>OW284510.1:18375000-27472000 GCA_935413205.1 Polydrusus cervinus | reverse complement strand
AAATTATTTTGATAGTTATGGCGATTTGCGTCCTCCAGTTGAAATAATGACATATTTTCTCAGTGATAAAAATAGCAATGTTATAAATTATAATTATCATAAATATCAAACTTTTAATATGACAAATTGTGGTCAATTATGTATAAAATTTCTTTATAATAATTCATGAAACTAAATAAATAATTATTCTTTGTTGAAATCTTAAGGAGATATGTCCTATAGTTTTGTGGTTAGCGGCAATTCTGCCATTTTAGAAACAGAATTTCATCCACCCATCTACTTAGAAGAAAATAATAACTATGCTATTGGACTTGTAAATTTTGAAACATTTAATGCAATTCCCAATATTGATGAAAGCAATAATCGTTTTTTTTATGGTGAAACTGGTCAATTTATAACCATTCCGCCAGGGAGTTATGAAATTGATAATATTGGTAAATTCTTACAAGAAAAATTGGAAGAAAAAAATATTTCCTTTTACCTTCATGCTAATAACAATACATTACGCTCAATAATTAAGTGTTCTGAAAATATTGTCTTTAGGGGTGGATCTATAGGTATATTGTTGGGATTTAATAATCAAATACTTGATTCAGGACAAATTCACATTTCTGAACGACCTGCAGAAATAATAAAAGTTAACTCAATAAATATCGATTGTAGTATCGCTGAAGGTTCATACTTAAATGGTGCTCCGGTTCACATAATACATCAATTTTTTCCTAGTGTAGTTCCAGGTTTTAAAATAATTGAATCACCTCAAAACGTTATATATTTTCCTGTTACTGCCAAGGTTATAGATAACATAGTTATTAAAATATTGGATCAAGAGGGGGAACTTATTAATTTTAGAGAGGAAATCATAACGCTAAGACTACATCTTAAAAAGTTAGAAGAATAATGGTGTTTCTTTACAACAAGATTTTGCCAAGTGTTGACTATCATAAAAACATTCATATAAAAAGATTTAATTCACATTCTGTTAGTAATAGTGAAAACTCTAAAGGGTTAACATCTTCTAATAGGAAATTTTTAAAATCATTGGGTTTCAAACTTAAAACATAATATGGATCATCTTAATGTAAAGCAAAACATTCTTGTAGACGAATCTATAACTAGTTATGAAATACTTTCTTTCGATCCTTTTAATCCAAACAAACTAGGACCAAATGATGAAATTAGAATAGCTTTACAACAAACAGGAAAATATTCTTTACCTTGCAAGAGTGAAATATATTTAGAATTACAAGTTACTAAAGAGGATGGTGCTTCGCTAAAAAATACTGTATTAATTAACAATGCTCCTGCATTCCTGTTTAAAGAAATGCGTTATAATTTGAATGGAGTCACTATCGACTTTGTAAGGGATATTGGGATCACTTCAACACTTAAGGGATATGCATCTTTTAATCAAAACGAGAGTGCAAAATTAGAAAATGCCGGATGGTATCCAAATTCAAAAGCCGCAGAGAAAATTATGACTGATGAAAAGGGGAATGTCTCTTTATGTATTCCTCTAAAGATGTATTCGGGATTCTTTGAAGATTATAATAAAATTATTTTGAATTCTCAACAAGAGCTTATACTTATTAGAAGTAATGATGCTATAGATGCGTTATTACGCACTAGTGAAGATGATGAAAAACCAAAAATTATAATAACAAAGCTTTGTTGGCGAGTTCCTCATCTTACTGTAGCAATCCCGCAAGAATTAGCATTAACAAAACTAATTGATAAGAACAGCGACATACTAATTTCTTTTCGATGTTGGGAGTTAGTTGAATATCCTGAATTATTAGAAACAACAAGACACAACTGGACCGTAAAGACATCTTCCAAAATCAATACCCCACGTCATGTATTATTTTGTCTGCAGCAGAATAGGCGTGGTAATATAAAAATGGATATGAGCAAATTTGATCATTGCGAGTTAAGAAATATAAATGTTTATTTAAATTCAGAAAGATATCCTTACAATGATCTTCAACTTGATTTTGCAAACAATAAATTTGCAACCTTATATGAAATGTTTTCTGAATTTCGTCAAGTGTATTATAACCAACCCACGGAACCAATTTTCAGTCCAACCGATTTTAAGAAAAATGCACCAATGGTTTACATTAACTGTTCCCATCAGAAAGAATTGCTTCAAACTGGTCCCGTAACTTTAAAAATTGAATTTGAAACTAAGGACAAAATACCTTCAAAAACATCAGCATATTGTCTTATTATTCATGATAAGGTGTTTGCTTATAATCCGCTAACTAAAATTGTAAAACAACTATAATAATTACTATTTGTATGTATTATATATAATATTTGTTGTAGTTATATTTTTGTCGTCAAAGATGAAACAGTCTTTTTTTTAAATGTCTTCAGTTGAAATGAAACAAATTGAAAATTTTTTAAAACAGTTGAAAAAGTTAAAAAATCAAATTAAAATATATACCACTAAAAAATTTGTCTTCAAGAGATTTGCATATATAAAGATATGCGATTAATTGTGGATTTACAAGGATTTAAAGATGATGGAAACAAGTTTATTCCCAAAGAACTTGCTACATATGATGGAAGCAGAATTAGCCATTATATATTTAAACGACCATATCCATTAAGTCTCTTATCTCCAAAATCATATAAACAAGCTGTTTGGTTAATGAAAAATCATCATCATATCGAATGGGATTTTGGTTTTACTCCATTACACTATTTTTCTAATATAGTAAGTGAATTGACCAACGACTTTCAATTTGTTTATGTTAAAGGAGCAGAGAAGGCGGATTATATTAGAAAATATTGTAAGAATACTGTAATTGAAATATGTGAAGAACCAATCTTACATAAATCCAATCCTAAATGTTTTTCTCATTCAAAGACACCTTCAATGTGTGCACTTTCGAATGTATTTTATTTGTATGATAATTTTTTTATGAATGAATAAAAATCGTTTATTTTATTTAAGTTGCTTTATTTTATCATATTCTAATTTTAATACATTAACATAATCATTTAAATCTAACATACTAAATTCTAATACTAACATGTCAAAATTTTTAGTTTCTAAAAAGTTTATACAAGCTTTAGCAGCCATTTTACACACTGAAGCGTGTTCTGTATAGTTTATCCACAATGTTATGTCTTGAGCATCACTAGTCTCTTCACACCCAATAGCATAATATTTAGAACACGCTTCCGACATAATAAAGTTTTCAAACATTTCTATCACAATAAGATCCATCTTTTTACACTTATATATGCACAATGTCAGAAATAATTGACAAAACTTCACACATTTCTTCTTCAGCCAATAATATATATTTTAAAGCTTGATCATCTACCACATATTGCTTCAATGTTATCAATTCGCAAGCAAATCCACCTTCTAACAATCCTTTTAATAACTTTGAACACTCCTCGTCATCATAGTATTCTTGACACAATTTTATACCTTTTTCATAATGTTGTATCAGGCTATTATAAAAATATATCCACTCTGGTCTGCTATGCATGGCACATGTAACATTTGAATTAATTTCTTTAGAAAACTCATTTTCCAATTCTTTAACACTTTGTAATAGGTTGTTATTTGTTGACTGCATTTGATTCAAAGTAAACTGAACGCTGGTGGTGATACATTTCTTTCGCAACCTTTTAAAGAATATGTTCCCCTCTACATTTACTTGAAGGGTGGGAGTGTAATCAGTCCAGATGCGTGCGCAATCCTCCTCCGAGGTGCTCCCACAGCTTTTTTGGAGTGGGGGTATATTTAAATCAGATAAAAAGTGCGCGCGCAATCCTCCTCCGAGGTGCTCCCACAGCTTTTTTTGGAGTGGGGGAACCTCCTCCTCCCGAGGTGATCCCCTATTTCAATTACTTATCTAAAATTTTGGTTTTGGAAATTTTGATTTTGAAAATTTTGATTTTGAAAATTTTGATTTTGGAAATTTTGATTTTGAAAATTTTGGTTTTGGGAATTTTGATTTTGATTTCTATTTGTAGCTACGGAAGGGTTTCGCGAAGTTGTCGACATAGGGGTTGGTTTTGGCATCTGATTTTGGGGTATTTGGTTGGGTCTAAACACATTTTGCGGGGGTCCAAATACTTGTCTGTTTGTCGGGTATTTTCGTGATTGTTCTGGTCTAGGTTGTAAGTTAATTGGTTGGCTAGGCCACATTGGTCTTGGGTAATATTGTTGGTTTGGAAAGTTTTGGAAGAACTGGGGTCTTTGAACTGGCGTGTTTTGATATTGATTTGGAACAAAATTAGGAGAGTATTGCGAATTTTGATAGTTGTTTGGTTTATGCATTTGTGGTAAATTTATTTTTTGATTTGGTCTTTCTGGAATATTTCCGTATAATTTCTCGAAATTTTCATATTCTTTAATATAAGCCATTGCATCTTCTAAAGATGTTGGTTTTTTAATGTACATGTTATTACGTAAAGTTCCCGTACAACCGCCTATAAAGGTATTTAATGCTGTTTTTTCATAATGAACAATTTGGCAATTACGTTGTTCGTCAGATAAGGTAGTATCATTACTAATACGTTGGATAACGTTACTACGCAAAATTTGCAATCTGTTACCAAAATCTACAGGGTGTTCATTTTTATAAGGTCTGGTACGCGTCAATTCTTGTACCAAGCAATCAATATCTCTTCTATCAGAAAAACATTGGAATAATGCAGGTTTTAATTTATCCCAATCATCTAATTCGACACGTCTGCCAACCATGTATTCGGCTTTATCAATTAATTTCTCTTGAATACATTCAAATACGTGTTGATTTAGATCATCGTCATTAAAAGTTTAATATTTATTAACAAGGTCGTCACATCTTTTGACAAATCTAGCTAAAAAGTTACTGTCCCCATTAAATGGTTTAATATTTTCTATTTTGGATTTAAATAAATCCCAATTGACAGTTTTGACTACACTTGGAGCCTCTTTTGGAGCCATTTTCTTAAATTTAATTACTTCAGTAAATTAACAGAATAATTTACTATTTAAAACAATACTAGAATAAACAATATTTCTTTAATAAAAGAAAATTACTTTTTTCTTTACTTTCTCTGCGAGAAGTGTACAAATATATATTATTTCAAAAATCTTAACCTACTTGTCTGCAATAGACTGCAAAAATGAAAGTTCCTTTTTTTCTCGGCGAGAAGGTATTTTTCAAAATCTTAACTTACGTGTCTACGATAGACTGCAAAAATCTTACCCTAATTTGTCTTCCATAGACTGAAAAAATCTAAAACTAATTTGTCTACAATAGACTGAAAAAATCTAAAACTAATTTGTCTACAATAGACTGAAAAAACTGTGTGCTATACACTGCCCTATAACTATCCCTATCAAAGTCCTAATCGAAGGGTTTGACGGGGGTGAAAAGGAAATAGCACTTACTTTTTCCGAAGTCTTCGTTCAGAGCCTTGTCCTTTCCCGATCCTCTGACCTGGTCAATACTTGTCCTGGGTCGTTCGATGTTGGTTCTTTCGGATCAGCACTTAAGGGTTGAAACCGCAAAGTGGTCGGAATTCTTCAAAAATTTGGGAAAAACACCACCGTACCAATCCTACCGACTGCGCCACTTAAATAACACGAACACCCAAACTTGTTTTTAAAAAAACAATTTATTTAAAAATGAATTACAAGTTATAAAAAATGGACTGTGTGCCACAGAATATAGCCAAAGAATGATTTAAGTTTACAATAAAAGTGATACTTGGCTTGTAACACAGATAAGAACTTCTTGGAAAGATGAGCCTGGGAATCTGCTGAATCCGCGGTTTCCGTGGGATTCTGTGCATGTAACTCTACCAGCACGTCTAACAAACTTATAGGAATAAGAAAAAATGTTAAGAGGGAATCACCTGTAAAGATATTCGTCACAATTACAGAAGTCCCGCTAGGTAGCGCTGACTCATAGGTATCGGTTTAATGTTCCAAAAACTAACATTAAATCAAATAAAGATTTCTCTTTCATTTCGTCAGACCCATCCCAAGCCGCTTCTCGCCATATCATGGCTCATCAGTAGAGCTAGAATCCGACGAAATTAGTATTTTAAACTTACATTTTCTTAAATATCCACCTACGTAAGCACATATCTTTCTAATTACCGAGTAACTACTTTGTTTAGCCAAATTTGGGTCTCAAATCAAAAGTTTCACCCTAAAAATGACTATTTTAATTTAAAATTTTATAATAGAAAAGAGTGAAAGGTTTGAAAACTGACCTAGAACTATTGAAAACTTATTAACTTTAGGAAATTTCGTTTGGGTTGAAATGTGTTTCAGTCAGTCTGGTTCTAATTGACAACTTTAGACATTTTAGCGTGATTTTTAGTGCTTACAGATGTTTTATTGATGTGTATGTACAAAGGGTCTATTTATGTTTTAATTTAGTACACAGTTTATTAGTCTAGTAAGAATTATAATTAATTTGTTGTTTTTCAGAACCATATTCTTTAATATAAACGGCGTTTAAAGTTTAAAATGTAAGTGGAATTTTTGTCTGCTCTTCTTTTTGATAAATTTGTAAAAATACGCGCCTAATTATTTTTTAAAGGTTAGTTAGGTTTGGCTGACTTTTAATTTCTTTAATGATCTCATCCGGCCTGGTTACCGGCGTGAATTAAAAGATAATAATACACTTTACACTCATCCATACATTCTTAAACCTACTAAAATTCGGACTTACTTTTTTTATTGTGCGTATGCCTACTCCCAGGATCGAACTCGGAACGTCAAGGTCGAATGCTCCACGTCGCAGTTAAGAACTCTTGTGTACTTAAGGATTGAGTTTAATTTAAAACTTATTTCCTCTTTATTGTTTCGGTAGCAAATGATAAACAAGATGTGTTTACTCTTACGCAAAATAACATTTTCATATTTTTGTGTTCCTCAGATATAAAAAATTAAATTTTTTAGAACATGAATATTATTTATTTTACAAGCAGAACCTTTTATTGGGAGTATTATTATTTATTATTTAGGGTGGTATGTTTAACTGAAATAAATTCAGTATTAGGAAGCTTCTTTATTTGCTGAAAAATATAGAACTATGGCTGCGTTTATATTTAGTTTGGCATATGTTCTTTATGTTTTCATAAAATTTACCTCTATTCTTGGGATATAAACCTCTCCCAACTCTTTTTTTGTGTTGGCCTACCGTACTTGGTTTATTGTTACTTATGTTCTCACGTCTGATGGCTATCTTTTGTATTGAATTGATTTCTACAGATGGCGATACTAGGTTTTCATCATATATTTATTCTTAAAAATATCTTGAAAGCATATCTTCGCTGTATTGGGAATTGCTTACTAGTTATGGCTTTCTGATGAGTCCTAACATGGACGAAATAGCCTGTCATTATCTACCTGTTCCCCAGGAAACCCATTACCTTTGGCGTCCCTGTGTACTTTAATGCAAAAGATAGATGCACTACTTTGTCCGCCTGCCGCTAAAAACTTTCTTTCTATTTTACATATACGGACACTAAACTCTATTACTTTATTTTTTAAACACGGCATTGTATTACGGATAGTGCGGCACCCCAGTGGGCTACTGCAGTGCGATCTATATTTCAATCTACAAACCCTTAGAGCAAGTGTAGGGATGCGCAAAAACGTTTCCTATACTGGATGTATTGGCTTAACGTTCTTGGTTTATTGTTACTTATGTTCTCACGTCTGATGGCTATCTTTTGTATTGAATTGATTTCTACAGATGGCGATACTAGGTTTTCATCATATATTTATTCTTAAAAATATCTTGAAAGCATATCTTCGCTGTATTGGGAATTGCTTACTGGTTAGGGCTTTCTGATGAGTCCTAACATTGACGAAACAGCCTGTTATTATCTACCTGTGTCCCAGGAAACCCATTACCTTTGGCGTCCCTGTCTACTTTAGTGCAAAAGTTAGATGTACTACTTTGTCCGCCTGCCGCTAAAAACTTTCTTTCTATTTTACATATACGGACACTTAACTCTATTATTTAATTTTTTAAATACGGTATTGTATTATGGATAGTGCGGCACCCCAGTGGGCTACTGCAGCGCGATCTATATTTGAATCTACAAACTCGTAGAAAAAGTGTGTGAGATGTGAAAAAACGTTTTTTTATACTGGATGTGTTAGCCTACCGTACTTGGTTTATTGTTAGTTCTATGTTTTTACGTCCGATGGCTATTTTTTAGATTGAGATACTAGGTTTTCATCATATATTTATTCTTAAAAATATCTTGAAAACATATTTTCGCTGTATTAGGTATTGCTTACTAGTTATGGCTTTCCGATGAGTCCTAATACGGACGAAATAGCCTGTTATTATCTACCTGTGCCGCAGGAAACCCATTAACTTTGGCGTTTCTGTGTCAGTGGCGGCTCGCGGACTTAAAAAATGGTGAAGAGCTAGGAATAGTGCGGGTGAAGAGCTAGGAATAGTGCGGGTACTTAAACAAACATTGACTCATCTGTCCAAAGACTGAATGGAGTTTTCAACAAATTACAACTATGGAAATGGAAGATGCTGGCCCACCCGGCATCGCCCGGTGAGATACCATTGCATCAGTTTACGCGGCGTGAAGTTGCTCTTTAAGTTAACGTTTCGTCGCTGTGCTGATGTTTTCGGTTTCCAGGGTGGGGCCGTATGAAAGAAGCATGATGGAAGCTCCAAGATCAAAATATTCCGGAGGTAAACTCGCCCCCCGATCGGATCTCCGGGTGGGGGCTGGTCCTGTGGCTTCATCAAGCGAAATTAATGAATTATCCACCATTTCCGATAATTTACTGGGTTCCTCCAACAACTCGCAACGAGGAAATGGTGTGGCGCCTGCAGTTGCTAACAGACCCAAAAGTAACAACTTCAAAATTGATTTCTGCAATATTAGAGGGCTTAATACTAACATCAATTCAGTCCACCAGCACTTACAATCTTCCAAGCCTCATGTGCTTGCACTGACCGAGACAAAAGTCAGAGCGTCAACGAACACCGTCAGCTATTTATATCCTGGATATGATTTTCACTTCCGTTTTAGACGCAACTTTGGGGTCTGTCTGTTCATTCGAGATGATCTTTGCTGCCAACGGGAGGAGATACTGGAACCGAAAGACTTTGATGTAATGTGGTTTAAAATATCTTCACAAAAAATCACTAAGTTTATATGCTGCCTTTACCGTCCTCCAAGTGACATGCATTACAGGGCCCTCTTCTCATCACTAGCCAACACAATCGACTTCTTGCAAACCAATCATCCGAATGCCGAAGTTGCAATCTTTGGCGACTTTAACGTCCACAATGGCAACTGGCTTAAATACTCAAACACCAACGATGAGCAAGGCCGCGAGGCCGAATCTTTTGCGATCAGTTCTGGTCTAACTCAACTCGTAGAAGAACCAACGCGGGTTCCAGACCGAGCTGGGGATTTTGCTAGTCTTTTAGATCTCTTTTTAACTTCAAATCCAGACCTATATACGGTCACCGTACAACCACCATTGGGCTCTTCCGATCACAAACTTATTTCAACCCTAAGCGAGCTGTCAATTCCTTCTGAACAACCTCCTAAACCCCGTAAGATTTGGCACTATACATCAGCTAAGTAGGAAGACCTAAAGGACCATTTTCGCAACTTTCCCTGGCTAAGCGTATGCTTTTCTTCGGATGATCCATCTGTCTGTGCAAAGGAGGTCTCCGACGTCATTCTAACTAGCATGGAGGCCTTTATTCCTTTCTCCAAACAGCGCCCTTCCAACGGCAAGTTCTGGTTTAGCAAGAATTGCGAGCGTGCTGTCAGATCTAAAAACCTGGCTTACCGACAGTGGCGTAAAAACCCTACTCCTGAAAATCGCGCCATCTTTGTTACCACCCGAAACCAATGTAAGCAAATGATAGACCAAAGCAAAGAAGCTCATAACGAGAGAATCAAAAACAAACTTCTTGCCAGTCCTAACGGATCAAGGTCCTTTTGGTCAGTCGCTAAGGCCGTCAACCAAAACTTTACAAAGGCAACTATTCCACCTCTAACACGTTCCGACGGCACAATAGCAACCACAGCCGGGGATAAAGCAAACCTACTTGCTGAACTGTTTACCTCGCATTCCACTGTAGACTTTCAGGGAAAACCACCACCCAACATTCCCTCAGTTCAATCGCAAATGTCTGAAATCGTGTTCCGTCAGCGTCTTGTTAAACGGATTCTTAAAGGACTCGACGTCAATAAAGCTTCTGGTCCAGACGAAATTCCTATCATTGTTCTCAAGACATGCGCCGATGAACTTACACCAGTATTTTGTAGACTTTTCAACTTATCCTACAAAAAAGGAATATTTCCATCCTGCTGGAAGTCGGCGCGTGTCCAGCCCATTCCAAAGAAAGGTAAAAAGACCCTGCCAAGCAACTACCGACCCGTCGCATTGCTTTCAGTAATTTCCAAAGTAATGGAGAAAGCTATTAACCAACAACTACTAAAGTATCTGGAAGGGCTTAACATTATCAGCGACCATCAATACGGTTTTCGTAAGTCCAGATCAACAGGTGACCTTCTGGCATATGTCACCCATCTTTGGAGCAACACCATCGAACATCATGGAGAATCCCGGGCTGTTGCACTGGACATCTCTAGGGCTTTTGATCGTGTTTGGCACGATGGGCTTTTAAGTAAACTGCGATCCTACGGTATGCCTAATGGATTTTGTTTATGGTTAACCAGCTTCCTTAAGAACCGTTCTCTGCAAGTGGCGATTGACGGGTTTCTCTCAGACACCTTCACCATCAATGCCGGTGTTCCTCAAGGGTCCATATTGTCGCCTACCCTCTTTTTACTGTATATTAACGACCTTTTAGTGAAAACCCAAAATCCAATTTATAGCTTTGCTGATGACAGCACACTTGTATCATCTTTTACCTTGACTCCCCAAACATCCGCTGCCGACGCACATCTTCGCAGGCAGCATGAAGTATTGCGCCTCAACAAGGACCTGGAAGAAATTTTGGCTTGGGGTGACAGTAACCAAGTCGAATTTAATGCTAAGAAAACCCAGGCAGCAGTCTTCTCCAAAAAGGTTAACATTGCAGAACCGGATATAGTCATGGCAGGACACGCAATTCCCCTGGCACCTTCTATTAATTTGTTGGGGGTCAATCTGGGAGGTAATATGTCTTGGCATGATCACGTTGCCGCAATTGCCAAAACAGCTGCACTGAAACTTGGTGTACTTTTTCGCACCAAAAGGTTGTACACACCTCATCAACTTTTGACACTCTACAAAGCCCAGATTCGACCATCATTAGAATATTGCTCTCATGTCTGGAGCTCTGCACCCAAGCACACCCTTCGGCTACTGGATTCCATTCAAAGGAGAGCCGTTCGTCTGATCGGCGACCCCGAGCTGACCAAGACCCTCGATAGCCTGGAGCATCGAAGACAGGTTGGTGATTTGGCTCTCTTTTACAGATATTTCCATGGCAGGTGTTCGACTGACATTGCCCACTTGATTCCACCTAGAGCAATGCAAAACAGAAATACACGGCAAACCACTGCCGCTCATCCATATGTTGTTCAGCTTAGTACTCCTCGAACTTCATTGTTCAAGAATTCTTTCATCTGGAGAACGTCATCTTTGTGGAATGATCTTCCTGAGGTCGTGTTTCCCAATGAATACAATCTTCAACGTTTTAAGACCAACGTTAATCGCTTTTTTCGCACTCGCACCGCTCCCAGAGCGCCTTAAAGGATTTTTCCTACAGTGCAGGTGTTTTATCATAAAAAAAAAAAAAAAATGCCATTGTTTGGGTTCATTTTTAAAACACACAACTAAGTAGGTACGTAGGTACACTACTGAATTAACTGAAAATAAAAATAAAATATTTTAATCACACAGTAAATCACGTAAGAACGATTTCTGTAACCGTAAGTTTCGCGAAGCCTCAAAATAAATACCTTTAGGTTAGGCGAATCAATGCTAAAACAATGGTGCATACGACTGATGTATTTTTAAATTGCCCTTCATCATAATGCAAATTGTTACATGCTGTTTGCATGACTGACGTCACGTAACCATAGCAACAATGAAAATCAAAGCCATGTTGGGCGTTCGGTCTTCACTTACATTGAGCTAACGGACACGGTCGGCTGGGGCGCGCCAAAATGCACGAGTGTTTATAATTATTTTCCATCGGAGTTAACCGTGGCCCTATTATGCATAACTGCATTCGGATTAAATTAATATTATTAATTCGAACATAATTATTTTTTAAGGACTAAAATAGTAGCTGTATTGGTACATTAATATTTAAAATTGTCGAAAAACTTTCGTACTGGTTTTAGTTTATTTTTTGGTGAAAAACCCCTTCACCTACTTCACCTGACGAGCCGTCACCGTCCTGTGTACTTTAATGGAAGAGATAGATTTGTCCGCCTGCCACCAAAACTTTCTTTCTATTTTACTTGTACGGACACTAAACTCTGCTATTTTATTAAAAATAGTGTACTTATCTTAGTGAAGGTAGAACAAATCAATTTTAATAATAAAAAATATTTAAAAACCTCAATATTCGAAAAAAACTGATATAGAACAAACCAATACTGGACCGACGATGTGTCTATAGACAAAGTATAACTTCAGTGTATTATTGTAAACCGTTGCTAATTATTTTATATCTGATATTAAATCTAAGTGTCATCAATCACAAGCTTTGATCAGGCCCTAACCTAAAATTGATTGTTTTTCTTAATTCGTTAATTAATTATTAATTACTTTCTGAAAAAAAAATCCTATAAGAAGTCTCTATCCCTAAAATTGTCGATGACTCTTAAAATTTCGCCTTTGACCTATTTATGGACGATGCGACAAGGGGATCTTTGACTGACGATATCGATTTAAAATCTCCACTTTTGTGTTTCTATTTGCTGAAAAGGATAAACCTAATTCGTTGTTTTATTATTTATACACTTTTTGAAACTTTACCCATCGTGTTTATTTAAATTAGATTTAAATTTGAAACAGGTTTCGTTTGATATATAATTCGATTTAGTTGACAACCGACATACAATTCGTTTTAAAATAAATTAGAGCTGATATATAAAATTTGACCGCGGGCCCGCCCCTATTAAGAAAATAGGCCCTGCTTGAAGAATGCGCCACGTCAGTCACGTGTCAACTCTTCTTCTCGCGACGCCGAACGGATTCTGCTTTCCTGCATTTCACAATTTACAAGTGTGACGCTCAGACCGCGTGCAATGCTGTTTTAATCAGGGTAGGCAAAAATGGCATTTAATACAAAAATTTACCTTCCGTGGCATTCAAGCATCTAAATTACAAATTTTGTCACAAAATATCTTATCTTTGAGTTTGTGGAAATAATACTGGCAGAAGAAGAATAAAACGACATTATTTGTAAATGAGTTCAACACAGCGATCTTTACGTAAAAATTATTTTAAAACATCATCATAAAAATTGGTTTTGCATTTTAAAATGTTGCAAAAGTCGCTCTCCAGAGAGATTATTGTTAATAAGCGTGTCTCTCCCTGTTTTTTTTTGTAAATAGGTATGAATTCGTTTTAATCCAGAAAAGGACCGTTCTGCAGACGCGCTGCTAGTCGGAATAGTAACAATTAACGCTTCCATAGTCTAACACAAGGTCGAAAACATTAATTATCAATTTAAAATTTATCGACCTGATTGAACCAATGCTGCCAAAAACGAGGTCAATTATTATGTGAAATATTATAAGCTTAGTAATGATTATTAAATATTATGAACCTATCAGCAAACATTTTTTTTAATTGTCACAAACGTGCTTCTTATTTTACGTAATCCCCTTAAAAATATCCTAACTAAACTAATTAATAATAAAACCTATAGAGGCGTCTCATATTTTATATTGAGCGAAGTATTTTCCAAACCTTGGTAAAACTTGAAGATTGGCACCAATGCACACACCAAACGCGGGCTTTCTTGGTGCGTGCTGATAGATGAAGGAATATCGAAGGTTGCGGCAGTTTTATTTGTTATATTTCTTTCTACCTTACTGCCTACCGGATTTCTCGCTTGCTTCCACTCGTACAAAAGCAGTGCTTTTGCTTTTGCATAAGACCCTAATAAACAGCGAGATCTTTGCTTTTACAACGGTCTTACGGAATGCTTATACAGGGATCTAGTTTATGATATAAATAAGCAAAGAATGCGTTCGTGGAAATGATATAGGATTCATTTTTCGGTCCTATATTATTATTTATTATATTAATGTAGAAATAATTTGCCCAAGTTGGATTACACTGATAAAAACTAATATATCAAAATAAATTGTTTCTTTTTGTTTTATTGTTCCCAGGTAGGCAATGCTTTTTTGCCTATATTGTATGCACGTCACTGGTGCAGGGCCCCTTTGAAAGCGGGGTACAAGGTCAGGTCCTAGTGGGCCTATTGGGAAAATAGGCCCTAATCATATCTTAACTGAGAGTACCTACCATTTGCCAAATTATGGAGCTTCCTTTTTATGATACCCTGTGTTCAACTAAAATACCCTAAAACTAACTAAATACAATAAATAATCCATTTACTAGCAGTCGCAATGCCCTAATTTCGAAAAATCAATACCAACAACTACAACTAATCTAATAATAGCAGCATTTCAGTTTAAATTTGATCCAGTGTTTATCTGGACCACAAATTGCTCCGTTTATTTTCCAGAGAGAAATTCAATTTTCCGTGTTTATTATAAAAATATTTATATAAAACAAAAACGGCGGAATTTTATTTTAAACTTATCGTATTTTACGTTGTTAATTATATGAATTTACGTTATTAAGTTAAATAATGAAAAAACACTCTTGAAGAAGCTGTTAGTTTTATTGACATGTATTGATTATATAGACACGAATCTTCCTGATACAGGGTGGAATTTTTAACTGGAATAAATTCAATATCAGAAAGCCTCAGTGGCAGCTCGCAGTCTGGTGAAGAGCTATGTATAGTGCGGGTACTTAAACAAACATTGACTAAAAACCCGTGTAACAAAACGTCTCTCTTATCCTCATCTGTCCAACGACTAAATTTAGTTTGCAACTAATTACAAACTATGTCATTAATTGCATTAGGTACGTATACTACTGAATTAACTGAAAAATAAAAACAAAACTTTTTAATCACACAGTAAATCGCGTAAAAATGATATTTATAACCGTAAGTTTCACGAAGCCTCAAAATAAATACCTTAAGGTTAGGCGAAACAATGATAAAACAATGGTGCATACGACTAATCTATTTTTAAATTGCCCTTCATCATAATGCAAATTGTTACATGCGGTTTGCTTGACTGACGTTACGTAACCATGAAACAGTGAATATCAAACCCATGTTGGGCGTTGGGTCTTCACTTGGTTTGAGCTATCGGACACGGTCGGCTGGGGCACGCCAAAATGCACGAGTGTTTATAATTATTGTCTATCGGAGTTTGTTATAGTGGCCCTATTATGCATAGCTACATTAGGATTAAATTAATATTATTAATTCGAACATAATTCTTTTTTAAGGGCTAAAATAGTAGCTGTAATATTATGTATTAATACATTATACATTAATATTTAATATTGTCGAAAAACATTCCTTCTGGTTTTATTATTTTTTCTTCACCTGACAAGCCGCCACTGGAAAGCCTTTGTGTTTGTTTAAAAAAATACAGAACTACGGCTGGGTTTATTTTTTAGTTCGGCATACTTTTTTCTAGTCTTCATGAAATTTACCACTCTTTTTGGGGTAGAAATCGCCCCCAGTTTTTTTTCAAATATAAAGGTATGTAATGTGATGAGCTCATTAGAAACGGCATAACAAAGGGAAAACGACTCACTATTTCGGTAATGTAGACGTAATTTGTTGTATTATAAACATTGTTGTAAATGTTGCCCATTTTTTTCTTGAAAAACTCCTTTTTTGAAGGGAAATTCATTCTTAATATTATGTACGGGATCATCCAACCAAGACTGATCCGGGGTCTATTTTTTAAGTTCCTCTGTATTTTTATTAAACCAATATAGCCATCTTGTTTATGTTTGACCGTAGAATCTAAAACTGACATTTAAAAAGCGACTATTACAATGACGGCGTCTTGCTCAATTTACTTCCTCGTGAGATATATACATCATTTCCACTTTTGTTGTATAAACTACTATAATAGGTAATATATTATTCTGGATAACATATTATTTTATTGTGATAATTAAGATTTTCTTCTCAAAAAATAGTTTTTTTTTAATGTAGTTAATTATTAAAATATATTATTTACTTACCTGATATATACAGTACGTTTAGTGGATAGTATAATAATGATAATAATAATCATAATAAAGATTTTTTTTTTTTTTTACGGTTCGCCGACTACGTAGGCCATCTTGAACCGGTCATCGAACACAAATGTGATCTACCGACTGGGGAGTGTGAAACGGCACCTTCATCCTACGAGATATCCGATCTCATCCGGCCTGTCCGGCGAGAATAGGATGGCTAGGTGTCGATTCTTAATATGTCGACAGGCCCTTGCCCCATAATAAAGATACTATTAGTATTATAAACACAGAGGACAACTGTTAATTTAATTTCTTTTACGATACAGCTGATGTTGTAAATTAAAAATATTATTGTCAGTATGCAAAATTTGTTACGGTATTGGCTTCGATTTTACAGGAATGTATAAAATTTATGCTTGTTTTATAAATACTTTCAAAAACTAAATATAGTCTAGGTATTTGTGCACAAAATGTATTTCATTGCTATAATATAGACTTGGATGTTTGAAAAATATTGTAAGCTTTGAATAATGTTTTATTATACACTATTTCAATCAATCAAATAGTTAAAATATTGTGATTTAAAAACAAGAAAACTCTTCTATCATTTACAAAAATATAGTTACATTATTAATTATGAAACAAGAAAGGGGCATGTCTGTATCATTATTATCACTGTCCTGGTAATGTACTGCCAATTATTTTATTTTCTTTCACATTTTCAACGATAGTATCATTTTTTTTTATTGCCATTTTCATTCGGAGAGCATTTAAAAAAAAGGTTTTGGAGCAATATTTGCATTGATAATTATTTTTTCTACTATCACATGGAAATTTGCTGTTTCTCTTACACTAAAGTGATTAAAAAAGTGGGCTTTTCCCGTTAACTGAACGGATATGATTTCATATCCATCCTTGTTCGGATATGTGACTGACCAATCACAGTGGTCAATTTCAAAGAAACCAAGTGTACTTGTTGTAAATTTTACGTGTCGTTCACTTGACAGAAGTGAGTTTAAAAATATATTTTAAAAATATGCAAATCTGTCAGATAAAATTTTTTCTGTTTTAATTTAAATCAAAACATTTATCCTCCCAGAATCTATGCATACACAATTTTTTCCTAAAGCGTGCACGAAATGAAATATTGAAGATATACTATCAAATAATATTTCTACCTAAATTGTGATTCTTTGACCGAACTAACTATTTGTGCACCGATACACTTTCATATGTAAAAAAACTCCGGTTTTCCACTCATTTCTAGACAATTACTACAACATTTAATTCATAAAATGTACCTATAACTAATCCTACGAAATGAACATTTCTACTAACCTTTGTGGCTTTTTTTACCATGTAAATATTTGTCCATCGCAAAATTTTCTGATATAGTTTGAACGAGAATCCAACACCAATCAACCTTAAAACTATTATTATACGCAACAGATATAGAAAGATAACTAAGAAATATTCCTAAAATGGTGGAATATGAGGATGCGTATATAAAACCAGATAAAACAGACGAAATTATAATATTTCTAGAAAAAAATTAATGCCTTTTTAACTAAATATTTCAAGCGTATGTTGTTTCTACAGTATTGCCACTTCTCTTTTTACGTTAACAGTGTTGCTAGTTTTTAAACTGGCGATTATTTTGAAAAACTTTACCATAGCGAAAATTAAAAGTTCATATTAATGCACAAAAGTCATTTTTAACCGTTTAAACCGAATTCTACAGCTATTTTGTTGTACTTTCAGAGTTATAATTCTTATGCAAGCAGAAAAAAAACTCGAACAAACCCTTTTTTCTTCTGTGCATTTCAGCAGAACAATTTATAATCAAAGCCATGGTTAAGAAAAATACATTTTTTATTTTTATTAATAAATATACCGCTTTTGGTCTGTTATCCTACAAAAGGCCGAATGTAAGAAAGATGGATATATTCCAGAGCTGTGAAAGTTACTTCAGAAAAGTAACTAGTTACTTTTTCGATACTTTTGCCCAAATGTATCTAGATACTTATAAGGAATAGTTACTTTTACCTAAAAGTAACTTAGTTCTTAGTTACTTAGTAAAAGTAACTAGTTACTTTTTCGATACTTTTACCCAAATATATCTAGATACTTATAAGGAATAGTTACTTTTATCTAAAAGTAACTTAGTTATTAGTTACTTAGTAAAAGTAACTAGTTATAGTAACTAAGATACTTTTACAGTAACTAGTTACATTGATTGTAACTACGATCATTTTAAAGTAACTAAGATACTTTTTAAGTAACTAGTTACTTTGATTGTAACTAGTTACTAAAAGTAACTAAGATACTTTTGACTAACTAGTTATTTTAATTGCAACTACGAAACTCTAAAAGTTACTAAGATGCTTTTGAACTAGATACCATAAATTTACCAGGTAATGATAATTCATTTTCCTGTACACACTACCACTATTATTACCATTAGAAAACTAAACTAAGTGTTAATTCGAACAACGAACAAGTAGAATAAAATGCTTTCCAAGAAATTTAGCGTTCCAACCAGTTTGCTGTTTAACGCTCGCGACTCGCCGCACGTCCCTTCGTGAAAATCTAATTAACGGCCGCCGATCGTCCCTTGGTCATCATCTGATGGTGAGCATTATTTGTTACTTTTGAAAAGTAACTTGTATCTAGTTACTTTTTAGGAGTAACTATACACTTCAAAAGTAACTAGTTACTTTAAAAGTAACTTAGTTACTCCTAAAAAGTAACTAGATACAAGTTACTTTTCAAAAGTAACGAAGTTAGAGTTACTTTTGGCATGATTCAAAAAAGAACTAAGTTACTAAGTATCTAGTTACTTTAAGTAACTAGTTACTAAAAAGTATCTAGTTACTTAAGTTACTCACAGCTCTGATATATTCAAAGTGATTTTATGTAATTATAAGTAATTATTCAAATCGACAAATATGTTACAGTGTAATTTGGTCCATTGATTTGCCAACGAAATATAAATTTGTCTTCCATTGCTTTTTATTATCTTTAAATAATTTTTTTAAATTTGTAGTATCAAGTTCGGATCCAGCCCCCAGCTCCCCCCCCCCCCCCCCCCCCCCATTCCCATTAAACCTTACAAAATGGGGGTTTTGTTTACTTTAAGCTACCAAGATTGTAGGGCCTATGAAGGGTCAGTATTTTTTTTAGAAGTCACTTTTTTTTTAATCGCCCCCTTCCCCCCTCAGCAAAATCCTGGATCCGCTACTGCAAAAGCAAAGATTAATTTTTGTACCTGTTTTTATCATAATAATATAGAAAATATTGCACTAATTCCCTTTAATAATTTTATTAAATTTATATATCGGTTAATTTCAATTTCTTATTACTAATTTTCCAATTTAAACATAGTACAAAATTTATTTTCACCACAAGCGATGTTTTTTCCTTTATTGTAATTTTCATGTCGTTACCCGGTGTTACCATTCAATCCGTTTTGTGTTATTGAATTGCAGCACATTAGCAATATGTGCCGCGGAGCTCTATTTATGACCCGTTATTTTGTGTGAATAATGATCAAATTTTGTATAAATTGAATGGATAAAGTGAATTAAGTATTTAGTTAGTTCGTATCTAGAAAATACTGCGGGAAAAGGGCGCACAGCCAATCTTCATTACCCGACAGAGATCTGAGGGTATTATTTACCAAGACGGGTGGGCGTTAATTTTTATAGTCTATTTCAGAAAGGTGTGGAGTAATAAAATGGGAAATTCCGTCCGGTTCGGCTCAATTTCGGTGTCGGCCATTGGCGCAGGTAAACTTTGTGTATTAAATTATTTATGATAACTAACCGAAGATTGAAAAAAGAAGATAATTTGATAAAGAAGGAACTATTAGTTGTAGCAAATTTACACAAACATCGTTTTATGAAATATGCCGTGAAAGATATAGCTGAAAACATAGTGTAACTGTGCTGCAAACACCGTCACATCGTTGCGAACTAAATCCTATAGAACTTATATGGGCGCAAGTGATAGGATTTGTAACAAGACACAACACGACATTCAAAATGAAAGACGTTAAGCTACTGTTTAATCAAGCCATTAAGGAAGTGACACCAGAGAACTGGCGAAAAGCAGTCCATCATGTCATTAAAGAAGATGAGAAAATGTGGAATCTTGACCACCTGATCGATCGGATCGTCGACTTTTTAATTATAACGTCAAGAGGAGATCACAGTTCCTCAACTGACAAAGAATATCATGATCTTTTATAATTTAATTTCTGTATAATGTATTTTGTTTTTTTTATAATGTTTAACAAAAAATAAGTGTACCTAATAGTATGTACATAATGCACGCCTTTGTCATATTATTTTCTTTGTTTGTGAATGGATAACAATAGGCAAAACCCATAAATTGACCCAAACCCGGATGGTACTACCCGCACTTGATGAAAATAAAGAATTTTGCAATAAAATCAATACCAAATTATAAAAGTGGGTTAAATATTCGTTGAGTCACTGTGTAGTCTTTATGCATATCATGAACTTTTATTACTCTACACATTTCTGAAATAGACTAAAACGTTCGCTATGGTAAAGTTTTCTAAAATAATCGCTGTAATTTATATACTAGCAACACGGTAAACATGGAAAGAGGAGTGGCAATACTGTAGTAAAACGAAATAACATAACCTTAAAATCGAACAGTCCAGAACAATCTCCTTTTTCTGTGCTTAAAACTGCAGAACAATACCTTAAAAAATAGTATACATTTTTTTCTAGAAATCTGATAATTTGTGTTTTATCTGGTTTTATGTACTTATCTTCGTTTCCCGCCATTTAAGAAAAATTTGCCAGTTATTTTTCTATATCTATTGTGTATGATATAAGTTTTAAGATCGATTGGAGTTGGAGCCCTGTTATCGCAAGAAACCAATAAAAGGCAAGTAAAAACGTTCATTTTGTATACCACTATACAATTTATTGTCTAGAAATGGGTGGAAACTGGAGACTTTTTGCTAAAAAAAAACTTTTTTCATATTGTGTGAATTCGTGGAATTTTTCTTTAAAAATGGGAAATATTATTTTTGGAGGTTGCAAATCTGTGCAACTCTGACAGTAAGAATATAAAATTTTGTTCGTCACTTAAGTTTAAAGGAAACAGCAAATTTCCATGTGGGAGTAGAAAAAAATAATTTTGGTCGTTTAAATGATGGGTAAAATAATTTTTCTAACTCCCACGTGGAAATTTGTTGTTTCCTTTACACTTAAGTGGTGAGTAAAGTAGGCTATTCCAGTTAACTGTGCGGCAAAATTTCATAACAAGCCTAGTTAGGTTATAAAACTGACCAATCACAGTAGTTAATTACAGCAGAGGAGCCAAATTTACATGTTGTTCTTAAAAGTACTGACCAATCACAGTATATTATTTTTACTGAGGTTCCGCCTTCTTTTTCAAGACACTAAATTGTATAATTTAAATGTATATGGTACAATATGTTATTAATTTGTTCAATATAACAAAATCTATAAGCATTTATAATAGATTTATCAATAATGCAACCTGCTGAATGTGCGTAGGAAATTAATTTCATGTAGCATCATTATTCAGTTGGTCTTACCATAATTAACTAAACGCTTCGATAGTCAAGACGGTAGAGCGTTTTACTATAGATCCAATGGTCGTGAGTTCGAGCCCGGCAACCTGTAAACTTTTTTTTTACATTTTTTAGCATAAGGTTTGTAATTTTGGTCGTAGAAAAAATATACTGTTCAACTACAGCGTCGTGCTCAATTTACTTTCTCGTGAGATATAGGCACCATATCCACTCTTGTTGTACAAACTACTAAAACATCGTTTATACGTGGAAATATTTTAATATTTTAAGGTGAGATAGCGCTGTAGGCGTCGGTAAATTTTATAACAAATTGTGTGGGTGATTTTAAAACACAACTGCAAATTTCCAGAAAATCGAAATTCCTGAAGGTGTAGCCTGATTAAAATTCTATTTTGCCGAGACCAACGTTAATGTTTATCAAATTTGTAGCCCTTTCATCCAGTAGGATGGTAAAATGTTGTAGGCAGTTGTGTAACAAACAAACAGCTTCGAAATTAAATTAGGCCTGCTAACTTGTTTTTGCCGTCAGAAATAATTGACCAAAACAGAATTAGTTTAATTAAAAACAGATTCAAACCCAGTTTGAGGCGAGAATAAGCAAATATATTCTCTGCATGAGCTGTGCGGGTTATAAAAATTATTAGAGGGAGGGTATACTTAACAAATGATAAATTGAACATATTTTAAATTTTAATTAAGACTCGAAACCAGTGGCGTTGCTATAGGGGCGAATGAGGGGATCGTCCCCTTTGGTTCAGCGCCCACCCGCGCTAGTAATATATATCTACTAATATAGGTATATTTTTAAAATTATATATTAAGTTAGAGTCCAATGGCGTATTTAGGGGGGGGGGGGCTGCCGGGCTGCAGCCCGAGCCCTAGGAGCTCGGGGTCTAAAAGTCTAATTGCAACCTAATTTAAATTTTTAAATAATGTATTCTTGGCTTAGATTACAAAGGTCTTGTAGGAAATGTCTAGTGTTTAAACGTTTCCTTCTAAAAGTCCTGTTTTATATAGAGTTTAAGGTTTCAGACGCATATCGTTTTAGTTATGGATTTATGATGCAATTTTATAGGAAAACGTGTAAAAAGTGTAATATTTTTGGAGCTATTTTAAATCAACAAAAATATAACCCAATGCAATAAAATATTTTTTCAAGAAAAACAAAAAACAATTAGGTAGGTATTTATTTTTAAAGAAAAAAATTAAAGTAAAACTTTTAATTGAAACCTTTTTTATTGAAGAAGTGTGATGATTTATAATAAAGAAAAATAGTGCGAGAAGAAACAAGAATGCTTTATTATGAATATACAAAACGACACTTAAGAAGTAGTATTTCAAAACCTCAGAATTTGCACCAAAAACTGCTCTTAGATCTACGTTCCTAAAATACATGATTTCTGAAAAAATCATCAATTTTGGCTTGGAGAGCGATATTTACTTTATTTGTAATCATGAAAACCCGAGCACGAAAAACCGAGCACGAAAAACGCTGGTTAGAGTCATACATACGTCTTATGTTAAAATTTTGGATTGACCCCAATATTCATATTTTTCACAAATATAAAAAATGTTTTTTTTTTTTGATAAAGAGCCAGCTAAGAAAATCAAAAAAAAAACATTTACAAAAACAAATTTTAATAATTTTGATGAAATTTCTTAGTAGTTAGGTGAATTTTAAACGAACTTTGGGCGTAGACCCGAAAATTTTTCGCCTGCAGCGCTTTTCCGCCTTCTTTACTAGGTACAATATCATGATATGCATCTAGTCCCGAATGTGCCTCTCTCCAGAAACAAGAATGTCCTACTTACAGCCCCCCCCCCAAGCATATTTTCTGGCTAAGCCACTGTTAGAGTCATTGTACTTACACTTTATAATTTTAGTGTAAACTAAATTTATATTGCCAATTTTTTTTCTTTGATTTTCAAAACGGTGATTAATTTGATTTTCGAAAAGATGCTCAGCTACTGAAGACCCCAAATATTGATTTCCCAGATTGAGAATTTGGTGTGCCTCAAGTGACTCAAAGTATTGAAAAAATAAAAAGTTAGAAAAAAATTATAAAAGGCAATACCAAAGAGACTGTTTTATACCCTTTATATATACAGGGTGATTCCTAAGTTGATACTTCTTTTTAAGCTGTGTATAGAAGGCATTAAAATAAACAATTTTTTCAAATACATTTTTTCAAAAAGCTTAAAAATAGCCAAGTTACTTAAGTAAAAGTGCGGGCCTGGTAATCAAAACGTAGCCCTTTACTTTATATTGTTTTTCTCCGTTTTTTGTATTGTTAGTCATCCATTTTACGAATCGATCGTCAGTTATTTATTTTGGTGATTCGCTGCGCGGTGTGGTTTTCTGAAGCAAATTAATTTTAATAAATTGATGAAAATGGTAAAATTTGAAAACAATGAACTAATTATGGTGCTAATTTATTGTGAGTGTCGTAAAAATGCGGATGTTTCTTCTCTATACCCAGAAGTTTTCTTAATGTTATTCAACGGCCAAGTTAGGCAGAACCGTATTTAATTTGTAGTGTTGAGTTTTTTGAAAAAAAGGATTTAAAAATGTTGTTTATTTTATTGCCTTTTATACGCAGTTAAAAAAAAGTATCAACTTAGGAATCACCCGGTATAATAACCAACCTTATGTACCTTTGTTACAATATTGTCACTCTTTGTAAGATATTTATAAGATATTTTATCCTTTAGGACAAAACAAACGAAACTAGATTTGCAATAAAAAAATCGATTTTCAAAAAATTCTTGGTCACCTTTAATCGTTTTCTTACATAGTACGAAGCGGCTCCATCCTGCTGAAAAAATACCTTTGGTCTAGATTTCCATAATTAGGGAATATTCTTTCAAGTTCTGCTATTAAAAACTTTGCAAGAAATGTAAGAGGATTCTTAAATATTGCATTTTCAAATATATAGATAGAACTGCGAGGATTTATAGAGTAGCCGCCCAAATCTCCGGATATTACACCCTTAGAATTTTATTTATAGGGCAATTTAATAAGAAGGGTACATGCCACCAGACCTAGAAATTTGGAAGAGTTGAAGGAAAGCATTTGGGCAGAAATACGTTTAATTTCGCTAGAGATTTTGGAAAAAGTAAGGGAAGAGTTTTACCATCGGTTTAGTCTGTGCTAAACAGATTCATGGGGTACATGATCAAAAATTGCTAAGCTAAAAAAGTGACATTACAGTTTTAAAGTTATCCTTAATGTTATTGTTCGTAAAAATTTGTTTTTATTAAATTTCTGACACATGATTTGACCGATGTAAAAAAAATATATGGACAAATTGGTTTTTCAATGAGCTTTCCAAAATGGTGCCACATGTTTAAGGTCGTATTTTTGGATTTTAGAGAAATCCTATTCCCAGTGCCCCTATTAGCAGCGTAAGTAAAAATGTATAAAAGTTTTGTCACTAAAGATGTTTCTTTTTGACATTACAGCATATTTTAACTTTGATTTTAATTATTATTTCCTGATTAACTAATATTCAACTTACCTGGTTTTCATTACTCAGCAACTTCAACTGATCATTGATTAAGCTATACTTCGCAGACTCCTCTTTCCTCAAAGCGCGTTCCTTTTTCAGTTCTGGACTCCAAAAAGTCTTGATCGAATGCATTGAGGATCCTAATTTTTGATTCGTTAAATCTAATTCTTTTTTAAGGTTAGCTAAATCGCGTTGTAGGTCCGAGTTTTGATGTTGGAGTTCACCGATGAAAGGTTGGTGGGAAGTTGGTGATTGGCGGGCGGAACGAGACCTAGAAAAAATTCTTGATAGTTTCGGCGGGTTTGTTCACATGATTCTATAAAAATTAAGGTAATCGGGCCGCTTTGATTGTGAGAAAAGTATTTCTGACAATGTTATGTATGTCACCGTCAAAGGTGCTGTATTGTTAATTATTTTTAAAAATCTTTGTTCAACCCGATATTAGGGTAGGAATTAGTTTTAATTAAAATACAATTTTGATTGAAGGATTTAAAAAAACAAAAAACCAAATTTTGTGAAATCTATTAATTTTTTTTTTCCGCTTTTATAACTTTATAAATTTAAGCCTTAAATTGCGAGTAATCCAGTTGAGTTGATCCAAAAACGAAATGGCGATGTGTCACCAGTGCTTTACTCAATAAAGAGAAAGCAAGGGTAGACCCCGCGTTCCCCTTTATCAAAACAACCCGACAAGAACTAAAATTCATGCTACCACTTAGCTCCTGACGAGTTCCATGAATGAAACCATTGGATATAGTATAGAAATTTTTACGAACGTATAATACGCTGTTGCCAAATGATTAAAAGATTCTCCTATTGTGGGCTTTATTTTGGGCTCAAATAAACTGCTGGACAATTATTGCTTTCGATCAAGAAAAATTTCGCCAAAATTTAACAGTTAATATTTTTTGAACCAGATATGATATCGACCTACAGTTTTGAATGATTGATAGATTCATCCCTTGGAAACAATTGTCAATGTTGGATTTTCTTTAACTGTCAGAAAATTTTATATACAGGGTGTTAAAGAAGACGATGATTATTGCTCCAATTTTAATGGCGTGTAACTTTCACAATAATATTTTTAAATTTGATCACTCTATGTCAATTAAATCACTGGTTCATAGCAAAGCAAACAAGTTGTAAAATTTTTGATATCTACTATATTTTAAGAAATACCGATTTTTTTGGAAAACCTTGCTTTATTTCAACTTATTGGTAGCTAGATCTCACTGTGCGTTGTATCGTGCAAACTTTGCGAGTGATTATTATACCTTATGAAAGACTTGATTATGTTCAGTAATAATAGTTGTACATAAATGTTATGATGTACAGTGGCGTACTTATAAACACTTATATGTCTATGGTTTACGAGTATCTAACAATTTTTCACGATTGTTTTATATTGGAAAGTACTCGCCCCTAGATTAGGTAAATTTTTTCTTATTTTTTAGTTTTTCATATCGCACTACAGGTATATTATACAGTTTGTTTACAAAATTTTAACAAAGATAATTTTTTTAATTTAATTTTTGGAAAAAAATTATTTATTAATTTCTAACTTTCTAACACTATAAGTACGCCACTGCACATCATTAAATTTAGGTACAACTATTGTTACTGAACATAATCAAGCTTTTCATAAGGTATAATGATCACTCATAAAGTTTGCACGATACAACGCACAGTGAGATCTATCTACCAATAAGTTAAAATAAAGCAAGGTTTTCCAAAAAAATCGGTATTTCTTAAAATATAGCAGATATAAAAAATTTGAGAAATTACTTTCTTTGCTATGAACCAGTGATTCAATTGACGTAGAGTGATAAAATTTAAAAATATTATTCTGAAAGTTACACGTCATTAAAATTAGTACAAAAATCATCGTCTTCTTTTACAACCTGTATATAAAGTTTTCTGATAGTTAAAGAATATCCAACATTGAAAATCGTTTCCCAAGGGATGAATCTATCAACCATTCAAAACCGTAGATCGATATCATATCTGGCTCAGAAAATATTAACTGTTAAATTTAGGCGATACTTTTTTTGCTAGAAAGCAATTGTCCAGTAGTTTAGGTAAGTATATTCTTTTTTCGCCAGTAATAAATTCAACCAGTGGTGGAACTGATGGACTTATGATTGACGTCATCAACAGATTGGTGAATTATTTTACGATCTCTCTCTCTCGTTGACGTTGATAGAAATTACCAGAAATCCACCATGAATAAAAGAACATGATTTATGTCTAACCGGTAATACAATAGGAAATTTAAGAACGCGATTTGGCTCAACCGGTGGACTTGCCGGTGAAAAAAAGAATATACCTAATTAAACTAGTCAAAATACTAATAACGACAAACATTTCGAGAAAATTTCTCATAGAATGACAGCTAAGAGAGCTTGTGTGACTGCCACCAGAAGTGGTATTCTCGTATTCCTAATAATTGACCACATTTTCACGAGTACTTGCTTATTAATGGGGCAAAATCGGCAGGTAGCCAAGATCTTAGTGTCAGTAATTTATACAAATTTAATTGAAAACGGAACTACCTGTCTTATTCTTAACTAAAATAATAGAAACTCGATAAATAAAAAATATTATATATACAGCGTGATCAGTTAAGGGTACGGAGCGGCCATATCTAGGAAACTACTGGGCATAGAAATTCAGGAAAAAAAAAATTATAACTAAAGTGGCCATGAGAAAATCCTGGAAATAATTTTTAAGTTCCGCATTTTGCCGCAAGAGGGCGTAATTAAGAAGTAAATTTTAAAATTTTACATATCTCCGAAAATCCCACATTAAGGTATATCTTTGATAACACCATTAAAAAGCTTGGACAATTATCCATCATTTTGGTCTTATGCTCATTGGCGTACCGACTTTAGTAAGAGAGGGGAAGCTGTTGAAAGTGTAATCATTTAAATCGCTGTAACTTATAAACGACTTATCCGATTTTAGCAAACTAAAGACTGGTTGGAAGAGAAATGTATGCACTTTCACCAATCGTATTTAGTTGTCCATAATAGTTCTCAAAAAAAAACGTTAGAGGGCGCAATTTGTAATAATTACACATTTTTTGATTTTACTCCGAAAAAATAAATCATACGGTATAATTATGATACCATAATCGAAAAGTAGATGAAATTTGCTAGAAAAAATATTAAAACCGCAGCTCTATATCTCCGTTCGTTTCAGCGTTATCGCCAATAGAATAATTTTATTAAACTTTAATGAAGAAACGAGTGGGACGCTACTGATATTTTTCCATATGGATATTATTTCGGATTAGCCTGGTCAATTCTGCATAAAAATGGTCTCTTGCGTTTTTCTCCTCAGGTACACCGTTCTTAATTAAAATAAATAAATTAAATTAGCTCTACTATTAAATTTATTATTATTAACATTCATAATGAAAAATTTTGTTTTATGGTGTTATACCTTTAATGTGGGATTTTCGGAGATATGTAAAAATTTAAATTTACTTTTCAATTTCGCCCTCTTGCGGCAAAAATTATTTCCAGGATTTTCTCATGGCCACTCTAGTTATCATTTTTTTTCCTGAATTTCTATGCCCAGTAGTTTCCGAGATATGGCCGCTCCGTACCCTTAACTGATCACGCTGTATGTAAAGTTAGGCCTTTAATTTATTTACTTACAGGTAAGGATCATCTTCAAAATAAAGGCCTCTATCCAGTGAGCGGTCTCTACGGTCTCTTATTGGAAGAAACTCACGGTCGTGGTCGACGGTTGGCCCCCGATCCAAAGAGGTGTACCTGACCGACATGGGATTTGTTGGTCTGAAAAAAAAAATGTATTTATTAAATATAAATTAACGAAAAGAAACATTTTTTTTTGAAGTCTGATAAAAAGGTTATTTAATTCAATACAAGAAGTTAGAGAAGGCCTATAAGTTTTAAACCCCATTAGAGAATACGGTTGCCAAGAGGAACGTTTTCAATCTAATCTCAATAAGAGAGTATAATATTTTTATTTTTATTAACATCTCTATTATACCCAAAATTATATTTAAATTTGTCGAACTGATCATAGCCATAAATATCTCAAATTTAGAATTTTATGTCTTTTTACGCTATACAAAGTAGGCGCGATTTGTTTTCGTGTCCCAAACTGTCGTTACAATTTAATAGCCATTATAAGAGTTGTTACAAGCTTTTTCGAGTCTATTGGTAGTAATGACCTGACCTCTAAAGCGTATGTTAAACACAATGATTCCTTCTGACTATAATAGTAAAGCGCCTTAAGGTGGCGATTACAGTCACAGTAGCGGTCAAAAGAACAATCTATCAGTAGCAGCTATTGTATAGAAGTACTGAAGTACGAAGTACATACCCCCATAGCAAAACCACATATATACCTATAATCATTAGAGTCAATAATTCAAGACAACTTTTTTAATGTGGTTTTTGTCAAACATATGCATTAAGGATTTTATTTTAAGTCATCAGTAAAATTAGAAGGCATTATACGTTTTTAACGGCAGAGAAATATAACTTTAAATGGCTACCAATATCTACATGTGTAAGGAAAAGATTGGTTCAGAATCAACGAAAATGGCATACAAAATATGTGTTTCGTCAAAATTAAAATAATGTTTATATTGTTATCTAGAAATAATATTTATGGTCCTAACAAGTACGGAAATAGTATATTACATAACAAGTGCTGAAAGTGATACTTTTCAAACAAGGAGATATTTAGCACGAGGCGTCAGCCGAGTGAGGAAATTCTCCGAGTTTTAGAATAATCACTTTCACACGAGTAATGCACACTATTTTTCCTATGACCACAAAGAATTATTAAAAAAGCCTTTGATTTGCAAAAAAAATACCTCAACACTAATGTTAAAAAAGAAATATCAACACTAGTGTTGAAATTAGCATACTTAGGATTATGTTCCACTTAATATCCGGTTTCATAGTTTGTCAATAATATTTTCCTTTATTTGTAGTTTACCTTTTTCATATTTTATATAATAGTAAGAACTAATCCTGGATTGACTTCTAGATTAACCAGAATGAAAAATTTTAAATTTATCAAGGAAACATGCATTAAATATAAATTTAAAAAATCCACCCAACAAGGAAGGTTTCAATTTAAGATAATTCTATATAAATTATTTAATGTTTTTATAAAAAAAAGTCAAATACTCCTGATGGGATTTGAACCTGTGACCCTGCGATCAGTAGGCTAAAGCTCTATGCTCTACGCTATCGCTACCGATAAACATTTGTTGTTTAATACATAACATTTTCTTCAGTGCGGTTTGTTTCTTCTGCTAATTAATTTTCCAGTATATTATTAGCATTTTTTATAATTTCAGATGGCGTATTTTCACACTCTAAATCTGAATCACTCGACAAATACATGATAAATAAGCTAAACACTTTACAATTACTGGTTTCTTTGAATAAATAGGGGTTGTCTGTCAAATTGGCACCATATGTTTAAATTAAATAGTGGGCCTTGATATTTCAACATTAGTGTTGAAATATTTTTTTCAACACGCGTGTGATATGCGGCGCTTTCTAGCCAAATTAACCGTGCTTTTTTTCTTATTTTCATAGGTGGTCGTAGGAAAATAATATTTTTTACTGGACACAATGTTTTTTGAATGATAGAAGAGTTTTGGACTTCGGCTTCAGTCCACCTGATGGCAGTACCTACGTCTAGGCATGGTCAGCTGCACCTGATGTTTCACTTTCCTCTTTAGCACATTGTTTTCATGTTTTTTGATCCTTACTTTGAGTGGTTTTAGTGTCTCACTAATATAACATTGGCCACATTTGCAGGAGATACAGTTTTTCTTCTCTTTTTGGCCCGTTGGTTTCGTCTCCGTCAGGTAGTTTCTGTAATAATATTGTATCGTTGTCATAGTTTTCTAATTCTTTCAGACACTTTTTAACATACGGAATATTAAGTAGTGTTGGTTATGTCTCTTTTCTTGCTTGTGGTCGATTACAACGGGGAAGCCGTTTTTTATGAGATCGGTCTTGATGTGGTTAGTTTCTTTTTTGAGGTCTTTATTCAAGTTCAACAGAGGGTAATTGCTCTATCCACAAGGGTTCTTACTATGCCAATGGTTGTATAGTATGATGTGTAATTGTGATATATATGCGTAGATTTTCTGTACACTAAAGTTATTGTGTTACTACTTGTCTTAACGTTGACGTCTAGGTTGTTTTCTTTTTTCTTTATGATGAATTTGATTGACGGTCTAAAACTATTTATGTGATGTAGGAATTTCCTGAGTTCGTCATCGTTTCCATTCCAAATAAGTGTCATCCATATACCTCAAAATATTTTTGATTGTTCTATAATTTCGGATGTTAACCTTTTCATGTAAATGTTTGCGATTATTGGCGAGAGAGATGAGCCCATTGGTAGTCCGTCCACTTGACCGAAGGAACTATGTTTTCAAAAATCTAAAAATACGTCAACATAGATTTTTTATGTGCCTCGCTTTTGTCAAAAATGTGGACCCCAAAGAGAAGGCGCTGCCTTAACCAAGTTTCTTTATAAATTTAATTAGAAGATCCCGCCATTTTGGAAAGCCTATTAAAAAAGGAATTAGTCCATATATTATTTCTACATCTGTCAAGCCATGTGTCAGAAATTTAATAAAAACTAATTTTCAAGGAACAATTATATTACTTAACAATAACTTTAAAACTGTGATGTCACTCTTCTAGCGTAACAATTGTTGAAAATGTACCCTACGAACCTGGTGACATAGACCATTCTTATTAAATCGCCCGATAAATAAATCTAAGGGTGTGATATCGGAGGATCCGGGCGGTCACTTTATAAATCCTCGCTGTCCTATCCACGTATTTGGAAATGTAATTTAGGAATTCTCTTATATTTCTTGCAATATTCTTAGTACAAGAACTTCAAAGAATATTGCCTAATTATGGAAATCTAGACAAATGGATATTTTTTCAGCAGGAGGGAGCCCCTCCTTACTTTACGAGAAATGTTAGAAAATTATTAAATGTTACATTTCCAAATAGGTGGATAGGACTGCGAGGATTTATAGAGTGGCCGCCCAAATCTCAGGATATTACACCCATAGATTATGAGGCGATTTAAAAAGAAGGGTATATATGTCACCAGACCTAGAAATTTGGAAGAGTTAAAGGCAAGGATTTGGGCATTGGGCAGAGATACGTTTATTCACTCTAGAAGTGTTAACAGAGATATGGGGCACATTTTCAATAATTGTTCCTTAAATTAGTTTTTATTAAATTTCTGACACACAGTTTAATAGATGAAAACAAGAATATATGGACAAATTTCTTTTTCGATAAGCTTTCCAAAAAGGTGCCACTCTTATTTGAAAAAAAAAGTTGGTTGTTAAGACTCACTCCTTGGGGTCCCAATTTTTGTTTACATCACAGAAGCGAGACCCATAAAACATCTTTGAGGACATATTTTTTGATTTTAGAGAAATCTTATTCCCAGAGCCGCTATAAGCAGCGTATCATTTAAAATCCCCACTCTGTATATAGCTACTCCGTGCTTCATATACTACCCAAGAAGTAGAACGTCTAAAGAAAAGGGCCGAGCTTGTTGTGAAAGTGGTGGGGAAAGCTTCATGTTACTAAGTATCTACTGCTGGCTTATATTATAAATTTAATACTTGTACCGAAATTTACCAAAGCAAAATATTCTTATTAGATTAAAAAGCATGCTATGATTCACATAAACATACAACAAACAACTCTACGATGACAAAAGATTTTTATTTAAATTTTCAATTAAATTTAATTGAAATTTCCGCTAATAAAAATTGATTTGTTGGATTGGGTCTAGGATGCGATAGACTTATATACTTATTTAATTTTTTACGTCGTTAAATATTGATGAGCCTGTTTATAAGCGAATTAATGAACATTGAATTGAAAATAACAAGCAATTGTCTTACTTCAAAGGGAAAAATATCGAAGGTTGTCTGAAAACTATTTTTATGACTCTAATGTTTCGACTAATATTGATCCTATTATAGAAACGAAAACTGAAAAGAAATATGATAATATTAATCAAAAATTAATTAAAATTATTATACAGTCATCGCTAGAAAAAGTGCAGCATAAACATTTTTTAAAGTTTATTATATTTTAAATAAGTTTTCTTTGGTAAAAGTCGTGAGGGTCTGTCATCACTTTTATTTCAAAATAAGTGTATTTTTTAAGAGATACCGAAGTAATTTTTGTATAACATTTTTCTTTTTTTATATATTTTAACGGAAACTAAATTCCACTGTTTATTTATACGGCATTTGCGGATTAGTGCTGCAAACCAGTGGGCGACTGCAGCGCGATCTAGATCTGAATCTACAAAACCGTAGAGATGTGTAGGAAAGCGAAAAATGTTTCCTATACTGGTTAAGTGGCCGTTCCGTGCTTGATTTCTTTATATTTTTATGCTTTCACGTTCGATCATTTGCATTGAGTTGATTCCTACTGATGGCGTTACTGGGTTTTCATCACATTTTTATTTCTTAAAAATGTCTTGAAAGAATAGTCTCACTGTACTACTGGGAGTTGCTTAAAGGTTATGGCTTTCTGATTAGTTCTAACAAGAACGAATCAGCCTGTCATTGTCTACCTGTGCCCCAGGGAACCTATTACCTTGGCGTCCCTGTATACTTTAATGCAAATGATAGATGCACTACTCTGTCCGCTTGCCGCTAAGCTTCTTTTTTTATATATTTTAACGGACTCTAAATTCCACTATTTAAGTAATTTTTATATCTTTGACATTTGTGCCACACCGAGATAAATATTTTAAAATTAGTTGCAGAGGTTCGGCTGTCACCAAATATCACCTCAAATATTTAATTAAAGAAGCGGTATTGGTGCTGGATAGCTAAAGGTTCAAAGGTTGTTTGTTCAGTGGCGGCTCGTCAGGTGAAGTAGGTGAAGGGGCTCTTCACCAAACAAAAAAAAATAAAACCAAGAGGAAAGTTTTTCGACAAAATGAAATAATAATGTACCAATGCAGCTAACATTTTAGCCCTTAAAAAATAATTATGTTCGAATTAATAATATTAATTTAATCCGAATGTAGCTATTCATAATAGGGACACGGTTAACTCCGATGGACGATAATATAAACACTCTTACATTTTAGCGCGCCCAGCCGACCGTGTCCGTTAGCTCAAAGCAAGTGAAGACCCAAAGTCCATCATGGTTTGGATATTCACCGTCGCTCTGGTTACTTGACGTCAGTCACGCAAACAGCATGTAACAATTTGCATTATGATGAAGGGCAATTTAAAAATAGATCAGTCGTATGCACCATTGTTTTAGCATTGGTTCGCCTAACCTTAAGATATTTATTTTGAGGCTTCGCGAAACTTATTTTAGGTTATAGATATCGTTTTTACGTGATTTACTGTGTAATTAAAAAATTTGGTTTTTATTTTTCATTTAATTCAGTAAAGTAAGTACCTACTTTGTTGTGTGTTTTAAAAATGAACCCAATTAATGACATAGTGGACGTATTGTTACACGGGTTTTCGGCAATGTTTGTTTAGGTACCCGCACTATACCTAGCTCTTCACCATTTTTTAAGACCGCGAGCCGCCACTAGAACCAATTTGATAACACAAATGGCGGTCTGTTTTGGAAATGAAAGGTATATCGAAAGATCCGCTACATGATCAACAGAAACAAATTGTATGTCTATGTTAAACCGAAAGTTAGTATTTTTGAACAGAAAATTTAAAAAAAAACGAAGATAGGAACATGTCAAATGTTTATTTTTAAGATGCACTATTTGGGCGCTGCAGCCTATCAAAGTGGGATACATGTAATACATCTTAAAAACAGTTGAATTTAAACATGTTGTGTGTAGTAATTACAAGAGAGTAATACATTAAAATTGCATAGGACCAGAAGTGTTATATCTTTAATCAATTCAAGAGGAAATGTTATTATTGTGTTATCAAATTTGATTTCAGAACTGTCAAATTCTTAGTTGGTCGTATAGAAAATAATTAACAACCGCAATACTGGTTATGTCAGACAATATATATGGTCAAATAAAATAAATGCATTGTACTCTAAAAAAATTATTACCCAATTCCAAGGCGGATTATTGTAAATCGCTAACAATAAAATACGACCTAATATTAGTGCCTTCTAACAGTAATGCTGGTTATAGTGCCTTTTATTGCCAAATAAATTTGACAAGTATATTATTGTGCTCGCGTTTTCTGAATTATTTTCGGAATTTTCTGCATATGGATATTGTTGATCGATGATCATATCCAGAAAAGGGAAATATCGTGTATTACAATAAAAAGCATTGAGTAATAAAATTTTGTATCATTGTTATTAAAGGGTCCAATACCGAATGGTGGTGCATCATGGTTGGGAGCATAGGAAATCCCATGCAAGTGTTAGACTGTCCAAATATTTACCCCCCTGTTGACTTTAGAGTGGGGTTGTAGAAGACTTTTTTAGGGTCCTTGTATGATGAGTGCACATGCGGAGTTTGAACAATTTTGGACAACTCAATTTTAACTTATTTGAATAGGTTTGGGGTTGGCTTTTCATTGGAATTCAACAGATGATGCTGCGGATACTAGCATTGATTGGACTTGTCAACCTGTGATTTGTCATTGTCGACTTCTTAACTTTTTAATATTTTTCAAAAACATAGTTATACAGGGTGTCTCTAAAAGGTGCGGAAAAAACAACTACCACAAGTTCCTGAGGCGTAAATATGACGATCTAACCAAACTTACCTTAGCCCAAAGGTGGATGATTTCGGAGATACAGAGTGTCAAAAGTTCAATTTGGTTTTCATTTTTTATAAATAATTTTTTTAATAATTGGTGTATTGTCACAATATTCGGCTTGAGGGACGTTTTGCGGGGTGAGAAAGTAGAATCTGCTCTCCTTTTTATGGTGAACTTTAGAGGGCGCCACCTGCGGTATCTTGCACACGTTTAAAACGAAATCACTTTTTTGAGCCACCCTATATTTAACTTTTAAATAAAAATGCGGATTCTGCAACGTCTTTTACCTAAAAAGGTATATCTATGTGGTAGGAGTTGATTTGAGCAGCTGTTTTTGAGATATCTGGATTTAAAAAATTCACTTTTTGTATGGCCAGGTAATTTATAGTTATTTTAATTTACCGTCTGCGCTTCAAATGTGTTCAATTATTACAATAATTTAGACCTGTGCAAGATGGCGCCCTCTAAACTTTACTATAAAAATGAGAGCAGATTCTAATTTCTCACCCTGCAAAACCCCCAAGCCGAATATTGTGACAATACACCAATTATTAAATAAATCATTTATAAAAAATTAAAACCAAGACAGAGAGAGAGAACGAAGGTTAATGTCGTTGTACGCATAACAATGGATTTATTGTAGGTCCAGTAATATTGCCTTCATTTTTTTTTTAACTTGACACACTTTGTGAGAAATCTGTGATTTTATATTTGTTTATAAGATGAGCTACATTGTAGGAGAAAGATTTTTTAAACATTTCTTTAATGTGAGCTGGTATGGTTAAAATGTGTTTTTTACATATGTTTAGATTATGTACGTCAGTTCGGAATTTAAGCTTATTGTAGAGATAAGGAGGGCCTTTAAATTTAATTAACTTATAATAAATGCACAGTGCGTGGAGAATTCGTCTATTAAACATATTCAGCCAGCCCAATTCACGTAATTTATGTGATACCCTTTGCCTGCGTCTTATTCTACACATCAGTCTTATACAAGAATTTTGAAGTTTCTGTATCCGCCTAGTATCAACTGAGTCCAGAAAGGGGCCATATACGTTGTCCGAAAAATTGCAATGGGACAGGACTAATGAGTCGCACAGTTCCATTTTAGTTTTTTGAGAAAGGTAATATCTGTGAGAATAAATCATGTTTAACATAGAAAATCCCCTTTTTAGACATTGTGTTACATGCTCTCTAAATTTTAACGTGGTATCGACAATAAGACCCAAGTTTTTTGTATATTCTTTAAAGGAAACAACTTCGGAGCCAATTTTTAAATTTATTACGTCTGACAACGTATTTATATGCTTTTCGTTACAAAACAAAAGAGCTATGGATTTGATGGGATTGATTTTGAGTAAATGATTAGACGTTACGTCCAAGAGCTTATTTAAATCCTCATTTAGTTTAGTGATAGCAGTGTGTACCTCGTTGAGCCTAAATGAAAGGTAAATTGGCCTATCATCCGCATATAAATGATACTGTGAGTGTTTTAAATATTTTATAAAGTTTGAGGTAAAAATGCTAAAAAGAAGAGGACCCAGGATGCTACCCTGCGGAACACCTGTGTTAAGATTTTTGGGGTCTAATTTTTTACCGTCGAGAACGATCCTCTGAACCCGGTCGGACAAAAAAGAGGCCAGCAAAGAAACTGAGTTTGGAGTAAAGCCAATGTAGGCTAGAATTGCAGTTAAAATGTCATGGTTCAGCATATCAAAGGCTTTGGTAAAATCAAGAAGTACAAGTATTGTTGCTTCATTTTTATTATGCGCCACTAATACGTCATCGAGAATATCAGAAAGCGCAGTGGCACAGCTGTAACCCTCTCGATTATTAGGGTAAACCCTCCTATTGTTTTCATATGCACACTATAAAATGGCATAGATTTCTGCTTGGAACACTGTTGAAGACATTCCCAGAGAGAAAAACGCATTTTTTTCCGGTCTTACTCCGTGTATATTATATTTGCAAGACATGTTTTTAATTTAATAAACTTTTACTTACCTAGTTGCACTTCTAGATCTATGATGGCCAGGCCCTACAGCCATCGGCCTTCCCCGTTCCTCCAGCATCGGATCTTCTAGATCTTCGTCTCGGTAATACGAATGGTAGCCGTACCCGTGCTCCGGAGAGTTGTTACCCGACCGAGTCTGACGCAAGGGTTTGCGTCCCAAGGGGCTGCCCCCTGGGTATGCCCTGCTGGGCGAGCGGTCCACGGTGGGCAGCCTCACGCCCCTCGGGGAGCGGGAGCCCCCCACGTACGCGTCACGGGACATCTCATGACATTCTGAAAAAAAATTATATAAATTTAAGATTTTTTTTATTTGATAGTTATATTATATATATTGAATGCTTCCAAAATGGAGCAATTACTGACACATTACATGAAGGCGCTTGGATTAGTAGATAACGAAGGTGGTAAGAGAGTTTCAGGCAGTATTGCCAGTCCTTCTGACTTATCAATAGATCTACCAATTTTATTTATTGTTTCCCAATGAATTGAACAATAAACATGGTGAAATAAATTTATCGTATTTTTGACAAGCGGTAGGGGGCGTGACGCTACGCGGCCTTAAGGAGGAGCCGCTACTGCTAACTCAGCTGCATCGACTAATACTTCTTAGAAGTATTTATCATTTCTGCAACACCGTAAGTGAGTGCCAAGTAACTCTTAAGGACCTAGTAGAACTAACTATATTTACATCAGAACTTTGCCAATGCTGCGACTAATCTTATTGAAAACCTCGCGTACCAAAAAACAACACATAAGTACCGAAAAATCTAAGTTTTTAATTTTTTCTTTTATGCTATCAGCCTCATTCCTAGCAGTTGGATTGTAAAGCCCACCCTCCTGTTTATGGAAGCACATTTTCAGAAAATTCCGCCGCAATAGTACATTTTGAACTTCAATAAAATAATTTTCGAATTGCATTCATAAATTATTAGTCATTACCCCTCTGGTAAAATCCTTACTATGGTCTTCTAGATGTTTAAAGAGTAGAAAGAGATAGAAATTGCTTTCCTTGTCTACACTCTTCTGGCTGGATGCACGTCACAGCTTCCGCCGTAATTTTTGTATCGAGTCGTGTCGTTGATTAAATCGTTTATTATTTCAATTCCGTCAGTACTAAAATCAGATTCAAAATTATGTTTTATTTTTCTGAATAATGAAACATATTAACACAATCGGTACCCACTTGTACCAACCAACTACTGTTTGCTTTCGAATCATTTTAACACGTAAAATTACCGTTTTACAAAATGACAAAGGTTGTCAAGACGATTTTATTAATATATCAACGTCAATTGACGGGGGACCTTTAAATTATTAATAACAGACCTAATTTGCTTTTTTGTTTCTCTTATAGTTACGTATTTGCGCGTTGTGAAGTGTATATAGCCAGTAAATTGTAAGTACTAGTTCAATGGCCCAATAGGAATTACAAGATTATGATACAAAGAACTAAAGATATGATATTTAGAGGCTGTAGCAAAATTTCTATTCATAACCATGGAGACATTATCAAAATAACCATCTTGGTAAATTAGGTTACAAGATGATGACACAGCCTCTGAAAATGATATCTTTAGTTCCTTGTATAATGCTATAAGAAATCTCGACTTTGAGGTCTCAGTCCAAGACAACAAAAAATGTTAGTTTTAATTTTCAGTATAAGTTAAGAACTACGTGAGTATAGCAATTTCCGAGGCAATCTCATTCTGAGCTGTGTCGATCTATAACGGAAGAGACGGCTGCAATAGTTGTTCAAGATTATGAAAACATTGTGAGAGAATCTATATGTTTTGTGACATCGCATTAAAATAGTTGCTTCTCGAGTTGGTTGCTATGCCAATGACGACGTCCTATATGTGTCAGTGTGGAGTGTTTAAGAAGTTTCTTCGCTCCCGTAACTTCGTATGTTAGTTGTTAATTTGTTATGGTTTTATCAACAATTGCCACAAAGCATATTAAATTTTCCTTAACATATGTATCAACAATGTTACTGGTAAAACTTTTTAAAGTGGAGGTTGGTAGATTTAATTCGTGAATTATTTTATCCTCAAAACATTTTGCTTGTTTGTCTGTGCTTTTTTAAGAAATTTCCTCGTACGACCTATAGTATAAAGAGGATAAAAATATTCTATTCAGTATTTACCTAAAGACGACTGGAGATACTTACCAGTTAAAACGTTGTGATTCAAATCGAATAAAGAGAATGCAAGTGTAAAGCTCTACTGCCGTTCAACAATATTCTAACTTTGGTATAGAAGGCTCATATTAAAAACCATTTCTGATAAATAGAATCTATACAAATTTATTTTTAATGCCTCATCATTATTAAATTTCTATAAATTTCATTAAAAATGAAATCTACCGATACTGAAGTTATAACTTTACGACACAGCTTTTCGTGGTATCCTTTGGTTAAGTTTATTAAAAAGTTAACCCAAATCTCTCACATTGATCGTTAGTAATATATAAGATACATATTTGATGTTAAGATTGAAAAATAAGTTTGGGAAGTAAATTTGTGCCATTATTATTTTAATTCTAAAAATTATTTAGCCTATTTGTGATTACTACTTAAAAAAACGTGACTGGTTGGTAGAAAGATCGTTATTCTTTCGCAGGACTCGATTTTAAATCTACATTCATTAAAGTTGACTAAATAACATTTTACCGCCGAACAGATCACATTTATTAGTCGAGTTATCGCTATTGCGGTCCTTCCTTAGTTAACTTTAGTGCTAATAATTTGACCCAGTTATTGTTCGTTATCAACCTTAACAATAATAGCACTTACATTTTAAAGTTATGTATATGGTTTAGGATAAGGTTCTTTCAAGTATAATACCAGCAGATAGAAGAATCAATTAAAACTTAATTAACCCACTTAAGCAAACTTGAACTTCAAATAATGTTCTTTTTTACCACGTTTATGATCTTTACTTATGGTTCCAATTTTTCAATCTCAGAGTCGGACTTCGCTCAGTACTAGATATGATTATTAATTTTGATTAATAATGTATTGGTATTTCTACTTAACAGATAAAGTTTGTAAGTTTGACATAGATTTTGATGAATTAACACGTTCTTCATTCATCTAGCAATAATAGTAATGGTACAGCAACTATAAAGTTACGTTCATTAATGACTGTTAAATTTACTAATATCAGTTCTTCTCCACCTTAAACAATTAAGCGTATTTATCGTCATTGCTGTTTTGTATAATATCGTAAAATATATTTCCGCTGGTAGCTAAGAGAATTGCCGACAGTAGCTTACCTGTTTCTAATAGAGCCTGGCACAAGGATGATCAAAACTAAATCCACTCCATTTGAGCTAACTCTAGTTCGAGAAAATACCCTATTCGCACCCGATTTCCGATCTATACACTCGCGGTCACAATTTTTCAATCTCGAGTTCGGAGGTCGCTCATTATCCCGACAATGGCTCCTGACGCGGCATTCTGCGTACGCGCCGACTGTATGTAGTCGGGAATCGGGAACAGTGATCAATGAAACGGGTGTAGCGTAAATGGACGCGCGCATATCAGCGTGTGAGAGGAACAGCGGCGTCGAAATGGGGGTTTCGAGGGATTTTCCACTGATTCAGGAAAAAATCTTTTAACAGGTGTTCTGGTTTTTTGGGAGAGCGATTTGGTTTCTAGTATGTGGATTCATTGTTAGTTTGCAGGTGTGGTTTTGATAATTATCACTGGTTTAAAGTTTAAAATAAATTGCTCTAGTCTCTAGTCTGACGTTATGCGATTTGAGCAAGGCCTTTGACTGCATATCTCACAAACTATTGGTGGAGAAGCTAAGTAGGTATGGGGTAAGGGGTAATGATTTACAACTATTAGAATCGTATTTATCCGGTAGACAGCAAAAAATGGTGATTGAAGGTAAGAAATCGTCTTTATTATAAGTAACTAGTGGAGTTCCACAAGGTTCCATATTAGGTTCTTTGCTCTTTATTATATATATTAACGATTTGTTAAATTTTTTGAAACCATATGATTGTGTATGTTATTTTGATGATACTTCCTATAACTGTAGTGGTGACGACCGTTTAAATTTGGCCGAAGAAAGGAACACTTTAAATCAATCTGCAAGCACTTGGTTTTCTCAAAATAACTTAAGGCTTAATCCAGATAAAACGCAAAAAATTATGTTCTCCACTAAGGCGGAATATAAAAATGACAAAACGGTGAAACTGTTAGGCATAACTCTGGATGGAGGGTTAAATTGGGGACCTCATATTGACGCAATCTCTGTAAAATTAGCTTCTGCAATTTTCACGCTTAGAAGATTAAGATTCATTTTGGATAAAGCTACCCTTTTATGGTATACTATTCTCTTTTTAACTCCCATGTATCGTATGGAGTTCATATTTGGGGTAATTCTTCAAAGTCAGTCAAAGTATTTAGGTTACAAAAGAAAGCCTTAAGAACTATTGTTCAAGCGCATTATAGAGAGCACTGTAAACCTCTTTTTAAAGATTTAAAAATACTAACACTACCATTTATTTACATTTTGAATCAACTTTTAGAAATCCATACAAGAAAAAAATGAATTGCTGAGTAATTTAAATGTTCATGAATATTGCACAAGATCGGCTGAGCTTATTAGACCCACCCGATTTAGACTTGAACTGTCAAAAAGAAATTCACTTGATAGTGAATTATATAATATTTTACCTAAGAATATTAAATTATTAAATTTTAAATATTTTAAATTAAAAATAAAAGACTTTTTAGTGAAACAAGTTTTTTACACTCTCTGATAAATCATTTTTAAAATTAAATAAGGACGCTATATTGTAACTGTTTGTATGGGTGTATTGTATATTATAATATTTTAAATATTATGTACCTATATTTCGTATAGTAAGTAGTAGTAATACTGAGAGTATAATATTGTTTGTAATTTACATATATAATATGTATTTAAAATTGACTTGCTACAATTGTAATTTAACAAAACGTAGTGAAATAAACAATTCTTTCTTTCTTTCTTTCTAAAATTTGCAAAGTTTAACACTAAACTTTGAACACCCTGTAAAATCCGTATTAATAAAACTTGGTTAACGAGACGGTTCAACCTTATTTATTAAGTACCTTTGTATAATTTTATTAACGAGGCATTAATTTTATTTTTTATTAATTTTTAAAACCAATGGTGCAAAACTGATTTTTCTTAGTTTTTATTTTTTTTCGCCTATAATACTAAACCGATTTCATTAAAATTTTAGGGATGAAGGCAACTATAAGAGGCATCCAAAAAAGTAAGAATATATATAGCATGTAATTTAAAAAAATAGATCCTTTCGACGTCACACTTTTTTAGAACTCCCTGTATAAACAAAAATATTTTCCTGAAATGCGCCCTAGGATACAGGTAAAGTCTGCAAAATATCAAAATCCTAACTTAATTAACAAGTGATCTATAAAAGACGGGAGGTGAGGTGCAGGACCCTGTTTATTTCTGGGTTAATCTGTGATTTTTAAAACCTCATGTATGTGTGTCTTTAGAAAAAGGTAACTTTTAATACTTTCTGAACCATTGTGATACTTTTCGAAAATATAACACAATTATTTTTAAATTTATGTGCAACCGACATAAACAATAAAGAAGAAACCTAAAATGTACCTGAGATATGTGGATGACAACTTCATTATTTGGAATGGACACGATTACGAACTCGGGGAATTCCTACATCACATCAATAGTTTAATACCGACAATCACGTTTACCATGAAGAAAGAAGAAACTAACCAATTACCTTTTCTAGACGTCATCTTAAAATAATGATTCAATTAGGTACACATCAAATCACTCAAATAAAACAGAACACCCTTACGCTGTAACTCGAATGAAGTCCCAAAGGAACTAACCACTACAAGACCGACCTATGCAAAAATGGCTACCGTATGAGATTACTTGATAAAATATTGGGAAATCGTAAGAATTGGTCAAACGCAGAAAAAACAAAGACACAATCAACACTCCACAGACCGTTTGTCAAAGGAGTAGCTAAGATAATAAGAAGATTAACGCAACCATACAACACAGTATTCACCTCGGGAGACTCTTTAAGGAGCCACCTGACGAAGATTAAACCAACCAGCTAAAAATACAGGAAAAACTGTGTCGATCGGATCCTCTGCGAGTGTTGCCAATCTAATATTGGTGACCCACCAAGACCACTGGAAATAAGGATCAAATAATACAAATACAATACCGGATCCCATATCATGTGGACAGAATCCGAAATTCTGCATAAAGAACCACATTGGATGAAGAAGTTCAAGGAAGCTGTCATCAAATACCAGAACTCAGGTTGTTTCAGTAAGCCATCAATAGAGAAAAGAAATATCTAGAAACTTTTGTTAAGTAAATATAATCTTAGTTAATAAAACCGTGCACGAAATAAACGCTTGATTCCACCCATCTCAGTTACACTTTAGTGCATCTAGCTGGTATAAATAGAGACGTCGTACGTCGTAGCTATACCTCTTTATTTAAACGACTAATAATACCTTCCCTTTGAGTTGTGATTTAAAATCAAATGCAGATAATGCAAGTCCCAAAATTCATCATTTATGACATTGTGTGTATAGTGGGTACAGACGAAAAATCGGAAATAGATATAATTTTGATTTTATAACCTTTTAGTTATCAATAATTCATTTATCAAATTTAAATATACAGGGTGTGTCAATAAGGTGTCGGGCTTTGATAGCACCTATACTATCAAAGATAGGAAAAAAAGTGTAATATAAAAGTTAAATGGTTTGTTAGGATGCATAACCTAAAAATATTTTAAAATCTACAGGGTGGTCCTAAAAAGTGGTACTGAATAATAAAAAAGAAAATTAAATGGGACACCCAGTATAATTTTTCTGAATATGATTCAATAGAATAAGGACTTTGCAACCATCTTAAAAATTTTGAACTAAAATGCAACGTTGCCAAGTAATTAATTTTTTTCCGAAATTTTAGTAATTTTAAGGGTATCGTAAAAAAATCATAGTAACCTGTGGATTACCCCTAGGCAAATATAATTTACATTGTGGGTACTTTAAGGTACGATATATTGATCGATAACAATGTTTTTTAAATCTCTTATACAGAGCGTTTGGTATAAGTTGGACAACTCGACAGTTTTAAAAATGCTTTATTTCAATTTTTTTAAATGGGACCCCCCTAATTTTTTTAGGCAAAAGAATTTATCTTTCGAAAACCTTACTTTTGTTAAACATGTCATATATCTAAATATTAAAGTTTTTGAAATATTTTAGGATTTGTCTTAAATCAGGGTAAAAAAGGAAATTTCTAATTAAACAATTTAGTCAAGATTGCTTTGGAACAAAAAATAAATAATTTTCTTTGTCACAGCTGTCATTGCAAAATTATTTCGCCAACATTTTGTGCTTTATTACTGTTTAAAGTTTAGTTTCCAGAACTAACTTTATCGAAATAGAAAAATATGAGTTATGATAAAGTTAGTTCAGGAAACTAAAATTTAAATAGTAATTAAGCAAAAAATGTTGGCGAAATAATTTTGCAATGACAGCTGTGACAAAGAAAATTATTTATTTTTTGTTCCAAAGCAATCTTAACTAAATTGTTCAATTAGAACTTTCCTTTTTTACCCTAAGTTAAGACAAATCCTAAAATATTTCAAAAACTATGATATTTAGATATATGACATGTTTAACAAAAAAGTAAGGTTTTCGAAAGATCTATCTTTTTGCCTAAAAAAATTAGTGGGGTCCCATTTAAAAAAATTGAAATAAAGCATTTTTAAAACTGTCGAATTGTCCAACTTATACCGAACGCTCTGTATAAGAGATTTAAAAAACATTGTTATCGATCAATATATCGTACCTTAAAGTACCCACAATGTAAATTATATTTGCCTAGGGGTAATCCACAGGTTACTATGATTTTTTTACGATACCCTTAAAATTACTAAAATTTCGGAAAAAAATTAATTTTTTGGCAACGTTGCATTTTAGTTCGAAAATTTTAAGATGGTTGCAAAGTCCTTATTCTATTGAATCATATTCTGGAAAATTATACTGGGTGTCCCATTTAATTTTCTTTTTTATTAATCAGTACCACTTTTTAGGACCACCCTGTAGATTTTAAAATATTTTTAGGCTATGCATCCTAACAAACCCTTTAACTTTCGTATTACACTTTTTTCCCTATCTTTGATGGTTTAGGTGCTATTAAAGCCCGACACCTTACTGACACACCCTGTATATAGACCAGGTTCTGACTTACTTGCATATAACGACACAGAGTGGATCTTTCTAACATATGAAACAGGCCAAATGTTTGAAAATGGAAGCTTTACCATTAAATATGAAAATTCGTTGTGGCTGTGTACACGTAGGGTAAAATTGAAAAAAAGAAGAGAGTCGGGTTTGTATTACGTGTAAAAATTTTTTATTTTGTTAAAATCTTAGCAGAGCGCTTTCGGCTTTCGCCATCTTCAGTGCTATCTGAAAGTGAGAATTGAAAATTTTAATAACGGTAGGTTAAATAATAGAATTCTTTGGAAAGAATTTGTGGAATGCAAAGAATTTAAAAAACCCTTTCATTGATTTAAAATATGATTTTCAATACTCACTCGTCAGTATACAATGATATCCTCAAGGTGGAATGGCATTTCGTCCACATATTGTTTTTGAAACATTGTGTGGACGAAATGCCATTCCACCTTGAGGATATCATTGTATACTGACGAGTGAGTATTGAAAACAGAATAAAAAAATTTTACACGTAATACAAACCCGACTCTCTTCTTTTCTTCATTAAATATGAAGCAAGAAAATGACAATTTAAAAAAATCCAAAACGCTGTAAATAATCCTAGACCTAATACAGGGTGATTGCTAGGTTGATACTTCTTTTTTAACTGTATATAGAAGGCATTAAAATAAACATTTTTAAATATCTTTTTTCAGAACACTAAAAAATAAGGTACTTACATTCATTTATTACACTATGGATCAAATACGGTCCTTCCTAACTTGCCCATTGAATAACATTAAGAAAACTTTTGGGTGTAGGATAAGCCCGCAAGGGAAAGCGTTCTGCGTATAATCTCGAAGCAGCAGCCGCACTTTGGCGACACTCTCCGTAAATTAGCACCATATCTACTAGTTCATTGTTTTCAAATTTTACCATTTTCACGTATCACCAATTTAAAATTAACTTGCTTCAGAAAAACGCACCGCAGCGTATTGCCAAATAACTCACCACCGACCCGTAAATTGCATGACTAATAAGAAATAAGATAAACAAAATAAAGTATAGCAGGCTAAATTTTGATGGCCAGGCCCGCACTTAGATTTTTTACTTCTGTATCTCGCCTTTTTTTAGGTTTTTTGAAAAAAAATATTCGAAAATGTTGTTTATTTTAATGCCTTCTATACACAGCTAAAAAAGAAGTAATAACTTAGGAATCACCCTGTATATTACCTTTAAGATATAATCTATCTTTGATCTATAACCTTACAGTCGGTTTTTTTTTCATTGGAGCCGGGATTGGTGAAAGAGTCAGCATACTTGCACAGCCTAAGTGGCCCATTATATTCCCTATCGTCTGTGTAATGTTAGTTAGACGGGACCCACAACTAAGCGTAAGATCTCAACATGGTATGTGCACTAGTTAATTCTTTTTACGCCTACAGAGGTCCACGAGGCCCTTCTCAGTCCCGATATTAGGAACTGCTTTTTTTTATTCACTAAAGTTCTAAACATACTTTTTTTTGTGTCTGTTTGAAGGTTGGAGACAATGACGTTTCTTGAACGGCAGTAAACTTAAGAAATAATACAGTATTTACCTGAAGACGACTGGAGATAATTACCAGTTGAAACGTTGTGATTTAAAACAAATAAAGACAATGCAAGTCCAAAAATTTACTGCAGTTTATACTATTTTTGTGTTAAGTGGATCCGAAAAATATTTTTAGCGCGGTCTGATCCACTTAAGCTTATGCCCTCTACGAGGATCACACTCAGATTGCCAAGGCTGAACACTAGTAATTCAACTTGCCAATCTTGTTGATGTTGCCTTTATAATAATTTTTTAGCAAGATTAGAAATTAATAAATTGTTTTCCGTGCACGTCATATTTGACATATCGAACTAAAATGCCGCATTTTCATTTGGAATTTAAGAGTTGACTTTACTTTTGATTAAACCGAAAGTGGTTTTGAAGGCGTAAATTGGCTGAAGAATAGCAATTTGTAAAACACACAAACAACATTTTTAAATCAGAAAATGTGTTAAGAAAACCTATGTATGTATACCGGGTGACACAAGAAAGCGATCCCTCCCCCCCCCCCCCAAATATTTTTCGTAATTAAAAAAAAAAGAATTAAATATTTGATGAGTTAGTAAGTGCGTAATTTACCATTTTTCGGAAAATCACACCTTCAAATTCACTTTCGGTTTACCCGGAAGTGAAGTCAACTTTTAAATTTAAAATCAAAACTCCCCCATTTTTAACTTTATTCTATGAAAGATTCTCTTTTCAATGACATATTAAGCTTTAACATTTGTTTTAAAAATGGCCGCCTAGATCAATTTCCTTTGTTTTCTAAAATGTCTATAACTTTAATAAAACAAGGTAAGTGTTAAAAAGTAGGTCATGGAAAGGTTGATATGGTTCATTTTAACCGGCGTTATAATATAAAATTGACTTGCTTGAGAAAAAGTGTCCGTTAGGGCTATTTTATTCACAACTTGTGTTCACATAACGGACTTTCTCGAATTTTAACCCATCTTTGTTTTATTATATCAAAATTCTTCATGTAATTTCCTTTTTTACGGTGTATCATAAGTTAATCAATATTTTTTAGGTAATAGTAGAAATTAATAAAAATATCATAAATGTAATTTCTAAGTCCATATAAGCCATAAGAAGTCAAAAATGCTGTGGAAAATAATTCATTAATTTTAATCTTCGTAATTACTGTTTATTCAAAATGTATTCCACGGCATACGGGACTCATCTTGACTAAAATTCTTAGAGCTTATTCGAGGCTAGAATAGTAGGTTCTGTAACGTGGTTGGAATGAAAATTTGATCCGAGTGGACGATTTTTATTCTAACCGAGTAGCAGACTATATTTTCTCCACGACCAAAAATACTATTCGCAATATTTGTAATTTCAGGTGGAGTATTATCCAGTTCCATATCTGATTCATCCGATTTTTCACTCATATTTTGACTTGTACTAAAATTTGTCTGCTGACATTGACAGTTTCGAAATTCATGGCAACCTATGTCGTTTAGATCAATTATAGAATATTCATTCCGTATCTTATTATGGAATGAAAATACACGCAAAACGCATAAAAAGCAAGTGTTTCAGAATAAATATTCCAACTCAAGAGCGAGAATTTTCACAGTCTAAAATGATTTTGGAATTATTGCATTCAGTAATGGTCGTGGAGATATCACATTTATGATGTTTCTTGTTAATTTCTACTATTACCTTTTGAATAATTTTAACTGGCGTTACATCGTCAGAAAGAAAATTAAATGAATAATATTATTTTATTAAAACAACGATGGGTTGTTTAAAAAAATGGAGAAATTCCTCTTTGTTTTTTAGAAAATACGTTGTAAATTAAATAGCCTTAACGGATACATTTTTCTGACGCAAATCAGTTTTATACTATTAAGTAGATTAAAATGAGCCATTTAACGGTTTCCCTTTACTTACATACCTTGTTTTATCAAAACTATGGACATGTTAAAAAACAAAGAAAAATTGATCTAGGCTACCATTTTTACAGAAATGATAATGTGTTATATGTCATTGAAAAGAGAATCTTCTATAGAATTTAAATATAGAATAAAAATAGGTTTAAATTTAAAATTTAAAAGTTGACTCCACTTCCAGTTAAACCGGAAGTGGTTTCTAAGGTTTAAATTGATCAGAAAATGACAATTTACTTACTTATTAACGTCTAATATTTTTAAATCTTTACTAAAAAAAATTGGGACACTTTCTTGTGTCACCCGGTATTGTATTTAATAATACAAAGCACTTCATAGATTACTTTATCGAATTGCTATATTTATCTAAATATAGCATAACTATTTTTCTTTTACATGAAAGCAACGGAAACACCATTTACATTCATTTTCCACCCATTATAAAAAAAAATCAATAACAACATTATTGCCCTGATTCTACGCTTGTGAGACAATCGCACGCGCTTTGTGATATTGTACGATATTACACCCACACCAACACACCATTACCCATTAGTCATTATTTTAACGTCCTTTAACCTTTAGCACAAATTCTGATTGGCTGTCTTAATATCCCATTCAAAATTGGACAGAAAATTTGATTTAAATAAAGGGTTAAGAGGAGTCTAGTTTGCATACTTATATATTCGTGTTTCTGGGAGAAAATCAAAAATGAATATTAAGGTAGAGGAACCAAATAGGATTCGTTGCATAATAGAGCCCACACTTTAAAAAACTGGTCAAAAAAACCGCGTTTAATATGTACGGCAATTTACAAAAAAGCCCATCCACAACTACGACGGTGGTTCAGCGTTGAGTCACTGGTATTCGACCGTGGTGTTCCAAGTTCGATCCTCGGAGTACGCACAATAAAAAAAAGTATGTCCGAATTTTAGTAGGCTTCAGAATGCAGGGAAAAGTGTAAAATGTATCCTTTACAAACCCACCCCATTCACGCCGGTAACCAGGCCGGATGAGATCGAAGAAGGTACACACTCCCCAATCGGTAGGTCGCATGACGAAAGAAACCACAAGCCCTTTTTTTTCTGTGCATTTTAACAGAACAATTAATCAAAATGGCTATGGTTGAAAAAAGAAATAAAATGTTCATTTTTATTAATTATTAAATCTCGTTTTATTTGTTATCCTGCAAAAGGCCGATTGAGAAAAATATTCAGAGATATTCAAAGTGATTTCGTGTAAATATAAGAAATGATAAATATGTTACAGTGTAATTTGGTCCATGAATTTGCCAGCGAAATGAATATTTGTTCAATTGTTTTTTATTATTTTTCTCACAAGTTTAGGGCCAACTAAAATGATAAGATATGATGCCGATTTGAAAAAATTATTTTTAATTTTTAGTATAAAATTCGGAAGTTGAGTCGTAGAAAAAATATACTCTACAACTCCATATTGCGCTTGGATGTTTGAGCACTCCGCCTACGGCGTCGTGCTTAATTTACTTCCTCGTGCGATATGGACATCATGTCCACTTTTGTTGTACACTATTGCTTAGAACCTAACATTGTGCTGCATTAATTTAATCGTAATTAAATTTATTTTCTAACCCGTTGAGCCACCATATTGCCAAAGATTTTAATATTGATTTTGGACGTATTCATAGCCCTCTAGATATAAAAATTAATTTAAAAAAATTTGTGACAAAGTAAAAAGTGACACGTGGTTGTACCGGGTGATTCATTAAGGGTGACGAGCGGCCATATCTCGGAAACTACTGGGCATAGAAATCAGGAAAAAAAAATTATAACTAAAGTGGCCATGAGAAAATCCTGGAAATAATTTTTAAGTTCCGCATTTTGTCGCAAGAGGGCGTAATTGAAAAGTAAATTTTAAAATTTTACATATCTCCGAAAATTCCACATTAAGGTATATCTTTGATAACACCATTAAAAAGCTTGGACAATTATGCATCTTTTTGGTTTTATGATCATTGGCGTACCGACTTTAATAAGAGGGGGGAAGCTGTTGAAAGTGTAATCAGTTAAATCGCTCTAACTTATAAAGGACTTATCCGATTTTAGCAAACTAAAGACTGTTTGGAAGAGAAATGTATGCACTTTCACCAATAATATTTAGTTGTCCATGATACTTCTCAAAAAAAATGCTAGAGGGCGCAATTTGTAATAATAACACATTTTTTGATTTTACTCCGAAAAAATAAATCATACTGTATAATTAATTTAATTTAATAATTTAATTTAATAAATTATTATACAAAATTTGATACAGATATGGTATAATTAAAAAAAAACTAGTAGTTAAAACCAAGAGGACCGTAAACATAATAAAATACAATACAAAATGGGGTAATAAAAACTATTATAAAGGGTGATTTTTTAAGAGTGTCTGAACTTTAAATTTAAATTAAACAACAACCATATTGGATATCTCTAAACTATTTATTTTATGTGAAATAACACTTAATGGCATTAATGTTTGAAAATAACTTCAGTCAAATGTCCGCCGCGGCTTCTTCTAACAAAGCGCATTCTGTCAATCCAATTTCCGACCACTTTTTCAAGCAATTCGGGACTTATGCCTGCAATTGTCCGCGTTATGTTGTGTTCTAATGCGTCAATATTTGCCGGTTTATTGGCATAGACCAATGATTTAACGTAACCCCACAGAAAATAATCTAATGGCGTTAAATCACACGACCTTGAGGGCCAGTTGACAGGTCAATTCCTCGAAATAATTTTCTCACCGAATTCTTCCCTCAATAAATCCAGGGTTGCATTGGCTGTATGACATGTGGCTCCGTCCTGTTGAAACCACATCTCGTCAAAATCAATACCATTCAAATTTGGAATTAAATATTCATTAATCATCGCTCTGTAACGATCCCCATTAACTGTCACGCGGTTTCCAGCTTCATTTTTAAAAAAATACGGCCCAATAATGCCACCGGCGTATAATCCACACCATACCGTGCATTTCTCTGGATGCAACCACAGAAGAAAAAAGGGTTTGAGAAAAGTCACGGCCATGTTATTTCGACGCAACATGTGCCATCTATGAGCCACCTGGCCAAGTAAATCGGTCGGTATAAAAAAAAAATAGGAGGTAGCTTTACCGACTGAGCAAGTGACAATATCGGTAATACAGATAACTTATTTACCGATTGATAGTGGCGGGAGTATTTGAAAAGATTGATTAGTAATATAATAACTATTGCACCTTAAAAAATATATTTTTTGACATAAGTGCTCAAAATAATAAATAACTAGGCAACATTTGCTTTATGTTAACGTTAAAAATGTGCATATGCCTGGCTATTTCTTATTTTTGAGCAATTATGTCTAAAAATATATTTTTTAAGATGCAATAGTTATTATATTACTAATACAACCTAGTCTATTAATAGCATGAGTTATATTTTCGATGATCTCAATCTTATTATTTATATCAACGTCCTAAACAAAACAACAATGATATACCTACAAAACATTTATTAAAATTTAAAAAACTTAAACTACAAAGAATGAGACGATCCGTTACAAAAGTTTAAACTGCTATCATGAGTTGATATTTATTTAACACCAAATAGTTCCCGTTGACTTCAACACTCAAATAGATTCTCCATAGCAGCTGATAGAGCTGTAGGGGTATACTGAAAAAAAAAGAAAACAAAAGCAGTATCTTTGATTTGTAAAAGTAAAATGTCTTTTTATAAAAAAGCATGTAAGCTCTAGGTTAGGTTCATATTGTTGTAGTTTTATTCTAGGAGTGGTATGCAGAGTCATTGCAGGATACCTCAAAGGTTTCTTTGGCTTATACAAAAGCATAGACTAAGGAAGCCTTCAGGGTGTGTTCAAGTAACTTTTTATACCGCCCTAGAAATAACCCTATAATAGGTTAAAGTTATAATCATATGAGCTAAAGCAATATTTATGTTGAGATTATTATTATTACTGTCAAAGCTGTAGGCAGAAGTCTGATGAAACTGCTTTTTGCAAAGTATGTATTTTATTAAAACTTTATACGTGAAGCAAAAGAAGAATGTATTAGAACTAACCAAAGTAATTGTTTAAAGGTGACCCTGTATTACCCTGGAGTGTTCATTAAGAGAGTTATATAGTATACATTACAGACACATAAACTAGAACGTTTGTTACATTTTTCTGCAACTAACGGCAAAACAAACTTTTTAAAGTTTTGACCCCTAATCTTGAAAGAGTTGTAACAAGTATTTTGTGTAAAACTATGACTACTTCATAGGGTAGCGATGAAATAGGAATTTTTCCCTTTAATCTCAGCCTCTTTTACTTTTTTGTAACAGACTTTACAATATTTTAAAGTTAGGGGTCAAAGCTTTAGAAATGGATAGTACAACAAAACAAACATTTACAACTAATTACCTAAATTAATAAACGAGGGAGAGAAAGGAGGACAAAGCCATGGGTTAACGCAGTGTGCCGAAAGCAAACATTATTTTTTGAAATATTACAGAAAAATCGTAGAATAGGTTACTGCCAAGATTTCTATGGCTTACACCAGTTTTTGTAGATTGTACCGAAGTTTCTGTTGTCCACTGATGAGTTATGAAAAATACTAATTAAAATATTATCAAATTATTGCATTATTTTGCATATGAACTGAGGTGTATGATTATAAATTATTGGAATATTGAGAACTATGATGTATACTGAAGTTACTATTCTTATAAGTATAATGTTACCCATAGTGCCCCATCTAGCATCCTTCTGGTCAAAATTAATTAAGGAAGAAAATTAAAGACAAATAATTTCTGTTTCTTTTTCATCCTGCTGCAGGGGGAGGGGGGTTCTTTCATAATATCAAAGTCAGGGAGTAGTGTTAGTAGTTATTTCACATAAAAATTAATAAATATAAGGTATACTTACATTACCTGTCCAAGAAAATTCCAAATTACTAAAACTCAGCGTTTCAGCGCCGCGCGGCCACTTTTTAATAATCCAATAAAACTTCACTGACCATTGTGCTCCAACAGATAACTTTCAATTTCAAAATAGAATTTTTTAAAATGGTAATTACAATAGACCAAAAACGATCACACTTCTTTCAATTTAAAATGGATTATCCACCAAAATTACGACGAGAAAACTCACAAAAACTTTAGAACAATGCCAACTAAAATTATGGCGACCGACGCGACTGTAGAATTCTGAGATGGCGGCGAGAAACAGGGTGACCAACATCAGTCACAATTCAAATTATTTCAAGATTTGCAACTGAAATCTTGAAGATTAACTACATTCTAATTTTTAATAACTTGAGAAAATACAATTTTCCAAAAAGTTGTATAATTAACGAGTATTATTAAAAAAACCAAACTTTTAGTGTAAAAACAAAAATTCCTAGTAAATGCCCCTCTCGCCCCACTGACTTCACCGTCCGGCAAATTGGTGTTGTCCTTGGCTTGTATAGTAATGACACCCCCGTGGATGCAACGGCAATTGTTGAATCATTTTGGGATTATTTGCACTCCAAATGCGGCAATTCTGTTTATTGACGTAACCGTTTAACCAAAAATGAGCTTCGTCGCTGAACAAAATTTTGCGGTAAAATTGTGGATCAAGTTGCAATTGACTAAGAGACCATTCAGCGCACGTGCGACGCAAACGATGATCTTGCGGCTTAAGTTCTTGGGTAAGCTGAATCTTGTAAGGCACCAGACCAAGATCTTTAGTCAAAATTGTCCACGTAGTCGAATAACAAAGCCCAACTTCTTGTGAACGTCTACGAATTGACAAATTTAGGTCTTCATCAACACTGGCAGCTACAGCGTCAATATTTTCTTGGGAACGCACAGGTTTTTGTCTGGTTTTTGGTTTAATATCGAGTAATGTAAATTGCGTTAGAAATTTGTCTATAACTCGGCGAATACCTCGTTCGGTTGGGCGATTATGAGCACCATAGAATTCACGAAGGGCTCGATAAGTTTGGCGCACAGAACACTGGTTTTGATAATAAATTTGGACAATTTGGAAGCGTTGCTCTGGTGTCATTCTTTCCATAATGATTTGCCAGACTATACTGAATAATTCTGACACTGCAAGCGCGAAAAGTGACAGTTCATTTCACAGCCTTCTCGGATAAAAGTTCGGACACTTTTAAAAAATCACCCTTTATATTCAAAATATATCATTAAATAGCTGTATGCGTCACAGTGTTCTTAAATAATGTATACATATTACATTATAGACATACTTTAGCTATCAATAACTTACACACAGTAAAATGTTAAAGTACTCACCACAAAAAAATTAAAAATAAAATAATCAATAATCAAAATAACCCTTCAAATTGTTTTATATTTTGGAAAATAAATTCCCTGCAGAGAATTGAAAACCTTTTTTTATTGTTAACTTCCCTAATGTGTATTGGTATCATATTATAAACCTTAGGGCCAATATAATTTACATATTTCAAATTTAAATTATTTTTACTTACCGGTATTTGCAATTTTTTATTCACATAACCACGAGTAACGTAACCATGATCTATAAAATTTAGCAACTTTTTACTCTGATGTATATAAGAGGAGTTTGAAAGCATATATAAAGTTTTTATATTACATACTTCGGGGGAAAACAACATTCTGGTAGGATAAAGAGTGGTTTTCTTAAACATTATTTTCAAAATATATTTTTGTACTATATTTAATTTATACAAGCCATTACTGTAAAGCCCTCCCCATACCAAAATTACGTATCTCAGGATTGATTCTACAAATGTCTTATATATCGTTATTAAAGTTTTTTTTATCAAGGAATTCCCTTAGTAAATAAAATTTGTGAATTAGTTTGCGTACTTTGTTGGACAAGTACTCTGTATGAGGCTGCCACTTAATGTGCTGATCAATAATAATTCCAAGATATTTAGTTTGTGATGTTTCTTGTAGAAGGTGATTTTCTATTAAAATGTTATTAAATGTTGGGCTGTCTGCTTTGGTCAGTGAAAATGCTATATAATTTGTTTTTGTGTTTAGTGTTAGTTTGTAGTTCTGAAGCCAATCTTTTACTTTATTCAAACCAATCACCGTTTTATTTTTCACGCTTTCCCAAGTATTATCAGCAAATACAATGGCCGTGTCATTAGCATATGAAATCGTCAAACAATCTATATTTAATTTCAATAAAGAGTTTATGTAAATAATAAATAAAAGTGAACCAAGTACAGTCCCTTGAGGAACGCCAATCATAATTTTTTGTTTTTTACTAGTGACATTATTTAATTTTACCATTTGATATCTGTCTGTTAGGTAACTTGCAAGCAAACCACCAGCAACCCCCCGCATGCTATAATTGTTGAGTATATTAATCAGTTTGTTGTGGGGAACAGTATCGAACGCTTTTGCTAGGTCCAAAACACAGCTAGGCACTTTCTTTTACTATTCAAACTGTTTACAACCTTTGTAATCATCCTATGCATAGCGTCCGAAGTGCTGCAACCCTCCATAAAACCAAACTGATTGGGTGATATTATGTTGTTATCTCTAAAAAACACATTGAGGCGTTGTTTAAGACATTTTTCAAATATTTTCGCAAAATTGCTTATAAGACTTATTGGTCTATAATAATTGATAATATTTTTTGACCCAGATTTATGTACAGGAGTGACAATTGAGATTTTAAATTCACTTGGGACAATTCCCTTTTCAAAAATTAAATTAAAGATATGTAATAATGGAGTGATTATTTCTTGATGAGTCTGCTTTATTATTTCTACCTAAAAACCATTGTGTCCAGGTGCGCTGTTGTTTTTTAAAGATGATATTTGATTTATTAATTCATTCTTTGTCACTGGATGCAAAAAAATTGAGTTTTGCAGTGTCGGGATTCTATGCTTTTCCCCGTTTATAGACGGAATAGCTTCTGCCATTTCAGTTCCTATATTTATGAAATAATCATTGCAATAGTTTGCCATCTCATTAGAGTCATGAAAATGGACACCCAATTTATTTTTTATGTTAATATATTCTTTTGCATTTTCATTCTTTTCATACGTCGCATCCTTGATTATTTGGTAGAGTTTTTTCATATTGTTTTTATTGTTTTCAATTTGAGATTTATAATAGTCATTCTTTTGTTTGTAAATCAACTTGCTCAGAAAATTACGATAATCTTTATACTCTTTTTCAAGATGTATGTTATAATAACTAGATAATAATTTTTTTTTCATTTTATCCCTAACCTTAATAGATGTAATAATACCACTGCTTATCCAGTTTTTAATCTTTTTGTGTTTTTTAATATTATTTGTTGAGTAGGTTTCGGTTGATTCCAACAATAGATTCTTGAATGTATTTAAGAAAATTTGTGTAGATGTTTCAGGATTATCTTCCCTCACAACCGGAGACCAATCACATTGTAGTAATTGTTCTTTAAATTTATTTATATTAATCCTACTTTTAATTGGGTTTTTGTTTATGTTATTGCTTTTTGTTTTATATGGGTTTTTTTACTAATAAGATCCGTGATATCTTCATCAATAATAAAAGAATTTATGCGCTTGTTGTTAGTTTGTAATTTTAATCTGACAAATATTTGATCTAAGCATGATTTAGAAAGGGATCTAGTTACAGAATTAATGTATGATTTAAAACCATGTGAATTCATTGCTGCTCGATATTCCATCACATCATTGTCATTATTGTCTAATAGGTTTATATTAACGTCCCCTATATATGATACCATATTCGAAAAGTAGATGAAATTTTCTAGAAAAAATATTAAAACCGCAGCTCGATATCTCCGTTCGTTTCAGAGTTATCGCCAATAGAATAATTTTTAATGAAGAAGCGATTATATATTTAAAAAAAAAATGGGACGCCACTGATATTTTTTCATGTAGATATTATTTCTGATTAGCCCTGGTCAATTCTGCATAAAAATGGTCTCTTGCGTTTTTCTCCTCGGGCACACCGTTCTTAATTAAAATAATTAAATTAAATTAGCTCTACTTATTGATAATGAAAAATTTTGTTTTAGAAAAATTGTTGGAAATGAGGCAAGCTTCCGCCCGTCTACATTTTCGCAGTCGTTTTTCTAAGAAACATCTAGGACAAAATGATACTTATGTCGGGGTTATATAAAGACTTTGTAACCACAATTAACTAAACAGCAAGTTTGACTGTGACATACATGAAATTAACAGACATAATTTTTGTCATAATCATGGAAATTTATTACGTTAAATCTTGGGTTTTTTATATTACATTAAATATTATTCTTTATAAACCTTTTGAATAGCGGTACGAAATTACAGGAGAAATAAATACGGTATTACCCAACGCTTTCGTACAATACCGTAGGTACTTTACAATTTTTTTATAAGGCGTAATTGAATATATAAAAAAAAAGGTCGCTGGCCTTTCCTATGTGACGTCTAAACAAAAATCTTCGTTTTCTTCAAAATACCATACAACCACTCATCAAAACTTTCATAGCCACTCTTCCCCCGAAAATTCCATTACAAAACCGAATCCATCAATTTGGGGGGGGGCATCAGGGTGGGCACTCATGTTTCTAGGGTGGGCCGGTGCCCATCCTGACCCCCCCTGACGCCGCCGCTGACAACCCGTCCCCGGCTTTTTTTTTCAAATGAAATGGTATGAATTGTTGGAAATGTCATAAAAACGGGAATAAGACCCATTACTTACTTTCGTATTTCTTTAATGTAGACGCGCAGTTTGTTTTATTGTAAAAATTGTTGGAAATGTTGCCCATCTTTTTCATGACAAACCCCTAATCTAAAGTTAAATTCATTTTTAACATTATGTTCCATATCCGGGGTTATTTCGCGAATTTCGTGTGTGTCGTTGCCCAAGTTGTATCAATTGTTGCTAAACTGGCCAGTTTTTCTTTTTTTTGGCTTTCTAGATTACCGATTAAAGTAAATAGTGGGTCGTATTCTCTTTTTTATGCCCTTTCCAACTATATAGCTATCATAATACATACATTTACGTTAAAAAAAAAGAGTTGGGGCAGTTTCTACCCATAGGCTTAGATAGGGGGCCAAAAAAACGTTTTTCACCTCCCTATCTTAGTTTTTCATTCTCAATCCAAAGTGACCAACCGATTTAACATGTTAAACCAAGAATCCGGTTTTACAGTTTAGCATGTTAAACCGGAAGTTGTATTTTTTAGATTGAGAATAAAAAATAAAGATAGGTGGGGGAAAATCATTCTTCTCTAAGATGAACCGCTCCAATGTGACAGCCTGTTAAAATCTGAAAATCCCATAATTTTAACGTCAATATCTCAAAAACAATAACATTTAGACATACAATACTTTTAACAAATAAGCCTAGAAATTAAGTGGGGGATTAGAAAATAATACTTACAATATATAGGGTGTTGCCAAGTTTTTTGGGCTACCCCGTATGCACCACAATGATTTCTACAACGTTTGTATTTTGAGTTTTTATCTAATTTTTAAGATAAAGGAGAAAATGAACTTTTCTCTATCGTTGATTCACCCTGTACAAGACGAGCTCTACCGATTCATGAATCAATAGCACATCTTTTATAAATTCAAAGGAAATCGATTTTATTTCAAAAACAGGAAAATTGGAATCTGTAACTATGGATACATACAAGATATCTTACGGAACAGAAAACCAAATTTCACGTTAAAAGCTGTTGGTGTAGTTTGCTAGTTCACTCCTAGATGGACGTATTACCTTTAAATGAGAAAATTCTACGTGGAATTATGTATTCAAATGGATAAAAGAGTCACAAGGAATAGGAAAAGAAGGAATTTTAGACACACTAGATCACAAAGAGAAATATAAAGAAGGTATACCGGGTAATGCGTCCGAATAGGACGTTTCAAGGTGATCAAATATTCGCTCCCGTATTTCCTTTAGCCCAAAAACTTACTGAAACTTTTTATAGAAAACAATAAGAGAAATGTCCTTGTCCAATTTAAAGTGTATTTTCCTAGTAATTATGGAGTTATTTAAATTTATTTAATAATGATAAATTAGGAAATACGGACCTGACAGATTTCTGTCAGTACCTACACTAGCAAATAAATAATTAAATATTTGTCATTTTATGTCAATATTAAGGTTATAGGGACAAGTTTTGAAAAAAACTACCTATTTAATAACTGTAATAAACTTCTAGTAAACAAAATATCAACAGACAGTACATAATTTATTTATTTTACACTACACAATAAATAACCAAAAACCTTTGCTACATTTGTTACAATATTTAATCAAAATCAATAATATTTACAGTACCTACTAGCCGATTGACGTCAAAATCACGATCTTTGGGATATTTACGCATTCGACGTCATGTTACCAAAAAACGATGTGACTTAAACGTAATTTTTTACATTATTTAGACAACATGAGTTTTACGTCAATATAACGTAATTTTTTCGACATGTTTTAAGTAAAGTGTCCAACTTCGACACGAAGATGTCGTCCTAGGTTACGTCATCTCGCTTTACGCCTTTGATATTTTTGTACAGTTGCATGCATCATTTTTTTCATCATATCTTATATTGGTGAAATTTTGCAAACCAACAAAATTCCTCTAGACGCTAATTAAAACGTGATTTTCTCGGAATCCACACAAACAATTTCGTAAATACCTGTTTTATATTCAGCGGCAAATATAATTAATTCCATCAAATCGAGAATCCGGTTTCAGGTATCAGCCAGTGCGGAGATTTTAGCGCCTGAAAAATCGATTAGCGGGTTTTTGTTGGTTGGCAAAATCTCACCATTATTATAGTCTCACTGAAGACCTATAATGTGATCAAATGCATCTGGGGATGGGTCTGACTAAATAATACTTTTTTTAGCGACTCCAGCCATCTTGGTCGCTTACTTTTATTAACAATACAGCCATCATAATAAATAAATAAATAATGACGTTAAATTAACGTAATGTTATTTTATAACGTGATATGAAGGCACTAATGACGTCATTATGATGTCAATATTACATCATTAGCCCGTAATAAATGACGCTCTAGTGACGTAATCGGCCTGTGACATAATGACGCTATCTTACAGTCATTATGACGTGATCTTTACCGTACAGTTGACGTTTGAGATGACAAAAACTGAAGTCATATTAACGTCAGTCTACTGCCTGGGTGGTTTGTATCTGTGCTAGCCGAGTAGCACACGCTGTGGTGCTCTATGAAAATCGACACAGAGCTGTGAGTAACTTAGGTAACTAGATACTTTTTAGTATCTAGTTACTTAAAGTAACTAGAAACTTAGTTCTTTTTTGAATCATGCCAAAAGGAACTGTAACTTCGTTACTTTTGAAAAGTAACTTGTATCTAGTTACTTTTTAGGAGTAACTATACACTTAAAAAGTAACTAGATACTTTAAAAGTAACTTAGATGCTATTAAAGTAACTAAGTTCCTTTTAAAGTAACTAAGTTAGGTACTTTTAAAGTTCCTCTAGGATACCAATAATGCACACGTGCCGTCCATCAGATGATGATCAAGGGACGATCGGCGGCCGTTAATCAGATTTTCACGAAGGGACGAGCGGCAAGTCGCGACAAAAATATCCTGACATTAACAAGGTTTTTTTCAATTATAACAACCCGTTGCCTTCTTCAGCTCCCGTGGAGTGTTTGTTTTCATATGCTCCTCGCAGACATATGCCCTCTTAGATGAGAATTTTGAAAGGTGGGTACTTTTAAAAGCCAACATTTTAGCAACATTAAAAGCCGCATTTTTAAAACATTTTGAATTTTTTTGGTTCCTTATAAAAGTTCCTAGTATATTTGAATTTGTTACTTCATTTATATGTTTTGTTACTTATTTAATTTAATAGGTTTTTTGTTACTTATCTTTTCTTTCTACTTTTATTAGAAATGTATTAAGTTTGTAAGTATAATAAATTCGTATTCGTTATACACTTTTCATTTACATATTATCACTACCTGGTAAATTTATGGTGTCTATAGAGTTTCGTAATTACAATTAAAATAACTAGTTACTAAAAAGTATCTTAGTTACTTTTAGAGTAGGTATCGTAGTTACAATCAATGTAACTAGTTACTTTAAAAGTATCTTAGTTACTTTTAAATTATCGTAGTTACAATCAATGTAACTAGTTACTATAAGAGTATCTTAGTTACTATAACTAGTTACTTTAATTAAGTAACTAAGAACTAAGTTACTTTTAGGGAAAAGTAACTATTCTTTATAAGTATCTAGATACATTTGTGCAAAAGTATCGAAAAAGTAACTAGTTACTTTTCTGAAGTAACTTTCACAGCTCTGAATCGACATTACAAAATTGGCCAAAATAACATCTATAATTTAAACCGAGGTACAGTTTAAATCCAGAAATGTCAAAAATGGTCGTTTTATAAAGTGGGAATGACAGCAAAGTTCGAGTTGTGTGTGATTTACATTGTCATAACTTAATATAATGTAACATAACTAACAAGTTATGACCAGGTTGATTACTCTTAAATGAAACTTTGCTGTCAATACCATATTATAAACTGATTATTTCTGACATTTCTACGATTTTAGAATTATTCCTCAGTTTAAACCTAGGTTTAAACTTAGGTTTTAGAGGACTTTATAAAATTGGGCCCTACGATAATGCATTGTTCAATTAAAACCCAACAAATATAATTAATAAAATAAACATCTATTTAAACAGACAGAATTTACAATTTAAATAAATAATTTAAATTAATGAGATTCTCCATTGACGGGTATTATAATTTTAAGATAATTAAAGCACATGACAAAACATAATGGTAGCTAGCTAATTACAACATAATTACGCTAATTATTGTCTAGATTATCTGCACTTTTGGTTTATACATTTCTATTTACATTAATTATTAACACTAATATTGATAATTTAGATTACATCTTAAGAGTTAAGGCTACTGGCTCATTCGCCATTTCGCATTTACACATATTTTACTACCTACTTTTAAACCTTTTAATTTATAGGTCAATAAAACAGGAGATGAAAAGTTGTCAAACATTATCATATTTTGCCTTTTTTAAAGCCATAATTATTCATTCCAATATTAAAATTAATTTTAAATCAGTGGTTCCCAAAGTTTTTTTAGACTGTGACCTTCTTTGGATAAAAATGTTGTTTTATAAGCGGTGTACTTAAAAAATATGGTTCAGGAACAAGCTAGTGCGTAAATATGAGCACCAATATAGGTAATATAAATCAGAATTAAAATAAAAACAACGCCATAGGTGAAAAGTTCAAAATTATATTTTCATGTAAGATGACAATAAAACGTAAGAAACTTAAATTGAGGGTTTGGAAAAAAGCCCTTTTTAAATTTATTAAATAAAAATTAGTGACATGAGGCAATAAGGTCCAAAAACACAGAGACAAAGTAGGGCGCACTTTGGTCAATTAAAATTAATTCTGTAATAAAAATGTCACCGCTTATTTTGGAATCCTCTTTCGACAGCCCCCCCCCCCCCTCCCATGCCCCCTTCTAAAAAGTCGCGGCCTTTGAGAATCATGGCTTAGAATATTAGCTACTTAATATATTCCGTGATCATCCATACATTTAAACTATAAGTAGTATCCAAAAATACGATATTTGATTTTTTGAAATAAAATGGTGAATGACTTATTCGCTGTAACTCGAAGCTGTTGTCATTTTTAGCATATTAATTTATTGGAATAATTATTTTTTCGTTAGTACGTTTTCACTATTTACAATAAGAAACTTTTGGCGATAAAACCTAGTCCTTAGTTGTTTTTTTTTATTTGGATTTGTATGCGACCACAAAATAAGTCAGATGTAAAAAAAAATACTCTAATTTTATAATTAAATCATTAAATTAACCATGATTTTTCAAAAAAAAATGTCATATAGTGTCGTAACTACACTGAGAAAATCTTTAAAAAAACGTTTTTACCAATTTAATATTGGCTGGTAAAATATTTGCCAAAGTTGTAAATTGACTTTTTTGTAGCAGTGCAGTAGTACCACAGTGCCATGGCTCTATCTACCTGTACACCAAGTTATTTATTTACTCACACTCATAATCATTGTTTTGCATCTTTAGGCTTCATTCTTTTTGTAACTGTGAATAATTTAAAATTCAAGACGTTGCGTTTATTTAATATCTGATAACGCCTAACGGTGCAAAAACTCTACGACGCCGCGAAAATTCCTTCGCGCTACCCAACGTCGGCGATTTCTATGTATGGCCATGCTGTTCATCGAAGGTTCATCGCTTACGAAAGAGATAATGATATATCGCCCTCTCTTACTGAAGCATAAGGAATTCAGAAATTTTGTGGAGGGCCAGATCCTCAGATCCGTCCAGGATTGGAGGATTTATACGTGCTTTATTTTGTCGTTCCAATCGGATCAGGCCTTCGTCTTTGATACCACTACTTGATACTAGATGGCAGCTGTTTTGAATACGGTTCGCCCTGTCGAGATATTAATTTTAAAATAGTTTTAATAATAATAGTATTAATTAAAATAGGTTTAGGTCAGTCCGTCGGTGGATTATAATAATATTCCTGATTCCGGTTTATCAATTTAAAAATGAATAAAATAAAAGAGGAAAGACTTAGCGCTTTAGGTATATGTAGCCTGCCGAAAAACATTTTGTAAACAATATTGATGACTTCAAGAACAAAAGTGATGAATCATTTTCAAATAACAAAAAAACGTACCTATAGAGTTTTTTTATAAGATAATTTGAGTGTTTTTTGAACATTTTTTGTTACAACTATTGCAAATGCTCTATTTAATTAGTCGGTAAGTTTTTCGATTTTTTTTATATACAGGGTTGTACAAATTCGATGCACTAGCATTGCTATCTCGGTAACTACAAGAGATAGCGAGTTTGGTAAATGAAGGCAAAGTTGCATATTTTAATGCTGAACAATTTAATCAAATTTCGATGATTTCCAGAGATATCCGAAAAAATAAACGAAAAACTTGTTTTTATTTTTTTATGACAAAAGTACTTATTATTTTTAGAGACCAAGGGCACTTTCTTAAGTATTTTACAAGATAATAATTTTAAGAGGTCAAAAGCTACTCAAAAATTTTAAAAAAATTCAGGTCCAATTTTGAAAAAATTTAATTGATATAGTTATCTAAAAAACGAACGTTGTATCTGAAAAATAAGATTATTTTCTTGAAGAGCATAAAAAATTGTCTTAAGTAAGTTCTCTTGGTTTGTCTAAAAAATCAATATTTTGTCGTAAAAACAATAAAAACATAAATTAATTTTTTCTTGTTTTTTTTTCTTTGGATGCTCCGGAAGTCATCGGACTTTTTTTTAACAAATAATTCATCATTAAAATGTGCAACTTTGCCTCCATTTAACCAAATTTATATCTCTTATAGTTACTGAGATAGAAATGTCAATATATCGAATTTGTAACACCCTGTACTCTCATCAAAGATTTTTGACTTGATATTTTGGCCCCACCTGTATCACGAGCCGTCACTGGTTTACTGACGTGTCTTTATTGATTTCGATAAGTTCCTTGCTTGAAAGTAGCACCAGCAGTAACAGCAAAACAGTTTTACAAAAGCATTTTTATTTGTCCCGAAGAAAAATGTTGGTGCCCCAGTGAATATAATTTCTTAGAACCGATATTCGCATGTTTCCGTGTCGCCATTCGGTGCCGCGAATCAATTGTGTCTGTCGTCGCGTCATCATTCTTTAATTCAGTTATATAACAGTTATATACTTTTAAAAATGTAACAAAAGTTACTTTTAAACAATGTCACCCAATGTTGTTGTAATATAACATGTTTGGTGGGATGTCTCCAAATTGCGAGCATGCTATATACAGGGTCCTGCAACTTACCTCCCGTTTTCTATACTTCACTTATTAATTAAGTTAGGATTTTGATATTTTGCACACTTTACCTGTATCCTAGGACACATGTCAGGAAAATATTTTTGTTTATACAGGGTGGTTCAAAAAAGTGTGACGTCTTAAGGATCTATTTTTTTTAGATTATATGCTATATATCTTCTTACTTAATTAGATGCCTCTTACAGTAGCCTTCATACCCCTAAGATTTTATTGATATCGGTTCAGTATTATAGTCTAAAAAAAGAAAAACTAAAAAAAAGCGGTTTTGCACCACTGGTTTTAAAAATTAATAAAAAATAAAAATAATGCTTTTTTATTAAAATTATACAAATGTACTTAATAAATAAGGTCGAACAGTCTCGTTAACCAAATATGATTAACACGAATTGTACGGGGTGTAAAAAGTTTAGTGTCAAACTTTGCAAACTTTAAAGCAATTTATTTTTGTTATTTCAAATTGAAATCCCTGTATATAATTATGTCATTCGATGCAGAATTAAAAATCAAACATTTGTTCTAATTACAATCCTATCGCAATTTCTAACGCATCAAAACTTATTTGCAGAAAATTCATTTTATCAAGTATTCCAACAGTCATTATTATAAATAAATATCAAAGGTGGCTTTGAAAAACAATTTATTGGTATTAACGTTTACTAAAGTGCCGAAATAGAATTCTTTTCGCATGCTCCTAATATGAAAATCATATCTTGGTTGTATTCCATCACAAAAAATAATATAGCTTAAATAATTAATTAACAATAATCTAACAATATTTGAAACTATCTAATAACTAAAGTCAAAATGGGCTTTTGTCACTTTAATAAACTTTAATCTTTTGAAAAGCCACCTTCGATATTTATTTATAATAATGACTGATGAAATAGTTGATAAAATGAGTTTTCTGCAAATAAGTCTTGATACGTTAGAAATTGCGATAGGGTTGTAATTAGAACAAATGTTTGAATTTTAATTCTGCATCGAATGATATAATAATATACAGGGGTTCCAATTTGAAATACCAAAAATTAATTGCTTTAAAGCTTGCAAAGTTTGACAGCAAAATTTGGACACCCTGTACAATCCGTATTAATCACACTTGGTTAACAAGACTGTTCGACCTTATTTTTTAAGTACCTTTGTATAATTTCTTAACGAGGCATTAATTTTATATTTACATATTTATTTCTAAAACCTGTGATAATATATATAGCATGTAATCTAAAAATATGTATCCTTATGACGTCACAATTTTTTGGAACATCCTGTATAAACAACAATATTTTCCTGAAATGCACTCTAGGATACCTACAGGTAAAGTCTGCAAAATATCAAAATCCTAACTTATTTAATAAGTGAGCTATAGAAGACGGGAGGTGAGGTGCAGGACCCTGTAAGTATAGTATATTATTAATTATTATACACTATTTAATAAGTTGTGATGTTAAGAGAGTCATAGTATTCGGATTCTATCAATACAATCTTTTTTTAATTCATAGTCCAATAATAAAAATAAATAATAGAGAACAATTTATAAATATATATGCTAGTAAGTCACTAAATGTCTATTTAAAAATGAATACAAGTTCGTTATTTGCAGGTGTATTCTTCAGTTTTTTCACTACACGTATCACATTCAACTCGACAACACCAATGAAACTTGCAGTTGCATTGTGTAGTTTTGGTAAACTGGTGAGTATTGTATCCTCTACCACAGCACATCAGATCGCAACCATCCGTACCTGTCAATAAAAAATGAAGAATTATATTAAAGAATACAATGACATATTAAAGAAAAATGCATTTTGTAGCAAAAAATTGTAGTTTGTACAAGAGTGGATATCAGTGGTGTATTTAAGGGGGAGGGGGGGGGGGGGGCTGCAGCCCGGCAGCCTCTTCCCCCCCTCCCCCCCTCGAGCCTAGGAGCTCGGGTCTAAAAGTCTAATTGCAACCTAATTTTTCGTCTCACGCTTGGACTAATTTAAATCTTTAAATAATGTATTCTTGGCTTAAATTACAAAGGTCTTGTAGAAAACGTTCTAAAAGTCCTGTTTTATGATTAAGGTTTCGGACGCATATCGTTTTAGTTATTGATTTATGATGCAATTTTATAGGAAAACGAGTAAAAATAATATGTATAGTATTTTTCTATTATATACTTGTCTGTTCCGTTTTCCTTTTTTAGAGCTATTTTAAATCAACAAAAGTATAACCCAGTGCAATCAAATATTTTTACAACAAAAACAAAATACAATTAGGTATTTATTTTTAAAGAGAAAAATTAAAGTAAAAATTTAAATTGAAACATTTTTTATGGAAGAAGTGTGATAATTTATAATATAAAATATAGTACGGGAAATAGCGAGAACGCTTTATTATGATTATACAAAACAACATTTAAAAAGTATTTCAAAACCTAAGCATTTGCACCAAAAACTACTCTTAGATCTACGCTCCTAAAATACATGATTTCTGAAAAAATCTGATCATGGTGATCGATATTTATTTTATTTTTAATCATAAAAAACCGAGCCCGAAAAACGCTGGTTAGAGTCTTATGTTAAAATTTTGGATTGACACCAATATTCATATTTTTCACAAATAATATAAAAAATATTTTTTTTTAAATAAAGAGCCAGCTAGGAATATCAAAAAAAAAAGGAAAAAGACATTTACAAAAACAAATTTAATCCAACCCTGCAGAGGGGGAGAGGAAATAATTTAATTTTCGAAATTTAATAGTAGTTAGGTGAATTTTAAACTAAGTTTGGGCGGGGCGCCGAAAATATTTCACCTGCGGCGCTTTTCCGCCTTCTTCACTAGGACCCAACTGTCCTTTTCTTTGATTTTTTTAACTCGGAAAAAGTTTAATTATCGTTGTGGTACAAAAAAACTACTGATTATTTGTAACAGAGAAGGAAATTCTTGTGCGGTGATATATTAATCTCCAAGAAAACAGCATTTTAAGAAGGAATAAGTCAAACACCAACCATTTCCTACGATAAGAGTTTTCAGATTCGTAATTTACTTCCCAATATACATCGTTCCTGAAAAAATTATCAATTTTGGCGTGCGGCGAGCGTATATCTTAATAGATATTTACTAAAACGATGTGAACACTTTAAAAAACGTTTGCAAAAAACAAATATGGTTATCCCCAATCTCATTTACATATTAAACGAACTAAAAAATGTAAAAATAGATAGTCTCCTTTAAGTCAATGTGAGATTTTTTTGAATGGATTTGTACCTACGACGACATTAACTCATTGTTGGTATATGTTTGCTTATTCAAATTTTCGTTAAGTTTATAGTTTTGTTGAAGGACTAAAATGATCTTTACCTCTGGATGTTCTATTACAACTTCTTCCAACAGTTCCTAAACTACCAGCTGTCAAGTCCTTTTCACAATAGTTGGGTGACATTTGCAAAAATACTAATTCAGATTTTTTTGGTGCCTTTTTAATGGGTATTTTTCCTTTGGTTAAAACTAAGTGTTGTTTTCTAGGTTTCCTCGATTCTGCGTGTCGAGCATTTGGTATTGAGGAGACAGCTGCAACAGGTCTAAAAAGAAATACTAATAAAAGTAACTTTATATACAACCATTTAATAATATAGACCCATAATACTTATGATCTTTCCTCCCCTCCACAGAATACTAGTGCATTATGCTACGCATAATCAAACAAGTACCAAGTGTAGTTATATGATTTCTCCATTAAACAATAAGTATGATAATTACAAGGTCGGAGTTAGTTTTTTGTCAGGGGGGTGCTCTCGAGTAATTATAAGTTTCGGACGGGGGGGGGGAGGTTTAGTAAGAGTGTAAAATCCATTATCAAAAATAATTTTTGTACCACCTTAGAATGGTAATAACGATTTTCGATAAAAAAGATTTTTTTCTTTCCGAGGGCTCGTCCGTGTGTACTTAGGCTAGGTTTGCCCAGTGTGCTCACCCTGTATGATCTTCATACCCACTCAGTGATCCTAGTTACTTGCACTAGTTTGTGTACGTCAACTGGGGTGACCCTCTCCCCAATTGATGTTCTCTGGTTCCGATCTAGTGACTCGCAATGGAAAACTAATAGTTCTCAGCTGATTCCTGTTCATTGTTGAACATACCCAAATATCATAATGTGAAACTTTCTTTCAAAAATATTCTTACATTTTGGGAAAATATTTTTTTTTAACCTTCAATAAAAAGCATTTCCGCACTTCTTATACAGGCAATTAAAATATAGTTATTTTCCTAACAAGTGCGCAAAGTGATACTTTTCCGCACGCAAGTACAGTTGGACGAACGACGCGAAGCGGAGTTCGGATAAGTTCTTGCGTGCGGAAAAGCACTTTGCGCACTTGTTAGGAACAACATATTTCCTACGAGCTTCATATCAGATAACAACAAAAATAAAAATATGATAATTTATTTAATAATTTTTAATTCGACTTTAAAGAAAGAACTATAATATACTTACAACTAAAAATTACATAACAAAAAAAAATAATAGAAAATTAAAAAATTACATAACAATAAAAAAAATAATAGGAAACTAAATTATTTGTTTATAACATTTATAACAAAAGAGCAATTACTCACATTCTGCAAAGTGATAGCCGATCCAGTAAGCTCATTCAGTGGGTGGCTTATGGTACGGCTTGATAAGCACTGACTTGTGGACGGACAGTTAATATTATGGCTTGATGAAGGTTGACTTAATGCAGAAGGGCAGTTGTTCGTGGCCAATATTTTATTCGACATGTCCTTTTTTTGATTTGTCGAATCATCAATGTAGCTCTCGGCGACAGTCGTCGATTTCCAACCTCCGAGTCGCTTGACATTAGTGATTCCTGCTCCAGAATCGGCCAACATGGTAGCCGATGAACGACGGAAACTATGTCCTGTATAATGCTCTGGATTTTTCAATTGTAGATATGCAGCTATTTTCGAGGGCATCTTACCGAATGAATTTATTCCAATACATTGAGTACCGCATGTTCCTTGTTGATACTGCACAAAAAAGCGCTTGTGCGGAGTGGATGGTTTTCGCAAATTTGCATATTTATGATAGAGTTGTAAATAATGTCCCTTATTTGTTTCATTGGACACTACAAAGATTCTTGAAGTATTGTTTTTACTGTCGGGGATTTTGACGACTATCAAATTTCCTTTATCCTCTATGTGATCAACCATTATCTTGCAAAGCTCTTCGCGCCTGCAAGCACCGGCCAACCCAAAAATGGTGGCGACTTTTATAAGAAGGTAAATTTGGTCAGGTGCTTCTTCCATAAATTTGGAAACTTCAATTTTGTCAAAAATTTTGGCCTTTTTCGGACGATATCCCACATTTTGCTTTTTTAAAAACAATGTTAGCTTGAAATATTGACTTAAATCCAAGTTTATTTTGATTTTAAGGACACTTTTTAACATAGAGTACTTACTCCATAAAGTATTTGGCTGGAATGATTTTCGTAAATCTGCAAAATAGGCTAGGAAGACCTCCTCCTTGAAACTATTTGTCCCTTTGTTGCGGCACCAGTATTCAAAATGTTCAAATTGCTTCTCGTATTTTTGTTGAGATTTAGCGGGCAATAAATTTAAATTTGCAGAGTTTGCGGCCTCTAGGATGGAATCTGGTAGCTCCTCGTCAGAGCTGCTCATTTTAACAGTGTTTAAGCCTTTTTATGATTTGATAAAAATAAAAGTGTCGGTGTTTGTAGATTCTTGTGGACATAGAAACTGAGGAAAAATCTGACATCATGTGTCAAAATCGACATGTACATTTATTGTTGCTTGGCAATATTATAATCATTTATCACTATACGAGGTACTTAAAAAATACAGTTTTTTTCGTTTTAAGCTGAAATACAAATATCGGGAATTACGATTAAAAGATAAAAGAGAATACTCTTGCAACGGCTTCTCACATTGCCATAAAATAGTTTACAGCTACTAAAATAAATATAAATATTCCCTACCAAGGAGATTTTTGAATAGTTTTACTTTTCCGCACCCAGTGCGGATAAGACTTTTATCCACCCAGTGCGGATAAAAGTCTTATCCGCACTAGTGCGGAAAAGTGTAACTTTGCACACAAAAGTAGTACTTTGCGCACGCTCGTAGGAAAAATGTTTTACCTCGCTCTATAATATTTCTTCATTAAAGCATCCCCTATTTGCCTAAAGGTTGGTAACGTTTTCCAGCAAGTTTTCATTGTACAACTTCCTGATACTCCATGGCACTTACATTCTAGAAGCAGGTTTAATTTGACTATCTGGAAGAAAAAAAAACGTTATTAAATAATTCCCTTTAGACGTGTCCTAGATAACTAAAAAGCTTCTTTTTAGCCTACAAAAACGTATCTTGCCGAAGTAAAGTTAATTCATTATCTTTGTGTTTTCAGTGTTTTTTATACAGGGTATCCTAAACGTCATGGTCAAAAATTAGGATTGAGGAAGATTGGATCAATATAAGGTTAGAATTTCATATAAAATAGAGAAATCGGTACCGAGCCACAACCGAGCGCATTACATAAGGGCGTTAGTAGGTAACGAAGCTGGTAATCCTCCTGAATTATAGGTAAATCTTTTAAAAAAATTTTTTTTCTTGATAAATTAAACAACAATAAACACGATTAAATATAATTATGGTATTTTTTGGCAGGCAGCAGGGGGCGACTACGCGGCCTCAAGGAGAACCCGCCACTGATTTATACGGACTGGAATATACAGGGTCCTGCACCTTACCTCCTGTCTTCTATAGCTCTCTTATTAATTAAGTTAGGACTTTGATATTTTGCACACTTTACCTATATCCTAGGGCGTATTTCAGGAAAATATTTTTGTTTATGCAGGATTTTCCAAAAAAGTGTGACATCATAAGGATCTATTTTTTTAGATTACATGTCATAAATATTCTTACTTATTTGGATGCCTCTTATAGTTGCCTACATACGCCCAAAATTTTATTAAAATCGGTTTAGTATTATAGGCGAAAAAAAAATAAACACTAAGAAAAATCAGTTTTTCACCACTGGTTTTAAAAATTAATAAAAAATAAAAATAATGCCTCGTTATTAAAATTATACAAAGATACTTAATAAATAAGGTCGAACAGCCTCGTTAACCAAGTTTGATTAAAACGCATTATACAGGGTGTCCAAAGTTTAATGTCAAATTTTGCAAATGTTAAATCAATTTATTTTTCTTATTTCAAATTGGAAACCCTGCATATTATTATGTCATTTGATGCAGAATTATAAATCAAACATTTGTCCTAATAACAACCCTATCGCAATTTCTAACGCATCAAAACTTATTTGCAAGAAACTCATTTTATTAACTATTCCAACAGTCATTATTATGAATAAATATCAAAGGTGGCTTTGAAAAAAGTGGCAAAAAGAAAATCTTTTCGAATGCTCCTAATATGAAAGTCATATCTACGAGCTCTTCTGGGTTGTATTCCATCACAAAAAATAATATAGTTTAAATAATTAATTAACAATAATCTAACAATATTTGAAACTATCTAATAACTAAAGTCAAAATGCGCTTTTGTCACTTAAATACCAAAAAATTGTTTTGCAAAGCAACCTTCGACATTTATTTATAATAATGACTGATGGAATAGTTGATAAAATGAGTTGTCTGCAAATAAGTTTTGATGCTTTAGAAATTGCGATAGGATTGTAATTATGACAAATAGATGATTTTTAATTCTGCATCAAATGACATAATAATATACAGGGGTTCCAATTTGAAATAAGAAAAACAAATTAATTTAGAGTTTGCAAAGTTTGACACTAAACTTTAGACACCCTGTACAATTCGTATTAATTAAACTTGGTTAACGAGACTGTTCGACCTTATTTATCAAGTACCTTTGTATAATTTTATTAACGAGGCATTATTTTTATTTTTATTAATTTTTAAAACCAGTGGGGCAAAACTGATTTTTCTTAGTTTTTATTTTTTTTCGTCTATAATCTATAATACTGAACGAATTTTATTAAAATTTTAGGGTTATAAAGGCAGCTATAAGAGGCATTTAAATAAGTAAGAATATATATATAGCATTTAATTTTAAAAAATAGATTCTTATGACGTCATCCTTTCTTGGAACACCCTGTATAAACAAAACTATTTTCCTGAAATGCGGCCGAGGATACAAGTAAAGTCTGCAAAATATCAAAATTCTAACTTAGTTATTACGTGAGCTATAGAAGACGGGAGGTAAGGTGCAGGACCCTGAATAACTCGTAAAGGCGTACTACAAAAGGAGTAAAAATCTAATAATGCCCATTGTCCATACATTAATCTCTGAAACCCTTAGGGATAAATACTATTTCAAGTGTTTCTTGCTTTCGTCAGATTAAGATTAAGTAGATAATTGCAGATTTCAAAGCCAACCTTGCCGTAAGAAAGCAACTAGAATAATACAAGATATATTTTTTTTATTAAACAGACCTACAAAATAACATGCCTGCTTTATGCAAAACATTAAAATAACTATGTTAGTTTGTTTTTACCTCGAAGGAACACTTATGCTAGTTTTTGTTATAAATATACATAAATAAATCACAGATCGTTTCGCTATTATGTTTAAATAATATGGTGCTTGAAGCTTAAGGTGATCATTCTATAGAAGCAATTGCCAAGAATGTTTAAGTAGTAACATTATACCTTTTGTACTGTCTCTTAAGTAGTACCTACTTAACTCGAGTTACTGTTGTATACCATATTTAGTTATGGAGATTTATTGAAGACGTTTTAAACTAAATAATTGGTAGAATCAAGAAATCAGATAAAATACAAAATTACCACCCGTATTTACCAAAGGGTTTTTAATTTAGACTATCCAACTAATTAAATTTTATCTCCCACTTGTGTTTTTTCGTGGCATTATTTTTGAGAAGGAAGAAAAGCCACACTAATACAGGGTAATTCCTAAGTTGATACTTCTTTTTTAGCTGTGTATAGAAGGTCTTAAAAGTGCGGGCCTGGTTATCAAAACGTAGACGGCTATACTTTATGTTGTTTTTGTCTTATTAGTCATGCAATTTACGGGTCGGTGGTCAGTTATTTATTTGGCAATCTGCTGCGGTGTGTTTTTATGAAGCAAGTTAATTTTAAATTGATGACACGTGAAAATGGTAAAATTCGAACTAGTTGATATGGTGCTAATTTACGGTGAGTGTCGTCAAGGTGCGGCTGCTGCATCGAGATTATACTCACAATACTTTTTCTTGCGGGCTCATCCTACACCCAAAAGTTATCTTAATGTTATTCAACGGGCAAGTTAGGCAGGACCGTATTTCATAGTGTAATAAATGAATGTTAGCATTTTATATAAAGAAAAGAAGCTTAGCGGCAAGCTGACAGAGTAGTGCGTCTATCTTTTGCATTAAAGTACACAGGGACGCCAAAGGTAATGAAATCCCTGGGGCACAGGTAGACAATGACAGGCTGTTTCGTTCTTGTTAGAACTCATCAGAAAGTCATAGCCCGTAAGCGACCCCCAGTACAGCGAGCCTATTCTTTCAAGGCGTTTTTAAGAAATAAAAACGCGATGAAAACCCAGTAACGCCATTAGAAGGAATCAACTCAATGCAAAAGATAGCCATCTAACGTGAAAACGTAGAAATATAAATAAATCTAATTAAATCAAGCATGGAACGGCCACTTCGACAGTATAGGAAACATTTTTTCGCTTCTCTATACATCTCCACGCTTTGTGGATTCAGATCTAGATCGCGCTGCAGTCGCCCACTGGTTTGCAGCACTATTCCGTAAATGCCGTGTGTAAGTATAAATAAAATAGTGGTGTCCGCTTGCCGCTAAGCTTCTTTTCTTTATATATTTTAACGGACACTAAATTCCACTATTTTATTTATACTTACACACGAAATAGTGCTGCAAACCAGTGGGCGACTGCAGCGCGATCTAGATCTGAATCCACAAAGCCTGGAGATGTATAGAGAAGCGAAAAAATGTTTCCTATACTGGTGAAGTGGCCGTTCTGTGCTTGATTTAATTAGATTTATTTAAATTTCTACGTTTTCACGTTAGATGGCTATCTTTTGCATTGAGTTGATTCCTTCTAATGGCGTTACTGGGTTTTCATTGCGTTTTTATTTCTTAAATACACCTTGAAAGAACAGGCTCGCTGTACTGGGGGTCGCTTACGGGTTATAACTTTCTGATGAGTTCTAACAAGAACGAAACAGCCTGTCATGGTCTATCTGTGCCCCAGGGATTCCATTACCTTTGGCGTCCCTGTGTACTTTAATGCAAAAGATAGACGCACTACTCTGTCCGCTTGCCGCTAAGCTTCTTTTCTTTATATATTTTAACGGACACTAAATTCCACTATTTTCTTAGTATTTTATTTTTGAGTTTTTTGAAAAATGTATTTGAAAATGTTGTGGACTCGGAAAAAAATGTAAGTAGTGGAGAATGGTAGGAGCTGCGGGGTTTCGTGTCGTTTTATCCGGTAATAATTCAAACATTTTAAAACTAAAAAAGAAGATATTTTTATTTTTATTTACTTCATGCGATAGGATCAAAATTTATTGTTAAAATCAACGCCCCTACCTTTCTTCCTGCCTTATTGTTATGTAGATTCATTAAACTCCTCTCATCCCCCTCGAATTCTCTTGCATCCATAAATTTCCTAGCGAATTTAGTTCCGAAGTCTATATCTACAGTGCAGCCTCCCCACTTCCACCCATGTGGTGCAGGTTCTCGTAATCTGGACGGGCCCGCGCATCCACAGGATGAAATATTACCTCGTGCGCATGCGGCTGTGATTGCAAACGTCACGCCTGCACTGCTGATAGCGTAAGTGAATGCTGCTTCTCTCGAACCTAAAAAAAAATGTGAAAATCAGTGGGAGTTTTACCATAGATTGGCAGAATTGTGCAATCTCAAAAAAATAGATTAAAAATAGTTAAAATATAAAAATTACTAATTATTTGCGTGTGAATGCAGTCAGTGGCGGATCTAGAATTTAGAATGAGGAGGGGCGACTAAAAAAAAGTTACTTCTAAAAAAGCGTATCCTGGCTCTAAAAACCTTCCTACTTTTTAGACGCGGCTTGCCCATAAGATCATTTACCCACCTATAAATTTTACCCACCTAAATTTTTTTTTTTTGAAAACAAATAAAAATGATTAACCTTTAAAGACTGCAAATATTCCAAAGTGTGTTACGCGAAAACTCCCCAATATAGATCGAAGTGCTTCGTTTTGTACCGATAATTCGTTATGGACTGAAATTGGGGTAACTGACATAATAGATTTTTAAAAAGTGACCAAACATGCTTCTTCTAATGTTCATATGAGTAAAGTTACATTTTTTCAAACAAAAGGATAGAAGGATCGATTTGATGTAAAAACAAATAACTACTACCCTTATAAAAAAAGATTATAATAAAATAAAGCTGTTTGGTGTAATTTAAAAAAAAAAACAGAACAAAAATGTAATTTTTGTATTTTATGTTTTTGCGGTGTTTATTAGCAGGTAAATAATTGTTCCTTGGCTAAACTATGCACTAAACTACATTGTGCTTGCTACTGCCATCAAAATTTTTCCCATCCGTACAAAAAACTCACGAGCCGCGCCTGCTACTTTCAAAAACGACTTCTAAAAAAATACTAACCCTTCATAGGCCCATCAATTTTTAAGACTCAAAGTAAACAAAATACCCATTTTGTAAGGCTCGGGAGGGGGGTGGGAGGCTGTATTTATGTTAGAACATTATATACAGTGACCGGCAAAAAGTTTTACCCATAGGGGAAACCTTTTTATTATTGAAATTGTAAAAAAACTTTTTGTGCTGATAGCTCTGCATGATTGGTAACCTAAAAATTTGTTTTGACATTAGTCACGTGACTACTCGTTTGTCTGGAAAATTGAAAAGTATATATTTTGTCGTGAAAATCTGGTATTAGAGTACAAGATATTGAAAACAGTTATTTGAAAAAAAGTGTTTAGATTTTAATATTATGCTGGTGTGCAAAGTTTAAAACGGGCAAGGGCCTGTCGACATATTAAGCACCGGTTCTCGCAGATCACCGAAGTCAAGCGGTGTCGAGTGCGGTTAGTACTTGGGCGGGTGACCGCTTGGGAACACGGCGTGCTCTTGCCTCAGGGAAGAGTGTAAAATGAATCGACACCTAGCCATCCTATTCACGCCGGACAGGCCGGATGAGATCAGATATCTCGTAGGATGAAGGTGCCGTTTCACACTCCCCAGTCGGTAGATCACATTTGTGGTCGATGACCGGTTCAAGATGGCCTACGTAGTCGGCGAACCGTAAAAAAAAAAAAAAAAGTTTAAAACAAATAAAAAAATTTTAAATTAAAAAAAATATCAAATTTTAGCTTTATATTTCCATCAATTTGATAAAAATGTGTTAAATGATTAAATACCAATATTAAAACATTTTATTTAAACATTTTTATTATCTTGAAAAAATGTTATTTGCTAAAATTCAAAATTTAGCTTTTTATCATGTAACTGGGTGTGTCCAGGCCCTGTATCTAGCAACCATATTTACCAATTAAAGGTATTTCTATAACAATATGCTTACGAAAGGCAGTTCTTTCTAATTTAGAACAAGTTTTAATGTGTCTCTTAAAGTTTCTCCTACCAAATTAAAAATTAGAAAAAAGAATACTTGGAATCAATTTATTTATTTTTAGAAATCGATTCCAAGATTTTTTCTTTCTAATTTTTTCTTTTCTAAATTTTGAATTTTAGCAAATAACATTTGTTCAAGATAATAAAAATGTTTAAATAAAATATTTAAATATTGGTTTTTAATTATTTAACACATTTTCATCAAATTGATGGAAATATGAAAGTAACATTTTTTGATATTTTTTAAAATTAAAAAAAAAAAATATATTTTTTTAAATATTTGTTTTAAACTTTGCACACCAGCATAAAATTAAAATCTAAACACTTTTTCAAATAACTTTTTTCAATATCTTGTACTCTAATACCAGATTTTCCCGACAAAATTTATACTTTCCAATTTTCCAGACAAACGAGTAGTCACGTGACTAATGTCAAAACAAATTTTAAGGTTACCAATCATGCAGAGGCTATCAGCATAAAAAGTTTTTTTACAATTTTAATAATAAAAAAGTTTCCCATATGGGTCCAACTTTTTGCCGGTCACTGTATGAATACATTTTTTGCGGTTAGTATCTAAGATAGTATCTACCCTAAATTTACATCTTAATTTAACTTTGGTGGCAAGGAAGTAGATAAGAGATGACGAGTACGCACCCCTTAGGAGGGGAGGGGCATCAACTTGTTTTGAAATAGTAAAGCCCATATATGCACTGTTAAAGCCAAAAAAATATTCCATACACCACAACACATTTCATATACAGGGTGGCCCATTTGTCTGACAAAGTAATATACAGTCTCTACTATTAAAGATATACAAAAAATGGTTTTATAAAAGTTGTGAGGTATAAAAAAATATATGTTCTAAAATTATTTTTAAACATACAGGATGGTCCAAAAAAGTAGGACAATAAAAAGATATATTTTTTTAAATGGAACCCCCTATATATTTTAGCATTTTTTGTTTCCTTACAAAATTATCCATATGACGCCATATTTAGTTTTTTAATTTTTTGCAACGTTGCCAAACAAAATACAAAACTCTTAAAATTTTGAAAAAAACATGATAGTAAAAAATTACCTGTATTTCTCAATAAGATTATCGAAAATCGAAAATTTCTTGTAAGCTCTTAAGTTTAGGGATAGATAAACTGTCTTAAATCTTTAAGTACCGAAAATTTTGTACAGGGTGTTTTCTGTTGACATCCAAATATACAAAATTTTGAAATACAATAACTCTGTTTCTTCAAATGAAACACCCTATATTTATTAGGCTCGTCTGTAAGATATTGTAAGTATCTTTTATTATTGTTAAGTCATACCTTTACCTAAATTTACTAGTTTTGGCAATATTTTGATTTTTATTTAAATTTTGGTGAAAAAAACTATAGTTTTTATTTTTTCAGTAAGCCATGACTAGCAAAGTCAAAACAAATGTATTTGAATATAATGTCATGTTTATAATTATTATATTTATTTTTATAATGTTTGTAAACTTATTTTCAATATCAAGTTGCGTAATGAAAACAAAATTTTATTAAATTAAATAAATACGTAACTAACTATGGTTATCAATTTATTTTAATATGGGATAATATTTAATTACATTTGTTTTTACTTTGCTAGTCATGGCTTACTAGAAAAATAAAAATTATAGTTTTTTTTTCACCAAAATTTCAATAAAAATCGAAATATTGCCAAAACTAGTAAATTTAGGTATAGGTATGACTTAACAATAATAAAAGATAGTTACAATATTTATCCGATGAGCCTAATAAATATTGGGTATTTCGTTTCAAAAAACAGAGTTATTGTATTTTAAAATTTTGTATATTTGGATGTCAACATAAAACACCCTGTACAAAATTTTCGGTACTAAAAGATTTAAGACAGTTTATCTATCCCTAAACTTAAGAGCTTATAAGAAAATTTCGATTTTCGATACTCTTATTGAGAAATACAGGTAATTTTTTACTATCATGTTTTTTCCAAAATTTTAAGAATTTTGCATTTTGTTTGGCAACGTTGGATAATTTTGTAAGGAAACAAAAAATGCTAAAATATATAGGGTGTTCCATTTAAAAAAATGTATCTTTTTATTGTCCTACTTTTTTGGACCATCCTGTATGTTTAAAAATAATTTTAGAACATATATTTATGGCGCTCCGTGCCACATCTTACTGGTGTGTCCCACCACTGTGCTGCCATAAGCAGCTTTGAGTTCTCTTTGTTTCGTCGGATCCTAGCTCTACTGATGAGTCATGATATGACGAAACGCGTCTAGGGATGGATCTGACGAAATAAAGAGAAATTCTTCTTCTGTATTCTTGTTTTCGGTTAATAAACCGATGAGAGTTAGCACTGCCTAGCGGGACTTCTGTAATTGTGACGAATGTCTTTACAGGAGATTTCCTCTTAACATTTTTACTTATTTCTATAAGTTTGTTAGAGGTGCTGGTATGCTTAAGAGTGTCTACTAACGATACAGATGGCGCTCCGTGCCACATCTTACTGGTGTGTCCCACCACTGTGCTGCCATAAGCAGCTTTGAGTTCTCTTTGTTTCGTCGGATCCTAGCTCTACTGATGAGTCATGATATGACGAAACGCGTCTAGGGATGGATCTGACGAAATAAAGAGAAATTCTTCTTCTATATATTTTTTTATACCTCACAACTTTTATAAAAACTTTTTTTTGATATCTTTAATAGTAGGGACGGTATATTACTTTGTCAGACAAATGGGCCACCCTGTATGTATCTACTTCAAGTAGCACTTTTAATAAATGTTTTTTTCGGGATTTGTATTCCCCCACCTAAGGCATTTCAACCCTTTAGCTAAGCTTAACTATCCAGTAATGTATTTTGAAATAATAAAATATGATGTAACGTGTCTTTAAAATAAGTAATAGTAGTTTTTAAAATTAAAATATCTTCTTTGAGTTAAATTCCACATTCTGTCAAATCAACAACGGATTTTATTGTCTTTTGATCGTGCACATAATGAGTCTTGGGACCCCACCTGGCTCAATATGAAAATATTATAAGCATACGAGGCGTAAGGCGTGTAAACTATCTCATACCACCTTTGATGTGCCCTAGAATCATGTATTTAATATGCGCATAATTCGTTTATAAAAATCCGCATGCGATTTTTTCCTGCCTTGTAATATTAGGAGGTGTTTCAAATTGGTTTATAAATACATGAAGTACAAGGGCATGGCGAATTATGCAGGAATGGAATAGAATTTTTTTAAAACTAATAATTAAATGAAGTTGCCGGATAATGTTTTTTTTAAAGCCTTTGACTCTCCAATCAGTGGCGTAACTAGCCCTCTGACCTGGGGGTGGCCTAGGTGGGCCTGTTATTGTGACTTGCAGTGGCGGGTTGTGTAAATTATTTTTGGACCACGCCCAAATTTTAACAAATTTGGTCAATAATATATAATCACAAGACCTCGTTTTTTTATCGGTTAGATTTTTCAGCTGTCACGAAACCTTTTTTTTGAAATTTTTCGAGTTGAATGTGGACATGTTTATTCTGATTAGATCCCGAGAGCGAAGCTCGAGGGATTTAAGTTTTGAATAAACAAGCCCAAAGTTCAACGAGTATTGCCAAAAAAGTTTAAGTGAAAAATGGAAAATTTAACCAATAAAAAAATTATGGTCGAGTGATATTTGGCAAGATTATTTCGTACATCGTTGAATAAACATGCCTAAAGTTCAACGAGTAAAATTGCCAAATAAGTTTGGGGCTGACAACCAAAATACATTTATTTATTATAATTATTGTTATGTAAAAATTGATGCTATATTTGCGAGGCAAGTAGCAAGCTTACAAAGTCAGCCTTTTTTTTCTGGGGGGGTGCTAGCGATGTCTGGGGGGTGGGGGGGAGGGGGCTAGGTCCCCCTGTAGTTACGGGCCTGTCTCCATTACCAATTATTTTTCAGAGGCATGCAGTTCATTGAAGGAACGGAGCTTTGCTTTTCCTAAAATATGGAGCGCTAGACCCCAAGAACCTTTTATTTTAAATATTACTGCTATATAACTACTGACTGTTGTCGTCTGTAGGTTGGTAATGATTGGTAATGATTTACTCTCTACTCTATATATTAAACCATTCTTAGGTTTGTTATATTTTTTGTGCTGCTCTGTTATGACAAGATAATGGTTTTACGTCACGTACACCCCCCACTTCGACCTTTTTCGCCAACTACACTCTGTTTGTTGTATCGTGTAAAAACACGTGTCGGTCCCGTTCCTTTATTTTTGCGAGGTTATTTATCAGGAAGTTCGTCGTCAAGATCGCTTCCATTACTAGCGAACAAAAACTGCCTCAGTCGGGTACAGTCGACAGATCGCCTTTCAATCGACTGTTTTGATTTTCGATGTGACGAGTGGTGTACCTATTATGCATCGGGTAAATGAGAATATCTTCTCAGTCAAGAAAAAAAGGGAAAAAAAGAAAAAAAAGGAAAAAGGAGAAAAGAAGGAAAAGAAGGAAAAGAAGAAAAAGAAGGAAAAGAAGAAAAATAAAAATAAAAGAAGAATAAAAAGAAGAAGAAAAAGAAAAGGAAGGAAAGTAGAACAAAAAGATAAAGATTTTAGTACTTTGTTTTTGATTGCGACTAAATAATGATTAATTTGATTTCAATAATTTTTTCTTAATAATGCACCTTTCTAATGCCGAATAAAAAAGAATCAGACGCGTATTATTTGTTTCTATAAAATTATTTCAGGGAATGTTAACAGGGTCGCCATTGATAAAAATTTAAAAAACCCTTTATGCTGAGAAAAATTTATTTTTTTGCGTTCTTTGGATGTACCAAAATTAAAAAATAACAAAGCGGTTTTAGAATTATTGGTAAATTTTTTTTTTTATTTTCACATCCTATATCTCAGAAATAAAGCGGTTGCCTTTGCGGACTATGTTTATATAAAGAATTTTTCTTAAAATCGTCTAAGTATTATCGCCTTTTCGGATCAGCGTTCAATTACGAAACACTTTATGGCTGAAGGTGGCTGATAAAAGTAAGAAGAAAAAAGTTTTTTTTAACAGAACATCCTTAAGTTTATAGCATTTTTGAATTCTAAAGATAAAATCAATCAAAATCGCTATATAATTTATTTTCGATTCCTTAAGCCTATCTACCATTAACCAGTGGCGGCTCGCGTCTTAAAAAATGGTGAAGAGCTAGGTATAGTGCGGGTGCGGGCACTTAAACTAACATTGACTAAAAAACCCGTGTAACAAAACGTCTCTCTTATCCTCATCTGTCCAAGGACTGAATGGTGTTTCCAACAAATTACAAACATGTCAATAATTGGGTTCAATTTTAAAACACACAACTAAGTAGGTACGTACATACACTACTGAATTTAATGAAAAAAAAACAACACTTCTTAATCACACAGTAAATCACGTAAAAACGATATCAATAACCTTAAGTTTCACGAAGCCTCAAAATTAATACCTTAAGGTTAGGCGAACCAATGCTAAAACAATAATAATAATAATAATAATAATAATAATTGTTTTTATTGTTGAAAAATTAGTAAAATACAATTAATCATTGCAATTATAACAGCACATACATTTTCCAACAAGGGCAGAGTTCGCACTCATCTGTCGAGACAGTGAGCAGCGCTTTTACACTCAACCCAGCAATACTTATTAACTAAATTATACTAACGAAAAAAAATATATTTTACTAAATAAAATATTTTAAATAAATCTTAACAAAAAACCAAAATTTCTAGTACATAAATAAATAAAAAAAACTATAAAACATGTAACAAAATTGAATATTACCTTAAATTCTAATTTATGACATGACATAGAATTTACTCCAGTAGCACTTGTTTTAGTTTGCATTTAAAGTTGGCCAAATTTAAAGACTTCAAAGATTCAGAAAGTTTGTTATATTGCTTGGTGACGTTATAAGAAAAAGATCCTCGAAATTGGGTGGTTTTATATTGTGGGGGAGTTAGAAGATTCCGATACCTGACATTTAAATTATGAAGAGAGGTTCTGAATTTTAGTTTTTTAAACAGATAAGCAGGTTTTTGAATGGTAATGATTTTATGATATAATACTAAACAGTGTAGAAGTCTCCTCTTCTCCATATTCAGCCATCCTATATCTTTGATCGAAAAAGTAACATGGTCCCTTCTTTTCAAACCGCACACAAGTCTAACGCAGGAATTCTGAACGAGCTGCAGTTTGCGTGCATCTACATTAAGTAAGTTTGGGCCATACACTACATCTCCGTAATTAAGGTGCGGTAGTACTAACATTTCACTAAGTGTAATTCGGCACTTTTTATTAAGTAGATGGCGATTTGAATAAATCAGCTTTAAATTGCAGAATGCTCGTTTAGTTATAGCAGTAACATGTTTCGAGAACTTAAGTTTATAGTCCACAATAACGCCTAAATTCTTCGCTTCATCTGTAAGGGTAAGCTTTTCGTTATTAAGAATTATATTGACATTTTCTAAGCATCTAGAACGGGCAGCAGCTCTACCAAACAGCATAACTTGTGACTTTAAAGGATTCATCGATAGACAGTATTTGTTTGATATATCGCAGAGAGCCTCGAGATCGTGGTTTATTAGGTTACAGGATGCAACTATCTCATTAATAAAAAATGATAAGTAAAGTTGCGCGTCATCTGCATAAAAGTGAGACATACAATACCGAAGTGCCTTATAAAATCGAGATGTGTACAAGGTAAATAGACGTGGCCCCAAGACCGAGCCCTGAGGGACTCCGTTAAGAACGCGAGCAAAATCGGATAACTTTCCACCAATTCTCACTGCCTGAAATCTATCCGTCAAGTAAGCAGCAAAAAAGCTAATTGCGTCCTTAGAAAACCCCAAATAACTTAACAAAGCAAGTAACAGTTGGTGATTTATAAGGTCAAAGGCCTTAGTATAGTCAAGGAGCACTAATATTGTCAGTTTATTGTTATCTATGTCAGTAAGGATATCATCAGTAACCTTTGTTAAGGCAGTAACGCAGCTGTGTTCTTTCCGAAAACCAGACTGTTGCACTGGAAGTATGTTATTATTATCAGTAAATTTTGTCATTTGTACCTCAACTATCTTTTCTAATGTTTTTGAAAGTCCGCATAAAATACTTATTGGTCTTAGATCTTTTAATTCAGAGGGCGTAACAGTCTTAGGTATGGGTACTACATGCGATTTTCTCCAGATAGATGGAAATGTATTGCTTGCAATACAAAAATTGAATAAATGTTTTAAAACTGGGAGTTTACGAGGACAACTCAAGAGCAGCATGCTGATACTAATACCATCTGGGCCAACAGATTTAGATTTGATAGACAGTACTAATTTAAAAATTTCGTTTTCGTCTGTGGGCTTTAACTTAAATTCTTGTACATCCTCATAGAGCCTGTTAGTTTTTAGAAAGTTCAGAGTTTCCGGATCTGGTAACTTATTTCCTTGCACATTTAGAAAAAAACTATTTATCGACTGGGGATCTGAGAGATGTGTTGGAAGAGTTGCATTATCTTTAGAGGTTAGATTTAGTTTTTTTAGCTCCTTCCACATATTATTTTGGTTTCCGGTATTAATCTTATATTCAAAATAGGCTTTTTTCTCTCGTTTGATAGCATAGTTAGTTTCATTACGAAGAGTTTTATAATAATTCCAATCAACTATATTTTTGGATTTTTTAAATTTTAATAATGCTTTATCTCTTTTAACCCTTAGTATTTTAATAGCTCCAGTTAACCACGGCGCTTGATTTTTTGTTATACGAACAGTTTTGATGGGAGCATGAAAATCAAATAAACTTAAAATAATTGTGTTAAAAATATCTGTCTTTGTGTTGATATCACTGGCACTATAGACACGGGAAAAGTCAGTAATATGAAGATCTGCATTAAAATGTTCTAAATTAATGTTCTTGATGTCGCGAAAAGTATAAAGAAATGGCTCAGTTTTTATTTTTGTTTTTAAAATTTGACAAGTTATAAGGCAATGGTCAGATATATTCTCAGTATTTATAACTTTAGAATTTAATCTAGGTATTATATTTGATACTGCTATAATATCAATTAGTTTGGAGCTTGTCGGGCCATACCTAGTTGGCTCTTTAATAATTTGAGAAAGGTCGAATGAATCAAATATTTTAATCAGATTTTTAGATTGACTGTTGTTAAAATCGAGTCGATATTAAGATCACCCATACAAATTAGCGCATCACATTTAGGGTCCAAGACTGATAGCACGCTTTCGAGCTCGCCAAGGAAGTCAGCAGCCGAAAAACACGGAGGCCGGTAAAGCGTACCAATAATATAATGACTCGTAAAATGTTTGACCGAAATCCATAGTTGTTCGGTGCTGCGGACCTCAGGAACCACCAATGCGCGCGTCTTGGCTGAAATTCTGCAGTAAACTGCGACCCCTCCACCTCGGCCAGTAGTCCTATCGCGACGATATAGTCTATACCCATTAAGACCTACCAACTCATCCGAAATACCTGCGTGAAGCCATGTTTCTGAAACACTTATTACGTCATATTTATTAAAAACAGCATCTCTAAATCCATCAAAGTTGGCAACTAAAGATCGAACAATAATATGACAATGGTGCATACGACTGGTCTATTTTTAAATTGCCCTTCATGATAATGCAAATTGTTACATGCTGTTTGCGTGACTAACGTCACGTAACCATAGCAACGATGAATATCAAAGCAATGTTGGGCGTTGAGTCTTCATTTGCTTTGAGCTAACGGACAAGGCCGGTTGGGGCGCGCCAAAATGCACGAGTGTTTATAATTATTGTCCATCGGAGTTAACCGTGGCGCTATTATGCATAGCTACATTCGGATAAAATTAATATTATTAATTCGAGCATAATTATTTTTTAAGGGCTAAAATGGTAGCTGTATTGGTACATTAATATTGTCGAAAAACTTTCCTCCTGGTTTTATTTATTTTTGGTGAAGAGCCCCTTCACCTACTTCACCTGACGAGCCGTCACTGCATTAACACTATAAACATTTACAAAACCAGATTTCTTTGATTTTGACGTGGTACAAAGTGAATAACATTTTTTTCTTGTTGAAATAGCAGTGAATCTTTAATTATAATTACTAAATGCTCAATACGGTCCCTATAATTTCGGTATATTAAGCAACATAATGTGAATAATTAAACGGCATATTACCATCCCCCGGCCGCCAGCAGCCCACGAAGAACTGATTCACAACGTCCAATTGATGCAGCGCTGGCTCTTCTCATTCTCACGAGTGGGAAGATTAAAGAGACCTACAGGATGTTGGGCCAATACAATGATGTATATTGTACGAGACTGTACTGAAAAGATTTCCAGTAGATGGCGGGAGTTATATAATCTTTTTTCTACTTACACATGGAAATTTGCTGTTTCCTTCATAATCAAGTGACTGAATAAATGGGCTATACTCTAGTTTACTCTAAACTGATTGGATAAGTGATAAGTGGGCTATTCCGGTTAACTGAACATATCATCATTCATATCCATCCTAGAATATGACACTGGCCATCACGTTGTAAATTTCAGGCGTCGTTTTATGACAAAACAAAAGTGAGGTTTCTGTTTAAAGGTTTTAAACAATGATGTTTCTTGAATGATAGAAGAGTTTTGGACTTGTATCGTCTTTATTTGTTTTATATCACAACGTTTCAACTGGTAAGTATCTCCAGTCGTCTTCAGGTGAATACCTACTAAATAAGTAAAGTAACTACAGCTTTATTTATACTAAAAAAGCAAATAGACTCATAATCAACACTCAATATTGCATATGAGAGAATTAGAAGACTAGGACAATGATACCAGAGGCGTATCCAGAAAAAAATCTGGGGGGGGGCACATACATAGCCAAAGACTAAAGGGTAATTTTTACTTATTTATTAATAAATAGTAAATTTACGAAATAATAACATAGGATCAAAAAATATGCTAGAGGGGGGGGGGGGTCAGCTCAGTAAGCGTAAGTAGTAATTTTTTTCTTTTTTCTGGAGAGAGGGAGAGTCGGGACTACATGTAATTCATGACATTGTACCTAGTAAAGAAGGCAGAGAAGCGCCGCGGGCGAAAAATTTACGGGGCCACGCCCCAACTTCGGTTAAAATTTACCTAACTAGGTACTATCAAATTTCAAAAATTAAATTATTACCTGTCCCCCTTTGCATCGTTGGATTAAATTTGTTTTTGTAAATATTTTTTTTTTACTTTTTTAAAAATATTTCTATGACTCTAACCACGCCAAAATTGATGATTTTTCCAGAAATCATGTATTTTAGGAGCTTAGATCTAAGAGCAGTTTTTGGTTCAAATGCTTAGGTTTTGGAATACTCCTTCTTAAGTGCCGTTTAAGCTCGGCAGCCCCCCCCCCCCTAAATACGTCACTGCATAGGATGTATAATACGAAAAAAAGTTTTGTTAAAATTAGTGTAGGTACGAAAGACTATATATAATAGACATAGATGCCATTGCCAATCCAATTCAATTAAATATCATAGGATGTAAAATACAAAAAACATTTTTGTTAAAAGTACTTTATTACAAAAAACTGACAAAAAAAAACAGTACTACATTTTTAATTTATAGCCCCCCCCCCCCCCCCCTGGATACGCCCCGGAACGATACAACATCAATACGGTATTTAGCTCGAAAGACACTTTAAGAAGCCACGAAGCCACCTGACGAAGACGAAACCAACAAGTCAAAAAGACAGGAAAAACTGTGTCTACCAGATTACCTGCGAATGTGGCCAATCTTACATTGGTGAGACTCCAAGGCCACTTGAAACTAGGATCAAGAAACATAGAAACAACACGCTTAAAGGAGAAACCGAAAAATCAGGTGCAGCTGACCATGCCTGGACACGGTCATCACATCAAGTGGACAGAAGTTCAAATCCTGCATAAAAAACCACATTGGAGGAAGCGGAAGTTCAAGGAAGCTGCTACCATATACCAGAACCCGGATTGTTTTAGTAAGCCATCATTAGATATAAGAAATATCTGGAAATCTTTGTTAAGTAGATGTAAACTTAAAATACCGCACACGAACTAGACGCATGACTGCACCCATCTCAGTTATGCTTCAGTGCATCTAGCTAGTATAAATAGAGCTGTAGTTACTTTACTTATTTAATATTTACCTGAAGACGACTGGAGATACTTAACAGTTGAAACGTTGTGACGTAAAGCAAATAAAGACAATGCAAGTCCAAAACTCTTCTATCATTCAAAAAAGTGAGGTTATGAAGATATTTCAAAAAGATGTAAATCTGTCAAATAAAATTTGTTATTTTTTTATCCCAGAGAGTATGTATGCATACATCAAAAACGAGTGCACGGAATGGTGTGAAAATTAACGATATAAAACCAAAATGTATTTTCTGACCGAACTAAAGAATTTGTGAACAAATACAACAAAAGCAAATTTATAAATTTTCTCAAAGCGAAAGCGCATCAAACTTCCTCATGGCGGTAAAATATTACTCTGGAACCTGCCGATTACATAAATGAAAAATCATCTTCTGTTTACCAAGGGCAAACATCGGCCCAGACGGTGGCCTCGTCGACGTGTCCTGGTTAGCAAGCTAATCCAGCAGAACTAGTATTAAGGAATATTATGTAAATAATATTATATAGTAAACAAAATGATATGTAAAGAACAAAATCAATGAATAAAGTATATTTTAATATGAATGAAAAATGAACAAATGCACTTGGCCAAATGCAAGAAAGATAGATATATTCAAAGTGATTTTGTGTAAATATAAGAAATTACAAAAATCGACAAATATGTTAGTTTAATTTGGTTCATTGATTTGCTAACGAAATGAATTTTTTTTCAATTGTTTTTTATTATCTTATTATAAATTCACGCCAACTAAACAGACAAGTTATATTGCTTGATTTAAATAATTTTTTAAAATTCTTAGCATGAAGTTCGGAAGTTGAGTCGTAGAAAAAATATACTGTACAACTCGACTGAATTGTCCATATTGCGCTCGGAAGTTTCGTCGTGCAGTATGGACATCATATCCACTTTTATAGTACAAACTACTATTTTCTTCATTAATCAACAAAAAAAAATTAAAATGTTTGTAGGTATGTCTGTCTGTTGTCTAAAAAGCTCAAAAACTAATATTGATGGGCAAAACGAAATTTTGTATGGTAATAAGGCATTACCTATGGTCTATTTCTTTTCGTATGCGAACGATAACAGAAAAAAAAATTGAACAAAAATTCACCTAATTGGTTAAATCATGGACCAATTTACACTACATAAATGCATAGCCAACTTATTAAAGGTCTTTTTTTTTAAATCACAGAAGAAGAATAAGAAATTTCTGTTCAATTGAGTTCTAGCAAATATAGGCTAATTATAAACCTTTAAACAATTAAAAATAACTTTTAGCTCTAGTTATATTACGAAACAAACAATCTATTAACTTTCTGTACATAAAATCGGTTAATTTCACGTTTTTCTGCAACATAAAATAGTAAACCTATGCCTACTTTGTGTTGAAGCAAAAAGGATGCCCGATTTATCGACAAAATATAGAAGGCCATGACAAACGCCAAACATTGTGAGATAACCTAAAAATTCATCTTCTTAAAGGCCGCTTTACAGTTTGCAATTTTTCTTTCACGCAAGTTGTCTTGCAGCAATTAATATTGCGGCAATAAAAATTTCACTTCGTTTTGCAGCGTGCAATGACTTGCCAAGATCGTGGGTGATGTACCACTTGCCAACCATTAAAATAAAAATACATTTGGTTAGGACTTACCGGCGCTTTTTGTGCATTCATTTTAACAAAACATCATTACAGGACATGAAAGCAAACCAACAAAAACAAAACGTACCCGCTATAGGTTAGAAAAAAAATAAATAAATGTCAGGGATATTTAGTTTGGTGTCTCATAAATCACCAGAAAATCCTCAGAATTGGGCTTGCAATGGCAATAAAAATACGGTCCAAGTTATATTTCTTGCAAGCAATACAAATTGCGCCAGCTGATCATTAGCCTCGTTCTGCGCATACTCCCGGGCAATCTTTTCTTGCGTGAAAGAAAAATTTCAAACTGTAAAGCGGCCTTAACAAGTGTTAATTTAAAATTCTAACCGCTATAAACAGTAAACAACAAAATGTCAGTTATGACGTAAATCCCTAACCTTACTTTTTCAACTTGTCAAAAATAAAAATTCTTGCATTTTTTTATTGTAAAACGGGTTTCTGTCATCGTTCGCAATCGAAAAGAAATAGACCATAATAGTTTGAAATTGCGTTGCCATGGTAATGATTTAAAATTATATCTCTCCGATTGGTCAGAAAGAATGGTACGAAATCATCGACAAAATTTAAATAATTTGACTTACGAATGAGTCAAGGTTATTGTCTTACAGACAGACAGACGAGGGTAGTAAACTATTAATTCAAACTTCTTTTTGCATTATATTATCGTTATACGTTCAATACAGACGGTTATTAATAGACAAATCCATTATATTAAATCATTTGAAATTGAAAAAACATGGACGGGCATTAATGTTAACGACCACTGTCAACACGTTAAATATTACACCACTTCTTTTATTGCTAATAAGAACTAGCCACTCTAGGTTTTAGTAAATGATAATAAATTTGCCCGGTATAATGTTGTCTCCTTAATAGACTATTAACCGTTTCCTTATTAGTAATTTAATTGACAACTTATCTCGATTTTCTCGTTTTTAAATAAATCAAAAGTCACAAAGTTTGAACTACTTACTTTTCTAGTTAGGAATTGGATGTTAAACCATAAATGGGCAGGTTTCACTTTTTATCAGACAACGCGACGGGATAAAGTCGCAGTCCTGACCATTGGCGTAGCCAGAAAATATGATCGGAGGAGGGGGTTCAGTGGGCGTAAGTAGGAAAAAAAATGTTATGAAGAGAGGGATTGGGACCTCACCTAACTACTATTAAATTTTGAATATTAAATTATTACCTCTCCCCCTCTGCATGGTTGGATTTAATTTGTGTTTGTTAATGTTTTTTTCTTGATATTCCTATCTGGCTCTTTATTAAAAAAATAAATTTTTCATATTTGTGAAAAATATGAATATTGCTGTCATTCCAAAATTTTAACATAAGACGTTTAACCAGCGTTTTTCGGGCTCGGTTTTTGATGATTAAAAATAAAGTAAATATCGCTCACCACGCCAAAATTGATGATTTTTTCAGAAATCATGTATTTTAGGAGCGTAGATCTAGAGCAGTTTTTGGTGCAAATGTTTAGGCTTTGAAATACTCCTTCTTACGTACCGTTTTGTATATTCATAATAAAGCATTGTCGTTTCTTCCCGCACTATTTTTTATATTATAAATTATCACACTTCTTCCATAAAAAATGTTTCAATTAAAATTTTTACTTTAATTTTTCTCTTTAAAAATAAATACCTAATTGTTTTTTGTTTTTGTTTTTGTTTTAAAATAGCTCTAAAAAAGGAAAAAAGGAACAGACAAGTATATAATAGAAAAATACTATAAAATATTATTCTTTTTACTCGGTTTCCTTTAAAACTGCATCATAAATTAATAACTAAAGCGATATGCGTCTGAAACATTAATATAAAAATATATAAAACAGGACTTTTAAAAGGAAAAGTTTAAAAACCAAATGTTTTCTACGAGACCTTTGTAATCTAAGCCAAGAATACATTATTTAAAGATTTAAATTAATAGTAAATAGTCCAAGCGTGAGAAATTAAATTGCAATTAGACTTTTAGACTCGAGCTCCCAGGCTCGGGGGAGGCTGCCCGGCAAAAACATACAAAAATTGGTTAAATCAATTGACAGCCGATTTGAATTTTAACACATAATTTTATTTATCTACTTTCATTTAGTAATATGAATTTTACAGTTCTGTAAATCGTTTTGTAAGGCATCTATTACAGCACTAGTGCTGTAATAGATGCCTTTACAGCACTAGTGCTGTAATGGAAAAAAAGGTTTTACTAAAATTTTGCTGTAAATAAAACCACACTTTTAGAAGAATGATTTATTATTAACAATTATAAAATTAATTACCAATTATTAATTAAAATATACAACTTAAGGTTTAATATAAACATTAATAATACACATTTTACAGAAATTTGTATACCAGAAGTGGATGTGATGGAGCCCTTTACGTTCGAATTTCCAATCATTAAATCCTTGTCTAACCCCATTATCTTCTTTGCTATTTGTTTCTTATTTTCTAAAGAATTATCAACGTAGCCTTCTGCCGTAGAAAAGGTTTTCCAGCCCCCAGGACGCTTAAACATCTACATATCTGCACCACCATCAACTAGAATGGTGGCTGCATGAGTACCTCCTAAAACAATGTCCACTGTATCCTTCGGGATTATTCAATCCAAGTTTTGTTGTAATCTTTTTTGGTATACTTCCAAAACTATTAATTCCGACAAACTGAGAGGGGATTTTCCTTTTCCATAGAATACAAAAAACCGCCTGTGAGTTGCATTAAGAGGACGAAGTTTAGCATACTTTCGAAAAATACTTAAACAATTGACACCTGTCACATTTCCTTCTGTTATAACAAAATCTCGCATAATTTTGGTTTTAGAGAATGAAATCACAATTTTTATATACAAATCATTGTGTTCAATATGATCCAACATTAACTTAGCTAGTTCTTTGCGTCAACAAGTCCCAAAAATGCCGATAATCATAACAACCTTCATAAGTAAATATGTTTCGTCATCTGCAGTACTAAGAAACTTACATACGTCTTCCTTTGTGAAAACTTTGGACTTTTTGGCCTTGTAAGCCTCTGAACTTCTTTTCAAAAATGCGATTAGTTGAAAAAATCTCCTTATATCCTAATTATCTGAACTAAAATCATAGTTCTCAACATTGAGTAGTGAGTCCATAGTGTAGATGGTTTCTGGGAGCGTTGCTTTACAGAAAAATAACCCAAAAGGATTTTCTCAGACACCAATCTTCAAACTTCTGATACTCCAACTCACACCGCGCCTTCGATTTTGTTGGAACTAAACTTGAGATCGCTTCGTTTGCCGCTGCTTCTATATCAGAGGGTAAACTTCCATCAGAATCGCTCATTTTGAAAAACGCTTTTTATATTTTTGAATTTGTTTGACAAAGTTTCGACAGTAACCTCGACAGTAACCATGCGAAACAGTAACTATGCGAAAGGTAACATAAAAAACTTGATTAGTAAACTTAATAGCAGGTGCATTTTTACAGGTGCATTTTTATTTTTAAAAATGTCTTTTGCCAAATATTTTTATTCATAGATGAAAGTAGATAAAATTTTGTACAATATTCTTGTTGTAAATTCATATTACTACACTCGATGTTTTATTAAACTCGGCTGACGCCTCGTTTGATAACTTTAACATCTCGTATTGTAATATGAGTCTTTACAACACTTATATCGTAAATAACTATTGTTTAGGATTTCAAGGTCCCTGGAAGTGACACTTTTGATAAAAATCCGAGAATGTTGCCATAGTATCGTTGCCGTTGAACAATTGAAAAAAAAATTATGCAATTTTCCAAGGTTATGGTATAAAATTTAGTATGTAGTGAAACGTTCCATAAAAGTCATTTTAAAGAAAGAATTATTTAAATAAAATCGATTGCAAGGAATTAGCAATAAAAAGATACTAAAAGTATAAAAAAATTAATTTAAGAAAAATACATATTTAAAAAATATTTTATTATGCTGCTGTTTAATAAGTAATTAAAACAAATTTCAATAAAATCTTGGTATTTAATTTCTTTGATCATTTCTAAACACATACAAATGACATAATGTTAACTTTAATATCATATAATTAACATAACCCGCAGTGAGGCAGATCATTTATAAGAAAAACTTCATGCGAGTCAATTACCCACATCAGATATCATGTTGATATTATAATATTAGGTAATTATTGTATGTCAATATATTTAACAATATTACCGTAAGGTCAAAAACTATACCATCCCAAAGACATCCAATCCAGATTCATATGAGGACTTGCGCCCGATAAGTCTTCTCCCTGTAATGTCCAAGGTATTGGAAAGAATTGTTTATACTCAAATAAATGAACATGTCAATGAATATAAAATTATACCAAGCTTTCAATCTGGCTTTAGAAAATCTCACAGTACAGCGTCGGCGCTTGCTGGTATTTTGGATGGGATTGGGAGGGACCTTGATGATGGGAAGATATCTTCTTAGGTGCAGCTGGATTTCTCGAAGGCATTTGACACCATTAATCATGAACTTCTCTGTGTTAAATTGTCATACTTTGGGTTTCACCCATCAGCAGTGAATTTCATAGCATCATATTTGAGAGATCGATCCCAGAGGGTTGTGCTAGGGGACAGTACTTCATCGTTAAAGTCTGTTATATCGGGTGTGCCACAAGGCTCGATTTTGGGACCTCTTCTCTTCATTATTTATACCTCTGATGTTCTAACAGATATAGAGAACTGCTCAAAACAAACCTATGCGGATGACACACAGATTTCCTTCGGTTTCTTGCCTAAGGAACATCATATTGGTGAGTTTATTATAAACAATGAATTAAAAAAAGTTTACGACTGTGCAAAGGGTCACAATTTGACTCTAAATCCCAAAAAATCCGTTGTGGTTCACTTTGGAAAAAAGAGAATTTGTGATATTAATCATTCTGTCCAGTTACACATCGGGGGAGTACCTATTCCAGCAAGAAACGTCGCTAAGTCTTTGGGAATTCTGCTTGATGATCAGCTAAAATTCATAGATCAGGTCAATGCTCTCCTTAAAAAATCTTTTCATCATCTTAGGGTTCTCTATGCAAACAGACACGTTTTGTCTAGAAGGATGAGAATTGTTTTATCTGAATCTTTAGTATTGAGTCATTTTAACTATTGCAGTTTTATTTATGGTCCCTATCTTAATCTTTTGGAAAAGAGAAAAATTCAGAGAGTGCAAAATTCTTGTTGTCGCTTTATTTTCTCTCTGCGTAAATATGACCATGTTTCAAGTTCAATTCGTGAACTGAAATGGCTTAATATGAATAATAGACGAGAGCTCCATTTTGCAGTTTTTTTACATAAAATTGTTCTTACGGGATTGCCTATTTTCCTTAGGGATAGGCTTATTTCTAGAAACGCTATACATAACAGAGACACACGATCTAAGGACCTTTTTAGCATTCCCAAACATTCTACAGCCATGTTTCGGCGATGTTTTAGTTATCAGGCTCCTCACACCTATAATAAACTTCCAAATGATCTTAAATTGTCAAGCCCATTCTCTTTTAAACGGAGGTATAAATCTCACTTACTTGCTGGCCAATAAATACTCACAACTATAATTGTAAAGTTTGTGGTGTGGACAAAATAAAATAAAAAAAAAGATTGTTATTTAATTATTGTATAGCTTTTTGTTTATTTATAAAATATCTTAATAATATTTATATATTTTAGTTAGAGGTTCTATGTAAGACTAGCCATTACGGCTAAATATCGCCTCGATCAAGAATATCTTTGTTAAGATTTGATTTTGTGTAAATTTTTTATTTTTTTTCTTTGAATAAAAGACGTTTATTATTATTATTATTTATTATTATTATATGCCTATACCTTACCTTTTGCGATGGCAATCAAATTATCATATTTTTTTATATACAAAATATTATAAAAACGAATTTAACTTGTATATAATATCGGGCAACGTTTGTAATTTTAATGAAAAATAAAAAATTGACATGAATAGCCGCAATACTTCTATTTTTATGTTCTGCATGGCGGATGATATAATTTGAACTTATTTATTGAAACTTTGAAATAAATATTCAATTTTTTTTTTGTAAGAAGGACCCTGCTCTCAGAGGAGCCCGCGCACGCTCTTAGCGGCGCTATACTTATTCAACGAGTTTAAGACAAAATACTTTATTTGCACAACTGAGATTTTGATATACCTACTTTTTTTTTTATGGTAAAAAAATATTTTTTAAAATCTTAACCCACCGACAGATTTATTTATTACTGTGGGCAAGGGCCTGTCGACATATTAAGCACCGGTTCCCGCAGATCACCGAAGTTAAGCGCGGTTAGTACTTGGGCGGGTGACCGCTTGGGAACACGGCGTGCTCTTGCCTCAGGGAAGAGTGTAAAATGAATCGACACCTAACCATCCTATTCACGCCGGACAGGCCGGATGAGATCGGATATCTCGTAGGATGAAGGTGCCGTTTCACACTCCCCAGTCGGTAGATTACATTTGTGGTCGATGACCGGTTCAAGATGGCCTACGTAGTCGGCGAACCGTAAAAAAAAAAAAATTTATTACTGTATGTAAATTAAAAAACTATCGTAAAAAAATTCTGATATGTTGCGGCACACTTTTGTCGCCTTATAATACTAATTAAAATTATTTTAAATTATATATTTTAAGAAATATTAATATTATTTTTTTGCGGGAACTATAAAGAAGGCGTGACCAAGACGACGTACACTTGCTGGTATTGGTTCAATCACACGCCTCGACGACGTTAGGGTCTCTTTATAGATTCTGGGAAGAAAAAATATATTTATAAGTATTTTTTTAAATAATTATGTTTTTATTGGGATTTAAATTCATTCAAAATTAGAAATTCAACGTTAAAATAAATGTATACAAAATTACCTAAAATATTATTTAAAAAAGAAATAGCGACAAAGAAAAGGTAACGAATTAAAGGGCCCGACACGCATTGCTCTGCTTACTAGTTAAGCTAGCGAGAGAGCAAGAAGCTCGATTAATCTTCGATATATCGGATTCTTTGTGTGCCATATTTATTTGAGAAGTTATTTTATTTATATACCCAGGGCCCATTTATCCATTAGGCAAAAATGCAGCTGCCTAGGGCGGCAGGTTGATGGAGGGCGGCAAAATTTTTAATGAAAATACTATCCGAAAATGTAAAAAATAAAAATAAAATACTCATCTTGCATTAGTACTACCTACACTGATCGGGCTGATTTGTTTACTTTTAATTTTTAATTTAAAGTTATTATTTGTTTTTGTATGTTTTTTATTACCACTAATCAGTGTTAAAAAGTTCTTAATAAAAATATGTTACTTGTAAAAGATTTACTTGAATTTTTATTAGTGAGAGGAGGGCGGCAAAAAAAATGTGCCGACGGTACCAATTTGTCTTAACACGGGGCCCTGTATATACCTATTTTAAGATAATTATTCAGACTTAATAAATACTAATCCTTGTTTTCATAAATTACTATTGCGGAATTATTAAGAAAAAACACTATGAAATTGTGGGGAGCATGGGCGCCCATAGGGGGGAGGGGCGGTGCCACCCTGGATACTGAGGCAGGTCACTTTTGATATTGCCCACTTCGGCCACGTTTTTTTTTGGCTAACCTCCCCGCTAAAATAAACTCGCACCCTTGATTAGGGGCCTTGGATTGCATACCGGGCCTATGGCCCCCTATAACCAAACATATGCCCTGTTTATAAAGGATAAACGTTTGACAAAATCCAAATCTAACGATAGAATACTTGTTGAGAATAAAATAAATTGGTAAATAACAAAGATTTGGTCGGTGATCAAAGCCTTCAGAGAAGCCTTTTAAAAAAGAAGTAAGATCTGTTTTATCTTATTATTTTGTACCAGGTATTTGGTCTTGGTCTTTGGTCTCGACTAAAAAAAATCTATTTGTGAAAAATCTATTCATATATCAACTGTAAATAAAGTTGGCTAATAAGGTTTTCATGAAACAAAAAGATTATGATGGCGGAAAGACAATCAACAAAACTTTTAACTTTTCTGATCTGTGGTGTGTGCGGCGACTGTCCACTGGGGATTAACGACAGACCACTATCTAGAAATATACATATTTATGGGGTGGTTAGGGATATAGGTAGCTTCATCAGGAAATATAATGTTATGGGCATAATAACGATTCACATTTACATCAGAATTTCGCCAAACTCATTTCGTCTATCGAAGTCAGCTTTAGATAGTGAGGCTTGTAAAAAAGGCTGCATATCTTCACTTTCAAATGAATCTCTGATTGGTGATACACATTGTGGTCCAAGGCAAACTGTTCAAATGATCGATTTGAATTATCTTGCGTAAATCAATTAAAATATCCAGAGTTTCCTCACCATCAGTAGTTGGTTTTGGTTTGCATGACCGATTTTTGTTTTTCACACATTTTTTTTACATATGACTAGGTTATTGCAGGCCGACTAGAACAAGTCTGACTAAAGTACTCACATGCATTTTTTCTGTTGCATTCGCCTGTTGTCACCATATTTAGCCATCATTAAAATCTTATTTATTTCTCCTTCAATTTAAGGTCCTTAAATTTTTGAATTACATCTTCTTAATCTTATTCATTTCTCCTTCAATTAAGGTTCTTAAATTGAATTACATTTTCAAAGGGACCATTAGAAAGGCAATTCAGTTCTCTTTAAAATAAGGTATCATTCGACCCCCCCCCCTATTCATCTCTAGTCAGTTGACATTGATAAATTAATAAAATCGTTTTGACAACCATTATCACTTTAAAGAACTTTAATTTTACGTGTTAAGGGAAATTTCTACACTGATGTTTTCAAAAAATCAAAATTTTTTTCCGACGTTTTTCAACTCTCCATAGCCTCTAGAATAACCGTGTGTAAACGTTTTTAGCAAAAAAGTTACATCCACTAGCCGCTTTTGAGTTAAGCCGCATTCTCAGAGCTATGTTCTGTCGCCAGCGACATCATCCGACCAATCAGGATCGTCAGGCCACGCTCGCAAAGAGGCAGGAAGAATCAGCTCGTTTATCGTTTTTCGAGGAAGAGGAGGGTGTAATCTACGTGCCCGGCATCGCAGACTAAGTGACAGTGAGACTATTTTGTTGTGAGCCACCGTTGAAACTTGTTGTTTTTCTCGAAACCCTGTTTTTCGCGCTGGCGGAAAGTACTTCGGTATGTTCAAATTATCAGAATTTAGTGATTTTGGTCTTAAAATGCTCAGAATACAAGTGGTTATAGCCCCCTCTATATATTGCGATATTACAGAAAATGTTAGGCCCTTAAAATACAAAAAAAAATGGTAAATTTTCAAGAAAAAATTGAAATCTCGCGCCATTTTAACAGTTACTCGAGTTTTGACTTGATTCTAGTGGGGGCTATAACTACATGCTTAAAATTGAAGAATCTGGGTCAATTCTATTTTTGTCATGAACAGAAAAATTTACTTGAATTCCGCGAGCAAGTTACGTTTTTTTTGAGGGGCACCTTGTAGCACCCTGTAGCACTCTCAAGTTTTTCATTTTTTGGGGGTTGAAAATTTTTTTTTTGGTCCATCTAATCTTTAATAAAAAGAATTGAAAACTTATTTTTCTGCATTTGTCTTATTATCCCCAGAAATAAATCGTAAAAAAACGATCAAAATAGGACCATCACAGTAGAAATCCCCCTTAAAAATGAAAAGTAATTAGTTGGTGCATTTTTTAAAACTCATTATTCAGAAAAAGAAAAATCAAATAAAGATATTCCTTTAATTTCGTCAAATCCATCCCTAGATGTGTTTCGTCGCCGTAACATGACTCATCAGTAGAGCTAGAATCCCACGAAAGAAAGGAATAACTCAATACTGCTTTACACAGTACCTATTTGGTAGAGCACACCAGCAAGATGTTGCACGGAGCGACATCTGTGCCGTTGTTAGATAGGTACTAGGTGCTGACAAAAATTAAAAAATATACTATTTATAATCAACGACATGACTCATCAAAAATTACGTCAGAAGTTGTGACGTACATACATCCAGTAATGGTAGGGACTTTATTACTATTAGTGTTACTTTTTTCCGATTAGGGCACATACACTCCCTAATGTCGCAAAGAAATACTCCCAAAGCCTACTCGTGGATTTGTTAAGCTCTTGATCTTAAGATCGTAATAACGATAAACATCCCGCTAATGAGCCTGAATATCTCAGAAATGATATTAGATATTTCCCGCTGAGAAGAACATGTCAGCGTATAAAGTTAGAATATGACATGATGGCTAAAGAACCGCATATCCTGCTGGCAGCATGTAAAATTATATGTTATTCAATCAATTTCTTGTAAACAAGTAACATTTACACCGTGACATGATGTTACTCTATGTATATTCATCAGTTTTTCTGTCCGCTAGCCTAGCATTTTATCTCGATCTTATGGCGGTCTGTTGACCGAATATTCATGAAAGCACTAGGTAATTAAAGTATATAATACAGGTTGATTCCTAGGTTGAAATTTTTTTTAGCTGTGTATAGAAGGCATTAAAATAAACATTTTCAAAAAATTTAGAAATAGGTGAGATACAGAAGTAAAAAATCTAAGTGCGGGCCTGGTCATCAAAACGTAGCCTGCTATACTATATGTTGTTTGTCTTATCTTTTATTTGTCATGCAATTTACGGGTCGGTGGTGAGTTATTTGGCATTCCACTGGGGTGTATTTTTCTGAATCAAGTTAATTTTAAATTAGTGACACGTGAAAATGGTAAAATTTGAAAACAATAAAGTAGTAGATATGTGTGTCGTCAAAGTGCGGCTGCTGCATCGAGATTATACGCAGAAAGTGTTCCATTGCAAGCTTATTCTACACCCAGGAGTTTTCTTAATGTTATTCAACGGGCAAGTTAGGCAGAACCGTATTTGATCCATAGTGTAATAAATTAATGTACCTAAGTACCTTATTTTTGAGTTTTTTGAAAAAAGGTATTTGAAAATGTTGTTTATTTTAATGCCTTCTATACACAGCTAAAAAAGAAGTATCAACTTAGGAATCACCCTGTATATTTTTTTAAAAACAAATCGTTTTTGTTTAGAATAAACTGTTTTATATCGTGAACTCATACCCCACTTTTTATTACTTGTTTACCAAGGTGGTCCTTAATTATTAACTTTTCATTGAAAAAACTATAACTTCAGGTTTAACCGGACATCCGGAGATTAATTTTTAAATATATATTTTTAAAAGTTACAGCCTGTCATAATGCCAAAAATTTGATTTTTAAAAGGCAATATCTCTACAACTATTTGGTTTGGGCTATTTGACTTGGTTATATGCCAAATACGTGTAGTATCTTAAGAAAACAGCAAAAATATAATAAAAATAATCATATCCTATATAAATATAACAAATAAGTTAACAGCAAGGACTTTTATGGAGCGTTAGTTAGGAAGGGGATGGGGCTAAAATGTTTCCGTCTGCCGAAAGTGACTTCTAAAAAAAGGGGTCTCTTTTCGACACGACTTTTAAATAAAAAAAAACTTCTCCCTTCTCAAAGTGACCTCTAGAAAAAACGTCACCCGGTGAATTTAAACCCTTTCGTAAAGAAAGTGACTTCTAAATATAATATATATATCTCCCCGATGTGACTCTAAAAAAAAATCGTCCTCGCCCTGTTGCAAGCTCTCCACCTACTTCGATGTGATGACTGACTTGCCTGGGGTAAACACTTATATATACCACTAAAACTAAATACCTAAACACGACCTGGAGGAGTAGCTGCTCAATTTGCCCCCCCCCCCCAGTTGCCCCATCTGCCCCACTTGTCTACAGTTTGCCCATATTTACCCCATTTGTCCCTCATCTGCCCCCTTTTCCCCCATTCGCCCCACTCTTTGTCCCCCATTTGCCCCATTTCTCGGTATTTAAAGTAATAGAAAAATACCAATACTCTACGACATATAAGAATTATAAACTCGCAACTTTAAAAAATATATTTTTAGTAGTTTTCATAAAAGATGCAACTGACGTTCGTCGTAAATCATCCTGTATATTATATTTTCTTGGATATTACCAAATTAGTTGTAATATTTTAGCTGGAAATCACTGTATAATAAACAATAATATAGGAGAAAACTTTCAATAATAAATATCTCAGAAACTATTAACTTTAAATATGTAACAACAAAATAAGTGTAGAATTTACTGTGGAATTAAAAAATAATACAATATTTCGGGTGTTTCATAATAAAAAACCTAAGGCATATTCGCCATGTTTTTTTGGGCCACCCCGTATACTCCAATATAATTTTAAAATGTGCATACAACTATTGTATTTCAAATTTGTCTTATTCTTAAGATAAAGAAGGTAACCCAACCTAAGATAAAGAAGAAAATAAACTATACTCTATCATTGACTCGCCCTGTACAAAATTTGTTGTAATTGCAACTATATTTTAGCTGGGAATCACTGTAATAACTAATAATATTGGAGAAAACTTTCAATAATTATGACTGCAGCCAAAACTGCTACCTACTCGATTTCAAAACTTGTTCACTTTTACAAGATTTTAAGAAAGATAGGTCGTTCTGGTTACATAATATTTATTGTTTTTTGTAGCAACAGCTCGTTTTGTTATTTAAAGTGTTGTTTAAATTTTAGGTATCTTCAGAGCAGAGGTACAAAAAGACGTTTGCTGAACACGAATTATAGGCATGTGTTTCCTTAGTAATCGAGTTTTATTTTGTTTGAATCTATTACTACACTGGAAGAATAAATGCTCTGGTCCCATAGCATGGAGCTCTCTTAAGCGGTAATTTATTAGGAGAAATCTTTGTATAAGAGAATGTATACTGTCAATAGAGAAAAACTCCTCGTTTACTAGACACGGCTCTTGAAAAAAGTCTTCCTACAACCCCGCTCTAAAGTTAACAGGAGAGCAAATATTTGGTCAGTCTAAAACTTGCATGGGATTTCCGATGTTCTCAACCACGATGCGCCACCCGGCATCCAGCACTTGCAGGTTTTCAGGACTTGCCAGCTTCGTCGCGTACAATAATACTTTCCTACCTTATGACGTAAATTAATCATCGTCATAATGATCACCGAACTACATCTTTTCTCTTCAAAAATCACTTAAGGGCCATTAATAAACTCCTTATAGCTTCTTAATGAAGCTGTTACTCTGTAATTATCACCTGTGTTATTCTCACATTGTTAATTGTTGTATTCACTACCCACGGTCATCGTATCTCTTCGCCTGTAATTAATGCGATATGCAAATGACGCCAATTTAATGCATACAGATTTTTCGCATGACGCTCTAATTTTTAAGGTGTATTAAAACAATATAATAACTATAAATTCAAAATTTCCACACTCTACATTAAATTGTTCTATTGCAATGACAACCCAAACGTATTTTTACAGCAATATATAATGTGGACACTTTTGACTTTTTAAAAGTTTCAAACTGTCACTTTGACACATTTTCCATTCGGGTGGAATGTGCTTAGCCGCTTAGCCAATTGCATGGAAAAACGCAGCATTAAGAAGGTCCATACAATTTACGGGCTGCACGTCACCGCTTCTGACGTACTGTTTGATTCAAGTCATGTCGATGATTATAAATCGTATATTTTTTCAATTCTGTCAGGATTTAAATAAGCTTTAAAATAAGTTATTCTTTTATTTTGTTCAATAATAAGACATATTTTTAGAATATGTTCCAACTGACTATTTTTCGCTTTCAAATCACTTTTAAAACGAATTTTATGTCAATTGACAGGATCCTTTAATTCATAACAGACCTACCTTATTCTTTGTTTCTATTATGATTAAGTATTTGCATTCAGCCAGTAATTGTATGGACTATAATAAGGCTCAATCATATATAGGGTGATTCCTAAGTTGATACTCCTTTTTTAGCTGTGTATAGAAGGCATTAAAATAAACAACATTTTCAAATACCTTCTTTCGAAAAAATTAAAAATAAGGTATTTACACTATGGATCAAATACGGACCTGCTTAACTTAAACATAGTCTCGAAGCAGCAGCCGCACTTTGACGACACTCACCGTAAATTAGCACCATATCTACTAGTTCATTGTTTTTAAATTTTACTATTTTCACGTTTCACCAATTTAAAATTAACTTGCTTTAAAAAAACACATCGCAGCAAATTGCCAAGTAACTGACCACCGACCCGTAAATTGCATGACTTATAAGACAAACAACATATAATATAACATGCTACGTTTTGATGACCAGGCCCGCACTTAGATTTTTTTTCTGTATCTCGCCTATTTTTAAGATTTTTGAAAAAGGTTATTTGAAAATGTTGTTTATTTTAATGCCTTCTATACACAGCTAAAAAAGGAGTATCAACTTAGGAATCACCCTATATATTACCAATATATTGCTCATAGTATGTAAGTACAAAATTTGTGATCCGATGGAGGACTAAAAGGAAATACAGATTTGGCGCCCAGACATAATCAATTTGTAGATTATGTAAATAGTGAACAGGGTCGGTATATGAGTTCAATCACGTTCAAAAGGCATTTATGGAACAGCTCCGTGAATCATGTTATTGCAATCAAAACTTTGTGTTAGACAAAGAAAACATTATTACAAAATATGCGGTTTGTATTTTCAACATTTGCATTAACCTTTTTTTTCATTAGGAATGCCGAATCGCTCGTAGTATGCCCTTAATCTTTATTTACTTCGTTTATGTGTGTTTTTGATGTTTACTTATGTGTGTTGTGACTTGTATTAAAGAACAATGACTTCAACATTTCAAAAAATATTACAGCTTAACACAAGCGGTGCAACATTTGAAAAACGTTTTGAAATTAATTAATTTCGGAAAGTGTAAAATTACCAGAAATTTTATGTACTATTCCAATGACGACAGTGGAAAGTGAGAGGTACTTTTCGACACTAAAAATAATGAATCCTAATTATTGTTGAACATAACATTTAGGTTCGACAACTCCGTATTTTTATTTACAATAATTATGCACGCCTTAATGCTAAAGATTTCTTTGTATAAAACCGTAATTTGGATTATTTTTTTTAAACAAAGTAATTATTAAAATTATACCTTCCTAAAAGGTCAAACTTTTATCAGAGCAAAACAGGGAGATAAAAATAATTGGTTTTACTAATTAAGACATTAGTGGACAGCGTACATGTCCTCGGCGTCGATTTGTATTTTAAAGAGCAATGCAAATTAAACGTACCTATTATAAAAAAATGATTATGTTTTTTTCTTGGCGCAGTAAGACTTTGATAAACTATCGTTATACAAGGCAATGGTAGTCTTAGACAGTGTTATGATTTCTAGTTGACAAATCAGTCAATTTGTATAAAAATTAGGTAGGATATTTGGGGCAGTTCAAATATTACGTAATTCTATTTTTATTGATTTTGAACCCCATCTCTGTAAATCAAAATAAGAAAATTACAGGTTCAAGTAAGATAATGAGGTCTCGCTATGACATACCATACGAGGTCGTAAGTGGTGAACGAAACGTATGCAAAAACAAAACACCAGAAACCACTCCTGGGGCAATATTCTGGTACGCAGACGGCTCTAAAACTAAAGAGGTACGAAGATATTATAGGGAATGAAAAAGCAGGTGAACAACTTGCGAAGAAATACCGTCATTCGAAGTTCCAAGGTGCATAGTAAGACATGCCATAAAGCGATGGATCAGGAAGGAACACAAAATCTGCTGAAATAACAGATATGGATTACACCATAGTAAGAAGTAAGGAAAAAAAAGATGATGATAAACTTTTTTAACCCGATTTCAAAGAAGAAGAAACATTCTCATTAGCTCTATATTAGAATGTTCGAGATTTTTCTTGTCAGGCAGTGAACATGTTAACCTGAAAAAATAATGTATGTAGGAGATCACAGTTAAATACTCTTACCATCACTTAGACATGCCATTTTTTGCCAAAAATGTCTATGGTGCCTTTTTTATAATTAGCCGAAAGCCACCTTTCCTAAGCTTTGTGAGGGGTCCTTTACATGAGACGAGAATTTATCTAGATCACTAATCCAAAAATCCTTACCATCACTTAGATATGCCATTTCTATGGTGCCTTTTTTTATAATTAGCCGAAAGCCACCATCCCTAAGCTTTGTGAGGGGTCCTTTACATGAGAGGAGAATTTATCTAGATCACTAATCCAAAAATCCTTACCATCACTTAGACATGCCATTTTTTGCCAAAAATGTCTATGGTGCCTTTTTTTATAATTAGCCGAAAGCCACCTTTCTTAAGCTTTGTGAGGGGTCCTTTACATGAGACGAGAATTTATCTAGATCACTAATCCAAAAATCCTTACCATCACTTAGACATGCCATATTTTGCCAAAAATGTCTATGGTGCCTTTTTTTATAATTAGCCGAAAGCCACCTTTCCTAAGCTTTGTGAGGGGTCCTTTACATGAGACGAGAATTTATCTAGATCACTAATCCAAAAATCCTTACCATCACTTAGACATGTTATTTTTTGCCAAAAAAGTCTATGGTGCCTTTTTTTATAATTAGCCGAAAGCCACCTTTCTTAAGCTTTGTGAGGGGTCCTTTACATGAGACGAGAATGTATCTAGATCACTAATCCAAAAATCCTTACCATCACTTAGACATGCCATGTTTTGCCAAAAATGTCTATGGTGCCTTTTTTTATAATTAGCCGAAAGCCACCTTTCTTAAGCTTTGTGAGGGGTCCTTTACATGAGACGAGAATTTATCTAGATCACTAATCCAAAAATCCTTACCATCACTTAGACATGCCATGTTTTGCCAAAAATGTCTATGGTGCCTTTTTTTATAATTAGCCGAAAGCCACCTTTCCTAAGCTTTGTGGGGGGTCCTTTACATGAGACGAGAATTTATCTAGATCACTAATCCAAAAATCCTTACCATCACTTAGACATGCCATTTTTTGCCAAAATGTCTATGGTGCCTTTTTTATAATTAGCCGAAAGCCACCTTTCCTAAGCTTTGTGAGGGGTCCTTTACATGAGACGAGAATTTATCTAGATCACTAATCCAAAAATCCTTACCATCACTTAGACATGCCATTTTTTGCCAAAAATGTCTATGGTGCCTTTTTTTATAATTAGCCGAAAGCCACTTTTCTTAAGCTTTGTGAGGGGTCCTTTACATGAGACGAGAATTTATCTAGATCACTAATCCAAAAATCCTTACCATCACTTAGACATGCCATGTTTTGCCAAAAATGTCTATGGTGCCTTTTTTTATAATTAGCCGAAAGCCACCTTTCCTAAGCTTTGTGAGGGGTCCTTTACATGAGACGAGAGTTTATCTAGATCACTAATCCAAAAATCCTTACCATCACTTAGACATGCCATTTTTTGCCAAAAAAGTCTATGGTGCCTTTTTTTATAATTAGCCGAAAGCCACCTTTCTTAAGCTTTGTGAGGGGTCCTTTACATGAGACGAGAATTTATCTAGATCACTAATCCAAAAATCCTTACCATCACTTAGACATGCCATGTTTTGCCAAAAATGTCTATGGTGCCTTTTTTTATAATTAGCCGAAAGCCACCTTTCCTAAGCTTTGTGAGGGGTCCTTTACATGAGACGAGAATTTATCTAGATCACTAATCCAAAAATCCTTACCATCACTTAGACATGCCATTTTTTGCCAAAATGTCTATGGTGCCTTTTTTATAATTAGCCGAAAGCCACCTTTCCTAAGCTTTGTGAGGGGTCCTTTACATGAGACGAGAATTTATCTAGATCACTAATCCAAAAATCCTTACCATCACTTAGACATGCCATTTTTTTGCCAAAAATGTCTATGGTGCCTTTTTTATAATTAGCCGAAAGCCACCTTTCCTAAGCTTTGTGAGGGGTCCTTTACATGAGACGAGAATTTATCTAGATCACTAATCCAAAAATCCTTACCATCACTTAGACATGCCATGTTTTGCCAAAAATGTCTATGGTGCCTTTTTTTATAATTAGCCGAAAGCCACCTTTCCTAAGCTTTGTGAGGGGTCCTTTACATGAGACGAGAATTTATCTAGATCACTAATCCAAAAATCCTTACCATCACTTAGACATGCCATTTTTTGCCAAAATGTCTATGGTGCCTTTTTTATAATTAGCCGAAAGCCACCTTTCCTAAGCTTTGTGAGGGGTCCTTTACATGAGACGAGAATTTATCTAGATCACTAATCCAAAAATCCTTACCATCACTTAGACATGCCATTTTTTTGCCAAAAATGTCTATGGTGCCTTTTTTATAATTAGCCGAAAGCCACCTTTCCTAAGCTTTGTGAGGGGTCCTTTACATGAGACGAGAATTTATCTAGATCACTAATCCAAAAATCCTTACCATCACTTAGACATGCCATTTTTTGCCAAAAAAGTCTATGGTGCCTTTTTTTATAATTAGCCGAAAGCCACCTTTCTTAAGCTTTGTGAGGGGTCCTTTACATGAGACGAGAATTTATCTAGATCACTAATCCAAAAATCATTACCATCACTTAGACATGCCATGTTTTGCCAAAAATGTCTATGGTGCCTTTTTTTATAATTAGCCGAAAGCCATCTTTCCTAAGCTTTGTGAGGGGTCCTTTACATGAGACGAGAATTTATCTAGATCACTAATCCAAAAATCCTTACCATCACTTAGACATGCCATTTTTTGCCAAAATGTCTATGGTGCCTTTTTTATAATTAGCCGAAAGCCACCTTTTCTAAGCTTTGTGAGGGGTCCTTTACATGAGACGAGAATTTATCTAGATCACTAATCCAAAAATCCTTACCATCACTTAGACATGCCATTTTTTGCCAAAAATGTCTATGGTGCCTTTTTTATAATTAGCCGAAAGCCACCTTTCCTAAGCTTTGTAAGGGGTCCTTTACATGAGACGAGAATTTATCTAGATCACTAATCCAAAAATCCTTACCATCACTTAGACATGCCGTTTTTTGCCAAAAATGTCTATGGTGCCTTTTTTTATAATTAGCCGAAAGCCATCTTTCCTAAGCTTTGTGAGGGGTCCTTTACATGAGACGAGAATTTATCTAGATCACTAATCCAAAAATCCTTACCATCACTTAGACATGCCATTTTTTGCCAAAATGTCTATGGTGCCTTTTTTATAATTAGCCGAAAGCCACCTTTTCTAAGCTTTGTGAGGGGTCCTTTACATGAGACGAGAATTTATCTAGATCACTAATCCAAAAATCCTTACCATCACTTAGACATGCCATTTTTTGCCAAAAATGTCTATGGTGCCTTTTTTATAATTAGCCGAAAGCCACCTTTCCTAAGCTTTGTAAGGGGTCCTTTACATGAGACGAGAATTTATCTAGATCACTAATCCAAAAATCCTTACCATCACTTAGACATGCCGTTTTTTGCCAAAAATGTCTATGGTGCCTTTTTTTATAATTAGCCGAAAGCCACCTTTCTTAAGCTTTGTGAGGGGTCCTTTACATGAGACGAGAATTTATCTAGATCACTAATCCAAAAATCCTTACCATCACTTAGACATGCCATGTTTTGCCAAAAATGTCTATGGTGCCTTTTTTTATAATTAGCCGAAAGCCACCTTTCCTAAGCTTTGTGAGGGGTCCTTTACATGAGACGAGAATTTATCTAGATCACTAATCCAAAAATCCTTACCATCACTTAGACATGCCATTTTTTGCCAAAAATGTCTATGGTGTCTTTTTTATAATTAGACGAAAGCCACTTCTCGTAAGCTTTGTGCCGACGAGAATTTATGTAGAAGATCACTAGTATAAAAATCCTTACCATCACTTAGACATGTAATTTTTTTAAAAAAATGTCATGTAGTATGTAATTTTTGGGGTCTCTCTTATCGTTTTTCTATGGGGTATTTTTTTTATAATGATGAATATTACAACGATTTATTTGAATGAGAAAGCAAATTACTAAACAAAATGAGATTGTAAAAGAATCGGCATCAATGCTTTTAATAATAGGGTCTTGAAAGAGTTTTTACTTAAATTATTTATTCTTCAATTTTAAGGTCGATATAAAACTTGTCGGTGGTTAATTTATATGTAATATTTATTGATACCGCCGATTTGTTAATTGATTTTCCCAGCCCATAAGATCACGCAACGAAAAAATACTGGCGCCAAGCATGCCAACGTTATAATCAGATTGGAATATAGTAATACTGTGAGATACCTACGTTCGGTAATCATAATAAAAATCAATGGTTATTTTGGATTAACGTACGACCGAGAATGGGGTGTTTACTAGCAAAACCAAAATACAATACCCAGGGCCGTAGCTAGACGTTATTCATGGGGGAGGGGGGGTTATTAAGGAGGTAATAAAATCTCGCCTTAAAATATTACAACACCAACAATACCATATTTTCCCAGAAACTATAAAGAAGCTCCTACCATCGCCAATGCGGATCCACAACTTCATTGGGGGAGAGTTACAATTTTCCTTTAGCAAATTATTAAGTGCACAAATACACAATTTAACCATCTCTTACCGCTTTTGAGATCTCCTTGTACGCACACGAATTTGTAGCAGCCTCAATAAGTTGTTTAATTACACGAGAATTACAATTGGTCACACGTCACACACGAACAGTGGCGGATCGTCAGGTAAAGTAGGTGAAGGGGCTCTTCGCCAAAAAAAAAATAAAACCAGAAGGAAAGTTTTTCGACAATATTAAATATTAATGTACCAATACAGTTACACTTTTAGCCCTTTAAAAATAATTATGTTGGAATTAATAATAGTAATTTAATCCGAATGTAGCTATGCATAATAGGAATAGGGCCACGGTTAACTCCGATGGACAATAATTTATAAACACTCGAGCATTTTTGCGCGCCCCAGCCGGCCGTGTCTGTTAGCTGTTAGTTCAAAGCAAGTGAAGACCCAACGTCCAACTTAGCTTTGATATTCACCGTCGCTATGGTTACGTAACGTCAGTCACGCAAACAGCATGTAACAATTTGCATTATGATGAAGCGCAATTTAAAAATAGATCAGTCGTATGCACCATTGTTTTAGCATTGGTTCGCCTAACCTTAATGTATTTATTTTGAGGCTTCGCGAAACTTACGGTTATAGATATCGTTTTTACGTGATTCACTGTGGGATTAAAAAGTTTTATTTTTCAGTTAATTCAATAGTGTACGTAACTACTTAGTTGTGTGTTTTAAAAACGAACCCAATTGATAACATAGTTTGTAACTTGTTGGAAACTCCATTCAGTCGTTGGACAGATGAGGATAAGAGAGACGTATTGTTACACGGTCAATGTTTGTTTAAGTACACGCACTATACCTAGCTCTTCACCATTTTTTACGACCGCGAGCCGCCACTGCACACGAATCATCATAATCGTTTGCAAGAGACCCCGATAAATACGTCTTTAATTTTTATTGTTATCGCGAAAACAAAAATACAAGCCAGACTTTCTTGATGGCGGAAGCAATTTGTTTTCCATTGTAGTAAAATCAAAGGTATTTTTGCGATGTGAGGTGTGAATAATGCCAATTAATTAAAGAAAATTTGCAACATGCTGACGGCGCAAGGGCGTTAGATTAATGAAAGTTTCGAATTACCCAATGCACAATCGTATAAAAGCAATTGAAGATTGATTGTTAAGTTAATAAAAGACACATTATACATAATAATAGTCGATATTTTATACTACTATCGAAAACCATTTGTATATGAAGACCAATAAGTTAGAGTTAATTGAATCTGCCGATACTTGGTGGAAATCCATAACTAATTGTGGGTTAGATAGAAAACTTATTGTTCAATAGTTTATCATCATTACAAGCTACTTGTGTCGGAGTCAAAAAAAAATTTAATGGATGGGCATATTCTTGGTATAGGATCAGCATACTGCCCCTGATCAATAGTAATTTCTACAAAAGAAAAAGTATTTTTGATCTTTTTCCCAAAAGTTCTCTCTTTATCAAAAGTGATTTATATTCTTCTCAAAACTTCTCTCTCGATCAACAGCTAGGAGCTCGGGTCTAAAAGTCTAATTTCAACATAATTTTTGGCTTAGATAACAAAGGTCTTGTAGGAAATGTTTGGTTTTTAAACTTTTCCTTCTAAAAGAGATTAAGGTTTTGGACGCATATCGTGTTAGTTATTGATTTATGATGCAATTTTATAGGAAAACAAGTAAAAATAATGTTTTTTAATATTATTTTTCTATTATATACTTGTCTGTTCCGTTTTTCCTTTTTTAGAGCTATTTTAAATCACCGAAAACCAAATGCTATAAAATAATTTTATAACAAAAAACAATTATGTTTTTAAAGAGCAAAATGAATTTTGGCCCGGTGAGCGATATTTACTTTATTTTTAATCATGAAAAACCGATCCCGAAAAACGCTGGTTAGAGTCATACATACGTCTTATGTTAAAATTTTAGATTGACACCAATATTCATATTTTTCACAAATAAAAAAATGTTTTTTTTTAATAAGGAGCCAGCTAGTATCAGCGTGTCCGCCTTCTTCACTAGATACAATATCATGAAGTACATGTAATCCCGACTGTCCCTTTCTCCTGAAAAAATGTCCTAACTTACGCCCGCTCAGCCCCCCCCCCCCCCCCCCCCCCCGAGCATATTTTCTGGCTACGCCACAGTTTGGCATCCCTGTGCAAAACAGATGCATCACTTTGTCCGCTTGCCAAATTATCTTTTTAGTAAGTATACATTTATTTTAGTGTAAGTTAAAATATCTAAAATCGTTGTCAAAAAAGATGTTTCTTCTGACATTAAAGCATATTTTGACTTTGAATCCTAAAAATACATACGATCTAACTAACTAACATACTATATCTAATTTTATAATTCATTGTGTCACTAACCTTGCCACTAATACCACATTCATTATGCATACAACCAAAAAAGCTACTTACTCGTATTCAAACATTCAGCTACTACAGAGTACGTTTATTTAAATAAACCTGTGTTTACATACTTGTAGCTTAAAGAATTAAGTCTAAATTAGATATGCAAATCCTAAAAAGATAATTCCATTTAAGTCCTTATTATATGGATTTAATTCGCATTATATGTTTTATAATTATGCAGTATTAATTTATTGGGTGGAGTAATTACTTTCAATAATTTAGGGATTTTTCTCATTCTGACTCTTGGTTTCGTAGTTAGTGACAACGGCTTAGTATTAAATTATCTATTTGAAAACATTTTGGATAATAAATTAATAATTTTATGAAACAGTTATGAGATGTTAAGTCTGATGTGGTCAAAGGCCTTGGACAAATCAATGGATTTTTCTTCGTAATCATCAATAATTTCACCAATATTAATTTTTTAGGCATAACATTATACGAAAACGTTGGATATACTTTTATCTTTTGTTTTATGCTAATTCATTTAACAAATTACTTGCCTTGATAAGTCAATTTTTATTTTTTTTTTTTTAAAACCGCTAAAAAGATCCCATTAAAATTTTTTTCTACTCCCACTTGGAAATGTGCTGTTTCCTTTAAACTAATGTGACTAGTTAGAATAAATATGAAAAAACAGTGGTCATACAAAGAAACCAAATTTACATCTTGTAAATTTCACTAGTCGTTCTCTGACGCTTGACAAAAGTGAGGTTAAGACTATACTTCAAAATTATGCAAATCTTCCGAGTGGAAGATTCCGAACGCGAGCGTGAGGAACCACGAGTATCGAATTTTCACTCAAACCAAGTAGCAGACTATATTTTCTTCACGACCAAAAATACTATTAGCAATTTTTGTAATTTCAGGTGGAGTATTATCCAGTTCCATATCTGATTCATCCGATTTTTCACTCATATTTTGACTTGGACTAAAATTTGTCTGCTGACATTGACAGTTTCGAAATTCATGGCAACCTATGTCGTTTAGATCAATTACAGAATATTCATTCCGTATCTTGTTATGGAATGAAAATACACGCAAAACGCATAAGAAGCAAGTGTTTCAGAATAAATATTCCAACTCAAGAGCGAGAATTTTTACATTCTATTATCAAAAATGATTTTGGAATTATTGCATTCAGTAATGGCCGTTGAGTAATATTTGTTCTATGTTAGTTTTTAAATGTGTGTTCCCGTCTGGACATGATTTTAATAACTATTTCGACACATATTATAGAAATAGGTAAATATTTAATGATTAACTACACATTTGTACATTTTACAACATCATTGGGCTTCTCGTGTGTGTCTTGTTCGGCTTTCGTTATTCTCATAAACAATTAAATAACTTATATTTCTTTGATTTATATAAATATATATTTTTTAAACCCTCTTCTTAGTTTACAGAACATTACAATATATTTTAAATAAGCATTGTTCTGATTTTGGATAGGAAAATTTATAAAACAATAATGTAATAAAAAGAGGGTTGTGTGTAAGATTTATTTTAAAATAATTTAATAAATTATAATTTTTTTTTATCTACCTATATATAGAGTGAAAAGAAAAGGAATGTCATTAATGTATTCCCTAATATTGGTGTTTTGTTACAGCCTTGAGAAAGACCCAATAAAGGTCGAAACGTCGGCAATTTTTTAATTTACAAGAATTGTTTTTTATTGTCCTAAACCCACGAATACCTACCTGCCTGGAATTTTAGTTTTTACTAGATCATATTTCATTGTTAAAATTGAACCGAAAATAATGTTTCAGGAGTTCGCGAATATTAAAACATTGGGCGTTTGAAAATTTGTTTAACGGGACTTTGCTGGTTTGCTAAAACTGGCCATTATCGTTTGCTGCTCCTACCAGGTTTTCAAGAACACCTTAAACTACTCCATGACACATTAAAAATAACAACATAGTTAAAACAATAAAAATGCTTTAAAAATATGACTAGTCTATTAAAGTTTTGGTTCTTTCTCGGCGGCATAGAGTAATAAAGACATTAGAATAGGCATTGTAGGATGAAAATTGTGTGCCGCACTAAATGCAAATGTTTGGAGAAACGTCAATAATAAATCTGTTTTAGATACGTTGAGAATCCCACATTGTGACAATTTAGATTGCGATATTAGCTTTGTTCGCGGTAGGGATTCTATACCAAATCGGTACTGTTCGCATGTGCGGTTCTGATAATTCGCATGTGCAGTTATAGTATATTACATAACAAGTGATAAAAGTGATACTTTTCAAGCGAGGAGATATTTAGCACGAGGCGTCAGCCGAGTGTGGAAATTCTCCGAGTTTTAAAATAATCACTTTCACACGAGTAATGTACACTATTTTCCCTACGGACCACAAAGAATTATTCAAAAGCTTTTGATTTGTGAAAAAAATATTTCAACACTAGTGCTGAAAAAAAAATATCAACACTAGTGTTAAAATTAGCATACCTACTTAAGATTATGTTCCACTTAATATCTGCTTTCATAGTTTGTCAAAAGGCTTTTTCTTTATTTGTAGTTTAACTTTTTCATTTTTTCATATTTTATATATCATGGGAAGAACTAATCCTGGATTGACTTCTAGATTAACCAGAGTAAAAATTTTTTAATTTAATCAAGGAAAGATGTATTAAATATAAATTTAAAAAATCCACCCAACAAGGAAGGTTTGAATTCAAAATAATTCTATAAATTATTTAATGTTTTTATAAAAAAAAGTCAAATATTCCTGATGGGATTTGAACCTGTGACCTTGCGATCTGTAGGCAAGAGCTCTATTCTCTACGCTATCACTACCGATAAAGCTTTGTCGTGTAATACATGACATTCTCTTCAGTGCGATTTGTTTTTTCTGGTAATAGATTTTCCAGTATATTATTAACATTTTTATAATTTCAGATGGCGTATCTTCACACTCTAATTCTGTATCACTCGCCAAATACATGTTAAATAAGTTAAACATTTTCAATTGCTGCTTTTCAAAATGTTATCTTTTTAATAAACAGGGGTTGTCTGTCAAATTGGCACCATCTATTTTAACACTAGTGTTGTAATAATTTTTTTTCAACACGCGTGTGATTTACGACGCTTTCTAGCCAATTTAACCGTGCTTGTTTTCTCATTTTCATAGGTGGTCGTAGGAAAAAGAATTTTTTCTACTCCCACATGTAAATTTGTTGTTTCATTTACACTAAAGTGATTGGAAAAGTGGACTAATTCGGTTAATTGAACGAATGTGATTTCATATCCATCCTAGTTAAATATGAAACTGACTAATCACAGTGGTCAATTACAAGGATACCAAATTTACATGTGGTAAATTTTACTAGTGGTTTTCTGACACTTGACAGAAGTATATGTATCTGCTTCTCAGACGGTTACACGGGATGCTTATACAGCGATTCAATTTACGATTAATTGGCAATGAATGTGTTCGTAGAAATAAGCTTTAATGATATACGATAAACTTTTCTGTCCCGGTCCTCTACATACACAGAAATATTGCCGGATATTACAATAATTAAAATTTAAATATAAAGAAATAATTTTGGTTGACGTTTGTTTCATAGTTCCCAGGGTATGCAATGCTTTTCTGCCTATATTGTGTGCCCGTAACTAGCACTCTTAAACACATAATACATCATATCAGTTTATTTACTCCTAATACATTTTCTGCCAATATAAGTTGCTTTCTAATGAGTCTATTAATTTATTTCAATTAAATCACCAGCTAAATCTATTTAGCACTTTTCAGCAAATTTATTATCTGTACAGTGGCAAAATGGATCCCGTATACCCATTTACAGTTTGTTTACGGGCTCCTTTCTTAATAAATAAAAGTACGATTGGCAGCAAATTAAGATAAGCTTTAAATATTACTTGTCCTCTAATCCGCACTACCTGACAACGGCAAATAAATTATTTCTTTGCCGAAAAAAATTGTGTAGGTTATAAATAATACTAAATTGAAGTTCAACATTATTTTACCGCCATATTAAAATAACACTCCTCCAGCATTTTGTTTATTAAAGCTTTTAAAATACAAGAGACTATACATCTTTTACAATTTAAAGAGTAAGGGAGAGTGGGGGAATGGTAAGCACGAGGAAACGATGTTTACGGCGAAAATATATACTATATTTCACGTACGTTTTTAATGCTTTGACGTTTCTCTTGTCAAATGCGTTGGCTAACATGTGATTTAAAAATTCTTTAATTCCGGAAACGGCTTTTCCTCACAAACCTTCTCTAGATGGATAGAGATGGATATATAACTGCCTATACAGGGTGATTCCTAAGTTGATACTTCTCTTTTAGCTGTGTATAAAAGGCATTAAAAGAAACAACAATTTCAAATACCTTTTTCAAATAACTCAAAAATAAGGTACTTACATTCATTTATTACACTATGGATCAAATACAGTTCAGCCTAACTTGCCGTTAAAAAACATTAAGACAACTTCTGGGTATAGGATGAGCCCGCAAGAGAAAGCGTTCTACGTATAATCTCGAAGCAGCAGCCGCACTTTGACGACACTCACCGTAAATTAGCACCATATCTACTAGTTCATTGTTTTCAAACCATTTTCACGTGTCACCAATTTAAAATTAACTTGGTTCAGAAAAACACACCGCAGCGTATTGCCAAATAACTCACCACCGACCCGTAAATTTCATGACTAATAAGAGATAAGACAAACAATATAAAGTATAGCAGGCTACGTTTTGATAACCAGGCCCGCACTTAGATTTTTTACTTCTATATCACGCCTATTTTTAAGTTTTTTGAGAAAAGGTATTTGAAATTGTTTATTTTAATGTCTTCTATATACAACTAAAAAATAAGTATCAACGTAGGAATCACCCTGTATATTTACATGTACACGACAATGATACACACTTAACTTCCAATCTGTCGCTCTTCAATCAGCTAAAACCAGTCAAGCGATTATTGTTACACAACCTGATCTCGATGCCGTGTATCTTTTACCGCGGTAATGGCTCAGGGGTGAGTTACTGGTATTCGACCGTGGCGACCCGGGTTGGATTCTCGGAGTGGGCATACGTACAATAAAAATAGTATGTCCGAAATTCAGTGGTTTTAGAAAATGTAGTATGTTACTAGTGATTCCTAATATCGGGACCGAGAGTGGCGTCGTGGACCTCTGGGGGCGTAAAATGGATAACTAGTGCATATACGTGGTTCGGATTCCATGTTAAGCTGTAGGTCCCGTCTGGCTGACATTACAATATGCCTTATATAGGCCTAAGTATACTGGCTCTTTCACCAACCCCCAGCAAAAAAAATGTGTATCTCTTTCTTACGCTTCTACCCTCGCATGTTTCATTCTGTAGTTCGTCAATTCGCGTATCTTATGCGAATTTTTTCAATATAACAGAACCGCATCTAATCATTCTATTCTGGTCTTGATTGTTCACGTGTTGAATAATAAGTGTAGTGTTATTGTTGTTGTATTCTTTTAAGCGTAGACTTTCTGGTTATAAACTGCTGGACTGTGTGTATCTGTGAAGTGTTATTTTTATGAGAAAGTAAGTAAATCTATTGTTTATTTCGTAATTACCTGTTACAGGGACACCATGTCAAAATTACAAAATGTAGCAGAAAGAATATATTTTGCGCCATCTTACTACGAATTTAAACTAGTTCTATAAGGCGTTTGGTTTATTAGCATACTATATGTTTGAGATATCCATTCTGCAGACATTCCATAACATTACAAAACTTTGTTGTACTTATTTGATTATAAACCAACGGAAAATTGGACTTTTTGTATACTTTACTCTTTAGAACCTCGTCTAAAGAAAAAATTATTAAAAAATAAAAAATTAAACACTCAGGCCCGGTTGTACAATTATGACTTGAACTTAGGTCAGCGTTGAACCAAGTTCAAACCTTATTTTACATTTACATCAAAATGAAGTTTGAGCTTAGTTCAACGTTGAACTAAGTTCAACTCGTAATTGTACAAGCGAGCCTAAGTTATTAAATATGTATAGATTTTTTCGACCTAACTTAAGGTCTAAAGTAAAATTTAAGAAGGTAATTTTTTAATAAATATTACCGTGTTTGCGATGTAATGCGCCGACAATCCCTAGTGATTTATCCAAAATAATGAACCCACGACTGCCAGCTGTACCAAAATATCAGCACTATTCGGAATAAAAAATAAAATGAAAATGTTTTTCTAATATTCTATCCTATTCCCAATTCCCTCTAGTTTTTTTGAAATATCAAAAATTTAATGTAAAATGTAATTCTTATTAGGAATCGTTCAATTAGAGCTACAAATTATTTTACTTTCACACCTAATTTTTAATACAAATTTAAGTCCGGCCCTGACCAAACTTTAAGTTCTATAAAATGAATGTTACTAGAAATGACGTATGTCATAGTCGATCATTAAAATCTTACGTGAAATATACTATATGATAGCTTAGTTAATTTTTTAAACGATTTTAGAAGCACCACTTATTCTAGTCTAAATAAGTAACAATATGTAATAATATTTAAAAAAAATATTAGTATACAGGGTGAGTCAACGATAGATAAAGTTCATTTTCTCCTTTACCTTAAGAATTAGATAACAATTCGAAATAAAAAAGTTGTAGAGACCATTGAGGTGCACATTTTAAAATTATGCTGGAGTATACGGGGTAGTCCAAATGAAACGTGGCGAATATAACTTGTATTTTTTAAATGAAACACCCTATATATTGTATTATTTTCTGATTCCCCACTAAATTCTACGCTTATTTTAAAATATGGCATTTTAAAACTTTGACAGGCTGTAACATTGGAACGGTTCAGCTTAGATAAAAATAGTTTTTATATACTGGGTGTTACAAATTCGACATACCAGCATTGGAATCTCGGCAAACAATAGGAGTTAGAGAAAAGGTTAAATGGGGGCAAAGTTGTACAATTCCGTGCTGAATATAATGCCACTTTAAAAGTTTTTAAATTCCGAATACCTCCGATTTTATTCGAAAAAACCGAAATTTTGCAAAATCGTTTTTATTTTTTACTGAGCTCATTTTACTAGCTATTTAAAAATAAATGACACTTTGTCATTGCCACTTTTTCTTCTCTACACCTATGACGTTACTAAATTAAAGATCCGCCGTTTCGTCTCCGAGCGGCTATCACCAACTTTACTTTTTTAAATACGGACCTGGATTTTTTTTAACCGATTTTTAAACCCTCCTACCCTCAAAATGTAATGACGATATTACTTTTTCATAATTATGAATTGTCCTTGCTTATTTTTTTAAATTCATATTTTGTACACTTCTTGTTAGTCCGGTCCTGCCAACGAATTACAATATTAATTAAAAACTTTATTTTATTTAAAACCTTTACAAATAAGTTTCATGAAAAATTTGACTAAAGTTCATGTTAGGTATTTAAGTAATACCCAAAAAGAATTTTGACTACTTGAAAATTTAAAGAGTGTGCCATGATTTATGAATCTAAGCAACGCGTTTAACCATATTTTAAAATATGGGTGATTTCTACCTAGTGTCAAACTGTGGTATTAAAAAGGCGATTAGTTATTGGTCCTTTTCACAAAAATGTTTTTTTCCAACGAAGAAAAAGTGATATGATTTAAATTTTTTACTTGTGCCGATTAAATAGAGTTAAAGCTGCTGAAGTGTACTAACAAGAGTATCCTGATCGGTTGAAAGGGCTGTCGCCAAAATTAGAAGAAAAATTGATCGTTGTATTGAGCAAAACGGCAATCTCTTTGAACATTTAGAAAATAAGGATTTATAATTAGTAAATTTAGAATTATTAGAAAATTATCATAAAATAAATTATATTACTTATGTATGCATGTTTTAAATAAAATAAAGTTTTTAATTAATGAAAAGAAACTTAGCAGCAAGCGGACAGAGTAGTGCGTCTATCTTTTGTATTAAAGTACACAGGGACGCCAAAGGTAATGGAATCCCTGGGGGCACAGGTAGACAATGGCAGGCTGTTTCGTTCTTGTCAGAAAGCCATAACCCGTAAGCGACCCCCAGTACAGCGAGTCTGTTCTTTCAAGGCGTTTTTAAGAAATAAAAACGCGATGAAAACCCAGTAACGCCATCAGTAGGAATCCACTCAATGCAAAAGATAACCATCTATCGTGAAAACTTAGAAATAAATAAATCTAAATCAATCAAGCACGGAACGGCCACTTCACCAGTATAGGAAACATTTCTCGCTTCTCTAATACCATCTCCACGGTTTTGTGGATTCAGATCCAGATCGCGCAGCAGTCGCCCACCGGTTTGCAGCACTATTCCGTAAATGCCGTGTGTAAATTAAATAAAATAATGGAATTTAGTGTCCGTTAAAATATAAAGAAAAGAAGCTTAGCGGCAAGCGGACAGAGTAGTGCGTCTATCTTTTGCATTAAAGTACACAGAGACGCCAAAGGTAATGGAATCCCTGGGGCACAGGTAGACAATGACAGGCTGTTTCGTTCTTGTTAGAACTCATCAGAAAGCCATAACCGGTAAGCGACCCCCAGTACAACGAGCCTGTTCTTTCAAGGCGTTTTTAAGAAATAAAAACGCGATGAAAACCCAGTAACGCCATCAATAGGAATCCACTCAATGCAAAAGATAGCCACACAAACTTACACACAGCATTTACGGAATAGTGCTGCAAACCGGTGGGCGACTGCAGCGCGATCTGGATCTGAATCCACAAAACCGTGGAGATGGTATTAGAGAAGCGAGAAATGTTTCCTATACTGGTGAAGTGGCCGTTCCGTGCTTGATTGATTTAGATTTATTTATTTCTACGTTTTCACGATAGATGGCTATCTTTTGCATTGAGTGGATTCCTACTAATGGCGTTACTGGGTTTTCATCACGTTTTTATTTCTTAAAAATGCCTTGAAAGAACAGGCTCGCTGTACTGGGGGTCGCTTACGGGTTATGGCTTTCTGATGAGTTCTAACAAGAACGAAACAGCCTGTCATTGTCTACCTGTGCCCCAGGGATTCCATTACCTTTGGCGTCCCTGTGTACTTTAATGCAAAAGATAGACGCACTACTCTGTCCGCTTGCCGCTAAGCTTCTTTTCTTTATATTTTAACGGACACTAAATTCCATTATTTTGTTTTTAATTAATATTGTAATTCGTGGCCAGGACCGGACTGACAAGAAGTGTAAAAAATATGAATTTGAAAAAATAAGCAAGGCAATTCATAATTATGAGAAAGTAATATCGCCATTACATTTTGAGGGTAGGAGGGTATGTAAAGTTGGTGATGGCCGGTCGGAGACGAAACGGCGGATCTTTAATTTAGTAACGTAATTTTGTAGAGGAGAAAAAGTGGCAATGACAAAGTGTCATTTATTTTTAAATAGCGAGTCAAATGAGCTCAGGAAAAAATAAAAACGATTTTGCAAAATTTCTATTTTTTTCGAATGAAATCGGAAGTATTCGGAATTTAAAAACTTTTAAAGCGGCATTATAATCAGCACGGAATTGTTCAACTTTGCCCTCATTTAACCGTTTCTCTAACTCGTATGGTTTCCGAGATTCCAGTGCTGGTATGTCGAATTTGTAACACCCTATATTGTAAAGGCAGCTTTATTCTATAAAAATGCATAACGTCAAAAACTGAAAACTGACATATTTTTTTGTCGTTTTTAAAATTTTAAGTCAGACCTTAAGTTTTTTATTTTTTTCAAAAAATACTATGGCTGAAAATTATATAGAGGGCGATTTGTCCCCAGAAGAGCGGTTAAGATGTCTTATAAGCTATATCAGCACTGTAGAAATAGATCCTAATGTAAGTGCTAAGCTTTATTATAAATCTGGGCTAAATATGTTTAAACAATTCAACATATATTACAAGGAAGCCAGTTGGGAAAACGCTTTATGTATATACCTGAAGTACGATTTACTTTTTTTTGATGAAATCAAGAAACATCCTCAATACAGCAAAATTCATGTTAATACCAAATCTATAAACGCAACGAACTTTAGACTTATGAAACTCAAAGCGGAACATGCTAAAAGAGAACTGTTCAAACAATATAGAAGGGAGTATCTGTCTTACTGTGAAGAGTTGAAGAGATCTACGGGAAGAGACCTGCTGGAGAAACTTAGAGTTTTGGAAGCTAGTAAAAGTAAGGAAAAATTTTAAAAATATACTAGCCAACACTTTTTACTCTTCAAAATTCAAACACTATCTCACCTCACCTCCCGTCTTCTATAGCTCACTTAATAATTAAGTTAGGATTTTGATATTTTGCACACTTTACCTGTATCCTAGGGCGCATTTCAGAAACATATTTTTGTTTAAACAGGGTGTTCCAAAAAATTATGACGTCATACGGATCTATTTTTTTAGATTACATGCCATAAATATTCCTCTTATAGTTGCCTACATACCCCAAAATTTTTATGAAATCGGTTTAGTATTATAGGCGAAAAAAAATAAACACTATCAATCCTTTTTGCACCACTGGTTTTAAAAATTAATAAAAATTAAAAATAATGCCTTGGTATTAAAATTATAAAAAGATACTTAATAAATAAGGTCGAACAGTCTCGTTGACCAAGTTTGATTAATACGAATTTTACAGGGTGTCCAAAGTTTAGTGTCAAACTTTGCAAATTTTAAATCAATTTATTTTTCTTATTTCAAACTGGAACCCCTGTATATTATTATGTCATTCGATGCCGAATTAAAAATCAAACATTTGCCCTAATTACAACCCTATCGAAAAAAAACTTCTTTGCAGAAAACCCATTTTATCAACTATTGAAACAGTCATTATTATAAATAAATATCAAAGGTGGCTTTAGAAACAATTTATTGGTATTAATGTTTACTAAAGTGACAAAAAACAATTCTTTTCACATGCTCCTAATATGATTGATTGATCTTAATATCTTTAACGGTTTTCGAGATATTTCCCTTTAAACATCCCAAAGCATAAAAAAACATAGTACATAATTAAATTAATAATACATAAATTATATACAGCCTGTATCTTTAGAACAAGTAACAATCCGAAAAAACTTATATGACACAACAAAATTTACCATCTCTTATCACAGAATTCGGGGTGTTTTGGAAATTGGACTTGAAGCGTTATCAAAATTATTAAATAATTTAGGTTTTCGCTATAAAAAAGACTGTAACCGAAGATTTTTATGTGAGCAGCCACAGATAGTGAGTCAGCGTGTTCAGTTTTTTAAAAAATATACGGACAATAATTACAAATCGAAATTTAGAAAAGTGGTATTTTTAGACGAAACGTGGATATTTTCGAATGGAAGTGTTTCAAAATCTTGACCAGATGAGTCTGTAAAAAGTGTTAAAAGGAAAAAGGGGTGCGGTACGGGAGAGCGTTTTATTATTTTGCATGCCGGTTCTGCAACAGGATATGTTGCAGGTGCGAGTTTAATTTTTTCTTCAACATCAAAAAGTACTGACTATCATGATAATATGAATTGCGAAATGTTTGAAAAATGGTTAAAAGTTCAATTGATACCAAATTTGGATGCTCCGTCTTTAATTGTATTAGATAATGCATCATATCATTCAAGAATTTTAAATAAACAGCCTACTTCATCTTGGAGGAAAAGTGATATTTATGAGTGGCTGGAAAAACACAACCAAAATCCTTTACCAAATATGCTTAAATCTGAACTTATATCAATAGCAAAGTCTCTTAAAAAACCCAAAATATACGCGGTAGATGAAATACTGCGTGAATATGGTCATGAGGTTCTACGACTGCCACCATATCATTGCCAGTTTAACGCAATAGAATTAATAAGGGCTGGTGCAAAGTCTTATTATGAAAAACATGTAGGTGATGGTCTTAAATCCGACCAAGTACAAATAAAAAAGAAAAAAAGAAATCGGTGGAACATAGAAATATTAATAAGGGATTGGTGGGATCGAGAACAAGTAGTACTAGATGTCGAAGTAGCGCCAATGATAATTACTCCATTCGAAGACGACGAGGACTTTTCAGATTTTATAAGTGACGATGAGAGTTTTTAGGCTATAATTATAAACGGTGTTTTTCGTTTACATTTTTTAGTATTCTCGGGTATTATATTATGCTTTTTTTTCATGCACATTATTCTGAATAGTCCTTAAACTAATTCCCAGTATTTTCATTACGGTTTCCTGCATATTGGTTTGCGAATTTGCACTTTTTCTTTTATTATCGAAATAAATTATCAGACTAAATGCCATTGTATTTTTAGGTTTTAGTAGTAAAATTGTTAAAATAAATTGCACTGTTTATTCTTGTCGTTTTCAATTAAAGGATACAGTGGGTATATAATTAACGATTATATAATTTTTTTGTAACTTTTTCAACTCCCATGTACATAATTTTTACAAAACTAATAATATTAGTTATATGTGGCTATCTTCGCGATAGCTAAAATAATGAAACTATTTTTCCTTCCTTCGGTATATTTGTAAATAATCTCACAACATTTTAATAGCCTCTGTGTTGTCTGATTTGATGCATATGATCAGTGACCTTTGGACCCGCACGTTAAGACCAGATATGATATATTACAAATTACGCACTCTAGCTATTTTATTAAAAATACTTACCTTTATCTTCCAAACAAACTTAAGTTTACCAAAATCGAATAAGTCGTATAAAAGTTACAGAAAATTAAATGATTACACTTTCAATTACTTCCCCCACTCTTGTCAAGGTTGGTACGCTAATGAGCCCAAAACCAAAATGATGCAGAATTGTCTAAGCTTTTTAATGATGTTACCAAAGGTATACCTTAATGTGGAAATTTAGAATTTCAATATTTAATTTTCACTTGTGCCCTCTTGCGGCAAAATGCGGAACTTAAAAATTATTTCCAGAGTTTTCTCTTAGCCACTTTAATTACGATTTTTGTTCAATGAGTTTCTATGCCCAGTAGTTTCCGAGATACAGCGGCGGCGCTAGGGGAGGGTCAGGGTGGGCACCGGCCCACCCTGAAAACATCAGTGCCCACCCTAGTGCCCACCCAAAAGTGACGGTTTTGCAATGGAATTTCCGGAGGAAGGGGGATTTGACTATGAAAGTTTTATTGTATGTTATTTTCAAGAGAACGAGGATTTTTTTTAGAGGCCACTTTGGACAAGAGGGGGATTTTGTTTTTTTTTACTCATCATTTTTGTCCGGCTTTGCCCTTTGCGTAGGTTGTGGAGGTGTAATGTTGTGATTGTCGGGCTTCGCCCTTTGTATAGGGGTAGTTGACCTTTTTTTTGAAGTCATTTTTTTTGGTACTGCCCACTCTAAAATCAGCGGGCCCACTTGTGCCCACCCATCCCAAAAAACCTGGCGCCGTCACTGCCGAGATAAGGCGGGCGGCCGTCCATAATGGGACACCCGGTATAATAGTTTATAAAATGTGTTTAATGTTTTTAACTATCAGTATCATTAATTTTTTTAATGAATGAATGATTGAAAAATAAAATAATTTTTTTAACGAGTAATTTTTTTTATTTTAGCATCACAAACCAATACGAGGCCTTACGGAGCCGCCTCCAGAGAGTTGCTCAGAAATTTAAAACAAAGTTCATCTGATATCCACAAGGTACATAAGAAGAATAGTGATTTTTTAAAATCAAGATTAAATGGTTCGAAATTAAATAACATCAGCGATTCTCCTCAAGAAATAAAGAGTGGGAAAGGTAGTACCGAAACATTTAAGCCAAAGTCAAATAATACTGCAGATCAAAAATTTAGTGCCAACTCTCAGGATTCTAAAGGCAGTAACGATACATTTAGACCAAAGGTGGGGAGTATAAAATCAACCAATACAAATACTTCAAGTTATAGAACTAGTTTTGGTGAGAAAATTTCTTTTGGAGGTAACGATGTTTTTAATTCAAGACCTACTAAAACAAAAGTACGGGGAAGCACCAACAGTAACACTGCAGAAAAGAATTATTTTCTTTGGAATCAAAGAGTACCTGAAATCTTCTTTGATCCTAGACAAACGGAACTCGATGCAGCAGCTAATCGAGGCTCACGAGGCACACATATGTATATAAGAAAGAAAAGTTTACAACGTGACCCAAATTTGAAAAATATTGTGATGAATAGATATGAAAAAAACCAAACAACCCAAACAAAGTTTTAATAACATACAATTATATTTTGTAATATATAGAACGTTTTGTTTTACTAATCTAAGTAAGTGAGGGGGTTTAAAAAGCGTGTGTTAAGGGCTAAGTTATCAAAGTCAGTCATGTCATAAAATAGACCTAAATAAGTGGCTGTGCAGTGATCACTTTAGGAAACACGCATTTCTTAAAAAAAATAATTAGTAACTTATACTGGCAGGGCTGTTAGGAAAAGCATTGACGAATTGCATGTTAGTGTGCTTTTTTTTATAAAATAGATGCTTAAAAGCACTTTTTAACTAGGTACTAACATTCGTTAAAATTTCTATGATTTTCTTTGAAAGTATACATGTCGATTCTCAGAACTGAAACAACAATTTTTACTGGTAACATGATATTCTCTTATCGATCAACAGTCACCTTGTACAAAGAATTCACGTTTATTTTCAAATAGGTGCTTCCGAGAGTGCACAAAACACGAAACCAACAAATATCGGATCAAATGACATCCTCTTTTTTTATTTTTTACTTGCTTCATCAGGTCCGCGAACATATCTATCTTTCTTCTTTACAAGCCACCCTACCATAAAGAAAACTCATGTAATCAAATGACGAAGCACTGCGAATGGTCAATTCAAGCAAACAGTAGTCGATGAGTCATCACGAACAAATACTGCATTTTCACCACGTCGCGCATGTTGTATCTGAGTGCATTTTTGAGTAAGCCTCCTCGATTCAAGTATCGCTCGTTGAACATAAAAAGGTGACTACTCACTACATCTATCAACATAATTAAGCGAAACAATCAAGTATAAAGTTTCCGTCATAACCATCTTTGGTTTGTAATTATTAAAATAAGAACATATCATTAACACCCTCTATATAAAAGTTCTAACATTTATGGGTTTAATTGTGTGTATGAAAAAAATATAATGCATGCAGAAAGAAACTTTAGGGCGCAAAAAAAAGAGTCCATGTTGCAGCTGATTTTTGTTTTAGAATAAAACAAAAGATCTTTTTCATGTAATTTTAAAAATAGGCCGTGGCCATCCAAGGTCCCAAGTCCAATAGCGTTTCTACGAACCTTCTTAATAAATAACAAAAATTATATAAAATTCAAAAAAAAAAAAATTTTTAATAAATATCATTAAAAAAAATTAATTAGTCGTATAAATTAATTAAAATAAATGTTCATCCTATTTACTTCAGTTCACCCGTCGGAATGTTTCTGATTTCAAATAAATAATGGATTATGAAAAAAAGTTTAACAAAACAATAAACATTCTTAGCCGAGTTTCTGCGAATTCCGAAGCTAAAATCTATATATTGACTCAGTTTACATTTAATAAAACCAAAATTCAATAGAAAATATATCAGGTGACCGCGGTGACCACTAGATTACTGGCCAGCATTCCCTTTTCTTAAGAAATATTATATCAATATAATTTTTTTGAAAATCACTGCTTTAGTTACAGATTTTGAGTATCTAAACATTTGACTATCGTTTCCTGTTCAACCGGAAATACATTTACGTTTTTAATTTTAAGCGAAACCCCCTGTACAAGGTGTCTTAAATTCGAGGGGGACCACTGGGAGATCGTAGACTATAAAATATACTATTACGAACAAGTTTAAATTATGGCAAAGTTGCACAATTCATTCCAATGTCTTTTAAAAATTGAGAGACCAAGCCAAAAAATTTGTTATATTTGGTCAATGATATTATAGTAAGTACTAGCCAGTTGTTTGCTTCAAAACAGATGCTTACTCCGTTAAACATTAATTAGACATTCCTTTAAAAAATATATTTTATTGAAAATACCGCTAAAAATCAACACATTTTACAATAGTAAGAATATAAAACCTTTTATTAGAACGTGTAACAAAAATAAATTACTAAACAAAGACATAGGATAGGAACCACTAAAACACCTTCTTTAAAATAATATTTAATTGTAAAGTTTAAAACAATAACTTATAAACATACTGGGTGGTGCATCGTGGTTAGAAAGATCCCATGCATATTTGAGACTGATGTCCAAATATTTGCTTCCCTGTTGACTTTAGAACGGGGTTGTAAGGATACTTTTTTAGGATCTACGTGTGGTGAGGGCACATACGGAAATTGAACAATGTTGAACAACCCTATCTTAAAACTTATTTGAATAGAGTGTTTAAAAATAAAAAAATGGTTTATAAAAAAAACCTAATAATTGAATTTTAAACCCAAATACGGTGTCCGGAATTCGGTTGACTTAACAGACAGACTTAAAAATATAGAGGTAACAGATGGCACACTACTTTTCTCCTTTGACGTGTGTAACTTATTTACTTCAATTCCTAGATCGCTAGCAATGGGTAACCCACTTTCTCCTTTTTTGGCAAACCTTTTTATGGACTTTTTGAAACAAAAACATATCCCAATCCTCACAGCCAATAAACAAATCTCATTATGGTTCCCCCCGACGGTATTCCCGGTTTGACGCACCGGTGGGGCTTGCAAGCTTCCTTGACTCAGAGAGCTACGTCGGCGGTAGGCAACTACTGGCAGGGTCTCCCATGCCGAACAGGTCTCTGAGGTTAGAAGCCAGACAAAGAGGAATACCAAACGCACAGTGGTGCATACACACACACTCTATTACATACACCATTTCTCACACCCACCTACACACACATTAACACGCAGGCCTAACCCCAAAGTGTTATGCGAGCCGTGCTGAGGGGGTGGATGATGTTGAGCCTGCACCAATCAGCATCTCAAACGGAGCCTTCGGGATACCAGACGACCTCCCGAAGTAATTTTCGTCTTGCACCTGTACAGGAGGCACTGCAGGTGTCGACAATTTATTTCCTCCCTACTCGTGGGATCTTTTATGGACAACACAACATTAAAACAAGACCAACTTGATAGCAGGGAACTTGAAGACGCCCTACTAAAAAGCCCTGAGTCAACTGATGTGGACGAAAGCAACACTACGTTGACTACAGAGAACAAGGCAGACAAAGATCAGGCCAATGAACCTGATCTGAATCTAGACCTAAAGAAACTCAGCCTGAAACGACTATCCGGCGCACAACGACGGAAACAGGCAATTCAGGCTGCTAAAGAAAAAGGCGAGCCAATTCGTTACAAAAAGAAAAAGCCCGCCAAAAAGGAATCAGACACGTCCCGTGGTGTGGGCTCGCACGCCCATCCTAGACCCAGTGGTTCCACAGATGCCTCTCGCGATAAGAGCCCAAACGCTCCCTCCAGAGGCATTTCAAACAAAAGATCTCGATCTAACGGGAGCACTCCTGACGCCCATCAGATCGTCAAGAAAAGAAGGGACAATGAAAGCAAGGTGGCTTTCAATGACGCCCTAACAGCTGTGAAGCTAGCCATTGTTCCTCAGGACTTCCCTGAGACACGCCTGACAGAGGAACAAGCGGACACAGTCCAGATGGCACTATTGGATGCTATAGCGCCCGGACCGGAAGGATCTGGGCCAGCGTTCAACAGCTGCTATTTTGACAAAGGTGCCGTCATCCTATCATGCAGAAGTGAAGGGACAAAAACCTGGGTGCAAACCGAGGCCCCCAAGCTGAAGCTATGGGAGGGCGCTAACTTAAAAGCAGGGATGGCAAAAGACCTCTTACAGACGGCAAAAGTAATCATGGCGGCTCCTAAAAACCTCAGATTCAAAACGCCGAAAGAAATTCTGCAACTGGTGAAAACCCAAAACGCAGGTCTTAAAACCGACGACTGGTATGTGATAAACCATACCAAAGACGAAAATGGTGTTACATTGGTTCTAAACATCGATGAGACATCTCTAAAGTGCCTGACCAAGTCCAACATGAAAGCATGTCTAGGACTCTGGAGAGCATCCTTTAGAGTTTTAGCAACAGCTAAGGGAAAGAAAGATGGCTCACACACCGTCAAACGACCTGAAGCTGCTGCAAATAAACCTACAACACAGTAGAGCTGGGTCTGCGGCCTTATGCCGTAAACTCATAAACGAGTCCATAGCCGTAGCGCTGATTCAGGAGCCCTGGATCGTCAACGGTCAAGTAAGAGGACTCGGACAAGCAGGTGGTAAGCTCATATATAACTTGTCATCTGGTAACCCAAGAGCATGCATCTATGTCAAGAACGACGCAGACTGTGTGCCTCTGTTAAATTTCTGTTTTAGGGATCTAGCGACCGCTAAGCTGAGGTACAAGGAGGATGGGAACGTGAAAGAGCTAATAATCTCCTCTGCCTATTTTCCTTACGACTCGGACGAACCACCACCTACCACAGAGTTCAAGACACTCGTGGAACACTGCGAGGCCAACCGACTCCAGCTGCTAGCAGGCTGCGACGCCAACTCGCATAACATTGCATGGGGGAGCACAAATGACAACCCACGTGGAAATGCCCTGCTGGAATTTCTGGTAAGTAGTAATTTAACACTATTAAATCAGGGAAACGAACCGACCTTCGTAACTGGTAGGCGTAGAGAGGTAATCGACATAACCTTGGTCACAACGCGTTTATTAAATGCGGTTAAAGGCTGGCGAGTATCTGACGAACCATCGGCATCTGATCACCGGTATATAGAGTTTGAACTAAAGAATTGCGGTGGGGCAGCAGCGCCCTACCGTAATCCACGCAATACGGAATGGGAATCTTTCAGAGGTCAACTACAACAGAGTCTGACCTCCGTCAAAACCAATCTGCAAAGCACCATAGATATCGATTTATCCGTGGATCAACTTCAAGACGCAATTACAACAGCGTACGAAGAAAACTGCCCTCTAATAGCAAAGAGTAAAAAGCAGGAAGTACCATGGTGGAATCGCCACCTGGAAGACCTGAGGAAAGAAACCAGGAAGCTTTTCAACAAAGCGAAGAGCACAGGAGACTGGGACAGATACGCCCGGTCTCTCACAGAATACAACAAAGCTCTAAGAAAAGCCAAGCGAGATTCGTGGAGAAAGTTCTGTGGGGAGGTAGAAACAACTTCCCAAGCAGCACGCATCCACCGAATTCTCGCTAAAGACACGTCAAATGCAGTTGGCACAATAATGAAACCAACAGGCGAATACACTACAAACGGAAAAGAGGCCCTAGAAACTCTTCTCCAAGTACACTTTCCGGGTTCTAGAATAACACAACCAGAAGCTCAACAGCAAAAAGTGAACGTAGTGCACAGACCCAAGAGAGCAGACTGGAAAACAGCAGTCAAAACAGTCAGCTATGAAAGAATCAAATGGGCTATAGGTACATTCGAACCCTACAAGTCACCGGGGCCGGACGGAATATATCCCATCCTCCTGCAAGAGGGACTCGACTATGTGTTGCCGCACCTCTGCAGAATTTAAAGAGCTTCCATCGCCATGGGCTATGTGCCTGAGGCCTGGAGAACGGCAAATGTCGTCTTTATTCCAAAGCCCGGACGTGTTTCATACACCGAGGCCAAGGCGTATCGACCAATAAGTCTTTCCTCCTTTCTATTAAAGACATTGGAAAAACTAATAGACAGGTACATTCGAGATGGGGCACTCACGAAGAAACCCCTACATGTACACCAACACGCATACCAACCAGGGAAATCTTGCGAGACAGCTTTGCACAACCTGATAACAAGGGTCGAAACATCGCTGTATCGCAAGGAAATCGCCCTAGGAGCTTTCATCGACATACAGGGGGCTTTTGACAACGCCTCTTGCCTATCGATGATGTCGGCTGCAGAAAGGCATGGAATCGACGACACCACTCGTAGGTGGATACACAACATGCTACAATATCGGCAAGTCAATACCTGCTTACATGGTGATTCTGTAACAGCCAAAGTAGTGCAAGGATGTCCTCAAGGAGGGGTACTGTCGCCCCTCCTATGGAATTTAGTGGTAGATGAGTTACTGACATGTCTCAATGCAGAGGGATTCTACGCCCAAGGCGATGCAGATGATGTAGTAATACTCGTCATAGGAACGCACGCCACTATACTTACAGAGCTCATGCAAAGAGCACTGAGAATAGTGCAGCGCTGGTGTGAGAAAGTAAAGCTCAAAGTCAACGCAGCAAAAACCGCAATCCTGCCTTTCACCAAAAGAAGACAAACAGGGAACTACGACAACCTAAACATCTTCGGTGAGCAGGTTAAAACAGTCAGTGAGGTGAAATACTTAGGGCTAATCCTGGATGCCAAACTGACCTGGAACCAACAAATAATCAAAAACCTAAACAAAGCGAAAATGTGTCTTATAAGATGCAGAAGCTTGTTTGGTAAAACCTGGGGACTCAGACCGCAAATGGTGTTGTGGTTATATGTCACAGTCATCAGACCCATAGCGACATATGGATCTGTAATATGGTGGACGAAAACACAGCAAACTACGACAGTCACCAAGCTAAACAGCCTGCAGAGACTGGCTTGCCTGTGCATCAGTGGTGCAATGAAAAGCACCCCCACCGCAGCGATGGAAGTAATACTAGGACTGCTACCCCTAGATATTCACATCAGAAAGGAGGCCAGCTGTAGCGCCTCCAGGATGAAAATAAATGGGGAATGGAAACAACAACCCATAAGAATAGGGCACACAAGAGCCGCGGATCTAATCAACGACGAGCTCTTGGAGATGCAAACAGATCACATGAAAGAGGTCTACAACTTCACCAGACCCTTTACCATCAGGTGCGACTCTGACATGTGGTCAAAAGGGACACCACCGTCATTAGATAGGGGCCTGGTTTGGTACACTGATGGATCAAAAACGGCCGACGGAGTAGGCGCAGGTATATTTGGGGAAAGACCCAGAATGGAAATCAGCATTCCCCTGGGAAACTACGCCACAGTATACCAAGCAGAAATACGTGCTATACAAGCATGTGTACAGAAAAATATCGAAAAGGGCTACCACGACCAAGAGATATACATTCTGTCCGACAGCCAAGCTGCCCTCAAGGCCCTGAACTCCAGTCGACTCAAATCGAGGATCACACTGGAGTGCCTAAACGACCTGAAAAACCTGGCCGCAAGGAACAACAAGGTAGAACTCCTATGGGTTCCTGGCCACTCAGGGATAGCAGGCAACGAAAAGGCCGATGAACTGGCAAGAGCCGGATCATCTCTAAAACTCAGGGGCCCTGAACCCGCCCTTGGCATATCAAAACAGGCAACCAGAACAGCATCAGACAGGTGGGCACAACAACAACACCTGTCCCGATGGAACAGGATACCTGGTCATACCCAAGCGAGGGCCACAATTGGAAAACCCTCCAAAAAGTTATCAACTGGAATGATGCCTTTAACGCGCACCCAGCTAAAACAAGTGGTCGGCCTACTAACAGGCCACTGCTTAAGAAAACACCTACACCGAGTAGGAATTTACAATGGTCCCATTGAATGCAGGCTTTGCGGCGATGAGGACGAAACCGCCTCACATATCATATATAACTGCGAAGCACTGACCCGAGGAAGACTCAGAATCTTCGGAGACATTCAATGTGGGGATAACCTCCCACATGACAAACTTGGTAGGAATTTGCTGGACCTTATAAAAGGAACAAATCTTTTCTAGCAAGATAGGGGAGCACAATAAGCCACTAGGCTGCAGTGCAAAAAAAGCTTGGGCCGAACGCCCAACCCCCGCCTTAAACCAACCAACCAACCAACCATTATGGTTCATTTCATTATGTGGATGATTGTCTTACTATCATTAATGGTGACATCACGAATGCAAATAATATTTTAAACTACCTCAATACTATTCATCCTTCAATAAAATTTACCTTGGAAATTGAACAGGACTCTTTCATAAATTTTCTAGATTTAAATATTTCTAAAGACTCTAACAAACTTAAATTTAAAATATTTCGTAAACCTACCCAAACTGACAATATAATTCCCGCTAACTCTAACTACCCTAGTCAACATAAAATGGCAGCATTCAATTGCTTAATTAATCGAGCCCTTAGTATACCCATGTCTCCAGAAGATCACATAAGCGAAATTAATGTTATTAAACAAATTGCTCTCAACAATGGCTATTCTCCTTCCATTGTCGCAAGAACTTATCAAAAAATTTTACAAAAAAGAGAAAAACACACTGCTTACAATACTAACATCCCTGATAATACCAGTAAATTCATGTCACTAACCTATCTAGGTCCCTTTTCCAACATAATCTCAAGAACCATTTCTAAAAATTTTCCGAACATCAAAGTCTCATTTAAATCAACAAATAAACTTAGCTCTTCCATTGTCAACACAAAGCAAAAAATGAAACATCTACAAAGGGGCGGAGTATATAAACTATCTTGTTCAGCCACCTATATTGGAAAAACCACCAGGTCTTTACATACAAGAATCAAAGAACACATAAGTAGGCGAACAAAATCAGTTTTTGGACACCATCTTAAATATAATAATCACAATTTTTCTCCTACTTCAAGTAGTAAAATCATTCATCATTTCACGGGTCTTAATGTCAAACATCTTGATCTTCTATGATAGAGGAGTTAGAAATTTCTAGAGAGATCAAGAAAAATCCTTGAACGGCAGTAGAGTTTTGGACTTGCATTGTCTTTATTTGTTTAGAATCACTACGTTTCAACTGGTAAGTATCTCCAGTCGTCTTCAGGTGAATACTGAATAAGTACGGTAACTACAGCTCTATTTATACTAGGCAGGTGCTGTGTAAATAGAGCTGTAGTTACCGTACTTATTCAGTATTCACCTGAAGACGACTGGAGATACTTACCAGTTGAAACGTAGTGATTCTAAACAAATAAAGACAATGCAAGTCCAAAACTCTACTGCCGTTCAAGAAACGTCATCGTCTCCAACCTTTAAACAGACACAAGAAAAATCCTGTCCTCTGTCTTAACACAAAAATGACAAATTCATCTAACAGTAATTCACTTTTTAGACTTTTCAATTAATTTTTTCGTTTATCCAATCAACCATCACTGCATACTAAACCTTTACCATCATTTGGCCATTTAACTATAAGATTATTTTTCCATATAAATTTTTTTAACCTTGTTGCGAAATCTCTTACAAATAATTCCTTAAAATCTGAATAACCTCTTTATCAAATTTATCAACCTAAGTTGAAAAACTTATGATCTTATAAAATAATGGTTGATTGTGTTGATATTCGTTAATTTTTAATGGCCGATATCCAGCCCTTGTCTGAAGTCCACAAAAACTTGCCTTTTAAACATACATTTTGCCCAGGCTTCATCTTTTTAGCATACATACAATGTTGCCGGTTACCTCATTTTTAATTATTTTAAACAAAAATTTTAAATTTGTAAGCATTTACTACTTAAATTACCTGGCCTTGTCAGATTTTTGATTTTAAGTCTGTTATTTTAATTTTCATGACCTTTGTTTGTATCTTTCTGTTTGGAAAATGTTATATTTATATTTTAATTATTTATCTATTCAAGTTCAGTTCACGACGTCAATGTGTTTATTGTTTGAAATGTTATTTGTCCAAGTTTAGGTTACTATATAAACATAAATTATGTACCACAAAAACTTTTTAAGCATCGCTTTCTAAACTCTTTTTGACAAGTAAGTACACTCTTTTATTGTTATTTTACAACTTCTAAATTTTATACTTACTTTTAGGGTTAAGCCCTGATGAAGGCCTTAAGTAAATAAGGCCGAAAGCGCTTGGCGTCATTAAATAAACAGTTACACTGAAATACAACGTTTTTCCTTTCTTAATAATTTTTTTTTTAGGAAAACTGTACAATCGTTTTGATATTGTCAATTCTTAATTAAATATTTAAATAACCCGATATTTGCTACTGAACAATATTATAAACAATCGTAAAATTCTCTATAAATATTCGCGAGTTGGTGCTGTGTAATCCTTTCAGATTGAATATTTTAACTGCTTTAAACCTAACAGCTTTATAAAGAAACTATTTTTTAGAGGAAAAAGTCGTTTGGTGAGAGGTCAGAAGACCTAGCTGGCCAGTTAATTAATGATTGAGTTTGGATCGATAACTTGACCATTATTTAGATATTCGCGTACCACAAGCGAATTGTGGACTGGGCAACCATCCATTTGGAACAAAATCTCCTGATTTTTTTTTATTCAGATTTTATTTCAGCCAATAAAAAATGATCCAATGATGTGATGTCCAAAAATGCTTACCCAAATATTCACTTTCTGAGGGTATTGGGTTCGAGTTCATGCAAGACTATGTTTATTTTGTAGGCTAAAGTACCAATAATTTTGTATATTCGGCTATATATTTTGTTGTGAAAATCTGGTATTAGGGTACAAGATATTGAAAAAAGTGTTTAGATTTTAATTTTATGCTGGTGTGCAAAGTTTAAAATAAAATTTCCAAAAAAATATATATTTTTTTTTAATTTTAAAAAATATCAAATGTTAACCCTAAAAAAAGTCTCTCTACACCCCGCTCTGAAGTCAACAGGGGATCAAATATTTGCATAGAATTTCTTATGTTTCCAACCACGATGCACCACCCAGCATATGAAATAACATAAAATACCTACGAAATTCTAAAACAAAAAACTTAACGCTTACTTCTGTATAAAAAAATATAAGATAAGAACTTTAATTGCCGAAAACATTTATAGAAACTTAAATAAAATAAAACAGAACATCGCTTGCACTAACAAAAAAACAATAAATAAGATCAAGAAGAAAATTTAAAAGTAATATATGCAATTGCGGAGGGTGGTAGATACTGTCCTTCATTCTCGACGTATTTTACAACTTACTCTGACGAAAATAAATATCAGCAAAGATAAAAATCGCGATATAGTCATTTAAATCAATCCCTTTTGTTTTAAGCTCGAGCTTTAAGGTAAAATTATACAAAAAGGCTGAACAAACCAAAATACATTCAAAATGACAGAACATTACGTCAAGTTAAATGCAAACTATCATACATACTATAAAGTGTCAGTTAATGTTTGTATTCTTGTTTCTGTCTTAAGAACATGCAGGGTGTGGGTTGGAGGTATTTTACACATGTTAAGTTTGAGCATTTGCGAAATTATGACCGTTTCTGTTGTTTAAGATGTTAACGAGCTGTTATTTTTTTAATTTAAAATCAAAACCTACACGCAGAAAACTATGAACATACACGGAGAGAATGTTATAATACAACATATAAGTCAAAAAGCCGATTATTTTTAAAAACAGCTGCCACCTAGTAGCTGATAGTGGTAGCAAAGCCGATAGCATAACTATATACCCTAGTAGTGCCCTAACCCGATTGGGACTCTTCACGCTGGATAAAATAAAGCATAATGTGAGGATCTGGCCAGACCACACAAGGCCAATTTCCCTATGCGTCAGTAAGAGAGGCCGATATATTTATTGGTGTTATTATCTCTCTCGTACGCGTTTAACATCGGGCCAAATACAGAGTTGGCCGGAGCAGCGTGGCGGCAAGGAATTTTTGCGGCGTCACCCACATATTAGGGAGTTTTTGCATAGTTAGGCGTTATCAGATATCAACTTCTCAAATTAAAGTGTAGGGAGACAAAGTAATGATAATTATGAGTGAGAAATAAAAAGCTTGGTGTACAGGTAGGTGGGGCCATGGCACTATGATCCTACTGTACGAGCCGCAACTGATTTTGACTTATTTAAAAGCGTGGATCTTTTGGATTAAAGACGCAGGCATTTAACCCATTAGACTAGTTTTTATAGTGTAGTTCTCGATTCATAAAACACTTTTTAAAAACACAGTTTTAATACTCATGTATACAATTTAAATATTTTAATAAAATTGGATTAATAAATCTTGTGTTTAGGTAAATATTTTGACCGTTAATATTTTAAGAATGCCCACACACCTACCTTTTATATTTTATTTATTACTTTGTACCCTAATTTGACGTTTTACCAGAACTTGATTTAGTAAATCGCTTGATCAAATTTTTGTTTGACTTGTAAATAAGCTGACTTAAAACTACCTACGAAATTGAATTTTTAATTATTATGGACAAGAGATTCTGCATCGCTTTAAATTCTGTTTTTTAACAGTTCATAACGGTATCAGAAATAAATCTCATGTTTGCCCTCCACTGTTAAGAGTATCCGACCAATATTTCTAAATTATTTCATCATATTCTTTAAACTGTGTACCGGGTGGTCAACTAAGAACGGTGGCCGGCCATATCTCAGAAACTAGTAATCGTACAGCATCCGGGTAAATTTTTTTGTGATAAAAGTGCCAAAAAAAAAGCTGGAAAGAATTTTAGAGTTTCTGTGTGGTGTTAGAGGCGATCTTTTGCGCTGGGTAGAGGCCTTTTTAAAAAATCGTGAGTTTTCCGTTAGGATAGGTAACAGTATGTCTCCGCTGCGTCCAGTTTTGGTGTATTCAGCTGACCTTACCAGCGCACTTCAGGGCAGCACAGTATCAAATTATGCAGATGATACTAAATTATATTGTAACCCGCTAAAGCAAACTTTGCAAAATGACTTAAATATAATAGCCACTTGGTGTGATGCTTGGCTCATGCCCCTAAATGAAGCAAAGTGCGTGGTTATGCATCTCGGTCGTACAAATCCTAAGTTACAGTACCATCTTAAAAACGTTGTGCTTATGAAGGTCAATCAACAAAAGGACCTCGGGATAGTGATCAGCAGTGACTTATCGTGGGGTAAACACATTGATAATGCGTGTAAAAAAGCTAAACAGTCTTTGTTTCTAATAAAAAAAATATTTTCACGTCCTGATATCCGGACTAGCTCTCTTATTTATAAAACTTATGGTGGCCTGTGTTAAAACAACAAAAAGACCAAATTGAGAAAGTGCAGCGATTTGCCACTAGGATGCCGTATGGTGTTATAAGACCAACTTTTGAGAACAGACTGATAATTTTTGGACTCATTTCGGAAATGGATAGATTGGTGCGGGGAGATCTTATCCTTACATATAGGATACTTCACAACCTATTCTCTGTTGATTTAAGTTCCCTTTTCACCCTTAATACAGACAATCGCTTGCGAGGTCATCGATTGAAGCTTCGACGTGAACATTTTTTCAGACGAGTCCGGGAGTCTTCTTTTCTAACAGAGTTTTTAATCTCTGGAACATCTTGCCTGATGAGGCTATCGGTGCGGAATCATTAAACATTTTTAAAAACAGAATTGACATGACTCTTTTTGCAGACTATTAGTTTACATTTATTCTCACTCATTTGTTAACCTTTTAAAAATTTACCATTAGCATTTAGCGATTGGATATACTCAATACTATTAGTTTAAGTATAATAGAGTTTATAGGTTTTCAACCTCAACTCTTCTTTGTAATAATAATAATAAAGTTTGTAAAATACCCGCAAGGGGGCGTACCAGCCATGACTAAGGTTAAAATTAGGAGCTTTATCGTGTTTTGACTAATAATTGATCGGTATAAAAAGTATCTGTATACTAATCCTTACATATTTCCTAATATTTTTTTTACACAATTTTTCCGATCTAGTAAAATAAAGTGGTGGAGGGAATTAATTTTTTTCTAAAAATACGCCACGGTTACTCCGGTTTGGCACAACCGATTTGAACAAACTTAATCTCCTTTAAGAGAGCTTTATTTACCCTATAAACTGCACTTTTGTTTTTTTATTCTTGAGTTTTGCCGTCGCCGCTAGATGGCGTTAACTGAAATATAAGCAAATATTAAGCTTTGTCTCGGAAAAGTTAAATGCAATGATAAGTTTGTTTTATCATGGTATAATAGAGAAATAAATCCTTAGTATTTCGGTAAAAACACAAACTTGTAACTTTTTTACAACCGGAGTTATGAAGAAAATTAATTACATTATACGAATTTTTTCTTTTTATGGGCGTTTCAATTTTATGTATAGAATAATTTTACCACACAATAATAAATAAATAAAAAGTTATCAAAATTAATGACTGTCTTTAAATTACAAAATTTTTAAAACGCCTATATTTTTAATAAATGATAGACAGCTCAAAAAAGTTTCCGGCCGTTCGCAGCAGTTTGGAGGATTTTTTGTTGCTTGTCCTTGCCCGCCCGGACCGAGGCTTTGCTATTTCAACTCCATCGTTGTAACTTTAATAATAACTTGTTCAAGACTTCGAGGTCTAGTACTCAATACTTTAGGCAGTGGCGGCTCGCGATCTTAAAAAATGGTGAAGAGCTAGATATAGTGCGGGTTCTTAAACAAACATTGACTAAAAGCCCGTGTTACAAAACGTCTCTCTTATCCTCATCTGTCCAACGACTGAATGGAGTTTGCAACCCATTACAAACTATGTAATTAATTGGGTTCATTTTTAAAACACACAACTAAGTAGGTACGTACACTACTGAATTAACTGAAAAATAGAAACAAAACTTTTTAATCACACAGTAAATAACGTAAAAACGATATTTATAACCGTAAGTTTCGCGAAGCTTCAAAATAAATACCTTAAGGTTAGGCGAACCAATGACAAAACAATGGTGCATACGACTGATCTATTTTTAAATTGCCCTTCATCCTAATGCAAATTGTTACGTGCTGTTTGCGTGACTTCACGTAACCATAGCAACGGTGAATATCAAAGCCATGTTGGGCGTTGGGTCTTCACTGCTTTGAACTAACGGACACGGTCGGCTGGGGCTCGCCAAAATGCACGAGTGTTTATAATTATTGTCCATCGGAGTTAACCGTGGCCCTATTATTATGCATAGCTACATTTGGATTAAATTAATATTATTAATTCAAACATACTTAATTATTTTGTAAGGCTAAAATGGTAGCTGTATTGGTACATTAATATTTAATATTGTCGAAAATTTTCCTCCTGGTTTTATATTTTTTTTTGGTGAAGAGCCCCTTCACCTACTTCACCTGACAAGCCGCCACTGATTTGTCTACGAACCATATAGGTATACCCATTCTTACAAATCTAAATTAAAAATGCAAAACAAAAGGTTGTACTTATTGACATGTAATATTGACGAAAATCCTTGAAAAAATACCTTTTGATGCCGTGCAAACGCCTATTTTGAAAAAGGAAGTTCATATATTGCACATTTTCCGACACTATTCCGTAGGCAAGTTGCATCCCAATTTAATAAAACCAAACTAACAACGCAATTGTTAACAGCTTGCAAAAATTTCCGGTCGTTCGCAGCAGTTTGAAGGATTCTTATGTTGCTTGTCCTTGCCCGCCCGGACCGATGCTTTGCTATTTTAACTCCATCGTTGCAACTTTAATAATAACTTGTCCAAGACTTCGAGGTCTAGTACTCAATACTTTAGGTTGGGAAGCAGAGCTGCCCTTGACAGTTCCCAATAGTATTGATTGTCTAATAGCATAAACACCCTGCATGACATGCTTTTTCAGCAATAAGTAGTAAACATGTATCCATTATCTAATTTATGTTTCATATAACTTCTAAAAGATAATGTCGTATTAACACTAATCTTCCTTGAGAGAAATCTAATCTGGTATATATAAAAGTGTCATCATATGCATACATTAAAACGAAATAGATTTATCTACTAGATATTAAGAAGCCACCAGATTTAGGTAATAAAGATGTACAGATAGCCATAGTTAAGATAAGACTTTCAAACAGGTGGAAGAAGGATATTAATTTACCAAGATATAATTTTGTATTGATATAAAGGTAGTTCTATTCAAGCATTTGTTAGAGATATGCGTACAGGGTATTATCAAAATAACTTAATAACTTCTTCCATTAATTATGAAATAGTTACAAAATTATTTGGATTTCAAAAGGCCATAGTTTCATCAAAATTTAATCAATCCGGTCCATTTTCAGTTTATTGAGTAGGTTGTCTCTTGGACCACTAAGTACAATGTGTGTAACTTCGCTTTATGTCTCTGTTATATAGGGTGATGGCTAAAATATCAAGCTGTGTAAAATCTGCTGATTTAAAATTGATGTTTCTAAAATATGAAGCTATAAAAATTAAATTTTACTATTGTGTTTGTTACAGCTTTGTGTTGGGTAACTACTGTATCTATTACAGCGCAGTACCGTTCATGTCAAATTAATAAAAAATTTAAATTCAGAAAATTTTTATATTGTCGATTAAGTTGCTATAAAACCCTCTGTCTCCCCTTCCTCCCCTTCCTCCCCCCCCCCCTTTTTCAAGGATAAAAAATACGGATGTGTTAATTTCAGCTTTATGTTAGGTACTTACTGTTCTCATTAGGGCAGTACCGTTCGTGTCAATTTAAAAAAAATTGAATTCCAAAAATCGTTAGATGCCAATGACGCTTCATAGCACCAAGCGTAACCCTGCGCATGTGAGTTGCCTGACTACAGCTAACAGAGATTTAAGGAGACTGTATAGGGCCACGGAAAACCGATGAAATAAATTAAAATCAATAGCAAAGTATGCTGTCAAGGTCTATCCCCCAATAAAGATATTTACTTGAAAAAATGTAAAAATCATGGAACCTGTCATACAATAAAATATTTATTTTGGTCACCCAAAACACATTCTTCTCCATTAATGCGAGAGAGGCAAAAACATATTAGAGAACTTGGACTAGGAAGAATTTTGAAGTGTAGGACTAAAAAGTAGTACCTCGAGTAGAATTAAGTTAAACTGAACACTATTCGTACCCCAACCTTTTTTTGTAAGGGCCCGTCCATACGCCGGATGCACTTAGGCCCATTTTGCTCACCCCGTTTGATTGTTCACACTTACTCGGTGATCCCAGTCCCTTGCACCAGTTTATGCAGGTCAACTGCGGAGATGGTAAGGATGTTTTCTGGTTCTAGTTTTAGTTTCACGAGTATTCGTTGCCTCTTCCGATCTAGTGACTCGCAATGGTAAACTATATGCTGTACTGTTTCCTACCTTGTCCGCACAATCTGCAATTAAAGTCTCCATTGTACAGTTGCATTCTGTGCAGATGATTCTTGACAGCCATGTACCCTGTCGGAATTCCTGTAATAGTTCTCAGCTGATTTCTGATTTAAAGCAGCTGTTTCATTAGTCTCGGGTCTAAATTCTCAACGAAGCATTTACTATGATGTAATCCCTGTCTGTTGTTTCAGTGGATCTTGTGTTCACCCCTAATCCATCGCTTTATGACATCTCGTACCGTGCACCTTGGCACCCCAAATGCCTGTTCTGAACCAATGAATGTATTTTCTGAGCCTCTTTTCAGATTCCCCAACCTCAGACAGGGCTCAAGACAAAATAGACTCTCCTAAGCCAGAGATTAGACAATAGCGGAAGTTTCATCCTAATTTGGACCTATTGGACTGACATAAACCGCGTTGTTTATAATGTCTACTTACGGTCGTCATGTTCGATTTACTTCTTCGTGCGATATGGACATCATATCCATATATCCACTTATTGTACAAATTTTATTTATATTGTTATTGGGAATAAACTTTTTATGTGTTGTTTGTATGTACATTTTTCCAACCATTTTTTAAGCTGACCTTTCGTATTGACGTATTCACGTATTTGCGAGTTAATAAATTTAAGTTTTCATTCATAAAAATCAATAAATTATAAATAACGAAATATGAAAATAAGAGAATCTGCATACATATGTGAAGACGCTATCACGGAGCTGTAAATTAGCAACATGCATTAATTAATTACGTCTTACATTTTCAATATTATAAATTGGCAAGTGTGGGTGAATTTACCTTTTGCAGCTACCATTATTTATTGCCGCAAATGTAATAAATCTTTATCTTCATTAATTAAAAGGATATTTTATTTTTATTATACGTGCTTGCGAAGCTCCGCGGTGTGTTATTACAACTCGTTTCTTACAACCTGAGTGTCTCTCTTATTGTATGAGCTTGTATACGCAGGAGTTATTTGAAAGAGGTGTTATAAATCCGACTAAAAAGAGTTTGTTGTAGCTACTTCTCTTTACAGTTTTAGACTGAATTAACCGGGCATACCTACTGGTTTTCCGTTTTTATTTAACTACAGCATGGATGATGTAACTCTTCTTCACAAAAGCAAATATATTTCAAAATATAATAGACATCCCACCAAACCAGGTTTTGTTATCTCAACATTGCATTTATATAAAGTAGTAATCATGTGATATAAATACCAGAAACTACTCCTGGGGCAACAATCTGGTACACAGGAACAGACCCAAAACCAAAGAATGTACCGGACCGGGAAAACACGGAGTAAGACCGAAGAAAAATTGTTTTTTCTCTCTGGGAAAGTCTCCCTCAGTGTTCCAAGCAGAAATTTACGCCGTATTGCAATGTGCGTACGAAAACAATAAGCAGATCCATATATCGAAGAAATCGTCCATAATTCTCAAAGAGACCGGATATAGATTCAAAGGAAGAGAAAGAGATTATATTTGCTGAGACCGTGACTTTGTTGTCTTTCTCTTCCTTTAGATCCATATATATTCAGATAGTCAGGCAGCCCTTAGATCGCTAATATGCAACAAGGTAACCTCAAGACTGGTATGGGAATGTCAGAAGGAACTGGAGGCCCTGGCAAAAGTAAACAAAGTAGTACTGCAGTGGGTGCCGGGTCACGAAAGTATTACAGGAAACGAAAAAGCCGACAAACTATCGAGAAAGGGCTCCGAAAATACATTTATTGGTCCAGAACCGGCACTTGGAGTGCCAAGGTGCACGGTACGAGATGCTATAAAGCGATGGATCAGGAGTGAACACTAAATCTACTGAAGGAACAGACAGGGATTAGCCCATAGCAAACGCTTTATTGGGGATCCAGACCCAAGACTTACGAAATAGCTGCTTCAAATGAATAGGAACCAGCTGAGAACCATTACAGGAATTCTGAGAGCACACATGGCTGTCAAGAACCATCCGCACAGAATGCAACTATCCAATGGAGACCTTGACTGCAGATTATGCGAACAAGACAGAGAAACTGTACAGCACATAGTTTGCCATTGCGAGTCACTAGATCGGAAGAGGCAACAAATACTTGGGCAACCAAAACTAGAACCAGAGGACATCCTTACCCTCTCCCCAGTTGACCTACACAAACTAGTATATGTCCCGGGTTACGATATCACATAGTGAGATTTAATATCACAGAATTTAAAGTTTTGTGCAGTGTAAAAAATTAAATAAGGTTCTGATGATGGTTTCCTAATAAAACCGAAACGTTAACCCCTTACAAAGAAAAATCTTTTATTCAAGAGTGACCGAAAACCCAAAAAAAAACAAACATATTTCCTAACAGTTATTTTCCGTTGCTTAGCAACGACTATATAGGAAATATTGACTTTTTCTTTCAGAAATGTTATCAAAAATGTCAATATTTCCGATCGATTTTCGGAAAATATATTATTTATTCATCTAAATGACTCGAATTAAAAAGTACGTCAGAAGTTGTGACGTGCATGCAGCCAGTAATTGTACGGATTTTTACATCTTTTATCTAATATTCTATATTAATTTAATACAGAAGAAGCGTTTACTTTTGTATTGTCAAACCCATTCCCAGGAGCGTTTCACCACGTTATAGCTCACCAGTGAGGCTATAGGACCTGACCAAAGAAAGGAAAGTGCACGCAACTATATCAAATGTTTCAAGGCCTAAAGGCATAGAGAATGTAACCTGGGGCGACATTTCGTGTCGAAGTTGGACACTATTAAGAGCATATTACTTTGGAGATGTTGAACTAAATATATCAATCTAAAATAGAAAAACATGTTTCTAGTGATTGAACGGTGTAAACTGGAGTTATTTTCTATAACTGCTAATAAATTAATAATTATAGGCTTGATCAAACATAGTATAACTGTATACTCACAAGATTTAAATTAAATCCACGAAATAAGTAATCTTTTTTTTAATACTTAAAAAATAGAGTTTGTGGCGACCTAAGTAATTCCAAATTCTGGTCACATACTCATCCCAAGTTGATGTTGTGAACAGAGTCTCTCATTGTTTACAAATAAGGTATATCAGGCTATCGCAGTATCAGATTTGTTAGAATAAGTTAAAGCGGTGGGTATACAATAATTTTAATCGACCCACATTTGTTTACTTTGGCGATATGTTGTTGCATTATTTTACCAGAAAACGTTTGCTTTCTAAGACTATTTAAGAGTTTATGAAATCATGTGAAATAATAGAATATTACATAACAAGGGATGTACGAGGCGTCAGCCGAGTGCGGAAATTCTCCTAGTTTTAGAATAATCACTTTCACGCGAGTAATGTACACTATTTTTCCTACTACCACAAAGAATTATTAAAAAAACTTTTGATTTGTGAAAAAAATATTTCAACACAAGTGTTGAAATTACCATACTTAAGATTATGTTCCACTTAATATCTGGTTTCATAGTGTGTCAATAGGCTTTTCCTTTTTTGTAGTTTAACGTTTTCATTGTTTCATATTTTATAGGTATATCATACGAAGAACCAATCCTGGATTGACTTCTAGATTAACCAGAATGAAAATTTTTTAATTTAATCAAAAAAAATGTATTAAACATAAACGCTATCGGTACAAATAAGGATTTGTTTTTTAATCCATGACACTCTCTTCAGCGCGATTTGTTTTTTCTGGTTGTAGATTTTCCAGTATATTATTTACATTTTTTATAATTTCAAATGGCGTATTTTCGCACTCTAATTCTGAATCACTCGATAAATAAGTTAAACACTTTACAATCACTGCTTTCTAAAATTTGTTCTTTTTAATATATAGGGGTGGTCGCTCAAATTAAACTAGGATCTTCACTGATTAAAATTTTAAGCGAGGCTAGCCCTATAACTCCTCTTAATTATTGACAAAACATTAGCTTAAAACTAGTACATTATGTTCGTGTTGTGTGAGGGGTTTGAACCTGGGTCCCTCATTGTCGTGGTAGCCTGTATGGACTTGCCTGGTGTTGTGGTTGATGGGAATGGCGGATTAGCGGGTTCTGGCTTTGTTCTGCTGTGTTAAAGTAATTGTTGCTGGTGTTCGTGATGTAGTCTTGGATCGTTTCCAGTTTAAGGTATCTGTGTAATGTGGTATTACGTACGAACCATGGTGCGTTAGTTATTATTCGTAGCAATTTGTTTTGATATGTTTGTATTTTGCTTTTCCCCGTCATGCAGAGTGTTGACCATGATGGGACGGCATACAGTAGTGCTGGTCTTATGCATAGTTTGTAGATGGTAACTTTGTTGCGGGTGTTTAGCTTGCTATTTCTATGTATTAGTGGATAGTACTGGTGTAGGAGCCTGTTTGCTTTGGTTAATGTTTGGGCCAGGTGTTCCTTCCAGATAAGCTTGGAGTCGAAGTGCGAACCCAGATATTTGGCTTTTTTGGACCATGTCAGTTGGGTGTTATTTAATGTTAAATTGGCACCATATGTTAATTAGTGTGCCTTGATATTTCAAAACTAGTGTTAAAATATTTTTTTTCATCACGCGTGTGATATACGGCGCTTTTTAGCTAAATTAACCGTGCTCTTTTTTTCATAGGTGGTCGTAGGAAAATGTCTATTTTGCCCCCCGCAGTCACAGAAATGTATTTAAATTTAATTTTAAATTTATTTTTTATTTATTGGTACAAATACGAATAACTTCCATTAACCCCCAAACAGAGAAACAAAAAAAATACGATTTTAACTAATTCTGCAGATCTGTCACCACCATCAATCAAACGGTGTGTTAATTTTCGCATCCAATACCAATAAAACATTACATAAAGTCAAAGTAGGTTTTTTTTCTATTGATGGAATTTAAAAATATTTTCTTGAAATACACGCTATGAACACAGTATAAGTCTGCATATGAATGAATTATCCAACTTATTTCGTATACGAGCTATAGAAGCTTGAAGCACTATTATAGGACCCTGTATATGTTTTCACCAGTGTATTCGTTTATCAAGTCTAAAAAACCTAAAGTGAATAACTGTTCACTGTTAAAAACTTGTTTAAATTTCAGTCCTATCAGTTACAGGTAACGCCCTTTCATTAGCTACATTCATCTATCAACTGCTATCTGAAATGGTAGTTAAGGGTCTAAATAGTGTTTTGGGAACATATCTTCTTAACGCCTTTTAACATGGGCGTATCCACATTATTTGGTTCGTAATCAATATATAATATAAAGTCCAAGTCATGTTGGATGCTGATCTTTGTTGCTAATAAATACTAATGTAAATTGAAAGAAGAAAATGGTATATACCGGGTCTATTTCAGAAAGGTGTAGAGTAATAAAAGCTCATTAGGTATGCAAAGTGACCCAACGAATATTTAAGCCACTTTCATAATTTGGCATTGATTTCATTGCAAAATTCTTTATTTTAATCAAGTGCAGGTAGTACCACCTGGGATTGGGCCAATTTATGGATGTTGCCTATTGTTATCCATTCACATACACTGAAATTAATGTAACAATGGCGTGCATTATGTACATACTTAGTATTAGGTACACTTATTTTTTATTAAACCTTATGAAAAAAATACCAAATACATTATCAGAAATTAAATTATAAAAATTATAATATTCTTCGTCATCTGAGGAACTGTCATCTCCTCTTGACGTTATAATTAACGGATCGACGGTATGATCGATCAGATGGTCAAAATCCCACATTTTCTTCTCTTCTTTAATGACATGATGGACTGCTTTTCGCCAGTTCTCTGGTGTTACTTCTTTAATGGCTTGATCAAACAGTAGCTTAACTTAAATGTAATACATTTTGAACCTGTTGTGTCTTACTACAAATCCTTTCACTTGCGCCCATGTAAATTCTTTAGTATTTAGTTCGCAACGATATGGCGGTGTGCGCAGCACAGTTACACTATGTTTTTCAGCTATATCTTCGACGGCATATTTCATGAAACGATGTTTGTGTAAATTTGTTATAGCTAATAGTCCCTTCTCAAATTATCCTCTTTTTTTCTTCTTTGGTTAGTTTTCATAAATAATGTAATACACAAAATTTACGTACGCCTATAGCCGACCGAAATTGAGTCGAACTGGACGGAATTTCCCATTTTATTGCTCTACACATTTCTAAAATAGCCTATAGTAAAAAATACCGGAACGCTTAAATATCTTTAAAATTACTAAAGCTGCGATTACAAAATTCGGCGCTTGAGGGTATCTGGGCATGCGGAATTGAACAATAATATCGGCACTGTTACCAGATTTCCCAGTTTTGCGCTACACGTAGTCATTTTGTTATCTTAAATGGAATGCCCCTTATATTTTTACTGCAGTGAATTGGGCGTCTCAAGCTTCGTAAGCTCTCAAATTTTCAATATGTACCTTTACTAGTTGCTGAGATATGACAACACAGCATTTTCAAAAAAATTAAATTAGATTATTTTATTATTTCAAAATGATCATTAAGCTTATCGAAAACGCCCGAAAATTAAAACAGCGCCTACTATTCAAAAGGTATCATAAGGTATAATTTTGTTTGAAGCCCGGCGTATTTCTTGTTTCATTATTTGGGACATCCGATTTTAAGTCAAGAGCCAACACTCTTGCCGCAAGAACGAACACTCTTGGCTCAAGAAACAATACTCTTGGCTCAAGATTCAACACTCTTGGCTCAAGAACCAACACTCTTGGCTCAAGAACAAATGCTTTTGGGCCAATAACAACTGCTCTTGGATGGTAATATGAAGACTTTCAACGAAAAGAAAAACTATTTATTTCAGAGTCTTATGGGTACTATATGGCAAGAAATATTTCAGACCTTTTTGGGTACTATATGGCAAGAAAATTAAGGTGTTGAGCCAGTAGCGCAACCAGGAAGAGGGGGCCTAGGGGGCCCGGTAGCCCCCGAAATAAAATAAAAAATAAAATATAAAATATAATTGGGCAACATAAAAAATCTTTGACGGCAACTCTATCAATAACGCGTAAAAGAAATCATCCCTCCCAGTAACTACAGTTTCAGCAGAAAGAAGTTTTTCCACTTTAAAAAGATTAAAAACATAGTTTGACAAGTATATTATCTGTTTTATATTACCTATATTAGTGTACGTGTATAACTCACTACAAGTCTCTTTAAATATATGTATTTTTTTATTTTGAATTTTTCGCCTTCTGCGATTTGCCTTCGGCGCTGGTTCGTCACTTTTCCTACCCTTTTGTCCCCCCCCCCCCCCCGAACTAAAATTCTGGTTACGCCACTGTGTTGAGCCGAGGGCAATTACATTTGGACCTATTTAATAGCAAGATTATTTTGGATTAAAGACGCATGAATGCATTTTTTCCATTACCTTATTCAATGAATTCAGACTGCAAAATTTGAAAACTGAACACGACGTGATAAGATAAGATTTTATTTTAAGTGTAAAATCAATTCCTTGAATCCCGCTGGCTTCATTATACGTATTATCCGCGCTCAAGTCCGTAAAAAATTGTCCACTCTTCTCTACCACTGACGCCAAAAGAAGAAAATTGACGAAGAAAGGAAGAGCATGCGGTCGTGATGTGTCACGGAAAGGGAGACGAATCGCGGTTACATTACGCACGTCTCCAGTTAATTAGCCACTGCAGATTTATGGCTGATGCCTCGATATGCCTTATTGGGAGACAATGGAAGAAACCGTCTCACGGATTTTTGAAGATCGGCCAGAAATGCAAGTGCTGTGACATGAATGATAAAGCAAAGAACTAGGTAGGTACTCGAGAGAATATAGAATTATAATTATTTTGTATTTTGAACTAGTTACACGGAGGAAACTGGCTTTATTATAACTAATTGTAAAATTATTTTACTATTCTGTTTAATAATTATTATAAAATGGAGAATCACCTATTATTATCTGGTAATATTAAAAATACAATTTACTAGCCAAGTAATACTCTGTGCAATAATTTCTTATATTAGATATTAATGGGGATTTCTACTGTGATAGACCTATTTTCATCGTTTGTTTACGATTTTTTTCTGGGGATAATAAGACAAATGCAGAAACACAAGCTTTCAATTATTTTTATTAAAGATAAGATGTACCAAAAAAAAATTTTCAACCCCCAAAAAATGAAAAACTTGAGGGTGCTGAAGTTATCCCCTCAAAAAAAACGTAACTTGCTGGCGGATTTCAAATAAATTTTTCTATTCATGACAAAAATAAAATTGACCCAGATTCTTCAATTGTAAGCATATAGTTATAGCCCCCACTAGAATCAAGTCAAGACTAGAGTAACTGTTAAAATGGCGCGAAATTTAAATTTTTTTTTGAAAATTTACCATTTTTTTGTATTTTAAGGGCCGTAACATTTTCTGTAATATCGCAAAATACTTGATTCTCGAGGGGGCTATAACCACTTGTATTCTGAGCATTTTAACACCAAAATTATTAAATTCTAATAATTTGAACATACCGAAGAACTTTCCGCCAGCGCGAAAAACAACTTTATGTTTTAACAGTGGCTCACAACAAAATAGTCTCACTGTCACTTAGTCTGCGATGCCTGGCCCGTAGATTACACCCTCCTCTTCCTTGAAAAACGAGCTGATTCTTCCTGCCTCTTTGCGAGCCTGGCCTGACGATTCTGATTGGTCGAGATGATGTCGCTGGCCACAGAACGTAGCTCTGAGAACGCGGCTTAACTCAAAAGCGGGTAGTGGTGAGAACTGACCGGCAATCATAAAATTGGATGTAACTTTTTTTTGGAGTAGATTTGGTAAAAACGTTTACACACAGTTATTCTACAGGCTATAGAGAGTCGAAAAACGTCGAAAAAAAATTTCGATTTTTTGAAAACCATCACAGTAGAAATCCCCCTTAAATTACGATATTTTCTAATAAGAAATATTATTGGGTTTATTTGCTTTTACTATATTTTATTGTAAGGTTTATAAAATATTCGTATAGTTATTATTACTTAACAGTGGCGTATTTAGAGGGGAAAAGGGCGGTCAGGCTGCAGCCCCCCTCCCCACCCCCCCGAGCTTAGAAGCTCGAAGTCTAATAGTCTAATTGCAAACTATTTTTTTTTGTCTTAGTTTTTTTACTAATATTTTACATTCCTCTGCATTGTAACAAATTTTCAAAATTTACTATTATCAAAAGTCGAATTTTGCTACGTCTGGCAACAGTGTTTCTCGATCGTCATAGTGGCATAGTTCGAGCTGTCTGCCAAGCCGACTATGCACCGTACTAGAGTTGCACCGTTTTGTTCAAAACGACGTTGCTACTCAATCGTGTATTTTGCTGGTCATAGAACCTAATAATAAGTCCAATATTTAATCTTTCGTAAGAAAATATCTATTTTTCTAAACACATTAATTTTTTTCATTTGTAACTCAATAATGGCTGGTTATTCAACGCAAATACAATAACCTAAGCGACTTAAGTATCGCATTAAAAACGGCGAAGATATATTATTTCTCGAGATGAATAATATTGACTGCCCCATCAACTTTAGGGATTATCATGTTATCCCATTTAATCTGTGACAGATCATAAACCACGGTATTAACAAACATAAACAAGTATTTTACCAGCGGGTGGATCATTCACATTCACATAACATTATCTATTCCTATTATTAGAAGGCGAACTGGTCATTTCAATCCATAAGAAATATAGTCCCCGGTTTTAAAGGGCTACCTATGCTTTGTTACTTTTAGGTTAGTTAGGTATCTATATATCTACACTGTGGCTCAAATTAAAGGAGTACACTTTTTAATTGTGAATAGTTTTCTAGATTTTGCACTGATTTAATTTATTTTTGGAGTGATGATGAACTGAAATCGTCTTAGTAAAATGTTCAATTTTTATCAAAATATTTTGAACAGGGCCGTATTGACAGGTTTTTTTCAACAAACGTGCACTTATGCTCGTTGCAAACGAAAACTGATTTATTCATAATTCAGATAATACGTTTTTTTGGTAGATTAACTATCGAAACTTCCTCAGTGTAAGTTTCACTCTGAAAGATTCTTAAATTCAAGAAATACAATTTATTTTGTTAAATATTAATAACAAATTTAATAATATTAACAATTACTGATATCAAGACTAACTATCACTTAAAATCGAAAGTAGTATAAATATTTATAGGATAACATTATGAATATGACCATCATGATTTTCTATCACGGATTGCAGTCACCATCGCCATAGGTCAATAGCTGTATTAATTATGTCCTGGTTAAAATTATTCCAACAGAGCTGTAACCTTTCCTTTAGCTCTTTGATGGTGTTAAACCTTTGACCATTGTAAACATTTGCCTCGAGAATTCCCCATATGGAATAGTCAATAGGGTTTAAGTCTGGACTATTTGGTGGCCACATCTCCGGTTCCATATAATCGGGGCATTGCTCAAACAAAAACATTCTTGTACTCCGAGAGGTATGGAAAGGAGCACGGTCTTGTTGGAATACGTTATCGTCGCAGATTGCTTCAATTTCAGGAAGCAAGTGATAATGATGATAAAATTTGTTGTTGTTACGCGGCCGAGTTGAGTTTTACTCCGGTATCTACAACAATGAGACTTGACTTTCCCAATTAATAAACTGCCACAGAGACCATTACGCCAGGTGAAAAGTGACTTCTCTCGATTAAAAGATTTTTCCAATGGGATTTCCCTCTTTACTCGCACATTTGCGTATACCCAATTATTTTGTGTATTCTTTGGCGTCCTCAAGTAAAACATCTTCTCATCTGAAAACCATATCTTTGTGATATTTTCCCGAGAACGGAATCTTCGTAGTAAGAGATTACATCTTTCTAATCGTTTCTCCTTCACATTGGCACTAAGTTTTTGACAGTAAACTTTTATGTCTTAAAAACTTGCCAACTGTTCCAACATACCAATTTTTTTCAGGAAACTCCTTTACAATTTTTCTTGCGCCGGAATTATGTGTTTGTCGAAAATATTTGATAAGAATTCGATCCTCTTCACTTAAAACTGCCATTGTGTATGGATTAGCTGTCATGAAGCTTACAAAACGTCAAAAATAACATTGTTTATTATTTTAATAATAGTCATGGATCCTTTGATTTTTAATAACGGTCATGGATGGTTGCGATCATGGTTCAAACCAAGGTCCTTAGATAGATAGGTTGTCTGGTAACTTTGGACCAATCAGATGTTCGCATTTAATGCGCGGGAATGCGTCATTTAGAGGAACTTTTAAAAATCTCTTGATATACGAATACAAGCTAAGGAGTTTGGAAATGTAATTTAAAACGTGTTTTTTTAAATATCATTTGTCGACAAATTGTGTGTAGGTGTGCCATAAATCGCTCAGCCAATATTGAGATATTGTGACTCTTTTACATAGCTTAAATTTAAAAAATATAACTTCTGGCACATGATCACGAATCACGTAGTTACCGCAACTTTAAAGAGGCAAGTGTAAATCATACATATATAGAAATGAAGAAATATAGTCCCGATGGACGAACCCTATTTAAGAGGGGAAATAAACTGAATCTAGCCCTTAAAACGCTTTTTACAAATCATTACTATTATCGTAACAAAATATTTTTCTGTTTGATTTTCTTTTATTGAAGAATTTATGATTGCGGTAATATATAAAAAAATCTTTTAATAAATACCTTATTATATTAATATTGTGATTAAATAGGTCTATCAGAAAATAGCCCCAGAAACATTATAGGTCCAAGTGCTAACATTATTAAAAGAATTGGACTTGATAGTGTCAAAAAATGTATATTAAAAAAAACACGTTTTATCATAAATAGGAATTGTGGAAATTGCGAGAAATAAAACTACACTTATACCATAAATTTAAAAATACTTTTAGTGATGTACTCCATGTAAAGGGTGTAAAGGGGATGTAGTAATGATACACCAGAGTGATCTTTAAGAACTGAATTTATTATCTTTTAAATTGTTTGTGAAGGCATGGATTTGCAAGTCTATAAAAACATTGTTTATTTTGGATTATTTATTTTATTTTAATACCTGTTTGTTGGGTATTTCTAGTTCAGGTTAACTTAGAGATAACTATACTAAGTTAACCAACCACACCCCACCACACTTTCATTTTAAATCACTATCAAAATGTATTGGTGGTATAAAAATATTTCTGAAAATATGGTTTAATAGATTGTTTGATATTTGACAAATATATTTTTTTAAATGCATTGGTTGGAAATTCATTATCCTAGCTTGAACTTCGTCATCGTAATCGGTTAAAAGAAAATGCTTACTGCATAATCGTTTGTGTTGAGGCGTCCAATTGTCTTTTCGGCAACATTTTCTAATCCAATCTTTCAAAATATTGGGGTTTTTTGGAAATGTAAAAAAAATGATCTTTTTTCCATCTGGATCTGGCCTTTTGGAGTTACTTTTGCATGTAGCTATGCTACAAACATTGCCACCACCCATTATCTAAATAAATAATCACAGAATTCGTTTGAAACTAACGATTTAGCGTGAGAATCTAGTTTAATAAACTAACCTTAAAATACACAAAATTAAAACTTTGACCACTAAGGCCACCCAAACGAAATAGAAAAATAAGAAGAAGAAGAAAACTTTGATGAAAATTCAGTATTTTTAATAGTTTTTCCACTAAATGTTATTATCAGTTCAAAAACAAATATATTCACACTTAAGAATTTAACGTTAAACACACAAATAACACTGAAAACCGCTTTTTTGCGCTGTATCTAGCTTAAAACACATACAAATCAGATGTAAACAAATGTATTAGTTCCTCGTGATGACGCGGACACCCCGCTCATCGTCGCTTCCGCCCCAATGTTACCAGACAACCTATCTATCTAAGGACCTTGGGTTCAAACGACTTCAAATTTCCAAAATGATATCTGGAATATTTTAGTACATTAATGAACAAAATAAATTGTATTTCTTGAATTAAAGAATCTTTCAGACTGAGACTTATACTGAAGAAGTTTCGATAGTTAATCTACCAAATAAACGTATTATCTGAATTATGAATAAATCAGTTTTCGTTTGCAACGAACATAAGTGCACATTTGTTGAAAAAAAACTGTCAATCCGGCCCTGTTCAAAATATTTGGATAAAAATTTCACATTTTACTAAGACGATTTCAGTTCATCATCACTCCAAAAATAAATTAAATCAGTGCAAAATCTAGAAAAATATTCACAATTAAAAAGTGTACTCCTTTAATTTGAGCCACAGTGTACATAAAAATATTTTACTATACAGGGTGTTACTTAATGATAGGTCGTAATTTCAAGGGCGCATTCCTAAACCTAATTCAAGTAGAAAAGGTCATTAAACATGTCTCTCGAATAGTCTGGTTTTGAAGATACAGAGTGTCAAAGTTTAAAAAAAAAATTTTGTATTTATATCTGGAAGCTTTATTTGCGAATTTTGTTGAAATTAGGCAATGTTGTTTATTGTAATACGACGTTAAGCAGTTAAAAATATAAGTTTTTTGTTTTTTGATATATTTTCGTATCTTATTTCGTTTTCAAGGAAAATAATAATCTCATTACAGGTCGAGAAATTGTTAAAATAAATCGCATAAAATTTTTGAAAACCGTATATTTTTATTGTCAATATTATTCGTGAGACTTTTCCCCCGAGACGCCACTGGAACTCATAATTATCTTTTAGTTAGCGCTAACTTAGCCCCTTATTACAATGAACAAGAGTGCCAAATTTTAACACTCGCGTCTATTTCCCAACGCTATTGCAGACATATTGCGCACGTCAGGCTAATAACCTGATTGCGGGATATTTAAAATATTTATATAGAAATGGGTTTAATTATTTTTTCATGTTTTATTACGTCACGGTGTGAGGCATAGTTTAGGTTCTAGTCTCTATTATTTTTTTTTTGCAAGAATATTGTTGTTATTCGTAGCTTGCCATTTTGTTAATTTATGGGCCATAATTAATATGGAGGGGCAGGCTATTAATAAAAATTTTTTGTTATTGCTGACGCCGTAAAAAACCTGTAAAGTAAAAACCTAACCTCCAATTTTTTAACTGTAAAACAATTTATGTAGGCACAGACTGTAAGATAAATTTTATATGTAGTACGAAAATAATATAGAAATATGGACCAGCATAATAACCTCTATATTGTTTTCTTCAATGGAATGAATATATTTTTGTACTACACATACAATTCATCCCACAGTATGTGCACAAATAAATTGTTCTACAATTTAAAAAAATGGAGGTAAGGTTTTTACTTTACAGGTGCTTTACAGCCTTGACGATAAAACTTACTGATTAATGAGTAATAGCCCACCTCTCTATTTTATATTTATGGCCCATAAATTAACAAACTGGCAAACTGCAAATAACAAAAATATTCTTGTAAAAAAACTTAATTGGGACGAACCTCGACTATAACCCACATCGTGACTTAAAAAATCACCAAAAAATAATTAAACCCATCTCCACCAATGTATATTTTAAATGACCCGTCATCAAGTTATCCGTCTGGCATGCGCAGTGTGCCTGAAATAGTGTCGGAAAATAGACGCGAGTATTTTAACAAAATCGGCAAAAGAAGCTTCGAGATATTAATAAAAAAAAATTAAAACTTTGACACTCTGTATCTTGAAAATCGGACTTTTTAGGACACATGTTTATATGAACTTTTCTACTTAAATTTGGTTGAGAAATGCCCTTTTGAATTTATCGCCTATCAATAAGTAACGTTGCGGACTTATGTTCTTTCTTAAAATCGTCCAAGCATTATCGCCCTTTCGGATTAGCATTCAATTATGAAACACCCTGTATATACCTACATACCAACGATTACAACATGGCCAAAGGAAGTTGGATTTTCAATACCACTACAGTTCCATCGCTGGTGCCGAAACTGATGTTTACACTCGTCAGTGGCCATCCTGATACCATCACCAATGGCGATCATGGCGTCTATAAAAAAAGAGTAGGAGTTAATTTGGTTTTATTAAATATTTTAGCCTAAACGTGCTTACAAAGTAATAAATTTATACAGAGTATTCCTTAACTAAGAGGCCATATAGCAACGGTTAACTAGTATATTATAATGTCTGTTTGAAGGTTGGAGACAATGATGTTTCTTGAATGATAGAATAGTTTTGGACTTGCATTGTCTTTAATTTGTTTTACATCACAACTTTTCAACTGGTAAGTATCTCCAGTCGTCTTCAGGTGAATACAGTATTCATCTGAAGACGACTGGAGATACTTACCAGTTGAAAAGTTGTGATGTAAAACAAATTAAAGACAATGCAAGTCCAAAACTATTCTATCATTCTAGTATATTATAAACCAAAGTTTAGACAGATTTCGTTATTGCCCGCGCTTCCAGTATAAATCATAATAGTTTTATTCATAGCTTCCCGCATTTACAGTTTTCATGATGGTTGCTCTATGAAAGTAGGGTTTGTAGAAATAGAGAGCATCAGTAGGTGACTGAGATGAATTATATTTAATCTTAGAAATAGACTAGCAATTGAACTTTCGGTTTAAAAAAAGACCGTAATTGTTTTGGAAAAATTATTTAAAAAAAGTTGTTTAGAATTATTTACAGAATATTGGAAAGTCTATACGGGGTGTCTCTAAAAGGTGCGAAAAAAAGCTACCACAACCCAACTTGCCTTAGTCCAAAAGTGGATGATTTCGGACATACAGAGTGTCAAAAGTTTAATTTAGTTTTAATTTTTTATAAATATTTTTTTTAATAATTGGTGTATTGTCACAATATTCGGCTTGGGGGGGTTTTGCGGGGTAATAAATTATAATCTGCTCTCAGTTTTATTGTAAAGTTTAGAGGGCGCCACCTGCGGTACCTTGCACACATTTTAAACGATATAACTTTTTTGAGCCACCCTATATTTAACTTTTAAATAAAAATTTGGATTCTCCAATGTATTTTACCTAAAAAAGGTATACTTGATAAGGATTGATTTGAACAGCTGTTTTTGAGATATCTGGATTTAAAAAATTCACTTCGTGTATGGCCAGGTCTAAATTATTTTAATAATTGAACATATTTGAAGCATAGGCGGTAAATTAATATAACGTCACTAAAAATTTAAAAAAACAATTAGGTACATTAATGTGTCGTTAATTTTTAGTGATGTTATTTTAATTTACCGCCTACACTTCAAATGTGTTCAATTATTACAATAATTTAGACCTGGCAATACATGACGTGAATTTTTTAAATCCAGATATCTCAAAAACAGCTGCTCAAATCAACTCTTACCACGTATACCTTTTTTAGGTAAAAGACGTTGGAGAATTCGAATTTTTATTAAAAAGTTAAATATATGGTGGCTCAAAACAGTTATTTCGTTTTAAATGTATGCAAGGTACCGTTGGAGGCGCCCTCTAAACATAACAATAAAATTGAGAGCAGATTCCAATTTCTCACCCCGCAAAACCCCCCTAAGCCGAATATTGTGACACTACACCAATTATTAAGAAAAATATTTTTAAAAAATTAAAACCAAATTACACCTTTGACACTCTGTATCTCCGAAATCATCCAATTTTGTACATAGGTAAGTTGGGTTAGATCGTCTTATTTAGGCCTCAGGAACTTGTGGTATTTTTTTTCCGCACCTTTTAGAAACACCCTGTATACTGGTGACAAATTAAAAAATAAATGATTTAAATATTTATAATATATATAATTATGACAAACCAAAAGGACTTTCCAATATTCTTTGTTTAATTTCTAAGAACTGTATATACATTTTTTTCTTAATCGATAAATAACCATAAAATTCTCACCTGGTGAAGATCTACACATGTCTCTCTGCTTTCCTGTGAGCCCTGGTATTCTGGAACAGAATACTTCTGCTCCTAAATTAAATACGCCGTATACTATCCTGAAACAAATAAACATGTATCAGAAAAATAAAAATTCGAATGTACCGAATTACCTAAAATATTTATTAAAAACAGGTTACAACCATCATTAAATACAATAAAGCTATGGGTTTTTTCACTATTCCCATATTGGATAGTTTTGACATTTAAATTGTTAAGTCGGTACTATAATAGAAGTTTATCATCAATAAAACTATTGCTAGATTATACCATAATTTTTTTGAAGCTCATTGAAAACATGCACAATTTCCACAAATTTTAAAAACGAAAAACTGGCGCGATTCCGATCCGATAAAAATTTACAGTGGGCATCGTTACCGATCTTTTACTTGTCGTGTCTGTGTTTTTGTTTACGTCCCACTTACATCCGAATTATTGTGGAATTTTGATGTATTTTTGCCTAAAATAATAACTGTTCTTTTTATTTAGTTGCTCACAGAGCGGAAAGATCGACAAATAGCTTAGGTTAGACTTTTTCAACTGTCAGTTCATTAGCTTGGTCTGCTGTCAGTAATTTCGGTGTTGCCACATGTGAAACTTTTTATGCTAGTTAAATAATATATATTCTTTATATTTTCCATTATCTTTATTTGCTTCACACCAAAGCGTATGTATCTCCAGTACGTCTTCAGGTGAATACTAAATAAGTACAGTAACTAGTGGACAGAAGCTCAAATCCTACATAAAGAACCACACTGGAGGAAGCTGCTACCATACACCAGAACCCAGATTGTTTTAGTAAGCCCTCATTAGATATAAGAAATATCTGAAAACCTTTGTTAAGTAGACATAAACTTAAGATACCGCACACGAACTAAACACATGACTGCACCCATCTCAGTTATGCTTCAGTGCATCTAGCTAGTATAAATAGAGCTTTAGTTACTGTAATTATTTAGTATTCATCTGAAGACGACTGGATATACTTACCAGTTGAAACGTTGTGATGTAAAACAAATAAAGATAATCCAAGTCTAAAACTCTTTTATCATTCAAAACGATTTCTGTTGTGCTATTGTAATCTTAATATAGGTACCTATCGAGGTACCTATGGTCTATTTCTTTTCGATTGCGAACGATGACAGAAAAAAAAATTGAACAAAAATTCACCTAATTGGTTAAATCATGGACCAATTTACACTACATAAATGCATAGCCTACTTATTAAAGGTCTTTTTTTTTAATCACAGAAGAAGAATCAGAAATTTCCGTTCGATTGATTTCTAGCAAATATATGCTCATTATAAACCTTTTAGCAATTAAAAATAACTTTTAGCTCTAGTTATATTACGAAACAAACAATCTATTAACTTTCTGTACATAAAATCGGTTAATTTCACGTTTTTCTGCAACATAAAATAGTAAACCTATGCATACTTTGTGTTGAAGCAAAAAGGATGCCCGATTTATAGACAAAATATAGAAGGGGATGTCAAACGCCAAACATTGTGACATAACCTAAAAATTCATCTTCTTAAAGGCCGCTTTACAGTTTGCAATTTTTCTTTCACGCAAGTTGTCTTGCAGCAATTAATATTGCGGCAATAAAAATTTCACTTCGTTTTACAGCGTGCAATGACTTGCAAGATCGTAGGTGATGTACCACTTGCCAACCATTAAAATAAAAATGCATTTGGTTAGGACTTACCGGCGCTTTTTGTGCATTCATTTTAACAAAATATCATTACAGGACATGAAAGCAAACCAACAAAAATAAAACGTACCCGCTATAGGTTAGAAAAAACATAAATAAATGTCAGGGATTTTTATATTAAGTTTGGTGTCTCATAAATCTCCAGAAAATCGTCAGAATTGCGCTTGCAATGGCAATAAAAATACGGTCCAAGTTATATTTCTTGCAAGCAATACAAATTGCGCCAGCTGATCATTAGCCTCGTTCTGCGCATACTCCTGGGCAATCTTTTCTTGCGTGAAAGAAAAATTGCAAACTGTAAAGCGGCCTTAACAAGTGGTAATTTAAAATTCTAACCGCTATAAACAGTAAACAACAAAATGTCAGTTATGACGTAAATCCCTATAACCTTACTTTTTCAACTTGTCAAAAATGAAAATTCTTGCATTTTTTTATTGTAAAACGGGTTTCTGTCATCGTTCGCAATCGAAAAGAAATAGACCATAGTAGTCGAATGGAAGCTTTTTGAAGGTTAGAGACAATGACCTTTCTTAAACGGCAGTAGAGTTGTGGACTTGCATTGTCTTTATTTGTTTTGAATCACAACGTTTCAACTGGTAAGTGAACTCACTATTCACCTGAAGACGGCTGGAGAAACTTAGCAAATGAAACGTTGTGAATCAAAACAATGCAAGTTCAAAACGCCGCTGCCGTTTAGGAAGCTTTTTTGTTTGAATCATAATCTAAAAATAACAATAATATTCTTAAAAATTAAAATTTCCATAACGTTACCAATTGGCTGTCTTTACAAATAAAATTATACAGGCCAATTGCTTCTCCTGTATTCTCTTCCTCCTCCCCCCATCAAATTGTGCCACTGTTTTCAGGGAAAAGTCCATTTAAGTCGATACTAAAATTAAACATTCATTAAAGCCGACTTTATGGCAGCTGTTTTATTAGCGACGATTTTACGACTGCCACCAGAACGATAAGTTAATAAAATTAACTATACTTTAATACCTGTTGCTAAGAGGTTTCGCCACTTTTTGTAAAAACAACCTTTTTGTAGGAAAGACGATAAACACAGTTATGCATTATATTATAGTCTGTTCAGTCAAATAAGTTTAAGAGAATCTTTAGCATAGAAACCAAACAGTCATTTTACTAAAGTAGATAATTATTATTGTATTTTTCTCTAGGAGTTTCACTGCGCGTAAGATAATAGCATTTTAAACAACTGTGGCGATGGCTCAGGGGCATTCGACCGTGGCGTACCAAGTTCGATCCTCGGAGATCCATCTTCTGCGAATAATTTCGGTGTTACTAAACTGCTGGACAATTCAAGCGGACCGAGCTAATTGTTAGGTGAACTTTGGAGTAAAACATTTTACGAACGAATAAAGCTATCGATGCGCGGTTTGCAAAATTTAAAAGGGAATTTAATTCTTAATATGCACATTCTTTCCGATTTTTTTTTCTTCTAACCTTTAACTGTCTACAGGGTTCAAAGAGAAGTATGTTTTTTTTACCAAAGTTTCTAAGTACTGGATTTCCACAAAAATAATTTTAAATTATTTTGGATGGCATTTTCTTTATCTCCTATTTATAGAAAACAAAATAAATTCTCAAATTTTTGATATCCCTCTTTGTTCATGAAATTTCGATATTTTTCTCAACCCCTGTAAATTTCAGGTATTTTTGTCATTAGGCCTTACAATGTTTTGTAAGAACGGGTTTTCATAAGTGATTATAACTTCTTAGGACCACCTCTTTTGCAACGAGTACACTTTAATTTCTTGCATTTCGTCGTGACCAGTGGCGTACCCATAATCGTTTTTTTTTTCATTTTATATGACTCCATTCCCACACATCGTATGTTTCGTGCCAGGATAACGTTGCAGTAGGTACCATGGTAACACCATTGTTAATTCAGGATATGTCATTAAGTCACATAATTATTTTTAAAAATGACACGATTGTCCCGAACCGAACGCGCAAATGTTTTAAGATTGCTTAATGAAGGCCTGGCAGTTGAGGCTGTAGCCAATATGTATAATGTTGGGAAGGCCACAATCATTCGGCTAAAAGAACGGTTTGCAACCACGGGCGACACGGCTTACAGACATGTGTGGAAATGGAGGTATATAAAATGAAAAAAAAAAAACGATTATGGGTACGCCACTGGTCACGACGAAACGCAAGAAATTAAAATGTACTCGTTGCAAAAGAGGTGGTCCTAAGGAGTTATAGTCACTTACCAAAACCCGTTCTTACAAAACATTGTAAGGCCTAATGACAAAAATACCTGAAATTTACAGCGGTTGAGAAAAAAATCAAAATTTCATGAACAAAGAGGAATATCAAAAATTTGAGAATTTATTTTGTTCTCTATAAATAGGAGATAAAGAAAATGCCAAATTTAAAATTATTTTTGTGGAAATCCAGTACTTAGAAACTTTGGTAAAAAAAACATACTTCTCTTTGAACCCTGTAGACAGTTAAAGGTTAGAAGTTAAAAAAAATCGGAAAAAATGTGCATATTAAGAATTAAATTCTCTTTTAAATTTTGCAAACCGCGCATCGATAGCTTTATTCGTTCTTAAAATATTTTACTCCAAAGTTCACCTAACAATTAGCTCGGTCCGCTTGAATTGTCCAGCAGTTTATATGGCATGATGTAAATGTTATGAGTTAAATGGTTCGTTTTGTTCTTAGAACTTGGAACATAGTAGTAGTCAGTGACTCATCGCTTTCGAATCAAAAGCAGCGAAGTCAGATTTAAAAAAATCCATGAAAATAAATGTTCTGCTCTATTAGAATTTCAAAAATAGACTGGAACTGTTCCCTCTAACTTCGTACAACGTTGTTAAAAACTACAAAATTATCACTTTTTAATTTTCTTCTTGTTTGTGCAAAACAACCCTATCTTTCGTTTTGTTCAAATCGTAAATTACAATGCTGAATGGCGTTTGAATAGACGGGAAATTGGCACTTCTAAAGCGAATGAGTGAGCATCAATAGTCATTTTATGAACCACAACTTGGTAATGGCAAAGCCTAGATCGATAACAATTCAAAGAAAATTACAAAAAAGGAAAAACTATTTCAGTTATTTGTAGTGTGTTCAGTAATTCTGTGTTTTTTAAAGTAATTTAAAAGTGTAATGGCTTTTCAGCAGGATTTAGTGTAAATGAACTATGTTAGACGGAATGTGGTGACATTTCTACTTACATTAGTTCAGAAAGCTGAATTTCACATATTAAAGATAAAGAACATAATATATTAAAAATCCTAATGAAAGTAGCGGTTTTAAGACCTCGCCGAACCAAGAAGAAATTCCTTATAAGTACGGTAAAGAGAATCTTATAGCGTACCTATAGTGAAAGCGGGATTACAACATTCATCTTTACCATGACAAAGATAGGAATAATATCTTGTTTATCAAAAATTGGAGTTTAGCTGCGTTTTTTGCAAAATATATAAAAACTCCAATCTGCTTAAATCACCTTAAATCGTCCCCCAACAACACATACATTATGTAAATAAATATGTTGTCAGATTTTTATTTAATATACAGGGTGATTCCTAAGTTGGTACTTCTTTTTTAGCTGTGTATAGAAGGCATTAAAATAAACAACTTTTTCAAATACCTTTTTTCAAAAAACTTAAAAATAGCCGAGTTACAGAAGTAAAAAATCTAAGTGCGGGCCTGGTCATCAAAACGCAGCCCTTTACTTTATATTGTTTTTCTCCGTTTTTTGTATCGTTAGTCTTGCATTTTACGGATCGGTCGTCAGTTATTTATTTTGACAATTCGCTGCGCGGTGTGGTTTTCTGAAGCAAATTAATTTTAATAAATTGGGAAAATGGTAAAATTTGAAAACAATGAATGGTGTTAATTTATTGTAAGTGTCGTTAAAATGCGGATGTTTCTTCTCTACACCCAGAAGTTGTCGTAATGTTATGCAACGGGCAAGTTAGGCAGAACCGTATTGCCTTTTATACGCAGCTAAATAAGAAATATCAACTTAGGAATCACACTGTATATACATTCAAAATTTTATTCAGGAGTCACTTCCCACCAAACATGTTATAGTACAACAACTTTCGGTTACATTGCATTGGTTAAATTAAAAGTAACTTTTGTTACAGACGACATTTAATTCTTATTTCAGATTGATATTAAGTTATATTTCCTCAACATCACAAAATGATAGGGCATGAATATACATGGTATTGGCGTGCAGTGATGTTTTAACCAGGGTAAGCAAAAATTGCATTGAAGACAAAAACTTACCTACGTAGCATTCAAGCATCTAAATTTCAAATGTCGTCACAAAATGTCTTGTTTTTGAGTTTGTGAAAAGAACACTGTGACAGAAGAAGAATAAAACGAAATGTAAATTAGTTTAACACGGCGGTTTTAAGTAAAAATTATTTTAAAACATCCTCTTAAAAATTGGTTTTGCTTTTTAAATCCTGCAAAAGGTCGCTGTTCAGAGAGATTATTGTTAATTCACTTAAACGTGTCTCCCCCTGTGTGATTGGTAAATAGGTATGAATTCTCTTTAATTCAGACCAGGATCGTTCAGCAGACGCGCTGCTAGCCAGAATAGTAACAATTAACGTCTCCATATTTCTTTTTTTCCGGAACCCGACGGCGCGTAGTTTAGCAAAAGGGCGAAAAGACTAATTATAAATTAAAAATTCATCATCCACCTGATTGAACCCATGTTGTCAAAAACGAAGTCAATTATTATGTGAAATATGATGATAAGCTTACTGATTTAATCATTATGAACTTATCGGAAAAAATTATCTTAATTGTCACAAAATTGCTTCTTATTTTACGATACGACCTTATCCGTTATCCCTTTAAAAATATCTAACTAAACTAATAAATATATATATAAAATAATAAAACTTATAGAGGCGTGTTTCATATTTTATATCGAGAATATTTTCCAAACTACGGTAGAACTTAATGCACACACCAAACGCGTGCTTTCTTCGCGCGGGCTGATAGATGAAGGAAGGTCGAAGGTTACGATGGGTTTATTTGTTACGTCTCTTTCTACCCTACTGACTACTGGCTCTCTTGCTTGCTTTTACTCGTACAAAAGCAATGCTTTTGCTATTGCATAAAACGCTAATGGACAGCGAGATCTTTGCTTTTAGAACGGTCTTACGGAATGCTTATACATGAAATGATATGAAAATGATAAAAAGAAAATCACCAATGCCAGATAGAAGTTATGCCTTAACAAAAATCCTTTGTTATTCTTAAAGGTTTAGAGCGACAGAGAAATATGACGTGCAAAGTTGTCGCATATGTTACGTTTTCAACCATTCCTAAAGCACCATTCTTATACCTAAGTACCATTTAGTGTACCGTATTGGTTCTAGAATCCCACCATTAATTAAAAACAGCTGCTAGGTGCTTTTACATTACCTATTTAAATGCCAATGAAAATCTTAAACCATTCATTCTAAACATTCAATTATAATAATTTAAATGTTGCCAATAATTTATTGCAAACAAACATATTTTAGGCATATATAATAAATAACTAGTAACAAATACATTTATTTTCCTTGAAATTTTCATAAAACATGAGATGGATCTGGTAATAAATAATAGTAAAATGAAAATGCGCGAACTGTGAAAAATGTTTATGAGCATTCCGAGCTTTTTAAGCAGCCATATTGATTTTGTTATTGTTTCCTGCGTATTAAATATGATTTACCCGTATTAGTGCCTTAAACAGGCTAGAAATATTATTTTACAGTGTCTGAAGTTCGGAATTTCTTATTTATGAGGTATTTCTAAAAGGAAATAATATTTAATTACGAACAAATAATTGCTAGGGTAAAAGAATACAAAATAATAATTTTCCTACAGAATTTCAAAAGGAATATTGAAGTGGAAATAGTGACGTATTTAGGGAGGGGCTGCAGAGCTGTAGCCTTTTTCCCTGCTCTCCCCCGAGCTCAGAGTCTAATTACAAACTAATTTTTCTTTTTACACCTTTTACTAATATTTTATATTTGGCCACATTCCGTTACATTTTCAAAATTCACAATTATCAATAGTCGAATTTTTTTACGTCTGGCAACAGTATTTCTCGATCGCCATGGTGGCACAAACAACTAAGCTCGAGCTGTCCGCCAAGCCGGCTATGCACCGTACTCGAGTTGCACAGTTAGTTTATTGAAAACGACGTTTCTACTCACTGGCTTGAACGCCGAATTATTGTCTTAGCTGGTTTTGTATAGATTTACCGTTTACATGTTGCTAGATGGTTTGTGAGTTGTGTAACATTTTTTCTGGATTTTCGATCAGTAAAACAGAATTTCTTTTAGAATAACCCCTATTTTTTAACTTGCCGGGCCAGCTAGATGCCGACTAAGCTGTTTGATGTCAGCAACCTTTATAAATTTATTTTCGATGGTCCCTTCTATACTAACAGGACTACATTCAACCTGCATTTAAATTTACACGTCTTCCGATTATATTTTAGCGTATTTACTTTTAGTGTTCTATCAGTTGGAGATATACAAATATGCTTAATGGCTTAATTTCGTGCCCACTTTAAACTGTCGCGTGCAATTTCAGTAGTAAAGTAGTAAAACAAAGAATACTTTTAAAAAAAGTGAATTTACTTTTAATTGATCCAAAAAATATTCATTCCAAAGTAATAAGCAATATTATATACAGGGTGATTCCTAAGTTGATACTTCTTTTTTAGCTGTGTATAGAAGGCATTAAAATCAACAACTTTTTCAAATACCTTTTTTCAAAAAACTTAAAAATAGCCGAGTTACAGAAGTAAAAAATCTAAGTGCGGGCCTGGTAATCAAAACGAAGCCCTTTACTTTATTTTGTTTTTCTCCGTTTTTTGTATGTAAATCCATTTTACGGATCGTTTGTCAGTTATTTATTTTAGAAATTCGCGGCGCCGCGCCGTGTTGTTTCCTAAAGCAAATTAATTTTAATAAATTTGTGAAATGGTAAAATTTGAAAGCAATGATCTAATTATGGTGCTAATTTGTTGTGAGTGTCGTAAAAGTGCGGATGTTTCTTCTCTACACCCAGAAGTTTTCCTAATGTTATTCAACGGGCAAGTTAGGCAGAACAGTATTTGATTTGTAGTGTAATAAATGAATGTAAGTACTTTATTTTTGGGGTTTTTTGAAAAAAGGTTTTTGAAAATGTTGCTTATTTTAATGCCTTCTATACACAGCTAAAAAAGAAATATCAACTTATTAATCACCCTGTATACTAAAATACAATCTGATGTAATAGTTATTTACGATATAAGTGTTGTAAAGATTCATATTACAATACGAGATGTTAAAGTTGTTAAAGCAGGCGTAAGCCGAGTTTAATAAAACATCGAGTGTAGTAACATGAATTTACAACAAGAATATTGTACAAAATTTTATCTACTTTCATCTATGAATAAAAATATTTGGCAAAAGCATTTTTTAAAATAAAAATGCACCTGCTATTAAGTTTACTAATCAAGTTTTTTATGTTACCTTTCGCATAGTTACTGTTTCGCATGGTTACTGTCGAAACTTTGTCAAACAAATTCAAAAATATAAAAAGCGTTTTTCAAAATGAGCGATTCTTATGGAAGTTTACCCTATGATATAGAAGCAGCGGCAAACGAAGCGATCTCAAGTTTAGTTCCGACAAAATCCAAGGAGCGGTATGAGTTGGAGTATCAAAAGTTTGAAGATTGGTGCAAAGCTAACAAAATAAAGGAGGTATCTGAGAAAATCCTTTTGGGTTATTTTTCCGTAAAGCAACGCTCCCAGAAACCATCTACACTATGGACTCACTATTCAATGTTGAGAACTATGATTTCAGTCAAGAAAAATCAAGATATAAGCAGTTTTTCTCAACTAATCGCATTTTTGAAAAGAAGTTCAGAAGGTTACAAGGCCAAAAAGTCCAAAGTTTTCACAAAGGAAGACGTATGTAAGTTTCTTAGTACTGCAGATGATGAAACATATTTACTTATGAAGGTTGTTATGATAATCGGATTTTTGGGGCTTATCGGCGAGAAGAACTAGTTAAGTTAATGTTGGATCATATTGAACACAATGATTTGTATATAAAAATTGTGATTCCATTCTCGAAAACCAAAATTATGCGAGAATTTGTTATAACAGAAGGAAATGTGACAGGTGTCAACTGTTTAAGTATTTTTCGAAAGTATGCTAAACTTCGTCCTCTTAATGCAACTCACAGGCGGTTTTTTGTATTCTATGGAAAAGGAAAATGTACCTCCCAGCCTGTCGGAATTAATATTTTTGGAAGTATAACAAAAAAGATTGCAACAAAACTTGGATTGAATAATCCCGAAGGATACAGTGGACATTGTTTTAGGAGGTCCTCAGCCACCATTCTAGTTGATCTATTACAGTACTAGTGCTGTAATAAATGCCCTTACAAAACGATTTACAGAACTGTAAAATTCATGTTACTAAATGATAGTAGATAAAAAAATTAATCTATTCGATTTTTTAAAAACATTTTCTTAGGTTCGGATTGGAAGACTGAATAATTGGTAATGAAAATCCTACCTTTTGGTGCGAAGTGGCATGTTACTGTCATCAATGGTTATTTACTTATGTAATTCTAATATAATGTTCATTATATTAGAATTACATTATATTATCAGTTCATTTTATTACATACAATTTAATTTCATTGTTTTTTGGCACAAATAAATTTCTTATTATTATCATTATTATTATTATTTTTTTAATGTTACGTTTCACAGATTTTTATTGGTATTGCTAGTATTAAAGTACAGAGAAGACGGTCATTAGGACTATCAGTATTACTGAGTGTGTAATGTGCCCAATACCCATACGGATACCTATTTTTCTTAGTAAAAATTGAAATCAGAATCCAAAATTAATATTAAACACAATAAATAAATTGAACAAACCGAAACAAAAATGTAGTAACTACGTAAAAACAAAAATAAGGATTCTTTATGGAAACTGTGTAAATTTTAACAAGAATTTAAATGATCATACTAATTAAAATATTCTTAACAATTAAAAGTAAACATGAAATAATTTATCGCTCATTAAAATACTGTTTATAATTACAGACACGCCCAGCTGTTTAGTTAATGTAATGGCCGATGCTTACTTGATAGCATAAGTAATTTCTATTGTTTTATTGGTTGTTTTTATAATTTTACTGTGTAATGAGATGGGCTTTGTAGTTTATTTAAATAACGTTTAATACATTGGAATTTTTTAATTAAATGTGCGTGGTAATATGGATATGGGCGCAAACGAGGTACAGGGACATTAGTTTAAGTGTCTCACCCGATTGGCGACTTTGCTATCGACCACAATAAAAAAACAATTATATATTCCCTAATAGCTTTTAGTGAAGAAGCCAAATTTGATGTCAAAAAAAATCTATGTTTACAAATTTGACAGATACGACGCCATATTGGATTTTCTTAAATGGCAACCCTACTTTATAGTATGATAGCTGCATTCGCTTATTTGTTCCAACGTCAAAAATGTATAATTGTCAACATTTATTTTCAGCCGTTCCGGAGATACGAGGCTTCGAAGTTGGTGATTTTGTTATCATCGAATTAACAGAAGCTTTAATATTAAAAACTCAATTTCTTCTGGAGATACGTCATTTTTTATGGCGGAGCCACCTATGCTATTGCCATATATGTCAGATGTCAAAAAAGGACAGATACGACGCCATTTTGAATATTTTTAAATGGCAACCCACATTTATAAGTACCATTGCGCCCAAAAAAAACTGGGACAGCAAAATGTAGTTTAATCTCCCAGACTATTAGCTTTTTTTTTGAAGTTGTCAATTTAATTTAATTTTGTGACTGACAGTGACTTGTCAAAAGAAATATTTTTTGAAATCGTTAACCACCGAGCAAAAAGCGATCATTTATACTCGATTAAGAGATGGGCATCAGATAGGAAACATCGCAGATGAATTAGGGATTAGCAAAAATACCGTGTTGCTGGCTAAGCACAAAATTGCAGAATATTGAAGTATTGTAAGAAAAGCAGGTTCTAGTCGCCCCAAAATTTCGAATGACGGCCAAGATGTAGAATTAATGAATTTTCTAAAAGATCATCCTCTCGAAACAGCAATACGAGCTAAAAAAAAAGAATAGTTATTTTCCTAACAAGTGCGCAAAGTGATACTTTTCCGCACGCAAGTACAGTTGGACGAACGACGCGAAGCGGAGTTTGGATAAGTTCTTGCGTGCGGAAAAGCACTTTGCGCACTTGTTAGGAACAACATTTTTCCTACGAGCTTCATATCAGATAACAACAAAAATAAAAATATGATAATTTATTTAACAGTGTTTAAGCCTTTTTATGATTTGATAAAAATAAAAGTGTCGGTGTTTGTAGATTCTTGTGGACATAGAAACTGAGGAAAAATCTGACATCATGTGTCAAAATCGACATGTACATTTATTGTTGCTTGGCAATATTATAATCATTTATCACTATACGAGGTACTTAAAAAATACAGTTTTTTTCGTTTTAAGCTGAAATACAAATATCGGGAATTACGATTAAAAGATAAAAGAGAATACTCTTGCAACGGCTTCTCACATTGCCATAAAATAGTTTACAGCTACTAAAATAAATATAAATATTCCCTACCAAGGAAATTTTTGAATAGTTTTACTTTTCCGCACCCAGTGCGGATAAAAGTCTTATCCGCACTAGTGCGGAAAAGTGTAACTTTGCACACAAAAATGCGTGCGCAAAGTACTACTTTGCGCACGCTCGTAGGAAAACACATTTTCCTGGTTCAGCTAATACAGCGCGTAGAAGTATTCGTAGTTCAGATATAAAAAGTTGTTGTGCTGCCAATAAAATATTTTTGACCGAAGCAAACAAACAGAGAAGAGTAGAATTTGCTTATGAATATATAAATCAAGGTAATATATGGGAAACCGTAATATTTTCCGATGAAAAAACCTTTCAATCATGCAATAATGGGAAAATACGCGTTTATAGGCCTTCTGGTACGAGATACGATGGAAGGTATACAAACAAGACTAATCAAATCGGACGCTTTTTCTATAAACGTTTGGGACTGGATTAGTGCAAGGGGCTCAGGAGTTTACCAAATAGTGCAGGGGAGGCTGAATGCACCATTATATTGCAACATACTAAACCAAGTTATGATACCATCTGTCGACGCAGTATATGGCCAAGATTTTATATTTTAACAAGATAATGCTCCTATACATAAAGCCCGTATAGTTAAAGATTATTTAGAAGAAAATCAAATTCGTGTTCTGCCTCGGCTCTCGAAAAGTCCGGATATCAACGCAATTGAAAACGTTTGAGGTGAGGTGACAAAATTTATGTATAAACACAACTTTCAGCCTAGAACTCGGATTGAATTAAGCCAAAGGATAATGCAAGCATGGTATGCAATAACGCAAGAGTATACGAGAAACCTAGTGTTAATTATGCCACGACGTTCACAAGCATTAATCGATAATAACAGTGCAACTACCAAATATTAAAAACATGTAATTATATTAAGGTTTAAATATGATTGAAATTAAAATTGATTGGATCATAATATTAAAAAACTTTGTTTTATTTTTGTTACATTTTAAAACACAATATGCTTATTTTCATTTTTCCTCGTATTTCTTAAAATGTGGTATTGTTGTTAAACCTTTTCACTTCCATGACAACTACTATAACAACAATGACAACAATTACCGTTCTCTGCAAGTGGCGATTGACGGGTTTCTCTCAGACACCTTCACCATCAATGCCTCAAGGGTCCATATTGTCGCCTACCCTCTTTTTACTGTATATTAACGACCTTCTAGTAAAAACCCAAAATCCAATTTATACCTTTGCTGATGACAGCACACTTGTCTCATCTTTTACCTTGAGTCCCCAAACATCCGCTGCCGACGCACATCTTCGCAGGCAGCATGAAGTATTGCGCCTCAACAATGACCTGGAAGAAATTTTGGCTTGGGGTGACAGTAACCAAGTCGAATTTAATGCTAAGAAAACCCAGGCAGCAGTCTTCTCTAAAAAGGTTAACATTGCAGAACCGGATATAGTCATGGCAGGACACGCAATTCCCCTGGCACCGTCTATTAATTTGTTGGGGGTCAATCTGGGAGGTAATATGTCTTGGCATGATCACGTTGCCGCAATTGCCAGGGCAGCTGCACAGAAACTTGGTGTACTTTTCCGCACCAAAAGGTTGTACACACCTCATCAACTTTTGACACTCTACAAAGCCCAGATTCGACCATCATTAGAATATTGCTCTCATGTCTGGAGCTCTGCACGCACCCAAGCACACCCTTCGGCTACTGGATTCCATTTAAAGGAGAGCCGTTCGTCTGATCGGCGACCCCGAGCTGACCAAGACCCTCGATAGCCTGGAGCATCGAAGACAGGTTGGTGATTTGGCTCTCTTTTACAGATATTTCCATGGCAGGTGTTCGACTGACATTGCTCACTTGATTCCACCTAGAGCAATGCAAAACAGAAATACACGGCGAACCACTGCCGCTCATCCATATGTTGTTCAGCTTAGTACTCCTCGAACTTCATTGTTCAAGAATTCTTTCATCTGGAGAACGTCATCTTTGTGGAATGATCTTCCTGAGGTCGTGTTTCCTAATGAATACAATCTTCAACGTTTCAAGACCAACGTTAATCGCTTTTTTCGCACTCGCACCGCTCCCAGAGCGCCTTAAAGGATTTTTCCTACAGTGCAGGTGTTTTATCATAAAAAAAAAATGATAACCTTTTCTCAATAGATTTTACATATTCCTTATATTCAAGGAGCTACTCTACAACAACAATTTTGCTGTCCCAGTTTTTTTTTGGGCGCAATGGTACATCAGTGTATTGAATTTCGCGTTCCGATACCAAAAATATATAGTTGTCGATATTTATTTCCAACCGTTACGGAAATACGACCGCATCAAAAACTGCAGCGTTCGATTATGTCCTTTAAGTGTCACACCTCATTAAAAAATAGAAGCTTACACCTTTCTGAACTACGTTCATGTCCCCATCCCTAGGTTACTCATTAAACTATTTATATGATTAATTTCAGCAGAAAATAATGGGTTACTGTGTTTACTGCCTGTTGATGTTATTAGTCAGTATTTGAATTTATCATTAGGCCGAAGAGGAGAATATCCAAGTAAGGTAATATACAGTGTGCCCTTAAAGCTATGGTCAATAATTAGAATTGGATCAAAATAAGGTTAGAACTTCTTATAAAATGTTCTCCTATGTCCCCAACTTACCGAGCTACAGTCCCCCTGAATGTGGAACTCTGATGAAGGTTTTCACTAAATATTTTCGAAACCGTCGAAAAATTACGAAATATTGAAGTTTTGGTAAACTTTGTGCGCTGCGTCAATCTGTTCCATCCAAAATGTGGTATTTTAAAAATTACACCAAAAGAACGGGTCGAGGTCGAACAGATCTAACCTTTTTTTGCGTTAATTTTTGTACTTTTTTATGTTGGGTTTGGGTCAATTCATGGGTTCTAAAGAAATTAACAATGTTCAGTATCCACGGATGCATGTAGATGGAGAAAACGTTGAGCGAGTCACGAAATTTAAATACTTGGGGTGTATGCTGAACGAAGATTGGGACCCAGAGCAAGAGATAAAATGCAGGATAGAACAAGCAAGAACAACCTTCCTAAAACTTCGGAAATTCCTCGTAGATAGGAATTTAAGCTTCAGCATTAGGTACAGAACGGTTAAGTGCTATGTTTGGTCAGTTCTCTTGTACGGGGTGGAAGCATGGGCCTGAAAACTGCTTCAACAAACAAAATTGAAGCATTCGAAATGTGGACTCTGCGCAGGATGCTAAGAATGTCATGAATCGATCATATAAGTAACGAAGAAGTACTCCAAAGAGCAGAAATGATAGATCGTGAACTTTTCGAAGTCATAAAAAGAAGAAAAATAGCTTACTTATGACACATTATGCGTGGAGAACGTTATGAATTTCAACGTCTTATCCTGCAGGGTAAAATCGAAGGAGGAAAGAGAGGGATAGGAAGAAAGAAATTGTCCTTGTTGAGAAATATTCGACAGTGGACGGGGATACATGATTTTCAAACATTCCTAAACGCTGCAATAAATAGGAATATCTGATAAGGATAAAAGGACGGACGCCTACGCAGGAATCTGCATGGCACCCTAAGAAGAAGAAGAAATAAATTAAATAACGAAGTCGTATCTACTCTCCAGAAGGGACATGATCATGTAGGGTTGGGAACATCTTCCAAGTAAGTGTAAGAAGGAAGATATGGCTTTCTGTTCCCAACCCTATAAGAAATTAAATGTTTTTTACAAGAAGAAGGTATTCTTAGTTGGACACAATTTATTCTATCGTTTTCGAGATAAATCGACTCAAAAATTAACTTGCCTATCAAAAATCAGAAATTTCAATAGCTAAAAAAAAATACTATTAACAAATGTGACTTTTAAAAAAATATTTAACTAATATAGATAAGTACCTACTGTTTTCTGGAATACATTTACTATTTTTTGATGATGATTGTTGGGCTTGATTGAGGCACGAAAAATCAGAACTATCATCAAGTGTTAAATTTAATTTATTGGGAAGACAAATTATAATAAATGTTATTAAATCCGCTCGATTACACTTATGTGAGATAGAAAATCCCTTCAAAGTTTAACTATGCGCGTGCATTTGTGGAAAGGCAAATAACTATAATTTTATTAATGTCTTCTTGTCACATAAAAATATTAATTTAAGTTTCTGTAGTAGTAGTTATTTTTCATAATAATTTAAAAGACGGTCATAATAAAAATTAAAAATACTGCATTTTAATTAAGTGATGATAACATAAACTATTTAATGTGTCCCACAAATTAAAAATTGAATGTCAATATGTGGGTTTTACTGCATTACAGTTTAACTGCAATTAAATATTTAAAATATTTGTTTAAAAAGCAATTAACTACAATATATTTAAATAAGGATTTATATTAGTGATATTAAAGTAAGTGCTTAATAAATTTCATTGCTGCAAATACTGTTTATTTAATTTAATTTTTACCTGAAAAGGTACCCGTATTCATTTTTTAAACTTCTGATGTAAGTAAAATAAAATCAAACTTACAATTATTATTATTTTTAAAAAATTCAAAAATGAAGCCGACCTTAAAACTGCTTTAAAAACTACAAAATACTATTATTTTCGGTACATACAAGATTTCTTCGGGATAAACACTATTAAGCTATTGCATTATCCTTTCTATTTGAACAATCTTAAAAATGACTTGGTATTTGATACTAATTTTTATTTGTTCTCGTGTTTACGTTACCAAAAATAACTATTTTTAGTTAGGAAAACAAAAAAGATATTTTTCCTGGTTATATTTACCAAAAAATGATGTCATCAGAACAAAGAAAATATCTTGTTTTCATATTAATTGGCAGAAATAAAATATTTTGTTTAGCTGAATTGTATTCTGTATATATCCTATTTAAATGTTACATCAAGGTTCCTACAAACTTGTATTTATCAATTAAGCTTGTTGTAATAACACATTATGAATTTGTTTAAGGCAATAATTGGCCATTTTTATGGCCGTGCCCGTGTGGAAAATGGATGTGACAATATTTGGTGTAATTTATTTGTGTTTATTGTCTTTCTTGTGTATGTATTTATTGGCAAAAGGAAGTTAAATCATAAGTAAGTAAACATTTTATTTTTTTTAATTGCAGTTGTACATTAAAAAGTTTAAATGAGATTTTTATAAAGCATGGCAAGGTGACCCGATGAGATATTTTTTTTTAAATTTTTGTTCTATGTTCCATTTCTATAAAAGAACGTCATATTGATTATTTTTTAATCTGACCAAATACAACAAATTTTATATAGGTAGCTGTATATTTTAAATAGAAAGTCCAGGGGGATATTTTTTGTTTTTTAATAATCGCAGTGGCAGATAAGAAAATTTAAATAAGGACAATTCAGTTCTATCAGCAATTGAACAACCCAAAAGGTTGAGTAAAATAAGTTAAAAATCTAGTGTTTCTGTTTTGTATTGCATAAGTATGTAGTATAAAGAACATGAGAGAACAAGGACATTGGAAATAATTTTTTTTAAAGAAACCATAATATCCCTGATAATTTATTCCAATTAGTTTACGCATACCTAATAGAGTAGTAATATCAAGGCATTTTTTTATTTAATATGGGACCTAGAAAAGAATATTTTTTGTTACTAAGTATAAATTACATATGACATTTTTTTTAGAAATGAAACAGACTTTTTTTAAAGTTATTTCTATCAAATCAACTTGCTAATTTTGCCATGCGTTATAAGCAGTTCATTCAAACTTTCTAATGTGCAACTGCAATGACAAAAATATAAAATTTTTACTTATTTATGATTCAACTACTTTCTTACAATTAGAAAGTACAGAAAAAAGATAATAAACACAATGTTGTGACTACATACGTAATTGTTACTCTATGAAAATTTCAAGTTTGGCCCAAATAAATGATTGCTTTGGCAATATTTGTAGATTGACAAAAACAATATTGCCTTGAAAAAAAATTTTCAATTTTCCATATTTACACATTAGTTGTGACAACTAATTTTAAAAGCGGGAGTACCATCTAAATTTAGTTATCCGTATATAAAATTTCGTTGTGACAACTAAAATTTGTAGGTTGGGTTGGTTAATGTTATTAATTAGTTCAACAGTTCAATAGTCCGATTTTACGAAAATAAATAGTTGTCAGAACCAAATTTTAGTAATCCATACCATGTTATTTTTAAGAGTGAATGATCTTAGTCTAATAAACTAACACATTCGAGTTTAGAGTATATTTTTTTGTAACTTACCTTACAATCCTGATACCAAAAATTGATTTTTTTTTTAAAGTTGCAGAATAACTGACAAAAATGACTGTAAATTAGTTGCTATTGCTGGTATTACAGTACACAGAAGAAATGGCAAGTTTGAAGGATGACACTTTTCTGTGTGACTGTCATAGCTCCCTCTACGGATATGATGATGATTGGAATGATGTCTACTTTTTCTAGCTTACATATATTATTGATCTCTGTCGCCAAAGAGTTTTCGTCTTCGAGTCGGTTTTAGAGACGTTATGAGCAACCTATATCGATTATAAAAACTTTCTTGGTATTCTTTTCGATAAGAAGTATATTCGGAGTATTGTAGTCTACTGTTCTATCCGTTATTATTGGCCTGTCCGAGTATAAGAGATATTCAGGAGATTCAAGAACTGGCTCGGGTGAGTATTGATAGTATGGCGGGAGGTTTTCCTTTAGGCCTACTTTGTGGGCCAGTTCTTTCTGGATGATCTTTGCCACCTGATTATGTCTTCTCAGGTGTCAAGTGTCGTGTGAAATAGCACCATAATCCGCCGTAATATGTTCTATCGTTTAAATTTTAAAATATTTACTTGACCTTCAAAGAAATAGCAACGTAGGATGGCTTCCCCTACCCCTCGACCGCCTTAATTAGTTCACAGCCACTCCGTTTCGCGGTGTTAGTATTGCCATTAATGTTAAAGTCACATCAGCGGCATCTATTATTTAATCCGTTAATAACGTTTGTCTCTGTTCGAGTTGTGTGTGTATGTGTGTCAGTTTTTCAAGCGCGACTTATTTTCATCATAACATAACACACTAGTGCCATAAATAACTATTGATAGTACACAATATACTATTTTCTACTTCCACATGGAAACTTGCTGTTTTCTTTCCACTTATGTGGCGGGTAAAGTAGGCTATTCCAGTTAACTGTGCGGCAAAATTTCATATCCATCTTATCACAGTCGATTACAGAGAAGCCAAATTTACATATCGTAAATTCGTTTTCTGACAGTTGAGAGAAGTTAGGTTAACAATATGCTTCAAAAATATGTAAATCTGTCAGATAAAATTTGTTCTTTTTAAATTTAAATCAAAACATTTATCCCAGAGTCCATGTATACACAATAATTTCCTAAAGAGTACACGAAATGGTGCAAAAATTGAAGGTATAATAACAAAATTAATACCAAAATATATTTCTACCAAATCATTGTTATTTTCTGACCGAACTAAAGATTTGCACACAGACCCACTTTATTTCCATTCATTTCTAGACAATTACTGCAAGTTTTGCATAAGATGTACTATATACCTATCAAATGAACGTTTTATTACTAACCTTGGTTATTTTTTCCATATAAATAATATATTATTATAAATATTAGTGCACGGGGATATTTTCCCATATATTTTGAACGGGGATCCAACCCCAATTGATCTTAAAACTTTTATTATACGCAACAAACATAGAAAATTAACTGGTAATTCTTCCTTAAATGGTGGAACATAAAGATAACCCGATAAAACAGACGAAATTATAAAATTTCTAGAAAAAAAATCCATTTTTTAATTAAAATATTTAAGGTTATGTTATTTCTACTTACACTATTGCTACTTTTCTTTCCACGTTAACAGTGTTGCTAGTTTGTAAATTGGCGATTATTTTGAAAAATTTGACCATAGCGAACGTTAAAAATTCATATTAATGCACAAAATCCATTTTTAACTGTTTAAAACGAATTCTACAGCTATTTGGTTGTATTTTTAAAGTTATAATTCTTATGCAAGCAGAAGTAAACCCGATCAACCTTTTTTCTTCTGTGCAATTCAGTAAAATCAAAATACCTACGGTTGAGAAAATAAATTGTTCTTGTTATTAATACATATATCGCTTTTTGTCTGTTATTCTGCAAAAAGCCGAATGTTCGATATATTCAAAAGTGAGTTTATATAAATATAAGAACTTACCCAAATCGATAAATATGTTACAGTGTAATTTGGTCCATGGGTTTGCCATCAAAATGAATTTTTGTTCAATTGTTTCTTATTATCGTTCTCACAAATTCATGGCCAACTTAAAAGACAAGTTATATTGCCTTATTTAAATAATTTTTTTAAAATTCTTAGCATGAAGTTCGGAAGTTAAGTCGTAGAAAAAATATACTGTATACAACTCGAGTGGATTGTCCATATTGCGCTCGGAAGTTTGAGCACTCCGCCTACGGCGTCGTGCTCAATTTACTTCCTCGTGCGATATGGACATCATATCCACTCTTGTTGCACAAACTACTATAGTTTTTAATGCTAATATTACTTATATTAGAGTAAGCATTGTTAACTGGAATACAGATATATTAATTTATAAAACCCTTTCCCTCATTTTTCTGATTAAAAAACACTAATCAAACCATGTAAAGTTTAATGAGCTTAAAATTGATCATTAAAATAGTTTAAATACGATAATCCTGAAGGTAATATACATTCATGCCAATTATAAAGTAATCCTTAAACTTTAACAAAATTTATGTGTCTATTCTCTTTTTGAGATATTTATAGACAGATTCAGATTCCTTTGAATGGCCGCTTTTGAAAAACCGATAATAAATTCCTTATATCTGTACGCTCATTAAAATTGGTAACTTTTTTGACAAAAACGTTAAATTTATGTTTTATATGAAAGAGAAACAAAAAGGTCAAAGTAAAATTAATATTCAAAAGGGTCCATTGTCCTGTTGTTGTTTTTTTGAAGTCGTTACTTATTTTATACCGTTTTATCAAAAACTGCATAAACTACCGTTTTTATTTTAAAATATATTTGATTATTATATTATTGATATATTATATCTACTCTAGTAATTTTTGTATCATTTAACTTTTGTTTTATTAACGAGATATAAAAAAAATATTTCAAAAATAGTTTCAGGTATTTGGCTGTCACGCAAAATTTAGTTAAACAATATCTCTCGACTATCGGGTCAGGTCAGCCCAGGCCACTTAATTAATAAAGGTTCGGTTTTTCGGGCCCTAACCATTTTTTCCGGGCCTGTTGTCATTTTGTGACTAAAATTGAAGTGTTCTTTTTTATTAAACACACTACATATTGTGTGTTTTTTACCAATGAGAAGTTGGTATCTATATGGGTATGGTAAAATTATTTTCGTGAAGAAAAAAAAATTCCAATAAGAAGATATAAGACAAGGAAAACCCTAAACATAATTATTAAAGTTCATTGTAGTGTAAAAAATAACTTTTTGACACATTCTCATATCTTTACAGTCCAAAACTAAGGAGTCTTTAAAAATGTATTAATAAACATGGCCAGGAATCGGGCCAAGAGAACCCAATGTTTTTTGCCTAATGTCATATCAGTCTATCTCAGAAAGGTGTAGAGTAATAAAATGGGAAATTCTGTCCCGTTCGGCTAAATTTCGGTGTCGGCCATAGGCGTAGGTAAATTTTGTGCGTTAAATTATTTATAATAACTAACCAAAGAAAAAAAAAGATAATTTGATAAAGAAGAAACTATTAGCTAAAGCAAATTTACACAAACATGGTTTTATGAAATATGCCGTGGAAGATATAGCTGAAAAACATAGTACTGCGCACACCGCCATATCCTTGCGAACTAAATCTTATAAAATTTATATGGGCGCAAGTGAAAGGATTTGTAGCAAGACACAACATGACATTCAAAATGAAAGACGTTAAGCTCCTGTTTGATCAAGGAAGTGACACCAGAGAACTGGCGAAAAGCAGTCCATCATGTTAATAAAGAAAAGGAGAAAATGTGGGATCTTGATCACCTGATTGATCGGACCGTCGACCTGTCAAATATACCATCAAGAGGAGATGACAGTTCCTCAGATTATAAAGAATATTATGATTTTTTATAATTAATGTATTGTTTGTATTTTTTTTATAATGTTTAATAAAAAATAAGTGTACCTAATACTATGTACATAATGCACGCCTTTGTCACACCATTTTCAGTGTTTTGTGAATGAATAACAATAGGCAAAACACATAAATTCACCCAAACCCGGGTGGTACTACCTGCACTTGATGAAAATAAAGAATTTTGTAATGAAATCAATGATGTCAAATTATGAAAGTGGCTTAAATATTCTTTGGGCCACTCTGTAGTCCCTTTGCATACCTACTGAGCTTTGATTACTCTACACATTTTTAATATAGACTATAGATATTTGAATTTAGAAATATTGGTTCTAAGAGGTTTGGCTCAGGCCGCAACTGCTACCCTGCCACCCCATCGAGTCCGAGCCTGATTTGTGTATACAAGTTTAAATAAGTATTTATAATTGGCAACACGATAATATCAATTTTATTGCAACGGCAACGTCTTAAATGTAATACCTGCAAAAGATACTTATACAGTTTTATTAGTTGTAACATTACCTAATACTTTTTTTTAATTAACTGTGAACACCGTAAATACAACATATTTACGGCTATTAAACTAGTTTTATACCCATTGAACGTCATGTCTCTTGACTGTTAAATAGATGTTACCAACCACACAACTAGAGTACTTGTACAACGGTGATAAAAGCCACGATAAATACAAGGAGCAATAAAAAAAGCAAAAAAAACTAAAACAAAAAACCCTTTGTTACATTTATTTTTCAATATGATGTCGTGGGTGCCATAGCGTAACCAGAAAATATGTTCAGGGGTAACTAGGACAATTTTTTTCTCTGGAGGAAGGGGCAGTCGATACTACATGTAGTTCATGATTTTGTACTTAGTTAGAAAAACGGAAAAGCTCAGCAGGCGAAAACTCTTCGGGGATATGCCCAATGATCGTTAAAAATTTACCCAAGTCCAATCAAATTTCGAAAATTAAATTATTACCTATACCTCCTCTAACTTACCCATGGTTAGATTAGATGGGGTTTTGTGAATGTATTTTTTCACTTTTTTCTTGGTATCCTAGCTGGCTCTTTAATTTTATAAAAGAAAAACATTTTTTACATTTGTGAAATACATGAATGTTGTTTTTCAATCCAAAATTTTCACATAAAACATATATTTACAGAAATACCTAATGTGGAGTGGAAATTTAGAAGGTACGAAATAAGAACACAAAGTCTTCCTCCGCTGTTATATTAAAGAAATATTTTGATTTAAGAAACTTTTCAATATGTTTCGAATGCTTCTGTGTTCGAAAAACAAAACAAATATTTAATGACATCCTTTATTTGTGAACAAAGTTAATAATATTTATTTAAGTTGCTTGTAATAAGTTATGTCCTTTTAATAATTTTCGATTTACAATAAAATAGTATGTATACCTCGTAGAAAAAGTCACATTCCCGGACTCCGTATTGTCAGTCTCGGCTTGCGTCTCGACATACAATCTTTACGATCATCCGGGAATGTTCAGCTTTTCCTACTAGGTATACAATATACTTACTATTTATATGCTCACCACGCAAAAATTAAAGATTTTTTCAGAAATTAGGTAGATGTTTTTGGAGCTTATGTTTTGAAATAGTCCTTTTTAAGTGCTGTTTTGTATAAAAGTTTGGATTTAGATTCATAATAAAGCATTTTTGGTGTAATGAGCGATATTTACTCTATTTTTAATCATGAAAAACCGAGCCCGAAAAACGCTGGTTAGAGTCATACATACGTCTTATGTTAAAATGTTGGATTGACACCAATATTCATATTTTTCACAAATATAAAAAATGTTTTTTTTTTTAATAAAGAGCCAGCTAGGAATATCAAAAAAAAAGTAAAAAAAAAACATTTACAAAAACAATTTTTAATAATTTAATTTTCTAAATTTGACAGTAGTTAGGTGAATTTTAAACGAACTTTAGGCGTGGCCCCGAAAATTTTTCGCCTGCGGCGCTTTTTCGCCTGCACCTCACCTCCCGTCATCTACAGCTCACGTATTAATTTAGTTAGGAATTTGATATTTTGCAGACTTTACCTGTATCCTAGGGCACATTTCAGGAAAATATTTTTGTTGATACAGGGTATTCGAAAAATGTGTGACGTCATAAGGATCTATTTTTTTAAATCATGCTATATATATTATTACTTATTTGAATACCTCCTATAATTGCCTACATACCCCTGAAATTTTAATGAAATCGGTGCAGTATTATAGGTGAAAAAAAATAAACACTAAGAAAAATCAGTTTTGCACCACTGATTTTTCTTAGCTTTAAATTTTTTCTCCTATAATACTGAACCGATTTTATTAATATTTTTGGGGTATGAAGGCAGCTATAAGATGCATCCAAATAAGTAAGAATATATATAGCATGTAATCTAAAAAAATAGATCCTTATGATGTCACACTTTTTTGGAACACCCTGTATAAACAAAAATATTACATACATTATATACAGGTAAAGTCTGCAAAATATTAAAATCCCAACTTAATTAATAAGTGAGCTATAGAAGACGGGAGGTGAGGTGCAGGACCCTGTATATGTCGATTTGGGTTTATTCATTTCTTATATTTACACGAAATCACTTTGAATATATCTATCTTTCTCACATTCGACCTTTTGCAGAATAACATACAAAAAGCCATATATTTATTGATAAAAATAAACAATGTCCTTTTCTAAACCATAGCCAATTTGATTTATTGGTCTGCTGAAGTGTATTATTGGTTGTCTGCTTACGCAAGAATAGTATCGTCAAATAAGCAAAATGGCGGTAAAATTCTTTTTAATGTATTAAAAACGGGTTTTATGCATTAATAGTAATTTTTATCGTTCGCTATAGTAAAGTTTTTCAAAATAATTACCTTCTATGACAATTAATAAACTGGAAACATGGTAAGCGTGATAAGACAAGTGGCAATATTGTAGTGATACCGGCTACAAAATTAACGAAGCAAAATCAAATAACATAATTTATAAAGTACAAATGAAGGCAAGTCTTTTCACACAATCAAAAAACAAACACCGTCAGAACAAGCATATTTAGTGTAATTTTTATTAATAAAAATTAAAAATAATAAAGTCTATCCTAAATAATTTGTTTTATGTAAAAATATTCCGCCTTACAGGCCAACGAAATTATCATTCATTAAAAAACTGCCTACAATAGTTCATTCTTCATTTTGTAAACTGTCTATACGAAGTTAAGAAGCTCTTGTAAATAGTTATCTAAATGAAATCAGTAGTTAGTAAGTCAAAATGCCACAATAAACAAAAACGCTACAACGATTACTGCAGCTCGTAGTTCAGGAAAGTGGTCCGTGTGCCCACACTTCAGATTTTGATCTTATTAAATTAAATCAATGTGTCCTGACATCCTGACAGAGTTGCTAACAGTTAAAAAAAATCAGATAAATGTTACCGAATGTTTATTAATATAACGCATTTACTTTCGTCACAAGTTCTGGCACTGTGTCTTTATTTTTTGTAAGAAGATGAATGAAAATAAAGGAAAAATGATTTAAGGTCAAACAATAGTCGATGAATCATCACGACCAAGTACTGCATTTCCACCACACCGCGCGTACTGTACCAGCGTCTGGCGATGGCATTAAAATGTCTTTTTTATATACAAAATATTATAAAAACGAATTTAACGAGAATTAAGTGGCGCGGCGTTAGTAGAGATTTTTAAGATAACATCGGGGCATCGGTTTTAACATGAATAGCCGCAATATTTCTATTTTTATGTTCTGCATGGCGAATTATATAATTAATAATTATTGAAACTTTAAAATAAATTTTCAATTTTGTTTTTTTTAATAAGGTGTTATCCGCCAAACACCATCGAACATCATGGAGAATCCCGGGCTGTTGCACTGGACATCTCTAGGGCTTTTGATCGTGTTTGGCACGATGGACTTCTAAGTAAATTGCGATCCTACGGTATGCCTAATGGATTTTGTTTATGGTTAACCAGCTTCCTTAAGAACCGTTCTCTGCAAGTGGCGATTGACGGGTTTCTCTCAGACACCTTCACCATCAATGCCGGTGTTCCTCAAGGGTCCATATTGTCGCCTACCCTCTTTTTACTGTATATTAACGACCTTCTAGTAAAAACCCAAAATCCAATTTATAGCTTTGCTGATGACAGCACACTTGTCTCATCTTTTACCTTGACTCGCAGGCAGCATAAAGTATTGCGCCTCAACAAGGACCTGAAAGCAATTTTGGCTTGGGGTGACAGTAACCAAGTCGAATTTAATGCTAAGAAAACCCAGGCAGCAGTCTTCTCCAAAAAGGTTAACATTGCAGAACCGGATATAGTCATGGCAGGACACGCAATTCCCCTGGCACCGTCTATTAATTTGCTGGGGGTCAATCTGGGAGGTAATATGTCTTGGCATGATCACGTTGCCGCAATTGCCAAGACAGCTGCACAGAAACTTGGTGTACTTTTCCGCACCAAAAGGTTGTACACACCTCATCAACTTTTGACACTCTACAAAGCCCAGATTCGACCATCATTAGAATATTGCTCTCATGTCTGGAGCTCTGCACCCAAGCACACCCTTCGGCTACTGGATTCCATTCAAAGGAGAGCCGTTCGTCTGATTGGCGACCCCGAGCTGACCAAGACCCTCGATAGCCTGGAGCATCGAAGACAGGTTGGTGATTTGGCTCTCTTTTACAGATATTTCCATGGCAGGTGTTCGACTGACATTACCCACTTGATTCCACCTAGAGCAATGCAAAACAGAAATACATGGCGAACCACTGCTGCTCATCCATATGTTGTTCAGCTTAGTACTCCTCGAACTTCATTGTTCAAGAATTCTTTCATCTGGAGAACGTCATCTTTCTGGAATGATCTTCCTGAGGTCGTGTTTCCCAATGAATACAATCTTCAACGTTTTAAGACCAACGTTAATCGCTTTTTTCGCACTCGCACCGCTCCCAGAGCGCCTTAAAGGATTTTTCCTACAGTGCAGGTGTTTTATTATAAAAAAAAAACCAAAAAAAACAAAAAAAAAAACAAAAAAGGAAACGGTGCCACGTTTAATGCTGGTATGGAAGGCTCTTAAGAGAACAAACAGTAATCAATGAGTCATCACGAACAAATGCTGCATTTCCACCACATCGTGAATACTGTACCTGCGTCTGACGATGGCAATAAAATTTATTTTTGTATTGTACAAAATATTATATAAACGAATTTCACCAGAATTAAGGGGCGCAACGTTAATGGAGCTTTTGAAAATAATATCGGGGCATCGTTTGTAATTTTAATGGAAAATAAGAAAATAATGTGAATAGTCGTAATATTTCTTCTTTTATGTTCTGCACGGCGGATGATATAATTTCAACCTATACAGGGTGTCCCACCGGGAACCGAATCGATCTATATATAGAAAACTATACATAGGAAAATTTTGAAAATTTGACAGTATGCTGATGCTGATGGGGGCGACCGGGTTAAAATATTTTCATAATGGTGGCACTTCCGGTTATACCAGAAGTAAGTGTCAACTTGCTTATTTTAAATAGGACACCCTATATATTATTACATTTTTGCATTCTACGTAAGATTTTAAGCAGATTTTGTATACCATATCCTACACCTATGTCTAAACGTTTTTGACATATTTGAATTTTTATGTCAAAAATGACGTTTGCAAGCCTTAGAATGATTATCAATTTTTTCTATAAAGAAGCCTTATTTATTTAATTTAAGTGGGATTCCTTGTTATAAAGGACCTGCCTTAATAGATTTTGTTTAATATTTTGATAACTATTAATACAGGGTGTTTAAAAAATAAGATTAAAAATGAAAATGAAAAAACTGTTAAAAGTCCAGATTTTCAAATGGAAACACCCAAATTTCATAATTATTTTTTATTTACCATTAAAATTAAGGGTAAGTTTGTATAAGGTTGTATATCCCAAAAATTCTTAGTTTTCGAAATATTGCCAATTTAATATTTTTATATGGAAATTTTGCTGCAGATTTTAAGTTCAGTTACTCTTAGTTGGCTATGGCGGCGTTGAAAAACAATCAAATGCCAAAAAAATCTATGACGCTGTCACTTAACATTATTAATAATCATGCCTGGGCATTTAAATTATACAAACGAAGATTATTTAAACTTATTTATTATTTATGGAGAATGTGATAAAGTTATATCATGTCACATTTGCCATTCGATATCCGCAAAAACAGAAGCCATCACAATGTGCTTATTAGGTAATAATGTTTAAATGGTAAGTGACAGCTTTATAGATTTTTTAGCATTTGATTGTTTTTCAACGCCGTCATAGCCAACTAAGAGTAACTGAACGTAAAATCTGCAGCAAAATCCCTATATAAAGATAGTAAATTGGCAATATTTCGAAAACTAAGAATTTTTGGGATATACAACCTTATACAAACTTACCCTTATTTTTAATGCTAAATAAGAAATAATTATGAAATTTGGGTGTTTCCATTTGAAAATCTAGACTTTTTGCAGTTTTTTCAATTTAATTTTTAATCTTATTTTTTAAACACCCTGTATTAATAGTTATTAAAATATTATAAAAAATCTATTAAAGCAGGTCCTTTATAACAAGGAATCCCACTTAAATTAAATAAATAAGGCTTCTTTATAGAAAAAATTGATAATTATTCTTAGGCTTGCAAACGTCATTTTTGACATAAAAATTCAAATATGTCAAAAACGTTTAGACATAGATATAGGACATGGTATACAAAATCTGCCTAGAATCTTACGTAGAATGCAAAAATGTAATAATATATAGGGTGTCCCATTTAAAATAAGCAAGTTGACACTTACTTCCGGCATAACCGAAAGTGCCACCATTATAAAAATATTTTAACCCGGTCGCCCCTATCAGCATCAGCATACTGTCAAATTTTCAAAATGTTCCTATGTATAGTTTTCTATATATAGATCGATTCGGTTCCCGGTGGGACACCCTGTATAATTGAAACTTTAAAATAAAATGTAAACTTAAAAAAAAAAAAAGGTATCATCGGCTAAACTAGAAGTTCTTGTGAACCCCTTTGTAAAATTCCTCCTGTAAAATTAGACAAGCCAGGAAACGATGCCGCGTTTCACGCTGGTATGGAACCATAGACACAAAAGAAACAGAGACAGAATTGTTTACATATTATCGCAATCAGACCGATTTTTAACACAAAGCGATGATGACAAATTTCTGCGGGGTGCCCTAGATCTAACTCCTGTGTTTGAAAATAAAGGGTATACTTAATCATAGTACAATGAGTAAATTTTTATGTGTACTTAAGTAATAATAATACACTAAATTATTAGTGTGCTTTTTTCCATCAAAATACGCAATTTCTACTTTTAAAATTATGTAGTTTCCTAGTTACATAAAACTAAAGTGTATATGGGAAAAACCTTTGGCACCGCTGTACAAGCGTTTACTATTACTGGCGACGAGAATTTCGCCGAATTTTAGGAGTTCATTCATTTTATGTGAAAATACGTATTTGCAGTGTTGCTCTGCGGGGCCTGGTACGTTTTACAATTTTAGATTGATTTTTAGTGTTTTCTTGGCCAAAGAGCTGTTAAAGCTCTTTTATTACCAATTCTAAATGGTTGGCCAGTGCGTTGTTTGCAAGAAAGTTGATTATCTTAGCCCCGGATTGGTGTTTCGGCGGTAAGTGAAGTTAGGTTTTTTTAGCTTAACCAGTGGTGTGGTTTATTGTATATTTAAAGTAAATAACTGCAAAAACAATTCCATTTTGTCTGAACTTCTTTAAAAAAACGTAGATGACAAATTAAACAAGAAATATAGATATTATTGTAAAATTCTAATCTAGATTTCCCAGTTTAAAGCTTTTCTTTACCCTCTACACATTTTTTAATGCACGTAGTTATTTACTAATATATTGCAGTAAGTACACACATAGACATTCTATGTCTGTACTATGTCTCATTACTTTACATTAAATGCAGGATTTGATTAAATGTTATCATACATCTAGAATATTATGTATATTTATTTTTTTGAAAAAAATTACAATTTTCGTGAATTTTAAATACCTTCTTCATAATATTGTTGTGGCATTACTGTAAAATTATTTTAATGTTAGAGAGGTTTCCTGTCTAAAAGAAAATATATTATGAAAGGGTTTTACTATAACTTGGTATAGTATTTTTATTCCGAATTGAAGCGCTGTGCCGGTATACATTGAATAAATATTGACCATGGTTAGTTGATGTATACTGGCAATATGTTTATCAGTGCTTCAATTTGAAATAAAAGTAATACACTTATTACTATAGGTTAGTACTAATTTTATGATAGGGTTTAAACCAGTGCCAATAATTTACCTACACACACAAAAGTATATTAAAATAGTGTGTTATATTCCTACGTTGAATAGTGGAGTATATATGTATATAACAGCCTGTATATTTTTATTCAGCAATCCTTATAAAGAAACTTTTGTATAAAATATTTTTCTGTATCTCTTTTAACTCCGAAAATATAGGGTAATTTTGAAATTGTCAATTTTTCGATTTTCCCTCGTATCTCTTAAGCAAGCGAAAATTTTCAAATTTTGATTTTACCATTTTAAGTTTGAATTTGATTGAATTGAAGTTCGATAGCACTAACAATAACGGATATACTCTATAAAAGTGTCGAAAATGGGACACCCTGTACAGAAATTTTTGTTCTTATTCAAGAAATGGCGTAAATTATGGCTAATAGTTCCCAGGTTAGTGGTAGAAAAAATATTTTACAGTACATTATAAATATTTTTTAATTAATGGACTTTTATTTTTCACTAATCTCTAAACAAGGCTTACGCCACTGGTAAAGGTATTCGGCTAAGGGGACAGCCAAGTTACAGCGTTGCCATTTTTTATGCCATCCTTTTTCAACATACTTAAAACTAAAAAAACATAAATGATTGTAAACAAATTGTGTTTATGAATGAAATGTTTTGTCTCCTCTTTATATGTCTATATATGGAACGCTCTTAAAGGATTACATTAGTGCAACTTCCTCTTGCTATTCATCTTAAAATCTCTCTTACTTTCCACTCTAGATTTGTTGTCAAGAAAAATCTGTCCGATTCAATGTTACGGCGTCGCTTAGACATGAGTTTTTTAAAAAGTTTAAAAGGGCCCAGAACTGGATTTACTTTATTTGAATCAACTTTTTACTATCTGTTAAATGTCGAGCTCTACCTTAAGCAGTTTTTAAGAAAATAAGGTTATACTCCACACACATAATTTTCAAGTTTTATCTAAATTAGTAAATATGGATTAATCTTCGCTGTAACTGTTTCTATACAGGGTGTTCCGTAATGACGTGCTAATATTTTAGGGTGTGATTGCTCCAGTCATTTTATGATGAAAAGTTCATAAAAACATATGTCCTAAACGGCTTAAATTTTTTGCTACAGGGTGTTGAATTATTTTTTTTTAATGCGTTTTTTGTAATATCTTCGAAAGTACTTTATATAATATTTTCAATTTTGGCATGTGCTAATAAACCACATCGTTTAGTAATAAAAGTTCTTTTTTTTGTCCCACCAGTGGCGTCCCTGCAAACATTTCCTCTGATATTTTTTAGAAAAAAGTGGTACGCCACTGACTTTTTTCCATGTGAATATTATTTCTGATTAGCCTGGTCAATTCTGCAAAAAAATGGTCTCTTGCGTTTTTCTCCTCAGGCACACCGTTCTTAATTAAAATAATTCCTACAATCATTATAACCACAATGGAGTTATTTTACATTCCCTTACTATTGAGCCACCCTGTAATATTCTAATTCGACCATTGTTTAATTGACTTTGTCATTTTTTAGATAGATTGTACCTATTATTATAGGATTTAAAGTAGTCATTCTTGCCTTTATTTGTCATTTAAATGTTTTTTAAAAGCATTCGTCTGTAGTGTAGTGTAGTAGATTTTTTTACTTCGCATTCCAATAACCGATTAGACACTTTGTGTTGTTTTATTATTATTTTTTTCATCCCATACTTTTCTACCACTAATAAATATGTCATTCGTTCCGGCTTATTAATTATTTGATTTATGAGGTCTCTCAATTCTTATTTGCACACCTGATATGATTATGCTAATTCGATTTGATTAAATCGTTAGCTTATAAAAGCAATTTGTTTTTTATCGTTCATTGACGTAGATCGAGAGTTTATTATATGACATGTAACATGAAAAAAGTTCCTTGCAAAAAATAAAAGATACCCTGTTACTTACGTCTAAATTATCAAGAAAATCATTGTATAGTAAGAGGTTTATAATATCGACATTTTGGTAACACTTTTCCAAGCAACAAAATCTCCCTAATTGATTTTTCAGACGCTAAAATCTCCGCACTGGCTGACTCATGAAACTAGATTAACGATTCGCTGAAATCAATTATATTTGCAGCTGAATATAAAACAGGTTTTTACAAAATTGTGTGTATGAATTCCGAGAAAATCACGTTTGAACTTTAATTTTTTTAGCAGAATTTTGTTGGTTGATAAAATGCATGTTAACCGACGAAATTCCGCTAAACGATATTTCAAACGTGATTTCTCGGAATCCACACAAACAATTTTGTAAAACCCTGTTTCATATCCAGCGGCAAATATAATTCTTTCCGGCGATTCGAAAATCCTGTTTCATGCATCAACCAGTGCTGATATTTTAGCGCCTAAAAAATCGATTGGAGAGATTTTGTTTAAACCTCGGACAGTCAGGATTCCCGTTAATAATCCTAGGCCGACTAAGTAATCTGCAGCGAGCGTTAGCACAAACATTCAGTGGCGTATTTAGGATGTTAGACTAGCAATTAGACTTTTAGACTCTGATTTATAATAAAAAAATAGGGCGGAAAGAAACGAGAATGCTTTATTACGAAACGGCACTTAAGAAGGAGTATTTCAAAACCTAAGAATTTGCACCAAAAACTGCTCTTAGATCTATGCTCCTAAAATACATGATTTCTGAAAAAATCATCAATTTTGGCGTGGAGCGCGATATTTATTTTATTCTTAATTATGAAAAACCGAGCCCGAAAAAGGCGTGTTAGAGTCATATAGGTATACGCCTTATGCTAAAATTTTAGATTGACATCAATATTCATATTTTTCACAAACATAAAAATGTTTTTTTTAATAAAAAGTCAGTTAGAAAAATCAAAAAAAAAACATTTACAACAACAAATTTTAATAATTTTGATGAAATTTGTTAGTAATTAGGTGAATTTTAAACGAAATTTGGGCGTGGCCCCGCGGCGCTTTTCTGCCTTCTTTTCTAGGTACAATATCATGAAATTAATGTAGTCCCGACTGTCCCTCTCTCCAGAAAGGAAATCTGCCACTTGCGCCAATTCAGCCCCCCCCGAGCATATTTTCTGGCTACGCCAGTGCAAACAATTATGTGTCTGTTTGAAGGTTGGAGACAATGATGTTTTTTGAATGATAGGAAAGTTTTGGTCAAATTGCTACCCCATAAGATTAGTTGACAAGAAATTGAAAACTAATAAGAATCGGCCAAATGCACAAAAGTAGCAAAAAGAGGCACAACCAACGCTCAACATTCCGTATGTCAAAGAAGTATCTGTAAAAATAAGAAAATTTAGGACAATGATACAACATCAATACGTTATTCAGTTCGAAAGACACTTTAATAGGCCATCTGATGCGAAGATGAAAAAATAAGCCAAAAAGACAGGATCCCTGTGATTGTAGCTTATATTGGTGAGGTACTAAGCTAGTATAAATAGAGATATAGTTACTATACTTAGTACTTAGTATTCACTTTAAGACGACTGAAGATACTTACCAGTTGAAACATTGTGATGTAAAATAAATAAAGACAAGTCCAGAACGCTTCTATCATTCAATAAATACTTACTTTAGGTAAAAAATAACGTGTCAAATTTACCCAATTAGGTAAAAAAGAAAGGTCCAAATTGTAATGATGAAGTGACTGTGATCAAAATATCTTGTCCGAGTAAACAACGTAGATCAAAAGGAATACTTAGCAAACATATGTTGTGCATACAATACATAGTTCCATAGCATTTTAAATAATATTTGCCACCATATTATACAGCGTGTCCTAAAAGTTATTGTCAATAATTTGAGATATAGTAGATTGATTTAAAAGATAGAATCAGACCTTTCTAGATAAAAATTTGAAATTTAGACGTTTTGATACACTTTATACATTGATTAGAAGTATGATCACCAGAAGTAGAGGGCAGTGTGGCCAAAAGGATTAATGTCATTGTACTTTTACAGAAGAAGCTATTTTAAGATTTTTTAGATTTTTTGTAACTATTAATAAAATTAAATCTTTTTTTTAAGTTGTAGAATTAAAAAGTCTTAATTATGAGTAGGTATATCTTGTTTTTATAAGTTGTCTAAATTTCGCTCGGTAGCAAATGAATAGGAAATAATTATATAAGAAGGCCTGACCTTATTTTAAACAAATCTACTCTATCCCAAAATATTGATGATATCTTTTGGGACACCCTGTATACTGTCGTTAACCATAATATATTACTAGACCTAGGGCCACGCCACTGGCTTATTTATAAAACCAACCCATTTACCTTAGCTCAAGAAAAATCAGAAAAGGGGCTAGCATTAATATGGCGTAATACTGTACATAATACTAATGGTTAAGTCAAACATAATTAGTAAAGACATTGTTTTAAATATGACAAATGAATATTTGTCCAACAATTTATCGATATGAATGCAAATGAGGTTAAAAAACGTTCATAACACCTTTAGGTTTCTTATACTATATTATTAAAGTTATAATTTAAAAAAATATTACACACCCTCTCTCTACGGATATTAGATATTACTAAATTAATTTTACGGGGTGCAGTGGCTAACAGTAAGGGTGGTAGAGTGTAGAGGTAAAGGGGATAGAATTTAATAATAATAAACATTTTATTACTAACCAGAAGTGTACATTGTAAATACAAATACTTCATAACAAGTAATATGGTTAATAAAAGGCCTTTTTTGAATGATAGAATAGTTTTGGACTTGCATTGTCTTTAATTTGTTTTACATCACAACGTTTCAACTGGTAAGTATCTCCAGTCGTCTTCAGGTGAATACTAAATAAGTAAAGTAACTACAGCTCTATTTATACTAGCTAGATGTACTGGAGCATGACTGAGATGGGTGCAGTCATGCGTTTAATTGCGGTATTTTAAGTTTACATCTACTTAACAAAGGTTTCCAGATATTTCTTATATCTAGTGAGGGCTTACTAAAACAATCTGGGTTCTGGTATATGATAGCAGCTTCCTTGAACTTCCTCTTCCTCCAATGTGGTTCTTTGTGCAGGATTCGAGCTTCTGTCCACTTAATGTGATGACCGTGTGTCCAGGCATGGTCAGCTGCCCCTGATTTTTCGGTTTCTCCTTTAAGCGTGTTGTTTCTGTGTTCCTTGACCCTAGTTTCAAGTGGCCTTAGAGTCTCACCAATGTAGGATCTGCCACATTCGCAGGAATTCCTTGAGTTCGTCATCGTTTCCATTCCAAATAATGAAGGTGTCGTCCACATATCTCAGCCATGTTTTTGGTTTCTTTTTTGCTTGTTTTATTGCTTCGGATTCAAACCATTCCATGTAAATGTTGGCGATTATTGGTGAGAGAGATGAGCCCATCGGTAGTCCGTCCACTTGGCTGAAAAACCTATCTTTTTCCTGAAAGTAAGAATTATTCAGGCAACATTCTAATAGTTCCATGATGGCCTTGATAGGTAGCAGTGTTCTTTCTTGTAGTGTCTGGTCTTCCTCAAATCTGCTTTTAATAACCTTTAGTGCATCTTTTACAGGGACGTTAGTGTAGAGACTTTCGACGTCAAAACTGACAAGTTGATCTTCTGGTTGTACTTTCATCCCGCCAATAAGTTGTACGAAGTGTTGAGAATTTTTCACAAATGATGTGCTATTTCCTTGGAGTGGTTGAAGTAGGGGTAGTAAGAATTTCGCAAGTTCGTAGGTAGGAGAGTTTCGAGAGCTCGTTATGGGTCTGAGAGGCATGTTCTGTTTATGTATCTTCGGCAAGCCATAGAGGTGTGGAGGCTTACTGTGATGTGGTGTCAGGCGTCTTCGTGTCTTTTCTGGTATGTATTGGTCAAATTTCTTGAGTGTTCGGTAGACTCTTCCTTCAATGGTGGAGGTAGGATCCTTGGACATGGGGGTGTAGTTTCCTTTCTGCAGAACTTCTTCGATTTTTTTATTGTAGGTCTGAACATCCATAATAACGGTTGCATTTCCTTTATCGGCTGGAAGAATCTTGATATTCGGATCTTTACGTAGTTTTGCAAGCGATATTGTTTCTTCCTTACTAATATTTTGTTTTGGGGGTCTTGATTTTTCTAGAACCTCTCTAACCTTCCATCTGAATTCTTCCGCTTGTGTTTCTCGTATGTTTGTTGAGTCGACGGCGCTAATGATGTCCAATATTGGTACCTCTTTTGGAGCAATAGTGAAGTTTAGACCTTTAGCCAATAGGGATTCTTCTATGGTTGTTAATTGTTTGGATGAAATGTTGATAATGGTTCTTTGGTTCCGAGTTTGTGTTGTTGGTCTTTCTTGACTAACCTGTTTTCGCAATTTCTTATCATGAATGTGTTGTTGATTTGTTCTTACTTTTTCACAAGTGGCGTCAATCTTCCGGAAAATTGGTCCGTGATCTTCTTCCAGTGTGTATTCTTTGATTTCCTCAAATCTTTGTTGGAGATCTGTTAGTAGAGAAGCTTTCTTAAAACGGTGGTAGTTGATCTGGGAGCGTATAAGGGCTTTGCTAGCGTTGTTGAGAATCTTCTGAGCTTGTTGTCCTGGGATTAGTGACTTAATCCTAAAGCCATCTGGAATAATTCCTTGGTCTCTTGCTCGTAGTAGAAACTGAATGTGTGTTTCCTCCTTTGTTAATTTTACCTTAGTTTTCTCGTAGTTACGAAACTTATCACTTATACCGGGTCCATACCGGGCTTCTAGTGTCTGTTTGAAGGTTGGAGACAATGATGTTTCTTGAATGATAGAATAGTTTTGGACTTGCATTGTCTTTAATTTGTTTTACATCACAACGTTTCAACTGGTAAGTATCTTAAGTAAGTATACTTACCAGTTGAAACGTTGTGATGTATCTTAAGTAAGTATACTTACCAGTTGAAACGTTGTGATGTAAAACAAATTAAAGACAATGCAAGTCCAAAACTATTCTATCATTCAAGAAACATCATTGTCTCCAACCTTCAAACAGACACCAAAAGGCCTTTTTTTGGAGACAGCTGGTATTATAAAATAATACCAGATACTGGTTAGGCCTTAAGTTAAATATCACCTAATATAACTTAAATGCTTTAAAACTGCAATTGAAAGATAAGGTTTATAGCAATTCAAATAATACATAACATATATGGAATAATTAATAAAATAGAAAATTGGCAAAATAACAAAATATCAGTTAATTAAAGAAAAACCCCTTCAGTGCAAAATTCTACTGACTTTTTAGCAAACGGTTCTTATATTTATGTTTAAAAACATTAGCCGAACTGTCAACATCACTGGCATCCAAAGAATTGACGCAAGAAGCAAAATTATACACAAAGGATCGCTTAAACGTCTTTTTTCTGTGCCGAGGAATAATAACGATATTGTTCCTTCGCAGATTTAAATGGTGAATATCGTTTATAAAAGTAATCTTGCGGAATAGGTACGAAGGAGACTTAGTTTTCAATATTTTGAGGCAAAAAGAAGCAAAGTGTAGCCTTCGCCGGTTGTGCATGTTAAGCCATCCCACATCACACAGAAAACGAGAGACTCTTTGTCTCCGATTTACACCATAGACAAGCCGCAATCACGAATTCTGCACCCTCTGGATTCTGCACGAATCGGCACTATCAATACAGTGTACATAGACCACATCACAATGATTGAAGTGAGACAAAACAAGACTATCACAAAGAAGTTTTTTAATTTCCGTGGTAAGATATTGTCGATGGTTATAAATAAGTTTAAGGGTACAAAATGCCCCCTTGACTTTATACTTTACATGTTGCCTAAAACGAAGGTCAGAATCCACCATCAATCCCAAGCTTTTGGATACATTTTTGAAAGGTGTAATTACATTATTGATGGTGATATTCAAGAGCTCCTGTGCGTGATTTCTCATTATTTCGTTACCAAATAAAGTGATACTTGAAGATGGATTAATTTTAAGCTGATGATCCTTAGAAATATTAATTATACTTTGTAGATCAGAGTTAATATTGGTGTTAACAGCGTCAAGGTCCGAATTATCAAATGAGCAGTATAATTGCGTAACATCAGCGTATAGATGATGGCAACAGTATTTTAGGGCGTCCGGAAATTTTAATGTGTAGATAGTGTAAAGTAATGACCCCAAAATACTGCCCTGTGGAACGCCGGTAAGCACATAAAGTGATTTCGAAAGAGCTCCCTCTATAACTACTCTTTGAGTTCTATCAGTTAGAAATAACCTAATTAGATTAATAGCTGATTTTAGGTGATATTTTAGGTATTTATGATTTATGTAAATAAATTTTTATGGTTTTATTATCCTCTCACGAAAAGAAAAATATAGTTATTCAGAAAAAAATATTTTAAGATATTACATCGCCGTTTTATGGTCCCTAGATCACGAAAAATCACATTTTCCATTTTTGTCGATCTATCTGTCTGTGTGTTTGCTACGGGAAGTAGCACAAAAATATTAATGATAGAATAGTTTTGGACTTGCATTGTCTTTAATTTGTTTTACATCACAACGTTTCAACTGGTAAGTATCTCCAGTCGTCTTCAGGTGAATACTAAATAAGTAAAGTAACTACAGCTCTATTTATACTAGCTAGATGTACTGGAGCATGACTGAGATGGGTGCAGTCATGCGTTTAATTCTTGTGCGGTATTTTAAGTTTACATCTACTTAACAAAGGTTTCCAGATATTTCTTATATCTAGTGAGGGCTTACTAAAACAATCTGGGTTCTGGTATATGATAGCAGCTTCCTTGAACTTCCTCTTCCTCCAATGTGGTTCTTTGTGCAGGATTCGAGCTTCTATCCACTTAATGTGATGACCGTGTGTCCAGGCATGGTCAGCTGCCCCTGATTTTTCGGTTTCCCCTTTAAGCGTGTTGTTTCTGTGTTCCTTGACCCTAGTTTCAAGTGGCCTTAGAGTCTCACCAATGTAGGATCTGCCACATTCGCAGGGAATCTGATAGACACAGTTTTTCCTATCTTTTTTGACTTGTTGGTTTCGTCTTCGTCAGGTGGCTTCTTAAAGTGTCTTTTGAGCTGAATACCGTATTAATGTTGTATCGTTGTCCTAGTCTTCTAATTCTCTCAGATACTCCTTTGACATACGGAATGTTGAGTGTTGATTGTGACTCTACTGGCTTCTTTTGTGTATTTGACCGATTCTTGCGATTTTCCATTAGTTTATCAACTAGATGCCCGGGGTAGCCATTTTTTGTTGAGGTCGGTCTTGATGTAGTTAGTTTCCAGTTTGAGGGCTTCATTTGAATTACAGATGGTAAGTTCAAGGAAGCTGCTATCATATACCAGAACCCAGATTGTTTTAGTAAGCCCTCACTAGATATAAGAAATATCTGGAAACCTTTGTTAAGTAGATGTAAACTTAAAATACCGCACAAGAATTAAACGCATGACTGCACCCATCTCAGTCATGCTCCAGTACATCTAGCTAGTATAAATAGAGCTGTAGTTACTTTACCTTTTTAGTATTCACCTGAAGACGACTGGAGATACTTACCAGTTGAAACGTTGTGATGTAAAACAAATTAAAGACAATGCAAGTCCAAAACTATTCTATCATTCAAGAAACATCATTGTCTCCAACCTTCAAACAGACACAAAAATATTAGTTCTAGTTGTTTTGGGATTAACTTCAGTACTTTTAAAAATAAAAATCATAAAGAAAACTTCAAATTTTTTCATTTTATTTAATCTTTAAATAAAATCGAATATTTGTGCTTAGACACCGAATTATCGACCAGTTAGTTGGCCGTGAACTTGTGAGAAAGATATTAAAAAACGATTGAAGAAAAATTCATTTCGTTGGCAAATCCGTGGACCAAATTACACTTTAACGTATTTGTCGATTTGGGTCAGTTCTTAAATTTACACAAAATTACTTTGATTGAATATATCTATCTTTATCACATTCGACCATTTGCAAACTAATAGACAATGAGCGATATATTTGTTAATAAAAATTGACAATTTCTTTTTCTAAAGCATGGCATGCTTGAACAACCCTTTTTTCCTGTGCAAAACAAAACTAAAAACGTTAGAATATCGTCTGGTTTATCTGGTTTTATTTTTTAACTTCGTTTTCCGCCATTTAAGGAAGATTTTACCAGTTATTTTTCTACATCTGTTGCGTATAATAAAAGGTTCATTGGGGTTGGATTCTCGTTCAAAATATATCAGAAAATATCGTGGTGGACAAATGTTTGAATGCCAAAAAACCAATCAAGGTTAGTAATAAAATGTTCATTTTCTAGGTATATCGTACATTTTATGCATTAAAACTTGTAATAAATTGTATATAAGTGAGTGGAAAACTGAAAATTTTTGAAATAAGAAAGTGCATCTGTGCACAAATCTTTAGTTCGGTCAGAAAATAACAATAGTTTTGGTAAAATTATATTTTGGTAATGTGGCGTTATTAGCCACTCAAAAGAAAAAAAAAGACTGTGAAAACATAGGTTGCGCTGGCTTTGTTAATCCTCGCCCAGAACCACCCCAAGGTTTAGCAACGTTTAATATCGGTATAATAATCAGTATTAATGTAATTATGTAATGGAATACTTCGACTTACCATGCAGATTTTAGGAGTTCTTGCTGGGAAAAATGGACACCTACCAAAAACGGCGCGGTACGGTTGATGGGTTCTGGGTATCTGGTTCTCTCTCCTTTCCAAATCGCGCATCGCATCGTACACGAGTACGGTGGGTAGGTACGAGGGAAGGTAAAAGGTAGGAAATGGAAAGTCGAGAATATGTAATTTTAAATGTAAATTAACTAATTAAATTGCAATAAGTAAAACAAAACGCGTAATTTTGAATGCAAGTAGACACCCATAAAGAGGAAAAATATTTATAAGAATTATACTTAAAAATAATATTAATTATAAACCTAAATATATATATATAAGCAGCAAACGAGGACAGAACAGGTATTAATTTTGGGGTTATACCTTCAATTTTCGCACCATTTTGTGCACTCTTTAGGAAAAAATTTTGTATGCATAGACTTTGCATGAGATAAATGTTTTGATTTAAAATTAAAAAAGAACAAATTTTATCCGACTGATTTGCATATTTTTGAAGTATATTCTTAACCCCACTTCTGTCAAGTAATTGAAGTAATATACAAATACAAAAAATACATTATACAGAAACTAAATTATAAAAAAACAGAATATTTTTTGACATCTGAGGAACTGTCATCTTCTCTTGACGTTACAATTAACGGGTCGACGGTAAGATCGATCATGTGGTCAAGATTCCACATTTTTCCCTCTTCTTTAATGACATGATGGACTGCATTTCGCCAGTTCACTGCTGTCCCTTCCTTAATGACCAAACAGAAGCTTAACTTCTTTCATTTTAAATGTAATTTTGTGTCTTGCTACAAATCCTTTTACTTGCGCCCATTAAAGTTCTATAGGATTTAGATCGCAATGATATGGTGGTGTACGCAGCACAGTTACAATATGTTTTTCAGCTATATTTTCCACGGCATATTTCATAAAACTTGCACAAAATTTACCTGCGCCTATGGCCGACACCGAGATTGGGCCGAATTGGACGGAATTTCCCATTCTATTACTCTACACCTTTCTGAAATGGGCTATAGGATAGATATGGAATCATATCCATTCAGTTAACCAGAATAGCCCCCTCTTCCAATCATTTTAGTGTAAAAGAAACAGCTGATTTCTATGTGAGAGTAAAAAAAATATTTTATGATACAAAAATATATAAATAACAACCGCCAATAGAAATTTAAAAAGATTGTCCTAAAACTATATCTTGTCTTTCGCTAAAGAACACAGTATGGTTGTGAGTTCGACTTATGATGGCTAGCTGAAGCCATGCAACATGGACTTAGAAATATGGACCTGTAGTAAAGAGATATACGTGCGACAACCTATACTTTGCAGTCGGACACAGACCTCGTAATAAATGTGAGGATTTTTAAAAAATACCTCGATGACAGATATCCCGGGTGGTCTCCATCCGATATTTTACCCCGGACAAGAACCCCTGATGTGACAACGTACCATTTTGACTGTTCGTCCTTTTTTATTTACATAAAATAAAAAAGGATAAGAATGTTGACAAAGCAAAAAACTATTGAAATATTTGAACGCGCCCAGCTGCGAGGATACCTGTAGACACGATTATTAGCGAAAAGATAAATCAGATGACCTAAGGCTGAAATTGAGCCGTCAATAATTTTAGAAATGGTTTTAAATGCGTATCTCTTTTTATGCTCTTATTATTAGGGATCATGATTTGTGGATATAAAGTCCTCGGGGGGCATGAAATTTAATAAAGCAAATCATGCGATTCATTTTGTGATTCTGTAGAGTGTAAAGTAAATCAACTAAAAATCATTAAATTTAAAATATTTCTAGGTATTTAAATTATAGTAAATAACACTAATTAATTCGCACTTTTTCTTATTATATTTTTACAGGGTGGTCCGCTCTCAAAGCAGGATTTCATATCATCTAAACTAAATTACTTAACTGTCTAATATTTCTCAAAATAGTAGTTTGTAGGCGGAGTGCTCAAACTTCCGAGCGCAATATGGACATCATATCCACTCGAGTTGTACAGTATATTTTTTCTACGACTTAACTTTCGAACTTCATGCTAAGAATTTTCAAAAATTATTTAAATTAGGCATAATAACTTGTCTTTTAAGTTGGCCATGAACTTGTGAGAACGATAATAAAAAACAATTGAACAAAAATTTATTTTGATGGCAAACCCATGGATCAAATTACAATGTAACATATTTATCGATTTGGGTAAGTTCTTATATTTATACATACCTACTCACTTTTGAATATATCTATCTTTCTCATATTCGGCTGTTTATTAATAAAAACGAACAATTTATTTTCTCAACCAGAAGCGGTATTTTGATTAATTGTTTTACTGAAATGCACAGAAGAAAAAAATGTTTGGTCGGGTTTACTTCTGCTTGCGTAAGAATTATAACTTTTAAAATACAACCAAATAGCTGTAGAATTCGTTTTAAACAGTTAAAAATGGATTTTGTGCATTAATATGAATTTTTAACGTACGCTATGGTCAAATTTATCAAAATAATCGCCAATTTACAAACTAGCAACAATGTTAACGTAGAAAGGGAAGTGGCAATACTGTAAGTAGAAATATCATAACCTTAAAAACTTTAGTAAGAAATGGATTTATTTTCTAGAAATCTTATAATTTCGTCTGTTTTATCGGGTTATCTTTATGTTCCACCATTTAAGGAAGAATTACCAGTTAATTTTCTATGTTTGTTGCATATAATAAAAGTTTTAAGATCAATTGGGGTTGGATCCCCGTTCAAAATATATCAGAAAATATCCCCGTGCCAAGGTTAGTAAGAAAACGTTCATTTGGTAGGTATATAGTACATTTTATGCAAAGCTTGTAGTAATTGTCTGTAAATGAGTGTAAATAAAGATATTTTTGAAGAATATTGTTAACCTAACTTCTGTCAACTGTCAGAAAACGATTTACAATATGTAAATTTGGTTTCTACCGCGGCAGTGGCTTAGAGGTAAGTTACTGGCATTCGACTGTGGCGACCCGGAGTGGGCATACGTACAATAAAAAAAGTATGTCTGAAATTCACTGGATTTAAGAATGCAGGGAAGAGTGTGAAAGGTATCATCTCCCAACCCACCCCATTCACGCCGGTAACCAGGCCGGAAGAGATCGGACATCTCGTGGGGTGCGAAAGAAGATACACACTCCCCAATTGGTAGGTCATGCAATGGCATAAACCGAGGGTTGATAGCCCTTGGGGGGTGTCGCATGACCGAGGATCGTGATTCGGAACCCACGTTAAGCTGTAGGTCCTCTCGGGAATGGCCCTGGCAGCGAACGAAGAGGAAAAAAGCCGAAAAAGCAAGCAAGCAAGAAATTTGGTTTTGGTTTCTCTGTAATTGACCATTGTGATTGGTCAGTTTTATAACCTAACCAGGATGGATATGAAATTTTACCGCACAGTTAACTGGAATAGCCTATTTTTTCCGTAACTGAAGTGTAAAGAAAACAGCTAATTTCCTTGTGGGAGTAGAAAATAGTATATTTCGTATTAAAGTCTGCTAGATCAATCTCCTGGTAACTTTACCAGCCAGATAATTTCTATGGAAACAATTTCTCAACAATAGTTTCTTTGTAAATTATCTTGTCGGTAAAGTTACCAGGAGATGGATCTAGCGGACTTAAGTGTGGTAAAAAGCATATTACGCACGAATGGAAAAATTGCAAACGAGCCGCGTAGCGGCGAGTGCGGTAATTACATGGCTGCCTAATTATTTTACAACACGCAATACGTACTAATTTATAAAGTATCGATTTGAACTTTAAATCTCAAATAATGACATTGGGTAATATTCAAAACGCAAAATAAATAAATGTCACGATTTGAGTGGTCCAAGGTTAACTTGATTATGATACATCATAACGCAGAATTGTGTGTTTCATATAACGCACACTTATGTGTTTTCATTCTTTACGCACAGACGTGCGTAAGAATGGATTTAATTATAGAGTGAACTGTTCTAATATTTTGTTTCTTTTCTACGCTTTTTGTCTGTTATTCTGAAAAAGGCCGAATATGAGAAAGATAGATATATTTAAAGTGATTTTGTGTAAATATAAGAAGTGACACAAATCGACAATTATGTTACAGTGTAATTTGGTTCGTGGATTTTCCCATGAAATAAATTTGTCTTCAATTGTTTTCGATTATCTTTCTCACAAGTTCACGGCCAGCTAAAAAGAATGTCTGATTTAAATATTTAAAAAAAAATTTTTAGTTCCCAATTGAGTCGTAGAAAAAATATACTGTACAGAGTTTGATTTACTTCCTTGTGCGATATGGACATCATATCCACTCTTGTAGGACAGGGTGAGTCAACAGGTGCACATTTTAAAATTATATTGGAGTATACGGACAGGCCCAAAAAAACATGGCGAATATACCTAAGGTTTTTTTTTTAAATGGAACACATATTGTATTATTTTCTAATTCCCCACAAAATTCTATGCTTATTTTGTAAATATCATATGTCTAATTTCAATAGTTTTTAACATATTGACGATTAAAATAGGGCATTGTCAGACTTTGACAGGCTGTAGCGTTGGAACGGTTCATCTTAAAGAAAAATGGTTCACCTCCATATCTTATTTTTTTTTTCTCTCTCTTAAAGTTACAACTTCCGATTCAACACGTTAAACCGTTCAAACCGGTTTTTGGTTTAACATGGTTAATCGGAAGTTGGTTTCCTTGGATAGAGAATAAAACACTAAAATAGGAAGGTGAAAACAATTTTTCTCTAAGATGAACCGTTCCAATGTTACAACCTGTGAAAGTCTGAAAATGCAATATTTTAAACGTCTCTCATAAACTATTGAATTTAGATATATGACTACAAAATAAGCGTAGAATTTTGTGGGGAATTAAAAAGTAATACAATATATTATAGGGTGTTCCATTTAAAAAAAAAATCCAAGTTGTATCACCACGTTTTTTGTGGTCACCGCGTATACTCTAGCATAATCTTAAAATATGCACCTTAATGGTCTCTACAACTTTTGTATTTCGAATTTTTATTATATATTCTTAAGATACAGAGGAAAATGAACTTTAATCTATCGTTGACTCACTCTGTACAAACTATTATTATAAGTACTTATACATTAGTAACGCCCAGTGGCGTACTTAGGGGAGGGGATGGGGGTCCCGAACTGCATACCATAGTATTTATTTTTAAAGAGAAATATTAAAGTAAAAAAATTTAATTGAAACATTTTTTATGGAAAAAGTGTGATAATTTAAGATAAAAAAATAGTTCGGGAAGAAACGAGAATGCTTTATTATGAATATACAAAACGGCACTTAAGAAGGAGCATTTCAAAACCTAAGCATTAACACCAAAAACTGCTCTTAGATCTATGCTCCTAAAATACATGATTTCTGACAAAAACATCAATTCTGGCGTGGTGAGCGATATTTACTTTATTATTAATCATGAAAAATCGAAACCGAAAAACGCTGGTTAGAGTCATACATACGTCTTGTGTTAAAATTTTGGATTGACACCAATAGTCATATTTTTTGTAAATATAAAAAATGGTTATTTTTTAAGAGCTAGCTAGGAATATCAAAAAAAAAGTAAAAAAACATTTACAAAAACAAATTTAATCCAACCATTCAGAGGGGGAGAAGTAATAATTTAATTTTCGAAATTTGATAGTAGCTAGGTGAATTTTAAACGAACTTTGCGGCGCTTTTCCGCCTTCACCACTAACTGCAATATCCTGAATTACATGTAGTCCCGAATGTCTCTTTCTCCAGAAAAAAAAATATCATACTTACGCCAATTGAGCCCCCCGAGCTTTCTGGCTACGCCATTGGTAACTCCCCTTTACAAATTCAAAAAACCTTGAACGATTTCCTGATAGAAATCATTATGAAAAATTCTTTTCTAAATAATCATCTAATAGTTTCCACTAAAATTACTATTTCATCGTGTGATCATTAAAATAATTTAAATTAGTATCTTGATTTATATCAAGGCGAAGCTTATTAAGGGTCACGGTATTTAAGATATCAATCTGAAAAACCAACACGACTATTAAATTATTAAAACTGATTTAAAATTGCGGTCTCCGAATTACCTGGTTCATTTTGATTGGATCATGGAAGAACCCTATAATTTACATAAATTTGATTGTTAATATATAGCTTCATAACGAAAAAGAAATTTTTATATTCATTAGCTGACATAACTCCCTTTAAAACTGTGCCTGTATTTAAAAATATGAACCACGATCAAATAATTTTTTATGGTAATTAGGGCCTATAAATGTTTAAAACTATACCGGGTGATCACGACGAGCTTGCATTAGAACTTTTGAGGAAACTACTGAAAATATATTTTTAAAAATCTGTAGATTTAGGTTTATCGATAGGCTCTTTTAACTAGAATATTAACGTGTTTCTGTCACTTCTGGTTATACCGGAAGCAGCTTTAACTTTAATTTTTTAAATACAATATAGCATTTTTATTATATTTTTGGTTTTTGGAAATTATCAGTATATATTTTTTACCTTAGCTCCTGGACTAAATTTTTTTTTGTTATTGTATAGAAAGAATCAACAAATCTCAAAAAACAATTAAACTTGGCATAGAATATACAGGGAGGTCACAATTAAGGGCTCATTGTAAAAAACTTTAAACATTAAAAACTTTCTTATTTTAAATGGAACACTCTGTATATTTTTATTTTATATGATGATAAATTAACTGCTCAATCAAAAGTTTAGTTACATTATCCAACAAGCTACAATGAATGTTAATTTATTCATAGTTTATTATATAGTATATTACCAAAAACTTTACGCAATAGATATAGAAAAATAACTGGTAAATATTTATCAAATGGTAGAAAATAAAGTACCTAAAACCAGATAAAACAGAGAAAATTGTAGGATTTCTAGAAAAACAATCATGCAAATTTTTAAGGTTATGTTATTCCGTAAATTCCGTTTTGCTTTATCAATTTTATGCCCGGTATCACTACAGAATTACAATTTCTCTTTTCATGATAACAGTGTTACTAGTATATAAATTATATCGAATATTTTGAGAAACTTTACCATTGCGAACATTAAAAGTTAAAATATCATTGCACAAAAGCCGTTTATAAATTTTTAAAACGAATTTTATAAGTATTGTCTTGCAAAAGCAAACAACCAAGATCACACTTCAGCAAACCAATAAATGATTGGCTATGATTTAGAATAAGTCATTGTTCATTTTTATTAATAAATATATCGCTTTATTTGGTATTCGTAGTCCGTCAGAAGCAGCAAACCCAGCAGACCCATGCGGCCCGTCAGGCTTGTCAAGCCCGAGAGGCCCGGAAATCCTGACAAGTCCGGAAAACCTGACAGGTCCGGCAAGCCCGACAACCCAAAAGTCCGGCCGGGCCGCGTTAAGACCCGAGATGAAAACTCTCTAAATCATTATTTAAAGTCAAATGTCTGCTTTTGCACCTAAAGCTTAATTTAAAACCCTAACAACGGATTTACATCTCAGTTTATGCTTCTGTGGGTCAGTTAAACATAATACTGACCACTTTTACAGATTTTTTATCGTAAATATCTGCTTGTGCAGCTTTACGCTTCATATAATTAACGGATTGACCTCATTTTTCTGGTCACCCTGTAGATGCATGAACTATGTAGTAAAATGGTAATTCCTTTTTGGTTTATAGATAATTTTACAGCTTGGGCCTTGGGCAATTAAAATTATGGCTGCCTATTTATGTAAGCACTTCTAATTTTTCCTATCTTATTTTTGATGCCTTATGGCAACATTGTTTATTTCATTAACCATGGAATTAATTACACGGAGAGAATGTTATAACACAACGTAAAAAAAAATATAATAACATTTCTTATGATAGTTAGTAGTATATAGGACCATATTCCAAGATAATATCATAGTAGGGTAGACTAAAATTGCATTTAAGACAAAAATTTACCTTCAATAGCATTCAAGCATCTAAATTTCGAATTTTGTCACAAACTGTTTTGTTTTTTAGTTTGTGGAAACAACACTGGCAGAAGAAGAATAAAACGACATTATTTGCATACTAGTTCAACACGGCACCGGCGGTCTTTAAGTAAAAATTATTTTAAATATCTTCATAAAAATTGGTTTTGCGTTTTAAATCCTGCAAAAGTTCGCTGTCCGGAGAGATTATTGCTAATTCACTTAAGCGCGTCTCTCCCTGTATGTTTCGTAAATAGGTGTGAATTATTTTTAATCCAGAAAAGGATCGTTCTGCAGACTGCGCTGCTAGCCGAAATAGTAACAATTAACGCCTCCATATTTTTTTTTCTGAAAACCGACGGCGCGAAGTCTAGCAAAAGAGCGAAAATACTAATTATAAACTAAAAATCTATCATCCACCTGATTGAAACAATGTACCAAAAACGAAGTCAATTATTATGTGAAATATGATGATAAGCTTACTGATTATTAAATATTATGAACCTATCAGCAAAAATTATTTGAATTGTCACAAAAGTGCTTATCCCTTTAAAAATATGGTAACTAAACTAATTAATAATAAAACTTATAGAGGCGTGTTTCATATTTTATATTGAGAAAGCGAAGTATTTTCCAAACTACGATAAAACTTGAACATTGGCACCAATGCATTTACCAAACGCGTACTTTCTTGGCGCGGGCTGATAGGTGAAGGAAGATCGAAAGTTGCGACGGGTTTAATTGTTACATCTCTTTCTACCCTACTGCCTACCGGCTCACTCGCTTGCTTTCACTCGTACAAAAACAGTGCTTTTGCTTTTGCATAAGACGCTAATGTACAGCGAGATCTTTGCTTTCAGAACGGTCTTACGGAATGTTTATATATGATCTAGTTTATGATATAAATAAGCAAAGAATGCGTTCGTGGAAATGATATAGGATTAATTTTTTGATCCTATATTCTTACTTAATATATTAATGTAGAGATAAATTGCCAAATTTGGATTACACGGATAAAAACTAATAAACAGGGTGTCCCATATCTTATTGCCCGTAGAGTAACTGGAGATGCTAGACATAAAACTAAGCCGATTATGTCATATAAGTTTTTTTTTGATAATTAAAATATTAATTTAATTATGTACTATGTTTTTTTATGCTTTGGGGTGTTTAAAGGGAAATATCTCGAAAAACGTTAAAGATATTAAGATTAATCAAGTACACATTTTTGACTCAGAAAATGCCCTTTTTAAGAAACTATAATTGAAAAACACCTAATATCACAGGTAAGAAAAAAATCATAGATTTATGAAGCCCAGTGTATGCAACTAGCGCCCTCTAGTTTCAAACTTAAAAATTTCTAAAAATTCTTATTTCTTGCTCATAAAAACATAATATTGCCAATTTTCAATTTGATTCATTAAACCGTTTTAAAATTATGGCCTATTTTCGAGAATAAACTTTTACTTTCAACACCCTGTATCTCTAGAACGAGTAACAATCCGAAAAAACGTATATGACTTAATCGGCTTAATTTGATGTCTAGTATCTCCAGTTACTCTACGGCCCATAAGTTATGAGACACCCTGTAGAAAAAAAATTGTTTCTGTTTGTTTTATGGTTCCGTGGGTCCGCAATGCTTTTTTGCCTATATTGTATGCACGCCGCTGGCTTTAGCCCCTTTAATAAGAAGATTTCTTATAAAATATTTATATATTTAAACTTTTTTCTATTATTAACTGGCTTTTAATACTGTAATAGTCCAAAAGTTGTTTACCTTTTAACTTAGAGTCCCATTATAAATTACTTTTATTTTTATTGCCCGGTCATTTACTTTACCAATTTTCACACCTCTAATGACGAGTCATTGTCGTAATTTTACAATAGTTTTGTGTGCACATCATAAAAGCATTTTTGTACTGAATGGGCGGCAAGGTACATCCTTTTTCCAAAGAATACATAATGGTTATTGTACTAAATTAATTAACTTTTTTACATTGGGTTTATAATTCAAATATATTCCAGCAGATTTAATTTTGGGTTGGCAGAAAAATCGTATCGATTTGATATTTAATTTTTACTTTCTTTTACGTCCGTCATCTAACTTTAAATAATGAGTAGGTGAGATTATAGAAAATTCTACCTGCAACTTTTCAGTCCCGAAAATATGGCGGACCGGCAGATGCAGAAATTTGGTATTCCAAAAACTATTCGCAATTTAGCCATCTTTATCTTAATTCAACCGTTTTGCCACGCCTGGTTTATTGTGTAATATTTTGAGTTACGAATTTTTTAATACGATTATAGTAGTTTTATACTACAAGAATGGATATGATGTCCATCAGTGGCGGCTCGTCAGGTGAAGTAAGTGAAGGAATTAAATCAGGAGGAAAGTTTTTTGACAATATTAAATATTAATGTACCCATACATTACCATTTTAGCTCTAAAAAAATAATTATGTTAGAATTAATAATATTAATTTAATCCAAATGTAGCTATGCCATAATAGGGCCACTACTGTTGTTTGGACATATTTTGCAGGTTATATTTACCGAAATATAGAAATCGCACCGCGCCGATGTGAATAGCCAAGAAAAAAGGAACACGATGTACCGCTCAGTGCCCACCGGCACCGTCACTGCTACTGCCCCACTGCGTTGCTCTTGGAGACAGTGGCGTATTTAGGGGGGCTCCAGCACGAGCTCAGAAGTTCTGGGTCTAATAAACTACAGATATGCCCGAAACAAACAGTACTGAAACTAAGTTGGCGGTGTGTTTATGCGTGCGCTGTCACACTCAAGTTAGCTAGTATAGACCTGTCAAGTAAACCTCAAACAAGTAATTAGTAGGGCCTAATTGTTAAAAATGGTGTTAAGTACAGAGGAGAAAGTGTTTCTGGTAGAGCATTATTTTCCCTCATACGGAATGGGCCGACATAATGGTGCAAGTTTGCTATACGTGTCTGATCAATTCACACAACGGTTTAATAAACGTTCTCCAAGTAATGCTGTAATTTTGAAGGTTATTGAAAAGTTCAGAAATACGGGTCTGTTCGGGTCTGTTGCCAACGAAAAGGAAACTCGGGGCGTCCCAGGACAGTTAACAACAACAATAACCATGAACGTGTTTTTGAGTAAATCAATCCGAAAGTCAGCCAGGCAAGGACAGCGTTACAACTTGATTTAAAAAGAACTTCCTTTCAAAGAATCCTGAAGGAGCTGGGTGCATGTTCGTATATGATTCAGGTACATCAACAACTACATCCTCGGGATTATCGCAGTAGAGTGGAATATTGCGCCAAAATTCTCGCGTTACAGTATGAAAATCCTGAATTGTTGAAAAATGTTTGGTTTTCAGACGAAGCACACTTTCACTTGTCAGGCTATGTGAATCGTCGCACAAATCGATTTCTGGGCTTTGCCAGACCCGATGAGGTTCAAGAGGTTCCTTTACATAGTGCAAAAGTGAGTGTCTGGTGTGCTGTGTCCGGACACGGAATCATTGGTCCGTACTTCATCGAAGAGAATGGTAGGCAAGTCACACTTAATCAACAGAGGTACAGACACAATTTATCCCTGATCTACGTCAATTCTGTCGTGCACGTAACTTGGCATTTCGAAACCAATTTTTTCAGCAGGACGGGGCAACTTGCCATACTGCTGCCGCAATTCGTCAATTTCTTCAAGAACATTTTCCAAGCAAATTCATTTCACGATTTACTGACTTCTCTTATCCTTCACATTCTCCAGACCTCACACCTCCAGACGCATACATTTGGGGCATGGCTAAAAATGCCGTTTTCAAACGGGCACCACAAACCATCGATGAATTAAAGGATGCCGTTAGAGTCTTCTTCGCAGCTCTGAGACAACCCTTATTCAATAACATGACCAGAAACTTAGAACATCGTTATGAAGTCTGTCTTGAACGAGGAGGTGCACATTTAGAATATATAATAAAGTGTCAATAATATGTATTTTTTAAATATATAATACGAATACAAGTTCAGTACTGTTTATTTCGGGCAATACTGTAATTACAAACTATTTTTGTCTTACCCCTTTAATTAATATTTTATATTCAGCCACATTCCGCTACATTTTAATACAATAGTTAAATCTTGCTACGTCTGGCAACAGTGTTTCTCGATCATCATAGTGGCCCTAACAACTAAGCTGGAGCTGTCTGCCAAGCCGGCTATGCAGCGTACTCGAGTTGCACCGTTAGTTTGTTGAAAACGACGTTTCTCCTCACTTGCTTAAACGTCGAATTATTGTTTTAAGCAGTGTTGCCAAGCAGTTTGTGAGTTGTGACGAAAAAATAATCCTGGTTACCGTAAGTAAAAATGTGAATTTTATAGCTTGTAAATGTAGATTATACCTAAAAGGATTTTCGATGGTCCCTTCTATACTAACATGATTGCTTTCAGCTTACCTTGAAAGTTGTTGCTATAAAATTCGGTCAATTTGGTGGATAAATAAGTAGGTATTATAAAGATTTTTAACAATAATTAACTAACCAGCAACTTAGACTGTGGCATTAATGACATTGGCAGGCATTATTTTCTCAAAATCAAAGTTGTCTGATTGGTAAATCCAGAATTAAGCTAATCGGGTCACCTTGTTTGTAAGAAAACTATTTCTGCCAATGTCATTTATGCCACAGAGTCAAAGTAGCTGGTTAGTTAATTATTGGTAAAAATTTGTATGTAACCCGACATTATTATATTAAGTATAACCATATCAATATGGTTTTATTTTTAACTTGAAACCCCGAACCCTAAAATAACCTGCTTAGGTAATATGAGCCCCCCCCCCCCCCGAACATATTTTCTGGCTACGCCACTGCCTGCTGGGGGATCCTTAATAAAGGAAGTTATGAACCTTTTTAAATTATTTGTAAATTCCAAGTGTGTTATGTTGTGTTATTCGAGATCCTTGGTTGCGTTCTATTCTATTAAACACCCTGTATAATTATTCACATTAAAATAATAAATAAAACGGATCATCTTAATATATTCGCCAAAGAAGTTAGTACTATAATTATTTAAAATATATTTACACAAGATAAATAGTATATTTCACACTCACTTACAGACAGGAACAAAAACTGGTGTAAACCAAAGGATATAATAAATCGAATTGCCTATTTTATATACAAAATTACCTTTAAAGTGATTTGAATTTCACACGAGTTTACTTTACATCGGTTTTAAATAAGTTAGTAAGTAATTTAAAACGACATATCTAAGCGCAAATGCATAGTTGCCTTCGGCTGCTTATTTGATCTCATATAGATATTATAATTTAATCTATTCGGAGCATTTATGTACAGGATGTTCCAAATTCAAGCCTCGTCATTTGGATTGAAAGTTACAAGAGATATGGGTAGGATCGATCAGTTTTTCTGATTTTATTGACTTTTAGTAGGATGAAAATAAACGGTCGATAGCAATTTTTTTTTGTCTTGGTGCCGAAAAAAAAACAACCGATAGTTATTTTGAATGCGGTGATTCCAAAAACACTGAGCTTTTCTTCGTTCAGCTCTAGTTTTGAGATAGAGCCTACTCATAATAAATTGTAATATTAATATATTTGACAATTATATTAGTCACACATTCTATTAAAAACTTCACTATAGTCTATTTCAGAAAGGTGTAGAGTAATAAAATGGAAAATTCCGTCCAGTTGAGTTAAATTTCGGTGTCGGCCATAGGCGCACGTAAATTTTGTGAATTAAATTATTTATGATAACTAACCAAAAAAGGAACTATTAGCTAGAGCAAATTTACACAAACATCGTTTTATGAAATATGTCGTGGAAGATATAGCTGAAAAACATAGTGTAACTGTGCTGGGCACACCGCCATATCATTGCGAACTAAATCCTATAGAACTTATATAGGCGCAAGTTAAAGGATTTGTAGCAAGACACAACACGACATTCAAAATGAAAGACGTTAAACTACTATTTGCTCAAGCCATTAAGGAAGTGACACCAGAGAACTGGCGAAAAGCAGTACATCATGTCATTAAATAAGAGGAGAAAATGTGGGATCTTGACCACCTGATCGATCGGACCGCGGACCCGTTAATTTTATCGTCAAGAGGAGATGACAGTTCCTTAGATGACGAAGAATACTATGATTTTTTATAATTTAATTTCTGTATAATATATTTTTTGTATTTTGTATTGTTTTTATAATGTTTAATAAAAAATAAGTATACCTTACTATGTACATAATGCACGCCTTTGTCACACAATAAGCAAAACCCATAAATTGACCCAAACCCGGGTGGTACTACCTGCAATTGATGAAAATAAAAAGTTTTGCAATGAAATCAATGCAAAATTATGAAAGTGACTTAAATATTCGTTCGGTCACTCTGTAGTCCCTTTGCATACCTAATGAGCTTTTATTACTCTACACACTTCTGAAATAGACTATAATTCCAAGACTAATGCCTACCGCGGCTGTGGCTCAGAGGTAGAACTACTGGCATTCGACCACGGCGACTCGGGTTCGATTCCCGGAGTGAGCATACGTATAATAAAAAAAGTATGTCCGAAATTTAGTGGATTCAGGAATGCAGGGAAGAATGTAAAAGGTATCGTCTCCCAACCCACCCCATTCACGCCGGTAACCAGGCCATATGAGATCGGACATCTCGTGGGGTGCGGAAGAAGGTACACACACCCCAATCGGTAGGTCATGCAATGGCAATAAACCAAGGGTTGATAGCCCTTGGGGGGTGTCGCATGACTGAGGATCGTGGTTCGGAACCCACGTTAAACTGTAGGTGCCCTCGGGAATGGCCCTGGTAGCGAACGAAAAGGAAAAAAGCCTAATTCGAAAGAAGGGCAGAACGGCATAATTAAAATCATTCAGAATTATTAGTAATACTGTTCGTGTAGTGTTGCCTTTACAGTGGAAGAGCGTCAATCTAACTAAAGAAATAAAAATTGAACTTTTTTAAATAACTTTGATTACACTGCTCAACACATAATTTGGTGTCGGTAATTTTTTTACTGTTTCTAGGTAATTTGGGTCTGCTGAACCTAAAAATAACCTCAGATTTGCTCCATCAGATCGTTTTCAAAAACTGGGGCCATAAGCTATATTCTCGAGATTAAGGGTATTTTATATCGCATAATTATATATAATACGCCATAAAATACTGGGTACTTTATTTAAAAATATAAAACTACTTTTTTTGGAACCCTGTATATGAAAAAATATTTTCCTGTAATGCACCATAGAATACAGTATAAGGCTGCATATGAATAAAATTATATATATTTTTTATTTAAATTAGTCAATGGAATAATCGAATGCCCTGACCTTTTACATCGGATCAATTTTCGAGTTCCACCTAGGGACACCAGAAATCATTTTCTTTTTGCTCTTGACCATCACAGATGCAACAATGGTAAATCTTCTCCTATATCGAGAATTGTTAACAACGGTAATAGAATCGGCTATGATTTTTTTAATACTTCCCTCGCCTCTTTTAAGCGAAATGTTTCTCGACTTTTGCTGTAATTATTGTTTAAAATTTAATATAGATAGAGTTAGTTTCAATCTGTTACATTATTAAGTAAAAAAAACTAAAGTTAGTTTGCTATGTAAAAACTGTAAATGGGTTTGCCCGTCAATAAATAAATAAATAAATAAATAAATAAAATTCCTAACTTAATTCGTTCGAGCCTGACGCACTATTGCAGGACTCTGTATATTATATATTTTTATAATACTCGTAATAAAAAACGAACGATGGAAAGACAAATATTTCTTGTTTCTTTTATGCTTGAACGAATGTATATTATTTAAATTATTACTAAATCCGCATATTGCAGCAACTTTAATAATACACTTATTGAAAGTGACAATAATTTATAAGTCGATTTAGGCATATATTAAATCATTTAATTCAATGATCATGTTGATCACGTTTAGTGCCTTTATTATCAAAGGAGCATTATGCATTTGATTTTTTTGTACCGCATCAATGATCACGGATTTTGCATTGCATTGAGAAATTAGTTTTGTTGTATTGTTTTACTTTGTAAAATACTTAATAATAAGGATATTGTACAGTTATGAGCGGAAATGAATAGGTCATTTTATTTATCTACTTTCATTTAGTAATGTGAATTTTACAGTTCTGTAAATCGTTTTGTAAGGGCATCTATTACAGCACTAGTGATAATAGATGCCTTTACAGTACTAGTGCTGTAATGGAAAAAAACGGTTTTATTAAAATTTTGCTGTTAAATAAAACCACACTTTTTAGAAAAATGATTTATTATTAACAATTATAAAATTAATTACCAATTATTAATTAAAATATAACACTTTTTGGCCTTGTAACCCTCTGAGCTTCTTTTCAAAAATGCGATTAGTTGAGAAATTCTGCTTATATCTTGATTTTTCTTGAGTTCTCAACATTGAGTAGTGAGTCCATAGTGTAGATGGTTTCTGGGAGCGTTGCTTTACGGAATAATAACCCAAAAGAATTTTCTCAGACACCTCCTTTATTTTGTTAGCTTTGCACCAATCTTCAAACTTCTGATACTTATATTTTGTCGGAATTAAACTTGAGATCGCTTCGTTTGCCGCTGCTTCTATATCAGAGGGTAAACTTCCATCAGAATCGCTCATTTTGAAAAACGCTTTTTATATTTTTGAATTTGTTTGACAAAGTTTCGACAGTAACCATGCGAAACTGTAACTATGCGAAAGGTAACATAAAAAACTTGATTAGTAAACTTAATAGCAGGTGCATTTTTACAGGTGCATTTTTATTTTTTAAAATGCCTTTTGCTAAATATTTTTTTTCTGTGACGGGAAAAAAGTTTGACATTTTATCTCTGTTGACAGGTAATAAAATGTCACTTTTTGTGAAATTACTTTTTTCCCCGGGAAAAAAGTAATCACTTTTTTCCCGGATATAATATACACACATAAGTAAAGGTAGATATTTAATTTTAGAATATTTTATTATACAAAAAGTTAGTTTAAAAAGTCAAATTTCACATCGATACTTTTCTGACTTTAATATATTGTAATAATATCGTCGTTTTTCCCGTCACAGAAAAAAATAGTGTATTATACACGGGAAAAATATTAGATTTTAGCTCTCGCTTTTTTGTCTCCCTCCGCTTCGCCTCGAGCAAAAATCTAATGCTTTTTTCCCTTGTATAATAAATAACTATTATTCATAGATGAAAGTAGATAAAATTTTGTACAATATTCTTGTTGTAAATTCATATTACTACACTCGATGTTTTATTAAACTCGGCTGACGCCTCGTTTGACAACTTTAACATCTCGTGTTGTAATATAAATCTTTACAACACTTATATCGTAAATAATTATTTTCTACTGCCACATAGAAATTTGCTGTTTCCTTTACACTTGTGGCGAGTAAAGTAGGCTATTCCAGTTAACTGTGCGGGAAAATCTCATATCCATCCTAGATAGGTAATGAAACTGACCAATCGCAGTAGTCAATTACAGAGAAGCCGTTATTGTTCATAAAAGTACTGACCAATCACAGTATATTATTTTTACTGAGGCTCCGCCTTCTTTTTTAAGACACTAAATTATATGATTTAAATGCATATGGTACAATTTGTTATTAATTTGTTCAATATAATAAAATCTAGACGTATTTATAATAGATTTATCAATAATAAAACCTGCTGAATGTGCATAGAAAATTAATTTCATGTAGCATCATTTATCAGTTGGTTTTCCCATAATTATTTTAAGGTTTCGATAGTCCAGACGTTAGAGCGTTGGACTATGGAACCAATGGTCGTGAGTTCGAGCCGGAAACCTACAAACTTTTTTTTTACCATTTTTTAACATAAGGTCGTAGAAAAAATATACTGTTCAACTCGAGTGGATTGTCCATATTGCCCTCGGAAGTTTGAGAACTCCGCCTACGGCTTCGTGCTCAATTTACTTCTTCGTGCGATATGGACATCATATCCACTCTTGTTGTACAAACTACTATTATCTACGACTAGTATACAGGGTGATTTCTAAGTTGATACTTCTTTTGTAGCTGAGTATAGAAGGCAATAAACTAAACAACATTTTTAAATACCTTTTTTCAAAAAACCCAAAAATAAAGTACTTACATTCATTTATTACACTTCAAATCAAATACGGTTCTGCCTAACTTGCCCGTTGAATAACATTAAGAAAACTTCTGGGTGTAGAGAAGAAACATTCGCACTTTTACGACACTTAGAATAAATTAGCACCGTAATTAGTTCATTGTTTTCAAATTTTACCATTTTCACCAATTAACTTGCTTCAGAAAACCACACCGCGCAGCGAATTGCCAAAATAAATAAGTGACGACCGATCCATAAAATGCATGACTAACAATACAAAAAACGGAGAAAAACAATATAAAGTAAAGGACTACGTTTTGATTACCAGGCCCGCACTTAGATTTTTTACTTCTGCAACTCGGCTATTTTTAAGTTTTTTGAAAAAATGTATTTGAAAATGTTGTTTATTTAAATGTCTTCTATACACAGCTAAAAAAGAAGTATCAACTTAAGAATCACCCTGTATAACGTAAGCACTATACTTTTGAAGTATAATGCCATATTATATTCTTCCCTTAGGGAATAGTTACAAGGAATAACAGTCCTTCTCCCTCTTGCACTCCAATCACATAATTTCTCAAATTAAGTAATACCATGGAAACATAAACTCAAAAGTGTCAGTGTTGTTTGACACTGTAGCGTTTGGGAATTTGCATTGAAATTGATAAAAATGAAGAGTCTTTTACTTGTACACCACCAGAAATTATACAACTAGCTGCAGCAACAACACCTAACCAGTGTCGGCTCGTCAGGTGAAGTAGGTGCAGGGGCTGTTCACCAAAAAAAAAATAAAACCAGGAGGAAAGTTTTTCGACAATATTAAATATTAATGTACCAATGCAGCTACCATTTTAGCCATTAAAAAATAATTATGTTTGAATTAATAATAATAATTTGCTATGCATGTAGCTATGTGTAAAAGAGCCACGGTTATCTCCGATGGACAATAATTATAAACACTCGTGCATTTTGGCGCGCCCCAGCCGATCGTGTCCGATAGCTCAAAGCAAGTGAAGACCCAACACCCAACATGACTTTGACATTCACCGTTGCTATGGTTACGTGACGTCAGTCATGCAAACAGCAAGTGACAATTTGCATTATGGGCAATTTAAAAATATATCAGTCGTATGCACCATTGTTTTAGCATTGGTTCGCCTAACCTTAAGGTATTTATTTTGAGGCTTCGCGAAACTTACGGTTATAGATATCGTTTTTACGTGATTTACTGTGTGATTAAAAAGTTTTGTTTTTATTTTTCAGTTAATTCAGAAGTGTACGTACTTACTTAGTTGTGTGTTTTAAAAATAAACCCAATTAATGATATAGTTTGTACTTTTTTGGAAACTCCATTTAGTCGTTGGACAGATGAGGATAAGAGAGACGGGTTTTTAGTTAATGTGTGTTTAAGTACTCGCCCTATACCTCTTCACCATTTTTTAAGACCGCGAGCCGCCACTGTACCTATCTTAATACCGAAAAAATGTAAACTTATTTTCCAAAATATTGTGCTGGCCTATTCATTCTATTCAACAATTAAATTTATGTTGATAATAAACCATGACGTTGATCTGCCCATGGGGAAATTATGCTTTTCAGAGCTTCGCTTTCGGATTTGTTGAGAACCTATAATACTGTAAAATTATTTCGTGTAAAATTAGATTCTTTATAATAAGTAATATTTGGCCTTGAGGCTTCAAGTAAAACGACAGTACTTACTATGTCGTAAAAATGAATGGTCAAAGAATGGTAAATTTATGCAAGTATCAGTACATCTTTTTAAATGTAATATTTGATATACAATTGTGTAGTAATAACTTTAGATTCATGTATCTACATATAATTTTTTACATCTTTTTAATTGCTTATGAAAGGGATTTTTTGCGAGACCTAAAAAAGTAATTGTATTTAAAAAGACACCCTTCGTCCCTCCGCCACTGAAAATACTAAATATTTAATAAGTTTTGCTAGAACTAAAACTATTATTGTACGACTATTTTATTAAAACTTCTGTATATTTTAACAAATTTATCAATTACATGCTTACAATCAGTATAGAAAATACCAGCCAGTAAAATAAATTAACTGGGCTTAACTTGACAAATAAATTTATCCGATAGAAGGACTTTTTAAAAGCTGGTTACATTTTTAATAACATAGTTTCCCGCTGGTTTAGGACTAATAATTTCTTACATTCATAGTATCAGAGAAAGCTTTGTGGCTTGATTTCCATCTATTTATATGAAAGGATTTTTATTATCTTTGGAATATATTCCTTTCATAGCTGCAGCTATACGCTTGAGTAGGGTAAAGTTGGGGAAAGCCGAGCCCAATGCGCCTGTCAAAAACGGTGTCTACCAGACACCTACTAATGTGGCCATTCCTATACAGGGTGTTTCCCAAGTTGATACTTCTTTTTTAGCTGTGTATAGAAGGCATTAAAATATACAACATTTTCAAATACCTTTTGTCAAAAAACTCAAAACTAAGGTAATTACATTCATTTATTCGCACACGCACCGCTCCCAGAACGTCTTAAATTTTTCCTACAGTGCAGGTGTTTTAGCATAAAAAAAAAATTACACTGTGGATCAAATACGGTTGCCCGTTGAATGACATTAGGAATACTTCTGGGTATAGGATGAGCTCGCAAGGGAAAGCGTTCTGCGTATAAACTCGAAGCATTAGCCGCACTTTGACGACTCTCACCGTAAATTAGCACCATATCTACTAGTTAACTGTTTTCAAATTTTACCATTTTCACGTGTCATCAATTTAAAATTAACTTTTTCTGAGAAAACACACCGCAGCGGATTGCCAAATAACAAACTGACCACCGACCCGTAAATTACATGACTAATAAGAGATAAGACACACAACATAAAGTATAGCAGGTTACGTTTTGATGACCAAGCCTGCACTTAGATTTTTTACTTCTGTATCTCGCCTATTTTTGAGTTTTTGAGTAAAAAAAGAAGTATTTGAAAATGTTGTTCATTTTAATGCCTTCTATATACAGCTAACAAAGAAGTATCAACTTAGGAATCACCCTGTATAGGCAAGATACTAAGACTACTAGATATACGGATCAAATACCACAGGAAAAATAGGTTAAAAGGAAAGACCGAACAATCAGGTGTAGCTGACCATACCTGGACGCACGGTCATCATATTGTGAATTATCACAGAAGACGAAATCCTGCATAAAGAACCACTCTGGAGGAAGAGGAAGTTTAAGGAAACTGCCACCATACACCAGAACCCAGGTTGTTTTAGTAAGCATTCATTGGATATAAGAAATATCTGTAAACCTTTGTTAAATAAATGTTATCTTAGAATAATACCGCGAACTAATAAAACTCATGACTGCACCCATTCCAGTAATGCTTTACTGCGCCTAACTAATATAAATAGAGCTGTGCTTACTAAATATTCACCTGAAGGTGACTGGAGATACTTACCAGTTAAGATATTGTTTTTGTGATTTAAAAATAATTAAGGACATAGAAGTCCAAAACTTTTCTATCATTCAAAAAAACCTAGATCACCACTATTTCCTCCATTACCCTATATTTCTGTCATAACTATACCCATGGGTAATAGGCAAACAAACAACAAATATTTAACTGGTTGGGGAACTGGGTATTTATTATCCAATGCATTTTAATGTTGCGTGTCTAGTGTGTATATGCAAATAAAATTAAGTTTAAACCTACCTAAATAAATGTGAAACAGACATATTTCTTGATTAATAATATTAGTTTAACTGTTCTTTACTATTTAATAAGTATTTTACAGATGTCATATTCAAATTTTCAAAAGCGTTACCAAATATTTGTAATATTAATAGAGCTGATGAGAAATTGTCAAACATAATATAGGTAATATAAAATAATATACTCTATTTGAAACTATTTGATGAACATCAATTTTTTTGATACACCTTTTAAAAATTAAAAATATAGTCTAACCAAACGACACTAGAACCTTTTTCCTTTATTTATTCAATAGGCTTTATAAAATATTTACTTATTTACTTTTTAAAAAATTGAATTAAATGTGTAATAATTAACAACTTTACTCAGTGCAGTAGCTAGACTTAATTTAACTGACAAGCCAGGATTTTTGCGCCACTCTGATTATAGGAGGGCGGGGGGGGCGGTTGCCAAGCTCCACCCCCCCCCCCCTCCCCCAGCGCCCCAGCCTAGGAGCTCAGGCCTACAAGTCTAATTGTAACCTAATTTTTCTTCTCACGCTTCGACTCTTAATTTAAATAATGTATTCTTGGCTTAGATTACAAAGGTATTGTAGTAAACGTTTAGTTTTTAAACTTTTCCTTCTTAAAGTCCTATTTTATATAAAGATTAAGGTGTCGGACGCATATCCCTTTAGTTATTGATTTATGATGTAATTTTAGGAGAACGAGTAGAAATAATAGTATTTTATAGTATTTTTCTATTCCGTTTTCCCTTTTTTAGATCTATTTTAAATCAACAAAAATATAACCGAATACAATAAGATACTTTTACAACAAAAACAAAAAACAATTTGGTATTTATTTTTAAAGAGAAAAATTAAAGCAAAAATTTTAATTAAAACATTTTTTATGGAAGAAGTGTGATAATTTATAATAAAACAATCGTGCGTGGAGAAACGAGAATGCTTTATTATGAATATACAAACGGCACGTTAGAAGGAGTATTTCAAAACCTGAGCATTTGCACCAAAAACTGCTCTTAGATCTACGCTCCTAAAATACATGATTTCTGATGGATTGACACCAATATTCATATTTTTCACAAATATAAAAAATGATTTTTTTTAATAAAGAGGAATATTAAAAAAAGAAAAAAAAACATTTACAAAAACAAATTTAATCCAACCATGCAGAGGGGGAGAGGTAATAATTTAATTTTCGAAATTTGATAGTAGTTAGGTGAATTTTAAACGAACTTTGGGCGGGGCGCCCTATTTGATATTTTGTTTACAATCCGACAATCGCACATGAAGCTTCTGGCTGCTATGCCTCCATAGTTTTTCAGCAATACGCTGCGATTAGGACAAATATGAGAGAGAGAAATAGCAGCTTCTCGTATTTTAAGTACAATAAATGGCAACATATGGCAACGTCAATAGGAATAAAGCCTCCAACCAATGAAGAGTGTGATATTTATCCCACGTACTATCTGTTTAAAGGAGAACACATGATTTTAACGGAAATCGTCCAAATCGCCAGGCGTCTCGTGAGACACTTTCGCGCATATCCGTTGATTGTTAATTAGGTTAAATTTTAAAGTATTTGACGTTTTTATTTAGTTTAACCGTTTAGTCTATAATTTGAGCAGCGTTGCCAGAGCTGGTACAATTGTACGAATCTGGTACATTTCGAACGCATCTGTACAAAAGTACATTTACACTATTTTCTGGTACATTTTCATCCTCCTCGTGCCGTTCAGCAGCGGCGGCGCCAGGTCCACCCTGGTGCCAAAAGCTTCAGCTTTTATGACAATGTATGTTATTTTCAAGAGAGCGATTTTTTTTAGAAGTCACTTTCGATTTGATCTCAAAAATCCCAAAATCCTGGCGCTGCCCATAATTCTTCTTTGGTAAATAAGTAGTTTTTGATGGCTGTACAAAAGTTCAAAATCTGGTACATTTTATGTTTGTGATTTGTACAATTTTTTAATACCCTCTGGCAACACTAAATTTGAGTATGAATGCCTCGAGCGACTAAAAAAAAGTGACCCAGAAAAAAGAACGTATCCCGGCTCTAAAAATCGTCCTACTCTCAAAAGTAACTTCTAAATAAAATGCTGACCCTTCATACGCCCTACAACTTTCTCAACTCAAAGTAAACAAAACACTCCCAGTTTGTAAGGCTTGGTCAATTGTAGCATTGCCAACTAGATTCGCGCCTGATACTAACAACGGTTGAAGAGAGAGATGAGAAATGTCTAGAAAATTATATAACATGTTGTTTTTTTTAATTAAACACATAGCATTTTATGATTCACCCTGTATAATATCTTTTTTCTAAAAAAAATGCATTTCCCACAAATAAATTTGCGGATCCGGGCGATTCTTAATTAAATGAGCGGTATTCTACATAAAATGCGTAGGTATCAATTTCTTTATTATGGGCTTGTATAGAAGTTCTGATGGCTTAACGTCATGAACAGAAGTTTAAAAAAAAAAGATAAGGAACAAAAAATAAAAATTGTTCAAGGTATTCTTTTGGGTAGGTACTTCTATGGGCATCACGCCCCTGCCCTGTATAATTTAACTTGACAGTCTTTAATACAAGAGCGGTAAATTTATTAACGATCTGCTATAAGGATTTAAGTAGTGTCGCATGCCAGTCAAGAAAGTAAATGTAATGACTAGAGGCAAAATTCCACTGTTTCAAACGGACAATTTGCTTCTTTTGCTAATGGCTACTGCTCTTGCATGTCATGAATTTAAAATAACTCTTAAGGTACCTGTTTGCAAAATGATTTAGCCAAAAGGGTTAATGTGGAAATACAGGGTGTCCGGTAACTTATGGGCCGTAAAGTAACTGGAGATACTAGACATCAAACTAAGCCGATTATGTCATATAAGTTTTCTCGGATTGTTACTCGTTCTAGAGATACAGGGTTTTGAAAGTAAAAGTTTATTCTCGAAAATAAGCCATAATTTTAAAACGGTTTAATGAATCGAATTGAAAGTTGGCAATATTATGTTTTTATGAACAAGAAATAAGAATTTGTAGATATTTTTAAGTTTGAAACTAGAGGGCGCTAGTTGCATACACTGGGCTTCATAAATCTATGATTTTTTTCTTATCTGTGATATTAGGTGTTTTTCAATTACAGTTTCTTAAAGAAGGGCATTTTCTGAGTCAAAAAGTGTACTTGATTGATATTAATATCTTTAACGTTTTCGAGATATTTCCCTTTAAACATCCCAAAGCATAGAAAAAATAGTACATAATTAAATTAATAATACATAAATTATATACACCCTGTATCTCTAGAACAAGTAACAATCCGAAAAAACTTATATGACTTAATCGGCATAGTTTGATGTCTAGTAACTAGTATAAGTTTTTTTTTGATAATTAAAATAATAATTTATGAAGTAACAGAAATCTAAAAAAAAAGCATAGATAACTGTTAAATCAAAAGCAAAAGCTATTGTGTTTTTGGATCTTTTAAAAAAATGAATAATGAATGAATTCTATTTTACCGAATATATTTCAGTTGAGAAATTAGTCCTGTATGCTGCGGTCCGCTGCCACAGCTTTCTCACAAGAGATCGCGGTAATTCCTAAAACCAGAAAACTATTGCATTAAATATCTTTTCTATATTAAAATTAAGAGTAACAACTTATTTCTTTACTGAAAATAACAAAACCAATAATTATAGCATTACCAACCCATCCATTACTCCTCTTAAGTGCATCATATCTGTTCAAATGGCCAACACCATTTTTAATCAGAATCCGACAACAAGAAACCGTTTTGTGTCACTGATAATAACTAAAAAATTGTACTTCATTCTTGCATAAGAAATACAGATCGCAACAGAGGCATTCTTTAAATTGCGAAATGAAAACCAGTTGTTAATTCCAGTCAGCGAAACCTTTTTTCTTGAGTTCTCTGACATGTTTCAATATATTCATTCTGTTAACTTATTGAGAGATGCTTAAGTTACTGGTGATGTTTAGAGAAATCGAACAGAAAATACCGAACTATTTTCACTATTTTAATTACATTACATTTTTTCTCAGCTGTTTACTATGATACAATGTGATGATATAGGGTTATGATAAAGAAACACAGATCAGCCTTTTACCTATATAGGATACCGCTCTCTTAATAAATAAGAATACCTCGGACCCGTCAAATGTATGTTTTTGAAATGCATCTTTTTAAAAACAAGATATTATACAGGAGGGATTATAAAAATACTACGTGTATAAACGTAATGAAACATATACCAGGTGTTGCATCGTCGAGCGGGACATAGGAAATCCCATGTAATTTTAAATGGGGTCAATTATTGGCTTCCCTAATTAGTTTAGAGAAAAATTCTATTTAGGTTTATTAAAGAGCACTAAAACCCACATTCAAAAGAATAACTTTGGATATTTTTGATGAGCCCGTTTACGGGTTATCGCCGATTTCTTTTTAACTATTTCTCCTTTTTATGGCCCCGTATTTCCTGCCACCAGCAAGGTAAAAGATGACTGTCAAATAAAGTTGTCATTTTGAAATGTGTGCTTTATTGTTATAAAAACTCGTACATCGAAAATATTAAAGGTGTATTTATGAGTACAAATTAATCTGAATAAAACTAAAATAAAGTATCCAACTACAAGGTTAATTATGACATTTTACATGTTTCAATATTTTACTAATTAATAGGTAGGTACTATTAAATTGTTAGAACTTTAGGATTTAAGAAGATGTTCAAATATTCCTTCATTGACTGCTAGACAATAACCGAGGCGATCATAAAATTGTCTTCTTACATTCACTAGTTGGTAAACTGAAATTCTATTGCATTCGGCAGATAGCATTTTTTAACTCGTCTAGCTTTGGGTATTTTTTATCTTTGTATATCCTGTTTTTTAGATGGCCCCAGAGAAAGAAATTATTTGGCGATAAATCAGGAGACCTGGCTGGCCAATTTACTGTATGATTTAAGCCAATAACATTTCCATTAAAAGCACGGTTTAAATATTCCCGGACAGCCAGGGTACTATGTGCCGGGCAGCCATCCATTTGGTACCAAACTTCCTGATTTTCCCTGGCGGCATCATGTAAAGTAGGTAAAAAATGATCTTCAAGTAGTTCCAAAAAATATTCTGCATTTAAATTTCGTGTAAGAAATAATGGCCCGATAATATTTTCTCCGAAAATCCCAGCCCAAACATTAACTTTTTGTGGATATTGCGTCCTTGTTTCGACAAACCTGTGTTGGTTTTCTTTGCTCCAATATCGATAATTTTAAACATTGGGTTCATTGTTTAAGGTAAATGTGCATTCGTCAGTGAAACAAATGTTTTTTAAAAATTCCCTATCCATGTTTGCTCTTTCAATCATACCAAAACAAAACTCCTGTCGTCGTATTTCGTCCCTATCTCTTAGCTCTTGGTGCTTTTCATAGCTGTATGAATAATATTTATGTCGTTTCAAAGCTCGTAACGCTGGGGTGGGATCTAATCCTATGTCATCCCCAAGTTTCCTTGTGCTGATCTTCCCATCATTTTCTTCCACGCACAATAAAACTTGCAAGTCCCTATCATTTCTTGCATCTCTTCTTTGTTCCTGCTTTTCTTCACATCTGCAGTTATTTATTACAGTGCCTTTTGTCTCAAATTTCTTGATAGTCCTTTCGACTGTAGATTTTGCAGGTATCGGTCTATTCGGATACAGAGCAGCAAACATGTCTGACACATTTTGATAACTATTTCCTTGATAATACCATTTAGTCATCAATATTTTTTCTTCAGAAGTGTAATTCATGGCTAATATTTTCGATGTACGAGTTTTTATAACAATAAAGCACACATTTCAAAATGACAACTTTATTTGACAGTCATCTTTTACCTTGCTGGTGGCAGCAAATACGGGGCCATAAAAAGGAGAAATAGTTAAAAAGAAATCAGCGATAACCCGTAAACGGACTCATCAGAAATATCTAAAGTTATTCTTTTGAATGTGGGTTTTAGTGCTCTTTAATAAACATAAATAGAATTTTTCTCTAAAATAATTAGGGAAGCCAATAATTGACCCCATTTAAAATTACATGGGATTTCCTATGTCCCGCTCGACACCCGGTATATTTTTTCCTACGACCAACTATGAAAATGAGAAAATGCACGGTTAATTTGGCTAGAAAGCACCGTATATCACAAGTGTGTTGAAATACAAGGCACACTATTTAATTTAAACTTACGGTGCCAATTTGACAGACCACCCCTATTTAATAAAAAGAACAAATTTTAGAAAACAGTAATTGTAAAGTGTTTAACTTATTAAACATGTATTTGTCGAGTGATTCAGAATTAGAGTGTGAAAATACGCCATCTGAAATTATAAAAAAACGTTAATAATATACTAGAAAAAAACAAATCGCGCTGAAGAGAGTGTCATGTATTAAACAACAAATCTCTACAGGTACCGATAGCGTAGAGAATAGAGCTCTAGCCTACAGATCGCAAGGTCACAGGTTTAAATCCCATCAGGTGTATTTGACTTTTTTTTAGAAAAACATTAAATAATCTGTAGAATTAGGTATTTTGAATTGAAATCTTCCTTGTTGGGTGGATTTTTTAAATTTATGTTTAATGCATCTTTAATGTGTTTTGCAAAAGGCCAAATTTGAGAAAGATAGATATATTCAAACTGATTTCGTGTAGATATAAGAAATGATCTAAATCAATAAACATGTATAAACTGTGTAATTTGGTTGAACGAAATTATTTTTTTTTATTTGTGTTTTATTATCTTTGTCACAAGTTTACAGCCAACTAAAATGACAAGTTTATAATACCTGATTTAAATGTTTTTTTAAAATTTTAGTGACGTTAAGTTGTAAAAAAAATATACTGTATACCTCTAGTGGATTTTCCATATCCACTCTTGTTGTACAAACTACTATTTCCATATTGGTGCTCCATAAGAACGTATCAAAGGCGGATAGATTTATTTAACATTACCTCTTATGCATAACTAAAAGCTACTCTGTTATTAATTACCAGTGGCGCTATTTAAAATTATATGGATTAATTTCAAATGTTTTAATTTATTATTAAAAATAAATTTCTTTAAAAGTTATAAAAAGAAACTCGAGGTGTGTTAAAGTATATTGCACAAAAATAAAATTGCTTTTATAGGTTTTTATTAACAAAAGTGTCCAATCAGACAATAAAGTTATTTCAAAATGTGGGTCAGTAGGTATAACTTTAAAACCTCTTAATTTATTTTTTTAGTACTATTAAAAGGTGTCATTAAATGGATTAGTTTTGTCATCCCATAACTCTTCGTCGCCACTTTGCCGTATCCTTGTTTCTGATAAAGGTCTTAAAAGGTTGGCACAGGTGTAGCCAAGGGTTCGATCAGTTGCCTTTATAAAGTTTAATCAAAAAAGTCAATAGCTATCGAATGTATTTCAGATATTGGTTTATTAAAAGATACTGCTGAAATTATTGTTTGTTGTGCCATTAACGATAACAAAAAATAATTGAATAGTAGATTCTGTAACGAGGTTGGAATGAACATTTGATCCGAGTGGAAGATTCCTAACGCAAGCGTAGCGAGCGTGAGGAACCACGAGTATCGAACTTTCATTCTAACCGAGTAGCAGACTATATTTTCTCCACGACCAAATATACTATTCTCAATATTTGTAATTTCAGGTGGAGTATTGTCCAGTTCCATATCTGATTCATCCGATTTTTCACTCATATTTTGACTTGCAGTAAAATTTGTCTGCTGACATTGACAGTTTCGAAATTCATGGCAACCTATGTCGTTTAGATCAATTACAGAATATTCATTCCGTATCTTGTTATGGAATGAAAATACACGCAAAATGCATAAGAAGCAAGTGTTTCAGAATAAATATTCCAACTCAAGAGCGAGAATTTTTACATTCTATTATCAAAAATGATTTTGGAATAATTGCATTCAGTAATGGTCGTGAAGAAAAGTAGTTTTATACGTTCGTCAAACAATTATAAATTTAGTATCATTAGATAGCTATCTGTGGGCTGTCGTTTAATGTTTGTGTGTGTCATTTCTTGCTCTTCTTTCGAATTAGACTTTGTACCCCTTCGTTCGCTGAACGCGGGTTCCGAACCACGATTATAAGTCATGCGACACTGCCCCCCAAAGGGAGATCAACCCTCAGTTTCTTGCGTCATTGCATGACCTACCGATTGGGGTGTGTATTTTCTTCCGCACCCCACGAGATATCCGATCTCATCTCATCCGGCCCGGTTACCGACGCGAATGGGGTGCGTCGGGAGATGATACATTTTACACTCTTCCCTGCGTTCTTAAACCTACTAAAATTCGGACATACTTTTTTATTTTGCGTATGCCCACTCCGAGGATCGATACATAGGGTCTGTTCTAAGTGTTCTATACCCATTCTAAGATATTAACTAGACATTCTACCGTTATCATTTAGAACAAAACCGAAAAATAGATTTGCAACTAATAAATTAAATTTTACGAATCAATTTTCAAAAATCCTGCGACAACTCGAAACATTGAAAAAAATATTTTTCGCAGTCCTTTTGAAAAATACTCTTAATAATTTCTCAGATAACATATTATTCCATCCTATTTGTGTAAAAATACGCCATCTGAAATTATAAAAGTTAATAATATACTGGAAAATCTATTAACAGAAAAAATAAATCACGCTGAAGAGAGTGTCATGTATTAAACAACAAATCTTTATCGGTATCGATAGCGTAGAGAATAGAGCTCTAACCTATAGATCGCAAGGTCACAGGTTCAAATCCCATCAGGAGTATTCGACTTTTTTTTATAAAAACATTAAATAAATCTTACTTGTTGGGTGAATTTAAGTTTAATGCATCTTTTCTTAATTAAATTTAAAATTTTTCTTTCTGGTTAATCTAGAAGTCAATCCAGGATTAGTTCTTCCTATGATATATAAAATATGAAAAAATGAAAAAGTTAAAGTACAAAATATAAAGGAAAAGCCTATTGACAAACTATGAAACCAGATATTAAGTGGAACATAATCCTAAGTATGCTAATTGCAACACTAGTGTTGATATTTTTTTTTCAATACTAGTGCTGAAATATTTTTTCTACAAGTCAATGGCTTTTTTAATAATTCTTTGTGGTCGTAGGAAAAATAGTGTACATTACTCGTGTGAAAGTGATTATTCTAAAACTCGGAGAATTTCCGCACTCGGCTGACGCCTCGTGCTTAATATCTCCTCGTTTGAAAAGTATCACTTTCATCACTTGTTATGTAATATACTATTTCAATACTTGAGTCACTTGAGGCATCTCGAAACCTCAATCTGGAAAATCGATCTTTTGCACACCATTTAGTTAAGCAGCTAAGCATCTTCTAGCAGCAAATTAATTTTGAAAATTAAAGAAAAAAATGGCCAAGTATAATTTCACTTTACATTCATGAATAATAATTAAATTGTAAATAATGCGTTTCCTAAATAAATATACTAAATTCAAAAGTGAAACAAATTCTGCAAACTTTGTAGCGGGGTCACATAGTTTTATCAAGAAAAAAAAAATATTTTAATCAACAATTTTACACCTAAAAAATGTATCGATTTTTAAAAATTACACGCCAATGGATGGTGATAAAAAGGCAATTAAGGTCCCATTTCGAAACCCTGTCAAATACATTTGTCCTTTTTATTTTAGGGTGAGCACTTTTTATCTACTAGATATTGTTACTGACCACGAGTTAAGTGCTTATTGTGTTCAAACATTTAGACGATGTTGTAAATAAATCGGAAAAAGAAAGGTGCTTGAAAAAAGAATTTGGTTTTACAGTTGTAAAAAAAACCACGGCTTCCTATGGGTAATATAGTTTTTTAAGGCTGCTAATATTAATATATAAAGCCGTAGGTATCGGAAATTTTTGAACTAAAGTCTTATTTATCAAGAAATAAAAATATTATATATTTTTTGTATAGGTTTAAAAACTTCTAAAATACTTCTACCTTTTTTATTTATCAGTTTTTTTTTATTTCCGTGAGTAGAAAATTAATCCAAGGATGGAAAGTAACCCACCTTAAAACTTTAAAACCACAACTATGGAGTGGTTTTCCAGTTCTAACCAAAGACTAATAAGAAAGGAGGTATTTTTTATTAAGTTTCAAAAATTTACATTTTATAGGCATCCCGTTTCAATTACTTTCATCACATTTCATTTTATTGGTAAAAATTGTGCCCAATAATACCGAAATTCTTCGTTTCTTTTTTTAAGGGTGATTCCTAAGTTGAGACTTCTTTTTTAGCTGTATCTAGAAGGCATTAAAATAAGCAACATTTTAAATACCTTTTTTCAAAAAACTTAAAAATAGACGAGATACAAAAGTAAAAAATCTAAGTGCGGGCTTGGTCATTATGACGTAGCCTGCTTACTTTATGTTGTTTATCTTATTCCATTATTAGTCAAGTAATTTGCGGGTCGATGGTGAGTTATTTGGCATTCCGCTGGGGCGTGCGTTTTTCTAAAGGAAGTTAATTTTAAATTGGTGAAAATGGTAAAATTTAAAAACAATGAACTAGTAGATATGGTTCTAATTTACGGTGAGGGTCGTCAAAATGCGGCTGCTGCGTCGAGATTATACGCAGAACGTTTTCCCTTGCGGGCTCATCCGAAACCCAGAAGTTTTCTTAATGTTGTTAAACGGGCAAGTTAGGCAGAACCGTACTTGATCCATAGTGTAATAAATAAATGTAAGTACCTACCTTATTTTTGAAAAAAGGTATTTAAAAATGTTGTTTATTTTAATGCCTTCTATACACAGCTAAAAATAAAGTATCAACTTGGGAATTACCCTGTATATTATGTCGTAAAATTATTGCAAACTTTCAGTCCACAAAGTAACGAAAATACAATATCCTTAAATTTATAATCCTATTTAGATATAATAGCTATTTTTAGTTCAAAATATGCTTCTATGTAATATTAAATTTGGCATCGTTCATTGACACTTTAATTTTAGAACCTGTTTAAGAAATAATGAATAAGAACAAAATATTGCAATAATTTATAATGATCAGCTTTGCGTTTATTAAAAAAAATCGATTAGAATATAAATTATGAATATGTTGTGTTCTTTTAATTGGTATTTTTTTTATATTTTAAATTAAATTTTACTCATAAAACAATAAATTCAAAGATCAATTAAATGTAACCACACTTCTATCAAAAACGAAAATTATATATTTATTATCAAAAATTTTATTTTATTTACTGTTAGAACACAGAAAGTCGTTTTGCTCGTTGGTAGTAATAAGATATAAATATGCACCAAAAATAATTTTTTCTACGACCGTGCGTTTTAACCCATTTTCCCGCACGCATTTTAGTTTTGAAAGTGTCAGTTTCCCGCACTAGTGCGGGAAAGTAAAATAATGCAAATGTTGACCTTATTAGATAGTTTTTTACTTCGGAAGTTATAACTATTGTTACAACAGGTAAATAAATATTTACGAAATAGTTTATCAAATAAAATCTACATCTTTTCTAGCTTTTTGTTGCATTTTTAATTTTTTGAAAATATAAAATAATGAAGATATTTTTATTTAACCCTGTACATTCTTTAAAGTAATGTCACAAAACAACTATCAAACCACCGGGTTTGATATTAGTTGCTATATATACCCAGGCGTGTAATTGTTACTAAAACGTCAAAGTTGTTCATAGCGTCTTCGAAGTGACCGAATACAATCTTCTTCTAAATTAAACCACATTAAACCGAATCCGAAGCAATAATATTAATGGATTCATCCGACGAAGAACTTTCCGAAGCCATTTTGAAGGCTGCAGATAAAGCTAATTCCGAGCTGTTACCCGCCAAATCCAGACTAAGATATGAAAAGCAATACGTCCATATTGTTACATGGTGTACGGAGAAATATTATATATAAATAATATTAATATTTATAATAATTAGTAGTTTTTAGTTAAAGTTTTGTGTATGTATGTTGAAATAAAATAATTTTTGAAAAATGGTTTGGTATACTTTTTTGTATATACGGTCGTAGAAAAAATAATGTTCCTAACTCATGCGTAAAGTGTCTTTCCCGCCCTTGACCGCTTGCCCGAACTCCGCTCCATAATTTAATAAATATTTTCTGACTATAAATCCTGAAAGACGCATTATTATTTTTCCAGTATTTTTTTACAGATATCCTATCATGAATAGTCTATGTATTTTTTTAAAAATTTCTACATAAAATTGTTTCAATATGTGTGGATGGAATTGGAATAAAATTAACACAGATTTTTTCTAAAAATTCAGGTAGTACCTAGTGTTGTTGTTTTTTCTTGCAAGACGCAATAATTATTGTAAAACAATACATATAGAACTTCTAGAGTTCTTTAACAATATAATTATTTAATTTTACGGTACTTTGGTCAAACACAAGAAGTCATAGAAGCTGATAGATCGCAACAAGGCACTAGTGCTCAGTAGTGCATAGGTACTGTGGAAACTACTACAATAAAATAGGAAGTATTAAGCACATATTATTCTATGCCCAGCATGTAGGTACTTTTTGAATTTTTTAACACGGAGGATCTAGATTTATAGTCCTGAGGATGACCTAATATAAACTACTGGACAATTGCTTTCGAGCAAGAAAAATTTCGCCTAAATTTAACAGTTAATATTTTCTGAACCAGATATGATATCGACCTACGGTTTTGAATGGTTGATAGATTTATCCCTTGGGAAACAATTGTCAATGTTGGATTTTCTTTAACTGTCAGAAAATTTTATATACAGGGTGTTAAAGAAGACGATGATTTTTGCTCCAATTTTAATGGCGTGTAACTTTCACAATAATATTTTTAAATTTTATCACTCTACGTCAATTGAATCACTGGTTCATAGCAAAGAAAGTAATTTGTCAAATTTTTGATATCTGCTATATTTTAGGAAATACCGATTTTTTGGAAAACCTTGCTTTTTTTCAACTTATTGGTAGCTAGATCTCACTGTGCGTTGTATCGTGCAAACTTTGCGGGTGATTCTTCTATCTTATGAAGAGCTTGATTATGTTCAGTAACAATAGTTGTACCTAAATGTTATGATGTATAGTGGCGTACTTATAAACACCTATATGTTTATGGTTTATGAGTATAGTGTTAGAAAGTTAGAAATTAATAAATAAATTTTTTCTCAAAAATTAAATTAAAAATATTATCTTTGTTAAACTTTTGTAAACACATTGTATAATATACCTGTAGTGCGATATGAAAAACTAAAAAATAAGAAAAAATTGACCTAATCTAGGGGCGAGTACTTTCCAATATAAAACAATCGTGAAAAATTGTGAGATACTCATAAACCATAGACATATAAGTATTTATAAGTACGCCACTGTACATCATAACATTTAGGTACAACTATTGTTACTGAACATAATCAAGCTTTTCATAAGGTATAATAATCACTCGCAAAGTTTGCACGATACAAGGCACAGTGAGATCTAGCTACCAATAAGTTAAAATAAAGCAAGGTTTTCCAAAAAAATCGGTATTTCTTAAAATATAGCAGATATCCAAAATTTAATCAATTACTTTCTTTGCCATGAACCAGTGATTCAATTGACGTAGAGTGATCGAATTTAAAAATATTATTGTAAAGGTTACACGCAATTAAAATTGGAGAAAAATCATCGTCTTCTTTAACACCCTGTATATAAAATTTTCTGACAGTTAAAGAAAATCCAACATTGTCAATTGGTTTCCAAGGGATAAATCTATCAACCATTTAAAACTGTAGATCGATATCATATCTGGTTCAGAAAATATTAACTGTTAAATTTAGGCGAAATTTTTCCTGCTCGAAAGCAGTTTAGTTCGAAACGTCGACTAAATAAATAATTTGATCGTCTAAGGTATATCATTGACCATTATCCAACACAAACTCTACAATGATAATAATAATTAGATTCATTTTAATCCAACCCTGTTAGGTATTTTAATTTTTATTTACTAGACCAGCCAGGCGCCTAATTAATTTCAATATTAAAAACTCATTACTAAAATTAAGCAAAACTTTTGCATATTACTGTGGAATTATTTTATTCGACAAATCAAAACTCAATAAATCTAAGAATTTTTATGGTCTTTTGACAGCCATTTACTTCAATTTTATGACATTGGTTTGCATACTGGTTTTAGCACTGTATCGGTGCGAAAAGCAATAAATTTATTATCATAGTCATAAAGTATATGATTAATTAAATAAATGATATAAACGTTGGCTGTATTCGTTATAACGTTGATCATGGTATTGATAAAATGATTTTTGGCCTGGTCAGAATAGGGTTACCATCTGTAAAATTATTAAACTAGGACAAGAAGCTCGAAAACCCCGGATTTTCTAGCTTTAACCCCGGATATTTCTGCTAGAAAATTTTCATCTTACACTAATACAATAAATTGAAATTCTTCTAATTTGACATCTTATCAACTATTATTTTATAGAATATACCGTGGAGGAGAGTATACAAGGTGTTCCTTAATGACGTTTTAATATTTTAGGGTGTGATTCCTCAAGTCATTTTATGAAGAAAAGTTCATATAAACATATGTCCTAAACAGCTTAAATTTTTTGTTACAGGGTGTTGAATTATTTTTTTTATGCGTTTTTTGTAATATCTCCGACAGTAATTTAGATAATATTTTCAATTTTGGCATGTGCTAATAGGATATTAAACCATCGATTTTAGTTATAAAAAAATTTTTTGTCTCACCAGTGGCGTCCCTGCAAACATGTCATTTGATATTTTTTATAAAAAAAATGGTACGCCACTGACTTTTTTCCATGTGGATATTATTTCTGATTAGCCTGGTCAATTCTGCATAAAAATAGTATCTTGCGTTTTTCTCCTCAGGCACACCGTTCTTAATTAAAATAATTAAATTAGCTCTACTATTTATTATTATTAACATTGATAATGCAAAATTTTGTTTTATAAAAATTGTTGGAAATGACCACCTTCATTAATAGGCATGCTTCCGCCCCGCCCGTCTAATTTAAATTTTTATGGTTTTAATTGGAAAATCATTTTCTTCGATTTTTTTTGCATTAAAATAACTTTCCCGCAGTTACATAAAAACCAATTTTCCATTGGTGAAAAAAACTCAAAATTTGTTTAGTTTTTTTGTAAATCTGGTCAAGAAGAAAAGCAGTTTAACAAGGCAAATTTTAGCTCTCTCGGTTCCCAATTAAATTTATTACAAATAACTTGGTATAGGTTCTTTTAGAATATTGTGATTTTTTTAGAATAATCAACAGAATACTATTTTCAAACGACATGAAGTAAGTTGTGGTAACTAATTAACCTAATAATTACAATACTTTTGTCATAGAACCTTTTTTTTTACAAAATCCATTAACCTTTTAGCGTTTAGGATATATGTTTATATGAACTTTTCTTCATAAAATGACTTGAGGAATCACACCCTAAAATATTAGCACGTCATTAAGGAACGCCCTGTCGTTCCGTAACTGTCGGTAGACGGCAAGTGGTGACAACCCGGACTGTAAAGAAAACTCCGCCTGGACGCTCCCCGACACCCTCCAAACTAGGACAAATTCGGGGAAACCCGGACGGATGACAACCCTAGGTCAAAAGCAACACTTCCTTGTTGCCAGAAGACGAAGGGGACCATTTTAAAACCTTATTAGCAATAAGATAAATTAGTCAATTTTATGTGGTCCACCGGTAATTACGCTGGTTGTTCTCGATTGATTCGTCACCAGACATATGGGTTGGTTGAACTTGAAAAGATATTACCACTCGTATCTGTCATCATAATTCTAACCTCTTAATTTTAAACCTTTCTTTATAGTTAAAATTTTTACGATTTCATTAAATTTTTTTCTACACCCACACTGAAAAAAGAGGCGCTTTTGGCCCAAAGTAGTCAGCGTTTTTGAACGTTAGTTCGCGCATTGTGCTCAATTTACTTCATCAGTTTTAGTTCCTGAAATTTAGAAGGCTAGATTCTAAAGAAAGCTTTAAGCCCTATTCAATAGCTCTCTTGTTATCGTATTGCTTTGTTCCATAGACTGTACGGACTAGTAGATAATCTTTCTCAACTCACAGTTTAATTTAAATTTGTTGATACTTTTCTTCTCGTAAACAACCAATATTATGCTATTACTATTGTCCACAGTATTGTGAGCACACCTATATAGAAAATGGGCAATGAATTTATTTCTATAAGTATCAAAAAGGCCATAAGTCTTACAAAACAATGGACTCATCTTCATAAAATAAGTATTATAACTTCTCAGGAAAACAATTTAACGTCAAGTTATTTTGTAGTTAAATCTTTTCAAACGTCTTTTGTCATGGCACCTATATTTTGATATGGGGTATGTCACAAATTTATTCAAGTAGTAACCTTTATCTACTTTCATTTAGTAATATGAATTTTACAGTTCTGTAAATCGTTTTGTAAGGGCATCTATTACAGCAGTAGTGCTGTAATAGATGCCTTTACAGCACTAGTGCTGTAATGGAAAAAAACTGTTTTATTAAAATTTTGCTGTTTAATAAAACCACACTTTTTAGAAGAATCATTTCCTATTAACAATTATAAAATTAATTACCAATTATTAATTAAAATATAACACTTAAGGTTTATAATAAACATTAATAATACACTTTTTACAGTTAGAAATTTGTATACCAGAAGTGAATGTGATGGAGCCCTTAACGTTCGAATTTCCAATTATTAAATCCGTATCTGACCCCATTATCTTCTTTGCTATTTGTTTCTTATTTTCTAAAGAATTCTCAACGTAGCCATCTGCCGTAGAAGAGGTTTTTCAGCCCCCATAACGCTTTAACATCTGCATATCTGCACCACCATCAACTAGAATGGTGGCTGAGGACCTCCTAAAACAATATCCACTGTATCCTTCGGGATTATTCAATCCAATTTTTGTTGCAATTTTTTTTGGTATACTTCCAAAACTATTAATTCCGACAGGCTGGGAGGTGCATTTTCCTTTTCCATAGAATACAAAACACCGCCTGTGAGTTGCATTAAAAGGACGAAGTTTAGCATACTTTCGAAAAATACTTAAACAGTTGACACCTGTCACATTTTCTTCTGTTATAACAAATTCTCGTATAATTTTGGTTTTCGAGAATGGAATCACAATTTTTATATACAAATCATTATGTTCAATATGATCCAACATTAACTTAGCTAGTTCTTCGCGCCGGCAAGCCCCAAAAATGCCGATTATCATAACAACCCTCATAAGTAAATATGTTTCATCATCTGCAGTACTAAGAAACTTACATACGTCTTCCTTTGTGAAAACTTTGGACTTTTTGGCCTTGTAACCCTCTGAACTCCTTTTCAAAATGCGAGTAGTTGAGAAAATCTGCTTATATCTTGATTTTTCTTGACTGAAATCATAGTGCTCAACATTGAGTAGTGAGTCCATAGTGTAGATGGTTTCTGGGAGCGTTGCTTTACGGAAAAATAACCCAAAAGGATTTTCTCAGACACCTCCTTTTTTTGTTAGCTTTGCACCAATCTTCAAACTTCTAATACTCCAACTCATACCGCGCCTTGGATTTTGTCGAAACTAAACTTGAGATCGCTTCGTTTGCCGCTGCTTCTATATCAGAGGGTAAACTTCCATCAGAATCGCTCATTTAGAAAACGCTTTTTATATTTTTGAATTTGTTTGACAAAGTCACCTTTGATATTTATTATATAATAATGCCTGGTGGAAGAGTTGATAAAATGAGTTTTCTGCAAATAAGTCTAAATGCATTAAAAATTGCGATAGGGTTGTAATTAGAATAAATGTTTGAATTTTAATTCTGCATCGAATGACATAATAATATAGAGAGGTTCCAATTTGAAATAAGAAAAATAAATTGCTTTAAAGTTTGCAAAGTTTGACGCTAAACTTTGGACACCCTGTACAATTCGTATTAATCAAACTTGGTTAACGAAATTATGAGACCTAATTTAATAAGTACCTTTGTATAATTTATATAACGAGACATTATTTTTAATTTTTTAAAATTTTTAAAACCAGTGGTGCAAAACTGATTTTTTTTTAGTTTTTATTTTTTTTCGCCTATAATACTGAACCGATGTCATTAAAATTTTAGGGGTATCCAAATAAGTAAGAAAATATATGGCATGTAATCTAAAAAAACATATCCTTATGACGTCACACTTTTTTGGAACACCCTGTATAAACAAAAATATTTTTCTGAAATGCAACCTAGGATACAAGTAAAGCCTGCAAAACGTCATAATCCTAACTTAATTTATAAGTGAGCTACAGAAGACGGGAGTTGAGGCGCAGGACCCTGTATATTAGAGCAGATGATGACCTTTACCAAGGTCGAAACATGTTCTCGCCCAACTATGTAATTTACCCCTGAAAGAAATTTTCATTAAAGATATTGTGGTTTAGACCGACTTTTATTCCCTACCACATATAAAAAAGGTGCCAAAGGTCAAATTGAAGCATGACTTTTTCTAAAGCCGTGCCTATCATAATCTATTGTATAAAAAATTTTGTCCTTGGGACTAAATCATAAATATATAAATTTAAATCCCAGTAATTAAAAAAATTAATTAGCATTAACATAATGTTAAATCTTTTAATTAGATGTTAATAATAACAAATCGTCTTATACATATGATAATTGGTATTATAACTACCGTTTTTTGTGCTTAAATTAAGCTGACCCAATTTATAACATCAACAATTATGTCAGATTAGATTTGTCAACTTTTTTTTAAGTAGTTAAGTATTTCCAAAAACTCAACTTTTCTATGCCCTGCTGATATTTAATTAATATATCTAATTACCTACCGAAAATAGCGGTTCATGTTTAGAACCTAAATCACAAAAACACATGTCAATATTTAATAGGTTGTCATTTTTATCTTAATTTTATTACTTTTATAGCTTACAGTACCGGATTACCCATTAAGTTTGTATATCATCTGTGCCCCGCAATCAGTAGCGGCTCGCGGTCTTAAAAAATGGTGAAGAGCTAGGTATGCCGGTACTTAAACAAACATTGACCAAAAACCCGTGTAACAAAATGTCTCTCTTATCCTCATCTGTCCAACGACTGAATGGAGTTTCCAACAAATTACAAACTATGTCATTAATTGGGTTCATTTTTAAAACACACAACTAAGTAGAAAAACAATAAAACAAAACTTTTTAATCACACAGTAAATCACGTAAAAACGATATCTATAACCGTAAGTTTCGCGAAGCCTCCAAATTAATATACCTTAAGGTTAGGCGAACCAATGCTAAAACAATGGTGCATACGACTGATCTATTTTTAAATGGCCCTTCATTATAATGTTACGTGCTGTTTGCAGGACACGGTCGGCAGGGGTGCGCCAAAATGCACGAGGGTCTATTATTGTCCATAGGAGTTAACCGTGGCCCTATTATGCATTCGGATTAAATTAATATTATTAATTCGAACATAATTCTTTTTTAAGGGCTAAAATGGTAGCTGCATTGGTACATTAATATTTAATACTGCGCGCAATTAACTCTAAGAGCCTTACATACCAGCGTGAAACGCGACATCGTTTCTTGGCTTATCTTAATTGAACATTTATTACAAACATTTTTTTAAGGAGTTCACGAGAACTTCTAGTTTGGCCGATGATAACTTATTTTTTTTCAAAAAAAAAAAGTTAAAAATTTATTTTTAGTTTCAATTATACAGGGTGCTACAAATTCGTCTGCGTACAAAGGGATCTCGTAAACGGTAAGAGATACGAAGATGGTTAAATTGAGGCAAAGTTGCGTATTTTCGGGCTTAATAATTAGGTGAAAAAAAATTATAATTAGTCCGAATGCTTTCGAGGAAATCCGAAAAAAAAACGAAATTTCCATTTTTGGTTTTTAATTTCTTGCGCTTTCATTTTTGACTTGGGGAAAAAATAAAAACCCGTTTTCATAGTCGTCTTTTATGTTCTAGAATCTAGAAGATTGCGTTATTGGTTTTCAAATTCAACGTTTCGTTCTTTAAATACCAACCTCAAGTGGATTTTTTTAAATACGGACCTAGAATTTTAAATACACTTTTAGGGATTTCTAAACTATACAAATTTAATACAATTTAAAGTTTTTGAAATTTTAACGTTTTGTCATCTAATAACACAATTCTTCAATTATCTTTTTATGTTATTACGGTCCTGAACATTTAGAGACAAACCAAAAAAAAAGATTTCTGATTTGAACAATCCGTCCATTTTTACTCAAAAAGGCCCGATATTTGATATTTTGTAAGAGAAAAGACCAAAAGTCTCGGCCTCAAATATTTTTTTCTCTGTTTATTTTTGTTACATGATTCGCCAGAAATGGCATTATCAGATTGTATAAACAGTAAAAAAATTTAAAATTGTTTTTGAAACAAACTTAAGCGTATTACAGTAACATAACTAGACTAACCCTCCAGTTACCTTTTCTTCACTCGGCAGCTTTATTTGTTTCTGTTTTACATTATTTTGGCCTAGGTCTAAGGCAAAAACCATTGGCCTTAAGATGTTATGTTAATAAAATAAATATTATACTAATAAAAAAAAATACTTCTTATGCCTTAGAAACTTACTTACTTTCTAGAGCATTGTTACGGTAACTCTTATTGAAATAAACGGCCTAAACACCATAATTTCCTGTAATGTAATTTTAATATTTAAATTATCCTAAAAATAATTGCCAGGGCCGTAATAGCAAACTAAGAATAATTTGAAATACTAATGATGTGATATTTGATGACAAAAAGTTAAAATTTTAAAAATCTTTAAATTGTATTAAATTTCCAAAGCGTAGAAGTTCCTAAAAATGTTTTTAAAATTCCAGGTCCGTATTTAAAAAAATTGACTTGAGGTTGGTATCTAAAGAACGAAACGTCAAATTGTAAAACATAAAAAAACTGCTATAAGAAAGTGTTTTTTGTTTTTTTCTCAAGTCAAAAATAAAGGCGCTAAAAATTTAAAACCAAAACTAAAATGTCGGTTTTTTTCGGATGTCTTCGAAGGTATTCGGAATACTTACACTTTTCTTTCACCAAATTATTAAGTCCCAAATTACGCAACTTTGCCTTAATTTATCCAACTTTCTATCTCTTACCGTTTTTGAGATCCCCTTGTACGCACACGAATTTGTAGCACCCTGTAAGTATAGGTTCAAATTATATCACCCGCCATGCAGAACATAAAAATAGAAATATTGGGGCTATTATTAATTTATGTTAATTTCTTATTTTCCATTAAAATTACAAATGATGACCCGGTATTATCTTAAATAACTCCACTGACGCCGCGCCACTTAATTCTCGTAAAATTCGTTTTTATACTATTTTGTATATAAATAAGACAATTTTATTGCCATCGCCCGACGTAGGTACAGTATGCACGATGTGGTGGAAATGCAGTATTTGATCGTGATGATTCATCGACTACTATTTGTTATTTTTCTACGGGCGTGTGCAAAGTGATACTTTTCATGGTTATTGCATTTTTATTCTTACGAAGAAAGTAAAAATTATATCTTTATATTAATTTTATATCGAAAAGGACGTTTCTCGCATTTTAACTTTTATTAATTCATTAGTCAAAATTTATTTAGTTCAAAATTGTAGGTAATTACTACTTAAGAACGAGTATTTGGCCCCCTTTTAAATAATGCGAAAGAGATAAGAAATATTGATTAAAAAATTAAATAGCGAATGCATCACTAGACTTCACTCTTAATGTACTTTACCTAATTTTTAAAAAGAAAAAAATAATTAATTTATTTTAGGAAAATTGATGAAATACATACATTTCGAAAATAAACTCTATTCCGGATCTGAAATTTTTTTTTGCGGCTCACGGGGGGAGACTAATGCCCCCTTACCGGCCGGCATTGCTGGTCCACTGTATATAAAACCATATGGTTGGAATTTATGTAATAAATAAAAGATAGTAGTTCCGTGTCAAATAGATAACACAGAATGTGTGTTTTTGTAATTACAGCTAATATCTTAACGCTTGTTTTATAACTTTTAATTTATCATAGAAATTAATATAAATCTTTATCTTCTAGTCAATCTCATATATAGCAGCTTATAAACATTAATATTGCAATTAAACAAGAAGTTTTACCGGGAGCTTAAAGTGTTAATTGAAAGTTTTTAATACGTCGGTGATTATGACATTGTTTGCACCTTGGAGAAATTTCGTAGTTCCTTATCATCAGGCGTGTATATAAAAATAGGAGTGTTACCTAATTAACGGCTCAACGTAAAACTGTAACGCCATTTATTTACCTTTTCACACCTACTAAGTGACAATAAATGACGTTATGAATTATAATAATTAAAGAAGACTTATGGCCAGGTTATACCTTAACTAAACTTAACTTAACTAAGCTAAGATAATTAAGAAATTAAAATACTACATTCATATGGAACCATTTATACATAATTAAGGAATTAAACTAAACTAAGAAGTTGGTCAACTTTTAACTTTCCTAGTTAAGTTTAGTTGATTCGGCAATTTTCGTGCGACGATCGGCATAATCCGTGATTTCCGTCATTCAATAAGTGAAGGATTGAAGCATAAAGAAGAATTTTTGATTTCTGCACGTAACCCTAAATTTGTGAATATTTTGTGAATTTGTGTTGACATTTGATTTTTCTTTTCAATTATTAAGATTATTTTGAATACTTTAGTAGAAAACATAGTTAGGGTCATTCTGGTGCATTTAAAGAAGTATTCTTAGTCATGGTCTACCATCGCCTTATTCAAATTATGGAACATTCCGCATTCTCTTCGGAATCTATTAACTGGTCTTACTCCATACCGTCTAATCCGCTGTGTAGAATTTTTTTTTAAATAGGTAGGCTGTCATCAGCATGCACAATAAAAGAATAAATATATTTTTTTCGTTCATCTTTAGGCCGCTTTACAGTTTGCAATTTTTCTTTCACGCAAGAAAAGATTGCCCGGGAGTATGCGCAGAACGAGGCTAATGATCAGCTGGCGCAATTTGTATTGCTTGCAAGAAATATAACTCGGGCCGTATTTTTATTGCCATTGCAAGCTCAATTCTGAGGATTTTCTGGTGATTTATGAGACACCAAACTAAATATAAAAATCCCTGACATTTATTTATGTTTTTTCTAACTTATAGCGGGTACGTTTTGTTCTTGTTGGTTTGCTTTCATGTCCTGTAATGATGTTTTGTTAAAATGAATGCACAAAAAGCGCCGGTAAGTCGTAACCAAATGTATTTTTATTTTAATGGTTGGCAAGTGGTACCTACATCACCTACGATCTTGGCAAGTCATTGCACGCTGTAAAACGAAGTGAAATTTTTATTGCCGCAATATTGGGTGCGTTCACCCGACGTCAACTGCTGACTTAAAGCTCTCAACAGTTCAGTGGTGCTATGAGTTAGCACTTAAAAAATAGGTGAACGCATTGTTGAGTTACAGCGGTATCATTTGACGTTTATAACAGCTGTTGCTGTTACATAACCTCAAAATTGAAGTTGTTTTATTATGGTCAAATTTTGTTTATTAGTCTGACGTGTTTTATTACCTTAATGTTATTTCAGAGAACATTCAGCAAGTAATTCTACTGGAATTGATGAAAGATGAACTTAATTTTGGCCCGATAGGAGCTATCGTAGATAATTTAGTTCGGGCAGTCGATATAGTGGAACCTGGCAGAGTAATTCCTGTTCGAAATGAAGATTATTATGAGAATGTCATACCACATTACTTTTAACATTACATTTAACTTTTACACAAAACAGCAAAACAAAATATCAAAATAAACAAACAGGTTATGAAATATCTGTAAAATGTCAAAACATATAAGTTCTGCGCATGTCTAAGCAAAAGATTAGTTGAAAAGCAGAAATAAATTCCGCTTCAAGAAATTTGCATCTGCTGACATCCAGCGCCTAGTCAACGGGTCGGCTGAACGCGGTCGCTTACTCAACTTCTCAACTGTTGACGTCGGGTGAACGCACCCATTAATTGCTGCAAGACAACTTGCGTTAAAGAAAAATTGCAAACTGTAAAGCGGCCTTTTGAGAGATTACAAATCAAATGTCAAAACAAAGCAAACCGATAATAAGAAAGGTTAGGTTAGGTGCACTTTCTTCTTCTCTTATTGTGGATATCATTAGGTGGTCGAGTTGAAGTATAAACACTGCTCTTTTTTTCTTAATTTAATTTATCTAGTTTAGTTCTAATTTAGTTTAGTTTAATTGAGGTATAACCTGGCCATAAAACCCAAGTCTAGAAATACTAAAACCAAATTACTTTTTCGAATTTGAATAATAGTTATTTATGTACCAGTGATTCTTTATCGGACGAGTCTGAAATTATGAGATGAGCGAGCGAGACGAATAATAGGCGAGTCGATAAAGACACTTTACTGACGTGGTGCATATAAAATGTTATCGCCAACCGTTCATCACCGTTTTATGTAAGGCAGACCGCTCTAAGAAAATAAATGTTTTTCCCCATGTTAAATTAATAGAAAAGACGAGCTGTAGACCTATTTTAGAATCGTGTCTGCGTAAAATATTTAATAGTTCTTGCCTTATATTTGGTCAAAATGTAAAGTAGAAGTTTCGTACTGCCTATTCCATCCCATATTCAAGCTCGAAAGGTTAAAATAGCTTTACCATTCGACAACAAAAAAACTCATTTTGGCCTAAATTTGACACACAAAAATTTTGGCCGACCATGTGCGTATTCCAAAGCACTCCTCAAAAAATTTGACCTACTATGAGAAATGACAGGGTAATACTTTAACTGCCGCATATGCGGCAGATAAAGTATTTTATTTTACAATAAAATAAAGTGTTCGTTTACTGCCGGAAATCACTCTGATAATGTACGGCTTTACTGTCGGTTGGCGATAAATAAAAAAACACATACCAAATAATTGATTCTTTATCGTATCGTATAGAAACACTCCATAGTTTATTTTAATTTACCATCTTAAAAGTTGGGTTACGACTCCCAAAATCAAACCAAATTTGCTGGACACCTATGGGAAAACCATGACCTTCTCAATGTAACAAACGATGCGAGTTCTCGAGACTTTACCTTATCTATTTAATACAATATTTAAATGTTTTAGTCAGTGGCGGCTCCTGGTAGAAATTTTAAGGAATTTTTACAAAAAACAACTTACCTATTTTTTATAATATAAGTCTATCCTATTTTCTTTTCTGTTCGCAAATTTCGTAATCACTAAAATTGTCTATTTCGGAGAATAACTTTTATTAACAATTTATGAAGATATTTTTTAAAGTTTTCGTATTTTTTTATCTTAAAACTTAAGTTCTCTAGATCGGTGACCCCTATTTCCATCCAAGCTTTATCGCCACCAAAAAGTAAGCAGTAAACAATATAAAACATTTTTTTACATCCACAAATCATTTATTTTTTAATTAAATGTCTCTATTAAGTTTGCATGTGTAACTTTTTCCTCTACTTACACCAGATCTTTTAATTATAATATCTGGTAATGGTCTACCTTTTCCTTTTCGATCTTCTCTTGGTATGAATATTTAAAAAATCTCTTCATATTAATTATTAATTTAAAGAATACTTCCATAGGACACAGTTAATACTATGTGTCAGTGATACACAAAAATTGAATCACACATGCGCGAATGGAATTTATTATTTATCTGGGCCACACGAACGTGTTCTTCGAACTCCTTGAAACACCCGCGCGGTACTCTGCTTCTAGCATGTCCGTCTAAAAAACAAAGCCGTGTTTTAAGGAGAGAGTTCGCTGCATTTAGTCCAGCGTCATGATTTGTCCAGCGCGGTATTGGGTATTATCGGTTGTTTCCAGTTTAAAGCGAGTTAAAAACAATAATAATATAGTGCCAACGTGTAATTCTGTTTTTGAGACAACGACAATTATTATTAAGTGTATACTATGAACAGTAGACAGAGAATATGCTCGGGTTGGGACTCAGTGGGCGTAAGTAGGACATTTTTTTTCTGGAGAAAGGGACAACATGTATTTCATGATATTGTACCTAGTGAAGAACGCAGAAAAGCGCGGCAGGCGAAAAATGTTCGTGGCCACGTCCAAAGTTTGTTTGAAATTCACCTAACTACCATCAAATTTCCAAAATTAAATTATTACCTCTCGCCCTCTGAATGGTTGAATTAAATTTGTTTCTTTAAATGTTTTTTTTTATATTCCTAGCTGGCTCTTTATTAAATTTTTTTTTTATATTTGTGAAAAATATGAATATTGATGTCAATCCAAAATTTTAACATAAGACATATAAATGACTCTAACCAGCGTTTTTCGGGATCGGTGTTTTTTGATAAAAGATAAAGTAAATATCGCTCACCACGCCAAAATTGATGATGTTATCAGAAATCATGTATTTTAGGATCGTAGATCTAAGAGCAGTTTTTGGTGCAAATTCTTAGGTTTTGAAATACTCTTTCTTAAGTGCCGTTTCGTATATTCATAATAAAGAATTCTCGTTTCTTTCCGCACTTTTTTTTGTATTATAAATTATCACACTTCTTCCGTAAAAAATGTGTCAATTAAAATTTTTACTTTAATTTTTCTCTTTAAAAAATATATTACCTCGTATATTACCTAATAGTTTTTTGTTTTTGTTGTAAAAATATTTTATTACATTGGTTATATTTTTACTGATTTAAGAAAGCTCTAAAAGGGAAAAACGGAACAGGCAAGTATATACAGTAGACTCGCGTTACAGTGAACTAATTAATGCACACCCAGTTCAATATATCGATTTGTTCACTTTATCGAACAATTTTTTAAAATTGACAAAACATATTATGCTTTCTGCTTCGAATTGCACATAAAGTGGCTTTAGCAACACCATATTCTTTAGATAATACGGTCACTTCGACACCTTTACTTATAGGTCTTCCAATAATTTAGCTTTATCACTTAGGGATAAATGTTTCCTAGTATTTCTTGACAAACCTACTCGCGACGCGACCTAATAGAACCAAATAATGCAGAAAACTGGAATATAATTGTCCAGAAGGAAACCAAACGTTTAAAATCGTTTTCCTGTTGTAACGTGTTTGTTTAACTAAAGAAGTTATTGGGTTCACTATTTCGAGAGTCAATTTTTTGTTCACTCTACAGAATACATTAAGAAAAAAATGTCTATTTACTATTTGGAGTAGTTCACTATTCAGTATGTTCACTATATCGCGAGTCTACTGTGTAATAGAAAAAAACTATAAAATATTATTCTTTTTACTCGTTTTCCTTTAAAATTGCATTATAAATCAATAACTAAAACGATATGCGTCCGAAACCTTAATCTCTATATAAAACAGGACTTTTAAAAGGAAAAGTTTAAAAACTAAACGTTTCCTACAAGACCTTTGTAATCTAAGCCAAGAATACATTATTTAAAAATTTAAATTTAGAGTCTAAGCGTGAGACGAAAAATTAGGTTGCAATTAGACTTTTAGACCCGAGCTCCTAGGCTTACATGCCGGGCTGCAGTCCCCCCCCCCCCCCCTAAATACGCTACTGCGTAGGCTAGACTTAATTTATAAGAAACAGGTTTTTTTGCAAAAATTGCAGAAAATCTTAAAATTTATACCAGGAGCGTCGACTGGCTGCCATAGTTTAAATAATCTTTTATAAGTGGTGAATCACTCTTTTAGAGAAAAATTTACCATATTAAACCGTATCCGATAAACTGATTTGTGAATTGAAAGAACTCGTCAAATGATATGAAATTACATTACCTTATCAGACACCATAATCTTGGCCAGTTTTTATAATGTTGATTTTAGGTACAATGTAATTCAATTTAAATAAGCCACTAGAAATGAAAACAAAATCCTGTTTATTGCATACAATTTAGGACACCAAATTTTTACAAGCCCTTAGTCGAAAAGCGAATAATCCCAGATTATTAGTAAATAAACTGCTGACGTATTTTAATACGATGATCCAACGAAATTGCATACACTAATAATATTATTATAAAAGTAGACCAAAATTGCGTTTATAATTGCCCAAAATCAAACCTTTTCAGTTATAAAAAAAAATCTGTCCCCACAGTTAAATTGTTTTAAGGCCCAATTTCATAATGTCCTCTAAATAAATCACATTTAACTCCAACTTTGCTGTCAATCTCACATTATAAAATGATAATTTTTGATATGCCTTCAATTTAATCTGGACCTCGGTTTAAATCATAGATGTTCTTTTGCCCAATTTTATAAGGTCGGTTTAAACCGAGGTCCAGTTTAAATCGAGGAGATGTCAAAAATGGCCATTTTATAATGTGAGATTAACAGCAAAGTTCAAGTTTATAATAACCTGGTCATAACTTAATATAAGGTAACATAACATAACAAGTTATAACCAGGTTGATTACTCTTAAATTGAACTTTGCTGTCAACCCCACATTATAAATCGACCATTTCTGACATTTCTACCAGAATATTCTTCGGTTTAACCCTAGGTTTAAGCTTAGGTTTAAGATAACTTTATAAATTTGGTCTTTGACGACCTAACCAATTCCAGGGGCATCCGGTCCATAGGAGCAAGGGATGTATTACCCTAAAATATTAAGCGCTAGACCCCAACACGTTATTTAAGGAGTGAGGCCTAGTGGCGCATTCGCCATTTAGTTTTTTGATCAATATTTCGTTACTTTTTCCTTTTATCCAAAAATCGGCCAAGTACTCATATCCATTGAAGCATAACAACTAAGTACAATTTAAAATTAAATAAGTTTGAATTTATAAAGTAATAAAAGCAAAAATATAAAAAATTTGGTCTTTGACGACCTAACCAATTCCAGGGGCATCCGGTCCATAGGAGCAAGGGATGTATTACCCTAAAATATTAAGCGCTAGACCCCAACACGTTATTTAAGGAGTGAGGCCTAGTGGCGCATTCGCCATTTAGTTTTTTGATCAATATTTCGTTACTTTTTCCTTTTATCCAAAAATCGGCCAAGTACTCATATCCATTGAAGCATAACAACTAAGTACAATTTAAAATTAAATAAGTTTGAATTTATAAAGTAATAAAAGCAAAAATATAAAAAATTTGGTCTTTGACGACCTAACCAATTCCAGGGGCATCCGGTCCATAGGAGCAAGGGATGTATTACCCTAAAATATTAAGCGCTAGACCCCAACACGTTATTTAAGGAGTGAGGCCTAGTGGCGCATTCGCCATTTAGTTTTTTGATCAATATTTCGTTACTTTTTCCTTTTATCCAAAAATCGGCCAAGTACTCATATCCATTGAAGCATAACAACTAAGTACAATTTAAAATTAAATAAGTTTGAATTTATAAAGTAATAAAAGCAAAAATATAAAAAATTTGGTCTTTGACGACCTAACCAATTCCAGGGGCATCCGGTCCATAGGAGCAAGGGATGTATTACCCTAAAATATTAAGCGCTAGACCCCAACACGTTATTTAAGGAGTGAGGCCTAGTGGCGCATTCGCCATTTAGTTTTTTGATCAATATTTCGTTACTTTTTCCTTTTATCCAAAAATCGGCCAAGTACTCATATCCATTGAAGCATAACAACTAAGTACAATTTAAAATTAAATAAGTTTGAATTTATAAAGTAATAAAAGCAAAAATATAAAAAATTTTAAAAATTTCTTAGGGATGTGCAGTGAAATGTTGTCATATCAATGAAAATAGTCTGCAAGAAAATATTTTTTCAGAAAACAATCCCGCTCATTTTGAGGTGTGAATGAACAAAACAAAATTTTAAGTAGTACCTACGTTGATACTATTAAAATTAAAAAATTTCCATTGTTTGGGTTTTAGGGCTAGCCTGAACATCACACTAATTCACAGATTAATCATCACCTTGTATAGTTGTTTATAACATTTTATTTTTAAACCCTAGTATTAATATACTAAATCCAATTATTTATTATTAAAAAATATCGTAAAACTATTAATTACGTTTATATCAAAGGTTTTTAATTTTTTAGGAAATGCATTTTTAATATAAGTATAGTACATTTTTTTTACTCCCTCATCAAAATTTGATGACTCCTTTACACTTAAATGACGATAAAAGTAGGCTATTCCAGTTAACTGTACGGCAAAATTTCATATTCCTACTATTCAGTGCTGCACAGCCTTGCGACCTTTAAAAATAAAATTTCCCATTTCTGACCAGATCACAACCACAAGAATTTCCTACGAATATAATACTCTGGTTAAATATTCTATTTTCCCTTTGGAAACAGCGCCGACCTATTATTCCTCTGTGCTTTGTTCTCACAATTTTTTTATAGATTTCTTTGGCATTCTTATAAAGTACTGATCAATCAGTTTCTTGTATTTATGAGGCTCCGCCTTCTTTTTCAAAAAGTAAATTATATTGTATACCGGGTGTTGCATCCTCGAGCGGGACATAGGAAATCCCATGTAATTTTAAATGGGGTCAATTATTGGCTTCCCTAATTATTTTAGAAAAAAATTCTATTTGGGTTTAATGAAGAGCACTAAAACCCACATTCAAAAGAATAACTTTAGATATTTTTGATGAACCCGTTTACGGGTTATCGCCGATTTCTTTTAAACTATTTCTCCTTTTTATGGCCCCGTATTTGCGGGCACCAGTCAAGGTAAAAGATGACTGTCAAATAAAGTTGTCATGTATTTATAAGTACAAATTAATCTGAATAAAACTAAAATAAAGTATCCAATTACAAGGTTTATTATGACATTTTACATGTTTTAATATTTTTCTAATTAATAAGTAGGTACTATTAAATTGCTAGAACTTTAGGATTTAAGAAGATGTTCAAATATTCCTCCATTGACTGCTAGACAATAACCGAGGCGATCATAAAATTCTCTTCTTACATTCGCTAGTTGGTAAACTGAAATTTTATTGCATTCGGCAGAAATAGCATTTTTTAACTCGTCTAGATTTGGGTATTTTTTATCTTTGTATATCCTGTTTTTTAAATGGCCCCAGAGAAAGAAATCATTTGGTGATAAATCAGGAGACCTGGCTGACCAATTTACTGTATGATTTAACCCAATAACATTTCCATTAAAAGCACGGTTTAAATATTCCCGGACAGCCAGGGTACTATGTGCCGGGCAGCCATCCATTTGGTACCAAACTTCCTGATTTTCCCTGGCGGCATCATGTAAAGTAGGTAAAATATGATCTTCAAGTAGTTCCAAAAAATATTCTGCATTTAAATTTCGTGTTAGAAATAATGGCCCGATTATATTTTCTCCGAAAATCCCAGCCCAAACATTAACTTTTTGTGGATATTGCGTCCTTATTTCGACAAACCTGTGTTGGTTTTCTTTGCTCCAATATCGATAATGTTGAACATTGGGTTCATTGTTTAAGGTAAATGTGCATTTGTCAGTGTTACAAATGTTTTTTAAAAATTCCCTATCCATGTTTGCTCTTTCAATCATACCAAAACAAAACTCCTGTCGTCGTATTTCGTCCCTATCTCTTAGCTCTTGGTGCTTTTCATATTTGTATGAATAATATTTATGTCGTTTCAAAGCTCGTAACGCTGTGGTGTGATCTAATCCTATGTCATCCTCAAGTTTCCTTGTGCTGATCTTCCCATCATTTTCTTCCACGCACAATAAAACTTGCAAGTCCCTATCATTTCTTGCATCTCTTCTTTGTTCCTGCCTTTGCAAATCCCTATCATTTCTTGCATCTCTTCTTTGTTCCTGCCTTTCATCACATCTGCAGTTATTTATTACAGTGCCTTTTGTCTCAAATTTCTTGATAGTCCTTTCGACTGTAGATTTTGCAGGTATCGGTCTATTCGGATACCTGACACATTTTGATAACTATTTCCTTGATAATACCATTTAATCATCAATATTTTTTCTTCAGAAGTGTAATTCATGGCTAATATTTTCGATGTACGAGTTTTTATAACAATAAAGCACACATTTCAAAATGACAACTTTATTTGACGGTCATCTTTTACCTTGACTGGTGCCCGCAAATACGGGGCCATAAAAAGGAGAAATAGTTAAAAAGAAATCGGCGATAACCCGTAAACGGGCTCATCAAAAATATCTAAAGTTATTCTTTTGAATGTGGGTTTTAGTGCTCTTTAATAAACCTAAATAAAATTTTTCTCTAAAATAATTAGGGAAGCCAATAAATGAATCGACACCTAGCCATCCTATTCACGCCGGACAGGCCGGATGAGATCGGATATCTCGTAGGATGAAGGTACCGTTTCACACTCCCCAGTCGGTAGATCACATTTGTGGTCGATGACCGGTTCAAGATGGCCTACGTAGTCGGCAAACCGTAAAAAAAAAAAAAAAGGATTTGCCCACCAAATGATTTTTTTTCTATTGTCTTATATTATCTTTCTCACTATAGTTGACGGCAAACTAAAAAACAAGTTATAATACCTAATTTAAGTAGTTTTTTTAAATTTTTAATATAAAGTTCGAAAGTTGAGTTATGGAAAAAATATACTATACAACTCGAGTGGATTGTCCGTAGTGCGCTCGGAAGTTTGAGCATTCCGTCTACGGCATCGTGATCAATTTATTCCCTTGTGTGATATGGACACTATATCCACTCTTGTAGTACAAACTACTATTTTCTACCCCCACATGAAACTTTGCTGTTTCCTTTACACTAAAGTGATCGGAAAAGTGAGCCAGTCGGGTTAGCTAAACGGATATGATTTCATATCTATCCTAGTATGAAACTGACCAATCACAGTGGTCAATTACAAAGAAACCATATTTACAATACATGTTGTAAATTTTTCGAGTCGTTTTCTGACACTTGAAAGAAGTTAGGTTAACAATATACTTCAAAAATATTCAAATCTGTCAAGATTAAATTTGATCTTTTTTAATTTAAATCAAAATCAACCCCAATTGATCTTAAAACTTTTATTATACGCAATAAACATAACTAAGCAATAAAATTAACGGGTAATTCTTCCTTAAATGGTGGAACATGAAGATGAGTACATAAGACCCGATAAAAGAGACGAAATTATAAGATTTCTAGAAAAAAAATTCATTATTTACTAAGGGTTTTAAGGTTATGTTATTTCTACTTACAGTATTGCCACTTCTCTTTCCACGTTAACAGTGTTGCTAGTTTGTAAATTTTCGATTATTTTGAAAAATTTTACCATAGTGAACGTTAAAAATTCCTATTAATGCACAGAATCCATTTTTAACTGTTTAAAACAAATTCTACAGCTATCTTGTTGTACTTTCGGAGTTATAATTCTTACGCAAGCAGAAATAACCCCGGACAAACCTTTTTTTCTTCTGTGCATATCAGTAAAACAATTAATCAACATACCTATGGTTGAGAAAATAAATTGTTCATTTTTATTTATACATATATCGCTTTTTGTCTGTTATTTGGCAAAAAGCCAAATGTGAGAAAGATAGATACTTATATTTAGAGTGATTTTGTTTAAATATAAGAAATTACCCAAATCGATAAATATGTTACAGTGTACTTTTGTCCATTAGCTTGCCATCAAAATTAATTTTTGTTCCATTGTTTTTAATTATCGTTCTCACAAGTTTATGGCCAACTTAAAAGAGTATAAAGTTCTGAAGTTAAGTCGTAGAAAAAATATACTGTATAACTCGAGTGGATTGTTCATATTGCTCTCGGAAGTTTAAGCACTCCGCCTACGGCGTCGTGCTTAATTTACTTCCTCTTGCGATGTGGACATCATATACACTCTGGTTGTACAAACTGCTACTATGTTACGCTTGCAGTATATTACACAGCCGACCCTGTTTTCTTCGTGAGAATGCGCATTTGTTCCAGGTATATTAATGATTATTATAAATAACTAACTTTTAAATAACTTTTCCGTCGACCGTGTATTTACATCCGATATTAACGTTCCCAAAATCATTCATTAATGACCCCTATTAATGCATGATTTTCTGTAAATGCACGATTTCCCAAAATCATTCATTAATGACCCCTATTAATGCATGATTTTCTGTAAATGCACGATTTTGGTAATTAAAATTAAAGGCAGCCATGCAAACAAATCAACAAAATAATAAAACGTCAATCCAAAACTTCGTTCGCTGTCATTAGTATTTGTAGAATTGTGAAATCTGGATTGTAAAATAAAAGTTGTTAACTGTTTTTCTTTACTTTAGTAAAAAATACGGTCGACGAAAAAACATTGTAACCAACTCTTACATTAAAATGCGATTAATGATCTCGAACATTAACGCGTTTGCTACGCTCAATATTTCGATCATTAATCGCCATTATTAATGTACTTGTTGGTTAAATTACTATTAATTTGTATATATCAAAAATAATAAAGATTACACAAATTACGTAATAATTGATAAAATTTTTAGCAAATTTTACGATCTTTCATAATTGCATTTTTAATTAATTACATCAGTCAATAAAATGTCTAAAGATTTAATTGCAAATCCTTTAATTCGATGACGATATTTAAATCCCAATAAAAATTAACGAAAAATGATTTTACCAGTATTTCGAAGTTACAAATATAGCTATAAAAATGAGCAATTTCACCATTATTAAACTGAGATTGCGTTCTCTTGGCGCGAATCCGGACCATGTGTATTAATAGATTTTTAAAACTTCTTAAATTTGAACTTTCCAAATGTTGGCGTGTGTCGAAATTTATTTTTATTTTAAAAATTATTTCTAATATTTTTCACAACACAATGAACTTTAGTAATTAGTCCGGTCAAATTAGACCAAAAAATGATAGTGAAGGTACATAAATTTATAACAAGATGAAAATCAGTAAAAATGTTCAAAATACAAATATAAATAAAATTCGAAAGTTCCCCAACATTCCCGTGTATGGAAAAAATTTGACTCGAGGTCAAAGGTCAAAAAACTTACTTTTACGCGATTTTTAGCAAAACGGTAAGTTTACTCATAAAAATAAAAATTGTAGATCATAAAATTATCTATAAAAAATGTATTAGCACTTTTTTTCCTACGAGCCATCGATTCTGAGATATAACGATTCAAAAGTTGTAATCGTCGAATCGAAAAAAAGTTATTCCCTATAAAAAGTTTTGCTTTTAAAATTATTAAGATTGGCTTAAGAAAATTTTTTTATATATTACAATTCTAGAGATGTATATACGTGGCGTACTTATGCATATTATGACGATTACAACTGTTACAACTTTTTGAATCGTTACCTATATCTCAGAAACGGTGGCTCGTAGGAAAAAGTATTCATAAATTTTTTATAGATAATTTTATGACCTACAATTTTTGTTCAAAGTATTTTTATGATAAAACTTGCCGTTTTGCTAAAAATTGCGAAAAACTCATTTTTTTGACCTTTGACCTCGAGTCAATTTTTTTCCATACACGGGAACGTTGGGGAAATTTCAAATTTTATTTATAATTGTATTTTGAACATTTTCAATGATTTTCAGCTTGTTGTAAATTTATGTATCTTCGACAGTCACAAAATATCATTAGTAAAATTTAGTCAAACCAAAATATCAGTTTGGTATCACTATAAATACAAGGTGATTCCTAAGTTGATACTACTTTTCTAGCTGTGCACAACATTTTCAAATAAAAAAAATAAACAATACTTATTTTCAAATACCTTTTTCAAAAAACTTAAAAATAAGGTACTTATATTCATTTATTACACTATGGATCAAATACAGTTCTGCCTACCTTGCCCATTGAATAACATTAAGAAAACTTCTGGGTGTAGGATGAGCCCGCAAGGGAAAGCGTTCTGCACCAGCCGCACTTTGACGACACTCGCCGTAAATTAGCACCATATCTACTACTTGTTTATTGTTTTCAAATCTTACCATTTTCACGTGTCACCAATTTAAAATTAACTTGCTTCAAAAAAACACACCGCAGCGGAATGACAAATAACTCACCACCGACTCGTAAATTGCATGACTAATAAGATATAAGACAAACAACATAAAGTATAGCCGGCTACATTTTGATGACCAGGCCCGCACTTAGATTTTATGTATCTCGCCTATTTTTAAGTTTTTTGAAAATGTTGTTTATTTTAATGCCTTCTATACACAGCTAAAAAATAAGTATCAACTTAGGAATCACATTGTATAACCAAATTGTTCGGACGTTGTTTGTCATTTAAAAGATTTTTAATTGATAGATTTAATTCGGGGAAAACAATTTCTAAAAGTGGCTTATTTCGACTAGCATCAACTACACTACTACTACTAAACTACTACAACTACTAAAAAACACAAATTAATTGATGATTTGCTTTTTAATATGCTTTTTACTCCCACATGAATATTTTGTTGTTTCCTTTACACTAAAGTGATTGGATAAGTAGACTATTCCCCTTAACTGAACGGATATAATTTCATTCCGATCCATCATCCTGATTAGGATATAAAACTGACCAATCACAGTGGTCAATTACAAAGAAACCAAATTTTCACGTTGGAAATTTTACGTTCTGACATTTAACAAAAGTGAGGTTAAGAATATACTTGAAAAAGATGCAAATCTGTCAGATCAAATTTGTTGCTTTTTATATTTGAATCAAAACATTTATCCCAAAGCCTATGCATGCACACAAAAATTATTCTCAAAAGGAAACACGAAATGGTGCGAAAATTGATGATATAGAACCAAAATATATGTTTTCGAACTATTCTTAAGTTTTTTCTGGTCGCACTAAAGATTTGTGCAGAAATGCTCTTTCACTTTTCCAAAAATCTCTAGTTCTCTATAGTCTATTTCAGAAAGGTGTAGAGTAATAAAATGGGAAATTCCGGCCAGTTTGGCTCAATTTCGGTGTCGGCCATAGGCGCATGTAGATTTTGTGCATTAAATAATATATGATAACTAACCAAAGAAAAAAAAAATAATTTGATCAAGAAGGAACTATTAGCCATAGCAAATTTACACAAACATCGTTTTATGAAATATGCCGTGGACGATATAGCTGAAAAACATAGTGTAACTGTCCTGCGCACACCGCCATATCATTGCGAACTAAATCCTATAGAACTTATATGGCCGCAAGTGAAAGGATTTGTAGCAAGACACAACACGGCATTCAAAATGAAAGACGTTAAGCTACTGTTTGATCAAGCCAGTAAGGAAGTTACACCAGAGTATCTACTGGCAAAAAGCATTCCATCATGTCATTTGAGAAAGAAGAAAATGTAAGATCTTGACCACCTGATCGTTCGGACCGTCGACCCGTTAAGTATAACGTCAAGAGAAGATGACAGTTCCTTAGATGATGAAGAATATTATGATTTTTATAATTTAATTTCTATATACCTAATGTTTTTTTGTACTTTTTTTATAATGTTTAATAAAAAATAAGTGTACCTAATACTATGTACATAATGCACGCCTTTGTCACACCACTTTCAGTGTTTGTGAATGGTTAACAAGAAACCCATAAATTGACCCAAACCCGGGTGGTTCTACCTGCACTTGATGAAAATAAAGAATTTTGCAATTAAATCAATGCCAAATTATGAAAGTGACTTAAATATTCGTTGGGTCACTCTATAGTCCCTTTGCATACCTAATGAGCTTTTATTACTCTACGCCTTTCTGAAATAGACTATACTCAGTTCTAAACAATTACTATAAGATTTAATACATGTGTTACCGTTTTATTCCCTCTTTCCCCCCAAAAAAATGCCTTGGAAAATTTTGGTAGCCACCCTGCTTCGGTATGTCACTGCGTATGTATTAATTTTGAGAAATTTAATGACATCAGAGAGCAAAAAACGGGTTAGTTTACCATGCGGTGATGGTCTCTTAAATCTTACGTGATCTGATGCATCCAAATAACCAATATTAGCACTCCTTGAACTAGTTTTTGAGTCATTTCAACACTAATTTAATTAACATAACTGAACATCACATTTTTACTTAAAAATAAGGAATATATTTTCTTTTGTAAACTTGTTTTATTAACTCGCGCGTATAAAACTATAACACTTTCGGAGTTGTCTATTGTTGTATATATAAGTGACGAGTCTTTACGAAACTTTGTCAAATATAAACAGTCTGCTGACTTTTTAGCGTAAAAAAATTAATTGAGTAGTTAATGATAAACCTTGCTTACTTACGACTATATCTATTTTGATGACGATTTTTTGATAATCGCGTCAGGAGAAAGCGAAAATATAATTTTATTTTTATAACTAATAAAAAAGTCATAATGTTCTAACGATTATTTATTTATGTCATAAATTGTAAATCATAAAATATCACAATAAATAATAATGTCTATAAGCAGTTCAGTTCGAATGGGTATTGTATTTTTGACACGGACAAGCGCGGATTTTTATGATTTCATGTCAAGTTCATTTTTATTATTTTATTGTTTGTTTATGCTGAGTTACTGATAGCCACTTGTCCTTTCGAACATTCAGCGACCTTGCCCTTGGATTTACAGCTTAACGTGGGTTCCGAACCACGACCCTCGAAAATTTCGTTTTTGTTTTTTTGTGACGTTGCTTATAAACATATATTATGGAAAAACTAAAAGCACTTATTGACAATGCATTAAAAGATTATAATAATTTCTAGTTTAAAAAATGAAGTTTTTGTTTCAAATTCAATTTGTTTGAAATTTAAATATTATTTTTTTAAATATTTTATTTTCCAAAACCAATAAAATTTTGCCAAAATTTCACCGTTTTGAACCGAAAACTCATCACCAGTAACCAGGGCCGTAGCCAGAACCAAATTTTTGGTAGGGCTATTCTATTCCTTACCAGGGCCCATATTCTCCTTAATATAATGATATTTGATTTTTAAGGGACGCTGTAGAATTTTGTACATTTTAGAACCACCGACATCCGACATGCTTCATTCATATGCATGTATTATATTTATTATAAGCAGTGGCGTAGCCAGAAAATATACTCGGGGGGAGGGGGGGGCTGAATGGGCGTAAGTAGGACATTTTTTTAGAAAGGGACAGTTTTGGGACTACATGAATTTCATGATATTGTACCTAGAAAAAAAGACGGAAAAGCGCCGCAGGCGAAACATTTTCACGCCCACGCCCAAAGTTCGTTTAAAATTCACCTAACTACTAACAAATTTCATCAAAATTATTAAAAAAATTTTTGTAAATGTTTTTTTTTACTTTTTTTTTTGATTTTCCTAGCTGGCTCTTTATTAAAAAAAAACCTTTTTTATATTTGTAAACAATATGAATATTAGTGTCAATCCAAAATTTTAACATAAGACGTATGTATAACTCTAACACGTGCTTTCGAGCTCGATTTTTCATAATTAAAAATAGGTAAATATCGCTCTCCACGCCAAAATTGATGATTTTTCAGAAATCATGTATTTTTGGAGCTTAAATCTAGGAGCAGTTTTTGGTGCAAATTCTTAGGTTTTGAAATACCCTTTCTTAAGTGCCGTTTTGTATATTCATAATAAAGCAGTCTCGTTTCTTCCCGCACTATTTTTTTTTTATTATAAATCATCACACTTCTTCAATAAAAAATGTTTTAATTAAAATGTTTACTACAATTTTTTTCTTTAAAAATAAATATATGATTGTTTTTTGTTTTTGTTGTAAAAATAATTTATTGCATTGGGTTAACGGAACAGACAGGGGCAGGACAGGACTCTACCCGTATGACGAAATTATTTAAATAATTTTATTTTATTAAACTTATCAAATAACGTGCAGACATTTTTGACACTTATTTTTTTCTATTTCAAAATCGTTTTTACCAGGGCTCAATATTTTTTCCAGGGCTTCGCCCTGGCCAGCCCTCCTCTAGCTGCGGCCCTGCCAGTAACTTAAAGTTTTTTTCAATGCATTCATGATAATTATTATGTTTAAAAAATATGCTACTTTAACTAAAAATAATTTAATAATTAATATTTTGACAATAAAGGAATTTTTACAGAAAGAATAATAATTAAAACAAATATTCTAAAATATTCACAATCACAAAAAATATATTTTTACTTAAGGAGTTTTTGGTAACAAACTAAATAGGTTTTAAGGTCGCTTCTTGCCATTCTTTCGAATTGAGCATTTTACCTCTTTATTCGGTGCCAGGGCGATTCCCGAGGAGACCAACAGCTTAACGTACGTTCTGAACCACGATCCTCAGTCATTCAAAACTTCCCCCAAAGGCGATTAACCCTCGGTCTCTTGCGTCATTGCATGATGGAATTTCGGTTTAAAACGGAGAAAATTTTTCAAAATTTTATTGGACTTAATTTTTGGGAAATTTCAGGTCCGTATTTAAAAATGTTGATTTGATAATGTTATCTGAAAACCGAAATGACTTAACATAGCATACCCAGTAAGGAACGGTAGCCACTTCGTTTATATAAAAAGTTATCCAGAGAAACGAATGAATCTTGGAAGGAAACTAGTATTTTTGGGACACCGATCAAAATACAGGAAGCCGCGAATTATGTAACTTTAAAATAATTGTTACTATAATAGGGGAGAGATCTATGCAATCTAATGTATCATAAATGTCTCTAATAGTTTAATCTAATAGTGTTCATTAATTGTAATGGAATATGTAGTTAAGTATATTTATACCTCATGCAAAATTCACCTAGAATTGAAAATACTTCGAACCGAAGTCATAAAAAACCAAAGACATGAATCATCAACTTTTTAAGGTTATATTTGTACACATCTCTTAAGGCCTTTTGACATTAGATCAGTGACGGCTCGTCAGGTGAAGTAGATAAAGGGCTCTTCACCAAAAAAAAATTAAAACCATGCGGAAAGTTTTGCGACAATATTAAATAATAATGTACCACTAGAGCTACCATTTTAGTCCTTAAAAAATAATTAGGTTCGAATTAATAATATCAATTTAATCAGAATGTAGTGATTTATAATAGGGCCACGGTTAACTCCGATGGACAATAATTATTATAAACACCCGTGCATTTTGGCGTGCCCCAGCGACCGTGTCCGTTAGCTCAAAGTAAGTGAAAACCCAACACCCAACATGGCTTTGATATTCACCGTTGCTATGGTTACGTGACGTTAGTCACGCAAACAGCATGTAACGATTTGCATTATGATGAAGGGCAATAGAAAAATAGATCAGTCGTATTCCCCATTGTTTTAGCATTGGTTCGCAGTATTTATTTTGAAGCTTCGCAAAACTTACGGTTGTAGCTATCGTTTTTACGTGATTTACTGTGTGATTAAAAAAATTTGTTTTTATTTTTCAGTTAATTCAGAAGTGTGTACGTACCTACTTAGTTGTGTGTTTTAAAAATGAACCCAATTAATGACAGTTTGTAATTTGTTGTAAACTCCATTCAGTCGTTGGACAGATGAGGATAAGAGACGTCTTGTTACACGGGTTTCACATAAGGTGTTATGTGACCGGTTTTTAGTCAATGTTTGTTTAAGTACTCGCACTATACCTAGCTCTTCACCATTTTTTAAGACCGCGAGCCGCCACTGCATTAGATGCAGGTTGCAAGTGCAAGTGGTAATTTTTAATGGGAAAATTTGTATCAGCTGAATAAAATGTCATTTTTATCAGCTGATTAAAAATGATCAGTTGCACTTCCAACTTGCATTTAATATAAGATGACATTTAAACTAAACAAAAGGTCTATTTTAAATCTGAAGATTTTACACCCGATCCGACACAAAATATATTTTAGGATTTCTGTTTACCTTGTTAAATTGAAGATCAAAATAAGCACAACGAAACTTCTTTTATTTAACCCATGTTGCATGCTGAAAAATAGTTTAATCAAATTATCCTCGGCACAAAACAACAAAAAACACAAATTTCAGTACGGTTTGTTTTTCAGAAAAGCTATTCTGTCGCGCGCGATATTCCAGTTGTGTCTGAGATAGTTTGGGCACATTTTTATTATGTTTAAAGTGCCATAAACCATGTTTGGCTAACTATTAACTATCCTTTAACAAATATAAACATTATATAGGAATTTTTACAAGAAACCTTTCTTTACGTTTTTTTATTGTTGATTATCGTCAGAACCTTGCAAACTGTATGCAATTTAGACGCAATATTTGACGTATCGATTTTATGGGGAGCTATTGGAAAATTTATTAAGAGGGACCATACGCTGGAAAAATAATCACAACTCTTGTCAGCAGGTTTTTGTATTGTTTTCGGGACTAAAGCAGGCGCTAGCCTAGACAAAGAGACCCAAAATAAATATTTACTAACTTTGTCACCAGTCAATCATGCTACAAAAGTATTTCAAAAAATGTGTCTTATTTAGACAGTCAGAATGACTGTGAACATAAGAGGTCTCAGGGGGAGATGAAGCATGAGTCCCCCTGAGATTGCCTCAAATAATATTTCATATTTTTTTAATGATAAAAACCTCAGCCACGTACAAAAAATGTAATTAGGATAAGGCATATTATTTAAACTCAATCTTAACTAATGCAACAGGCAATCAAATTACCATAAACATTTTTTTATGTTGATTTTATAAAAAAGTTTTCATTTACCATGTTTTTCATCTTTTTATAATTAAATTAGTGTTAATATTTTAACATTCTTTTATTTTATACAATTTATTAATATTCTAAAATAAGGCTTTGTTGAGCGTGGCACCCAAAGAAATTTTCGCTCTCGGTGATTTTCTGCGGCGCTTTTTCTCTCTCCTGCATAAAAAAAGTTTTTTGTAAAAATGACCCTCGCTCAGACGAAGTTGTGGATTCGCGTCTGGACTAAAAAAGCACTGTATTCGTCGTCACCGGCGTATAGCTACCGTTGTTACAGGAATACGAGCCCGAAACTTTCCCATCAAGGTTAGTTCAACAGACGGCATCCTTGCAGTAGTGTAGGCAGGACAAACTGAACTTCGCCCCCCGTTATACGCACTGTTTATACAGTTTTTTGAATAAAGGCTTTTACTATTATTATCAAATCAAATCAAATATAGCTTTATTATCATAAGATAACTTCTCATTGACAAAGTAACTTAAAATTATTACATAATTACAGTTAAAACAAATTAAAAATACATAGAATAGTTCAAAAATACCCTAAAAACAAACAAAAGACCCTAATAGCGACACCTCGAAAAATGCATCTATGGAATAGAAGGCTCTCTCAGTTAACAATTCTTTTATGTCTCTCCGAAACTTTCTATTATAAATTTACGTAAACTAAGGGGCAAATGATTAAACAATTTTTTGCTGTTATAATAAAGAGGGTTTTTTGTTAAAGCAGAAGAGGGAATCGGCAGCGCTATAACGTGTGTTTTTCTTGTGGAAGTTGCCAAGGAAATCTGTATTTCAGATTAATAATTCTTATGCATAAGGCATGCTGTTTTAAGAATATACAGAAAAGCCAAAGTCAATATCCCCAAATTTACAAAGTGCGGTCGACAGGACGTTCGGCGACTCAACTGACAAATATCCCCAGAAACACAACCCGTACCGAAGGTAACTCTCTATAAAAGCAAAGTATGCGTTCCTTGCAATAAAAACTCCCAACTCTCGTGATATAACCATCAAAGCATAGCACACACGAGATGTCTTTGTATTTAAATTCGCTATGTGATGCTCAAACCTCAAATTATCGTCAATATAATGCCCCAGAAATTTGCTCATTGCTGAATAATTATTCACTATATAAGTGTCTGGTCCTAGTGTGAATATGGCATTTAAAAGTGAGTAGGTTAGTTTTAAAACATTAAGCGAGAAATAATTTGAGTCGCACCATTCTTTAATCTTTAGCATATCACAATTAATGTTACCTTCCAACTGGGTCACATCAGAGCCGTGTCAAAAAATCGTGGTATCATCTGCAAATATTGTAAATCTACCAGATATATCTAGCTTTTCTAAATCATTAATATACAATAAAAACAGTAACGGCCCCAGAGCAGAACCCTTATAAATATTATTCTTTTATTACCAACCGAGAGCTTCCTCCTACCATAAGTACCCCCCCCCCCCGTTTTTTTTGCTTCTACGAAAAGTGACTTCTTAAAGAAAAAAATTTTCCACACCGGTTTCAAAAACCTTCCTCCTCCAAAAAAGTTATTTAAAAAAACCTACCTTCCCAGTTTGTAAAACCTTTCTCCTACCAAGAGTGACTTCAAAAAAATTTAAACAACGAAACTACCACTGTTTGAATTTCTCATATCTAAGAAGGGGCGAAACAACACCCGGGAAGGGAAGATCGCTCTTCACTACTTAACTTTCAAGTCACAAAGTAACACCCATTCTTTTAAAGCTGGGGGAGATACCCCCCCCCCCAGCCCCCCCTGGATCCGCCCTGAATAAATCACTAGCAGGATATTGTATTTAACTTCGTGTATAAAAAATATTTACCTAAAAAGTTGACACCACAAGATCAGCACCAGAAGTGCCCTAAAGCCCTTTCCTATGTCCCTAGGGCGCATACTGGAAAAATGAAGGTGAAAAACTCATTTGATCTTCGAAATCACTAAACATCACTGTAACACAGGAAAACTATAACTGCGTCCACAAAAACGAAAAAAAAATTTGGTTTGTCGCTATCCAAGAACTACGCAACCCCGCGATTTAAATATTTTCACGCACATTTAGCAATCGTTTTTAATTAACAAAGTGCCATCATTGACACTGCATTAACATGATCATACTTTTATCACAGTTATTTAAGGGGCGTTAAAGTTTCTTGTGATAAATCACCCGAAAACGAAAAAAAAACTAATCAAAATTGTAACGCTTAAATTTTGATCGTCGTCGCGTAAAGATGCTGAGCTCCAAAAACTGCCAGAGATACAGATTCGTATGGACATGAAAGATAGAATAGTTCGGTCAGGTTGATCTGTTCTCTTTCGTGTCTCTTTCCACCTTACTCGCGGTACTACCTGAGATAATCAACCAATCAAAATGACCCGAACCCCTCTGTGTGCATTTAGTTGTATTATGTAGGAGCTAATTATTGCAAAGTAAATTAGTAATAAATAAATATGAAATACCAATCGTGTGGTAACACAATATTGTGAAAACTGGTTAACGATAATAAATTATAAAGTAACAGTCTTTTTTTAAGCGGTAATATGAGTTGGTAGGTTTCCGCGTTTTGCGGTGATTTTTATTTGTAACTTTATAGGGTTGCTTGGTGAGATACTAGTTGATTTATTAAACTAATTCATCAGGTTTTTAAATTAAGAAAAATATACATTTAATATAATGGTTTAAATTATTTTTATTCCCAACCAAATGTTTATTACGGAGAACAAAATTATAAAAAGCGTACTTAAGAAAATGACTAACAATAAATTTATTTTTTAATATTCCGTTAAATTTTTTTTTGTTTAATTGTTTCCTCTTAGTTCGCTGCCAGGGCCGTTTTCGTGAGTTCTGAACCACGATCCTCAGTGATGCGACACCCCCAAGGGCTATCAACCTTTGGTTTCTTGCCATTGCATGACCTACCGATTGGGGAGTATGTACCTGCTTCCAAACCCCACGAGATGTCCGATCTCATCCGGCCTGATTACCAGCGTGCATGGGGTGGGTTGGGAGATGATGCTGCATTCTTACACCTACTAAAATTCGGACATACTTTTTTTTCTGTTACGCGTATGCCCACTCCGGGGATCAAACCCGGACCGCCATGGTCGAATGCCAGTATCTCACCTCGGTTATTTCTTTAAATGAAACCTAAGAATTAGAGCGTTTCCACACGGCACCATACATCGCGCGCGACAAATGGTCGCAATATTGCTTTTACACCAAATTATGTGTTTTCTAATGAGCCATATTCACACACAAGCGATATTAGAGAACACATAATTTGGTGTAAAGCAATATTGCGACCATTTATTGCGCGCGATATGTGGTGCCGTGTGAAAACGCTCTTAGGACTAGTGACTCATTCTCCATTTCGTTTTTTGTTCAATATTTCGTTATTTTTACCGTTTATCTAAAAATTAACTGAATACCCATCTTTGGAGCATAATCACCTACAGTTTAAAGTTAACAAAGCTTCAAGCTATAAAGTAATAAAAGCAGAAAAAGAAATATGGGCAAATTTAAAAGATATAAGGGCAAATTTCACAAAATCTCGTTTTTCTACTCCCAAATCGATATTTGCTGTTTCCTTTACACTTAAGTGACGAGAAAAGTAGGCTATTTATTCCAGTTAACTATATGGCAAAATCTTAAATTCTTAGAGCGTTTTCACACGGCACCATATATCGCGCGCGATAAATGGTCGCAATATTGCTTTACACCAAATTATGTGTTCTCTAATATCGCTTGTGTGTGAAAATGGCTCATTAGAAAACACATAATTTGGAGTAAAAGCAATATTGCGACCATTTGTCGCGCGCGATATATAGTGCCGTGTGAAAACGCTCTTACTGTCACTTCTGAACAGTGTTGCTACCTTTAAAAATATTTCCCAATTTTAAAGAAAAATTCCACGAACGCACACAATACGGAAAAAGTATGTTTTTAACAGATCGCAACCACAAGTGATCCTAAAGAATGTCCTATGAATATAACACTGTGAGTAAAAATTTTTCTTTTCCCTTTAGAGGCAGCGCCGACCTATCATTCATCTGTGCTTTGTTCTCAGGAATCAGGAAATTTCCCATTAGTTAACAACATTGTTATAAAAATTAGATTTCTCTGTGGCGTTCTTATAAAGTTCTGACCAATCACAGTTTATTATATTTACTGAGGCTCCGCCTTCTTTTTTAAGACACTAAATTATATAATTTATATCCATATGGTACAATTTATGTTGTTTTTGTTTAATATAACAACATACACAAGGTGGCCCATTTGTCTGACAAAGTAATATACCGTCTCTACTATTAAAGATATCAAAAAAAAGTTTTTATAAAAGTTGGGATGAATCAAAAATTAGATATTCTAAATTTATTTTTAAACATACAGGATGGTCCAGAAAAGTGGGGCAATAAAAAGATACATTTTTTTAAATGGGACATCCTATATATTTAAGCATTTTTGTTTCCTTACAAAATTATCCATATGACGCCATATTTAGTTTTTTAATTTTTTGCAACGTTGCCAAACAAAATGCAAAATTCTTAAAATTTTGGAAAAAACATGATAGTAAAAAATTACCTGTATTTCTCAATAAGGGTATCGAAAATCGAAAATTTCTTGGAAGCTCTTTAGTTTAGGGATAGAAAAACTGTCTAAAATCTTACCTAAAATTTTGTACAAGGTGTTTTCTGTTGACATCCAAACATACAAAATTTTAAAATAAAATAACTCTGTTTTTTCAAATGAAACACCCTATATTTATTAGGCTCGTCTGATAGATATTGTAAGTATCTTTTATTATTGTTAAGTGATATCTATACATGGCTATTTACAAATATGAAAACTATAGTTTTTTCTACGAAAATTTAAATAAAAATCAAAATATTGGCAAAACTAGTAAATTTAGGTAATATAGATATGACTTAACAATAATCAAAGATACTTACAATATCTATCAGATGAACCTAATAAATTTAGAGTGTTTCATTTAAATAAAGACAGTTATTGTATTTTAAAATTTTGTATATTTGGAGGTCAACAGAAAACACCCTGTAAAAAATTTTAGGTACTTAAAGATTTTAGACAGTTTTTCTAATCCCGTCGATCCAAGAATCACAAATTTGTCGTTTTAGCTCATGATACGTGATCGGTTAATAAATATAAATATGGCAAGTTTTAAGTGAAATACCCTGTATATTCGGACTAATGATAACATTTTGACTAATGAATACGACAAACTGCTAAGTATTCATAAATACCCCATTGCCCGCGTTATTTCAAAATCCATTAAGTTGTATATTACAATAATTATCTTCAATGGAGATGTTATCCTCTTTAAGTAACATATTTTATAAAACCTATTTAAATTCTTCGACTTCATAAACTAAAGAAGTCATGATCACCATAAAATCTTTAAAGACTACAACATTGTTGCAACGAATAAATAATATTGGCCAATACGCCTCTAGTGAGATATGCATATGGCTTTTCTTAAAGTTACACTTTCATTTCGCCTTATATACAATGTGTATAAAACATCTAATACTATATAACTTATGTCTACTCACCTAGGTTTTTGCTATTTTATCAATTTCTTTAATTTACATAACTTCTGTAGCGCTTATTCCTTTTGAAGATTCAGGGACCCTCCAAATTAAAAAGTGCATCTAATACCTAAGTACACTCATATACAGTGGCGTATTTAGGGAGGGGCTGCCGGGCTGCAGCCCCGTATATTTGTTCTACGACTAAAATTTCGAACTACATATTAAAAAAAAATTTTAAGTTATTTATTTTAAATCAGGAAAAATAACAAATTTGATCTGACAGTTTTGCATCTCTTTGAAGTATGTATATTCTTGATCTTACTTTTGTTAAGTGTCATAAAATGACTCTTAAAATTTGTTTCTTTGTAATTGAAGTCCTTTTTTAATGAAATAAAAGTTTAATTTAAGGGGGATTTCTACTGTGATGGTTTCAAAAAATCGAAATTTTTTTCCGACGTTTTCGACTCTCTATAGCCTCTAGAATAACCGTGTGTAAACGTTTTTACCAAATCTACTCCAAAAAAAAGTTACATCCAATTATATATTGCCCGTCAGTTCTCACCACTAGCCGCTTTTGAGTTAGGCACACACTGCATATGTAATCAATCTGAAAAACGGGTATCTGAGGGCGCTAAAAAGGCCAGGCTCGCAAAGAGGCAGGAAGAATCAGCTCGTTTATCGTTTTTCGAGGAAGAGGAGGGTGTAATCTACTGGCCAGGCATCACAGACTAAGTGACAGTGAGACTATTTTGTTGTTGGCCACCGTTGAAACTTTAAAGTTGTTTTTCTCGAAACCCTATTTTTCGCGCTGGCGGAAAGTACTTCGGTATGTTCAAATTATCAGAATTTAATGATTTTGGTCTTAAAATGCTTAGAATTCAAGTGGTTATAGCCCCCTCTAGAATCAAGTACTTTGCGATATTACAGAAAATGTTACGGCCCTTAAAATACAAAAAAAATGGTAATTTTATAACTACATGCTTACAATAATTGAAGAATCTGGGTCAATTTTATTTTTGTCATGAATAGAAAAATTTATTTGAATTCCGCCAGCAAGTTACGTTTTTTTTGAGGGGGTAACTTCAGCACCCTGTAGCACCCTCAAGTTTTTCATTTTTTGGGGGTTGAAAAATTTTTTTTGGTACATCTTATCTTTAATAAAAACAATTGATAACTTGTTTTTCTGCATTTGTCTTATTATCCCCAGAAAAAAATCGTAAAGAAACGATGAAAATAGGATCATCACAGTAGAAATCCTCCTTAAGGTAAAATTATCATCTTATAGATGTTAATAGGCACAGTAAAACGTATATTTACCGAATACTATCAACAGTCGATAAAGAGCGAAACCCAATAGAAAATATTAAAGAAATGATTATTGAATTTGAATATTGGGCGGTGGCGGCTCGCGGTCTTAAAAAATGGTGAAGAACTAGGTATAGTGTGGGTACTTAAACAAACATTGACTAAAAACCCGTGTAACAAAACGTCTCTATTATCCTCATCTGTCCAACGACTGAATGGAGTTTTCAACAAATTACAAACTATGTCATTAATTAGGTTCTTTTTTAAAACACACAACTAAGTAGGTACGCACACTACTGAATTAACTAAAAAATAAAAATCAAACATAAAAAATCACATAAAAACGATATCTATAACCGTAAGTTTCGAGAAGCCTCAAAATAAATACCCGAAACAATGCTAAAACAATGGTGCATCCGACTGATCTATTTTTAACTTGCCCTTCATCATAATGCAAATTGTTAGATGCTCTTTGCATGACTGACGTCACGTAATCATAGAAACGGTGAATACCAAAGCCATGTTAGGCGTTGGGTCTTCACTTACTTTGAGCTAACGGACATGGTCGGCTAGGGCGCCCCAATACACGAGTGTTTATAATTATTGTCCATCGGAGTTAACCGTGGCCCTATTATGCATAGCTATATTTTTTTTAGAAGAGTCACTTTGAAGGTCGTATAGGAGATCCTAAACGCTAGCTACCCTTTTTTTTAGAAATTACTTTTAGTAGTAGGAGAACCTGATAGGTTGCGACAAAGTTTTTGGTTTTGTGCCCCCCCCCCCCCCCCTCTGAAAAACGTTTTATGGATATCATTGTATAGTTGTGGATGACAAAAATAAAGTTGTCATTTGCCTTGTAAACAGGTTTTAAAGAAGAAGCTTTGGAAATAAGAAATAATTTTATGAATTTTTTATTAACCATGTTTTTTTTTATTTTTTTTAAATTAAATTAGTATCGTTTTGTCAAAATCACTAAACTCCTAAATTTTCAAAATATATAAGATTATTTTTTTTATTTTAAAAAATTTATTGATTGGCCAAAAAAAGGTTTTTGGGGGTGGCATCCCAAAGTCGTTTTTCTTTGTCCTAAGTGGAAAATTAAATATAAAAATAAAGTTTTCCTAGAAGGGACCCTCCCCACCAACAAAGTTCTGGATATAAGGAAGCAGATAGCGAATTTGCACGCTTTATTGTGACTAATTTCACTCATCGAAATAATTAAATATTTGTAGGTCTCCCATTATCAGACAGTTTGTTCTAGTTCACGGATAGCGAACCACGGTATTTGTTAAGGGATGTATGTGATAAATAAATATCTATTATACTGCGACAAAATTGATTATTTTTTTAGAAACGATATATTTTGGGGCGTAGATTACGAATCTCAACCTCGTTTTTCTCGAAAACGCTCAAATTTTAAAATATTCCTTCCTAAATTGCCATTTTGTAGAGGTTTCGTTTCGGATGCATAATGACAGCAATTGGGTTCTTCTTCATCACTATTTATTTTATTGTAAATAGTGACATTTACCCATTTTTATTAAAAAATCTGAAAAAATAGTACATTGTATACCTAGTAGGAAAAGGTGAACATTTCCGGACGACCGTAAAGATTGTATACGGAGTCCGGGAATGTGGCTTTTTCTACGTCGTGTAGGTACATACTATTTTTCCGTAAATCGAAAATTAATTAAAGGACATGAGGCATTTCCCTCTCCACCCTAGCCGGAAGAATAATATTGTTTTGTTTTTTACTTACGAGCCCTTTTATCTGCTGAATGTTATTGTTCATTGATACTTGGCCCTCCTGACATGGTATATAATTGGAGTTATAATATGGAGTTCCCAAAAACAGTTAGTTGTTTTTTATTTAGAAGTCATATGTAGAGAGTACAAAAGGGACTTTTTTTCTCTCTTTTAAAAGTCACATTGGAAGGCGAAGAGGTATCAACACGCCAGGGATGTTTTTTTAGAAGTCACTTAATAAAGGCTGAGGGTTTTTAGCACAACAATCTCTATAAATAATTTCTCTTTATACTTGTTCTTTCTTTAAAATTGTATCACAAACAAGTAAATAAAAAACTAAGCGTCCAAAACCTAACCTCTACAAAACGGCACAAATTTATTTAAAAAACTAAGCATTTCCGAGAAAAAGTTTTCAGATTCGCATTATTCGCTCCAAAATATTTCATTCCTAAAAAACCATCAATTTTGGGGTAGTGATCGTATATTTAGATTCTGATACTCGTATAACAAAGAAACAGTTTATTGGCACGCCATGATCATATTCAACATTCCTTTGGGGAAAATGGCACGTAAATGTAAAAAAGTTCGCCATTCTTGTTCTAGTTTATTAAAATTCGTAAATGTTTACTATACAAAGTTTTGATTACAAAGCGACGATTTGCAAGTGAATACTCACTATTAAACATAATACGTATTATACAATAACGTCAGTCGGATTATGCCGTCATATTTAATAACTAACCGAGACTTGATTCAAAGGCTGCTAAACCGTGGGCTGTAGTTCCTGTGTTTTGTTAAAATCGGAAGCAGAAAAAAACGATTTATTTGTTTTGGCAAGCAAAATATCATTCATTTATTTTTAGGTTCTGGTATTGTTTGGTTTGTTAATGAATGAATTTGTATGGTGATACTGGATGGCGCTTTTATCAGTCAAGTGGAACTAGGTAGGGCCGACACCAGCTATTGACTAGACTTGAATGTGTGATATTTAGTACAATTAGTACAATCCAGTATACACTCACTTAGTGACATATTTAGGGGGGGGGCTGCCGGGCTGCAGCCCCCCCCCCCCCCCCGTTTCGTCTCAAGCTTGGACTCTTAATTTAAATCTTTAAATAATGTATTCTTGGCTTAGATTACAAAGGTCTTCTAGGAAACGTTTAGGTTTTAAACTTTTCCTTTTACAAGTCCTGTTTTTGAGAATAAGGTTTCAGACGCATATCGTTTTAGTTATTGATTTATGATGCAGTTTTAAAGGAAAACGAGTTAAAAGAATAATATTTTATAGTATTTTTTTATTATATACTTGTCTGTTCAGTTTTCCCTTTTTTAGAGCTATTTTAAATCAACAAAAATATGACCCAATGCAATAAAATATTTTTACAACAAAAACAATTAGGTATTTATTTTTAAAGGGAAAAATAAAAGTTAAAATTTTAATTGAAATATTTTTTTATGGAAAAATAGTGCGGGAAGAAACGAGAATGCTTTATTATGAATATACAAAACGGCACTTAAGAAGGAGTATTTCAAAACCTACGCATTTGCACCAAAAACTGCTCTTAGATCTACGCTCCTAAAATACATGATTTCTGAAAAAATCATCAATTTTGGCGTGGTGAGCGATATTTACTTTTTTTTTATTAAAAAAAACCAAGCCCGTAAACGCTGGTTAAAGACATACATAGATACGTCTTATATTAAAATTTTGGATTGACACCAATAATCATATTTTTTACAAATATAAAAAATGTTTTTTTTTTAATAAAGAGCCAGCTAGTAATATCAAAAAAAAAAATTTTTAAAAAACATTTACAAAAACAAATTTAATCCAACCAGCAGAGGGGGACAGGTAATAATTTAATTTTCGAAATTTGATAGTAGTAAGGTGAACTTTAAACGAATTTTGGGAGTAGCCCCGAAAATTTTTCGGCCGCGGCGCTTTTCCGCCTTTTTCGCTAGGTATAATATCATACATGTAGTCTCTTTCTCCAGAAAAAATATATCCTACTTATGCCCACTGAGCCCCCCCCCCCCCCCCACTATATTTTCTGACTACGCCACTGAGAATAGATATGAAATTATATCCGTTCAGTTAACTGGAATAGCCCACTTATCCAATCAATGAAGTGTAAAAGAAACAGCAAATATCCATGTGGGATTAGAAAAAATACTTTTTGTTTAAGTTATTTTGACTGTCTCACTATTTTATTTGATATTTGCTCGTCAGTACTTCAGTATCTTCAATGCTGTTTTTCACCAACCAACTTTAAATGCCCAAATGCAACGTCACGTTGTTTTATGTTTATGACCTTATCTTGTTGAGTAGGTAAATATGCCAAGATAACGATCATTGTTTCAGATCACCAATTATATATAACGTAGCCTCATTCTCCCACGTTATGTTATAAGTACGACGACGTTGTTTTACTATAAAAACATATAGTTTTAGGTTTTTTATAATATTATAATGCCCATTGTTTATTTTTAACAATAACACCCTAAATACCAATAAAATCTGTGTAGGCACAAGTTCAGAGCTGTGAAAGTTACTTCAGAAAAGTAACTAGTTACCTACTTTTTCAATACTTTTGCACAAATGTATCTAGATACTTATAAATAATAGTTACTTTTACCTAAAAGTAACTTAGTTCTTAGTTACTTAATTAAAGTAACTAGTTATAGTAACTAAGATACTTTTACAGTAACTAGTTACATTGATTGTAACTACGATAATTTAAAAGTAATTAAGATACTTTTGAGTAACTAGTTATTTTAATTGTAATTACGACACTCTAAATGTAACTAAGATGCTTTTGAACTAGATACCATAAATTGGCCAGGTAGTGATAACATGTAAATGAAAAGTGTATAACGAATACGAATTTATTATACTTACAAACTTAATACATTTCTAATAAAAGTAGAAAGAAAAGATAAATAACAAAAAACCTAATAAATAAATATAAGTAACAAATCTAAATAAATATAAATGAAGTAACAAATCCAAATATACTAGGATCTTTTATAAGGAACCAAAAAAAAAATCAAAACGTTTTTAAAATGCCCAGTTGGCTTTTAAAAGTACCAACCTTTCAAAATTCTCATCTAAGAGGGCACGTCTGCGAGGAGCATTAATGAAAGTAGCATATAAAAGCAAACGCTCCACGGGAGCTGAAGAAGGCAACGGGCAACGGTATATTTGAGAAAAACCTTGTTAATGTCAGGATATTTTTGTCGCGACTTGCCGCTGGTCCCTTCTTGAAAATCTGATTAACGGCCGCCGATCGTCCCTTGGTCATCATCTGATGGATGGCACGTGTGCATTAGTGGTATTCTAGAGAAACTTTAAAAGTAGGTACCTAACTTAGTTACTTTAAAAGTAACTTAGTTACTTTAAAAGCATCTAAGTTACTTTAAAAACATCTAAGTTACTTTTAAAGTATCTAGTTACTTTTTAAGTGTATAGTTACTCCTAAAAAGTAACTAGATACAAGTTTCTTTTCAAAAGTAAAGTTCCTTTTGGCATGATTCAAAAAAGAACTAAGTTACTAAGTATCTAATTACTTAAGTTACTCACAGCTCTGGGCACAACTTAGCTTCAGTTAAAGCTGTGAAGGAAATAAAATATTGACATTAAATTAAAAAAATCGTAGCTTGTACAACAAGAGTGGATATAATGTCTATATCGCACGAAGAAGAAATTGAGCACGACGCCGTAGGCGGAGTGCTCAAACTTCTGAGCGCAATATAATAAAAATTCAACAAATTTAAACAAAACTACCTTAATAACTTAAAAATAATATTAAATAAAACTAGCCGCATAAAGAAAGGCGAACGGATCAAAAAGCCCGACAAGCATTGTACCGCTTACTAGTCTAGCAGAGCAGGTGACAGGCGGAAACGTCGATTTGTTCTTTTATCTATATGTCGGCTTTCTTGTATGCCATATTTAGTTGAGAAGTTTTTTAAATTCTTTTTCGAATATTTTAAAACGGTTGGACAAAATATATATTTTTGGAATTAAAAAAGAAAGAGCTTTCATTAAAATAAAAAAAATACAGAATGTTCCATTAAAAAACAATAACTTTACGCCACAGTTCCTTTGTTTTCAGCTAAGTCGCTTTTTAAGGGGCAATTTTAGATTCTTCGATCAAGCATAAGCAAGATTGCTATATTGGTTTTATTAAAAATACAGGGAAGCTCAAAAAATAGGCCCCAGTTCAGTCCTGGTTGAATTACCCTATATGTACCGGGTGTCCCACTAAGAATGGCTCTCGGCCGTATCTCGGAAACTACTGGGCATAGAAACTCAGGAAAAAAAAATTATAACTAAAGTGGTCATGAGAAAATCCTGGAAATGATTTTTAAGTTCCGCATTTTGCCGCAAGAGGGCGTAATTGAAAAGTAAATTTTAAAAGTTTACATATCTCCGAAAATTACACGTTAAGGTATATCTTTGATAACACCATTGAAAAACTTGGACAATTATGGATCATTTTGGTATTATGCTCATTGGCGTACCGACTTTAATAAAAGGGGGGGAAGCGGTTGAATGTGTAATCATTTAAATCGCTGTAACTTATAAAAGACTTATCCGATTTTAGCAAACTGAAGACTGTTTGGAAGAGAAATGTATGCACTTTCACCAATAGTATTTAGTTGTCCATAATAGTTCTAAAAAAAAATGCTAGAGGGCGCAATTTGTAATAATAACACATTTTTTTATTTTACTCCGGAAAAATAAATCATACGGTATAATTATGATACCATAATCGAAAAGTAGATTAAATTTGCTAGAACAAATATTAAAACCGCAGCTCGATATCTCCGTTCGTTTCAGCGTTATCGCCAATAGAATAATTTTAAAAATAAGCGATTATATATTTTTTAGAAAAAAAGTGGGACGGCACTGATATTTTTTTATGTGGATATTATTTCTGATTAGCCTGGTCAATTCTGCATAAAAATGGCCTCTTGTGTTTTTCTCCTCAGGCACACCGTTCTTAATTAAAATAATTAAATTAAATTAGACAGGCGGAAGTGAAGGTAGTCATTTTCAACAATTTTTTTAAACCTAAATTTTTCATTATCAATGTTAATAATAATAATAATAATAAATAGTAGAGCTAATTTATTTTAATTAAGAACGGTGTGCCTAAGGAGAAAAACGCAAAAGACCATTTTTATGCAGAATTGACCAGGCTAATCAGAAATAATATCCACATGAAAAAATATCAGTGGCGTCCCACTTTTTTTCTAAAAAATATATAATCGCTTACTTTTAAAAATTATTCTATTGGCGATAACGCTGAAACGAACGGAGATATTGAGCTGCGGTTTTAATATTTGTTCTAGCAAATTTAATCTACTTTTCGATTATGGTATAATTAAAATATCGTATGATTTATTTTTTCGGAGTAAAATCAAAAAATGTGTTATTATTACAAATTGCGCCCTCTAGCATTTTTTTTGAGAACTATTATGGACAAGTAAATACGATTGGTGAAAGTGCATACATTTCTCTTCCAAACAGTCTTTAGTTTGCTAAAATCGGATAAGTCGTTTATAAGTTACAGCGATTTAAATGATTACACATTCAACCGCTTCCCCCCTTTTATTAAAGTCGGTACGCCAATAAGCATAAGACCAAAATGATACATAATTTGTCCAAGCTTTTTAATGGTGTTATCAAAGATATACCTTAATGTGGAATTTTCGGAGATATGTAAACTTTTAAAATTTACTTTTCAATTACGCCCTCTTGCGGCAAAATGCGGAACTTAAAAATTATTTCCAGGATTTTCTCATGACCACTTTAGTTGTAATTTTTTTTTCCTGAGTTTCTATGCCCAGTAGTTTCCGAGATACGGCCGAGAGCCATTCTTAGTGGGACACCCGGTAGGTACATACATACCCACAAATATACCTATCTAAGATTTTTTTAAAAATTACAATTGATACATTAATTTATTAAATTTAAACGTTAATTACCCATAATTAAATAACGCATGAATTGCAACAATATTATTTATGGGTAATTTATTGAAAAACATAAATAAGCATAATGAATATACCCAACTTTAAGTTCTGTCAGCAAGGTACTAAATAACTACGAAGTATAGTTATTAACTATGAAAGTTTATATCTATTTTAATAAAATATTTATGTTCTAAGGCTCTAAAAATTTTAACATCGCCATGCCCGGTATTTTAAATTCTATTTACTTACTATGTCATGTTGTATGTTGTCAGGTCTAAAGACTAGTGAGGCTTTTGATATTCGTTAAATTTTTTGTTTTTTTAAAAAGCATCCTGGTTAATGGATTTTGAAAACCTATGAAATGTGGATTTAATTAAAGAAAAAATAATTTTAACAATACAATGAAATTTAACATTAATTGTAATGGTTTTGATTGGCTTATAACTTTTTCCTGTATTTTTTTGCATGAAAATAACTTTTTCACACCCACGTAGATACCACCTTTCTATTGGAAGAACAATATATCTTGCTTAGTTTTTTTTGTAATTTATGTCAAAAAAGCCGCTATTTTACATAGAATTTTAATGCGGTCGGATCACATATACACTATATTGCCAATACAAGCAGCCGCACGAAGCAAGAATACACCCATCGTGCGATTCAAAATAACCTGAGTTGGGGGCCGTCGCGCTTGCGCAGTAGGGAAAAAATGAGGCAACCCACACGATTTCAAACAGAACCCAAGGTCTCTTGAACAGAACCGGCTTGCCGTTGTATTCTTGTTTGCCATCTTTTATTTCGTTCATTCGTGTGTAGTTATAATTTCCAAGTTTTGGGTGTTAATATTTATAAAATTTTACTTTAGATATTTGTTTTGTTAGGTTGTAAGTTGTAGTCGTTTCCATCTGTTTTTACGTTGTATTCGTTCGAATGTTTCGTGTGTGATTGTGGATATTATTTTTAAGTTTTGGGTGCGAATTTAGGTATAAAACTTTACCAGACATTTTGTTATTGTTAGCGACTTGTGTCTCAAGATAGGTAGAAAAAAGTGCATGATCCTTTTTTGCACGAATCGCGGTTCAATACCAGGAATAAGGTATTTCAGGTATGTAAAATATCGGTTACTTAGTTTTATTTGACCATAAACTGTACACACCCAAACTAAAACAGGTCAATTTAAATAAAAGCTTGTAAAAATATTTGGAAATTCGGCCCTGTCAAATGTTTACATCAAGAAGCAAATTTCCGATCTGCGCAAACTCAACGGCCCCTGATCATCTGCTTACAGTGGTGGCATCATTGAATTATGGTATTAGCAATATAGTGTATGTAAATATGGGGGTCGGATCCACTTGCCGCGTCTTAAGCTGACACTTTGCCGTTTGCCGCGATACATTCGCGAAAAAACGAATGAGATTTTAGCATGTTTTCAGTTACACACAGGGCCGAATTAAGGTCGTGTGACGCCTTAGGCCCGACAAATTTTGGCACCTATTTTTTTTTTATTTCGAAATGGATTTTAAAAAATTGAGCGAGTCATGATACAGATAATTACATTTGTGCCTAAACGTAATCTTATAAAAAAATGTTTTGAGAGCGGAAATTTGCCAGTTTTGTTGAAAAAAAAAACTCATAGATTAATTTAATTGTAATAAACGTATAATACATGTCAGTACTCAGGGAAAATTAAAAAACATATATTTTAATTTAGAATATATTTGTTTAGATAATAATTAATATAGGTACATTGAAATTCGTTAAAAAACCTATTTTGTTCGTGGCGCCTTAGTCTATGGCCTATTTTTTGACTTGTGAAAATACATATTGTATTCAACTTGAAGAAATAGTCCATACTTAAAGTGGAGTGGAAATTCAGAAGGAAAGAAATAAGAACACAAAGTCTTCCTCCACTATTATATTAAATTAAAGAATCTCGTATGTTCAGAGAAACTTTTTATCTCTACATGTTTCGAATGCAGAAGCATTCATCTTCAGGAGAATGAATGAAAAAGAAGAAACTAATAGATATCACCTTAACGGAGCATCAAAATAGTAAGTTCAGTAAATAGAACTGTGAGAAAACTAATACACACGTGGTATTGTAACAATAAAAAATATATGGGGTTCAGGCTCATGGCACTGTAAAAGTTTATAATATGCAGAATAAAAAATATAACATCTCTGTCTGAGGAGAATGGTTGGAAAAATGTTGAAAAGAAAAGTTAATAATTAATCGAGAAATTGAAGGTTGGTCATAACAGAAAACTGAAGTGTGAGGAAGATGAAATTATAAATTATGTTAAAATATTTGGGTTATTGTTTAAAGTGGCAGTTCTGACAAGGTTCGTCAGATGAATACCTGAAAAAGAGAGATTTCTTTTAGGTTACATCGAATGGACAAAAATTGTGAAAACTTACCACATGTCGATTTATTACTTAAGAATAAAAAAATTGGAAAATGTAGATTTTGCTAATTTTGTTTAGCATTTTGTAGAATAAAGAACTTTTTTTTTTTTTTTTTTCAAAAAACTTTTATGGATTAAATAAAATTAGGCACGATCGCCACCACGTTTCCAAAAAGATAAATTTGGTGACAGTTTACATCACAGAACTCGAACAAAGAGAAAAGTTATTAACGTGTTAAATGATAGATGCCGCTGTGACTTTTAAATGACGTTGCTAACGCCAAAGTGTAGTGGGTTTGAACTAACGCAGGCGGAAGGGGGGTAGGGGAAGCCACCATATGTTTTTATTTTTTTGAAGGTCAAAATTAATATTTTGAAATTTAAAATTTGTAGTAAATATTTTTATTAATTACGTTTTTGTTACTAATAAATACAATTTCCACTGCACGATTTGTAACAACAACGCATTTTTAATAAAAATATTTACTACAAATTTAAATTTCAAAATATTAATTTACCTTGATGACAAATATATTTGGTTTATCTTTAGTAAAACAATCAATAATACAACTTTTTTATTGCATAAAATCATTTAATTTATATAAAATAAAGTCTTGAAGGATTCCTTAACCCATACAAAAGCAGAGGCCAAGGCTTAACCCTCCTTAAAAGTGTTCTCAAACTACTACATACCACCCTCTACAAACACCGGCAGCATAAATAATCTTATTAAGAAAATAAATAACTGAGATCACACATCTTCTATGTACACAAATAAGTTTAGGGTCATAATCATATATCGAGATCCAGTACGAGTAGAGATCAATAAATCAGGTCGAGGTCTTATTACAGTGAAGGTCAGTATCGGCGAAGGGCATCATCAAGTTCAGGTCTAAATCCAGTGGCAGTTGGTTAACATCATGTTCATCAAAATTCTGAAGGATTTATCATGAAACAAGAGAACAGCGACAAAAATCTTATATTGGCAAATTATTTCTCTTACGACTAGCTATCACACATATCAAATACAAAGACAAAAAAGGGGCAAAGAAATAACAATTTAAGTAACTTTAAGATTTTATTGTTTATTTTGCTTTTACTAAAACTTTTGTATATTTAAAGTTAAAGTGACCAGAACTTATTAACTTGGTTATTTTATTCACTTAAATTCTTGTAAACCCTTAAATAGACAGTCAACTTGATAATATTAGTAGTTATATCTTATATCATGTTGCAAAGCAAAAATTAGGTAATGAACTACCTACCCGGAATATGTTCAATAACATCGAGCCTTTATTTTCAAACAACCTCGATAAGAAACTGACTTGAAGTTTTTATTAAAAAATATTATTTTGTGAAAATAGAGACGTTTTTTAAATCGCTTAATCAACAAATACATACCAAGATACTTAAATTATTTCTGACAGCAAAGTAAAAAATTGTTTTAAAATTTAGGGTCATCGACCTTTGCCGCTAGAAAATAGTTGGAACTGTTTTCAGATTTTTTTCTTAAATATATTAATATAACTTCTTACCCAGACATGCAATAAGACTTTCTTTTGCATTTTAAAATCACGATCTTGAGATGTTTGCGATAAAAACATAAATAATTTCTAAACAAAGGGCCATGTCATGAAAAATACCTTCAAAACCGAACACAAGGAAAAACATCAACGGTTGGTTTTATGATTTAAAAAATGGAGCAACGTGATTGGTCGAAAGATGACAGCAAAAGTAGTGGAAGACAAGTGACACTTGATGCGTCTTTTCCTATCCAAGTTTCATACCCCTGGTTTACATGTCTGAAGTTAGGTGAGAACACAGAGAAAAAATTGTTAAGCTGAAGGCTAAAACAAAGAAAAGTAGGTTGTATGAAATTTGAATATCACAGAGAAAATATAGGATCGCTTAAAATTTCAAAGCTCAGTCAAGGTTTACAAAAGATATCTGATTACATAACCCAAGATAAGTAGGCAGAATATAGGAGCCAAAATATCTACCTTGGGGAAATGGGAAGGTACAATGAAAATGTTAATAAAATCAAAATAACAATATGGTGCAATCACTACAAAATGTTCAAACTTATAAGTAACATAGGGGATAAGTATAAAACACTGCGGGTTAAAGTCCAAATTGGTAAGGAGAAAACACATGACACCAAAATAAAACCTATTGAAAAGGCACTGTATAAAAATATCTGAAAATCAAATTTACAATATGAAAAAATAGATTGAGTGGAAAACTTTCAAAAATTGACTCTTAAACTAAGGGGACATAAGAGAAAGCGAAAGCCAGAAAGGTTGAAAGAAACTTAATTTATTGTAAGAGTATTTTAATAAAAGAAAAGGGTGTAACAAGTAGGTTATTAATCAAAATCAAGAGAGTTGAAAAAGTGAGAACAGCTGTGTTGAATCTGGTCATTTAGACAGTCTATGTTTATATTGTTTATAATTTTGTTAATTTCTAAAATTTCAAGAAGATCTAGTTTATTGCCCTTGTTACACAGATGAAGGTATTTAGTATTTGAATCCGGATTGAAAGAGTGGTCTTCAGTATAAATGTGTCTAGAAAAATTAGATTTGATCTTTGAAGGAGAAAGGTTCTGGGTTCTGGCTTTCGTAATCTCTTTACAATGTTCACCCACTCTGACCGAGAACTTGCGGCCTGTTTGACCGACATAGGTAGCTGAACAGCCCTGTGCAGAACAAGAAACACTGTAGACACCAGATTTATTTGTAATAGGAACGGAGTCCTTAGAGTTACATAAGAAAGATTTTAAAGAATGTTGAGTTTTGAAACTTATGTCATAATTAAAAGAATTAAAAATATTTTTGAGTTTGTAGGAAATAGAACCCCAAAAGGGTAGAGAAAAATATTTAGTAGTAGATTTAGTATTGGTTGTATGAATTTTATTGAGATGTTTGTTTAGATGTCTATAGTATATCTTGTTAATCAAAGCAAGGGGGTAACCATTATTCACTCCAATTTGTCTAATAATGCTTAATTCTAGTTTAAATTCATAGTCTTCGAGGGGGACTGAGAAAAGTCTGGAAAAATATGAGTGAAAAGCTGAAAGTTTTTGGTTATGTGGGTGATTAGAATGAAAAGGGATAGTTGAATCTGTGTTAGTTGGTTTACGGTATATAGAGAATTTAATTTTATTGTTAAATTTAGTGAGTAATAGATCAAGAAATGGAAGAGAGTTGTTAACTTCGGTTTCAAGTGTGAAGGTAATTGAAGGGTGTAGAGAATTAAGAAAATCAAGAAAATTTGATAAGCTCTCAAGGTCGCCGTCGAAGACTACAAAGATATCATCCACATAACGCCTCATAAAGAGGACACTTGAAAAAAGAGGGTGTGCTTCCATAGAGGATTCTAAACGTGACATAAAGACTTCAGCCAAGAAAGGTGACAAAGCTGAGCCCATGGCTAGACCAGAGTTTTGTTTATAAAATTTATAATTGAATTGAAAAAAATTTTGTTTTAGTACTAAATCGACTAGAGTGCAAAGATTATTGGTGTGTTCGGATTCGAGATCAGATTTGTTTTCCAAAAGGTCTTTAATAAGTAAAACACATTCCTGTGGGGGAATGCTCGGAAAAAGATTAGAGACATCGAAAGATACTAGTTGAGCTGTATTGGGAATATGTAACTCTTTAAGGTCGTTAGCTAAGTGAGATGAATTTATTACAGAAAAGGAGCTTTTAAAATTTGTGAGAGAAATTAGAGTATTGTTTAGCCAAGAGCTCAGTCTGTAACATGGTGAACCGCAATATGAGACAACAGGTCTAACAGGAATGTTAAGTTTATGTATTTTGGGGAGACCATAAAGTAGAGGGGTTGAAGGGTTTATCGGAGTGAGTTTAAATTTATTGGTGTTAAGAAAAATTAAAGTATTATTTACTTCTTTTAAAGTTTTTTTGAAAGATATCATAAATTTGTCGAGAGGATTAGATTGGATTAAAGAAAAATTGTCAGACGAGAGAAAATCTTCAACTTTATCTACATATTGTGGTCTCTCCATTATCACGAGACAATTACCCTTATCAGCTTTAGACAGAATCAAATCATTGTCAGCAATTTTAGATCTCAAGGATTTCAATACTTTGATCTCTGTGTTAGAGTAACTCTTAGGGTTATTTTTGTGAAAGTGATTTAAACATGAGATACACTGGGATCTCAGTGTGTCCCTCTTAAGTGTTTGATTAGATTTTGAGATGATGTTTTCGCAATCAACAGCGAGTACTTCTAGGTTTTTTACCTCGGGGGTGAAATGAAAATTATATTTTATACCAGAATTAAGAAGATCCATCTCAGGTTGGGTAAAATTAGTATTGCTTAGATTTAAAGTTCTATCATGAAAGTTGAAGTTTGGAAAATTATTCGAGAGATTTAAGTTTTCATTTAGTTCAGAGTTAAAAATGGAATTGTCAAAGCTAATATTAAGTGAAGAGGAATGATTATTGTTAGTTAAATTAGGTAAAAAACCTAGAAGTACTCGCTGTTGATTGCGAAAACATCATCTCAAAATCTAATCAAACACTTAAGAGGGACACACTGAGATCCCAGTGTATCTCATGTTTAAATCACTTTCACAAAAATAACCCTAAGAGTTACTCTAACACAGAGATCAAAGTATTGAAATCCTTGAGATCTAAAATTGCTGACAATGATTTGATTCTGTCTAAAGCTGATAAGGGTAATTGTCTCGTGATAATGGAGAGACCACAATATGTAGATAAAGTTGAAGATTTTCTCTCGTCTGACAATTTTTCTTTAATCCAATCTAATCCTCTCGACAAATTTATGATATCTTTCAAAAAAACTTTAAAAGAAGTAAATAATACTTTAATTTTTCTTAACACCAATAAATTTAAACTCACTCCGATAAACCCTTCAACCCCTCTACTTTATGGTCTCCCCAAAATACATAAACTTAACATTCCTGTTAGACCTGTTGTCTCATATTGCGGTTCACCATGTTACAGACTGAGCTCTTGGCTAAACAATACTCTAATTTCTCTCACAAATTTTAAAAGCTCCTTTTCTGTAATAAATTCATCTCACTTAGCTAACGACCTTAAAGAGTTACATATTCCCAATACAGCTCAACTAGTATCTTTCGATGTCTCTAATCTTTTTCCGAGCATTCCCCCACAGGAATGTGTTTTACTTATTAAAGACCTTTTGGAAAACAAATCTGATCTCGAATCCGAACACACCAATAATCTTTGCACTCTAGTCGATTTAGTACTAAAACAAAATTTTTTTCAATTCAATTATAAATTTTATAAACAAAACTCTGGTCTAGCCATGGGCTCAGCTTTGTCACCTTTCTTGGCTGAAGTCTTTATGTCACGTTTAGAATCCTCTATGGAAGCACACCCTCTTTTTTCAAGTGTCCTCTTTATGAGGCGTTATGTGGATGATATCTTTGTAGTCTTCGACGGCGACCTTGAGAGCTTATCAAATTTTCTTGATTTTCTTAATTCTCTACACCCTTCAATTACCTTCACACTTGAAACCGAAGTTAACAACTCTCTTCCATTTCTTGATCTATTACTCACTAAATTTAACAATAAAATTAAATTCTCTATATACCGTAAACCAACTAACACAGATTCAACTATCCCTTTTCATTCTAATCACCCACATAACCAAAAACTTTCAGCTTTTCACTCATATTTTTCCAGACTTTTCTCAGTCCCCCTCGAAGACTATGAATTTAAACTAGAATTAAGCATTATTAGACAAATTGGAGTGAATAATGGTTACCCCCTTGCTTTGATTAACAAGATATACTATAGACATCTAAACAAACATCTCAATAAAATTCATACAACCAATACTAAATCTACTACTAAATATTTTTCTCTACCCTTTTGGGGTTCTATTTCCTACAAACTCAAAAATATTTTTAATTCTTTTAATTATGACATAAGTTTCAAAACTCAACATTCTTTAAAATCTTTCTTATGTAACTCTAAGGACTCCGTTCCTATTACAAATAAATCTGGTGTCTACAGTGTTTCTTGTTCTGCACAGGGCTGTTCAGCTACCTATGTCGGTCAAACAGGCCGCAAGTTCTCGGTCAGAGTGGGTGAACATTGTAAAGAGATTACGAAAGCCAGAACCCAGAACCTTTCTCCTTCAAAGATCAAATCTAATTTTTCTAGACACATTTATACTGAAGACCACTCTTTCAATCCGGATTCAAATACTAAATACCTTCATCTGTGTAACAAGGGCAATAAACTAGATCTTCTTGAAATTTTAGAAATTAACAAAATTATAAACAATATAAACATAGACTGTCTAAATGACCAGATTCAACACAGCTGTTCTCACTTTTTCAACTCTCTTGATTTTGATTAATAACCTACTTGTTACACCCTTTTCTTTTATTAAAATACTCTTACAATAAATTAAGTTTCTTTCAACCTTTCTGGCTTTCGCTTTCTCTTATGTCCCCTTAGTTTAAGAGTCAATTTTTGAAAGTTTTCCACTCAATCTATTTTTTCATATTGTAAATTTGATTTTCAGATATTTTTATACAGTGCCTTTTCAATAGGTTTTATTTTGGTGTCATGTGTTTTCTCCTTACCAATTTGGACTTTAACCCGCAGTGTTTTATACTTATCCCCTATGTTACTTATAAGTTTGAACATTTTGTAGTGATTGCACCATATTGTTATTTTGATTTTATTAACATTTTCATTGTACCTTCCCATTTCCCCAAGGTAGATATTTTGGCTCCTATATTCTGCCTACTTATCTTGGGTTATGTAATCAGATATCTTTTGTAAACCTTGACTGAGCTTTGAAATTTTAAGCGATCCTATATTTTCTCTGTGATATTCAAATTTCATACAACCTACTTTTCTTTGTTTTAGCCTTCAGCTTAACAATTTTTTCTCTGTGTTCTCACCTAACTTCAGACATGTAAACTGTCACCAAATTTATCTTTTTGGAAACGTGGTGGCGATCGTGCCTAATTTTATTTAATCCATAAAAGTTTTTTGAAAAAAAAAAAAAAAAAAAAAGTTCTTTATTCTACAAAATGCTAAACAAAATTAGCAAAATCTACATTTTCCAATTTTTTTATTCTTAAGTAATAAATCGACATGTGGTAAGTTTTCACAATTTTTGTCCATTCGATGTAACCTAAAAGAAATCTCTCTTTTTCAGGTATTCATCTGACGAACCTTGTCAGAACTGCCACTTTAAACAATAACCCAAATATTTTAACATAATTTATAATTTCATCTTCCTCACACTTCAGTTTTCTGTTATGACCAACCTTCAATTTCTCGATTAATTATTAACTTTTCTTTTCAACATTTTTCCAACCATTCTCCTCAGACAGAGATGTTATATTTTTTATTCTGCATATTATAAACTTTTACAGTGCCATGAGCCTGAACCCCATATATTTTTTATTGTTACAATACCACGTGTGTATTAGTTTTCTCACAGTTCTATTTACTGAACTTACTATTTTGATGCTCCGTTAAGGTGATATCTATTAGTTTCTTCTTTTTCATTCATTCTCCTGAAGATGAATGCTTCTGCATTCGAAACATGTAGAGATAAAAAGTTTCTCTGAACATACGAGATTCTTTAATTTAATATAATAGTGGAGGAAGACTTTGTGTTCTTATTTCTTTCCTTCCACATATTGTATTGTTACACCAATAAAATATTTGATTGATTGATTGATTGATTTGGCTTAGTGGTTAATCCGTACCTGGTTACACAGTGAGTGAAATAGGGCTTTGCGAGGTCGCTGATTTTACGTATTCGTCAGGAAGGAACGGTCGCAGAGAATTCGATTCAACTTAAAGATATACAAGATGCATCCTTAAATTTTTGGTAAAATTAGAAAAAACTACAGAAATAAACTATAAATAGGTATAAAATTGAGAGGCAAGTAATCCTACATAGAAGAAGAAATGATAATAACACCTCAGACAAAATTGTTGTGGAAAATTTCTCTCATGTATAAAAAAAAGAAAGAAGTACAGTATTCATAGTGGTTCTTTACCCGTGCGTCATTGTTCAACAATTAAGCGACAACTTGATTTACATCTCCCCATCATTATTTATCATAATAATAAAGACGAATAAAAACATAACCCAACGTCTTTCGGGCACTATTACGTCGTTGCTAATGAAACGTGCTAGACAGAGAAAAAATTATAAGTTGCAGATTGATTTGACTATTAAATTTTAATATTTTTGAAGTTTGTCCAATGACTTTTGATGTCATCGGTTTTTTATTGTCAATTTTGTTTGTTTTTTTTACATTTTTGTCCCTTGAAATTTTTTTATATATTTATTTCTAAAAATAGTTCTTTTTAGAGCTTTTATTATCCTTCTTTTGTGTTTTCGGTAAGTAGTTTATGATATACCGGGTGTTGCATCGTCGAGCGGGACATAGGAAATCCCATGTAATTTTAAATGGGGTCAATTATTGGCTTCCCTAATTATTTTAGAGAAAAATTCTATTTAGGTTTATTAAAGAGCACTAAAACCCACATTCAAAAGAATAACTTTAAATATTTTTGATGGGCCCGTTTACGGGTTATCGCCGATTTCTTTTTAACTATTTCTCCTTTTTATGGCCCCGTATTTGCGGGCACCAGTCAAGGTAAAAGATGACTGTCAAATAAAGTTGTCATTTTGAAATGTGTGCTTTATTGTTATAAAAACTCGTACATCGAAAATATTAGCCATGAATTACACTTCTGAAGAAAAAATATTGATGATTAGGTAAATGGTATTATCAAGGAAATAGTTATCAAAATGTCTCAGACATGTTTGCTGCTCTGTATCCGAATAGACCGATACCTGCAAAATCTACAGTAGAAAGGAGACAAAAGGCACTATAATAAATAACTGCAGATGTGAAGAAAGGCAGGAACAAAGAAGAGATGTAAGAAATGATAGGGACTTGCAAAGGCAGGAACAAAGAAGAGATGCAAGAAATGATAGGGACTTGCAAGTTTTATTGTGCGTGGAAGAAAATGATGAGAAGATCAGCACAAGGAAACTTGAGGATGACATACCGTATGATCTAATTTACGGAATAAAATCAAAAACACTGTTATTATTACAAATAACTTCAGAGTTATTTCGCTTTAGCAAACGAAGATATCGAACTGCGGTTTTTACGTTTTTCCTAGTAAATTTGATACTTTCCAATTATAATGTGCAGACTGTTGATACCATGATTTAAATTTTTGGGATTAAATGAAAAAAAAACTATTATTATTACAAATTGTGCCCTCTAACAATTTTATTGAGAACTATCGTATTCTAATGGATACGACACCTCAAAATTCTTATTCTCTTCCAAACAAGCTTAAGTTTATTGAAATTGGATAAGTTGATTAGAAGTTACAGCAATTTAAGTTAGGACACTGTTAATAGCTTCCCCACTCTTATCAAAGTCGGTACGCCAATGAGTCTTAAATCAAAACTATGCAGAATCGTTCAAGCTTTCTAATGATGTTACAAAGGTTTACTACCTTAAAGTGGAAATTTTCAAAAAAATTTCGAATTTAATAATTAATTTTCAATTATGTCCTGTTGCCCCAAAATATGGAAATTAAAAATTACTTACTTATTTTCTCATAGCCAATTTAATAACGATTTTTTTCCCTGGATTTCTATGACCAATAGTTTCCGAGATATGGTGATATGGTGAACCTTAATGAAACACCCTGTACAATATTAACGCGTCAGCTTTTTTAATCTGGAAATTTTCTACCAAATATACCATTCTTCATGCAGGATCCAGGGGGGGGCAGAGTAGTTTCGTCCCGCCCTAAGTCTTACAAAATGGGTGTTTTTTACTTTGAGCCTTGAAAATTGTAGGGCGTGTGAACGGTCAGAATTTTTTTAGAAGTCATTTTTGAGAGTAGGAAGATTTTTTAGAGCCATGATACGCTCTTTTTTTAAGTCATTTTTTTTAGTCCCCCCCCCCCCCCCCCCCTTCAACAAAATCCTGGATCCGCCACTGCATTCATGTTCGTTTGTTAGAATACGTAAAATTATGTCATTCAGATCAAATCAAAAAATAACACACTTATTAAATTACTTACCAAAATAGAAAAGGTTTTTTCATTTTGAAATATTAAAGTTGGTATCACCTAATCGCAAAACTAACTACGGTTTCATCAAATTTTTCTTTTTAATTTTCATAGTTTTAAATAGGTACTTGTGTTGTGACACAACTATATTAGTCATTAACATAATATTAACATTTTTTAACACCGACAGATAGATATAAGTACCGTAGGAACTATCAAAAATCGGATAAAATGTATATTTCTCACAAAATTTAAAATCCAATTATTAAAAATTATTACACATTTTTGAAATCACTACCGGAAATTTTCTTATCTTAATTACACCTGATGCAAGACTAAACCGTAGAGAAGACGGGGCTGCAAGAAGAGCTCAAAAGGCTTATCACAGTTCGAGAATTTATGATGGCTCTCCTAATTAGGGCCTGGGAGTTGATAAGAAAATGCGTGCTTCTGGCTTATAAAAAATAATAATCAAGTTACTTGAAGTACTAAAAGTAATCGGAATAGAAATTGTCGATATTAATAGTTAGGACTTAGTAGTGATTTACTCGGGTATTTTAAATTAATATTTCCTCATTTTTTGATTTTATTCAAACCGTAAAGGAGAACGCGTTAAATAGTATATTACATAACAAGTGATGAAAGTGATACTTTTTAAACGAGGAGATATTTAGCACGAGGCGTCAGCTGAGTGTGGGAATTCTCCGAGTTTTAGAATAATCATTTTCACACGAGTAATGTACACTATTTTTCCTACGACCACAAAGAATTATTATGTGTGTGTGTATTACGTTGGCACTGGTTTCAACCAAATGACCAGAGAGAATTTTTTTTTTTTTTACGGTTCGCCGACTACGTAGGCCATCTTGAACCGGTCATCGACCACAAATGTGATCTACCGACTGGGAAGTGTGAAACGGCACCTTCATCCTACGAGATATCCGATCTCATCCGGCCTGTCCGGCGTGAATAGGATGACTAGGTGTCGATTCATTTTACACTCTTCCCTGAGGCAAGAGCACGCCGTGTTCCCAAGCGGTCACCCGCCCAAGTACTAACCGCGCTCGACACCGCTTAACTTCGGTGATCTGCGGGAACCGGTGCTTAATATGTCGACAGGCCCTTGCCCTACAGAGAGAATTATTAAAAAAGCTTTTGACTTGTGAAATAGGTATTTATGCCATCAGTTACGAAATGCCTAATTTTGTGTAACGCGTGAGATTTTTGCGGAACGAACGAAGTGAGTTTCGCAAAAACTCACTAGTTACACAAGATTTCATTACGTAACGTATTGCATACAAGATTTTTTCTAATTTTGAAGAAAGAAATAAAATTTAATATAATTGATAAAAATTTGGAAAACATAAATTTAGTTTTTCTAATTTTGACATATAACTGATGGCATAAATAGCTATTAGGCAATCCAACGATGTGTCCAAATGGCGGCTGGCTGGCAAATACTGCTTTGTAATTGGTACACGTGACCATAAAAATAAGGTTGCTGGTGGCATTTAACTGGTGACTCAATGCTTTTTGCCATCCAACCGCCATATTGAATCACGTGGTTTGGATTCCCTAATTGTTGCTGTTACTTCATGTTAGTTGTCAGTTTGATATTTTGTAAAAAAGTCTAGACGGAAGGTTTTTAGCGAGATTGATATATTTTTAGTTTTATTTTTTTTAAATGAGTCATTCAAGTTCTGAAAAGCTACCAAGCGATATTGAAGAGGCAGCAGGTAATGCTCTATTTTCAGTAATTCCCAAAAAGTCAAAGGCAGTTTATGATTTGGCATACGAAAAATTTGTTACGTGGTGTGATGAGAAGAAAATTAAACATGTTAATAAGAAAGTTTTACTTGCATATTTCGAGGGTAAGAAAGATCTAAAAGTTTTCACATTATGGACACTTTACTCAATGTTAAGGTCTGAACTAAATCTAAGAAGGAATATTGATATTAAAAAATATACAAATTTGGTAGCATATATTAAAAGGCAAGCGGACGGGTACAGTGCTAAAAAGTCAAAAGTTTTTATTAAAAAAGATTTTGCCAAATTTTTATAGGAAGCTGATGAGAAAGAATACTTAATGGCTAAGGTTGCAATAATAATTGGAATGGCAGGAGCATGCAGAAAAGCAGAATTAACTTTTCTTCTAGTTGAAAATGTTATAGACGAAGGAAGCCATTTTAGTGTTGATATCCCACCTTCAAAAACAAAAGTTATACGGCAGTGTGCAATTACCACTGGAGACATTGAAAATACGAATCTTGTTGAAATATTAAGAAAATATATTAAGTTGCGTCCCAAGATTCTTAAACACAACAGATTTTTTGTAAAATATGCGAATGGAAAATGTACCAGAAATCCTGTGGGAATTAACACATTTAGCAGTCTGCCAAAAGTTATTGCGCAATTTCTTGGTCTTTCAAATCCTGTTCTATATACTGGCCACTGCTTCAGAAGAAGCTCTGCCACTTTCCTAGCAGACAGTGGCGCTGATCTTTTAAAATTAAAGAGGCACGGAGGTTGGAAATCTAGCTCTGTTGCGGAGGGATATGTTGAAAATTCCATGAATAATAAAAAACTTATAGCGCAAGAAATATTTGGTGAAACATCTAATGCAATGTGCGTCGCTTCCCAAATAACAGCAAGTTCGAGCAATGAAAAAAATATGTCGTCGGGAATTAATTTGAATAATTGCAATAATTGTGTTATCAATATTTATAATAATTAATTAATTTATAATTTATGTTTTTAACTTGTATTATAACAGTTTAATAAATAGAATAATTCTTTTTGTCACTAATTTTGAAATACATTTTTCGTCACCAATTGCATAACATTTCACTTTATGCAACTAGTTACAAAAAGTAAGACGTTTCATAGTGTCAATCAGTTTTAAAAAGTGTCACTTTATATGTCAAAATTAGAAAAAAACTATTTCAACACTAGTGTTGAAATTAGCATACTTGATCAATAGGCTTTCCCTTTATTTTTTGTAGTTTACCTTTTTTATTTTTTCATATTTTATATAGATATCATAGAAAGAACTAATCCTGGATCGACTTCTAGATTAACCAGAATGAAAAATTTTAAATTTAATCAAGGAAAGATGCATTTAACATAAATTTAAAAAATTCACCCAACAAGGAAGATTTCAATTCAAAATAATTATATAAATTATTTAATGTTTTTATAAAAAAAAATTAAATACTCCTGATGGGATTTGAACCTGTGACCTTGCGACCTGTAGGCTAGAGTTCTATTCTCTACGCAATCGATACCAATAAAGATTTGTTGTTTAACATGAGACTTTCTTCAGCGCGATTTGTTTTTTCTGGTAATAGATTTCCAGTATATTATTAACATTTTTTATAATTTCAGATGGAGTATTTTCACACAAATTGGTACCATATGTTTAAATTAAATAATATGCCTTGCATTTCAACTCTAGAGTTGAAATATTTTTTTTCAACACGCGTGTGATATTAGACGCTTTCGAGCCAAGTTAACCGTGCTTTTTTTCTCATTTTCATAGGGGGTCGTACGACAAGAATAATATTTTATAGTATTTTTCTAAATATATGTAGAGCTATTTTAAATCAAAAATATAACCAAATGCAATAAAATATTTTTACAAAAAAAACACATGACAATCATCAATCTCCTTTATTTATTTTTAAAGACAAAAAAGAGCCTTCCATACCAGCTTAAAATGCGGCATCGGTTTCTGGCTTGTCTAATTGAAAATTTAATACACAAATTTTACTAAGGGGTTCACAAGAACGTCTAGTTAGTTAACATAGTTTCAAATTATATCATCCGCCACGCAGAATATAAAAATAAATATATTGCGGCTATTCACGTTAGGTTCTTATCTTTCATTAAAATTACAAACGATGGATCGACATTATCTTAAAAAGGTCCACTGACGCCGCGCCACTTAATTCTCGTGAAATTAGTTTTTATAATATTGTATATATAAATAAACATCTTATTGACATCGATAGACACAGATACAATATGCGTGATGTGGTAGAAATAAACTATTTGTTCGTGATGACTCATCGACTACCGTTTGCTTTTAAAGTAAAAATTTTAATTGAAAAAACAGAAAAATAGCTTGTTTTTTACTTTTTTTTTATTGAAGAGGTGTGATAATTTACAATAAAAAATAATACGGGAAGATACGAGAATGCTTCATTATCAATCCAAAAGTCTTTATACAAAACGGAAGGAACATTTCAAAACCTAAACATTTGCGGGAACTTCCTATTCGTAATGATAGAAGCACAATTAATTTTGCCATCTGCTTTTAGGGTTATATACTGAGCACATAAAGTCACAACCGTTGAATATCATATCTTTAGTTCTTTGCATCACACTCGCGAGTTATATTTATCATTCACTCTAAATCGGCTGCACCTGTCCTGTAGTAACGTTTGTGCTAATAACATCACAGAATGAATGAGCATTAACCTGAAGATGACTGGAAATTCGTACCACTTGAAACATTATTGTCTTCAAACAGTTTGTATTCTGTTGCCTAGAAATCTTGTCAAAATGGTGGATGTAAAAAAATCATTTTTTGTTTTGTCTAAATTTAAAGATAATGATAGCCATTAGGGGATATTCAAAGCTTAGGGTAAAAGCAAAATTTTGGAAAAATCGCTCGGTAATAACTTAATAATAAACCCGTTTTCTAAAAATGGATTTAAATTAAACAAATAGCAAGGTATTTTTTAGCGACAGGCGTACAAAGTAGTGCATCTATCTTTTGCATTAAAGTACACAAGAACGAAACAGTCATTGTCTACCTGTGCCCTAGGGAACAGGGAACCCATTACCTTTGGCGTCCCTGTGTACTTGCAAAAGATAGATGCACTACTTTATCCGCATGCCGCTAAAAACGTTTTTGGTTTTTTCTTACAATATCAGGTCTCTTTGAGTAAAAATGAACGAATTCTTCGAACGTTCTTGGTTAATTGTTAGTTCTATGTTTTCACGTCTGATGGCTATGTTTTGAATTGAGTTGATTCCTACAGAGGGCGATACTAGCTTTTCATCATGTATTTAAGAGCAAAGTTGCATTTTTTATTTTACTTGAAACGTTAGTAGTAAAGTTCTACTGGTTCTGGTTAATGGTATATGAATTATATATGTGAAATGACATATTTTTTTAAATTGTTAGTTGTAAAATGCAGAACATTTCTAAAAAAACTAACTAACAGTCCAATTTATTTTACTTTTTAAAATACTGAAATAAAATGAATTATATAATATTTGCGGTAAAAAAAATATACCATTAACTGGAAAGTGTATGTGTATAGTAAATAGTATTAACATAAAATTAGGCATAATAGTCTCTGTATAAATTAATTCTGTTTTAGAAAAATACATGTTTCTTAATTTTAAACTTAAATCTAGGTTTTGCGGTATTAAGAGTAAGGTCTAGTTACGCATTCGCCATTTCGTTTTTTGATCAATATTTCGTTACTTTTTCCTTTTATCCAAAAATCGGCCAAATATGTACCGATATTTAAAGCATAATTACCTACAATTTAAAGTTAAACAAGTTTGAATTTATAAAGAATTAAAAGCAGAAAAAGAAAAATGGACAAATTTTTGTTTTTTGCTTTTATTAATTCATTAATCAAAATTACTTTATTTTAAAACTGTAGGTAATTGCTTCTCAAGAACAGCTATTTAGCGCCTTTTTGAATAAAGCGAAAAAGATAAATATTGATCAAAAAATAAAATGGCGAATGAATGACTAGACTTCACTCTTAAGGAAGTCCAAATATAATATAAGCAGAGACACAATTTAGCTATTCTAGTGATAGCAGAATTTTAAGAGATTTGTATTAGATATAAATGGTTTTAATTTTTCTTTTAGTGGCTATAAGACGAAATCCTATGTCCCGGAATGCTACAAAAACCAAAGTGGAACAGATCACCAAAAAATATTTGAGAAATGTAATTGTAATGTATTTAGTATCCTTTGTAGGCTGTGGCGTTAAGGCTTACCCTTCTTTCAATATTTCTTAAAAAGAGCAATTATTAACTTGCTATAATATTGTCCCAATTGTTAAGTTATAAAAATGTTCATTTGTATGTAAAGCTAACAAAATAAATATTTGAAATAAAATGCCATTTTATTTATCAAATAAATAGGATGAAGCGTTTGTTGTTTTGTATTTTGAAAAATATTTCTTTATTTTTTTTGTTTTATTTAAAATAACTCAATAGCAGTCTTTGTAGCCCAATTACTTTTATTTTGTATATTATATAGAATAAAAAATATATATTTATATAATACATAATTTCAAATAAAAATACATTTTGGTTTCCATTTGTAAATTTCGCAATTTTAAAATCTGTAATTGGATTTGAAGAGCGGCTAATGTGTTTATATAAAAAACAAAAAATATTGAAGTATTTTTCAAAAAATATAATGACAAAGGCGTCAATGGCGAATGAGTATTTTATGCTCATCAATACCGCTCAAGAAGTAAATTATTAAAGCGCTTCAAAAGCACTGCAATAAAGCAAAAATTTGATCGCTGGTAGAATGCACTCCTCAAGCACATTTATAGCACTAAGACGTTCGCGCACACTGCACTGCGCATACCGCTTATTTTGTTACGGCCGGCTGGACACCGGGGTGCCCGACAGATGCTTAAAGCAAGTACTTATCCAGCAGTTCTTTGCTAAAAGTCATCGCTTTTTAAGCGCTTTTAAATACAGTTTGTGCTATCTGGGTTATTCTTAAAAATATCTTGAAAGCATATTTTCGCTATACTGGGAATTGCTTAGAGGTTATGGCTTTCTGATGAGTCCCAATAAGGACAAAACAGCCTGTCATTGTCTACCTGTGCCCCAGGGAACCCATTACCTTTGACGATAGATGCACTACTTTATCAGCCTGCCGCTAAAAACTTTCTATTTATTTATACGGACACTAAACTCTCTACTTTATTTTTTTAAATAAATAGTTTTCTATAAACATTGAAAATTTATGTAGGTATAAAAGAGGGCATCCAAAATTAATTTATAAAAAGGTTGCCGACATCAATTAGCCGGCAACTACCTGTGATCACCCTGGCCTGACAAGTAAAAAAAAATGGGTTATTCTACACGAAATTCGGTTTTACTGGTCGAAAATTATATTTTCTTTCATCAAATTGTTAAGCCCCAAAATACGCAACTTTGCCTCAATTTAACCTCTCTCTTCGTATCTCATACCGTTTTCGAGATCCCCTTGTACACACACGAATTTGTAGCACCCTGTATAATTTAAAATGATTTTAAATTGTAGAAATAATGCCTCCTGATAACTCTGTTTTTGAAAGGTATTAAAAAGTTAAGCTAGTTTAAATGCTATCTGAAATCCTGTATAGTAGCAATTAAATATGTGCACACTGTATCTAACTTTTACCAGGCCTGATATTAGGTTTGTATTACTACCCCCATCCCTTACGGTTCTAATTTTCCCAACTATTCAAATAATGCCAAATGTTGCCTTTAATTATCTGATTAAAATCGCGTTAAGGAATTAAATTCTAATTAACACAAGTGTGCACGCCAACTCGGCGCATCAGATTTAATTTTCAAGATAGATCTGCTAACAGTAGCGTAGGTGTAGGGACAGCGGTCGAGAAAGGCAGTGCCATGGCACTACTACACAGTTGTAAATTTAAAAAATCGGCAAATACCATTGCCAAGCATTTTTGATTTTCACGCGATTCGATAAATCGATTTCGATATTTTTTTGTTACCTGTAGCTTTTTTCTTTGTTAACTGCACTGTGATATAATTTTTTATTCAGATTTTAGTTTTGGGCTTATACAGGGTGCAAAAATGAGAATACCCAAGTAACACAGATTGTCCAAAAAAAAATTTACAGCTAATTATGGGCGGAAATAACGTTGCGACAACCCCAACCTTGCTGTAATTTGGCATTTAAAATCTGCAGCTCTTTGGTTTTCATATGCATCTGTAATATCCTTAAAGCGGCATAATTTTACAACTAAATTTTCCAACATCACTAGTTTGCTTTCAAACTTGGCTAAATATTACATTTAAATGCCATTTTTATTGCCAAGTATAGCTGGAAGTAATAGTCATAATTTTTGTTTGGAAAGTAGCATTAGTTACCAAAAAAAAAACCAACTTATGGACAAAGCCACTGGTTCACAATATTTAGCTGTAAAGTTGACTTTACTGCTAAGAAATGGAATTTCAACAACACCATCCAATAATGTAGCAAATTATCGGCCAAAAAGTAGTAAATATTTCTTCAAAACAACTGGATAATTAACCACCTTATATTAGAAAAAAGAAGAGATTTAAAAATTTAAAGTGTAACCTTAAATTTTTCCTGTTGTTTTTTTTTCTGTTTTTACGCGAGTTAACCTAATTTACCTATTCCTTCCTTTTCTGTCATCCAGACAAAATAAACGGGAAGCAGGATCCAATTTTAAGGGATTAAGATTAAAGATAAATAAGCTAAGCTAAAATATGTATTTAACCTAAACGTCAAACAAGTCGAACTTCAAACGGATAAACGGAAAGTCAGGGATTTGAGGTTAACAACAGAGTAGTTCTCTGGTTAACAATATCTATTTCTTCTTTTTTTTTTTAGTGAAGGTGGACAAAAAGTAGGCCGCTTGTAGAGGCTAATAAAAGCGGCTAAAATGGAGCCAGAAACAAGCTTAATAGACTCCATTGTCCATAATGCTGCCATTTGGCTTTTATTTGGCAATTTATTATGCAAAATATCAAGAAAAATGTTCTTTTTTTGACGGCCATTCATTTCGTAAAACAACGGGAAAGGAGAATCAGAGAACATCGGCCATTTTGGGATAATTATTAATTTTTATGTTTGCTTCTGAAAAAAACAACATTTAACGAATAAAAATCAGCACATCCAACTTTTAATTAGACAAAGTATGTTCAGGAATATGTTTAATGCTTTTTTATTTCAAATATATATTTTTTTAATTATCACAAAATTTATTGAATTTTCTAAATATTAGGAAATAACGAAGCCAGTGAAGAGAGAGGAGCTACCATACACCTATTTAACGATAAAACTTCCTTCCCACATACATTTTGTTGCAAGTTCATCATTAACAGTCAATATATATATATCGCCTAAATAATATCAGTTTCATATGGGCTAACTATCATTGCTTCGTCAACCATCAAAGTCTATAATACAGGTATTAACTGAAATATCGGCGTGGCCGATACCAAACAAAATGTTTATGACAGACACTAATTGGCATTAATTGGCGCATTTTACCTAATAAAAATCTGCAGCCATATGGAAATAAAATCCATTTAAAAGCCGGAATTTGTTGTACCATTTCGGCTGTCACAGCGCTTTAAGGGCGCCATAAGAACGTCTAAGCAGCTTGCTGTAAAAGCTAAAATGCTCTAAATTTAGCTTGAATAACGTTGTCATAGCCTATTTGAAGCCTTTGGTGTTACTTGGGTAGTTTTTTTAAATCAAATTTGAGACATCCTGTAGGAAGCATTAGCAACAACAACGGATGCATGACAGTGGCGGCTCGTCAGGTGAAGGGGCTTAATTACCAAAAAAAAAACAAAAAAATGAGAAAAGTTTTTCGACAATATTAAATATTAATGTAGAGATCATATCGCGATAGAAAACGGCGTTTCGACAGTTGAAAGCCACAGATGACATTCACAGCTGATTCTAGTTCCGCCGAAAAGTTACTAGATTTAGTGTGGACCGTAACAAGTTCACATGTCAGTTCGCGTCCTATTATTTTCGTTGTTTTTTGGTGTTTTTTAGTATTTTTCTGGCTGTTTTTTATAAAGTGTATATAGAGTTTTCTGATTGAAAGTTAGAGTCATAACTAAAATGAGGCATAGTGATTGTTTTGTATACCAATATTTTAACCATATACAGGGTCCTGCAATAGTGCGTCAGGCTTCCATAGCTGCTATACGAATTAAGTTAGGAATTTTATTCATATGCAGACTTACACTGTATTATAGGGTGTATTCCAGGAAAATATTTTTCCATATACAGGGTGTCCCAAAAAAGTGTGACAACAAAATTTTTTATTTTTTTAAATGGAACACCCAGTATTTTTATGCATATTTAGGTTCATATTACTGTCCTTTATAATATTCCAAAATTTTATTTAATTTGCTCTGGTAGTTTAAGAGTAATAAATTAAAAACTGAAAAAAAAAAGTTTTGCAGTCCTAGAAAAAAAATCAATAAAACAATCTAATAACGTTTTTTAAACCATAGCATTAAGTGAGATTTATGACCAGGGGTCTAGAAATACTATAAATCTAGTAGTGTTTATTTATGTTATACAGGGTGTTCATAATAAGATTTCAAAAACGACACATTTTAAAATATTTTTTCTCGAGTTTTTTAAATGGAACACCCTGTATATTATTTGGCTATTTGATGTAGAATTCTAAAGCCATTTTTTTTTGTAATACAAGCATGTAAGTTATTTCCAGCCGTTTCCGAAATAATTGCAAATTTCATAAATTATGTTGTTTAAATGGATTATTTATTATTAAAATTAAGCATAGGCGACTAGGATAATCATTGTAAACTACAGTAAATGTTCAAAATGCCTTCCATTTTGATCTGTACACACATCAATACGTTCTTGAAAAGATCTGTTCACATTCCGTAACATCTCAGGTGAAATACTAGCAAACGCGTCGCTTATTCTTTGCTGCATATTAATTGCAGTTGTTGGAGCATCTTCATAAACAATTTGCTTTACGTGTCCCCATAAAAAAAGTCAAGTTTTGTTAGATCCGGCGATCTAGCTGGCCAGACGGTAGGTCCGTTTCTACCAATCCACTGGTTGCGAAAAGTATCATCTAAATGAATTCTTACATCAAGTGCAAAATGTGCCGGAGCACCATCCTGCTGAAACCACATCCTATTCCTAGTATATTGAGGAACGTCTGCCAATAAACCTGGTAAATCATTTTGTAGGAAGTTTAAATACATGGGCCCATTAAGATAACCTTCAAAGAAATGCGGACCTATCAAAATATCACCAATGATTCCACCCCACACATTTAATGACCGATCAACTTGTCTCATAAATTGCGGATTTTCTGTGGCGTAATAATGAAAGTTATGCCTATTTACACAACCGGTGTTATGAAAGGTTGCTTCGTCGGTAAATAAAACATAGTTAAAAAACATAGGATCCTCTTGTATTTTAATTTTTGCCCAGGCACAAAATTGTGATCGATTTTGAAAATCTCTATCACTAAGCGCTTGATGTAATTGAATGTGATAGTCATGGAATCGATGCTTTTTTAAAATCCGTTGTAAAGATCGTTCACTTATACCTGTGGCTTTGCTGATTTTATCTTGGCTTACATGTGGATCTTCTGTTACCGTTAATAACACCGCAAATTCATTTTCCTCGTTGGTAGCAGTCTTTGTTCTTTCTTCTTTTGTGTACACAACATTTCCCGTTTCAACAAATCTTAATAATAATCTTTTGAAACTTTTTTCTTCCGGATGTCTTCTTTCTGGATAACGTGATGCATAAATTCTACTTGCTAAAAAACAATTTTTTTCGCTCTCACCAAGTACAAAGATCATATCAACTAACTCATCTTTAATAAAGTTCATTTTAATATCTTATAAGTTATTCGCCCTCAAAAACAAGTTTTGAAAATTGACTTAAGAACTTGTCAAACTATAATAAATAAATGATTGTTTATTTTATTTCAAAGCCTACCGTGGTTTTTAGGCATAACCCTTACTATAGGGAACCATTTTGCTAGTATTTCACCAGAGATGTTACGGAATGTGAACAGATCTTTTCAAGAACGTATTGATGTGTGTACAGATCAAAATGGAAGGCATTTTGAACATTTACTGTAGTTTACAATGATTATCCTAGTCGCCTATGCTTAATTTTAATAATAAATAATCCATTTAAACAACATAATTTATGAAATTTGCAATTATTTCGGAAACGGCTGGAAATAACTTACATGCTTGTATTACAAAAAAAAATGGCTTTAGAATTCTACATCAAATAGCCAAATAATATACAGGGTGTTCCATTTAAAAAACTCGAGAAAAAATATTTTAAAATGTGTCGTTTTTGAAATCTTATTATGAACACCCTGTATAACATAAATAAACACTACTAGATTTATAGTATTTCTAGACCCCTGGTCATAAATCTCACTTAATGCTATGGTTTAAAAAACGTTATTAGATTGTTTTATTGATTTTTTTTCTAGGACTGCAAAACTTTTTTTTTTCAGTTTTTAATTTATTACTCTTAAACTACCAGATCAAATTAAATAAAATTTTGGAATATTATAAAGGACAGTAATATGAACCTAAATATGCATAAAAATACTGGGTGTTCCATTTAAAAAAATAAAAAATTTTGTTGTCACACTTTTTTGGGACACCCTGTATATGGAAAAATATTTTCCTGGAATACACCCTATAATACAGTGTAAGTCTGCATATGAATAAAATTCCTAACTTAATTCGTATAGCAGCTATGGAAGCCTGACGCACTATTGCAGGACCCTGTATACCATGTTTTACGTATTCTACCTAGCTGGTGCAGTATTACTGGCATTTATTACATTCTTTAATATTCACGAGCAAAGGAGAATAGTGTGTCGATAAGTTAAATTTTTTAAAAGCTTTGTCGATAATATTTATGTTACTAGTACATTACTTTATTGTAAGTAAGTCCTATCACAATATCTAGGTAGTATTCAATGGATACCTAATAGGTTCTTGACTTTTGTTCCAATTTGGATAAAATCTCCAAAAGTTTCTTGACAACTTTAGTTAAGAACGATGATTTAAATAGAAAAATTTGTAAATTCTTCTTTGATAAATTAAAATGGGAGATAAGGAACTTAATATTTAAATATTTTTTTAGTTTGTTAATGGAACATAAAAATAGTCCGGTCCTGTCTTTTTAGCCAACCTCTAAACGTAAAATAGATCAGACGTCAACAGGGTGCCATAAATGACAAGTGATTTGGCGTTTTCTTAAAAAAATTTGACTTTACCAATACAGCTACCATTTTAGCGTTTAAAAATAATTATGTTCGAATTAATAATATTAATTTAATCCAAATGTAGCTATGCATAATGGGGCCACGTTTAACTACGATAGACAGTGATGAACAATAATAAACACTCGTGCATTTTGGCGCGCCCCAGCCGACCGTGTCCGTTAGCTCAAAGCAAGTGAAGGCACAACGCCTAACATGGCTTTGATATTCACCGTTGCTATGGTAACGTGACATTAGTCACGCAAACAGCATGTAACAATTGCGTTATGATGAAGTGCAATTTAAAGATAGATGTCGTTCGCATTGTTTTAGAATTGATTCGCAGAGGCTTCGCGAAATTTACTGTTATAAATATCGTTTTTACTGTGTGATTAAAAAGTTTTGTTTTATTTTTCAGTTAATTCAGTAATGTACGTACCTACTTTGTTGTGTGTTTTAAAAATTAACCCAATTAATGACATAGTTTGTAATTTGTTGAAAACTCCATTCAGTCATTGGATGAGCATAAGAGAGACGTTTTGTTACACGGGTTTTTAGTCAATGTTTGTGTAAGTACCCGCACTATACCTATAGCTCTTCGCCATTTTTTAAGACCGCGAGCCGCCACTGATGCCTGATGAAATTATACTAGAGACTCATGTTTTCTAAACTTTTTGTTTCTTTAATTTCTCTGATATCTATAATATCAAAGAAAATATACAGTTTTATACCAGAACATTTTTTTAAAAATTAAAATAACATTGACAACTGATTTTTTCGATTAAATCGTGTTTTTTGGATTTTTATCAATTTATACTGATATTTTTCTTGAATATGGCAATTATTATGAACTTTAAAATCACTTATTTTCATTATTTTGTCTCTATTCGACCATTTGTTGTCTAGATTTACAGTTAGAAAATCTCCTCGGCGACATACAAAATAACTTGTATTGACATGCAAACTTTCGGCAGCGTAATTTTTGAATATATTTTACGCTGGACTGATGACGTTTAGTTATGTTTTTACACTTACATAATGTATCTAAACACTTCGTTTTAAATAAACTATTTTCCTTTTTTTAAATTTCCGGATTAGTTTGTTTGTTTCGGCGACTTGTTTTAATAGGAATTTATAATTTGATTTAAATCACAATTAAAATTGAAATAATCAGTTGATTTAAATCATTTGATTTAAATCGTGGCAACCCTGTTATAGACTACCTCGTTTGTTAAACCAAATAAGTATCCAGTAAAATTGTGATTCAGTTGATTTAAATCGTCGCAACCCTGTTATAGACTACCTACTTCGTTTGTTAAACCAAATAAGTATCCAATAAAATTGTGATTCAGTTGATTTAAATCGTCGCAACCCTGTTATAGACTACTTATTCGTTTGTTAAACCAAATAAGTATCCAGTAAAATTGTGATTCAGTTGACTTAAATCGTGATTTAAATCATTTAATTTAAATCGTCGCAACCCTGTTATATAGACTACTTCGTTTTTAAACCAAATAAGTATCGAGTAAAATTGTGATTCAGTTGATTTAAATCATTTGATTTAAAATCGTCGCAACCCTGTTATAGACTACTTCGTTTGTTAAACCAAATAAGTATCGAGTAAAATTGTGATTCAGTTGATTTAAATCATTTGATTTAAAATCGTCGCAACCCTGTTATAGACTACTTCGTTTGTTAAACCAAATAAGTATCTAGTAAAATTGTGACTCAGTTGATTTAAATCGTCACAACCCTGTTATAGACTACTTCGTTTGTTAAACCAAATAAGTATCCAGTAAAATTGTGACTCAGTTGATTTAAATCGTCACAACCCTGTTATGGACTAGTTCGTTTGTTAAACCAAATAAGTATCCAGTAAAATTGTGATTTATTGGCGATGTGAAGCAGTCATTAGATGTAGAGGTGGAAACACGTGTTACTAATGTACTTTTTTTGATATTGAATTGAATTATTGATAACTAAATTTAAAAATGTTATAACAGTGCAATTACCAAAGAAAAAAGCTCCGGTTTAAGAAAAAATTATCGAAATCGATCTATCGGTTCGCGAGAAAATCAACTTTGAAATTGAGCAGAATTTTTGATTGTGCGTTATTTTTGCGGCTAAGTGTATTTTAGAATACTTACATCTTTTTATGATTCCTCTATTCATACACGGAAAATACCAATCTTTAACCAAGTAGTATATAAGCTAACACTAGTAATTTAACATATAATACAAGTAGTAGGAATTTAGTGTCCGTAATAATAAGAGCGGCAAGCGGCCAAAATGGTGATTCCATATCTGCATTCAAATTTTTGATCAGTTACGAATAATGCTTTTGACATCAGTCAGTATCCAACGTATTTTTGAATACGTGTCCTCACTACAATGAACCCATTATTTTGGAGTCTCTGTGAACTTTAATGCAAAATGAACCCAATTAATGACATAGTTTGTAATTTGTTGGAAACTCCATTCAGTCGTGTGGACAGATGAGGATAAGAGAGACGTTTTGTTACACTGATTTTTAGTCAATGTTTGTTTAAGTACCCGCACTATACCTAGCTCTTCACCATTTTTTAAGACCGCGAGCCGCCACTGGTTTAAGTGGCTAGTTGGTTTTTACCTTTGCTAGGCTGCTTTGGAAAAAACAATTGCAAGCCATTTAGAGTGCTTTCGAGCACTTTACTGCTTGCCAGCACTTTTATAGTGCTTGCAAGAGTACGTCAACAAACATACAGAAGTAGAAACATGCTGGACCCTATCAATATAAACAAAAAATAAGCAATTACCAAAAAATTCGATATATTTTCATTCTAGCATTTTTTACAGGTTAAAAAAACAGGACATAGTTTAAATAAAACATATCTCAGCTATCTATTTAAATTTAAACCTATCAGTCCAACACTTAAATCTTCCTCTGCGTGTAATGTAAAACCAAATTGTTGCACTGTTTCAGGATTTATCACGCCTTGTTGAGTAAGACCTGCTATAACAGCTTGATTTTCGCTGTTGTTTTCACAGATATTTCTTATCGCCAATATTACCCATTGAATTATGACTGTAAAGATGCAATAAGGAAAATATAACAAATTGTCAATTAAATATCAAAATCAATAGACAAATAAAGCTCATTATTAATTTAAAAATGTAAAATTTTTTATCGTCTGTATTATATACCGGGTGGTGTAGCCGTTACAGGACATATGGGATTTCCCATGCAAAGTTCTAGATGGTCAACTATTCGCTCCCGTATTGATTTTAAAGAAAACTTTTATAAAGAATTCGCTCCCGTATTGATTTTAAAGAAAAGTTTTATAAAGACTTTTTAAAGAGCTTAGTGAGAGTAAAATATCTTTCAATTTTGCACTTTTTTAGAAATACCGTTTCCGAGATATTAAGAAAATTCAAACAAGCTTAAATCCGGAGTACGATTTTGTGTAATTTTATTTGAGGTTAAAATAAAATTAGGGAATCCAAACCACGTGATTCAATATGGCGGTTGGCTGGTAAAAAGCATTGTGCCACCCGTTAAATGTCACCAGCAATATTATTTATATATTATATAGTCACGTGCACCAATTACAACGCAGTATTTGCCAGCCAGCCGCCATTTGGACACATCGTTCGATTGCCTAATACCAGTAATCACCTTTATAATTAGGTTAATATACACTTGTCAATATTTGACAGCGTTTTTAATTTTTTCATATAATTGTGTGTGTTGAATATTTCTTATCGCAATGAGCTATTCAGTTAAGGAAAAAGTTAGAATGATTTAATAATACTACGTCGAAAATAGTTATCAAGTGGTATCCGACTTGTTCTCAGTAAATTTAACTAACTGAGTCATTCCAACAGTGCTGTAAATGCCGAAGCAAAAATAAATATAATTAGGGAATCCAAACCACGTGATTCAATATGGCAGTTGAATGGCAAAAAGCATTGAGCCACCCGTTAAATGTCACCAGCAATATTATTTATATAGTCACGTGCACCAATTACAACGCAGTATTTGCCAGTCAGCCGCCATTTGGACACATCGTTGGATTGCCTAATAGGGTCACGCCATTTTTTTTTTTAAAAAGGATACAGGGATTTTTCTCGTCAATATTGCAACAGTCCAGTAAAACTGGAATCACTTCAGCTTCCCTGGCCTAAAATTAAACAAAAAAATGATTTCATTCATTGAAAGAGATAGTAGCTTAAAGACTCGCGTCTATTTTCCAACACTATTGCAGACACACTGCGCATGTCAGTCGAATAATCTGATGGCGGGATATTTAAAATATATGTAGAAATGGGTTTAATGTTTTATTATGTCACGATATGAGTCATAATTTAGGTTCTGGTTTCTATTAAATTTTTTTGGAAGAATATTGTTGTTATTCATTGCTTGCCAGTTTGTTAATTTATGGGCCATAATAAAAATGGAGGGGCAGACTATTAATCAATAAATTTTGTTATTGTCGAGGCCGTAAGGCACCTGTAAGGTAAAAACCTAACCTTCAATTTTTTAACTGTAAAACAATTTCTGTATGCACAGACTGTGAGATGAATTGTATGTAGTACAAAAATATATTTGCTTCATTGAAGAAAATAATGTTCCTAGAAATATGAACTAGCATAATAACCTCTCTATATTGTAAATGTTATGCAAAAACATGGGAGCAAGTAGGCCCATAGCCAGAAGGGGGGCAGGGGGGGCTTAGCCCCCCCCCTGGCCTTTCTTGTCCACCCACTGAAATATTGTCATTCTTTAAAAATTTCATTTATTTAATGAATTATTTTTTGTCTCAAAAATTAATACCTTAATTTACTATTATATTATTTTTAACTTACTATTATTATAATCAAATAACCCGTTAGTTTTTTTAATAGAAGGAACAGCTAGCGCTAGCGTTTACGTGAAATAAGCCTCAATATTATTTATTCAATTCTCGTCATATAAATGCCGCCTCTTTGTCCACCGGTACCGTCAATCGGCGCCGCGCCGTCGTGCGGCATACGGTGTGTTTTCAAAGGGTGTTTATGTATATTAATTTATGATATTTTTGTGACAACTGTTAGTTGTTGTTTAGCTGTTTTGCAGAGCAGAACCCCAGATATTAATTTATTTGGTTGGAATTCTTTATTCGTGCAGAAAGCAGAAAAGATTTAAACCCTTTTGCAAAGTAATGAAGTAATTTAATGTTTTACTAGTCAAAGTCTCAGTTAGTTGTGTCGTGTTGCAGAATTGCTGAGAGCTATATTTAATACACTAAGTGCAAAAAAAGGTAAATACCCATAAGTTGTAATTTTATTTTAATAATTTCTTGCATGTAAATGTAGGTATATATTTGTTTAGTTTGAAAAGAATTAAATTACCCACACAACAATTACATGTCAGAAATCCATAAGTAGGTATGTTGGCGTTATATATTTTTAACATTATAAAAATACATGTGTCTGATGGGGGGGGGGGGGGGGTAAGGTATATAACGGCTTTGCACCCTCTAAGCATTGTGTAGAAATATATTTATTTACAAAAAAATAGACTTTATCCCTCCAACATGTTGTATTCTAGAAATGTTTTTGATATAAGGTCTCTATATGTCTTGGAGACTAGCATTTTTGTCTATAAAAATAAAGATTTAAAAAATTATATCAGTAATTGCCACCAAACGCGAAATAAAGCAAATGATTATATAAAACTATCTAAAAGTAATACTAATATTAACTTAAATTTCTCAATTTTATTGTTTTGCTCCAAAGATTTATAATCTCATACCTTTGGAAATAAGAAATATCAATAAAATTAATATTTTCAAAAAAAAAATGTAGATCTTACATATTTGAAAGGATTCATGTTTTTGGGAACCTTTTCTGAATCTTGGCTTATGTGGATCACTTCTCTGGTCTGTAAAGTTTCTACTTAAATATGTCTTTTCATTTATTTGAAATATGTTCAATAATTTGAAATTTAGATTTGTAGGAAAATTGTAACTATCACACATGCAGGTGTTCAGTCATCTAGGTGATTGGTGGTTGCATTTTTGTGTAAAAATGTATCTATTATATCTGTTATATTATTATACTAATTACATTTAAATTTAGTTATATTAATAATTTATTTAAAAAAAATTTAATTCTTTTACTAAGACCTTGTTAACTAATAAATACCACATATTATGTGATACATCCTAAGATAATAAATGTGGTAGGGATACAGGGGTACTGTTCCCACCGAAATAATAAATTAACAAACTGGCAAATTGCGAATAATAAAAATATTCTTGTAATAATTATTAGTTTATAAATGTTTACCAGATTTTGCATTCTCCTATTTTTCCAACACAAATTCCCAATTAACCTGACTAAATCGGCTTTAAAACCAAAAACGGGATTTCGCATTTCACCATCAGTTTGTGTCGCCTTTTGTATAGGGGTAAAAACATTATCCGACATTTGTCCTAATCGATGAACGTTTAAAAGTAGCACACCAGCATTGACGAGTATATCTTTATTATTTTGTAAATGTTGTAAGCTTCTTTCTTCACTGGACACATGGGAAAGTAATTCTACAATATATGCTACTTCTTGAGAAGCATTTGTGCAGCCTAAAAAATTCAAGTTGATACTCTTCCCACACTTATAGCAACATAGTATTATATAAATATACATTAAATATCAATATCTTCTACAATAACTAACTAAGAAAATAGTATTAGTACTTGTACTCAGGGTTGCCAGACCTCCCGACTTAGGCGGGAGACTCCCGATTTTCCAATAAATCTCCAGCCTCCCGACTAACATTTCAAAACTCCCGCTTTTCCTTTTTCTGTAGTAAATAATATATATTTATACTTCTACCTCATTTTGACAAATTTATTTTGTTCTACTATTTATTTGTATATGTTTTTTTGGTATACTTTGACTCTTATCTGCTAAAAGTTATTGGTTGTTGGTATTCCGCCCTCTCCCTAGGTTTTTAGCTAGGCAGGGACCTTTTTTGGAAGACAGTCACTCCGCCTGCCCAAAAATATTACCAATTTGTTCAAACAATTTAACGATATGGCGAAAGAGAAAAAAATGATATTGAACTCCCGCTTTTGGTTTTTTAAAATCTGGCATCCCTACTTGTACTTCTTTTTTATAATAATAGACTCTACCCCACAACTCTTGTCACTACAGGTAAATTTAAACAGGTTTACTATTTATACAAATCTAAGCTGTCAGCAACTAAAAAAATAAGTATATTTTTTTTAAGATATAGGCTTATGTGACCTATAGCAATGCCTGTACTATAGAGACATAGATTATACATTATATTTAATGCATTTATTCTACTTTGACTTAACACCACCTGGTATACAGCTTTTCTTAGGAATTTTATACTTGGTTTTACAGCTACAGTCCTACAATTTTCAATAAAATTTACTTAAATACCTACTAAATTATTCATAATATGAAATATTTTATTTTCAGTCAAGGATTAGACATTCACCCTTTTTTCACTGTATTCCTGGCAATTAAGGATCAAGAATAATATTGATAGTAAGTATTAGTTTATTGTCATGCTTACCTGCTTGAGCAACCTGAAATATGACATTTGTAGATTTATTAAACTTCATCACAAAACATTCCAAACATGATAGAGGAAGCACCTTAACTTTTATCAAAAAATCTTCAGAATTTGGGTTTATTAAAACCTCCCTTAAACAACTTAAAAGTGATAATTTTGGCTTAAGATTAAGATCTTCATATATTTGCCACAAAAAGTCAGAAGAAATTAATTTTTCCATTAAAAAATCTAAATATTCATTTGACTTGTCTTGTTCTCCATGATATAATATAATGTGGTTAGTTAAACCTTCATCTGTAATGTCAGAATCCCCAAGAACATTGTACAGAATTGCACTAATCTCATATATGTGCCCATAGCTTCCTAAAAAGTATTTATAAAAGTGTGGAAAAAAAATTGTACGAATTCTTTCTCTAACAACTCTTCTTTGGTCTACATCAGATGCAACACTTAATAGGTTTAAAATACATTGCAACAGATACTTAGTGTACAACTCATGTCCATTTTTCTTTGTAAATATGCATTCCATTAATTTACTAATAACCCTAAGAAATGAAAAATCGTCCAGTACACGTCTAGCCACATCTTTATTTGTAACATAAACTCTTAATATCTTCAGTGTTTCGGTAAGGCATTCTCGTATTGGTGCTTCTAAACTGTTATACCAAGAGAATTTACAATTGATAAGTTCTAGTACCTTATGAAGTTTACATATTTTAGTCTCTGAAAATGTTAAACTTAAGGTTAATGATAGATTTACAGTTCATTTTTTTTATATGATGTAGGGTCAAGAGGAGCAAATTGACATTACTTTTACTGTTTCCTATATTAAGCAAAAAATATTAAATATATAATAGGCTTTATAACTTCTAGAAATAGTAATGTATTCTACATACATCACAAATGAAACATATGGTAGGTACCTGGTAATTTAGTACATAAAACATTGAAGTCTGAGTAATAAATGAACAGTAAAATACTCAGTAAAATGTAATTCCAATAGTTACTCATCTTGACCCTAATTTTAGACTTACTCAATTATTCCCGAAGAGTCTTTAAAATAAATGTTTAGCCACTTTGTAATACTCGCCCAATTAAGTTCATACCTATCTCCTACTTTTAACGGAGTAAATGCTTCAACTTCAAAATTGTTTTCAAAAGAACTTTCAAATTCCATTGTCTTGAAAACCTTTACATACCTAAAGAATAAATTATTGTTTTGTATTTATGTATTAAAATTTTTCCAGTTTTCACCAAAGAAAACGTATGTTTATACTTTTATTTTTAATTCTAACCACAGAAGAAAAAAGGGTTTGTGGTTTCTAACTAAGCCCAGTATGACAGCGTAAATAGGACGTGATTGGTCGAAAGTCAGCTGATTGACATTGAATCTGTCTTTGGGTCGCGTTCACAGTTGTTTGTCGGGCGCGCTCTGGGAACCGATTCTGAAATCTTATTTAAGAATATAGCATTGGAAATGTCGTCGTAACTCGAGAATCGAGTCCCTAGAGCGCGCCCGACGTCAACTGTGAACGCAACCCAGAAGTTTAACAATTGAATCTGTTATTACATCGAGAAGGCTATGGCTTTGCAAGGTAAACCCTTTTTTCTCTGTGAATCAAGGCAACGGTTTGTTTTGGGTTCGGGAATTCTAACCATTTTTTCTTCTGTGAGGAAACTTAAACCAGCCAATCCTTGTAATTTCTTAAATTCCTAATTTATATTTTTTAATTTACCTCTTCTAAGGTTATTGGGTTATATTTCATATTATTATATTTTTTAGTTGGTTATTTGCTTCCTCGTCTAAAGTTATTTGTGGTAATTTGCTTCTCTAACCCCATTCCCAATTCTAGAATTGTTGTTTTAATTGGATTTATTAGATTGGGATTGGGATAATGCGATAATGGAAAATATAGTATCACTACCGGTGCCGTCGCCGTTGAATAAAGAATTTGAAGTAAGTATACCTAAGGTACCTACTTATGTAGTTATAATAATAATATATTTATTATTTCCACAAAAAGAAGTAAATTACATCAGTTCTTGTTTTTTGATTGCCTCCTAAAAACTATTTTATCTTTATCCATCTTTGTTTAGGCATGTTTGCCACCTGGTTGGGAAACAAACATTACAACTAAAAAAATAGTAGAGGGTGAGGATGAATTTCCCAACGTACAATTAAACTTTTTTATTAAATGCGTCAACAGAGAAGAGTTTGGTAAATGGTTAACAGAGTTTGAAAATTTGACAAATTCATCGTATACCATCACTTGTACTGACAATGAGGATGGCGCACGAATCAAATTCAAACAACGACTAAGGTAATGTGATTACAAAAAAATTATCTAAATATGTAGGTATATCAAAAATTAGTAAAAAATTTATATGCACAATAATATTGAAATACTACTGTAGATGTCGCCATTCTACGAGGTGCCCAAAAACTTATGACGCGTCTATGAAAAACAAAACAAGAAACACCAATTGCCCATCAAAAATGACTGTAACCATCCATGTTCAAAGAAAAAAATATCAGGGTGTCAATCAAGAAAAATTTCAGATCTTGCAACAGACACCCTGTGAAATAACTCTTGTTTTAACTCACAATCATACAACTGGCACTGCAGATTCTTTACGGTTTCGTAAAGTTTCTGATACCATAAGAGAAGAGTTATTAAGTCTTTATCGGAATGGTCATACTGCAGGAACAGCTTTAGAGATGATTAAGTTTAATATACAGCTCACTATGGATGATTATGTCACGTGCTTGGCAGACCGTAATAAGTGCCCCAGCTATAAATACTGCTATGATTTATATAAGAAAGAATTTAAAAAAAATAATGGTCCCATGAAATTTGATACAGAGGCGAAAATATTTTTAGAAAATAAACTTAAACTGTATAATGATACACAAAAAAGTGAATGTGCAAAAATGGTTCTAATGGGAGAGGGAAAAGTTGATTATATTATTGGGTAAGTTTTAGTCCCAGAATTTTGTTTATACATACTTATATAATATTTTTCCAGAAATAATCATAAAAGAGATATTATGTCAAATCAAAAAAAGCTTTATTGTCTAAGACAATATCTCCTTGACAAAGCAAAAAAAAGTTTTACAGTAAGTAATACTCTTATATTCTAAAATTCAGAAAAAATTAAATAGAAACTACGGTAACATTTTAAGGGACGTACTGCATATAGTTCTAAAAGTTGTGTCGTTAGTAAACAAACAAATGAGGATTAACTGTGCAAAACGCATTTAATCCATTTTTTATAATTTTTAAGGTAAATATAAAAATGTAGTGCTTTTTAGTCAATCTATCATTAGAACAACCCAGTTCGATCAAAGCGCAGTAAATCAATTAGAAATAGCCATATTAAAAAGACTCAGCTAGGCAAAACCGATTAATTCCAATGCACGTTTAAGCAAAGTGCAATAAATCCAATTCGCATTAAAGCAAAGTAAAATAAATCCAAAAAAAGAATAATAATTTCTCTTTAAAGTGTTTCCATTCTTTTATTTCAATTATCTTATATATACAGTGTGTCCAAAAAAGTATGCAACATATGTAAAAGTTTTTTATTACCGATTTCTCAGAAAATTTTATTCTTGATAAAAGTTGGTGCATGCCTTGAAACTATAAATGCATATTTCACCCGCGGCTAATAGTAAGGGAGCAAATGTTATTTTTTCGAAATTGCATTAAGAGTAAAGTACCTTAGTTATTAGAAATACAGCAAAATTTTATATGGAAGTGTTATTGCAAATTAAAAACATAGCTCAAATGCGAAATTTGAGTTACGTCTCAATTTTTATTTTTTTTTCTAATCTCTAATTTTATATGCATTTTTTTAAAGTAGGTTTTTGGACTTTAGCGTACTGGGTGAAAATGACAAATAAATTAGTAGTTATTTCCAGTACTATGAAAAGGGTTGAATTTTATTATAATTTAGTTTCGAACAGAAGTTGGCTAAAATGTGTTTAAGTAGGCGTGCAACACGCTTATATCTAAACCGACCCGGTTCATTGAAAAGTTTTTAAAAGTTTGCAACTACTTAATGCATTTTTATTATAAACCCACGTTTAAGTTATTTGATAAATATATTAAAATTGCGTAAACGAAAAATCGACCAGAGGCGTACCGTTTAGGGGAAATTAGAGATTAGAAAAAATAAAATAAAAATTGAGATACGTAACTCAAATTTCGTATTTGAGCTATGTTTTTAATTTGCAATAACATTTCCATTTAAAATTTTGCTGTATTTCTAATAACTAAAGGTACTTTACTCTTAATGCAATTTCGAAAAAATGGCATTTGCTCCCTTACTATTAGCCGCAGGTGAAATGTGAAATATGCATTTATAGTTTCAAGGCATGCACCAACTTTAATCAAGAATAAAATTTTCTGAGAAATCGGTAATAAAAAACTTTTACATATGTTGCATACTTTTTTGGACACACTGTATATATAATTAATAATTATTTCACTGAAGTTTTAAATTTTATTGGCCTTATAAAATAATGTAAACTTAATTACTTCAAGCAAAACGCAATAAATCCAAATAAGAAGTAAGCAAAAAGAAATAAATCCATACTAACCTAGCAAAATGGCATAAATCCACATTCTGGTTAAACAAAATGCAGTAAATCCACTAAAAAATATACCATATTGTCATGAAAATCGAAAATTTAGAGTAACAAAGGAAATGTTCCTTTTTAATCCTATTACATAAATCATTCTGCGCCACATGAAAATCTTAGTTGTTCTTTTAACTTACTTTGCTAGTTTTTTACTTTTTATTCAAAACAACGTATTATGGATTTAATGCGTTTTGCACAGTTACTCCTCAAATAATGTAAAATCAACACTAAAAAGTACAAAAGGAAAATGTTGCGCTGTAAAATAAATAATACTATATCTATCCAGTGCCTAAAGGTCAATAGTATCATCAAAAAATTCGCCTAGTGTATAATAGGCTTTAGTTATAAAAATATTTTTAAGTTTCCCCCAGAATTTTCTTTCACACTGGATATTTCTTAATCCTTTTGGGAGGTGGTTAGAGATTATTTTACTCTGATAAACATTACTCTTATATACCTGAGTAGATGTAGGTATAGGTAAATTAAGATTAAACACTTGTCGCGTATTGTATGCCGAGGCCGCTCCCAACTCTTCCCTATGCTTTCTATAGACCAAACAGGATTACTCTAACAAAAACAAACACATCAAAGTTAAAATTCTATTATTAACAAAAAAGGGCCTACACGAGTCTCTAAATCCAATCCTGAACGTATACCGCAAAACTCTTTTCTGTAAAATAAACATATAATTAAACAAATACTGAAAGCAACTACCCCAAAATGAAATGCCATAACGCAAACGGGACTCATTCAACGGAAAATATGCATTTCGAACTGTGGATCCATCCAGCTCGTCGGCAATAACTCTTATGGCAAAACAGCCTGAAGCAACTTTCTTCCCAAGTTGCAAGACATGTGGATAAAACTTGAGTTTCGTCGATATACATCCCTAAAAATTTAGTTTCGCTTTGCTCTGCAATGGGCTGTCGTGCTATGGAAATGTTAAATTGACATTTAAACTGTATAATATTTCGTTTTTGAAATATTAAAGGACAATCCATTTGCATCTATCCAATCCTTAATCTTCTGTAGATCTTCAGAAATATTCAATTCTAATTGTTCAGTGCCCCTGTCCATCCATAAAATTGTGGCGTCATCAGCGAACAACGTGAGAAAACCCTTGATACCAACCTAAGTAAGATCATTAATGTAAATCAAAAAAAGCAGTGGCCCCAAAACAGAGCCCTGCGGTACGCCATATGAAATTGTCCGCTGCTCCGAGAACGCATTCTTAAAGTTAACCTTTTGGAGGCGACCACCCAAGTATGAGTCAAACCACGCAAGTGAGCTTCCCCTGATACCATACTTCTCAAGCTTCCACAGCAATGTTCTTTGATTAACGCAATATATTTTAAAAAATAATGAGATGATAATGTTTGTGCATAGTTTTATAATTTTTTAGCATTTGTACTCCCATTATGAAGAGAGTACACAAACATATTAAAGGGGCTTCTGAAATAGTTTTTATGGATTCATCTGGAACTGTGGACAAGGAAGCATGTCGAATATTTGTCTTGCTAACACATAGTGAGTGTGGAGGTTTACCTTTGGGGCTCATAATCACAACTTCTGAGTCAGTAGATACTATCAAATGTGGGTTTCAGATTTTACAGGAACTTCTTGGAGTATCCATTTTTGGAGGGCATAAAGAGGGTCCAAAAGTCTTTATGACTAATGATTCCTCCTCTGAGCAGAAGGCAATTGGGGATACCTGGCCCCAGTCAAAAAGAATGTTGTGCATTTTTCATGTACTACGGGCAGTCTCTAGATGGCTGATTAAATCAAAAAATGGTATTCCTCAAGATCAGCATATAGAAATGTATAATGATTTTCGAAATATATTGTATGCTAATAATTTAGAGGAGATGACAGCAAATTATCATTTAGCTCTTGAAAATGCATATTCATTCCCAAATTACGTTAATTATTTAAGTAATTATTGGTGGCCAAAACGACAATCGTGGGTAAAAGCCCACAGAAATAGTGTATCAATGAAAAACAACGACACTAATAACTCCGAAAGCACAATTCGTCAAATTAAAGACAAAATTTTTTCTCGCGTAAACCCATTTAATGTAGTCCAAATGGTGGATTTTATGTTAACAAAATTTGAGGACTATACAGAAAGAAAACTTTTAGATGCCACAAGTAATCGTTCAAGAGGAAATGTGCTCTACAAAGAAACAATAATACCTTCTACAGAGCTAATTCAACGCTTTAAACGGCTAAGTGACAATATGGTTATCGTTCCAAGCGAAACAAAAGCAAATTTGGTGTACCTAGTCAATATGGAAGTTCTGACTTGCTCATGTACAGTCGGAATTACAGGTAATAAAAGGTTATAATTTGTGTTCCAGGATTGAGTTCACAACATTAAATAATAATATTTAAATACAGGGTGCTACAACTGCTACACATTGTGTGCGTACAAGGGATCTCGAAAACGGGAAGAGATACGAAGATGGTTAAATTGAGGCGAAGTTGCGTATTTTGGGGCTTAATAATTTGGTAAAAGAAAATTCTAAATATACCGAATGGTTTCGGAGATATCCGAAAAAACAGAAATTTTTAGTTTTGGTTTTTAATTTTTTGCGCCTTCATTTTTGACTTAGGTAAAAAACAAAAAACACTTTCTTATAGCCGCTTTTTATGTTCTACAAGATGGCGTTTTTAGATTTCAGATTGGACGTTTCATTCTTTAGATACCACCCTCAATTCATTTTTTTTAAATACGGACCTGGAATTTTTTAAACGGTTTTAGGGACTTCTAAGCTTTGGAAATTTAATAAAGATTAAAGGTTTTTAAAATATTAACGTTTTGTCATAAAATAACACATCACTAGCATTTCAAATTATCCCTTCTTTACTGTTGCGACACTGGCAATTATTTTTATGATTAAATATTAAAATTACATAACAGGAAGTTATGGTGTTTAGGCTGTTTATTTATTTTAATAAGATTAACGTCACAATACTCTAAGCTAGGAAGTAAGCCAAGTTTTTAGGGCATGAGAAGTAATTCTATTTTTTATTAGTATTTTATTTATTTTATTAATATGCCGTATATCTTAAGGCCTATGGTTTTTGCCTTAGACCTAGAACGAAATATTATAAAACAGAAAAAAACTGCACCCGAGTTAAGAAAAGGTAACTGGAGTGTTAGTCTAGTTATGTTACTGTGATGCGTTTATGTTTGTTTCAAAAACAATTAAAAATTTATTTTACTGTTTAGAAGATCTGATGATGCTAGTTTCAGGCAAAACATGTAACAAAAGTAAACAGACCTAGATATTTGAGGCCGTGACTTTGGGTCTTTTCGCTTACAAGATATCAAATATTAGGTCTCTTTGAGTAAAAATGGACGAATTTTTTTTAAATCAGAAATCTTTGTTAATATACTTATACTGATATAATAACAATTCTGACTACATAAATTCACCTTAATACTTGCCTGTCTTTTTCATAATACAGTTGACAACACTGTTTGTCTAACATGTTAGGTTATATTACTAAGGCCCATATTATTAATCTTCTGGTAACTTTACCAGCCAGATAATTTCCAAAGAAACCATTGTTAAGACAATAAATTGTCTCCATAGAAATTATCTGGCTGGTAAAGTTACCAGGAGATTAATAATACGGGCCTTAAGGTTGTCAACAGTTAGTTAGTTCCCAACATGCTATAAAGTGTCTGTGTGTTTTGTAATTACTCCTGAGGCTATTTTTAACAATAATTGCTTTAAGTAATTAATAGTTGTTTTTGCTACGCTTTGATATACGCTGGAATAGTCAACAACCTTTTGTTCTTAGTTTGGCTCTAAATGTTCAGGACCGTAATAAAATGACAAGATAATTTGAAAAATGTTATTAGATGCCAAAACGTTAAAATTTCAAAAATTGGCACATTGTATTAAATTTCTAAGGCTTAGAAATCCCTAAAACTGTCTTTCAAATTCCAGGTCCGTATTTAAAAAAATTGACTTGAGGTTGATGGTAACTTAGAGCGTTTTCACACGGCACCATATATCGCGCGCGACAAATGGTCGCAATATTGCTTTTACACCAAATTATATGTTTTCTAATGAGCCATTTTCACACACAAGCGATATTAGAGAACACATAATTTGATGTAAAGCAATATTGCGACCATTTATCGCGCGCGATATATGGTGCCGTGTGAAAACGCTCTAAAGAACAAAACGTCAAATTTTAAAACTAATAACGTCATCTTGTAGAACATTAAGAACGGCTATGCAAAAGTGTTTTTATTTTTTCCCCAAGTTAAAAATGAAAGCGCAAAAAATTAAAATCCAAAAATGGAAATTCGTTTTTTTTTCGGATATCTCCGAAAGCATTCGGAATAATTACAATTTTTTTTCACCAATTTATTAAGCCCTAAAGACGAAACTTTGCCTCAATTTAACTATCTTCATATCTCTTAGCGTTTTCGAGTTCTCCTTGTATTATATTATATAATATACCCAGTATATTTATAATTTCTTAAAACATCACTTTTGACTAAATCCGACTGTCACGGTAAACTATATCCAAAAACACTCTGCACGACGTCCCTACATACCTACATCTATTTTTATCAAAATATCTTAAATGGGTTTACTTTAAGTCTACTTGAAACATTTTTTAGGTGCGATTTGCAAACATATTCATTGGGCGAATATGTTGTTTTGTACAGAAAAGTATGTAAGAAAAATAGATAACCTTAAAATTAAGGAAAACCTTTACTTTGTGGCTACTGGGCAATTGGCAAAAAGAGACAGGCTTTTACCCCTGATTAATGATACAAAATCAAATGAAGTGGTAGACCAAAATAGTCGGTCGTTTTCCGAAGAAATTTCTGATTCTGATAATAATGATCGAGAGTTAACATCGCCGAACATCGATGGTGACGAAACAAAAAGAAAATTTGATGAATCATTTACTGATATGGCCAAAGTGTTTTATAAATATTTTGAGAAATCACCAGTGGAAATAGCCACTGGTTTGGAAACAATGATGTCAAGAGTTAAAAAAATAAAGACACCGGAAGAATTTTCATCGGCGATGGCCACATTTGGTCTTGGTGAGTAATTTCCATGTATCATAAATACCTATAACTATTTTAGTTTACCTTTCTTGTAAGGTTGTTAATATTATTTTTTTAAATGAATTTTTTTATGATCTGAGTAAAAATCACCTTTAAAGATTTGTAGGATTTAAATATAGGAAACGGTACAAAATAACATAAATATGATGATTTATTTCAGATCAAAGCTAGACTTTAAACCTGTTGCTGTCATTTTGATTTTTAAATTTCTTATTTTAAACTGTCATTTTAAATTACTTTGTTTTGATATGTTTGTTTTTTTTTTATTTCAATTTTCATTTTGTTAAGATGATTTATTTCAGATAGGACATTGAGAACATTAATTTAACATTAAACATTATTTTCAAATAAGTATAAAAGTTAAAAAAAGGCAGCCCTTCAAAACATCTAATAAATACATTACATAAAATAAACATAAAACTAACTTAGAAATAAAACCTCAGTGATAATAATAAAGAGGATAGATCACAAACTCCTCCAGCGAATAAAACTCTTTTAAATAAAAACTTTTTTTAGCTGATTCTTGAAAGAAGTTTGATAATCCATCCTCCTTATGTCAGCTGGCAAAGCGTTAAAAACTTTAATAAAATTCATCAATGGACTCTTACTGAACAATGAAGTAGTTTGAACTAATACAACCAAGTCACTTCCTCCTCTTGTTCGCATGCTGTCAGAAAAAGAAGCATTTGACCGAAATAAGTGAGGGTTGTTTCTGACAAACGAGGCACAATTATAAATGAAGAGAGAAGGAATTGTGAGAATATTCAACTGTCTAAACCGACCCCGGCAAGATTCGCGACAGCACATACTCAACATGGCCCTTATAGCTCTCTTTTGTGAAACGAATATTCCGTAAGAATTCAGAACTGAGCGTCTAAACCAAAACATACTATACGATATTATTGACTGTATACTTGCAAAGTAGAAAGCCCTGAAAGTGCTGATATTAACCTGATCGCAAAGGTGGCCGAATTAACTCTTGAAACAATACAATCAATCTGCTCGTCCCACTGTAGATTCTCATCAAGTATTACTCCCAAGAACTTTGTAGAGCTTACCTGTTCTATACTTGAACCATTCAATGGTGCATAAAGCAACTCCATATCACTGCCCTTAAATCTAATTAATACTGTTTTGCTTCTATTTAGTATTAAATTATTAAGATTACACCATTCCAACTGCAACTTCCATTGATATTCGTCCATTTGTGATACATCAAAGGTGCCAGAGCATGCAACAATACAGGACGTGTCATCGGCAAACTGATACAAAGAGTGTAAGTTAATGTATTGACTCATGTCATTTGCAAAGATAAGAAAGAGTTTTGGTCCCAGAATTAAGCATTGGGGTACACCTCACCTCTTGAAATGCACTTGATTCCCGAAGATGCACGGGCACCATGCATAAATAAGAGAATACACTTTTCTTGATAGTTATTTTAATAGTTTTATTTGTTTAATTAAATTATCCTTAACCAAAATTAGCCCTTTTTTTTAAACAACTCTCGCTTTTATATATGGAAACAGTCGATTATTCCTTAGGCGGCTACACCAAAAATATGCTAGCGAACGTTTACAAATATTTCAAAATAATTGAAAACTCTGAAACTTATATTTATCATTTTTCGCTAGCCATCTTTCTTTAAGAAATAATCTACCGCTTCCGCCAACGGAATAAAGTACGCGACATCCGTAGTATAAATTAAATAACGCGCCAAACAAAAAAACCCTCGGGCTTTTTCCTCGTCTAAGCCCTCTGGCTTGACATAAAGCACTGCAATGCATTTACAATTGGCTGGTTTGACTCGTGTAACGGAATCGCCGCCTGGAGCGCGTTTACAATTATTTTTTGTCTGGCCCTGTAGCAAAAAATTATTTCTGTATACGTTAATTTATTCGCTATAAAATCCGCTAGCTGCTGAAATAGCCATCATAGCAAAAATTATAAGGGTAAAGGCCATGTAGCTACCGGGTCCAAATGATTCCAGTCCGCCCCTGGTATGGCCGTTAACCTCTGTTCTTCCGAGAGTACTGGTCCACTACCCTCGGAAGTAATCTGGCGCGCTCGGACTACACTGGAATTTTGCTTAAAAAAGAATATTGAGAATAGAGTCCTCAGATCCCGCCCGACTAGCAAGAATACATCCCGCCCGCAATTATGTTATGGAACTTAAACCGGCCAATGAGGCAAGAGTACATCCAGCCCGCAGTTATAGAACAAACCGACCAATTAAAGGTGCTTTACGTCGGGCGCGTTTAAGGCAGACATTATCTTCGGCTGTGAACCTATGGTTTTTTACATAAACAGGTTAAGCGATCGAAAACTCTGCAGAGAATATTAGTTGAACGAAAGGAATCGATCGATTTAAAACGAAAAGTGATTCCAATAAAGATAAAGTCGATTCTATTCTAAAAGATATAAATCTTGAACGGAATGCCAATAGTTGCTCTCTACGTCGTAAATGCCTGTACGTCAGCTCGAACGCCCCCCAAAATATGGCATATTCACATTCAGACTGATCGTTCTTCTGTGGTCATGTCACTTGTCTTGTCATTGTCATTTAAAAAAAAAATACTTCAATTTTTTGATTTTCATTCTTCATTCGTTCGGCTTGTTTTTAAAGTGATTGTAGAATTTTTCTTTATTGTTAAAAGTATACTTATTAAAGTTATTTAACATTATTTTTACTTAAAAAGTCTCATGTAAGTTATATTAAGCAAAATAATCCTCTGAAAAGTAAAAATTATTCGTTAAAAGATAAAACGCTGGATCATTGTAAATAATCCTAACCTCAAGACCACAAAAAATCCATAATTCTATATTTTCAGAAAATGTTTCTCACTAGAAGTGAATACGATCGTGGAGTAAACACTTTTTCTCCCGAGGGTCGTCTTTTTCAAGTAGAGTATGCCATAGAAGCTATTAAACTAGGATCAACTGCAATTGGAATCTGTACCAGTGAGGGAGTCGTTCTGGCAGTTGAAAAACGTATTACATCCCCGCTTATGGAATCTACTACAAAAGAGAAAATTGTTGAGGTTGATAAACATATTGGGTGTGCTGTATCAGGCCTTATGGCTGATTCTAGAACTATGATCGATAGGTAAGTTCTTGATTCTGTGTATTATTTAATAAATAAAGCTTGATCAATGCCGGTTTATCCATTGAACGCACGACCAGAAGACCATGAACACAATAAAAATTATAATATAAAATAGACTTGTTTTATTGTGCCAGTTTGGAGAAATATTTATTTATTTATTTATTTGAAAGCATCAACAGCAAAAAGCCAATTACAGACACTCTACTTAAACTATAGTCAGGCAGCACAACAAAGTCATAAATAACAATAGGCTTAGCAAAGTATGTATAACACAGAATTTATAAAATACGTCACAATACAACAATTAGTTTATAAGTAATTTATCCTGTATAAGTTTTTTAAAGCTTCTCAGATTTACAAGGTCGATATCAATATCAGAAGCATACAAATTAAATAAATGACATAATCTATACAGGGGGGAACTTCTGTAAAGATTCGTTCGCGGAAAGGTCAGATAAAAAACATTTCGATTTCTAGAATTAACGCGATTGAAGGTAAACGGAAGCTGTTCAAGAATATCAGGACAGTCAATATCACCCTTAAGGATTTTAACCATTGTACACAAGAATATCCTTATCCTTCTTTTACTTAAAGATAATCTGTTAAAAATTCCCAGAAGATCCTCATTATTACAACCCTGAAGTGGATAAATCCCAAACTTTCTATAATGCATGCATTTTAAGAACCTTCTCTGTACTCCCTCAATCATCCTTATCCAAATGTTATACTGAGGAGACCAAATTATGGTGCCATATTCTAAAATTGGTATCACCAAGGTGTCAAACAAATAAAGGCTGACATCAACATTGAAGTTTTTAGTACTTCTTGCAATTAATCCTGCAATTCTTTGGGCACTCTCAATTTTAGAAATTATATGACTGGAAAAAGACAAGGTAGTATCAAATAATATTCCCAGATCCTTCTGTTCATTAACCCTCCGAAGCTCCGCATCATTCAACGTATAGTCATGGACAACAGTATTTTTATTAAGTGTAAACGACATACAGGCACACTTATTTACATTTAAGTTAAAACCATTTACATTACACCAACTAGCAACATCACAGAAGTCCTGCTGAAGTGTCTCACAGTCATTCCTTGAATTAATCTCAAGAAAAATCTTAAAATCATCCGCAAAAACTAAGCCCTTTGAATTCCTAACCTTAGTCATAACCTTGTTAAAAGCCACTATGAAGAGCAGCGGTCCTAGATTAGAGCCTTGCGGCATCCCTGATGTACTCTTATAAACAACAGATCTACATCCTTTTATTTCTACATACTGTCGTCTATCGTCCAAATATGACTGAATCAGTTTAATTAGAAAAGGAGAAACATCTAAGTCAGACAAAGAGTTTAGAATAACACAATGCCTCACTCTGTCAAAGGCTTTCTCCATATCAGTATAAATAACATCTACTTGGGTTTTCCGGTGTAAGGCATCATGCACGTACTGGGAAAAGGTAGTCAAGTTGGTAAAAGTAGATCTTTTTGGTAAAAAACCGTGCTGACAGGAGGATATTCCACCCGAAACCTCACTATAGAGCATATCAAAAATTATCCGTTCAAAAATCTTGGAGACCGCACATACAATAGTTATTGGACGATAGTTCTTAGTATCCTGCCTGGAGCCATTTTTATGAATTGGAATGACCTTACTAAGCTTCCACCTATCAGGATAAACTGAGGTTTTAAGTATTAAATTAAATAATAGTTGAAGAGGACGACTCAAAAACTCACAACAGCCCTTCAAGACATAAGAAGGGATCCCATCTGGACCAATAGCTTTATTAGGTTTTATTTTCATTACGGCTTTCTTAATATCGGCCAGTGAAATTTCTTTATTACAAAAAAAGATTTTAATTCAGTTGCGTTACAACTTACAATACAGACTTAAAGAACGTTGCAAATCCATCAGCAACGTCCCTCGCACCAGCGAACATTTTATTGTCCAGTGTCATTTCATCCAATAGGTCTGGACTGTCTTAAATTTATTAAATATGACCAAAAGTGTCTAGGATTACTCCTGACACTAACCTCGACTTCCGTCAGGTATGCTGTGTAAGCAGTATTGATTCGATTTTTAATTAAAGTTCTTAAATTATTATATTTAAGCTTCCAATACTGAGATTTAAATTTTCTTGATTTAATCAAATATTTATGTTTTTGTTTACTAAGTTTAATAATTTCTTTGGTAAACCAGACAGGATATCTCTTACCTATTTGCGTGGACTTAGGGACACACCCCTCAAATATGTTTTGAAATACAGAATAAAAACCCTCCAACGCTCCATTCACATCCGTAATACCATCCAAAAAATCCCAATTTTGACATCTAAAAAGATTATACATTACTGGATAATCAGCCTATTTGAAATTAAACTTTGTTAAGGGCATAAATTTACAAGGTTTAACAGCACATTTAGTTGACAAATTCACCTCTAGGCAGGGGTGATGCCCATCAACAGGCAACAGTTTATCCTCTGCAAGGACAACACGGACGTCATCAAAAGAAGCAATCACAAGGTCAAGAATCACATTGTTATAATTTCTAATTTGATTATGTTGAGATAAACCATTAAATGCTAGAAATGCCCTAAGATCATTTACTATTTCATCACAAGAAAGATGGTTTACATAATTAGGAATATTAAAGTCACCCACAATAACACAGTCCGAGTTGGCCCTATTACTTATATTACTTTCAATTTTATCATACAGCTTCCCATATACGTCACTGGGACTAAATATATAGGGTGATCCCTAAGTTGATACTTCTTTTTTAGCTGTATATAGTACGCATTAAAATAAACAACATTATTAAATACCTTTTTTCAAAAAACTTAAAAATAGACAAGATACGAAAGTCAAAAATCTAAGTGCGGGCTTCGTCATCAAAACGTAGCCTGCTATACTTTATGTTGTTTGTCTTATCTCTTACTAGTCATGGCAATTTACGGCTCGGTGGTGAGTTATTTGATTATCTCAAATTTGTTTTGTTGGACATGTGTTGTTTTCCAAATAAAAGCCTCAATTATAGTAATTAATATTTCCTTTTAGAGCTCGTATTGAATGTCAAAACCATTGGTTTGTATACAATGAGAACATGAGTGTAGAGTCATGTGCACAAGCTGTATCAAATTTAGCAATTCAGTTTGGTGATTCTGATGATGATGGGGCAGCCATGTCAAGACCTTTTGGAGTTGCCATTTTGTTTGCTGGTATTGATGCAAAGGGACCCCAATTATATCATATGGATCCTTCAGGTAAAAATTAATTTACAGGTTGTCAGTTTCATCATTGAGATCTTGGAAACTATAAGAAATAGTATTGTCCCAAATGGTGAAATTGCAAAATTTAGTGCCTTGTAATACCTAAGTAATGTGGGAAAAAAATACAGTCCAAGATTTTAGTCTTAAAAATATTAAAAAAAAACTTTAGTAAGTTTTGAAAAGTAGGTATATAACAGAAAAACATTGTTAAGGTATTTTTTTTCACTCTATTCCAGTGTTTTTAAAATTTTAGTATTTACAGCTCTTTTTTTTTTGATAACCATCCTTAATTTATTAAATGTAGACCTGAACTTTTCAAAAGTTTTTGAAAAAAAGACCTGAACACAAATTTGTCTCCTACCTAATGGTGTAGATATTACAATGTAATTTTAATATCATCAGAAATATGTACTAATTTTCATTGAGAATCCTGGATTGCAGTCTGATCCTAGAAGATGTTTTCATGAAAGGTTTCCAAATAATTTTGAAATCGATTCTAAAATTTGGTAGTTTTGACAAGATGACTAGGTAGTAATTTATGTCAAACTTAATTACTTTGTTTTGTTATGTTTACTTTTGATTTAAGTGAATTTAGATCAATTAGAATACCTCATGAAAACATAGTAGGTACCTAATTGTCTCATTCATTTTATTTATGATTTAATTTTATTACGATTTACAACGGAAATATAGACAATGGCAGAAAATAAGTAGGTAGGTATAGTTTTTACTAGAGATGCGCCGAATAGTGGTTTAGGCCATTAATGGCCCATAATAGGCCGAATAATGAATATATTTTCACGGCCGAATAACGAATAGTCGGTGTTTGCTCAAAAGTGGCCGATTATTCGGCAAACTGAATACTCGGTGCATGTCTAAAATTTACTCAAGATAAATGTTTAACGTGTTTAACGCGGTAAATGTATATTTTAAGTGTATTTTTTTATTTAGATTTAATTTTTTTTTATTAAAAAAAAATAACTTTGGCGGCAAAGCGAATGATATTTGGCCGAATATTTGTGCTGATTATTCGTAATATCAGCTCTACTTGCCGAAATACGAAAATTCGGCATTTACTTAAAAGTAGCCGAATAGTCTGCAAACCGAATACTATCTGCATCTCTAGTTTTTACCCAACTTCTCAAACATATGCTTGCATGGTTCTTACAGCCCGGAAATAGTTTGTACTGTGTATACAAATAAAAAGCGGTATAAAAATATTTATAACAAAAGTTATCAAGAGAAATCTCTGGAAATTATTTTTAAGTGTCTAAGTTGACCGCTAGGGGGCGTAACTACAGTAACCAATCAAAAAATACTATTCTTTTAAAAATTTTCAAAGTAAAGGCATATCAAAGGTGGCATTACTGCAATATACCGGATGTCACAAAATCGTGTGCGTACAAGGGGATCTCGAAAACGGCAAGAAATACGAAGATGGTTAAATTGAGGCAAAGTTACGTATTTTAGGGCTTACTGATTTGGGAAAGAAGATATCAGAAAAATTTTACTAAATAACTATCGCAACGGAATCTAGAACGACTTTGTTTTTTATTAACTTATAAAACAATGAAACCCTTATTAAACGAGTAAGACCGGAGAAATATGCATTTTTCTCTTTGGAAAAGTCTCGCACAGTGTTCCAAGCAGAACTCTACCCTATATTACAATGTGTGTATGAAAACAATAGGAGGGCTTACCTCAATAAGCGGATCCATATATATTCTGACAGTCAAGCCCTTAGATCGCTAATATGCAACAAGGTAACCTAAATACTGGTATGGGAATGTCAAGAGGAACTGGAGGTTCTGGCAAAAGTAAACAAAGTAATACTGCAGTGGGTACCCCGACACGAAGGTTTTACAGGAAATAAAAAAGCCGATAAACTTGCGAAAAAAGGCTCAGAAAACACATTCATTGGTCCAGAACCGGCATTCGGAGTACCAAGGTGCTTAGTACCAGATGCCATGAAGCGATGGATCAGGGATGAACACAAAATCCACTGGAGCAACAAACAGGAATTACACCACAGAAAAAAGCTTCATTGGGGATCCAGACGCAAGACTTACGAAACATCTGCTTCAAATAAACAGAAACCAGCTGAGAATCATTACAGCAATTCCAACAGGACACATGGCTATCAAGAACAATCTGCACAGAATGCAACTTACAATGGAGACGTTGACTGCAGTTTAATGCTGACGAGTTAGGAAAATTGTACAGCTCATAGTTTGCCATTGCGAGTCGCTAGATCGGAAGAGGCAACAAATACTCGAGCGACCAAAACTGGAGCCAAAGGACATCCTTACCCTCTCCTCAGTTGACCTATACAAACTAGTGCAAGGAACTGGGTTTACGGAATGGTTGTAACAACCAAACAGGGTGAGCACAATGGGCCAAATCTGGCCTAAGTGCATCCAGCGCACTGACGGGTCCTCGGAAAAAAAAAATCCTATGAACGAAAAAACCTCAGTCAGGAAAGCAAAATGTTCAATTATACTCTACAAGATGATTGCCTACAATAATCTTAAAAAATCAAGTTTCTAAATAAAAAATCTATAACTATACTTGTTTAAATATTACTGTGGCAGCTAAATAAACCTTTTCTAAAATATTTAGCTTCGCGTTAATAGAACAAAACATTAGATGTATAAAATTTGAATAATGTCAATCAGTTTGGTTATTTGATGTACCATTCTAATTATTGTTTCTTAAAATTTTTAGGTACTTTTGTTCAATTTGATGCCAAAGCTATTGGTTCAGGTTCAGAGGGAGCTCAGCAAAGTCTTCAAGAGATGTACCATCGAAGCATGACCCTACAAGAGGCCGCAACAGCAGCCCTAACAATTTTAAAGCAAGTAATGGAAGAGAAACTGAATTCTTCCAATGTAGAAGTAATGACAATGACACCCGATAAGCTGTTTCACATGTTCAATAAAGACCAGGTCGAGGAGGTAATTACTAAGTTAACATAAGGGTAAACTATTATAAGGATAACAATTTTATTGATTTTTTATTGAATTTATTATATTATGAAGGTAATGATTGAATAAATCAAATTGTGGAGAGATGGATTTACTTTATGATCCTATTTAAATGCGTATTGAGATCACATATACAGGGTGCTTCATTAAGGTTGGCCACCCATATTTTGGAAACTACTTGACATAGAAATTTAGGGAAAAAGTCGTAATTTAAGTGAACATGATAAAATCCTGCTAATAATTTTTAGGTTCCGCATTTTGCCGCAAGAGGATACAATTGAAAAGTAATTATTAAAATTCTAACTTCCTCCTAAAATTCACACATTAAGGTATACTTTTGGTAACATCATTAGAAAGCTTAGACAATTTTGCATCATTTTTGTTCAAGGCTCATTGGCGTACCGACCTTGATAAAAGTGAGGTTAAAAGTATAATCATTTAAATTACTGTAACTTCTAAATGACTTATCCGATTTTAGTAATCTTAAGCTTATTGGGAAGAGAAAGGTAAGTACTTTCAATTGTATCCATTAGTACACGATAGTTCCTAATAATAATGTTAGAGGGCACAATTTCTAATAATTTTTATATCAAAACCTTAAATCATATGGTATAATTATATCGGAGTAGGAAAGTAGATTAAATTTGCTAAAAAATTGTGAAGACCACAATTCAATATCTTCTTTTGTTTCATAGTTCCGTGGCCAAGCATTCCACGACAAAAAAATATTTTTAAACTTTATGATTGTGTAAATTTTTTGTTACTCATTCCTAGGCCCAAAAACTACTTTAGAATTAATAATAAAATTCAGGAAAACTTCTAATTAAGGCATAATTCTAATATGGTGTATGAAAAAATAAATGTAAATAGCCGTGAAGCAAAATCAGTCAAAATTAAATCAAATATTTCTATTTATTTCCACGGAAACCTGCCAATTTTGTTTCACATCTATCTAGATTTATTTTTTAAAACAAATCTACATAATCATAAAGGTTAAAAATATTTTTTGTTGCGGACTGCTTGACCTCCGATCTATGAAAACAATAATGTTCTCAATGAAAGTGTTAAACATTATTCTTTTGCTAACAACTCTCAAACGAAAGAAGATATTAAACTGCGGTCTTTAATTTTTTCTTGCAAATTTAATCTTTTTTCCGATTATGAGGTCATAGTTATACCGTCTGATTTGAGTTTTCGGTATAAAATTAATAAACTGTTATTATTACAAATTGCACCCTCTAGCAATTTAATTAAGAACTATCGTGTACCAATGGAGACGGCAATTAAAAGTACTTACCTTTCTCTTCCAAATAAGCTTAAGTTTACTAAAATCGGATAAGTCGTTTAGAAGTTACAGCTATTTAAATGATTACACTTTCCACCACTCTTATCAAAATCGGTACGCCAATGAGCCTTAAACTAAAATGATGCAGAATTGTTTAAGCTTGCTAAAGATGTTACTTACCAAAGGTATACCTTATTGTAGGAATTTTCGGAAAAATTTAGAATTTCGCGGCAGAATCACACATACACTATATTACCAATACAAGCAGCCGCACGAAGCGAGAAGATACTCATCGTGCGAATCAAAATAACCTGAACTTTTGCCCGTGGCGCTTGCGCAGTAGGGAAAAAATTAGGCAACCGACACAATATCTAACAGGCCGTTGTTTGGACATTAGATGTTATGTGGTTGTTTGTATTCTTATTCGTCGTTATCTTTTGTTTCGTTGTGGTTATAATTTCCAAGTTTTGGGTGTTAATATTTATAAAACTTTACTTTAGACATTTTTTTTGTTAGTTTGTAAGTTGTTGTTTCCATCTTTTTTTACGTTGTATTCGTTCGGATGTTCCGTGTGTGATTGTGGATATTATTTTTAAGTTTTGGATGCGAATTTAGGTATAAAACTTTACCAGACAATTTGTTATTGTTAGCGACTTGTGTCTCAAGATGGGTAGAAAAAAGTGCATGATCATTTTTTGCACGAATCGCGGTTCAATACCAGGAATAAGGTATTTCAGGTATGTAAAATATTGGTTGCTTAGTTTTATTTGACCATAAACTGTACACGCTCGAACTAACGGGTGAATTTAAATAAAAGCTTGTAAAAATATTTTGAAAGTCAGCCCTGTCAAATGTTGCTCAAATGCGGAACTTAAAAATTATTTCCAGAGTTTGTTTTCTCATAGCCACTTTAATTACGCTTTTTTTCCTTAAGTTTCTATGACCAGTAACATTAATGAAATATCCTATATAAAACCAATATATTGCTAATGGCATGTACAAGATTTGTGATCCTGATGGAGGACTAAAAAGGGGTACAGAATTTGCGCATTTCACGTCATTTTTTAGATCATCAGGTATATGAGAGACATAAATTACACAGCACGTAATAGTCGAGTCACAATTAAAAAATAAGCAATATGTAATAGGAAATAAAAAATACAATATAAATTTTATTATTTTATTTGTGTTGCTTAAAACTTAATTTTGTCGCGATTGATTTCTTTCTACGTATCAACATAAATTTTTGTTGCTTATCACCTAATGCTTATTTTTTAATTGTGTCTCAGTCTTAAGAGTGAATTCTAGTGATGCATTCGCTATTTCATTTTTTGATCAATTTTTCTTATCCTTTTCGCTTTATTCAAAAAGAGGCCTAATACCCGTCCTTGAGTAGCAATTACCTACAGACATTTCGATTGAATGAATGAAATGAAGTGAATTAATAAAAGAAAAAAAACGAAATTTCGTGAAATTTGTCCATTTTTCTTTTTCTGCTTTTATTACTTTATAAATTCAAACTTGTTTAACTTTAAATTGTATAGGTTATTATGCTTCAAATATGGATATTTGGTCGATTTTTGGATAAAATTAAAAATTAATGAAATATTTATCAAAAAACGAAATAGCGAATGCGGCACTAGACCTCTCTTAAAAGACACTATATGAACCACAGTAGTTTATAACGACACCTAACGAAAAATATTATGGCAAAAGGCTTTTTTACAAATGTTGTAGACCATTAAATTTTGCACAATAAAGGTTATTACTACTCTTTCTTATTTACTTACTGATAAGCCATAGGAAAAAAGAATTTTTGGTCACGTTTTCAAAAAATGGGACTTAAATGTCGATATGGCACCACTGTCGTTCTTGGAGTTTTTTTTACCTCAATAATAACAAAGGTTTTCCATTTGTTGTGAACTTTCGGCCGGTCATTGTTTAATATCAAATCGCTGACGAAAATTAGGCCCGGTTGTACAATTAGAACTTAAGTATTTACGAGTATCTCAAAGCTAGACCTAAAGTTGAAGTTAGTTCAAAAAGGTAATTCTGTTGTATAATTGATTCTTAACTACAGCTCCGCACAGGTGGGATCAATAATTAAATTACCCTGTTGGCAATGGTTACGCTGTAAAAAAAAACCATCAAATTTTATTTGTTGTCAAAGTTTAGGGTTATTTACAATTTGCAGCAATTTTTTCCGTGTATTCTAACACAAAACTGTATGCAAATTTTACTTTCATAGAAGAACGTCTGCTATTAACTTTTGTTAAGGAGTTTAAAGGTTTTGTGGAAAATAAAAAACAGATTATATTACTAGTAAAGAAAAAATAGAATGTTGGAAAAAGATTGATTACGAAAATTTGAATATGATCAGGTCTCGGTCTCTGTCTCTAGTTTTGGGGCCGTTTGCGAACGTTAGGGTTCCTAGGAGCCGGGAAGTTCGGGAAAAAACGGGAATTTTACAAAGTCGGAAAAACCGGGGATTCGACGGGAAAATCAAGTTTAAGCCGGGAATTTTGAATGAGCAGATAATTTCGAACTTAAAAATTTGAAGTAGGTACCTATTTATTCCTATAAACTGCATTCAAAAAAAGACAAGAATGGTTTATATTGCAACCTTTAAAAAAGTCCAAGAGATTGATCTAGGATATGGGACTAAAGCGGCTATCAAAAAATGCGTCTTAGTTAAAGATAAAGAAATGATGATATTTCGCCAGGGTTGTCGAAACTGCTTGATGTATACAGTTTCCAAATTTTTGGAAAAATGTCAGTTAGCATATAAATAACTGAAGCTATAAGTTTCCTTAACCCCAATAAAACTGGCAGAGATCCAAAAAAATCCTTGCAACTGATGTCCAAAGCATTTGAAATTTTGTTAAATTCAAACGAATGCAATGCGGCTAAATTGGAAGAAGCGGATAGAGCATTTAGAGACATTCTTACTGATCAGACTGATAAATAAATTAAAAAATTATTCCAGATGTAACAGAGTAGATGACTTTTGGATGGAAACCATCACAAATGACAGTTTAAAAAGCGTGGTGCAACTTCTAACAGTTTCTCATGAAAATGCCACAGCAGAAAGGAGATTTTCTGTTAATAAGGAGATTTTGGTGGAAAATTTAAAAGTCACTTATAGGCCAAAGATTAGTGTACGATTCACTACAAAAAATTGGAGGAGTTCAAACTATGTACAATACAAAATTCATGATACTTTTAATGAGAAATGCCTATTTAAGGTACAACACAGCACAAAAAGATAAAAAGGCAAAAGAGGTTGACAACGACTTGAAAAAAGCAGAAAAAAGGAAGCTTCAAAAGCAAACTGGAAACTAAAAAGAAAAAAATTATCGAACAATCACAAAAGATTTGGCAGCTATAGAACAAGAAATCCTAAAATTAAAAAAGTAACTATATTATTTGGTTATGTTTAAGCCATGTGTTTTTTAAATAAATGTTTTAAAATTCAACAACGAAAGTGTTGTTAATTTAGGAAAACCCAACCGGGAAATTTTCAAAAACCGATCGGGAAAAACCGGGAATTAGTCGGGAATTTTGTTTTCGATTTTTGCTAGACATCCTGGAACGTTTTCTATAGCTCCTATTGCATCCATAAAATCTTCATCATCCGATTCGTCTGTTAAATCCAGAAAGTGTTCAACCTCATTCGCATTCATAACTTTAAAATTTTATTACAACAACTTACCTGAAAAATGGAAGCTCATCAGAACCGAGTTCAACTTCAGATCGAGCTTTACAAAACTCGTACTTAAGCTCTTATTGTACAACCGGATCTTAATAATTGCTTACTTTTATATATTTACTTACTAACGTTATGTATCTGATTTTTAAATTTAAAAAAAATTAAGTTTATTTGGCTAAACTGCATTTAAAAATAAGTGTCCGTTTTTAAATTCGTATTTATCCAATAGTTTGCTGCATGATTTTTCGTTTCTGGGTCATTTACCATTATCATTTATCAATACTAATTACTAATATTTTTGTAGGCATTTGGCAGAGTATTTCATGTTGAACATCCTTTACCGCTTGTTGTTGGAACTCAGAAGTCCTAACATTGTTTGGTTTATGTTGAATTGGCTCATTTTAAGTGTTTAATGCATTTTATCATTTTCATTGTAATTAATAATACTATTATGTACCAGGTGTACAACTAAAAGATACATCCGGCGTCCCGCTTTAGTTGTAGACCCGGTACAGTAGTCCAGGGGGATGTTTACCCGTGCGTCAATACTTATATGTAATTAAAATCGTATGAAGATATACAGGGTGTCCCATAACTGATGGGCCGTAGAGTAACCGAAGATACTAAACATCAAACTAAGCCGATTAAGTCATATAAGTTTTTTTTTGATAATTAAAATATTAATTTAATTATGTAGGTAGGTACTATGTTTTTTTATGCTTTGGGATGTTTAAAGGAAAATATCTCGAAAACCGTTAAAGATATTAAGATCAATCAAGTACACCTTTTTGACTCAGAAACAGTGTTGCCAGAGGGTATCAAGAAATTCTACAAATCTTAAAACATAAAATGTACCAGATTTTGAACTTTTGTATAGCCATCGAAAATTACTTATTTTTAACCTCGTACCAAAAGAAGAATTTTGGGCAGCACCAGCAGCGGCGCCAGGATTTTGGGATCAAATCAAAAGTGACTTCTAAAAAAAAAAGGTCCTCGCTCCTCTTGAAAATAACATTCTCATAAAAGCTTAAGCTTTTGGCACCAGGGTGGGCACTCATGTTTATTGAGTGAGCCAGTGGCCACCCTGGCGCCGCCGCTGGACGGCACGAGGATGAAAATGTACCAGAAAATAGTGTAAATGTACTTTTGTACAGATGCGTTCGAAATGTACATACATTCGTACAATTGTACCAGCTCTGGCAACGCTGCTCAGAAAATGCCCTTCTTTAAGAAACTATAATAATTGAAAAACACCTAATATCACAGGTAAGAAAAAAATCATAATTTATGAAGCCCAGTGTATGCAACTAGCGCCCTCTAGTTTGAAACTTAAAAATTTCTACAAATTCTTATTTCTTGCTCATAAAAACATAATATTGCCAACTTTCAATTCGATTCATTAAACCGTTTTAAAATTATGGCTAATTTTCGAGAATAAACTTTTACTTTCAACACCCTGTATCTCTAGAACGAGTAACAGTCCAATAAAACGTATATGACTTAATCGGCTTAGTTTGATGTCTAGTATCTCCAGTTACTCTACGGCCCATAAGTTATGGGACACCCCGTATAGATAAGGGTGTCCTAATGTACTCATTCAAAAAAGTTGTTTGAAGTTATGTATCAAAATGTAAATCTAGTATTACAAAACTAATGTTTTATCCATAAACTTAAAACAGATTATTTAAAAGCACTTTGCACAATATTTTTATCAACAAAGTATTCAGGAATATTTTATTTTTTTTTTATTTCGATACCTTTAGCGATATTTTATTCACAGCATTATTTTTGAAGTTAGAATTGTTTACAATTAACTACTTAAAGGTCAGTAGCACTAAATGACAATAATAGCTCTAAAAGAACTGTTTTTTGGATTACATCGTTTTTTTTTAGGCACACATATACAGTGTGTCTACTTAAGTTGGCAACTAATGGGAAACTTTTTTATTATTAACTTTACGAAAAAAAAGTTATTCTTCATAAAAAGTTTTGCATGGTCCAAAAACCTAAAATGCAACCATCAGATGTTAAATTTTTTCAATCGTATACGAGGTTTGTCAAAAAATATGAATCTTGCCCAAGGGTAAAGTACCTTTATTTTGGACAATATCGAAAACTGTAATTATGAAATGTTGTTCGGCATTAAAAAGTAGGTATGTTATACCATGCAATTACACTGAATTTTTTTTTTATTTTTACAAATTTATTGGTAATTTGAGACAAAATTTGTAAAAATAAAAAAATATTTTTTAGTGTAATTGCATATTAGAACATAGTTTTTCATACCGAACAACTCTTCATAATTACAGTTTTCGATATTGTCAAAAATAAAGGTACTTTACTCTTGGGCAAAATTCATATTTTTTGACAAACCTCGTATACGACTGAAAAAAATGTAACATCTTATGGTTGCATTTTAGGTTTTGGACCCTGCAGAACGTTTCTCATTAGTTGCCAACTTAAGTAGACGACACACTGTATATAAAAACGAAAAAAGGCCTTGGGGCTTTGTCTCTATTCATCTTTATGATTATAACAATTAAAGATGGGAATTTGTAAATCATTGAACGAGAACGCACGGATAAAGATCCATCGGGATTACTGTATGTCACATTTGTAGATACGTTATGGTTTTGGTTTTTATTGTACAAGGTGTCCTAATTTATCGTAAGGAAACTATAATAGATACAATGTCGTATTTTCAAATAATTAAACTGGGTTCTAAAAATCTAAAGAAATAACTATTAAAATGTTTAACTAGTATGAAATGTCATAATTATGACTTGTTATAATGACCAAGGAATTATAAATTTATCAGAATCATCTAAAATTATACAGTTGCTACAATTTCGAGCACACCCATTAATAGAGGTCTGCACGGGCCGGGTTTTCATCACGGGCCTTAACGCGGCCCTGCCCGACTACGGGGCTCGGGCCGGGCCACTTAATCAATAAAGGTCCGAGTTTGTCGGGTCTGACAGGCATCTCGGGTCAGCCTTGGTTTTCTTACGTGCCTTTTTAAAGAGAAATATTTGTAAAATAATTAAAATAAAACCGTACCGGTTGCCACTGAAAATAAAAACAAACAGCCAGATAATAGAAACAAACGTTTACGCGTAGGAATTAACGTGCAAGTCTAAATTCTCGTAATGAAAAGTTGCCCGCTTGTTACGATAGGCAATGTGAGATTAGAACTGTCACTCGCGTCAAACGGTTACTAAGCAACGTCCTCATATGTGACGACATGCGCAGAGATGTTTAAATTTCAGTTTGCTTATCGGCATCCGTTGTAGGAGTATCGTGAGTTTGACAGATGCTCTTGTAGTTTCCTAGATTCCAAATATGATACTCGAATTTGGGACACAATGTACAATTGGTCGCGTGGAAAAATGGTAAGAGGAGAACTGGCACCATACGTCTGCGCTATGCATTTATGCATAATTACCTACAATTTAAAGTTGAACAAGTTTGAATTTATAAAGTAATAAAAGCAGCAAAAAAATTTGGGCAAATTTCATAAATTTTCGTTTTTTGCTTTTATTAATTCATTAATCAAAGTTTCTTTAGTTTAAAACTGTAGGTAATTGCCACTCAAGAACAGATATTAGGCCCCTTTTTAAATAAAGCGAAAAGAATAAGAAATATTGATCAAAAAATGAAATGGCGATTGCATCACTATACTTCACTCTTAAGCTGATTGGTTAAATGCAGATAAGTCAGGCCTATTTGTGTGTGTCCAAACAATCATTCAAGGTTTTGGCAACCAAAACACGAGTCCTGCAAAAATAAAAGAGGTTAAGCGATAGCCTGTTTGTGCCAACAAACAAACTTCTATTCAAATTTTCAAATCTTGGCATTTACTGACTCCTGCACAGTGGCGTAGCCTAGTAGTGGGGGACCATAAAAAAATTGAAAAATATATAATATTTTTAAAGAAACTTGTAGGGAGTTATACTAATACACTAATATAAATAATTTAAAACTTATAAAAAATCTTTATGAAATAAGCATAACTAAACAAGAAAATATTGAAACTATGGTCTATTTCTTTTCGATTGCGAACGAAAAAAAAATTGAACAAAAATTCATCTAATTGGTTAAATCATGGACCAATTTACACTACATAAATGCATAGCCAACTTATTAAAGGTCTTTTTTTTAAATCACAGAAAAAGAATAAGAAATTTCCGTTCGATTGATTTCTAGCAAATATATGCTAATTATAAACCTTTTAGCAATTAAAAATAACTTTTAGCTCTAGTTATATTACGAAACAAACAATCTATTAACTTTCTGTACAGAAAATCGGTTAATTTCACGTTTTTCTACAACATAAAATAGTAAACATATGCCTACTTTGTGTTGAAGCAAAAAGGATGCCCGATTTATCGACAAAATATAGAAGGCCATGCCAAACGCCAAACATTGTGACATAACCTAAAAATTCATCTTCTTAAAGGCCGCTTTACAGTTTGCAATTTTTCTTTCACGCAAGTTGTCTTGCAGCAATTAATATTGCGGCATTAAAAATTTCACTTCTTATTACAGCGTGCAATGACTTGCCAAGATCGTAGGTGATGTACCACTTACCAACCATTAAAATAAAAATACATTTGGTTAGGACTTACCGGCGCTTTTTGTGCATTCATTTTAACAAAACATCATTACAGGACATGAAAGCAAACCAACAAAAACAAAACGTACCCGCTATAGGTTAGAAAAAACATAAATAAATGTCAGGGATTTTTATATTTAGTTTGGTGTCTCATAAATCACCAGAAAATCCTCAGAATTGCGCTTGCAATGGCAATAAAAATACGGTCCGAGTTATATTTCTTGCAAGCAATACAAATTGCGCCAGCTGATCATTAGCCTCGTTCTGCGCATACTCCCGGGCAATCTTTTCTTGCGTGAAAGAAAAATTGCAAACTGTAAAGCGGCCTTAACAAGTGTTAATTTAAAATTCTAACCGCTATAAACAGTAAACAACAAAATGTCAGTTATGACGTAAATCCCTAACCTTACTTTTTCAACTTGTCAAAAATGAAAATTCTTGCATTTTTTTATTGTAAAACGGGTTTCTGTCATCATTCGCAATCGAAAAGAAATAGACCATGGGTTTATTTTTATTTCAAATTAGAAAAAATATATATTTTTATAGAAACTTGTAGGGAGTTATACTAATACGATAATACAAATAATTTAAAACTTATAAAAAAACCTTATGAAATAATCATAACTGAGCAAAAAATATTAAAAATAAGATTTATTTTTTATTTATTGAAAACCAAAAAAATATATTAACTATAATCGATAATTATTAAAAGCCATAGTCATGTAAAGATTTTACATGCAAACACAAATAAAACTTTATAAATTAATAAATAAAATCCGAAGAGGGTGTCGCGCGCCGCGGGTGTATTTAAAAGTTTTAAGATTTGCGTGGACGTCAGTTTGTCATGCAAGCATTTTGTATAGTGTAAGATGGTGTGCTATATTATTTGATGCGTTATTGATAGGGTTGCCGTAATTTCGTTTCCCAATTATATTTTGACTCGTCTGGTTTTTTGGATTTCGGGGGCTACGCCACTGCTGGATTGTAAGAGGTGACTCGGTATTTTAATAAGCACAGAAAATAGAATAAATTACCTTTTCCTCATAGTGGAAATTATATTTTAAATCTTCTGGTTTTTTGAATTTGGGGGGGGGGGGGGGGGGCTGAGCCCCTGTCTTCTGGCTACGCCACTGCAGTCCTGCATTCTGAATTTTGGTTTGTTTGAAAGAATATTTGCCACTGAATAGACAAGTTTTATTTGTGTAGTTTAGAGAAATTCGCATTTTACGGAATTTTGGTGTATTTATGGTAAAGTCTCTTGATTCTTAATGGTGTTAGATTCCCTGTTATTATTTGTCCATGATTGATCTAACATTTTGTATGGGCATCTGTTTTGTTTTTTAACTAATTTTTTAAATAATAAATCAAACTGCACTGAATGTTTACTGAACCTAGTTTTTGTTTTTAAAATTATTTAGCATCAGCAGACCATACACAATTAGTCAGACTGACCGTCTTGATAAGGAAATGACAGTAATACTGATCGTGTAAGGGCAAATATTAAGCATTGACGTTCGGACTGCATGTAAATTATCATTAGAAAAAATACAGATGCGAGAATGATGAAGAAATGATATAATTAAGGACGGTCATTTCGATTGATAGTATAAGGGTCTGTTGGCTTGATGATGCTGCTTTTTTATTTGTTTTTTACTAATTTTTTTTGCATGCAGTTAAAATTGTTTTTTGTATAATAACAGTAGACTTTATAATAAAACTGTAAATACAAAACTGGTAGTGGTTGATGGTGTGCATCTTTGAAAAATGATTTTAAATATACAGGGTGCCTTAGAGAGGCAGGGTGTACCAAACATGCATTATTTTAAATGGGATGCCATATTTATATTATATTATTTTCCAATTCGCCACCAAATTTTACGTTTATTTTGTATAAAATGTCAAATATCTATTGAGAAATTGACGTTTAAAATACAGAATTTTCAGACTTTGGCAGGCTGTAACATTGAAACGGTTTATCTTAGAGAGACATGGTTTTCACCCAAGGTCCTTAGATAGATAGGTTGTCTGGTAACTTTGGACCAATCAGATGTTCGCATTTAATGCGCGGGAATGCGTCATTTAGAGGAACTTTTTAAAATCTCTTGATATACGAATGCAAGCTAAGGAGTTTGGAAATGTAATTTAAAACGTGTTTTTTTAAATATCATTTGTCGACAAATTGTGTGTAGGTGTGCCATAAATCTCTCAGCCAATATTGAGATATTGTGACTCTTTTACATAGCTTAAATTTAAAAAATATAACTTCTGGCACATGATCACGAATCACGTTGTTACCGCAACTTTAAAGAGGCAAGTGTAAATCATACATATATAGAAATGAAGAAATATAGTCCCGATGGACGAACCCTATTTAAGAGGGGAAATAAACTGAATCTAGCCCTTAAAACGCTTTTTACAAATCATTACTATTATCGTAACAAAATATTTTTCTGTTTGATTTTCTTTTATTGAAGAATTTATGATTGCGGTAATATATAAACAAATCTTTTAATAAATACCTTATTATATTAATATTGTGATTAAATAGGTCTATCAGAAAATAGCCCCAGAAACATTATAGGTCCAAGTGCTAAAATTATTAAAAGAATTGGACTTGATAGTGTCAAAAAATGTATATTTAAAAAAACACGTATTATCATAAATAGGAATTGTGGAAATTGCGAGAAATAAAACTGCACTTATACCATAAATTTAAAAATACTTTTAGTGATGTACTCCATGTAAAGGGTGTAAAGGGGATGTAGTAATGATACACCAGAGTGATCTTTAAGAACTGAATTTATTCTCTTTTAAATTGTTTGTGAAGGCATGGATTTGCAAGTCTATAAAAACATTGTTTATTTTATTTTAATACCTGTTTGTTGGGTATTTCTAGTTCAGGTTAACTTAGAGATAACTATACTAAGTTAACCAACCACACCCCACCACACTTTCATTTTAAATCACTATCAAAATGTATTGGTGGTATAAAAATATTTCTGAAAATATGGTTTAATAGATTGTTTGATATTTGACAAATATATTTTTTTAAATGCATTGGTTGGAAATTCATTATCCTAGCTTGAACTTCGTCATCGTAATCGGTTAAAAGAAAATGCTTACTGCATAATCGTTTGTGTTGAGGCGTCCAATTGTCTTTTCGGCAACATTTTCTAATCCAATCTTTCAAAATATTGGGGTTTTTTGGAAATGTAAATAAAATTATCTTTTTTCCATCTGGATCTGGCCTTTTGGAGTTATTTTTGCATGTAGCTATGCTACAAACATTGCCACCACCCATTATCTAAATAAATAATCACAGAATTCGTTTGAAACTAACGATTTAGCGTGAGAATCTAGTTTAATAAACTAACCTTAAAATACACAAAATTAAAACTTTGACCACTAAGGCCACCCAAACGAAATAGAAAAAGAAGAAAACTTTGATGAAAATTCAGTATTTTTAATAGTTTTTCCACTAAATGTTATTATCAGTTCAACAACAAATATATTCACACTTTAGAATTTAACGTTAAACACACAAATAACACTGAAAACCGCTTTTTTGCGTTGTATCTAGCTTAAAACACATACAAATCAGATGTAAACAAATGTATTAGTTCCTCGTGATGACGCGGACACCCCGCTCATCGTCGCTTCCGCCCCCATGTTACCAGACAACCTATCTATCTAAGGACCTTGGTTTTCACCTCCCTATCTTAGTTTTTTATTCTCTATCTGAAAGTTACAACTTCCGGTTTAACATGTTAAACCAAAAAAACGAGTTTACGTTTGTACCGAAAGTTGTAACTTTTAAATAGAGAATAAAAAACTAAAATGTTTCTCTATGATGAACCATTTCAATGTTACAGCCTGTCAAAGTCTGAAAATGCCATATTTTAAACGTCAATATCTCAAAAACAATTGAATTTAAACATATGACTTTTATACCAAATAAACTTAGATTTTTGTAGGGAATTAGAAAATAATATACAGGGTTGCCCAGAAGTCCGGAATAAAATGGTCGCAATATTGCTTTTACACCAAATTATGTGTTTTCTAATGAGCCATTTTCACACACAAGCGATATTAGAGAACACATAACTTGGTGTAAAGCAATATTGCGACTATTTATCGCGCGCGATATATGGTGCCGTGTGAAAACGCTCTTAATCTGTAACTTTTGGGGAAAACGCTCGGACACGACAACTTAGTTTTATATATGCTCACATTTTGACGGTATTCGTTTGTTTTTATAGACATTTGTCAAAGATATGACAACATTGATCTTCTTTTTAAATGGAAACATACAGCTTGTGATACATCATTTGAAAGCTAATATCCCCTACAGTATGCTCATAAATTTTGGCGCGATTTTGTCAAGTTATTTCAAAATGGCGACTGTACAAGAATGTACATATGTGATAAACACATATCTATACCGGGTGATTCACGACGAGCTTGCATTAGAACTTTTGAGGAAACTACTGAAAATATATTTTTGAAAATCTGTAGGTTTAAGTTTATCGATATTCTCTCTTAAACTAAAATATTAACATGTTTCTGTCACTTCCGGTTATACCGGAAGTAGCTTCAACTTTCATTTTTTAAATACAACATAGCATTTTTTTATTATAGTTTTGGTTTTTGCATTAAATTTTAATAACATTATATGGAACACGTTTTTTACCTAAGTCTACTCTTTTCTGAGATATCTGCATATTTTGTAATTATTTCGTAAATGCATGGCGATAAAATTATCTGTATATATTTTTTACCTTAACTCCTGGACTAAATATTTTTTGTTTGTGTATAGTTAAAGAATCAACGAATCTCAAGAAAAAATTAAACTTGGCATAAAATATACAGGAAGGTCACAATTAAGGGCTCATTGTAAAAAACTTTCTTATTTTAAATGGAACACTCTGTATATTTTTATTTTATATGATGGTAAATTAACTGCTCCTTAAAATTGCTATAGCCTTTTCTATACATATATCAACGCGTTTTCTTAGAAGTTCAAGTTTTATTTTTAAATGCGATTTTTTCAAGAGTGCCATGAAAACAAATGTACATGGATACTCCATAGTGATATTTATAAGGGAAATATTTTAAGCAATTATTATTTAGTCTTCTAATAATATCAGGTGAAGGAGTTGGTCGATTCGGATATTTATCGTGACATCCGACATGCTCCTAACTTTATTTTGCCACATTTAATATATATATAAAACACTTAATAAATTTTAAAAATATTTGTTTGAAAATCCCAAGCGTGACATTTTCCAGAACCAGAATTGACATTCTTAAAATACGCAACCAATAATTGAATGCAACTGTTTTTCTTGTCAAAACATTCTAGAAAACATTGCCGCTAACAGTATTTCCTTTATAAATATCACTATGGAGTATCCATACTTTTGTTTTCATGGCACGCTTGAAAAAATCGTATTTAAAAATAAAACTGGATATTCTAAGAAAACGCGTTGATATAGGTATAGAAAAGGTTATAGCAATTTTAAGGAGCAGTTAATTTACCATCATATAAAATAAAAATATACAGGGTGTTCCATTTAAAATAAGAAAGTTTTTAATGTTTAAAGTTTTTTACAATGAGCCCTTAATTGTGACCTCCCTGTATATTTTATGCCAAATTTAATTGTTTTTTGAGATTTGTTGATTCTCTAACTATACGATAACCAAAAAATTTTAGTCCAAGTCCAAATTTCATCGCTATGCATTTACGAAATCATTACAAAATATGCGGATATCTCAGAAATGAGTTGACTTAGGTAAAAAAGGTGTTCCATAAAATGTTATTAAAATTTAATGCAAAAACCAAAAATATAATAAAAAATGCTATGTTGTATTTAAAAAATGAAAGTTGAAGCTACTTCCGGTATAACCGGAAGTGACAGAAACATGTTAATATTTTAGTTTAAGAGAGAATATCGATAAACTTAAACCTACAGATTTTCAAAAACAAAATTTTTCAGTAGTTTGCACACATGCAAGCTCGTCGTGAATCACCCGGTATATACGCTTACTAAGACAAAATTGATTATTTTTTTAGATAAGATATATTTTGGGGCTTAGATTCCGAATCTAAACCCCGTTTTTCTCAAAAACGCTCAGATTTTAAAATAGTCCTTCCTAAAATGCCATATTGTAGAGGTTACGTTTCGGATGCATAATGACAGCAATTGGGTTCTTCTTGATCTATATTTATTTTTATTGTAAATAGTGACATTTACCCTTTTTTATTAAAAAAGCCAAAAAAAACTAATTTTCTGTTTTTTAATTAAAACTTTTACTTAAAATAATTAAATTCTATCATTAAAAGAGGATAGTTTCATCTGCTTTTGAACTGTCACCGCCCAGAAGTCTATAGGAGTAAGGGGTGAAGGAGGGTTGAGATATTTCCCTCTCCACCCTACCCCGAAGAATATTATGGTTTTGTTTTTTACTTATGAACCCCTTTATCTACTGAAAGTTATTGTTCATTGGTACTTGGCCCCCCTAGCCTGATATATAATAATTATTTGTGTTATTTTTGAACTGTTATAATATGGAGATCCCAAAAACAGTTAGTTGTTTTTTATTTAGAAGTCAAGGTGGAGAGAACACAAGGGACTTTTTTTCTTTTTTTTTCTAGAAGTCACATTGGAAGCCAAAGAGGTATCAACACGCCAGGGATGTTTTTTTTTAAAGTGACTAAAAAAATATGGAGGGATTTTAGCATATATATAAATAATTGCTCTCTTTACTTGTTCTTTCTTTAAAATTGTATGCAAAAAAGTAAATACAAAGATATGCGTCCAAAACCTAACCTCTACAAAACGGCACTTCAAAAAAAAAATATTTGAAAAACTAAGTGTTTCTAAGAAAAAGAGTTTTCAGAGTCGTAATTTTCACCACAAAATATTTCCTTCCCAAAAAAATATCAAACAGTTTATTGGCACGTCATGATCATATTAAACATTTCTTTGGGGAAAATGGCATGTAAATGTAAAAAGGTTCGCCATCCCTGCCGTAAAAGAACTGATTTATCTTAGTGCGTCGTTTTGGCGAATGCGCTGGAAAATAGGTACATTTTCAATATTCTGCTGATTCTCGGTATCATCATTATTAGTTCTTCATATCCTCAGATCTAAACGTAAAACTTTAGCGCAAAGTGGGAATTATCCCCCTTCTGAAAGTTATCAATATATTTTTTTAACAAGTTTTATTTTGAAAGCGTTGCGTTTCTTCTTAAATACCTTTTTTTCCTTCTTGGTATTATATATTTTCCATTCTAGTGGAAATCTCAACCTTATACAGTGTCTGCAAAAAGTTTGCACCAAACTATTTATACAATTGTTTTTTAAAAATTTGGTTCTGCATGACCGCGAACAAAGAAAAAGTTTTGACTTGACTTGTGTTACACTTGTCAAATGTCATTCGAAAATTTTAAACTGGCCAAAGTGCCATTTTTTTAGTGGTACGAAAAAATGTATAAAATAATATTTTATTTCATGTTGTCCAGTAAATCTACACACCCCGTACTCATTTGCGGTCCGTAAATTAAACATTATAGTATCAGATACCATAGCACACATAGCAACCATGTTTTTATTTTAAAAGCAGACTCAAAATATGATGAGAATCGATATTTTCTAATAACTTTTTTTCTCTAAAAAAAATTACATTTTCGCCAGTTTGAAATTTGACAGGTGTAACACCCGTCACTGATTCGATATTTTAAATATTTGTCTGTACTTATTAAAATAAACTGAAAATGTTAAAAGACGTGCAGACAAAGTTTTAAAATTGAAAAAAGTTTATGCCTCCGATAGCAATCGAGCCTCTCGATTACACGTCGAACGCGTTAACCTATTGCGCTACGGAGACCCTGAGATTATTTCAACCATCTTCGGCCATACAACTTATTCAATTTTATGTTAGTTCTATACAGTTATTAGGAATCTTTTGCGATTCTAAACCGGGGACGGGAACCCATTTACAACCACTGATCAGTAGAAGGTCTATTTTTCTATTATTCAAATACCTCGTCGAGGTATTGCGACATCTGCAGGAATCAAATAGAGATCTCTGTATAGTGACATCTAACCGTAATGATTTTAAATATAGGAAAACAAATAAATAGTTTCTTTTCATTTTGATCCCTAGACCCGTTTCGCCATATCATAGCTCATCAGTAGAGCTGGGATCCGATGAAAGAAAGTAACAACTGAAAACTGCTTTTAAGCAGTATTTGATGAGACATATCAGTAAGATGTTGCACCGAGCGACAACTTATAGAAATAAGCTAAATGTTAAGAGGAAATCACCTGTAAAGACATTCGTCACAATTACAATATAAGTGTATAGTTGTCTGTATTAAAATAAACTGAAAATGTTTAGCGCCGTGCAGACAAAGTTTATAAAATCGAAAAAGTACATCCGCTGGAAATCGAACCGAATTATTCACCTGAAGACGTCTGGAGATATTTACCAGTTGAAACGTTGCGATTTAAAATATATAAAAACAATGCAAGTCCAAGCAAACAGAAGAACGTTAAATCATTGTCGATAAAATCGATTACCTAAAATAAGACGATTAATCTGAACAATTAAGATAATTCATTTTTTGTCACAGTCTTCACCTGAAGAGGACTGGAACGTAGTAATTCAAAACAAATAAAGACAATGCAAGTCCAAAACGCTACTGCTGTTCAATTCATTTTTTCACTGGACTTACAGTAACTTACTAGTACGTACTTAAACCGCTAATCAAATTTTTATCTAATTTAACACCTTTCTTTAAAGATGGTATGATATCGCTTAATAAAAGATACGTACACCGCCTTTTAAAGAAGTATATTATTACTAAAACATTGGGCGTAACTTTTACATCATGTATACCTCAGTTTAATGAAAATGGATTTAGAAAACGTCAGCATAATTTGGGGTTTTAAAAGAATTTTTTTGCAAGTCACGGAAGATGAAAATGTTTAACTATAATTTGCCCCGGCGTTAATAAATATTTAGATAAACTTTAGACGCAGTTCGTGTGTCCAAATTCTCAATGATATTTTATTAACAGATCATATTACTACTCCTGACAATTCATCGGGACCACCGCTATCACGTGTGAATGTGCACTGCACACGGACGGTCATCAATAGGGGTGGCCAAAGTTGCGCCTATCGATTACAAAAAAAGTTATAATTAAAAAAATTAAAATTTTATAAACGAGAGAAAATTTTTTTTATTTTTATAATTTCAGTTGTTAAAACGCTGAAAATACCTTTAAGGGAATACGACTGCGTTTAAATTAGTTTTTGTCAGCGCATCATAATGGTGACATTTTGCAAATCAACAAAATCCCTCTAAACGCTATTTCAAAGGTAATTTTCTCGAAATCCACACAAACTATTTTGTAAAAACTTGTTTGATATTCAGCGGGAATCGAGAATTCGATTTCAGGTATCAGCCAGTGGGAAGATTTTACGGCCTGAAAAATCAATTAGCGGGATTTTGTTGGCTTGCAAAATGTCATCATTATCATAAAGAGGCTATACTCTACTTTTATTCTTTAAATACATTTTATTTTGAGGTATGACTTGTCTTGGTATTACAAATTCGATGCATTAACATTGCTATCTCGGTAACTAATAGAGATAGAGATTTGGTTAAACGAAGGCAAAGCTGCATAATTTAATGCTAAATTATTTGTTAAAAAAAATTAAGAAATACCTAATTTTTGTTTTTATTTTCTTTACGACAAAATATTGATTATTTTGAAAAACCAAGAGTTTTTATGCCTTTCAAGAAAATAATTTTATTTTTCAGATACGACGTTCGTTTTTTGGATACCTATATCTTAATTTTTTTAAATACGGACCTGAATTTAAAAAAAAAAATTGGGTGGCTTTTGACCTCTTAAAATTATTATCTTGAAAAGTGCCTTAAGAAAGTGCTCTTGGGTTTTTAAAATTATCAGTACTTATTTTGTCATAAAAAAATAAAATCAAGTTTTTCATTTCTTTTTTCGGATATCTCCGGAAGTCATCGAAATTTAATTAAATTTTTTTTTTAACAAATTGTTCAGAATTAAAATATGCAACTTTGCCTCCATTTAACTCTTTATCTCTTATAGTTACCGAGATATCAATGCTCATGCATCAAATTTGAAAAACAAAAAATGTTCACAAAACACTCAAATATTCGTATAAGAAAACTCCATACGTCGTTGATTTTTATTCGAAAATGGTTCAATCACTTTTGTTCTTAAAGTTACCAATACCTATTGTTTACCAAATGTTTTTTGGCAGACAACATACCTAAAGCGCTAAAGTATTTCGTCTTTCATTTTAAAACGATACACCTAAACCTGGAATCAGGAATATAATCCACTGACGGATTGACCTAAACCTAACCTACATGAATAATTTATTAAATAGTAAAAACTGTTTAAAAGAAAAATGTTTTAAGATTAATATTTCGACAGGCAAAACCGTTTTAAAAACAGCTGCGACCTGGTATCTGGTAGCGGTTGCAAAGCCGAAAGTATAACTATATACCCTAGTAGTAGTGCCCACACCCGATTCGGACTTTTCACTCTCGATAAAATAAAGCATCATATAAGGATCTAATCTGGCCCGGTCAAACAAGGCTGATGGCCCGATTCCCTTAGGCGCCAGTAAGACAGGTCGATATATTCATTGGTGTTATTATCTCTCTTGTACGCGTTAAACATCGGGCCAAAGTTGGCCAGAGCCGCGTGGCAGCAGGGAATTTTCGCGGTCACCCACACATTAGGGAGTTTTTGCATAGTTAGGCGTAAGCAGATATTAACGTCTTAAATTATAAATGATTCACATTTACAAAAAGAATGAAGCATGGAGAATTTGCAAGAAAAATAATTTGCACATTTGGAAGCACGTACAATTGTGAACAGCTTTTTCAATTAATCAATTAATAAAAATAAGCATTGTCCTCGGCTTACAGATGTTAATTTAGAAAACACTTTGCGCTTATTACTAGTGATATTGAACCCAATATTGATCATCTCGTTTCTCAGCTTTAAACTCAAGTCTCTCATTAATTTTCATTTGATTTTTCAATCTTTTTTTATTAACTTGCTTTTTATATGTTTGAGCTTAATCAGTATCTTGCCTACGGCCCGCGACCTAATTAAATCCCGAAATTACGCCCTCATCTAAGCAAAGGTTGCCCATGCCTGGATTAGATGATAGAAGTGTTTTGGACTTGCATTGTCTTCATTTGTTTTACATCATAACGTTTCAACTGGTAAGTATCTCCAGTCGTCTTCAGGTGAATACCAAATACCGTTAGATTAGATATCCGATTTCATCTGGCCTGGTGAATGGGGTGGGTTTGAAGGTGCTCAATTTACTTCCTCGTGTGATATGGACATCATATCCACTCTTGTACAGAGTAAATTGCGTTGTCCTAATAATTTAGAAGATTTATATATTTTAAGTTTTATGCAAAAAGTAATGATATTACTTTTTTTTTTAAACAATGGTAGTATTTTCTTACAATATTAACAGTACTATTTCAAAAAATGAAATTTTCTCTAAGTTTGACTCATAAGTATGACACAGGCTCTAGGGAGGTTTGAAATTTACCATTAGACTAAGTTATAAATTCTGCAATGGCCAAATTAGAAAATTTACGATAATAAAGCCTAAACATATCAATTATTTTTTTCTATATAAAAACTCGTTATTTCTTAATTCGTAAACTCCAATGAACGCCGCCGCGATAGCCACACCGCACGCAAACTTACAAGCAGGTGAGGTAATGGATCAGACAATTTAAACACACCTCTTAAATCATCAAACCCTCCTTTTAATTATTGTATCTTTTGCAGATATCGTGTAAACGTCCTAATAACATCTTAATGCTCTGTTATTTATAACCTCATTTAAACGTTATGATTAAAATGATTTAGAGTGTGTATAGAGCACCGTTTGGACATCGCGGATTTGTAACATCCAAATTGCTTAAGTAAAAACAGAACAAAAGGTGGACAATCAATTTACTATTGAAAGAGAAAGTTAAGTGGATAAAATATAGGGGAACATTGACTAAACTGTACTACTTGTGGTACTTGAACTCAGTGGCGGCTCGTGACCTGTGTGCAGAATAAAAACTGTTATAATATAGGCACTGTGTTTTCTACCTAATAAAATAAATTTAAAATAGACCTACTCCTCAAATTTGCGAAAACTTCGCGGTGTACAACAAAAATACTGACAAATTGGTACATCAGTAGCGGCTCGCGGTCTTAAAAAATGGTGAAGAGCTAGTGCGGGTACTTAAACAAACATTGACTAATTTATATTTTTATTACGTACTTACATAGCAACTTTTTGTAAATCAGATCGATTCTTCGGTTGAGGTCTAGCGTTTTCTTTTAAAGCATCGGCAATAGTATTTTGATTTTGTGCAAAATGTCTTAACATTAAGTGACATTTCAAGTGTTCTCCAGAATCCCCGTGTTTACGCAACGATCGAGTAATATTTAAAAAATCTGTAAATCCGTCCCTATTCCAAACGCAATGTTTATTCGAAAAGAGTAAACACGACCAACAAAACAATTTTTGTAAGGCGGCACTACTACATAGCCAATTATATTCTGAAAACCAGGAACACTTTTTTTAAATTCTTTTTTAAAATTATGATTTTTATTCCAGTAGGTCGCCCGTGTAACAAAACGTCTGTCGTATCCTCATCTGTCCAACGACTGAATGGAGTTTCCAACAAATTACAAACTATGTGATTAATTGGGTTCATTTTTAAAATACACAATAAAAATTGAACTAAGTAGGTACTTACTACTGAATTAACTGAAAAATAAAAACATAACTTTTTAATCCAGTAACATCAAGTAAAAACGATATCTATAACCGTAAGTTACGCGAAGCCTCAAAATAAATACCCGAACCGATGATAAAAAAGGGTGTATACGACTGATCTATTTTTAAATTGCCCTTCATTATTACAATGCCAATAATGCAAATTATTACATGCTGGCACGTGCTGACGTCACGTAACCATAGTGACGGGAAATCAAGCCGCTTGAATGTATGTTGTTGGGTCTTTACTTGCTCGACTTGGGTCGACTGGGGCGCGCCAAAATGCACGAGTGTTTATAATTATTGTCCATCGGAGTTAACCATGGCCCTATTATACATAGCTACATTCGGATTAAATTAATATTATTAATTCGAACATACTTATTTTTTAAGGTCTAAAATGATAGCTGTATTGGTACTTTAATATTGTCGAAAAAATTTCCTCCTGGTTTTATTTTTTTTTTGGTGAAGAGCCACTTCACCTGACGAGCCGCCACTGTGGTACATACAGGGTCCTGCGCCTCACCTTCCGTCATCTATAGCTAACTTATTAATTAAGTTAGGATTTTGATATTTTGCAGACTTTACCTGTATCCTAGGGCGCATTTCAGGAAAATATTTTTGTTTATACAGGGTGTACCAAAAAAGTTTGACGTCATAAGAATATGTTTTTTTTAGATTACATGCCATATTATATTTTCTTACTTATTTGGATGCATCTTGTAGTTGCCTACATACCCCTAAAATTTTAATGAAATCGGTTCAGTATTATAGGCGAAAAAAAAAAATCAGTTTTGCACCACTGGTTTTAAAAATTAATAAAAAATAAAAATAATGCCTCGTTATTAAAATTCTACAAATGTACTTAATAAATAAGGTCCTAAAGTCTCGTTAACCCAGTTTGATAATTATGAATTGTGCAGGGTGTCCAAAATTTAGTGTCAAACTTTGCAAACTTTAAAGCAATTTATTTTTCTTATTTCAAATTGGAACCCCTGTATATTATTATGTCATTCGATGCAGAATTACAATTCAAACATTTGTTCTAATTACAACCCTATCGCAATTTCTAACGCATTAAGACCTATTTACAGAAAACTCGTTTTATCAACCTTTCCACCAGTCATTATTATACAGGGTGTGTCAGTAAGGTGTCTGTCTTAGATAGCACCTAAACTATCAAAGATAGGGAAAAAAGTGTAATACAAAAGTTAAAGGGTTTTTTAGGATGCATAATCTAAAAATATTTTCTAATCTACAGGGTGGTCATAAAAAGTGGTACTGAATAATAAAAAAGAAAATTAAATGGGACACCCAGTATAATTTTCTAGAATATGATTTAATGCAATAAGGACTTTGCAACCCTATTAAAATTTTTGAAGTGAAATGCACCGTTGCCAAGTAATTAATTTTTTTCCAAAATTTTAGTAATTTTAAGGGTATCGTTAAAAAATCATAGCGACCTGTGGATTAACCCTAGGCAAATATAATATACGTTGTAAGTACTTTAAGGTATGATATATTGATCTATAATAATGTTTTTTAAATCTCTTATACAGAGCGTTCATTACAAGTTGGACAACTCGATAGTTTTAAAAATGCTTTATTTCAATTTTTTTAAATGGGACCCCCTTAATTTTTTTAGGCAAAAGAATTTACCGTTCGAAAACCTTACTTTTTTATTAAACATGTCATATATCTAAATATCATAGTTTTTGAAATATTTTAGAATTTGTCTTAAATCAGGGTAAAAAAGGAAAGTTCTAATTAAACCAATTAGTCAAGATTGCTCTGGAACAAAAAATAAATAATTTTCTTTGTCACAGCTGTCATTGCAAAATTATTTCGCCAACATTTTGTGCTTGATTACTGTTTAAAGTTTAGTTTCCCGAACTAACTTTATCGAAATAGAAAAATATGAGTTATGATAAAGTTAGTTTCGGAAACTAAAATTTATACAGTAATAAAGCACAAAATGTTAACAAAATAATTTTTCAATGACAGCTGTGACAAAAAAAATTATTTATTTTTTGTTCCTAAGCAATCTTGACTAAATAGTTTAATTAGAACTTTCCTTTTTTACCCTAATTTAAGACAAATCCTAAAATATTTCAAAAACTATGATATTTAGATATATGACATGTTTAACAAAAAAGTAAGGTTTTCGAAAGGTAAATTATTTTGCCTAAAAAAATTAGGGGGGTCCCATTTAAAAAAGTTGAAATAAAGCATTTTTAAAACTATCGAGTTTTCCAACTTGTAATGAACGCTCTGTATAAGAGATTTAAAAAACATTATTATAGATCAATATATCGTACCTTAAAGTACTTGCAACGTAAATTATACTTGTCTAGGGTTAATCCACAAGTTGCTATAATTTTTTAACGATACCCTTAAAATTACTAAAATTTCGGAAAAAAATTAATTACTTGGCAACGTTGCATTTCACTTAAAAAATTTTAATAGGGTTGCAAAGTCCTTATTCTATTAAATCATATTCTAGAAAATTATACTGGGTGTCCCATTTAATTTTCTTTTTTATTATTCAGTACCACCTTTTATGACCACCCTGTAGATTAGAAAATATTTTTAGATTATACATCCTAAAAAACCCTTTAACTTTTATATTACACTTTTTTCCCTATCTTTGATAGTTTAGGTGCTATCTAAGACAGACACCTTACTGACACACCCTGTATAATAAATATCAAAATAAAAAATAAATCGCGAAAATTCGGTTTTACCCATTTATCTTCGGAAGGATTTGGGGTTTTTAAAATTTGGAAACGGAATGTTGTGGAACTTAGTAGGGCGCAACTTTTTGTAAATTTAACTATCCCTGTATCTTATATGATTTACGAGATCTGTGAAGTGCATCCTTATCTGGAACACCCTGTATATAACTATTATAAAATTCTAATGAAACTAAAGGTGTTCATCAAACCTCTCCTCGCTACCCTTTTTCTTTCGATTTTTATCTTTTTTTATTGACCAACGCATCTCTTAATATTCTATAATCACTAATTTGCCCACAGAAGATAATCATCTGTAATAAAGTTTACCATGCCTGTCCTATAATAAGAAATATATTCACTCTAACGAGATTAAGATTTATACATTTTGATATTGGTATTTACATGCTGGTGCTGAAAAGGTACAGACAGGGTGGTTGGTGAAAATAACGACAAATTTTTTATCGCGCAACCAGTCGGTGGAGCTTAGAAGCTCAAGTCTAATTGAATCGGTGAGAATAAGAACAGTAAGTCCAAAATTTGACATTTCGACCTGGTATGGGCTGCATCAAATGAGTGTAAAAAAAGTACTAATATTACTATATTAAGGCGTATGACGGCGGTCATCAGCGGGGGCGCCAGGGGGGGGGGGGCAAGGTGGGCCCACCCTAGAAACATGAGTGCCCACCCTGGTGCCCCCCCCCCCCAAATTGATAGATTCCGTTTTGTAATGGAAATTTCGGGGGAAGAGGGACTTGGCTATGAAAGTTTTGATGAGTAAAGAGTGGTTGTATGGTATTTTCAAGAGAACGATGGACTTTTTTTTTAGATGTCACTTAGGACAAGAGGAGTTTTGTTTGTCGCTGCTTATGACCTTCTAGAGCGTCGAAACGCCGGCGACCTTTTTTTTTTGGATAGTGCCCTCAAAAATCCTGTCGCCGCCACTGGCGGGGGTAGTAAAAAAAACTTGTCTTAGTGGTGCAGAAACTGGGTACGTTAAAAAAAAAATTAGGCGCCCCCCTCCCCCTCTAAAAGGATACATTTTTGAAAACGACAAAACAAGCTATAGTTATAGAAAAAAAAACAGAGAACTCGTTTTTCGACAATTGACATCCAGATATATGATATCAGCCAGCTGATCAGAACCTTCTAAATTTCCCCAGATTTTGACAGAGACGTATTTAGGCCGTCATCAGTTTGTGATGTTTTATTTAACGTAGTTTTAAACGATATTTAGATCGGCTTTAGTGTGAGACTTTGTAATTTTGGACAATAAATTGAACATTTATTTATTTATTATTTAATTGTATGTTTGAAGATTGGAGACAATGATGTTTCTTGAATGATAGAAGAGTTTTGATATTATTATCTCTGAAAAACCTAAAGGGGCGCGGCTAAAATTTAAAGTATGATGTCCAGTTTTTTAAACTGTATTATAGAGAGTACTTAGGTCGATTAGGTAGCTACCCATAGTTCATTTTTTTTTGTTTTTAAAAAATCATCCCTATAAAGGGGGACGGTGGCGGCAAATTTTTTTTTTATAGCGCTCAGCTTTTTTGTATTAATTTTAACAGACAGCTTTTTTTCACTACCCCCTCACAAAAATAGAAAAATAGTTTTTTCAGCCCACCCTAATGTGTGTGTATCTATCTATTACACGCTCACCAAGCCAAAATTAATGATTTTATAAGAAATTATGAATTTTTGGATTACGAAGCAGTTTTTGTGAGAAACGCTTATTAGTTTTAAATATTTTCATTCTCAATGCGATGTTTTGTATAGAGATTGAGGTTTCGGATGCATATCGTCTAAGTTATTGGTTTGTAATGCAATTTTAAACAAAAACGAGCAAAAATAATTATATTTTATAGCATTTTTCTATTATATATTTTGCTGTCCCCTTTCCCCCTTTTTAGAGCTATTTTAAATAAACAAAAATACCGCAAAAACAAATGCTAATCATCAGTATCCATTATTTATTTTTAAAGACAATAAAGTAATAATTTTAATTGGAAAAACAAAAATGGCTTTTTCTACTTTTTAATTGAAAAAGTGCGATAATTTACAATAAAAAAAAATAGTGCGGGAAGAAACGAGAATGCTTCAATATGAACCCAAAACCTAATCTTTATACAAAACGGCACTTTAAGAAAGAAAATTTGTTCCCAGATTCGTAATCTACTCTCCAAAAATACATTTCTAAAAAAATCATAATTTTTAGCGTGGTAAGAGTATAATAGTTATTTATATTAGTAGTGCGGTATGAGCGTCATTAAAATAACTAGTGGGGAATTGTTGTCAACTTTAATTTTTAAATACATGCACTCTTCATTATATTTTTTAAAAGCTTCTTAAGCCCCAAATTCAACCCTGTATTACACCAATAATTTTTGGACGTTTTGATGTTATCCAGTGGCAGCTCGTCAGGTGAAGTAGGTGTTGGTTTACCAAAAAATATATAAAATCAGGAGGAAAGTTTGTCAACAATATTAAATATTAATGTACCAATATAGCTACCCTTTTAACCCTTAAAATATAATTATGTTCGAATTAATAATATTATTTTAATCCGAATGTAGCTACGCATAATAGGGCCACGGTTAACTCCGATGGACAATAATTATAAACATTCGTGCATTTTGGCGCACCCCAGCCGACCGTGTCCGTTAGCAAAAGGCAAGTGAAGACCCAACGTCCAACATGGTTTTGATATTTACCGTTGCTATAGTTACGTGACGTCAGTCACGCAAACAGCATGTAACAATTTGCATTATGATGAAGGGAAATTTAAAAATAGATCAGTTGTATACACCATTATTTTAGCATTGGTTCGCCTAACCTTAAGGTATTTTTTTTGAGGCTTATAGATATCGTTTTTACGTGATTTACTGTGTGATTAAAAAATTTTGTTTTTATTTTTCAGTTCATTCAGTAGTGTACGTACTTGAAATGCCATTCCACCTTGAGGATATCATTGTATACTGACGAATAGCACTGGAGATGGCGAAAGCCGAAAGCGCTCTGCTAAGATTTTAACAAAATAAAAAAATTTTACACGTAATACAAACCCGACTCTCTTCTTTTCTTCAATTTTACCCTACGTGTACACAGCCACAACGAATTTTCAATGTTGTATTTGTTTTTCTGCAGCGGTTAAAAGAACTGAGATAATTTAAAAAAACAAAAACTCAAAATGTTTTTTTTTTTTCGAATATTGTAAAAAGTAAAAAAAAATTTAATTTTTTTTATGATATTACTGGACTATAAATTCCGCAACTTTGCCACCATTTGACCGATGCTGTATCTCTAAATGTTCCGAGATGCCCATGATGAGCATCGAATTTGGCACACCCTGTGCATTGTTCAAACAACCTAGTAATTGCTGCTTAACAAATGATAAAGAGTGGCAAAAAGGCCGCAATAAGAAACCAGTTTTTAAATATGAATATAGGTTGACAAGCCACGAGTTTATAACGATGGGCGCGTGCTGTCTGACAAGCACTGTAATTAAGGATGTGATACCGAGAATTTCAAATAGGGGTTAGAATATAATTTTTAATTTAATTTTGTTTAATTTTATAGTGATTAAACGTAATGGTTCATGATTTAAAAAAAATATGTTTATTGGTAAGTAGTATCAACATAAAATGTAGGTATACTCTTTTTAAATTCAAATCTGAATAGGATGTAAGTAACTGGCGAAGGGGCATCCACATAGAATAAACAAGAAGGCGACATCACGTGACTAAAAGTGACCCTACCTGCGCCATATTGGTACGACAATTATGTCATTCGTGTAGTCAGCTGTTCGATCTATCATAATCGAGGTGGTTTTAGATTTGATGAGAAGTTTTTCAATTTTTGTGTAAAACTATTGCTACTGGTTGATAGATATTATTTCTTGTGTCGTGCGAAGTTGTGGCAACAGAAATGTCTGTGGATAAGAAGAAAACCGCGAAAGTTTCATAGGTTAGTATAAATAAAGGGCAGGTCCGTATTTATAAACTTTGGGTGCTAATTGTTTTCTATGGTTGGTTTAGTTGCAATTTTATGTAAATTATTAAATAAGAAAAATAAATGTAAAAACAATAATACATCTACAAATAAGTTAAAGCAGCTTTGGATTTTTAGGACTAGCCGCTTTACTGCAATTTCACCAGCCAACATTAACTGTGACATTGGCAGGTATTATTTAGTTACAATCGAACTTGCAATTTTATAAATTAAAAATTTAGGCAACCGGGCCACTATGCCACTATACTCGTCTTCGTCTGACAAGTCACATGGTTCATAAAAAATGTAACAAAAATTTTCATCTTTGCTGCTGTCAATTTAATAAAGCCAAACTAACAACGCAATGGATAGACAGCTCGCAAAAATTTCCGGCCGTTCGCAGCAGTATGGGAGATTCTTATGCCGCTTGTCCTTGACCGTCCGGTCCGACTCTTTGCTTTTTCAACCCCAACGTTGCAGTTTAACTTATTTGCTAGATTCGGTAAGAAAATGTCGCACCCACTTTTTGTAACTAATCAGAAGATTTCCGTTTGAATCATATTATATAGAAACATCATTGTCTTCAATTTTCTAATAAAAAAAATCGTGTTGCTGATGTTTTGCCGAATTTAACAGATTAGGAAGGATGGCGTCGACCCTACTCAAATATTCCCGATAAGTAATTTGTACTTACAATTAGAGCAAAAAAAACATGTATTTAACGACAAGTGAGCCTCCGAACGCCACTTTTAGGTTCATATCTCGTTTTTCAAATCGCATTATGATACTATCCCGGGCAATATCGCAACTGTCGTTAAGTTACCCAAGAATTTAAAACGGCCTTAGGCATACAAATTTTCCATTCCTGATTAAGGAATTTTGGGCAAATTAAGTTTAAGTACAGTTTTTATTATTTTATTCCTCTGTAATTTTAAAAAGGAACTGACCGACGATTTCGATAATTTTAGCATTAAAGATTTAATAAATTATTTTTAAAAGTGCGATTTAAGTAAAGATTATGCTCAAGGTGTTATGTCGATAAGAGCTTCCGGGCTTTAAAATGCATTTTAATCTTTAAATATATTAAAGTTTAAAATATTGGGTGTTAATTTTAAGTATTCCCTGTTAGGTTTTATAACTGCATAAATCCATGGGGTACATGTACTCCCATGAGAGTATATCTCAAATACCTACTCTCCCCCATTGAAAAATCACAAACACAGTGAGTCGATTAAAACAAATTTTCTACCGTTCTATAATATAACCTTAATTCATTTTTATGTTCAGCTGAGTAACATACCGGGTGTCCCTTTATGGATGGCCACCGGCCGTGTCACGGAAACTACTTGGCATAGAAACTTAGGGAAAAAAATCGTAATTGAAGTGGCTAAGAGAAAATACTGGAAATAATTTTTAAGTTCCGCATTTTGCCGCAAGAGGGCACAAATGAAAATTAAATATTGATATTCTAAATTTCTCCGAAAATTCCCACATTAAGGTATACCTTTGGTAACATCATTAGAAAGCTTAGACAATTCTGCATCATTTTGGTTTAAGGCTCATTGGCGTACCGACCTTGATTAGAGGGGGGGGGGGGCATTGAAAATGTAATCATTTAATTTGTTGTAACTTCTAAACGACTTATCCGATTTTAGTAAACTTAATCTTGTTTGGAAGAGAAAGGTAAGTACTTTTAATTGTTATATCCATTGGTACACGATAGTTCCTAATAGAATAGCCAGAGAGCGTAATTTGTGATAGTAACTGTTTTTTTGATTTAATCCCGAAAACTGAAATCATACGGTATAACTATGACATCATAATCTGAAAGTAGATTAAATTGGCAAGAAAAAATGTGTAAACCGCAGTTCAATCTCTTCTTTCGTTTCAGAGTTATTGCCAAAAGAATAATTTTTAACACTTTAATTGAAGATGTGATTGTTTTAAAAAAATATTTTTAACTTTTATGATTATGTAAGTTTGTCCCTTATTATTCCTATGGCCCAAAACTACTTATTAATCATATAATACTTCTAATTTAGACATAATAATATGGTGTTTAAAAAATTAATCTAGATAGCTGTAAAAAAAAAATTGGCTCGTTTCCATGAAGTTAAATAAATAAATTGAAATAGTTGCCAATTGATTTAATTTTGACAGTGGTTGATTTTGTTTCACGGCTATCTAGCTCTATTTTTTAAAACACCATAATAGAATTATACCTAAATTATTATTATTAATTCTAAAGCAGTTTTTGGGCCATGAAACAATGAGTAACAAACTTGCACAATCATAAAGTTTAAAAATATTTTTTGTCGTAGATTGCTTGACAACAAAACTATGAAAACAATCACTTCTTCAATTAAAGAGGTAAAAATTATTCTTTTGGCAATAACTCTGAAACAAAAGAAGATATTAAACTGAGGTCTTCACAGTTTTTCTTGCATATTTAATATACTGTCCGATTATGATGTCATATGTATACCTACCGTATGATTTAAGTTTTTAGGATAAAACCAAAAAAACTGTTATTATTAAAAGTAACTCCGAAGCAAACATAGATATCGGACTGCGGTTTTCACGTTTCTTCTTAAAAATTTTATCTTCTTTCCGATTATGATGTTCTAATTATATCGTATGATTTAAGTTTTCGGTATAAAATCAAAAAAACTATTAAGTATTATTAGAAATTGTGCCTCCTAACAAGTTTTTCTAATGATATTACCAAAGGTATACCTTAATGTGGGAATTTTCGGAAAAATTTAGAATTTCAATATTTAATTTTCAATTGTGTCCTCTTGTGGCAAAATGCGAAACTTAAAAATTATTTCCAAGATTTTCTCTTAGCCTCTTTAATTACAATTTTTTTTCCCTGAGTTTTTATGCCCAGTAGTTTCCGAGATACGGCCGGAATGTTATGTTATGATAATTTGGCAATGTCTCAAATTATGTTTGAACTAAATAATTTGCCTTTGTTCTTAAGTAAACACTAGGTCTAATATACAGGTCGTTGCTATTTTGTCTGGATTGTCTTAAAATTTTTCCTGGCTTTAAAATCTTTGAGCTGGTATATGTTTGTCAAGAATCAAGAGAACAGATCACCGAAAAAAGTCGCAGTGCTGGTTGTTTCATCGTTATGAGAACATTTTTCTAGTAGTAGCCCCTTGTATTTATTAAAATAAAACTTAATATCACAGAATAATAAATAAATCCATTGTAAACCCCCTTATCCCTAAATGTTCTGGCGAACTAAGATAGCACCGACCACTCGAATTGAAGGAGAGTCCCTTTGAAATCTCTGTATTTCGCACGCGACCACCAAGTGTCCTTTTCACAGCGCCCTTCGGGTGTGCCCTTTTCAACGCCTTGTCACCCTAAATCTTTGAATGGTTCAATGGATGATCCGATTTAGGGGTGGATTGAATGGCTTTGTGTTTTGTAAACACGTACTTGACTTGTGGATTACATTGTAATAATAATTATAATGGATACTACAATTTGGGATGTACCTATTGCATATTATATTTTTTTCCTACGACCACCTATGAAAATGAGAAAAAAAGCAAGGTTAATTTGGCTAAAAAACGCCGTTTATCACACGCGTGTTGAGAAAAAATATTTCAACACTAGTGTTGAAATATCAAGGCACACTATTTAATTTAAACATATATGGTGCCAATTTGACAGACAATAACCTTTATTTATTAAAAAGAATAAATTTGTGAAAGCAGTAATTGTAAAGTGTTTAACTTATTTATCATGTATTTGTCAAGTGATTCAGAATTTGAGTGTGAAAATACACCATCTGCAATTATAGAATTTTTTAATAATATACTGGAAAATACATTACCAGAAAAAACAAATCGCGCTGAAGAGAGTGTCATGTATTAAACAACAAATCTTTATCGGTAGCGATAGCTCTAGTCTACAGATCGCAAGGTCATAGGGTCAAGTCCCATCAGGAGTATTTGACTTTTTTTTATAAAAAAATTAAATAATTTATACACTTATTTTGAATTGAAATCTTTCTTGTTGGGTGGATTTTTTAAATTTATGTTTAATGCATCTTTCCTTGATTAAATTTAAAATTTCTTATTCTGGGTAAACTAGAAGTCAATCCAGGAGTAGTTTTTCCTATGATATATAAAATATGAAAAAATGAAAAAGTTAAACTACAACTAAAGGACAAGCCTATTGACAAACTATGAAACCAGATTTTAAGTGGATCATAATCCTAAGTAGTATGCTAATTTCAACACTAGTGTTGATATTTTTTTTTTCACAAATCAAAGACTATTTTAATAATTCTTTGTGGTCGTAGGAAAAATAGTGTACATTACTCGTGTGAAAGTGATTATTTTAAACCTCGGAGAATTTCCGCACTCGGCTGACGCCTCATGCTAAATATGTCCTCGTTTAAAAAGTATCACTTTCATACTAATCTATCCATATTACATCCCCGGCATAAAAATCAGTTTTTGTCGACACTTCTGTTATAAAATTATAAATTAAAAATTTGGCCACCATCAATCTCTATTTTTTTTATAGTTGTTCATCGTTTTACATGAAAAAAACTTATTTTTTCAACATTTCTACAAAAATTATAGATCCATTTTGAAAATCCCATAATGTCGTTCTGGGGGTGTTTGGAATATAAAATATTTTTTATAAGTCAATTTGGACAGGTGGAAAAGTTGTTATACACGGCGCGGCGGCAACATTTTTTCTTTTACTTTTAATAGGAGGAGAAGGTTTTTGAAACTATGGTGATTTTTTTTTTAAAAGCCACTTTAAGAAAAGAAATTTTGGAAATAACTTTTTTCTATAACATATTTGAATAGGAAGAGAAGGTTCTGAAACGGCGATGACATTTTTTTTAGAAGTCACTTTTAACAATTTTAAAATAATTTGTCGACCAATTTAAACCTTCTAAACTACTTCCGGTTTAACAGAAAGTGACGTCAACTTTTAAGTTTTAAATCGAAACCCCTTATTCTTATAATAATATGTTTAAACTCTATAAAAAATGCTCTTTTCTTTTGTTTTAAAAATGGCCACCTAGATCAATTTTCCTTTGTTTTCTGAAATGCCCATAGTTTTGATAAAATAAGGTAAGTAGTAAAAAGTATGCCATGAAAACGTTAAAATGGCTCATTTTACCTACATAGTATAAAATTGACTGGTTTGAGAAAAATGTATACGTCAGGATTATTTAATTTACAACGTGTTTTCTAAAGGCCTTTTTACATTGGGTGCAATTGCAAGAAAAATGGCCTGAAAGCATGCGCTTCGACGACGTTTTAATCAGCTAATGCACGTTTTCTCATTTAAAACCTGCATCAGCTGTTTAAAACGTCGACAAAGAGCATGCTTTCAGGCAATTTTTTCTTGCAATTGCACCCAATGTGAAAAGGCCTTAAGAAAACAAAGCGATATTTATCTATTTTTTTAAATGATAATCCATCTTTGTTTTCTTATAATATTGTTAATTTAATTTTCTTTCTAACGATGTATCACAAGTTAAAATTATTCATTAGGTAATAGTGGAAATTACCAAGAAACATCATAAATGTAATTTATAGACTCGAATAAGCTATAAGACGTTTAGTCAAGGCCCTAGTTTGCCGTGGAAAACAGAAATATTATTTCTGTATTTATTAAATCAAAGTGTCAAATAATAATTACGAAGATTAAAATGAATGAATTGTTTTTCACGGCATACTTGACAAACTTCTCATAGCTTATACAGGGTCCTGCGCCTCACCTCCCGTCTTCTGTAGCTCACTTATTAATTAAGTTAGGATTTTGATATTTTGCAGACTTTACCTGTATCCTAGGGCTCATTTCAGGAAAATATTTTTGTTTATACAGGGTGTTCCAAAAAAGTGTGACGTCATAAGGATATTTTTTTTTAATTGCATGCCATATATTTTCTTACTTATTTGGATGCATCTTGTAGTTGCCTACATACCCCTAAAATTTTAATGAAATCGGTTTAGTATTATAGGCAAAAAAAAAATAAAAACCAAAAAGAATCAGTTTTGCACCACTGGTTTTAAAAATTAATAAAAAATAAAAATAATGCCTCGTTATTAAAATTATACAAAGGCACTTAATAAATAAGGTCCTAAAGTCTCGTTAACCCAGTTTGATTAATACGAATTGTACAGGGTGTCCAAAATTTAGTGTCAAACTTTGCAAACTTTAAAGCAATTTATTTTTCTTATTTCAAATTGGAACCCCTGTATATTATTATGTCATTCGATGCAGAATTACAATTCAAACATTTGTTCTAATCACAACCCTATCGCAATTTCTAACGCATTAAGACTTATTTACAGAAAACTCGTTTTATCAACCAGTCATTATTATATAATAAATATCAAAGGTGGCTTTGAAAAACAATTTATTGGTATTAAAGTTTATTAAAGTGACAAAAGCCCATTTTGATTTTAGTTATTTTATAATTTCAAATATTATTAGATTATTATTCATTATTTAAGCTATATTATTTTTTGTAATGGAATACAACCAAGAAAAGCTTGTAAAAGGATTTTTATTTGTCCTTTTAGTAAACTTTAATATCAATAAATTGTTTTTAAAAGCCACCTTTGATATTTATTATATAATAAAGACTGGTGGAATAGTTGATAAAATGAGTTTTCTGCAAATAAGTCTAAATGCATTAGAAATTGCGATAGGGTTGTAATTAGAATAAATGTTTGAATTTTAATTCTGCATCGAATGACATAATACTATACAGGGGTTCCAATTTGAAATAAGAAAAATAAATTGCTTTAAAATTTACAAAGTTTGACACTAAACTTTTGACACCCTGTACAATTCGTATTAATCAAACTTGGTTAACGAAACTGTGAGACCTTATTTATTAAGTACCTTTGTATAATTTTATTAACGATACATTATTTTTAATTTTTAAAACCAGTGGTGCAAAACTGATTTTTTTTAGTTTTTATTTTTTTTTCGCCTATAATAATCAACCGATTTCATTAAAATTTTTGGGGTATGTAAGCAACTACAAGATGCATCCAAATAAGTAAAAAAATATATGGCATGTAATCTAAAAAAACATATCCTTATGACGTCACACTTTTTTGAAACACCCTGTATAAACAAAAATAGTTTCCTGAAATGCGCCCTAGGATACAGGTAAAGCCTGCAAAACGTCATAATCCTAACTTAATTAATAAGTGAGCTACAGAAGACGGGAGGTGAGGCGCAGGACCCTGTATATACGGGTCTAGAAATTACATTTAAGCTATTTTTGTTAATTTCCACTCTTATCTAAAAAATAATTATTAACTGGTGATACACCGTTGGAAATAAAATTAAATAAAGAATTTTATTGTAATAAAACAAAGATATGTCGCTATTTGAAAAATTCGAGAATTTTTTTTTTTTAACAGGTCGTAAATATAATACCTCTAACGGACACATTTTTCTTAAGCAAATCTATTTTATATTATAAATCAGGTTAAAATGAACCATTTTAACGTTTCCAACATTTTAGAAAACAAAGTAAAATTGATTTATGAGGCCATTTTTAAAAGAAATGATAAGGTGTGATAAGCCATAGAAAAGAGAATATTGGAATAATATTCAAGCACAGAATAAAAATGGGGGTTTCCATTTAAAATTTAAAAGTTGACTTCACTTTCTGTTAAACCGAAAGTGTAATTGAAGATTTAAATTTGCCGAAAAATGGTAATTTACACACTTATTAAATCCTCAAATTTTTAAATCTTTACTTTGAAAATTACTGAAAAATTTCTTGTGTCACTCGTGTATAAAAAATGATGTAAAACACCAATTGGTCTAGGGGGGCTAAGCTCCCCCCTAGCCTCTAGTTACGCCAATGTACAGACAACAAAAACAAACAGTCATACATAATAAGTGTATCTTAGAACTTTTTAAAGTTTCCGATAAGAAAATTTGGATCTGAACCCCGACAAAAAGTAGAACGGCTCAAAATTTAATTAAGATATCATTCATCCTTCACATAATAAAGCCCTTTTAATGTGGCAGAGTAAGGATTACCAAATTTTCAAAGAAAAGACATCATGAGCTCTTTCCAGTTAAGAGGGTGGAAAAGTTTGTGGCTCAGAGGCGTAGACATCTTTAACTATTTAATAGTTTTTTATAACTAATAACCTGCTAATTCGAGTTATATTCTTTTGTAATAACTTACCAATGGCGAGCACTCTATTTGAATTATCCTGTATAGAAAAATAGAACACATTGATTAATTTTTGTTGAGATCAGTGGCGGATCCACAATTCCGCTGAGAGGGGGGGAGGGAGGGGCGACTAACAAAGACGTTATACGGGCTCTAAAAATCTTTCTACTCTTAAAAGTGACTTCTAAAAAAATGCTGACCCTTCAATTTCCAAGGCTCTAAGACTCTAAGTAAAGTAAACTAAACATCTATTTCGTAAGGCTCGGGGGGGGGGGGGGACCTTGAGAGCGGGCCTTTCTTAAACCGTTTAATTATTTTAAGGCTCTTGGTTGGTTGGTTGGTTGGTTTAAGGCGGGGGTTGGGCGTTCGGCCCAAGCTTCTTGCACTGCAGCCTAGTGGCTTATTGTGCTCCCCTATCTTGCTAGAAAAGATTTGTTCCTTTTATAAGGTCCAGCAAATTCCTACCAAGTTTGTCATGTGGGTGGTTATCCCCACATTGAATGTCTCCGAAGATTCTGAGTCTTCCTCGGGTTAGTGCTTCGCAGTTATATATGATATGTGAGGCGGTTTCGTCCTCATCGCCGCAAAGTCTGCATTCAATGGGACCATTGTAAATTCCTACTCGGTGTAGGTGTTTTCTTAAGCAGTGGCCTGTTAGTAGACCGACCACTTGTTTAAGCTGGGTGCGCGTTAAAGGCATCATTCCAGTTGATAACTTTTTGGAGGGTTTTCCAATTGTGGCCCTCGCTTGGGTATGACCAGGTATCCTGTTCCATCGGGACAGGTGTTGTTGCTGTGCCCACCTGTCTGATGCTGTTCTGGTTGCCTGTTTTGATATGCCAAGGGCGGGTTCAGGGCCCCTGAGTTTTTGAGATGATCCGGCTCTTGCCAGTTCATCGGCCTTTTCGTTGCCTGCTATCCCTGAGTGGCCAGGAACCCATAGGAGTTCTACCTTGTTGTTCCTTGCGGCCAGGTTTTTCAGGTCGTTTAGGCACTCCAGTATGATCCTCGATTTCAGGGCCTTGAGGGCAGCTTGGCTGTCGGACAGAATGTATATCTCTTGGTCGTGATAGCCCTTTTCGATATTTTTCTGTACACATGCTTGTATAGCACGTATTTCTGCTTCGTATACTGTGGCGAAGTTTCCTAGGGGAATGCTGATTTCCATTCTTAAGGCTCTTACAACAAGATAAATTGATTTTTGCAACAAGATATACAAGAGAAGTTTGAAGGTTTTTCAAGAAAGTCAAAGCTTTTCTCTTGTGACAATAGAAAATCTTAAAGATAATTTCTCTTGCATCTAAAAATTAATGTTTAAATAAGTTCACTACCCTGGGTCGATAGCACCAATTTTTTCAGTGTACCTATCATTCCTCTTTGCTTTGGAGATTGGAGATTTCCCACGAATCCGGAAATTTCCCACAAGGTGGCAATATAATTACAAATTCTGACAACTATTTATTTACGTGAAATCGAACTGAACCCAAAAATTAATCTGTACACCCAAAAATTTTTTGTCGTTATTGAACTGTTCACCTAAGAAATAACATGAACCAACCCAACCTACAATTTTAGGTTGTCACAACGAAATTTTATATACGGGTATCTAAAGCAATTATTACAACTAATACCTTTTAGTTTTCACAACCAATATGTAAAGGTGGAAACATTTTTTTCAAAGAAATATTGTTTTTGTTAATAATGCAATCTATAAATTTAATATTGCCGAAGCAATCATTTATTTGGGCCAAACTTGAAATTTTCATAGAGTAACAATCACGTATATAGTCACAACATTATGTTTATTATCTTTCTTCTGTACAGTCTAATTGTAAGAAAGAAGTTGAATCATAAATAAGTAAACATTTTAGTAAGTTTAAACCATATAAAGCATGGCCAAATTAGCAAGTTGATTTCATAGAAATAACTTAAAAATATTGTATGTTTAATTTCTACTTAGCAACGAAAAATATTACTTCCTAAAGTATCCATTTAAATAAAAAATGCCTTTTTATTACTACTCTACAGTGGCGGCGCCATACTATTAAGTATGTATAAACTAATTGGAATAAAACATTTTTTAAATGTATTAAACCATCATTTTACTATACTGGTCATTTTTAATAATTGATTGTCTGACTTTCCAATAACCCCATCCATGCGCTACTATTTTTACAGGGTTCGATTTTATATAAAATATTAGAGAGTTGTGATCGAAAAATGCTACTGGTACATTTTTTTATATTGTGAACTAATTAAACATGTTCGTTGGAAATGTATCTAAATCTATCCCGGTTTCACAATTTTCTCTTATATATGTATATTCCACCTTATCCTTGTGGATTACCTCCCAAATATCCCTTAACTTAAGAGCTTGTACTATATTATTTAATGATTTACTAATATTTACGCAATTTCTAGAGTCTTTCCTCTGATAACACAATTAAAATCTACTAAAAGTGCTAAGGGAACAATAAAATGCTTATTCAGCTCATTTTTAAAAAAGGTATTTCTTTCTTTGTAATTTTGAGCTGCAGACGGCGCGTAAATATTAACAAATCTAAAGTTATTTATTGTAGCCGATATGTTTTCTGTATACAGGGTGATTCCTAAGTTGATACTTCTTTTTTAGCTGTGTATAGAAGGCATTAAAATAAACAACTTTTTCCAATATCTTTTTTCAAAAAACTCAAGAATAGGCGACATAAAAAAATAAAAAATCTAAATGCGGGTCTGGTCATAAAAACATTTCCCGCTATAGTTTCTGTTGTTTTTCTTATCTCTTATTAATATTAGTCATAGGACTAGTGTTAAGCAAACCGCTGCGCTGTGTTTTTAGGAAGCTAGTTAATTTTAAATTGGTGATAGATACTTGAAAATGGTAAAATTTGAAAACAATTAACTAATAGATATGGTGTCGTAAAAGTGCGGATGTAGGTATCTTCGAGATTATACGCAAAACGCTTTCCCTTGCGGCGGGCAGGTTAGACAGAACCGTATTTGATTCGTAGTGTAATGACAGCATGTAAGTACTTTATTTTTGAGTTTTTGGAAAAAAGGTATTTGAAAATGTTGTTTATTTTAATGCCTTCTATACACAGGTAAACAGAAGTAGGTATCAACTTAGGAATCACCCTGTATAATGGCTGTGCCTCTATTGTTTTTCCCTACATTTGTTACATATTCATAGTTAATATTACAGTGAAAGAACTCCAAATTTACTTCTTGTAAAAAACATACATCTATGTAATTTTTTTTTATATAGTCGAATAATAGCGCGATTTTATTCTTTTTCTTAAACACTTTATATTATAGTTGCCACTGTATAGAGAATATTAACCATTTACGTATATAATAAAATATTTATTCAACCCTTGCCTGATCATTGTCCATGTCATCTTCCACTCCCGTATTTCCTTGATCCATGGTGTCAACGTCACTAGAACTATCTGATTGCACAATTTTACTTGACCAATTATTGACATTAATTTTTATTTTCGGTAGCCTTTTTTCTTCTTCGGAGCTTGCGCTTTGAATTAAATCTCGTTTTCTTTTATTTTTCCTTTTCCTAAGCCTGTTTTTGTTTGCGTCTGCGTCGGTTCAATTATATCTTGAGATACTATCGGTGAGTCTACAGGTTCGATTGTAGCCTGTGATAAAGTGGGCTCAATTATGTCCTGCGACGTTATGGGTGACTCTAGGGATATCGTATCTTTTGATGGAAGCACTATTATTTCTGGATATAAACTGTGTGTTGTGTTTTCGTTGCTGATTGTAGTGTTGTTGTTTAGCTGGATGGTGGGCCCCTTTGTCATATCAGCATATGTAATGTTGTCGACATTAATAATCCCCTCACCCATAGGCGCTTCTGGCCTTCTTATTTCTTTGAGTCTATTATAAGTAGTTTTCGGGCAGTTTTTTCTTTCATGTCCGGTTCCATCGCATATCATGCATGTTCTTATTTGTTCTTGGTAGGTACGTGACAAGTGAAGTGACTCCTTCTATTGTTAGGTATGAAGGAATGTTTTTTTTGATTACCATTATCGCTGTCCGAATGCCTGTATTTACCTTGTAAAGCCCCTCACCCCTGTAAAATTCGTTTCTTAGTGTTCTTACAATACCAAAGTTTTCCAGTTTATTTTTAATTTTTGTGTTTTCCATTTCGAAGGGAAAATCAAAAATTCTTACTACTTTTTCCTCAGCTTCTTCAGATAAAAAAACATCAAAATCCTCTCCTTCCTCATTCTTGTACTGTACCAACTTCTCCATTTTTATTAAGTAGCTCTTTAACAAGTATATTACTTGTTAATTTCAAATATACAATCGCTTTTAGGTGGTCATATTGAATTCCTATTATTTGATCTTTATTCAAATCAAAACTTTTTTTTACCCATAAATGCAAGTGTAAATGCGATGGTTTTTTCTTCACCTTCTTAAAATCCATTATAATTGTGTTTATTCGATATCTCGACATTCCGATACACTGTTCCTATAAAAAAAAACTTCGCAAGTACTGATAGGATACCGTGTTTACCTGTTAAATACCACAGGTCAACTGATAATGAAAAACTATCTCGAAATCGGTTTATAAACAGAAGTTACGCCATTGCCCGGGAACTCTAAACCCCCATCATCCTTTCCAGAAAGCAACGGGATGAGCGCAAAGTGGAAGGCGGGTCTTTCTAATGAGTTACTCGGCGGCACAAAAGAGCGTCCCTTGGGACCGCTATCAGGGCTCGCCAGGCGTCCCGTCCAACCGAGGCACGCGATACGCCCACAGTTCCACTAAGGAGTTACGCCGCGCTTTTCGAGATGCTGCTAATCTTTTAAATTGCTATTTTACTAGGTGTTTCTTGAAGTTTGGAATCTGGGAAGTTTTGTGATAATATACAGGGTGTCCCAGATAAGGATGCACGCTACCTGTAGAGTCCATCCTTATCTAGGACACTCTGTATAGGGAAGATATGTCTGAGACGCAGTGGCACTCCCAGGATTTTGTCTTGGGGGGAGGGGGGCTATTTTTCATATTCAGCAAATTGAAAAGCCTTTTTTAGACGTCAGCCACTGCGGAGATCTTAGTACCTGAAAAATCTGTTGAAGTTTTTTTTTTGGTGGGCAAAATATCACCAATACCACCATAAAAGTAAGCAAAACAAAATTGATCCCTTCAAACAAATTGAATACGCCACTGATGCCACAGACACTATTTATGTAATATACATTTATTTTGAGTTTTAACTAAATTTACGCATCGTGCATTTCGAAACAAATCAGCTAAAACCAACGCCAACAAAACTACCCCCATTTAAATTAACGTTTTAACGAAGTAAGCGCTGAAAATACCCCCAAAACAAAAGCGACTCGTATAAAACTGATAAATGACACTTCAGCTTCATGGCCTACTGCTAAAAATGAACGCAAACGGACTGATTTTCAATTAAGCGCAAAAATGGAAAATCCAACCATGCACCATTTCACTGAATCCAGAATCAAAGTGTCACATATCGAGCTGGACCAGCAGAAATGTGGGGATGAAAATGTTAAAATACTGAAGAAAAATCCGTTGACTGATTGGTTTCAATAAATGCGATTCTATTGATAAGAATGCTGGATGAAAAAAAGTTTAACTGTAAAATCCAAGCTCGATTTAATTAAAATTTACCAATAATGTGTTTTTGCTATGATTTAAATACAGGAAGGGGATTTTAAATGGAACGTTGCTTATAGCGGCTCTGGGATTAAGATTTCTCTAAAATCCAAAAATACGTCCTCAAAGATGTTTTATGGGCCTCGTTTTTGTCATGTAAAAAAATTGCGACCCAAAATAGGGGGTGCAGCTAAAACCAACTGTTTTTTTCAAATTATAGAGGATACCTACCACTTGTGGCACCTTTTTGGAAAGCTTATCGAAATCTGTCAATCCATGTGGCAGAAATTTAATAAAAACTAATTTAAGGAAAAATGACATTAAGAATAACGTTGAAACTGTAATATCACTTTGTTAGCATAGCAATTGTTGAAAATATGCCCCATAAATCTATTAGCACTGACCAAACCGATGGTAGAAATCTTCCAAAACTTCTGGCGTAAATAAACGTATCTCTGCCCCAATCCTTGCCTTCAACTTTTCCAAATTTCTATGTCAGGTGACATAGACTTTTCTTTTTAAATCGCCTTATAAATAAAAATCTAAGAGTGTAATATCCGGAGATTTGCGCGGCCACTCTATAAATTCTCGCAGTCCTATCCACGTATTTGGAAATGTAACATTTAATAATTCTCTTACATTTCTTGCAAAGTAAGAAAGGCTCCATCCTGCTGGAAAAATATCATTTAGTCTAGATTTCCATAATTAGAAAATATAAAGTTCTGGTATTAAGAACTTTGCAAGAAATGTAAGATAATTCTTAAATATTACATTTTCAAGTACCTACGTGGATAGGACTGCGAGGATTTATAGAGTTGCCGTCCAAATCTCAGGATATTACACTTCAGATTTTTATTTATGAGGCGATTGAAAAAAAGGGTATATGTCACCAGATCTAAAATTCTGGAAGAGTTGAGACAATAATTCGGACAGAGACGTTAAATCACGCCAGAAGTTTTGGAGAGAGTAAGGGAAGAGTTCTACCATCGGTTTGGTCTGTGCTAACAGATTCGTGGGGTACATTTTCAACAATTGCTATGCTAAAAAAATGACATTACAGTTTTAAAGTTATTGTTAATGTTTAATTCGTTTTTATTAAATTTCTGACACATGGTTTGACAGATGTAAAAAAATACATGGACAAATTCCTTTGTCGATACGCTTTCCATATCTGCCACAAGTGGTATCCTCTAATTTGAAAAAAAAAGTTGATTAGACCCCTCTTTGGGGTCACAATTTTTTTTTACATGACAAATGTGAGGCCCATAAAAAATCTTTAAGGAGATAGTTTTGGATTTTAGAAAAATCTTATTCCCAGAAACGCTGTAAGCAGCGTTCCATTTAAAATCCCCACCCAGGGTGATACAGGGTGATTTGATGTATCTTTTTTAGCTGTGTTTAGATGGCATTAAAATAAACAACATTTTCAAATACCTTTTTTTAAAAAACTCAAAAATAAGGTTCATTCATTTATTACCTTTATGCCTAATTTGCCCGCTGAATAACATTAGGAAAACTTCTGAGTGTAGGATGAGCCCGCAAGGGTTCATTGTTCTTAAATTTTACCATTCACGTGTCACTAATTTAAAATTAACTTGCTTCAGAAAAACACACCGCAGCGAATTGCCAAATAAATAACTAACCATCGACCCGTAAATTGCATGATTAATAAGACCAAAACAACATAAAGTATAGCAAGCTACGTTTTGATGACCAGGCCCGTACTTAGATTTTTTTACTTCTGTATCTCTCCTATTTTTAAGTTTTTTGAAAAAAGGTATTTGAAAAAGTTGTTTATTTTAATGCCTTCTATACACAGCTAAAAAAGAAGTATCAACTTAGGAATCACCCTATATACTGTTACTAGTGTGGCGAATCTAAATAAAGTGACAGTTGCGACTTTTTACCTAACTTACAATTATTTTTTGTTGAAAGAAATTTCACGTCAATAATAAAAAAATACAAATAAAGGACTTGGTCAAAAGCAATTTGTAAATTGAAAGATGTCCCTTATCTGCAGTAAAATATTGATTCAAAGTATTTATAAATGATCGTACGTAGACATAATTATCTCATTAAAACTTTTATTTCGTAATCATAAATCATCTGGTTACCGGAGTTTTGCGTCACGCTGTTAAAAAAAATACTGGTTCACTTATCAACCCATTAATTAAGTCATACTAAACTTACACATTATAAACCGTAATCTCTTTTTACTTTCACTCAGGTAACAAACAAGAAAATAAATATTATATCATATACAGGGTCAATTTTATGTATAGACTAGCGAAATATATAGAATAGAAAAGTTTTAGGGTTTTTTAAAATCTATTATACTGCAGAAAATTGAGTATACATACATGGTCAGTCAAAAAGTCATGAAAGGACAAAGTTAATTTATTTTAAATGAAACATCCTGTATACTTAGTGAATGATAGAAAAGTTTTGAACTTGCATTGTCTTTTGTCATTTGTTTTAGATTACAACGTTTCAACTGGTAAGTATCTCCAGTCGTCTTCAAGTGAATACTAATTAAGTACAGTAACTACAGCTCTATTTATACTAGCTAGATGCACTGGAGCGTAAAGCTTTAAACGCTGTCATGAGTGGCGAAGCGCGCCGAATAACGGTGCCTTGGATTTATTGCATGTGGTACCATGTGGATCTGCAGAAACAAGCGAAGCACGGCGCGTCGAACTTAATGCCAAATTTCCTATTCTCATATTTCTCCGTGCCGCGCTTCGCATAAGTGCGTGACAAGCTTGACTGTGATGAGTGTTGTAACGTACATCAGTTTTATTATTAAATCACATCACATTCGCATATTATCACTTTATTAGTCTCAACACAAGGAAGGTTCGGTATATAATGAAATCCAATATTTTACATTTATTTATTTATGTATTGCCATATACATTTACAAAGTAAATAATGACGTTGTCAAACTAAGAAAAAGAAAAGTTATTTTCAGTAAGTTTAAGTTTTATTTGATAATATCATGGTATATCATAAAAAATTTTGTCAAGAAGGTAGCACTTTACTTTGTTCTTGAACTTTCTGCATTGAGTAATGTTTCTGACAGTTTCCGGGAGTGCATTATAAAGAGAACTGCAGAAACAAAATGGACTTTTCCGATAAGAGGATGTTTTGTAGCCAGAAATGTAAATTTTATTTGAGTTTCTAGTATCACGATCATGAATTGTTAAAGTATCGGGAAATTTGGAAGAGTGTTTTTTTACAAACATTACTGCACTAAGAATTAAAATACTAGGCTGCGTAAAAATTTTATATCGCCGATATGTTTCTTTGCAAGATTCAAGTGGGGTTAAAAAGTAAATTTTACAAACTATTCTTTTTTGCAAAATAAATAATCTTTGTAGTTCTGTTGATTGGCCCCAGTAAAGTATTAGATAACTTAGGTGACTATAGGCTAACGCATAGTATATATTAAGTAATTGTTTGCTACCCATACAATTTTTTAAGTTGACTATAGCAACATATGCCGAGTTAAGTTTACTAGCAACAAAATCAACATGAGCTGTACACTTTAACTGTGAGTCTATATGAAGAAATTTGCATTGCTCAACTCTCTGAATAGTATTCTCGTTTAGTTTTAGATTTAAATCAGGAACCTGCCTCTTTTTATAGAAAATAATTAAGTGGTTTTTCTCACACCATAATGAAAATCTAATCAAAATATGCTTAGCAATTGCAATCAGTTGATCCAATGTGCCAGCAGATATAATCACAGTTGCATCATCCGCATAAAAAATTAGTTTGGCAGGAATACCTTTCGATATCAGATATTTTTCAAGATCATTTATGAAAAGTGCAAAGAGCAAAGGTGATATTACGCCCCCTTGGGGTACACCATATTTAACATTAAATTGATCAGAATAGGAATTTTGAACTTTGACTCTTATTCGGCGATTAGAAAGAAAAGAATTTAGCCACCGAGCAACATTGCCACGTATACGTAACGCATGCAATTTTTTTAGCAAAAAGGTAGCATCAACACAGTCGAAATCTCGAGTTAAATCAAAGAAAAGAGCTAATGTGTAATAATTAGAATCAATACCTTTGTGTGTGCATTCGAGTAGGTCGAAAGCAGCCGTGCTTGTTGAGAACTTTTTTCGAAAACCGTGTTGTGAGGTACTCATTAACCTCTCTCTCTCTCGACAGAAAAGACTCAATCGGCAATCATTTTTTCAAAAAGTTTGGAAAAAGAGGTTAGGCCAATTATAGCCCGATAATTTTCGACATACTCTAAATCACCTGTTTTGAGTAGTGGAATTGTTTCACCAAGTTTGAGAGCATCAGGAAAAATACCTGCAGTTATGGGAATATTGAAAATATAAGAGAGGGGATATTTAAGGTATTCCCAAATGGCAGTCATTGCGAAAATAGGAATATCATTTGTACTGCAACAGGTTTTTTTATTTTTAAATGTATGTAGAATAGAAAGAGTATCATTGCCAATATGTTTCTTAGGTCCGCTAGATCAATCTCTTGATAACTTTTGCCAGCCAGATAATTTCTATGGAAACAATTGTCTCAACAATGGTTTCTTTGGAAATTATCTGGCTGGTAAAGTTATCAAGAGATTGATCAAGCGGACCATAGTCATACGATTATGTCATCATTCTTATACTCTACAGGTGTAGTCATGCGTTCAGTGTCTGCGCGGTATTTTAAGTTTACATCCACTTAACAAGGATTTCCAGATATTTCTTATATATAATGAGGGCTTACTAAAACAATCTGGGTTCTGGTGTATGGTAGCAGCTTCCTAGAACTTCCTCGTGTAGTTCTTTATACAAGATTTGAGATTCTGTCCACTTGATATAATGGTCGTGTGTCCAGACATGGTAAGCTGCACCTGATTTATGGTCATGCCTTTTAGCGTGTTGTTTCTTCATTGTATGCCCGGCGTGCAAACCTGTATGCCGCATATTTTACATCGACATGTTTAAGTTTTTGCTTTACTCTATTATATTATGATGAATTATTTATTTTTATAACGACAATGTAAAAGAATGGACACTTAATGGTCATTTAAAAAAATTTCTGTATACAAATGTTAGGTTTTAAAATTTAGAGTTAAAGAATTCAATTTTAATGCAATGTAAAAGAATTGCCCAGTACCAACTCGCTAATGTTGAAAGATAATTTTACAATTGTACAGTTTTTTTTAAATTATTTTTTATAACAAATTGTTTATTTTTAAACACCCTGTTATTTTCTTCCCCTTTTAGCAATTCTTGATGATTTTAATACTGTTTAATAGGTTTTATTGTAAGTAAAATAATTAGTATTCTATTAAAAGATCCGTTTTGAATATAACGTTCGTTTAATTTAAAAATATAAGTTAAATCCAGTGTAGAAAGTATCTCAAGATTTTTAAAAAGTCTACCGTTTGCAAATTACATTTGACAATGAAAAAACACAGGATAACAAGTACATTAATGCTGGCATCCGCGGCATTACCTATTTATTTCCAATGAAAACCCAACCGCAATCCTGTTTAAATAAGTTAAGATCGGATTGTCTAAAATTGTTGAAACTCCACATGTGCACTCACCACACAGAGACCCTAAAAAAGTCTCCTTACGACCTCGCTCTAAAGTTAACAGGGGAGCAAATATTTAGAAAGTCTAAAACTTGTATGGGATTTCCTATGTTTCCAACCACTATGCACACCCGGAAGATAGACCATGCATGATACACTTCTTGTATCATGCATCTCTATATAAAGCGCTCTGGGCTCTTGAACTGACACCATATTTTGGGAAAGAGATAGAGAATTTATGCACGTTGGTATACCGGTGTGATGTGACTCTACCTAGAGTTTTGGTCAACACAAAAACAGTTTTTTATAAAACATTCAAATTTATTGATTTGAATTTAATGAATGAAACAACTGAGAAATGTATAAAATCGTTTTTATATATTACCAGATGAGTTAGATGACATAGTACATACAGGGTGTTTCCTAAGTTGATACTTCTTTTTTAGCTGTGTATAAAAGGCATTAAAATAAACAACTTTTTCAAATACCTATTTTCAAAAAACTTAAAAATAGGCGAGATACAGAAGTAAAAAATCTAAGTGTGAGCCTGGTCATCAAAACGTAGCCCGCTATACTTTTTTGTTATTTTTCTTATCTCTTATTATTTATGCAGTTTACGGGTGGTGTTGAGCAATCCGCTGCGGTGTGCTCTTCTAAAGCAAGTTAATTTTAAATTGTTGACAATATTTTAAAACAATAAACTATGGTGCTAATTTGAGGTGAGTGTCATCAAAGTGCGGCTGCTGCTTTGAGATTATACGCAGAAATCTTTCCCTTGCGGGCTCATCCTACACCCAGAAGTTTTCTTAATGTTATTCAACAGGCAAGTTAGGCACGACCGTATTTGATCCATAGTGTAATAAATGAATGTAAGTACTTTATTTTTGGGTTTTTTGAAAAACGGTATTTGAAAATGTTGTTTATTTGAATGCCTTCTATACACAGCTAAAAAAGAAGTATCAACTTAGGAATCACCCTGTATAAAAAAATTTCTAACTATTGTTGAGAAATGTGCTGTTGTTTCTTTGACAAATATAATAACGGGCAAATGAGCAAGGTTGCGCCTCCCATTTACTAGAATCCACTACACCGTAATCTTTTCCAAATACGAGGCAGTGGTCGCTTGTATCTGTAAAGTGTGGTTCATTAGTACCCCAATTTGTATAGGTAATTAGTTGTGCAGAGTTTACCCATATCCATGCATCGTTGTTGAGATGTAACCCGTCAATCCAATAAGTATCTAAAACAAAAATTAAGTGGGGTCTGTATAGTGGGTAGAGATGTCAATCCCGAAATTTTTTTTAATCCCGGGTTTTTCGAAATTTGTACGATTATTTTTTTCATTCATAATACGAGTATTATGATCCCGGGATTAGTTGTACCGAACAAAATAAGATGACATTCAAATTTTATTGTATTATTAACTTAAAACACAAAATTTAACCAAAAAAAAACACTTCTAAACGAACTTAAAGAAGTGTGTTGTACCAACAAATAAGTTTTAGGTTTATATTTTTTTTTTAAAACTGCAAAAATATTAGTGCGTCTGAAGTTTTATTCCAGCCTTGAACGCAGTGGCGTACTTAAGGGAGGGGGGGGGCTGCCGGGCTGCAGCCCCCACCGAGCCTCGGAGCTCGGGTCTAAAAGTCTAATTGCAACCTAATTTTTCGTCTCACGTTTGGACTCTTAATTTAACCCAGATATGCCCAACCATATTTTTTGTTTAAATTTAAGTTAATTTTTTGTTGATTTGGTTTCTATTGGCACATAATAACCTACAAAAAATGCTAAAAAAAATCTAAAGCTAGTGAGTCCAGCAATAATGGGCGTTCTTTTAAAAGGACAGTGGGCATATATATAGCCAGATTAAGTAATAATAAATTAGAGTAACCAAAAACCATTTTTTTATTTAGAACTAAATTTTACAGTATAGGTATTCTAAAAATTACTGTAAAATATAATCACATTGGGTTTAAACACTATAAACAATTATGATCGTGTATGGTAAGATATATAGCACCGGACATGCAGCATAACATTACATTTTCGACATTTCGTAGACACTCTTTTATGGCACACTCTGCATCTTGTCGGCCTATCCTGCTCTTCAATAAGATGATCTAATCTGTCATATCTTGACTCTACATTCTCCAAAGGTGAAGGTCTATTAAGCCTTTTATGTAAATTAAGCCCCCTATCTTCTCTGTTGCTTTCAATAAGCGACATGGCGACATTTCTTCGGAAGGCCAAGTGGTCTAGTTTTTTCCTTGTTTTCTGTGAAGTTACCATGAATTTTTTTCGGCAGCATCGAGCAAGTGTGTAATAAGTAGAAAATACCATTTCTTACCCCTAACTGCTATACGATATAAGCTAATATTTTAGTCGCTTCGGTCGGCACCCCCCATATTGGTTTATATCCTCATAACGTTTTTTCGATATTAATTGATTACGAAGCTCGGAGAGTGGAATTCTATCTTCATCGTCATAATTTTGTTCAAAGAGTTCGGCTTCTACTCGAAGTTGGAAAGGCGGCAAATTGTTCAAGTTGACGTCATCGTCGTCGCCCGAATCTTCATGGGTTAATATATCGCAGGAGTTTGTAGGCGGCATAATAGCAATGTCAATTGCTTTTTTGCTAACATCCTCTTTGTCATCTTTTAGTATCGAAAGAAGATCAGTAAGCGTTGCTCCCCTAAAATAAACGTTGCGTATTAGCCCACAGTCCTTCTAGAAGGACACCTATATTTACGCCCAAGTGGAACTTACAATTCCCGCAAATTTTCAACATAACCTTATTATAATTACTTGTTGATCTAATTTATTTAATTTTAATAATCTATTGGCCGATTTTTGTTATGATTTATGAAATAAACTTACCCTGTTATCTTGAAGTCATTGTGAACATCCATTATCACTTTTCAAGAACTCCGTATATATCATTAAACACAAAAATAACACGGTATCTCATGAAAACCAAACAGTCTATGCTTTAATCTTGGCGAATGATACAGTGCAATCTTATAGAAACCATATGTATTATTATGTGGGCGGTTTAAAATGGTTTCTGTAAAGAGTACGTTTTAAAGGACAGTGGGCATATCTGGGTTAAATCTTCAAATAATGTATTCTTGGCTTAGATTACAAAGGTCTTGTAGGAAACGTTTAGTTTTTAAACTTTTCCTTCTAAAAGTCCTGTTTTATATAGAGATTAAGGTTTAAGACGCATATCGATTTAGTTATTGATGTTGTTGCAATTTTATAAGAAAACGAGTAAATGAATAATATTTTATAGTAATTTTCTATTATATACTTATCTTGTCTGTTCCGTTTTCCTTTTTTTATATTTATTTAAATCAACAAAATTATAACCCAATGCAATAAAATATTTTTACAACAAAAACAAAAAATAATTAGGTATTTATTTTTAAAGAGAAAAATTAAAGTAAAAATTGTAATTAAAACATTTTTTATGGAAGAAGTGTGATAATTTATTATAAAAAAATAGTGCGGGAAGAAACAAGAATGCTTTATTATAAATATACAAAACGGCACTTAAGAAGGAGTATTTCAAAATCTAAGCATTTGCACCAAAAACTGCTCTTAGATCTTCGCGCCTCAAATACATGATTTCTGAAAAAATCGTCAATTTTGTCGTAGTGAGCGATATTTACTTTATTCTTAATCAGGAAAAACCGAGCCCGAAAAACGCTGGTTAGAGTCATACATACGTCCTATGTTAAAATTTTAGATTGACACCAATATTCATATATTTCACAAATATAAAAAATGTTTTGTTTTTTAATAAAGAGCCAGCTAGGAATATAAAAGAAAACATTAACAAAAACAAATTTAATCGAACCATGCAGAGGGTGAGAGGTAATCATTTAATTTTTGAAATTTGATAGTAGTTAGGTTAATTTTAATCAAACTTTGGGCGTGGCCCGAAAATTTTTCGCCTGTGGCGCTTTTCGACCTTCTTTACTAAGTACAATATCATGAAATACATGTAGTTCCGACTGTCCCTCTCTCCAGAAACAAAAAGGCCCGCTTACACCCACTGAGCACCCCCCGAGCATATTTTCTGGCTACGCCACTGCTTGAACGTATTTTATTACATAACAATACTGCAGAAAAGATACATCTTTCAGTTTCCACACTTGAGGGAATTGACAGGTCTAATCCCGGTATTTTTGAGACAGGTTTTCCTTCCAGTATCCCGAAATTGACATCCCTAAAGTGTCGGAATAATGACGGGTTGCACAAAGATTGTTAACCAGAATTAACTAACCAGCAAGTTGACTGTGATATAACTGACATTGACAAGCATTATAAACTCACAATCAATCAAAGGTTCCTGATAAGTAAATTAAAAATTAAGGTAACCGGGCCAGTATGATTGTGAGAAAATTATTTCTGCCAATGTCATGTATGTCAGTCAAACCTGCTGGTTACTTTTTTACTTTTAAATACGACCCTCTGATCAGGTCAAGTGTCTACGTGTATTTATTGCTATTTCCTGGCAGTTGGAAATAAATAAACTAAAGTATCTACCAGTGGCTTAGACAAGGGAGGGGGAAGGGGGCCCGAACCCCCCCCCCCCCGAAATCAAAAGAAAAAAGAAGATACAGTGTGTCCGCCGATGGGGGTACCCAATAGGGAAAAAATCTTTATTATTCATTTTACGACCAAAAGTCATTCTTTATAAAAAGTTCTGCTTGTCGAGAAAATGAATTTACGATAAAAAAAATTTAGATTCCATGTACAGGGTGTTAATAAATTGGGAAAATATGAAAACGCTTCAAGAGAGAAGTACCATTATTTATTATTTTTTACAAACATTTTATAAAACAAAGTTGTTTATAAACTAACCTAAAGTCTGAATACAAAATTTGTAATAAAAATTCGAATTTTTAAAAATTATTCTACATAGCTACCTCCTAACATGACGCACTTTTCCGCCAACTTAATAAATTTACCGTACACTTTACGAATGATTCGCGGCACATTCAGATCATGGATTGCTCCTTCTATGCGTTGTTTTAATATTTCCCTATCATGTGGAAGATTATCTGAATAAACCTTTTGTTTTAAGGCACCCCACAGAAAGAAATCTAATAATGAAAGGTCAGGCAACCTAGCTGGAATGCAAATAATTACATAAAACCCATTTAATTTTTAAAAATTCGAATTTTTATTTCAAAATTTGTATTTAGACTTTAGGTTACTTTATAAACAACTTTGTTTTATAAAATGTTTGTTAATAAATAATGGTACTTCTCTCTTGAAGCGTTTTCATATTTTTCCAATTTATTAACACCCTGTACATGGAATCTAAATTTTTTTTATCGTAAATTCATTTTCTCGACAAGCAGAACTTTTTATAAAGAATGACTTTTGGTCGTAAAATGAATAATAAAGATTTTTTCCCTATTGGGTACCCCCATCGGCGGACACACTGTATAAAATATATATAATTGGGCAACATAAAAAATCTTTGACGGCAACGCTATCAATAATGCGCCAAATAAAATAACAAATTATCCTTCCAGGAACTACAGCTTCAGCAGAAAGAAGTTTTTCCACTTTAAAAAGATTAAAAACATATCAGAAAAACGATTCAGACGAAGAGCATCTAACAAGTTTAGCTTTAATAAGTATTCATCAAAAAATCCACATTGATATATGAAATAATCAATATATTTGGTCAAAACAGGCGACGAATTATGGTTTAGTTTTTGGCAAAAAAAATATGTTGTGCTTTTAGTTTATGGTTAATTTTTGTTTTTTCAATAAAAATATTCCTTATTTTTAATATAAAAAATTTTCGCCTGCGGCGCTGGTTCGTACCTTTTTCTAGCCTTTTGTGTTGAACTAAATTTCTGGCTACACCACTGGTATCTATAGTCCGATATACGAGTCTATAGCTACAACCCCTAAGAAGGTAGAGTAGTGATAAATATCTATAAAGGTAGTTTTATAGATTTTAACTAAAAAGTGAAAAGCTAGTATTATTTGTAGATAATCTTTTAGATTTATATATATCTAATATATTATGTTTTAAACCTGTATTCTTTCAGTGACTATAGACTCGTGATTCGGACTTTACTTACTAACACTTACCGCTGGAATTAGTCCCAATTAAATACAAATAATTAGTCAAATTATTGTTTTCTACAGCATTATTAATAGTGACTAGCTGCATTCCAATGGTCTTACATTGAACCACGGCGTGAAGAAAAGTTGCCTACGATGCAGATTATTACATGAAAGCAGTTTTTAAGAGGATTCTTGGCTGCGCGTAGGTGAATTTTAAAAATAACAAATTTTACTTGACAAATTTGCACTATTGTGAAGCATATTCTTAACCTAACTTTTGTTAAGTGTCATAAAAGGACGCGTAAATTTTACAACGTGTAAACTATGTTTCTTTGTAATTGACCACTGCGATTGGTCAGGTTCATATCCTAACTAGGATCGATGAATTTATATCCGTGCAGTTAACCGGAATAGCCCACTTTGGCAAGGCGGAAATTAAGCGGTCGCGCCGCAGTGGCGGTTCATTGGCGGTTCCGTGGCGGTCGCGGCCACATACACAGTAATTGACCGCGACCGCTAACAAATCCGCCACAGCGGCGCAACCGCTCTGGTTTGCGCCTCACTTTTAGCTCTGGATTGCGTCTTACTTTATCCAATCACTTATTTGGTGTAAAAGGAATCAGTAAATATCCATGTGAGAGTAGAAAAACCTTTTTACGTCTTGTGTGTGTAAAAAATACGAACATTGCTATGCTAAATATAAAATGTTTTATTATTTTTGTTTTAGTGGTAAACAGCAGTGATAAACATCTTATTCCACTTAAATGAGGACATACGATTAGAAGTTCTTATCGAACGCACGCATAAGTATTTGAAACAATAATTAACTAATCAGACGTCTGGGATGGTGACTTAAATGTCAGTGGGAGAAACGATTTACTCATATAAAAATTGCCTGATTAGTAAATTAAGAAATAAGAAAATGGTCCACTTAAATTGTGTAAAATGTCTACCATCGTCATTTATGTCACAATTAAAGTCGCTGGTTAGTTGATTATTGTATAATATGGACGATTAATTTTAAAATTTTTATTTGCTACTACAGACATAGAAAGATGCATCAACGCGCGTTGATGCACGAAGTAAATTATTATAGTGACTTGCATACGCGTGCATTATTTACATCTACACACAGACGTTGATGAAGGCACGTTTGATGCACGCGTACATCTCAAAACAACAAATCTTTCTGTATCTGTGGCCGACTTTAGTACTGAGTATGCATTCAAATTAAGTAAACCTAGGGGCTATAGCGAGGTCGAAGGCCGTGACGTAAATGCCAAGAAGCGAAGAGACTTTAGACGGATATTCGAGTTCAATAAATGTTTAGTACATGCAATGTTTGGCGTAACCCTTTTCAGATTTGGATTTCGCATGGTACAAAATTATGACCGGTAAGATTTTATCATTGCACGGTTCTTCTTTATTTAGTTCTTATATGGTATGTATGAATATTTTCTTGTGCTTATAGAGAGAGTCATATACATATTTGATTTTTATTGATTTTGTGTATTTTCTTTGATATTACAGATATCAGAAAAATTAAAAAAACAAAATGTTTAGAAAACATGAGTCTACAGTATGATTTCATCATGCATCCGTTGTTGTTGTCTCAAATTTAACGTAAAAAACTATTCTCATTTTTGTACCCTGTATAAACCTAAAACTGAAATCTGAATAAAAATTCAAAAGTGCTATTAACAAAGAAAAGAGCTACAGTTAAAAAAAATGATTGAAATAGATTTATCGGTTCGCGAGAAAATCAACTTTGAAATTGAGCATTGAGGTTGTGCGTTATTTTGAGGCTAAGTATTGTATGTTTGTCCGGAAACCAAAATCCACTTCGAAATGAGGTATAAAAATCAAATTTTCCACATTTTTTGATAAAGCTAACGAAATACTTACATTTGTCTCAGAAACATAATATTTGTCATTGACTGCCACATTTAAATCACATTCATATGCTACAAACTGTATAGTAATTATGAAAATTATCGAGTAAAATAGTTGTAGCATTTTAATTTGTAATTGTAGTATCTTTGACACTATTTTTTTGGCAAAGTAGTAAAATTTGCACCGATAAAATTTATATTTAATATTTCTTATCAGTTAAAGGGTTTTTATCCAGTGATAAAGTTTTTTTCGAGTGTTTTGATAAATGAATTGGTAATACAGGGGCACACAAATTGTTTTTCAAAGCCACCTTTGATATTTATTATATAATAATGACTGGTGGAAAGGTTGATAAAACGAGTTTTCTGTAAATAAGTCTTAATGCGTTAGAAATTGCGATAGGGTTGTAATTAGAACAAATGTTTGAATTGTAATTCTGCATCGAATGACATAATAATATAGAGGGGTTCCAATTTGAAATAAGAAAAATAAATTGCTTTAAAGTTTGCAAAGTTTGACACTAAATTTTGGACACCCTGTACAATTCGTATTAATCAAACTTGGTTAACGAGACTTTAGTACCTTATTTATTAAGTACTTTTGTAGAATTTTAATAACGATGCATTATTTTTATTTTTTATTAATTTTTAAAACCAGAGGTGCAAAACTGATTTTTTTTAGTTTTTATTTTTTTTTCGCCTATAATACTGAACCGATTTCATTAAAATTTTAGGGGTATGTAGGCAACTACAAGATGCATCCAAATAAGTAAGAAAATATATGGCATTTAATCTAAAAAAACATATCCTTATGACGTCACACTTTTTTGAAACACTTTGTATAAACAAAAATATTTTCCTGAAATGCGCCCTAAGATACAGGTAAAGTCTGCAAAATATCAAAATCCTAACTTAATTAATAAGTGAGCTACAGAAGACGGGAGGTAAGGCGCAGGACCCTGTATACACGTTTGTATATTGTGTACTTGTTAGTAGCTAGAAAAATTTTGGTAAAACCCGTTTGTGCTCATTAATTTGATTGGTGATATAGAAAAAATAAAAGTATTGTAAACAATATAGTATTGTAATTAAATATTGTTCCATTGCAAAGGTGCACACTGGGATGAGAAATGATTTTATTGAGAAGCTGTAAATATTTTAATAAATAAACTTAAACCCATAAAATTTGACTAACATAAGACAGCAGCAAAAATTAAAATTTTTGTTACACTTTTTTATGAACCATGTGACTTGTCAGACGAGTATAGTGGCATAGTGGTCCGGTTGCCTAAATTTTAAATTTATAAAATTGCAAGTTCGATTGTAACTAAATAATGCCTGCCAATGTCACAGTTAATGTCACTGTTAATTCTGGTTAAGAATCTTTGTGTAACCCAACATACAAGTTGTGTTTATTTGACACATAGAAAATAATGACCTGTATCAAGAAACAAATGGTGAAATTGCAGTTAAGCGGCTAGTCCTAAAAGTCCAAAGCTGCTTTAACTTAATTGTAGATGTATTGTTTTTACATTTATGTTTGTTATTTAATAATTTACATAAAATTGCAACTAAACAAACCATAGAAAACAATTAGCACCCAAAGTTTATAAATACGGACCTGCCCTTTATTTATACTAACCTATGAAACTACTATTTTCGCGGTTTTCTTCTTATCCACCACAACATTTCTACTGGAATAACTTCGCACGGCATAAGAAATAATAAATATTTATCACAGAGTAGCAATCGTTTTACAAAAAAATTGAAAAACTTCTCAGAAAATTTAAAACTACCTCGATTATGATAGATCGAGCAGCTGACTATACACGAATGATATAAGTGTCGTACCAATATGGCGCAGGTAGGGTCACTTTTAGTCACGTGATGTCGCCACCTTGTTTATTCTATCTCGATGGTTACATCTAACCGATGAATTCTAGATCTTCACTCCTAAGTGTGCTACTTTTGAATAATAATAATATTTACGTTTTATACTTTTATTTAAAACAAAAGTACCTACTATTTTTTTATGAAAATTAAAATACCTTTTATCGTCATTTTCCGCCTTTGCTAGTTTTCGAAAATGTTCATAATAACAGCACAACAAGAATAATTCTGAACGGCAGTAGAGTTTTGGACTTGCATTGTCTTTATTTGTTTAGTATTCACCTGAAGACGACTGGAGATGCTTACCAGTTGAAACGTAGGGATTCTAAACAAATAAGGACAATGCAAGTCCAAAACTCTACTGCCGTTCAAGAAACGTCATTGTCTCCAACCTTTAAACAGACACCAAAGCATAAATCTGATACACACAAAAAAATTACATTGATCCCCTTAAATAAAAATACATGGTTTATTACCACAATTAACTAGAATTCTCATTAGGAATTAAGTGGGCAACGCAATTTTTAACGAGATTATTTCGCGAAACACGCTCAATTTCTGCCACGTTCCAATACTCTCAACTCACTTATTGCAAAACATTTTTGTTTCAAATGGCTGTATCAAATTAAAGGCAATAATTGTAAAAGACCAGCACGGGCAATTAATTTTAAAGGATACAATCTCTTTTTAGTATTGCATTGTAATTGTGTAATATCCAATTTATGGCAAATAAAAATATACATAATGCATGAATACACTACATACCATGCTACTTCTAATAGTTTGGCTATAAAGAGACATAAGGAGACAATGCTAATTGTATTTTTATACGGTAATTTTTTTTAAACTTTGATCTAAAAAATTACGATATAGCTTAATATATGAATTTTGCAGTTAAACGCCGATTTCCGGGCTTACATACACATACTTCAATATATTTCAGACTTGTTTAATACAGACAAGGAATTTTGTTTACATTACAGACAATTTTTGATCCTTCAAGGGAAACTTGGACTATCCTCACACGGGGAGACTTAAAAGAAACTGTCGTAGCTTGGAAACTAGGAGACTGGGCTATTAGGCTACTGGAGTTCAGTGATGTAATAGTATTTTATGTTACAAGGCCGGTAGGTGACTTATTACAGTACGAGTTGGTTTACGGACGAGGCAACGTAGGAGCCGGGTCTGGAATATAAACGAGTGCTGTAATAAAACTTAACGGGCGTGTATCGTATGATATTTTATTTTATTTTGTCATTATAATCTTTTTTAAAAAGATTTAATAGAAATGTTTATTACAAATTTTAAAATATAAATACGACTGTCGTTTGCTTGTCACTGTCAAATAGATAAAATTATGATATTTGAGTAAAGAATATAAATATAGTTTAAATAAAATAAAAATTACTAACTTTAGTTAAGCAAAATATTTAAAAAATTGTAAAAGAGAGCCTATTCTGTAGTTACGTAACATTTTTCATTTACTAAAGTTGGTAGTTGGTACAATATGTGTACTTGAACATTTTGTTTCCTATAATTTTAAGTGACAACTTGTCAAAAATCCAAAGTAAAAAGTCATTATTTCTAAAAACAAAAGATGGTTGCTAGGCAATACATTACAGTACCTGACACTGTAATGTTCCACTTACTGGCCGCAAATGAGTACATGGTAAGTTGATTTACTGGACAAAATGAAATAAAATAAATAAGGATTCGTGTAAAAATATATAAGGTGTTCTATTTAAACTAACAAAGTTGTACACACTTCGGGCTCAACTGAAAGTGACAGTCAGACGTTTGAGTACTGAAAAGGTGTGCAGAGTGTAAACATATAACATACCAACATTTCATAATAATGTTTTGATAACATATTTTTTCGGTGTACATATTATATACAGGGTGTCCCGTAACTTATGGGCCGTAAAGTAACTGGAGATACTAGACATCAAACTAAGCCGATTATGTCATATAAGTTTTTTCGGATTGTCACTTTTGTTTTTTTTTGTTATTTTAATCATTCACTATGTTTTTTTATGCTTTGGGATGTTTAAAGGGAAATATATATAATATATTAAGATCAATCAAGTACACATTTTTGACTCAGAAAATGTCCTTATTAAGAAACTATAATTGAAAAACACCTAATATCACAGGTAAGAAAAAAATTAGAGATTTATGAAGCCCAGTTTATGCAACTAGCGCCCTCTAGTTTGAAACTTAAAAATTTCTACAAATTCTTATTTCTTGCTCATAAAAACATAATATTGCCAACTTTCAATTCGATTCATTAAACCGTTTTAAAATTATGGCTTATTTTCGAGAATAAACTTTTACTTTCAACAGCCTGTATGAACGAGTGACAATCCGAAAAAACTTATAAGACATAATCGGCTTAGTTTGATGTCTAGTATCTCCAGTTACTCTACGGCCCATAAGTTACGGGACACCCTGTATATGAATGTGGGTAATAATATAAATTAAACATTAAATATAAATCAAAACACACAGTAGTCCGTTTATATTGAATACCTTGCAAATTCACAGGGGAGAGGATTCCAAGGATTCAACTCCAAACCCCCCTCGAGACTCGTATAATTTTTGAAATAAATATATTTAGTTGGTTTTTTCTAATATTTGTTTTATTTTTCTTAAAAGAATTTTATTAACCCTGTCTTTTGGCTGCGCAACTGTTGATAATATCCGCAGTTTTTATGCATTCATTATTTTTTCTTAAGAGCGTAGTCGATGAGTGATGAGTCATCACGAACAAATAGTGCAATTCTACCACATCGTGCATAATGTACTTATATCTGGCGATGGCAATAAAATGTCTTTTTTTAACACAGAAAATTATAAAAACGAATTTGACGAGAATTAAGTGGCGCGGCGTCAGCGGAGATTTTTAAGATAATAATGTAGCATCGTTTGTAATTTTAATGGAAAATAAGAAATTAACATGAATAGCCGCAATATTTCTATTTTTATGTTCTGCATGGCGGATGATATAATTTGAACCTATATAATTGAAACTATAAAATACATTTTAATTTTTTTTTTTGAAAAAACCCGCCCAATTAGAAGTTCTTGTGAACTTCTTAGTAAAATTTTGTATCAAATTTTCAATAAGGTAAGTAAGGAAACCATGTCGCGTTTCACGCTGATGGTATGGAAGGCTCTCAACCAGGGGCGTAGCCAGGGGGGCCCACCCCCTCGAAATCCAAAAAACCAGAAGATTTAAAATAGAATTGGGAAACGAAATTACGGCAACTCTATCAATAACGAACCAAATGAAATAACACATTAATCTTACATAATAAGTATACGAAATGCTTGCAAGACAAACTGACATCCACGCAAATCTTGAAACTTTTAAATACATCCGCGGCGCGCGACACCCTCTTCGGACTTTATTTATTAATTTAAAAAGTTTTATTGGTGTTTGCATGAATAATCTTTACATAACAATCTTTTGAGCCCCCCCCCCCCCCCCCCAATTACATTTCTGGCTCCGCTGCCGTGCTAAGCTAAAGCGTCCTAACTGAATAAAATAAAGATTTGAGATATTTGTTTTAATTTTTTTTTATGTTTCACCCCTTAGGCCCGTATTATTAATGTCCTGGTAACTTTACCAGCCAGATAATTTCTATGGAGACAATTGTCTTAACAATGGTTTCTTTGGAAATTATCTGGCTGGTAAAGTTACCAGGATATTAATAATACGGGCCTTAGACTGTGCTAAAATTAATCAACACTTAAGCTGAAGTTTGTTAATACGTAAACGATTATAATATCCTTTTAATAAGTAAGTTAACTTAATCAGATATTTGACTTTTGTAAGATAGGACACTTTTCTTTAGTGTTTAAATAAATTTATTGGAGCTACAGATAGGACAAAGACTTGCTAATATGTTTATATTATACACTATTGGCAAACTCGAATCTGGGGTCCGAAATCTCTAATGCAACCAAGAGAGAAGGCACATATGGGCAAAACCTTCAGTTAAAAAGAGACACATAACCACTCCTACATTCCAACTGAAAGGGGGGATATGTGTGTGCTGTGGCCAATTCGACGTATCGATCGTTCCCGTGCCTGCTTCGACCGCGTGTTCTAAAGAATGAAAGGTGAGAGGTAGGAGATAGCGTGTTCTCTGTTTAACGTGTTAAACGCTACTAATAATCTCCGTCTGATGCGTTTATATCGGCACCCTAGATTCAAGTTGACAAATGGTGTATATTGTGTAAATTTTAGTCGAGTTTTTAGAATTATTGGAGCTAGGTCAGATACAGGGGTGTTTCTTCAAGTTAAATCTACCCCGTGGTTTCTCTCTCTAGTATTTGCCATCGGAACTCCGGTCTTAACTACCTTATTATTAAGAAAATGTAATGCCTTGAATCGGCGAGATAAGACTTTTTACTATGTAATCGCATTTTAAGAATAATGGAGGTACAAAACGAGATTGTCCTAAGTGTACAGTTACGACAAAGATAGGTGTGGAATGTTGGTTGGGACAAAATATCTAGTATTTATATTTAATATGATTTTGTAGGTAGGACAATATTGAATATATAAATTGATGGTCTATAAAATGAGATAGGACGATTTAGTTTTGTAAATTAGTTAAAACAAACCTGTAGGTACCCAAAAATGCATTTAGGACAAAATCTCAAATTTTGTCAGTTGGACGCTTCAGTTTAGCAGGGCAGTACGCCACTGCTCTTAACAATGTATATTAAAATATATCCATTATTTTATTAGACGGATATTGTAGTTATAGCATAGATCGCCATAAATAACAAAAGCCACTATATTTCAATTATTTTATATTACAAAATTACATAAATATACAATAATTAACACAGTTTCTTAGGTAATAATACTGCACGCTTACCCGATTCGAGGGAAAATTTCAATTCACAATTTGAGCAACATTATAATACAATACAACAAAAAGGAAATATTTGCAGGACTAGTTTTGTTTTTATTTCGTTTTCTTTTCGCGTATAACAAGTAAAAAATGAGAAAAATAACGGTAAATGGTGGAATGATTAAAGGGTTTCTTTTAATTAAAAGAAATATCTATTATTATTCAGTTTCAGTGCATTTCAAAATATTTTCTTGACGTTTATCATTTACCTCTTCGAAATAGTCACAGGTTGGTACTTAGTTTATGAGTTCATAACTTTTAAAAATAAAAATAAAAATTTTTATGACTTCACTCTATCCGAGAGTTTTAAAAATGTACACGTTTTAATTGTATCAAAAGATCAGGGATATATTTTGTAATGAACAAAAAGTTACGTGCCTTATAACAGAATATCCTTACAGGTAATGGATAAACGGCAGTGTTTTACTGCAAAAAATACATCGTCATCAGTATAATGCCAAATGCCACTTACAATATAAAATAGATTCAGTTTTATCACATTAATAAAAATTATATCATAATAACAATTAGTTTGCTTGTGATAAACATAACTGATGCTCCCTATAAAATCCATACATACATTTTTGGCCACCTGTAATATAGAACTATTAAAAGAACCCTTTAATAATTCCAAATTTCTAAAACATAACAACCTAAATTATTCTATATCAACGGTTAATGATGGCCATAGTCATCGCCACCTCCTCCATATCCACCACCGTATCCACCATCGTCACCACCACCATAGCCTCCACCATAATCTCCACCATAACCTCCTCCATTACCGCCACCGTAACCTCCTTCTTCGTGGTGGTGTTGTACATGTACTGGTACTGGAACTTGTACTTTAACTGGGTATGGTACGGGTTTTTCTACTGGATAAGGTACTTCTTTGTAGACTGGGTATGGTTTATCTACATGTACTTTAACTGGGACAGGTACTGGTTTGTCGACATGATAAGGTACTTTCCTTTCGACGGTGTAGGGTTGTGGGACTGGTACCTGAATGAAATTTTTTTTTTATTAATAATTCTATTTAGTGTTTTGATAGATTTTTAATAACAATTTATTATAATATGTAATAAAATATCTACAATGGGTTTATTTATTTTGATTGCAGTGTATAAAGGAACAATAAATTAATTTTTGTGTGTCTCGTTTTTGTTTTTTTTAAGCCATCACTGAGGAAACATACAGGGTGCGCCAAACTCAGTGGCGTATTGGAAATATTTAGAAAACGACAAAAGATGTTTTTATGAAAGTTTAAGTTAGTGTTCTAGCGTTTGAAAATATTTTAAAAGATGCGGTGTTGCCAGATCATCTTGAAAATCCTAGCAACTTCAGAACTTTAAATAAGACAACCTGTAGGTATATTATTTTACAAAAATTTTAATAGTTTCGACCTTAACTTGATGAAAATCCATAGCAAAATTATGAAAGAAAACAACACTATTTTTTTTTTTTTTTTTTTTTTTTTTTTTTTTTTTTTTTTTTTTTTTTTTTTTTTGATTTTCACTTATATAAGTGAAAATCAAAAAATAGTGTTGTTTTCTTTCATAATATTATTTTACGTTTTGTTTCTGCTTAATAACGTGTTGCAAACAAAATATTTATATTTTTTTCAAAATGAAAGTTCCAGCTTGTCAAACTAAAACAGTGGTTTGAAGTTTTAGGACTGCCAATCTTTTAAAAAGCTAGCTCTAGGAGCAACTAAATAAAAATAACAGTTATTTTAAACAAAAATACATCAACATTTCATAATAATTCGGATGCAAACAAAAACACCGACATGACAAGTGACAAGATCGGTAAAGATGCTAACTATGAATTTTTATCGAATCGGCGTCTTGTCATCTATCTAATCATCGCGTCTCTTTTGCGATTTTAAAATTGGTCGAATTTGACCTATTTTTAAATCCAATTAATTATTAAACTTTAAAAAAGTAATGGTATGACCTAGCCACACTTTTATTGATGTTAAACTCCTATTATAGCACCTACTTAACAATTTACAAGCCAAATCTATCAAATGTAAGAATAGTGAAAGAGCCCACAGCCAAATAAATTTATCAAAAATACACTTATTATATTATTTTATATCACCAATAATTCTTACCTTGACTGGGTATGGTACAGGCTTTGGTACTTCAACAGGGTATGGCCTGTCAATTGGTACTTTAACTTCATATGGTACTGGCTTTTCAACTGGGTATGGAACGTGTTTCTGGACAATGACGGTGTATGGTTTGGGTACATGGACTGGGTAAGGCCTGTCAATTGGTACTTTAACTTCATATGGTACTTTCTTTTCGACGGTGTAGGGTTGTGGTACTGGTACTTCTACCTAGAATTGAATTGAAGATTAAAAAAAACGAAAATATACTTCATTTTAATAAGAGATACATTGAGATAATAGCCTTGTAGATCTATAAGGAGTGAATGAGATAGAAATCCTAGCCGATTTATTTCGACATTTTGACGTATTCAGGTGAGGAATTAAAGTAGCCTAACGGACAGTGCTGACCTATATGTCAACGGCCAATAATTTAAGGTTAGTTTTGTTGTGAAATCGTGAAAATACATTAAGGCGTTGACTACGGTTTGGTTATTAATTAAAATATACTTTGACATGTATTTTTCCAAGGGCCCGTCCGTGCTCACCCTGTTTGGTTGTTATACCCACTCGGTGATCCCAGTTCCTTGCACTAGTTAGTGTAGGTCAACTAGGGAAAGGGTAAGGATGTCCTCTGGTTCCAGTTTTGGTTGCATGAGTATTTGTTGCCTCTCCCGATTTAGTGACTTGCAATGGCAAACTATGTGCTGGACAGTTTCCCTGTCTTGCATTCTGTGCAGGTGGTTCTTGACAGCCATGTGTTCTTTCAGAATTCCTGTAATGGTTCTCAACTGGTTCCTGTTCATTTGAAGCAACTGTTTTGTAAGTCTTGGGTCTTGAAGCTTTTGCTATCGTGTAATCCCTGTCTGTTGTTCCAGTGGATTTTGTGTTCACTTTTAATCCATCGCATTATGGCATCTTGTACTGTGCACCTTGGTACTTCGAGTGCCGGTTTTGGACCAATGAATGTATTTTCTGAGCCCTTTTTTGCAAGTTCATCGGCTTTTTCATTTCCTGTAACACCTTCGTATCCTGGTACTCACTGAAGTATTACTTTGAGATTAGTTTTGTTTGTCAATTTACAATTAGATCGATTCGTTTACTTAAGAATGTATAATTGACGTGATAAAGGTAGTGTTATCAACACTCCACGTCTCATTTCTGCTGAATTGTTATTTTAAAACCGCTTGAATCCGTCAAACGTGAAATTGACTAGGTAGGAGAAAATTTTTCTTAAAAAAACCTCCTTGTGCGCCACCAAATCTTCACTTTCAAAAGCGACTTCTAAAGAAAAATAAAGGTCTTTAGACACCACCACATCTTCATTCTCCTATCAAAAGTAACTTCTAAAAGAAAAACCGATCCTCCGGCGCCACCGAATCTTCACTCCAATTAAAAGTTACTTTAAAAAAAACAGCTAAACGGTTTTTAATATTCTTAACCGCTAAATTGAAACAAAACTGCTAGATCTAGCGAGAAAGTCGTTAAGTTGGCAACACTGGGTAAAGACAAACGTCAAATTTTCACTTTTCTTTTTAATAAGCATGCCTGGTTTTGTCTCACTCAGTCCACCTAAAATCGCAAAATGCAAACAGATGGCCGTTTGTCGTGCGAGATTTTAAAATTGGTCGAATTTGAGCAGATTTTAATGTACTGCAAATTTAATTGTATGACCGATCAACAGTTTACACTTAACAATTTAAAGACCAAAACTATTAAATTGGATAATAGTCAGGAGCCCATTCTTACCGGTATGACGCAACAAACTTTTTTACTAAATTGTTTTAATCTCAAGTAGAATGCCGACATTAACTCAACCATAAACTATCCAGTTTAAACATGACATAGATATTGAAAATATTTCTTACCTTGACTGGGTATGGTACTTTCTTGTAGACAGTGTAAGGTTGTGGTACATTTACTTTCACGGGCACGGGAATCTTCTTTTCCACGGTGTAGGGTTGGGGCACTGGCACCTTGACTTCGTATGGCCTTGGAACGGGTACTTTCACTTCATAGGGTACTTTCCTGATCACTTCGTACGGTTGGTGTACAATGTAGGGGACTTTAATAATTTCTTTTACGGGGTATGGTACCTATAATAATATGAGTGTTATTAATATTTTTTGTTTTAGAATAAATATAAATTTATCTACAGATAATTTTGATTTGAGAGAGAGAGATGGACCATTTATATCAGGTGCAGTCGAAGCGTTAAATTCTGCGTCTTTGTAGAGGAAATAATTTTTCATTTTGAGTAAAAGGAACTTATCACATTCTACTGACCTTCTTTTCGACAGTGTAAGGCTGAGGATATGGTACTTTAACTTCTACAGGTACTTTCTTCTCGACTGTGTAGGGAACATGTTTTGTTACTGTATATGGAACAGGTACTTTCTTTTCAACTACAATAGTTTTTACATGTTCTTCATGTCCTGCAAATAATAAGTCTTTATTCGGTATATCAACGAGTGGGTAGCACAGTTTCCTATTTACTTCACCATTAAAAAATAGCTTGGATTTAATGTTTCACAATAATTATGATTTTATAGAAGTTCCCTACCACCGACATGGAATACCAACCAGCTGAATTTATTTTATATAAAATTATACCTACATCCTGTCATGAATCAAACAAACTTATATCATAATATCACTAAAAGTTGATATTGCAATGCGTCAAGTGTAATAAAATAATTTTTGATACGTCTTTTAGTTAAAATCAATGTGGATGTGTATTATGTATCTTTAGTAAAAGCGCATTATACCCGAAATAAATTTTGTATTTACCTCCATAACCTCCGCCATATTCTCCACCTCCTCCTCCATATCCTCCGCCTCCTCCATATCCACCGCCTCCTCCATATCCTCCGCCTCCTCCACCTCCTCCATATCCGCCTCCATAATCACCCCCAAGGTCTCCACCCCCCCACCCATGGTCTCCAAGCAGAATACCCCTCTTGTCTTGCTTTTTGCTTTCCTCCGCGACAGCTTCGACTTTTTTCTCTTTCTCCGCTTCGCTAGCTAAAGCGCAAGCGCAGAGGCACAGAGTGCCTATAACAATCTAGAAAAAAAATAATATACATAAGAGAAGTTTTTTTTACGATTACGAATTTTTTCTACAAATCTTATAATTATGTCTGTGTTATCTGGTTTTATGCATTTATCTTCGTTTTCATCATTTAAAAAAAGAATTACCAGTTATTTTTGTATTTCTGGTAAGTAGAATAAAAGTTTAAAGCTTAATTGGGTTGGGGCCTCATTGAACACATATGAAAATAGTAGAAAAATTGTGAAGAAAATTATTTACATCGCAAAAAACCGACAAGGCAAGTAGAAACTTTTGATTTTGATAAAGTATTAAATATATAAATTTTATAAAAATTGGCGTATGCATAGGATCCAGTATAAATGTTTTAATTCAAAAATAGTAAATAACAAATCCGAGAGAGTTGAATCTTCTTGAAATATATTCTCAAGTTTCAAAACGATGAGTAAAATTTACGTGTAAATTGGGTTTATTCATCATCATTCTCTATTCATCATGATCTGACCACTGTGATTGTAGTGCAGTTATTATTATTTTTGAAGTTTTTAGACATATGCACAGGGTGTCCCAAATTCGATGCTCATCATGGGTATCTCGGAAATTATAAGAGATACACCATCGACTAAATGGTGGTAAAGTTGCGGAATTTCGTGCCCAGTAATATAGTAAAAAGAATTTGAGCTTTCTTTTTACTTTTTAAAATATTCGAAAAAAAACTAAAATTTGGAGTTTTTGGTTGTTTAATTTATCTGACATATTTTAACCTTTAATGTAATCTTTACATCGTAAGAAATTTGATAATTACTTTCAAATAAATATGGTTCTGGTGCCAGTTATTTAACAAATTTTACCAAATACAGCATGCAAATGAATGCGGAATTTAACAGTTTAAAAATAAATTAACTATATACTTAGATTACCGATGCGTAGATTAAAGGACTATCCAACTATTTACCAAAAAATTATATATTTAATTGTAGTTTTTGATAATAATATATCTAAAGCAGATAATTACAAAACACACACAAATTTTAAATAAAAATTTCAATCCAGCCACACAAGCGACAGTGACAGAAAACTCAAATTTAAGATTTAATGGAAATTATAATAAAGCATGAAAAAAAAACCAAGGGTGGCTATGACGGAAACATTATACCCGATTATTGAGCTTAATTATGTTGACAGATGTAGTGAGTAGTCACCTTTTTTATGTTCAACAATATTTAAATTGTGTAGGCTTACTCAAAAATACATTCGAGAGGAAGGACACTTGTTTTGACACCTAATTTAAAAAAGGTTTTTTTACTTTTTATTTTTGTTGCCTGTCTTTTCTCTTTTATTTCATTTCGTACTAATATATTACTCATATCCTCAAATGCCAGAGGGCCGTATTTATTTAGAAATAATTATCAAATTCCTAATGATGTAAAGATAACATCAAAACGTCTAAAAAATTTTAAGTGTAATACATGGTTCAATTTAGGGTTTAAAGAAGTTTCAAAAAATAAAATAAAAAATGCAGGTCCGTACGTAAAATATTAAATTTGATAACAGTTTCACAAAAACGAAACGTTATACCGAAATTGTTATAACGCGGTAGTATAAAGCTAAAAAAGTTGCTCTCACAAAATCGTGTTTGTTTTTCTGTAGCGGTTAAAATAAGTCAAATAAATTTAAAAAAAGAAAAAAACAAAATTGTTTTTCGAATATTTTAAAAAGTGAAAAAAAGCTCAAATTTTGTTTACAATATTACTGGGGACAAATTCCACAACTTTGCCACCATTTCACCGATGCTGTTTATCTTATGATTTCCGAGATACTTATGATGAAAATCGAATTTGAGACACCCTGTACATCCCCAAAATCAAATTATAAAAAATATTTATTAAAGTTATGTATTGTAAAGTACTTTAGGAATCAAGTAAATAATACTAGATTACTACAAACTTTCCCTTTGCCAGTGATAACACTAAAGCTGCAAATGTTATGTCAATTATTATATTTTTAATAGACGCTTTTAACTTCATAATTTGCATTTACAAAAACAACTTACAAAAATATCTAATTACTGTTTTAAGTCATTTCATTTGCCATAACATGTATAATTTTTATTATTACTTAAAAAATAATACGCTAAACATATGTTCTTTTCGGATCGCTTTCTTTTCCTGAATTGTATAACGACTGGTATGGTTCAACGCTTGAGATACCATCGGGTTTTTTATTGATCTCCATTTTTACTGTTTTAAGCCAATTAAGTATAATTTGCTGTTTTAAAGACATTATTATATTACAGTTCCTAAAATAAATCAGTTTATTCTTTACAGGATCCAATTTTTTTATTTTCCATTAATTTAATTATTTTTTCAACGAAATTTAGACACTATTTCCCTTGTTCACTAAATAGGAGGTTGCACAAAGCTCTCAAATAATATTAACTGACCAGACAATTTTAATAGTGGAATCAATGATAGTGGCGGAAATTATATACTCACAATCAAAGTTGCTTGGTTAATAAATCAAGAAAAAATCACTTTCATCAATGCTTGGTTATTTAATTATTGTCTAAAATTCTTGTGCAACCTCAATAGAAGATTGAAGAACTGAAATTGCATTCCATAAAAATAATGGGTTTCTTTACTAAATTTTAATTTTGACATAACAATATAATAGGTCGCACGACTCGCAAATAAAAAAATTGCTGGATTAATAGGATGACGTACATGCCTTTTTGCCTCATGTGTGTAAACTTGCAGCTATACCGCCCTATTTTTAATTATTTCTAGAAACTGTTCATGATACTCTAGGAAGATTTTTATTATTGGGATGTTTTCATAGTTCAATATGTTAGTGCTGAATATTATAAATTCGATTATAGTGAAAGCCATTAGATATGTTAGTATTTCCATTATATTTTCACCATGTCTTTGTTTTGATATACCTACCATATGACACTTTCGAGTTAATTCGACATTATTATTATTAATCATTATCCTTTGAATATTTTTACCAATATATTACAAAAATAATTTTAAATCTGTTAAAAACAACATCATGTACTGAAATACTTTTTTTATGCATTTGTATAAAATCCAAAACATTTAATTTACAGTACCGGGTGATTCATTAAGGGTGACGAGCGGCCATATCTCGGAAACTACTGGGCATAGAAATTCAGGAAAAAAAAAATTATAACTAAAGTGACCATGAGAAAATCCTGGAAATAATTTTTAAGTTCCGCATTTTGCCGCAAGAGGGCGTAATTGAAAAGTAAATTTTAAAATTTTACATATCTCCGAAAATTCCACATTAAGGTATATCTTTAATAACACCATTGAAAAGCTTGGACAATGATGCATTATTTTGGTCTTACGCTCATTGGCGTACCAACTTTAATAAGAGGGGGTAAGCTGTTGAAAGTGTAATCAGTTAAATCGCTGTAACTTATAAACGACTTATCCGATTTTAGCAAACTAAAGACTGCTTGGAAGAGAAATGTATGCACTTTTACCAAGCGTATTTAGTTGTCCGTATTAAATCTTTAAAAAAAAATGCTAGAGGGCACAATTTGTAATCCCAAAACAGTCAATTTAAGTTGTTTTTAAACTTAAAAACCGATAATACATAAAGCTGTTTAAATTATTTTTATGGTGGCCACGTTTCGTTTTTTTAACCATCATCAGCTTTGTTTTATTTTTTAAAAAATTTATATTAATATTATTAACACGTTTCAGACTTACAACCCCATCATCAATAAGAATAAGTGCAAATTCATCCTATTTAAAACTATTTTATTTTCCATCTCCGTAACCTAATCTGCATGTCTGTATAATAGGCTGTGGACCGGAACTTGTTGAAATAAATTATACACACTTGCCAAATGACAGATAAGGATAATGAAATCGCTTAGTGGAAATTAATTCTTATATAATTTCTTTGAAGTAAAATCTTTTAGTTTTTAAGGAGTGTGATTTTTTTTTAATCAAAATTATGGAACATTATTCAAGAAAAGAAAAATTGGATTTGATTTGTAGTGGACGCGACGTAACGTCCAGAGACCAATTATTTCTAGTTGGCTTTGAAAACAAAAGAAAATTGATGGATACAAGATGAATTAGAGCTTATTCTTATTGATGATGGGTTTTGAAGTCCGAAATGTATTATTATTACTAGATGTGATACGTCATTGAATTATAGAAAAGGAGGGGAATTTAAAAATGGTAAAATACAATTTTTCTACTATTTAAAAAAGCAAAGTTGATGGTGGTTTTGAAAAAACGAAACGTTGGATTAAGAATATAATTACACCAACTTGTAAAGGAGAAAAAGTGGCAATGAGAATGTAAACTTTATTCAGTCAGAAAAAATAAAACTAAGATCGCAAAAATTCGGTTTTATCCAAATATCTTAGGGAGGCTTCGGCATTTTTCAAAATTTGAAAACACAATGTTGCTGAATTTAGTGGGGCTTAACTTTTTTCTAATTTAACCATCTCTGTATCTTATCTGGTTTACAAGATCCCTGAAGAGAAGCGCTAATTGGTCTTTTTTGGGAACATCACACAGATTATCTCTATGATTTAGGTCAATAAATAGTAATAATGTCTACAGATCCTAGTATAGGTAATTACGATTTATTGTTTGAGTGCAGAAAATTCTTCTTTTTTTTCAGCAAAGATATATTAAAAAAATAATTTTTCTCTTTCGCGATAAATGTACTGAAGCCCAGCAAATTTTGGTTACATTTGCAATATTTTGTAAGAATAGTAATTTATGAAAGTGTTCTTTTTATTCAAAGAACATTTAAATACCATATTTGGTTTTTCTTTTAAATACTGTTGATCTTATCCTTGATCCAAATTATTGTATAAATGTGTTGTTAAATGTTTTGAAAGGAACATTTAAATTTTATACCCAGTTTCCTAATGTTGCTCGCAGCAAGACTACTTTTATAAATTATTCAAATTATTTGCATTGTTTTGTTTGTAAACTAGATTGAGAATTTGTTCTGTCAGTCTTGTCTTCACTGTGGAAAACTAACGACACCCGAAATTAAAGCCATTTAATTTAATTAACACATTATTAATTAATTAATAACATTAACATCCTTCTCAATGAATTAAAATTTGTTATTATTTGTTTAAGAATTAAATATTAAAAGACATCACTTATCAATTGTGTTTGTGATTTAAGGAATTATTAGATTCAACTTTAATTTGTGAATTATTTAATTTCTAAGCAGCTAGATACCTCATATTTATTTGAGCTGTGATTCCAAATTTATACATGGCCTACTAAGGATAATAACATGAACAGCGCTGTCGGCTCAAAACCAATAATTATACAAAATTTTAATATAGTCTTTAAGGGCTGTTGCTCTACAAAATGTCACTGATGTATATTTTTCTTAGTATCTAAAAAATCTCCACTGACGCAGCGCCACTTAATTTTCATTAAATTCATTTTTATAGTATTTCAATATAAATAAATTTAAAAAAAAATTAAATCAGGTCTCTTGGAGAAAATGGACAGCTTTTTCGAATTTATAGTATTTGTATATAAAAAAAGACATTTTATTGCCACCAGACACGAGTACAGTATGCGCGATGTGATGGAAATACACTATTTGTTCATGATGACTCATCGACTACTGTAGGCTATTAAAAACTTTTAAAATCCGCATGGCTTCAAAAATGTCATGGAAAAAATTGGGTATTTTTTTTTAGCCAAAAGTTATTTTTATAAGTTTTTGTATAAAGTGGACAGAAAAAAACATTTTACTCCTTTTTCCAAGATGGCGGACGACTTATCGACTACTGTTTGCTCTTAAGAGTGAAGTCTAGTGATGCATTCGCCATTTCATTTTTTTTATCAATATTTCTTATCCTTTTCGCTTTATTCAAAAAAGGATCAAATACCCGTCCTTGAGTAGCAGTTACCAAAACTTTTAAACTAAAGAAATTTTGATTAATAAATTAATAAAAAGTAAAAAACGATTATTTGTAAAATTTGTTCATTTTTCTGCTTTTATCACTTTATAAATTTAAATGTGTTTAACTTTTAATTGTAGATAATTATACTTCAAATGTCGGTATTTGGTCGATTCTTGAATAAAAGGAAGAAGTAACGAAATATTGATCAAAAACGAAATGGCGAATGCGCCACTAGACCTCACTCCTAAACAAAAATATTGATCTGTCGACAAATACTATATCAACAGATTATCAGAATTAAAATCACTAAAATATGTGCAAATCATTGATTGAGTTCTTAAAGTAACATTCCAAAAAAACTGGAAAACAAAACAATTATTAGTGATATTACTAGCAAAACGTCAAAATAATTTCTTAGGCTTATTTTGGTACATTTTTTTGAAAAACAACTTTGTTATATATTTATATTAATAATTGTATAAAATTAAACAATGTTGAGGGTACTTAAAATGGGTAAGTAATATATTTTACTATAATGCACTAGAATAATGCCTGAAGAAATTTAATACTGTTTTAAACACATTTCCCTTTAATTGATATAGAAAAACCCAAAATTATTAACTGGTCAATATTTATGATAATTATTAGAGTAGGTACCTAATCATTTGGATACATTTTATCAATTTTTGTAAAGATACTCTTTTATTATTTCTGGTATTTTTGGCTACCACATTCTGGGTATAAATTTCGTTAATGCGTAATTTACTGTACTTTTTTAAAAATATGACGTACCAAAATTGCATGAAGGTTAGTTACTTGTACACAATATATGCTTCATAAGTACTACACTATAGATAATCCGGAAATATATTCAAAAAGCTGGAAAATGACAATGATAAAAAATTATACTAATTTCAAGAAAATTATGAACTTTTAAAACATATTTTGAATGAATCAATAAAGATTTACAATTTTGCAAAAAAAATATATTATTATTATTATAGAAACACAATTTTTTAAAAATCACGTTCTATTTTGATATAAAATTATAATTTCTAGAATTTATTTATGAAAATTGACCAGTGTTTTCTGAATTTTAAACTAACTTCATTCCCAAATTTCGATGTTGACAATAAATTTACCGAATTATATAAAGTGTGGTAAAAAATATATTTTGTGAACAAATAAAATACCTGCCTATTAAAAATAATTTTTAAACAGATAAAACATTATTTCCTTATTTTTAACGATTATTACCTATTAAATATTTGATAAACTTTATTTTAAATATCCAAATGATTAATAAATAGGTACTTTTAAATAAATTGGTATTATAAACAAAGAAATTATATGATCAATCTTTTTAGATATAGATACTGAAATAAAATGTATTTAAAACAACATCACCATGACGCATCACTAATAATGTCCAATAATATCCATTGAGACCACTTTTATTCCTGCTTAAATCACTTTTCCAAACAGTCCTTTTATCTGACACATTTCAACACTAATTTGCACGAGAATTTAGCACTTTTATTCGCTTTTCGCCTCTTTCAACCCCTGTTCACTGTTGTCAACCCCCCGTGGTGGTAGAACTTACCAGGGCTTTCATGTTAGACATGCAAATACGTGGAAGACTTTGCGTGGTGTTAATCTTCCTCTTAGTTTATATACGAACCAGAAGCACACTTTCTAGGTGCTCCAGTCATTCACCACCTCTTTGGTTACCGTACACGGGGTTTCACTTCCATATCCGCGCTGTAACGCACCATATACAACCACGGTAGTACCAAATCTAGGGGAGAGTATCCTAAAACGGAACATTTTTTATTTTATCATTTTTACTTTTCTAGCAAGAAAGGAAGTAACCACAAAATATTATTTTTGAGATTTTTATTAATCGTAGGAGGAGATTTTCAATTCATTTCTTGCTATTCTTTCGAATTAGGCTTTTTACCTCTTCGTTGGCTGCCAGGGCCATTCCCGAGGGGACCTACAGCTTAACGTGGGTTCCGAACCACGATCCTCAGCCATGGGACACTCTCCCCCAAGGTTCCTTGCGCCATTGCATGACCTACCGATTGGGGAGTGTGTACCTTCTTCCGCACCTTACGAGATATCCGATCGCATCCGGCCTGGTTACGGGCGTGAATGGGGTGAGTTGGGAGATGATACATTTTTCACTCTTCCCTGCATTCTTAAACCTACTAAAATTCGGACATACTTTTTTATTGTGCGTATGCCCATTCCGAGTATCGAACTCGGACCGCCACGGTCGAATGCCAGTGACAATTTTAACTATTACCTAAATATCAAAAAAGTTCGTCATTTTAGGATTATTTGATCACAAAAACCAAGTTTCTTATTTTTATCGGTCTGTCTGTTTGTTCGAAAGCTTAAAAACAACTTAACGGGAAATGACGTCATAGGATAATTAAATAATTAGGAAAAATTTTTAAAAAAATGTAATCAATACTACTAGTGAAATAAAGTTAAAGGACAGAGATAAGGGAGGAAAAAATAACATTTTCATAAAACATGAGCAGTATGATATATTGAAAAATTATAAATAAAATATAAATTCTCGTTTAAAAAGCTTCAAATATAAAAAAAAAATTGGTACTATTTAAAGGATATTACTCTAGAATATCATTACTAATACTTAACATGTGTGCTTCCTATACTGTTTTAATTTTGTACCTGATTTTCCTGATGATGACGATGTAATTTTAGCCGAAACGTAAGTAAATGAAGTTTAAAATTACATCATTGTATTGTACTCTAAAAAATAAATTACAAAAAATCGGCATTTACAAAAAAGTTGACGATCATAACATAAAAAAAACTGTGAGGGCATTTTTGTAGAGAATGAATACACGAAGTTCCTTTTTAAAACGTTTTTCTACAATTAAAACCTTTTGAGTTATTTGAACGTCTTAAACAAATCACCATCTCTCATAAATGAAAAAAAAACTGCGGCAACGCAGGTACCGCATCTTAAGAAGCTTTAATAATGGCTCGTTATCTCTAATCGAATCAACTTCATAGAAATTACCGTTTACTATATACCAAGCCCTGTATCTCTGTATTCCTGTATTATTGTATCCCTGTGTCCGTATATTCCTGTATGCCTGTATCCCGGTATCCCTCTATACCTGTATATTAAAACTATAAAGGCTGATTGGCATTTTTAATGGTTAGCTTTAATCAACCATTAAAACTGCCTGAAAATAATTTTTCCTACGACCGCCTATTAAAATGAGAAAAAAGCACGGTTAATTTGGCTAGAAAGCGCAACACTACTAATGAAATATCTAGGCACACTATTTAATTTAAACATATGGTGCCAATTTGACAGACAACCCCTATTTATTAATAAGAACAAATTTTAGAAAGCAATAATTGTAAAGTGTTTAACTTATTTAACATGTATTTGTCGAGTGATTCAGAATTAAAGTGTGAAAATACGCAAACTGAAAAAAAAAGATAATAGAGCTCTAGATCGCAAGGTCACAGGTTCAAATTCCATCAGAAGTATTTGACTTTTTTTCATAAAAACATTAAATAATTTATAGAATTATTTTGAATTGAAATCTTCCTTGTTGGGTTTTTAAATTTATGTTTATGCAACTTTGCTTGATTAAATTTAAAATTTTTCATTCTGGTTAATCTAGAAGTCAATACAGGATTAGTTCTTCCTATGATATATAAAATATGAAAAAATGAAAAAGTTAAACTACAAATAAAGGAAAAGCCTATTGACAAACTATGAAACCAGATATTAAGTGAAACATAATCCTAAGTACGCTAATTTCAACACTAGTGTTGATATATTTTTTTCAACACTAGTGTTGATATATTTTTTTTAACACTATTGTTGAAATATTTTTTCACAAGTCAAAGGCTTTTTCATTCAATCATTCTTTGTTGTCGTAGGAAAAATAGTGTACATTACCCGTGTAAAAAAGATTATTCTATTCTTAAAAATAATCACTTTTATCACTTGTTATGTAATATACTATTGTTTCAGTATTAGTGATAGGTTTTGTTAAGCATTAAAGCAGATCGGCTTTTAGTTACAGAAAACTAAAAACTACAAACCGTCCCGTATTAGGTTCGTTTCCCCTAGTATCATTGATCCTCTTATGTAATATACGATATGGGTTATGCACGCAGACGATATCGTTCACGGTGCGGTGCTTGAATGAAAGAAAAATGTAACAAGCCCGAAGGTATTTCACCGTTATGTAATAAAAAGATTGGTTTAAAATTTCCGTTCACGAGGGGTAGAAATATTGTTTTTTAGTTGACTTTAAAATTTTTTTTTAATTGTCGTGTATTTAATATTGTTTTGTGGACCGATATCTCGAAAATCACTGAATCGACTTAGATAATTTTTGTCTTATTTTGTGTATTGAAATCGGTTGTCACAATTTTTGACATATGTATACAGGGTGGGGACTTAAACTGGAACAAATTCTCTAGAAGTTAAGGAAAAAAAATATTTTTTTGAAATGTAAAAACACGTCGGTTAAGATTTTGTATGAGCTACATTTTGGCACCAATAATTTTTTTTACCCCCTGTATAAGGTGAAACTTAACCCAACTTAATTATTTTAACTGGGAAGATATAAATATAGATACTTATGATACCTTTTTGGAAAGTTCCTTTAAATTAAACATCCTATTGCTTTTAATTTTAAATTATTCTCATTGCCCAGAATGTTGAAAAAAAAATTAAAAATATTTGTAAAAAATACAAAGATACGTCGATTGAGATGTTTTGTGAACTTCATACTCATAACAAAAATTTGTTTTTTCAACCCTCTTAAGGGGGTGAAACATAATCCAAAATTTGTTTACAATAAAAAAAATTAAAATAAATTGAAAACAATAGGATTATCGATTTGCTCTTTAAAAGATCTTTCCAAAAAGGTATCATAAGTGGTATCGCCCCATTTTAAAAAATTAGGTTGATTTATGTTTTACCTTATAGGAGGGGTAACAAAAGCTTTTTTTGGATGTCAAAATGCAGCACATACAAAATCTCAATCCACGTATTTTTCTATTTTTCCGAAGCTTCTAGCGAATTTGTTCCAGTTAAAGTCCCCACCAGGAATGGTGGGCTAAATAAAAGGCCGGTAACCATGGAGAACTGAAATTGAATGAGAAAAAGCTAACAGGCTATACCTCATGGTATATAAGCACAACTTGGAGAAAAAGCGGTTACACATTTTACTGTCTCAATTTTCCATTCCTTATTCCAAAAGTCAACTTCTAGTTTAACTGGTGACCTTGTGAAACAGGTTTACGTAAAAAAATTATGTTGTTAAAATTGTTTCTTTCTTATTAAATCAACGAATAAGATGCTGCTGGTGGCTGGTGGAAGCTGATTAATATTGTTTTACCAAAAATAAATCATCAGGCCCAAGGATATGTAGTTTAGATACACCTTAATGAAAGTAAACCCATTAACTATCGGTCAGTATAACTACAATTAAATTAACTAGGAGAAACTAAAATAATTGCTCCAAAATTACCTAATCCTATTTATCTTCTTAATTAATATTTTTTTGAAATAAAATAAATAATGTTAATTGGCTGGGTATTAGATGATTTTTTTTTCATATCGTTAGCGAGTAGGGAGCACAGTAATTGACACAGTAAGTAAAGTAACAGTATTTTCCGAATAATAGTACCTACCTAAGTACTAGAACAAGTAAAACTAGGGTAAGTAATATTTCTTTACGGATATTGTAAATTAAAAGCTTTTTTTGAAATTTACTATCCCAAAATATTTTTTCCTGTATTTGTTATGCAAAATGACAGCTATTTATTTGTGTAGTGTGTAAGTGTTGAAATTTTCAACATAACGAACTTTTATACAGGGTGATTTAGTAGTCGATGAATCATCACGAACAAATAGTGAATTTCCACCACATCGCGCATATTGTACCTACGTCGGGCGATGACAATAAAATGGTCTTATTTATACAGGGTGATTTACGTTGAGTGGCCTATTAGAAGATCTCGGAAACGAGATAACTTATCTTTCTAAAAATTTGATAGCAGGCATAATTGGTTTTGGGCTTTTAAAACATTATATTTTGACGTTTTTATTACTTTCGGTTATACCGGAAGTTAATGCCAACTTTGCTATTTCAAATGGAATACCCTGTATCATTTAGCATTTTTGATTACCTTCTTAAAATCTAAATAACTTTTGTTAATAATAAATTCCTATCTCTAACCGTTTTTAAGATATGAAATATAAAAGGATTTTTTTGTGTAAAAACGCTCCGAGAAGAAAGTTTAGTAACTCTGAAACTAATAAAGGTAAACATTTAAAATTTTGTAAGCTTTCAAGTAATACATAGATCTTTAGTTTAAATTACTTAGGTTTCACGTTTTTTATACAGGGAGTTCTTAAAATTGTGGCAATGTTTCCATTTAAATAAATGTGCATAAGTCAATTTTTGCAAATGGAACACCCTATTTTTTAGCTTACTAACGTGTAGAGAATTAAATTTCCTATCTAAATGCCCAATCCACATTTTTAGTGGTTTTGGAATTATGAGCAATTTAAATAAACAATCTTAAAATTTCTTTTTGTGTTAATGCAACATTATTTTTGAAAAGAAGACTTCGACTGGGAAAAAAAACTTGTTGTGTAATTATATAAAATTTCGGTATTTTGTTTTGTTTGTTCTGAATTACTAATGTCCACTTGTCCTTTCGAACATTCAGATTTCTCTTGGACCTACCGCTTAACGTGGATTAGGAACCACGATCCTATCATGCAACACCCCCCAAGGGCTATCAACCCTCCTACCGATTGGGGAGTGTGTACCTCCTTCCGCACCCCACGAGATGTCCGATCTCATCCGGCCTGGTTAGCAGCGTGACTGGGATGCGTCAGAAGATGATACATTTTACACTCTTCCCTGCATTCTTATACCTGCTAAATTTTGGATATACTTTTTTTTATTGTGAGTATACCCACGCCGAGGATCGAACTCGGACCGCCACAGTCGAATGCCAGTGACCAGTGACCTCTAAGTCACCGCCGTGGAAATTTCGGTATCTAATTCGCCTGCTATACTTTATGTATGTTGTTTGTCTTATCCCTTATTAGTCATGCAATTTACGGGTCGGTGGTTAGTTATTTGGCAATCCGCTGAGGTGTGTTTTTTTGAAGCAAGTTAATTTTAAATTGGTGACACATGAAAATGGTAAAATTTGAAAACAATGAACTAGTAAAACGCTTTCCCTTGCGGTCTTATCCTACACCCAGAAGTTTTCTTAATGTTATTCAACGAGCAAGTTAGGCAGAACCGTAATATTTGATGCATAGTGTAATAAATAAACGTAAGTATCTTATTTTTGAGTAAATGTATTTGAAAATGTTGTTTATTTTAATGCCTAAGTATCAACTTAGGCATCATATTCAAAATAATGTGACTATAAGAGGTCTGTTGGAGCTTGGTCAGGTGTAATGTTGCCATAATTATGAATAAAAGTCAAGGGGCCATTATATTCGTTCAGCTAATCCGCTGAGCTCACTAATCCAATTACTTTAGTGTAAAGAAAACATCAAATATCCATGTGGGAGTAAAAAAAGTGTATTTAAGTATCAAAGGTACAGCTTACATATTTACGCACTTGATAGGAAAATACCATTTATCAATCATATAACCAAAAATAGGTTTGAAAAAGTTTTCATTTACAAAAATATGTTTGTTACGTACACTACCCATTGACACTACCCTATAATATTAACATTCAAACTCACACAGGACAAAACTTAATAAATAAATTGTTAAATTTCAATATTAGCTCAAACTATAAAAACCACAAGAATCTAATGGTCGTTATTAAATTACATGGTTCTTAACTATAGTTTATCGGTTTTTGTCCTCGTTTATTTAAAGTGGTTTGCGGTCTACTTAGTTTTTCTTCAGTAAAATACCAGTAATTCATCTTAACTGATGGATTTTATTGATTTTATCTAGTTCTTAAAGCCCGCAGGAACAGGAACTAGTCAAATAATAGTTAAGTATTGTAAAAACACAGAATTTAAACTAGTCAGGTGGTAGCAAACGTTTAAGAAAGCATGAAAAATATATTTCAAACCACCTGAAAGTGCCTTATACTATAAGGTTGTATTTCGCCTAACACTGTTAGATAATAAAATACAAATCAGATTGCATAGTTCTACTAAGAAATGAAAACTTTACATTGGTAGGATGTTAGTTCGAAACTGGTCTACAGGTGGTGACATCCTACCAATGTAAAGTTTTCATTTCTTGGTATGCATTCTGATTTGTATTTTATTTTATTAGAAAGTTTTTCAAAATTAAATTTCATTAAAATTATTTGTGAATCACTATTTGATATCAGATATGCTATATTTGGGGAAAGACCCAGAATGGAAATCGGCATCCCCCTGGCAAACTATAACTCCGTATACCAAGCAGACGTACATGCTATACAAGCATGTGTTCAAAAAAATATCGAAAATGGCTACAAGGACCAAGAAATATACATACATTGTGTCTGTCAGTGGCGTATTTAGCTTAGGAGGTCTTGAACTGTTAATTTAAATTTGTAAATAATGTATTCTTGGCTTAGATTACAAAGGTCTTGTAGAAAACGTTTAGTTTTTAAACGTTTCCTTCTAAAAGTTCTATTTTATATAGAAAGGTCTCGGACGCATATCGTCGCATTTATTTTCTATTATATACTTGTCTGTTCCGTTTTCCCTTTTTTAGAGCTATTTTAAATCAACCAAAATATAACACAATGCAATTAAATATTTTTACAATAAAACCAAAAAACATTTATTTATTTTTAAAGAGAAAAATTTGATTACAAATTTTAATTGAAACATTTTTTATGGAAGAAGTGTGATAATTTATAATAAAAAAAATAGTGCGGGAAGAAACGGGAATGCTTTATTATGAATATACAAAACGGCACTTAAGAAGGACTATTTAAAAACCTAAGTATTTACACCAAAAACTGCTCTTAGATCTACGCTCCTAAAATACATGATTTCTGAAAAAAATTATAAGTTTTGGCTAAGTGAGCAATATTTACTTTGATTTCTATTATGAAAATCCGAGCCCGAAAAATGCTGGTTAGAGTCATACATACGTCTAATGTTAAAATTTTGGATTGACACCAATATTCATATTTTTAACAAATATAAAAAATATTTTTTTTAATCAAGAGCCAGCTAGGAATATCAAAAAAAAAATAAAAACATTTACAAAAACAAATTTAATCCAACCAAGCAGAGGGGAGAGGTAATAATTTAATTTTCGAAATTTAATAGTAGTTAGGTGAATTTTAAATGAACCTTGATCGTGGCCCCTAAAATTTTTCGCCTTCTTCAGTAGATACAATATAATAAAATACATGTAGTCCCAACTGTCCCTTTCTCCAGAAAAAAATATCCTACTTACGCCCATTGAGCCCCTCCTCGAGCCTATTTCTTGCTACGCTACTAGTGTCTGTGATATACAAATACTGTAGGATTGAAACATATTTCATGCACAAACAATGGTCTCTTTCACTATAATCGAATTTATCATATTCAGCACTAACATCCTGAACTAGAACCTATTGAAAACTTATCTCAATAATAAAAATCTTTCTAAAGTATCACAAACCTTTTCTAGAAACAATTAAAAACACGGCGGGAAAGCTGCAAGTTTAAAAATATGAGGCGAGAATGGATGTACGTCATCCTATTAACAGCCGAATTCTTTTATTTGCGAGTCGTGCGACCGAATATATTGTTATCTTTGTTCTGATAACTTCAATATGGTAGGGAAATTGCATTAAATTTCTAAAGCTGAGAAGTCCCTAGAACTGTATTTAAAATTCCAGGTCCGTATCAAAAAAAATTGACTTGAAGTTGGTATCTAAAAAACGAAACGTCGAATTTGAAAACTAATAACGTCATCTTATAAAACATAGAACACTGCTATAAAAGAGTGTTTTTTGTTTTTTTTCCCAGGTTAAAAATGAAGGCGCAAGAAATTAAAATTCAAAACTAAAAATTTAAGTTTTCTTCGAATATCTCCGAAAGTATTCGGAATATTTACAATTTTCTTTCACCAAATTATTAAGCCCCAAAATATGCAACTTTGCCTCGATTCATCCATCTTCGTATCTCTTACCGTTTTTGAAATCCCCTTGTACGCACACGAATTTGTAGCATCCTGTATATTTATACCTAAATTTTGATATAACCCCTTTCTTTCTTTCAAAATAACTTTATTTGTTTGTGTTACATAGTTTATCATTTTGTGCCCAACTAACTATAATTACAATCTTTGAATTTCAATCTTTAAAGAACGACGGATTAGTGCAAAAATGTGGCATCCGTTTTTGAAGACGAACTAATATTTGTCTTTATATTTGTTTTCGATCGATTCCAGACACAAGATATTGTATTATTTTATGCAATAAAAGACGGCGCGCTCCGAAGTCACGTCGGTTCTTACGTAGCGAATGAATCATAGTGCGCCTATCAATTTGGCTTTCTTTAAATGTTGAAATTCAAAGTTACAATGTATTATATTACATAATGTATCTCTAGAGATGGCTAGGTTTCGCATCATTGAAACCCAATGCTGGGGCTTGTCGTAACCCAACGGTAGGCGCAAATATGATTTTTAATATACATAGTATCGGACAGTTCCAGTAACCTATACACTGCCATGAAAAAATAGGTTTTGCAATAGCTGAAAGAAAGTCAATTAATAAAGCTTTAATTTGTTAGGTTTTTTGCAAGGTGTTTGCTGGAAAACGCTTTGAAAAACCAGCATTGAATTGCTCAGGTACAGCGTAGCAAATTTTCATCGAAGGATTTTAACCCGTTGTAAAATTGGTTATGAGCCGCCACTCGGTATTACTTATTATTTAATTAATGAAAAACGCCATTAGACTACTTTATAGCCACAGTACGCTTAACTAAGCATTTAATTATTTTCCATTAAACCTAATGGTATTCTTGCTAATGGCCTCTATTATAATATCCTCCTAGTTTTTCACGGTAACTCTGTGGTTACTTTACCATCATTTAGTCATATTAGAAGCAGGTGCAATAATATTTGAACGACACGCATTTTTTTACCTGCAAATATTGCGATTTATACCAAGATAGAGAGTTGAACATTAGTTTGATCTGTAGGAATGATATTAGCAATGGTCATAGCAAAAGATCGTTAAAAGCGATTAAGCTAGGATGGTATCTTGTTAAGAATCGCCTAGGTATTAAATAGTAATTTATGTTGCGTCCTGGTTAAAGAAAAATTTAGAGAAACATTTATATCTAATTAAGCTCCCGCTATATCTTATTTTATGGTATTTAAAAAAAAATTAAATTGTATTTTGGTCGGGTTTTATTTCTTATTCTTAGTCTCAGTTTTTTGACAACACTTCTGTTCTAAAATTAATATTTATAATTTGAACATCGTTAATGCAGTGGCGTAGCTACCGCCGCATCTGGGGCAACAACTGATTGCCAACCCCTCGTCCTCCCATGGGATTGACTTTTAAATCTGATACCCGGAACCACTCAACCTACGCCACTGCGTTAATGTCTGCATATACACGTTGTCTATCTTTGGAGATAAGATTATTTTATTTTTAACCCTCAAGACTCACTACCTCCAGGGCCTACTAAATGGAAAGCACGAAGGTGAGAATGTGCCACAGAGAATAGCGGTTTTTACACATAGACCCTTAACTGCGTGACAGGAACGCGCGATTGCGTTCGCGATAGATTGCGCCGTTTTTCGCACTCTGTGAATATGGTATTAAAATTGTACTATTTAACTAACACCCTCTTGCGTTGGGTTAAGAGTGTTTAAAATCGCGCACGCAAAAACATTTTAAAATTTGAAAATAATTATTATATTGCTTGTAAAAATGGCAAATTTTATAGAAAATAAAAATACTTGCAATTATAACAGCAGGATTATGCAGTATGCCGAAAAGAAGTAATACATCTCTCTGTGTCTGTGGCCGGCTTAAAACGAACAAAGACATAACCAACAGGAGGAGAATCAATCAAATATGAGTGCAGGAGCCTTACAAAATGAGGGTGTTTTGTTAACGTTGAGCCTTGAAAATTGTAGGGCATATGAAGGGTCAGTGTTTTTTTAGAAGTCACTTTTTTTTAGTCGCTCCTTCCTCAGCAAAATCCTGGATCCGCCACTGCATGAGTGTGTTTGGTTCTGCATAAAATTCATGAACCGAATATGGTTCCCTAAAGGATTTTAACAATAATTAACGAACCAACAACGTTGACTTTGACTGTGACCTAAATGACATTGGCATGTATTATTTTTTTATTATTATTTAATTTTTAATTGAAACCAAAAAACGCAGGACCGATTCGCAAGCAGCAATAAACTACTAATTTAATATCCTATTTCACCGTCTTTCTATTTCTTAAAAATATTTTTCGAGATGTCGATCTTGCTAGCACTCACGTCGGGCACCCGTATTTAAGCAAATTTTAAAAATGTCACTATTAAGTTATTATTGATCATTGAACCGGACTTATTAGCATATATTATGCAATAATAAAAAATAGACAAATTGTATTAATTACATTCGTAAAATATAAATAATATAGGCGTATGGTACATTATAGTTACATGTCAGGCAATAAAAAAGTGACATAAATACATTAATAACTATGTTACGCGTTACGTAACGTTTGTTTATTTTGTAACAATTAAATATAAATTCAAAACGGGAAAAATGTACAATCTGTTCTCGTTTGGTAGTTTTAATATTTAATTATGTAAAATAGGAAGCCGGTTATTAAATATTAATCCGTATTGATAAGTAGTATTAATTATTTTTATTACGTTGAGAATCAAAGCTTCACACCTAAGTCATTTTGTTTTCAGACCAATATTTCGTTACTTTTTCGTTTTGTCCAAAAATTGCCCACATAATCACCTTTAGAGCACAATTTAATTATAAAAGGAAAGAGTATGCTCAAGAGTGTCTAACAACGACACAGATGGCGCTCCGTGCCACATCTTACTGGTGTGTCCCACCAAGTGCTGCCTTAAGTAGCTTCGAGATCCCTTTTCTTTTTGTCGGATCCTAGCTCTACTGATGAGTCATGATATGACGAAACGCGTCTAGAGATGGATCTGGCAAAATGAAAAGGAAAATCTTCTTTAAAGAAATAAAAACTCAAAGTATCCACTGTTATATTAATGAAAAGCTTATTTTAAGATAGAAATGCTCGACTTGTTTCGAACGCAGAAGAATTCATCTTCAGGAAAATAAATGAAATTAAGAAGAAAAGGGTATATATCATCCTAACGAAGCTTTAAGATTAAATTATTAGATGAAATAAAGGTTTAATGAGTGAAATAGGGACAATTATAGTTAACAAAATACACATCACACCTTGAAAAGGAAAATTACAGTAAGGTTTGCAACCTTGAGTACTATCAGAATTCAACTGCAGAATAAAAGGTTTAACAACCAGGTGTGAGGAACAGAATTTTTAAGAGAAATGGAGAGTAATCTGGGCAGAAAATTAATAATTTATATTGAAAAATACTATGGGTGTTTGTACTTGTAAGGAAGATAAATGTAAAAAAAAATTGTATAAAAGATTAAATTGATGGGATGGCCATACTAGGATAAAGCGCATGATCTGTAGATGGTGGCATCCACATAGGCCCTACCATCTACGGATCATGTTCTTCTTTATGCTAGTATGGCCATCCCATCAATTTAATTTTTTTTTAAATTGAACATTTATCTTCCTCACACTTACATTCACACTTCATTTCCATAGTTTTTATTATGCCGAGCCCATAGTATCTTTCAAAATAAATTATTAAATTTCTGCTCAGATTACTATCCATTTCTCTTCACAATTCTCTTCCGCACGCCTGGTTGTTAAACCTTTTATTCTGCACTTAAATTCCCCAATGGGTGTTGGTAAAAACGGTCCCGAGAGGTAGGAGGATTAAGAAATTATACTTTGTTGCTCTTATCTAGAGGTAAAAACCCTCCCGCATGCATAATAATGAGATAGGGTCACAGGTACATCAATATTGCCCGAGACCGTTTTTACCGAGTGTTGGTAAAAACGGTCCCGAGAGGTAGAAGATTTAAGAAATTATACTTTATTGCTCTTATCTAAAGGTAAAAACCCTCCCGCATGCATAATAATAAGATAGGGTCACAGGTACATCAATATATCCCGAGACCGTTTGTACCAACAACCTTTAACGAGTAATTAGCCAGATGGGTGGGCCAGATGAGAAAATAATACAATTCAATTATTAATGAATTAGTTTTGATGGTTATTTCTTTCTTTTAACAAGTTTCAACATGAATTTGAAAGTGATATTAAGTCTCTAAATCTAATTTTTGTATATTTCAAGAATTTGAAGTAGTAGTCCATACTTAAGGTGAAGTTGTAAGTTAAATGGGGAGAAATAACACTCTAAGTCAACCTTCACCATGATATATTTCAAAGAAGAATATGTATTTTACTTTCTGCGTGTTTCGAATGTATAAACGTTCATCTTCAGGAGAATAATTCATATTGAAAAAGTTACCAAGTTAGGAAATTGTCATTAACATCCTCATGGAGCTTTTGAGGAAATTAATTAAATAAGGAAAAAAGTTGAAAAACTTCCATAGAAGTAGGAGAGAAAAACATACTACCAAGTTATATAGATAAAGTTGGGATAACCATTGTTATTTTTCAAAAATTCAAAGTGACGAGGTGAAACCTTTATGTGGAAATGGTAATGAAAATGAAGAGACTTAGTGGTGAAGCATATTATTGAAGGAAAATCTTGTTATACGGTGTAAGTAGGAGAAGTTACTAGTGGCTATAGGGCAGATGTATCATATGTGTATGTAGTTAGTTAGTACATATATGGTATAAAACATAGTGGTGAAGTTTTGGAAGTAGTGCCTAAAATATTGAGTTGAAAGTTGAGAAAAAATTTTAAAAAAGGTTATTGAAGAAACATTGTTAAGATTTTTTTTTAGAGGAAGTAACTGTGTAGTATTGAATTGTTTGAAAAGGGGTATTTTTAGTCATTACATTGAGATAAAGCTTATTCATTTTTTATTTTGGTGGTGGAAAATTATTATTAAAATTTTGATTTTTGGGTAACTTACGTTTCTTGGATATATTTAGTTAGGAATAAGTAGGCAAACTTAGATAAAATTGATTTTTTTTGTATATTTGTTTGTAATTGTAGGTATTTGTAAATATTAATAAATGTGATACGCACAGTGATAGATATTGCAAATCATTTTTACCCTTTTTAAACAACAAAATTACCGTTTCGGCAACCAGATGCATGCTTTTCAGGCGGCTGATTAATACCTATCGGTTCTTTTTGTTGTTGTTGTTTAAAAAGGGTAAAAATGATTTACAATATCTATCACTGTGCGTATCTCAGTAAAAATTTGAAATTTTCGGACGACAGTGTTTCCCGATTTGCCGTTGTGAACCTACTTCCTTGATGGCGCAATTGGTTAGCGCTCTGTACTGGATATACGGAGGTTGTCGGTTCGAATCCGGCTCGAGGAAATACTTTTTTCTAAATTTCTGAATTTCAAATTAGGTGTTTATACACAAGAATCTTAAAATTAATAAATGTGTGTACATAAAATGATATTTTTCAATTGACCCTATCTGCGAATTTCTAACCCTTATTAATGCGGAAGGTTTTTTACAGGTACCCATCAGGTAAAGCTAAAATATTGGGGCCGTTTTTACCTATGAATATGAAACCTTTATTAACGCGGGAGGCTTTTTACCTGTCCCCTCCCAAATACCTAAACCTACAAACCTTACTGTAATTTCCCTTTTCATGATGTGACGTGTATTTTAATAATGATTCTCCCTATTCCACTCTTTAAACCATTATTTCATGTAATATTTAATCTTAAAGCTCCGGTAGGATGATATCTACCCTTTTCTTCCTAATTTCATTTATTCTCCCGAAAATAAATACTTCTGCGTTCGAGACAAGTTAAGAATTTCTATCTTAAAATAAGCTTTTCTTTAATATAACAGTGAAGGAAGACTTTAAGTTCTTATTTCTTTCCTTCTAATGATCTACTCCACTTCAAGTATGGACTACTTCTTCAAATTACAATTAGTTATAGTTTTGAGTTATAGGTACAAATTGAATCTGTAAAGAAAAAGAAAAAATAAATGTAATTTTTTGATTTTTTTAAATCAATTAAAATTTTTTAAACTTTAAACTGTAGGTGATCGATCCTCTCTATAAAATGGGCTTTTTAACTAAAACACAAATAACTACCCTATATCCAATTTTCGAAAATATTCGTAACAAAAGTACAACAGAGATCAATCTGATAACATGTAAAAATGTAGCCGGTCATGTGAAAAATTTGTTTTCAATAATTCTGACATTAAAAACTCAGAGCTCTGACTTTTTTATGTCAGAATTCTGACTTTTTATCTCAGAATTCTGACGTTTTTATGTCAGACTTAATAAAAATAATTTTTTCACCTGACTCCAGGACGCCATCATAGAAAGGTACCAGTCCCTTATAATTATTTCTCATATTAGTACAAAGCTTGTTATAAATTATCATATTACGAAATTCTGAATCAATTAAAGCATTATTTAATTAAGTAAAATCGTGCAACTAGAGTAATTGATTGTATTCAATTTATTTTTTTCTTCGGTATTCGTTACAAGGTTTAAATTACACATTTCTTCCAACTTGCTGAAAAAACCATTAAATAAATTAATGTAAATTTGGGTAATATATTATTTAGATGTTACAAAATCATCATAAATTTAAAGGGAGTTCCTCAAGGATCTGTATCCTTTATTATTTATAATTTATACATATGATTTTTATTTATCAATGAAATACGGTAACCTATTAGCTTTTTCCGATGATAAACATCACTATAAACATCGCTATCACAAAAAAATGGCAATCTTATGTATTGGTTTTCATCGATAAATGAAGATTTTTCTAGTGTGTCTAAAGGATCATGGCTTGAAAACAAGACCAGTTTACTTTTAATCGGTTCAAAAAATATTCAGTACAAAATAACAAACAACACTAATTTCAAAGTTATTAATGATTATGAGAATCCCTTAGTAACATCAGCTAAAAATTTTGGTATCATTTTTGATCAATACTTGACATTTGAAACTCATATAATAGATATTGTAAAGAAGGCTTATTATTAACTTAAAATTTTAAATTATACTTATGAGATACTTATACAAAATTAAAGTGTCTATTTGAAGGTTGGAGACAATGTTTTTTCTTAAATGATAGAAGTGTTTTTTAGTTACATTGTCTTTATTTAATTTAAGTCACCACCTTTCAACAGGTAAGTATCTCCAGTCGTCTTCAAATGAATACTTTATTGACTCATTTCATTTCTCCTCTACATGTTGGTGTACCTAATTAGATTTTTAATCATGGTTTTGAAAAACGTTTCGTTTTTCAAAACCATTATCAACTTTTTTAAATAGTCGGGAGATGTTATTTTAATATTTTTAAATTCCCTTCCTCCTTTACGACGTATTACACCTAGTATTAATAATACGTTTCGGACTTAAAAACCCATAATCAATAAGAATAAGTGCTTAATCATCTTGTATCTATTAACTTTCTTTTATTTTCAAAGGCAACTAGAACTAATTTGACTCTGGACATCGACCATAAACCATATCCAATGTCTCTTCTCTTAAATAATGTTCCGTCATTTTTATTTAAAAAAAACTACAATCACACAACCCCTTAAAAACAAAACAGTTTTAATTCAAACTAATTAGATAAAAGACAATTTACACTAAACGATTTAATTAACCTAATCTATCATTTGGCAAGTATTTATTATTTATTTAAACAAGTGCCTGTCATAGCCACATATGTATATTAGGCAATCCAACGATGTGTACAAATGGCGGCTGGCTGGCAAATACTGCTTTGTAATTGGTGCACGTGACCATAAAAATAATGTTGCTGGTGGCATTTAACGGGTGACTCAATGCTTTTTGCCATCCAACCGCCATACTGAATCACGTGGTTTGGATTCCCTAATACATACATACACACAAATTGGGTTATGGAAATTGAAAATAAAATAGTTTCAAATAAGATGAATATGCATTTATTGTTATTAATAAAGAGTCCAAAACGTGTTATTATTACAAAAAAACGTGTGATTAAAAATCAAATTACACCAATTTGTAGATGAAAAAATGATAATGGGTATGTATGCTTTATTTTAACATATCTCTTTAAATCAAGTCAGAAAAAAATAAAAACAATTACATTGAAAACACAATGTTGTAGAATTTAGTAGGGCACAACTTAAGTCTATTTAACTAACTATAGTCTATTTCAGAAAGGTGTAGGGTAATAAAAGCTCATTAGGTATGCAAAGGGACTACAGAGTGACCCAACGAATATTTAAGCCACTTTCATAATTTGCCATTGACTTCCTTGCAAAATTCATTATTTTCATCAAGCCCGGGTAGTACCACCCGGATTTGGGTCAATTTATGAGTTTTGTCTATTGTTATCCATTCCCAAACACTGGTATGCCAAAGGCGTGCATTATGTACATAGTATTAAGTACACTTATTTTTTATTAAACATAAAAAAAATACATTAGGTATATAAAAATTAAATTATAAAAAATCATAATATTCTTCGTCATCTGAGGAACTCTCATCTCCTCTTGGCGTTATAATTTACGGGTCGACGGTTCGATCGATCAGGTGGTCAAGATCCCACATTTTCTCCTCTTCTTTAATGACATGATGGACTGCTTTCACCAGTTCTCTGGTGTCACTTCCCTAATGGCTTAATTAAACAGTAGCTTAACGTCTTTCATTTTGAATGTCGTGTTGTGTCTTGCTACAAAACCTTTCACTTGCGCCCATATAAGTTCTATAGGATTTAGTTCGCAATAAAATGGCGGTGTGCGCAGCACAGTTACACTATGTTTTTCAGCTATATCTTCCACGGCATATTTCATAAAACGATGTTAATGTGAACTTGCTATAGCTAATAAATCCTTCTTTATCATATTATCTTCAAATTCAATACTTTTGGTGGTTAACCAGTGGATAATTTCTTGTTTTCTCTAAGATGAAGTTTAAGTCTTCTCTGTGCGTCGTGAATGATAGCTTGCATTATCCATAACTACTACTGAATTAGCTGAAAAATATTTTATCATTTCACCTAAATAGTCTCCAAAAATATTCGAAATCATCTCCTCGTGGTAATCTCCCGTATTGAAGGACTGAAAGGTTAGCAAACCTTCTTTTAAAAATTCCTCTTCGCTTCCATGTGCGCCTATGGCCGTCTTGTAGGAAACGTATAGTTTTTTAACTTTTCCTTCTAAAAGTCCTCTTTTATATAGAGATTAAGGTTTCGGATGCATATCGTTTTAGTTATTGATTTATGATTCAACTTTATAGGAAAACGAGTAAAAAGAATAATATGTTATAGTATTTTTCTATTATATACTTATCTATTCCGTTTTCCCTTTTTTAGCGCTATTTTAAATTAACAAAAATATAACCCAATGCAATAAAATATTTTTGCAACAAAAACAATTAGTATTTATTTTTAAAGAAAAAAATGTAAGTACAAAATTTAATTGAAACATTTTTTATGGAAGAAGTGTGATTGATAATTTATAATAAAAAAAAACAGTGCCGGAAGAAACGACAATGCTTTATTATGAATATACAAAACAGCACTTAAGAAGGAGTATTTCAAAACCTAAGCATTTGCACCAAAAACTGCTCTTAGATCAACGCTCCTAAAATACATGATTTCTGAAAAAATCATCAATTTTGGCGTGGTGAGAGATATTTACTTATTTTTAATTATGAAAAACCGAGCCCGAAAAACTTTGGTTAGAGTTATACATACGTCTTATGTTAAAATTTTGGATTGACACCAATTATCATATTTTTCACAAATATAAAATAGGTTTTTTTTTAATAAAGAGCCAGCTGGGAATATCAAGAAAAAAGGAAAAAAACATTTACAAAAACAAATTTAACCAACCATGCAGAGGGGGAGAGGTAATAATTTAATTTTCGAAATTTGATAGTAGTTAGATTAATTTTAAACGAACTTTGGGCGTGGCCCTGAAAATGTTTCCACCTTCTTCAATAGGTATAATATCATAAAATACATGTAGTCCCTCTCTCCAAAAAAAAATGTCCTACTTAGGCCCACTGAGCCCCCCCCCCCCCGGGCATATTTTCTGGCTACGCCATGCGCCACTGGTCTAAAAAAAAAAAATCACGAGCCGCTACTGAGAACATGTTAGCGTAGATCCTAAGATTCCACCATAATGCAGATGCAAATAACTTGCCCATAAACTTTTAGATCTTGGCGAACTTATCAAATTTTTCACTTTAACGACTCTAATTTCTAAAATTAAAATTTACGGCACGGTCCGATGAAAAATGTTTTAATTAATTTCGGGCAAACATTTCAATTTTGTAGTTCGCGCAGGTGGGTCATATTTCATGAAATTTTAGAGGGTTGCGAAAGATAGACGTAGTTTGATAAAAACCGGATTTTGATCTACGGAATTTCGTTTCCTTTGATTTGGGTTGGATGTAAGATAGTTATAGGACTAGAAAAAACTAATCGCACTTAAAAGGATGCTTCTGTATAAACAACTCCAAAAAAAAATTTCAATATTACCCAACACATACGAGAATGAAATGTTTCTTTGTTTTTTTGACGAATAAAATTTTTCGGTTATAATAGCGAGTGTATATAAGTTTTCCTACGACCACCTATGAAAATAAGAAAAAAAGCACGGTTAACTTGGCTCGAAAGCGCCGAATATCACACGCGTGTTAAAAAAAAAATATGTCAACACTAGTGTGGAAATACAATACACACTATTTAATTTAAACAGATGGTGCCAAATTGACAGACAACCCTTATTTATTTAAAAGAACAAATTTTAGAAAGTAATAAATTTAAAGTGTTTAACTTATTTATCATGTATTTGCCGAGCCATTCAGGATTAGAGTGTAAAAATACGCCATCTGAAATTATAAAAAATGTTCATAATATACTGGAAAATCTATTAGCAGAAAAAACAAACCGCGCCGAAAAAAGTATCATATATTAAACAACAATCTTTATTGGTATCAATAGCGTAGAGAATAGAGCCCTAGCCTACAGATCGCAAGGTAACAGGTTCAAATCCCATAAGGAGTATTCGACATTTTTTTATAAAAACATTAAATAATTTATAGAATTATTTTGAATTAAAATATTCCTTGTTGAGTGGATTTTTTAAATTTATGTTTAATGCATCTTTCCTAGATTAAATTTAAAATTTTTCATTCTGGTTAATCTAGAAGTCAATCCAGGATTAGTTCTTCCTATGATATATAAAATATGAAAAAATGAAAAAGTTAAACTACAACTATAGGAAAAGCCTATTGACAAACTATGAAACCAGATATTAAGTGGATCATAATCCTAAGTATACCAATTTCAACACTAGTGTTGATATATTTTTTTTCAACACTAGTGTTGAAATATTTTTTCACAAATCAAATGCTTTTTTAATAATTCTTGGTGGTCGTAGGAAAAATAGTGTACATCTCGTGTGAAAGTGATTATTCTAAAACTCGGAGAATTTCCGCACTCGGCTGACGCCTTGTGCTAAATATGTTCTCGTTTAAAAGGTATCACTTGTTATGTAATATACTATTTTAAAAATTCAGAAAACTTGGGGTTTTCTTGGAAAGTGCATAAGTGTATTTTCATCGTTGTTTGTTCCGTCAGGGCCGGGTTATTTCTAATGATGTATTAGTAATTTTTTTAACGTCTGGCTTTTGCTTGTGTAGTAGTCCAGTTTCCTATTTTAGTTTGCCCAATAGGACTGCTTTTATATCATCGACCTCCCGTTTTCCAAAACAGATTTTCCGTTCAAAATAAACGATAATTTTCAACTTTTTCTCGTTTTCGTTTTAATACGTAAGACAATCTAATTGGAAAAAGGTCGTTTTATTTATAAAAAAGGAATTTATAATCTATTTCAGAAAGGTGACCCAACAAATATTTAAGCCACTTTCATAATTTGGCATTGATTTCATTGCAACATTCATGCTTTTTATCAAGGGCAGGTAGTACCACCCGGGTTTGGGTAATTTATGGGTTTTGTCTATTGTTATCCATCCACAAACACTGAAAATGATGTAACAAAGGCGATATGTACATAGTATTAGGTACACTTATTTTTTATGAAACATTATAAAAAAAAAATACATTATACAGAAATTAAATTATAAAATATCATAATATTCTTCGTGATCTGAGGAACTGGCATCTCATCTTGACGTTATAATTAATGGGTCGACGGTCCAATCGATCAGGTGGTCAAGATCCCACATTTTCTCCTCTTTTTTAATGGACTGCTTTTTTCCAGTTCTCTGGTGTCACTTCCTTAATGGCTTGATCAAACAGTAGCTTAACGTCTTTCATCTTGAATGTCGTGTTGTGTCTTGCTACAAATTCTTTTATTTGCGCCCATATAAGTTCTATAGGATTTACTTCAGAACGATATGGCGGTGTGCGCAGCACAGTTACATTCTGTTTTTCAGCTATATCTTCCACGGCATATTTCATAACACAATGTTCGTGTAATTTATTTTTATTATGAATGCCCGTTTCATCAGTTTCGAAAAAAAATAAGCCAAACTGCAGCCGTAGTTCTGTATTTTGTGCGCAAAAAAAGAGAAGAGAGGCTTTCTAATACTGAATTTATTTCAGTTAAAAAAGTAATGTAGGTATACCCTTCAACCTTTCATACAATAATTGGGCTTTGCGGCATTTTTGTAAATTAGTTTGGGGTAGGTTAGTAATATTTAATTAATGAAACTGCACTACATAAAACTCATTACAGTACCAACTAGTGAACGGGGAGAAATACAGGTAGATTTATATCAAATGACGAAATGGAAACTGATGCAACGGCATTTCTCGCAATCCTTGCTGCTTTAATCTCTTGATGTTTAAAAGAAAGGAAGGAAATATGGAAAGCAGAGATTGACAAAAGGCGCCATAAAGGAAGACCAAGAAGAATCTGGAATAATAGCTACAGTCCTTCAAAAATGAAATATGAACTGGGAAAAAGCTGAAATATGGTAGATGAGGATATGGATTAAGTAAGTTATTGCTAAAAATTAATATACATTTTTTAACTTCAATACCATTATTCGGCTTTTCCAATAAATTTTCTAAATTGTTTATAAGAGTACAAGCGGCATAAATCATAAAAAACGTAGTCAATCAAATTAACTTTCAAAAATATCAAGTTAATTTATTTATTAACAATAAAAACAATGATTAATTTAATTTTGTGGCGCAAGCCATTGTTTAAAATCATAATTAATAGCAGGTAGCAGATATCGTAATCGTTAATATACCTGTATATAATTCAAACATTTCTTTCTTCTGATATGAGACAACAAATCAAAACAATAATCTTAATGGAAAGTTAGCAAATGAGATTAGGTAAAAAAATTGTTTCTATAAAGGTTTTGTTGTGAAATGTTGTTGTTTGTTTTAAAACTGTACCAAGGCAAAGCATTGTTTTTAGTTTAAATGTTTCCTGTTGCAAAGGAAAGAAATAATCATCTCGAAGATTTTTTATCAATGATTACAAAACGAAATTAATGAGTTTGCAAAAGCATTTATTAGTGTTTTTTTTATATAGTATCATGGGAGCAATGAAATATATATAATATAATGAGGTATTTTAAAGACCAATTAATACAAAATAGTATTTTAGGCTTCGACTAATTCGAATAATTATTTCCACACAAAATAAAATATTGTTTGTTATATGTTAGAATCAAGTTTACATTCTGTTTACGATTTTTGCTCCTCTACAAGTTGGTGTAGTTACATTTTTAATCCGACGTTTCGTTTTTTTTAAACCATCATCAACATTGCTTTTTTAGATAGTCGAAAAATTGTATGCTATTATTTTTAAAGGTTCTTTCTCCTTTATATAACATGTTTCGGAATTAAAAACCCATCATCAATAAAAATGTGTGCAAACTTTATTTTGTTTTCAGGGCTAATTAGAAATAATTTGGCTCTGTATCTCGACAACAAATCTTATCCAATTTTTCTTGAATAATGTTCTATAATTTTTATTTAAAAAAACTACATAACTCCTAAAAAACATACAATTTTTACTTCAAAGGAATTAGATAAAACCTAATTTGCACTAATCGATTACATTACCCTAATCTGTCATTTGGCAAGTATTTATAATTTATTTAAACAAGTGCCTGTTACAGCTTACTATAAAGTTGAGCAGTGGCGTAGCCAGAAAATATGCTTTGGGGGGGGGGGGGGGGGTCAGTGGGCGTAAGTAGGACATTCTTTTTCTAAAGAAAGGGACAGTTAAGATTACATGTACTTTATGATATTGTACCTAGTAAACAAGGCGGAAAAGCGCGGCCACGCCCAAAGTTTGTTAAAAATTCACCTAACTACTATCAAATTTCGAAAATTAAATTATTACCTCTCCTCCTCTGCATGGTTGGATTAAATTTGTTTTGTAAATGTTTTTTTTTTGTTATTCCTAGCTGGCACTTTAATTTAAAAAAGAAGCATTTTTTATATTTGTGAAATATATGAATATTGGTGTCAATCTAAAATTTTAATATAAGACTTATATGACTCTAATCAACGATTTTTGGACTTGGTTTTTCATGATTAAAAATAAAGTTCAAAGCGCACACCACGCCAAAATTGATGATTTTAGGAGCGTATATCTATGAGCAGTGTTTGGTTCAAAAGCTTAGATTTTAAAATACTCCTTCTTAAGTGCCGTTTTGTATATTCATAATAAAGCATTCTCGTTTTATCCCGCTTTTTTTTTTATTATAAATTATCACACTTTTTCCATAAAAAATTGTTTCAATTAAAATTTTTTTCTTTAAAAATAAATACCTAATTGTTTTTTGTTTTTTGTTTTTGTTGTAAAAATATTTTATTGCATCGAGTTATATTTTGGAAAAGGGAACAGACAAGTATATAATAGAAAAATACTAAGTATAAAATATTATTATTTTTACTCGTTTCCTATATAATTGCATCATAAATCAATAACTAAAACGATATGCGTCCGAAACCTTAATCTCTATATAAAACAAGACTTTTAGAAGGAAAAGTTTAAAAACTAAACGTTTCCTACAAGACCTTTGTAATCTAAACCAAGAATACATTATGTATAAATTTAAATTAAGAGTCCAAGGGTGAGAGGAAAAATTAGGTTACAATTAGACTTTTAGACCCGAGCTCCTTGGCTCAAGGGGGGGGGGGCTGCAGCGCAGTTACAAAGATTGAAAATAAAATAGTTTCAAATAAGATGGATTTGCAATTATTCTTATTGATGATGGATTTTTAAATTCGAAACGTGTTATTAATACTAGATGTGGTATGTCGTTAATTTATAAAGGAGAATTTAAAAGAATTTCCCGACTAATTAAAAAAGCAAAGTTGACGACGATTTTGAAAACCGAAACGTCGGATTAAAAATCTAACTACACCAACTTGTAGAGGAGAAAAAATAGTTATAAATAAGTAATCTTTATTTTAGCATGTCTCTTCAAATAGAGTCAGGAGAAAATAAAAACCAAATTGCGAAAATTCGGTTTTGCCCAAATATCTTCGGACGGATTCGGAGCTTTTTAAATTTGAAAACAAAATGTAGCAAAATTTAAGAGCGCGCTACTGTTTTCTAATTTAACAATTTCTGTATCTAATATAGTTTACGGGATACCTGTAGAGTGCATCCCTATCTGGGACAACCTGTATATATAAATATAATTTCGCATAGAGAGAGTTGGTAACCATGGAGAAGAATTTATAAATATTGGTCAGGTGTTTTTAATTAAATATTTATAACTTTTATAGAATTCCTTTCGCAAAACATAAAACTAAATATTAGGTATTCTTATATTTCTGCATAATTTGGTAACTTCTAAAGATCACACAGACATTTGGCTGCCGTATATTTCCCAAAAACCACTTCGCTAAAATTATTAATGGTAAAAAGTAATTATTTTTTGCGCAACCACCACTGCTAAAAAGGATGAATGATACTTTTAAAAGAGCAATTAAAAATTAACGACTGTACCTATACCGTATGTTCGCGGATAGGGTTTAGAAGGACAAATGGACCAATTAGTGACAGATGCGCAAAAAAGTTATTTTTTATGAAAGTTTTTGACATTCACGTTAGAAAAAAATTAATTTTTTTTACAGGAAGCATAAAAAAATACGAGAAAGTGATGTTGTGTAAGAGTAAACATATCTTTCAATATTAATATCTATACAGGGTTAGGAAAAATTACCAGTACGGTCGATTATTTTAAAAGATACAAAAAATGGCTTATATAAAAGTTGTAAGGCTTTTAAAAATCAACATCTGTAATAAATATCAACCAACTCATCTTATTAAAATTCGTTTTACAGAAAAAGTATTTGATGTCTGCTATGCAGATGATACTAACATCCTAATAACTGCGGATGATCGGTCGATACTAAATGATGAATGTGAGAGTGTTTATAGTAAAATAGAACTGTGGGAGGATAAGAACTAAAACTAAATAAAGAAAAAACGGTATTGCTTTCCTTCACATTATCAAGACGAAATAACGAAAGTACCTTTAAATTATTCGAAGGAACTTCAGAAGAACTAAACAGTCAGGAAAATACAAAGATGTTGGGGGTGGGGATTGATTGTAAACTTAAATGGGGATTTCATGTTGATAATCTATGCTCCGGATTGCGGAGCACTTGCTATGGACTACACTTTTTGTCTGGGCAATGTGGCTTGCCTACACTTATGTCATTATATTTTGCAAATGTTCATAGCCACCTTAGATACGGTATATTGTGCTGGGGTAACAGCTGTCAAATAAATAGGGTTTTTCTACTTCAAAAGGTTGCAATTAGAATACTATTCAAGCTTCAACGATGGGAAACCTGTAAACAAGCCTCTAGAAGGAATAACATTCTTACGGTTTTTGACATATATATACTTGAAGTTTGTTCATATGTTTATAGAGAGAGGCATCTGTTTGAGGGTTGCCAACTTAATCATAAATATAATACTAGAGGACACTTAAGATTGTTGCAGCCGCCTCATCGAATAGCTACCTATCAAAAGAGTTTTTATTTTAACTGTTTTAAATTTTTTAATGCCCTAGGGCCTAGATAGTAGTATAAAAGTGGCGTCTAACATTGGTACTTTTAAGAGTATACTTAAAAAATTGTTATTCCAAAAGAATTGTTATAGCCTTCGTGAGTTTTTTTCTGTAGTGCAATGCTTTTCCTTGCATAACGTTTTTTCCAATTATTGTAGTACTTTGTATTGCTTTTCAATTGGGGAAATAAACGATATTATTATTATTATTTACTTTCTTATAATTTATTCGCCCTAAATACTAATGATCAAATTAATTTGATAACTTGTCAAATTATAGTAAACAAATAAATTTATATTTTATTTCAAAGCCTACCATGGTTCTTAGGCATAACCAATACTAAATGAAAAGTTTTGCTAATATTTCACCATAAATATTAAGGGATGTAAACAGATCTTTTCAAGAACATGTTGACTTGTGCACAGAGTAAAATGAAACACATTTTAGACATTTATTGTAGTTTAGTCTAGTCTCCTATGTTTAATTTTAATAATAAAGCTTTATTTTTAAACATAATTTATGAAGTTTACAATTATTTTGAAAACGGTTGGAAATAACTTATATGGTTATAGTATAAATTTTTTTAAATTTTACATTAAAGAGTCCAAAAATATACAGGGTGTTTAGAAAATAATTAGAAAAACTTAAGAAAATGAATTTAAAATGTGTAGTTTTTGAAACCTTTTTATGAACATCCTGTATAAAATAGATAAACATTATTAGATTTATAATATCTCTAGACCCCTGGTCATAACTCTCACCTAATTTTATGGTTTAAAATATGAATATAGATGGTTTTTTCATTTTATTTTCCAAGACCGTAAAACTTTATTTTATTAGTTTTTAATTTATTACTCTTATGTCGGGTTGCACAGAGAATTTTAATAATATTTATTTAACCGGCAAGTTTGACTGTTACATAAGTGACTTTGACAGGCATTATATACTCACATTTAGAGATGCGTGATTAGTAAATTAAAAATTAAGGTAACCGTACCAGTGTGATTGTGAGAAAATTATTTCTGCCAATGTTAGGTCTGTCACAGTCAAACTTGCCGGTTAAATAATTATTAATAAAATTCTTTATGCAACCAGCTGTTAAACTACCAAAGAAAAATAAATACAATTTTGGACAATAATCAAGGACTCTAATACGAACCTAAATATGCAATATGCTGTATATGGAAAAATATTTTCCTGAAATGTACAGCATAAGTCTGCATATGAATGAAATTCCTAACTTATTTTGTAGAGGAGCCATAGAAGCCTGACGCTCTACTAAGTTCTTTCAGCCATTTTCAATTATAAAATTTGAGTCTGGAGTAAAATTAGGCCTGCAGTCCAATGCCGGCCGGCAAACTATACACGTTCAGTTTTAACAATCGACAGGCCGCCGGCCGGTCGTAGCTTGTCATTTAACTGTGTGTAGCGGAATAAGGCAAATTATGGCCGGCCGACTTAACCTGAGTAGGCTACTTTAAAATAAGTTGTTTTTATTCAAAATAAGAAGTCAACAGTCGGTTCAGCATGTAACCTTGTGCCGTTTTACCTTTTACAGAAATAAAAATGGGTTTAATAATGTTATACGAATTTGTACCACTTTATAACTTATAGCCGATAATTACACCAAACAAGGATCTATTTTAATTAATTTATGCCTTGTTGATATATACTATTATATAATTTATTATATAATAAATAAAACATTCCATTGATGTTGCTTTTAATCTAATTTATTAAAGACAAGTACCTACAATAGGCGTTGGTAACCTAATATTGCGAAAATAGGTTAAATTTAATAATTTAGGAATGTCCAGTTCTGTACAAATTTATTTGAAAATTTCACACCTGTCATTCTAAGCCAATCACACACTTTCATTTCGACAGTTACCAATGACAACCTTCAAATTTTTCGGAAATTTTTCTCCTTCTGCCAAGCTAGGCGAACAAAATTAATAAGTGGACATTTTTTCTTAACAGCTATCATATGATCCGAAAATAAGTATTCAGAATCAAATTTCGGTATTTAATGTTTTATTCATTTTATAATACTAAATAAATACAAATATTTATTTACCAAATATTTCTTTTATTAAGGCTAAATATTTTTGGAATTCTGGTTGGAACTCTTCTCTTCGTAATGGAGAATAACAAGGATAATGGTTATCTTCCCTTTCCACTTCTATCAGATGTCTATGTTTAATATAATAGATGTAATATTTGGATGCAATTTTGTTCTGCTGAATTTTGGTTTTTCTTAAAAAGGATGGGATATCTTCCTCCAAAATCTTTTGGATAGCTGAGAAAAGGTTTTCTTGATGGAGATTTAATTCAGTTTTTTCCATTAAACATTGCAAATACTTTAAATTTTTATGAGACATATTAATGTCCCCTATTTCAGAGCAAGATTTACAAACACCGTAGGGCTTAAAATTAGTTTCTTGATTGTTTACTGCCATGATTTAATTATTGTGAACTAAAGAAGCACGTTTAAGAAATAACTGTCGACGTGACGTATAGCAGAGACGATTTTGACATCACAAGCCTAAGCCTACTTGACTGTGGTATCTACTATCTACCTAGATTTTAAAAATTGTTTTATGTGGCATAACTAGCCTAAACTAGACTATACTATGCATTCCCTTTGTTTTAGTAAATGAAATGTAGTAAAAATAAATAAAAAGGATAATTTTCACTTATATTTTTTGCATTTCGTTTAACTAAACGGTGGGGAAACTTTTTTTTTGAAAGTTTAAGTATTCAGAATTTTCACTACCAAAACGACCCATATTTTTGATTGAAAAGAAAAACACGTCAAATTCATAAAATTATGTCACGTTTAACAAAAACATGCATCACCGCATAAACGTCAACATGTAAGAACCAGCCAACTTCATTGTTGCAAAAGTAAGTTTCAAAATAAAACATGTCAGATTTTTTTTATTTTTTTTAAATAAATTTTAGGTGTGAAATTTTCTTACCGAATCCCCCGCGTCCTTGAATTAATATCCGGAAATTCTTCCTCAGTCATACATTTTTCTAGAAAATTTTCCCTCGTCTGCGAATGCGTTCCTTCGGAAAAATTTCCGGAAATAATTCGAGCACTAGGGAGATTATAAGTGAAAATTCGACGCCTGTAATTTTTAACCAATTAAAACGTGTATTTTTGACAGATTACCATGCCAACGAATGAATTTTAGTGGAAATTTTTGCCTCGTTGGTACCCAACAGTGAATTATACTGGAAATTTTTTGATGTTTAAAATGACAGAATATTTTTTTTAAATTTGGTTCTTATTTATTTACATAATAATTTTGATACATTTCAATTACAAAGCTAGGATATTTTCTACATTCTTTGGACACCTCCTTTCTTCTTAATGGCGAAAATGCAGGACTTGGAATGGAATGAATTAAATGTCTATGTCTAATGAAATATATATAATATTTAGACACTATTCTATTCACCTTTTCTCTATTTAGCACTTGAATTTTGAATAGTTTAGATGCAAATATTCGTGAACAATTCGAAACAAATTTTCTTTCTTCAAGTAGGAGCCACAATCCTCTATTAATGCGGGTAAATAAGTCATCTCACGATGATTGATCATTACATCAGACAATTTCACGCATATTTTGCATTATATAGTATGATTTTCAAACCGATTCATTTTTAAAACATCAAATTTCGTTGGTTTTACCGGCTGCACAATATTCTTTATTACAACAAAAAGCAAGTTTTTCTGATGTTTTGAACTGTCAAAATACGATGATCACAGCCTTCAATAATTGACGCTTGTTGACGCTGCGCGCTGGTTATGAATTCCATACCAATAAAGCGTGTATGAAAAGTTAATAAAAAAGCAAAAAAGCAATTTTCTACCACTTGTAGTTACTCAGAACTTATGTAAAATTAAAGAATATACTGTGTTGTGTCTTGACATGGTATTTTCGTGCAACTACAACGAGTAGAAATCAACAATTTAAAGGTCTAAATCAACGAAGACAAACATAGAAAGAAGGCAAACAAACGTTTTAATTGGTCGAAGCAAATTTGACATAAGAAACGTCAAAACAGCGCCACCATCGGGTCTGGAGGGAACCTTTGGTCTATAGGCGGGACTTTCAAATATGACCATTTTAAAAATTTTGGCCGTCAAAATTTTAAAATGATATTTACAGCTTAAAAAACCATCAGGATCCTAATATTTAATTTTTACTATACTTGGAAAATTAAATGAGGATTGTGAATAGTTTGTTGGTTGTAAATATAATTTTAAAATTTTATGTGCAAAAATTTGGACAACCTTTCGGCTATAGGCGGGACTTTCAAATATGGCAATTTTAAAAAATGTTGCACACAAAACCTTAAAATGATATTTAAGGCCATCAAATTATTCACAATAATCCTCTTATTTGATTTTTCAAGTAGAGTAAAAATTAAATATTAGGATTTTCTGATTAGATTTTTAAGCTGTAAATATCATTTTAAAATGTTATTTATTAAAGTTGTACAATTAGAAATAAAACTTCAGAAATCAGCTTATAATTAATTTTATTGACAACTACGATGAAAATATAGGTAAGATCAGTACCTCGTTTTTTCTTTATATTCCCAAAATGTACTTACTTTCCCAAATTAACCTACATTACCAGCTGTAGTGATTCTCATGGGACATTTATTCATGCAACATGCATAATCATCAAAGATTCACGTACCTATAGGTACTTCTTGAAATAGCTAACCTAAAAGAATATAAAATAAAAAAATTAATGAATTACTTACTAGAACACTCGACAGACTTAAAATTTTCTAATAGTCTAAATTCTAAATAATTGAATAGCAAAAAAAATATATTTTGTAGGTATTTGTGTTACCTACAATTAATAAATATACTATAAATGATTTAGTACACATCTACATTAATAAAAATTATTAAGTGAAAATCTCCTTAAAGTAAAAATATGTTTGGAACATAATTATTTTTGCAACAAGTAGGTAAACTAATGTAATAAATAACGAATAAAAATAACTAAAGATTTACTTACCTGCAACAAAAAGAAAACGGTCCTTTTGGTAAAAAGATTAGAAAATTAAAAATAATATAAAAATATCAAAAAAGCCTGGTCCGATTTACAGCTATGAAGAAAGAAAAAGGGGCAATTCCATTTGTGCCATTGACATTACAAATGTCAATGATTTGTGCTGGTGGTCAAGCTCAAAACAGGAAAGTTAGGTTGTAAAATAATTTAACAGCTCGTGCTATTCATGTCAAGTACCTATCTCTGTCTGCATCAAGTTATCTCCATTCGATGTAAAAAGAGACAAATATAGTCAGACCAAGTTCGTCTGCCGTAGCTCTCTTTGTAGAAATAACTACGTAGGTGTAATATTAACACATAACTAATGGGGATAAACGTAGGTCCTAACTTGAAAAAGTCTGGAGGTCTGACGTCACTCTAGCTGCGATCCCGCCCATAAGAAGTTTCACCGGGCTGGTCTAAATTGCTGCCAAAACTGTGACGCGCTGTAAATCTGTTGATGCAGCGTTCCGAAAAACCTTTTAAATTATCAATTTCTACCACTTGTAGTAAGTCCAAGTAACTATAAAATGAAAGAATATAATATTTTAGATCCTAAAATGGCAGTTTTGAGCTACTACAATCAGTAGAAATTCGAGGGTGTCAACTGCTTAATCGAATATTTTCTTTGCTTTCTTGACCGAAGAAAACCTGAAATAATTTTTAGGTTAGGGTTTTACTTAGTTGCCATGGTAACTAAAAAATTAAGTCGGCCAAACCTTCTATGTTTTGCTGGTACTTGATGAAGACGAAAATTGACGTTGGAAATCGAAAAATAAATTTTAATTATTTAAACACAATTTGGTGTGGAATTTTCTTACCGAATACCACACGAGGCCAAATAAAATCCGGAAATGTTTTGATCTCTAGGGCTATTATAAGTGAAAATGCCATAACATAATATTAATAAGCCAAGCAAAGAAAATGTGCCTATGAAAAGAATAGGAGAGCTTACCTCAATAAGCGGATCCATATATATTTTAACAGTCAAACAGTCCTCAAGGTAACCTTAACTGGTATAGGAATGTCAATGGGAACTGGAGGCCCTCGCAAAAGTAAACAATGTAATTCTGCAGTGGGTACCAGGACACGAAGGTATTACAGAAAATAAAAAAGCCGATAAATTTGCAAGAAAAAATCAACTTTCAGTCCGAATAACAGTCCTGAATAATATCAATTCTCGTCATTTCCAAAATGTGGCATGACAAAAGTACCTGAGCTGCAATTGACCTAATGAGCTCATATGGAATTAGAATATTACATAAATGAACTGGAAACTAAGAGCGAAACAGATATATACGCGCTTTCGGAAGTTAACAAAAGACGGGAAACGCCAAATCAGTCGGCGACTTCCTCCACTTTCAGTCACCGAATCGCGCTTAGTTAAATCGTTTATTCATTCATTTATGGACTTTTTTGACGTGTGTTACAGCTATTGATAGAAATGAATCTCGGTGAAACGCTTTCGCAAAGTATAAAATTGTTAGAAATTTTACGTACTATTCCAATGACGACAGTAGAAAGTGAGAGGTGCTTTTCGACACTAAAAAGTAACCTTTCACAATACTCACCCGAGCCAGTCCTTGAATCCCCTGAATATCTCCTATACTGGGACAGGCCAATAATAACGGTTAGAACTGTACACCAAAACCGTCCGGATATTCATTTTATCGAAAAGAGTACCAAGAAAGATGTTATAATCGATATAGCTTCCCAGTAACACACAACCTCTCTAAAACCGAATCAGAGAAGAAAACCAAAAACTCAAATTTGGCGATAGAGGTCAAAAATGGAAGCTAGAAAAAATAGACATCATTCCTATCACAATATCGGTGGAAAACAAATTGTAAGCCCAACTTGAAAAAACTTAACCTTTCAGGTTATTTATACCAAAAAAGAAAAGAGTCATTCTCCAAACTTGCCATATAGCAGTGGCGGCTCGTGATAGTCGATACAGGTGGGGCCAAAATATCAAGTCAAAAATCTTTGATGAGAATACAGGGTGTTACAAATTTGATGCATTGATATTGTTATCTCGGTAACTATAAGAGATAGAAATTTAATTAAATGGAGGCAAAGCATATTTTAATGATGAATTATTTGTTTAAAAAAATTCGATAACTTCCGGAGCATCCGAAAAAAAAATTAGAAAAAATTAATTTTTGTTTTTATTTTCTTCTCTACGATAAAATATTGATTATTTTGACAAACCAAGAGCACTTACTTAAGACAATTTTTATGTTCTTCAAGAAGATAATTTTATTTTTCAGATACGAAATTCGTTTTTTAGATACCTATGTGTGAGGGTGTGAGAGATAGGGATAGGGTGTGTGTGTGTGTGTGTAATTAGGTTTTATGGCTCTGGTTAAAACCAAATGGCCAGCATCTGATACCTAATTTTTTTAAATTTGGACCTGAATTTTTAAAAAGTTTTTGAGTAGCTTTTGACCTCTTAAAATTATTATCTTGAAAAATACCTTAAGAAGGTGCTCTTGGTTTTTTAAAATAATAAGTACTTAATTTGTCAAAAAAAAAAATTTAAACAAGTTTTTCGTTTATTTTTTCGGATATCTCTGGAAGTGATCGAAATTTGATTAGAAATTTAACAAATTGTTCAGCATTAAAATATGCAACTTTGCCTCCATTTAACAAACTCTATATTTCTTGTAGGTAGTTACAGAGAAAGCAATGCTAGTGCATCGAATTTGTAAAACCCTGTATTTAAAAAAAAATCGAAAAACTTACCGAGTAATTAAATGGAACATTTCAGTAGTTGTAACAAAAAATGTTCACAAAACATTCAAATTTTCTTCTAAAAACACTTTTTACCTCTTTATTTTTTATTTGAAAATGATTCAATTACTTTTGTTCTTGAAGTTATCAATATTGTTTACAAAATGTGTTTCGGCAGGCAACACACCTAAAGCGCTAAGTCTTTCCTCTTTTATTTTATTCACATTTTATTTATTTTAAAATTGATAAACCGGAATCAGGAATATAATCCACTTACGGACTGACCTAAACCTAACCTACAAGAATAATTTATGTTAAACAGTAAAAACTGTTTAAAAGGAATATATGTTAAAACTTAATATTTCGACAGGGCAAACCGTATTGAAACAGCTGCCATCTAGTATCGAGTAGTGGTATCAAAGACGAAGGCCTAATCCGATTCTCTGCACTTCTGACAAAATAAAGCACGTGTCCTCCAATCTCGGACGGATCTGAGGATCTGGCCCGCCACAAAATTTCTGAATTCCTTATGCGTCACTAAGAGAGGGCGATATATCATTATCTTTTTCGTAAGCGATGAACCTTCGATGAAAGTCTGGCCATACATAGAAATCGCCGACGTTGGGTAGCGCGAAGAAATTTTCGCGGCGTCGCGTCGGGAAGTTTTTGCACCGTTATGCATTATCAGATATCAAATGAACGCAACGTCTTGAATTACAAATTATTTACCTTTACAAAAAGAATGAAGCGTAAAGATGCAAAGCAATGATTGTGAGTGTGAGTAAAAAAATAGCTTGATGTTGTACAGGTAGGTAGGGCCATGGCGCTGTGGCCCTATTGTACGAGCCGCCACTGCCATATAGTACGAAAGTTTCTAAACAGTACAGGTTAAGATAAATTTCTTCTCTGTACCTATTGTAAAAATATCAGCAATACCAACAAAAAGCTGTGAAAAAGAACAGAGAATAACTTTTTATCGGAATAAGTAAAATTCATTATTTCTTCGGTTCTGATGACAGAATTACCCCCTCTACACCAACTTGTGAATGCCTTTCAGTAAAAAAAGGTTTCATCATACTTCGCCCTTGTTTGATTTGTTCATCTTTCATACGATTTATCAAAAGCTTTGCTGAAAGTTCAATCAAACCGGTAGACATATTTTTTTAATCGTGATGTAGTTATTTTTATAATACACCATCATAAATCATAATATCAGATGGTAAAAGTTGAACTGGCATTCATTTCCTAATTGTAACACCATAACTTGTCAGGTGTGTGTCGAACCTTCTTTCGCGAGTTAAATGTGTATTCCATTAACATGACATAAGCCATTTCTGGTCCATGGTTTAAAACTGTTGTATAATCCTTAGATAATAACACTAACTACTTATTTGATCTAGTAACCTAATGAATGATACTTATTAAGAAACTTAATAATACCTGTAATCGTCGTTAAGGCTACATGTTATATTGCTTTCAAAATTTCAAGGCGAACAATTTAGTTCATAAAATACCACGATTACAACATTGATAGTAGGCACCAAATAATAGAAGAGTTTTGGACTTGCATTCTCTTTATTTGTTTTTAAATCACAACATTTCAACTGGTAAATATCTCTAGTCGTCTTCTTCTGGTTCACCTTCATTTCTAAGTCTAAAAATCCACTGAGTTATGATAAAGAAGCTAATCATCAGTCTTTTATACCAAGTGACACAAGCTAGTAATTTTAAAAGTAAAATTTTAAAAATTTGTAGAGTTAATAAGTAAATAACAATGTTTCGGCTAATTCAAACTTTAAACCCACTTCCGGTTGAACCGGAAGTGAAGTCAACTTTTAAATAGAAACCCCACATTCTCATTCGATAATTAAATTCTGTAGAAAATTCTTTTTTCAATGACAACCACACTTTATCATTTGTTTAAAACATTGCCGCCTAGATCAATTTTTCTTTGTTTTCTAAAATGTCCATAATTTTGATAAAATAAGGTACGTTCCGTAGCCCCCCTCCCCCTTAACCAGATGGCATAGGCCAATAATATATATCTCATTTTGATCGAAAAGAGAAGGCTTAATTAGCCTTAACTAGAACTCGGGAGCAGCCAAGCTGCCTACCTCTCATGTGTCGAATAAATCACCGACAACAATGAGCTAAGGAGTCTAGAGGATCATTATGATAACTGGACATCGAACGTGTCACATTGCCAAGCCAGATTACTGATGAGCGCCCAGAATCAGAAACAGGGATGACCTCACATTTCATTTTAAGTGAGGCAAGGAATGTCAAACATCGGCGCAAGAACGGAAGAATCAATAACACCGCAGGCTTCACATTACATTGGTGGGTGTATTCAACGACCCGGTGCTTGGATTTGTAAACCCACCATAAAACTCATTTCTGGCTCCCAAGGCCAGTCCATTATGAGGAGGGTTTTCGGCAGCACCGGGTCGTGTGAACCCTGCGGTGTTATTGATTCTTCCGTTCTTGCGCCGATGTTTGACATTCCTTGCCTCACTTAGAATGAAATGTGAGGTCATTCCTGTTTCTGATTCTAGGCGCTCATGAGTGATTTGGCTTGGCAATGTGACACGTTCGATGTCCAGTTATCAATATATGTCTCGTTATAAAATATAGCATATTTATCTATATAATAGAGTCAGAGTCTACCTAATGGAGAAAAAAATAAAAATATAAAAAATTAATATATATAAAAAAAAATTAAAAGTGGTGTGTACGTAAGGTATTTAATAAATTTCTCCACTTTCTCAGAATACTGCGGTTGCAGTACGCTAATAATGGATTTCTCTCATGTGCAATATACAAAAATATATATTTTTGTAACCAGTTCTGAAGTTATCTTTAATTTTTTTACGTTTTAACATACGGAAATAATTATGTAATGTATCATCTGTTACCAACAAACCATTTTTTTGAGAAAGCTCTTCGCAGTAGTTATGGCAGCCGCATGAGCCTACGTCATCGAACATTCGTTTGTCTTTTTTATCATATATTTTAAAGTAATAATGATCTTTTATATTGATTGGTCTGTTTTTCTTTGCCCCACCCTGACGGAAGTGCCTGCCAACCATCCCAATGGGGTACATTTGCGTTTGCAATACGTCATCAAATATTTGTCTATTTTAAACTTATTGTTGTGTTGGTAAAAAATATTTTATTCTGCTTTGCTCAATGAGAGGCATCCATTTAGGGTCGTCTGTCAAGCACTACCGCCAGATTACGATAAGGCTGACCAATATATGCTTCAATAGTAGTAGGTACTAAAAGAGTGGGTATAAAGTCCATATGACAGGCGGAAGTAATATGAACACGACGCCGTAGGTGGAGTGCTCAAACTTCCGAGCGCAATATGGACAGTCCATCCGAATTGTACCGGGTGATTCATTAAGGGTGACGAGCGGCCATATCTCGAAAACTACTGGGCATAGAAATTCAGGAAAAAAAAATTATAACTAAAGTGGGTATGAGAAAATAATTTTTAAGTTCCGCATTTGGCCGCAAAAGGGCGTAATTGAAAAGTAAATTTTAAAATTTTACATATCTTCTAAAATTTCACATTAAGGTATATCTTTGATAACACCATTAAAAAGCTTGGACAATTATGCATCATTTTGGTTTTAAGCTTATTGGCGTACCGACTTTAATAAGAGGGGGGAAGCTGTTGAACGTGTAATCATTTAAATCGCTGTAACTTTTAAACGACTTATCCGATTTTAGCAAACTAAAGACTGTTTAAAAGAGAAATGTATGCACTTTCACCAATCGTATTTAGTTGTCCATAATAGTTCTAAAAAAAATTGCTAGAGGGCGCAATTTGCAATAATAACACATTTTTTGATTTTACTCCGAAAAAATAAACTAGGTATACGGTATAATTATGATACTATAATCGAAAAGTAGATGAAATTTCCTAGAAAAAATATTAAAACCCCAACTTGATATCTCCGGTCGTTTCAGCGTTATCGCCCAATTGAATAATTTTTAAAACTTTAAATGAAGAAGCGATTATATATTTTTTAGAAAAAAAATGGGACGCCACTAATATTTTTCCATGTGGATATTATTTCGGATTAGCCTGGTCAATTCTGCATAAAAATGGTCTCTTGCGTTTTTCTCCTCAGGCACACCGTTCTTAATTAAAATAATTAAATTAAATTATGCGGGCGGAAGCATGCCTATTAATTTATTCACAATAATAATAATATAACATAACAAACAAGAAAACAACAATTACATTATTAAACAAACTCTACTATTAAATGTTTTAAATGTTCAAAGTGTCCACCGTTATTGGCAAATTAAATCTTTCAGTTGTGGATAATACACTAATTTCAAATTCGGCGGCGGAGATGTTGCTAATGGCTTTCCGAATTCTGATTTTTATATCATAAGGTGTTGTTGGACGGTATTTATAATTTTATAAACGAGGTCTTTAAGCTTACCCCATAAATAAAAATCCAGTACCGTAAGGTCGGGAGACCTCTCTGGCCAAGGAAAAATGCTGTTTCTACTTATCCATTTATCCCTAAACGGAAAATTTAAAAAATTTTAGACGTTTCGAGCATAATGGTCTGGGCATCCATCCTGTTGGAACCACATGTTCATTCTGTCCTCCAAAGGAACATCTTCTAACAGTATAGGTAACGCATCTTCCAAAAATTGTAGATAAATTGCGCTATTTAAATGCTGATCAAAAAAATACAGTATATTTTTTTACGACCTAACTTCCGAATCTCTTACTAAAAATATTTTAATTTTATTTAAATTATGTGGGTATGTTATGTTGTGAAAAAGATTATAAAAACGCTTGAAGAAAGTTAGCGCTAAGCGAGTGGGACTCGCTCCCGGGACAGGTGATTTCCTCTTAACATTTTGGGTTATTTCTATAAGTCTGTCAGAGAGACTGGTATGCTCAAGAGTGTCTAACAACGACACAGATGTCGCTCCATGCAACATCTTGCTGGTGTGCCCCACCAAATACGTATAAACAGTTTTAAGTTACTCCTTTCTTTGGTCGGATCCTGATGAGCCATGACATGGCGAATCGCGTCTAGGGATGGATCTGACAAAATGAAAGAAAATTCTTCTTCTGCACTTAAAGAAGGATTTATTTCATTGGCAAATCCAACAAAAATTATACTTACTTTTACATATTTGTCGATTTGGGTTATCTCCGATATTTGCACAAAATCACTTTGATTATATCTATCTTTGTCAAATTCGCTTTTTGCAGAATAACAGACAAAATTATAATATATATATAATATTGATTAATAAAAATAAACAATGTTTTTTTCTAAACCATAGCCAATTTGATTTATTGGTCTGCTAAAAAGTATTCTTGGTTGCCTGCTTGCATAGGAATAATAATATCGAGAAGTAGGCAAAATACCTGTAAAATTCGTTTTAAAAAATTTAAAACGGCTTTTGTGCATTAATATTAACTTTTAACGTTCAATGTGGTAAAATTTTTCAAAATGCTCGCCAATTTATTTACTAGAAACACCAAGAAAATCCCTTTAAACGCTATTTCAAACAGTGATTTTCTCTAAATCCACACAAACAATTTTGTAAAAACCTGTTTCATATTCAACAGGAAGCATAATTCTTTCCAGCGAATCGAAAACCTTGTTTCAGGCAGCAACCACTGTCGAGATTTTAGCGCCTGAAAAATCGATTAGCAGGAGTTTGTTGGTTGACAAAATTGATCAATAAGGAAGAAATTGACCATATAAATAGTGTCGCAGCGCGGAATTTTTTTTACTGAAATTAGAAAGAAGTGGTAATTACCCAGTTTCCCTACAAAAACCCGCCCTTGCATTTAGTACTACAATAGTTTTTTTTCGTGGGTTAATTCGCCTTGATGGTAATATTTTACGTACCGTATCCAATACTAATTATTTCCTCAATTTTTATGCCGCTTTCTATTTATAATTACAAAAATTACTTAAATCATCTAATTTTCACGTTTGATACATTTATGTTGGTTTAGTTATTAAAAAGTCAACGCATACCGTACCGTCACTGGTTGCTTATGTGGCCTAAATAACTGAGTAAGTGTGAAGTATTATAATTAAAAAATAATGATGGTTTATATAAATTATGTATACCTACCGTTCAAGCGTTAGAATTTCATAATAATTGATTATAATTTGACAGTTTGGATCTACACGGGTCCAACGACAATGATGTGTTGTTACTATTTATTATAAGTTTTCACTATAATTTTATAGTTTTGTGGAAGTAGTCCATCTTTTAGTGGAGTGATATTATAAGTAAAGAAATTATAACACACAGTCTAAGTAACAGAAAACCTAACACATACAAGACAACAAGACATCTACAAACATAAGCCGATATACCACAGATTGCCTATTTTCTTTCAAAATAGGTAAAATAAATTAAATTAAATAAAATAAAACAAAAAGACCAATTACCAAACAAAAAAAACCTATCCTCTCATACCACTTGGGTTAAGCCCCTCCCATCCATAAATACCACATTAATTTGATAATTTCGAGTCAAAAATTTTCTTTTTGACAAAATATAGCTACTTAGTACCTGATTGAAGATTAAGCTGGTTTTTTCGTCTATTTTTCCAGTAAACACCATGCAGAAAGTGTAATAATTTAAGCAATAAGTAATAAAAATCATTTCTCAAGTGAAAGCAAATAGATCCCCTCACGGCAGTAATAGGTTACTGGAACTGGCCGACATCGTACCCAGGGAAAACAACTACCCCAACAGGGCATTGCCTTGTTGCTGTGTCCTTGCTACTTGATAGTAAGAGAAAAAATATTTGTTCTACTAGCGTGCGGAAAAACGCATTTTCCGCACATGTTTTAGTGCGGAAAATTCACTTTTCCGCACCGTGCGGCAAAGATTTTTCCGCACTGTTATATTTTGAAATTAAATTTAATTAAATTAAATGCTGTACGATTTGAAGTCACTGTTCATATTACCTTTGAAATATCTTAGTTGCTATGTTGTATATAACCAGTTGTTGATTTGTATGTCACTGTCAGCAGAATATTATAAATTTAAACTAGTTTATCAGTTTTTCTACTGGAGTTTTGCTGAATTTTTCGGCACGCAAAATGATTTCCGATGAAGAGATGAACGAAAATTTTATAGAAGAAGCACCGGAGGAGATTCTTTTGGCGGCTGAAAATCTCAAAGAAGATTTATTGCCAGAAAAATCAAGAAAACGGTATGAAAAAGAATATACCCTTTTTTGCAAATGGAGTAAGGAGAAGAAAAATATGAATTTTAAAAGAGAAGAAGAAAGCTGCAACCTACTGAAATATCAATTATTCCTGCACCCAATCTTTACTAAAGAACCGCAACCAACTGGCTTCTGCTATTAATTTAAGTAGTGCTAGTAATTGTACGTTTACAATTAATTACAATATAAATAAGTAAATTAATATTGTAAAATTTTGTTCATTGTAATAAAAATTTTAAAAAAAACGGAAACTCCGTTTTTTAAATTATTTTCAATTTGTTTCCTCACGCTAGTAGAAAAACTATTGTTCCTAACACGTGCAGAAACCTATTTTTCCGCACTTAAATGCTTGACACCACTCCGCCACGCGTCGTGCTGTCAACGGCATTTGCGTGCGGAAAAAACGATTTTCTGCACTTGTTAGGAAAATAGCTATTCTATACAGGTTTTCGATATACCTACTGTAATATGTATATAGTATATTTAGATGTAAGAAATTGAGATGTAGAAACAATACGAAAAATAAAGATATTTTTGAATTTGAATTTGATGTGTTGTTACTATTTATTATAAGTTTTCACTTATAATCTCCCTAGTGCTCGAATTATTTCCGGAAATTTTTCCGAAGGAACGCATTTTTTGAAAATTTTCTAGAAAAATGCGTGACTGAGGAAGAATTTCCGGATATTAATTCAAGGACGCGGGGGATTCGGTAAGAAAATTTCACACCTAAAATTTATTTAAAAAAAAAATAAAAAAAATCTGACATGTTTCATTTTGAAACTTACTTTTGCAACAATGAAGTTGGCTGGTTCTTACAGTTTGACGTTTAGTTAAACGAAATCCAAAAAATATAAGTGAAAATTATCCTTTTTATTTATTTTTACTACATTTCATTTACTAAACCAAAAGGAAAGCATAGTATAATCTAGGTTAGGCTAGTTATTCCAGATAAAACAATTTATTTATCCATAATTATGGGAATACTTAAACTTTCAAAAAAAAGTTTCCTGACCGTTTAGTTAAACGAAATGCAAAAAATATAAGTGAAAATTATCATTTTTATTTATTTTTACTACATTTCATTTACTAAAACAAAGGGAAATCATAGTATAGTCTAGTTTAGGCTAGTTATGCCAGATAAAACAACTTTTAAAATCTAGGTAGATAGTAGATACCACAGTCAAGTAGGCTAAGGCTTGTGATGTCAAAATCGTATCTGCTATACGTCACGTCGACAGTTATTTCTTAAACGTGCGTCTTTAGTTCACAATAATTAAATCATGGCAGTAAACAATCAAAAAACTAATTTTAAGCCCTACGGTGTTTGTAAATCTTGCTCTGAAATAGGGGACATTAATATGTCTCATAAAAATTTAAAGTATTTGCAATGTTTAATGGAAAAAACTGAATTAAATCTCCATCAAGAAAACCTTTTCTCAGCTATCCAAAAGATTTTGGAGGAAGATATCCCATCCTTTTTAAGAAAAACCAAAATTCAGCAGAACAAAATTGCATCCAAATATTACATCTATTATATTAAACATAGACATCTGATAGAAGTGGAAAGGGAAGATAACCATTATCCTTGTTATTCTCCATTACGAAGAGAAGAGTTCCAACCAGAATTCCAAAAATATTTAGCCTTAATGAAAGAAATATTTGGTAAATAAATTTTTGTATTTATTTAGTATTATAAAATGAATAAAAACATTAAATACCAAAATTTGATCCTGAATACTGATTTTCGGATCATATGATAGCTGTCAAGAAAAAATGTTCACTTATTAATTTTGTTCGCCTAGCTTGGCAGGAGGAGAAAAATTTCCGAAAAATTTAAAGGGTGTCATTGGTAACTGTTGAAATGAAAGTGTGTGATTGGCTTAGAATGACAGGTGTGAAATTTTCACTATAATTTTATAGTTTTGTGAAAGTGGTCCATCTTTCAGTGGAGTGATATTATAAGTAAAGAAATTATAACACACAGTCTGCTCCACTAGTTTATTAATAGGGTTTCTTTTCAGAAAAACTTCAATATTAAGCCGTACATATTTCGAAGGTAAAAAACAATCATCAGCGGAATATTACTAATATATGCAACAAGGTAACCTCAAAACTGGTATGGGAATGTCAAGAGGAATTGGAGGCCCTGGCAAGAGTAAACAAAGTAATACTGTAATGGGTACCAGGACACGAAGGTATTACAGAAAATGAAGAAGCCGATAAACTTGCAAGAAAAGGCTCAGAAAATACATTTATTATTGGTCCAGAACCGGCACTCGGAGTACCAAGGTCTACAGTACGAGATGCCATAAGGCCATGGATCAGGAGCAACAGACAGGGATTACACCTCAGCAAAAGCTTCATTGGGGATCCGGAACCAAGACTTACGAAACAGTTGCTTCAAATGAACAGGAACCAGCTGAGAACCATTACAGGAATTCTGTCAAGAATCATCTGCGCAGAATGCAACTGTACAAGAGAGACTCTCGACATTTCATGGTTTGAAACTAAAAGAAAAAGTTGGAATATTTAAAGTTGTATTACAGTGATTTTTGACTTTTGTAAGGAAGAAAAGAAATTAAATTAAGGAAGTGTGGTATAACCTATTTCTTACCTGTGGAACAGAGAAAGAAAGGTCGTAAATTTATTTACATAATGTAATCACAGAAATTATAGCTATTAATATAACGAGATTATTATGCGATTTATAATAGTCGAGGACATTACTAGGTGACGAGGCAACAGCCGAGTCACCCGCAATGTCCGAGACGGTGTTAAATCGCTAATAATCGAGTTGTATTTAAAGCTTTATCGTATCATTGACAACGGCGATGCGAAAATAAAAACAAGGTTTTATGTCATTTCATTTCGGCATTTCATGCAAGATTTTGATATTCTTGACGATATATTAGCTGCAGCCAACATTATAAGGTTGAACTTGCTTCCGGACAAATCTAAAATCCATTATGAAAAAGAATATCGGCAGTTTTGTGAGTGGCGAAACAAAGTACATATCCAAGGTGCAGAAGAAACGGTATTGCTGGCGTATTTCGTAAAACTATCTGAGGAATACTCTGCTTCATCCTTATGGCCGAAATATTCCATGTTACGAGCGACTTTAGAACTGAAGGAAAGAGTGGAAATCGACAAATACGGCGCCTTAATACGTTTCATCAAGAAGAAAAATGTTGGATATAGAGCAAAAAATCAAAAGTATTTACAAGAGAACAAGTCAACGAATTTGTGTGTTCTGCCTCAGACGAGAAGTTTTTAATGATGAAAGTGGCTTTTTTAATTGGAATTGGAGGAGCCTGTCGAACTAATGAATTAGCGAAGATGACCACGGAAGATGTTGACGTTTTAGAGTACAAGCTAATTGTTACTATTCTCGACTCAAAAACCCACAAGAAGCGTATTTTCGCTGTGATATTTGACGGCGAAGTCAATCCTGTGCTTTTATTTAAAAAGTACGCAATGTTAAGGCCAGACCATGTCACTCACCAAAGATTTTTTGTATCATATAGAAAAGGGAAATGTACGGTACAGCCCTGCGGCATTCACTTTTTCTCTAAAATACCTCAAAAAATAGCTAAGTATCTCTCACTTAAAAATCCTAATTTGTATACTGGTCACTGCGTTAGAAGATATTTGGCAAATTTTCTTGTTAATGCTGGAGGAGATATATTAGACCTACAAGAACTTGGTGGATAGGAATCGGCGAAGGTTGCTAGAGGGTATTTAGAAGAAAGTGTGACCAAGAAATTTTCAATTGCTCGCAAAATTCAAATCGGCGATATTTCCGGCAGTGGATTAAGCACTGGGGAACCGCACGAAATCGAAAGGAGTGCTTGCTCGGTCATTAATCAGTCTTCAGAGGGCATACCTAAGATCGTGGACGTTAAAGACAAAGGTGTATCCATCAAATTTGAAAACTGTCAAAATACTGTTTTACATGTTCATGAAAAATAGTTCTAATATTATTTGGTATCTAACGTATTATGCTTTCGTAACTAACTTATTAAATTATGGTAACTAATGTATTATGAGTACCTAACTAAGGTGTTATGTAGGTTTTAGTACGTTTATGATGTTAATAATTATTAATAAAGATATAATATAAAAATGACTTAATCTTCAATGATACGATAAAAAATTAAAATAGAAAGGTTTTTAGGCCCAAAATATAACTTTCGGGAACATTTCAAATTAAATTTCAAAACGTGTGAACCAATGCACAAAATGGAAGATTGAAAGGTTTTAAAAAAAAATGTGAATGCAATGTCAAAAGCTACCAGACTTAAGAGTAGCTAGGAGTAATAATATAAATAAGAAATAATGTTGTGGTTTGTGGTGGTGTATTAGATAAAGAAAGCTGTAAATATTTTATACAATAAGAGAAGTAGGAACAAAGCCAGGTGAAACCAGAACGTTCATTTTTTGTAAAGTGGATAAAGAAGAAACAAGTACAAAAATAGTATATTATTGACCAAGATTTAGACAGATACTATTATTGACCGAGCGTCGATTTTAAATTAAGACGTGAGGGCAATAATAGTTGTCTAAACAGTGGTAAATATATTCTTTTTTCCACTACTAACACATTTACAACATTAAATTATTAATTAGAGTTAACATACCTTCTTAGGGTTACTTCTGTTTTTTTAGTCAAGTTACCTTTGCTTTGAAATTTGTAGCATTTTTTTTATCTTGTCAGATTGCATTCTTAGTTGTCAGTATTTGTCGATTCATAAAAAAATTCAAGCCTTTTTGATAAAATGAGCGAAGAAACTATTACTGATACGTGCACTCCTCCAGAAATGAGGGTGGAAACACAATAAATTAATGATGATTTGCTACCCCAAAAATCTAAGGTTTTCTATTTAAAAACCTATTCAGTATTTAAGGACTGGTGTCAAACAAAGGAAGCTAGAATACCTGGTTGTCTAAACATGATGTTTTCATATATTTTTAAAATAAAAAAAAGGTTAATTTGCCTGTTTTATATTGTTTTTGCCAGAAGCCTCTATTATTGACCGTTGTCAATAACGAAGGTAAATAATAGAGGCTTCTGGCAAGGGGTAAAGAAAAACGATTTCTAAAGTTAATAACCGGTCAATAATGAGTGATTTTAAAGTTAGTAGTGGAAAATAGTAGTTATACCTTTGCAAATCCTAAACTAATAAATAGTATATTATTGACCAAGGTTTAGACAGATACTATTATTGACGAAAATATTTTATGTCGGGTTGCACACAGAATAAACTAACCAGCAAGTTTGACTATGATATAGTACATGATATAAACAGAAATAATTTTCTCACAATCATACTGGCCCAGTTATATTAATTTTTAATTTATTAATCACCTTTGATGGTGAGTTCATAATACCTCTCAATGTGATATATGTCACAGTCAAACTTGCTGGTTAGTTAGCAACAACGGCAATTTATTACCACAATATATTAATTGGTTTTAATAAATTTGGATGCCACTTACGTACGGAACAGTATCGCGCGGCGGACAACGTTCAATATAAAACGTTCCTTTTTGAAATTAGGGATTTGCACGGTATCATAAAATATTTTTACAAGGATTTTGGGAATGTCAATGAGTTCAACTTTTTGTTTTGCATTGTTAATTTAGATTTGTAAAAATGGTTACGCCTATGGTCCAAATACAAATGTTTCAGCTCTACTAATAATATTTCACAATTTTTTTTCTCTGGATTATACGCACTCTGCGTTCTTGCCAGGATAATAAAAATTATAGTCTATTTTAGAAAGGTGTAGAGTAATAAAATGGGAAATTTCGTCCAGTTCGGCTAAATTTCGGTGTCGGCACACTATCAGTGAGTGAAAAAGTTATTATTTTAAATGTACATGATTGGATTAAATTCCCCCTGCCCCGAATTTTACTGTACCAGAAACTGTTGACCGATGTTCCCGAATAACTGGAGTTGAGTCCACCGTTTCTAAATTGTTGCGGAGCAGAAAGACAGCAGGTCAAGTGGAACCTCCCAAGAAAAGTCCAGGCAGACCAGTAAAAGTCCTTGATGAAGACACCAAAAGTGTACTTAGAAAAAAGTTTACTTTTTTTGTTTTTAAAAAGAAATACCCACCCTAGATAAGATTCTAATGGAGCCTGGCCAGGATTACAGTATTCCGATGATAACTAGAAACCTTTTATGGACGCCAGCTATCATTCACGATGCACAGATAAGACTCCAACTTCATCTTGGAGAAAACAAGAAATTATCGACTGGTTAACCACCAAACATATTGAATTTGAAGATAATTTGATAAAAAAGAAACTATTAGCTATAACAAATTTACACAAACATCGTTTTATGAAATATGACGTGGAAGATATAGCTGAAAAACATAGTGTAACTGTGCTGCGCACATCGCCATGTCATTGCGAACTAAATCCTATAGGACTTATATGGGCGCAAGTGAAAGAATTTGTAACAAAACACAACAAGACATTAAAATGAAAGACGTTAAGCTACTGTTTGATTAGGCCATTAAGGAAGTGAACCAGAGAACTGGCGAAAAGCAGTCCATCATGTCATTAAAGAAGAAATGTGGGATCTTGACGACCTGATCGGTAGGACCGTCGACTCGTTAATTATAACGTCAAGAGGAGATGACAGTTCCTCAGATGACGAAGAATATTATGATTTTTTTAATTTAATATCTGTATAATGTATTTTTTGTATTTTGTATTTTTTTTAATGTTTAATAAAAAAATAAGTTTACCTAAGAATAAGTACATAATGCACGCCTTTATCACTCCATTTTCAGTGTTTGTGAATGGATAACAATATGCAAAACCCATAAATTGACCCAAATCCTGGTGGTACTACAATGGACATGATGAAAATAAAGAAACTTGTAATGAGTGGCTTAAATATTCGTTGGATCACCCTGTAGTCCGTTTACCTAATGAGCTCTTATTACTATACACCTTTCTCAAATAGACTATAGTCAAAAAGATTGACTATTTTAAGAAAATTAGTGTAAATACCGATATCGACAATCCCAACCAGGAATGTTTAAATGTACCACCCCGTGTTCTTGTAGGTAGTTATGTATAATTATGATATGTGTGTCCAAATGGCATAAGAAACGAGGAAAAATTTAACGCACGCGACCGTCCAAAATAGATTTTTAATAGACCAGCAATTTTTTGGTTTCAAACTGAAGAAATGAGGGTCAGCAATTATGTTAGGATTTGCACCTGCATATCTTTCGAAAGGTTTTTTCGTTTTTTTAAAAGGAATGAGTTAAAAACCGACAAAGAAGTTGAAACAGCCTTCATGTTATCAGATCAGCGTGCATGGCTCAGTCGAGTTTGGTACAATTATATATTCGGTGTACACGTACACGCGGCTGAACTTCTGAAATAGAGATTTAAATGAAAGGGTTATGTAAAAATTGGACGCATTTACCAACTTCTTTTATAGGCATATACAGGGTACAATAGGGTGATACATCTTTTTCAACTTTTATCTTTTTCGGTCTCACTCCCTAGAATTTTCGTGAAATTTTAATACTAGACAAATTTTATTTTAATCGGACAATGCTCATAAAGTTTAATAAAAATAGGATTTTTCGCAAATTGTTATAATACATAAGAGCGAACAGTAGTCGATGAGTCATCACCAGAGCTGTGAAAGTTACTTCAGAAAAGTAACTAGTTACTTTTTCGATACTTTTGCCCAAAAGTATCTAGATACTTATAAGGAATAGTTACTTTTACCTAAAAGTAACTTAGTTCTTAGTTACTTAGTAAAAGTAACTAGTTACTTTTTCGATACTTTTGCCCAAATGTATGTAGTAGATATAAATTAAAAACACCATAAATTTACCAGGTAGTGGTAATAATTCATTTTCATGTACAGACTGTGACATCGCTCCTGGAAATTCCCTAACAAAACCAAATCCATCAATTTTGGGGAACACTCCAGCACTCATGTTTATAGGGTTTGTTCGGGTTTGCAAGTTACTTTAAAAGTAACTTAGTTACTCCTAAACTTTCCAAAAGTAACGAAGTTACTTTTGGCAAAAAAGTAACTTGTATCTAGTTACTTTTTAGGAGTAACTATACACTTAAAAGTTACTTTAAGTAACTAGTTACTAAAAAGTATCTAGTTACTTAAGTTATTCACAGCTCTGGTCATCACGAACAAATAGTACTCTTTATAGGCTATTTCAAAAAGATGTGGAGTAATAAAAGCTCATTAGATACGCAAAGGGACTACAGAGTGACACAACAAATATATTTAAGCCACTTTCATAATTTGGAATTGATTTCATTGCAAAATTATTTATTTTCATCAAGTGCAGGTAGTACCACCCGGGTTTGGGTGAATTTATGGGTTTTGCCTATTGTTATCCATTCATAAACATTGAAAATTGCGTGACAAAGGCGTGCATTATGTACATAGTATTAGGTACACTTATTTTTTATTAAACATTATAAAAAAATACAAAAATACATTATACAGAAATTAATATATAAAAAATCATAATATTCCTCATCATCTGAAGAACTGTCATCTCCTCTTGACGTTATAATGAACGGGTCGACGGTCCCATCGATCAGGTGGTCAAGATCCCACATTTTCTAGTTTTCTTTAATGACATGATGGATTGCTTTTCGCCAGTTCTCTGGTATTACTTCCTTAAAGGCTTGATTAAACAGTAGCTTAAAGTCTTTCATTTTGAGTTGTGCCTTGCTACAAATCCTTTCACTTGCGCATATATAAGTTCTATAGGATTTAAATCGCAATGCTATGGCGGTGTGTGCAGCACAGTTACACTATATTTTTCAGCTATATCTTCCACGGCATATTTCATAAAACGATGTTTGTGTAAATTTGCTATAGCTAATAATTCCTTTTTTATCAAATTATATTCTCTTTTTTTTTCTTTGGTTAGTTATCATAAATAATTTAATGCACAAAATGTACCTACGCCTATGGCCGACGCCGAAATTGAGCCGAACTGGACGAAATTTCCTATTTTATTATTCCACACATTTCTGAAATAATCTATAATTACTCACTTTTATAGCAATTAACCTTTAATGTAAATGTGATAAACTCTTTATTTATCATAATATACATTTATTTATTTATCCAGCTTTTGTAAGAACTTAATAACTATTTTAACATTAATAACAAAAATCACTGGACTGGTTTTATTCCCGTTGATTTTTTAGCATCGGGATAACATCAGTGGCGATAGTTCGTAATAACTTTTAATAAATATTGATGTTGTTCCTGATCTTGCGTTAAAATTGTGTTTACTAAGCAACGTAATTCCTTGTTCCGCTGAATCATTGACAATTTTGAGTTTATTAACATTATCAAAATCTTTGATAATTGATATACAGTGTGTCCACTGATAGAGTTTGGAAGAGGAAAACCTTTTTTATTAGTAGGTATAGAAAAAAAGTCATTCTTTATAAAAACGTCTCTTGCGCTGAAACTATAATTTCGAATATCAGATTTACTATACAGGGTTCGTCAGAATTTTTTTTTTGGATTTCGTTTAAAATAAATATATGTAAAAACAAACAGCTATTGTTGCCTTCTTACTTAGAATATGATTTTATATCTGGCCGAATAACGATTTTATTTTAAAAAACTATTTTTCTTGGTCTACTTTTGAAGTATTTTTGTTAATACATATCATATTTCTTTAATTTATTCAATCATAAATTAAAAGAAATTAAAAATGTTTTTTCTGTCAAACCCTGTATAGTTATCGCAAAGTAGTCTCATAACAAGCAAAATGTATTTAACAAATCAAGAAATTGAAAATTAGAATTCAAAAAATGAAAAATGTTGTTTCTAACGAACCCTGTATAGTAATTGCAAATCTGATTTTTAAAATTGTAGTTTCAGCACAACCAGACGTTTTTATAAAGAATGACTTTTTCTTCTATACCTACTAATAAAAAAGTTTTTCCTCTTCCAAACTCTATCCGTGGACACATTGTATCTATTATCAGATGTCCAAGTCTCACACAGAGCAAACTGGCTTTTTTATAACTGATTATAATTACTATAGATTTATTACCTGATATTATAAAATTAGATCAAGTATAATTTACTGTATATAATAATTTCTTCTAATAATTACTATATTTTCTAATAAGAAGTATTATTTTTTATTTGCTTCTACTGTATTTTATTGTAAGAATTATAATAAGTTCTTATAGTTATTATTACTTAATATCTTATATGGTACGATACTTTCTAAAAAGTAATATAATTTTTTATTTGATTTTACTATATTTTATTGTAAGAAATTCTAGATGTTATTGTAATATATTCTAGATTTAATTGTTAGATTTACTAGATTTTATTGTAAGATTTACTAAATTTTATTGTTAGATTCACTAGATTTTATTGTTAGATTTACCTACTAGATTTTATTGTTAGATTTATTAGATTTTATTGTAAAATTCACTAGATTTTATTGTTAGATTTACCTACTTGATTTTATTGTTAGATTTATTAGATTTTATTGTAAGATTCACTAGATTTTATTGTTAGATTTATTAGATTTTATTGTAAGATTCACTAGATTTTATTGTTAGATTTACCTACTAGATTTTATTGTTAGATTTATTAGATTTTATTGTAAGATTCACTAGATTTTATTGTTAGATTTACCTACTAGATTTCATTGTTAGATTTATTAGATTTTATTGTAAGATTCACTAGATTTTATTGTTAGATTTATTAGATTTTATTATAACATTTACTAGATTTTATTGTAAGAATTATAAAATATTATTCCAGTTATTATTAATTATATTAATAGTTATAATAAGCAGCACTACCAATAGGAAACGAATATATTCTATTGTAAAAAATAATATAGGTATATATATTTTGGCGTAAACTACAATTAAGAATTTAGATAATTCTTTATTGAAGTGAAGTTTGAGAAATGACTGGTTAGATACGCCTTTGAAATCGGGTAATCTGTACCAAACCAAACAGGATGGTAAACGTAACCATCAATATAGGATGTACAATCTTACGCAACAATTTCAATTAGCTTTGCCTTGTTACTGTTAAGTGATTCAAATTAAACATTAAAAGGTACCTAATGTAAGACACATTGGAAAGTTCGAAAGAAGATAGACATATTTGTAAAACAAGCCATTAAATCTTGATGGTTACTTGGTTACCCATCAGAAATTTCGATATACTTACTTTTAGTTCGCATAAAATGTTATTGCATGATGAAAGTAAACTCGTTAACAGCTTTACTTTCATGAATAATGTATCGAAATCTAAAGAAAGCAATTATATAGATTGTAATAATATAGTTTAGTAGAGTGCGGCGCTCATATAAACACTAGAGATGGAAAACTATCGATAGTTTTGTTATCGTACTATCGATAATAATTGATCGTACTATGGATAGTAAATTGGCAATCTGTTGTAAAAGGCTTGTGGGACAGAAACGGTTATTTTATAAGTCAGTTTGGATCGGACAGAAGTCTTGGCGGCAGAAACCGATGGTGCAGCCAGAATTTTAATTTGGGGGGGGGGGGGGGCAAATGGATCAGAAAAACTAGCGTCCCAGGCAAATGGCCGAAGGCAAAAAAAATTTCGGTTGCCATGCCCAAAAAACCCTTTTTTCCCAAAAACCCCTTTTTCCCCAAAACACCCTTTTTACCCAATCACACTTTTTTGGACCATCAAAAAAAATTTCCAAATAAATAAAGACTACTAGAGAACTATTTTTAAAGAAACTTGTACGGAGTACAAGTACACCAATACAGGGTAATTCCTAAGTTGATACTTCTTTTTTAGCTGTGTATAGAAGGCATTACAATAAACAACATTTTCAAATACCTTTTTTCCAAAAACTCAAAAATAAGGTACATTCATTTATTACCCTAACTTGCCCGTTAAATAACATTAAGAAAACTTCTGGGTGTAGGATGAGCCCGAAAGGGAAAGCGTTCTGCGTATAATCTCGAAGCCGTAGCCGCACTTTGACGACACTCACCGTAAATTAGCACCATATCTACTAGTTCATTGTTTTCAAATTTTACCATTTTCACGTGTCACCAATTTAAAATTGACTTGTCTCAGAAAAACACACCGCAGCGAATTGCCAAATAACTCACCACTGACCCGTAAATTGCATGACTAATAAGACATAAGACAAACAACCTAAAGTATAGCAGGCTACGTTTTGATGACCAGGTCCTCATTTAGATTTTTTACTTCTGTATCTCGCCTATTTTTAAGTTTTTTGGAAAAAGGTATTTGAAAATGTTGTTTATTTCAATGCCTTCTATACACAGCTGAAAAAAAAGTATCAACTTAGGAATCACCCTGTATAAGCTGCGGGTGTATTTAACAGTTTTTAGATTTGCGTGATGGTCAGTTTGTTGCAAGAATTTACCCAGACGCGCCGCGCTGTAAGTAATATGATGTGTTATTTCATTTGGTGCGTTATTGATAGCCTTGCCGTAATTTCGTTTTCGAAATATATTTTAAATCTTCTGGTTTTTTGGATTTCGGAGGGGGACCGATACCTCTGGGCTCCCTTCCCTCCCCCCTCCCCTTCCGGTGCCACTAACAGGAACGTTCTTTTTTTAAAGTGACTTTTGACTGAACGAAGAGATTTTATTTAATAATAGTAACTTTTTATGTGAGCCAGAACTATCAATGGTAGTCGCTTTCACTATCGATACATCCAACCCTACCCACAATCGATAGTTTTCCACCTCTAATAAACACGGTATCGTATTGAGAGAAAGGTATCGATGCAACATAAAAACTTTACGGTTTTCTTAAGGGTCTACCATCGCTTCCTGATGTTTTCGTATTAGTCCAAAAATGAGGGTGGAAGCACAATAAATTAATGATAATAATAATAATAATAATAATTCATTTATTATTCCAAAAATAAAACATAAACAAATTAAATTACAAATACAAAAATACAATGGAATAAAAAACCCACTTGCAGCATCCCTCACGATGGAAGGCGCTGTTGAAGCCCTGTTATACTTTAAAAAGAATAAAATACTTAATCATATAAATTAAATGTACTAGCAATAGCTGCTTTATGTAATTAATACACCATAGCAGGTAGAGAAAAAAAAACTAAATACAGATGAGATAGTATCTTATTAAAAATATAAGTTCTTATTAATTATTGCATTTAGAACCATAGTAGAGAAATACAGAGTAATTGAAAGAGAGAGATAGAGAAAGAGAGAGAGAGAGAGAAAGAGACAGAGAGGAACGAAGATTAAAGTCGCTGTACGCATAACAATGGGTTCATTGAAGGTCCAGTAATATTGCCTTCATTTTTTTCTTAAAACCTGACACACTTTGTGAGAAGTCTGTGATTTTATATTTGTTTATACGATAAGCTACATTGTAGGAGAAAGATTTTTTAAACATTTCTTTATTGTGAGCTGGTATGGTTAAAATGTGTTTTTTACGTATGTTTAGATTATGTACGTCAGTTCGGAATTTAAGCTTATTGTAGAGATAAGGAGGGCCTTTAAATTTAATTAACTTATAATAAATGCATAATGAGTGGAGAGTTCGTCTATTAAACATATTCAGCCAGCCCAATTCACGTAATTTATGTGATACCCTTTGCCTGCGTCTTATTCCACACACCAGCCTTATACAAGAATTTTGAAGTTTCTGTATCCGCCTAGTATCAACTAAGTCCAGAAAGGGGCCATATACGTTGTCCGAAAAATTACAATGGGACAGGACTAATGAGTCGCACAGTTCCATTTTAGTTTTTTGACAAAGGTAATGTCTGTGAGAATAAATCATTTTTAACATAGAAAATCCCCTTTTTAGACATTGTGTTACATGCTCTTTAAATTTTAACCTGGTATCGACAATAAGACCCAAGTTTTTTGTATACTCTTTAAAAGGAATAACTTCAGAGCCGATTTTTAAATTTATTACATCTAACAATGCATTTCTATGATTTTCGTTACAAAACAAAAGAGCTATGGATTTGATGGGATGAATTTTGAGTAAATGATTAGACGTTACGTCCAAGAGCTTATTTAAATCCTCATTTAGTTTAGTGATAGCATTGTGTACCTCGTTGAGCCTGAATGAAAGGTAAATTTGCGTATCATCCGCATATAAATGATACTGTGAGTGTTTCAAATATTTTATAAAATTTGAGGTGAAAATGCTAAAAAGAAGAGGACCCAGGATGCTACCCTGCGGAACACCTGTGTTAACATTTTTGGGGTCTGATTTTTTACCATCGAGAACAATCCTCTGAACCCTGTCGGACAAAAAAGAGGCCAGCAAAGAAACTGAGTTTGGAGTAAAGCCAATGTAGGCTAGAATTGCAGTTAAAATGTCATGGTTCAGCATATCAAAGGCTTTGGTAAAATCAAGAAGTACAAGTATTGTTGCTTTATTTTTATCATGCGCCACTAATACGTCATCGAGAATATCAGAAAGCGCAGTGGCACAGCTGTAACCCTCTCGAAACCCTGACTGTTTTTTTGGTATAATATTGTACTGAAGTACATACGAGTTAATCTGTCGCTCCATAATTTTTTCTAAAATTTTAGAAAATGTCGGCAATATTGAAATTGACCGTAGTTGTCCGTATTCTGTAGGATTGCTCACTTTGGGTAATGGGACAACATGTGCAAACTTCCAACCCCTGGGAAAGTAGGACTTGTTAATACAACAGTTGATTATGTGCGTTAAATGAGTTACAATAAATGGACAGCATAATATAATGAGATCTATATTTAAATTATCGGCTCCAAAGGCTTTAGATTTAATTTGAAAAATTATATTAGATACTTCGTTCTCCGACACTGGCTCAAATGCAAACTGCCTTTCAAGAAGTCTATTGTTTTTGTAAAAATTTAAAAGTTCGTGTTTAGGATTACTATTATTATTAGCAAGTGTCGTAAAGTAATTATTAAGTTCGTCTAGTTTTTTTAACCCTTCGGGAATTTTTTTATTTTTAGAATTTAAAATATTTAGTTTTTTAAGCTCACGCCATTTTTCTTTTATATTGCAGTGTTGGAGTTTATGATTAAGGTACGCTTTTTTTTCTGATCTGATGGCTGAAGTAGTAAGATTTCTTAGTTATTTATAATAATCCCAATGCTCCACAACCTTTGTCCGCCTGTAGCGCTTCAGAGCCTGATTTCTCAAATGTTTCATTAACTTAATATTATCGGTGATCCAAGGACAGTACGGTTTTTTTACGTTTTTACTTACTTTGATAGGTGCGTGAAGATCAAAAATACTCAAAATGGTGTCTGTTAAGAATTTGACTTTATCATCAATATTATCAGTCTGATATATAACATGCCAAGGAGCCCGTTCCAAGTCGCCCTGAAAGCCATTGATATCTATTTGACCTAGTGCCCTATAGGAATATGTATGATCATGATGAGTAGTATTGGTAAAAGTTAGGTTGCAGTAAACCAAGAGGTGATCAGAAATGTTAATATCCTTTACCCCGATATCTTGAACATTACTCGAATTGTAGCATATTAAATCTAGGAGGGTAGAGTTTAAATTTGAAATTCGTGTAGGCTCTGTTATTAATTGCTCTAAACTAAAAGTTTCTAAAATATTATTAAATTGTAGAACATATCTTGATTCAAAGTTAAACAAATCCAAATTAAAATCCCCTACACACAAAATTTTATGACCCTGACTAAACAAATCGATTAGTGTGTCCTCGAAATAATTGAGGAAGTCAGTACAGCTGCCATGTGGAGGACGATATACACACCCCAGTATTATGGTTTCGCCGCAATATTTCAATTTAATCCAGACATGCTCAATGAACTCCCTACATTCACCCAATAACACTGAGAAGTCCACACCGTCCCTCACATACAGACCGACGCCACCACCTCTAGTCAGCCGATCCTGTCTTATAAAACTATAGTGTTCAATAGCGACCGCCTGTTCACCTATGCCTACGTTGAGCCAGGTTGCTACCCCAAAAATCTAAGGATTTGTATTTAAAAACCTACTCAGTATTTAAGGACTGGTGCCAAACAAAGAAAGCTGGAATACCTGGTTGTCTAAACATGACGTTTTCATGTATTTTTAAAATAAAAAAAGGTCAAGTTGCCGGTTTTATACTGTTTTTGCCAGAAGCCTCTATTATTGTCCGTTGTCAATAACGACGGTCAATAATAGAGGCTTCTGGCAAGGGGTAAAGAAAAACGATTTCTAAAGTTAATAATCGGTCAATAATGATTTTAGTAGTGGAAAAAATTTGTTTTGCCATTTTTTTATCGTTCTTTGCCACCCTAAATGACCACCCTGTATGTACCAGCAATTTATTTAAAATCCAATCGTGTGTTTATGTGAAGTGATCTATAACCTGTCAACTATGTTCCGCGTGGTTGCGGTACACTGATTTTATTTCACCCCAAATGTGTTACCATTTGTCTATTATACCATTCCATTGTAACATGAGCAAATAATCTGTAATGCCACTCCTGGGGATCGGAAAAAGAACAATTATCTTCGTGTTAGTTCGTGTAGGTTCATAGTTAATTAGTAAATTTCTTTTTAGGATTCCGTCAGTGGCGTATTCACAGGGTGGGCCCACCAGAGCCTGTTAGATGATGTATCTTAATATCTAATAAGCTCTCTGGTCATTTGCCTTCAGAGTCAAGACAGATAATACTACCACATATAAAATTTATAAGTTAATTTATGTATTAAGATAATAGTCGAGTGAATTCTTGTTCGTAATTTGGGCGTGGCCCCAAAAAATTTTGGTCTGCAGCGCTTTTCAACCCCCTCCTCCCCCTCTTCCCCCCGAGCTTAGAAGCCATAGTCAAATTGCAAACTAGTTTTTGGTCTTACACCATTTACTAATATTTTATATTCGGCCACATTCCGCTATACAGGGTGTCCGGTAACTTATGGGCCGTAGAGTCACTGGAGATACTAGACATCAAACTAAGCCGATTAAATCATATAAGTTTTTTCGGATTGTTACTCGTTCTAGAGATACAGGGTGTTGAAAGTAAAAGTTTATTCTCGAAAATAAGCCATAATTTTAAAACGGTTTAATGAATCGAATTAAAAGTTGGCAATATTATATTTTTATGAGCAAGAAATAAGAATTTGTAGAAATTTTTAAGTTTCTAACTAGAGGGCGCAAGTTGCATACACTGGGCTTCATAAATCTATGATTTTTTTTCTTACCTGTGATATTAGGTGTTTTTCAATTATAGTTTCTTAAAGAAGGGCATTTTCTGAGTCAAAAAGGTGTACTTGATTGATCTTAATATATTTAACTGGTTTCGACATATTTCCCTTTAAACATCCCAAAGCATAAAAAACATAGTAAATAATTAAATTAACAAAAAAAAACAAAAGTTACAATCCGAAAAAACTTATATGACATAATCGGCTTAGTTTGATGTCTAGTATCTCCAGTTACTCTACGGCCCATAAGTTACGGGACACCCTGTATTTTAACAAATTTTCAAAATTCACTATTATCAATATTCGAATTTTGCTAGGACTGGCAACAGTGTTTCTTGATCGTCATAGTGGCATTAACTACTCAGCTCGAGCTGTCCGCCAAGCCGGCAATGCACCGTACTCGGCTCGCACAGTTAGTTTGTTGAAAACGACGTTTCTACTCACTCGCTTGAACGCCAAATTATTGTCTTAGCTGCTTTTGTTTAGATTTACCGTTTACATGTTGCTAAATAGTTTGTAAGTTGTGTGACAAAAAAATAGTTCTAGATGCAGTAAGTAAAAATGTGAATTTTACAGCTTTTAAATGTAGGTTATACCTAGTATATTTATTTTCAATTTGGTAAACAGTAAACATTTATAAACCTAACCACGAAATCGGTTGATCACTGCTTACTATTGTACTTGATCTAGCATCAACGATGCAATTAGACAGGTATAGAAGAGACTATCGAAAATTAATTTTTATTGATGAAGCCGCATGTAATTGGTTGCAAAATCCCTAAAACGCAATACCGCCCAAAAGGATAGGGAAAGCGACGAACTAGCGCTGTAGGCAAATCGCCGAAGGCGAAAATTTTTCTGGGTGCCCCGCCCAAAAACCCTTTTTTTGGACAATCAAAAAAAATTCAACATAAAAAACATATTTTTAAAGAAACTTGTAGTGAGTTTTATACAAATACACTAATATAGGTAATATAAAACAGATGATATTAAACACAAACTTCTTCATGAAATAAGCATAATTAAGGCTCTACCACGCGCAAATTTAGAGGATGAAAAACACCGTTTCGCTACTGCAGGATTTTGCAAAGGCTATTTGAAGTATTTGTCGGGACAATTTAAAATTTAATAAAGGAATGTTTGTATTTCTAAGGTACAAAGCCCTTTTTTGAAAAAAATAAGAATATGTATAAGAAAATGCCCACTAAAGGTGCGTATTTTTAGGCACTTTTCCAAGATTAATATCGTAGCTAAGAATTTTTTTTTTCAAAAAAATAGCCATGTACCTTAGAACTTCCATGTCTTATCTTTAAGACTTCAAAAATTGAGACAAAACAATGTCGTAATAAGTCCGTTATCTTGCAGCGCGCAACTCATGTTTTAGGTAAATTTTGTTGTCATGTTATAGAAGTTGCCTATATACAGCTGAATTTATTCTCGGCTGACGTGAAACAATTTACATCCAGAGAGAATAATGATACACTGAAAAAAATTATAGGTGGTCGAACAAGAAGTAATTTTGGGCTAAATTTTATGTTTTCCATTTTGGATTGTCTGTGCCAATAACAGAATATCTAAGCGTTAATATTAAAAAGACGTAACTAGTAGTTGTGCTATTAACTCCGGGTTACCATACATTTTTCGGCTTAGACCGGGATGGTTTATAATGCGCCGCAGGGCAAAATGTTCAAGGCGCGTTCACCATTTTGTCAAAACTGGTGTTTAAGCTTTCAAAATTTCTTATTCATGTTAGGTAAGGATAAGAATTGAACGAAATCCAGTCGATTTGTTGCAATCAAAAAAGGTGAAATGTGTTTATTATTTTATCCATGGTTTAACGATTTAAAAGTAGTTGTCAGGCACGAATTTGGCGTTGGTCACATGACATTTATCTGTTCATGTTATTGGCTCGCAGCTACAATTTGGTGCAGCGAGACTACTGTATAGTGACAATGCTTCTAAGAAGCTAGGTAGGTAATAAATAAAAATTGGACAGTATGCCACGCAGAGTAATAAAATACAATTTTTTGTTAGGCATGGGCGTCCATAAAGAGGGCAGTTGCCCCTGTCTCTTGACCAAGGGGGAGAGGGGGGAGGGGGGGGGGGGGTAAATATACTTTTTACTAACTTTTGTTAGGGGGAGTTTATGAAACGACTGCGACATTTTATTTGTAGGAATCACTTTTGATAGAAGTTCTTGAAAACGCAAAGTTTTGTTTTTTTTGTAGCCACTTTTGAACGGTGGAGAAAGTGTAGAAAAGGCTGCGAAGTATTTTATTTTATAGAAATAACTTTTTAGAACTTACACGTTTTTTTGGCTACCCCCTATCACTTTATGTTTATAAGAAACATTAATACCGTGATTTTGTATCGGATTGGCGCGACGATACGGTACTACCTCCTGTTGTTTCTGTGTTACTAAAAAAAATCTAAGTACTTACTTTTTTTTCTTTTGAAGGTGCAGCGCAACTAATCGTCAAAAACATACCACTTTTAAAAAAAATTAATTATAATGGCACGGAACGCGACGGACAAAATACTGCGCGAGTTAGTAACCACAGTCAACAAATCCTGGAACCAGCGGGACTTATCTGTTGTTTTATAAATAAACATGGTAAAAAATTTGTAATATAAGAAAATTTTGATTGAAAAACTATTGACCTTACGAAGTATTTGATAACTAATGCTGAAAACCTTTAGTTTCAGGGTAGGCCTGTGCCTCCCAATTTTGAAAATTTGACAGTATATATTAGTGCTGATGGGGGCGATCGGGCTAAAATATATTTATAATGGTGGCACTTCCCGTTATACCGGAAGTAAGTGTTAACTTGCTTATTTTAAATAGAATACTCTATATACCATTTTTGCATTCTACGCAAGAATTTAGGCATATCTTGTATACCATGTCCTATACCTATGTCTAAGCGTTTTAGATATTTTTAATAGATTTTTTATAATATTTTGATAACTATTAATACAGGGTGTTTAAACAATACGATTAAAAATTAAATTGAAAAACTGCAAAAACACTAGATGATCAAATGGAAATACACAAATTTTATAATTATTTCTTATTTAGCATTAAAAATAAGGGTAAGTTTGTATATTTCAAAAAATTTTAGTTTTAGAAACATTGCCAACTTAATATTTTTATATGGCGATTTTGCTGCACATTTTAAGTTTAGTTACTTTTAGTTGGCTATAACGGCGTTGAAAAACAATCAAATGCGAGAAAAATTTATGAAGCTGTCACTTACCATTTAAACATCATTAATTATCATGCCTGTGCGCTTAAATTGTACATACAAACGAAGATTATTTAAATTTATTTATTATTTATGGAGAATGTGTTAAAGTTATATCAAGAACGGTCAAATTTACAAAATTATATCTTCACTAGTTTCTGAGCTATGGCAACACTGAAGTTCCCTTAAAAAGTACCGGGACGCTTGTCTACCTCCATAGTTACTAAGTTATTGACAAGATTCAAGAAAAGTTCTTGTCTTAAACTTTAAAAATAGAAATTCTCATGGTACTTTTTAAAGGAATTACAGTATTGCCATAGCTCAGCAATTAGTGAAGATAGAATTTTGTTAATATGGCATCTTATTAAATTGGACACGCCCAATGCACTGCAATAAAAATAAATAGGGCATTCCATTTAAAATATTAAAATTACTACGTGTAGCGCAAAGCTAAGAAATCTGGCAACTGCGCCGACATTATAATTCAATTCCGCATGCTTCAAAACCATTCATACTAAATTTTGTAGGCGTAACCTCAGCAGTTTTAATAATATCGAATTTATTCCAATTAAAGTCCCCACCCTGTACAAAATCTGCCTAGAATCTTACGTAGCATGCAAAAATGTAATAATATATAGGATGTTCTATTTAAAATAAACACGCTGACACTAGGGTTGCCAACCCTCCCGATTTAGTCGGGATGCTCCCGCTTTTTTACTTAACCTCCCGCCTCCCACGCACTTAAACAAAACTCCCGCTTTTTTCCGATAACACGACGGACGCCTAATAACTGTACAGCTGCCTTAGAGAGGGGCGACCTTTTTTTTTTAGAAAGCACGTTTGATGATAGAAGGAAGAAATATAAAAGGCACGCCACAGCGTAAGGTCAACGGGGTATCGACCTTTTTTTTTAGAAATCATCAATATAATTATTTTAAGCACCTCAAAAAAAAACTTGTCCTCCAGGCACTATCCACTTCCCGCTTTTCAATTTTTAAAATCTGGCTACCCTAGCTGACACTAACTTCCGGTGTAACCGGAAGTACCACCATTATGAAATTTTTTTAGTCCGGTCGTCCCCATCAGCATTACCACGATGGCAAATTTTGAAAATTTTCCTATGTATAGTTTTCCATATATAGTTCGAAGCGGTTCCCGGTGGAACACGAACACCCTGTTTGCAGGTGCTTTTATACCTATTATTAATTAACAATTCAAACTTTCTGCTCTACCTTATTTTATTTTTTGTAAATATTCTATAGCTTTAATAATAAAATAAGACAAAATTTAAAAGATATATCCGATATAACGATTAGGTACATTATTTTAACTAAGAATACAATAACAAGTACTTATTTTCCACAAAACAATTTTCTCGTCTCCGAAATAAAATCAACCAAAACTCATTAGCATAATAAAGAATCTACCGCCTTGCATCGTGCTTTCAGTGTGTGTTGATGTTTACGGAATATTTTTCACCACGTCATAAGCTCGCTAGTATGCCCACTTCGGGTGAGACTCTCTTGCAAATATATTTCTTGCTGCACAAAGTTCCGCCTTAAGCAAAAAAATATTTAAAATAAGGTATATTTTTTATTTATTGAAAAAACGAAAATTAACCCTAAACTAAAAACACAGCATATTTTTTTGCCTAAAACTAAACCGTAATTCGTGGCCTGCTTTGACAAAATATATTGATTATTTCATATATCAATGTGGATTTTTTGATGAATACTTGTTTGTAAGCTCTTCGCCTGAATGGTTTCTTAGATAGGTTTTTAATCTTTTTAAAGTGAAAAAACTTCTTTTTGCTGAAGCTGTAGTTACTGGGAGGATGATTTGTTATTTTATTTGGCGCGCTATTGATAGGTTGCGGTCAAAGATTTTTTATGTTGCCCAATTATATTTTATATCTGCCCCCCCCCCCCCCCCTGGCTACGCCACTGTATTAGTGTATAGATAATAATGAAATATCTGTACTTATGTACAACCTGTGATAATATATATAAATAATTTAAAAGTTTTGAACCAATTTTCGCCACATTGTCAAGAATATAATAATAACATGCACACATTTTTTAAAATAATTTGTACCTATTCGATTAAAAATGGCACTAAAATTATTTTTCACGAGTTTAATTTTGTAACATAAACATTTAATTGGGCGAATCCTGAAGGTGTGGATGTCGAGATAAAATGAATCCTACTTAAAAAACAAATTACATAATTTTCTTTTAATGTGTATAATTACAAAAAGCAGCTGTGGATAACCTCGCACATAATCCTAATCTTCCCAAAACAAAAATTAAAGCAATTTGATTGCATTCAAAGCATTATCGCCTCCGGATAAAAGACAGTCATTCACAAACTATTAAGATGCAATCCGTAGAATAATTTGTATGCAAAAATTAAGAATTGGGGGTTTTAAGACTAATAAAATCGAAATTAGAAAGAACCTCTTGAATTTTAATGTTGTGCACTCTAGAAGGGCACCATGTAAGTCTAAAATTTTGTTCTTTTGGAAGTCAAAAAACGACTAGACAAGGGTGGAAAACAATCATTATGTTTTATAAGATAAGCTCTTGCATATGTAGGGTCATGTTCTGAACTGTGATCAAAATTAAGTAATAAGTTATGTTTCTAAATACCGATTTTTTTAAAATTTATTACCCAAGTTGTGAAGTTGAAAACCAAAAAAGTCCATCCCTCTTTGTTTCTTTTTTAAATTTAAGTTACATTTACTAAAATAATGGTTTTCACAATTTTTTCCTTCACTTATTAACATATTTAGTAATAGTTGATTTTAAAATTAACTTAAGTCAAAACCTTTTGTATTTTTTTTTCTTTTGTTGTAATTTACTTTCTTTTACATTTTTTTTTCTATTTTTTTTATTTATAGTTTGGGAATTGTACTTTTTTTCTTTTCTTTTTTCCAGTTTGGGAGAATTATCTTGATTATTTCCATCATTATCAAATAGACCAATCAGACACCATCATTTTTTGAATAAATTTTGTTTAGATAACTGATTAAATCCCAAGACCTGTTTAACCGCGGTTAAACTTTCGTTCTTCATTTATAATTTGATTATAAATGTCTTTTGTATTTATTTAACTTTAGTAAAAATAAATAATTCACTTTTTAGTAATATTTCGTGTAGTAATATCAACAGCAGTCAGTAAGCTGGCTAAAAATGGAGTTCCAGAACAACAACTAATCAAGATCACGGGACATAGCAACGCATCTTCTATTAAACCATATCTTTAAATGGATCCTACTCACCATCTAGATATAATCAACAAAATGAGATACATGCATTCAACTGGTCCATCTTCATCTGTTGAGTTATCTTCAATAAATACTAACGTCTCATCTAATGTAAATAGCAACGAAAAACAATCATTTTTTATAACCTACACAAATTGCAACTTTTATAACAACTGTACGGATATAAAACATAAAACATATATGTACTCATAACCAAAAGTATTAAATTTAGGATTTGTTGTTGTTAAAGAAATTCTTAAAAAGTGTCAAATTTTAATATAAATAAAATTGTTTCTTGTTGGCTTTACTTTAAATTATTTGGGAAATTATCTAACCGTATACCATTTTACTTTTTGGTAAATAGTTTCATGCACAATAATTTGAAAATAAAAACCTTCGACCGCTTCGCAGTCTCGGGGTTTTATTAAATTATTGAGCATTCAACTATTTTCCAAGTAAAATCATGATCAGAATATGTTGCATAGTAATCGATTAAACTTATAGGTCTTGTGATATAATATATGATTATTTCCCTCATTATCAAATAGACCAATCAGACACCATCATTTTTTGAATAAATTTTGTTTAGATAACTGATTAAATCCCAAGACCTGTTTAACCGCGGTTAAACTTTCGTTCTCCATATTGGTTTTTGTTTTATCGTTTATCACTAATTGTTACAATTCTCGGCAACAGTTTATAAAGAAACATTAATTTCTTAGTCATCTGAATAACCTAATATTGGGTTTTATCAGTAAATACGCCATTTTCGATAAAATTCTTATACAAATATTTTGACATAAGGCGATGAAAATATGTGAATTTGAAATATTTACATACACACTTTGCTAAGCAAGCTTTTTCAATGCATTTATGGGATGCGTATGCGTAACCATGGTAAGAGAAACACAAACATCAACACAGCATCATAATTTGATTATAAAACGTCTTTTGTATTTATTTAACTTAGTAAAAATAAATAATTCACTTTTTAGTAATATTTCGTATAATAATATCAACAGCAGTCAGTAAGCTGGCTAAAAATGGAGTTCCAGAACAACAATTAATCAAGATCATGGGACATAGCAACGCATCTTCTATTAAACCATATCTTTAAATGGATCCTACTCACCATCTAGATATAATCAACAAAATGAGATACATGCATTCAACTTTATCTGTTGAGTTATCTTCAATAAATACTAACGTCTCATCTAATGTAAATAGCAACGAAAAACAATCATTTATAACCTACACAAATTTCAACTTTTATAACAACTGTATGGATATAAAACATACAACATATATGTAGGTACTTATAACCAAAAGTATTAAATTTAGGATTTGTTGTTGTTAACGAAATTCTTAAAAAGTGTCAAATTTTAATATAAATAAAATTGTTTCTTGTTGGCTTTACTTTAAATTATTCGGGAAATAATCTAGCCGTATACCACTCGACCTATAAATTTAATCGATTAAACTATGCATCATATTTTGATTATGATTTTACTTTTTGGTAAATAGTTTCATGCACAATAATTTGAAAATAAAAACCCTCGACCGCTTCGCAGTCTCGGGGTTTTGTTAAATTATTGAGTATTCAACTATTTTCCAAGTAAAATTATGATCAAAATATGTTGCATAGTTTAATCGATTAAATTTATAGGTCTTGTGATATAATATATGAATAAATTGAAGGGACTTGTTTTTAAAGTAACGCTAACAGTCGATGAAGTGTGTAACCTTCAAATTGGGAACCATCGAAAAAATTCTTACTTGGTAGTGTTCTGTTATTTTAACAAGGCGCCTGTGACTTTTTGATTTGGACTTTATGCTGTATGCGACAATGTACTATTATACGTAATAGGCTTTTGAATTATTATACAATATACAATGTAAAAGCCAGTAGCCAGTGGCGGGTTTTCTTGAGGACGCATGGCTACGCGCCCCTGCTGAAAATACTATTTATTTTATTTGAACTGGCCAAAGAAAATGGGTTCCCTGGGGCATAGATAGATAATGACAGGCTGTCTCGTCCTTATTAGGACTCATCAGAAAGCCATAACCTGGGGAACCCAGTATACAGGGAACCCATTACCTTTGGGGTCCCTGTGTACTTTAATGCAAAAGATAGATGCACTACTTTGTCCGCCTACCGGTTCCTATTTTACTAATACGGATACTAAACTCTACTACTTTATTTTTTAAACACGGCATTGTATGACGGATTAGTGCACCATCTCAGTGGGCTACTGCAGCACGATCTATATTTGAATCTACAAACCAATAGAAAAAGTGTAAGGATGCACAAAAAACGTTGTTGATGTGTTTGCCTACCGTACTTGGCTAATTGATCGTTCTAAATTTTTACGCCTGATGGCTATCTTTTGCATTGAATTGATTTATATAGATGGCGATACTAGGTTATAATCATATATTTATTCTTAAAAATATCTTTAGAGCATATTTCCGCTGTATTGGGAATTGCTTACAGGTTAGGGCTTTCTGATGAGTCCTAACAAGGCCATTGTCATTATCTACCTGGCCCCAGGGACCCCATTACCTTTGGCGTTCCTGTGTACTTTAATGCAAAAGATAGATGCACTACTTTGTCCGCCTGTCGCTAAAGTTTTCTCTCTAGTTTTTAAAATATTCAAACAAAAATGTCAAGGTTAACCACAATGGAAAAGCATTGTTTTTAATACATATTAAAATTAAGTATTTGTCAAACCTAAAAGCTCGTCAAATAGTACAAGTTATTGCTTGTATTCAACTTTTAGCCCTAAAATAGCGTATACAGGAACCAGAAAGCTTTAAATTTACACGGCCGCTAGCACGCTAGGTATCTCCAAAAGGATTCTATGTTCAATTCATAATTATGGAGGTGTGGAGTTCTATTATTATTCTTGAATCTAGAAACTCGTAGAAAAGTGTAGTCATGCACAAAAATCATGCTTACAATTTTTTTTGAATAAAACCAAAAAATCTTACAAAAAAAGCTCGTAATTTTCCAACCATTGAAATGAATAAACAAACTTTCTTTTAAACACATTAGCGCCGTTTCTCTCACACCCTATTTTCGAGGATCGTCGACCGAAGACCGGAAGCTCTTTCCAGCTCCGGTCTCGTCCCGGAGCCAATGCGTGACGACAGAGCACGTGCCACCAATCGAACACCGGAGAGGCTCTGGTTCGAGCCAATTGGATGGCACGCGCTGCAGCCCTCGTGCGCTTCATGGTGTCAATGATAAATAGTTCACAGGGTCGGATCACCAGAGAAAAATGATTCACTTACTTAACTACATATTTCATATAACTTTATTTGTTAATTGTTTTTCTAATAGCAGAAATTTTAAAACCATGGATTTTCATAATTAGTCTTTTTTCGATTCGCCGTTTTTTAAATGCGGGTCATAAAATGTTAAATTATGAGACATGTAAAAATTAATTTTAGATTGTTTATTTGTTTTTGTGGCTAAAAATGCCTTTCAAACTTTTTATAAAAGAGTAGGGGAATAATACACAGAGTCTGCTGCACTAGTTTATTGTAAGGATTTCAAGATTTAAAAAATCCTAGTGTCGTACATGTTTCGACGGTAAAAACCATCATCAGCGAAATGAAATTAAAATATTACAAGAAGAGAGACCCTCAACATTGCATGTTTAACTGAGGAACAGAAAAAGAAGAAAAAGTTTTGAATTAAAAAAAATTTAAATTTTACATAATGTGATTAAATTTAAAATTTGAAAAAAATTTTAAAATATTTTTAAATTAAAAGTAAAATTTTTTAAATTTAATCACATTATGTAAAATTTAATTTTTTTTTTAATTCAAAACTTTTTCTTCTTTTCCTGTTCCTCAGTTAAACATGCAATGTTGAGGGTCTCTCTTCTTGTAATATTTTAATTTCATTTCGCTGATGATGAAGGTTTTTACCTTCGAAACATGTACGACACTAAGATTTTCTAAATATTGAAATCCTTACAATAAACTAGTGAAGCAGACTGTGTGTATTATTTCCCTACTCATAATATCACTCCACTAAGAGATGGACTACTTACACAAAACTTTTTATAAAAGTTCGCAGCCGAAAAGTATCTGATATTTTCAGTACATTATTCAAGGGAGAGGCCAGTTCCAGCAACATCGACCATGATTACGCTGAAAAAACGAATCCTTTGGGAGAAAGACATACACCTTTAATCAAAAAGATTTGCTTTGTTAAATTGGTCCAAATGCGATCGCTCTTGACCTAAAATCGTAATTATCTTGCCATAAAGTACCTATCAAATTCTAAAATAAATACTTTTTCGATCTAATAGCGGTTGTTATTGACCCAAGAGTATTTATTTCTAAGCCAAGAGAGTTGGTTCTTGAGCCAAGAGTGTTGTTTTTTGAGCCAAGAGTTTTGGTTCTTGAACCAAGAGTGTTGGTTCTTAAGCCAAGAGTGTCGGTTCTTTAGCCAAGCATGTTGGTTCTTGACTTAAAATCGGGTGTCTCAAATAATGAGGCAGGAAGTACGCAGGGCTCCAAACAAAACGAAGTCCCTGGGGCAGGGTTAGACAATGACGGCCGTTTTGTCGTTATTAGGACTCATCGATCGCGAAAACGCCAATTCAACACTGTAAACTGTATCCTGTAAATGTAAACATGACAATGGTTTAAATAAACAAAAATACTTAAACTAAAATATGTCATTTGTTATTTATCGGATTATTAAGGGAGTCTGCAAATTCAACGGATTTTGTACCTTTAGTAATAACTTACCAGAGCTGGTCAAAGCATTCGTAAAAAGTGCTTCAAGCACCAAGCACCATGCACTTTGGAAAAGTAATTGCCAACATTAATCAACATGTTGATTTAAGTTCTCTTTTCACCCTTAATACAGACAATCGTTTGCAAAATCATCGATTAAAGCTTCGATGTGAACATTTTTACACAAGAGTCCGGGAGTTCTTCCTTTCTAACAGAGTCTAATCTCGTTTAACCGTTGAACATTTTTAAAAACAAAATTGACATGTCTCTTTTTGTAGACTATTAGTTTACTTTTATTTTTACTCACTTGTTAACCTTGTAAAAAATCTACTATTAACATTAAGCGATGAGATACACTCAAGATTATTAATTGGTTTAAAAGTATAATAGAGTTTATAGGATTTCAACCCCAACTCTTCTTTGTAATAATAATAAAAGCACTTTACAAATTCTAAGTGCTTGCAATATAATTATTCAAAATAACATTACTCCTGCATTGCAAGAAGTTGATCGGGAAAAGCAAGAAATTTTGTTCCAGATTCACTTCTGCTCAGTTCATTATTATAGATTTGCAGGAGTATTTATGTTTTTAACGGTACTGACCTAAGTCACACAATTAATTGGCCAGCTAAATCTCCCGATCTTATCACGAATGATTTTTTTTGTGGTAACACCTAAAAGCGAAGCTGGCTACAAAAATATTAGAGCAGTTCTAAAATGAGATCGTCGAAATTTCGACTTTACTCTCGAAATTTCTAGTCTAAACTCGAGATTTTGACTTTAATCTTCATCTCGAAATTTCGACTTCTCAAAACATCCAGTTTAAAGTCGAAATTTTTGAGTTAAAAATCGTAATTTCGAGATTAAAGTTGAAATTTCATTAGACATACTTTTTATTTTTGGAAGATTAAAATGTTCTTCTAATGAATAAAAATAAATTGATTGTTGTTTACTATTTCGTCTCTAATATTACAACAGTGATAACAGTGGCGTAGCCACGGGATATGGGGGGGGGGAGTGACGACGAGGGGGCTTGTTCAACGTTTATAGGTGCCAAGCATATTTTTAAAGTCGTGATTTTGTCCTAAATTTTTCGAGGGCCGGATACACTAACGCCAGATTTGGTCCATTGTGCTCACCCTGTTCGGTTGTTACACATACTCCGTGATCCCAGTTCCTTGCACTAGTTCGCGTAGGTCAACTGGGGAGAGGGTAGGGATGTCCTCTGGTTCCAGTTTTGGTTGCCCGAGTATTGGTTGCCTCTTCCGATCTAGTAAGTCGCAATGGCAAACTATGTGCTGTACAGTTTCCCTGACTTGTCCGCATAATCTGCAGTCAAGGTATCCATTGTACAGTTGCATTCTGTGCAGATGGTTCTTGATAGCCATGTGTCCTGTCAGAAATGACCAGAAACGGTATGGAACAGACCCTTTGTATAATATATTGCTTTTTCTACATCTGTATTTTTCCCATATTTTGACTCACTTGAGGCACCTCGAAACCTCAATCTGAGAAATCGATCTTTTACACACTTCTTGGTTAAGTAGCTGGGCATTTTCTAGCAGCTACTATGTTTTAAAGTAGATTTTACAATAGAATTAAAAACATGGCGCCTTCAATAGATTTCGCCCCTCCCGTCCCTAGAGTCTGGCTACTCTATCAAGTGATAACTTAACAAAAAGATTTACGCCTTGGTTTCTTAAATATGCACTCTGTCTTTACGACAATGCGCGATTTCATAAAACAACCACAATTCAACCCATCCTTAGCGAGCTTTTTAGCCCGGTTTTTGGTGCGTCTGCTTTTTTTTGTTTAGAAATGTGTAAAAAAGGATCAAGGATCTCAAGCACTCAAGCGACGTTAGTTTACAGATAATAATCAATTGAAAGAGACAAATGAGGTACCTACCTATATTTAAAGGGTATTATTGTAATGAAGAATAAATATTTTAGAAGAAGAGTTTCTTCTGATTTCATCAGACTCGTGATCCTTCAAGAGATGCGTTTTGCCCTATCATGTCTCGATCAGTATAGCCAGCATCCAACGAAAGGAAAAAAAGTAGTGTACAGTTCGAAATTTAAATAATAGAATACTTAAGCCGTCAGATAGATGTAGCACACGGCGACATTCAGTGTTGGACGTTGGACACTTTCAAAGCAATTCTAGCCCTCCAACAACCTTATAAAAATAAATATTTTATTTCATCGGCAATAGACAAATATTGCCCTGCGATTATTTTTTTGTAATTATCAGTTCATTTAATAGCATTTTTTTATTTTTAGACCGCATCAATGACACCACCGAAACTCAAACTGGTACTTATGCCGGTCCTGCGACCCATCTGCCCTGTAAAGGGGCGGACTTTTGCCGACCCTCGCACGCGCCTCGACGACCGGCAAAAAGAGCGGCGCTCCAGAAGAATTTCAGGCGAACCTTCAGTAGCCGAACCGTGGCCACCTGATTGAAACTAACGAATTCCGGAGTCCGGGTTAGGGAAAGCACGTGACCGGAGTTTGAGACGGTTTTTCGACAGAGTTATGATGTAATTTTACGCCACAACTTGGACAGAGTTTTAAAGGTAGGTTGATTATTTTTAATTGATTTAACAAATAATTTTTTTATTAAAAACACACTTTTATGAAGCAAAACATCAGAACAGTAGCTTTCGTAAATTTTTTTTATACTAATATCTGGATCAATATGCCATAATTTAATAAACAATAACCGCCTCTTTTTAATTTATGATGAAACACAATAATTCTTTCATTCTTCCTTTTCGAAAATTTACACGGGATTTTAGGGTTTATTACTTTTATATTTTGTGGTTCAAATTGGCTCATGCCAAGGCACAGTCCCCTCCTCTCCCATTAAAAAAATTAGGAAAAATAGAAAATACTCGCGAAAATATTATGGACCTATTTTTAAATTTTATATAATTCTTGGATGTATTAGGCTACTCCAATAAGAAACTCATTATTATAATAACAACATTTTGTAAGTCTGTATTGTACTTTTTCAAGTTTTTCTTTTTATTAAATCATTCAAAAAATAAAAGTCAAAAAAATTAAATACATGTATATTTTTTGATATAACAAAAAATATTTTTATTAAATATTTAGGATTTATTTTAGAAATTAAGACACTTTAGAGCTCTATCACATACCACCTACCTTGGAGTTGTTGTTTTATGATGAACTGATTGAATTATATTTTAATGCATTTAGCAAGGATTTCGTTCTTTTATTCTCTATATAAAAAATAACAAAAAACATACCAAAAAAAGTTAGATACTGTTTATACGTACTATTTTTTTTATGATTTTCATTTTAAATACAGGTTTTTGATTAAGTTTTGCTAATATGTATATACAAGATGTAAAAATGTTTCAGGTTAGATATTTTTTATTTTATTAAATTTTGATAAATTTGACTAAGGTTCTCTATGTCGGTTTTGTAATTGACGGTATTCTTTTCTTTTTTTATTTCTGTATAGTTAATTTTCGGTAATTTAACTCTTGGGTTAAAATGTTGGTTTTATTGGAATTAAAATTATGATTTGATGAACTTGCATGTTTGTGGAGAGCAGTAGTGGCATTTTTAGTGCATTTGTGTCCTTGTAAACGAAATAAAATATACCTCAATAAGTGCACCATAAAACAACAACTCCAAGGTATGTTTCCTTATTTAATTCAAATATATTTATGTATATTTTGAAACAATTATTGTTTAATAACAAAAATGTTGATGTATTGTGTAACATGCGTTACAGCTCTAAAGTGTTTTAATTTTCAAAAGAAATTCTAAATATTAAAAAAAAACATTTTGTAAGTAAAACGTTTTTTGTGATGTCAAAAATTGTGCATGTATTTTATGTTTTATGACTTTTTTTTAGAATGATTTAATCAAAAGGAAAACTTAAAAAAGTACAATACAGACCGACGAAACGTTGTTACCATAACAATGAGTTTTTTTTTATTGGAATAACCTAATACACCCAAGAATTAAATAAAAAATTAAATTACAAAGGTTAAGAAATACTACATCAAATACCTATTTTTACTGAATGATAAAAGAGTTTTGGACTTGCATTGTCTTTATTTGTTTTCATATCACAAAATGTCAACCTATCATTGAAGAAACATCATTGTCACAAACCTATAAGCTGATATTTTTATTAATAATATAACACGTTTTAAAATATAAAAGTTTTAATTGATTTTGATTATGAATTTTAATTGTGCCACTAATCACATAAGGGTCTTAACTTATGAGAACTAATAACGCCATCTTGTAGAACAGAAAAGACGGCTATGAAAAAGTGTTTTTGTTTTTTCCCAAGTAAAAAATGAAGGCGCAAAATATTAAAAACCAAAACTAAAAATTTCTGTTTTTTTTCGGATATCGCCGAAGGAATTCGGAATATTTAGAATTTTCTTTCACCAAATTAATAAGCCCCAAAATACGCAACTTTGCCTCAATTTAACCATCTTCGTGTCTCTTACCGTTTTCGAGATCTCCTTGTATGCACACGAATTTGTAGCACCCTGTATATATCGGCCTGTCATTGAAAGAAAATAATTCCAAAAGAAAAATTACCTATTTTTATACTGTCTAAAATTACTGTATGTTTCGAAAATAGAACCTAAATATGAAAACAATTACATGAGAACCGCAGTTAAAGAATATATCTGTTAATATCTTTAAACTGAAGTTAATAGTATTTTCCAATTTGCAGACATTCAGTTACAGCGGATTGCAAAAAATGGTTTATTTCTTATGCTGCGATGACCTCTTAAAACACTTCCAAATTAAAAATGCGTCAGTCTGCACCCCTCGTCATGGTTGACAATGTTTTCCTGCTATCACCTCATGTGGCCACAGCGAGCAGGTTATGAGCCGTGTCAATTTCGCACATATGGACTCATATTTCATCAACAATAAATACTGTGTAATGAGTCTGGCATTGTTGTGGCAATGTTATGTCCAACACGGGGAGATATATTGAATAGAAAGGACGATATGTGTAATTTTAAAGGGTAATGAATTAAACGCCACTTTTCTCTATAAATCGATTAGGTACTTTTATCAATTCGACCTGTAAGAGCCTTTTTTATATTTTAGGCCGGGTTTAGCTTCAGTTGACCTATATTTGGTTTTTACTAGTAGCAATCAGCGCCGCAGCAAAGGGACTGCATCAGTGGCGTGAATACAATATAGGCGAAAAAGCATTGTCTACCCTGAGAGCAATAAAACAAATAGAAACAATTTATTTTTATATTAGTTTTTCTCCGTGTACGACTTTGGCAATTTATCTTTACATTAATATAATAAATAATAATAATAATAATAATAATAATAATAATAATAATAATAATAATAATAATAATAATAATATTAATTATATCTTTTATTATGTACAAAAAAATAAATCAGATACAAATAAATATGGTGGCGGTATCCAACTAAAGCTGCTCATACAACCACCCAAATATAAAAATAATAATATAGGACCAAAAAATTAGTCCTATATGATTTCCACGTCCGTGTTATTTGCTTGTTTATATCGTAAACTAGATCCCTGTATAAGCATTCCGTAAGACCGTTCTAAAAGCAAAGACCTCGCTGTACATTAGCGTCTTATACAAAAGCAAAAGCACTGCTTTTGTACGAGTGCATGGAAGCAAGCGAGAGAGCCGGTAGGCAGTAGGGTAGAAAGAGATGTAACAAATAAACCTTCATCCTTCATCTATCAGCCCGCGCCAAGAAAGCCCACGTTTGGTGTGTGCATTGAGTGCATTGGTGCAAATCTTCAAGTTTTACCTTAGTTTGGAAAATACTTCGCTTTCTCAATATAAAATATGAAACACGCCTCTATAAGTTTTATTATTAATTAGTTTTTAAAGGGATAAGGTGTCGTAAACTAAGAAACACTTTTGTGACAATTAAAATAATTTTTGCTGATAGGTTCATATTATTATTAATAATCAGTAAGCTTATAATATTTCACATAATAATTGACCTCGTTTTTGGCAACATTGGTTCAATCAGGTGGATGATAGATTTTTAATTTATATCTAGTGTTTTCGGCCTTTTGATAGACTGTCGGGTTTCGGAAAAAAATAAATATGGAGGCGTTAACTGTTACTTTCCCGGCTAGCAGCGCGTCCTTCCTTTTCTGGATTAAAAAGAATTCATACCTATTTACAAAGCACACAGGGAGAGACACGTTTATTAACAATAATCTCTCTGGAGAGCGACTTTTGCAGGATTTAAAACGCAAAACCAACTTTTATGACGATGTTTTAAAATAATTTTTACTTAAAGACGACCCTGTTGACCTCATTTACAAATAATGTCATTTTTTTTTTCTTCTGCCAGAGTTCTTTCCACAAACTCGAAAACAAGACATTTTGTGACAAAATTTGAAATTGAGATGCTTGAATGCTACGGAAGGTAAATTTTATTCTTAAATGCAATTCTTGCCCGTTAAAAAATATGTTTCTGCTTTGTATATTTGCGCCACGCGCAAGCGCCCGTTATTAGTGTTGACCATTGCACGATAAGTTTTGTGTCAAAACATATGTCTTTCAGGATATTTTTTTGTTTTTTACATTTTCTTGAATAACAGAAAATGAAACTCTGAAGATCAAAAATTTTAAATTGTTTTAAAATAAAAAGTTTTTCAAGCTCATTTCATCATATACAGCGACAGCTTATTACATATTTAAATCACCTAAAACTTCCCGTTCCTTTTCTCATTCAAATTTCAAAAAATATTGAGTCTGCGACGGTCTGCTATAGGCTTGCGCCTTCAGCGCCCCAGCGGCCTTTTGCACCAGGCGCCAAATAGTCTAGCTGCGGCACTGGTAGCAATAAAGCTATTAAAAAATAAAAACGAAAACGAGAATTTTCTGTTTGTTCAGAAAATCTACGGGAATTTTCGAAATTAGTGATTTGTATCCAAATTGTGCAGCTTTGCCCGAATTTACCCTTCGCTGGATCTCTTGTGGTTTACGAGATTCCGAGGGTAACTGTCGAATTTCTAACACCCTGCATAGTGTAATTATTTGTAAAACACAAGGTATGTTAAAGGTTGTAGACAATGACGTTTCTTGAACGGCAGTAGAGTTTTGGACTTGCATTGTCTTCATTGGTTTTGAATCACTACGTTTCAACTGGTAAGTATCTCCAGTCGTCTTCAGGTGAATACTGTATACTGTAAATGTCAATACTATATACTGTAAAAACTATTTAATGAAAGCATAAAGTATTTCTGAAATTATAGGAATAAATGTTTTAACTCTGTTGATATTCTGTTTTTACCAATAATAAGGTGGCCTCTATGTGGGCTGAAAAAGTTCATTTTGATGCAAAAAAACTTAAGCCAATGAAAATTATTAACATTATTGTTTAATTTCATTGTATTGTTAATAGTAGTTTGTACAACAAGAGTGGACATGATGTAATGACAATAGAAAAAAATATACTGTACAACTCGAGTGGATTGTCCATATTGCGCTCGGAAGTTTGAGCACTCCGCCTACGGCGTCGTGCTCAATTTACTTCCTCGTACAAACTTTATGCTAAAAGATGTAAAAAAAAGTTTTCAGGTTGCCGGGCTCGAACTCACGACCATTGGCTCCATAGTAAAACGTTCTACCTCTCGACTATCGAAATCTTAAACTAATTATGGGAAAACCAACTGATAAATGATGCTACATAAAATTAATGTTCTATGCACATTCAGCAGGTTGCATTATTGATAAATCTATTATAAATGCGTCTAGATTTTATTATATTGAACAAATTAATAACAAATTTTACCATATGCATTTAAATTATATAATTAAGTGTCTAGAAAAAGAAGGCGGAGCCTCAGTACAAAAAATATACTGTGATTGGTCAGTACTTTTAAGAACAACAATGGCTTTCTGTAATTGACTACTGTGATTGGTCAGTTTCATTACCTATCTAGGATTGTTATGAAATTTTGCCGCACAGTTAACTGGAATAGCCTACTTTACTCGCCACTTAAGTGTAAAGGAAACAGCAAATTTTCATGTATGAGTAGAAAAAAATACTTATAATTATTTTCCTTAAATGAAAATAACTTTCTCACGCTCTCGTCTAAATTTAAAAAGTTTTCAAAAATTTGTTATTAAACATTACCCAGGATTCTTAAGAGAACCCCACGTACCATACTTCCGCATGGAGCTTGTAACTTTGGAGAAAAAACATAAAGAAACGTGAATCACATCGTGGGCAATTTTCGTAGCTAATGTTTTCGATATGAATTTGTAAGTCATGCCTTTTAAACATTTGCTCAAAAATTAGTAAAAATAACCGCAGGCACTCAATTTTGCGTACCTAGATTTGATATGATAGATACTCAAAATCCACGAGCCACCACTGCTGATTACTAAAGAAAACACGCACATTATTTTTTATGCGCTCTTCGGTTCACCATCTGGCAGTGAATCTGTGAGGCGCTTAACTTATAATTTTTATGTAAAATTACAAATAAAAAAATGGAGAGTTATATTAAGTGCATTTTAGCGCTAAACATTTGGCTGGTCATAAAATTATCATTTATTATAAAAATACCATGTCAAATGGCAAAATTTTCTACAAAAATTTGATTATATTCCTATTTTCGTTGATCTTATTACAGTATATTTCAGGAAGCTGTAGAGTTCGGCTTAATTTCGGTGTCGGCCATAGGCTTACGTAAATTTTGTGCATTAAATTATTTATGATAACTAACCAAAGAGAAAAAGAAGATAATTTGATAAGGAAGGAACTATAAGCTATAGCAAATTACACAAACATCTTTTTATGAAATATTCCGCTAAAATATAGCTGAAAAATATAATGTAACTGTGCTGCGCACACCGCTATATCATTGCGAAATAAATCCCATAGAACTTACATGAGCGCAAGTGAAAGCAACACGACATTCAGAATGAAAGACGTTCAGCTACTATTTGATCAAGCCATTAAAAAAGTGACACCAGAGAACTGGCGAAAAGCAGTCCATCATGTCATTAGAGAAGAAAAAATGTGGGATCTTAACGACCGTCGCGTCGACCCGTTAATTATAACGTCAAAAGGAAATGACAGTTCCTCAGGTGACGAAGAATATTATGATTTTTTATAATTTAATTTCTGTATAATGTATTTTTTGTATTTTGTATTTTTTTTATAATGTTTAATAAAAAGTAAGTGTACCTAATACTATGAACATAATACCTGCCTTTGTCATACCATTTTCAGTGTTTGTGAATGGATAACAATAGGCAAAATCCATAAATTGACTCAAACCCGGGTGGTACTACCTGCACTTGATGAAAATAAAGAATTTTGCAATGAAATCAATGCCAAATTATGAAAGTGGATTAAATATTCGTTGGGTCACTCTGCAGTCACTTTGCATACCTAATGAGCTTTTATTACTCTACACCTTTCTGAAATAGACTATAAAATTATCCATACACCTTTCACTTGCACCTCAGTTTTTCTAGAAGCCTCAATTGATTTTTTTCAGAAAGGCATGCTTTTTTAAAATTTTCCAATTTTTCTCCACATCGCGTCACCCCTCCTCCTCTTCTTAAGCAATCGATTATCCGAGATAATTTTGTTCCCTCTTCTGGAAGTTGAAAAATTAATATTCCCAATGACAGATGCTATTCATAGTTAATTTACATTTTTAATCCCCATCGCCTATGACCAACTCATTTTAATCGGGTAATTTTTTTATTATAAGGGATAATTATTTTCTTTTTAATTGCCGGGTATTTAATTTCCTTAAGGACATTTTCCGCAACTGTCCCATAATAAATTTGTGCCCGTATCTGTATCAATTCTTGTTTTTATTGCCGATATATCGTGCCATCATCAGTTTGATACGCACATGCCTGTCTTGCAAAACTTAATTTTAATTTTATTTTTTACACCCAAGAGTGACATGGGCTTTTTTTTATACGGGTGTTTGATAACGAGAAAATTCATTAGTCTATTAAATTAAATACTTCATTACACACAAGCCAATAATTTAATCGTTAGACTTTAATCGATTAGGAACAAAAAAACAAGGAAAAGCTACGATATTGACATCGATTAATCAAGTCAAATTCTGTGGCGGTTTCATTGTATGGAATTTTTAAAACCCAACATACAAAGTGGTAAATGGAAAGAATGTTTTAGCGGCAGGCGGACAAAGTAGTGCATCTATCTTTTGCATTAAAGTATACAGGGACGCCAAAGGTAATGGGTTAACAGGGGCACAGGTAGACAATGATAGGCTGTTTCGTCCTTGTTACAGGACTCATCAGAGAGCCAAAACCTGTAAGCAATTCCCAAAACAACGAAAATATACTTTGAACTACGAATAAATATATAATAATAACCTAGTATCGCCATCTGTAGGAATCAACTCAATGCAAGAGATAGCCATCAGACGTCAACACATAGAACTAAAAATAAACCAAGTACGGTAGGCCAACACATCCAGTATTATAGGAAACGTTTTTGCGCATCCCTACACTTTTTCTACGGGTTTGTAACTCAAAAATATTTATTTGAAACACACTGATTCTATGTTTTTCTTTTATAAAATATCACATATTCTCTCTTCAAAAACCAACAGTAATAATTACCCATCATGGCTGAATCCTATCGTCCTTGGTATCAAATTTCCATTGTAAAAATAATGGAAAAAGAGAATTTCTAAATTCGGCAACCAAGTTGTTCGTAGTTTACAGCCACATTGTTACCTAAAAATTTTGATATCCCGCTTGAAATTCACTCCTTTCCGACCAAATTATCGTCGTTCATTCACTGCACGACTGTCCCATAAACAAGCAATATTTTGTAAAAGGGAAGTCCCACTAAAATTGCTATATCTTTTAAGTCGCCACATATCTACCATTTGTATCGGTTGTAGTTTACTTTAAGGATGCGTATATTTTCATTTTTTTTTTAATTGTTACCGAATGGGCAACCGGTATAGATGGTTTTAAGATTCCATTATGTTAGAACAAAGTAACACTAAAAATGAACAAATATGTGACAGCTGTAAATCAGGTTCTGAAAAACGTCAAACATATATAAAAGACGGGCGTCCCAAAAAGGGCTTACTAGAAAATACGTTCTAAACGCGCAAACGCAACTTTTTGTCCTTGTCTAATTAAAAGAATTGTCCTTGCTTATTTTTTTAAATTCATATTTTTTACACTTATTGTCAGTCCGGTCCTGGCAACAAATCACAATATTAATTAAAAACTTTATTTTATTTAAAACATTCATACATAATTAATATAATTTGTTTTATAAGAATTTCCTAATAATTCTAAATTTACTAATTATAAATCCTAATTTTATAAATGTTCAAATAGATTGCCGTTTGGCTCAATACAACGATCGATTTTTCTTCCAATTTTGGCGACAGCCCTTTCAACCGATCTTCTCCTTATCCTACCAAATGCGACCTGTATGCGTTCTTCCAGTTCTTCCATGGTATCTACGTCATTTTTATAAATAACCTTTTTACATAATTAATATTGTGATTCGTTGCCAGGACCGGACTGACAAGAAGTGTAAAAAATATGAATTTAAAAATATAGGCAAGCACAATTCATCATTATGAAAAAATAATATTGCCATTACATTTTGAGGGTAGAAGGGTTTAAAAATCGGTTTAAAAAATCAGGTCCGTATCTAAAAAAGTAAAGTTTGTGATGGCCGCTCGGAGACGAAACGACGGATCTTCAGTTTAGTAACGTCATTTTGTAGAGGAGAAAAGTGGCAATGACAAAGTGTCATTTATTTTAAAATAGCTAGTCAAATGAGCTCAGGAAAAAATAAAAACGATTTTGCAAAATTCCGGTTTTTTTTCGAATTAAATCGGAAGTATTCAGAATATGAAAACTTTTAAAGCGGCATTATAATGAGCACCGAATTGCACAACTTTGCCCCCATTTAACCGTTTCTCTAACTACTATGGTTTCCGAGATTTCAATGCTGGTATGTCGAATTTGTAACACCCTGTATATAATTAAAACTGTAAAATAAGTTTTCCATTAATTTTTTTTTATACGGTATCCGTCAAACTAGATGTTCTTATAAAATTTTTGTAATAAATTTTTAATTAGACAAGCCAGGAAACGATGCCGCGTTTCACGCTGGTATGGAAGACTCTTAAGGTCGTCGCTTATTTTTTTGTTGCTATGTTATAGATATTTACCGAAACCTGACGCATGTCAATATTTTCCATAATTTACTTAATAAGGCCTCATGATATTCCAGTCGTATATTATAATTTTCAGTCGTTATAATAATAACATACGTCGTCGGCTAATCAGAATATCAATCAATCCGAAAAAATGACATTCTGATGCAAAGGTAAATAAGAGGGCATCCGTTCGAGAAATCACATAAATAATTCAATTATTAAAATTTCTTTACGGTCACCAGCAAACTGGGTGGCTTCCTTATAATGAGGAAAAAGGCGATTTATTATTTTTTGGATCATTTTACACGGTGTCCCAAATTCGATGCTCATCATTGGTATCTCGGAGTCTACAGGGTGTCCCGAAATTAGGTGGCAATATTTTAAGGGGATAAAGTACATCCAAAAATAGGACCAATATCCTCTATTAATATACCTTCAAAAACGCTTCGTTATGGGGCTAGAGCCCCCCGAATGGAAGCTATGATAAGCGGTTTTTTAACAATATCTCAGAAACTGATTGAAGTATCAAAACAAAATTTGATACATGTTTTACCCATGACAAGACGCAATAAACGGTTTGTTTAGCTTAGGTGTATTTCTTTCAGTGGCGTCCCACTGGGTAGGTAGTGAGGAGAATATTGCCCTAACTTTTTTATTTGTAGGATTTTTTAACGACAGGTGCAATTTTTAAAAGCACTAAAGTCTTCTATTGAAATAAGATACTCTTGCTTCATTTTGGTAGGATTTACCATTTTTTAGTAAAATCGATTTAAAAATTTTCGGTTTTTTACAAGCTGTTGAAAAGGCTAAGGTGTTTTTTGCATATCTCAGCAAACACTTGATATTAAAACATGAAATTTATTAGAAGTTCTACTAGCGACAAGGCATATTTATTAAAGGATGTAACTTTTTTTTTTTTTTTTTTTTTTTTACGGTTCGCCGACTACGTAGGCCATCTTGAACCGGTCATCGACCACAAATGTGATCTACCGACTGGGGAGTGTGAAACGGCACCTTCATCCTACGAGATATCCGATCTCATCCGGCCTGTCCGGCGTGAATAGGATGGCCAGGTGTCGATTCATTTTACACTCTTCCCTGAGGCAAGAGCACGCCGTGTTCCCAAGCGGTCACCCGCCCAAGTACTAACCGCGCTCGACACCGCTTAACTTCGGTGATCTGCGGGAACCGGTGCTTAATATGTCGACAGGCCCTTGCCCTAAAGGATGTAACATTAAAATATTTTTCCATTGGATTGGAGCCTAAAGTAAATATTACTATTTTTTTTTAATTTGAGGGGCTTTCATACTTTTAATGTAATTTTTTAAAATTTTTAAATTTTTTGTTGATAAAACCTTCCATTATTGTAATTTGACAGAATATAAGGTTTTCAGCAGATTTTTATACCTTGTTTTTTAAATATTTATTTGTATAAGTGACTTAAAATAAAACAAAAAAGAATAACAAATTGCAAATCAAATTTAATTGTAAAACCACACGGAAAACTAATTCTTAAGCAAATGTTCGAAATGATTTCCATTTTGTTGGATGCAAAATCTAGACCTGCGTGTTATGTTTTGTGAGGCACGGAGAATTTGAAAATGGTATAAAGGGAAAGCCCCTCAAATAAAAAAAAATAGTAATATTTACTTTAGGCTCCAATCCAATGGAAAAATATTTTAATGTTACATCCTTTAGGGCAAGGGCCTGTCGACATATTAAGCACCGGTTCCCGCAGATCACCGAAGTTAAGCGGTGTCGAGCGCGGTTAGTACTTGGGCGGGTGACCGCTTGGGAACACGGCGTGCTCTTGCCTCAGGGAAGAGTGTAAAATGAATCGACACCTGGCCATCCTATTCACGCCGGACAGGCCGGATGAGATCGGATATCTCGTAGGATGAAGGTGCCGTTTCACACTCCCCAGTCGGTAGATCACATTTGTGGTCGATGACCGGTTCAAGATTGCCTACGTAGTCGGCGAACCGTAAAAAAAAAAAAAAAAAAAAAAGTTACATCCTTTAATAAATATGCCTTGTCGCTAGTAGAACTTCTAATAAATTTCATGTTTTAATATCAAGTGTTTGCTGAGATATGCAAAAAACACCTTAGCCTTTTCAACAGCTTGTAAAAAACCGAAAATTTTTAAATCGATTTTACTAAAAAATGGTAAATCCTACCAAAATGAAGCAAGAGTATCTTATTTCAATAGAAGACTTTAGTGCTTTTAAAAATTGCACCTGTCGTTAAAAAATCCTACAAATAAAAAAGTTAGGGCAATATTCTCCTCACTACCTACCCAGTGGGACGCCACTGAAAGAAATACACCTAAGCTAAACAAACCGTTTATTGCGTCTTGTCATGGGTAAAACATGTATCAAATTTTGTTTTGATACTTCAATCAGTTTCTGAGATATTGTTAAAAAACCGCTTATCATAGCTTCCATTCGGGGGGCTCTAGCCCCATAACGAAGCGTTTTTGAAGGTATATTAATAGAGGATATTGGTCCTATTTTTGGATGTACTTTATCCCCTTAAAATATTGCCACCTAATTTCGGGACACCCTGTATAATATAAGAGATAGAGCTTCGATCGAATGGGGGCAAAGTTTCTGTTTTTTTAAATTTACTGACTTATTTTAACTGCTACATAAAAACAAGGTTTAATTTTTTTAAATATGAACGAATAATTTTTTTTTCTACTCCCACAGGGAAAGTAGGCTATTCCAGTTAACTGTGCGGCAAAATTTTATAACAATCCTAGATAGGTAATGAAACTGACTGACTGAAATCACAGTAGTCAATTACAGAGAAGCCATTTTTGTTCTTAAAAGTACTGACCAATTACAGTATATTATTTTTACTGAGGCTCCGCCTTCTTTTTCAAGACACTAAATTATATAATTTAAATGTATATGGTACAATATGTTATTAATTTGTTCAATATAACAAAATCTATACGCCTTTATAATAGATTTATCAATAATGCAACCTGCTGAATGTGCATAGAAAATTTCATGTAGCATCATTATTCAGTTGGTTTTACGATAATTAACTAAAGGCTTCAATAGTCAAAACGTTAGAGCATTTTACTATGGATCCGATGGTCGTGAGTTCGAGCCCGGCAACCTACAAACTTTTTTTTACATTTTTTAGCATAAGGTCGTAGAAAAAATATACTGTTCAACACGAGTAGATTGTCTTTATCGCACTCGAAAGTTTGAGCACTCCGCCTACGGCGTCGTGCTCAATTTACTTTCTCGTGTGATATAGACATCATATCCACTCTCAAAAAATAAAATTATAAAGCAGGTCCGTATTTAAAAAATTAAAGTTGATAACAGCTCCACAATAACGAAATAATGTACCGAAATTCTAAGGACATGGTAGTATAAAGCTAAAAAAGTTGCTTTAAGAATGTTGTGTTTGTTTTCCTGTAGCGGTTAAAATAAGTCTATAAATTAAAAAAACCAAAACTCAAAATTTAAATTTTTTTCTAATCTTTCAAAAAGTGAAATTAAAGTCTATATTTTTTTAAAAAATATGACTGAGAATAAAATTCCACAACGTTGCCCCCATTTGACCGATGCTGTATCTCTTATAGTTTCCGAGATACCCATCGAATTTGGGATACCCTAACTACATATACGTAAAAAACAATTAAAGTGGTAAGGGTAAGAGGGGATGAAATAACATTTCAGCAAGTAAGTAATTAAAAGGAAAATTCTTATATGGATGGACCAAATATATTTAAGCAAAACTATTTTTAAATTTTTTTCCCACCAAAGGTTGGCATTAAAGTTTTCAATGAAAATATTTTTTTGTTCTACAAGCGTGCGCGATTTACCGTTTTCCCGCACTCGTTTTGGTTTTGAAAGACCCATTTTCCCGCACGGTGTGGGAAAAGTTTTCCCGCACGGTGTACCGGAATAGTAGTTTTCCTATTAAAGCTTATCCGAACTCCGCTTCGCGTCGTTCGTCTAACTGCTTTCGCGTGCGGGAAAACATAACTTTGCGCACGTGTTAGGAACAATATTTTTTCTACGAGTGAAATAACTATATATTTTTTTAATTTTAAATTTTTATTGACATCAAAAACAACTTATAAGTACTTATACCTAAATTGCCTATTTATTATTATTAATTACATTAATATGGAATGTGCAGTTGGTCGCTTTTTCTACATTTACTGCAGATCTAGCAACTAGAGGTGAAAATGTTGTAGTAGATGTCATTTCCTGGTTCATCAGTACTGTCGTGTTGCAAAAGGAAGAAATGGATCCATTCTTTGAAGTACTTGGAACTGCTTCACATTTTTTAGGTCTGCAGCTTAAAATTTTGTTGCTCAGCCCTTTTTTATAAGTTGTGGACTCATCGATGTGTCCCTCAGCTACCGCAGTAGATTTCCAACCCCCCAAACGTTTTATGTCAGTGATTCCTTCTCCAGAATTGGCCAGTAACGTTGCTGATGACCTTCTGAAACTGTGCATTGTATAGAGTTCCGGATTTGGCAGTTTCAAAAAGGCAGCTATTTCAGAAGGTATCTTTCCGAAACTATTTACTCCAACACATTGTGAAACGCATTTACCTTTTTTGTAGACTAAGAAAAAACGGTTGTTTAACGTTATCGGGCGTAAGCTTTTGTATTTTCTGTACAGTTGCAGGTAAGCTCCGTTATGAATTTCTTCCGATATTATAAAGTTTCTTGCTGTATGATTTTTTGAATTCCTAATTTTGACAATTATGAGGTTTTCTTTATCTTCAAAATCGGCAGTGGTTAAATTTGCTAGATCTTCCTTTCGGCATGCGCCGGCAAGTCCAAAAATAGTGGCAACTTTAATTAAAAGGTAAATTTCATCTGGTGCCGAATTAATAAAACTGAATATTTCTTCCTTCGTAAATATTTTTGCTTTTTTTGGTTTAAACCCAATATTCTGCTTTTTCAGAAATGCAGTGAGCTTATAAAATTCACCAATATCGATGTTTCGTTTTATTTTTATTACATTTTTGAGCATTGAATATTTTGACCACATTATGTTAGGTTTAAATTCTTTGCTTAACTTAAGAAAGTAGGCTAAAAGTACCTCTTCCTTTAACGTTTTTATCCCCCTTTGTTCGCACCATTTGGAAAACAACTCGTACTGTCTCTCGTATTTTTCTCGCGATTTGGCAGGCAGCAATTGCAAACTAGCCATGTTGGCGGCTTCTAGGACATCTTCTGGAAGTTCTTCTTCAGTGATATTCATTTTTAAAACAGTTTTTTTAATTTTAAATAGGTGAAAATGCTAGTGAAAATTTTGAAGAAGACCTCTAAACTGACATGAAAGCGTTGTATGACAATGTATTTTGGTTTCTAAGGGAACAAACCGCATTTGACACAAAAATACTTGTTTTTTTTTTAACTTGAACAAAATTAGAGGAAAATATAATAATGCAGATTTCAAAAAAATTTTGACCCGCACGGCACAATACTACGGTATAGTTTATAAGGCAACACATAAACCACCTGTCAACTTTGTCTTGTTACAATATTTTTGCATAAATATCTAAAAAAATAATAAAATAGAAGAAAAAAACGCGTCTATAATATGGTAATTTTGCTTTAAAATAAGTGTGCGGGAAAAAAAATTTCCGGCGGGAAAGTGCTACTTTGCGTATGCAAAAGTGTGCGCAAAGTAGATTCTTTGCGGTCACTCGTAGAAAAAAATATTTTTTTTGTAATTTTATAATAAAATAAAATTTTAATGAATAAAATATAAATTTTTAGACTCATTTTTAGTAAAAGTAAATGAAGTGTATTACAAAAATACTAATTTTTGCCGTTTACTATAAACATTTTTAAAAAAGCCGATTTAAAACGGTTTATTTCAAAAACCCCGTACATAGATGTTAACATGGTAACCACGACATATAAATAAAATTTAATTGTCAAAGTGACACCTTACCGGAGCGTGGCTTTGATTTTTGATTTCGTTCAGATTCTGATACAAATGTCTTCCATAGAAAATTTCTCGGACGATGAGCTTCAAGAAGATATTTTAGAAGCTGCAAGTGTCGCAAATTTGGATTTGCTACCAAAAAAGTTATTAGTCAGGTATGAAAAACAATACGAACATTTTGTTAGTTGATGTAAAATGTAAAAGCACCAAGAGAAGAAGTACTTTTGGCATATTTCTTGGAAATGTCTAAACTTTGGAAGCCAAATACCTTATGGTGTTGATATTCCACATAAAAAGTGTACTTAAGGTTAAGAAAGATTTAGATATCAGTAAATACTATAAAGTTAATCCCTACATCAAGAGACAAAATGTAGGTTTTTGAGGAAAAAAAGCGAAAGTTTTTACACAAGAAGAGATTGCGAAATTTATGAAAGAAGCAACTGAATAAATTTACCTTTTAATTAAAGTGGTAACCATTTTTGGACTTGCTGCTGCCTGCCGCCGTGAGGAGCTAACTATACTGACCATTGACGACATAGACGACAAAGGAGACGTTATAATTGTCACAATAAAGAACTCCAAAAACCATTCTGCTAGATCTTTTGTAATAACTAAAGAAGCCAATAATGAAAGTTTTCTAAATCTATACAGAAAATATGCAAACTTACAGCCACAGCCAACTCCACACCGCCGATTTTTTTTTGAACTACAAACATGGAAAATGCAGTACCCAATGTGTTGGAATTAATACCATAGGAAAAATGCCCTCCAACATTGCAGCTTATATAGGACTCAAAAATCCAGAATCATACACAGGCCACAGTTTTAGACGTTCCTCAGCCACTCTACTGGCTAATTTTGGCGAAGAAATAACAAACATTTAACGTTTAGGAGGATGGAAATCCACGTCTGTTGCCGAGGGCTACCTGGGGGAATCCATCACACAAAAAAAAGACATGTCTAACAAAATTCTCAATCTCAATATTCCATCAAATTTGAGCTGTAGTTTAGAAGCGTCCACGTCTTCAAAAACTCCACAGTTTCCCAGCAGCGCAAACAACAGCTCGATACCTCTTTCTTTGCAACCATCCGCTCATCAAGATCAGTTGGCTTCGATGGCTTCAACCTATCTGGCATCCGCAATCAATTTGCATAGTGCATCAAATTGTACTTTAAATATAAATATTATTAATAAGTAGAAATTAAATCTGTGTTTGTTTTTCAGTAAAATAAAATTTTTAGAAATATTTTGTGGTAGTTTTTCTAACGCGTGTAGAAAAAATTTTGATCCTAACTCATGCGGAAAGTGGCTCTTTCCGCACTTGTTAGGATAATAACTATTTATGGCTATGACATAGACAAGTGGAACTTTTAAGCCACCAAATGTTTTTTTTGAATGTGCTTTTAATTTGCACAAAAGCATTTCCTCGTCAATGAGCTTATTCGAATTTTCATAATCTAAACAAATGTTGGATTAAACACTTTTTTAAAAGATACCCAGTTATACTAATACATTTCCTTTCGGACTTCAGCATAATCCCTTGAAGAAAACTTTAATTGAACTATGGGTGGTGCCACCCCTGCCCAGGGGACTGCACGTGTTAACGTAATTTTTTGATAATTTTGTGTCCCCTCGAAAACAAAATCGACGGGTCTGAGCGTTTTTCCAAAAAAGAACTGAGCTGTCAGTAAATGTGTTTCGTTTTCGATGCGCCATCCTGTATAAGAAATAGGAAATCTCAAATAACTTAATTATTCTTCTTCCTATAAAGAGTTGACAATAAATCATATAAAACAAATGTTATAGAAATAATAGAAACAGGTCTAGTATAATTACCGCAAATAGGATAGTGCTGTCTATAATAACAGCTATTATCGACAGTCATCAATAAATTTGGAGAAAAATTAAGCGCCATATGCTCGACCATGAGAGCGTTTTCACACGGCACCATATATCGCGCGCGATAAATGGTCGCAATATTGCTTTACATCAAATTATGTGTTCTCTAATATCGCTTGTGTGTGAAAATGGCTCATTAGAAAACACATAATTTGGTGTAAAAGCAATATTGCGACCATTTGTCGCGCGCGATATATGGTGCCGTGTGAAAACGCTCTGAAAGTTACTGGAGACTACTTTTTTGCTATTAAGTCTGATCATTTCCGATTTACCCGGACAGTAATTGGACGGACTATAGTAATATCGGCCTAGCAATAAAATATACTCTTCGTTACTAAGTTTCCTCTGGAGGATATTTTAACTAACTTTTCTTGTCACGGAAACTAAGATTCTGGTACGGTATCTAGGCCAGTTTTAAGAGCATTCTTAAGTTAATTTTTCCGATTTGTGGCCAAGATTTGGCCAAAATTCACCTCAGTGGCGGCTCCTCAGGTGAAAAAAAATTAAAACCAGGAGGAAAGTTTTTCGACAATAATTAATATTAATGTACCAATGCAGCTACCATTTTAGCCCTTAAAAAATAATTATGTTCGAATTAATAATATTAATTTAATCCGAATGTAGCTATGCATAATAGGGCCACGGTTAACTCAGATTGACAATAATTATTATAAATACTCGTGCATTTTGGCGCGCCAACAGCAACCGTGTCCGTTCCCGCTCAAAGAAAGTGAAGACCCAACGCCCAACATGGCTTTAATATTCACCGTTGTTATGGTTACGTGACGTCAATCATGCAAACAACATGTAACAATTTGCATTATGATGAAGAGCAATTTAAAAATAGATCAGTCGTATACACCATTGTTTTAGCATTGGTTCGCCTAACCTTAAGGTATTTATTTTGAGGCTTCGCGAAACTTAGGGTTAAAGATATCGTTTTTACGTGATTTACTGTGTGATTAAAAAGTTTTGTTTTTATTTTTAAGTTAATTCAGTAATGTGCCAGTGGCGGCTCGCGGTCTTAAAAAATGGTGAAGAGCTAGGTATAGTGCCGGTACTAATAATAATAATAATAATAATAACTAAAACAAGCATTGACTAAAAACCAAGTCCAACGACTGAATGGAGTTTCCAACAAATTACAAACTATGTCATTAATTGGGTTCATTTTTAAAACACACAACTCAGTAGGTACGTACACTATTAAATTAACTGAAAACTAAAAACAAAACTTTTTAATCACACAATAAATCATGTTAAAACGATATCTATAACCGTAAGTTTCGCGAAGCCTCGAAATAAATACCTTAAGGTTAGGCGAACCAATGCTAAAACAGTGGTGCATACGACTGATCTATTTTTAAATTGCCCTTCATCATAATGCAAATTGTTACATGCTGTTTGCGTAGCTGACGTCACGTAACCATAGCAACGGTAAATATCAAAGTCATGTTTGGCCTTTACTTGCTTTGAGCTTACGGACACGGTCGGCACGCCAAAATGCACGAGTGTTTATAATTATTGTCCATCAGAGTTAACCGTGGCCCCATTATGCATAGCTACATTCGGATTAATGGTAGCTGTATGGTACATTAATATTTAATATTGTCAAAAAACTTTCCTCCTGGTTTTATTTTATTTTTTGGTGAAGAGCCCCTTCACCTACTTCACCTGACGAGCCGCCACTGTAGTGTACGTACCCAATTAATTACATAGTTTGTAATTTGTTGGAAACTCCATTCAGTCATTGGACAGATGAGGATTAGTGAGACGTTTTGTTACACGAGTCCGCACTATACGTAGCTCTTCACCATTCTATAAAACCGCGAGCCGCTACTGATTCACCTGTGTGTGTGTGGGGGGGGGGGGGGGCGCTTTTTTACTTCCAGCTACTTTTCGCCTATATGATGCACTAGATGACTGACTCTCCTCCTGAAAAATTTCGTACGACGTCTATGCAAATAGGAGTTTATATGCCCTTGTAAACTTTCACGGAAAAGGAAACCTTAATAATTTATAGAAAAATGCTGAGCATATCAAAGTCCCACATAAACCTTGCGACAAAATTTTAAGGGTAGTAAACCGTAATGCGTGATGGGGGATGCAAATTTGAGCTAACTACCAGAATAATTTGGCCTGAACACGTTGCGCTTATGATTTTGATTTACATTAATTTCATATTTTTCAGCATAAAACATGATCAATATTTAAATTTTTCATGCATGCCCGTCACAAAAGCCCGACATGAATATTATAGTCACGGTTACGCTGATAATGCATATTTTTTCCCTATTTTTTTTATGAAAAATATTAATATGCCACGAAAACCGGCTAATTTTAATACCCTTAAATGTCACGCGGGCAAAAATGTAGTGGAAAATTGTAAATGGTCGTTTAGAATATTTATGAGAAAATAATATGAACAAATACAAAGATTTTATTTATTCATTTAGTGTTCCAAACGGCAATGCCAAAACATAACGCAAGCTTAGTATTTGTTTTACACACGATTTTTTTTCAAGGGCTCCGAGCAAAATATTTGCTGTGAATTATTTAAGAAACAAATTTTTAAAGTACATTACGATAGTGACTTCCTTAAACCCTAAAAATTTTATTGTTATCAGTTAACAATTCTATGTTCAATAATTTTTTTTATATCACCACATGAAACTACAACTCTCAACCGAAGCCGTATCTCTTATAATAAGAAAGTTAGCAATAGTGCCTACTTCATTTTGAACACACGGTATGTGATCATGATTGCGTTAAAATTTGCCATGTAAAATAGCGGATCGTCGTGTGTCGGTTCTCTTGTCAATTAATCACTGATACGCACGGGAACCTAGCTCGGGGTAAAATTGAAACCCATAAGATGCTAAGCGAAGGAATTACAAAGGCAACTGCTTTCGGGAAATTTTGTCTGCGAGTATTTGCAAGTAGGTACCTACAACAGATTATGAAAATGTAAATACTATTTTATGCATTGGTTTAAAAATTACTAATTATTATTAAATGGTGATAGTACCCTTTATTGTTAAAAGTAGCACAAGAATATTGTTACAGTAACAAAAATAAATTAACATAATATGTGTGTGCCTATATTAATTAGGCGGTATTGTTAATTTAACCATATTATATTATGTTTATGATGAATATTCATTTTTCGGTGTAGGTTTAGAGGTGTGCACAAATAGGCACCCGAAAAATACAACATAAAATAAAATTATTACTTTCCAAAATCCTTGCTCCTCAAACAAATAAGTAAAATAAGATAGAGAAATTTAAAAAGTCTCGCATCGTTTTGAAAATTCGGAAAAATTAGTAAAATACCCGATCTCAAACACAATTTCTAATAAATTATTTAATTGTTTTAGGTTTCCTGTAAATCATGCCCCATACTGGTAAGTACCTTAAAAACAAAAAGCGATTTGGAGCGATGGACCGGTAATTACTGAGGTAATTAATGTCTAAAAGTAAAGTTTTATAAATATTTTAACACCCAAAACTTGGAAATTATAACCACACATGAACGAACGAAACAAAAGATGGCGACAAATAAAAATATAACGGCGAGCCGGTTCTGTGTACGATCTGTTAGATATTGTATCGGTTGACTAATTTGTTCCCTACTGCGCAAGCGCCACGGGCCCAAGTTTTTTTTTTGCACGATCGGTATCTTCTTCCTTCGTGCGACTGCTTATATTGGCAATATAATGTATGTATATATGTGTGACAACCGCAGTTGCTACAACGTCTAAGCTACAATGTCAGTGATAAAACCCAATTTAGAATATTTCGTCCATCGCTCCAAATCGATTATAATATTATTGACATTGAGAAGTGTATATTTTTTATTACAGTACTTGCATTTCACTCCTTCAGTGGCGAAACAAAATTTTTTTTTGGGCCGACGAAATGAAAAATAAAAATTCGACAATATTATAGTCATGGTAAAATGTAAAATATGATATAAATTCACATTATTTTAGGGGCCCGGACCCTCCTGGGCCTCCGTGATTCCGCCACTGCTTTTTTTCCATCTACGTTGAATTGTTTTCATGCAATTTCTTTTTTTCTCATCGGGATAATCAAAATAAAAAACATTACAAAATTTTAGAAATTTTCAAAGCACGAAACCCTTTGACGTTTGGCGACCGTTTGTTCATATAACCTATAAAAGCGAGTAATACCGCTGCGCTGCGTTTTGGGATATCCGCTGTTGTATGGATTGTCTAATAAAGTGACACTAGCCTTTAGTCAACTTTAGTGTGATTCGGACGCGACTCGTGAGTTTTTTTATAGGTGGGGTAAATTTTGAAGGCAGTAAACCTAACAAGCAAAATGCAATTTAGTGCATAGTTTTATTTTTTTATATAATTCTCTTACATTTATGTTGTTTTGGGTTTGTATATCAAATCGATCCTTTTGTTTAAAAAAATGTTCGATCACTTTTAAAATGTTAATGTTGTTTTAAACTATAATATTTCTTGAAGTATTGAAGTCATTGTTCTTTAATACAAGTCACAACACACCTAAGTGCACGTCAAAAACACACATAAGCGAACTACATAAGGCGTAAAGACATACTACGGGCGATTCGGCATTCGTAATGAAACAAAAGGTTCATGCAAATATAATCCGCATATCATGGTTTTCTTTGTCTAACGCAAAGTTAAGATTGAAAGGGCATGATTCACGGAGCTGTTCGACTGTGTTTCCTTAAATGCCTATTGAATGTGATTTACTGATGCCGATTAAACGCAAATTGTACCGAAATTGACGACGAATTTGTCTCTTTCCCGTTTCTTTTTAACGCCCGAGAGCGCGTATGGCCGTTTCGTTCTTAGTTTTCAATTAATTTGTGTAATCTTCTAATTTCATAAAACCCATAAGGTAGGTCAACCGTGATTTAAACTAAAAATCGGCCGAGCGGAGCGCTTCAATGGTGACTTCGATCTATATTGGGGAGTTTTTGCACGACATACTTTGAAATATTTGCATTTTTTGGAGGATAATCATTTTTATTTGTTCTAAAAAAATAATTAATTAGGTGGGTCAAAGACCAAATGACCTTATGGACAAGCCGCGCCTGTTTTGACTTAATACTTATCCTAGGTAGATATATCCAATTTAAAATGTATTTATAATAAGACCATAAATTGCACAAGTGAAGAAGACATAAATCTTATATTTACATAAGTGTAATCAGTGCCCAAAAACTATCATATATATGCAAGAGTGACTAATAATCAGGTAATTTGTTACCCAAAAACCCAAAACAGGCGTTTTATTTGGTGCGAATAACTACAGGGCGGCGAATTAACATCTGCCGGCAGTAATTGCAATTTTATGACAAGGGACATTATGTAATTATACTAATGAAACCGCGGTATAAGTATATTTAATACGGTGTGGTCAATTTTGCAGCACAGTAACACTAAATATTTCAGAAAGATGTTGAATGTAGCTACATCTTACTGATTGATTTTAAAAAAACTGCCTAAAGTGTCAAGAATCCTTCCTTTCTTTCGTTGAAGCCTAGCACCCATGATATGGCGAAACGCGCATGGGGATGGATCTGTTAAAATGAATAGAAAATCGTTATTCTGTAACTAAATATTTAGTTAAGATTAAGATATATTGTCAATATAAAAACTGTTTTGAGAAGGCCCGACGAGAGAGGAGTGTTATTCCTCGAGGTATTATTTCAATTATGTACGTCTGCAGTTGATTTTTGGATCTTTCTCTAAATAAGACTGCAATTCTATTATTTATAGTCTGTTTCAGAAAGGTGTAGAGTAATAAAATGGGAAATTCCGTCCAGTTCGGCTCAATTTCGTTGTCGGACATAGGCGTAGGTAAATTTTGTACATTAAATTATTTATGATAACTAACCAAAGAAAAAAAGAAGATAATTTGATAAAGAAGGAACTATTAGCTATGGCAAATTTACACAAACATCGTTGCAAGAAATATGCCGTGGAAGATAGAGCTGAAAAACATGGTATAACTGTACTGGGCACACCGCCATATTATTGCCAATTAAATCCTATAGAACTTATATGGGCGCAAGTGAAAGGATTTGTAGCAAGACACAACACGACATTCAAAGTGAAAGACGTTAAGCTACTGTTTGATCAAGCCATTAAGGAAGTAACACCAGAGAACTGGCGAAAAGCACTCCATCATGTCATTAAAAAAGAGGAGAAAGTGTGGGATCTTAACCACCTGATCGATCGGACCGTCGACCCGTTAATTATAACTTCAAGAGGAGATGCCAGTTCCTCAGATCACTAAGAATATTATGATTTTTTTATGATTTAATTTCTGTATAATGTTTTTTTTTTGTATTTTTTAAATAATTTTTAATGAAAAATAAGTGTACCTAATACTATGTATATAATGCACACCTTTGTCACACCATTTTCAGTGTTTATGAATGGATAACAATAGTCAAAACCCATAAATTGACCCAAACCCGGGTATAGTACTACCTGCACTTAACGAAAATTAAGAATTTTGCAATGAAATCAATGCCAAATTATAAAAGTGGCTTAAATATTCGTTGGGTCACTCTGTAGTCCCTTTGCATACCTAACAAGCTTTTATTTCTCTACACCTTTCTGAAATAGACTATAATAAAAGACCTTGTCAAATTGTCTATTATATTTTTCTTTGTAAGCATTGTTAAAACATTTATAGTTTGAAAAAAAAAATGTTTTTTTAGGGGGTGAATCTTTAAAATTAACACTTTTTTCAATTGTATCTATTGAAGTGGGGTGTCAAATAAAGAGGCTCGCTAACTAGTATATTTGTCATATACCATGTCTATGTCCTGAAAATTTTTTTAAATTTTTGCGCCTCTCGTCTACAACAACAAACAAAAATGCAATACAAAAAGTTGTACTTATTGACATGTAATATTACCCAAAATCTTTGTGAAAATACCTTATGATGCCGCGCAAGCCCCTATTTTGAAAGGAAACGTTCTATGTTGAACGTTGTCCGCCGCGCGACACTGTTCCGTAGGTAAGTTGCATCCCAATTGAATAAAACCAAACTAACACCGCAATGGTAGCAGCTCGCAAATATTTCCGGCCGTTCGCAAGGATTTTTATGCTGCTTATCCTTGCCCGCCCGGTCCGACGATTTGCTCTTTCAACTCCAACGTTGCAGCTTAGTTATCACCTAAAATGAACCTTCTGTATAATCACTTCCACTTTAAACTCGACTCGGGCCATTTATCGCAATTTATGAATTTGCCAGAATCATTATTAAAACCTATAATCGAAAATAATAATCTGATATAAACAGCAATAATGCCGATTTTTCTGATTTTTAGTACTTTTATAATATCAGTAGAGTATAATTAAAGAACTCGAACTTTTATGAGTATTTTGTCAACAACTGGGCATATAAATTAGTGTATAAATGTATACTTATATATATAGAGTACAGTGGGGGAATGCGTCACAGGGGGTAATGTTAAATCATTTAACTGACAATATTTTATGAACTGGGACTACGAGCATCAAGGTCAGAAAAGGGAAGATGCCCGTTTTAAATGAGTTGTTCTTTTTCAGTTACAAATGTTGATCGCATAGTGACGTGTAGGGATTGCAATCCCGGGATAGCTATACCATTTTAACTATACTTTTACGATCCCGGGATCCCGGGAAATAAAAATATAATACTTTTCTGATTCCGGGCTTACATAAAGGAATCCCGAAAATCCAGAGATTGTTTATTTGCCTCGGGATTGCAATTCCTAGTGATGTGACTATTAACATTTATTTGCCAGGATAAAACTGCTGTTTGTATTAAAAATCCTAAATTTCGATCTTCTTATTCAAATCTTTGAATAAAAATACTGAACGAAAGATGTCGTTTAACAACCCCCGCGGGACCGGAATGGTATTTTAAAATGGCCCACTTTTTCCGCAAATTAGTGCATATCCCTGTAAAGACTTTTTTTAATAGTCAATTTTGCTGAAAATAAAAATTGGCATTTTTTCCTACTGTGTCACAAATGTGCAAACAGTTACAGATGGAGCGAAATGATCTGCAAGTTCCCATCTTGCGGTCTGTCATTTCATGGATTCAATCAACCGATCTATTATCTTAAGCAAAATGACAACATTACTTATTGGTGAAAAGTTATTCCCTCTCTTTCGTGTCTTTGGTGTGGGAACGACCACACGCTACACAACTAACAGTGCACTTTCGCAGCCACTATTACCAAATGATGATACATTTTTAGAGAGATAGAGATAGTGGCGCAGCCAGGGGGTCTAAAAGTCCTTTAAACCTAATTTTTCGTCCCATGCTTAAACACTTAATCTATATTTTTAAATATTTATTAAAAAAATGTAAAACCAACACAGCATAAAATCATTATATTAGTATGCCTTTTGGTACATAGTATATATTCGCTTACCACGCCAAAATTGATAATTGTTTTTAAGGAATGATGTATTTTTGACTTATATTGTGAAGCAGTTTTTGTCGGAAACGCTTAGTTTTCACAATTTTACTTCTAAAAGTATATTACTTGCATATCAAGTAATAAATATTGACCCAGATGCATGAAGGTCGTTATTGCCCCACTTTACCCTCCTATTACCGGCCGCTATATAAGTGACAGAGTAATAACGATCAGGTGGTCAGAAACTGGTCAGTTTATTTCCTGCTTCCTATGAAAAGGCCCTAATTAATATTTTTGGGATCTTAATCTTTGTTTGTTTTAATTAACTCTGCCATTTTAAGTTTTGGCAAAATCAGAAAGATATTAAAGCCGAACACAACATACGTGTTGATGATTAGCATAAATGATTTATAAAAATTTGTTTTTGCAGCTTGTATTAAATAATAGCGACATTTTGCGGACCAACAAAATTCCGCTAGCCAATATTTCAAACGTAATTTTCTCGGAAACCACACAAACAGTTTTGTAGAAACCTGTTTCAAATACAGTGGCAAATATAATTTTTTCCAGCGAATCGAAAATCCGGTTTCTTGCATCAGCCAATACTGAGATTTTAGCGCCTGAAAAATCGATTAGCGGGATTTTGTTGGTTGGCAAAATGTCACCAATAACTAAAAGTACAGTAAAACCCCTTTCACGATAAACGGTTCTGATTTAATGACTGCTGTAAAATGGGTGAGGTGGTAAATACCAGTTAATCCCTAGTATTTATTTTCGGGCCGGATTATAATGATTTCTTCTTCTTCTTCTGCTGCATATCCATTAATGGATGTTTGCGATCACATTTGTCCATTCTTCCCTATTACGTATGGTATTCATTAGTTCTTGCATTGTCCTCAGTCCCGTCCACTGCCTGACGTTGCGGAGCCACGACATCTTTTTCCTGCCAATTCCTCTCTTTCCCTCAATCTTCCCCTCAATTATCAATTGCAGGAGTTGGTACCTCTCGTTACGTATTACGTGGCCGAGGTATTTCGACGTTTAATGGTGTCCAATAGTTCGCGGTCTCTATTGATTATTCTCAAGACCTCATCATTGGTTCTTCTTGCAGTCCATGGTATCCTCAGTATACGCCTATAGATCCACATCTCGAATGCTTCCAGTTTGTTCATAGTGCTCACCTTCAGTGTCCATCCCTCCATACCATAAAGCAACACTGTCCAGACATAACATTTGACGAATCTAATTCTCAAGCCAAGATCGAAATCAGTATTGGTGAGCACTTTTTTGAATTTCATGAACGCACTACGGGCATTCTCAATCCGGCATCTGATTTCTGTGTCTGATTCCCAGTTTTCACACAGCCACGTTCCTAGATATTTAAATTTATTTAATCGTTCTATTGGTGGATTGTCATATGTTAGGCTTGAGTTTTGATATTCTTGTGGCTTTCGAGCAATTATCATGAATTTAGTCTTCTTGGTGTTGATATTGAGACCCATGTTCTTACTGCATTCACCGACAATCTCAAGCATATCTCGTAAATCTTCCATGTTATCTGCAATCAGAACTGCATCGTCCGCATAACGAATATTGTTGACCCATACACCATTCACCTAAACGCCCATGTTGCGTTCTTCTAGGGCTTCCTGAAAGATGGCTTCAGAATATAAATTGAAGAGAAGTGGGGAGAGAACACAACCCTGTCTTACCCCTCTACAAATTGGTCTTGTTTCTGTGCGATCGTTACCAACTCTGACGTCAGCCATTTGGTTCCCGTATAGGCTTTGAATGCAACGGATGTCTTTTTGGTCTATGTCCAATATATTTAGGATTTGGATCAGTTTATGATGTTGGACTCTGTCGAACGCCTTTTCATAATCGATGAAACACAGCATTATGTCCTTTCTCTGATCGTAGCAGTTCTGAATTAGTATTTGAGTCGCAACTAATGCTTCTCTCGTACCTAGGCCCCGTCTGAATCCAAATTGTGTGTCTCCGATGTTTCTTTCGCATTTTATTGATATTCTGTAGTGGATAATCTTAAGGAATATCTTCAGTGTATGGCTCATGAGGCTGATTAGTCTGTGGTCCTCACATTTTGTTGCATTGTTCTTTTTTGGCAAGGGGATAAAATTCGATGTTAACCATTTGGTCGGATATTCGCCTGTGTTGTAGATTCGATTAAATATCGTCTGAAGAACCGTGATGCTTTTGTCGTCCAATAGTTTGAGTAACTCGACCGGTATGCGGTCTGGGCCAATCGCCTTCCTATCTTTAGATGTGCTGATCGCTTTTATAATTTCCTCCTTTGTGATGGGAGGTCCAGAGAGATCTTTGTCGGCTACATTTTCAACAGTAGGTTTTTTATCGGCAAAAAGGTTGCTAATATAGTTTTCCCATATGATTTTACGCTGTTGATCATCCTGCGCTAATTCTCCCTGATCGTTTTCTACATTAGAGAATGGACTCTTTCTGTATACTCCTGCCGTCTCTTTTATCCTTCTGTGTAGGTTGAAGTCATCGTGTATTCTTTGTAGTTGTTCTAGTTCTTTACACTGCTGTTTCAGCCACTCATTCTTAGCGGTTCTTATCTTTGTTCTAATGACCTTCTGGATTTTTTTGTATTTATCGCCATTCCCTTTATTCTTGTACCCTCTTCGTTTCTCAAACAGCGCCAGTATCTCATCTGTCATCCAATCGTGTTTTTGTGCTTTCCGCTTATGTCCCAACTCTGCCTCTGCAACATTGGTCATGGCAGCCTCCATTTCCTCCCATACATCACCTATGTTGACTTCCTCTACCGTCTGTGGGTCTATAGTTGCCAGTATTTTTTCATCAAGATTTTTGGTAATTTTGTTTTTTGTTTCTTCATCTTTAAGTCTTTCGTAGTCTATCTTTCGCTGTGTTATATGGGTTTTGATTGTCATAATTTTGATTTTGATTACCGCCATCAAGAGAACATGGTCTGAGGGAACATCAGCACCCGGATAGGTGCATACTTTCTTTACCGATGAGTATGTAATCAATCTGATTGCGGATTATGTTGTCTGGGCGATCTCCTGGAGCCTTCCACGTATATAAGCGTCTAGGTGGCAACTTGTACCATGTGTTTGTTATTTTCATGTTTTCCTCCTGGCAGAATTGGCAAAGACGCTCGCCACGATCATTGCGCAATCCTAATCCATAAGGGCCCACCAATGCTTCAAATCTTCCTTCTCCCACTTTGGCGTTAAAATCACCCATTATTATGTTTATATCATGATTTTTAACTTGTTTGAGTACTTGTTTTAATTCTTCGTAAAATGTCTCGATCTCATCTTCTGTTGAATCTGCTGTGGGTGCATACACCTGTATAATATTGATGTTGGCCGGTCTGGCGTATAGTTTAAGTAGTATGATTCTGTCTGAGAAAGGGAGAACGTTTATTACAGATCTGGACAACTTTTCCGTCAGTACTATTCCCACTCCCTTCCTATGGTTTCTGTCATTATTTCCTGAATAGTACATGACCCCTCCAGAAACGTGACATACTCCAGCCTCAGGCCACCACGTTTCCGCAACACCCAGAATGTCCATCTTCAATCTCTTCATCTCCTCCAGCAGGTTGGCCAGTTTTCCTGCCTCATATAAGCGACGCACATTCCAAGTGCCAACCCTTACCTCGCTTCGCAAACTCAGTCTCTCCTTCCCGACTTCATTTAACACAGTTCCCCCCGGAGATCCGATTGGGGAATGATTTATAACTCCGGACAATTTTGGGTTAAATGCATGGTTCATAGGATTTCTTGTGTTTTATGTGATTCTCTTGGGATAATTAGTGAAGGTGGTTTCCCGTTGCCTTCCTCCACTTTATACAGGGATTTAATCCTGTATCTCTGTTACGTATGGTTATACCGCCAATAATCGGTCGCCATTGCCTCGTATAATGATTTCTAGGTAAAGTTAATATATAATAAGGTTAAATATGAAATGACAATTTTAAATGTTTAGAAATCCCCCTATTACTTTGAAAGATTGAAGGTCAGTCTTTATTTCACACGGGAAGTGTTTAGTTGTACTGCAATATAATTTGTATTTAATGCCATATAGAGCACATGTGGCATCAATTATTGTTAGGTTAGAAAATACTTCTCGAACTTTAAGATATAGTGTTGTAGAATTAATAAAAAAATATCGTAATGATATTCCCCCAGGTAGTTGGCACAATTTAATCCTTAATGTAGTTACTGTAGACAATTCCTATCCTACTCTGCATGACAATTAAAACGATTATAATGAATTTAAATGAGGATAGCGACAGCGAAACATAATTACAGTATTAAAAAATAAATTTCATTAATTTATTTCGATCAACCGATTTGCTTTAAATAAGTTTAGTGAGTATGAAAATATCTTGTAAATCACCTCATACATACATAATAAAATTCAGAAATTTTTTATTTAAAAATTTTAAATTCAATAATTTTCTTAGATTTTTTTAGTTGAAATCGATTTTAAAAAATAAATAATTTACTAAAAAAAAAGTTTAAAACTAAAAAAATAAATTTAAAAAAAAAGCAAACTGTCGGAAGCGGAATTCGAAACCGCGACCATTAGATTTAAAGTGATAAATCGTACCACCCCGCCAGGGTACACTTTCAACAAATTGGTTCAACTGCCTTATATAACTGTAAACGTTAAATGTGACAAATACTTGTAAAAATAAATTGAAACTGTTTATAATTACCTTATTCTCTTCAACAATGGCATCAGCGAAGTACTAGGCGAGCAATAATTATGATCCATGACTGTTAGTTTTAGTCTACAACAAAATAACATAAGTTTATGAAGCAAAACGTTTTGGGACAAATTATATTAATTACCGGCAATTTAATAACACCAACAATCAAATACTAAATAATACGTTCAATTTAATGTTCAAAATTACAAAGTCTTACACTAAAACCGATCTAAACATCGTTTAAAACTACGTTAAATAAAACATCACAAACTAATAAAACCTGAATACGTCTCTGGAAATTTTGAAGGTCTTGATCAGCTAGCCGATATCATGTATCTGGATGTCAATTGTCAAAAAATGAGTTCTCTGGTTATTTTTTCTATACGTCACTTAAAATAGTATTTCACGTTACAAGGCCGTTAGGTGACTTATTACAGTACGAGTTGGTTTACGGACGAGGCGACGTAGGAGCCTAGTCTGGAATATAAACGAGTGCTGTAATAGCACCTAACGCACGTCTATCGTATGATATTTTATTTCATTTTGTCATTATAATCCTTTTTAAAAAGATTTAATAGAAATGTTTATTACAAATTTTAAAATATTATTGGCAATATTAAATCACATGACCTTAAATTGTAATTGTCTTTTGCTTGTTACTGTCAAATAGATACAATTATAATATTTGAGTAAAGAATATAAATGTAGTTTAAATAAAATTAAAATAACTAACTTTAGTTAAGCAAAATATTTTTAAAAAATATAAAAGAGAATCTATTCTATAGTTGCGTAATATTTTTCATTTACTAAAATTGGTAGAAAAAATAGTTTTACAAGTTAAAGCATCTAAACAGACTTACTTGGGATCGATAAATATATACTTAGTCAAAACAAAATAAAAATTACTAACTTTGGCTAAGCAAAATATTTAAAAAATTGTAAAAGAGAGTCTATTCTGTAGTTGAGTAATATTTTTCATTTATTAAAGTTGGTAGAAAAAATACTCTTACAAGTTAAAGCATCTAAACAGAGTTACTGGGGACCGATAAATATATAGTCAAAACAAAATAAAAATTACTAACTTTCGTTAAGCAAAATATTTAAAAAATTGTAAAAGAGAGTCTATTCTGTAGTTGAGTAATATTTTTCATTTACTAAAGTTGGTAGTTGGTACAATATGATTGTGTACTTGAACATTTTGTTTCCTATAATTTTAAGTGACAACTTGTCAAAAATCCAAAGTAAAAATTAATTATTTCTAAAAACAAAAGATGGTTGCTATGCAATACATTACAGTACCTGACATTGTAATGTTCCACTTACCGACCGCAAATGAGTACATGCTAGGTTGATTTACTGGACAAAATGAAATAAAATACCTTTCCCTAAAAGTTATAAGGGGAAATCCGTATGTAGACTTTTCCATGAATTAAAAGGGAATGTTCCAAAAAAATACAATTGATTTTTTATGTTTCGAAACAATTTTTTATAACATTATTATTATATTTAGGTCAAGCTGGAGTAAACCAACTAGGAGGAGTATTTGTCAATGGGCGACCTTTACCGGACTGCGTCCGTCGAAGAATAGTCGAACTAGCCCTTCTAGGAGTACGCCCCTGCGATATATCCAGACAACTGCTCGTATCTCATGGATGCGTGTCCAAAATTTTGACAAGATTTTACGAAACTGGAAGCATTCGGCCTGGATCAATTGGTGGATCGAAAACAAAGGTAAATATTAAGAAATTGTTATTATCGATTAGCAGCGCCGGATTTGCATTAGTGCAAAAAGGTCCCCCCCCCCCCAAACGCTGCGGGGGCCGCACAGCGTAGGTACGCAAAAAAGCACTAAAAAAACTTGAAAAAGTAGTCCATACTTGAAGTGGAGTGGATAATTAGAAGGACAGAAATAAGAACTCAAAGTCTTCCTCCACTGTTAAATTAATGAAAAGCTTATTTTAAGATAGAAATTAATGTGTTACTATGTTAATCTTTTAATACATGTTTTGAATGCAGAAGCATTCATCTTCAGGAGAACAAATGATATTAAGAAGAAACGGAGCTTTAAGATTAAAATAAAGGTTCAATGAGTATAAAAGGGCGAATCATTGTCAAAATAGCCGTCACACCTTGAAAAGGGAAATTACAATTAGGTACCTAGTCAAAAAGGTGTAAAAGCGCCGCAAACGAAAAATTTTAGGGGCCATTCTTTTTACTCGTTTCCCTATAAAATTGCACCATAAATTAATAACTAAAACGATATGCGTCCGAAACCTTAATCTCTATATAAAACAGGACTTTTAGAAGGAAAACTTTAAAAACTAAACATTTTCTACAAGACCTTTGTAATCTAAGTCAAGAATGCATTATTTAAAAATTTAAATTAGGAGTCCAGCCGTGAGACGAAAAATTAGGTTGCAATTAGACTTTTAGACCCGAGCTCCTAGGCTGGGGGGGGGGGATAATTTCTAATTAAATTTATTTTTGCTTAGATGAAATTTTATATGAAAAAAAAAGTTTACAAATTTTAGATTTTTGAACAAAAAAATAGTACATTATATACCTCTAGTAGGAAAAGCTGAATATTTCCGGACGACCGTAAAGATTGTATGTCGAGGCGCAAGCCGATAGGGAGTCCGGGAATATGGCTTTTTGTATGAGGTATACATAATATTTTTACGTAAATCGAGAATTATTAAAAGGACATAACTTATTACAATCAACTTGTTAAAATTCGAAATAAATATTATTAACTTTGTTTAGAAATAAAGGATGCCATTAAATATTTGTGTTGTAACTATGGAAGCACAGTAATATTGAATTGTCAAGCTTAACACATTTTAGTTTACAAGTATCTGCCGTACAGAAATAATATTTCCTTTCAGTACAATAATAAATATTTCCTAACAGTTATTTTCGTTGCCTAGCGACTAAGTATAAGAAAATATTGACTTTTTCTTTCAAAAATATTATCACAAATGTCAATAATTTCGATCAATTTTCGGAAATAGTAGTTTGTACAACAACTGTGGATATGATGTCCATATCGCACAAGGAAGCAAATTGAGTACGACCCCGTAGGCGGAGTGCTCAAACTTCCGAGGGCAATATGGACAATTCACTCAAGTTGAACAGCATATTTTTTCTACGACCTTATGCTAAAAAATGTAAAAAAAAAGTTTGTAGGTTGCCGGGCTCGAACTCACGACCATTGGTTCCATAGTTCAATGCTCTAACGGCTGAACTATTGAAGCGTTTAGTTAATTATCGGAAAACCAACTGATAAATGATGTTACATGAAATTAATTTTCTATGCACATTCAGCAGGTTGCATTATTGATAAATCTATTATAAATGCGTCTAGATTTTATTATATGAACAAATTGTACCATATGCATTTAAATTATATAGTTTAGTGTCTTGAAAAAAAAGGCGGAGCCTCAGTAAAAATAATATACTGTGATTGGTCAGTACTTTTAAAAACAACAATGGCTTCTCTGTAATTGACTACTGTGATTGGTATTGAAAAAAAGTTAATCTTCGACATAGACAATTTTAATGACAAAGTAATTACAAAATTTGTGAACAGAAAAAAACGTAAGATAAACTCAATTAATAAAAAATAGGTAAGTTTTTTGGCAAATATTGCAGAACACCTTAAAATTTTTACCACGAGCCGCCACCGCCCATATCTATGAAAAAAAAACTCAAGTACTTTTGCAAACTTATTAATAAACCGGTTCGTCTAATCAACTCTTTACCGAAACAACTTTAATATACCTCATGGGAGTTTATTGCCACTTATACCTTGTTTGCACAGAATATTTACCAAAATCCAAAATCAAAGCCGCATCTGATATCTATCCGATTTAGTGAATTTTATTTAAGACCAATGATGATTACCTTTTATTAATTACAGCAGTTATTTTTTGATTTTATCTGCCGAATAAAAATCTGTTGAAGAGTCCGAATAGGATATTTTTGGTCAGAGAAAACGCACTATAGCGACCCGGTCGTGGCGACCAATACAGGACATGGTTTTTAATAGTCGCCTACCTGGCCCAATATAATGTCTTGTACACATCTATTACATTTATCCCAGATCCTATGTACACACCAATTCTTCCTAGGACTTTTTACATTAGGTGCAAGTTTAAGCAAAATTGTCGGAAAGCATGCGCTTTGATGAGATTTTTATCAGCTGATGCAAGTTTTCCCATTTAAAACGACCATTTAAAATATAATAAAAAAAAATAGTGCAGGAAGAAACGAGAATGCTTTATTATGAATATACAAAACGGCACTTAAGAAGGAGTATTTCAAAACCTAAGCATTTGCACCAAATACTGCTCTTAGATCTACATAAGATACATGATTTCTGAAAAAATCATCAGTTTTGTCATGGTGAGCGATATTAACTTTATTTTAAATCATGATAAACCGAGCCCAAAAAACGCTGGTTAGAGTCATACATACGTTTTATGTTAAAATTTTGGATTGACACCAATATTCATATTTTTCACAAATATAAAAAATGTTTTTTTTTGAAATAAAGAGCCAGCTAAGAATATCAAAAAAAAAGTAAAGAAAACATTTTCAACAACAAATTTAATCCAACCATGCAGAGGGGGAGAGGTAATAATTTAAATTTAGAAATTTGATATTAGTTTGGGCGTGGCTCCGAAATTTTTTTTTTTAATTATTCTGTTGGCGATAACGCTGAAACGAACGGAGATATCGAGCTGCGGTTTCAATATTTTTTCTAGCAAATTTCATCTACTTTTCGATTATGGTATCATAATTATACCGCATGATTTATTTTACGGAGTAAAATCAAAAAATGTGTTATTATTACAAATTGCGCCCTCTAGCATTTGTTTTGAGAACTAATATAGACAACTAAATACGACTAGGGAAAGTGCATACATTTCTCTTCTAAACAGTCTTTAGTTTGCTAAAATCGGAGAAGTCGTTTATAAGTTACAGCGATTTAACTGATTACACTTTCAACAGCCCCCCACTTATTAAAGTCGGTACGCCAATGAGCATAAGACCAAAATGATGCATAATTGTCCAAGCTTTTTAATGGTGTTATCAAAGATATATTATAATATGGAATTTTCGGAGATATGTAAAATTTACTTTTCAATTACGCCCTCTTGCGGCAAAATGCGGAACTTAAAAATTATTTCCAGGATTTTCTCATGACCATTTTAGTTATAATTCTTTTTTTCCTGAATTTCTATGCCCAGTAGTTTTCGAGATATGGCCGTTAATGAAGCACCCGGTACAATAGGAGCTTAAGTACGAGTTTTGTTAAGCTAGACTTAAAGTTAAACTCGGTTCTACTGATCTTTAGGTAAGTTGTCAATTTTCTAGGCTCAAACCAAGGTCTTTAGATAGATAGGTTGCCTTGTAAGCTCGGTGTCATGGCGGACGAAACGTCACCGCCTACGTCACAAAACGTCTTTTCAGAAATTTGTATACAGAATTAGCATTGTTTGTGCTGTTCTCGGAAACTTATAAGCAGTTTTCAGCGAATTTTCAGAGTTGTGAGGTGTTTTATAGACTTATATTTGAAGATAAAGGGACATTTTATCAATATATTAATCAGTACAGTACAATAAAAGGTAATTAATTAATATTCTCTTTAAATCTTAATACCTACATATTTTTGCTGACTTAAGTAATAGGTATATTGTAATTTTTTTAATTTTAGAACGAGAGGGGGCCTTCGTTCACTTTATAATGGTATATAGAGAAAAAGAATGATGGGTAGTATTTGGGAGAAACTCAGGAATGGTACAAAGAAACACTAATGTTCAGTGGGAGCAAAGTGAAGAATTTATCTTGTCTACTGCCTTAAACCGAGCTGGTTATAAAGGCTAGCATACCCTGTCGGCAAGCTTGTGGAAAGTGACGAAATTAGTGATATTTTATATGTTTCTTTCCTTTTTGTAGTTAGATCTGATGATGCTCAATTGCCAGCGAATCATGTAACATTGACGTTGTTAAATGGAATTTTTATAAGACCGTCTTTGTGTGTGTTTTATTACTTGCATTAAGAAATATAGTTTCCCTTATAATGTAGCTTAACTAAGTCCTAAGTTTGATCTTTATAACTGTGACCTTTTGCTTCTTTGGAATAAATTAAAGTTGTTTTAGTAAAATTATGTATTTTATATTCAAACAATGATTATTTAGTTTGTAAGTACAAAACAATAAAATGTATGTTTTATAAGAAATAAACAAAATTTATATATATATATTTTTGAAATAAACATTGAAAACATACACATACATTTTTTTAAAATAAACTTAAAATTTCGTTTAATGAGATTGCACCCTGTGCTCTGTCTGTATTTGTAGACTTATCTACTTATATTAAAAGAAAAACAGAAAACTGAATATTTAAAATTACGGTCCAAGTTTCAGAACAATTTAATTTTAAAAAATTCGCTTCCAGAAATAAGAAAACTTATTTATTAAGTCCACAAACACTAAAACATTTTTGAAACTATTAAATATATATACCGGTCTCTGTTCATTTCATAATAAGGCGTGTCTGTCTCTCTTTGTCTGGTGCATTCATAATAGACCCGTATAACAAAGACGTTTTGTGACGTCATCAGCAGGCAGGCTCTAATTGGTCAGAAGTTACCAGACAACCGTTCTTTTTAGTAACCGTGGGCTCAAACAAAGTTATTAATGACTGATGACATATAACCCCATATAAAAACCCTTATAAATTATTTTTGACTTCAAAATTTGTGGTAATAATATTTTAAAGTTATGAATGCGAATGATGAGGTTACGCATTCTGGATTTAACAGACGAATCGGATGATAAAGATTTTATGGATGTACTAGGAGCTATAGAAAACGCTCGAAGACGGTCCCAAAACTGAGACCATATCAAATTTTTGTAATTAAATTTAATCTCAATCTTTTTCTATTCTATTTTTCTTTACTAGTAATAGGTATTATCTGTTTTTTTATTTTCCAGAATACCTTAGTTTAGTTTTGTGTTAGAATACACGGAAAAGTAGCTGCAAATTTTAAACACCCCAAACTTTGACAACAAATAAAGTTTGATGTTTTTTTGACAACGTAACCATACCATTGATCCCCCCCTCTGCAGACCTGTGCAAAGGAATTGATTCTACAACAGAATTACCTTTTTGAACCAAGTTCAACTTTAGGTCAAGCTCTGAGAAACTCATACTTAAGCTCTAATTGTACAACCGGGCTTAAGTATAATAAATTCGATTATAATGAAAAAGATCATTGTCATCAATGGGGCGGGACTTCAATAAATTTCGTGGTAACTATATTTTTTACTTCAAACATGTTTATCCTACAAAAATATAAAACTATATATAAATATTTAATTATATTGCTCGGTCGATTATTTATAAGGATGTAATGTTCATGCATGCAACATTATCTTTGGTAAAATCTACTGTCCACATTTTGGATAAACATCCATACAGACAAGCACATTATAACTACAGAATCAATCATCCAGTAATGGTAATTTAAAACAGTTTCTGCTGTCATGCACTATTAAATTATTTGTTCTGGTCAGTCATTTACGCGGTTTCAACAGGACTACATGAAAAAGGTCCCAATCAAATTGTTATTTGTCTGTGATTAATATTGGTTGATAATTGAGGTCATCATAGATAGACACATCGACTGTGAAAATGATAAGTGGAAAATATGAGCTGATTTATAAGTTACATATCGGTGCGGCGCAACATTCTTTGCCGAACTTATGTTTGTCAAATGTCGATATACCCTCTGAGCCTTACAAGATGGGTGGTTTCTTTACTTTGAGCCTTGAAAATTGAAGGACGTATGACGGGTCAGTATTTTTTTAGAAGTAACTTTTTTTGTCGCTCTAGACATTGTTCATTTGCAATAATAAATATATTGCTTTTTCTTGATTTTTATGCAAAATGCCGAATGTGAATGTGATAGAGATATACCAACTATAGTATTTTCGGGACTTATGACTTAATACGTATTAAATCGGAAGTCAATTTGCTTTTTTGAGTAATACGTACGTATAATATAATATTAAGATGTCTAGTTAGTATTTACCGGCTAAATTACGTCGTATAGATGGCTCTGAGTTTCTTTCGGATTCGGTCGCGCATAATCATTGACTCTTACGTCGTTTAAAAGTAGTAATCTGACTTTAAATGCCGAGGTAGTGTCTGTGATGCTAAAAGTAGTCACACAGACGTCGCAATATGACTCATATTTAAATGTCCTTAAGGGACTACATTTATCGTCGGCCTGACGTGAAAATATTACTACGAGTATACAGAAAGTAATTTTTTGACTTGAAGTAATAATAAGTTGAAAGTTTTACACTTTCATGCATTACCTATGCACGATTTGATTTAAGTATAGTTATTTTAACTAAATCTGTCTATACGTCATTTGTGTTCGACTAATTCTTCCCTAAAGCGTGCTTCAAACCCTTTTAGGTAACGACGTGACTCCGCCATATTTTGACGGGAGCCAATTTTAGGGATTCGTTTTTCACAAGATAATTTTAGAAAACATAAAACCAAATACTGGAAACTGTCCCTATTTGATCTATAATAACCTGCTTTACGTATTCTGCTTGTTTGGATGCTAGTTTTCTTCTTTATCCAAGATATAGGTAGTATTTTTATTATTTCTTTAATTTGGTCGTTAAGGGACGCTAAGTTTTTAAAGCTCTATATTGCCAAATTTTAACAATAAATTGCATTGCGTTTCAATTTTAAGCGACCGAAACATTCTAAATAAGTTTATTCAAGTAAGAGTAAGCTTTTTATATAGCAGCCATGACCTATATTTTATGAAAGAGCCCACAACTGACAGTTGATCATGTTTGTTAGTAATTTGGTATGTTTACCCGTGCAGAAGTAAAAGAAAGATATTTTAAAAACATCCCGACATTTTATGGGCAGGATAAGTAACAGAAATATAAAATTCGTTACTTATAATGTGCAGAAGTCATATATTGACGTCCTTACAACCCTTATTTTGTTCACCAAATTGGTGCAAATTCGAGTCTTCTCGAAGTCAAATCGACGTAAGTTTCAAACGTCACGTTGAAAAATAAAGAGTGATGAAAAGATGAGTTATTGCCACTAACACCACCTGAGATAAGAGACCAAGCGCGAGACGTGGAATTGAATCTACTACCGGAGAAGTCGAGAACTGTATATGAACTCACATACCGCAGATTCATGGAATATAGGTAGAAGAACAATGTAGGATCTTTCTCTGAAAATGTGCTGATTGCCTATTTTTCCGATCTTTCGAAGCAAATGAAGCCCTCAACATTATGGTCTACCTATTCGATGTTGAAGGCTACCCTAAACATAAAAAACAACGTTGATTTGTCAAAATAACTAAAGTTACGAGCTTTTTTGAAACGGCAGTCAGATGGTTTCCATGCATCCCGAGTTTTTAAAAGAGAAGAAGTTGAGAAATTTTTATCAGAGGCCCCAGATGAACTGTATTTGAGCACGAAGGTAAAGTGAAAATTATTTATTATGAATTAAATAACTATTTTTCAATTCATATTTACTTTTAAGTTGTACTTATTATTGGAGTCGCTGGAGCTTGTAGATGTGATGAGCTTTTGCAAATGAAAACGGATGATATAAATGATATGGGAGACAAATTGCTAATTATGCTACCAAATACGAAGACGAAAAGATCAAGATCTTTTGTGGTAATAGAATATTTAAATATTTACAGAAAATATGCAGCCTCCAGACCTTCGAACTTGAATAATCGGCGTTTCTTCTATAAGTATGCGAACGGTAAAGCACATCAACAATTCATTGGAATTCACAAGTTTGATAAAATACCAAAAGAAATTGCTAATTTTCTGGGACTAGCCAATGCGAGAGAGTATACTGGGCACTGCTTTCGCAGAACTTTGGCCACGTTGCTGGTGCACTCTGGTGGGAATATAACAATGTTGAAGCAACATGGGGATGGAAGTCCTCCGCGGTCGCGGAGGGCTATATCGAGGATTCACTAGCCAATAAGTCAAACATCGGCAATAAAATATTTTCAGGCGTTTCCGTAGTATCAACTAGTGTGGATAAAAATATTGTTAATTTTTCGAAAAAAGAGGGAAGTGGAGAAAGTTCAATTGTATTAAATCATTGTTCACAAGTCACGATAAATATTTGTAATAAGTAGAAATATTCTGTTGTAGTTTATAGTTGTAGTGTAATTAAATCAGTTTTGTGTCATTTTTTCATTAAAAAGTCAATAATTTTGTGTTTACCTAACGTCATTGTCAATTTTAATTACAAGTTTGATTTAAATTATTACCTGGAACGTTGCATAGCAACGACTTTTACTGCCTAGGCAGAAAAAGTGGACTTTTTAGGCCTATTTCAGTATCATTAAAAAGCTAATGTCATTTGGAGAAAAAGATATATTCTGTAAATATAAGAAATAGCCCAAATTGACAAATATGCTGCAGTGTAATTTAAATTTAGTCCTTGTTTTTTCCTCATCATCATCAGTTATTTTAGTTGACCTTATAGTCCCTTAGTCCCTGACTTCTAACAAGTGCTCATGTTTTTCACATAACGCTTGAGAGGATAATGAAAATAATTACACAATTTTTTGTTCACTTAATTCCTTTGTAACAAGCCTTTAAAAGACGACTATAAACGGCAGGACGAGATAAGAGGACGACACGACAGTTAAATAGGGCCAACTACCGGACACCGACGCTCACACAAAGGACGTAGAGCGTGTTCTAGACCCATCAGCCGGTGTTTACAGTATCGCAACCACCCCTTATTGCCTTTATCAGCCCATCATCGGCAGGGTTAAGTCGGCCGTAGGGTCAGGTTATTTCTCATGGTCCCGAAATATTTCTAATTATCTGTGTCGCACGAAATGCGTTGCGTTAATGACATGGCGTGGAAGTTTATAAACGTTTCGAAAATTATTGTCCTTTTTTTGATTTGTTATCTTTTTAAATTGATATATCTATTTGTGGCCACGAAAGGTTTCATCAAAAACTGGCTAAATACTTGTTCATTGTCTATTTCAAAAAAATGTAGAGTCATAAAAACTTATTGGGTGTGCAAAGGTACTACAGAGTGACCCAACGAATATTTAAGCCACTTTCATAATTTGACCTTGATTTTAGTGCAAAATTATTTCTTTTCATCAAGTGCAGGTAGTACCACACGGGTTTGGGTCAATTTATGCGTTTTGCCTATTGTTATCCATTCACAAACACTGAAAATGGTGTAACAAAAGGCGTGCATTATGTACATAGTATTAGGTACACTTATTTTTTAGTAAACATTATAAAAAAAATACATTATACAGAAGTTAAATTATAAAATATCATAATATTCTTCGTCATCTGAGGAACTGTCATGCCCTCTTGACGTTATAATTAACGGGTCGACGGTCCGATCGATCAGGTGGTCAAGATCCCACATTTTCTCCTCTTCTTTAATGACATGATGGACTGCTTTTCGCCAATTCTCTTGTATAACTTCCTTAATGGCTTGATTAAACAGTAGCTTAACGTCTTTCATTTTGAATGTCGTATTGTGTCTTGCTACAAATCCTTTCACTTGCGCCCATATAAGTTCTATAGGATTTAGTTCGCGGTGTGCGCAGCACAGTTACACTATGTTTTTCAGCTATATATCTTCCTCGGCATATTTCATAAAACGATGTTTGTGTAAATTTGCTATAGCTAATGGTTCCTTCTTTATCAAATTATCTTCTTTTTTTCTTTTGTTAGTTATCATAAATAATTTATTGCACAAAATTTACCTATGCATATGGCCGATACTGAAATTGAGCCGAGCTGGACGGAATTTCCCATTTTATTACTCTGCACCTTTCTGAAATAGACTATAGTAGGTATATAAATCCTTAAATGTGCTTTTTCACTATTCTCATATTTGATAGTTTTGCTTATCATCAATAAAACTATTTCTAGGTTATACCTGAATTTTTGCAGCTCATTGAAAACCTGCACAATTCCCATAACTGGCGATGACGTCGTCCGCTAAAAATTTAGAGTGAATAAAAAAATCGCAGTGGCGTAGCCAGAAAATATGCTCGGGGAAGAGGGGGGCGCAGTGGGCGTAACTAGGACATGTTTTTTTGGAGAGAGGGACAGTCGGGACTACATGTATATCACGACATGGTACCTAGAGAAGAAGACGGAAAAGCGCCGCAGGCGGAAAATTTTCGGGGCTTCGCCAAAAGTTCATTTAAAATTCACCTAACTACTATCAAATTTCGAAAATTAAATTTTTACCTTCCCCCTCTGCATGGTTGGATTAAATGTATTTTTATAAATGTTTTTTTTTGATATTCCTAGCTAGCTCTTTATTAAAAAAAAAACTTTTTATATATATAAAAAAAATATGAATATTGATGTCAATACAAAATTTTAACATAAGACGTATGTATGACTTTAAGCAGCGTTTTTCGGGCTCGGTTTTTCATGATTAAAAATAAAGTACCTAAATATCGCTCACTAATTTTAAAATTGTTGATTTTTTCAGAAACCATATATTTTTTAAATTGAAAAATGTTTTTGCCGGCGTACAGACTCGATTAAAATTGAAAAATTTTTATGCCTGTTTTATGTATGCTGTCTTATGTGATTTTTTCATAATTTATTTTGGGGTGATGTTCACTATCGACCATTCCGTGTAGAACTGCCCAGATATACATCATATTATGAAAGATCGTTCAATTACCTTGTAAAAAATACTTGACCTTTATTTTCAGTATTTTTCGAAAAATTTCCTCGAAAAAGGTCCTCGTTCTCTTGAAAATAATATTCAATACCACTCTTTTTTCATCAAAACTTCCATAACAAAATCCCCTTCCCCCCCCCCCCCCCCCGAATATTCCTTTAAAAAACCGAATTCACATCAATTTTGGGTGGACTCATATTTCTAGGGTGGGCCAGCGTCCACCCTGCCCCTGGTATTCAGTATAATTATACTGAAGTGAATATACTGGGTTCGATTCCCAGCGGAGGCATAAAACTTTTTCAATTTAAAAATTATTTACAGACGCTAACATAACTACTTTAAACTATTTACGGCTAGATGTCACTGTTCAGAGATCTCTTTCTGATTCCGGGTAATAACGCTATATGTCGTCGATGTACGGATAAAAGAAAAATAAATCGTAATGTTCAGTGGTAGTGAGTGAGTTCTCTTTCCCCTTATAACACCCTCCCCGGTCTGTGAATCACAGGAGATTCCAGACTATTACTACTAACATAAAATTGAAAAAGTTATATGACCGAAGTTGGTGAGAGAAGTTCAGGTCCCCCGTAGCGCATTTGGCAGCGCGCTTGACATGTAATCGAGAAGTTCTGGGTTTGATTTCCAGCGGAGGCATACAACTTTTTCAATTTTAATCGAGTCTGTACGCCGGCAAAAACATTTTTCAATTTAAAAATTATTTACAGACGCTAACATAACTACTTTAAATCACATATTTTAGAAGCTTAGACCTAAGAGCAGTTTTTGATGCAAAATGCTTAGGTTTTGAAATACTTCTTTTTAAGTGCCGTTTTATATATTTATAATAAAGCATTCTCGTTTCTTCCCGCACTATTTTTTTTATTATAAATTATCACACAATTTTTACTTTAATTTTCTTCTTTAAAAATAAATACCTAAAATTGTTTTTTGGTTTGTTCTAAAAATATTTTATTGCATTTGGTTATATTTTTGTTGATTTAAAATAGCTCTCATAAAGGGAAAACGGAACAGACAACTATATAATAGAAAAATACCAGGTATAAAATATTAATATTTGTACTCGTTTTCCTTTAAAATTGCATCAAAAATCAATAACTAAAACGATATGCGTCTGAAACCTTAATCTCTATATAAAACAGGACTTTTAGAAGGAAAAGTTTAAAAACTAACCGTTTCCTACAAGACCTTTGTAATCTAAGCCCAGAATAGATTATTTAAAAATTTAAATTAAGAGTCCAAGCGTGAGAAACAAAATTAGGTTGCAATTAGACTTTTACACCCGAGGTCCTAGGCTCGGAGGGATGCAGCCCGGCACCCCCCGCAATTTCGCGCCACTGGAGTATCGTTACCGATCTTTTACTTGTCATATCGATGTTCTTATTTACATCCCACTAACATCAGAATGTTTGTGCAATTTTGTTTAAAATAACTGTTCTTGTTATTTATTTGCTCATGAAACAGAAAAATCGACAAATAACTTAGGGTAGACTTTTTCAACTGTCATTTTATTAGCTTGGTATGCTATCAATAATTTCGGTGTTGCCACATGTGAAACCTTTTATGCTAGTTACCTAATATATTTTGTTCCTAGAACTTGAATAACTTATTTTAAGACAAAATATAGAAACATTTTGGAAATAATATGATAATTTTTTCAAATTTTCTGCATAAGTCTGTTTTTGACTTTGTTACTGTATTATAATATTAAAATTTTAGAGAACATTGTCAAGCTGCCGTTTTCATGACGTGTATTTGATAAAGTGCGTCTTTTTGTTCATATCGTTTTTTTATTTATTTATTTTCTCAGCAATGGCTTAAAAATATCAAAAAGTACAAACACAGAAAATTTTATTTTTGTTCCTTTATACACTACAACCAAAATCAAAATTTAGTGACAGAGCCTATTATTATAATTATTAGTCGCGGTTTTTCCTTGAGGCCGCTTTTGACAGCCAATAAGAATTTAAAGCAAAATTCGCTGAGGCTGAGAGCTTGCACTTTGATGATATTTTAATCAACTAATGCAATTTTTCTCGTTTAAAACTTATACTTGCATTTACAACTTGCACCTAATGTAAAAAGGCCTTTAGACGTCAGACGTCAGTGAGTTTCATAATACAACAAAGAAATAAAATAAATTTATACAGTTGCATTAGAAAACGGTGGTATCCATGCAATTTACACTTTTAAAAATTTGCATGTTATACTTTTCTCCACACTTCGCAGGAAAACGGCGAGAAAAAAGAACCAATCTCCCAAAGTAGTGGGTAATCAAGTAAATATCTCTCAATATGCGTACTTAAGTATTATATTTCTTCTGGGTTAACTCTGATTCAATAACCCTGTTTTTAAGGTGGTAATTGCAGGATATAAGCATTTTGGCAACATGCGATTGAACTTGAAAGGTGAAATAACCTTGTAAAGTGTTATAATCGACAGGGCGTTTAAAAATTTATGGTAAGCATATGCATCATATACTGCAAATGGTATTTAGCACGTGCAGTTTAATATTTATGATGTAGGTTCTTTCTGACGAATAACACAAGATATATCTTCCATGCAAGACAAGAAAGGTGCGAAAGTTATGTTCTAAGAAAAATTATTGGTTATCAGAAGCTGTTTTTTGAAATTAATAACAACCTATGAGTCCCAGCCAGGAAATAACTAATAACAGAGGATAATTAATCAACTGACCCCTCTTCGACTTATGGAACACAGTGGCGTTTTTTTTTGGGGGGGGGGCTGCCGGGCTGCACCCTCCCCTCCCTCGGAGCTCGGGGTCTAAAAGTCTAATTGCAACCTAATTTTTCTTTTTCGTCTCACGCTTGGACTCTTAATTTAAATTTTTAAATAATCTATTTTTTGCTTAGATTACAAAGGTCTTGTAGAAAACGTTTAGTTTTTAAACTTTTCCTTCTAAAAGTCCTGTTTTATATAGAAATTAAGGTTTCGGACGCATATCGTTTTAGTTATTGATTTATGATGCAATTTTATAGGAAAACGAGTAAAAAGAATAATATTTTATAGTATTTTTCTATTATATACTTGTCTGTTCCGTTTTCCCTTTTTTAGAGCTATTTTAAATCAAGAAAAATATAACCCAATGCAATAAAATATTTTTACAACAAAAACAAAAAACAATTAGGTATTATATATAAAGAGAAAAATTAAATTAAAAATTTTAATTGAAATATTTTTATTGAAGAAGTGTGATAATTTATAATAAAAAAAAATAGTGCGGGAAGAAACGAGAATGCTTTTTTATGAATATACAAAACGTCACTTAAGAAGGAGTATTTCAAAACCTAAGCATTTGCACCAAAAACTACTCTTAGATCTACGCTCCTAAAATACATGATTTCTGAAAAAATGATCAGTTTTGGCGGGATGAGCGATATTTACTTTATTTTTAATCATGAAAAACCGAGCCCGAAAAACGCTGGTTAGAGTCATATATATACGTTTTATGATAAAATTTTGGATCGACACTAATATTCATATTTTTTAGAAATATAAAAAACGTTTTTTAAGTAAAAAAAAAACATTTACAAAAACAAAGTTTAATTTTCGAAATTTGATAGTAGTTAGGTGAATTTTAAACGAACTTTGGGCGTGGCCCCAAAATTTTTTCGCCTGCGGCGCTTTTCCGCCTTCTTCGCTAGGTGCAATATCATCAAATACAAGTAGTCCCGATTGTTCCTTTCTCCAGAAAAAAAATTTTCCACTTACGCCCATCGAACCCCCCCCCCCCCCGAGCATATTTTCTGGCTACGCCACTGGAACCATATATCCTGATAAACTACTTTACGTAGATCGAAATTTCAAAAAAAAACTGTTACGTCGCAGTAAAATTCGCAATTATAATAAATAAACATAATTTTATCCAGGCTAGGCAGTCTTATACTATATATACTTTGACTTCATTGGTTACTTTAATAGTAGTTTGTACAACAAGAGTGGATATGATGTCCATATCGCACGAGGAAGTAAATTTTTCCGATGCAAAATGAACAATCCACTCGAATTGTACAATATATTTTTTTTACGACTCAACATACTAAAACTTAAACAGAATTTAATTTTTTAAATAGGCATCATAACTTGTCATTTTAGTTGGCTGTGAACTTGTGAGGAAGATAATAAAAAGAATTAAACAAATATTCATTTCGTTGGCAAATTCATGGACCAAATTACACTGTAATATATTCATCAATTTGGGTAATTTTTTATATTTACACAAAAATCACTTTTTTACATAAAAATGAACAATTTATTTTTCTCAACCATAGCCATTTTTATTAATTATTGTTCTGCTGAAATGCACAGAAGAAAAAAGGTTTTTTTTTCTGTTTGCATAAGAATTATAACTCGGAAAGTAAAACAAAATAGTTGTAGAATTCGTTTTACAACAGTTAAACACGGCCTTTGTGCATTAATATTAACTTTTAATGTTCGCTATGGTAAAGTTTTTCAGAATAATCGCCAATTTAGAAACTAGTAACACTGTTAACGTGGGAAGAGAAGTGGCAATACTGTTAAAATAACATACCTAACCTTAAAACCTTTAGTAAAAGATGAAATTCATTTTTTTCTAGAAATCTTATAATTTATAGTCTGTCTTATCTGGTTTTATATACTCATATTCATGTTCCACCATTTAAGGAACAATTACTAGGTAATTTTCTATATCTGTTGCGTATAATAAAACTTTTAAGATTGATTGGGGTTGGATCCCCGTTCAAAATAATATATTAGAAAATATCGCGGTGGACCAATATTTGCATGGCAAAAAACCACTCATTCATTTTGTAGGTATGTAGTACATTTTATGCATTTAATCTTGTAGTAATTGTCTAGAAATTAGTGGAAATAGAGATATTTTTGAAATAAGAAAGTTAGTCTGTGTGCAGATCTTTAGTTCGGTCAGAAAATAACAATAATTTGGTAGAAATATATTTTGGTATTAATTTTGTTATTATAGGTACCTTCAATTTTTGCACCATTTCGTGTACTCTTTAGGAAAATATTGTGTATACATAGACTCTGGGATAAATGTTTTGATTTAAATTAAAAAGAACAATTTTCAACTGACAGATTTGCATATTTTTGAAGTAAATTCTTAACATTACTTCTGCCAAGCGTCAGAAAACGACTAGTGAAATTTACAACATGTAAATTTGGTTTCTTTTTATGAGCACTGTGATTGGTCAGTTTCATATCCCAATAACTAGAATGGATATGAAATAATATCCGTTCAGTTAACTGGAATATCCCACTTTTCCAATTACTTTAGTGTAAAGAAAACAGCACATTTCCAAGTGCGAGTAGAAAAAGTGTATTTATTTTGAACTGGCAGCGACAGTAAACTTATTGTTATTTTTTTTTAGGTTCATTGAAAATTTTTAAATTTGTTTACAAAAACTATGTACCGGGTGGTCAACTAAGAATGACCGACGGCCATATCTCAGAAACTAGTAATCGTACAGCATCCGGGTAAATTTTTTTATAACAAAAGTGCCCAAGAGAAAATGCTGGATATTATTTTTAAGTTCCGAATTTTGCCGCAAGAGGGCGTAATTGAAAAGTAAATTTTAAAATTTTACATATCTCCGAAAATTCCACATTATGGTATATCTTTGACAACACCATTAAAAAGCTTGGACAATTATGCATCATTTTGGTCCTATGCTCATTGGCGTACCGACTTTAATAAGAGGGGGGGAAGTTGTTGAAAGTGTAATCAGTTAAATCGCTGTAACTTTTAAACGACTTATCCGATTTTAGCAAACTAAAAACTGTTTGGAAGAGAAATTTATGCACTTTCACCACTCGTATTTAGTTGTCCATAATAGTTCTCAAAAAAAAAATTCTAGAGGGCGCAATTTGCAATAATAACACATTTCTTGATTTTACTCCGAAGAAATAAATCATACGGTATAATTATATATTTTATATAATCGAAAAGTAGATAAAATTTGCTAAAAAAAATATTGAAACCGCAGCTTGATATCTCCGTTCGTTTCAGCGTTATCGCCAATAGAATAATTTTTTAAACTAATAAGCGATTATATATTTTTTAGAAAAAAAGTGGTACGCCACTGATATGTTTCCATGTGGATATTATTTCTGATTAGCCTGGTCAATTCTGCATAAAAATGGTCTCTTGCGTTTTTCTCCTCAGGCAGACCGTTCTTAATTAAAATAATTAAATTAAATTAGCTTCATGCATGCCTATTAAGTTAAGGTGGTCATTTCCACCAATTTTTATAAAATAAAATTTTGCATTATCAATGTTAATAATAATAATAATAATAATAATAATAATAATAATAATAATAATAATAATAATAATAACAATAATAGAGCTAATCTAATTTAATTATTTTAATTAAGAACGGTGTGCCTGAGGAGAAAAACGCAAGAGACCATTTTTATGCAGAATTGACCAGGCTAATCAGAAATAATATCCACATGGAAAAATATCAGTGGCGTACCACTTTTTTTCTAAAAAATATATAATCGCTTAGTTTTAAAAATTATTCTATCGGCGATAACGCTGAAACGAACGGAGACATCGAGCTGCGGTTTTAATATTTTTTCTAGCAAATTTCATCTACTTTTCGATTATGGTATCAAAATTATATAATATATTAAATTATTTTTTCGGAGTAAAATCAAAAAATGTGTTATTATTGCAAATTGCGCCCTTTAGCATTTTTTTTGAGAACTATTATGGACAACTAAATACGAGTGGTGAAAGTGCATACATTCAGTCCAAACAGTCTTTAGTTTGCTAAAATTGGATAAGTCGTTTAAAAGTTACAGCTTCAACAACACTTTACACTTTCAACAACTTCCCCCCCCCCCCTCTTATTAAAGTCGGTACGCCAATGAGCATAAGACCAAAATGATGCATAATTGTCTAAGCTTTTTAATGGTGTTATTAAAGATATACCTTAATGTGGAATTTTCGGATATGTAAAATTTTAAAATTTACTTTTCAAGTACGCCCTCTTGCGGCAAAATTCGGAACTTAAAAATAATTTCCAGCATTTTCTCTTGGGCACTTTTGTCATAAAAAAATTTACCCGGATGCTGTACGATTACTAGTTTCTGAGATATGGCCGGCGGTCATTCTTAGTTGACCACCCGGTACTATAGTGTATTTATTTTCAACTGGCACCGATAATAAACGAAGGGTACAGGCAAAGAAGGCGATATGTCAATTTTTCCCGAAATCGAGTTAATCAGGCCATCTATGAGATAAAGGTGTAAACTTTTCCCCTAGAAATTGTCATGGCTAAAAACGCGATCGGTCAGCAGATATCACCCGTTTAATTTTTGCCATACAGGCTAAAAAAGCGATATGTCCGCGCGGAACCGCGTAAAAAGGTGTTAGGTCAATGGCGCTGTCAAAAACAAGTTTAAAATAATTCTACGTATTATTTTTCAGTTGGTGCATGCATGGCTATTAAATTAGCCGTGTTTATTACTCCTGTGTTTGGCCGTTTGTTTATAGTAACAGTTTTGCCTATAGTTTTTAAGTTTACGTTGGTTAGTAAAAAGAATTATGTCTGAACTAAATAACTCTAGCAAAAAACGAAAAAAATACGGTAAAATGAGCGATGTACATAAACTGATAAATCTCAGAAGTCATTCCCTAGGAGAAGACTGTAAGTGCAAAAGGTATAAGTGTTTTGTACATGTACCGGAGTCGTCTCGAAGAAAAATAATTCAAAATTTCAATTTGCTTGGTTCAGTTAACGAACAAAATATATATTTGTGTGGTCTTATTTCGGTTTCGCCTGTTAAACAACGCAGGCCCAGACAGTCTGAGGAGCACGCTGCCCTCCATGATGCTACTTTTAGCTATCGCGTAAGGTTTCAAAGTGCAGAAGGAAATACCGTAGAGGTGCAAATATGTCAAAAGGCATTTATCGCTATACATGGAATTGGCCGTAAGAAGTTGGAAGTATTACAGCGATCTTTAAAATTCGAGGGAGAGGCACCAAAGGATCAAAGAGGTAAGCACAAAAACCGCAAACACATACTGTCTGATGAAACTCGAAATGTAATCAGAAGTCATATTAAGGCATTTAAAGGTCGCAAAAGTCATTATAGCTTACATGATTCGAATAAAGTATATTTACCGGAAGACCTTAATATAAAAAAAATGTATACAATGTACTGTCAGAAGTTTCCAAATTATCCTATTTCCTATGAAACTTATAGAACAATTTTTTCAAATGATTTTAATATAGCCTTTGGCTATCCAAGATCTGACACATGTAGTCAGTGTGATGAATATCAAGCAAAAATTAAAAGTTTGGAGACTGAAAAACTGAATTTATCGCAAATGGACACGACGAAGTATCGTCAAATAGACACAGAGGTACAGCGAATCACCACTGAAAATAAGTTGCATAGAATAAAGGCTGAACAGTTTTATAAAAGAAAAAGGGAAGCTAAAAGAAGAAGCCAACAATCTGAAGACATGGAGGCGATTTGCTTGGATTTCGCCAAAAATCTGCCTGCCCCGAATATACCAACCAACGACGTATATTATAAAAGGCAGATATCAACTTTCTCTTTTAACATTCATGTTCTTTCTACATCACAAAGTATTTTCTATGTGTATCCCGAAACTGTGGGGAAAAAAGGCAGTGATAATGTATGCTCTTTATTGCACCACTTCCTATATAATTACCTCGACATGAAGATACGTAACCTGGAAATATTTTGCGACTCATGCGGAGGGCAAAATAAAAATTATACTATGATGCGGTTTCTACACTACGTAGTGCATATGGAGAAAAGGCTAGACAGTATAAAAATGACATTTCCGATACGGGGGCACTCGTACTTAGAGTGCGACAAGGATTTTGGTTTGATAAACCAAAAGAGTAGAGTCGAAGTTCCAGAAGAATGGTATGAAGTGTTTAAAATGGCAAGGAACAAACCATCGCCTTTTGATGTTGAAAAAGTTACACAATCGTACTTCCAAAGTTGGACTGCCTTTTTATTACAACGCTACCGACGCATATGCCCTTTTCCTTCTAGACCACTCAGGGAAGTAAAAATAGTCAAAGAACACCCCAGGTTGATTTTGCATCGGGATAGTTACACTGGTAATTGGGAAAGCAGCGTCGTGATCGACGCTAAATTTAAGCTCATGGGAAAAGAAAAACTAAAAGAAGGAGAATTTCAACTTCCAGATTCCTTATACAAAGGTAAAAAAAGTTCCCCCTTTTAGAGCAAGTGGTTAATGCAATATTTTATGATTTTTCCAGATCTTCTTCCAGTAAATGCACTGAAATGGAAGGACCTTCAGGACCTTAAAAAGTTCTGTCATTCCTCTGCTCAAGACTACTTCAATTCATTATTACACGTGTGACACAATAATGTAGCAGGTAAAACAAACTCATTTTTTCTGTCTACCTATAATCTTATATTGAAATATATTTTTAGATATCCTACAATCCTGCCAAGTATGTTGCAAGTGGACTCATTAAGACATTTTTATTATAATATTACAGTTTTGTTTTTAATAATATTATAATATCTCATGACAAAACACCTTTTTTCCCTTTTTAATGTGATTTTTTGTGAAAAAATGCGTTTTTTATTAATAAAAAATTTGTTGAAAAATTAACTATGAGTGATATTTGTAGCAGAGTACCCCATCAAATAATAGTATGTATAAATGTCACCCATTTTACTTTTATAAATTACTTTTTAGAGCTCTTAAAACCTTTAAACGCGTTTATCTCGAAACTAACTTTTTTGACATATCGCCTTCTTTGCCTGTACCCTTCAAATAACCCTAACCATAGAACGCTCTATTCGATCGGTACAGGAGTTACAGGACTGCATTCAGCTTTCACATTTGAGTAAATACGTTTTACGATTATATTGTCAATTCACGTACAACATACATATTATTAAAAAAATTTTGGCATTGTGTATTTAAATAGAGTGCAGTGCTTGTCTTCTGGTGTAAAATAAAGCAACAATGTAATCGGAAAACGTGCTTATTTAAATTTAAAAGCTGAATATACAGCCTTGAACTCCTGAACCGATAGCATCGACCGTTTTTTAGTTCGGTTATTGTTTACTATCGGTGCTAGTTGAAAATAAATAGACTTTAGGCTTTGAATTTCAATATTTAAAGAACGACGGATCAGTGCAAAAATTTGGCAACCGTTTTTGGAGATGAACTAATGTTTGTCTCCATTTTCGATCGAGTTCAGACACAAGATATTGTATTATTTTATGCAATAAAAGACTGCGCGCTCCGAAGTCACGTCGGTTCTTACGTAGCGAATGAATCATAGTGCATTCGGCTTTCTTTAAATGTTGAAATTCAAAGCTTTAGGTAATTATTAATGTGTCAACTTACCAATCAACCCCGTTTATAGATATAGAAAATAGAAAATGTGAAATAACAAAACCTTCTTAGTTTAGGACAGGAAAACATTATAAAAAATAGTGATTCTGTTTACTTTCTAATACCTAACCTATATAAGATTTGCCTTATTTTACGCCGTACTATATTTTTCCATATTTATTTCAGCAAGTAGCAACACCGACCGTTGTCAAAAAAATCCTTCGTTTTAAACAGGAAAATCCGGGCATGTTTGCTTGGGAAATCCGCGAACAGCTGATTTCGCAACGGGCCTGCGAGCCGCACAACATCCCGTCTGTCAGTTCGGTGAACAGAATTTTGAGAAACAGCGGAGTGTGGCCTGATCATCAGGAAGTGATGCCAGGACACATGAGGCCTAATCACGGGACAGGTAATTTTTTAAAATTAGTTTTATAAAGCAACCATAAGTAGGTATATACTATACTATTTTTAGTATATCAAGTAATATAACCCTATTCTTAACGAGTGGTGAATAATACATTACACAGACCTAAGCTATTTCTTTTTTCATGTTTACAACGTCGCTATTATGTGAATTGACATAGAATATTATTAATTTTCAAAATGTTACCATTGCAAGCGAAAGTTAAAAGTCATTTTTAATTGTTTAGAGCTATTTTGCTTATCGCTCGGCGCTATTATTCTTTGAAAGTATGCAACCAAGAAGTTTATTTTAAAATTAATATATTGGCTTTGTTATGGTTTGTGATAAACGAAAATGCTGTGTCTATTTTGCTCGATCGTTATTGTTTTAGTCAATAGTTGAGACAGGTTATTTTACAATTTTTTTTTGGCCATAATTAGTACCCATAAATCTATATGAACCATATATTATTTCAGTTTTAAAAAGAAGACAATTCAATATTAATCTATGTTATTATTAAATGGTATATTACATAACAAGTGATGAAAATGATACTTTTCAAACGAGGAGATATCTTTTAGTACGGTGCGTCAGCCGAGTGCGGAAATTTTCCGAGTTTTAGAATAATTACTTTTACATGTAGGTACACTATTTTTCCTACGACCACAAAGAATTATTAAAAAGCCTTTGATTTGTCAACACTAGTGTTGAAATTAGCATACTTAGGATTATGTTCCAGCTATTATCTGGTTTTATAGTTTGTCAATAGGCTTTTCCTTTATTTGTAGTTTAACTTTTTCATATTTTATATGTAATAGGAAGAACTAATCTTGGATTGACTTCTAGATTAACCAGAATGAAAAATTTTAATTTTAATCAAGGAAAGATGCATTAAAAATAAATTTTAAAAATCCACCCAGCAAGGAAGATTTCAATTCAAAATAATTCTATAAATTATTTAATGTTAAAAAAAAAAGTCATACACCCGATGGGATTTGAACCTGTGACCTAGCGATCTGTAGGCTAGAGCTCTATTCTCTACGCTATCTCTGCCGATAAAGATTTGTTGTTTAATGCATGACAATCTCTTCAGGGCGATTTATTTTTTCTGGTAATAGATTTTCCAGTATATTATTAACATTTTTTATAATTTTAGATGGCGTATTTTCACACTCTAATTCTAAATCACACTCGACAAATACATGATAAATAAGTTAAACACTTTACAATTACTGCTTTCTAAAATTTGTTATTTTTAATAAATAGAGATTATCTGTCAAATTGGTACCATATGTTTAAATTAAATAGTGTGCCTTGATATTTCAACACGCGTGTGATATACGGCGCTTTTTTGCCAAATTAACTGTGCTTTTTTTCTCATTTTCATAGGTGGTCGTAGGAAAATATAATATCTTTAATATTTTTAAAAACACTTTCAGTTTTCTTTCTTATTTAAATACGTCATTTTCCCATTAGGCCAATCCAACGATATGTCAAAAATGATTTTTGTCATCAACCTACCATATTGCATTATGATGGTTTGGATTCTCTAATTGCTAAAAATATATCTGTCACCTCATATCATATAAAAGTTTGACTTAAATGTTTTTTTTTTCAGATTCCATCATACGACCCGAAATGTACCCTAAACATACCACCACCTCCCTTAACCATTCCCTTCCCTACTTCACCCCTATACATGATACTAGTTCCTACCCTCAGACCGCCCGTCTATCATCCTTACATCACCAACTACACGTCGTGACCAGCAGCACCAACATTGAAAACCAATCACCCAGTTCGTCGTGGTCTAGTTTCAATAACTTAGTGATCCCCTATCAGCACCAATCTGATGAGTATTCACCGAGTTCAAGTGAGCCAGATAACAGGGAAGCTAGTGTTCCAAATAGAGAGAGCAAAGAAGAACCAAAGAAAAATCCATATTCCATAGAAGAAATCCTGAAAAAACCTAACAAAAAAATTAAGCCACCTAGTCCTGTTAGTTGTATAAATTTTCACCAGCCCGTTGGTGCCATAATTACCACGTCAGATTATGTTGAAAATGTTAGTGAAGATAGTGAAGAAAGGGATGAGAAAATTGACGTAGATTAATATTTTATCGGCTGTTTTATTAGGATACGAATAATGTAAGGATACATTGCTAGGATTAACAAACACATTCTTTACATGGCAGATAATGTTCCTTTTCTATACTGCCCTCTTGAAAGATGATCTAGTCTCAATAACTTACCGATGCCCTATCAAGGCCAGTCTGACGAATATTCGCTTCAGTTCAAGTGTGCCAGCCAACAGGAAAGCTAGTGTTTCAGACAGAGCGAAGAAGAATCGAATAAAAACTATTATCCCATAGAAATTTTCTGAAAAAACTAGCAAAACACTCAAGACCTGTTGTACAAGTCAATCACTATCATAATTACTACATCAAATCTTATTGAGTCCAGCAGTGAAGACAGTGAAGAATAAAATCGATGTATTATTACTATAATAAATCCAAAATTACTGTCAGTTATTTATTGCTTTTATATACAGGGTCCTGAAATAGTGCGTCAGGCTTCTATAGGTCCTATATGAATTAGGTTACGAATTTCATTCATACACAGACTTAGTCAGGAAAATATTTTTCCATATACAGGGTGGCCCAAAAAGTTTGATGATAAAAAGTTGTCCTTGCCCGCCTCTGATTAAATTTTGTCTTTTTAATACGCGGTTAAGCCAATTAAAAACTATATTTCTTTATGCAACCCGCTGTTAAACTACCAAATCAAAATAAATATAATTTTGGACAATTATAAAGGACTCTAATATGAACCGTAATATGCAATAAAATACTGGGTGTTCCATTTAAATGTATATGGAAATATGTTTTCTTGAAATTCTCCCTATGATACAGTATTATAGGTCTCCAAATGAATGAAACTCCTAAATTAATTCGTATAGGAGCTGTAGAAGCACGACGCACTATGCGGGACCCTGTAGAGTTGTACGTGGGTTGTACGAAGTTAGAGGAAACAATTCCAGTGAATTTTTGAAATTCTGATAGACCAGAATATTTATGTTCATGGATTTTTTTCCCTCCGACTTCGTACAGCGGGCCAGTGGCGGATTTAGGATCTGGTCTGGGGGGGCAAAAGGAAAGTGTAAGAAGAAAGCAAAAGCGCCGCAGGCAATGCGAAAAAATTTTGGGTGCCACGCCCTATTATTTACGGAACTTTAATGTGGAATAAAATTTAAAACGAGAGGTAGGTTTTTTCGGTATTATTTATTTAGTACAAAAAACTCTTTTGTGCCGAAAAAAAGGTAAATACAAAAAAATAATACTAAGACATAATTAAAAAAATAAAATACTGAAATAAGCAAAACAATGCTCTATTAAGAGTAGACAAGAAATAACAGACGAAACTAAAAATTATCTTTAAAGTTTTTTATACCATTTTGTAAGTATCAAAAAATTTAAAAATCGATTTAAATGACAAAATCAAGCCGTCTCTTTTTGCTTGCCAACCGGTTGATAATTTCATCTATGTCTAAATCCATACTTCGATTGATATATAGTAAAGCTAAGCCGTTAAGGCGGTCTTCTAGCATGGTAGACCTCAGGTAAGTTTTTAAAATTCTTAGAGTGGAAAAACTTCTTTCTGCGGTGGCAACAGAAATTGAAAACGTACAAAGAAGTTTAAGACAGGCGTTAATTTTCGGAAAATAATTGGCATCACAGTTTTCAAGAGCTTCTAGCGCGTTATCAGTTAGAAGAGAGTTTTGTTTGTATCTCTAAATCCGCCACTGCAGCGGGCTGCTCTCGATACGAAAGCGATGAGTCATCGACAGTAAATTTGGACCTGGAGTATATTAGTAAAATGAATAAATAAATAGGATTAACAATAGTACATTGTATACCTAGTAGGAAAAGCTGAACATTCCGGACGACCGTAAAGATTGTATGTCGAGGCCCAACCCAAAACTGACAATACGGATTCCGTCAATGTCGCTTTTTCTACGAGGTATATACTATTTTTCCGTAAATCGAAAATTATTAAAAGGACATAACTTATTACAATCAACTTGTTAAAATTTTGAAATAAATATTATTAACTTTGTTCACAAATAAAGGATGTCATTAAATATTTGTGTTGTAACTATGGAAACACTAATATTGAATTGTCAAGCTTAACACATTTTAGTTTACAAGTAGCCGTACAGAAACTACTATTCCTTGCAGTACAATAATAAATATTTCCTTACAGTTATTTTCCGTTGCCTAGCAACGACTAAGTATAAGGAAATATTGACTTTTTCTTTCAGAAATGTTATCAAAAATGTCAATATTTACGATCGATTTTCGGAAAAAATAGTTCTTTTCTATGGGTACATAATGTTTTTTCATTATTTTGTCCAAAAAGAAAGGTGGTGTGGTTTGAATAGCCACACCAAGAGAGCAAAGAAAAATCAATAGATTCAAAGGAAAAGTTCATTATCGATAGCAAAGATTAAAGTAATGAAATTATATGCTGGGTGAACGTTGAAGAAATTATTATTAGGGAAAAATTTTACCGGTGTATAATTTTGACGTTGAGCGGTACTGTAGTTTTTTTAAACGTGATGGTTTTATTCCCTGTAGCTGAATTTCGATTACTATTTTTATTCTATTTATTTGTTTAATCTTTAAGAGCTTAAACCAATGATCTTTAGAAAATAGGATGAATGTGAATTATTTGTTGTGAAGGTTGTTAATAAAAAAAACACTTGTAGAAAGACCCCATATGAATATAATACATAAAACCTTTAAATGAAATGGTTTTTTTATTGTGTAAACTTTATTTTAACATATCTTTTTAAATAGAGTTAGAAAAAAAATAAAAACGAAATCGCCAAAATTCGGTTTTGCCCAAATATCTTTGAAAGGATTCGGATTTTTTTAAAATTTTATTTTAACCATCTCTGTATCTTCTATATGGTTTGTGAGATCCCCGTAGAGTGCATCCTTATATGGGGACACCCACATTTTTACTTTTTAACCCTAGATTGCCAACCTAGGTAAAATTTACCTACAGTTTTTTTTTTATCTGAAATAATTGGCCTATTATTCGTATCCTCGTTCTGCCGCTCAAGCAGTGCATCTACTACCACCACAACATTCAACTGCCGACGCGTTTCTGATGTGGCATTTGAGGGTTGTACGTTACCGAATAAAGAGTGATGGTTGGCACGTAAATTTTACGTATAGATGTGTTATGAATGCGCTGAATTCGTATTGATGTGTTATGAATGCGTTCAACTAATCTTTTTATGTATATTTTTTGGTTTGTTTTAGATTCAGGAAATGTTTGTTATTTTTGAATAAAAATAAGTAATTATTTTTTCCTAAAAAATTAAAAGGTTTGGGACCATTTTTTTTTCACATATTTGTAATGAAAGTAAAATTTACGTATTGTTGGCATCGACGTATATGTTTTCAACGTTGATAATCTAGGATTAAAAACAAAATAATATCGGAATATTTATTTTTAAAACATGAAACAAAAAAAACTTTATTATGTGCTCATAAATTAAGAAACTAGAAGATTGTGAATTTTGAATCTAGACATGCGTCAACTCCAGAACAGTATCAGTCTATTTTATAAAAAAACAGTCTGCTAAGCTCGTTTTTAGTTCTCTGTAGTTTTTTGGTTAATTTTTATAACAAATATTTCCTTTTTTGTGTACAGCAATAATAATACCAAGCCATTTCGCCTGAGGTGGCTTTTCCTCAAGATCCATTCTTTTCCTGGCCATAATAAATCCTAAAACACCTTTGAACAAGTTAGCCAGTCCTAACACGGAGAAACTGAAAAGAAACTGTAGTAGCTTAGAAACTAGGAGACTGGGCGACTATGGGCTACTCGAGTTGCCTCTCATCCTCGCACGACAGCAGTAATTTGTCATTAATCGGCTGATATTAGGACCTCATAATTTTTAGTGCCCGTAATTAGCCCACACGTCACGTTGTAAATTGTGTTACGAACAGTAAACATACCAGAATGCACGTGTCTTTGCCTTTATCTTGCGAGAGTACTTAAAAATCTACTAGAGCAGCGGTTCTCAACCTGTGGTACATGTACTGGTGGTACATATTATTATTTTTGGTGGTACGCAAAAACATACCTAAAACGCAATAACAGACCTAAAATTAGCAGCAAACAGTAGTAATAGTTATTTACATTACTAGATGCGAAAGTTAATTTTTTGGTGTGAGGACGTTTTTGAATTGCCGAGGCGAAGCCGAGGTGATTTTATACCTCCGACCACCAAAAAAGACTTTCGCATCGTGTAATGTATTAATTTTTTTTACTACTGTTCTCTGATCAATATATTATTAAGTAATAAACTTTGATTTTGTTCAAATTAAAATGATAAAATAAGTTTTTTTTCCACCTGTAAAATAATCCATGACAACTGGTTATTTGAGTATTGCCAGTCTGTCAGTTCGAATAAAATAAGTATTTTGCACCTGTAAAATATTCCATTTTTTTTTGTCCTGGACTGTAAAAGGTTGAGAACCGCTGTACTAGAGTATCCAAGCTACTATAGTCTCTTTTAAGTTTCCCTCTGTGAGGACTGCCTAATGCAGCATGCACTGTTTCAAGCATAGTGTGGAGGTTTATCTATTATACCCTTGAAGGTTATTTTATTGTGATAAACTGACAAATTGTAATTTCTACTATATGTAATTAATATAATAAATAACTTATAATGTAAAATAAAAAATGTAAATATCAGCGTTATCAAATAAATAAGTAGAAAAACAAATCGAAGTATTTTATATATTGTTGCAAAAATTGTATTCAGTTCTATCCAAATCAATAACGACTATTTCTCGATGATGGTAATAAAGCATAAAGTTATAAGACTTAAAAGTATGGCGAATGGCGCTAACTGCAGCTGACGCCAAAAAGAAGTGAAGAAGAAAAGACTTAAAAGAACCGACTCGCGTCTATATCCCAGCCTAATGGCAGCCATACTGCGCATGTCAGGCGGATGGCGGGACATTTAAAATATAGGTAGAAATAGATTTAATTATTTTTTTACGTCACGGTGATGAGTCATAGTCGAGGTATTAAGTTTTCTTACAAGAACAGTTTGTTAATTTGTGGCCTTGTGGAGCATAATTAAAATGGAGGGGCAGGTTATTAACCAGTAAGTTTTGTTATGGCATGCGGCTGACACAAAATATTGAATATTTTGAAAGTAAAAACCTAACCGTCATTTTTTAAATTATAGAACAGTTTATGTGTGCACAGACTGTGGGATGAAATGTAGTACCAAAACAAATATTAATGTTCACAATAAAAATAAAAAATAATTTGGAAGATATTTCTTATGCATCAAAAAACGTCACATCCATTTCCAATCCATTTCTGGTATTAATGCACTAAAAACAACAATAAGCCCTATGATTTCTTCCAACTATAAGCCTCATAACAAAAAGTCGGAATTACAAAATCGCAGACTGTCAACATCAGTAACCATCATCTTTGAATTTTTTGAAACGTATAATAATAAAGTGTTTGATTTAAAAATATAAATAGAATACTGTAATATTAAAAATTTAATTAATTAATCGCTATATCAATCATATTTTACATGCAATAATTGAACTCATTTGTACCTATATAAATTTCAAATAGCCAGCCATCACGCAATCTATGACCTTGCCATTAGGCTGGGATATAGACGCGAGTAAACAACTAGAAGATGTATTTAAGGTGTATTTACAAGTTTACATGTTGTTTTAAAACGATATTAGGTATTAAAAGAATTATTATATTAAATTACTTTATATTTATAAATATTTCCGGCTTTGTATGTAACTTGTAAAAATCTTAAGTTCTGAATTCGTGGGTTTTAGATCAGTTTTATTGTTTATTTAGGTGTAATATTGCCCTCGGAAGTTTGAGCACTCCGGCTATGGCGTCGTGCTCTTTTTACTTCCTCGTGCGATATGGACATCATATCCACTCTTGTTGAAAAAAACTACTATTCTTACGATCGATGGTCCGTTCATTCGGGGAGCCTCCACGTCTGCTCTGCACTCTTATTCGCTAGACTAGCACATCAAAGAATTATGCAGTTAATTCTCATCTTGTTTTAAAACTTTCTGTTTTCGCGGCACGTTTTAATGGTTTATCAAAAAGTTTATAACACAGACATTTTTATTAATGAGAAATTTTTTCAATAAATTCACGATGTTAAGGCCCATTGCAATGAGATTGACTTCTTTTAGAATATGTATAGTGTGTACGGAGCGGCGGTATAGTTTTCCTCTTTTCTGCAAGTGGGGAAACGTTGTTGCTACGTCTTTATCATACCTTAACCTTCAAAATTTAAATTTGTTGCTAATTACGTAAAAATAGATACAAAAACAAATAAAAGCAAATTTTCCTGTCGACAGCTTTATTGTGGAATAACATCAATTAAACAAATCAAATGTCAATATATAAGGACAAAACTAAAGTTAAGAAATGGCAATTATTTTAATCTTAAAATAGTTTTTTCTTATTGTCAAATTCGCTAATAAAGGCACATAAAACACAGACAAAAAATTGAACCTAACCTTTAACACAAAAGAACTTGTAGAAAATAATTGAAATGAGTATAAATACAAATCAGACAAGTTTTTTTATTAACGATGATATTTCTACATAACTTTATCTTTTTTTTGCTATACGATTTTAATCTGAAAATAATGCTTAGTTATTGTTACTATAATATGATAGATGTAAAACGGTAATAAAAAATGTAAATTCTTATAATTACAGATGGAACCACTGGTTCTAAGCCATCCCCCTTTAATTTGATAAGCAAAACAGAGATAGCATTCTTGTAGATGAATAAACTGGTGATTATAAGAATTTGCCTAAACCATAAAATATTTTTTTGTAAACTGACCAATATTTTGGTAAAATATGTGTTAAAGTTAGGCTTTCTACATCAAATAATTAAGTTTGGTACTTACAATTAAAAAAAATGTGTAAAAAGGATGTAAAAATTAAAAGTATCTGTAGTTAACAAAAATATTTCATGTTGTAAATTAAGGTTGTTTTAGTAAATTTCACGTACGATTTTAATGCTTTGACGTTTCTCTTGTCAAACGCGTTGGCCAACATGTGATTTAAAAACTCCCTAATTCCGAAAACGGCTTTTCCTCACGAAAATCGGATAGATTCATGAGAGATGGATATATATTTACATGTACACGACAAAGATACACACCGAACACTTCAATCTGTTGCCCTTCAATCAGCTGAAACCAGTCAATAGATTATTGTTACAGAATATCGATGCCATTAGTATGAGTATCGCATATGTCTTTCCATACTTTATCAATTCGCGTGTCTTCTCTGCGTTCTTTCAATATCACAGAAGCGGCATTCATTGTGTTTTGTATTTTTAGAGATCCCTTTGCTATTATTTTATAATTATGCATAGACTTTCTGGTTATAAACTATTGGAATCTGTGTATCTGTGAAGTGTTCTTTTTATGAAAAAGTAAGTAAATATATTGTTTATTTGGTAATTAACTATTATAGGAACGCCATCAACAACAACCAAACCATAAGTTCTATAACATAAATGTTACTAGAAATGATGTGTGTCATCGACGGCCATTAAAAACTTACGTGAAATACACTATAACCCTTGTGAATGAAAATTGTTAATACAGAAATACTAAACCAATTCGACAGTTTTGAAGGTACCTGATTAATTCTCACAAAAATAAAAATTGCCAGTCATTATAAAGAGAATACAAAACTGAATTTTAAAGAAAAAGTTTATGAACTGCAATAAAAGCCAAAAAATTAAATGTCGAAAGGTAGTACCCAAGCTTCTTTAAAAGTTAAGGTAGTGACGAATTCGCCACTTCGTTTTTTAAACAATATCTTTACTTTTTCGTTTTATCCGAAAGTCAGTCAAATATCCATATTTGGAGCACAATTTTAAGTTAAAAAGAGTTTGGGTTTATAAAGTAAGAAAAGCAGAAAAAGACATATGGGCAAATTTGATAGAACTTCGTTATTTGCTATTAATTGTACAAATTGTTTAATCTTTAATTCTACCCACAAACGGGTACTTGGCAGTTTTTTTGATAAAACCAAAAAGGAACGTTATATTGATTAAAAAAAAGGTTGAATGTGCCCTAACTCTTAATTTAAATATTCCAGATTTATAAAAAGAAACTTAGCAGCAAGGAGACAGAGTAGTGCGTCTATCTTTTGCATTAAAGTAAGCAGGGACTCCAAAGGTAATGGGTTCCCTGGGGCACAGGTAGACAATGACAGGCTGTTTCGTCCTTATTGGAACTCATTATTGTGATTAGGAATAGTGCTGCATACCAGTGAGCGACTGCAGCGCGATCTAGATCTGAATTTACAAAACCGTAGAGATGTGTAGGAAAGCGAAAAAAATGTTTCCTATACTGGATGGGTGGCAGTCCGTGCTTGATTTATTATAGTTTTATGTTTTTACGTTAGATGGCTATCTTTCGCATTGAGTTGATTCCAACAGATGGGGATACTAGGTTTTGATCATATTTTTATTCGTAAAAATATATTGAAAACATATTTTCGCTGTAATGGGAATTGCTTACAGGTTATGGCTTTCTGATGAGTCCCAATAAGGACGAAACAGCCTGTCATTGTCTACCTGTGCCCCAGGGAACATTGGCGTCCCTACGTACTTTAATGCAAAAGATCTGTCCACTTGCCGCTAAGTTTCTTTCTATATATTTTAACGGACACGAAATTCCACTATTTTCTTTATTCCAGATTGTTTTATAAAACACATTTATCAATTTTAACAAAGGGACTTGTAATTTTTTAAATACATTTACAAAAATTGTACAAAGAGACTGCAGTATAGAGAAATTACTATTAGATAGAAGTACTTGGCAGTATCTAATTTAAAGTTGGTGTGAAGAATACACGTTATTGTATGTAATTAAAACGTCGAAAAACTAGTGTGGTGCACAACACGTAACGGTTGAATTGAGTTGAAAAAGTTTATTTTAAACTCATTGGCATTGATAAGGAGGTTTCGGGTGAGTTACATAATTAACAACTGGGTTTTCACTTTTCTTCTGTACTTTCTAATTAAAATATACCGGGTGACACAAAAAAAAATTAGATAAAGATATTTCTGCCAAATAATTTTTTGCAGAGAAACTGCATGTCTAGCTAAAATTTTACAAGAGACAAAAAATTTCAACATGAAGTCAGCTAGTGTCAGAGAAATAATTAAAGTCATTTATATGTGGGTAACAAAAAGAGGAACTTTTAATCATCAATCACACGCCATTTTTAAATTTGCAGGTATTAAAAAAAGATGGCGCATACGTCAAAACACGCTATTAATAGTGGTAGTTAGTTCCAAAATTCGTGGAAATCGATAAAGGCGTTTAGAAATTATTCAGAAAAAACAATATTGATTTGAAGACTTTAGCGCCCTGTAGCGGCAAAACGAAGCAACATTGCATATTGGTAAGTTTGCCTAGATCACCTTATTTTTGGTTAAGGAATTTATGGTGAAGCGTTGTACAGTCATTTCAAGGAGACCCTGTATATCTTTTAAAAACTAAATACGGTGCTAAAAGTTTTAAAAACCTAGCGTTAAAAGTTATAACTCACTCAAAATCTCTCTTCCATGCCATCTTCTGAAAGTTCTTACCTAGTAATTTCTTCAAAAAAAAAATCTCGATGCTTTTCCACAATGATAGCCGTCTATGTAATACCGATCCATGGTAATATGTCCTGTCTTCCTCACTCGTTAGGATGCAGTGGAATGGTATTCTTCGGTCCGAATGGACTTCGGTACTTTATACCAACCTCACTGAAGATGTCCACTGGAAACCCGAGGTTGGCCAGGTAGAGCTTACCGTTGTTGGGTGAGTGAGGAAGTGGGAGGACCGGCAGAAGGGATATTTTAGAAATAATTCCTAGAAGAAATTGAAATGTTAAAAAGCGTGTTCAATTTTTAGAGAAACATAGTTAATGATAGTTATAATAATAATAAGTATATTTTTTATATTTATAATATAATAAAAGTGTTTATTTATCTTCCTCAATAAAATTCTTCTTTAATCCCCCGAAGACGTGCTTGTTAGGGGCAAATCTTAGTATTTTAAATTATAGGAATATTAAAATATGTTTTTAAAAATATTTGTTAATATTATATAAAAGTTAAATTGCAAATAAAAAACGTTTAACTATATGTATATAAATATAAACGCTAGATATAGGATATAAAATTTTGAAAAATATTATTATTCATAACAATATTTATTAAAACATTTCCAAAACATATTTTAAGTTATCTGATTCTAATATCCATGCATTTATTTCGTCTTTATATTTTTTTAATGAAATAAATTTATTAAATTTTTTTGGTAAATAATCGTTTAAAAAAAACAAATATTTAAAAAAAATTTTGTCCTATGGACTTATTTATTTTAGATTTTATGGGTATTTCATTTTTAAGACGTGTATTATGATTATGGTTTTTAAACTGTATAAGATTTTTATTTTTAAATAGTATATTAAGATGTTATAAATGTAAAGTTGTCTAATATTCATTTTTTTGTTTCAGAATATAATTTTATTGAAGAATAAAGATAATCTTTATTAAATATAATTTTTAGAAATTTTTCCTGTAATATTTCTAATTTTTTAACTAAAGTTTTATTTATTCGTCCCCAACCTAAAATTCCGTAATTTAAATGACTGATGCATAATATAATATTTCCATATATTTTACGTTCAAAATTTGTTTAATGTTTCTAAAAATTTAAGTAGTAAACTTCTTAATGTTTTAATCAAATATTCTATGTGAAAATTCCAATTTAATTTACTGTAAAAGATTATTCCTAAATATTTTACTTGATTAACATTCAAAATTTGAATGTCATCATTCATTTATTTTAATACTATTCTTATTTTGTGGTATGTTATTTGGATTTAAAGTAAAAGGAAAATAATTAGTTTTATCAAAATTAATTTTAATAAATTTTTATCAAACTAATTTTTTATTATTTTAAAATCTTTTTTAATTTTGTTATTTAAGTTGTCCCAATTTGTATAAAAAATTGCAGTATCATCTGCGAAACTATGAATTTCTCCATCACAATTTACATTAAACAATACATTAATATAGATATTAAAAAATAATGGTCCCAAAATTGTTCCCTGAGGAACACCATATTTAATTATTTTAGGATAGCTTTTTTCTTTATCTATAAGTGTTTCGATACTTGAAACAATCCTAATTAAAAAGTGCACTTTTAAAATTACAATAAAATTGCGCAACTCGGAGGCAACTAACAAGCCAGCTACAAATTTCGAAAATTTTGAGTATGCCCGAAGATAATCGGAAGAAACCGAAAATTCTCGTTTCTGTCCTTATTTTTTCCTACCTTTATTTAAAGAGTTAACTTCACATTTTCGTTGCCATTTTTTATTTTCTATAGCTTATTATAAATTGATTATGACGTTTCGTCTATCGGGTTTCATCATCAGGTATGTTTTTTAAATACGGTCCAAGATTTTTAATGTAGTTTCATAGACCATGTGTCTAATAAAATAATAATGCAACATTATTTTAATCAAATAACAACATTTCGGTCCTTCAATTTTTATCTTCGTGAACGATAGTAGATTAAATGCGCTCATATAAGTTCATAGGATTTAGTTCGCAATGATATGACGGTGTGCGCAGCACAGTTACACTATGTTTTTTAGCTATATCTTCCACAGCATATTTCACAAAACGACGTGTGTGTAAATTTGTTATAGCGAATAGTTCCTTCTTTATCAAAGTATCTTTAAATTCAATACTTTTGGTGGTTAACCAGTCGATAATTTCTTGTTTTCTCCAAGGTACCTGTTAAACGCAAAACGTAACTTTGTAATCTACTATCTAACTAATCCCTACAAAATATTTTGATTTTGAAACTTTAGGCCAGAAAACATACCTTTCCTAATCCTCTTACGCAATTACTTGAAATTTAAATATTACAAACAATACTATTTTATTTTAATACCCGTTAACCTAATTCTTTAAAATTTTTGGTTAGTTATCATAAATAATGTAATGCACAAAATTCACCGGCGCCTATGGCCGACACCGAAATTGAGCCGAAGTGGACGGAATTTCCCATTTTACTACTCTACATCTTTCTGAAATAGAATGGCAAATGCCATTTTAAGATCAAATGGAGGCAAAGTTGCACAATTTGAAATCGACTGATATACCTTAAGGAAATTGGATAAATTCCAAGTACATCCGAAAGTGTTTGTAAAAGACCGAAAATTGTCGTTTGTGTTTCTTTCTATGGCATTATTTGCAAAGGTTACACAAGTTGTACATTTTCATTGTAACTTTGAATTTCCTATAAAATTGGTGTGCCAATATTTTCCCACCCTGTATACCATTGGAGCGCGTTGGTTATGTCATAGAAGCACCCCACTATTAATACGCTTTAAAATCCGTGATATTGTTTTGTAACTACATATCTGTAAACAAGATATTAAAAAAAAACTTATTGAAATTATTTATGATTAGTTTAGATCACATTTAAAATATTCACAAAAACTATAGATAAGTTATTTTATTTCATTTTTAAAGCCTCGGGAGATCCTTACCCTTACCTGGCGTTCCACAAGATGGTGGATCCAGAGCCAACACAGGCGCCTTGTTTTTGTTCACCCACTCGGCCAGTGAAGGATAATTTTTGGGATTTTCTGTATCCTCACAGAGGGCGCAAATAATTAGATCTGTCGTCGCCGGTAATTCGGGAACGATGGTAATTGTTCGATTTCGGGTGAGCATGTAGAGGGCCAGCTCTTTCTTGATAGCCGGTGCTTCTAAAGAAACGCAGAAAACTATTGTACGGACGCCGTGCGATGCTAGTTGACGAGCTGTGTTAATTCCTGCAGCTCCCTGCCTAGAAATGGAGAAGTTCGTCGAATAATTTGTTGAGTTTATAGTATTTTTTAAAGCTTAATAATTGTGTTAATCAGAAAATATTGGTAAAAAAACTTAAACTTTATGGCCTTAGAGGTATACCTGTTATTGAAGGTCAAATCATATGTCTAAAAGATCTCAAGTTGTATTGTTAAATGGTAAAAGAAATTATAAAATTAAATGTGGGGTACCTCAAGGTTCAGTTCTGGGTCATTTACTATTACAGTACTTCCGTGTCGTCGAGAAAGTGAGATAGCCTTCTGTACTTTATAGTACAGAAGGATATGGATTAAGACTACAATTTAAAATTATTTTAAATTATACAGGGTGTCCCAAAATAGACAAGAAATATACTTTTTTAAATGGAACACCCTATATATTATACTCTTTTCTAATTCCCTATTAAATTCCACGCATATTTTGTATAAAATGTTATATGTCTAAATTTAATTGTTGTTAAGTTATTAACGTTTAAAATATTTTCGAATTTTGCCAGGCTGTAGCATCAGAACGACGCATCTTAAAAAAAAATCACCTCCCTATCTTAGTTTTTATTTTACATTCAAAGAGACCAACTTTAGATTTAATATGTTAAACCAAAAAAACAGTTTTACGGTAACATGTTAAACCGGAAGTTGTAAGTTTTAGATAGAGAATAAAAAAACTAAGACAAGGAGGTGAAACCAGTTTTTCTCTAAGATGAATCGTTTCAATGTTACTGCTTGTCAAAATCTGAAAATAACATATTTTAAACTTCAATACCTCAAAAACAATTGAATTTAGACAGAAGTATGACATTTTATACAAAATAAGCGTAGAATTTTGTGGAGAATTGGAAAATAATATAATATCGGTATAGGATGTTCCATTAAAAAAAAGTTTCATATGCCCAGCCTATTTGGGACACCCTGTATAATTTAAAATATTTTTGGATTGTAGAACTAACGCTTCCCTATAACTCTGTTTTTAAAAAATATTAAAAAGTTAAGCAGTTTAGATGCTATGAAATCGTGCGTTGAGAGCGGGTAACCTTGTATATGCGATAAAACTCGTTACTTTTATTAAAAGTTAAATTTTTTAATGAAATCCTATACTTCGGCTTAGGATTTTATTTAAAACATATTTAACGTTTGTTATTTTTACCGAAAATTATACCGGGGGATTCACGACGAGCTTGCATTAGAAATTTTGATAAAACTAAGTACTGAAAATATTTTTTTGAAAATCTGTAGGTTTAAGTTTATCGATATGCTCTCTTAAACTAAAATATTAACATGTTTCTGTCCCTTCCGGTTATCCCGGAAGTAGATTCAACTTTCATTTTTTAAATACAATATAGCATTTTTTATTATATTTTTGGTTTTTGCATTAAATTTTATGGAACACGTTTTTTACCTAAGTCCACTGATTTCTGAGATATCTGCATATTTTGTAATTATTTCGTAAATGCAGAGCGATGAAATTATCCGTATATATTCGTTACCTTAGCTCCTGGACTACTTTTTTTTATTGTTAGAATCAACAAATCATAAAAAATAATTAAACTTGGCATAAAATATATAGGGTAAAACAACACAGAACTAACATTGGCACAATTAAGGGCTCTTGTAAAAACTTTAAACATTAAAAACTTTCTTATTTTATCTTAATTAACTCCTCCTTAAAATTACTATAGCCTTTTCTATATCTATATATAACGCATTTTCTTAGAATATCAAGTTTTTTTTAAATACGATTTTTTCAAGCTTGCCATCAAAACAAATGTACATGGATACTTCATAGTGATATTTATAAGGGAAAATTTGTAAGCAATTACTATTTCTTCTTCTATTAATATCAGGTAAAGGAGTTGGTCGATTCGGATATTTACCGTGATATATCCGACATGCTCTTAACTTTATTTTGCCACATTCAATATAAACACTTAATAAATTTAAAAAATCTTCGTTTGAAAATCCCAAGCGTGACATTTTCCAGAAAAAAATTGATATTCTAAGAAAACGCATTGATATACGTATAGAAAAGGTTATAGCAATTTTAAGAAGCAGTTAATTTATCATCATATAAAATAAAAATATACAGGGTGTTCCATTTAAAATAAGAAAGTTTTTAATGTTTAAAGTTTTTACAATGAGCCCTTAATTGTGACCTCCCTGTATATTTTATGTCAAGTTAATTCTTTTTTGAGATTTGTTGATTCTCTAACTATACAATAAAAAAAAATTTAGTCCAGGAGCTAAGGTAAAAAATATATACGGATAATTTCATCGCTATGCATTTACGAAATAATTACAAAATATGCAGATATCTCAGAAATTAGTAGACTTAGGTAAAAAAAAGTGCTCCATAAAATGTATTTAAAATTTAATGCAAAAACAAAAAATACAATAAAAAATGCTAATATTTTAGTTTTGGAGAGCATATCGATAAACTTAAACCCACAGATTTTCAAAAAAATATTTTCAGTAGTTTCCTCAAAAGTTCGAATGCAAGCTCGTCGTGAATCACCCGGTATACAAGGTATGTTTACGTATGTTACCTACGCTCCCTATTTTGTAAGATTGACCATTGATAATTATAAATCTACTGGTCAAATCTGTCAGAGTTCTTATTAGTCACAGCTTTCTAGGCTGCCAAAAAAAAAATTTCAAAACCAAACAATTAAAGAGTTTTACTTACTTATGGGGCCCACACAAAACAAGTACAGTAGGCAATTGATGCAAATTATTGGGGTTCAGTCTATGTCCTCCTCCTATCAAATGGATGGCTATTTCAGCTGCCGCAGTTCCGAATAATTCTATGCGTTTTTCCCATGTCAATCCTGCTTTTTCGGCTGCATCAAAAAGTTTCTTGCGAAGATTTCTTTTAAAAAACAAGTATTTTAATAAAATATGATAGCTATTAATTTAATCAATAAATTAATTTATTCGCCTCATCATTCTGTGTAGAAATTCTATTTATAAGCGCAAGATAGAGAATTCAAATGCAAAGTTCCTGATGATTTCTGAATGGAACTTGTAAGTTTTTGTTGTAAAATCAACTTTTATATAAAAATCCGCCATTTTTATTTGGCTTAAATTCTATAGAAAATTCTCTTTTCAATGACATATTATCATTTGTTTTAAAAATTATTGCCTAGATCAATTTCCTTTTTTCCCTAAAATGTTCATAACTTTGGTAAAACAAGGTAAGTGGTAAAGAGTAGAACGTTAAAATGGTTCATTTCAACCTACTTTATAATATGAAATCAACTTGTTTAAGAAAAATATATCCGTTAGGGCTATTTTATTTACAACCTGATTTAATAAGTTTATTTCAATATTTATAATATAATAAATGTGTTTATTTATCTTCCTCAATAAACTAAAAATATTTGTTAATATTATATAAAAGTTACCTAAATTGTAAATAAAAAACGTTTAACTATATGTATATAAATATAAACACTGTTTTTTTTTGAAGATATAGAATATAAAAATTTTGAAAAATATATTATTCATAACAATATTTATTAAAACATTTCCAAAAAAAATTTTAAGTTATCTGTTTCCAATATCCATACTTTTATTTCGACTTTATGTTGTTTTAATGAAATATATTTTTTAATTTTTGTTGGTAAATAATCGTTTAAATAAAAACATAAATATTTGAAATTTTTTTTGTCCTATGGACTTATTTATTTTAGGTTTTATGGTTATTTCATTTTTATGACGTGTATTATGATTATGGTTTTTAAACTGTATAAGATTTTTATTTTTAAATATGTATATTAAGACGTTATAAATGTAGAGTTGTCGAATATTCATTTTTTTTTTGTTTCAGAATATAATTTTTAAAAAAACATGCGAAATTTCTCGATTTTTTCACATAGCAACACACAAATTTGTATTATTATCATAAAACTCTTTATTCTTTCTAACGGTGTATCACAAATTAATAATAAATTGTTCATTAATAAGTAGTTGAAATTAACAAGAGATAATTTAAAAATATTTTTGGAAATGTTTTAATTAGGTAATATTGTTATGAATAAAATATTTTTCAAAATTTTTTTATACTATATCTTCAAAAAAAAACAGTGTTTATATTTATATACATAAATTATACTTGAACGTTTTTTATTTGCAATTTAATTTTTATATAATATTAACAAATATTAAAAAAAAAATATTTTAATATTCTTATACATATATGTATTTATAATTTAAAATACTAAGATTTGCCCCTAACAAGCACGTCTTCGGGGGATCAAAGAAAAAGTTTATTGAGGAAAATAAATAAACACATTAATTATATTATAAATATTGGAAATAAACTTATTATTATGTAGGTTTATAGACTCTTTTGGCATGTGAATTGGCAATTCTGTGCGTTATTGTGTTTATTACATACAGTGGCGTATTTAGGGAGGCTGCAGTCAGGCAGCCCCCCCCCCCCTCCCATCCTAGGAGCTCGGGTCTAAAAGTCCAATTGCGACCTAATTTTTCGTCTCACGCTTGGACTCTAAATAATGTATTTTTGCCTTAGATTACAAAGGTCTTGTAGGAAACGTTAAACCTTTCCTTCTAAAAGTCTTATTTTATATAGAGATTAAGGTTTCGGAAGCATATCGTTTTAGTTATTGATTTATGATGCAATTTTAAAGGAAAACCAGTGAAAAGAATAATATTTTATAGTATTTTTCTATTATATACTTGTCTGTTCCGTTTTCCCTTTTTCAGAGCTATTTTAAATCAACAAAAATATAACCCAATGCAATAAAATATTTTTACAAAAAAACAAAAAACAATTAGGTATTTATTTTTAATGAGAAAAATTTTAATTGAAACATTTTATATGGAAGAAGTGTGATAATTTATAATAAAAAAAATAGTGCAGGAAGAAACGAGAATGCTTTTTTATGAATATACAAAATGGCACTTAGGAAGGAGTATTTCAAAATCTAAGCATTTGCACCAAAAATTGCTCTTAGATCTACGCTCCTAAAATACATGATTTCTCAAAAAATCATCAAATTTTGGCGTGGTGAGCGATATTTACTTTATTTTTAATCAAAAAAAAACCGAGCCCGCAAAACGCTGATTAGAGTCATACATACGTCTTATGTTAACATTTTAAAATAGTTTAGGAATACTTTGTCTTAAATATTATTAATCACATTGACGTATGTAAGTGCTTTTACATGTTAAACATGAAAATAAGAAATAAATGATTTAATTTTGGATTCATATTTTTCACTAATATAAAAAATGTTTTTTTTTTAATAAAAAGCCAGCTAGGAATATAAAAAAAAAAGTAAAAAAAAAACATTTACAAAAACAAATTTAATCCAACCATGGCGAGGGGGGAGGTAATAATTTAATTTTCGAAATTTGATACTTAGTAGTTAGGTGAATTTTAAACGAACTTTGGGCGTGGCCCCAAAAATTTGTCGCCTTCTTCACTAGATACAATATCATGAAATACATGTAGTCCCGACTGTCCCTCTCTCCAGAAATGTCCTACTTACGCCCACTTGAGCCCCCCCCCCCCCCCCCCCCCCCCCGAGCATATTTTCTGGCTGCGGCACTCATTACATATTTGTAGGTACTTTATTGGTTTGGAGCGTCGCGTTATTTGGCAGTTATGCGTCATTTTATTTATTACGAACTCATTTGCTTGAATTTTCATTACAACGGAAACAGAATTGTTATTCTTATTGAAGAAAAATTAAAAATCATCAGAACGTAAAGATATTCTCAATATTCAATATCAAAATTGTAAAAAAATATCAGTGATGAAGTATTTTTAAAAGTATTAAATATTTTTAAGAAGTTTACTGACCTTGAAATACATGGAATTATAAGTCCATCATCTGTAACATATTCACAGAAGTCTTGCTTTGGCACAATAATTTGCCGACTCGATGTGGGTTGGGAAGCAATTACATTTTCATCGTGTCTACAGAGAACAAGTTAAAAAATTTCAAATTTTCACATTTTATTTTGGTCAATTGTTAACTTCAGTAATATTCTCATTAAAATGTTTGCCTAAAAATGTAAACTTACCTATATTTACCCACTTTTTTACTATCGACATTACGAACTACATCAGGTCTTTGAGAATTAAGCTCGTCCCAAAGAGCCTGCTTATCAAATAGGGCCAGATTTTTTTCAAAGTCAAACTCTCCCTTGACTTTCTGGTCTAGAGGAGAACCAAAACACTCCTCGTCTTTCCAACTTTTACTCCATTTACCACCTTAAAATAAAAAAATTAAATAAAAGGCTAAGTTTTAAAAGAAAATAATTATGAAAAAAAAATTAATTTTGCTGATTGTGGGGTCTTTTGATATTAGCTTAGGCTTAAGAATATTATTTTTAAATTTAATTTTCATGGAAGTTCTCTATTGTGGTTGCTTTAAAAAAATTAACCTATAATATTGATACATACAGGATGGCCCATTTGCCTGACAAAATAATATACCTTCTCTACTATTAAAGATATCAAAAAAAAATTGTTTATGAAAGTTATGAGGTATAAAAAATATATGTTTTGCTAAAATTATATTTAAACATACAGGATGGTTCAGAAAAGTAGGACAATAAAAAGATTCCTTTTTTTAAATGGAACACCCTATATATTTTAGCATTTGTTGTTTCCTTATAAAATTATCCATATGTCGCCATATTTCGTTTTTTAATTGTTTGCAACGTTGCCAAACAATATGTAAAATTCTTAAAATTTTGGAAAAAACATATATAATAGTAAAAAATTACCTGTATTTCTCAATAAGAGTATTGAAAATAGAAATTTTTTTGTAAGCTCTTAAGTTTTGGAATAGAAAAACTGTCTTAAATCTTTAAGTACCTAAAATTTTTTACAGGGTGTTTTCTGTTGACCAGCAAATATACAAAATTTTATAATAAAATAACTCTGTTTTTTCAAATAAAACACCCTATATTTTATTTTATATTTATTAGGCTCGTCTGATAGATATTGTAAGTATCTTTTATTATTGTTAAATCGTATCCATACCTAAATTTACTAGTTTTGTCAATATTTCGATTTTTATTTAAATTTTCGTGAAAAAAACTATATTTGCTATAGTTTTTTTCTCTGCTATGAAATGCTATATAAATTACATTCTTGGTGTAAGTGACAAAAATACATTGTTGGCAACAAAACTTTATCATGGAAAATATTTAGACAGACGACAACCCAATAAACCAGCTTTGGGAAGATTAATGGAGAGGTTTAAAAATATTTTTGGAAATGTTTTAATTGATATTGTTATGAATAATATATTTTTCAAAATTTAATTATACCTATCTTCAAAAAAACTGCGTTTATATTTATATACATATATTAAAAAGTTTTTTTTTTATTTACAATTTAACTTTTATATAATATTAACAAATATTTAAACAAAACATTTTAATATTCTCATATATTTATAATTTAAAATATTAAGATTTGCCCCTAACAAGCACGTCTTCAGGGGATCAAAGAAGAAGTTTATTAAGGAAGATAAATAAACAAATGTATTATATTATAAATATTGAAAAATAAACTCTTATTATAACGTTATTATTATTATTATTATTATAACGTTTGACAGAACAGGAAGAATGACTATGACCATAAAATGAATAGAAGAAAAACTGTTTCAACGGAAGAAATTGAGCTAAATGATTTATTGACTATCACTGAACTGAGAACAAACGACGCGAAACCTCGTTTTTCGTAAGTTCAGTCTAATGGTGTTGTGTTTGTTGTTATTTTCAATATCAAGTTGTATAATAAAAAATAAGGTTTATTTAATTTAATAAATACCTAACTATAGTTATTTATCAATTTAATTTAATATGACATAATATTTAATTACATTTGTTTTGACTTTGCTGGCCATGGCTAACTACAAAAATAAAAACTATAGTTTTTTCACAAAAATTTAAATAAAAATTGAAATATTGGCAAAACTAGTAAATTTAGGTATAGGTATGACTTAACAATAATAAAAAATACTTACAATATCTATCAGATGAGCCTAATAAATATAGGATGTTTCATTTGAAAAAACAGAGTTATTGTATTTTAAAATTTTGTATATTTGGAGGTCAATAGAAAACACCCTGTACAAAATTTTAGGTACTTAAAAATTTAAGACAGTTTTTCTATCCCTAAACTTAAGAGCTTACAAGAAATTTTCGATTTTCGAGACTCCTATTGAGAAATACAGATAATTTTTTACTATCTAAGAATTTTGCATTTTGTTTGGCAACGTTGAAAAAAATTTAAAATAATTTTGTAAGGAAACAAAAAATGCTAAAATATATGTATAGGGTGTTCCATTTAAAAAAAATTATCTTTTTATTGTCCTACTTTTCTGGACTATCCTGTATGTTTAAAAATAATTTTAGAACATATTATATTTTTTCATACCTCACAACTTTTATAAAAACTTTTTTTTGGTATCTTTAATAGTAGAGATGGTATATCACTTGGTCAGACAAACGGGCCACCCTGTACCTATTATAGGGAAGGACAATTACCTTTTTGGCCTCTCTTATTTGGCGTATTATTCTTGTAGGAAAAGGATAATCCCTCATCAAACCTCTTGTGTAGTTCAATATCTATAGGTTTGCTTCTATTATGGGTCCCATTTTGGGTCTGTTTAGAATTAGAAGGCTCGGAGGTGCTCTGAGATCTGCCGACTCGCTTGGGAACTGGTTTGGCTATTGTGACTGTGCTATTTTCTTGTGGCTCTTCTATGATCTTTTCAATAAGCCTGAGACTTGTTATATCTGCAGCACTTGTAATAATATTAAAAAAATTATTGTTAGAATAGAATAACTGAATAAATAAACTTAGGTAGGTACATAATACACAATGTGTACTTAACTAATGTAACGCAACTTTGCCAATTTTAAAACTATAGTTACTTACTTTATTAGCACAGGTCCTTTACAGGGGAATCCATCACAAAAGGCTCTAACTAATGTTAACTTATGCTGGTTGGCTTCCGATATCTCTCCCTGAAATGTCCCCAAATCGTCGGCGCATTTTATGGACACCATATACCCTATCCACTCTGCCATTTCTTTACAAATGTTTATAGCAGGTCACAGGATAAATGAAATAATGTGAATTGTTGAACTAATTTTTTACTTGAATATTATTGCCCTACAAAAAAAAAACAGCAAAAACTGGTCAAAAATGTTCTTTTTTTAGGCTATATACGTGAATAAACATACTTATCATATAATTTCTTATTTGCTTGAGGAGTAAAGGCCTATCCAGATGCTTTTATAAAATGAAAATGGATAATAATTAATGATAATGTTCAGCACAAATAAGTTTCTCCAAATTTAATGTTTTTTTGATGGTAACTAATACAAGGTTGTCATGTTTCGTGAATCTGAAGGCTTACAAATTTCATTATCAAATAATTATTTAAAAATATGAGTTAGAAACTCCTATATTGCCTTATGTTTACATGAAAAACTATAAGCAAAATGATTATTAAAATCTCCGTAGTCCTAAGTTAAATTAACTATTTTTACTTCATTACTAAACTTCTTTGCTTTTAATTGTTTTTTTTGTCTGCCCGTGTGCAGATAATTAGAAGAATTTGGCAATGTGGCATGTCGCCTTGGAACAGCTGATTTATTGACAGTTCTAAAGTATGTTGCCAAATTTATTAGCCGCTGTGCCATTGTCCCTAATTTATGTATAAACTTGAAAAAGAACTCATAATATATTGTGATTCTTTACATAATTGTGCTATTGAAATAGGTTTAAAATATGACAAATATTATGTGAAATAAAGGGCAACAAATAATATTTTTAAACATAATATCGCACTTCCGGAGGAACAACGACGTAAATGAAAATTTTTCATTTTCGAGTTAAACACGTTAAAGCGCTAGAAATAGTTTAATCTTTCTGGAGAAACAATGCCGTAAAGATAACTCACCTAGGTACCAATAGAGGGCAGATGCATCGTTATGCCAAATATCAATTTATAACGACTTTTGGCGCCAACAACGTCGCAACTCTCAGTTATGCATCGACCTTTGAATGGAACGGTTGCTCTCTGCGTGAACAGTGACGTAAATGCATCTAACAGAATTTTTAAAATATTTTTTGCCTTAAGTTTATTGCTACATTGACGAAATTGTAAATTGTGCTTTTGATATCCTGATATTTTAGTTTAAATTCAGTGCAACAACGACGTAAGTGTTCATTAAGTCATTATTAACCTTAAAATTAGTAATATTTTATTGGCGTAAATGTTTTGTACGTCATTATTATCACAATTTTGCATTAAAGTTAGTACTTAATACATTTTGATAAGCAGAGAAATGTGGCTAATATTTATTTTTAGTGGCAAAATCCGAAGAAAAAATTCGTCGTGACATCATATTTTATTCCGATAACTGTGGAGGACGGCAAAAATACAGGTATTCAATTTCAAATAAGTATACATTTTTGAAAGCGAGATTTTAAAAATTTGAATATGTTTGTTTCTAACCAACAATTTTAATTTCCACCAAAATCTTTATAACATTTTTTTTAGGTTTATAATTGGGATGTATTTGTATGCCATAGAGAACTACCAAATTAAATCAATTACACATAAATACTTAATAAGTGGTCATACCCAAAATGAGGGTGATGCAGTACACAGTGTAATAGAAAAATCTTTGAAGAAATTTAAAAAATCTGGCCCCATATACGTTCCCAAACAATATATATTTTTAATAAGAAATGCTAAAAAAACAGGAAATCCATACATAGTTAAAGAGCTAAATTACAATGATTTCATAGATTTAAAACGATTGGGCGAAGAGCTTGGCTTTAATTATAGTAAAAATATTAATGGCGACCAGGTCAGAGTGTCAGAAGTCAAAATGATACGTTTTATAAAGGGAAGTAATATTTACTATTATAAGACGAGTTATACAAAAGATAATACATGGCTATCAGTTCCAGTCAGAATGATTGGAACTAGAAGTTCGGAAGCGGAAACTAAAAAAAAAGTTACTTTACATCCAGCATAAGATTCAAAACTCGAAATATCAGAGAATAAAAAAAGGGATTTTAAGAGCTTGTTGCAAGCAAACATTGTTCCAAAATTGTATGAATCTTTTTCAATACTCTGTCTAAGGAATTACAAAAAACTGATTCTAAACTTATTTTTAAGAGTTTTATTTTGTTTACTTTGTTCTAAACTTAATATATCGTTTTTTAAAAATTTAAATCGTTTATTTTTTTGATTAAATACACGACTTTGGGAAGAACAATGACGTAACTGGAGTTTTTTAATCTTTGAGAAGCGAGTATTTTCATATTTTTGTTAAAATCCAAATATTACTTATACAACATTAATTCTGGGTACGCCTTTAATTTTCATAACATATATTCAATGCTTTTAGTATCTGTCTTCGTATTGTAATATACTTAATAAAATATTATAATTTTCAAATGTGTTTCCTGAATAATTATACATTTTGCACTTATGTCGTTGTTCTTCCGGAGGTGCGATATAATAAAGTTCGTCTTCAGGAGTTTAGATAGACGAGGTAATTGACAACATAGCATTTATGGAGGGACAAAAACAGATGGTCAGCGTCAGCTGTCTAGTGTCTATTTGACACAATGTTGCCAGGTCTGGTGATTTTTCACCAGATTTGGTGATTTTGAACCCCATCTGGTGATCTGGTGAAAACTTTTTAAAAAAGTCTAATTTCTGGTGATTTTTCGGCACTGATGATAAGCTTATATCTTAAAAAAAAAGAGAGAAAAATGGCTTGATTGTGTTTTATTCTTCTTTGTTAAAAATGGTGACATCGATGCAAAAACTTATTGGTTTCAAAAGCGAAAAGCGTTTGTCTTTGTCTGGAAACTCTCTACATCTCTGTGCCGAATATTTCTTAGTAGCGGGGGATTTACAGAATTTGTATCTGTTACTGTTTTATATATAGTGATTTCTAAAAAAAAAAAAAAGTCGTACCTCGGAAATAACACACATCTCATTTAAGGTGTTGGCACCGGGGTGCGCACTCATGTTTAAGGTACATGTACCAAATAAGGCCACCTTAAGTTTTAACTGACTGTATCCTAGTAACTATGTAACAATAATTTATAAAAATTTGCATACATAAAGTTTGGCTATATAAGAGTGATTTTAGAGATTCGTAACTAAGTGGTATTTTTCGGTCCTTGGTATTTTTGGGAAATAAAAAGAATGTCAAATGGCTTCATTAAGAAAACCAGCTCCTAATAAGGCCATAGACCAAATGTGAGAAATAAATGTCTGTATTTCATTCTCTATATTGTTTTTAAAAGAACAGAACCTTAATAGGAAAATAATATGGATGTTCACCTATTGAAATTATGTATTTTTTTAATAATTTAATATTTTTGTTGTGTTCCTAATAAGGCCAGCGTTCAAATATTGGGCATTTCATAATTTTTGCTTCTGGCCTTATTATGAACACATAACTTCAAATATAGAAAACGCTATTTCCAGAAATTATCCAAATAATTGGATCTCTACTTACTCACACTGTTTTCTGTACAGCTTTCACTAACTTTTTGTACCATAGACTGTTCAAAATAATTAATTTTTTAGATAAAAATTGTTAATTTTAAATCGGTTAAAAATTATACCGCGGATTTCCGCGTGGAGCATCTGATTCTAGCGTCATCATGCGTAGGACTTTGAAACTACAAATCATGTGTTGAGGCATATATTCCTAAACTATTTAAAATATCAATACACTTTTGACGTCATGCTAAGAGTATCCTCAGAATAGGCACATGGCCTTATTATGACCGTGGCCTTATTTGGTACATGTACCTTATAGCTTAAACAACATGAGTGCCCACCCTGGCGTCAAAAGCTTAAATGAGAGGTATGACTTTTTTTTTTAGAAATCACAGCACAGCAATTTGATTTTACATTAATTATATGGTGTTGTATGTGATAATGCGAGAAATTAAGAATCTGGTGATTTCTGGCAACTTTTAAAGCAAGGGTCTGGTGATTTTTAATTTTTTGACCTGGCAACATTGATTTGACATTCGCTGATGTCTCTGTAAATAGAAATCTGAAGATTTTTAATTCACTTCTTGGTTGTTTCTTGGTAAATTCTTATTAAACTAATAGATAATTCCGACACTTTTATTTTTCTAACCAAAATGGTATTTTCCTTTGTAAATTAGTAATAAGTTTTTCGTGAAAAAACTGAGGATAATCGTTTTTAAGAATTAAGATTATTTGTAGGCTTCTGTTATTTACCAAATATGGTGCTCGAAATCACCCAAGAAACTTACGACGATGCAGTTCAAGAAAATATTGAAATTTTGGGGCTCACAGAAGAGGAAGCAGTGGAAGAAGCTATTAAACAGTTTGAGTCTCAGGTAAAGCTTATTGTAACTTGTAACCTTACCTTGTTTTCCACCCTTTAAGTTTAATGTCATTTTTGGCTTTCACATCACTACTTTCACTAAATTTTTAGCACATTGTAATTTCTTTTAGCTTACTTACATTTTTTGTAGGGCGTTGACCTAAGTAAAATTTATAAAAAGCCAATGAACAAACAAGAAATTGATGCCCTTCATGAAAATATTCAAAAACTGGAACATCTGCAAAAAACTAAAGGATCTCAGGAAACAGTCAATAAAGCTTTAGAACTATTGAGGCTTGAATGTGAAAAGGGAATTCAATACAAAGTTGAAGCTGGTATATAACTTTTTATTATCTACCCCACAGACAAATAAAAATCTAAAAAAGGCATTCCTAACATTGGGCAGTATAGACACTGCAGTGACAAAATATGCTATGTAGTTAGTAAAAATATTGTAATGGCACATTACTTTGTTATTGCATACTTTTCCAATCGCTCGAATGAAACAATAGTATCCCTATATTTTCCTCTCTAATTATTTTAATTAAGAATGGTGTGCCTGAGGAGAAAAATGCAAGAGACCATTTTTATGCAGAATTGGCCAGGCTAATCAGAAATGATATCCACATGGAAAAATGTCAGTGGCGTACCACTTTTTTTCTAAAAAATAGGGGGGTTGCGCCAGTAGTCGGCCTTTTTTGATGATAAAATTTTGATGTTTTAAATAAATCTGGTCATTTAATACTTGAAATCATAATATATGTGTCCTTGTACAGTATATACAATAAATACGCGATTGAAAAGGATGGAGATACTCGGGAAAGTACTTAAATATTTTATTTTTAGGTTTTTCTGAAAAATATCAGTATTTCCAGAAGTCGGCCACATATTGCCTAGTGGCCGGCCATGCCCCTACCAGTAGTCGGCCGTCACATATTAATGGTTATTTAGCACAGGCCCGTGCTTGCATTTTTTATTTTGTCAATATAAAAAGGGAAAAACAAATTTTTATCGAAAAAACAAAAATTATATTTCTAAAAAAACACTTAAATAAATGTACCTAGATAATAAAAATTCAAGAAATGTACAAACACATTATTCGCAAAAATCGCAGTTATAATCTAGATCTTGCACCTCTTTATGGTCTACCAGCAAGCTTAATACATTCTAGGTGTAACTACCTAGGACAGCAGTCGCATCCGACATTATTTTCGCCTTCTGCTTTTGCATCGCTATCTGTACCATTTTTGGCCAGGTTTGCCATTTTTAAATGGAGTTTCCACTTTTGCTTCCATGCAATACAATCTTTTGCACGGTTAAAATAAGCTCTTCTTTTTTTATGGGAAATCCATGCACATTTGGCCATCCAAATGGATTATCCATTCCACAATTTTTTGTTCATTTTCGGTGCTTAAATATGGATCTGGTACCATTCGTTGAGGCTTATTGCTTGCAACACAACCCGTGAGCCGGTCCTGTACAGTTGCATGTGGTAAACCATAGTTTCGGCAATTTTCTCGCATTTTAGCTCCATTTCTCACAGAATCTAAAGCTTTTTCTAAGGACTCTTGAGAATATGTATGGAACTTTCTTTTTGACCTGCGTGGCATCGTCTATAACGTAAAAAAGACATTTTTTTATTAGATTAAAGTACTTTTATAGCCAAAAAAATCTTGTGGCCGACTACTAGCACAATCATCAATTAATGAGTTTGCCTGTAGTCGGCCACTAACTTTACTATCATGTAGGGACTTTATTATTCATTTTAGACCCGGCCGTCTACTGGTACGTACGTTTTTGATACATCATAGTACATGATGGAAAGGGAAAAATATATTTATATGTTTTTGTAAGCCTGATAAATACAAAATAGGTTTTTTTGAATTTTGCCAGTAGTCGGCCATATGGCCGACTATTAGCAGCTTTATAATAATTTAATGCCAGTAACCGGCCATATTGTTTTTTAACCAAAAAATTAAAATAAATACATTTAAGACCTGTTTACTAGTTATTTAAACATATATTATTCCAAAAAAACTTACTTCGGTTAAAATATCTAGTATAGAATTAGTTTAACTTACCTTTAAAATTGTCTTGTGTGATCTTCACTGCTTTTCTAAACGGTTTTTGGAGACACAATGACTAACGCCTAATTTTTCGCGCCAATTTACGGAAGTTAGGTTTGACTTATAACAAAGAAATATTGATATATGTGTTCTTGAAAAGTAAAACAAGATAGCAAATGTAAGAAATAGAGCTAAACTCGGGCGAAATTCAAATTATAAGTGATTAAAGTCATTTTTGGCCGACTACCGGAGGTGGCCGGCTTACTGGCGCAACCACCCTATATAATCGCTTTTTCTTTTAAAGGTGTAAAAATTATTCTATTGGCGATAACGCTGAAACGAATGGAAATATCGAGCTGCGGTATTAATATTTTTTCCAGCAAAATTCATCTAGTTTTCGATTATGGTATCATAATTATACCGCATGATTTATTTTTTCGGAGTAAAATCAGAAAATGTGTTATTATTGCAAATTGCGCCCTCTAGCATTTTTTTTAGAACTATTATGGACAACTAAATACGATTAGTAAAAGTGCATACATTTATCTTCCAAACAGTCTTTAGTTTGCTAAAATCGGATAAGTCGTTTATAAGTTACAGTGAATTAACTGATTACACTTTCAACAGCTTGCTCCTCCTCTTATTAAAGTCGGTACGCCAATGAGCGTAAGACCAAAATGATGCATAATTGTCCAAGCTTTTTAATGGTGTTATCAAGGATATACCTTAATGTGGAATTTTCAGAGATATGTAAAATTTTAAAATTTACTTTTCAATTACGCCCTCTTGCGGCAAAATGAACTTAAAAATTATTTCCATGATTTTCTCATGGCCACTTTAGTTATCCTCTTTTTTCCTGAATTTCTATGCCGAGTAGTTTCCGAGATATGGCCGCTCGTCGACCTTAATAAATCACCCTGTATAGAAATAAATTTAATAATTTGAAGTGTAAGCAAAACAAAGTCCTGTTCTTAAATGGATAGTTTTCCACAAGCCTAAAAAATTATTTGATTTACAACATTACCTATACATTTTTTTTAGGAAAAGCTAATGCTTATCACATTCTTTTAAATACATATGAAACATTTAAAGATAAAACTGTACAAACAAATTCACTAAAGACCATCATTGCTCTCATGACTAAACAACCGGATATCTTGGATGAAAGGGGAATTGAAGCTATTATAAGTAACCTTAAGGATCCAAACCAGGATCCAGAATTGCAAACCCTGTTTTTAAAATGGACCAAGGAATGCTGTGTTAGGCACGAAATGAATAGGTTTGATAAAATTTATACTTGTTTGTCTGAAAAGTTTGCAACATTTAGAAAAGTTTTTGCTAAATTCATTTTTAGACTGCAAGTTTCATTCTTGATAAAAAGTCCTGCTTATATTAATTGTTTTTAATATCACAGATATAAGGGATCTTTTACTATTTTATTTAATATTTGTACGTTTAGTCACTGGCAAGCCGCAAGTCCGCAAGCAACAATATAAAAATTTAATTTTCATAGCTTCGTATTTTAGAAACATCAATTTTAAAAATCAGATTTTACACAGCTTGATATTTTAGCCATCACCCTCTGTATAAAAAAGACATAGAGTGAAGTCACACACAATATATTTAGTGGTCCAAGAGACAGACTTCCCAATAAACTGAAAATGAAATGGATTAATTGAATTTTGACGAAAATACGGGATTTTGAAATTAAAGTAATTTTTTAACTATTCCATAAAATTAATGGATGTAGTGTCGGTAATAGTAAATAATTAGTAACCATATCTGTTTTTCTTTTGTTTATTTGTTCCAAAAAAAATACAAAAGGTGGATATAGAACATGTCAAAATACAATTTTATCATAATTCGTAAATAAAAAAATCACAGTTTTATGTCAATTAATTCTACCGATTACATAACATCAGCTAGCGGTCAGGTGGAACTTGCACGTCACTGATAACTTTGATGTTTAAATTTATACAGGGTGTTACAAATTCGACATACCAGCATTAGAATCTCGGAAACCATAGGAGTTAGAAAAACGGTTAAATGGGAGCAAAGTTGTGCAATTCGGTGCTGATTATAATGCCGCTTTAAAAGTGTTTAAATTCCGATAATTCCGATTTTATTCGAAAAAAATCGAAATTTTTCAAAATTGTTTTTATTTTTTCCTGAGCTCATTTGACTGAAATGTAATGGCGATATTACTTTCTCATAATGATGAATTGTCGTTGCTTATTTTTTTAAATTCATATTTTTTACACTTCTTGTAGGTCCGGTCCTGGCAACGAATCACAATATTAATTAAAAACTTTATTTTATTTAAAACATTCATACATAAGTAATATAATTTATTTTATAAGGATTTTCTAATAATTCTTACTAATTATAAATCCTAATTTTCTTAATGTTGCTAAAGATTGCCGTTTTGCTCAATACAACGATCGATTTTTCTTCCAATTTTGACCACAGTCCTTTCAACCGATTTTCTCCTTATCCTACCAAATGCAACCTGTAGGCGTTCTTCCGGACTGACAAGAAGTGTTAAAAATATAAATTTAAAAAAATAAGCATGGACAATTCATCATTATGAGAAAGTAATATCGCCATTACATTTTGAGGGTAGGAGGGTTTAAAAATCGATTTAAAAAAATCCAGGTCCGTATTTAAAAAAGTAAAGTTGGTGATGGCCGCTCGGAGATGAAACGGCGGATCTTTAGTTTAGTAACGTCATTTTGTAAAAGAGAAAAAATGGCAATGACAGTGTCATTTATTTTTAAATAGCTAGTCAAATAAGCTCAGGAAAAAATAAAAACGATTTTGCAAAATTTCGGTTTTTGTCGAATAAAATCGGAAGTATTCGAAATTTAAACACTTTTAAAGCGGCATTATAATCAGCACCGAATCACACAACTTTGCCCCCATTTAACCGTTTCTCTAACTCCTATGGTTTCCGAGATTCCAATGCTGGTATGTCGAATTTTTAACAAACACCCTGTATATAAAAAATCGAACGTCTTGTTTGACTAACTCTGTTTAAACATAGCTATAGTCTATTTCAGAAAGGTGTAGAGTAATGAAAGCTCATTAGGTATGCAAATGGACTACAGAGTGACCCAACGAATATTTAAGCCACTTTCATAATTTGGCATTGATTTTATTGCAGAATTCTTTATTTTCATGAAGTGCAGGTAGAACCACCCTGATTTGGGTCAATTTATAGGTTTTGCCTATTGTTATCCAATCACAAACACTGAAAATGGTGTGACAAAGGCGTGCATTATGTATATAGTATTAGGTACACTTATTTTTTATTAAACATTATAAAAAAATACAGAATACAAAAAATACATTATACAGAAATTAAATTATAAAAAATCATAATATTCTTCGTCATCTGAGAAACTGTCATCTCCTCTTGACGTTATAATTAACGGGTCGACGATGCGATCGATCAGGTGGTCAAGATCCCACATTTTCTCCTCTTCTTTAATGGCATGATGAACTGCTTTTCGCCAATTCTCTGGTATCCCTTCCTTAATGACTTGATCAAACAGTAGATTAACGTCTTTCATTTTAAATGTCGTGTTGCGTCTTGCTACAAATCCTTTCACTTTCGCCCATATAAGTTCTATAGGATTTAGTTCGCACTGACATGGCGGTGTGCGCAGCACAGTTATGCTATGTTTTTCAGCTATATCTTCCACGACATATTTCATAAAACGATGTTTGTGTAAATTTGCTATAACTTATAGTTTCTTCTTTATCAAATTATCTTCTTTTTTCTTTGGTTAGTTATCATAAATTATTTAATGCATAAAATGTATCTCCGCCTATGGCCGACACCGAAATTGAGCCGAACTGGACGGAATTTTCCATTTTATTACTCTACGCCTTTCTGAAATAGACTATAACAGCTAAATAATATACATATTGATGAACTTATCCTTAGCAGATAAGTACCTACAATTAAATTTTATTTTTATTTTAGACAAAAACTCTTTAATGCTCACATTATTGATGTAATAAAGGTTCTTTTCAAGGAGACCACGCCTATAGAAGTAATTCGAGAATCTATGTCAGTATGTAGAGCTCTCGTTCTAGATGATGACGTAAGGGTAGAATTTGGCAAATCGCATGAACATGCAAGAGTCATTGCTGGTGAAACACTGTGTCAAATTTTATTATTATTAAGTAGTAAGTATCCCACAGGATATAATACAGTGTATTAGTAAGAAGCATATTAGTAGCTTAAAAATTTTTAGTAAACAAATAAATGTTACAGTAGTTATCCTACAATATTATACAATAAAACAATCTACCGGGTCCGCCAACGTGGTGGGGATGGAAGATTAAATCATTATCGAGGAGCTTATCAAAAATACTAAACCAGCATAAGGTATCGACTTAAAAGCGGCATATTTTAAAAATATTTTACATTATACAGGGTGGCTCAAAAAAGTGTGGCGGACTAAACTTGCATTTTTTTTAATGAAACACCCGGAGCTTATCAAAAATACTAAACCAGCATAAGGTATCGACTTAAAAGCGGCATATTTTAAAAATATTTTACATTATACAGGGTGGCTCAAAAAAGTGTGGCGGACTAAACTTGCATTTTTTTTAATGAAACACCCGGAGCTTATCAAAAATACTAAACCAGCATAAGGTATCGACTTAAAAGCGGCATATTTTAAAAATATTTTACATTATACAGGGTGGCTCAAAAAAGTGTGGCGGACTAAACTTGCATTTTTTTTAATGAAACACCCGGAGCTTATCAAAAATACTAAACCAGCATAAGGTATCGACTTAAAAGCGGCATATTTTAAAAATATTTTACATTATACAGGGTGGCTCAAAAAAGTGTGGCGGACTAAACTTGCATTTTTTTTAATGAAACACCCGGAGCTTATCAAAAATACTAAACCAGCATAAGGTATCGACTTAAAAGCGGCATATTTTAAAAATATTTTACATTATACAGGGTGGCTCAAAAAAGTGTGGCGGACTAAACTTGCATTTTTTTTAATGAAACACCCGGAGCTTATCAAAAATACTAAACCAGCATAAGGTATCGACTTAAAAGCGGCATATTTTAAAAATATTTTACATTATACAGGGTGGCTCAAAAAAGTGTGGCGGACTAAACTTGCATTTTTTTTAATGAAACACCCGGAGCTTATCAAAAATACTAAACCAGCATAAGGTATCGACTTAAAAGCGGCATATTTTAAAAATATTTTACATTATACAGGGTGGCTCAAAAAAGTGTGGCGGACTAAACTTGCATTTTTTTTTAATGAAACACCCTATATATTATATTATTTTCTAATTCCCTATACAATTCCACGTATATTTTGTATAAAATATCATATGTCTAAATTCAATTGTTTTTGAGTAATTGACGTTTAAAATATGGCATTTTTTGACTTTGACAGGCTGTAACATTGGAACGGTTCATCTTAGAGAAAAATGGTTTTCACCTCCCTATCTTAGTTTTTTATTCTCTATCCAAAGAAACCAACCTCCGATTTACCATGTTAAACCAAAAAAACGGTTTTAACGGTTTAACATAGTAAATCGGAGGTTGATTTCTTTGGATAGAGAATAAAAACCTAAGATAGGGAAGTGAAAACCATTTTTCTCTAAGATGAACCGTTCCAATGTTACAGCCTATCAAAGTCAAAAAATGCCATATTTTAAACGTCAATTACTCAATAAAAATTGAATTTAGACATATGACATTTTATACAAAATATACGTGGAATTGTATAGGGAATTAGAAAATAATATAATATATAGGGTGTTCCATTTTAAAAAATGCAAGTTTAGTCCTCCACACTTTTTTGAGCTACCCTGTATAATGTAAAATATTTTTAAAATATGCCGCTTTTAAGTCCATACCTCATGCTGCTTTAGTAATTTTGATAAGTTCCTCGATAATGATTTCAATTTCCTTCCCTCTTCGTTGGCGGACCCGGTATATGAAGAATATTTAGCTAATATTGTCTTACGCTTATCCTATATGCTTTTTTGTTGGTAGGTACCTAATTGGTTTTGTTGTAAAAATATTTTATTGCATTAGGTTATATTTTTGCTGATTTAAAATAGCTCTAAAAAAGGGAAATATATATGATATATAACTAAAACGAAATGCGTCCGAAACCTTAATCTCTATATAAAACAGGACTTTTAGAAGGAAAAGTTTAAAAACTAAACGTTACCTACAAGACCTTTGTAATCTAAGCCAAGAATAGATTATTTAGGGCAGTTTGCACGGGTTCCACTTAAGACGTTTAAGGTGGGGCTTAACTTAAGGTGTCACTTAAATTAAGCCCCACTTAAAACGTCTTAAGTGGAACCCGTGCAAACGGCCCTTAAAGATTTAAATTAAGAGTCCAAACAAAAATTAGGTTGCAATTCGACTTTTAGACCCGAGCTCCTAGCCTCCGGAGGGGGGGGGGGGGGGCTGCAGCCATTACGCCACTGGGGCTACAATCGATTATTTTTTTAAATATTTTTTATATTTAAAACTTTTATTATACACAATAAAAATATAAAAATAACTGGTAACACTTCTTTAAATGGTAAAAAAATAAACGTGAGTACATAAAACAGAAAATATTTTGAAATTTTAAATTAAACTGTTGTTTTGTCTTTGTCAATTTCGTTGGCGTTATTACCACTTCTCTAATTACGTTTACTGCGTAATGTTTATTTAGTTATAGTATAATTTTTACAAGTTTATAGTTTTGGACTTGCATTGTCTTTATTTCTTTTGAATTCCAACGTTTCAACTGGCCAGTACGTCGTCTTCATTTGAATACTTGGGTTACAACTTTATTGTTGTTTTTGGCCTAAATTATCTTTATTATTATTATGTTTTCTGATATAATTTTATTAAGTATGTGTGTTTAATTATTCTGATTTTCAGAGTTCAAAGGAGAAGAGCAAGTTAACTTTGACATAATCTCAACTCTTACTGCTTTAATGGTGAGAAGTGAATTTTGCAAGAAAGTGCAAGACGCTGGAGGTTTAGAACTTGTCAAGACAGTTATGGAAACTTTTAGTAAAAATGAAGTAAGCTTAATTTTTCAAAAATTATCTAGCTAAGAGAAAAAAATGTTTAAAAGTTTGTAAGCTGCCGAGCTTGAACTCACGGCCATTTGATCCAAAGTTCGACGATTTGCCGTTTTAGACACAGGATCATGTTAGAAATTATGGTAAAACCAACGCAATAATAATGCTACATGAGATTAATTTTCTGTGCACATTCAGCAGGTTACATTATTGATAAAGCTATTATAGATACGTATATATTTTGTTATATTGAACAAAATAATAACATATTGTACCATATACGTATAGTGTCTTGAAAAAGAAGGCGGAGCCTCAACCATAAACTGTGACTGGTCAGTACAGGGGAATTAATTTTTACAACAATTATTGTCAACAATGGGTGTTTTATCCCTGGAAGCCTAAAAGCCCGGGGGGTTGCCCTCCTCCCCCTAGCTGCGCCACTGCATTGCCGGCTACGGCGCCTATGGTCCTGCAGCGTTTTCACGGACATTTTCTGACATAATTTTTGATTCGAGTCATGTCATTAATTAAATCATACTGGGTCTCCCAAAAGTCCCGCATAAAATTAATAGATATCAATTAAAGGAAAAAGATCTAGGAAAAACGCTCGGACCCGTGAATTTTTATTTTTAATTGTGCATTTTTGACGTAAAAAATATTATACAGCGTGTCTTATAGAACTGTCGTCACGTCTTTGATAATTTTTTTTTATTGGAACACCCTATATATTGTATTATTTTCTGATTCCCCACAAAATTCTACGCTTATGTTGTAAATGTCATATGTCTAAATTCAATAGTTTTTGAGATATTGACGTTTAAAATATGGCATTTTTTGAATTTGACAGGCTGTAACATTGGAACGGTTCAACTTAGAGAAAAATGGTTTTTACCTCCCTATCTTAGTTTTTATTCTCTATCCAAAGAAACCAACCTCTGATTTACCATTTTAAACCAAAGAACCGGATTTAACGGTTTAACATGGTAAATCGGAGGTTGGTTTCTTTGGATAGAGAATAAAAAACTAAACCAATTTTCTCTAAGATGAACCGTTTCAATGTTACAGCCTGTCAAAGTCAAAAAATGCCATATTTTAAACGTCAAGATCTCAAAAACTATTGAATTTAGGCATATGACATTTACAACATAAGCGTAGAATTTTGTTCGAAATCAGAAAATAATACAATATATAGGGTTCCATTCCATTAAAAAAAATTATCAAAGACGTGACGACAGTTCTATGGACACCCTGTATAATATTTTTTTATATCAAAAAATGCACAATTAAAAATAAAAATTTACGGGTCCTAGCGTTTTTAATAGATCTTTTTCCTTTAATTGATATTAATTTTATGCGGGACTTTTGGGAGACCCATTATATTTTTTCAATTCTGTCAGGATTTAATTAAACTTTAAAATTGGCATTTTATTTCTTCTTTTGCTCAATAATGAAACATATTTTTAGAATATGTTCCAATTAATTATTTTTCGCTTTCAAATTACTTTTAATACGTAAACTTAAAGTTCTTCGAAATGACAAAGGTCGTCATAACGAATTTTACGTCAATTGACTAATTATTAACAGACCTACTACCTACCTACCTTATTTGTTGTTTCTATAATTATGTATTTGCGAGTTGTGACGTGCATTTAGCCAGTAACAGTATGAACGATATTATTGTAGTTTCTTAATAAAACTAATGACGGTTTTTAAATTTGTTTTAGAAAATCATTAGACAATGTTTTAACCTTATAAAAGCACTCGCTGGTAATGATGAAGTTAAAGATAGTTTGATTAGAAAAGGATACGCGGGAACATTACAGGAGAATATTATTTGCAGTTTGGTAAGTTATTTTACATTTTTAAGGTTATTACTTTCGATGTTAGTCTCCCCATTCATATCAGCCACGAGCCGCCAGCGGCGCTGTCGCTGTATCGCCTAACCCAATTTTCCCCTTGCCGAGTATACGGGTCGATATTAATTTGATTATAGCCCCTTATCAGATTATCTGCCCCTGAGGCATGAGAATCCACACTCCGAGAATGTAAAGAGGGCGTCAGTGATCGCCCTGTGGCGACCCGTACACTAGGGCCATCGATTTTTGAAAGCTGACGGAAACTAACTTCAGAGTCAGTCGCTATACTCGCGCCGCTTAGGCTGCGGTCAGCCATAGTTTTATAACTGTGTTTTATTTGTCCAGGGATGCCAGGCAAATCGTTTATTTGCCGTAGATTAAACTAACAACGGCAACAGCGCTGTTGTCGGTTTGTTAGGAGTAGTCCCACCACCTTTTTCCCCACTGACGGAATTGTCAGCAGTCCACTCAGGGGCAAAGAGAAAAAAATGGCTTTTTTCGAAAAACAAAAAAAAATTAAGGGATCAATTTAAATTATTTAATTAATTTTAAATTTTTGAAATTAAAATACGATTGTATTTGAGACTAGGGCGAGACCTAGTGCTTCCTTAAATAAGCGTTGCTTTAAATAAACTTTTCGTTGACTCGGGCACGTTCAACTAACCTACGAACACAATGCAAATGTTTGTGGTGAACAAGGAGGGCTAATTTCTATTAAGTTCTAAATTTACTTATGGGTTTGTCCTGTCCTTTGTCACTAAAATTATTTAACGCCTTAAATAACCTGTATTTACAACATAACTTCCCTAACTTATATGGAATACAATTATCAAAATCGAGGTTTATAAATATGTCAATTAAGTACTTAAGATATTACATTCGCGCACAGAAAAGTAATCTTAATTATGCGAATTTCTTATTTCTTAATACACGAACTATATCGCTAAACTTAAATATCGCGCAATTTACATAAACTAAAAAATTCCGGTGAAGATATACTCTTGATACCGGAAGAACATTTACAAAAACCAGATGTACCTAGTTTATAAGAAGGGCGTTTTTTATAGATAGGTTTATTTTCATACTACTTTTACCCGCCGTCGCTCTCTGTGCAGAGTCAACGTGGCTTCCGTAGTTTTCGAAATATTGCTATTCTGTTACACACACCTTTTTTACCTAACTTTTTTCCAACGTTGTAAAGTTATACGAGCGGAGGTGTGATAAACTAGCATGACCCGCGCCCGAAAATCTATTTACTTCTTCGAAACGATGTGCTCGTTTTTTTTTGTTTCACTTCACAAATAACGCACTTTTGTGAAGACTAGCGACTTTCTTTATTGATCCTAGGGATTCTCAACAGCCTACTAGAGATCATGAAGTAGTGCCCAAAGAAAACCAATAAAAAAAGCAACGCAACTTAAATGAATTAGAAAGCTGAAAAATATATAGGTGATATTTTGCAAAGCTAACCAATTTAAATAATTACGTTGTCGAACGCGGGGGCTTCAGGGTACGCACTGAAGGTTCTTCAGCTAATTGACTGGATCATCATCTTCCTGTTGTTTCAAAGTTCCTGGTTCCAAGTTTTTTGCAGCAGTTATTATCGGTGTTGTAATTGACGTTTTCGTGGCCAAAACACCGCCGTGAGCTCTCTCTCTGCTGCTCGAGACCAACTGCCGTTTTTGGTCGTTGCTGGCACCTGGCTGGCACATGCTTCTCGGCGCGCAAATATCTTGGCCAATCGAATTATTTGTTGCTTCGTTGTCATGGTGAAGGGCGGGGTTAATTCTGAATTCCTTCTTAGTTAGGTCACTCGTCAAGCAAACAGCCAAGCGTCGCGATGCTTTGAAGATGTCAGGCTCTAACAATGCTATAAGTTTTATGCTTGTAATTGTCTTATTACTTGACCGATTTTTTTCGGAAAAGTGTTGATATTACGACAGCGCATCCAGATTTTGAGTCTGGTGGGGGTAGTGGCAATATTTAAGTATTAAAGTTTTATTTCGCTGAAAAGTACTGTAATGCGGAAAAAATAAACATAAGTTATTACGAATGATATTTTTTTGGAAAAACGAACAATTGCAGCTAAAATTTAATATTCTTATTCTGTGTAAAAAAAGGCTTTACCTACTTCTGATAATTAAAACCAAAAAAAAAACATATCCTAAAACAAGTGAAATAAATAAAAAAAAACTTTACGTTACAGGCATTGGTACCATAATATATTATTAAATACATTTTTAAAACATTTAAGTAATAAAAAATAAAACAGTTAATTATAAAAAAACACAACTTATAATTAAAAGTTAGGTTTAAAAATTAAATTTCTTGGGGGAAGGGAATTGTACTTTTTGATATTTTTAAGACATCACTGAGAAAATGAATAAATAAAAAACTATTAGAACAAAAACAGCGACTTTATCGAATATACGTCATGAAAACGACAGCTTGGCAATATTGCCCATGTTATCTAAAATTTTTATATTATTTTATATTATAATACAATGACAAAGTCTTAACATTAATCCGACAGAAATAATTGTCCAAAACGGACTTATACGAAAAAAAACATCATATTATTTCCAAAATATTATCTATATTTTGTTTTAAAATAACTTAATACAGTTCTAGAACAAACTATATTATTGAACTAGCATAAAAGGTTTCACATGTGGCAACACTGAAATTGTTGACAGAAGACCAAGCTAATGAAATGACAGTTGCAAAAAGTCTAATCTAAGTTAATTGTCGACTTTTCTATTTCATGAGCAAATAAATAAAAAGAACAGTTATTTTAAACAAATTGCATCAGAATTCTACAATAATTCGGATTTAAGTGGGATGTAAACAAAAACACCGACCTGACAAGTGAAAGATCGGTAACGATGCTCACTGTAAATTTTTATGAGATCGACGTCATAAAATAATCGCGCCAATTTTGCGTTTTTAAAATTTGTGGAAATTGTGCATGTTTTTAATGAGATTCAAAAATTCATGGTATGACCTAGCAATAGTTTTATTGATGCTAAACTTATTATATTGATTATTTACCTCATCCATTATAAAAGCGGGTTGATTTTCACCTGATTATTCAGCGATAATCTCCCGCCATCTGGTAAAAATCACCCTTGTTAAAAGTGAAAATCTCACCCGTCAAAACTGAAAATCGCACTTGTCAACAGTTAAAATCACACGTCTGTAACAACAGGTTTTTTATTGTCGTGGTGATGTTTGATGATTATCTAGATAACGAGCAATGGCGTTTTTGGTTGTTACTATGGAGAAACGACGACAAGAACATGGTCCCTGCTGCACCCATCAGTACTCAACCTATTCATCCCAGAATGGATATTTGTGAAGAGACCACAGCAGCGAAAATTGGCTCTGTTTCTTCAAACTCCACCCCTCAGCATTCTGTTATACAGTATACTAATTGTGTGTTTAATTGCAATACATTAAATTGTGCAACATAAATCGTTAGTTTTTTATTTGGTAAATAATCTTCAAAATACATTTCGGGACTGGGAAATAATCAGAAAATCATTCTCAGATTTTTTGCCATTAGGAAATCTTCGGAATGATTTTCGATAATTTCCCCATCCCTTAATATATTACTACAGAAAATATAAATATGTATAAGATTCTATATTAAACACATTTTTCATGAAAGGCGGATAAGGCGAGTTATGCTTTGGTTCTCGCAGCTATAGTTTTTTTTTGCTTTGTATTAATGACCATTTTTATTTGTTTAGGATAGTGCACCTGCAGTGACAGCCGGTCTGGCAGCTGCGGCAGCTATGTGTTTACGAAGTCCCGAAAACAGTAAAGTATTCTTTGAGGGAGGCTTTCCGGACGTTATTATTAGGGCAATGTACCGGCATCAAGATCAAAAATCTGTTCAAGTAAGTACTTTAAAGTTTACTTTGGTAAGAATGTGTCCATTTTTTTAAAATTACATAATGGGTGTGTGTTACTCCAGTGAGATATACGAAAATACATTCTCCGAAAATCGATAGGAAATATTGACTTTTTGATAATATTTTTGAAAGAAATAGTATATTGTTTTATTAGGAGTAAAAGCGATACTTTTCTGACGAGTCTGTAGGTTTGTTACGGACGAGTCATAAGAAGTTGCTTTTACTCCGAATAAAACATACTTTGTTAAAATATGAAAACACAAAGATACAAAATGTTTTAATTGTTTTATTTAAAAATTTTAATTTTTGAGAAGGGGCTAGCGTTACTATGGATTTATTATTATATTGTTTGATAGCGACGTGCCATTCGATTCGACAAGTGTCAGCATTCATTATTGCGTAACTTTATTTAATTTTTATCCTTTTAAAAATAGAATTTTTTAAAACTACATTTACTTCAAATTAAAATGTCAGACTCAGAATTTACCTGTACGCCCCCGGAGGTTGCCAAAATTGCAGCAAATGTTGCGAACAATTTGCTGCCAACAGAATCCAGTGGTGTTTCGAAGCTGCGTTTAAAAGATTCCAGGCATGGTGCAATGAGAAAAACACCAAAAATAATTCTGAAAATGTACTCTTGGCATATTTTTCGGAACTAGCGAGCAATCAAAAAATGAAAGGTTCAACAATGTGGTCACATTATTCTATGTCAAGATCAATGCTAAATATAGTCAAATTTTTTTAAGAAAACGCCAAGTCACTTGTCATTTATGGCACCCTGTTGACGTCTGGTCTATTTTACGTTTAGAGGTTGGCTAAAAAGACAGGACCGGACTATTTTTATGTTCCATTAACAAACTAAAAAAATATTTAAATATTAAGTTCCTTGTGTCTGTTTAAAGGTTGGAGACAATGACGTTTCTTGAACGGCAGTAGAGTTTTGGACTTGCATTGTCTTTATTTGTTTAGAATCACTACGTTTCAACTGGTAAGTATCTCCAGTCGTCTTCAGGTGAATACTGAATAAGTACGGTAACTACAGCTCTATTTATACTAGGCAGGTGCTGTGACGCATGACTAGTGGGCGGAGTCATGCGTGTTGCTAGGTGATGACGCATAACTGGATGAGTCATGCTTGATGAGTCATGCTCGATGACGTCATGCTCGGTGAATCATGCGTTTAACTCTTGGGTGGTCTTATTCTAAGATTACATTTACTTAACAAGGGTTTCCAGACGTTTCTCATGTCTAATGAAGGCTTACTAAAGCAACCTGGATTTTGGTGTATGGTAGCAGCTTCCTTAAACTTCCTCTTCCTCCAGTGCGGTTCTTTTTGCAGGATTTCCGCTTTTGTCCACATGATATGATGGCCGTGCGTCCAGGCGTGGTCAGCTGCACCTGATTTTTCGGTCTCTCCTTTTCGGGTATTATTCCGATGTTCTTTAATCCTTACTTCTAGTGGTCTTAGTGTCTCACCAATGTAAGACTGGCCGCATTCGCATGGGATCTGATAAACACAATTTTTCTTGTCTTTCTGGCTTACTGGTCTCGTCTTCGTTAGGTGGCTTCTTAAAGTGTCTCTAGAGCTGAATACTGTTTCGATGTTGTATCGTTTTCCTAGTCTTCTTATTTTCTCAGATACTCCTTTGACATACGGAATATTGAGTATTGGTTGTATCTCTTTCTCTGCTTTACGTGTGTTTGGCCGATTCTTGCGATTTTCCAATATTGTGTCAATCAGTTTCATGGGATAGCCATTCTTGTTGAGGTCGGTCTTGATGTGGTTAGTTTCTCTTTTGAGAGCTTCGTTTGAGTTACAGAGAGTAATTGCTCTATCCACAAGGTTTCTTACTATGCCATGTTTTGTGTTGTTTGAGTGGTTTGATGTATAATTGAGATATTGCCCTGTATGTGTAGGTTTTCTGTACACTGAGGTTAGGAAGGTGTTGCCATTTTTCTCTACATTGACGTCTAGAAAAGGTAATTGGTTGTTCTCTTCTTTTTCCATGGTGAATTTAATTGTCGGTGCAAAGTTATTAATGTGATGTAAGAATTCTCTGAGTTCGTCCTCGTTTCCGTTCCAAATAATGAAGGTGTCATCCACATATCTAAGCCATATTTTTGGTTTCTTCTTTGCTTGTTTTATTGCTTCGGATTCGAACCATTCCATATAAATGTTGGCGATTATGGGCGAGAGAGATGAGCCCATTGGTAGTCCGTCCTCTTGGCTAAAGAATCTATCTTTTTCTTGAAAATAAGAATTGTTAAGGCAGCATTCCAATAGTTCCATGATGGCATTTGTAGGTAGCGGTGTTCTTTCTTGTAGGGTCAAGTCTTCCTCAAGTCTGCTCCTGATGACCTTAAGTGCGTCTTTTATAGGGACGTTGGTGTAAAGACTTTCGACGTCAAAGCTGACCAGTTGGTCTCCTGGTTGTACTTCCTTTTCTCCTATTATTTGTGCAAAGTGTTGCGAGTTCTTTACAAATGACGTGCTGTTTCCTTGAAGTGGTTGGAGTAGGGGAAGTAAAAATTTACCTAGTTCATATGTAGGGGAGTTACGGGAGCTTGTAATTGGTCTTAGAGGCATATTATGTTTGTGTATTTTTGGCAGGCCATAGAGGTGTGGTGGTTTACTGTGGTGTGGTGTCAGGCGTCTCCGCGTCTTTTCTGGAATGTACCGCTCAAATTTCTTAAGTGTTCGGTAGACTCTTCCCTCGATTGTGCCGGTCGGATCTTTGGAAATAAGGGTGTAGTTTCCTTTTTGCACAACTTCCTCGATTTTTTGGTCGTATGTCTGAACATCCATGATGACAGTTGCGTTTCCTTTGTCGGCTGGTAGAATCTTGATATTAGGATCCTTACGAAGTTTTGTGAGAGCGATTGTTTCTTCCTTACCGATATTTCGTTTTGGAGGCCTTGATTTTTCTAGAATATTTCTAACCTTCCATCTAAATTCTTCCGCTTGTGTTTCTCCTATGGTTGTTGAGTCGACGGCGCTAATAATGTCCAATATTGGTATCTCTGTTGGAGCAATAGTAAAGTTTAAACCCTTAGCCATTAGGGATTCTTCTATGGGTGTTAATTCTCTAGATGAAATGTTGACGATGGTTCTTTGGTTATGGGGTTGCGTTGTTGGTGGATTTTGACTAACATGCTTTCGCAATTTCTTCTCATGAATATTTTATCTTTACACCAACGTCCCTATAAAAGACGCACTTAAGGTCATCAGGAGCAGACTTGAGGAAGACTTGACCCTACAAGAAAGAACACCGCTACCTACAAATGCCATCATGGAACTATTGGAATGCTGCCTTAACAATTCTTATTTTCAAGAAAAAGATAGATTCTTTAGCCAAGAGGACGGACTACCAATGGGCTCATCTCTCTCGCCCATAATCGCCAACATTTATATGGAATGGTTCGAATCCGAAGCAATAAAACAAGCAAAGAAGAAACCAAAAATATGGCTTAGATATGTGGATGACACCTTCATTATTTGGAACGGAAACGAGGACGAACTCAGAGAATTCTTACATCACATTAATAACTTTGCACCGACAATTAAATTCACCATGGAAAAAGAAGAGAACAACCAATTACCTTTTCTAGACGTCAATGTAGAGAAAAATGGCAACACCTTCCTAACCTCAGTGTACAGAAAACCTACACATACAGGGCAATATCTCAATTATACATCAAACCACTCAAACAACACAAAACATGGCATAGTAAGAAACCTTGTGGATAGAGCAATTACTCTCTGTAACTCAAACGAAGCTCTCAAAAGAGAAACTAACCACATCAAGACCGACCTCAACAAGAATGGCTATCCCATGAAACTGATTGACACAATATTGGAAAATCGCAAGAATCGGCCAAACACACGTAAAGCAGAGAAAGAGATACAACCAATACTCAATATTCCGTATGTCAAAGGAGTATCTGAGAAAATAAGAAGACTAGGAAAACGATACAACATCGAAACAGTATTCAGCTCTAGAGACACTTTAAGAAGCCACCTAACGAAGACGAGACCAGTAAGCCAGAAAGACAAGAAAAATTGTGTTTATCAGATCCCATGCGAATGCGGCCAGTCTTACATTGGTGAGACACTAAGACCACTAGAAGTAAGGATTAAAGAACATCGGAATAATACCCGAAAAGGAGAGACCGAAAAATCAGGTGCAGCTGACCACGCCTGGACGCACGGCCATCATATCATGTGGACAAAAGCGGAAATCCTGCAAAAAGAACCGCACTGGAGGAAGAGGAAGTTTAAGGAAGCTGCTACCATACACCAAAATCCAGGTTGCTTTAGTAAGCCTTCATTAGACATGAGAAACGTCTGGAAACCCTTGTTAAGTAAATGTAATCTTAGAATAAGACCACCCAAGAGTTAAACGCATGATTCACCGAGCATGACGTCATCGAGCATGACTCATCAAGCATGACTCATCCAGTTATGCGTCATCACCTAGCAACACGCATGACTCCGCCCACTAGTCATGCGTCACAGCACCTGCCTAGTATAAATAGAGCTGTAGTTACCGTACTTATTCAGTATTCACCTGAAGACGACTGGAGATACTTACCAGTTGAAACGTAGTGATTCTAAACAAATAAAGACAATGCAAGTCCAAAACTCTACTGCCGTTCATTAAGTTCCTTATCTCCCATTTTAATTTATCAAAGAAGACTTTACAAATTTTTCTATTTAAATCATCGTTCTTAACTAAAGTTGTCAAGAAACTTTTGGAGATGTTATTCAAATTGGAACAAAAGTCAAGAACCTATTAGGTATCCACTGAATACTACCTAGATATTGTGATAGGAATTACTTACAATAAAGTAATGTACTAGTGACATAAATATTATCGACAAAGCTTTAAAAAAATTTAACTTATCGACACACTACTCTCCTTTGCCCGTGAATATTAAAGAATGTAATAAATGCCGGTAATACTGCACCGGCTAGGTAGAATATATAAAACATTGTATATATGGTTAAAATATTGGTGTACAAAACAATCACTATGCTTCATTTTAGTTATGACTCTAACTTTCAATCAGAAAACTCTATATACACTATATAAAAAACAGCCACAAAAATACTAAAAAACACCAAAAAACAACGAAAATAATAGGACGCGAACTGACATGTGAACTTGTTACGGTCCACACTAAATCTAGTAACTTTTCGGCGGAACTAGAATCAGCTGTGAATGTCATCTGTGGCTTTTAACTGTCGAAACGCCGTTTTCTATCGCGATATGATCTCTATCAGACAAGGAATAGACATAAGCAAGTTTTCTGGGGCTACAATTAATAATTGTACTTTTAATGTTGTTTTTAAATAGTTATGTAGAGCCAATATGGGTAAACGCACCTCCTTAAACAAATTTAACTTTATTATTATTATTATTATTATTATTATTATTATTATTATTATTATTATTATTATTATTATTATTATTATTATTATTTATTATTATAGGAATTAACATAGTTTTTGAATGCTAGTGCTATTACCCTAAAAGTACATTTACCCTAAGTCACATTGATGTACTTTATTTTTATTAAAATAAATAAAGTATGTTTATGTTTATAACTTTCTGGTATTATTTAATATATATTTAGTCATGAGAACACAGTCATACTTTTACTTCCGCTGCTATTGGCAACGGAAGAAAAAGTAAATACTTTTTCTTCCGTTGCCAAAAGCAACCGCCTTCTGACGAAAAAGTAGAACTTTAACGTCAAGAAAGTAGTAGAAAAACGTCAAGTTTATTGACGTTTGAAGAAAAAAGTCATTATTACCTTACACTTAGTCGTTGCTAGGCAACGGAAAATAACTGTTAGGAAATATTTATTATTGTACTGTAAGGAAATATTATTTCTGTACGGCTACTTGTAAACTAAAATGTGTTAAGATTGACAATTCAATATTACTGTGTTTCCATAGTTACAACACAAATATTTAATGGCATCCTTTATTTGTGAACAAAGTTAATAACATTTATTTCAAAATTTTAACAAGTTGCTTGTAATAAGTTATGTTCTTTTAATAATTTTTGATTTACGGAAAAATAGTATGTATACCTCGTAGAAAAAGCCACATTCCCGGACTCCGTATTGTCAGTCTCGGCTTGCGCCTCGACTTACAATCTTTACGGTCATCCGGGAATGTTCAGCTTTTCCTACTAGGTATAAAATATACTATTATTTGCTGTTTACGTATTTTGTCGTTATTTAAATACCTTTGCACCCCAACTACACCACGAAGCTTTAGAATATTTATAATTTTTACAAAAATTAAATTAAGTGTAGTTATTTTACGTCCAACCGTTTTTGAGATATAAATTATAAAATGTTTTTTATACAGGGTGTCCCGTAACTTATGAGCCGTAGAGTAACTGGAGATACTAGACATCAAACTAAGCCAATTATGTCATATACGTTTTTTCGGATTGTCACTTTTGTTTGTTTTTTTTTGTTAATTTAATTATTTACTATGTTTTTTTATGCTTTGGGATGTTTAAAGGAAAATATCTCAAAAACCGTTAAAGATATTAAGATCAATCAAGTACACATTTTTGACTTAGAAAATGCCCTTTTTAAGAAACTATAATTGAAAATCACCTAATATCACAGGTAAGAAAAAAATTCATAGATTTATGAAGGCCAGTGTATGCAACTAGCGCCCTCTAGTTTGAAACTTAAAAATTTCTACAAATTCTTATTTCTTGCTCATAAAAACATAATATAATATTGCAAATTATGGCTTATTTTCGAGAATAAACTTTTACTTTCAACACCCTGTATGAACGAGTGACAATCCGAAAAAACTTATATGACATCGGCTTAGTTTGATGTCTAGTATCTCCAGTTACTCTACGGCCCATAAGTTACGGGACACCCTATATAAAAACCTTACCGAGAAGAAAGTTCAATAATTTTAAAACTAATAAAGCTAAACTTTTAAAATTTTGTAACCTTTTAACTAAAACGTAGATCTTTAGGAGGTTGATGAGACAATGATGTTTCTTGAACGATATAAGAGTTTTGGACTTGCATTATCTTTATTTGTGTTGAACCACAACGTTTCAACTGGTAAGTGTCTCCAGTCGTCTTCAGGTGAATACTCAGAGTAGACGACTGGAGGTTCTGACCAGTTGAAGTTGAAACCAGAGTATTCACCTGAAGACGACTGGAGATACTGACCAGTTGAAACGTTGTGATGTAAAACAAATAAAGACAATGCAAGTCCAAAACTTCTATCGTTCATAGATCTTTAGCTTCCGTAACTTTTTCGTTTTTTATACAAGGTGTTTTTAAGATTGTGCCAATTTGACCATTTAGATAAATGTGCATAAGTCAATTTTTGCAAGAAGATGTACCGGGTGTCCCACTAAGAATGGCTCTCGGCCGTATCTCGGAAACTACTGGACATAGAAACTCAGGAAAAAGTTCCGTATTTTGCCGCAAGAGGGCGTAATTGAAAAGTAAATTTTAAAAGTTTACATATCTCCAAAAATTCCACATTAAGGTATATCTTTGATAACACCATTGAAAAGCTTGGACAATTATGCATCATTTTGGTCTTATGCTCATTGGCGTACCGACTTTAATAAAAGGGGGGAAGCGGTTGAATGTGTAATCAGTTAAATCGCTGTAACTTATAAACGCTTATCCGATTTTAGCAAACTAAAAACTGTTTGGAAGAGAAATGTATGCACTTTCACCAATCGTATTTAGTTGTCCATAATAGTTCTCAAAAAAAATGCTAGAGGGCGCAATTTGTAATAATAACACATTTTTTGATTTTACTCCGAAAAAATAAATCATACGGTAATTATGATACCATAATCGAAAAGTAGATGAAATTTGCTAGGAAAATATTAAAACCGCAGCTCGATATCTCCGTTCGTTTCAGCGTTATCGCCAATAGAATAATTTTTAAAATTAAGCGATTATATATTTTTTAGAAAAAAAGTGGTACGCCACTGATATTTTTCCATGTGGATATTATTTCTGATTTTTTTTTTATTATTTACTTATTAATTTATTCATGACCCAAAAACAGTAAAATGACTTCATGTAAATGGTCTCTTGCGTTTTTCTCCAGGCACACCGTTCTTAATTAAATTAAATTAGCTCTACTATTTATTATTATCATTATTAACATTGATAATGAAAAATTTCGTTTTATTAAAATTGTTGGAAATTACCACCTTCACTTCCGCCTGTCTAATTTAATTTAATTATTTTAATTAAGAACGGTGTGCCTGAGGAGAAAAACGCAAGAGACCATTTTTATGCAGAATTGACCAGGCTAATCAAAAATAATATCCACATGAAAAAATATCAGTGGCGTCCCACTTTTTTTCTAAAAAATATATAATCGCTTACTTTTAAAAATTATTCTATTGGCGATAACGCTGAAACGAACGAAGATATCGAGCTGCGGTTTTAATATTTGTTCTAGCAAATTTAATCTACTTTTCGATTATGGTATCATAATTATACCTTATGGTTTATTTTTTCGGAGTAAAATCAAAAAATGTGTTATTATTACAAATTGCGCCCTCTAGCATTTTTTTTAGAACTATCATGGACAACTAAATACGATTGGTGAAAGTGCATACATTTCTCTTCCAAACAGTTTTTAGTTTGCTAAAATCGGATAGGCGTTTATAAGTTACAGCGATTTAACTGATTACACTTTCAACCGCTTCCCCCCCTTTAATTAAAGTCGGTACGCCAATGAGCATAAGACCAAAATGATGCATAATTGTCCAAGCTTTTCAATGGTGTTATTAACAGTAATATACCGATAGAGGAGGCGTCTTATCTGTAATACCGCTGTTTTTTACAAGAAATCGATTTTCTGATAATTTTCACGAAATATAATTTTTACTTATAATCTGATAAGATCCCGAGAGCTTTAGCTCGAGGGTCTTATCTTTGATTATAAGTAAAAATTATATTGAGTGAAAATTTTCTTAGAAAATCTAGTTTCGAGTGAAAAACAACGGTATGAAGATAAGACGCCGCTTCTAGAGGTGTATTTTATTGGATACTTTACTGAACCCGAAATAAAAGCCGTTTGTGATAAAGGAAAATATGCAAATACATCATATTGATTTACTTTTAAGTTTATAAACGTGCCACAACTAACAATTAATTAAAAATCCAAGACTAAATCAGACGCGTGGAACGTCAAAAATCAAATTCGCTTATTTTCATCACGGTGGCCATGAAAACGCCAAGATTTCTTAAGCTCACGTCAAAGCAAAGCACACTGAGTTTAATATTGCAGACATTTTATCAAAACATTTCTTTGAAAATGTCAATAATTAAGTTAAGTTTATGCCCTAAAATCACCTTAAATACTGTTGTGTGTCACCTATATTTTGTAGGTGTTATAATATTTATTTATTAAACTTGATTTCGTGAAATAAATTACTGTTTGTTTGACAAAAAGCTACTGTGGTCTTACCGAGCTAGTCGTAGGTCTTATCGGAAAAGACCACGTTACCAAGGTGGTTGCTATGAAAATTTGCGTTCTGATTCTGATTGGTTCTATATATGTGAGGTAAATTATCAAAGATATACCTTAATGTGGAATTTTCGGAGATATGTAAACTTTTAAAATTTACTTTTCAATTACGCCCTCTTGCGGCAAAATACGGAACTTAAAAATTATTTCCAGGATTTTCTCATGACCACTTTAGTTATAATTTTTTTTTTCCTGAGTTTCTATGCCCAGTAGTTTCCGAGATACGGCCGAGAGCCATTCTTAGTGGGACACCCGGTACTATTTGGTAACTTACCATATTTTTATTAGAAAACTGCTAGTTGGGCTATCCGAAACATGGTGTCCAGAAGCAAGAATCAAGCGCCAAAATTTATCGAGCTTGGAGCTGAAGACATTTTACATAAGGACTTACAAGCCTTTAAGGAGATTGAATATGACATTAAAGCAGCCCTAAGAGATCTAGGTTGTAAAGTTACCCTTAAGGAAGAGTGGACGGGAAAAGGTGGCGCATTAACTACGGGAATTTTTAGAGAATAATTAAATTTTATATGAAAAGTACTGACATTTTTACCGCACCAATTAATAACCTTCACAAATAGTTATGCGAATTTTGGCAAACTATCTATAACTGAATAACAAAATAATTTAAAAAATATATATTATATGAATGCTTATTTTGATTTTCCTATTTTAAAGCTTTAACTTTTCTTTGATATATACTTACTAGCTTTTAATAGACTTTTTAAACATTTTTATAAAATTATTATTGACACTTTAAGAACGTTTATTAAATGAAAGATTTTAAGAATGTCGATTTATTATTGAACTGTGAATGGATGGAGAGGTAAAGTTGATACTAATATAAAGTAATACAGGGTGATTCCTAAATTGATACTTTTTTTAACTCTGTATAGAAGGCATTAAAATAAACATTTTCAAACACCTTTTTCAAAAAATTCAAAAATAAGGTACTTACATTCATTTATTACACTATGGATCAAATACGGTCCTGCCTAACTTGCCCGTTGAGTAACATTAAGAAAACTTCTGGGTGTAGGATGAGCCCGCAAGAGAAAACGTTCTGCGTTTAATCTCTAAGCAGCAGCCGCACTTTGACGACACTCACCGTAAATAAGCACCATATCTACTAGTTCATTGTTTTCAAGTTTTACTATTTTCACGTCACCAATTTAAAATGAACTTGCTTCAGAAAAACACACCGCAGCGAATTGCCAAATAACTGCAGACCACCGACCCGTTAATTGCATGACTACTAAGAAAAACAACATAAAGTAAGCAGGCTACGTTTTGATGACCAGGCCTGCACGTAGATTTTTTACTTTTATATCGTCTATTTTTAAGTTTTTGGAAAAAAGGTATTTAAAAATGTTTATTTTAATGCCTTCTATACACAGCTAAAATAGAAGTATCAACTTAGGAATCACCCTTTATAAATAAACAAACTTTTTCGGTTTTTTAGATATTTAAAACCTCCCGATAAACAATTTAAACAAAAATAGGTAGAGTAATCACCACAAATATAGCATTCTTGTTTATGTATTCTGTAAAAAACACTAGCAAAAAAATTAACAAACGATGTTCCCGTACAAAGTATTTAAAGAGTCAACGTGGACTACGAGAAACCCCACTCTAATGAACATTCTGTCGGCCTTTTGAGCCTATTTTCCGCTCCTTGTTGACTTATATAGTTTGTTAATCATCGTGCAAAATTCAACCAATTTTTTTTTTCGATCGCTCGAGGTCGACGCGCCGATACGACTACTTCGTTCTTATATATGTATATAACGATAATAAGAGATAGCACAAAATCCTAATAGGGTCTGGTAACCAGTTACCCTCTACTACTATCGCAGGTAAAGTTGTAACAAAAAGTATTGGGACAGAACTTCATATAACCTGTTTGTCGCTACTGTTTTAAAAATTATATTTATGAATTTCTGTAATAACATTTTTTATAAGACAATAATTTTTATTCTACTAATTAGGTACTTTATTTGATAGCTGTACAAAATATAATAATCGCTTTATTCACGACTTCAATCATACAATGATCTAAGTAAAACTATTCGTTAAGATAAACGACAATAATAATGTAATTATTTTGTAATAATAATAAAGGAATGACTGTACTAATACTGATCGTGTAATTGGTTAGTTTAAGAGCATTCCATAGCAGCATGAAACGCGGCATCATTTCCTGGCTAGTCTAATTGAAAATTTAATACAAAAATTTTACTAAGGGGTTCACAAGAACTTCTGGTATGGCGTATTTTTTCCAAAAAAAAAAATTATTTTAAAGTTTAAATTATACATAATAGGTTCGAATTGTATCACTCACCATGCAGAACATAAAAATAGAAATATTGCGGCTATTCATGTTAATTTTTTATTTTCCATTGAAATTACAAACGATGCCCCACTAACGCCGCGCCACTTAATTCTCGTGAAATTTATTTTTATATTTTTTTTATATACAGTGTATCTACTTAAGTTGGCAACTAATGAGAAACTTTTTATTATTAACTTTACGAAAAAAAGTTATTTTTCATAAAAAGTTCTGCATGGTCCAAAACCTAAAATGCAACTATCAGATGTTAAATTTTTTCAGTCGTACCTATACGAGGTTTATCAAAAAATATGAATTTTGCCCAAGAGTAATAGATATTTACGTTCTAAGTCCGGTAAATCAACTTTTACAGTATGAGTGAAATGTTTCGAGACGAGGCGACGAAGGAGCCGAGTCTGGAATTTTGAAACGAATACTGTAAAGGATTTGCCGGACGAATGACTTACAATATTTTATTTCATACTGTTGTGTTGAATATTATGTTTTGAAATTATAATGAAGTTTTATTCTGCGTCGTAAATTTGAAAAGTGCTTATATTTACTGGTGGAAACATTGTGTGTTTGACATAAAATTCAAATATAATGGAAAGATAGCGTTAATGTACCATTGCGCCCAAAAAAAACTGGGACAGCAAAATGTAGTTTAATCTCCCAGACTATTAGCTTGTTTTGAAGTTGTCAATTTAATTTAATTTGGTGACTGACAGTGACGTGTTAAAAGAAATATTTTTTGAAATGCCCGCATTAACCACTGAGCAAAAGCGATCATTTACACTCGATTGAGAGATGAGCATCAAATAAGAAACATCGCAGATAAATAATTAAGAATTAGCAAAAATACCGTGTTGTTGGCTGAGCACAAAATTGCAGAATATGGAAGTATTGTAAGAAAAGCAGGTTCTGGTCGCCCAAAATTTCGAATGACGGCCAAGATATAAAATTAGTTAATTTTCTAAGCTAAAGAAGAAACACATTTTCCTGGCTAATACAGCGCATAGAAAAATTCGTAGTTTGGATATAAAAAGATGTTGTGCTGCTAATAAAATATTTTTGACCGAAGCAAACAACAGAGAAGAGTAGAATTTGCTAATGAATATATAAATGAAGGTAACATAATATGGGAAACCGTAATATTTTCCGATGAAAAACCTTTCGATCATGCAATAACGGAAAAATCCGCGTTTATGGGTACGAGATACGATGAAAGATATCCAAATAAGACTAATCAAAGTGGACGCTATTCTATATATGTATAAGCGTTTGGGACTGGATTAGTGCAAGGGGCCTAGGAGTTTACCAAATAGTGCAGGGGAGACTCAATGCACCAATATATTGCAACATATTAAACCAAGTTATGATACCATCTGTCGACACAGTATATGGCCAATATTTTATATTTCAACAAGATAATGCTCCTATACATAAAGCCCGCATAGTTCAAAATTATTTAGAAGAAAATCAAATTCGTGTTCTGCCGTGGCCTTCGAAAAGTCCGGATATCACCCAATTGAAAACGTTTTGGGTGAGATGGCAAAATTTATATATAAAAACAACTTCCAGCCTAGAACTCGGGATGAATTAAGCCAAAAAATAATGGAACCATGGGATGCATTAACGCAAGAGTATACCAGAAACCTAGTGTGACGTTTACAAGCCTTAATCGATAATAACGGTGCAACTAACAAATATTGAAAAACATGTTATTATATTAAGGTTTTAATATGATTGAAATTTAAATTTATAGGAATATAATATTTAAAAATATTGTTTTATTTTTGTTCATTTCAAAACACTAAATACGTGTATTTTCATTTTTCCTCGTATTTTTAAAAATGTAGTATTGTTGTTTTGGTGTTACCTTTTCACTTTCATGACAACAATTATAACAACAATGATAACCTTTCCTCAATAGATTTTAAATATTCCTTATAGTCAAGGAGCTGAGGAGCTACTTTACAACAAAAATGTTGCTGTCCCAGTTTTTTTTGGGCGCAATGGTACCTAGGAAACGTAATTGTTTTAATTTCTTTTATGTCCAAATGGCGTCTAAACAAAAAGTAAAGTCAGTTGAATATTAGCGTTATTTCACAATTATTTTCGGTAAAATTGACGAAATGGAGTTGGAGGATGGTGTAAATTTGATGCCCGAAGAAATCATGCAGAAATCTAACGAAGCTAGAGAACAGTTAATTTATTATTAATATAAGAAATTGTTAAAAAAAATTAGTTTAATTTTATTCTGTGTGAATGCATAGAATATGTTAGGTATGTTTAATAGTGAGAGGATCTTGTATGTAAAAAATTTGGGATTAAACTAAAACTTACACATTTCAGTCCGGTAAAGAAATTTTATAGGACTAGTCCGGTAAAATTTTTTACCGGACTTATTGCTGTAAAACCTTATTTTCTGGACTAGATTCAAATATGTAAACGTGTGTATATCGTATACGACTTTTTGGTGCGATACGGTGGAAGCGCACGTTTTGTTCGTGATGACTTATAGACTACCTACTGTTTGCTCTTAAGTTAATACTGGTGTGAAAATAAAAAAAATTCCTACTACCGACTTATGAAAATATCTGAAAAAAAAAACATTTTATTTTCTGTTTTTGTTTTCTAGTGACGTTACCTATAAATATGTATATGGAAAAACTGAAAGCATTTTCTAGAAGCACTTTTTGACGATGCATTTAAAGATTTTAACTAATTTTTAAAATTGACGTTTCGGTTTGCTGTTAGCAACATTTTTTAATACGGACCTGAAATTTAAATATTTTGGTTCCCAAAAACATAAACCAATAACATTTTGCCAAAATTTCACCGTTTTGAACCGAAACCCCATCATCAGTAACTTAATGTTTTTTGCAATGCGGTCATGATAATTATTGTTTGAAACATAACCATCAAAGCCTAAAAAGTTACTGATGATGGATTTTCGGTTCAAAACGGTAAAATTTTGGCAAAATATTATTAGTTTGTAGATTGTACGAAGTCAAACGGAAAAAATTCCATGAAATAGATATTCTGCTCTATTAGAATTTCAAAAATAAACTGGAATTGTTTTCTTTAGCTTCGTACAACCCGCTGCACTCTATATGAAAGCGATGAATCATTGACAATAATTTGGAACTTAGGGTATAAGGAGAATCGATGTATTTTAAAATGCGATATATTACAAACACGAACAATTACCGATATAATTTCCCGTTGCGCCGTCCTTAATGAGTGTATCGTAGAGAGACTCCTCTTATACTGTCATCAATTGTTAAGGAGTCTACTCACGTTCAGCCGGCCGGCCTTTATCGATAGTAACACTACACCTTTAGTTTTGTTCACCGATAATGGCCTGCAGTTCTGGGCCGGATTCGATTGTGGCCTCCATATCACACGGAGCTTGTACTGTACTGTGAGAACTCAGACAATCAAGTGCAAGTAATTTTTAAAAAACTTTCTTAAGGTGAATGATAATTATTGTTTCGATTATTTATTAACTCTTTGAAGCACAAGATATGGCACATTTTTAAGACCCTTTCGGCATGAAATAGATTTGAAAAATAAAATTGTGAAATTTTACCATAAACATGTTTATTTGCTTAAAAAAATATGGGTAATAACATTATTTCATCTAAAAAAAAAATTGTATTGCCCAAATTTAAGAAAAATAAGTGGTTAGTTTAGGTAACCACCATGCACAGGAATCGAAATCTTTAAAATCGGAAACAAAAAGGCTGTCTCTTGGCGACTGGTCCTAAATCGGTTCTGTAGCTAAAGTCAAAATATCTATGTGTTGTCTCTTATTTTGATCAGCGGTAGTTCCTAATGATGCAGAAGCAACATCATTAGGGAGTTTAGAAGTTGAGGCTTTAGGATCTTTTTGATATCCGGATGTTGCAAAATTTATCAGAGGCATATTATTGTCGTCCCTATCATCAGAATGTTCGGGTTTGCGATGCCAAAATACAAAGATTAAATTCGTCTTCATGTAGGGAAATGGTTGGCTCAACATCAGAATCATCAGATTCATCTTTAGAGCCCAAAGGAAAATCTTCATCAGAAACATCATGTAGCTCCTTTAGTTCCTTATCTTTCAAACTTGCATGTTTTTCAGTAAAATTTATTCGTGTTATTAGAGATAACTATAATTACGTGCAGCACTAGTCAACAGTCAAGTCAAAAAATAGTCACTGCAATTCCAGTAATAATTCGTTTTTTATTTTTTCGTACCTTTACCAAACTTCTAATTACCATAGAAGTAATTATTTATTTGATAAGGGTACCAAAATATTTGCAATTTTAGAGACAGAAAGACATAACAGTTCGACACTCAATCTATCTTTAAAGTTTTCACCGTTCTTACTGACTAAATTTTTTTAAAAATGCGCATTAAGCTACAAACGCTACGTTTTTCTTACTTTGTGTTTATGTCAAATATGCGCGGTGAACACGAGCACTAACCACTTAACCTAACGTACATAAATCCGCTTCAGGATAAAAAATCACTGTAGTAAATACGCACTCTTATTTAGGACATATCAAAACATGTAACTTACAAAAATAACACCTCCAAACTGCAATATGTAAGTAAAACTTTAAAAAACACATCAACAATAAAAGCAACTCAGTTATTTTGACGTTTACCAGCATACAATTATCTGTACTTTCCAACTATAACAACCGAATTTAAAAACGAGTTCGCTAGCGACATCTGTACATTGTACATCAAACTAGGTTAGGTGGTTCCAGATCTAGCCACTATGCGTAAGTGCCTGGCAATAGGAGGATGTTCGTGGTTATTAACGCAAACCACCATGCTCCTTGGGTCGCAAAATTGGTGGATATTACAGCTAACCACCGTGCTTCAAAGAGTTAAATCTTGCTTTTTCTTGATATTCTAACATTTTTCAGTTCCTTTCTGAATGCACTTTCTCAAAATTACTCTTTTATACAGTAAAAGTAATTCTCCATACGCCTTCAATCGCAAAAGCTCTGTTGGCATATATTATAAAGTATTTTATTTTCTATAAACATTTATGCTTGCAGTAGAAATCAATAAAAATTTTGATATTTTAACATTTTTAAGTTCTTTCAGCCATTTTTAATAACAACATTTTCGTTTGAAGTAAAAGTAGGCCAGCAATTCAATGACGGTCGTAATAGGCCATTGATTATGTCATATCATAAGGAACCACAGAGTGTGTGGGTTTTTATTGCATAAATCGTTCAATTGGTTATTCAGAATGAAAAAAACCGCAGAGTGCTATTAAATTAGAGGGGGGAAACTGGAGATAGGGGGGGAAATGCAACTCTTACGGTTTTTTGAGTATGTCTCGAAAACGAAGCAAAATTTGGGGGTATTTTATAGGAAATATTTTGTAGAGAGTTAGATTTTTTATCGAAATGGCATAATTAAAAAATTTACAAGTATAAACTGAACAATCAGTTCAAATTATAATAAAAACAATTTAACAAAAAAGTGCAAAAAATTAAATATTTTATTTTTTTTACTTTTATGCAAATAACTTTTTTTTGAGCAGAGATAGGTATAGGCATTGCTTCATAGAAAAGACAGGATATTAAATTTCCTACAGAATTACGTATTAAAAAAAATTTTGATGAAGTTTCAAGAGATATGACCAATTAAACTTTGTCATATTTTTTGGTTTTTATTGAATTTATAACAATATCATTTTGGTACTTAGTTTTGAATGCCTGCAATTGAATTTTATTTAATAAAAACATGTTAAAATAATTGATCAACAACAAATAAATGTTATATGCATACATGAACGTACATAATTTTTATTTATTTTTTAATCAAATTAATAACTACTTTTTCTTAAAAATTGCTCTTTATTTATCTAAAATATAAGTATTTGAAAAAATACATCTATAATTAATTAACGTCTTTTAAAATTTATTTACCCATTAAAGTAAACCGTGAGATATGTCTCTTATCACATATGCAACACTTAACTCATAAAATATTATAATAGTATTTAATTTGTAAGTCACCTCCCGCACAAACACGTTTCAATTTGTCTTGATGATACGATCCCAAACAGTTTGGAGCTAAGAGCTCTATACACGTCAGTATATTTTTTCCACAGTATATTGTTTCTAGATATAGTAAATTTTATATTGACAGTATATGGCCAATATCTTAATAAAGGCCTCATACGATCAATATTGCATATAACATTTATTTATTGTTGATCAACATGTCTTTATTAGATAAAATTCAATTGCATACATTTAAAACTAAGTAACAAAATGATATTGTTATAACATCAATAAAAACCGAAAAATATGACAAAGTTTAAACGGTCATATCTCATTGAAACTTCATCAAAAAAAATTTTTTAATACGTCATTCTGTAGGAAATTTAATATCCTGTCTTTTCTATGAAGCAATGCCTATACCTATCTCTGCTCAAAAAAAAGTTATTTGCATAAAAATTAAAAAAATAAAATATTTAATTTTTTGCACTTTTTTGTTAAATTGTCTTTAATATAATTTGAACTGAATAGACTTGTAAATTTTTTAATTACGCCATTTCGATAAAAAATCTAACTCTCTACAAAATTTTTCCTATAAAATACCCTCACATTTTGCTTCGTTTTCGAGATATACTCAAAAACTCGTAAGGGTGGCATTTTCCCCCCCTCTAATTTAATAGCACTCTGCGGTTTTTTCATTCTGAATAACCAATTGAACGATTTATGCAATAAAAACCCACACACTCTCTAGTTCCTTATTACCCTGCTTTTTAGGACATAATCAATAGCCTATAATACACACGTTCAGTTTTAACAACCGATAATCGCCGGCCGGCCATTATCTCTCCGGTAAATTCCTGCCGGCCGACTGAATGCAAGTAGGCTACTTTAGAAGTACTTTGTAACAAGATGAAGTTTTATTTTTAAAAAATAGGTACAGATGAATGAGATGACTTGAAAGTAAGCTGGGTTAAATTTTCGTAGGTTAAAGTTAATACTCTTATGTTGTATGCACTTTATTTTTCTCGTTTTTCCCCTTAAGTTATTATAGTAATAATGTTCTTTGCATGTGTTCGTTACATTTTGCATTTTTTTACAAGTTTTAACAGGTATTTGCACGGTCGATACAAGGCATCTCATCTTGAGCGGTAATATACGGGTCGGTATCTGTTCTAAGTCCAAACGAGTATCCAGGTATTTGTGGGAGTTTTGGTAAGTAAATCGGTCCGGGAGTTTGACTTTTACCCAAAGGCGGATAGACTCTGGGGGAGATGCTGTAGTCAGGAGCTTTGTTTTTGTATATATCTGTTTTTGCACTATCGTATTTTGCTGGGCCAGGGGAACGTTCATTGTCCAATAGTTTTTGTCTGAACGACCTAAAATTTAAAAAATAATGTAAAGACTTGTTCCTTTTTTTATTGATTAAAAGAATGTGTGAAATATTCTATTTCGATTTCTAAGGCATCTCTTATGCATGCGTTTTTTCTCGCATATGTGCACTTTTATGCATGAGCCTCAGTGTGATCACTAAAAGTAACGAGTCCTAATGTTATAAAAGACTCGTTACTTTTGGTTTTTCGTTACTCTAAAATTATATCTAACAAGCTATTCTACCCAGAATTTTTCAACGGACGGCTTCGTTAGTGGACTTGATAGCCAATAACCATCGAGATAATAAATTTCTATTTTATTCTATCTCGATTCCAATAATAGATGACAGACAAAACGTATCATAATTATTTTTCGTACTGGATTTTGTTTTTACCTCGTCGGCCGACCGACGCGTGACTGCGTGTCGTTTTGCATAATATACGTCGGAGAGATGGCGTATTAATATTTTGTTTAATTTGTTGTCATGAAGCCATTTAGAAAGAACTTTCGATCCGAAGCCAATTTCTGTTGTATTATTTATCGAGTTTTAATCCTGTTTGGTTGGGGAAACACACAGGACTGAAAGTTACCGCGGAGAGACGAAAGCAATGTTTATTCTTATTTCTTTTTTAACTTATAACAGGCACTTATTTTTTTAAAAATAATATAAATTAAGTATTCTGTTTTTTAGATTGTTTAGCGTAAAAAAATTGTGCTTAGTCAAGTTTACTCTGCGCACTTTGGTATTTAAAAAATTATGGAGCCTTAATTCCTATAATCAGAAGCCCAAAAGCAGGAACGAAGTGTTATTTGTTTATATTTTATTTAAATTGAAAACAAATAAATATTTTCATTTTTTATACAAATAGCTATAATAATTACACATTTTTTTATTTTTAAAAAACGATTCCTAATACCCAAAGTAACGAATCGGTCCAAGTCCTTAAAAGTAACGAAAATTTACATCACTGATCAGCCGCCATCGATACATTAAAGCGCACATATTTAGGGTATCCCAAATAAGGATACACTCTACAGGAATATAAGATACAGAGATGATTAAACTAGAAAAAAGTTGCGCCCTACCAAATTCTGCAACATTGTGTTTTTAAATTTAAAAAACTCCAAATCCTTCCTTGTATAAGATATTTGGGCAAAACCGAATTTTTACAATATCATTTTTTTCTCCTCTAAAAGTTGGTGTAATTAAATTTTTAATCCGATAATTCGTTTTTTTAAACCATGATCAACTTACTATATATTATTAACAATAAATTAAAATTATTTATCTAAAAAATGTTCACTTGACAACTAAAACAGTAAACAACAACTAAATATAGATTTAAAAAAAAAAACACTAAATCTTGAATATATATTAAGAAATTGGTACAAGACAGTTACTTTCCCGGTCTATGACGGGAAAGTAACAAGAATATGAAAGAAACATAGATGTACCGAATAACTAGTTTTTATACAGGGTGTCTCAGATAGGAATATACAGGGATCTCGTAAACCAAATAAGATACAGTCTGAGATGGTTACCTATATGGAACCCCACATATAATATCTTTTTATTTACTTTTAGTGTCATTATTCAAAAAATTCTTCCACCTAAATAACTTTCAAACCAGCCTTAAATGTTTCCTCTAATTCCAATATTGTATAATATAGTTTTTGTATTAGAATATCATGATCTACAGTAACGACGGCTTGACAGAGATCTAAAGCCAATGTGTGTTTATATACTTACATACTATAAGCCGCGTTTGCTGGCTTATCAGGTACTTTTGGTCCCAAAGTGGATGGCACTTCGTACTTGTCGGGGCCTGGTGTATTGTAAGGCCTAAAGCCTTGGTACCTGTAGGACATAGAGTAAGCTGGAGGTCGAGACTCCTTCATTCTAGGCGCTAGTTCTGGAGCATAAGTACCTGGTCCGGGAGTTTGAAAGGGGGCTAAAAGTTATAGAAACTAGTTAAACGTACGCCCAAAGTGAAAATACTCGAACAAAATTTGTAAAAAAAAATGTTTTACTGTATTTACGAAATAAGTAATGTTGAACTCTAAGAAATTCACTCGAGCAACAGACTGAATATCCTTACTTATATTTTTTGGGAGGTTGCGTTATTTTTACTATTTTGTATTATAATCAAAGCGATTTATTTCAAAATTACTTTTAACTATTATGTTTCCACCGTGGCATTATTTTATTTGTCATATGACCCTTTTAAGTCAATTTGTATTTTTGTAACTACATCATCATCATCTTACTTTTTTTTAAATGGAATTAAGAGCTTTCCATATCAGCCTCAAACGCGGCACCGTTTCCTGGCTCGTCTAATTGAAATATTTACTAAGGGATTCACAAGAACTTCTAGTTTGGCGGATGATACCTTTTTTTTATTGAAAATAATTTTTTTAAGTTTTAGTTATATAAGTTCAAATTATATCATCCGCCATGCAGAACAGAAATATTACGGCTATTCAAATTAATTTCTTATTTTCCATTAAAATTACAAACGACGATCTTCAAAATCTTCACTAACGCTGCGCCACTTAATTCTCGTAAAATTAGTTTTTATAATATTTTGTACCTATATAAAAAAATTTTATTGCCATCACCCACCATTTGTTTCTGATTACTCGCAAAAAAATTTTATATCACCTTTTAAGTCTGATTTAAAAATGGGATTCATATAAATTTAAAATAGCACAGGATTTATTTAGTTTTTTTGTCATATTAAATTTAAAGGATATTTTACCAAGAGGTTTCTGTCTAGATTTTATGGAATAAGCCGGAGGGCTAGCTTTTCCATATCTTGTCAACTTTTCAATAGGATATTTGGGCCCGGGTCCAATCTCTTTTCTAATGTATCCCAGTTTGATACCCATGGAATACTGGGGATTCCTGAATCTAGAAAAATCATGGTGATCGTAGCCAACTACCGGTGGTAGCAAATATTTTCCCGGTCCGGGTCCTAAAAACAAAATTTATAAATGTTTAATCAACAAATTTAAAATACAATTCTCCCAAATTAGGAAACTATTATGGGTTTAACTACGTTTCAAAGTTTAGCTTAGGCGACCCTACATGTTCAGTATTACTGACAGTCATGAATGATATCAATCATAAAATTACTAAAGTAAAATCATTTGTTACTATAATCTAGATATTTCCAACTGGCACCGATTGTAAACAATAACATAACTACGAGATCGTTGCTTATTGGTACAATTTTTCGGTCAGGACTGCTTTCAGCTTTCGCATTTGAATAAACACATTTTCCAATTATATTGTAGCGTTATCTTGCACAACACTCTGTGTTATTATTTTAAAACATATTTTGATGTTGGCATTTAGGTTTTTCTTCATGCGGTGCTTGTGGTGATGGTTAACTTAAAATAGTTATCTTTAGGATTAATCTAATGTAGAAACATTTAAAAAAAACATGTATTAAAATAAAATATACAATGGTTTTTGTTTGGAAGTGGACCACTTCGCGAACAATTATATGACAAATATAAAGGTTGTGATGTAAAACAAATAAAGACAATGCAAGTCCAAAATCCTTCTATCATTCAATAAAATAGAATAAATTCAGTTTATAAAGATCACTTTTGTGTATTACTGCTTTCACCCATCATGTACATACAAGGTTTTAAATAGGACCCTGTTCAGGTCGAGAGACCAAGTGTTTTTGTTTACATTTGATGCCAGTTGGAAATATCTAGACTAAATTATTTTGTAATGGAGACCCACACATGATCAATAAGACTATCAATCTTGATAACGGAATGACAGTAATACTGATCGTGTAAGACCAAAAATTTTAAATGTATGGAATTGATATCATTCAGGACTGTCAGTAATACTACAGTAACTGTCAATCATACAATTAGGTACTAACTGGATGCACGTTACAACTCGCAAATAAATAATCACAACAGAAATAAAAAATAAGGTACCTACCTAGGTCCTGTTATTATATAAAGGGTCCTGTCAATTGACATACAATTCATTTTGACAACCTTTGTCATTTCGAAGAACTTTAATTTTACGTATTAAAAGTGATTTGAATTTGAAAAAATACTTAGTTGGAAAGTATTGTGAAAATATTCCCATTCTTCATCAAAAAAGGAAATGTTGCTTTTTGCTTTTTCTCTCTTCGTTCGCTGCCAGGGCCATTCCCGAGGAATACAGCTTAACGTGGGTTCCGAACCACGATCCTCGGTCATGCGACACCCCCCAGGGGCTATCAACCCTTGGTTTCTTGTCATTGCATGACCTACCGATTGGGGAGTGTGTACCTTCTTCCGCACCCCACGAGATGTCCGATCTCATCCGGCCTGGTTACCGGCGTGAATGGGATGGTTTGGAAGATGATACCTTTTACACTATTCCCTGCATTCTTAAATCCACTGAATTTCGGACATACTTTTTTTATTGTACCTATTACGCCCACCCCGGGAATCGAACCCGGGTCGCCACGAAAGGAAATGTTCATTTTAAAGTTTATTTTAATCCTGACAGAATTGAAAAAATATACGATTTAATCAAAAGTTATGACCGAATTAAAAATTACATCACGAGTTTTTACGTGCATCCATTGTAAAACCATTGTATGTATTGATGTACCTATTATTAAAAGGTACCTAAACAAAGACGTGGCGAGTACCGCGCGGCGGGGTGGGGGTTATTAACCGCTTATTATTTTTTATTTGCCAGTCAATAATATTGTTATCTTTGTTTTGATAACTTCAATAGACAAAAACAGTTTAGAAACAGGAGACCCGACTCGAGACCTTAGTCGAATCAGGTAGAAGTGTGTCGTTTACAGACCGATCGGCTGCTGCTATTGCAAATTTTAAAAAGTTTCTTATTTGCAAGCATGAAATATTCGTGACCTCGAAAAAATGTCAGTGAACAAAATAAAATTTGCCCTTTTAATTGATTTTTTTACTTGGAAAACCTAAGAAACATGGCGTTTTAAGAAAGAATATATCCAAAATCAACCGTTTCCAACCAAAAGCATTTTAAAATTATAATTTAAACCCCAAAATTCTCCATTCCAGAAAAAATTATCAGTTTTAAAGGCCTTTTTACATTGGGTGCAATTGCAAGAAAAATGGCTTGGAAGCATGCGCTTTGACGACGTTTTAATCAGCTGATGCACGTTTTCCCATTTAAAACCTGCATTAGCTGTTTAGAACGTCGACAAAGCGCATGCTTTCAGGCAATTTTTTCTTGCAATTATGCAATTGTACCCAATGTAAAAAGGCCTTTAGAGTATTATTGTTTCTGTATAATTACCCAGCACGCCTCTCTAATTTATCGTGGCCATACAATATGTTTATAGAGTCTCGCCAAGGGTTTTTATGGAGGGAGGGTATTTTTTAGTTGCCCTAGTAACCGTATTTTTTTTCTTAGTGGAAATGGGGTAATTCAGCTTCCGCGCTAAAAGATTTTTTCAGCTGTGCATTATTAATTTTGTATATTTGATTTGCAACTTTTTTGTTTGTGTTCAATTTTATCGACACCTCTATACTCTAGTTTCTTCCTTAATACTAAGTAATTACTACTAAGCTTGTAAAAGTCATTCTTATATTTTGGCGACAAAAGAATAACGAAAATATTGAATTACCAAGAAAAACATCGAAAAACAAAATTTTAAGTTAACAAAAGTATTAAAATACCAACTTTTAAATTTTAATAAACGATTATGTAAATTTAAAACAAACACTAAGCACATAAATCCTATATCAGTGAAATTTCTAACTTATGCTAAGCTGTTGAGTATTCTAAATATTAAATTTATAATTTTAGACAAATTTCTTCGTTTTTTTTCCGAAAAACTTGATTTCAAAATTCTCGCGTCTTCGGTTAACAGCCTACGCGGGGGCCCCTAATGTCGCCACCCGCGCCTACCTCTTGATGCGCTCCTGTAGGTAGACGTATGTTGTGAAAACTCAAGACTAGGTACTTACCAATATTCTTGCGAGGCATTTTCTGTTTTTTTTCTAAAAAATCCTTAAAAAGGTGTATAAAGCTTCAAAAAATAAACAAATATATGTGGTGGGTTGCAATGTAGGTGCGAGCCCCTTTATGAAAACTCTTGAGGAATTTGATGATACATGACAATTTTTTGACGATAAACAAAAATACTGGTTAACCAGTTACAATGATGTGACATTTGACAGACTTGTTTATTACCTTTAGTATCTTGCCTAGTTGTTTTGAGTGAACACGGAATCACTGGTATTCTGGTATCGAAAAAAAATTCAAAGTTGCCGAAAATTAAATATTTCTAGTGTCTTTTCTTTTTTTTTTTTTTGAAAAAACGAGACACTTAAGAACCCTACCTAGTGGCCCATCCAGAGCTCGAGTTTAAGGGAGGGAGGAATATTTAGGACTCGAAAAAATGAAGATGTCGCACTGAAATAGTATAGTTTGTACAACAAGAGTGGATATGATGTCCATATCGCACGAGGATGTAAATTGAGCACGACGCCGTGCTCAAACTTCCGAGAGCAATGGACAATCCTCTCGAGTTGAACAGTATATTTTTCCTACGACCAAACTTACAAGCCCTATGCTAAAAAATGTAAAAAAAAGTTTTCCGGTTGCCGGGCTCGAACTCACGACCATTGGATCCACAGTACAACGCCCTAACTCTCTCGACTATTGAGACCTGAAGCTAATTGTGGGAAAGCCAACTGATAAATGATGCTACATGAAATTAATATTTTATGCTCATGCAGCCGGTTGCATTATTAATAAATCTATTATAAATGCGTCTAGATTTTATTTTATTGAACAAATTAATAACAAATTGTACCATATGCATTTAAATTATATAATTTAGTGTATTGAAAAAGAAGGCGGAGCCTCAGTAAATATAATATACTGTGATTGGTCAGTGCCTTTAAATACACCACAAAGAAAATAAAGAAATGTAATTTTCATAACAGTGTTGTCAACTAATGGAAAATTTCCGGGTTCGTGAGAGCAAAGCACGCTGTCTCCAAAGGGAAAATAATATAATATATTTGTAGAATATTCTTTAGGATCACTTGTGGTTGTAATCTGCTAACAAAAGACTTTTTCAGTATTGTTTGCATTCGTGAAAGTTTTCTGTAAAAATGGGAAATTTTATTTTTAAAGGTTGCAACACTGTACATCCTATTGTATCATGTAAATTTGGTTTCCTTGTAATTGACCACTGTGATTGGTCAGTTTCATTACTTATCTGGGATGGAAATGAAATATTCCCGCACAGTTAACCGGAATACCCTACTTTTCTCGCCACTTAAGTGTAAAGGAAACAGCAAATTTCCATGTGGGAGTAGAAAAAGTATTAAAACAACAACAAAAATTAGACTACTAGGAATGTTTAATTTTTTTTACATACCTTAGAAATGCAGCAAATAGCCAAAATTTACATAATGGGTTTTTTCACTAAATTTTGATTTTCGTATAGAGAAAGAAAATTCTCTACGGTTTTAATTTTTAAATTCTTCAATTATTTACTGAGGAAAAAATTAAACAAAATACCCTTTCAAATAAAAATACGCGAAACTAGTTACCGACGTCACAACAACTCCAAGCAATGGAAGCGGTCGGTCGCTGTGTAAACGATGCACTCCTCGAGTCTGGTTTCCCGTTTCTAAATTGCCTTTGTTTATTTAAATTATCGAAACGAGATTGGTCGCACGACTGGCAAACAAAAGAATTGCGCAGTTAAGGGCATTCAACACCTATAAATATTGTATTTCCAAATTTTCTTCATTAATATGCATAATATCATCGGGTTCGTTCGGGTTTGGTGCTATAGAGCCCGAAACTGTAATTTTTTATATTTTAAAGTAAAAGATATTTTAAAAAACTGACTCTATAGCACCCTTGCGGGTATTAATTTAGACATGCTGGTAAAAAATTAAAAATTATAATGAAATAGTTTGCTCAAAATCCTGGAAAAACCATTTTGCGAAAAAGTCCTGATTTAATGCGCCATCTATTAGCGCCAATCCAACTAATTGTAACGCTGGCAACATCTCAAGATGCGAATATGGGCGCGAAGTTTTTTTTATTAGGGGGTTTTTGTTAGAGGTTGATGGTTTATTGTTAGGTGGATTTATAATAATAATGGGATTATCCCATAGATTCATTACATCTTGATAATGTAATATAGTAAATAAGTAATATTCCCAGGTAGGTATAGGTATTTAATTACTGGTAATTACAATATTTTTTTTCGTTCGAGGGTCTGTCTGGGCACATAGCGATTCGTACCGCTCAGGTAAAATGAACCCATATATATGATAATTTTTACTAATTTCTTCATATTGCGATTCGTACCGGCATACAATTTTTGGGATTTCCATCCCCCAGCCACCTGACTACCCCATTAGAACCTGATGATGATATACATAAAGGTTTTATTACATTTTGTCGTTTAGTCCCTTAGATATTAACCAGGAAAATGGATATCAAGTTTATTGAAAGTAGCCGTGGAAAACCAATGTTAGTTGTTAATTAAGTATAATTTAAAAAAGTGCTTAAAAAAAGTAAGGAACATGGATTTGCGTAAGTTGCAAATGTAAAGCCACCATTTATACCCTTGGCTCATTCGACCAAAATGTTGTCCTGAATAAGTGTGAATTAGAACATTGCCACGAAGCTGATGTAGCATTAGTTCAAAGACAAATATTAAGTACAGCTTGCAAAAGAAAAGCTTCGGAAGATATTGCTGGGAAAGCTTCAAAAATTATTCGCAAAGTTCTTCAAGAAACCCTACCACCTACATTTACTGCCAGTGACGTTGCACTTGTAAGGAATTACTTATACAATGCTCGTAGAAAAGTTTTTCCGTCTCTTTCAAAAAACATTTAAGAAGTTCTTGAAGCTGTTACAAAACTCAAACAGTAAAGGTGAACATTTTCTTTTTTCTACTGCAATAATTCATAAGGTAGTAAAAATAAAGTTAAGAAACGACAAGAATTTATGGAAAAACTATTAACCAGTAAGAATTTTTTTCTATCCCTTATCAGTCATAGATTTGACCTGCCAGATGCCCGGTACGAATCGCAATGTTGAATAAATTATAAAAAATGTGTTCAGTGCGAAACACATTATTAAATTAGTACTTTTATTGCCTTTGGTACGAATCACATAACACCCGTCTGTCTGTATAGGTAGGGGTATTCCCATTTCAAAATATGGTTTTTGTTATGCGTGAGGGCTAAAAGAAATTCTTCAATCTCAAGCGTGCCGGTGTGTGATGTTTATCTTTTTGTGATTTACTTAGCGCCATCAGTGTTATACAAATTACATATTATTTATATTTTATTTTCGTGTCAATAAGTATGGGGAAAAACAAACAAAAATACCATTTCAATTCAAGAGAAGGAGTGTTCGACAAAAAAATGTTAATCGCTAGAAAAACAAGTGGAGAAAAGTATCCAGCAAAAGCATTGACCGTTACAAGGTAAGAGTTTTTTATTACAAAATACTAAACATATATAGGCGCCCACTGATTTTATTCTAGGGGGGAGCAAAACAGTTTAACACGTACGGTATTAGAGTACATACAGAGTGTGTCACGGTGACCGTCCATTGGAACATTTCGGAAAGTAATGCGATTAGAATCATGAAACCTTGGACAATGGGGTTTTCTGAAACGCTCCCTTTAGTTGAAATAATGGCAACCTTGTGCGACTCCAGGTTATACCAGAAGTTGTCTCAAACTTGCATATTTTAAATGGAACACCCTATCCAAATTTTGTTTTGTGTTCCTTTCTTCATTTCCTATATTTTTTATTAAACACATTTTGTATCCATTTCTGAGGCGATTTTTTTTCTCAAATTTTGACTTTTACAGGGTTTTGCGTAAAATTGAATAATATAATTAAAAATAATATTTTTAAAGATAAAAGTGAGAAATTCGTCCGCTTGTGAAATTTGATAATATTGTGCTCGATAATAAATTATCGCAAAATTATATTTTAGATACAGGAAGGTGAAAAAGTAACAATTTCGTATCTTTTAAAAATATCAAAACGTTAGGCCGTTTTATTTCATTTTATTAATATAACATTATTAACATAAAGTCATATGGTTTTTGCCTTAGACCTAGACCGAAATACTGAAAAAAATTAATGCTCCCGAGTAAGAAGAAAAGGAAAGGAAAACTGGAGTGTTAGTCCGTAACTAGACTGTAATGCGCTTAAGTTTTGTTTCAAAAACAATATCAATTTTTTTTTACTCTTTATACAGTCTGATAATGCCAGTTTCTGGCGAAACATGTAACAAAAATAAACAGACATAAAAGTATTTAAGGCTGAGACTTTTGGTCATTTCTCTTACAAGATGACAAATATCAGGCCTTTTTGAGTAAAAATAGACGAATTTTTCAAATCAGAAATCTTTTTTTTTTTTGATTTATTGGCTCTAAATGTTCAGGACCTTAATGACATAAAAAGATAACTTGAAAAAATGTGTAATGATGACAAAACGTTAAAATTTCTAAAACTTTAAATTGTATTAAATTTGTAAAGATTAGAAGACCCTAAAACTGTATATAAAATTCCAGGTCCGTATTTAAAAAAATTGACTTGAGGTTGGTATATCTAAAGAACGAAACGTTCAATTTGAAAACTAATAACGCGATCTTGTAGAACATAAAATACGGCTATGAAAAAGTGTTTTTTCTCAAAGTCAAAAATGAAGGCGCAAAATATTAAAAACCAAAAATAGAAATTTCGGGTTTTTTCGAATATCTCCGAAAGCATTCAGAATATTTACAACTTTCTTTTACCAAATTACGCAAGTTGACTTCACTTCCGGTTAAACCGGAAGTGGGTTCAAAGGTTTAAATTAATCGAAAAAGACAAATTATAATTACGAAAAAAATTGGTCACCAGGTAGATTATGATTCTGAAATCGATTGTCGTCGGAAACGTTGTTTTTTAAAGTATTTTCTGAGGGGTTAGATTGCCGCCGTAGATTGTTCCAATTTTCACTTTTTATTGAAATCCCTTTGAATGAAATTAAGTACTATTTTTTATATGGATAGAAATGAAACACTAAAATGTTACATTTGAAATAAATATTCAAAGTTTGCCGTGAAATCGATCCCACATGTCTTAAATTATTATTTTTGAAAGGTAAGTAAACTAGGTAAAAGGTACATGCAGGGTTGCGACGATTTAAATCAAATGATTTAAATAAATCAACTGACTTTTTCAATTTTAATCGTGATTTAAATCAAATTATAAATAGCTGTAAAAATAAGTCGCCGAAGCAAATTACTTTTCAGCTTTGAATTTCAACATTTAAAGAAAGCCGAATAGATAGGCGCACTATGATTCATTCGCTACGTAAGAACCGACGTGACTTCGGAGCGCGCCGTCTTTTATTGCATAAAATAATAGAATATTGAATGATAGAATAGTTTTGGACTTGCATTGTCTTTAATTTGTTTTACATCACAACGTTTCAACTGGTAAGTATCTCCAGTCGTCTTCAGGTGAATACTAAATAAGTAAAGTAACTACAGCTCTATTTATACATCTAGCTAGTATAAATAGAGCTGTAGTTACTTTACTTATTTAGTATTCACCTGAAGACGACTGGAGATACTTACCAGTTGAAACGTTGTGATGTAAAACAAATTAAAGACAATGCAAGTCCAAAACTATTCTATCATTCAAGAAACATCATTGTCTCCAACCTTCAAACAGACAATAATAGAATATCTTGTGTCTGAAATCGATCGAAAATGGAGACAAACATTAGTTCGGCTCCAAAAACGGTTGCCACATTTTTGCACTGATCCGTCGATCTTTAAATATTGAAATTCAAAGGAAATAGTAAAGAGCTAAATGTAAATATGTGTCAATAAGACTTTTTATGTTTCATATGTGAGGAGTATACTGGAGTATTGTTCTATAGTAATAATAGAGTCCATGTTATGAGAATCATAAATATATAGTTTAGAAAAAATTCAAACTAAATTTAATTACATTATAAGGAAACAGGGATATACCAAATGCATATAGTAAAAAAAGATATAATGAAGGCCCATAACGTCCAAACACAGTAGGAGAAATGTTTCTGCCATCCTCTTTTATACGAAGTACTAAAAAACATGATAAATGCTCCTGATTTGTTAGCCCACTTAATCTTTATGCTCCAACTTATAGAAGAAGTCCTTTAAATTTTAATAATATTATAATACTTGTACTAACTACTAAATATAACCAAAAAGCACCCTGCTCCTTTTTACTTAAAGGATCCCCCAGACCAACACGAATTCGCTGCGGACGCGCGATATTTATGCGCTTAAAATTTTGGTTATCATTGCGACACGTTCGCATCGCTTTAAATTCGCATTGGTCTGGGGGATTCTTTGCATCAGCGCATGTTAAAAAAAGCCACTTTTTGCCGTCTGTTGGGGCCGAATTACTCCGAAACTTTAATTTGCTTATCCTTTGACTGTGTTTCTCTGTAGCAGATTTTTAGATATAGGTACCATTCATTCCCAAAATATACCATAATTTGTGTTAGAATTGGACCAACTTTAGGAATTATTTTCTCCCAAAGAAAGCCCTGAATTCAAAATCTATTACAAGACAAACAACGTTCGAACCTGTTGTAGCTATATCCATTGGTACCAAATATGCACTTTGCGCACACGTTTAGTCCTGTAATAAACTGGTTGGGAATAAATTTTTATAAAACATTAATGTATAAAATTGTATTAGTAATTTGAGGTAATACATATTTTCAATTTTCTTATAACTATATTATATTTAATATACATATTTTAAATCAAATAACTGTCTTCATAATTCTCTCTAAGCGTAAATATATCATCCAAACATTCTTCATATTCATCTCTTTCGATTGTAAATTGGTGAAATCGGGCTATTTTCAACTTTCTAGCTTCAGTGTGCAGAGACTCTAACATTTCACCTATTTCGGACCCTGAGTGAAGACCAGCGAGTATTGGTATTGATTCAACTCCTATAAAGTAATAGTATATTGTAAAACGAGCATGCTATGATTCTCATTTACAAGTAAGGAGGTCGAAAATGAGCATTCCGTACGAGTGGTAACAAAAAAAACAATATATTTGAAGATTTCAAACTAGCGAAAGTGTCATTTTTTTAGATATACAAAAAAAATTATGAAAAATATTGATTTTCATCGTGTTTTACGTCTGCTTCCAAATTTTCGAATAAAAATTCATTGTAAACTCAAAGGTACGTGTACATAAAGAAAAAAACAAATATTTAAAATAAATTATACAAATTTAACAAATTTTTCTTATAACAGCGCCTAGGTTTAAGAAAAACCTGTATGCGCCTATTTTTATTCCTACCTAGTTGAATAATCTATCTAAATATGTATTATATTATTTGTTTGTTTTAAACCTCTCAGCTATACCAACAAAATAGAAAAATAAAACTGTAATTATTACAATCACTTATCACAAATATCACAATAAGAGATGAGAAGAGAGTAGCAGAATAAACAAAATTCAAACTAGACACAAAAAATTATCACGATTTTCCCAACAATACCTTTTAAACATAATATTAAACTTTTTGTACTTTTTAACATTTCTAATACTTAGAGGAATAAGATTATAAAATTTAGGAGCCAGATGTCATAAAGCGCAAGTTCAAATCACATCTTGACTGAGGAATGTTCAGCTTATGAGCAGCGTTTGCCCGGGTCATAAAGTTATGGGACACACAATTAGATTTTAGTTTTTCATTTGTATGCACAAAACCACACACTGCAAGGACATATAGTACTTTTATATTGTTGATTTCTAAAGAATACAGTTGGTTAGTAGAATATAATCTAGGTTTATTTAGAATAATCCTTACAATGTAGTTCTGCACCACTTTCAGTTGAGCAAGATTTGAGCTGTACAGGGTGTCCCAAATTCGAGCCTCATCATGGGGATCTCGGAAACTATAAGAGATACAGCATCGGTCAAATGGTGGCAAAGTTGCGGAATTTTGTGCCCAGTCATATCGTAAAAAAATATTTTAGCTTTCTTTTTTAGTTTTAGAAATATTTGAAAAAAACTAAAATATTGAGATTTTGTTTTTTAAAATTGGCCGACTTATTTTATCCGCTATAAAAAAACAAACACAACATTGTTAAGGCAACTTTTCTTGCTCCATATCGTGGTGTTTTTAGAATTTCGTTGCAACGTTTCGTTTTTGTGGAACCATGATCAACTTTAATTTTTTAAATACGGACCTGTATTTTTTATTTTATTTTTTGAAATCTTTCTAAGCCCTGAATTCAACCATGTATCACACTTAATTATATCAAGACGTTTTGATGTCATCATTTCATCATCTGCAATGTGATAATTGTTTTTAACTAAATACGGCCCTGGTGTTAGTTACCTAATTATTTTTACCAAATAGATCCGGAATTTATTAGTTATAGAATTAATTTACTTACTACATAACGTAATATTTCAATTTTTATATAACAAACTATAAAATAAAACTAAACAAAACAAAGGTGGCTAAGACGCGAACTTTATGCTTACTTGATTGTTTGGCTTAATAATGTTGACAATTGTAGTCGCCATTTATGTTGAATATTTCAGCAAAATTATGTTTTCTGCTTTAGAAAAACGCGACATGTTACGAGTTTATTATTCTTCCAATAGGAATTCACAAATTTCTTGTGAGCGTTATTTACAGGAGTATCCTGAACGCTTACTTTGCTACGCTTGATAGAAATTTAGCCGAGTATGGTAGTCTTAATAAACCAAGAGTCAAATATGGAACACGTATGGAACCGGAAGAACAACAAAATATTTGCAATTCGGTAAATTTTAATTTATTTTAAAAAATTACCAAACTTACCTATTTAGAACATTTTATTTAAGGTTAATGATGCCCCTCGTGCCTCAACTAGGTATTTCTCCAATGAACTAGAAAAGCCGAGGATGAGAATCTGGAGAACCTTAAATTGTCATGGATACAAACCTTACAAAGTTCATATAAGTCAAACGCTTAGACCTGGTGATTCAGAAAGAAGACTTGAATTTTGTAATTGGCTTAGCTTGAAACTCAATGAAGAACCGAGTTACTAAACCAAATTTTTCCGAATAAATGGATTGACAATCGTGGATTTATACTATGGCCAGCAAGAAGTCCTGATTTAAATCCGTTGGATTATTTTCTTTGGGGTTACCTAAAAAATCGTCTGTACCGTGACACGCCACGCGATATTGTTGTTTTACGACGTAATTTAATCCGAGAAGTCAGAGCAATCCCTGCAAGGGTTATACAACGGGCGATATTTAAACTACGGAGGCTTACCCAAAAATGCATTCGAGAGGGAGGACACTTGTTTGAACACTTAATATAAATCAGTTTTAACTTTTTGGTTCTGTTGCTAGTATTTTCTTTCTTATTTATTTCCTTTATAATATATTATTCATATTCTATCCTCTTGTGATTAAAACAAATTAAACAAAAATATTATGTAAGGCGTCTTAAGAGTCTATGTCGTACGTAGAATAAATCCACTTTTTCATTTGGCTGTCACATGATTTCATAAAGTTCGCGTCTTAGCCACCTTTGTTTTGTTTAGTTTTATTTTATAATTTGTTATATAAAAATTGAAATATTACGTTATGTAGTAAGTAAATTAATTCTATAACTAATAAATTCCGGATCTATTTGGTAAAAATAATTAGGTAACTAACACCAGGGCCGTATTTAGTTAAAAACAATTATCACATTGCAGATGATGAAATGATGACATCAAAACGTCTTGATATAATTAAGTGTGATACATGGTTGAATTCAGGGCTTAGAAAGATTTCAAAAAATAAAATAAATTGATCATGGTTCCACAAAAACGAAACGTTGCAACGAAATTCTAAAAACACCACGATATGGAGCAAGAAAAGTTGCCTTAACAATGTTGTGTTTGTTTTTTTATAGCGGATAAAATAAGTCGGCCAATTGAAAAAAACAAAATCTCAATATTTTAGTTTTTTTCAAATATTTCTAAAACTAAAAAAGAAAGCTAAAATATTTTTTTACGATATGACTGGGCACAAAATTCCGCAACTTTGCCACCATTTGACCGATGCTGTATCTCTTATAGTTTCCGAGATCCCCATGATGAGGCTCGAATTTGGGACACCCTGTACATCCCACCCCATACAACTATGCCATACCTTACGAGAGGCTCAACAAGTGCATTGTAAATCATCATTATTAACTTCTGCGTCATAAAGTTGCGCAAAATATAAAATTTATAAATAAAAAATCTAATTTTTTTGTTTAAGTAAAGCACATGTTGATCCCATTTCAGGTGTTTGTCTAGAACAACCCCCAAATATTTAATATGCGATACTTCTTTCACAGGCTGTTCCACATTGTAAGTAATTTTATTTAAAATACTTATTTTGAATTAGACTTAGATATGCCTTTTTAAAATTTAATTATCGAATAAACCGATTTTATAACAAATAAATCTTTTTTCCAAAAATTTTAAGGCACTTTTAAATTTTTTAAATTTGTCTAGGGCAAATTTTTGATTTTGACAACTATGTACTAGATAAATGTTATTATGTATTTAAAGGATTTTTTTTTAAATCTTCGGTGAAACTATATTTGTAAATCATTTATTAATGTTTTAAAAATTTTAATTTTTGACGATAATTTGGATTATTTTTACAGAGAAGTCCTTAAAAATATTTTTCCTTTTATTACATAATAATTTTTATCTAGTACATAGTTTTTGTGAATAACATCAACAATTCGCCATAGACGAATTTACAATTTTTAAAATAGCCCCGAAAATTTAAAAAAAAAAATTGTTATTCGGTTTATTCAATATTTAAATTTAAATTTAAAGAAGTTTGATTTAAAATAAGTATTTTAAATAAACTGAGATAGAGATCTGCACGGGCCGGGTTTTCATCTCGGGCCTTAACGCGATCCTGCCCGACTCTTTGGTCAGGCCACTTAATTAATAAAGGTTCACCAATTTTTTCCGGGCCTGTCGGGCTAATCGAGCTGGCCGGGCCTGCTGGGCCCGCCGGACTTTTGTGGCTAGCTGGTCTTTTGGAGCAGCCTTGGTTTGCTTATGTGCTTCTTTTTTAAGAAATATTTATAAACTAATTTTTAAACCCTAAATTTTTTCGGGTTTTACGAGGGTTTGTCGGGTCTACCGAGCTTGCCGGGCCTACCGAGCTTGTCGAGCCTGCTGGGCTATTCGATTTTGAATGACGGGCCGGACCGGCCCGTGCAGAGCTTTAAACTGAGACAAAATACAAATTTTTTAAAAACTTAAAACAATATCTAAGTTTAAATTTTCAAAAACAAAAATTTAAATTATTAAACGAAAATTTTGAATTAGACTCAAAATATGAGATAAGAAACAATATTTCTTATAACTTTTTTCGTATCACTAAAAAAATACACTTTCATCAGTTTAAAATTTTCAAATGACAGATGTAACACCAATCAAAAATTACGTCAGAAGCTGTAACGTGCATCCAGCCAGTAATTGTACAGACTTAACCCTTAATTTTTTTTAAATAGAAAATTTTCTAAATCTTTTTTGTGCATTTCTTGGCCTAACAAAACGACACAACCAAAGTCCCTGTTTTTGTTCCTATAGTTTTTCATTTATTTATTTATTTTTTTAGTGATGGCCTAAAAATATTAAAAAGTAAAACAGAAAATTTTATTTATATTTTTATACACTAGAATCAAAATGTAGTGAAAAAGACCATTATTCAGGGCTATAGATTAAATAAATCCAGCTAAGTATATTTTCAAAAACTCACTTGTATTTTCTAATCTCGGACCAGCACAGACATTCCCGTTACCGCCGATCGTCCGATCAAAAATTTCTGGAAACGGAGTCCTAACAGGCATTGGTCTTTCTAATGTAGTCACATTACTGGCAGTAGCATAAGTTGTGCAAGATAAATAAAACTCCATCATTTCTTTTACGGTATTGCATTTATAGGCGGCCAAGTCCTTTTGTTTTCCTGCTCGGTTCGGGGGCTTTTTCAGTCTTGCTTCTGGGATACCACGGAGTGTTAGGTGTTGCATAACTCTTTCGGTACCTAAATAAGTAGTCAGTATTATATCAGATATTATGGTTTAACACGATATGTTATAGAACAATATTGAAAACAGTCTCGTCAGACGTTTTAGGTTTACTTGATATGAAACTTATTGGATCTGATAGATAGATCGAAAGATTGAGTTTATTTGTTCCAAAAAAAAATCCAAAAGGTGAATATGCAGGGTTCCATGAAATGACTACACAACGCTTCACCATAAATTCCTTAACCAAAAATAAGGCGATCTAGGCAAACTTACCTATATGCAATGTTGCTTCGTTTTGCCGCTACAGGGCGCTAAAGTTTTCAAATTAATATTGTTTTTTTCGGAATAATTTTTAAACGCCTTTATCGATTTCCACTAATTTTGGGATTAAGAGTGACCATTAATAGTAGCGTGTTTTAATGTATACGCCATCTTTTTTTAATACCTGTAAATTTAAAAATGGCGTGTGATTGGTAATTAAAAGTTTCTCTTTTTGTTACCCCCCGTATAAATGACTTAAATTATTTCTCTGACACTAGCTGACTTCACGTTGAAACTTTTTGTCTCTTGTAAAAATTCAGCCAGACATGCAGTTTCTCTAAATAACTACCAACTAGTTTGATTTTTATAACAATTGTTCGAAACTTTCATGTTTTGCATCTTAAATAATTTTTTGGTAGAGAAACTGCATGTCTGGCTAAAATTTTACAAGAGACAAAAAAGTTTCAACGTAAAGTCAGCTAGTGTCAGAGAAATAATTTAAGTCATTTATACGGGGGGTATCAGAAAGACAAACTTTTATTTACCAATCGCACGCCATTTTTAAATTTGCAAAATTTAAAAAAGATGGCGCATAGTCAAAACACGCTATTAACAGTGGTCATTCTTAGTTCCAAAATTAGTGGAAATCGATAAAGGCGTTTACAAATTATTCCGAAAAAACAATATTAATTTGAAAACGTTAGCGCCCTGTAGCGGCAAAACGAAGCAACATTGCGCATAGGTAAGTTTGCCTAGATCGCCTTATTTTTGGTTAAGGAATTTATGGTGAAGTGTTGTACAGTCATTGCATGGACACCCTGTAGAACACGTCACAATACAAATTTATCATACACATTTTATCATCTGCTGGCTAAAACAGCATAATAAAGTTACTAGACTTTTGCATACTCCGTGGACTACGCTGTCGTAGTTACCTACAAATTTACCAAATTTTGTTAGTTAATCTCATTAAAATTATTTAATAAACCAGATCTAAAATAAGTAACAAGAAAACCTGTTACTCCGACTTTGTGAAATAGATGTGCCAGAAAAAGAAAAAAAAAAGTAAAAGGTATAGTAATATTAGTAGTAAAAGCTTTTTCAAGTGTTTACTGTACAAAACCTAATTGATTCTACCATAAATATAAAACTTGACAACGTCCCAAGTTTGTTTAATATCTCCTGAATAACAAAAACATTAAATATTACCACAATACACGGGTGTAGAAAAACGTGTAATGTACACTGCACAGGTAAAGCTAATTTTATAGGTTTCTTAAGGTTAGATACTTAAACTTACCAATGGTACATCTAGGCGTAATACTCTGATATAAGGGTCCTGCCCATTGATCCAAACAGTCAATAAGATCAGCATCAGTGTTAAGCGAAAAGGGTAAACACACACTAGCAGATACTGCTTTTCTTCCATTGCCAGTGAGATCGGCGCATAGATCCATGAGGGAAAACTCGTTCGATTTTAATCTATATTTTAGGGAAACTGTTTCCAAAGCTGATGCTAGAATTGCACTCGAGTGGTATGGCAGTTTGTGCTAAAAGATAAAATTTTAAATTAAAAGTTGAATATACAGGGTGCTACAAATTCGTATGCGTACAAGGGAATCTCGAAAACGTTAAGAGATACGAAGATGGTTAAATCGAGGCAAAGTTGCGTATTTTAGGGCTTAATAATTTGGTGAAAGAAAATTATTAATATTCGGAATACCTTCGGAGATATCCGAAAAAAAACGAAATTTTTAGTTTTGGTTTTTATATTTTTGTGCCTTCATTTTTGACTTAGGAAAAAAACAAATACACTTTCTCACAGCCGTTCTTTATGTTCTATAAGATGGCGTTATTAGCTTTTAAATTGAACGTTTCGTTCTTTAGATACCAACCTCAATTAATTTTTTTTAAATACGGACCTGGAATTTTTAAAACAGTTTTAAGGACTTTCAAGCTTTGGAAATTTAAACAACTTAAACGTTTTGTCATCAAATTACACATCACTAGTATTTCAAATTATCCTTTCATTACTATTACGTTATGGTGTTTAGGCTGTTTATTTTTTCAATAAGATTTACCGCCACAATACTCTAGAAAGTAAGCAAGTTTTTAAGGCATGAGAAGTAATTCAATTTTTTTAGTATTTCATTTATTTTATTAATATAACGTATATCTTAAGTCCTCTGGTTTTTGCCTTGGACCTAGACCGAAATACTGTAAAACAGAAAAAAAAATAATGCTCCCGAGTGAAGAAAAGGTAACTGGAGTGTTAGTCTAGTTATGTTACTGTGATGCGCTTATGTTTGTTTCAAAAACAATTTAAAATTTTTTTTACTGTTTAGAAGATCTGATGATGCTAATTTCAGGCGAAACATGTAACAAAAATAAATAGACAGTAAAATATTTGAGGCCGGGACTTTGGCTATGTTTTCTTACAAAATATCAAATATTCTTCTTTGAGTAAATATGGAGGGATTTTTCAGATCAGAAATCTTTTGTTTTTAGTTTTTTTAGCCGTCTTAAGAGTAGACAGGGGGCTGTGGTACTTACATTATATGTAGTATGATAGAACTCCCTAGGCAATCCTGGCTGTCTCCATCCATCTTTAGTCGAACACAATGGTACAAACATGTTGCCAAACTGCCTATAACTATTGAATGACAAAGCCAGATTTATTACTCTAGTTGAATCGCTCATTATTGAATGCACTTTTTCTCTGTCGGTTCCAAATGCATTATCAGGGAAAAAACCTGGAATAACTGGTAGTACTAGGATAGATTTTCTGTCAAACTCATCCCTTAAGTACTCTACACAGGCCGAAGACAGTCCTGAGAAACCATTGGTACAATCTGTAAGTATATGAAAACCCTGTAAAAAATTTAAAAAACTTAATGGTAATTTTTTTCATATCAAGGGTTATTTAGTTATAACACGAATCACAAGTTAGTTTAACTCTCGGTTAAACTATAATTTTGCATTTAGTGCTACATTTTGCATATATAAATAAAAGCACAAAACTATATTTGAATTAAAAGAATTTTCTATTTTAATACAGTACTTAATAGTATTTAATTAAGTATTGTAAACTATATGCTACTCTAATTATTCAATGTAGGTACTGACAGTATAGCAAGTACTGTGTGCTTTAAGACCACTTGAAAAATATTTTTCTTGCCTTTATCTAGGTAAAAGTAACTTACTTGAAAATGGTCACATTCCTCAACATAATTTCTAATTTTATCAGAAAATTCATCCACAAAAAAATCAGTCTTCCATAAAAGTGAGCCTGAAGTAAAAGTGTCAAACGGAGTTTCTTCATTACAGTGCTGATACTCATTAATGATGTTAACGGTCCTAGGATGAAACCTAGAGTATAAGTAATCTGACCAAACTTTAAAATTTTCTTCTGGATTATAAGTGTTGTGTGAAACCTCTGGCAATGTTTCAGGGTTTTCCACATCATTTTGAAATTTATTTTTTACCTCTTTCTGATCTTCCTGAACCTCTACTTTATAATCCCAGTCTACATGAAGCTGACTGTGTTTGGGAATTGTCTCATACAGCTCTCCTTCTTTGGGTAGTGCTTTAAGGCTACCTTTTAAGTCTACAAGTAAAAGTCTGGGAGTAAAGGTGGTTTGACCCTAGAAAATGGCAATTTGTAAGAAAGAAATACAACAATTTGTATATATTTACCTTTACTGTTATTCCTTCTCGAAACAGTACATCATGATCAATTACTGAAGTTTGTGGTGTAGTTTGATAATCGAAACCAAATTCTTGAATATTCCACCAATGTGTTCCTACAAAATTAGCATAATGACCAAATTGTAAGGTAAGTATTTCCTTAGAGCCCATTTTTGCATTAACAAACGTTCAACGAATACTTCTTCTTCTTCTTCTTCACTTCTTTATGGCGTCGGCTGCAGTTAGCGCCATTCGCCAGCACAATTTGGGCGATCGTAAGTTGTCTACCTTTGCGGCATATTACGACCACGAATTTTTCTTATTATATATATATATTTTTTTTTTATTCACTATCACTAACTGTTGCACTGTATTTTTGACTCCTTTTACTTTTACACATATGCTTTATTCACTTTACCTAGTATTGAGGGGTTAGTTAGACAAATAGCACAACAAAGGAATTAAACTCTTCTCGCTCCCGGGCAACGGAGGAGCATTGGACACCAGAAGGTTGCCTCGGGTATGTAGCACCTAGGGTTAAAGAAAGAGGAATATTATACATAAAGTATCATGCAAGTTTTTTTTTTTTTTTTTTTCCTAGAGTTTGATTTGATTATATTGTAAGAATTTATTAATAGTGATTATTGTTTTTTGAGTAATATTTGCTAGTATGGTCTGAATATTTAGTGGTGTAGGGACATTACATTTTCTGAATTCTTCGTACATGTTGATGTTTGGAATTTCATTTATGGGGCATTCCAGAAAGATGTGATCCAAGCTCTCAATTTGGCCACATTCACACCTGGGAGTTTCTTTGATTTTTATTTTATGTAGGTGTTGTCCTGTTAGACAATGTCCGGTTCTCATTCTGATAATCGTTGTAATGTGTCTTCTATCGATATATACAAATTTATTGAACCATGGTTTTGTTGGGAAATTATTTTGTATTTGTTTGTACCATTTGCCTTTATTGTTTGATTGCTCGTTCCAGTGGTTTATGAAATTATTTTTTATTTGTTTTTTGAGCGTTGGTATAAATTCATTTTTGTCTAGTGGAATTTGCATTGGTACATTTAGTATTCTTCCTATGTTAGCTAGTTTATCTACCTCTTCATTCCCCGGTATTTTCGTATGGCTCGGAATCCAGGAAATTGCAAATTTGTTGTTGTTATGTTGGGAGTCTATTAACATTTGGCGGGTATGAAGGCAAATGAGGTCATTGTTGTGATTAATTGTTGTGTTTTTGAGCTTTTCTATTGCACTTTTGGAATCTGTGAATATTATGGCACTTTGGATATTTTCTTCCAGGCAGACAGTGATTCCTTTGTTTATAGCCGCCATTTCTGCCGAACAAATGTTTAACTCATCTGGTAATCTTGAGGAATACTTATAATTTATTTCAGGTATGTGAACCCCAAATCCTGTCTTACCGTCTCCTTTGGATGCATCTGTATATACGAATTTGTAATGATTTTTGTATTGCCTTGTAGTTTCCAAAAAGTTTAATCTGTTGTCTATTTCGTTCTTTTTCAATTTGAAATCTATAACACAAATGTTTTCCGTCTGAGCATAATATTCTACCTGAAAGCATGGTAAAATTTCGCTTTTATGAATTCTATCTTGTATAGGTATGATGAGGTTTAGGGCTTGTATTAGGTAGGGTGTCTCTTTGTTCTTCCAATAGTTATTTCTATTGTTGCAATATATCTGTAGTTCTTTTAATAGGTTGATAAGAGGGTGATCTTGTATTGCTGATAATTTTATGAGAAACTTGGTAGCGAGCCATACTCGTCTGTGGTCGAGATCCATTTCAGCTGTTTCTGCCATTAAGGCGTTAATCGGGGTTGATTTCATAGTTCCAGTGATTAACCTTAGTCCCTGATTGTGAATTGCACTTAATTTGTTTATATTTTTTTTGCTGGTTGGGCTTATATACATAGTGCCTTGGTCGAGTTGTGATTTAACTAGTCCATTAAATGCCATATGGATGATCTTGGGGTCTGCTCCCCACCATACTCTGGTGAATACCTTTAGAACATTTATTCCTTTACGTGCTTTATTAATAATCTGTTCTATATGTTTGTTCCATTTCATATTGTGATCGAATAATACTCCTAAATATTTTACATGCTTTTTGAATTGTATTATGTTATCATCTATCATAATATTAGGTAGGATGGTTTTATTTATTCCTTTGGTAAACCAAATTGCTTCGCATTTATTTGGTGACAGTTTAAAGTTGTGCTTATTGAGCCAATTATTTATTTTACTTAGTGCTTTATTGATTTTATCCACCAGGTGTCGTGCATCTATTCCTCTGATTAGTAGGATGATGTCATCTGCATAGCTGAGTAGGTCGACTTCATCGAGATCTAATTTGAATAGGGACATTAGGAGTATATTGAATAGGATGGGACTAAGGGGGGATCCCTGGGCAAGTCCAGTACTGGTTTTTCTTGGTCCTATGATATGTCCTTGATTATCCTTAATAAATGTTTTCCTATCATTAAGCAGGTTATATATCAGATTAGATATTTCGACTGGGATGTCATATTCAATAAGGTATTTATACAGTTGATGAATATTTATAGTGTCATAGGCATTTTTTAGGTCCAATAGGACTCCTATTGTTGACTGGTTTTGACTAAATCCTACTTGTATGAAGGAGGTCATATAAGCTAGATTATTATTTGTTCCCATTCCTCTTCTGAACCCTACTTGTTTGTGGGATAACAGCTTTTTGTTCTCAATTATCCATTCAAGTCTATTTTTGACCAAGGTTTCCAGGATTTTGCTTACGCAGGAGCTTAAAGCTATAGGTCTGAAGTTGTCCGGGTTATTATTGCCCTTTTGTGGTTTCTGTATTGCTAGTATTATTTGTTCTTTCCATGATTCTGGGATTTTTTGTCCTGTTAATATACCATTGTATATGTTAAGTAAAATTCTGTGAAATTTGTCTGGCATGTTTGCGATCATTGAATATGATATATCGTCCACGCCCGTAGCTGTGTCCTTTTTCTTCATAATGGCTGTTTTTAATTCTGACAAGGAGATTGGGTCATATTCTTCATTTAACGGTTTTATTTTGAAGTTTGTGTCAATATTGCATGATGTAAGTCTGTCTAGTATTTGTTCTGCTATATCCGTTTCTGGTAATTTTGTTTTCAAATCTTGGAATGTCCTAGAAAATTTGTTTATCGTTCTCCACACATAGGATATGCTGGTATCTCTGTTCAATGATGAGCAAAAACTTTTGAATTTTTCTTTTTTCTTTTTCTTGAAGAACCTTTTTGTTCTAGCTATACAGTGTTTGGCTGCAATATAGTTTTCCACACTGGCATTTTCTTTTAAATTGTTTAGGGCTTCTTTTCTCTCCGTTATTTTTTCATTGCATTCTTCATCCCACCATGGGTTGGTTGGTTTCTGCTTATTATATATCTGCTTATTTGGGATGGCTTCTATAGCGGCCTGGTTAAGAATATCCCTAAGTTGGTCATAATCTATTTCTGCCTCTTCATTGGGGGTACATATCAGCATTTTTTCTGAAAATAGATTCCAATCGGCTTTTTTGAAGTTTCTTTTATTATTTACCTGTATTTGGTGGTTATTGTTACTCTCCATATTATTAATTGTACACATTGTCGGAAAATGGTCGCTGTTTCCACAGTCTTCCAAAACTTGCCATGTTGCATTGTTTGCTATATTATTGCCTAGGATTGTTAGATCCAAGGGGCTGGGGTTTTCATTTGGGTTTTGTAATCTGGTGGTTGATCCATCGTTTAATACTATTAATTCATTATCGTCCAGAATGTCAATAATGATATTGCCATTATTGTTTGCATGGTTGCTACCCCACATTGGATGATGTGCGTTTAGGTCCCCCATGATGATGATCTTCCCATCTGTTTGATTTAGTATAATATTAAAAAATTCTCTTGTTAATGTGCTTTGTGGTGCTACATATATATTCATAAGATACCACTCTCCGATTTTTATTAAAGTATATTGTAGTTGGTTGTCTATGTTTGGTGTATTTATTTTTATTTCTTTATATACAATGTGGTTCTTGATAAATGTTAATATACCTCCATATCCATCGTCCCTGTCATTTCTAATATTATGATAAAATTTTAGGTTGCTTGTGTCTGTTTCTTTTAACCATGTTTCATTTAAAAAAATTATATCCGGGTTCTGTATATTGCAAAGATTTATAAGGTTGCCTCTATTGGCTTTGAAGCTTCTGATGTTCCACTGTAAAATTTTGAAATTGTTGTTCATGTTTTCTATTGGTTGCTATTAGGGAAGAGATTCCTCTTGACTTTTGATTGTCCATACTGTAAAGTAGGTTTATCTCGATCAACATTTGATAATTCTAATTTATTATATGTAAAAATTAAATTCAAGAATCTTTCTCTATATTCTGTTGATTGTTGAGTATAATTCTGATAATCTTGTTTAATTTGATCCTCTATGTTGTTTGATTTTTGTTGATTTTCTCCTTGAGATTGTAAATTAAAAGTACTGGTAGACGGGTAGTTAGTCTCGGGTCGAGAATTTGGAAAATAGAGTTGGCTGTTGTGGGCCTCCTTGTCATATCCTTGTGAATTAGTTTGTCTTATTTTTTTGGGGCTATTGCTTATCACTTGTGTGTAACTTCTTTTATTTTTTGGTTGTATGGATTCATTTCTTTGGGGGCTTCTTTCTCTGTCAATATTAATGTTCCTGTATATTGTGGGGAAATCTGCTGGATGGGATCTGTATTCTCGTCTATTTTTTTCATTATTTTTAGTGTAGGTTTTTGGGCATAGCAGATTGGCATCGAAGAATGGTATATTCTCCATCGCCATTGTATATTTAATTGCCTTTTGTCGAATGTATTCTGGGCATTTCTTATCCGTAGTTTTATGTTCCAAACTGCCGCAATGCCAGCATTTCATACTACATTCGTTGTTCTCTTCAATTGTGTGTGTTTCCCCGCATGTGAAACATTTCTTTTTCCCTTTACATTGAGTTTTGGTGTGTCCATATAACAAGCAATCAAAACATTGGGTCACTGGGGCTATATATGGTTCAACTGGAAATGGTAGACCATATATATCTACAAATTTTGGGGGTATCCTGGATTCAAATGTGTACAACATTGTCCCTGTCGGGACATATTCTGTTGTTTTGTCCGGTTTGGTGACTCTCCTGTTCAGTCTTTTTATGTCTATAATTAGTGAGTTTTTTGTTTTAGTCTCATTCATAAGCTCCTCAATGGTGAAGGACGGGTCTACATACCTAATTATCCCTTAAGCTGATACATAATTAAATGGGATGAAAATATTATACTCTTTATTTCTGAAATAGCTATTATCTACAAATGAGTTTGCTGCCTGCGCGGTCAAAAATTCGATTCCTATTCTATTGTTGCCTTTTATGGAAATTTTTTTTAGATCAGTTATATTTTGCTTGTGAATCTCTTTAGCTAAGTTTAAGTGTTTATATCTGCCAATATTTCCATTCATGTTTGTATTAGACTCGATATATACGATGTATGGTCCCTTATCTGTTTGTTTATATAGTACTTTTTTTCTTGGTGTTGAGGTATTTGTGTTTTTTTCTGTGATTTTAATTTCATTATTCTGTTCTTTGTTTGAGGTTTGATCAAGGGTTTGGAATAGATTCGGGGGTGTAATGCCAATAATATTATTTATGGTGTTTGTATCAATGGGGTCTATATCATCTATTAGGGGGGAGAAACCTCCCCCCTGTGGGGTACTCATTAAAAATTACCTCGATAGCGCTTTATTATAATTTTATTATATATCTTACCAGTCGGGATTGGGGAAAGGTTTAACACAGGATTTGTTAGTAAAAACCAGGGTTTTTCGCACTTAACCACACAATTACAAAAGGCGTGTTTTCACCACGGCCTTCAAATCCGTCAGAAAAGTCCTCAACGAATACTTCTTCCTTATTCCAGTCGAGTAAAAAAAAAAGAATATAAAAAAGTAATGTAAACAATAGAGTTGATACAAAATACTGATCACAGGTACTTGGTAACAGGTATGAGTGCATAACAGTCAGTCACAGGTATCGATTTTAAAATACTAGGTTCAGCAAGCGTATTTCTATAGGAACAAGAAAAGGCAATGACGGCGATGTGAGACGTGCTCCAGCCGTGACTAGCAAACGTCGACTGCGGACTCAATGTTGCCAGGTCAAAAAATTAAAAATCACCAGACCCTTGCTTTAAAAGTTGCCAGAAATCACCAGATTTTTAATTTCTTCGCATTATCACCTACAACACCATATAATTAATGTAAAATGAAATAATAATGCTGTGATTTCTAAAAAAAAAAAAAAGGTCATACCTCGACATACCTCTCATTTAAGCTTTTGACGCCAGGGTGGGCACTCATGTTTGTTTAAGCTATAAACATGAGTGCGCACTCCGGTGCCAAGACCTTAAATCAGATGTATGTTATTTCCGAGGTACGACCTTTTTTTTTTTTTAGAAATCACTATATAAAAAACAGTATATATAAAACAGTAACAGATACAAATTCTGTAAATCCCTCGCTACTAAGAAATATTCGGCGCAGAGAAGTAGAGAGTTTCCAGACAAAGACAAACGCTTTTCGCTTTTGAAACCAATAAGTTTTTGCATCGATGTCACCATTTTTAACAAAGAAGAATAAAACACAATCAAGCCATTTTTCTCTCGTTTTTTTTAAGATATAAGCTTATCATCAGTGTCGAAAAATCACCAGAAATTAGACTTTTTTAAAAAGTTTTCACCAGATCACCAGATGGGGTTCAAAATCACCAAATCTGGTGAAAAATCACCAGACCTGGCAACATTGTGCGGACTGGACTGGGCCGCCGGAGCGATTACTCGGCGACCGGCGTACTCTACCGTCTGCGACCGACGGCCGTTCAGATAACAGGTTACTAAAATACTGAAATACTGAAAATACCTATCCTAGTATTTTCCGACTGGGCCGCCGCGCCGGAGCGATTACTCGGCGACCGGCGTACTTTACCGTCTGCGGCCGATGGCCGTTCAGATAACAGGTTACTAAAATACTGAAAATACCTATGCTAGTATTTTATCATTTTGATATTTTTGATCCATGTAAGGTATGAAATACGCAGTGACAGCGGCGAGTGTCGGTGATGGTCTCGGTTCATAGGTAATAGCTTCCTAGCGGAATAGGATACGTATTTACTTAGTATTAAGGTATTTCTCTGTCAAGTTGGGGCTATCGAGTACAATACAAATTCATTTATTTGTGGTGTATATTAAAGTATAGCTGGAAAAAAGGATGAATACGTTATTATTTGTTTAATTTAAAACAATAAATTGTTTTTTTTCGTTATTTAATATGGGTTAATATTAATGTTAGGTATTAATTAAGTATATATATTCAACCAAAGGTGTTTTATATGATCTCATATATTTTCCTTTGATCAAAAAATGGATGTTTATTTGAAATATATTTTTATTTGAACGACAAAAATGGCGATGGGCGGTTATATGGTAACTTAATAAATAACTATTATTATGTAATATCACAACGGCACGGCGGCGAGTTGCAGGGCTCAGGTGTTGCCAGTTATCGAAAAAATTCCCTAATAAATGACGATTCATGACCTTATAACCGTCCTTTAAATTTATTTTTGAAAATATGCAACTCTAAATACTAGGTAAAAAATAACAGGTATTTGTAACAGGTACTAACTCGGAACTGGTACGTAACGTCCCTGTTACAGAAAAATACTGATTTGTATCAACTCTAGTAAACAAACATTAAAATTGGTTATGACACAGAGGAATGATAGGTCGTCGCTGCTATAAGTGAGGTAAATGTCTTTATTGAACAGTTTTCTGAACAAACCTTTAGAGAATTTCACCAATTGCTCCTCTGTGCATCCGATTATGTGCAAAATATTTTTTTTTTAATGTTGAAGGCTGAAGGCGTTGAAGGTTGAAGGTTGAAGGTTTGATTTGAAGGTTATGATGTAATATAAAAAAGGTCGTGAAATCAATTTTTGTCGTTCTAATATATATATTTTAACAATTATAAAAGAAATATATGTAAATAAGTATTATAAATCCTAAATACTTAAAAAATAAAGTTGAACGATAGTTTTACGATAATGGACAACCTAAACCCGACAGAAGTTCTCAAGTTTTTAGAACTCGTGAACAGATTGAAACACCTTCCCAGGAGGGGATGGATTTTTAGTAAAGTAAAAGAACATGAGACTATTTCAGGTACGATACTAATACTATCATCATACATAAATCATAGTTTTAAGTCTGTTAAAAATAAATGTAAACACCTAGAAATTTTTATACAATGAGAAGAAAAGTATGATCTCTTTTTAGTCATAAAACTTTTTAGGTCATATGTACTCTATGGCACTTATGACATTTCTTCTTGGAAACAACTCCAAACTTGACCGATTGAAGTGTCTTCAATTAACACTGGTCCACGACTTAGCAGAGGCCATTGTGGGGGACATTACTCCTCATGACAACGTACCTGAAGTTGAAAAGCATCGAATGGAGGATGAGGCAATGAAGGAAATAACTAGTCATATAGGTAGGTAGAGTCAGTTATTTCCTATTTTAAAAATCATCTTGGAGATTTTAAACTAAAACTTTTTCTATAATTTATTTGTAGGTTCTTCTGGTCTTCTCATTTACAACCTATACAAAGAATATGAAGCGAAAGAAACTCCTGAAGCAAAATTTGTTAAGGATCTTGACAGGTTTGATCTTGTATTTACAGCAGCAAATTATGAGAAACGGGATAATACACCTTATAAATGTCAAGATTATTTTGATTCCCTAAAAGGTAAATTTGAAAACCCTTTTATAAAAAAGTTAGTGTTAGCTGTAGAAGAAGAAAGAAAAAATGTTACTGCCACACCAAATGGGACTGATTATGTAGTATGAGTTCTATATTTTTGAATTGTTTAATTTAGAGTTCTTTATTTTTTGTTAGAAATATATTTTTATATAGGTTTATTAATTTTTAGTTGGTAAATATAGTATTTATAGGTTGGATAGTTTTAAAAATAGTAAAACAGGGCACTCTGGTTAAAAGTTTTTTAATTGTAACTTTAAGAGTTACAAAATTGGTAAGTAAAATAAACTAACTGTATTATTTAAAATAGCAGTGACTCTTTAGGATTTTCATGATTTGAATTAAAAGTCCTATTTAATGCTGTAGACGTGATTTGACCAGCCATGAAGTGGACTAAATGTCCATTTCGTCGCGAACTATTTATAATTTTGGGAAAAACTTAATAATAAACATAATTTATTTTTTGAGTTAATACCTAGTAATAATTGGTACATACCTAATTTTATAGGTCTATAGCTACATGAATAATAAGCTACTTATCTTTTTTATTAAACAAACACTAGTGTATCAAACCCTTAATACAACATGGTTACAAGGAGTGTGAACATGTGCCTTTTTTAAATATCCTTTCTAACTTCCTAATAAATCGCCCTAGCTTTACAATAACTTCATAAAATTTTAAAATACCTTAAACTTACCACTGTGATCAGCCATAGTAAAAAATACCATGAATTAAATAGGTAATAATTGTAAAATGCTTAAACCAACATACACTATTTTTTTTTTTTTTATGATAAAACACCTGCACTGTAGGAAAAATCCTTAAGGCGCTCTGGGAGCGGTGCGAGTGCGAAAAAAGTGATTAACGTTGGTCTTGAAACGTTGAAGATTGTATTCATTGGGAAACACGACTTCAGGAAGATCATTCCACAAAGATGACGTTCTCCAGATGAAAGAATTCTTGAACAATGAAGTTCGAGGAGTACTAAGCTGAACAACATATGGATGAGCGGCAGTGGTTCGTCGTGTATTTCTGTTTTGCATTGCTCTAGGTGGAATCAAGTGGGCAATGTCAGTCGAACACCTGCCATGGAAATATCTGTAAAAGAGAGCCAAATCACCAACCTGTCTTCGATGCTCCAGGCTATCGAGGGTCTTGGTCAGCTCGGGGTCGCCGATCAGACGAACGGCTCTCCTTTGAATGGAATCCAGTAGCCGAAGGGTGTGCTTGGGTGCAGAGCTCCAGACATGAGAACAATATTCTAATGATGGTCGAATCTGGGCTTTGTAGAGTGTCAAAAGTTGATGAGGTGTGTACAACCTTTTGGTGCGGAAAAGTACACCAAGTTTCTGTGCAGCTGCCCTGGCAATTGCGGCAACGTGATCATGCCAAGACATATTACCTCCCAGATTGACCCCCAGCAAATTAATAGACGGTGCCAGGGGAATTGCGTGTCCTGCCATGACTATATCCGGTTCTGCAATGTTAACCTTTAATAATATAATAATATATATATATTTAATAATATATTTATACAAGGAAAAACACCTCGCGCGCTCTGTGTTAAAGTATAACTAGTGACATAAAAACTTGAAAGTTTTTGTGTTACTTTAAAATTATTTAAAAATGGGCAACTTTTAAAAAAATATCATTTCAAGGAGATTTTGATTATATAGGCAATTATCTCGCGCTACAATAGGCGCTTGGAGCAGCCTGTAGGTATTATAAATATGATCATACATTCTAAGCCTCTTAAAATTTCCATTCTTGCCTCACAATAGAAAGTATGTAGACTTTTACTAAACCGTGTACTTAAGCGGCAGTAGAGTTTTGGACTTGCATTGTCTTTATTTGTTTTGAATCACTACGTTTTAACTGGTTGGCATCTTAAGGTGAATACTGTATTTCCTATGTGTACTTAAGATTTATCAATAGTTTTACTTTTATCCTAATTTTTATTTTTTCGAAAACTTGTAGATTTCAGTTTTGTGTTTATTATATTAATTTGTTTTTTTATTTTTAAAAATATTAAAACACACATAATAATTTTTGCAGTGCCGCAAAATCTTAGAAACTTCGTTAACACAAAATCCGCAAATATATGCCAATTTAACCTACTCCTACGGTTTCCGATTCAATGGTGGGACGTCTATAAAACGATTATGGATATATTATACATACTACCATGTAGTACTACGTTAGGTTTTAGCAGAAAAACGCCAATAATCGGTTTTCCGGTGTCAAGATGTCATTCGAGGAGTGTTTCGAATAGAAAAAAATCAAACTAATCAAATTGTACAATAGTTGAACCGTTTTCGTGAAGGAAAATTGTGTCATACTTAAAGCTTTATATGTGGAATCAATCAATGTTTAAAACCAAGAAGATTTTAGAAAGGGTAACTTATGAGTTATACAAAAAAAATTTATGCAATGTACAAAATAATGACTAGAATCAACAGAGGATAATTTTTGTGGAGGACACCTTAGGTGATTAAAGCAAAAATTCCCCTAGGGGTCAAACCTCACTTTTCTTTTACTCTTTCTGGCGCTGTCTTGGTTCCAAAGTATCAAAAATATGACCTACAATTTTCCTTATAACAGTTCATTAATAGTTATTTATGTACCAAGGCAGTAAAGTGATTCTTTATGGGAAGAGTCTGAAATTATGAGATGAGCGAGCGAGGCGAATAACAGTTGAGTCGATAAAGACACTTTACTGACGTGGTGCATACAAATTTTATCGCCAACCGTTTTATGTAAGGCAGACCGCTCTAAGAAAATAGATGTTTTTTAATAAATAAATAATAAACGACGAGCTGTAGACCTATTTTAGAATCGGGTCTGCGTAAAATATTTAATAGTTCTTGCCTTATATTTGGTCAAAATGTAAAGTAGAAGTTTCATACTACCTATTCCATCCCATATTCAAGCTCGAAAGGTTAAAATAGATTTACCGTTCGACGACAAAAAAAAACAATTTTGGCCTAAATTTGACACATCAGAAAATTTTGGCCGACCACGTGCGTATTCCAAAGCACCCCTTAAAAAATTTGACCTACTATGAGAAATGGCAGGGTAATACTTTATCTGCCGCATATGCACACTAACTTTTTTAAAAAAAATAAAGTGTTCGTTTAGTGCCAGAAATCACTCTGATAATGTACGGCTTTACTGTCGGTTGGCGATAAAAAACATTAAAGTGGCGGACTGTATTCTTACTAGTAAAGTAATAAATAATCTTTTTTACTATACCTTAAACGACATACAATGTCAAAAGTCCCTATTAAACGTATTTTCAGTATGTAATACTGTATAGTTTTTAAAGGAGTCTTAACTTTATATTTATTAATTTTTTTTATTCGTTGAACTATTGCTTTTTGTAATAAAACAGAAAAACAAACATGTCGACTTTAAATTTTTCTCCACTGTCTGCATCCTTGATCACTCCAAAAATGTCTGATGATGACGTCGCCACGGTCGAATGCCAGTCTCACCTCTGCGCCACTACCGCAGTTAGTGGTCGATTAAATAGTCACCACTAGGGATTGCAACCCTGAAGCAAATAAACAATCCCGGATTTTCAGGATCCCTTGTAAATCCGGGATCAAAAAAGTATGTTAAAAATGGTAGCAATCCAGGAATTTCAATCTCTACGTACTTCCCCGATTGGCAGCAGTTTACCGGGGAAGTATTGCTTTCAACACGACCGCCAAGCATTTTTAGTCTACGACTATTTTTTAGGTTGACTATGTTTGTTTAGGAATAAGACTTTGAAGTTCTGGTAATATGAAGAGCGATTTTTTATCGTTTCCGGGATAAAAATATATTTAGATCGGAAAAGCGTGGTAAAAATGGTAGTTATTCCAGAATGCAATTTCTAGTAACCACCCTGTATTTTCCTAGAAAAATATTGTTGGCCCTTTTCTTCTTTGATTTACCATTTTTTTAAACAACCTCCAGCCAGAACCAATAAATATCTGCTAGATTTGTCCAAACATTTATGTAAATGAAATTCGAATAATAAAACTCATATAATAATAAAAATTGTTTTTATTGAGACGCCATTGTCCGCAAATATTTATAACATTTAGATCCTACAATATTAAAAATATATGTTATTGGTCTTAACATGACAATAAAGCCTTGAACGGCACAAAGCCACAACAATTAAATGAATATTTACATAAGTTTAAAAAGCAAAAATCTGAAAACACACCTACTGTACAAAATAAGAATAAATGGGCAAAAAAGTAGCCAAGTCATATTTACCACAGGCCACAATACACTAACACCGGTATGCGTATACGCATGAATTCCTCTTCCACATTGTGAAGTAACGTTTGAGTAAATAAGACTTTACTTTGCGCGCGTTTTATAATGGCCCGGCAATGTATGAGAGTCAGGACTGTTACCAAAGTGTGACGCACGCAATGCACCGCTTTGTTCAATTGCTAATCGGCATACCGTTGTAGGTGTATCGTGTTACGTACAGCTTATGTGGTCATACGAGGAAAAACCTATTTCTTAGTCGTTGACTTATTTGTATTTGTCAAGGTCTCTTTATTTGGATTTCCTTACTGCTTACGATTTTTTTCTTTCCTACTTATAATAAACGATATTTTAAGTTATATCATTTTAGCACGTTTCATATTTTGATAACCTCTCATTTCTAAATCAAAACCAAAAGCACTACCTGACGTCGGTCTCCCTAGATCCCTAGTCTACCAAAGAACAGGAAAGGGGTAACTTTAGGTATTTATTTAAAAGTAGTTATCAAATTCCTGAAGATGTAAAGATAACATCGAAACGTCTAAAAATTATTAAGTGAGATACATGATTGAAATTAGGGCTTAAGGGGATTTCAAAAAATAAAATAAAAATGGCAGGTCCGTATTTAAAAAATTAAAGTTGATAACAATTCCACAAAACCGAAACGATGTACCAGAAATTTAAAAACACGGTAGGGTACTAAAGAGCTAAAAAAGTTGCTTTAACAATGTTGTATTTGTTTTTCTGTAACGGTTAAAATAAATCAGATAAATTAAAAAAACAAAAACTCAAAATTTTAGTTTTTTTTCGAATATTTCAAAAAGTAAAAAAGAAAGCTGACTTTTTTTAAATATTACTGGGCACAAAATTTCTCAACTTTGCAACCATTTGACCGAGGCTGTATCTCTTATAGTTTCCAAAATACTCATGACGAGCATTGAATTTGGGATACCCTGTACAGTACTCATTGTCATCGACATCATCAACATCGATTGTTAGTGGTTCGTCTGGATCTAACCAAAATATAAAGATATCTGAAATGACGTAAGTAAAAATGTCACCCGCTGTTCGGCTAAAAGTTGCTAATATCTTTGATACTGACATGGTCATTAAAGGTTTCATTATCATAAGATTGAGTGACTTTTGAAATGTCTTAAATAACGTTTAACCAACATTTTCGAGGTTGGATAAAAACAAAAGAAAGAATCAACTTTGTATATCCATTATTACTCTTCTTATGCTCGTTTCTCACTTGGCATTTGCATTTTTATAATTAAATATGCAACATTTTTGGCGTTAACTTGTTAGATAAAATATTACTTAACAAGTAGACGCAAAAATCCAAAAGGAAAACTCCATACTATACTCGGTGTTACGTTATGATAAGTGCTTATTTTAAGGGGTGATTCCTGAACTAATTCTAAGTCGAAAAGTTCATATACCCGTATGCCCTAAAATGCTTTGTTTTCGATGTTTTTATTTTTCCTGGATTTTTAGGCGCAGCTGTACCTACACCACTGCTTGGAGAAAGAAAAACTTTTTGGGGTAAAAATATGTGTTTTTATTTCGTAATACCCTATAACAAATTTTATTGTACTGTTATCGAGACTTTTGATAAAAATCCAGAAAAAATAAAAACTTTAAGCGAATATCGAAAACAAAGCATTTTAGGCCATACATGTATATGCATTTTTTGACTTAAAATTGGCCCAGGAATCACCCATTGAAATAAGTACATATCATTAAGTAACACCCTGTATATGCCATGCAATTACATCTGCGCATGCGTAAAAGAAAAAGGGCTAAATCGTAAAAAAATTGCCAGGTTTCAAGCAGGCACAAGAAGTGTGTCGGTTTTTAAAATTAACATTTATTCACTTTAACACCTTTAGAATTTCTGAAGTTATGACAAAACAGGTTTTTAAACATGATAACCATTGATTTGTGGCAAATTTTCTCGACCTACTTCATAGGAATAGTTAAAAAATGATTCTGTTCGATATTATATATATATCTTTCTTTCTAACGACGAAAAATTAACTAAATGCACGTAAACTACCTTGAAAAAGTACCGTAATATAGTAGTACTGTCGAGTCGTTTTCCGTGAGTCACTGTTCAACGATAAACGACAAAGTAATATACAACTCCCTATCTATCTATTTATTTATAATAATCAATTCAGTGGCGGTTATTCAGGTGACTTACCACTTCAACAAACTAACGGTGCCACTAGAGTACGGTGCTTAGCCGGCTAGGCTGACAGCTCGAACTTGGTTGTTAGTGTCACTATGGCGATCGAGAAACACTGTTGCCAGACGTAGCAAAATTCTACTATTGATATTAGTAAATTCTGAAAATTTGTTAAAATGTAGCGGAATGTGGCTGAATGTATAATATTAGTAAAAGGTTTAAGACAAAAAACTAGAGTTTGCAATTTGACTATTACCTCTTCTATTATTAACCAAGTCTCCAGAAGGGACTTTGTAATTTAGGGATTGGGAAAGAAAACCCTATCTTCCTTCTTAAATGTATTTAATAAATAAAATTAGTGCCTACGCAGGCCAATTACGCCATTATCAGGACTGGAGTGAAATCCAAATACACCTGTACAAAGTAGGGTGCACCTTGGTCAAATAAAATTAATAATTTAACATAAAACATTGATACATTTTACATTTAAAAAAAACTGAAAACAATCAAAACACAGCATCATGTCATCAGAGATAGATTGTTTTCAGTTTTTTCTTAATGCAACATGTATCAGTGTTCAATGTTAAATTATTAATTTTATTTGACCAAAATGCGTCCTACTTTGTTCTTGTGTATTTGGACCTCACTGCCTCACTCCTGATGATGGCCTATTCGGCCGAAACTAGGAGACACTAATTTTATTTATCAAATAAATTTAAGAAGGAAGATAGTGCTTTCTTTCCCAACCACTAAAAAATCTACTAGTATTATTATGAAACCTTAAAATGATAGAGTTTGTACCTTTTGGAAACGACATTAATCGATGGATTTCAAGGAAGTTTAGTCTAGATTTAATTTTTTTATTAAATGGAGAACTGACAGACAATAAAATGTTCTTCATCTGTAATAAATATTTGGGTAAACATTGGTTTTGTACCAGACCCTAATTTTTAATTCATAATTCGTACATCAGGCCGCGCTAGGAACATCTAACATAAAATTTATGAAAGTAGACTTTATGTTTACCATTTTTCTTCGATTTGATTCAGTGGCGGCTCGTGGTCTTAAAAAATGGTGAAGAGCTAGGTATAGTGCGGGTACTTAAACAAGCATTGACTAAAAACCCGTGTAACAAAACGTCTCTCTTATCCTCATCTGTCCAACGACTGATTAGAATTTCCAACAAATTACAAACCATGTCATTTATTGTGTTCATTTTTAAAACACACAACTAAGTACACTACCGAATTAACTGAAAAATAAAAACAAAACTTTTTAATCACACAGTAAATCACTTAAAAACGATATCTATAACCGTAAGTTTCGCGAAGCCTCAAAATAAATATCTTAAGGTTAGGCGAACCAATGCTAAAACAATGGTGCATACGAGTGATCTATTTTTTAAATGCCCTTCGTCATAATGCAAATTGTTACATGCTGTTTGCGTGACTGACATCACGTAACCATAGCAACGGTGAAAATCAGAGCCATGTTGGGCGTCGGATCTTCACTAGCTTTAAGCTAACGGACACGGTCGGTCGGCTGGGGCGCGCCAAAATGCACGAGTGTTTATAATTATTGTCCATCGGAGTTAACCGTGGCCCTATTAGGCCTAGCTACATTGGGATTAAATTAATATTATTAATTCGAACATAATTATTTTTTAGGTGCTAAAATGGTAGCTGTATTGATACATTAATATTTAATATTGTCAAAAAACTTTTCTCCTGGTTTTATTTTTTTTTGGTGACACCTGACGAGCCGTCACTGATTTGATTGATACTATTTTAAAGGCGTATAAGTTATGACGCACGAGTAAAGGTCCAACGGAACTACTGTAAATATAGCCTTTTCGAGAAAGTCCTTAACCTTTGCTCTGTATAAGTACGTTTATTAAATAAGAATCATATATTAACTTAACATACATAAAATATATCAATAAAAATCTAAAATGAAACTAAGCCTAATCAATAAAATCAATTTACTTTTAATCTAAATATACACCTAAGCAGGAATAATAAATTTTATACATTTTATAACAACTTTATATACCACAATATTAGATATATTTTAAAAAAGCCTATAAATAGAGTATCACAATCTACAAGTGTATACCGTAAAACATCTGAAAGTTTATACATGTTCTTTAGTATACAGAATACATTCTAAAAATATAAATATATACAGGGTGTTTCGATTATTTAGGTAAAGATGATTTTATTTTCTTTTGATTAATGAAAACTTTTGAGCTTGAATTCTTGTAGAATATAAACTCCTAGACAAAATTTATTCAACATCATTTGTCCCATATTACCAAATTTTACTGAACCTACGATCTGATTTGAATAATTTTTTTTGTATTGTAGGTTGGTTCCTTGACAATATTATAATTTTCGCTATTGAATATAAAAAGTTTATTTTTGTTTTATACTGGGTGTAAAAAAAGGCCGAAAAGTTAATCGTATTACATTGAAGATCATTTCCACGAACGCATTCGTTGCCGATTAATCGTAAATTGTATCGCTGTATAAGCATCCCGTATAACCGTCCGACAAGCAGGTATTTTAATTAATATTATATTAGCCCCTTATGGGAAAGCAAAAGCACTACTTTTATACAAGTGTAAGCAAAAAAGAGGCGGTAGGCAGTAAGGTAGAAAAAGATGCAAGAAATACTCGTGACTCGATACCTGAGCCTCCGTCAGCAATCCGCCTGCGTTTGTTAAGTGCATTAGTACCAATCTTCAAGTTTTGTCGTAGTTTCAAAAAATACTACACGTTCTCGATATAAAACATGAAACAGGTCCCTATATAGTTTAATAATTAAGTTAGTTAAGATCTTAATTAAAATAAGAACTACTTTTATGATGATTTAAGATCATTTTTGCTAATAAGTATCTTATATTATAATTTACATAATAATTGACTTCTTTTATAATAATATATGGGTTGAATCAAGTGGATGATTATTCATAGTAATAATATTAGCGTTTTCACCCTTTGTTTGCTTTTGCTATAAATGAATAGGTTTGTAGCGGCTGTGCGCACTTTTTTGAGGTGGAAGGGAAGAAAACTTGTATTAAAGTACATTAAATTTTTATTGAAATTGCAGAGCGCTTTCGGCTTATTGGGCCATCATCATTGCTTCCTGAAAAGTCAGTAATAGAATCAAAATTAAGAAATTTTTATAAAATAAATGGAAAATCAGAGGAATTGTGTGTATTTATTTTATAAAAATTTCTTAATTTTGATTCTATTACTGACTTTTCAGGAAGCACTGATGATGGCCCAATAAGCCGAAAGCGCTCTGCAATTTCAATAAAACTTTAATATAAGTTTTCTTTTCTTCCCTTTGCTATAAATGTCGCGCGTCGCAGTCTGTTGTCGAAAAAATATGGATAGGTGGACATGTACACGTAATTTAAGTGCAGTGGCGATGTCAACTATATTGAAAATTATTAAAGTAGAAATAAAATTTTTGCCTACCCTATTTTAAACGGCTTTGTACGCCACTGCCCGGTATAAAACGAAAATTAACCATTCATAATTAAGAGTTCGGACCAGTGAGGCATTCGCCCTTTAATTTTTTGTTAATATTTCGTTACTTTTTCTTTGATCAAAAAATCAGTCAAATTAATAATAACAATTATCTACAGTATAAAGTTAAAAAACTTTTAATTTATAAAGCATTAAAAGCAGAAAAAGAAATATGGACTAATTTCACAAAATTTCGTTTGTCGCTTTCATTAATTCATCAATTACAATTTCGTTAAATTAAAACTGCAGGTAATTGCTACTTAAAGACGGGTATTTGGCCGCTTTTTGGATAAAGCGAAAACGATACGAAATATTACTTACTACTAGCTACTCTTAAGAGTTAAAAGTTTGGTGACGCATTCGCCATGTCATTTTTCCCCCCTTTATCCAAAAAGTGACCAAATACCCGTCTTTGAGTAGCAATTACCTACAGTTTTAATTTAAAGAAATTCTTAATAATGAATAAATAAAAGCAAGAAACGATATTTTGTGATATAAGTCCATATTTCTTTTTCTGCTTTTATTACTTCATAAATGTAGGCTTTGTTAACTTTAAACTGTAGGTAATTATGCTCCAAACTTGGGTAATGTGCCGATTTTTGGATACATAGAAATAGTAACGAAATATTGATCAATACACGAAATGGCGAATGCGTAACTAGCCCTATTCTATGACAGTATCAAGGAACCAAACTATAATGCAAAAAAAAAACATTCAAATAGGATCATAGTTAAAAAAAACTATAGCATTAAATATGCGGCAAGTTTATTATGTTGCGTTAAGTGTGTCAAGAAGTTCACTAATAAAATATTTCGTTCTTTTGATATTAATTTATTTCTTAAATTTGCACCGGCATCGTTGGTAAGGACAAAATCCTTTTGAAAAAATTTTTTTAATCCTAATAAATATTTTTGTAATCTTATTTTTTTTAATAGTGGAAAATTGAATTTTACCACTTTGGTCCAGTGTAAAGGTCTCTAGCTTCAATGATAGAAGAGATTTTTTTTTCTGCTAATAAATTGCACTCTTCAGCAGTTGCACAATTTTTCCTACGAACATGCGGAAAAGTTTATTTACGCATATAACGTTAAATTTTCCGCGGAAAAAAATTAGTTCTTCGTATATGCAGGCAAAAACAACTAAATTTACAAATATTCGTGCGGAAAAGTGATTTTTTCGGCACGCTCGTAGAAAAAATATTTTCACTAATACATTATTATGAAGTGGGTAAAAAAAAGTACTTGAATAATTTCAAACGCCCCTATTTTTATAAAATGCAATCAATCCATATAATTTTTACTTTATTAGGTAGACTGTGTCTTGGACTATTTAGTATGTGTATGTATGCTTAATAGTGTCTAACAACGACACAGATGTCGCTCTGTGCAACATCTTAACTGTGTGTCCCACCAAATACTGCTTAAGCAGTTTTGAGTTGTTCCTTTCTTTCGTCTACGAATGAGCCATGATATGGCGAAACGCATCTAGGGATAGAGCTGACGAAATAAACATCTTTATTTGTTTTCGTATGTATGGATGTATTTGATGTTATACAGGGCGATGGCTTAAATATCAACCAGTGTTAAATTTGGTGATTTTAAAATTAATGTTTCCAATTTACAGGTTTATGTTATTCGCCATTTCGTTTTTTGATTTTTTAATTCACACGAACAGCACTGCGCGGCAAAACGCTGTAAACAACACACCAATAAAATTTTCTTGCCGTATATTTTAGAAACAATAATTTAAAATCAGCAAACGGTCTGATATTTTAGCCATAACCCTGTATAAAAGAACTAAAATGAAACACATAATATTGGGTAGTCCAAGAGGCAGAGTATAGTATATTTCAGAAAGGTGTAGAGTAATCAAGTGGGAAATTCCTTCCAGTTCGGCTCAATTTCGGTGTCGGCCATGGCGTAGGTCAATTTTGTGCATTAAATTATTTATGATAACTAACCAAAAAAAGAAGAAGATAATTTGATAAAAAACTAACTATTAGCTATAGCAAATTTACGCAAACATCGTTTTATGAAATATGCCGTGGCAGATAAAGCTGAAAAACATGGTGTAACTGTGCTGCGCACACCGCCATATCATTGAGAACTAAATCCTATAGGTTATATGGGCGCAAGTGAAATTATTTGTAGCAAAAAACAAAACGTCATTCAAAATGAAAGACGTTAAGCTACTGTTTTATCAAGCCATTAAGGAAGTGACACCAGAGAACTGGCGAAAAGCAGTCCATCATGTCATTAAAGAAGAGGTGAAAGTGTGGTATCTTGACCACCTGATCGATCGGACCGTCGACCAGTTAATTATAACCTCAAGAGGAGATGACAGTTCCTCAGATGACGAAGAATATTATGATTTTTTTATAATTTAGTTTCTGTATAATGTATTTTTTATATTTTGTATTTTTTTTATAATGTTTAATAAAAAAATAGTGTACATATACTATGTACATAATGCACGCCGTTGTCACACCATTTTTAGTATTTGCACATGGATAACAATAGGCAAAGCCCATAAATTTACCCAAACCCGGGTGGTACTACCTGCACTTGATGAAAATAAAGAATATTGCAATGAAATCAATGCCAAATTATGAAAGTGGCTTAAATATTCGTTGGGTCACTCTGTAGTCCCTTTGCATACCTAATGAGCTCTTATTACTCTACACCTGTCTGAAATAGACTATAGTTAATAAAATAAAATTTGAACGGATAGATCGAATTTTGATGTAAATATGGGCATTTGAAATATCAGTATTTTTTTCAATAATTCCATAATTATTAATGATGCAGTGGAAGTGCGGGATCCCGACATTCAGAAATATCTCTCTCGAGCTAACTGATATAAATAACCATGTTGGTCTTTGATGCGACTCTGGGTACATTTCAAATATGTGGAATTTTGGTAAGCGTGGACGTATAAAACTAGTTTTATAAAGGGCAAGTTTGAGGCAAGCAAACAAAAATTCTCTTTGATACTGCCGAATCTATAACAATACGTTTAAACCTGTCAATTCCTACGGAATAAAATCAGCTAAAAAAAAATTATTAAATAGCATTATTGCACTTTACCTATTGTTGCTTTTCACGTTTTGTTCTTTCTCTTGTTAAAACTTGTTAAATAACTGAAACATCCTGGCTAGAATATAACAGCAATATAGTGTAGAATAACTTTGAAAATGCTTAAGGTATAATGGACAGAATTGTATAAAAGAATAATCTCAGTAGATAAATGTAAAAATTGTAAATCTTAATCTACACCGGCGAAACCCTGAGAACCTTCGATAGCCTTTATAAGTTTTTCTTTTAAGTGGGCGTAGCTTTCGTAAGGAGGCAAGTCTAGTCGATTAAAACTGTAACAGAAAAGTGTGTTAGTTTTAATAATAGTACATACGACACACAAGTGTAAAAATTATATTGTTTGCAACCTTACAAATTGTGTACAACCGAAGTTTACTTTACCAAGGCGAAGCCTAGTTTGGTTAAGTTTCCGAACATGATTTTTCTACTCCCACATGAATATTTCGTGTTTTCTTTACACTAAAGTGATTGGATACGTGGGCTATTCCGATTAACTGAAGGAATATAATTTCGTTTCAAGGATATGAAACTGACTAATCAATTACAAAGAAACCAAATTTACACATTATAAATTTTACGCGTCGTTTTGACACTTAACAAAATAAAGGTTAAGAATATATCCCATATATGAAATTCAATATTTCAAAAAGATGCAAATCTGTCAGATAAAATTTGTAATTTTTTTATATAAATCTAAACGTTTATCCCAGAGCCTATGCATACACCAATGTTGCTTACTAAAGAATGCACGGAATGGTGCAAAAATTGAGATAAATATAAAACTAAAATATATTTTTTCTTATTACAAAAATAGACTTCTTTATTTCAAAAATCTTTAGTTTTCAACTCATTTCTATACAAATACTACAAATTTTAACGCATAAAATGTACTATACCGGGTGGTGCATCCGTACAGGACACATGGGATTTTCCATGTAAAAAGAGGTGGTCAAATATTCGCTCCCGTATTAATTTTAAAGAAAACTTATATAAAGACATTTTAAAGCGCTTAGTGAGGGTAAAATGTTTGCCAGTTTTGAACTTTTTTAGACATACAGTTTTTAAGATATAAAGAAAATTGCATAAAATGTATCTACTATATACTTACAAAATGAACGTTTTGTACTGACCTTGGTTGGTTTTTTGCCATGCAAATATTTGTCCACCGCAATATTTTTTGATATATTTTGAACGGGGATCGAACCCCAATCGTCCTTAAAACTTCTATTATACGCAACAGATATAGAAAAATAACTGGTAAATTTTGTTTAAATGATGGAAAATGAGAGTATATAAAACCAGATAAAACAGTCGAAAGTATAGAATTTTGAGAAAAAAATTAATTCCACTTTTTCTGTTCTTGTTCTAAATTACTAGTGGTTTTAAGGTTATGTCATTTCCACAGTATTGCGACTTCTCGTTCCACATTTACAGTATTGCTACTATGTAAATTTCCGACGAAACATTTAAAGTTAATATTAATCAGAGCTGGGCAAAGCTTCAAGCACCAAGCACTTTGGAAATGTGCTTGCAAGCACTTAAAGAATTACCAAGCTCCAAGCAGTTTTAAAGCTTTGCCCAGCTCTGACGTTAATGCACAAACGCTGATTTTAACTTTTTAAAACGAATTTTACCGCTTTTTTGCTGATTTTTCGGCGTTGCAAGCAGGCAATCAAGAATACATTTCAGCAAAACAATTAATCACACTGGCTAAAATGATAAGTGAATGCCTGATTAAAAAAAAATTCAGTATGAAGTTCGGCAGAGTCGTAGAAAAAATATACTGTACAATTAGAGTGGATTGTTCACCACATATTTAAAACTAGTATACAGGGTGCTACAAATTCCTGTGCGCACAAGGGTATCTCAAGTATACCATAGGAGGAGGTATCGATTCTCGCAACTAAATTAAACGCGTTCAACTAAAAATAAAAATATTAATGTAGTTATTTTTTCTTACCATGTATGTGCTCTGGGGAAATTATCGACGATGCCCCATTTTTCTATAGTAAACAACTGCGGGCCGTTACTGCCATATAATTCTTTAAAGCCGTTCATTGGAACCCGTGACGTACCAGTAACAAATTGTAACAGTCTAGCTCTCATTTCATTGTTGAATGATAGTACAACCTAAAATCAAGAAAATAATAAGAAAAATTATGAAACGGCTACAAACATTTTAATATTTATAAGAGTTTATTAGAAAGTTGGCAACTTCAGCGACGAAATGAGACTCATCTTAATAGTTATTGATGTACCTGGAATGTAGATGGCCTGGGCGACCTAAACTTGCTTTTGTTGATGGTCAAGAAAATGAAATTTTGTAAATTTTAGAGTTGCCCAGAAGAGAAATTGTTAACTTTTTTGGTTTCAGCGAACGTGTTAAGTAGATGTTTATGCCTTGAGGGTGACTCGGGTCAGAGACCCTCGGATTTGTCAGTCGTTCGAAGACATAAACATCGCCGAACAAATGCAGTGAGAGTAATGCAAGATCAGCATGTGTTACTATTGTGACCACTGCACGCGTAGACTATAATTCCCGAGGTGCATACAAAGTTGTACTTTGTTATTGCATCCACAATATAAATATTTTTTTAAATTTATTTTTTTTTTACATTTTTTTTTTATTACCTAAACGGTGTATTTCCTCTAATGGCAGAGATGATAAAGGAAACCAAAAGGGAAAATGTCAGGGAATGATGGAGCCACAATCTAACTTCAACTGATATATGTTACGGTTGCTAGGATATTCCACAGGGTGACACGAATTTTTTGAACTGAATTGAAATTAACATTCTTATTACACCCGGTATAAAACGAATATCACAAATTGCGACACTATGAAATGGTCCAGGAACCAACCTATATTGCAAACAAAAATAATTCAAATTCGATCATCGGTTCAGAAAAAATCAAACATGTGGAAAATTTATGATGTTGCCTTAATTTGGTCCAGGAATTATTTAGAGTATTCACAGTGGATCTTTACTCTTACGTCATTGTTTAACGATTAAGCGACAACGTGATTTACAACTCCCCATCTTTGTTTACTATAATAATAAAGGTGAATAAAAACATAACCCAACGTCTTCCGGGCACTATTCTATGCTAAACAGAGAAAAAAATTGTAAAGAAAAGTTGCAGATTGATTTGACTATTTAATTTTATTATTTTTTGAAGTTGGTCCATTGCCTTCCGACGTTATCGTTTATTTAATTGTCATTTTGACTTATATTTCTTTTTATATTATTGTGCCTTGAAAATATATTTATTCGTAAAAATAGTTTTTTTCGGAGCTACTAGATTAAGGGTGGAAACAACTTTATAGGATATCAAGTCTTCCTTTTTTCTGGCTATCTTTAACTTCGGAGTTTGTATGGCGAAAAAAATTTAATACCCACTTTTTCGGAATCTAGAACGAATTTTAGCTCGACACCTGTCAAAATCCGAATTTTCAAAACAAAAATTTGAAAAATTATTTTTTTTTAAAATGTTCGTATCGGTTAGTAGAGTACAAATCCACTAAAATTGGAAAATTTTCAAAAAATTATATTTTTTATACTTTAATCGAAAGCTTATCGACCTAATCCACATTCGTACGTGGTCAAAATCGCTATCCGAACAATACTTTCAGAGTTTTCACACTTTTAAGGGAATAAATATCATCTAACGACGTCCATGTGCCGCTGCAAGATGGCCGGACCGTTTTTAAGACCGATTGGCATTTACTATGTTAAATTGTTAGCTATATAGTTTATGATACAAATTTATTATAAAAATTCTACCTTTTAATGTTAGGTCGTGAAAAAAATTACGGCGATGTCTAAGTCCTCTCAATGGATATGCTAAAAAATTAAATATTTATGTATACTTTGTTGATAAAAGTATTGTGCAAAGTGCTTTCGAACGATAGCACTTAAATTTTTAATACAAAACTTTAAACAGCTTTTAGGAAGCCATACATCGCATCGAGACATTAGGCAAATCTATTATAATATTTATGAAATTAAACTTTGTATTGACCATATTTCTACGATTTAATTCCTACGATTTTAATGAAGTATAGGTTATGACGCACGGCTAATCATTCATTAAAAATACTGTACTTACTCTTTTAACTACAGCGAAGCCACCATAAATATGTAGTAGTATAAAATTTGACGTTTCTACTGAGAAACAATTGACAATAAAAAGTAAAAAACAAAACGCTTGCTTTTCCGTCGCCTACTTAGACATTCCGTGAATTAAAAATAACACCCCTCATAGAATCGCAAATAATACTGATGATAACTCTGTAAAACAACTAACTCACCCTCCAAAAATACTGCACAACAATATGATTAGCATGGTAGTCGCCCTTATACAAAGTATTTTGTTTCCAGTCTTTCACGTCGATATGCTGGATGCCGCACATCAGCAATTCTAATTCGTTCTCGTCGAAAATCTTTATTATATTCAAGGGCACTAAGTCGCTGAACCCTTCGAGGAAAGCGTTCATTTGGTCCTGGACTCTCTCGACGAATCTCCATTGTATAATACATCTAAAACAATTTCCGATAGTTTGTATTAAACAATAACTGATATGATAAGAAGCAATTAAACAAGTTTTATAAAATTTTCGCCTGCAGCGCTGTCAGTGTTAAAAATATTATACTTACTTAATATACTCGTCCTTATTAGAATTATCCAAAGGAACATTGGCCCCTCCATCTATTAATTCGTGAGCCGTCGTGTGACCGAAAGATTCCTCGTCCACCGAGAACGTCAGATCCAATCCGGAGGGATCGTTTTCCTTAATCCATAATAACGATTTGTAATACTCTGAATCTACCGATTCCATATCTTTTAAGTCTATAGGCTTCGATAACATCATCTTGTAAAACGGTCTGATAAAGAAGGCTAAAAAAGAATAACTATTTTATTAAACGATATGTTCACTTGGGTACGCACGCAAAGATTAATCTTTTTATAAATTTACATCTATAATTAACTATCATACTGGTATTTATAATTAACAAAATTAAATATGTAAGTGTATGTACAAGCAACACACAAACACATTTTTTTTATATATATATAGCAAAACACTGTTCTGATTGAGCCGAAGGGATCAGTTTCAGGATGCGTATTCACAGGAGCAAGGCTACGGGCAAGAGGAGATTGAGCACTATAATTAATCCCATGAACACTCAAAAAAAATACTTCATTTTTCCTAAGGGATCGATACGTTACTTTAGGAGAAATTTGACTGAGAAGATGAGAACAGTTTATGCAACAATTAATGAATATATACACAAAGTACAAATAGAAGATTTTTCTTCTGCTCTCAAGTGTTAAAAGCTGAATATATAGTTAAACATCTTCATATAAAGCTAATAAGCAAAATATTTAATGCACTTTCGCTGAATTCTTTCTAGTTGATCTTTATAGATGTGGTAAAATGGTGACCACACAACTGAGGCGTACTCCAAGTACGATCTTACCGGGGAGCAGTATAGTAAACGAAGAAAGTCAACTGACAGATCCTTATCAACCTTAAAAATAAAGTTTAATACCTCAAGAGCTGTTGAAAAGTGATTTTGTACTTAATAAGGTCCCTAAAATTAATTTCAGCATTAAATTGTACCCCAAAATCCTTAATTGAGTTTACCCAATTTAATTCTTGACCCTCAATATTGTAAGTAGTATTCTCATTTCCCTTCTTGTATTTAAAAAAAACTAATAGAAGAACATTAAGCAGTTTTCAGAGATAATGCATCGAGTTCCGACCATCCTACAAAGGACGTCAAAGATTTTTGGAGTAATCATCATTTACAATTATCACAAACATTTTGAGATCATCAGCATAGACCAGATACTCACAGCATCAAATGTAATTTTTAATGTCAGCTGATCTAGTGGATAATACGGTGAACAGACTACTGGGATTAGTCAAAGAGGAGATTGATTACACGGCCAAACAGCTAGCACAGAACAGATGGATAGAGTTAATAACCTGTAGTACATCCAGGCAACTGTGGCCCACACTTGATAAAAAGAGAACCGCAGAACTATTGACACAGTCGGAAAGACGTGAGAAATACTACTGCGGTTATTACCGGACATTGCCTCTTCGGTAGACATGCCGAACGTATGTAAATACCCACTAACGACTTCTGCAGAAGCTGCAGAGATGAGAAAGAGGAAAAAAGTATTTAGCATTTTCTGTGTGAATGTCCTGGCCTCGCAAGAAGAAAGTTCACTGCTTTGAGTGAACCATTTTTCAATAGCCTGGAGGAACTGAGCAACTTACAATTTGAACGACTGAGCAGGTTTCTGAATAGTAGTGGCTGGTTTAAATGAGTTGTTTAAATCCTTCTGCGGTGTACGCCGCACTAACTATCAGAGATCTGATGAAAGTGGGTTTTCTGTATTTTTACTATTATTATTGAACACTTAAAAATCTTTATGGTTATGATTATTTGTATGAAGTTTTCATATTAAGATTTTGTAATTAAGTATAATTAAAAGAAAATAAATAAAAAATGCCGTTATTGTATACTCGGCGAAGTCCAGTAAGTACTAACCATCTAATAATTTGCCATGATACACAGCCATACCAGCGACTCTACCTATAAATTTAAAGTACGCCAGGTGCTCTTCATTGCACAATCCCGATGTGGGGTTTATTTGTAAGGTATAATTATCCCTAAAAAAAATTAATATTTTTATTTAATTAATAATATAACAAATGGTATATGATTTTCAGGATAAGTAAGCCCCCATATATTAGGGGAGGTCCTGAACATACAAGGTTATAATCACTTATTATATTGTCACCCGGGTAGTTGCCTCATGTTAAGAATTTACCTATTTGCTTGTTACCCAGGTAACATTGCATTATTACTTGTTCTTATTGTTTATTTTTATTTTTTTCTTTAATACTCCAAATATCAAGACGCTAAGAAGAAATATATAGATCGGAGAAGTTATACGTGCGAGTCTTGCCCACTCCGTAGAGGTGGGAAATACTATTACCGAAATGGAACGTTCCATTTCATAATATATTATTTCTATCTGTGACCTTGAAATCTTAAACCAATAAATGATAAAATTCAAATCGCCTGTCAATTAAATCAAACGATTTCTGAGAGTAATTTTTTGGTGCGATTTCCACTATATTGGAAACACTGGTCAACAAAATTTAAGATTTTTTTTGTCCCACGAGCTGAAGTGGGTGTACTTGGTAGTACTTTTTAAACATATTTCATATATGTTTTCAGAATTTTTCCATCACGCAGGGTTTTAAAGTGACAAAGCAATGAATTTTTGTGAACGTATATATTATAATATGGGTATAAGTGAAGTGAAAAAATAAAGTACAAAGTGATATATTTACATAGAAAATGTGGTCATATATGACTTTCGACTGTACTTTGCATCAGAAACATCTCTCTTCAGCGTCCAGCAATAGTCTGCCAACTTAGCGGGGCTCCATTTGCCTTGGTATCTCTTCTCCATGTCCAGAATGTCCTGGTGAAATCGCTCGCCATGTTCGTCACTTACTGCTCCAAGGTTTTTCAGAAAAAAGTCCAAGTGTGAATGAAGAAAGTGTATTTTTAGACTCATGTTGCAACCCATGGATTTATATGAGACCAATAAATTGTTAACATTCTCTACGTAATTTTCGGATTTACGATTTCCCAAGAAGCCGTTGCAAATGTCCTTGAAAGAAAACCATGCTGCTTTTTTAACTCCATTCAGAGCCTCACTAAAGTTTTCATCTCGAAGTAGCTCTCTGATCTGAGGTCCCACAAAAATACCTTCCTTTATCTTGGCATCACTGATTTTAGGGAACTTACTTCTCACATATGCAAACGCACTGTTAGTTTTATCCATACCTTTAACAAAATTCTTCATTAACCCAAGCTTAATGTGCAAAGGTGGTAAATAAATTTTTTGGGGATCAACAAGTGGGATACCACTGACATTCTTATTTCCTGGTGTCAGGGAAGTTCGTTTAGGCCACTCTTTCTTTTCATAGTGATTTTTCCTATCTCGACTGTCCCATTCGCATAGGAAACAACAATACTTTGTGTAACCGAGTTGCATGCCGAGCAAAAGTGAAACAACTTTCAAATCGCCACAAATATTCCACTTAAAGTCTATATATTTAATTTTTTCCAAAAGAAGCTTCATGTTGTCATATGATTCTTTCATGTTGCCTGCATGAGCCAAAGGAACAGAGGGGAACTTATTTCCATTGTGGAGTAGTACCGCTTTCAAGCTTGATTTGGAAGAGTCAATGAACAAACGCCACTCATTTGTATCATAGTCATGCCCAAGTGCCTTCATAATAGAGCATACATCATTACAAAATACAAGCCCGTCTTCCATAGAGAAGAATTCTTCAAACTCTGCATGGCGCTTACGATAAAAAGCAACTTTTGTGCCACTCTGTAGAAGATTCCAGTCTTTTAATCTAGAACCTAGAAGTTCGGCTTGCTTCTTAGACAAGTTTAAATCGCGGACAAGGTCGTTAAGTTCTTCTTGACTTAGAAGATGCGGCGCACAAGAAGACGAATCTGGTGTAAATGTTGAATCCAGATCAATATTTTCGGCTGAAAAACTTTCGTTGTTTACTTCGTCATCGGCAGTTTCATCGTCGCTCGGTGTCATATTTTGTGGGGGGTCAGGCACAGGTAATTCCGGACTGTGCGGCACTGGTCTCAGTGCAGATGGAATATGAGGATATTTAACAGTATGTTTGGATTTAGAAGTTATACCACTAATATTTGTAAGACAAAAATAGCAATCGGTAATATGGTCTGTGGTTCCCTCCAAATCATGGGAATAGCAAAAGGCATATGTCGTTTACCTTTTGCCCACGCTGTAAGAAGTCTGACACACGTAACACAGCAAATATGGGGAGCCCAGCTTTTGTCTTGATCGCCGACTTTACACTTGAAATACTGTTCATAGCATTTATTAACGAGAGGCGTGAAAGACCGTTTTTGAGATTTAAATGTCAATTCACCGCAGATGTAGCAAAAAGAGTTCGGGTGGTTTACACAATTTCTTGGCATTTTTACAGGTGAGTTACACTACAATAGCTTAAAATGCACCACAGCACATTCTTCAAAACGTTAAAAAAGTCTGCGTATATGTTCATTCACCGAGCTCTAGCCGATAACTAAAACAACAATAAATGTTATGTAGGACTCGGAACTGCTTGCAGGTCTCAACAAGCCAGGACATGTTCCGCGTGACACACAGAGCACACTTTGTTATTTCTAGTCACAACAAGTTATTGTTACAATGCACAAATAATAAAATAGCAATGCCTGACACAAGTTTTTTGTTAGATGACTCTTATAGTACAGACCTATGCGTGCATTTTATAGGTAAATAATCACATATACTGGAACATAAAAACTAAGGGTGATGGAGAAATTCTGAAAACATGATTGATTTCAGCATGCAAAATTATATTGAAATTAGACATTTTTGCGCTTGGGACAAAAATCTTGTTAACCAGTGAAATTAGTCAAAACTTGAAGTGTGAATCTTTTCTTTTATTTAAAGAATTTTTTCGCTGGTTTCCGAAACTGTTTTTTTGATTAAAACTAATTTAGTGACTGATAGAAATTATAAGTCCTGTATTTTAGTACCTCTATCCCCATGCACAAAACTATTTTAAATTTTTAATTATATATACAACAACGCTTTTCAACTTCTTGAGTCATTTCTTTAATCATCGATATTCGCCAAAGGAATCCTTGAGACCGCGTCCATTAAAAAATACTATACCACGGTGGCTACCGCGCCAGCAAAACACCGGCACCGTAACTACGAGTCGCAGCGCTAAAATCAAACGGCCCCATGACAAATACACACCCGCGAAAGGCGGCCGCAACAGTTCTCTCGGCAACCTCTCGTCCCCGGTCTGACAAAATACCTTCAACGACAAAATACCGTGAACCACGAGACTATTACTCTTCTCCAGATACCATTTTCCGTTGCGCGCTCCACAACGAACGACTGAAGAGGCCGGCCGCGGTCGTTTTCTCTCGGCTCGCATCGCAGCGTGTAGTGGCGAAGGACGAAATCTAAGAAGGTCCAGAATAACTGCTTGCTTTTATGAAGTGAAGGGCGAAAAAAGTGATTTGAACCTAGTCCACTTTTTAGCTAAATAAAAATGGTAAATAAGTACGGAATCATTAGTTAGCGGTCTTGGTAATTTGTAAAGTTGGCCTAAAATAACAACGCGATAATTCTATTAGTTTATCTTCTAGCGCTAACGCAAGCACCGTCGCGAACTTCGAGTTTATAAATCCAGCTTTAGACCATTATTCTAGATCTACTAGCACTAGCGCTAAACAATTTTACTTACATTGCAGAATACTCGAATAACCCATAATAAGGATTAAACATTTCTTTCGACAAAAGATAAAACCATTCTCTAGCTAGGCCACCATAATCTAAACCTACTTCTCCTTCAAATTCTACCCATAATTTAGTTTTTAAAAGGTCCACTCTCGGTACAGTGGTTATAACTCTAAATGAATCTTCTAATATACTTCTTCGCCGAACTTTGATTTCAAATTTGTTTGGTACACTAGTCTAAAATAAAAAAGTAATTAATTTCTAGATAATAACTGCCGACACACACGTCACAATTTCTATAAGGAATCGTATTGTCTATTTCAGAAAGGTATAGAGTAATAAAATGGGAAATTCCGTCCAGTTCGGCTCAATTTCGGTGCCGGCCATAGGCGCAGGTAAATTTTGTACATTAAATTATTTATCATAACTAACCAAAGAAAAAAAAAGAAGATAATTTGATAAAGAAGAAACTATTAGCTATAGCAAATTTATACAAACATCGTTTTATGAAATATGCCGTGGAAGATATAGCTGAAAAACATAGTGTAACTGTGCTGCGCACACCGCCATATCATTGCGAACTATAGAACTTATATGGGCGCAAGTGAAAGAATTTGTAGCAAGAAACAACAAGACATTCAAAATAAAAGACGTTAAGCTACTGTTTGATTAAGCCATTAAAGAAGTAACACCAGAGAACTGGCGAAAAGCAGTCCAACTTGTCATTAAATAAGAGGAGAAAATGTGGGATCTTGACCACCTGATCGATCGGACCGTCGACCCGTTAATTATAACGTCAAGAGGAGATGACAGTTCCTCAGATGACGAAGAATATTATGATTTTTTTATAATTTTATTTCTGTATAATGTATTTTTTGTATTTTGTATTTTTTTATGTTTAATAAAAAATAAGTGTACCTAATACTATGTACATAATGCACGCCTTTGTCCCGCCATTTTCAGTGTTTGTGAATGGATAACAATACGCAAAACTCATAAATTGACCCAAACCCTGGTGGTACTACCTGCACTTGATGAAAATAAATAATTTTTCAATGAAATCAATGCCAAATTATGAAAGTGGCTTAAATATTCGTTGTCACTCTGTAGTCCCTTTACATGCCTAATAAGCTTTTATTACTCTACACCTTTCTAAAATAGACTATAAATTAGTTATCGAAACTTAATAGATTCGAAAATTTTATCTTTCTATAATTTAGATTCAAAAAATCGGATTTTCCATAATTACTTCTCCGTTCGAAATAAATGTTTTCAAAAAGTTAGTTTTAGAAACTTGTGTTTGTCGAAAAATATCTATTCCATATAAAGGATGATTTATTAAGGTGGGCCACCGGCCATATCTCGGAACCTACTCGGCATAGAAACTTGGGGAAAAAATAATCGTAATTAAAGTGGTCACGAGAAAATTCTGCAAATTATTTTCAAATTCCGCATTTCGCCGCAAGAGGGCATAATAAAAAATTAAATATTAAAATTTTAAATTTCTCCGAAAATTGTCACATAAAAGTAAGTATACGTTTGGTAACATCCATTAGAAAGCTTAGACAACTCTGCATCATTTTAGTTTAAGGCGTACGACCCTGATAAGAGTGGGAGAAGGTATTAAAAATGTAAGCATTTAAATAGCTGTAACTTCGAAACGACTTATCCAATTTTAGTAAACTTAAGCTTGTTTGGAAGAGAAAAGTAAGTACTTTTAATTTTCGTATCAATTGGGACATAATAGTTAGTTCGTAATAAAATTGGTAGAGTGCGTCATTTGAAATAATAATAGTTTTTTTGATTTTATCCTCAAAAACTTAAATCATACGATATAACTATGACATCATAATTGGAAAGTAGAACAAATTTGCAAGAAAAATGCGAAGACCGCAGTTCAATATCTTCTATCGTTTCGGAGTTATTGCCAAAAGAATCATTTTTAACATATTTCTGTAGTAAGTTCCAAGATTTTAATTTCAAAAGTACGTTTAGACATGCCATGTCCTCCTAAAAACAGTTGTAGTCGAGGTGTGTAAGGTTATGAATGAAATAATTGGTTTATCTTATTTATTCATGGTTAAGGAATATAATGGTTTCCTTCTAGTAATTTTTTTTCTTTTATGGGCTGTGTCTTTTTTTTATTGTTTTTTCCTTAAGTCGTATTCTAAAATTATTCGACAATATGTTCAAAAATGATAACATTTTTTGTTATTTCGTAGCATTTAATTGCTTCTATGTTCGGGAGATTTAAAGTGTTCAAACAAAGCCTGAAAATGTTCGTATTTTAAATTTTTTAAAATCTCGTAAATAAAATTATCTTTCGTATTTATCACTAGCTGTAAAAGTTAGATTAAACGTAAGAGCTCATTTTGCTTACTGGTTTTCTAAGTTGAGTTTTCATATATTCATATTTTCTCTTGTAATCTCTAGAATATGGTATGGCCGGACCAGCTATTTGTGGATTTGATAACCTAGGATCATCCCATTGTGTTGTTCTTGTATCTGTAATAAAATTAGCAAACATTAGAAATTAAGAGCTCTGGTTCGACACCCAACCGATAGGTAGACTTATTAAGGTGCAGTATATAAAAAATTTCAGCTTTTAACTTTGAAGAATAAAGGAGTGTCAGTTCCACAGGCAGGCCTAGACCAGAAATTAATTTAGACAAAAGTTGAGCAGGTTAAAAATGTACACAACATTTTAAATTAGATTTTTACGATAAATATAAATGTCTCACTGGATGTATCACTACTGCAAAATTATTTTGTTGGCGTGCCTCCGGTTGGCTTGAAGACTGTTTCCAACTACAACTTTGCTATACGATTGGCGCCGATCAGATTGAGATTGTTGTGCGAACAGAATTAATGATGTGGATGCAACACACTGTTCTTGCAGCTAAACTGTAGTTACAAAATTATAAAAGACATCGATACAATAAGAGCACGGAACCTCGGCTTTACCAATGTCCTTCGGGTCTACCACGGTATGTTGACAACCATACGCCCCTTGAACCAAATTGGTGGTGTAGACTATAACTTAAGTAGGAAAGTCCGATACTAATTCGGATGGATTGATTGAGTAGCGTCACACCTAGTTTACTTAGCAATGTGCGTTAAACAGAAGGAATCACTGACGTAGGTAAAGTTTTGTCTTTGGGGGGAATGTTGAACTCGCGACATAATAATAAGTTTATTTTCAATATTTATAATATAATAAATATGTTTATTTATCTTCCTCAATAAACTTTTTCTTTGATCCCCCGAGGACGTGCTTGTTAGGGGCAAAATTAGTATTTTAAATTATAAATATATAAGAATATTAAAATTTTTTTAAAAATATTTGTTAATATTATATAAAAGTTAAGTTGCAAATAAAAAACGTTTAAGTATATGTATATAAATATAAACGAAGTTTTTTGAAGATAACAATATTAATTAAAACAGTTCCATTTTTTTTTAAGTTATCTGTTTCCAATATCCATGCTTTTATTTCGACTTTATATTTTTATAATGAATTATATTTTTGTTGGTAAATAATCGTGTAAATAAAAATATAAATATTTGAACTTTGTTTGTCCTATGGACTTATTTATTTTAGGTTTTATGGTTATTTCATTTTTATAACGTCTATTATGATTATGGTTTTTAAACTGTATAATATTTTTATTTTTAAATATGTATATTAAGATGTTATAAATGTAAAGTTGTCTAATGTTAATTTTTTTGTTTCAGAATATAATTTTATTGAAGGATAAAGATAATCTTTATTAAATATAATTTCTAGAAACCTTTTCTGTAATATTTCTAATTTTTAACTTAAGTTCTATTTATTCCTCCCCAACCTAAAATTCCGTAATTTAAATGAGTTTTAACTAATGCATAATATAATATTTTCATATGTTTTACGTTCAACATTTTTTAAATGTTTCTAAAAATAACTTCTAATTTTTTAATCAAATATTCTTTGGGAAAATCCCAATTTAATTTACTGTCAAAGATTATTCCTACATATTTTACTTGATTAACTTTCAAAATTTGAATGTCATCATTTATTTTAATACTATTCATATTTTATGGTATGGTATTTAAATTCAAAGTAAAAGGAAGATAATTAGTTTTATTAAAATTAATTGTTAATAAATTTTTATCAAACCAATTTTCTATTATTTTAAAATCTTTTTTGATTTGTCCCAATTTGTATCTGTATAATATATAAATAATATAAAAAATTGCAGTATCATCTGTGAAACTATGAATTTCTCCACCACAATTAACATTAAACAAATCATTAAATATAGATATTAAAAAATAATGGTTCCAAAATTGTTCCCTGAGGAACACCATATTTAATTATTTTAGGATAGTCATTGACTCTTGCAGAGCCGCTACTATTGGGTACAATGAATTGTAGAACCTACTATCACCTACTGTGATCTATAAAGAATATCCGACCATCTGAGTGCACCCTTTCTTCCCAACCTTCCGGTAATGCACCCACATCGTCGTCTGGTTTCCGGTTAACTGGTTGTACTGTGGGCTGATTTGGCATGGGACTTGCTCTGCCTGTTCTTGGGTCAACCCACGACGTCGTCCTTTCGTGATGATTTATGAAAAATAATCTACCATTTGGTGCTCTGTAATAGATTAATAAAAAAAAATTTCAGTACAGATTTTACCAAAAAAAAAAAATTTCGGTACTTTACAGTATAAGCGACCGTGGTACAAGTTTAAAAATAATTTTTTTCTACTCCCACATGTACATTTTCTATTTTCTTTACAATCTATATCTATACCAATCTACCGGGTGCTACAAATTCGTGTGCGTATAATAAGGGGATCTCGAAAACGGTAAGAGATACGAAGATGGTTAAATTGAGGCAAACTTGCATATTTTGGGGCTTAATAATTTGGTGAAAGCAAATTGAAAATATTCCGAATGCTTTCGGAGATATCCGAAAAAACCGAAATTTCCTTTTTTGGTTTTTAATTTTTTGCGATTTCATTTTTGACTTGGGAAAAAAATAAAAAACACCTTTTATAACCGTTTTTTATGTTCTACAAGGTGGCATAATTAGTTCTCAAATTCGACGTTTCGTTCTTTAGTTACCAATCTCAAATCAATTGTTTTAAATACGGACCTGGAATTTTAAATACTGTTTTAGGGATTTCTAATCTTTAGAAATTTAATACAAAGTACAAGTTTTTGAAATTTTAACGTTTTGTCATCTAAACTAAAAAATTTTGATTTGAAAAATCCGTCCTTTTACTCAAAGAGGCATAATAATTGATATTTTACAAGAAAAGAGACCCAAAGTCTCGGCCTCAAATATTTTTCTGTCTGTTTATTTTTGTTACATGTTTCGCCTGAAACGAAATCATCAGATTCCCTAAACAATAAAAAAATTTTAAATTGTTTTTAAAATAAACATAAGCGCATCACAGTAACATAACTAGACTAACACTTCAGTTACCTTTTCTTCACTCGGGAGCATTATTTTTTTCTGTTTTAGGTCTAAGGCAAAAATAGGACTTAATAATATATGTTATATTAATAAAAAATAGCATTACTACTCAACTCATGCCTCCTATAGTATTGTGACGGCAAATCTTATTGATAAAATAAACGGCCTAAACACCATAACTTCATGTAATGTAATTTTAATATTAAAGTCATTCTAAAAATAATTGCCAGTACCGTAATAGTAAAGAAAGGATAATTTGAAATGCTAGTAATGTGTTATTTGACGACAAAACGTTAACATTTTAAAAACCTTTAAATTGTATTAAATTTTCAAAGCTTAGAAGTCCTTAAAACTGTTTTAAAAATTCCAGGTCCGTTAAAAAAAAAATTGAGGTTAGCATCTAAAGAATGAAACGTCCAATTTGAAAACTAGTAACGCCATCTTGTAGAACATAAAGAACGGCTATGAGAAAGTATTTTTTGTTCTTTTCCCAAGTCAAAAATGAAGGCGCAGAAAATATAAAATAAATAAAAATTTCGGTTTTTTTCGGATATCTCCGAAGGTATTCGGAATATTTAGAATTTTCTTTGACCAAATTGTTAAGCCCTAAAATACTAAACTTTGCCTCAATTTATCCATTTTCGTATCTCTTACCGTTGTCGAGAGCACCCTGTATACACTCAGAAAATCTCTTTTAATCCCTTGCAAAAATTTAAGCAACCATAGTCAAAATGTTTTGTTAAACAGAGGACAGTCAAGCACTTTGCACTATCAGGAGAATGCACTTTGCTGTGGTCATAAAAAAAGAGAAAACATACACCCAGCCGAGGGTCACCCACGCGGAAAACAAATATTTGGCATTACAACCCGCAATTTCCTAATATTATAATTATTATAATTTTTCTCAGCCCCACGCTGTTAATTTCTACTCTCGTACGACGTTGGAAATTGTTAAATCCATATAGTTAGAAACGGTTCAGCAACCTAACATTGATTTATGGATAGTAATAATATTGGGCCTCTAAATACGCCAACAAGCATGCGCGTAATATAACCAACTGGTTTGCATCTTGAATGCAACATGTTATTATAGTAATGGTCGTTAGGGTTTGCTGGATGAGGTGGCACGGCGCGTGGCAATGTCAATGGCTACCATGGAATATACTGTTTATTGTGGTAGGACGGAATTTAAAAAAAAAAGTTGTGATTGTTATTATTTATTTTTTCTTGTAATTTTTGGGGGCTGCACTAATATTTACCTCTGAACACTCCACCCTGGAGGCAAATCATCCCCTATTGCCGTTAAGTCATTCTGTGACGTGTTATTGCTACTATCGGTGTGTGTCGATACTGGAGAATCCCGTCTTGAAGAGTTATTGCTGTCCACATTGTCAAAGCTCTGAAATAAATTACAAAGTCAATAAGCTTTATTTAAATTGCCTTAACTAACTAAAGGAATAAGCTTAAATGTCACGTTACTTTTATATATTGAAAAGGTGACAGGAAATAATTACAGAAAGAATATGCAAAAATTATTTTAGTCCATTTGGTTATGTATTATGCTCTTGGGTTTGGGACCTAAATCATCCAATGTAGTTTCTTAAAAATACCACTGCATGTTGTAAATTCCTATGGTACAAAACTTTATTTTGAACTTGTTTCTTCATTTTAAGAGGATTGGTGCAAATTCTCATATTTGTCAGATTTATGCCTGTTGTACTTTTATAATCAATATTTTCGAAAAGTAGGTATAGGGTAATTATTTATACAGGATGATTCACGTTAAGTGGCCTATTAGAAAATGTCGAAGAGTAAAATTATCTTTTTAAAAATGCGGTAGTTTTAGCATTTTTGGATATCTTATTTAAACCTAAGTAATTTTGTTAATAATAATCTCTACCTATCTCTAATCGTTTTTGATATACGAATGATAAAATTATTTTTTTATGTAAAAACTTTACCGAGAAAAAAGTTCCATAATTTTGAGACAATAAACCTAAACATTTAAAATTTTGTAAGCTTTCAAGAGCCTTCTATACCAGCGTTAAACGCGGCATCGTTTCCTGGCTTGTCTAATTGCAAATTTAACGAAAAAAAATTATAACGGGTTCACAAAAACTTCTAGTTTGGCCGATACAATATTTTTTCAAAAAAAAAATTGAAAATTTCAATTATATAGTTTCAAATTATATCATCCACCATGCAGAACACAAAAATATAAATATCGGCTATCTTCGGCCCGATATTATTTTAAAAATCTCCACTAACGCCGCGCCACTTAATTCTCATGGAATTCGTTTTTATAACTAGTTTGTATAACAAGGGTGGATATGATGTCTATATCTCACGAGGAAGTAAATTGGGCAATCCGCCTACGGCGTCCTTCTTCCGAGTGCGATATGGACAATCCACTCGAGTTGACCAGTACATTTTTTCTATGACCAAACTTACGAACCTTATGCTAAAAAATGTAAAAAACAAGTTTGCAAGCTGCAACTCATTACATCAAAAGTTGTTATGTCGTTTCGTCAGATCCTCATATTAGGAATTGTGGAATTGGGGATATGCCATTTTCCCATGAAAATAGCGATCTCGTATTCTTGAACACATTTCGTAGGGAAAGTTTCCAATAAGACCACTTGAATTCCAGTTTAACTCAAGAATTTAAAAGAACTGGGTCTTGGGGGATTACCGTGAGGACACTGCGATCGGAATATTTCCCCAAGAGAATAAATTCCATCGCTTAAAGAATTGAGGCCCTGGAAGACTATAATATCTAAGTTTTTCACTGGCCTAAGTTAAAAACCCTTTAGTGAATACGGGGGTTTATTTTTAAAAAAATGGCCAATGAGTTTTTTTTAAGACGGGACGCCTTTCAGGATTTTCTCAAACAGAATTTCCATACAATAGTCATAAATTTCGGTCAATTTCGCCATGTTTCGATTGGATCTCTAGCTTATTGTTTAGGGAACCAGGAAGTGTGAATAGAAAGGACGACAGTGGGAGACTTAAAGTTTGCACTACACAAAAAGTGAAAGAATTGTACTAACCACAAACCTCTATTCGGCGTTTAGGTCAGCAAAGAAAGGACGGCAGTGGGAGACTTAAAGTTCGCACTACACAAAAAGTGAAAGAATTGTACTACCCACAAACCCCTATTCGGCGTTTAGGTCAGCAAAGAAAGGACGGCAGTGGGAGACTTAAAGTTCGCACTACATAAAAAGTGAAAGAATTGTACTACCCACAAACCCCTATTCGGCGTTTAGGTCAGCAAAGAAAGGACGGCAGTGGGAGACTTAAAGTTCGCACTACATAAAAAGTGAAAGAATTGTACTACCCACAAACCTCTATTCGGCGTTTAGGTCAGCAAAGAAAGGACGGCAGTGGGAGCCATAAAGTTCGCACTACACAAAAAGTGAAAGAATTGTACTACCCACAAACCTCTATTCGGCGTTTAGGTCAGCAAAGAAAGGACGGCAGTGGGAGACATAAAGTTCGCACTACACAAAAAGTGAAAGAATTGTACTACCCACAAACCTCTATTCGGCGTTTAGGTCAGCAAAGAAAGGACGGCAGTGGGAGACTTAAAGTTCGCACTACATAAAAAGTGAAAGAATTGTACTACCCACAAACCGCTATTCGGCGTTTAGGTCAGCAAAGAAAGGACGGCAGTGGGAGACTTAAAGTTCGCACTACATAAAAAGTAAAAGAATTGTACTACCCACAAACCTCTATTCGGCGTTTAGGTCAGCAAAGAAAGGACGGCAGTGGGAGACTTAAAGTTCGCACTACATAAAAAGTGAAAGAATTGTACTACCCACAAACCTCTATTCGGCGTTTAGGTCAGCAAAGAAAGGACGGCAGTTGGAGACTTAAAGTTCGCACTACATAAAAAGTGAAAGAATTGTACTACCCACAAACCCCTATTCGGCGTTTAGGTCAGCAAAGAAAGGACGGCAGTGGGAGACATAAAGTTCGCACTACACAAAAAGTGAAAGAATTGTACTACCCACAAACCCCTATTCGGCGTTTAGGTCAGCAAAGAAAGGACGGCAGTGGGAGACTTAAAGTTCGCACTACATAAAAAGTGAAAGAATTGTACTACCCACAAACCTCTATTCGGCGTTTAGGTCAGCAAAGAAAGGACGGCAGTGGGAGACATAAAGTTCGCACTACACAAAAAGTGAAAGAATTGTACTACCCACAAACCTCTATTCGGCGTTTAGGTCAGCAAAGAAAGGACGGCAGTGGGAGACATAAAGTTCGCACTACACAAAAAGTGAAAGAATTGTACTACCCACAAACCTCTATTCGGCGTTTAGGTCAGCAAAGAAAGGACGGCAGTGGGAGACTTAAAGTTCGCACTACATAAAAAGTGAAAGAATTGTACTACCCACAAACCCCTATTCGGCGTTTAGGTCAGCAAAGAAAGGACGGCAGTGGGAGACTTAAAGTTCGCACTACATAAAAAGTGAAAGAATTGTACTACCCACAAACCTCTATTCGGCGTTTAGGTCAGCAAAGAAAGGACGGCAGTGGGAGACATAAAGTTCGCACTACACAAAAAGTGAAAAAAATTTTACTACCCACAAACCTCTATTCGGCGTTTAGGTCAGCAAAGAAAGGACGGCAGTGGGAGACATAAAGTTCGCACTACACAAAAAGTGAAAGAATTGTACTACCCACAAACCTCTATTTGGCGTTTAGGTCAGCAAAGAAAGGACGGCAGTGGGAGACTTAAAGTTCGCACTACATAAAAAGTGAAAGAATTGTACTACCCACAAACCCCTATTCGGCGTTTAGGTCAGCAAAGAAAGGACGGCAGTGGGAGACATAAAGTTTGCACTACACAAAAAGTGAAAGAATTGTACTACCCACAAACCTCTATTCGGCGTTTAGGTCAGCAAAGAAAGGACGGTAGTGGGAGACTTAAAGTTCGCACTACATAAAAAGTGAAAGAATTGTACTACCCACAAACCTATATTCGGCGTTTAGGTCAGCAAAGAAAGGACGGCAGTGGGAGACTTAAAGTTTGCACTACATAAAAAGTGAAAGAATTGTACTACCCACAAACCTCTATTCGGCGTTTAGGTCAGCAAAGAAAGGACGGCAGTGGGAGACATAAAGTTCGCACTACACAAAAAGTGAAAGAATTGTACTACCCACAAACCTCTACGGCTTTTAGGTCAGCAAAGAAAGGACGGCAGTGGGAGACTTAAAGTTTGCACTACATAAAAAGTGAAAGAATTGTAATATTCACAAACCTCTATTCGGCGTTTAGGTCAGCAAAGAAAGGGCGGCAGTGGGAGACTTAAAGTTCGCACTACATAAAAAGTGAAAGAATTGTACTACCCACAAACCTCTATTCGGCGTTTAGGTCAGCAAAGAAAGGACGGCAGTGGGAGACTTAAAGTTCGCACTACATAAAAAGTGAAAGAATTGTACTACCCACAAACCTCTATTCGGCGTTTAGGTCAGCAAAGAAAGGACGGCAGTGGGAGACTTAAAGTTTGCACTACACAAAAAGTGAAAGAATTGTACTACCCACAAACCTCTATTCAGCGTTTAGGTCAGCAAAGAAAGGACGGCAGTGGGAGACTTAAAGTTCGCACTACATAAAAAGTGAAATAATTGTAATACCCACAAACCTCTATTCGGCGTTTAGGTCAGCAAAAAAAGGACGGCAGTGGGAGACTTAAAGTTTGCACTACACAAAAAGTGAAAGAATTGTAATATTCACAAACCTCTATTCGGCGTTTAGGTCAGCAAAGAAAGGGCGGCAGTGGGAGACTTAAAGTTCGCACTACATAAAAAGTGAAAGAATTGTACTACCCACAAACCTCTATTCGGCGTTTAGGTCAGCAAAGAAAGGACGGCAGTGGGAGACATAAAGTTCGCACTACACAAAAAGTGAAAGAATTGTACTACCCACAAACCTCTATTCGGCGTTTAGGTCAGCAAGTAAATGTATCTTACGGAAACTGAAATACAATTCAGATATCTGAAATGCATATTTACGCTTATCCTCTAAGCTCAGTTTAAGAATTGTTGCCGTAGCAAATATTATAATTTGCATAATAATGAAAACGTCTTTGAAAAAACAGTTTCTACTGACGAGGCAACAATAACTGACAACATGAGGGATCGATTTTATACCATACTTTAAGGACTTTTTTATTTCCCGTTATTTTGAGTACAAATAATAAACATATTATTTATAAATAAATAATACTCAAAGTCAACCTTCACTAAGATATATTTGGTAAGAAAATTTTTAGTTACTTAATTCTACATGTCTCGAACTATTGGTGGTGCTATTAGTGGTAGTTATCACATTATAAACTATCCATGTCACTTAAGGTGATTACACCATAGAATGTCTTCGAACATCACAGTTCATTCTGTTACGACAACAATGGTGCATATATCTTGCCCACACAAATAGTTGTTCACCTTTCCTTTTGACCACAATTTTTCAACAATAAACTCCACCACTTAAATAAATAAATAAAGCCTTTATTAAATTCAACAGACAATCATAAAAAAATGTTAGATGACGGCGAGATCTAGCACTGCTATTCATCTAACCGTCGTTACAGTTATTTCTCTAGACCATTCTAACATAGCGTTTCTCAATTTTTCACCCTAAAATATCATTTAGCCCCCATATTTATCTTCAGAACCTGGTAGTACAATTCTTCTCTGCTACTTCTATGTAAGCATTATGTTCTCCAATTATTTAACTTCCTCAAAATCTTTATGAGGGTGTCACTCACAATTTCCCATACTATATATCTATACTTCTCCTGAGGATGAACGTTTCTACGTTCGAAACATGTAGAACTAAGTAACTAAATTTTTTTTACCAAATATATCTTAGTTGACTTTGAGTATTATTTCTTCGTATTTAACTTGCCACTTCACTTCAAGTATGGACTACTTCTTCAAATATTAATAATAGGCATAAATTTGATACATATAAAAATGGCACTGATACCCTTATAGTTAGATCATTTTTGCAATTTCTTTAATTAGTGACAAAAGTGCCTTGTAACACAAGCTAGCGTACGACATAGTATACATAAGCAATTTTTATTGTAACTCACTGGCGGTATGATATTATGACAAACAAGTGTAGTAAAATAAATTTGAATAAAAAAAATGCAATAATACTGTATAGAGTCTATAAAAAAGTAAATTAGTGAACAAGCAAGATTTTTAAGAACCAAAGAAAAGCAAGTCTTACAATTGTAAGCGATCAAGCGTAGGTCGGAGCGCCCGTGATACGGGTTCTGTGCAATGTAAATTAATGTAAGTCACAGTCCCTCAAAACATGTTGCGAAAGAAACAACATTTTATTCTTAAAATATTGATTATATTCTACGTTTTGTAGATAAAGAAAAATCATACCCTAAAAAAATGATTCCACCAGCATGCAATCGAAAGTAAATAGACAGACAAGAAGTTCTGCGTTAATTTCCACCGTGGCTTCTGCGCATACGGCAGCAGTGCGAAGGTGTGCGTCATCTATCAAACGTCATTCTTGGGCATTAAATACTTTGGGCCTTAGCTACTATGTATTAATATTCAACATAGGGCATATGTTCAGAATGACATAACAACACATTACAAAGCTTTTGTTATCGGTCACCAGTCAAATAAGACATGCCAAGGTCACCTGACAAACGTTAAAATTTAAATTTAATATCTGGCACGTGTACAGGGTGATCTAACAAGTAGTTTAGAGAAAACCCGCGATTGATCGAACACTGACTTACAAGTTATAGTTTTTGCGATTAGAGCTCTTATGACTAGAGGTGGAGAGGGAAGACTGGGTCAATGGTTAGAAGTTGAAAAGGTTTATCGATAACAGTGTCATTGCTCACTGTTTAAATAATTTTAAGGTTCTGGATCCTGGGTGCGAATAGAAAAACAACTAAATGAATTGCCTTAAAATTACTTAATCATAACAGGGAGCAATGACAATAGCCATTGTCTAGATAGTGTTTTGTCATTGATCCATACTTGTAAACCAGTTTCCCGATCGATCCCGGGTTTTTCTAAACTATTTTTTACGTCACCCGGAACACGTGACATTAAATTTAAATTTTGACTTTTGATATTGACATGTTTGACGGGTGAGACATACTTTGTGATGTCTTATGACGTAATTTTAAACACATGACCTATGTTCAATAAAAATTCCATAATAGCGCTAAAGCCCAGAGTACCTAATGCCCCAGAATGGGCAGATGGTACCTAATGCCCAAGAATGACAGATGATGTCCGTCTGTGCATGCACAGAAGCCAGGATGGAAATTAATGCATCCCACATGTGAATAGTCCATTGTCTACAATAATCTTGCCGCTTCACGATTTTAAAAAGTAATTGTTAAAATATTTTCTCAATCATTTGCCGCATTTCGACTGACGTGAGATGTAACAAGATGGTTAACCTATTATTTCATAAAGTTTAAAACTTGATAAGAACAGGCCTTGCTGAAGCGCCTTGTATAGCAAATAATAATTAAAAAAATTCGTGCAGCTTTGTTTAAAAGTCCCTTTTTAAAACTAGGGTTCCGTAAGGTTTTATATTTATCCAGGCAAAAATATTAAAAAAACTTTTGGTCTGCGTTAAGTTATCTATCTATCAAAGCCCATTAAAAATGTCATCGCAGCTTCTGGTGAACCAAAGAGTAGCGAAAAAGTTTTGAAAGGCCATGATTTTAAACATCGCCAGAGACACTTTTCTACCTAAAAAATTCAAGATCGACTACTGGTATAATAAGTCGTTAATTTTTATGATTTTTTTACAAATTTTGACTAGCGACTATTTTTTTTAAATGGGACAACTATATATTTTTTTTCATTCTTTCTAGCTTTTTGACTTCCACCTTAAATATTCCAAATTAGATTTTTTAAACGTTTGTTTGCGTTTAGTTCAACAATATTCACACTTAGACCCAATTTTATTTCTCTTTGAAATCGTAGAGATGAAATGTTATGTTGGTAAGGATCACTAAAAATTCGAAATTTTGAACATAACTAAATTAAAAAAACATTTCAAATAATTATATCTACATATAACTAAGCATATGTGCAAAAGGCTTGTCCCTTAGAGAGAAGTTTAGTAACGCACTTGTAACTTTATTTCTTATCAATATTCCGTTACTTTTGTTTAAAGATTAATTTTGTTATATCTTTATTTCATTCTTAAAAACAACGACGTTTCGGTTAGTTATATCTATAACCATTTTCAAGTGTAAAAGAAAATCTAATTTTATGGCTACTAATTTAGATGTGTAGTATTAATTAAGAGAGTCCTGGTAATTCCGCCTCTGAGTTTACTGAAGTTTCAGCAGTTTGTTTTGAGCTAAAACTGGGTTTCAAATATTAAGAATATCCAATATCAGATCAAGAATACAGGGTGTTATGGAGCATTATATTTGAATGAGTGTCCTAGAGAAATAATCTATACCTTTTTTTAATCGACCGCGTGTAATGTTGGGTAAGGACCAGTAGCGTAGTCTTTCTAGAGGAAGGGACAGTCGGGACTACATGTAGCCAGCGTAGCGAAGAAAGCGGAAAAGCGCCGCAGGCGAGAAATTTTCGGGGCCACGCCCAAAGTTCCATTCACCCAACTACTATCAAATTTTGAAAATTAAATTATTACCTCTTCCCCTCTGTATGGTTGGATTAAATTTGCTTTTGTAAATGTTTTTTTAACTTTTTTTTTGATATTCATAGCTGTCTCTTTATTAAAAAAAAAAACATTTTTTATATTTGTGAAAAATATGAATATTGGTGTCAATCCAAAATTTTAACATAAGACGTATGTATGACTATAACTATAACCAGCGTTTTTCGGACTAGTTTTTTTTTGATTAAAAATAAAGTAAATATCGCTCACCACGCCAAAATTGATGATTTTTTCAGAAATCATGTATTTTAGGAGGGTAGACCTAAGAGCAGTTTTAGCGCAAATGCTTAGGTTTTGAAATACTCCTTCTTAAGTGCCGTTTTGTATATTCATAATAAAGCATTCTCGTTTCTTTCCGCACTATTTTTTTATTATAAATTATCACACTTCTTCCATAAAAAATGTTTCAATTAAAATTTTTACTTTAATTTTTCTCTTTACAAATAAATACAAAAACATGGTTTTATAAAATATGCCGTGAAAGATGTAGCTGAAAAGTGTAACTGTGTTGCGCATACCGCCATATCATTGCGGACTAAATCCTATAGAATTTATATGAGCGCAAGTGAAAGGATTTGTAGCAAGACACAACACGACATGATAAATGAAAGACGTTAAGCTACTGTTTGATCAAGCCATTAAGGAAGTGACACTAGAGAACTGGAGAAAAGAAGTCCATCAGTCATTAAAGAAGAGGAGAAAATGTGGGATCTTGACCACCTGATCGATCGGACCGCGGACCCCTTAATTATATCGTCAAGAGGAGATGATGAAGAATATTATGATTTTTTATAACTTAATTTCTGTATAATGTAATTTTTGTATTTGGTTTATAATGTTTAATAAAAAATAAGTGTACCTAATATTATGTACATTTGTCACACCGTTTTTAGTATTTGTGAATGAATAACAATAGACAAAACCAATAAATTGACCCAAACCCGGGTGGTACTACCTGCACTTAATGAAAATAAAGAATTTTGCAATTTAATCAATGCCAAATTATGGAAGTGGCTTAAATATTTGTTAGGTCACTCTGTAGTCCCTTTGCATACATAATGAGCTTTTATTACTCTACACCTTTCTGAAATAGACTATAGAGCACTGTCCCATTATAAAACTCGCTTTCTAACATGGACATGTGCTGCAATATGATGCTTTATAAAACGTCTACTTTAATATACTATTTTGGCACAGTTGTATTTATGATGGTATGTTGTGAAATGCGGGAAAAACAAACACAGAGCCAAAGTCATCAAAAATCACTATACAGGGTGACTTCTAAGTTGATACTTCTTTTTTAGCTGTCTATAGAAGGCATTAAAATAAACCACATTTTCAAATACCCTTTTTCAAAAAACTTAAAAATAGGCGATATATCATCAAAACGTGGCCTGCTATACTTTTTGTTGTTTGTCTTATTAGTCAAGCAATTTACGGGTCGGTGGTCAGTAATTTGGCAATACGCTGCGATGTGTTTTTCTGAGGCATGTTAATTTTAAATTGGTGAATCGTAAAAATGGTAAAATTTGAAAACAATGAACTAGTAGATATGGTGCTAATTTACGGTGCTTGTCGTCAAAGTGCGGCTGCTGCTTCGAGATTATACGCAGAACGCTTTTCTTTGCGGGCTCATCATGAAGTTAATGGTGACAACTTTGAAAACATTGTTTAAGTTAGGCAGGACCGTATTTGATCCATAGTGTAATAAATAAATGTAAGTACCTTATTTCTGAGTTTTTTGAAAAAAGGTATCTGAAAATGTTGTTTATTTTAATGCCTTCTATACACAGCTAAAAAAGAAGTATCAACTTAGGAATCACCCTGTATGTACATGGATAGTAACAATACAGTTGATCTAGAATTAGATTATCGTTTACACTTGAAAGCTACTAAAGTCACTAACTAGCCGAAGATTGCTCAGTAATAAAATAAAGACAATTCAGTCCGACCAAATCAACGAAATATTGATTTAAAACAAATGGCGAATACGAAACAACCCCCCGACACTTAATCTACCGCCACTGAGTATGTCGCAGCTTCTGTTTACCGTGTCAACGCGAGCTCGTGGTACGTTTCCCTCGATCGAACTCCTCCTACTATCTGCGTCACTCTCCGCTGAGCCATTATAGTCTGAATCTGTTACACTCAGTCTATTCGTCATATCAGAGCCGGCTTCGCTGTTACGCTGTCCCATGTTTTCCGTATTCGAAGGAAGAGCAAGATTATTTTCGTTTGTATTGTTGAGATTTTCAGTGTTCTCGACTGCTTGGGCCTCGTCTTGCGTGGGCGCGCCATTCTGTTCAGTTTCTGTGTTTTCTTCGTCGGATTGCTAGATGTTGCATGCAAGAAATTGGTAAAAGGGAAAGTAAAAAATAAAAAGTTGTTAAAAAATAAAATGTTAGTTTGTAGGAAAAGAAACGGTTTAAAAATATATTAACAACAAATGTACATGGCTTTTTTAATACGAGGGACAAAAGTATCTTCCTAACAATGAAACAACATACGATTACGATTCCTTTGGATTTTAAAGATAATTAAAAAATATTTAAATATTATTTTCATGTCGCTACGGCTACCACGGGAAATCACGTCATAGTAGCGTCATTATTGACAATTTGAGTAAAAAGTAGATATTCAAGTTGGTATCTTCGTGCCTGAGTGTGCTTTCTGTGTTTATTTTATGACTACAAAAAAATCTCACAAAAGCCAAACACAAAAATCTAGACTGTAACTAAAGGGTTCTAAATTTAAAATAGTCCTAAACTGACAGTTCTGAGTTTAAAATGGCAGTTCAACAGCGTAATTTATTTATTTATTTGTTTTTTCTGAATAATTTCTAAACGCCTTTATCGATTTCCACTAATTTTGGAACTAAGAATGACCACTTCTAATAGCATGTTTTGACGTATGCTTCATCTTTTTTTAATACCTGCAAATTTAGAAATGGCGTGTGATTGGTAATTAAGTTCCTCTTTTTGTTACTCCCCGTATTAATGACTTAAATTATTTCTCTGACACTAGCTGACTTTACGTTGAAACTTTTTGTCTCTTGTAAAATATAAGCCAGACATGCAGTTTCTCTACAAAAAAATTATTTACGAAAACATGAAAAAGTTTCGAACAATTGTTATAAAAATCAAACTAAACTGCTGGATAATTGCTTTCGAGCAAGAAACATTTCGCCTAAATTTAACAGTTAATATTTTCTGAACCAGATATGATATCGACCTACGGTTTTGAACGGTTGATAGATTCATCCCTTGAGAAACAATTGCCAATGTTGGATTTTCTTTAACTGTCAGAAAATTTTATATATATTATATATTATTTGCTCCAATTTTAATGGCGTGTAACTTTCACAATATTATTTTTAAATTTTATCACTCTACGTCAATTGAATCACTGGTTCATAGCAAAGAAAGTAGTTTGTCAAATTCTTGACATCTGCTATATTTTAAGAAATACCGATTTTTTTTTGAAAACCTTGCTTTATTTCAACTTATTGGTAGCTAGATCTCACTGTGCGTTGTATCGTGCAAACTTTGCGAGTGGTTCTTATACCTAATGAATAGCTTGATTATGTTCAGTAATAATAGTTGTATCTAAATGTTATGATGTACAGTGGCTTACTTATAAACACCTATATGTCTATGGTTTATTAGTATAGGGTTAGAAAGTTAGAAATTAATAAATACATTTTTTCCAAAAATATTAAATTAAAAAATTATCTTTGATAAAATTTTGTGAACACACTGTATAATATACCTGTAGTGCGATATGAAAAACTAGAAAATAAGAAAAAATTGACCTAATCTAGGGGCGAGTACTTTCTAATATAAAACAATCGTGAAAAATTGTGAGATATTCATAAACCATAGATATATGTGTTTATAAGTACGCCACTGTACATCATAACATTTAGATACAACTATTGTTACTGAACATATAATAATAATAAACAAGCTTTTCATAAAGTGAAAGTTACACGCCATTAAAATTGGAGCAAAAATCATCGTCTTCTTTAACACCCTGTATATAACATTTTCTGACAGTTAAAGAAAATCCAACACTGACAATTGTTTCCCAAGGGATAGATCTATCAACCATTCAAAACTGTAGGTCGATATCATATCTGGTTCAGAAAATATCAACTGTTAAATTTAGGCGAAATTTTTCTTGCTCGAAAGCAATTGTCCAGCAGTTTAGTTGGTAGTTATTTAGAATTAAAAAATGTTTCATGTTTTTCGTTCTGAATAAACAGCAATGATGAATTACACGGTATGGTAAATTATTTTTTTGCAGAGAAACTGTAAGGAATTTATGGTGAAGGGTTGTACAGTCATTTCATGGACACCCTGGATATTATTCATAACAATATTAATTAAAGCATTTCCAAAAATATTTTTAAATTATCTGTTTTGAAAACACCAAAAACAACCGCTCCTTATCTCACCACGTGGTGGATAATCCAAACCGGCATGCATGTTGACACTATTGAACAATATCAAGCAACGTACAGTTAGTTGTTTCTATCATGGTTAGGTAGATGTTTTTTTCTAACTTCCCTCGTACATATTTGAAATAGGCATTAACTATTTGGAACCAACAAAAATAATTCTTTTTATGATAAAAGTGAATTGCATCAATAGGCATACAAGGTAAACACAGACGAATTATAAAACATTATTTCCATTGATAATGGTAACCATTTTGCAACAACTTACGTAACATATAATAATATAACCCACCTGATTGTTACTAGAGGTGTCTCCCCGCCCGTTAGTCTGTTCCTCGGCACTAATATGGTATCTCCTTTCAAAAACTTCTCTGTCTTCACCTCGAGCTACTTCTTCAGTTTCAGGACTATTGCTACTGTAAACGATAAAACAAAATTAGAAATTTTTCTAAAACTCTAAATTACCCATCGGTAATTTCGTGCCAACAAGAAGTTGAAATGCCTAATCGATTAAATTTTGTTTTTTTAAAACGTGATTGAGACCGATATTTCTTTGTGAAAATCGCTGAAAAAAAATAAAGAAACTTACGCTAAAGTTGGCCTTTCCCATTGTGTTGTCCTAGCAATATGGTTGACATAGTATGTTCTGCCATTGGCATCCTGTCTTTCTTCCCAACCGGAAGGAAGGGGCGTCTGTGATTCGGTTGTAGTGGCATTTACAATATAAGGCTGAAATACACGGTATATATCAAACAAATTTAATTTTTACAGGCGTCACATTAAAAAAATCGAAACTAGGATACTGAAACTCTAATAAAATACACAGGGTGTCCCACCGGGAGTCGACTCGATCTATATATGGAAAACTATACGTAGGAAAATTCGACAGTATGCTAATGTTGATGTGGGGAAAATATTTTCAGCATGGCGACACTTCCATACCGGAGGCATGTATCAACTTGCTTATTTTAAAGGGAACACCCTATATATCATTACATTTTTAAATTATACGTAGGATTTTAGTCAGATTTCGTATATCGTGTTCTATACTTAAGTCTACGCGTTTTTGACATATTTAAGTTTTTATGTCAAAAACTATGTTTGCAAGCAGGGTTGCGACGATTTAGTTTTTTCAATTTTAATCGTGATTTAAATCAAATTATAAATTGCTGTAAAAACAAGTCGCCGAAGCAAATAACTCGACAGGAAATTTAAAAAAAAGAAGATAGTTTATTTAAAACGAAGTGTTTAGATACATTATGTAAGTGTAAAAACATAACTAACCGTCATCAATCCAGCGTAAAAAATATTCATAAATTACGCTGCACGTTGCCGAAAATTTTCATGTCAATAGTCAATACAAGTTATTTTGTATGTCGCCGAGATTTTCTAACTGTAAATCTAGACAACAAATATTTTTGGGCGAATAGAGACAAAATAATGAAAATAAGTGATTTTAAAGTTCATTATTGCCATATTTAATATATATAAATTGATAAAAAATAAAAAATCACGATTTAATCGAAAAAATCAAATTTATTGATTTTTCAAAAAAATCGTGATTGTTGCCAAGCCTTAAAATAATTATCAATTTTTCTTATAAAGAGAGAAGCCTTAATTATCTAACTTAAGTGCAATTTCTTGTTGAAAAGGAGCTGCTTCATAATATTTTGATAACTATTAATACAGCGTGCTCAAACAGTAAGATTAAAAATGAAATAAAAAATACTGCAAAAAGTCTAGATTTTCAAATGGAAATCCCCAAATTTTATATTTATTTCTTATTTAGCATTAAAAATAAGGGTAAGTTTGTGTACTAAGGTTGTCTATTTCAAAAATGTTTAGTTTTTAAAATATGGCCAATTTAATATTTTTATATGGCGATTTTGCGACGGATTTTAAATTCAGTTACTCCTAGTTGTCAAATGACAAGACAGCATCATATACAGGGTGAGTCAACGATAGAGTAAAGGTTTCCTTTATCTTAAGAATTAGATAAAAATTCGAAATACAAAAGTTGTAGAGATCATTGAGGTGTACATTTTGAAATTACCCTGGAGTATACGGGGTGGCCCAAAAATACGTGGCGAATATAACTTAGGTTTTTTAAACAGAACACCCTATATATTGTATTATTTTATAACTCCCCACTAAATTCTACGCTTATTTTGTATAACATCTTATATGTCTAAAGTTATCAGTTTTTGAGATATTAACGTTTAAAATATGGCATTTTCAGACTTTGACAGGCTGTAACATTGGAATGGTTCATCTTAGAGAAAAATGGTTTTCACCTCCCTATCTTAATTTTTTATTCTAAAATTTACAACTTCCGATTTAACATGTTCAATATCATTCATCTTTGGATAGAGAATAAAAAACTAAGATAAGGAGGTGAAAATCATTTTTCTCTAAGATAAACCGTTCCAATGTTACAACCTGTCAAAGTTTAAAAATGCCATATTTTAAACGTCAATATCTTAAAAACTACTGAATTTAGACAGAAGACAAAAATAAGTGTAGAATTTTGTGGAGAATCAAAAATTATACAATATATATAGGGTGTTCCATTAAAAAAAAAAAGTTATTTTCGCCACGATTTTTTGGGCCACCACGTATACTCCAGCATAATTTTAAAATGTGCCCCTCAATGGTCTGTACAACTTTTGTATTTCTAATTTTTATCTAATTTTTAAGATAAAGGAGAAAATGAACTTTACTCTATGTTTGACTCATTCTTTAGCATTTGATTGTTTTTCAACGCTGTCATAGTCAACTAAGAGTAACTGAACTTAAAATGCGCAATAAAATCGCCAAAAAACATTTTTCAACAAGAAAAATTGATAATTATTTTAAGGCTGGCTGAAGAACTTCGGTCGATGGTCATTTGGGAAACCAATAAAGAACATATTAATAATAATATTGTAAGGCTTGCAAACGTATTTTTTGACATAAAACATGAAATATGTCAAAAACGCTTAGACTTAGGTATAAGACGGCATATACGAAATCTGCCTAAAATCTTACGTAGAATCTAAAAATGTAATAATATATAGGGTGTTCCATTTAAAATAAGCTAGTTGATACCTACTTCCAGTATAACCGGAAGTGCCACCATATTGAAAATATTTTCGCCAGGTTGCTCCCATAAACATTATCATACTGTCAAATTTTCAAAATGTATAATTTTTCATATACAGGGTGATTCCTACGTTGATACTTCTTTTTTAGCTGTGTATAGAAGGCAATAAAATAAACAACATTTTCAAATACCTTTTTTCAAAAAACTTAAAAATAAGGTACTTACATTCATTTATTACAGTATGGATCAAATACGGTTCTGCCCCAACTTGCCCGTTGAATAACATTAAGAAAACTTCTGGGTGTAGGATGAGCCCGCAAGGGAAAGCGTTCTGCGCATAATCTCGAAGCAGCAGCCGTACTTTGACGACACTCACCGTAAATTAGCACCATATCTACTAGTTCATTGTTTTCAAATTTTACCATTTTCACGTGTCACTAATTTAAAATTAACAAGCTTCAGAAAAACACACAGCAGCGTATTGTCAAATAACTCACCACCGACCCGTAAATTGCATGACTAATAAGACAAACAACATAAAGTATAGCAGGCTACGTTTTAATGACCAGGCCCGCACTTAGATTTTTTGCTTCTGTATCTCCCCCATTTTTACGTTTTTTGAAAAAAGGTATTTGAAAATGTTTATTTTAATGCCTTCTATACACAGCTAAAAAAGAAGTATCAACTTAGGAATCACCCTGTATAGATCGAGGCGGTTCCCGGTGGACACCCTGTATATTATAATAAGATTGAAATTTACCTGAAAAGGTGATTCCTCTCTCCCCTCGCCGACGATCTCCCACTCGTTGGTGTTAATAGGTTCTTCGGGTGCAGCGATAGGTGCCGCTCCTCCGTCATACAAGTAGGCGTGGTAGATCTCCAGATGGCCTCGGACGCGCGATCTCGCACTAAAACCGCTACGTTGCGTGAAAGGAGATGAACGAGGAGCATGCAATAGAAATAAAAGCGGAGGTCCCAATGTAGTATGTTAGAAAGCGGAGATTTTGCTGAGAATGATAAGATTATGGAATGTTGTAAATGATAGGTTACATTGATACAGTGTTGAACTGGGCCACTAACCATAAAAATACCGGTGGGATCTACTAATAGTTGTCATCTTTCAAGACAACATGAGCTCAGATGCAAAGGTCTGGTTGTGAATGAACTCACGTGTACACGTTGTAAATTGTCTACCCCCAATCCAGTCGGACACTGCATTAATCTATTAAATACCATTAGGATTTTATGTTAAATTTTTGGCAACAGCGCTTGCCAAACAATATTCAATATGCTACTTATCGTATTAGTAAAGCCCTTTTACCTTTTAACCCTAATACATATAAATACATATTAAACAGTACAAAATAAGCCAAAATGTTTAACTTTGAAGAGAATGATGTACCATCGCGCCCTAAAAAACTGGGACAGCAAAATTTTTGTTGTAAAGTAGCTCCTTGACTATAAGGAATATGTAAAATCTATTAAGGAAAGGTTATCATTGTTGTTATAATTGTTGTCATGAAAGTAAAAAGGTGTAACACCAAAACAACAATACTACATTTTTAAAAATACGAGGAAAAATGAAAATACACGTATTTAGTGTTTTGAAATGAACAAAAATAAAACAATATTTCTTAATATTATATTCCTATAAATTTAAATTTCAATCATATTTAAACCTTAATATAATAACATGTTTTTCAATATTTGGTAGTTGCACCGTTATTATCGATTAAGGCTTGTAAACGTCACACTAGGTTTCTCGTATACTCTTGCGTTATTGCATCCCATTATCTTTTGGCTTAATTCGTCCCGAGTTCTAGGCTGGAAGTTGTTTTTATATATAAATTTTGCCATCTCACCCAAAACGTTTTCAATTGGGTTGATATCCGGACTTTTCGAAGGCCACGACAGAACACGAATTTGATTTTCTTCTAAATAATTTTGAACTATGCGGGCTTTATGTATAGGAGCATTATCTTGTTGAAATATAAAATATTGGCCATATACTGCGTCGACAGATGGTATCATAACTTGGTTTAATATGTTTCAATATAATGGCGCATTGAGTCTCCCCTGCACTATTTGGTAAACTCCTAGGCCCCTTGCACTAATCCAGTCCCAAACGTTTATAGAATAGCGTTTACTTTGATTAGTCTTATTTGGATATCTTTCATCGTATCTCGTACCCATAAACACGGATTTTTCCGTTATTGCATGATCGAAAGGTTTTTTTATCGGAAAATATTACGGTTTCCCATATTATGTTACCTTGATTTATATATTCATAAGGAAATTCTACTCTTCTCTGTTGTTTGCTTCGGTCAAAAATATTTTATTAGCAGCACAACATCTTTTTATATCCGAACTACGAATTTTTCTATGCGCGAAAATATGTTTCTTCTTTAGCTTTTATTGCTGTTCCGAATGAATGATCTTTAAGAAAATTAATTAAGTTTATATCTTGGCCGTCATTCGAAATTTTGGGCGACCAGAACCTGCTTTTCTTACAATACTTCCATATTCTGTAATTTTGTGCTTAGCCAACAACACGGTATTTTGGCTAATCCTTAATTATTTATCTGCGATGTTTCTTATTTGATGCCCATCTCTCAATCGAGTGTAAATGATCGCTTTTGCTCAGTGGTTAATGCGGGCATTTCAAAAAATATTTCTTTTAACGCGTCACTGTCAGTCACAAAATTAAATTAAATTGACAACCTCAAAACAAGCTAATAGTCTGGGAGATTAAACTACATTTTACTGCCCCAGTTTTTTTTGGGAGCAATGGTACCTACATTATGATCACTAAAAATGGCAAGCAAGCATAAATCATTACACGCAACTGAAGCTTGTTTGGAAAGACGCTCGAAGTCATACGTTAGTGGCGACAAGACAAGTAATCGTTCAGAGCCCTTTCGGAGCTTCAACTTAAACATAGCTCAGAAATGACTGAACCAGTTGTTGCCATTTTCAATAAATATAAATGTTTATGACCCTTAAATTTCTGTCAGTAACTCATCGCTTTCATATAGCTCGCGAGCATTATTTATAAAATCGGTCATTTCTCTACTTTTTTTTATTAACCTTTTAAAAATGACACTGGTCACACAAATTATATTGCAGACCATCAATCTGACTGACATTCCTGAATGATATCAATTCTTTGTCATTCCCGCATCAGATTTTTTCTTATGAGATTTTAGAGTCCGACCATCAATCCTTGAAATTTACCCTTACACGATTAGTATTACTGTCATTCCTTTATCAAGACTGTCAGTCTGACTGATTGTGTAGGGTTTGCTTATATTAAACTCCGAAAAAACCTGCTGCTAAAAAAAGCGAAGATAGAGCTTTAAAATTAAAAAAAAAACGTTGCGACGACTAATTTTTAGGACTGTTCGCGGTGTTTAACCGGGCCAAGTAATCGTGTTATTTTAAATGTAATCAGATTATTGTTGTTCGACGCTTCCAAAGTATAACAACATTTTCCAGTCGGTTCACTAAATTTTATTGAAAAAGTTTATAAACTATAATGATTTGCTATATTTTAGAAATAATGTTGTTTCGCAATATACAAGAATCAAATCAGAGCTGGGCAGTAATTGCCTCGAAAGTGCTTCAAGCACAGTCCTTGTAAGCACTTTTAGAATACAGCGCTCGGTAATTGGTAATTCAAGCCCTTTATAAAAAGTGGTTGGTAATTGGTAAATTAATTTCTCATTTCAAGCCGTTTAAAGTGCTTCCAAGTACTCAACATCACTTTCCTCGGCAATTGGTAAATGGAAACGCACTGCTTGATACTGGTAATTACTTTTTCAAAGGGCTTGGTGCTCGAAGTACTTTTCTCGAGTGCTTTGCCCTGCTCTGAATCAAATTGGAGAATTTTGTTGTGAAATATTAACAAAATTTTTGTGAAAATGATAAATGTGGCATTTTTTCGATACTGGATAAGCTACTGACAGAAATTTTTGACTTATATGATTATATATGATATAATGTAAGTTCTGTTAAACTATATTAAAATCTAAGCTGAGATAAAATATAGCCCAGACAATATTTGAAATTCAAAAAACTGCGATCTTTACTAGGAGTAAACTAAGTCAATCGCGATGGCTACCACAGCCAAACCATGTCTTTAGTTCTTACACAGATTTTATAAGCATATTGTCTGAACTCTATCAAACATAGTGTGATGTGCAAAAAAATGTGCGGTTAGTGCTGCATATACAACTATTTTTATGCAAGAAGACAAAATATCATAAAATTGTCATCTTCCCGTTTTAACTACACTGTATTACCACAACCTTAGGTTAAAGATAGCCGTGGTATAGTAGATTTTTGAGTACTAAATAAATGTTCAAGATTTAGTTTACTGGAATGACATAACTGACCCCCTTAATTTTAATGATATTTTATATACAAGTAGAACATCAAAAACTAAAGAACACATAAAATATTTTCAGCTGTTCTACAACCGACTTTATAACTCCGTAGGTAGCGTTAGATTGTGTAACGATTTTAAATTATTTTCGCTGCTCTAAGTTGTTTTAAATAAAAAGCATTTGTGACTTCTACAATAACGAATATTTCTAGAGAAAATTTGTACTCTGAATAAAAGTTTGTAAGCGGCAGTTTTTTATTCCTCCGAACGGTGTAAACCGTCTCTCGGCATAAACGGGTAGACTTTTAGTTATGTGTCAGTGTCGGTGTTGTTTTAAGTTTTAATTGTAGAATAAATTTATAACAATTTGTTCAAAATGGTACATTTTGTGCCAGATTTGGATTTTTAAAGTTAAATTTTTGTTTACCTCTACAAAACCAAGTGTTAATTTGTTTAAGTGTTATCTCCTGCCATGTAGTGTTTATAAATAACAAGATAGGGATGATTACACTGGGACGTAATACAAAAGAAAGTTTTTTTAGCGGCAGGCGCATAAAGTAGTGTATCTATCTTGTGCATTAAAGTACACAGGGACGCCAAAGGTAGGGGGTTCCCTGGGGCACAGGTAGACAATGACAGGCTGTTTCGTCCTTATTGGGACTCATCAGAAAGCCATAGCCTGTAAGCAATTCCCAGTACAGCGAAAATATGTTTTCAATAAATTTAAGAATAAAAATGTGATGAAAACCTAGTATCGCCATCTATAGGGATCAACTCAATGCAAAAGATAGTCGTAGACGACACTAAACTCTACTACTTTTTTTGTAATACAAAAGTTTAATAAAAAAGAAAGTCCCCTGAGGCTTTGAATATTATTCAACGCCTGAGGGAATAAGTTAATTATAGTCTTAACTCTTATACCTTTTGTCCGCACCTGTACAAGGGAAATTGTAGTTTGTAAAAGTTTATGCACCACAAACGTACAAACCTGAATACATGTTTTTTTATGATGACATTATCTATTCAAATGTATCCATTTTTAGAAGATAACGTGGTGGTGTTAATTTTTCTTTATATTTGTCATTATACCAAAATTAAAGCTATAATTTTGAATTTCAATCTTTTTCTAGATATCAACGGTTCGCAATGCGTCAAAATTTGGAGAATTTTTCGCTCGGTAATTTGTGAATATGTTAATAGAAGTAGTTCAAAAATAAGTCGTCAGTTTTTAACACTGTTTCGTTGTTCTTTAGCTTTTGAAATTCAAAGGGTTTAATTAGAATAAAACAATTACTACCTTCTGGGGCGTAACAAATATTTCACAGCAGGTACGGCCCGACCTTCTTGTTCCTTTGGCAAATTAACCAATGACAGTTCAACCATTCCCAGGAAATCATCACGCGTTAGTCGATTTTCATCAAATACTTGAAAAATTAACTTATGTTCAGCTGGTTTAACCTAAAAATAAATAAGTTTATACGTTAAATAACATTTCAAAAGCCATACAACGTGTCCCGATTTAAGGGCACTCCGTAGTCGTGCAATATACTGGGTCTCCCAAAAGTCCCGCATAAAATTAATATCAATTACAGGAAAAAGATCTAGGAAAAACGCTCGGACCCGTAAATTTTTATTTTTAATTGTGCATTTTTTGACCTAAGAAATATTATACAGGGTGGCTCACAGAACTGTATAATAATATATAATGTCACGTCTTTGACAATTTTTTTTAATGGAACACCCTATATATTGTATTATTTTCTGATTCCCCACAAAATTCTACGCTTATGTTGTAAATGTCATATGTCTAAATTCAATAGTTTTTGAGATATTGACGTTTAAAATATGGCATTTTTTGACTTTGACAGGCTGTAACATTGGAACGGTTCATCTTAGAGAAAAATGGTTTTCACCTCCCTATCTTAGTTTTTTATTCTCTATCCAAAGAAACCAACCTCCGATTTACCATGTTAAACCAAAAAACCGGTTTTAACGGTTTAACATGGTAAATCGGAGATTGGATTCTTTGGATAGAGAATAAAAAACTAAGATAGGGAGGTGAAAACTCGCGAAAAATAACAAAATTCATACTAGGTGTAGTGAGTGTGGTATATTATCAGACAACGCTGTTACCATTTTTTACACTTTTTATGTCGAGTTGCATGAAGATCTTAAAAAAATAATTAATTAACTAACAGTTATATGACGGTAACAAAAATGACATCAACAGAAAAAGGAATACTTACCAGACTTCAAAAACCAAAAGGCGGGAGTTATCGATATTATTTTTATTGCTATCGCCATTTCGTAACAATATTGTTTGAAAAAATTGATAATATTGGTAAATATAAAATAAATAATCATAAATTTTAAATATCACCTTTTGGATAATCAAGACTATATAATATTAACAAAACAACTTACTCTAAAGATAAATTCCTCATTCCATTCTGGATTCAGCGTCTAAAAAAAAATACAAGTAAAAAAAAAGCAAAAAGTAAGGTTAGGAAAGTGTTTTTTTATGCTATGGTCATATTTAAGTTTGTTGTCTATCTGTCTGTTGAAAAATGAGTGCTATTGTGACAAAACAATATTGTAAGGTACTACCGGATTTGTAAAGTAACTCATTTACTGCTAGGATTTTGTATTTACAAATATGTGTATTATAAACTGATTGTTTATCTTGCTTGATAGTGATAGTTGTTGTCCAGAACATTATTGTTTTTTTACTTAGAAATTTATATATTTAAAGAGTTTATATAGTTTTATACCTTTTTTCTAGTCCTTGTCAGCACAGAGTCAATAACTTCATCACCATTTATTGGCAATAGGTCAATTCTAACATAGGGATCACTGAAATAAAATTTTATGTATGTAATTTACTATTATTATAATTTTTCTTACAACATATCTTCATAATTGGTAGTTTTTTTTAATTGGATAATCTCGACGCTCATCTTACCAATAGAGTGGGACATTTGCCAGTTTCAAATCATGGATACCTTTAAATCTAATCATGCCATAATTCCCTCTCATAAATCGAAAAAAATTACGCTTGGTAAGATCAGCCATGACCTCATAGATGTCTTAATATTGCAATAAGAAATAATTAGGTAAAATAAAATAAATTACTTAGTGCTATCTTTTTTATCAGAAAAAATAAAATATTTCGCTTTTACATAATATTGTATGATTTTAAAAATCGAGCATAACGTGAAAGTTCTTCACTTCAGCTAGCACTAGTAGTTATTTACACATTGAGAAAATCAGGGTAAATCATTAGAATATATTAATCAATTCTTCACTAATATTAAAAACTAAATTATTCATAAAATAAATCAATATTTAATAGGTACTGTCTGTTCTAATATTCTATTTTTCTGCAAATAGAAGCAAGTTTTAAGGCCTAGAAAATTGTATTTTAAAAGTTTTGAAAAAATATAATCTATGTAGGGATAAATTTACAAAATTCAGTGTGTTGAAATTTAAAGAAAAAGAAGAATGTAATTACTTTAATTACCCATCGGGTAGGTATAAAACGGGTATTTATTTATCAAAAAAAATGTATTTTCACTTTTTTTTTAATGCAAAAATAAATGCTATTAAAAGCAAATAAAATATCGATATTTATATACCAGCTCTATTTTAGCAAGTTAATATTAATATTAGTGATGTAAATGAAAAAAAACGTTGATTTTTTTTTCAAAACTCGACGTTTTTTTTTGAAAGAAAAATAAGGGATATGTTTTTTTTCTAAATTAAGGTTTTTTTTCACAATAATTAAAAATCTGTATTATCTTGTTGAGTTTTTTAAAATAAAGTGCAATCAACACGAAAATATTTTTACATTTGTCAATAAACATACCTATATTTAAAGAAAAAAACGAACATAAACCATCAACTTATAAAGAAAAATAGCTAACACAAAAACCTTGTAGTTGCACTATGCAAACAATGCAAAAAGAAAAAGGGTAACCTATAACATACAGTAACGAACAGACCCGAACAGATAATACTCTTTATGCTCTATGCTCTTTAGTTTACTGAACAGTCACATAAAATAGAACCTATCATTCAATTAAAGTTATCAAAATACGGGATTTTTAAATGATGCCTTTATGAAAAAACACGTAGATTGGTTTTTTTTCACGTTTTTTTTTCAGGTGGTAAAAAAAACGGTCTTTTTACATCACTAATTAATATTATATGTACCTGTACAGAGGGGGAAAAAATTTTGCCAGCAAAATATTATACTATAATAAATGAGTACACTATCTTTCCAGTTCTTATAATGTTATCAAGTACAAAGGTGAAAAATTGTATTTAAAAAAATCTGTGGGAATGATTTTCTCCTTATTTTACCTTCCAAAATGTGTTTTGTTGATTATTTACCAAATAAAAATGATAAAAAGAGAAATATTTTTACATTTTTGAAGGGTAATTTTTACTTTCTGTTTGTTTATACATATTTGGTATAGCTCATTTAGGGTAAATTAAATTTTAACAAGAAGTCGCCTAAAATTACAAAATGAATCAATTATATACAAAAATTGTACTTACCTAGCTCCAAAAATATCTTTTTTCATAAGGTTCTTTCCTCTAACTACTTTGAGATGCAGTTTACTTGATGGTTCCTCACTCTAAAAAAACAAAAATATTTTTTAGTAAAAAATATTTGGAAATGAGTGTTGAACAACCATATTTAAAAGAAATTTAATAGTTCATTGCCATATGCAAAATAAATCCATTTTTCACCCTCCCCTGTCGCCGATTTCTCAAAATTGGGACATCATTTAAAATTGAGTTTAAAATATAGTTCTAAAAGTATTTCAATCCACACTCATCAATCATCAATAATAAACTTTATTAGACACTTGGCCCAAAGAACTAACAATCAAAGTATTCCTGCCATATACAAATAAAAAATACATAATACAAATGTCACAACTTACACCTATTACTTACATTTAGAAGTAATTTTATATAATATAAGTATTGACATTATATTAAAAAAAAAATACTTATTTACAAATTAAGGTAAAGATCAATATTATTACAGTTCCATGAGGGATTCATAAAGGGTTTATGATGGAAATTTTCTTTTAGATTGTATGTTTGGGCTTCTAAGGTAGATAAGTGGACATATATGACTTTAGATTGTGCTCCGTTTTAACAAATTTTGTGTTAAAACTGTGCAAGCATTAGAAGAATTAAAAAGGGGGTTGTTAGGGTGTCTCATCTTTGTGATTGATCTCATGCTGCTTCTTTCTCCAATTTCAATGTTGTAAAAAGCAGGTTTTCTTGCATTTTACAGCAGTACAGTCACTTTCAGCTAGCACTGACGATGGCAAAAGCCGAAAGCTCTCTGCTATGATTTTAATTTAAAAAATACATGTAATACAAAGACTCCTTTTTTCCCTGCATGTAGGTATTTAAGATTATCTCAAATATATTACAAGCAGAAATAAATTTTATTATAAAATAACCTAAAAAATCCTTAAAATATTTGCTTCATATATTGCTTTTATTAATTTATTTTTTTTTATCCCAAATAGACAGTATTTTTATTGAACGGTCATTATTTCAAGTTTGTATTAGTAATAGGTAGTTTACATACATATGTTAAAATCCCAGAAAAGTAAGAAGAAATACTCCAAAAAAATGTATAACTATTCCCATTAAAGGGTTAAACACCTAAAAAATAAGCTTTTGATTAAATTTAAGTGTATTTATAAATAGGTGTACAAAATATTTTGGAGCGGCACACCCCTTGATACTATTTTTATAACATAACATAACTCCTGGATTTACTCTTATTTTAGTTTTTATACAAATGAGTCATAGAATAAGAGATATATGTGCTAGAAAAATGTATGATGAATAAAAACCCAAAACCTATTAGGTAGGTTCGGGTACTCGGTCCAGTAACAAACTAAAAAATAATGCTTAATTAATACATCATGTGGGTATATGACAGTTTTCCTAGCTAAATAAAAACTAAGAGATAAAAAGGAACATATATTTTGATTTGTGAATATTTTTAAAATATAGGTACTGCCATTAGTTAGTTTTTTTTTTGAATTTAGAAGATAATTTTGTTTATATTGCACATTTTCATAACAACATGGTGAAATAATGTGGATATTTTTGGAGTAATTTATTTTCTTAACAAATTTACTTTAGTAATGAACAAGCATTTATTTCACGTATTAAACACATTCTGGATTCAGGGACACAGGATGGCGTGAAAATGTGTTTACTTTACTTACAAATCCATCGTCTCCTATTTGAGGAATATATCCGAAAACATGATCAGTAGCCATTAAAATAGCTTTTTTGTACTTTACACTTTAATTTATCATACATAAACGCCAAAATAAAATAGTTTTTAATAAATTACTACACACAACTTGACATGTATTTTTTTAGATTTTTAGTTGTCACTTGTGACATAAAGTAAGAGCTTCATTTACAGGGGCGCGTTTTGTTTAGTCCCTCAGAATTATCTCTCTCTTTAATTTGAAATGTAAACAAAGATAGAAAAGAAACAACTATCAAAAAAATTGAAAATAGGAAGTGTAATTGGAGCTGGGCCTTAATTACAATCTGATCACGTGATCTCGTACCGGTGTAGATCGATTTACTGAATTCCCATAGTCCCGAAAAGCACAGAGACAATTTTAGGCGACACTGCAACGTCGGAGCTGAAATAGCAAAGCGTCGGACCGGATGGGAAGGACAAGCGGTAAAATGCTGCGAACAGCCGAAAATTTTTGCGAGCTGTTTACCATTGTGGTGTCAATTTGGTTTTATTAAATTTGGATACAACTTTCCGATGAAATAGGGGTTTGCACAGCATCATAAGGTATTTTCATAAGGATTTTGGGCAATATTACATGTCAATGAGTACAACTTGTTTTGCATTTTTAATTTATATTTGTAAAAATGAGTATGCTTATGGTTCTAATACAAATATTTCAGCTTTAGTGATCACTAAAGCTTATAGACGTACCTATTTTTACAAATGAAAATTATATTGCCCAAAATCATTGTGAATATCCATTATGATGCCGTGTAAAGGCCTATTTTGATCACATCAGACATCATATAATCATGATATTACGAACTCTAGTACTTGTGTCAATAATCGAGCGACGTCGATTATTTCAATCGAGTACTCGAATGATTTTTCACTTGAGTAATCCCAATACTACTATTTTGGTTTCGGGCGGTGTAGAGATGGGAAATACTGTTGTCGACCGGGAACGTTTCATTTCTTTACAGACATGTAGAGACACATGGATCAAACTGGAAACATGATTCTGACGAATCGGAAACGTTTAATTTTTTTATTACAGACTTGACTTCTAAAAAAACGCTATTCCTAACGCCAAAAAAACGAAAAACTTCGACTTTTATCAAAAGTGTATTCCAGTTAGCTTAGCTAATAAGCGACTTAAAATAAAACTAACTTTCATCATTTTGTACTGGACGCTGACATGGAGGTCGCCACTGTCTGTTAGGCCCCCTCAAAGACGTACCCGCACCGGGATCAGTCAAAGTGTCAGTGTCGTATGGACAAGACAACATTATAAATATTATGATTTATCCAATTTATCAGAATCTATGCAGCTTGCCGTCTTTTTTAAAAGTATATAACCTTAATTAAAGGGTAAGGCCCATATTATCCATCTCCTGGTAACTTTACCAGCCAGATAATTTCTATGGAAAAACAAGCTGTCTCAATAATAGTTTCTTTGGAAATTATATTGCTGATATAAAGTTAACAGGAGGTGGATAATACAATTACGGGCCTAAGTGGATAAACGCAATTGAAAAGTTTTTAAACATTCATGTTTTTAGTAAACCATCAATAATAAATAGTTAAATAAGGGTTAATAGCATACGATTTGGGTGATTCGGCATTCCTAATAAAATAATAGGTTTATTCAAATATTCCATTTCATTCCGCATATTTTGTAATACGTTTTTCTTTGTCTAACGCAAAGCTTTGATTGCAACAGCATGTTTCACGGAGCTGTTCGACTGTGTTTCTCTAAATGCCTATTGAACATAATTAAATCACTGACCGATTGTCGACGGCCGGATTTGTCTCTTTTTAACTTTCAAAAGCGCATTTGTCTGTTTCGCTCTTAGTTTCCAATTCATTTATGTAATCTAAATAAACCCATAAAGTCAACTGTGAGACAAACCAAAATACGGCCGAGCGGAGCGCTTCGATCTATATTGGGGAGTTATCGCGATGACACATTTTTAAGTATTTGCATTTTTTGAAGAATAATTATTTTTATTTGTTTGGTAAAATAAATTAACTATGTGGATCAAATTTATAGGTGGGTCATTGACCAAATGACCTTATGGACAAGCCGCGCCTTGATGACTGTACGATCTAAATATTTCGAGGGTCTAAATTTAAACCCCTTTAGTGAATACGGGTGTAATGTTTAAAATTTAGTCAGTTAACACCCTTATCCAGTTACTTCTTCAATTATGACATTTTCATTTTACTACTTTTAGGTCCGCTAGATCCATCCCCTGATAACTTTACCATAATTTCCAAAGAAACTATTGTTGACACAATTATTGTTTGCATACAAATTATCTGGCTGGTAAAGTTAACAGGAGATGGATCTAGCGGACCTCATGACTTTAATTTCTTCTACCCTACAACACAAAGTTTTGGGCGTTTTGTTTATATTTCCATTCCATTAATAAAATTCATAATAATTATTTAAATATATTTTACTCTTAACTTAAGTACTTATTGTCATTTCTGTAATGTAAAACGCTGAAAGCTCTAAATCCTGATGACTCTATACGCTGTGTATATTATAGGTATATAACGAACCGTTAATTGTGATCTCCCTGTATATTTTATGCCAAGTTTAATTATTTTTTGAGGTTTTTTGATTCCTTAACTATACAATCACAAAAAAAATGTAGTCCAGGAGCTAAGGTAAAAAATATATACGGATAATTTCATCGGTATGCATTTTCGAAATAATCACAAAATATGTAGATATCTCAGAAATTAGCAGACTTGAATGAAAGTTAAAGCTACTTATTCTGGTATAACCGGAAGTGACAGAAACATGTTAATATTTTAGTTTAGGAGAGCATATCGATAAACTTAAACTTACAGATTTTCAAAAATATATTTTCAGTAGTTTCCTCAAAAGTTCTAATGCAAGCTCGTCGTGAATCACCGTGAATAGTTTCTTTTAAATTATTATTATAATTTCCCTCCCCCTTTGTGCTACCTATACCTATTATATGCCATCCAAATTTATTAAAACTCAGCTACGATTTTTCTTGACTGCTAAGTAAAAAAGTCTTTTAAGATATTTTAACTAGATATACCTCTATATTATTGGTTACCAACAAACTTTCCTTGTAGAAAAGCCTATGAACTCAACTGAACTTATTACTTAGAATAAGATTGCCAGTTAGGCGTAGGTAATAAACTTAATAAACTAAACAATAAGTTATATATAAAACTATATATCAGATAAGATATATTGTGTCAACATCCATCTTTCTTTTTATATTAATATGGTTTATACTCCTTGACAAAATAAAAAGAGGGGAAATGACACCGTCAGAACGAGCTAATAATAAACGAGCTATATAGAAGCAGCTACTTTAATTTACAAATATTAGGAACTTGACAGTTAAATAGAACAGAAGTGACTTTTCCTTGCAATTGCGTGGCGGCATATCCGCCTGCCGAAAATACGATACATTTTATTTTATCATTTTTAGTTTATAGAGCGACGATAAATAAATTCAGTAGATCTACCACTGGCCTTATGTCTATCTTCGAATAAATCGGGAGAATTGGTATCCAGCCCATTCCAAAGAAAGGTAAAAAGACCCTGCAAAGCAACTACCGACCCGTCGCATTGCTTTCAGTAATTTCAAAAGTAATGGAGAAAGCTATTAACCAACAACTCCTAAAGTATCTGGAAGGGCTTAACATTATCAGCGACCATCAATACGGTTTTCGTAAGTCCAGATCAACAGGTGACCTTCTGGCATATGTCACCCATCTGTGGAGCAACACCATCGAACATCATGGAGAATCCCGGGCTGTTACACTGGACATCTCTAGGGCTTTTGATCGTGTTTGGCACGATGGGCTTCTAAGTAAATTGCGATCCTACGGTATGCCTAATGGATTTTGTCTATGGTTAACCAGCTTCCTTAAGAACCGTTCTCTGCAAGTGGCGATTGACGGGTTTCTCTTAGACACCTTCACCATCAATGCCGGTGTTCCTCAAGGGTCCATATTGTCGCCTACCCTCTTTTTACTGTATATTAACGACCTTCTAGTGAAAACCCAAAATTCAATTTATAGCTTTGCTGATGACAGCACACTTGTCTCATCTTTTACCTTGACTCCCCAAACATCCGCTGCCGACGCACATCTTCGCAGGCAGCATGAAGTATTGCGCCTCAACAAGGACCTGGAAGAAATTTTGGCTTGGGGTGACAGTAACCAAGTCGAATTTAATGCTAAGAAAACCCAGGCAACAGTCTTCTCCAAAAAGGTTAACATTGCAGAACCGGATATACTCATGGCAGGACACGCAATTCCCCTGGCACCGTCTATTAATTTGTTGGGGGTCAATCTGGGAGGTAATGTGTCTTGGCATGATCACGTTGCCGCAATTGCCAAGGCAGCTGCACAGAAAGTGGGTGTACTTTTCCGCACTAAAAGGTTGTACACACCTCATCAACTTTTGACACTCTACAAAGCCCAGATTCGACCATCATTAGAATATTGCTCTCATGTCTGGAGCTCGGCACCCAAGCACACCCTTCGGCTACTGGATTCCATTCAAAGGAGAGCCGTTCGTCTGATCGGCGAACCCGAGCTGACCAAGACCCTCGATAGCCTGGAGCATCGAAGACAAGTTGGTGATTTGGCTCTCTTTTACAGATATTTCCATGGCATGTGTTCGACTGACATTGCCCACATGATTCCACCTAGAGTAATGCAAAACAGAAATACACGGCGAACCACTGCCGCTCATCCATATGTTGTTCAGCTTAGTACTTCTCGAACTTCATTGTTCAAGAATTCTTTCATCTGGAGAACGTCATCTTTGTGGAATGGTCTTCTTGAGGTCGTGTTTCCCAATGAATACAATCTTCAACGTTTCAATACCAACGTTAATCGCTTTTTTCGCACTCGCACCGCTCCCAGAGCGCCTTAAAGGATTTTTCCTAGGTGTTTTATCATAAAAAAAAAAATTACAGCCGGCTTTCTTTCCAATTCTCCTACGACTTTTGCTACGAATTGACGTATTGACGATTCATCAGGGTCGCGGAATTTTTGCAGCAGCGCACTATGGTTTCTTAAGTCCGATTTTTTGGCCAAACCCCAGTTTCTCCATTATTAAAAAAAAATTGTTAGGCATCCCTATTCGTTGCTGTAGATTTATTGGCCTACATTCCAAAAAGTAAAATTGTTTACCTGCCGCGTTGCTTGGACGCTGTTTACTTCCGATAAGCAGACTGTACACTATTAGTCGAAATGACAGTCTTGATCAAGGAATGACAGTAATAATACTGATGGTATAAAAAACAATTTCAAGGAATGATGGTCGGACTGATGTAAATTCTCATAAGTAAAAACATTGATGCGAGAATGACGAAAGATTGATATAATTTAGGGTTGTCAGTTCGATTGATGGTGTAGGGCCTGCAATAGAGGTGTACCATGAATTGGTACAAAAAAATCTTTTTGAAGTAGGTTTGGGCTAAACGGAAAAGATATGCATTATTGCTATTGTATAACAGAATCAATCAAGGAAGAAATAATTGATAAACAGAATGAAATACTAATTAAAGAAAAAAAATCGATTTTTATGTCGAAAATGGAACACCTCTAGACAAATCGGATAGCGACAGCGATGACATAAAAAGTGAAGTTATTCTGAAAAAACTCCTTCCAGTTAACCAACTAGATGAGCTACAATTAGAAAATGATGAATGATCGCGTTTTATTTCCGGTTATTTTGTTTAACTCGTCACATACTTTTTTTCCGTGTATAAGACTAGACTAGAATCAATTTGGAGCGATGGACCGGTTATAAGTGGCGTGCATACAATATAGGCAAAAAAGCATTGCCTACCCTGTGAACAATGAAATAAACGCCAACCAAAATTACTTTTTTCTGTTTAAATTTTTATCCGTGTAATACCCGGCACTATTTGTGTGTATGTAGAGGACCGGGACCGAAAAGTTTATATTCTTTGTTAGATCAATCAGCGTTAATGGCAATTAGCTAAGTAAGTATGTACCTAATACAGTAGTAAAAGTTGGACCCTTAGAGCGTTTTCACACGGCACCATATATCGCACGCGATAAATGGTCGCAATATTGCTTTACATCAAATTATGTGTTCTCTAATATCGCTTGTGTGTGAAAATGGCTCATTAGCAACAACACATAATTTGGTGTGAGAACGCTCTTAGCGCTATATCGCGCGCGACAGATGGTCGCAATATTGCTTTTACACCAAATTATGTGTTTTCTAATGAGCCATTTTCATACACAAGCGATATTAGAGAACACATAATTTGGTGTAAAGCAATATTGCGACCATTTATCGCGCGCGATATATGGTGCCGTGTGAAAACGCTCTAAGTGTTAATTTATTAATAATTAGTATTCTTATATTTGATAGTTTTGGCATTTAAATTATTAAGTTGGTGCTATAAGAGTATATTATCAGTAAAACGGATGCTAGGTCATACTATGAATTTTTAAATAATTTCGGTGTTGTTGGAACTTTAATAACTTATTTTAAGGCAAAATAAATAACATTTTCGAAATAATATGATTCTCTTTTTTATCTTTCCGCATATAAGTCCGTTTTAGACAATTATTTCTATTGGATTACTTTTCAGACTTGTATAATATAAAAATTTTAGAGTACATTGGCAACATTGTCAAGCTGTTGTTTTCATGACGTATACTCGATAAAGTCCGTGTTTTGTGTTTTTGTTCCGATAGTTTTTTAAATTCATTTATTTTCTCAGTGATGGCTTAAAAATATCAAAAATTTCAAACACGGAAAATTTAATTTTTTGTTCCTTTATGCGCTACAACCAAAATCAAAATTTTGTGAAAGAGCCCATTCAGCCATATGTGCCGTTTCTAACAAATTTCCTAGTTTAGCATAAGAATTGGCATCCACGTCAATGGCACGATTCTCATCATCAGCATTCAGGTTATATTGTTAATAACATATATCATAAAAACGTTCAAAAAAAACATGAATACAATAAAATTGACACAATGAAAAACAAAGGTCAGAATTCCGCGCGTCTCTCATGTGATGTAGGTATACGAACCGTAACAATAAAATGAATGGGTGTATTAACATTACTAACTTACGCTTATAATAGGAACCTAATACCTTTAGTAAAATATAAACAAAATAATATGTAAGTGTATTGAATTCTAACAGAGAAAATTTATGGAAATTATTGTAATTTTTATATAAGTACCTAATAATCTAATAATAGTTAGGTAAAGTCCCTACAATTACTGTCTGGATGGCCTGCATGCACGTCACAGCTTCTGACTTTGTACGTTTTAAGACTACTCTTATAAATTGGGAACAAAACAAATGACGGCATGTATTGCACAATATAGAAACAACTGAACTGTTGCTTTTATTATTTGAAACATCCTTTTGATTTTGACCGCATCTATCGAATCTGTAAAACTTTGATTTTGTTTACTTTAATTACTTTTATCGAGAAATCCACTATGGCGACTAGCAGTGGCGCTACTAGACACTTATATTTAAGGGGGCTTAAACCCCGTGTAGAAATATTGTACAATGTACAATCCTCTAACTCGCACCTTCAAAAGTCGTCCTATATAGAAAATAAAATGTAAAAACACCAATTAGTCTAAGGGGCTAATCTTTATTTGGTGGGGAAGGGCTAAGCCTCCCCTCTAGTTGCGCCTATGGCGGCTAGAGATTCCCATTTTAAAAAGGTGTTCCAGTGTTCTAAAATAAATATACTCAACAAAAATATAAAAAAATGCAACTTCGTCGGGCTGCACGGAGATTTTAATCGAAGCAGTCCCGGTAAGTTTGATTGTGACAGGCAGAAATGATCAAAGTGGCCCGGTTAGCTTCATTCATGATTTACTAATTAAACTGGGATTGTGAGTAAATCATTCCTGCTAATATTATTGATATCGCAATCAAAGTTTTCTGGTTATAGTTACCCCCCAACATCTACCAATTAAATAGCTAAAAACTTACAACAGTCTGCATACAACTAATTCTCCGTCTAGCCTGTTGTTGAACCTCTATAACAGAAGGGGTTCTTCTTCTCCTGGAATTATGCGTTCCCCAGCTGCTACTTCTAGGTCTGTAGATGTGCTCTACCTCTATCCCAGTGTCGGATTCATTTTCCTCAATTATTTGTGGGGTAGATACTGGTTGATTTGACGGCATATTTAATCGATTTAACAATATGAACTTTTATAAAAATATATTGTTGTACATTACACTGTTGCACTTTTTTTACACCAATCTAATAGCCTAACTGTTAGAAGAATTTGTCACGCCTTTTATTACATTATTTTCACCAGAGAACTATAACACGGTGCTGACACTACGTAGGCACAAAATACTTTGTTCTTATCTTTCGAAATTTCACCGTGAAACTTAAGATTAACGCAAGTATATAAAACGATAACGAATTGTTCTAAAAAAGATAAGAGTCCAAGGAACTGTTTTTTCGGTGTCGTTTTTAAATGCGCTAATAAATTTTGTAAATATCTATATTTTGTGGTCGTGGAAGAGCTAATAATTTGCTTTATTGCTTTAGAAGAAGGCCTTGAATTTTAATATTAATATATTTACATATAAATGTGATAAAAAAATTTCAATGATCACCACAAATAGCTGTAGGTACCTATAATGTGCGACTACTACGGATGTGACAACTTACAACTAATTATATAATTATTAATGATCGAGAATCGATAAAACGCCGAAAGATCTGTACCTACATAACTATTATACTTTATGTATAATATAATAACATTACGCTACCGCGCGACTTTTGGTTTTGTATACGCGCATACCATCTATTACATTACCAAAAATAAACATTTTACCTTGATAGTGAGAGTAGATCAGTCAGATCAGTGGCGTAACGTAACAATGGCGTGTGTAAGAGATAGTTAAAGCGGATGTTTTTTTTTATTGTAAAAAGTGTTAATGTTATGGAAATGAATAATATTTAAATGGATGACCTAGATTAAGTTTTCACACGGTACCATATATCGCGCGCGATAAATGGTCGCAATATTGCTATGATGCTATGTGTTCTCTAATATCGCCTGTGTGTGAAAATGGCTCATTAGAAAACACATAATTTGGTGTAATAGCAATATTGCGACCATTTGTCGCGCGCGATATACCTACGCTCTTAGAGCGTTTTCACACGACACCATATATCGCGCGCGATAAACGGTCGCAATATTGCTTTACACCAAATTATGTGTTATCTAATATCGCTTGTGTGTGAAAATGGCTCATTAGAAAACACATAATTTTGGTGTAAAAGCGATATTGCGACCATTTGTCGCGCGCGATATATGGTGCCGTGTGAAAACGTTCTTGGGGTGGCAAATCAATGGCACGATACAAAATAATTTTGGGCAAGGAATTAAGAGTAACGTCTAGTGATGCATTCGCCATTTCATTTTTGTCCAATATTTCTTATTCTTTTCTCTTTACTCAAAAAGGCAATTACCTAAAGTTTTGAACTAAAGGAATTTGTATTAATGAATTAATAAAAGTAAAAAACGAAAATTTGTGAAATTTATCCATTTTTTTTATTAGTTTATAAATTTAGACTTAACTTTAAATTATATATAGGTAATTGTGCTTCAAATGTGGGTATTTGGCCGATTTTTGGATAAAAAGAAATAGTAACGAAATATTGATCAAAAAACGAAATGGCGAATACGTAACTAGTTCTCACTCTTAACTGAGGAATTTGAGTTTTTATTTATTTCGCGCTTAAAAGCCAACCATACCAGCGGGAAACGCGGCATCGTTTCCTGGCTTGTCTAATTGAACATTGAATGCAAAAATTTTACGAAAAAAACTTCTAGTTGATACCTTATTTTTTTTTAATTGAATTTTTTTTATTAAAAAAAATTATATCATTCGCAATACAGAACATAAAAATATAAATATTGCGGCTATTCATGTTCATTTATTATTTTTAATTCAAATTACAAACGATGTTCCGATATTATTTTCATATTCTCCACTGGCGCCGCGCAACTTAATTCTCGTGAAATTCGTTTTTATATTTTGTATATAAGTATAAAAAAACATTTTATTGCCATCGCCAGGCACAGGTACAATATGCGCACGATCCAGTAGCGACGACCAGTGTTGCCACAAAATTTTTGGTATACCAAATTTTTTTTCAGTCGTAACAGATTAGTTTAAAAACCAGATTTACTAAAATAGTAACAGCATTCTAGATTTTTTTAAATCGTAGCATAATACAACTACAAGAGATATGATATCGCGCAGGTGGGCGTGACTTACGTGACGTTACACAGCGAGTAAAAACCGCCATATTACGATATTCTTCGTTGTTTACTTACTATTTCTATGTAAAATTTTGGTCGAAACGAATTCCTAAATACTTTAATTTTCCTTCCAACATAATCCCATTTACAAGTTTGAGTTACAAGGAAGGTAGGTTAGTATATTAAGTTTTAAATCTTGATGATCACAGAGTAATCGATCTAAAATGTATGTTTCAATATTTCAGTCACAGTACAAATTCTTCGCGTTGCCGTATAATTCGGCCCGTTCAATTCAAAAATTCCTCTCTGTGTGACGTCACGATCCACTGCGCATCCTGTTGATATCATACATTATATAGTTGTATCATGGTCCTTGCCCCCCAGCCTATTGAAGCGACGTCGCTGGCGACATTTGTCACGAGAATCGGTTACGTTCAGCGACCGAAACCCTGTAATCGAATTTATACACATTCATTCGATCACAGAATTCCAATAGCGACAGAGTCGCTTCAATGCTACTAGATAATTTGAACGAAATGTCACCCCTGGTGTCCAAGGCTCCTTTCTCTCTATCTAACTAACCACAGACCTCGAACAATAACTAACCATAACTTTGTAAGACAATCAGCTGAAAAAAAGACCAGTCTACTATCGCCCAAATAGTTCTTCATGTGAAGATACTTTAGGAATACGCTTATTGCAGCCGACGCCAAAACAAAGTGAAAGAAGAACGTTTTTTATGTGTCATTAACTGTCATTGTCATAATATACGATTTATTTTTATTATAGGTTATGTTAAATGTTGTGGTTGTGTTATTTTTGGATATAAATTTAAATTATTAAATTAAAATATCTGTTGGCTAAAAGGACCATTTTCAATTTTGATCAACATAGGACGAAATGGGCGACGATTATGAGGAAACATTCAAAATTTCCGCCCTACATAAGCTTAAAAAAGTAAATCATTTAATCAACGAAATAACTCTAGGGCCAAGTTCTAAAAACTGTGAGTTAAAATCATTAAACCCTGCAAAGATAAAGCTATCTAAGGAGAAGGAGCATAAGTCGAGTCCTCACACCGAATATGAAATACCTACTAGACAGTTTTTAAAATTATTAGATCTAGAAAGACAAGAAAAATTTCAAAGTGCACTAAATGAAAGATTAAGTTGCTTTGAACAGTTTAGTAAATTACAAGAAGAAGAAGGTAAGCGATCATGGCTACGAACACAGCAAGCTTTTATTCAAGATATGGAAAGACAAGAAATGAATATTATACAAGCAAATCGGCAATATGATCTGACACAATCTAATCAACATGCAAAGTTGGCTCAACTTACTCAAAATGCAGTACAGAGAATGAAACAGAGGCAGGAACTACTTCAGGAAAAAGAAAGGCAAAGGCAAATATTGAGTGAAAATGTCAATAAAATAAAAGCTAACCAACAGCAGTTTAGCCTCGAATACCAGCAAATATTGGGAATTTTAAAAAGTTGTAGCGATAATGATGCACTTAAAAGTGCCCCAGGCATAGATTTTAGTTTACTGAAAACTTTACCTGCAGAGATGGATAGTGTAGTGGAAAAATGCAGGGGAGATAATATTTCAGATATTTGTGAAAATGATGGACAAAAGTCTGATGAAATTGTAACAAAAATTGTTGATTTTAAAAATAAATTTAGAGCTATTGTTGACAGTATTAATACAAAAAGACAAGAGGTTGAAGAAGTTAAGCAAGCTAGTGAACTTCTTGAAGCACAAACGTATGTCCAAGTTACACAACCTCCCATACCAGGTATGACCACACCAGCTATAACAGCACCAGCTATGACTGCACCATCTATCTCTAGTACTACAGTCCCTGAAGCTTCTAGAACAACAGTGTATTCTACAGCAGATATGATAGATGGCAAACCAACAGAAACATCAACAGAATTAAATAAACTTACTAAATATGTTAGTATACATAACTTACAGATATACACAGAACTAATGGAGTTTCTAGATAGGTATAGGCAAAGCTTTAAACAACTTGAAGATGATGATTCATTAAAAACTTTTAAGTTTGACTGTAAAAAAGCTATTAACATTCCTGTAAATGCTATATCAGGAGTTAATTCAGAACACATTATGGATAAATATAGGAAACTGAATAGGTAAGCCCCTATAAATGGCACTTAGCCTTAACAGTCCTATATCCTCATATAGTGCTGGTAAATTGAATGAATTTTAATATTTTTGCTACATCTTTTAGGTTACTTTCTGGTCAGAGTGTAATGGTAAGTGACAAAGAAGTTAATGCCTCTAGACATCCTCAAGGAATAGCATTTTGCACTGACCTACTTGCTAAGAAATTTGTCTTACAAGGAGATCTGATGGTCTCCAGCAGCCCAGAATCTGCATTCTGCTATGCATCTGTGATATTATCTTTATGGAATGACTTTCCAGATTTTGGAAAACTTCTATTAGCTTACTTTTATAAAATGTGTCCATATTTGGTGCCATATTATATTCCAAGGCAAGTTGGAGAAAGCGATGAAGAATTTTACATGAAACAGGGTTATCAGTATAAGGATGGTGAAGTTGAAAAACAAGATAAATTTTTAAAACGAATGATAGGTAAGTGTTTTAAAAAAGAAACTCACTCATAGATACTTGTAGTATGTAGTTTTTTATACCAACTTTCAAGTACTTACATATAAAATTAATCAATGTAAATTTTAAAAAAGAATGCCACTCATAGATATTTGTAGTACCTATGTAGTTTTTTATACCAACTTTTAAGTACTTACATATAAAATGAATCAATATAATATACCACAAATTCCTATCTTATTAACTTTTAAACACTTATATTTTTTTTGAGGTATACTCAAACTATACTTTGCAATTCTGATAACAAAACCCAAGAGAGGGCAAAATTCATCTCCTCACAATTTGAAACATGGATGGAAATGGCTAGCTTGTTTTCTAAGACTACAACCGCAACTAGATATATCAGCAACTGCTTTACATGCATTTCTTGAAACGGTTGGTTTTGAGATGGACGCAAAATATGGCAAAATATTTCAAAAAGTTTTGAATAATATAATTCAGGTATGTAGTCACATAGACCTACCTAATCCCCCTTTGGTAGTATATAGTAGATTTAGTGTTATTAAGTACAGTAATTTTTAATTTTATCTTACTTTGCCCACTTTATTCTTGTTTTTTAAGAATTTCTTTTTAAAAATGAGGTCTAGTGACGCATTTGCCATTTCATTTCTAATCAATATTTCGTTACTTTTTCCTTTTATCCAAAAATCGGTCAAATACCCATATTTAACCCATAATTACCTACAATTTAAAGTTAAACAAGTTTGAATTTATAATCTAAGAAAATCAGAAAAATGGACTAGTTTCACAAATTTTCGTTTATTAATTTATTAATTAAAATTTCTTTAGTTCAAAACTGTAGGTAATTGCTATTCAAGGACGGCTATTTGGCCCCTCTTTGAATAGAGTGAAAAGGATAAAAAATATTGATCAAAACGAAATGGCGAATGCATCACTAGACTTCTTTCTTAATTTAAGTTTTTTTTGCCCAAAAAATTAAATTTTGGACTTTTCCAGTATTTTTAAATTAAAAAATAATATTATCTCAAACAGTGTGGCGCTTAAATAAAATTAGTTACCTAGTACCTATCTATTTAGCCCCTAAATAATAAAGTGAAATAGTAAAGAAATATATCAAAAATGAAACCGCCCTATGTAACTAGCCCTAATTTAACATAAAAAAGTACAGAAATCTCACTATTATAAAATAAATGCATTAATTACCCTTTTCAGGTGTTTTTGTCAAAATGTATGGAAGTAAAATGTACAGGAGGTGCTGTGACAAGACTGGAACTAATATTGACAGACTATATGAAAAAGAGAAAATTTGAAAAACCAAATGGTTACATGGAATATCCTTACTTTTAGTTTTATACTTGGCTTACAAGATAGAAGTGACATTGAATGAAAATTCAGAGGTACAAGAAATTAAATAAATGACTATAAATACACTTTTTAAACTTTTTGTGTTTCGAGTTGTACATACAATTTTTTTAAATAATTATTTAAGTATAATATAGACTTTATCAAGATATATGCTCAAATAAATATTTTCTTTTGAATAATCCTATGTTTTTATTTATTAAAACTATACAGACTTACATGCTATATATATAAAATTGCATTTTAATCACTAAATATACAAGCCTTTTCCTCAGCCCTTTCTTACTTACAAGATATTACCAAGATAGACATAGATGTTTGAAGGTTGGAGACAATGATATTTCTTAAATGATAGAAAAGTTTTATACTTGCATTGTCTATTTGTTTTGCATCACAACTAACCAGTTAAATTGCGATTCAAACCAAAGACAACGCAAGTCCAAAACTCTTCTATCATACACATAGATATTTCACAGCCAGTACATTTTAGCAAATATTGTTGATTAAAATTCTCTAGGTAGGTATTTGTAATTTAACCAGCTTTGTTCCCCACATTTTTAATAACAAGTCTTTTACCTACATATTTATCAACTTCCAATTCAATCCGATTCACATTCCAGGGTGCCTCTTCATTACTCCTCGAGGCCCAAAAATACAATGTTCCTTTTTGTTTGGGTCCTTTTACTGGAACTTCATACTGAGCCTGATTTTCTTTACAGAAATTTTTTTCTTCATCAGTGATATCTATGGATCGGACTTTAATCGGTTCTCCTAATAAGTGTACAGCTCCAGGATGTGTCCTTACAGTTTTTAGGGTTTCTTTATAAAAAGGGGTTGCCTTGATTTTGGAGTCAATTTTACTTCGTGCCATGTAACCCATAGCGACTGTGGCCATTCCTCCGATGGCTGCAACTTTTATAAGGGTGATGTTGCTAATGGGCATGATACATGCATAAAAGAAGCTAAATATGGTATTTTACTGCTAATTTTTAAAGTTTTCCCTATTTTACCTCAAAATTTGTGGTTATGGTCATAAAGGGAGTGTACTACTAGTGATGGGCGATGTTTTGTTACCAATGTTCGATGTTTTGTCATCGATGGTTGACACACAGCCCCCTTCTGTAAAGGGGACTGTGGTTGACACTCCGTTTCGATATTTTTGACGTCAATAAGAAAATACATTTGTGGGATGAGAACATTTTTAAGTAATATTAGGGAGAAGTTTTGGTGGCAGAAACGTTTTTTTAGAAGTAATTTCGGATTGAAGCGAAGTGTTACTGGCTGGGACGATTTTTTTTTTGGAAAGTCACTTTGGACTGGGTGGACGCCGAGCTTCTTTCTTAACATCGATGGTTGTTGTCGATGTTCCATCACTACCTACCACAGACGAAAAAATTATTTGAGCACTGCGTATAGTGACAACCCATCATTCCTCTGTGTTACTGCTAAATTGTAGTGATGGAAAACTATCGAGTGTTATAAAAATTATCGCTATCGAAAGTTTTGACTCTACTATCGATAGTAAAGGGCAAGACCATTTACAATGGCTTTTTGAGGTTTTGTGGCAGCGGTTGGATAGCTTTTAGGAAAACAGCACAATTACAAAAGTACCTGAAACGTGTGGCAACACTGTTGATGATGACAGGGACAGGCAATGGTCACGAGGCCAAATGACAAGTTTGACAAAATTATTTTTTTTTTCAAAACAAATAAATGTGTTGAACATTTTTTAATATGGCTTTAACTAATATATTATTGTTAAGTCAAATAGCTGGATATGTTATTGCTCTTATTCTATCCCTTTGCATTATAGTACCTATGAGTTTACAACAAGATGATTTTAAGTAAGTTATCTCTATAATGTACCTTATTTTTTCTTGTAACTTGATACGTTTTTATATTTTTAGGGGTCATTGTTTACTATTTTCTACTGGAGTATGGCAAGAAACTGATGGACAGTTAGATGTACAATGGGCCTCACAAGGATACTGTAACTACACCATTTTTGTTGGTGTTATGCTAGGACTTGTAGCTATTATTCAAATTTATAGGTATGGTTTAGATACTCAGTAAAAACTGTTTGTAACTTTGATGTCTAGTTAGTTATATTAACATAATTCAATTTTCCCAGCACATAGTCTTACTTCTGGTACTTTCAGATTATCAGTGTTTCTGTGGAAGGGTATAGATAGCAGCTTTTTGTCAGCCTTTGTTGATGTTATTTCAGGAATTTTCTTAGGTGCTATGACGATTATAGCAGCATGTATGATCACATTTGGTTTTATGGCTTGGTGTCAAAATATGACTCAAAGGTTTCCATCGTAAGTAATTCAAATTTAAAGAAGACACATTCTAATATAATAAAGCCACCCTTCAGCATTAATTGATTTTATAGCACCCAGGTAGCTGTTTATTTACATGGACAAGATTGTTGATGTCTGTATTGATATTGTCATATCAATATTTTTTAGGTGTGAATTAGCTGCAGGGCAAGATATAGATCACAAGGATCAAATTAATACAAAAAACTTCTATATTGAATTGGGCACAGCACAGTTTGGTGTATGGGGCTCTTTTGCCATTTGGGTAGGCTTAACAGTATGTGCCATTATCAAATTGTTACGCTACCATCAACTTGAAAATATTAGAGTTTCCATGTTTCGAGAAAGACAAAGGCTAATAAATGAAAATGCTGATTCACCAGGTATTGTAACATATTTAGAGTAGTCTTTGTCTTTAAATACCTATAACCCAAAATTTTATTTTTTATTTACAGGTAGTTCCTTAGGTCGAGAGTCGACCAATACCCAGTCAACGGCAACTGCAGAGTGATTAGCTCGTAGTATATTACACTATCCTTATGTTATTATATATGCGATAATCCATATAACATTGTTTCTTCATCATACTGTTTATAGATTAGTTGGTATCTTTTAGGAAGATGGAAGTGGGTCTAGCTAGTAAGGGAAAAAATGTGTTGTTTATTTATGTTTTTACCAAAAACAATGTATTTAATGTATTATATAATTATCCTAAAGTTAACTGCACTATAAATGGTTTTTAAAATATATTGCACAGCTAATGTATATATTTTTATGTTTCTATAATTTTAAAGCCTTGCTTTTTAGTGCTGTGTATCTTTCAGAGTCTCACATTTTTTCTCTTTAGAAAATTTTATATTAAGTTGATAATTATTGTGATATTTAAAAAATAAGTAGCTTAAGGAATAAATTTGAGCGATATGGATAATTCAGTAGTTTAACTGGCATATTACATACATATATCATAAAATCATGCATTATTATAAAAATATTATTTATAGTTGTTGGCCAATATCCAACATACATTTTAGTCTGATCAGGGTGTCTTTTTTATGGAATTTCCAGTTTTTCTGAGCATGTTTTTATAATTTCCAGGTAAAATTTTAGTTGACATTTTCAAAGTCAAAGTCCAAATATTCTTCTTTCAGTATTGATTATACTTTATAGAGAAAATTGTAAAAACAGTGTTTATAAAGCCCTTTCTGTTGTACACATTGCCGACAGCATACATTTATATAAAATTTAATTAATTCACAGATTAAAGATATAAATTTAGTAAAAAAATCGAAATCGACAAGGGGGAGAAAGAATGGACGAAAGCCAATTTTTTACAAAATGTAAAATATACTATTAATTGGCCACTATTGGTAGATATCTTCTAAAAATCTAAAAGATCTGTATTTAAAAAAAGTATTATCATCTGAACTGAATTATTCAGTTTAACGTTTAAAAAAAAAACTCAAATTTTGTGGAGAAGAAAAAAATAGTCTATTATATTTTTTTTTATTTAGTCGTTTCTAACAAATCACCCTGTTTATGAATCAAAAACAATTCGACACGAACGTAAATGTATAAGTATTACTTAATTTTATTGAAATATAATTTGGAAGCATGAAGGATATTAACATAAAAATTATATCTGAAATGTGATTGAAAAATTTACTGTTGTGATTTCAGTTTCTCTACGTTTTCAGAACTTTCTAAAATTTCCGCCTTTTTCTCAGCTAGTAGACACCTTGTCTAATATTGATATAATAATTCTAATTTCGCAAATTATCGATAATTTGACAAATTTAAAATGATTTAAGGTAAGCCTAAGAAAATAAAACAAATTAATACCTATTTATTAGTTTTTTTGCATTTAGTCCTCCAAGTTTAACCCGAATGGAAATTCTAAAATCGTAGAAATGGTCGATTTATAATGTAGGATTGACAGCAAAGTTCATTTCAAGTTCAAGAGTAATCAACCTGGTCATAACTTATAATGTAACATAAAGTTGGGCCTGATGTATGTTTATATAGAATTTATGTTGTACAATTATTATTATAGACATCTATTTACTTACTATCATTTGTTTAGACTGTAGGCTAATTTTGATGTACACTTATTTAATTAAAGGACCATATTTTAAAAACTGGAGTTTTTGTGTTGATTAGCCTGGCGCATATCGGCAAAACAGTTGGGCGAGACAGCCATGTTTCGCCCCTGTGTGAATTTGCCTGCAATGTGGATTTTATATAATAATTATATCTTGTTTACCCAATTTAAAAAGAACATTTAACGTAGAACATAAATATATACAGTGTTCCTAGATAGACCTCAACTATAACTATACTTGTAAACTTTCTTATTTTAAACTTCAGGATAATTATTTATCACAAAAACTTTTACTTAATTTGAGTTGGTGTGTCATATTCAAAGATTACTTATGTTTTGGAAAGAAATATTACATCGTTGGGAAAATTAGTTAAAGCATTCAGCGGTAAATAAAAAAAAAATTAATATATTGCTTAGGAACATTTCATTAAATGCTCGAAACTGCCTCCTTGATTTTCAATACTAAATACATTCATTCGTTAAGGCTGGCCACCGGCCATATCTCCGAAACTACTGGGCGTAGAAACTCAGGGAAAAAATCGTAAAAAAAGTGGCTATGAGAAAATCCCGAAAATAATTTTTAAGTTCCACATTTTGTCACTAAAGAGCACAATTAAAATTTCTACATTGAGGTATACCTTTGGTAACTTCATTAGAAAGCATAGACAATGATTTGAGTTTTCAGGATAAAATTTAAAAAACTGTTAGGTACTATTACAAATTACGCTCTCTAACTATTTTATGAGGAACTATCATGTACCAATGGATACGACAATTAAAAGTACATACCTTTCTCTTCCAAACTCGCTTAAGTTTACTAAAATCAGGTAAGTTGTTTAGAAGTTACAGCAACTTAAAATTATTAGTTTCAATCGCTTCCCCCACTCTTATTAAGGCTGGTACGCCAATGAGCCTTAAACCAAAATTATACTGAATTGGCTAAGCTTTCTAATGATGTTACCAAAGGTATATCTTAAATGTGGAAATTTTGAATTTCAATTGTGCCCTCTCGTCACAAAATGCAGAACTTAAAAATGATGTCCAGTGTTTTCTCATAGCCATTTTAAATACGATTTTTTCCGTTTTAAGTGGATCAAGAAACGTTGAGAGATGGCGGAAGACCTAAAATGTTCCTACTGCGTCACAGTTTACTAAATATCACAGAAAATATACATAAATTAAATTCTTTCAGCAATAATCAAAGAACCAAGAAATCCAAAATATGAGGTCTATTGGAAATTAAGAAATTTGACTATATATATTCATCCTTTCCAACACTGGAAAGGGAGCTTTAATAAAAAATTTCATATTAAATAAGAAAAATGTCAAAAAATATAACTTTTATTTTCTTAAGCAAATATAAAAACATTAAAAAGAAACACAATTATCATAATTAGAGGTGTATTTTATATTATTACTTATTACACACGCTATCCTATTATTATTATTATTATTAAGAGAAGTTTATTATATATACCAACAAAAAAACCCTTAAAATCCTTCCATAAGACTTTTTAGTCTTTTTTGATACAAGCACATGAATTTAATGACAAAAGCTTCAAGATGGACAATATGTTTATTACCCTGTGTCATTCTATGTTCATAAATAGCTGCTTCCCGTACAACTTGTGGTATGATTTGTTTATCACACTTCAAAATTAGTTCTTCTAATAGAGTTTCAAATATTAGGTGTGGTGGAATTCCATTTGCCAAGAGTTCATATAGATGTTCACGCACTCGAATTACAGTTTGTATATTTTGTTGACGAGTCATAAAAATTACAATTTTTTTAATAAAGGTAAGCCAATCAGGTTCCGGAACAGTTTGATTTGTATTAAAAGTGGCGTTATTTTCTACCTTAAATGCTTCACAGATGAGAATAGCTCTACGTAAATTACCATTAACGTTTTTAGCCACCCTTTCTGCTAACCAAATGGGCAGATTGAAATCTTCCTTTTTGCAGGTAACCTGCAATATCGTAACAATTTCCTTTATACTGGGGGCTGGTACTCTAATTGGCAGGCAACGTGACTGTATAGCAGGAATTACTGGTGATAAGGAAGTAGCACAGAGGATAAGTCTACAATTAGCAGAATATTTTTCCATGGTTCTTCTCAAGGCATGTTGGGCATCTTTGGTTAAATTATCAACCTCTGTCAGCACCACAACTTTAAATTCTCGTTGATTATTTGTAGTTGCGATTTGTTGGGTTTGAGCGATATTTTTAATTAAATCCATAACAACAACCCTATCATATATACCTACATCGGAAGGATTAATTTCTATATGATAATTACTATTGACCATCATTATCTCTACTTTCTTATTTGAGGGGGTTGTAACCGTTACATTCTCTAATTTGAGCCTTTCTACTCCGGGACCAAACAATTCTTTTAAGATACACATAATCCTTGTTTTCTTACCTGCACCGCCAGGGCCATAGACTAGCAAATGAGGAAAATCACTGTGTTCTACTAGATTTTTTAGTTCTTCAGCTTGTTGAATATGATAATCTAAGGCCGATAGTTCTTTAGGACGGTATTTATCTACCCATAACATACTCATCTTAAATCTGTTTATTGAAAATAACCATAGAATCCGGAAAATACAAAATAAATTGTTTGAGAATTTGAGAAAAACAAGAACAAGAAACCCCCGCCAAAATTTGTGAGGTTAGAATTAGAAATTAGAGGGGGAGAACGATCGATAGTGTCATAAAACCATCGCTGTCGTACTATCGATAGTATTTGACTGTACTATATCGATAATACTTTTAACACTCGGTTGCTCGGTTAATAAATTAATTCGAGTTCTGTGGTTGATAAAATTTTGGGAAACATGTAGGGGTGACACACACCCCATTTTAGACGTGATTACTTATATATTTTTTGGTGATTACAGCGCTTTCCCACTCGCCACTCACTCAAGTAATCTTTCCGAAAAGTTATGAGCACAGAATATATAGCTACGCATATATATTCTGTGTTATTAGTCACAGAGCAAAGAAAATTTATAGGGTTTGTTCCATCGAGATAGAATGGCTTGTTCGGTTGATCACACGTTGATCAATTCTAACATCGATTTGGAGCGATGGGCCGGTTATAAATATGCCAAGTTGGTTTTTGTCACTGACGTAACGACTGTGGTTCACAGAAAAAGAAAGGGTTTGCTGTGGTTATCATGCAGTTCTCGATGTTTAAAGAGTAAAAAAGGGATAAGAGTTTCCCTTGTCTTCACTTACATCGAGAAGGCCATGTATGGTTCAAGCTTTTTTTGTGCCGTGTGACGAAATAATTTAAAAAGAGACAAGGGTATAACCACAACCGACGTCAAATAGAGGGTTGTGGTATAACCGTAGTAATTACCGATCCATCGCTCAAAATTGCTTGTCCTATTTTTTGACAGCATTCTAGACGCCATCTTTCCCGTTTGTTTATAAAAAAAATTTCATTTTGTGATAGTACTCGGACAAATTTACACGATGGAAGTAATTTTGCCGGCTTTTTACACATTTGAATGGATGCAAAATCACTGCTGTTGTAGTTAAAAGTAGATAAATAAAGCGCAATATTTTTGTTTCTGGAAACGGGAGTAAGGTGGGCCATTCTTCCCGTCAATCCTAAGGGAAGTTATTCAAGGTATGTCCGCCCTGTGTTATAAGTATATTAAGGTATACTAATTTAAAAATTTATATTATTCACATTTCACATACGTAATCCTTTAGAAAAATAATATTCTTTTAGAACCATGAGTATAGAAGAGCCACAAATTCTCAACCTCTCTGCTGAGCTCTCGGAAGCTGAATTTACAGAAGTAATAAGTATAAGTATCATTTGTCGATTATGTACAAATCAGAGTGATAAACTAATAGGCATATATAGTGAAGATGGTATTAGCAATGATTTGTCAGGAAAAATGAACCTCTACTTACCCATTAAAGTGTCAGAGACAGATAACTTACCATTGCAATGCTGTTGGCAATGTGCTTCGACAGTATTAGCATGGCATGATTTAGTGGTTACAAGCGTTGAAGCTGACAGGCGATTTAGATCATATCAAAAACAATTAGTGGAGATAAAATATGAGGGCAGTGACAGCTTATTGCCAAACAATGCTGAGGAACATTTGTAAGTATCAAGATTAGTTTAATTGGTAAATTAATTTATTAAGCATGTGTTGAACTTCTTGCAATTTTGACAAGGAAAGCAAAAAAGGAAAGTATACTTTCCAGTAGTTTGACAGTGTCTGTAACACTAAACTATAACATATGTATGTCAATGATTTTTCCATCGTTTCTAAGGTGAAGTTTTCAACAAAATTTACCTCCCTGAGCTAAGTGAGTTTATTCATTGTGAGTAATACAAAGTTTAATTTTTTAGTTTAAATGTAAAATGTTTTGTTTATAAATAAATAAGTTAATAAATAAATAAATAAATAAACAATTATTTTAAAGAAAATTTGTACTAAATGAAATAATAATTATCAAAACTTCCTAATTATTATGAAAGAAACAATGTGATACTGCTAATTTGTCACGGTAATAAATGGTATTAAAGCATAGAAGTACCTACTTTTACAATGAAAAATGTACAGGGTGATTCAACAATAGAGTAAAGTTCATTTTTTCCTTTATCTTAAGAATTAGATAAAAATTCAAAATGCGAAGGTTGTAGAGATCATTGAGGTGCACATTTTAAAATCATATTGGAGTATACGCGGGGTGGCACGAAAAAACGTGGCGTACCCTATATATTGTATTATTTTCTAATTCCCCACTAAATTCTATATTTATTTTGTTTAACATGTTATATGTCTAAATTTAATAGTTTCTGAGATATTGACGTTTAAAATATGACATTTTCTGACTTTGACAGGCTGTAACATTGGAACGGTTCATCTTAGAGAAAAATGGTTTTCACCTCCTAATTCTTTATTTTTTATTCTCTATCTAAAGAAACCAACTTCCGATTTATCGTGGTGTCTTAATTTTTTATTGTCTATCTAAAAGTTACATCTTCCAGTTTAACATGTTAAACCGTTAAAACCGGTTTTTTGGTTTAACATGGTAAATCGGAAGTTGGCTTCTTTGGATAGAGTATTAAAACTAAGATAGGGAGGTGAAACCCATTTTTCTTTAAGATGAAACATTCCAATATTACAGCCTGTCAAAGTCTAGAAATGCCATATTTTAAACGTCAATATCTCAAAAACTATTGAATTTCAGGTCATTCACCTGAAGACAACTGGAGATGCTTGCCAGTTGAAGCGTATTGCTTCAAAACAAATAAAGACAATGCAAATCCAAAACTCTACTGCCGTGCATTGTCTCCAACCTTATATTTGTATGTTAATTATCGTATGAAATTTCCGGATTCGTGAAAATAAAAATCCAAACCACAGAGGAATGAGCGGTCGGCACTGTCTCCAAAGAGAAAAGGGAAATTTTTATTCATAGTATATATTTTTATTCGTAGGATATTCTTTAGGATCACTTGTGGTTGTGATCAGCTAAAAAATACTTTTTCAGTATGGTGTGCATTAGTTGAATGTTTCTTAAAAAATGGTAAAATTTATTTTTTAAGGTTGCAACACTGTGGTGTAGTAACAGTAATGAATATGAAATTTTGCCGTACAGTTAACTGGTAAAGTCCACTTTTATCGTCACTTAAATGTAAAGGAAACAGCAAATATCCATGTGGGAGTGGAAAAAAACGTTCACCGTTCTATCAAGAAATATTTTACAGGTTTATTAATTTATTCTACTTATAACACTATCATGGTTAAAATTTTCCAATTTTCGTGTTTTATCCAATTTTGGGTTTTTAACTTTAACCCCCTGTACTAAATATAAACCCTCTAAAAGCATTCTTTGGGCGATTATGAAGCGTCTGATAAAATTATTGCATAAAAATATCTTGAACATTTGGTTGCTCAGGAACTGACCATTTATTTGGCGATATTCAAGCAACTTGGCTGTCAAACAATCTATTTGAAATTAATTTTCAGTTGCCGTATATATATCGTCGTATTAAATAAATTGTCGGCGGACAAGTAAGTTGAGCAACCCGGTTGCCGACGTCCATTCATTAGGCGATGTTCGTACAATCTTCTGGTATTCTTTTAAAATTTCTCTCAATCGCAACATGATTCACCTTCCGGTCCGCAAATAAAAAAATTGCTTGGCAACCACAATATCGCTTTCAATTTGTTTGAAATTGCACACAGGGATCTACTCACGGTCAGTCGGGCAGTTTTGTTCACCGATAATGGCCGCCAGTTCTGTGCATTCTTAGAAAAAACAGCATAGTTATATTAAAGGATTTTTAGGTTCAAACTATTAAAAAAAGGTCACTACCGTGTGATAATCGCCTACTCTAAAAAAGCGAGTTTAAAAGAAGGTCGTCGGTTCCAGGTTGACAAATACATTTTCGTGAAAATAAGACCACCTATTTAAAGTAGGATTTCATGGAGCGAGAGGACCGCTCTTCGAGACCGGGGACCCTTATCGCCGCCACTGAAATGCAGCGTAATGTCCACTCCCGGCCCCATACAGCCACCCGTCACGTCGTTCCTACGAACGATTTTGTCTGCACATTTTTATAGCATTTATGAATGAGTTGTCCGATCTAGAAGTAAAAGATCATTTGTAAATACTCTAAATTTTGAAAATTGAAATACAAAAAAACCAGATGGAAATAATCATCAGATAAGTGCTTAATACAAATCTTCATTCAGATTAGTCCATGTTTTCCACTTGAACAGGACATGCCGGCTGGCATTACTCTGCCAGTTGACTGTTACCTTACCTCTTACCTTATCTGCAGGCATTACCATACCCGTTGGTAATTCCTCACTCTTATTGCATATTCTAATTATGTGAAGTAAAGGGCGTCCGAAGTAAATTGCAGTCTTAATTGAGTCTTTGTAAACAGGTAGCTTTTGCATTGTAAACAAGTTGTGTGATATTTATTAACTTTGTTATAAAATAAAACATAAATTATTACTATTGACTGATTCTTGTACCTTTGCCCACTTAATGTGATCTTTTGTTAAGCTTTAAGAAATATTGTTAAAACATGGTTTTATAATTCAAACGAGAACTTCTTTTGCAGGACAGTCGACGATTCAGTTTCTACTGAAACTATTCTTTACGACACCATTACTGATGCTGATTTGTTAAGTGAAGATATATCAAAAATTGAAGAACGTATTATCAATAAAAACAGAGTTTTGAGCAGCTTAGAAATTGATAACCTAAACACTAAGTTGTATCTTTCTGTGAGAAAAGATATTTCTGAGGATAAGACATTGATTGACTTTAATCAGAGTGTGAAAAGTACGGTACCAGATGAAGATCCAAATAATATTGATAATGAATCCTCTAGTTCTAGTGAACAAAGCGATACAGAAGAAGAAAACATTTATCATTTTGAATGTCCATTTTGTCCAACATTATTCGTTTCAGAAAGAGATGTTAGGCAACATCTCAAGGAAGAACATCCTAATATAAAGGATGAAGATGTATTTTTTGGATGCAGTACTGAGGAAGAAAATGTTAAGGATGAGCCTAAAGAAAAACCAAAAAAAAAGAAGGCAGAAGAAAAGTCCACGACAACGTCATCTGTGCGGCGCAGCTTCCATGTTCGGCATATGATAAAGGAACCTTTGCCTAAAATTAATCAAGAAGAGGTAAACAAAGCAAAAGTAGAGGTAGATGGACGGGTGTTCTATATGTGTAAAGAATGTGGAAAGAGTTTGCACTCCATGTATACTTATGTATGGCATATGAGAATACATACAGGCGAACGGCCGTACGTTTGTGATTTATGCGGCAAACAATTCAGAGTTTCACAAGGTTTAGTACGTCATTTAAAAGAAACACACGAAAGAATTAAAAACTTCGATTGTGATATTTGCGGCCGTTTTTTTGCCACTAAGAGAAATGTCGAGGAGCATCGTAGAATCCACACCAATGAACGACCGTATGTCTGTGCAACGTGTGGAAAATCATTTAAACAAAAGGCTTCGTTATTTGTGCATAACCGATCTCATAGTACCGAGTTTCCCTTTATGTGTTCCTATTGCCCCCAAAAGTTTAGAACAAAACAGTCATTGTCGACTCACGTTACTCGGCATACTGGGGAGAAACCGTTTCCTTGCGATGTTTGTGGGAGACATTTTCGAATAAAATATGAACTGAAAAGGCACAAACTTATTCATTCTGAAAGCAAACCTTTTACTTGTAAGATGTGTACTCAGGCGTTTAGACAAAAGCGGTATCTTAGAAATCATTTGAAGTTAAATCATCAGATATCGAATTCTACTGAACTAAGAGAACTTTTAGATTAGACAACTTGTATGTAATTGTGGTTTAATTTTTGTTATATTATGTTGTTTCTTGTGCTATATCCTAAGGCGACCGAGGACTAGTCACTTATTGTGTTTACAGGACCTCAATTTAAATATGAATGTTATAAAGTTGCAAGCCAGTTTTACTTTATTAATTCGTTATCATTATGATTAATGTTACCGTGATCACTGATTGTGGATGTAAAGTAAATATTTTAAAGTGTAAATCTAAGTTAGTTACATACTTGTTTATTCATAAGATAATGGATGGTATGAATAAAACAACAGTTTATACTCTGAGCATAAGCATACAGTGCGAGTTTCTACTCAATTCCGGCAGAATAAAAACCATCGATGTTCGAAATGTACCATCGCGTTAAATGAAAACTAGGACAAGAAAATTTTAATTTGAGCTCTTGGTCTATAAGAATTTGACTTTGTCATCTTTGCAGCTTGTCAAAATTGATAAGTATTAGGGAATCCAAACCACGTGATTCAATATGGCTGTTGGATGGCAAAAAGCATTGAGTCACCCGTTAAATGCCACCAGTAGCCTTATTTTTATGGTCACGTGCACCAATTACAAAGCAGTATATGCCAGCCAGCCGCCATTTGGACACATCGTTGGATTGCCTAATAATATTTATAGTACATTTCTTGACAAACTGCCAAGATGGCAAAGTCAAATTCTTATAGACCAAGAGCTCAAATTAAAATTATCATGTCCTAGTTTTCATTTAACGCGATGGTACATGCTTCTGGTAAATATGAGTAGGTATACCTAGTCCAACGATTATCTCTTTCTACGTTGTTAATTTTATGAAACGAAGTATCAACTTGTATTTTTGGAGTATAACTATACAGGGTGGGGATTTTAAATAGAACTCTGCTTATACGGGCTCTGGGAACAAACATTTTCTCTAAAATCCAAAAATACGTCCTTAAAGATTTTTTATGGGCGTCAAGGAGGGGGAGCAGCCCTAACTAACTTTTTTTCAAATTAGATGATACCACTTGTGACACCTCTTTGGAAAACTTATCGAAAAAAGAATTTGCCCATATATTTTTTTTACATCTGTCAAACCATATGTCAGAATGTCCCATGAATCTGTTAGCACAGACCAAACCGATGGTAGAACTCTTCCCTTATTCTTTACAAAATTTTTGGCGTGTTTAAACGTATCTCTACCCTAATCCTCGCCTTCAACTCTTCCAGATTTCTAGGTCTGGTGACATATACTCTTCGTTTTAAATCGCCTCATAAATAAAAATCTGAAGTGTAATATCCGGAGTTTTGAGCGGCCATTCAATAATCCTCGCATTCCACCTATTTGGAAATGGAACATTATATAATTTTCTTAAACATTTCTTGCAAAGTTTTTAATACCAGAAGGATTTGGGCGGAGATATGTTTAATCACGTCAAAAGTTTTGGAAAGAGTGAGGGAAAAGTTCTACCATCGGTTTATTCTGTGCTAACAGATTCATGGGGCACATTTTCAACAATTGCTATGCTAAAAAAGTGACATCACAATTTTAAAGTTTTTGTTAAACCGGGCCAGAACTGCCTGACATTATTGGCGAACAAAACTGAAGGTGACTATCGATAACTGCCGGCCTGCTGAACGTGAGTAGACTCCTTAGAGACTTTAACATTTTTCGCTAGCATTCTTACCCAGTGGCGAATCCAGGATTTTGTTGAGGAAGGGGGGCGAACAAAAAAAAATAGATGCTAAAAAAAAAGAGAGTACCCCGGCTCTAAAAATCTTCCTACTCTCAAAAGTGATTTGTAAAAAAAATTCGGACCCTTCACACGCTCTACAATTTTCAAGGCTCAAAGTAAAAAAAAACCAAACACCCTGGATACGCGCCTGTTCTTACTTTAAGAAATAATTTTCCGTTTCCATACATATCACTGTTCCTGTATTATTATTGTTTCTAATCATTAATTTTATGTTTATTATTGTGTTAATAGTATTCTTCTTTCTTATGTGTACAAAAGTAAATAAATGTTTATATTTATGTTTATTTATTTGGAGAATTAATTTAATTATAAATTAAATTTTTCTTCTGTAATTTAATTATGTTTTTACGGTTATATGTATATTCTGTGGTTTCGGGCTCTCATAAGATATTTTCTTTCATATACTCAGTATACAGGGTGATTTCGGCTGATTGGCCTATTAGAATACATAATAAACGTCACAGTTGGTGGAGTGAAGGAATCGCAATCGTCTTTATACAGCCATCAGTGGCGGAACCAGGATGGTTTTGCTGAGGGGGGCGACTACAAAAAAAGTGGCTTCTAAAAAAAGAGCGTATTCTGACCCTTCATACGCCCTACAATTTTCTAGGCTCAAAGTAAACAAAACACACATTTTGTAAGGCGCCGGGGAGAGGGGGACCTGTCTCCCCCCCCTGTATGCAGCTCTAAAAACTTGCTTTCTACCCAGCGGCGGCGGCAGGGGGGCGGGGCACTGGCCCACCCTAGTGCCCATCCAAAATTAAGGAAATCGGTTTTGTAATGGAATTTCCGCTAGGGAAGGGGTAATTTACTATACAATTTTTGAGGAGAAAGGAGCGGTATTATAGAATGTAATATGAGGTGCGTCAGTTTCAAGAAGAGGGGAGTTTTTGTTTACCCCGCCTATGGCGTTATAGAGCGTGGGGAAGAGGCGACCTTTTTTTTTTTAGAAGTCATTTTCGATTTCGGTAGTGCCCGCCTTAAAATCATCGGACCTGCTTGTGCCCACCCACACCAAAAATTCTTCCGCCATTGTTCCTACCATGTTTTCTAGAATGGAGAATACGAAAAAAATCTTAAAGTTTTCCACATTCCTCGCAACCACCGAAAACAGTCAAATATACTACCCCTTTTTCATGCTTTCTAGGATCAAGTTGAAACTGGACGGGGAAAAACGTAAATTTGAACAAGGTTTTGAGGCAAGAGGTGCGTTACGACCAAAAAGGATGGTGCCAAAAATTATTTACCCCCAGCCAATGGTGGAAACCACCTCCTGTTTTGTGTTTTCGTATTGAGTCTTATTCTTATCTAGATGAACTGAAATGTGTAAATGGAAAGGGTTTAAAGGTGGGAGTGAATCGAAAGGGGTGGATGTTGCTGTCAACTCAAGGATGAAAATATCCCTTCTAATTTTTTTATCCCTGGGCGAGTCATGTTAAGCGTCAGGGATTATTAGCAACATACACCATTCCCTAGCCGCGACCTAGTTCTTGCCACGAACCCCTTTTCAATTTTTCCCTGTTCCATGCGACTTATAGGGGAGGAGGAGGCAGGGAAGAACTCTAAGCATTTTTTCGAATCCTTAACCATCAAAAACGGGAAGGGGGGGGGGATTAGATTTTAGAGCTCCAGCACCACCATCCAGAAGTAACGGCCACTATTTAGTTTCTTTAGTTCACTCCTTTCGCGAGTTATAATAAAGTTAAAGCTGACACTATTCAAAAAATATATAGAAAAATCTTAAATTTGTTACAATTTTGAACACCCTGTATCTTAAAAACGAAGCCATTGTGGAAGAATTAATCAAAGATTGATCCCCTAAAGTTTCTGTACCTACTTAAAGCATGTATTTGAAAAAATGTTACTCTTACAATACGAATTTTCCAGTGGCGGCTCCTCTTTGAGGCCGCGTGGTCCCCCCCCCCCACTTGCCAAAAATACAATAATTTTATTTCATCATGTTTATTGTTGTTTTATTCATCGGGAAACAATCAACAAATTGGGTAGATCTATCGATAATTCAGGAGGATTGGCAACACTACCTGCAAGTCTCTTACCACCTTCGTAACCTATTAATCCACACGCCCTCATGTAATGTGCTCGGTTGTGGCTTGGTACCGAATTCTCTGCGGCACCTTCGTTCTGACGAACGCGTAACATCGGCGATGTCGGACGGCTCTATTCAACCCACTTTGTAGCTGAAAAGAGGCTGAAATCGCGTGATTTATCCTCAAAGGTATCGCGGCAAACAGCAAAGCACAGATACGAAGATGGTTAAATTGAGTCAAAGTTGCATATTTCATGGCTTAATAATTTAGTGAAAGAAAATTGTAAAAACTTCAAATACCTTCGTAGATATCCGAAAAAAAAACGAAATTCTTAGTTTTGGGTTTTCATTTTTTGCGCCCTATTTTTGACTTGGGAAAAAACAAAAACTACTTTCTTATAGCCGCTTGTTACGTTCTATAAGATGGCGTTATTAGTTTTCAAGTTCGACGTTTCGTTGTTTAGATACCAACCTCAAGTCAATATTTTTTAAATACGGACCTAGAATTTTTAAAACAATTTAGGGACTTCTAAGCTTTAGAAATTTAATACAATTTAAAGGTTTTTAAAATTTTAACGTTTTGTTCTTAAATAACACATCATTAGTGTTTCAAATTATTCTTTCTTTTCTATTACGGCTCTGGCAATTATTTTTAGGATTACTTAAATGTTAAAATTATATTACCGGGAGTTATGGTGTTTAGGCAGTTTATTAGTATTCGGAATATTTACAATTTTCTTTCACCAAATTATTAAGCCCGAAAGTACGTAACTTAGTCTCAATTTAACAATCTTTGTATCTCTTACCGTTTTCGAGATACCCTTGTACGCACACGAATTTGTAGCACCCTGTATATAATTTCGCATGTAGCTGGTAACTTTGGCGAAGAATTTAGAAATATTGTTCGGATGCTCTTAAAATAAATAAATAATGTAAATTATACCGTGGCCAATGTTTTCGATATGAATTTTATACATTTTAGACATTTTTATATCCGCTCACTCAATTTTGCGTATCTAGATCTGCGTCGTCCTCCCATACTCAATACAGCGGCGGCACCAGGGTGGGCACTGGCCCACCCTAGAAACATGAGTGCATGCCCATCCAAAATTGATGGATTCGATTTTGTAATGGAATTTCCGGGGGGGATGGGGGGGAGATTTGGCTATGAAATTTTTGATGAGAAAGGAGTGGTATTGTATATTATTTTGAGAGTTTTGTTTACCCCTGCTTATATTGTTGCGTTATACAGCGTGGGTAAGACGGCGACTTTTTTTTTAGAAGTCATTTTTGATTTTGGTAAGGCCCACTCACAAATCACCTTGTGCCCACCCATACCAAAAATCCTGGCGCCGCCACTGGCTCAGTATCTACAAGCCGCCACTGCAATTTTCTCTAAATAAAAAGTTTTTTCAAACTTACTCGTTCTTCTCGACAATTTATATTTTTTTGCAGGCATTGTGATAAGAAGCAGTGCAATGAGAGTTTAAGACAATATATTGATAATGAAGATAGTAAAAATGCATCTTTGGATCTCTCCATAAAAACTACGACAGAGAAACAAAAGGAGTGTTTCTATGTTAAAGAAAACACGACGAAATCCAAATGCTCCATTCCAGAAAATGTTATTGAAGATCTGACAGTTTCCACAGGCTTTTCAGACGGTGAAGATATATCGTTACCACCACACGATAATGGCTTACCTAATGTAGATCTAAAATACAACGAAAATACGAAAAGATATGCCAATTTCGATGCTAAAACATGCAACATCTGCGAAAGTAAGTTCACTTCAGAAATTATACTTAAAAAACATCTTAACGCGATCCATAATGTTAAATTAAGTAAGATAAGGCGTAAAAAATGCGATATTACAGCACCATTTACTTGTTTCACGTGTAAAAAAAATTATACCAGAAAACATGATCTTGAGAAACATGTGAAAAGTAAACATCCTCTTGAAGACATGCCCAGGAGAAAACTTAAAAATACGGAACATTTAAATAAATTCAAAATAAAGAGTTCCGAAGGAGAAACATTATATCAGTGTGACGTATGCACTAGGACGTTTAAAAAATCCTATAGTTTGACACGTCATCGAACAATACACTCGAATTATAAGCCACATTGCTGTCATTTTTGCGGAAAAGGTTTTAGATTAACCAGTTCTCTAATTAGGCATATAAACGAATACCACGAAAATAAAAGAAAATTCAAATGTAAAGTTTGTGATAAAGTTTTCAAAAATAAGTTTACACGGGATGAACATCTTAACATTCACAGTAATGTTAGACCTTATGTTTGTGATATGTGCGGCAAAAGTTTCCGTCAAAGCGCTTCTTTATACGTTCACAAAAAGTTCCATTCGAATAATTTTCCTTTTGCGTGCAAAGTTTGTAACAAAAGTTTTAGAACCAGACAAAATTTTCATCAGCATAGTCTTATTCATACAGGATATAAACCTTACATTTGTCAACAGTGTGGAGTGTCTTTTAAGTCCAAACAGGACTTAAATAGGCATAGCAAATGTCACGTAACCGTTTGTTGTAATAAGTGCGGTGCGACATTTGGACAAATGCGATATATGAAGTTACATAGTTGTCAACAGTCACGGGACGGCTTAAGTCAAAAGAAGACGGACGAACATTTTGTTGGAGGTAAAAAAGAGGAGACGGAGACCAAGGGAGTAATAATAAAAAATGAAGTTTCTTGATGTTGCGAAAACGGTAGTTTAGTTAGCAAATTAGTGAAGACATTTTGATAAGTCTTACTAAAACTAGACTTTATAAAGATATTTTTTGTAGATTATTTTTAGATTTTTTTTACTCCTATATCAGTAAACATTGTTTTATGTACAGTTCACTCTATAAGTAAATCCATTCTTACGGCACAACTGTGCGTAAAGTATAAAAACGCACAACTGTGGTGCGTTATGATGATATACTATTAGGTACACTTCGTATAAACACGGCATTACATTTTAAGTGTCATGTACCTAATTGTAATTAAGGTTTTGGGTTTTCTTTATAAATTAAACTGACAAAATGCTTTTAATTTGTTTTTTATCACATTTCTATGACAAGTAAGTTTTTGTAAGTCTAAGCACAAAATATATAAAGTCTGTGATACAAGGCTGTTCATTTGATCAACATTTACAAAACGTTTTAAATATTTTTTGTGCTTTGATTATAAAACTTTTTCTGTAAACATTTAAGCTATAAAATAACAAAGACTCGTAATAGCCATGTAAATTGTAATAATATATCCAATACCCCATGAGAGTCCTCTCGCGGGCTGTGGAATCACTACAACTGCATACACGAGGGTGTGAGCGATTCTAGCGATAGTGAACACCCTAAACAAGGTGGTTGCCAAGAAGAGAGAAGGGTTGGTTAAGATGTAGGCAAAACTGGCTACGAAGAACACGGGGATGTTCTCGAGATCATTCAAATGGGCCCTAAAAAAAGAAAATATATGAAATTAAAAACAGTAAGGTTAGATTGAAATTTATCGTAGATTATGTTTTTCTTTTTCTTCTTCCACAGGGAGATTTGCTATTTCCTTTACACTAAAATGATAGGAAAAGTGGGCTATTCCGATTAACTGAATGGATATGATTTTATGTCCATCTTAGTCAGGATATGAAACTAAATATGCAAATTTGTCAGATAAAATTTGTTCTTTTTATTTTAAATAAAAATATTTATTCCTAACAGTCTATGCATACAATTTTGAGTGCACGAAATGACGCAAAATATATTTTACCAAACTATTGTTAATTTCTGAACGAACTAAAGATTTGTTTACAGATGCACTTTCTTATTTCAAAAATCTCCAGTTTTCCACTTATTTCTAAAAAATTACTATAAGATTTAATGTATAAAATGTATATCCAAAATTAACTTGTCTTGTTATCTGTTGGTTGTTGGTTATCTGCGATGACAGGGCTCCAATCCCAATAGACCTAATATAAACTTTTATTATACGCAACAGATACAGAAAACTAATAGGTTAATCTTCCTTAAATGGTGGAAAATGAAGATAAGTACATAAAACAGATAAAATTACATAAGTACATATAAGATTTCTAGAAAAAAATTAATTCCATTTTTTACTAAAGGTTTTAAGGTTATACAGTATTGCCACTTCTTTTTCCACGTTTAGAGTGTTGCTAGTATGTACCTAAATTGGCGATTATTTTGAAAAACTTCACCGTAGCGAACGTTAAAAGTTCATAATATTACACAAAAGCCATTTTTAACTGTTTAAAACGAATTCTCTACAGCTATTTTGCGTACTTTCGGAGTTATAATTCTTACGCAAGCAGGAAACCAATTATACATTTCAGAAAAAAAACTCGGACAAACCCTTTTTTCTGTGAGTTTCGACAAAATAATTTATTCAAACTAGCTATGGTTGAGAAAAATTAATTGTTTATTTTTATTTATAAACATATCGCTTTTTGTCTGTTATCCTGCAAAAGTCCGAATGTGACAAAGATAGATATATTCAAAGTGATTTTGTGTACAGATAAGAAATGACGCAAACCGATAAATATTTACAGTGTAATTTAGCCCATCGATTTGCCAACGAAATAAATTTGTCTTCAATTGTTCAAAGCCTGATTTAAATAGTTGGGTCGTAGAAAAAATATACTGTACAACTCGAGTGGATTGCCCATATTGCGCTCGGAAGTTTTGAGCACTCCGCTTATGTGTCGTGCCCAATTTACTTAATCGTGCGATATGGACATTATATCCACTCTTGTTGTACAAACTACTATTCCGAATACAAGAAAAATGTGAAAACTTTCGCTCGAAGTGGCACCTTCTGTTCTAACATCAATGATAATATCAATACTTTATTACCATCAATATATCATAGAAGAAAACATCGATGTTCTTATCGATGATAAAGAAAGATTACCTACACTTGCTAAAAAAATCCCTTATATAGCTGGTTTCTATCTAAAATTTGAAAGTTTCCGTCATTTTCAACTAAACCGGCGAAAAGAGATTCTTTAATTTTTAAATCTTTACTTCAAGAATTACGGAAAAAAAGTGGGAAGGGGTAACATTTTTTTTGTCACGGGTATATTATAGATTAGTTGTAAATGCGTAGTAGTGGGACTGGTATCATAAGACCTTTTGCCTCATGTTGATAAACAAAACGTTTTTACAAATCATACAAATTTTAAAACAATGGCTTTGCCATTGATGCATTCACCAGAAGTTTTTGACACTCATTTGACTTTTCTTTTTGGCCGGCTACCTATATATACTTTACCTTCTAACACGTTCAACTTTCTCGTTAACGGTTACTTTTAATTTTTGTGGACCGGCATCCTCAGGATTAGCAAATGCCTAAAAATATAAATGACAAGAATTGATATTGGTACACACATATATTTTTTAAATCGATTTTTCTACAAAATAAAAACCGGATTTCTGATGGCCGATTTGAGGTTTTTGTCATGGGGGATTACCCTATTAATACTCTCGAAAAGTTGCGTATTTTGGGGCTGAATAATTTGTTGAAAAAAAATTGTAAGTATACCTTCGGAGATATCCGAAAAAAACCGAAGTTTTGAGTTTTGGTTTTCAATTTTTTGCGCCTTTGTTTTTGATTTGCGAAGAAAACACTTTCTTATAGCCGTTTTTTATGTTTTACAAGATGGCGTTATTAGTTTTCCAATTCAACGTTTTGTTCTTTAGATTCCAACCTTAAGACAATTTTTTTAAATACGGACCTGAAATTTTAAACACAGATTTATGGACTAAGCTTTAGAGATTTAATACAAATACAAATACAAATAATTTTATTTATAAATTTAGTAGAATACACTTTTAATCACAATGAAAATATATTTTAAAATAATAAGTATTCTTGAAAATAAATTCTGAGTTTTATTTCCACTATGAGACATAGAGAGAAGTTTCGCCTAAGCCACATAGAAGTATGGGTTTGTGTGTTAGAACTTCTCCCCTTGTTCGTGATGGCAGTGATTAATATAATATAACATGAAAAAAATAAATAAATTAAATAGTATTATTAATATCATTACAATAAGTAGAAAATAAAGAATAAAACCAAAAACTAGAACGAAGTGAAATACATGGGCAGGATAAACATAGAAAGCAAATATTTGTTAGTTATAAGTTAGTTATACATGCAAGAGAGCAAACAAATGAGTAAAGGCAGCAGAGGTAGAATAATATAGGTGACAAAAAGGAAAAAACACTCCCTCTTACTATTATCTAATTTTTTTTTAATCAAAAAAGATTTTTAAAGACGTAGGGATTATCAAGGATAAACTTTTTTGACAGCTTTTTGAATAGGTTTTTATTTTGTGCAGAACCACGAATATGTAAAGGCAGCAGGTTAAAACATTTAGGACCATAGTATAATATCGATCTTTGAGAAATTGAACTTTGAAAAGAAGGAACAATTAACAGTTCATTTACATTAGATCTAGTTTGGTAGGTGTGAAAGATGTTTGGAAAAAATGTTTTGATTTTCTGTATATAATTAAGACTCCAGAATATGTATAAGTTCCTTATATTTAAGATCTTGTTATCGTTATATAATAAAGAAGTTGGGTACATGCGTTCTTTTTTTAAGACAATTTTAAGAACGGTGTTCTGGCAAGTGGAAAGGATTTTTAATGAATTATCATACAGGCACCCCCAAGACACTATACAGTATCTTAAGTTAGACTCGACCAAAGCACCATACAAAGTAAGCAAAAGTTGTTTACTTAAAATATTTCTTAGTTGATAAAATTTATAAAAAGTTTTTCTTACCTTACTTACCACATAACTTGCATGTTCGTTCCGTTTTAAATGGCAATCGATAATTACTCCTAAATATTTTGTTTTATTTTTTCTACTTATTGAACTACACAAGCATGCATTGCTTCTATTACAATCGGGAGAGTGCATCTTTAAAAAGTTTTGTGTCGGTTGATCAACACTAGTTGCGGAGAATGTCATAAAAATAGTTTTTGAAGAATTTAAACTTAATAATCCAGCACAAAGCCACCCATACACAACACTAAGTCCCAGTTCAGCTCTCATATAAACATCATGCCAACTTTCACCAAAAAACAAAATAGCAGTGTCATCTGCATAAGAAATTACATTGGCATTTAGAGGTAATTTACCTATATTATTTATATAAATAAGAAAAAGAATAGGACCCAGCACTGTGCCCTGCGGCACGCCCGTTTTGATACTTTGAGCGTTGCTAACATCATCGTTTACTCTTACCCGTTGTTTTCTTTCCGATAAATAATTTTTTAATAAATTTAGTGGCCCATCTCCTATGCCGACATTCTCCATTCTTTCAAAGAGTATGTTATGAGATACTGTATCAAAGGCCTTAGACAGATCCAAATATACCGATAAACATTTTTTCTTTTTGTTGATATTGGATAAGATTTCATTAGTCAAACAAAAAACAGCGTCCTTAGTATTGTGATTATTTCTAAAACCAAATTGCCTTTTGTAAAGAATATTCTCCTTTTCCAAAAAATTTACGAGACGCTCCTTTAAACACTTTAAATAATTTAGAAAAATTGCTTATTACTGAAATTGACCTATAATTTGTCAGAAGCGATTTGTTTCCCGATTTAAAAACAGGGGTAACAACAGAAGTTTTCCACTCGGGTGGTATATCGGACGTAGAGAATGCTAAATTAATAATATGTTTTAGGGGTTTTAGGATACTAAGATGTACAGTTTTAATTAGCTCTGCGGATATTGTATCATCACCAGGGGCAGAATTATTTTTTAAGGAAGATATATGTTTATACAATTTAAAGGTTTTTGAAATTTTAACGTTTTGTCATTTAATATAACTAATTTTTTCAAGTTATCTTTTTATATCATTACGGTCCTAAACATTTAGGGCCAAACCAAAAAAAGCATTACTGATTTGAAAAATCGATCCATTTTTACTCAAAAAGGCCTGATATTTAATATTGTGTAAGAAAAAAGACCTAAAGTCTCGGCCTCAAATATTTTTCTGTCTGTTTATTTTTGTTACATGTTTCGCTTGAACCAGCGTCATCAGACCGTATAAACAGTAAAAAACGTTGAGATTGTTTTTAAAACAAACATAAGGCATCACATAACTATAGACTAACTCATTTCAGTTAGCTTTTCTTCACTCGAGAGCATTGATTTTTTCTGTTTTACAGTATTTCGATCTAGGTCTAAGGCAAAAACCATAAGGTTAAGATGTTTTAAATAAAATACTAATAAAAAATAGAATTAGGTACATACTTCTCATGCCTTAAAGACTTGTTTACTTGTGTTGTTACGGTAAATATTATTGAAATCATAAACGGTCAAACACCATAACTTCGTGTAGGTAATGCAATGTTATTTTAGTATTTAAGTTATTCTAAAAATAATTGTCAGGGCCGTAATAGTAAAGAAAAAATAATTTGAAATACTATTGATGTAAATATTTGATGACAAAACGTTAAAATTTTAAAAAGCTTTAAATTGTATGCACTAAGACTGTTTTTAAAATTCCAGGTCCGTTTATAAAAAAATTGACTTGAGGTTGGTATCTAGAGAACCAAATTTCGAATTTGAAAACTAATAACGCCATTTTGTAGAACGTAAAGAACGGGTATGAAAAAGTGTTTTTTGTTTTTTTCCCAAGTCAAAAATGAAGGCGCAAAAAATTAAAAACTAAAAATTTCGGTTTTTGTCGGATATCCCCGAAGGTATTGGGAATAATTACAATTTTATTTTACCATATTATTAAGTCCCAAAATATGCAACTTTGCCTCAATTTAACCATCTTCGTATCTCTTACCGTTATTGACATCCCCTTGTAAGCACACGAATTTGTAGCACCCTGTATATCCTAAGTACAAAATTACTAGTGTCTGTTTAAAGGTTGGAGACAATGACGTTTCTTGAACGGCAGTAGAGTTTTGGACTTGCATTGTCTTTATTTGTTTAGAATCACTACGTTTCAACTGGTAAGTATCTCCAGTCGTCTTCAGATGAATACTGAATAAGTACGGTAACTACAGCTCTATTTATACTAGGCAGGTGCTGTGACGCATGACTAGTGGGCGGAGTCATGCGTGTTGCTAGGTGATGACGCATAACTGGATGAGTCATGCTTGATGAGTCATGCTCGATGACGTCATGCTCGATGAATCATGCGTTTAACTCTTGGGTGGTCTTATTCTAAGATTACATTTACTTAACAAGGGTTTCCAGACGTTTCTCATATCTAATGAAGGCTTACTAAAGCAACCTGGATTTTGGTGTATGGTAGCAGCTTCCTTAAACTTCCTCTTCCTCCAGTGCGGTTCTTTTTGCAGGATTTCCGCTTTTGTCCACATGATATGATGGCCGTACGTCCAGGCGTGGTCAGCTGCACCTGATTTTTCGGTCTCTCCTTTTCGGGTGTTATTCCGATGTTCTTTAATCCTTACTTCTAGTGGTCTTAGTGTCTCACCAATGTAAGACTGGCCGCATTCGCAGGGGATCTGGTAGACACAATTTTTCTTGTCTTTCTGGCTTACTGGTCTCGTCTTCGTTAGGTGGCTTCTTAAAGTGTCTCTAGAGCTGAATACTGTTTCGATGTTGTATCGTTTTCCTAGTCTTCTTATTTTCTCATTTGACATACGGAATATTGAGTATTGGTTGTATCTCTTTCTCTGCTTTACGTGTGTTTGGCCGATTCTTGCGATTTTCCAATATTGTGTCAATCAGTTTCATGGGATAGCCATTCTTGTTGAGGTCGGTCTTGATGTGGTTAGTTTCTCTTTTGAAAGCTTCGTTTGAGTTACAGAGAGTAATTGCTCTGCTCTATCCACAAGGTTTCTTACTATGCCATGTTTTGTGTTGTTTGAGTGGTTTGATGTATAATTGAGATATTGCCCTGTATGTGTAGGTTTTCTGTACACTGAGGTTAGGAAGGTGTTGCCATTTTTCTCTACATTGACGTCTAGAAAAGGTAATTGGTTGTTCTCTTCTTTTTCCATGGTGAATTTAATTGTCGGTGCAAAGTTATTAATATGATGTAAGAATTCTCTGAGTTCGTCCTCGTTTCCGTTCCAAATAATGAAGGTGTCATCCACATATCTAAGCCATATTTTTGGTTTCTTCTTTGCTTGTTTTATTGCTTCGGATTCGAACCATTCCATATAAATGTTGGCGATTATGGGCGAGAGAGATGAGCCCATTGGTAGTCCGTCCTCTTGGCTAAAGAATCTATCTTTTTCTTGAAAATAAGAATTGTTAAGGCAGCATTCCAATAGTTCCATGATGGCATTTGTAGGTAGCGGTGTTCTTTCTTGTAGGGTCAAGTCTTCCTCAAGTCTGCTCCTGATGACCTTAAGTGCGTCTTTTATAGGGACGTTGGTGTAAAAGACGCACTTAAGGTCATCAGGAGCAGACTTGAGGAAGACTTGACCCTACAAGAAAGAACACCGCTACCTACAAATGCCATCATGGAACTATTGGAATGCTGCCTTAACAATTCTTATTTTCAAGAAAAAGATAGATTCTTTAGCCAAGAGGACGGACTACCAATGGGCTCATCTCTCTCGCCCATAATCGCCAACATTTATATGGAATGGTTCGAATCCGAAGCAATAAAACAAGCAAAGAAGAAACCAAAAATATGGCTTAGATATGTGGATGACACCTTCATTATTTGGAACGGAAACGAGGACGAACTCAGAGAATTCTTACATCACATTAATAACTTTGCACCGACAATTAAATTCACCATGGAAAAAGAAGAGAACAACCAATTACCTTTTCTAGACGTCAATGTAGAGAAAAATGGCAACACCTTCCTAACCTCAGTGTACAGAAAACCTACACATACAGGGCAATATCTCAATTATACATCAAACCACTCAAACAACACAAAACATGGCATAGTAAGAAACCTTGTGGATAGAGCAGAGCAATTACTCTCTGTAACTCAAACGAAGCTTTCAAAAGAGAAACTAACCACATCAAGACCGACCTCAACAAGAATGGCTATCCCATGAAACTGATTGACACAATATTGGAAAATCGCAAGAATCGGCCAAACACACGTAAAGCAGAGAAAGAGATACAACCAATACTCAATATTCCGTATGTCAAATGAGAAAATAAGAAGACTAGGAAAACGATACAACATCGAAACAGTATTCAGCTCTAGAGACACTTTAAGAAGCCACCTAACGAAGACGAGACCAGTAAGCCAGAAAGACAAGAAAAATTGTGTCTACCAGATCCCCTGCGAATGCGGCCAGTCTTACATTGGTGAGACACTAAGACCACTAGAAGTAAGGATTAAAGAACATCGGAATAACACCCGAAAAGGAGAGACCGAAAAATCAGGTGCAGCTGACCACGCCTGGACGTACGGCCATCATATCATGTGGACAAAAGCGGAAATCCTGCAAAAAGAACCGCACTGGAGGAAGAGGAAGTTTAAGGAAGCTGCTACCATACACCAAAATCCAGGTTGCTTTAGTAAGCCTTCATTAGATATGAGAAACGTCTGGAAACCCTTGTTAAGTAAATGTAATCTTAGAATAAGACCACCCAAGAGTTAAACGCATGATTCATCGAGCATGACGTCATCGAGCATGACTCATCAAGCATGACTCATCCAGTTATGCGTCATCACCTAGCAACACGCATGACTCCGCCCACTAGTCATGCGTCACAGCACCTGCCTAGTATAAATAGAGCTGTAGTTACCGTACTTATTCAGTATTCACCTGAAGACGACTGGAGATACTTACCAGTTGAAACGTAGTGATTCTAAACAAATAAAGACAATGCAAGTCCAAAACTCTACTGCCGTTCTACAAAATTACTGTCGGTGATTCGTCGCTTTCAAATAGAGTGCAGCGGGATATACCTACGAAGTTAGAGGAAACAATTCCCGTATATTTTTGAAATTGTAATAGAGCAGAATAATTGTTATTTTCGTGAAATTTCCTCTGACTTTGGTACACACGCTGGTCTCGAAATGAAAGCGATGAGTCACTGACAGCAATTTTGCACCTGGAGTATAGGTAATATAGCGAACTATTAATAAACATTGATAACAAAAAGGTATACAGAATATTCTGCCATGTTACATATTATACCTGATATTTCCTCTACTTACTTTATTCTTTTTTCTTTGTACGCCAGTTAGAATAGACATCAGAAGTACTTTTAAAACCAAAATACTTCCATAGAAAAAGTAAAGACGAAGCAACGGGTTGTGAACGTTAAAAATTTCGAGTGTTTGAGCCATTTGGTAGTAAAACTGCTAATGAAATAGTTTTATATTACAGGAAAAACGTGCACTTAGATTCGATATAAGACACTACACGATGACGAAACTGCGAGTGACAAAAAACAATATTAATGTTTAAGTTGTCTTATCATACTTATCATTCCCGCACCATTTTTACTTTTAGATAAAAATTGGATATAGGGTTTTGTTTATTTTATAGCCAGTTTTTGCCAGCTACCAAAATCCCGCTAAACGATATTTAAAACGCGAATATCTCTGAAACTACACAAACGATTTGTTAAAAACCTGTTTCATATTTAGCAGCAAATATTGATAATAATCAATTTTTGCGCTTAAACGAGGCATGTGGTGTGTCTGCAGGTAGGTAAGTTTTCCTCCAAGGTCTCTGGCGACTACCATCACCCAGTTTTTTAAATTTCGGTACCAGTGGCTCTGTATGTATACGTATGTATACACGCTCTTAAAACTATATTGGAGATAATCCAGGGCTATAGAAACACTTGTCATTTGCCATTGGTCGGTTAAAGATGATCCATTTAAAAAAGTTGTTTTGTCCGGTAAAAACTACCCTGAACCGTTAACGCGGATACGACACAACCGTGAACGCTATTTTGCATCGTCGAGTGCATTCAGAGCGCGCCCGACATCCGCTACCCCAGTTCAAAAGAGAAACATCTCAAATGAATTCAAAATAGAAATATTTAAGTATATTTCTTTTTTGAACGCAAAAAGAGAAAAAAAATCATAAGTTCTTTAAGGAAATATCGATGTTTATTATAAAGACATGACACTTTTAAATTGTTTTTCTTTTGAAACGGATAATATTAATTCCTTTAAATAATATTACCGCAATATCTAATTTTTGAGAAATTTGAAGTTATTTCGTTTTTGAACTAGGGTAGCGCGTCCGACGTTGATCGTAAACGCGCCTGGTGTTGCGACGAGCAGCATACGTCACCGTTCACCTTTGATTCATTCAATTCACAAAATATTGTGATTTAAATATTGTTAAGCAGCCGCGACTGTTTGCCGATGAGACAAACCACATGGATGAAAATTATACTAAATAAAATAAAAAATTTAAAATTTTGGTTTTGCCAAACAATTACGATACAAAAAATAGAAATGTATAAAAAATAATTTTATATTATCAGAACGCGTGCTGTAGCTTTTATACACTAGTCGCCACTGGTATAAATTAAACTAAGACACAATATTTAAGGTCTATTTCAAGAAAAAAAAACATGTAACAAACTTAGTAAGTATTACACAACATTATAAAAAGTAACCAAATATATTGCACACATCAACTTAGGCAACGTGTTGTTTTGTAAATATTTTCTGTGATTTTAAAACCATTTATCTCTAAAATATTTAGGCTATAAAGTGCAACAAACTTGTAACACCCATGTATATTGTAATGATATACCCAATACCCCATGAGAGAGCTCTGGCGGGCTGTGGAATCACTACAACTGCATACACGAGCGTGTGAGCAATCCTAGCGATAGTGAACACTCTAAACAAGGTGGTTGCCAAGAAGAGAGAAGGGTTGGTTAAGATGTAGGCGAAGCTGGCTACGAAGAACACATAAATGTTTTCTAGATCATTCAGGTGAGCCCTAAAAAAGGAAATATATTAAATTAGAAACGGTATAAGGCGACCCTACATGATCAATATTACTGATACTATTACTGATCAATATATCATCGAAGAAAAACATCTAACGTCCGTACAATTACTGGCTTAATGCACGTTACAGCTTCTGACGTAATATTTGTTTCAAGTCATTAAATCGTATATTTTTTCAATGCTGTCAGGATTTAATTAAACTTTAAAATGAGCATTTTTTTCCTTTTGCTTAGTAATGTAATGAGACATATTTTTAGAACATGTTCATTGGAACATATAATTTATTGTAATTATGTTTTACTTCAAATTACTTTTAACACGTAAAATTAAAGTTCTTCGAAATGACAAAGGTTGTCAAAACGAATTTTACGTGAATTGACTTTAATTAAGAACAGCCCTACCTCATTTTTTGTTTCTGTTATGATTATTTGCGAGATGTGACGTGCATCTACCTAGTAAATGGATGAACTTTATGTTCCTATCGTAAATATTACATTTACTAAAAAAAAGTCACTGTGAAGGGAACTGAATGTAAAAGTGGAACAATATGATCTCAAAATAATAATAGGAATAAACCGTATTCCTTTTAAAAATTAACGGCGTATTAATCGCAGTAAAAAATAAATATAATGCTGTTTTGGTGCCGGAGTTTGAAAGCAATGCTGAAGATTTGTAGATAATTGTTAAGTTAGATGGAAACAAGACATTATTTGTCTGTTGTGTTTATTTACCACCAAATGACGATGCTGCTTATGTAAGTTTTTCAACAAAACTCAATAATTTGCCGATGGGGGAAAACCATATTTTTTTAGTTTGTGGTGACTTTAATACTTCCTCCACGCGATGGGCTAGGATTGATGATGGTGACTGTTTGGAACCTTATAATGTTGAGCCTTAATATTCCCTACTGTTAGATACATTTTCTTTTCGCAGTTTAATGCAATTTAACCATATATTAAATAACAATAAATTGCTCGATTTAATCTTATGTAATAAGTTCCGCATTTCACGGATCAATCACTGTTCGAGTCCTCTTGTGCCAGAAGATGTCCATTACCCTTGTATTGAATTTCTTTTGGATATTGGTTTTCATAAACCACTAGAATTTAACTGCAATAAATATTTAAGCTTCGAAAGAATAGAGAGATAATTAATCAGGAGATTGCGAGCACTGATTGGAACGTGTTATTTCGTAATAGGTCATTGAATGGTTGTTTGGATATTTTTTATAATAAAATAGAGAATATTTTGCAACAATATGTACCAACATATTCAAAAAACAAAAAATGTCCAACATTTTACTCTCGAGTAACAATAAGTAGGTACTGTTAAAAAAAAATAAAATCCATAAAAAGTGGCGTAAATATAAAAACGACAATGACTATAACTTATTTAAAACTCTAAGAGCACGTTGCAAAATCTTAATTCAGACAGACTTTAATAGGTATTTATATTCATTCGAAAACGATTTAATTAATAACCTGAAACGATTTTGGAACTATGCTTTAGCAATATTCCCAGCTAGATACACTGGGGGGACAAGTTCGCGAGAGGTGGTTCAGACATTAGCGACTTATTTGGTTCATATTTCAAAGTTGTTTTCATTCCAGAAATATATCAGTTTAATTCTAGTTCTGTTTCCAACAACTCAGATCTCCACGGCCTTGTTTTGAGTGAAAATGAGGTCTTGAAAGCCTTACAGTTACTGGATTCTAAAAAGGGGGCAGGACCAGATAAACTGCCATCGGTTTTCATTAAGAAATGTACTAATTCTCTTTACATACCCCTTACGTTAATTTTTAATTTGTCTTTAAAGATGGGCGAGTTTCCCGAACGATGGAAAACTGCTATTGTAGTTCCAATTTTTAAAAGTGGTAAAAAGACAGATGTCTCAAATTACCGACCAATTGGTAAAATTTCTATTATACCCAAACTTTTCGAAAAATTATTGTACGAGTACCTTTTCTGATTAGTAAAAAATATTATAATCTCGCAACAACATGGTTTTTTTCGGGGGCGCTCACTGGACACCAACTTGTTAATGTTTTGTGAATACGTACACCAACAAATGGACAGACGCGTTCAAGTGGATGCCGTCTATACCGACTTTAGTAAAGCTTTTGACAAGATTAGTCATAACGTCTTGCTGAGCCGCTTGGCCGAGGTCGGTGTGGGCGGGAGCCTTCTCAGATGGGTCGAGTCCGCGAGTCGTACATAAAAAATCGCTCACAATATGTTTCCATTTAAGGTGTTTGCTCTAAAACATGTGTTACTACATCCGGAGTACCTCAAGGGTCACATCTAGGATCGTTATTTTTTTATTATATACATAAATAAAATTTGGTCCTGTTTTCATTACTGCAATTTTCTGCTGTACGCAGATGATTTAAAAATGTACATATCTATTATAAACATTGACGATTGTCATAAGCTACAACGTGATTTGGATCGTTTGGGAAAATGGCCTTTTTCTCAACCTGTCCAAGTGTGTGTCAACTACTTTCTCTCGAAACCAAAATCAACTAACAACCACTTATTCCATAAATAATACATCTTTGAAAAAAGTTGGCAAAATAAAAGATTTAGGTGTTACATTTGATTCCAAATTACTTTTTGACGAACATGTTGAATCTATTATCAACGCTGCTTCCAAACTATTAGGTTACATTATAAGAAAATGTAAACGTTTTTACAATAATAAAGCAGTAATTTGTCTATTCAATTCCTTTCTTGCAAGCAGACTAACCTTTGCCAGTCTTGTTTGGAGCCCCAGGCAAAAAAGCTATGTTAACAGGTTAGAAAACATTCAGAATAAATTTATTAAATACCTATTTAAAAAACAAAATCTTAATATTCCTAACGATATTACTTTGGCTCGAAATCACTTCCGTTTACCTTCCCTGGCTAATCGAAGAAAAAGTACTGATATACTCTTTTTATATAAACTTTTTAACAACTTAGTACAAAGTCCAGATATTCTTGAACAAGTCCATATTAATGTCCCCCAGAGGTCTCTAAGGACAACTGAAATATTTTTCTTACCATTTAGATATATTTATTCGGCTCAACACTCGCCATTATGTAGGATTGTGAGAAATAGCAATGTGCCTGTTAATGTTGACTTTTTCTTAATGTCCCTGCGACAAGTGAAGAACATTTTAAAAGATGTGTAAGGTTAAAGATGATTGGTTATTAATTTTTATTTTTTCCAAAAATTCTTTAATGGATAAAATTTTATATGAGTAATTTTGTTATTAACGATCTAGTGCGGAATACAATAAGTTAATGTAAATTATTTAGTTCTACTCTTATTTTAGTAGGTATTGTTTTGTTACATATATGTAGAAACTTAAATTGATTTATCATATTAAATGTATTATGTGGATACTCCAGTGGGTATCTTTTACCCACAAACAAACCCAAAACATCGAATTTTTTGTAACATGATGAACATCGCACATATCCGTATTGCGTATCATTGTATCTGTATAATAGCGATATTTTGCCAACCAGTGAAATCCCGCTAAACGATATTTCAAACGTGTTTTTTTTTTGGAATCCACACAAATAATTTTGTAAAAACCTGTTTTATATTTAGCCGCAAATATAATTCTTTTCAGCGAATCGAAAGTCCGGTTTTATGAATCAGCCAGAGCTGAGATTTTAGCGCCTGAAAAATTGATTAGCGGGATTTTGTTGGCTTGCAAAATGTCACCAATTAATAAGATCCGCTAATTTAATTTATTTCAAAAATTTGTTAATTTTATATACAGTGTGTTAAAAATTCAACCTACAAGCATTAGGAATTCGGAAACTATTCAGTTAAAAACTTTGGACACCCTGTACACTTGGTATTAATCAAACTTGGTTAACGAGACTGTTCGACCTTATTTATTAAGTACCTTTGTATAATTTCATTAACGAGGCATTATTTTTATTTCTTATTAATTTTTAAACTCAGTGGTGCAAGACTGATTTTTCTTAGTTTTTATTTTTTTTCGCCTATAATACTCAAACGATTTCATTAAAATTTTAGAGGTATGAAGGCAACTATAAGAGGCATCCAACAAAGTAAGAATATATATAGCATGTAATCTAAAAAAAATAAATCCTTATGACGACACTTTTTTAGAACACCCTGTATAAACAAAAATATTTTCCTGAAATGCGCCCTAGGATACAGGTAAAGTCTGCAAAATATCAAAATGCTAACTTAATTAGTAAGTTAGCTAGAGAAGAGTTGCAGGACCCTCTGTATACATATACAGGGTGGGGACTTTGACTGGAATAAATTCGATATTATTAAAACTGCTGAAGTTGCGCCTACAAAATTTGATATGTGGGGGTTTTGGAGCATGCGGAATTGGATTGGGATGTCGGCGCAGTTGCCAGATTTCTCAGCTTTGCACGTACACGTAGTAATTTTGTTATTTTAAAAGGAATGCCCAATTTATTTTTATTGCAGTAAATTGAGTGTGTCCAATTTACTAAGATCCCAAATTTACAAAATTCTATGTTCACTAGTTGCTGAGCTATGGCAACACTATAGTTCCACTAAAAAGTACAATGAGAATTTCTATTTTTAAGGTTTCAGTTAAATAAACCATTTTGACACGACAATAACTTTTCTTGAAGCTTGTCAATAACTTAGTAACTATGGAGATGTTAACAAGGTAACGCTACTTTAAGGTAGATAAGCGTCCTAGTACTTTTTAATGGAACTACAGTGTTGCCATAGCTCAGCAACTAGTGAAGATAGAATTTTGTAAATTTGGGATTTTATTAAATTTGACATGCCCAATTCACTGCAATAAAAATAAATTGGGCATTCCATTTAAAATAACAAACTTGCTACGTGTAGCGCAAAGCTGAGAAATCTGGCAACTGCGACGACATCCTAATTCAATTCCGCCTGCTCCAAAACCCCCACATACCAAATTTTGTAGGCGCAACTTCAGCAGTTTTAATAATATACAATTTATTCCAGTTAAAGTCTTTAACCTGTATAAATAACGGTTAACAAAAATTTAAGAAATAAAAACTCAAAATTTTATTTTTCGAATATTTCAAAAAGTTAAAGAGAAAGCGGAATTTTTTTTACCATATTACTGGGCACAAAATTGCGCAACTTTGCCACCATTTGACCGATGCTGTATCTCTTATAGTTTTCGAGATATCCAAAAGGGTGTCTTTTAAAAAAATCACACAATTATAATATAATATACCTAATATAATATAGATTATATAACAATAAGGTGTCATTGCAAGCGATGCAGCGGATGTTATAATTTTGCTTTACTTCTTTAAAAACAATTTTTATACCAAATTTGGAGCGAACCAGTTTAGTACATCCCGTCTATATTTTGAGTTTTTAGCCTTCGGCATCGATAGGTTACATTATATCACAGATAATATCTGTTATCTATGATTAAATTGATAAACATTTTCAATAATAAAAATAGAAAAAGCAGCAGTCATTTATGTTTTGAATACTTTTATTATTTAAAACATGATCAATTACTGCTAACAATGTTGTTGATAAATCGTTGGACGAATCATAGCGTCATACTGGCTTTGTTAGGGTACGTTGTTGAAGTTCAGGGCATCTATCTCTTGGTCCAAATCCTCGCCATGTTTATTAATGGATTTTTAAAAACTTTAAATTTGGACTCGTGTCAGAAAGTTATTTTTATTACAAAAAAAAATAATTTTCAATGTTTTTTACAATACAATAATGAAATTTTTTAATTAGCTGATATCGATGTTTTTTTCTGCATGAAATTAACTAACATAAAAGGTTTCACATGTGGCAACACCGAAATTATTGACAGTAGACCAAGCTAATAAAATGACAGTTGAAAAAAGTTTAACCCAAGTTATTTGTCGATTTATCTGCTCTATAAGCTCATACATAGAAAGAACAAAGCTACTAAAATTCCACAATAATTCGGATGTAAAGAAAAGCACCTACGCATGATTGGTAACGATGCTCACTGTACATTTTTATCGGATCGACGTCATCGAATAATCGCGCCAGTTATGCGTTTTTAAAATTTGTGGAAATTGTGCAGGTCTTCAATCAGCTGTAAATATTTCATGGTATGACCTAGCAATAAATTTATTGATGATACTAATATAGCACCGACTTTTTAATTTAAATGCCAAGACTATCAAATATGAGAATAGTGAAAAAAACCTTTTTTTTTCTTACAAGCGTCAAATGTACCGCGCTCCCCCTCTGGCAGGCAGCATTACAACCAGGCGCGTGACCACAGGTGTTCTAGGCCCCCCCCCTGGCTACGCCACTGCCCAGGTCAGAGGGCTAGTTACGCCACTGATTACAACAATTTTTGCAGACATTTTCGTCTGTTGCGCTTATGACTTTGCAATTGATGCATTTATTCCATTGACCTGTGATTTTTAAAAAATCATCTTTTTGCTCGACTATACGTTGCCTTCTAACACGTTCAACATTCTCGTTGACTGTTACTTTTAATTTGTGTCGGCTGGCATCTTCAGGATTAGCAAATGCCTAAAAATATTAATGAAAAGAATTAATTTAATTACCAATTAATTGACTGGATGACCCAAACAACGTCGTAAGCGACACAATTGTCAAGACTAAGTTAGGCCTCTTTGCGTCAGACGCACATATAAAACAATGTATTCAGAAAACGCTGTTTTTTAGGGGCCGCAACAGGCGACAAGAAACGCCTGCATAAAAGGGGCCTATTACTTTTTGAGTGAAATAAGTAGAATAATTCTTGTAAAATGCAATAAATATAATTAAGATTAAGTATAACATATTTAATATAAGAAAGTTGACAGCTACTTCCAGGACACTTGGAAGTGATGAAAATATGCTAATATTTCCAATAAAAAGGGCACATCAAAAAATATGAACTCGCAAGTTTGAAGAAAATATTTTCAGTGGTTTTCCCAGAAGTCTATAACGAACACTCATCGTGAATCACCATATAAATTTAGATAGAATTAATACTTAGTATAAAAGTGTAAAAAGTAGTAAAAAAATTGATATAATAAAATTTATAAGTGATATTCAAAAGAAACTCCTTAATGTGGCCATATTACCTTATGTACCGCCGAGTAGATCTGTAAAATAATACCAGAAACACCCTTGTTTCTGGGGTATGGCTAATTTTCAGACCAATATTTAAATCGTGCCACACCCTAGACGAATTGAGCCAGCTCATCCAAAATTGGCATGGATAATCCAAGTCAACATACTTACTTTATAGTATTATCAAATCCAGCCTAGTATCATACTAGGTCGTACTTTACTCCTATACTTTTTTTTTTAAATCGTGCCACACGCCAGAAGAATTGAGCCAGCTCATCCAAAATGGGTATGGATAATTCGAGTCAATCAAATCCGGTAAGGTAGGTATATAGTATTTTACTCCTATTAATTTTTTAAAAACATATAGGAGTAAAGTACTAAGTAGTATAATACTAATGTTGACTCGAGTTATCGATACTAATTTTGGATGAGCTGGCTCAATTCATCTAGCGTGTGGCACGATTTTTAAAAAACATTATAAGAGTAAAGTACTACCTAGTATGATACTAGGCTGGATTTGATGATATTATTAAGTTGGTATGTTCACTTGAATTATCCATACCAAGTTTGGATGAGCTGGCTCAATTCGTCTAGCGTGTGGCACGATTTTTTAAAAAAATTATAAGAGTAAAGTACGACCTAGTATGATTCTACGCTGAATTTGATATTACTATAAAGTAGGTATGTTGACTTGGATTATCCATATCAATTTTGGATAATCATGAGCTGGCTCAATTTGTCTAGCGGTGGCACGATTTAAATATTGGTCCGCAAACTAGACATACCCTGTATTCTATAATCCTAACTTAATTAAATATATATTTTCTCTAAGTACTTACTTTATTCTTTCTTCTTTGTAGACCCGTTAATATAGACATTAGAAGTACTTTCAAAACCAAAATACTTCCATAGAAAAAGTATAAACAAAGCAAGGGGTTTTGTGCGTTAAATATTTCGTCTGTCCGAGACATTTTTTAGGAACCTGTTAATAAGGTATTTTGTATCAAAGGAAAAACGTAGCACTGAGATCGCGATATGTAAACACAAACTACAAATGATTCAGGGATATCAAAGCAAAACAATATTATTACTGTTTGAATACAGGTTATTTATTATGTCGAGTCATTCTAATTTATATTCATAGATTTATTATTAAGTTTTATTTATTTTTTAACACTTGAAAAGTTTGCATCCTCTCGTAAACACATTGATACTCGGTTATAATGAACGCTTTTTCAAATACCCATAAAATTTCCCATAAGAGCAATGTAATTTTTTACCGTTTATAGTGAACCCGGATATAATGAACTTTCGGGTAAAGTGAACCAATTTTCATCAAGGTTAAGATACATTTTTCGTTTATAGTGAACTTTTTCGGGGAATCCCCTGGGGATTCAGTCAGTCTCAACAGGTACGTATAGTATGTAATGTAACATTAAAATATGTAATTATGACTAATTTATGTAATTTTTTCAGTGACAAATGCAGAATTGAGTGATGATGAGCTGGACGAGGAGGCATATGGGGAAGATGTCATGGTCAGTGTACCTTCAGTGAAAGAGATGGCACAAAAAATGATAGAGATTCGCACATTTTTGCAATCACGCAATGTTCCCGAAAATGGAATTATTTTTGTAACATTGAAGGCTATATAAGTAACATTAGTTTTTCTAACAGACTTGTACAAACCAAAATACCCGAGTTGTATATCAAAGAATAGTTTTTTTATATTTTTTGTTAAGTACTACTGTTTATTTAGGTTAGGTTATACAGAATGTCATTTATTTTCCACACTTGGTACATAAATAAACTAACTTTAAACAATATAGGTATGTATGCATCATAGCTTTTTTTTTAAACAAACATTAAACCCCCATTTAGAAAGCAAACATCATAAATCATAAATAAATTAATCAAAATTCGCTCGAACACGGGAACCTTAGTTCTCAGGGGGACATATTTTTTTGCTATTTTCATCCCCCTTGCTGGAACCCCCACAACGGGGTGGCTTCCACCCTTAAAATCTTAAATGGAAGGGGGGTCGAGTGACACCTTATTTTAAAGGGAATTGAATTGCCTTTCAAACGCGACCTTGCTCGTTTAAATCGAGTGAATAGTTACTGAGAAATAGGGCTAAAAAAAAATTAAAAGTAATAAAATGTATTACCGCTTGTATCAATCAAGTAAATGTTGAAAATGTCCACCTCCAACCTCCATGCAATAGTAAAAGCACTGTTCAAAATGTTCGCGAACATTATGGAGCATTGCGGGAGTTATTTGTCGGTACTCGTACACTATTCGTTGTCGCAAGTCTTCCAAAGAATTCGGTTTGGTTGCATAAATTTTAGACTTTAAATGTCCCCATAAACAAAAGTCCAGTGGAGTCAAATCAGGCGATCTTGCAGGCCATTCAATAGGACCTCTTCTTCCAATCCATTTTCCAGGAAAATTTTCATCCAGAAACTGTCGAACATAGAACGCATAATGTGGGGATGCTCCGTCTTGCTGAAAGTAAATATTTTCGGGCCGATAACGGTCATTTTCTTCTATGGCATTCGTTAAAGCAGGGGTAATAGTGGTTTCTAACAGATTCAGGTAAATTTCACCTGTTAAATTTCCAGGTATAAAATACGGCCCAATAATACGGTCCCCAAAAATTCCAGCCCACATATTTAATTTTTCGGGATGTTGAGTATGCACTTCTCTAAAAATTCTAGGGTTGGAATCCGACCAATATCTGCAATTTTGTCGATTGACAGTACCGTGAAGAAAAAAAGTGCATTCGCCGAAGAAACAAATGTTGAAAATAAATTGTGGATTGCGAATGATCATTTCACTAATTAATTCGCAAAATTGCAAACGGCGATCGTCATCATCTTCATTAAGTCCATGAACCAGTTTTATTTTATAGGGCTGAAACTTATACGTTTTTAAAGTACGCTGAACCGTTCTACGCTAAACACCCGATACATCTGACACTTTCCTCGTGCTAAGTGTGGGATCGATGGCAATATGACCCAAAACTGCAACTTCTACAGCTTCATTTCTCACAGGATGTTCAACAATCCTTTTTTTGTTCATGCACTGATCCTGTTTCACGGAATTTTGGCACCAATTGTAGCACGTAAGTATGAGACAAGTGTGCATTTAGATGCAATGCATTATAAGACAGGGCGGCAGCTCGAGCACAATCGTTACTTCTAAAGAAAAGTGAAATAATTTCAACCCTTTCTTAAAGAGTATACGTCATTTTAATCAATTATTGAACACACTGATATGCAAGGCAAAATGAATTTTTATTCTTACTATGAATTTGATCGATGTCAAAAACAAACTGAGTTTTCTCGATTGAACAAGTCCTTTTGTTAAGGTTGTATCCCTTTTTTGTGTATTTTATACCATTTAATTTGTTTACACTTAAGCATACATTTTTTTACCATTTAATTTCTCGAAAGGTACTCAACCAAATTCAGGGCCGTAGCCAGTGGTTTTGAGCCAATTAAATTCCTTTTGAAATAAGCTAATAGCTCGACCTTCCTTTTCATTTAAGATTTTAAGGGTGAAAGTCACCCCATATGCTCCATAATGTTCGCGAACATTTTGAACAGTGCTTTTACTATTGCATGGAGGTTGGAGGTGGACATTTTCAACATTTACTTGATTGATACAAGCGGTAACAAATTTTATTACTTTTAATTTTTTTTTCTTTTTAGCCCTATTTCTCAGTAACTATTCACTCGATTTAAACGAGCAAGGTCGCGTTTGAAAGGCAATTCAATTCCCTTTAAAATAAGGTGTCACTCGACCCCCCTTTCTATTTAAGATTTTAAGGGTGGAAGCCACCCCGTCGTGGGGGTTCCAGCAGGGGGGATGAAAATAGCAAAAAAATATGTCCCATTGAGAACTACCGTAAAACGGGGTTACTTTGTCACCTTCAGTGGCTCGCCATGTTTTTTTATATAGAGAGCATAATGGACGGCGGAGACTCAAATAATAATGATGTTTCTTGTGTAACAGATCCAGCTACCTAATTGAAGCATGAGGACCTACGAAAAAACCCCTGGCAGCCTACCATATGGCAACTATAGCAAAAAAATTTTGGAAGCAGCAGTGGAGGCCGTTCGAAACGGTATGAGCAAAAAACTAGCCGCTCGAACCTATGGTATTCCACGCATGACCTTAGTCAATAGATGCCTTGGAAGACACAAGAAGTCCGTTGGACATCCCACAGTCCTTAGTAAGGAAGAAGAGCAGTTAATTTCAAGGACCCTGGGAGTCGTTGCAGAATGGGGATTTTTACTAACAAAGCCAGATATAAAAGCGGTAATTCAAAAATACCTCGACAAAAAGGGTATTGTTATACCGGAATTAAAAGACAACGTTTCTGGGGATGATCTGATTGCTGGTTTCATCCAACGAAAAAATTTATCTGTACGAATAGCCTCAAACATCAAAAGAGCGATACTCGATTCCTGGCGAAAAGAGAGTCGATATCCTGGATCAATTCCAAAAGAACACTTTCCCATATTACTGAACAGACTTTAGGTGGACATTAATAACACAGTGTCGCAAAATTTAATATCAGGATTTCGCACCAACGGCTTATATCCATGTAATCCACAAGAGGTCTTAAAAAAACTTCCCGATGCAGGAAAAAGAAATTGGAAGATCATTAGACGAAAGTTTAGTGGAGTTGTTGAAAGAACATCGAGGAGTTCAAAATCCCGAGAATAAAAGGAAACGAGGAAAGAAAATAGAAGCAGGACAAAATGTTTCGGCCATCACCTCTTTAGAAATAGACCACATCGCCATGAGTAACGTCCATGATGGTGCACAACCATCTACCTCTAAAATAAATTGGAAGAGCTAGAGAAATAAACCAGAGTTGGGTGTTAAGAGTACAGAAAAATATCTCCCACCACGAAAATCTACACGAAACAAAGTGGATTCAAACAAATGTGGCATATGTCGTTGTTTGTAGGAAAACTACAAACACCCTATTCAGTGGATTAATTGCTGCAAATGCCATAAATGGATTTGTGGCCTGTGTAACAATGATAGTAAGAATCCCTATTTTATCTATGATACATGTGAAGACAGTACAGATGAGGATCCCTACCAAATAGATGAAGAGGACGAATATGTGCCGGATTAACTCCAAACTGGATCTAAAGTCTAGTGCCTTAAAGTTTTGTGCCATACTGATTAGTCTTAGCTCGGTTTTCACTTTTTTTGTTTGGTTGAGTTTTATGTTAAGTTGAAATTTATTTTGTTGTTTATTCTAGGGTTAAGGTTTGGGTATTAAAGTTCCTGTTTTCTATTCGTTAATAAATGCGCCTACAGTTTTCTTTACTAGAAATAAATATTTTGCTACTTTTGTATAAAGCAGTAGTTTATTTTTCGCGTTTTTCATCATTTTTCCATTCAAAAAATTGATATACACCACCCCAAAAAATTTTACATCCATATCTGGGGCTACTTTGTCGCTATAATGTTATTTTAGGTGTTTTGCGTGTATTTAAAATTTGGTGACAAAGTAGCCCCAATTACGGGGCTACTTTGTCACTCTAAATATTTTTTTTTATTTCTACGGGTTATTATAAAAAATTTTGCATAGTTTATAGTTGTAGAGGATGATTACGTCGGTATAGTCATAATTTTTGCACACTCAAATTCCCAAGGATATCGGAGTTATAAGTAAAAATATGTTCAAAAGGTGACAAAGTAACCCCGTTTTACGGTAAGGTTCCCATGTTCGAGCGAATTTTGATTTATTTATTAACAAGAAAATAAACCTGGGTGGAAAGTTTTCAGTGCGCCACCCTGTATAATAATTACATTTTCTGTAAAAAAAGGACTAGATAGAAACCGTGATGTTGATTTTTAAAATGATGCACCGATTCTTATAAATTTTAAAATCATATATTTTACGGATTGGTTCAAAAAGTTATAATAGTTCCGCACAGTTTCAACTCATACCATATTACTTCTTTATCATAATATCTCTAAGAGTATGAGGTAGAGTGAACTTTTTTGCAGCATCTGTATGTACATATTTACCAACGATACCAAAATAACTACAAAATACAAGGTTTACAAATTTTAATTTTATTTCTAATTCTAAGCATATGACTTTAGACGTACAGTTATACAAGGTGGGGATTTTAAATGAAACGCTGCTTATAGCAGCATAGGAATAAGATTTCTCTAAAATCCAAAAATATGTCCTCAAAGATTTTTTGTGGGTGTCGCTTTTGTCATGGCAAAAAAATTGGGATCCCAAGGAGACGGCGCAGCCCTAACCAATTTTTTTTTTAATTAGACGATACCACTTGTGATACCTTTTTGGAAAGCTTATCGAAAAGGGAATTTCTCTATTAATTTTTTTTTACATCTGTCAAACCAAGTGTCAGAAATGTAATAAAAACTAATATAAGGAACAATTACATTGACAATAACTTTAAATCTGTAATGTCACTGTTTTAGCATAGCAATAGTTGAAAATGTGCCTCATGAATCTGTTAGCATGGACCAAACCGATGGTAGAACTCATGCCTTACTCTCCTAAACTTATCTCTGCCCAAATCTTTGCCTTCAACTCTTCCAGATTTCTAGGTCTGGTGACATATACCCTTCTTTTTAAATCGCCTCATAAATAAAAATCTAAGAGTGTAATATCCGGAAATTTGGGCGGCCACCCTATAAATCCTCGCAGTCCTATCCACCTATTCGGAAATGTAACATTTAATAAATCTCTTACATTTCTTGCAAAGTTTTTAATCCCAGAACTTCAAAGAATATTCCCTAATTATGGAAATCTAGACCAAATGATATTTTTCCAGCAGGATGGAGCCCCTCCTTACTTTGCAAGAAATGTAGGAGAATCATTAAATGTTACATTTCCAAAGACGTGGATAGGACTGCGAGGATTTATAGAGGGGGCGCTCAAATCTCCGGATCTCCCTTAAATTTTTATTTATGAGGCGATTTAAAAAGAAGGGTATACATCACCAGACCTAGAAATCTGGAAGAGTTGAAGGCAAGGATTCGGGCAGAGATATATTTAATCACGCCACAAAATTTGTAAAGAGTAAGGGAAGAGTTCTACCATCGGTTTGGTCTGCGCTAACAGATTCACGGGGCACATTTTCAACAATTGCTATGCTAAAAAATTGACATTGCAGTTTTAAAGTTTTTGTTAATGTAATTATTCCTTAAATTAGTTTTTATTAAATTTCTGACACATGATTTAGAGACGTAATAGTTATTATCCTAACAAGTGCGGAAAGAGCCACTTTCCCGCACGCGACTGCCGTTAAGCAGGAAAATGCGTTGAAGTGTCTTTCCGCATGAGTTAGAATCAACATTTTTTCTACAAGCGTTAGAAAAACTACCACAAAATATTTCTAAAAATATAATTTTACTAAAAAACAAACAGATTTAATTTCTACTTATTAATAATATTTATATTAAAAGTACAATTTGACGCACTATGCAAATTGATTGCGAATGCCAGACAGGTTGAAGCAATCGAAGCCAACTGATCTTGATGAGCGGATGGTTGCAAAGAAAGGAGGTATCGAGTTGTTGTTTGCGCTGCTGGGAAACTGTGTAGTTGGGTCGCGGTCTCTTGATGTAGGCAATAACTTTATAGTATTTACTGATATCTACATTTTTCCTAACCTTAAGTACACTTTTTAACATGGAATATCAACCATAATGTATTTGGCGTCCAAAATTTATACATTTTCAAGAAATATGCCAAAAGTATAGGTACTTCTTCTCTTGGTGCTTTTACTTTTTCGCTTCACACCAACTAACAAAATGTTCGTATTGCTTTTAATACCTGACTAACGACTTTTTTGGTAGTAAATCCAAATTTGCTACACTTGCAACTTCTAGAATATCTTCTGGAAGCTCATCGTCCGAGAAATTATCTATGGAAGACATTTTTGTATCAGAATCTGAACGAAATCAAAACCACGCTCCGGTGAACTGTTGTAAGGTGTCACTTTGATAATTAAATTTAATGTGTGTGTCGTGGTTACCATGTTAACATCTATGTACCGGGTTTTTGAAATAAACCGTTTTAAATTAGCTTTTTTAAAAATGTTTATAATAAACTGCAAAAATTAGTGTTTCTGTAATATACCTCATTTACTTTCACAAAAAATGCGTCTAAAAATGCATACTTTATTCATTATACCTAGTTATATTTTATTAGAAAATTACAGAAAAAATATTTTTCCGATACACCGTGCGGGAAAACTTTTCCCACGCCGTGCGGGAAAATGGGTCTTTCAGAACCAAAACGAGTGCGGGAAAACGATAAATCGCGCACGCTTGTAGAAAAAAAAATATACCTATAAACAAATTCATTTTTTGATAAGCTTTTCAAAAACGTACCACAAGTGCTGTCGTCTATTTGAAAAAATTAGGGCTGCGGTTCCTCCCGGGGTTCCAATTTTTTTACATGACCAAAGTGAGGCCCATAAAAATCTTTGGGGACGTATTTTTGGATTTTAGAGAAATCTTATTCCCAGAGCCGCTATAAGCAGCGTTAAATTTAAAATCCATACCCTGTACTATTGATGGTATGATACGGCGAAATTAAATTGAATCTAATTTAAGTATTTTTTCAGTAATCTTCCATAATTTCTGTGCCAATTCGGGGTCCTTAGCTGTTTTGTACCTCTCCACAACATGACACTTATCGAAATGCTCACCAGAAAGGTTCTCTATACCTTCAGCAATACTACAGTAGATGGTCGTTTGGGCACCTTCGCGAGGATTCTTAAAGATAAAAAAAAGTTTTAGTAAAGGGTGCGATAAAAAAAAATGCTCTAATTTCTTGTCGAATTAATTTGATTGGGCAAAGATGGAACTTTTCTGCAGCATGGTTATAATGATAACCGATTTAAAAGCAGTGATATTTAAATAAAAAAAAATTTAATAAAATTACCTTTATGAAAGGACGCGCCATATTTGTTAAAATATATTTGGTAAATAAACTTGGATCTTTTATTATCGTAGTCTTAACTGTCCCAGGATGCAAGGAATATGTAGTGACGCTGGTTCCTTGGAGTTTTTTAGCCAATTCGATTGTAAATAGAATATTACACAGTTTACTTCTTGAATAGACCCTCATAGTTTTCATAATGCCAGATTGAGGGACTGCATTCAGATTATTTAAGTCTATATTACGTGCATATTTGCCAGCAAGTGACGAAACGTTCACTATTCGCGACTTTGATGTCCTCTTAATTAGATCTAAAAATAAAATAAAAAAATCTTGAAATATCGAGTTTACAAATCGGCAATCTGCTGTCGTTGCCAAGGAAATGCGACATAAAAATTGTTTGCTAGAAATTAAGATCTTTAGAACATAGAACAGTCAATTATTGGCAGCAAGTCTTTGACATGGAGTAGCTCGAAAATAAGCTCGGGGGGGGGTGGGGGGGGGGGGCTCAGTGGTCGTAAGTAGGACCTTTTTTGTTCTGGAGAAAAGGAGTATTTCATGATATTGTACCTAATGAAGAAGGCGGAAAAGCGTCGCAGGCGAAAAATGTTCGGGGCCACGCCCAAAGTTCGTTTAAAATTCACCTAGTATCAAATTTCGAAAATTAAATTATAACCTCTCCCCCTCTGCATGGTTGGATTAAATTTGTTTAGCTGGCTCTTTATTAAAAAAAAAACATTTTTTATATTTGTGAAAAATATGAATATTGGTGTCAATCCAAAATTTTAACATAAGACGTATTTATGTATGACTCTAACCAGCGTTTTTCGGGCTCGGCTTTTCATGATTAAAAATAAAGTAAAAATCATGTATTTTAGGAGCGTGGGTCTAAGAGCAGTTTTTGGTGCAAATGCTTAGGTTTTGAATTACTCCTTCTTAATTACCGTTTTGTATATTCATAAGAAATCATTCTAGGCTCTTCCCGCACTATTTTTTTATTATAAATTATCACACTTCTTCCATAAAAAATGTTTCAATTACAATTTTTACTTTAATTTTTCTCTTTAAAAATAATTACCTAATTTTTGTTTTGTTTTTGTTGTAAACATATTTTATTGCATTTGCTTATAATTTTGTTGATTTAAAATAGCTCTAAAAGAGGGAAAACGGGACAGACAAGTATATAATAGAAAAATACCATAAAATATTATTCTTTTTACGCGTTTTCCTATAAAATTGCATCATAAATCAATAACTAAAACGATATGCGTCTGAAACCTTATACCTCTATAAAATAGGTCTTTTAGAAGGAAACCTTTCCTACAAAACCTTTTTTATCTAAGCCAAGAATTCATTATTTAAAAATTTAAATTAAGAGTCCAAGCGTAAGACGAAAAATTAGGTTGAAATTCGACTTTTAGACGAGAGCTCCTAGGCTCGGGGGGGCTGCAGCCTGGCAGCCCCCCCCCCTAATTACGCCACTGCACGAAGGAGAACGTGTACCATTACCAGGACGTAATTATGTAATTAGTTCTTTTCAGTTTTAGTTCAGTTAGTTTTTGACAAAAACTAATTCTATTTTTAAAGACCTACTAAAATGATAACAAAAACTTACTCTTACCTAATAATAAAATGGTTAGTAAAAATGGTCCAAAATAATTTGTTTGCATCAGTAAAAGTAAACCATCCTCAGTTTCTTGAGGTGAATTAAATCCACCGGCATTATTTACCAAAATATCCAACCTAGAATAATCACATTTCACAATCATTATTTTAGCTTTAATTAATTTAACCTATACTATTTTTTAGCTAGGTCAGAAGGTGCACTAACAGTGGCGACTCGCGGTCCTAAAAAATGGTGAAGAGCTAGGTTTAGTGCGGCGAAACAAACATTGACTAAAAACCCGTGTAACAAAACGTCTTTCTTATCCTCATCTGTACAACGACTGAATAGAGTTTCCAACAAATTACAAACTATGTCATTACACTACTGAATTAACTGAAAAATAAACACAAAACTTTTTAAGTAAATCACGTAAGAACGATATCTATAACCGTAAGTTTCGCCTCAAAATAAATACCTTAAGGTTAGGCGAACCAATGCTAAATTAATGATGCTTACGACTGATCCATTTTTAAATTGCTCTTCATCATAATGCAAATTATTACATGCTGCTTGTGTGACTGACGTCACGTAACCATAACAACGGTCAATATCAAAGCCATGTTGGGCGTTGGGTATTCACTTTCTTTGAACTAACGGACACGGTCTGCTGGGGCGCGCCAAAATGCACGAGTGTTTATTATTATACATCGGAGTTAAGCGTGGCCCTATTATGCATAGCTACGTTCGGATTAAATTAATATTATTAATTCGAACATAATTATTTTATAAGGGCTAAAATGGTAGCTGTATTGGTACATTAATATTGTCGAAAAAATTTCCTCCTAGTTTTATTTTAATTTTTGGTGAAGAGCTCCTTTACCTACTTCACCTGACGAGCCGCCACTGTGCACTAATTCTTATTCTCATCTGTATGTGAGTATAACTTATGTAATAACTACTTATATTCTTTGTTAGCAAATAAACTGTAATTTTAGGCAATTCCCTTACCAAATGCAATTTTTTTGTTGGGTGTGAATACCTATACAGTTTGCAATTTTCTGTGATTTTAAAATAGTGAGGGAGAAGAGATATACCTACTCGTAACCACTGATCATTACATTTTAAGTTCAGTTTAAAAAAACTTTATCGGCAGCCGCTAAGCATTTTTTAGTTATATTTAATACAGACAAAGTAAAAAAACTATATTTGCATGTATCTCATTTTTTGAATTCTCCCTTTATGTTTTCAACATAATAAATAATCTTATAAAAGTAGTTCATCTCTCAGTGGATTGATATTATAATGGAAATAATTGAACATCGCCTGCTCCTTTAGTTTAAACTTTTAGAGCAGACTGTGTTCAATTATTTCTTGTATTGTAATAAATAATTATTTTCCACAAGAGTGTTATTTGATCAGAAATTGTAGGTACGTTAAGAACATAATAGTTTTTTTCTACTCCCAAATGGAAATTTGCTGTTTCCTTTACACTTAAGTGGCGGGTAAAGTAGACTATTCCAGTTAACTGTGCGGCAAAATTTTATAACAATCCTAGATAATGAAACTGACCAATCACAGTAGTCAATTACAAAGAAGCCTTTGTTGTTTATAAAAGTACTGACCAATCACAATATATTATTTTTACTGAGCCTCTGCCTTCTTTTTCAAGACATTAAATTATATAATTTAAATGTTATTAATTTGTTCAATATAATAAAATCTAGACGCATTTATAATAGATTTATCAATAATGCAACCTGCTGAATGTGCATAGAAAATTAATTTCATGTAGCATCATTTATCAGTTGGTTTTCCGATAATTAACTAAACACTTCCATAGTCCAGTCGTTAGAGCGTTAGACTATGAAACCAAGGGCCGTGAGTTCGAGCCTGGCAACCTACAAACTGTTTTTTTACATTTTTTAGCATAAGGTCGTAGAAAAAATATACTGTTCAACTCGAGTGGATTGTCCATATTGCACTCGGAAGTTTGAGCACTCCGCCTACGGCGTCGTGCTCAATTTAGTTTCTTGTGCGATATGGACATCATATCCACTCTTGTTGTACAAACTACTATGTGTTACCTTTTCTCTGACTTTTTAATTTCCTGGACAAATTGTCTTATTGACTTAAAAGATGCAAGATCCAATCGTTTAAAGAAAACGGTTTTGTTATCTGTCTCCTTAATAATTTTTTCTTCAGCTTCTTTACCGTATATTGTATTTCTGCAGGCTAAAATCACTTTTGCCCCACGTTGAGCGAAATCTAGAGCAGTTTCATATCCAATTCCTAAAAAGGAGATTTTAAGAAGGCATTTATGTAAACTAAAATTGACTGTTTCTAATGTGGCTTTACATCCAGTGGCGTAGCCAGAAAATATGCTTGGGGGGGGGGCTCAGTGGGCGTAAGTAGAACATTTTTTTTTCTGGAGATAGGGACAGTCGGGACTACATGTATTTTATGATACTGTACCTAGTGAAAAAGGCGGAAAAGCGCCGTAGGGGCCACGCCAAAGTTCGTTTAAAATTCACCTGACTGCTATCAAATTTCGCAGCCCCCCCCCCCCCAAATACGCCACTGTTTATATCAAATATATTACGGTATCGTTTTCAATGTCGTAATAGTTATTTATCTACTTTCATTTAGTAATATGAATTTTACAGTTCTGTAAATCGTTTGGTAAGGGCATCTATCACAGCACTAGTGCTGTAATAGATGCCTTTACAGCACTAGTGCTGTAATGAAAAAAAAAACTGTTTTATTAAAATTTTGCTGTTAAATAAAACCACACTTTTTAGAAGAATGATTTATTATTAGCAATTATAAAATTAATTACCAATTATTAATTAAAATATAACACTTAAAGTTTATTATAAACATTAATAATACACTTTTTCTACGATCGTTCAAAAAATGTCATTTTGTGTATGTATTTCTAATGACAAAGGTAGGTCTTTATTGCATACTATGCAATAAAGTACCTTATTGCATAGTACCTATGCAATAAAGTAAATTGCCTAGGAAACGAACAATTTGTTTATAGTATGTGTATCACAAACAATATGGCGGAATGACGGACGTGTTCCTTCTAATCAATTAAAGTCAAAGGTATATGATCCATTGTTAAATTTGAATTACAACTTTGGCACACAAAGGAGAGGTAATACAGAGCAATTTTAAACTTTTTTGTTAAATAAGAAAGCGATCGTAGAAAAAATAGTGTATGTAACATGTGCAAAAAGTGTGTTTATTGCACATGGCATATTATTCACCTCGACTACGTCTCGGTGAATAACTTCTATGCCGTGTGCAATAAACATACACTTTTTGCACATGTTACATAAATAACTATTTTACAGTTAGAAATTTGTATACCAGAAGTGGATGTGATGGAGCCCTTTACGTTCTAATTTCCAATCATTAAATCCGTGTCTGACCCCATGATCTTCTTAGCTATTTGTTTCTTATTTTCTAAAGAATTCTCAACTTAGCCTTCTGCCGTAAAAGAGGATTTCCAGCCCCCATGACGCTTTAACATCTGCATATCTGCAATCTTTTTTGGTATACTTCCAAAACTATTAATTCGGACAGGCTGGGAGGTGCATTTTCCTTTTCCATAGAATACAAAAAACCGCCTGTGAGTTGCATTAAGAGGAAGAAGTTTAGCATACTTTCGAAAAATACTTAAACAGTTGACACCTGTCACATTTCCTTCTGTTATAACAAATTCTCGCATAATTTTGGTTTTCGAGAATGGAATCACAATTTTTATATACAAATCATTGTGTTCAATATGATCCAACATTAACTTAGCTAGTTCTTCCCCTCGACAAGCCCCAAAAATGCCGATTATCATAACAACCTTCATAAGTAAATATGTTTCATCATCTGCAGTACTAAGAGACTTACATACGTCTTCCTTTGTGAAAACTTAGGACTTTTTGGCCTTCTAACCCTCTGAACTTATTTTCAAAAATGCGATTAGTTGAGAAAATCTGCTTATATCTTGATTTTTATTGACTGAAATCATAGTTCTCAACATTGAGTAATGAGTCCATAGTGTAGATGGTTTCTGGGAGCGTTGCTTTACGGAAAAATAACCCAAAAGGATTTTCTCAGACACTTCCTTTATTTTGTTAGCTTTGCACCAATCTTCAAACTTCTGATACTCCAACTCATACCGCGCCTTGGATTTTGTCGGAACTAAACTTGAGATCGCTTCCTTTGCGGCTGCTTCTATATCAGAGGGTAAACTTCCATCAGAATCGCTCATTTTGAAAAACGCTTTTTATATTTTTGAATTTGTTTGACAAAGTTTCGACAGTAACCATGCAAAACAGTAACTATGCGAATGGTAACAAACTTGATTAGTAAACTTATTAGCAGGTGCATTTTTACAGGTGCATTTTTATTTTTTTAAATGCCTTTTGCCAAATATTTTTATTCATAGATGAAAGTAGATAAAATTTTGTACAATATTCTTGTTGTAAATTCATATTACTATACTCGATGTTTTATTAAACTCGCCTGACGCCTCGTTTGACAACTTTAACATCCCGTGGTGTAATATGAATCTTTACAACACTTGAATCATAAATAACTATTATATTACTAATACGGCAGTGGGGAATATAATGAAACATTTTCAGTAAATTTACACTAGGTTGTTAACGTGTCTTTTTTATATACTTTCCAGAATTTCTCTGGTAGAAGATCATTATCTTATGTGCAATATCCCTTAACTGAGGGTGAGTTGAACAATCATTTTACTTTCTTGCTCCATATTTTTTAAGAACAATAAATTTTTCGAGACTGGCGGACACGGATAACAAATTTATTTATTATCAAAGGGGTATGTCTAATTTGCGGACCAATATTTAAATCGTGCCACACGCTAGACGAAATGAGCCAGCTCATCCAAAATTGGTATATGGATAATCCGAGTCAACATACATACTTATCCATTATTCATGGCTCAATTCGTCTAGCGTGTGGCACGATTTTTTTTTTAATTATAAGAGTAAGGGACTACCTAGTATGATCTAGGCTGGATTTAATGATATCTACTATTAAGTAGGTATGTTGACTCGGATTATCCATACCAATTCTGGATGAGCTGGCTCATTTCGTCTGGCGTGTGGGACACGATTTAAATATTGGTCCGCAAATTATCAAATTAGACATACCCTTATCAAGACTACTATGATAACTAATTTAATACTATTACCATCATAAAATTTAGTTCAACAAATTTTTAAAATTTGAAAGAGTATTTTATTTTTAAATTTTATACAAAAAAAAATGCAAAAGTAGTATAAAGTAAATTAATTAATATAAGTAGTATTTTAACGTTAACAAGTTAAAAAATAATAATCCAATCGAATTAATTGTGGTATTTTATTATATTGAATTTAGAGTTTATTAAAAATGTAACAAGAAATTATTCGGGTCTGTTTTGTGATTAAAATAAAATCTTACCTGCATTAGCACCAGTAACAATTACCGTTTTACCTTTTAAATTTACATTACTTGTAAATTTACCGGTGGTTAATTTATTGTATAGTATTAGTGATGCGACCGCGGCTATGAGCCCTGTTAAAATACCGGTATAACTAAAAAGAACTGGTATGTACTCATTCATGGTAGTAAAAAAAGGTCCTTCACAAAGCCAGTGTAACTTGGAAGTTGACGCATTTAAAATTACTGTTAAAAAATAAAATGATAATGTAAAAAATTAATTTTCAACATTATCTTATCAAAAAATTACAATCTTTTTTTCTAATTATAAGATCTACTCTAAATTTAGTTTTATCGCCAATATAAATAAAGAGTTTATTGTACGAGGTAAATGTGGTGCTGGGCATCCATAAATTTTGCTTACCATTTTATTTTAAATAATAATAAAAATAATCTTAAATACTTTGTAGTAAAGTTATGACTATCAACTGTCATCATTCCTTTAGTTTTTAACTTCTAGCTGGGACTGCGAGCGGCGGTGAGTCCCTGGCAGTTCACCGTGGTGTTCCGAGTTCGATCCTCGGAGTGGGCTTACGCACAATAAAAAAAATATGTCCGAATTTTAGTAGGTTTAAGAATGCAGGGAAGAGTGTAAAATGTATCATCTCTCAACCCACCCCATTCACGCCGGTAACCAGGCCGGAAGATCGGAGATCTCGTGGGGTCAGGGCCGTAGCTAGAGGGGGGCTGGGAGCCCTGGCAAAAAAATATTGAGCCCTGGTAAAAAAGATATTGAAATAGAAAAATCAAAAATGTTATTTGATAAGTTTAATAAAATAAAATAATTTAAATAATTTCGTCATACGGGTAGAGTCCTGTCCTGCCCCTGTCTGTTCCGTTTTCCCTTTTTTAAAGCCATTTTAAATCAACAAAAATATAACCCAATGCAATAAATTATTTTACAACAAAAACAAAAAAAAAATTAGGTATTTATTTTTAAAGAACAAAATTATAGCAAACATTTTTATTGAAACATTTTTTATTGAAGAAGTGTGATTTATAATTAAAAAAAAATAGTGCGGGAAGAAACGAGAATGCTTTATTATGAATATACAAAACGGCACCTAAGAAAGAGTATTTCAAAACCTAAGAATTTGCACCAAAAACTGTTCCTAGATTTACCCTCCAAAAATACATGATTTCTGAAAAATCATCAATTTTGGCGTGGAGAGCGATATTTACTTATTTTTAATTATGAAAAATCGAGCTCGAAAATCGCGTGTCAACATACATACGTCTTATGTTAAAATTTTGGATTGACACTAATAAACAAAAGAAGCTTAGCGGCAAGCGGACAGAGTAGTGCGTCTATCTTTTGCATTAAAGTACACAGGGACTCCAAAGGTAATGGAATCCCTGGGGCACAGGTAGACAATGACAGGCTGTTTCGTTCTTGTTAGAGCTCATCAGAAAGTCATAACCCGTAAGCGACCCCCAGTACAGCGAGCCTGTTCTTTCAAGGCGTTTTAAGAAATAAAAACGTGATGAAAACCCAGTAACGCCATCATAAGGAATCAACTCAATGCAAAAGATATAGCCATCTAACGTGAAAACGTAGAAATATAAATAAATTAAGCACGGAACGGCCACTTCACCAGTATAGGAAAAAAAATTTCCGCTTCTCCATACGTCTCCACGCTTTGTGGATTCAGATCTAGATCGCGCTGCAGTCGCCCACTGGTTTGCAGCACTATTCCGTAAATGCCGTGTGTAAGTATAAATAAAATATAGTAGAATGTATGGAGAAGCCGAAAAAATGTTTCCTATACTGGTGAATTATATTTCTACGTTTTCACGTTAGATGGCTATATCTTTTGCATTGAGTTGATTCCTTATGATGGCGTTACTGGGTTTTATCGCGTTTTTATTTCTTAAAAACGCCTTGAAAGAACAGGCTCGCTGTACTGGGGGTCGCTTATGGGTTATGACTTTCTGATGAGTTCTAACAAGAACGAAACAGCCTGTCATTGTCTACCTGTGCCCCAGGGATTCCATTACCTTTGGAGTCCCTGTGTACTTTAATGCAAAAGATAGACGCACTACTCTGTCCGCTTGCCGCTAAGCTTCTTTTGTTTATATATTTTAACGGACACTAAATTCTACTATTTTATTGACACTAATATTCATTTTGTTTACAAATATAAAAAATGTTTTTTTTTAATAAAGAGCCAGCTAGGAAAATAAAAAAAAAGTAAAAAAAAACATTTACAGAAACAAATTTTAATAATTTTGATGAAATTTGTTAGTTAGGCTCATTTCGTCTAGCGTGTGGCACGATTTAAATATTGGTCCGCAAATTAGACATACCCCTTTGATAATAAATAAATTTGTTATCCGTGTCCGCCAGTCTCGAAAAATTTATTGTTCTTAAAAAATATGGAGCAAGAAAGTAAAATGATTGTTCAACTCACCCTCAGTTAAGGGATATTGCACATAAGATAATGATCTTCTACCAGAGAAATTCTGGAAAGTATATAAAAAATACACGTTCACAACCTAGTGTAAATTTACTGAAAATGTTTCATTATATTCCCCACTTGTTACTGTAATGAAGCTCATACCGTTTTAGTAATATAAATAACTATTATACGACATTGAAAACGATACCGTAATTGATTTGATATAAACAGTGGCGTATTTGAGTTGGGGGCTGCGAAATTTGATAGCAGTCAGGTGTTCTTTAAACGAACTTTGGGCGTGGCCCCGAAAATGTTTCGCCTGCGGCGCTTTTCCGTATTCTTTCCTAGGTACAATATCATGAAATACATGTAGTCCCAACAGTCCCAAATGTTCTACTTACGCCCATTGAGCCCCCCTCCCCCCGAGCATATTTTCTGGCTACGCCACTGCTTATAATAAATATAATACATGCATATGAATGAAGCATGTCGGATGTCGGTCTATCTAAAATGTAAAAAATTCTACAGCGTCCCTTAAAAATCAAATATCATTATATTTCAACGTGAGAATATGGGCGCTGGTAAGGAATCGAATAGCCCTACCAAAAATTTGGTTCTGGCTACGGCCCTGCGTGGGGTACGGAAGAAGGTAGGTATATACAGTTTCCAATAGGTAGGTCATGCAAAGAAACCGAGGGTTGATTCACCTGAAGACGACTGGAGATGCTTGCCAGTTGAAGCGTATTGATTCAAAACAAATAAAGACAATGCAAGTTTAAAACTCTACTGCCGTTCAAGAAACGTCATTACCTCCAACCTTTAAACAAAAAATATTATAATAATATTACCCACTATAAAATTTAGTTATAAAAATTTACAACGCTTGAAAGGTGTATTTTCTTTTTAAATACCCTTATTTACGAGCGCAATATAGACAATCCACTCGAGTTGTACAGTATATTTTTTTTTATTGATACCCCATTTAGCTTATTTAAAGTACGCCTCAGCGTGTTTAAATCCCACTTTCAAAAACGCGCGTTTTAAAGTTACCATGGCAACATCAACAACCCGTGAAACGTGAAGTCTAAATATGTCAACTTTTTAATTATTGATTTGACAGAATTACCTTTTAACGTCAAATAAAATATTATTAACAAATGTTTGAAAAGCTTTATTCAAATATTTTATCTACTTTCATTTAGTAATATGAATTTTACAGTTCTGTAAATTGTTTTGTAAGGGCATCTATTACAGCACTAGTGCTGTAATAGATGCCAACATACTTTGCAATTTCGAATGGATAGCCCACATAGTCGACGTCTTGCACAACTCGTTCATCTGTATCTGTTACATTTTGCTCTTCCATCCATTTAATGAACTTGTCGTATTCTTTTTTATAAGCGGCTTCCGATTTTTGCGGTATTAACCGCGATTCTGCTTTACTACTTAAGTAATTAATAAAACTCATTTTTTTAAGCAATACACAACCAATGTCAACGGCAAAAAGTCAACGGTGACAACAATGAATCTTATGTGACAGATTGGAAGTTATTTTTTATTCTCATTTTCATGACAACGACAGGTATATCACATCAGCCCGGTGAAACTTCTTATGGGCGGGATAGAAGCTAGAGTGACGTCAGACCTCCAAACTTTTTCAAGTTAGGACCTACGTTTATCCCCATCAGTTATATCTCAATAATACACCTACGTAGTTATTTTTACAAAGAGAGCTACGGCAGACTAACTTGGTCTGACTATATTTGTCTCTTTTTACATCGAATGGAGATAACTTGATGCAGACAGAGATGAATAGCACGAGCTGTTAAATTATTTTATAACCTAACTTCCCTGTTGAGCACAAATCATTGACATTTGTAATGTCAATGATTTGTCAATGGCACAAATGGAATTGCCCCTTTTTATTTCTTCATAGCTGAAAATCAGACCAAGCTTTTTTGATATCCTAATATTATTTTTAATTTTCTAATTTTTTTACCAAAAGGACCGTTTTCTTTTTGTTGCAGGTAAGTTAATCGTAATTTGAACATTTCTTTAGTTATTTTTATTCGTTATTTATTACATTAGTTTACCTACTTGTTGCAAAAATAATTATACATACAAAATATATTTTTTTGCTATTCAATTATTTAGACCGTTAGGAAATTTTAACTCTGTCGAGTGCTGTAGTAAGTAATTCATTAATTTTTTTGTTTTATATTCTTTTAGGTTGGCTGTTTCAAGAAGTACCTATACGTAAATCTTTGATGATTATGTATGTTGCATGATAAATGTTTAGTACACGGGAGCCACTACAGCTGGTACTGTAGGTTAATCTGGGAAAGTAAGTACATTTTGGGAATATAAAGAAAAAACAGATCCTCATGTGGGTAAATAATGTAGTTTTTTACATAGTTATAGCAGTGGTATAGTTTTTTTTCTAACGAGGTACTGATCTTACCTATATTTCAATCGTAGTTGTCAATAAAATTAATTATAAGCTGATTTCTGAAGTTTTATTTCTAATTGTACAAGTTTAATAAATACCATTTTAAAATGATATTTACAGCTTAAAAATCCGTTCCCGCAGATCACCGAAGTCAAGAGGTGTCGAGCGCGGTTATTACTTGGGCGGGTGACCGCTTAGGAACACGGCGTGCTCTTGCCTCAGGGAAGAGTGTAAAATGAATCGACACCTAGCCATCCTATTCACGCCGGACAGGCCGGATGAGATCGGATATCTCGTAGGATGAAGGTGCCGTTTTACACTCCCCAGTCGGTAGATCACATTTTGTGGTCGATGACCGGTTCAAGATGGCCTATAGTCCAGAGGTTCCCTCCAGACCCGATGGTGGCGCTGTTTTGACGTTTCTTATGTCAAATTTTGCTTCGACCAATTAAAACGTTTGTTTGTCTTCTTTCTATGTTTGTCTTCGTTGTATCACATCACGAATTCGACCACTTCACTTACTTACCAAGTTAATATTTTAATTTTTTGTAATATAAATACTAATCAATTAATGATTTCAAAGGGTACCAAGAAAAAAAAATAATGTAAAGTATTCGTGGATAACTGGTCTTTAAAACATGCACTTGCTCTATTTCAAGCAAAATCGCGCGTGCTTTAAAGACCTTAATATCCACTTATACTTTAATATACTATTTTCTACGAGCCAACTTCCGAACTTCGTACTAAAAATTTAACAAAATATATTTAAATTAGGCATCATAACTTATCTGTTTAGTTGGCCGTGAACTTATGAGAAAGATAATAAAAGAAGAAAAATTAATTTCGTTTGATAATCCATGGACCAAATTATACTGTAACATATTTATCAATTTGGGTTACTTCCTATATATATATACATACACAAAATCACTTTGAATATAAAATACATCTATCTTTCTCACATTCGGCCTTTTGCAGAATAACAGACAAGAAGCGATATATAGAAATGAACAATTTATTTTTCTTAACCATAGCTAGTTTAATTAAATTATCCTGCTGAAATACACAGAAGAAAATAGGCTTGTGTTCGGTTTTTTTTCTGCTTGCGTAAGAATTAAGTATAATTCCGAAAGTAGATACAACAAAATAGCTGTTGAATTCGTTTTAAACAGTTAAAAACGGCTTCTGTGCATTAATATTTAACGATTCACTATGGTAAAGTTTTTCAAAATAATCGCCAATTTACAAAACCAGCAACACTATTAACGTGGAAAGAGAAGTGACAATACTGTAAAAATTACATAACTTTCAAACCTTTATTAAAAAATGGAATCCATTTCTTTCTATAAATATTACAATTTCATCTGTTCTTATGTAGGTACTCATCTTCATGTTTCACCATTGAAGGAAGATTTACCAGTTATCTGTTGCGTAAAATAAAAGGTTTAGGTTCGATTGGCGTTGGATCCCCGTTTCAACAATGGCGGCTTCTCCTATGAGGCAGGTGAGGCAGTGCCTCACCAATAACTTTACAATAAATTACAAATTTATAATATTTTACTATTTGCATAAATATATCCATTAGAATTATTATTTGGCTTCATTAAGAAATCAGCAAAATACGGGTAGTCTGCTGTCAATCTTAACGCGTTTCCCTATAAATTAAATATCATCCATCTCATCTCTACATGCTAGAGACACGCCTTGCGCTTCCTTGCCTTTCGTTGCCGGCCAGTTGCCTATTCTTTGTTCTGTTTATACCATCCATCTCTCATTTCTGCATGCATGCAGTCGTTTATGGTTAGAGGCCAGCCTCGTGTTTTTTTCTCTAGCGTTTTAGTATCGTATTGTTCGGAATAACTCGTAATAGTCCAGTCGAATCTAGCTTTAAGTAGTGCATAAAAACATTCTTTTGAAGCTAGCCTCGACGTCCTACGTAAATTTAATGCTACAGAGAGGTGACTAATTTATACGTCTTGTTACTGTCGGTGGGGTGGGGAAATCAAATCGGAGCTTTCAAAACACTTGGTACGAAATGTACAACTGGCTTACGCTTACTGGTAGTGTAACGTTAAACAAATTATTTTGCTGGCAGTGTAATCTGTTTGCAACAAATAATAGCGACAAAGTTTGGTCAAAATGTGGTTATAGCGATTTAAAAAACTTGTCTCGTGGTCTTTTACTACACAATAAAAGTATTGCTATGAATTGCAAGCTTAGGTACTCTCATGAGAAAACAAAGGCAAAATATAGCCACAGCTATAGATAATGCGCGTTAAACGGAAATTTGAATGCCATGGTTATAAGAGAATCGACAAATTTTGAGAGCTTCACAAACTATTTTCCAATTTTTTAAATTTAATATTATAATTTTCTTTTGACAAAAGGAATTACACAACTGACGAAGTAGAGTGACCACTAGACTAACTTTAAAATCGAACCTTACTAAAAAAAAAATGTTCAATTGTGCCTCACCACTTTCAAATACCACGAGCCGCCCCTGCGTTCAAACGTTTTTAAAACGTTCATTTTGTAGGTATGCAGTACATTTTATGCATTAACTCTTGTAGTAATTGTCTAGAAATGAGTAAAAAACTGGAGATTTTTGAAGTACGAAAATGCACCTGTGAACAAATATTTAGTTCAGTCAGAAAATAATAGTTTGATAGAAATATATTTTGGTGTTATAGGTACCTGCAATTTTCGCACTCTTTAGGAAAAAAATTGTGTAGGACATAGACTCTGGGATGTTTTAATTGAAATTAAAAAGAAACAAATTTTTCTACTGACGTTTTATAATAACCTCTTTTTGATTGTCATTATATGATTTTTTAGTAACCTCCTTTTAGGCGCATCGTGCTTAAAATTTTTTTAAGCACGTTACCAGGAACAACGTGCTTAAAAGTAACAAGTATAAACACAGACTATAGTTTTACCTATTTATTATAAATATTAACAGTACAGTTACTTATATTATTAAAATTAATGCTGGAGTAACCTAAAACAGTTCGTTGAGATATTTCTCTTTGTAAAATTGATGAGGAATTTGAACTTTGAATAGTAATAGAATCTGCAACAGCAATATCAATTAAACCCATGCCACTAGTAGAGCTGGTAGAACACTCGGATTCATTACATTTAACACGTTTGTTGTTAGCGTCCAAAGATTTTTGACCAAGAATTTTTTCGGAAATTTTTCTTTTATTTTCTAAAGAATCTTCTATATACCCCTCAGCCACGGTATTTGACTGCCAACCTCCATGTCGCTTTAGCATCAATATATCCGCTCCAGAGTCAACTAAAAAAGTTGCTGAAGATCTTCGAAAGCAGTGGCCTGTATATTCTTTAGCGTTTGGAAGCTCCAAGAACTCAGCTATTTTCTTTGGTGTTGCTCCAATGGTATTAATATCCACTGGAAGTCTGGAACATTTGTAGTTTCTGTATGCGATAAAAAATCTTTCATGGGTTATGTGTGCTGGACGTAACTACGCGTACTTTCGGAAAATATTCAAGAAGTTGATGCCGTCAATAGAGCCTTCGCTAATTACAAAGCTTCTTGCAATATTTGTTTTAGTGTTTGGAATGGATATTTTAATTAAAGACTCCGAAATTTCGATATTATTCATATTTAAATATGTGAGTTCTTCTCTGCGACATGCTCCAGAGATTTCCACAATAAGTATGACTTTGTCCAATAAATAGTTCTTATCGTCTGGTTCTTTGACAAACCTTTCTATTTGTTCTTTAGAAAAAACTTTCGACTTTTTGGGCTTATACCCCGTAGATTTTCTTTTCAAAAATGCGATTAGGTTTGTAAATGTCTTCATCTTAACATTTTTATTCAAATAAACCATCGTTCGAAGCATTGAGTAAGTACTCCACAAAGTTGATGGCTTATAGGCATCGAATAATAGTGAAAAATATGCCAAAAAGACTTTTTCTGATAAGTTTTTTACCTTTTTTTCTTCACACCATTTTTTGAATTTTTCGTATGTGCCCTCATACAAACTTCTTGATTTTTGGGGAACAAGGTACACCATTGCGTCATTTGCGGCATTTTCAATGTCTGAGTCCTCTAAATCACTCATTTTTACTTTTATATTTGTCGCAGTTTTTGACAAAAAAATCGAATTTTTTTTTGACAACTGTCGATTTTTTTGACATGAAAGGTGTAAATGAAACATAGGTAATAAAATGTTAGTAAAATTAAGTTTTTTATTATAAAACCTCAGTAGAAAAATATTGTATACAACTCGTTACGAAACAATGTCTTTTAGTCACTTTGACGGCTTCGCCTCGTAGGACAATTCACGTCGCGTGCCTAAAAGACACTCATTTCGCAACTAATTGTATAAATAGCTATTATATGACAGACTTGCATATTTTTGAAGTATATTCTCAACCACACTTCTGTCAAGTGTCAGAAAACGACACGTGTAAATTTGGTTTCTTTGTAATTGACCACTATGATTGGTCAATTTCATATCCCAACTAGGATGGATATGAATGAAATCATATCCGTTCAGTTAATAATATAGTCCACTTTTCCAATCACTTTAGTGTAAAGGAAACAGTAAATTTCAAAAGTCATCAATGTGGAAGTAGAAAAATATAAAACTTATACTTTATTATAAATATATAAGCTCATAATATCCTTTTTTATTGGCTGTTATTACACATAGTAAGCCTTGATTGAGCATGACGCAAAAAAGTAAATCAAACTAACACACAAAATGTTTCAGATTTTTATATCAATAAAAATATACATCTAACAAACATAGTAAGTATCACACAACATTATAAAAAGTAGCAAAATATAAAGCAACGTGTTTTTTGGTAAATATTTTCTGTGATTTTAAAACCATTTATCTTTAAAACATTTAGGCTATAAAGTGCAACAGACTTGTAACACCCATGTATATTGTAATGAAATACCCAATACCCCATGAGAGAGCTCTGGCGGGCTGTGGAATCACTACAACTGCATACACGAGCGTGTGAGCAATCCTAGCGATAGTGAACACTCTAAACAAGGTGGTTGCCAAGAAGAGAGAAGGGTTGGTTAAGATGTAGGCGAAGCTGGCTACGAAGAACACAGAAATGTTTTCCAGATCGTTCAGGTGAGCTCTAAAAAAATAATATTTTAAATTAAAAATAGTAAGGTTTGTACGAAACATGTAGAGTTATCATTAAATAAATGTTTTATTATAGACCAGAAATTTTTGGCAAAGGCGTTTTTTTTGTATTAGTCACGTTTTTACCCCATGACTCTAAATCTTAATTTTCTTAAACAGAAATATTGTCAACACAATATCGTACTAAAATTACCTTACTAAGTTGTCTGATGTTTTTTTCCGAACAACCTGGTATACTTTGCAATTCAATTATTTTGCCATTAAAACCTTTAAAACAGCCAGTCATTGCCAAATTACAAAATTTTATTTTTAAAGTGAAAAATGTTTTTGCCGGCGACACGATTAAAATTGAAAACGTTTTATGCCTCCGCTGGGAATCGAACCCAGAACCTCTCGATTACATGTCAAGCGCGCTGCCAATTGCGCTACGGGGGACCTGAAATTCTCTCACCAACTTCGGTCATATAACTTATTCAATTTTATGTTAGTAGTAATAGTCTGGAATCTCCTGTGATTCACAGACCGGGGAGGGTGTTATAAGGGGAAAGGGAACTCACTCACTACCACTGAACATTAAGATCTATTTTTCTTTCATCCGTTATTAGCCGGAATCAGAAAGAGATCTCTGAACAGTGACATCTAGCCGTAAATAATTTTTAAAGAGAAAAATGTTTTTGACTATTACTACTAACATAAAATTGAATAAGTTATATGACCGAAGTTGGTGAGAGAATTTCAGGTCCCCCGTAGCGCAATTGGCAGCGCGCTTGACATGTAATCGAGAGGTTCTGGGTTCGATTTCCAGCGGAGGCATAACACTTTTTCAATTTTAATCGTGTCTGTACGCCGGCAAAAACATTTTTCACTTTAAAAATTATTTACAGACGCCAACATAACTACTTTACAGAATTTAATACTGGGCCCATTATAGCAGGATGTTATTGTTAATTTAATAATTCAGTTGGGAAAATACAGGATGTTTCAAGGCGGATGGAACGTTAGACGTCTATCCTAAAATATTTTCAGCAATGCCCTGCCCGAAACGGGTGGCAGCATCGTCATTTTAAACGGAACACCCTATATATTATATTATTTTCTAATGCCCTATACAATACCACGTTTATTTTGTATAAAATGTCATATGTCTAAATTCAATTGATTTTTTGATATTGACGTTTAAAATATGCCATTTTCGGACTTTGACAGGCTGTAGCATTGGAACAGCGCATCTTAGAGAAAAATGGTTTTCACTTCCCTATCTCAGTGTTTTATTCTCTGTCTAAAAGTTACAACTTCCGGATTAACATGTTAAACCATAGAACCATTATTTGGTTTAACGTGTTAAACCGGAAGTTGGTATTTATGGATAAAGAATAAAAAACTAAGATAGAGGGGGGGGGGGGGGAGGGGGGGGGAGGGGGGGGGGGAGGGGGGGGGGGAACCATTTTTTTTTTAAATGCGCCGTTCCAATGCTACAGCCTTTCAAAGTCTAAAAATGGCATATTTTGCAATAAGTATCAAAAAATCAATTGAATTTAGACATATGACATTTTATACAAAATATAGGCGGAATTGTACCGGGTGTCCCATTATGGATGGAAGAAGAAACTCGGGGAAAAAAAATGATAACTTAAGTGGCAATGAGAAAAACCTGGAAATAATTTTTAAGTTCCGCATTTTGCCGCAAGAGGGCGTAATTGAAAAGCAAATGAAGGGTAAGGGGAAAAAACCGACGATGTCACAAAACTGACTTTATATTAATAATCTCTTGTTACAGTCTTAGAAATAAATAAAACTGCACGACAGTATTTTTAACGTAATGTATTACTGTATAATTAACTTCTCACAAAGAATTTGAACTTAAGGTTAGTTAGTGCAAAAATTTGGACTACGTCGGTTTTCTCCCAGTAGCGCGCGGACAACGTCGGTTGTTAACCATTATGGGTATATTAAAGTCTTATTATTCGAGCATCGTCTGTTTTATTAGCGTACAATTTAGCATGTGTTTGGGACTTAGAATTGCCAACATAACTAGTTGATTACTTTAAAATTCCTATAAAATGGACATCGTCGGTTTTTTCCCCTTACCCTTCAAATTTTAAAATTTTACATATCTCCGTAAATTCCACATTAAGGTATATCTTTGGTAACACCATTAAAAAGCTTGGACAATTATGCATCATTTTTGTCCTATGCTCATTAACGTACCGACTTTAATAAGAGGGGGGTTGAAAGTGTAATCATTTAAATCGCTGTAACTTATAAACGACTAATCGGATTTTAGCAAACTAAAGACTGTTTGGAAGAGAAATGTATGCACTTTCACCAATCGTATTTAGTTGTCCATAATAGTTCTCAAAAAAATGCTAGAGGGCGCAATTTGTAATAATAACACATTTTTTGATTTTACTCCGAAAAAATAAATCATACGGTATAATTATGATACCATAATTGAAAAGTAGATGAAATTAGCTAGAAAAAATATTTAAACCGCAGCTTGATATCTCCGTTCGTTTTAGCGTTATCGCCAATAGAATAATTTTTAAAACTTTAAATGAAGAAGAGGTTATATATTTTTTAGAAAAAAATGAGACGCCACTGATATTTTTCCATGTGGATATTATTTCGGATTAGCCTGGTCAACTCTGCATAAAAATGGTCTCTTGCGTTTTTCTCCTCAGGCACACCGTTCTTAATTAAAATAATTAAATTAGACGGGCGGAAGCTTGCCTATTAAGTGCAGGTCATTTCCATCAATTTTATAAAACAAAATTTTTCATTATCAATGTTAATAATAATAATAAATAGTAAAGCTAATTTAATTTAATTATTTTAATTAAGAACGGTGTGCCTGAGGAGAAAAACGCAAGAGACCATTTTTATGCAGAGTTGACCAGGTTTATCCGAAATAATATCCACATGGAAAAATATTAGTGCCGTCTTACTTTTTTTCTAAAAAATATATAATCGCTTCTTCATTTAAAGTTTTAAAAATTATTCTATTGGCGATAACGCTGAAAGGAACGGAGATATCGAGCTGCGGTTTTAATATTTTTTCTAGCAAATTTCATCTACTTTTCGATTATGGTATCATAATTATACCGTATGATTTATTATTTCGGAGTAAAATCAAAAAATGTGTTATTATAAATTGCGCCATCTAGCATTTTTTTTAGAACTATTATGGACAACTAAATACGATTGATGAAAGTGCATACATTTTTCTTCCAAACAGTCTTTAGTTTGCTAAAATCTGATAAGTCGTTTATAAGTTACAGCGATTTCAATGATTACACTTTCTTATTAAAGTCGGTACGTCAATGAGCATAAGACCAAAATGATGCATAATTATCCAAGCTTTTTAATGGTGTTACCAAAGATATACCTTAATGTGAAATTTTTGGAGATATGTAAAATTTTAAAATTTACTTTTCAATTACGCCCTCTGGCGGCAAATGCGGAACTTAAAAATTATTTCCAGGACTTTCTAATGGCCACTTTAGTTATCATTTTTTTTCCTCGAGTTTCTATGCCCAGTAGTTTCCGAGATACGGCCGGTGGCCATCCATAATGGGACACTCGGTATAGGGAATTAGAAAATAATATATAGGGTGTTCTATTTAAAATAAAGATGTTGCCACCTGTTTTGGGCAGAAGCGGCATTGCTAAGAATACTTTAAAATGATAGACCATGGTTGTTCATCTGAGTAACCAAATTTTTGAGAAAAACGTATCACCCGTTTTCCATAAACGTCTACCGTTCCATCCACCGTGAAACACCCTGTTGTTTTCCAACAGCTGCATTTGCCAGTGATTTTTGAATAATTTGACTTTCTTTATACTTTACCTTCTGACACGTTCAACATCTTCATTGACTTTTACTTTGACCTTTTGTGCGGCTGCGTCTTCAGGATTAGCAAATGCCTAAAAACATATAAGTACTCAGTTATTCTCATATCCTTCATTATAAAAAAATTTTGTTATAAATTATATTGTTAAAATACAGGGTGTCCCACCGGAAACAGCTTCGATCTATACAGAGTGGAATTTTTAACTGGAATAAATTCAGTATTAGAGCCTCTTTATTTGCTGAAAAAGTACCGAACTACTGCTGCGTTTATTTTTAGTTCGATTACCAATCGGTATAACCACTATTATTTGGTCCCTTCTACAATGCAATGTATTTGTAACAACTACACTTTGTGACTTAATTGGAGACTTTGGGGAAATATAAAAAATAATATGGAATGTGTACAATATTTTCTTCGTTCGACCTACATCTTAGCTGTGGGACCCGAACCTCGTGTAGCAATAGTTTATCCTTTTTACTTTCCCTGAAGTACACGACGCCCCTCTTGGTCTAGATATCAGGAATGACTAGTAGCATACCATACTGCATACTTTTATCCACTAAAGTTCCCAACATACTTTTTTTTATTAAGTGTATGCCCACTCCGAGGATCGAACTGGGGCCGCCACAGTCGAAAGCCCGTAACTCAACCACTGAGCTACCAATGCCGAGACCAATGCAGTCATGTTCTGCTTTCAATAGACACCTATATTTTGCAGGGTATCCCAAATTATGTGAAATACATATATAATTGTATAATCTGGTCTGGTGCATCTTACACAATGGGGTCAACCTTTGAAGGCCAACATCAATGAGTTATGTATCATGTATATCTCATAAGTACCTATTACTTACTATAATTACAATAGGTGTCCTTGGTTTAATTATGCAAAATTGCTCTTAATCAATATTGACACATTTAAAACAGATTTCTATCTATTATTTAGCATACTAAAGTTGGTTTGCGAGAATATTTTTATCAACAATTAACTAAGGCAAGGACCTGTGACATTGTTAAGAACAATTTTTTTACGACCACCTATGAAAATGGAATTACCGATAATAGGACGCGGAAATTTGAACGTGCGACAAAAAGACGCGGACATTTGGACGCGAAACAAAAGGACGCATACAACAAATGGACGCAGGGTCAATTGGACGCAAGGCTTTAGGACGTGGTCATAAGGACGCATATAATTTTGCTTTTCTAAAAAAAATTTCAATACTTATATTGACATGATAACAACAAAAAAAAATTATCAATAGTTATTTGTTTTACTAGGCACAAAAGCACGAGATTTAAAGCCGCTACGCCTCGGCTATGAAACACCAGCCGCGGCTTAAATCTGCTTTTGTGCCGTGTGAAACATATAATTTTTTCTCCAAATTTGCTCCAATTTCACGAAAAATCATCTTTTTTATATTTATTTTAATAATTATTGCGTTTCATTAAAGGTGACTGGCTTTTCGTTACTATGTTTACCGCTGATAACGTTTGGTAGATTGTTTTGTTTACTTCAGTGTCATTGTCATTTTAAAAGTTCAAATTTGTTCGAAATGGACCAAATTGAAAGTGAAGATGAGTTATTGCCACTAACACCACCTGAGATAAGAGACCAAGCGCCAGACGTGGAATTGAATCTACTACCGGAGAAGTCGAGAACTGTATATGAACTCACATACCGCAGATTCATGGAATATAGGCAGAAGAACAATGTAGGATCTTTCTCTGAAAATGTGCCGATTGCCTATTTTTCCGATCTTTCGAAGCAAATGAAGCCCTCAACATTATGGTCTACCTATTCGATGTTGAAAGCTACCCTAAAAATAAAAAACAACGTTGATTTGTCAAAATATCTAAAGTTACGAGCTTTTTTAAAACGGCAGTCAGATGGTTTCCATGCAAGAAAATCTCGAGTTTTTGAAAGAGAAGTTGAGAAATTTTTATCAGAGGCCCCAGATGAACTGTATTTGAGCACGAAGGTAAAGTGAAAATTATTTATTATGAATTAAATAACTATTTTTCAATTCACATTTACTTTTAGGTTGTACTTATTATTGGAGTCGCTGGAGCTTGTAGATGTGATGAGCTTTTGCAAATGAAAACGGATGATATAAATGATATGGGAGACAAATTGCTAATTATGCTACCAAATACGAAGACGAAAAGATCAAGATCTTTTGTGGTAACAGAATATTTAAATATTTACAGAAAATATGCAGCCTCCAGACCTTCGAACTTGAATAATCGGCGTTTCTTCTATAAGTATGCGAACGGTAAAGCACATAAACAATTCATTGGAATTCACAAGTTTGGTAAAATACCAAAAGAAATTGCTAATTTTCTGGGACTAGCCAATGCGAGAGAGTATACTGGGCACTGCTTTCGCAGAACTTCGGCCACGTTGCTGGTGCACTCTGGTGGGGATATAACAATGTTAAAGCAACATGGGGGATGGAAGTCCTCCGCGGTCGCGGAGGGCTATATCGAGGATTCACTAGCCAATAAGTCAAACATCGGCAATAAAATATTTTCAGGCGTTTCCGTAGTATCAACTAGTGTGAATAAAAATATTGTTAATTTTTCGAAAAAAGAGGGAAGTGGAGAAAGTTCAATTGTATTAAATCATTGTTCACAAGTCACGATAAATATTTGTAATAAGTAGAAATATTCTGTTGTAATTTATAGTTGTAGTGTAATTAAATCAGTTTTGTGTCATTTTTTCATTAAAAAGTCAATAATTTTGTGTTCACCTAACGTCATTGTCAATTTTAATTACAAGTTTGATTTAAATTATTACCTGGAACGTTGCATAGCAACGACTTTTTCTGCCTAGGCAGTAAAAGTGTCTCTTTTAGGCCTATTCAGTATCATTAAAAAGCTACATTTAATGTCATTTGGAGAAAAAATAAATAAATATATTTATTTTAAAATTTTTATTAAAAAGATGCAATTAAATAGAGCTAACCTATTATGGAAGAATTAATAGCCGGTTGTACGGTACCCTCTAAAAAAATTTATTAAGACACCGCAAAAAGAATAAAAGTAATCGTTTCAAACTATGCAAATCGACCACTTTTGGAATACTTGCGTGGAATCGCGCACAATTTTCAGTTGCTAATATAATATGTAATAAATAAGGTTAGCTCCATTTAATTGTATAATTTTTAATAAAAATTTTTAAAATAAATATGTGTATTTATTTTGATCATTCTTTTTTTGTTGTTGTTATGTCAATATATTGACAATATTTTTTTTTCAGAAAAGCAAAATTATATGCGTCCTTATGACCACGTCCTAAAGCCTTGCGTCCAATTGACCCGGCGTCCATTTGTTGTATGCGTCCTTTTGCTTCGCGTTCAAATTTCCGCGTCTTTTTGACGCGATACCATAAAGATGGGAATAAAGCACACGCGTGTTGAAAGAAAATATTTCATCACTAGTGTTGAAATATCAAGGCACACTATTTAATTTAAACATATTATGGTGCCAATTTGACAGACCACCCCTATTTATTAAAAAGGACAAATTTTAGAAAGCAGTAATTGTTAATTGTTTAATTTATTTACCATGTATTTGTCGAGTGATTTAGAAGTAGAGTGTGAAAATACACCATCAGATATTATAAAAAATGTTAAAAATATACCTACTGGAAAATCTATTATCAGAAAAAATAAATCGCGCTGAAGAGAGTGTCATATATTAAACAACACATCTTTATCGGTAGCGAGGTTCAAACCCCATCAGAAGTATTTGACTTTTTTTTATAAAAACATTAAATAATTTGTAGAATTATTTTGAATTAAAATCTTCCTTGTTGGGTGGATTTTTTAAATTTATGTTTAATGCATCTTTCCTTGATTAAATTAAAAAATTTTCATTCTGGTTAATCTAGAAGTCAATCCAGGATTAGTTCTTCCTCTATGATACTTATATAAAATATGAAAAAATGAAAAAGTTAAACTACAAATAAAGGAAAAGCCTATTGATATACTATGAAACCAGATATTAAGTGGAAAATAATCCTAAGTATGCTAATTTCAACACTAGTGTTGAAATATTTTTTCACAGATCAAAGGCTTTTTTATTAATTCTTTGTGGTCGTAGGGAAAATAGTGTACATTACTCGTGTGAAAGCAGGCGGGGATCCGAGGGGGAAACTGCCTTCGCCCCCCCCCCCACCCCCCCTGAGTCTCACAAAAGGGGTGTTTTAATCTTGAGCCTTGAAAATTGTAGGACGTGTGAAGGCTCAGAAGTTTTTTAAGAAGTCACGTTTGAGAGTAGGAAGATTTTTAGAGCCGGGATACGCTCTTTTTTTTAAAGTCGCCCCCCTCCCCTCAACAAAATCCTGGATCCGCTACTGTGTGAAAGTGATTATTCTAAAACTCGGAGAATTTCAGCACTCGGCTGACGCCTGGTGCTAAATATCTCCTCATTTGAAAAGTATCACTTTCATCACTTGTTATGTATGTATTGTTAACTATTTCTTACAATTAAAGTAGTTAGTCAAATTTCTGCCAATAACTTTAATGTCACAGTCAAAGTTGTCTGGTTGGTTAATTGTTAATTAGTGTTTAAAATCTTTGTGAAACTCTGCATAAGTACACACATTAACTGCATGTTGATATAAATGTAGATACCTACCTAAAATATTGCATATAATATTACAGTGCCTATTAATAAATCCGAGGTTCCTTCTACTTACTTTATTTGCATATCTTTTCAGACCTGTTAAAGTAGACATCAACAGCATTTTCAACCCCAAAATACTCGCGTAGAAAAAGTATAGGCGAAGCAATGGGTTTTGCACGTTAAATATTTCGTCAATAACAGCTTGAGCCATTTTGTAGTATGTAAAAATGCACTAAATTTGCGAAACAAACACCGCACGATGACAAAGACGAAACTTCAAAACAATGATGATAGAATCAAAACAACAACGTTGTTTTCTTGTTTTTAATAGAGGTTATATCACGTACCGGTTGTATACCGTCATTCTCATTCTAATTCTAAAACTCATCATTGAACAAAACATCAAAACAAGACGCGCGCATCCTCCAGTAAAAACATTGGCGGCGCTATAAGGTGTGTATACAGGGTGTTTGCTACAAATTTGTGTGCGTTGTATCGTTCCTATATACCGGGTGACAACGAATGTTGTTGTCCCCCCCCCCCCCCCTATTTTTTCCGTAGTTTTATTAATACAAATTTTAAAATTTTGGGAGATTCTAAGCGTATATTTTGTTAGTTTTTAGTAAAATCATACTTTTAAAATTACTTCCGGTTTGACCGGAAGTGTAATCAACTCTTTTATTTTAAATAGAAACCTATTAATTTTTTTTCGATATTTGAATTCTACGGCAATTTTCTTTAAAATGACATATCATACATTATCATTTGTTTTTAAAATGGCTATCAGAAAAAATTTTCAAGAAAATCCTTAGATGGCCATGGACTCGCTAATATAACATGACTTTTTGAGAGTGGGCCATGGAAGTTTTAAAGTGGTCTATTTTAACCCGTTTTATGTTAAACAATAACATTCTTTGCGAAAGATACTTCTGTCAAAAATTTTAGATATGTCATATTTTTTTAAACAATGAGAAAGAATTACTCAATATTTTTAAATGGCAATAAGCCATTCATTTAGGGCCAAAAAATAGCTTATTAAATTATCTTTTCAAAAATGTTTCATAAGTATGGTATGATACTTAAAGGAGCAGCTAAAATTGAAAAAACATCGAGACATGTCATATTTCAAAAAAAGTTCTTCAATTTTTGTTACGAACACTTTTATTATTTCACAGCATATTTCATAGCCTACTTGTTTAACATAAAACAGGTTAAATAAACCACTTTAAAACTTCCATGGCCCACTCTCAAAAAGTCATGTTAATTAGCGAGTCCATGGCCATCTAAGGATTTCCTTGACAATTTTTCCTGGAAGCCATTTTAAAAACAAATGATAATGTGTGATATGTCATCTTAAAGGAAATTTGCTGTAGAATTCAAATATCGAATAAAAATAATAGGTTTATATTTAAAATAACTTTACTAAAAACTAATAAAATATACACTTAGAATCTCCTGAAATTTTAAATATTGTATTAATAAAACTACGGAAAAAATAGGGGGGGGGGGGGGTAACAACATTCGTTGTCACCCGGTATACTACACAAAATCAAAATAGTGCATTATAAGGCAATGTTGAGTATTTTAGGTATTAATAATTGGGTGTAAAAAAAAATATTGTGGAGATATCAAAAAACTAAATTTCTGGTTTTGGTATTAAATTTTTATGAATTATTGAAAAACAAAAATCACATTTTCAAAGCAGTTGTTTATGTTCTACAAAAAAGTCCTTTCTAGGGATGCACGATTCACATTTATTTTTTTGTATCGATACATTCTCGAGTCGTTCCTGCTATAAAACCTTTCCCGCCTATCAGTGACTTCTAAAAAAAACGTCTCCGCGTTTATACCTGAGATCCTGGATCGAATGGTATCGATACCCACCAAATTGTATCTATATGTACAGAAATGCATCACATTGAAAAGATCTAGGTATACAAAATATTGATTATCGAAGGTAAGTATCGATACTCCATGTTAACCTAACCATTCTAATCACTCACCTAACAGTCAACTCAAGAAAAAAAGATAACGCGCGTCATCATAATCATCAATAATAATTGTTGACTGCCACCTGAAGTGGAATAATCATAATATATTGATAAAATTAATTAACGTAAAGAGACTTTTGCATAAATTCTACTTGCTACGATAATTTTTATGATACTATTATACCGGGAGACAACGAAATTACTACCCTTGTAAAATAAAACATGACTTACTATGCAATATTGGTAGGTTATATGGTTGCATTGTGCGCATATTTTCAGTTTTCAAACGCCTGATTGTCACTTCCAAGTCCATACAACTTTGTTATTTAAATAGAACATTCTGTATATTTTTCAAAACATGCAATCTACAAAGAATTCTAGCCACACGATTTATTGTTTTTACAAAAACCAACTGAATAAGTTAGTAAAGTAAGTAAAAAGTTTAATATCATTTTTTCTTCTTTTTGAAAGTATTCCGTATGAATGAATCACAACTGAAAATTTGACATGTAAACACAAATTTCTCCAATAATTTCAATGGCACTCCCATTTTTAAATCTAATTTTTAAATTATCTTACTTTCCTATTCCTAAATATTTTTTTATTTATTCTTCCCTACTTCTATTAATTTTTAAGATAAAATCAATTAAAAGTTTAGTCATATTATTCAACAGGCAAAAATTGATGTTAATTTATTCATAGTTTCATCTAAGTTAGCTATGTATGCCCTGTTTACTAATTTCAACTGTTTTACGACGTTATCGCCATATTATTTTTATCCATAGCTACCTTAGATGAATCTATGACTAAATTAAAATCAATAAAATGATTGCTTGTTGGATAATGTAATTAAACTTTTGATTGCTTATATCTTAAAAACTAATAAGTTTAGACATAGGGAAGACGTTTGAATACTGAAAATGTGCGCAAGTGCAACCATATAAACTTACCAAAATATTTCATAATAATATTTTATTTTATAAGGACGTGAAAAGTTAGGTAGTAATTTCGTTGTCATCCGGTATATAAATTATTTGTTTATAACTCACTTGTCGAGTCTCTACTTAATACAGAATACTGTCATGGGGTCGTAGGATGTATACAAGATTCGTTACCAGCCTCTACAGATTCTCTATCTCCTACTATAGAAACAGTTGCTTCTGAAAAGAACAAGGTCATCGGTACCGCCCCACAAAAAAATTATAAATAATTTAATTTTGGTGGGCACCTTTAGTATCAGGGTGGACTAGTGCTCACCCTAGCCATTCCCTGGCGCTGCCGCTGTACACACGCGGTTGGAAAATGTGTCACGCACGCAGCACACGTCGAGTAGATCGATAACCTCGGTAAAAACACTTTATGAAACCGGTACAAGCAAAACTTATATTTTATTATAAGATTTATAAGTATGTACAGTATTTTAAATTAAAAACTACGACGGAAACATCTATATTTTCCAGTGCATGTTTCGCAAAACCAAATAAAGCTCATAAAACTTATATATAATGATCGTGTAATACTTACTTTATTCTTGAATCTTTGTAAAGCCGTCAAGACAGACATAACCAACATTTTCAAAACTAAAACGCTCACGTAAAAGAAATAAAGCCTAAGTAGAGGATTTTGTGTGTTAAAAATTTCACTAGCTTGAGACATTTTTTTGGTTATTTTTTCTGTTAAAAATAATTACAAATAGAGTGAACCTTTTAGTTTAATATACACTGCCAACGTCACCGTGTCACCGATCAACTCTATAGAACTGATAGCCTCCACTCGTCCAGTACAAAAACAAACATAAGTTTGAATAGCATACATTTTTAATTTCTTAACACTTAAACCATAGGCGGCACATTGTTACATTTTAATTTTAATAATATAGGTCTGGCAGGAGGTGACCGACTCCGTTAGCATGAAATTATGCGTCATCGAAAATCCGTTTTCGTTGTCCTAACTTAATTAATAACTAGCGATCGTATCCTCGGCTTCGTTCGCGGAATTGTTCTCCATTATTCGCTATGTGAGGAAAAAAACACCCTACACATACACCCTGTATATTTGAAATTATTACAAAATGTTCTCTCGTTACTCGTCTATAAAACCAAAAAATTCAAATTAGTTCGCATCTGACCGTTTTCGAAAAAAAAATTAAAATGTCAATATGTCAAAAGGAACGACGAAGGCCCTCGAATATTTTTCCAAGTACTGAGCCATATAATACATACATATCGCCCGAAAGGAGCGATATGTAAAAGCTACATATCGTTAAATCGGTGGAAGGTAAATTGGGGAGAAAGAGCAATAAAATAATTGATGGTCAAACAAGGTACAGGTAAATTGGGGCGAGACATCTCATAATGTAGCGGGTTAATTGGGGAGAACAAATAGGTACTTAGGCACTATTCTATTTACTGTTTAGAACTTATATATTTAAATAAATGTCCATTTTATAGTAAAAAAATATATTGTACTACTTATTAAAACTAAAATGTCTTTACAACATAATTCCTGATGGTACTATTGTGCCGATAAAAAACTGGGACAAGAGATTTACAAAAACAATGTAAGAAATACATATCCCCTAGACTATAAAAGGTGTCTAGAGCTAAAAAGGAAAAACATTCAAAATTTAAAAAGTAACCTAGGTTACATAATTTAATGTTTTGTATTTTTCGATACGGGGTGGTTAAATTTGAGAGACATCATATAATATGGATAAAGTAAATTTATTAGATTTTTTTAAAGTCAAATATTTTATAAATTATTATATTTACCATTACCACAAAATAATAAATAAAGCTAATACAGGTAATAAAATACATTTAATAAAAAGAAAAAAATTGCGAACACAAAGTTTGTCAAAACAACACAAAATTAATATTTGGTCATAGAACCATTTCTGTTTATTACTTTTTGGAGCCTTTGTGGCATACTTAAAACTAAGTTTCTACATAATTCGACAGTTATTTCATCCCAAGCTTGATTTATCCTATGACGTAATTCATCCCTGTTTCTAGGTTGAAAATCATGTTTATACATAGATTTGACCATGGCACCCCAAATGTTTTCTATCGGGTTCAAATCGGGACTCTTCGAAGCCCAGGGAAGAACTGCTATGTTATTTTCTTGGAGAAAATTTTGTACAATGCGCGCTGTGTGTATTGGAGCATTATCATGCTGAAATGTGTAATTTTGACCGTATACAGCGTTTACCGATGGTATCATCACTTCGTTTAGTATATTGTCATATATAGACATATATGAATATTCTATTTTATCCAAAATTCAATTTTATTATTTAAAGTTAATATTAAATATACCTACTGACCCAATTATTTGTTATTAAAACAAGCACACTACAAGAATGCTATCTAAGCATATTGCCGAGCTTGCATTTTGTTACCAATCAATAACTGGGTTAGTTTATTAATACTGATTGGTATAAATAGCAGGCCGGTACTATGCAAAAGATACCATTCGGGTTAGGACCATTCGGGTCTCGACCAGTTTGGTCAAGATCATTCAAGCCGATCATTTGGGTAGAAACCACTCAGTCGACATCATTTTGGGCAGATACGACTCGGTCCAGATAAGTAATATTGGGTCAGTAGCAGCGCAGAGTCCTGTTCCAATTATCAGCCCTTTGCCCTAGAGAGCTCGTCCCTAGTTAATAATGTTGTAAGTAAAACTTAATTTTATGTAACCGTTTTAACTGCCGTTCTCTTATATAATAAAGTAGGTGTTTTGGAGACTTGTCGCCTTTAATTCTTCCCCACGTGACAATATTAACGTATACTGCTGCAGTTAGTCTTCCTTCGACGATTTGGCAAAGTCCTGGTCCTCTAGCGCTAATCCAGCCCCAAACATTTATGGAGAAACGCCCACTTTGGTTGGTTTTGTGGGTGTATCTCTCATCATACCGCATGCCGGAAGGCCTATACACCCGAATTCTCCCATTATTGCATGACTGAAAAGTTTTCTCGTCGGAAAATATAACTGTTTCCCATAAATTTATTTGATTAATATATTCATGTGCAAATTCTAACCTGCCCTGTTTATTTATTTCCGTTAAAAATTTTTTATTGGCAGCACAACGGCTTCGTATATCGGAATTTCGAACCCTGTATCTAGCGGTATTTGCAGAACCTGGAAAATTCGCCTCTTCTTTTGCCTTGATTGCAGTTTCGAAGGGATGATCCCTTAGATAATTAACCAGTCTTCTATCTTGATCATCAGTAGAAATTTTAGGGGAACCAGAACCTGCATTGCTAATAATAGTCCCATGTCTTGCTATTTTTTGTTTTGCCAATAGCACGGTATTCTTGCTTACTCCCAGTTCATCTGCAATATCCCTAATAGCAACACTATCTCGCAACCGACTATAAATAATTGCCTTTTGCTGGGGGGTTAATTGTGGCATATTTACAAATAATATATGATTGTATGTTTGACGAGTCAATCATAAAGTGACAATCTTTATTGACATGCAAATTTTCATGACATTTTACTGGTACCAGGCTTGATGTAAAATTATTCTTAATAGTCTAGGAGAAAATAGAAAAATTTCCTGTCCCAGTTTTTTATCGGCGCCATGGTACATGATTTACATGACTTTTGCCAATATAGGAAACACATTTGACAAAATGTAATCTTGACATTTTACCATCATTATATTTTTTTATATTTGATGTTAACAATTCTTGTTTTGTGCGGGCAGCTTTACTTTGTATTTTCTTGGGAAGTGAACTACTATTAATTTTAATATATGTATCAGTTTGGAATTCTATTAACTACATTAATAAAGTGAAATAACGATGGATGCGCACTATAAAAATACTTATTAAATTTAGAGTGGAAACTCTCACAAGCATTTGTGGTATTCTCTGTAGAGCTACTACATGAAGCCCATAATATTGGTGGAAATCTAGCTTGCTCAGATATATAGTTGTCAACTAAATAATCACTATCAGCCATACTAATAACAGCTTTTGTATTAAGTTGAAAAAAATCAAATACAAAACAATCTGACACGTCAATATGATCTAAGTAGGCCATACCAAATAAATGACGTAACCACTTTCCTACTTCACTATTTGGATCAGTATATTCATTTTTTCCAAGACATTGAATTTTTCTAAACCAAGCTTGACCTAAGTGAAACTTGCTTCCCGTTATTTGCGAATTAGGGAAAACAATATCTATAGCATTATGTTTAGCTTGCTCAAAATCTGCAACTACAATTTTTGGATTGAAAACATAGTTGTGCTGAAGACATATTATTATGCTCTGTATGTGTCTAAATAAAGTAGTGTAAGATTCATTAGATTTATCTGGCAACAAGCAAAATGCTATAGGTATATAATGACCGTTGTTAATGGCATGAATTGTAAATAGTTGACAAAAAAATTTAGCACAGTATTGAAAGGTTCCGTCTACGTAAATTTTTTCACATTCACACAGGTATTGCAAATTTGTAGCACAGGAAAACACTATAATTTTCGCTTGTTCATTACATATTGGTATAAAACTTTCACTTTTGATGGTTTTAAAATCGGATGATATCAAAATTTGGAAAACTTCATCTTGTGATTTAGGCAGGGTAGGCTGAAGCTTTCGCTGTGCATTGTAAATATTTTTCCTTATGAGACTCATACCTGTTGATGTTATATTTTCTAAATCGCCAACGTTTTCTCTTAAAACTGTATGAATAATTTTTGATGGACGTTTCGATATGTCAGTCGTCGCTTTTCTTTTGGTACTGTTGCTAATTTTCTTTCTGCTAATTGTTTCGCTGGTGTAGCTTTCATGATTGTGTTACACATTTGCTTTGCCGGTAATACAAGTGTCTCCAATTGTATACAATTTTGCCTGACATTTTTTGTTAGTGCAAATCCAAAAACCTTCACCAGAAGTTTTTAACACACGTTTTTTTGAAAAAATAAAACCACAATAGGAAATTAGGACTTTGCCACGTTCACTAACAATAAATTCGAAATTTTCTATTTTTCACTGAGATCTATCATATATAACTCAAAAGAATATACTAACCACTAATTACTTGTAATACAGCCCCTTTGGATCCTACCTATCTATCTTTATACATTGTCCCCAGTTTACCTGTGACAATTCTAATCCGTAGGTTCGCTTGGCACTAATTTACCTTACCTAAAAATATTAAATCCCGAATTTACCAACACCGGTTTAATCGGCATTTAATAATAAATAACCCACTTGAAACCGATTATAGGTAAGTACTTTCGATTCCAAAATTCGCTAAATATTCTAAAAGAATAAATTTTTTCTCATCTTCCGTCAATTAGACGGCTAAGCTATTTCTTTCAAAAAATAATCACACTATGTTTCGTAGAAGCTTCAAAATAAGGAGGACAAAATCAATGGCGACTCGTGGCCAATTTTACATATTATGTTACATATTACGTGGATGTTCAAGCTTTAGGCTAATGAGGAAGCGGGTTAAATGTTTGATGGGTGTGCTCTACTTTTGAATTGGAAGAGAATATCGTACAATGTTACTGGGGATTGTGCAAAGTTATCTGACATAAGGGCTTAGAGTTGTTCTACGTTATCGTTGTAAGTGCAGGAAAAGAGAATATGGAACAGGGATTCCCTTTCTCCGCAATGGAAAAGATCTTCTCGTTGGAGTCCTATATTCTCTGTTTATGGGTGGGGGTCAAACAGTGTTCTGATCGGAGTCTGCAGAGTGTCACCACCTCTTTTCTTGTGAGATGAAACCACGGCCTCTTGTATGGTTTTCCCGTTGACAGTAAGTACTTCCTTCCCTTGCTTCATCCAATTCAGGTAGGTTCCAATGTCCAAGAACTTCCATCTCCACTTTTTATAGCAGAACTCCTGTATTCTCGGTAGAAAGACCCTGAAGTCAGCCTTTGGTCTTTCTTAATTAGGTATAAATACGTATTCTTTTTTTACCGGCGAGTCCACCGGTTGATCCGAATCGCGTTCTGAAATTGCCTATTGTATGACCGGTTGGACATTAATCATGTTCTTTTATTCAGGGTGGAATTCTGATAATTTCTATCAACGTCAACGAGAGAGAGATTGTAAAATAATACACCAATCGTCAATCGTCACGTCATTCCACCAGCTGTCAATCATAAGTTCATCAGTTCCTCCACTGGTTGAATTTATCGGCGAAAAAAGAATTGTTCGCGTTCGCCCGAAATCGAAGTTCATAATTTCGTCAAGAAATAAGTATATTACATTTTTAAAAGTTCTATAACTTGTTTCAGGGTTAAAAATTTCAGATTTTCACATTTTTTCCTACATATTGGTCCTACATAATGCTGTAGATAATATGTGGATATTTTCTTTCTCGAACAGTAACAAATATACCGGGTGATTCATTAAGGGTGACGAGCGGCCATATCTCGGAAACTACTGGGCATAGAAATTCAGGAAAAAAAAATTATAACTAGTGGCCATAAGAAAATCCTGGAAATAATTTTTAAGTTTCGCATTTTGCCGCAAGAGGGCGTTATTGAAGAGTAAATTTAAAAATTTTACATATCTCCGAAAATTCCACATAATCCATCCATCTTTTTGGTCTTATGCTCATTGGCGTACCGACTTTAATAAGAGAGGGGGGAGCTGTTGAATGTGTAATCATTTAAATCGATGTAACTTATAAACGACTTATCCGATTTTAGCAAACTAAAGACTGTTTGGAAGAGAAATGTATGCACTTTCACCAATCATATTTAATTGTCCATAATAGTTCTAAAAAAAATGCTAGAGGGCGCAATTCGTAATAATAACACATTTTTTGATTTTACTCCGAAAAAATCAATCATACGGTATAATTATAATACCATTATCGAAAAGTAGATGAAATTTGCTAGAGAAAATATTAAAACCGCAGCTCGATATCTCCGTTCGTTTCAGCGTTATCGCCAATAATAATGATCAATTCGGCATAAAAATGGTCTTTTGCGTTTTTCTCCTTAGGCACACCGTTCTTAATTAAAATAATTAAATCAAATTAGCTCTACTATTTATTATTATCATTATTAACTTTGATAATGAAAAATTTTGTTTTATAAAAATTGTTGGAAATGACCACCTTCACTTCCGCCTGTCTAATTTAATTTAATTATTTTAATTAATAACGGTGTGCCGGAGGAGAAAAACGCAAAAGACCATTTTTATGCAGAATTGACCAGGCTAATCAGAAATAATATCCACATGGAAAAATATCAGTGGCGTCCCACTTTTTTTCTAAAAAATATATAATCGTTTACTTATAAAAATTATTCTATTGGCGATAACGCTGAAACGAATGGAGATATCGAGCTGCGATTTTAATATTTTTTCTAGCAAATTTCATCTACTTTTCGATTATGGTATCATAATTATACCGTATGATTTATTTTTTCGGAGTAAAATCAAAAAATGTGTTAAGTATTACAAATTGCGCCCTCTAGCATTTTTTTCAGAACTATTATGGACAACTAAATACGATTGGTGAAAGTGCATACATTTCTCTTCCAAACAGTTTTTAGTTTGCTAAAATCGGATAAGTCGTTTAGAGGTTACAGCGATTTAAATGATTACACATTCAACAGCTTCCCCCTCTTATTAAAGTCGGTACGCCAATGAGCATAAGACTAAAATGATGCATAATTGGTGTTATCAAAGATATACCTTAATGTGGAATTTTCGGAGATATGTAAAATTTTAAAATTTTCTCTTTAATTACCCCTCTTGCGGCAAAATGAGGAACTTAAAAATTATTTCCAGGGTTTTCTCATTTTTTAGTTATAATTTTTTTTCCTGAATTTCTATGCCCAGTAGTTTCCGAGATATGGCCGCTCATCACCCTTAATGAACCACCCGGTACATAATTAGAACTACATAGGCCTATATACAATCAAGGGCAAATTCACGCCGGTAACCAGGCCGGATGAGATCGGATATCTCGTGGGGTGCGGAAGAAGGTACACACTCCCCATGCAGTGACGCAAGAAACCGAGGGTTAGCCCTTGTGGGGGTGTGTCGCATGACTGAGGATCGTGGTTCGGAACTTACGTTAAGCTGTAGGTCCCCTCGGGAATTCCTCTGGCAGCGAACGAAGAGGTAAAAAGTCTAATTCGAAAGAATGGCAAGAAATGACAATAACAAGTGTTCCCTTTACACTGTGTTCCATCATTGAAAAAAAAACAAGTCGGATAGCGATTATTTACCAGTTTTATACAAATCAAAATAATTGGCTACTATCTTTATGCAAAAAAATCGGTATAGTGAATATATTACCGGTATTTATCGATATTTTATTTTTTAAGTAGGTAACTTGTACGCATTTGTTCTTGCTCCGTTTATGGTGTAACGAATTTTAACATTCCATCAGCAAAAATTATTCCTCACATCCTCTCAATGGGTATTATAATATTCCTTGAATATACATTTCTTGCCGTTCTGCCCTTCTTTCGAATTAGGTTTTTTTCCTCTTCGTTTGCTACTCCAGAGGGGACCTACAGTTTAACGTGGGTTCCGAACCACGATCCTCAGTCATGCGACATCCCCCAAGGGCTATCAACCCTTGGTTTATTGCCATTACATGACCTACCGATTGGGGAGTGTGTACCTTCTTCCGCACCCCACGAGATGTCCGATCTCATCCGGCCTGCTAACCTGCGTGAATAGGGTGGGTTGGGAGATGATGCATTTTACAGTCTTCCCTGCATTCTTAAATCCACTAAATTTCGGACATACTTTTTTTATTGTACGTATGCCCACTTCGGGAATCGAACCCGGGTCGCCGCGGTCGAATGCCAGTAGCTCTACCTCTGAGACACAACCGCGGTCATACATTTCTTCTTTTTAAATGTCTAAAATACTTAGTAAAATTAAAAATTTGAATTACTTTCTTTAAATTCACTGCGCGGCGACGAGTTACCCATGATAATGAATTAAATTTGATCTTTGAACTATCAAATTAAACACCCGACATGATAAAATCAAGGGTCGATAGATATTTTATTCATACACTTTATTATTACATAATTATTATTGTAACGTTTATTTAATCATGTATATGGTAGTAAATGTTACTATTTTTAGCTGTCAACAAACTCGTTCATTTCAAGAAGATTCGCAATCTGTAGTTCTGTTATTTATTATAGGTGTTATAAAATTTGCACATTATATTTAAATGGGTGACTCCTTGGGTGTCCTAGGGCCGTTTGCAAAGGTTAGGCTTAGACAAAGTTAAGTGACACCTAATGTAAAGTGGCACTTACTGGTTTGCACAGTCGCAAAAAATGTTTTTAAGTGTCACTTAACATTAAATAAGATAGGCGAAGAATGGCTTCGGCTTAAAGTCACACTTAAGAATAAAACGTCAAATCTTGAAGGTTACAGTTTGGTCTGTCGTTTTTAAAAAATCTAAAATCGATTTTTTGGATCAACTTCACAATGATGATGACTTGGATGACCTAATTTTAATAATATTGGGAATTCCACGACGTATCTATAAAAGATTTAATTATTTCCACAGTTTCGATGAGTTAACTTTTTTAAAAAAGATTCCGTGTTACGAAGCCAACAGCTTTGAACTTTGAACATATTACATTTAATTTAATTTCCTACTATAATATCTTTATATGTAGAATTGAGACAAAAAATAAATTCTAAAAAAGTAGTTATATCTACTTTATTTTTTATTTGCTCCATAATGATAGTTAAGCAATAAACAGACATGAAGTATAAATGGACACTTCTTTCCAAAAACATTTTTAAACAAAATTATTTTTAAGATTCAAGAAGTAGTCCATACTCACAGTGGTTAATAATTATATGATAGGAATAAAAGTCGGTCTAAACCACAATATCCTTAATGAGAAAATATGTTTATGGGTAATTTACATGGATAAAAGAAGAGAACATGTTTCGACCTTAGAAAAGGTCATCATCAGCTCTAACTAGAAAAGTTTCGTAGATAAGCTAGTACATTAGTGCAAAAATGGTGATGTAGAAATTAAAGCATAAAATTTAAACAGGGGTAGAGGTTTTTAATACATAATATTATCAGACCTAGTCTGAAAAATATGGGGGTGGACAGAATGAGTGGTAGAAAATATTGGAAACCCTTTGTTCACCCTTGGTTGGGTAAGAATATACACTCTCTCACAAAAATATATTCTTTTTTCTTTTTTAATTTTAGTAAAAAGTCGAAATCTTAAACCTTAAAGGTCGTGATTCAAGACTCATAGATATGTGGTAATTTTTATTATATTTTAAAAAATTCTTATAATAAAATATTCAATCTGCTTGAAGAGATAAACAGGGTGTAGGAGAAGCCATCATCTTAGCGTATTTATAATTCTGTAATTAAAAGGAAAATTTTACAATTGCATAATGAATTCTATTTTTATTGTATTAATGACTATTTAAACAGTTAGACATATATTTACCTGAACATATAGGAATCCGGATACTATTCATTTAATATTATATAAGATGATAATCTTTATTTTTATTTTTCATTTTGCAATGTAATTTGTTTGAAATGGCCGCCATGGTAGGTTGGCAGAATGAGAAGGATCCCCGGCCCCCACCACCCTTTAATTTTCGATTCTCAGACACGTTTTTAAATTAACAAATCATTTCACCATAAACCTCTGTTTTCTAAGAATCGAACATATTTTTAAAGTCTCCAATGAAAAATATTTCACTATACTACCCTAAGGGTACAAAAAGAAAAATAAAACTATTCGTTTGGTAATCTGCCGAATTAAAGAAAGGTAAGATTTTCATTTTTTCCAAAAAGAATTTTTTTACATTTTTTACATTTTTTACATTTTTTACATTTTTTACATTTTTTACATTTTTTACATTTTTTACATTTTGTACTATTTCAGTACTTTAGGAAGATTTAAAGATTTCATAAACTCATAAATAATAATTATATATGCTTGAAGAATATATTAAAATTTTAAAATTTTTTTAAAAATTTAAAATAATAAATAATAATATATAAAAAGATTAAAAAAAATTGCTTTGGTTTATTAACAAAAAATTTTCCTTTTAATTACAGAATTATAAATACGCTAAGATGATGGCTTCTCCTACACCCTGTTTATCTCTTCAAGCAGATTGAATATTTTATTATAAGAATTTTTTTAAATATAATAAAAATTACCACATATCTATGAGTCTTGAATCACGACCTTTAAGGTTTAAGATTTCGACTTTTTACTAAAATTAAAAAAGAAAAAGAATATATTTTTGTGAGAGAGTGTATATTCTTACCCAACCAAGGGTGAACAAAGGGTTTCCAATATTTTCTACCACTCATTCTGTCCACCCCCATATTTTTCAGACTAGGTCTGATAATATTATGTATTAAAAACCTCTACCCCTGTTTAAATTTTATGCTTTAATTTCTACATCACCATTTTTGCACTAATGTACTAGCTTATCTACGAAACTTTTCTAGTTAGAGCTGATGATGACCTTTTCTAAGGTCGAAACATGTTCTCTTCTTTTATCCATGTAAATTACCCATAAACATATTTTCTCATTAAAGATATTGTGGTTTAGACCGACTTTTATTCCTATCATAAAATTATTTTTTATTGACAATATTATCAAAAAACTTGTTCTTTTTTAATTTCTAATTCAGTTTTTTCAATTTCTAATAATAATTTCCGTTTCTGTGAATTATGCAATTCTTTATTTCTTTCTTGTAGTGTTCGTTTATTGTCTTGTTCTTCTTTATATAGCAATATTTTAAATTTTGCCAATTCAGAATATTCTTCAGCCAGTTTACTAGAATGCTGCTGCTGACTTGCAGGCCTTCTTCTGCTAGTCCAGCAATGTGTTATTGCAGTATCTTTCGGCTGTCCTAATTAGGCAGTATTTATTTTTTTGTGTTCCTACAAGAAAACAACACATAAATCAAAGTTAGTTTTGTTAAAAAATATAGGGATTATTTCTGAGCAACTTACATTTTTATGGACTATTGCAGGGATAGGTCCTTCATCTTATTCTGCTTCCAGTATTACATAATCTTGTTCAGAATTTTCATTGTTACATTTTGCAAGAGCAGTCCGAGCAGTAGCAGAGTTTTCCGGTATTTGTTTAGGTTTGTTCATACTCTGTGAATCTCCATCATACAGGTTATCAAGGCCATAAACAGTTTTATGATTAATAATACCTAATACAAGTTCTTTGCATTCATCATCACAACTACTTTTAGGTACACCTCCACCAGTACAGTATATTTCTTTTTTTTCTTCGGCCACCTGTTTTATCACTTTGTTTTTATATTTTCGGAGAGATTCATTTGTTCTTTGTATGTTCTCTGCAGAACGAGAGTTAAATACCCTGGCGATGGAATCCCATGCTTCGTCTTTATTTTTCCAAGTTATAGAATCTGTTTTTTTATTTATTTATTTTTAACTATATCTTTGAATTCGCATACAGATTCTGAGTGTAGGCTTTTTTCCCGGTTTGAATAATATGGGGTCCTTTTTATCTTGGATCTCGGTCATTATTTAAAGAAATTTTTATATTACGATCGGCTTACTTGACATAACATCAAATTTTTGAATAAAACTAAATGTCAAAAAATTGACAAATAACAATAAAATAAATAAAATTTCTAGCCGGAGGTGACGTTGCCATTTATTTACTCGACCTAGCTAAGTTTTTGTTAAGCCAAACATTAGCAAGCAACTTAACGGTGGGGGTAACCCTAAAATTAAGTGCCACTTTGTTAGGAGACAGAAATAAGTGCAACATGAGCAAACGGCCCCGAGAAACACTCCATACTTTTTCCAACCATCAAACCTCAGCATGTGCTTTCATCATTTAATATTTTCAGATAGTGAGAAAATGGGCCGTTATAACATTTTCGAGATGGGAGGACGCATTTTTTCCGTGACAATAAATCTTGTGTACAGAAGTGGCGGCTCGTGAGGTGGGGCCACAGTGCCATGTCCCCTGCTGCCTTACTAATTGAAACTGATAACGATTTCTATTCTTATTTTTAAAGCAATTCAAATAAGAATAGAAACGTAATCAGCCTCAATTCGTACTATTGATATTGATCCAGCAGGCTGAGCGATGGCATCATGGCTCTACCTTACCAGCCGCCATTGGTCTACAGTACAGTACAGTACAGTACAGTACAGTACAGTACAGTACAGTACAGTACAGATTAAAAGCGATATATTTATTAATAAAAACCAACAATTTATTTTCTCAACCATAGCTAATTGATTAAATTTTTCTGCTGAAATGCACAGAAGAACAAGTGTTTGTTCGTTTTTTTTTCTGCTTGTGTAAGAATTATAACTCCGAAAGTACAACAAAATAGTTGTAGAATTCGTTTTAAACAGTTAAAAACGGCTTTTGTGCATTTGCCATGGTAAAGTTATTCAAAATAATCGTTATTTACAACTAGCAACTCTGTTAACATGGAAAGAGAAGTGGCAATACTGTAAAAATAACGAAACCTTAAAACCTTTAGTAAAAAATGGAATTATTTTTTTTCTAGAAATCTTATAATTTCGTCTATTTTATCGGGTTTTAAGTACTTAATACGCATGTTCATGTTCCACTATTGAAGAAATATTTACCAGTTATTTTTTAAAATCTGTTGCGTATAATAAAAGTTTTAGATCGATTGGGGTTGGATCCTCGTTCAAAATATATCAGAAAATATCGCGGTGGACAAATATTTGCATGATCAAAATCCAACCAAGGTTAGTAAAAAACGTTCATATTATAGGTAAGTACCTAGTACATTTTATGCACTACATCTTGTAGAAATTGTCTAGAAATTAGCGGAAAACTGAAGATTTTTGAAATACGAAAGATTTAGTTTGGTCAGAAAATAATAGTTTGTTAGAAATATATTTTGGTATTATACCTTCAATTTTCGCACGATTTGATACACTCTTTAGAAAAAAATTGTGTGACTGGGACAAATGTTTTGATTTAAATTAAAAAAGAACAAATTTAACCTTACAGTTTTGCATATTTTTGAAGTATATTCTTAACGTCACCGCTGTCAAATTTCAGAAAACGACTTCTTTGTAATTGACCACTGTGATTGGTCAGTTTCATATCCTAACTAGGATGGATATGAAATCATATTCGTTCAATTAACCGGAAGAGCCCATCAGTGTAAAGAAAACAGCAAATTTCCATATGGGAGTAAAAAAATATTTAAATAGATGTGCCTAATGTCCCGATGTATGCATGGGTTCCTAAAAATCGCTTGGAAGAGAAGTTTCACAGTTTTTTTTGGCTGGTTGCCTTCTATAGGCGATTGCTTAATAAATTTGTACTTAACGTTTTTAAATCAAATGAAGTAATGAAGATTTTCCTTTCATTTCGTTAGATCCATTCCGAGATGCGTTTCGCCATTTTATGGCTCAGCAGTAGAGCTAAGATCCGACAAAAAGAAGGAATAACTCAAAACTGCTTATGCACCAGCAAGATGTTGCATGGAGAGACATCTGTGTCGTTGTTAGACTCTCTCACAGGACTCTATTGTGCATACCAGCCAGCACCTCTAACAATCTTATAGAAATAAAAGCAAAATGTTAAGAGGGAATCAGCTGTAAAGATATTGTCACAATTACAGGAATCCCGCTAGGTGGCGCTGACCCGTAAGTATCGGTTTAAAGTTCCGAAAACTAATACAAATTAAATATAGATTTTACTTTCATTTCGTTAGATCCATCCCTAGACGCATTTCGCCATATCATGACTCATCAGTAGAGCTAAGGTTAAAGTTTTTAATTTAATTTTTTAATCTATTGCATTTTCCATCGCAAATCGCAGACAAAATGGTATGCAGGTACACCTCGTATTTTTCTTACTGGATCGGTACACAAGAAACTATAGAATTCATAGAATAGTAAAATGTAATTAAACCGGTTTAAATTTGGTATCACAAGATAATGTAAAGTTCCTCATGTGGCCGTTTAACCTGGCGACTCGTTCGCCGGCACATCGTGGTTTCCCATTCGTTAGTTCACCATTTTGTCAATAACTATTTCACAGAATTACGTTATACTTAAAACTGTTAGTAATGGGTTTTGAACAACTTTTAAAATTTTGACAGTTTTTAATATTTTTGACAATACAAAGAACTTTGTGCACAACTATCTACTGTATAACATGATCATTATACATGTGCTTCGTTAATAATAGTAATAATGCAGCCTGCTGAATGTACATAGAAAATTAATTTCGTGTAACATTATTATCTAGTTGGTTTTACCATAATTTCTAATATGATCATGTGGTCGAACGACAAAGCATCGAACTTTGGATCTTACGGTCGTAAGTTCAAGCCTGGCAGCCTGCAAACTTTTGAAAAAATTTTTAACACAAGGTTCGTAAGTTTGGTCGTAGAAAAAAATACTGTTCAACTCGAGTGGATTGTCCATATCGCGCTCGAAAGTTTAAATTCCTCGTGAGATATAGCCACCATATCCACTCTTGTTGTTGTTTCTTCGATTTTTTTCTCCATGAAAATAACTTTCTCACATCTCCATAGATACTACACAAACTTAATAATTTGCTTATAGACTATTTCAGAAAGATGTAGAGTAATAAAAGCTCATTAGGTATGCAAAGGGACTACAGAGTGACCCAACGAATATTTAAGCCACTTTCATAATTTGGCATGATTTCCTTGAAAAATTCTTTATTTTCATCAAGTGTAGGCGTTTGGGTCAATTTATGGGTTTTGCCTATTGTTATCCATTCACAAACACTGAAAATAATCTGACAATTATGTACCTACATAGTATTAGGTGCACTTATTTTTTATTAAACATAATAAAAAAATACATTATACAGAAATTAAATTATAAAAAATCATAATATTCTTCGTCATCTGAGGAACTGTCATCTCCTCTTGACGTTATAATTAACGGGTCGAAGCGACGTTCCGAATGATCAGGTGGTCAAGATTTCACATTTTCTCCTCTTCTTTAATGACATGATGGACTGCTTTTCGTCAGTTTTCTGGTGTCACATCATTAATATATGACTTGATCAAACTGTAGCTTAACGTCTATCATTTTGAATGTTGTGTTATGTCTTGCTACAAATCCTTTCACTTGCGCCCATATAAGTTCTAGGATTTAGTTCGCAATGATATGGCGGTGTGCGCAGCACAGTTACACTATGTTTTTCAGCTATATCTTCCACGGCATATATCATATAACGATGTTTGTGTAAATTTGCTATAGCTAACAGTTCCTTCTTCATCAAATTATCTTCTTTTTTTATCTTTGGTTATAGTATAGTTATCATAAATAATTTCAGTCACAAAATTTACCTGCGCCTATGACCAACACCGAACACCGCTGGAATTTCCCATTTTATTACTCTCTACATCTACACCCTTCTGAAATAGACTATAGTTCTTTTGTAATTCATGCCAATAAGAACCGCAATTTACCATGGCAAATTTTAGCGCGGTCAGATCCACCTAAAGTTAAAAAAGTTGTAACTTAAAAAAGCAGGAAGACAAATATGTAAAAATTTTACAAAATTCCGTCATTCCTCCTGGATCGTTACGTTACATGAGAAATATAGTTTATAAAGGTTACCTAATCGTATTTTCCAATTTGAAAAAAATCAGTGAAAGCTGAGGGCAAAATCTTTTTATTTTGTGATTAATTGTTAATTTTTAAATATTTTTTAAGAATCAAAGCCACTTAGACCCAAATGACTTTAAATTTCAAACGAGACGAATATGCGGTGGGCTGGTCTAGCTACTCAGTTTCACTTGACGTGGTTTAATTACTAAAGTCGACGACGGAGTCTTTTGAGAAATTGATACCCGAAATGCTATAAATATATTTTTTAAATGTTTTAAGGCATTCCTTTGACCCCTCGAGTTTAGTTGAGGACTATTGCATGATAAAATAACTGGAGTAAATGTTTTGAAGTATTAGGTACATTAAAAAAGGATAACAATGTAGGTACGCGTATTAATTAACGTTTTCTTTCAAAAAATACCTATTTCGATTTAAGAAATTACTACTTTTACTCGGGCATATTTTTTTGTATTTATTAACGAGTTTTTGCTGAAGCTTTTCTCAGTGTAGGGCTCGGGACCAGTGGCGTGCATACGATATAGGCAAAAAAGCATTGCCTACCCTGGGAACAATAAAAAAAAACAGACACTTTTTTTTTGTATTTTAGTTTTTATCCTTGTACTTAATCCGACTTTGGCAATTTATCTCTACATTAATATAATATAGAATAGAAAACTTAATTATAAGTTATATCACAAGAGGTGAATATTTTTTTGAATATTTTTTGACATTTTTGTGCCAAATTTCTTTTAAAAAAATATTTTTAAAGAATTTTTGTCTCGCGAATTTTTGACAGAAATTTTGCGGAAAAATGTCAAAAAATATTTTAAATTATATATTTACCTGGAGTGGTATATGTTCAGATTATATACCAAAAAAAAAAGAAAAAATACAACGAAATGCAAGATTTTTAAAATAATTTATGTAGCTACTAGAAAAACGGACAAAACGAAACAAAACCTAAACAATTGACAAAGTAATAAAACTAACAAAAAATTAGTTATAAGTATTATTGTTAAACACACAGTTATTATAATAAACAGTAGTGGCTTGCTGGTGTTGCTGGAAACTCTTCGAGCTGCAAGAGACTGGAGCTTCGTGTTGGTCCAACCCATTAGTTGGAGGGTGACCTCTTAAACCTTGAATAGTGTTTTCGTGATGAGTTTTGTCCATCTGCAAGTATGGCTTTATGGATGCAGCACTACTATGTCCAGTTATTTTTATAAGAGTTTGTTCGCTCACACCTGCTTTGCTTAATGTAGAGACAGCTGTGGCTCGATTGGAATGGTTTGTGATTTTTTCTTTCTTAGTATCTAGTCCAATTTTTTGTGCTGCTTGTTTTGTCCAATTAGAAAGAGTATTTTTTCCAATGGGACAGTTTTTGTACCAATTTCCCATTTTCCAATTTGGATTAACTGTCAGGAATAGTCTTTGGGTAGTTATATTTTGCCCTCTTTTTGAAATTAGTTTTCTGTAAAGGCGAACTGAACATAAATCGGCATCTTTTGTGTTTGCCACTAACCATTTTGAATTTGAAAGCTTCTTGTCTCCGCCTTGGGATCTTTTTGAAAAGATTGGGTTATATTCCATTCTATTACTTTTTGTACCATCGCTATAATATTCTTCTCTGAAATACGTAATTAGGCGTGTCTCGGCTTCTCCTCCTCTCCATGCTAATTCCACAGCCGCTATTTGATAGAACTTTTTCTGTAAATCCTCGGGGTTATTTTCGTCAAAAAATTTTACCATCTTTTTGTACTCGTCGTAGGTTAGTGCTCTTGCACTTTTCCGGTGATTTTTTGGATCAGCCTGAAGCAGTTTTCTTTTAGAATTTCTAGCCATAGGTGCTTTTTGGAATTCAGGATCTTTAAAAGGATCAAATTTAATGTTGTAATTATTGAAGTACCTTTCTTGAAGCAGTTGGGCTGTTTGGTTCCACATTGTCTTGATAACCCGTTCCTTGTAGTCAGAACCATCTTTTTTCTTCATATTAAAACTCCAGTCTTCCAATATAGCGGCAAGCTGTATTATAGTTGTATTTTTGGTCAATATATACTGCCGTGTTTCATAGAATTTCTCGAATTGGGTCCATATATACTTTTTTGTTTTTGTTGTATTTTCTGGAATAGTCTTTTCAGCGTTTTTGTTTATATTTTCGACTGAAACATTACCGAATCGGCAAGATTCCATTTTTAAAAAAATGTGACATGAATCTGACAACATCAAAAACTTGATTTGTTGAAAGGGATTTTTGTTATTATAGAAACGGTCTATAGCAACCATCAAATATTTTAAACTTGTTATGATGTTGTTATGCATTGGCATTGTTGTGGCAGGTGGCCCGGGGTATATCCACTTATGCGGGGTATATTCAGTATAATATGCATCTGATTGGTCGCAAAAGAGCGTTTAATTGGTCAGAATCGGATTGAGGTATATAATCCTATATAATTTCCACGAACGCATTATTTGCTTATTATATCGTAAACTAGATCCCTGTGTAAGCATTCCGTAAGACCGTTCTAAAAGCAAAGATCTCGCTGTACATTAGCTGTCATATATCAGCCCGCGCCAAGAAAGCCCGCGTTTGGCGTGTGTGCCATTAATCTTCAAGTTTTACCGTAGTTTGGAAAATACTTCGCTTTCTCAATATAAAATATGAAACACGCCTCTATAAGCTTTATTATTAATTAGTGTAGTTAAGATATTTTTAAAGGGATAACGGATAAGGTATCTTAAAATAAGAAGCACTTTTGTGACAATTAGAATAATTTTTGCTGATAGGTTCATAATAGTTAATAATCAGTAAGTTTATAATATTTCACATATTATTAATTGACCTCGTTTTTGGCAACATTGGTTCAAGCAGGTGGATGATAGATTTTTAATTTATAATTAGAGTTTTCGGCCTTTTGCTAGACTTCGCGCCGTCGGGTTTCGGGAAAAAATTTAAATGGAAGAGTTAATTTTTACTACTTAGCAGCGCGTCTGCAGAACGATCCTTTTCTGAATTAAAAATAATTCATACCTATTTACAAAACACACACGGAGAGATACGCTTCTTAACAATAATCTCTCTGGAGAGCGACCTTTTGCAGGATTTAAAACGCAAAACCAATTTATATGACGATGTTTTAAAATAATTTTTATGTAAAGACCGCCTTGTTTAACTCATTTACAAATAATGTCGTTTTATTCTCCTTCTGCCAGTGTTATTTCCATAAACTCAAAAATAAGAAATTTTATGATAAAATTTTAAATTTAGATGCTTGAATGCTACGGAAGGTAAATGTTTGTCTTAAATGCAATTTTTGCCTACCCTGATTAAAACAGCATTGCACGTCACTGCCAGATCCCTATCTATAAAATCCGACTAAAATAAGGATTCCAAAATATTTACAATTTTCCTCAACTTTCGTTTTCTCTAACTACATTGGCAGGCCACGATGACAGCTTTATAATCCTTCACGGTATTCACTCAACCGATCGGGCGAGACGTCCCGTAACAGATCCATGGTCCGATGAGAAAACTCGCCGCTTCACTGAGCGCACGTGCTGCTTTCCTTAAGTTGTCTCTGGGTGATGTTGTTTTGGGGATATCACAGGCGGGAAATGTTTATGTGTTATATTTGTGGAAACATTAAAATATTAAACAAAAATAAATTCGTGAAATATTTGACCAAAGAGAGTGAGAGTTAATAGTTAAACGATTATTATTATAGATCATTCCGTAATATAAAAAGTATGGAGCGGCTATATCTCGGAAACTACTGGGCATAGAAACTCAGGAAAAAAAACGATAACTTAAGTGGCCGTGAGAAAATCCTGAAAATAATTTAAGTTAAGTTCCGCATTTTGCCGCAAGAGGGTGCAATTGAAAAGTAAATTTAAAAATTTTATATATCTCCGAAATTCCACATTAAGGTATATCTTTGATAACGCCGTTAAAAAGCTTGGACAATTATGCATCATTTTGGTCTTATGCTCATTGGCGTACCGACTTTAATAAGAGAGGGAGAAGCTGTTTAAAGTGTAATCATTTAAATCACTGTAACTTATAAACGACTTATCCGATTTTAGCAAACTAAAGACTGTTTGAAAGAGAAATGTATGCACTTTTACCAATCGTATTTAGTTGTCCATAATAGTTCTCAAAAAAAAAATGCTAGAGGGCGCAATTTGTAATAAGAACACATTTTTTGATTTTACTCCGAAAAAATAAATCATACGGTTTAATTATGATACCATAATCGAAAAGTAGATGAAATTTGCTAGAAAAAATGATAAAACCGCAGCTTGATATCTTCGTTCGTTTCAGCGTTATTACCAATAGAATAATTTTTAAAATTTTAAATGAAGAAGCGATTATATATTTTTTAGAAAAAAGTGGGACGCCACTGATATTTTTCCATGTGGATATGATTTCGGATTAGCCTGGTCAATTCTGCATATAATGGTTTCTTGCGTTTTTCCCCTCAAAATGATGCATAAATTGTCCAAGCTTTTCAATGGTGTTATCAAAATATACCTTAATGTGGAATTTTCGGAGATAAATAAAATTTTAAAATTTACTTTTCTATTGCGCCCTCTTGCGGCAAAATGCGGAACTTAAAAGTTATTTTCTGGATTTTCTCATTGCCACTTAAGTTATCAATTTTTTTCCCTGAGTTTCTATGCCCAGTAGTTTCCGAGATACGGCCGTTGGCCATCCATAATGGGACACCCGATACAATTCCGCCTATATTTTGTATAAAATGTCATATGTCTATATTCAATTGTTCTTGAGAAATTGACGTTTAAAATATGCCATTTTCAGGATTTTCTCATGGCCGCTTTAGTTATAATTTTTTTTCCTGAATTTCTATGCCCAATAGTTTCCGAGATATGGCCGCTTCGTAAACTTAAATGATCACGCTGCATATGATATAATACTAGATATATTTTACGTACGTTTTTAATGCTTTGACGTTTCTCTTGTCAAACGCGTTTGCCAACATGTGATTTAAAAATTCCCTAATTCCAAAAACGGCTTTTCCTCGCGCACGGTGGCTAGATTCATGAGAGATGGATATATAGCTGAATGTATATTTACATGTTCACGACAAAGATACACAATGAACACTCCAATCAGCTAAAACCCGTCAAGCGATTATCGTTACAGAACCTGACCTCGATGCCTCATTCTGTAGTTCTTATGTGAATTCTTTCAATAATACAGAACCGCATTCCGCGCACGGCACCGCATCTAATCATTCTATTCTGGTTGTGATTGTTCACGTGTTGAATAAGTGCAATATTGTTGTTGTATTTGGTATTTTTAGAGATCATTTTGCTATTATTTTGTGCGTAGACTTTCTGGTTATAAACTGTTGGACTGTGTGTATCTGTGAAGTGTTCTTTTTACGAAAAAGTAAGTAAATTTTTTGTTTATTTGGGAATTAACTATTACTGGAACACTATACCAAAATGGAAAAATTTGACAGGACGACGATATTTTGCGGAATATATTAGGATTCTAAACTAGTTTTATAAGGCGGGCTATTAAAATTAATATTGGTTTGGTTCAGTGGCGGCTCGTACAGTAGGGCCACAGTGCCATGGCCCTACCTACCTGTACACCAAGTTATTTTTTTAACTCACACTCATAATCATTGCTTTGCATTTTTACGCTTCATTCTTTTTGTAACTGTGAATAATTTAAGACGTTGCGTTCATTTAATATTTGATAACGCCTAACGGTGCAAAAACTCCCCAACGCCGCGAAAATTCCTTTGCGCTACCCAGCTCCGGCGATTTCTTAGTATGGCCATACTGTTTATCGAAGGTTCATCGCTTACGAAAGAGATAATGATATATCGCCCTCTCTTACTGACGCATAAGGAATTCAGAAATGTTGTGGCGGGCCAGATCCTCAGACCGTCCGTTATGGGAGGATTTACACGTACTTTATTTTGTCGTTCCAATCGGATCATGCCTTCGTCTTTGTTACCACTACTTGATACTAGATGGCAGCTGTTTTGAATATGGTTTGCCCTGTCGAGATATTAATTTTAAAATAGTTCTATTTTAAACAGTTTTTACTGTTTAACATAAATTATTCTTGTAGGTTAGGTTTAGGTCAGTCCGTCGGTGGATTATAATAATATTCCTGATTTCGGTTTGTCAATTAAAAAACTTAGCGCTTTAGGTATGTAGCCTGCCGAAAAACCTTTTTTAAACAATATTGATGACTTCAAGAACAAAAGTGATTAAATCATTTTCAAATAACAAAAAGAAGTACCTATAGAGTTTTCTTATAAGATAAATTGAGTGTTTTGTGAACATTTTTTGTTACAACTATTGCAAATGCTCCATTTAATTAGTCGGTAAGTTTTTCGATTTTTTTTATATACAGGGTTGTACAAATTAACTACAAGAGATAGAGAGTTTGGTAAATGGAGGAAAAGTTGCATATTTTAATGCTGAACAATTTGTTAAAAAGAAATTTAATTAAATTTCGATAATTTCCAGGGATATCCGAAAAAATGTACGAAAAACTGGTTTTTATTTTTTTATGACAAAAGTAGGTACTTTTTATTTTTTAAACCCAAGGGCACTTTCTTAAGTATATTACAAGATAATAATTTTAAGAGGTCAAAAGCTACTCAAAAATTTTAAAAAAATTCAGGTCCGAATTTGAAAAAATTGAGTTGATATAGGTATCTAAAAAACGAACGTCCTATCTGAAAAATAAGATTATTTTCTTGAAGAGCATAAAAAATTGTCTTAAGTAAGTGCTCTTGGTTTGTCCAAAAAATCAATATTTTGTCGTAAAGACAATAAAAACACAAATTAATTTTTGCTTGTGTTTATTTCGGATGCTCCGGAAGTCATCGGATTTTTTTTTAACAAATAATTCATCAATAAAATGTACAACTTTGCCTCCATTCAACCAAATTTATATCTCTTATAGTTACTGAGATATCAATGTCAATGTATCGAATTTATAACCCTGTACTCTCTTCAAAGATTTTTAACTTGATATTTTCGCCCCACCTGTATCGACTATCACGAGCCGCCACTGGTTTGGTTTATTAGCATGCTATATGTTTGAGGTATCTATTCTGCAGACAAATGGACAAAATATCTTCTTTTTAGTAAGTACTTATTTTTGCTTCATTGTTAAAAAGAAACAAGTACCTAATTCAATAACATTACAAAACTTTGTTGTTTTATTAAAAACTAACGGAAAATTGGACCTATTGTAAACTTTAGACTCTTTCGAGTCTCGTCTAAAGAAAAAAATATTCACTTGTGGATGGGAAAATAAAAAATTAAACATAGTTATTAAATATAAAAGTATAGATTTTTCCACTTAACACTGCAATGTCTAAAGTCAAATTTACAAAAGTAATTTTTTAATTAATGATACCGTGTTTGCGACAATCCGTAGTGAATTATCCAAAATACTGGACCCACTACTGCCAGCTGCACCTATTTTTACATTGTAAATTAAATGTGTGCTTTAATCCAAAATATCAACACTATTACGAATAAAAAATAAAATAAAAATATTTTTCTGGTATTCTATTCTATTCCTAATTCCCTTTAGTGTTTTTTGAAATATGCCAAATTATTTAGAACTACAAATAAATTATTTTATTTTCACACATAATTTTATTCTTAATATTAATGTCTTGGCGTATCTATGTGGGTGTTACAAAGTTAATTTCATGCGGAGTCAATGAAAAACCAAAAAAAAAAAAAACTAAAATTCATTCTAATATAAAGATTATTGAGAATTATGTTTTTTAATAAAAATAACTTACTCACATTCACCAATATCTCTAGAGTCCAAATTTAAAGAGTTTTTATAAATCCGTCAATTTGCATGGACAGGATTCGGTTCAAGGGAATGTAATGTTTTTAATATACAGGGTGATTCCTAAGTTGATACTTCTTTTTTAGCTGTCTATAGAAGGTATTAAAATAAACAACATTTCAAAAAACTCAAAATAAAATACTTACATTCATTTATTACACTATGGATAAAATACGGTTCTGCCTAACTTGCCCTTTAAATAACATTAAGAAAACTTCTGGGTGTAGGATGAGCACGCAAGGGAAAGCGTTCTACGTATAATCTCGAAGCAGCAGCCGCACTTTGACGACACCGTAAATTATACCATTGTTGTCAAATTTTACCATTTTCATGTGTCACCAATTGCTTTAGGAAAACACACCGCAGTGGATTGCGCGTAAATTGCATGACTAATAAGATAAACAACATAAAGTATAGCAGGCTACGTTTTGATGACCAGGCCCGCACTTAGATTTTTTACTTCTGTATCTCACCTATTTTATTAAGTTTTTTGAAAAAGGGTATTTAAAAATGTTGTTTATTTTAATGCCTTCTATACACAGCTAAAAAAGAAGTATTAACTTAGGAATCACCCTGTATAGTTATTGCTGTTGTTGTTGTTATTGCTGCCCTAAACTTGACAAAAATATGATTTTAAAAATAAATTTACCAGTAACCCTTTCTTGGAATTTCTTGAATTAAGTGGCAAATGCAGTTCTTTGAATTGACGAAACATTAGACTTATAGCAGGAAACTGCCAAGCGGACATCAGGACTAATGAGTCTGGCTGGTGTTCTTCGCGTTAGTATGGAATTTTACATTTGCTGCTAATTAATTAACATATTTTTTGTCAAACAAGGAAAAAAGAAAAACATGTTTCTAAAAAAGCACATAGTCGTTGTAAGTAAATACCGAAATACCAAAATACCGTTAATTAGTATATTAGATAAGAACCAATATATTCCGAAAAATAAGAAGTATCCAGTATACTATACCAATTAATTGTTTGGCAAAGCCACCTTCGATATTTATTTATAATAATGACTGGTGGAATATACAGGGTGATTCCTAAGTTGATATCTACTTCTCTTTTAGCTGCGTATAGAGGACATTAAAATAAAAAACATTTTCAAATACCTTTTTTCAAAAAACCCAAAAAAAAGTACGTACATTCATTTTTTACACTACAAATCAAATACGGTTCTGCCTAACTTGCCCGTTGAATAACATAAGGAAAACTTCTGGGTGTAGAGAAGAAATATTCGCACTTTTACGACACTCACAATAAGTAAACACCATAATTAGTTCATTGTTTTCAAATTTTACCATTTTCACCAATTTATTAAAATTAATTTGCTTCAGAAAACCACATGGCGCCGCGAATTGCCAAAATAAATAACTGGCGACCGATCCGTAAAATGCATGACTCACATACAAAAAACGTAGAAAAACAATGTAAAGTAAAGGGCTACGTTTTGATTACCAGGCCCGCACTTAGATTTTTTACTTCTGTAACTCGGCTATTTTTAAGTTTTTTGAAAAAGTTGTTTATTTTAATGCCTTCTATACACAGCTAAAAAAGAAATATCCATTTAAGAATCACCCTGTATATCTATTGGTGATAAAATGAGTTTTCTGCAAACAAGCCTTGATGCGTTAGAAATTGCGATAGGGTTGTAATTAGAACAAATGTTTGATTTTTAATTCTGCATCGAATGACATAATAATATACAGGGGTTCCAATTTGAAATAAGAAAAATAAATTGTTTTAAAGTTTGCAAAGTTTGACACTAAACTTAGTACACCCTGTACAATTCGTATTAATCAAACTTGGTTAACAAGACTGTTCGACCTTATTTATTAAGTACCTTTGTATAATTTTATTAAAGAGGCATTATTTTTATATTCTATTAATTTTTAAAACCAGTGGTGCAAAACTGATTTTCTTAGTGTTTATTTTTTTCGCCTATAATACTGAACCGATTTCATTAAAATTTTAGGGGTATGTAGGCAACTATAAGAGGCATCCAAATAAGTAAGAATATATATAGCATGCAATCTAAAAAATAGATCCTTATGACGTTACACTTTTTTAGAACACCCTGTATTAACAAAAATATTTTCCTGAAAAGCATCCAGTGGCGTATTCAGGGGGGGGGGGGCTGCCGGGCTGCAAATGAAATATTGATTATGTGCACAAGCTGTGGTTTGTGGGCTCACAAGGCATGCACAAACCAAGAAAAGAAAAACTACATTTGCGATCATTGTGAATGAGGGGGTAATACTGGCAGGTGGCCGCAGTTACCCCCCATGTTGCTGTTAAATCCGGCCAGTGTAGAGTTTTATTCAAGTTGTGTTAATTTTTTAAAATTATAATTTGTATTAAACTTTAATAAACAAACTTGTTCGATAAACCTACAATGTATTTATTTTTACCCAGACTTAAGCGTTTTATTGAATTTTAGTCTTAAAATTTAGGATAATCCTTTTGTGGCCGGTATTCACCCCAGTTACCCTATTAGGTTTAATACATTTTCGTATACTTATACTTATTTCAACTTATGTTATTTGATAGGAACAACAAACAAACAAAAATTTTCGAATAAACTGTTGGGTAAAGTATTTGTCTAAAACTAATTAAACTGGCATTATTAAGTTACTTACTTTCTTCGTAAAAGCACTTGACACCTCGCTTGTTCATTTTCCGCTTCATTTTCGAATGGGCAATAAAACTTTACACCTAAATTGAGTCTTAAATAAACTTGCCAGACAAGTACTGAGAAAGGTGAAGGGTGAAATAATTTAAGTTCCTCATCAAATGCAGAAATTAAAAATGAAATTAAATATTACCTAAATCACCTGATGCATAAAGATAATTATTACACTTTATATTGGTTTGCTTGCTAGAACCTAAATCTAGACTGCAACCCGGTAGCCACCTTACCCTCCCCCTCCCACTAATCAAAATACAGAGAAATAATAGTAATACTTATAATATAAGGCAATATTTTGATATGTGTAGGTTTTCCCATTTCCTTTTCAGGTCTTGTAACACTTCCAGTGTATTTTTGAAATTCTAATAGAACAAATATTTATTTTCATCGAATTTTTTCCCTCAAGTTTTGTACAACCTGCTGCTCCCGATATGTAAGCGATAAGTCACTGACATTAATTTTGGATCTGGAGTATAAACATAAATATTTTGATGTCATTATTTTTTTTTTCTTACTCTAATATTTTAATTTTTATTATATTATTGGGTTGTTATCGAGGCCAGTTCTAAAATATAGGAATATTTGTCAAAACAATCAGTAAAAAGGGACCAAAACAGGAAAGTTCACTTGAGACAGAATTATAAACATATACAGGGTGTCCGGTAACTTATGGGCCGTAGAGTAACTGGAGATACTAGACATCAAACTAAGCCGATTAAGTCATATAAGTTTTTTCGGATTGTTACTCGTTCTAGAGATACAGGGTGTTGAAAGTAAAAGTTTATTCTTGAAAATAAGACATAATTTTAAAACGGTTTAATGAATCGAATTGAAAGTTGGCAATGTTATGTTTTTATGAGCAAGAAATAAGAATTTGTAGAAATTTTTAAGTTTGAAACTAGAGGGCGCTAGTTGCATACACTGGGCTTCATAAATCTATTTTTTTTTTCTTACCTGTGACATTAGGTGTTTTTCAATTCTAGTTTCTTAAAGAAGGGCGTTTTCTGAGTCAAAAAATGTACTTGATTGATCTTAATATCTTTAACGGTTTTCGAGATATTTCCCTTTAAACATCCCAAAGCAAAAAAAAACATAGTACATAATTAAATTATTATTTTTTCTAATTTTGACATATAAAGTGACACTTTTTAAAACTGATTGACATTATGAAACGTCTTACTTTTTGTAACTAGTTGCATAAAGTAAAATTTTATGCAATTAGTGACGAAAAATGTATTTCAAAATTAGTGACAAAAAGAATTATTCTAGGTATTTATTAAACTGTTATAATACAAGTTAAAAACATAAATTATAAATTAATTACTTATTATAAATATTGATAACACAATTATTGCAATTATTTAAATTAATTCCCGACGACATATTTTTTTCATTGCTCGAACTTGTTATTTGGGAAGCGACGCACATTGCATTAGATGTTTCACCAAATATTTCTTGCGCTATAAGTTTTTTATTATTCATGGAATTTTCAACATATCCCTCCGCAACAGAGCTAGATTTCCAACCTCCGTGCCTCTTTAATTTTAAAAGATCAGCGCCACTGTCTGCTAGAAAAGTGGCAGAGCTTCTTCTGAAGCAGTGGCCAGTATATAGAACAGGATTTGAAAGACCAAGAAATTGTGCAATAACTTTTGGCAGACTGCTAAATGTGTTAATTTCCACAGGATTTCTGGTACATTTTCCATTCGCATATTTTACAAAAAATCTGTTGTGTTTAAGAATCTGGGGGACTGGGGACGCAACTTAATATATTTTCTTAATATTTCAACAAGATTCGTATTTTCAATGTCTCCAGTGGTAATTGCACACTGCCGTATAACTTTTGTTTTTGAAGGTGGGATATCAACACGAAAATGGCTTCCTTCGTGTATAACATTTTCAACTGGAAGAAAAGTTAATTCTGCTTTTCTGCATGCTCCTGCCATTACAATTATCATTGCAACCTTAGCCATTAAGTATTCTTTGTCATCAGCTTCCAATAAAAATTTGGCAAAATCTTTTTTAATAAAAACTTTTGACTTTTTAGCACTGTACCCGTCCGCTTGCCTTTTAATATATGCTACCAAATTTGTATATTTTTTAATATCAATATTCCCTTTCAGATTTAGTTCAGACCTTAACATTGAGTAAAGTGTCCATAATGTGGAAACTTTTAGATCTTTCTTACCCTCGAAATATGCAAGTAAAACTTTCTCATTAACATGTTTAATTTTCTTCTCATCACACCACGTAACAAATTTTTCGTATGCCAAATCATAAACTGCCTTTGACTTTTTGGGAATTACTGATAATAGAGCATTACCTGCTGCCTCTTCAATATCGCTTGGTAGCTCTTCAGAACTTGAATGACTCATTTTTTTTAAATAAAACTAAAAATATATCAATCTCGTTAAAAACCTTCCGTCTAGACTTTTTTACAAAATGTCAAACTGACAACTAACATAAGTAACAGCAACAATAGCTATTTATGCCATCAGTTATAATAATATGTCAAAATTAGAAAAACTAAATTTATGTTTTCCAAATTTTTATCAATTATCATAAGTTTTATTTTTTTATTACTTTCTTCAAAATTAGAAAAAATCTTGTAAGCAATACGTTACGAAATAAAATTTTGTGTGACTTGTAAGTTTTTGCGAAACTCACTTCGTTCGTTCCACAAAAATCTCACGCGTTACACAAAATTAGGCATTTCGTAACTGACGGCATAAATAGCTATTAATTATCAAAAAAAAAACTTATACTAGATACTAGACATCAAACTAAGCCGATAGAGTCATATAAGATTTTTCGGATTGTTACTTGTTTTAGAGATACAGGGTAGGTATATAATTTATGTATTATAAATAACAAAAAAATGTTAGTCCAGGAGCTAAGGTAAAAAATATATATCTACGGATAATTTCATCGCTACATGTATTTACGAAATAATAACAAAATATGCAGATATTTCAGAAATTAGTAGACTTCGGTAAAAAACGTGTTCCATAAAATGTAATTAAAATTTAATGCAAAACCCAAAAATATGATAAAAAATGCTATATTGTATTTAAAAAATAAAAATTGAAGATATATCCGGTATAACCGGAAGTGACAGAAACATGTTAATATTTTAGTTTAAGAGAGCATATCGATAAACTTAAACCTACAGATTTAAAAAAAAAATTATCAGTAGTTTCCTCGAAAGTTCTAATGCAAGCTCGTCGTGAATCACCCGGTATACTCACTTGGGATAGTCAAAAATACATCAGTAAAAATATTTTTGCTGGAGATTTTCTCAGTGTATATTTTCATTTTAAAGCTCTCTGATAGAGGCGGCCTTTCTGAGCCTTCTCTGTTTTTAATTTTTAATGATGAAACTAATAACCATACTTCATCCCATTTGTACTTAATTTTACAAATTATCCACCATCTGCCGGCCAAAAATCGCTCTGGAAACTACAAAAAATTCAAAATTCGACAAAGATATCGTGTTATTAGCATACCGGATTTAAATAGATCGGTCCTCCTTTGGAGCATCAGTCAATTTTTTGACTTAAAAGGCGCCGACAGTCATTCATTATTAAAGCGGAACGCCCCCGCCTGAATAATAAGAAAGATCTGTCAGGTTTTTTTTCGGTTGTTGTTGGGTTAAAGACCTAAAAAAAAAAAGATTTAAAAAGAGAGACGGTAGCTGGTGTTTGTTTTGAATATGGGAAATTTAAAAGGCAATTTGCACCTTTCGAGATGGGGATGACAAGGAGCAAACCATCAATTATATTTTTTTTACGAACGTTCAATTACCTTTTTTGCAGGAACTTTCACTAATTATGATTTTCTTTAATTTTGTTTGCTTGGCAGCAGTGACGTATTTAGGAAGGGGGGGGGGGGGCTGCCGAGCTGCAGCCCCCCCTAACCTAATTTTTCATCTCACGCTTGGACTCTTAATTTAAATCTTTAAATAATGTATTCTTGGCTTAGATTACAAAGGTTTTGTAGGAAATGTTTAATTTTTAAACTTTTCCTTCTAAAAGTCCTGTTTTATATAGAGATTCAGGTTTCAGACGCACATCGTTTTAGTTATTGATTTATGATGCAATTTTAAAGGAAAACGAAAAAAAAATATTTTATAGTATTTTTCTATTATATACTTGTCTGTTGCGTTTTCCCTTTTTTAGAGCTATTTTAAATCAACAAAAATATAACCACATGCAATAAAATTTAATATTTTTACAACAAAAACAAAAAACAATTAGGTATTTATTTTCAAAGAAAAAAATTAAAGTAAAAATTTTAATTGAAACATTTTTTATGGAAGAAGTGTGATAATTTATAATAAAAAAAATAGTACGGGAAGAAACGAGAATGCTTTATTATAAATATACAAAACGGCACTTAAGAAGGAATATTTCAAAACCTAAGCATTTGCACCAAAAACTGCTCTTAGATCTACGCTCCTAAAATACATAATTTCTGAAAAAATCATCAATTTTGGCGTGGTGAGCGATATTTACTTTATTTTTAATCATAAAAAACCTAGCTCAAGAAATGCTGGTTAGAGTCATACCTACGTCTTATGTTAACATTTTGGATTGACACCAATATTTAAACTTAATAAAGGGCCAGCTAAGAATATCAAAAAAAAAAGTAAAAATAACATTCACAAAAACAAATTTAACCCAACCATGCAGAGGGGAGAGGTAATAATTTAATTATCGAAATTTTATAGTAAATGGTGAATTTTAAACGAACTTTGGGCGTGGCCCAGAAGGAACATTTTTCGCCTACGGCGCTTTTCCACCTTCTTCACTGGGTACAATATCATGAAATATATGTAGTTCCGCCTGTCCCTCTCTCCAGAAAAAAATGCCCCCCCCCAACCGTATTTTTTGGCTACGCCACTGCTTCGCATGGTACCTATAGTTGCATATCGAATGAGATCTTAATGTTCCTGTAAAAAAAATGTATTTTTCGAGTTGAGGATAGTGTTAAGGAATAACCATTTTGTAGGAACGTTCAATTACTTCTTTGTAGAGACGTTTAAGTACTTATGTTTATATATATCTATTAATAATATATAAATATTGAAATTCGAACAGAAGATAGGTAGGTACTAACAGAAACATTCTAATTCTTATTTTAATATTTATATTAAAATTCGAGCATTTGCTAATATTGAAAGGATTTAATTTATTTGAAATGCTTGGTATATTTAAATATTTATTAATATTAAATACAAATAAGAATTAAAATTGCCGAAAAAATAGTGTACGCAACACGTCTGAAAAGAGGTTTTTTGAACTCGCAGACGTGATTCTTCACGGCCTAGCCCGGGAAGTACGTACTTTCCGAACTAGGCCGAAGAAATGCTACTTTTTCAAAGAAAAAGCGTTCGGGAAGGGGGTACTTCCCGGACGGTTGCCAAAAAATGTTTTTAAGTTATCTGTTTCCAATATCCATGCTTTTATTACGACTCAACATTTTTAATGAAATATGTTTTTTAGTTTTTGTTGGTAAATAATCGTTTAAATAAAAATATAAATATTTGAAATTTGATTCTCCTATGGACTTATTTATTTTAGGTTTTATGGTTATTTCATTTTTATGAAGTGTATTATAATTATGGTTTTTAAATTGTATAAAATTTTTATTTTTAAATCCTAAATGCAAAGTTGTCTAATATTCATTTTTTTTGTTTCAGAAAATAATTTTATTGAAGGTGAAGATAATCTTTATTAAATATAATTTTTAGAAACCTTTTCTGTAATATTTCTATTTTTTTAACTAAAGTTCTATTTATTCCTCCCCAACTTAAAATTCGGTAATTTAAATGAGTTTTAACTAATGCATAATATAATATTTCCAGTTGTTTTACATTCAATATTTTTTTAATGTTTCTAGAAATTGGTAGTAAACTTCTTAATTTTTTAATTAAATATTCTATTTGATAATTTTGATTTAATTAACTGTCAAAGAATATTCCTAAATATTTCACTTCATTCACTTTTAAAATTTGAATGTCATCATTTATTTTAATACTATTCATATTTTATGGTATGTTATTTGGATTTAAAGTAAAAGGAAGATAATTAGTTTTATCAAAATTAATTGTTAATAAATGTTTATCAAACCAATTGTTTATTATTTTAAAATCTTTTTTAATTTTGGTATTTAAGTAGGAAACTATGAATTTCTCCATCACAATTTACATTGAGTACTTAAACATAATAAATATAATGCACACCCAAAAACAATGATAGATTCTTAAGGCCAAGATCAAAAATGTAACGCACGGATCACGGATGTTTGAACCCAACCATATCCCGGGAGTCCCCGAACCGCCCACTTCCTTTTGTCCATCATTTGCGGCATCTTAGGATGTCCCGGTTAATTGGGCACATCTTTCTCCCAGAGGTTATAACTTATATTTGGGTTGACAACAAATATTTTTAAATACAAATTAGAAAGAAAATTACAGTAAAGGCAGCAATTAACGCATCTACAGGGTTATGATAAAGAAACGGATCAATCTTTTATATATATTCTATTTCAGAAAGGTGTAGAGTTGTAGAGTAATAAAATGGGAAATTCCGTCCAGTTCGGCTCAATTTCGGTGTCGGCCATAGACAAAGGTAAATTTTGTATGATAACTAACCAAAGAAAAAAAAAGAAGATAATTTGATAAAGAAGAAACTATTAGCTATAGCAAATTTACATAAACATCGTTTTATAAAATATGCCGTGGAAGATATAGCTAAAAACATAGTGTAACTGTGCTGCGCACATCACCATATCATTTCTTATATGGACGCAAGTGAAAGGATTTTTAGCAAGACACAACACGACATTCGAAATGAAAGACGTTAAGCTACTATTTGATCAAACCATTAAGGAAGTGATACCAAAGAACTGGAGAATAGCAGTTCATCTTGTCATTAGAGAAGAGGATAATATGCGGGATCTTGACCACCTGATCGATCGGACCGTGCGCCGCGTTGACCCATAACGTAAAGAGGAGATGACAGTTCCTCAGACGACTGTATAATCTATTTTGTATTTTTTTATAATGTTTAATAAGAAAATAAGTGTACCTAATACTATGTACATAATGTACGCCTTTGTCACAGCATTTTCAGTGTTTGTGAAAGGATAACAATAGGCAAAACCCATAAATTGACCGACACCCGGGTGGTACTAACTGTACTGGAATTTTGCAATGAAATCAATGCCAAATTATGAAAGTGGCTTAAATATTCGTTGGGTCACTCTGTTGTCCTTTTGCATACCCAATGCACCTTTATTACTCTACACCTTTCTGAAATAGACTATAGAATACCGCCCACTTAATCAAGAATCTCTCGGACTTGTCAAATTAATTTTTTTCATATGCATTTTTTTTAGAAAAAAGATATTATACAAGGTGGATCATAAAAATGTTACGTGTATGAGTTTTAATTTTTTAATGAAACATATAAAGGATGTCGATTCGTGCGATTTCTTTTCTATTTTTTCTGACACTATTTGAAATAAAGTTTACATTCTCATCATCACTTTTTCTCCTCTACAAGTTGGTGTAATTGGATTTTTAATCCGACGTTTCGTTGTTTCAAAACCATCATCAACTTTGCTTTTTTAAATAGTAGGAACATTTTATTTTAATATTTAAATTCCACTTCTCCTTTAAAATTTAACGACGTATTATACCTAGTATTAATAATACGTTTCGGACTTTAAACTCCATTATCAATAGAAATAAGGCAAATTATATCATGTTTAAAATGTAAATACAGCGATTTGGGATGTAAAATATAATAGAAGATATGTTTTGTACTTGATAAAATCAAAGTATGATTTTCGACGAGATATTTCAAGTAATAATAGCCAAATCTAAAAGATATTGTAGGTACATTAAAAGTGAATAAGAGAGCGGCTTCTGCTAAATCAAATGCATAAGAGCGGCATCTGTTCGTAGTGGCCGGCGGCATTCTTAACGCGAAGACATCCCCCCCCCCCCCCCCTGAGCATTACCAAATGAGTGTTTTTTTACGGTAAGCCTTGAAAATTGAAGGGCTTGTGAAGGGTCAGACTAAGCCAAAGTATCACTAAACGGCTAAACTAAATAAAATATCCAATCGACTTCACAAAACCGGCGAAACCGCCAAAATTCTAAAATTTAACCTAACAATTACCGGAAGAGCAGGCGCTAAATTTATTCATGACACACGAGACGAGTTAGCAGGCGTTGAAAAATAGATAATCTATTCGTACGTGGAAGAGATCATACTTGTGATTGGTCAGAGGCTGCTTGCCAGTAGACGTTGCCACTTTTTGTAGTTAAAATGTTAGAAACTACTATTTCCCTCTCACAATTTCGTATTTTTTAGAGCTTATTAATGTGCCTTCTAGGAAAATCCATGAAGACTTAACAGCCACCAGCCTCATGCGCTATTGTCAGATTGTAAAAAAAATGTATTAAATAGTGGGAAAATAGCAAATAAGGAAATAAATTAAGAGTCCGAATGAAAACATAAATATTACATATTTCATATTTGCTTGCTGTATAATAATAAAGTTACTATTTAAGTAATAAACCAAGAAAATGTATAGGGGGGCAAGAATTACTGAGGAGGCTCAGCCTCCCTTGCCTCCTTCGAGGAGCCGCCACTGGTTATCGGAAAAAAAAATGGAGAAGTGGACATGTCCACGTGCACGTAATTTAAGTGCAGTGGCGATGTCAACTGTGTTATTAAAGTCAATTGTTTGGAAATAAAGTTTTTGCCTACCCTATTTTAAGCGGCACTGCATGCCACTGCTTCTTGGTAATAGATTTGTAAAATATCCGCTTTCATTATTATCAGCAACCTTGTATAGGTATATAAAAATAGTGTCCAACCAGACATTTATCATCTAAACGATTTGTTTACTGTAGGTACGAGTAGGTAAAAAAAAAATATTAGACAATTATTTTTACAAACAAAATCATATCTAATATCTAGATACTCTCCAGAAGGGTCATTATTAACTGAATAAGAATACAAAATTTGTCCTTCCCCTTCTTTAATATAAAACAACAATTACTGCCTACGCGTTTCGGTTAACAAACCATCATCGGGGCCAGCAGGTCAAAAACTTAGGCACTGAACAATCAAGACACCACACTGGTAGATACAGGTCAAAAAAACATATAAGTTTTAAAGTGTGGTGTTGTTTGTTTTTTTGACCTGTACCAGTGTGATGTCTTGATTGTTTAGTGCCCAAGTTTTTGACCTGCTGGCCCCGAAAATGGTTTGTTAACCGAAACGCGTAGGCAGTAATTGTTGTTTTATATTAAAGAAGGTGAAGGACAAATTTTGCATTCTTATTCAGTTATTTGTACAAAGGAAATAAAGTAAAAATACAAAAATAATTATAATAAATAAATATATTTAATAGTTTTAATAAAATATTTACAATATAAAATAATAATTAGGCACTTAGCGAACACTTTCCCTGTATAATACAAAAAGGCACATTAAAAGAATAGTAAAACATCCTTGGATTAAGAAGAATAATCTGACAAAACACGATTTTACGGAAGGCAACTCCGTGAAAAATTGATTTATTAGAACTGCCTAATCAATAAACTAAGTATAACTTTTTGCCTGTAACGAACGATGTATTTTAGCTAAAACTTGTAGTAACAGATACAATGGTGACATTTTGCAAGCCAACAAAATCCCGCTAATCGATTTTTTAGGCCGCAAAATCTTCGCATTGGCTGATGCCTGAAACCGGATTCTCGATTCGCTGGAAATAACTATAATTGCCGCTAAATATGATACAGGTTTTTATAAAATTGTTTGTATGGATTCCGAGAAAATCACGTTTGAAATAGCGGGATTTTGTTGGTTTGCAAAATGTCACCAATCCTTCTACACCTTTTTCACGTGTATTTCAGAACGTATCATTTGAATTACAGATGAAGGGAATGAACCAGCAGCATCATTTGTTTCGAAATATGACATTTTTTGAACGATAGAAGAGTTTTGTCTATATTTGTTTTAAATCACAACGTTTTAATTGGCAATTTAAAACAAATTCAGACAATGCAAATCCAAAACTATTCTATCGTTCAAGAAATATCATCTCTCCTTTAAACAGACACTAAGAAATTTTTTATACCATGTAAAAGCACTTGAAAATTAAAGCAAGGGCTTTTGCCATTGCATGGAATTTTTGTGCCGTCGGTAAGTTTTTTCGCGTATTTTTTAATAATAATTTCTAATGAAAGCGTATTGTGTTTTTTGAAATCGTACAATTTTTTTTTTAAGATAACATTTAGTGAAAATGCCCATTACCACCATGCAGGACCAAAGGTGACGAGATCTTCCCTAATTGGATTAAAAATTATCATCTGTTATTTTTATTGGGAATTTATTTTTGGTTGCATTTACTAGCAATGATGCTACATGAAATTAATTTTCTATGCACATTCAGCAGGTTGCATTATTGATGAATCTATTATAAATGAGTCTAGATTTTATTATATTGAACAAATTAATAACAAATTGTACCATATGCATTTAAATTATATCATTTAATGTCTTGAAAAAGAAGGCGGAGCCTCAGTAAAAATAATATACTGTGATTGGTCAGTACTTTTAAAAACAACATGCCAATTTGGCTTCTAGAGGACTGTGGTTGGTCAGTTGCATTGCCTATCTAGGATGGATATGATATATTCCCGCACAGTTAATTGGAATAGCCTACTTTTCTTATCACTTTAGTGTAAAGCAAACAGCAAATTTCCATGTGGGAGTAGAAAAAGATATTAAGATACTTTAAATGTGAAAAACCAAGCCCGAAAAACCCTGGTTATCGTTATATATAAGTCTTATGTAAAAATTTTGGTTTGAAACACTACATTTATATTTTTCACAAATGTAAAAAAAGTTTTTCTTTTTTAAATTTAAAAAGCCAACTAGGAATATCTTCCCATGTTTATTAACGGATTTTTTAAAACTTTTTAAATTTGGACTCTACAGAATATATTCCCAATATTTTTTACAACAGAATGAACTTTAGTTTTTTTTTAGGATTTTCATTGACATATCTTTTTCCTTGATTTTTTTCTGCATGAAATTAACTTCGTCACACTCACATAGATATCACCTTTCCATTGGTGAAAGCAGAAATCCGACATCTTGCTTAGTTTTTTGTAATTTGATTTTTAAAAACACGTAATTTAACATGGGAAATTTAAGCACGTTCGGATCCACCTAATTGTTGTGCCATTGATAAATCTGAAATAAAACGTATGTTTCTAAAATACAATTGGGGCCTCTCAAACATTAAATGAAAGGTTTCTAAAATACATACATAATATCATGAAAAAGATGTACATACACAATTTATTTCTCAGTATCCCAGAAAATATTTACATAGAAATATCTACAGTCCCTTGCCATATTATTAGACTCATGCTTAAAAATGAAGTTTTTCTGGCTTATAACACGTCAGTAGACATTAACAACGCTATTTCATAATGAAACGTCAAAATTTATTATAAATACAATAAATGTCACATAGAAAATTAGAAATTTGCATCGAAATGAAATCTTTTTAGATGAAAATACATTTTTTTGCAAAAATCAGTATTTTGTATGACCACCTTTCGCAGCCAACACAGCTTCAACGCGACGTGGCATACTGCTTATACAGCTTTGAATTTTTATTTTGATCTCTGGGTTATGTTTCCAAGTGTCATTAAGTATATTGATCAACTCTTGCTTGGTTATAGGGGCTTTCATCCTAACCTCAGATTTCAAAAACTCCCAGACGTTCTCGATGGGGTTCATGTCAGGCGAATTTCCTGGCCAGTCGAGAATATCTACTTTTTTTTCAGCTAAAAATTTTGTAATTTTGTGTGCACGATGGCAAGGCGCACCATCATGCATAAAAATTGGCTTTTCTCGTTTCTTGAACCATTTTTTCACTTGAGGAAGCAGCTGAGTTTCCAAAACTTTCTGGTATTTTTCGGCATTCATTGTACCTTCGACAACGTATAAGGCCCCTGGTCCCTTATAACTGATAACTGACCATACCATTACCGACGGAGGATGTTTAATGGTCGGCACAATGCAGTCTGGCTTATATTTCTCATTTGACCTTCGCCGTACAAACTGCGATTTGTCGACCATTACTTGGAAAATCGACTCGTTCGAAAAACATACCTGATAAATGTCATAGAATTTAGATTTAACAATATCTACAGTACAAGAACAACTTGAATATAGTTATATAGCATTTATTTACTTTCCTCCAGTCATCAGTCGTGAAATCCTTGTATTTTCGTGCCCATTGGTATCGCTTTGATATCATAGCAGGTGTAAGTCTTGGTTTGCGTGCTGGTCTACGTCCAATAAGACCCTCTTCTGCTAACCTCCGCTGCACTGTTCTTTGCGAAACTTCAATGCCGGCTTCAAGAACTTTTTTTGCAAGAATTTTTATCGGCAGTTTTCGATTTTCAACACAAATATCACTGTCGTGATTCTCCGACGACCGCACGCACCTTTACGTTTGGCTCTCAGATCTTCACCGAGGTCTATTTTTTGTTTTATTCGTTTGACAGAACTTTGAGAAACTCCAACAATTCGCGCTATTTGGTATTGCGACATGTTTCGTGCTTCCAGCATGCCGGAAATTCGACCAACTTTTTTTGGCGACTTTTCCCATTCTGAAATTGTTTTTTTATCATAATATGGCCTCAAAACGTGTAAATATATACTTTGACATGTTGTTTTGTCAACAATAAACTCACCTTATGAAATGGAAAAGAGTTTTACAAGAGAAAACGCTATTGAAACACGTTAAATTGTTGAATTGCACTATCAAACTGAAACTCTGTTTTTTAGGTTATGTACATGTCATTTTCGCGATAATCGATGTGAGTCATCGATTACCAACATGATCAGTGTTGCCAAAACGATAAAAGTGCCCGCGATATTCAAAAACCCAAGTTCTACCAACATATCTACAAAAAGTTCATATTAACAACAAGAAATATCAAGTAAAAGTGTAGATTTGCAGCATGAGTCTAATAATATGGCAAGGGACTGTACAGTTATTGGTTTATATTAAAGCTTTATAAGCAAGTCTATACTAAATACAGGGCGATTCACGTTGAGTGGCCTATTATAAGATCTCGGAAACGAGTAAACTTATCTTTCTAAAAATTTGATAGTATGCATAATTGGCTTTAAGCTTTTAAAACATTATATTTTGACGTTTTTATTACTTCCAGTTATACTAAAGATTATACCAACTTTGCTATTTCAAATGGAACACCCTGTATATTTTAGCATTTTTAAATAACTAAAAAATCTAAATAACTTTTGTTAATAATAATGTATTCCTATCTCGAGCTGTTTTTGAAATATGAATTATAAAAGAATTTTTTTGTGTAAAAACGCTCCGAGAAGAAAGTTTAGTAACTCTGAAACTAATAAAGATAAACATTTAAAATCTTGTAAGCTTGCTTTCAAGTAATACATAGATCTTTAGTTTAAATAACTTAGGTTTCACGTTTTTTATACAGGGAGTTAAAATTGTGCCAATGTTTCCATTTAAATAAATGTGCAAAGTTAATTTTTGCAAATGAAATACCCTATTTTTTAGCTTACCAACGTGTAGAGAATTAACTTTCCTATCTAAATGCCAAATATGTTACAATCCACATTGTTAGTCGTTTTGTAATTATGAGCAATTTAATTAAAAAATCTGACTGATCTGAGAATATGACAACAGGGCTAAATTAAGTGTCAACTTTAAAATCATTTTGGTCCAAGCCTACTTTACAAATTGGCAACAAAGATTAAAGTCAAACGGAAATCCCAGTTGAAGCCTTCTTTTCAAAAATAATGTCGACTTAACACAAACAGAAATTTTAAGACTTTTTATTTAAATTGCACATAATTCCAAATCGACTAAAAATATGGATTATAACATATTAGACATTTAGATAGAAAATTTAATTTTCTACACGTTAGTAAGCTAAAAAATAGGGTGTTCCATTTGTAAAAATTGACTTATGCACATTTATTTAAATGGAAACATTGGCACAATGTTAAACTCCCTGTATAAAGAACATAAACCCTAAGTAATTTAAACTAAAGATCTATATAATTCTTGAAAACTTACAAAATTTTAAATGTTTACCTTTATTAGTTTCAGACTTACTAAACTTTCTTCTCGGAGCGTTTTTACACACAAAAATCCTTTTATAATTCATTTATCTCAAAACGGTTCGAGATAGGAATAGATTATTATTAACAAAAGTTATTTAGATTTTAATAAGGTAATCAAATTTGCTAAAATATACAGGGTGTTCCATTTTAAATAGCAAAGTTAGCAATGACTTACGGTATAACCGGAAGTAATAAAGACGTCAAAATACAGTGTTTTAAAAACTCAAAGCCAATTATGCCTGCTATCAAATTTTTAAGAAAGATAAGTTTACTCGTTTCCGAAATCTTCTAATAGGTTACTCAACGCGAATCACCCTGTATAGTTACCTACTTTAAAATTTATCTGGAAAATATTTTAAATATTTTTCGTTTTACCATTTCGTTGAGCTCTTTCACTAAATTTTGATTTTGGTTCTAGTGTATAAGAGAACAAAAAATAAAATTTTCTGTGTTTGTACTTTTGATATTTTTAGCCATCACTGAGAAAATAAATAAATAAAAAAACGATTAGAACAAAAACACGGACTTTATCGAATAACTGTCATGAAAACGCTTGCAATGTAGCCAATGTCCTCTAAAAATTTTATATTATAAAACAATGACAAAGTCTGAAAAGTAATCCAATCAAAATAATTGTCCGAAACGAACTTATGTGGCAAAATAAAATCATAAATAAAGTTCTAGGAACAATCTATATTATTTAACTAGCATTAAGCACTGAAACTATTGACAGAAGACCAAGCTAATGAAATGACAGTTGAAGAAAGTCTAACCTAAGTTATTGGTCGATCTTTCTGCTCTATAAGCAAATAAATAACAGTTATTTGAAACAAAAATACATCAAAAGTCCACAATAGTTCGGATGTAGGATGTAAACAAAAACATCGACATGACAAACAAAGATTAACGATGCTCACTGTAAATTTTTATCGGATCGACGTCATCGAGTAATCGCGCCAGCTATGCGATTTTAAAATTTGTGGAAATTGTGCATGTTTTCAATGAGATGCAATAAATTCATGGTATATGACCTAGCCATAATTTTATTGATGATAAACTCCTATTATAGCACTGACTTAACAATTTAAATGCCAAAACAATTAAATATGAGAATAGTGAAAGAGCCCATTACATTATGAAAATGGATGAAACGGGATTGGATTTTTAGGGACGATATAATTTAGGATTGCACAAAATAACGCAGTCACAGTCACGTAAGGCAGTCCTCACATGGGGAAACTGTAGTAGCTTGAATACTAGAACAGCATGTACATTGAATGAAGCTATATATTATGGGTACTACTCACACGGCGCTATCTAAGTTGCGGCCACTAGGCAACCGCAGCAACGACTCGGCATGCTGGGTCGCCATGCTACTCCAGTCTCTTGAGTGACGCAAAATAATAAATATGGAGCAAATTTTTAAGCTGAAATATAAATGTGCGGGTTTTCGGAAGTATCGTATCGGCCGTGTGAGGATGAGAGGCAACTCAAGTAGCCTAGTCGCCCATGTTAGGTAGTCTGTAAGAGAAATAGCGATAGAGAACGTGTTCTAAATAAGTACGATCGCTATCGCTATTTTTCATACAGAGTGCCACATCTGTCTTCTACTTTCCAAGCTACTACAGTTTCTTTTCAGTTTTCCCGTAAGTGATACCTACTAAAGTACACCACACCTCTAGAGCTACAAAAATAATGCGGCCTTCCAACATACTTAGCAGTTTTAATGCATTTTTATCTAATTAAAGACTTCATATGAACATCTAATACTTTAATAGGATAATAAGCGTTTTAAATTAAAACGTTAAAACTTCGTTTTACGCATTTTATCTTCGTGTCTCCTCAGGCGTTGTAGCTCTAGAATCGTGTGGCGAACTTTAGAAGCAATCGGGAGTTTGAAAGGTCAAACTTAAACGGTGGCGGTAGCGATTTGGTACGTGGCGAGGGTAATTTAATTTTTACTTGTTGTTTATACATAGAAGGGTTGGTAACCGGTTTTAACGGTTTAACATGGTAAATCGGAGGTTGGTTTCTTTGTATAGAGAATAAAAAACTAAGATAGGGAGGTGAAAACCATTTTTCTCTAAGATGGACCGTTCCAATGTTACAGCCTGTCAAAGTAAAAAAATGCCATATTTTAAACGTCAATATCTCAAAAACTATTAGGCAATCCAACGATGTGTCCAAATGGCGGCTGGCTGGCAAATACTGCTTTGTAATTGGTACATGTGACCATAAAAATAATGTTGCTGGTGGCACTTAACTGGTGACTCAATGATTTTTGCCATCCAACCGCCATATTGAATCACGTGGTTTGGATTCCCTAATTGAATTTAGACACATGACATTTACAACATAAGCGTAGAATTTTGTGGGGAATCAGAAAATAATACAATATATAGGGTGATCCATTAAAAAAATTGTCAAAGACGTGACGACAGTTCTATGAGACACCCTATATAATATTTTTTTATGTCAAAAAATGTACAATTAAAAATAAAAATTTACGGGTCCGAGCGTTTTTCCTAGATCTTTTTCCTTTAATTGATATTAATTTTATGCGTGACTTCTGGGAGACCCAGTATAGGCAGAGGATTTTTTTTGTTTTCATAAGTAAGTAGTTAGATATTATCTTCAATTTCCACATTACAACGCCGCGATCCAAATGTAACCTATCGCAACCGGAATGCTATAACGCAGGTTAGCACTAGTCAGATTCCCGATAATGCAACGTTTTTGTGTATAGGTAATATTATACCGGTCCAGCCTGTCCCATCTTCAATTATTCAATTTTAAATACCTTTCTAGCTAATACTTTCTTTATAAATGAGGCCCAGTTAACGAATGAGGTCCCATCCCGGAATTAACCATATGCATGGCAGCGGCAGTATTACCACTTTGCAAATACATGTAATAATTATAGTTCTGCGCATGCTCGGCCCCTGGAGGCGAAGGTCCCGGGGGCAACGTCGTAGTGGGGCTAGTATGAGGCGTTCTAAAAGCAGCTGCATGTACCCCAGCTAAAATATCTTGCACAGAATGCGAACTGGGCCAGCAGTGAGTGGCACCGTGATGCCGTTGACTAGGAGATTTGGGCTGCCCATAAGAGTAGCTAGGATATATATTGTAAATTGAATGGGTGTGAGGCGAACCATGCACTAGGGAACCTATTTTGTTCCTTAGAATTCTACTTATGGAGCTAACAGAGGGTACGTTGTATTTGTCGCATACACCGTCGGATAGTAAACGGTCCCTGATCTCCCAGGCAAATATCCCAGGATCTTTTTGTTTGAGTTCTTTAATGTATGATACTACTTTGGGCGTAGTTACTCTGGGTTTGGAGCCACCGATTGCACCAGGAAGGATGGAGCCCGTCTCGTGATATCTGAAATTAAAATAAATATTATCTACTCGGTAAGCAAATAAGGTGGTAGTAGTTTATAATATTTAAAGTGACAGTTCGTATAAAACAAACAATGCCTTATACGCCACTTCCTCCAGAACTCGTTATAACAAGATGGGGAACTTGGTTAGACGCTCCAACTCACTATAACAGTTTTTTTACGAGGTAACAGTGGCGTGCATACAATATAGGCAAAAAGCATTGCCTACCATGGGAACAATAAAACAAACAGAAACAATTTTTTTTATATATTAGTTTTTATCCGTGAAATCCAAATTTGGCAATTTATCTCTATCATAAACATTAATATAGGATCGAAAACTTAATTCTATATCATTTCCACGAATACATTCTTTGCTTATTTATATCGTAAATTAGATCCCTATATAAGCATTCTCTAAGACCGTTCTAAAAGCAAACATCTCGCTGTACACGTATCTTATGAAAAAGCAAAAGCACTGCTTTCGTATGAGTGGAAGCAAGCGAGAGAGCCGGTAGGCAGTAGGGTAGAAAGAGATGTAACCAATAAACCCGTCGCAACCTTTGACCTTCCTTCATCTATCAGTCTGCGCCAAGAAAGCACGCGTTTGGTGTGTGTATTGGTGCCAATCTTCAAGTTTTACCGTAGTTTGGAAAATACTTCGCTTTCTTAATATAAAATATGAAACACGCCTCTATAAGTTTTATTATTAATTAGTTTAGTTAAGATACCTATTTTTAAAGGGATATAACGGATAAGGTATCGTAAAATACGAAGCACGTTTGTGACAATTAAAATAATTGTTGCTGATATAGGTTCATAATATTTAATATTCAGTAAGCTTATCATCATATTTCACATAATAATTGATTTCGTTTTTGGCAACATTGGTTCAATCAGGTGGATGATAGATTTTTAATTTATAATTAGTGTTTTCGGCCTTTTGCTAGACGGGTTTCGGGAAAAAAATAAATATGGAGGCGTTAATTGTTACTGTTCCGGCTAGTAGCGCGTCTGCAGAACGATCCTTTTCTGGATTAAAAAGAATTCAAACTTTTTTTTAAACACACAGGGAGAGACACGCTTATTAACAATAATCTCTCTGGAGAGCGACTTCTTGCAAAATTTTAAATGCAGAACCAATTTTTATGACGATGTTTTAAAAGAATTTTTACGTAAAGACCGCCGTGTTGAACTAATTTGTAAATAATGTCGTTTTATTCTTCTTCTGCCAGTGTTGTTTCCACAAACTAAAAAACAAAACAGTTTGTGACAAAATTCGAAATTTAGATGCTAGAATGCTACGGAAGGTAAATTTTGTCTTAAATACAATTTTTGCCTAACCTGATCAAAACAGCATTGCACGCCACTGCGAGGTGAAGTAGTTAGTGATCAGTTAACTGGTAGATTTTAGATTTATTTGTTTGAGAAGTTGCAATATTTTTCTAGTTATCTACATTCCTTTAAGAGTATTCTGTATTTCTTACCTTGCAAGTATTTTTGAAACACATCCATGGGACACTCTAAGCTGTCTCGATATATCACACGGTCGAATTCCTACTTGGGCTAACTCTACAATTCTTAATCTAACTGCATTTGGAAGAGGTCTACCATTAACAAATACACCACCCAGTTGATTTACTTCTCCGTACTGTTGAACCTGGGCTTCTGAAAAAAATAAATAGATTTTTGAATAGAGAATGAATAAGTAAAAAATATGGGGGTTCTATTTAAAAAATAAATGTATTTTTTCAAATTAAAAAAAATAAATATTTTTTGAGTCAAGAAAGAAGATTGGCCATAAAAATCGATTTTTACAAAAAAAAATCGTATTTCAAAAATCTTGAGATACCTCTAAACGTTAAACTAGCTACAAAGTATTTTGGAGGGAAACATTTTTCAGGCATTCCATTTTCTGGAATAAACTTTTTTATTAAATTATTCCACCCAATTTATTCGCAAATCCAAATGGAATAACTGGGAAAGGGTGGGGAGCGTATAGTACAGAACAGACCCTTTGTAAGATAGTGGGATATTTAGAAAACTTTTCAGTTTAGTAGCTGGGCATCTTCTAGAACAGAGGTTCCCAAACTTTTTCTTCTCATAGACCCCTTTAAAAATATTGCTGGTTCCGGTGGACCCCTTACAGCTACATTTCTACCATATTCCCAAAACTTGACAAAAAATGTGAAGATTAGATTTAACTATGAAAATTTGCATTGCTGCTGAGTTCCAACCACGAATTAACAGTTTTCGAAAAAAAGTGAGAATTGATTGGTTAATAAATTAATTGATTTTTCTGTAAGTGGATGTCAAAAAAATAAAGTTGGCCAATCAAGAAAGATATTCCATCCAACTTTGACATCTACTCACAGTACAAGAAACCAATCAATTCTCACTTATTTTATTCAGAAACTCCCGGAGTGGTAAAAATAAAAAGAAAAATAGTATATTTTCTTGTGTTTACATTACATAGTCATAATATAGTTAAAATTAAACATTAATAACGTAACGTAACGTAACTTTTTAAAAAATTAAAATTTTAATGGGAGGGATGTACTTGATGGATTGACAGCAAATGATTAATATTTGGCTTCAGTTTGGTTAGGAATAACCACAAATCTCACCGTTCTGTGATATTCAATCTGCTCCTTTTTTCGTCAAAAGGTTTGTAGCGACACTAAAAATTTTTTCGACAAGATATGACGAGGGAAACGCTATCAAAAGCTTTTTCGCAATTCCCCACAGTCCAGGATATCTTTTGATTATTTCTGCCTGCAGACAAAATGTTTGATACCCCCTTTTAAATTTAATCTTCAGCTCGTCATTAGTGCTAAGCTCGAGTAGCTCCTCTTGTAATATCATATTCTCGAGTTCCATTTCATCAAATGGATTTATAATCCATGGTGGTATTTCTATCGTCAGAATATTTTCAAATCTGATTTTGAAGTCATCATGCAGGGCAATTAAATGTTGAACGTATGTCTGAATATTCTCATCAAGGCATTCTACTTGTGATAAGTTTGAAAACTGGGAAAATTCGCGCCGACTAATATTTTGCTTCATAAATTTCAATTTTCAAAGAAAAGCTGAAATTACACCCTTTGTTTTTATTAAATTGAGGCTGTCCCCTTGGTAATTGTAAGTTAATGTCATTACATTTTTTGAACAAATCTGTCAAATACGCGATGTCTGCTTTCAAACTGATCAGGTTTTCTTTTAAATCTGGATCTTTACTTTCCAGAAACTCTAAAACTTATTCAAAAAGTGAGTAAAATCTTGTTAAACATGCACCTTTCGACAACCAGCGTACTTCAGAATGTAAGAGCAATCGTTGGAAGTCTTCATCATTTCCATTGCACAATTGTGCAAATAAACGCGTATTCAATGCATTGCTTCTTATTTTGTTAACTGCTTTAATCACAAATTGAAGCGATTGGTGCAATCTATCACTCAAATTTTCGCTACCAGATGTTGTCGGTGGATGACACAGTGAATTGCAGTTAGGTACCTCTCGTATAATTCTTTTAAGATGGCTTATTAACTCACGATATCGCCCGACCATGGCAGGAGCTCCATCTATTGCCACCGAAAGAACGTTTGTGAATGGAATCGATTTTCGATGCAAGTTTTTACAAGTAACAGTCGCTGAACTTCTTAAAATATTATCTGCCTAGGTGAAGTCAAGCCAGGCATTTTAGTTCTTTACTATCGAAACCAGATACATTTTCGTGGACCCCCGCTTACGAATTGTGGACCCCCATTTTTTTGTCACGCCTACGTAGACCCCCTTCGAGTCTCACCTGGACCACTTTGGGAACCACTGTTCTAGAAGCTTTTCCGTTTTGACAATCGCTAAGTAGGTACAACTTCACTACACCCTAATATATGTATTAGAGAAAACAATAAAAAGTTAAAAGATTTCGCCCCTCCCGCTCTTAGAGTCTGGCTACGCGACTGCATGTATCCATAAAAATGACATTGCTGGTGGCATTTAGCGGGTGGCTCAATGGTTTTTAACCACAGCTGCCATTTTAAGTCACGTGTTTTGGACTCTATATAAATGGTCAAAGAGCGTTTGTACACACACCGAATATTGTCGGAGTCGGATACTTTCAAATTACATGGTATTATGTAAGTAGCTTGCACACGAACGTCCGATAGTATCGGATTGGCAAAAATCCTATCCGAGATTTTGCATTGTCCGGTGGTTTCCGGTTAAATCGGAAGTGGTTTTGAAGCTTTGAATTGATCGAAAAATATCAATTTACACACAATAATATAGGCAAGAAAGCATTGCCTATATTAAACAATTTATTTTTATAAGTTTTTATCCGTGTAATCCATCTTTGGCAATTTATCTCTACATAAATATAATAAATAATAATATAGGACCGACAAATTAATCCTATATCATTTCCACGAACGCATTCTTTGATTATTTATATCATAAACTAAATCACTGTATAAGCATTCCGTAAGACCATTCTGAAAGCAACGATCTCGCTGTACATTAGCGTCTTATGCAAAAACACTACTTTTTTACGAGTAGAAGCAAGAGAGAGGCCGTAGACAGTAGAGTAGAAAGAAATGTTACAAATAAACCCGTCGCAACCTTCGACCTTTCTTCATCTATCAGCTTGCGCCAAGAAAACCCACGTTTGGTGTGTGCATTGGTGCCAATCTTCAAGCTTTACCGTAGTTTGGAAAATACTTCGCTTTCTCAATATAAAATATGAGACACGCCTCTATAAGTTTTATTATTATTTAGTTTAGTTAAGATATTTTTAAAGTGATAACGGGATAAGGTATCGTAAAATAAGAAGCATTTTGTAACAGTTCAAATAATTTTTGCTGATAGGTTCATTTTAATAAAATCAGTAAGCTTATAATATTTCACATAATAATTGATCTCGTTTTTGGCAACATTGGTTCAATCAGGTGGATGATAGATTTTTAATTTATAATTAGTGTTTTCGGTCTTTTGCTAGACGTCGCGCTGTCGGGTTTCGGGAAAAAATAAATATGGAGGCGTTAATTGTTACTATTCCGGCTAGCAGCGCGTCTGCAGAACGATCCTTTTCTGGATTAAAAAGAATTCATACACATTTACAAAATACACAAGAAAAGACACGCTTATTAAAATTCTCGTTGGAGACCGACTTTTGCCGGATTTAAAACGCAAAACCAATTTTTATGACGATGTTTTAAAATATTTTTTACGTAAAGATCGCCGTGTTGAACTCATTTACAAATAATGTCGTTTTATTCTTCTTCTGCCAGTGTTCCTTTCACAAACTCAATAACAAGACATTTTGTGACAACATTTGAGGAAGGTAAATTTTTGTCTTAATGCAATTTTTGCCTACCCTGATTAAAACAGCATTGCACCCCACTGCTTATTAAGTTCTCAAATTTTTAAATCTTGACTTTTATGCTATAATAACAATATTATTACACACAATTTTAGAAAACCCTTATAATGCAATCATCGCATTTAAAAGTTTATGCAATGGGGTCAATAAACGCAGTCTTGTGCAACGATCACTCCAAACACGAAAATGCAATTTAAGTCCCCGCGTATCTCACGTCCATCTAAATTAATATCCGCAAGCAAGTTTAAAATTAATTAGAGACCAACTGGATGCACAGCATATTTAATCTCATTATAACGTTCTGAAAGCGTTCATTTAGGAAGATCTAGAAATCCAGATACAACAATTTAATGACCAATGATTCCCAACAAGTCGTGGCCGCCATTGTTGTTAACTCTGGTTCGTCAAAAGTTGTCAGTGGGCCATGGTTGTTTGCCCGACGAATGGAATGTAATTTCTAAAAACATCTGTCTGTCATGTCTCGTCCACGCTTTCTGGATGCCAAATTGACCGACAGGTATTTTAATCAACCCGTAGGATTGTAATTTTCAACGTTAGTTTAGTTCGTAAAATTTATTAAATCAGTTGGGAAATAGTTTGATTTATAAGAGGCATTTTTCAGATGCCAGATTTAAATGAAAAGCTATTTTTTTCACTAATCTTGTCCAGCTACTGTAATAATGACTAAAGATTAATTACATCTGTAGTCGGATCTGGTCTTATCGTGCGGGTCATACGATTCAAGAAAGACATACTCTCAGTTTTTGTTTTCTTTACTTGCGTTTAATTTTACCCTCTAAATATAATACATAAGATAAATGAGACAGACTTATTTTATTTTGACATGAAAAAAAAGGATATATATATATTTACTTTCCAGCGATTCTAAAAAAGCTTATAATAGCACTAGCTACGTTTTATTTTAAATATGCTAGTTTTGTGACTTTGACAGTTTGTGACAAAATGAAACAATTTTCTGGGTTTTTGCATCCCTAATCAAAAAAAAATGGTACTTAATCTGATAAACTATTTCGAAAATGAAAGAAAAAGTGGAAATTCGCCAACCAATATTCAGGAAACAGTAGCCAAAGCACTGGGAATTAGTTTAAGGACTGTGCAGAAAATGAAACAAAACCTAACATAATACCCAAGAATACTAAAAAGTGTAAACGAAGAAAGCAAAAGACTGAGGATGTAAGCGAAAATATTAAAATTGAAGTTCGAAATGTGATTTACGATTTATACAAATCAAAAACCAATGTAACTCTTCCAGTTTTACAAAAAACATTAAAAATTCGGGGTGTTTTGGAAATTGGACTTGAAGCGTTATCAAAATTATTCAAAAATTTAGGTTTTCGCTATTAAAAAGACTGTAACCGAAGATTTTTTATGTGAGCAGCCACAGATAGTGAGTCAGCGTGTTCAGTTTTTAAAAAAATAGACGGACAATTACAAATCGAAATTTAGAAAAGTGGTATTTTTAGACGAAACGTGGATATTTTCCAATGGAAGTGGTTCAAAATCTTGGTAAGATGAGTCTGTAAAAAGTGTTAAAAGGAAAAAGGGGTGCGGTACGGGAAAGCGTTTTATTATTTTGCATGCCGGTTCTGCAACACGATATGTTGCAGGTGCGAGTTTAATTTTTTCTTCAATATCAAAAAGTGCTGACTATCATGATAATATGAATTGCGAAATGTTTGAAAAATGGTTAAAAGTTCAATTGATACCAAATTTGGTTGCTCCGTCTTTAATTGTATTAGATAATGCATCATATCATTCAAGAATTTTAAATAAACAACCTACTTCATCTTGGAGGAAAAGTGATATTTATGAGTGGCTGGAAAAACACAACCAAAATCCTTTACCAAATATGCTTAAATCTATGCTATGCTAATGCTATCAATAGCAAAGTCTCTTAAAAAACCCAAAATATACGCGGTAGATGAAATACTGCGAGAATATGGTTATGAGGTTCTACGACTGCCACCATATCATTGCCAGTTTAACCCAATAGAATTAATATGGGCTGGTGCAAAGTCTTATTATGAAAAACATGTAGGTGATGGTCTTAAATCCGACCAAGTACAAATAGTTTGGCAAAATTCGTTAGATCATATTACACAAGAGTACTGGAAGAAATCGGTGGAACATACAGAAATATTAATAAGGGATTGGTGGAATCGAGAACAAGTACTAGATGTCGAAGTAGCGCCAATGATAATTGCTCCATTCGAAGACGACTCAGACGACGAGGACTTTTCAGATTTTATAAGTGACGATGAGAGTTCTTAGGCTATAATTATAAATGGTGTTTTTCGTTTACATTTTTTAGTATTCTTGGGTATTATATTATGCTTTTTTTTCATGCACATTATTCTGCATAGTCCTTAAACTAATATCCAGTGTTTTCATTACGGTTTCCTGTATATTGGTTTGCGAATTTCCACTTTTTCTTTCATTATCGAAATAGTTCAGACTAAATGCCATTGTATTTTTAGGTTTTAGTAGTAAAATTGTTATTGTCGTTTTTAATTAAAGGGTACAGTAGGTATATAATTAACGATTATATAATTTTTTTGTAACTTTTTCATTGTACATAATTTTTACAAAACTAATAATATTAGGTATAAAGCCGGCCACAGGCACAGAGACATGTAAGCGTGCATCAACGCTCAGCCGGAGAAATTGCGTTTTTCTCTCTAGGAAAGTCTACCACAGGGTTCCAAGCAGCCATATGTGTGTACGAAAACAATAGGAGGGCTTACCTCAATAAGCGAATCCATATATAATCTGAAAGTCATCATAAGTCATGGATCAGGAGTGAACACAAAATCCAATGGACCAACAGACACCACAGCAAAAGCTTCATTGGGGATACTGGCCCAAGACTTACGAAACAGTTGCTTTAAATGAATAGGAACCAGTTGAGCACCATTATAGGAATTCTGACTGGACAAATGGCTGTCAAGAATCATCTGCATAGAATGAGACTGTACAATGGAGACCTTGACTGCAGATTATGCGGACAAGTCAGGGAAATTGTACAGCACATAGTTTGCCATTTCGCGTTACTAGATTGGAAGAGGCAACAAATATTTTCCGAAAATGAAGTCAGAAGAAGACGTTCATTTTGTAGGTGAATAGTAGGTATATTTTATGCATTAAATCTTGTAGTAATTGTATAGAAGTGAGTGGAAAACTGGAGAGATTTCAAATAAGAAAGTGTATTTGTGCACAAACCTTTAGTTCGGTCAGAAAATATCAATACTTTGGTAAGTGATCGGATACTTTAAAATCAAGAAAACAGCAAATATCCATGTGGGATGTGAGAGTAAAAAAAGAGATTTTCTCAGTGTACCTATAGTCCATTTCAGAAAGGTAGAGTAATAAAATGGGAAATTCCATCCAGTTCACCTCAATTTCGATGTCGGCCATAAGCGCACATAAATTTTGTGCATTCATCATTTATTTACGATAACTAACCAAGAATTTTAGAGAATTAGGTTAACGGAAATTAAGATAAAATAGTATTGTTTCAATTCGGGTGATTACCACGAGGACATGAATTCGAATATTTTTGAGGACTATTTTGGTGAAATGATAAAATATCTTTCAGCTGATTCAGTAGTAGTTATGGATAACGCCAGAGCTATCATCATGGATAAAGAGAAATTATTAGCTATAGCAAATTTACACAACCATTGTTTTATAAAATATGCCGTGGAAGGTATAGCTGAAAAACATAGTGTAACTGTGCTGCGTACACCGCCATATCATTGCGAACTAAATTCTATAGAACTTATATTATGGGCGCAAGTAAAAGGATTTGTAGCAAGACACAACACGACATTCAAAATGAAAGACGTTAAGCTACTGTTTGATTAAGCCATTAAGGAAGTGACACAAGAGAACTGGCGAAAAGCAGTCCATCATGTCATTAAAGAAGAGGGGAAATGTGGGATCTTGACCACCTGATTGATCGGACCATCGGCGTCGACCCGTTAATTATAACGTCAAGAGGAGATGACAGTTCCTCAGATGACGAAGAATATTATGATTTTTTATAATTAGTTAATTTCTGTATGTATTTTTTTATTCAATGGAGGGAGTTTGTTGGGAGGGGTCAAAATAAAACAAGGAAAAAAAGGAAAAATTAGTTTCAATGCCATTGAGATTGGGCTTTGAAACTAATTGGTTTCCTTGTTTTATTTTGACCCCTCCCAATAAACTCCCTCCATTGAATACCAAATTGGGTCACAATTCTACCACTGTATGTATTTTTTTATTTTGTATTTTTTTTTATAATGTTTGTTAAAAAATAAGTGTACCTAATACTATGTACCGGGTGTCCCACTAAGAATGGCTCTCGGCCGTATCTCGGAAACTACTGGGCATAGAAACTCAGGAAAAAAAAAATTATAACTAAAGTGGTCATGAGAAAATCCTGGAAATAATTTTTAAGTTCCGCATTTTGCCGCAAGAGGGCGTAATTGAAAAGTAAATATTAAAAGTTTACATATCTCCGAAAATTCCACATTAAGGTATATCTTTGATAACACCATTAAAAAGCTTTTACAATTATGCATCATTTTGGTCTCATGCTCATTGGCGTACCGACTTTAATAAAAGGGGGGGAAGCGGTTGAATGTGTAATCAGTTAAATCGCTGTAACTTATAAACGACTTATCCGATTTTAGCAAACTAAAGACTGTTTGGAAGAGAAATGTATGCACTTTCACCAATCGTATTTAGTTGTCCATAATAATTTTTTTTAAAAATGCTAGAGGGCGCAATTTGTAATAACACATTTTTTGATTTTACTCCGAAAAAATAAATCATACGGTATAATTATAATACCATAATCGAAAAGTAGATTAAATTTGCTAAGAACAAATATTAAAACCGCAGCTCGATATCTCCGTTCGTTTCAGCGTTACCGCCAATAGAATAATTTTTAAAAGTAAGCGATTATATATTTTTTAGAAAAAAAGCGGGACGCCACTGATATTTTTTCATGTGGATATTATTTCTGATTAGCCTGGTCAATTCTGCATAAAAATGGTCTCTAGCGTTTTTCTCCTCAGGCACACCGTTCTTAATTAAAATAAATTAGCTCTACTATTTATTATTATCATTATTAACATTGATAATGAAAAATTTAGTTTTATAAAAATTGTTGGAAATGACCACCTTCACTTCCGCCTGTCTAATTTAATTTAATTATTTTAATTAAGAACGGTGTGCCTGAGGAGAAAAAGGCAAGAGACCATTTTTATGCAGAATTGACCAGGCTAATCAGAAATAATATCCACATGAAAAAATATCAGTGGCGTCCCACTTTTTTTCTAAAAAATATATAATCGCTTACTTTTAAAAATTATTCTATTGGCGATAACGCTGAAACGGAGATATCGAACTGCGGTTTTAATATTTGTTCTATCAAATTTAATCTACTTTTCGATTATGGTATCATAATTATACCGTATGATTTATTTTTTCGGAGTAAACTCAAAAAATGTGTTATTATTACAAATTGCGCCCTCTAGCATTTTTTTTAGAACTATTATGGACAACTAAATACGATTGGTGAAAGTGCATACATTTCTCTTCCAAACAGTCTTTAGTTTGCTAAAATCGGATAAGTCGTTTATAAGTTATAGCGATTTAACTGATTACACATTCAACCGCTTCCCCCCCTTTTATTAAAGTCGGTACGCCAATGAGCATAGACCAAAATGATGCATAATTGTAAAAGCTTTTTAATGGTGTTATCAAAGATATACCTTAATGTGGAATTTTCGGAGATATGTAAACTTTTAAAATTTACTTTTCAATTACGCCCTCTTGCGGCAAAATGCGGAACTTAAAAATTATTTCCAGGATTTTCTCTTGACCACTTTGGTTATAATTTTTTTTTTCCTGAGTTTCTATGCCCAGTAGTTTCCGAGATACGGCCGAGAGCCATTCTTAGTGGGACACCCGGTACATAGTGCACGCCTTTGTCACACCATATTCAGTGAATGGTTAACAATAGGCAAAATCCATAAATTGACCCATGAAAATCAGGAATTTTACAATGAAATCAATGGGAATGGCTTGAATATTCGTGGGGTCACTTTATAGTCCCTTTGCATACCTCATGAGCTTTTATTACTCTACACTTTTCTGAAATAGACTATTATGGTAAAATTTCGGGCAAATTCGTTGGTGACTTTTGTCCCGCTACTCGCTAGAGCTTGTATTTCCAGACACTAAATGTGCGCCGTCTCATGTAAAAGGAAACCAATTATTATTGGCACAGAACAATTGAAAAAACCTGGAATACTAATTAAGATTTCGAAATTAATAATGTCTTTTAGTAAAATATACTGCGCCTATAGCGCACCAAAATCAATTGTATTTAAATGCGAACATGAGCTCCTATGGGCAGTTAATTTTAATTTTCTTTTTGAGTTTTCGTGATATAATTATTTGCTCGAGTATGAGCCTTATTCCTAAGAAGTCGTAAATATTAGACACGCAGCCATAAAAGCAAAGTTTTAATACGTGCAAACGCGCAGCTGAAACGATGCTGTTCCCGAAAATGAAATAATCACTTTCGGCGATTAGTGTTCCGTATCGGAGCGACAGACCGTCACGCAAAGAACAAAATTATGTGCCATACCGATGTAGATCCGATGCAACTTACAAATTACCGAAAAAAAAACTATTTAAGACGGTTAGAAAACGTTATCTTTAATCAGGGACGTATTTTTAGGCAAGGTTAACTATCTATTAAAATATACAGGGTTATGGCTAGGGTTGCCATCTCTCCCGGTTTTCCGGGAGTCTCCTGGAATCGGGCCTTAAAATGCGTCGGCCTCCCGGGTTTCATATAATGTGTCCCGGAAATTCAGTTTACAAAACGCTGCACTTTTCATGCAAAATTTCAACCATCCATTTTTCAACAAATAGAAGCTCAAAACTGTTATAATTTCCACTATTTTTTTTAAATTGCCATAACAATTGTTTCGCCACACAGTGTCTTCGTCAGATGGTCTTATCTAACTAAGATTAACAGATTATTCAAAATTATTAGAATGTAATAAAATAATAACTTTATAGCCCGTAAACAAATCAAATATCTTCATCAAATATATTTCGAATTTAATGAATCAATTTATGTGACTAGGCATAATGGGAAACCCTTTAAGTCCACTGTTGGCAGAAATATTTATGAACTATTTAGAAAATAGAATCCATAATAACAATCTTAGTAAAAATTTCGTTTATTGGTACAGGTACGTTGACGACATATTAGCTTGTTTTACTGGCACTGGCCGTCAATTAAAAAATTTTCTAAACCATATAAATAGTTTACACCCCAATATAAATTTTACATCTTTTAGATCTCACAATCACTAAAGTAAATAATAAACACGAATTTTCCACAAGCCGTCACACACTGATACCACTATACTTCTAGTCACCCATACTCACATAAAGTCTAGTCATATAATTCTTTATAAATTTTACATCTTTTAGATCTCACAATCACTAAAGTAAATAATAAACACGAATTTTCCACAAACCGTCACACACTATATACATAGTACTTCTAGTCACCCGTACTCACATAGTCTCGTCATATAATTCTTTCTTTCACAGTTTTATGAATATTCCATTATCAAAAGAAAACTACGATATGGAACTTAACATTATTAAACAAATTGCTTTAAATAATGGTTACCAACCCAAGATGATATTATTACCAAGAAACATTACAACAAAGCAATTAGATTAGTATACCCGGGTTCAGAACACACCAATAATATTACATATATTCTTTAACATACAACGGGAGGATTATTAAACATATTTCACAATTGATGCTACCTTTTTGCTAAAAAAATTGCATGCGTTAGGTATACGTGGCAATGTTGCTCGGTGGCTAAATTCTTTTCTTTCTAATCGCCGAATAAGAGTCAAAGTTCAAAATTCCTATTCTGATCAATTTAATGTTAAATATGGTGTACCCCAAGGGGGCGTAATATCGCCTTTGCTCTTTGCACTTTTCATAAAGGATCTTGAAAAATATCTGATATCGAAAGGTATTCCTGCCAAACTAATTTTATATGCGGATGATGCAACTGTGATTATATCTGCTGGCACATTGGATCAACTGATTGCAATTGCTAAGCATATTTTGATTAGATTTTCATTATGGTGTGAGAAAAATCACTTAATTATTAACGTAAACAAAACTCACTATATGGTTTTCTATAAAAAGAGGCAGGTTCCTGATTTAAATCTAAAACTAAACGATAATCCTTTTCAGAGAGTTGAGCAATGCAAATTTCTTGGCCTTCATATAGACTCACAGTTAAAGTGGACAGCTCATGTTGATTTTGTTGCTAGTAAACTTAACTCGGCATATTTTGCTATAGTCAACTTAAAAAATTGTATGGATAGCAAACAATTACTTAATACTATGCGTTAGCCTATAGTCACCTAAGTTATCTTATACTTTACTGGGGCCAATTAACAGAACTACAAAGATTATTTATTTTGCAAAAAAGAATAATTCGTGAAATTTATTCTTTAAGCCCACTTTAATCTGGCAAAGAAACATATCGGCGATATAAAATTCTTACGCTGCCTAGTATTTTAATTCTTAGTGCAGTAATGTTTGTAAAAAACACTATTCCAAATTTCCCGATACTTCAACAATTCATGATCGTGACACTAGAAACTCAAATAAAATTTACATTTCTGGCTACAAAACATCCTCTTATCGAAAAAGTCCATTTTGTTTCTGCAGCTCTCTTTATAATTTGCTCCCGGAAACTGTCAGAAACATTACTCAATTCAGAAAGTTCAAGAACAAAGTAAAGTGCTACCTTTTTGACAAAATTTTTTATGATATGCCAGAATACCATGATATTATCATATGAAACTTAAACTTATAACTTTCTTTTTCTTAGTTTGACAATGTCATTATTTACTTTGTAAATGTATAATGGCAATAAATAAATAAATAAACAACACTTATCAAAGCGTAATATAAGAATTGCATATAAAACAAATAATAAGTTAGGGAAATTCATAAAAAATAATAAAACTAAAAATAACAAAAAAGCTAAATGTGGAGTATATAAACTAAAATGTGGAAGTTGTCCTAAAATTTACATAGGACAAACAGGTAGATGTTTTAATAAACGCATTAAAGAACATAAATATAGTTATAAATAAAATAATACAGATTCTCATTATGCATTACACTTAAATGCAGAGAAACATAATTTTTACGATAATTTCCAAATATTACACCAAGAAAATAAATCTATGAGGTTAAATCTACTTGAGTCAATGGAAATAAACAAATATAAAAAATTGAATGTTTTATTAAATGATCAATTGGACTTGGATAGTTCCCCATTATTAAACTTATAGGTTACACCCTGTATTCGTTTAGGTAATTATTCCATCTATTGTTAACCATTGTCGGGTTTTTCCTTCTTTACGGGCTAAAGTTATTATTTTATTACATTCTAATAATTTTGAAAATGTTGAAAAATCGTTAATCTTAGTTAGATAAGACCATCTGACGAAGACACTGTGTGTCGAAACAATTGTTATGGCAATTTAAAATAAATAGTGGAAATTATAACCGTTTTGTTACTCATTAATATTATATAATGAATTTCCATCAAGTATCGACTACTTCCAGTGGCGTAACTAGCTCTTTGACCTGGAGGTGGCCTAGGGTGGGCCTGTTATTGTGACTTGCAGTGGCGGCTCGTGTAGATGCGGGTCGGCAGAGAGTGCGCCGCAGGCGAAATTTCTTTTGGACCACGCCGAAATTTTAACAAATTTGGTCAATAATCAACAGTAATATCACAAGACCTCGTTTTTTTTACGGTTACATTTTTCAGCTGTCACGAAAACTTTTTTTGGATTTTTTTTTTGAATTTGGACATGTTTATTCTGAATAGATCCCGAGAGCAACGCTCGAGGGATTTAATTTTTGAATAAACAAGCCAAAACTTTAACGAGTATTGTTAAAAAAGTTTGAGTGAAAAATGGAAAATTTAACCAATAAAAAAATGATGGTCGAGTGATATTTGGCAAGATTATTTCGTACATCGTTGAATAAACATGCCCAAAGTTCAACGAGTAAAATTGCCAAATAATATTATATTTGCGAGGCGAGTAGCGAGCTTACAAAGTCAGCCTTTTTTTCTGGGGGGGGGCCTGGCGACGTCTGGGGGGTGCCCGGCCCCCCTAGGCCCCCCTGTAGTTACGCGCCTGGCTACTTCAGTAGAATAAATAGAAGCTCCATGCAAGCGTTTTCGTTCCTTTTTTGGTGGGCGAACACCGCGAGCCCCAAGCGAAGGAGGCATTTTTGTATGCTTTGATTATATTTTTTATATTTTCCGAAATTTTGTTAGCTATTATGCCGAAAGATCTTTTATTTATGTTACCTTTGATGGATTTTTTGTTTATTTTGTATGTAAATAAACGTATTTACATTCGACCTTTTTTTTTGGTCATTAGACTCCCGGAATCGTTGGTAAGGATGGTGGCAACCCTAGTTATGGCCCAGATAACAATAATGTTCTCCCTACATTCGATGCTTATGCTGTCAACATTCGTTGAAGTATATTTTTTTAGTATACCTACCTATACATATAGCACAAGCAATGAATGTGGCCCAAAATAATATTCGAAAGCGGTTGTACTTGAAATATACTTAGATACTTTAATAAATATGCTTGAAACGAATATGCGCAGCATATTCGTGGGTATAACAATATTAGAAGATTCCAAAAAGTTTTTTGGTTGAAATATACTTTAACGAATATTTTGTATTATTCATCCAGATAGAGTCACACAGGAGGCGACATCACATGACTCAAAGTGACCCTATACCTGCGCCATATTATTACTACACTTATGTCATTCGTGTAGTCAGCTGTTCGATCTATCATAACCGAGGTGGTTTTAGATTTTATGAGAAGTTTTTTAATTTTTGTGTAAACCTATTACTACTGTGTAATAAATAATAATTGTTTCCAGTGGCGGATCCAGAATTTTTTTGGGCACTAAAAAAAAATTACTTCTCAAAAAAATATAGCTTATCCCGGCTCTAACAATCTTCCTACCCTCAACAGTGATTTCTAAAAAAATTCTGACTATCTATACCGGGTGTTGCATCGTCGAGCGGGACATCCCATGTAATTTTAAATGGGGTCAATTATTGGCTTCCCTAATTATTTTAGAGAAAAATTCTATTTAGGTTTATTAAAGAGCACTAAAACCCACATTCAAAAGAATAACTTTAGATATTTTTGATGAGCCCGTTTACGGGTTATCGCCGATTTCTTTTTAACTATTTCTCCTTTTTATGGCCCCGTATTTGCGGGCACCAGTCAAGGTAAAAGATGACTGTCAAATAAAGTTGTCATTTTGAAATGTGTGCTTTATTGTTATAAAAACAATAAGGAAATTCGAAGGTGTACTTCAAGTGGTGAGGATGACTTAAATATTTGTGGGGGAAGTAGAGAAGATTACAATCAGACCAAAAAAAGTGACGACTGGATTTAATGCATAAAATGCCAATGTTGGATGCATGAAAGCTGCACTAAATTTTTAGGTCTTTGTGATTTTCTGATAATTTTTAGTGTTTTCTTGTTATCTATATACATTCATTTCCATGAAACCAATTTAATATTTATTGGAATATTAACTACCCTTATAGTAATATACGTACATAATATTTAAGGTTTTTGGTACTTTCCGTAAATTTATGTGGATTTATAAATGCGTCATTTAACCTAATATAGCGCGTCGTCTCTCCTATATACCTAAGTAGAAATGACGCAGTTATAAAAAAAATTTAACATTATTTTTCTTACAAAACACTGTTCTTTTACCAATTTTGAAATTATGTATTTAAAGCTAATACAAGGCCTTATGAAAAATCCGTATTCATTTTAATTTATTTTATTCGTACATATTTTTTAAATAACTTAACTTAAAAAAATGTATGTCATCTCTCCTTAAATTACCCTATGCCGTAAGTACCTGTTCAAATGCTATAGTTGCTGCTTTACATACATACAACAGACTGATGTTATACGTAGTTTTTATTGCTAATCAGTGGGCGGAGGCTTAACCCAATAGTTTTCATTGTGACTTTACGATCATACTGATGCAATGCAATAAATGTGATTACGATTATATTGAAATTTATGATGAAATGGTTCCAAATAATTAATTTTACGTAAATTTATGAATTTTAAATATTACCTTAGGTAAAGTGGATATTAGGAGAGTTGAGAGATATAAATAAATTACTAGGATAATATAATAAAATTATTGTAATAAAACAATATGACAAATAATATAATTCATTATTTACGGGTAGCTTATTACAAATACACAATTTTTAATAATACAATTCTCCTTTGAATTGATGTTCCAAGCATTCTGGTGGTTATAGACTATGCGTGTATTCGCAATGCGTGAGATTCGCCTTGTTCGTCACACATTGGTAGTTAGTAGTATAAACCGCACGCGAACCGCCTTCAGGGCCGTAGCCAGAGGGGGGCCAGGCAGGGCGGCGCCCTTCCTGGAAAAGATTTCGCCCTTCCTGGAAAATATTTGGATCTTTTTCATATTTATTTTGCTTATTGGTTTTATTAAAAAATAAGTCGTCATTAATTCAGTTTTATTCACACCATTTTTTATATGGAAACAAACTTGCTAACAGAGTCCGTATTACGTGGTTTAGGCCTAAGAATTTTGGAATTTATCATTTCGCACTCGATTATCTAGCAGTAGGGGTGTTAGTATGTCACATCAAAGATCAGCATTCACAAAGCCCGCATGTAAAAAAAATTAAAGTAAAAATTTTAATTGAAACATACTTATTTTATAGAAGATGTGTGATAATTTATAATAAAAAAAATGTTGCGGGAAGAAACTAGAATGCTTATTATGATTATACAAAACGGCACTTAAGAAGGAGTATTTCAAAACCTAAGCATTTGCACCAAAAACTGCTCTTCGATCTACGCTCCTAAAATACATGATTTCTGAAAAAATCATCAATTTTGGCGTGGTGAGCGATATTTACTTCATTTTTAATCATGAAAAACCGAGCCCGAAAACGCTGGTTAGAGTCATACATACATTAAAATTTTGTATTGACCAATATTCATATTTTATTCATATTTTCACAAATATAAAAAATGTTTTTTTTTGGAATATCAAAAAAAAGTAAAAAACAACAGGTTTGTTCCCACAGAAAATCACGGACAAGTTAGCGACAAATGTCAAACCAATGTTAATGCGCATGTCTACTTCTGATCGATTCCGAACAGTTTGTAGGAACAACTGACTGGCTGTCAGTGATTAAACTCGATCTGCTGCTATCTTCTCATATGTTTTAGTTGATAACTCACATAACCTAATTTATTTTTAAATTAATTTTCAAAAATTGTTTCAAATATTCAAATCAAATACCATTTAAAAGACAATCCAGAAGAAGGCAAGGCTTTTTAAAATGACCGGCTACGAAAATTAAGGAATTATATTTTCAACAAAGTTCTCATTTTTTGGTCTTATTCTTTCTTCCAGAATTTCTTCTAAATGTGAGTCTGAATCCGAGAGAGTGGACGCTTCGGAATGGTCGGATGATTCCAAATCACTCATTTTTACTCATTCAATCACTCAAATTCAACATTAACAAAAAAAATTTCACTGCACAAATATAGAGGTTATGTTTAAAAATCAACAAAATACCATATATTACTACTGCGCACGCTCCGGACAATTTACTGGCAAAAGATCCGCAAACTGATTTGACAGTCATCAAACTGTCCGTAAAACTTGTGGGAACACGGTGTCGCGTGTTTCCCAGCAGTCAGAAATATTTGTAGGAACGCTTCCTGTTTATTGCGCAGAATCCTGACTGTCAAGGACTGTCGATGACTGCTGTGGGAACAAACCTAACATTTACAAAAACAAATTTAATCCAACCATCCGGAGGGGCAAAGGTAATAATATAATTTTTGAAATTTTGAGTATAGTAGGTAAATTTTAAACGAACTTTGGGCGTGGCCCTAAAATTTTTTCGCCTGCGGTGCTTTCCCGCCTTCTTTAATAGGCACATTGTCATGAAATTCATGTAGTCCTGACTGTCCCTACCTCCAGAAAAAAAAATATCATACTTAAATTACGCCCACTGACCCCCCCCCCCCCCCCCCGAGCATATTTTCTAGCTACTCCACTGGTGTCCACTCCAGATTGCTCTGGTTGGGTGAATTCTTCACGAATTTGGGCGTGGCCTCGAAAATTTTTTGCGATTTTCTTTTTTGTACTAATAATTTTCTTTTAAATATATTCACCCTTCCAAGAAATTTGTTTGCCCTTCCTAACGTTCGAGTCTGGCTACGGCCCTGACCGCCTTGTTTACGAATCGATTTTAGATGCCCAAGTCCCAACACACTATTCACGAACTGTCCGCAAATCACGCATAGCAAATTACGAATCGCGAATACATGTATATTCTGTAGCTGTAGAGTAAAAATGACCAGCGCGTCCCGTTCTGGATTTAACTTGGATTTTTAAAACAGAGCGTCGTAGACTGGTATTTTTCCTATTATGCTCTGTATTGTTTGTGGGTTTGGAGTAATTATTATTTGTAATCTCCGTTCTACAAAGCATAATTGAGAAGAGAATATTGATACTTATTTACGATATAAGTGTTGTAAAGATTCATATTACAACACGAGATGTTAAAGTTGTCAAACGAGGCGTTAGCCGAGTTTAATAAAACATCGAGTGTAGTAATATGAATTTACAACAAGAATATTGTACACTTGTATCTACTTTCATCTATGAATAAAAATATTTGACAAAAGGCATTATTAAAAATAAAAATGCACCTGTAAAAATATACCTGCTATTAGGTTTACTAATAAAGTTTTTTATGTTACCTTTCGCATAGTTACTGTATCGCATGGTTACTGTCGAAACTTTGTCAAACAAATTCAAAAATATAAAAAGCGTTTTTCAAAATGAGCGATTCTGATGGAAGTTTACCCTCTGATATAGAAGCAGCGGCAAACGAAGCGATCTCAAGTTTAGTTCCGACAAAATCCAAGGCGCGGTATGAGTTGGAATATCAGAAGTTTGAAGATTAATGCAAAGCTAACAAAATAAAGAAGGTGTCTGAGAAAATCCTTTTGGGTTATTTTTCCGTAAAAAAGCAACGCTTCCAGAAACCATCTACACTATGGACTCACTACTCAATGTTGAGAACTATGATTTCAGTCAAGAAAAATCAAGATATAAGCAGATTTTCTCAACTAATCGCATTTTTGAAAAGTTCAGAGGGTTACAAGGCCAAAAAGTCCAAAGTTTTCACAAAGGAAGACGTATGTAAGTTTCTTAGTACTGCAGATGATGAAACATATTTACTTATGAAGGTTGTTATGATAATCGGCATTTTTGGGGCTTGTCGGCGCGAAGAACTAGCTAAGTTAAGGTTGGATCATATTGAACACAATGATTTGTATATAAAAATTGTGATTCCATTCTCGAAAACCAAAATTATGCGAGAATTTGTTATAACAGAAGGAAATGTGACAGGTGTCAACTGTTTAAGTATTTTTCGAAAGTATGCTGAACTTCGTCCTCTTAATGCAACTCATAGGCGGTTTTTTGTATTCTATGGAAAAGGAAAATGTACATCCCAGCCTGTCGGAATTAATAGTTTTGGAAGTATACCAAAAAAGATTGCAACAAAACTTGGATTGAATAATCCCGAAGGATACAGTGAACATTGTTTTGGGAGGTCATCAGCCACCATTCTAGTTGATAGTGGTGCAGATATGTAGATGTTAAAGCATCATGGGGGCTAGAAATCCTCTTCTACGGCAGAAGGCTCCGTTAAGAATTCTTTAGAAAATAAGAAACAAATAGCAAAGAAGATCATGGGGTCAGACACGGATTTAATGATTGGAAATTCGAACGTAAAGGGCCCCATCACATCCACTTCTGGTATACAAATTTCTAACTGTAAAAAGTGTATTATTAATGTTTATAATAAACCTTAAGTGTTATATTTTAATTAATAATTGGTAATTAATTTTATAATTGTTAGTAATAAATCATTATTCTAAAAAGTGTGGTTTTATTTAACAGACAAATTTTAATAAAACCGTTTTTTCCATTACAGCACTAGTGCTGTAATAGATGCCCTTACAAAACGATTTACAGAACTGTAAAATTCATATTACTAAATAAAAGTAGATAAAGGTTATGTATTACATTACTATTACGTTTCTATTGTGTATTGCACTGTGATCCGGAATGGCGCTGCCCGCAGTAACGGATCCAGGATTTTGCTGGGAACTAAAAAAAAAAAACATATCCCGGCTTTAAAAACCTTCTACTCTCAAAAGTGTCTTCAAAAAAAATACTGACCCTTCACGCCCTTCAATTTTCAAGGATCAAAGTAAATAAAACACCCGTTTTGTGAGGCTCAGGGGAAGAAGAAGAACTCCCCCCACAGCATCCACGTAAAACCAGCTCTTGGGAGGGTAATAAAATAACCCTCTTTATCTCGGTAAATATACGCTTTTGTACGGTGATTGAAGTTTAACCCGGTGTCTTGCCTAGCCAGACTGCAAAAGTAGATTTTTTCTGTTCCCAGGGTCGTTATCCAAACTGAAAAACAACCATCGAACGCGGCTCAGCTTCAAGCATCGATTGACATTATAGAAGTTCCTTACTTTACGGTCTGCTGCCACGTTTACTGTACCGTAACTTTTATTGGGTTGCTAATAATACGCGAGCCGCCATTTTTTGCGGCTGCTAACAGATTTTGGATTGAGATTTATGGTTAATTATTTCGTGGTATAGAGTATAGAGTATAAAATTTGCGCACAGCAACTATATTTAGAATAATAATTGGAACATAACTAAAACTTTCCGCAACATTTTTATAGTAGGTATGTGCAAAAATGACGCCATATAAAAATTAATTTTCATAAAATTATCGTAGGCGGAAATGAAGGACGCCTACGCCGAAAAAACTGCACGGCACTCGAAGAAGGAATGTCAGTCAATATTAATTTAAAATAATATCGATTAGCGTACAATAGTAAATGATGCTATCGGACTAATAACGTCCATTTATATTTTAATACGGTACTATCCAGCGGCGGCGCCGGGAAGTGGCCAGGGTGGGCACCGGCGCACCCTGACACTAAAGGTGCTCTCATCCAAATTGTGTGACTAAATTATTAATTATTTTCCTGTGTGGTGGTACCGACGACCTTTTTTTTAAGAAGCACTTTTCGAGGATTAGGAGATTTTTACACGATACTGACGACCTATTTGTTTAAGAGACCCTTTTTTCCGGGAGTAGATGTTTACATGGTACTGACGACCTATTTTTTTAGAAGTTATAACGTTAAGGCCGTTTATTTTGTCCATAAGATTTACCGTCACAATACTGTAGGAGGAAGTAAGCAAGTTTTTAAGGCGTGAGAAGTAATTCCATTTTTTATTAATATTTTATTTGTTTTATTAATATAACATATATCATCCTATGGTTTTTGCCTTAGACCTAGACCAAAATACTGTAAAATAGAAACAAAAATAATGCTCCCGAGTGAAAAGAAGGTAACTGGAGTGTTAGTCTAGTTATGTTACTGTGATGAGCTTATGTTTGATTCAAAAAGAATTTAAACTTTTTTTACTGTTTAGAAGATCTGGTGATGCTAGTTTCAGGCAAAACATGCAACAAAAATAAACATACCTAGATATTTGAGGCCGTGACTTTCGGTCTTTGTTCTTACAAAATATCAGGCCTCTTTAAGTAAAAATGGACGGATTTTTCAAATCATAAATCTTTTTTTCTAAATGTTCAGGACCGTAATGAAATGAAAAAGATAATTTGAAAAATGTGTTATTAGATGACAAAACGTTAAAATTTAAAAAACTTTTACATTGTATTAAATTTCTAAAGTACCTAAAACTTATTCAAAATTCCAGGTCCGTATTCAAAAAACTTGACTTGAGGTTGGTATCTAAAGAATGACGTCGAATTTGAAAACTAATAACGCCATTTTGTAGAACATAAAAAACGGCTATGAAAATGTGTTTCCTCCCAAGTCAAAAATAAAGGCGCATAAATTTTTTTTTTAAATTTCGATATATCTCCGAAAGGATTCCGAATATTAAAATTTTCTTTCACCAAATTATTAAGCCCTAAAATACGCAATTTTGTCTCATTTTAACAATTTTTGTATCTCTTATCGTTTTCGAGATCCCCTTGTACGCAGACAAATTTGTAGCACCCTGTATAGATATTGGAGGATGTGAGAACGTTATTTTTATTTAAAAAAAATAACTCCCAATAATTTTTATAATACAATGAACTTTGGTATTTTTTTTTTTTTGAATTTTCATTGGCCTCTTTTTTTCCCTCGATTTTTTTTTCTGCATAAAAATAACTTTTTTGTACAACTGTCAAAAAAAGTTGACATTTTTTCATCGCTATCGATACGTAAACCTTTTGTTTTTTTAACAGTGAAAAAAAGACTTTTTTTCACGGTGAAAAAAAGACTTTTTTTAACTGGAAAAATGATTTACAAAAAAAACGATAAAACATTACTTTTTAAAAAATGTATTGAATTTTTTTGTACAAATTTACTAATTAATTACCAACTAACAAAAAATCTCATTTGTTACAATAATAATTGATGGTGAAGTTCAAACAATTGCTTCCAATATTAATTCCCGAAGCTGGTCCACCTTGGTGCTGATCAGAAACGCTAGATATTCCTTGAAAAGTTGAGTCCACAATTGTATCAGTTATATTGATTTGTTTGGAAGTAGAGGAACAATTTAATTTATTAGAAATATCAATTTTATTACTCAAACTATCTTCTATATATCCTTCTGCTATGGCGGCAGATTTCCAACCACCGTGGCGTTTTATAGATGTCATGTTACCCCCTGCATTGGCTAAGAGAGTTGCAGAACTCCTCCTAAAACAGTGACCTGTGTAGCTCTTATGCAATTCTTTTCCCAGCCATTTTGCAATCAAGCTAGGAATTTCCCCTATTTTATTTATTCCCACATGTTGGTCAACACATTTTCCTCTTGAATATTTTAAAAATAATCTCTTTTTGTCAGCTTCTTGAATGAATTTATTAATATCGTCTCTCGATAAAACTTTAGATTTCTTCCCTCGGTATCCGACGTTTTTGTTCTTAATAAAAGGCACCAATTTTAAAAACTTCTTTATATCAATATTTTCTTTAACATTCAATGTACTCTTCAACATTGAGTAGACACTCCATAAAGTAGAAGGTTTTACAGTTTTTGATTTCTCCTCAAAATAGCATATAAGTACCTTTTCAGACACTTTTTGTATATTTTTCTTGCCGCACCATTCACGGAATTGGTTATAATTTTTCTCGTATATAAATCTTGATTTCGCCGGTAACATGTTAGCTATAGCCGAATTTGCTATATCGGCTATATCTGAAGGAATCTCGCTATCACTATCGTAATCTACATCCATTTTAAGTACTTATACTATTTATTTAAAAAATTGCAATAAATATGAACAGCTATCAACGTATGACAACAAAACAAGCAACGTGCCAACAAACCATTTCTATAGTAACGACAGGGCTGTTAACTTGATTATGTGAAATTATATGGTAAATTTTTTTTATAATATACAATTTAACCGATTAATTCAAACTTTCAGTTGTACAAAAAATGTTGTTTGTATTTCGTTTGTGAAATTCGTGTTTTAATGGCACATTCGAGAGAATTTTTCGCCTCGACCTGCGGTCTCGGCAAAAAATTGACACTCTCATATGCCATTAAAAAAACACTCACTTCACGCACTTAATACAAAAATAACTATTTCGCACCCACACAGATACCACCTTGTGAAAACAGAAATTTAAAATTTTGTGGAAGTAGTCCATCTCTCAGTGGAGTAATATTATAAGTATTATAATAATATTTAAGTTACTTTAATATGTTTTCCAAAAATAAAATCAAACTCCAAATGTAGGTATCCGAAGTATTGTATATTATAATTCTATACTTCCAAAAAATTTTTTTTAATTTTAATTTTCAAGTTTAATTACATAGTGTAAAGTATTTAAAAAACATTTCTTTCTTTTTTTTTCTGCTTCTCAGTTGAAATATTCAATGTCGAGAGTCTCTCTTCATGTAAAATATTATTTTGATTTCGCTGATGATGAAGGTTTATGCCTTCGAAACATGTTCGATATGACAATGAGGTTTTTCTGAACAGAAAACCTTCTAATAAACTAGTGGAACAGACTGTGTGTAATTTTTTTCCCCTCACTTAGAAATTTAAAATCTTCCCTCGTTTTTTTTTTAATTCGGTTTTAAGAAAAGCGCAATTTAACATGGCAAATTTTAGCGCGTTCGGGTTTGTTCGTTCCTAGAACTATAAAGTATAAACAACCTTCAGTTTTGACCAAAAAATTATCTTTTTTGGTACCATCGTGTGTTAATTGGTATGTATGTATTTGTCTACTTTTCCTGCCGATACACAACATGAAAAATATTTCAAAACTAAAAATACTCTCTGTAAAATTTTAACTGTCACAAAAGCTAAATGGGGTTGTGACTTTCGACCCTAAATTTAGTATTTAACAAGGAACAGCTTCCTTATGACCTCGGACATGTCCAATTTATGTCACAGTATTTCCCCTTTTAAGAAATTCTTTGGATTTTCGGTTATATCCTTTAGTAAATAATGGGAGAAACGTAAATATGGCTTTAATAAGTTTGGCTTGTGCTATTGGATTATTAGATGTCATAACTGATAATTCTTCTACAAGCTTTGTATTCATCAACCAATGATTTTTTGCTATTTCTAAAGGTAAACCTTACAAATACTTATGCAAAAAAATTCAATAATGCTTAAATTATAATGGTGGCGAATTCATGCGAGAAAATAACAGTTTGTACAACAAGAGTGGATATGATGTCTATATCCCACGTGGAAGCAAATTGAGCACGACTCCGTAGGCGGAGTGCTCAAATTTCAGAGTTCAACAATATATTTTTTCTACGATCGACTACGTTTTTTTTTCGAATGCGGAAGTCATCGGAATTTCTTAAAAATGTTTAACAAATACCTAATTGAGAATTAAATTATGCAACTATGCCTACTTTTAATGAAATCATTATCTCTTATACTTAGTTACCGAGATAGCAATGTTAATGCATCGAATTTGTAACTCTCATTTAAGATTTTTGACCCCACTGTATCGATTAACACCAGCCGCCACTGCATTTTCCATAATAATCGCCAACTCGCGTCTATATCCCAGCCTAATGGCAGGCATACTGCGCATATTAGGCAGATAGCGTGATGGCGGGCAATTTAAAATATAGGTAGAAAGTATGCTTTCAAGGCATTTTTAAAAATAAAAATGTGAAGAAAACCTAGTATCGCCATCTGTGGGAATCAACGCAAAAGATAACCGTCAAACATAAAAACATAGAATTAAATAAACCAATTACGGTTGGCCAACAAATACCAGTATAGGAAACGTTTTTTCGCACCCCTACACTTTATCTGTGGGTTTGTAGATTCACCTATACTGGTTTATTTAGTTCTATATTTTCACTTTTGATGGCTATCTTTTGCATTGAGTTGATTCCTACAGATGTAATTTATTAATTTTTTTACGTCACGGTGTTGAGTCATAGTCGTGGTATTAAGTTTTCTTACAAAAACAGTTTGCCAGTTTGTTAATTTGTGGCATTGTGGGGCATAATTAAAATGGAGGGGCAGGTTATTAATCAGTAAGTTTTGTAATGTCATGCGGCTGACACAAAATATTAAATATTTTGAAAGCAAAAACCTAACCGTCATTTTTTAAATTGTAGAACAGTGTGCACAGACTGTGGAATGAAATGTAGTACAAAAACAAATATTAATGTTCACATGAAAAGAAAACGCAAAGTCTTCAAACGATCACCTTTAAAGATCATTACATGCCAGGCAATTCTGGTATTAATGCACTAAAAACAACAATAAGCCCTCTATGATTTCTTCTAACTATGACCCTCATAACAAAAAGTCGGAATTACAAAATCGTAGACTGTCAACACCAGTAACCACATCTTTGAATGAAGAAACGTAAAAGAAAAAAAGAATAAAGTGTCTGATTTAAAAATATAAATAGAATACCGTAATATTAAAAATGTAATTAATTAATCGCTATATCAATCATATTTTACATGTAATAATTGAACTCATATCTACCTATGTAAATTTCAAATATGCCGCCATCACACTATCCACCTGACATGCGCAGTGTGCCTGCCATTAGGCTGGGATATAGACGCAAGTTAATTTACATAGTAGCAACATTGTAAACGTGGAAAGAGGAGTGTATTAAAACGAAACAACATAACCTTAAAACCGAATGTGCTTAGAACCGCAGAACAAGATATTAATTTCAAAAAATGGTATTAATTTTTTTAAAAATCGTATAATTTCTTCTTTCATCTGGTTTTATGCACTTATCTTCATTCTCCACCATTTAAGGAAGATTTACCGGGTTGTCTTTCTATATCTGTTGCATATATTAAAAGTTTTAAGATCGATTGGGTTTGGAACCCCAGCAAAAAAATAACAAACGTTGATTTAGTATACCTATCTACCTATAATATACATTTTATGCATTAAATCTTGTAGTAAACAAAAACATATTTTTCTTTCATTTCGTTAGATCCATCCCTAGATGCGTTTCGCCATATCATGGCTCATCAGTAGAGCTAGGATCCGACGAAAGAAAGGAATATATAACTCAAAACTGCTTAAGCAGTATTTGGTGGGACACACACCAGTAAGATGTAATTGTGACGAACGTGTTCACCGGTGACTTCCTCTTAAAATTTAGCTTATTCTTATGATTTAACAACGACACAGATGTCGCCCCGTGCAAGATCTTATTCTTGTAGTACCTAATTGTCTAGAAATGAGTGGAAAACTGGACAATTTTGCAATAAGAAAGTGCATTATTTATGCACAAATTGTTGATTCTGTCAGAAAAAAAAACTTAACAATACCTCGGAAAAAATATATTTTGGTTTTATATCTTCAATTTTCACCCCATTTCGTGCACTCTTTAGAAAAAATTGGCGTATGATAAATGTTTTGATCCAAATAAAAAATTTACAAAATTATCTGATAGATTTTCATCTTTTTGAAGTATATTCTTAACCTCACTTTTTTAAAGTTTCCAACGTGTAAATTTGGTTTCTTTGTAATTGACCACGGAAACATTGGAAGTTGGGATAAAAAAATGCCAATTTGAATTTATGATAAAAAACTGAAAATTTTTAATAAAATATTTTCATTCGAAAAACACAAAAGTGTTTTAATTTAATTAAAAAATATTGATACTTGACTAGTGCCAATTTGAAGAATTTATTCAGGCAAATCTAAAACAAGCCAGTTTGAAACATGCCCCACTTTGCGGCGTCAATTTGAAGAATTTATTCTTACAAAAAAACAAGCCCCACGTTGCTGGTGCCAATTTAAAACAAAATGGAGGACATTAGATACACACGTTCCTTGACTTGACGTAAAAATTTAACATTTTTACACGTTGTTTCAAATTGGCACTAGTCAAGCATCAATATTTTTTTATAATTAAAATAAAACAATTTCGTCATTTTTCTGGTGAAAGTATTTTATTATAAATTTTCAGTTTTTTATCATAAATTCAAATTAGCATTTTTTACCCCAACTTCTAATATTTCAAATTGGCGCCTAACGTGGGGCTGTGATTGGTCAGTTTCATATTCTAACTAGGATGGATATGAAACTATATCCGTTCAGTTAACCGGAATAGCCCACTTATCAAATTAGGTACTTTAGTTTAAAGAAAACAGCAAATATCCATGTGGGAGTAGAAAAAAAAATATTTCCGCGTGCCTTCATTTTTGCGTACCCAGATCTGCGCTATTCCATAATCAATGTCCACGAGCCGCCACTGCATGATTGGTCGAAGAGGCCGCCATTATTAAATGGCCTATCACGCCTTATAGATTTTACGCCCGTGGGAATCCGGCCTTACTTCTAGACAGACCAAAAATTCTACCGGCTGATATTTCAATCATTCTACCATCATTTTTGCTCTTAGCTGACGACGACAGGTGAACATTGCTTTTTTCAACTTATACGCATCAACTATGAAAAATGATGGTGTTAATAAACCACAACTCATTCAAATTAGAAAAACATACAAATTTATCAAGCGGAACAAATTTCCTTGGAGACAAAGGAGATTTATGACAACATTAATGCGAAAACATGTGTCTCTTCAAACCCTATTAGACCGATACAGGCAGCATCAGTGCCGTTTAAAAATAGGTTACCCAATTTACAACATTTTAATTAAAAACCTTCAAGCACTATGCGTAATAACCGTTTTAAGTCAAGCGGAATAATTTATTAAAGCTCTTTGGAGAAGCGACATGACCGCATGTAAACTAATTACAAGGAATTAAGGGTTTTAGAGTAACTATCATAAATTTTCCTTACAAATCTATTCACTTATTAATATAGTCGGTGTGAGGTGTGAAGAATACAGGGTTTTCAATTTTAAAATGATATTTTTTGTCTACAGGCAGTGACCTATTTAAGGGGGGGGGGGGGGGGGTTGTAAACGTTTATATAATATTTTTTTGTCAATAAATAATGTACAAGGTGTTCTGAAAGCATGTATTACATCATATATGTTAAATATGTAAAAAACGTTACATAAATAACCAATATGCAAAATTTTTTTGTGTTGTAAGATTTTTCCAAACACAGTACTAATTTGTATACTCTACTTCCTTTAAAAATGACAAAAAACAATTGGCAATAAAAAAAAAACTTTAAACCTACTGATAACACCAAGTTAAAAAAAAATAAAACTAAATTTTCAACGCAAGTAGTAAAAAATCTGCAGGTAAAATTAAAATACCTTTTTGCTATGTAATATGCCTATTATTCTCGATCAGAACAACAATTTATACAGCATTTTTGAGAGCACTGCAGGAAATAGGTTTACTGCATTTTATGCAAGTGAACGCCGTTTTTCTTTTTAACTTATGGGACATATATTATAAATTTGTATTGATTAGAATAGCAGTCTGTCAGACTCCCAAACTCGCATAACTAGAAAAATTAACTTTTCATGACCTTGCCACTGTAACACGTCACAGAGCACTAAAAATGTGTAAGGTACTTAAAGCGACAGCAGCCATGAACAATTGTGATGGGAGTAACAGCGCGAACTATGTAGTATAGAGTCTGTCAGACTCCGTGTCCGTAGTTAAGGGTTAAATACTGTATTCTTGGCTTAGATTACAAAGGTCTTGTAGGAAAAGTTTAGTTTTTAAACTTTTCCTTCTAAAAGTCCGGTTTTAATTACTACCCAGCTTGTCATGTCCTTATAAAATAGTACTTTATTATGACATTTTGGTAGGTTATATGGTTGCACTCAGTGACGTATTTAGAGCCGGGGGATGCTATCTATTAAGCTCGAGCTGCCCGACAAGCCGGCTATGCACCGTACTCGAGTTGCACCGTTAGTTTCTTGCAAACGACGTTTCTACTCACTCGCTTGAACCTCGAATTATTGTAAATAATTATTTTAGCTGGTTGTGTATAGATTTACCAGTTACATGTTGCTAAGTAGTTTGTGAGTTGGTGGACGAAAAGATATTTCTAGTTGCAGTAAGTAAAAATGTGAATTTTACAGCTTTTAAATGTAGGTTATACGTAATATATTTATTTACAATTAGCAATTTGAGAAACTTGAGAAAATGAATTTAAAATGTGTCATTTTTGAAAACTTTATATGAATATACCCTGTACAAAAAAATACTATTAGATTCATAATATCTCTAGACACCTTGTCATTAATCTCTTCCAATCCCTAGATTTAAAAAATATAATTAGATGTTTTTTCTTATTTTCGTATTTTTTTAGTTTTTTATTTATTACTTCTAAACTACCTAAGCCAAATAAATAAACTTTAATACAAACCTAAATATTCAATAACATACTGGGTGTTCCATTTAAAAAAATACAACTTTTTGTAATCACACTTTTTTGGGTCACTCTGTATGTGAAAAAATATTTTCCTGAAATACATCCTATGATACAGTACCTATAAGTCTGCATATGAATGAAATTCCTAACTTAATTCGTATAGGAGATATAGAAGCTTGACGCACTCTAGTTGAAGAACATGATACTCTAAGATATTCTAATTTAACTAAACTAATTTCTTGTTGTTCCACAACACTAAATAAAATACAATAGTGTATCACATAACAAGTGATGGAGGTGATACTTTTCAAACGAGGAGACATTTAGCACGAGGCGTCAGCCGAGTGCGGAAATTTTCCGAGTTTTAGAATAATCACTTTCACACGAGTAATGTACACTATTTTCCCTATGATTTATTAAAAAAGCCTTTGATTTGTGAAAAAAATATTTCAACACTAGTGTTAAAAAAAAAATATCAACACTAGTGTTGAAATTAGCATACTTAGGATAATATTCCACTTAATACCTGGTTTCATAATTTGTCAATAGGCTTTTTCCTTAATTGTAGTTTAACTTATTAATTTTATCATAGGAAGAACTAATCCTGGATTGACTTTTAGATTAACCAAGATGAAGATTTTTAAATTTAATCAAGGAATGCATTAAACATAAATTTGAAAAATCCATCCAACAAGGAAGATTTCAATTCAAAATAATTCTATAAATTATTTAATGTTTTTATAATAATAAGTCAAATACTACTGATAGGATTTGAACCTGTGACCTTGCGATCTGTAGGCTAGAGCTCTATTCTCTACGCTGTCGATACCAATAAAGATTTGTTGTTTAATACATGACACTCTCTTCAGCACGATTTGTTTTTTCTCGTAATAGATTTTCCAGTAAATTATTAACATTTTTTATAAATTCAGATGGCGTATTTTCACACTCTAATTCTGAATCACTCGACAAACACATGATAAATAAGTTAAACACTTTACAATTAATGCTTTCTAAAGTTTGTTCTTTTTAATAAATAGGGGTGGTCTGTCAAATTGGCACCAAATGTTAAAATTAAATAGGGTACCTTGATATTTCAACACTAGTGTTGAAATATTTTTTCTCAACACGCGTGTGATATACGGCGCTTTCTAGCCAATTAACCATGCTTTTTTTCTCATTTTCATAGGTGGTCGTGGAAAAAATAACGAACGAATTGAAATGAAATTTGACACAAATAGAAATAAGTTGTCGCTATTGAACCTTGATAGACAACAAACAGTAACTTGTTTCTAAACAGTCATAACATCCAGCCCAAAAATTAACTATGTCATATTTAGTGCCTGTAATAAAATTATAAATTATGTGCAATATTCTAGCGCCCCGTATAGTAGGTATCGGTAATTTACGCGACAAATGTGACAACGTCTCCAAGTCAATATTTCGTCTCATCTTGATGCACGATCTAACACGTGTTGACAATGTCGAATGTCGTAGAACTTAAAACGACATTAGAGTCGGCGGCGAAAATAAAACAAACGACAACAGGCCAGACCACAGCAAGCTTTGATCTGGCAAACCGTAATTTATGTCGTGACATGTTGCGGGAATAATTTTTTTGGTGTTGGCAGTAAAAAGTACCTGCTAAGAGCGAAAGGAATTTTGTTGGAAAATGAGAAGTGTAAATATTTGGTTTTAATTATAGGAGTAAAGTTAAATAGATAATTCGGAGGAGCCTGCGAAACATGAAGATAAGGTAACTATGTTAGAGTGAGATGATAGACCAGCACTACTGTTTTTTACTACGTATACGTTTGCTCCAAAAACCCTATTTTAGATATATGTTTTTATGCCATACCAGTACATTATTGTGTTTTTATACCTTAGATACCATCTACATAATGGATTACTTTATGCCCGTGCGGGCATAAAGTACACATTATACCCCGCGCGGGCATTCAGACGCAAAAAACAGTTTTCGATTAACTTATTCTTTATTAACAAAATAATAATGTCAAGGTAATGTCGCAGGTAAAAATAAAAAATAGGTTAATCAAATTAAATTAAAAAAAAAACATTTATTATTTAAAACGAACTGGTATGACATAAAAGTTTGTATGTACCACGGGTACTAATAGATATATATATCCTCGGGCGACTTACGAACCCTCGGGCCAAAGGCCCTCGGCTTTGTAACAATGTCACCCTCAGGGCATAATCATCTACTTAGTACCCTTGATACATAAATAACTATTTTATACTCATCATTTTGTGGTGTTATATGAGATACTTCCACATAAAAAATTGCTGTTTCCTTTAGACTAAAGTGATTGGAAAAGTGGGCTCTTTCGGTTAACGGAACCTGATTTCATGTCCATCCTAGTTAGGATTAGTGACGGCGGCTCGCGGTCTTAAAAAATGGTAAAGTGCGGGTAATTCAACAAACATTGACTAAAAACCCGTGTAACAAAACGTCTCTCTTATGCTCATCTGTCCAACGACTGAATGGAGATTTACAAACTATGCCATTAATTGGGTTCATTTTTAAAACACACAACTAAGTAGGTACGTACACTACTGAATTAACTGAAAAATTAAAACAAAACTTTTTAATCACACAGTAAATCACATAAAAATGATATCTATAACCGTAAGTTTCGCGAAGCCTCTAAATAAATACCTTAAGATTAGGCGAACCAATGCTAAAACAATGGTGCATACAAAAAACTACCTATTTTTAAATTGCCTCATTTCTTTCATCTTAATGTAAATTGTTACATGCTGTCGCTTGACTGACGTCACGTAACCATAGCAAAGGGAACCCATTACCTTTGGCGTCCCTGTGTACTCAATGCAAAAGATAGATGCACTATTTTGTCCGCCTGCCGCTAAAAAACCTTCTTTTCTATTTAATTATACGAACACTAAATTCTACTACTTTATGTTGGAGATAATGATGTTGAATGATAACAGAGTTTTGGACTTGCATTGTCTTTATTTATTTTAAATCACAACGTTTTAACTGGTGAGTAGGTGAGTATCTCCAGTCTTCTTCAGGTGAATACTGTTGTATTGAAGAGGAAACTTTATTTACCTGCCCGTTAGGTATCTATAAAGTAATATTAAAATTAAATGAACTCTGAGACTAATTAAAATTTTAAGAGATTCATAAATATATATTAAGAAATACACAAGGAATGCATCTACTGTTAGGTAGCTTAAAAGCTCGGCGGCATTGAAGTGGTACCACTCGACACCCAACAAGGTAAAGAGACCCGAAATCAAACATTTTCTTACAAATAGTGAATGTCTTTCAAAAAGGCTACCGGTATTATTAATGTAGAAGCCGCCCAAACCTTATAGGTGAGGTATACCTACCGAATAGTTGTCGAGGTACTTCTTCTGTAATTCGTAGACAAACACAACCCAGATTTTAAAACAAATAGTTTAAAATTTTACCCATTGTTGGTACCAGTTTAATTCGTTAAGATGTATTTTTCAGTTTGGAAAAGTTTTGCCCAGTGGCGGCTCGCGAATATTGAGTATGAGAGGGCGCAAATCTAGGTACGCAAATTTGAGTGCAGTGGGCGTAAGTAGGATTTTTTTTTCTAGAGGAAAGGACAGTCGGGACTACATGTATTTCATGATATTGTACCTAGCGAAGAAGGCAAGAAAGCGCCGCAAGCGAAAAATGTTCGGGGCCACACCCAAAGTTCGTTTTAAATTCACCTAACTACTATCAAATTTCGAAAATTAAATTATTGCCTCTCGTTCTCTGCTTGGTTGGTTTAAATTTGTTTTTGTAAATGTTTTTTTTTTTGATATTCCTAGCTGGATCTATTAAAAAAAAAACATTTTTTATATTTGTGAAAAATATTAACCTTGGTGTCAATCCAAAATTTTAACATAAGACGTATGTATGACTTTAACCAGCGTTTTTCGGGCTCGGCTTTTCATGATTAAAAATATCGCTCACCACGCCAAAATTGATGATTTTTCCAGTAATCATGTATTTTAGGAGCGTAGATCTAAGAGCAGTTTTTGGTGAAAATGCTTAGGTTTTGAAATACTCCTTTTTAAGTACCGTTTTGTATACTTATTCATAATAAAGCATTCTCGTTTTATCCCGAACTATTTTGTTTATTATAAATTATCACACTTCTTCTATAAAAAAATGCTTCAATTAAAATTTTTACTTTAATTTTTCTCTATAAAAATAAATATCTAATTGTTTTTGTTGTAAAAATATTTTTTGCATTGGGTTATATTTTGTTGATTTAAAATAGGTCTAAAAAAGGAAAAACGGAACCGACAAATATATACTAGAAAAATAGATACTATAAAATATTATTCTTTATAATCGTTTTCCTATAAAATCGCATCATAAATCATAACTAAAACGATACGCGTCCGAAACCTTAATCTCTATATAAAACAGGACTTTTAGAAGGAAAAGTTTAAAAACTAAACGTTTCCTACAAGACCTTTGTAATTTAAGCCACGAATACGTTATTTAAAAATTTAAATTAAGAGTCCAAGCGTAAGACGAAAAATTAGGTTGCAATTAGACTTTTAGATCCGAGCTCCCTAGGGGGGGGGGGGCTAAAGCCCGGCAGCCCTCCTAAATATATATTAATTTTAGTAATGCATATGTTATCGACAATTCGAGAATCGATGACGGTGCTTGGAAGATTACGGGTGCCATTGGTTCTCACATTACACGGGCTCGGCGAGAGATTGGCGACATTGGGATGGACTCACTTTAAATTTTGGTTAATTCGAAATAAACCCTTTTTAAATTATACTATTCTATTTTTAATATAGTGATAACATCAGAAGTGAGATTAGTAATCCAGTGCCTTTTGTACCATTTTGTGCTAAAATGTATCGTAAGGGAAGATCTCAACAAAGGGGGGAAAGCTTTTTTCAGCTTATTTGAAGATCCCTAGTGTCTGTGTCCGATGGGGATATGGTTAAGTGTTTTTATTTTAGGGATGGTAAAAATGAAGGTCGTAGGACCAATCGAGCAAAAAAAAATAGTTTTAGATCCATGTTGCTATTGTGTGAACATGTAGCATGAAGATATTGGTTTGATTAAGTTTTATGTAAAATACGATCTAAAAAGGTAAGGTAAAATCATTATAATCTGAAAGACAGATGCAAACAGTACGACGAAAAGAAAATTACATTTTTCTTAGATAATTAATTATATTTTGGGCTTAATTCAAAGTTTGATCTATAGGGTGGGCCCGAGGGTGGTCCATAGTCCTATATTGATATTGTTATTTTTATTTTTTGATTATATTTACTTAAAAAGATGTCTTTCCATTCAGTTATACAAAATCACAAATAATGATAAAATCATTAGTAGAGTACGTTCAACGTAAGAGTAAGTCATTTGTAAAAGAAATTTTAATGTTACGTGATGATATGTGTACCATGTGCTAAGTTCTAATGTAGTAGATCATTTATTAAATCAGAAACAAAAAAGTTTTTAGGGCACTAATTTCCTCCTACAAAAACAAAGAAAACACGAGAAAACATGGAACCATGGAAACATGGTTGATATAAGCGGCTGATAAAAATAGAGTCGTAGGGTGTTAAAATAAATGTTATTAACCGTTGCAAATAAATATTATTAGGGTGATTCTTAAAAGACAGAGTTTATATTTTTAGGAAATCTAAAATAAAATGTGATAGACAGGTTCGGATTGATATATTCTATCAAGTTGGTCAAATTGAACAGTTTGTATTATATTTGGTAAAGTAAAGTTGGTTTGTTAATAAAATATGGAATTGATTTGATCAGGGTTGATCTCATATGAAATTTGATTACTGAGGAAAAAGTACCACACGATAGATACCACAATGACAGAGCGTTTCCGGTAAAAATTTTAGAAAACCAAAGATCAGAATACACAGCTTCTTACATGAAAATATAGAGAGGTGGTATGAAAATATGCTTTTATAATAAATATCAGAAAGAGACAAAGTTAAATTGGTTATTAATTAAGTGGAAACAATTTTGAAGTTTTTCTCTAAATTTAAGATGGTGGAGTTAATTCTGAACTACTGTATTTATGATGATGAAAAATAAAGAATGAGAACTATAAGTTTTCGTTTCCAAGGATAGATAAACTGTAACCAAATTGTATGAGCAGGTAAGACATGATTGATACACCTGTGTCAATAGTATTATTTTTGTTTAATTTTTGTTAAAAGTTTATTTTTAATATTATTTAAAGAGTAGTTAAGTTAAGTGTAATATAAAATTAATGACCTATTGTTGTACTGAACAGACTATATTATGATCTCATCGATTTATAAGTAAATTACTAGTACGAACCAAGCAGTTATGGTTCCTTTTAAAAACAATAAAAGAATTTGTATGACCATTGTTGTTATGTAAACAGATGAATTCTGTCAATGCAAAAGTTAGTTAGTTGCACAGACAGTTATTGAGAGATTCTTGATAATTTTTGTGTTGCCCTTTATTGAATTCGGTAGACGAAAATAAGTAAAAGAGTAGAGAGCCTAATATTATTTTATTAATCTATTCAGTAAGATTTTCTTTATTTGTCCTATAAAAGAGTGTTATTATTATGTACAAAATGCTGACAAGCGCCGAGCGGCAATATTGCCTCATACTCATATCAACTTGATAATTTCCTGCTTAGCTTATCGCTCTTATTTGGGTCTTTGTTTATTTTAATTTTTAAAGTACTGATCTGAAATTGAAAGCTGATGTTTTGAAAAGATATTTGATTACTACCTTTCTTTAGCGTTAAAAAAAATTAAGAGTGACGTAGTCATAGGGGCGTGCAGTGCCGTAGTAGGTATAATGCAAGGTAACGTTTAGTTTGAGTAATAGGGAAAATAATATACATATTATGATAATGTGTACGTACAGATGCAGATGAGTTAGAAAAGTACCTACATATTATTTCAGGAAAGGTGTAGAGAGAAATTAAACTAATAAATTGCATAGGTAACGTTAAAAGTACATGTATCTCAGAATTTAGCGCTTTGAATGCTAGAGATATAAATGTAGTTGATTATAAATAATATGAAAAATCTAAAATAGGGTGATGTGTTATATTGACTGGTAGTGGACAGGTTAGTTATAGTGTTGGTGACTGATTGATATAAATTATGAGAAAGCTTTTATTTATTACAGGCATTTGGAGTAAAATTGATTTATTTCTACTTAATGTATTTTTGTTATTACATACCCAGGTAACAAAGATGGCATTTGTTAACAAAGGTAAATAATTTTATTAGTTGCATGATAATGGTAAGTAGTACAAAGGGTAAAAAGAAAATACTTTGTTATGTTGTACAAACAAGTGATGTTGGGCGAAATTTGTAAAGGTTTAATGATTTTTGTTTTGCATGAATTTGTAGTAAGGTAGACCAGGGACCCTTCCGAGTTTCCAGAATCCTTGGCAATGACCGATATGAAATCAAGGAGATTCCTGGAATGACAAGGTCAAGGATGCCTTACCTAGGCGTAGCTGGGGTCGAAAACATGAAGCCCTGGATTCAGTTTTAGTAGGTAAACTAAGTTTGGTACTGGAAATGGCGTGTGGCGGTCCATTACCTGGATTGGTAATGGCGCCCGGTCGCAGTCGAGTAGGGTGGTCAGAACCGAGGAAGCTAGAATAGGGCGGTAAGTCCCGGTATTACTAGTACGGTTACTGTTTCCCGGACTCTCATTTCCAGTGGCTAGGAAATTTCTAGCGCGGGCCCATAAAGGTTTAGATATCTGTATATGACGCCTATAAATTGGTGATAAATTGGTATTATTTTATGTGTGCTGTGTTTTTATATGACGTTTATAAATCTGTTGCAACTTCATATTTCAATTATACTGTGTTTTTATACTAATGTTTATATTTAGGCATTGTGCACTTGCTTTGTCACATAACTAAATTGTTGTCCAGTCCTTGTCGATATTTCAGGTTTCTCTTTGTTGTTTTTCTTAGAGATGGTTCAACTAGGAGTGAGGGCACTCCCGTGTCAGGAAAGGCCGAATGTTATCGACAATTCGAGAATCGATGACGGTGCTTGGAAGATTACGGGTGCCATTGGTTCTCACATTACACGGGCTCGGCGAGAGATTGGCGACATTGGGATGGACTCACTTTACATTAAACCATTGTTAAGCACGCACTGTATCAAATATTAATTTTGGTTAATTCGAAATAAACCCTTTTTAAATTATACTATTCTATTTTTAATATAGTGATAACACATACCATGTTATTTTAGTAGTTAGAGTAGGTAATAATATGTATAAAAACAAACAAATCATGCATTTTTGGAAAAACGAGAACAAAACTTTCGGGAAAAATGCGACGCAGGTAGGCGATATGTTTTTGGCATTTTTTCAAGGCAAACAATTCCCCTTACCCCTCCCCCTTCCCCTTTCGGACGTCCATGTTAATCAAATATCCCAGTTAAATACCGTAGCAACAAATTATTTTTACCGAAATAAATTGACCCTCAAGTCATGGAAATATAATAATAACCAATAAATCTCGTTTTTATTTAATACATTTTATTATTTTTATTAAGCCGCAGCGATATCAAAACCATTCAACGGTCGATATCGTTTCCACTGAACCCAAGTCAAAGGCTATCAAAATGTCAGCAGATAACGTGTTTAGAATGCTACTAAAATACATTCATTTAAACGGGTTTTGTTCATCTTTAAGGCTCACTTATTTCCAATGATCTATGCTAGTTTATATTGTGTTGTATTTTGATATATTTTACACGCCAAATATTTCATTATTAATTTAATTTATTAATGTACACAGCAGAGTCGTGGGTATTTATTTGTGGCTTGTTGACTATCATAATTAAATTTCTTGATTTAAGATGTTAATTGATGCAAATCTCAGTTTTTGAAAATTGCACCGATAGAAATGCTGAGTTTATCAGTACTCTACGGTAGATTTTTATTACTTATATTTAATTATTATAAACGTAACTATACGGAAGGGGATTTTAAATGGAATGCCTCTAGCGGCTCTGGGAATAAGAATTTTATAAAATCCAAAAATACGTCCTCAAAGTTTTTTATGGGCCTCGCTTTTGTCATATAAAAAAAATTGGGACCATAAGGAGGAGGCGCAATCTTAACCAACTTTTTTTTCTAATTAGAGAATACCACTTGAAGCACCTTTTTGGAAAGCTTATCGAAAAAGGATAGAGTCCCAGTGTTGTATTTAGTTGGGGGGGGGGGGGCTGCAGCCCGGCAGCCCCCTTGCGACCCCCCCCAGTTTAGGAGCTTGGGTCTAAAAGTCTAATTGCTACCTAATTTTTCGTGTCACGCTTGGACTCTTAATTTAAAGTTTTAAATAATGTATTCTTAGCTTAGATTACAAAAGTCTTGTAGGAAACGTTTCGTTTTTAAACTTAAAGTCCTGTTTTATATAGAGATTAAGGTTTCAGACGCATGTCGTTCTAGCTATTAATTTATGATGCAATTTTATTAAAGGAAAACGAGTAAAAAGAATAATATTTTATAGTATTTTACTATTATATACTTGTCTGTTCGGTTTTCAATTTTTAGAACTATTTTAAATCAACAAAATTATAACCCAATGCAATAAAATATTTTTACAACAAAAGCAAAAAAGCAATTAGGTATTTATTATTAAAGAGAAAAATTTTAATTGAAACACTTTTTATGGAAGAACTATGAAAATTTATAATAAAACAACTAGTGCGGGAAGAAACAAGAATGCTTTAATATAAATATACAAAACGGCACTTAAGAAGGAGTATTTCAAAACCTAAGCAGTTGCACCAAAAACTGCTCTTAAATCGACGCTCCTAAAATACATGAATTCTGAAAAAATCATCAATTTTGGTTTGGTGAGCGATATTTACTTTATTTTTAATCATAAAAAACCGAGCCCGAAAAACGCGGGTTAAAGTCATACATACGTCTTTTGTTAAAATTTTGGATTGACACCAATATTCATATTTTTCACAAATATAAAAAATGTTTCTTTTTTTAAATAAAGAGCCAGCTAGGAATATCAAAAAAAAGTAAAAAAAAACATTTACAAAACAAATTTAATTCAACTATGCAGAGGTGGAGAGGTAATAATTTAATTTTCGAAATTTCGTAGTACATAGTTAGGTGAATTTTAAACGAACTTTGGGCGTGACCCTTCTTCTCTAGGTGCAATATCATGAAATACATGTATTCCCGAATGTCCCTTCCTCCAAAAAAAAATGTCCTACTTACGCCCCCCCCCCCAGCATATTTTCTGGCAACGCCACTGTAGGGTCCATATATTTTTTTTACATCTGTCAAACCATGTGTCCGAAATTTAATATAAACTAATTTAAGGAACAATTACCTATATTAACAATCACTTTAAAACTGTAATGTCACTTTTTTAGCATAGCAATTGTTGAAAATATGCCCCATGAATCTGTTAGCACAGACCAAATCGATACTAGAACTCTTCCCTTACTCTTTCCAAAACTTCTGGCGTGTTTAAATGTATCTCTACCCGAATCATGTCCTTCAACTCTTCCAGATTTCTAGGTCTGGTGACATATATAAGTACCCTTCTTTCTAAATCGCCTCATAAATAAAAATCAAAGGGTATAATATCCAGTGATTTAGACGGCCACTTTATAAATCCTCGCAGTCCTATCCACGTCTTTGGAAATGTAACATTTAATGATTCTCCTACATTTCTTGCAAAGTAAGGAGGGGCTCCATCCTGCTGGAAAAATATCATTTGGTCTAGATTTCCATAATTAGGGAATATTCTTTGAAGTTCTGGGATTAAAAACTTTGCAAGAAATGTAAGAGATTTATTAAATGTTACATTTCCGAATAGGTGGATAGGACTGCGAGGATTTATAGGGTGGCCGCCCAAATTTCCGGATATTACACTCTTAGATTTTTATTTATGAGGCGATTTAAAAAGTAGGGTACAATACATGTCACCAGACCTAGAAATCTGGGAGAGTTGAAGGCAAAAGGATTAGTGCAGAGATACGTTTAATCATGCCAGAAGTTTTGAAAAGAGTAAGGGAAAAGTTCTACCATCAGTTTGGTCTGTGCTAACAGATTCGTGGGACACATTGTCAATAATTGCTATGCTACAAAAGGACGTTACAGTTTCAAAGTTATTGTTAATGTAATTGTTTATTAAATTAGTCTTTATTTAACTTCTGACACATGGTTTGGCAGATGTAAAAAAAATATATGGACAAATTCCTTTTTCGATAAGCGTTCCACAAGTGATCTAATTTGAAAAAAAAGTTTGTTAGGGCTGCGCCCTCTCCTTAGAGTCCCATGTTATTTTTACATGACAAAAGCGAGGTCATCTTTGAGGACGTATTTTTCGATTTAAGAGAAATCTCATTGCCAGAGCCGCTATAAGCAGCGTTCCATTTAAAATCCCCACCCTTTTTTTTTTTTTTTTTTTTTATGATAAAACACCTGCACTGTAGGAAAAATCCTTTAAGGCGCTCTGGGGGCGGTGCGAGTGCGAAAAAAGCGATTAACGTTGGTCTTGAAGATTGTATTCATTGGGAAACACGACCTCAGGAAGATCATTCCACAAAGATGACGTTCTCCAGATGAAAGAATTCTTGAACAATGAAGTTCGAGGAGTACTAAGCTGAACAACATATGGATGAGCGGCAGTGGTTCGCCGTGTATTTCTGTTTTGCATTGCTCTAGGTGGAATCAAGTGGGCAATGTCAGTCGAACACCTGCCATGGAAATAGCTGTAAAAGAGAGCCAAATCACCAACCTGTCTTCGATGCTCCAGGCTATCGAGGGTCTTGGTCAGCTCGGGGTCGCCGATCAGACGAACGGCTCTCCTTTGAATGGAATCCAGTAGCCGAAGGGTGTGCTTGGGTGCAGAGCTCCAGACATGAGAGCAATATTCTAATGATGGTCGAATCTGGGCTTTGTAGAGTGTCAAAAGTTGATGAGGTGTGTACAACCTTTTGGTGCGGAAAAGTACACCAAGTTTCTGTGCAGCTGCCTTGGCAATTGCGGCAACGTGATCATGCCAAGACATATTACCTCCCAGATTGACCCCCAGCAAATTAATAGACGGTGCCAGGGGAATTGCGTGTCCTGCCATGACTATATCCGGTTCTGCAATGTTAACCTTTTTGGAGAAGACTGCTGCCTGGGTTTTCTTAGCATTAAATTCGACTTGGTTACTGTCACCCCAAGCCAAAATTTCTTCCAGGTCATTGTTGAGGCGCAATACTTCATGCTGCCTGCGAAGATGTGCGTCGGCAGCGGATGTTTGGGGAGTCAAGGTAAAAGATGAGACAAGTGTGCTGTCATCAGCAAAGCTATAAATTGGATTTTGGGTTTTCACTAGAAGGTCGTTATTATACAGTAAAAAGAGGGTAGGCGACAATATGGACCCTTGAGGAACACCGGCATTGATGGTGAAGGTGTCTGAGAGAAACCCGTCAATCGCCACTTGCAGAGAACGGTTCTTAAGGAAGCTGGTTAACCATAAACAAAATCCATTAGGCATACCGTAGGATCGCAATTTACTTAGAAGCCCATCGTGCCAAACACGATCAAAAGCCCTAGAGATGTCCAGTGCAACAGCCCGGGATTCTCCATGATGTTCGATGGTGTTGCTCCAAAGATGGGTGACATATGCCAGAAGGTCACCTGTTGATCTGGACTTACGAAAACCGTATTGATGGTCGCTGATAATGTTAAGCCCTTCCAGATACTTTAGGAGTTGTTGGTTAATAGCTTTCTCCATTACTTTTGAAATTACTGAAAGCAATGCGACGGGTCGGTAGTTGCTTGGCAGGGTCTTTTTACCTTTCTTTTGAATAGGCTGGACCCTGTATATTTACAACTATGTTTTTTTAATAAAAAATTTAAGTCTGAAAAATGTTTGTTATACAGAAATCAAGAATTTATTATCTACCAGTTATCTACAGTAGATTTATAATTAAGCAATATTTCCTCAGACCTTTGATAATTAATTAGGTAATTATAAGAACAAGGAATAATATTTAATGTCTAATGCTAAATCTAAAAATATTTAAGTATAATTTATTATAATAATTATTTCTCTTTAAAGCACTATAATAATTCATAATAAAGCTAAATTTATTTATTAATAATGTAGTTGTGTAGTATTTAGTAAAATGCTCTATCCATAATATATTACCCGTTACGAATCTGTATTCATTGGAAATCTACTTTATTTATCCGTCGTAACCGAGTTGTGTAGAAGACACAACTAGAAAACATTGCATCGCGTCGTGTGACGACAAGCCATAAAATACGCAGTGTGGATTAACTGTCGCAAAAAACTGTAGGTACACATTCCCCAATCGGTAGGTCAAGCAAAGACGCAGTGTTGATAGCTCTTGGTGGGAGCTGTGGCGTAGCCAGGGAGCCCCCCCCCTCGAAAAAAAAATATATAAAATATAATTAGGCAACGCTATCAATAACGTGCCATATAAAATAACAAATCATCCTCCCAGTAACTACAGCTTCAGCAGAAAGAAGTTTTTCCACTTTAAAAAGATTAAAAACATATCTGAGAAACCAGTCAGTCGAAGAGCGTACAACAAGTTTAGCTTTTTGTATAACTCACTACAAGTTTCTTTAAATATACCTATGTATTTTTTTATTTTGAAATTTTTTTTTCTGTCCAAAAAAAGGGTTTTTTGGGCGTAACATTTTTTTTAACCTTTCCCCCTCTGCATGATTGGATTTAATTTGTTTTTGTAAATGTTTTTTTACTTTTTTTTTGATATTCCCAGATGGCTCTTTATAAAAAAAAAAACATTTTTTATATTTGTGAAAAATATTAATCTTGGTGTCAATACAAAAAAAAAACAGCGTTTTTCGGGCTCGGCTTTTCATGATTAAAAATAAAGTAAATATCGCTCACCACGCCAAAATTAATGATTTTTTCAGTAATCATGTATTTTAGGAGCGTAGATCTAAGAGCAGTTTTTGGTGCAAATGCTTAGGTTTTGAAATACTCCTTCTTAAGTGCCGTTTTGTATATTCATAATAAAGCATTCTCGTTTCTTCACGCACTATTTTTTTTATTATAAATTATCACACTTCTTCCATAAAAAATGTTTCAATTAAAATGTTTACTTTAATTTTTCTCTTTAAAAATAAAAAGACCTAAAAGTTTTTTGTTTTTGTTGTAAAAATATTTTATTGCTTGGGTTATATTTTTGTTGATTTAAAATAGCTCTAAAAAAGGGAAAACGGAACAGACAAGTATATAATAGAAAAATACTATATAATATTATTATTTTTACTCGTTTTCCTATAAAATTGCATCATATACATCAATAACTAAAACGTCATGCGTCCAAACCTTAATTTCTATATAAAACAGGACTTTTAGAAGGAAAAGTTTAAAAACTAAACGTTTCCTACAAGACCTTTGTAATCTAGCCTAGAATACATTATTTAAAAATGTAAATTAAGAGCCCAAGCGTGAGACGAAAAATTAGGTTGCAATTAGACTTTTCAAATCAAATCAAATAAAAAAAGCTTTATTGCCTAAGACAATGTCTCGTTGACAAAGCAAAAAAAAGTTTTACAATAAGTAATACTCTTATATTCTAAAATAAAATAAAAAATTTAAATAGAAACTATGGTTAAGGGACGTACTACATATAGTTCTAAAAAAACGTGTCATTAGTTAACCTAGAGTTAAACAAATAATATAAAATCAACACTAAATAAACATAGAGTCAAACAAATAATATAAAATCAACACTAAAAAGTATAAAAGGAAAATTTTATGCTGTAAAATAAATAATACTATATCTATCCAGTGCCTAAAGGTCAATAGTGTCATCAAAAAATTCGTCCAGTGTATAGTAGGCTTTAGTTATAAAAATATTCTTAAGTTTCCCCCGGAATTTTCTTTCACACTGGATATTTTTTAATCCTTCTGGGAGGTGATTAAAGATTCTTTTACTCTGATAAACAATACTCTTATATAGTACCTGAGTAGATGTAGGTATAGGTAAATTAAGATTAAACGCTTGACGCGTATGGTATGCCGAGGCCGCACCCAATTCTTCCCTATGCTTTCTATAGACCAAACAGGATGACTCTAACAAAAACAAACACATCAAAGTTAAAATTCTATTATTAACAAAAAAGGGCCTACACGAGTCTCTAAATCCAATCCTGAACATATACCGCAAAGCTCTCTTCTGTAAAATAAACATATAATTAAACAAATACTGGGAGCAACTACCCCAAAATGAAATGCCATAACGCAAACGGGACTCTATCAACGCAAAATATGCATTCCGAACTATGGATCCATCCAGCTCGTCGGCAATAACTCTTATGGCAAAACAGCCTGAAGCAACTTTCTTCCTAAGTTGTAAGACGTGCGAATCAAACTTGAGTTTATTGTCGATATACAGCCCCAAAAATTTAATTTCACTTTGCTCTGCAATGGGTTGTCCTGCTATGGAAATATTATTAAATTGACATTTAAACTGTATAATATTTGTTTTAGAAATATTAAAGGACAATCCAGTTGCATCTGTCCAATCCTTAATCTTCTGTAGGTAGATCTTCAGAAATATTTAATTCTAATTGTTCAGTGTCCCTGTCCATCCATAAAATTGTGGGGTCATCAGCGAACAACGTGAGGAAAACCCCTGATATCAACTTTAGTAAGATCGTTAATGTAAATCAAAAAAAGCAGTGGCTCCAAAACAGAGCCCCGCGGTACGCCATATGAAATTGTCCGCTGCTCCGAGAACGCATTCTTAAAGTTAACCCTCTGGAGGCGACCACCCAAGTATGACTCAAACCACGCCAGTGAGCTCCCCCTGATACCATACTTCTCAAGCTTCCACCCGAACTCCTAGGCTAGAAGGGGGCTGCCGGGCTGCAGCCACTGTATACCTAAATCTAATTTCGCTTGGAGCTGGTAACTTTGGAGAATTTAGAAATATTATTCGGATGCTCTTAAAAAAATAAATCGTGGACAATTTTCCTATATTTTCGATATGAATTTATGAGTCATACATTTTAGACATTTCCTCAAAAATTAGTAAAAATATCCGCAGGTACTCAAATTTGCGTACCTAGATTTGCGCCCTCCCATACCCAATATCCACGAGCCGCCACTGTCGTGAACCCCGTATTTTTAAAGCTAACAAATTTCATGTTTTAACACAACTCGAAACACTTAGTTCTCGGAACCCATCACCAAAATACAGCTACTAGAAAACAATTTAAAGGTATAAATAAGTGCCCCTTCATTTTCGGTAGTGTCAATATTTTGGCAATGGTATTAAATTTGTACGTCTATTAGCCGGGTGTTCGGTGTGTACGAGTTCCTAAACCAATAATCCGTCCGAAAAGCTAAATATTTGCTGATTAAATTTGTTCACTAAATGGATGCAGACGCCGGAGGTGTCTTTTATTGTTCCGCCCGTGTGTCTCAAGAACCGAAACTACAAATAGGGTTCAAAATACCGTAATTTTTATATTTTTACTGGTAAACTTAGAGAGAAACGATACAGGGCATTTCGAAATAAGCCATTTCGCCTACAAGAGAACACCCCTATAAGTATTCATAGTCAGTGGCGTATTTAGGGGGGCTGCAGGGTTATCGGTTTAAAAAAATCCAGGTCCGTATTTAAAAAAGTAAAGTTGGTGATGGCCACTCGAAGACGAAATGGCGGATCTTTAGTTTAGTAACGTCATTTTGTAGAGGAGAAAAAGTGGCAATGACAAAGTCTCATTTATTTTTAAATAGCTAGTCAAATGAGCTCAGGAAAAAATAAAAACGATTTTGCAAAATTTCGTTTTTTTCGAATAAAATTGGAAGTATTCGGAATTTGAAAACTTTTAAAGCGGCATTAGAATCAGCACCGAATTGCACAACTTTGCCCCCATTTAACCGTTTCTCTAACTCCCATGGTTTCTGAGATTCCAATGCTGGCATGTCAAATTTGTAACACCCTGTATTCTGCTACATTTTAACAAATTTTCAAAATTCACTATTTATAATAGTCGAAGTTTGTTACGTCCAGGCCCGCGCCGTACATAAGGGCAAAGTCGTGTGGTGCACGACGGCGCCGAGGCGCCGAAAAGCCTTAAAACTCAAAAGTAAAAAAAAGATAAAGCAACAAACAACATTGTCAAAACAAAATTTATAATGATAAAAAAAACAGTAAGGAATTGCTAGCTATTACATTGTTTTTTATTTGTTTATTAATTTATTTTTGCTCTTTGAGACGAGGGAACCGAATTTCTCGAAAATAATATATTTTCCAAATGAGAGTACGCAATAATAGCATTTATTCGATCAAATACGTAGCATGATAACATGAATTGTGTAAACTCAAACAAATCTGTACTCACATATGAACGTTGAACGAATTTGGGGCGTTATTTTAAATTTGCACAAGGGCGCCAAAAGTGCTAGGCGCGGGCCTGGTTACGTCTGGCAACAATGTTTCTCAATCGTCATAGTGACACTAACAACTAAGCTCGAGCTGTCCACCAAGCCGAGTTCGTACGCCGCACTGTACTCGAGTTCCACCGACCCGTTAGCTTGTTGAAAACGACGTTTCTACTCACTCGCTTGAACGTCGAATTATTGTGAATTATTGTCTTAGCTGGGTTTGTGTAGATTTACCGTTTACACGTTGCTAGGAGTTGTGTGACGAAAAATAATCCTCGTTACAGCTTATAAATATAACTAGTATATTTATTTTCAATTGGCAGGGACAGTAAACATTTATGAACCTAACCATGAAGTCGGTTAGTCACTCCTCACTATCCTAGTTGGTCTAGCAGCAACGATGCAATTAAACAGGTATAGAAGAGACTATCGAAAATTCATTTTTATTGATGAAGCCGCAATAAAATAAAAGCAAAAACATTTTCGTCGAAATATCTATACTTGCGTCATCATGTGCGAGTCATATAGGGAGCAAGTCCATCGACACAAAAAATATTAAATATATGGATAATTTTTTAGAATAACCCATTTTTCTTCATTTGTCGGGCCAGGTAGATGCCGGAAGCTGTTTAATGTCGGAAACCTTTATAAATGAATTTTCGATGGTCTCCTCTATACTAACAGGACGGCATTTAGCCTGTATTTGAATAAACGCATTTACCGATTATTTTTTAGCGTATTTGTTTTAATTTTCTGTTAGTTGAAGATAATATACAAATATGCTTTGCTTTTTCGCTTAATTGATTTTATAAATAATAAATATAGTAAAGATGCATTACAAAATACTTGGATATTTTTATTTTACAAACAGGCTAGGAGAAATATAGCAATGAAAAATATTTTTATTAAATTGAAAAAGTTTATAAAAAATTACAAATAAGTAGTTTATCTCTTATTGCCCGCCTTGAAAAATGTTGGTATAAAATTTGGTCAATTCGGTGTCTGAATAAGTAGGTACTTATTAGGTATAAAGATTTTTAACAATAATTAACTAACCAGCAACTTTGACTGTAGCATTAATGGCATTGGCCGGCATTATTTTCTCAAAATCAAAGTTGTCTGATTAGTAAATCTAGAATTAAGCTAACCGGACCACCTTGGTCGTAAGAAACCTATTTCAGTCACAGTCAAAGTTTCTGGTTAGTTAAGTATTGTTAAAAATAAAAAAATAGTTTATGATTTATGATGATGAATTGTAAAAAGTTCTAACTTTTAATGACAGGTTGCAATAAAAATTACGGTTGTGGCTAAAGTCTTCTAAATGAAGATATGCCAAAAAATTGAAACAACGTTTAGGTACCCGTACCTACATCGGCATCAGGACATTAGGCGCATTTATTATAATATTTATATTTATTTATAAAATTAGACTTTGTTTTGACCATATTTCTTCGATTTGTTTGTACAGAGACATTATTTTAAGTGTCTCACCCGATTGGCGACTTTGCTATCGACCACAATAAAAAAACAATTATGTATTCCCTAATAGCTTTTAGTGAAGAAGCCAAATTTGATGTCAAAAAAAATCTATGTTTACAAATTTGACAGATACGACGCCATATTGGATTTTCTTAAATGGCAACCTTACCTGATAGTAAGCCAGCTGCATTCGCCTATTTGTTCCAACATTAAAAATGTATAATTGTCAATATTTATTTTCAGCCGTTCTGGAGATACGAGGCTTCGAAGTTGGTGATTTTGTTATCATCGTTTTAACAGAAGCTTTGAGATTAGAAACTCAATTTTTTCTGGAGATACGTAATTTTTTATGGCGGAGCCACCCATGCTATTGCCTTATATGTCAGATGTCAAAAAATGAGAGATACGACGCCATATTGAATTTTTTTAAATGGCAACCCACATTTATAACTACGTCAGTAAATAGCATATCGCGGTACGATTTCAAAAATATATAGTTGTCGATATTTATTTCCAACCTTTATCGAAATACGACCGTAAAACTGCATCGTACGATTATGTTACACTTAAAACACATAATCGTATGATGCAGTTTTTGATACGGTCGTATTTCCGTAAGGGTTGGAAATAAATATCGACAACTAGGTATATATTTTTGAAATTGGACCGCGATATGCTATTTACTGACGTAGTTATAAATGTGGGTTGCCATTTAAAAAAATTCAATGTGGCGTCGTATCTCTCATTTTTTGACATCTGACATATAAGAGCTATTTTAAATCAACAAAAATATAACCTAATGCAATAAAATATTTACAACAAAAACAAAAAACAATTAGGTATGTATTTAAAAAAAATTAAAGTACAAATTTTAATTGAAACATTCTTTTATGGAAGAAGTATGTTAATTTATAATTTAAAAAAATAGTGCGGGAAGAAACGAGAATGCTTTATTATGAATATACAAAAGGGCACGTAAGAAGGAGTATTTAAAAACCTAAGCATTTGCACCAAAAACTGCTCTTAGATCTACGCTCCTAAAATACATGATTTCTGAAAAAATCATCAATTTTGGCGTGATGAGCGATATTTACTTTATTTTTAATCATGAAAAGCCGAGCCCGAAAAACGCTGGTTAGAGTCATACATACGTCTTATGTTAAAATTTTGGGTTGACGCCAAAAAAAAATAGAGAGCCAGCTAGGAATAGATATATAAAAAAAAAATTTACAAAAACAAATACCATGCAGAAAGGGAGAGGTAATAATTTAATTTTCGAAATTTGATAGTAGTTTGGTGAATTTTAATCGAACTTTGGGCGTGGCCCCGAATATTTTTCGCTTGCGGCGCTTTTTCCCCTTCTTCATTAGGTGCAATGTCATGAAATACATATAGTCCCGACTGTCCCTCTCCAAAAAAAAAATGTCCTACTTACGCCCACTGAGCCCCCCCCCCCCCCTGAGCATATTTTCTGGCTACGCCACTGCGCACGGGTGGATAATCATTCATTGAGAAAACGTACCTATCTACCTACATATTATATACAGTGACAAACAAGAAGTTTGGAGGGATCGGTTCCGCATGTCAGATACGATAACCTAGAAATAAATTTTGATATAGGCACCTACATCACGTGACTACTGCTATAGTGGCGATTCAATATGGCGGTTGTGGGCAAAAAGCATTGCGTCACCCGTTAAATGCCTGCATCAGCAATGTCATTTTTATGGTTCTGTACCAACTACACAGCAGTATTTGCATTCAGCGCCATTTTCGACGCATCGTTGAATTGCCTAATTTAAAAAAAAAATGCGATTTTACAAAAAGTGCAGTTAGGTGACGAGCCATTCAAAAAAGTTGTTTAGTATTAAATTCTATTGTTTCACATGGAATATTTCAAGATTTTATTTTTCAAAAATTGAAGAAAGCGATTGGTCAAAAATATTTTTTATTAATTTACAAACTATTAGTTTTTTCTTTGGGGTAGATTGGCTAATGTAAAGCCCAGTGGCAGCTCGTGGACATTGAGTATGGGAGGGCGCATGTTGAATTTTATTAAGAAAACATAAGTATTCAATTAAAATACGTGTTTTCTTACATAATATAGGTAGGTACCTACATATTTTCTGAACTGACTATTCCTTTAAGGACGTTTTTACAAAGCATCTAGCGGAATGATTTTTAGATTCCTGGATAATGACGATTATAATGTCTTATCTCGCAGTCTTTCTTAACTTTAAGTAGATAAAGGTAGGTAGGTAGATATACTTTTCAACTTCCAATCAAGATCTTAATGTATTTGGATACCAAAATTTAGACATCACTGAGAACTAGGTAGATATATGATATATAGGTAAGAGTATACAATAATTGTTAGCTGGGCGCACACGAAGGGAATTTCCCGATGCCTTATCCCGCCGACCAGATTAATTCTGGTCCCGTCGGCCGATCAGGCCCGTCCCAAATCGGATTTCACGATGTATAAACGTAAATATCACATTTCTCATTTTAGTCATAGTTTTGATGTAAGGGAAAGATCTGTTAGTTAGTTGGTAGAATTGTGTGGTTAGCTGGGAATTTTGCGGGGATTAAATAGCGGGCCAGATATTTCTTGGTATAAAATATTGACGGAAGACTACTAAAATATCGGACCGATCTAGAAGACTGGTCAGCATTAACCTCCCGATAGACCATGGGCATTGATACATGACAAAACATTCGAAATGAATACCTAACTCTTAATCAAAGCTGGGCAAAGCACTAGAAAAAAGGGCTTTGTGCACCAAGCCCTTTGGAAAAGTAATTTCCAGCCAGCATTAAGCACTTTGGAAATTCTAAGTGCTTGCAATTGTCAATTACCGAAAAAAGTAATTTTGAATGCTTGTAAACACTTGAAATGCGAAATTCAATTAGGTTCCAAGCACTTTTTATAAAGGACTTCAATTACCGAGCACTCTGTATTCTAAAAGTGCCTGCAAGCATTGTGCTTGAAGAACTTCTTCAAGCCCTTTTGAGGCAATTACTGCCTAGCTCTGCTCTTAATAATGTTTCATATTATTTGATATTCATGGTTACGAGCTGTGGCATATCCTTGTCAACTAGAATTTTGTCAGTTATGTCATCTCTCGAAAAATATGTTTCGTGCATACAAAATTTGAAAATTTTGCATTCAGGTTTGTTTGACCACAGAAACAGCTTCCATGCATTTTTATTGTTATTTGCCTGAAAAAGTGTCAATCACTTTTTGTCAAAAACAACAACAATAAAAAAAGGAGTCTGTTTGAAGGTTGGAGACAATGATGTTTCTTGAACGATAAAGAGTTTTGGACTTGCATTGTCTAGGTATATTTGTTTTACATCACAACGTTTCAACTGGTAAGTATCTCCAGTCGTCTTCAGATGAATTCTAGTATGAAGACGACTGGAGATACTTACCAGTTGAAACGTTGTGATGTAAAACAAATATAGACAATGCAAGTCCAAAACTCTTCTATCGTTCAATAAAAAAAGGACTTGTAGCTTTCATTAGATAGGTAAGGCAACAATCTTTATGCATGATTTTAGACAATTTTATATATTACAGTTAACATAACATATCACTGTTGCACATTAGCTAAAAATTCATATCATCCCAAAAATTAATTAAATGGGTAAGTACTAGTACTAAGTAGTCTACCTTGGTAGTAGATCCTACCTATTTTACTGTGAAATTACAAAATGCATTTTCCAGCAACGGGCAGAAAAGTGGATCTTTAAAACCCAAAATGAGTGCAGTAAAAGCGCTAAAACGCTTATAGAAACAAGTAGGTACTTACCGCTGTCCATCATGATAATTCTATTGAAATCTCTAGCACTGATAATTATGAAAAATTAGCGGAACCGTCCAAAACTATGGCACTAGAAATTAACGGTCCGTGCAATGCAAAAAAATCCTCTTAAAACTATCTATCTTCGCACGCACGGTCGAATTTTCCACTTCAAACTTCAAGCCATGTTACACTTCACACTTCTTGAAGCAATTTTACACTTTCCCAAGCGAATCGATGCGTATGGGCAGATAAAATCGCCACGCTAAATTCAAACCACCCGGAAACAAAGAGCGTACCCGGCTCTTCTTCTTTTTTGTTAATGGACCCTCAAAACGCCTCGATTTTTCGGCTCGTGCGCTCACTTCACGCCTAAATCACGGTGACCATTTGAGTGGAACTTCACAGTTTTCATGCAATATTAATGTTTTGAGATCGTTTTGTTAGCACGCCTTGGAAATGTAAAATGGATGTTACGAGCCAATGAGGCGAGCGAATAGGCGTTGAAGAAAGGCGATTGGTGGGAAGGCGCTAACTGTGATCCCGACTTAATGTGCTATTAAAGAATGCGGGAGGGATTCTGTGGCTCTAGTGGTTAAAACTATATTATGGTGTTGATTGCGACGGCTATGAATTAATTGCTATGTTTTTGGTCTATTTTTCTGATATTTAATGAAGTGGTGAAAGGTGCCTCTAAAATGGGTTTTATAGTAGGTAGTTGTGAGGAAAACATTAGGCACTTATTTTATTTTAGAGCGAGACCACCACAGTTGCAGCGTCTGTTTGAGTATAATAGGTATTTTTTTAAATGTTACAAAGTTCCTATTCTTACCATTCTACCAAACCATATCTACTAAACCAATAGAACTTATCTTATTTCCTTGGCTACTGGTTGTCTGGACTGGACTAGAAATTTACTTTATTTTTTCTGATTTGTTTTGTTGGATACCATGATACCAATAATGACCAATGGTTTTCTGATGGTGCCCCAATACTTCATCATCAAAACGGTGAATTCGAGTTATGTATGAATTAGTTGGTTATGTTCAAAAAAGCTCTAAAATTAGATATTAAATAATGTTATTTTAACACTGCATTTTTAATGTAAGTAGATTCTACGTAATATACTAATACCTACTCATATTGACAATGAATGTAGGTATGATTTCGTTTTTGTGGTGAGTAGGTGTAGGTACCATCGCGTTTAATGAAAACTAGTACAATAAACTTAAATCTCCTGGCCTATAAGGACAGTGTAAAATTTAAAGGTTAGACTTTTGTACTGACATTAGGGAATCCAAACCACGTGATTCAATATGGCGGTTGGATGGTAAAAACCATTGAGTCACCCGTTAAATGCCACCAGTAATATTATTTTTATGGGCACGTGTACCAATTAGAAAGCAGTATTAGCCATCCAGCCGCCACTTTGACACATCGTTGGATTGCCTAATAGTGACCCTTGAACCATAATATACTCATCAATTTTGACAATCTGCCATGATGACAAAGTCAAATTCTTATGGACCATGAGCTCAAATTAAAATTTTCATGTCCTAGTTTTCATTTAACGCGATGGTACGCCTATAAAGAATGGTAGGTAGTTGAAAATATGAATTTCAAGTTATTCTGGAAGGCCTCCTACGTAGGTAGGTACCCGGATGGAAACCACCTAACTGGTTAAAAGAAACAACTATCAAAACGATTATAAAATTCAAAAATAAAACAATTTGACCAGATTTGACGGTGGGATAGGCAATAATAATGCTCTTTGCAACGATATATCATTCGACAGGTAAATGCCATTCGTGTAAGGTTGACTGGAGGTGACCGGTAAAATTATAATAACTCAGTATAGGTCCTAATTTGCTTTTTTTAGAAATCACTTTTCATAGGAGGCGTTTTTTAAAATTCATTGATGGGAGTAGGTATTAGGTTTTTTTGGTGGGGACGACGTTTTTTTAGAGCATCCATGGGTGAATATTTACTGCATAAAGACGAGTGAAGATAATTAGGTACCAGTTGAAACGTTGTGATTTAAAAACAAATAAAGACAAATGCAAGTTCAAAACTCTTCTATCATCGGTAATTACAGATGAACCGCATGATATCAACAGTTTTTTCCAATTTATTAATTAATTCAATAATTGAACTTACCTTAAAATCATCTAAAAAACCAGAGAAATCTCTGAAGAATATCTTCCATGGTCTCCATGCACTGGTCACTTTGTATGATAAATTTCTTTTTAAAATTGAGTACTTATAGGTACATAGTACATATAAATCAGCCTAATCTCCGTTTTCGTGTCTATAAAAAAATATTTTAATTTAGAAATATGCGCTTGAGACATGAAACATGCCAAGTGTTCTATAATTTGATTTAATGTAAATTAAAGTTGATTTAAAAGTTATGCAAGCAAACTTAATATATATGTAGGGTAAGGTGGGGCAAGTTGACGTACGGGGCAAGATAACGAATTTAATTTTAATGAGAATCAAAAGCATAAATCTGTTATATACCCATCTTTATATTGCCGTCTTGGGACCTTGATATTACTTAAAATGATAGGTGGCGCTAGTTTACATATGTTCGATTTTGTGCTTGCAAATGTGTTTAGAGGATAGTCGTTATAATATTCTTGTTCAGTGAAATAGAGTTTTGCGCAAAAAGTAAAGGAACCAGTCCTATTCTGTTCAATATTTATATTGTTCCTCGAACCATATAAGATAATGGTTATTGCCCAAATCAGTTTTATTTTTTGTTTATTTTATTTACTTTAGGTTTTTGTTATAAATGGTCCAAGAGGCATGTTGACGGGGGCATGTTGACGAATTCGTCAACTTGCCCCGGGAGCATATTGGCGAATTCGTTATCTTTGCTCATGCAGTTATAAACATTTTTTTTACAGATGGTGTGAAATTATAAGAGAAAAACTGATCGTAGGTCTTGGTCAGAAGACAGTTTAATTGCTGTCATATATCGTTGCCTGAAAACCGGGTTATTCTATGTCCATTTTTTAAAATTTTAGAGTAGAGCATTTTTAAAACTCACCAGCTATTATTGGGTACATCTTAATTTTTTTTTTAAAGTGCAATTAAGTTAGGTTTAAGGGTTTATAAAAAGTGGGTAATCCAAAAATATACTAAAATTTTTGACTAATTGACCTATTGGCTGGCGATGACATAAACTAAAATGGTCCGAATATGAAAAACTTTATATGGACATAGTATAAGTTCGAATCTTTGAAATTAGTGTACTGTTTGGCGCAGAGTGACATGGAATAGTTTGGTCGATAGAGCTTTGGACTTAGAATACTTTGATGATAAAATCTCAATTTAAAAAAAAAACATAGAATAACCTGGTTCTCAGGCGACGATATGCTATCGTAAATGATAATTTGGCAGTTAATTGATTGGATAAAGTGTGGTGTGTGCGAAAGTTGGTGGCATGCAACTTGCACGAGTTATGGGAATTGGGGTACCTACTTTTAAATGTGACATTTGTATGTAATCGTCGTCTTGCCCCAATGTCCTCGTCATCTTACCCCACTATTGGGGCAAAATGACGAAAATGCAACAACTTTTAATTTTCAACTTTTTTCTTTATGTTTTATTGTTTTTTTTTATGGATTGTTCACCAAAAATTAACCAATGTTCCGTTAATTTATTACACTTGTTTTTTCTTTTAAAATATTTGTAGTTTATTTTTTAGAGTGTTTTTTTCCTTAACCTCGCCAACTTGCCCTACCTTACCCTACTATCTTCGCCTGAATGGTTTCTTAGATATGTTTTTAAAGTGGAAAAACTTCTTTCTGCTGAAGCTGTAGTTACTGGGAGGATGATTTGTTATTTTATTTGGCGCGTTATTGATAGCGTTGCCGTCAGATTTTTTGTGTTGCCCAATTATATTTTATATCTTTTTTTGGATTTCGGGGAGGAAGGGGGCGGCCCCCCCTGGCTACGCCACTGAATACAATGCAGATAACACATTTTAAAAAATCCACCACTCAATATTTAACACATTCCTCTAATTGCTTCCTTTGATTTCTTAAGAAATGTCTTATTTTTTCCTTGGATATTAACCGAATAGCATGGGTAGTACCTAATTCTGCCTTTTAGTACGTCAATATTAATGGAGTGGCATAAACCATTTTGTTTTAAACGGTTCAAGAGACAATTATCGACCGATGTTAAGTCAGAGGGTTCCTTGGTTGGGGGCCACAGAATTGGACCATTTCTACTTTCTACCAATCCATCTTGGACCAATTTGATCAAAAAACAAAATGGCGAATGCGTCACTAGACTCACTCTTAAGGGCATCCGAACAATATTTCTAAAATTTTCTCCAAAGTTACCAGCTTCACGCGAAATTATATCTAAATACATACTTATATTGTGTTCTCTTGAAGTGGATCCTGGCTATGTTTATTACTTTTTAAATTTGGACAGATATTGGATAGTGTGAAAAAGTTATTTTTATTATTGTTTACGAACTTGGGTAATTTTTTTTAGGATTTTTATTGGTTTATATCTTTTTCCTCGATTTTTTTTCTGCATCAAAATAACTTTCTTACACCCAACATACCATTAACCTTTCCATTATTAGTGAAAAAAATACAATAATTTGTTTAGTTTTTTTGTAATTCACTTCAAGAAAACCCGCAAGAAAGTTGGGTAAATAGTACCTAAATTAAGTAAGTAAGTTATTGAACAGAGCAGTATTTTAGATCGCTTCTCGAACTTTATTTAAGTATTTGGCAAAAAAATAAGAAACCTGTATATTTTTTTCAATAATTATTATTATAAGTCAGACTTCAACGGAAATAACCCCGTCAAACGGCAACGCGTCTTGTTGTGGCCCATTGCTACTCCTAATGACTTAGACTGCGTTGCATCCCATTCGTCTCGGCAATTCCTATAACTTTCTTTATTTTTATTTTATTTTTCGCGTCAGATGAGCACCGTTACAAAAACCATTTGTCAGTGACAAAAATATTCGCTTAAATCCCTTTTTGTTTTACGGAGATTTTTTTCCAGGGCGCGCAATATTGTACACAAAGAGTTGCAAGGTTTTTTTTTTAAATTGTCTACATTTATAAAAAAAAATTAACTTTTGGCGGCACTTGCAGTTTTGCTATTTTAAAACTAAACTGCTGGAGAATTGCTTTCGAGCAAGAAAAATTTCGCCTAACTTTAACAGTTAATATTTTCTGAACCAGATATGATATCAACCTACGGTTTTGAATGGTTCACAGATTCATCCCTTGGAAAACAATTGTCAATGTTGGATTTTCTTTACTTGTCAGAAAATTTTATATACAGGGTGTTAAAGAAAACGATGATTTTTGCTCCAATTTTAATGACGTGTAACTTTCACAATAATATTTTTAAATTTTATCACTCTACTTCAATTGAATCACTGGTTCATAGCAAAGAAATTAATTTCTCAAATTTTTGATATCTGCTATATTTTAAGAAATACCGATTTTTTTGGAAAACCTTGCTTTATTTCAACTAATTCTTATTACTTAATATTGTTTTTTTTTGTGATAATCTCGATTCAAATTAATACACTCGGATGGACGGGGTTTGGTTTGACGGCAGCTAGTGATATTTAATATCAAAGTCTTTTTCAATGTAAGTTTAATTTTAGGAATAGTGTAGAAAGTTAGAAATTAATAAATACATTTTTTCCAAAAATTAAATAAAAAAAATTATGTTTGGTAACAGTGCAGGTATGTATATCTAGCTGGTTTTGAATTTTGTTGTATTTTTCACATATTTGATGTAATGGAGAAAACTTAAGTGTATTTGTCCTTGGAGTTGGTAGAGCAAAAGTCAGGTAATTACGCGAGGTTGGCCTTGGCACCTGAAAGTGCAGGGATTGTAAAATGTTTCCAGCATCAATTTTCCCGAAAAGTACGTTATGCAGAAAGATAATTTGAGATTTTGTTCGCCGTGTTTTAAGGCTTTCCATAGAAAATCTTGCTAAGAGACGATCGAGCGGGAATCCTATTTCAGGATAGATTCCAACTAGCCTAAAACTGGTGTACTTTAAAAAGCGTCTTTGAATCTTTTCCAGATTATTAATGTGGGTCTGATAGAAAGGACACCAAATAACCGAGGAGTAGGTACTCAAGGCGTGACCTAACAAAGCTATTAAATAACAATCTAAGTGTGTCCCAACTCGTAAAATCTCCAGCGTTTCCTATAATAAAGCCCAACAACTTTAAGCTTTCTTCAACAATTTTAGAATAATGTTCACGGAAAGAGAGCTTTGAGTCCAGCACAACACCAAGATCACACACAGACTCACACCGTTTTATATCCCCATTTATACTATATTCATATACAATGGGATGCACCTTTTTAGTAAAGGTAACAACACTGCACTTAGATACATTCAGCAGCAATTTATTTTTTCTACACCACCAATTCATTTTCTCAAAGTTATTTTGTAATTTCATGCAGTCCCTCTCTTCTCTAATTCTAAGATATAACTTGACATCGTCGGCATAAATTAAATGATCGACGCGACGCCTACAATAAAAAAAAGATCGTTAAGAAATATAATGAAAAGTAGGGGTCCCAGACGTGACCCCTGGGGGACACCTGAGGTAGCAGCAAACTCTCTGGAATTATGACCATGGCATTGAACATATTGTAGTACGCGGTTAGTCAAATATGACTCAAAAAATGCAATAAGTCTTTGCAATAGACCAGACGTAGCCAATTCATTAAGAAGAATACAATGATCGAGCCGATCAAATGCTTTGGAGCAATCAGCGTAAATGACGTCAGTTTGTTCACCGGCATCAAGAGATTCCGCAAGATCCTGAGTAAGACAAAATAGATTTGAGACGGTTGAGCGACTCTTCATAAAACCGTGTTGTTGAGCAGATATGTGAAAGCTAATGAAATCCTTTTACTTGCGCCCATATAAGTTCTATAGGATTTAGTTCGCAATGATATGGCGGTGTGCGCAGCACAGTTACACAATGTTTTTCAGCTACACGGCATATTTCATAAAACAATATTTGTGTAAATTTGCTATAGCTAATAGTTCCTTCTTTATCAAATCATCTTCAAATTCAATACATTTAGTGGTTAATCAGTCGATAATTTCTTGTTTTCTCCAAGATAAAGTTGGAGTCTTCTCTGTGCGTCGTGAATGATAGCTTGCGTTATCCATAACTGCTACTGAATCAGCTAGAAGATATTTTATCATTTCACCAAAATAGTCCTCAAAAACATTCGAATTCATGTCCTCGTGGTAATCTCCCGTATTGAACGACTGAAAGGTTAGCAACCTTCTTTTAAAAAGCCCTCTTACTTGAAGTTTTAATATTACAAACAATACTAAGTAAGGTACCTGCGGCAAATAAGGCCCAGCTAAAAAAGAAAACGATTTATTACTGACAAGAACGTAACCAAAACTAACTACTGTTAAAATATGAAAAGTATGGACCCTTTTCAAACAAATATTGCTTTGACTTTCGTAATTACATTTCACATTTTTTTTAAATGTGAAAACGGGCCTTATTATCCCACAGGTAGTTTAATAAGGCACAAGTAAAATAGTGAAGTCATGAAGTCAATACTTGATTTTTTACGTCATCCATGGCAGAATGAAGTTGTTCTGAAGTCCATTTGGCACGTTTTTTGTTTTCGTGTGGCATGTTGCTTTTCTGCAAAAACAAAAAAAAAATTTAAAATATTGGTCGTTTAATAAGGCCCTACTAAAATGCCATGTTTATTTAATGGGCCTTATTATCCGAAATGACCGTTTATACTTTAGATCTAAAAAATAAAAACTCACTTACCTTTTCTCAAACATTTTTTTATCAAATTTTTTTTTAATAATAACAACTGGAGGAAAGATGATTGTATGTCAAAATTTAAACAAATGTTTGTCGCACGTAATTTATAAATTGAACTATTTGCAATGGCTACGGGGGTATGTAGTGGGTATATGGGGGAGGGTAATTCAACGTTGCCGGATTGTGGACAAAGAGTTTGTAGCTTAAGATAGATGCAGTGGGCCTTATTAACCGCCGGGCCTTATTTGCCGCAGGTACCTTAGATCTTAATACCCGTTAACCTAATTCTCTAAAATTTTTGGTTAGTTATCATAAATAATTTAATGCACTAAATTTACCTGCGCCTATGACCGACACCGAAATTGAGCCGAACTGGATGGAATTTCCCATTTCATTACTCTACACCTTTCTGAAATAAACTACTTGGGCATAGTTTTTTGTAATTGGGTAAAAAAGCCGCTATTTTACATGGCAAATTTTAACGCAATCTGATCACATGCCGGATGTTCAAAATGAAGTATGCACTACACTATTGCTAACTTTCTTATTATAAGACATATGACGTCGGTTAAATTAGTAAGAGTTATAGTTTCATGTGCTGATGATTATGGCGATGTCAAAAAAACAATTGAACATCAGAATCACGTATTTATAATTATAGCAATAGGTATAATTTCTTAAATAGAATATTCTGCTTTAAAAACAAGATAAATCGCTTTTGCCACAAGATAAATCAAGATATATGGATTTATTATAACAAGTGTATAGTCTGATACACAGTTCTAAAACCACCGCACGAATGCAGAAAAAAGTTTGCGATATTGTCAGCTGGCTAACTACTAAATATTGATAAAAAAAATTACAAAGAAATATAGGTATGTTATTTTAAATTTAAACTATACAGGGTGTCTCATAACTTATGGGCCGTAGAGTAACTGGAGATACTAGACATCAAACTAAGCCGATTAAGTCATATACGTTTTTTCGGATTGTTACTCGTTCTAGAGATACAGGGTGTTGAAATAAGTAAAGGTTAATTCTCGAAAAAAATGTTTTTGAGCAAGAAATAAAAATGTGAGAGAAGAAATTTTTAAGTTTCAAACTAAAGGGCGCTAGTTGTATACACTGGCCTTTATAAATCTAGGATTTTTTTCTTACCTGTGATATTAGGTGTTTTTCAATTATAGTTTCTTAAAGATGGGCATTTTCTGAGTCAAAAAGGTGTACTTGATTGATCTTAATATCTTTAACGGTTTTCGGGATATTTCCCTTTAAACATCCCAAAGCATAAAAAAACATAGTATATAATTAAATTAATATTTTAATTATAAAAAAAAACTTATAATCACATAATCGGCTTAGTTTGATGTCTATTATCTCCAGTTACTCTACGGCCCATAAGTCAGTTATGGGACACCCTGTATAGGCAGAAATAAATTAGACCCGCTTTGACTTTTGAATTTTATACCTAATTTTGTGTCAGACTGAGGTATATGTAGATTCACTTTTTCCTCGCTTTTCAGTATATTTTTATTTTCTAGTTAGTATACTTATTAAATATATTAATAGAAAAACAACAAATAATTACCATAACTTATTTATATAATTTTATTACAATAATAAACCAGTAGATACATACTTAAACTAAAAATATAAACAGTATAATAAAAACGAATTAAAAGTATTTTTATGGATTTCATTTAAAGGAATGTTGTTCATTTGGCTCTAGAAGTTGAAAAATACTTGAGAACATAAATTCCGCAAATTATCGAACTTTATTTCAGTAAAATGTCTATGCTAAAAGTCGGTAACTTTCATTATGCAGAAAACATAACTCATACATACATAGGGGAATCCCGGGCAAAGAGAATAGCCCGGGATAAGCCAATAACCGTTATTTGTTGAAACCGAAGGTAGATGGCGTTCAGTGTTTTGAACAGTGACAAAGAGCAGGGCTAGCCAAAAAGAGAAACACTGGATGCATATTGAAAATTTTAGTGTTGTGTTAAAATAATTATTCTAATACAAGTTAAATAAATTAGTTTAAATTGATTGGGAAAGAAAGGCTCGCACTGTTATAGTGTTGCTTCCGTTAGGATATAGATTTACCGAGATGATTGTAATAATGGTTGAAAATATCTAATTTTTTATACTAACGTATCTACAGTATTCAAAAAAATGTCCATTTTAATTTATATAACTTTTAGGCTTCCACTTCTCAGCATGCCTTCTTCACAATCTTTAATAGTCTGGTAAATTGTGGAAATCGAAATATTTTGGTCACTAAGAATTCTTAAATCTTAATAAATCATATAACTTATTTAATTTTGAACGCAAAGATACATTTCTGTTTCACATAAAAATGTTTTTATTAGAAATCGATTATAAATAAGCACATTGTGATTTTTTTTAGCTTAACATATCCGCTTAGCCCGGGCTTCCCCTATACCGGGTCTCCCGCTAAGGTTGGCCAGCGGATGTATCTCGGAAAAAAGTATTGGTCATCATTTTCGGAAAACATTTTTTATAGGAAAACCGGTAAAAAGAAAATACTGGAAGTAATTTTTAAAGTTGTACGATTGCCACTAGGGGGCGTAACTGACGGGAAAAAATACAAAATTCAAGTTATTTTAAAAATATCCATATTAAAGGTGCTATTTTGTAATCGGCAATGGAAAGCCTTGCATTTTTGTGGCAATTTGATCCTAAGTTTTTTGTATCTCCAATAATAAGGGTGGGGGAAGCTGGTAAAAAAGTGTTTACTCAATATACTCTAAGTATCTTTGACATCTTTTATTCAATTTTAATAAATTTGGGCTCATTTGAAACCTAACATTTCCTTAAAATATTCCTAACTTTCTCTGTTTTCTACTTAAATCAGTGCTTTCCATCATTTAAAATTATAAGGGTATATAATAAAAAAAAATTGACGACGATATACATATTTTTATAACCGATGTCAGAGGGATTGTTTGGGTTTAAGAACTTGTGAAAGTGTGTACTAGGGAAGGAGGTGCCAGTGACATGTAATTGGGGAAGAATTTTCATAGTTATAATATCTATAAGGTGAGCAAACATGCAAAAACTAAAATCTCAGAACAATTGTTTACTAATGTAAAAAGTCTAATTACAATTAAAAATTAAAAGAAATATTTAGAGGGTTTTGAACTTAAATATGTTATTCAAAAAAGGCCTATGTAGTAGGAGATCCAATGGGCTCTTTCACTAAATTTTGATTTTGGTTGTAGGTAGTGTATAAAGAAAATAAGATTTTCTGTGTTTGTACTTTTTGATATTTTTATATAAGAAATAGATAAATAAAAAAAATTATTGGAACAAAAACACGGACTTTATAGAATAGACATATGTCATGAAAACGGCGGGTGACAATATTGCCAATGTTCTTTAAAAAATTTATATTATAATACAATGTGAAAGTCTGAAAAGTAATCCAATAGAAATAATTGTCCAAAACGGACTTATGCAGAAAAATTAAAAAATTATCATATTATTTCCAAAATGTTGTCTATAATCTGACTTAAAATAAGTTATTAAAGTTCTAGGAACAAGATATAGTAGTTAACTAGCATAAAAAGTTTCCTCTGTGGCAACAACGAAATTATTGACAGCAGACCAAGCTAATGAAATGACAGTTGAAAAAAGTCTAACCTAAGTTATTTGTCGATCTTTCTGCTCTATGAGCAAAAAAAAATCAGTTATGTTAAACAAAAATACATCAAAGTTTCACAATAATTCGGATGTAAATAAAAAAACCAACATGTCAACTGAAAGATCGCTAACGATGCTAGACATCGATGTTAAGGGAAACATCGATGTTAAGGGAAACATCGATTTTAAGGAAACATCGATGTCGGCCCCAAATCAAAAGTAGCTTCTAAAAAAACGCTGCCTGCCACCAAATCTTCTCTCCGATCAAAGGTGACTTCTAAAAAGAAAATAAGCCTATTCCTGCCAATTTCCTCCTGAACTACACTTGCCTATCAAACAAACACAAATTTTCCATTGGATTTAGATAGACGTCAATGAGTGTACCTACATCAAATTTAATATGAAAAACATTTAAATACGTAGGTCAATCGATTAAAGTTAATATAAAATATTCACGTACGGGGTGAGCCAATAGCGTGAGACAGTAAAATAACTTCATTGTGGTTAGAGAAACGCCTAACATGTCACTTTCTGTAAAATTTTACCAAACACCACCACTGGATAAAATCAGATATTAACACAAATAACAACCATCTCAATAAATATACATATTTTTAAAAAGTTAGATCTCACATACTCCGTTTTATATCGGCTAACAAAACTAATTAAAATAATAGAAGAACTTTGGCTTAACAATAGCACTACTTACTTATGTATGTATTCTTAATATCAACGCAAAATTTCTAGTTTCCAATGTTTTGCACATTTTTCATTGTATATCACAATATATATATTAGTGTATGTAATGTTCACAGTTTTCTAAGGCAGTCCTCACACGTGGAAACTGTAGTAGCTAAAAAATTAGGAGACTGGGCGACTAAACTACTCGAGTTGCCTCTTATCCTCACACGGCCGATACTATAGTAACGCAGTCGCAAGCTAAACGCCGCACATTCATAAATTTGAGCTAAAAAATGTTGTCCATATTTATTATTTTGCGTCACTCAAAAGACCGGAGTAGCGTAGCGACCCAGCATGCCGAGTCGTGGACACTCGGGTCTCCCACTCGCCGCACCTTAGGTAGCGCCGTGTGAGTAGCGCCATTAAAATCTATATGCTGGGTAACCTAGTCGCCCAGTCTCCTAGTATCCAAGATACTATAGTTTATTTTAAGTTATCCCGTGCTTTGAATTTCAACATTTAAAGAAGGCCGAATAGATAGGCGCCCTATATGATTCATTCGCTACGTAAGAACCGACGTGACTTCGGAGCGCGCCGTCTTTTATTGCGTAAAATAATACAATATCTTGTGTCTGAAATCGATCGAAAACGGAGACAAACATTAGTTTGTCTCCAAAAACGGTTGCCACATTTTTGCACTGATCCGTCGTTCTTTAAATATTGAAATTCAAAGCCCTGTGTGAGGACTGCTTTAGAATAGATGCCCGTCCTCCGATTCGCTGATTTATCTTGTGATAAACTGTCAAATGTGATCTGTGTATGTTAACTCGACAACACTAAACTTAACTAAGGTCAGACACGACAACATTGAGACCTACAAATTTACAAGTTGTTCCCCAGGGAAATAATAAGAATGAGATATATTTTTCAAATCTATAATGATTCTAATATGCTATGGATACTAAGAGGATGTAAAGGTCACTTTGGTCAGTTAAAAATTGTCCTAGAAGCCCTATGGTTATGGTTACTTGACAATTTAATTTTTTTGGCGTTTAGCTATTACGGTAAGTACGCGTGTATAATAGATATTTTAGTAATGATTACAGCCTATACCATGAAAGCATGGCGAAATTCTAACCGATTTTCTTGTCTTCAAAGATAGAAAACATTGACAAAAATAGTATAAAGATAATTAAGCGGTAAGCGGACAAAGCAGTGATGTAAAATAAATAAGGACTCATTACAAAGTAAGCGTTACTATGTGATCACTAAAAGTAATGAGTCCTAAATGTTATAAAAGACTCGTTACTTTTGACTTTTCGTTACTCTGAATTTAAATCTAACTAACCATTCTACCCAGAATTTTACAACGGACGGCTACATTCGTGGACTTGATAGCCAATAATGGACGACAGACAAAACGTATCATAATTATTTTTCGTGCTGGATTTTGTATTTACCTCGTCGGGCGACCGACGCGACGCGTGTCGTTTTGCATGTACGTCGGAGAGATGGCGTATTAATATTTTGTTTAATTTGTTGTCGGGAAGCCATTCAGAAAGAACTTTCGATCCGAAGTCCATTTCTATTATCTATCAGGTTTTAATTCTGTTGGGTTGGGGAAACACAGGACTGAGAGTTACCATTGAGACGCGCAATCAATGTTTATTCATATTTCTTTTTTAATTTTAACAGACAGTTATTTAATAAAAATAATATAAAATGAGTATTCTGTTTCTTAGATTGTATAGCGTAAACAAATTGTGTTTTGTCAAGTTTACTCTGCACACTTTGATATTTAGAAAATTATGGAACCTCGATTCCTAGAATCAGAAGCCAAAAAGCAAAAACAAAGTGTTATTTGTTTATATTTTATTTAAATTGAAAACAAATAAATATTTTTATTTTTTAATTCAATACGCTATGATCTATTCCTATTTGTTGTTATATTGTATGTTTTTTAATCACATATTTGAGAATTGATGACAATCATGCCCAGATTTAATATATTTCTACTTTGAATAAATGTTGAAATTTAAAGATTTATACTACAAACACGAGTATTTGGCAATCGATCAAAGCTATAATAATAACACATTTTTTTATTTTTAAATGTAACGATTTACATAAAGTAACTAGTCCTAATACCCAAACTAAAGAATCGGTTCAAGTCCTTAAAAGTAACGAAAATTTAGATCACTGGCACTCAGGCACTGGGACAGTAGTGCATCTGTCTTTTGTATTAAGGTACATAGGTACGCCAAAACAATGGGTTGCCTGGGGCACAGGTAAATAATAACGGCTGTGTTGTCCTTATTAGGACTACGAAAAACGAAAATAAGTAGTGAAAACGCCGCATCTCCATCTGTAGGAGTCCACTTGAATGTAAAAGATAGAGCCACCGGACGTAAAATCATATAACTAAAAACACGGTAGGCCCCACATCTAGTATAGAAAACTACATTTTGCGGTTCACTATAACAGTCTGCACTTCGCAGTTTAGGACGAAATGGCCGTCATTGTCTACCTGTGTACTTTAATGCAAAAGACAGATGCACCACTTAGTTCGCTTGCCGCTAATTTATCTTTCTATTATATTATTACGAACACTAAACTTCTACTACTTGGCAAAAATCTTAATTTTAATGCCCCCAGTTGTAGATGACAGATTACTCTTAGAAATGCCCAATTTCTAGTGGATAAAATGACACAATTTTTTTTAACTGATCAAACTGAAACTAAAACTTTCACTTTATCTGATATGTGAAAGGTGCTTGGAAAAAATCTAATGCTTACTCAATCCACTTTCTTAAATTTCGCCAGATACAAGCATAAATACATTTTTTTATACAATTTACATGACAAGAGATAATTTAATTTTTGATTTTACTACAGCAAGTTTCCAAGTAAAGTATGCCCAAGATATCTTGGCTAAGTCATTCATTTTATTTACTTACATTGTTTACACAGTCCAAATATCTTGGCCAAACTATATTGCACTACAATCTATAATCAAGAATATTTCTTTTGGTGGTTCCACACCAGTAAAAAAACACTGCAGCAAATTATTAGAAATAGTGAAAAAATATTCTTTCATAAAAATATCAGAAAAACAATACCCAGTGTGTCCAGATTCGATGATCACCATTGAAATCTCGGCTGTTATTACTTTTAGATTATGTTATGTTATGTATACCTTTGATTTTAAATAATTACAATAAACAAATATGCTTTTTTATTATTTCTAATTTAACATACAATATTTTTACATAAATTTAGGTCTAAGTTAGTTTAGGTTGCACAACCTTAAACCTGACAATTCCATTCCATGTTCGATTCTGTTGCATTTTCATGACGTTTAGATTTCGATACGATTCCAAAAAGAAAAAGATTCTACCTTGACATTCAAATCGAACTCAATTTCCGTTTTCAGGCAATAGGCTTTTTCACTTAATCAAATTTATCATATTCAGCCCTAATATCCTGAACTAAAACCTATTGAAAATACTGAATAAGAATGCAAAATTTGTCCTTCACCTTCTTTAATATAAAACAATTGCCTACGCGTTTCGGTTAACAAACCATCATCGGGGCCAGCAGGTCAAAAACTTAGGCACTGAACAATCAAGACATCACACTGGTACAGGTTAAAAAAACACTTTAACAACTTTAAAGTGTGGTGTCGTTTGTTTTTTTGACCTGTACCAGTGTAGTGTCTTGATTGTTTAGTGCCTAAGTTTTTGACCTGCTGGCCCCGATGATGATTTGTTAACCGAAGCGCGTAGGCAGTAATTGTTGTTTTATATTAAAGAAGGTGAAGGACAAATTTTGCATTCTTATTCAGTTAATGATGACCCTTCTGGAGAGTAGATATGATTTTGTTATTGAAAATACATCTCAATAAAAAAAACTCTTCCTAGAGTATCACAAACATTTTCTCATCCTATTAACCGCGCAATTATTTTATTTGCACGTCGTGCGACCGATTATCTTTGTCTCGAGAACTTAAATAGAAAACAACAGATTAAAAACAGAACACCAGCCGCGAGAGATCAGTCAGGTCGGAGCGTGTCGAATGAAGGCTGTTCCGGACTGCACAAAATGTTCTTGATAATAACTGAAATCCCAATAGTGAGCATCATTTTAGGACACACTGTATAAACCAGTTTGCTTTATAAAGTCACTAAATCACTACTATCTTTAGTTTCTAATAATTTTAATAAAAATAAATTAATAGCAGGAACTTTCGCTAAAATTATAGATATTATGGCTAAAATCATAAAATAAAGGAAAACACAATTAGATAGACTGGAAGAAAACTTTTAAACTTACTTCGGCATGATTTTCCTCTATCTTCAGATTACTTGCTATAATAAAGAAAATCATTACCTCTTTACATAACACAGATATAACATTTTCTGTAAAAAAGGAAGAATTATTCTAGAGAATTCAACATTAGCAGCTGTTTCAACACTTTCGTTTGCGATGTTTCCCTTATTTCTCCAGCTAAGAACATCTCATCAACCACTGTGTAGACTTTGTAAAAATTAAAAACCAGATCTAACTCACACACATTGTGGAAATATTCATTTAGCACTTCTACGAAATTATGGATAGCTTCAAGGTAGCACAAATTGTTATCATTCACATCAACACAGATACAGAAATATAGGCCGGCATATCGACGATAGACTATTTTAAAGTTCCGGAACTAAAACAAAAAATAGTTTCTGTTTCTCGTGCACCAGTTATTAAGTGGGTTTATTATAAATGTAATTTTAGTAATATTTATGAATTTTTTTTGGTTTACAGTGTCCTAACTATTTTCTGTGTGTGTCAAGAAAATACTTATATTGGTATGACTGTTCTTTTAAATTGAATAGGTGCCGTAGGTTGTAAATTGTAAGTGGGTACACACCATTTTTAGACTGACTTAGCCTTACCTTACCTAAGTAGTTATATTAAAACATAAATTTGATAAAATTACTGTTTTTTTAATACCTTGCCAGCACAATATCTTCTTAAAATGTTAACTCCTTACATACTTGAGTGTTCATCTCAAAAAGGTGCTGTATTACTTTACATAAACCTTCTAATTCGTGTTATTTACTAAAAATTCTGTACCTAATTTCTAACGGCATTAAACCATCGCTAAATTTAGTTTTGGGTTGCCCTGGTGTAACAAATAATAAATATTTTGAATTACCTCGACAAAATTTGTATGTTTGGCATCTCGAACAGTGACAACTGCATGTACTTCTTCGATAAGTTTCTGCTTCTCATCGTCGTCAAAATTCATATACCACTTTGCAAGACGTGTTTTTCCAGCTCTATTTTGGATTAATATAAATCGAATCTAAAAAAATTGTAAATTCTTGTAAAAAGGAGGCGTTTTCATATTAAAACTTCTAAGATTTACGACCTCTATAAAATGTTTTATTTAGATGTTAACTGAAATTCTGGACATTATCTTACCATTTTCTAATATCTTCAATAATATCTATTATACCTATTATTAATATTTTTTTAAAAGCGCAACCGGGTCAAAAAATTTCCTAAATTTTTAACGTCAAAAACACGTCATTTGATTGGTGAGAAGTTAGCCAGTAGTCGCGTTCAAAATTGTATAATTAATCCAGTTTCCCATATTCCATATAATACTTTTTTCATTTTGTTTATGCTTTGTTACTTATCTTTAATCCACAATTTTTTTTTTAACTTTATGATTGGAACTTTTCGCTAGTCATTTGATCCATACTATACGACTAATTTCTGAAAGTACGCGTTTAAGTTCGACGACGTCGGTCGCGCTGTAAACCCTTATTCTCCAAAAGTGAGAACATTTACTTCAAGAGAAAGGAGTGTAAAATTCTCCTAGGATAATAGTCTCCCGTATTCTTGACCTTCTATGAATAATCACATTCTATTAAAAGTAAGGAAAAGCTACTTCTCCTGGCTGGTAAAGAGCAGTAGAAGCGCTCAAAACAGCAAGATATACATGTGCAGTGAGGCCAATATAGGAAAGTTTTCATAAAACGAAGGATTGTTCCCTTCCTGTCAAGAGAAATAGAGAATAGGAGCATTCGTGGACATTTGACTTGAGTCCCAGAGCGCGCCCGACTAACGACCGTAAACGCGCTCTTGGACGTATTATGTAGTGATATTTGAACGTACTCCTGGACAAAATTTACACAAAGGAGGAAATATGATGTGAAGTTAGGCTTTTGTTAAATGAAAATTAACCTCACATTCGGGATTCGGGCTTGTTTTGAATCTTGAAGCAGGTTCAAGATCAGTTTTTAATTAAATTTTATATTAACTTGGCATAAGAACAATTAAATTTAAAGATGTGTTATTAGATTAAGACTTTCGTTATTAAAAGTAATAAAAATGAAATTGGTAAGTTCTTATTTCAATTATTTTTTTGGTCCTGAAGTTTTCAAGTATCATAATTTTTTTATTACAATTTACATAATAGTGCTTATCACAATGTTGATTTTTAAAAAATGTGTATTCTTTTCAATATTATTATTACATAAAATATGCACATACCTATCTATTATAAACACTTGAAGACTGGGAGCTCCTAGTCAATACATCTAGTATTGGAATCGGAGGCCACGCTTTTCTAATAACAATTAGGTAGTAAATAACTATATTTTTTTAGTACTGCTTAAGTAACGACCCCAACAAGCCATGTCACATCCTCACTTTTCGAGAGATAACAGTAATGCTGGACTGCGGTCTGTCAATGCAGTCTGTTTTAAATTTTTTACCCCTTTCATTTGTTCCATCAAATAGACTGCTAAGTTTAAATAACTACATGCCTCCTGATGTCACGGACCCAGATTTAGAAGGGGTAAGTTATTTGCTCAATTTAATCCTTATTTGTTGAAAGATTTATCCAAAATTCAGATGGCGGGAAAGGTAACCAATTCTTACACAAAATACATTACTTAATGCTATCTTAGTTAGTACTCAAACTGACCACACTGAACTGACTTGACATTTAAAGGTAAAGTTTATATGCTTTATGAAAGCATTTTTTTTTTATTGACTTCTCTGGTTTGGTTTGGATTAATTAGTTTCAAAATATAGTTTCATAGAAATAATTAATAGTAATATTTTAGGAGCTTAAGGAAAATGGTGACAGAATATTTGTAGATTCACCTCCTGAGTTTTCTCCTCCATTGGATAAGCTGATTGATTTTTCTCAAGTTGATGTCATATTGATATCAAACTACCTGTGTATGATGGCCCTACCATTTATTACTGAAGGCACTGGGTTTCAAGGTAGAGTATATGCTACAGAGCCAACTTTACACATTGGAAGGTGAATATAGATTTTATTTTAAATAGGTAGGAGTAATTTTAATTCCACTGATTTAATTTGCCTGCCCTGATCATGATCTTTTATGAGATCCTTGTATTTTGTGCTAATTTTGTATTGACAATAGTAATATTGATGCTGTTTTAGACTCCTACTAGAAGAATTAGTAATCTATATTGAACAGTGTCCCAAATCTACATACGCTACACAATGGAAGAATTTTGTGCATAAATGTCCTTTTCCGTTAAATGAAGCTTTTATGCCAAAATCCTGGAAGCAAATTTATAATATGAATAGTGTTAACGCCAGTCTGTCTCGAATACAAATGGTTGGATATAATGAAAAAATTGTAAGCAAGGAAAGCTATTTTTTTTTCTTGGTTGCCAAATTGGTTTAATCAATAAAATTATATTAAGATTTATCTTTCCTTTCTACCCTGTTAGGTGGTCAGCTTTTTTATAATTTTTTTGCAAAATGACTCAAGGTCAGAAGTAAGAAATATAGTCAAATGGAAACTGGATTTTTTTTATTTATAGTTAATCTTAGATATTTCTCCTTAAAAAAATATTTTCAGTAAATTTGTTTGAGTTTGTAAATCAAAAAATACAAATTTTTATTGTTTATGACACAGGAAAAAATAAAATGGCAGGTTGGTACAGTAATTATGTATATTAATTTTTTTTGTGTATGTGTATAGGACGTATATGGAGCTCTTCAAGTCATTCCAGCAAGTTCAGGCTATTGTTTAGGTTCAGCAAATTGGGTGATATCCTCAGATCATGAAAAGATAGTGTATCTTAGTGGATCTAGTACCTTGACTACCCATCCGAGACCTATGGATCACAATGCTTTAAAAAATGCAGATGTCCTTATTATGACAGATCTAACCCAAACTCCCATCAGTAATCCTGATTCAATGTTGGGAGTACTATGTGTAGTAGTTGGTAAGCAAACTTCTTTAGGTCCTGTTCATCACAGTTTTTTTTTCCATTCAATTAACCACAAGACTATTTTTTGATAATTTTATATTCCAACATAATCCGTCATCATTTTAACGCCCTTGTGTCATCTCTGCCATTTTAAAAAGTTTATTTTCGTAAAATTTAACTTAAAATAGGTAATTTCTCCGGTAATTTTAATGCAAACTTTGATTTGGTTGCGACACAAGAAGTGCGTGCCTTAAGGAATAGAAAAAGAGTGATTTTTAGATTCAATTAGTTAGAAAGAAAAGTACATAGTTATGCGTTTGTTTATCGATCGCACATTTGAGTAAAATGTTTGAGACATTAAAAAAATATGATATAATTTTTGCTTACATTTTTATTTCAGGTTTAACACTCCGTGGAGGCGGTAACGTATTAATACCTTGCTATCCAACTGGTGTAGTATATGATTTGTTTGAATGTCTCTCAGTGAAAATGCAAGAGCTCGGCGTATCCAATTGCCCAATGTTTTTTGTATCTCCTGTAGCAGATACTTCACTGGCTTATTCTAATATTTTAGCCGAGTGGCTAAGTTCAGCCAAACAAAACAAGGTAAAGAACATGGCATTGTTTTAGAACCAAATTATTCTACGTTTCTGATTTACACATTTTACAGAAAAGCGTTGTAATAAAAAAATATGTTACTTAAAATGAAAAATTATCATTGGGTTAAGAATGAGGTCTAGTTACGCATTCGCCATTTCGTTTTTTAATCAATATTTCGTTACATTTTCTTTTTATCCAAATATCGGCCAAATATTTGAAGCATAATTACCTACAATTCAAAGTTAAACAAGTTTGAATTTATAAGGTAATAAAACTAAAAAAAGAAAAATTAGAGGGAGAAGGAATTAGAAAATAAAATAATATATAGGGTGTTCCATTTAAAATAACGATGTTGCCACCTGTTTTGGGCAGAAGCGGCAACGCCGCATTGCTGAAAATATTTTAAAACGATAGACCATGGTTGTTTATCTGAGCAACCAAATTTTTGAAGAAAACGTATCACCCGTTTTCCATAAACGTCTAACGTTCCATCCACGGTAAAACACCCTGTATAACAAAGGGAAATTTAAAAATATTTTTTTGCATCGTGTTTTACATATCAGAATGCGTCAACTGTACAACATCCTGTAGAGAAGAAAATACATATTAACCTTAGTTTTTTTATTTAAGGTTTATGTACCCGATGAACCATTTCCACATGCGATGCTGGTGAAAAGTTCCAAACTAAAACATTTTAAACATATATATTCTGATGGCTTCAGTACTGATTTTCAAGAGCCTTGCGTTGTGTTTTGTGGCCACCCTAGTCTTAGGTTTGGCGATGTTGTACAGTTTATTGAACTTTGGGGGAATAATCCACGAAATTGTATAGTTTTTACCGGTAAGAAACAACATTAATTTTTTTAAGATTAGTTTAATTAAATTATAATAAATTGGTGTGCCTTTTGAGCGCAGTATTTTATTTAGCGACCATCATAGAGTTTGCTGAATTAAGTACCGCGGCGATGCCGATATATTTTTGTGGTATTTTTGGGATTGCGCAAACCTGAACACCAGTGGTGGCTTGTCAGGGGAGGCGCCTTCCCTGGAAATATTAATATACCTATAATTATACCATTAAAACAGCTTTAAAACATATTTTTTAATATAAACACAATAATATAGCAGTTACTGGACACATTTTGCGGAATCTCTTTAATAAATTTGTAGTGTCTCAAAGTCTTTGATATTCAATTATTAATTTTAAATTCTGGAGCTTTGTCCAATAACCGAGCAACAGCGTCATTTTCATTGTTATTGCATCTTGTCTCGCTCTTCACTGGGTCGCAGTTTATCGGAAGCGTGCAGAGGCCATCCGAAAAATATTTTCTCTGCAGTCAATGTTTTTCAGAAAGACATTAGTAAAAATACCAATAATTATATACAGGGTGATTCCTAACTTGATACTTCTTTTTTAGCTGCGTATAGACGGCATTAAAATAAACAACATTTTCAAATACCTTTTTTCAAAAAACTCAAAAATAAAGTACTTACATTCATTTATTACACTACGAATCAAATACGGTTCTGCCTAACTTGCCCGTTGAATAACATTAAGACAACTTCTGGGTGTAGGATGAGCCCGCAAGGGAAAGCGTTCTGCGTATAATCTCGAAGAAACATCCACACTTTTACGACACTCACAGTAAATTAGTACCATATCTATTAGTTAGTTGTTTTCAAATTTTACTATTTTCACGTATCACCAATTTAAAATTAACTTGCTTTAGAAAAACACACTTCAGCGGATTGCTCAACACCACCCGAAAATTGAATGACTAATAAGAGATAAGAAAAACAACAGATACTATAGCGGGCTATGTTTTGGTGACCAGGCCCGCACTTAGATTTTTTACTTCTCTATCTCGCCCATTTTTGGGTTTTTTGAAAAAAGGTATTTGAAAAAGTTGTTTATTTTAATGCATTCTATTCACAGCTAAAAAAGAAGTATCAACTTAGGAATCACCCTGTATATATTTTAGGAAGCGTAGGAAGCTTTTTCGCATGACGCAAAGCGCGGATAGGAGGTAGGCACGCCTATTGCGCTTTAAACCAATAAGATTTTAGGATATTTTTTGGGCCCTTAAAAATGATTTAATTATATTGTTTTAAAACATCATCAATACCTATAAAAAGAACGTGCGAAACTAATTTAATTTACGAAATTTCATAGTACCTATAATTGAGTGAATTATTGACGAATTATAGGCGTGGCTCCGAAAAATTTTCGTCTGCGGTGCTTTTCCACCTTGGTGCTTCATTTTGCCTTCCCTTTTAAACTAGCCCCGCGCCGCCACTGCTGTACACCTAAGATAAAGTAACCACTTACTTAGCATATTAAATTCTTACCTTTTTTTAGAACCCGATTATGACTACATAGAAGCTTTAGCACCTTACCAACCCTTACAAATGAAAATAGCCCATTGTGCGATAGATACATCCCTTAATTTTACCCAAGCCAACAAACTGATTAAAGATCTTAAGCCAACGACATTGGTAGTGCCAGAATGTTATACTAAACCACCTGTGTTGTCTCCAAACCTAACCGAACTTGTTGTTCACAGTAATCCTGATGTAAATTTAATACCTTATAAGTGGGGTGAGGTAAGTAAACATTTTTTTTAAGTAGTTGACCTTTCACTTAACTAAGTATATAAATATAAGGATGGAGCCCTTTAGTTTTGAAACATGCGCGGAATAACTTAACATCTAGCTTAAATAAAATAAGCAGGTACCTAGTTTACTTTTTTGCATATTTTTTAGATTCTTTGTTATATTTTTTGGTTGCAAAATTTACAAATTTGTCTACTATTTAAGAAGAAAATACTTATTTTGATTTAATAATTAATATATGATAGCTTCTAGGTACTTACTTTGTGTTTTAATCATCAATGTTTTTAGTTAGAATTCTCCCTTTTATCTTTGCATAATATGCTTTTGGTATATCCATAATTTGTTATTAAAAAAACTCTGATTTATTTAAAAAAAAAAACATTTTATGCAAATATTCCGAATACTTTCTGACACTTTCAACTGACTGCTCCTATTTCTTTCGGTATTTTGGGCACTGTCGCACCAACACGAAGTTGGCCATGCCATACAATTATTAAATATTGTTTTTTTTATTCGCGGTTTACAAACCGAGAACGATTTTGCTTCGTGCAACCCGATGCAAATATACAGGGTGATTTCTAAGTTGATACTTCTTTTTTAGCTGTGTATAGAAGGCATTCAAATAAACAACTTTTTCAAATACCTTTTTTCAAAAAACTTAAAAATAGGCGAGATACAGAAGGAAAAAATCATAAGTGGGGGCCTAGTCATCAAAACGTAGCCTGCTATACTTGTTGTCTTATTAGTCGAGCAGTTTACGAGTCGGTGGTCAGTTATTTGGTAATCCTCTGCAGTGTGTTTTTTTGATGCAAGTTAATTTTAAATTGGTGACACTTGAAAATAGTAAAATTTGAAAACAATGAACTAGTAGATATGGTGCTAGTTTACGGTGAGTGTCGTCAAAGTGCGGCAGCTGCTTCGATATTATACGCAGAACGCTTTTCCTTGCGGGCTCATCCTACACCCAGAAGTTTTCTTAATGTTATTCAATTGGCAAGTTAGGCAGGACCATATTTGATCCATAGCGTAATAAATGAATGTAAGTACCTTATTTTTGAGTTGTTTGAAAAAAGTTATTTGAAAATGTTGTTTATTTTAATGCCTTTTATACACAGGTAAAAAAAAGTATCAACTTAGGAATCACCTTGTATAAAAGCAACGCTGATTCGTTTTCCGTTTGGCCACTCTATGTATTTTTTTTTAATGAAAACCGTGTTGTCACTGTTATCGATGCTACAATCAGTAACTGTTGTTTGGTTGGTTATTATTATTGTTTAAAATATTTGTGCAACCCAATATTAATTAATTAAACCTATTTTATTGTAAACCATCAACTGTCAATTTAGGACGATTTTAAATTACCCTTTAATAAATGAGCGGTAAAGTTTTATCATTATTTTAGGTTATAAATCTGCCATTGAAAAGAAAGCAAGGGCAAATTTTTATAGAGACCGACGTGGCCAAGAAAATTCAACCTGTGGAAGTAAAACCAGGAATAAGCCTATCTACCATAACAGGAACTTTGAATGTGAAGGATAATATTCATAATATGCAGGTACTAATAATAAATTATGTATACACACTGGCGCAGCCAGAAAATGCTACATGTATTTCATGATATCGTACCTAGCGAAAGATGCGGAAAATTTTTAGGGCCTCGCCCAAAGCTCGTTTAAAATTCAATTAACTACAATCAAATTTCGAAAATTAAATTATTAAATGTTTTTTTTTCCTTTTTTTTTTGATATTTCTAGCTGGCTTTTTATTTAAAAAAAACCATTTTTTATATTTGTAAAAATATGAATATTGTATCAATCCAAAATTTTAACATAAGACGTATGTCTGACTCCAACCAGCGTTTTTCGGGCCCGGTTTTTCATGATTAAAAATAAACTAAATATCGCTCACCACGCCAAAATTGATTATTTTTTCAGAAATCATGTATTTTAGGAACGTAAATCTAAGAGCAGTTTTTAGTGCAAATGGTTAGGTTTTGAAATAAGTACTCCTTCTTAAGTGTCGTTTTGTATATTCATAATAAAGCATTCTCGTTTCTTCCCGCCCTATTTTTTTTTATTATAAATTATCACACTTCTTCCATAAAAAATGTTTCAATTAAAATTTTTCTCTTTAAAAATAATACCTAATTGTTTTTTATTTTTGTTGTAAAAAGATTTTATTGCATAGGGTTATATTTTTGTTGATTTAAAATAGCTTTAAAAAAAGGGAAAACGGAACAGACAAGTATATAACAGAAAAATACTATAAAATATTATTCTTTTTACTCGTTTTTCTATAAAATTGCATCATAAATCAATAACTAAAACGATATACGTCCGAAATCTTAAACTTTATATAAAACAGGACATTTAGAAGGAAAAGTTTAAAAATACTTTACAAGACTTTTTGTAATCTAGGCCAAGAATACATTACTAAAGATTTAAATGAAGAGTACAAGCGTGAGACGAAAAATTAGGTTGCAATTAGACTTTTAGACCTGGAAGCCTTCAGGCCGACAGCCCCCCCCCCCCCTAAATACGCTTCTGTGTATACACGTCTAGCAAAAGAAAATTCGGGTGCACATTTCCATAACCAGCTTTTTATATTATAGTACTCTTAAATATTTGATTTAATGCCCCTAAAACAATATAAATAAAAAATATTCCCAAACGTTTTTAAGGATGTTTCTTCTGATAACAAATTACTGAATAAGGATGTAAAATATGAATGGGGATCCGTTAATATCAACGAATTTAAGGCCAAACTATTCCAGGAAGGAATAACTGATGCAAAAGTTGAATCTTTAGGAGGCAGTGTCGTCGTTATCCATTTGGTAAGTATCTCAATAGTAATGTGAGTTTAAAAAATGTTATGTTAAAACGCCTAACTTATCAAGTGCATTAAACTTTTTTTAATTAAATAACACAATTTCGTGTTTCACATTTGGAGTTTAGGAAAATATGCTATTTACTGCTAATCTATTTTCCAATACATGCCCACTTAATATCCTCCTGAATATGCGCACTATCGGAGTTCGTATGTCTTTAAAGTAGCCTACTCACGTTCAGTCGGCCGGCCGGATTTTACCGGAAAGATAATGGCCGGCCGGCTGATTCCGCTACACGCACAATTGTCGGTTATTAAAACTAAACGTTTGAACTGCAGGCCTACTTTTACTTCAGACGAAAATTTTGTTATTGAAAATGGCTGAAAGAACTTAAAAAGATTAAATTATCCGAGATTTTATTGATTTGTACCGCAAACATAAATGTTTGTGGATTTTAAGACTACAGTGTGTCCAAAAAAGTATGCAAGATATGTAAAAGTTTTTTATTACCGATTTCTCAGAAAATTTTATTCTTGATAAAAGTTGGTGCATGCCTTGAAACTATAAATGCATATTTCACATTTCACCTGCGGCTAATAGTAAGGGAGCAAATGCCATTTTTTCGAAATTGCATTAAGAGTAAAGTACCTTAGTTATTAGAAATACAGCAAAATTTTAAATGGAAATGTTATTGCAAATTAAAAACATAACTCAAATACGAAATTTGAGTTACGTATCTCAATTTTTATTTTATTTTTTCTAATCTCTAATTTCCCCCAAACGGTACGCCTCTGGTCGATTTTTCGTTTACGCAATTTTAATATATTTATCAAATAACTTAAACGTGGGTTTATAATAAAAATGCATTAAGTAGTTGCAAACTTTTAAAAACTTTTCAATGAACCGGGTCGGTTTAGATATAAGCGTGTTGCACGCCTACTTAAATACATTTTAGCCAACTTCTGTTCGAAACTAAATTATAATAAAATTCAACCCTTTTCATAGTACTGGAAATAACTACTAATTTATTTGTCATTTTTACCCAGTACGCTAAAGTCCAAAAACCTACTTTAAAAAAATGCATATAAAATTAGAGATTAGAAAAAAAAATAAAAATTGAGACGTAACTCAAATTTCGTATTTGGGCTATGTTTTTAATTTGCAATAACACTTCCATATAAAATTTTGCTGTATTTCTAATAACTAAGGTACTTTACTCTTAATGCAATTTCGAAAAAATGACATTTGCTCCCTTACTATTAGCCGCGGGTGAAATGTGAAATATGCATTTATAGTTTCAAGGCATGCACCAACTTTTATCAAGAACAAAATTTTCTGAGAAATCGGTAATAAAAAACTTTTACATATGTTGCATACTTTTTTGGACACACTGTATATGCCAACAGAGCTTTTGCGAACAAAGGCTTATGAAGAATTACTTTTACTGCATAAAACAGTAGATATTGAAGCAACTATAGAATTTGTGGAATATAGGATACATAATATGATAAGTGCATTCAAAAAGGAACCTAAAAAGATTAAAATATCAATAAGAGGCAGAATTTAATAAATTCTCGAAACAATAATTATAAGTAATAAGATTTAAAAAAATAGTACATTGTATACCTAGTAGGAAAAGCTGAACATTCCCGAACGACCGTAAAGATTGTATGTCGAGGCGCAAGCCGAGATTGACAATACGGAGTCCGGGAATGTGGCTTTTTCTATGAGGCATACATACTATTTTTCCGTAAATCAAAAATTATTAAAAGGACATAACTTATTACAATCAACTTGTTAAAATTTTGAAATAAATGTTATTAACTTTTATTCACAATTAAAGGATGCCATTAAATATTTGTGTTGTAACTATGGAAACACAGTAATATTGAATTGTCAAGCTTAACACATTTTAGTTTACAAGTAGCCGTACAGAAATATTTCCTTACAGTACAATCATAAATATTTCCTAACCGTTATTTTCGTTGCCTAGCAACGACTAAGTGTAAGGAAATATTGACTTTTTCTTTCAGAAATGTTATCAAAAATGTCAATATTTCCGATCGATTTTCTGAAAAACTTTTTCCGCACTAATTTTTCTAAGATTGTTGGTTAGAATAAGTATGATCAATTGTATTGATAAAAATAAATTACTTCTTAAACACATGATTAAGGATGTTTTTTGCATGTATTTGTCATGTGTAGAGAGACTTGTTTGTTGGTACACGTTAAAAATGCAAGGCGTTGTGGAAAATACCCCTTAACAAGCTATTTTATTTATAGCAAGATGAAGATGCCCTTATTCAACTAGAAGATAACAACACACATGTGGTATGTAACGGCGATGAAAAGTTAAGAACTAAGTTAAGAAATATTGTTATGCAATGCCTAAAAAAGTTTTAGTTCAAATAAAGGTAATTTTTTATTTATTTTACAAATTCCTGTATATTTATTTCAAATGATGCCGGTATTATCACATATATACATACACTATATTGCTAATACCATAATTCAATAATGCCACCACTGTAAGCAGATGATCAGGGGCCGTTGAGTTTACGCAGATCGGAAATTTGCTTCTTAATGTAAACATTTGACAGGACCGACTTTCAAAAAATGTTTACAAGCTTTTATTTAAATTCACCCGTTTAGTTCGGGTGTGTACAGTTTATGGTCAAATAAAACTAAGTAACCAATATTGTACATACCTGAAATACCTTATTTCTGGTATTGAACCGCGATTCGTGCAAAAAAGGATCATGCACTTTTTTCTACCCATCTTGAGACACAAGTCGCTAACAATAACAAAATGTCTGGTAAAGTTTTATACCTAAATTCGCACCCAAAACTTAAGAATAATATCCACAATCACACACGGAACATCCGAACGAATACAACGTAAAAAAGATGGAAACGACTATAACTTACAAACTAACAAAAAAAAAATGTCTAAAGTAAAGTTTTATAAACATTAACACCCAAAACTTGGAAATTATAACAACAGACGAATGAACGAAACAATGGCGACTAATACGAATATAACGGCGAGCCGGTTCTGTTCAAGAGACCTTGGGTTCTGTTTACGTTCTGTTAGAAATCGTGTGGGTTGCCTAATTTTTTCTACTGCGCAAGCGTCACGGCCCCCAACTCAGGTTATTTTGAATCGCACGATGGGTGTATTCTTGCTTGGTGCGGCTGCTTGTATTGGCAATATAGTGTATGTATATATGAGGGTATTATGAGCAATCAATCGAAAGTAAAGGATCTAAAGGAAGTAACTCGTAAATAAATGCCATGTTTTTAGGTAACACGTCAGTGGCGGCTGGTGCATAAGCGCCATAAAAAAGAATTAAAAACAATCTGACAAAAGTATATTCTATTACCAATAAGCAAAGGCATTCACGTAGTAAATGATAAAAAAACTGCTAGGGCGCGTTAACGATCGACGCCCGACCTTCGTCGGGCGCGCTCTGGTGGATCAGTTCTCGAGTTACGACGACATTTTTCAAATGCGAGATTCGCGAGGATCTAGAATTGAGTCACCTTAAAATTTCTAGCAAAAGCCGCTACTCCACCACTAAATTATTATGTTTCCCGTAGTATGAATAGAGTTGGGTTTTATCCTACTTTTGATTAGAATACAAGTTGGGTACAAGAGACAAAATGTGTTTAAATATGCGTGCAACACGCTATTATCTAAACCAACTCGTATCAGGTTTGCAACTATTTAATTAATTTTTATTATGAACCCATGGTTAGGTTATTTGAAGTTATTTAAAAAATATGTTAAATAAATAAAAAATAGAGGTTTAAAAAGAAAAATTAAAAATTATGATACAAAACTCAAATTTCATATTTGGACAAAATTTGTAATTTGCAACAACATTTCCATCTAAAATGTAGCTGTATTTTTTACAAAAAAATATATTTCCTAAAAAAAATTTCGAAAAAATTGCATTTGCACCCTTACTATTAGCCGCAGGTGAAATCTGAAATATGCGTTTATAGTTTTAAAGCATGCACCAACTTTTATTAAGAATACAATTTTCTGAGAATTCGGTAGTAAGAAAGTTTCCCATATGTTGCTTCCTTTTTTGGACTTAATAAGAATTAAACTTTAAAGTAATAAGGAAAAAATGTAATTATTTACTTTAAAATTTTGAGGATGACCCAATATAGGTCAAACCATAGATTAATAGTAATTTGATCTTCTAATTACTGTTTGCATCTCTTAGATTAGGTGTAACTTAATTTAAGGTGGACCTTATCTTAAGAAATTGGTTTGCACGCGTTGGATTTTTCCTTAAAGCTCCGCTTACAATCGGACTTAGCTAAGCCCCAGAATTATTCGGCTTATCTTGGCCATCTAACCTCACATTTTTTATGTAACAGTTTGTGATGTCAGGTGTCACTGTAATCATAAATATCCCAAAGAAAGTTCTGCCTTTAAAGAAAAATAGATTCAATAGCCTGGAGGAAGTAAGCAACTTGTGGCTGGTTTGAATTAGTTGTCAAGATCCTTTTGTGTATGTCACGATAACCATTAAAGATCTGATGAAGGTGGGTTATACGGAACATGTGTGGTATCACAACGGACCTCATAGGACTATCTGAAACTGCTTGGACAGTACCAAAGGTCTGCCATTCTAACCTAACCGAGTCCAAGCTAAGTTGAACTAAAGGTGATCCGAGCTGCATCTAACCATTGCCCTAGTTTTCGACTATTCTTTTAATAAGTGAAATTATCTTGGTTGAAGCCTACAATTTTATCATGTTATTGGTGTTTTTTAAATATTGAATTTAATTTTTTGGGGTAGAAATAGTTGGGTAATGGTCAGTAAAACAGCTCAGAAATTCGAATGTTATTCGCAAGACAATAAAGTTTACCTTTTAAGTGTAAGCAACAGGTAGCATAAAACTGTTTAATTACATTTCAAAATTTTGTATTTTTTGAGGGTATCCCGCCTCCCCCAGTTTTATAGAGTTCTTTTTTTCATCGGCGATGCTCTTGCGTAATTTTTTTTTCATATTATCTTATAATTTTGTACGGAAAAAACTTTCAGAGGGTTGGAAATTAAAAATAAAAGTAATTTTCTGCCATGGGTTGTCTTTTTCCCGTCATGTTAATGTGTCCGTTTTTTTTTCAATTATGTTCTTAAAATTTACAATTTTTGTTGTCAATATATTTTTTTCACTTTTTGAAAAATTAGGATTATCCTTTTTTACGTTTTTCATTACTGGAGTGAATCTACTGGCAGCAAAATCCAAATTATACAAAAACAGATTAATTTCACACAAAAGAAACAAACATTTCTTTGACAAAAAATTACATAAGAATTGTCGATTATAGTGGAAGAAAAAATTAGTGTTTGTGTCAAAAAAGTCACTAGAAAACTAACCAGATTTGTGCCTTTAGCCATAAGGGCCCTAATCGCAAAATACTATATCTTCCGAACCAGACAACCGATCGACTTTGGGTTTTCTCTAAACGACTTATTACGTCATCCTGAATACGACCCACGTGTTAGATTTTAATTTTGACATTTGAAAAGTGACAGGTGACCTTGACATATCTTAATTGACAGGTGATAACCACCATCTTTTCCTAAACATGATATGACGTCATCCTAAACACGTGGCCTATAATGAATACTATTGCCCAAGTAGCTAACGCCCAAGTATCTAATGCCAAAGTAGCTAATGCCCAAATAGCTCTCGCTCAAGAGCGTGACATGCCAGATGACGTATGACATATGACGCACGCCTGCGCACTGCTGGGGCATGCGCAGAAGGGATCTCCGCAAATTGATGTGAAAGGAATCAACTATAACTACTGACGCTGTTGCCAAAATTCTGGAAAACTTATAGCGATTTCGGTTTACAGATCTCGGGCACTCTGAGAGTGCTCTCCCCGAGATTTGCGTGTTCGATTATCGAAATCGAGAGATCTCACTAGGTATATCCTCTTCAGACCCAGGGCCAATTCACCTCGCTTTGATTGTTAATTTTTTGACTATGTGCTTATTTCTTCATACAAAGACAAAATAGCAATGTGTTTTTAAATTTTTTTTATTAATTTTTGAAAAAAACCATGTATCATATATGATACTTTGGGTCTATACCCATACAAATAAAATAATATGAACAAAATTTTAAAAATGTGAAATCAAGTATGAAAAGCTAAAAAACAATTTCTTTCTACGCTGCAGCATAAATACACTTCACAAGATTTGCATCTGGCAAATGTTAACTTCTTACAGGTGGGTAGACGGCACTTGGAACGCGATTTCTGTTTGTCTTTCATGAATTCCACTAAGTGTGTATTTCCCTGACGCCGAAGTCTCTTGTCAGGAATGGATTGGACGCTTCTTCTCTTGTGCCCAGATTCTACATTCTGTTCCTCAAGGTCTTCCCATTCCATATCATCCTGTTCTTGATTATTTAATATCATTGTTTTGGCGAGAGATAGCTTGAACTCCAAATAGTCCATAATTTCTTTTCTTGGCAGGCCGGCAGCTTTTGCATTCTCCCGATATTCGAGCCACCCTGCTGCTGCTGAAAAATCAACGAAATGAAAAATGGTTCGAACTGTCCATTTGTTTGTTCGGTTTCTCATTGCATACTTTCCAATGACTCGGTCTAGAAGGTCCACTCCACCCATATATGCATTGTATTTCTTAACAATGGCTGGCTGCTTAATATCGATATATTTTTTTTCGGTTTTCGACCATCTTTTACAAGTGCCTTCTGGCTCAACGCCACAACATGAAGATGCAAAGTTAACAGGCTTGTTATCAAACCACTTAACAAGTATTATTTTGCCGTCATCACGTACGAGGTGGTCATAACATCCTCTTTCCTTCTTTTTTAGTTTTTTTTTGGGATTCTGTTGGCCATTATAGTTTCAGCTAGGGTGATGGTACGTGAGGACAGAAAATCGATCAGCGGGATTGAAGTAAAATATCTATCCGTGAAGACGGAAACTCCCACAGGAAGTGTGTCTGTTAATTTAAGAACCATTCTGCCCCCAACATCCAGCTTTTCTGGTGATGCCAATAACGCCGATTCTACCGATGAGCCTTTACCCTCATACATATAAAAATCCAGTGGTATTCCAGTGGGAGAGGTCATTACAAAGTTTTTAAGGCCTACGGGATTAGGCTTACCACGAACAAATTGCCTCATTAGCACCTGTCCAGCAAATGGGATCATCTGCTCATCAATCGATACCTCACTTGTTCTTTCATTCATGAGACATCCTCTCTGTACTCTATCAAGGAGAGGTCTTATCTTCCAGAATCTATCATGCGACTTTGCTTCTGCGGAAACTCCGTTCTCATCCACAATTTTTAATCGAGATCGTAACTTAAAGAAACGATTTCTTGTGATGTTATCTGACACTATGGGTACCCTAGTGTTTTGACCCCAAAACATTCGCAAACGCGGCAATGCATAAATTCCAATTAGCATCGTACAGCCAAACATTTTTCTGTGATCTCGGAAGCAGTAGTATTCAATGAATGTCCAGTCGTGCTCACTTCTCTCATATTTGTAAACATAGCTACACTTTCAAAAAAGTCATCATTTACATATTTCTCAAAATACATCAAAGGATCTTTAACCTGGTCGCTGTAGTTTGCAGGATCCATACTGGAAGGACGAACAAATTCTTTTTTTCGTATCCATTTTTTAGAACTAGATGGAACTAAGCGAGCTAAGGGAACGTCATCTTCGGAATCAAAACCGTCGTCGAACTGTAATATATCTTCTTGCTGTAAATTTTGGTCGACAATTAAATCCTCTTCGACGTCATCATCCCCATCAAGATCATCATCAATATCAGACTGATCTAAATCTAACGTGTCAGCAAGGTCCTGAAGTTCTGTTGCGGTCAAAGGGCCTGAAACAAACATTTCTGTCAAAGACTGTGCTTTTCGTAGATTTGGACTTTAAAAAACTATGTATTGTCACAGACCCAAAGTATCATCAGTGATACTACAACTTTTTTCGAACATTATTATTATTTGCAAGAAAAATTATACATTTATACAGCATACTAACATTAAATAACAATATAACCATAATTTAAAGCCAAATAAATTTATAAATATTGTGTACTTACGCTTATTATTGCTAAAAGCCATCACCACGTTTTCTAACCTTACGCATTCACATGTAACCTAACAAATACTGACGCTAGATCAACCGGCAACCGCGCGCAACACTTCCTATGCATGTCTTGGGACGGTATCATATGAGATACTCCTGGAACCGAACGAATCCGTGCGCTTCAAAAGTAAAATAAAAAATAATTTTCGCGAGTATCATATATGATACCATGGGTCTGAAGAGGATATGGCTATGACAGATCTCGGGCAGATCTATGACGTCACAGAGCACTCTCAGAGTGCCCGAGATTTGTAAACCGAAATCGCTATTAGCTAAGTTTCAGATGTGTCGACCATGTGCATCCCATTTTATTTTAAGATTTAAATTACCATATTGATTGATTACATTATTGACCAATATAAAAAAAATCAAAAATCCATTATTTTTCTTTAATAATAGCATGGAAATTTAATCTGAACCTGTAAATCTGGACATGCATAAAAGCTTGCGTGAGAATTAGCGTTAGTCGGGTTTCTATGATGGCAGTGCCGGGTCCTGTGTAAGAGCACATGAGCCCTGCACACACGTAATCATCACAAAAAATAGACTATTTAATATTTTATTTAAATACAAAACTTTACATAACCCTGGATTTATAAAAACATAAAGACTGGTTTGCTAAAACCCCTCCGCATCTTTTTTTAGTGACTTCTAAAATAAAGATCCTTGGCGTGTTGATACCAGTGGCGGTTCTTGGTCAATTTAGCAGGGTGGTCAATACAGAGAAAAGAAATGCGCCGCAGGCAAAAATTTTTAGGTGCCACGCCCTTTTTTGTTAATATGGAAAAATATAAGCAGATAATCCGGAACTTACTATATATATATATTAGAACAAAAAAAGAAAAAACCTACCCTCTAACATTTTGTGGGCCGGTACATGACAAGGCAAACAAAAATACTGGATTGGCCAAAATTATGAATCCGAGTATGAACCAATAGCCGTTTTAATAAAAAATGTTTTTTGTATTAGCGTTGTTGTCGTTTTGTCTTTGTGTATTTTTTGTTTTACATTTGTTTAAATTCCAGTCGTTTTTCGAATGATAAACCATTGCTTTCTTTTAAATACACAATTTCACAAACAACGCAGCGGTCCGACATATTAACTGTTTAACACCTAATTAATTAAAAAACAAACTAATTAAATATTACCGAAATTACATTCCATTAGCGTAATTGGAACCACGCTCGACAAAACAGTCAAAACACAGTGTTATGTGAACACTGCCAGACTGCCACCCACAATTTCCATATGAAATAATCAATATTACGGATTAATAATCGATAGACGTCAGCCTTTTGTCAATCTGCATCGGAGATCGAAGAGAGACACGCATGGGTGCATAGGTCGGAGGTTAGACTAGACATGACATGTGACCTATCGCATGGAACCAGTGATCTCGCGGTCAATGCCTAGCGTAGCAGTTTCTCTCGATTTAACGCGTTGATTTCTTCTATGATTCTTTCTCGTTCTAATAAATCACGGGCCGCTATGCAAATAGAATTTTACATTTAAATAAGCCGGCTATATTGGGCAAAATTAAGTTTTGACCGGGGAATAATATGAACGACATTTAAGATGTTGTAGCGTGAAAATTGAAGATTTCAGATGTTCAAGATACGATTTTAGATATTTTTGGATGGGTTAAATGTTAAATTTAGAGTGTTTAAATTGTCATATTGACTTTTTATTTATGGGAGGTCAATGACCATTTGACCCTATTGTTAAGCCGCCACTGGTTGATACCTCTTAGCCTTCCAATGTGACTTTTAAAAGAGACAATAACAGTCCCTCGCGTTTTCTCCACCATGACTTCTAAATAAAAAACAGTTAACTGTTTTTGGGATCTCCATATTACCGGGTCCGCCAACGTGGCGGGGATGGAAGATTAAATCATTATCGAGGAGCTTATCAAAAATACTAAACCAGCATAAGGTATCGACTTAAAGCGGCATATTTTAAAAATATTTTACATTATACAGGGTGGCTCAAAAAAGTGTGGCGGACTAAACTTGCATTTTTTTAAATGGAACACCTATATATTATATTATTTTCTAATTCCCTATACAATTCCACGTATATTTTGTATAAAATGTCATATGTCTAAATTCAATTGTTTTTGAGTAATTGACGTTTAAAATATGGCATTTTTTGACTTTGACGAGCTGTAACATTGGAACGGTTCATCTTAGAGAAAAATGGTTTTCACCTTCCCTTCTTAGTTTTTTATTCTCTATCCAAAGAAACCAACCTCCGATTTACCATGTTAAACCAAAAAAACGGTTTTAACGGTTTAACATAGTAAATCGGAAGTTTGATCCTTGGATAGAGAATAAAAAACTAAGAAAGGAAGGTGAAAACCATTTTTCTTTAAGATGAACCGTTCCAATGTTACAGCCTGTCAAAGTCAAAAAATGCCATATTTTAAACGTCAATTACTCAAAAACAATTGAATTTAGACATTTTATACAAAATATACGTGGAATTGTATAGGTAATTAGAAAATATTATAATATATAGGGTGTTCCATTTAAAAAAATGCAAGTTTAGTCCGCCACACTTTTTTGAGCCACCCTGTATAATGTAAAATATTTTTAAAATATGCCGCTTTTAAGTCGATACCTCATGCTGCTTTAGTAATTTTGATAAGTTCCTCGATAATGATTTAAATTTCCGTCCCCGCTTCGTTGGCGGACCCGGTATAACACCAACAATTATAATATGCTAGGCTTGGGGCCCAAGTACCAATGAACAATAACTTTCCGTAGATAAATGCGCTTATATATAAAAAAACAATTATGCTTCGGGCTAAGGTGGAGAGAGACAATGACAACTATCCTCTTTTTTTTTCTCTAAGATGAACCGTTCCAATGTTACGGCCTGTCAAAGTCTGTAAATGCGATATTTTAAACATCAATATCTCAAAAGCTAGAGAGAGAGCTTTTGTCCGCCTGCTTAACAAGCTATACGGATCTATGGTACCGCGCTAGCCTAACCGGAGACAGGTTAGCAACGGCCACTGGCAACGCGAGAAATTTTCATCGATGGGGGACGCCGCGCTCGCAGTCGAACCTCGTGGGTCGACTAGAGGGGCCTGGAGCATCTGCATCGTGATTGATAATAATAGAAGCGTACTTATTTAAATAATTAGATAGATGCTCACTCTTAGTTAGTTATTAATCGATTTTTCCCATAAAAACATGGTAATAGCCAGATCGGCCCGATTTGTTTTTTTTTTAAATGGTCTCAAAGTTGAAAATTCGTAAATATGAAGAAATAATTGTGAGTGAGTGATGGTGTTTTTTAAATAGGAAGAGAGGGACGTTATCCTGTGACCTGTTAGGGGGTTTAAACTAAAGAATACTTATCATTTTCATGATTTTTTCCAATATCACCAACGATCAGCCGGTATACGTCAATAATCAGAGTCGTACTAGAAAAAAACAGGAATTAAGATAAACGCACGTCTATGAACTTTTACAAAAAAAGGACCGTTGCTGTCATTTAATTTTCTCTAAATTTTGGATATTAGTTAAGTATACCATAACAACATCGTAGTAGGCAGATCGGCCGGTGGCCGATTGATTTGTTTTTTTAAAACGGTCTCAAAGTTGAAAATTCGTAAATATTAAGAAAAAGTAAAGGTTTATTTTAAATAGGAAGAGAGGGACGTTATCTTGTGACCTGTTAGGGGGTTTAAACTAAAGAATACTTATCATTTACATGATTTTTTCCAATATCCCCATTGATAAGCCGGTATACGTCAATAATCAGAGTCGTACTAGAAAAAAACAGGAATTAAGATAAACGCACGTCTATGAAGTTTTACAAAAAAAGGACCGTTGCTGTCATTTAAATTTCTCTAAATTTTGGATATTAGTTAAGTATACCATAACAACATCGTAGTAGGCAGATCGGCCGGTGGCCGATCGATTTGTTTTTTAAAACGGTCTCAAAGTTGAAAATTCGTAAATATTAAGAAAAAGTAATGGTTTATTTTAAATAGGAAGAGAGGGACGTTATCCTGTGACCTGTTAGGGGGTTTAAACGAAAGAATACTTATTATTTACATGATTTTTTCCAATATCCCCATTGGTAAGCCGGTATACGTCAATAATCAGAGTCGTACTAGAAAAAAACAGGAATTAAGATAAACGCACGTCTATGAACTTTTACAAAAAAAGGACCGTTGCTGTCATTTAAATTTCTCTAAATTTTGGATATTAGTTAAGTATACCATAACAACATCGTAGTAGGCAGATCGGCCGGTGGCCGATCGATTTGTTTTTTTAAAACGGTCTCGAAGTTGAAAATTCGTAAATATTAAGAAAAAGTAATGGTTTATTTTAAATAGGAAGAGAGGGACGTTATCCTGTGACCTGTTAGGAGGTTTAAACTAAAGAAGACTTACCATTCACATGATTTTTTCCAATATCCCCATTGATAAGCCGGTATACGTCAATAATCAGGGTCGTACTAGGAAATAACAGGAATTAAGATAAACGCACGTCTATGAACTTTTACAAAAAAAGGACCGTTGCTGTCATTTAATTTTCTCTAAATTTTGGATATTAGTTAAGTATACCATAACAACATCGTAGTAGGCAGATCGGCCGGTGGCCGATCGATTTGTTTTTTTAAAACGGTCTCAAAGTTGAAAATTCGTAAATATTAAGAAAAAGTAATGGTTTATTTTAAATAGGAAGAGAGGGACGTTATCCTGTGACCTGTTAGGGGGTTTAAACGAAAGAATACTTATCATTTACATGATTTTTTCCAATATCCCCATTGATAAGCCGGTATACGTCAATAATCAGAGTCGTACTAGAAAAAAACAGGAATTAAGATAAACGCACGTCTATGAACTTTTACAAAAAAAGGACCGTTGCTGTCATTTAAATTTCTCTAAATTTTGGATATTAGTTAAGTATACCATAACAACATCGTAGTAGGCAGATCGGCCGGTGGCCGATCGATTTGTTTTTTTAAAACGGTCTCAAAGTTGAAAATTCGTAAATATTAAGAAAAAGTAAAGGTTTATTTTAAATAGGAAGAGAGGGACGTTATCTTGTGACCTGTTAGGGGGTTTAAACTAAAGAATACTTATCATTTACATGATTTTTTCCAATATCCCCATTGATAAGCCGGTATACGTCAATAATCAGAGTCGTACTAGAAAAAAACAGGAATTAAGATAAACGCACGTCTATGAAGTTTTACAAAAAAAGGACCGTTGCTGTCATTTAAATTTCTCTAAATTTTGGATACTAGTTAAGTATACCATAACAACATCGTAGTAGGCAGATCGGCCGGTGGCCGATTGATTTGTTTTTTTAAAACGGTCTCAAAGTTGAAAATTCGTAAATATTAAGAAAAAGTAAAGGTTTATTTTAAATAGGAAGAGAGGGACGTTATCTTGTGACCTGTTAGGGGGTTTAAACTAAAGAATACTTATCATTTACATGATTTTTTCCAATATCCCCATTGATAAGCCGGTATACGTCAATAATCAGAGTCGTACTAGAAAAAAACAGGAATTAAGATAAACGCACGTCTATGAACTTTTACAAAAAAAGGACCGTTGCTGTCATTTAAATTTCTCTAAATTTTGGATATTAGTTAAGTATACCATAACAACATCGTAGTAGGCAGATCGGCCGGTGGCCGATCGATTTGTTTTTTTAAAACGGTCTCAAAGTTGAAAATTCGTAAATATTAAGAAAAAGTAATGGTTTATTTTAAATAGGAAGAGAGGGACGTTATCCTGTGACCTGTTAGGGGGTTTAAACGAAAGAATACTTATCATTTACATGATTTTTTCCAATATCCCCATTGATAAGCCGGTATACGTCAATAATCAGAGTCGTACTAGAAAAAAACAGGAATTAAGATAAACGCACGTCTATGAAGTTTTACAAAAAAAGGACCGTTGCTGTCATTTAAATTTCTCTAAATTTTGGATATTAGTTAAGTATACCATAACAACATCGTAGTAGGCAGATCGGCCGGTGGCCGATCGATTTGTTTTTTAAAACGGTCTCAAAGTTGAAAATTCGTAAATATTAAGAAAAAGTAATGGTTTATTTTAAATAGGAAGAGAGGGACGTTATCCTGTGACCTGTTAGGGGGTTTAAACGAAAGAATACTTATTATTTACATGATTTTTTCCAATATCCCCATTGGTAAGCCGGTATACGTCAATAATCAGAGTCGTACTAGAAAAAAACAGGAATTAAGATAAACGCACGTCTATGAACTTTTACAAAAAAAGGACCGTTGCTGTCATTTAAATTTCTTTAAATTTTGGATATTAGTTAAGTATACCATAACAACATCGTAGTAGTTGCTGTTACTATTTTGGCAAATCTATTACGATTGAAAAAAAATTAGTGGCAACACTGCTCTCCAGCTGTCTGATTTAAGAATTCAGCAAGTTTAGTGCTGCGTCTGCAATCAGCATTCGTTAGAAAATAATTGTAAAAATAGATTTTATTTAACTTATTTCAAAGACGATTATTGATAAGTAAAGTTTGGTTTAAATTCTATAGGTATAAGATTACACTAGTGATTATTCAAGTTAATCAATACGAAAAGCAAACCCATTGATTAGCGGTTTTGGGTATATGTTGAGGGGGGGGGGGGGCGATATAAACTAAACCTTCAGTTGTAATAAAAATTATTTTATCATGCCACTGATTTATTTAGACTGAGAGATTTTCTTAAAATAATCATATATTATGTTCGGACTAAACTACATTAGGAACAACTGATTGAGTCTAGTCAACTTTACTTAAAATTGTCACTTGAATACACCTATGTACCAGGTTGTCAACAAAGAATGACAGCCGGCCATATCTCAGAAACTAGTAATCGTACAGCATCAGGGTACATTTTTTTATGACAAAAGTGCCCAAAAGAAAATGCTGGAAATTATTTTTAGTTCCGCATTTTGCCGCAGGAGGGCGTAATTGAAAAGTAAATTTTAAAATTTTACAATTCTCCGAAAATTCCACATTATGGTATATGTTTGATAACACCATTAAAAAGCTTGGAAATTTATGCATCATTTTGGTCTTATGCTCATTGGCGTACCGACTTTAATAAGAGGGGGGGGGGGAAGCTGTTAAATATCCAAAATTTAGGGAAAATTAAATGACAGCAACGGTCCTTTTTTTGTAAAAGTTCATAGACGTGCGTTTATCTTAATTCCTGTTTTTTTCTAGTACGACTCTGATTATTGACGTATACCGGCTTATCAACGGGGATATTGGAAAAAATCATGTAAATGATAAGTATTCTTTAGTTTAAACCCCCTAACAGGTCACAGGATAACGTCCCTCTCTTCCTATTTAAAATAAACCATTACTTGTTCTTAATATTTACGAATTTTTAACTTTGAGACCGTTTTAAAAAAACAAATCGATCGGCCACCGGCCGATCTGCCTACTACGATGTTGTTATGGTATACTAAACTAATATCCAAAATTTAGAGAAATTTAAATGACAGCAACGGTCCTTTTTTTGTAAAAGTTCATAGACGTGCGTTTATCTTAATTCCTGTTTTTTTCTAGTACGACTCTGATTATTGACGTATACCGGCTTATCAACGGGGATATTGGAAAAAATCATGTAAATGATAAGTATTCTTTAGTTTAAACCCCCTAACAGGTCACAGGATAACGTCCCTCTCTTCCTATTTAAAATAAACCTTTACTTTTTCTTAATATTTACGAATTTTCAACTTTGAGACCGTTTTAAAAAAACAAATCGATCGGCCACCGGCCGATCTGCCTACTACGATGTTGTTATGGTATACTTAACTAATATCCAAAATTTAGAGAAAATTAAATGACAGCAACGGTCCTTTTTTTGTAAAAGTCCATAGACGTGCGTTTATCTTAATTCCTGTTTTTTCCTAGTACGACCCTGATTATTGACGTATACCGGCTGATCGTTGGTAATATTGGAAAAAATCATGAAAATGATAAGTATTCTTTAGTTTAAACCCCGTAACAGGTCACAGGATAACGTCCCTCTCTTCCTATTTAAAATAAACCATTACTTTTTCTAAATATTTACGAATTTTCAACTTTGAGACCGTTTTAAAAAAACAAATCGATCGGCCACGGGCCGAACTGCCTACTACGATGTTGTTATGGTATACTTAACTAATATCCAAAATTTAGAGAAAATTAAATGACAGCAACGGTTCTTTTTTTGTAAAAGTTCATAGACGTGCGTTTATCTTAAGTCCTGTTTTTTCCTAGTACGACCCTGATTATTGACGTATACCGGCTGATCGTTGGTGATATTGGAAAAAATCATGAAAATGATAAGTATTCTTTAGTTTAAACCCCCTAAAAGGTCACAAGATAACGTCCCTCTCTTCCTATTTAAAATAAACCATTACTTGTTCTTAATATTTACGAATTTTTAACTTTGAGACCGTTTTAAAAAAACAAATCGATCGGCCACCGGCCGATCTGCCTACTACGATGTTGTTATGGTATACTAAACTAATATCCAAAATTTAGAGAAATTTAAATGACAGCAACGGTCCTTTTTTTGTAAAAGTTCATAGACGTGCGTTTATCTTAATTCCTGTTTTTTTCTAGTACGACTCTGATTATTGACGTATACCGGCTTATCAATGGGGATATTGGAAAAAATCATGTAAATGATAAGTATTCTTTAGTTTAAACCCCCTAACAGGTCACAGGATAACGTCCCTCTCTTCCTATTTAAAATAAACCATTACTTTTTCTTAATATTTACGAATTTTCAACTTTGAGACCGTTTTAAAAAAACAAATCGATCGGCCACCGGCCGATCTGCCTACTACGATGTTGTTATGGTATACTTAACTAATATCCAAAATTTAGAGAAATTTAAATGACAGCAACGGTCTTTTTTTTGTAAAAGTTCATAGACGTGCGTTTATCTTAATTCCTGTTTTTTTCTAGTACGACTCTGATTATTGACGTATACCGGCTTATCAATGGGGATATTGGAAAAAATCATGTAAATGATAAGTATTCTTTAGTTTAAACCCCCTAACAGGTCACAGGATAACGTCCCTCTCTTCCTATTTAAAATAAACCATTACTTTTTCTTAATATTTACGAATTTTCAACTTTGAGACCGTTTTAAAAAAACAAATCGATCGGCCACCGGCCGATCTGCCTACTACGATGTTGTTATGGTATACTTAACTAATATCCAAAATTTAGAGAAATTTAAATGACAGCAACGGTCCTTTTTTTGTAAAAGTTCATAGACGTGCGTTTATCTTAATTCCTGTTTTTTTCTAGTACGACTCTGATTATTGACGTATACCGGCTTATCAATGGGGATATTGGAAAAAATCATGTAAATGATAAGTATTCTTTAGTTTAAACCCCCTAAAAGGTCACAAGATAACGTCCCTCTCTTCCTATTTAAAATAAACCATTACTTGTTCTTAATATTTACGAATTTTTAACTTTGAGACCGTTTTAAAAAAACAAATCGATCGGCCACCGGCCGATCTGCCTACTACGATGTTGTTATGGTATACTAAACTAATATCCAAAATTTAGAGAAATTTAAATGACAGCAACGGTCCTTTTTTTGTAAAAGTTCATAGACGTGCGTTTATCTTAATTCCTGTTTTTTTCTAGTACGACTCTGATTATTGACGTATACCGGCTTATCAATGGGGATATTGGAAAAAATCAAGTAAATGATAAGTATTCTTTAGTTTAAACACCCTAACAGGTCACAGGATAACGTACCTCTCTTCCTATTTAAAATAAACCATTACTTTTTCTTAATATTTACGAATTTTCAACTTTGAGACCGTTTTAAAAAAACAAATCGATCGGCCACCGGCCGATCTGCCTACTACGATGTTGTTATGGTATACTTAACTAATATCCAAAATTTAGAGAAAATTAAATGACAGCAACGGTCCTTTTTTTGTAAAAGTCCATAGACGTGCGTTTATCTTAATTCCTGTTTTTTCCTAGTACGACCCTGATTATTGACGTATACCGGCTGATCGTTGGTAATATTGGAAAAAATCATGAAAATGATAAGTATTCTTTAGTTTAAACCCCGTAACAGGTCACAGGATAACGTCCCTCTCTTCCTATTTAAAATAAACCATTACTTTTTCTAAATATTTACGAATTTTCAACTTTGAGACCGTTTTAAAAAAACAAATCGATCGGCCACGGGCCGAACTGCCTACTACGATGTTGTTATGGTATACTTAACTAATATCCAAAATTTAGAGAAAATTAAATGACAGCAACGGTTCTTTTTTTGTAAAAGTTCATAGACGTGCGTTTATCTTAAGTCCTGTTTTTTCCTAGTACGACCCTGATTATTGACGTATACCGGCTGATCGTTGGTGATATTGGAAAAAATCATGAAAATGATAAGTATTCTTTAGTTTAAACCCCCTAACAGGTCACAGGATAACGTCCCTCTCTTTCTATTTAACATAAACCATTACTTTTTCTTAATATTTACGAATTTTCAACTTTGAGACCGTTTTAAAAAAACAAATCGATCGGCCAACTAATATCCAAAATTTAGAGAAATTTAAATGACAGCAACGGTCTTTTTTTTGTAAAAGTTCATAGACGTGCGTTTATCTTAATTCCTGTTTTTTTCTAGTACGACTCTGATTATTGACGTATACCGGCTTATCAATGGGGATATTGGAAAAAATCATGTAAATGATAAGTATTCTTTAGTTTAAACCCCCTAACAGGTCACAGGATAACGTCCCTCTCTTTCTATTTAACATAAACCATTACTTTTTCTTAATATTTACGAATTTTCAACTTTGAGACCGTTTTAAAAAAACAAATCGATCGGCCAACTAATATCCAAAATTTAGAGAAATTTAAATGACAGCAACGGTCCTTTTTTTGTAAAAGTTCATAGACGTGCGTTTATCTTAATTCCTGTTTTTTTCTAGTACGACTCTGATTATTGACGTATACCGGCTTATCAATGGGGATATTGGAAAAAATCATGTAAATGATAAGTATTCTTTAGTTTAAACCCCCTAACAGGTCACAGGATAACGTCCCTCTCTTCCTATTTAAAATAAACCATTACTTTTTCTTAATATTTACGAATTTTCAACTTTGAGACCGTTTTAAAAAAACAAATCGATCGGCCACCGGCCGATCTGCCTACTACAATGTTGTTTATGGTATACTTAACTAATATCCAAAATTTAGAGAAAATTAAATAACAGCAACGGTCCTTTTTTTGTAAAAGTTCATAGACGTGCGTTTATCTTAATTCCTGTTTTTTCCTAGTACGACCCTGATTATTGACGTATACCGGCTGATCGTTGGTGATATTGGAATAAATCATGAAAATGATAAGTATTCTTTAGTTTAAACCCCCTAACAGGTCACAGGATAACGTCCCTCTCTTCCTATTTAAAAAACACCATCACTCACTCACAATTATTTTTTCATATTTACGAGTTTTCAACTTTGAGACCATTTAAAAAAAAAACAAATCGGGCCGATCTGGCTATTACCATGTTTTTATGGGAAAAATCGATTAATAACTAACTAAGAGTAAGCATCTATCTAATTATTTAAATAAGTACGCTACTTTTATTATCAATCACGATGCAGATGGTCCAGGCCCCTCTAGTCGACCCACGAGGTTCGACTGCGAGCGCGGCGTCCCCCGTCGATAAAAATTTCTCGCGTTGCCAGTGGCCGTTGCTAACCTGTCTCCGGTGCTAGCCTAAGGTTGTCCTAAGGATATGATAATGTTAAAAAAATAGCAATATTTTTTAAAATACACTTTATTAGGCAACCGTTTTGATAAGTTTTACAAAACTATTTTATTAAAACCTATAGTACAAATTGTTTGATTATACTAAAAATGATTGGTCCTTTAACTGTCTACATAGTTTAATAGAATGTGGTTAACAAATTAAGAGTAGATTCTACGACTTATTGATAATAAAAACGGTGCCCAATTTAAACCGGCGAGTCATTTTATAAAGTCTTCTTTAACCGAATAATAATCCTGAAATAATGTCAGAAATGGTCGATTTATAATGTGGAATTGACAGCGAATTTCAATTTAATCTTTAAGTAATCAACCAGGTCATAACTTGTTATTTTTCTTTCTATAACTTGTTATGTTATGTTGCATTATATTAAGTTATGACCAGGTAAATCACTTTTAATTCGAACGTTACTGTCAATTCCACAATATAAAATGACCGTTTTTGATATTTCAATTTAAACTGGGCCTCGGTTTAAATCGACTTTATAAAACTGGGGAAAAGAACATTTATGATTAATAAGTAATTATATTTTTTCATAAAACTTGTATTTGTTTTATAATTATATTATTTTACCTTAATTCCTACGGTTTTGGTCGAAATATTGTAAAACAAAAACAAAGTTACTTTACTTCTGAGTGAGAAAAAGCTACACGTAGCAGAGGCTTGCAAGGCCAACTTCGTATTTGCGCGAAATAACCTTATATTTTACAAGAACTGGCATCCGACAGCACTGACAGCTGGTAAATTTTTCAAAAACTAAGGCATAAATCCAAAGCAACACGTTGAATTTGGTAGTTAATAACGCCATCTCGTAGGACATTAAAAAGTTTTTTTTGTTGTTTTTGTCTAAAATTAAAACGCAAAAATTAAAAACCACAACTGACATTTTCGCCTTTTTTATCTCCGAAGATACTCGAATTATTTATACACTTTTCTTTCATCAAATCTTATCTTAAAATACACAACTTTGCCTCAATTTAACCATCTTCGTATCTCTTACTGTTTTCGAGATCCATATGTACATACGTGTACGAATTTGTAACACCCTGTATAGTTTGTTCTTATTAAAGAATAAACAATCTTTTATTCAGCAGATTAAATATTTTATTATAGGAACTAACTATTTCATCGTAATTTTTGTTGGAAAAAGAGGTGAAAGTGTTTGCAAACAGTCTGGAGTATTACCTTCTTTCCAGGTTTTTAAGGAATACATAATTTACTATTCGAATAATTACAAACTATAAAAATAAACATGTTTGAACTGTTATATACTAGTAGAATCTACTCTTGCATTTTTATCAGTTTTCTAAAACACCTTGTGTTTTGTAATATATTCATTTTCTCTTTATATAAAATGAGTTTCGTCAAAATGATAAATACAACAAATAAATATTAATATGATATGTAAAAAACAAACTTAATAAATGCCATATTAACTTTGCAAGGTTAACGCTTCAAACACAATATAATTATTAATGTCAAGAAAATATATTAAAGTTTCATTTCAACCCTGGGTAAATTCATACTATTTACTACCACTACTACTCTGCAACAGTTCGTCCCGTGAACTTTCAATAACTTGCCGTCTCATATGTGTGAGTTGTCTTAAAAAGGCGCTTGGACTACACGTAGGCGTCCTTTGCCTCTTGTGAGTCTTTCTAGGTAGGCTACCGTAATCTGAAAAGGTCACAGGGTTACTCTCTAAACTGGAGTCCTCTATTTCAACATTACTCAAATCCCATGGATTGTATCTAGACCCTTCTAAACCACCATATAATATATCGTCGTCATAGTCTTCCGATGCTATGCTTATATGTCGAGAACGTGGGACTTTGTTAATTTTTTCCTCGAGTCTCTTACACGAGTCCTCTAGAAGAGCTTCGTACTTATTTACAGGTACCATAAACTCTGGATAATCCAGCGAAGTTTGTGAAAAACAATTTTCCATTGATGGCTCGTCGGTTTGGGTTGAGTTGCTTTCTCTGACAACACCTCTCCTTCGTTTCCTTGTTAATTTTTCGAGGCCTGATATCTCGTTAACTGTCACTTGAATATCAAAGTCATCTAGATGGGGCTGTTGACAGTGAGAAGCGTTGACATTTTGTGTCGTTATATTAGTCATTAATAATTTGGCTTCCTCCAGAAATTGTTTCATTACATTTAAGAGTCGGTCATTTTTAGGTTTTCGAGGCTTATCAAATTGTACCTTCTTGTTATTGGCTCTGTGATATTCCATAGAATCTGGAATTTCTGACATACAGTTATCTTCACTACCAATGGAATCACTAGAACTGTATAAACTGTTACATTCTTCATGTTTATAAACAATTGGCTTAAAACATTCCAAAGAATTTTTGTCATGTTTAGTGTCTATGGATTTTACAACTGTTGGTTTCATAGTTTTAGGACAAAAATCGGGTAAAGAGTGACATCGCTCCCTTAAAACGTCTTCTACAATAATTTCAGGGGCTTTGGCGGAAAGAACGTTAACACTTTTATAATTATTTTTGCATTGAGGAACTGTCAAAACGCTAGCATTACTGGCACATACATTTGTTGCAGTAATATAGTTCACTGAGTCAAAACAATCCGGCAAAACTATGTTTTCCCCATAGCATATCTTAGGTTCTTCATTATTATCGTCATCAGGATTGTTCAATGCATTTTGTTCTAAAGAATTATGGTTGCTGATTAGATCAGGTGTTGGAAGCGATCCGTTATTCCGTTGGTTATCCAAACTGTCATCTGACAAACTGCCAGATCTGTGTTCGTTGATGTAATTGTGCGATATATTTATGTTCACTGCTTCTGCAAAAATTGGATTTTTTGGCGCATCAGTTAAGTATTTCGTAAAGGAAACAGTGCTTGCTTTTTCTTCTGATGCTGTCTGTATGCCGCAACTACGTGTTAGAACTAAGATATTTTTTAAAGTTCCCTCAATAAACTGATTTAGTAGAGTACACTCTACTTCTACGTCTTTGCTTTCATTTTTGTTGTCACATGTAGAAGCATCTTTAACTTCACCTAACTCCTGTTTTAAGTCGATACAGTCAGTGGAGACTTCTTTCACTCTCAAGACTGGAAACAACTCCGTTTGGGTTTCTACATTTTTACTTCTATGAGCTCTCAGCGCTCTCTGCGTGAGATCCCGTAGTCTGTTTCTTGCATTAGAACATATTGACAACTCTTTGGGTGGATCTTTTATAGCAAGATTCTCTGTAGATGTCGCTATGTCTTTCTTATTAACTTTACTGTATAAGCGGTTAGTTACTCCTGCCACTATTTGAGAGCGGGGCTTGATAAGCGATTTTCTACCAGTATCAATTTTGGATTCAGTCTTTTTAAGACCTGAAGACTCGGTAACGACTCCCTTTTCCTGTCTGGCAGAAGTCGTACCAAATATTTTCTTCTGTGTAATTGTCTTTAATGATGGGGTACTTTTATGTATGGATTGTCTTCTTAAAGATAGAGCAGTCTGTTTGGGTTGTACTGATGTCGATCCACTGGAACTACCACCTGAGAGTCTTCTGGTACCTGAACTGGAGTTGTTTTCGGAAGATTTACTACTTTTCCCTCTGATGTTATGTTTAGGCGATTGTAATGACTCCTGAGAACTAAAGGATTTCGAGTTATCGGTGTCGATACTAAACGTTCTGTCCATACTAAATGTCCGTTTAAGTTTTTTGGGGGTAGAAGGAGGTACAGAACTTTTAACATTCATAATTGGTAACAGTTTTTCAGAAGTAGTATTCTTAGGATTAGAGACTGGGGGGTTTGAGCGGGTAATACAGAGACTTTTCGAAAAATCCTCTTCTTGCGGACTATTTAATGTTAACAGAGAATTATCAGTCTCGCTAGTCAACGAAAGATTTTTGAACAAATCCTCCTGATGATCCGATAAGCTTGTCATAGATAAAGTTAAAGTGGAACTTTGGGTAGTGTCTTGGTCTTGTTCGATTGACTGCTCCGAATCTTCAGAAATGTCCTTGATTGCGGCGTTGGACGAATGGGTGTTGACATTCATTTGGTCCTGCTGGTTTCTAGGAACAATCTGTAATTAAAATGGAAATACTTTTAATTGAAAACGGCTTAGAAAAAGGGTTTTGTACCGGGTGATTCATTAAGGGTGACGAGCGGCCATATTTGGGAAAGTACTGGGCATAGAAATTCAGGAAACAAAAATGATAACTAAAGTGGCCAAGAGAAAATTCTGGAAATAATTTTTAAGTTCCGCATTTTGCTGCAAGAGGGCGTAATTGAAAAGTAAATTTTCAAATTGTACATATCTCCGAAAATTCGACATTAAGGTATATCGTTGATAACACCATTAAAAAGCTTGGACAAATATGCATCATATTGGTATTATGCTCATTGGCGTACCGACTTTAATAAGAGGGAGGGAAAGCTGTTGAAAGTGTAATCAATTAAATCGCTGTAACTTATAAACGACTTATCCGATTTTAGCAAACTAAAGACTGCTTGGAAGAAAAATGTATGCACTTTCACTAATCGTATTTAGTTGTCCATGATAGTTCTCAAAAAAAATGCTAGAGGGCGCAATTTGTAATAATAACACATTTTTTTATTTTACTCCGAAAAAATAAATCATACGGTATAATTATGATACCATAATCGAAAAGTAGATGAAATTTGCTAGAAAAAATATTAAAATCGCAGCTCGATATATCCGTTCGTTTCAGGGTTATCGCCAATAGAATAATTTGTAATGAAGAAGCGATTATATATTTTTTAGAAAAAAAATGGGACGCTACTGATATTTTTTTATTTGGATATTATTTCTGATTAGCCTGGTCAATTCTGCATAAAAATGGTCTCTTGCGTTTTTCTCCTTAGACAACAAATACTCGGGCAACCAAAATTGGAACCAGAGGACATCCTTACCCTCCTCTGACCTACACAAACTAGTGCAAGGAACTGGGATCACAGAGTGGGTGTAACAACCAAACAGGGTGAGCACAATAGGTCAATCCTGGCCTAAGTGCATCCGGTGCACGGACGGGCCCTCGGAAAAAAAAATGCTGTTACTATTTTTGTGGTAACACTGAGTGTCAGTAACTTGTCTGTGACTGCTTGTGGGAACAGACCTATAGACACCTACACTATACGGACGAGAACGAAAGAGTTCGAAACCGGTCGGCAGGTGGTTGCATCCTACCAATAGTAAAGTCTTCACTTCGTGGTGGTGTAATCTGATATCTAACACAGTGTTGACAAAATACGACCTTATATTATAAGGAGTTCTGGCAACAAACATACTCTTTAACACATTGACGACCGACAGTCAAAATACGGAACTTCCTGGGAAACCATTGAAAGCGGTGGGTAATTACAAAAAAATTATGTTTTTTATGATAATTTTTTTCGAACTCAAAATTTTCCAAAATACCGTCCAGTACACTGGAACCAACGAAATAAATCAGTCGAGCCTGAGGGTACGCGTCAAATTTTAAACACATTTAAATGCGTTAAATTAGGTGTCCAGTAAACTGGACGCGGTCTCCACAGAAAGAACAACATGTCCAGTATACTGGACGTTGGTCGTCAATGTGTTAACCTAACAAGCAGTTAGTTTGCTAATGACAAAAGTAACCAATGCCGGAATCGGTCTACCCATAAAATGTAGTCTCCGTTACTAAGTTTCCTCTTGAGACTATTTTAACTAACTTTTCTTGTCACGGAAACTACGATTCTGGTATGGTATACTAGGCCAGTTTTAAGAGTGTAACGTGTTTAACTTGGTAGTAAACGAAAATTTGAAATCAAACTCAAAATATAAAAAAAATCAATATTTTCTCCAAACTTTTTGCGTATCTCTAAACAATACTACAATTTCGATCGCCAATGTAAAAGTTTTAAATGACATTTGACAGGTGTTACGATTTTCAAAAAAAAAAAACGCATAAATAAGTTTTTCTTCAAACGTCAATAAACTTGACGTTTTTCTACTAATTTTTTGACGTTAAAGTTCTACTTTTTCGTCAGAAGGCGGTTGCAGGGCAAGGGCCTGTCGACATATTAAGCACCGGTTCCCGCAGATCACCGAAGTCAAGCGGTGTCGAGCGCGGTTAGTACTTGGGCGGGTGACCGCTTGGGAACACGGCGTGCTCTTGCCTCAGGGAAGAGTGTAAAATGAATCGACACCTAGTCATCCTATTCACGCCGGACAGGCCGGATGAGATCGGATATCTCGTAGGATGAAGGTGCCGTTTCACACTCCCCAGTCGGTAGACCACATTTGTGGTCGATGACCGGTTCAAGATGGCCTACGTAGTCGGCGAACCGTAAAAAAAAAAAAAAAAAAAGGCGGTTGCTTTCGGCAACGGAAGAAAAAGTATTTACTTTTTCTTCCGTTGCCAATAGCAGCGGAAGTAAAAGTATGACTGTGTTCTCATGACTAAATATATATTAAATAATACCAGAAAGTTATAAACATACTTTATTTATTTTAATAAAAATAAAGTACAGCAATGTGACTTAGGGTAAATGTACTTTTAGGGTAATAGCACTAGCATTCAAAAACTATGTTAATCCCTATAATAATAAATAATAATAAAGTTAAATTTGTTTAAGGAGGTGCGTTTACCCATATTGGCCCTACATAACTATTTAAATACAACATTAAAAGTACAATTATTGTAGCCCCAGAAAAATTAAGACTGCTTGTTACGATGGCCTGTTGGTTGGTTGTTTCGGTATTTTCTAGTGTTGAACTCTCAGTGACACCACTTTCTGTCGAATTTATTGCAGTATTTAAATTATTAGTAATTGATTTATTATTATTTGGTTGTAAAATTTTTTTTGCAATATCTTTCTTATTGGTCATCGATTCGTCGATGTACCCTTCAGCTACAGTACTCGATTTCCACCCCCCGTGGCGCTTTAAACACGTAATGTCTGCCCCTGCATCTACAAATAGTGTAGCTGAAGTTCTCCTTAGACAATGGCCGGTGTACTCTATTGCACCTGGTAGTTTTAAAAACACTGCTGATTCCTTAGGAACAGCACTTATTTAAGAATTCCCAGTACCATGCGACAACACCGACCATTTACAAATTTAAAAAAAAATCTCTTCTCGCGCATACCTTCCGGGCGTAATGATGCATAGTTTTTATAAATGCTTAAATATTGCTCCCCAACAATAGTAAACGACCGCGGTTTCCTAGTTTTATTATTAGGAATTCTTATGTGAATCGCAGATCCTAAGTCTTGTATGTCATCAACGACCATTTTCACCATTTCTTCACATCGGCATGCACCCGATATTCCAATAACCAAAACAATCTAAAAATTATATATATTACATTTATAAAAAATTTGTATACTTTGAGGTAATACCTAAATTTACCTTAATTCCCAAATATTGCTGATTAGGAGCTTCAGATAGAAATTTTTCAAACTGTTCCCTGGTGAATACTTTAGCTTTTTTGGGAATGTAGCCTTCGTTTTGCTTCTTTAAAAAAGCTCGTAGCTTCAAATTCTTGCTTATGTCTATTCCTTGTCTGATATTTAGCATTGATCTTAACATAGAATAATGTGACCACATTGTTGAACCTTTTATTTTTTGATTGCTCGCTAGTTCCGAAAAATATGCCAAGAGTACATTTTCAGAATTATTTTTGGTGTTTTTCTCATTGCACCATGCCTGGAATCTTTTAAACGCAGCTTCGTAAACACCACTGGATTTTGTTGGCAGCAAATTGTTCGCAACATTTGCTGCAATTTTGGCAACCTCCGGGGGCGTACAGGTAAATTCTGAGTCTGACATTTTAATTTGAAGTAAATGTAGTTTTAAAAAATTCTATTTTTAAAAGGATAAAAATTAAATAAAGTTACGCAATAATGAATGCTGACACTTGTCAAATCGAATGGCACGTCGCTATCAAACAATATAATAATAAATCCATAGTAACGCTAGCCCCTTCTCAAAACTTAAAATTTTTAAATAAAACAATTAAAACATTTTGTATCTTTGTGTTTTCATATTTAAACAACGTCTGAAGAAAAAAAAGTATGTTTTATTCGTAGTAAAAGCAACTTCTTATGACTCGTCCGTAATTGCCGGACTCACTTTGTTCGTCCGGCAAACCTACAGACTCGTCAGAAAAGTATCGCTTTTACTCCTAATAAAACAATATACTATTCCCATATGGTGTTAATTTTTCCGCCGACACTGTATATCTTACCTCATGTGTTAGCCTCAGCAAGTCCCTCAACCTGGATATTTCTGCCCTCAATTCCTGGATAGTTCTCTCCTTGGGGTCTTCCACGATTACTGGCTTGTAAACAATTAATTTGGCGCGCTGCCCAAATCTCAAGGTGTTAACGGTTTCATTATAGTTGGTACTTGAGGGCGAAACGGCTAAAATGTAATAAAAGAGGGTTAAAAAAGCTTAAAATAATTTTAAAACAGTTTTAAAAATTATTTATTAACGCAACAGAGCAAGTAAGGACTTGACGGGACTCCTGCAATTGTGATGAATGGGTGATTTCCTCTTAACATATTATACCTTGTTTCAATTAGTTTGCTAGTTGGACTGGCTGAGTGTCAAACAACGACACAGATGTCGCTCGGTGCAACATCTTACTGATGTGTCCCACCAAATATTGCTTAAGCAGTTTTTAGTTGTTCCTTTCTTTCGTCTGATCTTAGCTCTACTTATGAGCCATGATATGACGAAACGCGTCTAGGTATGGATCTGACGAAATGAAAGGAAAATCTTTATTTGTTTTAGTACTATTTCGGAACTTAAGCCGCGATACCTACGGGTCAGCGCTGCCTAGCGGGACTCCTGTAGTTGTGACGAATGTCTTTAAGGTGATTTCCTCTTAACATTTAGCTTGGCATTATTTTCTCAAAATCAAAGTTGTCTGATTAGTATACAAGAATTAAGCTAACCGGGCTACCTTGGTTGCAAGAAAACTATTTCTGCCAAAGTCATTTATGCCACGGTCAAAGTTGCTGGCTAGTTAATAATTGTTAAAAATCTTAAAAACCCGAACCCTAAAAAACCGGTTTAAAAATTATGAACCCCTCCTCCGATCATATTTTGTGGCTACGCCTCTGCGGCTGGATGCACGCCACAGCTTCTTACGTAATTTTTTATTCGAGTCATGTCGTCGATCAAGTCGTAGATTTTTTTCATTCTGCCAGAATTTTATAAGCTTCAAAATGAGAATTTCTTCTTTTGCTGAATGAGACATGTTTTCAGAATATGTTATAATTATTTTTCGCTTTCAGATCATTTTTAACTTAACACGTAAAATTAAAGTTCTTTGAAATGACAAAGATTGTCAAAACGAATCTTATATCAATTGACAGGGCTCTTCAATGATAACAGACCTACCTTATTTTCTATTTCTGTTATGATTATGTATTTGCGAGTTGTGACGTGCATCCAGCCAGTAATTGAAAAAACTATACCTACAAAATATAAGTCAAAGGATTGTTGATAATTCTTTGTGGTCGTAGGAAAAATGGTGTACATTCTCGTGTAACAGTCATATTCTCAAACTTGGAGGATTTCCGCACTCGACTAATGCCTCGAGAAGTATCACTTTCATCACTTGTAATTTAACATACTAAAGACATGAAAAAAGGCACGAGTATGTAAAGTAACTGATTTATACTGCCAGGATTTTCTTTTTACAAACAAGTAGACAATAGTGACTTTTGCCAACCAACAAAATCCCGCTAAACGATATTTCAAACGTGATTTTCTCGGAATCCACACAAACAATTTTGTAACAACATGTTTCATGTTCAGCTGCAAATATAGTTCTTTCCAGCGAATCGAAAGTCTTGTTTCATGCGTAACCCAGTCAGGAAATTTTAGCGCATGGAAAAATCAATTAGCGGGATTTTGTTGGTTGGCAAAATGTTACCAATAGTAACCACGTCATACGATAAATTGTTCTCTTCAAGCAGTCAGTTATAGACGTGACACAAAAGTACGTTGACAAATTAAATGATTAATCTATCTTTCGTGATCATCGTTGGTTTTGCACCTAGTTCTAGATTACATATTTGCACATCTCTGCAATCTGTATCTTGTATCTGTAGACTTGTAGAGATGTTTTCTTCAAATCTAATCTGAGAAAGAATTAACTTAAGCTCGCCTAAGCTACTACCGCTTAAAAAATGTCAAAATTGTTCCAAATACCGTTTGACGGTCCCTCTCGAGATACTTACTGTGTTATTTTGAGAGACATAATGCTTTATCGGTAATTTACACAAGTAAAAATTGAAAATTATGTCTGTGTAAGCCACGAAACGCTTTTTACTAGTCTGTTTTAACTTTTTGGCTCTACGCCAGACTGAAGGAAGGCACGTTGGTATTGCGTTAATAGCTCTGTTATCTTTTGGAATTAATTAGGGTGCGTGCTAATACGAGATGATTAAGGTATTAGGCTGAATAAAAATGTATAACAGAGGTGTAGAAGTTCAACTTTTGCAATAAAATGGCTTGATTGCCAATGCCATGGCCTTGACATTGATTTTTCACCGACTTCAGAAGAGGTAGGTTTTCAATTCGACCTGTATTAGCGTATTTTCTTTTTCGCACTTAGCTTTTCTGGCATGAATTTTGATGACTCGTTTAGTATGTATTAAGTGTATAAAACAGATGACCGAGATGGTACATATTATTGCAAGAAATTTTTAAAATTTCATTTGGAGGTTGTGAAGGTTAATAAATTAAATTCATAAATTTTAAAAAACAGGAGAATATTATATTTCTGTTAAAATGTTTCAATGATATTTCGATTTTGAGGTCACTGCATGAGATTAGGAAATAGTATATTACATAACAAGTGATGAAAGAGATACTTTTCAAACTACGAGATATTTAGCACGAGGCATCAGCCGAGTGCGGAAATTCTCCAAGTTTTAGAATAATCACTTTCAAACGAGTAATGTACACTATTTTTCCTACGACCACAAAGAATTATTAAAAAAAGCCTTTGATTTGTGAAAGAAATATTTCAACACTAGTGTTGAAAAAAAATATCAACACTAGTGTTGAAATTAGCATACTTAGGATTATGTTCAACTTAATATCTGCTTTCATAGTTTGTCAATAGGCTTATCCTTTATTTGTAGTTGAACTTTTTCATATTTTATATATCATAGGAAGAACTAATCCTGGATAGACTTCTAGATTAACAGAATGAAAAATTTTAAATTTATTCAAGGAAAGATGCATTAAACATAAATTTAAAAAATCCACCCAACCAAGAAGATTTCAATTCAAAATAATTTTATAAATTATTTAATGTTTTTATAAAAAAAAGTCAAATACTCCTGGTAGGATTGGAACCTGTGATCTGTAGGCTAGAACTCTATTCTCTGCGCTATCGGTACCAATAAGGATTTGTTGTTTAATACATGACACTCTCTTCAGCGCGATTTGTTTTTTCTGGTAATATATTTTCCAGTTTATTATTAATATTTTTTATAATTTCAGATGGCGTATTTTCACACTCTAATTCTGAATCACTCGACAAATACATGATAAATAAGTTAAACACTTTACAATTACGGCTTTTTAAAATTTGTTCTTTTTAATAAATAAGAATTGTCTGTCAAATTAGCACCATATGTTTAAATTAAATAGTGTGCCTTGTATTTCAACACTAATGTTGAGATATTTTTTTCCACGCGCGGGTGATATACGGCGCTTTCTAGCCAAATTAACCGTGCTTTTTTTCTCATTTTCATAGGTAGTCGTAGGAAATTTTTTTTTACTCCCACCTTGATATTTGCTGTTTTCTTTACACTTAAGTGACGAGAAAAGTAAGCTATTTCAGTTAACTGTACGGTAAATTATTATATTCTTACTGTTCAGTGCCGCACAGGGTTGCGACTTTTAAAAATTAAATTTCTTATTTTTAAAGAAAAATTCCACGAATGCATATAATACTGAAATAGTTATTTACACACTTTTTGCACATGTTACATACGCTAGTTTTTCTACGATCGCTTTCTTATATATTTAACAAAAAAGTTTAAAATTGCTCTGTATTTACCTCTCCTTTGTGTGCAAGTTGTAATTCAAATTTAACAATGGATCATAGATACCTTTGACTTTAATTGTTTGGAAGGAACACGTCCGTCATTCCACCATATTGTTTTGTGATACACATTGTATAGTATAAGAATGATGACATAATCGTATGACTAAGGAACGTATTTGCAATGTTAGATATTAGATTATTATATACCGAGCCTTCATTGTGTTGAGACTAATAAAGTGATAATATGCGAATGTGATGTGTTTTAATAATAAAAGCCATTTACGTTACACACATACTATAAACAAATTGTTCGTTTCCTAGGCAATATACTTTATTGCACTAGGGCAAAAAGTACTTTATTGCATAGTATGCAATAGAGACCTACTTTTGTCATTAGAAATGCATACACAAAATGACATTTTTTGAACGATCGTAGAAAAAAGTATTTTTAGCAGATCACAACCACAAGTGATTCTAAAGAATATCGTACGAATAAAACACTGCGTAAAAGTTTCCCTTTTCCCTATTGAGAGAGTTTCGACCTATATCATTCCTCTGTGCTTTATTCTCACGAACCCGGAAATTTACCATTAGTCGACACATGTTGAGTATAAAAAATTAATTTTATGTAGCATTATTATTGAGTTGGTTCTACCATAATTTCTAACATGATCCTCTGGCCGAGACGGTAAAGCGTCAAACTTTGGATCCAATAATCCAATGGTCGTGAGTGCAAGCCCAGCAGCCTGCAATCTTTTTTTTTACTTTTTTAGCATAAGGTTCGTAAGTTTGGTCGTAGAATAGTAGATTCTGTAACGAGGTTGGAATGAAAATTTGATCCGAGTGGTGAGGAACCACGAGTATCGAAGTTTCATTCTAACCGAGTAGCAGACTATATTTTCTCCACGACCAAAAATACTATTCGCAATATTTGTAATTTCAGGTGGAGTATTATCCAGTTCCATATCTAATTCATCCGATTTTTCACTCATATTTTGACTTGCACTAAAATTTGTCTGCTGACATTGACAGTTTCGAAATTCATGGCAACCTATGTCGTTTAGATCAATTACAGAATATTTATTCCGTATCTTGTTATGGAATGAAAATACACGCAAAACGCATAAGAAACAAGTGTTTCAGAATTAATATTTCAACTCAAGAGCGAGAATTTTTACATTCTATTATCAAAAATGATTTTAGAATTATTGCATTCAGTAATGGTCGTGGAGAAAAAATATACTGTTCAACTAGAGTGGATTGTCCATATCGCTTTCGAAAGTTTAAGCACTCCATCTACGGCGTCGTGCTCAATTTACTTCCTCGTGAGTTATAGACTTCATATCCACTGTAGTTGTACAAACTACTATTAATCACTGTATTTCAATGAAAGTTAGGAGAAGGGGTAAGACGGTATAAAATAATATTTTTGTCAAAAATGTTATAATTAAGTAAGTACAGAAACTTTAAGAGAAAAATCTTTATTTTATTTTACGACAAAGCGTTCATATAATTATGTGTCCGCAACGGCTCCGTTTTCCAGATACAGGGTGTTCAAAATTGAAACAAATTTAAGATTTTTTCATATATTATTTGAAAAGTGTCTGCTACTTCATTGAAACTTAGAATACACTAATAGATATGCAGAGACTACATTTTACAAGTATTAAGTCATAATTTTTTGAATTTATTTTCATAAGGTCTATCTCATAATTTTTTTTTGTTAAGTTCTAGGCAATTTTAATTCCCACTTAAGTTTGTTCTAGGCGTGCCTGAAAGCCGATTTAGGAAATTGTGTCGAAAATGGTGCATCCTATCAAAAATTATCAAGAGACACTTTTTGTGTATTTCTTACCTGGATTACTCGATAATGCTTTAAAAGAATCAGTAACGTGCCAGGTTCAGTGTTGTGCCCCTTTTTCTCGAAAATTCTAAGAAGGTTGCCCATCTCACTTAGCATTTTCATGACAGGACTACATATGAACTAAATCTGACGTCAGGGTTGGTGCAACTTTGAGTAAACAGCTACTTAAGATGTCAAGTTAGTATTTACCGGCTAAACTACGTCGTGTAGATGTCACTGAGTTTTTTTCGGATTGAGGTTGCGAATAGTCATTGACTCTTACGTCGTTTAAACGTAGTAATCTGAACTTAATTGCCGAGGCAGAGTCTGTGATGATAAAAGTAGTCATACAGACGTCGCACTATGACTGATTTCTGAAGGTCCTTAAGGGACTACATTTATGGTTTTTTGACTTCAAGTAATAATAAGTTAAAAGTTTTGCACTTTCATTACCTATGCACGATTTAAGTATACTTATTTTAACCAAATCTTCGACTTACTCTTTACTAAAGCGTGCTCTGTACCTTTTTAGGTAATCACGTGACTCCGCCATGTTTTGACGAGAGCCAATAATTTTAAGATTTCGTTTTTCGCAAGATAAGTTTGGCAAACATAAAACCAAATACTGGAAACTGCCACTATTTGATCTATAATAAAAACCTACTATTTATTTTGAGTGTTTAGATGCTAGTTTAATTTATGTAAGTTTTTACCTTTATCCAACATATAGTATCATTATTTCATTAATCAGATTAATTAAGTGGCTCTTTTTGCCTAATTTTAACAGTAAAGTGCAAAACATTCTAAATAAGTTTATTCTAGTAAGAGTATATAAGCTCTTTATCTAGCAGCCATTACATATATTTTATGAAAGAACTTAAATATCATATTTGTTAGTAATCTAGTATGTTTACCCGTGCAGAAGTCAAATAAAGATATTTTTAAAACTTTCCGACATTTTAGCTGCAGGATAAGTAACAGATATATGTAAAATTTGTTACTTAGAGTGTGCAGAAATCATATACTGACGTTCTTACAACCCTTATTTTGTTCACCAAATTGGTGCAAATTCGAGGCTTGTCGAAGTCAGATCGACGTAAGTTTCCAACGTCAGGTTGAAAAATATAACATCGGTTCGACATAAAAACGCTATTTGGGATATCTAAGCTCATAGAAGAGTTAAAAATAACTTAATACTTACAAAATGTAGTCTCTGAATATCTATTATAGTGTGTTCTATGTTTCAATTAAGTAGCTGACACCCTGTATCTGGAAAACGAAGCCGTTGCGGACTCATAATTATATACATTTTTTGTCGTTGGGGGTTGTTGAAAGATTCCTCATCCATTCGGTCTTTTTATTCAAATGATTTTTCCCATTTCCCCACACATACTTACTTGCTACCATAACTGTGTTTGAATTTCCCTGAAGAGTATCCTTTAAAAGCCATGTCAATACTGAATCTCTGTATGGAACGAATTTATTCCGTGGATGTGTTGAAGTTCTCGATTGATCCGCTGGAATAAGAATCATTGTTTAATAATGTGACACTCTATACAGGGTGTTCTTGACGCATTATATTTAAATGGGGGGACTAATGGGTATCCTAGAGAAACACTCCATACCGGTTTTTTTAAACGACACGTCTAAAAAGTTGGGTAAGTATACCCCTATAACCAGATTGACGCATATAGAGAAAATTTGCTTGAGGTTGTAAACTGTACTTTACGCCAGAGCCAGATTTAAACACTAACGAAAACATGGAGAACCTATCGTGGCCTGTTATATTTAACTTTACATTATTTAAATGTGTATTTTGTGGTTAAGAGCATCCTAACAATATTTTTAAATTCTTCTCTTAGGCTACCAGCTATGCAAAATTATATCTATATATTCCTTGAAATGACTGTACCGGGTGATTCATTAAGGGTGACGAGCGGCCATATCTCGGAAACTACTAGGCATAGAAATTCAGGAAAAAAAAATTATAACTAAAGTGGCCATGAGAAAATCCTGGATATAATTTTTAAGTTCCGCATTTTGCCGCAAGAGGGCGTAATTGAAAAGTAAATTTTAAAATTTTACATATTTCCGAAAATTCCACATTAAGGTATATCTTTGATAACACCATTAAAAAGCTTGGACAATTATGCATCATTTTGGTCTTATGCTCATTGGCGTACCGACCTTAACAAGAGGGGGGAAAGCTGTTGAAAGTATAATCAGTTAAATCGCTGTAACTTATAAACGACTTATCCGATTTTAGCAAACTAAAGACTGTTTGGAAGAGAAATGTATGCACTTTCACCAATCGTATTTAGTTGTCCATAATAGTTCTCAAAAAAATTGCTAGAGGGCGCAATTTGCAATAATAACACATTTTTTGATTTTACTTCGAAAAAATAAATCATACGGTATAATTATGATACCATAATCGAAAAGTAGATGAAATTTGCTAGAAAAAGTGTTAAAGCCGCAGCTCGATATCTCCGTTCGTTTTAGCGTTATCGCCGATAGAATAATTTTTAAAACTTTAAATGAATAAGCGATTATATATTTAAAAAAAAAAGTGGAACGCCACTGATATTTTTTCATGTTCTGCATAAAAATGGTCTCTTGCGTTTTTCTCCTCAGACACACCGTTCTTAACTAAAATAATTAAATTAAATTAGATGGGCGGAAGCATGCCTATTAAGTGAAGATGGTCATTTCCAACAATTTTTACAAAACAAAATTTTGCATTATCAATGTTAATGTTAATAATAAATAGTAGAGCTAATTTATTATTAAGCTTTTTAATGGTTTTATCAAAGATATACCTTAATGTGGCATTTTCCGAGATTTTTAAAATTTACTTTTCAATTACGCCCTCTTGCGGCAAAATGCGGAACTTAAAAATTATTTCCAGGATTTTCTCATGTCCACTTTAGTCATAATTTTTTTTTCCTGAATTTCTATGCCCAGTAGTTTCCGAGATATGGTCGCTCGTCACCCTTAATGAATCACCCGGTACACAACGCTTCACCACAAATTCCTTAACCAAAAATAAGGCGATCTAGACAAACTTACCTATATGCAATGTTGCTTCGTTTTGCCGCTAAAGTTTTTAAATTAATATTTTTTTACGGAATAATTTCTAAACGCCTTTATCGATTTCCACTAATTTTGAAATTAAGAATGACCATTATTAATAGCGTGTTTTGACGTATGCACCATCTTTTTTTAATACCTGCAAATTTTAAAATGGCGTGTGATTGGTAATTAAAAGTTCCGCTTTTTGTAACCCATCGTATAAATGACTTAAATTATTTCTCTGGCTCTAGCTGACTTCACGTTAAAAATTTGTAAAAATTTATCCAGACATACAGTTTCTCTACAAAAAAAAATATTTACGATGCAAAACATGTAAAAGTTTCGAACAATTGTTATAAAAACTAGTTGGTAGTTATTTAGAATTAAAATTTTTTTTATGTTTTCTCGTTATGAATAAACAGCAATGAAGAATTACAAGGTAATACTTTTTTTGTACTTTCATTAAAATTATTGGAGAAATTTGTGTTTGAATGACAAATTTTGCAGCACTTCCGGTTAAACCGGATTTTCAACGCCATTTTCACGAAAACTGATTGGTATAGGATTCCTCGTAGAATGCACATTTTGAAAAATGTACAGGATGTTCCATTTAAAATACCAAAGTTGTATGATGCACTTCCGGTTCAAACGAAAGTGATTGTCGGAAAATCTTTTTGAATTTTGGGGAATACGGGAAAGTTATTTTCATTGGAATTTTTTCAATTCAATATCTTGCAGTGTTTTTGTAATTCGGGTCAAAAAGTGCTGCAATTTTACATGGCACATTTTAACGCGGTCGGATATTAAATTTTCAATAACAGTTGACAGCTACTTCCGGTATAACCAAAATTGATAGATAAACGCCAATTTATTAATTCAAGAAGGCACATCAAAAAATATAAACTCGTACAATTTCAATAAAATATATTAAGATATTCTTCACCATATTGATCAAAAAACTATACCGGGTGTTGCATCGTCGAGCGGGACATAGGAAATCCCATGTAAAATGGGGTCAATTATTGGCTTCCCTAATTATTTTAGAGAAAAATTCTATTTAGGTTTATTAAAGAGCACTAAAACCCACATTCAAAAGAATAACTTTAGATATTTTTGATGAGCCCGTTTACGGGTTATCGCCGATTTCTTTTTAACTATTTCTCCCCCGTATTTGCGGGCACCAGTCAAGGTAAAAGATGACTGTCAAATAAAGTTGTCATTTTGAAATGTGTGCTTTATTGTTATAAAAACTCGTACATCGAAAATATTAAAGGTGTATTTATCAGTACAAATTAATCTGAATAAAATTAAATAAAGTATCCAATTACAAGGTTAATTATGACATTTTACATGTTTCAATATTTTACTAATTAATAGGTAGGTACTAATAAATTGTTAGAACTTTAGGATTCAAGAAGATGTTCAAATATTCCTCCATTGACTGCTAGAGAATAACCGAGGCGATCATAAAATTCTCTTACATTCGCTAGTTGCTAAACTGAAATTCTATTGCATTCGGCAGAAATAGCATTTTTTTAACTCGTCTAGATTTGGGTATTTTTTTATCTTTGTATTTCCTGTTTTTTAAATAGCCCCAGAAAAAGAAATCATTTGGCGATAAATCAGGAGACCTGGCTGGCCAATTTACTGTATGATTTAAGCCAATAACATTTCTATTAAAAGCACGGTTTAAATATTCCCGGACAGCCAGGGTACTATGTGCCGGGCAGCCATCCATTTGGTACCAAACTTCCTGATTTTCCCTGGCGGTATCATGTAAAGTAGGTAAAATATGATCTTCAAGTAGTTCCAAAAAATATTCTGCATTTAAATTTTGTGTAAGAAACAATGGCCCTATAATATTTTCTCCGAAAATCCCAGCCCAAACATTAACTTTTTGTGGATATTGCGTCCTTGTTTCGACAAACCTGTGTTGGTTTTCTTTGCTCCAATATCGATAATTTTAAACATTGGGTTCATTGTTTAAGGTAAATGTGCATTCGTCAGTGAAACAAATGTTTTTTAAAAATTTCCTATCCATGTTTGCTCTTTCAATCATACCAAAACAAAACTCCTGTCGTCGTATTTCGTCCCTATCTCTTAGCTCTTGGTGCTTTTCATATTTGTATGAATTTCAAAGCTCGTAACGCTGTGGTGTGATCTAATCCTATGTCATCCTCAAGTTTCCTTGTGCTGATCTTCCCATCATTTTCTTCCACGCACAAAAAAACTTGCAAGTCCCTATCATTTCTTGCATCTCTTCTTTGTTCCTGTCTTTCTTCACATCTGCAGTTATTTATTACAGTGCCTTTTGTCTCAAATTTCTTGATAGTCCTTTCGACTGTAGATTTTGCAGGTATCGGTCTATTCGGATACAGAGCAGCAAACATGTCTGACACATTTTAATAACTATTTCCTCGATAATACCATTTGATCATCAATATTTTTTCTTCAGAAGTGTAATTCATGGCTAATATTTTCGATGTACTAGTTTTTATAACAATAAAGCACACATTTCAAAATGACAACTTTATTTGACAGTCATCTTTTACCTTGACTGGTGCCCGCAAATACGGGGCCATCAAAAGGAGAAATAGTTAAAAAGAAATTGGCGATAACCCGTAAACGGGCTTATCAAAAATATCTAAAGTTATTCTTTTGAATGTGGGTTTTAGTGCTCTTTAATAAACCTAAATAAAAAAAATTTCTAAAATAATTAGGGAAGCCAATAATTGACCCCATTTAAAATTACATGTTATTTCCTATGTCCCGCTCGACGATGCAACACCCGGTATGGCGAATGCGTCACTACCCCTAACTCTTAAGAAAATCCAATAAAATACCCTTACATTTCTATCTTACTAACATCATACCTGCACTTTTTGGAGTTTCATTGAATCCTTTATCGTATTCTATCTTCACCCCTTAATTCATAAATAGTTTAACACAAAAATTACTTTATAACTAAAAAAATAACGGTAAGAAACTCGAAGAGTCCCGGAAAAGCCGCGACTAATATGTTGGATTGAAATAGACAAGAAGTTTAGAAAGACGCGACGAAGTGACGACGCGGAATTAGATCTAAAAATTCTCTCCAGAAATAATCTTTGGATAAGTTACATGACATGTTATGTCAGTGGCGTTACTGAAAAGAGTTTTTAGTGTTTCTTTCTTTAAAGCTCATCAATATTCTCGTGATAAGCCACATACCAACATTGGAATCTCGGAAACCATAGGAATTAGAGAAAGGGTTAAATCGGGGCAAAGTTGTGCAATTCGGTGCTGATTATAATGCCGCTTTAAAAGTTTTTAAATTCCGAATACTTCCGATTTTATTCGAAAAAAAACAGAAATTTTCCAAAATCGTTTTTATTTTTTCCTGAGCTCATTTGACTAGCTATTTAAAAATAAATGACACTTTGTCATTGCCACTTTCTCCTCTACAAAATGACGTTACTAAACTAAAGATCCGCCGTTTCGTCTCTGAGCGGCCATCACCAACTTTACTTTTTTAAACACGATCCTGGATTTTTTTAAACCGATTTTTAAACCCTCCTACCCTCAAAATGTAATGGCGATATTACTTTCTCATAATGATGAATTTTACTTGCTTATTTTTTTAAATTCATATGTTTTACACTTCTTGTCAGTCCGGTCCTGGCAACGAATCATTCATTCTTTTTATAGGGGGCTTTAAAAAATGTTATTTATAAAAATGACATAGATACTATGGAAAAACGCATACAGGTTGCATTTGGTAGGATAATAAGGAGAAGATCGGTTGAAAGGGCTGTTGCCAAAATTGGAAGAAAAATCGATCGTTGTATTGAGCAAAACGGCAATCTCTTTGATCATTTAGAAAATTAGGATTTATAATTAGTAAATTTAGAATTATTAGAAAATTCTTATAAAATAAATTATATTACTTATGTATGAATGTTTTAAATAAAATAAAGTTTTTAATTAATATTGTGATTTGTTGCCAGGACCGGACTGACAAGAAGTGTAAAAAATATGAATTTAAAAAAATAAGCAAGGGCAATTCATCTCTATGAGAAAGTAATATTGCCATTACATTTTGAGGGTAGGAGGGTTTAAAAATTGGTTTAAAAAAATTCAGGTCCGTATTTAAAAAAGCAAAGTTTGTGATGGCTGCTCGGAGACGAAAGGGCGGGTCTTTAGTTTAGTAACGTAATTTTGTAGAGGAAAAAATGTGGCAATAACAAAGTGTCATTTATTTTTAAATAGCTAGTCAAATGAGCTCAGGAAAAAATAAAAACGATTTTGCAAAATTTCTGTTTTTTTTCGAATAAAATCGGAAGTATTCGGAATTTGAAAACTTTTAAAGCGGCATTATAATCAGCACCGAATTGCACAACTTTGCCCCCATTTAACCGTTTCTCTAACTCCTATGGTTTCCGAGATTCCAATGCTGGTATGTCGAATTTGTAACACCCTGTATATACTAAACTTTATTTCATAGTATGTTGACCCTAAATTTAGAACTAAGTTATAACCTCTTTAATTTAGGAATCTGGACTAATCAGAAATACTAAAGGTGAAAAAACTAAACGGCAGCGCTCTATTTGTTAGCAAATGGATACCGAAAACTGCAACGTTAAAAAACCAACAATAGTTACTTTAATAAAAACTATTTTCAGAAAACTTTGTACTTACGTAATCAATCAAGTTTAAACTTTCCTTAATTAAGCTATTGGCTGTGATTTATACCAGAATAATAAAACTTATTTTAAATTTGTAATCGATTTATATGAAGTTTTTCAATTTATTCAATCAATTAATAATAACAATGTAACAAATAAATAAATTTACCATCTCTTATCACAGAATATGACTTTACACTTTCTTATATATATATAGTTGCACCTAGGTATGTGATACCTGTATGTGCTTATAGGAAGGAATATAATAGCACAAACTTATGTTAAAATGAAACTTAATACATACAGGGTGGCCCATTTGTCTGACAAAGTAATATACCGTCTCTACTATTAAAGATATCAAAAAAACGTTTCTATAAAAGTTGTGAGGTATAAAAAAATATATGTTCTAAAATTATTTTTAAACATACAGGATGGTCCAAAAAAGTAGGACCATAAAAAGATACATTTTTTTAAATGGAACACCCTATATATTTTAGCATTTTTTGTTTCCTTACAAAATTGTCCATATGACGCCAAATTTAGTTTTTTAATTTGTTGCAACGTGGCCAAACAAAATGCAAAATTCTTAAAAATTTGGAAAAAACATGATAGTAAAAAATTACCTGTATTTCTCAATAAGAGTATCGAAAATCGAAAATTTCTTGTAAGCTCTTAAGTTTAGAGATGGATAAACTGTCTTAAATCTTTAAGTACCGAAAATTTTGTACAGGGTGTTTTCTGTTGACATCCAAATATACAAAATTTTAAAATACAATAACTCTGTTTTTTCAAATGAAACACCCTATATTTATTAGGCTCGTCTGATAGATATTGTAAGTATCTTTTATTATTGTTAAGTCATACCTATACCTAAATTTACTAGTTTTGGCAATATTTCGATTTTTATTTAAATTTTGGTGAAAAAAATTATAATTTTTATTTTTCTAGTAAGCCATGACCAGCAAACTAAAAACAAATGTAATTAAATATTATCCCATATTAAAATAAATTGATAACCATAGTTAGTTACGTATTTATTTAATTTAATAAAATTTTGTTTTTATAACTTTTAACTGAATTTTGATAATAAGTTTACAAACATTATAAATATAAATATAATAATTATAAATATGACATTATATTCAATTACATTTGTTTTGACTTTGCTAGCCATGGCTTACTAGAAAAATAAAAACTATAGTTTTTTTCACCAAAACTTAAATAAAAATCAAAATATTGCCAAAACTAGTAAATTTAAGTATAGGTATAACTTAACAATAATAAAAGATACTTACAATATCTATCAGACGAGCCTAATAAATATAGGGTGTTTCATTTGAAAAAACAGAGTTATTGTATTTTAAAATTTTGTATATTTGGATCTCAACAGAAAACACCCTGTACAAAATTTTCGGTATTTAAAGATTTAAGACAGTTTATCTATCCCTAAACTTAAGAGCTTACAAGAAATTTTCGATTTTCGATACTCTTATTGAGAAATACAGGTAATTTTTTACTATCATGTTTTTTCCAAAATTTTAAGAATTTTGCATTTTGTTTGGCAACGTTGCAAAAAATTAAAAAACTAAATATGGCGTCATACGGACAATTTTGTAAGGAAACAAAAAATGCTAAAATATATAGGGTGTTCCATTTAAAAAAATTTATCTTTTTATTGTCCTACTTTTTTGAACCATCCTGTATGTTCAAAAATAATTTTAGAACATATATTTTTTTTTACCTCACAACTTTTATAAAAACTTTTTTTTTATATCTTTAATAGTAGAGACGGTATATTACTTTGTCAGACAAATGGGCCACCCTGTAGGTAAATATCAAACAAAAGTCGACAAATTTGTACCGCATTGATCTTAAAACTAATAACCGCCATCGAAATCACAATCTCAAGATTAATAACTGCCATCCATGGTACGAAGGCAGTCAAAATCACACAATCACAAACAAACAGTCAAAATAATCTAAAAAGCTCGAAGGAAAATGTGACTGTTTAACAGATAATAAGATTTAAACAATTTTTTAAAAATTTTCTTTCTTGTAGTCCTGCGGATATGCATATGCACAGGGATGAGATTATACAACTTAGGCCCAATATATGAAACAAAATGCTGGCCCTGATTATTTCTGCAGTATGCAGTGTTAAGCAAGTTGTTAATATTTCCTCTGGTAACATATACATGAGAGATAAACAAATTATTAAATTTTTTATTTAGATGAACAAAATTACAGATCGTGATTATGTAGAGGCCCTTTACATTAACTACCCCTTCCTCATACAAGAGGCTGGTCGAATATAATCGCGGCTTATTTAAAACAATTCTAACAATGTAATTCTGTACAACCCTTAGTCGTTCCAGATGACAGTCATGAGCTCCCCCCTAGACCAAAATGTCATAGTTCAGTAAAGATTTAACAAGTGCTTTGTATATCATTAAAAGATTTCTCCTACATAAAAATTCCCTCATCATATAGAACTTATAAATAAGACATCTTATTTTTTTGCACAAATGTAATATATGTTGATCCCACCTAAGATGTTTATCAATAAAAACTCCAAGATATTTGGTAAGTATAATATGCAACAAGGTAACCTCAAGACTGGTATGGGAATGTCAGGAGGAACTAGATGCCCTGGCAAAAGTAAACAAAGTAATACTGCAATAGGTACCAGGCCACGAAGATATTATACAGGAAACGAAAAAGCCGACAAACTTGCGAGAAAAGGCTCCGAAAACACATTCATTGGTCCAGAACAGGCACTCGGAGTGTCAAGATGCACGGCACGAGATGCTATAAAGCCATGGATCAGGAATGAATACTAAATCCGAAACATGGTTCGATACCCATGACACTCCAAGAAAAGGTTGGGGTGATTCTTCCAAAAAATGTAAAACCAAAACATTTATTATAGGTACCTAAAATAACAATACCTGCCTATCTATTTACTTTAAATTATAAAAATAAATCATGTGGTGTAGGTACATTTTTAAGCCGACCCTAATCCCATTTATTGAGCTTTGAAGAGGTTGAGGCATGAGGGTTTAATCAGGTAGTTTATTTATGGCAGTAAGAGTCAACGGTATAATTCTGCAAATACTATACTTAAATTAAGAGTATTATTTTTTATATTAGTGTTACTCTTTTCTGTGTATAAATTGTAAAATATATCCCACACACGTACGCTACTGTACAGCAGTAAATTCATGAATTCCATTAGAAAAGGAAAATATTGAATGTCTTCAGTTTAAAAATAAAAGTTTTTATTTTAGTATGTAGGTTGGAATCATTCTAAATCCATTTCCTTACTTAAAGCTGTAGAGTTTGAAATATTTTTTATGTCTAGAGGCTAAAGTAATTTGTGCATACATTAGCTTCTTCAGGATAATTCAAAAACCAGTAAACCTATGACGCTAAATTACGAAAAATAAATGTTAATACCCGTAGCCTTGTCCGCAGTGGCGGCTCGTAGATATTGAGTATGAGAGGGCACGCAAAATTTTACTAATTTTTAAGGAAATATCCAAAATGCATTACTTACAAATTCATATCGAAAATATTAGCTACGAAAATTGGGCAGAATGTTATTTACGTTTCTTTATTTTTTTTAGAGCATCCGAACAATAATTCTAAATTCTTCTCAAAAGTTACCAGCTCCATGCAAAATTAGATTTATATACAGGGTGATTCACGGTGGATGGTACGTTAGAAGTATATGACGAACCAGTTAACGAATCGTTTTGAAAATTTGGTTGTTTATATAAACGGACATGCTCTATTTATCTAAAATATTTTTAATGATGCAGTGTTGCCACGTCTACCTAAAATTAGTAGCAATTTCGTTATTTTAAATGGAACACCCTGTATTTTATTAAATTTTTGAACCCTCTATTACTTTCTTAACAACTTTATTTAATGTTATTCTATACTTATCTCTTACCGTTTCTAAGATAATAATTAAATTGCATTTTTTTGACGAAAAACGTTAACTTAAAAAAATGTTGATATTTTTGAACTCTGAAATATTAGAGCCCCGAAAATTGGTGGATGGGTAAATATTACCAGGGGGCTTTTAACCCTATGCCGAAATCTTAGTTGCGATATACAGGGGGGTTTAAAAATACAGTTAATTTGGGGACTTCAATAGGTGACCATAAGTATATTTATTTAAATGTAACACCCTGTATATTATCACTGATTTAGAAAGCTACTTAAATTGGCTCTTTATTTTTGTATAACATATCATAGCTAACTAGTCAAGTTTTTGACTTATAAGCCATTATTTGTAAAATTTGGTCAAAAATTTAATTTTCTTTTGATTTTTAGTAAGTATGCCATGACAAACTCTTTACTCTTGTTTGACATAAAAATTATGTCGCTCTCATTAGCTGTTGGTATCAACTTGATGGAGCTCCTGCACATTGTACAAGAGAAGTTACAGTGGAACTCGATAGACTTTTTGATGATCGTTGGATAAGACGTTTGGGGCCTTGGAATTGGCCTCCAAGATCACCCGATCTCAATCCATTGGATTTTTACTTGTGGGGCATGTTTAAGGAAAAAATTTACAAGTCACCAGTACATTCAAAAGAAGAATTGCTACGTCGAGTTACCCAAGCATTTAGAGAACAAAATCCAAATGAGATTAGATCTTCCACGACTAATGCGGTAAATACCCGCATCTTAAAGTGTTTGGATGTAAACGGACAGCGTTTTGAACAATTGTTAAAATGATCGATTTAATTTTTTTTATTACAATCCTGAAATAGTATAAATTTCCTTAAGTTCATTGGCGGTAGATTTGGGTACATTTCATTAAACTTTATACATGTTCTAGCGATAATTATATCACACTGTCCAAATAAAATAAATAAATTCATAAGTACTGCGTTTAAATAGTTTTCTTCAGTAATTTTTAACTGAATTTTTAAAGAAAGTGCCATAATTTTTATGTCAAACAAGAGTTTGTCATGGCATACTTACTAAAAATCAAATTTTTGAGCAAATTTTACAAATAATGGCTTATAAGTCAAAAACTTGACTAGTTAGCTATAGATATGTTATACAAAAATAAAGAGCCAATTTAAGTAGCTTTCTAAATCAGTGATAATATACAGGGTGTTACATTTAAAAAAATATATATATGGTCACCTATTGAAGTCCCCAAATTAACTGTATTTTTAAACCACCCTGTATATCGCAACTAAGATTTCGGCACAGGGTTAAAAGCCCCCTGGTAATATTTACCCATCCACCAATTTTCGGGGCTCTAATATTTCAGAGTTTAAAAATATCAACATTTTTTTAAGTTAACGTTTTTCGTCAAAAAAATGTAATTTAATTATTATCTTAGAAACGGTAAGAGATAAGTATAGAATAACATTAAATAAAGTTGTTAAGAAAGTAATAGAGGGTTCAAAAATTTAATAAAATACAGGGTGTTCCATTTAAAATAACGAAGTTGCTACTAATTTTAGGTAGACGTGGCAACACTGCATCATTAAAAATATTTTAGGTAAATAGAGCATGTCCGTTTATATAAACAACCAAATTTTCAAAACGATTCGTTAACTGGTTCGTCATATACTTCTAACGTACCATCCACCGTGAATCACCCTGTATATTAAAAACATTGAGTTCTCGCTTAACCCGAAACCTGGGTAATGTTTATTATCTGTTAAATTAGTAAAGAGTTCAATTGTTTTTTTGACATTACCATAATCATTAGGCCATAAAACTACAACTCTTCCTAATTTTTTTTTTAATGTTTCCCCAAATCGGTGTGTGATCTATGCCGACAATGTAACGCTTTTAACTTCTGCTTCTTGCCTGAATGATCTTAAAGAGAACATTGAAATCACTCTTTCCAGTGCAGAGTCAGTTGGTTTGCAAGTAATAACTTTAAATTAAACAACATTAAAACTCAAAAAATCACTCTCAGCTTTAATAACTCCACTATCAAGCGCACCCATGTAAAGTTACTGGGTTTCCTCTTAAATGATGGTTTAAAATGGTCCCCCCCATATCGATAATCTCTGTTCAACATTCAGCAATCAAATATATTCGCTTAAGCAACTTAAAAAATATTTTAATGGTTACTTTGCAAACGTTCATTCTTTGTTGTCCTATGGTACAGTTCTGTGGAAAAATTCATCACAGTCTGATCGAGCTTTCAAATTGCAAAAACGCGCTGTCAGAACAGTCGAGGAAGTAGGTCCGCTTAGTTCGTGCAGATCTATCTTTAAAAAATTTAAAATTATGCCCTTACCCTGCATTTATATATACCAAACCCTTCTTGATATTCATAGCCACCCAGATAAACATATTAAGCTCTCGCACAATCATACATACAACACAAGATCACACCATAGTTTACTGATTCCTAGGCATCGACCACATATACATACACTATATTGCCAATACAAGCAGCCGCACGAAGCAAGAATACACCCATCGTGCGATTCAAAATAACCTGAGTTGGGGGCCGTGGCGCTTGCGCAGTAGGGAAAAAATTAGGCAACCCACACGATTTCTAACAGAACCCATGGTTTCTTGAACAGAACCGGCTCGCCGTTATATTCTTATTAGTCGCCATTTTTTGTTTCGTTCATTCGTGTGTTGTTATAATTTCCAAGTTTTGAGTGTTAATATTTATAAAACTTTACTTTGGACATTTTTTTTGTTAGTTTGTAAGTTATAGTCGTTTCCATCTTTTTTATGTTGTATTCGTTCGGATGTTCCGTGTGTGATTGTGAATATATATTTTTAAGTTTTGGGTGCGAATTTAGGTATAAAACTTTACTAGACATTTTGTTATGGTTAGCGACTTGTGTCTCAAGATGGGTAGAAAAAAGTGCATGATCCTTTTTGGCACGAATCGCGCTTCAATACCAGAAATAAGGTATTTCAGGTACCTATGTAAAATATTGGTTACTTAGTTTTATTTGACCATAAACTGTACACTGTACACACCCGAACTAAACGGGTGAATTTAAATAAGGCTTGTAAAAATATTTTGAAGTCAAGAAGCAAATTTCCGATCTGCGCAAACTCAACGGCCCCTGATCATCTGCTTACAGTGGTGTCATCATTGAATTATGGTATTAGCAATATAGTGTGTAATGTACATATATATGTGGCATCGACTAGCAAGTACAGAACGTAATACATTAAATATTTCTCTTTATAATAAACTTGGCAATCCCGTTAAACTTTTAAACCATCGTCAATTTAAACGCACAATAAAAAAAATGTATTGAAAAGTTCCTTTTATTCTGCGAATGAATATATGGAGGCGCCATCTTTGACAATATAATATATATTCTATATATTTGTAAACAATGATTTAAATATCTACATTGTTAGTATTTATCTGTTGTTTGTATTTTATTTTTTGTGGTACTTTTACTATTCTCTTTTTGACCTGCAACAAACTTATTTTATACAGGGTGATTCCTAAGTTGATACTTCTTTTTTAGCTGCGTATAGAAGGCATTTAAATAAACATAATTTTCAAATACCGTTTTTCAAAAAACCCAAAAATAAAGTACTTACATTCATTTATTACACTACAAATCAAATACGGTTCTGCCTAACTTGCCCGTTGAATAACATTAAGAAAACTTCTGGGTGTAGAGAAGAAACATCCGCACTTTTGCAACACTCACAATAAATTAGCACCATAATTAGTTCATTGTTTCAAATATTACCATTTTCACCAATTAACTTGCTCCAGAAAACCACACCGCTCAGCGAATTGCCAAAATAAATAACTGACGGCCGATCTGTAAGATGCATGACTAACAATACAAAAAACGGAGAAAAACAATATAAAGTAAAGGGCTTTGATTACGAGGCCTGCACTTAAATTTTTTACTTCTGTAACTCGGCTATTTTTAAGTTTTTTGAAAAAGTTGTTTATTTTAATTTCTTCTATACACAGCTAAAAAAGAAGTATTAACTTAGGAATCACCCTGTATATGTAACGTTGTCAAATAAAGCATATCTAACTATCTAATTTAACCGACGTCGTATCTCTTATAATAAGAAAGTTAGCAATCGTGCCGACTTTATTTTGAACGCACGGTATAGTCGGATTTAGTTGCCGTGTCTCCCTCTTTAGGTTGATACTTTGCCGAAAGCCACAAGATCTTCGCGGAAAATTTAACGAAATTCTATCCTATTTTCGGTTACACAGCGGGTGGAATTGTGGAATGGGGACGACTGGATTGATTTTATTTTTGAAATTAACTGTACCGGGTGGTCAACTAAGAATGACCGCCGGCCATATCTCAGAAACTAGTAATCGTATAGCATCCGGGTAAATTTTATTATGACAAAAGTGTCCAAGAGAAAATGCTGGAAATTATTTTTAAGTTCCGCATTTTGCCGCAAAAGGGCGAAATTGAAAAGTAAATTTTAAAATTTTACATATCTCCGAAAATTCCACATTAAGGTATATCTTTGATAACACCATTAAAACGCTTGGACAATTATGCATCATTTTGGTCTTATGCTGATTGGCGTACCGACTTTAATAAGAGGAGGGGAAGCTGTTGAAAGTGTAATCAGTAAAATCGCTGTAACTTTTAAACGACTTATTTACTATTTTTTGAGATATGGCCGGCGGTCATTCTTAGTTGACCACCCGGTACTTAGTAATTAAAATATTCCTGTTTTTAAATATTTTTTGTCACTGTTAAAGTACTGAATTTGTTTAACTTTTTTTATTAACATGTTATGTTTATAGGCAAGAATAAAGGGTAAATTTAATTCGTTTTTTGTCCTGGTAAAAATTATAATCTATTCCATGTTGCTTTATAGGAACGATTTATTTTTTTAAATGAATATTTTAGATATACAGTAGAACTCCAATTATCCGAACTCCGACTATCCGAATCGCCAATTATCCGAATCACAAACAAGTCTTGACTTGACTTGTCTTAACTTGCCGTTGTGCCTACACTGACTTCCCCCCGCGTGTGTAGGCACAACGGCAAGTTAAGACAAGTTCCGGCGCATTCCAGTCACGGCGCACCTGTCATTGTTTGTTTTGATTAGCCAGTGTGCTATTGACCTTGCTCGAGGACGCTACTCTTTCGCTACGGCTTACTTTTGTTTGTGCGTGTACAATACATATGTACTGTATTGTTTTTATACCATGGCTTCGAAAAGAAAACGTGTTGTGCTATCGTTAGCGGACAAACTGAAAATTATAGAGCAACTCGATAAAGGTGTAACGGGTAAGAAGTTGTCTGAGATTTATGGTGTTGGACAAGCAACAATTTCTGACATTAAAAACAGTAAGTCAACACTTTTAAACTTTGTTTCGGTGCTTGAAAATGAAGATGGAAGTTCCTCCAGGAAAACAATGAAGACAGCAACCAACAAAAATTTGGAAGATGCCGTGTTTAAATGGTTTTTGCAGCAACGTTCTATGGGAAATCCGATTTCAGGTCCAATCCTTTGTGAAAAAGCCAAAATCTTAGCAGAAAAGCTTGGTTATTCATCTTTTAAGGCTAGTAACGGCTGGCTCAGGAATTTTAAATTCAGGCATGGTGTACGCGAGTTAGATTTGGCTGGTGAGAAGCTTTCAGCAGACTCTGCAGCTGCTGAAAATTTTATTGAAAAATTTAAAACTGCATCAGAATCCTATGATCCGGAGTTTGTTTATAATGCCGATGAAACTGGCCTTGTTTGGAAAGCATTACCAAAAACCACTTTGGCTTCTAAAAGGGAATCTAGTGCCCCTGGACATAAGGTCAGTAAAGAACGTGTTACAGTGCTTAACTGTGCCAACTCCACTGGAAATCATAAACTGCCACTTCTTTTGATAGGAAAATCAAGAAATCCAAGAGCATTTAAAAACGTAAAAAAACTTCCACTCTTCTACAAAAGTCAACCCAAGGCCTGGATGACTGCAGCTTTGTTTACCGAATGGTATGATGAAGTGTTTATTCCTGAAGTGAAAAAGCAACAAAAATCGGTGGGAAAAGAAGGCAGTAAGGTGCTTTTAATTGTTGATAACGCACCCACTCATCCTACAGCAGAACTGTTGGAAAGAGAGAATGGGCAGTTTAAAACGACGTTTTTGCCTCCCAATGTTACAAGTTTGCTGCAACCCATGGACCAGTCTGTTATTGAAACAATGAAGCGCCATTACAGAAGGCAACTGCTGAGAAAACTGCTGATCGAAGGTGCTGAAGATGAAGAATTGGTTTTGGCAAATCATAGCAAAATAAATTTAAAGGACTGCTGTTACATGGTAGCGGAAGCTTGGAGTTTGGTTACGGCAGTGACGCTAAGACGTGCGTGGAATAAACTGAAAGGCCTACCGTCTGAGAAGAACAAAAAAAAAGAATCTGAAGAAAATGAGAAACAAGAATATGGAGAGGATGATGATGATAAAGATGCGTTGTCACTAGAGGAAATAAGAAAAATGATTGTAAAAATTCCTGGTTGTACAGAAGTAAGTGCTGAAGATGTAGGAGAGTGGATGGCTTGTGACACGTCTGACCCTGGTTTTCAAATTCTCAATGACGATGAAATTGTTGTAAGTGTGAGAGAAGATGTTGAAGTGGAAGTGGAAGAAGAACTTTCTGCTGATGTTGAAGTAGACGCTGGACCATCAGCTAGTGAAGCATTTGCCGGCCTCGAGACTGCTTTGAAGGGGATGGAGCGTCAGCCCGAGTGTGACCACTTGCAACTGCTCACCGTCAAGCGAATGCGTGACCTGGCTGCCCGAAAACGGTTGAAGACCGCAAAACAGCTTACATTGACGGAGATGTTTAAAAAACAATGATTTTTATTTCTAAACTTGTACATAAGTACATTTTATTTATATTTAAAACATGTGAAAATTTCATTTAGTAATTCAATAAAAAAATAGTGCAATATCAAAACGTAGCTTTTATTCTCTCCAATGGCAATTTTTTTTAAAAAAATCCGATTATCCGAATATTTGATTATCCGAATGGGTCCCGGTCCCCATTAATTCGGATAATTGGAGTTCTACTGTATTTACCAAAATAATAGTTAGAGATTTTAAAAAAATTCTGAATATGCATAATAAAATTTGTTTTGAATCACAACGTTTCAACTGGTAAGTATATCCAGTCGTCTTCAAGTGAATACTAAATAAATATGGTAACTACAGCTTTATTTATACTCGCCAGGTACAATGACGTACAACTGATAGATGAGTCATGCGTTTTAACTCTTTTGTGGTTTTGTTAATTTTACTTTCAAGCAGACACTAGAAGCTCGGTATTGACCCGTTATAAGTTATAAGTTCCGTAACTACGAAAAATCTATATAAGGTAAAATTAACACAACCCCATAAGAGTTCACCTGAAGACGACTGGAAATACTTACGAGTTGAAACGTTGTGATTCAAAACAAATAAAGACAATCAGTAACGTAGCCAGAAAATATGCTGGGGGGTGGGGGGCTCAGGGGGCGTAAATAGGATTTTTTTTTCTGGAGACAGAGACAGTCGGGACTACATGTATTTCATCATGGTATTGTACCTAGTGAAGAAGGCTGAAAAGCGCTGCAGGCAAAAAATTTTCAGGGCCACGCCCAAAGTTCGTTTAAAATTCACCTAACTACTATCAAATTTCGAAAATGAAATTATTACCTCTCCCCGTCTGCATGGTTGGATTAAATTTGGTTTTGTAAATGTTTTTTTTTGACTTTTTTTTTTGATATTCCTTTGATATCTATTTAAAAAAAAACATTTTTTATATTTGTGAAAAATATGAATATTGGTGTCAATCCAAAATTTTAACGTAAGACGTATGTATGACTAACCAGCGTTTTTCGAGCTCGGTTTTTCATTATTAAAAATGTTAGCGAAATCAGAACCCCACTCTTGTAATTATAATTAAAGTATTTATTCGCACTCAATTAAAATCACAATATCAAAACAAATTAAAATAATAGCACAGGAAAAGAAGTGAACTTAAAATAATGTTCATTTCTGGGATTAAATATTTTATTACACTGGGTTATATTTTTGTTGATTTAAAATAGCTCTAAAAAAGGGAAAACGAAACAGACAAGTATATAATAGAAAAATACTATAAAATATTCTTTTTAATCGTTTTCCTATTAAATTGTATCATAAATTAGTAACTAAAACGATATGCGTCCGAAACCTTAATCTCTATATAAAACAGGACTTTTAGAAGGAAAAGTTTAAAAACTAAACGTTTCCCACAAGATCTTTGTAATCTTAGCCAAGAATACATTATTATTGCCTTTATTTGGTAACAAAATTACAAAGTTAAATATATTATTATTTAAAAATGTAAATTAAGAGTCCAAGCGTGAGCGAAAAATTAGGTTGCAGTTAGACTTTTAGATCCGAGCTCCTAGGCTCGGGGTGGCAGCCCCCCCCCCCTTCCCCCCACACACCTACGCCACTGAAGACAATGCAAGTCTAAGACATCATTGTCTCCAACCTTCAACAAATGATACAATGCTTTGATCTTTTGGCCGTCAGGGGGTGGGGCAAGGGTAACGTTTACCCGTCTCCCTATCATCCTTTAAAATATATTCAAAGCCTTGTCTGACGCCTATTTCCTCTCCTTTTTATGGTAATTAATTAATTTTTGCATTTATAAAAAAACATCACTTACCTAACGTCGATATAACATTTCCTAAAGCCACCAAACTTTTATTGATATTGGCCCCCTCTCGGAACCTACTAGGACCGTATCCCCTATTCCCAGCTCTTTCATTGCCTGCTAAGTCTACTAGGTGTAATTTGACTCCGTCACACGTCACTGAGAACACGGAGTGGCTCCTACTAGATTTGGGATTTGTGGTGGTTGAACCTACTTTTCTCCTGAAAGTTCCTGCTTCCAGACGTTCTATGAGTTCGGTGTCGGTGGTTACGTGATGTTCAGATAGCCCTGGAATATAGTTCAAATATTATAGTTAAAACGGAAATCCTGCAGGCAAAGATACATTAATTTTGATCGAAAAATCAATAATATTAAAAAAGCAATTTTCAAAAAACGGTTAATTATCAATCACCCTGTATAGGCTAAATCAATTTTAGTTAAGCCGTTTAGTATTTGAAAAATGCAAGCATCACTTTTATCTTACTTTTTCACCGAGTTGCACAAAAAGTTATCACCCTCTATTAGCAGTAGCCCCCCACCTCCCTGAAAAATTTAATGCAAAATTTCTTATTGGGTAAATTCTTAACGAACTTAGGGTTTGACCCACATATTTTTCGCCTGAGGCGCCTTTTTGCTGTGCTCATACTCCCCCCCCCCCCCCCCCAATTTCTCGCTGGCTACGGCCTTGACACAAAGACCTCCCAATATTTATAAAGTTTAAAGCAATTGGGTGCAAATACAAAGTTTAGCTTGTCAGTCTCTGATTAAACTTTGTGTTTTGAATACGCGGGTCACGGGTAAACTAACCAAGAACGATTTTTCTTTGTACAATCGTTTTTTCTTGTTTTCTATATAATAGTCTTACCTTCAACATATGGTCCCTTCTTCGGATGCTCCCTTACTTTTAAAGGTCTTTCCTGCCCTTGACCTTTGATATCACTTTTTGTAAGTAAATCTGCTACTTTTTCATTATAAATTTCCAAATAACTAAAACCAAAATAAAAAAACTAAAAACCTATAAATCTTCGTAAGCTTTCATTTTTATTGGTTTATAACTTTTACTACGACGAGCCGTTTTCGAGTTATTAGCAAAAAAATAACCCCCCTGAAGCGAAGGGTCTGGGACTTTCAGTATGTTTACCTCCTAAGTACCCCCAACATTCCTGAAGTTAAAATCCCCCTCTCCTCCATGCACTCTACACCCACTTCGTTCCGGCCTAATATCTTAGAAAGTTGCTATTTGGTGAATTTAGAGCCAAAGGATCAATTGTTCATATAAGATTTAAAAAAATTGAAGATAAACAAATATTCAAAATAGCGCTAAAGAAACCTCTAAAACTATGTCACAATAGCCCCATGCAGTTTACTGTAACTATGTCGACATCCCTACAGTATTTTTTTAAGAGATGATAAAAATATTGGTCCAAGAGGGACGTACGTACCCCCCTCACTGGTTGATGATAAATAATAAAAAAATTAATTGGTTTAGGGGAGTAACTTTGAGTCTTGGAGACTAACCCCCCCCCCCTCTTTATAAAGTACAAAGCGATATTTTAAATGTGTAATATTTCACACGGGGAGCTTTTGTCTAAAAATCGCACTTTTTAATTTAATGCAAAATTATTCAATATTTAATTGAAACCAGTAGGAAACTACCCTGTATCCCAATTTTGGAAATATTTATAACATGAACACAACATGGATTAATATGGTACATGTTAAAACGTAGACGATGCCAGCACGCAAAAAACACACCTTATCAAGTAAAATCTTCTTTAAACACTTTTAAAAAACTTATGTAAACGTTTCTATTCAATACCGATGTATGTAAGAAAACTAACAAATCGCGTGTTTTTCGCCGTTAAAGCACTTGCACCCGACAAGCACGAAATGTAATAACTGAAAACACACTTCGCCTTCCGAATCTCATTTAAAACTGAATAAAGTTTGTTTCCCAACTTCTCAAAACAATTTCCCATAATTATTATTCTAATTTAGAATTTTGCTAATTTAATATTTACAAGGAAAAAAAAATTTATTCATGATTTAGGTGTATCATTAAATTTCAGTGTTGGGCTGGGAAGATTTGACCCTGGCGGCGGCAACTATAGCGAATCGGCTCCTACACCAAACAGAAATTACAAATTATGGTAAAAATAACATCCACTTGCTGGTAGAGACGTTCGAAAAAAAATGTCCAAAGGGAAAACAAAGAAAAGTTCAGGTCACTTTTTCGCCAGTCTGAAGAGAAGAAATGCGTATTTATGTTTTTTTTGTCACAATTAAAAAAAAATATATTAAGTTTAAAAGAAATTACAACTATATAAACGAAAACTATTTAAAAAAATTCCATATCAATCTTTTTCATAGTTTTTATTGGATTACATTCCGGTTGCCACTCTTGAATTAATGTGGTAAGGGGTCTCCACGTACATCGGGAGCTTACTATAGTGGAGAAAAATAAACCAGGCGTTGAACTACGCAATATGCGACTACCTATTACTCCTTTTAAGCGTCCTGAAACAGATAGTTTCAGGATGGAATAAATAAATAAAATAATCGGTTTTGGAACATTTTCTAAAGCCAAGCGAAGTAGTGTATAGTTTGGTACAACATATGTACGCAGTTTTATACTCCGGTACTGTACCAGAGTGAGATAGATAAAAACTTAACAACGGTAAGGAGAAAGAAAGTCCTCGCTCTATGCTTTCGCCGCGTTTTTTTTCTAAACAGATTGGAAATATAATAGCCCTAATAGGCACAGTTTTCTTAAGCAAGTAAATTTTATATCATAAGGCAGGTAAAGTTATGGACATTTTAGAAAACAAAGGAAAATTGATCTAGGCGGCCATTTTTAAAAGAAATGATAAAGTGTGATATATCATTAAAAAGAGAATTTTCCATAGAATTCAAGCATCGAAGAAAAATGGGGGTTTCCATTTAAAAGTTAACTTCACTTCCGGTTAAACCGGTTAAGTGGATTTGAATTGCCCAAAAAATGGTAATTTACACCCAAATTTTTAAATATTTTTTTTTAAATTACGGAAAATATTGGGGTCACACAAAGTTGTGTTACCCGGTTTTTGTTCCAAAGTTTTTTGTGTAGTTACAATGGTTTTTTTTTGAATAATGCGTGTAGTACCAATGCTGAAATAACATTACATAATTGTTGTTTTTAAGTGACTTTTGTAGACTGCATTGTTTTATTGTGTCCTAGTTCACATGACTGACTGTTAAAATAATATACCTAAAGTATGGTTGCTTTATTTTACATCTACATTTTAGGTATAAAATAGGTATAACTTCAATATTCTTAATATTATGCAAATTTAATACAGCCGTATCCTTCTCAAAGGTTTTTAATTTAGACCTTATTAGGCATATTAAAACAATCTGGGTTCTGGTGTATGGTAGCAGCTTCCTTAAACTTCCTCCTTCTCCAGTGTGGTTTTTTATGCAGAATTTGAGCTTCTCTCCATTTGATATGATGGCCGTGTGTCTAAGCAAGGTCAGCTGCACCTGATTTTTCAGTCTCTTCTTTTATGTGTGTGAAGAAAGCAACGAAAATGGTTCATTTCCTGTAGCCACGAATTTCTTAATCAGTTGGAAAAAGTGTAAATGTGGCCACGGTAGTTTAAATATTAACATCTTTTAACTTTAAATAATTAGCAACGAATCTTAACTTTACTATCAATGAAATTATTTAATTAATTAATTAATTAAACACACCTATTTTTTTTTTTATAAAGTTTAGCTTAAATTCTTACTATACTTCTAGCTATATGACATATTTCAAAAGATTGAGAGATGTTAGACTATACCTATAGCTTACGTATCCACTATATGACATACTCCAGAAAATGCCGGGGACTTTGTAAAAAATTAATAACTTCGAGATTCCGCTTATAAATTGGGAAAAAATTGCATTTACATCCGAAATAAAAGTTTAGACGCCACCATATTTTAAGGGATGTTAGCCTATACCGATATTTTATGTATCCACTTTATGACATGGATAGGCTAACATCCCTTAAAATAAGGTGGCGTCTAAACTTTTATTTTGGATATAAATGCAATTTTTTTCCAATTTATAAGCGGAATCTCGGAGTTATTAATTTTTTACAAAGTCCCCGACATTTTCTGGAATATGTCATAAAGTGGATACATAAGATATAGGTATAGGCTAACATCCCTTAAAATATGGTGTCGTCTAAACTTTTATTTCGGATGTAAATGCAATTTTTTTCCAATTTATAAGCGGAATCTCGAAGTTATTAATTTTTTACAAAGTCCCCGACATTTTCTGGAATATGTCATATAGTGGATACGTAAGCTATAGGTATAGTCTAACATCCCTCAAAATATAGTGGCGTCTAAACTTTTATTTCGGATGTAAATGCAATTTTTTTCCAATTTATAAGCGAAATCTTGGAGTTATTAATTTTTTACAAAGTCCCCGACATTTTCTGGAATATGTCATATAGTGGATACGTAAGCTATAGGTATAGTCTTACATTCCTTAAAATATGGTGGCGTATAAACTTTTATTTCGGATGTAAATGCAGTTTTTTTCCAATTTATAAGCGGAATCATGCAATTTTTTTCCAATTTATAAGCGGAATCTCGAAGTTGTTAATTTTTTACTAAGTCCCCGACATTTTCTGGAATATGACATATAGTGGATACGTAAGCTATAGGTATAGTCCAACATCCCTTAAAATATGGTGGCGTCTAAACTTTTATTTCGGATGTAATAGCAACTTTTTTCCAATTTATAAGCGGATTCTTTTGAAATATGTCATATAGCTAGAAGTATAGTAAGGATTTAAGCTAAGCTTCATAAAAAAAAATAGGTGTGTTTAATTAATTAATTAATTTAATAATTTCATTCATAGTAAAGTTAAGATTCGTTGCTAATTATTTAAATTTAACAGATGTTAATATTTAAACTACCGTGGCCACATTTACACTTTTTCCAACTGATTAAGAAATTCGTGGCTACAGGGAGATGTAACCATTTTCGTTGCTGTGATAATGTAATATGCAGGCGCAATTGACAATTTAACGCTAAATTCGTGGCTAGGTTTTACGGTAAAAACCCGTTGCCGCTAATTTTCGTTGCTTTCTTCACACACATTCTTCTTTTAGCGTTTTGTTTTTTGATCCTTGTTTCGAGTGGCCTTGGTGTCCCACCAATGTAAGATCGGACATATTCGCAGGGGACCTGGTAGACACAGTTTTATCTGTCTTCTTGGCTTGTTGGTTTTATCTTCGTCAGGTAGCTTCTTAAAGTGTCTCCCGAGCTGAATACCGTATTGATGTTTAAAATACCTCGTAGAAACTGAACGCATGACTGCACCCATCTCAGTTATGCTCCAGTGTATCTAGCTAGATAAATAGAGATGTAGTTACTGTACTTATTTAGTATTTACCTAAAGACGACTGGAGATACTTACCAGTTGAAACGTTGTGATATAAAAAAATAGAGATAAGGCAAAACTCTGCTATCATTCAAGAAACATCATTGTCTCCAACCTTCAAACAGACACTAACTTGTTTGGATACCTTGGATATTCAAAGAATACAAAAACTACAAAATTCCTGTCTGAGATATATATTTGGAATAAGGCGTCGTCAAAGAATTACTTACAAACTTACGGAACTCAAATGGCTTAACATGTACAACCGCAGAGTACTCCATACTTCTTGTTTTATATTTGGTATTATTAAAAATAAACGCCCAGCTTATTTGCACCGGAAATTAACTTTTAGAACTGATGTTCATAGATTGAACATTAGACCAAAGACTCTTATTGATATTCCCCTGCATCATAAAGAGCTATTTAAACGATCATTCTCTTATAACGCTGCACATTTGATGAATGCTAACACCCCAACCGACCTCACGTTGAGCTGCCTGGCTTACAAAAAAAAAACTAAGCTCCGATTAATGTCTGCTCAGGTGTAACCAATTTTCAGTGATTTCTTTTGAATTGGGATTTGTACTCAATTTTGATTTTGTATTTTATTTTCATTGCTCTTTTCTGGTTATGATCGACACATTTACCATATTATACCTTATTTCTTTGTCTAAGGTCCCATTTGCGGTTACCTGTTTGCGTTGGCTGTTTTTGTCTGGGTATTAAACTTTGCAAATCTTTAATTTTGAATCAAATTTTCTTTCTAGTTATATAGTCCTATCTGTTGTTGTTGTTGGCAGTTGCAATTTGTTGTAATCAGTATATTATTGTTAAGTTATTGGTGTTTATATCATTATTTAGTCTTAGTTAAGTAGTCTAGTACAAGGCCACAACACCCCCTGACAACCTGTTAGGAAAGCTGAAACAATGGCCTATTGGTCCAAATACTTTATAGCAGCGGTTTTCAACCTTTTGGAGTGATGTACCACAAAATCCTTTTTATAATTTTAGGTACTACCTAACTAAAATACCTATCTAGCATAGGTATTTAATTAATTCTAATTCATATGGTGAAATTTTAACCAAGGGATAAAATAAAATTCAACAATAGTAAACATATTTTCTACTACATTTTTAGGTTTTGTACATACATACTTACAATAAGAAACTAATTAGCAAAACTAAGTGTTGCTAATGCTCCCCTATTTTAGTTTTTTTCGATGTATTTTGTCGAGTTTCCTTTTTTAATTTTTTTTATGTGGTGCTGATTTTAGGTCTGTTCTTGCATACCACTGCAAATAATGATATATTATTATGTACCACCAGTGGTACATGTACCACAGGTTGAGAACCGCTGCTTTATAGGCTTAAAAGTAAGATTGATGTTATTTCGTTAAATAACAATTTATTCATCTTCTTTTATATTTTATTTTGTATATTGTAGAATGGACTAATAAACGTCTTATTATTATTATTATTATTATTATTATTAAAATGTTTTACCGGGATGTTGTTACAAATACAGTTTTATATTAAAAGACACCTACGTACTAAAATCAAAAAAATATTTACGATGACTAGATAAATCACTTTAAACTTGAACTTTTTTGTTAATCTCACATTATAAAATATAAAATTACCATTTCTGATATTTCTTCGTTTTAAACTGGACCTCGGTTTAAATCACAGGGTGCTACACATTCGTGTGCGTACAAGGGGATCTCGAAAATGGTAAGAGATACGAAGATGGTTAAATTGAGGCAAAGTTGCGTATTTTGGGGCTTAAATTTGGTGAAAGAAAATTGTAAACATTAGAGATATCCGAAAAAAAACAAAATTTTTAGTTTTGGTTTTTAATTATTTGCGCCTTCATTTTTGACTTGGGGAAAAAAACAAAAAACACTTTCCTATAGCCGTTCTTTATGTTTTACACGATGGCATTATTAGTTATCAAATTGGACGTTTCGTTCTTTAGATACCAACCTCAAGTCAATTTTTTTAAATACGAACCTGGAATTTTTAAAACAGTTTTAAGAACTTCTAAGGTTTGTAAATGTAATACAATTTAAAGGTTTTTAAAATTTTAACGTTTTGTTGTCAAATAACACACTAACATTTCAAATTATCCTTTCTTTACTATTATGGCCCTGGCAATTACTTTTAGAATTACTTTAATATTAAAATTACATTACATGAAGTTATGGTGTTTAGGCCGTATATTTTTTAAATGAGATTTACCGTCACAATGCTCTACTCTAGGAAGTAAGCAAGTTTTTAAGGCATGAGAAGTAATTTTATTTTTTATTAGTATTTTATTTATTTTATAAATATAACGTGTATCTTAAGTTCTATGGTTTTTGCCTTAGACCTAGACCGAAGTACTGTAAAACAGAAAAAAAATAATGCTCCCGAGTGAACTGGAGTGTTAGTCTAGTTATGTTACTGTGATGCGCTTACATTTATTTCAAAAACAATTTAAATTTTTTTTACTGTTTAGAAGATTTGATTATGCTAGTTTCAGGCGAAATATGTAACAAAAATAAACAGACAGAAAAATATTTGAGGCCGAGACTTTGGGTCTCTTTTCTGATAAAGTATCAATTATCAGGCCTTTTTAAGTAAAACTGGATGGCTTTTTCAAATTAGAAATCTTTTGTTTTTTAGTTTGACTCTAAATGTTCAGGACCGTAATGAAATAAAAAAGATAATTTGAAAAATGTGTTATTAGATGACAAAACGTTAAAATTTCAAAAACTTGTACATTGTATTAAATTTCTAAAGCTTACAAATCCCTAAAATTCCAGGTCCGTATTTAAAAAAATTGACTTGATGTTGGTAACTAAAGGACGAAACGTCGAATTTGAAAAATAATAATGCAACATTGTAGAACATATAAAACGGCTATGAAAAAGTGTTTTTTATTTTTTTTTTCAAGTGAAAAATGAAAGTGCAAAAAATTAAAAATCAAAAATAGAAATTTCTGTTTTTTTCGGATATCTCCGAAAGCATTCGGAATAATTACAATTTTTTTTTCGCCAAATTATTAAGCCCCAAAATACGCAACTTTGCCTCAATTCAACCATCTTCGTATCTCTTGTACGCACACAAATTTGTAGCATCCTGTATAAGTACTTAATACACATCTCTACGCCAATGAACTCGCTGCAGCGTTGGAGTTGAAATAGCAAAGCATCGGACCGGACGGGCAAGGAGAAGCGGCATAAAAATCCCCCAAACTGCTGCGAACGGCCGGAAATTTTTGCGAGCTGCTACCATTGCGGTGTTAATATCGATTTTCAGCTTAAGTAATAATTTACAGTATGACTCATAAATTTGAAGGAAGCGTCCCCCGTATCTGCCACGGGTTTACCCTTTTTTATATAATTTTTTCATACCTCACTGTCACCTTCATCCTACTAGCCTCATCATTAAGTGCCCCGTCTTCAAAATACTTAAAAATTTTCTTGCATAACCTCGGTGTTAAGCCCGGGTCATGGGGAAACCCCATCATTGTGTGAGTTTTTCCAGATGATGTCTGTCCATAGGCCAAAACGCAGGAATGGTTTCTGCTCTTCAGGGAGGTTCCAACGATGGTTTCTATGATTTCGAAAATCTAAAAATATTATATAGTTTTTTAAAAAAATATGAAAAAAATTTCAAATTTAAAAAAAAAATTATTTATCTATTTAGAATAAAATTTTCAATTGTTTTTGCTAAACTAGAAGTTCTTGTAAAGCCCTTGTTAAAATTTTTGTATTAAATTTTCAATTAGATAAGCCAGGAAATGATGCCGCGTTTCACGTTAGTATGAAGGGCTCTTAATACAGGGTGATTCCTAAGTTGATACTTCTTTTTTAGCTATATATAGAAGGCATTTAAATAAACAACTTTTTCAAATACCTTTTTTGAAAAAAATAGCCGAGTTACAGAAGTAAACAATCTAAGCGCGGGCCTGGTAATCAAAACATAGCCCTTTACTTTATATTGTTTTTCTCCGTTTTTGGTATGTTAGTCATGCATTTTACGGATCGGTCGTCAGTTATTTATTTTGGCAATTCGCTGCGCGGTGTGGTTTTCTGAAGCAAATTAATTTTAATAAATTGGTGAAAATGGCAAAATTTGAAAACAATGAACTAATTATGGTGCTAATTTATTGTGTGTGTCGTAAAAGTACGGTTGTTTCTTCTCTACACCCAGAAGTTTTCTTAATGTTATTCAACGGGCAAGTTATACAGAACTGTATTTGATTTATAGTGTAATAAATGAATGTAAGTACTTACCTACTTTATTTTTGAGTTTTTTGAAAAAAGGTATTTGAAAATGTTGTTTATTTTAATGCCTTCTATACGCAGCTAAAAAAGAAGTATCAACTTAGGAATCACCCTGTATACTATTGTTTTATTGTAAAAATTAAAAAATATCTAATGCTTAAATTTTTAAATACTTCTATTCCTTATTTTAAACGAAGTGTCAACGTTTGTCAAACGGATGTACGGTTGCAACATTAAACCTATAACATCCTGTATAAATATTACGGTCCAAGTGAAATGCTAAATAAACAAAGGATATTTTTAGAAAATAAAAATAAAAGTCAATTATTAAATTTCTTCAACCTAATGAAAATGACCCACTAAGCTTATTGACAGCGATTAGTAGGATTAGCTAATAGAATTCAATTTTAGCTCAATAACTGTATATTTTTATTATAAATATTATAAGTGTTTTAAAAATACTAGGAATATCGATATTATTTTAAAACAACCGAAGAGCTAAAATATGTTTCCATTAAAATTTTGTTTTGCTGTTCAGACTCTTAATAGACGTTAAGATTATTGATAGCAATTCATAGATAAATATGTTGGCTCCAATAGTTGCGGAATAGGGTATGTCTAATTTGCGGACCACTATTTAAATCGTCGTTTTTGAGTAACCATAATAAATGTGTGCATAGTGATGCATTTTCGCTTTATTTAAAAAGCGGCCAATTAGCCGTCCTTAAGTAGCAATTACCTGCAGTTTTAAACAAAGGAGATTTTGATTAATAAATTAATAAAAGCAAAAAACGAAAATTTGCGAAATGTGTCCATTTTTCTTTTTCTGCTTTTATTACTTTATAAATTTAAACTTGTTTAACTTTAAATTGTAGCTAATGATGCTTCAAATGTAGGTATTTCGCCGTTTTTGAATAAAAGGAAAAAACAACGAAATATTGATTTAAAAAAAACTAAATGGCGAATGCGTCATTAGACGTCACTCTTAAGAATGATTTCTTGCCCCCTCCTTTAACGAACAAACGAACGTGTATTTTGTTGGTTTATTTATACATACTTGCTCTTGGGTGACATCTTCGGATAAGCAATAATCAAATGCAAATCTTCTTACTCTTTCCCGACTATCACCAGCATTTTGTTCTGGCACCTAAAAAATTAAAAGAATTAATTAGAAACATGGCTTCAGTATGAAGCAAGGAAGTTCAAAGATGGAGAAACTAAAAATACTTCTGACTTTTGAATTTAGACCTATTTCGCTTTATGCTGTAAGACTTATGTCGGGTTGCACAAAAAATTTTAATATTAAATAACTAACCAGCAAGTTTGACTATGACATACATGACATCGGTGAAATAATTTTCTCACAATCATACTAGCCCGGTTACCTTAATTTTTAATTTACTAATTAGGAAATTTTGATTATGAGTTCATTATCCCTGTCAATGTCAATTATGTCACAGTCAAAATTGCTGGGTTAGTTAATTCCATTTATTGTGCAACCCAACATAAGAGGTGTGTATCTAAAATGTATACAGATCTGTCAGAGGATTTTTTGGATGGGCTTTTGCCTATCCAAGGTGTTATGGAAATGACATATTTAAACCCGTAAATCCTGATATAAACTTACATTGCAGAAACATATTTTTAAATATCGTTTTGTTAGAATGAGCGGGAAAATGAACCATTTAAGTATCTTTTGAAATGTGTGATGAGCCACTGTTTTAACAATATTTTATCGGCGACCGGTCACTGGCGACGAATGTCGATTAATTTTAGAGGTCATGGTCTAACTTTTTGGACTGTTGGTTTAAGAAAAGAGGTATGTAGTGTTTCTCTAGGCAAGATTACATCCAGGCCACGGTTATGTTATGGAACTTAAACCGGCCAACTAAAGGTGCTTTACGTCAGACGCGTTGTTTAAAATCGCAGGGTGAGTTGCTTCTCTAACCGCATTCTAAAATTGCTGTGTTAGGGCCGAAATTATTTCTTTTTTAATTGGATTTTGATAATGGAAAATATTATATCACTACCGGTGTCATTGAATATAGAATTTGAAGTACACTATAAAAGTTTATTCAGAATCCTACTATTTGGTTTTTATTACTTGTAAAACCAACTAGTGTTTTTTTTATAGTTTTTTGGCTTAAATATAACTTTAAAATATTGTGAACAAAAAAAAATAACAAAACTGTGGGCATTTAAATGTCCCGCTTCTTGACTTAAGGTTCTCGCCAGACACGATGGTGACGCCACTTGTTTTTCACGTTTCTTTGCTTCGACCAATTAACAAGTTTGTTTGTCTTCTTTCTTTATTTGTCTTCATTGAAGTAAATTATTATTGTATCGACTTCCTTGAACGCCCGTGCATTATTTAAATCCGCACACAGACGTTGATACCTGTGTCTGTCTTTTTATGCTCCCAATATAAAAAATTAAATTTTTTCATAACACGAGTCTCATTTATTTTACAAGAAATAACTTTTATAAAAAACAACTTTTTATGTCTTTTACTATTAGGTCCATTCGTTTAGTTTCTAAACCCTATTCATGGACATCCTGTATGTAAAATTGTCGCTAGTTCACAGTTCCTAAAAGTTTTGTGGAAATCTCAGTATTTTACTACGTTTTGTTCCAGTAGCTGCATCTGAAATTAGATCAAAAGAAAATTCGCTAAGCCAGATGAGTTATTGCATAGATTTGCCAAAGTTTAAATGTGCTATTTAATACTCTATATCCACATGTCATGCATTATGGATTTATGAACTCTGTGAAATCTTAGAACAGGTTAATGCGACAAGCGCTGTAGAAGACATGAGCCACTCAGCGTATTTTCTTAAAAAATAAAACGATACAAAGCAGCCACATGGACAATATGAGAAAAAACTTTATATTTGCGTCTCTCATAATATACGGAAAAAAAGCAACACTAATATATAGATTAATATTGTAAAAACACAGAATCTCTTACTAGTCAGGTGGAAGCAAACATTTAAGAAAGCATGAAAAATAAATTTTCAAACCACCTGAAAGTGCCTTATACTATAAGGTGTATTTTGTCTAACACTGTTAGATAATAAAATACAAATCGGATTGCATAGTTCTACCAAGAAATGAAAACCTTACATTGACAGGATGTCACCATCTGCAGGTGGTGACATCCTGCCAATGTAAGGTTTTCATTTCTTGGTAGAACTATGCGATCCGATTTGTATTTTATTATTCTGCAGGTGGTGACATCCTGCCAATGTAAGGTTTTCATTTCTTGGTAGAACTATGCAATCCGATTTGTATTTTATTATCTAACAGTGTTAGACAAAATACACCTTATAGTATAAGGCACTTTCAGGTGGTTTGAAAATTTATTTTTCATGCTTTCTTAAATAGATTAATATGCCTAATTCAAGTATATATGCTAGTTTAACCATTTCTTAAATAAAATAATACTGGGTTCAAATACTACCCAAGCAGTGGCGTAGCCAGAAAAATTTTCAGGAATGAAGGTAGGACTGATGTAAAATCTTATAAGGATACCGTACACTACCAGTCGGACTGACAGTCCTCAATGATATCAGTTCTTCGTCATTCTCGCATCAGATTTTTATTTTATGAGAATTTACATCAGTTCGACCATCAGTCCTTCAAATTTGCCCTTACACGATCATATTACTGCTTTAAATTTCAACATTTAAAAAAAGCCGAATAGATAGGTACACTATGATTCATTCGCTTCGTAAGAACCGACGTGATTTTGGAGCGCGCCGTCTTTTATTCCATAAAATAGTACAATATCTTGTGTCTTAAATCGATCGAAAATGGAGACAAACATAAGTTCGTCTCCATAAACGGTTGCCACATTTTTGCACTGATCCGTCGTTCTTTAAATATTAAAATTCAAAGATTACTGTAATCAAGACTGTCAATCAAACTGATAGTGTAGGGTCTGCTTATACCTGGTTAAAATAACAATATTTTTTTTTAATTAAAAAGCAGAATCAACCTGATAAAATTATACAGGGTGTCCCATAACTTATGAGCCGTAGAGTAACTGGAGATACTAGAAATCAAACTAAGCCGATTAAGTCATATACGTTTTTTCGGATTGTTACTCGTTCTAGAGATACAGGGTGTTGAAAGTAAAAGTTTATTCTCGAAAATAAGCCATAATTTTAAAACGAGTTAATGAATCGAATTGAACGTTGGCAATATTATGTTTTTATGAGCAAGAAATAAGAATTTGTTGAAATTTTTAGGTTTCAAACTATAGGGTGCTAGTTGCATACACTAGGCTTCATAAATCTATGATTTTTTTCTTACCTGTAATATTAGGTGTGTTCTGAGTCAGCAAGGTGTACTTGATTGATCTTAATATCTTTAACGGTTTTCGAGATATTTCTCTTTAAACATCCCAAAGCATAAAGAAACATAGTACATAATTAAATTAATATTTTAATTATCAAAAAAAAAACTGATATGACACAATCGGCTTAGTTTGATGTCTAGTATCTCCAGGTTCTCTACGGTCCATAAGTTATGGGACACCCTGTATATTTACCGATAACTTTATCAACAATAATTTAAAATTTAAAAAATTATCTTTAACGTTTTTCTTGTCCGTTTTTCTTCTCTTCAACAGTAGATGCTAATTATCGCATATTTATTGTTTGCGTTTCTCTTAATTGTCTTTCACATCATTATCCTAAACTTCCTAGTTTCTTTTGTTTTCTAATAAAAAAAAGCAGTGGAAGCACTAAAGTATCACTGAAAAATTCGGTAATTAGCAATTGGCAAACGTTCAGAAACGCTTCAGGCTTTTGAAATAAAACAAAAGAATGTTGTTTTTGTAGACAACACTAAATAAGAAAAACATTAAAAACTAAATATATTGCCTTTGGTGATGAATTTCGTATTTCAGATGTTTCTAGTAAAACGTTTAGGTAATTTGTTATTTATGGGATGGAAGGGTACAACGAAAGAATAAGTAAATTAGGGGTTTGGAAAGAAAACCTTATATTCCTTCTTAAAATTTATTAAATAAAATTAATGCCTACGCGTTTCGGCCAAATAGACCATGATCAGGACATGCTGTAAGAAACAAGGTACACAATATGAAAATAATAAAACAAACAAAAAACTTACAGGTATTGGGGTCCAAAAAACTTATAATATATGGAACGGAAAACAATTTAAAAAACTACTCTGTTCATTGAGATTTTGTGGAGAGCAGGATTGGGATAGTGCGATTTCTATATTTTCCAACACATCTAGTTTTTGTCCCTTATTAAGGTGGGGTAACATTTCGCACTGGCTGATACCTGAAACCAGATTCTCGATTCTCTGGAAATAATTATAATTGCCGCTGAATATGAAACAGGTTTTTACAAAATTGTTTGTATGGATTTCGAGAAAATCACGTTTGAAATAGCGTTTAGAGGGATTTTGTTGGTTTTCAAAATGTCACCATTTGAGTTGGTTTACCATAATAACCATAATTTATAATATGATTCTGTGGCCGAGACGGTAAAGCATTGAACTTTGGATACAAAGAGCAAATGGTAACCTGCAAATTTATTTTAAACTTTTTTTGCATAAGGTTCGTAATTTTGGTTGTAGAAAAAATACACTGTTTAAATCGAGTAGATTCCATTTCATATCGCACTCGGAGATGAAGACATCATGTCCACTTTTGTTGTACAAACTACTATTTCCGGAACGGGATTTTCGGGTCAGTCGGGCTTTTCGGACCTGCCGTGCTTTTTACTCTCTTAGTGTTGGTTGCCGGCCGGATCCGGGCGTAAAATTCCTGCCCGTGTAGGGCTCTACTATAGAATCATGACCAAAATAAAATTAATTTTTTCATGAGAAATAACAGAACCTAATCTTTTTATCAGGCACCATCAAAAACCACAAATACTAAATAAACTAAAGTATAAATAATGAAAAGAATTGGATTTCAACAAATTTAATTAAAATGAGATCATAATTCATTTAACCCATCTTAAAAAATTAATGACACCAAAGCGCCGAAAGCAGCATTCTGTATTATGTCTCCCAGATGTGTAATTAAGAATTCGAACAATATTTTTTAAATCATCTCCAAAGTTACCAGCTCCATGCGAGATTAAATCTATTATTAAAAATATTGCATTTTCTTGAACCGAATCCTGTCCATGTATATTGACGGATTTATGAACGAATTGATACTATAAACTTTAGTAATTTTTTTTTAGGATTTTCATTGGCTTATAACTTTTTCCTAGATTTTTTTTATGCCTGAATATAACTTTTTCACATATACACAGATACCACCTATCCATTGGTGACAACATAAATTCGAAATCTTGCTTATATTATTTGTAATTCGGTTAGAAAAACCGCAATTTAACATGGGAAATTTTAGGGCATTCGGATCCATTTAATTTATTATTTACTTCACACTTTTAAAGAAATATCCTTTTTTTTCATTTAACTTTTTTCTTGCAAGTTGCATTACCCAGACCTAGTTGTGAACTGTTCTAATTACAATAATTACACAATAAGTAGGCCCAGTTTGCAGTTCTATTTTTGTGAACTTAATATTATGAAGTAAAATCTGTAAGGTTAAGCTGTTAAAAAATCGGAAAGTGTTTGTAATTTATAATTAGGTGTTTACAAGCAAGGACCTGTGTTTTTTTACACTCGTCAACAAATGATAAAATCACTTTTATATAAAATATATAATGGGCAGATTTCCTGGTAACAGATTTTTTTTAAATTTCTTTTTCCACAGCAGGTGCCGTTCCCGAAGGGACCTATATGGTTTAGCGTGGGCTACAACCAGGCCCGGACTGGCCAGGTCCGCAGGTCCACGATCGCAGAGGGCCCCGGCCCGAGGGGCCCCAAATGGGCCCTGCACAGTGTTTCTAATCTGTGTAAAATTGAAAAAAGTCGGCTGTTGATAGAGCTGCGACAGTTTGCATAAGAATACAGCAACTTCATGTATAGCGGCAGAGTCCACTAAGAACTACGGAGTACGGAGACAGATGCAGTGACGAAGAAGACGATTTTGACCCAACCGAAGAAGCGGAAAAAATGCTCATTGAAAACATGCACAATTTCCACAAATTTTAAAAACGCAAAACTGGCGCGATAAAAATATACAGTGGATACCATTACCGATCTTTCCATTGTTAGTCGGTGTTCCTGTTTACATTCCACTTATATGCCAAATATTGTGGAATTTTGATGTATTTTTGCTTAAAATAACTGTTTGTTTATTTATTTGCTCATTGAGCAAAAAGGTCGACAAATAACTTAGGTTAGACTTTTTACAACTGTCGTTTCATTATCTTGGTCTGCTGTAAAACCTTTTGAGCTAGTTAAATAATCAGGCCCGGACTGGCCAGGTCCGCAGGTCTGCGATCGCGGAGGGCCCCGGGCCCGAGGGGCCCCAAATGGCCCCCCACATAACGTACAAAAAACGCTCTGAAAATAGACAATGTTTCCAGTGTTTGACATGTGCTTTTCCTGTTCTGTTTGAACTTACTAAATCTAGACCAGGGGTTCCCAAACTGGGGGGGCGCGTCCCCCTGGGGGGGCGCTAAGCAGCATTAGAGGTGGCACGAGAGCTCTGAAAAACTGCAAAATTAATACAACTTGTATCTGTATAATGGAGGGGGAGGGAGGCGCGACCATTTCTTGATTCCCAAAAGGGGGCGCCATAGAAAAAACTTTGGGAACCCCTGATCTAGACTGTTTACCAACCTGTAGGATATTGCATACAAATTTGTTCTTACCATACCTTCTACCCAAGTCACATGTGAACGAGTTTTTTCTTAACTTAAAATAGTTAAAAATCAACTTCGGTCGTCTTTAGGCCAAGACCTTATGTCTGCTTTTTATTAATGTTGAGAGGGATTTATTTTATGATTTGGACAAAAATAAAATAATAGATGCGAAGTAGCTTTAACAAGTGAGTTGCTTACAAAGAAGCTGTTACTTTAGGCCTAGGGGAGTAAAATGTTGAATCTTCTCAGTTAATTTAGGCCCCTTCTATTCTAGTATAACAACACTGTAAACTGTTAAATGCACAGAATTTTTTAAAAATGTTAGTACCTATTATTTTTCTAATCCCTAATTATTTTTATTACACAAATAATTTTGACATAATTCATTAATACTTTGGGGTGAATAAAATACTGCACTTTATTTTGAACTCCGTTGTAATTATTAGCAGTTCTACAGCATGCGTTTTGTAAGGTTGTGGGATCTTAAAAATACTGTGCATTTCTTATTTTAATGAATAATAAAGTTAACAAAAGTCGAAAATCATAATATTCGTGTAAAAATCTAGCTGAATTTAATCTTCTTTATAAGTGCCAAAATAGCGTCGTAAAAGCGCGTTTTCATTATTTTCAAGCACCTAATTTTTAACACCCAGACCCCCTCGTAGAGGGCCCCTTTACAGGTTTAAGCCGAGGGCCCTAAATCATCCCAGTCCGGGCCTGGCTACAACCACAGTTAATCTTACGATGCACCCCTAAGTAGGACTATCAACTAGTGGTGGCTCGTAAGGTGAAGTCACTAAAGATGGTTACGCGACGTCAGTCATACAAACAGCATAATATAACAATTTGTATTATGATGAAGGGCAATTTAAAAATAGATCAGTCGCATGCACCATTGTTTTAGCATAGGTTCGCCTAACTTTAATGTATTTATTTTGAGACTTCACGAAACTTACGGTTATACATATCGTTTTTAAGTGATTTACTGTGTAACTAAAAAGTTTTGTTTTTATTTTTCTGTTCATTCAGTAGTGTACGTAGTTTTGTGGTTTGAAAATTAACCCAATTAATAACATAGTTTGTAATTTGTTGGAAACTTCATTCAGTCGTTGGACAGATGAGGATAAAAGAGACGTTTTGTTACACGGGTTTTTAGTCAATGTTTGTACCCGCACTATACCTAGCTATTCACCATTTAATAAGACAGCGAGCCGCCACTGTAAGTAGGACTATCAACCCTTGGTGTATGATAGTATGACCTACTTATTGCGGAGAATATAGGGTGATTCACGGTGGATGAAACGTTAGACGTTTATAGAAAACAAGTGCGCTTCTTCCCGAAACGGGTGGCAACCTCGTTATTTTCAATGGAATGGAACACCCTATATATTACATACTGTAGATTTATGAAGTTGACCAGATACGACAAGAAATGAAATCAAAATATGTTGGCTAGTATAAGTAGGTGTTTACAATCAGGCAACCGTGTTTTATTATTAGAAGAGGTGCATGAGTGTACTTTAGTAAAATTAGAGTTGCCGTTTCGTTTTAATTGATGACCATCAACAGGTTGGAGAATGAATCATTTCTTGGCGAAGAGCTTCAAGAAAATAACGATCTAGCTTTTGGCTCAATTAAAAAAGGTACAGGGAGCTACCTACTTAACAGTATTCCAGTTTTCCGTAACATTCACTAAAAAAGTATATTTATAACATTTTTAAAAAGTAGGTAAATAATTTACGGATAGTTTGTAAGAATTTGGTGATTCTACTATGTTTATGTTGGAAATGTCTAAACATTCTGTTATTTTTAATCCTGTTATTTGAATTGGGAAAGAAAATTAATAGCTGAAGGTGATAAGATAGATAAATTTCATAAATTTAATGCGATATTAATTATAAAGTGGCTGGTGCTACCTTTGAGACACAAATAGCAAGTATATACTATACAGGGTATTATGGACCTGAAGCATATGTGAGCAGAACCAAAGAATTCTGAAGTTTTTTGATATTCCTAGCTGGCTCTATATTAAAAAAAAAACATTTTTTATATTTGTAAAAATACGAATATTGGTGTCAATCCAAAATTTTAACCCTAACCAGCGTTTATCGGGCATGGTTTTCATGATTAAAAATAAAGTAAATATCGCTCACCATGCCAAAATTGAAGATTTTTTCAGAAATCATGTATTTTAGAAGCGTAGATCTAAGAGCAGTTTTTGGTGCAAATGCTTAGGTTTTGAAATTGTGTATTCATAATAAAGCATTCTCGTTTCTTTCCACACTATTTTTTATATTATAAATTATCACACTTCTTCCATAAAAATGTTTGAATTAACATTTTTACTTTAATTTTTCTCTTTAAAAATAAATACCTTATTGTTTTTTGTTTTTGTTGTAAAAATATTTAATTGCATGGTTAATATTTTTGTTGATTTAAAATAGCTCTAAAAAGGGAAAACGGAACAGACAAGTATATAATAGAAAAATACCTACTATAAAATATTATTCTTTTTACTCGTTTTCCTTTAATTGCATCATAAATCAATAACTAAAACGATATGCGTCAGAACCCTTAATCTCTATATAAAACAGGACTTTTAGAAGGAAAAGTTTAAAAACCAAACGTTTCCTACAAGACATTTGTAATCTAAGCCAAGAATACATTATTTAAAGATTTAAATTAAGAGTCCAAGCGTGAGACAAAAAATTAGGTTGCAATTAGACTTTTAGATCCGAGCTCCTAGGCTCCTCCTAAATACGCCACTAGTATCCCCCTTAAGTCCTCCATTTGGATCACAAATCTTGTACAAGCCATTATCAATTTATATGTGGTCAGAGACAGATCCAGGATTTTTTCTATGAGGGACGCAAATTTTAAAACTCCTTTTCACCGCAAAATATCCATAATTTGCGCCAAGAAAGCCAAAAGAAAAAAATTAAGGAATGCAAAATATATTACGCGAACAGAAATGATTCTACTGAAATATACCTAATATTTTATCCACGGCAGTGGCTCAGAGGTGAGTTACGACTAACTAGCATTCGACCTTGCCGGAGTTTGATCCTCGGAGTGGGCATACGCACAATAAAAAAAGTATGACCGAATTTTAGTAGGTTTAAGAATGCAGGGAAGAGTGTAAAATGTATTATCTTCCAAGGCATCCCATTCACGCGGCGGTAACCAGGTCGGATAAGATCGGACATCTCGTGGCGTGCGGAAGAAGGTACACACTCCTCTTCAATCGGAAGGTCATGCAACGGCAATAAATCGTGGGTTGATAGCCCTTGGGGGGTGTCGCATGACTGAGGATCGTGGTTCAAAAACTAAGTTAAGCTGTAGATCCAAGATCAAGCTGGACAGAATGTTCGAAAGGACAAGGGGCCATCAGTAACCCAGAACAAACAATACCTAATATTTACTAAAATAAAATTTAAAAAATGTCACAAACATTTAGCTAAACATCCTTTTTGGGGCTATTTATTACATAAGCTTACCTTTATATTTGTTACTGCTACATTATTGGGACTTTCTACTGTGACTACCTGCTGACTTCCAGATTTTCTTTCCCTGGAAATAAATGATAAATATAGTCGGAATTTTAATTTTTAGGTAAGTTTATTTTGGATATTTTTCCCAACAATTGATATTTTTAAAATAAATAAAACTCTCATGGTGGCATGTATCATATGGATTATAGTCAATTATAGAACATGATATTGAGAGTTTGTGACGACATGTGACGAGTAAGTAACCCTAAAAAGAGGTGATCATTGTGTTTCCATGATTATGAATAAAAATTTCATTCGCCACATGGCGTCTTTGAACATCATGGGTGATAGTTGTCCCCTCAGCTAAGGTATTTGTATATTTGGGCTCATCAAACAAAACCTAAAAATACCAACAAACTAATACGGGGGTAGCAGTGGCGTAAGGAGAAAGGGACTATAGGTATTGTAGTAGGTAGTGAAGAAGGAGGAAAAGCACCGCAGACGAAAAATTTTAGGGCAAAGTTCCTATCAACTTTCGAAAATTAAATTATTACCTCTCCCCCTCTGCTTGGTTGGATTAATATAATTGTTTTTCTTTACTTTTTTTATATTTCTAGCTGATTCTTTATAAACAAAAACATTTGGTGAAAAATATGAATATTGGTGTCAATCCAAAATTTTATATGTATGTATGACCCCAACCAGCGTTTTTTGGGCTCGGTTTTTCATGATTAAAAATAAAGTAAATATCGTTCACCACGCCACGCCAAAATTGATGATTTTCCAGAAATGTATTTTAGGAGCGTAGATCTAAGAGCAGTTTTTGGTGCAAATACTTTTGTTTTGAATTACCCCTTCTTAAGTGCCGTTTTGTATATTCATAATAAACCATTCTCTTTTCTCCCCGCACTATTTTTTTAATTCTAAATTATCACACTTCTTCTATAAAAAATGCTTCAATTAAAATGTTTTTCTCTTTAAAAATAAATACCTAATTGTTTTTGTAATAAAAATATTTTATTACATTGGGTTATATTATGATATTTGTTGATTTAAAATAGGAAAACGGAACAGACAAGTATATAATAGAAAAATACTATAAAATATTATTCTTTTTACTATAAGATTGCATCATAAATCAATAACTAAAACGATATGCGTCCGAAACCTTAATCTCTATATAAAACTATTAGAAGAAAAAGTTTAAAAACTAAACGTTTCCTACAAGACCTTTGTAATCTAAATCAAGAATACATTATTTAAAAATATAAATTAAGAGTCCAAGCGTGAGACAAAAAATTAGGTTGCAATTAGACTTTTAGACCCGAGCTCCTAGGCTGGGGGATTGCCCCCCCCCCCCCCCCATATACGCGATATGGGCCGGTTTTCTCTTAAAGCGACTGCACCATGGCAACTTTATTCATCATGAAGTGGAATATATTTCTATACTTCTACATGGATATTGTCTGTTTCCTTTATAACCAAGTGACTGAATAAATGGGCTATATACCAGTTAACTGATATAATTTGATACATTCTAAAAAATGAGTTGATCGCTCAACAGCGGCGGCGCCAGGGGGGGGGGGCAGGGTGGGCACCGGCCCACCCTAGAAACATGAGTGCCCACCCTGGTGCCCCCCAAAAATTGATGGATGTTTTGTAAGACGATGATTTTTTTTTCGCTGTTAAGGGCGTAATAGAGCGCTCTTTTTTTTTTTAGAAGTCACCTTTGATTTGGGTAGTGCCCACTTAAAAATCATCGGGCTCATTTGTGCCCTCCCATCCCAAAAATCCTGGCGCCGCCACTGTCGCTCAAACTCATTTTTTCTTGCTAAATAGACTTTAGTATAACTAACAATAATCTTTAGCATAACTAATGGAACTGGACGGAATTTCCCATTTTATTACTCTACACCTTTCTGAAATAGACTATAGGCTAGTTATAAAAGTGTACCAATCTTTTATCTATAAATATGGAGTAAAGGGTGAAAAAAAAAACAGGAGGAAAGTTTTTCGACAATATTAAATATTTATGTATCAATACAGCTACCATTTTAGCCCTTAAAAAATAATGATGGTCGAATTCATAATATTGATTTAATCCGAATGCATCTATGCATAATAGGGCCACGGTTAACTCCGATGAACAATAATTATAAACACTTGTGCATTTTGGCGCGCCCCAGCGACCGTGTCCGTTAGCTCAAAGCAAGTGAAGTCCCAACGCCCAACATGCCTTTGATATTCACCGTTGCTATGGTTACGTGACGTCAGTCACACAAGCAGCATGTAACAATTTGCATTATGATGAAGGACAATTTAAAACTAGATCACTCGTATGCACCATTGTTTTAGCATTGGTTCGCCTAACCTTAAGTTATTTATTTTGATGCTTTGCGAAGCTTACGGTTATAGGTATCGTTTTTACGTGAGTTACTGATTAAAAAGTTTTGTTTTTATTTTTCAGTTAATTCAGTAGTGTACGTACCTACTTAGTTGTGTGTTTTAAAAATGAACCCAATTAATGACATAGTTTATAATTTGTTGGAAACTCCATTCAGTCGTTAGAAAGATGAGGATAAGAGAGACGATTTGTTACACAAGTATTTAGTCAATGTTTGTTTAAGTATCCGCACTATACCACATATATACATACACTATATTGCCAATACAAGCAGCCGCACGAAGCAAGAATACACCCATCGTGCGATTCAAAATAACCTAAGTTGGGGGCCGTGGCGCTTGCGCAGTAGGGAAAAAATTAGGCAACCCACACGATTTCTAACAGAACCAACGTAAACAGAACCCAAGGTCTCTTGAACAGAACCGGCTCGCCGTTATATACTTATTAGTCGCCATCTTTTTTTTCGTTTATTCGTGTGTTGTTATAATTTCCAAGTTTTGGGTGTTAATATTTATAAAACTTTACTTTAGACATTTTTTTTTGTTAGTTTGTAAGTTATAGTCGTTTCCATCTTTTTTATGTTGTATTCGTTCGGATGTTCCGTGTGTGATTGTGGATAAGTTTTGGGTGCGAATTTAGGTATAAAACTTTACCAGACATTTTGTTATTGTTAGCGATTTGTGTCTCAAGATGAATAGAAAAAAGTGCATGATCCTTTTTTGCACGAATCCGAATACCAGGAATAAGGTATTTCAGGTATGTAAAATTGGTTACTTAGTTTTATTTGACTATAAACTGAACACACCCAAACTAACGGGTGAATTTAAATAAAAGCTTGTAAAAATATTTTGAAAGTCGGCCCTGTCAAATGTTTACATCAAGAATCAAATTTCCGAGCTGCGCAAACTCAACGGACCCTGATCATCTGCTTACAGTGGTGTCATCATTGAATTATGGTATTAGCAATATAGTGTATGTATACAGGGTGACAATTTGAAAACGAACAGCATTTAATATTGCCTCTACCTCTGATAGTATGAAAATTTGGCGAAACACGTCAATTGATATATCGAGGGGGACATTTTTTAAGACATTTGTTGTCGTGTTACTTTCAACCCCCTAACCCCCAAGGCACCTACCCCTAAAATTTTAAATGGCAACCCCTATTTATTTTGCCATTTTTGTGTTCCTTATAAAATTCTACATAAACTGTATCATTTTTTTTTTTTTTGTAATTATTTTATTTTTTCTATTGGCGATATCGAAGACGAAATGTAAATAAATAAAGGAATTTGGAATGTATTTCTACATTTCGTCTTCGATATCGCCACTAGAAAAAATAAAATAATTACATTTTTTGAAAAAAAAAATGATACAGTTTATGTAGAATTTTATAAGGAACACAAAAATGGCAAAATAAATAGGGGTTGCCATTTAAAATTTTAGGGGTAGATGCCCTGGGGGTTAGGGGGTTGAAAGTAACACGACAACAAATGTCTTAAAAAATGTCCCCCTCGATATATCAATTGACGTGTTTCGCCAAATTTTCATACTATCATTGGTAGAGGCAATATTAAATGCTGTTCGTTTTCAAATTGTCACCCTTAATATGTGCACTATACCTAGTTCTTCACCAATTTTTAAGATCGCGAGCCGCCACTGGCTAAAAAGACCTAATTTCCTAATTATACCCATTTCTAAGGCACGAGTCCTCGCTGAATTTCACTGTCTTTCTTATTTCCATCTTGGCCACCTTTTGATCAGCTTTTTACGCTATAAATTAAATAAAGCTAAAGGATGTTTAGAGAATAAATTGAAATTCATAAACCCATTACTCTCCCCTGCTCATCCTTAGAATGTTTATGAAACTATTAAATTTCGGGGCCTCCAAAATCATCCTAAGTGCCAAATGGCCCAGTTAATTGCATTCGAAAATTGTTTGAAAATGATGCAATCGAAGGATCAATGAAAAGTCGTTTCGACGTTGGTCATAAAGATGATTTATTTATTTCCGTTTATTTTCCGCAGTTGATGCGGAAAATAAAAATGAAAGTTTTTCTGAGATAAGTTACTAACACGGTGAGTGCATTGACACCGTTTACCTGTTATGCTTTTTGTTTTTCTTCTTGTTGTTTGGACGTAAATAGATTTTTGTTAAATTAAAAAGTTTTAGGTTAGATGAAAAAGTATCTAGGACAAAGCTACCCAGTTAGAAACCTCCCTGTTAAGGGTCCAATTTTTTTTAGAAGTCACTTTATTTAGTCCCCCCCCCCTCAGCAAAATTTTGGATCCGCCACTGTACACAGAGATGTATTCAGTAAATTAATATAATTAATATTATATAACATACGCTCCTAAAGATGACTTGGTATTTGGTACTAATTTTTATTAGTTCTCGTGTTTACGTTACCGAAAATAACTATTTTTGGTTAGGAAAACAAAAAAGATTTTTTTCTTGGTTATATTTACCAAAAAATAATGCCATTAGAACAAAGAAAATATCTTGTTTTCATATTAATTGGCAGAAATAAAATATTTTGTTTAGCTGAATTTGACTCTGCATAATATCCTATTTAAATTTTACATCAAGGTTCCTACAAACTTGCATTTATCAATCAAGCTTGTTGTTATGAATGTTACATTATGAATTTTTAGTCGCTATTATTTTGTTAATTTTGATTAAGTTCTTAGTTACCAGAACTAACTTTTCTCCACGACCATTACTGAATGCAATAATTCCAAAATCATTTTTGATAATAGAATGTAAAAATTCTCGCTCTTGAGTTGGAATATTTATTCTGAAACACTTGCTTCTTATGCGTTTTGCGTGTATTTTCATTCCATAACAAGATACGGAATAAATATTCTGTAATTGATCTAAACGACAAAGGTTTCCATGAATTTCGAAACTGTCAATGTCAGCAGACAAATTTTAGTGCAAGTCAAAATATGAGTGAAAAATCGGAAGAATCAGATATGGAACTGGATAATACTCCACCTGAAATTACAAATATTGCGAATAGTATTTTTGGTCGTGGAGAAAATATAGTCTGCTACTCGGTTAGAATGAAAGTTCAATACTCGTGGTGGTAATCTTCCACTTGGATCAAATTTTTATTCCAACCTCGTTACAGAATCTACTATTCTTTTCAAGTAATATTATTCTTCATATGTATAACTAACGGTATCGTTGTATTGGCCACTTTACACTTTACAACAACAGAGCTTGTTCACGGTGAGTGACATTATTCTAGACAAGGAGTTGTCGATATCGTATGTAAGGATGCTTTTGATATGCCTTGTCCATTTCTTCGTGTATTCAAGGCAAGAATCGGCCATTCTTATGTTGACTTCCTGTTTATTGCATGCATGCTTGGCTGTGACAATATTTTGTGTAATTTATTTGTGTTTATTGTCTTTCTTGTGTACGTTCTTATTAGCAGAAGGAAGTTAAATCATAAGTAAGTAAACATTTTATTTTTTATCATTGCAGTTGCACATTAGAAAGCTTAAATGAGCTTTTCATAAAGCATGGCAAGGTGACCCGATGAGAAATAACCTAAAAATATTTTTTTCTGTTTTGTTTTTTTTCTATGTTCCATTTCTATAAAAGAATTGATTGATGACTTTTTAATCTGACCAAGCACAACAAATTTCATATAGCTGTCATTTTATTTAGGGGATATTTTTTGCGTTTTTTAATAATGGCAGTTGCAGATAAGAAAATTTAAATAAGAACAATTCAGTCCACATGAGAGAACAAGGACTTTGGAAATAATTTTTCCAATGTTTCCAAAGAAACCATAATACCCCTGATCATTTATTCCAATTACTTATTTTACGCATACCTAATAGAGTAGTAATACCAAGGCATTTTTTTATTTAAATGGGGACTCTAGGAAGTAATATTTTTCGTTACTAAGTATAAATTACATATGTCATTTTTTTTAGAAATGAAACAGACTTTCTTAAAAGTTATTTCTATCAAATCAACTTGCTAATTTTGCCATGCGTTATACGCAGTTCATTCAAACTTTCTAATGTGCAACGCAATGATAAAAATATAAAATTTTTACTTATTTATGATTCAACTTCTTTCTTACAATTAAAAAGTACAGAAAAATGATAATAAACACAATGTTGTGACTACATAAGTGATTGTTACTTTATGAAAATTTCAAGTTTGGCCCGAATAAATGATTGCTTTGGCAATATTTGTAGATTGCATCATTACTAAAAGCAATATTTCCTTAAAAAAAAAAATTTAATTTTCCACATTTACACATTAGTTGTGACAACTAATAGGAATGGTTTAAAAGCGGGAGTACCATATATAATATTTAGATACCCGTATACCGGGTCCGCCAACGTGGCGGGAATGGAAGATTAAATCATTATCGAGGAGCTTATCAAAAATACTAAACCAGCATAAGGTATCGACTTAAAAGAGGCATATTTTAAAAATATTTTACATTATACAGGGTGGCTCAAAAAAGTGTGGCGGACTAAACTTGCATTTTTTTAAATGGAACACCCTATATATTATATTATTTTCTAATTCCCTATACAATTCCACGTATATTTTGTATAAAATGTCATATGTCGAAATTCAATTGTTTTCGAGATATTGACGTTTAAAATATGACGTTTTCAGACTTTGAGAGACTGTAGCATTGGAACGGCACATTTTAGAGAAAAATGGTTTTCACCTCCCTATCTTAGTTTTTCATTCTCTATCCAAGGAAACCAACCTCCGATTTACCATGTTAAACCAAAAAACGGTTTTAACGGTTTAACATAGTAAATCGGAGGTTGGTTTCTTTGGATAGAGAATAAAAAACTAAGATAGGGAGGTGAAAACCATTTTTCTCTAAGATGAACCGTTCCAATGTTACAGCCTGTCAAAGTCAAAAAATGCCATATTTTAAACGTCAATTACTCAAAAACAATTGAATTTCGACATATGACATTTTATACAAAATATACGTGGAATTAATTGTATAGGGAATTAGAAATTAATATAATATATGGGTGTTCCATTTAAAAAAATGCAAGTTTAGTGCGCCACACTTTTTTGAGCCACCCTGTATAATGTAAAATATTTTTAAAATATGCCGCTTTTAAGTCGATACCTTATGCTGGTTTAGTATTTTTGATAAGTTCCTCGATAATGACTTAATCTTCCATCCCCGCCACGTTGGCGGACCCGGTATATCAAATTTCGTTGTGACAACTAAAATTTGTAGGCTGGGTTGGTTAATGTTATTGATTAGTTCAACAGTTCAATAACGACAATTTTTTTTTTGGTTGTAATTTTTAGGTTAAGTCCAATTTCACGAAAATAAATAGTTGTCAGAACCAAATTTTAGTAATCCATACCATGTTATTTTTAAGAGTGTATTTTAAATTGATTTATATTATATCCTGTCTTTTACAATAGAATAGATTACTTTAACACTCCCCCATTTCTTTCTCTCCTAAACAAATGAACAAGTTATCACTTTTATCAAAACAATAAAACTAACCCCTTCAAACGTAGATTGTTCCAATATAACTTTAAAAATACGTATCTGTAAATAATAGCAATCAACGTGGACTACAAAAAAACCCCATCTAATTTATTCTAATAAATATTCTGTTGGCCTTTAAAGCCCATTTTCCGCTTCTCATTGGCTTAATCAGTTAGTGTACATAAAAAAAGCGCAGTAGGACCGCAAGTCAAATTTTTTATTGCAACTGTGAAATATTGATTTGGGCACTTTTGGTCATTCATTGGGGGTAGTTAACCCCCACCCCCGTAAATCCGCCCTTGCCAAATGGGCGAAACATCAAGTTTAGTTACATCAGAAGCTGAATTAACTATAAACCACTTATATTGGTCTTCAAAAAGCAAAAAGCTTGTATGTAGAAGTCGTAAATATAAAACTATTTTTAAACACCAGAAACCAATTATATTTTGGACCCTTATTTAATATTCCCCTTTATTTACTTTCATTCTGTTAATGGTTTCAAAAATAGATTTTTTGATGATAAATGGCTTCGCTGGTTTTTGGGAGTACCTACAACACTGGCCTAAAAAAATTAAAAATCTTTCAATGTGACGCTTAATTAGTATATTAAAAATTCTATGAAATGAATGGTGATAGATCTATTTTCCGTCCGGTTTTTCCTTTTTTAAAGCTTTTTTACATTTTAAGAAAATTGCCTGAAAACCTACGCTTTGACGACGTTTTACTCAGCTACAGCTGATGTAAGTTTTCCCATTTAAAACGACCAACTTGCAATTGCACCTAATGTAAAAAGGCCTTTAAAGCTCTTTTAAAACAGAAATATAACCAGATGCCAGTGGCGTAGCCCCCGAAATAAAAAAAGAAGATATAAAATATAATTGGGTAACATAAAAAATCTTTGACGGCAACGCTATCAATAACGCGCCAAATAAAATAATAAATCATCCTCCCAAAAAATCCACATTGATACTATGAAATAATCAATATATTTTGTCAAAAAGGCGACAAATTACGGTTTAGTTTAAGGCAAAAAAATATGTTGTGCTTTTTTATAGTTTATGGTTAATTTTTGTTTTTTTAATAAATAAAAAATATACTTTATTTTTAATATTTTTTTGCTCAATTATGCTTATTTCATAAAGACGTTTATTATCTTTCTTATATTAGTGTATTTGTATAACTCACCACAAGTTTCTTCAAATATACCTATGTATTTTCAAATTTTTTTTGGCGTGGCATCCAAAAAAATTTACGCCTCGGCGATTTGCCTGCGGCGCTAGTTCGTCGCTTTCACTAGCCCTTTGCCCCCCCCCCCCCGAACAAAAATTCTGGCTTCCTAAAAAAAGAAGTCAACTCTCTAAATTAATTTTTTAAATCATGGGATTGGGTGAGATTTATGACAAGCTGTCTAAAGATATTATGAATCTAATAGTGTTTATCTATTATATTATAACGGCACATTTTAAATTAATTTTTTTCAAGTTGTTCAAATGGAACTCCCTGTAGATTATTTGACTATTTAATTCTTAAGCATTTTTTTTGTACTGCAAGCATACATGGTTCTACAAAATCGTGTGCGTACAAGGAGATCTCGAAAACGGTAAGAGATACGAAAATGGTTAAATTGAGGCAAAGTTGCGTATTTTGGGGCTTAATAATTTGGTAAAGGAAAATTGTAAATATTCCGAGTACCTTCGGAGATATCCGAAAAAAAAAAAATTTCTAGTTTTGGTTTTGAATTTTTTGCGCCTTCATTTTTGACTTGGGAAAAAAACCAAAAACACTTTCTCATAGCCGTTCTTTATGTTCTACAAGATGACGTTATTAGTTTTTAAACTTGACGTTTTGTTTTATATTTTTTTTATACCAACCTCAAGTAAATTTTTTTAAATACGGACCTGGAATTGTAGAAATAGTTTTAGGGACTTCTAAGCTTTGGAAATTTAATACAATTTAAAGTTTTTTAAAATGTCAACGTTTTGTCATCACATAACACATCATTAGTATGTCAACGTATTCTTTCTTTACTATTACGGCTCTGGCAATTATTTTTAGGATTACTTAAATATTAAAATTACATTTCATTACAGAAAGTTATGGTGTTTAGGCCGTTTAATATTTCAATAAGAATTACCGTAACAATACTAAATCTTTTAATACAAAAATAAATATAGGACCACAATAACAACAAAACACATGTCATTAAAGCATCAACGATGGAGCTGATTAAAAAGATAAGCATACTCTACATAAATGTAAGAAGTTTACGAAACAAAGTGGATGATCTTATAGACATAATAAACATGTCAGACCAAGAAATACACCTTATTGTTCTTACCGAGACTTGGATTTACGCAAATGAAGCAGAATATTTTAATCTACCAAACTATAGTGCAATACATAACTGTAGAGATACAAGAGGAGGAGGTGCAAGTATCTTCGTAAGAGATGGAATGGAGTATGAGTGCCAGGACATTCAGCTACTGAACTCAAGTGAATGTAACATAGCCTGTATTTATCTATCAAAGTCAAACTTTACAGTTATCAGTGTATATAGACCGCCTACAAGTAATAGTACAATTTTTTTGGAACAAATGAATGCAATTATGGATACCCAAAAAAGGCCCTGTGTTATTGTTGGTGATATGAATTTAAACTTACTAAATGAAACAGAAACAGTGAAAGAATATAAAAACCTTATTGAAATGAATGGTTTTAGTGTCCAAAATACAATTCACCTGGAATATGCTACAAGAGAAACACCAATGACAGCCTCTATTTTGGATCACGTTATTACAAACAAAAACCTCAAATGTAATATTAAACTTTATGACCATAATATATCTGATCACAAACTAATGTACATAGAACTAGATAAAAAAGGTAACAATAAACAAAAAGGAAGTAATCAAAAGATCCAAACTACACGTACAAAAATGGATAGAAACTGTACAACTGGCATTACAACATAATAATATTTCCTCATTTGGTGAATTGGCGACAATAATAAACGAGACAAAAAAACAAAATACAAAGGAATACAACATAAAATTAAACAATAATAATTACTGGGTCACAACGGAATTCATACAAAAAGTGAAAAACAGAGACAAACTGTATATATGATGGAAAAGAATAAGAAACGAAGAAACAGAGAAAGACTTTAAAAAAGCAAAAAATGAAGTCAATAATGTAAGAAAAAGACTAAAAAAACAATGGACAGACCAAAGATTAACAGAGGCTTCTAAAGATACAAAAAAGATCTGGAATATTATAAATGAATTATGCTCCAAAAACCAAATAAAAACCAACAAAATAGGACAAATAGATAGCCCAGAAGGCATACAGTTAGAGAATGATCAGGACATAGCACATGAATTTAATAAATACTTCTCTGAAGTCGGGGAAAAACTATCGTCAAAAATACCTAACATAAAAGATAAATTCAAAGAAGAAGAAACTACACAGACAATGTTCTTTCACCCAACAGATATTGTAGAAATAGAAAATATTGTAAAAGACTTGAAAAATAATTGTTCACCAGGGGAAGATTGTGTCACAAAACAGGATATAGTCTGCCTGTTTGACTATATCGGAGAAATAATTGTTAACCTTACAAATAATACCCTAGAAAGTGGTGAGTTTCCTGATGAGCTAAAATGTGCAAAAATTACTCCCATATTTAAAAAAGGATCAAAAAAAGAATTAAGTAATTATAGACCAATCTCTGTTTTGAGTACATTTTCAAAAATAGTGGAGAAAGTAATAAAAAAAAGACTTGTTGACTTTATTGGAAGAACATGCAAATTTGATCCTCATCAGTATGGTTTCCAGGAGAGTAGTAGTACGCTGGGAACAACTGCAGATCTCTTAGAATACATATCAACAGAAATGGACAAGAACAAATATGTACTAACAATCTTCATAGATCTGCAAAAAGCATTCGATACTGTTGACATCGACATACTACTTGAAAAATTGAAAAAAATGGGGATTCGTGGTACAGGACACAAACTAATGACTTCATATTCAAAAAACAGAATGCATTACACCGAAATAAATAAAACTAAAAGTGACAAAAGAAACTTAAATGTCGGAGTAGCCCAGGGGTCAGTGCTCGGCCCTCTACAGTACCTGTTGTATGTACAAAGTTTGAAATATGCTGGACTAAAGGCAAAGTACTACATGTTCGCAGATGACACTGTGCTGGTGATCTCAGCTAGTAATGTTGGGGAACTAGAAAGAATTGCAAACTCTGAAATGAACCTTTATTATAAATGGCTGTGTTATAATAAGTTAACTATAAATGTAAATAAAACAGTGTATATGATTATAAAACAAAAAAATAAACCAAATTGTAATATTCAAGTGTACCTAAACAATGTAAAACTAAACGAGGTCTCGGAATATAAATACTTAGGTCTAGTGCTAAACAACAACCTAAGCTGGAATTTACATGTGGACAATATTATTAAAAAGATAGTACCAATGGTAGGTGCTATAAGAAGGTGTGCAGAACTATTAAATAAAAAGTCTAAAATATTACTTTATAATTGCTTTATCTTACCACATATAAGGTACCTTATTCCATGTTGGGGAAACATCCCAGATTATTTATTAAATAAAATACAAAGGACACAAAATAAAACTATAAAAACTATATATCAAATGGACTATTACACTGCGACGGAACGGGTGTCTCAGTGCACAAAATTGTGGGACATAAAAAAAATAAGAATATTTGAACAAACTAAATTTATATATAGCATAACTAACAAAAAACTTAAGTCTAATTTAACAATAAAACAAGTGAAAAACTATCACAACCATAATGTGAGAAATGCCGCAAATTTGAGAAATGAATATTCTAGGACTCTAAAAGCTCAAGATTCGCCATTGTTTAGAAGTGTACAAACTTATAACTCTGTTCCGGGTGATGTGATCAATGTGGGGACAACAAGGAAACTTTGCCATAGCCTGAAAACCTACTTGCAGTCATTTTGATCTAATTTGTTATTAATTGTAATACATAAAACTGTAATGTGATTGTAGTAACTATGTAAAAATATTGTAAATATTAGGCCCTGATACCAGTGAAGTCATTTTACTGTTTTTGGGTCATGAATAAATTAATAAATAAAAAAAAAAAAATACGAGTAAGCAAATTCTTAAGGCATGAGAAGTAATTTTATTTTTTATTAATATCTTAAGTCCTATGATTTTTTACTTAGACATAGACCGAAATACTGTAAAACAGAAAAAATTAAAGCTCCCGAGTAAAGAATAGGTAAAAGTGTTAGTCTAGTTATGTTACTGTGATGCGCTTATGTTTGTTTCAAAAACAATTTCAATTTTTTTTACTGTTTATACGGTTTGATGATGCTAATTTCAGGTTAAACATGTAACAAAAATAAACAGACAGAAAAATATTTGAGACTGTAGATCTTTTTCTAACAAAATATCAAATATCAGGCCTCTTTGAGTAAAAATGAACGGATTTTTTAAATTAATAATCTTTTTTTTTTTGGTTTGACTCTAAATGTCCAGAACCGTAATGATATAAAAAGATAACTTGAAAAAATGCATGGCTGCTTTAGAAACTATCTATATGATCGCAACAGGGCCGACTCGGGAGACTGCATGTACTGCCACCAAGAAGATGATGCAGAGCACACACTTTTCAAATGCCCCCGGTGGGAAGAAACTAGAATCGTATATAGAGTAGAAACGGGCAGATTTTTCAATGTAGCCAATGTGAGGATGGACCTAGTAGACAACGAACAATCATGGAACCATGCTTATAGAGTTGTACGAACAATCATAGAAACCAAGGAAATAGAGAGCAGAGTCTAAGTCTACAGAACGGCCCGGGTACTGAAGTAATGCGAAAGCGGCTCCCGGTACTAGGTGCTAGGAAAAAAGGGGTTTTTAGTCGGTAGGAATCCGACATACCCCACCAATTCCAACATGTGGAAGTCTTATGGAAGATTTTCCCTCCTTCGCACAAAAAAAAAAAGTCCCTAAAACTTCAAATTCCAGGTAGGTATTTAAAAAAATTGACTTGAGAATGGTATTTAAAGAACGACACGTCGAAGTTATAAACTAATAACGCCATCTTGTAGAACATAAAAGATGGCTATGAAAAATTGATTTTGTTTTTTTTCCCAAGTCAAAAATAAAGGCGCAAAAAATTAATTCCCTGGGAAGATCAGTTTCTGATGGTATCTCCTAAAAAAATGAGCTTGTTACAATCCGATTTAAAAAAATCATTCTCATCAATTCAGCTCGAAAGAAATAAAAAATCACATCATATTAAAATGAATTAATTAACGCGTGTTCTGTGTCTCGAGACTGTTGTTGGCGGGACATAAACAACTCTTATTCTTGGCCCGAGCGGATGTGGAAAATTGGAAAGAAAATAGAAGAAAGGAAATATTTCAAAGCGGATGCTTTAATAAATATAGAGGTGTATGGTATGTATGTGCGCCTGTTTGTTGGTATTTGAACATAGGAAAATAAGCGTGGAAGGCGAAGAGACTTTAAACATTCCTGCCGGGGTAACCAAGACCAAAATAATAATCAAAAACAAGCTGAAAAGAAAAGTATAGAAACCAAAAGATACATAATTTAATCAGTGAAAGTAATTATTTATAAGATTAAAAAGTTTGTATCAGCAGAGTGAATGTACCTAATATCTAAAACAATAATGGTTTAGAACTGTAACCGTTTATTATTTTAAACCAAATATTTCATGCCGGGCTGCAGCCCCCCCCCCCCCCCCCCCCGAGCCTAGGAGCTCGGGTCTAAAAGCCTAATTGCAACCTAATTTTTCGTCTCTTGCTTGGACTCTTAATTTAAATTTTTAAATAATGTATTCTTGGCTTAGATTACAAAGGTCTTGTAGGAAATTTTAGTTCTTAAACTTTTTTCCTTCTAAAAGTCCTGTTTTATATACATAGAGATTAAGGTTTCAGACGCATGTCGTTTTAGTTATTGATTTTTGATGCAATTTTATAGGAAAACGAGTAAAAAGAATAATATTTTATGGTACTTTTTTAATATAATATACTTGTCTATACTGTCTTTTTAAATCAACAAAAATATAAACCAATGCAATAAAATATGTTTACAACAAATCCAAAAAGAATTAGGATTTTATTTTTAAAGAGAAAATTAAAGTAAAAATTTTTTTTCTACAAGCGTGCGCGATTTACCGTTTTCCCGCACTCGTTTTGGTTCTGAAAGACCCATTTTCCCGCACGGTGTACCGGAAAAATATTTTTTTTTGTAATTTTATAATAAAATACAACTTTAATGAATAAAATATAAATTTTTAGACTTATTTTTAGTAAAAGTAAATGAGGTGTATTACAGAAACACTAATTCTTGCCGTTTATTATAAACAGTTTTAAAAAAGCTCATTTAAAACGGTTTATTTCAAAAACCTCGTACCTACATAGATGTTAGCATGGTGACCACGACACACAAATAAAATGTAATTGTCAAACAACAGTTCACCGGAGCGTGGCTTTAATTTTTGATTTCGTTCAGATTCTGATACAAATGTCTTCCATAGATAATTTCTCGGACGATAAGCTTCCAGAAGATATTCTAGAACCGCAAGTGTCGCAAGTTTGGATTTGCTACCAAAAAAGTCAGGTATGAAAAACAATACGAACAATTTTGTTAGTTGGTGTGAAGCGAAAAATGTAAAAGCACCAAGAGAAGAAAAGAAGTACTTTTAGTATATTTCTTGGAAATGTCTAAACTTAGAAAGCCAAATACCTTATGGTCTCGATATTCCATGTTAAAAAGTGTAGGTACTTAAGGTTAAGAAAGATTTAGATATCAGTAAATACTATAAAGTTACTGCCTACATCAAGAGACAAAATGTAGGTTTTCGAGCAAAAAAAGCTAAAGTTTTTACACAAGAAGAGATTGCGAAATTTATGAAAGAAGCACCTGATAAAATTTACCTTCTAATTAAAGTGGTAACCATTTTTGGACTTGCTGGTGCCTGCCGCCGTGAGGAGCTACCTAAACTTACCATTGACGACATAGACGACAAAGGAGACGTTATAATTGTTACAATAAAGGACTCCAAAAACCATTCTGCTAGATCCTTTGTAATAACTAAAGAAGTCAATAATGAAATTTTTTTAAATCTATACAGAAAATATGCAAACTTACGTCCACAGCAAACTCCACACCGTCGATTTTTTTTGAACTACAAACATGGAAAATGCAGTACCCAATGTGTTGGAATTAATACCATAGGAAAAATGCCCTCCAACATTGCAGCTTATATAGGACTCAAAAATCCAGAATTATACACAGGTCACAGTTTTAGACATTCCTCAGCCACTCAGCCAGTAGGCTAATTCTGGCGAAGAAATAACAAACATTAAACGTTTAGGAGGATGGAAATCTGTCTGTTGCCGAAGGCTACCTGGAGGAATCCATCACACAAAAAAAAGACATGTCTAACAAAATTCTCAATCTCAATATTCCATCAAATTTGAGCTATAGTTTAGAAGCGTCCACGTCTTCAAAAACTCCACAGTTTCCCAGCAGCGCAAACAATAGCTCGATACCTCTTTCTTTGCAACCATCCGCTCATCAGGATCAGTTGGCTTCGATGGCTTTAACCTGTCTGGCATCCGCAATCAATTTGCATAGTGCATCAAATTGTACTTTTAATATAAATATTATTAATAAGTAGAAATTAAATCTGTGTTTGTTTTTCAGTAAAATTAAATTTTTAAAAATATTTTGTGGTCGTTTTTCTAACGCTTGTAGAAAAAAGAAGTGTGATAATTTAGAATTAAAAAAAAATAGTGCGGAAGAACCAAGAATGCTTTTTTATGAATATACAAAGCCACTTAAGAAGAAGTATTTCAAAACCTCAGTAGTTGCACCAAAAACTGCTCTTAGATCTATGGCACTAAAATACATGATTTCTGAAAATATCATCAATTTTGGCGTGGTGAGCGATATTTACTTTATTTTTAATCATAAAAAACCGAGCCCGAAAAACGCTGGTTAGAGTCATACATAATAATATACGTCTTATGTTAAAATTTTGGATTGACACCAATATTCATATTTTTCACAAATATAAAAAATGTTTTTTTTATGATAAAGAGTTAGCTAGGAATTAAAAAAAAACATTTAAAAAAACAAATTAAATCCAACCATGCAGAGGGGGAGAGATAATAATTTAATTTTCGAAATTTGATAGTAATTAGGTGAATTTTAAACGAACTTTGGGCCTATTTCCGAAAATTTTTCGCCCCGAGCATATTTTCTGACTACGCCACTGTGTAATAGTAAGTATCTTCAGCCGTATTCAGGTGAATACTAAATAAGTATGGTAACTACAGCTCTAAAACAACGTCTGGAAACCGACTGGAGATACTTACTAGTTGAAACGTTGTGATTTAAAACAAATAAAGACAATGCAAGTCCAAAACTCTACTGCCGTTCAAGAAACGTCATTGTCTCCAACCTTTAAACAGATATGTCCCCATTTCTCGGCCTAAAATGACATCAGCATAGGTTCGTTCAGTCGAACGTACCGACCGATCCTCTGGCGCCAGAGTATTATGACAAAGGCGGTGGTTGGACTCGCGGAAAGGAGGTTGAATACAACAAGCGTATCGGACAGCGCTGCCTCCTTTTTATGAGAACAATTGACAGATTATAAAAATTATAAATGTTAAGAAATTATGGGTAAAAATAAAATCGTATACCTACTATCCTCGCCATGAAATGTAATTATTGTCTCGAGATTGTAGTTTATCTCGCGGCTCTATGACAGTAAATAAATAATTTCCCGTCCCTGGATGTAATAAACTATTTTGGCACACTCGATCTAAATTATAAGGAGCTACAAAATTGAAAATGCAACTTTGCCATAAGCAGAGCGACGCGACGTCCGAGATTCGCTTGTCAAACTGGCAACAGTTTGTTAACTTGTAAAAACATATTTAGTTGAGGGATATTAATTAAATTTTAAAATTGTTTGAAATTCTAAATTGAACTAGGTTGATGAAGTTTTCAACGTTCAACAGTATTTTTTAATTATAAACAAATAGATATCATTATCTTGTCAATGTGACTTTGATTAACGAATCCCCAGACGTCGCTCATCCCCTCATTCATCCCACTTCCTGCATGTTTTCACGTCTGATGGCTATCTTTTGCATCGAGCTAATTCCTACAGATGGCGATACATCACATTTTTATTCTTAAAAATGTCTTGAAAGCATATTTTTGCTGTACTGGGAATTGCCTACGTGTTTTGGCTTTCTGATGAGTCCTAACAAGGACGAAACAGCCTGTCATTGTCTTACCTGTGCCCCGGGGAACCCATTACCTTTGGCGTCCCTGTGTATTTTAATGCAAAAGATAGATGCACTACTTTGTCCGCCTGCCCCTAAACATTTTCTTTCTATTATACGATATGTTCACTCAGGCATATACATACAAATATTTAGACATGGCTAGATACACAATCTTTCAACACAAAGAGATGCCAATGGACCTTAAGATTTACGTCTCTTCTTTCATGGCTCCTTCACATAAACGTTATAAATACGACTGTATAGATCATAAACGGTTTGTTACCGATAATGTTTATGTACTATTAAAATGTCTATTCGAGAAGATGATTGATAGATGTTACCAAGATTTTATTAGCCTTACACTATAAAGCTAATGTACTAATGGCGGTTAGAGGAGGAGCAGGGGGCGCGCTTTCACCTCAGCGACTGGGAAAATAGGGGTATTTTTTTCAATTTATGCAGTGGCGGCTCGTCAGGTCAAGTAAAAAAAATAAGACCAGGAGAAAAGGTATTCGACAATATTAAATATTAATGTACCAATACAGCTACCATTTTAGCCCTTAAAAAACAATTATGTTCGAATTAATAATATTAATTTAATCCGAATGTATAGCTATGCATAATAGGGCCACGATTAACTCCGATGGACAATAATTATAAACACTCGTGCATTTTAAATCGCCCCAGCCGACCGTGTCCGTTAGCTCAAAGCAAGTGAAGACTTAACGTCCAAGATGGCTTTGATATTCACCGTTGCTATGGTTATGTGACGTTAGTCACGCAAAGCGCATGTAACAATTTGCATTATGATGAAGGGCATTTAAAAAATAGATCAGTCGTATGCACCATTGTTTTAGCATTGGTTCGCCTAACCTTAAGGTATTTATTTTGATGCTCGCGAAGCTTACGTTTTTACGTGATTTACTGTGTGATTAAAAAGTTTTGTTTGTATTTTTCAGTTAATTCAGTAGTGTACGTACCTACTTAGTTGTGTGTTTTAAAAATGAACCCAATTAATGACATTGTTTGTAATTTGTTCAGTCGTTGGACAGATAAGGATAAGAGAGACGTTTTGTTAAACGGGTTTTTAGTCAATGTTTGTTTAAGTACCCTGAAATTCTACATGTAGAAAACAAATCAATAAAACTTAATTTTTTAGAAAGTATGGAAATTAACAAATACAAAAATTTAAATATTTTATTAAACGATCAGCTCGATTTGAATAATTCCCCATTATTAAATCTATAACCATTCGGTATTCCCTGACATTATTATAACAATAGTTTTTAAAAATATTTTTCAGATTAGTTAAGAAAAGGTGTGTTTTCATAATTAGGGTTCGGTACTTTATTACTATAATGTCTTTATTATTAAGTTGTAAAATAGGTACATTATTTTGGAGTGGGTTACCATTATATTTTAAGAGAATATTATTTGCATTAGATTTCTACTATCTGACGAAGACACTGTGTGTCGAAACAATTGTCATAGTACAATAAAAAAATAAGTGAAGATTTATACATTTTTGTATTCTTTTTAACCTAGTTTATATTTATTTATTCTTTTTAAAAAGGAATATAAAGACAAGATGAAATAAAATATCATACGATACAAGTTCGTTAGGTGTTATTACAGTACTCGTTTATATTCCAGACTCGACTTCTACGTCACCTCATCTTTAACACAACTCGCACTGTAATAAGTCATCTACCGGACTTGTAACGTAATTAGTATATTACGTATTAAGTGTGGTTAAAAGCATATTACGCACGAATGGAAAAATTGCGAAAGATCGCGTAACGCGAGTGCGGTAATTACATGAGTGCGTAATTGCTTTACAATACGCAATACGTACTATACTATACTTTTTCTACGACTCTTACTTATAAATTAAAGATCGGTTTATAATTTATAAAGTATCGATTTTAACTTTAAATCTCAAATAATGACAAATTTTCACAACGCAAAATAGATAAATGTCACGATTTGAATGGTTCAAGGCTAACTTGATTTTTTATCATAACGCACAGTTGTGTGTTTTTATTTTATGTATCATACGCACGACTGTGCGTTTTTACTCTTCGCGCACAGTTGTGCGTAAGGACTTATAGAGTGAACTGTACGTAAAACAATAGGGGTGAGGGGGGCAAGAGTAAACAGGTGGGCAAGAGTAGACAATGCAATAACATTTCGAATTAATAATTTTTTCGCTGCCAATGGTCACAGTAGTGAAAATCATGTGCTTTTAGTTCTCTGTGTAACTTTGGTTTGAATTTCCTCAAAAACTAAGCCGAAAATAAGGTAAATTTATTTTTAATAATATACGATGTAACAATAAAGAGATAATTTAGATCGTTTAATCGCTTGTAGTAGTTCATTTTTACTTCTTACCATTTTTTTACAACATCTTTAAAATCTAACCTATCAATTCATGTTGGTATATAACGTCGCCAGTGGCGCGTTGTTAAAAAAGGGGGCTTATTAAAATTTTTTGTTTTTTGGGGCAAGAGTGAATATATGTGTTCACTCTTACCCCTTGAAAAATATGTGATGAAGAAGGGGTGGGTCGGATTTAAAATCAAAAAATAAAATGGTTAACAAACAAATAATAAGTGGGAAAAAGGATGAAATAAATGTATGTAATGGAGAAGCAGCTGGTGTATCTGGTATAAAAACAAGAAAGAAAGTAGTGAAGAAAATAAAAATAACTGATAAACAGGATTATTGCGAATGTATTTATTGTAGCGTTAAATATAGTCAGTCAAATGAGAAATGGATTCGATGTGTCACTTGTGGTTTATGGTCACATGAAGACTGTACCTACAGACGTTGAACCTTTTGATGACGTTTTTACTTGTGATTTTGTCGTCCTGCCTAGGATTGTTGTTTGCTCTTGCCTCATACCAGAAGGGCAAGAGTAAACTTTTGGAGTTTCAAAATATTTTTGTATTAATATTATTTCATAGTTTAAAGAATTTATACATATATTTTTGTGTTACTGGTTTACCAAAGATTTTTCTATGCTAAGCAAGTTTATTTCAAGTTCTGCCTAATAATTAAAAAAAAATATCAAAGCTTAAGTGTTCACTCTTGCCTCCCTCTCTCCTATGTTTACTAATATTTTACGATAAATCAGTGTGGCATTCACCAACGTTCTTTCTATAAACTGTTTCTATCAACATAACGCCTGATGATGGAAGTTAATACGTCCGAAAGACAAAGAAAAAACTCAAAAATGTAATAAATAAATACTTCAAGCTTTTCGGTCTAGACGACCATTATCAGGAGGTTTAAATATTTATAACACATTTTCATGACACAATAAGATTAGGTCAAATCTGACAATCACATATATTTCTAGAAACAACAAAGGATAAACATGTTCTGTGTTTAAACCTCCTGATGATGATCGTTTAGACCGAAACACTTTGAGGTATTGAATTAATATATTTGTGAAGTATATTTGTATTTTGTCTTTGTCTTCATGGATAAAAATCTTTACTCCGGAGGCACCTACAATTCATTGAGTTCACGCAACTTAATTCCTTATATATATGATCGTATATTAGTCAAAAAAGACTTCAAAAGTGTCTCACGTCTTTCCATTTAGTATATTTTATTATTTGTTGCGCAGCAATTTCAAAAACTGCTATTTGCAATAGCGTCCCTATAAAACAAAACAAAGTACTTTTAAAATAAAAGAGTTGCAAAGAAAAACTTACCTTTGTGACATTGGCCTGACCCGAACCAACACTTTTAAATGCATTTCTGCAAACCGCTTAATGATACCTTAAAACTACTTAGCATCTACTACATTAAGGCGATAAAAAGAATATAAGTGAAAACAGAAATGTTGCCTCAAATAATGTTTCTCATATTAACAAGAGATTAAGCAAATAAAATAGTTTTTTAAATTATGTTTAGAACCCGAATTAGGCCAATAAATTGGAGGTATAAAACTGCGATAAATTTAAAAATATCACAAAAAAAACATGAAAAGTTCACTTAACGTCGTGTTCGATCTCTGAATAAAAACAACTGACTGGAAACAGCCTGGTCCAGATGCTCGACGCCGTCTTTATGATATCGCTTTTCTCTGCAGTTCTAAATTTATCATAAACTTGAAAGTTTTGAAACGCCCTCAACTTTGATGTGTAAGCTTTACCTAGATTATGTTTAGATTTTCGGAAAGATGCTGTTTATTTAGGGGAAAATCGGTTTTAGAGGGTGAACCTGGATTTTGGACGCGACGCCGACGCGACGAGACGATATGATTACCCAGCTTTACAATCGGCAAATACTTTTTCCCAGCACTCCCTTCGCTAGTTAATTTTTTTTTAAGTTGACCACCCTGTGAATTTGGCTAAAATATATTAATAAGAATAACATTAATATTATTAATAATATTAATAAGAGAAAATGTTAGAATTGTTCATCTCTATTTATGTACATCAACTCTACGCCGAAAGCAAAATTCTTGAATGTTGTACGAGAGAAAACTGAAGAAAATCATGGACTACTGGAAGGCATATTATGTACTAGAGGAGATAAAACATATAACCTAGACATCTGCCAAAACCAACAAATAAATCACACTAGCCTAAAAAGGGAGTTTAAAAGCAATTATAAAAGCAAATCTACAAAGCTTTTTAATACTTATCTGAATGCTGGTGACCTTATTACTGCCATATACCTACTCATTTGGAATCCTTAATTACTTAGACACGGATTTGCAAGAAATATTATTTACGCGCAGGCGGCTGATAAAATTCAGGTTCCACCACCCCCGCTCTGCACTTAAAAGAATCTACCTAAAACGAAAGGAGGGAGGAAGAGGTCTCATCAATATATATAACTTGTGCAAGTCGCAAGAGACCTCTATGAGAAAATACTTCCAAGAGTCGAATTGGGAAATTCTACAAAAAGTGGAAGCAGCAGACGCTGGATATACAGCCCTTAACTTACAGCAAAACGGATAACCTAACATCATCCGCGCGCCGCTAAGTCAACAGCTTGTAACTTGGCAAGAGAAAGCTCTACACGGCAAATACCCTACTGCACTCCAAAATCCACTCAGAAATAGAGAAATGTCACTGAATTGGTTAGAAAAAAGGCAGAACTGCTGAAACAGAAGGATTTATAACTTATATCCAAGACCGTGTTATTCGAACTAGAAACTATGAAAAAGTCATCTTGAGAAGAAATGTGGAAGATGTGTGCATAAAATGCAATTGCCCCGGAGAAACGATAAAACATATCACGTCGGGTTGTGGTTGTATGGCACCCAATGCTTATCTGGGAAGGCATAATCAGGTGGCAAAAATCATCCACAAAGAACTGGCTCATAAACTAGGTCTAGAAGAAAACCTTCCACTATACTATCAATACTCAACCGAGCTAGTTCTTGAATCTCCTGAATATCTCCTATACCTACTGGGACAGGCCAATAATAACGGATAGAAGATAGAACAGTAGACCACATATTGTTCTTATCGAAAAGAATACCAAGAAAACGTTCATAATCATTATCGATATAGGTTGCCCACACACAACCTCGCTAAAACCAAATCGGAGAAGAAACCAAGTATTCAAATTTGGCGATATAGAGATCAGAAATGTATGAAAGCTAGAAAATAAAAAAGAAGGATGACGGCGAGATCTAGCTAGGCTACACGCATTTTTCTATTTTCGGAATAGGTTGATAATATTTGTAGTTAGAAAAGAGATATTAACTTATGCTTTCCACTGACTTTCTCTAATTTTAGTTGTGCTTTTGACTATGTGATATTTGACATTTGGTTTATTCTAAAATTTATAAAAAAGACCGTAATAGTATATTACGTAATAAGTGTTGTAAAAAGCAATTTACGCACAAATAGAAAAGTTACGCACGACGCCGCGTAGCGGCGAGTGCGTAATTCTATGAGTGCGTAATTGCATTACAACACGTATTACGTACCATACTTTACCTACGACCTACTTATTCACACAACATCATTTAGTTTTAGTTTTTCATCTTAACTGGTAACAATATTATTAATTTAAGAACGTGATAACATCAACGAGAAGGTATATATTGTAATAATTCTACAGTATGATTATTTAAATTTACAAATGTTATTTTTTATAATATTATTTATTCTCATTACAATAATTATTTATAGTTACAGAACAATTATTGAAGACAAAAGGTATATCGTTTCTTTTGCTTGTTGAAGCATAAGTAAGATTTACATTATTAGTTGCCTCAATGAAATTTTCATTAATACTATTAGTACTACTACTAGTACTTGCTATTGCAGATGATATTTTAGACGAATTGTTAGTTTGATTATTTAGGGAATTATCCACATACCCTTCAGCTACGGCTGAGGACTGCCATCCGCCGTGTCTTTTTAAATCTAATAAGTCACCACCCGCGTCAACAAGAATAGTCGCGGACGAGCGTCGAAAACAGTGTCCTGTATAATTCGCTGCTTCTGGTAGTCCCAGATATTTGGCTATTTCTTTTGGAACCTTTCCTAACTTGTTAATACCAACAGACTGTTTGGTACATTTTCCGTTTATATAGTTTAGAAAAAAAGGTAAATTTGGAGCTGTATAATTCGCTGCTTCTGGTAGTCCCAGATATTTGGCTATTTCTTTTGGAACCTTTCCTAACTTGTTAATACCAACAGACTGTTTGGTACATTTTCCGTTTATATAGTTTAGAAAAAAAGGTAAATTACTGCAGAGCGAATGTTTATATATTTTTTTACCTTTGGGTAAAAATATTCTGACACCACAAAAGAACGTTGCCGTTTAGTTTTTGAATCGGGAATATTAATAATTAGATTCTTCCCTGTGTCTTGGATATCTGACGGTTTTATATTACGCAACTCTTGTTTCCTGCATGCACCGCTTATACCAATTATAAGAGCAACCTAAAAGACGATTTGAAATAAATTTACACATTTAACATTATATTGAGCTCAATATATTACCTTCATAAACAAATGTTTATCATCTGGTGCGTTTTCTAGAAAATCGTTTATATTCTTGCTTGTCAAAATCTTGGATTTTTTGGATTTAAAGCCGTCCGATTTTCTCTTCAGAAGAGCTTGTAATTTGGAGTAGTTTGCAATATCGACATTGTGATTTATATTAATTGTGGCCTTTAACATTGAGTAAAATGACCAAAGTGAGGAAGGCTTCATCGTTTTTGATAGTTCTTGGAAATATGCCATCATTACATTCTCGGAAAATGATTTAACGTCGTTTTTTAATCTCCATTCCATAAATCTTTGGTAAGTAAATTTGTATCGATATTCAGATTTCGCCGGTAACAAGTTGTTTTAGCAGCTTCTGCAATTTCGCTAATATTGGGTGGAGTTAAATTTTCTATTTCACTGTCACTCGACATTTTTTATGTACCTAATCAAACTAATTTCACTTTATAATATTACTCACATACAAATTTGATCTACGATTATGTCAGTTTTTGAATAAGTTTGTTTGTATTGACCGTTGCTAAGCGGTTGCTAGGAAAACTGTGCGATTTTTTTACCAAGCTGTGCGATTTTTTTACCGTGCGTAATGGGAATCTTACATTGATCGGAAACGGTGTGTTTTTAAGTATTTACAGTAGTGGTCGTAGGTAAAATTAGATAATGTTTGAAAGAACACCCTTTAGCGACTACCTCAGAAATTAAAAACACGTATATTGATGCGCAAATGATAATACAATTGAACCCATTTTAAACGAGACTAAATTTGATAATTTTTATTTTCCCTAGCCGAAGTGATAATAGGTATTTTGACCCTTGTTACTACTACATACTACTAGTTAAAGCCTTTAATAAAAAAAAAGTTCGTCCTTCGTCGTTAAGTAGTTAGAGTAGAGCTCAGATTAAATATTTGTATTTAATCCAATGAGTAGAACCTTCTTGTAAAGAAAATAAGAGAGAATATTCAAAGGTGTAGGAAAAAATTAAAGGTAAACTTTAGATAAAATGGTATAGTCATGGAAACCTCGTAAAAAAGGACGTCATTCAAAAAGTCATAAAATTTCATTTTTTATTGTCAAAATTGTTGTAAAAAATCAAAAAATGGACGAATTTATTGGGAAATTTGTAAAAATATTATCGAGTACAGTTATCGTTCGCATTATGTCCTATCCAGCTTTCACCATAGAAATATTACTGGCCTTAATAGTTTGTGTGGTTCACTTTCTTTTGATATTTGAGGTTAATACCTTGGTGAGGCGAACAAATGCCAAAGCTGCTGCAAGATTAAGATTGAGGCACCCCATGAAAGGTACACATTCACCGTTTTGTTACACATTATTTTAAATTTCAATTTATGATTTAAAAATGTTATTCTTCTTATAAAAAGCTCTCATACATAAGTTAAGTTTATCCGTGGTTAACTAGTACAAAACAAAATTAGCCCAAGCTATGCTAAGTATTGGTAATTATCAATTATGCAAGTATTGCTAAAATTGATAACCTTTTCAGAAACGATAATGCAATCTTTTTAATTAAAAGTGATAATTATCTATCATATTTTTCTCCCCCTTCATACTAACACTTGTTACCTTGCCTAGTTCACACATCATTATACGAACAGAAATAGAAAGTCCGGTGTTAATAAAAAAAAGTACTAGGTATACCAAAACAATGAAATTATAATGAAATGGGCATTTTCATTAAATTCTGATTTTTACCTCAAAAAAGCACAAAAATAAGATTTTCAAAGGTTTCAGTTTTAAAAACCAGTTCTTTTCGATTTAACTTATTGAAACAAACACATAATAGATCAGACGACGGCGAAATAATTGTGGGTAATGGAATGACACTGTCGTACTTTTGGGTGTCTTTAAACACGTTCAGGATGTCTGTAATTGTTTCTAGAAAAGTTTTGTGATGCTCTAAAAAGATTTTGTTATTCTTGGGATATACTTATATAAGTAGAGAATTTAGTGGCCGTATAAGTAAATAGAAAACAAATTTTTTAGCGACGGCGGACAAAGTAATGCGTCTATCTTTTGCATTAAAGTAAACAGGGACGCCAAAGGTAATGGGTTCCCTGGGGCCTGAGGCACAGGTAGACAATGACAGGCTGTTTCGTCCTTGTTAGGACTCATCAGAAAGCCAAAACCCGTAAGCAACTCTGCGAGAATATTCTTTTAGGACATTCTTAAGAATAAAAATGTGATGAAAACCTAGTAACGCCATCAGTAGGAATCAACTCAATGTAAAAGATAGCCATCAAACGTCGATTCCCACTGATGGCGTTACTAGGTTTTCATCACATTTTTATTCTTAAATATGTCTTGAAAGAATATTCTCGCTGTACTGGGAGTTGCTTACGGGTTTTGGCTTCCTGATGAGTCGAGGACGGACATGGGCTCCAGGGAACCCATTACCTTTGGCGTCCCTGTAATATAAATGCAATAGATAGATGCACTACTTTGTCCGCCTGCCGCTAAAAAATTTCTTTTTATATACGTTATAAGTTTAAATTCGGTATGTCAGTGCTAAAGAGAATAAATTCAGCTATAGAGAAAAAGCCTATTTGCAAAATGTGTTCTTTCTTCTGCTTATCCAGCTATGGAAGTATGGTCTTTGCAACCAATTTTATCGTTTTCCGACAGACAACAGCAGTAATTTGTCAAGCTTGAAATATTGCTCAAACATGCTTTCAGAAGTTGTTGCCCGTGCTGTGGCACTAAACGACGATGGCCGAAACATACGATATATCGCTAACGTCTTGGGTGAGGCTAAGAGTACCGTACAGGATGCAATCAGGCGCTTTCGACAAACTGGGGAGTACAGTTTGGGGTTGTTTGACGACTAATGACTGAAGATGGTAAACCGTGATCGCGTAGTCTTACGTCTCCTCCCTGATCCTTGACGCCTAGAATACTGCCCAGTTTGTCGAAAGCGACTGATTGCATCCTGTACGGTACTTTTAGCCTCACCCAAGACGTTAGCGATATATCGTATGTTTCGGCCATCGTCGTTTAGTGCCACAGCACGGGCAACAACTTCTGAAAGCATGTTTGGGCAATATTTCAAGCTTGACACTTATAATGAAATAAAACGCTAGTTGCTTATCACGTTTAATTTTTTTTTCATTAACATTGGAAAAATTAAAATGATTTTTTAAAAAGATTATATCTTTTTAAAAAGAACAGTTTATTGGGACGAATCAAAAAACAAAATGTTAAGAAAATATGCGACTTCCATATGAAATACACTGCAATATCATCGCACTGCCTACTTTTTCCACAGGGTGTTAAGAACGTAAGGCAAAGAAAATATCATTTGTTGCCCTCGGTATAATATCACACATGTCAACATTTTTCTTAAATCGGAGAGCGGGTAATAATCTTAATACATGCGGCTACCATCTTTCGAAAATTTCTTTAAAGATATTTTAAAATCAGAAAAGTTAACTAATATCAAAGTTAATAATAATTTTCCTTGTCCGGTTTTTTTTGCTGATGAGTGTATGTCTTATCGTTACTGTTTTTTAGATAAAATACCGATAGGAGCGCCACTAAAGTCAAAGGGTGAAAATAATATGCTAAAGCGAACAATTTTGACCGCCAATGCGTAAAAAGAAGCTGATATTAATAAAATGTATAAAAACAACTATGTATGTAAAGTGTCTTCCATAAATAAATGCAATTATTTTTCACTCTTTGACTTTTATTGTACGAGTATACAAATAGGGACAGTGGCGGTTGGGGGGGGGGGGGGGGTCCATCTATTACAATACGAATGTTTTATTTACTTTGATCCTTGAAAATTCAAGGGCGTATGAAGGGTTAGTATTTTTTTAGAAGTCACTTTTAAGAGTAGGAAGGCTTTTAGAGCCTGGATTCGCTTGTTCTTTTTAGTCCCCCTCCCCTCTTAGCAAAATTCTTGATCCGCCACTGGTTAGGGAAATGAGTTCTCCGTCCATAGCCTGTATTAGGCGGCAGCGAAATTTAATTAATAATAATTCAGTAAAAGCGAAAGGTAGATCGCAGCACGACAGAACAAAGAGCGAGATCCATTGCGATGGAGTGGGGAAAACATAATCTACCCATTTCTGTTTGCTTTGCGATATTTTATATTTTTACTCTTCTATACCGGGATTTAGGCGGACAACGCAGTTTCCTACCTGTATATAGGTCAAATTCTGTACTATGTATCTCTGTAATACAGATAAACAAAGAGCCAAAAAGTTTTAAAAATCTTGTTTGTTACCCTACTTGCCTTAGTAACGCAGTGGCGGCTCATCAAGTGAAATAGGTGAAGGGGCTCTTCACCAAAAAAAATTAAACCAGCTACCATTTTGGCCCTTAAAAATAATTATGTTTGAATTAATAATATTAATTTAATCTGAATGTAGCTATGTATACCTAATAGGGGCACTGTTAACTCCGATGGACAATAATTATAAACACTCGTGCATTTTGGCGCGCCCCAGCAAGTGAAGACCAACATACAGTCAAGTGGCTTTGATTGTCACCGTTGCTATGGTTACGTGACGTCAGTCACGCGACAGCATGTAACAATTTGCATATGGTGATGGAGGGAAATTTAAAAATAGATCAGTCGTATGTACCATTGTTTTAGAATTGGTTCGCCTAACCTTAAGGTATTTATTTTGAGGCTTCGCGAAACTTACGGTTATAGATATCGTTTTTACGTGATTTACTGTGTGATTTAAAAGTTTTATTTTTCAGTAAATTCAGTAGTGTACTTAGTTTAATTTTTATTGTGTATTTGTACGTAATGAAAATATAAATTAGTCAATGTTTGTTTAAGTAGCCGCACTATACCTAGCTCTTCACCATTTTTTAAGACCGCGAGCCGCCACTGTAGTAACGTATTTTTTTTTTCGCCATAATTATTGTGTTATTTATTCTTAGAACCGTAACTAATAAATAACCAACATTTTTCCATTTTTTTTAGAAGCAGAAACGTGTTCCTTTCACAGTTTGGTCACATTAGAAACGACTCAAGTGTTCCACAAAAAGCCGGAAACGTACCAGAGGACACAAGTATACGGAACTGTAGTAAATCCACCACCAAGACTACAGAAAAGATTTAGCCGTAATAATTTCGGATGGATGCTCTCGAAAGGAGACTCGATTTTGAGACATGATTTTACCGATAGAGTAAGGATTTTTTAAGTCATTACCGCATATAAATAGTTCGATTTTTTTTCCTATTGTTGTCATCGAAATTCGCCAAATTTATATGGAGACCGTACGCTATCATTCGTCATTCTCGCATCAGTGTTTTTCTTCCTCGTGCATTATAGACATCATTATACACTCTTGTAGTATAAACTACTAATATTAATTCGATTGAAAAGTATTGCTACAGAATCGTTAGGACAGGAATGTTGCTGATCTCTACTACAGACCCTACACCATCAATCAATGATATCAAATCTTTGTCATTCTCGCATCAGACTTTTTCTTATGACAGTCCCTGATCGCGCATGATTATACTTTACAGGGTCCTGCACCTCACCTCCCGTCTGCTACAGCTTACTTATTAATTAAGTTAGGATTTTGATATTTTGCAGATTTTACCTGTATCCTAGGGCGCATTTCAGGAAAATATGTTTGTTTATACAGGGTGTTTCAAAAAGTGTAAAGTCATAGGAATCATTTTTTTTAGATTACATGCTATATATATTCTTACTTATTTGGATGCCTTTTATAGTTGTCTTCATACCTCTAAAATTTTAATGAAATCGGTTCAGTATTATGGGCGAAAAAAAAATAAAAATTAAGAAAAACCAGTTGGTTTTAAAAATTAAAATAATGCCTGGTTAATAACATTTTACAAAGATACTTCATAAATGAGGTTAAACAGCCTCGTTAATCAAGTGTGATTAATACTAACTGTACAGGGTGTCCAAAGTTTAGTCAAACTTTAAATCAATTTATTTTTCTTATTTCAAATTGGAACCCATGTATATTATTATGTCATTCGATTCGATGCAGAATTAAAAATCAAACATTTTTCCTAATTACAACCCTAGCGCAATTTCTAACGAATCACAACTTATCTGCAGAAAACTCATTTTATCAACTATTTCAACAGTCATTACTATGAAAATATCAAAGGTGGCTTTGAAAAACAATTTATTGGTATTAACGTTTACTAAAGTGACAAAAAATAATTCTTTTTGCATGCTCCTAATATGAAAATCATATAATATACGAGCTCTTCTTGCGTGCATTCCATAAAAAAAATAATATAGCTCAAATAATTAATAATAATACAACAATATTTGAAACTACGAAAGTTAAAATGAGCTTTTGTCACTAATAAACTTTAATACCAATAAATTGTTTTGCAAAGCAACCTTCGATATTTATTTATAAGAATCAATGGTGGAATAGTTGTTAAAATGAGTTTTCTGCAAGTAAGTCTTGAAGCGTTAGAAATAGCGATAGGGTTGTAATTAGAACAAATGTTTGATTTTTAATTCTGCATCGAATGGCATAATAATATACAGAGGTTCCAATTTGAAATAAGAAAAATAAATTGCTTTAAAGTTTGCAAAGTTTGATACCAATACAATTCGTATTAATCAAACTTGGTTAACGAGACTGTTCGACCTTATTTATTAAGTACCTTTGAAAAATTTTATTACGAGGCATTATTTTTATTTTTTTATTAAGTTTTATAACCTGTGGCGCAAAAATTATTTTGCTTAGTTTTTATTTTTTTTTCGCATATAATACTGAACCGATTTGCCGTTCTGCCCTTCTTTCGAATTAGACTTTTTTCCTCTTCGTTCGCTGCCAGGGCTATTCCTGAGGGGGGGGCTACAGTTTAACGTGGGTTCCGAACCACGATCCTCAGTCATGCGACACCCCCTAAGGGCTATCAACCCTTGGTTTATTGCCATTGCATGACCTACCGATTGGGGAGTGTGTACCTTCTTCCGCACCCCACGAGATGTCCGATCTCATCCGGCCTGGTTACCGGCGTGAATGGGGTGGGTTGGGAGATGATACCTTTTACACTCTTTCCTGCATTCTTGAATCCACTAAATTTCGGACATACTTTTTTTATTGTACGTATGCCTACTCCGGGAATCGAACCCGGGTCGCCGCGGTTGAATGCCAGTAGCTCTACCTCTGAGCCACAACCGCGGTTCATACTGAACTGATTTCGTTAAAATTTTAGGGGTTCGCTAGAAAAAATTATATTTTCTGCTGAATATGAAACATATATTTACCAAATCGTTTGTGTAGTTTCAGAGAAATTCGCGTTTGAAATATCATTTAGCGGGATTTTGGTGGCTGGTAAAACTGGCTATTAAAATACGCATCTTTAGACTGTGTTTTCCACGTAACGAACATTTTTTATTTTCAGGTTGAGCATCTTTTATCAATTTCCCCAAGTGAATACGTGCGACGCGACAAGGAACGAAAAAGCAGAGAGCAAGGACTTAGGTCCTGCATACAATCTCTGACGTCACTGTTGGAAAAAGCCCTGACCAATGATAGCTTGGAAATCCGAAACATGTCGAAAGATGACATTAAGAAAAGTATCAACGCGTTGAGGGAGAACTTTGAGAATCAGCTGCATACCAATAATAATTATGATTTATGCAACTTTCCGTCTCCGAGTCTACAAAGTTTGATTAACCAATCAACTGCCAAGAACGCGTTGAAAAGTTCGTTATCCCCGAATTTAATATCTTCAATATACCGTACTTCGAACGTAGCTTTTTCACACAGCAATGCCGACATTAAACGGAAGGACGATGACGAAAAAAATTCCGTAGTGAGCTTAAGATCTAGCGAGTCTCTAAGCGAAATCTTCAGAAAAAATTCGAACGATTTTTTGATTGGACCCCAGAGGAACTCTCGTGGAATTTTGAGCAACTAAAAAAGAACTTTTAAATTTTTTGTAAATTTTTTGTTGTTTGCTGTATTTGGTGTTTTTAAATTATAGTGATCTGTTGTGTACTGACAGAATAAAATAAACAGTTACTTTCTTATGAAATACGTTATTGCTAACATTTTAGTTAATTTCGTTTGAGATGTGGTGTTTTCTTTAAATAAAACTCACAATCAGCAAGTAAAGTTCGTACAATTACTGGCTGGATGCATGTCACAGTGTGTGGCGTAATTTTTGATTCGTCATATCCAGTGGCGTAGCCAGAAAATATGCTCGGAGGGGGGGCTCAGTGGGCGTAAATAGAACATTTTTTGTCTAGAGTATTTCATGATATTGAACCTAGGGAAGAAGGCGGAAAAGCGCCGCAGGCGAAAAATTTTCGGGGCCACGTCCAAAGTTTGTTTAAAATTCACCTAACTACTATCAAATTTCGAAAATTAAATTATTACCTCTCCCCCTCTGCATGGTGGGATTAAATTTGTTTTTGAAAAAAATGTTTTTTTTTTGATATTCCTAGCTGGCTCTTTATTATTTTTTATATTTGTGAAAAATATGAATATTAGTGTCAATCCAAAATTTTAACATAAGACTCTAACCAGCGTTTTTCGGGCTCGGTTTTTCATGATCAAAAATAAAGTAAATATCGCTCACCACGCCAAAATTGATGATTTTTTCAGAAATCATGTATTTTAGGAGCGTAGTTTTAAGACCAGTTTTTGGGCAAATGCTTAGGGTTTGAAATATTCCATCTTAAGTACCGTTTTGTATATTCATTATGTATTCTCGTTTCTTCCCGCACTATTTTTTTTATTATAAATTATCACACTTCTTCCATAAAAAACATTTCAATTAAAATTTTTACCTTAATTTTTCTCTTTAAAAATAAATACCTAATTGCATTGGGTTAAATTTTTGTTCATTTAAAATAGCTCTAAAAAAGGGAAAACGGAACAGACAAGTATATAATAGAAAAATACTATAAAATATTATTCTTTATACTCGTTTTCCTTTAAAATTGCATCATAAATTAATAACTAAAACGATATGCCTCTAAAACCTTAATATCTATATAAAACAGGACTTTTAGAAGAAAAAGTTTAAAAACTAAACGTTTCCTGCAAGACCTTTGCAATCTAAGCCAAGAATACATTATTTAAAGATTTAAATTAAGAGTCCAAGCGTGAGACGAAAAATTAAGTTGCAATTAGACTTTTAGACCAGAGCTCCTAGGCTCGCGACTGCCAGCAGCATACATGTTAAATAATTTATACCTATTATCCTGTTTATTATGTATGTGCCCTGTTATACTAAAATGTATTATTTTAAGTCACATCAACAACAAAATCGTTTTAAAAATAAATACCATCCACAAACAACTTTTTAAATTTTGGTCTGTTTTTGATAATTTGAATGCTTATCCTAGTTAAGTATATTATTATTGTCTGCTAATTAAAACGTTTCTGAGACAAGTTTAATAAAGAATCGTTAGACGTTTATAAACTGTAACCTTTCACTTGTTTGTAAATAACTGATCTTTTTACTGCCGATTTTTGGGGTGGCAAAAAGAGGGGTTTAACAATTCTGGAGTGGCCAAAGAGGGGTTTGAGAATTTTGGGGTGGCAAAAGCCACCCCGTAATTACACCACTGCCGAACCATGATCCTCAGTCATGCGACACTTGCAATTTCCTACGATGTGTAAAAATGGCGGCTGTGGGCAAATACTGACCTTAGAAATTACATTGCTGGTGGCAGTTAATGAGTGACTCGATATTTCTTGCCCACAGCCGTCATATCGAATGAGGTAGTCTGTTTGAAAGTTGGAGACAATGATGTTTCTTGAATGATAGAATAGTTTTGGACTTGCATTGTCTTTATTTGTTTTAAATCACAACGTTTCAACTGCTAAGTATCTCCAATCATCTTCAGGTTAATACTAAATAAGTAAAGTAACTACAGCTCTATTTATACTAGCTGGAGCATAACTGAGATGGGTGCAGTCATGCGTTTAGTTCGTGTGCGGATTCTTTACTTAGGTAGAGCTGTCGCATTCGGCCGCGACGACCCGGGTTCCATGCCCGGTCGGGTTTGTATGCTTAATAAAAAAAGTAGACCTAAGATTTTCAAGGTAAGAATGCAGTATCACACTGAGTGACTCCCGACGCGGTCCCTTAAGAGAGGATAAATCTGCTTTTAGGGAACCTCTTTTAGGGGGCAGGGAATAAAACCAGTGCATATCGGGATATATATATTAAGGAAACCCCATTATTTTTCAAACTTTAAAAAGCCTGTATCCCAAAAATAGAGGGGTTGCGAACCTAGGTTAATATGACCTTTTTTTTAATCGTTTAGACTCTAGAGGTTTCGTCCTCATAAATAAGAAAATTATAAACTTTAATTATTTAAAAACATATAAACCAAAAATTAACTACCGAAATAAATTTAAATGATTCGTGTAATACAAAGTGTTAAACGGCAATTTAAACGGCTGGCATAAAACAATTTGGCTTTTATTCCGTCGTAATTTACAAGTATGGGGGAATTAAATATTTGGTGACAACTTAGATGGTGCCTGGTACACAAGTTTTCCAACTTTTATATGTGCTGGATTTTCCCTTTTTATTTGCCGATAAGTAGCTTTGCTTGATGAACAAATTTGCACAGAGAAATTTGTGCAGATTGGCATATTTTATTCTAGTCTAATTAAGTTGTTGGAAAAATGATTCCAACGCACGCCAGCCACCGTAATTGTATTCCGTATTTTAAACCTAATCTGGTACTAACATTTTTTGGTGTACCTGTCGTATTCGCTACTTACTTGTATGTACCGGGTAGTCAACTAAGAATGACCGCCGGCCATATCTCAGAAACTAGTAATCGTACAGCATCCGGGTAAATTTTTTTATGACAAAAGTGCCCAAGAGAAAATGCTGGAAATTATTTTTAAGGTCAGCATTTTGCCGCAAGAGGGAATAATTGAAAAGTAAATTTTAAAGTTTTACATCTCCGAAAATTCCACATTAAGGTATATCTTTAATAACACCATTAAAAAGCTTGGACAATTATGCATTATTTTGATCTTATGCTCATTGGCGTACCGACTTTAATAAGAGGGGGAGAATCTGTTGAAAAATAAAAAATCATATGGTATAATTATGATACCATAATCGAAAAGTAGATGAAATTTGCTAGAAAAAATATTAAAACCGCAGCTCGATATCTCCGTTCGTTTTAGGGTTATCGCCAATAGAATAATTTTATTAAACTTTAATGAAGAAGCGAGTGGGACGCCACTGATATTTTTCCATGTGGATATTATTTCTAATTAGCCTGGTCAATTCTGCATAAAAATGGTCTCTTGCGTTTTTCTCCTCAGGCACACCGTTCTTAATTAAAATAATTAACAATTTTTATAAAACAAAATTTTTCATTATGAATGTTAATAATAATAAATAGTAGAGCTAATTTATATATTTAAGATATCGAGCTGCGGTTTTAATATTTTTTCTAGCAAATTTCATCTACTCTTCGATTATGGTATCATAATTATACCGTATGATTTTTTATTTTTTCGAAGTAAAATCAAAAAATGTGTTATTATTACAAATTGCGCCCTCTAGCATTTTTTTTAGAACTATTATGGACAACTAAATACGATTGGTGAAAGTGCATACATTTCTCTTCCAACCAGTCTTTAGTTTGCTAAAATCGGATAAGTCGTTTATAAGTTACAGTGATTTAAATGATTACACTTTCAACAGCTCCCCCCCCCCCCTCTTATTAAAGTCGGTACGCCAATGAGCATAAGACCAAAATGATGGATAATTGTCCAAGCTTTTTAATGGTGTTATCAAAGATATACCTTAATGTGGAATTTTCGGAGAAATGTAAAATTTTAAAATTTACTTCTCAATTACGCCCTCTTGCTGCAAAATGCGGAACTTAAAAATTATTTCCAGGATTTTCTCATGGCCACTTTAGTTATCATTTTTTTTTCCTGAATTTTTATGCCCAGTAGTTTCCGAGATATGGCCGCTCCGTACCCTTAACTGATCACGCTGTATAAGATAGAGATTATTATTGTTACGGTTTATCAAAATTTAAATTTGCAACTGCCCACATTTTATTTTATCATGATCAGCTATTGCTCATTCAGTTTATAGTATTTTCTAAGTAGCCCAAGAGCTGACGAGATTTTTTTTCATCTTATTTTCTGAAATAACGCAAGTTAAAATGTCGCCAGCACTCCGCAAAATATAATTTTCAAGAAAAAATTATTCATTAGAAAAACAGTCAGTGTATTAAGAAGAAAAAATATAAAGTAAAAAAAACCTAACACTATTCAATATAATTGTCCCTAAGATCGATTCAAACATCTATCTTTAAAATGGACACGTAAAAGGAACAAAAATTAATTATATTTATTCTTTCGACTTCTTAGTCAATTTTATAACTAAATAACTCGATAAAATGATGTGTATTATTAAAAAAATATTGTACACAGTATGAGAATATTTAGAGTCTAACCATTGGAAGGTGCCACTAACGAAAGGTACCTCCGTCCCCTCTCACCCGTGGACACATAAAGATGTTCTTAAAGGGGGTGTGCGCCAAAAAAACAACTTTATTTAAAAAAATAAAGAAAAAAAAACTAAGAATAATACTAATAATAGTCTAAACCGTACCCTTCTATCGCAAATAATAACGGAGATAGGCCTCTGTAAAGATGTCATATTTCAGTGCGTGACGTCACAAGAGCTTTGCCGCTGCCGCTGCATAAATAAGTATAGTACATGGAATTTACGTAAGTTCTAGCGCTTAGTATTCGTCGGGTTGTTAAAAATAATTTAATGAAAACCTTACTGCCTGATGAAAAAATAAACTGCTGGACAATTGCTTCCGAGCAAGAAAAATGTCGCCTAAATTTAACAGTTATTATTTTCTGAACCAGATATGATATCGACCTACGGTGTTGAATGGTTCATAGATTCATCCCTTGAGAAACAACTGTCAATATTGAATTTTCTTTAGCTGTCAGAAAATTTTATATACAGGGTGTTAAAGAAGACGATGATTTTTGCTCCAATTTTAATGGCGTGTAATTTTCACAATAATATTTTTAAATTTTATCACTCTACGTCAATTGAATCACTGATTCATAGCAAAGAAAATAATTTGTCAAATTTTTGATATCTGCCATATTTTAAGAAATACCGATTTTTTTGGAAAACCTTGCTTTATTTTAACTTTTTGGTAGCTAGATCTCACTGTGCGTTGTATCGTGCAAGCGAGTGATTCTTATATCTTATGAAAAGCTTGATTATGTTCAGTAACAATAGTTGTACCTAAATGTTATGATGTACAGTGGTCTGCTTATAAACGCCTATATATCTATGGTTTATGAGTATAGACTATAGTGTTAGAAAGTTAGAAATTAATAAATAATCATAAAACATAGATATATAGGTGTTTATAAGTACGCCACTGTACATTATAACATTTAGGTAGAACTATTGTTACTGAACATAATCAAGCTTTTCATTAGGTATAATAATCACTCGCAAAGTTTGCACGATACAACGCACAGTGAGATCTAGCTACCAATAAGTTAAAATAAAGCAAGGTTTTCCAAAGAAATCGGTATTTCTTAAAATATAGCAGATATCGAAAATTTGACAATTTACCTTCTTTGCTATGAACCAGTGATTCAATTGACGTAGAGTGATAAAATTTAAAAATATTATTGTGAAAGTTACACGCCATTAAAATTGGAGAAAAATCATCGTCTTCTTTAGCACCCTGTATATAAAATTTTCGGACAGTTAAAGAAAATCCAACATTGACAATTGTTTCCCAAAAGACGAATCTATCAACCATTCAAAACCGTAGGTTGATATCATATCTGGTTCAGAAAATATCAACTGTTAAATTTAGGCGAAATTTTTCTTGCTCGAAAGCAATTGTCCAGCAGTTTAGTTAGGAGATTAGAAAAATGTACAGAGCGCCGCTAGCCGAAGCTTTCGTGACGTCACGCAAACTTTAACCCGCTATTTCTCAGCAATGGTTAGTCGTAGAATGACGAGGTTTGAACCATTATTTTTAGATTTTTTTGTACTAAAACATTAATTTTTGGCGCACACCCCCTTTAAGGCTTAGTCAGAGATGTGTTTTCTTTGCAACTCACCTAAAAAAAAGTCCTCAAAAATAGTAATCTCTCAGAGATCGGGAACCAAGATGTTTGAATAAATCGTAAAAATTGAATATTCACTGTAATACCTAATTTAAAAAATCTGACATTTTTCTATTTGGCTTTCCAGCATCCGCGGATAACTTTTTAAACTTGAGAGATGAAGCGCTTTTGGATAGTTTGGGTCGTTTCAGATGAATTCGTTGGGGACTGGGGAAAACATCCTCTTTGCTTGAACCCCCAAAGCCGTCATACGAGAGCTCACATTTTTTGTATTTAGTCGTCTGAATATTTACTGGTTCCAACGGCGGAGGTTGCTGCTTATTTTTAAATATCGAAAACTGAAAAAATAACAAATGTTAACTTTTTGATGTCTATACAGGGTGTCCCACCGGGAACCGCCACGATCTACAGGGTCCTGCGCCTCACCTCCCGTCTTCTGTAGCTCACTTATCAATTAAGTTAGGATTATGATGTTTTTCAAGCTTTACCTGTATTCTAGGGTGCATTTCAGGAAAATATTTATGTTTATACAGGGTGTTCCAAAAAAGTGTGACGTCATAAGGATATGTTTTTTTAGATTACATGCCATATATTTTCTTACTTATTTGGATGCATCTTGTAGTTGCCTACATACCCCTAAAATTTTAATGAAATCGGTTCAGTATTATAGGCGAAAAAAAATAAAAACTAAAAAAAATCTGTTTTGCACCACTGGTTTTAAAAATTAATAAAAATTAAAAATAATGTCTCGTGGGTAAAATTATACAAAGGTACTTAATAAATAAGGTCGAACAGTTTCGTTAACCAAGTTTGATTAATACGAATTGTACAGGGTGTCCAAAGTTTGGTGTCAAACTTTGCAAACTTTAAAGCAATTTATTTTTCTTATTTCAAATTGGAAACCCTGTATATTATTACATCATTCGATGCAGAATTAAAATTTAAACATTTGTTCTAATTACAACACTATCGCAATTTCTAACGCATTAAGACTTATTTGCAGAAAACTCATTTTATCAACTATTCCACCAGTCATTATTATATAATAAATAACAAAGGTGGCTTTGAAAAACAATTTATTGATATTAAAGTTTACTAAAAGGACAAATAAAAATTCTTTTAGTATGCTCCTAATATGAAAATCATATCTACGAGCTCTTCTTGGTTGTATTCCATCACAAAAAATAATATAGCTTAAATAATTAATACTACTAATCTAACAATATTTGAAACTATAAAATAACTAAAGTCAAAATGGGGCTTTTGTCACTTCAATAAACTTTAATATCAATAAATTGTTTTTCAAAGCCACCTTTGATATTTATTATATAATAATGACTGGTGAAAAGGTTGATAAAACGAGTTTTCTGTAAATAAGTCTTAATGCGTTAGAAATTGCGATAGGGTTGTAATTAGAACAAATGTTTGAATTTTAATTCTGCATCGAATGACATAATAGTATAGAGGGGTTCCAATTTCAAATAGGAAAAATAAGTTTGCAAAGTTTGACACTAAATTTTGGACACCCTGTACAATTCGTATTAATCAAACTTGGTTAACGACATTTCAGGACCTTATTTATTAAGTACCTTTGTAGAATTTTAATAACGAGGCATTATTTTTATTTTTTATTAATTTTTAAAACCGGTGGTGCAAAACTGATTTTTTTTAGTTTTTATTTGTTTTCGCCTATAATACTGAACCGATTTCATTAAAATTTTAAGGGTATGTAGGCAACTACAAGATGCATCCAAATAAGTAAGAAAATATATGGCATGTAATCTAAAAAAACATATCCTTATGACGTCACACTTTTTTGGAACACCCTGTATAAACAAAAATATTTTTCTGAAATGCGCCCTAGGATACAGGTAAAATCTGCAAAATATCAAAATCCTAACTTAATCAATAAGTGTGTTAGAGAAGACAGGAGGTGAGGCGCAGGACCCTGTATATATTGAAAACTAGACATAGGAAAATTTGACAGTTGCTGGGGGCAACCCGGCTAAAATATTTTCAATATGGTGGCACTGGTGTCAACTTGCTTATTTCAAATAGAACACCCTAGATATTAATACATTTTTAGATTCTACGTAGGATTTTAGGCAGATTTTGTATATCATGTCCTATACCTAAGTCTAAGCATTTGTGATATATTTACATTTTTATGTAAAAAATGACGTTTGCAAGCCTTAACATAGTTATTAATATTTCTTATAAAAAGGCCCTAATTATCTAATTTAAGTGGGCTTCCTTGTTATAAAGGACCTTATTAAATAGATTTTTTGTAATATTTTGATAACTATGAATACAGAGTGTTTAAATAATAAGATTAAAAATTAAATCGAAAAAACTGCAAAAGTCTAGACTAGATTTTTAAATGGAAACTCACAAGTTTTATATTTATTTCTTGTTTAGCATTAAAAATAAAAGTAAGTTTGTGTAAGGTTGTCTATTCCAAACATTTTTAGTTTTCGAAATAGTACCAACTTAATATTTTTATATGGCAATTTTCCTGCGGAGCTTAAGTTCAGTTACTCCTGTTTGTACATTTTAAGCGCCCCGACATGATTATTATAATTGTTAAATGGCAAGTGACAGTTTAATAGATAAATCTAAGAAATAAGCATAGAGTGTAATGTAGAACAGTGCATTAAAAGTTTCACAACCGCATATTATCCAACGACGAGAAAGCAAAGATAGACCCCGCATCTCGTTCATAAAATAACTTTTGAGCCGAGCCTACAACTCACTGTTTATAAGAGGGCGATAGCATGTGTAGACTACTACACCAGGCACTGAATCGGTTATTTTGCAAACCTGACAATGTCTCACCGTATTGTTTTTTATAATTAACCCACAAAACTTTCAAACACTAAACTCTCATCCCTTTTTATTTAATAAAGCCGGAAATAAATAATTTATCGTTCTTTATATCAAAATTATCATTTTTCATTTCCGTATTTTCATTTCCGTATTTTCATTTGCTACCGCTAGGAGGCAAACGTTGCCAAGTTTTGCACGATCGATCCGAAAAATAAATTTATTATGACTGTTCGTTGACTGTATGTTAAAGGCAATTATAAACTGTCATTGCAATGCTGATTTACTGTGTTTTAAAATATATATTTACTTCTCGAATTCATGAAGAATAGATTACAATGTAGCATACTCAAATAGTTTTGACAAGATAACTATTTAATGATTAATTTCTACAGTAGTTTAGCTTAAAAGTTAGGTTAAGTTATGTCAAACTGACAATCACGTTCCAAGTTCGATTATGTTGCGGTTTTCATTTAAATCTCGATACCGATACAATTACAAATTATGCCAACTCGACCTTGAATTATCGAACTCAATACCTGGTGTTGGTGAAATTTTTAATTCGCTGCGTGAAAATGTGGTAAATTATTAGGAATACGAGAATACCACCTCTGGTGGCAGTCACATAAGCTCTCTTAGCTGTCATTCCATAAGAAATTTTCTCGAAATGTTCGTCGTTATTAGTATTTTGACTAGTTTGAGGTTAGAATATGTTGTGAATATGTACGATGTGTTTAATTAGGTATATTCTTTTTCGTCAGCGAGTCCATTGGTTGAGCCGAATCGCGTTCTTAAATTGCCTATTGTATTACCGGTTGGACATAAATTATGTTCTTGTATTCATGGCAGATTTCTGGTGATTTCCATGAACGTCAACGAAGGAGAGATCATACAATAATTTACCAACCGGTCGATGACGTCATTCCACCAGCTGTCAATCATAAGTTCATCAGTTCTACCACTGGTTATTGAGCCCAAATAAAACCCACAATAGGAGCATCTTTTAATCATTTGCAATAGCATATTATACGTCCGTAAAAATTTCCTACTATATCCATACGGTTTCATTCATGGAACTCGTCAGGAACTAAGTGGTAACATGAATTTTAGTTCTTGTCGGTTAATTTTGATAAAGTAGAATGTAGGGTCTATTATGCTTTCTTTCTCATTGTTATTATCCACTGATTGTTTGTTTCTATACAACTCTGGAAGAAATGTCTTGTAAAACAACGATGTGTTGTCAAGAAATATAAGAAAGATGCACCAAAGACCCCATAGGGTCGAAAGCGCTCTGCTAATCAATAAAATTTGCACCAAAAATACAAATCTTTTTAATTTTTCATCTCTATTATTTTGGAAATAAATGAAAAATCAGTACAAATATTTAGAATATGTTATTACGCCAGAGGTTATGTAAGTAATAAAAACCCTTAAAGTAAAGATAAATGATATTCTGAAAACATACCTTATTTTGATCTGCACCACTTGAAGCCATCTTAGCTGCTTGAATCGCCAGTACACCCATACTTGTTGCTGGCAATGGCGGCGTATTAACTATAATAGGTTTAATCGTATGATGATCAGTCTAAAAGTAAAAAAAAAGGTTAAAAATGGGCTTACAACAAATATGATTAAAAATAAAATTAACTTATTATGTAAAGGATCTTCCTGATCTTTGAATATCAATACAGGGTGTCCGGTAACTTATGGGCCGTAGAGTAACTGGAGATACTAGACATCAAACTAAGCCGATTATGTCATATAAGTTTTTTCGGATTGTTACTCGTTCTAGAGATACAGGGTGTTGAAAGTAAAAGTTTATTCTCCAAAATAAGCCATAATTTTAAAACGGTTTAATGAATCGAATTGAAAGTAAGCAATGTTATGTTTTTACGAGGAAAAAATAAGAATTTGTAGAAATTTTTAAGTTTCAAACTAGAGGGCGCTAGTTGCATACACTGGGCTTCATAAATCTATGATTTTCTTTCTTACCTGTGATATTAGGTGTTTTTTATGTATAGTTTCTTAAAGAAGGGCATTTTCTGAGTCAAAAAGTGTACTTGATTGATCTTAATATCTTTAACGGTTTTCGAGATATTTCCCTTTAAACATTCAAAAAAAAACATAGTACATAATTAAATTATTATTTTAATTATCAAAAAAAAAACTTATACTAGATACTAGACATCAAACTAAGCCGATTAAGTCATATAAAATTTTTTTCGGATTGTTACTTGTTCTAGAGATACAGGGTGTATATAATTTATGTATTATTAATTTAATTACCTATGTACTATGTTTTTTTATGCTTTGGGATGTTTAAAGGGAAACATCTCGAAACCTGTTAAAGATATTAAGATCAACCAAGTACACTTTTTGACTCAGAAAATGCCCTTCTTTAAGAAACTATAATTAAAAAACACCTAATATCACAGATAAGAAAAAAAATCATAGATTTATGAAGCCCAGTGTATGCAACTAGCGCCATCTAGTTTCAAACTTAAAAATTTCTACAAATTCTTATTTCTTGCTCATAAAAACATAACATTGCCAACTTTCAATTCGATTCATTAAACCGTTTTAAAATTATGGCTTATTTTCGAGAATAAACTTTTACTTTCAACACCCTGTATCTCTAGATCGAGTAACAATCCGAAAAAAGTTATATGACTTAATCGGCTTAGTTTGATGTCTAGTATCTCCAGTTACTCTACGGCCTATAAGTTACCGGACACCCTGTATACAGCGTGTGCGTGGATTTGCTTGCCAAATGGAAAACTTCTTTATTATCAATTTTTCGAAAAAAAGTTATTCTTTATAAAGAGTTTTGTTTTTAAAATTATTAAGATGGGCTTAAGAATTTCTTTTTAATGTCGTACAGGGTGTCTCAAAAAACGAAATACTTTAATTCTAAATGTGAAAAAACTTTATACCAATATTTATTAACCGGCAAATTGGAAAGAGCGAAAAGCGTATTAAATCGTCAACTAATTTGTAGTATACTCAAAATTTACTGTAGTAGGTACCATTGCGCCAAAAAAAAACTGGAACACCAAAATGTAGTTTAATCTACCAGACTATTAGCTTGTTTTGAAATTTTTAATTTAATTTAATTTTGTGACTGACAGTGACGTGTTAAAAGAAATATTTTTTGAAATGCCCGCGTTAACCACTGAGCAAAAGCGATCATTTACACTCGATTGAGAGATGGGCATAAAATAAGAAACATCGCAGATGAATAATTAAGGATTAGCAAAAATACCGTGTTGTTAGCTAAGCACAAAATTACAGAATATGGAAGTATTGTAAGAAAAGCAGGTTCTGTTCGCCCAAAATTTCGAATGAAGGCCAAGATATAAAATTAATTAATTTTCTTAAATATCATTCATTCGAAACAGCAATAAAAGCTAAAGAAGAAACACATTTTCCTGGTTCGGCTAATTCAGCGCATAGAAAAATTCGTAGTTCGGATATAAAAAGTTGTTGTGCTGCCAATAAAATATTTTTGACCGAAGCAAACAACAGAGAATAGTAGAATTTGCTTATGAATATATAAATCAAGGTAACATATGGGAAACCGTAATATTTTCCGATGAAAAAACCTTTAGATCATGCAATAACGGAAAAAATGGGTACGAGATACGATGAAAGATATCCAAATAAGACTAATCAAAGTAAACGCTATTCTATAAACGTTTGGGACTGGATTAGTGCAAGGGGCCTAGGAGTTTACCAAATAGTGCAGGGGAGACTTAATGCACCATTATATTGCAACATATTAAACCAAGTTATGATACCATCTGTCGACACAGTATATGGCCAATATTTTATATTTCTACAAGATAATACTCCTATACATATAGCCTGCATAGTTCAAAATTATTTAGAAGAAAATCAAATTCGTGTTCTGTCGTGGCCTCGAAAAGTTCGGATATCAACCCAATTAAAAATGTTTTGGGTGAGATAGCAAAATTTATATATAAAAACAACTTCCAGTCTAGAACTCGGGATGAATTAAGCGAAAAGATAATGGAAGCATGGGATGCAATAACGCAAGAGTATACGAGAAACCTAGTGTGACGTTTACAAGCCTTAATCGATAATAACGGTGCAACTACCAAATATTGAAAAACATGTTATTATATTAAGGTTTTAATATGATTGAAATTTAAATTTATAGGAATATAATATTTAAAAATATTGTTTTATTTTTGTTCATTTCAAAACACTAAATACGTGTATTTTCATTTTTCCTCGTATTTTTAAAAATGTAGTATTGTTCTTTTGGTGTTACACCCGTTACACCTTTTCACTTTCATGACAACAATGATAACCTTTTCTCAATAGATTTTAAATATTCGTTATAGTCAAGGAGCTACTTTATAACAAAAATTTTGATGTCCCAGTTTTTTTTGGGTGCAATGGTACCTATTTAAAAAATTCTACTATACCTACTTACTTCAGTTTGTGATGTTACAGGTGAATTAGTCAAATCAATCACCTTCTGCTGTTTGTTGTTTACAACAGGCGTTCTGTTATAGTTAACAGGGCTCTCTAATGTGATCCTTTTAATACTATCGTTAACAGAATCGTTCAAAATTGTTTTTAAATGAATCTCGGCAAATTTGTTTTTTAAGTAAGTAATTTCGCCTTGGTAGCTTAATTTTAAAGATTCCAACTGTCTTCTAGAACAAAAATTTTAAAAAATCAGTCAAATTATCAATACTTAAAAGTATCAGTATCAAACCCAATCAAAAGTGATTTCTAAAAAAAAATTCTGTTCACCAAAAAACAGAAGTGATTTCTAAAAAAAACTTTTTCCTATTGCCAAAACTTTATCTCCGTTCAATCCATAATTCAGAGTCCAGAGTTAGGTAATAATGTTAAGTAGATATCTGTACCCCAGAGCCAGACTATATTAAGTCCAAAAACTAAATTTTTCAGTAGAACAGTTTTATTGAATTCATTTTAGACTTTTTAACACTGTAACTTACGGTTTCTTTGAATCCAGTCAATATTCGGTATTTAAAGTATTTTTAAGTATAGGAATAAGAAACATAATACCAATTTTAGCTTTTGCATTTTATTTTTGATTTAGGAACATAGTTTTACAGATAAAAAAAAAGAAATTTTGTATTTAATATGCATGTTAAGTCCAAGAAGGTGGACTTAACTTATCTCAAAAGTGACATAACATGTATAGTAAGTCCTAAAAAATTATTACATAATCATTATTAAAAGAAAATGTAACACAAAAAGGTTTGTCCTTTTGATAATGAATACAAACTTAAAAATGTTCTTTTTATTCTTCATCTACGTCCTTTCCATATTCTAACTTGATATAATAATCATGGAATCTTTTTGGTACCCATTTTAAAAGCTTCTGTAAATGAATATACTTTTTGGTTGAGATTGGTTTGGGCCCCTCCCTAATCGGGGAAATAGATATAGGAATGCTGTCATTTCTCCTGGTTCTTCTGCTAAAGTCAACTTCCAAAAAGTCTTTAAGGTAATCTCTTTTGTAATATAGAATTCCAGGGTTACTTTTTCTAACTTGCATGTGAACTGCTTGAGATATAAGGAAATCATTTCCGTCGATATCTTTTTTCTTGTGGATATATGGTGCAACTGATCCATCAAAATGTTGTTTAAATTCCTTAAAATCGGGGATTTCCATGTTGACTACAATAATCGGTTTCTTTGTACCACACAATCGAATCATCTATTGCCAATCCCAGGGAGTCATTATTTGAAACTGTGGAAGTTTCTTCCTTTCGCGCTCTATCACGGAATGCACGGCGTCAGCTTCTAAGTGTGTGTGTCCTCTGGACAAAAACTTGTTATTAAAAACTTTAATGTTTGGCTTGATACGAAGGATAAAAAAATTACACATAACCATCAAGATGTTTCGGTTTTGACTTGGACAATTATCAGACCAAATTGTTATTTCTTGTAAGTCATCTGAAACGTGATCTTAAACATGATGTTTCTTCGTCGTCGTCGTCCCCCCCCCACCCGCTAGGCTTTCATCCCACATCATGCAGAAACAGACTTACCTGACATTTTTAAAGTGTTGGTGATGGTTTCTATAGCTACAACGCTTTGGCCGCTTCGTGGTAACTCAAGTACCATGTTTACCATTTTACTTGTCCTAGAAGACCATGGAACAGAAGTGGAAGACATGCTTCCTTTACAAAAACTCAGGCGCCTAAAAATAAATTTGCACTACACAAAATATTAAACACGCACGCGAGGTAGATGTTCACTCATGGACTTAACGTATTTAACTAAACGCAAATCCAGAGGTAAATAAGGTTAACGCGACTTAACATTATTTGCTTCAGGGGAATCTGTGGACTTAACTTAGTTTAAAATGAGTTATTTTCTTTAGTTTAAAAGATAAGGCAAAACTAAATATACCAAACGATGGGCCGCAAAATATTAAGTGACTTAACATATTTACTTAAAATTTTGTATATTTGGAATATATAGTCTGGCTCTGGGGTACAGATATAGATTTTTGTTTGTTTTTAGTTTAATATTTATTTAACAGAATTATGATTTTTAGTAACGCTACGAAATACTTAACAAATTTTTGAAAATAATTGTGTTTAACTAGTTCTGTACTTAGACATTTTTTTTTCCTCTTCATCCGCAAAAGGTAAAATTGTTACTCATATAAGTAATTTGGAGCGATGGATTATATCGTCCTACAAGATCCCACAGCACAAGAAACTCTTGAACCATGTCCAGTGGCGTATTTAAAGGGGGGCTGCCGGATTACAGCCCCCCCCCCTGATTTAATTTTTCGTCTTACGCTTGGACTCTTAATTTAAATCTTTTAATAATGTATTCTTGGCTTAGATTACAAAGGTCTTGTAGGAAACGTTTAGTTTCAAGTAACAAAAATATAACCCAATGCAATAAAATATTTTTACAACAAAAACAAAAAACAATTAGGTATTTATTTTTAAAGAGAAAAATTTAAGTAAAAATTTTAATTGAAACATTTTTTATGAAAGAAGTGTGATAATTTATAATAAAAATAGTGCTGGAAGAAACGAGAATGCTTTATTATGAATTTACAAACCGGCACTTAAGAAGGAGTATTTCAAAACCTAAGCATTTGCACCAAAAACTGCTCTTAGATCTACGCTCCTAAATTACATGATTTCTGAAAAAATCATCAATTTTGGCGTGGTGAGCGATATTTTCTTTAATTCAATCATGAAAAACCGAGCCCGAAAAAGGCTGATTAGAGTCATACATATTACATACGTATTATGTTAAAATTTTGGATTGACACCAATATTCATAGTTTTCACAAATATAAAAAATGTTTTTTTTTATTTTAAATAAAGAGCCAGCTAGGAATATTAAAAAAAAGTAAAAAAAAAACATTTACAAAAACAAGTTTCATACAACCATGCAGAGGGGGAGAGGTAATAATTTAATTTTCGAAATTTGATAGTAGTTAGGTGAATTTTAAACGAACTTTGGGCGTAGCCCCGAAAAGATTTCGCCTACGGCGCCTTCCCCACTAGGTACAATATCATGAAATACATGTACTGTCCCTCTCTCCAAAAAAAAAATGTCCTACTTACGCCCACTGAGCCCCCCCCCCCCCCCCCCCGGAACACACTTATCCCTTTTTTACTCTTTAAACATTTAGAACGCCCTTATAACCACAATCGCTACAACGTTAGCGGTAAAACCAATTTGGAATATTTATATCCGGTCCATCGCTCCAAATCGATTCATGTCTGTAAGTGGATGTTCCACTACACAACTTATATGTATGATGTGTGAGGATTTTTTGGCATTACTCTGAGAGGGTTTTCAAAGCAAAGAATAAAAGTGAATAATTATGTTAGTAGGTTAAATGTTTACTTTACTTAACTTACTTGTTATCTTCATATTCGGAATTTATTTGTGCAACCTTCCTTTTTTGCATTGATAATTCATTTTGTACCTTCTTTAACTCAATTCTAAGTTCCCTCTTTTTTCTATCTGTATCAACTAAGGTCCTAAAAGATAAAAACAAATTAGAATAATTTAAAACAACTAACAAATTACTAGCTGGATGCATGTCGCAACTCGCAAATATATAAACAAAAAATAAGGTAGGTCTGTTATTAATTACAGGGTCCTGCCAGTTGCACTGGCGGCTTAACAATAGGGTCAAATGGTCATTGACCTCCCATAAATAATAAGTCAAAATGACAGTTAAAAACTCTAAAATTAACATTTAACCCATCCAAAAATATCTAAAATAGTATATTGAACATCTGAAATCTTCAATTTTTACGCTACAACATCTTAAATGTCGTTCATATTATACCCCGGTCAAAACTTAATTTTGACCAAATATAGCCTGCTTATTTAAATGTAAAATTCTATTTGCATAGCGGCCGGTGATTTCTTAGAGCGAGAAAGAATCATAGAATAAATCAACGCGTTAAATCGAGAAAAACTGCTACTCCAGGCATTGACCGCGAGCTCACTGGTTCCATGCGATAGGTCACATGTCATGTATAGTCTAACCTCCGACCTATGCACCGGTGCGTGTCTCTCTTCGATCTCTGATGCAGATTGACAAAAGGCTGACGTCCATCGGTTATTAATCTGTGAAATTGATTATTATTTCATCTGCAAATTGTCGGTGGCAGCAATGTTGCCAGGTCTGGTGATTTTTCACCAGATTTGGTGATTTTGAACCCCATCTGGTGATCTGGTGAAAACTTTTTAAAAAAGTCTAATTTCTGGTGATTTTTCGACACTGATGATAAGCTTATATCTTAAAAAAAACGAGAGAAAAATGGCTTGATTGTGTTTTATTCTTCTTTGTTAAAAATGGTGACATCGATGCAAAAACTTATTGGTTTCAAAAGCGAAAAGCGTTTGTCTTTGTCTGGAAACTCTCTACTTCTCTGCGCCGAATATTTCTTAGTAGCGAGGGATTTACAGAATTTGTATCTGTTACTGTTTTATATATACTGTTTTTTATATAGTGATTTCTAAAAAAAAAAAAAGGTCGTACCTCGGAAATAACATACATCTGATTTAAGGTCTTGGCACCGGAGTGCGCACTCATGTTTATAGCTTAAACAAACATGAGTGCCCACCCTGGCGTCAAAAGCTTAAATGAGAGGTATGTCGAGGTATGACCTTTTTTTTTTTTAGAAATCACAGCATTATTATTTCATTTTACATTAATTATATGGTGTTGTATGTGATAATGCGAAGAAATTAAGAATCTGGTGATTTCTGGCAACTTTTAAAGCAAGGGTCTGGTGATTTTTAATTTTTTGACCTGGCAACATTGGGTGGCAGTGTTTTGTCGAGCGCGTGGCTCCAATTACGAATGGAATGTAATTTCAGTAATATTTAATTAGTTTGTTGTTTAATTAAATAAATACAAGAAATATGAACAAAAAAGGGCGTGGCATCCAAAAAAATTTTGCCTGCGGCGCATTTTTTCCCTGTATTGACCACCCTACTAAATTGACCAAGAGCCGCCACTGGGCCCAGTTGGCGTAAATTTCGTTTGGACAAACTTTTGGTCATTTCTAAGAACTTTAATTTTACGTGGTAAAAGTAATTTAAAAGCAAAAAATAATTAATTGGAACATATTTTGAAAATACTATACAAGGTGCTACAAATTCGTGTGCGTACAAGGGGATCTCGAAAACGGTAAGAGACATGAAGATGGTTAAATTGAGGCAAAGTTGCGTATTTTGGAGCTAAATAATTTGGTAAAAGAAAATTGTAAATATTCCGAATGCTTTCGAAAATATCCGAAAAAAACGAAATTTCTATTTTTGGTTTTTAATTTTTTCTGCCTTTTCTTGACTTGGAAAAAAACACTTTTTCATAGCCGTACTTTATGTTCTACAAAATGGCGTTATTTGTTTTCAAATTCAACGTTTCGTTCTTTAGATACCAACCTTAAGTCAATTTTTTTAAATAGGGACCTGGAATTTTAAACACAGTTTTAGGGACTTCTAAGCTTTACAAATTTAATACAATTGAAATTTTAACGTTTTGTCATCTATTAACACATTTTTTCAAGTTATCTTTTTATGTCATTAAGGTAAAACCCCCAATGGTTGACACATTAAGGATTAAAATGTGATAATTGGGCACCTAGCATGTTTAATTTCTGTTTAAATTATACAACTTTATGGTAATGTATGGTTGGTAGTTTAGGGAACTGGTAGCAATGAACAAAACGAATAAATCTTAGATACTTTTGTCTATATTCATTTGTTATTACATGTCGGAAAATGACCCAATGTTTGACACATGTATTTTTCAATATACCCAATAGTTGACATACATTTAGCTCAATGCTTGACACTTTATTAGTAAATCGGCTATTTTTAGAAATAGGCTCTTATCTTTCACATTTTATGATATAATGATACTTTAGCTATCTAAGGATTTGTAGAAAAAATCATTGCATCATAAATACGCAATTATTCAACGATTTTATTTCAAAAAGTTTGAGAACCAATAGTTGACAGGTATTTTCCCAATAATTGACACAAGGGATGTTATGCATAAAACACATTAGATTACTAGTAAAATATTTATTAAACATTAATACAAGTATTTGTTTAACCGTCAGTGTCAATATGTTTATTAAACTCATATTTAAAACGATCGCCCGCCACTTGTAAATTGGGAAATTCCAGTATTTCGATAATTTGATACCCCAATTATTTGGGACGCTCAGGACAAGTTCTCGAGATATCCTTTCGTATTTAAAAATAACCATTACTGAAGCGAGAAAACCCGCTGCATTACCAGTCACTAAAACTGTTAAACATTTCTTTTCATCGGCGTTAACTAATTGGTAAACATTTTTTTTTCCTTTTTTCGCAAGGACCTTTCCCTTTTGGGTTTAGGAAAAATGCAGCCTCATCTCCATTAAAAATTCTTTCAGGCTGTAACAAGAGTTCCTCCAGGTTTTGCGTTTTTAAATATTCATGTACTTCCAAACCCCATTGTTTTATTTTGGCTGGTGTAACGGTAGCCCTGGTGAGAGTCAAATTTTGTGGTGTTCTTGTACTTAGACTTGGATTTCTTTTTAAAAAGCTATTATACCAGCTTTTGCCAGGTCGGTTGTTTGTAAATGGATTTGGTCGCTCTAGTTCGATCATCATATGCCTAACACTATCAACAACTTGGTTTTTTCCTACGGGAAAGCCAGCTTTTGCCATATTGATCATCCAATTGACCAGCACTTCTTCTTCATCCTTCGTAAGGTAAGAGACTCTACCCATTTGACGATGCCGAGGAGTTTTTTTCTTGGCTTTATACATTAACATTATCCTGGGTACTTTATATTTTTTAGCTGCGGTTGCATATGGCATTCCTCTCTGTACCTACTTCTTCAATCGCTGATTCCATATCATTTTCGGAATATTGTAAAATAAGCCGTTTTCCTGCTGACATGGCGATATCAAATTTAATATCTGAAAAAATACCCAATAGTTGACACCATGAAATTCAATAGTTGACAGGGTGTCATCTATTGGTCCGAAACATTTTATACACTTTAAACTCATATCTACACAACCGTGAGACAATGGCCATAACGCCGCAACACAGAAAACAACAAGAGTTTTCAACGTCACTTGGACCGATGGTTGACACATGGTGTCAAGCATTGGATATATATGAATATTTTGGACCAATAGTTGACACCCCACATAAAACCGTTAATAGACAAGGTATTACCAGATATTTAAGGTTAGATAGACGCCCTTTATATTGCTAATAGTTGGGTAAAAAATAAATATATGTAGAATATATAATACACTATTTATGTTGAGTCAAAAAAACTTACCTTCTTAACAGTTCAGTTAGGAAATTCACGAAAAAAATAGACACAACTGTAGAACGGTTCAATTGTATTTTTAATTTCTGGAACTTTTCACCTGTCAATATTTAATTTGGAGTATAATTAGTAGATGTCGCGACCTGTATATTCCTTTGTCTATTTTTTCGCGGGAACAAATTTAAACCTTATTAAAAGGGATTTTCATCCAAAGTGTCAACCATTGGGTGAGTGTCAACGATTGGGGGTTTTACCTTACGGTCCTGAACATTTAGAGCCAAACCAAAAAACAATTCTGATTTGAAAAATCCGTCCATTTTTACTGAAAAAGCCTTGATATTTAAGACCAAAAGTCTCGGCCTCAAGTATTTTTCTGTCTGTTTATTTTTGTTACATGTTTCGCCAAAAATTGGCATTATCAGACCGTATAAACAGTAAAATAAAAATTGAAATTGTTTTTGAAACAAACTTAGCGCATTACAGCAGTGATGTAAAATAAATAAGGACTCGTTACAAAGTAAGCGTTACTATGTGATCACTAAAAGTAACGAGTCCTAATGTTATAAAAGACTCGTTACTTTTGGCATTTCGTTACTCTGAATTTAAATCTAACTAACTATTCTACCCATAATTTTACAGCGGGCGGTTTCGTTCGTGGACTTGATAGCCAATAACGGATGACAGACAAAACGTATCATAAATTATTTTTCGAGCTGGATTTTGTTTTTACCTCGTCAGGCAGCCGATGGCGTGTCGTTTTGCATGTATTTGGAGAGATGGCGTATTAATATTTGGTTAATTTGTTGTCGGGAAGCCATGTTGCGTGTTGGGTTGAGGAAATACAGGACTTTAAGTTACCATTGAGAGATAAAAGCAATGTTTATTCTTATGTATTTTTAATTTATATTTCTTTTTTAATTTTAACAGGCACTTGATACATGATATAAATTGAGTATTCTGTTTCTTAGATTGTATAGGGTAAACAAATTGTGTTTAGTCAAGTTCACTTCGCACACTGGTATTTAGAAAATTATAAAATTATAGAGCTTCGATTCCTAGAATCAGATGTCCAAACGCAGAAACGAAGTGTTATTTGTTTATATTTTGTGTATTGAAAACAAATAAATCTATTTTTTAATCAATACGCCATGTTCTATTCCTATTTGTTGTTATATTGTATGTTTTTATGTTTCTTAATCACATATTTGAGAATTGACAATAGTACATAACCTATATTTATATTTATACTACAAAACATGAGTAGGTATTTGGCAATCCATCAAAGCCATCTTTTTTATTTTTAAAAGTAACGATTTACATAAAGTAACGAGTCCTAAGTAACGAGTCCTAATACCCAAAGTAACGAAACGGTCCAAGTCCTTAAAAGTAACGAAAATTTACATCACTGCATTACAGTAACATATTATAACTAGACTAACACTTGAGTTACCTTTTCTTTACTTGGGAGCGTTAATTGTTTTCTGTATTACAGTATTTCGGTCTCTAGGGCAAAAACCATAGGACTTATGTTATGTTAAATAATATAATAATAAAAAATAGAATTACTTCTCATGCTTTAGGAACTTACTTACTTCCTAGCCCAGAGTATTGTTATGGTAACTCTTATTGAAATAAAACGGCCTAAACACCATAATTTTCTGTAATGTTATTTTAATATTTAAGTTATACTAAAAATAACTGCCAGGGCCGTAATAGTAAAGAAAGAATAATTTGAAATACTAATGATGTGATATTTGATGACAAAACGTTAAAATTTTAAAAATCCTTGAATTGTATTAAATTTCCAAACCGTAGAAGTCCCTAAAAGTGTTTTTAAAATTCCAGGTCCGTATTTAAAAAAATTGACTTGAGGTTGGTATCTAAAGAACGAAACATCGAATTTGAAAACGAATAACGCCATCTTGTAGAACATAAAGAACGGCTATAAGAAAGTGTTTTTTGTTTTTTTCCCAAGTCAAAAATGAAGGCGCAAAAAATTCAAAACCAAAACTAAATATTTCGATTTTTTTCGGATATCTCCGAAAGTATTCGGAATATTTAGAATTTTCTTTCACTAAATCATTAAGCCCCAAAATACGCAACTTTGCCTCAATTTAACCATCTTCGTATCTCTAACCGTTTTCGAGATCCCCTTGTACGCACACGAATTTGTAGCACCCTGTACGTATATCATTATTTTACAAAAGAAGAAATGCTCATTTTTAAGTTTAATTAAATCCTGACAGAATTTAAAAAATATATAGGTATGATTTAATCAACGACATGACTCGAATTAAAAATTACGTCAGAAGCTGTGACGTGCATCCAGCCAGTAATTGTACGGACTTTACTTACTTTTTCAATGTTGCCGCTAATAGAGCAAGTGATTCAACATTATTTTCATTTCTTATTATATCTTCAACCTGCTGCCTACTACCACTAATTGCAGCCTGAACGTTTTCCAAATTTTTAACCTGACTCTTGAGTTGATTGACTTGTTCTAAAAGCTTATCACAACTGAGAGATTTTTGTTTAAAAAATTTGATTTGGTCTTTTAAGGCAGCCATTACAGATTCATGTTTCATTTCCGTCATTTCTAATTGTTTTACTGTGACCCTAAAAGAAGTTTAACATACATACGTTTCAGTTCACTTTATTCAGTAAATTTTAACATACCATATTTCCGCTAGCCACCATATTCTACAAATTATAGTATTATATTTTTGTAAATGTGCCAATGGCCACAGCAGCCGAGGCACTATATATAATAAATAATAATAATAAAAATTTTAAAAACATAACGTATTTCAATAAATGGGTGAGATGAGGCAGGTGTTTTTCCGTCATATCTTAAAACTGCGGTGGTAATTCGTTTGCATAAAGGGAGGGGATATCAAAAATAATTAAAAATTAGTAAAAAAGAGACTTGTTAGCTTTCTAGAATGCCATAATATTTTAAATGACTGTCAGTTCCGTTTTCAAAGTTTTATTTATTTATTTTTTATTTATTATTAATTGATGCCACCATACAATTGTATTTGCACATGTCAGGTACCTAGTATTGATTACAATTAAAGAATGTTTAAGAAATAAAAAACATAGAGACCACAGTTATTATACAGTCAATACTTAACATAAATATAAAATGTGTTTAAAAAAAGATATACAAGACAAGATAAGAAACGAAACTTAGTTGTACAAGATACACACATTACTCCAATCAAATACATAATTCCACAATAACGTTTAAAATATATATTCTAAAAACTCATCCAGGCTGCAGAAAGCCCGACTGGTTATTGCTTTATTCGTGAGCTGAAAATATGCGGAGGAAAATCTTTAATAGAGTTAGGAAGTTCGTTATACATTTGAATTGCAAGGCAGCTAGGGCCATCTCGATACCTTTCTAGACGTTTATAAGCTGGAATCAAATTATGGTTACCTCGTGTGTTATAGGAATGAACCTCACTATGTCTGGGATATTCATTAATATGTCGTTTAATAAAAATCAGGTTCTCTAGTATGAATATCAGGGTGTGTCAATATTTTCAGACGTGTGAAGGCACCCCTACAATCCGCTCTGTATCGTAAACCGGCGATTACACGCAGCGCTCACCTCTGGAGTCCAAAGACTGTACCCGCCCCCACACTATGACCCCAGACAATGATGGCATAACTCAGAACAGAGTAAACCAAGGGAAAGTAGGCCTGCCTAAGGATCATTAGAGACACTGCATGTGTTACCCCATTTGCAAGCTTGTGTGGGACGCTAGCCTAGTGCAAATTGCATCAGTATGTGCGTCCCACCTAAGACCAGGGTCCAGATACACTCCCAGGAAGTTGATAGAAGAACTCTCTGCCGCCAACGGTATATCACGAAGTGAAAAGATAAGAGATTGTGTTTTCGTGGCATTAAGATACAGTTTATCGTGCCACGGCTTCATCGAGACTGTCTGCACAACACGAAATTGTTGTATCGTCCGCGAAGATGGTAGAATGTGATTCAGGGTCAAGCTCGGGAAGGTCGTTGATATAAATAAGAAACAAGAGGGGTCCCAAGACCGAGCCCTGGGGAACCCCCATTGTCACCCCTCTACTGGTTGACTCTACAAAGTTCGACTAATGACGCATGTTTTCACTTTTAGATAGTCTTTATAACAGTTCTAATGATGGGGATGTGGCAGCGGCAGTTTTTTGTCATGTTTCCAAAGCATTTGACTGCGTGAACCACAAGATATTGCTGACAAAGCTTGAACATTATGGCATTAGGGGTGTGGCTCTAGATTGGTTTGCGTCTTATCTTTCTGACAGGAAACAGATTTCAGACTGGTAATAAAGCATCAAGCCCATTAGTTATAGATAGTGGAGTACCTCAGTTCTCGGTATTGGGTTCGATATTGTTCTTATTGTATTTTAATGATTTGCCTAAATTAAAAATAAGGGGCACTTTTACAATATTTGCTGATGATACCACTATATTATGGCGAGGTAGGGATTCGGACGAATTAAAAGTAATTATTCAGGAGGATCTAGAAAAAGTGAGGAAGTGGTGTTGCTCGCATTGTCCTTGTTTAAATGTTGATAAGACCAGCAATCTTCCCTCTCTTTTAAACTTAGTTTTGACAATTTAATTTTGTAAAATAGTTTTGTCGACATTTGTAAGGTTGCAAAATTTCTAGGCCTAATTATAAATAATAAACTTAAGTTTAACGACCATGTTGTCACTCTTAATAAAAAACTAGCATCAGGATGTTATGTTGTAAGAGTTGCCTCCAGGAAACTAGGAAAGCAAATGGGAAAAACAGTATATTTTTCGCTTATAGAAAGCCACTTACGATATGGTATAACTTTTTGGGGGTTCTGTAATCAAGAACTGATTAAATCTATTTTAGTAATACAAAAAGGAGCTTTTAGGTATCTTTGTGGTATCAGAAGTAGTGAGCAGTGTAAACCACTTTTGATTAACCATAAAATACTTACTGCAATAAGTCTATTCATTATGGAGAATGTTTGTCTGGTTCATAAGAAATACAAAAAAATATATTAATCTTGCTGTTTATAGCATGCATAATAATAACAATTTACCCTTGCCCATCCCTAAGACGGCACTTACGAAAGACTCAATTATTTTTTTTTGTGGAAGTAGTCCATCTGTCAGTGGAGTGATATTATAAGTGAGGGAAAAAAATTACACACAGTCTGCTCCACTAGTTTATTAGAAGGTTTTCTATTCAGAAAAACCTCATTGTCATATCGAACATGTTTCGAAGGCATAAACCTTCATCATCAGCGAAATCAAAATAATATTTTACATGAAGAGAGACTCTCGACATTGCATATTTCAACTGAGAAGCACAAAAAGAAGAAAGAAAAGTGTCGTAAATACTTTACATGATTTAATTAAATTTGAAAATTAAAATTAATTTTTTTTTTATTTTAATTTTCAAGTTTAATTAAATCATGTAAAGTATTTAAGAAACTTTTCTTTCTTTTTTTTCTGCTTCTCAGTTAAAATATGCAATGCCGAGAGTCTCTCTTGAAGAGAGACTCTTCATGTAAAATATTATTTTGGTTTCGCTAATGATGAAGGTTTATGCCCTCAAAACATGTTCAATATGACAATGAGGTTTTTCTGAATAGAAAACTTTCTAATAAACTAGTGGAGCAGACTGTGTGTAATTTTTTTCCCTCACTTATAATATCACTCCACTGACAGATGGACTACTACAAAAAAAAAATAATTGAGTCTTTCGTAAGTGCCGTCTTAGGGATGGGCAAGGGTAAATTGTTATTATTATGCATGCTATAAACAGCAAGATTAATATATTTTTTTGTATTTTTTATGAACCAGACAAACATTCTCCATAATGAATAGACTTATTGCATTGCAGTAAGTATTTTATGGTTAATCAAAAGTAGTTTACACTGCTCTCTACTTCTGATACCACAAAGATACTTAAAAGCTCCTTTTTGTATTACTAAAATAGATTTCATCAGTTCTTGATTACAGAACCCCCAAAAAGTTATACCATATCGCAAGTGGCCTATAAGCGAAAAATATACTGTTTTTCCCATCTGCTCTCCTAGTTTCCTGGAGGCAACTCTTACAGCATAACATCCTGATGCTAGTTTTTTATTAAGAGTGACAACATGGTCGTTAAACTTAAGTTTATTATTTATAATTAGGCTTAGAAATTTTGCAACCTTACAAATATCCACAAAACTATTTTACAAAATTAAATTATCAAAACTAAGTTTTTTCCCTCACTTAGACTCAATTATATTTGAAAGCATTAAATTGTACAATCATGTTCCCTTTTCTTTGTGACAGATTTGAGAGGATAGGGCTTTCAACGGATCGATAAAAATATTATTAATTTTAAGGCTATATTATAGCATCCAGGAATTTTATGATAAAGACTTCTAAACATTTGTTTTCAGATTATGTTTGTGACCGTATTTTGACTTTACAGTAGTTTTGTGTACTTGTATTTTGTGTTACATCCTGTGCTATACAGGATGTTTCACGGTGGATGGAACGTTAGACATTTATGGAAAACGGGTGATACGTTTTCTTCAAAAATTAGGTTGCTCAGATAAACAACCATGGTCTATCGTTTTAAAATATTTTCAGCAATTCAGCATCAGTCTGAAACAGGTGGCAACATTGTTATTTTAAATGGAACATCCTATATATTATATTATTTTACAATTCCCTATACAATTCTACTTATATTTTGTATTACATGTCATATGTCTAAATTCAATTGTTTGTGAGATACCTATTGAATTTTAAAGTATACCATTTTCAGACTTTGACAGGCTGTAGCACTGGAACGGCTCATCTAAGAGAAAAATAGTTTTCACCTCCCCATCTTAGTAAAACCATTTTTTTGGTTTAACATGTTAAGCCGGAAGTTGGTATTTTTGGATAGAGAATACAAAACTGCTACCTAGTCCAAACATCAGCTAATGAGAAAATGTCTTTTTAATTTTATCTATTTTCCATAATAGAACTTTTTGTCGTAAAATATTTCAAGGGGAGGCCCAGAGGTCAAAACTTTAGATATTATATGGATCAATTGGACTAAGTTGTGTGTACCTATCTCTACAATTTTAAATGATTTTTTTTTCACATTTTAACACAAATGTTACAAACATCAAAACAACAAAGTAATTACGGGCTGTTTACTTCAACATGTACTGTACAAGGAGGGTTATAGTATTTTTTGTCAGAATCATTTTCATATCTGCTCTTATATTACCATTATTAGTTTGTTAAAACTTCTGGAAAGGAGAATTACTTTTTAATAAAACCTACCCTTCGCTAAAATATATTGTAATTTCTAGAGTTCTAGAAAACTACATGCTATCATTGTCTGTTATACAATATTTCGAATTTACAAACCTTAGAGCTTTATTCTGCTCCTCCAAAACTTTATATTTTTCAGTAAAATTTTTTATATCTTTATCCTTAAGTCTTAACTGAAACTCCATTCCATCCATTTTGTGTTGCATGACAGTAATATCTACCTCTGTATCTTGTGAAGTGGCTACATTCACATATAAACGAACTAGCGATTTTACTGTAATTTTGGTTCGACACTGTGGACATGTTTTTGAACTAAAATGTAAATATTTTACTGTAGGGAATTTCTTTGATGTTGCTTTAGTTTGCAATACTATTTTCAGGTAAAAAGGATTAGGTAGTGTATTAGGGCAGTTTTAATCAACACAACAAAACATTGAACAAGGCGTTTTCAGCAATAAATTTGATTAATTTTTCCTAGTCAACATGTACTTACTTTTCTAGCCAGTGAAGTAGACAGTGGTAATGAAAAATATGCCCACATGGTGTACTGTATATATCCGAGTTTGGAGTAAATATATCCGTACAAATAAGGCAATTAATATGCATATTTAATTAATTAAGTAGTTTGAAATTTCTTTAGACAAAGCTTAGAAAAATATTGCTATAAAATAGATTATCTGCCAAACTGTTTAAAATATCACTTTGTTATTAAGATGTATCCTTATTTTTTTTTATAAACACTTTTTTTGGTAAAAGTTCATTTTAAACGAAGAAAATCCTAAACAAACAGAAAAACCTTAACCTTAAAACTTTTGCAAGAGTACATACAGCACCGAGCTCCATTATGGGACTTAAACCGGCCAATTAGAGGTGCTTACGTCAGGCGCGTGGGCGGGGTCTTGTTTGAAATCGCAATTTCTAACCGCATTCTAAATTGTAATTCTAAAATTGTTGGTAATGGAGATTATGGAGAATATTGTGTCGCTACCGGTGCCGTTAAATAAAGAATTTGAAGTAAGTATACTTAAAAAAGAAAGGTAAGTTGCATAATGTTTTTGATAAACTATTTTTTCCATCGTTTAGGCATATTTACCACCTGGTTGGAAAACCAACATTACCACTAAAAATATAGTAGAGGGTGAGGATAAATTTCCCAACGTACAACTAAAGTTTTTTATTAAATGCACCAACAAAGAAGAGTTTGGTAGATGGTTAATAGAGTTTGAAAATTTGACAAATACATCATATACCATCTCTTGTACTGACGCTGACGATAAGGATGGCTCACGAATCAAATTCAAACAACGACTAAGGTAATATGATTACAAAAAAATTATATAAATATGTATATCAAAAATTAGTAAAAATTTAAAAAATTAACTTTCCTTCATACCTATTTTAATAGTTTTATTTATTTTTAAACCAAAATTAACCCTTTTTAACAACTCTCGCTTTTATGTATAGAAACTGTCGATTATTTCTTAAAGTAAAACCAAAAATATGTTAACGAACTTTTGCAAAATTTTTTCGCTAGCCATCTTTAAGAAATAATCTACTGTTTCCGTCACCTGAATAAAGAACGCTACATACATCGACTAAATAAATTTAAATAACGCGCCAAATAAACTCCTCCCCCAGGCCTGACGTAAGCACCTCTAATTGGCCGGTTTAAGTCCCATAATGGAGCTCGGTGCTGTATGTACTCTTGCAAAACTTTTAGGTTGTCAAATTTAAAATAAACGCGGATCGCGGAAGCTTTTATAGGCAACCAAAAATGTAATCATTTTGCGCAAGTCCGATGGGGTTCCAGTATAGAATATTCGCCAAAAATAATATCAAGGTCCCATGGTGTAATGGTTAGCACTCTGGACTCTGAATCCAGCGATCCGAGTTCAAATCTCGGTGGGACCTTAGTTTTTTAAATATAGTTTATATTAGCGACGAAATTTTTTTCCTTCACATTTAAAAAGAACGAGAAAACGTAATATAAAAAAAATTCAAGTGGTTTAAACTTTTCCCAGTTTGATTTTTTAATACAACTTTGAATTATAGGAATATGTACAATAACAGCTCCCTTGAGAAGGCAATAATTTTGAGAATATTACGGAAATTAGAAAAACCAACATCAAAATATTATTTGTTTTAATATACAGAAAAGCACAACATTGTCTGGTGCGTCTGGTGTTTCATTTAATTTCTTTTCTTAGGAAACCAGCCAAGTCATTAAATTTACTTTTCTGCTGTGAGTGCTGTGTAATAATTTTTTCTCCAAATTTGTTCCAATTTCAAGCAAAATCGTCTTTTTTATATTTATTACTTGCATTTCATTATCAATATCCAAACATAATTATTTTACTAAAGGTAATTGGCTTTTCGTTACTATGTTTACCGGCCGCTGATGATGTTGAATTATTTGTTAAAATGACGTAAGAAAGTAGGTTTTAATATCATTTGGAGAACAATCCTTTTTTTCTATCGGAAAAGGTAGTAACGTGTATGACGTATGATTTATCGAAGGTAGTGGTAGAACCACGACGGTAGTGGCGTATTTACAAATTTCGTCTGGGTACGGGACGTGGGGCAGGTACTGATTGGGTTTATTTTATGGAAACGTTAAAGTTATAAAAGTGCGACAGGCTAAAAATTGTTGAGACCACGGTCAACTTCCGACAAGAATTCACCCAACTATATTATTTATTATCTAAATTCGTAAATTAACTTATTTATTTTAACTCATGTTCAGAAGTAGTACCTATTATCTGTCTTGACTCTAAGGGCAAATAACCTGACAGCTTATTTCATATTAAATTACATCATTCTATGGGGCTTTCCATACCGATGGTAGTGCACCCCGGCCCACGTAGGGTATACTGGTATACAACACAGGTATCAAACCCTTTTTTCTTCTGTGGGGTATGTATACCCTTTCTCGAAGGTAGTGCCACAGCCTTCTTAACTATGAAGGGGGCTGTGGTCTAAGAAGGGGCTGTGGTAGTGCATGGTTCTTAGATAGATCTTGTTATATATTTTTTGGATAGATTAAAGAACCTTGGTGGTAGTGTAAGAGTAGTGGACTGCATGTCTGGCTGCATATAAATCAAATATGAATACTATGAAAAACTTTTGTAATAGTAAGCAATGAAATAAGAGTTGCCTAGCCACGACAATAAAAAATATTCATATCAGGTGGTATTAAATATAATTTTCCTCTAAAAGTCACGTGATTATTATTCATTTCTCCATGTGTGATGGAGAGATAAGCAGCTGGTTTCTGTCAAAAACCACGCAGAAACTTCGTTTTACCTTCATGAGAAAAATCAAAACAAAGAACTTGCTCGTTGTTAGTATAAATGTGATTGAAAAAATAACATTTTTATAGAAATGCCTCCGTGGTTGAATAATCTAATTCCAGAATGGATGAAGAAAAGTGTCTGTTCGTGCCTCATCAAAAGATATCTCAGTCAATTTATAGAAAACGAAATAACCAGGGATCAACTAAATTTGGATCTGTATAATGGTCGTGCTACTGCAGAAAGAATCAGCCTTGCCGTCGAGGTAAAGTAAAATAAACCTTAACAAATTGTAATGATTTGCATTTTGGTTTAGGTTATTTACCTAAATATTAATTGTATTCAAAGCGGCATTACTTGGTTTCTATTTTTTAATGACAATAGAACGTGGTGTGAGCTATGAAAAAATTGCGTAGTTCGCAAAATTTACATAATTTTTATTTTATCTGGTATTTTTATGCTAATATTATAGTATTTTTCAATTATTGTAGGCCACCCGTCGGAAATAATTGTGATAATTTATTTCTAATATTGAGGGTGCTAAATATTAATTACAAATTATCTTGAAATTATCTTTCATAGCACCTTACCTACTCTACTACCTCCTAACTTACTATAGTTTACTCACTTTCAGCTGAGCTGATATTCTGAATGACAATGCGACAGAATATATTGTCAATAGACCTGTTCTTTGACTTTTTTATTATGGGTGACAATATATATTTTTTTTGTTTATTTATTTATAAATGACCTCAAGACAGCACAGCAAGACAGTAACAAATAGTACTGACACCGATGCCTACAGATATTTTAGTATTTTAACAACAATAATTTAGTTGGGGTTTTTGATGACACAATATTCTAATTTCTTGTTCCCACAGCAGTCACGGACTGTCCAAGATTCTGCGCAATAGACTCGGACGCGAGTTTCTGGGTGTTCTGATTTGTTAGAAAACTGTCTGTAACTTGTCCGTGATTGTATGTGGGAACAATATGTGAGACAGTACCTTATTATGTATTGTCTGCAGCTTTGTCTATCTTGTTGTCCGTGTTGCCAACAGTCCAAGTCCCACACTGAAAACATGACCAGGTCTAGTCATAGTAAAACAAAATCATATTTCATCAGTTCATACTATGACAAAACATAAATAAAAACAATGTAGTATTTAATAACTACTTACTCCATCCCAAGATTAATTTTTATTATACCTTAAGGCCTAGACACAATTTAAAAATAAGCGACATGCAATAAGAAACAAGTAATAAGAAATAAAAATGTAATATCAATTTTTTTCCTGTTGCTTGTTGCTTAAAACTTAATTGTGTCATGATTGATTGTACGTATCAAAATTTATTTCTGTTACTTATTGCTTATCGCCTATTGCTTATTTTTTAATTGTGTCTCGGCCTTTAGGTACAGAATATTTATAAATTTGTACAAGAGCCTACTGTACCTTCAATAACAGAGCATATTCTGCTAGGTAGAAAATAAATAAGATTGAAGATTCTTAAGGGATTAAAATACTTTTATTCTTTGGTTTCTGTAATGTAAATACTTATATTGTTTATCTTATGTAAATTACCTGGTTTGATGGAGCATAGAGTGATGACTAACAGCTTATCTCAGAAATAGGATGAAAGAAATTATAACTCAAAGTCCTCTTCCACTTTTTCGCTGTCCAACAGTAGAAGAAGACTTTGAGTTCTTATTTCTTTCCTTCTAACTATCCACTCCACCTCAAGTTTTAATCCCGGAAAGGTTCAATGGGGTTCAAATCTGGACTTTATGCAGGCCAATCTAACTGTCGAATACCATATTTTTTTTTCATTTGAATCACAAAGACACAAAAATAGAAAAATCGGTTTTTATACAGATATAAATTATCATGCCAAAACCCATTTGAGGCTGCATACCAAGGAGGTATCTATTTTATATGTTTTCATACACCTATTAATTATTGATAATTTCCAAAATTGTAGGCACTTAATGAACTTGGCGATTCCTTAAACTGGCCTATAGAGTTTGTTGATGGCTATATTGACAAAATCCACATAAGTGTTCCATGGACTAATATTTTCAATGATTCAACTTTGGTAGAAATATGTGGGCTAAAAATTACAGTTCAACCCAAACAAAGAAAGGAGGATGGTAAGTAGTAGCTGGGGAAATTCCTCTCAATATTTTTATCTATTTTCCTTTTGCAAAAACAGCAAGATTTAGTGATTCTTTGTTTATAACACAAAAAGTTTTAACACTAGCCTACATTTTTATGAAACAGTTTATTTCATATAAATTAATAATAATATTAATTTACCGTATTACCAGACAAGATTTTAATATATGCACATATGATTACCTATTTATTCTGCAAATCTTCTCAAGAAATCTATAATTTATGATTCTAATAAAAAATTATAATAATGTCATAGTTATAATAAAGATAAATAATAAAGCAGGTCCATTTCAACAAGGAATTCAACTCAAATTAAAAAATAGAGGCTTCTATAAGACAAATTGATAATTATTTTAACGCTTGCAAACGTTATTTTTGACATAAAAACTTAAATATGTTAAAAACTATTAGGCTTAGGTATAGCACATGATTTACAAAATCTGCCTAGAATCTTACATAAAATCTAAAAATGTAATAATATATAGGGTGGTCCATTTAAAATGAGCACGTTGACACCTACTTCCGATATAACCGGAAATGCCACCATATTTAAAATATTTTAGCCGGGTTTCCCCCCATCAACATTAGCATACAGTCAAATTTTCAAAATTTTCCTATGTATAGTTTTATACAGGGTGATTCCTAAGTTGATACTTCTTTTTTAGCTGTGTATAGAAGGCATAAAAAAAAATTTCAAATACCTTTTTTCAAAAAACTCAGAAATAAGGTACTTACATTCATTTATTACACTATGGATCAAATACGGCTCTGCCTAACTTAAACATAATCTCGAAGCAGCAGCCGCACTTTGACGACACTCACCGTAAATTAGCACCATATTTACTAGTTCATTGTTTTCAAATTTTACCATTTTCACGTTTCACCAGTTTAAAATTAACTTGCTTCAGAAAAACACACTGCAGCGGATTGCCAAATAACTGACCACCGACCCGTAAATTGCATGACTAATAAGAGATAACACAAACAACATAAAGTATAGCAGGCTACGTTTTGATTACCAGGCCCGCACTTAGATTTTTTACTTCTGTATCTCGCCTATTTTTAAGTTTTTTGAAAAAGGTATTTGAAAATGTTGTTTATTTTAATGCCTTCTATACACAGCTAAAAAAGAAGTATCAACTTAGAAATCGCCCTGTATAGATTAAGGCGGTTCCCGGTGGGACACGTGTATATTATATTTTATGTTAAGTTTAAATATTTTAAAGCTTTGTTGATAAGGTTGTTTCTTGTTTTTTCTGACATTAAAGCATATTTTGACTTTGACTAATCTGCTTTTCTCTCTTGTAAACAAACGGGCAACTATGGAATTATATTTTAGCCACTTCGATGTTCGAATCAATGTGGAATTCAATGACAAGTTCTATGCATTTAGCAGAAGAGTTTGTAAAAGAAGAATCTAAAGACACAAATACGCCTGTATTTGAGGGTATAGAGCGATTTGCACAAACTATTGAATCAAGTAAGTATACATACAGCCGCTGACACTGTGGCCGGCGATTTCTCCGATGTGCATGTCCATGTAAAGAAGTAAGTTATGAACTAATAAATTGAAGAGCATAACTTCTAAAGGTTCCAACTGCCAAAATGCTAAAACTGAGAAAATCGACAAAACCAGTGCAAAATGTTGATAAAATCACCTAGACATTTTTTAAATTATTTTTCCAGTCAAAACACTACTTGTGACTGGAAAAAAAATTAAATAATGATAGTCTTACATTGAGAAAAAATAAAAGAAAACAAAATATCCTTAAAGATGCGTAAATGCCATGGTCAAATAAGACAAAAAGAGTCTAGTCTACAAAAAGAGTTTTTATATTGTCCACTTGTAGAAGCCATGTTCTCATCCATTCTGTATTTCCTTAATCTTTTTTTGAGTTTAAATAACTAAATATTTGTTAGCTAGGAAAGTGTCTGGCCGATTTTTTGGTATAGTAGTAATTATATTTTGGTTTGTAGTTGTCCGTAGGATTAAAGTGACATTTGTAGACACTACAATTCAAGTAGAACACTTGCCAAAGGATAGTGAAAAGGGTGTCGGGCTCCTTATAAACATAGATTTGTAAGTATACATTTAAACGTTTAATATTAACTTTTAATCTAACTTCAAACATCTTCCTCCTCTTAAAAAAAGTGACTTCTAAAAAAAACGATTTTCGGTGTTTCGTTTCCTCCTTACAAAAGTAACTTCTAAAAAAAAATATTTCTCGGTTTCGAAAATTTTTTCATACCTCAGAAAAGGGTCATAAAGCCCTGCACGGCCCGGAGTTTCACGATCCGAGCCGGAAATATGCAACGCGGCCCGGTCCGGCCCGTCAACCAAAACCTAACCACCCGGAAGGCCTGAAAAAAATTATTTGGGCTTGAAAATTATTTTACAAATATTTCTTTAAAAAAAAGCACATAAGAAAACCAAGGCTGACCCGAAAGACCGGCTGGTCATAAAAGTCCGGCAGGTTCAGTGAGCCGGAACTTAAAAAAATTCGGAATAAAACAGACAGTTCACGGTTCTTAAATGGAATCGATTGAGTTTACTGTTGACGTTCTGCGACGCTTGAAGTGATTCTACATATTATTTTTTATTCATAACGCGATATCGACTATTCGTTCGATATGTCCACATCGAACAATTTAAAACGCGTCAGGAAAGCTGACAGTTTAAAAACATACAGAGTAAAGGGATGTCATTCTATAAACCACGCAATTATTTTATTTGCGAGTCGTGCGACCGATTATATTGTTATCTTTGTTTCGATAACTTAGATAGAACAGAATAGATTAGAAACAGAACACCAGTCTCAAGAGATCAGTCAGGTCGGAGCGTATCGAATGAAGGCGGTCCCGGGTAGCCAATTTTCCGGTTTTGTTGTGACGTTTGCAGGTTCTTCCACTTGTTTTTATTTGTTTTGCTAGTCGATCGTTTCTGGAATAGATGCTAAAACTATTTTACATTTTTTTAGAATGAAATATTATGATGAATATAGCATTGAAGATCCAAGTAACCAAGATACGTTGGATCCGTCAAAAGAAGACTCGAAAAAAGCTTATTTAATCGATTCCTTTACCACAAAAGATGTGTTCTTAGAAGGTGTAAAAATATCTTCCATTGAGTTTCCCAGTGTAGAAAGGACCTTCTCCAAATCTCTTATTAAGTAAGAAGTAGTATTACTGTAGTCGATTTGTTTAAAAATGTATTTAATACATTTTACACACCAATTTTTTCTCAAACATGTACATCCTTTAGCAGCCACGACAGTGACAACTCTAGTGTACACTTGTGTATAGTAACCAGTGTTGCTGCGATTTAAATTAACGGATTTTTTCAATTTTAATCGTGATTGTAAAAACAAGTCCCCGAAGCAAATAACTCATCAGGAAATTTAAAAAAAAGGAAGATAGTTTTTTTAAAACGATGTGTTTAGATGCATTATGTAAGTGTAAAAACATAACTTATCGTCATCAGTCCAGCGTTAAAAATATTCATAAATCACGCTGCACGCTGCCAAAAAATTTCATGTCAATACAAGTTATTTTGTATGGCCGAGGAGATTTTCTAACTGTAAATCTAGACAACAAATATTTTTGGGCGAATAGAGCCAAATAATGAAAATAAGTGATTTTAAAGTTCATTATTGCCATATTTAAGGAAAAAATCAGTATAAATTGATAAAAATCAAACGAATCACGATTTAATCGAAAAAATCAGATTTATTGATTTTTTCAAAAAAATCGTGATTTATTGCAACCTTGATAGTAACTGATCTTACCTGATCGCTATGGCAACGAGGCCACAAACAGTTCGCGGTCCGTGGATCATCAACTATAATGTTCCAAGCGCATTGATAATTACGAGTTAATTTTATTACAGATTTTGATTTTTTTTTTTAAACAGCCCGATACCATAGACAGTTGTAATAAAGTTTTGAATTATTTATCAATGCTCGAGGGATATTTGGTGTGGAAATTAACAATTTTTTGATGATATTTTAAATTGTAACAATTACAGAATTATCAAAAAAAAATCCATTGTATATATATACAAACCAGGCGTTTGATCCCCAGACCCTCGTTTTGGGGAGGGGGGCATTTTTAAAAAAAGTTTTTTTTACTTAGAACAAAGAAAAAACGCGCGCCACAGGCGAAATTTCCTATAAATAATTTTTCAAAATAAAGGAATACAGGGTGGGGATTTTAAATTGAACGCTGCTTATAGCGGCTCTGGGAATTTTAATTTCTCTAAAAACCGAAAATGCGTCCTCAAAGATTTTTAATGGGCCTCGCTTTTGTAAAGTAAAAAAAAATAGGACCCCAAAGGAGGGGCGCAGCCCTAATCAACTTTTTTTTCAAATTAAACGATACTACTTGTGGCGCCTTTTTGGAAAGCTTATTAAAAAACGTATGTGCCAATTTTTTTTACATATCTGTCAAACCATGTTTGTTATAAATTCAAACTTGTTTAACTTTAAAAGATAGGTAATTATGTTCCAAATATGGGTATTTGGCCGATTTTTGGATAAAAGGAAAAAGTAACGAAATATTGATCAAAAAATGAAATGGCGTAAATGCGTAACTAGACCTCACCCTTAAGGGGAAACGTAAATAGTTTTGTCTGTGGTAATAAGTCTGATATCAGCGTCTAGGTGTCTGAGGCGCATAGGAGAATTAGAATGACGGCTTAAGGCTGTGGTAAAGTAATAAAATCTGATGTCAAATGATGGCTATACCGAAAAATGAACTTCGACTCGCCGTTTGCCCTTTAATTTTTATTTTTTGATACATTATTGTGTCATTAAGTTTTATTTTTTATAGAGATGACAGTCGCGATTCGTCAAAAGAAGACGATGCATTTTTTGCGACAACAGAAAATGACGAAACAAAAGACTTTGAAGAACAAGCCGAAAAACTTTCAATAAATGATGAAGATAATTTATATCCAGATAGACATGTGATTGTCTTCGGTCATTTTTGTAACAAACAAGAGGTAAGCCCTTAAATAGTTACACAATGATATTGCGCTAGTTTAAGAGCCTCCCGTACCAGCGTGAAGCGCGGTATTGTTTCCTAGCTTATCTAATTGAAAATGTATTACAAAAATTTTACTAAGTTCACAAGAACTTCTAGTTTGGCGGATGACACCTTATTTTTTTTTCAAAAAAAAAGTTTCAATTATACTATAGGTTCAAATTATATCATTCGCCATGCATAACATAAAAATAGAAATATTGCGACTATTCATGTAAATTTTTTATTTTTCATTAAAATTACAAACGATGCCCCGATATTTCTTAAAAATCTCTACTGACGCTGCGTCACTTAATTCTCGTGAAATTCGTTTTTATATTATTTTGAATATAAAGAAAAGCATTTTATTACCGCGGTAGTGGCTCAGAGGTGAGTTACTGGCACTCGACTGTGGCGATCCGGGTTCAATTCCCGGAGTGGGTATTGGTACAATAAAAAAAAAGTATGTCCGAAATTCAGTCCAGGCACACGTACAATATGCGCGATATGGCGGAATTGCACTGTTTGTTCGTGATGACTCATCGATTACTGTTTGATCACAATGTAAAAGAATCGGCCTTTATTAAATTTTTCATCAGTTTCAAGCAATCGGCAGCCGAAAATTAGTAAATCAACTTTATTAAATATATTCGAAAAATTTATAAAGGGATGAGGGGATGAAATAATGGTTTTATAAAAAAATATTGTCTTATATAATTTTCAGGGTTATTAACGTCAAAAATTCGAATTTTTGATTAACTAATAAAAGAAATTTAAGGAGTGGACACTAAATAACATTTTAACCAAAAATTTTGAATGGTAAGTTCTGTAAAAAGAGTGTCACTAGAAATAACGTGTGTCATCGGCAGTCGTTAAATTGGGAACTAATATAGACTATAGTTGGTACTTGCGGCTTTACTCACGCGACACTTTTTATGTTTGAATGACAGATAATGTGCAGGTTCCATCATTATATGTTTAAAATTTTATCTTGAGTTGTTGAGTATCTGTGTAATCTAAGTTGGCATTTCTAGGTGAGAATCAGACTGAAACAGTCCGAAAGTTTGAGTGGTCCAAAAGTAGCCATAGAAGTTAATTTAGGTTCCTTAATTTTATTTCTATCTCCAAGGCAGTTTCATATTTTAATGGAGTTAATAGATGGATTTTCTAGTCCCGATTTAGAAGACAATAGGTGAGTAAGCTATTAGTTATTACTCTTTATTGTGTTTTGATTAAATTATGCCTAAAATAGAATTCCCATGTCGGAAACCATTGGCTGGTAATCCGTCATGTCACATTTCAAAGTTACTAAATGTTTTATCCTTACTTAGTAATCACCCTGTATAATTAATCCGTCACAGCTTAGGTGCAAGAGATGTTAACTCATGTAGGCATAGCCTATAACAGACTAATTCTATAGCAACGTAGGTGACCCGTTAATACAACACCAGTGGTATCGGACATCACATAATTAGTTAATAAATTTCCCTTTCTCTTCTCGCCAGAGATGTCGAGACATATAGACGGTAACCTCTGCAATAGAGTAATTCCATGGTAACATGGATGACCTGTCACTCCAAACCAGAAGGGCATCGTCCTCAGATATCGCATAATTAGTTAATAATAGTCATACATTTTACTCGCCAGAGATGTTGAGACATATAGACAACGTAAGTGACCCGTTAATTCAAAACCAGAAGTACATCGTCTTCCAGTGGTTTCAGACAATAATATTCATAAGTTTGACTAATTAATTGTGTAGTGTCTGATACAACTGGACGGCGATGCATTTATGATTTTGATATCCCGGATCAACCTCGTTATTATTTAACTTATAAAACTTTTTTCATATGGCATGAATTTATTCCCAGAAAATGGATAACAGTAGAAGAAATCCTAACCGATTTGATTTGTATCGTGTATTGTTGCTATTTTTGAAAAATAATTTATGTTTATTATTTATGTAAATATGAATAGTATTAAAATAAATATTGACATTCAAATTTTGAAAGTTAATCAAGTAAAATATTTAGGAATAATCTTTGACAGTAAATTAAATTGGAATTTTCACATAGAATATTTGATTAACAAATTAAGAAGTTTACTACTACCAATTTTTAGAAACATTAAAAACATTTTGAACGTAAGACATATGGAAATATTATATTATGCATTAGTTAAAACTCATTTAAATTACGGAATTTTAGGTTGGGGAGGAATAAATAAAACTCTAGTTAAAAAATTAGAAATATTACAGAAAAGGTTTCTAGAAATTATATTTGATAAAGATTATCTTTATCCTTCAATAAAATTATATTCTGAAACAAAAAAATTAATATTAGACAACTTTACATTTATAACATCTTAATATACATATTTAAAAATAAAAATCTTATACAGTTTAAAAACCATAATCATAATACACGGCATAAAAATGAAATAACCATAAAACCTAAAATAAATAAGTCCATAGGACAAAAAAAATTCAAATATTTATGTTTTTATTTACCGATTATTTACCATTAAAAATTAAAAAATATATTTCATTAAAAAAATATAAAGTCGAAATAAAAGCATGGATATTGGAAACAAATAACTTTAAAAAATTTTTGTTATGAATAATATATTTTTCAAAATTTTTACATCCTATATCTCCAAAAAACTGCGTTTATATTTATATACATACCTATAGTTAAACGTTTTTTATTTGCAATTTAACTTTTATATAATAATAAATATTTTTAAAAAACATTTTAATATTCCTATATATTTATAATTTAAAATACTAAGATTTACCCCTAACAAGCACGTCTTCGGGGGATCAAAAAAGTTTATTGAGGAAGATAAATAAACACATTTATTATAATATTATAAATATTGAAAATAAACTTTAGGACTGACCAGTCAGCTGACCGACCACTCAGTTATTTTAGTCAAAATTTTTCATTAACTTAGATGTAACTAGTAACACTGACAAGAATGACAAGCTGCACCTAACAATTTATCATTGTCATTTGACAAAGCTACTGCGAAACGTCAATTTTTTCTAATACTTATAGTGAAAATTTATAAGTGCAGCTTTGTTTTGTTGTATCCCATAATATTGTAACAATTTAAATGCCAAAACTATCAAATTTGACAGTAGTGTAACAGTTCATTACCTAACAAAAAGTTTACAATAAACTATGTTACCTGCTTTTAGTAATGTTGCCCATAAAAACCAGTTCCAGCCTAGACCGATGACGGAAAGAGACTATGAAAGGGTGGAAGAGCAGCTAGGAAATCTATTGAATCCTATGGTGAACTATCAAGCACTAAATTTGCAGCAAACACATGGGTGGTCCACTGGAGAAGCGTTAGGTAACTAGTTGAAATAGTAATCTGGTTTTAATTGACGACACTATTTCTCAATTTAATTAAAATCTCAAATTATCTTTCTACAGAACGTACTTTTCGGGAAAATTGATGCTGAGAACATTTTACAGTCCCTGTACTTTCAGGTGCCAAGGCCAACCTCGCGTAATTACCTGACTTTTGCTCTACCAACTCCAAGGACAAATACACTTAAGTTTTCTTCATTACATTAAATATGTGAAAAGTATAACAAAATTCAAAACCAGTTAGATATACATGCCTGCACTGTGGCCTCCGTTAAACGCTTGTTTCTGTAATTATTTACATATATATGTATTTGCATAAATATCATTGACATACAATTGTATTATTATTTTTACTATATCTATATTTGTTCTTTTTTTTAATAATGCTTTGTGTTATGTTAAAACTTTTTTTATATATCCCATTCGATAATGTGGTAACATTAAATAAATAAATAAATTTAATAAAAAATGAAATTAACTTCAGAAATGCTTTAAAAGTATGAAACAATAGGTTGGAAACGTTTCCATAGCCTACACTTTACTACTTACCTTGTTTTACCAAAGTTATAATGGAAAATTGATCCAGTTGGTCATTTTTAAAACAAATAATAATGTGTGATATCATAAACACACACCGTTCTTAATTAAAAGAATTAAATTAGCTCTACTATTTATTATTAACATTGATAATACAAGATTTTGTTTTATAAAGGTTGTTGGAAATGACCACCTTTATTATTTAATAGGCATGCTTCCGCCCGTCTAATTTAATTTAATTATTTTAGTTAAGAACGGTGTGCCTGAGGAGAAAAACGCAATAGACCATTTTTATGTAGAATTGAGCAGGCTAATCAGAAATAATATCCACATGGAAAAATGTCAGTGGCGTACCACCTTTTTTCTAAAAAATATCAGGAAATGTTTGCAGGGACGCCACTGGTGGGACAAAAAAATAACTTTTATAACTAAAACATGTGGTTTTATGTCCTATTAGCACATGCCAAAATTGAAAATATTATGTAAAGTAATTTCAGAGATATTACAAAAAACGCATTAAAAAAAAATAATTCAACACCCTGTAGCAAAAAAATTTAAGCTGTTTAGGACATATGTTTATATGAACTTTTCTTCATAAAATGACTTTAGGAATCACACCCTAAAATATTAGCACATCATTAAGGAACACCCTGTATAAAACGTATATAGATGAAATGTAGTCATAATAATATTAGTGCTTTCACCCTTTGTTTGCGCATCGCCGTCGATTGTCGTAAAAAAATGGAGAAATGTAGATGTCTACGTACACGTAATTTAAATATAGTAGGCGATGTCAACTGTATTGAAAATTATTAAAGTCAATTGTTTGAAAATTAAATTTTTGCCTACCCTGTTTTAAACGGCTTTGCACGCCACTGCGGAGGTGGTTTTGAATTGGCCGAAAATGGCAATTTACACACTTATTAACTCATATAATTTTTAAGTCTTTACTTCTCGAATTACGGAAAAAATTCGGGGTCTTGTGTCACCCGGTATAAATATTTTCAACATATCCGGAAATATTTCCAAAAAATATATTTTCCTAAATTTTACAACACATAAATACTCCCTCTAACATATTTACACGTTTTTACTTTTCAGATGAAAGTACTGACAGCCAGTACATGGTAATGCGCGACGCGACCGCCGGTATGTACGACAGTGCTATGAGCGGAATAAGTAGTTCAATGGAATCCAGCATGACTTCTAGCATGGTCAGTTCTATGACTGATAATACATCTCACACGAGAAGAAGAGGTAGGTTATGGAATTAGACTCGCGTCTATATCCCAACCTAATGGCAGGCATGCTGCGCATGTGAGGCAGATAGCGTGATGGCGGGAAATTTAAAATATAGGCGGTAGAAATGGATTTAATTATTTCTTTACGTCACGGTGTTGAGTCATAGTCGAGGTATTAAGTTTTCTTACAACAAACGGTTTGCCAGTTCGTTAATTTGTGGCCTTGTGGGGCATAGTTAAAATGGAGGGGCAGGTTATTAATCAGTAAGTTTTGTTATGGAATGCGGCTGACACATAATATTTAATATTTTGAAAGTAAAAACTTAACCGTCATTTTTTAAGTTGTAGAACAGTTTATGTGTGCACAGACTGTGGGATGAAATGTAGTACAAAACACATATTAATGTTGACATGAAAAAAAAAACGCAAAGTCTTCAAACGATCACCTTTAAAAACCATTGCATGCCATGCATTTCTGGTATTAATGAACTAAAAACAATAAGCCTTATGATTTCTTCTACCTATGACCCTCATAACAAAAAGTCGAAATTACAAAATCGTAGACTTTTAATACCGATAACCACATCTGTGAATTTTTTGAAACGTAAAAGAAAAAAAGAATATAGTGTTTGATTTAAAAATATAAATAGAATACCGTAATATTAAAAATTTAATTAATTACCCGCTGTATCAATCATATTTTACATGTAATAATTGAACTCATTTCTACCTATATAAATTTCAAATAGCCCGCCATCACGCTATCCGCCTGGCCTTGCCATTAGGCTGGGATATAGAGGCGAGTGGAATTAGTATCTTAACTTTGTTAGATGTACTTTAACAGTTATTTTTTTTGCTTGCAAGTGCAAGTCTTATTATTTCCGATTTATCGGCGGAAGATCGACTACCGAATGGCTCCGTTATTAAACTTTGAACAAAATTCACTTTTAAACATTTTTACGTTACATGTGTCCCAAATTCGATTCTCTCATGGGTATCTTGGAAACTGTAAGACATACAGCGTCGGTCAAATGGAGGCAAAGTTGCGGCATTTCATGCTGAGTAATATTGTAAAAAAAAAATTTTGCTTTATTTTTTTGAAATATTCGAAAAAAAACTAAAATTTTGAGTTTTTGTTTTTTTAATATAATATCTGACTTATTTTAACGGCTACAAAAAAACTAATATACAAATCCTGGCTGTTTCCGACTCTGAGCGCTGGTTGGAACGAAGCTATTTATTAATCAATTATCAATTCAAACACTTAAAAGGCGTATGCTTAACAGAAATATATTTTGAATGATGGAAGTGTTGTGGACTTACATTGTCTTTATTATAGTTAAAATGTGATTTTAAAAACAAATAAAGACAATGCAAGTCCAAAATTCTTCTAGCATTCAAGAAACATTCTTGTCTCAAACCTTTAAACAAAGATTTATTTTGATTGGCGTATTTTTTGCACATCGAGTTTTAATAAATATTTTCTTCTAGTTTCCAATATAGACGCCGATCCTACCGCAGAAATATCCCGTTTTCAAGTTCGCTTGGCAACATTGGCTGTGATATTATTACACGAAGATTTGTTAACGCAATCTACTGATAACGAAAAAATACTTGTCAAGCAGATGCAGAATATGGCGGAAGGTTTTTTTAAAAACGTCAACTTTAATAGTTTTTCTGTCTTTAGCGGCAACGGCTTCGAACAGGTCCACAAGTCGTTTGAACAGGCTTGTAATTTGAATCATTTAAGGTAGGTAATGTGCCATTTTTAAGATCCAGTAACAGCGTTGCCGAATTGGCTCTTTGACTATAGTCGAATTTATTATATTCAGCACTAACATAATTGAAAACACATTCCAATAAAAAAAATTTCCCAGGATATCACAAAGCGTTTTTAGAAACCATTAAAAACACGACGGGAAAGGTGAAAGTTTAAACACAAGGCGAGAATATGCAGGGTGATTCCTAAGTTGATACTTCTTTTTTAGCCGTATATAGAAGGTATTAAAATAAACAATATTTTCAAATACCTTTTTTGAAAAAACTCAAAAATAAGGTACTTACAGTCATTTATTACACTATGGATCAATACTACGGTCATGCCTAACTTAAACATAATCTCGAAGCAGCAGCCGCACTTTGACGACACTCACCGTAAATTAGCACCATATCTACTAGTTCATTGGTTTCAAATTTTAATATTTTCAGGTTTCACCAGTTTAAAATTAACTTGCTTCAGAAAACACACCGCAGCGGATTACCAAATAACTCACTGACCCGTAAATTGCATGACTAATAAGACAAACAACATAAAGTATAGCAGGCTACGTTTTGATGACCAGGCCCACGTTTAGATTTTTTACTTCTGTATCTCGCCTATTTTTAAGTTTTTTGAAAAGAGGTATTTGAAAATATTGTTTATTTTAATACCTTCTATACACAGCTAAAAAAGAAGTATCAATTTAGAAATCATCCTGTATATACCCAATATATTGTTTATACCATGTACAAAATTTGTGATCCGATGGAGGACTAAAAGGGAACATAGAGTTTACGCATTTCACATCATTTTATAGTTTGTAAATAGTGAACAGGGCCGGTATATGAGGTATAAATTACACAGCACGTAAAAGCCACTATATCCACCACAGTAGCTTATAAGGACACCTACATTGTCCTAAATAGTTTCTTTAGAATAAAAATAACACAACACTTTACGAATACACGAAAATAATAACAAAAAATTGACGACCCGGTCACAAAAGAGCCCAGGGCACACAGGAATTATCTCCTTTGTGAACCCGGTCCTGCTCACATCGAGACGAGTCATTCCATCAGCTGGTCTATCTAATAGGATATACACAGAAGCCCAAATTAGCGAATGGTTGAATGCATATATTGGCAATATATTGGTTATAATAATAATCAAAATATATATTAACTACGTTTTGTAAGAAAAAAATACAATTGTAGCAGGTCAAGTTGTAAATATAAATATTTCTCAATAAATTGATAAAAGTAGGTACATTAAGAAATTTTTTAATATTATAAAACTAACAAGTTAACACACAATATACTTTTGTAAATAAACAAATTACAACAAAAAATACATTAATATATACAGGGTTATTCACGCTATTCGACTAGAATTTTTTTTTATGTACTTTTTAAAATTATTTTTACAATGTACAGGTTGTCCCAAAAACATTAAATTTATTAATGCTCTATTTTTTTAAATAGAATGCCCTGTATATTATTTTTTTTTCGATTTCTCCAATCAAAATAAAAGTAAGTTTCATTAAGGTTTATCATAGTTCATTTTGTAAAAATGTAACAATTTTAATGATTAAATTCTCAACATTTCTTTTCTTTTGTTAAATCAAATTTACACTAGAGTCTACTAGCCGATTAAGTTTTGTGTCGCACTTATGGAAAATTCACTAACTTATCGTTACCTCTAGAGTTATACTGTGGTATGTGCAGTAAACCAAGTTTTGAGAAAAAGCGTAAAGAAAAATTGGCTTTTTGTTACAGTGCTATGGACAGACCTACACTATTGTACAAATTGTACTCGGTTAGTTTCATTATAATTATTACGGTTTTTTAGAAAAAATATACACATATACTGTGTTTTCTCTATATTTTGGACACTAAAAAAACACATACAATTATGTAATTTTATTTTTTTTTATTTATTAAGAAAACATACAACTCGGTAACGTTACAAAAAAACAAAATAATTTTAAATAAAAATATAGAACTACAGAAATAAATATTTTAGGCATTATCATTTTTGGGAAGTATAGCCATGTAGTATGCCTTATCCACCTCAGGCATCCACTTGAATATGCTTGATTTTATCTATGGGAAGTGACTTCGTGGTAGATGAACGAACTGGTCCCTTAATAATTTCTTTCTTAGCGGCACTAGTTCTAGTAGGCCGATAATCACGAATGGAGACTTTTTCCACTCATTATTGGCATGACTACCTTTATATTCTATTTCAAATACAGATTTGGAATATTTTAGGGCAACTACTTGACTAAAGGGTACAATTTTATAGTTATATTGAGAGGCATAGGACTTGTAGTCAGCAAAATCAATTTCTTTTAATTGAATAACTTTGTAGGGGTTTCTGGAAGAAACTTTTAAAAGTAACCGTAGAAGCGATAATGGGGAATAATATTTTGATTTTTTTAGCACTCTTTCTATACAACTAAGGACTGCGTCAATCTCTTGATAACAGAAATGGCCCGGGGTAGAAAACTTCATTATTATGCATTCAATTCTTGGATTACTTTTGATAAAGAGTACAATTGCTGCAGACATTGAGGAATTTATATTTTGTGGCACGCAGCTGTCACTCCATAGTATTAAAGATGTCAAATCAATATTGTCTTTAAAAACAGCTTCTAAAATTTTCAGCAAGGCACTTGCTATATCGTTCCCGCTTCTGCCCATAAGACCTTCGCTCCACAGCGCGCAGTATACTTGTTTTGTACTGAATAATATGGCAGTTAAATCGTAAATATTTAGTTTACTTTTGCAATAAAAGTTGCTAACTTCCGCATGCGGACAGCTTAATACATTTTGTAAATCGAATACTAAAAAGGTTTTAAGATTTTCTTTATCCTTATAAAACAATTAATTTAATTGCGCTATCAATTTCACAGGACGCTGAAAATGTTGTCTACTGGATAAACGCACAAGACAAATAAAATGAAACGATATTTCTTAGCTAATTTCAGTACCTAAACACTAGCACACTCTCACTCAACGACAAAACCAATTAAACAACAAAGTTGTATGTGTAAAATTTGTGACCACAGAAATAAAATGTAAAATTACAAAAGTGTATGTCACACATACAACTATGAAACTCTAAAAATCGCAATTCACGTTGATACAACAATGTATTTCTGGTTGTCAATGACGTATGGTGTAACATACAACATTACAATTCTCTGGAAGGCAAGTTTAAGGTACATACAACTCAGTAACACCAAAAGGTCAATTTTAGAAAAAATGTGACATACAACAGTGTAACTCTGGGGTAACATTATAACACACTATAACACTATATTGGGATGCTAGTATTGTCTTCATAACAGATGCCACTATACCTTTTTCCGTAGTGATGTATGGACTTAGATCATTTGCATAAGCAATGTAGGAGAAAGGGCTCAAGTTTGATCCATGTGAGATCTACTAAGTGCTTCCTTGCAATTCCGGGGACTTTTGGATTATTTTAAGTATTTCTTATTATGATTTACTCGTCGCAAAGGAAAACATATTTGAAAGTAACACTATAAAATATTTTTTCAAATGTTAGAAGCTAGATTTGGACGTTCACACAATAAAACATCATGCCGATCTTCCGAGTCTAGAAACGGAAAGTGTTGTCACCGTTAAATAAACTTTTAAACTCACATTCACTCCCCCTTAAAGCAGGTTGGCGTCAATTTGAAGTGTTTAAAAGTAATGATATGACAGACCATAAAAGACTGACATTTAATAGTTTAAAGTAATAGGGGGATTTCTAAACATTTAAAATTATCTTATATTAATTTAACCTTACCTTGAAATCATTATAATCCCTTCCCGAAAATAAATACTAGGGATTAACGGGTATTTACGACAACCCTTAGCAGCCATTTTATTGCAGTCACCCTATTTAATTATTTTTTAATTTGTTTTAGACTGCTAGCTTCACCATTTCAACTTGAAGCTGACGAAAAAACTACGTCAAGTGCCTTCTCCATATCGGGCCATCTAACCGCTGCTAAACTTGAACTGACTGAGTGTTTAAACACTGGTGGAAACTTAAAATATATTCCCTTAATAAACTTCAATGAGACTGGTGTGAATGCTCCCAGTTCTGTTAAACCGAATATTAAACTTAGATTTAAGCATGTCCAAAAGACTATCAAGAGTGGAAATACCAGTAAAAGACAAGGATCAAAAACCGATTTAGCGTAAGTTTATATTTTATTGTAATTTTTTCTAAAAAGGAATTACACTTATATTTATTTTATACTGCATAATCCATCATTTTGTTAGGATACTATCCTCAGACCCTTAGACAAAGTATAATATAATAATAAATCCAAATAACATACCACAAAATATAATTAGTATTAAAATAAATGATGACATTTAAATTTAGTTAATCAAGTAAAATATTTAGGAATAATCTTTGACAGTAATTTAAATTGGAATTTTCACATAGAATATTTGAGTAAAAAATTAAGAAGTTTACTACCCATTTTAAGAGACATTAAGAAAATTTTGAACGTAAAACATTATAATATTATACATTAGTTAAAACTCATTTAAATTACGGAATTTTAGGTTGGGGAGGAATAAATAGAACTTTAGTTAAAAAATTAGAAATATTACAGAAAAGGTTTCTAAAAATTATATTTAATAAAGATTATCTTTATCCTTCAATAAAATTATATTCTGAAACAACAAAAAAAATGAATATTAGACAACTTTACATTTATAACATCTTAATATACACATTTAAAAATAAAAATCTTATACAGTTTAAAAACCATAATCATAATACGGTATAAAAATGAAATAACCATAAAACATAAAATAAATAAGTCCATAGGACAAAAAAAATTCAAATATTTATGTTTTTATTTAACGATTATTTACCAATAAAAATTAAAAAATATATTTCATTAAAAAAATATAAAGTCGAAATAAAAGCATGGATATTGGAAATAGATAACTTTAAAAAAATTTTGGAAATGTTTTAATGAATATTTTAATTAATATTGTTATGAATAATATATTTTTCAAAATTTTATTATCCTATATCTTCCAAAAACTGCGTTTATATTTATATACATATATTTAAACGTTTTTTATTTTCAATTTAACTTTTATATAATATTAACATATATTTTTTATTTTATTTTTTTAATATTCCTATATATTTATAATTTAAAATAATAAGATTTGCCCCTAACAAGCACGTCTCTTAACAGGGGGGATCAATGGGGACTCGCGGATAAGTGTATACAATGGAGGAGATACTGCTGTAAAGTTCGTCAGGTCACGAACATGGCCGATTTTATTCCCACAGCAGCGTATTATACGCTCGTAAAAATTTCCTACTATTTCCATATGATTTCATTGATCAATAAACTTTATATAACCATGTTGATCTATAAAACGGTGTATCTCGTCATTTACGTCACCATATCCATAGCACAACATGAAATAGTAATAGACATTTTATTCTAGTTTTAATTTAGATAAATGTTCAGTGGAATTTGACTTGTCAATAGTAGATAGAATAACATCGCTTTTGCACCATCCTCCAATTTGTGGAACTATCAAACAAGAAACTAACATATGGAGTACTAATCTTGCCAATCAAGCCAAATTGGTCACCTCGCCGACGGTCGAGTCAACCGTGGACCTCAAAGTGACATGTCCTCTAATAGATTTTAAAGTCAGGTAAGGCATAAGTCGGAATAGCTGTGATATCACACGTCAGTAGATATCGTTTTGTATTTTTGGTTGCCAGTGCCAGAAAACGAACGTTGCCACACTTTGTATATTCTCAATCGATTGTGGAACTTTTTATTAGATGATAAGATCTTAAGTATATTATTCGTCATTTTGTATTGCTTTTTGCCACAAATTATGGGAATTAATTTTTTTTTGACAACTGATATAAAACCCATTAAAGTCTTTGATAAACGCGGTGCATCACGGGAGCGTAGACTATTATTTGTACTACAAAGATGTAAATAAAGTTTATATTGCATGAGGAAGTAAAACTTCTTAGTCCGGTTTTACAATTCTTCCTCGGTTTGAATTGGTTGACTGTAAAGCAAAGTCTTAAGATGCTGTCGATAGCTGGCCATCGCATGTTCCCCCACCTATCCAGCGACTATTATTGCTAATTTCTTGCCGCTTTTTTTTTCTAGTTAATTTAATTTTTTTTGTTCAAAATAGTTATAAGTTTTTAAAAATAAAAAATGTATTTTTATGTGTATTTGTTATTTTATTGTTTAAATCGAAAACCGTCCGTCCCACGAAAACAAGTCAAGAGACCATTTTTATGAGAAGATAGAGGCTATAGTCTATTTCAGAAAGTTGTAGAGTAATAAAAGCTCATTAGGTATGCAAAGGGACTACAGAGTGGCCCAACGAATATTTAAGCCACTTTCATAATTTGGCATTGATTTCAGTGCAAAATTATTTATTTTCATCAAGTGCAGGTAGTACCACCCGGGTTTGGGCCAATTTATGGGTTTTGCCTATTGTTATCTATGCACAAACACTGAAAATGATGTGACAAAAGCGTTCATTATGCACATAGTAGTATTAGGTACACTTATTTTTTATTAAACATTATAAAAAAAATACAAAAAATACATTATACAGAAATTAAATTATAAAAAATCATAATATTCTTCGTCATCTGAGGAACTGTCATCTCCTCTTGGCGTTATAACTAACGGGTCGACGGTCCGATCTATCAGTGGGCAAGCTTTGTAGGGTAAAAATAAGGCTCTACCTTATTTTACCTATTTCTGTTATATTTATAATGTTATTGAAATAAGCATTCCTGAACCTTGGTATCAATAACAAGGATATTGTCGAGGGTATAACCCTCTACCAAAGGTGATGGTATATTATTTTATATTAACTATAAATAATAACATTTATTTAATCATAGGTTAAGCTTAGAGTTAAGGTTAAGTTTAGTATATGTAAAGACCAAGACTGATTTTGAAAATAAGTTTTAAATAAGAATAGAAAGATTAGATTGAATATACGTTATAAAAGAATCTCAACGCCTCTGACTCATCGAACCTACCAGTCACCTTACAGCTTCCACATTTTCTCGTCTTCTTTAATGACATGAAGGACTGCTTTTCGCCAGTTCTCTGGTGTCACTTCGTTAATGGCTTGATCAAACACGTCTTTCATTTTGAATGTCGTGTTGTGTCTTGCTACAAATCCTTTCACTTGTTCCCATATAAGTTCTATAGGATTTAGTCCGTAATGACATGGCGGTGTGCGTAGCACAGTTACACTATGTTTTTCAGCTATATCTTCCACGGCATATTTCATAAAGCGATGTTTGTGTAAATTTGCAATAGCTTATAGTTCCTTCCTTATCAAATTCAATGCTTTTGATGGTTAACCAGTCGATAATTTCTTGTTTCTCATTAAGATAAAAGATTTTCTTCTGCTCTCTTCTGTACTGCTTTATACTTCTCAAGTATTTTCGTGGCCAGCAAACAATGTCATCACTTCCCAGTAAAAGTGATTCATGCTTATGCTTTTCCCAGACAAAATCCATATTCTTTAAAGTGGTCCATGTTTTTCTAGTTATCAACGGAAATACTGTCATCCTGGCCAAGCTCCATAAGAATCTTATATATTATAAGAGTGAACTTTTCTTCGACACCGAAATTGAACCGAACTGAACGGAATTTCCCATTTTATTACTTTACACCTTTATGAAATAGACTATAATTATAAATATAATATTTATTTTTATTTAAATCGCTGGCATATCATTTTTTTGATTAAAAGTATTTCAGGGAAAATTTTTAAAAACATTTATCCTGGAAAAAATGTATTTTCATGCGTACTTGGCATGTACCAAAATTGTAAAAAAATACAAGCCGGTAAAAAAGGCTCATAATACAAAATCAGTTAAAGAGAATGTATAAATAATCTACGTATTCATATTTACATGATTTTAGATTTCCCATACCGGATTACAGACCGCCAACTGATATGAGCAAAGTACCCTGGTGGGAAAAAAACGTGAGACTTGACTATTTAGCGTTAGTACTTCAAGAGGCTGCATTTCATACGGTGTTCCAAACTAGTCAGAGTTTTAGCGAATACATTATAGAGTGTAAACTTTTGGACATCTACTATCACGAATCTGAAAATACTCCGGGACTTCATATTGGAAGGAGTGGGAGGGATGAAAGATATTTGAGTTCGTTGAGAGATAGCCCACCTCTTACAAAGTAAGCATATTCAGGGTTCCCACTTTTCTGGAAAACCTGGAAAGTTAGAGAAAGTCAAGGAATTTGAAAAGTAGTCAGGGAAGTCATGGAAAGTCAGGGAATTTAATACATAAACCTGGAAAAATAATTTTTGTCACAATACTTTAATTCCTTTTTTTGTTCTGTGTTGTTTTGAAACAGATGCGACGCATAATAGCAGATACCGCTAAGAAAGCAAAGACTGAATATTTTACTTTCATTAAAAATGAAAATATTCAAAAATTTGATTGTACAATTCGTCTAGACGATTATTTTGGTAACCTATTAAAAGATAGATATTAGGTGAAGTGGGGTAAGTGGGGATTAAAAATATAAAAGGTCGCCTTTGAAACCACATAACTTTAAAAAAAAATCGAGTTACACAGAGATGCGTTTTAGACAGGAAGTACTAAGTGATATTTACAATTACAACAAAATTTGTTTAATTATTTACCCAAGAATTTCATTTAAACAAAAAAATTGTTACGAAAATATACCCATAGAACGCACTTGCCCCAGGTACTGGGGTAAGTGGGTTTTCAACTTATAAATCTCGTTTGAGTAATGTTATATTCAACTGGAGCGACTTCACCAACAACAGGCTTTTTTCAGATTAAAAAAATTTCTAAAAATAAAGAAGTTTATATGTTAAAGATTTCTTTTATAACTTTTTTTAAAACTACGTAATACGATTTTTAAGTTTTTATTTGCTTTATAGTTTTTGCAGATTACGCACAATCTCACTTTTCAACTTAAAACTTGTCACTTTGAATTTTATTAATATAAAAAATGTAAAGGGGACAAGTGGGAACTAATCCCCACTTACCCCACTAACAAAAAAAGCAGGGCAAGTGGGAACTATGGACCTAAAACTGAAAACCTGAAAAATCAAAGTGTTAAAAAAATACAAGAGATAACGTTAGTGATTACAACTTCGAGGATGTAAAAACTTTGAAGAGGGGATAATACCTAATCTTTTTTAGATTATCCATAAAAATCTTTCCACAAAAACTACAAGCGGATGACGATATTCAACCGGATCCGATGACTCACTCTTTCTATGGCGCTTTTGAAAATCAAGGAAATCCTGAGCCCGGACCTTTCGGTTCTAAGAAGGTTGTACATGAAAGTGACACACCGCATAATAAACAACGTAAAGGTATGTATGATGCAGGGTGATTTACTTTGACTGTTCGTTAGAACTTTTGGGAGAACTAATGAAAATATTTGCTTGAAACATTGAGAGTTTATACAGGGTTATAATAAAGAAAGGGATCATTAATCATCAATAATTAATGTGCGTACAAGGGGATCTCGAAAACGGTAAAAGATGCGAAGATGGTTAAATTGAGCCAAAGTTACGTATTTTGGGGCTTATAATGTGGTGAAAGAAAATTATAAACATTCCGAACACCTTCGGAGATATCCGAAAAAAAAACAGAAATTTTTAGTTTTGGTTTTTAATTTTTTTCGACTTTATTTTTGACTTGGGAAAAAAACCAAAAACACTTTTTCATAGCCGTTCTTTATGTTCTATAAGATGGCGTTATTAGTTTTCAAATTGGACGTTTCGTTCTTTAGATACCAACCTCAAGTCATTTTTTAAATACGGACCTGGAATTTTTAAAACAGTTTAAAGGACTTCTAAGCTTTGGAAATTTAATACAATTTAAAGGTTTTTAAAAGTTTAACGTTTTGTCGTCAAATAACACATCAATAGTATTTCAAATTATCCTTTCTTTACTATTACGGCCCTGGCAATTATTTTTTGGATTACTTAAATATTAAAATTACATGAGAAGTTATTCTATTTTTTATTATTATTTTATTAATATAACGTATATCTTAAGTCCTATGGTTTTTGCCTTAGACCTAGACCGAAATACTGTAAAACAGAAAAAATAATGCTTCCGAGTGCAGAAAAGGTAACTGGAGTGTTAGTCTAGTTATGTTACTGTGATGCGCTTATGTTTGTTTCAAAAACTATTTAAAATTCTTTTTTTTAGAAGATCTGATGATTTTTCAGGCGAAACATGAAAGAGACAGAAAAATATTTGAGGCCGAAACTTTGGGTCTCTTTTCTTATAAAATATAAAATATCAGGTCCCTTTGAGTAAAAATGGACGGAGTTTTCAAGTCATAAATATTTGGTTTTTTTAGTTTGTCTTTAAATGTTCAGGACCGTAATGAAATGAAAAAGATAATTTTAAAAATGTGTTTATAGATGACAAAACGTTAACATTTTAAAAATTTGTATATTGTATTAAAGTTTTAAGCTTAGAAATCCCTAAAACTGTATTTAAAATTCCAGGTCCGTATTTAAAAAAAAATTACTTGAGGTTGGGAAATAAAAAAACGAAACGTCGACTTTAAAAAATAATAATGCCACCTTATAGAACATAAAAACGGCTATGAAAGAGCGTTTTTAATTTTTTTCCCAAGTCAAAAATGAAAGCGCAAAAAATTAAAAACCAAAAATGGAAATGTCTTTTTTCGGATATATTCGGAATAATTACAATTTTCTTTCATCAAATTATTAAGCCCCAAAATACGCAACTTTGCCTCAATTTGACCATCTTCGTATTTCTTACCTTTTTCGAGATCCCCTTGTACGCACATGAATGTGTAGCACCCTGTATATATATCACACTATATATTTATGAAAAATGTCTAAAACTGATTGTAGAATGTAAAAATATATAAGATGGTTCATTAAAAAAATTAAAGTCTATACACGTAGCATTTTATGATCCACCCTGTATAATATATTAAAATGATTAAGTGGGCAATATCCTGTATAAACGACTGATCCTTTTTTTAATAATTGTCACAATGTACAATGAATAACAACTATTCAGTTTAGACGTTTGATCTGGTTTACAAAAATTTTAACTTCTAGACTTACAAAAGAAATTTTTGACTCATCTGTTATATTTCAGACGATTCTGAAGAGTTAGTAATTCCTGGGGATAAATTTGAAATAGAATCCTTCGTAGAATCCACAAGTTCAAATGCACAAATAATAGTTGACCTTACTTTACCATTGATCTCAGTGCAATTACAGTCTAAACGTATATACGAACTGATTTACAATAGAGTTAACAATGATTTGCTGCTGTGGAAGTCCGGAGCACCTAAACCAAGTACAAATAACATTTATAAGACTGGGTACGGACAGTTCAATGATTTGGAATTTGAAGACAAGTTTATTATGGCTAAGAGTGGGGTGCAATATGATGGTAAGAATAACGTTCTGAATTTTAATGATTATAGCAATGAACTTTTATTAAATACAGGAAATTGGTGCAATTTTTTTTTGGACCGGGTGGCCCAATAGTGCGTAAAAGTAAAATAACTCCGTTGTAGTTTGAGGTATCAAAAACTGTTAAATTGAGGAATTATACAGGGCGTCCTTGAAATGACTGTATAACGCTTCACCACAAATTCCTTAACCAAAAATAAGGCGATTTAGGCAAACTTACCTATATGCAATGTTCCTTCGTTTTGCCGCTACAGGGCGCTAAAGTTTTCAAATGAATATCGTTTTTCCGGAATAATTTCTAAACGCCTTTATCGATTTCCACTAATTTTGGGACTAAGAATGACCGCTATTAATAGCGTGTTTTGACGTATTCGCCATCTTTTTTTAATACCTGCAAATTTAAAAATGGCGTGTGATTGGTAATTAAAAGCTCATCTTTTCGTTACCCCCCGTACAAATGACTTTAATTATTTCTCGGATACTAGCTCACTTCACGTTGAAACTTTTTTGTCTCTTGTAAAATTTTAGCCAGACATGCAGTTTCTCTGCAAAAAAATTATTTACCATACTGTGTATTCATCATTGTTGTTTATTCAGAACGAGAAAACATGAAAAAAATTTTAATTCTAAATAACTACCAACTAGTTTGATTTTTATATTAATTGTTCGAAACTTTTTTATGTTTTGCATCGTAAATACGTAAAGTCAGCTAGTGTCAGAGAAATAATTAAAGTCATTTATACGGGGGGTCACAAAAAGATGAACTTTTAATTATCAATCACGAGCCATTTTTACATTTGCAGGTATTAAAAAAAAAGATGGGGCATACGTCAAAACACGATATTAATAGTGGTCATTCTTAGTTCCAAAATTAGTGAAAATTAATAAAAGCGTTTAGAAATTATTCCGAAAAAACAATATTAATTTGAAAACTTTAGCGCCCTGTAGCGGCAAAACGAAGCAACATTGCATATAGGTAAGTTTGCCTAGATCGCCTTATTTTTGGTTAAGGAATTTGTGGTAAAGCGTTGTACAGTCATTTCAAGGACACCCTGTATAGGATCTTAAGATGAATATTTTTTGGTAAGGTAAATTTTGAATGCATTTAAATTTTGTTTTGAATTTTTTTTAAGGGTCTCAAAGTACTACGATTAGCAGAAATCGAAATCTAAACTTATGAGCTATTTTTTTTTGTAACTTTTTATTGCATTTTCAGACAATCATAATTTATATTTAATCCAGGCGTTGACATTTTATGTCATTTCTCTGGGCTCTGTCACTATTCTCATATTTGAGAGTTTTGGCATTTAAATTGTTAAGTCGGTGCTATAATAGGAGCTTATCATCAATAAAAGTATTGCTAGGTCATACCATGAATTTTTTGCAGCTCATTGAAAACATACACAATTTCCACATATTTTAAAAACGCAAAACTGACACGATTACTCGATGACGTCGAAGAATTTACAGTGCGAATTGTTACCGATCTTTCACTTGTCATGTCGGTGTATTTGTTTATATCCGAATTATTGTGGAATTTTGATGTATTTTTGTTTAAAATAACTGTTCTTTTTATTCATTTGCTTATAGAGCAGAAAGATCAACAAATAACTTAGGTTAGACATTTTTCAACTGTCATTTCATTAGCTTGGTCTTCTGTCAATAATTTCGGTGTTGCCACACCTTTTGTGCTAGTTAAATAATATATTTTGTTCCTAGGACTTCATTAACTTATTTTAAGACAAAATATAGATAACAATTCGGAAATAATATGATGATTTTTTTTCCGTATAAGTCCGTTTTGAACTATTTTTTTTATTGGATTACTTTTCAGACTTTGTCATTGTATTATGAACATTAGCAACATAGTCAAGCTGCCGTTTTCATGACATATATTCGATAAAGTCCGTGTTTTTGTTCCAATAGTTTTTTTATTTATATATTTTTTCAGTGATGGCTTGAAAATATCAAAAAACACAGAAAACTTATACGTTACAACAAAAATCAAAATTTAGTGAAAGAGCCCATTGGTAATTGCCTTCTGAAAAGCCTCTTTATAAATAATAATTATAGTGTCAAACTCCTTAACTAAATCAACTAACACTTTTCTAGATTCTGATAGTTCTACTGAAGAGGAGGAGGCTGCAGGAGGCAGCGTTTTTTACTCGACATACGACAGAAAACAGTCGCCCAGATCTACATATGGAACTCCAAGAAGAACTAGTCAAAGTGATTTTGTAATGTCTATAAAGATTGGAGAGGGCACGTTGTCCTTGAATCCGCCCGTTAGGGATGCAGGGTCTAACGTAATTCCAGGTCAGATTATTTTATTGTAATTATTGGAAAGTTATTAGTAGAAATATTTACACATTTTAAATACCATATACAAAGTTGTGGTGGCTTCTCAAAGGAGACTGCAGCATTCCCAGCGGATCTTCACCCGTGCGTCATCGTTCAACTATAAAGAGACAACGTGATTTACAACTTTCCGTCTTTATTTATGATAATCATAAAGGTAAATAAAAACATACCCCAACGTCTTCCAATATTCTGTACAGGGTGATTCATTAAGGCTGGCCACCGGCCATCGAAAACTACTGGGCATAGAAACTCATGGAAAAAAAATTGTAAGTAAAGTGGCTATGAGAAAATCCTAGAAATACTTTTTTAGCTCCGCATTTTGCCGCAAGAGGGCACAATTGAAAACTAAATTTTAAAATTCTAAATTTCACCGAAAATGTCCACAGTAAGATATATCACAGCCCCCTTGAATAATAAATACCTTTGATAACATCATTAGAAAGCTTAGAAAACAATAAGTTTTAAAACATTTTTGAATTGCTAATTGAATAGTCATAACATATGACGTCGGTAGACCTATTTTTTCGCAGTTTTAAACTCTGATAACAGACCAGAGTGAGACTTAACTAATATTGACGGTAGAGAGAGGACGGGAGTATACGTGTATGTTCGTGTAGTAAATATGCGCCATTGCCATTTAGTAGGAGTCGACTTAATTCAAAAAACAAATACACTAAAAATGTAAACTAAAGAAACTACACAAAAACGGTACACTGCACCTCTAGGAAACGATATTTTACGCTTCACCAAACAGTCTGCAATTCGCAGATTCAGAAATAGAATCGGAAGACGTGTAAATAGAAGTAGAAGTTTTGTATCCATAACAATAAACAAGGAAACTACTGGGCATACAAACTCATGGAAAACATTTTTTAAAGTAAAGTGGCTATTTGAAAATCCTGGAAATACTTTTTAAGCTCCGCATTTTACCACAAGAGGGCACAATTGAAAACTAAATATTAAAATTTTAAATTTGTCCGAATATTTCCACATTAAGGTATACCACCAGCCCCCTTGAGGGTATACCTTTAATAACATCATAAGAAAGCTTAAGCTTGGCGCGCACTTATGCGAAGCGCGGCGAAGCACGCCGTTGCACGCCTAGGGTCCGCTAACTATAGCGCGGTTTGGTGCACGCAGTTGCACACCTTATTTGGTATAATTACGTTTCCAGTTCAGTGTCAGCAGTGTTGCCAACCCGAGGGAATTTTCCCTCCACCCAATAAGGATAAAGGGAATCTTTTTAGCTTTTTCCAATTTGCAGAAACTTTTCAAACTTCTGCCGCATTCAACTAACTTTTTTTTAACTAACTTTACATAGACAAAAAGGAATAACAGACTGGGAAAAACTTTGTTAAATGCAATTTGCACCTTTCGAAGCTGTCTTCAGTCTAATGAAAATGACGTTAAACCTATGATGTAAATGAAGAGCATCTTAAATTACACAAATTAGATATGTATTCGGTTAATAACAAATATTAATTCATTATACTTAAAATGTACTACCTAATCTTTTAGTTATTTTTTCGGATTTGCTGGAGGATGAAAGAATTTTTTGAAACTGAGTTACAAAATGTCCGTTGAAGAAAAAAATCTATTTGAAATTTTACCTTATTTTAAAATGTAGTGCTGTATTTTATTCCAATTTCACTTGACCTGTTCAATATTTTTACTATATTGTCCAATACCTATTTTACATCTACCTATATGAATAACCTCACAAAATTTCTTCCCTGAAGATGGAAATCAAATTTCCCGAAAGTTTGGACCAACTTTAAAGAGTAGTAGGTACTCTTTCATTTGCTGCATATCCCAATATTTCCCTAGTTTAATTCCTAACTAGTCAGCAACGACTACCCTATCTCTATATATAAGGGCATGCGGTTTTTACCAGTTTTCTTTCTATTTTTTATTTAAATGACAATTTATATATCGTTCTAATAACATTTTTTAAGAAAAATTGAAAAATCCGGTGATTACGCAAATAGCGCCCTCTTGCAGCGACAGATATAACAAAAAATAGTCATACTACATTTTAAATGGTACTATAAGACAAGCTTTTTTAAATGAGACCAAGTTTGATGAATTTGGTTACGGCAAATCAGAGTTATGAGTAATTCTTTTAAAAGAGGCCCCCCCTTCACCCCGCAGTTTATTTTGCGAGTTAGATTAAAATGTCGTAAAGCAAAGTTAAGTTTGTTTAAGTTTTGACATAATTGTATTTGGCATATTATCTATAAAAAAAACTCTGTGGTTAAACTTTTTTTTCAATTTAAAATATTTTATTAGTGTCTTAATCTTGGGGAATGTTTATACTGTTTTCTTCCCATATTTAAAGAAACACATGTAAAATGGTAAGGATCATTCAAAAAATCAAACTAAACAAAATGTAAAAATTATAGGTTATGAAACTTTGTTTGGGGGGTCTGTGATAAAAGAGTGGGTTTGGTGGGTTCCTGGAAGTTTCGAAAAATATTTTCTTCATAAGTTTTGTATCTAAATGGATGGATACCATTATTTGGTAAATATTTCGAAGCAAAAAAATCCCACACCACACCTTCATATAGTTTAATTAACAATGTTTCGAAAAATAGTCACTATCCGCACGTGTCGTTAATATATGGACACTATGGTTGGTAAAGTATTTTGAAATAAGCAATGCTTTAATGTTTCCAGTAACTGAATTCGAAAATGTGCTGCAATAGTTTCTAAAAAGCAAATAACTTTTGTCTAAAAATGCTACTTGGGACGCCACTCTAAATAAATATGGAATTTCTGTAAAGTCGCCGATGATCGAAGGTTTTTTTATAATTCACTTTTGATCCTGGGCTCATTCTAAAAACATTAAGCCCGCTTATGCTTACCCATTATAATTTTTTTGGCGCCGCCACTGAGCACGCCGAAGAGAATTTCTTCGCTCAGGATTCTAGGCTTGCAATCCCAATCGAATCGACACGCCGTGCAGCGCTTCGCTTCGCTTAAGTTAGCGGAGCTCCATAAGAATACATGTAATTTAATCCAAAACGCCTTCTTCGGCGTGCTTCGCCGCGCTTCGGCGCGCATAAGTTAGCGTGGCACCTTCCAATCTCAACCGCATCGACGTGCCGCGCCGCGCTTCGCTTAAGTTAGCGGAGCTCTATAAGAATACATGCAGTTAATCCAATGCACGGTTTTTCTCCGCGCTTCGCCGCGCTTCGGCGCGCATAAGTGCGCGCCAAGCTTTAGACAACTCTGCGTCATTTTGGTTTAAGGCTCATTGGCGTACCGACCTTGATAAGTGTGGGGGAAGCTATTGAAAGTGTAATCATTTAATTAACTGTAACTTCTAAATGACTTATCCGATTTTAGTAAACTTAAGCTTGTTTAAAAGAAAACCTACCTTCATATAAATAATGTTTCTAAAAATCAACCCTGTGTTATCGCTCTTTAGTATCAGCATTCAATTATGAACCACCCTGTATAAATGGATAGCACGCGATACAGGGCACTGCAGGTATTGTAGGAGTTGTGCTTCTTCAGATACCGAGACGATCGCGATGGCTTAGTACAGGGGATTATTAAAATATATTGCCTGAAGTAAAATATTATAATTGTTGGATCAATTGATTTCTCTAAGAAAAATTGATCTAAAGCATTATAGCATCTCCGCGGTCTCTTATTAGACTCTGTGGTGTAAAACACTATACACAATGAGTAAGGGCAGAGATGTATGAATAAATAATATTTTCTGCATTGGGTAACATAACATATTATTTATTCCTCTGTGTTTTCATTGTTTAATATTTAAATGGTGGTCAGTTGCAATTTTCAAGATAACTCAACACGACTATGTTATATTAATCTAATTTATTTGGTTTTAGGACAACAAGGAGAATTTTTACTTAATATTAATAACGCCGATATTTTCATTGTAAGTGGCTATAAAGGAAATGACGATTTAGGTTATGTCTGTGTTCAAGTGAATAATGCTCAACTATACCATTGTGGTGAGTTCATCTACCGTGCTTAGCTGAAATATTCTTGTTAACAGCTGTCCATGCCATAGGGGGTTCACAAGAACTTCTAGTTTGGCGGATGATAACTTCAATAATTTAAAAAAAAAATGAAAATTTATTTTAAAGAATCAATTATATAGATTCAAACTATATCACACGCCATGCAGAACATAAAAATAGAAATATTACGGCTATTCATGTTAATTTCTTATTTTCCATTAAAATTACAAACAATACCCCGATATTATCTTTAAAATCTCCACTGACGCCGCGTCACTTAATTCTCGTGAATTTCTTTTTTATAATATTTTGTATATAAAAAAAGGCATTTTATTGCCATTGCCAGCCACAGGTACAATATGCGCAATGTGGTGGAAATGCATTATTTGATCGTGATGACTCATCGACGACTGTTTGCTCTTAAGTTATATTGTGCTTTCTAGCTTACCACCAGCAGCACTTTTTTTACATTTAGATATTTTTTAACAAGTTAAAATAAAAAGATTTATTTTATTTACTAATAATGGTAAAATGTCAAGTATTTGAAGAGTTACATTCATAAAAAAGTATGTAGGATGTTATGGAATGGATTTGCTATTAAATATTGTTTAAATTGGCAAATCGTAATATAAAAAATGGCAGAAAAAGTATTTTTAAATGTCGCTTTGCTATAATGACCGCGAATTTGTCTTCTGAAACGAGGTCCGCGCGGTTCTGGTGGATTTATAAACACAGCCGCATGGCATGAAATAACAAGTAAATACTTGGTTGTGCAGAGGTACCTAAATAAAATTTAAATCTACTTCAAAAATCCAAGACTGGACAAAATGTACAATTTTAATCGTTATAAGTCTAATCTATGATTTAAACATTCGACACACAACACAAAACTATAGGTTTATACTTTGGTACTGTTCGGACGAATAAAGAGTTTTTTAAACTGCTTACAGTCCCTTATTCAGACTACACATTTACGAATATTCGTTGTTATAAAACCAATGAAATGTTTGTTATTTTTAAGATTAAAACTGTCATTTTACACTATAAGCCTTTGTTTGCTTCTATGCCGTTACCGTCAGTCGACGAATACAGCGTTGTCGCATACAGGCGCCTGCGGTGCATACTGGCTGATTTTAGGGATCCTTACCCATCTTTTTAGACGGTCGCTTTAAAAAATAGTAGGGAGTGTTTCTCTAGAATACCCATTTAAATATAATGAGTCATTCTCATAACTCCCTGTATCTTTGTAAATTAAACTGATAATTATCCGTTTGTTTTTAGATATTCAACCAATTCTTAGCACAAATCCACCATTACGAGAAGTTGGTGCCATACCTGGAAAATATTTACTTCCTACCATTTATCAGTCTGATGATAAGACTCTAGTCAGTTCTAAAACACGTGGAGGTGACAGGGAAATGTTTTCGGTTGCAGTCAAAATTCAGGCTAATCATGAAACTCATCATGTAAAAGTAAGTAGAAAATGTCTATACTGGTGTTCTTAAATCATCGTGTTACATCTCTGAATCTCAAAATTCCTAGTAACAACTATACAATCTCGGGCGTCAAACTTTGTAAGGCGCTTTTAGATTTTAATATAGGGCGGAAAGTTATTTTTTCAACGGTATCTCGGGCCCCCCAGTGGTAAGCGGCCCACGTGCACCTAAAGCTTGTTACCGTGGAGAAAATTAAGCCAGGCGTTCAACTACGCAATACGCGACTACCTTTTGCTTCTTTTGAGCGTCCTAAAAAACGATAGTTTCGGGATGAAAAATAAAATCAGTTTTAAACCATTTTTGTATTGCAAAGTAAGTGGTCATAACATATGACATCGGTAAACCTATTTATTTGCAGTTTTAAACTCTGATAACGTACCAGAGAGAGACACACTTAGCCAATATTGACGGTAGAGAGAGGAGGGAAGTATGCGTGTATGTTCGTGTAGTGAATATGCGGCATTATCATTTAGTGGGAATCAAAATAATGCAATGCAAAAAACAAATACACTATAAAAGTGAACTAAAGAAACTACACAATAACGGTACGCCACACATCTAGGAAACGACATTTTGCGCTTCACCAAACAGTCTGCAATTCGCTGATTCAGAAATAGATCGCTCCGAGGTACCCGCTAAGGTACGCAAGATCCGTTAAAAAAGACGTGTAAATAGGAGTAGACATTTTGTGTCCGTAACAATAAGCAAGGAAAGAAGATTAGCGGCTAGCGGACAGTGTTGTGTATTATACATAACTTGTTTTGGCCTCTCCTCTTTCACTGACCATCGTCTCTGGTTGTAATTCTGACCTTGGATGTGGAAATTATTTAAAAGTGTTCTACGTCTTCTTATTTCTCTATTATCTCTATCTAAAAAATTTCGGTTGTAACTTTCAAACTGATAAAACATTAACATCACAAACATTTCTTGCAAATAAATTTGAAACTGCAGAAACCTGTTATTGAAAAAAAAAATATTCAATCTAAGATAATTAATTCTTTTAATTAGATTATTTTTCTTTTCAGGTTATAACCGTTTCTCTAGGCCTCAACAAAGCCACGTTGAAACACAATATGTGCCGCGAACCTAACTCGTGGATATCACATATTATAGATTTTTTTAATGTTCAGGACTACCCCTTGCCTGGCTATGTTGCTAAGGACGTACTGACTGAACTGCATTTACATTTGTGGGATTGTGCCATAGATTATAGGTAATGTTAAAACTACTGTTGTTATTATATTAACCCTGAGCAATAAAAACAACTAAAGGGAATGCATGTAAAGTTGCAACAAAAGACCGCCATTATTTTATTATTTAAAAATAGTAGTTTGTACAACAAGAGTAGATATGATGTTTATATCGCACGAGGAAATAAACTTTTGAGCGCAATACGGACAATCTACTCAAGTTATACCGTATATTTTTCTACTACCCAACTTACCAACTAGGTATACTAAAAATTTTAAAAATACATTAAATCAGGTAGGTATTATAACCTGTGAGAAAGATGATAAAAGCTATTAAAGAAAAATTCATTTCGTTGGAAAATTCATGGATCAAATTACACTAACATATTTGTCTGTGTGTCATTTAGCTGTGTATAGAAGGAATTCAAAATAAACAATATTCTCAAAAAACTTAAAAATAGACTAGATACAGAAGTAAAAAATCTAAGTGCGGGCCTGGTTATCAAAAAGTAGCCCGCTTTATGTTGTTTTTCTTATCTCTTATTAGTCATTCAATTTACGCGTGGTGTTGAGCAATCCGCTGCGGTGTGTTTTTCTAAATAATTTTGGTGACACATGAAAATGGCAAAATTTGAAAATAATGAACTAGTATAGGTATGGTGCTAATTTAGGGTGAGTGTCATCAAAGTGCGGCTGCATCGAGATTATACGCAGAACGCTTTCCCTTGCGGGCTCATCCTACACCCAGAAGTTGTCTTAATGTTATTCAACGGGCAAGTTAGGCAGAACCGTATTTGATTCGTAATGTAATAAATGAATGTAAGTACTTTATTTTTGAGTTTTTTGAAAAATGGTATTTGAAAATGTTGTTTATTTTAATGCCTTCTATACACAGCTAAAAAAGAAGTATCAACTTAGGAATCACCCTGTATTTACACAAAATCACTATGGATATCTTTTCTATATCTTTCTCACATTCGGCATTTTGCAGAATAACACAAAAAGCGATATATTTAATAATAAAAATGTCAATATCTTTTTCTAAACCATATTCAATTTAATTTATTGGTTTGGTGAAGGCTATTCTTGGTTGCCTGCCTTCGCAAGAATAATCACGCCGAGAGATAAACAAAATAGCGGTAAAATTTGTTTTAAATAATTAAAAATGACTTTTGTGCATTAATATTAACTTTTAACGTTCGCTATGGTAAAGTTTTTCAAAATAATCAGATTCTATGTCAATTTACATACTAGCAACACTAAATGTGAAAAAGAAATGGCAATACTATTGTGACACCGGCCACAAAATTGACAAAACAAAACATTAAAAATTGGAATTTATATCTGGTTTTATGTAATCATCTTTATTTTATACCACTTAAGAAAGATTTGCGAGTTATTTTCTATATCGATTGCGTATAATAAAAGTTTTAAGATCGATTAGTGTTATGGCTCCGTTGAAAATAGTAGAAAAATCGCGGTGGAAAATTATTTGCATCGCAAAAAACCAACGAATGCAAGTGCAAACAAACAAACAGTAAATACCATCCCGGTGTCTAGGGAAAGACTCCTTTCTTCCAGTCTTCTTATTCAATTGAATATGAAAAATTCTGTTATAGGGTAAAAGGTCCATTGCAAATCTATATATATTTGGACAAGTACCTACACTACAGTAAAGTATTAATTTTTTTTTAATTTTTAGACCTCTTCACTTACCAATTCGATCAGTTATAACCATAGGAAACTTTAGTTTGTCTTCCCATTTAACAGCAGCGTCAAACACTTCAACGCTGAGGTTAATTTTTGAAGAATGTGGGTTCTTTTTGAGTGAAAAAGCGCCACCTAGAAACGGAATAGCTTCTACTGTCAAAATAGATTTGCCAAAGGACTATGTCAATGTTATGGAAATAGGATTATTTGAAATTAGTATAAAGACAACTGATAAGGTACGAATTGTTGGCAGATTTATGTTAATGGATCTGAAATTTGAGTATGTATTTTATATTATGTTAGGTAATAAATAAATAAAAGACACTTTTAATACAATTGTTATTGATAGTATAGTTTATGATGTCTAACAATACGAATGTTGTCACCGTTGCATTACCGTTTGATTTTAGGGGTCCTAACCCAACTATTTAGACTGTTCGAATCGAGTGTTTTACGGGGTGTTATGGAATCGCATTATATTTAAACCCATAAATAACATCGCATCGCGATAACAAACAAGAAAATTTACCATTTGTTTTTTTGGTATTATGACTTGACTACACCGCCAGTGGACTTGTGTTTGTTTTTATTTCAAATGTCAATTAATAGAAGTCAGTAACCCGTGATGACCTGTTCTCAGTTAAAAAATTAACCTACCTTTTAGAAATCCCAAGACTGGCACAACCATAAAAAAAACAATCACTATAAATTCAATCTACGATTAAGTAAAACTTTTTGTAGCAATTTACGTCACAACAAACCTTTTACATCTTTTCAACACAAAACACAATTGTGCCAAAAGCCCAACTTTTAAAACTATTTGTTTAACCGCAAAATCCACATTTAAATACTGTAAACTTAAATAATGGAAACCGTCAAAGTGAAATTGAAGGGATAAGTGGATAAAAGTGTTAATTGACTAATTTTTAATTTATATTTTTAGGGGATAAACGTGCTAGAACTATTTTCCAACTGACCTTTATTTACTACAATTCTGTGAAAAATAATTATAATTCACAGGATCGTAGTGAATAAAGGTCAGAAGTTGGAAGCCAGTTCTAGTACCTTTTTTCACTAAAATGTTAGGTATTATTTAACAATTAGTCAGTTAACACATTTAACCTCTATGGTCTCTCTAGGATACCCAAGAAGTCAATCATTTAAACATAATGCGTCAATTCCATAATACCCTGTATACCAAAATTTGATTGTTAATTGATCATTGATCATTAAGGAAATCGAAACGATTCGATTCAATAATCAAAGCTCATGCCTTACATTTTTCTCTTATTATTAAGCAGAAAAGTGGTATCAACCCTCATATCGACTTACGGGCTTCCAACAACATGTTGAACATAAGAACATGTTCAGACAGTGGTCGTGCCTTATTTCAACTGTTAGCGTACTACATCAACAATGGTGATTTAAATCCCGAGACTCAACTCCTAGAAAGTGCCATTACAACTTTAAAACCCCCAATAGAAGAGGAGTTGGTAAATGTTGAACAGCAGGAACATTTGTTAAGCAAGAGCCAGCAGGATCAAGTTAGCGAGCTCTTGGAGGAGGCTATGGAGGAAAGTCCTACGAATAGTCAGTGTAAGTTGTATATTTGATTCAATGTTATATAGATGCAAACATGAAAAGATCTAATTCTTTATGAAATAAACACAAAAAAGCACATTTATTGCATGAAGATGCCAAGATTTGCAACTTCTGGAGTCAACAATGACATTCGAAAATGGTATTTGTATATGGCCGCTACTATCAGTGGCGTAGCCAGAAAATATGCTCGGGGGGGTGGGGGGGCTTGTTGCAATTTTTTTTCTGGAGAGAGGGACAGTCGTCGGGACTACATGTATTTCATGACATTGTACCTAGTGAAGAAGGCGAAAAAGCGCCGCGGACGAAACATTTTCGGGGTCACGCCCAAAATTCGTTTAAAATTCACCTAACCCCTCTGCATGGTTAGATTGAAGTTGTTTTTGTAAATGATTTTTTACTTTTTTTGATATTCCTAGCTGGCGCTGGTGTCGATCCAAAATTTTAACATAAGACTGTATGACTCTAACCAGCGTTTTTCAGGTCCGGTTTTTCATTATTAAAAATAAAGTAGCCAAAGTTGATGATTTTTTCAGAAATCATGTATTTTTGGAGCATAGATCTAACAGCAGTTTTTGGTGCAAATGCTTAGGTTTTGAAATACTCCTTCTTAAGTGCCGTTTTGTATATTCATAATAAAGCATTATCGTTTCTTCCCGCACTATTTTTTTAAATATAAATTATCACACCTTCCATAAAAAAGGTTTCAATTAATTGTTTTTTAGTTTGTTGTAAAAATATTTTATTGCATTGGGTTCTATTTTTGTTGATTTAAAATAGTTCTAAAAAAGAGAAAAGGGAACAGACAAGTATATAATTAAAAAATACTATAATATATTATTCTTTTTCCTCGTTTTCTTTTAAAATTGCATCATAAATCAATAACTAAAACGATATGCGTCCGAAACCTTAATCTCTATATAAAACAGGTTATTTAGAAGGAAAAGTTTAAAAACTAAACGTTTCCTACAAGACCTTTGTAATCTAAGCCAAGAATACATTATTTAAAAATTTAAATTAACTGTGCAAGCGTTCGACCAAAAATTAGGTTGCAATTAGATTTTTAGACCCGAACTCCTAGGCTCGGGGGGGCTGCAGCCCGGCCCCTAAATACACCACTGGCTACTATGACGTCGTGTTCACGGTGGCCGTAACATATAGAAATACTATTTAAATCCCTTCCTTTCAATCTTCCATTTCAGTATTCTTCATCATAATATTCGATTTTTCCGCCTATGACTTTCTCATATCCAATGGGCAATAATAAATTCTTACACTGGATAATCCCTTTTTGTCTTCTAACTCTGTGTTTCAGTAATCAAATATCCGTATTTGTTTATCTTTGTAAATAATTTTTTTCTTTGCTAGCTGACCCATACTACGGGAATACCGGCGCAAAACTATTCTACTTCCCGGATGAAAAAGAAGCATTGGAACAATTGCCCACGCATAGCTTGCCGCAAGTAGCTGCAGATTTGGGTGACATTAACGCATATAATTTGAATAGAAATAGTGACACAGATGATGAATTTTGCATTGTTGGAAGTGATTCGGGACTGATTCCGAAGGATGGGCAACCGGAGATCACTTGGTTGACTGAGGAACCGTTAAAAATTCTAGAGAATCATATGGCTGTACCTGTAGGGAAGAAAGGTAACTGTGTAGTATTTTTTGATAATGAAAGTTTATAATTATGTTATAATTTTTTTCTTAAAAGTTGTTATTAAATAAATAAATATTATTTATATTTTTAGATATATTAGAACCACCCAAAGACTTCCCGACACCAGTACTGCGTATAACTCTTTGCGAGATGTCAGTGGTGTGGCAAATGTACGGTGGAAATGATTTCAAAGTCGTAGAACCGGACCCCAAAAAACAAGTCAGATTTTCGGAAACCAACTTCAGCGATAAAGTCAGTTTCTCAAATACGAATAATATCGTTTCCTTTAGCAAAGCTGAAGATTTGAGTGCAAGATTGTCTTGGGTTAAGAAGGGCGGGGTGAATCGGGACCACCGTGTTCTAATGGAGTTACAGTTAAATAAGGTAAGGAAAAGATAAGTGAAGAATTTTTACTTGGAATAAAAAGATTAAAAGGACGGGATTTAATAGTAATTTGTACAACAAGAGTAGATATAGTGTCCATATTCCACAACGTACGCAGGATGTTAAAATTTCCAAGCGCCATATGGACTCTAGTTGTACAGTGTATTTTTTCAATGACCGAACTTACAAACCTTGTACTAAAAATTTAATCTTGTGAGAAAGATGATAAAAACAATTGAAGAAAAATTCATTTCATTCTAAGATTCATGGAATTGGAATTACGCTGTAACATTTGTCGATTATCATTTCTTATATTTACACAAAATCACTTTGAATATATTTATCTTTCTCATATTGGGCATGATTCACGGAGCTATACGACTGTTTCCATAAATGCCTATTGAACGTGATTAAACAACTGAGGCCGATTGAAAGTGAAGTGTGCCGAAGTCGACGACGGATTTTTCTCTTCCGTCTCTTTTTAAGTTTCGAGAGCGCGAAAGTCCGTTTCGTTCTTAGTTTCCAATTAATATACGTAATCTTCTAATTCAATATAATTAAATACGGCTTGGCCGAGCGGAGTATTTCGGTTTCGATCTGTATTGGGGAGTTTTCGCATCACGCATGAATGGAATATTTGCATGTTTTGAAGGATAATCATTTTTATGTTTTGAAAAATAATTTAATTAGGTGGGTCATTGATCAAATTACCTTATGGACAAGCCGCGCCTGATATTTGGATCTCGTGAACCTAAACGAAATTCTCGGGACCTCCAACAATGTTATAAAAAATAGTTTTGCTGTATTAATACATTATAAACTGTATTTTACTGTAGGTTTACTGTAGTATAGATATACACTGGAGAGCAAAAAATTTAGGTCACTTAGTAAATATGCCATGTTCGCCCATAGTAACCATAAAAGGCATCGCATGATCTTCGAGAATTTCTGTAATGTTAGGGAGGCATTTTGTACGAAGACCAATTCTGTGCGGGCTTGTGCAGTGATTCCTGCCCAAACCATTACCGAACCGCCGCTAAATGGAAGACGCTGGTCAATACAAACTGCAGCATATCTTTCTCCTGGTCTTCTCCATACTCGTCTGAGCCATTGAGGCAAAAACGTGACTCATCTGTAAACAGTACATTGCTCCAATCATCATCATTCCATGCCAAGTGATAGAAGCCTACTAGACCAAATATTTCGAAATTGAATTTATTTCCTTATTTTTTTTAAATTTCCTAAGTGTATATTTAATCGTTCTACAGAAGCTCTAAATAAGTATTTATTATACATAATATTTATTTTATGTTTTAGGTTCGATTTAGGCACGATGCTTATCCAGAAACTACCAAGCAAGCTTCCAGACAAGTCTTGACAATATCGGATGTCGAAATTAGAGATAGATTATCGTCAAGTGAAATTAACAAGTTTTTGTATCAATATTCTAGTCAAACAAGGCCGAAAAAGTCACATTCTAATATGGTGAGTTTATTGTCCCATACATATATTTAGACGAGAAAAATTAATAATACTGTGAGTTTTTACCGTCTCTATTAAACAAAAATAGAGATATGATTAACTGTATTCAGAAAAGGTTCTAAAAATGAAAAAGGCTTCATCGAGAATCGAACCTAAATATCCTGATTTCTGGGCAATAATGTTTTTTATTTATTTTATTTTTATTTATGAAATTGACGTGAAACCCCATTTTACAAAATATAAATACTGTTACACAATATTATACTTAAATAGTGAAAGAATCAAAATAATCTACATACTATAACGTTATACAAAAATAATTTTACGGTAAAAACAAATCACCGTTGCAATGCATTTTTAATTTTATTCTTAATGCCAGGAAGACTAGAATTAAAAATATCCACATAACCTTGATCACTTAGCGGTTGAAAAGTCGAAGAGTTCTATCGACCGGAGAGTTTAGACCATAGTTTGTTGGGTGAAAAGGAATATGGAACAGATCAGCGTGACGTAATTGTCGGTTGGGTACATTTAGTTGGATCTGAGACAATAATCAAGAGCAATTTGATAAACCAGTAATTAATTTAAAAATAAAAGACATATCAAACATATGACGTCTGTTTTCCAGTGAGACCATATTCAATGCAATTAACATATCTGCCCTATGGTAGTCTTCCATATCGATATTTAATTTATAAGCAGCAAATCTTAGAAATTTGAACTGGACTGTTTCTAACCTATCTTTATGAACTTGGTAAGATGGAGACCAAATAACAGTAGCGTACTCCAGGTTCGATCTCACGAGTGAACAGAATAATAACTTTATTACATCAATCGAAAATTGGGAACAATTTCTCCAAACAAACCCTAGCATCCTCATTCCCTTTAAACTAAGTTTAGAAACATGTTCTATAAATGTCAGTCGTTCATCAAAATACACACCTAGACCTTTGACAGTGCTCGAATAGGATAGATCATTTATCTTGTAAACTGTGGGTATTCTATTCCTACCTCGGTAGAAGCTGATGTAAGTGCATTTATTTATATTTAAACATTAGCCTGAGCCCATTGCCACAAGGCGTCAAGGTCATTTTGGAGCATCGCTGGGTCCTTTTCTCCCTTTATCACCCTATAAAACTTTAACCAATGAACTATTTCACAAAATTTTTGGCAATATTATTGTGTAATAGATTGGGCTGATCTACATACTACGTATCGTAACTTATAATCTAATAAAATTTAGTGACAGCGGAGGGCACGATATAAGTTTATTTCACATGCGGTGATGATCGCTTAATATTAATAAACATATTTTATTTTAGGTTCTATTAAAAGCGTTACACATAAGACCGGATCCCAAACTTAAAACGCAAGAGTGTATGTTAAAGATATCTCTTTTACCAATTCGTTTAAATATTGATCAAGATTCCTTGTTGTTTATGATCAATTTCTTTAAGGAACTTGGGGGAGAAACTGCAGAAGCAAAACCAGGTAAGGTTTTTTTAGTTAGTGGAGTTTCTTTTTACCAGTAAGTGTTTAAAGGCACGATAACGATGCCATCTAATAAATAGCGAGTTGTACGCGCTGTGCAAATGTACGTTGAGAAAATAGACTTTTCCGAAAATCGATCGGAAATATTGACATTGTTGATAACATTTCTGAAAGAAAAAGTCAATATTTCCATACACTTAGTCGTTGCTAGGCAACGGAAAATAACTGTTAGGAAATATTGATTATTGTACTGTAAGGAAATATTATTTCTGTACGGCTACTTGTAAATTAAAATGTGTTAAGCTTGACAACTCAATATTACTGTGTTTCCATAGTTACAGCACAAATATTTAATGGCAACCTTTATTTGTGAACAAAGTTAATAATATTTATTTCAAAATTTTAACAAGTTGATTGTAATTAGTTATGTCCTTTTAATAATATTTGATTTACAGGAAAATAGTATGTATACCTCGTAGAAAAAGCCACATTCCCGGACTCCGTATTGTCAGTCTCGGCTTGCGCCTCGACATACAATCTTTACGGTCGTTCGGGAATGTTCAGCTTTTCCTACTAGGTATACAATGTACTATTTTTCGATAAACAGGGTGTCCGGTAACTTATGGGCCGTAGAGTAACTGGAGATACTAGACATCAAACTAAGCCGATTAAGTCATAAAAGTTTTTTTGGATTGTTACTCGTTCTAGAGATACAGGGTGTTGAAAGTTAAAGTTTATTCTCGAAAATAAGCCATAATTTTAAAACGGTTAATTGAAAGTTGGCAATATTATGTTTTTATGAGCAAGAAATAAGAATTTGTAGAAATTTATAAGTTTGAAACTAGAGGGCGCTAGTTGCATACACTGGACTTCATAGATCTATAATTTTTTTTCTTACCTGTGATATTAGATGTTTTTCAATTATAGTTTCTTAAGGAAGGGCATTTTCTGAGCCAAAAAGTGTACTTGATTAATCTTAATATCTTTAACGGTTTTCGAGATATTTCCCTTGAAACATCCCAAAGCATAAAAAACATAGTACATTAATAAAGTATTATTTTAATTATCAAAAAAAAACTTATACTAGATACTAGATATCAAACTAAGCAGATTAAGTCATATAAGTTTTTTCGGATTGTTACTTGTTCTAGAGATACGGGGTGTATATAATTTATGTATTATTAATCTAATTATGTACTATGTTTTTTTATGCTTTGGGATGTTTAAAGGAAAATATCTCGAAAACCGTTAAAGATATTAAGATCAATCAAGTACACTTTTTGACTCAGAAAATGCCCTTCTTTAAGAAACTATAATTGAAAAACACCTAATATCACAGGTAAGAAAAAAATCATAAATTTATGAAGCCAAGTGTATGCAACTAGCGCCCTCTGGTTTCAAACTTAAAAATTTCTACAAATTCTTATTTCTTGCTCATAAAAACATAACATTGCCAACTTTCAATTCGATTCATTAAACCGTTTTAAAATTATGGCTTATTATCGAGAATAAACTTTTACTTTCAACACCCTGTATCTCTACAATGAGTAACAATCCGAAAAAACTTATATGACATAATCGGCTTAGTTTGATGTCTAGTATCTCCAGTTACTCTACGGCCCATAAGTTACCGGACACCCTGTAGATACATTTACGAAACCCTAAAAATTGCTTTAAAAAGTCATATGTGACCTATGGAATAGTTCAAATAGTCTTTATTGTGTAATTTAAAGGACTATCTTTATGTTATAGAAACCGAAAAAGAATCATTATCAATGCAAGGCACGCCAACCCATCAGCCACCAATAATGACGATTTCAATAGACAACGAAGAACAAATTAAACAACAGGCGAAACAAGTAGTCAATGAAAATCTTATATTACTGGAAAGTAGATATCACGCTGAACCTGAGGAGAGTATTGATAGTACCTCTTCAAATGTGACAGATGATTCGCCAATCTACTTTAGGTACGTAATTGTTAGTGATATTAAGAGGCGTAAGAGGACACCTTTAAAACGAGATTTCTTCTCCATGGGTTTATTAATCGATTAAGAAAAATATGTTCTATATAAAAGTTGTTAGAAATTAAACAAATAATATTCGAAACTCCTTTTGGTTCGCCATATACACCGGAGATACAGCAAAAAAATATTATGAAAACGGCTGCACCGAGCCAATAAGTTCATAAAATAGGTATGGGTGTCCCAGATAAGGATGCATTCTACAGAGATCTCGTAAACCGTGTAAGATACAGAGATGGTTAAATTGGAAAGAAGTTGCGGCCTACACTCGCGTCTATATCCCAACCTATTGCCGGTGCACTGCGCATGTCAGGCGGACAGCGTGATGGCGGGATATTTGAAATTTACATAGGTAGAAATGAGTTCAATTATTACATGTAAAATATGATTGATATAGCGATTAATTTATTAAATTATTAATAATACGGTATTCTATTTATATTTTTAAATCAAACACTTTAATCTCTTTTTTCTTTTACATTTCAAGGAATTAAAAGATGTGGTTACCGGTGATGACAGTCGTAAGATTTAGTAATTCCTACTTTTTGTTATGACGGTCATAGTTAGAAGAAATCATAGGGCTTATTGTTGTTTTTAGTGCATTAATACCAGAAATGATGGATGTGACGTTTTTTGATGCGACTTCTTGTTTTCGTTTCATGTGAACATTAATATTTGTTTTTGTACTACATTTCATCCCACAGTCTGTGCACACATAAACTGTTCTACAATTTAAAAAATGACGGTTAGTGTTTTACTTTACAGGTGCTTGCCGCCACAAAATATTTAATATTTTTTGACAGCCGCAGCCATAACAAAACTTGCTGATTAATAACCTGCCCCTCCATTTTAATTATGCCCAAATTAACAAACTGGCAAACTGTTCTTGTAAGAAAACTTAATACCTCGACTATGACTCAACACGTGACGTAAAAAATAATTAAATCCATTTCTACCTATATTTTAAATGGTACGCTATCCGCCTGACATGCGCAGTGTGCCGGTAATAGGATGGGATATAGACGCGAGTCGCCCTAATAAATTCTGCAAGATTGTGTTTTCAAATTAAAAACGCCGAATCCTTTCGAAAATATTTGGGCAAAACCGAATTTTCACGATTTTGGTTTTATTTTTTTCTGACTATTTGAAGCGATATGTTAAAATAAAGTGTACATTCGCATTACCATTTTTCTCTTCTATAACCAAATCCACACGGTGGAGTCTTAACCATATTAATTGTAAATTAAAATATTGTTTATTCTAGGTATGTAGAATTTTCCAGAGATGTATTGATCCGATTGGACTATCAAGGAAAGAGAGTCGACATGAGTCACGGACCAATAGCAGGTATAAAATAATTTTTTATAAATTTTAAATTTTGTATTGCCTATTATACAATTTTCTTTTATCGTTTAGGTTTACTAATGGGATTAGGTCAATTAAATTGTTCAGAAATTAGATTGAAAAGAATTGTTCACAGGCACGGACTGTTGGGATTTACCAAATTATTCGCATATTTGCTACAGGAGTGGCTAAGTGACATTAAAAAGAACCAATTGTCGACTATTTTAGGAGGCGTTGGACCTATGCACGCAGTGCTTCAACTGTGTAAGTAAAATTTTACAAAAAAAATTAATATTTATTTATATCGTTTTCGGTTTACTGCTATTTGCGTGTTCGATTATCAAAATAAAGTGCTCTCACTCGGAGTAATACGTTCGATTTACAAATCTGGTTACTCTGAATCCGTTAGCGAGTGCTCTTCTTCGATCTGAAAATTTTTACGGAGTAGAGAGGCTGCGCCTGCGCAATGACGTCAATGGCTACACTTTTTCTTTAAGACTATGAACGGTGTTCTTTTGTAATTTCGCATGTTGTTAGGATATTTTGAACATAAAATAATATTTTTGTTTAATTTAAAGAATAATTGTTTTAACTTTATATTAAATTTAAAGGTTAAAATTATTTTACCATCTGTCGTAATTTTAATAGCAATCATACATTCTATTTACACTGCGTCCGAGGGCAACCGTATTCAGGGTGACAGCAAATCTCGAGCGAATCTATGACGTCAGATCGCTCCCGGAGCACTCTCAGAGTGCTAAATCGAAATCGCTATTAGTTTGTTAAAAACGACAAATTCTGTACTGGAAGCCCTTATCTTGGTGATCATAAAAATAAGTAACAAAATGTTTTTTTTTAATCTAGGCAATACAAACAATCATATTTGGCGATTTATCAAGGTCTAGTGGTAGCCCTTTATTTTTTTCAATCAGTATTTCGCTTTTTTTTCGTTTTTTTTTCAAAAATCAGTGAAATTGGATAACAATTACCTACAGTTTTAAGTTTTGACTAAAGAAAAAAGCAATAGACCTTTGGCTATCTCTCTTAGTGGTGTACAGGAGTGTGGAATGAGCCTTCCCGGATACTTTTTTTTGCGATTAGAATTTTATTTATGTAAATATTTAAAATTATTATTTTTGTAGTCCAAGGGGTTAAGGATCTATTTTGGTTACCAATTGAACAATATCAAAAGGATGGAAGAATTGTCAGGGGTCTACAAAGAGGTGCTAATAGTTTTACTACTTCTACAGCAATGGCAGCTTTAGAACTTACTACAAGAATAATTTATTTTATTCAGGTAAGTGATCTTTTTTATTTTAAAATTACTAAAGTTGCTGTTTGAAGGTTGGAGACAATGACGTTTCTTGAACGGCAGTAGAGTTTTGAAGTTGCATTATCTTTATTTGTTTTAAATTACAACGTTTCAACTGGTAAGTATCTCCAGTCGTCTTCAGGTGAGTAATAAATAAGTATCAGCTCTATTTTATTTAGTTATACGTCAATGCACATACCTAGTATAAATAGAGCTGTAGTTACCATACTTATTTAGTATTCACCTGAAGACGACTGGAGATACTTACCAGTTGAAACGTTGTGATTTAAAACAAATAAAGACAATGCAAGTCCAAAACTCTACTGCAGTTCTACTATAGTTAGTTAGATGGAAAGTGACAATAAAATAAAGAAAACAAATTAAAAAAGAAAGTTAATCCAATTTAACTGATTAACTAAAATACCCCTTAGATTTACATAGATTAACAGTTAGCTCTATATGTGGTTATTTGTCTATGCATTTAATAATTTTGTATTGCTTTTAAATTTGATAGGAAAATATATATTTTTAGGTGGTTCAAGCTAGGTACAATACAAAATACTAATGGAGATAACGAATGTATAATATGCTGAATGTCGCTTTTCCAATTTAATATATTTTTTAAACTAATCTTAATTTTTTTTTAATGTGTATAATGTCATCTTTGAAATCATGTCATATTTCCTCTTCTGCCTTGAATCAAGGTTTATTATAAGCTTTTAATTTTTTCATGTAAATATGTTTGGTTGTGTATCCTGTATTATTGTGTTTGTAGATTACGGCAGAAACTGCATATGACATGCTTTCTCCTGGACCAAGTATAAGAATGAAGAAACTGGCCAAGCACAAAGGGCGTAGAAAGAGATACCATCAACCACAAGATATTAGAGAAGGGTTGACGAATGCTTGCATGGTCGTAAAAGAGGTAAGTTATAAAAAAACTACAACAGTTGAGATCTGAAGTACGCAGACCTTCCCGAAGAAGTGGTTAAGTTTGAAATAATCGTGAGATTACTGAACATGTCAGCACAAATCTGCCACAATAATTTAATCGTATAATGTTTTGTCTCGTAAGCACCTTTAATTTCTTATTTAATTTCTGTCACATTTTTTCATATAGACTATTACATACTCTATAAATATGAAGGTGGGGGAGGGTGTTTGATGATGTAATTTTTCGTCGAAACATTCAATATGTGTATAATATACACCTGTTTTTAAAAGCATGCCCTCTTTCGATTTTCGAAATCTGAAGGAAAACATCCAGGTCCGTATTTAAAAAAATAAAGTTAATAAGCTCAAAACATCGGATTTGAAAACTGATAATGTCATATTGTAAAGAAGAAAAAGTTTCAGGACTTTATTTCATAAGTTCTCTTTAAATAAAGTTCGAAAAAAATAAAAACAAATTTTCAAATTTCAATTTTGTCAAGATATCGCAAGAAGAAATTTCTACAATTTTTAAAAGATATTTGATTCAACCCCAAATGCCACAATTTAAACTTGTTCATATCTTTTATAATTGCCGAGATCCCAATGGTCACCCTCGAGTTTGGTACACCCTGTACATGAATATATATCAAACAGGTTGAATAATAAACCTCACAAAGTCCATTTTCTAAAAAGTATTTTTTTCGTAAAACTTTAGCCTTAACGAAGCACCGCACTTAGAATTGCATCAGAGTATTGTATCTACCTCGCCCAGAGCATCGCCAACAAGTGTCCATATTGGCGCACTGCACCAAGCATTCGGTGCTTTAATTATTAATTAACATATCATCTTCATCGTTGGACGAAGGAGATACTTCGTTACTTTCTAATTTAAAAAATTGATATTTTTAATTAAAAATAGTGGAACGAAGTCAGTACATCCTATAATCGATATGGTGAATTCCATCACCTTTATAAAGATTTAAGAGAAGACAATCAGTGGTTTTTTGAATACATGCGAATGATTATATTTTAAATAAAATAGACAATAAATTAAATATGTCTTGGCAGAACTAGAGGCCTGCATGGGCCGAGTTTTCATATCTGGCCTTAACACGACCCGGCCCGACTCTTGGGCTCGGGTAGGAACAGCCTTCTCATGAAATAAATGGAAGGAGTTAGTTTGAAGGTTCCCAACTAACTCCGCCAATTTATCTCATGAGAAGGATTGTCCTCTATTTCGAGAATTAGGCCTCAGGTAGCATCAATGCTAGGCGAAGTGCAATCACTATATTGCCACTAAGGCCACATTCTTCTACAGATTACAAAAAATATAACAAAACAATACAAATTTTCTGTGTTAAGTTCGGGGTGCCGCAACGACCCGCAGGCTGTGGGTCTGCAAAGTGCGCCCCTCTAAGGGTTCCGCTCCTATGGTCCGAAAAATACTAAGCTCTATTTCGCTGTGCGAGGCTCTGATACTAGGGCTGGATGCAAGACTAGGGGCGGTGCGCCGTTGTTGCCAATAGTTATATTTGCTCGGCAGAGGCAGAGTGATACTATGGTACAATGCCAAGTGCAGTGCTATGCTTCGTTATGGCCTTATACTTAACACGCGAAGTAGCAACACCGAAGGATCGACCTGGGGGATTTAGACTCAAAACGCCATTTAGTTAAAATTTTCCATTTTTTTCAGGGTATTGGAGAAACGGCAGACAACATAGTGCAGGTGGCGACATTAGAAAAAGAGCAGAAAGGCATCAGTGGTGCAGTCGGTGCGGTAATACGTCAAATACCTCCAACTATACTAAAACCTATTCTTATTGCTTCAGAGGCGACTACGAACGTGTTGGGTGGAATGCAAAGCCAGCTGGTGCCCGATGCGAGGAAAGAAGCCAATCAAAAATGGCGGAGTGATTCATAGAACTTACAAAGATGTTTGTGATACTTAAGTATAGTTAAATATAAGGAAATTTCAGTGGTTTTTAATGGGAACTGTTGGTTTATTTATATCTTTGTTTATTTAATTAGGGTAGATTTTTTTATGAACTATTTAATTTAAGACTGTTAAGAATGGACAATTGAAGCTTCCTTCATCGCCTTTTTTATTTGTATTTGATGTGTCGGCAAGCAAGACGTAACAGTAAAATAACTCTTAGATTTTTAATTAGTAAATTAGAAAAGGCAAAGATATGATTTTCTTGAAAGGTGGACTGGAGTAATGATTAACGGATCAACTAATAATTATTTTTAATAAATTTTTAGTCACTGGTGAGCACTGATCAAGCAGGGTAAATTTTTTCTTTCGACTTTTAAGGTTGCCCTAAAACTAATAAAGGGGGTTAAGATCTGGCCATCTTGCCGCCCACTCGATGATACCTTTTCTCTCTATATTAGGAAAAACTGCATTGAAATAATGTCGAACATTTTGCCAGTTATGTGATGCAAAATTTTTTAAATTTATGTTCTCTTACCATGTAAAAGGTATTCAAAAGTAAATATATTCAATTTTTCACACCTATGATTGCAAACCCAATACATGCAATTGCATTTGATGAAATTTGCCAAAAGTACCTGTTTTTAAATTTTTTCCAATGAATGGATTCATTTTTTATTATAAATTTATTCCAGTTAAAAGATTTACTACGTATATAATCTAGTCAGAGCAGGCTAACAACCCCTGGTTAAAAAGTAGCCTATAATTTCTAATTGGATAAACAATAATTAACTAACTAGACCACTTTGACCGTGCCATAAATGACATTGGTCTCAACGAGATTTAAAGCACCTTTGCCGAAAAGTGTGATTAAACAATTTGAATAACGTAACAGAAAAGGAGGCAGAGTCTAGTAGCTAAGGAGTTCAGTTTGGAAACTCGGAACATCTCCCACCGCCAAATTTAAATTATTGTTTCCTATCTGCCGTCAAGCTCTTTCAAATAAACTATTTTTCTATGACAATGCCATGTCATTTATTCTTAAGTACAGACAGCGTATAGATGAAGAAGTAGAGACCTGACCGGGATTGTATATCAGCGACAGAGATGGAATTTAGGTCGTAAATTTTACATATGCTAAAATTTGTTCCAGGTGCTCAACCGCTCAGGATCTATCTGGTGATTTCGTTTGCGCTTTTTTTAATAACACCATTGTTACGTTAGCAAAAACAAAGTTTAGTAGAGACGTGTGGCTGTGTATTTTCCTAGGCGAATTATTTTTATAAATTTTTTTTTTAAGTTATAGTATGTCCTATATCTTGTTGGTGACCATTAATAAGATGGGTTTTAAGAAACTCTTAGCGATTACTCGCTTTAAATTGAAGAATTATCTCCCACAATGTTATATTGACGTAATATTTTGGCATTACCTGCCTGAATTGGCGTAAGCCGCCACGACCATGAATAAAAATGTTTAAATCCAACTCTCATATCGGTCAGACATAAATAGAGAAGAAATTAGGTTATTTGGAGCTTTTTTTCAGTTCACCACTCGGAAGGCCGAGTTTGTGACGTCATGATATAAGTTTAACAGAAACACTATATTACACCGTCGACTGTCAAAAATAAAATTGCGGTCATTATTGTTAAGGCCTATTCCATAAAAATTTTGAGGTCAAAGATTCAAGAAGCAGAGCTGTGACTTTTGACAATTAAAAGCGCAGCTTTTGCCAAGAGTAGTAAATTTTACATGCTATAACTAATTTTGTCACTACGGATTTAGGGTGGGTATTATAAAGAAGGCAAAAATTAACTTTAAATTTACTAGAAAAATTGGCAGTTTTATAAAATTTTCATTAACCTTCAAAAACAAAGTAAAAAAGAATTTTTAACAACCTAACTCGTAACTTGTCAATATTTTATAAAAACAGTCATGGAGAAGAGTTTTTTTTTATTGATCAAATTAATAATTGTATATCCAGCGTAGAAGAATATAAAAACATAATAGATAGACTAAAAACTGTCAATTCTGTTCATCAGCTAAACTTTATTTGGTAGCTGATCAATCCAATAAAGTAATAAGATTGCCAACTTAACTTCAACCTGTGACATCATTCTACAAGTTAATCTTGGTTCATCTGTCGGTTAAGATTTATAATACGCACCTTTAGTTGGTTGGCGAGGGGCTGATGAATTAAGAGTTGCGTATTTTTAATATTGCCTTTTAAAGTTAAAATTTACTGTGGTTTTTATTGGTATCGGAGAAAAACCACTGAAATTAACTTTTTTAATAGGAGATATTAGTCAAATTGACTGGTTTTTATTTTTTAAGTTGCAACGATAATTGTTAAATATGTAAATAATTTTAAAATTTTTTTAATAATTGATAAATGTCTTACTAAAAGTAAATAAATATATTATTCTTTTACTACAAACTAATTTGTTTAATTCACTGGTCAACAAAATTTAAGATTTTTTTTGTCCCACGAGCTGAAGTGGGTGTACTTGGTAGTACTTTTTAAACAAATTTCATATATGTTTTCAGAATTTTTCCATCACGCAGGGTTTTAAAGTGACAAAGCAATGAATTTTTGTGAACGTATATATTATAATATGGGTATAAGTTATGAAAAAATAAAGTACAAAGTGATATATTTACTTAGAAAATGTGGTCATATATGACTTTCGACTGTAGTTTGCATCAGAAACATCTCTCTTCAGCGTCCAGCAATAGTCTGCCAACATAGCGGGGCTCCATTTGCCTTGGTATCTCTTCTCCATGTCCAGAATGTCCTGGTGAAATCGCTCGCCATGTTCGTCACTTACTGCTCCAAGGTTTTTCGGAAAAAAGTCCAAGTGTGAATGAAGAAAGTGTATTTTTAGACTCATGTTGCAACCCATGGCTTTATATGAGACCAATAAATTGTTAACATTCTCTACGTAATTTTCGGATTTACGATTTCCCAAGAAGCCGTTGCAAATGTCCTTGAAAGAAAACCATGCTGCTTTTTCAACTCCATTCAGAGCCTCACTAAAGTTTTCATCTCGAAGTAGCTCTCTGATCTGAGGTCCCACAAAAATACCTTCCGCCTTCGCCGACTTTACACTTGAAATACTGTTCATAGCATTTATTAACGAGAGGCGTGAAAGACCGTTTTTGAGATTTAAATGTCAATTCACCGCAGATGTAGCAAAAAGAGTTTGGGTGGTTTACACATTTTCTTGGCATTTTTACAGGTGAGTTACACTACAATAGCTTAAAATGCACCACAGCACATTCTTCAAAATGTTAAAAAAGTCTGCGTATATGTTCATTCACCGAGCTCTAGCCGATAACTAAAACAACAATAAATGTTATGTAGGACTCGGAACTGCTTGCAGGTCTCAACAAGCCAAGACATGTTCCGCGTGGCACACAGAGGACACTTTGTTATTTCTAGTCACAACAAGTTATTGTTACAATACACAAATAATAAAATAGCAATGCCTGACACAAGTTTTTTGTTAGATGACTCTTATAGTACAGACCTATGCGTGCATTTTATAGGTAAATAATCACATATACTGGAACATAAAAACTAAGGGTGATGGAGAAATTCTGAAAACATGATTGATTTCAGCATGCAAAATTATATTGAAATCAGACATTTTTGCGCTTGGGACAAAAATCTTGTTAACCAGTGATTATTGTACTAATTAAAAAAATTGCAACATATGTATAAAGCCCAACCAAAATACTTTGTTTACGTGTTTAAGTCTAGCCAGTAGTTCAATTGATGAAAGTTAAAGAAAATTTCTAAACTTATCACATTAGGTTTATTATTTTTGGGTGTTGCAATTTTTAAGAAATATAATAAGATTTTGAAAGCTTTTATTTAACTTTTGCAATGTATGCGTGTTAGATAAATCTTGCAACCTGAATTAGAATTACCTCCTTTTATCCTACAGAGTTGAAATTTTACATGGTAATTCAGTTCCGAGGACAATGTATTTTTATGATAAGAAAAACGAATAAACCGAACAATGCCGCATTAATTTAAATGAACATACTAAGAAAAATATCCAACGAAAACTAAAAAAAATAAGTTAATATTAAAAGCTATTATTTGAATCCGCTAAAAAGAAGAAAATAAACTTGAAGTAAATCAAACCCATATTTTCGTTACATTATAAAATGACCCGTGTCAAGATTTATTCTCGCAAAAAGCATTCATCATAAAATTTTATAATGTAACAAAAAGATGGATTTGATTTACTTCAAAGTTTATATTCTTTTTTTTTAATATTACTTTATTACAACTTTACAGTTAGTCAAATCATGTACGTGCTTAAGGTGGGAAATACTGTTACCGATATGGAACGTTCCATTTCATACCGCGACTAAATAACCATTACTTGGGAATGAAAGAGTGCATAGTTTGCAAAAGTAGTAGTATATTTGTCGAAATAAAAAATAATCTATCATTCCTATCTGTGACCGTAAAATCTCAAACTAATAAATGATAATTTTGAAGAAGTAGTCCATTCTTAAAGTGGAGTTAATTTATAGAAATAAAATAAAAAACATAAAGTCTTTCTCCACTGGTTTATTAAAAATAAAGTTAGAAGGTGGTAGATATTCTACATGTTTCGGGTGTAGCAACACCCATCATCAGGAACAAAATATAGAGAAAAATTCATAGAAAGGAACCATTTAGGGGAACAAGCCCTTTCGGGCTTGTTCCCCTAAATAAATTTTTTTAAAAATTTCTTTAATTTTTCGGCTATGAACTAAGATTCTACATCAGTTCTATGCCTTTTACTTTTCTTAACTAAAATATTTTCTTTTTCCCTTAAAAAGAGGGCTAAATTAACAAATTTTCTTTCTCTCCACGGTTTCCAGGATGAAGGTTCTTGACCTGTGAATCTCCATTTTTTACATTTCTTAATTTTTTTCTCTTTGCCCAAACGGGCTCCTTCTTACCACTGTTACCTGTTGCCCATGGCCAGTGTTAAGACTTAAATATGTCAATTTTCTTCTAATCACTATCCCATTTCTCAACATTTAATCTTCCATGGCTCGATGAGAGCTCCATCGAGGTTCATTATCACTCACCATTTACGTCTGTTCCTTTCTATGAATTTTTCTCTATATTTTGTTCCTGATGATGGGTGTTGCTACACCCGAAACATGTAGAATATCTACCACCTTCTAACTTTATTTTTAATAAACCAGTGGAGAAAGACTTTATGTTTTTTATTTTATTTCTAATAAATGATAAATTTCAAATCGCCTGTCAATTAAATTAAAACGATTTCCGAGAGTAATTTTCGGTGCGATATTGGAAAAATACCGAGAAAATTCCTCTGATTAAAACTTAGAAGTGTTAATCTTTTCTTTTATTTAAAGAGTTTTTTTCACTGGTTTCTGAAACTGTTTTTTTTTGTTTAAAACTAATTTAGTAACTGAAAAAAATTATGTTCTCTATTTTAGTACCTATCATATACAAAACTATTTTTTATAATATTAAAATATTTTAGTCAAATTAACAACAACGCTTTTCAACTTTTAGTCATTTGTTTCATCATTGAGATACGCCAAAGGGATCCTTGAGACCGCTTCTATTAAAAAATATTATACTACCCCCGCTACAGCGCCAGAAAAACACCGACACCGTAACTACAGAGTCGCAGCGTTAAAATCAAACGGTCCCACGACATCTACATACCCGCGAACGGCGGCCGCAACAGTTTCCTCCTTTTCAACCTTTCGTCACCGGTCGGACAAAATACCTTCAACGATAAAATACCATCAACCCCGAGACTCGTTACTGTTCTCCAGATACAGTTTTTCCGTTGCGCGCTCCACAAAGAATGGTTGCGCGTAGAGGCGAAGGACGAAATCTTAATAGATCCAGAGTAACTGCTTGTTTTTACGAGATGGAGCGCGACACGACGGTATTGAAAAATACCGTTTTAAAGTAGCAGTTCCAGAGATACTCATCCACCACTAGTACGTGCATGTATTCAGGAAAAGCAGGTTGACAAGTCTTTGATTTATACACTTTATTTATGAAAATACAGAACACATTATTATTTATAATGTAAATGCCACCAACGGTAACAAAAGGTAGATAGCTGGCGTTTCATAAGGCCTGTGTATTTGAAAATGATACAACCCCCTGGAGCGAATACTGTTAATTGCAGTAATTTCAAAACTGTGGGGGCACGCCTCCCTTGGAGTGAGTGAAGTAACACGTTAAGAGGGGCGTGATCTTATTCCTGGATAAAAATACAATTTTTTAATAAAAATGTAGATACATCACGTAAATTTTAAAAAGGTATTTCTTGCTTACAAATAATAGAACAGCATTCAATATTTAAACTAGCGCGGTCAGAGTATATTGCAGGCCACAAAGTATTGTCTTGTGCGAGATGATTACAGAAGCTCTGTTACTAAGAGTAGTGTTGAGGATAATCGGTATATTCAAGAATTTAATACTTTTATGAATTAATTACTTTATTGAGTAATGAGGAGTACCGAATAAGACTGGGAATACCGAATCCACCTTTAAAAGTAACTTTAAACAAAAAAGTGATCACCTCCGTTAATGTGCGAGTACTTTTAGAAAATGATGCTCGAATCATAATCACTGTCTAAACGGTCACGGTTCAAATGTTTTAATTATTTATAAACAGTATCAATCGCAACAGTCCTACAAAATCAATATTTTGACAAACTCAAACTGCCTACAATTTTATTATTAAAAATAAATACGTTTATATTTCCCATGACGCGCGCTATGTAAGCAGGACTGGGTCTACAAAAGGGTCCCTGGGTATAGCAACAGCGACGACCCTCTGTGCCCTGGGCTCTTTTGCGACCGGGCCGTTGATTTTTTGTGATTATTTTCGTGTATTTGTGGAAACTGTCGTGTTGTTTTTCTTGCAAAAAAAAATGTTTAGGCCAATTTAGGTGTCCTTATAAACTATCATTTATCTAGGTTACCTTTTAAGAATAAATTAAGACAATATTCGGAATAGATTACTATTAAGATGTTTTTTTTTTATTCTTAGGGCTTCGAAGTAATCTCTAGCAAAAAATGGTTAAGACCCAAAATATTTTTAAAATTACCCCAGTCGGTATTTGTATTAGGACAATTAATTTGACCCGCCATCTTTCTGAAATTGTCAGCTATCTACCTGTTGTTTTATATATACGTATACGCCTAGGTCAGAACAAAACTTCCTAAACTAATTACAGTGTGATACTTAATTAGTTAGAATTAATTGGTTACATTTTTTCTTATTTTTATCCTAACTTAATTTTTTCTTCTCTTAACTTTCAAACTTAATGTGTAATAATACACGCTGTATAGACATGTTGCCAAGTCTACCGTTTTACCGTAAAGTCATCCTGTCTACCGCTAAAACATTGCACCAGATTTAATTCAGTTTTAAATCAATTATACTTAGTGGCCCACTCTTAACAAAGGATTCCATAATACTACTCAACTTTCTAATATTTTTTAAGAACATAGTTATAAGCAGAGCTGGGCAGTATTTGCCTCGAAAGTGATTGAAAAAGTGCTTCAAGCACAGTGCTTGCAAGCACTTTTAAAATACAATGCTCGGTAATTCAAGCCCTTTATAAAAAGTGCTTGGTAATTGAATTTCGCATTGCAAGCCATTTAAAGCGCTTGATGCTGGTTACTTTTCCAGAGGGCTTGGTACTGAAAGCACTTTTTTTGAGTGCTTTGCCCAGCTCTGTTTATAAGGAAGCATTAGGTCTACAACTTTAAATTATTTTAAATTATACAGGGTGTTTTAAATATTCGCAACAATTCAAAAACATTTTTAATAATAATAATATTCTTAGAGAACATAAGATGGGAAGGTGAAAGCTATTTTTCTCTAAGATACACCGTTCCAATGCTACAGCCTGTTAAGAGTTTGAATTTTTTTTTGCTGGGGTTGGCGGAAAAGCCAGTATACTTAGGCCTATAAGGCCCATTCTATCCCCTATCGTCTGGGTAATGTCAGCCAGACGGGACCTACAGCTTGACGTGGAATACGAACCACGTTTATGCACTAGTTATCCTTTTTACGCCCCCAGAGGTCCATGACGCCCTTCTCGGTCCCAAAATTAGGAATTACTAGTAACATACCGCATTCTTTTATCCACTAAATTTCGGACATACTTTTTTTATTATGCATATGCCCACTCCGGGGATCGAACCCGGATCGCTACGATCGAATGCCAGTAACTCACCTCTGAGCCACTGCCGCGACAAGAGTTTGAAAAGGCAATATTTTAAATGTCAATACCTCAAAAATAAATGAATTTAGTCCTATGACATTTTATACAAAATAAGCGTAGAACGTTATGGGGAATTAGAAGAGTATACGGGGTATTCTATTTAATAAAAAAAGTATGTTTGATACGCCTATTTGGGACACTATGTAGAATTAAAAATAATTTTAGATTATATACCTAATAATGCCTCCTTATAACTCTGTTTGTTATGGAATCCTGCGTAAAAGTGGGCCTCCTGGTATAAATAAAGACTAAAATGTTTTCTTTTAAATGAACTTTTGATTGAAATTATACTAATATTAAATTTATTTAGAAGGAAAGAAATAAGAACACAAAGTCTTCCTCCACTATTATATTAAAGAATCTCGTATAGTTCAGAAAAACTTTTCTCTACATGTTTCGAATGCAGAAGCATTCATCTTCAGGAGAATGAATGAAAGAAGAAGAAAACTAATAGATATCACCTTAACGGAGCATCAAAATTGTAAGTTCAATGAATAGAAATTTGAGAAAACTAATACACACGTGGTATTGTAAAAGAAAAATATATATGGAAACTTAAAAAGCTACAATATGCTAAAGAAAAATAGCAAAATTTACTTTTTCCAATTTTTCTACTCATAATAAATAATCGACATGTGGTCTTCATCTAACAAACCTTGTTAGAACTACCACTTTAAACAAAACATTCAGTTTTTATTATAATTTAATAACTTTATCTTCCTCACACTTTATTTTCTGCAATGATCAGCCACCAATTCTCTTGATTAATTATTAACCTTTTTCAATTTCACAATTTTCCACCATTCTTCTCACACACAGATGTTATACTTTCTTTTTTTCCACATGTAGAATCTTATAGTGCCATGGGCCTTTATCCCATATATATTTTTCTTTTACAATACCACGTGTGTATTAGTTTTCTCAAATTTCTATTCATTAAACTTACAATTTTGATGCTCCGTTAAGGTGATATCTATTAGTTTTCTTCTTCTTTCATTTATTCTCCTGAAGATGAATGCTTCTGCATTCGAAACATGTAGAGAAAAGTTTTTCTGAACTATACGAGATTCTTTAATATAATAGCGGAGGAAGACTTTGTGTTCTTATTTCTTTCCTTCTAAATTTCCACTCCACTTTAAGTATGGACTATTTCTTAGTTAAATTTATTTGTTTGCATGTTAATTCTGATAGCGAAATCCCTATTGCGGCAGCCATACTTTTACTTTTTATTACAGATTCTGTTTTTTGTTAATTACTTAATACCCGTTTAAGTAATACCCAACAACAACATTTAAACATCAAATAATCTACCACTTTAGTTTTAAATCTGTCGCTTTTTCCATTAACCTGGTAACACTGTGTGTATGGCTGCCTGAAAGTCCCAGGGACTCGATATTTGGAACCCTCCTAAAAAGTACACTAATAAATTAGATGACTTTTTGAAAATGCTACTTTAAAATAGTCTTCGCGCACTTTATGAATGTTCGATTTATATTCGTGCAATGTGTTATCACATATCACTTTACGCCGATATTATCCATCTTCTGATAACTTTACCAGCCTAATTTCTATGGAAACAATTGTTTCAACAATGGTTTCTTTGGAAATTATCGTGCTGATACAGTTACAAGGAGATGGATATATCATGGTAATATAACTATCTCGGTATGTCTTTCAGAGGATTATATTTTTTGGACTCATACTTTATTTTTATTATCAGCGTTTTTGTCAATTTTGACTAAACTTAAGTAATTAAAATAAATCTTATAATGTCGGCTGTCACTATTATCCAAAAAGTTCACGTTTACAAAACGTGGTCTTTTTGGCCAAGGCATGCCAAATAAGTGAATGTGATGTTAAAAAAGTGCACTTTTTATTAGAATGGCTTGCATGTATCGAGTTCCAGGTGAAATTATTCTGTAAAAAACAGTGACATTTGATGTTTTAAGATTTTCAGATTTCGACAAATTATATAGCCTTATTTTAACAGAACCTTAAGAAACAAATAATACAGTACAACATAGTTTAAAAAAAAAGGAAAAAAGGGCCCCCAGAACAACGCGGCGATACGGTGGCCACCGAACGGTACACATCGTTCATTTTCGGTTGGATATTCACACCAGTGTGGTGCCTGCAGTTCTGTAACTATAATGTCAAAACAACAGTCGAAGTCAACACGTGGCTTATGTGCCGGTGAGCGAAGAAAACAGTGCAGAAGGCGCTGTCAAAATAAAATGGTGTCACAGCGGGAAACGCGAGTTCGAACGCCGCAGCGGAATGAGCCGCGGCTATTACCGCTGTGTTCTATGGCACTGCAACCAAACCGTTACCACCGTACCGCGTAGGGGGTTCTTAAAGAATAACTTACACATTTTATTTCATTCATAACTACACTATACAACAATTAACTAAAAAAAAATTCTCAATATTCTCATACCCATAGAGTCACCTTTAACTTCAATTTGCTTTCATACGATCAATTCATCAAACATTAAGGCATGTACTGTGGTAAGTTTTGGTAGTTTCCTTCAAAGGTTAACGTTAAAAATGTGACAACCCTGGTTAAATTTGCTCCATACAATTGTAGGAGAATGAAAATTGTAAGGAAAATGTTTATCTTTTAATGGATATTCCCCATGCTTGTTTTCGAATAAATTAATATTTCTTTTAGCTCTTCATAAGAGCACAAGTGGAATTCCTGAATGTGATGTTTTTCCAGTACAGATTGTTATCCCCTTTACTTGTGTGGATAAATTTCTTGCTATTGAAACAGTTGTTTTTGAGAGGTTCTTTCGAATGACGTTTCATTTTAAACTCGACGCCTGAAAGTTTTCTAAAATGTTTTGTGGACTTCACTAAAAAAATACACACATTATAAACTTCAACAAGTTTTGTAGATGAGTCAAGTGGGTTCAAATACAAGAGACTGAGCGGACCGTGTAAAAACTGTATTTTGCGGCATTTAACCACACACTTTTTTCAAATGGAGAAGCTTTTCAACCCCCCCCCCCCCCCCCCTACGAGCAACGCCTAGCTACGGCCCTGGATCACTCTCTAGCGCATATTACACAAATACTTAAATTAACCTAAATATTATGCCAAAAATTATTTTTCTCCCACCCAATTGGTCTCTAGAATGTACAACTTGCAGAATTATATATTTTGCTTTTAAAAAAAATCGTCTGCGCCAGTGGGAGCCGGGATGGGCCAGAACCCACCCTGAAACTAAAGGTGCCAAGCAGGGTTGCAATAAATTCCGATTTTTTTGAAAAAAATCAATAAATCTGATTTTTTTCGATTAAATCGTAATATTTTTTATTTTTATCAATTTATACTGATATTTTCCTTAAATATGGCAATAATGACCTTTAAAATCACTTATTTTTATTATTTTGTCTGTATTCGCCCAAAAATACAGGGTGATTCACGTTGAGTGGCCTATTAGAAGATCTGGGAATCGAGTAACCCTATCTTTCTAAAAATTTAATAGCAGGCATAATTGGTTTTGGGCTTTCAAAACATATTTTGACGTTTTTATTACTTCCGGTTATACCGGAAGTTAATGCCAACTTTGCTATGTCAAATGGAATACCCTGTATATTTTAGCATTTTTGATTACCTTCCTAAAATGTAAATAATTTTTGTTAATAATAATCTATTCCTATCTCTAACCGTTTTTTAGATATGAATTATAAAAGGATTTTTTTGTGTAAAAACGCTCCGACAAGAAAGTTTAGTAACTCTGAAACTAATAAAGGTAAACAAAATTTTCTAAGCTTTCAAGTAAAACATAGATCTTTAGTTTAAATTACTTAGGTTTCACGTTTTTTATACGGAGAGTTCTTAAAATTGTGCCAATGTTTACATTTAAATAAATGTGAATAAGTCAATTTTTGCAAATGGAACACTCTATTTTTTAGCTTACTAACGTGTAGAGAATTAAATTCTAAATGCCAAATATGTTACAATCCACATTTTTAGTGGTTTTGGAATTATGAGCAATTTAAATAAAAAATCTTAAAATTTCTGTTTGTGTTAATGCGACATTATTTTTGAAAAGAATGCTTCGACTGGGACTTTCGTTTGGCTTTGAATGAGAAATAGCTAAGCAACGAACATAGGCAGTTAATAACAAATGGTAACAAAGCTCAAAGTCAAACGAAAATCCCAGTCGAAGCCTTCTTTTTAAAAATAATGTCGCATTAACACAAACAGAAATTTTAAGATTTTTTATTTAAATTGCTCATAATTCCAAAACCACTAAAAATGTGGATTGTAACATATTAGGTATTTGGATAGGAAATTTGATTCTTTACACGTTAGTAAGCTAAAATATAGGGTGTTCCATTTGCAAAAATTGACTTATGCACATTTATTTAAATGGAAACATTGGCACAATTTTAAGAACTCCCTGTATAAAAAACGTGAAACGTAAGTAATTTAAACTAAAGATCTATGTATTACTTAAAAGCTTAGAAAATTTTAAATGTTTACGGACCATTTCTTAATTTATAGTTTTAAATTAACTATATTCCTTTTTTTTAAATTTCCTGACGAGTTATTTACTTCGGCGACTTGTTTTTACAGTAATTTATAATTGGATTTAAATCACGATTAAAATTGAAAAAATCAGTTGATTTAAATCATTTGATTTAAATCGTCATAATCCTGGTGCCAAGCCACTTGTGTTTAGAGGAGTAATTAACGTATTATGTCCAGCGCTTGAGTACTTTTTCTTATAAGTTATTTTTTATTGAGAGAAGAAGTTTTCGAAAGAAAAATGTTTTTTTAGAAGTTATATACTAATCCCATCCCTTACTTTTGGAAAATGTAATACTAGTCTTACCTATAAGCGTCAATAATTTAAAGGTCTTTCTTAGCCCTTTTAATGAGGTCCGGATCGCCATCACTTTTTTCCAATTTTCGCTTAGGCTGTCTTACTCGAGAATTTTCTGATGAACCAAATATACTCAACAATACATACATCAGAGTGATAACACTGTAAGTATCGATTTCTCCAATAGAATAAGCAGATGGGATATTTGAAGATGATGTTGGGCTAAAAATAAACAAAATAAATCAACCCAATCCAATGTATAAAATAAAAAGTTCTTATATCCATACATAATTTTCGATTCAAGTAACTTATAGTTTAGATAATTAATAAACTTTATTGGAAAAGCACAGTAAATGATGTTGAAGTTTAAAAAGTTTTTCCCATTTTCAGCAAAAACTATAAAAATTTACAAAAAAAAAGATTTTGATAATTCAATTATTCCTAAAAGATAAAGTTAGTATGGAAAATATTACCTAAATAGAACCTGTTTTTCCAGGGAAAAGTATAACATTTAATAAATACATCGAGGTATTCTGCAGCGAAACCGTGAAACGCCATAGAAATAGAAAAAAGAAACATAGAAAGGAAATTTCTTTCTGGTAAGATTTGACACTATACTATAGAGGGTGATCCTTTACATAAAGAAAATCTATAACAATTTTTTCCATTTTGCTTTAAAACTAGTGTTTTTTTAAAAACATAGTAGAGGCAACTTTTATTCAGCGTGCATCAATAATACTTCAGAGTTAAAAAAAAATCAGTTGCAAAAAAAAATTGAAATAAGCAAAATCATTTTTAACGAAAAAGTGCAGTTTAATGCAAAATCAGTTTACACCAATTTTTAATACCGTATCTTCAAGAACTTTCGAAAGTTAAAAAAAAAACAATTATTTTTTTATATTATTTTAACACTCTGTATCCTAGAGGGTAAGCATTTTAGGGCATATTTCCGTATCAACTTTTCGTCTTAAAATGATGTCAGGAATCATATCCTAGATTTTCTTCATGTATTTAAAGATCACCCTGTATAAATATTTTCTGTGTTTGATCGTAAAATTTCGAACCTGAAAACGTCGTTTTGCGATTAAAACCGTACAATTCTTTAAATTTCTGTCAGGATGGGTCCACGATGAGTCGTCTTTCGACTATCGAGAATGTAGCCGAATGATCTTACATAGTGCTTAATAAGAACAGAAAGAAAAATAGACAGGACATTTCTTCTCTATCCTTTGGATTAGCGAATCCAAACGTGTTTTAATATGGCAGTTTTAGACAAAAAGCATTGCCACCAGCAATGTAGTTTTGTGGTAACGTGTACCAATTACAAAGCCCATAGTCGCCATTTATGACACATCGTTGGATTGCCTAATTAATGAACAAACCTGGTCAAACAATTAATAAACAAACAAAGCAAAGCTTTAATTATTTAGTTAAACCACTGGCCGTTTAAATGAAGGTCACCACTTTCACCAGGCTCACCACTACCCTGGTAGTGAGCTCACCCCTTTAAAGAAGTCGCCGCACCCGGATCCGGCAAATTGCCGAAATTAAATTGCTAGGAATATTGTCTTTCTTACTCCTTGCAAATTGAGAACGCTATGACTTGTACTAACCTATTTATAACACATTCCCGATCTGAGTGTTGCTTATTCTTTTCATGATCCATAGGAAGTTCCAAGTGGCCAAAACTTAAACCTTCTTTAATAATATTCTTATATTTTTCTACGCCGTAACCATCAGATGTAGACGGTATAGACGAATGCATTGAAGTCATAGATGGCATGGGCATAGATACCACAACGTCAGATCAGGACAGGACTTTGTTGATCACTAAAATATATTTTTTGATTAGTATTGAGTAGAAACTCAGTATTGTTTAGTGTTCGATCTTTTGAAGATCTTACTTAAAGCTAACGTTTCCGGGAAGGACTCAATATATTTTTATGGATTTTCATTTGCTTTGCGTTAAAGTTTCATACGGAGCAGATAGCCAGTTTTTGCCAACAAGTTTGATTTTTTAAACGTCAACACGCATTTCTTCAGGAGTAAACAAACTTTTATCAAGAAAACCTAAAATCCTGTTTAAGGACCAAGCGGTTGCCGAGTAATTTACGTCTAAGATTCGGTGAAAGTAGCTGCAAAATCTTAATACAGTTTTCCTAGCGACGCACATTTCGACCAAACGAAGAACCTAATACTTCCAGCGTAATGTAACATCCAATTTTGGGTTAGTTTATTTTGTCTTGCAGTAACAAATTTATTTTGACAATTCGATCTCTATATCCATCTTGACCTCATAAAAATGATCTCTTTTGACGAGTAGAGCAGCTTAGGTCATCGTTGTACAGTAATAATAGTACAACTGGGGCCGAAATTTTTTATTAGGGACCCCAAGTCAGAAACTGCCCTAACGGCTACTTCTGATTAGTAGCAATCAGCACAGGTAACTATTGCATTCGATGCAGGTATTTCTTAACAGTGGTGGTTCTCAGGTAATATATAACTCCTCAGGAGTAGACGTATGGTTAGTTTCGGACTTGGGTCCCTAATGAAAGATTCAGGCGCGTTTCTGGCTGGTATGCAGTGAGAGAAGACAATGGTAGAACGAGGAAATTATATCCGAAAAAATTAGATCATTATTTCCTTCCCAGGGTTTGTGCCCAGAATAGCAACCAGAGAGAATCGACAAAATAATTTTATAAACACATGCTTGCGCTCGACCGCATATCTAGTCCAGAAGATGAGTTTGGTTTGTGTTTAGAAAACTATTTTTGGTGCTAAGTTTTAAGTGTATAATTTGCTGTGGATGCTTTGTTTTAAAAAAATCATAAATTATGCCTGGAAGGCTCTTTTAAACCTCGATATTTTACGATCGATAGACGAGCTGCTAGCATGGGTTAGGATACATTTTAGGCTTTATCCACGGTATTTTTTTTTACCCGAAGATTATTTCACACTTTTGCGTTGTTTTTAAATCCAATACTTCCTGCCTTTGACTTGTGACAAAGGTAGGTTTATAATCCCTATTCATAATGTCTCAATAATTTGCCATTAAGAATTGAAAAATTGACTCACCTCTATGATTGAGGTTGATGCTTCCCCAGATGTGATATGCATTAGCACCACACCCGATGATCAGCTCAGTATCTCACCCAGGTCTTCTACCGCTCCGGGTCGTTCTGAGGAAAGTAAGCTGATCCGATGACAAGATCCCTCAGCCCTTTCCTCCGTCGTTATCTTTACTGCCAATAGGGTCCTAAAGCTTGCATTGGTTAAGGGTGATATTTTAAAGCATTTTTAATTAAAATTCAGGTTCTCGGTCTATCAGAGTTTCCGCTGTAGGTCACCTCCAACACCCGAGATACCTTTAATGAGGGTGATGTGGTGGTTCTGCACATCTCCCTGTACAGTGCAGCCAATGCTGTCCGTCCTGGTGTAGGTTAACGTGTATTGTTTGTTATTACCCGAAAAGTTACCTTGCCGAGTCTAAAAAATGCCCTTAACTGGGATTGTTCAAGGCATTTAAAACTTACTGAATCTATAGAGAAGGCCATGGTTTGGCCGTCTTCTTCAATCTTCCTGCTCAGAAGTACCCAATCGTCTGTTTTGAGTCCTGGATTTTGAAGTCCGAGACGGGTTTTGACCGTTTCGACCTCGGCTCTTTCTGGAATCCAGACAAGGACCTTGGGCCGCTTTGGAAGGTCCTTTGACTCTACTACTGTCAAGTCTGACCCATCCCATAGTTCACCAAGTTTTGCAACCGTTTCTTGTAGCCATGTCTTAGTGTCAGTGTTGGCGCACGTGATCCAAAGAACACCTGCCGTGTACCTACTTGCTTCGAACTGCGGTGGATTTCTGCTTCCGAAGGGAGTCTCGTCCAACACAGTCACTATTTTATTTTGAATCAGGTCTGCTTGTTCCTGATCCAATGTCATGTCTGGGTGGCGTCTGTGAATTACCGCCATCCTAAGTTCACGTGATGCCAAGCTATAGGAAGGTTCAGTCTGTCCCCATTGACTTCTGGCCCTCTTGGCAGGTGGTCTACTATAGTGTGAAGTGCTATAGTCTGAGTATGTTATTGTTTTGGCCACACTCTCCTTAGCCTCTTGTCCCCTGGGGCTACTTGACCGACTGGGTTTGTGTTCAGTCCAGGTGCCTGCCGCCATTTTTTCGGCTCTCTTGATCTTCCTTCGTTGAGCACCAGAAAGTCTTTGCTGCTGCAACTCGATATTTAGATTATCTGCAGTAATTTTCTCAACTTCGACTGACTTTTCAATGGGACTTACACCCGATCTACTAACGTCTGCCTGAGTTGTAACAACAGAGATGTCTTCTTTCATAGAAAGATCCATCTCTTGTAGAGTTTTAGTAGAAGAGTCGCTCGCTAGCGAGCTATCTTCTAAGAGTTTTTGTTCAGATTCTTTTTCCATATTTAATCCCACGAGTACAGGAGAAAGGGTTGGTCGACATCGGCAGCGCTCCCATTACCGATGCAAGGCAAAAAAGTTCCAAAAGGTTGCCTGGCCTTCTAGAAGCTCCGTTTTAGACGCCTTATTACGGCCTGGCGCCATTCATCCCATAGGCACGGGTCGCCTGACACCGTAGGATTGGGCCGTTTGGAGTTGTGTATATTGTTTGCGTATTGTGTGTAGGTGATGTGATGTGCTAACCGCTGTGCTTTTCTGCGGCCGCCTTCGCAGCCTCAGAAAAGCACAGCAGTGAGCGTATGATATTCGTGTTGTGATGTTAGCTGTGTAGGCACAACTGTGCAGTCGTATCCCTCTTAGTTAGCTTTTAACTATAGAGACCTGTCCAGCATGGTTACACCTGCAGGTTGCCAAGGCAGCTGCTGGCATAGCTCCCGGAATAGTTGAAGCACTTAAGCCCCACCGGTGCGTCAAACCGAGGATACAGCAGTAGGGAGCATTTTATTATATTTGACCATGAAAGTAAAATAATTCTGGATATATAACAGAAGCTCGGCCATAAAAATGTTTAAATCACTTATAGGCAAGGCAGTTAGTGATTATAAACAGAAAATCATCCACAGTATTTCCGAGGATGGGATTTAGAAGATGAGAAATCAACCAAAAAGTGAAAGATAAGAAAAAAACTCTTGCTTGTAAAATAAATAAAATTCATGTTATGAAAAATTTAATTTTTTATACAGAAAGCCTAGAACATACGAAAACGTTATTTTTCGTGAGAGTAAACATACCTAAGATATTATTAATTAATTAACCTTGACTTATGAAAGTTATAAATAACACATTATCTTTAATTTGTTATAAATGTTGTTCGGACAAAATTATATACTGATTTACATAATTTTAACTCCTACATTGTACTCTGACACTATCATGTTGATCACTACCCTGTCATGTTGAACATAAGTGTAATAATTAGAATGTGTGACAATAGCATAGATATTATCATAACAACATTTAAGATAAGTAATCAACTCTGTAATGACTTGCTGAAGGCAGTAAACTGGGATACGGTTTTGAGTACAAATGATGTAACCAGGGCTACTGATGAATTTTTATAAAATAATCATATATTATATCACAAAACCGCTTCGCAGTCTCGGGTTTTTATTAAATTATTGAGCATTCAACTATTTTCCAAGTAAAATCATGATCAAAATATGTTGTTAATCGATTAAATTTGTAGGTCGAGTGGTATACGGCTAGATTATTTCCCGAATAATTTAAAGTAAATAAAGCCAACAAGAAACAATTTTATTTATATTAAAATTTGACACTTTTTAAGAATTTCTTTAACAACAACTGATAAAAACCAATATTAGGTTATTTAGACGAGAAGAAATTAATGTTTCTTTATAAACTGTTGCCGAGACTTGTAAGAATTAGTGATAAACGATAAAACAAAAACCAATATGGAGGACGAAAGTTTAACCGCGGTTAAACAGGTCTTGGAATTTAATCAGTTATCTAAACAAAATCTATTCAAAAAATGATGGTGTCTGATTGGTCTGTTTGATACTGAGGGAAATAATTACAAATATTTGTGACAAGGGTAAAAAAACTATTTGTCATAGTTTAAAAAACGTAAATCTTGGATTATGGATGGTATATTAAGCATTAAAAAAAAGATACAAAAAAAACGTGCATCAAACTATAACGAAATTAACAACCAAACTTAAAAACAATACAGAAAAATTGACAATGCTGGACATAATTTAAGGCAAAGTTAATAGCTTAATATCTGAAGCCACAGATAGATAGCCTAAAACTACTCCACCAATTAAAAAAAAACAATTCCACTAGTTTCTCTACAAATAAAGATCTGGCTAATTACTGTATAATTATTTTATAAAAATTGGAACAGAAAACCGTAAAACCGATAGTTTGTATTTTTGGGTAGAAAATAAAAAATTAAGATAGGACCGTTATTCTCTAAAGGCCTTTTTACGTTGAGTGCAATTGCAAGAAAAAATTACCTTAAAGCATGCTCTTTGTAGACGTTTTAAACAGCTGATGCAGGTTTTAAATGGGAAAACGTGCATCAGCTGATTAAAACGTCGTCGAAGCGCATGCTTCCAGGCCATTTTTCTTGCAATTGCACCTAATGTAAAAAGGCCTTAAGATGCACCAGCCTGTCAACCTGGGATAAATGTCAATATTTTAAAAACAATCGAATTTAGACACGTAGAGTGTTATATAAAATAGGTGTAGAATTCTAGGTATAATTCAAAATGCAATATAATACAAAATAATTTTACGTTATAACTTACTTATAGTCCTTCAATTGTTGTATTAACGTTTTTGTTGCATTTGAAATAGTAACGGAGCTATTATACTTTGCCATACTAAACGGCCACTTTGTATAAACGTAGTATAATAAGAGTTAACACTTGTTTATATAAAACAAAACGAAACCGTGGCGGCGCCTGGTAAAAATTTAAAGGCGTTCTGCAATTTTTGCAAAAAACACTTACCTATTTTTTATAAATTAAGTCTATCCTACGTTCTTTTCTGTTCGCAAATTTCGTAATCACTTTGTCATTAAAATTGTCTATTTCGGAGATTAACTTTTTTTCAATAGATAGCATGGAAAGTGCTGCTAACCGATCTTCGGTCACTGAATTTATGAGAAACGTTTTGATTCGTTTTAATGTCGAGAAACATCGTTCTGTCTCTGATGTTGTCATGGGAGTTGTTACCACGATTTCTAATAATTTTCTAGTCTCCTCCAACGTTTTCCCGAGATTGTTTGCTATTAAAAATTTTAGAAGAGGTAGTGCGCCATTTAATGTCCTGCAATCATTTCTTGAATAAATAACCGACAGTTCAGTTCGTAATCGTTCTTTATCAAGCGTGGGATAAAAGGAACATACGGAAGTAAGCTTATCCTCTGGAAAATTACCGCAATAATCTCCAAAGTATTCCGAAAAGAAAAGTGATGCAACTACTAGATGCTCTTTAAAATGAAATCGATCTCTTGCACAATTTATAATAACATCACACACCTCTAAAGCAAAAATCCGGTAATCAATTTTACTGTTGCATGGTTTGTTGCGTTTATTTGCTGGTGGCTCATGGCTTATTATATCTGATGCTTCACTTATGATGGTATCAATATTATTTCGAACTTGAATGATACTACATTCAAAATTATCGATAGCGTCTTTTACTCGAGTGGGTTCGATTTTTCCTTGCTGCAATTGATTAAAAAGGATATCTACGTGGGGCATCACATGATGAAAGAAAGTGAGCCAAAAGTTAAAGATCGAATCATCTAATGTACGGCGAATAGAGGCGGCAGCACTACAGACTGCGTTGTTGGAGAATTGATCTTCTATTTCATCCATACACTCAATGAGAGAGTTTCTATTTTCGTACACAACATTAATCGTCCGTATATTAAAATTCCAACGGGTTGTAGGGCCGTGGGGGTTCCTTCTGTTCACAATCTTGTTTAACACTTCTACTCGTTGGGGTGAATTATTGAAAAAGGCAGCAATGTCTTGTAAATTTCCAAAAAATACACGTACTTGCTTATTTGTGGAAGCAGCTTTAGACATAATCAAATTTAACTGGTGGGCATAACAGTGTACATAGTGAGCAAAGGGATACTTTTTTTTAATTATAGCTTGCACGCCTGCATGCTGGTCGCTCATCACCGCTGCTCCATCATAACTTTGTGCAATCAGTTTGTTAGGTGAATTTTGAATTAAAGGATCTATAACAGTTAAAATTGTTTCACTAATTGTTTCTGCATCACATCTTTCAGGAATTAAGTAGTTCCAAAAACGTTCAATTGGCTCACCATCGCGAACATATCTAAAAACAACTACCATTCGGGATTTTGCAGCAACATCCGTTGTTTCGTCCGCCATGATCGCCAAAAATGAAGAATTAATAATTTCCTCAATTATTTGTTCATGACAGACTTCAAGTATACACGGTAACAGATCGTTCTGTATTTCTTTGGAGGTGCCTTTAAATATTGAAGAATTCTTTACGTGATCACTCAGAGTTGCATCTAGTTGAGCCGAAAAATTTATAAGTCCACGAAATATCCCCGGATTCTCGGAAGTATCGCTCTCATCGTGTCCCCGAAGAGCCAATTCAAAAGCTCCACAAAATTTAATACAATTTATAATTTTTGATAAAACATATCTATTCTTTGTCACATTTTCATTATGTCTCTGTACATTTGTCCAATAAGCTGAATCTAATTGAGCCAAAATATTAGTTGACCCTAGTAACGCAAATTCCATACAATTATGAAGATGACTTTTAGAGTTTTCATGTCTTTTTATTTTCAAACTCAAGTGCTCTAGATCGGTGACCCCTACTTCCGTCCAAGCTTTATCACCACCAAAAAGTAAGCAGGGAAAACAGTATAAAGCATTCTTTTTGTTACATCCACAAATCCATTCATTTTTTAAATACGTCTCTCTATTAAATTTGCGTGTGTAACTTTTCCCTTTACTTACACGAGATTTTTCAATAATAATATCTGGTAAAGGTCTACCTGTTTCTTTTAATTTAATCTTCTCTTCGTATGAATATTTAAAAAATCTCTTCACATTAATTAAATTAAAGACCACTTCCATAGTACACAGTCAATAATAGTCAGCGACACACAAAAACAGAATCACCCGTTCGCCCGATATCATTATTGTTTTTGGACTCATCCTAAACTAGAAGGTCGAGTAAAAATTCGATACAACCAACCGATAGTACCCAATACCGCGCTGGACTAAATGCAGCGAACTCTCCACTTAAATCACGGCTATGTTTTTTAGACGGACAGAGGGGAAGCAAAGTACCGCGCGGGTGTTTCAAGGAGCTCGAAGAGCACGGTCGTGTGGCCCAGATAAATAGATAAATAATAACTCTACTTTTCTTGTCTTGTATGTTTCTTGGCTCTGCTCTAAAGCAACACCGACGAAAGTCAAGATATCTTCTTCCTTCCGCGCGGCGGAGGAGCTACACAAGGGGTGACTGCGTCGGACGGATGGCAAAAGGGCAGTTGAATGCGTTGGGTCTGAAACATATGTCATTATTATATATATATTTTTTTGCACGTTTTTTGGTTTTTATTTTATAAGTTTATTTTATTAAGTTAGATTAATCAATACCATAGAGATCTCAGGATTAATATTTGCGAATACCGTGTGTATATTAATCGAAAGCTCAAGTCCAGCTTTCCTGAGTTTTTTGTAAAGATCAAAATTGGGTATTTTGTTAATAGGGCCGTCCAAAAAAATGCTTTCGACATTCTTCAGATCAGGTTTTTTCGACACTTCCACACTCACAGTATGGGTCGCCTTTTAATCCTAACTTGAAAAGGTGTTGCTAAGTTAGGCAGTCGCATTCTTATGATCACTGTGGTGTCCTTATATGCGACCTTAACAAACCATATATTCCTTGGAAAAGACGTTGTTGTACTGTTTTCCTTTGGTTTGAAGTGATTTTTTCCATTGTTTATTGTAGTCCTTAATCTGATTTGTCTATATTTTGTTTAAAATTTCTATATTGTCCAGCTCGATTAATTTTGGTTAGTTTAAGTGCTTCCCAATGTCTGTCAGTCTATCTACGGTAACGTTGCCTGGAATGTCCGTGTGTCCTGGAATCCAAGCTATGCAAATTTTGTTACCGTTTTAATTTGTTTCAGTAACTAGTTTTCTGGTTGTTGTTGACACAAGTTGTTTACTGGACTTATATTTATTTTCATTAATAATTCGCCAGCTTTCCCTACTTACATTAGTTGCGTTTAGTCTCTCTTTGTGGTAGTGGAGCTTTGCTGTTTTCACCTCTTTTCTGTAGCTCTCCCTTGGATAGAGATTAAAAAATAATTAACAGGGAAATGAAAATAGTCGTTCAATGGCTAGACCAAAATCCAAAAGCTGATTATAAAACTAATGCTTGAGATATCCATTTATATTTAAGAGCCTTCCATACCAGCGTGAAACGCAGCATCGTTTCCTGGCTTAACATTGGCATGAAATGACTTTGAAAATTCTTAATTATTTATTTGCTGCTGTACTGACAGAAATCTGTCGGGTGCGTATTTCCTAGTTTATCATTTTAAAATATATATTTTGTTAAATAACTCTTAAATTACTGGGAATATACGCTTTAAATTCGACAAGGGCGTTTTTATTATTGTATTCTTTAAAAAGTATATTTTTGGGCTATTATTGGACCACCTCGAAATTTACAGAGAAAATCCCATGTGTCCTTTTCGGACGCACCACCCGGTATACCGTAAACGGATCTGCATCATTCTTATTATAGGATCTTTGATTTCCTTATTTTCTGGGGACACGTTACCGTGCACCGACTTTGTTGTTTTGCGGGCACGGGTATGACGTCACTTACAGTTAACGTGCCACTAAGGGCCGTATTATCCATCTCCTGGTAACTTTAACAGTAAGATAATTTCCAGAGAAGCCATTGTTGAAACAATTGTTTCCATAGAAATTATCTGGCGGGTAAAGTAACCAAGAGATGGATAATATGGGCTTAAGCGTAGCGAGGGACACGTCGACATGCGCCGAATTTGTTTCTTTTGCGCACACGTGCATGACGTCACTACTGTGGACTGAACATTTAGGGATGCAATACTTAGTGAAAAACGTGGGGAAAATGAATGGAGTTGCAAATGTTGTCTAGCTAGATATTCTTAATAATAAACCTTTAATTGTATGCGAAATCTGATTGTTTTGGTTCCATCTCTGAAATGGGAAGCCAATTTTTAAAAGGACTGAAAACTTGACAACCGAAAACGCAAAGTAATCTTATATTCAGAGATATGCTGCATTTTCTGTTATTAAAATTTGGTATAAGCTCCCTCTAGACTGTCGTGCTTTGCCCACTGGGCAACTCCAAAAGGGACTACTTCTGTCTATGAACTGTGATTAATAATGTAAACTTAAATATACATTTATGTCGGTATTGATTATTTGGTGAATCTTAGCTGCCATATATTTAAAATAATTTGAATTTTTTAATTTTTGGCATTATTTTATGGTGTTTAAATATTTAAAATAATTGTGTGTTGTAATATTTTTGACATGTTCTATCCTTAATGGGAATTTTTGTAACCAATATATCTTTTTATCGTATTGTAGCGAATTAAAGATATCCGAAATAAAAATGTGGTTTTGCAATAGGTGCTACAGAATTACTAGTCTTTAAATAAAGAATATAAATAAATTTAAATAATTTTTTTAACAGTTCAACATAATACAAGCCACTCCAAGATGAATAAAGCTTGAAAAAGTACGACAAACCGTACGAAAAGTCGTTACATTAAAATGAGTTGTTTTTTGTGTAACCTTGTAAACCCAAGAATTACCAAATAAAAATTAATTTTTTTAATTTATTATCCCCCCCCCCCCATGATTTTTTTGTAAAATGAATATTATATTGAATTTTGTGTAAATATAGTCTCCAAAAAATGTAATTGCAGCAAGTCAACGTGACAAGAGTCTGTGGAGCAGACGTATTGAAGCCGCGAAAGTTACCGAACTCCGGTGCCGATCGAGATTATGTGCGTTTACATGTCGTTCGAAAACAATAATAAGATGTAGGTGCATTTACAAGTTTACATGTCGTTTTAAAACGATATTAGGTCTTAAATGAATTGTTATAGTCAGAATTATATTAAATTACTTTATATTTATGAATATTTCTGGCCTTTAATGTAATTTGTTAAAATCTTAAGTTCTGAATTCGTCGGTTTCAGATCAGTTTTCAGTTATTTTTATTGTTTACTTAGGTATAAAGGTAGTAAGTAATTAAAACTTTAGTAATTAAAAAAGTAAAGACAAATCAAATTACAAATAATAGTAAAGGTATAACATACCTATAAAGTTTGGTTTACTGTGACGAAATATCCATTAAAAGTTGAACCGCTGTTTGACTTTTTCTTCTGTTGTTGGTAACAATATATTTTTTTTGTTAGTCTTCTCTTTTTTCGTGGAAAATAATATTCTCTCTTGTGGTTCTATTTCTCGTTTTGCTCTAGGAGTAGATGTTGTTATATTCGATTCAATGGAAGGAAGGCGGGTCCAATTGAAAGCAAAGCATTTTCAATGACTGTCAAATGTTCTGTTGTAGTAGCAGTATTTAGATATAGTTTAACAGTCTCTAGAATTTTTTCTTTACGTTTATCGTCCTCTGATGTTAACTGTGTTGGTTCTGAAAGATGATTTAAAAAAACATTTTGATCTGTCGTCTTCGGATCTTCATCTATTAAGAAGCTATTATCTAGGTCATCATCTTCCATCATATTTTGGTGTATCCTACGGTTCATATTTACGTTAAGACCAAAAGCCTTACGTTTTAAAAACATGCAAATAGTATGAATATGCTTGCACAAATTCCATTCTACAGCCGAATCTGCGCACGAGCATATATACGCGTGCAAACACGCATCACAGTCTTTACATTTAAGAGAACAGGCACAACTTGGATTTAAAACTTCGATTTTATCAAACTCATTTGCCTGAGAAGAAGGTATAGTCCAAGTTCCATCTTCGTTCGTTAATATTAAGCTATCATCTATAGGAATTTGGATCGCTGTTTTGTGCCGATGCCTTAAGTCACTTATTTTTTTTGAAATTTTTCCTGAAAAATAAGTTAGTAAGGTGTTTTGTTTAACGAACATATATATTTATAGACATATAATTCGTTAAAGTCATCACGTGCGAATAAACTAAAGCATTATTTACGTTTGTAATGTTTATATCAGGGTTGCAATAAATCACGATATTTTTGAAAAAATCAAGAAATCTGATTTTTTCGATTACATCGTGATTTTTTTAAAATTATTATTAATTTACTCCGATATTTTTCTTAAATATGGCAATAATGAACTGTAAAACCACTTATTTTCATTATTTTGTCTCTATTCGCCCAAAAATATTTGTTGTCTAGATTTACAGTTTGAAAATCTCCTCGGCGACGTACAAAATAACTTGTATTGACATGAAAATATTTGGCAGCGTGCAGCGTAATTTATGAATATTTTTTACGCTGGACTGACAACGATTATTTATGTTTTTACCCTTACATAATGTATCTAAACACTTTGTTTTAAACTATCTTCCTATTTTTTAAATTTTCTTTTTACAGCAATTTATAATTTGATTTAAATCACGATTAAAATTGAAAAAATCAGTCGATTTAAATCGTCGCCACCCTGGTTTAGTTGTACGAAACAAGATTTGATGATGAACTATTTATTTTTGCGGACCTAAATCTGGACCTACTTCAAACATTCTGAAGGGACCAAGATATATCAAGAACTGTGTACTTCAAATGGCTATTTCTTCTGCAATGATTCTGTGCCAACACAAGATTCAAAAACTCCTATAAATCACATTATAACTAACTCACAGAGATCAATATCCATTGCTATAATTAAATCCACCATCAGTGATCATGATATTCAAATAGTTAAATATAGTGAAAAGACTAGACCGTCTCATAAAATGATGGAACTGAAATATGTAAATTTTAACAAAGTTTAGATTGCTCTTAAAGAATTGGCTGAAAACTAATCGAACTACAACTCGATAGAAGAAAATTATGATCTTCTGATAAATTGCTTTGCAACTCACAGTAGATATAAGCTGAAGAAAATCAAACTCTGCCAATGTTCCAAAGATTGGATTGATAATGACGTTATTCAGACAATCAGCGAACGGGACTAGTATTTTAGGCAATCACGAAAGTATCCACTTAGCCCATGCTTGCAAAATAAGTTAAATTACTGCAGGAAGATAGTAAGAAGCAAGATACGACAGGCTAAATACAGGTACTACTTGAGACAGTTTGATAAAGTCACAAATAATCCAAGAAAGACCTGGAACGTATTAAAGAGCATAATGCTAATCATAATGGTGACATAAAAAATCTTAAGGTGAATAATGAGTTAATAACTGATCCTACAATAATGTGAGATGAATTTAATAAGTTCTTTGTTGAATTGGGCCTCTTGCTGACAAGAGACACTCAGCATGTGGATTTAGATATTAATAATGAATACTTGTCAACCAGCAGTCTTCATCTGGCTGAGGTCTCTGAAATGGAAGTACTTGAGGTCATAAATTCTCTGGAAGTGGGTAGAGCATCTGGCAGGGATGATGTAGACGTAAAATCCATTAAGCAGTGTGGAGTGCAGATGGCCGCATTTCTTGGTAAATTAATAAATCAGTCTATCGACGAGGGAGTGGTGCCAAAGAACATGAAAGGGGCTCAAGTGATACCAGTATTGAAAAGTGGTAATAGGGACATAACAAACAACTACCGACCCATCTTACTGTTGTCAATATTTTCAAAAATTGTAGAAACATTGTTAAATTGATTTTTTCTTTAATCGTCAATATGGCTTTCGAGAACTCAGGGACACCAGTGCGGCCTCGATCGACATGGTTACAGATGTTCAAAAAAACGTAGGTCAGGAAAAGAGGTGTGCTCTTGTGCCTCTTGATTTTAAGAAAGCCTTTGACACAGTTAACCCCTCAATATTGTTAAAAACCTAGATAGAACGGGCATAAGGGGCAAGGCGTTGGAGTGGTTCATCATTTATTTACATAAAAGGGCCAATGTGTCTCACTTGGTATGGAGGTCAGAAGCTCTCTTAGGGAGGTAAAATGTGGGGTACCCCAAGGATCAATACTCGGGCCAACATTATTATTAGTTTACATTAACTCAATTTCCATATTAAACCTTAAAGAAAATATATGCTGATGACACTGTCCTTCTGTATTATGGTGAGACATTCAAATTATTAGGGAAAATATAAAAAGTGATCTGGAAACTCTATTTGTATGGCTACAAGCGCATAAATTAGTACTCAAATTAGAGAAATCGTCATTCGTGCATATTGCTAAATGTTTGTAATTTTTTAAGTATGAAAAAAAATTAAGTTTGAAAATTTGTATTAGTTTTATGTATTCAAGAGAATGAATCTTTACAAGAATGTAATATGTATACATATTTTTTTGATTCAATAAATGCATTTAAAGCAGGGTTGCATGATTTTTTTGAAAAAATCAATAAACCTTATTTTTTCGATTAAATCGTGATTTTTCTTATCAATTTATAATGATTTTCCCTTAAATATAGCAATGATGAACTTTAACATCACTTATTTTCATTATTTTATCTTTATTCGCCCAAAAATATTTGTTGTCTAGATTTACAGTTAGAAAATCTCCTCGGCGACATACAAAATAATTTCTATTGGCAGCGTGCAGATTTATGAATATTTTTTACTCTGGACTGATGACGATTAGTTATATTTTCACACACACATAATGGATCTAAATACTTCGTTTTAAATAAACTATCTTCCTTTTTTTATAATTTCCTGATGAGTTATTTGCTTCGGCGACTTGTTTTATATTTGATTTAAATCACGATTAAAATTGAAAAAATCAGTTGATTTAAATTATGAATGAAATCGTCGCAACCCCGATTTAAATAAATATTAATAAATAAAATTTACAAAACAAACAAACTTACCATTATCCAAAATAATTAAACGTTCATATAGTTTGTCTCGAACCATTTTCATTATGTCATTTATAGCCTTGTCAAGTCCACTAACAGATTTGCCCTTTAAATATATATCCTTCAGTGTACGATGCATGCGTTCGATATGCATATTTGCATTAAGGCCTAAATGTTGTCGGTAACAGAACGCCCAAGCGGTTCGATTTTCCACATAGTTTTGGCGAAAATATTCTCCAAAACTTTTCCATTTAGCATTTGATTTAAATTGATTTAAAAATACCTGTAGCATTTGTTCAAAAGCTTCTTTATCGCGCTCTTCAAGAAGTGTTTGTAAAATTTTGTATACGGCTTCTTGCTGTTTGGAATCTTTTACCTTGGCAAGCACATTTTTTTTCCAGGCTTTGTTTACATGCCAACTATAATAAAGCCTCATGTCTACAGTTCCTATTACTTCACACCATGCGTTGTAAAATGCATTGCCCATGTCAGACATGAATACGTTTGGTGACAAAGTTTCCTTGTTTAGATGAGTTTTCAAAACATCAAACATTATTTTAAAAATTTGGGTGTCAGGTCGATTGCTAAATGCAAACATGCAAGGAAAGCCTTGCCTTAAGTCATCCAATACCATGAGCGTAGTTAATTCGATGTCATATGAATTAAGTCCGTGCGTGCTGTCAATGCAAATGCAGTCGTTCCCATATTTTTTTAAAACTTCTAACTGCGTTTCATTCATTACAATTAATAAAAAATCATTCTTTTCAAATGTGTAGCTACAGTCTTCTTTCACTTCTCCTTGTTTTTTATAAAATCGTACGACAGAAGTACCATTTTTCTCATATAACTGATTAATCCAAGCTTCCAAACTGGTTGCATCATTTGCATAACGTACGGCATTGTCAATATTGTATTTACGTTTGATGTTAAATAAATCCTTTCGCGTAAGTAAATGAATTCGTTCAAAGTTATTCTCATCTGCGGTATCTCTGACTTGACTTAATATATCATCAAAGGGAATTTTTTGTTGGATTTTTGATGCCAGAAGTTCACGTTCAGTGTTTTTAAGAGGAATCCGCCCTAAATCATTACTGCTATGACCTACATGTGTTGGAAGAAAATGTACACTAACCTTTCCAGTCTCTAGCGATGAACTTACGCTCATGTTTGCTGGGCAATGTCCATTAATTTTATTGCTTCCCAAAAGTTTTAAATGTTTAATATTTTTACCGCGACTGTTAAAAAAGCCATCCCTATGGCAACGATAGTAATACATCGTGTTACTTTGGTTCTTGCGTTTATGAAATCTCGTGTACTTACTGACAGTATCACTTTCAAGTTTATCTTTCCAATGATCGAATTCCACATAGGAATCAAAATTTATCTCTTTTATTGACATATCTAGACCATGAACAATATTGTAATGTTGTACAATATCAAGCTTGGAAGATTTTGTGTCATCGCATAAGCAGCACGATAGGATTTTGGGGTTTTGTTTTATTTTCTTATGCGACTTACAATTTACCAAATGCCTGACTAAATTTTTCTTATACAAATAATTTTTAGAACAATTATAGCAAATAAAATTCTTGACGTGTCTATCTTTACTGGGCAAATGAATATTCTTCACATGTTTGTTCAGATTGGATTTTTTGCCAAAATATTTGTTACAATGTTCACACCGATGATCCATTTTCTCTTGTTAATTTCTCGCAAGAACTCAAATAGATGAGGGATGCCAAATCTAAAATTATAAAACGCTGCTTCAGCTTTTATCTTCTTTTAAATTGAAAAACTGGTAACAGCTAATTAAAATGCCAATAAAGCACTTGCATGCCATTTTGCTTGAACTTGCACCTAATGTAAAAAGGCCTTTAGATATTTAAGTCAAGTGGTATATAAGTATTAAGTACATGACGTTTTATACAATAAACATTTCAAGCAATAAAAAAATCAATAAATATCTGGGCACATTCTGCTGTTAATAATAATTTAGTAACACCGTAGGTACGGTGGTGAACTTTAATTATTTTACAAATACTCAAGGGTATAATTAATTTTTAAAAATGTAATAGATTTCTTGACAAAGCGGTGGGGTTAAATGACAATTTTTTACAAACACTGAAACATAAAATTAATAAAAGTGTAATAGATTTCTTGATGGAATGGTGAATTTGATAAGATTTATTTAGAAATACATACTTAGGCAGATACCATACAGGTCATAATAATATACAGAGGTTCCAATTTGAAATAAGAAAAATAAATTGATTTAAAGTTTGCAAAGATTGACACTAAATTTTGGACACCCTGTACAATTCGTATTAATCAAACTTGGTTACCGAGACTGTTCGAACTTATTTATTAAGTACCTTTGCATAATTTATTTCTCATAAATTGAGTGGAAGCGTCTTCTTGCTGCGCAATCTCTCTCTAAAAGTCTCATCACAAACTTTAAAACCGTATATTTTGCATTATTTCATTCGGTAATGTCGTATGCGGCGATTGCTTGTGGGCACTCTGCGGGGTGGCGTCGAGTGTTCTCGCTGCAACGCAGGGCCATGCAAAGACGATAAAGCTAAAGAATAGACGACGAATTCCCCTATATCAAAACAAGCCGTCATAAACTAAACTTCATGCTACCACTTAGTTCCTGACGAGTTCATGAATGAAACCATATGGAAATAGAAGGCCATTTTTACGAGCGTAAAATACGCTGTTGCCAAATGATTGAGTTCATGAATGAAACCATATGGAAATAGAAGGCCATTTTTTCGAGCGTATAATACGCTGTTGCCAAATGATTAAAAGAGTATCATATTTTGGGTTTTATTTAAGCTGAAGTTAAACACATCGTTGGATTGCCTAAAACCTAATGTAACCTCTACTAATTATCCAAACTACTAATAACGACAAACATTTTGAGAAAATTTATCACTAAATGGAGTGGTGGTATTCTCGTATTCCTAATAATTTACCACATTTACCTAAATCGATCTGAACATAGCGAATTAAAAATTATACGAACACAGGGTCGCGTTCACAGTCGACGTCGGATGTTCGTCGGGCGCGCTCTGTTTCAAGGTCAAGTTGGTATATTTTGTAATTGTATCCGTATCAAAATTTAACTGAAAACCGCAATAGAATCGAACTTGGAACGTAATTGTCAGTTTGACCTAACTTAACCTTACTTTTGACCTGAACTACTGTGGAAATTTACACACACAACAAACTGTCATAATAAATTTATTTTCCGGATTATTCCACTCTGGCGCATATAGTTCGCAAAATGAGAATCGTGAAAAACTTGGCAACGTTTGCCTCCTAGCGGTAGCAAGTGAAAATATTGAAATGAATGACAACTTTGACATTAAGAAGTATTAAACAATAAATTATTTATTTCCAGCTTTAATAAATAAAAAAGTGGTGAGAATTTATTGTTTGTAGATTTTGTGGGTTAATTATAAAATACCAAAATGATGTGACAGCGCTAGGTTTGTAAAATAACCGATTCAGTGCCTGGATTGATTAGTAGTGTAAACATTCTATCGCCCTCTTATAAACAGTGAGTTGTAGGCTTGGCGCAAAAGTAATTTCATGAATGAAATTCGGGGTCTATTCTTTAGCTTTATCGTCTTTGGGGCCGTGCGTGTCCTGGCGGGCATTGGTTATAAGGATGACTGTAGGGAGTCATTTATTGAACTTCGTGTTCTAACCTTCCCTTGCGTATATATATTGCAAAACGCACTCCATATCTACCGGAATAAAGATAATTATAATTATCCCACCAATGGTGAGATACACGGCAGGGACACGCGGGGCAGCGAGATGACGCTTACCTAGAAGAGCGCCAGGATTTGCAATTTTAAACACAGCTTTATTATTGATTAGTTTAGTTCTGTTATAATATTAAACTAAATGTATTAGTGTATCTAGCTTAAGTTTTATTCTATACCATGACGTACGTAAACAAACTTTGTAATGACATGAAATGAATAAATTGAAATTGAAATTAATTTTATTAACAAGGCATTATTTTTTTTTCATTTTCAAAACCAGTAGTGCAAAACTGTTTTTTCTTAATTTTTTTTTGTATACAATATGAATTCGCGTGCGTGCATGGGGATCTTGAAAACGGTAAGAGATACGAAGATGGTTAAATTGAGGCAAAGTAGCGTATTTTGGGGCTTAATAATTTGGTGAAAGAAAATTCTAAATATTGCCACTGCCTTCGGAGATTTCCGAAAAAACCCAAAATTATCAGTTTTGGTTTTTAATTTTTGGTTTTTAATTTTTGCGCCTTTATTTTTGACTTGGGAAAAAAACAAGAAATACTTTTTCATAGCAGTTTTTTATGATCTACAATATGGTATTTCTAATTTTTAAATGCGACGTTTCGTTCTTTGGATACCACCATCAAGTCATTTTTTTAAATTACGGATCTTGATTTTTTATTACGGTTTTACGGATTATAGGCTTTAGAAACCTAATACAATTAAAACATTTTGAAAATTTTAAGGTTTCGTCATCAAATAACACATCAATATTTAAATTTATCCCTTCTTACCCATTACGGTGCTGGCAATTATTTTTAGGATTAAATATTAAAATTGCATTATAGGAAGTGAGACGTATGGTTTAAGCCATTAACTATTTTAATAAAATTAGTCAGACAGTCAAAGTCAAATATTTCAGCAGGTCAATAAAACGCATAGTTTTTAAAGCATGGGAAGTAATTATATTTTTTATTAATGTTTTAATATTATATCTTATCATAACACTTACTGTAATTCGTATAATTTTGTCCCGAGACCTCAAAATATTTTAAAATAGAAAAAAGGACAGTCATGAATGAAAAAGAGGGTCATAGCAGTAGAGTGAAGTTGAAACAAAAATTTGAAGGTTCTTGGGCAAAACTTTAAGACAGATAATAGTAATCGCTATCTATAACAATTTTTTCTTACTCGATAATACATCTTAAAAAAAATAGTGAATTCATAAAGAAATATGAAAACATTTAATAACATGTTAATTTAATACACACTAATACATCATTAATCAACATTAATATTTCTTTTTCCTTGTAATAATAATTGTATCGTATTTTATTTATAGGCGTCTAACTAAAATATCGTAAAACTATAAAAAGGACTCAAATTTTTTTAAATAATTTGCAGGGCCGTAAGGAAATAAATTGATAATTTTAAATGTATTATTTGATAACGAAACATTAAAATTTTTAAAATATTTTAATTGTATTAGATTTCTAAAGCCTATAAGTCCCTAAAACCGTAATAAAAAATCCAGGTCCGTATTTAAAAAAAATTGGCTTGATCGTGGTATCCAAAGAACGAAACGTCGCATTTAAAAATTAAAAAGGCAATGTTGTAGATCTATAAATAGAAACACAAAAATCACAAAGTCATGGTCTCAATCATGTAATAAAATCAACTAAGGTGACATGTTTCGCTCTTTACGGAGCATCATCAGACCTAAAATTGTATAGAGGTGTGACCCACATTACATTTTTATACTATTTAACAGCCTACCTTCATTAAAACCAATAAATGAAACAACACATTAAAAACAAGACGAGTACCATGTCAAAACAAACAGGTTACGATTAATCTTAAAACTAACACAAAAAACGACAGTTATAAAAGCGGGTAGGAGGGAGAGTGAAGCAACCATACAGGAGAATACGACTAATCGAGCTAAGGCCAAGCGTAGAAAAAGCCAAAATATATAAACGAAGAAGTCCCCCCCGCCCAATATTGTTGTCAATCTGCCAAACCTTTATATATTTTGGCTTTTTCTACGCTTGGCCTTAGCTCGATAAGTCGTATTCTCCTGTATGGTTGCTTCACTCTCCCTCCTACCCGCTTTTATAACAGCTAGTTTTTTGTGTTAGTTTTAAGATTAATCGTAACCTGTTTGTTTTGACATGGTACTCGTCTTGTTTTTAATGTGTTATTTCATTTATTGGTTTTAATGAAGGTAGGCTGTTAAATAGTATAAAAATGTAATGTGTGTCACACCTCTATACAATTTTAGGTCTGATGATGCTCCGTAAAGAGCGAAACATGTCACCTTAGTTGATTTTATTACATGATTGAGACCATGACTTTGTGATTTTTGTCTTTTTATTTATGTTGTTACTTTGGTCTCTTTGAGAAAATGGACGATTTTTTCGAATGTTGTAGATGATAAAAAACGGCTATGGAAAAGTGTTTCTTGTTTTTTTTTCCTAAGTCAAAAATAAAGGCGCAAAAGATTAAAAACCAAAACCGAAAATTTCGGTTTTTTTTTTCGGATATCTCCGAAGGCATTCGAAATATTTAGAATTTTCTTTTATCAAATTATTAAGACCCAAAATACGCAACTTTGCCTCAATTTAACCATCTCCGTATCTCTTACCGTTTTCGAGATCCCCATGTACGCACGCGAATTTGTAGCACCCTGCATAATACTGAACCATTTAATTAAAATTTTAGGGGTATGAAGGCAACTATAAAAGACATCCAACTATGTAAGAATATATATATATATATATATAGCATGTAATCTAAAAAAATAGATGATAAGTTATCTCAAACGATTTTCTTTCGATTGATCGTCCGTTCATTCGGCTTCTATCGGGGCGCCTCCACAGTTGCTCCGCAGACTCTTGTCAAAAATGGTAATTGCAGCAAGTGAACGTGACAGAAGCCCATAAATAAGAAGGATAGCTTAGTTCCCTCGATTTGTTAGCCGAAGGTCAAACGGCGGTGACGTCACCGTGGGTACACTTTCAGCTGGCCTCGTTTAAAATGTGTGGTAACGCATAGCATTTTTTAAATTACGCAGTGTAATTAATTTGTTTAAGTTTGAACTAAAAAGTATTTTAGATTTTTGAAATAAGCTTTTAACCAGGAAGAAAATAAAACACTTCTAAAGTCTGTAATATTTATATAGAATTGGTACTGAATTAATAGAATTTTCGTTTTACTCAAAACGACTGTATAATTATAAGTGTAATGTAATATGTTTAATCATATGTATATCCTAATGGGAAACTAAAGTAAAATAAAATATATTTATTTAAGAAATCCGACCTATTTGTTTGTAAAAATATGACCAAATATAAAGGCGAATCTGAAAAAAGTACAATAAAATGGCTCCTTTATATTTACTTAAAAAGAGTAAAAGAAGTAGATATGTACATAAATAAATAAATATTTTAATAACCAGGCCAGGCCATTTAGAGATGACAAAAATATTAAAAATATACAAATCACAAATATAAACTAGGTAAAATAAAATACATATGGGCGATTCCCATGTAAGATATCAGTATCGGAACATCGAACGGGTAACTGGAATAAAAATATCCCAAATCTGCACAAAGTTGGGAGGTACCCCTTCATTTTAAATCTTATTTCGGCACATAGGCTAATATCCCCTGACTTATTATATCTAATCGAGATGCCCAACGTCTTAGTCTTAGGCTGGAGAGTGATGGCAATGGATAATTTAGACTGTTACAAAGATACAAGTAACATTTTTTGCTCTAGTAGCGCAAAGTAAATGCTACTGAAATTTTTTGATTTGTCAAATGAACAATTTTTTTCCTCCTTGAAAGTAAAGAAATCTGGTTATTAGTAAGCACCATATTCAAAAGTTTTTCATCAGCCATAACGGACTTAGCACTTGAACTAATGGATTGATTATAGCATTTTACTTTATAGTACTTAAGCATGTCATTTAACCCTTTCATCTTTTTATCAGTATTGGACTTCAGTTTATTATACTTCACCAATAAATCTTCATACTTTTATAAGCATCTGGGGTGAGTATGGGCTCGGGTATGGGTAAAGTAGGTACTTGGCTAGTCTAATATTTCAGTATCAGATGAAGATCCAGCTATGGATGTACTTGGGACACTATCACTTTTTGTAAGTAAAGATTGGACCAGATCCTTGTTTATCTTTTTCCCAGCTCTCTTAGCACGCGGTGTATCTTGAATTATTGAATTTTTCTCGGGTCTTTCTAAGTGATTTTCTTTTCTTAATAATATCTTACAGCCTAGAGTGGGAACTGCAGTTTTTTTAAGAACTCGTCGCCAGGCCCGCGCCGTACATAAGGGCAAAGTCGTGTGGTGCACGACGGCGCCGAGGCGCCGAAGGCGCCGAAAAGCCTTAAAACTCAAAAGTAAAAAAAAGATAAAGCAACAAACAACATTGTCAAAACAAAATTTATAATGATAAAAAAAACAGTAAGGAATTGCTAGCTATTACATTGTTTTTTATTTGTTTATTATTTTATTTTTTCTCTTTGAGACGAGGGAACCGAATTTCTCGAAAATAATATATTTTCCAAATGAGAGTACGCAATAATAGCATTTATTCGATCGAATACGTAGCATGATAACATGAATTGTGTAAACTCAAACAAATCTGATTTTATTCATGTTTGAGCTTGAAATTTGGCTTGCAACGAGCCAACGAGCGGACAAGCGTTTTTTTCCTGTCTGAGCTTGCAATGTACGAAACTTTATATATTAAGCGCTGCATCGGTCGCGATTTCATTTGTTGCCAGATGCTCGATCGATAATTAACTTAGCGAAGTGAAAAGGTGCATGGGGTAAAAGATATATGTTTTTGAAACTTTAGTTTTTTGTAGTTTTACAGATTTGTGTATTGTGTTGTGAATTAAGGTGAGTTTATCTAAAATTAATTTTTTATTTTAGATTTATTAAAATATTAAAAGCCAAAAACTTGCATCTCAAAAATCATTTTATATTTCATTATATAAACATTACTGTTAATTGAAGTAAATTTAAACAGAATAATTGATAAGCACTAATATAACTATTTATAAAAATTTATAAATTTTGAAATAAGTAATGTTGAGAAAATATTTTCGAGTTTGAGTTTGAGACGTCGAAACATTTCCATTTTTCATAAATAATTTGTCAAGTTGTTTACTTACGTAGGTATTAATTTCTTTACAGTATACAGGATGTCAGAAAAAAAGAAGAAATTGTCTGGATACCAAAATTTGATGAATAAAAGAAAAAGAGAGGAAGAACTGGAAAAACATGTCAAAATTACGCATTTGTTTTCAAAACCCGAGTCTACTTTGCCAAATATTAATAACAACAATAATACAGCTGAATCCCAATATACTGAACCTGTACTTGAAACAAGTATCAGCAGCAGACAAGAAACTGATCTAGAAAGCAAACCATCAACATCTTCAAGTTCCGCTGATAATGAGAAATCAACACCTTCAAAAATTACCAGAACGGAAAATATGAGTCAACTTTCGAAAGATGCAGCACTATGGCCAAAGAAATTACGTCCTAACTTAACCCGTATCTGTACTCACATATGAACGTTGAACGAATTTGGGGCGTTATTTTAAATTTGCACAAGGGCGCCAAAAGTGCTAGGCGCGGGCCTGCTCGTCGCAAAGGTAAACCTAAAATATAATATTTATTTTGAACTTGTTTTTTAATAAGTATATGAACATATTATTACCTAGAACCTCATTTTGTAAGTCTCTTTCTTAATCATTCGAGGTAAAATGTAGGGAGCATATTCTGGACGTACTTGGATTAAATGTATCCTCTCTTTTATACCTATTTATCCATTCTTTCCTCATGGTAGATGAAACTAAATCACAAGCTTTTGGAAATGAATGGAATATTAGGTGTACATTCTCTTTTTTGAGGGTTAGCCTGTTGCTTTTACATGAAGCAACAGCACAAATCTGCCCAGGCATTTGAATCTATAACAACAAAATAGTATTTTAGATATTTGTTTTCTGTATTTCATTGGAAAAACTTACCAAAACTGTTAAAATACTGATTAGAATGCAAAATGTCCAAAAATACTTTATTGCACACCAAGTCCGTGTAAAGACAAAAAACACACAGAATCAAGCTTAAGGCACCAAATTTTTAGTGCACGATGTTTTTAAATGTTTATTATCACTCAAAATCAATTAAAAATTAACAAATAGTCACAAAAAACTCAAAAGAAACACATGAAATCAGAACGTAAACACACTAAATTTCATCGATCTAAACGAATTCTGTACCCATGCCTACGTCACATCCGTTCAGGCAAAATCTAACGTTGCTCTTATGGAAGTAAGCTATCCTTCTTATTTATAGTCGTTGACAGAAGCAGACGTGTTGGAGCCGTGAAAGTTACCAAACTCCGGTGTCGATCGAGATTATGTGCGTTTACATGTCGTTCAAAAACAAAAATAATATGTAGGTGCATTTACAAGTTTACTGTGGTTTTAAAACGATAGCGGCGCTAGAGGTCATGTTATATATACCCCCCCTGAATATCTATGGAAAAAGTATAGCTGCAAAAAGTGCCCTGCGACTGAAAGAGTCGAAATTCTGGAAGGAAACCAACTACGGGCACAGGAGTATACTAAAGATCCACCCGGGGAATAATCTACGAGACCCGACTGATTACTCTGTCCCAATAACATGCTTCGATAGAAGGTATTCTATAATCATTCCAAGTAGGGAAGAGTGGGAAGGCAATCAGAATATAATGAAAACAGATCACGCAATCTTCACAGACGGTTCAAAAATGGACGTTGGTGTGGGAGCCGGGGTCTTTTCCGAAAATTTACAAATACAGAAATCGTATAGACTCCCCAACTATTGTAGTATTTTTCAAGCAGAAGTACTGGCAGTAGAGAAGGCGGTCAATATCCTGCAAGAACACCTTGGCTTGGGAGTAGCCTCGTCAATCACCATCTTCAGTGATAGTCAGGCGGCGATTAAGGCAATCTGTTCCAGCAGCGTTAAATCAAAGCTCGTAAAGCGATGCCGCAACAATCTATGCACACTTGGCAACCAACATCGGGTTATTCTGTGCTGGGTTCCTGGACACTCCAAAATAGATGGCAACGAGGCTGCCGATGCGCTCGCAAGAGAGGGCGCAGGCATGCCAGCTGATCTAGCAGACAATACAGTGAACAAACCACTGGGATTGGTCAAAGTGGAGATTGACTTCACGGCCAAGCAGCTTGCACAGAACAGATGGACAGGGTTGACAACCTGTAGTACATCCAGGCAACTGTGGCCCACATTCGATAAAAAGAGAACCGCAAAGCTATTGAGACACAGTCGAAAAGACGTGAGAAATATTACTGCGGTTATTACCGGACATTGCCTCTTCGGTAGACATGCCGAACGTATGCAAATACCCACTAACGACTTCTGCAGAAGTTGCAGAGATGAGGAAGAGGAAGAAAGTATTCAACATTTTCATGTGAATGCCCTGGCCTCGCAAGAAGGAGGTTCACTACTCTGGGTGAACCATCTTTCGATAGCCTGGAGGAACTAAGCAACTTACAACTTGGACGGCTGAGCAGATTTCTGAACAGTAGTGGCTGGTTTGAATAAGTTGTTAAAATCCTTCCGCGGTTACGTCGCACTAACCATCAGAGATCTGATGAAGGTGGGTTCTACGGAACACGTGTGGTATCACAACGGACCTAATTAGGCCTACGTGAGACTGTTTGGTCAGAACCAAGGGTCTACCACTCTTACCTAACCTAACCCAGATCTTAAATAAATTATTATACTCAGAATTATATTAAATTACTTTGTATTTATGAATATTTCCGGCTTTTTATGTAATTTGTAAAATCTTAAGGTCTGAATTCGTCGGTTTTAGATCAGTTTTCAGCTATTTTTATTGTTGATTTAGGTATAAAGGTAGTAATTAAAACTTCAGGAATTAAAAAAAGTTAATCAAATGAAAATCATTTTTCGTATTAAAAAAGTAAAGACAAATCAATTTACAAAGAATAGTATAGGTATAACATACCTATAAAGTTTGGTTTACTGTGACGAAATATCCATTAAGAGTTGAGCCGCTGCTGTTTGATTTTTTTCTTCGTTTTGCATGCGTTTGATTCAATTCCAAGGCAGGCGGGTCCAATTGAAAGCAAAGCATTTTCAATGACTGTCAAATGTTCTGTTGTAGTAGCAGAATTTAGGTGTAATTCAAAAGTCTCTCGAATTTTTTCTTTACGTTTATCGACCTCTGATATTAACTGTGTTGGTCCTGAAAGATGATTTAAAATAACATTTTGATCTGCCGTCTTCGGATCTTCATCTATTAAGAAGCTATTATCTAGATCATCATCTTCCATCATATTTTGGTGTATCCTACGGTTCATATTTACGTTAAGACCAAAAGCCTTACGTTTTAAATACATGCAAATAGTATGAATATGCTTGCACATATTCCATTCTACAGCCGAATCTGCGCACGAGCATATATACGCGTGCAAACACGCATCACAGTCTTTGCATTTAAGAGAACAGACACAACTTGGATTTAAAACTTCGATTTTATCAAATTCATTTGCCTGAGAAGAAGGTATAGTCCAAGTGCCATCTTCGTTCGTTAATATTAAGCTATCATCTATAGGAATTTGGATCGCTGTTTTGTGCCGATGCCTTAAGTCACTTATTTTTTTGGAAATTTTTCCTGAAAAATAAGTTAGTAAGGTGTTTTGTTTAACGAACATGTATTTTATAGACATATAATTCGTTAAAGTCATTACGTGCGAATAAACTAAAACTACGTTTGTAATGTTTATATTATTATCAGGGTTGCAATAAATCACGATATTTTTGAAAAAATCAAAAATCTGATTTTTTCGATTAAATCGTGTTTTTTTTTATTTTAATCAATTTACACTGATTTTTTACTTAAATATGGCAATAATGAACTGTAAAACCACTTATTTTCATTATTTTGTCTCTATTCGCCCAAAATTATTTTTTGTCTAGATTTACAGTTAGAAAATCTCCTCGGCGACATACAAAACTTGTATTGACATGAAAATATTCGGCAGCGTGCAGCGTAATTTATGAATATTTTTTTCGCTGGACTGATGACGATTAGTTATGTTTTTACCCTTACATAATGTATCTAAACACTTCGTTTTAAATAAACTATCTTCCTTTCTTCTAAATCTGCTCATGAGGTATTTGCTTCGGCAACTTGTTTTTACAGCAATTTATAATTTGATTTATATCACGATTAAAATTGAAAAAATCAGTTGATTTAAATCGTCGCAACCCTGGTTTAGTTGTACGAAACAAGATTTGATGATAAACTATTTATTTTTGCGGACCTAAATCTGGACCTACTTCAAACATTCTGAAGGGACCAAGATATATCAAGAACTGTGTACTTCAACTGGCTATTTCTTCTGCAATGATTCTGTGCCAACACAAGATTCAAAAACTCTTATAGATCACATTATCATTAACTCACAGAGATCAATATAATATCCGTTACTATAATCAAATCCGGCATCAGTGAACATGATATTCAAATAGTTGAATATAGTGAAAAGACTAGACCGTCTCATAAAATGATGTAACTGAAATATGTAGATATTAACAAAGTTTGGATTGCTCTTAAAGAATTGACTGAAAACTAATCAAACTACAACTCGATGGAAGAAAATTATGATCTTATGATAAATTGCTTTGCAACTCACACTAGATATAAGCCAAAGAAAATCAAACTCTGCCAATGTTCCAAAGATTGGATTAATAATGACGTTATTCAGACAATCAACGAACGGGCTATTATTTTAGGCAATCACGAAAATATCCACTTAGCCCATACTTGCAAAATAAGTTAAATTACTGCAGGAAGATAGTAAGAAGCAAGATACGACAGGTTAAATACAGGTACTACTTGAGAGAGTTTGGTAAAGTCACAATAACCCAAGAAAGACCTGGAGCATATTAATAATAATGCTGATCATAATGGTGACAATAAAAAATCTTAAGGTTAATAACTGATCCTACAAGAATCTGAGATCAGTTTAATAATAAGTTCTTTGTTGAAGTGGGCCTCTCGCTGACAAGAGACAATCAGCATGTGGATTTAGATATGAATAATGAATACTCGTCAACCAGCAGTATTCATCTGGCTGAGGTCTCTGAAATGGAAGTACTTGAGGTCATAAATTCTCTGGAAGTGGGTAAAGCATCTGGCAGGGATGATGTAGACGTAAAATCCATTAAGCAGTGTGGAGTGCAGATGGCCGCATTTCTTGGTAAATTAATAAATCAGTCTATCGAGAAGGAAGTGGTGCCAAAGAACATAAAAGTGGTTCAAGTGATAGCAGTGTTTAAAAGTGGTAATAGGGATAAAACAAACCACTACCGACGGTTGTCAATATTTTCAAAAATATAGAAAAATTTTTGAATAAGAGACGTTTATCATTTCGGAATTATAAAGATTTTTTTCTTTAAACGTCAATATGGCTTTCGAGAACTCAGTGACACCAGTGCGGCCTCGATTGACATGGTTACAGATGTTCAAAAAAACGTAGGTCGGGGAAAGAGGTGTGCTCTTGTGTCTCTTGATTTTAAGAAAGCCTTTGACACAGTTAACCACTCAATATTGTTAAGAAAGCTAGATAAAACTGGCATAAAGAGCAAGGCGTTGAGGTGGTTCACTATTTATTTAGATAAAAGGCCCCAATATGTCTCGCTTGGTATGGTGGTCAGAAGCCCCTTAAAAAATGTGGGGTACCCCAAGGATCAATTCTTGGGGCAACATTATTCTTAGTTTACATCAACCTTAAAGGAACTCTCCAACTATATGCTGATGACACTGCCCTTCTGTATTATGGTGAGACATTCAAATTATTAGGGAAAATATAAAAAGTGATCTGGACACTCTGTTTGTGTGGCTACGAGCACATAAATTAATACTCAATTTAGAGACATCATTCATACATATTGCTAAATATTTACGATTTTTATCAAAGTTCTTATCATTTAGTTAATGATTGTAATTTTTTACTGTCTCTGTTTCTTTTTATTTTTCCCTTTTTTGTATTGTGATTGTGGCTAGTTGGTCGATTATTTATTGTTATTTGTTGTTGTTTTTTTTTAAGCATCAGATTTTTTTAGTATGAAAAAAAATTAAGTATGAATATTTGTATTAGTTTGATGTATTCGAGAGGATGAATCTTTACAAGAATGTAATATATATTATTTTTTGTTTCAATAAATGCATTTAAGAGTGAAGTCTAGTGATACATTCGCCATTTAATTTTTTAATCAATATTTCTTAGCCTTTTCACTTTATTTAAAAAGGGGCCAAATAACCGTCCTTGAGTAGCAATTACCTACAATTTTGTATTAAAGAAATTTTGATTAATGAATTAATAAAAATAAGAAGTTGTGAAATTTGTCCATTTTTCTCTTTCTGCTTTTATTACTTTATAAATTCAAACTTGTTTGACTTTAAATTGTAGGTAATTAATGATGCTTCAAATGTCGGTATTTGGCCGATATTTGGATAAAAGGAAAAAGTAACGAACTATTGATCAAAAAACGAAATGGCGAATGCGTCGCTAGACCTCATCCTTAAAGTAAATAATATTAATAAAATTAAATAAATAAACAAACTTACCATTATCTAAAATAATTAAACGTTCATATAGTTTGTCTCGAACCATTTTCATTATGTCATTTATAGCCTTGTCAAGTTGACTAACATATTTGCCCTTTAAATATATATCCTTCAGTGTGCGATGCATGCGTTTGATATGCATATTTGCATTAGGGCCTAAATGTTGTCGGTAACAGTACGCCCAAGCGGTTCGATTTTCCACATAGTTTTCGCGAAAATATTCTCCAAAACTTTTCCATTCAGCATTTGATTTAAATTGATTTAAAGATTCCTGTAGCATTTGTTCAAAAGCTTCTTTATCGCGCTCTTTAAGAAGTGTTTGTAAAATTTTGTATACGGCTTCTTGCTGTTTGGAATCTTTTACCATGGCAAGCACATTTTTTTTCCAGGCTTTGTTTACATGCCAACTATAATAAAGCCGCATGTCTACAGTTCCTATTACTTCACACCATGCGTTGTAAAATGCATTGCCCATGTCAGACATGAATACGTTTGGTGACAAAGTTTCCTTGTTTAGATGAGTTTTCAAAATATCAAACATTATTTTAAAAATTTGGGTGTCAGGTCGATTGCTAAATGCAAACATGCAAGGAAAGCCTTGCCTTAAGTCATCCAATACCATGAGCGTAGTTAACTCGATGTCATATGAATTAAGTCCGTGCGTGCTGTCAATGCAAATGCAGCCGTTCCCATATTTTTTTAAAACTTCTAACTGCGTTTCATTCATTATAATTAATAAAAAATCATTCTTTTCAAATGTGTAGCTACAGTCTTCTTTCACTTCTCCTTGTTTTTTATAAAATCGTACGACAGAAGTACCATTTTTCTCATATGACTGATTAATCCAAGCTTCCAAACTGGTTGCATCATTTGCATAACGTACGGAATTGTCAATATTGTATTCACGTTTGATGTTAAATAAATCCTTTCGCGTAAGTAAATGAATTCGTCCAAAGTTATTCTCATCTGCGGTTTCTCTGACTTGACTTAATATATCATCAAAGGGAATTTTTTGTTGGATTTTTGATGCCAAAAAATCACGTTCAGACTTTTTAAGAGGAATCCTCCGTAAATCACTACTGCCATGACCTACATGTGTTGGAAGAAAACGTACACTAATCTTTCCAGTCTCCAGCGATGATCTTACACGCATGTTTGCTGGGCAATGTCCATTAATTCTATTGCTTCCCAAAGATTTTAAACGTTTAATATTTTTACCCCGACTGTTGAAGAAGCCATCCCTATGGCAATGATAATAATATATTGTGTTACTTTGGTTCTTGGATTTTTTTAATCTCGTATACCTACTGACAGTATCACTTTCAAGTTTATCCTTCCAATGATCGAATTCCACATAGGAATTAAAATTTAACTCTTTTATTGACATATCTAGACCATGAGCAAGATTGTAATGTTGTAAAATATCAAGCTTAGAAGATTTTGTGGCATCGCATAAGCAGCACGATATGATTTTGGGGTTTTGTTTTATTTTCTTATGCGACTTACAACTTACCAAATGCTTGATTAAACTTGTTTTATACGGATAATTTTTAGAACAATGATAGCAAATAAAATTCTTGATGAGTCTATCTTTACTGGGCAAATGAATATTCTTCACATGTCTTTTCAGACTGGATTTGCTGGAAAAAGATCTGTTACAATGGTCACACCGATGATCCATTTTCTCTTGTTAATTTCTCGCAAGACCACAAATAAATGAGCAATGCAAAATCTAAAATTATAAAACGCTACTTCAGATTTTATCTGGTTACTGCGTAGAGTTCTGCATGGGCCGTAGTTTTACAACCTGACCCGACCCGTCAACCATGCAAGACCTTAATGCGGACCCAAGAAATTATTATTTAAAAGCAATAAAGCTCAGCCGTCCGGGAACAATTATTTTGTAGGGACCAGAACCCGACAATCGGGCCGAACCGCGTAGAGCCCTTTTTTCATCAGGTGCAAGTAAAATGGTAGTTCTTAAATGGAAAACTTGCATCAGCTGATTAAAATGTCATCAAAGCGCTTGCATGCAATTTTAACATTTAAGTCAAGTGGTACATAAGTATTATATAACTTTTATACAATAAACTGTGTAAGCAATAAAAAATCGATAAATTTCTGGGCACATTCTGCCGTTAATAATAATTTAGTAACTCTGTAGGTATGGTGATGAACTTTAATTAGAATTATTTAATAAACACTGAATGGTATAATTAATTTTAAAAAAATGTAATAGATTTCTTGACAAAACGGTAGAGGAGAATGACAATTTTTTACAAACACTGAAATGTATACCGTTAGAAAAAAAATAACACTCTTCCTAACCTAGCCAACAAAATCTATGATCACCTTTACAGTGGCGGCTCGTCAGGTGAAGGGGCTCTTCACCAAAAAAAAAATAAAACCAGAAGGCCATTTTTTCAACAATTCATCTCACGCTTGGACTTCTAATTTAATTTTTAAATAATGTATTCTTGGCTTATATTACAAGGTTCTTGTAGGATTTTAAAATTTTTCTTCTAAAAGTCCTTTTTTATAAAGAGATTAAGGGTTCGGGCGCATATCGTTTTAGTTATTGATTTGATGCAATTTTAAAGGAAAACGAGTAAAAAGAATAATATTTTTCTAGTATATACTTGTCTGTTCCGTTTTCCTTTTTTAGAGCTATTTTAAATCATCAAAAATATAACCCAATGCAATAAAATATTTTAACAACATAAACAAAAAGGTATTTATTTTTAAAGAGAAAAATTAAAGTACTTATAAAAGTAATTGAAACATTTTTTATGGAAGAAGTGGGATAATTTATAATAAAAAAAATAGTGCGGGAAGAAATGAGAATGCGTTATTATGAATATACACAACGGCACTTAAGAAGGAGTATTCCAAAGCATTTGCACCAAAAACTGCTTTTAGATCTACGCTCCTAAAAGACATGATTTCTGAAAAAATCATCAAGTTTGGCATGGTGAGCTATATTTACCTAATTTTTAATCTTGAAAAACCGAGCCCGAAAAACGCTGGTTAGAGTCATACATACGTCTTATGTTAACATTTTGGATTGACACTAATATTCATATTTTTCCCAAATAAAAAAAATGTTTTTTTTTGAAAATAAAGAGCCAGCTAGGAATATCAAAAGAAAAAAAACATTTACAAAAACAAATTTAACCCAACCATGCAGAAGGGGAGAGGTAATAATTTAATTTTCGAAATTTGATAGTACCTATAGTATGAGTCGGAAATAATAGTCAGTGATTCATGGCTTTCATATAGAGTGTAGTGGGTTGTACGAAGTTAGGCGAGACAATTCCAGTGTTTTTTTGAAATATTAATAGAGCAGAATATTTATTTTCGTGAATTTTTTTTCCTCTAACTTTATATAAGCCGTTGCTCTCGATATGAAAGCGATGAGTCACTGACTATTATTTCCGACTCATACTATAGTTAGGTGAATTTTTAAAGAACTGTGGGCGTCAGGGTTGGCATGATATATATCACTGATATTTATAGCTCGATATATATCATGATATTTATTATTGAAAAATAAATTTTAATTTACCGCCAAATTTTGTATGGTTTGGGTTGGTATTACGGTTGGTAACACTATTTAGTAATTTAACTGGCTTGGTCATTGAATAAAGAGTCGTTTTTTATTCAATGGGCTTGGTACATATTTAAGTCTCCGAATTTGTTTCGGGTTCGTTCGGGTTTGTTCTAGGAATCCCCTATTTATTTCATTATTATCTCTCATTACTGAAGCGTTCGTCGATGCAACTGTGCATTGTGTGTAGTTTTTTATTACAACGTTAATCTGTTATAAAATTTAAATTTAAAATGCCAAAACGTAAGCTTAATATTTGGAAATATTTTGAAGAAACAAATAAGGTTGGAAACAGTGGAAAATGGGCAAAATGTACAGCTCGTGCAATATAGCTTGAGCTCTGACTTTTAGGTGCGCAGTAAACAGGTAGGCGGAGCTATCCGGGAGCTCATTAATCTGATGATCTTTTTAAACGCACACTTCTGTATAGTCTATCAGAAAAGTAGGACGTTCATTGGAAAAAAAGTTATTACTGTATTTATTTTTTAATAGATATTTTTATCGGAAAATTATTTATTTCGGGGGGAAGGCGTAACCCCCTCCCCCCCCTTGGGTGTGCCACTGAAAGTGATACATGTACTTTTAAAACTTACACTCTTAACATATTTTGTATATACATCTTTAATTATATAAAGTCGAAATTGTGTCGGCCATAATATCATTATTAAAAAACCAGTGATGCAAAGTAATAAAATAAATGCTCATTAAATATGGAAAACCTATGACTGAGGATTACCGACAATTTAAACATATATGAATAGATGTAAATATGTATATTGTTCCAAGAAAAGGCAGCCATAAAAGCATAATAAACACATAATTAGGCCATATTATGCAAAAAGCAACTAACCCTGTATCTAAGTTTGTATGGTCAAAATATATAAAATAATTTTACTGTTAGAATAATAAAATAACAATATAATTTACATATTGAATAGTTAAGTTTTAGTTTTGAAAAAATTTCCGAAAATTTAAATAATCAAAAAGAATTAACTCTTTAATATTTTATTGGTTGGTTGCTTTTTGCATAACACGGCCCGATTAGCAAATAGGATTAGCAGTCGCTACGGATTTATCAATCAAATCGCACTTTTACTTTCTACGCGGACTGTACTTTACTAAAATGCGGTATTAGGTATCTCTGTCGTACACCGACTCTCCTTTTCTATCATCTGCGCATCTCAGGGCTCATGCTACAATGCACGACCTGTAAGAAGTGTTAAGGTGGATTTATAGTCGCCGTAACGTAAGCCGTAAGAAGTAACGTATGCCGTAAGAAAAATAAACATATGATTAGTAACACATTCATTTATAGTTCAAAAAACTTAAGCAGTAAGAATTAAGCCTAAACCGTAAGCAGTAAGGAAATGGTTTATTTTCATTCCTTACGTTACGTCTTCGGCCGCGATCGGTCATACTCGAACATATAACCGCAATGAACTGTCAGGCATTTTCTTTTGATTTACAGTCGTTTTGAGTTTTAAAATTTAATTTTCTCGTACGAAACTTTGTAAAAAAGAGCGACTTTGAGACAGAAACAGCTGCTATTTTGAAACAAGAGTTTTTAACCAAGAGCAAAACATTAAATTATAACCTAACTATTTGTCTTCTTACTTCTTAATTAATTTAATCTATAAATGGGTTTCTTGTTGCGGCTTAATTCTTACGTCTTACGGACTACTGCTTACGTCTTACGTTACGGCGACTATAAATCCACCTTAAGAAAGAAATGCATACCAAAACGTTTAAATGATCATTATGTTAAATTTTCAGGAACTCAGACTGAGCAACATGAAGATGAAATATTATCATCACTTATAGGCAAGTGCAGCTATATCAAGATCACAAAAATGACATAGATCCTGACATAACTACGCTAAGGGAAAGGAGACATAGGGATGACCTTATTGAGACATATAAAATAATTAGTGGGCACTATCAGTGAGATCAAGAATATTTTCCACCCCAACCAAAACGCGCATCTTCGAGGCCACTCTATGAAGATAGAGAAAGAAAAAGCTGCGAAATTCCAGAGGAAGAATTTCTTAACCAATCGTGTGGTATATTCATGTAATGCACTAACAGAGGAAACAGTGACCGCAGCAAACGTTAATGTATTTAAAAACAGGTTGGACAAAGAACTAAAACAAAGTGCAGCAAGATCGATCCATTATAGTGCATAATGACAATATGGTGTAAACAATAACACAAGTTAATATACAATAGCTTCATCAGTTTTACCGTTTGCTATTGCTCAATTACAGTATAACTAAAATCATAAATGACATAAACATTGTAACGAATGCTGAACATATGCTAAGTCACCTAAAGCCAATAGCAGTCGCTTTAGACAGAGCTCAAAGGGATAAAGTGACTATTGCCATTGTAGCTGAAATTTGGCATAAACTGGAACTGGAAAAAAATGTCCTACTTACGTCCACTGAGCCCACCCCCAAGCATATTTTCTGGCTACGCCACTGCCCGCACTATACCTAGTTCCATTTTTTAAGACCGCAAGCCGCCACTGTCTTCGAATATAGAATAAACTTTCATTCAAAAATGATATACTGGTAGAAACATTACCCTAAACCATTCTAACCAATACACCTACCTAACTAAAGAAAGAAAGATAACAAGCGGATACATTACAAAAATGGCAACACCAAATCTATTTGGTAAGCTCTTGTTTCGTACACACGTAATAATTTTGAAAATACAATTCGTCAAAATTTAGGTGTTAACGTAATTTAAACATCAAAGTTTAATCCTGAGAAAGTTGATAAAAAACAAAGATATGGCACATTTAAAAAAGTGTAAGTTAGTAGTGGTTTTTAATTCCCCACCCCTTGTATATACTACCAAATAATTCAAAATATATAATGTACCTTACAGTCGTATACTTATTTTTGTAACTTGAGCCAAAATTGTCACACTTCTAAAACGCACAAGACGGAATTCGTTGTTCAAACGTCCCGGAGACAAAACGTGAAAACGACTTTCGCGCCATAAGTTATGTCCATAGACATATAAAAAGTTTTTTTATGTCTGTGGTTGTCAACCGATTTTCTTTCGATCGATCGTCCGTTCATTCGGCTTCTTTCAATCGATCAAAGCCATAACAACAATTTAAAATAAAATTAACGATTTACATAAAGTAACGAGTCCTAACACAGTTAGTAACGAATCGGTCCAAGTCATTAAAAGTAACGAACATTTACAAATTGCCTAGTGAGTGACGGCATACATGTGTCCGTAAAAGAACAAAGTCGGTGCACATCAAAGTGCCCCTGAATCACTGCGTTTCTGTAATTTACCAGTTACTTAGGGGATTATTGCCTATAAAGATATCTGTAATGTTTTGGGGAAGAGTAACCGCCAGGCTTATCCATAAGGTTATCGAAATCCCTATGTTATTGATCAATAATTATTTGGTAGCTTTAATATAAAATGCCCAACTTACCAAAGACGGATACACAAAGTTAGTAATTAGAGATTATAACCTCAAACCAGCCTCAAACACTGCTTCTTGTTGCTCGTACCACCGTTTCACAGTAAAAACGAAAAAATAAACCATAGAATATTATTTAAGGTACTGGGATAAACCACGAATAAATTACAAAAAACTCTTTTGTAGATCTCAGGTACTCTACTCAACCAAAATAATCGATAATCAGCCATGCCATCACAGAACACGAACAAAGAGAAAAGTTATTAACGTGTTAAATGATAGATGCCGCTGTGACTTTTAGGGCGATGCTAACACCGAGAAGCGGAGTGGGATGAACTAATTAGGGCGGAAGGGGGGTAGGGGAAGCCACCATATGTTTTTATTTTTTGAAGGTTTAATTAATATTTTGAAATTTAAAATTTGTAATAATTTTTTTTTTATTAATTACGTTTTTATTACTAATAAATACAATTTGCACTGCACGATTCGTAATAACAACGTATTTTTATAAAAAATTATTTAAAACAAATTTTAAATGTCAAAATATTAATTAACCTCGATAACAAATATTATATATATTATTTTTAGGAAAACAATCAATAATACAACGTTTTTATTGCACAAAACCATTAAATTTATATAAAATAGTCTTTAAGGAACGCCTTTGAAGTATTCCTTAATCTCTACAAAAGCAGAGGCCAAGGAACCCTGCGTCAAAGTGTTCTCAAGATACTACATACCACCCTCGACAAACACCCACAGCATAAATAAATTTATTAACAAAATAAATAACTGAGATCACACATCTATGGTACACAAATAAGTTTAGGGTCATAATAATTATTAAAGTTCAGAATTTAGAGAATGATAGGTCGAGATCCAGTACCAGTGAAGATCAATAAATCAGGTGGAGGTCAGTATCCGTGAGGGGCATCTTCAAGTTCAGGTCTAAATCCAGTGGCGGTTGGTTAACATCACGTTCATCAACATTCTGAAGGATTTATCATGAAACAAGAGAACAGCGACAGAGTCTAATATTGGCAAATTATTTCTCTTACCACTAGTTAACACACATATCAGGTACAAAGTCAAAAAAGGGGCAAAGAAAGAAGAATTTATGTAACTTTTAAGATTTTATTGTTTATTTTGCTTTTACAAAAACTTTTGTATATTTAAGTGACGAACTTATATAGACTACCTTGGTTATTTTGTTCACTTAAATTCTTGTGAATCCTTAAATAGACAGTCAGCTTGATAATATCAATAGTTATATAATGTTGCTGGCAAAAATTGGGTAATGTACTACCTATCCCTAATATGTTTAATAACATCGAGCCTTTTTTTTAACCTCGATAAGAAGCTGACTGAAGTTTTCAATAAGAAATTTGATATATTATGAAAATAGATGTTTTTTAAATCGGCCAGTGAACAAATAGATACATATCACGATACTTGAATTATTTCTTGCAGAGAAAGTAGTAAAAGTAAAGTAAAAATTTGAACAAATTGTTTTGAAATTTAGGGTCGTTGACCTTAACGATAGAAAATAATGGAAACTGTTTTTAGATTATTTTTCTTAAATATAATAATATAACTTCTTACCCAGACATGCAATAAGACTTTCTTTTGCATTTTCAAAGCACGATCTTGAGATATTTTTAATAAAAACCCAAAATAATTTCTTAACAAGCCATGTCATATAAAATAACAAAACCAAACACAAGACACAAGGAAAAAGGTGGTTAAGAAGTGGAGCAACGTGATTGGTTGCTATTCAAATATGTATTTTGATTTGAGCCAATCTCTTTCATATCCTAAAACGGCAGACATCTTTTGAAGTGGCAGACAAGTGACATTGACATAACTGACTGATGCGATATTTCGCATCCAAGTTTCATACCCCTGCATGCCATACACAAACCGTGTTTGGCCGTTGGCGTGTTTTAACTTTAGGATATGTTCCGTATATCGACTTTTGCTCACCAGTCGGTAACCAGCGGTTGTGTAGCGGTTGCCTTGTGGTCACTTGAAAATTTGGTTAGTTGTGGGACACCGAACAATCCGAACATCTGTTTGGTTTGTGAACAATACATAACCTAGTTTTTCTAATTATTTTCGTTTATGTAAGTATTATTTGTTATCAAATAATTGTTTGTTTTGTGATCAAATTCCGGCTTATAGATACCAGCACAACTCCTACAATCTGTACTACTTCAAATCCTAAAAATGGATATTTACGACATTCGAAATATTGCTGCTTTTTTCTTTGAGGAATTGCTTTTCAGCGACGAAGAAAGTGAAGATGAAGATAATGTTAGAGGAGCTATTAGTAAGTATATGAATTTATCAGACCTAAAGCTAAAGTTTTTAATGTAAAAATCTGCTTTTCTTTACCAAATTTTTACCGTATTTTTTAGCATTGCGTCCTAGAGTAAAGTATTATATTGAGGAAGTTGTAGATAACTACACAGAAGATGAATTCCGTCAAAATTTTAGAATGTTTAGAGTGACATTTAATTGGGTTCTTTCCAAAATACGGCATAAAATAAGCACTAATGTTATTGATAGAGGACGACACACTATTACTGCTAAAAGCCAATTATTAATTGCACTGTGGTATTTTGGCACCCCAGATTCATATAGGTAGGTAACAATAATCAAGTTTACACAAGTACTGAAGAACTTAACACATATTATCTGTTAACATATTGCTCCAAATTTTTTTTTAAACCATATTACTGGTAATTAAGAATGCTACAAATATTTAGAATTAGGAATAATTTGTTACACTTTTATTTTAAAGATCGATTTGTGGACGTTTTAACATTGGGAAGGCTACTGCATTAAGAACAGTTAGACGTGTTGCTCTTGCACTTTATGTTATAGCCCCTGAAATCATTGCTTGGCCACAGGGAGAGTATTTGGAAACTGTAAGACAAGGATTTGAAAACATGGGGTTTCCAAATACAATTGGTTGTGTAGATGGCTCGTATATTAAGATTCCAATGCCTAAAGAAAATGGTTTGTCCTATATATGCAGGAAAAACTTTGCAGCTGTGATATTACAGGTAAGTCGGTATATAGAATTATTAGCCGAGCCCTTATTTGGACATGTTTATAAAATATAAATGTTTTTTTTGTTTTTAGGGTGTCTGTGATCACACTCTTAAGTTTACACATTGCTACACCGGTGAGGCAGGTTCCTGCCATGATGCAAGAGTTTTAAAAAAGAGTGAATTATGGACACATATTAATGACGAAGCAAGGGAAATGTTTCCTGGGGATACACATTTAATTGGAGATAAAGCTTACCCATGCCTACCACAGCTTCTGACTCCCTACAAAGATAATGGTTTTTTAACACCTTTACAAAGAAACTTCAATCGTTTATTATCAGCAAGTCGCTGCACTATTGAGAGAGCTTTTAATTTGCTACAGAAAAGATTTAGAAGATTAAAAGATATACTTGAAGTTAAAAAATTGGAATGGGTTCCTATTTACATTATTGCATGTTGTGTCCTACATAACATTTGCATACTACAAAATGATATTATCGATATAGACTTTAATGAAGAAAATAATGAGAATGAAGCTAATTTAGAGCCAGTTTTAGAAGAAGTAATTAGAGAGAGACTTATAATGGGTAGAAATAAAAGAAATAGAATATGTGCCGAACTAGGAAGAGTTTAATGAAAATTTTACTGCATTATACTTTTTTTTTAGATTTTATATTTTATGAGAAATATTTGTTCCATAATATAGGTAGGTTCTACAAGGCTACAATAAAGTTAAATTTCTTAAATTATGTACATTTATTATTCCTTAAACTCCCTTAAAATTATTATAAAAGCAATCCAAACAAAGAACAACAAAGAAACTTTATATTCCACAAAACATAAAAAATAGTAAATACCATAAATAATATATAAGTTCTGTAAGGGATCTCCACAGAAAAAAATTGAATTTGAGATGCACAGAGATGTCTTCTTAGCTAGAAGCTAGTCAAGCATATGTCAAATTGGTGATACTAAATTTTGATTAATTTTATAGTGGAAGCTAAAAAAACATCGTGCCTCTCAATTTTAGTTTTATTCCTCGGAGAACCGTTACAGAATACCTAAGTATATATTATTTATTTAAAGATACATAATATCTAAATTTAATCAAAAATTAATCGCTATCGTCTTTATTATCCTTTTCTCTAAATTGGTTTTTTTCAAAATTATTTTTAAACCAGTTGAACATCTCCTTTTTCATAGCCATCTTTTCATCATGACGTTTTTGCCGTCTTTGTTCAACTTCATAAGACGATAAGATTTTTTTTCTTCCTTCCTCACCAGGAGATAACTTATTTTTCTTTGGAGTGGTTTCCTCATTTTTATCTGATTCTGTATCTAGCTCAGTTACTTCAATGTTTATATTTCTTTTTTTTAAAACTCCAGTACTAGATGCTGTTAACACTGGGTTAAACCGAGGATCATTAAAATATAGCTCTTTGAAGTCATCAAAATACTTCCAAAACACTTTGCCAGCACCTGTACTTTTTTGGTCAGTTAAAATTTTGTCATACATTTTCTTCATGTTCCTCCATTTTTCATCGCACTTCTTTCCTGATTTTTCTATTTCGTGTGTCATTAACTCTTTACTTATACGTTCCCAAACCTGCTTTTTATTGTACATCGGGGATTCAAACTTCTCCCTATGTGTTTTATAGGATGTAATAAGACATTTTGTCATATTGTCTGTCCACTGGGATGTAGATGACGTAGTTGACGTGCTTGGCTGTTCATATTGAAAATCAGTCGTTTGATAAACTTCCTCGTCGGTACTAATATTTGCATCTCGATTATCATTTAATACATTTTCCTACGAGCGTGCGCAAAGTAGTACTTTGCGCACGCATTTTTGTGTGCAAAGTTACACTTTTCCGCACTAGTGCGGATAAGACTTTTATCCGCACTGGGTGCGGAAAAGTAAAACTATTCAAAAATCTCCTTGGTAGGGAATATTTATATTTATTTTAGTAGCTGTAAACTATTTTATGGCAATGTGAGAAGCCGTTGCAAGAGTATTCTCTTTTATCTTTTAATCGTAATTCCCGATATTTGTATTTCAGCTTAAAACGAAAAAAACTGTATTTTTTAAGTACCTCGTATAGTGATAAATGATTATAATATTGCCAAGCAACAATAAATGTACATGTCGATTTTGACACATGATGTCAGATTTTTCCTCAGTTTCTATGTCCACAAGAATCTACAAACACCGACACTTTTATTTTTATCAAATCATAAAAAGGCTTAAACACTGTTAAATAAATTATCATATTTTTATTTTTGTTGTTATCTGATATGAAGCTCGTAGGAAAAATGTTGTTCCTAACAAGTGCGCAAAGTGCTTTTCCGCACGCAAGAACTTATCCGAACTCCGCTTCGCGTCGTTCGTCCAACTGTACTTGCGTGCGGAAAAGTATCACTTTGCGCACTTGTTAGGAAAATAACTATTTTATCTCCCGGTGTGGCATTGTCACATTCATAGCGATAAATTTTTGAATCTTCCAAGGAAACATGAGCCGTGTTTTTCAAGCATTCATGATGAGAGCAAATAAGGCTATTCTCTTCAGATATTTCGTTTAAATATCCCAGTTGAGCGTTGCAATGCCCACAGTAAATAATCTTATTTTTGCTTTCAAAAGAAGTGTCAACCTCCTAAAACAATAAAGCCTTATTATTAAAATAAAAAAGATTATACAAGCTTTTACTTGCCATTATTTTTGTTGAATAAATACACGAACCATACATCCATACAATTTCTTTAGTAAATTCGTAAAACAATAACACCAGCACGATAAACTAAAAACATATAAAAAGGTAGGTTATTAGAACAAAACACATTATTTTTTAAATTTTCCCGCCTAAATTGAAATTATTACCGCTCAAACCAGTGAGTTTTGTTGGTAGTTTCGGTGACAGATGAATTACCAGTTTTCAGGCAAACCTTGTCCCATAAATGAACACTTTTTCAGGAACTCATATATTCGGGACACTAAACCAAGAAGTTGGTAAAAATATTGTATATACGGAACATATCCTTAATTCACCTCAGCGTTGCCAGATGATTTTTTTTTATTTCCCTAGATTTTTGACCAAAAATTCCCTAGATTTCCCTAGGCAATTTTTTTTTATATTTTAGGGAGGAGGGGATAATGAATTTTAGTTTTTTTAGCTTTATTATCTTTAAATACCTAACAAATTTTCTCTTTAAAAAAGTAACAAAAAACTATACAATAAACATATACATATTCTAAATAAATTAAACAAACCACTTTTTTTAAATTTATTGGTTTTCTTTTTTCCCATACAAATTTTCTGATTTAAATTTCTGAAATATTTCTGGGTTAATCGTTAAATTAAAACAATTGCTTGTCGTTATTTTGTATCCAGGACACTATAACTTTTTAATAATTTTTGATTTCTTCTTTAGGGGTCTTTCTTATAGACAGAAATAACGACAATGTATTATAAAAATCGCAAATTTAAATCTTACTCCACTCTGGGATTCCCGGTAGTTTACCGCAGGGGAATCACCGAAATAACGAAATTGCACGATACACAATAAAGCGCTCCGAGACTAATAGTCAGGGAGCCGGAGCCCGGAGAATCTCCGAAATTTCCCGATACATAAACAATTGCGTACTAGATCTGTATGCTGTTTTATATCTCAAAACGTAAAAAAGATACATTATTTGCTATTTTGTATGTAATAATTAGTATTTATATAATATTATTATAATATTTAAGATATATTTTATCTAATTCAAAAATTCCCTAGATTTGGCATTAAACTGAATATAATTCCTTTTTTCCCTATAAGCCGCAAAATTCCCTAGAACTAGGGAAATTTCTCTAGGTCTGGCAACCCTGATTCACCTTTAATTAACCGTGGCGTGGGTTAGGGACGCAAATAAGTATCGATCAACGAAGACAAAAATGCGAGCTAAGTTTTGGCGACAGCAAGCGTTTTTTTTAGAAGTCGCATCTGGTTTTGATGAGAATAGAAGAGCTTTATTGATTAGATGATTAGAAATAATTTTTGATTAGGGTCGATACCGATACTTTGGTATATCGATGCTTTTTTGAGTATCGTTAGCCCATCGATACTTTCAAGATACTTTAAGAAGTATCGTTGCGTGGGCAGACCACAGAAGAAAAAGAGGTTGCCTATGATAGTGATGGAGAACTATTGATAGGTTTATTAAAGCTATCGTAATGTCGATAGTTTTGATTTTAAGCTCAGTTGTAAAAGATTTTGAGGGACAGGTTTGAGTTCTGCGAGGGACAGGAGTAGTAATTTTGAAGCAATGAATATATACTTTAACGGCAGTCGTTTTTTTTTAAAAGTCACTTTTACTGCGTTCGGTTAATGCAAATCTGTCTCCTCGGTCTACCCATTGGTAGAGTTTTGCGTTTGTTTTTAATAGATCTATGAGCCCGGGTGGATCTGCTCGGAGCTCTGTCTAACATGGGATCGATAAACGCTACGCGCTTGTTTAGCTCAAATATCACGTGACATTACATCTGCATTCCTCGATTTTTTTCAAAACCGAACGCAGCATTTGACGGCGGGGGCTGTTCTTTTTTTAGAAGTAACTTTTTGATGGGAGGGTCAGTGGCGGTGCCAGGATTTTTGGAATGGGTGGGCTGATTTTTGAGTGGGCACTACCCAAATGAAAAGTGACTTCTAAAGAAAAGTCATCGTTCTCTTGTTGACAATAACATATAACGCGACTCTTTTCTCATCAAACCTTTTATAGCCAATAAGTCCCCCTTCCCTCCAGAAATTCCATTACAAAACCGAATCCATCAATTTTGGGTGGGCACTCATGTTTCTAGGGTGGCCCAGCGCCCACTCTGGCCCCACCTAGCGCCGCCGCTGGGGAGGGTAAAAGAAATTTTACGGAGAAAGCGGTGTTTTTTCTTCTGAAAACGCCTTTTTATGGGACCACCACTGGTTTGTATGGGGCGGACTAGTGATTAGTGATGACGTTGGCAGAACAAGAAAGGCAAACATATTTGTTAATGAAATGAGTTAGTTTTTTTCTGTAAACCCCCCCCCCCCCCCATTTTTTGAAGGTGTATATACATGTATATACATATTTACAATGGAAGATGCTGGCCCACCCGGCATCGCCCGGTAAGATACCATTGCATCAGTTTACGCGGCGTGAAGTTGCTCTTTGAGTTAACGTTTCGTCGCTGTGCTGATGTTTCCGGTTTCCAGGGTGGGGCCGTATAAAAGAAGCATGATGGAAGCTCCAAGATCAAAATATTCCGGAGGTAAACTCGCCCCCCGATCGGATCTCCGGGTGGGGGCTGGTCCTGTGGCTTCATCAAGCGAAATTAATGAATTATCCACCATTTCCGACAATTTACTGGGTTCCTCCAACAACACTCAACGAGGAAATGGTGTGGCGCCTGCAGTTGCTAACAGACCCAAAAGTAACAACTTCAAAATTGATTTCTGCAATATTAGAGGGCTTAACACTAACATCAATTCAGTCCACCAGCACTTACAATCTTCCAAGCCTCATGTGCTTGCGCTGACCGAGACAAAAGTCAGAGCGTCAACGAACACCGTCAGCTATTTATATCCTGAATATGATTTTCACTTCCGTTTTAGACGCAACTTTGGGGTCTGTCTGTTCATTCGAGATGATCTTTGCTGCCAACGGGAGGAAATACTGGAACCGAAAGACTTTGATGTAATGTGGTTTAAAATATCTTCACAAAAAATCACTAAGTTTATATGCTGCCTTTACCGACCTCCAAGCGACATGCATTACAGGGCCCTCTTCTCATCACTAGCCAACACAATCGACTTCTTGCAAACCAACCATCCGAATGCCGAAGTTGCTATCTTTGGCGACTTTAACGTCCACAATGTCAACTGGCTTAAATACTCAAACACCAACGATGAGCAAGGCCGCGAGGCCGAATCTTTTGCGATCAGTTCTGGTCTAACTCAACTCGTAGAAGAACCAACGCGGGTTCCAGACCGAGCTGGGGATTTTGCTAGTCTTTTAGATCTCTTTTTAACTTCAAATCCAGACCTATATATGGTCACCGTACAACCACCATTGGGCTCTTCCGATCACAAACTTATTTCAACCCTAAGCGAGCTGCCAATTAGTTCTAAACAACCTCCTACAGGGGCGCAGCCAGGGAGGAAATTTTTTGACATGCAAACTACTGTACCTTTATATTCTTAATAGATACAAGTAATTACCTACCTGCTTAATAGATATACATTTTTAATTTTCTATTTAAAATTGAAATAGGTAAACGGTCGCGTCTACTCCTCGCGATTTAAAAAAGTTTTATTTTGCCTACGGCTGTGACTGTGCCATACTCGTCTCGTTGTCGCGGCGCGCAATTACTCGATTAGTATGAGCACAGCACGCGGACATTCGCGATGAACTTTCGACTTTAACCTTGAGTGAGAAGTGAGCATTCAGCTATTTCCGCATTCTGCATTAAAACGTCGTAACAGGTGCACTATTTTACTAATTATATTATTGTTTATTCGTAGAAGTAGAAGCCTTTATAGATTGACAAGTATTCTTAGGTAAGTTCAACAATAGGTAATATAGCGACGATACAATGATTTGTAGTATTTTTTCTTAGTAGATTGTTACCTATTTAATTTAAGTACAAGTTTTAACATTATTATTATTTCAAAAACAGGAAAAATAATAAAAATTAAAAAATGGCCATCTACAGGGTGTTTTGAAACAAGTGCAGCTGATGACGTAACAGATAAAGTTAAAGAAATAAGAGGCCTGGCAGATGATAATTTTCAAACTATTTTTAAAAAAGCTCAAGATCTACTTTCGGAATTCGATATTGAAATCAGAATACCTAGACTACCGCCAAGACAAATACAAAGATTGGTTATAAGAACAGATTCCGCGGCTGAGTATTTCAAAATAACAATTTTTATTCCGTTTTTAGATGGCCTCATAGCAAATCTCGAGGATCGGTTTTTAAAACATCGAGAAACCATTCAAAATTTTGAATGCCTTTTTCCTTATGATAATCAAGACTTTGATAGTCAATTTAAATGTTTTTTGGAACTTCACAGCTTCTACAAGAATGAATTCCTTGAAGAGTTTTCCAACAAAACTATGTTAAAAGCTGAACTTGAGCTGTGGTATAAAAACTGCAAAAACAAGAAACTGAAGGAAGATCTGGACAAAGTGCATTTTGAATGTGATGCCAATATATTTCCTAATATAAAAAGGCTTTTACAAATATTTTTAACTTTGCCTATTACAACTGCCACATCTGAAAGGTCATTTTCAAATTTAAAATATTTAAAAACATATCTGCGTAGCACCACGGGGGAGGACAGATTAAATGGTTTGGCAGTTCTTTATGCGAACCACGATGTAGATATTACCGTGGAAGAAATTCTGGACGAAATGGCAAAAACAAAACGAAGAATTTTACTTTAAAGCGATTACTTACAACTTACTGTATATTTTATTTTATTTATTTATTAACGGGCATTGCCCAATTTCACAAATAAAGTGGTAATTAAATCTATCGCAGAATAACATATACAAAATAATTAAATGTTTAGGTGAACAATAAAAATAATAATAAGAAAAAAAAACTCAAACAATCCAATAGCTCAAATAAAATGAAAAACATAAATGATAAGGTTTGTGACGAAATTCGAGACCTCAAATCATAGTATGTAGTTGTTTAATGAAGTCCGATCTTTTTGAAAAGAAATCGAGTGTGGGATGCTCATTGGCTAGTCTGGCTGACTTTGATATAAAAGCATTTTGGCCGTAATTAGTTATGTGAGGAGGTATTGAAAAGGTATTCCTCAGACGTGTTTCCCTTGAAGGCACATGGAACCCTATTTTATTTAGCAAGAGAGGACAGTTATATTTATTATGTATTAAATTGTAGAGCATTTTAAGGTCTTTTAGATTCCTGCGTTGTTCAAGCGTATTTATCTGGATGTTAGATTCCAGCTGATAATATGTTAGTTCTGGGGTATTAAGTTTGAAGGCCATGTATTTTAGAAATTTATGTTGAACCCTCTCTATATTTTGGATATGTACACCTAGTTTCACGGCTAACTTCCAGGGGAATAAAATAATTTTAAATTTGCTGCAATTTTTAGCCGCAACAGCCTATATATTTTCGGGTCGTGAAACTTCGTCTTTTAGCGTCTTTACAAATCAATAGTATGCGTAAGACAGAGAAAGAAATTCCTTTCATCGCTATTAAACAAGATAATGTGATTTAATGCTTTGCAATGAATTTAAGAGACCCGCTGGCAATAGGTTGACGTTAATTAGGTCACAAGAGTGTGTGTGTGGGGGGGGGGGGGGGGGGGGTATAAGGGTTTAATTGTTCGCTGTTTGAATATTAATAATAAATAAAATTTATTGCGATTAAAATTTTTTAAACCAAATAATATGTTGCGCAAGAAAATCTATTATCAAAATTTGACATGTGATGTATCGGTGTCAAATTGTAATGATCGACGATATTGTCTTGTCTTGTATGTTTTTTGGATCGACGATATTGATACAATAAACTATGCGGACGCAAAGACAAGGTGACAAAGGGAATCAGTGATTAAAGGTTAGTTCATATAGACGCGAGTCACGAAAGGCGAATCGCGAATTTCATTCTCATTGGTCGATTTCAAATTAAATTTAGTGGCGGTAAAAATGACTAGAGGTTTTTAAGTTATTTTGCGAATTCGCAAAATTTTAATTTAGAGGACGAGAATCTTGAAGGTATATATTATCTTATTGGCCGATTTAAAATGAGTGGCGGGAAGATTGATTTTGTCATCCTTTAGCCTCATTTCCTGAATTAAATTATGATAGGCACCCTGTTTCTTAGTTTCTTTCTAAATTAAAAAATCTCGCAGGTTTCTATTGACCTGTGTTTTGTGTGCTCTATTTTTTAACAATAAATTGGCAGCGATTGCTCGTCTTCGTCACCAATGCCAACATAACAAATTTGCATTGTTCATTTGGACGTTTCTTGATAATTAAAGTTTAATCAACAATGAAAAAGAAATGAAAACTTAAAACGGAATTACTTATAGGTAAAAATAAATATGTGACGTAAATGTCACTCTGTCAATATTTCGAGAATATTCGTCGTATCCTATATGAAATAGGAAAAAATTGCGATTTTTTTTGCGTATGTTTGCGATTCGCATCTAAGTATATGAACTAACCTTTAGGGATATATACTAAAAAAAATTATTATCAAAATTCGACAGGTGCTGTCAATGTCAAATTGTAACAATAAACGATAAATTGATGAGAAGGATGAATCCAACTAAATTGCTTATCACAAAGTTCGAAAAATGGTTTTGTTGCCGTTTCACCAATCACAACACTTAGTTTAGTTTCGTATTACCCATTGTTATTTTATATCACTTCCTGAATTTGGGAGTGAATATCTTAGGATCATTTATTAGTTTTCTTTTTAGGAAATAAACCAAATTATACAGTAAATACAAAAAAAAACTGCGTAAACAGTGATTAACGGGATAATGCTGTGTAAGTTGTGCCCAAAACAACAAACTGTTCTAATAAGAAAATTAGGATAATTCTTGCCCTGGGACATTAAACAAAAAAAATATTGAAAATATCCCAAGATATTGACTAAAATTATAAAACTATGTTATACAGTGAGGACCTATAGCCCCCCCCCCCTCCCCTCTAACTTCTAAATCGTTCTGTATATTTTAATGAAATTTAGAACAATAATATTTGAGTAACGTCGGGTTGCACAAAGAATTTTACTAATAATTATTTACCCATCAAGTTTGACTGTGACATAAATGACTTTAGGAGGCGTTAGATGGGTACTCACAGTCAAAGGTGCGTGATTAGTAAGTTAAAAATTAAGGTAACCGGGCCAGTATGATTGTGAAAAAATTATTTCTGCCAATGTTACGTCTGTCACGGTCTGTCACAGTGAAACTTGCTGGTTAAATAATTATTATTAATATTCTTTGTACAACCCGACATAAATCTTGCATATTTTGACATACTACTGTAAATTTCTAGATGACAGCTGGGTCCGCTTTTTTGAAATACATTCGTCTACTGATACCTCATTTTAAAGGTATTTTAATGCTTGAGACATCCTCTAATTTACAAAATTAAAAAGAAAAAATTAATTAAAAATAAATTAAAATTAGTTTTTGCAAAAAATGTCTGCATACTTTGCGTTCCGGATATCATTCATTGAACATACGAACAGCAGCTTGGTAATTTCGACTAGCTTCGCCAAAAATAACTGCTTCAAATGTATCTTGTAAACGTGGAGAACCCCATTTCCATTTAAAAAAATATTCTAAAAGCGGACCCAGCTGTCATCTTGAAATTTACAGCTCTCGAAATTGGTATGTCAAAAACTGCCAGACTTAGTACTCAAATATTATATTGTCTTGGCCTCCTAAGAAGTAATCGAAATAAATAATAAATCTCAACTTTTAAACTCTATCTCCTTATTGTCAAAAATACTATAAAATAATCTTACTTCACTTTCGATCTTTGTCACAGTCAATCAATGGCCAAATTATTATTTAATTTTAACGATCGCGCAACAATGCTAACGATCGCGCAACAACGCTTAGGCCGGCCGACACTATTAGTGTACCAGCGCAAACATCGGGGCAGTGTTGCCAGACTGGTCACCGAATTATTCTGCGGATTGGATCATCTGCTGAATTGTGTATCACGGTGTATTATCAGATATATTTTTATTGGCCCCTTGCCCTTACTTCGTCCTTACCAATAGTTTCAGAAAAAACAAAATTCTGAATAGTTTCATTGTATATTGTGTTTTTAAATCTAATTGTTAAAGTAGGTATTCCTAATTTACTAAAAATTCTTTAAAAATCTGCAAATTACGAAATGATTCTGCAGCTCTGCAAATAGTCTTCCAAAAATCTGCTAAATGCAAAAAAGTCTGATAGGTATTTATACGGACGATAATTTGAAAAATAATGCTAATACGAAATGATTCTGTAGCTCTGCAAATAGATATGCCTCCAAAAATTTGTTAAATGCAGAAAAGTCTGCTATTCTGGTAGGTAGTTATTTATACCGACGATAATTTGACAAATAATGCTAATCGACTTAAGATAGGTATACCTAATCGGAGAATGAAGTGTGGTGCCGACCCGGCAATAATGATTTTGCTCCAATATTGACATATTTATGTCTTTTGTTGTAAATTAAATTAAAAATTATTATTAAGGAAACTATTTTAGTATTTATGAGCATGTCTAGTTTGAAAGCGTAAATTAATTCACGTGTAATGTTAGTGGTAGCTTAGCGATAGACAGGAAGACATCAAAACGGTTAACCGCTAAAACTAAAGATCTGGCAACACTTATCAATATTAAAAACGTTATTGGCTGGCTGCATTCCGTTCGCTTCTTCCCAGAATGGTATTATTATTCGGTTTTACTCGGCTGTATATATAGTGCGTATCATATGAACAATCCACCAAATTTCAATATTTCAACCTGGAAGTTAACCGTGAAACTAGGTGTACATTGTAGCAAGGATTCCAGACACAGGAGGAGTATTCGAGATGGGTTCTTATTAATGAGCAATATAGTTGTCTAATTGCATTAGTGTTAGTAAATTCGCTGGTAATGCGCTTTACGAATCCGAGAAGTTGAAGGGATTTAGTAAGGGTGTTCTGTATGTGAGGTATAAAAGTGAGCCTTGAGTCCATAGTCAAACCCAGATCCTTTCGGAAACTCTAGTAAGTACATTATTTTCTATTAAATAAGGTGGCTCAACCCCTGACCTAGCTTTGAGAAAAATGATGGAGTAACACTTTGAAGCATTTAGCTCCATACCATTGGTCTTGCACCACGCAACTAACTTGTTTAGGTCGGACTGAAGCTTTAAGCAATCTTCCGGTGCTGAAATTTTCATGAACAATTTTAAATCGTCGGCAAAAAGGAGGAACAGACTGTAATCAAAATGAGATCCAAGGTCGTTGATAAACAAATTAAAGAAAAGGGGATCCAAGTGAGACCCTTGGGGAACTCCGGATGGGACTTCTATACTCTTGGATTGAAAATTATTGAATCGAACTATCTGGGATCGCCCAGTTAAGTAACTTCGTATCCAGGAAAGTAACGGACCGCCAACTCCCAGACCCTCCAGCTTAGACAAAAGAACTTCATGGTTGACCCTGTCAAACGCCTTGGAGAAGTCAGTGTAAATGGAGTGTACCTGAGAACCATTCTCCAGGGCGTCAGAAATGAAATCCACATAAGTAAGCAAGTTGAGCTCGGTATTTTTTCCAGTTTGGAAGCCAAACTGTCTGAAATCAATACATGGGCTTAATAATGAGTTCAAATACTTAGTTAAAATATGCTCAAATACCTTAGGAATGGTACTTAATATGCTAATTGGTCGATAATTTGTTATCAAGTCTTTTTTCCCTGATTTATGAATTGGTGTTAGGTAACTTAGTTTCCAAAATTCAGGAAAAGTTCCCTTGGCAAGAGATAGATTAAAAATAGTATATAATGGACGGGCCAGAATAAAGCTGCATTGCTTAAGAAGTAATGGAGGTATGCCGTCGGGACCGGGTCCCTTGTTTATATCTAAAGAATTTAAATGTGAGTATACATCCGATATTGATATATTGTAATCAGAGGCATTAGTGTTATTGTACTCAAAATGTGGTCGTTGGTAATCAGGACAGGGTTTACTACTATAAACCTGAGAAAAATAGTGGGCAAACATATTAGCAATTTCCACTCCGGAAGCACTGCAAGTACCATTGTATTGAAATTCACTGGGGATATCGCGATTATTTCTTTTTGAATTTACGTAGTTCCAGAATTGTTTAGGATTAGTTGTTAAGGAATTTTCCGTAAAAGTAATAAATGTTGTGTTTGATTCGGCCAATAATCTTTTACAAGATAGACGTAGTCTAGCAAACTCGTTGTAATCGCTTTGAAGAGTCGATTTTTTGTAGCGTTTATGTGCCTTCTTTTTTTCAACTATACAATGCTTAAGCTCTGGTGAAAACCATCTGGGAAATTTGCCTGAGGAAATTCGTTTAAGAGGAACAAACATTTCAATTGCTGAATAAATTGCATTATAAAATAAATTTACCATGTCATCCAGACTATCCTGTGCGAGAAGGGCATCCCAGCACAATGCTCCAAGGTAATCTTTAATTAGGTTAAAGGTATAAGGTTTTTGTTTGTTTTTTAGTATTAGTATGATTTATGTGTTATTTATTTTAAATATATTTTTGCTAATTAAAATGCAATGTTTAATTTTTTTTGATAAATAATCTGATAGCCCCCCCCCCCCCCCCCCCCGAACAAATTTTCTGGCTGCGCCACTGACCTCCTAAACCCCGTAAGATTTGGCACTATACATCAGCTAAGTGGGAAGACCTAAAGGACCATTTTCGCAACTTTCCCTGGCTAAGCGTATGCTTTTCTTCGGATGATCCATCTGTCTGTGCAAAGGAGGTCTCCGACGTCATTCTAACTAGCATGGAGGCCTTTATTCCTTTCTCCAAAAAGCGCCCTTCTAACGGCAAGCCCTGGTTTAGCAAGAATTGCGAGCGTGCTGTCAGATCTAAAAACCTGGCTTACCGACAGTGGCGTAAAAACCCTACTCCTGAAAATCGCGCCATCTTTGTTACCACCCGAAACCAATGTAAGCAAATGATAGACCAAAGCAAAGAAGCTCATAACGAGAGAATCAAAAACAAACTTCTTGCCAGTCCTAACGGATCAAGGTCCTTTTGGTCAGTCGCTAAGGCCGTCAGCCAAAACTTTACAAAGTCAACTATTCCACCTCTAACACGTTCCGACGGCACAATAGCAACCACAGCCGGGGATAAAGCAAACCTACTTGCTGAACTGTTTTCCTCGTATTCCACTGTAGACTTTCAGGGAAAACCACCACCCAACATTCCCTCAGTTCAATCGCAAATGTCTGAAATCGTGTTCCGTCAGCGTCTTGTTAAACGGATCCTTAAAGGACTCGACGTCAATAAAGCTTCTGGTCCAGACGAAATTCCTATCATTGTTCTTAAGACATGCGCCGATGAACTTACACCAGTATTTTGTAGACTTTTCAACTTATCCTACAAAAAAGGAATATTTCCATCCTGCTGGAAGTCGGCGCGTGTCCAGTCCATTCCAAAGAAAGGTAAAAAGACTCTGCCAAGCAACTACCGACCCGTCGCATTGCTTTCAGTAATTTCAAAAGTAATGGGGAAAGCTATTAACCAACAACTCCTAAAGTATCTGGAAGGGCTTAACATTATCAGCGACCATCAATACGGTTTTCGTAAGTCCAGATCAACAGGTGACCTTCTGGCATATGTCACCCATCTTTGGAGCAACACCATCGAACATCATGGAGAATCCCGGGCTGTTGCACTGGACATCTCTAGGGCTTTTGATCGTGTTTGGCACGATGGGCTTCTAAGTAAATTGCGATCCTACGGTATGCCTAATGGATTCTGTTTATGGTTAACCAGCTTCCTTAAGAACCGTTCTCTGCAAGTGGCGATTGACGGGTTTCTCTCAGACACCTTCACCATCAATGCCGGTGTTCCTCAAGGGTCCATATTGTCGCCTACCCTCTTTTTATTGTATATTAACGACCTTCTAGTGAAAACCCAAAATCCAATTTATAGCTTTGCTGATGACAGCACACTTGTCTCATCTTTTACCTTGACTCCCCAAACATCCGCTGCCGACGCACATCTTCGCAGGCAGCATGAAGTATTGCGCCTCAACAAAGACCGGGAAGAAATTTTGGCTTGGGGTGACAGTAACCAAGTCGAATTTAATGCTAAGAAAACCCAGGCAGCAGTCTTCTCCAAAAAGGTTAACATTGCAGAACCGGATATAGTCATGGCAGGACAAGCAATTCCCCTGGCACCGTCTATTAATTTGCTGGGGGTCAATCTAGGAGGTAATATGTCTTGGCATGATCACGTTGCCGCAATTGCCAAGGCAGCTGCACAGAAACTTGGTGTACTTTTCCGCACCAAAAGGTTGTACACACCTCATCAACTTTTGACACTCTACAAAGCCCAGATTCGACCATCATTAGAATATTGCTCTCATGTCTGGAGCTCTGCACCCAAGCACACCCTTCGGCTACTGGATTCCATTCAAAGGAGAGCCATTCGTCTGATCGGCGACCCCGAGCTGACCAAGACCCTCGATAGCCTGGAGCATCGAAGACAGGTTGGTGATTTGGCTCTCTTTTACAGATATTTCCATGGCAGGTGTTCGACTGACATTGCCCACTTGATTCCACCTAGAGCAATGCAAAACAGAAATACACGGCAAACCACTGCCGCTCATCCATATGTTGTTCAGCTTAGTACTCCTCGAACTTCATTGTTCAAGAATTCTTTCATCTGGAGAACGTCATCTTTGTGGAATGATCTTCCCGAGGTCGTGTTTCCCAATGAATACAATCTTCAACGTTTCAAGACCAACGTTAATCGCTTTTTTCGCACTCGCACCGCTCCCAGAGCGCCTTAAAGGATTTTTCCTACAGTGCAGGTGTTTTATCATAAAAAAAAAAAAATACGCGCCAGGTTGGTGGGCAAGTGTAACTTCTTTGGAGTGAGTCGGCAGAGCAGCTTTTTTTTAAAGTCACCCAGAAATTATTTTGGCTAACATTGATGTGTCCCTTAAGACCGTTTTATTTCTTTAACATCGATGTCTAGTAGCATCCATATTATTTTACCGGTGTATCTGTCTGAAATATTAGGGGTAGGCATACAAAAAAAAAAGGTTTTTTTGAACCGTTTATTTTTATTTAACAATAGATGATATAAAAACAAACTAACAGTTAAACAGTTTTTTTTGCCATGAAGAAGGCGTGCTAAAAGGACCCTATATACGATCAATTACGCATCAGTATTATTACTGTCAATAGTGTCAATACCGAACAAAATAATGAAAATTATTACCTTATAGTTAGTATTGACACACTAATCGTGTAGAGAACACTTTTTCATTTTATTTCTTTTTTAATCACAAAAAAGCAAAAAAATAAAATAAATATGGGGATCCTACAAAATTAGTATTACTGAGAGCAGTGTTAAATCATAACTCTATGCAGACAGTATTACAACTATTGTTGATGTTACTATTTCAATACTAAAATTATGTAATACTTTACTAAATACAGTACAATAATGTCATTATTTCGTAAGTATTGCGATAGTAATATAAATGATATTGATTGTGTAAAGCGCCCTCTACAAAAACTAGCTCTAACGAAGTTGCGTTTTCTTAAAAATTAATTATAAAAAACACAACATACCTATCTCTAGTTGTAAAAATGTTAAGGCAAAATTACCATTTCAAAAATAATTTAAAATAAATAAAATAAATACTTCTATAGGAAGCTTTTCTGAGGATGCTCAGAGTGCTCTTGACACAACAAAAAAAGTAAAGGTCATAAGAAGATTGCAAAATAAATTACTTCTTAACTTAATATCTTGTACCGGCAAGCCGTGATAAAATTTAGAGGAAAAACTGGTAGCAAGAGACACATGCACAAAGCAAAAAGAGTACAGGTCAAATAAAACTAACGAATATAGAAAATAAAACTTTTCAATTAAAGTTCAAGGTCGTGTTGCGTGTTGTTAATCAACAATTAAAGGCAATTTTGGTAACATTATCAGCACTGATTTTCTGATAATCAAAGTGGGAATATTTTAGCTTAATTGTTGATTTACTAACCAGTCAACTTTTTGTCTTAGTTAATTATCTTTTAAAATCTTTGTGCAATCAAATATAAGTATCTTATAGCGTTTTGAGTTCACTTCTTTCGGACATACATTGTCAATAAAGATTTGGGTTTCCAAATAACGGTTAAGAATTCAGATACGAAACATCGTAAGATAAAAAAAAAAGTGCATCTGAAATTGGACTGGAATTTTACAAAGCCAGGAAAAACCGGGGATTCGACGGGAAAATCAAGTTTAAGCCGGGAATTTTGAATGAGCAGATAATTTCGAACTTAAAAATTTGAAGTAGGTACCTATTTATTCCTATAAACTGCATTTAAAAAAAAAACAAGAATGGTTTATATTGCAACCTTAAAAAAGTCCAAGAGATTGATCTAGGATATGGGACTAGAGCGGCCATCAAAAAATGATGATCTTTCGCCAGGATTGTCAAAACTGCTTGATGTATACCTACAGTTTCCAAACTTTTGGAAAAATGTCCGTTAGCATATAAATTAACTGAAGCTATAAGTTTCCTTAACCCCAATAAAACTGGCAGAGATCCAAAAAAATCCTTGCAACTGATGTCCAAAGCATTTGAAATTTTGTTAAATTCAAACAGATGCAATGCGACTAAATTGAAAAAAGCAGATAAAGACATTCTTACTGATCAGACTATGATAAATAAAATGAAAAATTATTCCAGATGTAACAGAGTAGATGACTTTTGGATGGAAGCCTCACAAATGACAGTTTAAAAAACGTGGTGCAAATTCTAACAATTTCTCATGGAAATGCCACAACAGAAAGGGGATTTTCTATTAATAAGGAGATTTTGGTGGAAAATTTAAAAGAAGAGTCACTTATAGGCCAAAGATTAGTGTACAATTCACTACAAAAAATTGGAGAAGTTCAAACTATGGACATTACAAAATCCATGATACTTTCCGTGGGAAAAGCCTATTCAAGGTACAACACAGCACAAAAAGATTAAAAGGCAAAAGAGGTTGTCAGCGACTTGAAAAAAGCAGAAAAAATGAAGCTTCAAAAGCAAGCAGAACTGGAAATTAAAAAGAAAAAAATTATCGAACAATCACAAAAAGATTTGGCAGCTATAGAACAAGAAATCGTAAAATTAAAAAAGTAACTATATTATTTGGTTGTGTTTAAGCCATACGTTTTTCAAATAAATGTTTTAAAATTTAACAACGAAAGTGTAGTTAATTTAGGAAAACCCAGCCCGGAAATTTTCAAAAACCGACCGGGAAAAACCGGGAATTTTGTTTTCGATTTTTGCTAGACACCCTGTGAAAGTCGTTAACTAATCCTCAACTTACAAGTTACGATAGTAGAGCACCTTCGTTTTGAGCTCAAGACTAGGGTATAGTGCTTACGCCCCTTAACTCTAATGCGATGTTATACATGAAAAATTTGAGTAATATCAGTAATAGAGTTGGTTCTTTTCTTAGCTTTAAATGGGGGATTGGTACAGCGCCGATTAAAATAGGTAAACGGTAAACACGCGACCCGATAGAAATACGTTCGGCGAGGCGGAATCCGTGGCCGCTAATAAAGATTAGGTTAGTATTTTATTTATACTTTATTTTGTCTAAGTGATGCGGCAGACTTTGGAACGTCACTGGATAGCCTAAAAAGTAACTAACTCTATAGTCTATTTGAAATTGGTAGAGTAATAAATTAGGATTAACTGGTCATTCTATGGGGGTACCTGCGCTTGTCTACAAATTTAATATTAATACTTCTCTTCTTAGAAGTATCATTATCTTAATACCATAATGTTATTATCAAAGTTACCAGACATCTTGAGCAAAATATAAATCAGTGCTTGCGGTGTATTTTTCTTTCCTGTTGTTAAAAATGGAAAGCCTTTCGGGTCTCAGTTCAGTTAAACGTGCATTATCAACAATGAGAAATTATTTGTACTTAACGTATTTAATGCACTTAAAGGTCTGACCCGAAGGCACGCTTGTGTGTGCCAATAACTGGCTAATCCAAATCCACTGTTGTATTCCGACCTTTTACAGGGCGAGGTAGACAAATAAATAAAGGGGGTCTGATTTGCAATGTTAATCATTAAAGAACCACTTAAATTGAGTTTTGCCATCTTGTTACGATTTTGCTTATTAATTAGGGTTTATTACACTCTACCAATTTCAAATAGATTACAGGAAGTAATAAAACATACACATAGAATAATACTACTAGTGACGTAATAATGTAACTACGGGCCTGTGTCTCAGATACTATATCCTGTGCACTTTTTTATAAATAATATGATTACATTTCTATTAATACTATTGCAACGATCGACCAATCCAGGGCAGTAGATGGTCGATTAAGTTGTTCTAGGAATGTGTTATAAAAATATCATTTAATAAAAGGTGCTACAATAACAACAGATTTTTTAGCGAATTTTATTTTTAAGAGTATAAAAGTTATATACAGGATGTCTGGAAAATAAGGGTACAATGTTTATTGACAGTCCTGACGTCAAACGAGGTCGATTTAAGAGGACCCTGTACACCTTTAAAACGAGTTTTTTAGCCTATTTCTAAACTTAATTCAGTGGCGGCTCGTCAGGTGAAGGGGCTCTTCACCAAAAAATAAAGCCAGACATTTTTTTCGACAAAATTAAATATTAATGTACCAATTCAGCTATCATTTTAGCCCTTAAAAAATAATTATGTTCGAATTAATAATACTAATTTAATCCGAATGTAGCTATGCATAATAGGGCCACGGTTAACTTCGATGGACGATAATTATAAACACTCATGCATTTTGTAACGCCCCAGTCCGCCCAGTCGACCGGGTCGGTGAGCTAAAAACAGCCTGAAGAGCAACATACCTTCAAGCGGCTTGATTTCCCGTTGCTACGGTTACTTGACGTCAGCACGCGCCAGCTTGTAATAATTTGCATTATTGGCATTATAATAATGAAGGGCAATTTAAAAATAGATCAGTCGTATACACCCTTGTTTTATCGTCGGTTCGGGTATTTATTTTGAGGCTTCGCGTAACTCTACTATTTATTAATATTAACATTGATAATGCAAAATTTTGTTTTATAAAAATTGACCACCTTACTTAATAGGCATGCTTGAAGCTAATTTAATTTAATTATTTTAATTAAGAACGGTGTGCCTGAGGATAAAAACGCAAGAGACCATTTTTATGTAGATTTAACCAGTCTAATCAGAAATAAAATCCATATGGAAAAATGTCAGTGGCGTACCACTTTTTTTCTAAAGAATATCAGAGGTCATGTTTGCAGGGACGCCACTGGTGGGACAAAAAAATAACTTTTATAACTAAAACATGTGGTTTTATGCCATACTAGCACATGCCAAAATTGAAAATATTCTTTAAAGTACTTTGGAGCTATTTCAAAAAAACGCATTAAAAAAAATAAAATTCAACACCCTGGAGCAAAAAATTTAAGCCGTTTAGGACATGTTTTTATGAACTTTTCTTCATAAAATGACTTGAGGAATCATAACCTAAAATATTAGCACGTCATTAAGGAACACCCTGTATACTGAGTGTGCATCGTGGTTGGAAACAGGAAATCCCATACAAGTTTTACACGTCCAAATATTTGCTCCCCTGTTGACTTAAGAGCGGAGTTATATGGAGACTTTTTTAGGGTCACTGTGTGGCGAGTGCACATGCGGAGTTTGAACAATTTTGGACAACCCGATCTTAACTTATTTGAACAGGATTGCGGTTGGTATTTCTTTGTAATTTAACAGGTGATGCTGCGGACACCAGCATTTATTGGACTTGTCAACCTGTGATTTGTCAAATCAAAAATATTTTTATTTTAATTCGGATATAAATAACTTGGCATTAATCGATCTATTTTGATGTCATCAAACGTTGTACATGTATTTTTCGGACACGCTGTATAAAAAAATATTTTAGGATTTTCTTAGAGGAACCTGGAAGATTGTATCAATTTCATAATGTAAGACCCTTTGAGATCCAGGGCCCGTTTTACTAAAATACGAGGAACAAAATAAGTTACGCCACTGCTAATATATCACAACCAAAATGCAGCATTGCCATATATGAAATAGAGCACTCAAATGCTAAATACCAAAAAACAACATTCTCTTTTTATTTCACCGGTGTCAGTGATTGAGGGGGAAGGGGGGGGGGGGGGGTCAAAACAGTCAAATTGTTTCGTATTTTAGAATTTGAAATTCACAGATTTAAAGTTAAAGCTTATCTTCTATCACAGATTATAAACTAACAAAGAAAGACAAGGCTATTATTTGTATTATGTTGGTAACTTCTAATTCATCTAATTATAAGGATTTACTAAAATAAATAATTGTTTGGCATATGAAACAAATAATTTCCATTTTTAAATGATTTAAATGTTTTTTTTCAGTGTACGTCTCTTTTGCAGGTTGATTACCTTTGGATTTTATTTAAAATTTTCGATTAAAAGAATTTATCTATCCTAAACCACCCATGTCACTTTCACCAGAAATGTTTGGTGAAATAAAAAGAAATTCAAATTCAAAAAAATTCTACATCTATCAGCATATTTTCCTGGGTGTCATAAAAGTTTGTAATATTTCATCTGTAATTTTTGCTCTGTTCTCTTGATGCCTAGTTATAACTGGTGATAACGTGTCAATAAGGATCTTTTTAAGTTCTCCTGTAAGTAGAACTCCACTTGTATAGTCTTCGCGAATTTTTTGTAATTTCTCGTCGTCCTCGAGGAAAAATCTGTAAAGAAAAGATAAAAAATCACTGGAAATAATAATAAAGTTTATTTTCAATATTTATAATATAATAAATGTGTTTATTTATCTTCCTTAATAAACTTCTTCTTTGATCCCCCGAAGACGTGCTTGTTAGGGGCAAATCTTAGTATTTTAAATTATAAATATATAGGAATATTAAAATATTTGTTAATATTATATAAAAGTTAAATTGCAAATAAAAAACGTTTAATTATATGTATATAAATATTAACGCAGGTTTTTGAAGATATAGGATAATAAAATTTTGAAAAATATATGATTCATAACAATATTAATTAAAATATTCATTAAAACATTTCCAAAAATTTTTTTAAGTCATCTGTGTCCAATATCCATGCATTTATTTCGACTTTATATTTTTTTAATGAAATATATTTTTTAATGTTTGTTGGTAAATAATAAATTAAGATGTTATAAATGTAAAATTGTCTAATGTTAATTATTTTTGTTTCAGAATATAATTTTATTGAAGGATAAAGATAATCTTTATTAAATATAATTTTTGGACACCTTTTATGTAATATTTTTAATTTTTTAACTAAAGTTCTATTTATTCCTCCCCAACCTAAAATTTCGTAATTTAAATATATAGTATAGAAAAATTTCTAAATTGTCATATTTTTCTAGGGGAAAAAAGAATACCTCACTAACAGAATTTGCTAGGCAATAAATATTACCTTAAATATTGATAGGAAATATCTATATCACAGTTTCCGCCAATCTTCCGATGTTCCTCAACTGTCGTCTGTCCACCAGAAAACGCGTGCTTATTGATTTTGTTCTTCAGTTGTTTAGGCGTGTCGCTCATGAAAATTGTGCTGTTGGCCTCGGATGCAGACATTTTCGTTTGAGCACCTTGAAGTGCCGGGAAAAACTTCGAATGAAGTAAAGCTGGTTTATCAAACCCTAAAAATTTTTAAAAAATGTATCAAGGCTTAAGTGGTTAAGGTGAATATTGTCAATTAACCCGTAAATTCTGATATGACAACATACGAAGACGGTTAAATTGAGGCAAAGTTGCGTATTTTGGGACTTCATAATTTGGTGAAAGAAAATTTTAAATATTCCGAATACCTTCGGAGATATCCGAAAAAAACCGAAATTTTTAGTTTTGGGTTTTAATTTTTTGCGCCTTCATTTTTGGCTTGGTAAAAAAACAAAAAACACTTTCTCATAGTCGTTCTTTATGTTCTACAAGATGGCTTTATTAGTTTTTAAATTCGACGTTTCGTTCTTTAGATACAAACCTCAAGTAATTTTTTTTAATACGGACCTGGAATTTTAAAAACATTTCTAGGGACTTCTATTCTTTAGAAATTAATACAATTGTATTAAAATTTTAAAACCTTTAAATTTAAAGGTTTTAAAATTTTAACGATTTGCATCGAATATCACATCATTAGTATTTCAAAGTATTCTTTCTTTACTATTACGGCCCTGAAAATTATTTTTTGGATAACCTAAATATTATAATTACATTATATTACAGGATGTTATGGTGTTTAGGCCGTTTATTATTTTAATAAGATTTACCATAACCAATACTCTAGGCTAGGAAGTAAAGTTTCTAAGGGATGAGAAGTAATTTTATTTTTTATTAGTATATTATTTGTTTTATAAATTAATATACCATCTTAAGTCCTGGTTTTTGCCTTAGACCTAGACCGAAATACTCTGTAAAACAGAAAAAAAATTAATGCTCCCAAGTAAAGAAAAGGTAACTGGAGTGTTAGTCTAGTTATGTTACTGTAATGCGCTTATGTTTGTTTCAAAAAAAATTTCAATTTTTTCTTACTGTTTATACAGCTAATAATGCCAGTTTCTGGTGAACATGTTACAAAAATTAACAGACAGAAAAATATTTGAGACCGAGACTTTAGGTCTTTTTTTTTACAAAATATAAAATATCAGGCCTCTTTGGTAAAAATGAATGGATTTTTCGAATCACAAATCTTTTTTTTACTTACCAACACGTGGACATACATCCCTGGTCATTCGGAAATAAGGATCCTGGTCAATGGCGCATGGAATTAAACAGGGGACCTTTTTCTGGCCAAAAGTGTCTGGAAATGATGTAGACAGGCATGGAGTCGCCTGGACAGCTGGAAATGCGATCTTGCCGATAACTGTACTGTCATCGAACCCGAAGATGCCTTTTACTTGGTTAAACGTGACACATTTTTGGATACGGATCATGTTGCGGTAAAATTCGGGCCGTTGTCTAAAATAGATTTTATTTAATGATTAATTTTTTTAAATCAATATTTTATTTTTTTCGCGTTCTATTCAAAATAAGGTCAAATTTGGTTGGGTAGCAATTACCTACAGTTTTGTGAAAAAGATCTTGATTGATAAAATGAAAAGAAAATTTTTTGTAGAATTTGCCCATATTTTTTTCTGCTTTTATTATCTTAGAAATCCAAACTTTCTTAACTTAAAGTAACGGAGCATTAATTTTAAAAAACTAATGGACTCTTAAGGGGTCATCATCACTCTTGAACATATTCTACTTGCACCTTTAAACTTAACCCTATTTTTTTGGTGACTTTTATTTCGTGAACTTGTGAGGAATTTATTTAGAACCATTTTCGGTTTATTATTTGACACCAGGGCCGTAGCTAGACGTTATTCATGGGGGGGGGGAGGTTTAGGTTATTAAGCTAAAAAAAATTGCATTTTTTGGGTGCCATGCCCTGTTAAATTCGAAAATAGCGCTGCAGGCGAAAAATTTTCGGGGCCACCCCAAAGTTCGTTTAAAATTCACCTAACTACTATCAAATTTCGAAAATAAAATTATTACCTCTCCCACTCTGCATGGTTGGATTAAATTTGTTTTGGTAAATGTTATATTTTACTTTTTTTCTTTTTTTTGATATTCCTAGCTGGTTCTTTAATAAAAAAAAAACATTTTTTATATTTGTGAAAATATGAATATTGATAACAAACCAAAATTTTAACATAAGACAAATGTATTACTGTAACCAGCGTTTTTCGGGCTCGGTTTTTCATGATTAAAAATAAAGTAAATATCGCTCACCACGCCAAAATTGATGATTTTTTCAGAAATCATGTTTTCATTTTAGGAGCATAGATCTAACAGCAGTTTTTGGTGCAAATGCTTATAGGTTTTGAAATACTCCTTGTTAAGTGCCGTTTTGTATATTCATAATAAAGCATTCTCGTTTCTTCACCTACTATTTTTTTTATTATAAATTATCACACTTCTTCCATAAAAAATGTTTCAATTAATTATTTTTTGGTTTGTTGTGCAAATATTTTATTGCATTGGGTTATATTTTTGTTGATTGAAAATAGCGCTAAAGAAGGCAGAACGGAAGGGACAAGTATATATTGGAAAAATGCTATAAAATATTATTCTTTTTACTCGGTTTCCTTCAAAATTGCATCAAAAATCAATAACTAAAACGATATGCGTCTGAAAACCCTAATATCTTTATAAAATAGGACTTTTAGAAGGAAAAGTTTAAAAACTAAACGTTTCCTACAAAACCTTTGTAATCTAGGCTAAGAATACATTATTTAAAGTAAGTGTCCAAGCGTTCAAAAATTAGGTTGCAATTAGATTTTTAGAGCCGAGCTCGGGGGAAGCTGCAGCCCCCCCCCCCCCCCCCCCCCCCCCCCCAAATACGCCACTGGGTCGGACTGACCACAGAACAGGACTGACTAAACGCACTTGTCGGAAATGGAAGTTGTCCAACGGACGGACAATTAAAATTGTTAGTAAATCTTAAGGTGATGAATGAGGTAAAGCGAACGTGGAAGGACACACCTTGATTCATTTAGGTAATATTGTTTTTAGTATCTAATATATTTTAGTAATATTTTTTTTAGAAAAGAATCTTTTCTATCTTCTCTAGTAAGGCTAGGGAGACGATTTTTGAGTTGGGTAGTTCAGTCAAGTAATATATCATGGGGGGGGAGGGGGTTTGAACCCCCTAAACCCCCCCTTACCTACGTCCCTGTTTGACACAGAAAATGGCGGAAGAAAACACGGATTTGCGTCGCTTACGCCGTTTAACGACAACATTACAAATTCTTATGAACTTACCCAATATAAGTAAAATCAGAAAATATAAACGTTTTCTCAATATCAAAACCGCAAGCAATAATATCTTTCGCATTGTCAAGGGCCATCTGATAGGCTTCTTCAACTTTCAAATCTTTCCATAAAGTTTTTTCGTCATCTGTCAGTTGTATAACTAAAGGGCACTTAAATACGTCTTGCAGCCATTTGCACAGTGTAAATGGAATTAAATGACCTAAATGCATTGAGGAAGAAGAGGGACCTCTGCCAGTGTATAGGTAGAAAGGCTTGCCTTGCTCAAACCTAAAATTTGAATCAAAAAATCTATAAGTAATAATTAGGATAAAAATATTTAAAATATATCGATAACAATAGTAGTTTTTCTACTTTCATTTAGTAATATAAATTTTACAGTTCTGTAAATCGTTTTGTAAGGGCGTGTAATAGATGCCTTTACAGCACTAGTGCTGTAATAAAAAAAACGGTTTTATTAAAATTTTGCTGTTAAATAAAACCACACTTTTTAGAAGAATGATTTATTATTAACAATTATAAAATTAATTACCAATTATAAATTAAAATATAACACTTAGAGCGTTTTCACACAGCGCCATATATCGCGCGCGATAAATGGTCGCAATATTGCACACACCAAATTATGTGTTTTCTAAATAGCCATTTTCACAAAGAGGCGATATAAAAGAACACATAATTTGGTGTAAGGCAATATTGCGACCATTTATCGCGCGCGATATATGGTGCCGTGTGAAAACGCTCTTAAGGTTTATTATAAACATTAATAATACACTTTTTACAGTTAGAAATTTGTATACCAGAAGTGGATGTGATGGAGCCCTTTATGTTCGAATTTCCAATCATTAAATCCGTGTCTGACCCCATTATCTTCTTTGCTATTTGTTTTTTATTTTCTAAAGAATTCTCAACATAGCCTTTTGCCGTAGAAGAGGATTTCTAGCCCCCATGACGCTTTAACATCTGCATATCTGCACCACCATCAACTAGAATGGTGGCTGAGAACCTCCTAAAACAATGTCCACTGTATCCTCGGGATTATTCAATCCAATTTTTGTTGCAATCTTTTTTGGTATACTTCCAAAACTATTAATTCCGACAGGCTGGGAGGTGCATTTTCCTTTTCCATAGAATACAAAAAACCGCCTGTGAGTTGCATTAAGAGGACGAAGTTTAGCATACTTTCGAAAAATACTTAAACAGTTGACACCACATTTCCTTCTGTTATAACAAATTCTGGCATAATTTTGGTTTTCGAGAATGGAATCACAATTTTTATATACAAATCATTATGTTCAATATGATCCAACATTAACTTAGCTAGTTCTTCGCGCCGACAAGCCCGAAAAATGCCGATTATCATAACAACCTTCATAAGTAAATATGTTTAATCATCTGCAGTACTAAGAAAGTTACATACGTCTTCCTTTGTGAAAACTTTGGACTTTTTGGCCTTGTAACCCTCTGAACTTCTTTTCAAAAATGCGATTAGTTGAGAAAATCTGCTTATATCTTGATTTTTCTTGACTGAAATCATAGTTCTCAACATTGGGTAGTGAGTCCATAGTGTAGATGGTTTCTGGGAGCGTTGCTTTACGGAAAAATAACCCAAAAGGATTTTCTCAGAAACCTTTATTTTGTTAGCTTTGCACCAATCTTCAAACTTCTGATACTCCAACTCATACCGCGCCTTGGATTTTGTCAGAACTAAACTTGAGATCGCTTCGTTTGTCGCTGCTTCTATATCAGAGGGTAAACTTCCATCAGAATCGCTCATTTTGAAAAACGCTTTTCATATTTTTGAATTTGTTTGACAAAGTTTCGACAGGAACCATGCGAAACAGTAACTATGCGAAAGGTAACATAAAAACTTGATTACTTAACTTAATAGCAGGTGCATTTTTATTTAAAAAAATGCCTTTTGCCAAACATTTTTATTCATAGATAAAAGTAGATAAAATTTTGTACAATATTCTTGTTGTAAACTCATATTACTACACTCGATGTTTTATTAAACTCGGCTAACGCCTCGTTTGACAACTTTAACATCTCGTGTTGTAATATGAATCTTTATAACACTTATATCGTAAATAACTATTATACGACAAGAGTGGATATGATTCCTTATCCGCACGAGAAAGTAAATTGAGCACGGCACTGTATAGGGAGTCCTGTATAATAACGATAAAAACTCGAATGAATAAAAACTAAATATTCGCATATTTAACTAGTAAACAAGGATAACATAAACCACTAATTATAATAAAAGCTGCAACGATGGAGTTGAAATAGCAAAGCGTCGCAGCGGATGGGCAAGGACAAGCATCATAAGAATCCCCTAAACTGCTGCGAACGGTCGGATATTTTTGAGCTCTTTACCATTGCGGTGTTGTTGTGCTTAAATTGGGATGCAACTTGCCTACGGAACAGTGTCGTGCGGCAGATAACGTTTAATATAGAACGTTCCTTCTCAAAATACAAAATTTTCACAATGATTTTCCAACATGTCAGTGAGCACAACTTTTTATTTTGAATTTTTCAGATTTGTAAAAACGAGTACGCCTATTTATGGTTCGAATGCAAATGTTTCAGCTTTAATTATAATGCTGACGAGACAGGTAACCTTTTGGGTCCCTCTGTTACCCGAACCAGTTCTTTATTTTGTGTATTGAATTTTTCAAAACCTTGGCTTTCGTTTCCTATTTTTATATTTTAAAATCGATTCTATATGGATATTTTCAAATTCTGCCGAACCTTTTTTTCCGTTCATATTTCCTTTCTTTTTGAGGAAGTTTTATTGTCATTTCTTGCCATTCTTTCGAATTAGGCTTTTTACCTCTTCGTTCGCTGCCAGGGCCATTTTGAACTACAGCTTAACGTGGGTTCTGAACCACGATCATCAGTCATGCGACACTCCCCTCAAGGGCTAACCCTCGGTTTCTTGCGCCATTGCATGACCTACCGATTGGGGAGTGTGAACCTTGTTCCGCACCCCACAAGATATCCGATCTCATCCAGCCTGGTTACCGGCGTGAATGGGGTGGGTTGGGAGATGATACATTTTACACTCTTCCTCGTATTCTTAAACCTACTAAAATTCGGACATACTCTTTTTATTATGCGTATGCCCACTCCGAGGATCGAACTCGGAACGCCACGGTCGAATGCCAGTGACTCACCGCTGAGCCACCGCCGCAGTCTATATTATTATAGTTCACGGCCGGTAATGACATCAGTTAATAGAGTTAGAATAATCATTACCACTATACTTTTTCTAAGACTATTCCATTAAAAAATATAAACAATAAAAATTTTAGAAAGGTAATGTATTCATTACTCATGTCCACGAAGTACCAGTGACTAATCATAAATGTAGTTCAAAAATAGCATGAATTAATTAATTCGATTTTTTAATATAGTTTTTATTTTATTACATTTTTGAATTTTATTTGTCAAGTTCTAAATAAAACTCTTATGTGGAATTGATAAGTCCTCGAAACACTTCTTGATATTTTGCATCTTATCCGTATCATTTTTAATCCTTTTAATTTAATTTTAATAAAATTAAAATTAGAACAAAAAATATTTTGAATAATTGAATTTGAAATGAAATATTAATATCTGATAACAATAATTGCTTAAACCTTTAGGTAGCAATTAAAAAATTGCAGGCTTATGGAATGTATGCTAATAAATATAAAGTAGAACACCTTTACTTTACTTAAGTACATTGTATTATGGATTAATTCAACAATTACTTTAATAAGGTAAAATGTAAAATACAGGGTGATTCACGTTGAGTGGGCTATTAGAAGATCTCGGAAACGAGTAAACTTATATTTCTAAAAAATTTATAGCTGGCATAATTGGCTTTGAGCTTAAAACATTATATTTTGACGTTTTTATTACTTCCGGTTATACCGGATGTTAATGCCAACTTTGCTACTTCAAATGGAACATCCTGTATATTTTAGCATTTTTGATTACCTTATTAAAATCTAAATAGCTTTTGTTAATAATAATCTATTCCTATTTCTAACCGTTTTTGAGATATGAATAATAAAAGGATTTTTATGTGTAAAAACGCTCCGAGAAGATAGTTTAGTAACTCTGAAACTAATAAAGGTAAACATTTAAAATTTTGTAAGCTTTTAAGTAATACATAGATCTTTAATTTAAATTACTTAAGTTTCACGTTTTTTATACAGGGAGTTCTTAAAATTGTGCCAATGTTTTCATTTAAATAAACGTGCATAAGTCAATTTTTGCAAATGGAACAACCCCAATTTTTAACTTACTAATGGGTAGAGAATTAAATTTCCTATCTAAATGCCTAACATGTTACAATCCACATTTTTAGTCGTTTTGGAATTATGAGCAATTTAAATAAAAAATCTTAAAATTTCTGTTTGTGTTAATATATGCGACATTATTTTTGAAAAGAAGACTTCGACTGGGATTTTCGTTTGACTTTGAAAATCAGAAATAGCTAAGCAACGAATATAGGCACTTAATAACAAAGCTCAAAATCAAACGAGAATCACAGTCCAAGCCTTCTTTTCAAAAATAATGTCGCATTAACACAAACAGAAATTTTAAGATTTTTTATTTAAATTGCTCATAATTCCAAAACGACAAAAATGTGGATTATAACATATTAGGCATTTAGATAGGAAATTTAATTCTCTACCCGTTAGTAAGTTAAAAAATAGGGTGTTTTGCAAAAATTGACTTATGCACTTTTATTTAAATGGAAACATTGGCACCATTTTAAGAACTCCCTGTATAAAAAACGTGAAACCTAAGTAATTTAAACTAAAGATCTAAGTATTACTTGAAATCTTACAACATTTTAAATGTTTACCTTTATTAGTTTCAGAGTTACTAAACTTTCTTCTCGAAGCGTTTTTACACAAAAAAATCCTTAATTCATATCTCAAAAACGATTAGAAATAGGAATAGATTATTATTAACAAAAGTTATTTAGATTTTAATAAGGTAATCAAAAATGCTAATATATACAGAGGGTTCTATTTGAAATAGCAAGGTTGGCATTAACTTCCGGTATAACCGGAAGTAATAAAAACGTCAAAATATGTTTTAAAACCTCAAAGCCAATTATGACAGCTTTCAAATATTTAGAAAGATAAGTTTACTCGTTTCCGAGATCTTCTAATAGGCCACTCAATGTGAATCACCCTGTATATATACTTTTAACAGAACAAAAATAACTTTAAGAAACCCAAAGGAAACGGTATTTTTATTAGCTTACCTAGAAGTGTTTCCATTTATATTTATTTATCCAGCTGTTTTTACGCGGTTGCATCAAAAAAAAAAAAAATTTCGATGGTCACTTCTATAACTGCGAATTCTCAGATTAGCAATAATTTTTTTATTCAAATTTCTTTAGCTAGACTACAAGTTGGTTTAATACGTTGATGTAATAGCAGGGGCGGCTCTATTTTTATATGGCGATCTTGCAGCGGATTTTAAGTTCAGTTCCTCCTAGTTGGCTATGACTCTGTATAATTTAAGCGTCCCGGCATGGTTACTTATTATTGTCGAATGGCAAGTGACAGCTTTAATGCCGTCATAGCCAACTAGGAGCAACTGAACTTAAAATCCGCTGCAAGATCGCCATATAAAAATACTAAATTGGCAATATTTCGAAAACTAAAAATTTTGAGATATACAACCTTAGACAAACTTACCCTTATTTTTAATGCTAAATAAGAAATAATTATAAAATTTGGGCGTTTCCATTTAAAAATCTAGACTTTTTGCAGTTTTTTCAATTTCATTTTTAATCTTATTTTTTAAACACCCTGTATTAATAGTTATCAAAATATTATAAAAAATCTATTAAAGCAGGTTCTTTATAACAAGGAATCCCACTTAAATTAAATAAATAAGGCTTCTTTATAGAAAAAATTGATAATTATTCTACGGCTTGCAAACGTCATTTTTGACATAAAAATTCAAATATGTCAAAAACGTTTAGACATAGGTATAGGACATGGCATACAAAATCTGCCTAGAATCTTGCGTAGAATGCAAAAATGTAATAATATATAGGGTGTCCCATTTTAAATAAGCAAGTTGACACTTACTTCCGGTACAACCGAAAGTGCCACCATTATAAAAATATTTTAGCCCGGTCGCCATCAAATTTTAAAAATTTTCCTATGTATAGTTTTCTATATATAGATCGATTCGGTTCCCGGTGGGACACCCTGTATATTGGGGAGTTTTCGATTGACACTTTGGATAATAATTTTTATTTGTTTTGTGGGTTAAATTTATAGGTGGGGGTCATTGACCAAACGACGTTATAGACAAGCCGCGCCTGCCTAATAAAATCAATTAACTTAATTTTGTTCAAAACTAATGAAACCTACTATAAGTATGATAAATTTTTTTTGTTCAATTACGATTTTCTTGAAGAAAACGTAGGGGAGCAGGTAGAAAAAGTGCTAAAAAACAAGTTTATCCAAAAAATTTCATATTAAGCGAGTGGGTAGAAAACGGAAAAATAATCTACTTTCTTATTTACTTACCATTTCTCAAAATTTTTGGGAAATAACTTTTTTTCTCATTTTTTAAAAATTTTGTCCTGACAAATCCTGATAAAGCTGGTTTTTTAAAAACTTTTTTTGTGTAATTTTTCCTCTTCGTTCGCTGCCAGTGCCATTCCCGAGGGGACCTACAGCTTAACGTGGGTTCTGAACCACGATCTTTACCGGCGTGAATGGGGTGGGTTGGGGGATAATACATTTTACATTGCATTCTTAAACCTACTAAATTTCGGACATATTTTTTTTTATGGTGCGTATGCTCAGTCCGAGGATCGAACTCGGGCCGCCACGGTCGAATGCCGGTAATTCACCTCTGAGCGACTGCTGCGGTTTAAAAAAATTTAAAAAATAAAAAACCTTTATTTTTGGCAGTTTGCATTAGATACTGTTAACGAAAAAACTGTCCATAAAGTAGTCGAAATTATTTATCTCATTGATAAACAGATATTTCCCATACGATGCCGAATTTACTGGCGACACTGTATATATTTTTATTAATGATTATAAAATGTATATTCTTCATTTACTTAGTTCTACAATAAGTGCATTTTAAAATATAAAAAAGGTAAGGTCATAAGTTTATCATTTGAAAATGATACCAACGTTCTTTTAAAAATGGAAATTTTGGTATATTATTGGTGTTCAGTAGCCAAGGATAACTTTGCACAATAATAAGCATCCAATTTTGATTGTCATTACATGTTTCATTTGGAAATATGAATATTTTAATTTTTTTAATGGTTTTAATCTGTTGTGAATGTATGTGCGTACTGAACTATTTTAAAATAATTTTAATGTGTGATAATATGTAATGTTTACCAACTATGTTTTGTTCCTTTGTTTTATTATTTTTTGGTTATATAAAAAAACAATTCTTGTAACTGAATATACATAGGGACCTAGTCCCAGTTTGACATTGCTGTGTTTACAATAATAGTAACTTTGCCGGCAATAAAGGATTTTTATTATTATAATATCCTTCTTACCTTGTTAAAATAGAATGCATGTCTCGATGTGAAAAGAAGAAGCCTCTCTTCAAAAGGTGGTGTACTGGTTGTCCTATGACTTTTTCAAACCTCTGTATAAGTTCATCATCAATTTTTGAACTACCAAACCGCTCTAGAAAAAAAAAGGACCAATTTAAAAAACTATTATCAGAAAGCTCAACATACGTTAGTATTGAGTGGCCCAGATAAATTGGCTGATGAAAAGAATGTGGGCAAACAAGGAAATACTGACAAACCTTTTCATGTATGTACGGCTCCATTTGTTTTTGTTGCATGTATCTGTAAAGACCGCTTCCCACTAGGACACTTTTTGATAAAATTGCAGCAATTTTTATTGTGCGCCTGCACATTTCTACGTTCAGCAAATTTTATATCATGTCCTGAGGCGATTTGGAGCGATGGATCGGTAATTACTGCGGTTATACCTTTGGTTAACCTTGAATGTGCTATTTTTAAATTATTTTGTCCCACAGCACAAGAAACGTTTGAACCATGTCCTTCTCAATGAACGTGAAGACAAAGAAAAACCTATTCCTTTTTTACTATTTAAACATCGAGAACGCCATGATAACCAGAGTCGCTACAACATTAACTTTAAAAACCAATTTGGAATATTTATAATCGGTCCATCCCTCCAAATCGATTTTGGTCATAGGATTGGTTCTTATTTTATTTTAGTGAATTGCATGTCCTAGACTTGCTCAGTGGGACACAAGCATAACAAACTGTAAATAAATACCTGAACCAATTCTTTATTTAATATATTAACAGCATTTATAACTAAAGTGACTAAAACTAGTACAAATAACTAAGTAGTTATTATTAAATAACAAAATTAATAGTGACTAGTAAACTCTCAAGTTTGGATATCTTGACAGGTGTAGCATATTAGCTTTCCAACTTTGGAGGCACATAGGCATCGTCTGAAACTAATGTTCCTCTCAAAATTGTTAATAGCTACTCGAGCTCCTTAATTTTAATGCACCTGCCATAAACCAGTCAACCAACAGCTAGGCATAACCTATTCAATCCTTCTTCTCACTGAAGTAACTATAAAACTAACAATTCCAAATCCCAATGAGATCATATTAAAGAGCATGCTCTAATATATACATACATCTAGTCATTGTCTATATAATTTAAGTAATAACTAAATTTTAAATTATTATTTGTTTGTAAATAATTTGTTAATGTTCACTTGTGATTGTATTTTATGACAATAAAGATATACATAGAATACTTTTACATGTCAAAAGAAACAATAAAAAGACAAATACTACAGGTAAAAATAATAATTTTACATAAAATCATAGGTATAAAGACAACAAAAATAAGTAATTATTTTACTCATTAAACTTATTGGAATAATGAGGGAGGTCCCAGGTAAAGGTGCTGTAATACAACTATATAGGGCTGAAGTCAAAGCTACTGCTAAGGTACTCTTCGTAGGAGAGTTAGGTATTATCTTTATTGTAAAAATGGAGTTTTTTTCGAATAGAAATAAATAAAAAAGCTAGTAATATTTTAAAAGTTAGGTACTACTACTCACAAAAAATATTGGGTTTGTTGCTTTACCTAATATTGCATCATTATTGGATTCATTTTTTGTTTCACCTGATTAGTTTCAAAATCAAGGCCAAAGTATACCTACACAATTCAAAAATATTTTTTTTCACTATCTAGGTATAAAAATATTCTATGGATAGTATACGAAAACATACAATTATAAAACTAAACTAACTTATAAAAAAAGCATTATCTACCGAAGGAGGTAATCAAATTTTACTGAGTAGGTATGAACAATCCTCGGAACAATAATTCTTGGGTGATGTGATGATGTAATAAAGGGCATGAATAAAACATATCTAACAAGGGTAAAAGTAATTATTAATGAAACTTACGTATTAATTTATCATAATCAACTCCTGTATCAGACTTGCTGACCACATTCCATGGATCTACATGGTCTTCCTCTTCTTTATTGTGGTTATGATTAACATGATTTTCTTTAAGGGATATTGCCTCGACATTATTAACTAATTCTCCAGACATTTTTTCCGCTTTATTAACGAGATTTTTATAAAAATATGGTAAAAACACGGATTGAACCAGTGCCACACTTTATGGTTCAATTGTAGAAGGTTTGGTTAGAAAAATTACAGCTGAGAAACGTCATCCGCTATGCGACGTTGCCAGATCGTGATCTGACAAGCCCACGGCAAGCCTCTTGTGACGTCATTTGACATAGTCTATACATCAAAGGGGGCAAATTAGGCTATGGAAAGATAAAGGCGAAGTTCAGGGCATTTTAAATTTTTATCAAAAGCGCTGTTGACCTGTAACCGTTAATATCACGTTTTAAAAATTTCGGATTATAAAGTTTTGCATCGCCCAAACTCACCCTTATATACAAATATTGGCGAATCCTTAAATCAGATAAACAAAAAAAATGTTTTGAATAATTCGTGCATATAAGATAAGAACTCGCCATGTATATTTATTATGACGACTAACATAAGATGTAAGATACATTAACTATTCGTTTTCTAGTTTTGATTAATAATAACAGCTTTTAAAAAAGTATTTGTGTTAAAAAAAAACTATGTAAACTTAGTTTTGAAGATGGTTGCTTTATTCCTTTGTTGTTACAGCATTTATACTCGTAAGTATTTGGTTATTAATAAGGATGACTTTCTTGATAATTCCCCTTTAACATTATCATCAGCTTCACTTTTTATTAATTCATCACTATTTTTAAGACCAAAGCAGAGTAAAAATGTGCTGTACCATTTTGTCTTGGTGTTAATGCTCGAACTGAATTCATATTGGACATACTCGTCTTTAGTCTCCTTTCTAAAATAGATTTCTTTTATATCAGTATTAGATGGGCTATTATTATCATCAACTTTCTTTTCGTAAACATCATTTCCCATAGTGATAAATTTCTGCAGCTTAATATTTAACGGCTCTGATCTACTGTTCAAATTTGTGAAAAACTGTCTATTTTTCACAAATTTATCAAAAGTATTGAGGGGGTCCCTTGTCTTCGCAAAGTTTTCTTTAAGCTGAGAATAAATCGCCGCTAATTTTTCGCTTTTAGTAGCCCTGAAATCGTCGCAACGGACTGGAAAAGATATCCTACCAAGAGTGTCAAATAGTGTGTCTCCATCAAAGAAAGAATTATTTTTTGTGATACCTTCGGAATTCAAAAAATGCCTGAAATAGAATAATTCTAGTCTTTACATAAGAACTTACAAGTGACTAGTTATGTAAATTTAAAAAAAGAACGCCCTTGTTTTTGCTTTCAGAATGGACCTTTTCACTAAATCTTGATTTTTGTTGTATTCTAGTGTATAAAGGAACAAAAAATAAAATTTTCTGTGTAGGTACTTTGTGATATTTTTAAGCCATCAATGAGAAAAAAAACTATTAAAATAAATACTTAATAATAAAATGAGAACTATTTGGACAAAAATACAGACTTTATCGTATATACGTAATGAAAACGGCAGCTTGACAATGTTGCCAATATTCTCTCTCTCTCTCTCTCTTTTTTAACCTAAAGAGGTTTTCAATATTTAACTTTTATTTAACTAATCCAAAATTTTACTATAGGGCATTTCAAATGTCAGATTTTAACCCACCTACATTGCTTCGAATGCTTTTCAAAAACAAACACTTCCAATGAGCAGTGCTCTTGGCCGGCACAGTCCTCTGACGACAAATTCGGCATAGATTTACTCGAAGTGCTTTTGGTCCAAAAGAGATTGTCTAAAAAAGGCATGGTGTTGATAGCCGTTTCTGTTAGGAACATAATTGTTGATTTTTTTGTAATCTGTAAAAAAAATATACATAAAAGCATGGATTAGATCTAATGAAGGAAACTCGGAAATTTAATATAAGTCTGTCACATGACCCTTTGATGGGTGTATCATACATAATTAACAAAGGGCGCCTGCGTATGTAAAAGTAAATAATGAGTAAAATTGTTAAGGTCTCAAACAAAGACATTGGGTAACGTAAATAAAAATATAATACGTGCTAATACTGCAAGTCGTAGCATTTTCTGTGTAGTAATTACTTGAGTTCCTTTTACTGCTATTAATTAGCATAGCAAAGCTAATGGCTGACTTGAAGCGTTGATTTTATGAAAGGAATTCTCAAGTCAGCCGTTGGCTTTGTTATGCTAATTAATATCAAGTAACAGGAACTCAAGTATTTCTATACTTTGGTAGATGTAGTTTGTTCTTATCACTACGAAGAAAATGCTAAGTTTTCATGTATTATTAGCACGTACTCAAGTTTTATTATTTTATTGTAGTCTATTCCACTTCGACTTTGTGATATCTTACATTCACTTTTTTTTATTCCCAGCGAAATGATAAAATGCTCTCACATATGTCATGCACAAGGTCGAAAAGCAATCATATTCTGCAACAATGGAATGGAACATCCTTTCCTTTAGCGCGTTACCTCTCATGAACAACTTATCAACTGCTGGTTTTGAGAGCAATTTAAAAAATCCCATTGTGTAAATGGCACAAGTCAGGAAATGGATCTCCATAGAGATATTATAAAAAGTGCTCGAAAAGCAAATAGAGTAGATGCTATTTCAGCCAATAGCTAAATACTAAGCTGTACATTGATGAGAATTGAATCATTTAAAAAGTTATGACTCTCTGGTTCGTGGATTATTATGTTTAAAGTAGTAGAGTTTAGTGCCCGTATAAGTAAAATAGAAAAAAGTTTTAGCGGCAGGCGGTCAAAGTAGTGCATCTATCTTTTGCATTAAAGTACACAGGGACGCCAAAGGTAATGGGTTCCTTGGGGCACAGGTAGACAATGACAGTCTGTTTCGTCCTTATTAGGACTCATCAGAAAGCCATAACCTGTAAGCAATTTCCGTACAACGTAGCAATTTATGGAAGGAATACCTTAGTTGAATCCGGTGATATATCATTAGGGGCAGTTTTATACAGCGTGGAATCCTGAAATTTTGAGGACTCATCAGCGCTGTATCCAGATCCCATTGTGGCGTTCATAGTACGACTAGGTATCTCACTTTGGTCTACAGTGTCATTAAACATCAAAGTCTTATTGCTTTTTACACCATCAGCAGAACGATATGATGAAACAGATCTGGAATCATCAACAGTTCGAAAGGACTGATTTGTAGAGTCTCCTCCAATGGATGTTTTATAAGCAGACCCAGTCTGGTCTTCAGCGGTTATGGACTCCCCGCTTTTCTTCTTTCCTTTATTGAAAATCCAAAGTTTACTTGCTATTGCCTTGACTTTGCTTTGCTTTTTCTTTGGTGGTAGTTTTATTGGGGATGATGTAGCGAGAGGCGGTCCGATGGTGAGTGACTCTACTTTTCTGGGCGAGTTCTTGTGGTTGCATGTTGTTATTGATATTATTACGGGGTTTCTTCCTCTCTGCCTTCCGCAGACACAGACTCGTCTGGTTGTCATAATCGAAAAGTAAAAGTCATGGTGACACGACTCAAGTGGCAAGATGGTGACGTCTCAGTTTGGAATGTTCAGAAATGATATTACAGCGAATGTTCAAACTATGGCCGTCTACGAATTACCTGGAGACTAAGAAAGAGTTGTCAGGTCATTAGTCATTACGATATCTAAGGTCGTGGGGCTGGGTTGGGATCGAAAGGTTGGAGAGAATACAGGGTTCGTAATTAAAAATTAAATTGACAAAACCTCAATAAAAGAATACTTGAAAATTTATGAAAAATTTGAAATCCGTAGTTATTGGAAAAGAAACATTTAGATTTAATTTAAATAATTCGGGATTCGTCAAAACTCGATTTTGGAAAAGTCGGAATTCTATTCTGTCCGGCCTTTAAACATTTTTTTTTCAAAACAATTCCTATTTGTCACTGCCAATAATAAAATACAAAATTTCTGGGGAGTGAGGCTATACTGTTATCTTTGCGATAAAAAAACATATTTTTCCAAACCACCTAGAAAAATATTTAAATTTTAGGACGTCCTGCACCCGGATCCTTCAAATTGTCCAAATGAAAGGACTAGAAAATCTAGAAATTCTGTCTCACTCACTCATTTTAAATCGAGAAGGATATATTTTGCTCTATTTAATCGTAATTATTTTAATTATTAAAAATAATGGGGTGTGCCACTGCACGTGAGTCATCGAGAATTAAAGCGCATTATGAGGCAGTCGGCAACCAACGACTAGTCGGCAACAGCGCAACGATATGTCAAAATGTAGGAATTTTGATTCGCTACAAATATGGGCGCGATTGTATACCAATCAAACAGGACAAAGTTCCGATAAATCTAGTCGTTGTATATCCACCCTAAGAAGGTCACGTCAACCTTAACCTAAAAATAATGACAGTGACAGATATATAAAGTTCTAAAATTTTAAAACAACAATAATCGTAAATAATAAAAGTTAAAATGGGTTTTTTAACAGTGCTAAAAAAAATGAAGCAAAAAGAGAAAGAAATAAGAATATTAATGTTGTATCCTTTTTACCTACCTTACTTTTTATTTCTTAGTAGTACTTAAAAGTTTATTATCTTTTAAAATAAAATGATACCATTTTGTAAAAACCTTGATGCTAAAAACGAAATTTTTCCTTAACAAGACTCTAGGGGGTTGGACAATGCTGGCAAAACTACCATTCTTAAAAGATTTAATGGAGAACCCATTGATATGATTTCACCAACTTTAGGATTTAACATAAAAACTTTAGAACACAGAGGGTAAGCTGTTGGTTTTCTTTACTTGGACATTTTTGACCTGATACATTGCAAAAAATCCAAATGTACCAATATTAGTATCCAAACTTTATGATGTATAAATGAACTTTACTGTCATCCTGAAATTTTCAGATGTAGGTACTCATTTATGGGGACAATGATATTGTGAACTAAAAACTAGACTACATTTCCATGAGCATTTTTACAAATTATCACAAGTTAGATATACAAATATTGATTGTTATAGGTTTAAACTAAACATGTGGGATGTTGGTGGACAAAAATCACTAAGATCTTATTGGAAGAATTATTTTGAGTGCACAGATGGTTTAATCTGGGTTGTCGATAGTGCAGATAAAAGACGATTAGAAGATTGTATGAATGAGCTACATACTCTATTACAAGAAGAAGTAAGTAAAATTGTTTAAAGTAATTTTGACAAAAAAAAATATTTCATAAATAAATCTGGATTTTAGAGAAATCTGAGGACTATAACCATGATTTTTGCAAGCAATGCATTAGGAGTGAAATGAGTACGAAATTTTATTTCACCTAAAGCCTCCTGAAGGTGCCATTTTAAGGCTAAAATTAAAAAAAAAAACAGTGATCTGTAGGGGTTAATAATGAGCTCTTTCATTTGACTCTCGACTTGAAATTATAATTTTTAGTTTACCACTAAGAGTTTGTGGTACAACCATGAACGAACTTTAAAGGTATACGGGGGGGGGGGGGGGGGGCAGAGCCTTCTTTTATTTGACAATCTATAGGCCACAGTAGGTCAATTTTTTAAAAATATTTATATATAGGTACATATATTATTTAAAAGACTCCCTCAGAATTTATGAAAATATCTCTGTTTACACCATGGCTTTACTGTATGCCAAATTCCATCTTTCTAACCTTAGGAAATACTACTGAAAACTACCTTAAATTTTAAGTTAAGTTTATTTTTGTAGAGGCTGGGAGGAGCAACTTTATTAGTGTTTGCAAATAAGCAAGACCTTCCTGGTTCTTATAGTATGGAGCAGTTGAAAGAGGTACGAAATTATTTATGAATCTATGGAAAATGTTGATAAAACAATAAGTAGATTATGGAAATGAACTACGTCGATAGTTCCTTGGAACATATCTGAATGGTGACACGATTGATATCATTGTCGTCTGACCTCTTTTTTATGTCTTGACAATATTGTCCAATCAATCAATCAAGATAGACAATTTCATATAATTCTAAATTGTACTTTTGCCACATATCTGTTTATTAGAGGACATTCTATTATCATGACTGTGAATATGTAAAATGAAAATCCAAGCACATTTAAATGACATTTGAAGGAAGGATGGCATTAAATATATAGATATTTTGGAAAATTTGTCCATATTTAGTTTTCTACTTGTATTACTTTATAAATTTGAACGGTTTTTACTAGGAAGCAGGCGTGGCTCGTAAGTTTTCTTTACAGGTGGAGCGGCAAATTTTGAGGGCATAACAAGCAAAATGTAGTTTAGTGCATAGTTTTGCCAAGGAATAATTATTTACCTTCTAGTAAACACCGCAAAAACATAAAATACTAAAATTGCATTTTTCAATAACACATTTTTTAATTTTACTCCTAAAAAATAAATCATACGGTATAATTATGATACCATAATCGAAAAGTAGATGAAATTTGCTAGAAAAAATATTTAAACCGCAGCTCGATATCTCCGTTCATTTCAGCGTTATCGCCAATAGAATAATTTTTAAAACTTTAAATGAAGACTCGGTTATATATTTTTTAGAAAAAAAGTGGGACGCCACTGATATTTTTCCATGTAGATACTATTTCGGATTAGCCTAGTCAATTCGGCATAAAAATGGTCTCATTCGTTTTTCTCCTCAGGACACCGTTCTTAATTAAAATAATTAAATTACATTAGCTCGACTATTTATTATTATTATTAACATTGATAATGAAAAATTTTGTTTTATAAAAATTGTTGGAAATGACCACCTTCACTTAATAGGAAAGCTTCCGCCGGTCTAATTTCTACTTCCGATTTATCATGTTAAACCAAAAAACCGGTTTTAACGAAAGTTGAACTTTAAGATAAAGAATAAAAAACTAAGATAGGGAGGTGAAAACCATTTTTCTCTAAGATGAACCGTTCCAATGTTACAGCTTGTCAAAGTCTGAAAATGCCATATTTTAAACGTCAATATCTCAAAAACGATTAGATTTAGACATATGACATTTACAAAATAAGTGAAGAATTTTGTGGGGAATCAGAAAATAATACAATATATATATATATATATATAAGGTGTTCCGTTTAAAAAAACCCAAGTTATATTCGCCACGTTTTTTTGGGCCACCCCATATACTCCAGCATAATTTTAAAATGTGCACCTCAATGATCTCTACAACTTTTGTATTTCGAATTTTTATCTAATTCTCTCTCCAAATAACCATATTTGGAGCATAATTTAATACCTCCTAGCAGGCGCGGCTTGTCCATAGATTTTTAGATAAAGATACAGATATAGGCGAAACTGAATTTTACTCTATCGTTGACTCACCCTGTATAGATGGGTCATTCACCAAATGAACTTATGGACAAACCGCGCCTGCTAGGAGGTATGAAATTATGCTCCAAATATGGTTATTTGGCCGATTTTTTGATAATAATAATATAATTATATAATATAATTTACCTTGCATTTTAGATGTTAGAACTGGATAAAATAAAAACGCATCACTGGAAAATTGTTTCATGTAGTGCTGTAACTGGAGAAAACTTATTGGATGGAATAGATTGGCTCATTAATGACATTGCAGCACGAATATTTACCTTGGATTAATTTCCTATCAGTTATTCTTGTTTTTAACTTTTTTATATAATTAAATGAACAATAATTTATAAAATATGCACCTACTAATTGTGATTTTTTTAAATAATGTATGCTTCTAAAGTAATGTGCTTTTGTACTAAACATCCCGAAAAGAAAGAAATAGAGAGATACGGTTTTCTCGACAGTGTTCCAGACGCCTTTGAAGATTTGTAGAACAGTACAAACCACCCATTTTTAAGTATTACATGCCTGAAAAAAGCTTTATTATTTTAGATTGTATTAAAACATTAAAAAGTTTTTATATATTTTATTCAAAAATTAACAAAATATTTGGTACACTTAACTTTTTAACCTTATCACTACTTGTACTATTTTAAAATGGTTGTACAGTATAGAAAATTTTGGTTTAAAATATAATGAGAAAGCTAAGAAGAGTAATCAAATTTTTAACTAAATGGATTACCAAAACTTCAGATGAAAAAGTAAAATATCCAATCTAAGCAACCACTCTTTAAGGGACTATCAAAAATAAGATCGTGTAGAGGACGGGATTGGTTTATTCAGCCGCCAGAGAACGCGCGTAGTCTAAGCGATCTACTATAAACCAATAATTGTGACTCGGGTTTATATCCCAACCTAACGACAGGCACCCTGCGCATGTCAGACGGATAGCGTGATAATTGAAATTTATATAGGTAGAAATGAGTTCAATTATTACATCTAAAATATGATTGATATAGCGATTAATTAATTAAATTTTTACTATTACGGTATTCTATTTATATTTTTAAATCAAACACTTTATTTCCTTTTACGTTTCAAGGAATTCAAAGATGTGGTTACCGGTGTTGACAGTCTACGATTTTGTAATTCCAACTTTTTGTTATGAGGGTCATAGAAGAAATCATAGGGCTTATTGTTGTTTTTGTGAATTAATACCAGAAATGCATGGCATGTAATGGTCTTTAAAGGTGATTGTTTGAAGACTGTATTTTCTTTTCATATGTGAACAATAATATTTGTTTTTGTACTACATTTCATCCCACAGTCTGTGCACACATAATCTGTTCTACAATTTAAAAATTACGGTTAGGTTTTTACTTTACAGGTGCTTGATAGCCACCACAAAATATTTAATATTTTGTGACAGCCGCAGCAATAACAAAACTTATTGATTAATAACCTGCCCCTCCATTTTAATTATGCCCCACAAATTAACAAACTGGCAAACTGTTCTTGTAAGAAAACTTAATACCTCGACTATGACTCAACACCGCGACGTAAAAAAATAATTAAATCCATTTCTACCTATATTTTAAATAACCCGCCATCACGCTATCCGCCTGACATGCGCAGAATGCCTGCCATTAGGTTGGGATATAGACGCGAGTATAATTGTGACCTCATTTAGTCTTCTTGACGAATGTAAATAGCTTTGTCTTTTTTTGCTTTACAAAATTGTTAGGGTGTCCGTCCCATCCACTAATACTGATCAAATACAGGATGCTACAAATTCGTGCGTACCGGGTGGCCAAATAAGAATGGACGCCGGTTCTATCTCAGGACCAGTTTGTCACGACGTTTTAAAATGGACGCCAGCTCTATCTCAGGACCAGTTTTCCACGACGTTTTAAAATAAAAAAAAATCATTACAAGATAAATCGCTGTAAATTATTTTTAAGTTCCTAAATTCACCCCTAGAGGGAGTTCAATCTATGTCTAAGAAGATTATAGGATTTATATCGATAATATGCCAAACAATGTTATAGCAAAAATTCAGTGTTTTATTTTTTGAAATATACGGTATAACTTTATTTAACACATTTTAATCTAACTTGCATAATAAACTGAATGAATAACGTCTTGTAGAACTTAAAAATTGGCTATAAAAAAGTATTTTGTTCTTCCAAGTCAAATTATTATGTCTCAAAGAACGGAACTTTGCATCGTACGCACACGTATTTGTAGTACCCTGTATAATGGCGGCGTTGTCTCGGGGAACTCTTAAATAAAATCCAATGACTTAAGTAGTCTTGTATAACTTGCATCTTAGATTGGAACACAACCAAGTTTTTCTCAAAAATCCAAAAATGTTGCCGGGTGTGTGGTGTAATTCTAGAGTAAAGACCTAAAAATTTTAGTTTTAAGAAGTGTGTAAATTGCCATTTCTCGGCCAAATCAAACCTTAAATTTATCAATTTCGGTTTGACCGGAAGAGTGGTTAACTTTAAAGTTTAAACAAAACCGCCATTTTTCTTTGATGCTTAAATTCTACAGACAATTTCACAGCCACTTTTTCTAACCAATCAGAAAATTTCATTTTAAATCACTACCATGGAAACGAAAAAAAAAATGTCGTTTCCGGTTCTAATGATTACTCCTCCTAAAACTTTGCTTTTATAATACGGGGTGTTGAGGAATTGATGGATTATATTTAAATGGACGAATCCTTGGGTATCCCAGAGAAACACTCTATACTTTTTTTTGTACCCGACCGTCTAAAAAGTTGGGTAAATACCCCTAACACCCAGTTGGGCGGACGCCAATGTGCGCCTTAACGGAACCAGATTGGAATAATGACTAAAATTTCAGTCTGATGATAAAAATAATGGCGTCCGCATTCGGTTGTTTTGTTACTATTTAAATGTTTGGATCATTTTCAATGTGGAGTTGCTTAAAACTTCTAAAGTCTTTTGGCACAGTTGTGTTGTGATGTAAATTGCGGCAAAAGTTTAATTTGTAAATTGCATTTATAGCCATTGTTTTTATTATGGTTGTGGATATTTTGAGGAGGTAGATTTTTTTTCCTAACTTAAATCTAACGCGAATCACTGATCTCAATTAATTGTCATGTCAGAAAAAATCAAACACATGTCATATCAGGATTTACGGTATTAAACATAATGCGCCAATTCCATAACACCCTGTATATTATCTCAAAAAAAAAATATCCTAAACACCTCAACCTTTATTCGAGACTGTAAAACCACCATGCGGTTCTAGAGCGACAAAACCTGCGGAGGTAGGGAGATAAAATAAGTTACATTTCACACAAACCTTTAATCAAACCTACATACAGGGTGGAATTTTTAAACTGTAATAAATTAAGTATTAGGACTTCTTTTTATTTGCGGAGGAAATACGGGTGCCTTTATTTTTAGTTTGGTACACTTTTTTAGTCCCGTCATGAAATTTATCCCTCTTTTGGGGGTAGAAACCCCAGAAATAGTGGGTCGTATTCCTTTTTTTATGCCCTTTCCAACGAGCTATCGCAATACATACCTTTACATTTGAGAAAAAAAAGTTGGGGGCGGTTTTTACCTCCAAAAGAGGGGTAAATTTCATGACGGAACGAAAAAAGTGTACTAAACTAAAAAAAAAGGCACCCGTATTTTCTCCGCAAATAAAGAGGCTTTCTAATACTGAATTTATTCCAGTTAAAAATTCCACCCTGTATAAAAAAGCAACAGCAAGGTATGTTTTAAAGCTCCATTCTTTTCGTAGTTCTAGAACCACGTGGCGGACTTTAGTTACATGCAGCTCTGTTATACAAGCGTGGGTATTTTGTAATTATAATCCATTTTTGCCACAACTCCTCCCGGTAAAAGAAGTCATTAATACAACAATAATAGATTATATGTTTAAATAACTTTGAAGAACAATGACATGAGTAAAATCCTTTTTAGTAAATACGGGGCAATAGTTTACCAAATCAGATTTTCCCGCAATCTAAACATTTTCCTAATCATGCTCAAGGCTTGATGGCTTATTATACATGCTTGTAGACCAAGTGCGCAGTAACAAAAACTTATAAACTGAGCCTAGCTTGTAAGTATAATTTATACTTTTTATACCAATAAACCCGAACAAAACTTTGCTTTAAATAAGCATTTGAAGAAACGTCACCAACACTCAAACTTTGTATAAAAAGACTGAAAGGAAGAACACCGCTAGAGACTGGAATGGTATTTCAATATGGCGGACTTGATTCCGGTATATTTATATAAATAAACCATGAGCAAAATGTCCCTTTTTTATATGGACGTTTGAAAATTTACTTTTTTTTAACTTTGACAAAAGTGTGCGGACATATAGATAGTTAACTTCTGACTCAACTTTGGCTACTAATGACGTTATATTTCCGTCATAATGTGAAAATAGTATTTGAACTCCCTATTTTCAATCTTTCTATTCAAAGATCCCAATGGTGTCCTTGTAATAAATTTGTTATCAATTATTATTTGAGATAACTGTACCAAAACGCAAGTATAGATCTTCAGTTGCCTAAAAATAAATAATATTACAAAAAAAATCACGTATCTATTGTAGTTTTAAGTGAACTGCTAATGACTGTCCATAAATTGTATATCTGACAGGACCAACATGTTGTTTGGCAAAGGCTTAGGCTGGGGTGATAATAATGTTAAAGACTGCCTTTCCACATCTACGTTAGATCTAAAAATAATAAATATTTACTCAAATTAATTTTGACCATATACAGAGTTTTATTTTATTCTCATAATCCCAATACCTACAAAATAGTATCTACAAAATAAAATATGATACAGATATAATCATTTAGTGGCTAAATTTAAACAAACTCCCACTAAATTTTACAAATTCATATTTTACGTTTATTAATAAAAATCCAATAATAACATATCAAATTAAATATACTAAAAGTGTAAAGTTTTAGAATTATATTTAGACGAAAATTTAAGTTTGAAAAATTACAAATTTATAAAGAAAAAGTATTTGAGAACGTACTGTGTTCTTTAATAGAACTAAAACTATTTGCAACAACATCCCGGTAAAAGTATTTATCGGTAAAACGATTTAATTACAAAAAATCAAATTAAGCGACATAAAATATCGCATATCACAATAATTTCACGGTGAAAACACAACTGGGAGACTATAAGATCTAAATAATAACCCTGTAGCGAAATACTTCATGTGTAAGTTGGTTTAACATTCCCTGCAATGAAGTTTATAGTTGGTTGGGAATAAAGCTTTAAAAACATGTTCCTCGCAAAATTTTACTAAAAACTGTACTAATTTAAGTATTTTTGTACACATTCGTAGGCTTTGATCATAAAAATAGATTGTGATCACGATACAATTATTGTTATACACACGGTAACTTAACCGAGACGAAAGAGTGAGGAAACACAACAAATTAGGTATAGCCTGCATGGATTCTTAATAAGTTCATCCCCTTATCTGCCAGCCTTTCGAGTTTCGACTGTGCCGCGGTGTAAATTCGTTTGGTCCACTATATTTTTTATCATTCGCTCAACATTCTATACAATTTTTTCCGTATTCTTTAAGTGGTTTCAGATCCGTCATTCCCATCAAACGGTTACTAAGCAACCGTACTAGCCTTCTCGCAGGTGACGACATGCGCAGCGATGTGCAAATTTTAGCGTTCTGAATTTCAGAACGGTATGTACAACAATACAACGGTATGCCGATAAGCAAGCTAAAATTTGAACAACGCTGCGCATGTCACCTGCGAGGAGGCTAGTACGGTTGCTCAGTAACCGTTTGACGCGAGTGAAAGTTCTAACTTCACATAAAAAGCGGGCAAATTTTCTTCCTGTGGTTTGTTGTTTTTTAATTTAAGTTCGGGTGGTTATGTACTGATAATAAGTCGAGAGGTATTATTTATACTCGGTTACGTAGTTGGCACTTTAGCAGAACAATACTAGAAAAGCAAGTAGCAAAAAACTCGTGTTGCTGTGTTCTTTCTCTGCAGTTTTATACTAATGGTAAAATTGTGTAGGATTTGACATTGCCAAACTGTGCTGTGGCGATTTGTAACAATTGCAACCAAAACACAAAAGGCACATATATAAAACATTTTTTCAAAGAATAAGGATCTGGCAAAACAATGGACTATTGCTTGCGAAAGGGGTGACCAAATCAATTCAAAGAATGGTAAGTGAAAACTATTTTTGTAATTACCTTCTAAAAGAAGTACAGGGACATTATTTTAAGTGTCTCACCCGATTGGCGACTTTGCTATCGACCACAATAAAAAAACAATTATGTATTCCCTAACAGCTTTTAGTGAAGAAGCTAAATTTGATGTCAAAAAAAATCTATGTTTACAAATTTGACAGATACGACGCCATATTGGATTTTCTTAAATGACAACCCTACCTTATAGTAAGCCAGCTGCATTCGCCTATTTGTTCCAACATTAAAAATATATAATTGTCAATATTTATTTTCAGCCGTTCCGGAGATATGAGGCTTCGAAGTTGGTAATTTTGTTATCATCGAATTAACAGAAGCTTTGAGATTAGAAACTCAATTTTTTCTGAAGATACGTAATTTTTTATGGCGGAGCCACCCATGCTATTGTCATATATGCCAGATATCAAAAAATGACAGTTACGACGCCATTTTGAATTTTTTTAAATGGCAACCCATATTTAAAACTACGTCAGTGTATTGCATTTCGCGGTCCGATTTCAAAAATATATAGTTGTCTATATTTATTTCCAACCCTTACCGAAATACGACCGTATCAAAAACTGCATCGTACGATTATGTGTTTTAAGTATCTCACCCCATTAAAAAATAGAAGCTTTAAGATTAGAAACTCAATTTTTTTTGAGGATACGTAATTTCTTATGGCGGAGCCACCCATGCTATTGTCATATATGTCAGATGTCAAAAAATTATAGTTACGACGCCATTTTGAATTTTTTTAAATGGCTACCCACATTTATAACTACGTCAGTATATTGCATTTCGCGGTCCAATTTCAAAAATATATAGTTGTCTATATTTATTTCCAACCCTTATCGAAATACGACCGTATCAAAAACTGCATCGTATGAGTATGTCTTTTAAGTATCTCACCCCATTAAAAAATAGAAGCTTTAAGATTAGAAACTCAATTTTTTCTGAAGATAAGTAATTTCTTATGGCGGACCCACCCATGCTATTGTCATATATGTCAGATGTCAAAAAATTATAGTTACGACGCCATTTTGAATTTTTTTAAATGGCTACCCACATTTATAACTACGTCAGTGTATTGCATTTCGCGGTCTGATTTCAAAAATATATAGTTGTCTATTTTTATTTCCAACCCTTACCGAAATACGACCGTATCAAAAACAGCATCGTACGATTATGTGTTTTAAGTATCTCACCCCATTAAAAAATAGAAGCTTTAAGATTAGAAACTCAATTTTTTCTGAAGATAAGTAATTTCTTATGGCGGACCCACCCATGCTATTGTCATATATGTCAGATGTCAAAAAATAACAGTTACGACGCCATTTTGAATTTTTTTAAATGGCTACCCACATTTATAACTACGTCAGTGTATTGCATTTCGCGGTCCGATTTTAAAAATATATAGTTGTCTATATTTATTTCCAACCCTTACCGAAATACGACCGTATCAAAAACTGCATCGTACGATTATGTGTTTTAAGTATCTCACCCCATTAAAAAATAGAAGCTTTAAGATTAGAAACTCAATTTTTTCTGAGGATACGTAATTTCTTATGGCGGAGCCACCCATGCTATTGTCATATATGTCAGATGTCAAAAAATTATAGTTACGACGCCATTTTGAATTTTTTTAAATGGCTACCCACATTTATAACTACGTCAGTATATTGCATTTCGCGGTCCAATTTCAAAAATATATAGTTGTCTATATTTATTTCCAACCCTTATCGAAATACGACCGTATCAAAAACTGCATCGTATGGAGTATGTCTTTTAAGTATCTCACCCCATTAAAAAATAGAAGCTTTAAGATTAGAAACTCAATTTTTTCTGAAGATAAGTAATTTCTTATGGCGGACCCACCCATGCTATTGTCATATATGTCAGATGTCAAAAAATTATAGTTACGACGCCATTTTGAATTTTTTTAAATGGCTACCCACATTTATAACTACGTCAGTGTATTGCATTTCGCGGTCTGATTTCAAAAATATATAGTTGTCTATTTTTATTTCCAACCCTTACCGAAATACGACCGTATGGAAATAAATATAGACAACTATATATTTTTGAAATCGGACCGCGAAATGCAATACACTGACGTAGTTTTAAATATGGGTTGCCATTTAAAAAAATTCAAAATGGCGTCGTAACTGTCATTTTTTGACATCTGGCATATATGACAATAGCATGGGTGGCTCCGCCATAAAAAATTACGTATCTTCAGAAAAAATTGAGATTCTAATCTCAAAGCTTCTATTTTTTAATGGGGTGAGATACTTAAAACACATAATCGTACGATGCAGTTTTTGATACGGTCGTATTTCGGTAAGGGTTGGAAATAAATATAGACAACTATATATTTTTGAAATCGGACCGCGAAATGCAATACACTGACGTAGTTATAAATGTGGGTAGCCATTTAAAAAAATTCAAAATGGCGTCGTAACTATAATTTTCTGACATCTGACATATATGACAATAGCGTGGGTGGCTCCGCCATAAGAAATTACGTATCCTCAGAAAAAATTGAGTTTCTGATCTTAAAGCTTCTATTTTTTAATGGGGTGAGATACTTAAAACACATAATCATACGATGCCGGTTTTGATACGGTCGTATTTCGATAAGGGTTGGAAATAAATATCGACAACTATATATTTTTGAAATCGGACCGCGAAATACCATACACTGACGTAGTTATAAATGTGGGTAGCCATTTAAAAAAATTCAAAATGGCGTCGTAACTGTTATTTTTTGTTATCTGACATATATGACAATAGCATGGGTGGCTCCGCCATAAGAAATTACGTATCCTCAGAAAAAATTGAGTTTCTAATCTTAAAGCTTCTATTTTTTAATGGGGTGAGATACTTAAAAGACATACTCATACGATGCAGTTTTTGATACGGTCGTATTTCGATAAGGGTTGGAAATAAATATAGACAACTATATATTTTTGAAATTGGACCGCGAAATGCAATACACTGACGTAGTTATAAATGTGGGTAGCCATTTAAAAAAATTCAAAATGGCGTCGTAACTATAATTTTTTGACATCTGACATATATGACAATAGCATGGGTGGCTCCGTCATAAGAAATTACGTATCCTCAAAAAAAATTGAGTTTCTAATCTTAAAGCTTCTATTTTTTAATGGGGTGAGATACTTAAAACACATAATCATACGATGCCGGTTTTGATACGGTCGTATTTCGATAAGGGTTGGAAATAAATATCGACAACTATATATTTTTGAAATCGGACCGCGAAATACCATACACTGACGTAGTTATAAATGTGGGTAGCCATTTAAAAAAATTCAAAATGGCGTCGTAACTGTTATTTTTTGACATCTGACATATATGACAATAGCGTGGGTGGCTCCGCCATAAGAAATTACGTATCCTCAGAAAAAATTGAGTTTCTGATCTTAAAGCTTCTATTTTTTAATGGGGTGAGATACTTAAAACACATAATCATACGATGCAGTTTTTGATACGGTCGTATTTCGGTAAGGGTTGGAAATAAATATAGACAACTATATATTTTTGAAATCGGACCGCGAAATGCAATACACTGACGTAGTTTTAAATATGGGTTGCCATTTAAAAAAATTCAAAATGGCGTCGTAACTGTCATTTTTTGACATCTGACATATATAACAATAGCATGGGTGGCTCGACCATAAGAAATTACGTATCTTCAGAAAAAATTGATTTTCTAATCTCAAAGCTTCTGTTAATTCGATGATAACAAAATCACCAACTTCGAAGCCTCATATCTCCGGAACGGCTGAAAATAAATATTGACAATTATATATTTTTAATGTTGGAACAAATAGGCGAATGCAGCTGGCTTACTATAAGGTAGGGTTGTCATTTAAGAAAATCCAATATGGCGTCGTATCTGTCAAATTTGTAAACATAGATTTTTTTTGACATCAAATTTAGCTTCTTCACTAAAAGCTGTTAGGGAATACTAATTGTTTTTTTATTGTGGTCGATAGCAAAGTCGCCAATCGGGTAAGACACTTAAAATAATGTCCCTGTACCTGAGATGAATTAAGGTAGTAAATCGTTTATAATATAATTTACTTACACTTAATGTAAACAGGCCTTAAGCCCCCTTGCACGTGACGTCACACAGTAGGAGAGAGATACAGAACTTATGCGCATTAGCATACCGGTGTTAGTGTATCGTCATTGTAATGACAGTAAAGGCCTTTTTACATTGGGTGCAATTGCAAGAAAAATGGCCTGGAAGCATGCGCTTCGACGACGCGTTAATCAGCTGATGCACGTTTTCCCATTTAAAACCTGCATCAGCTGTTTAAAACGTCGACAAAGCGCATGCTTTCAGGTTATTTTTTCTTGCAATTGCACCCAATGTAAAAAGGCCTTAAAAATTAATAAAATCATCATTTAAAAAAAATATATATAAAAAAGAAAGTTTCCTAATCTTCAAATATGGTAGTGAACTCAGAAGTTGAAGGCGGTAAAATATTAATTTTAGTACCTACAGAAAAACAAAACTTAAAATATTTTTAAATTACACCATTATTCATCAATATTTAAAAATTAAAACATACATTGCAGGCGAAAATGTTTGCAAAACATGCTGGGAAATAAGAATATTGCTTCTTTTATCTTATTTAGGGGGTGGGGCTGCGGCCAACCTGTACCCGACCCTAAAAAGGGAGCTGTTTGATAAATTGTGTTTAAAAAATCCACGAAAATACGTAAAGTTTTTTAAAAATATTTCAAATAAAACGTCGTTTTATTCACTGGAAAGTCGACGGGTTCTAACTACGATTATTTAAAATATACTTACACACAGACAAATCCAGCAACATGCGAAATAATAACATCATCGTCGTCTTTTTCAGCAAAACTCACAGCCAACAAATGATGCAGAATACCGGGATTTGGAGTTAATGTCACTAATTTCGTTAAATGATCCTCGGCTTTCATTCCTAAAGAAAGAAAAATTATTATTAATATTAAAAAAACGTCCCAACTAGCATTTTCGGGACTTAAGACTAAATATGAACTAAATCTGACGTCAGGGTTGGTGCATTTTTGAGTAATACATCAGTTACTTAAGATGTCTAGTTAGTATTTTCCGGCTACATTACGTCGTGTAGATGTCACTGAGTTTCTTTCGGATTAAGGTCGCGAATAATCATTGACTCTTACGTCGTTTAAACGCAGTAATCTGATCTTAAATGCCGAGGTAGTATCTGTGATGCTAAAAGTAGTCACACAGACGTCGCATTATGAGTCACTTCTGAAGGTCCTTAAGGGACTACCTTTATCGTCGGCCGGACGTGAAAATATTACTAAGGGTATACAGAAAGTTTTTTTTTTTGACTTGGAAGTAATAATGAGTTGAAAGTTTTGCACTTTCATTATCTATGCACGATTTAAGTATACTTATTTTAACTAAATCTGTGCTTTAAACTCTTTTAGGTAACGACGTGACTCCGCCATATTTTGACGGGTGCCAATTTTAGGGTTTCGTTTTTTACAAGATAATTTTGGACAACATAAAGCCAAATACTGGAAACTGCCCCTATTTGATCTGTAATAACCTATTTTAGGCATTCTGCATGTTTAGATGCTAGTTTAATGTAAGTTTTCTTCTTTTAACTTGAAGAAGTAAGTCCATACTTAAAGTGGAGTGGAAATTTAGAAGGAAAGGAATAAGAACACAAAGTCTTCCTCCACTTTTATATTAAAGAAAAATTATTTTAAAGGGTTGAAAAATTCTCTACATGTTTCGAATGCAAAAGCATTCATCTTCAGGAGAATCAATAAAAAGAAAATATATTAGATATCACCTTAACGGAGCATCCAAATTTGCAGGCACAAAGAACCGGTTCAATGAATAGAATGGAGAGAAAATCATAATGTGACTTGCATTATGAAAAAGAGAAAAATAATTATGGCTTAGGGCACATAAGAGTTCAAATGTAGAACGAAGGGTTCAGCAGAAAAATTAATGTTCGATTATATTGAACAGGATGTAAAATTGGAGAATTTTTTTTTATAATGATTTTTCTTAAAAAAATTCTCCAATTTTACATCCTGTTCAATTTTTTTTATAATGATTTTTCTTAAAAAAATTCTCCAATTTTACATCCTGTTCAATATAATCGAACATTAATTTTTCTGCTGAACCCTTCGTTCTACATTTGAACTCTTATGTGCCCTAAGCCATAAACCCATAATTGTTTTTCTCTTTTTCATAATGCAAGTCACATTATGATTTTCTCTCCGTTCTATTCATTGAACCGGTTCTTTGTGCCTGCAAATTTGGATGCTCCGTTAAGGTGATATCTAATAATTTTTCTTTTTATTGATTCTCCTGAAGATGAATGCTTCTGCATTCGAAACATGTAGAGAATTTTTCAACCCTTTAAAATAATTTTTCTTTAATATAAAAGTGGAGGAAGACTTTGTGTTCTTATTCCTTTGCTTCTTTCTTCTTTTAGTTTAAGTTTTCTTTTTTATTCAAGACATAGTATTATTACTTCTTTAATTTAATCAATTAAGGGGCGCTTAGTTTTTAAGGCTCTAAATTGTCAGATTTTAACAATAACATGCGTTTTAATTTTAAGCGACCGAAACATTCTAAATAAGTTTATTCAAGTAAGAGTAAGCTTTTTATATAGCCATTACTTATATTTTATGAAAGAACCTACAAAATATCAGTTGGTCATATTTGTTAGTAATCTGGTATGTTTACCCGTGAAAATGTCAAATAAAGATATTTTTAAAACTTTTTACATTTTAGGTGTAGGATAAGTAACAGATATACATAAAATTCGTAACTTATAATGTGCAAAAGTCATATACTGATGTCCTGAAAACCCTTATTATTTTGTTCACCAAACTGGTGCAAATTCGAGTCTTCTCGAAGTCAGTTTCCAACGTTGAAAAATATAACGTCGGTACGACATAAAAAGGCTAGTTGGGGTAGGTCACAGAATTTTGCAATACATAGTTAATTATTTAAAATTTTTAAACTAATTTCTTCAAAAGTTATTAAGGCTCTGAATTAAAATCGCATGAATGCGAAAAAAAAATAACACGTCACCTAAGATGTACTTACCATGGGGCAAACATGAATCCGGTAAAGGCGGTGCTCCAATTTTAAAAAGTTTCACTTCGGACCACTTCAAATCAAACGAGTGGGGATACAGTTGATTTTTTGGGGTCCCATAAAAATATTCGCGGATTCTCTGATCTCTTGCTTCTGATCTACCCTGTTTTGAGCGCTCTACAACCTAAAAATTTACTGTGTAAATAGGTATTCTTCATATAAAATTGATTGCTTAGAAGATAGGTAAGTACATGAAAGATCGGGAATATTCCACCTTATTAAGTAATTTTTTAAATCAAAAAAAAATTATACCCTTCACAAAATGCAAAAGTATCAAAGTGTAAGTGTCATGCGAAAACTCTCCAATGTAAATCGAATCCCTCGGCCGTACCCAATCCTACCAATCATATCGCTTCTTAGGTAGTGTGATAGTAGCTTATTGTAACTGTCAGTTATTTACATACACTCGAAACGGTCCGAAATTCCTTTAAGTTTGACAAAGAGAAATTAATTATTAATAAATGTCCACATTGCTTTGCAACATCTGCATAAAAACCTTGATTTCTTATTTCTTTATACCGCCGCATCGTGTCTTCAGTGATGTTTTATTTAGTTTGTTTATGTTTGAGATTGGTTTGACTTTTCCAATTTTATGTGTTGTGAATATGGTATACTATTTAATGTATTTGTAGGTAAATATTATATTACTTTGGCTGAACTATAGCGTGTTTATTTTCAACTGGCACGTAAACAATAACCTAACCACACAGCACACAGCGTTGAACGCAACCGGTACAGGACTACATTCAGCTTTCGCATTTGAATAAACGTTTTCCGATTATATTGTAGCTTCATTTTGCACAACATATTGTTTTATTATTTTGAAAACCTTTGTTGAGATGGGCATTTTGGACTTGCATAGTGTAGTGCACGTCTTGTGGTGCAAATTAAAAATATAATCGGAAAACATATTTAGGAAATCAAATACGAAAGCTGAATGCAGCTGTGTATTGTACATTTATCACGTGGTGTTTGTACAATTTGATTTTTATTTTCTCTGGCACATAATAAATTGTTTTTGCTTTTTTTACCTAATTTCGGGCGTTGCAATGTTACTTTAACTCACCCCTCCACTCTTTTGTAAAAACACAATCTTTACATAATTGGGCATATCTCTAACCAGCTCATTGTAGAGTCTCTCTTGGTCTAGGACTAGAATTACGTCGACTTCAAAGGCCTTTCCAGTGTTCAGTAGTTGTTTATAGCCCTCTCCCTTTATCCATCCGCAAGTGTTTATTATAACACCTGAATGTCTAGCTGTAGGTAAATAGAAAAAAATAATTGGAAAAGTATTCTTAGTTACTTCACTAGAACGAGAATGATTCTAAATTTTTACTTCAAAATGACTAGTTTTTATTGTAAACCTATATGGATACCCTACACGATCATTCAGAGTACCTGTTCAGACTGACGTGCGTCTTGAGTGACATTAATCCTTTGTAGTTGACGCATCAGTCTAATATTCTAATTATAATTTGTCCAGCCATCAATCTTTGAAATTTGACCTAACAATCAGTATTACTGTCATTCCCTTGTCAAGGCTGTCAGTATAAATGATCGTGTAGGGTCTGCGATACAGATGGAAATAAAATAAAGCAAAGTTATTTCAAATTATATCTTCAGGTTTTCTTCTGTTTGTAAACATTTAACTTAGGCTGCCAAAAAATCTAAAGAAATAAATAAAACATACTTTAAATAAGAAATTAAATTGTTAAATGTTAGAAAAAGTGTTATTGTGTATTTAATTTCAACTGGCAGCGACAGTAAACAATAGGTCTTTTCGCGGAGTCGATTAGTGGGCGTAAGTAGGACTTTTTTTCTGGAGAGAGAGACAGTCGGGACTACATGTATTTTATGATATTGTACATTGTATCTAGTGAAGAAGGGGAAGAGCGCCGCAGACGAAAAATTTTCTGGGTCACGCCCTAAGTTCGTTTCAAATTCACTTAATTACTATTAAATTTTAAAAATTAAATTATTACCTCTCCCCCTCTGAATGGTTGGATTAAATTTGTTTTTGTAAATGTTTTTTTTTCCTTTTTTTTTGATATTCCTATCCTGGCTCTTTATTAAAAAAAAAAACATTTTATATATTTGTGAAAAATATGAATAGGTATTAGTGTCAATCCAAAATTTTAACATAAGACGCATGTATGACTCTAACCAGCGTTTTTCGGGATTTGTTTTTCATGATTAAAAATAAAGTAAATATCGCTTATTACGCCAAAATTGATGATTTTTTCAGAAATCATGTATTTTAGGAGCGTAGATCAATAAGCAGTTTTTGGTGCAAATGCTTAGGTTTTGTATATTCATAATAAAGCATTCTCGTTTCTTTCCGCACTATTTTTTATATTATAAATTATCACACTTCTTCCATAAAAAATGTTTCAATTAAAATTTTTACTTTAATTTTTCTCTTTAAAAACAAATACCTGATTTGTTGGGGGAGAGGGGTTTGCAGCCCCCCCCCCCCCTTAATACGTCATACGCTACTGCGGATTATTTTGCCAAAATAACCTAGTATGGGCTCCTTTGAAACCTTTTTTATTACACTTTCTGAAAGAATGTATAATTTTAGTACGAATTGCGAAAAATTAATTTTTTGACGCCTTTAAAGCCTTAAGGCTCTACCACGCGCAAATTTAGAGGATGAAAAACACCGTTTCGCTACTGCAGGATTCTGCAAAGGCTATTTGAGATATTTGTCGGGACAATTTAAAATTTAATAAAGGAATGTTTGTATTTCTAAGGTACAAAGCCCTTTTTTGAAAAAAATAAGAATATGTATAAGAAAATGCCCACTAAAGGTGCGTATTTTTAGGCCCTTTTCCAAGGTTAATATCGTAGCTAAGAATTTTTTTTCAAAAAAATAGCCATGTACCTTAGAAGTTCCATGTCTTATCTTTAAGACTTCAAAAATTGAGACAAAACAATGTCGTAATAAGTCCGTTATCTTGCAGCGCGCAACTCATGTTTTAGGTAAATTTTGTTGTCATGTTATAGAAGTTGCCTATATACAGCTGAATTTATTCTCGGCTGACGTGAAACAATTTACATCCAGAGAGAATAATGATACACTGAAAAAAATTATAGGTGGTCGAACAAGAAGTAATTTCGGGGGAAATTTTGGGCTAAATTTTATGTTCTTCTTTTTGGATTGGCAATGCCAATAACAGAATATCTAAGCGTCAATTTTAAAAAGACGCAACTAGTAGTTGTGCTATATACTCTGGGTTGCCATAAATGTTTCGGCTTAGACCGAGATGGTTTATACTGCGCCGGAAGGCAAAATGTTCAAGGCGCTTTCACCATTTTGTCAAAACGGGTGTTTGGGCTTTCAAAATTTCTTATTCATGTTAGGTAAGGATAAGAATTGAACGAAATGCAGTGGATTTGTTGATGTATTGCAATCAAAAATGGGCTATATTGAATTTTTTTTGTTTCGTTTTTTATCGAAATGGGCCATTGTCTTGATAGTGAACAAAATATACTAAGGTAAATAGCTTATTGGTATTAGAGGCCCAAACTGGGTCACCGGGAACTTATGACAAATCCCAGGATGTATGGTAACCCTGGTATATTAACTCTTAGATCTAAAATTAAAGTTTAATTTGTCTTGGTAAAGGGTGATAGGTGCAATAAAATGCCATTTATGAAGGTTCTTAGTGAGTAAGGAAACCAACTGTTGCATAATGAATCTATTTCTATTCGATTGTTTTTATATTTTATGCTTATTATACAGGCTCTATATATTGTTTATATAGTGAGCTTCTGTCTAAACCTGTTAAAATATGAATTCATCTTAAAGGTGAAATGTGTTTATTATTTTATCCATGGTTTAACGATTTAAAAGTAGTTGTCAGGCACGAATTTGGCGTTGGTCACATGATATTTATCTGTCCAGTCCATGTTATTGGCTCGCAGCTACAATTTGGTGCAGCGAGACTACTGTATAGTGACAATGCTTCTAAGAAGCTAGGTAGGTAATATATAAAAATTGGACAGTATGCCACGCAGAGTAATAAAATACAATTTTTTGTTAGGCATGGGCGTCCATAGAGAGGGCTGTTGCTCTTGACCAAGGGGGAGCGGGGGGGGGGGGGGGGGGGGGGGGTGTTGGAGGTAGATATACTTTTTTACTAACTTTTGTTAGGGGGAGTTTATGAAACGACTGCGACATTTTTTTTTGTAGGAATCACTTTTGATAGAAGTTCTTGAAAACGCAAAGTTTTGTTTTTTTTTGTAGCCACTTTTGAACGGTGGAGAAAGTGTAGAAAAGGCTGCGAAGTATTTTATTTTATAGAAGTCACTCTTGAGAACTTACACGTTTTTTTGGCTACCCCCCTATCACTTTATGTTTATAAAAAACATTAATACCGTGATTTTGTATCGGATTGGCGCGACGATACGGTACTACCTCCTGTTGTTTCTGTGTTACTAAAAAAAAGTCTAGGTACTTACTTTTTCCTCTTTTGAGGGTGCAGCGCAACTAATCGTCAAAAACATACCACTTTAAAAAAAAATTATAATGGCACGGAACGCGACGGACAAAATACTGCGCGAGTTAGTAACCACAGTCAACAAATCCTGGAACCAGCGGGACTTATCTTTTGTTTTTTAAATAAACACGGTGAAAAATTTGTAATATAAGAAAATTTTGATTGAAAAACTATTGACCTTACGAAGTATTTGATAACCAATGCTGAAAACCTTTAGTTTCAGGGTAGGCCTGTGCCTCCCAATTTTGAAAATTTGACAGTATATGCTAATGCTGATGGGGGCGATCGGGCCAAAATATTTTTATAATGGTGGCACTTCCCGTTATACCGGAAGTAAGTGTCAACTTGCTTATTTTAAATAGAATACTCTATATATTACTACATTTTTGTATTCTACGCAAGAATTTAGGCATATCTTGTATACCATGTCCTATACCTATGTCTAAGCGTTTTAGATATTTTTAATAGATTTTTTATAATATTTTAATAACTATTAATACAGGGTGTTTAAACAATACGATTAAAAATTAAATTGAAAAACTGCAAAAAGACTAGTTTTTCAAATGGTAATACACAAATTTTATAATTATTCCTTATTTAGCATTAAAAATAAGGGTAAGTTTGTATATCCCAAAAAATTTTAGTTTTAGAAACATTGCCAATTTAATATTTTTATATGGCGATTTTGCTGCAGATTTTAAGTTTAGTTACTTTTAGTTGGCTATAACGGCGTTGAAAAACAATCAAATGCGAGAAAAATTTATGAAGCTGTCACTTACCATTTAAACATCATTAATTATCATGTATGTACGCTTAAATTGTACAAACGAAGATTATTTAAATTTATTTATTATTTATGGAGAATGCGTTAAAGTTATATTAAGAACATGGGACACATTTGCCAATCGATATCTTCAAAACAGAAGCCATCACAATGTGCTTATTAATAATATTCAAATGGTAAAATTAGATTTTGCTGTTTTTCAACGCCGTCATAGACAACTAAGAGTCACTGAACTAAAAATCTGCAGCAAAATTGCCATATACAAATATTAAATTAGCAATATTTCGAAAACTAAACATTTTTGGAATATACAAACTTACCCTTTTTAATGCTTAACTAAAAGTAATTATAAAATTTAGACTTTTTGCAGTTTTTTCAATCTTATTGTTTAAACACCCTGAATTAATAGTTATCAAAATATTATAAAAAATCTAATAAAGCAGGTCCTTTATAACAAGGAATCCCGCTTAAATTAAATAAATATAAGGCTTCTTTATAGAAAAAATTGATAATTATTTTAAGGCTTGCAAACGTCATTCTTAACAGAAAAATTCAAATATGTCAAAAACGCTTAGATATTTATAGGTATAGGTATACAGGGTGGGGACTTTAACTGAAATAAATTCGATTTTATTAAACCTGCTGAAGTTGCGCCTACAAAATTTAGTATGTGGGGGTTTTGGAGCATGCGGAATTGGATTATGAAGTCGGCGCAGTTGCCAGATTTCTCAGCTTTGCGCTACACGTAGTAATTTTGTTATTTTAAATGGAATGCACTATTTATTTTTATTGCAGTGAATTGGTAGTATCAAATTTAGTAAGATCTCAAATTTACAAAATTCTATCTTCACTAGTTTCTGAGCTATGGCAACACTGTAGTTCGCTTAAAAAGTACCGGGACGCTTGTCTACCTCCATAGTTACTAAGTTATTGACAAGCTTCAAGAAAAGTTCTTGTCTTTTCAAAATGGCCAATTTAATTTAAACTTTAAAAATAGAAATTCTCATGATACTTTTTAATGGAACTACAGTGTTGCCAGAGCTCAGCAATTAGTGAAGATAGAATTTTGTAAATTTGGCATCTTATTAAATTGGACACGCCCAATGCACTGCAATAAAAATAAATTGGGCATTCCATTTACATTATTAAAATTACTACGTGTAGCGCAAAGCTAAGAAATCTGGCAACTGCGCCGACATCATAATTCAATTCCGCATGCTTCAAAACCCCACATACCAAATTTTGTAGGCGTAACTTCAGCAGTTTTAATAATATCGAATTTATTCCAATTAAAGTCCCCACCCTGTACAAAATCTGCCTAGAATCTTACGTAGAATGCAAAAATGTAATAATATATAGGATGTTCTATTTAAAATAATCACGCTGATACTAGGGTTTCCAACCCTCCCGATTTAGTCGGGAGGCTCCCGCTTTTTACTAAACCTCCCGCCGCCCCCTCACTTAAACAAAACTCCCGCTTTTCCGATAACACGACGGACGCCTAATAACTGTACAGCTGCCTTAGAGAGGGGCAACCTTTTTTTTTAGAAAGCACGTTTGATGAGAGGAGGAAGAAATATAAAAGGCACGCCACAGCGTAAGGACAACGGGGTATCGACTTTTTTTTTAGAAATCATCAATATAATTATTTTAAGCACCTCAAAAAAAACTTGTCCTCCAGGCACTATCCACCTCCCGCTTTTCAATTTTTAAAACCTGACTACCCTAGCTGACACTAACTTTCGGTATAACCGGAAGTACCACCATTATGAAATTTTTTTAGTCCGGTCGTCCCCATCAGCATTACCACGATGGCAAATTTTGAAAATTTTCCTATGTATAGTTTTCCATATATAGCTCGAAGCGGTTCCCGGTGGAACACGAACACCCTGTTTGCAGGTGCTTTTATACCTATTCCTATTATTAATTAACACTTCAAACTTTCTGCTCTACCTAACTTTATTTTTTGTAAATATTCTATAGCTTTAAAAATAAAATAAGACAAAATTTAAAAGATATATCCGTATAACGATTAGATACATTATTTTAACTAATACAATAACAAGTAAAATACTTATTTTCCTCAAAACAAATTTCTCATCTTCGAAATAAAATCAACCGAAACTCATTAGCATAAGAAAGAACCTGCCGCCTCGTCTCGTGGTTTCAGTGTGTGTCGATGTTTACGGAATATTTTTCACCACGTCATAAGCTCGCTAGTATGCCCACTTCGGGTGAGACTCTCTTGCAAATAAATTTCTTGCTGCACAAAGTTCCGCCTTAAAATAATTTACGAACATCGATTCGGCGCGCTATCGCTGTGTGATGTGGCTCACTTCTATAGTAAAGTCCTTGCCGTTTACATATAAATTTAACAAAAACTAATTTTTAACGAATAATTAATTACATTAAAAATATGTCGGACAAATTTCACCTGGGAACTTTTACCCGCGGGTTAACGACTGTGAACAGCGCATCGAGAGATTCTACCTCGATGGCACAGTGTGAACGCGCCCCTGAATTTAAATCAATGGAGTGGGTATAGCGACAGCGCCGACCTATCATTCCTCTGTGCGAATGGCAAACCTCCCACACAGAGGAAAGATAACTCTGAACTTGAAAAGCAAATTTATGACTATTTTTGTGTTGGTAATAGCACAGAATATATTATGTGAGAATAAGAAATACTACCGATGTTTTAACAAAAATACTTGTTCATTTCTTGGTGTTCATCGCCTGATCGGTTTACCAACATGCTTTTTTTCTGTGGTCCACAAAACCAAATAAAAAATAAGGGATGGCAAAAAATCTTTACATATATATCGGTATATCAAAACAAAACTACTAATTACCACAAAAAGTCCCTACTTACCAAAATCAAAAGAGACTTTTACAAAAAAAGGCCCAAATCTCCAATATGTGACAAAGGGACTTCTAAAGAAATAAAATCCCAAATATATAATTTTTTGCTAGGTGGTTAGCATTAAATATCGTAACGCAAGGTCACATATCGAAGGTGCTCGTTTAAAAAACATCGATGTACATCGCCCATCACTAATTTATTTTCAACTGGCAGCGTTAGTAAACATAACCTAAATTTGATCAGTACAGGGCTGCATTCAGCTTTCGCATTTGAATAGATACTTTTGTCGATTACATTGTAGCTTTATTTTGCACAACAATACTGTTCTATTATTTAATTTTTTTTTTAGATTTTGGCACTTATTTGCTTTTGCATAGTGCAGTGTGTCTTGTTTATAATCGTGGAGTCGTGAAAAAATTATAAACTTTTGAATACGACCCTGTTCAGGTGGAGCGTCAATGTGTTTGTTTTCATCATTTCGTTTCCTGCCAGTTGGAAATAAATACTTTGTATGGTTCGTATATCTCGGTATAAATACTGCTCAGCCAAGATATTTCGTATGAAAATTCGGTTCTTTAGCAGGTTTGTAAGTGGCTATAAAGGTACTAAATCGAGGTTTGTTTTATGTGGTGTAGAAAAACTATATTGACAATTTTTTTAAATTTTATGAAAACTGTTGTTACCTGCTTGGTGTGGTGTTAAAACTAATTTAAAAATAATAAAGCTATAATGTCCAGCACGGACTCAGCAGATGAACCACTGGGAAATACCTTAAGCCCTCCTAGGAAAAGAACGAAACCTAGCCATCTTAACGTAAGCAGCAAAGAAATAATTTCAAGTGTTTATAAATGTGAAATGATAGAAAATCGCACTTTGGCGATGGAGGAAATTACAAAGAGAGTGGCATTTAAAACAGGAGTTAGCAATCGTTCTGTGTACAGGATTATTAGGGAATATAAGACGACAAATACATTTTCAGCACCTAAAACAAATACAACTCGTTCAAACAAAATTGATTTAATGGACGATTTTGATAAAAGTGCTATAAGGAGGAAAGTACATCAATTCATCTTTAGAAATGAAATTCCCACTATAGATAAAATATTAATGGAAGTCAACAATGATCCAGACTTACCTAATTTTAGACGATCAACGTTTCTCAAGCTGTTAAAAAAACTCAACTTTAAGTATCAACGACATGGAAGAAATAGCTTGTTAATTGAAAGAGATGAGATAGTACTATGGAGAAGGGATTTCTTAAAAAAAATTAACTCTTATAGAAATGAACATCGAAAAATCTATTATTTGGACGAGACTTGGGTAGATACCGGTCATTCAGTAACATCTTCGAGACAAACAGTTTTAGATGGATCATCAAAAGGACTTAAAAATCCTTCAGGTAATTAAAAATATAAAATAAAATGTGTCTTACACAATGCTACCTACATATCGAGCTTATTAATAAATAAAATTACAAACATTTTTATACCTACTTTCTTGTCAACGTCAAGGTGTGCAAAAGATTGGAAAAAGGCAGGATCAAAATATTGTTATTATTGATGTGTTGTTGTCAAGTCAAAATTTACTTTATTGTATAAAAAAATACTTCCTAATAAACAAAGCAGAAGCGGGCAAATTTATAACTCCTGAAGTTAGTAAAAACACAATTTGTACCCAATAAAAATTTAATGTAGAGTTACAGCCATTAAATCTTGGGCAGGAAATTTGTTAGATTTTGCGTTTTTTTTAATTTTTGGTAAATTGCTCTTTTACGTTGATTTACCTTTAATCATTGGAAATAAAATCATTTCAGGAATTAATAGAAACAATCAACAAAGCTAAGCAAGCATCTCAGACGAGTAAGCTCATTAAATGTCATGTAAATAATGATTGGGTGACGCTTGATCTGATTAAATTAATAAAATCTAGAGATAGCGCATATAAATGTCATAAAAAGAATCCTCATTGTACTCAATTAAAGGCGAATTTTCGATCATTAAAAAACAGAGTAAATAACGAAATAAAAGTATTAAAAAATAGGTTTTTTCAAGATAAATGGCAACAGGCTGGCGAGAATAGGAAGAAGCAATGGAATATCATTAACTCATTTATCAAAGGCAGTCCCTGTAGAGACAGTGTAAATGAATTGGATATTGATGGTAAAGGGGTTACAGATGTACAGATAATTGCAAATACCTTGAATACGCATTTTTCACAAATAGGCTCGGAAATAGTTAAGGAAATTGAAATTGAAAAGAGTGGTTTTGTTTCTGATGTGATATTGAATGAGATAACGTGTGCTAGCAGTATTTATCTAAGACCAACTAATGAATTAGAAATATGTGATATTATAAGAAATCTTAGGCGGGGAGCTGCTCCTGGTCGAGATGGTATAACGGTTCATAATCTAATTAATCTAAACGATAATATTGTAACAATACTAACAGCATTGATAAACAGTATACTCACTACGGGTTTATTCCCCGAGGAGCTGAAAATTGTAAAGATCTGCCCTATCTTTAAATCTGGTTTAAGAACATCGAAAAATAACTATAGACCAATATCTCTCATTAGTGTTTTTTCTAAAATTATTGAGGTTATCATTAAAAAAAGGTTTGTGTCTTTTTTGAATGAACATATCAGGCCAGATCCATATCAGTACGGATTTACAAATAACAGCAGCACATTGGGTGCCACAACTGATTTAATTAGTTCAATATCGAGTGACCTGGACAAGGGTAATATTGCCTTGGCAGTTTTCATTGACCTGAGAAAGGCCTTTGATGTTGTTGACCATACGCTACTCTTGAGTAAACTTAAAAACATGGGATTTAGGGGTGTGGCGCTTGATTTGATTGAATCGTATTTGAGTGGCAGGAAACAATACATAGCCTTGGGTGATTATACTAGTGAAATCAGAGTAACTAATTGCGGAGTGCCTCAGGGTTCTGTATTGGGACCTCTGTTGTACACCTTGTTTGTCCTAAGCTTACGCCTGTCGGGCCTACAAGCTGAATATTATATTTTTGCTGATGATATGGTGCTTATCTATAAATCTAAAAATTCTACAGATATTGAAAATATAGTTAATAGAGATTTGAACCAATACTATATTTGGCTTTTACAAAACAAATTAAAAATAAATATAGACAAAACAAGGTACATTATATTTAAGCAAAAAAATAAAGTAATTGATAATATTCACATTCGGATAAATAATATCACTGTTGAAAAAACTAGTAGCATAAAATATTTAGGTTTGGTACTAGATGACCAGCTTAGTTGGGGTGCACACATTGATCACATAAAAGTAAAGATAATTGCCTTAATTGGAGCATTGTATAGATGTAGAAATTTTTTAACCATAAATGCCAAATATAAAATATATAATGCATATTTTCTTTCAATTATAAGGTACCTGATACCTGTTTGGGGAACCTGTAATCAAACTAACTTTAATAAAATTAAAATCCTTCAGAATAAATTTTTAAAAATTTTATTTAACTTGGATTATTACACTCAAACTGAAACTTTATATCATTTGCTTGGACTTCTACCTGCTCATGATATTCTAATGCTTGAGCAATCAAAATTAATATTCAAGGTCTTAAATAACAAATTCAAGTGCAATAGTCGTATTCAATTTATTAATCAAACTCATGATCATAATTTAAGAAACAGTGATGATATTCGTTTGGATAGTGCAAGAACAAATAAAGCATTATGCAGTCCTATAAGTGCGGCCTGCAATGCGTTTAATAATTTACCTCTAGAAATTAAGAATGAAAGACGACAGGGTGTATTTGTAAACAAATTAAAAAGATATATGTATGTTAAATAAGTTACTTAATTGTTTTTGATTTTTTAAGTTTTCTATAATGTAAAAGGTGATAGTTGCTATCTATGCTATTTATTCGTTAGCAGTACCCTCGGTACCAATGCTACTTGCATTGTTTTGAGGGTTACCTAAATTTAGATAGTTATTCTTGTTTTGTAAATGTAAATTGTTCATTTGATCTAAATAAAGGATTTAACAGTAAAAAAATATAATAATAATAAATTACTTTATTGTAAAGGTTATTAAAAAGGGTGAAGTTGAAGCAAGCTTCCTCATATCTTAGCACAGCCCCTTCTTTTCCTAAGACAGGGTTTATCCTTCTTAGGCATTGAAGTTACCAAACCCGGATTTAACTCATTCCACACTTCTGAAATTTTACTTTTTAATTTATCCACATTTTGTGGCCTAACCATTAATTTTTTTGACTAAAACCCCCCAAACATTTTCCATTACATTTAAATCTGGACTATGTGAGGGCCATGGTAATTTGTTCCTTTTGGGACAACCACTTCCAGGTCTTTTTTCCAAAGAATGCGTCTTTTGGATGTATTTTATTATAGTAAAATGAGGTGTACAAAGCTAAAAAAGTTCTGCCCAAGATTTAATGGCCTTAACTGTACCTATTGAGGGAAACTAAATATCATCTAGACACAAAGTTATGTGAATTATTTTCAGTGAAGTCTTATATCTTATAAAATTTACACAATATCCTTTTTAATTATTTTTTTTAAGCCTGCAAATTAGAAGCTTGAAGTATTGATTTCGTTTAACATGAGATATTCCCGCCATTTACTAGTTTTTACAAAACAGTATCTAGGTTTTTTAAATTCAAAACCATTCCTCTTCAAAAAAATACATTATTATTAAAATTGATAGCATTTTTTAGGTAAGGATAGGAGACTTATAGTCTGCCATATTGGTAGTGAAGAAGGATTTGTTCCAGAGGCTTTGTGGACATTCGAATCGAAGAAAACGAGTGACTACCTCGCAGAAATAAACTGCCAAACCTTTGAAAACTGGTTTGCAAACACGTTAAACAAACTGGAAGAGAATTCAGTTATCGTTTTGGATAACGCGCCTTATCACTCAAGGAAACTCGACGAAGTGCCAACTACTGCCTCAAAAAAATCAGATATTCAAAACTGGCTACGTTCTAAAGCCATTAAATTTGAAAACACTATGTTAAAGGTGGAACTTTTAGATATTGTTAAGGAAAACAAAAAAGCTCATAATGAGTATATTATTGATAAAATGGCAAAAGAACAAGGCAAAATAGTGTTAAGGCTACCACCTTATCATTCTGAGCTCAATCCTATTGGGCTTATTTGGAGAGACATCAAGAATTCCGTGTCAAAAAATAATACTACCCTCAAGTTTGATGATATGCAAAACTTATTTCAAGAGGCATTAACGACAATTACTGCAGAAAAGTGGAAAAACTGTATTCAACATGTGCAACAGAAAGTTGAAACAAAAATGTGGCAGTTGGATGATATAATTGAAGTGCGTGTTGAGCCACTAATTACAAAGTTTGACATGGATAGTAGTTCATCATCCAGTTCGATTGAATAAATTCTCTTTTTTTTAGTAGTGTTAAAATGAACAGTTATTTTTTAATTATTAAGTGACAAGTGTGTAAATTGTCATTTTTCGTCCAATTCAAACCTTAAAACCCACTTCAGGTTTAACCGGAAGTAAAGTCAAGTTTTTTATTGATGCTTAAATTCTATAGTCTAGATGAATATCCCTTTTTTGTCTAAAATGTCCATAACTTTGGTAAAACAAGGTAAGCGGTAAAGAGAAGGAAATGGAAACGTTGAAATGGTTCATTTCATCACCTGCTTTATAATATAAAACTACGTTCTATAGAAATATGTATTTGTTAAGGCATTTGTATTTACAACCTGCTTTTTAAAAAAGCAAAGCGGAATTTCTCGATTTTTTTTAAATAGTAACTACATCTTTGTATTATTTTGAAATAAAATTCTTTATTTAAATTTCTTTTTAACGGTATAACAAGTTAATAATTTTTTATTAGGTAATTGTAGAAATTGACAAAAATATCATAGACCTGTATATAAGCCATGAGAAGTTATGTCGAGTATGCCATGGAAAACAATCCATTAGTTTCAATATTTGTAATTATTAATATTAAATAAAGGATTTTATTATACACTCACCGCACAAAATTCCGCCACCCTGAAATTTTGGCCGAGTTTGATGTTTTATAACTTATTTATTTTTTATCCGATTTTAATGATTTTTTTTATCAGTTTGTAGATCCATTTATTATGTTTTTCTTCAATTATAAGTATTATTTTCCGATTAGGCTATATTATACAGGAGGAAATCAAAATGTTGATTTTTGTCGTATTTTCAAAACACCCTGTAGGGAAATTAAGGTGGATAATTTTGTTTACATACGATCTCTTGTAAACTCTGATGTATTCTAAACATTTTTTTTTAGATTCACTCCATTATCTCATTTCTGCTGAAAGCTGCAAAATTTTCAATGAAACGATGTTATTTTTTGAAAATGTATGTCAAGCTTTAGGTTAAAAATTATCCACGTTGGCTAAGGACGAGATTTATTGTGGCAAAATGTTTGACAGTGCCAATATTGTAATTTGTTGTGTGTCAATATGGTATTACCTCCAGTAATAAATAATAAAAAATCTTTATTCATCCTCAAATACAAAACAAAAATATAATATTTAAGTCTTAAAAGCCCAACGGCGTAGGATATGTCACTTACACAATAAACCTAGTCTAGATAGATACCTAATTACAATGTAAATAGAGGTTAAAATTCTAAATTCCACTGACAAACAGATTTTTCAATCAACACTTTAATACATGAAAATAAATAAAAAGACAAAACAAATATGAAGCAAGGAGTATTAGCTCCCCATTAACCTGTGAGCAGTGATCTGCAATAAGTGTTAGAGGAAGTAACTTACTGCCATGCCACATTATCCTCAAAGTACTCATTAATATTGTAATAGGCCTTTCTGATAAGTACCGATTTTATTTTCTTTTTAAAGAACTTGCTATTCAATTCCCGCATTTCCCGAGGAATTTTATTATAAATCTTTATCAAATTGAATTGTACATTCTTTTGAATGAAGCTGAAATTACATTTTATATTCTTTAGATTTGTTTTATTTCTTGTGTTGTGTAGGTGTTCTCTGATGTGCTCAGAGAAAAGATCTGAATTCTCCCTTACAAAAACCAAACACTCATAAATATAAGTCGATACAACTGTCATTATTCGATTCTCTATAAATTTATTTTTACACGTTTCAACCATATTCATGTTAAAGATATTCCTAACGCACCTTTTTTGAAGGACAGATATTCTAACAATCTCTGAGCAACCCCCCCAGAAAATGATACCATACCTCAACCGAGAGTGCACGTATGATAAGCCATTTTTGCCGTATTAATGTCAATGTTGATGGCAATCACCTTTAAAGCATAGCAATACGATGATATCTTACTTGCCAGAGTTTCAATATGCTGGTTCCAATCCAACCGGTAATCAATCTCAACCCCCAAAAAACATGCAGATTTAACTGAAGTAATGACCTTAGTGCCGCTGTGGAAAACTTGCGGCTCCTGCGCTATTTGATATTGAAATTTAATAAGCTTGGTCTTGTCGACGTTTAGCAGTAAGTTGTGTGATGTGAACCAGTTTTTGAGTACCGATAGGCTATCAAAAACTTTGTCCGATATACTCCCATCCCTCTCTTCCGAAAATACTATTGAAGTGTCATCGGCAAACCGAACAGTGTTTCCCACGACCTCTGAAAGTTCGTTCGTATAGATTATATATAACAGTGGGCCAAGTATGGAGCCCTACGGAACTCCTCTCTTGACTACTTGCTGATTTGATTTAAAGCTTTGTCCGTTTGCTGTCGTTCCATAGACGTACTGCTTTCGATTTGCAAGATAAGATCGAAACAGTTGAGCAGAGATCCTGCGGATTCCATACTTTTCCATCTTCATGATGAGGAGGTCGTGATCAACACTGTCGAAAGCCTTCGACAGGTCCAAGCATACAGCAACAGTATCCTTCTGTTTATTTAATGAATTCAGAATTTTGTCTAGAGCTTGATATACTGCTCTTATTTTTTTCTTCTAAAACCATTGTGATAATTTGACAGTAAATTTTCGCTCTCTAAGAAGGCAATCACTCTTTCGTAAATAATCTTTTCGAAGATTTTGCTAAAGTTGTTTAACAGTGCGATTGGTCTGTAGTTTTTAATATCGGATTTATCACCTTTTTTATGAGCTGGAATAATCTTTGTTGTTTTTAACCTCTCCGGAAATATGCCGTTTTTTAGAGATAGGTTTATAATGTGACATAAAAGCTTTGCTATCTCTTTAGACACAGATTTTATGAGACAAATCGGTATCTCATCGTCACCGACGGATTTTTTATTTTTGATGTTATTAATGACATTTATTACTTCATTGGTGTCTGTCGGATGCAAAAAGAGAGTTTTACTATAAGGCTGAATATTATTTAGGGCAATATTATGATCTATGTTTACCGGAACGTCCAGTGTATTTAGCTAGTAGAGTCCAGACCGCTTTGCTAGGGTTTTTAGCTTGGGCCAAATATTTCTTGTCTGATAACTTTTGGCCTGATTAACAACCCTCTTATAGACCCTACAGTATTGTTTATACTTTTCAAAACTGCTCTGGGAGATAAATCTTTTTTTGTATAATATTCTTTTATTTTTGGAGGAGTTTTTAATACCTTTGGTTATCCAGGATCTGGATTTCTTTATCATGCTATTTACTTTTTTGATGGGAAAGACTACATTCATAATTTGCCCAAAGATATTTTGGAAGTTTGTAAAAGATATATTCACATTCTCAGTGGAGAAGATACTATCCCAACTTACCTGTTTTATTTGTTCATTAAATGATTGTAATTTTGACTTTGAGAAAATTCTCCTTTTTTGTACCCGGTTTTCCTCCCCCAGTACCTGCGCTTCGGATATTGATAAAACCTGTCCCTCATGGTCAGATAAAGAGGTTGTTATTACTTCACCCCCAGAGGCGTTTTTGAAATTTATAAAAATATTATCGAGCAACGTCGCGGATGTTGCTGTAATTCTTGTTGGTTCTATTATCATCTGGGTAAGACTAAAGCTTGCCATTAGATCTTTAAAAATATTAACTTGCACCGAATTGCTGAAAAGATTTAGGTTGAGATCTCCGCAAACTATTATTCTACATTTACCATATTTGGCCTGTGCAATGTTAAGAATTCCATTTAATCGATTAATAAAACTGTTACAGTCCCCACCAGGCGGCCTATAGATGCAGACAGTGACAATCTTATAAAGTTTTACCAATATAGCAGAGCATTCTATCACTCCCTCTAAACTAAAGCCCACAATTTCATTCTCTTATTCTGCATTTAAAGTTTCCCCAGTCAGTATACAAGATCCTCCATGTTTCTTATCTGCCCTTGCAAACACTGAGGTATTGAGTAGGTTAGCCACTTGTAAACAAGCACTTTCCTCCGAAGTGAACCAATGTTCCGTGAGACAAACAATGTCCGGATTGTCCAATTTATTCAGTGCTACCTCCAGGTCAGGTACTTTGTTTTTAAGACACTGAACATTTTGATGAAATATTGTTATTTGAACTTTCTTTCCATGTGATGTCCTTGAGCTGGAACCGACATTATTGTAATCTATGTTTTTACTGATTCCTGCTGAAGCCTCTCGATTTGGCTTTTGAGCTCTTATGATTGAGAGCCTGTCTGGCTTGACAGCGCTCTCTTTTTTATGAAAAACCGGGAAACAATAGCCCCACTCGGTCACATCTCACGTTTCCAGGCATGTCGAAAGTCCTTTTGCCTAAGTGTAACTTTCATTGATGCATATGACTCGGGATGCTTCGATATATGCTCTTCACACTGAACATTTGTGAAGTTCCCCTCTAAAAAGACCTTCAGTTGTTCTGGCTTGGTTTCGGGGTGAAGTCTGGTAACATGGAAAGACGTGTATCTTGGAACTGTAGACGTGGGTAGAATTGTAGCGTTAATAAAGGAAGGTCGTAGCAAAAGTTCTGTCGCCCGTACTCTGAGAATTCCGCGGTCTACAGTTCGAGATGCCTGGAATAGGTATTTACAGACGGGCATTTTTACTAGACGGCAAGGCTCTGGCAGAAGGAGAATGACCATTGCAGCTCTTTGCCATCATTAGTTCTTTAAGAGATCGAAAATCTACTGCAGCGTATCTAAAAAATGACTTGCAAATGATTCGTCGAGTAAATGTAAGTGAAAGAACGATATGTAGAAGATTGGCCAAAGATGGGCTTCATTCACGAAGGCCAACAATATGTGCACGATTACTTCCTAGGCATCGACAACACCGACTGAGGTTTGCAAGATCGCATTCTGACTGGACTCTAGAACAGTGGGGAAACGTACTATTCACAGGTGAATCCAGGGTTTGTTTAAGGTCGCTGGATGGTCGTGAGCGGGTATACAGACGTAGAAATGAAAGATATGCTGACTGCGCCATATCAGAACGAATCTCATATCATGGCGGTTCAGTCATGATTTGGGCAGATATTTCTACCGAAGTACGCACCAATCTTGTATTTGTTGAAAATAGAGCTCTAACCGCCCACCGTTACATTGAGGAAATCCTCCAAGAAGTTGTTGTTCCATTTGCTCCTTTTATTGGGAACCAATTTACATTAATGCATAATAATGCTAGATCTTACATTGCACATGTAGTAAGCGAATATCTAGATGAAGTTAGACTTCCAAGATTGGAATGGCCTGCATGTAGCCCGGATCTCAACCCAATCGAAAATCTTTGGGATCGACTTAAAAGAGCCGTTCGTCGTCGTCCTGTACAACCACAAACCTTGCAAGACTTAAGACTGGCGCTGACCGAAGAATATCAAGCTATTCCTCAAGAAAGAATATGTGACCTTATTCATTCGATGCCACGAAGACTGCAAGCTATCATTGCTGCGAGAGGAGGAAATACGCGTTATTAAATTGTTTTTGTTAATTAACTAAGTGTTTGTTTTTCTTAATAAAATTAGGCTTCAAATCAGCGTTTCATTTAAAATTTTGCAGCTCTCAGCACAAATGAGATAATGGAATGAATCAAAAAATGAAATGTTTAGAATACATTAGAGATTACAAGAAACGGTATGTAAACAAAATTATCCACCTCAATTTCCCTACCGGGTGCTACGTGAAATTACGACAAAAAACAACATTTTGATTCCCTCCTGTATAATATAGCCTAATCGAAAAATGATACTTTATAAAATAATTAAAGAATAATAGAATAAATGGATCTACAAACTGATAAAAAAATCATGAAAATCGGATTAAAAATAAATAAGTTATAAAACATCAAACTTGGCTAAAATTTCAGGTTGGCGGAATTTTGTGCCGGCGAGTGTAAAAATCCAAATATGGGTTACTATTTGACAAAATCGAGAAATTCCGCTGTGTTTTTTTTAACAGGTTGTAAATAAAATAGCCCTAACAGATACATTTTTCTCAAGCAGGTTAACTTTATATTATAAAGCAAGTTGAAATGAACTATTTTAACGTTTCCATGGTCTACTCTTTACCATTTACCTTGTTTCATCAAAGTTATGGACATTTTAGAAAACAAAGGAAAATTGATCCAGGCGGCCATTTTTAATTTAATTTACAAAAATACTGTGTACAAATTACCTTTAAAAAAAGTTGATGTGAAAGAATTCGAAGAATAGAAATATGAAAAAAAATATCTCACTAAAATTGTATGTAAATACCATTTACATTAAAACTTGCCAATTTATATATTGTATAGATACGTCAAAACTATTTTTTTTGCATGTATCAAAAAGAAATATTTCCTGGAGGATCTGGCAAAAGTGCTTAGACTGATCGCTATTAATGGCGAACGGCATAAGTTAACAATCTGGGTCTATCTATAACAGGTTGTTGGTTAAAGCTTTATGTTAGGTACTTACTGTACCCATTACAGCGCAGTGCCGTTCGTGTCAATTAAAAATGAATTCCAAATATTACCCATTACAGCGCAGTGCCGTTATTAAAAAAATGAATTCAAAATATTGTGATATTGTTAAGTAAGGACAAATCCCAGTTTCAGTAACAATGTAATTTACGTTGCTAGCCAATCAGTTGCGCTTGTTAATTTGCAAAAATTAAAAAGTTTATTGCATTTCATTAAGTTAAGTTTAGGATAAGATTAGTTTTGTACTAGACCTAAATTTTTTTTTCAAAACTTTAAACAATATAATAGGTCGTTTTGACCATATTTCTTCGATTTTATTCGTAAGATTTTAATTACGTATAAGTTATGACGCACGGGTTATCATTCACTGGGAATACTGTACATGTCAAGTGTAATTAATAGGCATATATTAATGTATTATTTATTTCTTTGAGTTCATACTTCAGTATTATATCGCACTAAATGCCTGAGCCTAAAAGTTATATCGACCTTGGGTTGTATAGAACCTTTAGCGCCATCTCTTGGCCGGCTGGGAGCTGGTATTTGTTGCTAAGGGCAGCGAAACACTTAAACGTTTCTGATTGTCACAACAACTATTCAAGTTATTTGTAAAACAATGTAAAACGACACATGTATGCATACAATAAAGCATCCCGTTGCGTCGGGTCCGTTGTTCCCTTGTGCGAGACCAGTGGCGTAGCCAGAAAATATGCTCGGGGGGGAGAAGGGGGGGGGGGGCTCAGTGGGCGTAAGTAGGTCATTTTTTTTCTGGAGAGAGGGACAGTCGTCGAGACTACATGTATTTCATGATATTGTATCTAGTAAAGAAGGCGAAGAAGCGCCGCAGACGAAAAATTTTCGGGACCACGCCCAAAGTTCTTTTAAAATTCACCTAATTACTATCAAATTTCGAAAATTAAATTATTACCTCTCCCCCTCTGCATGGTTGGATTAAATTTGTTTTAAATGTTTTTTTTTACTTTTTTTTTGATACTCCTATTCCTTCCTCTTTATTAAAAAAAAACATTTTTTATATTTGCGAAAAATATGAATATTGGTTTCAATCCAAAATTTTAACATAAGACGCATGACTAACCAGCGTTTTTCGGGCTCGATTTTTCATGATTAAAAATAAAGTAAATATCGCTCACCACACCAAAATTGATGATTTCTTCAGAAATCCTGTATTTTAGGAGGATCTAAGAGTAGTTTTTGGTGCAGATGCTTAGGTTTTGAAATTCTCCTTCTTAAGTGGCGCTTTGTATATTCATAATAAAGCATTCTCGTTTCTTCCCGCACTATTTTTTTAATTATAAATTATCACACTTCTTCCATAAAAAATGTTTCAATTAAAATTTTTACTTAAATTTTTCTCTTTAAAAATAAATACCTACCTAATTGTTTTTGTTGTAAAATTATTTTATTGCGTTGGGTTATATTTTTGTTGATTTAAAATAGCTCTAAAAAAGGGAAAACGGAATAGAAAAATACTATAAAATATTATTCTCTTTACTCGTTTTCCTTTAAAATTGCATCATAAATCAATAACTAAAACGATATGCGTCCGAAACCTTAATCTCTATATAAAATAGGACTTTTAGAAGGAAAAGTTTAAAAACTAAACGTTTCCTACAAGACGTTGTGTTTAGAATACATTATTTAAAAATTTAAATTAAGAGCTCAGCGTGAGACGAAAAATTAGGTTGCAATTAAACTTTTAGACCCGGGCTCCCTACATACGCCACTGTGCGAAACAGAAGGCAGTCATGGTTGCTGTAACCGGGTCGCATTATACTAAACCTGTAATTGTGATTTATATGCAAAATACGCAATTATTTTTAAGTGCAGAAGAATATTATAAATTATACTAAAATAATAAAATTATTTTTTAAATCGTGCAGCTGTAAAAATATTATAATGTTTTAAATACGACGCTGTTCAGATTCATAGCCCATGTGTATTTGTTTTCATTTTCTGCCAGTTGGAAATAAATAGCCTTTAACATACTTATATACTCTATTCAGATATCATTTACGCCAAGGTAAACACAACCGGATTTTCAAATTTCTCGTGCTGTTATTTGCAACGGCGAGTTTACCTCGGCGTTAAGATATCTGAATAAGGTATAGTTTAAAAAATATTATCTCTTACTTACTTTTCTTATTGACTTCCAATCTTTCCTTAACTGTTACAGCAAGTTGATCAGTAATCATTTTAAATAACTTTATATTTGCACCAGGGTTTTTGTGTCCAAAATTATACACTAAAGGTGCTTCTTGTGAAAATCCTTCATCTATTGAGGCAGGACGTTCTATAACTAAGGCGCCTAAACATAATAAAAACAATTAGTTTTATATTAAAAACTCTGGTATGGTTGCTTGATTCCATTTTACATTAACAAACATACTATGTATGGTATGTTATACAGGGTGTCCCACTCTCAACGCAGGATTTCATAGCATCTAAACTATTTAAATTTTTCAAAAACTAGTTATTAGTTCCACAATTTAATATTATATTAAATTGTAGAGGATGTCCTAGGCATATTAAACATACTATTAATGGAACACCCTATATAATATTATATTACTTTCTAATTCCTCACAAAATTCTATGCTTATTTTGTTTAAAATGTCATATCTAAATTTAATTGTTTTTGAGATATTGACGTTTAAATTATGGCATTTTCGGACTTTGACAGGCTGTATCATTGGAACGGTGCATCTTAGATCTTAGAGAAAAATGGTTTTCAACTAGTTATCTTAGTTTTTTAATTTTTATCCAAAAGATACAACGTTAGTGTTTAGGTTTCATCTCAATAATATTTAATTTATAAGTTTACTTATTTTTCATAATCAAAAATGTTGGTTCTTTAATATTAATTCCCCGCGTAAGTCGCTGTAGTCGTGTTAACCACGTGACAATTTGTATTTGGCCGATTGGACCTTGCGCGGGCGTAAAAAAGACAGTTCGAAAAAGTCGTTAAAGAACTCACGCAAATTTCGCTCCCGGAATATTTTCCGGCATTTTATGTTATATAAAACTCTCAAACTAAGACAGATTGTGACGTGCAGTGTCCCGATCCAGGGTTGTGGCATCCCTCTTCTCTAGGATCAAGTTGGTGGCCACCAAGCCGTTAAGGATGAACCAAAGGTAGGCCATTTTTATACTTTTTGTCACGCTGCCGCCGTACTGTTTTATTTAAACCTCTACTCTCAACTCTCATCTCCTCAACCAATCATATATACAGTCCATTTTTTATGCTCTTTTTAATTCAAACCCCTACAGTTAGGTTTAAACCGGAACTTTTAGGTAGGGAATAAACACTAAGATAGAGAGGTGAAAACTATTTTTCTCTAAGATGAACCATTCCAATTTTACAGCATGTCAAAGTCTGAAAATGGCATATTTTAAAGTCAATATCTCAAAAACAATTAAAGTTAGACATATCACTTTTTATACAAAATAAGGGTAGAATTTTATGGAAAATTAGAAATAATATAATATATAGGGTGTTTCATTAAAAAAAGTATGTTTATTAACAATAATAAAGATATTTATTTGTGCCCAAAACAACAACAATAAATTATGTGTAATAAAAAGAACTTGTAAAAATTATACTATAAATAAATAACATTGGTGAGAGTAACATACCAGTTGGCACAAAAAGGTAAAATTTTGATTAGTAGTTAATAGTCTTCCAATCTGACCTTAAGAAAATTATGTTTAAAAGTAGAATAGTTTATTTAATAGTGAATTTTGCGGATAAATACAACTTTGTTTGATATGCCTGACCTATATATTTTAAAATAATTTTAGATTCGAGAACTAATAATAATAATCAATTTTTATTAGCTCATTAAGCTATTTCAATACAGTTATATTTTTAATAATTTTTTCTTTTTTGATAATTATTACAATCTAGAAAAACTTATTGTATTAAACATATATTATGTGAAATTTGGTTTTTTAATTTTTTTAAGTTAAGTACCTATATGTTTTAATTTCATTCCCTAATTTATTATATTATATTATACCTCTAAAAAATATTGATTTTTGAGTAGATTTTAAATTTGTATGATTCAAAATAAAGTGGTTTTTTCCTTTTGTATTGTGAATATGAACTTCATTAAATTTTGTTAAGAAGTTTTCATAATATGGTGCTGATATACATATTTAAATTTATTTTATGAATAAAAATTAAAGTAGGAAATAATAAAAAGTTTTCTATATTCATCCATTCTAAAAAATTGAGCATATCTGTTATCTTGGTATATTATTTATCACATCCCCAAATAATTCTCATTGCTCTATTTTGTAAAACTTGTAATCTATTTTTATTTTGCTGTGAACACATAAGTATATAAAATCAAACTACAAAAAACAAAATGCCTCTCTATAACCCTTTTTCTGAAAAATATTAAAAAGTTAAGTACCTAGTTTAAATGCTATGAAATCCTGTATTGAGAGTGGGCCACCCTGTATGATTACCACACAAAATGCCATATCCATGGTTATATTTTATTAATTTTTTATATAATTAATTATTTATAATTTTTAAATAGGTACTAACCAAAGATATATAATATAAACATTTAAATGTCCAATAACATACAAGAGTCGCGAAACTAGATCTCAAAATAATGTCTTGTTTACTACCAGAATATAGGAAAAAATAATTTATTTTATTTATTCAAACTGTTCTTACAATTTTATGGAATGTCTTAGAATATACAGATTGATTAAAATATTTTAAAACTTTATAAGGCACCTAATGTTGGGTTGCATAAAGCTTTTTAACCAGAATTAATTAACCAGCAAGTTTGATTGTGACATAAATGACTTTGACAGGCATTATGTACTCACAATCACAGATACCTGATAAATTAAAAATTAAGCTAACAGGACCAGTATGATTGTGAGAAAATTATTTCTCCCAATGTCATAGATCTCACAGTCAAACTTGGTGGTTAGTTAATTACTTTTGAAATCCTCTGTGCAACCCAACATTAGTGTTGAAACACCTGTGTGTGCGCCATAATGTACTATTGTACAAGAATCAAAAACATAAAATACCCATAAATGTTAGAAATCTTAAAAAATATCAATTTGTGAAGCATGTTAAATTATATTTAGGATTAAGTAATACCTACATCCAATATTGTTTATAAGTTATTCTCGAGGCCTGGGCTATCGAGCACTAATTAGATAAGATAAAATTTAACTATGTACATAGTGTATATTTTGTTTATTAATATTTATTTTATGAATAAAAAATTCTATTTTTAATATAAATATTGTAGATAGTTTTAGTTCTTACCAACAGCTCCAGGTATAGAGATGTTTCCTTGACCAACATCTAGATCAACATAAATAGGCCTACGACCCATTCTAACTGCATAATTCAGTAATATTCTGGTTACTGTAGATTTGCCAACATCAGCAGGTCCAACAATCATTGTTATTGGGCCTTTTTTATTTTCTTTTTCGCTTTCTGATCTCATTATTTCTAAAGCGGCATGGCAATTTGAGTATAGTATCATCGGAGTTTCTTTTGCGGTATAGATTACATCTGTTTTACCTTTGACTTCAATTGTACATCCTTGCCATGTGAATACAGCAACTTTGGCACCTCCTGTGAATTCGTACGTTTTTCCTTTAACTAATTCTGTTCCGAAAATCTCTGCCAACCCGTTTTTTAACGTAAGGTACACTTTTTCACCTTTACTTTCGACTTCAAACCGTAGCTCGTTGTCGGAATCCAATTTGTATTCTTGTAAAAGAGATTTTTTGTCTTCATTCATTTTTTAAAACTGAAATTAAGTTAAATAAAAATTAAATTTTATTTGTGTTATGCCTTTTAAAAATATTTGAGGTTATGGTCGACGAGAAATTAAAAATGTCAAAAATTTGGGGAAATGGGATTTAAAGATTAGAGATGTCAAAATATCGATAGTGACTTGGCAAGAACTATCGATAGTAAAAAATAAGACAGTCCTCTACGATTGATTAACCGCTTCCTCGTCAAATTGACTTCTGAAAAGACGCGTCGCCCTCGATTAAAGTCACCGCCAATGGCGCCAATTAGGTAGCGCCGTGTGAGTAACGCCTTTCAAATCTACATACCAGTGACTAGTCGCCCAGTCTTCTATATCCCCGCTACTACAGTTTCCTATTAGTGATTACTATAGGAAAAAAGGGTTTGTTGTGATCATAGGGGATACCTTATTGAGACATATAAAATAATTAGTGGGCACTATCAGAGTGAGATCAAGAATATTTTCCACTTCAACCAAAACGCGCATCTTCGAGGCCACTCTATGAAGATAGACAAAGAAAAAGCTGCGAAATTCCAGAGGAAGAATTTCTTAACCAATCGTGTGGTATATTCATGGAATGCACTAACAGAGGAAACAGTGACCGCAGCAAATGTTAATGTATTTAAAAACCGGTTGGACAAAGAACTAAAACAAAGTGCAGCAAGAATGATCCATTATAGTGCATAATGACAATATGGTGTAAACAATAACACAAGTTAATAAACAATAGCTTCATCGGTTTCACCGTTTGCTATTGGTCAATTACAGTATTATTACTCTCGCCTATCGAAATACTTTTGAGCGCATGGTCTCGTATATGGTAAAACGCATCCAAACTACCTATTTATACCGATAAATATCACGCGCGTCAGTGGTGCAAGCTGCCACTTTATCCACAGTAAACTTGAACGCGCCCCAATTGAAGTTTATTATTGGTAACACTGCACGATTTGTAATTGTCATTTTTCTCTGTGACATAACACATAACCTATGTTAAATTTTGTTTTTGAAATTTGAAGATTTTATATTTATTTAAGTGTATTTTTAAAATGGCCTTACCAGCAGTAAATAAAACATTTATGCTATTAGGAGTATGTGTCCCGAGCTTAAAACAAGGAGCCTCAAAGTTCAAGATCAAAAGGCTAGAAATCGATACAAATCTAAACATGGCATGTATTTTTGTTTAACTAATTTTTGTCTAATAAATTGATTTTAATTTAATTGTATATCTCCCAAAAAGCAGCTGTTTAACTAAAAAACAAATTATGGTCTTGTCATAACAGAGGTAAACTAAACTTTTTTTTAGTACTTTCCAAAACATGAATTTGTCTACGCACACGACCCTAGCAAAGTATGTAAGACAGGAGATATAGTCTTGATTGAACAACTACCAGAAAAACTTACAAGGTTGATCACACATAAAGTTAAAGAAGTAATATATCCCCTAGGCGACATAACTTGCCCGCTTACAGGCATGAAAGTTGTTGCTAGCAAGTATAGAGACCACATTGATGCTGTAAATCAAATCTATGGTGAAAGACCAGGAGCTTTTAAATATAATGAAGCACTTGAGAGGGGCTGGCAAGAAGATAAAAAAGACTACTCGCATGCAGAAACTTATATTAAATATCATGAAGATGGCACAGAACAGCCCTATGCTGTTTAGACTTTATAGCTTATTTTTGTAGACTAGTCTTTAGGATTCAATAAATAATTTATTATTTATGTCCCTTTATTTCAAATCTCATGAAATATTTGTAAATATGGTTCTGTCAACTGTACCTAAATTTGTGAGAAAATTTTTTTTATGCAAAAAAAATGTTTCAGGAGAAAAATATAAGGCAATGAAAACCATTAAAATTATTGTTTAATTTCATTGTTTTAAAAACAATTTTTTTTTAATGAAAATAACTTTCTCACATCTGTAGAGTCCAAATTTAACACACATATTATTTATTGAAGTTTTGAGAAACATTGTTTATCAAAATTTTGCATTTGAATTTTAATATCTAAGGGCCAAGTCAATTTTACCCACACGGTTTATAATGTGGGATCGACAGCAATGTTCAATTTTGGAGTAATCAACCTAGTTATAAGTAATGAAATTTAAGGCCATAGTAAGTAAATTTGGCTGGAAAACATTTTTGTTATTCAAAAATGTGTTGTACGAATAATGGATAAAATGTAATGTTTAGATCAAAAAATGTATTAACTACTTAAACACTACAATTACGAAACGATTTTATGTTTTTATAAAGATCCAGATAATTGTTAATCTAGCCAATGTTCGCGAGGAAAAGTCGCTTTCGGATTTAAATCACATTTTGGCCATCGCGTTTGACAAGAGAAACGTCAAAGCATTCAAAAAGTACGTAAAATATACTATATATCAAACGCAGGATGTCTGGAAATAGATCGAATTCTGAGTAAACCCAGTGTTCGTCTCCAAAAATAGGTTGAAAATTCTCCAATTCTTCCATTGTCGTTTAGCCTTTGAAATTTAAGGTTTTCGAAGACAGCAGAGTTTTTTCACTTTAACTTTTTTATTATAGATTAAAATTGTTGCATGTTCTACAAATAGTACAAGATAGATTTTTAAACTTTATTAACATACTTAAGTATATTAAAGATTACAGTTATTTAATAACTTACAGAAAATATCACAATGCATAAAATTACGCCAACATTTGTAAAACTAATTAACATGAAAACAATATACAAGAATCAGAAAGAGAAAGGTAATAAATGTTTCCTTCAAATACACATCTTATACTGCCATGTAAAAAGTTAAGAACAAAAATGGTAAACTTGTCAGACAAAATCGTGTGCGAAAACTGTAAGATACGAAGATGGTTAAATTAAGGCAAAGTTACGTATTTTGGGGCTGAATAATTTGGTCAAAGAAAACTATACTTAGTTTTCCGAATACCTTCGGAGATATCCGAAAAAAACCGAACTTTTAAGTTTTGGGTTTTAATTTTTTGCGTCTTTATTTTTGATTTTGGGATAACACAAAAAAACTTTTATAGTCGTTTTTCATGTTCTACAAGATAACATTAGGTATTCGTTTTTAAATTCAACGTTTCGTTCTTTAGATAGTACCAACCTCAAGTGAATTTTTTAAAATAAGGACCTGGAATTTTAAATACAGCTTTAGGGACTTCTAAGCCTTAGAAATGTAATACAATTTAAAGGTTTTTAAGATTTAAGTTTTGTCAATTAATAACATAAGCGTAATTTGTTTAATTTTCTCAGTAAATAATTGATGAAAAATTTAAAAACTGAAACCGTAGATAATTGTATTTTTTCGTGTTCTATACGATAGAGTCAAAATCAAAATTTAGTGAAAAAGCCTATTGTCTTAACTCTTTAGTAGCAGTTCAATAATGTTTCTTATACAATTCTATACCAAACATCAAAAAATTTGCTTTAACTGTAAGATCTAAAAACTAAATTATTTACAAAAAAAAAATGATTACTACTTTTAAAAGTTTGAATTAATACATTTTTATCCCTAAGTCCTGAGATCTCTTCACAGATAAAAAAATATTACAGACTGTGACTTTGCAACCAGAGTTTCTGGAACTTTATACACATTAAAATAAATATTGGCTTTGAAATAAAAATGTCAAAAAATAAAATCATTAATAGTTATTTATTCGGGCGTCACTAAGATAAGCAGGTAAGTTCGCATCTTCATACTTTTTTCGTTGCTTTTTATGTACCCACAGTCTGAAACATTATTTTCTGTGAGCTTACTTTAATTTTTTTTTAATGCGTCACGTTTTAGGAGATATTTATTTGCTTATCTGAAGCAATTGGTAAATTATATTTCTAGTGTTCTTGCTTTGCTACGAAAAAAGGGATAATTAAAAAAACATTATATTTATAAAGTTTGTTAAAATACCTATTGGGTTTTCCTAAAACCACGAAAATTACTCGATAAGTTTTATGTGAATCTAATTTTTAAGTTAGGTACTAGTCACTTGTGGTATCAATGTTAAGAGAGCTCCGGAGTATATTACCACTTTACTGCTTGATGTTTTACTGCTACTAATACTGATTGTGTAAGGGCAAATTTCATACATTAATAGAGTTTATATCATGCAGGACTGTCAGTAATATTGGTCGTGTAGGGTAAGCAATAGTTCACAAAAAAGGAAAAATGTAAACAACAATGTTATATTTGCGGCGCTTACCCTACCAGCGCCTTCGCTCGCGTAATTGCCATCAATCCACTATGCGGGTCAAGCTGCGGTTACTCAAAAGCAGATCAAGAAGTCCGCAGCTACTTACTTATGTCAAATGTATTAAGTACGTCAAAATTAATTTAATTTTGTTTAAGGCGTTTTAGGATTAAAATAATTGCCTAAGTAGGAGAGATAAGTTGTCATTCTTTACAGCATTGATATAAAATGCCCGTCCTGTCCAGAGAAAGAGTATAATACAGGGTGGCCCACTCTCAAAGCAGGATTCCATAGCATCTAAACAACTTAATTTTTTTAGATATTTTTTAAAAGTTTATAGAAGGCATTAGATGTACAATTTAAAATTATAAAGGGTGTCCCACATAGCCAGAGCATATTCAACATACTTCTTGTAAATCAAACACCCTATATATTATATTATTTTCTAATTCCCTATAAAATGTCATATGTTACCACTACAATCAATTGTTCTTGAGATATTGACGTTAAAAATATGGCATTTTCAGACTTTGACAGGCTGTAACGTTGGAACGGTTCATCTTACAACATATGACATACTTAGCCACAATAATTTAGATTGCAAGGAAATATTAGTTACCGTTATATGTTCGTTAGATTTGTGTTAAAACCGAAAGGACAAGAGTTCGGGATTTCGTGAGAACTACCCAAATACTTCATTCTTCAAATAATTTTCTATTTAAATACCTTTAAATTTGATAAGGTTTAACGTTTCCAGATAATTGGCGCAAGAATGCTCGGCAATATTCAACTTCTTCATCGTTAGTCGTCGCTTTAAATCCTCAAAAATTTCAAAACTATCCTTTATAAAAAAGAAGTATAAAAAGAGACACTTGAAACTTTAAGGTTATGCTGCTTCTTTCATTTTGTTTATAAACCACGATATTGATATCATTTTTGTACAACTACGCAGATTACAAATCTTATTTATAAGTTTAAGGATCGGGTGGCCAAATAAGAATGGACGCCGGTCATATCTCAGGAACCATTTATCACAATATTTTGAAATAAAACAATTCATTACAAAATCGACAAAGAGAAATCGCTGGAAATTAGTTCCTAAATTTACAGCTAGAGGGCGTTCAACATACGACTACAAAGATTAAGATTTTTATCGATAATGTGCCAAATAAACTTATGTTAAAAATTAAGTGTTTTATTCTTTGAAATATACGGTATAACTTTGAGTTAATAGATTTTGGTCCAACTCGCAAGTCCCCTCTGGGAATGGCCCTGGCCGCGAATGAAAAGGTAAAAAGTCTAATTTGAACGAAGGGCAATGAAAAATAATTTTCGTTTTTAAAAAAAAATATATTAGGAATACTCATGTTTCATTATTAGGTGACTCCTTATAGTTAGCAGAGGCGTGCATAAAAACATTAAGTTTATTTTAACACCAAGTAGAAGTAAGAATAATAAAAGTGCTTACCTATTATAAGTATATGTCAAATGTTAAAGGTGTCTTTGCACATCAACATATAAAGAACGTCATATAAGCAGTTCTACTCAATCTGCTAAGTTAAATTCATAGATGGCGCAAGGAGGTTCGCCAAAATGATTTATATCCGTCGTTCTTTAAATATTGAAATTCAAAGCCTCAAGGGAATCACGGTGGTAGATTACGACTTGGCTTGGACAACATATATTTTCAATTTATTTTATTTCCAAGTATCGGTGTAAAAGGCACGGCATAGATTATTTTGTACTTGGCTGAAGGGATCAGGCAAAGCGATCCGTCGCTTTACGTCATGACTGAGAATAAATAGATTTTTTGATTTGATTTATTATTTTTATTATAGTTTGGTGTATAGGGTTATTTACGCTATTCGACACGACATATAGCTAAATTGTTTGTATTGGATAACATTTTTTTTCTGGGTGGATGTACTTTTTAAAATTATTTTCATAATGTACAGGTTGTTCCAAAAACAAGTATTAAAGTTGTATATTTTTAAATAAAATGCCCTGTATATTATTTTATTTTCGGTACCCTGTAACCCCCCCCCCCCCCCCCCCCCGATGCGAACTCTTCTATAATTTTTAATCATTCTTAGTACTTGGACAATTTTTAGCGACTTATGATTTGTAAGTGAGAAATCCACCGGTACCTTTACTCCGGGCCCCTCTTAAAAATAAACAACAACCTTTTGTTACTAGGTAAAAATAGATAAGTTCCTATATTTTTAAGTTCAAAATTAAAAAAAAAATGTAGTCAGCTTGTGTTCTCTTGTCTCACAATTTTTTTAATTTTAAAAACAATATTAATAAATAGTATACAACATTTTCTCGTCTAGTATCAATAAAATTACATAATTACATTATAATATCCATAAATATTTACACCACAATTTTTAAAGTTTAATTGATGCGTTTTGTACTTCCATGTCTTTAAAAAAAAACGCAAAAATCACAATAAACGTTCTGACTATTTTAATTATATCTAAAGGGATTGATGCAATTTTCTATATCAGCCTTATGCCTTTAATGCTGTTACTTATAATGAACAATATCGAAAATTGGCTATAGGGTCATTATTTTTTAAGCAAAATATATTTCATATACTTCACACTATGTGTAGTATAGGAAAATTTGAGCAAATTACGATGAAATTTAAAAAATTATTCCAATTTTCAGAATAAAACAATGAAATTTTGAAAACTCTATTAAATAAATCAATTTTTAAAAGGTTTTATTTAACTTGCAATGTTAGTGCAACTAGTCACGTGGTATTTATATTATGGGAGTATTTCGTTACGTTAAATTGTTAAAACGTAAAAATAAAACATTATGAAAGTATTAAACTAATGAATAATATGTTGCTTATTTATGGGGAGCATTGATAAAGTGCAGCTGCTTTCAGTTTATTGCATTAAAAAGGAAGGAACGCCAAGATGATGGGTTCAAAACCACGTCGCTTTTTTGATTATTGTTAAGGAGGCAAAACTTCTACTAATTATGTTTTAAAGTTAATAGATTTTCCTGATAATTGGAATAACTTTTTAAACTTTATAATTTTCCTTCTTTCTCTATAAGTTTTTCGAATTATTTATAATGTGATATGAAACATATATTGTGTTAAAGTAATAATCCAATATACAGGGTGTCCCAAATAAGAATGCACTCTACAGGTATCTCGTAAACCATATAAGATACAGAGATGGTTAAATTTAAAAAAGTTGCGCCCTACTAAGTTCTACAACATTGTGTTTTCAAATTTAAAAACTCCGATTCCTTACGAAGATATTTGGGCAAAACTGAATTTTCGCGATTTCGTTTTTATTTCTTTCTGGCTCTATTTAAAGAAATATGTTAAGATAAAGTTTACATTCTCATTGCCACTTTTCCTCCGCTACAAGTTGGTGTAATTAGATTTCAATCCGATGTTTCGTTTTTTCCAAAATCATCATCAACGTTGCTTTTTTAAATAGTCGGGAAACTTTATTTTGTTATTTTTAAATTCTCCCCCTTCTTTATAATTCAATGACACCCAGTGGCGTATTTATGAGGGGGGGGGGCTGCTGCCGGGCAACAAAAATATAACCCAATGCAATAAAATATTTTTACAACAAAAAAAAACAATTATTTTTAAAGAGAAAAATTAAAGTAAAAATTTTAAATGAAACACTTTTTATGGAGGAAGTATGATAATTTATAATAAAAAAAATAGTGCGGGAAGAAACGAGAATGCTTTATTATGAATATACAAAACGGCACTTAAGGAGTATCAATAAGATTATGTGCACATCCTTCTTATTTGAAACTATTTATTTTCAATTACCGCAACCTAATCTGTCTCAAATGTATAGTAGGCTGTGACATGCACTTGTTTAAATAGCTCATAAATACTTGCCAAATGACAGATTAGGTTAATATAATCGTTTAGTGCAAATTAGTTTTTATCTCATTTCTTTGAAGTTAATAAAAGTTATGAAACTTTATTCAAGAGAAGAAAAATTGGATATGATTTATAGTCGACGGGACGTCCAGAGTAAAATTATTTCTCGTTGGCTTTAAAAACAAAAGAAAGTTGATACATTTCAGATGAATTAGCACTGATTGATGATAAGTTTTTAAGCCTGAAACGTGTTATTAATACCCGGTGTTTTACGTCGCTGAACTATAAAGGAGGAGAGGAATTCAAAAATATTAAAATAAAATTACTATTTAAAAAAGCAAAGTTGATGATGGCTTTGAAAAAACGAAACGTTGAATTAAAAATTTAATTACACCAATTTGTAGAAGAGAAAAAGTGGTAATAAGAATGTAAATTTTATTTTAACATATCTCTTCAAATAGACCTAGAAAAAAATAAAAAAGAAATCGCGATATTTCGGTTTTGCCTAAATAGCTTCGGACGTGTTCGGAGTTTTTAAATTTGAAAACACAATGTTGCAGTATTTAGTAGGGCGCAACTTTTTCTAATTCAACCATCTCCGTATCTTATATGGTTTATGAGATCCCTGTAGAGTGCGCCCTTATTCGAGACACTCTGTATATAATATTCAGAGCTTAACAGGCACAAATCTGATACATGTAAAGATGTAGTCTATTCCTATGATAAAAAGTCTTAATGTTGACTTATATTGTTAAAAGAAAAACTCATTTAAAAAAATAACACTCGTGTAGTGCTAATTAAGAAAAATATTTATATCTACAAATATTGAGAAATAACATAGTCCAATAAAGGAATTTTTATTAGAAGGCTGCTTTTTTGGTGGACGGTACACTTTATTATTTGAGAAGATAATTCGTTATTATTTTATATTCAACCCTTTATTATGTATACCGAAAAACTGTTTTAAAATTTGCGAACTTCCTATGGGTTATCGGTTGTAGATAAGACAAAAGTAGTAGTAACTTTTATCGTGTAAAATTTAATGCTCTACAACATTTGTAAAAAACTTTTTGACGTATTATTTTTCGTTTAAGAGTTATACCCAAAAATATATTTTCAAACCCATTTGGAGGTTTTTTTAAAACTCTCTTCAAGGGCTGGACACAAGATAGTACTAAAGTGTTCTTTCAAACAATAAAATGTACCTTCTAAAGAGCAGCTTTCTAACTAACATTCATTTTTAATAATTTTGTTTATGGGACTAATATTTCAGCTTTTTAAAATAATTAAAAGATAATGGCATAAAACTGTCAAAGAATGATTATGGCAAAAGTGGCACAGGGAAATTACCTAAAATTTATTTTCAATTTTACATTACTAGTAAACACTAGTAAAACATATTTTTCACTTTATTTGTTAGTTCGAGAATCAATTAACACTAATAGGTACATAGACGGTGCGCTAAATTCGGTATTTGTTTTTTTAAATCAGCAGTTCGTTACCGCTTCCTTCTGTCATTTTTACTACAATCGAATTTATTGAAAATTTATCTCAATAAAAAATACGCCGCGAAAGCAAAAATTTGAAAACATAAGATGAGAAGAAATGTACGTCATTAACCACACAATTCTTTTATTTACCAGTCTCGCGACCGCCTATTCAGGGCTGGGCAAAGTACTGCAAAAAAGTGCTTCGAGCACCAAGCCCTTTGAAAAAGTAATTGCCAGCGTCAAGCACTTTGGAAATTCTAAGTGCTTGTTTAATTACCGAGGAAAGTAATTTTAAGTGCTTGCAAGCACTTTAAATGGCTTGAAATTCGAAATGCAATTACTAATTACTGAGCACTGTATTTTAAAAGTGCTTGAAAGCACCGTGCTCGAAGCACTTTCCAGGCAATTACTGCCCCGCTCTGCTGCTTATATTCTTATCTTTGTTTTGATAACTTAAATAGAAAAAACAGCTTAGAAACCAGACCCGAGACATCATTCAGGTAATAGCGCGTCGTATAGGCATAGCCAGCCGCGGATTGCATGGATTTGTTGTGACGTCGGCAACAGGTTTTTCGTGTTTTTATTAGAAAGCGCATTTTGTTTAATTATTTTTTCAGTAAATAACTGAACAATTTAAAAACTAAAATTGTATTGGTTCTTGTTTTATGCGGAAGGGTTAAAATTAAAATACAGGGTGATTCCTAAGTTGATACTTCTTTTTTAGCTGTGTATAAAAGGCATTAAAATAAACAACATTTTCAAATACCTTTTTTCAAAAAACTGAAAAATAGGCGATAGAGAAGAAAAAAATCTAAGTGCGGGCCTGGTCACCAAAACATAGCCCGCTATAGTTTCTTCAATTTACGGGTGGTGTTGATCAATCCGCGGTAGTGGGTTTTTCTGAAGCAAGTTAATTTTAAATTGGTGATAAGTGAAATAGGTAAAATTTGAAAACAATGAACTAATAGATATGGTGCTAATTTACTGTGTCGTCAAAGTGCGGATGTTTCTTCGATATTATACGCAGAACGCTTTCCCTTGTGGGCTCATTCTACACCTAGAAGTTTTCTTAATGTTATTTAACGGGCAAGTTAGGCAGAATCGTATTTGATTCGTAGGGTAATAAATGAATGTAAGTACTTCATTTTTGAGTTTTTTGGAAGAAGTTATTGAAAAATTGTTTATTTTAATGCCTTCTATACACAGCTAAAAAAGACGTATTAACTTAGGAATCACCCTGTATAGTGAAGAGGCATACTATTTATAGTTTTAATTTAAAAACATATTAAAACAAGAAAAAAGAGGAAATTTCGTTTTTTTTGCTTGCTACAATCAAAATTTAAATCAAAAGTAAACATAACACAAAAAATTACTTTTTAAATAAATTAGTCATCTTGTCCTTGTAAACATCTCTAAACCGATTTCAGATCGATTTAAATACCCTTCATGAAAATACCTTCTAGGATCAGATGAAATTCGAACTCAATTCTCCATGAAAACGTAACTAATGAAATCTATCGATCAAATTAATTTTAACGACGACTTGCTTCATGATTTCAACTGTGTTAAACATCATTTTTAATGACATTCAGTCTTAACTATCATGCTCCTTAAACTTAATTATCTAAATTTTAAAATACGCATTAACAGCAAGGATTTCTAGAAGCACAGAATTAATGACTACGCGTAGCTGTAATTGGTGAGTGTTATTGTGCTATTTGGAACTTTATTCTGTATGTACTGACAAATAAATATTACTCAAATTGATAATGCACATTTTCATTAATTACAAGGAAAGTTTTTAAGCCATTTCTCCGAGCGACTTTTACCACACCATGTTCTTTCCAAAAGTTGTGCAATCATCGCTTTCTGATATATGTATACTTAGTATTCTCTATCATCTGGCCATTCACTAAACGGTACACATAGTTAAAGGCGTTAGAATTCCTACGAAGAAAATGCAGTCGAAAATAATTTCATCATAAAAGGACGGAGTGCATGTCGCTTTTATTCTAAATGAGACATCGCTATTGAGTATGACTGTCGATCCATCTTTTGATGATACCAATAAAACCCGCGCGTAAAGTACTTTCTTAAGGGTAAGGGAAACTTACTCATATTGCAAATGTGCTTTAACAATGTATACAATATGAATGAAATACTTTGTCTAGAATTGATCTGAGGGATTTTCATTGTACAAGTACGTGTTTATAAACATGTCATAAGGTAGAATGTCCCATATAAACAATAAGTTGTTGGCGCGATGCAAAATCAGTTTATGAATGAAATTACTTGTCTGCCTTGTTTAATCCGTTGACTTTTATAAACCTTGGAGATGCGATTGTTTATGAATGACTTTGCCTTTTTCACTTTTCCGTCCGGGGATTTGACGGTAGTTTCATCGTGGGAATTCCAATGAACTTAACCCACAGAAACTGACTTATTCAGTTAGAAACTCCCGCTCCAAAGCTGCCCCCATCATGTTCCATTCTCCGTCGTCACTCTCGGGCGCTCCAAAACTGTCACTGTCAATGTCGTCGGGATCTTCCGACTCTACATCTAATTCATAATCGACGCGTTCGCCTCTACGGAATTTGCGACTTGGAAGCTCTTGGCTGCTTTCGTCCTCTTGTAGTTCGCGTTTTCTTTTCGCACTTTCTTCGTTTTCTTCTGCTGCTGAAAAAAAATTGTTTAGAAATATTATGTTATATTTTTATGCTGTAAAAAAATCCCTGTGTTCTAGATTAATTAAAACTAACTATAAAACAGTTAAACACCTTTTTGTATTATTGTTTCTTTCCCACTGATTAGCTCCAGGTGGTGGGATGGGTGACATCTGCAAAGAGGAAGATTACCGTGGGTGTCCCTTAAGGATCCGTCCTAGGACCCCCTTTATTTTTAATTTGTATGAAGGACTTACTAAAGGTGGATGTCTCGGCTAAGTTTACACACTTTGCGGATGACACCACGGTCTCGATTGCTGCTAGAGCACTGGATGATGCAATGAGTAAATCTATAAGACTGCAAGAGAAGTTAAAGGAATGGTTCAGTGCAAACAGGTTATTTTTTAATACGGATAAGACTACTGTGTTTTTGCGACCGGACATTGATGCGACGGGACTGAGATGGTGAGGCTCTTGAGTCAGGATCTTGCGTGTCAATCTCGATTCCGGTTTATTGTGGGATGTGTATATGGGGATGGTCAATGGGAAGCACTTTGTTTATTTATTTATGTACACAATATCAACAGCAGTGTTAGCCATTTACAGATACCAGCTCTTGCATGAAGATATACGGCCCAAACTCAAAGAGTCTTTGGACTACAGAGAAGGGTTGTAAGATTGATTGCGGAACTTGACTACAGAGACAATTGTTGAATTTTGACACTGCCTTTGGTCTACCCTCTCAAAAGCCTTGTGTATGTGAAGTGAAGAGGAATGGGACCTCTATATGACTCATGCGGATGTTCACAGGTATAATACTTGCCATGTAGGAAATGTAATAAATAACTATTGCTGATTAAAAAGATCCCAGGATGGACAGGGGTATTATTGAGCTAAATAAGATGCCTGTAAACATAACAGGCTTGCCGCTGAAGCAATTTTAAAAGTCGTGTTAGGGAAATAAATTTAGAATTCATTTTAGAACATTTACGAATTTTTCAATCATAATTTTGTGGAACTAAATAATTTCAATTGTGTTATATTAGCTATTAAGTTCATATTTCATTATAAATGTCATACTTTAATACACTGTATATTGACTTGTGTAAACACTTATGTGTCTTAACGTTAAGAAAACTATTTATTATTGTTTCCATATGAACGTCCAGCTTCATGGGTTTACAGGATAAAACGTTTTTAAACTTACCATTTGTCTTACCAATCTCCTCTTCACTGTCCGACTCCTTTGCCGGATCCCTTTCTTTCTCCTCCTCATGCTTATCATATGTTGCCAAAATTTCCGTCTGTATCATGTGCTTGAAGTTCACTTCTTCAATATCGGTATCATTTTCATCGTCATCTTCATTATCGGCTTGCGCTGCTACCAGTTGCTCTCCATCAGTATCATCTGATTCATCATCGAGAATATCTTCAACCTGCAAAAGTATAGTGTGTCCTTTTTACTAAATTGATGATGATGATACTGCAGTAGTGTTCTCTGGAGAGAATTGGAATGATTAGAAAATTCAACCAAGAACGGTATGACTCGAATAATACATTGCCTTGATTCATATACACGCACTTTAAATCTTAATAAAATGGACTACGACTTTGACACAGTCATTATGATACTTTTTCTAGTTTGTTTAATTAGGGGATTATCTTCTGTAGCGAACACCTTAATAAGCGGAGTCACTGAGTGACTTATCATCGTTCGTTTGGCAGCTTGCTGATTCATTTTATGTTATTGAAAACGGCTAAGAGGGAAGTTTTTTGGAAAGAAAGGATGTTAAGACAGTCGGAGAAATACTTTTGTACCGTTTACAGTAATTAGTAAATAAAAGTAGTTTTTGGTGAAATATGCGTTTATTACAAAAAAAAAATAGTTGATTACACTTGTCATTGTACGCTTTTTTAATTTCGTATGAACCCTCAGGTCGTTTAACAAGTACAAAACTCAAGCCACAATCTACCCACAGTATAAGTTTTACTTTTTTTAGAGCAATGTGCAATACCGTGCAGTATCTTATTTGAAATGTGCTACACGATAACAGCAAAAAAATAAAACTCAACATACACGCTGAAGAACTGCTTTTAGTAGTGATAATGCATATAAGCTTTTATTTTTTTTGTCAAATTGAACTAGGGGAGTGTTTAATGTATTTTTTTGTTATTTTGTTTATAATCTTAAAACTTTAATTTTGTCCCTACAACCAGAAAGTTGACCACTGTTTCCCGTCGCTTGTCGATTCATCGAGAATTAGAATATTAGGACACGGAAGCAGGTAAATATTTACCAACGTGATTCGCTTGAGGGGCCCGAGCGGGGAAAGAAAACGACACGTAGAACAGTCAATGCGGTCGGTACGGTTGCATTTTCAAACTTTGTAATAATACTCATACTTCGTACTGCCATCTATTAATTTTAAGGAGCATATGGAAGAAAACGGGTTATATGCCATTCTTTATTCAATATATACCGGGTGAAAACGAATGTTGTTACCCCTATTTTCTCCATACAATTTTAATTATATTATATATATTAATGCAAATTTTAAAATTTCAGGAGATTCTAAGTGTATGTTATGTTAGTTTTTAGTAAAATCATACTTTTAAAATCACTTCCGGTTTGACCGGAAGTGGTATCAACTCTTTTATTTTAAATAGAAATCTATTATTTTTATTCGATATTTGAATTCTACGGCAAATTTCCTTTAAATTGACATATCACACATTATCATTTGTTTTCAACTTATCAAGGAAATTCTTAGATGGCCATGAAATCGCTAATATAACATGAATATTTGAGAGTGAGCCATTGAAGTTTTAAAGTGGTCTATTTTAACCCGTTTTACGTTAAACAATAACATTTTATGCGGAAGAAACTTCTGTTAAAAATATTTTAGATAATATGTCATACTTTTTTAAACAATGAGAAAGAATTACTCAATATTTTTAAATGGAAACAAGCCATTCGTTTAGGGACAAAAAATAACTTATTAAACTATCTGTTAAATGTTTCATAAGTATGGTATTATACTTAAAGGAGCGGCTAAAATTGAAAAAAAAATCCAGACATGTCATATTTAAAAAAAAAAATGGAGCTCTTCAATTTTTGTTACGAACACTTGTAATAAGATAATAACAGTCAAGGCAACAAATGTTCAAAATGTCCACCTTCCATTTGCATTTATTTACAACCGTGGGGGTTTTTCGCATGACATTTTCTAAAATGCTTGGTGTAAAAGACAAAAACCTACATTCGCCGTCGATTAGCAGCATATCAACTTTTTCATTTTGGGAGTAGAAAACCCTTTTTTTAAATAAATTTAAACACTACACAATACTATGAGTTGCACACAAAATCTTGAAATGCAGTTTTATAAAGAAAAAGTTGTCCTCGTTTATTTCTAGATTTGTCATTTCACAGAATATTTCATAGCCTACTTGTTTAACATAAAACTTCCATGGCCCACTCTCAAAAAGTCATGTTATATTAGCAAGTCCATGGCCATATTGAAAAGTTTTTCTGGAAGCCATTTTAAAAACAAATGATATACAGGTGATTCACGTTGAGTGGCCTATTAGAGATCTCGGAAACGAGTTAACTTATCTTTCTAAAAATTTGATAGCAGGCATAATTGTCTTTAAGCTTTTAAATCATTATATTTTGACGTTTTTATTACTTCCGGTAATACCGGAAGTTAATGCCAACTTTGCTATTTCAAATGAAACACCCTGTATATTTTAGCATTTTTGATTACCTTATTAAAATCTAAATAACTTTTGTAAATAATAATCTGTTCCTATCTCTAACCGTTTTTGAGATATGAATTATAAAAGGATTTTTTTGTGTAAAAACGCTCCGAGAAGAAAGTTTAGTAACTCTGAAACTAATAAAGGTATACATTTAAAATTTTGTAAGCTTTCAAGTAATACATAGATCTTTAGTTTAAATAACTTAGGTTTAATCTTTTTTATACAGGGAGTTCTTAAAATTGTGCCAATGTTTCCATTTAAATAATAGCGTCATAGTCAATTTTTGCAAATGGAACACCCTATTTTTTAGCTTACTAACGTGTAGAGAATTAAATTTCCTATCTAAATGCCTAATATGTTGCAATCTACATTTTTAGTCGTTTTGGAATTATGAGCAATTTAAATAAAAAATCTTTAATGCAACATTATTTTTGAAAATAAGGCTTCGACTGGGATTTTTGTTTGACTTTGAGCTTTGTTGACAATTTGTAAAGTAGGCTTTGACCAAAATGATTTTAAAGTTGACACTTATCTTAGCCCTGTTGTCATATTCTAGTTAACTTATTTAAAATTACGTTCATTCTTGATAATCTGAGAATGGCGAATAAATTATTACAATAATTTTATTTAAAAAAATCAGAAATAGCTAAGTAACGAACATAGGCACTTAATAACAAATGGTAACAAAGATCAAAGTCAAACGAAAAGCCCAGTCGAGGTCTTCTTTTCAAAAATAATGTCGCATTAACACAAACAGAAATTTTTTTATTTTTTATTTAAATGCTCATAATTCTAAAACGACTAAAAATGTGGATTATAACATATTAGGCATTTAGATAGGAAATTTAATTGTCTACACGTTAGTAAGCTAAAAAATAGGGTGTTCCAATTGTAAAAATTGACTTATGCACATTTGTTTAAATGGAAACATTGGCACAATTTTAATAACTCCCTGTATAAAAACCGTGAAACCTAAGTAATTTAAACTAAAGATATATGTATTACTTGAAAGCTTACAAAATTTTAAATGTTTACCTTCATTAGTTTCAGAGTTACGAAACTTTCTTCTCGGAGCGTTTTTACAAAAAAAAAAATCCTTTTATAATTCATATTTCAAAAACGGTTAGAGATAGAAATAGATTATTATTAACAAAAGTTATTTAGATTTTAATAAGGTAATCAAAAATGCTAAAATATACAGGGTGTTCCATTTGAAAAAGCAAAGTTGTAATTAACTTCCGGTATAACCGGAAGTAATAAAAACGTCAAAATATAAAGTTTTAAAAGCTCAAAGCCAATTATGCCTGCAATCAAATTTTTAGAAAGATAAGTTAACTCGTTTCCGAGATCTTCTAATAGGCCACTCAACGTGAATCACCCTGTATATATAAAGAAAATTTGCCGTAGATTTCGAATATCGAATAAAAATAATAGGTTTCTATTTAAAATAAAAGAGTTGATACCACTTCCGGTCAAACCGGAAGTGATTTTAAAAGTATGACTTTACTAAAAACTAACAAAATATACACTTAGAATCACCTGAAATTTTTAAATTTGTATTAATAAAACTACGGAAAAATAGGGGTGGGGTGGGGGGGGGGGGGGGTAACAACATTCGTTGTCACCCGGTATATTCAAAGGTGCCCTAAAAGGACCCTAGAGTATAAAGCAAGAAAAATGCTTTCAGTTTTTAAATTCTTCAAAAATTTACTGAATAAGAATATAAATTATTATCAGTTTTAATTGGTAGGGCAGGTAGGACCATTGCACTGTGGCTCTACCTCATGATCCGCCACTGCTTACAGGGCATTTTCAAAAACCCTGCTGAACAAACCCATCCAGAATCCTGTATACAAAATAAATATTCTTCTTTTGCTTTTCAAACATAGGAAACTCACCTCTTTATCCATATCAGCTATATCATCGCTCGAAAACGACATAAGCGGATTAATGGTGTCCATAAATCTTCCGCTGGGCGTTCTTTTTCTCAGCGCGGGGGTGTCGTGTTCGGGATAACTGGTGACGTGTTCTGGACTGCTGCAGTGAGGGGGAGGGTGTCGTTTTCTTGATCCTTTGGAGTTTAAAGGGAATATCCGCTCGTCCACATGCTCCCAGCGCTCGGCGCAACACCACAGCCAATCGGAGGTGACGATTTTGAGGTTCTTTTTTCGACGACCAGCGTTCACCTAAATTATAGATAAAGTAATCAAGTGCGAACCGCAAGTTACAAAAAAAGATTCAAAATTTTTATAAAGTCATTAACATTCAAGTAGAACATTGAAATATTACACTGATACATATTAATTCATTTCATCAATTTAATACGCGTAAAAATAAAGATCTCGTTACATCTTCAGTAAAAAGTAATTTTGGAAAAAGATCAATTTTACGTTAAAAGTTTAGAAAACTTTCCAGAAATATTTAACAAAGTTTTTCGAGAAAAGCAAATTTTTATATAGTCTATTTCAGCGAGGTGTAGAGTAAAAAATGGGAAACTCCGTCCAGTTCGGCTCAATTTCGGTGTCGGCCATAGGCGTAGGTAAATTTTGTGCATTAAATTATTTATGATAACTAACCAAAGAAAAAAAGAAGATAATTTTATAAAGAAGGAACTATTAGCTATAGCAAATTTACACAAACATCGTTTTGTGAAATATGCCGTGAAAGATTTAGCTGAAAAACATAGTGAAACTGTGCTGCGCACACATTGCGACCTAAATCCTATAGAACTTATATGGGCGTAAGTGAAAGGATTTGTAGCAAGACATAACACGACATTCAAAATGTAAGACGTTAAGCTACTGTTTGAGCAAGACATTAAGGAAGTGACACCAGAGAACTTGGTGAAAAGCAGTCCATCATGTCATTAAAGAAGAGGAGAAAATGTGGGATCTTGACCACCTGATCGATCGCATCGTCGACCGTCAAGAGGAGATGACAGTTCCTCAGATGACGAAGAATATTATGTTTTTTATATTTTAATTTCTGTAGGTATAACTTAATTTTTGTATTTTGTATTTTTTTATAATGTTTAATAAAAAAATAAGTGTACCTAATACTATGTACATAATGAACGCCTTGTCACACCATTTACAGTGTTGTGAACAATAGGCAAAACCCATAAATTGACCTACCTGCACTTGATGAAAATAAAGAATTTTGCAATGAAATCAATACCAAATTATGAAAGTGGCTTAAATATTCGTTGGGTCACTATGTAGTCCCTTTGCATACCTAATGAGCTTTTATTACTCTAAACCTTCTTGAAATACACTATAGTATATAGTATAATAGGTATAGGTATTTTATTATTTAATTTTTGATGTTTTATTAATTTTCTTGCACTGCTTTGGAATTCGGCTTTTTACCCCTTCGTTGGCTGCCAGGGCCATTTCCGAGTATACCTATAGCTTAACGAGGGTTCCGAACAACGATCCTCACTCATGTGACACTCCCCCCAAGGGCTAACAAAAAATCTTGTCATGTAATAGTCCTATTAATAATTATCTACCTTAATTTTTCTGGCCTTACCCGTATCAAACCAATGACGATTTTATTTTTCAATGCTTACCTTGGCTGTTCCCGGTCTCACAGCTACCAGATGTGTAGTTTCATCATCCAATTCTGCTTGAACTTTTGCACCTAGACCTATGGCAACTTGGTATGCCTTTGATTGCTCTAATTTATAACGAGTTGGTACTAGTCCACTAAAAACTAACCTACAACCCTTCAAAATCTTATCTCTAACACCTAAAATAGAATAAAACGATATTTTATTGTATATTATTGAGGGCGGCGACACCTGTTGATAAATATACCACTTGAGACAACAACAGGTTTAAAACTACTTAAGCTTTTTAATTAAAAATACCATAAATCTATCACTAGTCGTCAGAGGCTTAGTTAGCATCTCTCAAAGAGCAGAAATCAGATTAAATTGACCAGTAGGGGTGGGCCATAATACCAATAGAACCAAATAGTGATTTTCAGGTTTACATATAACATATAATCTAATAAATTCCTGCAACTTCTTGGTAATCAAACTGTCTGTATCTAGAGTACTTTGTATACTTTCTTAGTAGGCCAAGCTTTAATATTTATAACATAATAAATGTGTTTATTTATCTTCCTCAATAAACTTGTTCTTTGATTCCCTGAAGAGACATGCTTGTTAGGGGAAAATCTTAGTATTTTAAATTATAAATATATAGGAATATTAAAATATGTTTTTTAAAAATATTTGTTATTATTACATAAAAGTTAAATTGCAAATAAAAAACGTTTAACTATATGTATATAAATATAAACGCAGTGTTTTTTGAAGATATAGGATATTAAAATATTATTTATAATAATATTTATTAAAACAATTCCAAAAATTGTTTAAAGTTATTTGTTTCCAATATCCATGCTTTTATTTTGGCTTTTTTTTTTAATGAAATGTTTTTTGATTTTTATTGGTAAATAATCGTTTAAATGAAAACATAAATATTTGAAATTTTTTTGTCCTATGGACTTATTTATTTTAGGTTTTATGGTTATTTCATTTTTATGGCGTGTATTATGATTATGGTTTTTGAATTGTAAAGATTTTTATTTTTAAATATGTATATTAAGATGTTATAAATGTAAAGTTGTCTAATATTTTTTTTTGTTTCAGAATATAATTTTATTGAAGAATAAAGATAATCTTTATAAAATATAATTTTTAGAAACTTTTTCTGTAATATTTCTAAAGTTTTATTTATTCCTCCCCAACCTAAAATTTCGCAATTTAAATAATGCATAATTTAATATTTCCATATGTGGGTGAATACTTGGCATTGTGAATTAAATGAGATTGTTTTTTTGTATTGATGATTGTATTTGCAGTTTAGTAGGCATATTGACAAGTCCGACAGGCTTCATTTATATTGTAAATAAACTTGAGAGACGAAGAAAGATTACTTTAATATCATCGCCTTAATAAAAAAAATACCCACCTTTATATGGTGGATTTAAGGGTCTCTGATTACGGCGAAACAATGTAATTTCCATAACACCCCACCTTATCTCTGATAATATAAGTAAATAAAAATTTGTCCAAAAGAGTGTTTACTTACTCGGAATTATTTTCTTTAAATCAGGAATCTTTCCAGACTGCATTTCATCGAACCTTTCATAGAAAGCCTTATGAATCCGTTCTAAAACATCTTCCAAATAAGCCAAATAATCATCAGGATCCTCAATTTCTATTAGATTATCGTCTGTTTGTACCTTCTGTTCAGTTGGAGGAACATTATTTAAGGTTTTTAGTTTTCCATTTTTTTCGTTTGCACCAAGAGTCTTGTCTGTATTTTCGGCTTCTTGTTTGGCAGGATCATGTGTTATAGTAGTGTCTTCTTTTTCTGTGGTTGCAGTGGTAGTCTCCTCTTTTACTTCCTCTATACAATTTTCACTATTTTTTATTTCTTCACTGTTTGTACACTCAATTTTATCATTGTCCTCTTTTACTCCATTTTTTGTAGTTTCTGTTCTTAACTCATCACTATTAGTAACTTCCATTTCAGTTTCTTTATCAACCTCTTCTTTATCACTTTTTGCCCCAACCATATTCTCTGAAATTTTTGTTTCATTTCCTTCCTCTTCTGATTGTGTAATTTCATCTTTGGATTTGTTTTCTACAACTGGATGACTATTTTCAATTACCTCTTTATTATTTTCTTTCAGCTTTTCATTCTCGGAACGCGTTTCCTCACTTTCTTCTATTTGCTTAAGATTTTCTGCAACTTCATCTTTCTTTTGAATCGCATTTTCTTCAATAATGTCAGTATTTTTTTCACTTTGACTAACCTTTTCAGTTTTTTCTACGCTCTTTTCACCTTCACCTTTGTTATCATTTTCAGTAGCATTTTCTTCTTTAGAATGTTGTCTAACAATTTCCATCAAATCTACGCCTTCTTTATCATCACTTTCATGTTTATCCAAACCAGGAGGCGCGTTTATATCCCCCGTGTGTTGAAAGAAATGGTAAGGTTTAACATGAATAAGGTTCAAAGCATGTGACCATACATCTTCTCGGTCATCTATAATACAAACCATATCATCGCCACATGGAAATAATGCTCTAAAAATTATTTATATGTTGAAATCAAGGTTAAAAATATTTCAAAAAGACCTCTCATTAAATGTGTTTTAGGCTATTTAATAAATTACCCGATAATATCAAAACAATTCAAAGTTTAAAGATATTTAAACTAGAAATTAATAAAACTTCTGATTGATTTATTGTTATTATTATTTTATGTAAGTATGTATGTTGGTGACGTCATTTCAATTTGCAATTGTAAAAAATTTGAAATAAAACACATAAACATGAGCTCAAATGCAAAGTTTCAGTTGGCCTGAATGGAACTTGGAAGATTTCGGTATAAACTCATGTGTAAATGCAGTAAATATTCTACTCTATTTCTTTATCCAATAAATATTGAGTTTTGAGACTTTAATTTTAAAATTGAGAAATTGTTTCTAATTTACCTTAAATTAGCTTTTTTACTAGTTGGATCAAAACACTCATCTCTGCTCAATATCCTGTTCGAGAAAAAGTTTTGCTCTGGGTCCAAAAACATGGCAATCATATGGGCATAGTTTCTTGCTCCAAATGTACAAATATGAAGTTCATAAAACTTACATATTGATTGCAAAAACTTGTGGGTTCCTGGTCTTAATCTAGACAAAATAAGATATTGATTACTTACTTAAGTGATAAAGATCAAGTAAAAAATATTTAAATATAAAATTTTACAGTTTCTGTATCTAACATCTAGCAAAAGTGAGTAGGTTCTGTCAGTAAGTTTTTAGTGTATTGACTCTTATCAACCATTTTAAAAAGCACCTAAAAATATATATATATTTGAGCTTACTGTTATTTTTATATTAGTTTTTTTTGTGTTTTAATAAAAGCCATTTATTATTATATTGAAATTTGTCATGTCATGAAAAAACTAGGCATTAAAGAAATATTGTTTCGCTATCTGCTTACAATGAACTAATTACCTCTACACAATATGTCGTTTTTAAAACTCTGCATTTCGCGAAAAAACATCTGCTATTTGTAGGGTTATTGAGGACAAGAAAATCAATTTTAAAATACATATACATTAAGAGTTAAGAAAAAGAAGACTAAATAATGTTTTTGGACAAAAACAGTAAGTGATAATATATCATTATTGAGGCCAAAAAAGTGAGTCTATAAATTCTAAAAAAAATACAGGAATGGGGAAAAGGTAGGATAAAATAATATTTTTACCAAAAATTTTGAGTCATATGTTTTAAAACAAAAGAAGGTTAAAATGATAAAATAACAGGTACCTATGCATGCTATTTTCAATATTTATTTCAGAAAAACAAATTTTGTTTATTATTTGTCCTTAGGATTTGTTGGCACTAAAACTAGTCTATTTTAGAAATTATTTCAAATCAAGAGTGTTGCAAGATTAGTGGCTAAATGCATAGAAACTTTCAACACATACTGACATATGGATTTATAAAATTGAGAAGGTAAACATTTTTGTTAAAAGAAGTCCAGCTCTTACCAAAGTTAAGTAAAAATAATATTACTAGAAATAATGTGTGTCATTACTAGACAGTAATTATTTTATTACTCATCATTCAGCTTGCCATCTCAAGACATGTCTACATCTATTATAAAACCAGACACCTCAATATGAATATAATAGAAAACTTTTATTTAAAAAAAAATTATTATCTAATCTGTACCTTGTATGATACCATGGTGATTTGGGTCCATAAAGTTGAAAATGGTAGACATCTTTGATATTGGGTGGAATATTATCATTAGTGGTGTGAATTAATGTCTGATCCAAGTCCACTAGTAAAACGAGTTTTCTATCCTTAATTAAACGTTCATTGTCTGCTTTTCCAATTTTTTGGGCTTGCTAGTATAAGAAAATTTGAAAAATTAGTGACTTACCCATATAAGTATTTAAACATTTATTTACCTCTTCGCTAACTTTTAAATCTGGAATGGCATGAATCATTGGAACTGATGCCGTAGTTTTGGGACTATCATCCTTTCTCAAATCTGCTCCACATTCCGCACACATATCGTTCATAATGGTTGGATGGCTGCATGATTTAATTTCATATAGAGGCTCCCTAAAATATTTAGTTCAATAAATGCAGTATAAAACGTGTTTAAAGGCGGATATTTGACTGTTAGCTTTGTGCTTTTAGAAAGACACTTTCGACACTAGTTTGAAGTAAAAATTTTGGTTCCTGCAAGTATGACAAGTAATACTTCATGCACTTTTATATACTTGTTTGGTAAATTTAAAAAAAAATTTACTTCGTGAGACAAGCATTTCACCGCCAAAATTTAAAGAAAAATTACCCAGGCTGCACCACACTGCCTTCCCTCGCCAGAACCTTGTGGATAATTCCGGCTTGTGTGGCCTTTAGTTTCTTCTGCTCGGGCTTCTCTGCATTGTCCACTTCATAAATAAGAATGATTCGACCGATCGGAACTGTAGTTCCTTGCCGGATTTTCCATTTTTTAATTTTTATTGGATTTGTTTGTTGTTGTGACACACGCACAGCCTCGTCGGCCATCTTGAATTCTGGAATAGTCGCGCCATCTTCGCTAGGTTTGGGAACTAATATAACGAATTACACTGGTCAAAATTTGAATAGATTATTTGTCAAAATTTTTTCCTAAATTAAAGTCAATCAAACAAGATTACTTTTGGCGCTCAGGATTGGAAAGTGCCGTTCTGAAGTAGCAAGAGAAGTGGAATGTCACGATAACGCTAGGTTTTGAACTCAGAAATTTGACGCGCTAATCACAGGTTTTTTGAGTGCCGTGGCACACAAACGTGGTGTTTTATTTTCTGGAGTTTGAATTTATTTTCAAATATATTTAATAAATAATTATTGTTACCTTCAAACGATCTTGTAGGAATATTTTAAATATAATTCTACATATGTCTCTGGCATAATATGTACCAAAGACGATAATGATATGTACCACCGCGTAAAATGAAAACTCGGACATGAAAATTTTAATTTGAGCTCTTGGTCTATAAAAATTTGACTTTATCATCTTTACACTGCCCTTATAGGCCAGGAGATTTAAGTTTATTGTCCTAGTTTTCATTTTACGCGATGGTACCCTAAAACTTGAAAGATAAATTGTTGAGGAAAATTTCAGATCTTCATAAGGCCTTCGCCATAACCAAAAATCTTAAAGTTGCCATTAATAGTCACATCTGCTCGAATTTATGGTATCTTGTTTTGTCAAATGTTGCTCCAGTAGGTTTAAGTTTTTATCAGATATTGCACAATCCAATCTAAAATCATATGGGTTTTCCATTCTCTAACCCAGGCAGCAGACTGACGTCAGTTTTTCGTCATCTCAAACTTCAACTGTACTTTAAAAATGACGTCAGTATGTCTATAGAGCGTCACAATGACGTGATTAGTGCCAACATTGTCATTATTTATTTAGTATTTTATTATGACGGTTAAGCTGAAAGTATGTTAAACAGAGAACACGCTATCCCCTACCTCCCACTCTTTAGAACACGCCGTCGAAGCAGGCACGGGAGCGATCGATACGTCGACTCGGCTACACCACACACATATATCCCCCCTTTCAGAAATGTAGGAAAGTGGTTAGGTGTCTCTTTTTAACTGAAGGTTTTGCCCATATTCTTTCTTGGTTGCACTAGAGATTTCGCACCCTAGATTCGAATTTGCCAATACGGTATAAGATCTGATGAAAGACGTGATGCAAGCAACTATATACCGAGTGCCCGTCCGGTGAATAATACGGGCCTTGGGCCCGTTTTATTTCATTGGAAACAGTTGACTTAACAATGGTTTCTTTGGAAATTATCTTGCCGATAAAGTTACCAGCTAGATCATTTCTATGGAAACAATTGTCTCAACAAAGGCTTTTTTTGGAAATTATATCTTGCTGGTAGAGTTACTAGGAGATGGATAATATGGGCCTTAGTAAATTATTAATAATTACCTCCCATAAAATTCACTCTTTTAGCAAATGGTTCAGAATTTCTAAACAACCAACGAAACATTTCAAAACTTAAGATCTTCTATCAGTTCAATAACCTGAATGTAATTTATTTTCGCTAACATGGTTATTTGGCTAGTTTTTCTTGAAAAAAGCTTTGGTAAGTAAATAAAATTATCTATCATTTGCAGAGCATACATGATGCATAGTCAGACTGACACGCTTCAGTAAATAGATAGCGTAATTTAATAAATGAATACGTTACTTAAACCATCTAAGCTACACATTCCAGTTGTCTACCATCTACCCTACCATCAGAGCTGGGCAAAGCACTCGAAAAAAGTGCTTTGAGCACCAAGCCGTTTGGAAAAGTAATTCAAGCATCAAGCACTATGAAAATTCTAAATACTTGCAAGTACTAATTGCCGAAGAAAGTAATTTTGAGTCCTTGAAAGAATTTTAAACGGCTTGAAATGAAAAATTTAATTACCAAACACTTTTTATAAAGGGCTTGAATGATCAATTACCAAGCACTGTATTTTAAAAGGGGCACTATGCTCGAAGCACTATTGTGCTTGATTAATGCACTTTTTAAGCACTTTCGAGGCAATTATTGCCCAGTTCTGTCTACCTTGTTGGTATCCAACAATACGTAAACATATTTTGGAGGATAAATAACAAATATCATAGTTACAATATTATAATTTTATTATGATTAAGCATACATAAAAAATTACAATTCAAAATACGACTAGTATAACTTTCTTGTCACTAAATTTATAGGAAATAACCGAAATTTTTCGTTTTTTCTCAGCCAATATAAGTAATTAAATACGCATTTCGTCATTTTTTCCATGGCCTTCTAGAATTTAACGAGAAGGCTATGTTTTTTTCCTATGACGAGATATAGTAATTTAAGAAAGCTGAAACTCTTGTATTCCTAAAAATGAAGTTACGGCTTTTATTACAAGCCAGCCATACACACACGCTCGCCCACAAACACATTAAAGAATGGCGCGTGGAATAAAACTTTGGTGGCCAACCAACCATAAGGGTGTTCTTTGGCGAGATATTCGGAATAATGTTTCCTCATATACTATAAGGTTTATAAATTTGTACAAAGAAAATAACGTTAAATTATCGGCGTCATTTCTAAACGCTACGATGAAAAAGAGCGTGTTTAGGTATGGCTGGCTGTTGAATCCTGAGTACATATCGTTGTTCCAATGCCAAAAATGCGAATATTTGCAACAGCTACTTTCGTTAAAGGTATTAGGAATCTTCTTAGTAAGTTAAATAAAGAACGTCTGTGCAGGTGGTATTATACAAAATCTGCTCATTACTCTTATCCAACTTTAACGTAATTGTATAGGTTATTATTATAGAGACTTACACATTTTTGTTTGGTATATTATTGTACCTATTTTTCTTCAATTCAAGATAGACACCATAAACATACAAAATAATTTTTATAGGTTATACTGGGGTGATTCACGACGAAAACTGGGTTACAACTTTTGGGAAAACTGGGGGGGGGGGGGGGGTAGTTACGCGCCTGCATATTGGCATTTTCTATCACTTTTGGTTATATCGGAAGTAGCTGTCAACTTTGTTGACACTTATGGCAGGCTATAGCATCTTAGAGAAAAACGCCTCGCAGCACATATGACGACGTTGCTTAGTAACCGTTGGATGCGAGTGACAGTTCTAACCTCACATTGCCTGTCATCGTAAAAATGTTAATCTAGTATATTTATCAATTTTCAAATTGTAAAATTTCTACCCCAAAAAATGAATAACAACGTTAAGAAAAAGTTGTTAAGTAGGCAGGTACTCATAAAAGAATTAAAACCCTGTGGTTTATCACACAATAATTTTATTCTGAACTTTATATCCACATTAACGATTTTGACAATAAACTAGTCAAAATTACAGAGTTCCTACCTAATAGTTCAAAAATTCACTTTCGTGTTTTGGATTTGGACCGACGATGTGTGCTGTAGAGAAAAAAAGACTAAAATATGTGAGCCTGGAGCAAGGATATACTCTATTCCTTGGAAATATTTAATTAAAACTAATGTTATAATAATTATGCTTAATTTCACGATTGTAAAAACTAATAAAATTGCACCAAGAAACAAAAAAACATTTGTTTATGATATTTTTTTAATAAGGATTTCAACATACACAAAACTCATCACAATAAGGAGCAGTTATTCAAAAGCGTCGATTTCACACTCTGTATGTTAGGTTGAAAAGCGGGTTTTGGTTTGGAGGTTACTTAATAGCCCTGTCCCAATGCATACTACAACAACCAAGGCAGTCTCGCGTTGACTTGAGCTAAACATTGGAATTTTTTTATACTCAAAGTTCATGTTAAGATGTCGATGCACGGCATGTATAGTGGTCCCCTGGGACGATCACTCAGTATCAAAGGCATATTCTGTGAAGTGGCTTCATAAAGAACTTAAACAAATGTTTATGCGCGCGAAGCAAACGTCCCGATCTCGAAGTTCGGGCACTCTCGACACGCGATACATCACGCGGTGGCAACCATGATACAACGGGATCTCGATACAACTACAAGATATGATACCGCGCAGGTGGGCGAGACTTTTGTGACGTCACCTAGTGAGTAAAAACCGCCATATTGCGATATTTTCCGTTAGAGTTTGAATTATGTACCAGTTGTTTATTTCTGATAACTGATTTGAAAAGTTACTGAAAAATGAGTTGTGCGGTATATGGTTGTATAATGTCGATAATAAACGCAAGAGTTTTACGCCTGAGGTCCAATTTTAAGGAATTACAAGATGTTTGGAAGCGTGTGTGTAAACGCAACGATAAGTTAAAATTAAAAATGCTGGTGCTTGCTCCAAACATTTCAGTGACGATGATCATGAATAAAATTTTGAAACACGAATTGTTGAAAAATACAAATGACAAATATCGGCCTTATTTATTTTTTTTACTCTGCATATTCATTCTTTGAAAACAGCTCTTCGATATTATGTTCGAAGGGCAAATATGTTATTTTTTGATGATGTATTTTTGTAGCAAAGAATTAAAATGATGCGACCCTTTCTAGAAAAAGAAAAATGATCAATGTAAATTTTGTATGAAAACTTTTTATGTAAAATAAATTCAGAACAATTTTTTTTTTGAACGAATACTAGACACGGGTAAAAATATTTTAAGCTCTTTTCTATACAAAAAATATTGGACAGTGTGTCGTTTTCCAATTCCCATATTCGCAATGTATACCTACTTAACTTGTTCGTGTTAAGTATATCAACTTTTAGAGTGAACAAATATTCATTTCTATTGTCTATTTTTATAATTATTTTAAATAAAGATATTTCTTATTATTATTAACTTTCGCAAACAATGCCATCATTTATTATTAATTCTACTTGTGCATATCATCTTTAAAGTACTTGGAGTCAAAATATTTATATTTTCAAATAATTTAAAAATAAATTTTTTTTTAATGTAAAATAAGTAACATGCTGTTTCCATGTAAAATGTTAGTCTAAATGAATTCCTACGTACTTTAAAGAAGTTTTCCCGTTAGCATAATCACATCTAAAAGTTTGAGTTAAGGAACGTAAGTAAAAAGAAGTTTTAATTTTTGATTACAATAATCAATCTATCTATATAAAATGTATGTTTCAAGATTTAATTCACAGTAGAAATTCTAAGGCTAATATGATTTGAAATAAATTTATTAAAAATTTCATATAAAATCGTCTTTTAATAACGTAAACTACGCTTTGCTGTATAATTCGGCGCGTTCAATTCAAAAAATTCCTCACTAGGTGACGTCACGATCCACTGCGCACCCTGTTGATATCATATCATGTATAGTTGTATCATGGATGGCAACCCAAATCGTCCGGGGATGATGGTCTGATCGGAGTGTGACATTGGGAGAACGGATTCTCGATTTCCAAATGAAACGATGATTATGGATTATGAACTAAACTATAAATTACTAGTTCAAGGGGCAGTGAATCTCCAAAATAACGAGCGATAAACTATACTTTTATATTCAAGATCAAGAGTCCATCGAAAACGCGTGATTGGCTATTGATTTGTTTACGCTCGTCTAGCAACGGCCAGAAGACACAACTGATAGAATAGGTACTTTATATTGAAGTCGTTAGTAATTTGCTCAAGTCTTAATAACACCGCTACTGACTTTGACGTCAAACCGTAGCGCATCGCCCAACTAGTGGGTGTACCTTTATATTCTTGGTCGGACGTAAATAACCTACGACTCTATCTCAAATACAATTAACTTTTTAGATATTTATGGTAGATTAACGATTTTTCTATTCCACTTGTTGAATAACTACACTCATGGATTGGATAATTTACAAAAAACTTAAATAGGTTATATTATCAGTTTTAAGTTAGATAGTAACATACATTAGCTTAGGCTGGAGATGAGATTATTAAACAGATAATAAAAAATCATTAAAAATAGAATTTTAATGACCATGTTCAAGTGTCTTAAAGATAATTAATAAGTAGTTCTTTTTGAAAAAACTTACAATGTCTCCTATGTGCTAACGTACTGTAGCGTATTACTTGTCAGAGAGATTATAACAAAATTCTGGAATATCCGCCATACCTTACAAATTTGTTAACTGATTTTAAGGTGATTGGTGCAATATATTTAAAAACGTACCACCCTTAATATAGTAGATATTTTGAGTATTCTCGCAAGATGAAGTCAAAGACAAGTGAATTCTGGTAGGTTTAATTTCCATACCACAATTTACAACGTGACCTGTGGGCTAATTATGGCTCACTAAAAATGTGGAGAAATTATGAAATCCCGCTATCAGCTGATTGATGACAAATTACTGCTGTCGTCTGTCGTCGGAAAATAAGAGAATTAGTCGCGCAGACTATATTTGAGTTCATCTACAAAATATGAAAATTAAATTATACAGGGTGTCCTTGAAATGACTGTATAACGCTTCACCACAAATTCCCGAACCAAAAATAAGGCGACCTAGGCAAATTTACCTATATGCGATGTTGCTTCGTTTTACCGCTACAGGGCGCTAAAGTTTTCAAATTAATATCGTTTTTTCGGAATAATTTCTAAACGCCTTTATTGATTTCCACTATTTTTGGGACTCAGAGTGACTATTATTAATAGCGGGTTTTGATGTATACGCCAACTTTTTTTTATACCTGCAAATTTAAAAATGGCATGTGATTGGTAAATAAAAGTTTGTCTTTTTGTTACCCCCTGTATAAATGACTTTAATTATTTCTCTGACACTTGCTGAGTTCATGTTGAAACTTTTTGTCTCTTGTAAAATTTTAGCCAGACATGCAATTTTTCTACAAAATAAATATTTGAATATGAATGATTTAAATAAATATATTAAAACTGCATGTCTGGCTAAAATTGAATAAGAGACAAAAAAAGTTTTAAAGTGAAGTCAGCTAGTGTCAGAGAAATAATTAAAGTCATTTATACGGGGAGTAACAAAAAGACAAACTTTTATTTACCAATCACACGCCATTTTTAAATTTGCAGGTATTAAAAAAAGATGGCGTATACATCAAAACACGCTCTTAATAATAGTCACTCTTAGTCCCAAAAATAGTGAAAATCAATAAAGGCGTTTAGAAATTCCAAAAAAACGATATTAATTTGAAAACTTTAGCGCCCTGTAGCGGTAAAACGAAGCAACATTGCATATAGGTAAGTTAGTCTAGATCGCCTTATTTTAGGTTAAGGAATTTGTGGTGAAGAAGGTTGTACAGTCATTTCAAGGACACCCTGTATCAATCCTCTAGGACAGTGGTGCGCAAACTATTTTCATTTGCGACCCCTTATTTTGTGTAAAATTTTGTCACGACCCCCTGGGATAGACAGTAGGCGTTAGATTTTTCATAAATTTGAATTCGACCCCCAGTTTGCGCACCACTGCTCTAGGAGAGCTGTTTCCACGCCTAAAATCTTAAATGGGAATGGAAGTCGATCATTTGAAAGGTTGTTTATTACCTTTTCAAAAGTACCTCATGCTTACCTGACCTTTCAAATGATGTATCACTCAACCACCCTTCCCATTTAAGAATTTAGCGGTGGTTTCCAGCCTCGCTAGAGTTGATACAATTAAAAGTAAGTTGAAAAGTTAAATAAAGTTAATGTGTTTTTGCAGATTTCCATATTAAGGGTACGTTTTCAAATAGACTTATGTATCAGATCTATGCTTGTAAAGCTTTATTATGCATGTATCAAATGTATTTTAAAAATTGAGAAAATTCCTAGTATTTTTGGAGATATCTGGAAAAAAGGGAAATTTGTTTTTATTTTCCCTTACTTTATTTAAAGAGAAATTATAAAATAAATACAACCTTTTCATCTCTACAAAATGGCATTAACAGCTTTTAAATCCGACGTTTAGGACTCAACTTCCACTTCTTAAATACGGACCTGGATGTTTTATTTTGATTTTTGAAATTGTTCGTCATTCTCAAAACAGAAGTGCATCACACTTGTTACGTTAGTAAACGTTTCGATAAGAAATCACATCATCAACAAACATACATAATCTGCCTTAATATTCAATATGAAAAAATCAGACGGAATTTAAATAATAAATAAAAGGTGACTACGGGATAAAACATTAGATGTTAAACCATTTTTTGTAGAGAAACTGCATGTCTGGATAAATTTTTACAAGAGACAAAAAAGTTTCAACGTGAAGTCACCTAGTGTCAGAGAAATAATTTAAGTCATTTATACGGGTGGTAACAAAAAGAGGAACTTTTAATTATCAATTACAAGCCTTTTTTAAATTTGCAGGCATTAAAAAAAGATAGCGCATACGTCAAAACACGCTATTAATAGTGGTCATTCTTAGTTCCAAAATTAGTGGAAATCGATAAAGGCGTTTAGAAATTATTCCGAAAAAACAATATTAATTTGAAAACTTTAGCGCCCTGTAGCGGCAAAACGAAGCAACATTGTATATAGGTAAGTTTGCCTAGATCGCCTTATTTCTGGTTAAGGAATTTGTGGTGAAGCGTTGTACAGTCATTTCAAGGACACCCTGTATATTAGCTAAAAAATTACACAAACAAAAAATAGCTAGAACTTCAACAACTAACAAACACGCCAACATAAATCTGCCATAATGGTTTAGCGTCTAATGTTTTGTCTCGTAGCCATCTTTAACTTTTACTTTATTATTTAAATTCAGTCCGATTTTTCCATATTGAATATAAAGGCAAATATTAAGTATGTTTGATGATGTAATTTTTCGTCGAAACGTTCTATAACATAATAAATATGATATATACGTTTTTAAAATGACGAGCTCTTTCGAAATCCGACGTAAAACGTCCAGGTCCGTATTAAAGAAATTAAGTTCAAAAGTTTACAAAATTTTCCACAATAAGCTTTTTTTTTATAAAAGGATGGCTTTGCACTTTAATGCAAATTTTAATTATAATATACAGGACCCGCGAGAAAGTATGTATAAAATTATTTATTTAAAAAAAAATGTTTCTGAAAATTTGAATACAACAGGCAGGCATAAATCTGATATATAGATGCATAAATAATGTAGCTGATGTTGTTAATCAAATTTGGTATATTCAATTGAATTTTCTCGGAGTACCTGCTAATTTAATCTTATCACTACACTGAAAAATACCCATCCATGTAATTATTTCCATAAAGATACCAAATTTTGAAAGTTTCCAGACTTTTAATATAATATGCTGTAAACAAATTAACACTATCATTTTATGTTAGGAAGACAATTTAAATACTTACAAAAAGTACGGGTTATAAAAGGTACTAAAATAGTAAAAATAAAAATATAATCTATGGTTAAGAAGAAAATAAAATAAAATTGCCTTTTCCTGTAACAAATCTAAAAAAAAAATCACAATAATAATTATAGTTTTCATTACATAAATTTCATTTTTAGTACCTCCTAATTTCCAATGGTATATTAGCTCTCAAGCATTGATACACTTTTTCAATTTGCATTGGTATCCAGAACAACATTTTTTTTAGCTAATATTATTTTAAAATACATACAACTGTAAAAATACTAGTATCGCCAATAACTACTCGTTTCTCTAGTAGACTTAGTTTATTAAAATTACTAAAGACAGTCTTACTTACATTTAAACTCCGAACAAAGAAAATAACAAGATGAAATGTATGAAATATTACCCTATACAGGGTGTGAAAAAATTAGCGTGCAATATTTCTATGGCGTAAAGTATATCCAAAAATATGACAAAAACGTCCTATAAACATACCACGAGAAATTATTCTTAAAGGGGCCAGAGTCCCTCAAAAAAGGGTCGAGGGGAAAGTTTTTTTTGTAATAGGGAACCGTTTAAGATTTTTGTCATATTTTTTCATGAACTTTACGCCTTAAAAATATTGCACGCTAATTTCGGGACACCCTGTATAATAGAATGACAGAAACAAAGAGTCATAGAAGAGGACCGCCTAGCCGTGTCATGGTCTATGACACACTCAAGGTAGAGCACCGAAAAAAAACGTTCCGCCCAGGCCTATTTACTTGTAAATAAATAAATAAAAACACGCTTATACAGGGTGAGTCAACGATAAAGTAAAGTTCACATCTTAAAATTATGCTGGAGTATAAGGGGTAGCCCCAAAAAAACGTGAATGAAACACCCTATATATTATATTATTTTCTGATCCCTCACAAAATTCTAGGCTTATTTTGTAAATGTCATATGGCTAAATTCAATAGTTTTTGAGATATTGACGTTTAAAATACCGCAGTTTCAGACTTTGACAGGCTGTATCATTGGAACGGTTCATCTTAGAGAAAAATGGTTTTCACCTCCCTATCTTAGTTTTTCTATTATCCATCCAAAGAGACCAACTTCCGATTTAAAATATAACAAAAATGGTGGTAGGTTTAACATGTTAAACCGAAAGTTGTAATTTTTAGATAGAGAATAAAAAATTAAGACAGGGAGGTAAAAACCATTTTTCTCTAAAATTAACCGTCCCAATTTTACAGCCTGTCAAAGTCTGAAAATGCAATATTTTAAACGTCAATATCTCAAAAACTAATAAGTTTAGATATATAACATTTTATATAAAACAAGCGTAGAATTTAGTGGGGACTTAGAAAATATTACAATATATAGTGTTCCATTAAAAAAAAACAAAGTTATATTCGCCACGTATTTTGGACCACCCTATACACTCCAATATAATTTTAAAATGTGCACCTCAATGATTTCTACCACTTTTGTATTTTAAATTTTTATCTAATTTTTAAGATAAAGGAGAAAATGAACAGTACTCTATTGTTGATTCACCCTGTACACGTAAACGTTAGTTCTTGGGGGGCATGTCTTTTTACTATTTTCACCTCCCCTGCTTGAACCCCTAAGAACAACGGGGTGACTTTCACCCTTAAAATTTTAAATTAATTGAAGGGGGGGGGGGGGGGGGGGGGGATCGAGTAATACCTTACTTTAAAGGGTTTTTTAGGTTTCCGAATTATGTGAGGTTAGTTTATAAAAAAGCATTATTAAAAATCAACTCTTTGAAAAAAAAAGGCCATTGATTAGTTGTTTATACCTCCTCTTTATCCATAGATAATACAGGTCTGTGGGCAAACATTCTACATATCGAATAACGATATTTAAAAAAGAAAATATTGATATGTTGAATAATTAAAAAAAAAAATTTTTAGAGTAGAACGCGGTATTTTTGGAGTAGTGGGTATATTTACCGAACAAACCCGTACAGAAATATCATAGAAAAGGTAGTATTTAACAAAATCTTTTGGTAACACTTTTTTTGCTTATACATACCATGTTTCCCCTCTTATGACTTTCATTGCTCGGTGATTTATACAGACTTTTTAATGATAGGTACTCTTTTATAAATTTATGTAATAAAATATTCCACTTGGTTTAAGGCGAAATAAGGGGCCTTATATACGTTACGTTACATTTTATCTTATGTAAGTCATTCTCTTAACAGCAACCTGACCCAGATCCGTCCGGATTTGGTCTGGGTAATGATGGATTTGTAGGGGAATGTTGTGGGCCGATTTTAATTCCATTTGCCTATACAGAAAAATGTAGTCAAATATACAGCCATTTTATTCATTCTTAAAAATGCTCTAAGAAGTGTAAAATAAGTATACAGGGTGATTCCTAAGTTAATACTTATTTTTAAGCTCTGTATAGAAGGCATTAAAATAAACAACATTTTCAAATACCTTTTTTCAAAAAACTTAAAAATAGGCAAGGTATAGAAGTAAAAAATCTAAGTGCGGGCCTGGTCGTCAAAACGTAGCCTGCTATACTTTATGTTGTTTGTCTTATTAGTCATGCAATTTACGGGTCGGTGGTCAGTTATTTGGCAATTCTCTGCGATGTGTTTTTCTGAAGCAAGTTCATTTTAAACTGGTGAAACATAAAACTGGTAACATTTAAAAACAATGAACTATGGTGCTAATTTACGGTTAGGACCGTATTTGATCCATAGTGTATTAAATGAATGTAAGTAGGTACCTTATTTTTTAGTTTTTCGAAAAAAGGTATTTGAAAATGTTGTTTATTTTAATTCCTTCTATACACAGCTAAAAAAGAATAGGAATCACCTTGTATAACTTATTATAGCTTTGTCACGGTATGACAGCTCAGTGGTAAGCTGTCTCATTTGGTCGCAGGTGACCCGGGTTCGATCCCCGGATGGGTGTATGCTTAATAAAAAAGTATACATATAAGATTTTAGAGGTTTAATCAATTCAACAATGGGGAATTTCCTGAAATTTTTAAATACGTAATTGTCACCCCAATACATAAATCAGGGTACAAAAAATTACTTAACATCTATCATTGAATTGTATTGATCAGCAATGTGTCCAAGTTGGTTGAGAAGTGCCAAAAGCATAGATGAAGCGAATACTTTTAAGGTCGTTTTAAATGGGAAAACTTGCATCAGCTGATTAAAATGTCATCAAAGCGCATGCTCTCAGGCAATTTTGCTTGAAATACCCTACCACATGAACAAAGAATAATCGACAGTGAAGTTTAAAAAAAAGTATGTGGGAACCATATCCATCTAGATTTGAAAGGGTGAAGGAGACAGAAATTCTATAGCTCCTTTATTTCGGCAAAAACCATGACCATTAAAACAACATAGATTGTGGTTTTTAACTGGTAACTCAATGCTTTTTGCCCACAACCGCCATATTGAATCACGTGGTTTGAATTCCCTAATAGTAACCTCCAAGTCGGCGCCGACAGCCGAACTAAATAATTTGAGGTTAGTTTGTCAAATTATGACAAAACATCAAGACTTGGCAAAAACGTAAAAAGTAGGCAATCTACGTCATCTGCGTGGTAAACGTCAAATTTTCACTTTACTAATACCATTGAGATGTGCCAGTTTGTTATAACGTAAGAAAGGTCTTCCCATGACTATATAAGTATAAGTCATTTTCGCCAAAAATCGACATAGCCCCTTTTGTAATAAGCGACGATATCTTACTTTTTTTTCATAATCGAACATTAAGGCGTAATAAAAAAATGTGACCAATAGCTGGCCTAACAAGAAAAACACATTATATTTAATGCACTTACTTCATTGTTGATATCAAATACACCCTCTTGTATTTTCTCATATATCTCCTTGGCGGTGTTAATAAAAGCTTCCTCCACATTTGCCGCCGTCTTTGCTGATGTTTCCATAAAAACTAACCCATGTTCTCTGGCGAATGCCTCACCTTCTTCTTTCTTAACTTCCCGTCTTGATTCCAAATCACTATAAAGATGGTTAAAATGAATGGAGAAATGAAAGTTCAAATATTTTTTGTCTGTTTACTCCAGCTTAAATTTTGAACCAATAGCTACCAGACTTGAAGCACTAAGCACCAAATTTGCTAACAGACCAGAAAATGTAAGGGCCATGCAAACAATGTGCAACAACGATATTCCACACAACAGGAAAAGGGTTTATCCAGAAAGAACACTATTCCTGGCTATTACAAACTTAAATTAAAACTTTATAGTTTAGCCATTTTAAAGATAGTTTTGTAAAATATAATGCTGTATAAAAAGTTGAAGGACTTCTGTCAATGGCCAATTGATATCAATAAAGAACGTCATAATAATAATAGTGAACCTCTACACAATCCGCCATATTTAAAACTCGTCATTTCGCGAAAAAAAGGTGTATCCGTTAGATAGTGTAACATCTATTGTATAATTTCATTTTTGTGGATGTTTGAATGAAACAATGGTAGAAAAAACAGAAGCAAAATTGTTTGTGTAACATTATAATCTCCTTGATAAAGATAAAACAACAAAGCGCCTATACAATAAATAACAATTAAATGAGATATAAGTATCTACAGAGCAAATAATCAGGGATAGATCTGGAAATACACAGAACGACTTTGAAAAATGTGGTTTTGCATACTTATTGAATACCTTACAACGTATAAAATAGTAATGCTGAGATGTAAATGTCCGCCTTATTTAAAATACTAGATTACCTCTTATTTCCAATGAGCATAATAACCATATTTGAGTTTGAATGTTGCCTAGCATCATCTAACCAGGTAGTTAAATGATTGAAGGTTTCTCTTCTGGTGATGTCATATACTAATAGAGCTCCTGCAGCGCCTCTGTAGTAAGACCTTGTTATAGACCTATAAAAAAATCATAGATGTTAAAATAAATTAGACTTGATAGCTGTACAAAATATAAAGATCCAACAATGCAATTAATTTAAAAAATAATGGGTAACAAATTATAATAATCTCTACTACAGCTTATTTCAAAAGTAAACTATAAAATAGCATCTGCAATAGTTACACATATTCTAAATGATTTTGATTGGTCATAAATATGATAAAATGGTGCTTAAGTAATGAAATCACTTGTATGAAGTCTTGTATTAAACTCCTAAGAATGTGCTCTTCAACATAGCTTGTATTTGCTATGGTGATAAGAATGGATAAATCTTATTTAAAAATAGTTGTGAGGGTATTATATTCTCTCCATATTAAATTTTTAAATTCTTTCTTAAATTTATGTATATTTTTTATAGTTTGTAATGTTCCAAATCCATCTACAAAATGGTTATAATTTCAATTTTAATAACTATTAAATTCCTACCAACCTAAAAGCTTCTTGTCCAGCAGTATCCCAGATCTGTAGTTTAATTTGTTTACTATCGATTGTGATCATTCGAGCTCCAAATTCCACACCAATTGTCAAGTCGTGAACTGGTTGAAATCTCTTGTCTGTAAACTGTAGTAGCAGGCATGATTTACCCACACCTAAAAAAATACCATGCAAATGTTTATTAATACATGAAGAACATTGAAGAAAATTAAAAACAATAAGATTGAAACTTATAATCAACAAGATTAAACTTATAATCACTTAGAGACCTTACAGATCAAGAAATTAAATTTTAAGACATAGGGCTAGTGAGACATTCACCATGTCATTTCTTGATAAATATTTACTTATTTATAATATCCAAAAATCAGGACAATTACCTACAATTTCAACTTTTATAAAGTAGTAAAAGCAGGAAAAGGTCTAGAAACAAAATTTGACAAAATGTCGTTTTTTGTTTTTTTTAAAATTCATTGATAAAAAATGTTTTGCTACCCCAAGAGGGTGTTTGACTACTTTTTGAATAAAATTAAAAATAAACAAAACATTTATCACTACCCCTAACTCCTATATCAAAAGTTAATAAATAAATAAATTTAAACCGTTTCTTGTTTGTGCGGCAATTTTTTTTAAATGAACTTAGCAACTATAGGTACATTATAAGAATTAATGATGGCCAGGGTAATAATAGTAATTAATGTAGTCTATAATACAAAACAACAAACCTAATAATAGCATGTCCTATTCAGTTCTTTTTACTTTTACTCTAAGCTAAGTAGTGCTAGATCACTCACTGAGTAACAAAATGTCTCATGGACAATAAATCCTTTTGACCTATTGCCTGACCTGAGAAATTTTTTTTTATTTTTATTTCTTTTATATATATATTTAGGTACATATAAATCTGCTGAATATTCTTTGGTCTTTATCTGAAGAAGATAAAATTGTTGACTATTCATAGCATTCTATACTATACACCTATTCAATTGTTTGCAGTGGGAGTCTGATTGTAAAAGTATGAGTAATTTGATATATTGCTGGCAGAGCCAATAATTAAAAATGAATAAAATATGCTATAAATAATATATTTAGTATACAATTTCAATTTAATCTTAATCCCAAACAAACTTATCCTTTCTCTGAATAAGTTAATAGTTTGTTTAAGAATAACATTATAGTGGCTAAGGAGACATTCTAATTAAGGGGGTTTTCAATATATCTTGGATTTTTAAGGGCAAACTACATTTTCAAATGTTGAATAAGCCTTTTTCAGTTTTTTTATGTGATATACCTACTCACGTTAGATCATCAATTTGGTACCCATGACTTTTTAATTAACTAGTTAATCAAGAAAACTGATGTTTGTGAACGATATTATACTTCGAAATGTGCTTCCAGATAAATAATGGTCATATTGATTTGCTATGGGGTAAAACGATAAGACAATCAGCTAATTAACCATAAAAAAATGAGAAATCTAATGTTTACCCAAATGTGACGCACTAATAACTCCTGTTGAATAACGCGGAGAAATCCAGTTCTTTGTTACGGCGAAACTGTTTTTTTCAGGATAGAATTGATTAGAAAATTGAAACGGATCACCAACATATTTATTTGAATTTATACAAAATTTAATAGTTTAATAACGTCTTACCTGTGTCTCCAATAATAATATATTTAAATAAATAGGCGTACGACATTTTCAGCAAGAATTAAAGCTTATTTACAGAACTTTTTCCACCAAAAAACAATTTCCCAAAATAATGACAGCTGTCTGCTTGCAGTGCTCGTCAAGTCGTCAAATTGACAATCCACAACCAGCTGACAGTGCGCAAATGCACGAAAATTTTGTAACGCAATTTTCAGTAGTTGCGCATTAGGGTATGTTCAACAAAATCGATAATTAACTGCGTTCGGTTAATACAAGTTCCTCCCTCGGCACAGAGGAATGAGACGTCGTCACTGTCGCTCTTGTCCAAAGTTTTTAAGACCTTGCCCTTGGTCTACCCATTGGTGGAGTCTTGCGTTCGTTTAATAGATCTATGACTCGGGTGCATCTGCTCGGCGCGGCGTTCGGTATTTCGACCCTGACATGCGATCGGTAAACGCTACTCGCTCGTTTATCTCGAATATCACGTTACATGACATCTGCACCTACTCGCTTCGCTCGATTTTTTCAAACCCGAACGCAGTAAATGTTGTTTGTAGATCATATCGAACAATCGTTCCTCCGTGTCAATAATTTTACCAGGGTCACCAACGGACTAAATTTAAATTTGTGCTTGCTTGGCCATCGGGAAGCTCTGAATGGTTAGTTGCTTTCATTTCATTGGCTGCTTTCAGAACCAGTTTCATTAAATTTATTTATATGGCAACAACGATTTTAGCCGGTTGTCAGATTTGACAGTGACGGTTTTGTTTTAACCTTTAAAAAATTAAAAAACAAATATAACACCGAACAGGTTGGTTTACTTCCAAAGTTATTTCATAATCGTTATTTTTGGCATATTTAATACCTTATTTTTAGATATTGTTACATTTTATTACTTCGATCTTGAAAATAATCGAACGAAGATGGGCGAGATAAGAGCCGTGGAAGAAGTTAAAAATTTGTTCAATCGCTTTACGAATTTGGTTGATAGAGATATAAAAGGAGTGCATGTAAGTTATAAAAATATATAACTTTTAGGAATAAACTTACAGTATTTGTTTTAGATTGGATGTTATTCAGTTGCCCTTATTGGCTTAACAGTAGCTATTCGTAAAGTACGACCTGTAAGTATTTAGATTTAAAGATCTACTTTCTATATTGACTAACTACATATAAGTCTAACTTTCTTGCCGATTTAATTTGCTAATAGAGGTGACCTAGCTATAGTTGTTGAATACAGTATCCTACCTTTCAGTTTCCTTTTATTACTGTTAATTGAATAATTATGATATATATTTTTAGTTTAGCAAATTCAAAAGGCCAAAAGATATTCCTAACCACTTTATCACTGAAAGACGAGAACTAACAGGCCTAGTTAAAAGAATAGATCCTAATGGTAGTCTACTGATGGTAGAGCACAAACCACTGGTTAACATTCCATTGGTACCCTCTGGACAGCTACCAGTTAAAATATTTGGGGTAAATGTATCAGGACTGGGTCTTAATTGGCTGCAAGCTATTGTCGCTGGTCAAGAGATAAAATTTGTGCCTATTGTTAAAGACAACGATTTTGTTCAATGTCAAGTTTTATTAGTCACAAATACTAAAGACGTAAGTAAACTTAAGGAAAGATATTATGTAGTTATGTATATATTGATCAATTCACATTCAAAATAAAATTAATTTAAAAATCAAGGATAAATGTTCACAAAAATAGAGCACCCACCTATTGATTAAAAATACACTATGCAAAATTAAAATATGCCTGTGACATAATAAATACTTTTTTTTTTAAATTAAGAAAAATCTTATGAGTTTGTGAATACTATTCTGCCCTCTGACAACCTTGTACATTAGGGTTGCACTGGGAAGTATTTAAAAGAAACAGATAACTTGGGCAACAAGCCTTATTTTTTAAAGGCTTTTTTGATTGTATTTAGTGAAAGTAGCAATTTTAAATTATGGAAAATTAGCAGCTTTCAAAATTGGGAAGTGGACAAAATTTTATGATTTTCTTTGCACTTTTAATAATTTTGTATTATTGCTGTATTAACAACAGTTTTACATACAGGCGGGTGTCCCACTGGGAACCGCCTCGATTTATATATGGAAAATTATACATTTTGAAAATTTGACAGTATGCTAATGTTAACCAGGCTAAAATATTTTCAATATGGTGACACTTCCGGTTATACCGGAAGTAGGTGGCAACTTGCTTATTTTAAATGGAACACCCTAGATATTATTACATATTTAGATTCTACGTAAGATTTTAGGCAAATTTTATATATAATGTCCTATACCTAAGTCTAAGCGTTTTTGACATATTAAAGTTTTTATGCCAAAAATGATATTAGCCAGCCTTAAAATAATTATCAATTTTTCTTAAAGCCTTAATTATCTAATTTAAATGAGATTCCTTGTTAAAAAAAGACCTGCTTTTATATATTGTTTATAATATTGATAATTATTAATACAGTTCAAATAATAGGAATAAAAATGAAATAGAAAAAACTGCAAAAAAGTCTAGATTTTCAAATGGAAACCTCCAAATTTTACATTTATTTCTTATTTAGAATTAAAAATGTGCTTAAGTTTGCGTAAGATTGTCTATTCTAAAAATGTTTAGTTTTCGAAATTTAATATTATTATATGGCGATTTTGCTGCTGATTTTAAGTTCAGTTACTTCTAGTTGGCTATGGATGTTTGTACAATTTAAGCGTCCCGGCATGATTATTTATAATTGTCAAATGGCAAGTGACAGCTTCATAGATTTCTTTAGCATAGCCAACTACGAGTAACTGAACTTAAAATGTGCAGTAAAACCGCCATAAAAAATATTAAATTGGCAATATCTGGAAAACTAAATTTCAGAATAGAGAACCTACATAAATTTACCCTTCTTTTTAATGCTAAATGCGAAACAACTATAAAACTTGGGTTTTTTTGCAGTTTTTTCAACTTCATTTTTAATCTTATTATTTGAACACCCTGTATTAATGATTATTAAAATATTATAAAAATCTATTAAAGCTGGTTCATATCAACGAGGAATTCAACCCAAATTAAATAATAAAGCCCTTCTTATAAGAAAAATTGATAATTATTTTAAGGCTTGCAACATTATATTTGACGTAAAAACTTAAATAAGGTGAAGTGGGGTAAGTGGGGATTAAAAATATAAAAGGTCGCCTTTGAAACTACATAACTTTTTTAAAAATCGAGTTACAGAGATGCGCTTTAGATAGGAAGTAATTAGTGATATTTACAATTACAACAATATTTGTTTAATTATTTACACAAGAATTTCATTTAAACAAAAAATTGTTATGAAAATGTACCCATAGAACTCACTTGACCCAGGTACTGGGGTAAGTGGGGTTTCAACTTATAAATCGCGTTTGAGTAATGTTATATTCAACTGGAGCAAGTGGGTTAATCTATTGCGACTTCACTAACAACAGGCTTTTTCAGTTTTATAAAATTCCTAAAAATATAGAAGTTTATATGTTAAAGATTTCTTCTTCTATAACTTTTTTTAAAACTACGTAATACGGTTTTTAAGTTTTTATTTACTTTTCAACTTCTTAAAACTTTTTACTTTGAATTTTATTATTATAAAAAATTTAAATGGGACAAGTGGGAACTAATTCCCACTTACCCCACTAATAAAAAAGCGGGGCAAGTGGGAACTATGGACCTAAAACTGAAAACCTGAAAAATTGAAGTGTTAAAAAAATACAAGAGATAACGTTAGTGATTACAACTTTGAGGATGTAAAAACTTTGAACCTAAGTTTTAAATTAGTACAGATAAAAATTTTTAAACATTTTTGCCATAACTTGTAACTATAGACGAAGTTTTTGACAAAGGTAAGCTGTGCTACTTTAAAAAAAATATTAAAATTTTTTTTACAATATGTTGGGGTTTATAAAAGTCCAAAAAACCATTTTATTGTAGTTTTAGCTTTTAAAAGTATTTTTTTTTTACAATTATTACAAAAAATCCCACTTGCCCCAGATCCCCACTTCACCTTATATCAAAAACGCTTAGACTTAGGTATAGAACATGATGTACGAAATCTGCCTAAATCCGATAGGACACCCTGTATGCAAGTGTGTACAATACTTTAAATTTTTTTTAGAAAAAGCCACAAATTCTAAATATTGGTGAAAATCTTGTTAAAATTGGCTTTGGTCAAACAGACTCAATTGAACGTCCTCTAGCAAAAGATCCTTCCTTCCTTACCTACTATAAAAGACTGCAAGCAGCTGAAGAGTACGCGCTGCGTAAAAAACTGGGACTGAAGTATTATGTAAAACCTACCAGAAGAGCTTTGGGTAGTTTAGTTAAAAATCTAAACGACCTTTCCAAGAATGTAACCCGTATTGTTAAGAAACAGATAAAGGGGATTCCCCATATGACGTCTGCATAGTATAGGGCTATGACCTTAGTGGCTGAATGCTGTTTGATTGTGATACAATGCGTGGGTGTGTATAATATTGTACAGTTTTTCTTTTTTACAGAAAAATACTCCATTTCTGAGGATTTGTATTATTGGTTTGATGATTACAATTATTAATTTTGAAATTGACAGCTGATAATAACAGATTTATATTTTATAAAAATTAACTTTTCTTAAATTGTTTGACTTAAAAAAAAAGGCGGTGCTGGTATGACGAAAATTAGAAAATTTTGATTTGTGGACTGTACTCTAGTGAATTTTTGTTGACTGCAATAGATTCTCCTTTTCCTTTTTTGTTAAAATATGACATACACATTTTTTTTAAGTAGCAAGGTTGTATTTGGTCCACAGGGATGACAAAAGTTCAACAAAATTTAGTTTATAAACTCATAAAATCATCGAATATTTTTTGTAATCATTATTATTTCAAAATAAATTTAAATAATCGCCGTAAACTTACATGTGCTGATATTAGTCATCTAGTAGGCTGATTACTCACTTGTTTTAACATATTTTAAAATAAACAGTTTCTCGTAAATGATAGTATTTAAATGAATTTATTTTTTCAAAAAAAAATTAAAAATATTCGATAATTGTATCCATAAGTTTATATATTTTCATACTTTAGTCTCATTACTTTCTACTAACATGCATGCGGTATCCACTTTTGTACTTAAAGTGTATTTATTTTCAACTGGCAGCGACAGTAAACAATAATCCAACCACAAAGCGCTCGATTCGATTGGTACAGAACTGCATTCAGCTTTCTCGTTTGAATAAACACGTTTGCCGATTATATTGTATGATATTCAAAGTATTGTAGCTTTATTTTGGCACAACACACTGTTTAATTATTATAAAACTTATTTAGATTTTGGTTTTGTATAGCGCAATGCTTGTCAAAAGGCTCATTTACACTTGGAAAGTTTAGTGGCGGAAAGTACTTGCAGCCAGTTAACTTGCCTTGTGTAAATTAGAGGAAAGCCTGACTTTTTACTTCAAGCCAGGCTTTCCTCTAATTTACGTGAGGCACGTTTACTGGCGGCAAGCAGTGGCGCCTTATAAAGTGGGGCCACGTTGCCATGGCCCCGCCTGCTTTACCAATTTAAACTAATAACGGTCTCTATTCTTAGTTTGACAACAATTTCAATAATAACAGAAATCCTGATCAGTTTAAATTGGTACTATAAATATAATATACATATAAATATTATAAACTTTTGAATACGACCTTGTCCAGATCGTGCTTCCACGTGTATTTGTTTTAATTTCTTGCCAGTTGGAAATAAATCGACTATAGTTTATCTCTACAAGCTCTCAGACAGTATAGGTACTTACAGACTTTTCACAAATATGTATTTGATAAATAATGAAAGTTTCTGACACAAGTAATTGCACCAAAATTTAACTAGATATAATTACTTACCTCTTGAATCTAGACATTTTTTGATTTTTTTAAAACGTTTTGAGATTCTTGTGATGTTGTACAAGATAAATGCATTTTACGTTGATGAGATTAATGACATATTATACATTGCTTCTTTTTACCATCGATATGACCTTGAGTTGGGTTACTACCGGAAATAATGACACTTAAAAAAGTCGCAGTAGGCTTTACCTATTTGACTACGTTTTTCTATTTTGAATAGCAAAAACCAATTGTTATTTAATAAAATATTGTTAAAATTTGATAATTGCACAAAATTTAAATTATGCATATTTTAAATTAACATTGCAAGTCTACTAACAATATTGTGATATTGTCTTTTGTTAAATACCTATTAAATAGCAATAATCTACCGTTAAATTTGTTGTTACATTTTTGCCATTATAAATTTATCTATTTTGAGTAAAAAAGTGTTTTCCTTTAACTAAAACGTTATAATTAAGTCGAGCCGACTGTGCTAAAATTTGCCGAGTTAAATTGCGGGTCTTAAAAGTACTTGTATTATCAAGGACGTTGGACTTTTCAACTTCTTCTGTTCATCTTGGAATCCACGAACTTCTTGACAATATGGCGCGGTATTTTAAGGAGCTTCTTAATTGACAAATGATTCAGAACTAATATGGGAAATGGAGACTAAGACGCGATAATAGTTACTAATGATACTAGTTCGATATGAACACTATAATGAAACATGTGCAACGTTAAACCACGAGGCGTTAGCCGAGTGGTTTAATTGCACAATTTTGTGAAATGTGAAGGTTCTACAGTGATTTCTTTGTGAAAAATAATCTTAAGAAATGTAGTAGAATATATAAATATAGTATCAGGATCAGGTTGATATTCAATTTAGAATAATTGAAGGCATAGTTCATAACAGTGGCGTAGCCAGGGGGGGGGGGGGGGCAGGCCCCCACCCGAAATCCAAAAAGAAAAAGAAGATAAACTATAATTAGGCAACATAAAAAATCTTTGACGGCAACGCGCCAAATAAAATAACAAATCATCCTCCCAGTAACTAAAGCTTCAGCAGAAAAACGTTTTTCCACTTTAAAAAGATTAAAAACATATCTGAGAAATCATTCAGGTGAAGAGCGTACAACAAGTTCAGCTGTAATAAGTATTCATAAAAAAATCCATATTGATATATGAAATAATCAATATATTTTGTCAAAAAAGGCGACGAATCACGGTTTAGTTTTTGGCAAAAAAATATGTTGTGCTTTAAGTTTATGGTTAATTTTTGTTTTTTCAATAAATAAAAAATACCTTATATTTAGTATTTTTTTGCTCAATTATGCTTATTTCATGAAGAATTTTTTGTTTAACAAGTATATATTATCTGTTTTATATTACCTATATTAGTGTATTTGTATAACTCACTACAAGTTTCTTTAAATGTATGTATTTTTTTATTTTGATTACCAAAAAAAAGGTTTTGCAATTTGCCTGCGGCGCTGCCTCGTCGGTTTCCCTACCCATTTGCCCCCCCCCCCCCCGCCCCCGAAATAAAATTCTGGCTACGCCACTGGTTCATAATAATTGTGGTTTGTTGGTATTTAGAGCGAATAAATTCTAAGAAATTAAAACGAATTTTTATAAGATTAGTTGGTTAATATGATTTTGTACTGCGTGAGGGCGCCCTAACTACCAACAGTACCAACTCAAGTTAATTAAATAACTTGTCAAATATACTCCAATAATTTAACCTTTGCTGTATCTCCTACCATTAACGAGATCTGAATGGTGAGCTTTGAACACCCTGTAAAGCTTTTGTCCATTGCTGTATAGGTGACTATTTAATTACTAACATTTTTTTTTCGATATTAAAGAAAATAAAATTGATATATTCACAACAACAAAGCGACATCTGCTAAAATATCTTCAGAAATAACTTTTACCCAAACAAAAAGCCTTTGCTGGCTTTTGTTCCTTATTCTCCTATTTACTGAAATTTACATGAGCTACACGAAGTTTGAAAAATAAAGTACAAAGGAGCCAAGCCAAGCAAAATACCTCTAAATTTCTAAAGACGGACTACGAGCAGCCGACAAACAATAGAGACGGTTGACGTCAGAAACGGAGCTGCTCTGCATTGTTAGGTCATCAGAAAACCATTCATATCACTTGCCAGCATAATGGCTTCGCCAATGACTTTCCAACTCTATGAGACGGCACACTGGCGTCTGCTCGAAGGGATGTAGCGATAATTTTAGAATATCATTTTGTAATTTTGTATCGCTTTTTAGGCGAACGACGCCGTCGAGTCGACTATTATTTCGGTTATTATATAGACCCCCTTTAGAATTATTTCGGGGGGTCAGTGCCCTATTGTATTTTCTGTCCTAATAATTGTGGTATAAAGTGAAACGTAGAAAAGAGATTCTTGATTAATTGTTGTTTAACCATTTGTATTTATTATATACCGTGTGATTCACGACGAGCTTGCATTAGAACTTTTGAGGAAACTACTGAAAATATTTTTTTGAAAATCTGCAGGGTTAAGTTTATCGATATGCTCTCTTAAACTAAAATATTATGATTTTATATAAAAAAAGACTATGTTTTTTTATTTATTTCTAAAATATTATGTTTCTGTCACTTCCGGTTATACCGGAAGTAGCTTCAACTTTCATTTTTTAAATACAATATAGCATTTTATATTATATTTTTGAGTTTTCATTAAATTATAATTACATTTTATGGACCACGTTTTTTACGTAAAGTCTACTAATTTCTGAGATATCTGCATATTTCGTAAATGCATAGCGATGAAATTATCCGTATATATTTTTTACCTTAGCTCCTGGACTAATTTTTTTTGGTATTGTATGGGTAAAGAATCAACAAATCTCAAAAAATAATTATACTTGACATAAAATATACAGGGAGGTCACGATTAAGGGCTCATTATAAAAACTTTAAACATTAAAATCTTTCTTATTTTAAATGGACACCCTGTGTATTTTTGTTTTATATGATGGTAAATTAACTGCTACTTAAAATTGCTATAACCTTTTCTATATCGATATCAACGCGTTTTCTTAGAATATCCAGTTTTATTTTAAATAAGATTTTTTAAAGCGTGCCATGAAAACAAATGTACATGGATACTCCATGGTGACATTTATAAATTATCACACTTCTTCGATACAAAATGTTTCAATTAAAATTTTTACTTTAATTTTTCTCTTTAAAAATAAATAGGTACCCAATTGTTTTTGTTGTAAAAATATTTTTTTGCATTGGATAGACCTAATAGCTCTAAAAAAGGGAAAACAAAACAGACAAGTATATAATAGAAAAATACTATAAAATATTATTCCTTTTATTCGTTTTCCTTTAAAATAGCATCATAAATTAATAACTAAAACGATATGCGTCCCAACAGTGGCGGCGCCAGGATTCTTGGGATGGGTGGGCACAAGTGGGTCCGATGATTGTAGGGTGGGCACTACCCAAATCAAAAATGATTTCTAAAAAAATAGTCGCCGCCTCCCCCACACTTTAAGCGCCATAAACGGGGTAAACAAAACTCCCCTCTTGTCCAAACCGATGTCTAAAAAAAAGGGTGGGCGAACGGCTTTCGATGCAAGATTCAACTCAAGATGAGAAAAAGGTATCAAAGTTTGGCTAGACCGACAGCTCTCGATGCAAGATGTAACGCAAGATGAGAAAAAATTAACAAAGCTTGGCTAGACCGACGGCTCTCGATGCAAGATGTAACGCAAGATGAGAAAAATGTATCTTGACTGGACCGACGGCTCTCGATGCAAGATATAACGCAAGATGAGAAAAATTTATCAAAGCTTGGCTAGACCGACGGCTCTCGATGCAAGATGTAACGCAAGATGAGAAAAATGTATCTTGACTGGACCGACGGCTCTCGATGCAAGATATAACGCAAGATGAGAAAAATTTATCAAAGCTTGGCTAGACCGACGGCTCTCGATGCCAGATGTAACGCAAGATGAGAAATATTTATCAAAGCTTGGCTAGAGCGACGGTTCTCGATGCAAGACGTATAACGCAAGATGAGAAAAATGTATCAAAGCTTGGCTAGACCGACGGCTCTCGATGCAAGATGTAACGCAAGATGAGAAAAATGTATCAAAGCTTGGCTAGACCGACGGCTCTCGATGCCAGATGTAACGCAAGATGAGAAAAATTTATCAAAGCTTGGCTAGACCGACGGCTCTCGATGCAAGATGTAACGCAAGATGAGAAAAATGTATCTTGACTGGACCGACGGCTCTCGATGCAAGATATAACGCAAGATGAGAAATATTTATCAAAGCTTGGCTAGACCGACGGCTCTCGATGCAAGATGTAACGCAAGATGAGAAAAATTTATCAAATCTAGGCTAGACCGAACGGCTTTTTATTGTTGTCAAAATCGGGAAAAATGATTCATTTATTGGTTGTTGGGTAAACGGTTTAGATTCTTTTATTTCTTAGTGCATTAGTGAGACAAAGAACCCAATAATCCGTTGATTCATCCTTATAGTGATGGCGCCAGAATTTTTAGGATGGGTGGGCACAAGTGGGCCCGATGATTTTAGAGTGGGCAGTACCAAAAAAAATGACTTAAAAAAAAGTCAACTACCCCTACACAAAGGGCGAAGCCCGACAACCACAACACTACACCTCCACAACCTACGCAAAGGGCAACGCCCGACAAAAGTGATGAATGAGTAAAAAAAAACGAAATCTCCTTCTTGTCCAAAGTGGCGTCTAAAAAAAGGGTCATCCTCGTTCTCTTGAAAATAACATACAATAAAACTTTTATAGTCAAATTCCCCTTCCCCCGGAAATTCCATAGCAAAACCGTTACTTTTGGGTGGGCACTGATGTTTTCAGGGTGGGCCGGTGCCCACCCTAGCCCTCCCCTGGCGCCGCCGCTGCGTCCCAAACCTTAATATCTGTATAAAACAGGACTTTTAGAAGGGGAAGTTTGAAAACTAAACGTTCCGTACAGGACTTTTAAACCCGAGGTTCTGGGAGGGGGGGGGGGGGGTCTACAGCCCGACAGCTCCCTCCTAACTAGGTAAGTTGATGACCCTGATTTCAAAATTGGGCGACCAATTGCTTTCAATAGCATGTTCACCTTAACTTACGACAACCAGTTGGGAAAGAAATATTGTTTATGTCTAAAATATAAATCTCCGACTATTGCTGTTGTTTTACATTTGAAGTGTAAGTAACCTTCTTGACTAGTTCATAGATGGCAACACTTATACATAAGTATATGATTTAAAGATTATTGGCTTATTACACACTTACCCCACCTTGCCTTAGTCTATTTCAGAAAGGTGTAGAGTAATCAAATGGGAAATTCCGTCCAGTTCGGCTTAATTTCGGTGTCGGCCATAGGCGCAGGAAAATTTTGTGCATTAAATTAGTGATGATAACTAACCAAAGAAAAAAAAGATAATTTTATAAAGAAGGAACTATAAGCTATAGCAAATTTACACGAACATCGTTTTATGAAATATGCCGTGGAAGGTGTAGCTGAAAAACATAGTGTAACTGTGCTGCGCACACCGCCATATTATTGCGAACTAAATCCTATAGAACTTATATGGGCGCAAGTGAAATGATTTGTAGCAAGACACAATACGACATTCTGGTGACTAACTAAAATGCCAATTCTCAAAAAATTATATTCAGTAGTTTCTGAAATATTCGCAATATTCCATATTTTTTAACAAGCACTGTATATCTTTGTCGCTCTTTCCAACTTTAACTGTTCTTCACAGTGGCGGCTCGCGGTCTTAAAAATGGTGAAGAGCTAGGTATAGTGCGGGTACTTAAACAAACATTGGTTCAAAACCCGTGTAACAAAACGTCTCTCTTATCCTCATCTGTCCAACGACTGAATGAATTTTCCGACAAATTACAAACTATGTCATTAATTGGGTTCATTTTTAAAACACACAACTAAGTAGGTACATATGTACACTACTGAATTAACTGAAAAATAAAAACAAAACTTTTTAATCACACAGTAAATCACGTAAAAACGATATCTATAACCGTAAATTTCGCGAAGCCTTAAAATAAATACCCAAAGGTTAGGCGAACTGAAGTTAAAACAATGGTGATGCATACGACTGATCTATTTTTAAATTGCCCTTCATCATAATGCAAATTGTTACATGCTGTTTGCGTGACTGACGTCACGTTACTATAGCAACGGTGAATATCAAAGCCATGTTGGACGTTGGGTCTTCACTTGCTTTGTGATAACGGACACGGTCGCTGGGGCGCGCCAAAATGGACGAGTGTTTATAATTATTGTCCATCGGAGTTAAACGTGGCCCTATTATGCATAGCTATATTTGGATTAAATTAATATTATTAATTAGAAACATAATTATTTTTTAAGGGCTAAAATGGTAGCTGTATTTTGGTACATTAATATTTAATATTCTCGAAAAACTTTCCTCCTGGTTTTATTTATTTTTTTTTATGAAGAGCCCCTTCACCTACTTCACCTGACGAGCCGCCACTGGTTCTTCAACCTTATGAGTTCTGATATTACATAATAAAAGTTCGTTTCATAAACTTTGTTTACTAACTATATATGGTGCCAGAAAACCACTCAGGCGCTATCCAACCGGCAAAATCGAACAGACTTCTTATCGGCTGCCCGACTTGAAAGCTTTGAATGCGGCACTCCGCTGAGCTTTCGCCGTGTTCAAACAATCCAATCGCCCAGACGCATATAAACAGCATTTTTCAATCCGCTAATCAACTAAGTAAATACAGCAATCGGATCGATCGACAACTGTGTTCGGTCGGAGGGCCTAATGGCTTTTAAAGGAAATGTTTTTCTTTGTAATAGGTTACATGCGTTGTGTTTAGTTTTAGTTTTTCGAGGGGGAACAAGTTAAAGTATGGAGTGGTTACCTTTTTTCTTTGTTATTTTTTTAGGTATATAGACATACAGGGAATTGTAGGGGGAGTAAGAGTTTAAATAAAAGCTTAAAAAACTTTTTTTGCTAGTTAGTCGCTTAATATCGGGATCGGGTGATATAAAAAAGTTATTTTGGTGTCTCAATTTTTTTTTTAATTTAAAGATTTAAAAATTTGAGTAGTTAATAAGTGTGTATATTACCATTTCTCGGCCAAATCAAAACTTCAAATCCACATCCGGTTTAACCGGAAGTGAAGTCAATTTTTAAATTTTAACTGGAAACCCCAATTTTTATTCGATGCTTGAATTCTATGAAAAAATCTATTTTTTTCTGTGACGGGAAAAAAGTTTGACATTTTATCTCTCTTGGCAGGTAATAAAATGTCACTTTTTGTGACATTACTTTGTGATGTGATTACTTTTTTCCCAGATATAATATACACACATAAGTAAAGGTAGATATTTAATTTTAGAATATTTTATTATACAAGAAGTTACATTTTCTTTAAATCAAAAAGTACAATTATTAAATGTGCATTGCATGTATGACATGTTCATTTTACTATTCGGTACAGTCCAATTTTCTCGTGTTGAAATTGTACCTGGTCGCAAAAGTGTAGCAGACGATCTTCGAAATGAATGACCCGTGTATAAGGTAACATTTTCAAGTTGAAGAAAATTAGCTACTGTTTGGGGTACCTTATAAAACTGATTTTTACCCACAACTTGATTGATACATTTTCCATTGTGATATGCATAAAATAGGCGGCGATCCTTTGCTGCTATTGGACGAAGGGCTATAAACCATTCGGTAAAATTTAATATATTTTTCAGTAACTACAAATCTCCTGTTGACATCATTCTTTGTTTGCTTAATTTTCACAATTAATAACGTTCCCGAATCTTCAATATCATCTAATGTTACCTGGCGGATTTCGCAAATTCGACAAGCTCCCGCAATCGCAAGCAAAACAACAACCTTGGCCATTAAATAAACTTCATCGGAAGCATTATTTAAAAAATCACTAATATTTGTACTCGTAAAAATTGCAGATTTCTTGGGCGTGTAACCTTTCCCATTTTGTTTTAGAAATGTAATTAGTTTGAAATATTTTGAAATGTCTACATTATTATTGGATTGTAACATACTTTTAATCATTGAATAATTCGACCACACTGTTGATGGCTTTTGTTGTTGTTGTGTCAGTTCCGAAAAATAGGCCAATAACACCGTCTCCGACAAAGAACTGCATGCCTTTTTCATCTTCCATTCCATAAATCTTGAAAACGCGTTTTCGTAAATTTTGCGCGATTTAGCTGGCAATAATTTTTGTGACGCTACTTTCGCTGCGTCTACTAAGTCCGGTGGAGTCAGAGAAAACTCAGAATCAGACATTTTAAACTTTATATTATTTAAAATAACCACTAAAGTTCTTACTTTTTTTATTAAATCACGGAATTAAATTGACAGATATTTGATTATTTTAAAGGTTTCCTTAGAAACGCAGGTCCAATTGTCGCTATAAGTAAAACAGCCTACCTACTAGTTTAAAAAGTCAAATTTCAAATCGATACTTTTCTGACTTTAATATATTGTAATAATATCGTCGTTTTTCCCGTCACAGAAAAAAATAGTGTATTATACACGGGAAAAATATTAGATTTTAGCTCTCGCTTTTTTGTCTCCCTCCGCTTCGCGTCGGGAGACAATACAACCTCGAGCTAAAATCTAATGCTTTTTTCCCTTGTATAATAAATAACTATTTAATGAAATATCACACTTATCATATTGTTTTAAAAATGGCCGCCTAAATCGATTCTCCCTTGTTTTCTAAAATGTCCATATAACTTTGATAAAACAAAGTCAGTGGTAAAGAGTAGGCCATGGAAATGTTGAAATGGTTCATTTCAACCTGCTTTATAATATATAATTGACTTGCTTGAGAAAAATATGTCCGTTACGGCCAGGGGCGCACCCAGGAAAAAGTTCGGGGGGTGTTTTTTTACATCGTTTTTGTATAAAAAAAAGTTTCAGGTAATAGCCAAAGTTACAAAAAGATATTTTTTATCGGAAAACTATTTATTTCGAGGAGGGGGGGGGGGTTTAACCCCCAAAATCCAACCCTTGGGTGCGCCACTGGTTAGGGCTAATATATTTATAACCTGTTTAAAAAACAAACAAAACTGAATTATTATGATTACGTATAATAATTATTTAAATTAAAAAAAAAAATAACTAAAGTAGAAATTTACAAGAAAGATCATAAAGGTATTTTCTAGACCCTTATAAGCCACAAGAAGTTTTGGCAAGACCAGTCTAGTGTGCCGTGGAAAACAGAAACGTTATTTTTGCTTTCATTCGACTAAAATGTCAGATGGTTTAAATATAATAATTAATATAAAATTTACTAGATCACAACCACAAGTGATCTGAAAGAATATCCTACGAATATAACACAGTGCATAAAAAATTCCCTTTGGAGACAGCGCCAACCTATCATTCCTCTGTGCCTTGGATCTTTTCTCACGAATCCGGAAGTTTGCCATTAGTTGACAACAAATTAGATTCCTCTCTGGCGTCCGTATAAAGTACTGACCAATCACAGTTTATTGTATTTACTGAGATACCGCCTTCTTTTTCAAGACACTAAATTATACAATTTTGATTAAAATTTGTTCAATATAATAAAATATATAAGCATCTATGGTAGTTTCATCAATAATGCAACCTGCTGAATGTGCATAGAAAATTAATTTCTTGTAGCATTATTATTGAGTTCGTTTTACCATAGTTTCTAACATGATAATACCGAAACGGAAAACTGTTCCGTTTTTCCTTTTTTAGAGCTATTTTAAATCAACAAAAATATAACCCAATGCAATAAAATATTTTGACAACAAAATCGGAAAACAATTAGGTATCTATTTTTAAAGAGAAAAATTAAAGTAAAAATTTTAATTGAAACATTTTTTATGGAAGAAGTGTGTGTGAAGTGATAATTTATAATAAAAAAATAGTGCAGGAAGCACCAAGAATGCTTTATTATGAATATACAAAACGACACTTAAGAAGGAGTATTTTAAAACCTAAGCATTTACACCAAAAACTGCTTTTATATCTACGCTCCTAAAATACATGATTTATGAAAAAATCATCAATTTGGGCGTGGTGAGCGATATTTATTTTATTTTTAATCATCAGAAACCGAGCCCGAAAAATGCTGGTTAGAGTGATACATATACGTCTTATGTTAAAATTCTGGATTGACACTAATATTAATATTTTTCCCAAATACTATAAAAAATGTTTTTTTTTAATATACAGACAGCAAGGAATGTTAAAAGAAAAAGTAAAAAAAAAACATTTACAATAACAAATTTAATTCAACCATGCAGAGGGGGAGAGGTAATAATTTAAATTTGATAGAGTAGTTAGGTAAATTTTAAACGAGCTTTAGACGTGGCCCCGAAAATTTTTCCCCTGCGGCGCTTTTCCGCCTTATTCACTAGGTACAATATCCCGACTGTCCCTTTTTCCAGAAAAGAAATGTCCTACTTACGCCCACTGAGCCCCCCCCTCCCGGAGCAGATTTTCTGTCTACGCCACTGCACTCTTGTAGTACAAATTACCTCGCTGCTACTGCTACATTAATTCTTACGTGGAAAGAAAAAACAATGAACTGTTAAAAAAGTTTTAAGATTCCTGTAGGCAAATAATGTTTGTAACTTTATACCTATATTTTATACACCTACCAAACTTTCCGTTAACTTTAATCATTACGGAAACTTTATCAACGGTATTAAAACTAATTAAAAGTTACAACAGAGGGTAGAAATGACGTGACGTTTTTAAATAAGTTGCACTTAAGGGAATCAGTTTTTTTTTCGTTATAATAGAATTTACTATGCCTGGGGGTTCGCCTTTATATTCATAAATATGAACACCCAAATGATTTATTCGGCTGGGTCTTTTTGTATACTTGAAATTAGGGGTTCAGTTAATAGCGCTTTTGCACATGTTTGATTTTTGTACCCTAAATAACGAATATAGAATTTAAATTATTAATTGTAAGTATAGATAGGCACAAAGGAGTGATAGGGCTGGGATTCTCTCTAGACCAGAGAGGACACAATTCGGACCAATCAGGAACTTTTTAGATGTTGTGGGAGTAAATTTTCCAATTAGAATTAGGATGGCTTGGTATTTTATTTTATTTTATTTATTTATTGATGCCAACAGGGATACAAACAGGTAAAAGATACCCACTGGAGTATCCACATAATACATTTAACATGATAAATAAATTTAAGCTTCTACATATGTAACAAAACAATACTAAAATAAGAGTAGAACTAAATAATTTACATTAACTTGTATTCCGCACTAGATCGTTAATAACAAAATTACTCATATAAAATTAATAATCCATTAAAGAATTTTTTGAAAAAAATAAAAATAAAAATCAATCACCAATTACCTTTAACCTTACACATCTTTTAAAATGTTCTTCACTTGTCGCAGGGACATTGAGAAAAAGTCAACATTAACAGACACATTGCTATTTCTCACAATCCTACATAATGGCGAGTGCTAAGCCGAATAAGTGTATCTAAATGGTATGAAAAATAGTTCAGTTGTCCTTAGAGACCTATGGGGGACATTAATATGGACTTGCTCAAGAATATCTGGACTTTGTACTAAGTTTTTAAAAACTTTATATAAAAAGAGTACATCAGTACTTTTTCTTCGATTAGCCAGGGAAGGTAAACGGAAGTGATTTCGAGCCAAAGTAATATCGTTGTTAGGAATATTAAGATTTTGTTTTTTTAATAGATATTTAATGAATTTATTCTGAATGTTTTCTAACCTGTCAACATAGCTTTTTTGCCTGGGGCTCCAAACAAGACTGGCAAAGTTTAGTCTGCTTGCAACAAAGGAATTGAATATACAAATTACTGCTTTAATATTGTAAAAAGGTTTACATTTTCTTATGATCTAACCTAATAGTTTGGAAGCAGCGTTGATAATAGATTCAACATGTTCGTCAAAAAGTAATTTGGAATCAAATGTAACACCTAAATCTTTTATTTTGCCAACTTTTTTCAAAGATGTATTATTTATGGAATAAGTGGTTGTTAGTTGATTTTGGTTTCGAGAGAAAGTAGTTGACACACACTTGGACAGGTTGAGAAAAAGGCCATTTTCATCGCAGTACCTTCCCAAACGATCCAAATCACTTTGTAGCTTATGACAATCGTCAATGTTCATAATAGATATGTACATTTTTAAATCATCTGCGTAAAGCAGAAAATTGCAGTAATGAAAACAGGACCAAATTTTATTTATGTATATAATAAAAAATAACGGTTCTAGATGTGACCCTTGAGGTACTCCGGATGTAGTAACAAATGTTTTAGAGCAAAAACCTTGAATGGAAACATATTGTGAGTGATTTTTTATGTACGACTCGACCCATCTGAGTAGGCTCCCGCCCATCTTTTTAAAAAAGTGAACTCTTTATTAGCACTTTGAACAATCTACGAATTTTATGGCTGATTTCTTCTTTTCCACCTAAAGTTTTAGGTACAGCGTTTATTTGTTTATTTAAAAATACAGCTGAAAAATAGTTTGACACTTTTCATAAGACTGAAAATTAATTTCTTAAATGTCACACAAAATTTCCTCTGTGTGGGGTTTTCTCAATAGATTCACCAACCTAAAAAAAACATTCTGTAAAAAAGTGACCGTAAATATCGATTATACAGGGTGTTCCAAGTTAAGTGCGCACTATTGCTAACTCTTTTATTATTATAGATGCAAAGTTGGTTAAATTAGCAAAGTAGTAACATTTTTTCTGCTGATTAAGATAGTAAAAACAAAAAAACAATTGAAAACAGCATTGCCGATTAAACGAGAAAAATGCATTTTTTTTAAACGGAACACCCTGTATATTTTTGACACAAATGTTTGCAAATCGTCTACAGAATAAAAAAGTTCATATGCAATATTGACCTAAAACTAAGAATAATCTAATTATTGCCATATTAACTTTTTAGACAAGGTGGCTTTGCATTTTTGAAACAAAAGCTTTATTTTGTGAGTGTGATTGAACTGGTCTGTGATTTTAGATTTTTTAGTAAAAATATTACAAAATGGTGTTCACACATTTAGAAAAATGCGATATGTTAGAAGCGTATTTTGTATGCAGTAAATATGGCAATAATTAGAACATTCTTAGTTTTAGGCCAATATTGCATAGGTATGAACTTTTTTATTCTGTAGACGATTTGCCAACATTTGTGTCAAAAATATACAGGGTGTTTCGTTTAAAAAAAATGCATTTTTCTCGTTTAATCGGAAATGTTGTATTAAATTGTTTTTTTGTTTTTACTCTCTTAATCAGCAGAAAAAATGTTACTACTTTGCTAATTTAACCGACTTTGTATATATAATAATAAAAGAGTTAGCAATAGTGCGCACTTCACTTGGAACACCCTGTATACTCACCACGTTAAAATTGATGATTTTTTAAGGAACGATGTAATTTTCGCCAGAAACGCTAAAAGTTTTTGGGATATTCCTTCTTAAAGTCCCTGCTCAGTTTTTCAAAGCCAAATCGCATTTATATTTTTTATATACATATTTTAAATTTAAAAAACACTTAAAGCGGACCATGTCCCATGCTGTTTGGTACTTTTCCACTATTTTTGTATCTTTGGGGCTCTTTTTAACCAAAATATAACCTTCAGTTCATCCAACACAATAAAATTATTTTGCATAGTAGTAGGATAATATGACAAACTAAAAACAAGTGAACAAAATTTAGCCTCCTAAATGCATCAGTACAGGGTGAGCCAATGATAGAGTAAAGTTTATTTTCTCCTTTATCTTAAGAATTAGATAAATATTTAAAATACAAAAGTTGTAGAGTTCATTGAGGTGCATATTTTGAATTATACGGGGTGGCCCAAAAAAACGTGGCAAATATAACTTAGGTTTTTTTAAATGGAACACTCTATATATTGTATTATTTTCTAATTCCCCACTAAATTCTACGCTTATTTTGTATAAAATGTTATATATCTAAATTTAGTAGTTTTTGAGATATTGACGTTTAAAATATGGCTTTTTGAGACTTTGACAGGCTGTAACATTGGAACGGTTTATCTTAGATAAATGTGGTTTTCACCTCTTTTCTTAATTTTTTATTCTCTATCTTAAATTTACAACTTCAAGTTTAACATGTTAAACTGTAAAACCCAGGGTAAAACAGTTTTTTGGTTTAACAGGTTAAATCGTAAGTTGACCTCTTTGGATAGAGAATAAAAAACTAAGATAGGGAGGTAAGAACCATTTTTCTCTAAGATGAACCGTTCCAATTTTACAGTCCATAAAGTCCAGTGTCAAAGTCTGAAAATGCCATATTTTAAAGGTTAATATCTTAAAAACTACTGAATTTAGACATATGACATTCACATAATAAGCGTAGAATTTTGTGGGGAATGAGAAAATAATATATAAGGTGTTCCACTTATAAAAACCCAAGTTATTCGCCACGTATTTTAATTGAAAAAATCAACAAATTATCTTTGATTTTTTTTTAACTCGGACGACGTTTAATTAGTAATGTGTAACATAGATGATTATTTGCAATAAAGAAGTAAAACTGGAAAATTCTGCGGCGCTGACATTACCCCTAAGAAACTCAGGAATTAAGAAGTAATACCTACCTCGAAAACTCCCTAAAATCCATAGTTTTCGAAAAAATCAATTTTGGCCCCTCGGTGCGCCACTGAGTGGGGACTAGAAGGGATCGATACTTGAAACCCTCTTTCATACCTTTCTTATAAGAGTCAACCCAAAATTAAAAAAAAAACAAATATCACGTTACGCAGTGGTTTACTTACGCCCGTCGGTCCCGTAGCAACGTCTACGACTGGACTGGACTCTAAAATTTCAAATCCCGATAAAAGAAACTTATTTATTTATTGACTTCTTTGTATGGGGGCAAGGGCCTGTCGACATATTAAGCACCGGTTCCCGCAGATCACCGAAGTTAAGCGACGTCGAGCGCGGTTAGTACTTGGGCGGGTGACCGCTTGGGAACACGGCGTGCTCTTGCCTCAGGGAAGAGTGTAAAATGAATCGACACCTAGTCATCCTATTCACGCCGGACAGGCCGGATGAGATCGGATATCTCGTAGGATGAAGGTGCCGTTTCACACTCCCCAGTCGGTAGATCACATTTGTGGTCGATGACCGGTTCAAGATGGCCTACGTAGTCGGCGAACCGTAAAAAAAAAAAAAAAAAAAAAAAAAAACTTCTTTGTATTTTATTTAAAAGGAAAACTCTATTATTTGGGCTAATTTTTAATATTAAAAATATACTCTCTCTGTGTTGCTAGTTTTTTTAGAATAACAAAGTATGATAAAATATGCAGGATTTGTGATAATAACATAATGGTGACATTTTTTTTAAACGTGATTTTCTCGGAATCCACACAAATAATTTTATAAAAACCTGATTCATATTTAGCGGCATTTATAATTATTTTCAGCGAATCGAGAATCCCGTTTCAGATATCAGCTAGTGCGGAGATTTTTAAGGCCTGAAAAATCGATTAGCGGGATTTTGTTGGTTTGCAATATTTTATTTATAAAAGGCGCTTTAAATGAAACTAAAATCATATTTCTATCGTTAGTAATATTCGGGATATTTAAAGAATTTTGAATTAACGTTCATGAGGGGCAGAAGGTTTAACCCCGTCCATAGAAAGGTCCAATATGGGTTTTCATTATACAGAAACATGTACCGTAAAACTTTGCACCGATTTTTGATCAATTTTTTTTATTGAAAGATAAAAATATCTTAACACTAATATAACTATTTTATGATTTTCGGTGGATATCATTAAGCTCGTTAACTAAGTCTCATTACATTTTTAAGTTGATTCATTGCGAGATTAGGACAGAAAATCGACTTACATCCTGGTGCAAAGTATACCACGGAAAGGGTATACTTTGCTCCACTTCATTTTAAACTAGTTTTACCGTTTTATCTACAATTAAAGTAAAGTAACAGCATACGAGTCATACTTTGCACCATTTCAGATATCGTGCAAAGTATCCCCAATTTCGTAAGAAAGTGGGGATTCTTTGCACCGGCTGTCCGGTGTAAAGTATTCCCAATTTTATATGGAAATTGCCAATGTAAACAAAAAAATAGAAAAACCTAAATATGTATTTTATTGACTTATTTTATTACCTACATCTCTAAACTAATAATTGTACTTGCGATTGAACGGGTACTTACCAATATTTATTAGCCTAGGCTTTCTCGGCAAGAAGATTTTGCACAGCTTTAAAACGTGACAATTTAGAGGTTATATATTATCGCGGGAAATGATTGACAAATGACGGAATGCGGGAGTGTCTAACCTCTTGAGATCATATTGCAGTGTTCTTTCTCTGCACATGACATTCGTAGGGCATCAAATTAAGATGGAGCACTGTGCTACCAAAAATAATATTTTACAGCGTTGGTGCAAAGTTACCGTACTGAGTGCAAAGTAACCCCGTTTTACGGTACTTTATTAAAATAAATTTGACCGTTTGCTTCTCTACTATTTATTTAGCAGAGGAAGAATAGTAGTACACTGTAAAAAATTATGGTAAAATTTCAGAATATTTACTGTATTTTTAAGCTATATAATCGGATTTTTTTCGTTATATACCGGGTGTCCCATTATGGATGGCCACCGGCCGTATCTCGAAAACTACTGGGCATAGAAACGCAGGGAAAAAAATGGTAATTAAAGTGGCTAAGAGAAAATCCTGGAAATATTTTTTAAATTCCGCATTTTGCCCTAAGAGGGCACAATTGAAAATTAAATATTGAAATTCTAATTTTTTTCGAAAATTCCCACCTTTATATACCTTTGGAACCATAATTAGAAAGCTTAGACAATTCTGCATCATCACAGTGATAAAGCTATTGAAAGTGTAATCATTTAAGTTGCTGTAACTTCTAAACGACGTATCCGATTTTATTAAACTTAAGCTTGTTTGGAAGAGAAAGGGAAGTACTTTTAATTGTCGTATCCATTGGTACACGATAGTTCCTAAAAAATTAATAGAAGAGACAATTTGTAATATTAATAGTTTTTTTGATTTTATACCGAAAACTTAAATCATACGATATAACTAGAACATCATAATCGGAAAGTAGATTAAATTTTCAAGAAAAAACGTGAAAACCGCAGTCCGGTATCTTTCTTTGCTTCGGAGTTATTTATAATAATAAGTTTTTTAATTTTATCCCGAAAACTTAAGTCATACGGTATAACTATGACAACATAATCAGAAATTATAATAAATTTGGAAGAAAAACTGTAAAGACCCCAGTTTAATATCTTCGTTCGTTTCAGAGTTATTGCAAATAGAATAACTTTTACCACTTTAATTAAAGAAGTGATCGTTTTCATAATTTCGTTGTCAAGCAATCCATGACAAAAAAATATTTTTATACTTTACGATTGTGCAAGTTTGTTACTCATTATTTAATGGCCCAAAAACTACTTTAGAATTAAATAATTAGGAAAAATTTATAATTTAGGTATAAAACTAATATGGTGTTTTAAAAAAATCTAGATAGCCGTAAAACAAAATCTACCCCTGTCAAAATTAAATCAGGTTGCAACTATTTCTATTTATTTATCTTCATGGAAATCTACCAATTTTATTTTATAGCTATCTAGTCTAGATTAATTTTTTAAACAACATATTCGAATAATGTATAAATTAGAAGTATTCGATGATTATACAGGGTCCTGCGCCTCACCTCCCGTCTTCTGTAGCTCACTTATTAATTAAGTTAGGATTATGACGTTTTGTAGGCTTTACCTGTATTCTAGGGCGCATTTCAGGAAAATATTTTTGTTTATACAGGGTGTTTCAAAAAAGTGTGACGTCATAAGGATATGTTTTTTTAGATTACATGCCATATATTTTCTTACTTATTTGGATGCATCTTGTAGTTGCTTACATACCCCTAAAATTTTAATAAAATCGGTTCAGTATTATAGGCGAAAAAAAATAAAAACTAAAAAAAATCAGTTGTGCACCACTGGTTTTAAAAATTGATAAAAATTAAAAATAATGTCTCGTTAATAAAATTATACAAAGGTACTTAATAAATAAGGTCTCACAGTTTCGTTAACCAAGTTTGATTAATACGAATTGTACAGGGTGTCCAAAGTTTAGTGGCAAACTTTGCAAACTTTAAAGCAATTTATTTTTCTTATTTCAAATTGGAACCCCTGTATATTATTATGTCATTCGACGCAGAATTAAAATTCAAACATTTGTTCTAATTACAACCCTATCGCAATTTCTAACGTATTAAGACTTATTTACAGAAAACTCGTTTTATCAACCTTTCCACCAGTCATTATTATATAATAAATATCAAAGGTGGCTTTTAAAAACAATTTATTGATATTAAAGTTTACTAAAAGAACAAATAAAAATTCTTTTAGCATGCTCCTAATATGAAAACCATATCTACGAGCTTTTCTTGGTTGTATTCCATTACAAAAAATAATATAGCTTAAATAATAATAATAATAATAATAATAATAATAATAATAATATAATAAGGTTTTTTATTTAGCACCTGGCTAGTAAATACAACTAAGTATATACAACTATATAATACTACTATTAGTTACAATCTTATTTAGTCTGTAAATATTTCGAAACATTTTTACTAAAGGTGACCAGACGATTTTCACTCTTTAATGCACCCGGTAGGGCATTATAGAGACAAACACCCTCATAGAACAACGATTTTTGTAAACTTGCTGACTTTACATACTGAATATTGTAGTTATGTCTTGATCGAATGTTATATTCAAAAAAGTTGGATCTTTTTTCAAGAAAATCCTTCAAATAGGCAGGAAGTTGACCATGTTCAATTTTATATATTAAAATAATGTTTGCCTTATTAATGCCCTGTTCAACAGACAACCAATTTAAGGTGCTCAGCATTGCTTTAATTGGGGTATATTTATTACAATTAAGAATTAAACGCATGACTTTATTTTGTTGTACTTGTAACCTGTATATATTTTCTTGAGTACATGATATTAATAATGAAGAACAGTAATTAAAGTGTGGTTGAATAATAATGATTAATACTAATCTAATAATATTTGAAATTATAAAATAACTAAAGTCAAAATGGGCTTTTGTCACTTTAATAAACCTTAACACCAATAAATTGTTTTTCAAAGCCACCTTTGATCTTTATTATATAATAATGACTGGTGGAAAGGTTGATAAAACGAGTTTTCTGTAAATAAGTCTTAATGCGTTAGAAATTGCGATAGGGTTGTAATAAGAACAAATGTTTGAATTGTAATTCTGCATCGAATAACCTAATAATATACAGGGGTTCCAATTTGAAATAAGAAAAATAAATTTCTTTAAAGTTTGCAAAGTTTGACACTAAATTTTGGACACCCTGTACAATTCGTATTAATCAAACTGGGTTAACGAGGCTTTAGGACCTTATTTATTAAGTACCTTTGTATAATTTTAATAACGAGGCATTATTTTTATTTTTTATTAATTTTTAAAACCAGTGGTGCAAAACTGATTTTTTTTAGTTTTTATTTTTTTCGCCTATAATACTGAACCGATTTCATTAAAATTTTAGGGGTATGTACAAGATGCATCCAAATATGTAATATATGGCATGCAATCTAAAAAAACATATCCTTATGACGTCACACTTTTTTGGAACACCCTGTATAAACAAAAATATTTTCCTGAAATGCGCCCTAGGATACAGGTAAAGTCTGCAAAATATCAAAATCCTAACTTAATTAATAAGTGAGCTACAGAAGACGGGAGGTGAGGCGCAGGACCCTGTATGATTAATAAGTACCTAGGTAGTCTTAAGCTATAGGAATAATGAGTGACAAACTTACATACTCATAAAAGTTAAAAATATATTTTTGTCGTGGATAATGCTTAATGACAACTATGAAAACAATCACATCTTCAATTAAAGTGATAAAAATTATTCTTTTAGCACTAACTCGGAAACGAAAGAAGACATTGAACTCTGGTCTACACATTTTGTCTTGCAAATTTAATCTACTTTTCGATTATGATGTCATAGTTATACCGTATGATTTGAGTTTTCGGGATAAAATCAAAAAAACTGTTACTATCACAAATTACGCTCTCTAACTATTTTATTAAGTATTACTATTGTGTACCAATGGATACGGAATTAAAAGTACATACCTTTCTCTTCCAAACAAGCTTAAGTTTACTAAAATCGGATAAGTCGTTTAGAAGTTACAGCAAATTAAATAATTACACTTTTAATAGCTTCCCCCAATCTTATCAAGGTCGGTACGCCAATGAGCCTTTAACCAAAATGATGGAGAATTGTCTAAGCTTTCTAATTATGTTAGGTATACCTACCTTAATGTGGGAACATTCGGAGAAATTTAGAATTTCAATATTTAATTTTCAATTGTGCCATCTTGCGGCAAAATGCAGAACTTAAAAATTATTTTCAGGATTCCTTCTCAGCCACTTTAATTACGATTTTTTCCCCTGAGTTTCTATGCCCAGTAGTTTCCGAGATACGGCCGGTGGCCATCCATAATGGGACACCCGGTATATTGTGGTAATAAATTGCCAACGATAAATAGTGTAATTTTTTTCCCAGTGTACACGAACCAAACAAAGTTTGAATTGTTGTTGGATAGATTTAAAACCGTGCTACCCTAAACGGGAGTATTAATATGCTACACTGCTATATAGGTACACTTCTGTGTCCTGTATAGACGGTCTCTCGGTGACGTGAATAAAACATGACACTGCATTCGCCTCTTGGCTCTGACTATAAAAAAGAAGCCCATAAACCATGAACCGGACCGGTAATTCAAGCGCATTAAGGTAAAATTTGCAAATTTAATGTTAAATATTCGTTTCCGTTACCGCAGCGATGTCGTCGGTTCCAACCCTCATTATCTTCCTTGTTCGAGTCGACGTTCAAAGGCCCTTCTATTTAGCGGAAAATACGATTCACTGCATTTGTGTAGTGTTGGGAATAACCAATTGAAATAACTAAATAAAAGTACTCGGAGGTGGAGCACATATATACATACACTATATTGCTAATACCATAATTCAATGATAATACCACTGTAGGCAGATGATCAGGGTTCGTTGAGTTTGCGCAGCTCGGAAATTTGCTTCTTGATGTAAACATTTGACAGGGCCGACTTTTAAAATTTTCCACAAGCTTTTATTTAAATTCACTTGTTAGTTCGAGGTATGTACAGTTTATGGTCAAATAAAACTAAGTAACCAATATTTTACATACCTGAAATACCTTATTCCTGGTATTGAACCGCGATTCGTGCAAAAAAGGATCATGCACTTTTTTTTACCCCTCTTGAGACACAAGTCGCTAACAATAACAAAATGTCTGGTAAAGTTTTATACCTAAATTCGCACCCAAAACTTAAAAATAATATCCATAAACACATATGGAACAATCGAACAAATACAACTTAAAAAAAGATGGAAACGACTAACAACTTACAAACTAACAAAAAAAAAATGTCTAAAGTAAAGTTTTATAAATATTAACATCCAAAACTTGGAAACTATAACCACACACGAACGAAACAAAAGATGGCTACGAAATACAAAAACAATGGCGAGCCGGTTCTGTTTACGTTCTGCCAGATATCGTGTCGGTTGCCTAATTTTTTCCCTACTGCGTAAGCACCACCTGCCCAAACTCAGGTTATTTTCAATCGCACGATGGGTGTATTCTTGCTTCGTGCGGCTGCTTGTATTGGCAATATAGTGTATGTATATATGTGAGGTGGAGTGATATAGTCGTAATATTTTAACTTCGTTAAGATGGATATAACGCTTAGGCCCTTTCATGCAGGGCCGCCGTGGGCTATTTAGCGGCCCGGGGTAACAAACAATGCCGGAGTCCTTGGTTAGTGTAATTAGATTTTTGATCCGACGTTTCGTTTTATCAAAATCATGATCAACATTGCTTTTTTAAATAGGCGAGATATTTTATTTCATTATTTTTAAATTTACCTCCTCCTTTATAATTCAAAGAACGTATGACACCTATAGTGTATTTCAGGAAGGTGTAGAGTAATAAAATGGAAAATTCCGTCCAGTTCGGTGGAAGCGAAGAGGGATTTTTAAAAGACGGTTTGTTTGTAATGGTTTTAAAAAAACGAAACGTCGGATTAAAAATCTAATAACATCAAATTGTAGAGAAGAAAAAATGACAATGGGAATATAAACTTTATTTTAATATATATCCGGATATTATAAGCCTATTATAGCTTGACAGATTATTATAATAATGTTGATTATGAGGGTCTGTCAATCTTGTCTGTGATGTATGTTGTGTCATTTCTAAAAAAAAATCTATTTTAATGTAATTTTATTGCCCTATAATTGTGATTGTTATGAGGCAATGTTGACTACTATACTTGTTTTTGTTTTGTTAACTCATTATTTATAACTTGTACATGGTGATTCCTAAGTTGATGCTTCTTTTTTAGCTGTGTATAGAAGGCATTAAAATAAACAACATTTTCAAATACCTTTTTTCAAAAAACTCAAAAAAAGGTACTTACCTTCATTTATTACACTATGGATCAAATACGCTTCTGCCTAACTTGCCCGTTGAATAACATTAAGAAAACTTCTGTGTGTAAGATGAGCCTGCAAGAGAAAGCGTTCTGCGTATAATCTCGAAGCAGCAGCTGCACTTGACGACACTCACTGTAAATTAGCACCATATCTACTAGTTCATTGTTTTCAAGTTTTACCATTTTCACATGTCACCAATTTAAAATTAACTTTCTTCAGAAAAACACACCGCAGCGTATTGCCAAATAACTCACCACCGACCCGTAAATTGCATGACTAATAAGAGATAAGACAAACAACATAAAGTATAGCAGGCTACGTTTTGATGACCAGGCCCTTAGATTTTTTACCTCTGGATCTTGCCTATTTTTAGGTTTTTTGAAAAAAAGGCATTTAAAAATATTGTTTATTTTAATGCCTTCTATACACAGCTAAAAAAGAAGTACAACTTGGGAATCAATATGCAGGTATTATATAGCTTTGTCAACAAATACTTTGTATTTTAAAGACAATAAAGCACGTTTTGAATTTGAATTTGAATATGCCATGCAAGACTAAGAAATCTCATGCACAGTAATCGCATTAATAAATATTCAAGTATTCGAACGACCTAAATGATGAGTGATCCCATCACTACAATTTTGATTTTGTATAGGGATTGTTGTATTTAAGTCATGCACAAATCCTGAATTAGTGTTGGGGCGCCTATGACTGACACCCGATGGATGTGCATAAACTAACACAATATATCGAGGGGAATTAGGAATTACGGCAAAATTAATTTTGATAAGGAACATAACATAACGGATGACGGCAACAAAAAAGCCGTGTCATGTGCATAAATTTCATTAAAATTATTGTGTGAAGTGTGTACCTTCTGCATATGATTGGCACCCTATAAAAAAACAAACTCTATGTGGATTAAGCAATGAAGCGGCTCGACATGCTATAATCCCATATCCTCACATTGAATATAAATTTATTGTCCATTAAAAAATATTCCATACCAGTGGCGGCGGTGAGGATTATTTTGAATTATACAAGGTGTTATCCCAAATAGTCAGAGCATATAAAACATACTTTCTTTTTGTAATTGAACACCATATTAAATCCAATTGTTTTTGAGATATTGAAGTTTAAAATATGACATTTTCAGACTTTGACAGGTTGTAACTTTGGAACGGTTCCAGTGGCGGCTCGTCAGGTGAAGTAGGTAAAGGGGCCCTTCACCAAAAAAAAATAAATAAAACCAGGAGGAAATGTTTTCGACAATATTAAATATTAATGTACCAATATAGCTACCATTTTAGCCATTAAAAAATAATTATGTTCGAATTAATAATATTAAATTTGAAGAAGTAGTCCGTACCTAAAGTGGAGTGGTAATTTAGAAGGAAAGGAATAAGAACACAAAGTCTTCCTCCACTTTTATATTAAGGCGGAACTTTGTGCAGCAAGAAATTTATTTGCAAGAGAGTCTCACCCGAAGTGGGCATACTAGCGAGCTTATGACGTGGTGAAAAATATTCCGTAAACATCGACACACACTGAAACCACGAGACGAGGCGGCAGGTTCTTTCTTATGCTAATGAGTTTCGGTTGATTTTATTTCGAAGATGAGAAATTTGTTTTGAGGAAAATAAGTATTTTACTTGTTATTGTATTAGTTAAAATAATGTATCTAATCGTTATACGGATATATCTTTTAAATTTTGTCTTATTTTATTTTTAAAGCTATAGAATATTTACAAAAAATAAAGTTAGGTAGAGCAGAAAGTTTGAAGTGTTAATTAATAATAGGAATAGGTATAAAAGCACCTGCAAACAGGGTGTTCGTGTTCCACCGGGAACCGCTTCGAGCTATATATGGAAAACTATACATAGGAAAATTTTCAAAATTTGCCATCGTGGTAATGCTGATGGGGACGACCGGACTAAAAAAATTTCATAATGGTGGTACTTCCGGTTATACCGAAAGTTAGTGTCAGCTAGGGTAGTCAGGTTTTAAAAATTGAAAAGCGGGAGGTGGATAGTGCCTGGAGGACAAGTTTTTTTTGAGGTGCTTAAAATAATTATATTGATGATTTCTAAAAAAAAAGTCGATACCCCGTTGTCCTTACGCTGTGGCGTGCCTTTTATATTTCTTCCTCCTCTCATCAAACGTGCTTTCTAAAAAAAAAGGTTGCCCCTCTCTAAGGCAGCTGTACAGTTATTAGGCGTCCGTCGTGTTATCGGAAAAGCGGGAGTTTTGTTTAAGTGAGGGGGCGGCGGGAGGTTTAGTAAAAAGCGGGAGCCTCCCGACTAAATCGGGAGGGTTGGAAACCCTAGTATCAGCGTGATTATTTTAAATAGAACATCCTATATATTATTACATTTTTGCATTCTACGTAAGATTCTAGGCAGATTTTGTACAGGGTGGGGACTTTAATTGGAATAAATTCGATATTATTAAAACTGCTGAAGTTACGCCTACAAAATTTGGTATGTGGGGTTTTGAAGCATGCGGAATTGAATTATGATGTCGGCGCAGTTGCCAGATTTCTTAGCTTTGCGCTACACGTAGTAATTTTAATAATGTAAATGGAATGCCCAATTTATTTTTATTGCAGTGCATTGGGCGTGTCCAATTTAATAAGATGCCAAATTTACAAAATTCTATCTTCACTAATTGCTGAGCTCTGGCAACACTGTAGTTCCATTAAAAAGTATCATGAGAATTTCTATTTTTAAAGTTTAAATTAAATTGGCCATTTTGAAAAGACAAGAACTTTTCTTGAAGCTTGTCAATAACTTAGTAACTATGGAGGTAGACAAGCGTCCCGGTACTTTTTAAGCGAACTACAGTGTTGCCATAGCTCAGAAACTAGTGAAGATAGAATTTTGTAAATTTGAGATCTTACTAAATTTGATACTACCAATTCACTGCAATAAAAATAAATAGTGCATTCCATTTAAAATAACAAAATTACTACGTGTAGCGCAAAGCTGAGAAATCTGGCAACTGCGCCGACTTCATAATCCAATTCCGCATGCTCCAAAACCCCCACATACTAAATTTTGTAGGCGCAACTTCAGCAGGTTTAATAAAATCGAATTTATTTCAGTTAAAGTCCCCACCCTGTATACCTATACCTATAAATATCTAAGCGTTTTTGACATATTTGAATTTTTCTGTTAAGAATGACGTTTGCAAGCCTTAAAATAATTATCAATTTTTTCTATAAAGAAGCCTTATATTTATTTAATTTAAGCGGGATTCCTTGTTATAAAGGACCTGCTTTATTAGATTTTTTATAATATTTTGATAACTATTAATTCAGGGTGTTTAAACAATAAGATTGAAAAAACTGCAAAAAGTCTAAATTTTATAATTACTTTTAGTTAAGCATTAAAAAGGGTAAGTTTGTATATTCCAAAAATGTTTAGTTTTCGAAATATTGCTAATTTAATATTTGTATATGGCAATTTTGCTGCAGATTTTTAGTTCAGTGACTCTTAGTTGTCTATGACGGCGTTGAAAAACAGCAAAATCTAATTTTACCATTTGAATATTATTAATAAGCACATTGTGATGGCTTCTGTTTTGAAGATATCGATTGGCAAATGTGTCCCATGTTCTTAATATAACTTTAACACATTCTCCATAAATAATAAATAAATTTAAATAATCTTCGTTTGTACAATTTAAGCGTACATACATGATAATTAATGATGTTTAAATGGTAAGTGACAGCTTCATAAATTTTTCTCGCATTTGATTGTTTTTCAACGCCGTTATAGCCAACTAAAAGTAACTAAACTTAAAATCTGCAGCAAAATCGCCATATAAAAATATTAAATTGGCAATGTTTCTAAAACTAAAATTTTTTGGGATATACAAACTTACCCTTATTTTTAATGCTAAATAAGGAATAATTATAAAATTTGTGTATTTCCATTTGAAAAACTAGTCTTTTTGCAGTTTTTCAATTTAATTTTTAATCGTATTGTTTAAACACCCTGTATTAATAGTTATTAAAATATTATAAAAAATCTATTAAAAATATCTAAAACGCTTAGACATAGGTATAGGACATGGTATACAAGATATGCCTAAATTCTTGCGTAGAATACAAAAATGTAGTAATATATAGAGTATTCTATTTAAAATAAGCAAGTTGACACTTACTTCCGGTATAACGGGAAGTGCCACCATTATAAAAATATTTTGGCCCGATCGCCCCCATCAGCATTAGCATATACTGTCAAATTTTCAAAATTGGGAGGCACAGGCCTACCCTGAAACTAAAGGTTTTCAGCATTGGTTATCAAATACTTCGTAAGGTCAATAGTTTTTCAATCAAAATTTTCTTATATTACAAATTTTTCACCGTGTTTATTTAAAAAACAAAAGATAAGTCCCGCTGGTTCCAGGATTTGTTGACTGTGGTTACTAACTCGCGCAGTATTTTGTCCGTCGCGTTCCGTGCCATTATAATTTTTTTTTTAAAGTGGTATGTTTTTGACGATTAGTTGCGCTGCACCCTCAAAAGAGGAAAAAGTAAGTACCTAGACTTTTTTTTAGTAACACAGAAACAACAGGAGGTAGTACCGTATCGTCGCGCCAATCCGATACAAAATCACGGTATTAATGTTTTTTATAAACATAAAGTGATAGGGGGGTAGCCAAAAAAACGTGTAAGTTCTCAAGAGTGACTTCTATAAAATAAAATACTTCGCAGCCTTTTCTACACTTTCTCCACCGTTCAAAAGTGGCTACAAAAAAAAACAAAACTTTGCGTTTTCAAGAACTTCTATCAAAAGTGATTCCTACAAAAAAAAATGTCGCAGTCGTTTCATAAACTCCCCCTAACAAAAGTTAGTAAAAAAGTATATCTACCTCCAACCCCCCCCCCCCCCGCTCCCCCTTGGTCAAGAGCAACAGCCCTCTCTATGGACGCCCATGCCTAACAAAAAATTGTATTTTATTACTCTGCGTGGCATACTGTCCAATTTTTATATATTACCTACCTAGCTTCTTAGAAGCATTGTCACTATACAGTAGTCTCGCTGCACCAAATTGTAGCTGCGAGCCAATAACATGGACTGGACAGATAAATATCATGTGACCAACGCCAAATTCGTGCCTGACAACTACTTTTAAATCGTTAAACCATGGATAAAATAATAAACACATTTCACCTTTAAGATGAATTCATATTTTAACAGGTTTAGACAGAAGCTCACTATATAAACAATATATAGAGCCTGTATAATAAGCATAAAATATAAAAACAATCGAATAGAAATAGATTTATTATGCAACAGTTGGTTTCCTTACTCACTAAGAACCTTCATAAATGGCATTTTATTGCACCTATCACCCTTTACCAAGACAAATTAAACTTTAATTTTAGATCTAAGAGTTAATATACCAGGGTTACCATACATCCTGGGATTTGTCATAAGTTCCCGGTGACCCAGTTTGGGCCTCTAATACCAATAAGCTATTTACCTTAGTATATTTTGTTCACTATCAAGACAATGGCCCATTTCGATAAAAAACGAAACAAAAAAAATTCAATATAGCCCATTTTTGATTGCAATACATCAACAAATCCACTGCATTTCGTTCAATTCTTATCCTTACCTAACATGAATAAGAAATTTTGAAAGCCCAAACACCCGTTTTGACAAAATGGTGAAAGCGCCTTGAACATTTTGCCTTCCGGCGCAGTATAAACCATCTCGGTCTAAGCCGAAACATTTATGGCAACCCAGAGTATATAGCACAACTACTAGTTGCGTCTTTTTAAAATTGACGCTTAGATATTCTGTTATTGGCATTGACAATCCAAAAAGAAGAACATAAAATTTAGCCCAAAATTTCCCCCGAAATTACTTCTTGTTCGACCACCTATAATTTTTTTCAGTGTATCATTATTCTCTCTGGATGTAAATTGTTTCACGTCAGCCGAGAATAAATTCAGCTGTATATAGGCAACTTCTATAACATGACAACAAAATTTACCTAAAACATGAGTTGCGCGCTGCAAGATAACGGACTTATTACGACATTGTTTTGTCTCAATTTTTGAAGTCTTAAAGATAAGACATGGAACTTCTAAGGTACATGGCTATTTTTTTGAAAAAAAATTCTTAGCTACGATATTAACCTTGGAAAAGGGCCTAAAAATACGCACCTTTAGTGGGCATTTTCTTATACATATTCTTATTTTTTTCAAAAAAGGGCTTTGTACCTTAGAAATACAAACATTCCTTTATTAAATTTTAAATTGTCCCGACAAATATCTCAAATAGCCTTTGCAGAATCCTGCAGTAGCGAAACGGTGTTTTTCATCCTCTAAATTTGCGCGTGGTAGAGCCTTAAAGAAAAATTATTTTAAAGGGTTGAAAAATTCTCTACATGTTTCGAATGCAGAAGCATTCATCTTCAGGAGAATCAATAAAAAGAAAAATTATTAGATATCACCTTAACGGAGCATCCAAATTTGCAGGCACAAAGAACCGGTTCAATGAATAGAGCGGAGAGAAAATCATAATGTGACTTGCATTATGAAAAAGAGAAAAAGAATTATGGGTTTATGGCTTAGGGCACATAAGAGTTCAAATGTAGAACGAAGGGTTCAGCAGAAAAATTAATGTTCGATTGAACAGGATGTAAAATTGGAGAATGTTTTAAGAAAAATCATTATGAAAATTTATTGAAGAAATTTTTTAAGAAAAATCATTATGAAAACTTTGGAAAAGAAGTTTGAGGAAGAAAAACTAAATAAAGTTCTTAATTAAATAGAGATGTAAGCCTCATAATGAAGTTAAGAATAAGTATAGCCAAAGTAATAAATTTTGGGTTTGAATAACATTTTAGTCTAGTTTTAAAAAATGAAAATTTGGATTTTACAAAATGCTTGATGGAAACGATACCACGTTTTCCAAAAAACAGTGTACTGTTTTTTGGAAAACGTGCATTTTCCCCAGTCGACCGCCGTGTTCTCTACTTAACAGCATTGGAAGGCAAGCAGAGCCATCCAGTCAAGCGGTTTTGTTTTCTCGTCGCCATGGTTACGTGACTTCACTGGCGTCCGAAACGCGAGACGTCACGGGGCAGCATGAATAAATTTGCATTTAAAAGAAGTGCAATTTGAAAATAGATCAGTCGTATAGCATTGTTTTATCATAGGTTCGGGACATTCGGGTATTTATTTCTGAGGTTTCGCGTAACTTACGGTTATAGATATCGTTTTTACTGTTATTTACTGTGGGATTAAAAAGTTTTGTTTTTGTTTTTTAGTTAATTTAATAGTGTGGAAGTACCTACTTGGTTCAATTGTTATTGTGTGTTTTAAAAATGAACCCAATTAATGACATAGTTTGTAATTTGTTGGAAACTCCATTCAGTCGTTGGACAGATATGGATAAGAGAGATGTTTTGTTACACGGGCGACCTACTGGCATTTTAAACATAGATTTAAAAAAAGAATTAAAAAAAAGTGGCAGATCCTATAAGATTAATTTTAAATGTTCCTGGTTTTCAGAATATAATTGGCTGTATGTACTAGTGCCGCCTTACTAAAATTGTTTTGTTGGTCGTGTTTACTCTTTTCGAATAAATATTGCGTTTGGAATAGGGACGGATTTACAGATTTTTTAAATATTACTCGATCGTTGCGTGAACACGGGGATTCTGGAAAACAGTTAATGTTAAGAAATTTTGAACAAAATCAAAATACTATTGCCGATTTTAAAAGAAAACGCTAGACCTCAACCGAAGAATCGATCTAATTTACAAAAACTAGCTATGTAAGTACGTAATTAAAATATAACTTAGTCAATGTTTGTTTAAGTACCCGCACTATACGTAGCTCTTCACCATTTTTTAGGACCGTGAGCCGCCACTGAATGGTTCATCTTAGAGAAAAATGGGTTTTACCTCTTTATCTTGGTTTCTTATTCTCTATTTAAAAGTGACAACTTTCGGTTAAACATGTCAAACCGTAAAACTATTTTTTTTAAATTCATTCTTCTCATCTTCTATTTAATATTGTCGCCTATCAAAATGGTAGGCGACTGGAACGTGTAGCTTAAATAATTTGAAATTACGTTTGAATTTATTTAATTTATTGTGTGCCATTGAATTACTAAAACACCAAAGATTTTTAATAGTTTTAATAAAGCAAAGCAAAGCAATTGACGATTACATTATGATGAATAACATACAAGTCTTAAGAAATAAAAATAAAGTTATTAAATTATTAAATCAGTAAATTTAGAGAGTATTCTCTAAATAAGAGTTGCTCCCTTAAAACTCATATACAAAGCTATTTCAAGTAAGTTCAAGAGAAACAATTTCCGCTTTACAGTCAACTCACACCAAAAGAGAAATAAACAACTTAACATTTAAATAAACATTACAAATACCACTTACTCATTGGCTGGAAACTGTTCTGGTTCTGATATTATGGTTTACATCATTTAGAGAGCCTTATTGAGTTAACAAACGGGCAGAGGTTACCCTTACACTTGAATACGTGAAACAACTCCACTGAGTACCTAAGTGTTTCTTCGAATTTTTATAATGTTTTGTAACCCCTACCAAAATAGAGAAGGGGTTCTTTTTTGCTGTGTCAGGAATTATTAATATTCGGATAAAAGCTTCTTAAATGTACTATTCAAAATGGAACCCTTTCTTCAACCAATTACAAACAGTTATTTTTATAAACATTTCTCTACTGACTCCTCCTACGAAACTAAAAATGTTCTTGTCCCTGTTCTATGCGTATGCACTATCTTTTCACTACACCTATTTATCACCCATTAAGAGTCTTAACTTTACAGCGAAGTCTTATATGAGTAATCCATCCTTAAGGATACCAATCCATATCCGAAAGTATAAATTCATACGGTCAATCGTTGGTTAACGTAAAATACGGCCGAGTGCTTCGAACTACATATATTGGGGAGTTTTCGCATGACACTGACACTATGAAACTTGGATTTTGTAAAGGATGTGTGTCTAACAACGACACAGATGTCGCTCCGTGCTACATCTTGCTGGTGTACCTCACCAAATACTGTATAAGCCGTTTTAAGTTACTCCTTTCTTTCGTGGGATCCTAGCTCTACTGATGAGCCATGATATAGCGAAATGCGCCTAGGGATGGATCTGACGAAATGAAGGTTAATCTTTATATTATTTAAACATGACTTAATTTTATACTAAAATTTCGATTCCTAAACCAAGTTTAACAAATGACCTAGTAAGCGTTCCTCCCCTCAAAAATAAATTTTCAACCGCGGCCCCAACTGTAACTTTACAGAAATTAGCAATCATTTCTAAATACAAGAATTCAATTAAAAAATCCTTTTTAAGTTTTATGTTTTCATCAATCTCACGCATCAGTAATCTCAATTCGAGTGGCGCCATTTTTCGATCTCATTTTTAGATAATTACCAAGTTTTGTTGTTTTTCGGGCCATCGAGTTTTGGGCATTGTTATGGAACACTGCGCGCTCGACAGGGGTCCTAATTTAAATTTAACAAACTCAGTTTCGTTTTTAGGTTTTTCGGTTTTTATTACACTTTTAGTATCTTTCTTAATTTTACTTACCGGGGCTTATTTTCCCAATAGGCCCGCACCTAGGCCTAAGGCCCCACATTTAGAGGGCCCCGCGCTTGGCCTTAGTGATATATATTCACATACGAGTAGTTTAAGACAAAATACCTCATTTGCAAAACTCAATACAGGGTAATTCCTAAGTTGATACTTATTTTTTAGCTGTGTATAAAAGGCATTAAAGCAAAACAACATTTTCGAATCCTTTTCTCAAAAAACTCAAAAATAAAATACTTACATTCATTTATTACACTATGGATCAAATACGGTCCTAAATAACAGTATGAAAACTTCTGGGCGTAGGATGAGCCCGCGAGGGAAAGCGTTCTGCGTATAATTTCGAAGCAGCAGCCGCACTTTGACGGCACTCACCGTAAATTAGCATCATATCTACTAGTTCATTGTTTTCAAATTTTACCATTTTCACGTGTCACCAATTTAAAACTTACTTGCTTCAAAAAAAACACACCGCAGCAGATTGCCAAATAAATAACTGACCACGGACCCGTAAATTGCATGACTAATAAGAGAAAAACAACATAAGGTATTTGATGACCAGGCTCGCACTTATATTTTTTACTTCTGTATCTCGCCTTTTTAAGTTAAAAAAAAAGGTATTTGAAAATGTTGTTTATTTTAATGCCTTCTATACACAACTTAGGAATCACCCTGTATATTACCAGGGCGGATGGGCGCCGAACAGGAGAGGCAGGGATCGCTTTCCCCCCTAGCTACGCCACTGCCGAAAATTAAAACAAATATTATAATCTATTATAATATTATTTTTGGTTTACTATTTGGAGGTCCAACGAAAGTCCAATTTTATTGATGTCGGAAATTTGAGCAAAATAATATATTTCAAAAACCAATGCACAAGCGCCAAATGATCGTTTTTATTGCCGTAATTAAAGTCCACGGAAAAATGATTTAAAATTGCTTTTATACCTACTCTTTTTTTGATTTAGCCGAACGGGTTAAATATCCTCGTTTTGTTAGCAAAACGCTCGATGGAAAATTCTGTTAAAAACGGAAAATAGAACACGCAACAAACACTTTCATTGGTTTAGCAATTTATACACATCGGCGAAACAGTAATTGGTTTGGATTTCTTTTAAACGGTAATGTTGTGCCTTTTCGACTTTCGGGCAATAAATATTTCCAAAACTTTAAATCCTCAACCGGTTTATTTTTGTAAACCTTATTTTCTATGAATGATAGAAGAACCTTGGACTTGTATTGTCTGTATTTGTGTTACATCACAACGTTTCAACTAGTAAGTATCTCCAGTTGTCTTCAGGTGATTACTAAATAAGCACAGTAATTACAGCTCTATTTATACTAGGCAAATGCACTGGAGCATAACTGAGAGTTGCAGTCATGCGTTCAGTTCGTGCGCGGTATCTTAAGTTAACATCTACTTAACAAAGGTTTCCAGATATTTCTTACATCTAATGAGGGCTTACTAAAATAATCTGGATGGTCTAGTAGCAGCTTCCTTGAACTTTCCCTTCTTTCAGTGTGGTTTTTATGCAGGATTTGAGCTTCTGTCTACTTGATATGATGACCATCGTGGTATTTTAAGTTAACATCTACTTAACAAAGGTTTCCAGATATTTCTTACATCTAATGAGGGCTTACTAAAATAATCTGGATGGTATGGTAGCAGCTTCCTTGAACTTTCCCTTCTTTCAGTGTGGTTTTTTATGCAGGATTTGAGCTTCTGTCTACTTGATATGATGACCATCGTGGTATTTTAAGTTAACATCTACTTAACAAAGGTTTCCAGATATTTCTTACATCTAATGAGGGCTTACTAAAATAATCTGGATGGTATGGTAGCAGCTTCCTTGAACTTTCCCTTCTTTCAGTGTGGTTTTGTATGCAGGATTTGAGCTTCTGTCTACTTGATATGATGACCATCGTGGTATTTTAAGTTAACATCTACTTAACAAAGGTTTCCAGATATTTCTTACATCTAATGAGGGCTTACTAAAATAATCTGGATGGTATGGTAGCAGCTTCCTTGAACTTTCCCTTCTTTCAGTGTGGTTTTGTATGCAGGATTTGAGCTTCTGTCTACTTGATATGATGACCATCGTGGTATTTTAAGTTAACATCTACTTAACAAAGGTTTCCAGATATTTCTTACATCTAATGAGGGCTTACTAAAATAATCTGGATGGTATGGTAGCAGCTTCCTTGAACTTTCCCTTCTTTCAGTGTGGTTTTGTATGCAGGATTTGAGCTTCTGTCTACTTGATATGATGACCATCGTGGTATTTTAAGTTAACATCTACTTACCAAAGGTTTCCAGATATTTCTTACATCTAATGAGGGCTTACTAAAATAATCTGGATGGTATGGTAGCAGCTTCCTTGAACTTTCCCTTCTTTCAGTGTGGTTTTTTATGCAGGATTTGAGCTTCTGTCTACTTGATATGATGACCATCGTGGTATTTTAAGTTAACATCTACTTAACAAAGGTTTCCAGATATTTCTTACATCTAATGAGGGCTTACTAAAATAATCTGGATGGTCTAGTAGCAGCTTCCTTGAACTTTCCCTTCTTTCAGTGTGGTTTTTTATGCAGGATTTGAGCTTCTGTCTACTTGATATGGTGACCATCGTGGTATTTTAAGTTAACATCTACTTAACAAAGGTTTCCAGATATTTCTTACATCTAATGAGGGCTTACTAAAATAATCTGGATGGTATGGTAGCAGCTTCCTTGAACTTTCCCTTCTTTCAGTGTGGTTTTTTATGCAGGATTTGAGCTTCTGTCTACTTGATATGATGACCATCGTGGTATTTTAAGTTAACATCTACTTAACAAAGGTTTCCAGATATTTCTTACATCTAATGAGGGCTTACTAAAATAATCTGGATGGTATGGTAGCAGCTTCCTTGAACTTTCCCTTCTTTCAGTGTGGTTTTGTATGCAGGATTTGAGCTTCTGTCTACTTGATATGATGACCATCGTGGTATTTTAAGTTAACATCTACTTAACAAAGGTTTCCAGATATTTCTTACATCTAATGAGGGCTTACTAAAATAATCTGGATGGTATGGTAGCAGCTTCCTTGAACTTTCCCTTCTTTCAGTGTGGTTTTTTATGCAGGATTTGAGCTTCTGTCTACTTGATATGATGACCATCGTGGTATTTTAAGTTAACATCTACTTAACAAAGGTTTCCAGATATTTCTTACATCTAATGAGGGCTTACTAAAATAATCTGGATGGTCTAGTAGCAGCTTCCTTGAACTTTCCCTTCTTTCAGTGTGGTTTTTTATGCAGGATTTTGAGCTTCTGTCTACTTGATATGGTGACCATCGTGGTATTTTAAGTTAACATCTACTTAACAAAGGTTTCCAGATATTTCTTACATCTAATGAGGGCTTACTAAAATAATCTGGATGGTATGGTAGCAGCTTCCTTGAACTTTCCCTTCTTTCAGTGTGGTTTTTCATGCAGGATTTGAGCTTCTGTCTACTTGATATGATGACCATCGTGGTATTTTAAGTTAACATCTACTTAACAAAGGTTTCCAGATATTTCTTACATCTAATGAGGGCTTACTAAAATAATCTGGATGGTATGGTAGCAGCTTCCTTGAACTTTCCCTTCTTTCAGTGTGGTTTTGTATGCAGGATTTGAGCTTCTGTCTACTTGATATGATGACCGTCGTGGTATTTTAAGTTAACATCTACTTAACAAAGGTTTCCAGATATTTCTTACATCTAATGAGGGCTTACTAAAATAATCTGGATGGTATGGTAGCAGCTTCCTTGAACTTCCCCTTCCTCCAGTGTGTTTTTTTAATGCAGGATTTGAGCTTCTGTCCACTTGATTTGACGACACTGACAAAATGTTTATATAAATAAATTAATTCCATAGAAACCAGTCATGTCAATGGAAATTTAATTTTTAAATCTTACAGGGTATCTAACTTGGATTACTTAAATTGTACATTAAAAAGAAAACTATTTTTTTTAATATAGAGTAATCGGAGTATAAAAAATTTATTACACAACTCGGGAGGTAGTACTCCTGACCAGTCTTCTAATTATTTTTGCCAGCCCTCGCTATCGCTCGGGCCAAAACTACTTCTTCGACTGATTTTTTGTAAAAACAATAAAATGGCTAATTTGACAATTTCCAACGGGCCTGAATCCCCAATGAAGCTTATGCTGTGGTATAATCCCTGTCTGTTGCTCCAGTGGATTTTGTATTCACTCCTGATCCATCGCTTTATGGCATCTGTCACCCGGTATACTCGTCCAATCAATTTCTCAAGAAATTTATCTTTCTTTTGATGTGCCCTGTAAATTTCCACTCTTTTTCTTTTACAGAAAATAAGCTTTTAGTTGATGGAGATAAAAAGGATATAAAGATAACGCAAAATGGTTTTATATGTGTGCGGTCTACCGCCCCTAAAATATCCCTATTTCACTTTTACGCCTGTAACACCGGCAGATGTGTGGTTATTCCGTCAATTCGTTAAGAACTTATATTTCTACAACAAACGTGCCCAAATGGTTTTTGGTATTATAGCTGTAACCATGAATAACGTGCAAAGAAATGCAATTACGAGGACTGTTGGTCTTTCTGGCCATAAAAGTATTATATTATTGTCGAGAGAATATAATATTGTAGATTTTTCTTATGCCATAATAAAAAATATTTAGTATGTAAGCATGTGGTAAAGTAAGCGATGCAAATATAACATTATTTTTTCAATTTTTTTCTTTGATATGAAATCTGCAACAAAAAATACGCCCTCTTTGTAAACTATTGCCGACTCTACACGACCAATATTACTGACAGTTCTACGAATGTTATCAACCCCATTAAAGTATGAAATTTGCCCTTACACCCGTTTGTACCCGCACTGGAGGAAGTCGCTGATGAAAATAAGAATATTTGGTTCGAAATGGATGATTGCCAAGCGCACAATTCGCTTGTGGTACGCAAATATCTAAATAATGTCTCGTTGTCGGTCCAAACTAAAACTCAACAATTATTTGGCCAGCTAGGTCTCCTGACCTCTCACCAAAGGACTTCGTCCTCTGGGTGCATTTAAAAAAAAATTCTTTATAAAAGTGTTTGAAAATTTAGATCAGTTAAAAAATTCAATTTTAATGTAATCTTAAAGAATTACCCAGTACCAACTCGCTTATGTTCGTAGAGAATTTTACGATTGTATTGTTTAGCAGCAAATGGAAGTGTATTTGAACATTTAATTACGAATTAACAATACTTCAAACGATTGTACCGGGTGGTCAACTAAGAATGGCTGCCGGCCATATCTCAGAAACTAGTAATCGTACAGCATCCGGGTACCTACATTTTTTTATAATAAAAGTGCCCAAGAGAAAATGCTGGAAATTATTTTAGAGTTTGTAAAATACCGGCAAGGGGGCGTACCAGCCATGACCAAGGTTAATATTAGGATTTTCATCGTGTTTTGACTAATTGAGCGGTATAAAAAATATCTGTAGGTATATTAATCCTTACATATTTCCTAAAACTTTTTTTCCTATACAATTTTTCCGATCTAGTAAAATAAAGTGGTGGGGGGAATTAATTTTTTTCTAAAAATACCCCACGGTTACTCCGTTTGGTATAACCGATTTGAACAAACTAAGTCTCCTTTAATAGAACTTTATTTACCCTATAAACTGCGTTTTTGTTTTTTTTATCCTTCATTTTTGCCGTCGTCGCTAGATGGCGTTAACTGAAATATCAGCAAATATTAAGCTTTTTTTCGAAAAAGTTAAATGCAATGATAAGTTTGTTTTATTATGGTTAAATAGAGAAATTAATACTTAACATTTTGGTGAAAAACACAACTATGTAACTTTTTACAACCGGAGTTATTAAGAAAATTACATTATACGATTTTTTTCTTTTTATGGGCGTTTAAATTTCATCTACCTATAGAATAATTTTACCACACATTAATAATAAATAAATAAAAAGTTGCGAAGAATCGATGAATGTCTTTAAAGTACAACATTTTTAAAACGCTTATATTTTTAATTTTCAAAATATAATACTTAAGTAGAGGGAGAAGGGGGTTTTCACATCAATTTGCTCAGGTCCCTTCTGCGCATGCCCAGGCACTGTTTTTAAACAGGGCTGCTTTTAAACAGGGCTGTTTTTAAACAGGGCTGTTTTTAAACAGGGCTGTTTTTAAACAGGGCTGTTTTTAAACAGGGCTGTTTTTAAACAGGGCTGTTTTTAAACAGGGCTGTTTTAGCTGTTTTTAAACAGGGCTGTTTTTATACAGGGCTGTTTTTAAACAGGGCTATTTTAGCTGTTTTTAAACAGGGTTGTTTTTAAACAGGGCTGCTTTTAAACAGGGCTGTTCTAAAACAGCCCTGTTTAAAAACAACCCTGTTTAAAAACAGCTAAAATAGCCCTGTTTAAAAACAGCCCTGTATAAAAACAGCCCTGTTTAAAAACAGCTAAAACAGCCCTGTTTAAAAACAGCCCTGTTTAAAAACAGCCCTGTTTAAAAACAGCCCTGTTTAAAAACAGTGCCTGGGCATGCGCAGAAGGGACCTGAGCAAATTGATGTGAAAACCCCCTTCTCCCTCTACTTACTTATACTACGATTTACTATAATAACCTCAATTAATGATCACAAATCTTCTATGAGCCTACGAAATACCATACCTGTATAATGCCTTCTTTCAGGAAACTGGATGGCATAAATCCTGGAGCAACTGTTGAGTTTGGCATGCATTCGAAATACACGGCAATCATATCGAATACCACTTTATTCATTAAACGCATCCTTTCATTGTAACCCAATTCATTTGTTTTATGTTTTCAAAGCTTACTCTTCTTATTTTAATGGTGTATTTTTGGATTTAAATAACTTAAAAATTACCTTATAGAACAGAAACTAACGAAATGGTGTATACTTACCTAAATGTTTTTTTATTATTTTTCTTAAATTTTACATAGTGTAACTCAAAATTTTTTAATTGAATACAAAACAACGCATGTAAAATAAAATAATTCATAAATTTGAATTCAACTTTTTATTTATTATTAATGTGTGGTAAAATTATTCCATAGTTAAAATTGAAAAGAAAAAAATCGTATAATGTAATTAATTTTCTTAATAACTCCAGTTATAAAAAAGTTACAAATTTGTTTTTTTTACCGAAATACTAAGGATTTATTTCTCTATTATACCATGATAAAACAAACTTATCATTGCATTTAACTTTTTCGAGAAAAAGCTTAATATTTGCTTATATTTTAGTTAACGCCATCTAGCGGCGACGGCAAAACTCAAGGATAAAAAAACAAAAACCCAGTTTATAGGGTAAATAAAGCTCTCTTAAAGGAGACTAAGTTTGTTCAACGTGGCGTATTTTTAGAAAAAAATTAATTCCCCCCACCACTTTATTCTACTAGATCGGAAAAATTGTATAGGAAAAAAAGTATTAGGAAATATGTAAGGATTAATATACAGATATTTTTTATACCGCTCAATTGGTCATAGCTGGTACGCCCCCTTGCGGATATTTTACAAACTCTAAAATAATTTCTAGTATTTTCTCTTGGACACTTTTATCATAAAAAAATTTACCCGGATGCTGTACGATTATTTCTTTTGTAACAATAATTATTTGAGTTTAAGATTCCAGTATATGAATAGCGATTAGCAAAAATTAAAAAATGTTGCATTATCTTATAAAAAGTAAGAGAAGTAGTGCTTTCATCTCTTCCATGATCGTACGCCACTGTAATACTCACTTTGACCACTTATTTTTATTTCTAGTCTACAACAAAAGATAGCGATTTTGTGTTAGTTGTTTTGAATGTTACAAAAATAAGAAACGTGCCATAATGGTCTTTGGTTTTGTTATTACTCGACCAATGTAGTGTAGCGAAAAGAATAATATAACAATAACCAATAAAAAACGTACTTGTATTATGTTGCCCAGGCAACCTATTCTCTATGTGCGGATAAAGGTTTTTCAGAGTCAACTGCAAAACGGCAATTAAATAGGTAATTATAAATATAAAGTAAAAAAATACATGATTATTTATGAATGTGTGTGAAGAAAGCAACGAAAATTAGCCGCAACGGTTTTTTACCGTAAAACCTAGCCACGAATTTAACGTTAAATTGTCAATTGCGCCTGCATATTTGGCAACTATTTATCACAGCAACGAAAATGGGTATATCTCCCTGTAGCCACGAATTTCTTAATCAGTTGGAAAAAGTGTAAATGTGGCCACGGTAGTTTAAATATTAACATCTTTTAACTTTAAATAATTAGCAACGAATCTTAACTTTACTATCAATGAAATTATTAAATTAATTAATTAATTAAACACACCTATTTTTTTTATAAAGCTTAGCTTAAATCCTTACTATACTTCTAGCTATATGACATATTTCAAAAGATTTCGCTTATAAATTGGAAAAAAGTTGCAATTACATCCGAAATAAAAGTTTAGACGCCACCATATTTTAAGGAATGTTGGACTATACTTATAGCTTACGTATTCACTATATAACACATTCCAGAAAATGTCGGGGACTTTGTAAAAAATTAATAACTTCGAGATTCCGCTTATAAATTGGACAAAAATTGCAATTACATCCGAAATAAAAGTTTAGACGCCACCATATTTTAAGGGAAGTTAGACTATATCTATGGCTTACGTATCCACTATATGACATATTCCAGAAAATGTCGAGGACTTTGTAAAAAATTAATAACTTCGAGATTCCGCTTATAAATTGGAAAAAAATTGCATTATCATCCGAAATAAAAGTTTAGACGCCAGCATATTTTAAGGGATGTTGGACTATACCTATAGCTTACGTATCCACTATATGACATATCCCAGAAAAAGTCGGGGACTTTGTAAAAAATTAATAACTTCGAGATTCCGCTTATAAATTGGAAAAAAATTGCATTTACATCCGAAATAAAAGTTTAGACGCCACCATATTTTAAGGGATGTTAGCCTATACCTATAGCTTACGTATTCACTTTATGACATATTCCAGAAAATGTCGGGGACTTTGTAAAAAATTAATAACTTCGAGATTCAACTTATAAATTGGAAAAAAATTGCATTTACATCCAAAATAAAAGTTTAGACGCCACCATATCTTGAGGGATGTTAGACTATACCTATAGCTTACGTATCCACTATATGACATATTCCAGAAAATGTCGGGGACTTTGTAAAAAATTAATAACTCCGAGATTCCGCCTATACCTATATCTTATTTATCCATGACATAAAGTGGATACATTTTTTAAAATATGTCATATAGCTAGAAGTACAGTAAGGATTTAAGCTAAGCTTTATAAAAAAAAATAGATGTGTTTAATTAATTAATTAATTTAATAATTTCATTGATAGTAAATTTAAGATTTGTTGCTAATTATTTAAAGTTAAAAGATATTAATATTTAAACTACCATGGCCACATTTACACTTTTTCCAACTGATTAAGAAATTCGTGGCTACAGGGAGATGTAACCATTTTCTTTGCTGTGATAAATCGTTGCCAAATATGCAGGCGCAATTGACAATTTAACGCTAAATTCGTGGCTAGGTTTTACGGTAAAAACCCGTTGCCGCTAATTTTCGTTGCTTTCTTCACACACATTATTTGTGAAACCATTTTTTAACTCTCCGCTGTCAGTGAATTTCTCCAAATTGGGATATATACGATTTATTTCAGTTAAAAGATATTGAAATACGCATCCTAAAACTTAATTTTTCTAATGAACACAACTGGAATGGGTGCAGTCATGCTTTTAATTCGTGCGCGCTGTTATTATTGCATTGACCTAACAAATGTTTCCAGATATTTTTTATATCTAATGTGGGCTTACTAAAACAAACTGGGTTCTAGTATATGATAGCAGCTTCCTTAAACTTCCTCTAGTGTATGTGTGTATGCAAGATTTCGTTTTCTGTCTGTCTGCCTGTCTTTCCTCTTAACATTGTTTCTGCATTCTTTCATCCTTATTTTGAGTGGTCACTAAGTCTCACCATCTCACCAATAAAAGATTGGACACATTCTTAGAGGATCCTAGACTCAGTTATTTTTTGCTTGTTGGTTTCGTCTTCGTCAGGGGGCATGTTAAAGTGTCTCTCGTGCTGAATACCGTATTAATGTTGTATCGTCTGTACACTGAAACAAAAGTGGTTCATAATATTAATTATTATTATTATTATTATTATTACAAAGAAGAGTTGAGGTTGAAAACCTATAAACTCTATTATACTTAAACTAATAGTCTTGAGTATATCGAATCGCTAAATGTCAATGGTAAATTTTTAAAAGGTTAACAAATGAGTGAGAATAAATGTAAACTAATAGTCTGCAAAAAGAGTCATGTCAATTCTATTTTTAAAAATGTTTAATGAGTCCGCATCAATAGCCTCATCAGGCAAGATATTCCAGAGATTAAATACTCTGTTGGAAAAGAAGAACTCCCGGACTCGTGTGAAAAAATGTTCACGTCGAAACTTTAATCGATGACCTCGCAAGCGATTGTCTGTATTAAGGGTGAAAAGGGAACTTAAATCAACAGAGAATAGGTTGTGAAGTATCGTATATGTAAGGATAAGATCTCCCCGCACCAATCTATCCATTTCAGAAATGAGTCCAAAAATTATCAGTCTGTTCTCAAAAGTTGGTCTTACAACACCATACGGCATCCTAGTGGAAAATCGCTGCACTTTCTCAATTTGGTCTTTTTGTTGTTTTAACACAGGCCACCAAACACCAAACCCAAATTCAAGAATTGGGCGCACATAAGTTTTATAAATTAAAGAGCTAGTCCGGATATCAGGACGTGAAAATATTTTTTTTATTAAAAACAAAGACTGTTTAGCTTTTTTACACGCATTATCAATGTGTTTACCCCACGATAAGTCACTGCTGATCACTATCCCGAGGTCCTTTTGTTGATTGACCTTCATAAGCACAACGTTGTTAAGATGGTACTGTAACTTAGGATTTGTACGACCGAGATGCATAACCACGCACTTTGCTTCATTTAGGGGCATGAGCCAAGCATCACACCAAGTGGCTATTATATTTAAGTCATTTTGCAAAGTTTGCTTTAGCGGGTTACAATATAATTTAGTATCATCTGCATAATTTGATACTGTGCTGCCCTGAAGTGCGCTGGTAAGGTCAGCTGAATACACCAAAAATAATAACGGGCCCAAGACCGATCCCTGAGGCACGCCACTCAAAACTGGACGCAGCGGAGACATACTGTTACCTATCCTAACGGAAAACTCACGATTTTTTAAAAAAGCCTCTACCCAGCGCAAAAGATCGCCTCTAACACCACAGCTGTTCAGTTTATACAGCAATCTTCGTTTTGGTACCCTATCAAAGGCTTTAGAAAAGTCAAGGTAGGCGATATCAATCGGTAAGTTTCTATCAAGGGAGAAAGTCCAATCATTAAGGCACTTTAGAAGGTTAGTGGTAGTCGATCGACCTGGCAAGAATCCATGTTGTGTTTGAGGTATAACTTCATTGGGTTAACAGAAAATCCAGCAACTCTTTCACCAAAATTCTTTCCATGATTTTCACCTCGGATGGAGTGAGACTTATTTGTCGGTAATTTTCAGCAAGGAATTTATCCCCCTTCTTGTGAACAGGAATAACTGTCGCAGTTTTCCAGGCAATCGGAAGAGTTCCAGAATCAAGTGAGTTCTGCATAATTATAGACAGTGGTGTGCTTAAGGCAAATGCGCATCCCTTTAAAATAGAATTGGGTAGCCCGCCTGGAGCAGAAGAGGAGTTTGGAAGTTCACTCAATTTCTCGAACACCTTGACTTGTGTTATGTTTTAATGGCAATTATTAACAATCTTTCATTGAAACAATAAACTTTTTATTACTGTAACGAAATTCTCCTCATAAATTAATAACCGCATTCATTAATATCATGAATCCATGTTCATCTTGAAATAATTTATATGGGCTTAAATTAATTTAAAATGATCGTTGTTAAAATAAAATGTTCATTAAATTAAATAGTAGATAGTTTATACAACAAGAGTGGATATGATGTCCATATCGTATGAGGAAGTAAATTGAGCATGATGCCGTAGGCGAAGTGCTCAAACTTCCGAGTGCGATATGGACAATCCGCTCGAGTTGAACAGTATATTTTTCTACGACCAAACTTACGAACATTTGGTTTAAAAAATTTAAAAAAAAGTTTGCAGGCTGCTGGACTTGATTCCACGACTCACGAACATTGGATCCAAAGTTCGACCCTTTACCGTCTGGCCATTATTAGAAATTATGGTAAAACCGACTCAATAATAATGCTACATGAAATTAATTTTCTATGCATTCAGCAGGTTGCATTATTAATAAACCTATAATAGATGCGTATATATTTTGTTATATTGAACAAATTGATAACATATTGTACCATACGTATAAATTATGTGTGTGAGGATGAAGGCGGAGCCTCAGTAAATACAATAAACTGTGATTGGTCATTACTTTATAAGAACGCCACAAAGAAATATAATTCGTCTAACAATGTTGTCAACTAATGGGAAATTTCCGGACTTTTGAGAACACAGGACAGAAGAATGATAGGTCGGCGCTGTCTCCAACTGTGAAAGAGAAGTTTTTACGCATACGTAGGATATTCTTTAGAATCACTTGTGGTTGTGATCTGTTAAAAAAGTACTTTTTTCGTATTGTGTGCATTCATGGCATTTTTCTTAACAAATGGGAAATTTTATTTTTAAAGGTCGCAACACTGTGTAGTTCTGACAGTAGGAATATGAAATTTTTCCGTACAGTTAACTGGAATAGCCTACTTGTCTCGTCACTTAAGTGTAAAGGAAACAGTAAATTTCCATGTGCACTGAGAAAATTTTCTAATAGCCACTACTTGAAAATTAATACTGGGTATTAAAGTTTCTGCATATAATAGGCTCCAATGCAGAGATCGAATTGTAGCAATTAGATTGGTCTAATAGAAACCATCTAATAACCACTATTAGATTTTCGAATAGAAATGCTATAATATATTCTAATAACCGATATATAGTTACCTAATAGCTGGTACACCAATATCTAATTACGGCAATTAGATTTTCTAATACAAATGTTTAAATACCAATAACCGGTATACAAGTTTTTTGTTGCCTTATACAGATTTCTAATAACGGATATTCAAATTTCTAATTGCCCTTATTCGAATTTCTATTACCGCCTATTAGGTTTCCTATTATCTTTATTCGAATTTCTATTAACGGCTATTAGAGTTTCTTATTGCCCGTATTCGAATTTCTAATAACGGCTATTAGAGTTTCTTATTGCCCTTATTCGAATTTTTATTGTGAGTGAGGTCGCGCGCATTCGCCATTTCGTTTTTAATAAATATTTCGTTAATTTTTCCTTCTATCCAAAAGGCGGCCAAGTACCGACATTTGAAGCATAATTACCTACAATTTAAAGTTAAACAAGTTTGAATTTATAAATCAATAAAAGCAGAAAAAGAAAAATGTACCTACAAACTTCACAAGTTTTCTTTTTTTGCTTTTATTAATTCATTAATCAAAATGTTGTTAGTTCAAAACTGTAGATAATTGCTATTCAAGGACGGCTATTTGACCCTCTTTGAATAAAGAGAAAAGGATACGAAATATTAATTAAAAAATTACATGGCGAATGCATCACTAGACGTCAGTTTTAATAGCTATTATGTATTTCTGTTGGGGATCATAGAACACGCATATCCATTATAAAAAATGTATTTAATGTTTATTAGATAAACTAATAATCCTAATTTTTTTAACCACTCAAACCAATTCTATGGAACAATATTTTTTGTCAATGATAAAAACAAAAATTTGAAATATTAGTTTATCTAAACCATTATTATAAATTTCCTATGGCTATCCGTCTTGTTTAAAAAAACACAAATTTCACTGTATTTTTGAACTTTAATAAATTAGTATATACTTACATAAAAACGAGAAACTACTTACTTATTCAATAGGATAAAAAAAAATTGGCATATATAAGTTTTCATTGCCCAACTCTTTCATAAAGTCCCCATAAAGTTTTTGAAAACAAGGTTGAGGTCCACTCTTCGTTCATTGCATTTTGTTGTTTCTTTGTCTTAAAGTTGAAACTGCTGATATTTTCCTGTAATAATAATAATGACAAAAATAATAATGTGACAAAAAAAGAATTATAATTGTACCTAAAAATTGCCGAAGGGTCGTCTCAAAAACAAGCTATTCCAAGATCACTTTCTAAATGATATATTTTTGAAAAACGTTAGTGAGATGAGCTCATTTTTGACAGATAAAAAAATTTAATACGATACCAGGTGTTTTCTACCTTCACATCCTCAATCGTAAGAAAGGTAGATAAGGTAGCCCCTGAGATGAACCAGAAAGCCCCAAATTGGACTAACGTGGGTTACATAAAAGGATACACCATTGAGATAAATTTCTATATATCATTGGAACACATAAACGGAACACATAAAACGAGCGTATTACGTGAGCAAGCAAACTTGAGGAAGGCAAACCTTTTCCTTATTTTCAAAGAGGGTGGGGGAGATGACAATAAAATTGTTAGAAAATAAAATTAATGTCAAATAAAAGTGAAGTCTTTAAAGAAGAAAAATTGTATTTATTATCCTTTGGCGAGGGTCTACGCTTTTCTTTATTTTTTATTTTAAAAACAAATAAAACCGTTTTTATGTAATATTTAACATTGATTTAAACTCTTCCTAACTAGGTATTTCTTACCTTCAAAATTTTCAATATAGTATGTCCCTATGTAACGTGCAATCGTAATTTATACTCATCAGCCATGTTGAAAAAGTCCTAAAAACAAGTAAAGAAAAAAGTTAAAAAAATCATATTTTAACAACATACCTAATATCGTATATATAAACAGCTGACAGAAGGTTCGATAAACAAAAAATTTAGTAATTTTTCTCGTACTCTATTAAACAAAATTTACCAAAATATCAAATTAATTTGTGACCTTTTAAAATGTAAAACAACAGCTACCTAAAAAAAACATTTTTTAAAATGTCGAATTTATGCTATTCACAGGCCATCAAGGATACGAGATCACTAATGATAGTCTTGACCAATCCAAAGACAGGTAGATATCAAAAAGTAATACAGTATTTAAAAAAGAAACTGCAATTTAAACAAACAAGTCAATATTTTTTGGTGCATTTTTCATTATTATTTTTCTAAAAGAAACCATCATTAATATAATCATTTTAAAGTATATCATTAAATGAGAAGTTATTAAAAATTATAATTTGTTTTCAATATGCCGGCCATCTTGAATTCTAAAATAAGACCGGACCGTACAAACTATGTCTGTAGACAAGGATTAAGGTTGTATATCAATTAAAACATTATAAAAATATGTACTTACCATCAAATGGAATATTTTTTTAAATATTAAACAAAAATCACTAATTAATTACACAAACTTTGGGATAAAAAACAGCAGAGCATTTATTTCACTCCGACATGTCCGCGTTACCAAACATAAAAGATGGAAGAAAGAAAAACGTCGTTGTCTTGTCAATTCGATATCCTAATAGAGGTTATTGTTTAGTCTAATAGGCAGTATTATATTTTCTTTTTATTATTTTTTCTAATAGGCAGCATTCGATCTCTAGTAGCGGTTACTAGATTTCTTAATAGGAACTTGCCTATTGTGAAAACTTATTGTCACTATTAGAGCGACTAATAAAGCCTATTAGATTTCTAATAACTGCAACAAGATGATCTGAATAGCGCTCTATTAGACCAATATTTTAGCCGGTATTTGGGTCCAATGATACGGGTTATTAGAAATCTAATTACCGGTATTAAAGTTAAGTCTATGCAGAAATATAATAGTACGAATTTTCTCAGTGTGGAAGTAGAAAAACTACTATTCCGCATCCTGTTTTCATATTAGGAATTACTTGTTTAAAGGCCTTTTTACATTGGGTGCAATTGCAAGAAAAAATTGCCTGAAAGCATGCGCTTTGTCATCGTTTTAAACAGCTGATGCAGGTTTTAAATGAGAAAACGTGCATCAGCTGATTAAATCGTCGTCGAAGCGTATGATTCCAGGCCATTTTTCTTGCAATTGCACCCAATGTAAAAAGGCCTTAAATATAATGCGTTAATTCCACGATACCTTATACTTTCAACCTTTTTTGGTATTTAAATTGCCTTATGCTATGAGCATAAACATCAGTTTTTTTTTATATGTATAAGACGAAGCGTTCAGTCCCGCTGCGTCGCTTTACGCTAGACAAAAGAACGCACCACTCTTCTGTAGCGTTTTATAAAAAGAGGTATTTTTTAATATTGAACTTTTTAATCAAAAAAAGCGGCGGGACACCTTTCAAGTTATAAAACCTGAAACCTAATAAGTTTATGAATTTTTAAACCGGAATTCTTCCACGTCGGCAATCTAACTTCGTTACTACACAACAATTTCTTTAACTAAAGTTCCTGGACAAAAAGCACGAGAGAGAATTCACGATGCTCTAGGGCGAGATTGTCATAAAATTGAATGCCATAATGCTGCGATCCATGCTACGTTGCTAGCTTCCCTGATTTCGTCAAGTTATTCGAAAAATACCAGACGTGTCATTTATCAGGGCTTATTTTTGGTTAAAGAGGGCTCTAGGCTCATTACGCAATCCGGGGCCCTTAATCATGAACGCCCAGAGAGCCAATTTCTGGCAGGGAGGGTAACCAGCAGCAAAAAAACAACGTACGCGGTATCAATAACTTTTCCTATCAAAAGTGACTTCATCATAGAGTTAAAAATACTTCTACTTTTATATTAACATTTTTAATGTATTTCAAATACTAACGGAGCTATTGTACTTTGCCACATAAGCGGCCACCCTTTAGGTGCCTAAACCTTTCACAACTTTCATACTGTTTCTTCCTGAATAAGTTACGCCATAAAAATTTGCTCCATGTCATTCAACATGCTTTAATAATATCATTAATATCATAAATAGAAAATAAATTAGTTAAATTTTTTAAAATTAAAAAAAAATAGTACAAAGAAGCCGACATAGATCAAAGAACAAATTGAGCTTTTCTTCAATCGCCTGCTAGACTATTAAGCGGCACTATGCTTGTCGGGTCCTTTGATGCGTTCGTCTTCCTTTGTGCAGATATTTTTATTTAATAATACTGTTTTTAAATTATTAAGATAATTTTGGATAAATTTCTTTGAAAGTTTAATTTTTATTCTTGAATCGAAATAAAAAACTCTTCCTAAAATAATTATTTTTATAAATATAAATATTATATTTTCCCAGACACTATAAAGAAGCCGCTGCCGTAGTCGATGCGTGTGATTGAACGAATACCTGTAAGTGTACGTCGTCAACGGCTTCTTTATAGTTCTCGAGAAAGAATAATATTAATTAATAGAAGTTTAGTGTCCATAATAAAATAGAAAGAAAAGTCAGCGGCAATGGGACAAAGTTGAGCATCTGGTTTTTGCATTCCACTCAAGTTTTTTGCATTTTTAAGTCCATAATATTAATATTTATTAAAATATATAATTTAATACAGGGTTGGGTAAAATTCATTTTTATTTATAAAATCAAAAATCATTAATTTTATTCTATTAACTACTCGGAATTAAAAAATGTAAACAAAAATTTTCAATTAAATAATGATTTTAAAAAAAATATCGATTGATATAAATTAGTCCAACCCTGATATACATTTTTTTAAATTTCCAATATAGGGTGATGGCGCCAGTTATGTACCAATAATCGACACCTTAAGAAATAATTCATTATATTAAGATTTACCCAAATATAAATGTGTTTAAACTGACATCTCGTTGATCTATTGATAACTTAAGGATGCTACAAAAAGTTTTACTTTTTTATTGACTTCCCTTTTAATTTGTCAGTCATTATTTAACTGCCATTATTCAAAGCCGTTACAAAAGAGCATTGTGTTTAGTGGTTAGAGCTAAGGTAAATTATATTATTTTTCGGGTTTAAAATAAGATATCATAAGTTTATTGGAATGGATTTTACTTGTTGTTTTATAAATAGGTATATTTTAGAAGAAAACACTTTATCCAACGTAACTTATCCCCCAAATGTGTAATAAATACACGTGTCAATTACTGGAAACAAAAATCCCTTTAAATCAGTGATTGACAATGCGTGTCAATAACTAAAAAAACATATTTTTTAAATATTGTACGATATTTTACTACTGAAACTTCCAAATTACTTATGCGGAAGATTATACATATTTCAGATCTCGGTCCAGTAATTGCAGACAGAGTTATCAATAACTAACTAAGCACTGTCAATTACTGATGATATTTCTTATTTCTTGTTAATTAAAAAAGTTCGCTTAAACAAGAAACTCTTAAAAGAGAATAATAAACCTAAAACACAGCTAGTATATTAGTAGTTTACGCTGATTTTAGTAATGATGAAGTACTAGAAGGAAATAGTCAAGAAGAAAAAATTAATAAAGAAAAAGAAAACGTAAGACCTTATACTTTAATTCATGATACAGATGATTTGCCCTTAGCTGAATTAAAAAAAGAAAACAATATCCATCATGCTATAAAACCAAGAGATATTTTATGCTGTGAAGACTCGAAAGAGTTACCTTTGGCCAATTTAAGACAACAAATCAATAGATCTTCAATTGGAAGATTTGATATTGATATATTCATCCTTGTGGATAACCAGTTTTATGCCTTATATTATGACGATATGTTCTATTTAGGCAAAATTGTTGCTTTGGAATTAATGTCATCAACTATAAGATTTCTAGAAAAGGAGGAATTAAACATATATAAATTGACTTTAAAAGACGATATAGCAAAAGTAAACAACAGTTTTGTCTTCTTTGATCCATTATAATTTAAAATATCAGGACTGAATAAGAATTCCTTTATATTTGATTTTTTCTATATAGCACATATATGTAGGTATGTGTACCTTCAAAGGTTAAGTTTATATATTTTTAACCCTTACTAGATAGCCTTATAGCCTACCTATCTGTTAAAATTTTATTAATAAACAAGTATGTCAATTATAGGTGATACTTCATATAAATAAAAAAAATACATGAAACCTTTTAATTTCTTCTAAATCGATATTTTCTTAGTTTATTAATAATCATTTACCATTAAGTTTTTCAGTAAAACTCATATAAGTTTCAAAATGTTGATAATTACCTTTTTACAAAGGTAAATATGTGAAGTACAGCTTATACTGTCAATTACTGGTGCCTTTATAGGTACAATGTGTTTCACGATGGATGTAACGTTAGACGTTTATGGAAAACGTTTTTGCCAACATATTGGTTGCTCAGATAAACAACCCTGGTCTATTGTTTGAAAATATTTTCAGTAATGCGGCGTTGCCACTTCTGCCCGAAACAGGTGGCAACATCGTTATTTTAAATTTAAACACCCTATACAGGATGATTCCTAAGTTAATACTATTTTTTTTTCTGTGTATAGAAGGCATTAAAATAAACAACATTTTCAATACCTTTTTTCAAAAAACTTAAAGATAAATTACCTACATTCATTTATTACACTATGGATCAAGTACGGTTCTGCCTAACTTGCCCATTGAATAACATTTAGAAAACTTCTGGGTGTAGGATGAGCCCGCAAGGGAAAGCGGTCTGCGTATAATCTCAAAGCAGCAGTCGCATTTTGACCACACTTATCGTAAATTAGCACCATATCTATTAGTTCATTGTTTTCAAATTTTACCATTTTCACGTGTCACCAATTTAAAATTAGCTTGCTTCAGAAAAACACACCGCAGCAGATTGCCAAATAAATAACTGACCACAACCCGTAAATTGCATGACTAATAAGACAAAAACATCATAAAGTATAGCAGGCTACGCTGTGATGATCAAGCCCACACTTAGATTTTTTAATTCTGTATCTCGCCTATTTTTTTAAGTTTTGTTGTTTGGAAAAAAGGTATTTGAAAATGTTGTTTATTTTAATACTTTCTATAGACAGCTGAAAAAGAAGTATTAACTTAGGAATCACCCTGTATATTATATTATTTTACAATTCCTTATACAATTCCACGTATAGTTTATATTAAATGTCACATATCTAAATTCAATTGTTTTTGAGATATTGACGATTAAAATATGGAATTTTACGACTTTGATAGGCTGTAGCATTGGCACGGCGCATCTAAGAGAAAAATGGTTTTCACCTTCTTATCTTAGTTTTTATTTTCTATCCAAAAGTACTTCCGGTTTAACATGTTAAACCGGAAGTTGTAATTTTTAGATAGAGAATAAGAAACTGAGATAGGGAGGTGTAAACCATTCGTCTCTAAGATGCGCTGTTCCAGTGCTACAGCCTGTCAAAGTCGGAAAATGTCATATTTCGAACGTCAATATCTTAAAAACAATTGAATTTAAATGTGACATTTAATACAAAATATACGTGGAATTGTATAGGGAATTGGAAAATAAGATAATATATAGGGTGTTCCGCTTAAAACAAAGATGTTGCCACCTGTTTCGGGCAGAAGCGGCAACGCTATGGTTGTTAATTTGAGCAATTAAAGTTTTGAAGAAAACGTATCACACTTTTTCTATACACGTCCAACGTTCCATCCATTACTAAAATATCTGTTGATCGACCTAAATTTTATAAAATATTTTTTTTTAAATAAAAAAGTTAAGCAGCATCTCAGTTTTGCAAATGAACTTAGGTTAGACGTGTAGTTTCTGTTTTTTTTAACTGTAACTATATTCCCAAATTGCCTTTTTCTTATATTATCGTATATTTTAGCCCAACTTGACAACCAGCGAAATTGTAACTATCAAGACGCAGACGTTAGCAGGGAATTCTCGCTATGCCTCGTCTCCGAGGCGTGAGTCCTCGTCGGCACGTAATTTGACAGGATAATAAAGACCCGCCAAGGTTTCCGCGAAATACGTTGAACACTCCTGCTGCATTATCTCGGAATCGCCTCTATTATTTAGGAATGCCGCAGGAAATTCAAGACATCAGTCAGTCGGGTAGATAGTATTCTGCAGGAAACAGAAAAGTGTTCCTCTTATTTTTGTCTACCCTATATTTTATTATACAAGCGAGCTTCTGAGTCATTGATAAATATTGTTAAAATATCATGCAGTATCATAGGCGTAGTTAGACGATCAACTCTGGGGTGCTAAAGTCCTTAAAGTATTTAAAATTTCATTTAAATAAATTGATTTGCGGTGGGAACGAAACGTCGAATTTGAAACCTAATAACGTCATATTGTAGAACGTAAAAAAGACCATGAAAGTATTCGGAATATTTACAATTTTTTTTCACCCAATTATTAAGCCCCATAATACGCAATATTCGTATCTGATTTTCTAGATCTCCTAGTACGCACACGAATTTGTAGCACCCTGTATACTTTTTATATATATATATTTAAATAATTTAATTTCACATAAAAGTACGTAACATTTTTGGAAAATCAAATTCTTAAAATACCGCTTCTTACATGGAACTAAACATAAATTCTATAATTTATTTACTTGAAATAATTTTATCTAAATTGCATCGTTTTTTTCTGACGTTTGGAATGACTTTTAGGAATTCTTTGTCATTTTCCGTTCACGTACATTTCGCGATTAGGTAGTTTTGCTTCGAAAATTTTCGAGAGTTAATAATTTAATAGTCTTAGTAGTATTTTTATGGTATTATTAGTATGATGGTTAGGTAAAAATTCAATATAATGATATATTTATCAATAGTATATAACATGTCGATATTAATCATTACAAAAACAAATGCAATTTATAATTTGATTTAAGACATGTCTGTTTCTATCAACTTTTTCAATATGAAGCATTTAACTGAGTTTTAATGTTAACTTTTCCAAGCATACAGAAATTAAATTCGATTCGATGTTCCTGAATGTGGACAAGACCCAGTTCGTTAGGTTTCATAACAGACAAAGAACGGTTGATAACATTAACTTAAGTATCGACAATAAACCCCTGCCGTGTTCAGAGCACCAAGTTTCTTGGTCTTTATCTGGACGAGTGCTTAAACTGGAGGGCACATTGTGAACATATTGTATCTAAACTGAGTTCATCATTTTATTTGTTTATAAATTTAAGATCCATATTAGGTAGAGAACAGCTAATAATGTTATATTATGCATATATAGAAACATACTTGAGATATGGTCTGACGTTCTGGGGTACTTCGACCCTATCTAAAAATATTTTTATAAAACAAAAAAAGATTTTAAGATGTATAGCAGGTGTTCCAAATCGGCATAGTTGTAGAGAGATTTTTAAAAATTTTAAAATCCTACCCCTTCCTAGTCTACATATATTCGAGTTAGCAGTGTTTGTGTTTTGTAATAAAGGTGACTTTATACAGGGCAGGGACATGCACAATTTTAATACAAGGTATAGAGATAGTTTTCGTGTTCCGCACGCTGGAGGAGTAATAGCCTATAATTCTCCTAAATGCCTTTGCACAAGAGTTTTTAATGTTTTGCCTGACAAAATTAAGGAATGTAATACTGTACCAATGTACCATGTTTTAAAAAGTCACTAAAGTCATTTTTACTATCTAAATGTTTTTATGATTTAGATGAGTTTATTAATTAAATAAATATATGCTCACAGGCCCAGTGATCTTAAGTAGGTACAGGGCCCTTGCTAGACGTTATTCATGGGGAGGGGGGGGGGGGGGGTGTTAGGGTATTAAGTTAAAAAAAAGTTGCATTTTTTGGGTGCCATGCCCTGTCAAATTCGGAAATAGCGCCGAAGGCGAAACATTTTCGGGGCCACGCCCAAAGTTCGTTTAAAATTCACCTAACTCAAAAGTAGTGTGTAGTTTCAAATTTCGAAAATAAAATTAGTACCTCTCCCACTCTGCATGGTTGGATTAAATTTGTTTTGGTAAATGTTATTTTTTACTTTTTTTTTTGATATTCCTAGCTGGTTCATTTGTGAAAATATGAATATTGATAACAAACCAAAATTTTAACATAAGACATATGTATTACTGTAACCAGTGTTTTTCGGGCTCGGTTTCTCATGATTAAAAATAAAGTAAATATCGCTCACCACGCCAAAATTGATGATTTTTTCAGAAATCATGTTTTCATTTTAGAAGCATAGATCTAACAGCAGTTTTTGGTGCAAATGCTTATAGGTTTTGAAATACTCCTTGTTAAGTGCCGTTTTGTATATATTCATAATAAAGCATTCTCGTTTCTTTACGCACTATTTTTTTTATTATAAATTATCACATTTCTTCCATAAAAAATGTTTCAATTAATTATTTTTTGGTTTGTTGTGCAAATATTTTATTGCATTGGGTTATATTTTTGTTGATTGAAAATAGCGCTAAAAAAGGCAGAACGGAAGAGACAAGTATATATTGGAAAAATGCTATAAAATATTCTTTTTACTCGGTTTCCTTCAAAATTGCATCAAAAATCAATAACTAAAACGATATGCGTCTGAAAACCCTAATCTCTATATAAAATAGGACTTTTAGAAGGAAAAGTTTAAAAACTACACGTTTCCTACAAAACCTTTGTAATCTAGGCCATAGGCGCCGGAACTTCAGAATTGCTCTGGGGGCTTGGAGCCCGGATCTCAACAAATAAAAAAAAATTCCTTTATTAAATATACACATAATATAATGTAATAGTCAATAAATTTTAAATATAATAACGCTCCCTCCACAGTAACTTCTAAAAAAAAAAAGGTCATCGGTCCAAATTTTGGGACCCCCCTCCACAGTAACTTCTAAAAAAAAGGGTAATCCATTCAAATTGTGGGCCCCAAGACGCGCGGGGCCATTCCTCCATCCAAAGTGACTTCTAAAAAAAATGTACCGGGCCCGTACGGAAAGACGGCTCTGGCCAGTTAGTTCCGAATGATCCAATGTTTTTGTGTACATTTGTGAATTATGTAGCTTAATTACCTCTTTGGTATTAAAAAATTTTCAACAGGAGAATTGAGGGGAAAACAGTAGAACAGTAGTTTAAGAGTGAAAACAGTAGATCTTCTGTTAAAACAGGAGATCTGGTAACACTGGCTCCAACTTGACCGCGCCGATGCTTGACCTTGCTGACTAGGCCGTGATGTCAGATCTGCATGATGCGCAGATCTGACATCACGGCTGCCAACGTGTAAAAAATATAAATCGAGCAGATAATTAAAAATAGCCATGTTTTCGAAAAAAATATTTTTAAAATATTGCATTTTTGTATTGTATTTTAGACGACTTTGTCTTATTTGCTACAAAATCCGAAAAATCACTAAAACTGGGGTATTTAACGAAAGTTTTCACTATAAATCGCTTTGGACTGGTTTTGAAATCATTAAATCTAGTGAAATTTCACCAGACCTGGCAACCTTGAGACTTTCTTTCCAAATTCTCTACGTGCTCTAAGCAAAGTGGCAGACCAGGGTTGCCAGATCTAGCATAATTTAATTTTCAAAGCCAAAATAATTTTTTCCTAAATATGATAACCTGCTAAATTAAAAAAGGAAACGACAACTGTAGATCAATTTTATAGAACAAAATTAAATTATCAAATCTCAAGTAACGCACGTTCGCAAACGAATTGCTATTAGTATCATTATTATGTAAACGTACTGTGAGGGTTAGGCTATGGGGGCCCAAGCCCCCAGAGCCCCCACGGAATCGGCGCCTATGATCTAGGCTAAGAATACATTATTTAAAGATTTAAATTAAGTGTCCAAGCGTTCAAAATTTAGGTTGCAACTAGATTTTTGGAGCCGAGCTCCGGAGCTCGGAAGGGGGGGGGGGACAGCCCCCCCCCCTTCCCCCCAATACGCCACTGGGTCGGACTGACCACAGAACAGGACTGACTAAACACACTTGTCGGAAATGGAAGTTGTCCAACGGACGGACAAATAAAATTGTTAGTAAATCTTAAGGTGATGAATGAGGTAAAGCGAACGTGGAAGGACACACCTTGATTCATTTAGGTAATATTGTTTTTAGTATCTAATATATTTTAGTAATATTTTTTTTAGAAAATAATCTTTTCTATCTTCTCTAGTAAGGCTAGGGAGACGATTTTTGAGTTGGGTAGTTCAGTCAAGTAATATATCATGGGGAGGGGGGGGGGGGGGATTGAACCCCCTAAACCCCCCCCTTACCTACGGCCCTGAGTAGGTATAGTAAAAAGAAACATAGGACCTAACTATAACATGGGCTGAAAATGTCAACCCAAGATGGTTTAAAATCACAACAATAAGTATATGCACACTTGACAGGACATACATTAAAAATTCAAATTCTGCAGTTGGGCCACTCAAAATTTTTTAAAAATTATATTATTTTACAAAAATAAACATTTAGTTAGCAAATGGAGGGATCCCAATTTTTAGTACGCCAAGGGGCGGGTTTGTTTAAACTCCAAATCTGAAATATGAGTCGTTAGTTAAGACCACCCAAGTTTAACACGAAAGGAGCCACTATGTGGTCAAATTGAATAGTCTGTATAGGTACATTTCGTGTCACTTTACATATTTGTCTAGTCACGGAAGTAAGTGCTATAATGACATGTACTCACGTAGGTAAGTTAAAGATTATGGTACAAAAGACTTTTTGTTTTGCATAGAAATAGGTATGTAAGTGGATGGCTTTGGCGCCAGATCGAGTTAAAGAAATTAAACAAATTTGTTGTTTGTTTGTCCTGGCCACTTATCCTTTCAAACATTCAGCCAGCTTGCTCTTGCTCAGCTTAAGGTGGATTCCGAACTACGATCCTCAGTCATGCGACACCCCCAAGGCATAGGCGTAGTTAGGGGGGTACTTGGGGGTGCTATGCACCCCCGAAATCTAAATTAGCATCCCCAAAAAAATTTACATTTACAATATATAGGCCATAGGCTAATTTCAGGTATTTCAATTAACAAATACTGATTTAGAAGGAAAGAAATAAGAACACGAAGTCTTCCTCCACTATTATATTAAATTAAAGAATCTCGTATGTTCAGAGAAACTTTTTATCTCTACATGTTTCGAATGCAGAAGCATTCATCTTCAGGAGAATGAATAAAAAAAGAAGAAACTAATAGATATCACCTTAACGGAGCATCAAAATAGTAAGTTCAGTAAATAGAACTGTGAGAAAACTAATACACACGTGGTATTGTAACAATAAAAATATATGGGGTTCAGGCTCATGGCACTGTAAAAGTTTATAATATGCAGAATAAAAAATATAACATCTCTGTCTGAGAAGAATGGTTGGAAAAATGTGGAAAAGAAAAGTTAATAATTAATCGAGAAATTGAAGGTTGGTCATAACAGAAAACTGAAGTGTGAGGAAGATGAAATTATAAATTATGTTAAAATATTTGGGTTATTGTTTAAAGTGGCAGTTCTGACAAGGTTCGTCAGAAGTAATAAATCGACATGTGGTATTCATCTGACGAACCTTGTCAGAACTGCCACTTTAAACAATAACCCAAATATTTTAACATAATTTATAATTTCATCTTCCTCACACTTCAGTTTTCTGTTATGACCAACCTTCAATTTCTCGATTAATTATTAACTTTTCTTTTCCACATTTTTCCAACCATTCTTCTCAGACAGAGATGTTATATTTTTTATTCTGCATATTATAAACTTTTACAGTGCCATGAGCCTGAACCCCATATATTTTTATTGTTACAATACCACGTGTGTATTAGTTTTCTCACAGTTCTATTTACTGAACTTACTATTTTGATGCTCCGTTAAGGTGATATCTATTAGTTTCTTCTTTTTTTATTCATTCTCCTGAAGATGAATGCTTCTGCATTCGAAACATGTAGAGATAAAAAGTTTCTCTGAACATACGAGATTCTTTAATTTAATATAATAGTGGAGGAAGACTTTGTGTTCTTATTTCTTTCCTTCTGAATTTCCACTCCACTTTAAGTATGGACTATTTCTTCAAATACTGATTTTGTTTAATGCAATGTGGATTTGTGGGTAGGTTATACGTTATTCTAGATATACATGCATGCAGTTAGTTTTAAAGGTAATAGTTCTCATTTGCTTTTCTTAAAGGTAAAATAAAATACCTATTTCGTTTTCATTTTTAAATATATTGCAATTAAATAAATACACACAATCTGTTCTTTTTTTAGGACTTCGGCACCCCTAGTGTTGACTGTCTAACTACGCCTATGCCCCAAGGGCCATCAACTCTTGGTTTCTTGTCATTGCATGACCTACTGATTGAGCAGTGTGTTCTTCCGCACCCCACGAGATGTCCGATATCATCCGGCCTGGTTACCCGCGGCAGTGTGTTCTTCCGCACCCCACGAGATGTCCGATATCATCCGGCCTGGTTACCCGCGTGAATGGGGTGGGTTGGGAGATGATTCATTTTACACTCTTCCCTGCATTCTTAAACCTACTAAATTTCGGCCACGAATCCAATGCTCGTAAGTCGTGAGTTCAAGCCCGGCAGCCTGCCAACTTTGGTTAACATTTTTTAGAATACGGTTCGTAAGTTTGGTCGTAGAAAAAATATACTGTTCAACTCGAGTGGATTGTTCATATCGCACTCGGTTTGATTTACTTCCTCGTGAGATATAGATATCATATCCACCCTTGTTCTACAATAGTAGTTTGTGCAACAAGAGTGTATATGAACGGCAGTAGAGTTTTGGACTTGCATTGTCTTTATTTGTTTAGAATCACTACGTTTCAACTGGTAAGTATCTCCAGTCATCTTCAGGTGAATACTGAGTGGATATGATGTCCATATCGCACGAGGAAGTAAATTGAGCCCGACGCCGTAGGCGGAGTGCTCAAACTTCCGATCGCAATATGGACAATCCACTCGAGTTGTACAGTATATTTTTTCTACGACTTAACTTCCGAACTTCATGCTAAGAATTTTAAAAAATTATCTTTTAAGTTGGCCATGAACTTGTAATAAGAAACAATTGAACAAAAATTTATTTTGATGGCAAACCCATGGACCAAATTACACTGTAACATATTTATCGATTTGGGTAAATTCTTATATTTAAACAAACTCACTTTTAAATATATATCTATCTTTCTTACATTCGGCTTTTTGCAGAATAACAGACAAAAAGCGATATATGTATTAATAAAAACGAACAATTTATTTTCTCAACCGTAGGCCGATTGTTTTACTGAATTGCACAAAAGAAAAAAAGGTTTGACGGGTTTATTTCTGCTTGCGTAAGAATTATAACTCCAAGAGTACAACAAAATAGCTGTATAATTCGTTTTAAGCAGTTAAAAATGGATTTTGTGCATTAATATGAATTTTTAACGTTCGCTATGGTCAAATTTTTCAAAATAATCGCCAATTTACAAACCAGCAACACTGTTAACGTGGAAAGAGAAGTGGCAACAGTGTAAGTAGAAGTCTAGAAATAACATAACCTTAAAAATTTGAAAAATGCATTTTTTTTGCCAGAAATCTTACTATTTTGTCTGTTTTATCAGGTTATCTTTATGTTCCACCATTTAAGGAAGAATTACCAGTTGATTTTCTATGTTTGTTGCGTATAATAACAGTTTTAAGATCAATTGGGGTTGGATCCCCGTTCAAAATATATCGTAAAATATCCCCGTGCACAAATATTTATAATAATATATATTATTTATATGGAAAAAATAACCAAGGTTAGTAAGAAAACGTTCATTTGATAGGTATATAGTACATTTTATGAAAAAGCTTGTAGTAATTGTCTAGAAATGGGTGAAAGTAAAGATATTTTTAAAATAAAGTGGGTCTATGTGCAAATCATTAGTTCGGTCAGAAAATAACAATAATTTGGTAAAAATATATATTGGTATTAATTTTGTAATTATACCTTCAATTTTTCCACCTTTTCGTGTACTCTTTAGAAAAATATTGTGTATACATAGACTCTGGGATAAGTGTTTTGATTTAAATTTAGAAAGAACAAATTTCATCTGACAGATATTTTTGAAGCATATTGTTAACCTAACTTCTCTCAACTGTCAGAAAACGAATTTACATGTACAATTACCTAACTAGGATGGATATGAAATTTTGCCGCACAGTTAACTGGAATAGCCTACTTTACATGCTACTTAAGTGTAAAGGAAACAGCAAATTTCCATGTGGGAGTAGAAAAACTATTAAGTATTATTACTATAGGCTCACCACGCCAAAATTAATGATTTTTCATATATTTTTGAAGCGTAGATTACAAATCTGAGAGCCGTTTTTGTTGCAAATGCTTAGGTTTTAAAATATTCCTTAAAGTGTCGTTTTGTATAAAGGTGGTAAAGGCATTCTTGTTTGTTCCCGTATTATTATTTTTATTGTAAATGGGCTTTACTATAATCGAATTTATCATATTCAGCACTAACACTAACTAACCCTATGTTGGTTTTACATTAAAAAAAAAAAATTTAAAAATTTAGAATAAAAAAGGGACGAAAAATTAGGTTGCAATTAGACTTTAAGATCCGAGCTACCAAAATTCAAAATCGGTGGGTACACGCGGGTCCGATGATTTTAGAGTGGGCACTATCGAAATGAAAAGAGAGATCAAAAAAAAGGTCCTGGCCACGAGTTATCTACTACTTTTAAAAAAAAAATCTCGCTTGATTTTGGGTAGGCACCTATCGTTTCAAGGTGACCCAATGCCCCCGGCGCCGTCACTGCTCTTAGGATTGGCAGCCTCCCCTTGGTTGCGCCACTGACTGAAAGGAAATGTAGTAAAATTAAACAAAATATTTATAGGACATTTTTGCATTGAAATAACATGCTTCAGAGCATGTTCTGTATCGCTGTTTCGTGAATTTTCAAAACTAATGGAATATTAGCGATAATACCTGCTTGCACATGAAAATTGAAATTCAATCACATCCTTAACTTTCAGTCGTATGTTATTTCCATTGCATTTCCTGGTAGTCGATGTGATTTCGATTAAATTCTCGTCTGCAACCGAAGCGTGACTCCGAGGTAGATTGCCTGATATCGGAATAAAAATTACCGTTTTTTTTTGTGATTTTTATGGCCTTCATGCCTGCTTATTGCAATCCTTTTGCACATGGCATGTATAAAACGAATTGATTCCATAAATCGGCATAGGTCAGTGAAGATAAAGGATAGTATTGACTTTAAAATTGAAATGCTTTATAGATGTGCAACAGCAGTGGCGTAGCCAGAAAATATGTTCGGGGGGGGGGTTCATATTTTCCAACCCGGTTCTATTAGGGTGGTTCGAGGTTTCACGTAAAAAATAAAACCATATTGATATGTTTATACATAGTATAATAATGTCGGGTTGCATAAAGATTTTTAACAATAGTTAACTAACCAGCAACTTTGACTGTAGCAGTGGCGTAGTGCTTAGGGGGAGGGAGGGCTCAGTGGGCGTAAATAGGACATTTTTCTGGAAAGAGGGACAGTCGGGACTACATGTATTTCATGATATTGTACCTAGCGAAGAAGGCGGAAAAGCGCCGCAGATGAAAAATTTTGGAGGCCTCGCCCAAAGTTCGTTTAAAATTCACCTAATTACTATCAAATTTCGAAAATTGAATTATTACCTCTCCCCTTCTGCATGGTTGATTTAAATTTCTTTTTGTATTTTTTTTTAATGTTCCTAGCTGGCTCTATTTAAAAAAAACCATTTTTTATATTTGTGAAAAATATGAATATTGGGTCAATCCACAATTTTAACATAAAACGTATTATGTATGACTCTACTAGCGTTTTTCGGGCTCGATTTTTCATGATTAAAAATAAAGTAAATATCGCTCACCACGCCAAAATTGATGATTTTTTCAGAAATCATGTATTTTATGAGCAGTTTTTGGTGCAGATGCTTAGGTTTTGAAATACTCCTTCTTAAGTGCCGTTTTGTATATTCATAATAAAGCATTCTCGTTTTTTCCTGCACTATTTTTTTTTATTATAAATTATCACACTTCTTCCATAAAAAATGTTTCACTTAAAATTTTTACTTTAATTATTCTCTTTAAAAATAAATAGGTACCTAATTATTTTTTGTTTTTGTTGTAAAAATATTTTATTGCGTTGGGTTATATTTTTGTTGATTTAAAATAGCTGTAAAAAGGGAAAACGGAACAGACAAGTATGTAATAGAAAAATACTATAAAATATTATTCTTTTTAATATTCGTTTTCCTTTAAAATTGCATCATAAATCAATAACTAAAACGATATGCGTTCGAAACCTTAATCTCTATATAAAATAGGACTTTTAGAAGGAAATGTTTAAAAATTAAACGCAGTGTTTTACTGATCGAAAAGCCAGAAAAAAAACGTTAAAATATATTTTTTTTGGCGCTTGTGTAAATATTTCTCTATCCAGAGAATTACCCATATATTAAATATTTTGACGATGCACTCGCTCCCTATATGACTCACACATGATGACGCAGGTGTAGATATTTCGATGAAAATGTTTGAGCTTTTTTGTTTTTTAATGGCTTCATCAATAAAAATGAATTTTCAATAGTCTAATTTCTAATTGTATCGTTGCTGCTAGACTAAGTAGAATCGTGAGGAGTGACCAACCGATTTCGTGGATTGAGATTTTCCTGGCTCCGCCGCTGGTACGCCTATGGTTCGAATACAAATGTTTCAGCTTTAATCATCATATGCTCGGTTGCACGCTTAGCCAGTCCCACACAGTTTTCCTTCTCTTCCCCATGTAAATACAAATCAATGTAAATTAAATAAATAGGAGCAAAGGTAAACCTTAAAAACCAATTAAATAAATGAATATTTTAGCACCAATAAGTCCAATTTCCTTTCTACTCTCATCAGTTCACACAAACAATTTAAATCCCATTTCTAAGCCCTGATTACGTTCAATGCATGATGGACATAACTGTCAAGATAAGTATAATGCAGGAAATGTTATTTCCGCATGGGACAGTGTGTTCTATCATTATGTTCACATTACATTTGTAGGAATCGTTAGTCGTTGCATTCCTATTATCTATTTTATAAAGCATGTCTCTTTAGATAAGGGTCTTTTGTATGCTTAAGTATGTGGAGGCTTTACGTCTCCCACACTTGTCTGCCAAATCATGTAAATATTTTTGATTTCTAAATTTTTTATATCATTTTTATTTCTTCATAAGCAAAGTATTTTAAAACAAATTTTATTCTTAAATCAGGCGTGCATTTAATATTCTTTTACAGCTCTTAAAACCCAATAATAAAATTCTTGTAAATTCTGCATAAATAGATAGTTTACGTTTTATGATAAGTTTACTAAATTAGGGTATTGTAAAATATCATTTGGATTGTTGTACCATCAGATGGAATTACCCGGGCTTTGCAATAAAAGTAGTGTGGTCATAAACCCAGGTTCAAATTTTAAGGTTTCGTGACGTACGATTAACAGCCCGGTAATCCCAGAATTTAGGATGGTACAATAAACCGTTGTTGTAAATAATATAACCTACTCCACAAAATTCACCCTCTACTAACTAGTTGGCCAATAAGAAATTGGCGTCGAGACAGGGGGTGGTACCATTGTCCAAAGTATGGACACACTTGGTTTTTCTTACCGAAGACAGTTAGTTAAGAAATTTTGGGGAGTAGAGTTTTCGTTTTTTTTCGTTCTGTCAAGTTTGTCAATTTTTATCTGTCATATCGCGCACGCAACTTATATTTTTCTAGTTAATCGGTGTTATGTATTTTTGTTGAAATTAAAAGTTTTCGTGTTTTTAGTAAAGGTGGCGTTTATTATTCCGTCCTCTACCTCCTTATCAAAAGTAAACTGTGCATCTACACTCATATCTTAAATAATAAAAAAAAGGCGTGTGTTCTCAACAACACAGCAACACACCCGCCAAAGTGGTGACCCCGACGTGATCTGATAATGAGTGTAAATAAATAGTGTAAAGTGTATAGTGATTTGAGATATGGACATAGCAGAACAACGTAAGTAATTTCGCATTAATTACTGACTTTCAGTGACTTTTTCGTGACTATTCTGCGCACAAAGTGACTTTTTTTTGGGTAAAACCGGCGACCTTTCGTAAATCAAACATAGTTTTACGCACTTTTTTCTTATATATATACATACATACATTTGGACGAACGATGCCTAATCTAGAAGCAACAGACGACGCCGCAGCGCCTAGCGCAGGCCTACCTGGGGGTTCTATAGCAAACATTACTGCTGTAAACACGATCGCGAATGCAGTTGCGGTAAATGCAGCACCGCGCCTTCCGGACTTTGATCCATCGGATCCCGAACTATGGTTTGTGATCGTCGAAGCAAGTTTTAATCGGTTAAACATAACGGATACACAGCGGCAATACCTAGAGATTCTCGCTAAATTACCTCCTCGGTACATTAGTGAAGTGCGCGATATCGTGACCAAGCCGTTAAATAATGACTCTTATGCGGAACTCAAGCAACAACTTATCAAGCGCCTAAGCACCAGCCAAAAGCAGAAAATAAGGCAGCTCCTGGAGAACGAAGCCATGGGTGATGAAAAACCATCACAATTTCTTCGCCGGTTACAGGCACTAGCAGGAATAGCTGTTCCGGAAACATTAGTGAAGAGCATTTGGGTAAGACGCTTACCAGATAATTTGCAACCCATCCTCGCTACACTGACACACCAGACGCTGAGCGAAAGCGCTGACCTAGCAGACAATGTATTCGCTGTTTTGCCTGCAAGACCAGCAGTAGCCGCCGTCAACGCCAATACAGGCTCAGAGACCCACCTTTATTCGCTGATACAACAGCTAACCCTACAACTGTCAGACGTAAAAGGCGAGTTAGCCAGCATTAAGCAGGGAGTGAATGCACACAACAGTCGCCGCGGCTGGTGCCCGCGAGACCGTTCTCAATCCGGTACGCGCCCGCGATCTCCATCCGCGACGCGAGATTTGCGCACCGCCGGTTTGTGCTGGTACCATCGGCGTTTTCAGCGTGAAGCTAAAAAGTGTACAGCGCCATGCACGTGGACCCCGGGAAACGGGACAGGCGGTCATTAAGTGCGGCTAATGACACCCGCCACAACAAATCACGCCGCTTATTCGTGTATGACCGAGGAACCGAACTTCATTTTCTCATAGACACTGGCGCTGATCTAAGTGTTTTTCCGCGAGTGCAAGTGAAAGGTACACCCGTCCAATCTACGTACGAGCTCTCAGCTGCCAATGGATCTCCCATTGCGACATACGGGACGATTACGCGTACTCTGGACTTGGGATTGCGCCGTGATTTTCCATGGAGATTCCTTATAGCTGATGTATCTAAGCCAATCCTTGGGGCGGATTTCCTGGCGCATTATGGTCTTCTTCCAGACCTGCAGGGACGCAAGCTTGTGGATAGCATGACTCAACTTACATCACGAGGCGATGTGACTGAATGTGAAACCCCGTGCATTAAAATTATCAGTGGCGTATCACCCTTCCATGAACTTCTTGAAAAATTTCCCGAAATAACCCGACCAAGCGGTGCACCAACAGAAGTCAAGCATGAAACAAAGCATTACATTATCACCACACCTGGCCCGCCGGTTGCACAGAAACCACGACGTCTGGCGCCGGACAAACTTAAGGCCGCTAAAGAGGAGTTTGATGCCATGCTTAAACTGGGACTTGCACGCCCATCGAAAAGTCCCTGGTCCTCACCGCTGCATCTGGTGCCCAAAAACACTGACGAGTGGAGGCCCTGCGGGGACTACAGAGCTTTGAACAGCCGGACCTGCCCTGACCAATATGGCATTCGCCATATCCAGGACTTCGCTCAAGAGCTTCAGGGGAAATCAATCTTCTCCACCATAGACTTGGTACGTGCTTTCAATCAGATTCCTGTAGCTGAGGAAGACATCCCGAAAACAGCTATTACTACGCCATTTGGTCTTTTCGAGTTTCCTGTCATGCCATTTGGACTCAGAAACGCAGCTCAGACATTCCAACGTTTTATTGATGAGGTTACTAGAGGACTGGATTTCTGCTACACCTATATCGACGACATTCTTGTAGCCTCAGCGTCAATCCAAGAGCACACGGGCCACCTGGAGGTACTTTTCCAGAGACTTAAGGAGTATGGTATTATCATTAACCCAAGTAAGTGCGTATTGGGGCAACCAGAAGTCAAGTTTCTCGGGTACATCGTGTCCAGCGCCGGAACGCGACCCCTACAGGAGAAAGTCGAAGCTATACGAGCCTATCCGAAGCCCGATACCGCCAAGCAACTTCGCCGATTCTTGGGTATGCTGAATTTCTACAGGCGATTTATACCCAAGGCAGCAGTTATTCAGGCACCATTGAATAACCTCCTTAAAGATAAAGTAAAAGGGAAGGCACCACTACACTGGTCCCCGGAAGCTGTTGCATCGTTTGAAGCCAGCAAGCAAGCGTTAGCCCAAGCAACACTGCTGTCGCACCCTAAAATCGACGCACCTCTTGCTATGTTCTGCGACGCCTCAGACTTTGCCGTAGGCGCAACCCTCCAGCAGTGGCTTGATGGAGAATGGCAACCTTTAAATTTTTTCTCCAAAAAGCTTAGCCCAGCGGAATCCAAGTATGGGGCCTACGACCGTGAACTTCTTGCCGTATATCTGTCAGTAAAGTATTTCAGGCATATGGTAGAGGCAAGAAAATTCATCGTTTTTACGGATCATAAGCCGTTAACATACGCCTTTCGCCATAAAACGTCTCAAGTTTCACCTAGACAGTTTCGATACCTGGACTTCATCGGCCAGTTTACTACGGATATACGTCACATTGCTGGCAACGATAACGTGGTCGCTGATGCCCTATCCAGAGTCGAGGAAATACAATCCTTAATCGACTACGAGGCACTGGCAACATCGCAGCGCGCTGACGAGGAGCTTGTCGGATTACAACAAGATGTTTCTTCAACACTGGATCTCAAACTAGTTCCAATCCCTGGCAGTACCTGCAGCCTTTGGTGTGACGTTTCGACAACTACTGCTAGGCCCTTCATTCCAAAGCCATTTAGAAGAGCAGCATTTGACAGTGCGCACAGCTTAAGCCATCCTGGTGTCAAGGCTACAGTCAAGTTAGTTACGCAACGCTTCGTGTGGCCTTCTATCAAGAGTGACTGCAGGAAATGGGCACAGACTTGTCTTGAGTGCCAGCGTTCTAAAATTACACGTCATGTCACAGCTCCGGTTGGAACATTTGCACCACCTTCTAGCCGTTTTGAACATATTCACCTCGACTTAGTGGTCATGCCATTATGTCAAGGTTACAGATATTGTTTAACCATAATTGACAGATTTTCTAGGTGGCCGGAAGCCGTTCCATTGCAAGATCAGGAAGCAACCACCATTGCACGAGCGTTCTATGATCATTGGATTTCTAGATTTGGAGTTCCTCTACGGATCACCACTGACCAAGGACGCCAGTTCGAGTCGCACCTATTTAAACACCTTACCCAGCTGATAGGTGCCAACCACATTCGCACAACCGCTTACCACCCGGCTGCTAACGGAATGGTTGAAAGATTCCACCGCCAGCTTAAAGCTTCTCTAAGATGTCACCAAACCCGCTGGACCGAAAGCCTGCCCACAGTTCTGCTGGGAATTCGGATGGCCTGGAAGGAGGACATTGACGCTACCGCAGCAGAGATGGTGTATGGTCAACCTATCCGTCTACCTGGGGAATTCCTGACATCCCGACCTCCAGACGCTAAGGATGATGGTGCCTCTAATTTCATAAAGGAGCTCCGGCAGCATTTTAGCGAATTACGACCCACCAGCGGCACCAACCACAATAATAAGAGAAAAGTTTTCATTTTTAAAGACCTTGCAACAGCCACTCACGTCTTTCTTCGTCACGACGCCCAAAAGAAGCCACTCCAACATCCATACGATGGTCCGTACCGCGTGGTTAGCCGTGAAGACAAGACGTTCGTTATCGACGTGCGAGGACGCCAAGTCACTGTCAGTGTCGACCGCCTTAAGCCAGCCTATATCCTGAACAAAGACCCAGTCGATTTACCAATACCTCAGGATATGGACACTGAGTACATCCTGCACCCAGCAGGAGACCAACAACCAGCTAAATCCATGCCACAACCAGCAGGAAGTCACGAAACTGCGCTTCAGGTCCCACAACGAGTAGAAAACGCAAACCAGCCACCAGCAGGAATCCATGCTCCTGCAGAACCTATCCGCCAATTACCAATGCGACAGACCAGATCAGGCAGACGAATCCACTTCCCCGATCGTTTCCAGGCTGGATTTTCGTGATTCCAAATCACTGGCAGGGGGGTGCTGTGGAGGCTTTACGTCTCCCACACTTGTCTGCCAAATCATGTAAATATTTTTGATTTCTAAATTTTTTATATCATTTTTATTTCTTCATAAGCAAAGTATTTTAAAACAAATTTTATTCTTAAATCAGGCGTGCATTTAATATTCTTTTACAGCTCTTAAAACCCAATAATAAAATTCTTGTAAATTCTGCATAAATAGATAGTTTACGTTTTATGATAAGTTTACTAAATTAGGGTATTGTAAAATATCATTTGGATTGTTGTACCATCAGATGGAATTACCCGGGCTTTGCAATAAAAGTAGTGTGGTCATAAACCCAGGTTCAAATTTTAAGGTTTCGTGACGTACGATTAACAGCCCGGTAATCCCAGAATTTAGGATGGTACAATAAACCGTTGTTGTAAATAATATAACCTACTCCACAAAATTCACCCTCTACTAACTAGTTGGCCAATAAGAAATTGGCGTCGAGACAGGGGGTGGTACCATTGTCCAAAGTATGGACACACTTGGTTTTTCTTACCGAAGACAGTTAGTTAAGAAATTTTGGGGAGTAGAGTTTTCGTTTTTTTTCGTTCTGTCAAGTTTGTCAATTTTTATCTGTCATATCGCGCACGCAACTTATATTTTTCTAGTTAATCGGTGTTATGTATTTTTGTTGAAATTAAAAGTTTTCGTGTTTTTAGTAAAGGTGGCGTTTATTATTCCGTCCTCTACCTCCTTATCAAAAGTAAACTGTGCATCTACACTCATATCTTAAATAATAAAAAAAAGGCGTGTGTTCTCAACAACACAGCAACACACCCGCCAAAAGTACAATAAATGTTGGTCGTACCGCAGAGTGAATTTAAAGTATATTTAAATATGTATTGCACTTTATTCTAAATGAGTGTTTATTTTCCTTTTATGCTGATCAGGCGTGGATCCAGGGGCGGCTCGTCAGGTGAAGTAGGTGAAGGGGCTCTTCACCAAAAAAAAAAATAAAACCAGGAGAAAAGTTTTTCGACAATATCAAATATTGATGTACCAATACAGCTACCATTTTAGCCCTTAAAAATAACTATGTTCGAATTAATAATATTAATTTAATCCGAATGTATCTATGTATAATGGGACCACGTTTAACTCCGATGGATAATAATTATAAACACTCGTGCATTTTGGCGCGCCCCAGCCGACCGTGTCCTTTAGCTCAAAGCAAGTGAAGACCCAACACCAAACATGGCTTTGATATTCACCATTGCTATGGTTACATGACATTAGTCACGCAAACAGCGTGTAACAATAATTTGCATTATGATGAAGAAGGGCAATTTAAAAATAGATCAGTCGTATGCACCATTGTTTTAGCATTGGTTCGCCTAATTTTAAGGTATTTAATTTGAGGCTTCGCTAAACTTACGGTTATAGATATCGTTTTTACGTGATTTACTGTGTGATTAAAAAGTTTTTATTTTTCAGTTAATTCAGTAGTTTACGTACCTACTTAATTGTGTGTTTTAAAAATGAACCCGATTAATGACATAGTTTGTAATATGTTGCAAACTCCATTCAGTCGTTGGACCGATGAGGATAAGAGGGACGTTTTGTTACACGGGTTTTTAGTCAATGTTTGTTTAAGTACCCGCACTATACCTAGCTCTTCACCATTTTTTAAGACCGCGGACTGCCACTGTGCGGATCCAGGGGTGACCAAAGGCATTTTCGCCCCCCTAAGCCTTACCAAATAGGTGCTTTTTTACTGTGAGCCTTGAAAATTGTGGGGTGTGTCAGAATTATTTTTAGAAAACACTTTTGAGGGTAAGTAGAAGTTATATGCAGAAAAAACATTCGGAAAAAAAGATATAAGCCCAAGAAAACCTGAAAAATAACTAATAAAGTTTATTATACAGGGTGTTGCATAATTGAATGCAAATCCGAAAGGGCGATAATACTTAGACCATTTTAAGAATATATGAACATAGGTCCGCAACCGCTTTATTATTGAGATACAGGGTGTTTAAATTAAAAAAAAATCATCGGAAGATTAAGTCATTATCGAGGAACTTATCAAAAATACTAAACCTGCTTGAGGTATGGACTTAAAAGCGGCATATTTTAAAATTATTTTAGATTATACAGGGTGGCTCAAAAAAGTGTGGTGAACTAAACTTGCATTTTTTTAAATGGAACATCCTATTTATTATATTATTTTCTAATTCCCTATAAAATTCCACGTATATTTTGTATAAAATGTCATATGTCTAAATGCAATTGTTTTTGATATAGGTACTTATTAACGTTTAAAATATGCTATTTTCAGACTGTGACAGTCTGTAGCATTGGAACGGTGCATATTAGAGAAAAATGTTTTTTTATCTTCCTATCTTAGTTTTTTATTCTCTATATAAAGATAACAACTTCCGGTTTAACATGTTAAATCAAAAAAATGGTTTTACGGTTACCAATAATATTATTTAAAAAAAATACTTTTTTATTTTGAGGCTTCCATGCCAGTGTAAAACGCGGCATCGTTTTCTGGCTTATCTAATTGAAAATGTATTACAAAAATTTCACAAGAACTTCTAGTTTGGCGGATGACACCTTATTTTTTTTTCAAAAAAAAAGTTTTAATTATACTATAGGTTCAAATTATATCATTCGCCATGCATAACATAAAAATAGAAGTATTGCGACTATTTTTGTTAATTTCTTATAAAAAATCTCTATCAACAAATACTCAGGCAACCAAACCAGAGGCAGTGGATGGCGTAGCCAGAATTTTAGTTCGGGGTTCCTAAAAGGGCAGGGAAAGCGACGAACCAGCGCCGCAGGCAAATCGCAAAACACAAATTAAATTAAAAATACATTATTTTTTAGGACAAAGATTTTTTAAATTTTCATCAGAGGCGTCCCTGTTAATATTCCCTGAAATACTTTTAATCAAAAAAATTATACACCACTAATTTTTTTAAAAATAAATATTATGTTTATAATAAACCTCTATCTTCTCATAAAAATTGTCTCTTGACTTTTTTTTGTCAGGCGGACATTTTTCGATTTAAAAAATAAAATAAGATAATAAATACGCATAAAAATATGTTTTTTTATTTTTAAAAACTATTTTGAACAAAAAAAAATTAAATTAACTAAAGATCTCGATTTCACTTAAAACATTCGTGATCGAAAGCCATTATTGGCTTAAATAATGCGTTCGTATGGACTTTTGACCTACACTGTAAATGGTAAAAACATGCATTCTGTATACGGCAGCAATGGCGTCTACCATTTATTTAACTAAACTACTTTACATAACGAGAATTGGCGTGTTATATCCCAACATCGCAATCTCTCTAGGGGACCAGTCGAGGAACGTTCAACATCTGGAAACTGTCTCAAGATATAATCGCCTCGAATTTATTGTCTTTAACAGTGCCAACGGGGAATTAAAGATTAAAGAACTGAATTCTGCTTTGAAAACAAAGTAGTTTCTCGGTAACTGGGTTCAAAATAAAACTCAACTTGCTACATGCGAGAATGGAAAATAAACTTGCCCATAGCACAGTTTAGAGAAATTATTCTCTAAACTGTGTCCATAGTATAGATACAGGGTGCTACAAATTCGTGTGCGTACAAGGAGATACGAAGATGGTTAAATTGAGGCAAAGTTGCGTATTTTGGGGCTTAATAATTTGGCAAAAAAAAATTTAATTATTCTAAATGCTTTCGGAGAAAAAAAACAGAAATTTCCATTTTTAGTTTTTAATTTTTTGCGCTTTCATTTTTGACTTGGGAAAAAATTAAAAAACACTTTTTTATATCCATTTTTTATGTTCTACTAAGTGGCATTATTAGTTTTTAAATTCGACGTTTCGTTCTTTAGTTACCAACCTCAAGTCAATTTTTTTAAATACGGACCTGAAATTTTAAATACAGTTTTAGGGATTTCTAAGCTTTTTCAAATTTTAACGTTTTGTCATCTAATAATACATTTTTCAAATTATCTTTTTCATTTCATTACGGTCCTGAACACTTAAAGCCAAACTAAAAACAAAAGATTTCTGATTTAAAAAATCCGTACATTTTTACTCAAAGAGGTCTAATATTTGATATTTTGTAAAAGAAAAGACCCAAAGTCACGGCTTCAAATATCTAGGTCTGTTTATTTTTGTTACATGTTTTGCCTGAAACTAGAATCATCAGATCTTCTAAACAGTAAAAAAAATTTAAATTGTTTTTGAAACAAACATAAGCGCATCACAGTAACATAACTAGACTAACACTCCAGTTACCTTTTCTTCACTCGGGAGCATTAGTTTTTTTCTGTTTTACAATATTTCGTTCTAGGTCTAAGGCAAAAACTATAGGACTTAAGATATATTAATAAAATAAATAAAATACTTATAAAAAATAGAATTAGTTCTCATACCTTAAAAATTTGCTTTCTTTCTAGGTTAGAGTATTGTGACGGTTATTCTTATTGAAAAAATGAACGGCGTAAACACCATAACTTTTAATATTTAAGTAATTATAAAAATAATTTACAGGGCCGTAACAGTAAATAATTTATGAGAAAATTTTTTTCTATAAATTTGCTTACTTTCTAGCTTAGAGTATTGTGACGGTTAAGTAATTATAAAAATAATTTAAAGGGCCGTAACAGTAAATAATCTATGAGAACGTTTTTTTCTATGAGAACATTTTGTTTTGCATTTTTATGTTTTTGTGGCACCTTTTTAGCCCGGACACGTGTACTTCACACACATTAAACACCGGTAGTTCCGCCACTGCTCGCGCCCCAGAGCCCCTATTTACTTGCCGCCCCTGCATTTAAGTTTTTTTTATGTTCTTTTCTCAAAAATGTATTTCAACCGGACGACAAATAATGAAATAATATTCAAGAATCTCTATTTATTTCTCGAAATACCTTCTAACGAGAAAAACTTCGAAAACAAAGACCCAAATGAATAAGCGAACAAACAATTCTAGAGCAAACAATAGGAACACAATGTAAAAATAAATTGGCTCTTTTAGCCTTATTTACTTCGGGGTATTTGGTACAAATTGAGCTCTGAAAATCCCGAAACGAAACACGAAATGCCGTAATAAGTTTGTTGAAAATTTATTGGTCTGTCGATAAATCGAGAACCGGTGGTGATTTCATTATTTCTAAAATAAAAAAAAAAAACTTGATGCCGGTAATCTCAGCAAACAATACTGGCTGTAGTCGGTTGTAAGCAATTCGTTGCTTGCCAGGGAGAGAGGGGGGGGGGGGGGCAAAGAAGGAGGAGGAGTGAGGAAGGAGGTCCAGTCTCTCGAAGCTATCTTTCCCAAGAAAAAAATTATAAATATTTCAAAAATGTATTGCCAGCACAATGCTTTTTTTTTAGGGCCCGTCCATAGGCCGGATAGGTCTGGTTTTGCCTATTGTACTCACCCTGTTTGGTTTTCACACACCCACTCAGTGATCCCAGTTCCTTACACTAGTTTGTGTAGGTCAACTGAGGAGAGGGTCAGTATGTCCTCTGGCGTGTGGTAGCAATAAAAACGGGTCCAATGATGCGATGTCCTGCGAATTCCTACCCAAACATTCACTTTCTGAGGGAAATCCAAAAAAAAATGAAGATATAAAATATAATTGGGCAACATAAAAAATCTGATGGCAACACTATCAATAACGTGCCAAATAAAATAACAAATCATCCTCCCAGTAACTACAGCTTTAGCAGAAAGAAGTTTTTCCACTTTAAAAAGATTTAAAACATATCTGAGAAACCATTTAGGCGAAGAGCGTACAAGTTTAGCTTTAATAGGTATTCATCACAAAATCGACATTGATATATGAAATAATCAATATATTTTGTCAAAACAGGCGACGAATTACGGTTTAGTTTTAGGCAAAAAAATATGTTGTGCTATTAGTTTATGGTTAATTTTTGTTTTTTCAATAAATAAAAAATATACCTTATTTTTAATATTTTTTTGCTCAATTATGCTTATTTTAGGAAGAAGTTTATTATCTGTTTTATATTACCTATATTAGTGTATTTGTATAATTCACTATAAGTTTCTTTAAATATAGGTATTTTTTATTTTTAAATTTTTTTTTATTGTCCAAAAAAAGGGTTTTTTGGGCGTGACACCCAAAAAAATTTGCCTACGGCGCTGGTTCGTCGCTTTCCCTGCCGCTTTTAAGTCCATACCTCATGCTGGTTTAGTATTTTTAATAAGTTCCTTGATAATGATTTAATCTTCCGTCCCCGCTTTGTTGGCGGACCCGGTATAATATAATATTAAAAAATTGGATTCTCGCTTGACCCGAATCCGAATATATATTTTAAACAATATCTACAATAAATTCAAACAATAATTTTAATAGTTTTCATTGGCTTATATTTTTTTTCCTGTTTTTTTTTGCATGAAAATAACCTTCTCACGTCCATATAGAGGCCACTTTTCCATTTGTAAAAACAGAAATTCAATATCCTGCTGGTTTATTTGTAAACTGGATGAATAAGGCCGCTAATTTACATGGCAAATTTTCACACAATCTGATCCCATACCGTGTGTTTAAAATGATGTCGGCACTATATTGCTAACTTTCTTATTATAAGATATACGACTTCGGTCAAATTAGTAAAGAGTTGTAGTTTCATGTGCTGATGATTATGGCGATGTCAAAAAAAAACAATTGAACATGACGTAATATTAACCAAAAATAAAAACGTTTTAAAAGAAAAGTGTTATTTCTGTTGTAACTGTTTGATAGAGTGAAATGCTAAGCAAAATTTGTTTTAACTCAACTCAATAATAACGGAGATATTTACATTTACATGTATTTCCATTCGAAATGGCAAATTTGTTTTTGTTAATATCACGTCATTCTGATGTTCAATTGTTTTTTTTGACATCACGATAATCATCAGCGCATGAAACTAACAACTCTTACTAATTTAACCGACGCGACGTCGTATCTCTTATAATAAGAATGTTAGCAATGGTGCCGACTTCATTTTAAACACACGATATAGTCGGATCCACTTGCCGCGTCTTTACGTTGGTGCTATGCCGAAAGCCGCGACACTTTCGCGGAAAATTTAACGAGATTTTAGCCTACTAAAAGTTTAACTGCGGGTGGAATATTGCCGTCCGGAAGTCGTTGATTTTACGTATTCGTATGAAAGTCGCTGCCGCAGAGAATTCGGTACCGAGTCACAAATGAGCGCATTAAAGGATGGCGCGTGAATTTCAGGTAACGAAGGGGTGAAGAGAGTTGCAGGCAGTGTTGCCAATTCTCCTGAGTTATCGATAGATCTACCAAATTGAATTATTGTTTAACGATGAAGTAATGTAACATGATAAAATAAAATTATCGTATTTTTGGCAGGCGGCAGGGGGGGGGGGGGGTGCCCATACGGTCTCAAGGAGGAGCCGTAACTGGTACTTTGCAAACTTTTTCCGCATTCTTTAGGTGGTTTAAAAACGGCGTGTACAACATACATTAAAAGATGCATTTATTTATATTTCCTTCCCATAGATGAATATATGGGACAGCTAAAATTCTTTTATTTTTTGATGTTCTACTTATATAACAAATTTATGAAAATCAAAGGGGCTTGGTCATTGGTTATGCCCGGTTTCGTTCTAAAAACCGCTGTGTAAGCAGTGCAGGGCCGAATTAAGGTCGTTTGACGCCGTAGGCCCAACAATTTTAAAAAATTGAGCGATAATACGGATGATCAAATTTGTGCCTAAACGTAATCTCGTAAAAATATGTTTTGCAAGCGGAAATTTGCACGTTTTGTTGAAAAGAAAACGCATAAATTAATTTTTCCACTACCAACTTTAAAATCACTTATTATTGACCGATTATTAACTTTAGAAATCGTTTTTCTTTACCCCTTGCCAGAAGCCTCTATTATTTACCGTCGTTATTGACAACTGTTAATATTAGGGGCTTCTGGCAAAAACAATATAAAACAGACAACTTGACCTTTTTTATTTTAAAAATATATGAAAACGTCATGTTTAGGTATTTCAGCTTTCTTTGTTTGGCCCAGTCCTTAAATACTGAGTAGGTTTTTAAATACAAAACCTTAGATTTTTGGGGTAGCAAAAACCGCGGCGCCTATTTCATTCGTGGCGCCTTAGAGCGTTTTCACACGGCACCATAAATCGCGCGCGATAAATGGTCGCAATATTGCTTTACACCAAATTATGTGTTCTCTAATATCGCCTGTGTGTGAAAATGGCTATTTAGAAAACACATAATTTGGTGTTAAAGCAATATTGCGACCATTTATCGCGCGCGATATATGGCGCTGTGTGAAAACGCTCTTAGTCTATGGCCCATTTGGCCTCCTAGCGGTTATGGCCCTGAAGCAGTGAACACAATGTTTATTATGCCCTATTTTGTATACTCATCAACATTAATGCACAATATTGTTCAATAGTTGTAAACCACCGACGACGTAGGCAGACGAACAACTGTATCCTGTGTATACAGGAAGTCTGCCTAATGAATGAATATGCGGTTTTGGTCGCATCGACCTTATTGTCCAGAGACTCTACCCTGCTGCTTTGGGAATTTGTTTCGTACGAGGACAAATCGAAGTTACTGTTTATCACACAATTTTTATATTGAGTTTGCAGCGTCAAGAAAGTATCGAATAAAATAATTGCGGGATTTCGGGAGAGGGACATGCCCAGCGGTTCAATCTTTAAATTACTACGAGATGCAGTGGCGGATTCAGGATCTTGCTTAGGGGGGTGACTAAAAAGAAGTTACTTCTATAATCTATTTCAGAAAGGTGTAGAGTAATAAAAGCTCATTAGGTATGCAAAGGGACTATAGAGTGACCCAACAAATATTTAAGCTACTTTTATAATTTGGCATTGATTTCATTGCAAATTTCTTTATTTTCATCATGTGCAGGTAGTACCACCCGGATTTGGATCAATTTATGCTTTTCCTCTTGACTTAATTGATTGTGATTCACAGACCCTGGAGGGTGTTATAAGGGGAAAGGGAACTCACTCACTACCACCACAGGAGATTCCAGACTGTTACTACTAACATAAAATTGAATAAGTTAGCATGAAAAATAAATATTCAAACCACCTGAAAGTGCCTTATACTATAATGTTGTATTTTGTCTAACACTGTTAGATAATAAAATACAAATCTGATTGCATGGTTCTACCAAGAAATGAAAACTTTACATTGGCAGGATGTCACCACCTGCCAATGTAAAGTAAGTAAGTAAGAAATGAAAACTTTACATTGGCAGGCGGTGACATCCTGCCAATGTAAAGTTAGACAAAATACAACCTTATAGTATAAGGCACTTTCAGGTGGTTTGAATATTTATTTTTCATGCTTTCTTAAATGTTTGCTTCCACCTGACTAGTAAGAAATTCTGTGTTTTTACAATTGAATAAGTTATATGACCGAAGTTGGTGAGAGAATTTCAGATTCCCCGTAGCGCAATTGGCAGCGCGCTTGACATGTAATCGAGAGGTTCTGGGTTCGATTCCCAGCCGAAGCATAAAACTTTTTCAATTTTAATCGTGTCTGTACGCCGGCAAAAACATTTTTCTATTTAAAAATTATTTACAGACGCCAACATAACTACTTTAAAAATTATTTCTTATTTACGTAAACTCACTACTGGAATTGGAAATGAATGGTAGGTACTGTGATAGGTTTTGCCGATGACACTGCTATTTTCTATAGCTCTAAATCCTGGCTAGAGACAAAAGAGAGGTCAGAACGGGAATGAACAAAATATCTTCTTTTTAGTACCTACTTATTTTTCTCTATTGTTAAAAAAACTAGTACCTAATTCAATACCATTACAAAACTTTGTTGTTTTATTATAAACTAACGGAAAATTGGACCTATTGTTAACAATAAACTCTTTCGAACTTCGTCCAAAGAAAAAAATATTCACTTGTGGATAAGAAAATCAAAAATTAACCTTGTTATTAATTATATAAGTATAGATTTTTTCAACTTAACACTGCAAGGTCTAGTGTCAAATTTAAAAGAGTAATTTTTTAATAAATGTTACTTTGTGAGCGATATAATGCATCGACAATCCGTAGTGAATTATCCAAAATACTGGACCCACGACTGCCAGCTATATTTTTTATTGTAAATTAAATAAGTGCTTTGAACCAAAATATTAACACTATTATAAATAAAAAATAAAATGAAAATATTTTTCTGTAATTCTTTTTAGAAATCGTTTAATTAGAACTATAAATAAAATATTTTAATTTTACACCTAGTCTTTAATAAAAATTGAAGTCAGGCTCTGACAAAACTTTCAGTTTTATAATTAGAAATGAAGTACTACTGGTACTAAACTCTACTACATTATTTTTTAAATACGGCATTGTATTACGGATAAGTGCGGCACCCAGTGGGCTACTGCAGCGCGATCTATATTTAAACTTACAAACCCGTAGAAAAAGTGTAGGGATGCGCAAAAACGTTTCCTATACTGGATGTATTGGCCTAACGTAATTGGTTTATTGTTAGTTTTATGTTTTCAAGTTTGATGGCTATCTCTTGCTTTGAGTTGATTCCTAGAGATGGCGTTACTAGGTTTTCATCATATATTTATTCTTAAAAATATCTTGAAAGCATATTTTCGCTGTATTGGGAATTGCTTACAGGTTTTGGCCTTCTGATGAGTCCTAACAAGGACGAAACAGCCTGTCATCGCCTTCCTGTGCCCCAGGGAACTCATTACATTTGGCGTCCCTGTGTACTTTAATGCAAAACATAGATGCACTACTTTGTCCGCCTGCGGCTAAAAACTTTCTTTTCATGTTAATAGAAATGGCGTCTGTCAATCGCCGGCCATTCCAAGTTTACTTGAGATATACTATACAATATGAGTTTTTTGCTTTACAACATAGGCGTAGTAGGGGGTACTTGGGGGTGCCAAGCACCCCCGAAATCTAAATAAGCACCCCCAAAAAAAAATTTACATTTACAATATATAGGCCATAGGCTAATTTTAGAAGTAACCTATTTTTACTTTAGCACCCCCAGTGTTGACCGTCTAACAATACCTTCAAAGTCAGTGGGTAAAACTTAAGAAATCGATAGTAGTCTAGAAGTAGGTTTAGAGATACTCTTTTAAATGTTTCTTAAATCCTTCTTATCTACCTTGACATTTTCAAACATGCATGCAGATCTACTTACATATACTTAACGTGTCCCCATTCTACAAAAAGACACGAAACAAAAGTTAAAAGCAAAGTGAGGATCTTAAGTAATAGTGGAGCTGTTTTTACTAAACATATTACTGATATGCCCCACTTATCTTTGATAACGTAAGATAACTAAAAATGGTCTATAAAGTAAGTTGCAGCTTTGCAGTTATTAGCTAGGAGAAATGGCCACACGATGATTCATGTTTCTTTACTTCTGTAGAAAGATGATAAATTCTTGATGCAGTATTGTGAAATAATAATTTCACGTCCAAATATCCCGTTCCCAATTAGTAGGAAAAGCTGAACATTCCCGGACAACCGTAAAGATTGTATGTCGAGGCGCAAGCCGAGTCCGGGACTGTGCCTTCTTTTTTAAGAGGTACACATACTATTTTTCCGAAAAATAAAGGACATAAATTATTACAATCAACTTGCTAAAATTTTTAAATAATTTAATTTTGTTCACAAATAAAGGATAGCATAAAATGTTTACGTTGTAGGTAACTATGGAAATAAAATATTATTGAATTGTCAAACTTGACGCATTTTCGGTTACAGCTAAATACTAAGATCCTACTAAATATCATCTCCCAACCCAACCCATTCACGCCGGTAACCAGGCCTGGTGAGATCGGATACCTCGTGGGGTGCGGAAGAAGGTACATGCGATGGCGCAAGAAACCAAGGGTTACCCCTTAGGGGGGGGGGGGGGTGTCGCATGACTGAGGATCGTGGTTCGGAACCCACGTTAGGCTGTAGGTCCTCTCGGGAATGGCCCTGGCAGCGAACGAAGAGGTAAAAAGCCTAATTTGAAAAAATGGCAAGAAATGACAAATTACCTACCCTCAAAATATCGTGCTTATTGTGCTCATTTAATAAAATTTTTCTGGTGGCACCACTGGGATGGAGGCAAATTTTCTACTTCGAATTTTAAGTGATTCATATGCCTTTAATCCTTTATAAACTGAATGAGTTCAAGAAACCCTGTTCGTTGGATACTAAATCCCTAAATTGATTCTCAAGTAAAAATCGACTAGACTAAAAAGAACTTTTCAATTCTAGCTAACTACGACAAAGTATAGAAGAGCTGCATAAAATTTCAAGCCCACATGAAAAGCCTCTTAAAAGGAGACGTAGTGATAAAAGAGCCTCCTGCATGTGAAAACAGATTTATGTTTTTAAAGTACACGGCCTGAATATGAAAGTAGTGAAAGCAATTTGTGTGGACGGGCGAAGGAAAATTAATTTCTTAGATCGGCGGACAAAACAGTTTAAAATTAGACTCGACGGCAAAGCTGAGTTTTCTGTCGAGATGGCGCCTAGTAAGGGATAAATAGGCGAATGTACAGGGGGATACTATTCCTAACTATAAAATAAAATTTTAAATTGGTATAATTAATGACCACACTCAGTGGTGTAGCCAGAAAATATGCTCGGGGCTTAGTGGGCATAAGTAGGACATTTTTTTCTGGAGAAAAGGAACAGTCGGGACTACACGTATTTCATGACATTGTACCTAGTGGGGAAGGCGCCGTAGGCGAAATATTTTCGGGGCTACGCCCAAAGTTCGTTTAAAATTCACCTAACTACTATCAAATTTCAAGAATTAAATAATTACCCTCTGCATGGTTGGATTTAATTTGTTTTTGTAAATGCTTCTTTTTTACTTTTTTTTTTAATATTCCTAGCTGGCTCTTTATTAAAAAAAACATTTTTTATATTTGTGAAAAATATGAATATTGGTGTCAATCCAAAATTATAACATAAGACGTCTGTATGACTCTAACCAGCATTTTTAGGGCTTGGTTTTTCACTATTAAAAATAAAGTAAATATCTCTCACCACGCCAAAATTGATGATTTTTTTCAGAAATCTTTTATTTTCGGAGCGTAGATCTAAGAGCAGTTTTTTGTGCAAATGCTTAGGTTTTGAAATACTCCTTCTTAAGTGCCCTTTTGTATATTCATAATAAAGCATTCTCGTTTCTTCCTGCACTATTTTTTTTATTATAAATTATCACACTTCTTCCATAAAAAATGTTTCAATTAAAATTTTTACTTTAATTTTTCTTTTTAAAAATAAATACCTAATTGTTTTTGTTTTGGTTATAAAAATATTTTATTGCATTGGGTTATACTTTTGTTGATTTAAAATAGCTTTAAAAAAGGGAAAACGGAACAGACAAGTACATAATAGAAAAATTCTATAAAATATTATTCTTTTTACTCATTTTCCTATAAAATTGCATCATAAATCAATAACTAAAACGATATGAATCCGAAACCTTAATCTCTATATAAAACAGGACTTTTAGAAGGAAAAGTTTAAAAACTAAACGTTTCCTACAAGACCTTTGTAATCTAAGTCAAGAATATATTATTTAAATTAAGAGTCCAAGCGTGAGACGAAAAATTAGGTTGCAATTAGACTTTTAGACCCGAGATTCATGGCTCGGGGGGGGGGGGGGGGCTGCCGGACTGCAGCCCCCCCCGAAACTCGGGTTTTAAATACGCCACAGACCATACTGTCTAATATGTAGGGGTAGAATTAGTTGGAAAATGGCCAGTAAAACAGTTGCAGAAATTCAAAATTTGTATTTAGCCAATGTTATAACCTCTATGATTCGCAAGACATCATTTGCTGATGGCTACTGCTTTAAAACAATATTTTAACAAAGAAGCAGTGCTCTATGGTTATACGAAAATGTACTTAATAATTTTATTGATAACTAAGAAGTTCATAACAGTATCACCCTGAGGATGACCTCATAGAGGTCAAAACGTTGGCTAAATACTAATTTTGAATTTCTGCAACTGTTTTACTGACCATTTCCTAACTAATTCTACCCCTACATATAAAATAAAAGACGAGAGTTTTATTTTTCAACATGATCCAGTGCGGGGTGTTACAAATTCGATGCATTCGATGCGGTAACTATAAATGATAGAGATTTGGTTAAATGGAGGCAAAGTTGTATAATTTAATGCTGAATTATTTGTTAAAAATTCCGATGATTTCCGGAGCATCCGAAAAGAAAAATGAAAAAATTTATTTTGGTTTTTATTTTCTTTACGACAAAATATTGATTATTTTGAAAAATCAAGAACACTTGCTTAAGACAATTTTTTATGCTCTTCAAAAAGTAATTTTATTTTTCAGATACGACGTTCGTTTTTTGGATACCTATATCAACTTATTTTTTTTAAATACAAACTTGCATTTTTTTAAAATTTTTGGGTAGCTTTTGACCTCTTAAAATTATTATTTTGAAAAGTGCCTTAAGAAAGTGAGTGCTCTTGGTTTTTTAAAATAATCCTCACTTATTTTGTCATAAAACAAATAAAAACGAGTTTTTCGTGTCTTTTTTCGGATATCTCCGGAAGTCATCGAAATTTGATTAAATTTATTTTTAACAAATTGTTCAGCATTAAAATATGGAACTTTGCCTCCATTTAACCAACTCTCTATTTCTTATAGTTACCGAGATATCAATGCTAATGCATCGATTTTGTAAAACCCTGTAAGTATATAAAAAAATTGAAAAAAAACTTACCGACTAATTAAATGGATCATTTAGTAAGGTATTCACAAAATACTTAAGTTTTCTTATAAGACAACTCCATACGTTTTTGTGTCTGTTTAAAGGTTGGAGACAATGACGTTTCTTAAACGGCAGTAGAGTTTTGGATTTCTATTGTCTTTATTTGAGTAGAATCACTACGTACGTAAATACAGTATTCACCTGAAGACGACTGGAGAGACTTACCAGTTGAAACGTAGTGATTCTAAATAAATAAAGACAATGCAAGTCCAAAACTCTACTCAGGTGAATACAGTATTCACCTGAAGACGACTGGAGATACTTACCAGTTGAAACGTAGTGATTCTAAACAAATAAAGACAATGCAAGTCCAAAACTCTACTGCCGTCCATACGTATTTGTTTTTAATTTGAAAATGATTCAATCACTTTTGTTCGTGAACTTACCAATATTAAAATAGTGGAATTTAGTGTCCGTTAAAATTTATAAAGAAAAGAAGATTAGCGGCAAGCGGACAGAGTAGTGCGTCTATCTTTTGCATTAAAGCACACAGGGACGCCAAAGGTAATGGAATCCCTGGGGCACAGGTAGACAATAACAGGTTGTTTCGTTTTTGTTACCCCCAGTACTGGGGTAGCTTACGGGTTATGACTTTCTGATGAGTTCTAACAAGAACGAAACAGCCTGTCATTGTCTACCTGTGCCCCAGGGATTCCATTACCTTTGGCGTCCCTGTGTACTTTAATGCAAAAGATAGACGCACTACCCTGTCCGCTTGCCGCTAAGCTTCTTTTCTTACCAATATTGTTTACAAAATGTTTTTCGGCACCTAATGCGCGTTTTTGGCTGGTTACCCTCCCCGCCCAAAATTTCCTCTATACGGGAGCCCATGATTAGGGGCCCCGGATTGCATAACGGGCCTAGAGCCCTTATAACCAAAAATAGGCCCTGATTCTATAATCTCTCAATAGTCATTATAACTGTCATGTGATTATAAAACCGATAAACACATTTTATTACATCTAATTGTAAGAAAATATTCGTCACGTAATATTTCAAGTATCGAGTAGGTACGTGATATGGCATCTATTCCGTCGTAAATTTTCTTAAGAATTTTAATATCTTTTCCCCAGAAATCAAATTAAATGGGGGAAAAAGCAATATCCGTTCGATAAAATTATGATTAATATTTTACGGCACTCGTGATACAAAACGAAATTATTGGAACGGGCGAAGTTATAAGAATTATTAGTACATTAAAAATGTTTAATGCCAGTTTTCGATGTTATAACTACAAGTTAAGATCCAATTTGCACATTTCCTTATATTCGGTTTTGTGTTTAGAAGGTTCATATTAACGTTATTAAAATTTCAGAGTATTTGAAAATTTGGAATAAAGATCAACTTTAATCTCTTCATCTGCATACAAATATACAGGGTGTTCCTTAATGACGTGCTAATATTTTAGAGTGTGATTCCTCAAGTCATTTTACGAAGAAAAGTTCATATAAACATATGTCCTAAACGGCTTAAATTTTTTGCTACAGGGTGTTGAATTATTTTTTTTTAATGCGTTTTTTGTAATATCTCCGAAAGTACTTTAGATAATATTTTCAATTTTGGCATGTACTAATAGAACATAATACCACATCTTTTAGTAATAAAAGTTTTTTTTTTTTCAAACCAGTGGCGTCCCTGCAAACATTTCCTCGGATATTTTTTAGAAAAAAAGTGGTACGCCACTGACATTTTTTTATGTGGATGATTAGCCTGGTCAATTCTGCATAAAAATGGTCTCTTGCGTTTTTCTCCTCAGGCACACCGTTCTTAACTAAAATAATTAAATTAAATTAGACGGGCGGAAGCATGCCTATTAAATTAATATAGGTGGTCATTTTCAACAATTTTTTTAAAACAAAATTTTGTATTATCAATGTTAATAATAATAAATAGTAGAGCTAATTTAATTATTTTAATTAAAAGCGGTGTGCCAGAGGAGAAAAACGCAAGAGACCATTTTAATGCAGAATTGACCAGACTAATAAGAAATAATATTCACATGGAAAAATGTCAGTGGCGTACCACTTTTTTCTAAAAAATATCAGAGGGAATGTTTGCAGGGACGCCTCTGGTGGGACAAAAAAATTAGCTTTTATAACTAAAACTTGCGGTTTTATGTCCAACACATGCCAAAATTGAAAATATTATCTAAAGTACTTTCGGAGATATTACAAAAAACGAATTAAAAAAAATAATTCAACACCCTGTAGCAAAAAATTCAAGCCGTTTAGGACATATGTTTACATGAACTTTTCTTCATAAAATGACTATAGGAATCACACCCTAAAATATCAGCACATCATTAAGGAACACCCTGTATACCGGGTGACACACATTTTAGGAAAAACTAAGCCAATAACCTTTTTGTAAGCTTTCTTTAGATTTCAGTCGGATATTAATCATTATTTAGTGCAACTTGTTTTATAATATTAAATTCTCTTTGTAAAATGGATTTTATTTAAATGAAGAATTACTAGTCTGTGGACGATTCCGTAAAAATAAGCCAATTAATGTTGTACTTGTAAATTTCATGTTCTATTGTAACCATATTAAAGCTTTTGATATATTTTAAAAATACTTTTTTCTACTCTCACATGGATATTTGCTGTTTCCTTTACACTTAAGTGACGAGAAAAGTAGCCTATTTTAGTTAACTGTACGGCAAAATTTTATATTCTTACTGTTCAGTGCTGCACGCGCTGCGACCTTAAAAAATAAAATTTCCCATTTTTAAAGAAATTTTCCACGAATGCACATAATACTGAAAAAGTCTTTTTTTAGCAGATCAAAACCACAAGTAATCCTATAAAGAATTTCCCACGAATATAACACTGTGGTAAAAATTTCTTTTTTCCCTTTGGAGACAGCGCCGACCTATTATTCCTTTGTACTTTGTCAAGAATCCAGAAATTTTCCATTAGTTGACAACATTGTTATAAAAATAAGATTCCTCTGCCCTTTTTATAAAGTACTGACCAATCTCAATTTATTGTATTTACTGAGGCTCCGCCTTCTTTTTCAAGAGAGTAAATTATATAATTTATAAGCATATGGTACAATATGTTATTAATTTGTTCAATATAAGAAAATATCTACCTGCGCATCTATATATAATAGTTTTATCAATAATGCAACCTGCTGAATGTTCATAGAAAATTAATTTAGTTTATCATTATTATTGAGTTAGTTTCACCCTAATTTCTAATATGAGGATCTGGCGAAGCGACATCACATCTAGCTTTGGATCCAATGGTCAAGTTCAAAGTGACCAAATGAGAGGGCTAGAAATCTCATTAATTTCTTTTAAAACGAGAAGGCTATGTTCTAAGCCATAACAGCAGTCGGCGAAGGAAGCCTATTTCTCCTCTGTGGTAATGGCCCTAAAATGACTTTAAAAACATCAGTTTTTTTGCTTTTTTGGCTTCCTTTCTCTTCGTTCGCTGCCAAGGCCATTCCCTAGGGGACCTACAGCTTAACGTGAGTTCCGAACCACAATCCTTCCCCCCAGGTAGGGTTACCATCCGTCCTCTTTTCCCCGGACACTGTCCTCTTTTTTTAGCGGTCCGGGGAAGTTCGGGGAAATTGTTACAAGCGTCCGGGATTAATATAATTTACAAAATTTCCACACAATTCATGTTAACCAAAATATAATCATCGAAATAAAACCATCTCGATCACTGTGAATAAAATTTTTTACCAAAATGATAAATTAGACGGGCGGAAGCTTTCCTATTAAGTGAAGGTGGTCTTTTCCAACAATTTTTATAAAACAAAATTTTTCATTATCAATGTTAATAATAATAAATAGTCGAACTAATTTAATTTAATTATTTTAATTAAGAACGGTGTATCTGAGGAGAAAAACGCAAGAGACCATTTTTATGCAGAATTGACCAGGCTAATCCGAAATAATATCCATATGGAAAAATATCAGTGGCGTCCCACTTTTTTTCTAAAAAATATATAACCGCTTCTCATTTAAAGTTTTAAAAATTATTGGCGATAACGCTGAAACGAACGGAGATATCAAGCTGCGGTTTAAATAATTTTCCTAGCAAATTTTATCAACTTTTCGATTATGGTATCATAATTATACCTTATGATTTATTTTTTCGGAGTAAAATCAAAAAATGTGTTATTATTACAAATTACGCCTTCTAGAATTTTTTTTTGAGAACTATTATGGACAACTAAATACAATTGGTGAAAGTGCACACTTTTTTTTCCAAACAGTCTTTAGTTTGGGTGAATCCAATAAGTCGTTTATAAATTACAGCGATTTAAATGATTACACTTTCAACAGCTTTCCCCCTCTTATTAAAGTCGGTACGCCAATGAGCATAAGATCAAAATTGTCCAAGCTTTTTAACGGTGTTACCAAAGATATACTAATGTGGAATTTTCGGAGATATGTAAAATTTTAAAATTTACTTTTCAATTACGCCCTCTTGCGGCAAAATGCTGAACTTAAAAATTATTTCCACGATTTTCTCATAGCCACTTTAGTTATAATTTTTTTCCCCCAAGTTTCTATGCCCAGTAGTTTTCGAGATATAGCCGGCTACCTTTCTTATTGAATCACCCGGTACATACTATACAAAATACAAGCATTTTGTTTTTTTTTAAATATATATTTTGTGAGTGCAGTTGTTTGCTCGGTTGTTTATTAATTTTATTTATAATTTAATATATATTTTTGAGTTAATATGTTTTTATGCATATTTTTCACAAAAACTTTTAAAATTCATTAAAAAAATATGTTTGAAAAATATTTTGTATATTTATTTTACGTGCGTCACAGTGAGTCCGGGGCTTCAGGCGAAATGTCCGGGGATTTAGCGATTCAGGTTATAGTTCCGTAAATTCTAAGATGACAACTCTACCCCCAGGGCTAGGAAATCTTCGGTTTCTTGTGTCATTGTATGACCTACCGATTGGGGAGTGTGTACCTTCTTCCGCAACCCACGAGTAATCCAATCTCATCGGGCCTGGTTCCGGCGTCAATGGGGTGGATTGGGAGACAATACATTTAACACTCTTTCCTGCATTCTTAAACCTACTAAATTTCAAACATAATTTTTTTTATTTTGCGTATGTCCACTCCGAGGTTTGAACTTGGAACGCCACGGTCAAATGCCAGTGACTCACCGCTGAGCCATCGCAGCAGTTAATAATTTTACACTTAAAAGAGTAGGTACCAACATGGATTTTTAGAAAACAACGAGCCAATTTTAGAATCAGCTCTTATATTTTTTTCATCTCATAAATTATGATTAATCCTTCAGTACTCACCTGAAGACGACTGGAGATGCTTATCAATGGAAACGTTGTGTTTCAAAACAAATAAAGACAATGCAAGTCCAAAACTCTACTGTCGTTCATGATTAATCCTTGTTGCCAGTGGCGGCTCGCGGTCCTAAAAAATGGTGAAGAGCTACGTATAGTGCGGGTACTTAAACAAACATTGACTAAGTTATATTTTAATTACGTACTTACATAGCTAGTTTTTGTAAATCAAATCGATTCTTTAGTTGAGGTCTAGCGTTTTCTTTTAAAGCATGGGCAATAGTATTTTGATTTAGTTCAATATTTCTTAACATTAACTGACATTTTAAGTGTTTTCCATAATTCCCGTGTTCACGCAACGATCGAGTAATATTTAAAAAAATCTGTAAATCCGTCCCTATTCCAAACGCAATATTTATTCGAAAAGAGTATACACAACCAACAAAACAATTTTTGTAAGGCGGCACTAGTACATATAGCCAATTATATTCTGAAAACCAGGAACACTTAAAATTAATCTTATAGGATCTGCCACTTTTTTTAAATTCTTTTTTAAAATCTATGTTTAAGATTCCAGTAGGTCGCCCATGTAACAAAACGTCTCTCTTATCCATGTCTGTCCAACGACTGAATGGAGTTTCCAACAAATTACAATGTCATTAATTGGGGTTTTTTTTAAAACACACAATAACAATTCAACCAAGTAGGTACTTTCACACTATTGAATTAACTAAAAAACAAAAACAAAACTTTTTAATCCCACAGTAAATAACAGTAAAAACGATATCTATAACCCTAAGTTACGCGAAGCCTTAAAAATAAATACCCAAACGTCCCGAACCTATGATAAAACAATGGTATACGACTGATCTATTTTCAAATTGCACTTCTTTAAAATGCAAATTTATTCATGCTGCCGCGTGACGTCTCGCGTTTCCGACGCCAGTGAAGTCACGTAACCATAGCGACGAGAAACCAAAACCGCTTGACTGGATGGCTCTGCTTGCCTTCCAATGCTGTTAAGTAGAGAACACGGCGCGGCGGCCGACTGGGGCGTGCCAAAATGCACGAGAGTGTATAATTATTGTCCATCGGAGTTAACCGTGGCCCTATTATGCATAGCTATATTCGGATTAAATTAATATTATTAATTCGAACATAATTATTTTTTAAGGGCTAAAATGGTAGCTATATTGGTACATTAATATTTAATATTGTCGAAAACATTGCCTCCTGGTTTTATTTTTATTTTTTTGGTGAAGGACCCCTTCACCTACTTCACCTGACGAGCCGCCACTGCTTGTTGCAGCAGCCATAACCTTTAATATAATGACAAAATTTCCATTATAAAGTGGTTTCAAACCAGGAAACTGTAATCTCCCATTTCCCTTTAAATTTAATAAATTCCATCATGACAAGCGTGTGATTTTGAAATCCCCATATGCCTTTCAAACATATTCAACTTTCCCCCGTTTTAATTTCGTCCTCGTCAAAAATTAAGCTTGCTTCACACTTTTTAATCTTCATTTCATTTATCCTTGCTGTCAGCAACTGCGACACTCTGAAGTGACAGATCTTTTCCAACTTATAGAATAGAAGGAACAATCATGTTGTGTAATACTTCCTGTTTAATGTTACAGAAGTAAGGGTGAAAGAGAATTAAGACGGTATCTTCATATACAGTGGCGTAGCCAGATTTTACGGGCGAGAGGGGCGAAATCTCTTGGTGGTGCTCAATTTTATTGTTATATCAACATAATATGTATTCTGTCACCATAAGCAGAAGTGCGACATCTACAAAAATAGCGAAAATTATGGTTTGATTTTTTTTCCGAGGGCCCATCCGTGCACCGGATACACATAGGTCAGGTTTGGCCTATTGTGCTTACCCTGTTTGGTTGTTACACCCACTCCGTGATCCCAGTTCTTTGCATTCGTATGTTTACGTCAACTGGGGAGAAGGTAAGGATATCCTCTGGTTTCAGTTTTAATTGTCCGAGTATATGTTGCCTCTTCCGATCTAGTGACTCGCAATGACAAACTATGTGATGTACAGTTTTTCTGTCTTGTCCGCATAATCTGCAGTTCTTTATTATACAGTTTCATTCTGTGCAGATGGTTCTTGACAGCCCTGTGTCCTGTCAAACTTCCTGTAATGGTTCTCAGCTGATTCTTGTTCATTTGAAGCAATTGTTTCGTAAGTTTTGGGTCTGAATGAAGCTTTTACTGTGTTGTAATCCCTGTTTGTTGCTCCAGTGGATTTTGTGTTCACTTCTGATCCATATCGCTTTATGGCATCTCGTACTGTGCACCTTGGTACTCCGATTTCCGGTTCTGGATCAATGAATGTATTTTCAGAGCCTTTCCTTGTAAGTTTATCAAGAAATCAAAATCAAAATCAAAATATATATTAACTACGTTTTGTAAGAAAAAAATACAATTGTAGCAGGTCAAGTTGTAAATATAAATATTTCTCAATAAATTGATAAAAGTAGGTACATTAAGAATTTTTTAATATTATAAAACTAACAAGTTAACACACAATATACTTTTGTAAATAAACAAATTACAACAAAAAATACATTAGAATAATCTATTCGCTGTGGCTGTGTCCATATACTCCCGAACTGAATAAAAGCAGTGACGGCGAAGAGATTTTTTAATCAGTGATTTGAACTTTGAATTACTGAGCAGCTTTGCATTATCAGGCAGTGCATTGTACAATGAGATATTTAAAGAGTTGTCCCTAGCTTTCTTGGAGTTAAATTCATGAGGTCTGATTAAGTCAGAACCTCTTGTTGGATACTTATGAAAGTTAGAATTTAGGGAAAAACTATTCCTGTTCCTATGAATCTCGAGCAGTTGATAAAATATATATAGAGACGGGAAAGGCAAAATTCCAAATCTTTTGAAAATGGGCTGACAGTGATCAAAGTATCCAGCATTACCAATCACTCGAACAGCTTTCTTTTGCTGTCTAAAAGCCTTAATGGCTGATGACGAATCACCCCATAGTAAGACACCATAAGTTAAATGAGAATGAAAAAGAGCAAAATAAACAGTTAAAAGGGTAGATGGATTAACTGTATTTATAAGTCTGCGCAGAACAAAGATGGAGGATGCTAGACGTTTTGTAAGATTATCGACATGTGCAGACCAGTTTAGTCGATCATCTAGTGTAATTCCCAGTAATTTTACCGAATTGCCACATGTGACAGAGTTATTAGTAGAAAAAATAATACGCTGCGTTTTATCGAGATTAAGTTGCAAGTCATTGTTCGTAAACCAGTCATTAGCCCTAGACTTCAAAGTTGACATGTTCCATGGTAAGCTCAGAATGTCTCTATCCGAGGTTACAAATGAAGTATCGTCCGCAAAACAAGTACACTTATTTGGGGCCATGTAATGGCACAGATCATTAATATACACTATAAATAGAAGCGGACCAAGGACGGAACCCTGAGGTACACCGCTCTCAATAGGCCTAAAAGTTGACTTAGATTTCCCGAGTTGGACACATTGGTATCTAGATTTTAAATAGGAGGTAAGTAACTTGAGAGGAAGACCCCTAACGCCATACCTTGAAAGCTTTTCAACTAGAAGATCATGAGAGACGCAATCAAAGACCTTGCTAAGATCACACAAAGTTAAGCCAACGTGCTCACCCCTTTCAAGGCCTTTCACCACATTAAATATGACCTTCGATACAGCTTGCACAGTGGAACAGTGCTTGCGAAATCCAAATTGGTTATCAGTAAGACATTTTATTGAATTAAGATAGTCAGTCAGCTGATGTGCTATGAGAGACTCAAAAACTTTACCCAATATAGGCACTATTGATATTGGTCTGTAATTACTCGTAGATTCAAGATCACCCTTTTTAAAGATTGGGACCACTTTAGTGAGTTTAAAAGGTTCAGGGAATTCCCCAGATTCAATGCATCTGTTAAAAAGATAAGTCAGGGGCTTAATAATAGAACCGCTAAGTTCTTGAACGAGAACACTGGAAAACTCATATAGGTCAGCAGAATGTGATTTTTCATTTCCTGTAATACCTTCGTGTCCTGGTACCCACTGCAGTATTACTTTGTTTACTTTTGCCAGGGCCTCCAGCTCCTCTTGACATTCCCATACCAGTCTTGAAGTTACCTTGTTGCATATTAGCGATCTAAGGACTGCTTGACTATCAGAATATATATGGATCCGCTTATTGAGGAAAGCCTTAGATTTAGTACATTTCTGCTTGGAACATTGTGGGAGACTTTGCCAAAGATAAAAACGCATTTTTCTCCGGTCTTACTCCGTGTATCCCCGCTCTGGTACTATCTTTGGTTTTAAAGCCCTCTTTCTTTTATATCGTTTCCTTTAAATGTGATTTTTATAGTTTATTTTTTTCATTTTAACAAATATCGTTGACTATGTTATAATATGTTTTTGAACTAATCGGTATATTTTACTCGGGAAACCTTGCAATAAGTTTTAATACTTTGTGCGAATACCGCAAACTTTTGCGCTGCATCAATTCTGCATGAAAAATGTAAATTAAAGATCGATACCAGTCGGCTGAGCGGTCACGTATTCCGTCTCGATGCACCGTATTTCTGTTGGGCGGCGTGCTTACCTTTTCCCCGTCTTAGTCGGCGCTCTACAGCTTCACAATTTAAAGCTAAAAAAAACCAACTCTAGTAGTCATTTACCGAGTTACTGTATTAACTAAGTACTGGGCGAAAGATCGATTTTCCAGATTGAGGTCACGAGGTGCCCCAAGTGATTCAAAGTAATGAAAAAATAAATAGGTAGAAAAAATTATTCAATTAAATATTTTACAAAAGGTCTGTTCTACATTATTTGTAAGATATTTTACCTGCATTTAGGATTGAAGAACTTTTATTTGCGGTAAAAAATACATTTTTATGAAAATGTTAAAACTATATAAATATACTGGTGGATTTGTAAATACAGCCCAATTTAAACTCTTTCTCTTTAAAACAGCGGCGGCGCCAGGGGTGGCCAGGGTGCGCACCGGCCCACCCTGGTGCCCCCCAAATTTGAGGGGTTCGGTTTTATAAGGGAATGGTGTTATGTTCAAGTTAACGAGGACCTTTTTTTTTTAGACGTGGCTTTGGACAGAGGAATGTTGTTTGTTTGTTGTACTTTGTTGCTTTATCGAGGCGTGGGGCCGTGGGGGAGGCGGCGTACCCACCTATACACAAAATTACCCGTTTATACGGTGGTATGGTTCGAAGGAATAAAAAATTGTTTTAAACTACTTGCAGTTTTTTAATCATAGCATATATTTTCTGTATAGGAATATTAGTTGTTATAAAAAAGTATCCAGTTGGTTTGTATCTTTGCTAGTCCAGTAGCAGAAAGCTATGACTAGCCAGCACCCTTGGTAAATGTCGAATCTTCCATTGTTTTTTTTCATGAGCAGGTCTGTATAGTATAGACTTACTATAGTATAGTCAATTTTTTACCCCTCCCCAAATCCTAGAAGGTCATGAGAGAAACCCTTCATTTAACTTAACTATTTAAATAATGTAAATAGTCTGAATACGCAGCTGTTTTTTTAGTAATATCCGTACCATAAATCTAAGGGTGCGTTCCAATACATTTAATTTCCATATTTATGTAGCTTACTCAAAATTACCCTAAAAGGCTTTTTAGCTGTTATGGAACATGGAACTCATACATATCAGATTTCGCAATAAAGCTGAATACATTTCAAGCTAAAGAAGTTGTATACTTTCCCTAGTTCCCAATTTCTCTCCCTTTATCTTATTGGAACACTGCAAAACCCAATATAGAGAAGCCATATTTTTATATGTATAAAGGCACTGAAAACTTCGTATGGAGATTGACTGGTGTAAGTATTCTTAGTTTCGGGTAGTTTTGGGTACATAATTCCTTTTAGTTCAGAAGTTAGTAGGATGGAAACAAAGCGTAACAAAAAGTATTAAGGCAATTAAGTAAAATACGATAGCATATCAGATTTATTTAAATTCTGTTATCTTGAATATTTTCAAAACTTGTTAATTATTGATATTCTGGATGAGTCATTAAGGGTGACGAGCGGCCATATCTCCGAAACTACTGGGCATAGAAACTCAGGAAAAAAAAATTATAACTAAAGTGACCATGAGAAAATCCTGGAAATAATTTTTAAGTTCCGAATTTTGCCGCAAGAGGGAGTAATTGAAAAGTAAATTATAAAAGTTTACATAGCTCCGAAAATTTCCACATTAAGGTATATCTTTAATAACACCATTAAAAAGCTTGGACAATTATGCATCATTTTGGTCCTATGCTCATTGGCGTACCGACTTTAATAAGAGGGGGGGAAGCTGTTGAAAGTGTAATCACGTTAAATCGTTGTAACTTATAAACGACTTATCCGATTTTAGCAAACTAACTAAAAAACTGTTTGGAAGATAAATGTATGCACTTTCACCAATCGTATTTAGTTGTCCATGATAGTTCAAAAAAAATGCTAGAGGGCGCAATTTGTAATAATAACTAATTTTTTGATTTTACTCCGAAAAAATAAATCAGACGGTATAATTATGATACCATAATCGAAAAGTAGATTAAATTTGCTAGAAAAAATATTAAAACCGATCGATATCTCCGTTCGTTTCAGCGTTATCGCGAATAGAATCATTTTTAATGAAGAAGCGATCATATATTTTTAGAAAAAAAGTGGGACGCCACTGATATTTTTCAATATGGATATTATTTCGGATTAGCCTAGTCAATTCTGCATAAAAATGGTCTCTTGCGTTTTTCTCCTCAGGCACACCATTCTTTATTAAAATAATTAAATTAAATTAGTGTGCCTGAGAAGAAAAACGCAAGAGACCATTTTTATGCAGAATTGACCAGGCTAATCCGAAATAATATCCACATGGAAAAATATTAGTGGCGTCCCACTTTTTTTCTAAAAAATATTCTTTATTTAAAATTTAAAAAATTATTTTATTCGCGATAACGCTGAAACGAACGGAGATATCGAGCTGCGGTTTTAATATTTTTTCTAGCAAATTTGATCTACTTTTCAATTATGGTATCATAATTATACCGTATGATTTATTTTTTCGGAGTAAAATCAAAAATTTGTTATTACAAATTGCGCCCTCTAGCATTTTTTCTAAAAACTATTATGGACATCTAAATACGATTGATGAAAGTGCATACATTTCTCTTCCAAACAGTTTTTAGTTTGCTAAAATCGGATAAGTCGTTTATAAGTTACAGCGATTTAACTGATTACACTTTCAACAGCTTCCCCCTCTCTTATTAAAGTCGATACGCCATTGAGCATAAGACCAAAATAATGCATAATTGTCCAAGCTTTTTAATGGTGTTATCAAAGATATACCTTAATGTGGAATTTTCGGAGATATGTAAACTTTTATAATTTACTTTTCAATTACGTTCTCTTGCGGCAAAATGCGGAACTTAAAAATTATTTCCAGGATTTTCTCATGACCACTTTAGTTGTAATTTTTTTTTTCCTGAATTTCTATGCCCAGTAGTTTCCGAGATATGGCCGCTTGTCACCCTTAATAAATCACTCGGTACACTCAGACCAAAGACCATAGACAATAGTAGTTTGTACAACAAGAGTGGATATGATGTCTATATATCACGAGGAAGTAAATTGAGCACGACGCCGTAGGCGGAGTGCTCAAACTTCCGAGTGCGAAATAATTTAGTTTGTTTTAAAAAAAGGCGGAGCCTTAGGAAATACAAAAAAACTGTGATTGGTCAGTACTTTATAAGAACGCGAAAAAATATAATTTTTCTAACAATGTTGTCAAGTAATGGGAAATTTCCGGATTCGTGAGAACAAAGCACAGAAGAATGATAGGTCGGCGCTGTCTCCAACGGGAAAATTTTTTTAACGCCCAGTGTTATATTCGTAGGATATTCTTTAAGATCACTTGTGGTTATGAATGTTGTGATCTGTTAAAAAATACTTTTTCCGTATTGTGTGGATTCATTTTCTTAGCAAATGAGAAATTTTATATTTAGAGGTTGCAACACTGTGTAGCTCTGACAATAAGAATATGAAATTTTGTCGTACAGTTAACTGGAATAGCCTACTTTAATCATCACTTAAGTGTAAAGGAAACAGTAAATTTCCATGGGGGAGTAGAAAAAACTATTTGCGTTTTCACTTAAGGACGTCCTATGTTCACAGGATAATAACTTACGCACTGTAGTAATTATAAGATTGTTGCAAAATAGCGCCAGCGTTGCCTACCTGCACTAAATATACAGGGTGATTCCTAAGGTAATACCTACTTATTTTTTAGCGGTTGTGAAGCCTACCGCGTTAATTACTTTATTTTAGGGAGCTATCAGGTTGGCGCTAACGGGGTAGGTTACAAGTACTCTTTCTAGTGGGTTCAATAAGTCTCGAAGGGAGCAATATTTGTTGTTTCATTACTAACCTCTGGTGTTTCTATTAGCTTGCCTCGTCGTCGTAACTAGAAGTTCTGGCAGAGAATTCGCACACTGTTGGATCTTGCCGTATAATTTGCAACAGAAGGGATAGTTGCAGTCATTGTAAAATTCTAACTTTTATTCATGTAGTAGAGAGTGACCGAAGTCATAAAAACACATTTTCGCGTTTTAAACGACACTTGCTATATTCAATTAAATAAAATATGGAGCCACCGACAGTTACAATTTGTAAGTCTAATTTAAAATAAAACCATAATTTCTATTAATTTTCTTTAGCACTTACTTTGTGGACGCAATTACACAAAATTTCGTAACTTCAGGTAAACACTCGCAATTTATAGTCAACCCGGACTGACTGAGCAAACTTTTGCCTATTCGCGATTTTTTTCCCGTGCTGCTTAAAATTTTACTTCATGTATAATTTTCGTCACTCTATAACTTCGTCGTAAAACTTCATAGTACAAAACTTCGTGATCAAAAACTACTATTTCTATTCTATACTTCTTCTATTCTTTTTTTAAAAAATATTCAAGTTAGAGTTTTTATAGACTTGGTTTCCCCCCTTGGATTAGGGTGACATCAATTTTTCTAAGAAATCCCACCAACATTTCGCTAGGAGTAGGAAACCTTTGTGTTGGAAAAATATGCTTTATCTATCCAGTGATTTAGGTTGACAATAGCTTATCCCCTTATTTACTCCGACGTTTTCAGTAAAATTCCATTGATTCGGAAGGAGAACTATAGTTTATTCGTATAACAAAATATTAAACATTTTTAATTAATTTTCCATAGGAACCGAAATCTAGGTCAACGCATAAACTATATTTTATTTTTTAACCGAAAATGGTACGTATACGCTTCTCCAGGTAAAGTTAAATCTTAAATTTGTTATACCGAAGGTTCAATTTTGTTTGTTTATCCTTTGTCCAATGAAATGACTTTAACTATTCGAGTGGGGACAATCTTGGTCCAGATTCCAGCGTCATCATGACGATCTTTGCTTTGTTAGTTGAATCGTGATTTTAAAATTGAAACTTCTCAAATAAAATAAAATTCTTGGTAAGTTTAATTTTATTCAGATTTAAATTAAAATTATTTTTTCAAAATAATTTAATTAAAATTTTATAAATTCTCGGTAGGTATTAAAACTTTGCGTATTTCCTTTTGCCTAAACAATTTATTTTTATTTTATTTTATTTTTTTATTTTTATAAATGTTTGGTTTAGAACACTAATTATTTTTGTTTCCAAAATAATCCATTTAATTGTTCTAATCTTCAATTATTTTTTCCAAAATAATTTACTAAAATTTTTCTTAAATGTTCAAGTATTTCCCCAAAATAATTTAATAATTTTTTTCTAATTATTTGAAATGATTTCAAAGGAATGATTAAATAAAATATTTTAATTTAATTTCTTTTATTTTTTTTCAAAACTTGTAAATTATTTTTATTTACTTCAAGGTATAATTTTAAATGATTATATTTAATAATCTAATTTTAATTTAGAATTTAAATATTTACTTTTTGATTCACTTCTTTAAAAGTCTCTAAAATTTTCAATGACAATATAATAGTTTTCAAAATTTTAATTTTTCAAAAACTACTTTGTAAAATGTTATCGCCTTAATGCGTGAATATTTTATAATATTGTTGAAAGTATTTAAAATCGTAATATTTCCTTCGAAATATTTTATTAGTCTACTGAAAATTATTGAACCTCGACGTAATATTCTTTTAGGATTGAATAATAAAATTATTTTTTATTAGTGCTTTAAAATAAATTCCAATTTTCGGCAAAAGTGACTTTGCTTTTTAAAACAATTATCGTAAATAAGATTTAGTTGTTATTTTTATTTTCATTTTCTTATAACTTTATTACCGACTCGTCACATTCGTCCCTCCATTATAAGTCGAAGGCAATTAATTTATTGCCTTCGACTTCAGAATATAATACTTTTAATTTATGACCTGTTTTGGGTTCCGACTAAAAGATTTCGAAGCGTGAGTTATGGAATCTTAATTTCGGTGTTCGTTAATTTGCTCGAAATGTAAATATCGTTGACAGACTAGTTAGTCCCTTTTTACGACCAGAAAATAAGTGCTTTCTTTACCTATGCCTATGAATGGTATCCTTGTGTTTGACTAGATTTACACTCGATATTTTAATATACATTGATTAAATTAAAAATGTTTTAGTTAGTTTTCTAATTACCTAACAAACAAAACCAAGATTATGGTCTATAATGCATCTTAAATAATTACTGCCCATATAAGGATTGTGTGGACAACCAAATTTTAATAAAATGCAAACTTTACAAAACAAAATTTTTAAAGTATTCTATAATTACGATAATCTTACTCATACTGACAGGTTGTATAGAGAGTTAATTACATGCAAATTAGGCACCCTCTTGCGGATTGAGCAATGCAAACTTGTCTATAAAATCCTACATAGGTATCAAAATCAAACATTAATATTACATTGTCTAACCAATTACGGAACACGAATTATTTATGATATTTATCAATTAAATACTAAAACAAATATGGGTCTTTATAATTCCATAGTGCATGCTTGCAAGGTATTTAATCTGTTGTCAAATAATATAAAGAATAGAGGGGTGTGCATTGTTCAAAAATGTAAAAGAACACTTTCTTAATGATCAGAATGGCTGAAAAGAACTATCCTCACACTACTTGTTTTTCTGGTATATTGGGAGAATATTATTAACATGTATATTTGTTGTTTTATGATTATTTTCTTAATACAAATTTAAAAACTGTTTATATCTTAGAATTTGTGATTCCTGAAAGTGTATACAAGGTATCCTAAAAATAGACAATTATATTTTTCATTATTAATAAAATTTTTATGACTCTTTGCCATGTTAAACCTCAAAAGTTTTATACAAATAATTTTTAAACCCCTTTTGCTTTAATAAACTCTTAAAGTCTGAAATTCATGCCAAAACCATTTTCTATTAACTACTGACTTTTGTCAGTGAATTTACTTAATGGATTTCAATCTAATAAAACCTTTAAAATGGTTGTAACATGGAAGTTTTGAAAAAAAATGAATTAAAACTGATAAGAGCGTGCAAAAATATTATGTACCTTATTAATTTAAAAATAAATCTGCAATGTAAGAAACGCAACATGATGAAATATTGTCAGATATTACGAAGTAAACTAACTTAACACAAAATTTATGGCGAACCGCGAATTAATCGTATATGAAAATTTTCTATAATAATATTAGTAAATGAACACACCGTATAAGTGATACCTTTTTGTCAGTCTATCATCTCTCCGTAAATAACTAACATTAGTTAGTGAAATATTTAGTAACTTTTTCTTTTCTCATAACTACTCCAATTTTTGAAACAACTTAAAACTTATACTTAGTTCCCTTTTTGTTTTAAAATACTAATTTGCCTTTTCTCTACTCTTAACCTAACTAAATACTTAACGTGTTATGAATAGTTGTCACATGCAAACACAAGAAATAATACTTAATAACATTTGAACCTAATTTTTCTTGTAAATAAAATTTTTTTTTTCATGCAATTTTCTTGTTATTTTCTACTTTTTTTTGGGGAACACTAGTTGTTCCCATTCCTATCTGATAATAAAGTTGTATTTAAAAATGGTTTCTTAAAATTAAATTAAAACACTAAACTTATACTTATTAAACGTATCTACCATAAAAATTTCAGAAATACTACCACACTATACTAAAGAAAAGTTAGTTTTTTTTTTATTTACTCACTCGTTGCCAGTGTTATACCCCTCGTCAATATCGTTGGGGTCTCTTCGAATTACCATGCGGTGCCGGCCAGGGATCGGCTCCGCGACGAAACGCCTCTCCCTTTGAGGCCTAAGGTGTTGGGGTATTGGCACAGGATCCAGACGCAAGGGGGGGCGTACCTGGAAGGCCCCCCTAAGTGCAGGTAGAGGTTCGGGCATCCGGACTAGGGGAGGGAGTCCATAGGGGACTTGGCGGACGGGGCCTGGGGGTCGAGGGGGGAGTATCATTCTTGGGGCTGGCGCCATGGGTGGTGGGGGCGGTGGCATCTGTCTAGGAGCTAGTGTACTCTCAGGGAGGGGAGGAGTATCAGGGGCCCTAGAGGGTCCTGCCACGGGATGTTGTATATCGTTTCGTATGGGCACTGGCCTTCGCAGTTTTCTCCTTTGAGCACAGGCTCTAATTGGAGCAGGATTTTCCGAGGGTACTGGGGGATCGACTAGCGGCGCGAGGCGACACACCTCACAGTCGCATCCCCTCAGCCCTAGTCGCTTCCAGACCTCCCAGAAGTCGGCCGGCTGGAAAAGGCCTTCGGCTGGTTTTTTGCATAGTGCACAAGTGCACGGTTCTAAGGGGAGATGCCCCCTTTTTAAGAAAACTGCTAGTTTCACTCTTATGCCCTGATACTCAGCATGGAGCAAATCTCTCCATAGGCATAGCAGGGCCCGCATTGGAAGTAGCGCCGGATGGGGGTGCACACCTTCGTAAAGCCCCCGGAACCCCCACAAATGATAAAGAGCCAACCGGTACAGGTAATCCTGCACCCATGGCTCTTGGACTTGGTGGACGAGCCGCAGAAACATTAGTAGCCAAATCATAATAAAAACTTTTTGTCAGTTGTTAAAAATAGTTTTTTTTTTCACACTGTCACCGACTTCAATAAATTGTCCGAATAAACGTCTAAAATAAAATACTATAAATTAAAAACACTATTAAATACAAAACACTAACGCAGGTAATCCGTTCCCGGATAAAATACTATAAATTAAAAAAAAAGAACACTATAAAATCAAAACTATCTCAAAATTAATCCGCTCGCGATTAAATTCTACTTCTAACTAATTTCTTCTAAAAAACGCTGAGATTTTCTGGATATTTTTGGGCCTATACTTAAAATGGAATTACTGGGCATCCTTGTTTTTCTAGTACCTTTTTTATATAACTTTCTTCCTCATGGTATCCCTTTCTTTTTTTAAAAATTAGTGTAACGTGGGCCTAATCAAGGGATCGTAAAATTTTATGCATTTCTTTTTATACCAATTTCTTCTTTATGCATCTAAACTTTTGGGTCATTTCCCATTAATAATCCTAATGTAAACAACCTTTCCTTGTATTAGAGTATTAGGACATAACACGTCATTCCTGGCTTGTTTTAAAGCACGGTTCGCAGTGTAAACCATGCTAACGTTTTGTCGCTAAAGGCATTCTGCGGTGAAATAGTACTTAAGCAGTGGTGCATAAGAGTCAATTTTGTTACGCAGGGCGTTCCTTCAGGTCCGAGCGTTTCTTCGGGTTAGAGCTTTCCTCTAGCAGTACTGCAGAGAAGCTAATATACACTGCTCCACAATAACTATAGAGTTTAGATTAGAGTTCGGAGTTTTAGCTATTTTCTATAGGATTATATATAGGATATACTGCCCACACTACTTATTAATTTGAAATATAAGTTATTTTACAGGTTTTCGGTCTTCTTTTTCATACAAGCTCCATGTAATATTGGCATATTCATTTGGCATTGGATTTACCTTGGACAAATCAGTTCTAAGGGTGCTATACACTGGGTCTTGAGTATTTACAGGCGAATAATTTAAGGGCGTCTCGTTCTCAATGTTAAAAGTAACCTTTTTATTTCGTGCTGATTTTGACTTGGAATCTTCTGAAATTTCCGGAGCGGAAGGCGGGGTAGTTTGGCCAATATTTGTATCTACTGGTTCGCTATTTTTCATATAGGTGTTGTTATTTGCCTTGAATTATTTTCTTTGTTTATGATGTAATACAAACAGGGTTAGAGTTGACCAAAATGATGCTACAAGTTCTATTGAACAGCCTCCTAGACGGTGGAGCGCTACAGCATTGATAAATACTTCTACTATATATTTTATGGCTCTAAAAATAAAGTACAGCCCTAAAATTCCACTGGTCCAAGTTCCTAGTATAGTAAAATATCCATACAACTTTCTGATGGTGGAGTTAGCTATTTCTTCCAACTCCTGTTTATTAAAGAGGCTCAGAGTAGAGAAGCCTTGGGATTCTACTTGCTGTCCAGCCATTTTTCGAATAATTATATTGTTTAAAGCTGCTCTTTGTGAACTAAATAAAATGGCGTCTTGTACCTTTTTAATCTCTGAATACGTGTAGAGCCCTCCTGCACCTAGGTCTTTAATCGATTGAAATTTAAATGGTTCTTCAGCATCAATATTTAACACTTGGGGCGTCACACTTTGTGAAGGCCGCGGGTCAAATCCAATCCATTTATTGTCAAGATAATATAAAGGCGGTATAATAGAGTTGCACTCAGTCTCAACAGCATAATCTTGTAAAATTCGAGTTACCGGTGACATAAAGTAACTTTTATTATTAACTGCGACAGGTAATTCTTCGTAACAACTGGTTTCTCTTCTTACTTCAACAGCTACTGGTAAACATTTTAAAATATACAGGGCTTCCCCTGCTGTTCGGGCTGTATAGCCTAACTGATTTTTTACAATGGACGCTACAGAGTTGGGGGAAAGTGGAGCTAGTAGTAAACGATTTTTTAGAATTTCTCGATGTAGAAGACATCTACGATGTATAGTTTGTGCAAACAGGTTATTTATACTTCTTTTAAATGATTGTTCTACATACAAAAATTTGGTATTTATGTACGTTAGAAGATCTGCATCTGTATTGTCTGTATTTAAATTGAATGGTGTCTGTTCTATGGCCTCTTTCTTTTCAATAACTAGTAATCTAGGATGTTCACTTTCCCAGACAAATGCTCCACAAGTAGCCTGTTGGCGGGTAAGCTGAATTGCAAATACTTTGTCCTTTTCTTCCACAACTAAATACCTGTTTCCTGAATTCTTTGGATGTTTTTCTCTGATGTAGGTAGCTCTTCCGTCATAAAGAATGTTGTACTGTTTACATTCTCCTGGTACTTCTCGCTCCCAGGTAGATTCTCCATTAATGGCATCTGAGCAAAAACCAGGTAAAAATTCACACGTTATTCCATTTAATAATTTAATTTCATTCTGCTCCAAAGAAACTTTGGCAAAGTAGTCCGTTAAGGTTAGTTTAATACTTGATTGAACCACGACATTATTCCAATTTTGTCCATTTTCATTGTATTGGCCAGGTTCACAATTTCTCTTTGGATCTATGTGTCCTGCCAGTGTTGCTGAGGAAGAAATTGTAGAATTTGCCCTTAATCTAGTAATAATATGGCCTCTTATTCCACGAAATTCTCTAAATAAATGTGTCTTCCGACATTCTTCAGCACCTATTTCATGCACGTACGTTAATACTCCATCTTCCACTGATGATTCGTGCGAAAATGCCCCGCAGTGTTTTATAATTCTCGTGATTTCTACCAAACAAGAATAGACGTGTACGTATTCAAATTTTCTTTTTTCTATAATTTGAGCGTAGCCTTCCTCAATATCATACCCCGAGTCGGGATCAGGGCAAGAAGCTACTTCTCTTAGAGATATCACAGTGACATTTGTAGAAGGATTCTTACAATCATAAGCTATTAGCGCCGTTTCCACACAGGCTAAGTAGTACCATAAAAACAGCGTCGCTCGTTTCATCTGTAAATAAGGATTCCTATTAAAACTAAAATCCGCAAACTTTTACACGGTGGCTCCATTACTAAATTACATTAATCTAAAACATAGTCCTTAAATCTGCTAGGCAGTTTTATTGTTCTAGTACGGGTGCGTTGTGCAACTTCTTCGTTGTCTGAATCGTCGAGAGCACTGTTATATTCTTCAGTCAGCTCTCCATCCGTTTCCTCTTCAGGTTGAATAGTAGTTTCGGAGGAATCAGAACCATCCTCACTTCCTTCACTTTCCTCACTGTGGTCAGAATCTTGGGTAATTGTGCGATTTTCTTCTTGTAGTTCCATGCCTTGGTTCAAAAACTCGTCAACGTGTTCTTGTTCATACTCTTGATTTTTCAGACAATTTTCAGTAGAGGTTGGCGCTTTGTCCCCGCGGACAGCTTCTTGATCATCCATTATATTATTTTCACCGTCCAGCAAATCTCCCTTATAGAGCTTAAGTCTTTCTGCATGGACCATATGTTCCTTTTTCCCTGAAATTTCTTTTATTTTAAACGTCACAGGGCCTTTCTTTTCGATTATACGATAAGGACCCTTCCATTTGGCATGGAGTTTTCTACTGAGATTTTTACTAGGAATAGCAGGACTATTCATATATACTAAATCTCCTAACATGTATTCTCTCCTTGTTTTTCGCTGATTCAGCCTTCCACATCTTTTGTCTATACTTTTTTCTATATTTTCCTTTGCAATTTCATGTGCAAGTTGCATTCGTGTCATTAGTTCCGATGCGTAATTATCATCTAGGTCATATCGTAGTCTGTCATCCTTAATGGTCAAATGAATTGGCAGTTCCATATCTCGTCCAAACATTAAAAAAAATGGCGATTCTTTAGTCGCATCATGAGGTAGATTTCGGTAAGCCATCATACAATAAGGTAAAATCCGGTCCCAGCTATCATTGTGTTCACTTACAAAATGACTTATCATTGTTTTAAGGGTTTTATGATAACGTTCCAAAATTCCATTTGCAGCAGGATGATAGGGGGTAGTTTGTAGCTTTGTTATGCCCATTAGTTTACAAATGTTTGTAAAAAGGCCAGAAATAAACTGAGATCCTAAGTCAGTCAAAAGCTGGCGAGGTGTCCCAAATTGTGTCACAATATTTTCTACGAAGGCTCTAGCTACGGTTTCAGCTTTTATATCCGGTAACGGAATGCATATTGGATAACGAGTTAGAAAATCAACACATGATAAAATATAACGATTATTATCTCGTGTTCTATTAAGAGGTCCCACGAGGTCTAGAGATATCCGTCCCCATACTAAGGTAGGTACATAGGATTTTTGTAGCTCCACTGGTGGCTGTGCATTAGATTTTCTGAGGTTGCAGGAATGACATTTTTCTACAAAGGTTTTTACATCACTTCTCAGAGTAGTCCAATAAAAATCTCTTAAGATCGATTCTTGCGTTTTCTTTTGACCAGGGTGGGCCGACAAAATGGAGGTGTGATAGAATTTTAAAATATCAGGAACTATGGACGCAGGAGCCATTAATGGATCATTTCTTTGATGTTCCTCGCGGCGGCGATAAAGCAACAGGTCTGGGCTCAAATAATATGTTGGATTATCTTCGGCGCAGATTGTTATAATTTCGTTCAACTTTGGATCTTCTCTTTGTAATCTTTTTATTTCGTCTCTAGTCCATATTACTGAGACTGAAGGAAAAATATCGTCTTCCTCAGTGACAGCCGCTACAACTTGGCTTGAAATCTGGTTATTTAATTGTGGTGAATCAGTTTTTGTGCTTTCAGTTCGTAACCTCGTAAGTGCATCTACGTTGGCGTTCATTTTACCTGGACGGTAAACAATGGTGAAACTATATTCCATTAAGTACATAGCCCACTTGGCTAGTCTGGAACTGGGATCCTTAACGGTTAATAGGAATCTTAGAGGCCGATGATCTGTGACAATTGTAAAATGAGTCCCTGTTAAATATACCCGATAGCGTTTTACTGCGTCTACAATTGCTAGCATTTCCCTTTCTATGGTTGAATAGCGTTGTTCTGCCCCATTAAGAGTTCGACTAGAATACATGATTGGGTGTTCTAATCCCTCATATTTCTGAGTTAAAATGGACGCAATGGCGGTAGCGCTGGCGTCAGTATTGACAATGAATTCTTTGTTGAAATTAGGGTATTTCAAAATGGGAGGTGTGATCAGGGCTGTTTTTAATGCTTCGAAAGCTTCAGTTTGCTGCTCCGTCCAATGATACTTCACATTCTTTTTGGTAAGTAGGGTTAATGGCTGACTTACTTTTGCAAAGTTTGGAACAAATTTTCTGTAAAATCCACATAGTCCCAGGAAAGCACGAATTTCTTTGACATTTCTCGGGATAGGATAATTTTTGATAATCACTGTTTTCTCAGGTTGGGTGGTATATCCGCCGGCTGAGACGATATGCCCTAAGTATTCGATCTGGCTCTTCAGAAAATTACATTTGGTAGGTTTGAACTTTAAATTACTGTCTTTCATTTTTTGAAAAATGTGTCGGAGACGTTCCAGATGGGTTTCTACGTCAGCTGAGAACACAATAATGTCATCGAGGTATACTAGACATTCGTTATAGGTAAGTTTTCCAAATATATGATACATGAGACGGCTCCAAGAGGCTGGTGCATTTTTAAGGCCCATCGCCATTCTCTTGAATTGGTAGTGGTTGTCAGGAGTCGAAAAAGCTGTTTTTTCCCGGTCTTCGAGCTCCAGAGGGACTTGGAAATAGCCTGATGCCAGATCCATGGTTGAAAACAATTTGGCACCGGATAATCGGTCTATAGTCTCTTGAATATTTGCCAATGGGAAATAATCTGTCTTAGTTATCTCATTTAATTCACGAAAATCGATTACCAGTCGATATTGAACATCCTCTCCTGGATGCCGTTTCTTTTCTATAAGAATTGCAGGAAAACTCCAAGGCGATTCACTTTCCTCGATAATATCGTCGTCCAATAGCTTTTGTATTTCTTTCTTTAATATTTCTTGCCTATGAAATGGTACTCTATAGGGCCTCTTACAAATGGGAGGAACGTTTTCTGTGATAATGCGATGCGTGACGTGGCTTGTACAAGTTAACTTCTGATTGGGCGATTTAAATATATCAATATATTCTACAATCAGGTTTTTCAGTTTAACTTCGTCTTCGTTACGGGGTTTCTCTAAATTAAGCTGTCGCAAAATTTCTTCAGTGTCCTTCTTACTTATATGCCCTATCAAACTACCTTCCTTTCTCTCTTCAGGTAGCTCTACTTCAGCTTCAAAAGCTTGCGCAATAATAGTTTTAGCGGGTATCGTAATATCTTTATCTGTAATATTAATTATACGTACGGGAACTTCTGTATTAACACAACATAAAACTCTTGCAACGAGCAATTCTCGAGGGCCATTTTCACATGGTTCTATCACAATGTGCTGAGTCTTGACTCTAGACGCCTTTTCCAAAGTCGCCATACACATAGCTTGACACATTGCAGGTATGTTCACACTTTTCTTTAAACTGACTACCCTTTTATCTCCCGAAGCACTAGGAGTACACCTTGGTGCACTGTGTTCCTCTTGGCTTCCCTTCTTCCTAAAACTTACTCCATTTTTCTTTTCTCCTTCCAAAACACTAGGAGCATCTTTTCGTAAACTTTCCTTTTCTTTGCTTTTCAACAAGTCACAACTTTCCTTTTGTGGCTCAAATTTAATATTCCCTTGTACATTTTGCGTAACGGAAGCTGCAGTCTTCCCAGGTCCTTTCAAATTTTCGTTAGCTAATGGTTCTTTCTTGTAATTGGAGAAGTCCAAACGAGTGCCATTCGTCTGAAATTTACATTCCCTCGTTAAAGGCACTAACGAGGAATGACTAGCATAACGAGCCTTTGTATTGACCTCCATTTCATTAAATCTACGCGTTAGGTTCTTCAGTTCGGTATGTACATCTAGGAACATCCTTTCCACTTCACCTTTTGCCAAAGTTACCATCGCATCTACATCTTCCTTGGACTTTTCTTCCATTAAGGGTATCTCATCGTCAAATGCATACATACAACAATTTCCCCAATCAATTTTTACACTATGTTTTCTTAAAAAGTCTATCCCTAACAACAAGTCCGCTCTAAAACTATCAGTATCTACTACAACAAAACTATGAGTTACTTTTGCGCCACTCATAAAGGTAATTGGTATATCGACTATTCCTAGCGTTGGAATAATATTTCCTTGTATATCTACTAAAATACTATCAGTACGTTTGATTTTAAACCCCTCCGCAATATCGGGTTTAACTAGGGATACTACGGCTCCTGAATCTACTAATGCATTATAAAACTCCTTATCTATGGTTACCTTAGCAACATTGGCTGGCTTCGGAAACTCTCCCTGTGAGCACGTATATATCCCTACCAGTTTCTTCTTTATTCCCAACTTGCTCTCTGCACAGCCGGTCTCCGGGGTTGTTGAGGGGCTGTGTAGTGGTTTAAAGCAGGATTTGGCTGTCTGCTTGAAGTTTGTCTTGTAGGACAAAATTGAGAAATATGTCCCGGCTGCCGGCAATTAAAACAAAGTCTTTGGGACATGTTTGCTGGTCGTTGTTGTGCTTGCCTATTGTTTTCTGGACAATCCTTGCTAAAATGTCCATTTTTTCCACATTTAAAACACGCTGTTGGACAGTATCTTGAGGTATGACCTTCCTTGTTGCACTTAAAACATACCATAGGTCTCCGGTTTCCGTTATCAGGTCTTTCAGGCCTTCTTCCATCTTGGTTCTCTGGGTATCTATGCTGCTCTACATTTCTTACACCTTGGTTCTGCACCGCTCTACAATCTCGGGATATGGTTGGATGTATCAGGTTCTCAATGGATTCTTCCCTTTCAGCATACTCTAAGGCTTTTTCCAGGGTAGTAGGACTTGACGATAACACTCTCTGTTTGATCGGCATAAGCAGGCCCAGCGTGAATTGAGTCGTAATGTCTTGCTCTAATCTGGTAGTAATAATGTTGTCTATGGCTGGGTCTCCTGTGAGTGTGACGGTACGATTGGCTAACAGCTTTAACCTAATGAGAAACTGGCGGCAAGATTCCCCTGTTCGTTGACGACATTCAATGAAATTTTTCATTGCAGAGCCCTTTACATATTGACGAACGAACTGCTTTTTCAAAGCGTCTTTTAAGGTTGTCCAGGAAGTAGTGGTTTTAAGAGTTGGCTCAGACTCTATAAATTGCTTAGCTCGGTTTCGAAGCTTGAGGCGAGCAATGGCCACTTTTTGTTCATCAGTCCAGTTGGCTAATAGGGCAGTTTCATCAATCACAGCTAGAAAATCGTCAATACTGCCTTGTCCCTCGTAAGTTGGAACGGATTCAATCCCAATAACTACATTATTGGTTGTTACAGTTACGGGCGATACAACTGGTGGAGTTGAGCTGGTAGACATTTTAAAACTAATTTTAAACGGCTATAGTCGACAAATTAAATATTCCAGTCTTCACAAACAAGCCAATTTTTGCAACAAAATGTTTTTATCTTCCATAAAAATTTTTTTTGCTGTTCATAAAGCAAGCTAATTTTTCCACTGAAAATGTTTTCCATTCATTTCTCAAAATAAACCATAAATCCTTAATTTTTCTCTTTAAAGCGTAACTGTAAAATTTAGCATGAAAAATAATTTTCTCGAAAATTTTCAATTTTTCTGCGTAAATTTATCACTAATTCTGCCAAATTTCTTAATTATTGCAGAATTTTTTGCAAACCCCACACCTGACACCAATTGTGAAGCCTACCGCGTTAATTACTTTATTTTAGGGAGCTATCAGGTTGGCGCTAACGGGGTAGGTTACAAGTACTCTTTCTAGTGGGTTCAATAAGTCTCGAAGGGAGCAATATTTGTTGTTTCATTACTAACCTCTGGTGTTTCTATTAGCTTGCCTCGTCGTCGTAACTAGAAGTTCTGGCAGAGAATTCGCACACTGTTGGATCTTGCCGTATAATTTGCAACAGAAGGGATAGTTGCAGTCATTGTAAAATTCTAACTTTTATTCATGTAGTAGAGAGTGACCGAAGTCATAAAAACACATTTTCGCGTTTTAAACGACACTTGCTATATTCAATTAAATAAAATATGGAGCCACCGACAGTTACAATTTGTAAGTCTAATTTAAAATAAAACCATAATTTCTATTAATTTTCTTTAGCACTTACTTTGTGGACGCAATTACACAAAATTTCGTAACTTCAGGTAAACACTCGCAATTTATAGTCAACCCGGACTGACTGAGCAAACTTTTGCCTATTCGCGATTTTTTTCCCGTGCTGCTTAAAATTTTACTTCATGTATAATTTTCGTCACTCTATAACTTCGTCGTAAAACTTCATAGTACAAAACTTCGTGATCAAAAACTACTATTTCTATTCTATACTTCTTCTATTCTTTTTTTAAAAAATATTCAAGTTAGAGTTTTTATAGACTTGGTTTCCCCCCTTGGATTAGGGTGACATCAATTTTTCTAAGAAATCCCACCAACATTTCGCTAGGAGTAGGAAACCTTTGTGTTGGAAAAATATGCTTTATCTATCCAGTGATTTAGGTTGACAATAGCTTATCCCCTTATTTACTCCGACGTTTTCAGTAAAATTCCATTGATTCGGAAGGAGAACTATAGTTTATTCGTATAACAAAATATTAAACATTTTTAATTAATTTTCCATAGGAACCGAAATCTAGGTCAACGCATAAACTATATTTTATTTTTTAACCGAAAATGGTACGTATACGCTTCTCCAGGTAAAGTTAAATCTTAAATTTGTTATACCGAAGGTTCAATTTTGTTTGTTCATCCTTTGTCCAATGAAATGACTTTAACTATTCGAGTGGGGACAATCTTGGTCCAGATTCCAGCGTCATCATGACGATCTTTGCTTTGTTAGTTGAATCGTGATTTTAAAATTGAAACTTCTCAAATAAAATAAAATTCTTGGTAAGTTTAATTTTATTCAGATTTAAATTAAAATTATTTTTTCAAAATAATTTAATTAAAATTTTATAAATTCTCGGTAGGTATTAAAACTTTGCGTATTTCCTTTTGCCTAAACAATTTATTTTTATTTTATTTTATTTTTTTATTTTTATAAATGTTTGGTTTAGAACACTAATTATTTTTGTTTCCAAAATAATCCATTTAATTGTTCTAATCTTCAATTATTTTTTCCAAAATAATTTACTAAAATTTTTCTTAAATGTTCAAGTATTTCCCCAAAATAATTTAATAATTTTTTTCTAATTATTTGAAATGATTTCAAAGGAATGATTAAATAAAATATTTTAATTTAATTTCTTTTATTTTTTTTCAAAACTTGTAAATTATTTTTATTTACTTCAAGGTATAATTTTAAATGATTATATTTAATAATCTAATTTTAATTTAGAATTTAAATATTTACTTTTTGATTCACTTCTTTAAAAGTCTCTAAAATTTTCAATGACAATATAATAGTTTTCAAAATTTTAATTTTTCAAAAACTACTTTGTAAAATGTTATCGCCTTAATGCGTGAATATTTTATAATATTGTTGAAAGTATTTAAAATCGTAATATTTCCTTCGAAATATTTTATTAGTCTACTGAAAATTATTGAACCTCGACGTAATATTCTTTTAGGATTGAATAATAAAATTATTTTTTATTAGTGCTTTAAAATAAATTCCAATTTTCGGCAAAAGTGACTTTGCTTTTTAAAACAATTATCGTAAATAAGATTTAGTTGTTATTTTTATTTTCATTTTCTTATAACTTTATTACCGACTCGTCACACGGTTTCTGTTGGACTGTTTGTATATCTGTAAAATTAAATAAGTTACAGTTTGACTCATTGTATTTCAAGAGCAGGCGGAGATATCAAATTTAAGCAAAGTACAAAATTATCTTAGAGTTTAATGAACGTTTGAAATATAATACTTTCATGCATACCTGCAATTTATTAATATTTTTATAGCGCTGCGACGCCTGGGCTAGATATAAAAAATGTTATAGTTTATTTCTGTATATTTTGGTTTAAAAGCTTTATCTGCAGCGCTTCTTTTCCCGTGTCGTGGTCTTCTCAATTGAAAATCGTTACCACAACCTGAGGTAGTACAAGAAAGAGAACAAAAATTCTCCCTTCTCTGGAAACATTTTCTCGAAAGACCCCCCCCCCCCCCTGCATGACGAAAAGCTAAAGCTGCCCTTTTTTAAGAAGTGGCATTGTCACGGCCAGTGACAAATGACTGGAATCATTTGGCCCCGGTGGCTACATGGCCTTTATGGCCCCAATCTTCATTATTCTTGCTATGATGGCCATTTCATCAGCTAGCGGATTTTATAACGAATAAATATTAACGTATGCAGAAATAATTTTAAAGCTTATTTGAAATCTAGGTAGCATAAACAAAGGTCAAAATAAGTTAATATAATAAAGAGGTAGTAATAGAGTATCTACGGCAAAGGGCAGTAATAAACAACATGGAAGAATAAGAATATGTCTTTATTTTTTATGGAAAACATTTAAAATTATAAAATTGAAAAATATTTCAAAGTTAAATAAATAGAAAAGACAAACGAATGCCCAACAAAAATGAACGTAACTCAATGAACAAAAAAATCTCAATAAGGGTGATAGATGTTCCGATTCTGATGCAACATCATCAATTATTTTATTGTAATAATAATCGAATGTTCATTTTTGAACATCTTTTTCTTAAAGTTTTAACATTTTTTGAATTTTTTTTTTGTTTGAATGCTTGGACCAATTGGCCCCCAAAGGGCTTTTGGCTCCGGTGGCGATGACCACCCGGCCCCCCGCTCCAGTCCGCCACTGGTCACGACCTGTTAAATGCCCGCTCGTTTACATCCCCCCTTTCTAAGGTCACTGCTGCCCTTATTTAAATTAGCCAAGACCCGCCACTGCTAAAATACCTGTGGTTTTTAACTGTTGGATACAGGGTTAACCACTAAAATTAACGAGACAAGGGACGAGCTTTTTGGGTTTTCTTTAAATTTATACGGAAAAAATATTTTAGTAGCGTCGAAACCACTCAACTTTTTAATATTTTTCATAAACGCTCGCTCCACGATTGATGATTATTTTAAATTATACAGGGTGTCCCTTACAGTGGCGTGCAATGCTGTTTTAATCAGGGTAGGCAAAAATTTGATTTAAGACAAAAACTTACTTTCCGTAGCAGTCACGCATCTAAATTTCAAATTTTGTCACAAATTGTTTTTGAGTTTGTAGAAAGAACACTGTGGCAGAAGAAGAATAAAATGACAATATTTGTAAATTAGTTTAACACGGCGGTGTTTACGTACAAATTCTTTTAAAAAATCGTCATAAAAATTGGTTTTGCGTTTTAAATCTTACAAAAGATCGCTCTCCAGAGAGAATATTGTTAATAAAGCGTGTCTCTCCCTGTGTGTTTCGTAAATAGGCATGAATTCTTTTTAATCCAGGTAAGGATTGTTCTACAGACGCGCTGCTAGCTAGAATAGTAATATTTAACGTCACCATATTTATTTTTTTCCCGAAACCCGACGGCGCGAAGTCTAGCAAAAGGCCGAAAACACTAATTATATATTAAAAATCTATCATCCACCTGATTGAACCATGAACCAATGTTGTAAAAACGAAGTCAATTATTATGTGAAATATGATGATACTTACTTATTATTAAATATTATTTTAATTGTCACAAAAGTGGTTCCTATTTTACGATACATTATCCGTTATCCCTTTAAAAATATCCTAAAATTAAACTAATTAATAATAAAACTGATAGAGGCGTGTTTCATATTTTATGTTAAGAAAGCGAAATTTTCCAAATTACGGTAAAACTTGAAGATTGGCAGTATTGGCACCAATGCATCTATCAAACGCTTGCTTTCTTGGCGAAGGTCGAACGTTGATGCGACGAGTTCATTTATTACATCTCTTTCTATTATACTGACTACCGGCTCTCTCGCTTGCTTCCACTCGTACAAAAGCACTGCTTTTGCTTTTACATAAGAGGCCATTGTATAGGAAGATAATAATAATAATAAACGTCTTTTATTTCAATATAAATATAAAATTTACAAAAAAATATATTAGAATATATGTCCAATCCTGGCGTAGTCTAGCCGTAATAGCTACTCTACTCAACCAGTCAAGGACATAGTAAGTGATATTAAATTACTTATTAATTAAATAGAACTTAATTTATAACTAAATGAATAATATATTATAATAAGTTTATAAAACCTTAAAATAATAAACTCGGCGATTATAATAATTAAATAAATATAAGTTAACAACCTAAGCAACAAATTTAAAAAGAAGAAAGAATTATATAGTTGAATTTAAACAAAAAAATTAAGAATTTTGTAAATTTAAAAGATACTTTTTATATTTTATTTTAAATAACTCTACGCTTACAAGTAACATATCAGTGGGTATTGAATTAAAATATTTAACCGCATTGTATGAAAAAGAACGCTGAAATATGGCACTCTGATGATGAGGCATGGTTAACTTACTTCTGTTTCTAACACGTACATCATGAATATTGTGACGAAAAATCAACCGCTCTCGAATCGAGATAGGGGAGTTTGGATTATTAAGGATCTTTACCACAAATGTACAAAAGTGAAGGATTCTACGTTCATCCATCCTCAACCAGTTAATAGTCCTGTATAAATGAGAAATATGATCAAACCTTCGCACACCATATACAAATCTAAGACACGCATTCTGAACTTTTTGTATGCGAGATCTAGTCTCAAGATCTAAACAAAATCACAATAATTAAAATTGGATAAAACGAGAGATTCACACATGTTTTTCCTTAATTTAAAATTTAAAATATGTCTGTGGCTGTATAATATTTTTAGAGAAAGATAAGTTTTTTGAAATATTTTCTTTAGATGTTCTTTAAATCTTAGTTCTGTGTCGATTAATAGACCCAAATTTTTTGCACTATCTACCATCTTTAATTTAGATCCATCGACAGATATATTTAAAATGTTTTTTAAATCATTAATTCGATTCTTATTACCAAAAATCAGCATGCAGGACTTAGTAGGATTTAAAATTAAATTGTGACTTCGAGAAAGCTCACTCAATACTTTTAGATCTTGGTTTATATACAACTCGATATCAGCATAATCCTCAGCATCAAAACAACAGTATATTTGTGTGTCATCAGCAAATGCTTGTACTCTACAATGTTTTAAAGATCTAAGTATATCGGAGGTATATATGAGAAAGAGTAAGGGGCCTAGAATTGAGCCTTGTGGCACTCCAGAACGTATATTTGCTTGTTCAGAATAATTATTATCAGAAAAAACTTTTTGAAATCTGTTTAATAAGTATGATTTAATAAGAAAAAATGAATCATTATGAAAACCATAATATTTTAATTTAGATATAAGAAGTGCGAGGAGTGATTAATGGTATCAAAAGCTTTCGAAAAGTCAAGAAGAATTAGTATACTATTCATTTTTTTTATCACAGGCACGAATGATGTCATTAGTTACATTTGTTAAAGCCACAGCAGTTCCAAAATTCTTTCTAAATCCACATTGTGTGGGAGGAATAATATTATTATTAGTAAAATAGTCGTACATTTGATTATATAAAATCCTTCCAAAGATTTTTGAAACTGCGGGTAGAATGCTTATTAGTCGGAGGTCATTTAAACTAGTTGGGCTACTGACCTTGGATAATGGTTTGCCAATTGATATTTTCCATTGATCGGGAAAGTAACTTACTTCCAAACAGCAATTGATTATATGTGTGATATATTTATCTATATATGGACTACAATACTTAAGCATCAGGGGCGAAATTTCATCTACCCCCGTCGCATTTGTTAAGATACTGTTTAAAATTTTGTTGACGTCAGATACTTTAGCTAGCCTAAATGAAAATTGTAACGTCTCATTGAAAGCATTGTTTTCATAAAAATTAACTCTATCATTACAATTAGATGTATTTTGAAGAAATGCTGAGAAAAAATTATTGATGTCGTTAGGATCAGATAATACTTTAGGTATAGAATTATTTTTATTAGTGCAAATGTTAAAACTTTTTAGAGCAGACCAAATTTTTTTAGGATTTTTCTCGGTGCACAAAGAATTTAAATAATTTTTCTTTTCTCTTCTTATCGTAGCCAAAGTAAGATTTCTTAAATACTTATAGTTAATCCAGTCTTCATTTAATTTAGTTTTTCTAAATTTTTGAAAGGTACTGTCTCTTTGCTTCATAAATACTTTAATGTTGGCCGTCAACCATGGTGCCTTAGGTTTTGTCACTCTGGATTCTTTTATAGGGGCATGCATATCAAACAAAATTAATATAGTATTATTCAACAGTTCAATTTTTTTGTCAATATTGTTCTCATAAAATATATCATCCCATGGTAAGTTGTACATACTTTCTAAAAAGTTATTTATATTAAAATTTTTGAAAGACCGATATTGAATAATTTTAGGAACAGTTGATGCCTTCTTTAAATTACAATCACAATATATTATTCTATGATCTGAAATATTATCTGCAGAAACAACTCCAGATTTACTTATTAAAGACCGATTTGTTACAAATATTGCATCAATCAGTGTACTGACAGTGCCGGATATACGAGTAGGCTCCTCAATAATCTGCTCAAAATTGTAATTTTCAAATAACGGCGTTCGTTGCTTTAAAAAGTTTCTTACGGATTGCTTATACAGGGTTCTAGTTTACGATATAATAAGCAAAGAATGCGTTCGTGGAAATGATATAGGATTCATTTTTTGGTCCTATATTATAATAATGTAGAGATGAATTGCCAAAGTTGAATTACACGGATAAAACTAAAATACAAAAAAATTATGTCTGTTTGTTTTATTGTTCCCAGGGTAGGCAATGCTTTTTTGCCTATATTGTATGCACGCCACTGGTCCGTTAAAACAAAATTTTAGTATACTTTTTAGAAAATTTTTAACGTGGACTTTTTCTTTTAATTGCAACTTTTGTAATTCTTTACCAGCTGCATTCCAGTGCATATCGCTTCGTTTCTCTGACAAGGCAATCGTACATTACAAGTGAAATGCTGTTCCCCGAACAAAAACCTTTCATCATTTGTAATTGGTGAAACGAATAGATCAATTACTATGTCTGCCAAATCATCAGTTTAAGCTCCAAGAACCATTTTGTTGCGATTGTAAAACATTAATGCTGTTAAGGGCGTTAAAACGCAAGATTTTCTGGTGTAGCCATATAATATTTTTCTAAAGCTGTCCTTACGTTTTTGAAATTCTTCGTAAATTTATTCATAAATATTATAATTCTAAGCAGGGTTGAGATAAATCACGATTTCTTTTGAAAAAATCAATAAATCTGATTTTTTTCCATTAATTCGTGTTTTTTTTTGATATTTATCAATTTATACTAATTTTCAGGGGCGGTTCTACGGGGGGGCCTAGGGGGGGGCCCAGGACCCCCCAACATTTCTGAAAAAAACTATAAAATTCAAGCCACTGATAAAAAAAAATTCCGGGTGCTTTATTATTTACATAACTTGATACAATTTGAGCATGATCTTAAAAAAATTTTGGGCTGTGGCGTCATTTGCTTGTATTCTTGGCTTAGATTACAAAGGTCTTGTAGGAAACGTTTAGTTTTTAAACTTTTCCTTCTAAAATTCCTGTTTTATATAGAGATTAAGGTTTCACACGCATATCGTTTTAGTTATTGATTTTTTATGCAATTTTAAAGGAAAACGAGTAAAAAGAATAATATTTTATAGAATTTTTCTATTAAATACTTTTATACTTATTTGTTCCGTTTTCCCTTTTTTAGAGCTATTTTAAATCAACAAAAATATAACCCAATGCAATAAAATATTTTTACAACAAAAACAATAACGTATTTATTTCATAAGAGAAAAATTAAGGTAAACATTTCAATTGAAACATTTTTTAGGGAAGAAGTGTGATAATTTAAAATAAAAAAAATAGTGCGGGATGAAATGAGAATGCTTTATTAGGAATATAAATAAACGGCCCTTAAGAAGGAGTATTTCCAAATCTAAGCATTTGCACCAAAAACTGATTTTAGATCTACGCTCCTAAAATACATGATTTCTGAAAAAATCATCAATTTTGGCGTGGTGAGCGATATTTACTTTTTTTTTAATCATGAAAAAATGAGCCCAGAAAACGCTGGTTAGAGTCATACATACGTCTTATGTTAAAATTTTGGATTGACACCAATATTCATATTTTTCACAATTATAAAAAATGTTTTTTTTAGGAATATCAAAAAAACACATTAAAATTTAATCCAACCATGCAAAGGGGGAGAGGTAATAATTTAATTTTTGAAATTTGATAGTAGTTAGGTGAATTTTAAACGAACTTTGGGCGTGGCCCCGAAAATTTTTCGCCTTCTTCACTAGGTACAATACCATGGAATACATATAGTCCCGACTATCCCCTTCTTCAGAAAAAAAAATGTGCTACTTACGCCCCCCCCCCCCCCAGCATATTTTCTGGCTACGCCAATGTGGTGCCCCTCCAATATTTTGGGTCTAGAACCGCCCCTGCTTATTTTTTCCTTAAATATGGCAATAATGAACTTTAAAATCACTTATTTTCATTATTTCGCCCAAAAATATTTGTTGTCCAGATTTACAGTTAGAAAATCTCCTCGGCGACATACAAAATATCTTGTATTGGCATGAAAATTTTCGGCAGCGTGCAGCGTAATTTATGATTTATGAATATTTTTTACGCTGGACTGATGAATGACGATTAGTTACGTTTTTACACTTACATAATGTATCTAAACACTTTTTTTTTAATAAACTATCTTCCTTTTTTTTAAATTTCCTGATGAGTTGTTTGCTTCGGCGACTTTTTTTTACAGCAATTTATAATTTGATTTAAATCACGATTAAAATTGAAAAAAGCAGTGGATTTAAATCCTTTGTTTTAAATCGTCGCAACTCTGACTTTTTACACAAGAGAAATCGCCTTTATTTCAAGAGATAAACGTCCAAGTAAAATTTTAAAATTTTCTAGAGTCTCGTGTCTAGACGAAGAACTTTTCTTTTGTAATAAGAAAACTTCTTATATGCAAAGATATTTTCTCTTGCCAGAAATAATTAACGTTCCTGAGAGTTCACTGCTTTGAGCACAGAGCATCTATTTTTTTCAGTTAAAAAATATATTTTTTGTGCACTGCGAGTTGTCATAACAGCACAAAACGCATACATCGATTACATAAATAACTATTTCTGCTCCCACATGAATATTATCTATTTCCTTTACAATTAAATGAAAAAAAGGATGCTATTCCAGTTAACTGTACGGGCAAATTTCATGTTCATTTCATTACTATCAGCGCTGCACAGTGTTGCAACCTTTAAAAATAAACTTTCCCATTTTTAAAGAAAAATCCAGAAATGGACACAATACTGAAAAAGCCTTTTTTAACAGGTCACAACCATAAGTGATCCTAAAGAATATCCTACGAATATAACACTGTGCGTAAAAATTTCCCTTTGGAGATCGTGCCGACCTATTATTCCTCTGTGCTTTGGATATTTATTTCTCATGAATCCGGAAATTTTCCATTAGTTATCAACATTGTTGTCAAAATTAGATTCTTCTGCGGCGTTCTTATAAAGTACTGACCAGACACAGTTAATTGTATTTACTGACTTATTGAGGCTCCGCCTTCTTTTTCAAGATCTATAAATTATATAATTTATATGTATATGATATATGTCATTAATTTGTTCAATATAACAAAATATTTACGCATCTATAATAGTTTTATCAACAATGCAACCTGCTGAATGGCATAGAAAATTAATTTCATGTAAAGGATTACTATTGAATTGGTTTTACCATTACTTCTATAATGAGAATTGTGGCCAAAACGGCAAAACGGCGAATTTTGGATCCAATGGTCGTGAGTTGAAGAACGGCATCCTGCAAACATTTTAAACATTTTTTAACATAAGGTTCATAAGTTTGACTGTAGAAAAAATATACTGTTCAACTCGTGTGAATTGCCCATATTACACTTAGAAATGTGAGCACTCCGCCTACGGCGTCGTGCTCAGTTTACTTCCTCGTAAGATATAGACATCATATCCACTCTTGTTCGACAAACAATCCCTTTTCGCGACGCTGTATTATAATGGCGATAAGGAATAAACTGACTATAAAAAAATAGGCGCACCCGACATTTTTTAATGAAATAATATTATTTATGGAAGGATAAAGAACATTTCAGTGGTTTTGAACATTCATGAGGGAAAAGGGGTAATAAGTCTGTCCTCCCTGCAAATATGCCCTAGTCTAGTAATATGGGGACGAAAATTAAACACGTTCACAGAAAACTGCCATGTTTCAACGACCTTTATTTTGGATATTTCTGTCTTCAAACTGTTTTGGCAATGCCTGCCCGAATGATTACCCAAAAGGGGTTGCTTACGTTTAATCAAAATGTTACTGCATAATTAATGCCCTAAATAAATCTATTTTTGGATAGCGTAGTATTTATCAAGATTTAAACTGCTGTAAATTTTTAAGATAAGTTTTGTTTTTGCGAAATGGAAATTAATCATACTCTTAAAAAGGACTTGGTATTTGGTACTAATTTTTATTTGTTCTCGTGTTTACCTTACCAAAAATAACTATTTTTAGTTAGGAAAACAAAAAAAGATTTTTTTCTTGGTTATATTTACCAAAAAATGATGCCATCAGAACAAAAAAAATATTTTGTTTTCATATTAGTTGGCAGAAATAAAATATTTTGTTTAGCTGAATTTTACTCTGTATATATCTTATTTAAATGTTACATCAAGGTTCCTACAAACTTGTATTTATCAATTAAGCTTGTTGTAATAACACATTATGAATTTGTAGTCTCTATTATTTTGTTAATTTTGATTAAGATACATTCCTAGTTACCAGAACTAACTTTTCTTTTCAAGTAATATTATTTTTCATATTTATAACTAACGGCATCAACAGAGACTTGACGCCCTTGCCCGGTGGGTGACATGTGACATCATTCTAGCCAGGACTGTCAGAAGGTTATGTTTATGTTAGGGTGCTTTTGCGGTTCCGTGTCCCCTTTTTCGTGTTTTTAAGGCAATAATTGGCCATTTTCATAGCCGTGCCCGTGTGGAAAATGGATGTGACAATATTTGGTGTAATTTATTTGTCTTTATTGTCGTTCTTGTATACGTTCTTATTGGCAGAAGGAAGTTAAATCATAAGTATGTAAACATTTTATTTTTTATCATTGCAGTTGTACATTAGAAAATTTAAATAAGATTTTTATAAAGCATGGCAAGGTGACCCGATGAGAAATAGGTAACTTAAATTTTTTTTTGTTTTGTTTTTGTTCTATGATCCATTTCTATAAAAGAACGTCATATTAATGACTTTTTAATCTGACCAAGTACAACAAATTTCATATAGCTGTATATTTTAAATAGAAAGTCCAGGCGATATTTTTTGTTTTTTAATAATCGCAGTTGCAAATAAGAAAATTTAAATAAGGACAATTCAGTTCTATAAGCAATTTCGTTGTGACAACTAAAATTTGTAGGTTGGGTTGGTTAATGCAATTAAGTCGTTCAACAGTTCAATAACGAAAATTTTTTTTTGGTTGTACAAACTAATTTTTGGGTTGAGTCCGATTTCACGAAAATAAATAGTTGTCAAATTTTAGTAATTCATACCATGTTATTTATCATAAAAATACACTGGAATAACGATATAGTCTGCGCAACCAATTCTTTCGTTTTCCGACATACGACAGCAGTAGTTTGTCATCGGATCAGCTGATATCGGGATCTCCTGATTTCCTCAGATTTTTAGTGAGCCGCAAATAGCCCACACGAGACGTTGTAAATTGTGTTATGGGAAGTAAACATTTCAGAATTCCCGTGTCCTTGATTCAATGGCGGCTAGTGGATATTGAGTATGGGAGGGCGCAAATCTAGTTACGCAGAATTGAGTGCATGCGAATATTTTTAGTAATTTGTGAGGAAATGTCTAAAATACATGACTTACAAATTCATATCGAAAACATTAGCTGGGAAAATTGGCCACGATATGATTCACGTTTCTTTATTTTTTTTAAGAGCATCCGAACAATAATTCTAAATTCTTTTCAAAAGTTACCAGCTCCTTACAAAATTATATCTATTTAGGGTTCTGCACCTCACCTCTATAGTGGCGAAAAAAAATTAAAAACTAAGTAAAATCAGTTTTGCACCACTGGTTTTAAAAATTAGTAAAAAAATAAAAATAATGCCTTGTTAATAAAATTATATAAAGATACTTAATGAATAAGGTCTAACAGTTTCGTTAACTAAGTTTGATTAATATGAATTGTACAGGGTGTCCAAAGTTCAGTGTCAAACTTTGCAAACTTTAAAGCAATTTATTTTTCTTATTTCAAATTGGAACCTCTGTGTATATTATTATGTTATTCGATGCAGAATTAACAATCAAATACTTATTATAATAAAATTAGAACGAAATGGCAATTTCTAACGCATCAAGACTTATTTGCAGAAATAGTTCATAACAAGTGATGAAAGTGATACTTTTCAAATGAGAAGATATTTAGTATGAAGCGTCAGCCGAGTGCGGAAATTCTCCGAGTTTTAGAATAATCACTTTCACACAAGTAATGTACACTTTTTTCCTGCGACCATAAAGAATTATTGAAAAAGCCTTTGATTTGTGAAAAAAATATTTCAATACTTGTGTTGAAAAAAAAATATCAATACTAGTGTTAAAATTAACATACCTAGGATTATGTTCCACTTAATATCTGGTTTCATAGTTTGTCAATAGGCTTTTCCTTTATTTGTAGTTTAACTTTTTCATTTATTTATATTTTATATATTATAGGAAGAACTAATCCTGGATTGACTTCTAGATTAACCAAAATGAAATTTTTTAATTTAATCAAGGAAATATGCATTAAACATAAATTTAAAAAATCCAACCAACAAGGAAGATGTCAATTCAAAATAATTCTATAAATTATTAAATGTTTTTATAAAAAAAGTCAAATACTCCTGACGGGATTTGAACCTGTGATCTTGCGATCTGTAGGCTAGAGCTCTAACTCTCTACGCTGTTGTTACCTATAAGGATGTGTTGTTTAATACATGACACTCTCTTCAGGCGCTTGTTTTCTCTGGTAATTGATTTTCCAGTATATTATTAACATTTATTATAATTTCAGATGGTGTATTTTCACACTCTAATTCTGAATCACTCCACAAATACATATAAAATAAGTTCAAGACTTTACAATTACTGATTTTTAAAATTTATTCTTTTTAATAAATAGGGTTGGTCTGTCAAATTGGCACCATATGTTTAAATTTAATAGTGTACCTTGTATTTCGGCTGAGGGCCAGCAGCCTCGCCCCTTAATTACGCCTCTGGCGCCCAATTGAGGCTAGTAGATCGCGAAAAAAATTTGCAATTAGCGGCAACTCAAAACAGAAAATCATAAAGCGCATTATAGGTTTGCCTCCTCCGCCCCCAAAGGCTGACTACGCCACTGCGTTGATCAACATACTCTCTTAACTATGTGTGTCTCTTTTTAACTGACTTGATCCAAAATTAGCTCTTTTTCTCGTGACACTGAGATAAAATAAAAAAAAAACAACCAACAATTAAAAAAATGACAAATCCATCATCAGCTCTTAAGCACGATTCACCGACATTTCAAATGCCAATTAAAACCCAACAGTATGTTACGTGTTATAGGGCTTTATATTTTGCTGACAAAAATAATTTAATATTGCTTTTAACATGGTACTCAAACATCAAACATCCGGATTAAGTTGAAACGTCGAGAATTTCGAGATATTTCCCATATGCTTGTCGTGTATGGCGCTCGTTATCCAGTGGCCCTTGATTTAGAGCTTCTCTGGACCCGAACCGAAACTCATATTACTTCCGTTTCATAACCGCCTGCCATTTTATATAACGTAGAAATGAAAGCGCTACGTTCCATTTTATTTGTAATGTTATTTTATTACGGTATATTTGGATTAAAATGGAGGTACAGATATTGGATAGCGGTGATAGTGTCACAGTCCGTTGAAATTGGGATAACGAAAGAAAAGCTAATAAATATAATGTTTTTTAATTAAATTAAGAGGTGCTTTGATATAATAAAACTATACCGGGTTAGTAAAAAGTACCGGAACGCTTAAATATTTTCAAAACCGCTTACAAAATTCTTCATTTAGGAGTTTCTTGGCATTTGCGTCAGCCGCCACTATAGTAGTTTGTACAACAAGAGTGGATATGATGTCTATATCTCACGAGAAAGTCAAACTTCCGAGCGCAATATGGACAATTTACCCGAATTGTACAGTATGTTTTTTCAACGACTCAACTTCCGGACGTCATACTAAACATTTAAAAAAATTAACTAATTTAGGCATTATAACTTGTCTTTTTGGTTGGTCGTGAACTTGTGAGAAAGATAATAAAAAACAATTGAAGAAAACTTATTGCGTTGGCAAATCCATGAACCAAATTACACTGTAACATATTTATCGATTTGGGTCATTTCATATATGTGTACCATTGCGCCCAAAAAAAACTGGGACAGCAAAATTGTTGTTGTAGAGAAGCTCCATGACTATAAGGAATATGTGAATTCTATTGAGGAAAGATTATCATTGTTGTAATAATAGTTGTCATGGAAGTGAAAAGGTCTAACACCAAAACAACAATACTACATTTTTAGACATACGAGGAAAAATTAAAATACGCATGTTTAAGTGTTTTAAAATGTATCACGAATAAAACACGATTTTTTAATATTATGTTCCTCTAAATTTTAATTTCAATGCATCACTTATACTAATATTAAACTGGAATAATTTATTAGTTCGAGACAGTAGGTTTAATCTACACCTAGACATAAATATCTGTGCGTATATTTGTGCACAACACTTTAGTTAGTTAAAAAAAAATTAAGAATAGTTTGCTTTTATTATTTTATTCTTCGTAGCATTTCGTGCATTCTTTGGAAAAAATTGGTGTATGCATAGGCTCTAGGATAGATGTTTTAATTCAAATATAAAAAACAACAAATTTAATCTAACAGATTTCCATATTTGTGAAGTATATTCTTAATCCCACTTCTGTCAAGTGTTAGAAACAACGCGTAAATTGGGTTTCTTTGTCATTGACCACTGTGATAGGTCAGTTTCATATCCTAACTAGGATGGATATGAAATTATATCCGTTAGTTAACCGGAATGGCCCACTTATCCAGTCACTTTAGTGTAAAGGAAACACCAAACATCCAGGTGGGTGTAGAAAAAAATATACAGGGTCCTCTCTCCCGTCTTCTCTAGCTCACTTATTAATTAAGTTAGGATTATGACGTTTTGCAAGCTTTACCTGTATCCTAGGGTGCATTTCAGGAAAATATTTATGTTTATACAGGGTGTTCCAAAAAATGTGACGTCATAAGGATATGTTTTTTTAGATTACATGCCATATATTTTCTTACTTATTTGGATGCATCTTGTTGCCTACATACCCCTAAAATTTTAATGAAATCGGTTCAGTATTATAGGCGAAAAAAATAAAAACTAAAAAAAATCAGTTTTGCACCACTGGTTTTAAACATTAATAAAAATTAAAAATAATCTATCGTTAATAAAATTATACAAAAGTGCTTAATAAATAAGGTCTCACAGTTTCGTTAACGAAGTTTGATTAATACGAATTGTACAGGGTGTCCAAAGTTTAGTGTCAAACTTTGCAAACTTTAAAGTAATTTATTTTTCTTATTTCAAATTGGAACCCCTATATATTATTATATCATTCGATACGGAATTAAAATTCAAACATTTGTTCTAATTACAACCCTAACGCATTAAGACTTATTTGCAGAAAACTCATTTTATCAACTATTCCACCAGTCATTATTATATAATAAATATCAAAGGTGGCTTTGAAAAACAATTTATTGATATTAAAGTGTACTAAAAGGACAAATAAAAATTCTTTTAGTATGCTCCTAATATGAAAATCATATCTACGAGCTCTTCTTGGTTGTATTCCATCACAAAAAAATAATATAGGTAGCTTAAATAATTAATACTAATCTAACAATATTTGAAACTATAAAATAACTAAGGTCAAAATGGGCTTTTGTCACTTCAATAAACTTTAATATCAATAAAGTGTTTTTTTAAAGTCACCTTTGCTATTTATTATATAATAATGACTGGTGGAAAGGTTGATTAAACGAGTTTTCTGTAAATAAGTCTCAATGCGTTAGAAATTGCGATAGGGTTGTAATTAGAACAAATGTTTAAATTTTAATTCTGCATCGAATGACATAATAATATAGAGGAGTTCCAATTCGAAATAAGAAAAATAAATTGCTTTAAAGTTTGCAAAGTTTGACACAAAATTTTGGACACCCTGTACAATTCGTATTAATCAAACTTGGTTAACGAAATTTTAGGACCTTATTTATTAAGTACCTTTGTAGAACTTTTATAACGAGGCATTATTTTTAATAATTTTTAAAACCAGTGGTGCAAAACTGATTTTTTTTAGTTTTTATTTTTTTCGCCTATAATACTGAACCGATTTCATTAAAATTTTAGGGGTATGTAGGCAACTACAAGATGCATCCAAATAAGTAAGAAAATATATGGCATGTAATCTAAAAAAACATATCCTTATGACGTCACACTTTTTTGGAACACCCTGTATAAACAAAAATATTTTCCTGAAATGCACCCTAGGATACAGGTAAAGTCTGCAAAATATCAAAATCCTTACTTAATTAGTAAGTGAGCGATAGAAGACGGGAGGTGAGGCGCAGGACCCTGTATATCGGACTATGATAATAAATCTGCTGAAACGAATAATACTAAAAGGGTATAGAATATTAGTTATATGGTATCCCGCCAAGTTACATAGCGGGTGCTATAGTCGTTGATAAAGAATTGCCTACATATTTTTAATTTAATCTTAACAAACCACATTTTCTAACCCGTATTTGATAATGTATTCAACGCAAAAACTCGCCCATTCATAACAAATTTTATATGGGGGAGATATGGACAATAACTCCAAATTATGAGGGATAATGGCACAGCAGCGAACGTGGAATTAACGGAAAATATTATAATTATAATTAATACCATGTTTTTGTGGTAACGTAAAGTATATGCAATAGCTTTTAATTTCGTATCGGGTTTTGTAGCGAGTCTGTCGAATATAAATTTTTCAGATCTATGAGGAACTAGGCCTATTAATGTGAAGAAAGACAATATTTAATTATCATTGTGTTTTTGTTTACATTAAAATGGTCATTTACCAGTGGCGTATTTGGGGGGGCTGCCTGGCTGCAGCCCCCTCCCCCCACCCCTCCACGAGCCTAGCAGCTCGGGTCTAAAAGTCTAATTGCAACCTAATTATTCGTCTTACGCTTTTAAATCTTTAAATTATGTTTTCTTGTCTTAAATTACAAAGTTTTTGTAGGAAACGTTTAGTTTGTTTCTAAAACCTCTGTTTTATATAGATATTAAGGTTTTGGACGCATATAGTTTTAGTTATTGATTGATGATGTAATTTTAAAGGAAAACGAGTAAATAGAATAATATTTTTCTATTATATACTTGTCTGTTCCGTTTCCCTTTTTTAGAGCTATTTTAAATCAAGAAAAATATAACCCAACGCAATAAAATATTTTTATAACAAAACCAATTAGGTATTTATTTTTGAAGAGAATAATTAAAGTACACATTTTAATGGAAGTAAGTAAGTAAGTAAACATTTTTTATGGAAGAAGTGTAATAATTTATAATATAAAAAATAGTTCGGGAAGAAACGAGAATGCTTTATTATGAATATACAAAACGGCATTTAAGAAGGAGTATTTCAAAATTTAAGCATTTGCACCAAAAACTGCTCTTAGATCTACGCTTCTAAAATACATGATTTCTGAAAGAATCATCAATTTTGGCGTGGTGAGCGATATTTACTTTATTTTTTAATCATGATAAGCCGAGCCTGAAATACATTGGTTAGAATCATATATACGTCCTATGTTAAAATTTTGGATTGACACCAATATTCATATTTTTTACAAATATAAAAATGTTTTTTTTTTAATAACGAGCCAGCTAGGAATATCAAAAAGAAAAAACATAAAAAAAAAATGTAATCCAACCATGCAGAGGGGGAGAGGTAATAATTTAGTTTTCGAAATTTGAAATTTTTCGCCTGCTGCCCTTTTCCGCTTTCTTCACTAGATACAATATCATAAAATACATGTAGTTCTGACTGTCCCTCTCTCTAGAAAAAAAAATGTCCTACTTACGCCTACTGTCACTAAATATAAAATTCTGATCGTACACTATCAGTCAGAATGAATGATAAAGGAAAGAAAGTAATGCTGAAGGAGAGAGGGAAAATTTCAAGGAATGATGAGGACTAATGTAAATTCTCATAAGAAAAAACATTGATGCGAGAATGACGAAGGATTGATATCATTCAGGGCTGTCATTCCGACAGATAGTGTACGGTCTTCAATAGCAAAAATAAGTATTATGTGTATGGCAGCCGAGCTAGCGTAATCGGGTTAATCGTTTAAGCATATTCTGTTTGTTAAGTCAACATTTGTTGCTAGTAATAATTTGTTTAGAAAATGCATAAAAAATAAATTTCAAACCTCTTGAAGTTTCTTTATAATATAAGGTCATATTTTGTCAACACTGTTAGATATATATAAATCAGATTGTATAGCTCTACCAAGAAGTTAAGACTTTACTTTTGGTAAAATAAAACTACCTGCAGATCGGTTTCGATTCTTTCGTTCTCCTCCGTACAGGTAGGTGTCTACAACGAAGACAAATAGAGAAAGAAGGCAAACAAACTTGTTAATTGGTCGAAGCATAGAAACGTCAAAAACAAGTGGCGTCACCATCGTGTCTGGCGAGAACCAAGGGGGACATTTAAATGCCTAAAATTTTGTAATTTTCTTTGAATGCAATATTTTAAAGTCATATTTAAGCCAAAAAAATATTCAAAATTCCACTAGTTGGTTTTATAAGTAATAAAAACCAAATAATAGGATTCTGAATAAACTTTTCGGCTTTAAATATCACTTTAAAATAATTCCTTCTAAATTATTTATCATTGTCTGTAAAAACGAAAAATAGAATTGCAGAAATGATTAAAAAATTAGAGGTGCATATATCACAATTATCATTCGTGTCTTATACTTCCTCGTAATTTTCTTATTGAGTTCCTTGTTTACTGGTTTTTCATTCATTCTCCATGTATTTACAGTTTTTTTAGCAATGCTTGTATTATCAAAAAGGAAATAAATATTTTGACTTTCCTGTGTACTTTAATGTAAAAAATACTGCACCACTTTTGTCCACTTGCGGCTAACTATTTTTCTATTAATCGCTATTTTTGTCAGAGATTAAGTAATTTTTACCATCGTGCTATATGTCTTTAGGGGGTAAAGCTATGAAGCTAATTAAGATACGCTACTGGTTTTATCGTCAGCACTATAATCGGTAAAGCTAAAACCCAAAGCTGTCAGAAGCGGCAGCAAAACTTTTCGCTACGAGTAGTTTCAAACTAATAAAGCCGTTAAAAGAAAAGTTAAAAGACGGATGACAACGCTGAAAATGTGAAACTTTTTTCGGTAGACAGAAGTTGGCTACTTACTATATCGATTAACTCTCAAGAAAGCGTTTTCGTATATAATAATATGATGAATTGGGAAGTGGAGAGTGAACGACAAGTTGGGAAGTTCAATGTTTATGGTTAGTTACATTTGTAATTACCATTAAGAGTAAGTTATAGAGACGCATTCGCCATTTCGTTTTTTGATCAATATTTCGTTAATTTTTCCGTTTATCCAAGAATCGGCCAGATACTACAATTTAAAGTTAAACAACTTTAAATTTATATGGACAAATTTCACAAATTTTCGTTTTTTGCTTTTATTTATTCATTAATCAAAATTTCTTTAGTTCAAAATTGCCACTCAAAGACAGCTATTTGGCCCCGTTTGAATCAAGCGAAGAGGATAAGAAATATTGATCAAAAAATGAAATGGCTAATGCATCAATAGACTTCACTCTTACGTGGACCCGAACAATATTTCTAAATTATTTTCTAAAGTTATTAGCTGTTTGCAAAATTATATCTATACAGGGTGTTACTTGATGATATGTGATGATATTAATGATTCCTGGATCAATTTTAAGTCGAAAAGGTCATAAATGCATATGTCCTGAAGAGAGCTGTGAAAGTTACTTCAGAAAAGTAACTAGTTACTTTTTCGATACTTTTGCACAAATGTATCTAGATACTTATAAGGAATAGTTACTTTTACCTAAAAGTAACTTAGTTTTTAGTTACTTAGTTAAAGTAACTAGTTATAGTAACTAAGATATTTTTACAGTAACTAGTTACATTCATTGTAACTAGTTACTAAAAGTAACTAAGATACTTTGAGTAACTAGTTATTTTAATTGTAACTGCGAAACTCTAAAAGTAACTAAGATGCTTTTGAACTAGATTCCATAAATTTACCAGGTAGTGATAACTCATTTTCCTGTACACACTACCACTATTACCATTAGAAAACTAAGAAGTGTTAATTCGAACAACGAATAAGTAGAATAAAATGCCTTCCAAGAAATTTCGCGTTCCAACTAGTTTGCTGTTTGACGCTCGCGACTCGCCGCTCGTCTCTTCATGAAAATCTGATTAACGGCCGCCGATCGTCCCTTGGTCATCGTCTGATGGACGGCACGTGTGCATAATTGGTATCCTAGAGGAATTTTTAAAGTACCTAACTTAGTTACTTTAAAAGTTACTTAGTTACTTTCAAAGGAACTTAGTTACTTTAAAAGTATCTAGTTACTTTTTAAGTGTATAGTTACTCCTAAAAAGTAACTAGATACAAGTTACTTTTCAAAAGTAACGAAGTTACAGTTACTTTTGGCATGATTAAAAAAAGAACTAAGTTACTAAGTATCTAGTTACTTTAAGTAACTATATACTAAAAAGTATCTAGTTACTTAAGTTACTCACAGCTCTGGTCCTGAAATGCTTTGTTCTATTTCTTTTTGAATTTTTGTCAAAAATCTCGAAAACCGCTTGAGATATTACAATACCAGTATAGTATAGACTATTACGATATAAAAACACATTTAACCTAAAAAGTTTTTCTTTCTCAAAGTAGTGTAGGTCCTACAGCTGCGCCTCAATACAATTTTAACCAAAAAATATGTTATGCCAATGATATTTTCGAAACAATTGGTTTATTATTACTTATCATTTAATTTTAAACACAAAAGCTCTGTTTCATCTTTCTCTTTATTAACATTTTAATTAAAAGGCAACGTTTAAATCAGGGTCTGGCTTATTTTCAGAGATATAAAGGAACTATTTTCAAATCTTAATGTATGTAACAGTTTAAAACCATTTTTATAAAGTGGACTTTTACAGCCCTGAAAATAACTGGGCCTTTAGTGGAAACGACAGTTATTGATTAAATTGTTAACAAGGGAGTGTCCAAGTAAGCTGCAAACTTTCTTACTCAAGTGAGTAAGATTGTCCAGCAGTTTAATATTTAATTTCATAATTAAACATTTTTGGTAGTATCATCTGTCTTAACTCTAAGGACAAAAGACTAGACAGGGAGCTCTGGGGGGAGGTGCCCTGGACCAGCACCACCTAAATCATGATTTAGGTAGTACTGCCTGGACCCCTTCATAAATACGCCACTGGTATGACCCTTATGACAGTCACTTGAAATACGCTATTTCATTAAAACTAGAAATATAAACTTTACTAGAAATATAAACTTTAAAAGCTAATTAAAAGAAAAAATATCAAATTTAAGGCTCCTTGAATCTTTTATGTCTCCCTTATCAGTTCGGTGTCGAGAAGTCATTAAAAGGATATTTAGACGTTTAATGACTCGTTCGGTAGACAATTTAATTAGCCTATTAAAATAAAACGATGCCCGACTGCCAGACAGAGATAGAGTTTAAGTATTATTATTTAAGATGCAAATTTGGAGATTTTTATTTTTTGTCTCTTTGTTATCTAGTAGTACTTTTTAAGTGCGCTGCTTTGGATGACGTTGGGTCTAAATCACGCAAGAATTAAAGGACTTATTGCAGTGGGTAGCCAGAAAATCTGCTCGGGGGGGCTCGTACGTTAATACTAAAATGGGGTGGCGCCTCGTCGTGCATAAAGCCCAGATCTAACGTCTATTGACTATTTTCTGTGGGCGCTCTGTAATCAAGTATGCTTCCCTCATTACTACGGAAGAGAGTAGGTAAGTGCAAAGAATTATCAATGCTGCAGATTATTTTAAACACAAGCCCAACACGATGCCCAAAGTACAGTTTAATTTTCTGAAAATAATTAATTTATGTATTAAGGAACACGGTAAACATTTCGAACAATTATTATAAAAATCAAATTAGTTGGCAATTATTTTGGAATTAAAATTGTTTTCATGTTTTCTCGTTCTGAATAAACAACAATGATGAATTACAAGGTACCGTAAATAATTTTCTTGTAGAGAAACTGCATGTCTAGCGAAAATTTTACAAGAGACAAAAAAATTTCAACATAAACGATACGATATTATTTAGCGCCCTGTAGCGTCAAAACGAAGCAACATTGCATATAGGTAAGTCTGCCTAGGTTGCCTTATTTTTGATTAAAGTATGTCGAATGTGTGGTGAAGCGTTATACAGTCATTTCAAGGACACCCTGTGTAAAAGGCTGATCCATTTCTTTATCAGCACCCTGTATATTAAGGGTATTTGCACCTACCAAGACACCTGTCTAAAAAAAGCAAATCAGAAAAGCATAAAAAGTTACCGGATGAATGATTTTACGACTGGCTGACTGTGTCAAATCACTTTGAACATTAGTGACGGGGACAAAAAGTCGAACGATGAAGGGGGCGCTAAAGCGTGCAATGAGGGTGCATTAAATTACATCATGTGTTTTTAAAAGGGTAAAAGAAAATGAGATAAATTACAGAAAAATGGTGCGAGTTTCTTAAAAATTATATTAAAAAGTTTTATGAAATGTTGCTGCTACTTTTTTAATTGCACCTGCTATTCTACGTTTTTACTCAAAGTATTTTCAATAATTGGATGGATTCAAAATCGTTCATTGTTCGTTTTTAAAATTTGAAACAATAATAAAGTTTTAATTTATTTTATCTAGTAATACTTTATTTAGAGGCTATACTAGTGGGGATCCTAAATCCTACATTAAATTATAAAGAAAATATAATATACAGTATGTCCACGGATAGGGTTTACAAGAGGACAAATGGACTAAAAATTGAAAGATACGAAAAAAATCCACTCTTAACAAACGTTTTTGCTTGTCTAGAAAATATGATTCATCATAAGAAACTTCAATTTTTTTATACAGGGTGGGTAAAAACTGCAAAAATGTTATTTTGCTTAAGAGTAAACATACTTTATTTTGAAAGATATGAAAAAAAGCCACTCTTAATGAATGTGTTCTCTACACAACAAACCGAAGTAGAACAATTCATTAAAAGGTGTACCTATGTAAAAATTAATTCCTAAAAAGTATTCGCTGGCACACCTCTGACTGGTGAACCTAGTTAAAAAAATAATGACACTAAAGATGATAGGTACTTGTTGTCAATGTGTTGTCAATGTCTTTATTTAATGAAGTTATTATTTAAGTAGAAATGCTATCTACTGAATAAAGAGTTTTTATAATACAATGTTATGGGGATGGTCAAGTTTCATACCGCTACGTCATGGAACAATTTACTGAGAAATTTGTAGGAATCCCAATAACTAGGATGACAATCTGCAAGTTAATAAAAAAAGTTCCAGAGAACTGGTTCGGTTTTGGATCTAAAAGAAGAAATACGACCATGATGATGCTGCTACAGTCTTAGTTCTTCCATCTGTTAAAGAAACTCTTATGACGTCCATAAAAAATCGTGTTACTCATTTGGAAGTTGTGAAAAAAAGTCAAATTCAGAAGATCCTTAACGTAAATAAATTGTATCCGTATAAACCGCACTTTGATCAAAGATTGGAAGAGGGAGATGACGTAAACGACTTGATTTTTGCTTGTGGATTGGAGACAAAATTTTAAGTGGAAATGTTGATTTTTATAAATGTATCATGGTTTCTGATGAATGTACATTTTCTACCAATGGAACCGTTGCAACCCAGCACGTTAGGTACTGGGCTTTAGAAAATCCCGAATTCAGAATTATGACGAAAAGATAATATTTCACAAAAGTGAACGTGTGGTGCGCGATATCCATCCATGGCATTATAGGGCCATATTTTTTTGATAACACGTGCAATAGATTATCATATTTAGAAATGCTGGATACATTTTTCAATGATGACCTCGAAAATCTACCATTACATTTTCGACAAAATATGTATTTTCAGCAAGATGGTTGTCCAGCCCATTTCGCCCGTGAGGTTAGAGAATGGCTTGACCGCAGATTTGGTCCAAGGTGGATTGGCAGGAATGGCCCAGTTTTGTGGCCCCCAAGAAGTCCCAACGGAACCTTGGCGGAAATGTTTTTATGGGGCCGTTTAAAACAAATTGTTTTTGCTACCGCAGTACCAAATGATATTGAAGTGCTGAAGGGCAGAATTATCAAGGCTGCCCAATTGATATCTCAGGAAGAAATCAGAAATTCTTTCACTTATTTGAGAAAGCAATTAGAAAAATGTGTCGAGTATGGGGGTGGGGTTTTTGAATTATGAACAAGTTATCGTAGTCTTTTCATGTTAATAAAAATGTTCGTATTATTATTATAATTACTTTATTAAATAAAGGCATTGACAACAAGTATCACCTATTCATTATTTAAGCAAAAACGTTTATTAAGAGTGGATTATTTTCGTATCTTTCAAAATAAAGTATGTTTACTCTTAAGCAAAATAACATTTTTTCAGTTTTTACCCACCCTATATAAAAAAATTGAAGTATCTTATGATGAACCGTATTTTCTAGACAGGCAAAAACGTTTATTAAGAGTGACCTTTTTTCGTACCTTTCAATTTTTAGTCCATTTGTCCTCTTGTAAACCCCACCCGTGGACATACTGTATACTATTATTCCCATGATATAAAGTTTAATATAACAATATTCTTATAAATAATAAAATATACTAAACAATAAACAAAAGAAGCTAAGCGGCAAGCGGACAGAGCAGTGCGTCTATCTTTTGCATTAAAGTACACAGGGACTCCAAAGGTAATGGAATCCCTGGGGCACAGGTAGACAATGACAGGCTGTTTCGTTCTTGTTAGAACTCATCAGAAAGTCATAACCCGTAAGCGACCCCCAGAACAGCGAGCCTATTCTTTCAAGGCGTTTTTAAGAAATAAAAACGCGATGAAAACCCAGTAACGCCATCATAAGGAATCAACTCAATGCAAAAGATATAGCCATCTAACGTGAAAACGTAGAAATATAAATAAATCTAAATAAATCAAGCACGGAACGGCCACTTCACCAGTATAGGAAACATTTTTCGCTTCTCCATACATCTCCAAGCTTTGTGGATTCAGATCTAGATCGCGCTGCAGTCACCCACTGGTTTTGCAGCACTATTCCGTAAATGCCGCGTGTAAGTATAAATAAAATAGTGGAATTTAGTGTCCGTTAAAATATATAAACAAAAGAAGCTTAGCGGCAAGCGGACAGAGTAGTGCGTCTATATTTTGCATTAAAGTTGCCGCTAAGCTTCTTTTGTTTATATATATACACTAAATTCCACTATTTTATTTATACTAAACAATAATAAAATCCGCTGTAAAACAATGCTTTTCCATGCCGACAAGAAATGTTGTATACACAGAGTGATTTACACAGAGTGACTTACACAGAGTGAATTCATGCGCAACGTCGACGAAATTGGATTGCCAAGTGGTTTTATCTTATTAGTAATAGTATTAGTAATAAATAGTATCATGGTTTAACCCAACTAGTTATTGTCAATAAATCAGCTTTTGGATTTAATTCCGCTAAGACTCATTTACACTTAAAGAAAGTTTAGTAGCTTAAAGTACATGCCGCCTGTAAACTTAACTTGTGTAAATTACAAGAAAGCCTGACTTGAGTGTATATCTGATAATAACTCCATTTTTTTTTCACAATAATTACAACGCTATTCTTGCGAGGACAGTAAAAGTCCACTATTAAATAAATAAAACTGGCTTATTAAAAATAAATAATAGGAACGTATTTACTAACCACTATATTTATTTATTTTCCCTTCAGAATATTTCGAAATTATTGTAATTTGCTCGTTACTCGTTACCCACTTTATTATTAAATAATTTTCCGTATAGGAGGTTTTCCTGCTATAAAAATTTAATTGCAAGCACGGCCGACTAAGAATATTAGAAGCCACGGATAATTAAAATATAGACGCACGAAACTTATAATCAATATAATATAATTTTCTAGACAAACAAGTTTGAAGTTGGCAGACAACGGATCTCTATAATTTTGTTGGGCGTTCATAATGACATGTCGGCAAAATCAGTATTTGAAATACGTTATGATAACAAATATATGTATATAAAGGGTGTCCCAGATAGGGATGCACTCTAAATGGATGGTTAAATTAGAAAAAAGTTGCGCCTTACAAAATTCTGAAACATTGTGCTTTTAAAGGACCTCTCACAAAGCTTATCGAAAATGGCTTTCGGCTAATTTTTTAGAATTTTTAGTATTTTGTAGATCTTGGCGTCTTGATTAAGTGCCCATGGCCGTAATACAATCCCATGACTAGTTTTTGAGTTATGCCTCTTTAAAAACATAGGAAATCCAAGGTTCAAATATTTGCTCCCCTATTGACTTTACATTGGGGTTGTGTGGTGCTGATATTTTTATTTTCTTCGAGTTGAAGTAAAACATCAAGATATCTATCATTGTTTTCTTCAGCTCTCTACGGATTCTGTGCTGTGCATTTGCAGTTGTTTATTACAATGTCTTTCACCTCAAACTTAGTAAAAACCTTTTGTATTACCAATTACTGGTCTATCGGGGACATAAATGGGAAACATATGAGATACAATACTTACTTAAGCTTTTCCCCGCATAGTACCATTTTATTATAGTGACTTTCTCTTTTATTGTGTAACTCATAATAATTACCTATGTAAAAAATAATTACTAGTAAAAAATGTAATACTTTCAAATGACACTTGACACATATAAATCACAGGTTGACAAGTCCAATCAATGCTCGTGTCCTCAGCATCACCTGTAGAACTCCAATGAAAAACTAACCGTAATCCTATTCAAATAAGGTAATAACGTGTTCAAATCCCGCAGGTGCAGGCGAGCAAATATTTGGACAGTTTAAAACTTGCATGGAATTTCTTATGTTTCCAACCACGATGCACCACCCGGTATACTCCAAACTTCACATAATTGCCTACTTTAAGGCGGTTGCGTATTTACAAATTCTGTATGGGGGGGGGGGGGGGGGCAGGTTGAGTGGATTATGAAAAAACGTGAAGCCGCTGGCGAACATTTTTGAGTCAACGTTAAAATTTCGACCAAAATTCACCCAACTAAACTGCTGGACAATTTCTTTCGAGCAAGAAAAATTTCGCCTAAATTTAACAGTTAATATTTTCTGAACCAGATATGATATCGACCTACGGTTTTGAATGGTTGATAGATTCATCCCTTGGAAAACAATTGTCAATGTTGGATTTTCTTTAACTGTACAAAAAATTTTATATACAGGGTGTTAAAGAAGACGATGATTTTTGCTCCAATTTTATGGGCGTGTAATTTTCACAATAATATTTCTAAATTTTATCACTCTACGTCAATTGAATCACTGGTTCATAGCAAAGAAAGTAATTTGTCAAATTTTTGATATCTGCTATATTTTAAGATATACCGATTTTTTTGGAAAACCTTGCTTTATTTCAACTTATTGGTAGCTAGATCTCACTGTGCGTTGTATCTTGCAAACTTTGCGAGTGATTATTATACCTTATGAAAAGCTTGATTATGTTCAGTAACTAGTTGTATCTAAATGTAATGATGTGCAGTGGCGTACTTATAATCACCTATATGTCTATGGTTTATGAGTATCTCACAATTTTTTACGATTGTTTTATATTGGAAAGTACTCGCCCCTAGATTAGGTAAATTTTTTCTTATTTTTTAATTTTTCATATCGCACTACAAGTATATTATACAGTGTGTTTCCAAAATTTTAACAAAGATAATTTTTTTAATTCAATTTTTTTTAAAAATTTATTTATGAATTTCTAACTTTCTAACACTATTGCTAAAATTAAACTTACATTGAAAGAGACTTTGATACTAAATATCACTAGCTGCCGTCAAATCAAACCCCGTCCATCCAAGTGTATTAATTTGTATCGAGATTATCACAAAAAAAACAATTAAGTAAGCCATGTTAATGGGTTCAGCCGCAAATGCTAACGGTGTATCAAGTAAGCCATGGTAACAACAATGGTTTAATGTACAAATAAACTTTTAATAACCACTTCTTATCACAATGCTACGTTTAACGGAGCACGAAAGAAATAATTGTGTCAGACTTCGTAATGAAGGGTTACCGGAACGAGATGTAGCCCGAAAAAAAAAAGTTGAAATAAAGCAAGGTTTTCCAAAAAAATCGGTATTTCTTAAAATATAGCAGATATGAAAAATTTAATCAATTTCTTTCTTTGCTATGAACCAGTGATTCAATTGACGTAGAGTGATAAAATTTTAAAATATTATTGTGAAAGTTACACGCCATTAAAATTGGAGCAAAAATCATCGTCTTCTTTAACACCCTGTATATAAAATTTTCTGACAGTTAAAGAAAATCCAACATTGACAATTGTTTCGCAGGGGATGAATCTATCAACCATTCAAACTCGTAGGTCGATATCATATCTGGTTCACAAAATATTAACTGTTAAATTTAGACGAAATTTTTCTTGCTCGACAGCAATAATTGTCCAGCAGTTTATTATCTAATTTCATAAATTACCTTATTTTTTTTATGTTCAGATATTTGGTAGTATTATATGCCTTGACTTTAAGGGCAAATGACTAAACAGTTTATTAAATATTAAGTTATATTTTATTTTATGCGACCCCCTCCTAAATACGCCATTGTTTTAAGTCTTTATGGATATCAGTATGTGAATTATTGAATATTATATTTTCTACTAACTCTTTTTAGAGAATTAAAAGCTATTAGTTTGGTCTTAGGTCATTCATAATAAGGGAAACAACCGTTACATAGATGAAACGATTCTGTATTACAGTAAATGTTTTTGATTCATAATTAAATGTTAATTTTCAATAACTGGGAATATTTCTTCCGAAAAATTATTTTATACAATGCTTGTTTCAAACTAAATATCCCTGTCTACTTTATCATCATTTCCAATTTATTTTCTTTTTCATTAGATACGCAATATGTGGGAAGAACGAACTGGCAGGTCTGACGTATTTATTACATTACTATAGACCTAATAATCCTGTAGATGATAGGAATATTTTGAGTTATTCCTGTTTATGTCGGTTTATTACATAACATATTTTTATGACATGCCAGATATACCTAAGGGGAACAACAAAACACATAATAATTGAAAGCAATATTTAGGTTTTAAATTATTTACTTGCAAAACCAAAATTATTATTATTTAATTATTTTGTCTTAGGAAAACATTTTGATCGAAAAAAAAATAATAAAAATTAAAGAAGGCCAAATCATTACTATAGTATATTATGTATTAAGTGTGGTAAAAAACGCACGAATGGAAAAATAGCGAATGAACCACGTAGCGGCGAGTGCGGTAATTACATGAGTGCCTAATTGCTTTACAACATTCAATAAGTACTATACTTTTTCTATGACTTACTAATAAATTAAAGATTAGTTTTTAATTTATAAAGTATCGATTTAAACTTCACGCGGTTGTGGCTCAGAGGTAGAGCTACTGGCATTCGACCGCGGCGACCTGGGTTCGATTGCCGGAGTGGGCATACGTACAATAAAAAAAGTATGTCCGAAATTAAGTGGATTTAAGAATGCAGGGAAGAGTGTAAAATGTATCATCTCCCAACCCACCCCATTCACGTCGGTAACCAGGCCGGATGAGATCGGATATCTAGTGGGGTGCGGAAGAAGGTACACACTCCCCAATCGGTAAGGGCTCAAGTGGGCGTAAGTAGGACATTTTTTTTCTGGAGAGAGGGACCATCGGGACCACATGTATTTCATTATATTGTACCTAGTGAAGAAGGCCACGCCCAAAGTTCGTTTAAAATTCACCCAACTATTATCAAATATCGAAAATTAAATTATTACCTCTCCCCCTCTGCATAGTTGGAATAAATTTGTTTTTGTAAATGTTTTTTTTTACTTTTTTTTTTATATTCCTAGCTGGCTTTTTATTTAAAAAAAAAACATTTTTTTATACTTGTGAAAAATATAAATATTAATGTCAATCCAAAATTTTAACATAAGATGTATGTATGACTCTAGCCAGCGTTTTGCGGATTCGGTTATTTTTTGAATAAAAATAAAATCGCTCGCGTAAATATCGCTCACCACGCTAAAATTGATGTTTTTTTCCGAAATCATGTATTTTAGGAGCATAGATCTAAGAGCAGTTTTTAGCGCAAATGCTTAGGTTTTTTCTTAAGTGCCGTTTTGTATATTAATAATAAAGCATTCTCGTTTCTTCCCGCACTATTTTTTTTATTTTAAATTATTACACTTTTTCCATAAAAAATTGTTTTAATTAAAATGTTTACTTTAATTTTTCTCTTTAAAAATAAATACCTAATTGTTTTTTGTTGTAAATATATTTTATTGCGTTGAATTATATTTTTATTGATTTAAAATAGCTCTTGAAAAGGGAAAACGGAACAGACAAGTATACCTATAATAGAAATATACTATAAAATATTATTCTTTTCACTGGTTTTCCTTTAAAATTGCATCATAAATCAATAAATAAAACGATATGCGTCCGAAACCTTAATCTCTATATAAAACAGGAAGAAGAAAATGTTTAAAAACTAAACCTTTCCTACAAGACGTTTGTAATCTAAGCCAAAAAATACATTATTTAGAGTCCAAGCGTGAGACGAAAAATTAGATTGCAAATACGCCACTGATGTCACTGACAAATATTCAAAATGCAAGATAGATAAATGTCACGATTTGAGTGGTTTAAGGCTAACTTGATTGTTATACTAGGCATCATAAAGCTCAGTTGTGCGTTTTGATTCTTTACGCACAGTTGCAGTACAATGTGCAATAGATACCTAAGATAAAGCTGTAATCAATACGTTCGTATTCTCCATCCTCGAAAACCAATAAAAAGTTTTTCAACATTTTTGTTGAGACATCGCTTAAAATGTTAGAGGAGGTTCCCAAAATACTTGAAAAACACGTATTTTTTTATAATAAAGTTTATAAAACCATATAGAGCTATTAAAATAAAAAGTTTACCACAAAAACTAATGTCATTGTTAAATTATTAGTTGCATCAGGAAACAGCTGTTCCAGTGGCTTCGTGTTTTATAGTGGGTTCACCGACAAGCTGTAATTAGTCCAACTTCATGTACCTAATTACAAAAATTTGCCTTATTATTTTTTAAGTGTCCAAATTGCATATAACCGTTGTTTCTTTCTTTGTTAAAATATAGGTACCTACATGTACATTACATTATTGTAGTAACATACGTAACGTATACTTAGTAAAAACTTAAAACAAGTAACTCCTTGAAGTAGGCTGTTTCTTTATTTAATTAACCAAGATTAAGCCATGATCTGGACAAGGTTTTTAAATTTTTAATGCACGATTTCAGTACATTAATGTGATAAGATAACACTGAAAGGAAACAGTAGTTTTCGTTTAGTATCTCTGTTTTATTTTATACAGGATGTCAAAAATAGCTGGAAAATTTCAAATATTTTTTTTTTGCCTATAATAAATATAATTTTTTTTAAATTCACACAGTATATTTAAAAACGACATAAATGTTACAGGTTTAGTCAAAAAATACTAACTTTTTTATCTACAGGGTATTCCTTAAAGACGTGCTAATATTTAAGGGTGTGATTCCTCAAGTTATTTTATGGAGAAAAGTTCATATAAATATATGTCCTAAACGGCTAAAATTTTTTGCTTCAGGGTGTTGAATTATTTTTTTTATTGCTTTTTTTGTAATATCTCCGAAAGTACTTTAGATAATATTTTCAATTTTGGCATGTGCTAATAGGACATAAAACCACATCTTTTAGTAATAAAAGTTATTTTTTTGTCCCACCAGTGGCGTTCCTGCAAACAATTCTTCTGATATTTTTTAGAAAAAAAGTGGTACGCCACTGACATTTTTCCATGTGAATATCATTTCTGATTAGCCTGATCAATTCTGCATAAAAATGGTCTCTTGCGTTTTTCTCCTTAAGCACACCGTTCTTAATTAAAATAATTAAATTAGCTCTACTATTTATTATCATTAACATTGATAAGACAAAATTTTGTTTTATAAAAATTGTTGGAAATGACCACCTTCATTATTTAATAGGCATGCTTCATCACGTCTAATTTAATTTAATTATTTTAGTTCGTGTCGTCGTCGGTCGTGTTTCCCAATGAATACAATCTTCAACGTTTCAAGACCAACGTTAATCGCTTTTTTCGCACTCGCACCGCTCCCAGAGCGCCTTAAAGGATTTTTCCTACAGTGCAGGTGTTTTATCATAAAAAAAAAAAAAAAAAAAAAAAATAGTTAAGAACGGTGTGCCAGAGGAGAAAAACCAAAGAGACCATTTTTATGCAGAATTGACCAGGCTAATCAGAAATGATATCCACATGGAAAAATGTCAGTGGCGTACCACTTGTTTTCTAAAAAAATATAAGAGGAAATTTTTTGCAGGGACGCCACTGGTTGGAATCAAATAACCTTTATAACTAAAACATGTGGTTTTATGTCCTATTAGCACATGCCAAAATTGAAAATATTATCTAAAGTACTTTCGGAGATATTACAAAAAACGAATTAAAGAAAAAAAAATTGAACACCCTGTAGCAAAAAATGTAAGCCGTTTAGGACATATTATGTTTATATGAACTTTTCTTCATAAAATGACTTTAGGAATCACACCCCAAAATATTAGCACATCATTAAAGAATACGGTAGTAGAGTTTTGGACTTGCATTGTCTTTATTTGTTTAGAATCACTACGTTTCAACTGGTAAGCATCTCCACTCGTCTTCAGGTGAACTGGAGATGCTTACCAGTTGAAACCTAGTGATTCTAAACAAATAAAGACAATGCAAGTCCAAAACTCTACTGCCGTTCAAGAAACGTCATTGTCTCCAACCTTTAAACAGACATTAAAGAATACCCGGTATAGATAGATCTGACGAAATGAAAGGAAATTCTTCTTCTGTACTTATTTTTAATAGAACAACCTGTGTATTTTTGGAGAATCAAAAAGTCTCTTTAGTCCGGGTTTACAGAAGGCGATATACCCACTTCAACGAGAATCTGTTCCAATAAATTAAATTAATGATATGGGGTTTGCATGGATTTATCTGTAAAATTAATAGATTTACGTAAAAAATAATATTACTCGGCACAATAAGAGTGGAAATGATGTCCATATCACACGAAGAGTAAATTACTCACGACGACATAGGCGGAGAGCTCAAACTTCTGAGCTCAATATGGACAATCCACTCGAGTTATACAGTATATTTTTTCTACGACTCAACTTCAGAACTTCATACTAAGAATTTTTTAAAATTATTTAAATTGGGCATCATAACTTGTCTTTTTAGTTGGCCGTGAACTTGTGAGAAAGATAATCAAAAACAAATAACGAAATATTAATTTCATTGGCAAATCCATGGACCAATTTACACTGTAACATATACATCTATCTTTCTCAATTCGGCATTTTGCAGAATAACAGACAAAAAGAAAGCAATATATTTATTAATAAAAATGAACAATTTGTTTTTCTCAGCCTTAGCCAGTTTGATTAAATTGTTCTACTGAAATGCACAGAAGAAAAGAAGGTTTGCAGGTTTATTTCAGCTTACGTAAGAATTATAAGCATGCAATCAAGAATACACTTCAACAGACCAACAAATGAAATTGGTTATATAGTTCAGAATAGTACTTTGTAAGTATAACAAGAGTAATGAAAATCAGGAGATTTGGTTTCAAATGGATGGTTGCCCGGCCCAAAATTCACTTTTAGTACACGAATATCTAAATAATCTAAATCTAAATGGGCACTTTGTCGGTCCAAACTCAATAAATAATTTGCCAGCTAGGTCTCCTGACCTTACTCCTCTGGGGGATTAAAAAAATGTCTTTATAAAATTTTAATGCAATCTGAAAGAATTACTCAAAACAAACTCGCTAATGTTCGTATATAATTTTGCGATCGCTTAGGATATTATTTAGCAGCAAATGGCGGTTTATTTGAAGATTTAATTAAGAACAAGTAGGAGTGGGGTGAGTCATCACAATTGGAACATTTAATTCCACCACGTCCTAAATATTCTCTCTACGTCGAACGGTGGCCGATTATCGAGATTTCTCCCTGGGCTATGCAAATTAATTCCGTGAAAACTGAGGTGGCGTCAGTAAATAAAAATAATAAACTTATTTATTTTACACGTCATGTTAAATTACAAATTATTACTTTAAAGTAGGACATATGAAATTTGTAGATTATCAATATTTATGATATGACTTTATGAGGAAGGGAAATAAAGGGCTTTATAAATAGGTAGGTATACAGGGTGCTCAAAACTATGTGGCCTATCAGAAATATTTAGAAAACGACAAAAAATGTTTTTATGAAAATTTGAGAGTGTTCATAAGGGCTAGTGTTCTAGCGTTTGAAAATATTTTAAAAGTTGCCAGATCATCTTGAAACTCACAGCAACTTCGGAATTTTAAATAAGACACCCTGTATATTATTTTACTTTTTGTTTCTGCTTAATAACACAAACAATTTTTATGTATATTATTCTATGCTCATCTCTTATAGTTTTTAAAATATTAATTAATTAGTAATTTTTTGGGATGAAAACATGCTAACCAGGAAATCATATATTTTTGTGATGAAAGCACCTAGAAAGTTCAAATTTTTACAGACGGTTCTTAAAGCATGGCCATCTAGGAATTTTGACGATTTATGAAAATATTTTTACATAGGGCATCTCAAAAAAAAACGAAACTTCTTAATAATGCAAAATATTTTCAAACGCTAGAACACATTCAAATTTTTATAAAAACCTCTTTTGTCGTTTTCTAAATATTTCTAATAGACCACTGAGTTTGACGCACCCTGTATAAGAAAATGTTTTTTTATAAAAAAAACTCTTATCTCAAAAAAAAACGAAACTTCTTAATAATGCAAAATATTTTCAAACGCTAGAACACATTCAAATTTTTATAAAAACCTCTTTTGTCGTTTTCTAAATATTTCTAATAGACCACTGAGTTTGACCCACCCTGTATAAGAAAATGTTTTTTTATAAAAAAAACTCTTATCTCAAAAAAAAACGAAACTTCTTAATAATGCAAAATATTTTCAAACGCTAGAACACATTCAAATTTTTATAAAAACCTCTTTTGTCGTTTTCTAAATATTTCTAATAGACCACTGAGTTTGACGCACCCTGTATAAGAAAATGTTTTTTTATAAAAAAAACTCTTATCTTTCAATGAATCTATCAATACAAAACATGGACGTATTTGACGGGGATCCAAATATACATTTTTTACGTAATATATTTTTTTACAATAAAAATATCAAAGTCAAACAATAGTGAATTTCACATTGGTATCATACATTTTTATAGAGTAGTTTACGTTACAAGTCCGATAGGTGGCTATATATATATAAGGACGAGGCGACACAGGAGCCTAGTCTGGAATACAAGTGAGTACTGTAATAACACCTAAAGGACGAATTTCGTATGATATTTTATTTCATCCTGTCTAACCATTTTCTAAAAGAATAAATAAAGTTTATTAAAATTTTAAATATAGTTGGTTATTGAGCCATTGGTTTTCATAAATAAATATGATTGTCTTTTGCTTGTCAAATATTATTATTTTAAGTGACAACTTGTCAAAAATCAAAAGTAAGTAGTCATCGTTTCTAGAATCAAAATATGGTTGCTATAGGCAACACATTACGGTATTTGATACTGTAATGTTACATTTACAAGCCGCCAATGAGTAGGTTAGGGTAAGTAGTTTTACTGGATAGAATAAAACAAATATATGTTCATCAAAAAATTATATTTTTAGTAATAATCTCACTAGGATTATAAGGGTAAGTAGGTAAAAATAAATATCCCCGTCACATATTTTACATATAAATAACAAAGACAATGGTAATTTGTGAATTTAAAAGTAGGTACTCGATTCTTATAAATTTTGTCAATGAAACGTCACAAAGGTAGATAAAGGAAAATGTGTTATTTTTTAAGATCCAGTAACTGCGTTACCGAATCGTATTTTTTAACTCAAAACGTATTTTTCTGTTCTGAAAAATGGCGTTATCAGTTTCTTTTAAATCATTTGATATAACTAAATTATCAGTGTTATATTATCGCCACTAATCAAGGTTTTCAATACGGACCTAGATTTTTGTATTTTATTTTTTAGAGTATGTTTACCCAGAATATAATGATATATTACATTTCGGCAAAAATTATTATATCAGAAGGAAAATTACGTTAAAAATTAAAACATTTAATCGTGAATAAAAAAATAGTACATAATATAATTTCACTACATTGTCATGCTCGAATGACCTCCTTTATTCTTAAAACAAAATATTCCTGATAATGTAATATTTTTGGTCAAAACGTCAGTACACAGGGTTAAATCATTGTATTCGGGATAAGATGTATTCTAAAAAATAAAATATAAAATCCAAGTCCGTTTTTGAAAAGAAAGTTGACGATAATAATTTAAGGTATAACAAATCACATAACAGGAACTGCAATCTTGAAGAGACGAAAAAAAAGAATATTTTTTATTTAAATAACGTAAAATTGCATTAATGTTAGAACTTTTTAGGAAACCACCGTGTATCTTATGAATCAAAAACAATTAACAACACAGTTACTGGAACTTAAAAAATCTTAAATAATACAGTTTTTCTAATCTAATCAATGTCGTAGAAATTACAAGAGACCGATAGTGGTTACTTTGAATAGTTACCACAATTAATGAAAGAAAATAAAAAATTTACAAAAAAAACAATAAATTACAATTCCCAATTTTTCTGCTTTTTTGGAACTTTTACATCTAAAGTGCCTGCTTTATAAAATTAATACAGAAATACCTCTTGGCATTTTACTATTTATGAACTGTTTGTTGTAATTCGAATTGGCAGTCCTTTTGGATGCATGGGATCAATCAATTCTGGCAAGAGATTTTCAGTAAAAAATTTTGTCAATTTTGGTACCATAACATTGTTCCAAAAATCAATGTCTTTAAAGATTTCTTCCACTAAAATACCATATGGGCTCCATATACAAAAATAACATTTTTCTCTCTTTGATATTGCTAACTGCCCCTGCACTTGATAAAAATAATTATGATTTCTTTTTAGTTTTATTTTGCCATCAGCAATAGTTGCAAATGTCACCTTTTTCAAATCAATACCCATTTCTGGGGTCATCTTAGCTAGGACTGATGGACATTTAATTTCTATTATAGCATCATCTTCTATTAGACCGTCAGGACTTGCTGCCAGAAAAGGATATTCTTCTGAAATGAAAAGACCACAAGGGTGTACCTTAAATTTATGAATTTCTTCAAAGGCCCTTATAGCTGTCAACTCATGTTCGTTGCCATATTTAGTCGAGTTATTTAATTGCCTATAAAGCTACTGTAAAGTAACGATTTTACTGTGTTTGCTGGGTTTGTAGTGGCACGTAATTTACAAACTCTTCCAAAATTTGAAGCCGTCAAACGAATAGATCTTTCTTGTACCCACATCGGATTTGCACTTTGTCCTCTTGTTTCTTTTTCAACTTTAATTATCTCTTCTTTATTTTTTTTTTATGTTATCAAGAAATTCTTGTTCTTTTATTTTATACTTTTGAGATGTTATGTCGAGTGGCAGTTCGTGAGCTTCGGGGCCATAATCTTTGTCAACAGGGGCAAACGACTTTTTCTTACGAAAAGTTTTGCCACGGATTGCTTTAAGTTTTAAACAGGCTTTTTGTTTTTTTTGTTTTTTTAATATATATTTTTGGGTATATACCTGAGATCTTGTTAAAAACGAATCTTGCATAACATTATAGTAGTCATCTCTAGCATTATATTGTATTGCGGCAGCCTCACATCGAGTTTGGTAAGACCCTCGTAAAGAATAGTTTATTCGTTTACCTCCCACGAATTTAGATACTAAAGCATTATAATGCTCTGCCAAATTATTATTCATGTTTAAAAGTAAACTACTAATGTTTAAAATCAACCGTTGGAGGCACGCTTCAATATCTCCGTAAAGGCCACATTCTTTTATTTCTGGAATAAAATTTTTTTCATTTTCTTTTTTAGAGCATTGAAAATATCCTATTTCCGCACATCGTTTGTGTTCTCCAAAAATATGAGAAGGAACATTTAAAATATCCTCTTTAAGTAGTTCAATTTTTTCGGTGTGCGGGATATCTTGATTTCTGCGATATTCAGTTGCTTTAACTATTGAAATTCGCAAACGTAGAGCATTTTTGCTTATTTCTTTTCGAAGATAAGGTGGAACAGGTTGATTTTTAGAGGAGCTCCGTTTTCTATTTACAAGTTCCCTTAGTTTTGCCGAAAAGTTTCTTAATAAGTGGTTCTTACATTCAACTTTTTCAACTGTTAAGTTTCCATATGGATTTACCTGAACTAACTTTCGGTAAACCGAGCTGTCACCATCTCCAATCATTCGAAGAAATCTAATGTTGTATAGTTCAACACTGCGTGAAAATCCCTCTAATATTATATCTGTTTCCATTGATGTCGAGCTCTTATCCCAGTTCTTAAAACATTTATGGACGGGTATATCTTCCTGTTTCGATGCAGCTCTTGCGCACATTGTGCAATATTTATTGCGAACACCTAAATATAACAATTTTCCAGTCCTATAACCGATGATGCTGCCAACACCGGACAAAGCATCGTAATTAACATTATAAGAGCGTTTTGACCAAGCTCCATCTGTAACCACTGTAATATACGGTATTCCATCTTTGCTAACTTCACCTAATTCAATAGCTATTTTTGCCTCTTCTTTAGCGGCCTCTTCCATTATCGACCAAGCTGTTTTACGAATGATCTCACTGGCTTGGTTATGACGTTCAAAATACGTTTTTTCGCTCATCATAGGTAAATTAATAGCCGCGGCTACTTCGTTTAAACTTGAATAACCAATTCCAGTTGAGATCGCTGCTATTGCTAGCGCTGTGTTTACTTCTATGTTATCAGTATCGTCCAGACTTTCAGTTGGTAATTCTTTGATAATCCCACACATTTTGCATTTTAGGACGAAATTGGAGTAAAGGCCTCGTCTATTTTCTGCTATAACTTCCATAAACGTAATATTGCATTCGAATGGTTTGTGTGTTTCCTGATTTAAGATTTGACTAAACAGATATTTGACATCAAATACCCTTCTCCCGGAAGGCTGAAACATTTGGGTGTAGCTTTTTGTAACAATATTTTCTGTTATTACAGTTTCATTTTCTTCATTCCAATAACTACATCCAGGTTGAAGGGATGTATTAGCATCGACATTTGGCGGCACATTTTTTTGCAGGGACTCTATTAGTGAAACAGCTTCTGATTTTTTTGTTTTGGTCTGCAAACTATAAAAAAAAATCCCATTAAAATAAAATAATTAACCCAAAATTTGTGTCGTGTACGACATTCAAGGTGAAACTAATTAACATTAGTGTACTTAACAAAAATAAAACCACACAACCTGATGGCTCCCACCTTTCAATACAGGCAAATAAAAAAAAACAGAAAACTTTATTACGGTGCAGGTGTTAATTAGTTGGGCCTTTTTACCTGTGATTCAATTAAACATATTCATAACAATTGGACCAGACTTATACTTATCCCTTTAGTAATGTTATGATAAACATTTTAATGACGCAGGTTAGAATATACAGGGTAAATAATAAAGTATTAAAACATTGATATTTCCCAAAATAGTAATCTTTAAGTAATCTTGATTGACTTATTAACCAATTGGTTTTATTTCTTTTTTTGATATTGCACACGTTTTATTACAAATCAAAGAAAAAGAAAATAGTGCCGCGATATGCATTTAAAAAAAATTATAATAAATTGCGCGAACGACACAAAATCAGGGTGGTTTTGCGCTTGGTTCACCAGAGTATTCTTTAACTTTTTTTTAAAACATTTTACAAAATTGTATAGTTTAAACTTTCTGACTTTCGCAGGTTACACCACCGTTGTGCCGAGTTTGTCATTAAGGGACACAAACTTTTGATTGACAATACGATCTACACTGCCAAGGAACTCTTAGAACTTGAGGAGAAATCGGGGAGTGAAACAGAATTATCAGAGGTGGAAGGTGAAGAATTTCCTTCACAGAACCTAAGGAAACATACAACAGCATTGGGCTCAAAACAAGTAGAAAAGAGCCCCAAGCAGCCAGAAAAAAAACGGAAGCGTGATAAAGTTATTAAAAGTGGTAATATTAAAAATGTTGTAGATAGAATCGTGACACGCAATTCGGCTAAAAACACTATAAACAAATAAATAATTATATAAGTTTCTGCGGTGAAGTCTTACGACTATCTGTAGAAAGTAGAATCGTTACAGTAGCATTTGTTTGTTAAAATTATTATTTTCTTCCTTTATTATTATTGGAGTCTTTGCTTTATTTTTTCGTTATAAATTTAACCCATTAATTTAAATGTAAATTTTTGTCTATGTTTTACAATACATAACATGTCCCTAACTACTTGTCATATTAATGTTCGATCTTTAGTTGCCAACTTTGATGGATTTAGAGATGCTGTTTTTAATAAATATGACGTAATAAGTGTTTCAGAAACATGGCTTCATGCAGGTATTTCGGATGAGTTGGTAGGTCTTAATGGGTATAGATTATATCGTCGCGATAGGACTACTGGCCGAGGTGGAGGGGTCGCAGTTTACTGCAGAATTTCAGCCAAGACGCGCGCATTGGTGGTTCCTGAGGTCCGCAGCACCGAACAACTATGGATTTCGGTCAAACATTTTACGAGTCATTATATTATTGGTACGCTTTACCGGCCTCCGTGTTTTTCGGCTGCTGACTTCCTTGGCGAGCTCGAAAGCGTGCTATCAGTCTTGGATCCTAAATGTGATGCGCTAATTTGTATGGGTGATCTTAATATCGACTTACTCGATTTTAACAACAGTCAATCTAAAAATCTGATTAAAATATTTGATTCATTCGACCTTTCCCAAATTATTAAAGAGCCAACTAGGTATGGCCCGACAAGCTCCAAACTAATTGATATTATAGCAGTATCAAACACAATACCTAGATTAAATTCTAAAGTTATAAATACTGAGAATATATCTGACCATTGCCTTATAACTTGTCAAATTTTAAAAACAAAAATAAAAACTGAGCCATTTCTTTATACTTTTCGCGACATCAAGAACATTAATTTAGAACATTTTAATGCAGATCTTCATATTACTGACTTTTCCCGTGTCTATAGTGCCAGTGATATCAACACAAAGACAGATATTTTTAACACAATTATTTTAAGTTTATTTGATTTTCATGCTCCCATCAAAACTGTTCGTATAACAAAAAATCAAGCGCCGTGGTTAACTGGAGCTATCAAAATACTAAGGGTTAAAAGAGATAAAGCATTATTAAAATTTAAAAAATCAAAAAATATAGTTGATTGGAATTACTATAAAACTCTTCGTAATGAAACTAACTATGCTATCAAACGAGAGAAAAAAGCCTATTTTGAATATAAGATTAATACCGGAAACCAAAATAATATGTGGAAGGAGCTAAAAAAACTCAATCTAACCTCTAAAAATAATGCAACTCTTCCAACACATTTCTCAGATCCCCAGTCGATAAATAGTTTTTTCCTAAATGTGCAAGGAAATAAGTTACCAGATCCGGAAACTCTGAACTTTCTAAAAACTAACAGGCTCTATGAGGATGTACAAGAATTTAAGTTAAAGCCCACAGACGAAAACGAAATTTTTAAATTACTACTGTCTATCAAATCTAAATCTGTTGGCCCAGATGGTATTAGTATCAGCATGCTGCTCTTGAGTTGTCCTCGTATACTCCCAGTTTTAAAACATTTATTCAATTTTTGTATTGCAAGCAATACATTTCCATCTATCTGGAGAAAATCGCATGTAGTACCCATACCTAAGACTGCTACGCCCTCTGAATTAAAAGATCTAAGACCAATAAGTATTTTATGCGTACTTTCAAAAACATTAGAAAAGATAGTTGAGGTACAAATGACAAAATTTACTGATGATAATAACATACTTCCAGAGCAACAGTCTGGTTTTCGAAAAGAACACAGCTGCGTTACTGCCTTAACAAAGGTTACTGATGATATCCTTACTGACATAGATAACAATAAACTGACAATATTAGTGCTCCTTGACTATACTAAGGCCTTTGACCTTATAAATCACCAACTGTTACTTGCTTTGTTAAGTTATTTGGGGTTTTCTAAGGATGCAATTAGCTTTTTTGCTGCTTACTTGACGGATAGATTTCAGGCAGTGAGAATTGGTGGAAAGTTATCCGATTTTGCTCGCGTTCTTAACGGAGTCCCTCAGGGCTCGGTCTTGGGGCCACGTCTATTTACCTTGTACACATCTCGATTTTATAAGGCACTTCGGTATTGTATGTCTCACTTTTATGCAGATGACGCGCAACTTTACTTATCATTTTTTATTAATGAGATAGTTGCATCCTGTAACCTAATAAACCACGATCTCGAGGCTCTCTGCGATATATCAAACAAATACTGTCTATCGATGAATCCTTTAAAGTCACAAGTTATGCTGTTTGGTAGAGCTGCTGCCCGTTCTAGATGCTTAGAAAATGTCAATATAATTCTTAATAACGAAAAGCTTACCCTTACAGATGAAGCGAAGAATTTAGGCGTTATTGTGGACTATAAACTTAAGTTCTCGAAACATGTTACTGCTATAACTAAACGAGCATTCTGCAATTTAAAGCTGATTTATTCAAATCGCCATCTACTTAATAAAAAGTGCCGAATCACACTTTGTGAAATGTTAGTACTATCGCACCTTAATTACGGAGATGTAGTGTATGGCCCAAACTTACTTAATGTAGATGCACGCAAACTGCAGCTCGTTCAGAATTCCTGCGTTAGACTTGTGTGCGGTTTGAAAAGAAGGGACCATGTTACTTTTTCGATCAAAGATATAGGATGGCTGAATATGGAGAAGAGGAGACTTCTACACTGTTTAGTATTATATCATAAAATCATTACCATTCAAAAACCTGCTTATCTGTTTAAAAAACTAAAATTCAGAACCTCTGTTCATAATTTAAATGTCAGGTATCGGAATCTTCTAACTCCCCCACAATATAAAACCACCCAATTTCGAGGATCTTTTTCTTATAACGTCACCAAGCAATATAACAAACTTTCTGAATCTTTGAAGTCTTTAAATTTGGCCAAGTTTAAATGCAAACTAAAACAAGTGCTACTGGAGTAAATTCTATGTCATGTCATAAATTAGAATTTAAGGTAATATTCAATTTTGTTACATGTTTTATGGTTTTTTTTATTTATTTATGTATTAGAAATTTTGGTTTTTTGTTAAGATTTATTTAAAATATTTTATTTAGTAAAATATATATTTTTTTTTGTTAGTATAATTTAGTTAATAAGTATTGCTGGGTTGAGTGTAAAAGCGCTGCTCACTGTCTCGACAGATGAGTGCGAACTCTGCCCTTGTTGGAAAATGTATGTGTTGTTGTAATTGCAATGATTAATTGTATTTTACTAATTTTTCAACAATAAAAACAATTATTATTATTATTATTATTATTATTATAAGAATCTAATTTAAAAATACTTTTTTTAGATACCCCAGTGTTGATACCTTCACTAGATAATTTAGGGAATATTGCTTTGGGAATATGTTTAGCGTAGTTTTGAGGTAAACATCCTAAAAGCCACCAAAAACAACACATTGTACCGAAATAGTTGTTACATCAAAATAAAAGCTTATAAAATTTTCTACACGATTAGTTCTATACATTTTTTCCTGAGACACACTATTTTAAGGTATCTGTTCTCAAAAGTAGGTACTTTTTTTTAAAAGTCATTACTTTTTTGTTACACTTTTTTGTCATAATTCTCCCGGTAACTCCTCGCCTATTTGTTTTAGACAAATGTTTCATTGGAGAATGTTATAGGGCGTTGAATTTGCTTTAAGAATATAAAGACATGACATATACCATTTTTTCTTCAATGGATCAGAAGTTACAGCCATTTTTTGGTTAAAATTAATGATTTTTCAAGAAAACTCCTTAACACTTAAGAAAACTCATTATTTGCATTATTCCAACACTAATCTTGTAGAAAATTTTATTGGCTTTCATATTATTCAGTATATATCTATAGCTACGACGCGCCGTTTTCAAGTTATTAGCGAAAAACCAAAAATGAGACCTTCCTATCCTGCTTCTCCCCTAAAGCGGATGGACTAGGGGCAGGGACTTTTAGTATGTTTACCTCTTAAGTACCCCCAACTCATTCCTTAAACAAAATATTTTCCCCGTGCACTCTACACCCACTTCGTTGTCTAGCCTACTAATATACTATAATAACTTTAAGGAAACCATTTATTTTAATTGATCAAAAATATAAAACCTATGTTTTTTTGCTTTTGTAAAAATGTAACGCATTAATAATATAAAAGTAGATACTTACCGCAGTTTAGCTCGTCTCTTACTTTTTCTTTTCGTTGTCAAAGCTGTCTTTTTTCGGTTTAATTGTCTTTCTATTTTCCTGTAGTGGCCCATAATAAACTTTTTTAAAACAATATCACAGTACAAAAAATTAAATCAATAACCACCTCACAACACAAAGACTTTTTAATAACTAAATTTAATAAATTTATAACCTACCTGTAGCGCTACTGGGTCGTATTTTAAACGGAACGCATCGCAGGCCGACGCCGTCAGATAGAACTCTCGCCACACGGGTTTCCCTGACAGAAAGCGACTATAAGGGATGGAGATATTTTTCTATAAAATCTGTAGAAAAAAACGGGGCATCGTTTGTAGCTTTATTGAAAAATAGTGAAGTAATAAAAATAGTCACAATGTTTCTATTTATTATTGTTCTATGGCGGATGATATAAATTAAAGCTATAACTTCAAAAACTTTAAAAAAAAAATTCAAATTTTTTTTTAACAAAAAAATAAGGTATCATCCGCCAAACTAGAAGTGCTTGTGAATCTCTTAGTAACATTTTTATATTAAACTTTAAATTATTTAAGCCAGGAGAAGGTGCCGCGTTTTACCCTGGTATGGAATGCTCTTAAGAATTAACAATGTTCCAAAAATATTTTTTTTTATAAACAATTGTTTATTTTTAAATACCGTCTTATTTTCTCCCCCTTTTAGCAATTCTTGATGATTTTAATACTATTTATGTTTAAGTGTAAGTAAAATAATTAGTTCTCTATTAAAAGATCCGTTTTGAACATAATGTTCGTTTTGTTCAAAAATATTTGTTAAATAAAGTGTAAAATGTATCTGTTAAAGATTTTTAAAAACCTACCGTTTAAAAATTACATTTGACATTGGCAAATCACAGGTTGAAAAGTTCAATTATTGCTGGTGTCCGCAGCATCACCTGTTGAATTCCAATAAAAACAACTGCAATTCAATTTAAATAAGTTAAGATCATGTGCACTTACCATACAGAGATCCTAAAAAAGTCTTCATACAACCCCGCTCTAAAGTCAACAGGGAAGCAAATATATGGACAGTCTAAAACTTGCATGGAATTTTCTATGTTTCCAAACATCCAGTATTTACTATTGTTTGGTTTTGTATAAATAAAATAATCTTAGCCCCCCCTTTGACAAATTTTGGGATCGCCACTGCTTACTCTGACGTGCTGATAATAATTAATATAAAGGGTAGTTCCTAAGTTGATACTTCTTTTTTAGCTGCGTATAGAAGGCATTAAAATAAATAAAATTTTCAAATACCTTTCTTCAAAGAACTCAAAAATAAGGTACTTACATTCATGTATTACACTATGGATCAAATACGGTTATGCCTAACTTGCCCGTTGAATAACATTAAGAAAACTTCTGGGTGTAGGAGGAGCCCGCAAGTTTTTTGAAAAAAGTTATTCGAAAATGTTTATTTTAATGCCTTCTATACACAGCTAAAAAATAAGTATCAACTTAGGAATCACCCTGTATTATAACTTTCGTATTTTGGAAGTAGAATTAGAATTCATTTTTTTACCATTGGGTCCTTCTTCTACGGAAGACGGAACACGCAAAACATTGGTGATTACGCCACTGTCTTTTCATATCGGGCGTAACATCTATATTCCTCTTTCTTTGCGAAATTTATATCATTTGTCCATATGGCAAAGAAAGGAAATCTTTGTTATCCGTTTTCTATATAGTCAGCTACATGAAACCACCACCTGCTCCATTTTGGATGTCTGTAGGGTTCAAAATGACACTGCGGTTATCGTGATGGTGATTAAATTTCAAAAGATATTAAATGTATAAAACGTGACGGTTGGTTGGTTTTTGATGGGATCCTAATATTCGATTTGGTTAAGTAGAACCAAAAGTTCCAATAAAACATTTTAAGTAACTATCCTACCTTTGCATATTCAAAACTATTTCCATAAAGAAAAAATATGTTTATAAGCAGTGGTGGACTAAGAAGGAAGAAAGAGTGAAATTCATCGAGAATAATCTGCTAATATCGAGATATTTACCCCAATTTTAATTACAGAAATGAATATAGTAAAAGAATTTTTAAGAGAATTTCAAGAAAAGATCTTGGAGAAAAATTCAGACCTACTAAGAGAAAAATAAGGATTTAAAGGAGGTATTGTTATTACAATTCAAGAATATTTTGTATAAATAAAATAAAACTACAGAGAAACTTACATGTATTTATTATAACAGGGTGGGGATTTTAAATGAAACGCTTCTTATAGAGGCCCTGGGAATAAGTTTTTTCTAAAATCCAAAAATACGTCCTCAAAGACTTTTTATGGGCCCCGCTTTAATTGGGACCCCGGCGCCCCGCCCTAACCAATCTTTCTTTTCAAATTAGACGATAGCACCATTTTGAAAAGCTTATTGAAATTGATATTTTTTACGTCTGTCAAACCATGTGTTTAATTTAATAAAAGCTAATTTTCAACGAATGCTAATTACATAAAAAATAACTCTAAAACTGTAATTCCACTTTTTTTACCATAACAATTGTTCAAAATGTCCCCTATGAATCTGTTGGCACATACCCAACCGATGAAAAACTTCTGGAGTGATTAAACTTATCTCTGCCCGAATCCTTGCCTTCAACTTTTCCAGATTTCTAGGTCTGGTGACATATACTCTTCTTTTTAAATCGCCCCATAAATAGAAATCTAAACGTGTAACATCCGGGGATCTGGGCGGCCACTCTATAAATCCTCGCCATTCTATCCACCCATGTCATATTTAAAAATTTTCTAACATTTCTTGCAATGTGGGGAGGGGCTCCATCTTGCTAGGAAAAAGTCCTTTGATGTAGATTTCCATACTTAGGAAATATTCTTGGAGTTCTGGTATTAATATTTTTTGAAGAACATTTAAATGCAAGTTCAAATTGCCTTGAAAAAAGAATGGATTAACTGTTCTGTCGCCTATTATTCCAGGCCAAACATTAACTTTTCCTTGGCGATGAGAGTGACATTCAACAATCCAATAAGGATTTTCTTCGGAATAATATCGGACATTTTGTCGATTAACCTAAAATGACAATGAATTGATAATAGATTTAGAGGTTCAGATTTTACCCAGCGATTGTAAAACAGTTAATTCCCTTTAAGACATAAATCATTTTGCTTACCTTTCAAACTTTCTTGACTATTTGAATTAAATGTTGCTTCATCAGAAATTAGTATCCAAGCTAAATCAATTTGTCGGTTATCCAATAATAACTTCGCAAAATTCTACCCTTCCATCTAAGTCATCCTTTAATAACTCTTCTACTTTCTGCATTTTTAATGGTTTCAACCCAGTAGGTTTTGTGATCTTTAACACCGTTTTATGATCGATATTGTGGTTGCCTTTTTGGTGTAATTGGGTTTTCTAGATCCAATTTAGTTTTATCTGAGACTTTTAGGGGTTTTCTTCGAAGAATATACCATTTTACATTACACCCAATTCCCGAAATTGCTTTTTAATTTTGCTGACTATAGGTACTTCTCGACAGAGGTGACTAATCGGGATGATATTTATGAAATAAAGCAGCAACTTCTTCAAATTTCAATTTTAAGTTAAACCAATTTTTAAATTAAAAAAAAAAAGACAATTTGTCAACTGTAAGAAAAGTGGCTGTATTATCAACGAAACAAAGTAATTGGCGTACGAGGCCTAGCCCAAAAGGGGCACATATTCAACAATTGTTACACTAAAAAAGTAGAATTACAGTTTTAAAATAATTTTTGTGTGTTTTTGATGTTATTATTCATTAAAAATTAGTTTTTAATAAATTTCAACAAATTCTGATTTGAACAAGCTTTCCCAAACGGTACCCAAGTGGTATCGTCTAATTTTTTTACGAAAAAAGCGGGACCCATAAGAAATCTTTGAGGACGTATTTTTGGATTTTAGAGAAATCTTATTTCCAGAGCCACTCTGAGCAGCGTTCCGTTAAAATCCCCACCCTATTTAATAAATACAAGTAAGTTTCTCTGTAGTAATATTTTATTTATACAAAATATTGTGGAATTGTAATATCAATACCTCAATAAATATCGGTTATATTTTGTACTTAGTAATTAGTGTAAAAAACAAATTTATTACCGAAATTAATAAATATAATACTTAAAACAGTAGCGAAAATTGCCCCTAAATAGTATATATTAAGTAACTAGAAAAATAATATACAATATTAATATTTGACTCGGTACTTTTTGTTACAATTTACGAAATAAGAAAAAATTATTGATTTGTCATCAAAAATTTTAGGGCACATAAAATTAATGGATTTAGATAGAATGTTTCCTTCATCATCATTTAATTGTTTGACAACAAACTGTTCAAAACTGTTTTAGTTTTTTAATAAATACGGCCAAGACTAAACGGCATTTTGAATGATCCCGGGGGTTGAGAGGCTCAAGGACAAATTTAACTTTTTGTCTTGGTGGAAGTAGAGGGTGGTTGCTGGTCAGACCCCGAGACGATTTTGTGTTATTCCCTTTTAATGTGATTTATTGATAAGAACAGAGCTAAGCCGTATCGACGCTTCGACGACTAGCGATCAGAAATACTGTTTGGTCGAGTTTTGCATGGTGATATTAATTTCTAACTGATTAAGCCAATGAGTAGCGGAAAATGGGCTTTGAATGAAAATATTCATTAGATAAAATTAGATAGGTCTTTCTCTTACTCCATGTTGACTCTTTAAGACGGAAATGTAAACAATAATGTTATAAGTTATTTTATCAGTAGCATTTTGTTAATAAAATATCTGAAATTATTACGTTGCAACTTTCTTTTTTTTTGGTATTTTATTTATTTGCTCTAGATATCTTTATTATACCGTGTGACACAAGAAAGTGTCTCCCCCAATTTTTTCCGTAATTTTAGAAGTAAAGATTAAAAATGAGAGACATTAATAAGTGTGTAAATTGTCATTTATCGACCAATTCAACCTTCAAAACCACCAAATCAACTTTTAAATTTTAAATAGAAACTACTTATTTTTAATCGACGTTTAAATTCTATAAAAAATTCTCTTTTCATTGACATATCACACGTTGTTATTTGTTTTGAAAATGGCCGACTAGATCAATTATCCTTTGTATTCTAAAATGTCCATAACTTCGGTAAAACAGGGTGAGTGGTAAAGAGCAGGCCATGGAAACGTTGAAATGGTTTATTTTAACCTGATTTATAAAATAAAATTCACTTCATTGAAATAAAAATGTATTCGTTAGGGCTATTTTAATTCACAACCTATTTAAAAAAAAAACAAAGCGAATTTATAGATTTTTTTAATTGGCAACCCATTTTTGTTTTCTTTATTAATTTTTTTTAAACTGCATATTACAAGTTAATAATTATTTATTAGGTAATAGTAGAAATTAACATTTTTTGTGCTCTGACCACTACCGGTTAACACGTTTTGGATTTTTTAATTATGAATTTAAAAATTAAATTCTAAATGTTTCTGAAAGTTATATTCTAAGCCTAAAACCTTTCTAATTTTTTAAATTTTAATGTTTTTTGATTACTTTTATAAATAAATTTAAGACTTTTCTTTTTCCGTTCCTCAGTTTCAAACCATGCAATGTCAAGAGTCTCTCTTCATGTAATATATTAGTAATAGAAAAGAAGGTTTTTTAGCGGCAGGCGGACAAAGTAGTGCATCTATCTTTTGCATTGAGTACACAGGGACGCCAAAGGTAATGGGTTCCCTGGGGTACAGGTAGACAATGAGAGGCTGTTTCGTTCTTATTAGAACTCATCAGAAAGCCATAACCTGTAAGCGATCCCCAGTACAGCGAGACTATGCTTTCAAGGCATTTTTAAGAAATAAAAACGCGATGAAAACCCAGTAACGCCATCTATAGGAATCAACTCAATGCAAAAGATAGTCGTGACGAAGCAACAATAAACCAAATACGTTAGGCCTACACACCAGTATAGGCAACATTTATCGCATCCCCCAATTTTTCTACGGATTTGTAGATTCAAATAAGTTCGCGCTGCAGTATACCCACTGTGCGCTGCCAACCCGTGATACAATGCAGTGTCTTTAAAATAAAGTAGTAAAGTTTAGTGTCCGTATAATTAATATACGTATATTAACTACTACTAACTAACTCTACTACTTTATATTAGTAATATTCCGCTGATGATGAAGGTTTTTACCTTCGAAACATGTACGGCTTGGAAAACAAAAACATTACTTCTGCTTTTATGAGACTAAAATGTTAAATGGTAAAAAATAAAATTACTAAGATTGAAATGAATGAATTGTTTTCCACGGCATACTTGACATAACTTGTCATGGCTTATACAGGTCTCGAAATTACATTTATGATATTTCTTGTTAATTTGTACTATTACCTAATAAATAATTATTAACTTGTGATACCCTGTTAGAAAGAAAATTAAATGAAGAATTTTAATATAATAAAACAAAGATGAACTGTCATTTGAAAAAATCGAGAATTTCCGATTAATTTTTTTTTAAAAACAGGTTGTAAATAAATAGCCCTAACGGATACATTTTGTTCAAGGAAGGCAATTTCATATTATAAAGCAGGTTGCAATGACCCATTTTAACGTTTCCATGGCCTACTCTTTAACACTTACCTTGTCTTATCAAATTTATGGACATTTTAGAAAACCAAGGAAAATGAATCAAAGGGGCCATTTTTAACACAAATGATAAAGTGTGATATGTCATTGAAAAGAAAATTTTCTACAAAATTTAACTATCGAATAAAAATAAAGGGTTTCCATTTAAAGTTTAAAAGTTGACTTCACTTTCAGTTAAACCGGAAGTGGGTTTAAATGTTTGAATTGGCCAAAAAACGGCAAAATTCAGACTTGTTAACTCTTCAAAATTTTCAATCTTTACTTTTAATATTACGAAATAATTTGGGGAGTATAGCACTTTCTTGTGTCGCCCGGTATACTATATAAAAAAACATTACTTAAAGAATATAAAATGTCATTTTTAAACCAAGATTGGCACGCCTGCTTGCCAAGTGTAAAGACTTTGAACATGCTATTCTAACTTTGTTATATTTCTCTCACTGTATTGCATGCCCCAAACTTGCCAAGTGAGAAAACGCCATTATAAAAGCGAGTTCATACTCGGTAACTCCATTTATTTTACGAACATCATTCAATTTTTAAAAAGTAATTTTCAATTTTAGGAAAATGTTTTCGACCGTTTAAAAACAAATTTGTCATCCTTGTATAATAGTTCCAGTCGACGATTCATTCAAACTGATTTTTCTTTTTTTGGATGTGCCATCTGTCCTATACCCTAAGTGCAAAATTACTGTTGGTAATTCATTGCTTCTATATAGAGTGTAACGGACTGTAGGAAGTTAGAGCAAATAATTCCAGTGCATTTTGGAAATTCTTATACAGCAGAAGATTTATTTTCATGGATTTATTTTTCTCTGACTACGTACAACCCACTGCTTTCTATATGAAAGCGATGAGTCACTGACAATAACTTTAAACCTGGAGTGTAGATATCGCGAGTATTTAATTCAGGCGAATAGTTTTTCTAAACCGTCTAAATAATAAATGAAATTCATTATTTGTATATATTAAATTAGGCCAAAACATTGCGTTTTCTTAGCCCGAATATCCTCAGTGACGCAGCTAGATTATTTAGCGCCCAGGGCAAAAGTACACAATATATGCATTTTTTAAAGAGAGACCTTTCTCGTTTCCGAGATATTCTAATAGGTCACTCAACGTGAATTACCCTCGGTTGTGAACGAGTCTAGTTGTTGGCCGGCCGACTACAGAGTGACCCAACGAATATTTAAGCCACTTTCATAATTTTGCATTAATTTAATTGCAAAATTCTTTATTTTTATCAAGTGCGGTAGTACCACCCGGGTTTGGGTCAATTTATGGGTTTTGCCTATTGTACTCATAAACACTGAAAATGGTTTGACAAAGGCGTGCATTATGTACATAGTATTAGGTACCCTTATTTTTTTATTAAACATTATAATAAATACAAAAATACATTATACAGAAAAATATAAATTATAAAAAATCATAATATTCTTCATCATCTGAGGAACTGTCATCTCCTCTTCACGTTATAATTAACAGGTCGACGCTCCGGTCGATCAGGTGGTCAAGACCCCACATTTTCTCCTCTTCTTTAATGATATTATGGACTGCTTTTCGCCAGTTCTCTGGTATCACTTTCTTAATGGCTTGATAAAACAGTAGCTTAACGTCTTTCATTTTGGATGTCGTGTTGTGTCTTGCTATAAATCCTTTTACTTGCGCCCATATAAGTTCTATAGGATTTAGTTCACAATGATATGGCGGTGTGCGCAGCACAGTTAACACTATGCTTTTCAGCTATATCTTCCACGGCATATTTTATAAAACGATTTGTGTGTAAATTTGCTATAGATAATAGTTCCTTCTTTAACAAATTATCTTTAAATTCAATACTTTTGGTGGTTAACCAGTCAATATATTCTTGTTTTCTTCAAGATCAAGTTGGAGTCGTCTCTGTGCGTCGTGAATGATAACTTGCGTTATTCATAACTACTACTGAATCAGCTGGAAGATATTTTATCATTTCACCACAATAATCAAAAACATCCTAATTCATGTCCTCGTGGTAATCTCCCGTATTGGACGACTGAAAGGTTAGCAAACCTTCTTTCAAAAATCCCTCTTCGCTTCCAATATGGACGATTTATTAGTCTCTTCCCTTTACCTGAAGGCACCTTAATACCCATTGACAGGCCTTCCATGAAAGCTTGGCTTCCTAATCCTCTTAAGGCCTTTTTACATTACGTGCAAGTTGCAAGTGCAAGTGCATGCAATACAAGAAAAAGCATTGCAGGCCGTTTTTACATTGTCGCAAGTACTTGCATGCAAGTATCTTCACAACAGATATTACCAACCTATAATATACCTACGATCAGCTGATGTAACTCGCGGGGTTATGGTGAAAAACTAGACAAACTCACCTCGTCACGAAGGAGCTGGCATGGCAAATTGCCCGTAAAGGAGCAGTACAAACAACAAAGAAAGCCGGCTGAATGTTGGAGACGGCAAGGAAACCCTTTTTCCTTCTGTGCGGCAAGGGGCCATTAGTAATCCAGACAACAACAACAAAGAACTCTTTCTGCGACATACTTTAATTTAAATTCACAAAAAATAGTCAATAATCTAAACAACAAAGCCACAAAATAAATAACAAAACGAACGAAGTCAACGTCCAACAACCCTTTTTTGGAGGTTACGTTCGTAAGTTGGTAGTAAAAAATATTACTAGAAAATTTAGGAACATTTTATGCTTATGCCCAATCACGATAGACCTGGTGCAAGAAAGTAAACTTGCATCAGCTGATCAAAACGTCGTCACAGAGCATGCTTTCAGGCCATTTTTCTTGCAATTGCACCTAATGTAAAAAGGCCTTTACACAATTACTTGAAATCTTAATATTACAAACATTTTTATTTTATCTTAATACCCGTTAATCTAATTCTCTAAAATGTTTGGTTAGTTATCATAAATAATTTAATACCCAAAATTTACCTGCGCCTATGGCCGACATCGAAATTGAGCCGAACTGGACGGAACTTCCCATTTTATTACTCTACACCTTTCTGAAATAGACTATAGGGAAAGTTTTGGCTCAAATTAAATTCTCTGATAGAAATAATGATAAAAACCCACTCTTGTGTTCTAAATGAAGATCATTTTTCAATACACTGAATGAAAATATAACTTTAAAGGAAATTAGAGTGAATTAATTAAGGTCAAAGGTAAACACGCCGAGCATTGTTTATGGCTCCACCGCATACCCCTAAATCCCGGTAATCTTAATCAAACAGGGAAAGGGATCCCCACGGCATAAATGCAAATGACTGGGGAGGGCAAGTCCATTACAGAACCGCGGGCCTGATACGATAATAATATATGTTACACCGCAGAGCGCACAGCTGTTTCCTATCTTAACATCAAATAATTGTTTTATCTCTTTTATCTTTCGAATTTATTGACGTGTTTTTGGTTTTTAAGTGCTAAATATGTATTACTTCCTGATGTTTTGCGAATGGAAATAAATTAAAAAAAGCTACTTTAACAGTAAAATATGACTTAAAATATAATGAATAATGCTAAATAAGGATGTTTTCCACTCCCAAATGGAAATTTTCTGTTTCCTTTACACCAAAGTAATTAGAAAAATAGGTTAATCCGGTTAACTGAACGGATATAACTTTATATCCATCCTAGTTGGGCAGTCGCGTAGCCGAAAATTTAGTTTGGGGGGGGGGGGGGGGGGGGGGGGGGCAGGGGGGCAAAAGGATCGAAACCGAGTAACTAACTAGAATTTTTTCGAGTGCCACGCCCAAAAAACCTTTCAAACCATAAAAAAATTTCAAATTAAAAAAAATAATATTTTTATAGCAACTAGTAGGGAGTTATACTAATACACTAATATAAATAATTTAAAACCTTTAAAAAACTTTATGAAATAAGCATAACCGAGCAAAAAAATATTGAAAACCAAAAAATATTGACTATAATCGATAATTGGCTAGCCTGGAACAGAAATGATCCAAAAGACATTTTTTCTCAAATAAAGATAATGGTATTTTTGAACTTTAAAAACAGCATTTCACCTAATGCAGAATAGATCCAAATGACTTAGCTCGTATGCTTTATGCAATTCTATATAAATCACTTCTGTATTTTCATGTTTTAATTAAAAATGTTTTGCAGAACTGATCCAGTTCACGGGTCGTTACTTGAATTACTTTAATAGTTTTAAATGTCTAGTGCAGAAATGATCCAAAGATTTTCGTTACTTGCATCACTTCAATTATTTAAGATTGTTAGTGCATAAATGATCTATGTGACAATGCTGTCAGTTGGATTCATTTTATTATTATTTTATTGAAAAATATTCCGTGTTATATTAGTGAAATAGTCTATTATAATACGCATTATTTTTCGGGCCAATAACTAAAACAAGTAGAAGACAGCATGACTTTATTTCTGAACGCATTCTTTCTAATATTAAAGTGATTTTTTGAACGCACTACTTTATAGATTTCGCGATGCCTCAAGGCCGTGCTTAAATAAAGCGATCATGTTCTGTGAATCATACGCTGATCAGCTGTAAGTAGCCGTTGGTGTTTTTGTTTGCAATATTTTATTGATTCTTGTGTAGTGTACTCAGTAAAAATGCCTCTTTCTCGGAGTCAAAAAATTCTCCAAGCGGCATTACAGATTAAACAACGACCAAGCAATGAACAAAATGACGATACCATCATAACATTTGCCGGTAAGTTTATTTAGGTACTTTTTAAACTGTTACGTTTAAGCATTGAATTGGGAAATTAATAATAAAAATACCAATAAAAATATTAATATTCATATAATATTACACATACCTCCCTTTCAAACATCAAAAAACTTCTATAATGTTAAAATATTTACATTTTAGAATCATTTAGATCACTTTTGTTCTGGTCAATGAAGTCAAAATTTAAGATTGTAAAATAGTTAGAGCCAAAAAATGGCAACTTGGATCACTTCAGCTTTCGACTTAGATTAAACTGGACACATTTTTTATGTTAAATGGAGCATACAATGTCAGTTGGATTAGTTCTGTTTAAGCATTTTTACAGTTGCACAATAAAATTGATAATAAAATAATAAAATAAATAGTTTTTTAGTTATCTGAATGAAGAACTATTTTAAATAATTTGGCAGTTAGTAAAGGGCCAGGCACAAAATACATTAAAAAGTTGTATATACACAAAAAAATGTTATCCCAGTTATCGAGCAATATTTGCTTGAAAATAAAACTATAGAGTCAAGAAGTACAATTTATTAAAAATTTTGCCTATTTTACTCTAACCACTTTTCATTGTAATTTGTATTTGGTCCTTCAAGTAAAAATAACTTATTTTACAGCTGAAGAAGTTTGTAATGACAATGCTGAAAATGGTTCTACTAGGCAAGCGCATAACTATATCTCCACTGAGCATTCCTCCGCCGAAAAAACACGATCTTATCCATTGTCAGAGGCCGGGTCACCTCAGTCAGATCCGTACGCTGACAGTGGCGATTCATATCGTCCCAGTGATCATTCACTGGAATCTTCTGATTCCAATGCTTCCGAAAATGACGATGTAGGAGATGGTGAAATTGTTGAACCTGAGCGAGAAGAAATTGAGGAAGCTGTGATTCAAAATATGGGTAAAACAAACGAAATTTTAAAACGTAAACGACGTGATGAGAGCACATGGGCTAGGAACGTGATAAAAAGGAACAGGAATCGAGGTGAAGAATATGTTAATTACAGAGGAAACCGTGTTCCACGTAAAACCTTCACGCCGGTTTTGTGTAATTGCCGAAAGAAATGCAGCGACAAAGTTTTACCAGAATTACAAAATATCATTCATTCGCAATTTTATGCATTAGACTGGAATGGTCAAACAGCTTGGATTTGCACAACTGTAAAGATAACAGCTCCGAAACGACCAAAGAAAAGAAGAAACCAGACACCAAGCCATAAACAACATAGCCGAACTTTTTCTCTCAACCAGTCTCAGGTTTGCAAATCATTTTTCCTGAAAGTAATTCAGATATCCAACAAAAGATTGGATTACGCCTTAAACAAAAAGAGACACCCGGATACTTCAATGCCACTACCAGATAATAGGGGCCAAGGACCTTCAGGCAATAAGATTAAAGATGAAGTAAAGAACTTTATTAAACATCACATAGAAAGTTTCCCGCGCTACATGAGTCATTATGGGGATCGAACTTCTTCTCGCCAATATCTAGCACCCAACTTAAATTTGCAAAAACTTTATGTACTTTACAAAGAGAAATGTCAAGAAATTGGTAATATTCCAGCAAAAAAAAGTTTCTACGAGTCAATATTCCGCACATACAAGTTATATTTTTACATCCCAAAAAAGGATACATGTAAGTCCTGTGATATTTTTCGTGTGCAAATTCAAAATGAAATTGATGCTGTAAGACTATTGCAGATTAAACAAGAACAAAACGATCATCACCTTCTGGCCGCTAAAGCTAGAGATTTATTAAATAGCTACAAACAAATTTCCCTCGCAAATAACAGTACTTCATGTTTGATGACTTTCGATTTACAACGTACCCTTCCAACTCCACTGGTACAAACTGGAGAAGTTTACTATCTAAGGCAACTGCAGACTTTCAATTTTGGAATCCATCTTTATTTATCAGTTGGCGAAGTAATAACAATGAATATGTGGTATGAGACCACTGGAGGTAGAGGATCTCAAGAAGTCATATCTTGCCTTTATTATAACTTACAAAATGTTATACCTGCAAACATAAAAACTCTATATACTTTTAGTGATTCGTGCTCTGGACAAAACAGAAATTGGAATATGTTCTACTTTATGATGTTTGTAGTAAATTTCTTCCCAAATTTATCTGAAATAATAGTATGTTATTTGGTAAGCGGACACTCATTTCTCCCAAACGATTCTGATTTTTCTGATATCACAAAAGCGCAAAAGAAGAAGGAATTTATTTATACTCCAGAACAATGGATGTCACTTGTAGAGCATTGTCGAAAAAAAAATCCATATACTGTTATTAATATGGTTGGAAAATTCATTGACTGTAAAGATCTCTCTAAAAACATGGCTAAAGCTGGACAAAGTAGTAACGGAAATCGTGTGCTAATTTCTAAAATGAAAAAAATTAAATTTGTTAAAGGTGATAGCAAAATGTACTTTAATAGCGATTACTCCGACAATTACGATAGTTTGGAGTTAAACAAGTCCAACGATAAATCATTTTTCGAAACATTATCGTATTTTAATCCATCCGAAGGGAACAATTCAAAATCGATTACTCATGTTAAAATGCAAGACCTCAAAAAGATGCTTAAATATGTACCTCCAATTTATCATCAGTTTTACCTAAATTTGCCTCATCTTAACCGTAGAGGTGATGCCCAAGAAGATAACAATATTCTTCCAAATTTATTGGGAGATGAAGAGGAAGAAAATGATTAATAATTTGATGAGGTATTAGGAATGCAAGAAAATATTTTTTTTAGTTCTATTTACTTTTAAACTTAATGTTTATTGTTATTTGAGAAATATATTTCTATATATTATTATTTACAGCTTTTTATTTCAGTTGGGATTTTTTAAAACATAACTTTTAATTTTTTTGTTAACTCAGAAGTGATCCAAGTGGAAAAACTTTTTTTTTTTAATAAACCAAAGCACATATTTTAGGTTTTTTATATAATAAAACATTTTATATGTGATTTATTATCCAATGCAATACCTCAAGTTTAAAATCTGTTTAAGTTGTAATTTTAATTGAAATTAACCTATATTGTCCATTATCTCAATATTTAAAAATTGCTACTTAGATCAGTTCTGTTTCCGTCTAGCCAATTGTTAGAAGTCATAGTCATGTAAAGTTTATGCAAATTAAATCCGAAGAGGGTGTCGCGCGCCGCGGGTGTTTTTAATGATTTACGTGGATGTCAGTTTGTCTTGCAAGCATTTTGTATCATCAAGCATCATCAATAAAAATTTAAAAACATAAAACTATGCTTTTATACAGGGTGATTCCTAAGTTGATACTTCTTTTTTAGCTGTGTATAGAAGGCATTAAAATAAACAACATTTTCAAATACCTTTTTTTTTAAACTTAAAAATAGGCGAGATACAAAAGTAAAAAATTTAAGTGCGGGACTGGTCATCAAAACGTAGCCTGCTATACTTTATGTTATTTGTCTTATCTCTTATTAGTCATACAATTTACGGGTAGGTGGTGAGTTATTTGGCAATACGCTGCGGTGTGTTTTTCTGAAGCAAGTTAATTTTAAATTGATGACACGTGAAAATGGTAAAATTTGAAAACAATGAACTAGCAGATATGGTGCTAATTGACGATGAGTGTGGTCAAGGTGCTTCTTCGAGATTATATGCAGAACGTTTTCCCTTGAGGGCTCATCCTACACCTAGAAGTTTTCTTAATGTTATTCAACGGGCAAGTTAGGCACGACCGTATTGATCCATAAAAATAAATGAACGTAAGTACCTTATTTTTGAGTTTTTTGAAAAAAGGTATTTGAAAATGTTGTTTATTTTAATGCCTTCTATACACAGCTAAAAAAGAAGTATTAACTTAGGAATCACCCTGTATATGAACTTAAAGCACAAAAGACAGACCCAGCAAACGTTTGAAAATGACCGGCGCTCTGTATACGTTAACATGCTCTTAAAACTATCTATTGGAGATAATCGAGGGCTAGAAACAATTCTCATTTGCCATTGATCGGTTAAAGGGCGACCACTTGTTATGTGCCGGCGTTGTGACGAGCAGCATACGTCACCTTACACCTTTTATTCATTCGATTGATTTTAGGCAGCCGCGACTGATTGCGGATAAGACAAACCACATTGATGAACATTTTGCTAAATAAAATAAAAACATTAAACATTTTGGTTTTGGAAATATAGAAATTTAAAGACACAAAAAATAGAAATATATAAATAACTTAATATTATCAGAACAGGTGATACAGCTTCTTTACATTAGCCGCCACTGCAATATACCTAACCTAAATCTAACAAGCCCGAAAAATTCCATGCTCCACCTATTGAAAAGATATTTAATAACAGATAAGAGTACCGCAATCACCTGCAGAAACCACACTATTATGATACATTCTTTTATTCTTCATTGTTCAATTGTTACAGCTTTTTTAGAAGAATTTATAGAGGTACCATTAGGAACCTACCTACTTGGGTACAGAAAATTATATAATGGCGAAGAAAAAGTGGTATTAGGTACTTGCAGAACAATGGAAGTCGTGGAAGGCAATTTAGATTGCTTTAAAGAGAACCTAAAAATGTTACCACAATGTCTAAGTATTTATGGTGGCAACATTTTCTATCAATATTATACAGGGTTATTCATTAAGGCTGGCCACCGGCCATATCTCGGGGGAATAGAAACTCAGGGAGAAAAATCGTGATTAAAGTGACTATGAGAAAGTCTTGGAAATAATTTTTAAGTTCCGCATTTTGCCGCAAGAGGGCAAAATTGAAATTCTAAATTTCAAAAAATCAAACACGTTAATACCAATAAATTGCATTTCAAAGCCACCTTCGATATTTATTTATAATAATGACTGTTGGAATAGTTGATAAAATGAGTTTTCTGCAAAGAGGTCTTGATGCTTTAGAAATTGCAATAGGATTGAAATTAGAAAAAATGTTTGATTTTTAATTCGGCATCGAATGACATAAGAATATACAGGGGTTCCAATTTGGAATAAGAAAAATAAATTGCTTTAAAATTTGCCAAGTTTGACCCTAAACTTTGGACACCCTGTACAATTCGTATTAATCAAACTTGGCTAACGAGACTGCTTGACCTTATTTATTAAGTACCTTTGTATAATTTTATTAACGAGGCATTATTTTATTTTTTATTAATTTTTAAAACCAGTGGTGCAATTTTTTTTAGTTTTTATTTTTTTTCTCCTATAATACTAAACCGATTTTATTAAAATCTTGTGGGTATGTAGACAACTATAAGAGACATCCAAATAAATAAGAATATTTATCGCATGCAATTTAAACATCCTTATAACGTCACACTTTTTTGAAACACCCTGTATAAACAAAAATATTTTCCTGAAATGCGCCCTAGGATACAGGTAAAGTCTGCAAAATATCAAATTTCTAACTTAATTAATAAGTGAGGTATAGAAGATGGGAGGTGAGGTGCAGGACCCTGTATGTATTTACTGTAGAGTAAAAAGATAACAAACATTATGTAATGAATAAAGATGTGTTATAAAGTAAAAGTAAGGTAACCGTTAAATAAAATCATTTTTCAGAGATTAATTCCATACATCACAACAATCATCAGCGATAAAACACAACGAAGCAATCAAAACCATGGCAAAATTAAAGCCATTATTTAAGTTGTCAAGGCGAGAGTATTTTTTTAGAGATTAATTACAGCGGAACAAACTTAACCATTTATATTTTGCGATCTCGCATCAAGCAGGCTGTAAAGCCCGAAGCGGGTCGCATTTGTTTAGCAAAGCCGTCTGTGACGCCCTACTGTCATTTTCCTAAGCAGGAATTACGGCCTATGCTGTGTTAATTTTATGTTATCATATTTTATTTGTGCATTTTTTTATCTAGGGGGACTATGACATAAAGGTTGATTATAAAAATTAAACCGAAGAAAAGTAGGTATTATTGCTACTGACTGCATCCAATTACTACATCAAGATCCTTTAAATAATGGTGTAATTTAATATACATGCCAACTAAAAAATACCAGATTAATTTTTTTAACGTTCGATTAGAGCTGAAAGCGGAAATTATTGCTAAATTGGAACAAATTACATTTTTAGTCAAAAATTGCTTTAATCCACCATTTATAATGGGTTTTCCGGCCCTGATTACTCGACGATAAAAACTAATATGCGCCTACAGTGTGGATAATACGTGGACAATAAAATTTGATTTAACATGTTCAGGGACAAATTTATTCATGAGGTTCACTGACACATTTAAAATATATTTTTTATACATTTTATTAGAAAAACTAATATAAAATCAACTTGCGTAGAGCGTAGTTAGAGGTGGCCCCTTCTTATTTCCCTTGACAACGCAGCGCGGCACCTTGAAAGACAGAAAATGGTAAGCTGCCTTAGCATTATTCCCGGCAGTATCACTCTAAGTCCAAAATTACTAGTGTCTGTTTGAATTCAGCATTCAAGTGAAGACGACTAAAGATTCTTACCAAAACTCTTCTGTCATCCAAAACTACTGTCAGTGATTCATCGCCTTTATCAGTGGCGGATTTAACAGATGTGCAAAAGCGCGCTTGCCCACTGCCCCCCCCCCCCCCCCCCCCCCGACGAAAGGCTTTCAGGGCCGCTCTTGCTGAAAGTTACACCTTGATGTTCCAAACTTGTGAAACAAAAATATTTTCCTGAAATGCGCCCTAGGATACAGGTAAAGTCTGCCAAATATCAAAATCCTAACTTAATTAATAAGTAAGCTACAGAAGACAGGAGGTGAGGCGCAGGACCCTGTATACGGTAATATTCTTCTGAAGTCACTTCCGCATGTACAAGTGAAGCACAGCGCGTTGAACTCAATTTTAAAATCCCTATCCTCATATTTTACCGCGCCGCGCTGGACAAGGTTTAAAAAGAAACAAGACCAAGATGGGAACCGATCCCTATGTATTCCATCTGTATACGGAAATATTCTTCTGAAAACACTTTCACGTATACACGTAAATCACAAGCGCGTTGAACTCAATGTTAAAATCCCCATCCTCATATTTCACCGCGCTGCGCTGCGCTTCACATAAGTGAGTGACAAGCTTTATAAAGAGACAAAACCAAGATGGGAACCGATCCTCATGTATTTCCTCTGTACAAGTGAATATTAGCGACATTTTGCCAAACAACAAAATTTCGCTAAACGATATTTCAAAACTGATTTTCTCTGAATCCATTCAAATAATTTTGTAAAACACTGTTTCATATTTAGCAAACAGCATAATTCTTTCCAGCGAACTGAAAATCCTGTTTCAGGCAGGAGCCACTGCAGAGATCTTAGCACCTGAAAAATCGATTAGCAAGATATTGTTGATGGGCAAAATGTCACCATTCTCCTGACGTCACTTCCCTTTTCGTCATATGTTTCATCTCGACTTTGTGCCCCCATTGTCCGACAATTGACCCCGACGACATTTATAGCGAATCGGCTCTTATACTAAACAGTAATAACAAATTATATTAAAAATTACATCCATTTACTACTATAAACGAGAGGGAAAAAAATGTTTATAGGAAAGACAAATAAATGCTGGTTGTTTTTTCTTCCGACCTAAAGAGCAGAAAAACAAATGATTAAATAAAAGTTTTTTTAGTAAAAAGAAAATTTCAACTGTGTAAATAATAACTGATAAGAATTTTTTCGGATCAATATTTTTTATAGTTTTTATTGTACACAATGTTTTACGGATGCTAGAGCTTAACGTGTTTATAACATAATAATAGAATAATAGAAGAGTTTTGGACTTGCATTGTCTTTATTTGTTTTATATCACAACGTTTCAACTCCAGTCGTCTTCAGGTAAATACTTCTATCAGTCAAGAAACATCATTGTCTCCAACTTCATAGGCGTAGTTAGACGGTCAACACTGGGGGTGCTGAAGTCCTAAAAAAAACCAAACAGATTGTGTGTATTTATTTAATTGCAATATAGTTAAAAATGAAAACGAAATAGGTATTTTATTTTACCTTAAAGAAAAGTAAAAGAGAACTATTACGTTCAAAACTAACTGCATGCATGTATATCTAGTATAACGTGACCTACCCACAAATCCACATTGCATTAAACAAAATCAGTATTTGTTAATTGAAATACCCAAAATTAGCCTATAGCCTATATATTGTAAATGTAAATTTTTTTTGGGGGTGCTAATTTAGATTTTGGAGGTGCTTAGCACCCCCAAATACCCCCTAACTACGCCTATGTCCAACTTTCAAACAGACAATAGAATATAAATAACGATAATAACGATACAGATGGCGCTCCGTGCCACATCTTACTGGTGTGTCCCACCACTGTGCTGCCATAAGCAGCTTTGAGTTCTCTTTGTTTCGTCGGATCCTGGCTCTACTGCTACTGATGAGTCATGATATGACGAAACGCGTCTAGGGATGGATCTGACGAAATAGAGAGAAATTCTTCTTCTGCAATAGAATAATAGTTATAATTAGTAATTATGAAATACAAAGATACACATAATTTTTAAAGATTTGAAAAATACAGGTTGTGTCGTTTTGTAATAATAATTCTAAAAAGCCTTGAACAATTATTTTTACCAACATTTTAGCCTCAGAGGTGAGTTACTGGCATTCGACCGTGGCGTCCCGGGTTCAACTCCCGGAGTGGGCATACGTACAATAAAAAAAGTATGTCCGAAATTTAGTGGATTTAAGAATGCAGGGAAAAGTGTAACAGGTATCGGAAAATTTCTGCATTCGGCTGATGCCTCGTGCTAAATGTCTCCTGGTTTGAACAGTATCACTTTCATCACTTGTTATGTAATATACTATTATTTTACACAAAAAATATCCTAAATTGTTAGACATCCAACGGGTTTTGAATTTTTTAAATCAGTACGTCACATCGCCCAGCTATTACCGACCTTTATTCACGACCTAAAAAATACGGGCACAAGACCACTAACTAAATTAAACACAAAACGAAACTTGAGAGCTTTTTGCTTTGAGGATTATCAGATGCGATGGAATGAAAGCTCGCGGCTGTAGGGTCTTTTTTATTTTAGAATAAAGAGTAAAGTACACGCTTAGATTAACATCAGCACTTTGACGAAAAGTACGGTTTTCTGGTTCTGGTGATACTGTGCCCGATAGCACAATCTATTGTTTTTCTTTTTTCGTCATTCAGCTATAAAAGGTCTTATAGGGGGATAGAGGATATGGGATTATCCTTAAAAAGAAAATCTATAAAATCTACAGTATCGTGCAAGGTTGCAATGGATATTTTGAATCTAAGTGGAGATACTAGGTTTAAAAATAGAGGAAAGTTACCTAGGTTACCTAAGTACTTTGTAAAAAATGATGATAAAATTTCACAATATTTAACTTGTTGGGGTTAACTGTATTTGTAACGTTACATAAGCAGGAATTTTTGTACTACATACAGGGTGATTCCTAAGTTGATACTTCTTTTTAAGCTGTATATAGAAGGCATTAAAATAAACAACATTTTCAAATACCTTTTATTCAAAAAACTTTAAAATAGGCAAGATACAGAAGTAAAAAATCTAAGTGCAGACCGACGATATGAGCACCCCGGGTGCCAAAGTAACCCCATTTTACGGCAACTCCTGAAAGAGCTCTATTTATTGTAGCTTAAGTTACTGTAAATTTTCAAAAATTAAAGTTAAATCTAATCCGTTAATCAGAAACACAGTTTAAGGATGTATGTTTCAATATCTTCATCAATATTTCTAAATTCTTCTCCAAGGTTGCCAGCTCCATGCGAAATTATATCTATATATATTAAATTAGATCAAATATATTGCGTTCTCTTGGCCTGAATCCTGATCATGTTTATTAATAAATTTTTTTTTTAATTTTAAATTTGGTTTCTGCAGATATTGGGAATGTCATACAGTGGCGTGCAATGCTGCTTTAATCAGGGTAGGCAAAAATTACATTTAAGACAAACATTTACCTTCTGTAGCATTCAAGCATCTAAATTTAAAATGTTGTCACAACATGTCTTGTTTTTGAGTTTGTGGAAAGAACACTGGCAGAAGTAGAATAAAACGACATTATTTGTAAATTAGTTCAACATGGCGGCCTTTACGTAAAAATTATTTTAAAACATCGTCATAAAAATTGGTTTTGCATTTTAAATCCTGCAAAAGGTCGCTCTCCAGAGATATTATTGTTAATAAGCGTGTCTCTCCCTGTTTTTTTTTTGGAAATAGGTATTAATTCTTTTTAATCCAGAAAAGGAGCGTTCTGCAGACGCGGAATAGCAACAATTAATGCCTCCCTAGCGAAGTATTTTCCAAACTACGGTAAAACTTGAAGATTGACACTGATGCACACAGCAAACGCGTGCTTTCTTGGTGAGGGCTGATAGATGAAGGAAGGTCGAAGGTTGCGACGGGTTTATTTGTTACATCTCTTTCTACCCTACTGCCTACCGGCTCTCTCGCTTGTTTCCACTCGTACAAAAACAGTGCTTTTGCTTTTGCATAAGAAAAAAATGTACAGCGAGATCTTTGCTTTTAAAACGGTCTTACGGAATGCCTATACAGGGATCTAGTTTACGATATAAATAAGCAAAGAATGGGATTCATTTTTCGGTCCTATATTATTATTTATTATATTATGTAGAGTCAAAGTTGGAGTGGTTGGAATTTGTTTTATTGTTCCTAGGGTAGCCAATGTTTTTTGCCTATATTGTATGAACGGTGCCATAAAGTTATTTTTATTATAAATAAATAATTTTTAATATTTTTTACTACAAAATAAATTTAAGTAATTATTTTTAATTTTTTCATTGGCTTGTACCTATATCTTTTCCTTTAAATTGTTTTGCTGCATGAAATTATATATATGAATTTTTCACGCCCACATAGTAACTACCTTTTCATTGGTGAAAAAAGCTTTTTTGTAATTCAGTCGAAGAAGAACCTGGGGGGGGGGGCTAGGGGTCCCGGGCTCCCCCCGAAATCCAAAAAAAAGAAAATATAAAATATAATTGGGCAACACAAAAAATCTTTGACGGTAACGCTATCAATAACGCGCCAAAAAAATAACAAATTTTCCTTCCAGTAACTACAGCTTCAGCAGAAAGAAGTTTTTCCACTTTAGAAAGATTAAAAACATAGGTATCTGAGAAACCATTCAGGCAAAGAGCGTACAAGTTTAGCTTTAATGAATTTTTTGATGAATACTTATTCATCAAAAAATCCACATTGATATATGAAATAATCAATATATTTTCTCAAAACAGGCGACGAATTACGCTTTAGTTTTAGGCAAAAACATATGAAACATATGTTGTGCTTTTAGTAGCTCGGTAATGAACTCTTAATATACTTAAAGAAATTGTCATCGAATTCAATTACCTTTTCACACACGTACCGCTCCAACAGTAAATTTGCACGTTAAAGACATCGCAGGAAATATTATGCAACACCTTGAGACGCTCGAGGCTGTTCGCAACATGTAAAATACCGACCGACCCAAAGGCCCATTAATATTCCTGTATATGACTGCATCGACTATGCAGATAGACGCCTGAGTACGCGATGTGAAGAATATGTGCAAATGTGCGCCCATTTAGAAACACGGGTGCAAATTTCCTGCTAGCATGGGTATGTAAAGTGCCATTCTGTCTGGAATATGTAAATGGTATTACCTTTTATTGTCTAATAACGGTTATGTTACTTTTTGGATTAGAAAATAGTATATTAAAGTACAAGTTTTATAATGCATCATTTTATAGCACGCGTAACGGGACAAGTACTCTATAGTCTATTTCGGAAAGGTGTAGAGTAATTAAATGGGAAATTCTGTCCAGTTCGGCTTAATTTCGGTGTCGGCCGTAGGCGCAGGTAAATTTAGTGCATTAAATTATTTATGATAACTAACCAAAGAAAAAAAGAAGATAATTTAATAAAGAATGAACTATTAGCTATAGCAAATTTACACAAATATCGTTTTATGAAATATGCCGTGGAAGATTTGGCTGAAAAACATAGTGTACTGTGCTGCGCACACTGCCATATAATTGCGAACTAAATCCTATAGAACTTATAAGGGCGCAAGTGAAAGGATTTGTAGCAAGACACAACACGACATTCAAAATGAAATAAGTTAAGCTACTGTTTGATCAAGCCATTAAGGAAGTGACACCAGAGAACTGGCGAATAGCAGTCCATCATGTCATTAAAGAAGGGGAGAAAATGTGGGATCTTGACCACCTGATCGATCGGATCGTCGACCCGTTAATTTTAACGTCAAAAGAAGATGACAGTTGATCAGATGACAAAGAATATTATGATTTTTGTAGTTCCTCAGATAACGAAGAATATTATGATTTTTTATAATTTAATTTCTGTTTAACACCATTTTCAGTGTTTGTGAATGGGTGACAATAGGCAAAACTCATATATTGACTCAAACTTGGGTGGCACTACCTGCACTTGATGAAAAGAAAGAATTTTGCAATGAAATCAATGCCAAATTATGAAAGTGGCTTAAATATTCGTTGGGTTACTCTGTAGTCCGTTTTCATACCTAATGAGTTTTTATTACTCATTTTTTTTACACACCATTCTGAAATAAACTATAATCGCATTATAACACTTGTCCTTGATACTACTTTTTCTATTTTACATTTTTTAAAATAAAAAAAACACATATTTAAAAAGAAAATATTACTTTCTAATTTTGTTATATCTAAATTTTATGTTGGAAATACTATTAAATTATTTATTACGGTAGTCTTGATATTGGTGACATACATATTGGTGACATTTGGCCATTCAACAAAATCCCGCTAATCGATTTTCCATGCGCTAAAATCTCCGCACTGGGCTGACGCATGAAACAGGATTTTCAATTCGCTGGAAAGAATTATATTTGCTGCTGAATATGAAACAGGTTTTACCATATTGTGTGTGGATTCCCCGAAAAACAGGTTTGAAATATCGTTTAGCGGGATTTCGGTGGTTAGCCAAATGTCGTTAATATGGTGACATTTTGCAAACCAACAAAATCCCTCTAAACGCTATTTCAAACGTGATTTTCTCGGAATCCACACAAACAATTTTGTAAAAACCTGTTTCATATTCAGCGGCAAATATAATTCTTTCCAGCGAATCGAGAATCCAGTTTCAGGATCAGCCAGTGCGAAGATTTTACGGCCTGAAAAATCAATTAGCGGAATTTTGTTGGCTTGCAAAATGTCACCGATAAATAAATTTGTTATCCATGTCCGCTATTGTCGAGAAATTTGTTTTCTAATTTTTCTTTAATATTCTTTAAAAAATATGGAGCAAGAAAGCAAGATGATTGAGAAGGCAGTAACCTCCCTGAGCCTTACAAAATGGATGATTGGTTTACTATAATCCTTGAAAATTGTAGGGCGTATAAATGGTCAGTATTTATTTTAGAAGTCACTTTTGATAGTAGGAAAATTTTAAAAGAGGGGATATGTTCCTTTTTTTGTCCCCTTCCCCCTCTGAGCAAAATCCTTGATCCGCCACTGAATACAGTCGGTGCCGGTCAACTATTTTCTGAATGAAGTTATTTTTTGAAACAAAAGTTGACACATGTGCTTAACAAAAGAAACGGCAACGCATTCAAAGCTTATCTGATAAATAGTATACCGATAATGGGACCTACGATTCACTTGGCGTCCAGGTAGCTTTCACATGGGTCAGATGCATACTAACAGCCACCCCATGTCGCATGTCCCTGGCATGCAATTATGCAACGCATCCTCCCCTGCATGATCTTTAGTTAAGCTTGTTAGGCACAAAGCGGCTGCAGTTGTATAAGCAGATTTAATAGATAAAGCCGATTTTCCAGGAAAATTAACGTCGCTAACCAACTTAGTTCCAACTTATGTTGTTTGAAGCTCTATAAATTATTAGTTTTTGTTCCACCTACAGTGGCGTAGGTAATAGAAGTGTTCTTATTAATGCAAAATTAAAATTTATTAAATATTTACTTCTCTAATTTTAAATAGATCCAAAATAATTGTTCTTCATAAGCATAAACAATTTTTTTGAAAAACCCAAAATTAAATTAAACTACCTCCTTACATGTTGTAAATTTGGAGTTGTTTCTGACACTTGACAGCAGTGAGGTTAGATATATATTTCAAAAATATGTGGGATACAATTAGGCAATCCAACGATGTGTCAAAATTACGGCTGGATGGCAAATACTGCTTTGTAATTGGTACACGTGACCATAAAAATAATGTTACTGGTGGCATTTAACGGGTGACTCAATGCTTTTTGCGATCCAACCGAAATTGAATCACGTGGTTTGGATTCCCTAATTAAAAAAAAAAATTTAAATCAAAACCTTAATACCAGAGTCTATGCATACAGAGTGTTATTTAATTGAGTGCCGATACTTAAGGTTGTGAATCCTTGGGTGATTTTAAGAAGAAAAGTTAATATTAACTTATGTCCTAAAGCTCTTTATTTTTGAGCTACAGAGTGTTAAAATTTTTTAAAACATAACTTTTTTATCATAATTATTATATCACTCTTAGATATTTTTATGAAATTTTGTACACACCTTTTAATCATTATGGAGCATATTTTAACTTAAAAGATTTTTAAAAATTTTTACCAGTGACGTCCGTACGGGGTTTGAACTGAATATTTTTAAAGAAAAAATGGTACACCACTGATTTTTCTAAAAACCAAACTTATATTTAAAATTCTCATTTATTTTGGAGCAAATTTGGTCCAAAGACTTACTTTCGTATGATGCACCCTTTTTGCATAAAAAAATTAAAACCAAAAAAATGTTTATACATTTTATTTTAAAAATCGCAATTCATTTAGTAAAAGGATAAATTCCAAATTCCAAAAGAAATTAAGAGCTTTAGGGCTTATGTTAATATTAACTTTTCTTCTTAAAATCACCCAAGAATTCACAACCTTGAGTATCGGCACTCAATTAAAAAACACCCTGTATAGGTAGTGCGAAAATTGAAGGTAAAATACCAAAATATATTTCTACCGAACAATTGTTATTTTCTGACCGAACTAAAGATGTGTGCGTTTTTTTTACTGGGGTGGCGGTAGAGCCAGTATACTTAGGCCTATCGGGCCCATTGTATCCCCTATCGTCTGGGTAATGTCAGACAGACGGGACCTACAGCTTAACGTGGAATCCGAACCACGTGTATGCACTAGTTATCTTTTTACGCCCCCAGAGGTCCATGACGCCCTCCTCGATCCCCATATTAGGAATCGTTAGTAACATACTGCATTTTATTATCCACTAAATTTCAGACATACTTTTTTTTTATTATGCGTATGCCCACTCCGGGGTTCGAACTCAGACCGCCATCACGTTCGAATGCCAGTACCTCACTTCTGAGTAACTGCCGCGGTTCATTTTTTGCCCAAAGAGTGCACGAAATAGTGCGAAAATTTAAGGTAAAATACCAAAATATATTTCTACCGAACTGAAGTGTGCTACACACTTCCTTATTTTAAAAATCTCCAGTTTTCCATTCATTTCTAGACAATTACTACAATATTTAATGCATAAAGTACTATATAACTACATTGGATGAACGATTTTTACTAACCTTGTTTGGTTCTTTGTCATGCAAACATTTGTGGACTGCGATATTTTCTAATATATTTTGAACGGGGGATCTAATCCCAATCGATCCTAAAACTTTTATTATACGCAACAGATATAGAAAATTAACTTTCTTAAATAATGGAACATAAAAATAAGTACATAAAACCCAATAAAACATACCAAATTTTTTACTAACGGTTTTAAGGTTATGTTATTTATACAGGATTGCCACTATGCCACTTCTCTTTCGACGTAAACAGTGTTGCTAGTTCATATACTACATATAAATTCTTACGCACGCAAAAAAACCCGAACAAATTCTTTTTTCTTCTGTGCATTTTAGTAACACAATTTAATCAAACTAGATATGGTTGAGAAAAATAAATTGTTCATTTTTGTTGGTTATTCTGCACAAGCCGTATGTGAGAAAAATAGATATATTCAAAGTGAATTTGTGTAAATATAAGAAACTACCCAAATTGATAAATATGTTGCAGTGTAATTTGGTCCATGGATTTGGCAATGCAACGAAATTTTCTTCAATTGTTTTTTATTATCTTTCTCACAAGTTCACAGCCAACTAAAAAGACAAGTTATGATTCCTAATTTAAATAATTTTTTAAAATTTTTATATGAAGTTCGGAGGTTGCTTGTGCTCAATTTACTTCCTCGTGCAATATGGATATCATATCCACTCTTGTGGTACAAACTACTATTTCCTTATCAGAATTTACGGGTTTAAAAATATTGAATAAATTTCATAACTCCCTTAATTTTTTGAAAAACAATAACAATAAATGTTACTACAACAAACCAGTATAGGCAAAAAGTAATAGAACTCTATGGGTTCCAGTACTTACATAGAATAATTTTAACAATTTTTAAAGCAAATAAAAAATAAAATATTTTTTTAGATTGTAATTTTTTTATTAAAAAAGATCCCTAAAAAATGTATGTTCAACAAAATAACATCTTTTATTGTTTGCCGATCCCATCAACTCACCCCTACATCCCTTTTGTCCTTTCCATTTCCCAGTTTGAGCTCTGCACTGCAGGGATATAAAGTGTTTTGTGTTCGGTCACATGCAGGCAGGCGGCTGAGAGCTCTATCTTGCATGTCTCTGTTGTACAATTACGCTATACGACAACGGCAACGTTCTAATCTTTAGTTTAAGCTCTGTTAAGTACAAAGTGACTGCATTAGTTTGCTATGTAAGCATCGCATTTAATAAACAAATAGATATATATGCAACAAGAGCTTAAAGTACCTAGCTAACTTTTTTTCAGACACAGACGCAGTGATGACCCATGACAAGTTTTAAAATGATGTCATTCAAAAATGTAGGTATACAGGGTGTTACGAAATTGTCTTAGTATATTTGAACCCCTAAATCCTAATAAGATTACCTTCGAAGAAAAATTATTTTTAAATGTCGCTTTGCTTTAATAAGTGAGAAAATTTACCATTTGTGGTTTTGAACCCGACGCCTTCACTGCCTTACCCACGTGCGTTTGTTTTAATTTTGAACTGTCAAACTAAAAGAGGAAGGTCAGCGATTTTACAATGTTGCATAACAGTGACCTACTAAATAAGAGTTCTTTGACCTTATGTCATTAGGTTATATTGAAACTTTTTTGGAAATTAAAATTAAACATACCTCAGCAAGAATACTTAAAAACTGACATAAAAACCAAGAAAAAAAATTCTTTTAAATCCAATCTCCGATTCAAACTTTCAAAATTAGCCGTATTTCACAATAAAAATAACACGTTATTTAGGCAAATTTCTTTGTTTAGTTAGTGACGTCATACGGGATCCTTGTGGAAACACTTGTTTTTCTTCATATTTCTATTTTTTCTTCTTTCGCTTATTTTAAATTAATATTCGTTGACAAACCGTTAAATGTTGCTCTCTGTTGTAAGTTTGTGAAATTTTTTGGTAGGCGCGAAAAACATTTTAACTTTATAAATTTTGTTAATCTGCGATAAAAATAATTAATAATTTAATAAATTAATCAATCGACTTCAAAATGCCAAGAACGGCTGGTGAACTAACTGATATAGTTTTAACAAGCACGGCTTTTGTACAAGGAGAAATTTGCATACCGGGTACCACCAGCTGAAAGAAGAATATCGATAGTGACGAATTTGTTAGGGAAATTTGAATAATCATCAGAAATTATATGTTTAAATTTGGTGTTTTAAGTTGATTAATATCCGGTTGTACAATATGAGCTTAAGTACGAGTTTAGTAAAGCTCTACTTAAAGTTGAACTTGGTTCAGAAAAGTATTTCTGTTGTATAATCAATTCCTAACCACAAGTCTGCACAGGTGGGATCAACAATTAAATTACCATCCTGGAAATGGTTACGCGGTCAAAAAAACATTAAACTTTATTTAGGTATTGTTAAAGTTTGGGGTATTTGCAGCTACTTTTTTAATGTATTCTAACCTAAACTATATACAAATTTTACTTTCAAAGAAGAATGTCTACTATTAACTTATGTTAAAGAGCTTAAAGGTACTACTAACGGATAATATTACTAATAAAGAACAAATAAAATGTTAGAAAAATATTGAGAAAATTTGAATATGATTAGGTCCCGTTTATAGTTTTAGGGCCGTCATCGAACGTTTTCTATGGCTCTTAGTACATCCATAAAATCTTTATCATCCGATTCGTCTGATAAATCCAGAAAGTGTTCAACCTCACCATTCGCATTCATAACTTTAAAATATTATTACCACACATTTTAAAGTGAAAAATAATTTTTTATAAGTTTTATTGGATTACAGGGGCGGATGGGCACACTGTTACGCCGGGACATTTCCCGGCGCGCCGGTACATCAGGCGCCGCTAGGTGCTGCCACCGGTTTTTTAATTTTTGGTTAAGAAGAAATATAAGCTTTAACATAAAATTTAAAAATCAGACTTGGAAAAAAATACTAACTATTTCTACTAATTTGGCAAATTTAAATCATAAACAACACCAATAGACTATTATAGAGAATATAGAAAAAAACTACTGAAGTATAATCAACTTGTTTAGTTAAATAAAACGCCCGATTCTTAAAAAACTCTTGCCTATTTATTCAAAATCCACCTACTAACTCTAAACTAGTCTAAACTCTCATACAATTGCTTTAATAAACCAAAAGTCTTTCTTGGTATTAATGTTTTAAAAATACTTTTTCATTTCCTCACGTCCTAGATATCTACAAAAATATGAGGTGATTTTAACTGTCCATATATTTAAAAAAAAATTTTTCGATAACAGGGCCATTATCAAGATACCTACAAACCCAAGGTTTAGATCTTCTTAAGGCAAATACTATGGCAAGAACAGCATTAGAACAGCCAGTGGGGTAGCCAGAAAATATGCTCTGGGGCTCAGTGGGCTTAAGTAGGACCTTTTTATTTCTGGAGAGAGGGACAGTCAGGTCTACATGTATTTCATGATATTGCATCTAAGAAAGATGGTGGAAAAGCGCCGCAGGCGAAAAATTGTCGGGGCCACGCCCAAAGTTCGATTAAAATCCACCTAACCACTATCAAATTTCGAAAATTAAATTATTACCTCTCCCCCTCTGCATGGTTGGATTAAGTTTGTTTTTGTAAATGTTTTTTTTACTTTTTTTTTGATATTCCTAGCTGGCTCTTTATTTAAAAAAAAACAGTTTTTGTGAAAAATATGAATTTTAACATCAGTATAATAATATGTATGACTCTAACCAGCGTTTTTCGGGCTCGGTTTTTCATGATTAAAAATAAAGTAAATATCGCTCATCACGCGAAAATTGATGATTTTTTCAGAAATGATATATTTTAGGAGAGTAGATCTAAGAACAGTATTTGGTGCAAATGTTTAGGATTTTAAATACTCCTTCTTACATGTCGTTTTATATATTCATAAAAAAGCATTCTCGCTTCTTTCCGCACTATTTTTTTTATTATAAATTATCACACTTCTTCCATAAAAAATGTTTTAATTAAAGTTTTTACTTTAATTTTTCCCCTTAAAAATAATTACCTTATTGTTTTTGTTTTTGTTGTAAAATTTTTTTATTGCATCGTGTTATATTTTTGTTGATTTAAAATAGCTCTAAAAGGGAAAATGGAACAGACAAGTATAGAATAGAAAAATACTATAAAATATTATTCTTTCTATGTTTTTTTTTTTAGTTAAGTGATAATGAAAAAATTTTTTTTTATTTGAAGGTTTTTAGATCCTAATAGAATAGATACCCAACATACGTTGATCAAAGCAAAAAAAAATTTAAATCTTTTTTTCTGGCACGTGATGACGCCGCTTCACTGTAAGTTCCCGCGCCGGTCCAAGGGGTCCCATCCGCCTCTATTGGATTATATGTCATCAGTCATTAATGCCTTGGTTTAAGCCTAGAAAATTGACAACTTACCTAAAAAATTAAAGCTCAGCAGAACCGAGTTCAACTTTAAGTAGAGCTTTACAAAACTCGTACTTAAGTTCTTATTGTACAACCTGATCTTAGTGTTTCATTCACTCTGAGAGTTGGCCCTGGTTGGAAGAATTATATTTGTTGTAATTGAAATGATTAATTCAATTCACACCTTTCATACAGTAATTTCTGGAGAACTATTTATAACCAACAACGTTTTAACTTGTAGCTATCCAGTTTTATTATCAATGCTTCTTGTATAATAGCACATATAGCTTTTTTTTGGTCCCAAGTGTATCGTCTATAATATTATGTAGGTATATTTTCGGTAGCAAGCGGCAGGATATTACAGTCAGTCAATATAAAGTCGCCCACTTCCGCTTCCTACAGGAAGCGTATCTTATCACTGGCCAGCCCTGCTAATGTTCCCGATATGTCTGTGTTTGCACATCCTGTGGGGACGGGATTAGTAGATGGGGAGGATGGTCTAAAAAAATAATTTAATAATATTGTTTCATTATTTCGTTACTTTAATAACAGGATTTGTTAAAATCTCTTTATATACGGCACATTTAACGGGCATAAGTTTAAAAAAATTAATTATAATATAAATTTAATATTGACATTTTAACACTGCAAATAAAATTTAAATAGTAGTTTGTACAACAAGAGTGGATATAAATGTCCATATCGGAAGTTTGAGCGCTCCGCCTTCGGCGTCGTGCTCAATTTACTTTCTCGTGTAACATGAACAATCTACTCGAGTTGTACAGTATATTTTTTCTACGACTTAACTTCTGAACTTCCTACTAAAAATAATAAAAAAATATTTATATAAAATCAAAATTAAGCCCAAAATATATTTCTACCGAACTATTGTTATTTTCTGATCAAACTAAAGATTTGAGCACACATGCACTTTCTTATTTCAAAAATCTCCAGTTTTCCACTTATTTCTAGATAATTACTACAAGATTTAATCACAAAATGTACTATACATCTACAAAATCAACATTTTTCACTAAACTTGGTTGGTTTCTTGCCATGCAAATATTTGTCTACCGTGATAGTTTCTGATATATTTGGAACAGGGATCCAACCCCAATCGACCTTAAAACTTTTATTATAGCAACAGATATAGCAAAAAACTGGTAAATCTTCCTTAAATAATGGAAAATTAAGTTGGGTACATTAAACCAGATAAAGCAGACAAAATCATAACATTTTTAGAAAAAAGTTGATTCCAACTAATGGTTTTATGGTTAGGTATGTTTTTTGTTTTGTTTTGCACAGAAAACAATAGTTTTTTTTCGGGTTTGGTACGCAAGCAGTTAAAGGCCATGGTTTAGAAAAAGAGATTGTCCATTAATATTAATAGATATATTGCTATTTGTCTGTTATTCTACAAAAGGCTGAATGTGAGAAAGATAGATATATTCAAAGTAATTTTGTCTAAATATAAAAGATTACCCAAATAGACAAATATGTTACAGTGTAAGGTCCATGGATTTGCCAACGAAATTATTTTTCTTAAATTGTTTTTTCTTATCTTTCTCACAAGTTCATGGCCAAATAAAAAGACAAGTTATAATGTTTTAAATATTTTTTTAAAATTTCTAGTATGAAGTTCAGAAGTTAAGTCGTAGAAAAAGCGATTTTTGTGTAAATATAAGAAATAATCCAAATTAATAAATATGTTGCAGTGTAATTTGGTCCATGAATTTGCCAATGCAACGAAGTTTTCTTCAATTGTTTTTTATTATCATTTTCATAAGTTCACAGCCAACTAAAAAAAAAACAGTTATGATTCCTAATTTAAATAATTTTTTTAAATTTTTAATATGAAGGTCGGAGGTTGCTCTTGCTCAATTTACTTCCTCTTGCGTTATGGTCATCATATCCATTTGTAGGTATATATTATGTCCTCGCACTTATAATCGCGATAGGCAAATACGTCTCTAGAATGTAGAGAAAGGATAAATGGCGACTTTAAAATATTGCCAACAAGGAACATTACAAAACTAGCATTTAAATGTCCCTCCTCTTGACACGAGATTTTCGCCAGACACGATTGTGACGCTACTTATTTTTGACGTTTCTTCGCTTCGACCAATTAACAAGTTTTTTTGTCTTGTTTCTCTATTTGTCTTCGTTGATGAACATACACTATATTGTTAATACCATAATTTAATGATGACACCACTGTAGGCAGAGGATCAGGGTCCGTTGAGTTTGCGCAGCTCAGAAATTTGCTTCTTGATGTAAACATTTGACAGGATCGACCGACTTTAAAAATATTTTTACAAGATTTTATTTTAATTTACCCGTTAGTTCGGGTGTGTACAGTTTATGGTCAAATAAAACTAAGTAACCAATATTTTACATACCTGAAATACCTCATTCCTGGTATTGAACCGCGATTTGTACAAAAAAGGATCATGCACCTTCTTCTACCCATCTTGAGACACAAGTCGCTAACAATAACAAAATGTCTGGTAAAGTTTTATACCTAACTTCGCACCCAAAACTTAAAAATACTATTCACAATCAGACACGAAACGAATACAACATAAAAAAAGATGGAAACGACTATCAACTTACAAACTAACAAAAAAAAAATGTCTAAAGTAAAGTTTTATAAATATTAACATCCAAAACTTGAAAATTATAACCACACACGAACGAACGAAACAAAAGATGGCGACGAATAAAAATTCAAACAACGGCGAGCCGGTTCTGTTTACGTTCTGTTAGATATCGTGTCGGTTGCCTAATTTTTTCCCTACTGCGCAAACACCACGGGCCCCAGTTCAGGTTATTTTAAATCGCACGATGGGTATCTTCTTGCTTCGTGCGGCTGCTTGTATTGGCAATATAGTGTATGTATAATATGTGGGTAAATCCGATACTCGCTACCGCGAGATGGCGATTTGCAATAAAGTGAAGCGACCATATGATTCAAAGGCTAGGTCGCTGTCGCTGTCACGGCGAGCTAGGAAATTTGGTCACTGCTAAAACCGGTGACCAGTTAAAATATCTCTCATCTCTACTAGAATGTCACGAACTTTCCGCGGTCCAATCATTACACTCGAAATTACTAGGCTGGCAAAACAAAAAACGGGACGTTACCTAAATACACCTTGGGGTATAATAAATCAGGTACTCTTAAAGCGGCTAAAGCTTTGCATAGATTACAAACGGAAACATAATAAAAAGGGCCGATCTAAGAACACAAAAAAATTCCAGGACGTAAAAACTGTTACGTACATAAATAACAATAACCCACTCTTCAGATAAAGTATTCCCCTATTGTCTGCCCGGCAAAAACAACATAACAATTTCCATAGGAAAGCTATAAAACTAAAATGGTAGCATGTTATCGCAACAGCGACAACGGTATGTGCGCGTTATTTATGAGAATGTCGTTGCGTAGAACAACGTTAAGGACACATGGACGTCCACAGAATCATTTATAAGGGGGGCAAAGACTGGAGGTAAATGATATTTGACAGAACATAAAGTTTTCTCTAGAAAAACTGTAGACGCGCTCATACAATCCTGTGGGAGATGCATAGTACGAAAGTGCACATAAGCAAAAAATTCAAAAGTAACTTTTCTTGAAAATTCCACACCTGTAATTTTTAACCAATCAAAACGTGTCTTTTTGACAGAATTTTAGTGGAAATTTTTTCCTAGTTGGTACACAACAGCGAATTATACTGGAAATTTTTTGACGTTTATAATGACAGAATATTTTTGATATATACTATTGTGCCGATAAAAAACTGGGACAAGAGATTTACAAAAACAATGTAAGAAATACATATCCCCTAGACTATAAAAGGTGTCTAGAGCTAAAAAGGAAAAACATTCAAAATTTAAAAAGTAACCTAGGTTACATAATGGAATGTTTTGTATTTTTCGATACGGGGTGGTTAAATTTGAGAGACATCATATAATATGGATAAAGTAAATTTATTAGATTTTTTTAAAGTCAAATAGTTTATAAATTATTATATTTACCATTACCACAAAATAATAAATAAAGCTAATACAGGTAATAAAATACATTTAATAAAAAGAAAAAAATTGCGAACACAAAGTTTGTCAAAACAACACAAAATTAATATTTGGTCATAGAACCATTTCTGTTTATTATTTTTTGGAGCCTTTGTGGCATACTTAAAACTAAGTTTCTACATAATTCGACAGTTATTTCATCCCAAGCTTGATTTATCCTATGACGTAATTCATCCCTGTTTCTAGGTTGAAAATCATGTTTATACATAGATTTGACCATGGCACCCCAAATGTTTTCTATCGGGTTCAAATCGGGACTCTTCGAAGCCCAGGGAAGAACTGCTATGTTATTTTCTTGGAGAAAATTTTGTACAATGCGCGCTGTGTGTATTGGAGCATTATCATGCTGAAATGTGTAATTTTGACCGTATACAGCGTTTACCGATGGTATCATCACTTCGTTTAGTATATTAACGTATACTGCTGCAGTTAGTCTTCCTTCGACGATTTGGCAAAGTCCTGGTCCTCTAGCGCTAATCCAGCCCCAAACATTTATGGAGAAACGCCCACTTTGGTTGGTTTTGTGGGTGTATCTCTCATCATACCGCATGCCGGAAGGCCTATACACCCGAATTCTCCCATTATTGCATGACTGAAAAGTTTTCTCGTCTGAAAATATAACTGTTTCCCATAAATTTATTTGATTAATATATTCATGTGCAAATTCTAACCTGCCCTGTTTATTTATTTCCGTTAAAAAATTTTTATTGGCAGCACAACGGCTTCGTATATCGGAATTTCGAACCCTGTCTCTAGCGGTATTTGCAGAACCTGGAAAATTCGTCTCTTCTTTTGCCTTGATTGCAGTTTCGAAGGGATGATCCCTTAGATAATTAACCAGTCTTCTATCATGATCATCAGTAGAAATTTTAGGGGGACCAGAACCTGCATTCCTAATAATAGTCCCATGTCTTGCTATTTTTTGTTTTGCCAATAGCACGGTATTCTTGCTTACTCCCAGTTCATCTGCAATATCCCTAATAGCAACACTATCTCGCAACCGACTATAAATAATTGCCTTTTGCTGGGGGGTTAATTGTGGCATATTTACAAATAATATATGATTGTATGTTTGACGAGTCAATCATAAAGTGACAATCTTTATTGACATGCAAATTTTCATGACATTTTACTGGTACCAGGCTTGATGTAAAATTATTCTTAATAGTCTAGGAGAAAATAGAAAAATTTCCTGTCCCAGTTTTTTATCGGCGCGATGGTACATTTCAATTACAAATCTAGGATGTTTTCTATATTCTTTGGACACCTCCTTTCTTCGTAATGGCGAAAATGCAGGACTTGGAATGGAATGCATTAAATGTCTATGTCTAATGAAAAATATATATAATATTTAGACACTATTCTATTCACCTTTTTTCCATTTAGCACTTTGAATTTTGAATAGAAATTTTCTTTCCTCAAGTAGGAGCCACAATCCTCTATTAATGCGGGTAAATAAGTCATCGCACGATGATTGATCATTACATCAGACAATTTCACGCATATTTTGCATATAGTATGATTTTCAAACCGATTTATTTTTAAAACAACAAATTTTGTTGGTTTTACTGGCTTCACAATAATCACAACAAAACGCGAGTTTTTCTGATGTTTTGAACTATCAAAATACGATGATCACAGTCTCCAATGATTGACGCTTGCTGACTCTGCGCGCTGGTTATGAATTCCATACCAATAAAGCGCGTATGAAAAGTTAATAAAAACGCAAAAGAGCAATTTTCTACCACTTGTAGTTACTCAGAACTTATGTAAAATTAAAGAATATACTGTTTTGTGTCTTGAGATGGTATTTTCGTGCAACTACAACGAGTAGAAATCAACAATTTAAAGCTCTAAATTGCTGCCAAAACTGTGACGCGCTGTAAATCTGTTCATGCAGCGTTCCGAAAAACCTTTTAAATTATAATTTTCTACCACTTATAGTAAGCCCAAGTAACTATAAAATAAAAGAATATAATATTTTAAATCCTAAAATGGCACTTTTGAGCTACTACAATCAGTAGAAATTCGCGGGTGTCAACTGCTTAATCGAATATTTTCTTTGCTTTCTTGACCGAAGCGACACATTTTTTACGTCGTGCCGCTTGAGACTTGACAGCTTAAAAACTGAAATAATTTTTAGGTTAGGGTTTCACTTAGTGGCCATGGTAACTAAATAATTAAGTCGACCAAACCTTCTATGTTTTGCTGGTACTTGATGAAGACGAAAATTGCCGTTGTTGGAAAACGAAAAATAAATTTTAATTATTTAAACACAATTTGGTGTGGAATTCTCTTACTGAATACCACACCAGGCCAAATTAAATCCGGAATTTTTTTCTCGCTCAGTAGAAAATTATCCCTCGTCTTAATTATGAAAATATTAATGAACTCGAAAAAATTTCGGGAAATAATTTGACCTCTAGTGGTAATATAAGTGAAAATTTAAATAATTTCTCAAATTGAGTTTCCTGTACACTGAAGTTTGGATGATGTTGTCATTTTTCTTGACGTTGACAACTAGGAAAGGTAATTGATTGTGTTCTTCTTTCTCCATTGTGAATTTGATTGTTGGTGTTAGGTTATTAATGTGCTGTAGGAATTTCCTAAGTTCGTCATCGTTTCCAATGCTTCAGGTTGAGTTAAGGTACATTGGTTACAAGGCGAAAAACATCCAATACTTGGAAATTATAACCACACACGAACGAACGAAACAAAAGATGGCGACGAATAAAAATACAAACAACGGCGAGCCGGTTCTGTTTACGTTCTGTTAGATATCGTGTCGGTTGCCTTATTTTTTCCCTACTGCGCAAACCCCACGGGCCCCAGTTCAGGTTATTTTAAATCGCACGATGGGTATCTTCTTGCTTCCTGCGGCTACTTGTATTGGCATTATAGTGTAAGTATAATATGTGGGTAAATCCGAGGATGGATCTGACAAATTGAAAGGAAATTTTTCTTCTTATTTAAATGATGGAAGAATTTTGAACTTGCATTGTGTTTATTTGTTTTAAATCACTACGCTTTAACAACTTTAACTGGTATGTAGTATCTCCAGTCGTCTTCCAATGAATACGTTGTGATTTAAAACAAATAAAGACAATGCAAGTCCAAATTAGTATTCAACTGAAAACGACTGGATATAATCACCAGTTGAAACGTTGTCATTTAAAATAATAATAAACAGAATGCAAGTTTAATACTCTTCTATCATTTAATAATCATCATTGTTTCCCACCTTCAAATAGACGCTTCTTTTTCTTATTATTAAAATTAACATATGGGGAATAATTTCCATTTCCTTTTCCTGTATCTCAACAGCTGCACTTGGAGAAAATTGACTAGTTACATAAGATAAATGTTAAGTATGTTCGACTTTAACATCAATGGTTGATGGTTGGTTGCATTTACTAGGTCCAATATGAACATCGATGGTTTGTCAAAAAAGGGCTAATAAACTTAAAAGAATTCATGAAGATGTTGCCTTAAGTTAGGCATTTTTTTGAAAAGTGTCTTCATAATGTTTTGCTTCAAAGCAAACGTACCGCTGGGTCATGAGATACATTTTTGAGAAAACTTACTGAAAAACATTTTTTTTGCGAAGTTTTACAAAAAAGTGTGTTATTCACAAGCGGCGCCTATGGTTAGTGATGTATTTATTGTAAAGTCGGAAGACACAACACGAAATTCTCTAGATTGAAAAGGCAGTAGGCGACCCCTATTGTTTGGTTTAGGTTCGTGAGGTAAGTGACGTCACTGACGATTAAGATAAGAATATATAGTCAACCAATATCATAATGTTCTTTAAAAAATCGCCATAGAAAGGACATGATGTGACATAGGCGATTGGTTAGGGTTTAAAAAAAAAATTGTAGCGCACGAGGGTGCCTCGCTAAAACGGATATTTGTAGAGATTGTATTAAAAATAAATAATGAAATGAGCAATTAATACAAAGATACAAGAACTTAAATATTTATATTACTTCTATATATTTTTAATGCAATTTACAGTGGACAAGGTGCTAAAAATATTAAATATTTTCTTTTATCATACTTAGTTCAAAATATAATGACCTTTTCTTATTGTCTAGTTTTCTAAAACAATCAAGGAGTAACCTTTTTATACATAATAAGTACTTTTCAAAAAATCGTGTACTTTAATTCAAAATGCGGTGGCTGCGCTCTCGCAATTTATTTCATATCAATAGCAAAGACGTTGCTACTAGCTTTTCTAATTTTGTTCTGTTAAAGTTCCAAATACGTAACCGAGCACTGCCCTTGTTGAGGGTACTGAACCGAGTCGACAAAATATCCTTTAATTAATAATAAAAATTATCACGTCATTTAACTACTCGAACCCGACCTGAAAAAAAAAAACAACAGCCAGAGAAGAACCCGAACCCACCTAATTAATTTATTTTTCAAAATTATTATTCTAAAAAAATTCAAATATTTAAAAATGTGTCATGCGAAAACTCCCCAATACAGATCAAACTGATCGAAGCAAGCAGTCTGCTCGACCGCCCGGGTCATTTTTTACCTGCCTCACGATTGACCTTATGGGTTTATATGGCATTAGAAGATTACATAAATAAATTGGAAACTAAGAGCGAAACAGAGTTACGCGCTCTCGAAAGTTAAAAAGAGACGGGAAAACGCCAAATCCAGTCGGCACCGGCAACACGCGTCCAGTCGGACAGTTGGCCAGTGTTCAATCGAATCGCGCGTAGTATGCCCTTTATCCTTATTTACTTTGTTTCTTTGTTCTTTTAGGTGTATTTCTGACATGTTTATGTATGTTATGTCAATACTTCAAGAAATATTACAGTTTAAAACAAGCGGTAAACAATTAAAAAAGTTTAGAAATTAATTAGTTTTCGAAAATGTAAAATTGTATGTGTTATTTCAATGACGACAGTAGAAAGTGAAAGGTGCTTTTTGACACTAAAAAGAACAAAATGATATAAGGATCGATTAATGTACACAACTACATAAAAGTAAGAGAATTATATAAAAAAATATTAATGTAAAGCTGTTTGATCTATTTAAAAAAAAGTTACAGCAAAAATGCAATTTTAATATTTTATATATGATACATACAACTACCCGAACCCGAACTGAAAATAAAAACCAACAACACCCACAGAAAGAAAATTTTCCCGCTTTTAATGTGAAATTAGAACCGTCACTCGCGTCAAACGGTTACTAAGCAACGTGCTTGCATCCCTCGCATGTGACGACATGCGCAGAGGTGTTGTGTGTCAGCTTGTTTATCGGCATACCGTTGTAGGTATATTGTGGCCAAACCTAGAATTAATTCACACAAATTTATATAGTTTTACAAAATATTACCATAATCACGAACGATAACGATCGACATATAAGCCACGTGTCGCCTGATCATGACATCTTATACGGCCCTTTATTTAGCCCTTTATGTGAATAGGGGAAATAGAATAATAAAAAGTACACACGCGTGACTGTAAATTAATAGCGCTTGCTCTTTCAGATGAGAGAAAAGTGTTGAACTGGTCCACCGGGAAACCAGATTAGCCAATTGGTGGTGAGTCATTTCAAGAATGGTAATATACCATCGATCTTTATAGGCATTATTTATATTACAATTATTATAATAATATGTCAACTTGACGTAATAATAATAATCCCTCAAGCCAAGGTTACTTAGCAGCAAAGCAAGATTTAGAAAATAATGTAAGTTGACGCCGACACGACGGCTTTAAATAAAATAGACTGAAAGCAAAAAGTCTTTCAACAACTTTCTAGAGAACGAAATGGTTTTTCAATATGGCCGACTTATGTCCACAAATTAGTAGCGTATCCCTGTAAAGAGAGTTTTAAAATGAATTTAAATGTATAGCAGATAATTACCAAAATGTTTTGTCATAAAGAAACATTTTTAGATTTCATATTCTAATAACTGACACGTTTTTTTCTCTCTTTCCAGATACCTCATTTTATTATAATCTTGTTTGGGATGATAACAGTTTCTATTAATGGCTTAAAGAATATTATTCGTTTAAAAATAAACAACTTTACATAAAAATGTAAGTCCAATCTTGGTATTTACGTCAAATAATACCAACATAACCCAGTAAAATTAACCAGCATGTCATTTAATTGACCTTGATTTAATTGGGCCACGATCTCGCGAGTTCTATCCAAATTATTATATAACCTTGCTTTGCCCTTTGGACATCGGAAAATCAAAATGTCATCTCCTACTTTGATTTTACAACCATTTATCTTACAATATGTTACAAACATTATTCAAGGTATAAAAATACACAACACGCTGTAATCAGGCGCGTTGCCAGAAATTATTTAAGGAGGGAGGGGGGGGGGGTTAGAGTCTAAGGGTAAATTTATAACTTAGCTGCCGCGCCGAAGGCGCTTTATTGCGACGCAGGGGAAAATTTTTTGGGTGCCACGCCCTTTTTTGGGTAAAATAACCGTAAAGCTTAATCTGCGGCGATGTTGCCAGACTTTAAAAGACTCTTTTAATCTTTGAGTTTTGACCGCTATCGCTAAAAAGTTTATTATGGCAACTTTTAGTGGCAGAGATTTGGGGAGCTAATTCGAAATTTGAGAGGTAGAGAAAATAAACAATAAACCATTTATTCTACTCATTAAAAAAATTAAGAAGAGGAATTTTATGCTCAACTTTCGTGGCATGACATTATGCGATCTAATATGTGGCGCCCACCAACTAACTCTGCAGAAAACAGGGCTCTCTGCAGTCTCTGCCCCATCACTCCTATTTTTTTAAGATGTGATAATGCCAAAGGCAAATAATAAGAGTTATGAAAAACCAAAATAGTTATTTATTTAATTTTATAGATATAATGATAATATTATAGTGATAAGGCTTAAAACTATGAAAATGATATAGTTTCGTTAGAGCCCCCCACCCCTAAATGTGCAACTGTTTTAGCCCCCCCCCCCCCCCGTGGCTACGCGCCTTGCTGTAATTGGACGACTAGTATAAGAAGGACAATAGCGTCTTCTGTAATTCTCAGCGAGAGCCCGGAACAAGCAGTGTAGGTCACTGATAAAATTTCGACTGCCAGAAAAGGCTGGCAGGAATGCGGGGATTGCGGGGGCGGGCATAACACGGTATTTCGTTTTCGTCACGGAGTGAGACTACTGATCTTTAGTCTATATAGTGTGCCTTAAGTTAACCATCATATCTCTCACCGTTTTGCGAAATCCCCATGTACGAACACGAATTGGTAGCACACTGTATATTGTTTACTTTTTAGACAGACTACAGATTGTATGATTTTTTAAGTTACTTTACATAAATATTAACTATAAAACTTTTAAAACTATTAAAGTTTATGTCGTATAATACACAAGCGCAAATCTAAAGGCACAGGCATAGAGCCATTAAATAACACGATTATAATTTTATGCAAATGCGTTGTAGTATTAGAGCAGCAGAGTTACATAAAAAAGAACCAAACAGGAAAATGAGGTGTAAAGGGGGATGAAAGGTGAATGAAGTAAAACGCTTTTGCTCTTTGTACTTTATAGCTTTGCATATTTTATGGTTTTAGAGAAGGTATATGTAAATGCTAAGCTATTACTGCCAAGGGATTTTAAAGGCGATAATGAGAGAATGAAAGCTAGAGTGGATTTAGCTTTAGAAAAAAAATGGAGGTAAACCTTTTACGGGAAATCTTTTTAGTAAGATTTATTCAAAAAATTAATTTATTGAAAACTATAGCATATTGTTTGAATATTTATCTTACTTCTTTCTTGATATATGCCACGTTCAAAAATGTTTTGTTGTTATTATAAACTTTCTATTAAATTCCCTAAATTTACATTTTGTGGGGTGTGAACCCCCTAAACCCCCCTTATCTACGGCCCTGACACTATCTAACCTACATTATAAATAGGCACTATTAGGCAATACAACGATGTGTCAGAATGGCGGCTGGATGGCAAATACTGCTTTGTAATTGGTACACGTGACCCTAAAAATAATATTGCTGGTGGCATTTAACGGGTGACTCGATGCTTTTTGCCATCCAACTGCCATATTGAATCACGTGGTTTGGATTCCCTAATTGTAAATAATTCAACCATCAAAAACTCAAAATGTCAATGAACAATTATGAAATGAAAAATATGAGAGGGTGGGGACTTTAACTGGAACAAATTCACTAAATGTTTGTTTAGGAAAAAGTATTTTAAAAAAATGGAAAAACACGTCGATGAAGATTTTTTGTATGAGCTACATTTTGGCACCAACATTTTTTTTTTAAATATAACCCCACTACATTTTTTTAAATGGGAAGCAGCGTTATCATACCTTTTTGGAAAGTTCTTTTAAAGAGAAAATTGAATATCGTATTGTTTTTAATTTATTTTCATTGGCCCAGGGTGAGGACTTTTATTGGAACACATTCGCTATAGAATGTTGGAAAAAAATATAAAAATATTTGTAAAGAACGTAAAAACACGTCGATTAAGATGTTTTGTGGACTTCATACTCATAACGAATTTTTTTTTCCAACTCTCTTAAACTTCGACCTAGATGTCTCCTCAAGTTACATTCTCCATGACTTTACGCCTTTAATTATTTGATATGCTTTTATAGTGTCCCAATTTGACACTAGATATCGCCCCAGGTTAGAATCTCTATGTTTTTACGCCTTGAACTGTTTGATATAGTTCCTTTCTTTCGTCAGATCCTATAGCTGTTACTGGATGAGCCATAATGCGGCGAAACGGGTTTGGGGATGAGTCTGACGAATTAAAAGGAAATTCTTCTCTTAAAATAATTTATAATATAAGAGAAGAATTTTCTTTTACTTCAACACACGTAAATGTAAATTTACGTTACAATAGAAACGAGGATAAAATACACACTCTGTCACTATATGAAAGAATAGCAATACAAAAAATATTTTAAACAATGCTTATTGTAAGAAATAATACCACATTCCAGATTCCAGTCACCATCACAATGCTCCCAGTAATATTAATATATATTTCTAAATAATAGCCTTTATTGTTCCCATTCATAAAGCTAAATGAGAAATATCACTCTCAAGCTCCAAAAAGCACAGGCTTTAAATGGACAATGGAACTCAGTCTGGGCTTAATAACAACGCAAATACAGTCTTTAATTGAAATATTGAAAGACGGCCTTTCTTCAGAGCGCCCGCTTTATGTCGAGGCATGGTCTTTGAATAAAATGGCTTACAGTCTAAAAGTTCTTAGACAATAAAAATTTTAAGAGTTTTTGCAAAGAGAAATAAAAAAATATTTATATTAAAACACTGCCTGCAGTGACGGCGCTAGAGGAGGCTAGGTGAGTAGTGCGGGCTTACCCTAAAAATAAAGATGACCATTCAATAGTAGATATATTACATAACAAGTGATGAAAGTGATACTTCTTAAATGAGGAGATTTAGCTCGAGCAGCGGTGTTTTTTGCCGCCCAGGGGCTTACAAGAATCTGCCGCCCCTGTTCGGCAATTATTACCCCTACTACTACCCGTCTCTTATCGTTAGAAAAGAGATATTAATTTTTAATTATCGTACAACGGTTTTTTAGGAAGGTCTGCCTGCAGTGGAGTAGCTAGAAAATATGCTCGGGGGAGGGGCTCAGTGAACGTAAGTAGGACATTTTTTTTCTGGAAAAAAGGACAGTCAGGACTACATATATTTCATAATATTTGACCTAACAAAGAAGATGAAAAAGCGCCGCAGACGAAAAATTTTCGGGGCCATGCCCAAAGTTGCTGGCTTTTTATTAAAAAAAACATTTTTTATATTTGTGAAAAATATGAATATTGGTGTCAATCCAAAATTTTAACATAAGACGTATATATGACTCTTACCAGCGTTTTTCGGGCTCAGTTTTCTATGATTAAAAATAAAGTAAGTATCGCTCACCACGCCAAAATTGATGATTTTTTCAAAAATTATGTATTTTAGGAGCGTTAATCTAAGAGCAGTTTTTGGTGCAAATGCTTAGGTTTTGAAATACCCCTTCTTAAGTGCAGTTTTGTATATTTATAATAAAGCATTCTCCTTTTTTCCTGCAATATTTTTTATATTGTAAATTATCACATTTCTTTCATAAAACATGTTTCAATTAAAATTTTTACTTTTACTTTTCTCTTTAAAAATAAATACCTAATTGTTTTTTTGTTGTAAAAATATTTTATTGCATTGGGTTATATTTTTGTTGATTTAAAATAGCTTTAAAAAAGGGAAAACGGAACAGACAAGTATATAATAGAAAAATAGTATAAAATATTATTCGTTTTCCTATATAATTGCATCATAAATCAATAACTAAAACGACACGCTTCCGAAACCTTAATCTCTATTATAAAACAGGACTTTTAGAAGGAAAAGTTTAAAAACTAAACATTTCCTACAAGACCTTTGTAATCTAAAGCAAGAATAAAATATTTAAAAATTTAAATTAATAGTCCAAGCGTGAGACGAAAAATTAGCTTGCAATTAGGCTTTTATACCCGAACTCCTAGGCTCGGGGGCGGGGGGGGGGGGGGGCTGCAGCCTGGCACCCCTTCCCCCTCACCCCACTATCTGCGTGTTTGGTTTGTTTTAATTTAATTGCCGCTCTGGCCTACAGCCCTTAATCCGCGCTGAGCACGAGGCGTCAACCAAGTGCGGAAATTGTCCGAGTTTAAGAATAATCACTTTCACACGAGTAATATACACTATTTTTCCTACGACCACAAAGAACTATTGAAAAAAACCTTTGATTTGTGAAAAAAAATTGCAACACTAGTGTTGAAATTAGCATACTTAGGATTATGTTCCACTTAATATCTGGTTTCATAGTTTGTCAATAGGCTTTTCCTTTATTTGTACTTTAACTTTTTCATTTATTCATATTTTATATATCATAGAAAGAACTAATCTTGGATTGATTTCTGGTTTAACCAGAATGAAATTTTTTTAATTTAATCAAGGAAAGATGCATTAAACATAAATTTAAAAAGTTCACCCAACAAGAAAGATTTCAATTCAAAATTTTTCTATAAATTATTTAATGTTTTTATAAAAAAAGTCAAATAATCCTGATGGGATTTGAACCTGTAACCTTGCGATCTGTAGGCTAGAGCTTTATTCTCTACGGTATCGCTACCGATAAAGATTTGTTGTTTAATACATGACACTCTATTCAGCGCAATTTGTTTATTCTGGTAATAGATATTCCAGTATATTATTAACATTCTCTATAATTTCAGATGGCTTATTTTTACACTCTAATTCTGAATCACTCGACAAATACATGATAAATAAGTTAAACACTTTACAATAACTGCTTTCTAAAATTTGTTATTTTTAATAAATAGAGGTTTTCTGTCAAATTGGCACCATATGTTTAAATTAAATAGTGTGCCTTGATATTTCAACACTAGTGTTGAAATTTTTTTTTTAACATGCGTATGATATACCGCGCTTTTTAGCCAAATTAACCGTGCTTTTTTTCTCATTTCCATAGGTAGTCGTAGAAAAATTGCGTTTAAGTAATACCTTGAAAAAAATGTGCCTTTCTTCCAAAACTTCTTTCCTGTTCATAAATGCTTTCTAAAGAAAAACCTGCCGCCCTTCCAAAAGATCTCCCCCCATTAAATGTGACTTCAAATAAAACCTGCTTCTCTGCCAAAACTTCTCCCCCAATCTAAAAAAATATGATTTTCCCAAAATATTAGGCGGCTCTACGATCAAAACTTTGATTTAAATATCGATGGATCGGTATACGATATCCAACAAGACTTCTGACCAACATTATTATTATTTTGTTGATCATGTAAAGATTGATTAAACAGGGCCGGTAGAGAAGGGCCAGAAGTTATACGGCACGTAAAATCTACCACAGTAGCTTATTAAAACGTCTAAACTGTTCATAATTATTATAGTTTTTTTACAAGAAAAACAACACAACACTTAAAAATACCACAAAAATCCACGAAAATAATCACAGAAAACAATGAACGATCTAAACTGCTGGACAATTGCTATCGAGCAAGAAAAATTTCGCCTAAATTTAACAGTTAATATTTTCTAAACCAGATATGATATCGACCTACAGTTTTAAATGGTTGATAGATTCATCCCTTAAGAAACAATTGCCAATGTTGGATTTTCTTTAACTGAAAATTTTATATACAGGGTGTTAAAGAAGACGATGATTTTTGCTCCAATTTTAATGGCGTGTAACTTTCACATTCATATTTTTAAATTTTATCACTCTACGACAATTGAATCACTGGTTCATAGCAAAGAAAGTAATTTGTTAAATTTTTGATATCTGCTATATTTTAAGAAATACCGATTTTTTTGGAAAACCTTGCTTTGTTTCAACTTATTGGTAGCTAGATCTCACTGTGCGTTGTATCGTGCTAACTTTGCGAGTGATTAGTATACCTTATGAAAAGCTTGATTATGTTCAGTAACAATAGTTGTACCTAAATGCTATGATGTGCAGTGGCGTACTTATAAACACCTATATGTCTATGGTTTATGAGTATCTCACAATTTTTCACGATTGTTTTATATTGGAAAGTACTCGCCCCTAGATTAGGTGCATTTTTTCTTATTTTTTAGTTTTTCATATCGTTTACAGGTATATTATACAGTGTGTTTACAAAATTTTAACAAAGATAATTTGTTTAATTTAAATTTTGGAAATTTATTAATTTCTAACTTTCTAACACTATACCTACTCATAACCATAGATATATAAGTGTTTACAAGTACGCCTCTGTACATCATAACATTTAGGTACAACTATTGTTACTGAACATAATCAAGATTTTCATAAGGTACCTATATAATCACCCACAAAGTTTGCACGATACAACGCACAGTGAGATCTAGCTACCAATAAGTTAAAATAAAGCAAGGTTTTCTAAAAAAATCGGTATCTCTTAAAATATAGCAGATATCAAAAATTTGACAAATAACTTTCTTTGGTATGAATCAGTGATTCAATTGACGTAGAGTGATAAAATTTAAAAATATTATTGTGAACGTTACACACCATTAAAATTGGAGCAAAAATCATCGTCTTCTTTAACACTCTGTATTTAAAAATCCAACATTGAGAAGTGTTTCCCAAGAGATGAATCTATCAACCATTCAAAACCGTAGGTCGATATCATATCTAGTACAGAAAATATTAACTGTTAAATTTTGGCGAAATTTTTTTTGCTCGAAAGCAATTGTCCAGCAGTTTAGTTCTGCTCGCATTGAGGAGTCAGCTAGTTAAAATCTATTCTGACACAACCTACATTGGAGATTTACTTGGCGAACGCTTGACTACATTTATAAATATGTGCTACTGACTGACTGACAAACGCAATTGATAACTAGACAAAAATAATAAGTTTCTATAAATCCGTAGACTCTGTGCGGAATCGCAATGAACCGCTTTTTACATAACGAAACTCTCGCGAAATCTAATCATTTTTCCTTATTGGAAATCACACAATAGAGCTTCCATACAAAAAATCACGACCGTGATGTAGAGCCAGCCGCATGACAAATTCAATTACGATCCGCTTGGAACTAGTTTTTTAAGAGGAACAACAAATCGAGCGACTGAATAGGCCTTATTTGTCCCATTCCAGGGGGAAAAAGGTTAACTGGGCTTTGATAAGGTCAAATTGTCAATAGAAACTTGAAGTTTATACTGTTGCAGAAGAGACCACTAAATTAACTGTACAGTGATCAGATCGGGGACGGAAGGGGGGCTAAGGCAGTGGCGGCTCGTCTGGTGAAGTAGGTGAAGGGGCTCTTCACCAAAAAAAAAATAAAACCAGGAGGAAAGTTTTTCGAAAATATTAAATAATTATGTACCAATACAGCTACCATTTTAGCCCTTGAAAAATAATTATGTTCGAATTAATAATATTAATTTAATCCGAATGTAGCTATGCATAATAGAGCCACGGTTAACTCCGATGGACGATAATTATAAACACTAGAAAAGAAGGTTTTTTAGCGGCAGGCGGACAAAATAGTGCATCTATCTTTTGCATTGAGTACACAGGGACGCCAAAGGTAATGGGTTCCCTGGGGCACAGGTAGACAATGACAGGCTGTTTCGTTCTTATTAGAACTCATCAGAAAGCCATAACCTGTAAGCGACCCCCAGTACAGCGAGACTATGCTTTCAAGGCATTTTTAAGAAATAAAAACGAGATGAAAACCCAGTAACGCCGTCTATAGGAATCAATCCAATCCAAAAGATAGTCGTGACGAAGCAACAATAAACCAAATACGTTAGGCCAACACACCAGTATAGGCAACATTTATCACATCCCCCAATTTTTCTACGGATTTGTAGATTCAAATAAGTTCGCGCTGCAGTATACGGACACTAAAGTCTATTACTTTATATTATAAACACTCGTGCATTTTGGCGCGCCCCAGTGACCGTGTCCGTTAGCTTAAAGCAAGTGAAGGCACAACGCCTAACATGGCTGGATATTCACCGTTGCTATGGGTACGTGACGTCAGTCACGCAAACAGCATGTAACAATTTGCATTATGATAAAGGGAAAATTTAAAAATAGATCAGTCGTATGCACCATTGTTTTAGCATTGGTTCGCCTAACCTTAAAGTATATATTTTGAGGCTTCGCGAAACTTACAATATATATTATATATTATATAATATATATTGTAAATATAATATTCAGATTGGGGCCTTAGCCCAATGGCGGCTCGCGGTCTTAAAAAATGGTGAAGAGCTAGGTATAGTGCGGGTACTTAAACAAACATTAACTAAAAACCCGTATAACAAAGCGTCTCTTTTATCCTAATCTGTAAAATGACTGAATGGAGTTTCCAATAAATTATAAACTATGTCATTAATTGGATTCGTTCTTAAAACACACAACTAACTAGTTAGGAACACTATTGAATTAACTGAAAAATAAAAACCAAAACTTTTTAATCACACAGTAAATCACGTAATAACGATATCTATAACCGTAAGTTTCGCGAAGCCTTAAAATAAATACCGAACCAATGCTAAAAATGGTGCATACGACTGATCTAATGTTAAATTGCCTTTCATCATAATGCAAATTGTTACATGCTGCTTGCGTGACTGACATCACGTAACCATAGCGACGGTGAAAATCAAAGCTATGTTGGGCATTGGGTATTCACTTGCATTGAGCTAACGAACACAGTCGGCTGGGGCGCGCTAAAATGCACAAGTGTTTATAATTATTGTCCATCGGAGTTAACCGTGGCCCTATTATGCATAGCTACATTCGGATTAAATTAATATTATTAATTCGAACATAATTATTTTTTAAAGGCTAAAATGGTAGCTGTATTGGTACATTAATTTTTAATATTGTCGAAAAACTGTCCTCCTGGTTTTATTTTATTTTTTGGTGAAGAGCCCCTGCACCTACTTCACCTGACGAGCCGCCACTGGGAAGCTGTGACGTGCATCCAGCCGGTAATTGTATACGGACTTTATCTGCCTTTTGTATTAATATACGCAGGGACGGCATATAGTAATACTTTTGATAGAACTCGCGAGATCGTGGCCCAATCACGTGACATGAATGACAGGCTGGTTAATTTTAGTGTGTTATGTTGGTATTATTTAACGTAAATACCAGGATTGGACTTAGAAATTTTACATTTTTAATATGTAAAGTTTACTTTTTAACAAATACTATTATTTAAGCCATTAATAGTAACTGTTAACATACCAAACAAAATTATAATACGATGAGGAAGTAAATCGCCAAATGTTAGAAAGTGGTGCAAAATTGAAGAAAACGTACTGGTTAAATGTAGAAAAATTGTAATATTGGAAATTTCATTTAAGAAAAATTGAAGATTTCTGTTAGAAAAACGGCATTACTTACTTATAATTTAATAATAACTCCAACAATCAAATACTAAATAAAACGTTCAATTTAATGTCCAAAATCACGTTAAAACCTTTCTAAACATCGTTTAAAATTACATTAAATAAGACATTACACACTGATGACGGCCTGAATACGTCTCTGAGAAAATTTTGAAGGTCCTGATCAGCTGGCTAATATTATGTATCTGGATGTCAATTGTCGAAAAACAAGTTCTCTGGTTATTTTTTCTATATAATGGGTTCACAACCAGAGCTGTAAAAGTTACTTCAGAAAAGTAACTAGTTACTTTTTCGATACTTTTGCACAAATGTATCTAGATACTTATAAGGTATAGTTACTTTTACCTAAAAGTAACTTAGTTCTTAGTTACTTAGTTAAAGTAACTAGTTATAGTAACTAAGATACTTTTACAGTAACTAGTTACATTGATTGTAACTACGATAATTTAAAAGTAACTAAGATACTTTTAAAGTAACTAGTTACATTGATTGTACATAGTTACTAAAAGTAACTAAGATACTTTTGAGTAACTAGTTACTTTAATTGTAACTACGCAACTCTAAAAGTAACTAAGATGCTTTTAAACTAGATACCATAAATTTATCAGGTAGTGATAACTCCTTTTCCAGTACACACTACCACTATTATCATCAGAAAACTAAACTAAGAAGTGTTAATTCGAACAACGAACAAGTAGAATAAAATGCTTTCCAAGAAATTTCACGTTCCAACCAGTTTGCTGTTTGACGCTCGCGACTCGCCGCTCGTCCCTTCGTGAAAATCTGATTAACGGCCGCCGATCGTCCCTTGGTCATCATCTGATGGACGGCGACGTGTGCATAATTGGTATCCTAGAGAAACTTTAAAAGTACCTAACTAAGTTACTTTAAAAGTAATACTTTAAAAGTAACTTAGTTACTTTAAAAGTATCTAGTTACTTTTTAAGTGTATAGTTACTCCTAAAAAGTAACTAGATACAAGTTACTTTTCAAAAGTAACGAAGTTACAGTTATTTTTGGCATGATTCAAAAAAGAACTAAGTTACTAAGTAAAAGTATCTAGTTACTTTAAGTAACTAGATACTAAAAAGTATCTAGTTACTTAAGTTACTCACAGCTCTGTTCACAACATTGTTTGCTAACAGTTAGTTGTTTTTCCTGGATTATTGTTACGGACACGAAACTTCTACTATTTATTCTCCTGTAACTAAACCTTCTCCAATAGTTTATAGGTACGTTTGTATAATATACGTTACCCTCTTTTGATAAATGATAGACATGAGACAACGATAAATTTATAATAGCAGAGTAGACCGCTGGTATCTGTCTATCTTGGATCTTGAGTCAACTGTACAACAATCTACATATTATACATTAGATACATAGACGACGTGCATACACAATGGAATCGTTTAAATTATACCTTATCTGGTTTTGTCAAGGTGTATCAAATGCTAGCGTATAGTACCTAGTCTCTAATCTAGAATTTTGCAGACAGTAAAATTTATTGTAGTATGCTATTGATATTTGAAGGAACAAAATTACTTAAATAAATTATATTTCCCTTATAAAATTAAACCTACAGAACTGGCAATAAATAACTTTGTGATTACACCGAGCAAAAGTCTTTATTATAATTGATTGTAATTTTTTTTTAGTATTCTGTATTAAAGTGAGAGTGCGAAAATTCTCCGAGTTTTGGAATAATTACTTCCACACGAGTAATGTACCGGGTGGTCAACTAAGAATGAGCGCCGGCCATATCTCAGAAACTAGTAATCGTACAGCATCCGGGTAAATCTTTTTATAACAAAAGTGTCCAAGAGAAAATGCTGGAAATTATTTTTAAGTTCCGCATTTTGCCGCAAGAGGGCGTAATTGAAAAGTAAATATTACAATTTTACATATCTCCGAAAATTCCACATTAAGGTATATCTTTGATAACACCAGCTTGGACAATTATACATCATTTTATTCTTATGCATCATTTTGGTCTTATGCTCATTGGCGTACCGACTTTAATAAGAGGGGGGGAAGCTGTTTAAAGTGTAATCAGTTAAATCGCTGTAACTTATAAACGACTTATCCGATTTTAGCAAACTAATGACTGTTTGGAAGAGAAATGTATGCACTTTCACCAATCGTATTTAGTTGTCCATAATAGTTCTAAAAAAAAATGCTAGAGGGCGCAATTTGCAATAATAACACATTTTTTGATTTTACTCCGAAAAAATAAATCATACGGTATAATTATGATACCATAATCGAAAAGTACATGAAATTTGCTAAAAAAATATTTAAACCACAGCTCGATATCTCCGTTCGTTTCAGCGTTATCGCCAATAGAATAATTTTTAAAACTAAGCGATTATATATTTTTTAGAAAAAAAGTGGTACGCCACTGATATTTTTCCATGTGGATATTATTTCTGATCAGCCTGGTTAATTCTGCATAAAAATGGTCTCTTGCGTTTTTCTCGTCAGGCACACCGTTCTTAATTAAAATAATTAAATTAAATTAGGTTCATGCATGCCTATTAAGTGAAGGTGGTCATTTCCACTATTTTTTATAAAACAAAATTTTGCATTATCAATGTTAATTGTCCAAGCTTTTTAATGGTGTTATCAAAGATATACCTCAATGTGGAATTTTCGGAGATATGTAAAATTTTAAAATTTACTTTTCAATTACGCCCTCTTGCAGCAAAATGCGGAACTTAAAAATAATTTCCAGCACTTTCCCTTGGGCACTTTTGTCATAAAAAAATTTACCCGGATGCTGTACGATTACTAGTTTCTGAGATATGGCCGGCGGTTATTCTTGGTTGACCACCCGATACACTATTTTTCCTACGACCACAAAGAATTATTAAAAAAACCATTGATTTGTAAAAAAAATATTTTAACACTAGTGTTGAAAAAATATATATCAACACTAGTGTTAAAATTAGCATACTTAGGATTGTGTTCCACCTAATATCTGGTTTCATAGATTGTCAATAGGCTTTTCCTTTACTTATTTGTAGTATAATTTTATATCCTTTAATCCTGGATGGACTTCTAGATTAACCAGAATGAAAAATTTTAAATTTAATGAAGGAAAGATGCATTAAATATAAATTTAAAAAATGCACCCAACAAGAAAGATTTCAATTCAAAATAATTTTGTAAATTATTTAATGTTTTTATAAAAAAAGTCAAATACTCCTGACGGGATCTGAACCTGTGACCATGCGATCTGTAGGCTAGAGCTCTATTTTCTACGCCGTCGCTACCTATAAAGATTTTTTGTTTAATACATGACACTCTCTTCAGAGCGATTTGTTGTTCTGGTACTTAATAAATTTTTCAGTATATTATTAACATTTTTTATAATTTCCAATGGTCTATTTTCACACTCTCATTCTGAATCACTCGACAAATACATGATAAATAAGTTAAATACTTTACAATTACTGCTTTATAAAATTTGTTCTTTTTAATAAATAGGGGCGGTCTGTCAAATTGGTACCATATGTTTAAATTAAATAGTGTGCCTTGTGTTTCAACACTAGTATTAAAATATTTCTTTTAACACGCGTGCGATTTATGGCGCTTTCTAGCCAAATTAACTGTGCGTTTTTTCTCATTTTTATAGGTGGTCGTAGGAAATAGTAGTTTGTACAACAAGAGTGAATCTGATGTCCATATCGCACGAGGAAGTAAATTGAGCACGACGCCGTAGGCGGAGTGTTCAAACTTCCGATTGCAATATGGACAATCCACTCGAGTTAAACAGTATATTTTTTCTACGACCTTATGCTAAAAAATGTAAAAAAAAGTTTGTAGGTTGCCGGGCTCGAACTCTTGACCATTGGTTCCATAGTCTAACGCTCTAACGTCTGGACTATTGAAGCGTTTAGATAATTATCGGAAAACCAACTGATAAATGATGCTATATAAAATTAATTTTCTATGCACATTCAGCAGGTTGCATTATTGATAAATCTATTATAAATGCGTCTAGATTTTATTATATTGAACAAATTAATAACAAATTGTACCATATGCATTTAAATTATATAACTTAGTGTCTTGAAAAAGAAGGCGAAGCCTCAGTAAAAATAATATACTGTGATTGGTCAGTACTTTTAAAAACAACAATGGCTTCTCTGTAATTGACTATTGTGATAGTGCGATTCGTCAGTTTCATTACCTATCTAGGATTGTTATAAAATTTTTCCGCACTGTTAACCCGCCACTTATTTTAACGTGCCAGGATACACAGCTCTCCATAACTGCAGAGACCCACGAGGGGGAGGGGTGTGCATACTCATAAAAGACTATTTTAACTACACTCTTGAAAACTGTGATAATATTGAACTAAATGATATGCACATGATTAAGATCTATATAAATACTTTACAGTGTTCCATATGTGCAATATATAGACCACCCTCAAGCCAGAGTGCTCTTTTCCTGAATATAATTGATAGAATTGCAGAAACTACACAAAAAAATTGCATTATAGTTGGAGATATTAATTTGGACATATCCCAAAATTCACCAACCATCATAGACTATAAAAATTATATCGAAATGAATGTATTTTCTCTACAAAATAATTTAATTTTTTTTTTTTTTAAATATCAAAGTAAATATCCCCAAGATACCCCGGAAAAAAGAAATAAAAATAAGAAAAAAAACGAATATTCAACTTTGGCGAGAAGGCTTATCCAGGCAAATTGCTAGTCAAGAAATTCAATCATTTAAGGAGCTTACAAATATTATAAATCAAACAAGGAATAAAGCCACCACTGAATACAATTTAAAAGTAATAAATGAACAATACTGGGTAAACTATGAATTTAAGAAGAAAATAAAAGAGAGAGATAAGCTATATTCAAGATGGAAACTAAATCAAAATGAAAATACAGAAAAAAACTTTAAAAAATTGAAAAACGAGGTGAACAACTTGAGAAATTACATAAAAAAACAATATGCGGAAAGAAAACTGGAAAATGCTGAAAATGATGTCAAAAAAACCTGGAAAGTTCTGAATGAGCTTTGCTCTAAGGGAAAAAAACAAAAATCTACAATAAATAAAATCAATACCACAAGTGGACAAACCCTAGAGTGCCCAACAAATATACTAGAAGAAACAAATAGACATTTTTCAAGCATCGGAGTGGATCTTGCAAGAAAAATAAGTCCAGTAACTGGTACCGTCTTTGAGGACGAAGAAGTTTTGGGTACAATTTTTTTAAGGCCTACAAATACCTTAGCAATTCTCGAAGTCATACAGGATACCTGGTGAAGATACTATTACAAAAAAAGAAATAATCCAATTGTTAGACATTATAAATGACAAAATAGTCCTGTTGACAAACAAATCCAGTGTTTTTTCCGGAGGAATTTAAAGTGGCAAAGATTATACCACTCTATAAAAGTGGAAATCACAGCGAGCTAAATAATTAAAGACCTATTTCAATTTTAAATACATTTTCTAAAATGGTTGAAAAAATAGTCAAAATTAGGCTTATACAATTTATTGAAAAAAAATTTAATTTTGATCCATATCAGTACGGTTTCCAGAAACAGAGTGGTGTACTAGGCGCGACGGTGGATTTGCTGGAACATATTACATCTCAGTTGGATTTAAATAAATATGTAACTGTAGTATATATTGATTTGAAGAAGGCTTTTGACACTGTGGACATAGAAATGCTACTGGAAAAACTACATAAGATGGGAATAAGAGGAGTTGCTTACAACCTGATGCAATCTTACTTAAAAAACAGACAGCACTACACAACTATAAATGGACGGGAAAGCTCTACTGCCACTGTAAATGTTGGAGTACCTCAAGGATCTATACTGGGTCCCTTACTATACTTACTTTATGTACATAATCTAAAACATGCTGGACTTAAAGCTAGGTATTTCATGTTTGCTGATGACACTGCGCTTGTTTATTCAGATAGTGATATAAATCATTTAGAATCAAAGATAAATCAAGACCTGCAGATCTGTTATAAATGGTTGTGTAAAAATAAACTTACTCTAAATGCTGAAAAAACAGTGTATATGACGTTTAAACAAAAAAATAAGCCGGGTGGTGTCTTAAACTTATACTTAAAAAATGTGAAATTAAAAAATGTTACCCACTATAAATACTTAGGACTTATAATAGACGATTGATTGACCTGGTCGAAGCATATAAATAGTATACTATACTACTATATCAAAAATAGCCCCAATGATTGGTTATAAGAAGGTGTTCAAGTTTCTTAAATAATAAAACCAGAACTATGTTGTATAGCGGTTTCATTGAACCACACTTAAGGTACTTAATCCCATTTTGGGGAAATGCCGGACAATACCTGCTTGACAAATTACAACGATCACAAAACAAGGCTATTAAGGCATTGTACAATATGAACTATTATACTTCTTCAGTAACCATCTACAACCAAACAAGAATACTAAACATAAACAAATTGAGAACTTTAGAACAAACTAAACTAATATATAACATAAAAACAAAAAATATCAAAATAAACTCTAAACTTAAACAAGCAAATGAATTCCATCAATATAACATAAGACAAAAATTAAATTATCGTACTGATTTTGCAAGAACAAAAAAGGCTCAGGATTCACCAATATATAGAAGCATTCAAACATATAATACCATACCACATGAAGTTACATCGCTCATTACAATTGAGGCCCTTAGAATAAAAGGGGTATAAGTACAAAGATTATAGTTTTGAGATAATTGCATTTAAAGTTTATTGAACTTTAAAAAGTCGCCAAAAAAGATAGGAAATAGTTGTATCTTGGTCTATATGTAGTATTGGTAATTGTGTCTTAAATTTTTTTTATTTTTTTGAAATTTGAAATATTTTTGTAAAAAATTTTACACGGTACAAGTGCACTTGCATCCGTTTTATTGTAAACATATTTCTGCTTTCAGATACATAGTATTTCTACTCGCTAATAGAGGGCGCACAAAGCCTGAAAATCACTTGTTCCTATTTTTTTCCAAGCAAATATGAACTTTAGGTAGCCATTAATGCACTTATCTCAGATTTGCTTAAATGTGTACTTATACCCCTTTTATTTTAAGGGCCTCAATTAAAAGACTATGTCACGAACTGAAAACGTATTTGAATACGAATTAATGGACTCACTTACCTACTGTTTATTGTACTGTAAATTATATATTGTATATTAATATTATATTACCTTAAAATGTAACCTATTACCTATTGTAAATACTTAAAAGTTTACGCCTTATTATCAGTATTATTACTGTTTAAAGGTCAGAAATAAATTTGTTTAAAAAAAAACTTAAGTGTAAAGGAAACAGCAAATTTCCATGTGGGAGTAGAAAAAATTATTTTCCTTTTACTTTACTACGTACACACATTAGGTAGGTACGTAAAAGAGAAATTAGTAACAGCACACCCCATTAAAAATCACCGTCGTGTACCCCATGCAGTATGCACGCAGCTGAACTAAAAGTTTTTACTTTATGGCATGACTAACTTTGTAGTTATAACGGAAAATTAAAATAAATAAGTAAGCGAAGGCGTGTAATTAGAGCCAAAACCGCATGAAATTAATGAATACCTAAAGAACTTAAATGATAACTCAAACAACAACTTTTTGTTAAGTATAGGGTTAGTTCTTACGTAATTTATCGCCCCTAATGAGTTTTACCTATACAGAAAGAAAGCTGCTTAAATATAATCTTTATAAATAAATATAAATTTAATATATGCACTTATTAATTTTAATTTTTAAATAATTTAATCAAAGAGGAGATTGACTACACGGCCAAGCAGCTTGCACAGAACAGATGGACAGGGTTGACAACCTGTAGTACATCCAGGCAACTGTGGCCCACATTCGATAAAAAGAGAACCGCAGAGCTATTGAGACACAGTCGAAAAGACGTGAGAAATGTTACTGCGGTTGTTACCGGACATTGCCTCTTCGGTAGACATGCCGAACGTATGCAATGCAGAAGTTGCAGAGATGAGGAAGAGGAAGAAAGTATTCAACATTTTCTGTGTGAATGCCCTGGCCTCGCAAGAAGGAGGTTTACTACTCTGGGTGAATCATCTTTCGATAGCCTGGAGGAACTAAGCAACTTACAACTTGGACGGCTGAGCAGATTTCTGAACAGTAGTGGCTGGTTTGAATGAGTTGTTAAAATCCTTCCGCGGTTACGTCGCACTAACCATCAGAGATCTGATGAAGGTGGGTTCTACGGAACACGTGTGGTATCACAACGGACCTAATTAGGACTACGTGAGACTGTTTGGTCAGAACCAAGGGTCTGCCACTCTTACCTAACCTAACCTAACCTAACCTATTAATTTTAATAGACGGTTTCTGATATAATTATGTGGCAACTGTATATGTAAACCAAAGGACATTTGCATGATATAAATATTACTGGCATTTTTATTAATTAAACGATAAAAGCAATACAATTCAGTTTCTATAGTGATCCGTTTTAAATTCCAATTTTCGATGACACAGCCAACTTTAGAATTCCTTGTAATTCTTCTCAATGGTATACAAAAGCAGTGGCGTATTTAGGGGGGGGGGGGGAGCTGCCGGGCAGCAGCCTAGGAGCTCGGGTCTAAAAGTCTAATTGCAACCTAATTTTTCGTCTCACATTTGAACTCTTTATTTAAATTTGTAAATAATGTATTCTTGGCGTAGATTACAAAGGTCTTGTAGGAAACGATTAGTTTTTAAACTTTTCCTTCTAAAAGTCCTGTTTTATATAGAGATTAAGATTTTGGACGCATATCGTTTTAGTTATTGATTTATGATGCAATTTTAAAGGAAAACGAGTAAAAAGAATAATATTTTATAGTATTTTTCTATTTTATACTTGTCTGTTCCGTTTTCCCTTTTTTAGAGCTATTTTAAATCAACAAAAATATAACCCAATGCAACAAAATGTATTTACAACAAAAACAAAAAACAATTAGGTATTTATTTTTAAAGAGAAAAATTAAAGTACACATTTTAGTAAACATTTTAATTGATACATTTTTTATGGAAGAAGTGTGATAATTTATAATAAAAATATAGTGCGGGAAGAAACAAGAATTCTTTATTATCAATATACAAAACGGCACTTAAAAAGGAGTATTTCAAAACTTAAGCATTTGCACCAAAAACTACTCTTAGATCTACGCTCCTAAAATACATGATTTCTGAAAAACTCATTAATTTTGGCGTGGGGAGCGATATTTACTTTATTTTTAATCATGAAATATCGAGCCCGAAAAATGCTGGTTAGAGTCATACATACGTCTTATGTTAAAATTTTGAATTGACACCAATATTCATATATTTCACAAATATAAAAAAGGAATATCAAAAAAAAGTAAATATAAACATTTACAAAAATAAATTTAATCCAACCATGCAGAGGGGGAGAGGTAATAATCTAATTTTCGAAATTTGATAGTAGTTAGGTGAATTTTAAATGAACTTTGGGCGTGGCCCCGAACATTTTTCGCCTAAAAAATATATCCTACTTACGCCCATTGAGCCCCCCCGGGCATATTTTCTGTCTACGCCACTGTACATAAATATACGTAAGCCATGATCTTGAAAACTTATATTATATATTATTTTATACTAATGTATTATTAGCTAGTCGGGTGAGTGAAGTGCCACTTTACCAGAGAATATGCACAAATATTAAAATTTAATTTGCCTAAAGAAGAACTTGGCAGCTACCGCAATTTCTTAACGTCGACTCTATTGTTTTTTTTGAATTTGTTTTTATGAATTTTTTACACATGCCCTCTAAGCATCAATAGCCATTTTTTAGTGTAGAAAAATTTTAAAATTTTTCAACTAGTGGCATCCTGAAAGGGTTTGGACTAGACATTTTGGAAAAATATTATGTACGCCACTGCTTTTTCTCAAGATAACTTTTCTTCTTAAAATCACCTAAGGATTCACACCGTCAAGGATTAGCATCTTATTCTGAAACACCCAATATATATAATAGCTTTCTTAATTAACGACAGAGGACCCGTGGCTATCGCTGTAGCAATGATACTACCTACAGGGCTCCGAGTTAATCCGTGACATGTCATTGTGTATGTTGTTAAATAATCTTCTGGGTAAATTAATAGAATAGAAAGATTTTACAATTAATTTAACCATTTGCTGCTCTCAGAGATCAAGCAAGACGAAGGATACAATGTTATTTTAATACGTATCATAAGGTGAGATAATTTCTGATCCGGAATTGTACTTTGAAGAGCAAAAAAAGGTTAACATTGCAGAACCGGATATAGTCATGGCAGGACACGCAATTCCCCTGGCACCGTCTATTAATTTGCTGGGGATCAATCTGGGAGGTAATATGTCTTGGCATGATCACATTGCCGCAATTGCCAAGGCAGCTGCACAGAAACTTGGTGTACTTTTCCGCACCAAAAGGTTGTACACACCTCATCAACTTTTGACACTCTACAAAGCCCAGATTCGACCATCATTAGAATATTGCTCTCATGTCTGGAGCTCTGCACCCAAGCACACCCTTCGGCTACTGGATTCCATTCAAAGGAGAGCCGTTCGTCTGATCGGCGACCCCGAGCTGACCAAGACCCTCGATAGCCTGGAGCATCGAAGACAGGTTGGTGATTTGGCTCTCTTTTACAGATATTTCCATGGCAGGTGTTCGACTGACATTGCCCACTTGATTCCACCTAGAGCAATGCAAAACAGAAATACACGGCGAACCACTGCCGCTCATCCATATGTTGTTCAGCTTAGTACTCCTCGAACTTCATTGTTCAAGAATTCTTTCACCTGGAGAACGTCATCTTTGTAGAATGATCTTCCTGAGGTCGTGTTTTCCAATGAATACAATCTTCAACGTTTTAAGACCAACGTTAATCGCTTTTTTCGCACTCGCACCGCTCCCAGAGCGCCTTAAAGGATTTTTCCTACAGTGCAGGTGTTTTATCATAAAAAAAAATCTGCTAATGATGAGATACATATTAGTGAAATTAATCATATATTAACTATTGTAATTAAGATACGCTTATTCACAAAAAAATCAGGAAATCTACTTCTATTATGTATAAATGTTTTTAATCTTGTTAAAAAATTTTGATCCTGATGTTGTAACAATAAGAAATGATATAAAATCTGCAGGACGAGTATATGTACAAATCAGGTAAAAAAAGAACGAAAAATTCAATTTAAAATAGCGTAGGATGCTTTTAAATATGTCAAGAGATAAGGGAAAGACCCTTTCAATCTGATCCTTGTATGATGTTTTATATATGAATGTATATCAATAAAATTGCATTCTATTTTCAGAATTCAACAACTTTCCAAGGATTGTAACTTTCCTCGCAAGAAGGAGTGGAGATTTTTAAGGGTTCCTATAATAATTATAGAAATACTAATAATAACAATACGACGCATTTCGCATTTAAACTACCTAAGAGTCCTAATAAAATTGTTTGTTTCGTTTTAATCTTATGAATATATTTTTTTTATTTATTGTAAAGTTCACACTGGCTTCTTTGACAAAAACATTTGAAATGTCTTAATGTCTGGTAAATAATTTTTTATTTTACGAACGGATAAAAATGATAGTTTATTAGATCCCGAAGGTATTGCATCTTGCATGCATCTAGTATAAGAGCCATGCAAGGTAAGAATGCTACCAAAAAAAATTTTAATTTAACAATAATATTTTTTTAATTTGATACAAAAAACTTTTTTAATTTTCTTACTTTTAAAAGTTTTCACGTGTGTATTATAACTAAATAATAATAATAATAATAATAATAATAATAATAATAATAATAATAATAATAATAATAATAATAATAATAATAATAATAATAATAATAATAATAATAATAATAATAATAATAATAATAATAATAATAATAATAATAATAATAATAATAATAAACGTCTTTTATTTCAATATAAATATAAAATTTACAAAAAAATATATTAGAATATATGTCCAATCCTGGCGTAGTCTAGCTGAAATAGCTACTCTACTCAACCAGTCAAGGACATAGTAAGTGATATTAAATTACTTATTAATTAAAAAAAACTTAATTTATAACTAAATGAATAATATAATATAATAAGTTTATAAAACTTTTAAATAATAAACTCGGCGATTATAATAAATAAATATAAGTTAACAACCTACGCAAAAAATTTAAAAAGAAGAAAAAATTATATAGTTGAATTAAAAAAAAAATTAAAAGTTTTGTAAATTTAAAAGATACTTTTATATTTTATTTTAAATAACTCTACGCTTACAAGTAACATATCAGTGGGTTGGGTATTGAATTAAAATATTTAACCGCATTGTATGTATATCTAAGATTAGAAGGTGTTAAAAAACAATTATTAGAAAAAAATGTTACAGATCGGATAATAATTTAAAGAATCAGTATAACATAGAAATTACAGTCGTTTATTACGTTTTCAAGTGAATTTTAATTTTTTTTTTTTGAGAAATAAACTACCAGGCAGCATACTCGACATGAACCTATGCCCATTTATTTTTCTCTATAGCTTGGTACTACAATATATCAAAATATGAACAAAATCAAGCTATTTGTTTTCGAAATTCAAAAAATGGGTCCATAAAATGTAACATTTTAGTGCACACCGCAAAAGATGTGCTTATTCAAGTATAGAGATCGGTAGACTGCATTATAAATTATTATGCTTCAGTGCCCCTCACTGGTATAGATGGAGCTGTAGTTACTATACTTATTTAGTATTTATCTGAAGACGACTGGAGATAATTGAAACGTTGTGATTTAAGAACAACTAAAGACAATGCAAGGCCAAAACAGTGGCGGTTCGCGGTCTTCTAAAATGGTGAAGAGCTACGTATAATGCGGGCACTTAAACAAACATTGACTAAGAACCTGTGTAACAAAACGTCTCTCTTATCCTCATCTGTCTAACGACTAAATGGAGTTTCCAACAAATTACAAACTATGTCATTAATTGGGTTTATTTTTAAAACACACAACTAAGTAGGGACGTACACTACTGAATTAACTGAAAAATAAAAACAAAACGTTTTAATCACGCAAAATAAATACCTTAAGGTTAGGCGAACCAATGCTAAAACAATGGTGCATACGACTGATCTATTTTTAAATTATCCATCATCATATTGCTAATTGTTACATGCTGTTTGCGTGACTGATAACACGTAACCATAGCAACGGTGAATATCCAAGCCATGTTGGGCGTTGGGTCTTCACTTGCTGCTTTGAACTGACGGACACGGTCGGCTGGGGCGCGCCAAAATGCACGAGTGTTTATAATTATTGTCTATCGGAGTTAACCTTGGCCTTATGATGCATAGCTACGTTCGAATTAAATTAATATTATTAATTAGAAACATAATTATTTTTTAAGGGCTAAAATGGTAGCTGTATTGGTACATTAATATTGTCGAAAAACTTTCCTCCTGGTTTTATTTAATTTTTTTGGTTAAGAGCCACTTCACCTACTTCACCTGACGAGCCGCCACTGGTCTAGAACTTAAGATAAATCATTGTCTCTAACCTTTAAACAGACAGTATTCATTTAATCAAATATAATTTAAAAATAATATTATAAGAATATTGGAGCTCTTAATAAAATTTAAATTCCATACATCTTCGATGAAATATGTATGGGTCGGAACTCCCATGTAAGAAAGTAAATAAATGGATAACCCGTATGGTTTTAATGAAATATGCAGGTTCTCCGTTGACTACATATTAAATATTTATTTTTCAACGGAACACAATAAATTTCGTTAACCTCATTGCCTATTCCTAATGGTTTATACAATTGCTTAGCAGATAAAAAAAAATGTTACATGTAAAAGATATCTTTAAAACATAGGAAAACATATAATTATATACGTGCATCATATACCGGGTGTCCGCGAAAGGTGGTTCGCCCCTATAACTTTTTTGGCTTTGAAGATATTGGAATGAAATTTGGAGAATGTGTATACGACATAAAATTACATTTTTTGACGGGTAACTCAATTCTATGGCACTTCCGGTTTAACCGGAAGTGACATAAACTTTCGATTTTTAAATGGGACGCCTGGTATATTTTTACTTATTTTATCTCCACATGACATTCTAAACACAATCATGTGTCACTTGTCACTTTGTGTCACCAAAAAAAAATTTTTTTTTTCATTTTTTTTTTAAATCTAGAGGGCTATGAATTCGTTTAAATTACTAATTTTGTCTTATAATCTTGAGTAAAATACCAATTTACTCTTTTTTGTCAAAAACCAATCTGCTGTGTAAAATTCAATTTTTAAATTTGTATAAGTCATTTTTTTCAAATGGCAACATAGTGGTTCACCCGGTTAACAAAAGAGAGCATTTTCCTACGATTAATTTGATACCAAACACTTATGGGTTTTAAACAAACTTTCGTTTAAAATACTGGTAAAATATAACGCTAACATTTTTCTAAAATGAACGGTCTTCAGAGAATGAAATATTATTTAAATGAATCGAGTAGGCCTGTGAAATAAAAACATGAAGTGGTCATGAAAAAAAATTACGGCCTGTCAATATCTTATTGCATATCGCTTCGGCAACAGTACGTTATTGTTTAAAAACATGGAGAATAATAATATTTATACAAGTAGTGAAAAAGTTGATATGTTATTAGTTTTCGGAGAGTGTAGGCAAATCTCAACTAATGCTGCACGTCTTTACGCACAGAGATATCCAGATCGGCATCACCCAACCCGGCACTATTTCCCAAAAGTGGTTCAGCAAATGCGAAATGGACCTAATAATAATGAAAACATTAAATTTGTTGTGAGCGAAGAAAAAGAAATAGACGTTCTGGCATACGTACAAGTACATATCAACGCGTCCGTCAGAGAGATCGCGCTAGAATGTGATATTTCTAAGTCTTCTGCAGGTAAAATTTTAAATAAACATGGATATCACTCATATAAATACCAACTACACCAGCACCTGTACGGAAACGACAATGAAAGGAGACTTAGCTATTGTAATTGGTTTTTAGAAAAATATTTAGAGGATAACACATTTCCCAATAAAATTCTTTATACTGACGAAAGCCGTTTCACTAATTTGGGACATTTTAACAGAAATAACAAGCGATATTGGTCTCAAGAAAATTTACACTTGATGCAGGAAGGAAATTTTCAAGAACGGTTTGGTTTCAATTGTTGGGTTGGGATTTTAGGGGACAGAATATTAGGTCCTATAATTTTTGACGGTTCGCTAACAGGGGCAAGATATCTAGATTTTCTTACGCAAGAAATTGAGCAGTTCTTGGATGAGATACCGTTAATAAATCGAGAAGGACTATTTTATCAACAAGATGGTGCCCCCCCACACAACTTGAGGGCAGTAACGGAATATTTAAATGAATTATACAACGAAAATTGGATTGGAAACAGGGGCCCAGTTAGTTGGCCGGCAAGGTAAAACGGAATTGTTCTTAATTTATACCTTTATTTCATTTTAAAACTTTTTAGGTCGCCCGACCTTACGCCACTAGATTTTTTTTTATGGGGTACTATTAAAAATGAGATATATGATGTACCCCCTGCCACACGAAATGAATTAGAAAACAAAGTAAGGGCAGTTATTCATCGAATTTCACCACGACATTTAAGAAACGTTGTAAGAGCAACAAAAGAGAAAGTACGACTTTGTCAGCAACAAGATGGAGGTCATTTTGAACATCTTCAAAATTAAAGTTAAAAATAAATAGATATTATGTAGATAGTTATAATTGTTTGGTTATTTAATTAGTAGGTATAATGCATACTATAATTTTTAATAAATTTAAAAAAAAAAATTAAAATGAAAAAAAAAATTTTTTTTTGGTGACACAAAGTGACAAGTGACACATGATTGTGTTTAGAATGTCATGTGGAGATAAAATAAGTAAAAATATACCAGGCGTCCCATTTAAAAATCGAAAGTTTATGTCACTTCCGGTTAAACCGGAAGTGCCATAGAATTGAGTTACCCGTCAAAAAATGTAATTTTATGTCGTATACACATTCTCCAAATTTCATTCCAATATCTTCAAAGCCAAAAAAGTTATAGGGGCGAACCACCTTTCGCGGACACCCGGTATATGTGCATACATATTTACATAAAAAACGCCTATAAATTATGTATATTAATCATTGTCGCTTTGTTTCGTGGTGTGAAACAATAAAATCTACTTAAGATTAGATACTTACTATGAGTATTTTTTGGTCCTAGGATTGTTAATATTTACCTAAAATTCAGACCATTAAAAAGGTGGGAAAAATAATATTTTAATTTTGGTAACAAAAAATGTGACTACCATTGAATGAAGAATATTTATATTTAAGAAATACGGAATACAGTATAGCGTTAAATCAGTGTCGTAGCCAGAAAATATGATAGGGGAGGGCTCAATAGGCGTAAGTAGGATATTTTTTTCTGGAGAAAGGGACAGTCGGGACTAGATATCTATCATGATATTGTACCTAGTGAAGAAGACGGAAAAATTTTCGGGACCACGCCCAAATTATTACCTTTCCCCCACTGCATAGTTGAATTAAATTTGTTTTTGTTAATGTTTTTTTAAATTTGTTTTTGATATTCCTCTTTATTAAAAAAAAAACATTTTTTATATTTGTGAAAAATATGAATATTGGTGTCAATCCTAAATTTTAACATAAGACATATACAGGGTGTGTCAGTAAGGTGTCGGGCTTTGATAGCACCTAAACTATCAAAGATAGGGAAAAAAGTGTAATACAAAAGTTAAATGGTTTATTAGGATGCATAACCTAAAAATATTTAAAAATCTACAGGGTGGTCCTAAAAAGTGGTAATGAATAATAAAAAAGAAAATTGAATGGGACTCCCAGTATAATTTTCCAGAATATGATTCAATAGAATAAGGACTTTGCAACCATCTTAAAATTTTTGAACTAAAATGCAACGTTGCCAAGTAATTAATTTTTTTCCGAAATTTTAGTAATTTTAAGGGTATCGTAAAAAAATCATAGTAACCTGTGGATTACCCCTAGGCAAATATAATTTACATTGTGGGTACTTTAAGGTACGATATATTGATCGAGAACAATGTTTTTTAAATCTCTTATACAGAGCGTTCGGTATAAGTTGGACAACTCGACAGTTTTAAAAATGCTTTATTTCAATTTTTTTAAATGGGACCCCCCTAATTTTTTTAGGCAAAAGGATGTATCTTTCGAAAACCTTACTTTTTTATAAAACATGTCATGTATCTAAATATCATAGTTTTTGAAATATTTTAGGATTTGTCTTAACTTAGGGTAAAAAAGGAAAGTTCTAATTGAACAATTTAGTCAAAATTGCTTTGGAACAAAAAATAAATAATTTTCTTTGTCGCAGCTGTCATTGAAAAATTATTTCGCTAAGATGTTGTTCTTTATAACTGTTTAAATTTTAGTTTCCTGAACTATAACGTTATCGAAACAGAAAAATATGAATTTTTCAAGAGAAGAACTACTTGACATGATCTACGTTTTGGGCGAGAGCGACCGAAATACATTTCTGGCTTCCAGAGTATACGAAGAAAAATATCCACTTAGAACTCATCCTGATCAAAAATCGTTTGAAAGGGTAAAGGAGAGATTTGAAAGAACAGGGCGCGTTGATTACGAAAAACATGAAAGAACTAAGCCAGCTACCAACGATGAAAATAAATTTATGGTTATGTTAAGTTTAATTGAAGATCCCCACAAAAGTACAAGACAGCTTGGCAACAAATTTCCGTTCAGTGCGTCCTCAGCATCAAGGATTATCCGAAGTGAAAAATTGCATCCATATCACATACAATTATTACAAGAATTAAATGAGCAAGACTATGAAAGGAGAGTTCTTTTTGTCAGTGGTCGCAGGACATGATACAACATCAAGCGCAGTTTTTCGATTATGTAATGTTCATAACAATGAATTCGTAAACCGGCATCATTTTCATTACTACGGCACAAGTAATCCTTTTTTCACTAGAGAAGTTAGGAATCAACATAAATGGAGTATTAATGTCTAGGCTGGCATAATAAGTAATCATGTTATTGGGCCACATTTTTTTGAAGGAAATGTTACATGCCAGATTTACCTTGATTTTTTACAGAATGATTTACCTGGACTTTTAAATGTACTACCAGAATACATTCGCGAAACAATGTGGTTTCAACAGGATGGAGCACCACCTCATTACAGTATGCTCGTGAGAAATTTTTTAAATCAGCGATGTAGTGATCACTGGATTGGTAGAGCAGGTTCAATATCGTGGCCTGCAAGATCTCCCGATCTAAATAAGCTTGATTTTTTTATGGGGATATGTAAAGGAGAAAATGAACCAAATAGCTCCCACGATAAGAGAAAACATGCAAGCACAAATAAGGGAAGTTTTCAAACAATTACTCCGACTATGTTGAGAAATGTAAGCGAATCTTTTAAAAAAAGAACTCGCTCCTGCATTTTAAATTTAGGAGGTCATATTGAACACTTTTTATAGTATTTTTATAATGTCCCCGTTGTCTTGTCTTGTCTGTCACCAAAATTTTGAGTCATCTAAATATTGTTAATTTTTATTTAATTTAAATTTTTTGCCTCAATTTAGCTCCCTAGCCCCCCCCCCCCTCTAGGTGGGCCGATGTTTTGCCTACTTCTTGTTTTGTCAGTGTTTTTAAAAATAAATGTGTAGTTTCTTCCAACACAATCTTGATTAAATTGTTTAATTGGTCTTTTCCTTTTTTACCCTGAGTTAAGACAAATCCTAAAATATTTCAAAAACTATGATATTTAGATATAATAAAAAAGTAAGGTTTTCAAAAGATACATTCTTTTGTCTAAAAAAATTAGGGGGGTCCCATTTAAAAAAATTGAAATAAAGCATTTTTAAAACTGTTGAGTTGTCCAACTTATACCGAACGCTCTGTATAAGATATTTAAAAAACATTGTTATCGATCAATATATCGTACCTTAAAGTACCCACAATGTTAATTATATTTGCCTAGGGGTAATCCACAGGTTACTATGATTTTTTTACGATACCCTTAAAATAACTAAAATTTCGGAAAAAAATTAATTACTTGGCAACGTTGCATTTTAGTTCAAAAATTTTAAGATGGTTGCAAAGTCCTTATTCCATTAAATCATATTCTGGAAAATTATACTGGGTGTCTCATTTAATTTTCTTTTTTATTATTCAGTACCACTTTTTAGGACCACCCTGTAGATTTTAAAATATTTTTAGGTTATGCATCCTAACAAACCCTTTAACTTTTATATTACACTTTTTTTCCTATCTTTGATAGTTTAGGTGCTATCAAAGCCCGACACCTTATTGACACACCCTGTATATGACTCTAACCAGCGTTTTTCGGGCTCGGTTTTTCATGATTAAAAATAAAGTAAATATCGCTCACCACGCCAATTTTGATGATTTTTCAGAATTCATGTATTTTAGGAGCGTAGATCTAAGAGCAATTTTTGGTGAAAATGCTTAGGTTTTGAAATACTCCTTCTTAAGTGTCGTTTTCTATATTCATAATAAAGCATTCTCGTTTCTTCCTGCACTATTTTTTTATTATAAATTATCATACTTCTTCCATAAAAAGTGTTTGAATTAAAATTTTTGGATTAATTTTTCTCTTTAAAAATAAATACCTAATTGTTTTTTGTTTTTGTATAATATTTTATTGCATTGGGTTATATTTTTGTTGATTTAAAATAGCTCTAAAAAAGGGAAAATGGAACAGACAAGTATATAATAGAAAATACTATAAAATATTATTTTTACTCGTTTTTCTATAAAATTGCATCATAAATCAATAACTAAAACGATATGCGTCCGAAACCTTAATCTCTATATAAAACAGGACTTTTAGAAGGAAAAGTTTAAAAATTAAACGTTTCCTACAAGACCTTAGTAATCTAAGCCAAGAATATATTATTTAAAAATTTAAATTAAGAGTCCAAGCGTGAGACGAAAAATTAGGTTGCAATTAGACTTTTAACCCCGAGCTCCTAGGCTGGGGGGGGGGGTCCCCCGAGCCAACCCCAAGCCTTACTTGGCAATACCAATGCCCTTATTTAATTACTAATTCTAACTGGAACAACATGGACTACTTTAGATAGATTAAATTTGTTCAATCAACCGTTTTTACGATATCCCATTGAATTGATATAATCAATTTTGGTTTTAATTTTTATAAAAGCTGCCATATCATCACGGATATTAAGTTTCCTAGTCCTAGTCACTCCGAATAAATTGAACGGTATATCCTTGAGCTGTACGTTATAAATACATGGTGATTCCTAAGTTGATATTAATTTTTTAGCTGTGTATAGAAAGCCGGACCAAGGAGTGGTTACCCCCCCTTCGCAAAATTGTGAGATTATTGCAATCCTTAAATTATTGAGTAAGCGCGGCCTACCATGCATACCCTCAAAAGTCGCCACTGTATTCCAGAAACCAGCTACCTCAATATATTTCTTAAAACTAAATTTTTTAAACCAAATAGTAGGTCAAACATTAAACTGCATACACCACCATCGCACTAGAGACATGCAAGTCCTATCTGGTTTGCAAAACAGTCGTTTATATTAAAGTTTAACAATTCTAAGGACGAACAATTCCAGACATCTTCAGACGCCGCCGGGAAACTCGCATCGTCCGGGCACGGAAGGAAGCGAAATAAATTTGTCGTTATCCGACCTTTCCAGTTCTGGAAATTCAACTTGAAACGGGAACGCGGACGGTGGTAATTTTATTTTGCTTGCGACTCGTCGCTTGGTTCCATGTTTCATCGTCGCTGTTTGGTGGTTTATAAATGTGGAATATTTTATTGCTTACACGGAAAAAAATCTACACTACACTCTAAAAAATTAGTTGGTTGCTCAAGCTTATTTCTTTTTGCTGGGTATACCTAACCATAATATATAGTGTCCCATAACCAATTGCAGTTATTATCTGGTTGGTTTATACAAAATTCTTTACTTACTTGTTACCTTTATTTATTATTGCCGGTCTTCCACATGTGTGATTTTTAAGCAGCCCAGTGAGACTTTTTATGGGAGATATGGAAATATGACACGAAAAGCTCCGGGTTATTGTTTTAAGTTAGGCGCTACAATCAAAACGACAACTTTTTTAACCTTTAATTATTCATGAATAAAGGCAACAAAACTAGTATTGGCAACAAATATACTCTTTGAACTAATAAACAGATTGCTAATGACACAAGTGACTAGTAACCAATGCAGGAATCGATCTAGCAATAAACTAATCCATTACTAAATTTCCTCTTATTTTAATTACTTTTCTTGTCACGGGAACTAAGATCCTGGTATGGTATACCAGGCCATTTTTTAAAGTGTAAGATAAAGAATACTTTTTTTTTACTTTAAAATCCTTTATTGTCCAAAGAAATAATCTTGCTGACAAAGTAATCAATATACATACTATAATATTCACTTATACATATAATACAGTGTTAATGCGAATGGCCATTGCTGTACCATTTGACCAAAATATCTATATATATTATAAGAAAAACACACAACAATTATACAAAATTAACAACACAAAAACCGGCCCAACAGTTAAAGGTTTACAAATTGAAAATAAAATGAAGCTCACTCAGAACTAACAGTTACATAGCCAAGGGACATAAAACAATTAAAAACGATCATCGAAAAACTCTAAAACGGTATAGTAGGCTTTCTCTAGCAAAAGCCCTTTCACAGCCGATTTAAATTCTTTAGGGGTTCTCAGAGATCTAATGTGAGCTGGTAAGTGGTTAAATACTTTTTTGCCAGTATAAAAGATGGAATTTTTTACCAGAGAAGTATGGGGTATGGGCAACTGCAAAACTTCCACTTGTCGCGTGCCGTATTGATGTACCCTTAAATTATCTTGGCTTCTAAATTTTTTATACATTAAGCAGGCCGTCTCCAAAATGTAAATACAAGTAAGGGTTAATAATTTATGTTGTCTAAATAACGGCCTACACGGTTCTCTTACTCGTGCCCTGCACACATACCTCACAGCTCTCTTCTGAAGTACAAATACTGAATTTAAGAGATACTGACTGGAGTTCCCCCAGAAACAGACACCATATCTCAAATGAGACTCGATAAGAGCTGAATATACCGATCGGATTATATTTACATGTAATTCCCTCGATATCACCCTCAATGCAAAACACCCTGAGGATATTTTACTACACACGCTTGTAATATGAGACTTAAACGTCAGGTTACTATCTATATTTACACCGAGGAACTTTACATTGGAACAGTTAGATACTAAGGAATCATTCAAGTAGACGTCACCAACAGCACAATTAAAATTTATTATATTGGTCTTTGAAACGTTAAAAGTGAGAGAGTTAGCATCACACCAGCCCTTAACTCGCTCAACATCGTCAGATATAATGGTAGTTAGTTCTTCCGAGTTCCTGGCATGCCACAATATAGTGGTATCGTCGGCAAATACTGTAAATTTACCTCTAATCCTTAAGGACACCATGTCATTAATATAAATTAAAAATAAGATAGGACCCAGTACTGAACCCTGTGGCACACCCGCCCCTATTTTACATTTATCCGATTTTATCCCCCCCACACTAACAATTTGGTTCCTTCCGGAAAGATATGACTGGAACCAACTTAGAGAGTTACCCCTGAATCCATACTTCTCAAGCTTCCGCAGCAGCACTCCGTGATCCACGCAGTCGAAGGCTTTTGAAAGATCACACAGCACAGCCGCGGCCGCTTTTCACTATGTGCTAGTTTTACCACTCCTTAAATAAAATAATAATTGATTCCAATACTAGTGGGTTCTTATTAATTTATTTAAAATTTGTTGTGGTGGATCAAACCCTATAAAGTTGAATATTTGTCTGAGACTATTTAATTCATCAAAATATACTAGTAGTTTTTGAAATATTTGTAGTATTTCAGATTTTTTTGACCCTCTGACCAAATATGTGGAAATTCGGGCTATGGTACCATATAAATTCAAATAAGGAAGAAGAAAGAATATATAAAAGTCCCCAAAATCTTGGTCAACACTTTTTAGCTAATTAAGGACTACAAAAAGTTTAGGCAATAGAAAAGCGAAGCTTTATAATACCTACATAAATAAAAAATAACACATTCTTGAGTCTCTTTCTTTTTTATATCTCCATATACTTCCAAAGTTGATACTTTTGTTTTAGCGCTGTATAGAAAGCATTAATTTAAACAACACTTTCAAAAAGCTCAAAAATAAGGTAGGTACTTACATTCATTTATTACACTATGGATCAAATACGGTCCTGCCTAACTTGTCCGTTGAATAACATTAAAAAAACTTTTGGGTGCAGGATGAGCCCGCAATAATCTCGAAGCAGCAACCGCACTTTGACGACACTCACTGTAAATTAGCACTATATCTACTAGTTTATTGTTTTCAAATTTTACCATTTTTACGTGTCACCAACTTAAAATTAACTTGCTTCAGAATAACACATTTCCAAATAACTCACCACCGACCTGTAAATTGCATGACTAATAAGAGATAAAACAAACAACATAAAGTATATAGCAGGCTACGTTTTGATGACCAGACCCACACTTAGATTTTTTAATTTTGTATCTCGCCTATTTTTAAGTTTTTTGAAAAAAGGTATTTGAAAATGTTGTTTATTTTATTGCCTTCTATACACAGCTAAAAACGAAGTATGAACTTAGGAATCACCCTGTATAATAAATATTTAAAATCTTCTGTAAGTATAATCATTTATTTTTGGGTTTTTCTTGCAATGTATGATTACGTGTTGTGAAGACGATTTTAAAAGTACTTCGAGAATTATAATTTTACGACGAACAGGTATTTTTGTTCTGACCGCATAGAGTTGATTAATTCCGTTATCGTATCATTGAAGATTAAGTCATTATATATGATATCTTTATTAATAATTATTAACATCATAAACGTACTAAAACCTACATAACACCTTAGTTACTCATAATACATTAGTTACCATAATTTAATACGTTAGTTACGAAAGCATAATACGTTAGATACCAAATAATATTAGAACTATTTTTCATGAACATGTAAAACAATATTTTGACAGTTTTTAAATTTGATGGATACACCTTTGTCTTTAACGTCCACGATCTTAGGTATGCCCTCTGAAGACTGATTAATGACCGAGCAAGCACTCCTTTCGATTTCGTGCGGTTCCCCAGTGCTTAATCCACTGCCGGAAACATCGCAGATTTGAATTTTGTGAGCAATGGAAACTTTTTTCTAGCAACCTTCGCCGATTCCCATCCACCAAGTTCTTGTAGGTCTAATATATCTCCTCCAGCATTAACAAGAAAATTTGCCGAAGATCGTCTAACGCAGTGACCAGTATACAAATTAGGATTTTCAAGTAAGAGATACTTAGCTATTTTTTGAGGTATTTTAGAGAAGAAGTGAATGCCGCAGGGCTGTACCGTTCATTTCCCTTTTCTATATGATACAAACAATCTTTGGTGAGTGACATGGTCTGGCCTTAATATTGCGTACTTTTTAAATAAAAGCACAGGATTGACTTCGCCGTCAAATATCACAGCGAAAATACGTTTCTTGTGGGTTTTTGAGTCGGGAATAGTAACAATCAGCTTGTCCTCTAAAACGTCAACATCTTCCGTGGTCATCTTCGCTAATTCATTAGTTCGACAGGCTCCTCCAATTCCAATTAAAAAAGCCATTTTCATCATTAAAAACTTCTCGTCTGAGGCAGAACATACAAATTCGTTGACTTGTAAATACTTTTGATTTTTTTGCTCCATATTCAACATTTTTCTTCTTGATGAAACGTATTAAGGCGCCGTATTTGTCGATTTCCACTCTTTCCTTCAGTTCTAAAGTCGCTTGTAACATGGAATATTTCGGCCATTAAGATGAAGCAGAGTATTCCTCAGAGAGTTTTGCGAAATACGCCAGCAATACCGTTTCTTCTGCACCTTAAACATGTACTTTGTTTCGCCACTCACAAAACTGCCGATATCCTTTTTCATAATGGATTTTAGATTTGTACGGAAGCAAGTTCAACCTTATAATGTTGGTTGCAGCTAATATATCGTCAGGAATATCAAAATCTTGCATGATTTTAATGATGACTTTTTGAAATGCCAAAATGAAATGACATAAAACCTTGTTTTTATTTTCGCATCGCCGTTGTCACTGATACGATAAAGCTTTGAATACAACTCGGTTATTAGCGATTTAACACCGTCTTGGACATTGCTGTTGCCTCGTCACCTAGTAATGTCCTCGACTATTATAAATCGCATAATAATCTCGTTATATGAATAGCTATAACTTGTTAGTAATTAGCTCATTAGCACCTAAAATTGGTCGAGATCTTTGGTTAAGTTAATAAACTTTATTATAGAATTGAATAAATAGTTTGATTCTACTGTATTCAAAACTGCACATATACGCTTATGTGCGACACGATGGCAAACCATATCATCTACTTATGTGTGAAATAAGAAGGAAAATTGGTTTTTCGATGGCCTTTCGAGCTACGGAAGCTTCCAACCAAAATGAGAACTCTAATTTAATTTATGAAAATTTAAAATGTGCTCTTAAGGCGTGAAAACTTGTTATTTCCACAACAACTTTTGGTGTGTCGTCATATTTATAGAGGGTGTTATGGAACTGACGCATTATATTTAAACCAGTTAATTCAATGATTTAAAAGAAAAATAGCTATTAATAAAACGAGATTATTATGCGATTTATAATAGTCGAAGACATTACTAGGTGACGAGGCAACAGCCGAGTCACCCGCAATGTCCGAGACGGTGTTAAATCGCTAATAATCGAATTGTATTCAAAGCTTTATCGTATCATTGACAACGGCGATGCGAAAATAAAAACAAGGTTTTATGTCATTTCATTTTGGCATTTCAAAAAGTCATTATTAAAATCATGCAAGATTTTGATATTCCTATCGATATATTAGCTGCAGTCAACATTATAAGGTTGAACTTGCTTCCGGACAAATCTAAAATCCATTATGAAAAAGAATATCGGCAGTTTTGTGAGTGGCGAAACAAAGTACATGTTCAAGGTGCAGAAGAAACGGTATTGCTGGTGTATTTCGCAAAACTCTCTGAGGAATACTCTGCTTCATCCTTATGGCCGAAATATTCCATGTTACGAGCGACTTTAGAACTGAAAAAAAAAGTGGATATCGACAAATACGGCGCCTTAATACGTTTCATCAAGAAGAAAAATGTTGGATTCAAATCGGCGATGTTTCCGGCAGTGGATTAAGCACTGGTGAACTGCACGAAATCGAAAGGAGTGCTTGCTCGGTCATTAATCAGTCTTCAGAGGGCATACCTAAGATCGTGGACGTTAAAGACAAAAGGTGTATCCATCAAATTTGAAAACTGTCAAAATATTGTTTTACATGTTCATGAAATAGCCATTTATACAACAAGTAACGAAATAAGTGTCTTTTAGACACGCGACGTGAAAGTGACTAAAAGACATTGTTTTGCAACGAGTTGTATACATGATTTTTTTCTAGTGAGGTTTTATAATAAAAAACTTAATTTATTTTACTCACATTTTATTCCCTATGTTTCATTTGCCCCTTTCAAAAATTGACACTTGCCAAAAAAAATTAAATTATACCTAGTCTGTGGTTACGCTTTAATTGTAAATAATTACTTGCGTTACTTTTAAGCACGTTGCTCCTGGTAACGTGCTTAAAAGTTTTTTAAGCACGCTGCGCCTAAAAGGAGGTTATTAAAAAACCATAATGACAATCAAAGAGAGGTTATTATAAAACGTCAGTAGAAAAAATAGTTTTAATATTATTTGGTATCTAACGTATTATGCTTTCGTAACGTATTAAATTATGGTAACTAATGTATTATGAGTAACTAAGGTGTTATGTAGGTTTTAGTACGTTTATGATGTTAATAATTATTAATAAAGATATCATATAAAAATGACTGATACGACACAATTATACGATAAACAATATTTTATATTCCGACGTGTCATAATGACATTTATTATGGATTTCATTTTCAGTGACAAAATGTCATACTTTATAGGACTGAGTACTATAATGAAAAATAGGCGCAAAAATGAAAACATTTATTTAAAACAAAATGGAACAAAATTTAATAATTAAAATTAAAATTAGCATTATTACAATTCGTTAAATTGATGTTGGACATAGGAGTTGAAATTGTTGCATTGTTGTGATTTTTAATTTCTATGGTTTCTGTTTCTTCTGAGGGAACGACAGTCGATAAAACACTCGATAATGATTTCTTCCCGAGAATGACTGATGAAATTATTTTCTTGTTTTCGCAAGAGTTTTCTATATATCCTTTAGCAAATGTGTCACTTTTCCATCCACCATGGCGTTTAATAGTGTGAAGATCGACTCCTGAATCAGCCAGCAGTGAAGCTGAAGACTTCCGGAAACAGTGACCTGTGTATTCGGCGGAATGGAGTAACTTTAAAAAAGCAGTGATCGTTTTGCACATATTTCCGAAAGTATGTATACCCACTGGTTGCTTTGTACATTTGTTGTTTCTAAATGATAGAAAAAAACGAGAAACTTCGGCATCGGGGGATTTCATTGCTACCTAGGCCCGAACAAGCTGCACCATATTTATTCCTTCGATATCGCCAGGCGTTACGTAAAATTCTCGGGGAACGTTGGTTATTGTACTAGGTATGAAAATTTGTGGCGGCGGTCAAGCACCTGTAAAGTAAAAAACTAACCGTCATTTTTTAAATTGTAGAACAGTTTATGTGTGCACAGACTGTGGGATGAAATGTAGTACAGAAACAAATATTAATGTTCACATGAAAAGAAAACACAAAGTCTTCAAACGATCACCTTTAAAGACCATTACATGCCATGTATTTCTGGTATGAATGCACTAAAAACAACAATAAGCCCTGTGATTTCTTCTAACTATGACCCTCATAATAAAAAGTAGGAATTACAAAATCGTAGACTGTCAAAACTGGTAACCATATCTTTGAATTCCTTGAAACGTAAAAGAAAAAAAAAGAATAGAGTGTTTTATTTAAAAATATAAATAGAATATCGTAATATTAAAAATTTAATTAATTAATCGCTACCTATATCAATCATATTTTACATGTAATAATTGAACTCATTTCTACTTATATAAATTTCAAATGGCCCGGCATCACGCTATCCGCCTGACATGCGCAGTGTGCCTGCCATTAGGTTGGGATATATACGCGAGTCTTATTTGTGTAGAAAATTATTCCTAATTACGGCAAATATGAACTCCAATAACAGCAGGGCCACTCTGAGCGTTAAAAAATGGGTGTTCTGTTTCCTGAGTATGAAGGGTCAGTTTTTTTTAGTCACTTTTGAAAGTAGGATGGTTTTTGAAGCCGGGGTAGGCTCTTTTTTAGACTTCACTTTTTTTTAAATGTCACTCTTTTTTTAAAATAATTTAAAAGGGCCTAAACGTTTTAAACTAAATAATGTTTATATATTTACTAAAGTTTGGAAGGTCAACCTTTACAGGCACAAGCATATTTTCCAGATTTCCAGACGCTGACAGAATTACGTTGTCTGTGATGTGCGAAACAGGAAGCGAAGCGAATTCTCGTTATCTGCCCTTTCCAGTCTTAGGGAATGTCTGCCTGGAACAAGGATCGTAATTTGATCTTGTGTGCATCTTTCGATATATCCTTTCCTGCAGAAATGCAGTCGGATTCTGCAAACGACGGCTTCTGAAACATAATATCCACGAACGCGTTATAAAAGAGGAAGATATGAAATATTCATAAGTTCGGGTATGAAGTGTGATTTAAACATTCCAATTTCCAGATAAAGCTACTAAGTATAAGCTTAAAAAATATATATAAACTTTTATTATCGAGTTTTCTATTAAAGTACACACTACACAGCCCGATATTTAGAAAAAAGTTTATTTTACAAAATATTGCAAACAATATAACTCTTTATAAATGTTAAATTTAAAAACTGCTTTATATTTTTTTTGCAATAATGTTTAGTGTTCCAGTAAGTTATAAGCCAATGGTATTAACGCTTAAAAATATTGTAGTTTTAATGCTGTGACATAAAATTTGAAAACTGTTTTCATTGTTATTATTTTTTATCAGCCCTCAAACAAAAGCTTGAAAAGAGGGATCAAAACTTGAAATGTGTAGTGGCGTTTTTTAAATTAACATCTTATCTATCTATTGTACCTATATATCTGTTGCTTACGCTTACTCGTGATATGCAAGTGCCAGATGAAAAAGTTCTTTTTCAACGGTATCTCTGGTGTCACTCTTTGGATTATTGGGGTAAGGGGCCCACGTGCACCGGCAACTTGCTACAGTGGAGCAATAAACCAGGCGATCAACTACGCAATGTGCGACTACCTATTGAGCTTTGTTGCCAATTTGTGAAGTAGGCTTTGACCAAAATGATTTTAAAGTTGACAACTTATCTTAGCCCTTTTGTCATATTCTAGTTAACTTATTTAAAATTACGTTCATTCTTGTTAATCTGAGAATGGCGAATAATAATTATTAAAATAATTTTATTTAAAAAAATCAGAAATAGCTAAGCAACGAACATAGGCACTTAATAACAAATGGTAACAAAGCTCAAAGTCAAACGAAAATCCCAGTCAAAAATAATGTTGCATTAACACAAACAGAAATTTTAAGATTATTTATTTAAATTGCTCATAATTCCAAAACGACTAAAAATGTGTATTGTAACATATTAGGCTATTAGATAGGAAATTTAATTTAATTATTTTAGTTAAGAACGGTGTGCTGAGGAGAAAAACTCAAAAGACCATTTTATGCAGAATTGACCAGGCTAATCATAAGCGTTAATACCTATTTGTAAAGCAACAACGGCCCGGTATACTTAAATAGCGAGCAAAATATACAACCCGGTATGAATCAGAGTAAGAGAGAGAAATATACGATATAATAATGTAAGTGCAAGGGTATCTACCTAAAAATTAAATCAGAACATGACGTAGGTAGTACCTAAAATCTAAATCATAACTTGACGTAGTAGGGCGAGGGGAAATGGTGGCGGTGCAGTTTAGACGTTTATAGATGCTTGGCTGGCCTCGGCAGGTTGTGGGGGCTCTGGTTGTGGCAGGTCGGCTCCCTGCTGGACTGGAGCGTCTTCGAGTTCCGGCAGATCTGATAAAAAATGGTACTAGTGAAATTGGTCACGTTTTCGCTTGAGTTGGCTTTGTGACGGATTCGGCAGCGACGCGGTACTATCTCTGCTCTAGACCTGCGTATAGATGGACAACAGTACCGACGGTGCTTCGTATTTCGCACTGTTAATTAGTACGAATAGCGTGGATGACGGAAAATTAAGAAAAGCTGTTTTCCGGTGTTTCGCGATCGAAATATTTGGACAACCGATAAGTACAATTAATACGGATTATTTACGAATAAGAGCGAACTTTGTAGGATGAAAAATAGGAAGTTGAGCACGGACACGTATACAACCCTGTAAAAATTATGTAACTTTGTTACAAATGTATTTATAGCAGTGACGGCTCGTCAGGCGAAGTAGCCAAAACCAAAAAAAAATAAAACCAGGAGGGAATTTTTTCGACAATATTAAATAATAATGTACCAATACAGCTACCATTTTAGCCCTTAAAAAATAATTATGTTTGAATCAATAATATTAATTTAATCCGAATGTATTTATGCATAATAAGGCCCCGGTTAACTCCGATGGACAAACACTCGTCCATTTTGACGCGCCCCAGCCGACCGTGTCCGTGCACTACCCTCGGCCTCGGTCCGTGAGCTCAGAGCAGCAAATGAAGATGAAGACCCAACGTCCAAGTTGCTTTTTACCGTCGCTATGGTTACGTGACGTCAGTAACGCGAGATGATGTAATAATTTGCATATGGTGATGAAGGGCAATTTAAAAATAGATCAGTCGTATGCACCATTGTTTTAGCATTGGTTCGCCTAACCTTAAAGTATTTATTTTGAGGCTTCGCGAAACTTACGGTTATAGATATCGTTTTTACGTGATTTACTGTGTGATAAAAAAGTTTTGTTTTTATTTTTAAGTTAATTCAGCAGTGTACGTACCTACTTAGTTTAATTTTTATTGTGTATTTGTACGTAATAAAAATATAAATTAGTCAATGTTTGTTTAAGTACCCGCACTATGCCTAGCTCTAGAATCATTAAATTGTTAGTAGAATGCAGTAGTTGTAACATTTAGAAGTAATTAAGTACTATTAATGAGTAACAAAACTGTTATAATTTCCACTTTTTATTTTAAATTGCCATAACAATTGTTTCGACACACAGTGTCTTCGTCAGATAGTCTAATCTAACTAAGATTAACAGATTTTTCAACATTTTCAAAATTATTAGAATGTAATAAAACAATAACTTTAGCCCGTAAATAAATTAAATATCTAAATAAACCATAATTTTATTATTTAATGAACACTAAGAAGGAAACACCCGACAAGGGTTAACAATAGATGGAATAATTACATAAACGAATACAGGGTGTAACCTATAAGTTTAATAATGGGGAACTATTCAAGTCCAATTGATCATTTAATAAAACATTAAATTTTTTATATTTGTTTATTTCCATTGACTCAAGTAGATTTACGGGCTAAAGTTATTGTTTTATTACATTCTAATAATTTTGAAAATGTTGAAAAATCTGTTAATCTTAGTTAGATTAGACCATCTGACGAAGACACTGTGTGTCGAAACAATTGTTATGGCAATTTAAAATAAATAGTGGAAATTATAACAGTTTTGTTACTCATTAATACTATATAATGAATTTCCATCAAGTATCGGCTACTTCAGTAGAATATGTAATTAAGTACGACGACTGACCCTAAGTCCTTATTCATATTTTATCTAATAGTAAAATGTCCTAACGTGCATATGAAATAAAGATAAAGGTATCACATTAGGTTCGCGATCCTCATCAAAACGCATCCGACGGAAAACGGTGAAGTTGAAAAGGGCGGATAACAGTTTCACTTCCTTCGCACGGATGGCAATCTCCAGGATAAGTAACATCCAGACTCGGTTAAGCCGTCGACCCTTCGAGATTATTAATGATTAAAGTTAGAGCTGCTATTATTTTGAGAGACGTTTTAGTAAGACGGAAAGTATAACTTAACTTCTCAAAAGTTCTTTACTTAATTAGTAGGATAGAAACGGAAAAAAAACCTAGACGAACTTTCTGCTGCATTGATTAACGACAACAACTTAATAAGTATATTCTTTTTTTTTATATAAAAGAAATTGACAAAATTCTTTGCTCGGCACGTTCGTTGATAATATTTTGCTACTCCCACATATAAATTTGCTGTTTCCTTTAAACTAAAGTGATTGGAAAAGTGGACTATTCCGGTTAACTGAACGGATATGCTTTCATATCCATCATAGTTGGGATATGAAACTGACCAACCACAGTAGTCAAAGACAAAGAAACCAAATTTATATATTGTAAATTTTACGAATGGTTTTCTGACACTTGACAGAAGTAAGGTTAAGAATATACTTCCATATCATATGCAAATCTTTCAAATAAAATTTGTTATTTTTTAATTTAAATCAAAACATTTATCCAATACACAATTTTTTCCTAAATAGTGCACGAAAATTAAAGGTATAATACTACTATTAATACCAAAATATATTTCTACCGAACTATTGATATTTTCTGACCGAACTAAAAATTTGAGCACAGAAGCACTTTCTAATTTCAAAAATCTTCAGTTTTCCACTCATTTCTAGACAATTACTACAAGATTTAATGCATAAAATGCATTGTATACCTACAAAATGAACGTTTTTTACTAACCTTGGTTGTTTTTTTGCACTGTAAATAATTGCCCACCGCGATATTTTCTGATATATTTTGAACGGGGATCCAACCCCAATTAACCTTAAAATTTTTATTATATACAACAGATATAGAAAAATAACTGGTAAATCTTCCTTAAATAGTGGAAAATGAAGTTGAGTACATAAAACAGACTAAAATATAACATTTTTAGAAAAATAATAATTCCAACTAATGGTTTTAAGATTGGATATGTTTTTCACTTGTTTTCGCACAGAAAACAAAAGGGTTTGTTTGAGTTTACTACGCAAGCAAGCAAATGCCATGGTTTAGAAAAAAGAAATTATTCATTCTTATTATTAAATATATCGCTGTTTGTCTGTTATTCTGCAATATACCGAATGTGAGAAAGATAGATATATTCAAAGTGATTTTGTGAAAATATAAGAAATGACCCAAATCGAAAAATATAATACAGTGTAATTTGATCCATGGATTTGCTAACGAAATTAATATTTCTTCAATTGTTTTTTATTATCTTTCTCACAAGTTCACGGCCAACTAAAGAGACAACTTATAATGCCTGATTTAAATATTTAAAAAAAAATTTAGTACGAAGCTCGGAAGTTGAATGGTAGAAAAAATATACTGTACAACTCGAGGGGATTATTTATATTTCGCTCGGAAGTTTGTGCACTTCGTCTACGGCGCCGAGCTCAATTTACTTCATGTGGATTTTAGAAAATTTCTATTAATTGTAAAACTCTATATAATAATTAACCAAACATTTTTTTAATGTTCTATGGATAATTAAAATTATAATCAAGACAACATAAGTTAGTCACCCTAATAAAAACATGTCTGCAGACTTGATGGCTTTCAGGTTTCTGGAAACGCTAGATTACTGCTTGTGAGTGCTTGTACTTAATTAGTCCAAAGGCGTATTTTGGGGGTACACAAGGGGGTAATCATGGCCGGATCAAGCCTATAATTAGTTTATAGTTCCATTTTTTCCTATAAAAAGTGACATCTAAAAAGAAACTATTTAGGACAACTTGAGACTCCTTATAAACTACTATGGTTGACATCAGTGGCGGATCCAGGGGGGGCTTACAAAATGGGTGTTTTTTTACCTTGAACCTTGAAAATTGGAGGACGTGTGAAGGGTTAGAAGGTTTTTTAGAAGTCACGTTTGAGAGTAGGTAGATTTTTAGAGCCGAGATACGCTGTTTTTTTTTTAATCGCCCCCCCCCCCCCCCAACAAAATCCTGGATCCGCTACTGGTTGACATGACACTGCTTTGTCCGGTCCGTTGACAATGTTAAAGTATTAGCGAAACTGAGTATAATGGTCTTTTCGTAAAAGCTTTTAAGGATGCGATTGGTTTTTGATGCACTAGTTTTTCTATAAGAAGAGTTAAGAAACTTATATCTCTAGAGAAAAAAAAGAAAATTATTCACAAAAATGGTTCATTGATCGTGACAGTGCTGACAACTTTTAATTTGGCGTATGATGCTCCCACACTTTAATTTTACGTAAACTTTACGTGCATACAATATAGGCAAGAAATCATTGCCTACCCTGGGGACAATGAAACAATCGCCCACCAAAATTATTTCTTTACATTTACATTTTTTCCGGCAATATTTCTGGGTATGTAGAGGACCCGGACCAAAAATTAATCGGCTATCATTGAAGATCATTTCCACGAACGTATTCGAGTCGTCGATTAATCGTAAAGTATAACTATCCGAAAAGCAGAGATTTTACATTATATTAGCCTGTAATGGGAAAACAAAAGCACTGCTTTGATGCGAGTGGAAGCGAGCGAGAGAGGCGGTAGACAGTAAGCTAAAAAGAGATGCAACAAATATACGTGACTCGAGACCTGAGCCTCCATCTCAATATAAAACATGAAACTTGTCTGTATATAGTTTAATAATTGGGTTAGTTAAGATCCTAATTAGTAACGTAAAATAAGAAAAACTTTCATGGTTTTTGCTTATAAGTATCGTATATTATAATTTACATAATAATTGACTTCTTTTTTTGGCAAAATGGGTTCAATCAAGTGGATGATTATAAAGCTGAATATAAAACGCATATGAATAAAATTTATTCATAATAATAATAATAATAATAATGTTTTCGCCCTTTGTTTACTTTTGCTATAAATGTCGCGCGTCGTCGTCGGTTGTCGGAAAAAAAGTGGAGATGCCACATACAAGTAATTTAAGTGTATTGGCGATGTCAACTGTGTTGAAAATTATAAGTCAATAGTTTGAAAATTAAATTTTTGCCTACCATGTATTAAAGGGCTTTGCACGCCACTAACGGAAAAGTGGTTGCCAAAACAGCCAAAGGGAAGTGCAAAAGAACCAACTGTTAGTTCTCAGCTCTTAGAGGATAAGTTTAAGAGATTTTTAAATTATTTTAATTTTTACGGTGTCGTCTGTTATGCTCGTCATACCGTTGTGTGTCCAATTTTTATTTATTGCTGTTGTTAAAGTGTAGTGGCCCGAATCCTGAAGAAGGAAATATATTTTCTGAAACAACGCCGAATTAAAATTTGGGTTTACTTGCACCTTAAGATCATAAAACCATTTACACTAAAATTTCTACTGGATCACAAATCAAAGTAATATACAGGGTTTTATGGAATTGACGCATTATATTTAAGCCCGTAAATTCTGATATCGAGAGAAAACTATTTTTAAATGTCGCATGATTATAATAAACTACCATTTTTTTTGGTATTATGGATTGATCACGCTGCTACTGGAAGAGTTATAAAGAATGAGTGACATTTGTTTCCTTTTATTTGAAATGTCAATTAATTGAAGTCAGTGACTCGTGATTAGTTAAGAAAAATAAATTAAACTTGCCCCCTCAAAAAATTTCAGACTAGCACAACAATGGTTATAAATCCAATCTACCACAATTTACTCCAACACAATACAATAAATAGACGCAAAATACAACTATGCCAAAAGGCATGTTATTAAGCAATTCAACATTGAATTATTCATTTATCTACCAAGATTCAAATAATGTAAATGTAAACAATAAACCGAACGCCCAATATATTATTCACTCTGAACTCTCATCAGAAGTTGGAAACCAGTTCTAGGACCTGTATCTATTAAAATATGAATTTTTAAAAATTAGCCAGTTAACACCTCTAACTAACTAACTAACTAACCCGTATACCTACTTAAACCTTATTAAAATGTGTTCTTTTCTAAATATTTTTTACAAAAGGTATGTTGACACATTTTATTTAGTGTTTATTTAAAAAATAATATTAGTTTAGTAAAAATAAATAATATAAATAAATTTTATAACAAAAATTATTTTAATTGTCTCAAAAGTGCTTCTTATTTTACGATACCATATCCGTTATCCCTTTAAAAATATTCTAACTAAACTAATTAATAATAAAACTCATAGAGGCGTGTTTCATATTTTATATTGAGAAAGCGAAGTATTTTGCAAACCACGGTAAAACTTAAAGATTAGTACCAAACGCGTGCTTTCTTGGCGCAGACTGATAGATGAAGGAAAGCCGAAGATTGTGACGGGTTTATTTGTTACATCTCTTTCAACCCTACTGCCTACCGGCTCTCTCGCTTGCTTCCATTCGTACAAAAGCAGTGCTTTTGCTTTTGAATAAGACGCGAATGTACAGCGAAATCTTTGCTTTTAAACCTGTCTTACGGAATACCTTTACAGGGATCTAGTTTAGAATATAAATAAGCAAAGAATTCGTTTGTGGAAATGATATAGGATAAATTTTTCGGTTCTTTATTATTATTTATTGTTTTAATGTAGAGATAAATTAATAAAGTTGGATTACACGGACAAAAACTAATATATAAAAAAAAATTGTTTCTATTTGTTTTATTGTTCCCAGAGTGGGCAATGTTATTTTGCCTATATTGTATGCCCGCGACTGGAGATCACCTACTTAATAAACTGAAAATAAAACGGATTGATTGCATTTTGATGAAAATTCCACACCTGTAATTTTTAACCAATCCAAACGTGTATTTTTGACAGATTACCACGACAACGAATTAATTTTAGTGGACATTTTTTCCTCGTTGGTACCCAACAGCGAATTATATTGGAAATTTTTTGACGTTTATAATGACAGAATATTTTTTTGAAAATCTGGTTCTTCTTTATTTACATGATAATTTTGATACATTTCAATTACAAAGCTAAGATGTTTTCTATACTCTTTGGACACCTCCTTTTTTCTTAATGGCGAAAATGCAGGACTTGGAATGGAATGAATTAAATGTCTATGTCTAATGAAATATATATATAATATTTAGAAACTATTCTATTCACCTTTTTTCATTTAGCGCTTTGAATTTTGAATAGTTTAGATGCAAAATATTCGTGAACAATTCGAAACAATTTTTTTTTCTTTAAGTAGGAGCCACAATCCTCTATTAATGCAGGTAAATAAGTTATCGCACGATGATTGATCTTTACTTCAGAAAATTATTCCTCGTCTTCGACTCGGGATAATTTTCAAAATATTAATGACCTCGAAAAAATTTCCGGAAATAATTTGACCTTAGTGGTATTATAAGTGAAAATATGGGCTTTGGAAATTGAAGCAATTTTTTAATTATTCCATGATTAGTGGACGCAGTGTATTTTATTTATATTTATTTATTATAAAATTGTTTATTATTAATTCTATAGGTTCAATTTCCTAAGGGTATCTATGAAAATGAATGTATTTTTTGTAAAAAGGTTAAAATGCCATATTTAAAATGGAAATAATAAATCAGGAATTAAGCACACCATATCTTTCCCATACAAAAAATCACAATAACGACGCCCCAATCGGCCGCGCATTGCATAGATACGTCAACCCAGTATGTTACTTTTTTATGAAAGTGGCACACACTCCCGCGGCATACAAATACCTTTTTAAATTCGGCCGTTCGTGTCTGCAGCAAATTATTTACAGAGAGGGGCTCCGAGTCTCCGCTATGTAAATGGATCATTCTTTGATAAGGGAAAAGATTGATGCTGACATAAAATTTACAGACATGGCATCTGCCATGTGAATAAATGAAACTGATGTATTTCACAGAAATCGTATCCGAGCAAGGCAAGGTTAGGTAATATCTGTAAATTTTCTTGTATTTTTTTATACACACGGCGGTAGGGGCGCAGCTAAAGAGAGGAGCTTGACGGCAAAGGGGCCCGTCCATCCTCTTCAGGAAAAAATTAGGAGTTTACTGTATGAAAAACCATCCGTTTTAGCAGTGGCGTAGCAAGAAAATATGGGGGGGGGGCGGCTCAATGGGCGTAAGTAGGACATTTTTTTTCTGAGGAGCGGAACAGTCGGGACTACATGTATTCCATGATATTATACCTAGCGAGGAAGGTGGAAAAGAGCCGCAGGCGAAAAATTTTCGGGGCCACGCCCCAAGTTCGTTTAAAATTCACCTAACCACTATCAAATTTCGAAAATTAAATTATTACCTCTCCGCGTCTGCATGGTTGGATTAAATTTGTTTTTGTAAAGGTTTTTTTTTTGATATTCCTAGCTGAGTCTTTAAAAAAAATGTTTTTTTTTAATTTGTGAAAAATATGAATATTTGAGTCAATCCAAAATTTTAACATATAAGACGTACTCTGACTCTAACCAGCGGTTTTCGGGCTCGGTTTTTTATGATTAAAAATAAAGTAAATATCGCTCACCACGCCAATTTTGATGATTTTTCAGAATTCATGTATTTTAGGAGCGTAGATCTAAGAGCAGTTTTTGGTGCAATGCTTAGGTTTTGAAATACTCCTTCTTAAGGGCCGTTTTTGTATTTTTTAATAAAGCATTCTCGTTTCTTCCCGCACTATTTTTTTTATTATAAATTATTACACTTCTTCCATAAAAAATGAGGGGCTCCGAGTCTCCGCTATGTAAATGAATCATTCTTTGATAAGGGAAAATATTGATGCTGACAGAAAATTGACAGACATGGCATCTGTCACGTGAATAAATGAAACTGATGTATTTCACAGAAATCGTATCCGAGCAAGGCAAGGTTAGATAATACCTGTAAATTTTCTTGTATTGTTTTTATAATAAATGGCGGTAGGGGCGCAGCTTGAGAGAGGAGCAGAAGGCAAAGGGGCTCGTCCATCCTGTTTAGGCAAAAATTAGGTATTTATTTTTAAAGAGAAAAATTAAAGTTAAAATTTTAATTGAAACATTTTACATTATGTACTAAATGTACCGGATGGTCAACTAAGAATGACCGCCGGCCATATCTCAGAAACTAGTAATCGTACGGCATCCGGGTAAATTTTTTTATTACAAAAGTGCCCAAAAGATAATGCTGGAAATTATTTTTAAGTTCCGCATTTTGCCGCAAGAGGGCGTAATTGAAAAGTAAATTTTAAAATTTTACATATCTCCAAGAATGCCACATGAAGGTTTGATAATACCATTAAAAAGCTTGGACAATTATGCATCATTTTGGTCTTATGCTCATTGGCGTACCAACTTTAATAAGAGGGGGGGAAGCTGTTGAAAGTGTAATCAGTTAAATCGCTGTAACTTTTAAACGACTTATCCGATTTTAGCAAACTAAAGACTGTTTGGAAGAGAAATGTATGCACTTTCACCAATCGTATTTAGTTGTCCATAATAGTTCGCAGAAAAAATGCTAGAGGGCGCAATTTGCAATAATAACACATTTTTTGATTTTACTCTGAAAAAATAAATCATACGGTAAAATCGCTTAGTTTTAAAAATTATTCTATTGGCGATAACGCTGAAACGAACGGAGATATCGAGCTGCGGTTTTAATATTTTTTCTAGCAAATTTCATCTACTTTTCGATTATGGTATCATAATTATACCGTATAATTGATTTTTTCGGAGTAAAATCAAAAAATGTGTTATTATTGCAAATTGCGCCCTCTAGCATTTTTTTAGAACTATTATGGACAACTAAATACGATTGGTGAAAGTGCATACATTTCTATTCCAACCAGTCTTTAGTTCGCTAAAATCGGATAAGTCGTTTAAAAGTTACAACGATTTAACTGATTACACTTTCAACAGCTTCCCCCCTCTTATTAAAGTTGGTACGCCAATGAGCATAATACCAAAATGATGCATAATTGTCCAAGCTTTTTAATGGTATTATCAAAGATATTCCTTAATGTGGAATTTTTGGAGATATGTAAAATTTTAAAATTTACTTTTCAATTACGCCCTCTTGTGGCAAAATGCGGAACTTAAAAATAATTTCCAGCATTTTCTCTTGGGCACTTTTGTTATAAAAAAATTTACCCGGATGCTGTACGATTACTAGTTTCTGAGATATGGCCGGCGGTCATTCTTAGTTGACCACCCGGTACATCTATACTATATTATTACAACATATACGATATAATTTTACGAATACGCCACTGCTTTGTCCGGTCCGTTGACAATGTTAAAGTATTAGCGAAACTGAAGCTTGGTATAATGGTCTTTTCGTAAAAGCTTTTAAGGATGCGGTTGGTTTTTGGTGTACTAGTTTTTCTATAAGATGATGTTAAGCAACTTATATCTCTATAGGAAAAAAAAAAGGAAAATTATTCACAAAAAAATGGTCCATTGATCGTGACAGTGCAGGCAACTTTTAATTTGACGTATGATGCTCCCTCACTCTGATTTTACGGAAAGCAGTGGCGTGAATACAATATAGACAAAAAATCATTGCCTACCCCTTGGGACAATGAAACAGTAGCCCACAAAAATTATTTCTTTACATTTAAATTTTTCCAGCAGTTTTTCTGGGTATGTAGAGGACCCGGACCAAAAATGAATCATTGAAGATTATGTCCCCGAACGTATTCATTGTCAATTAATCGTATAGTATAACTGACTGAAAAGCAGAGATTTTACATTATATTAGCCTGCTATGGGAAAGCAAAGCACTACTTTTATACGAGTGGAAGCGAGCTACAGAGGCAGTAGACAGTAAGCTAAATAGAGATGCAACAAATACACATGACTCGAGACCTGAGCCTTTATCTCGATATAAAACATGTCCCTATATAGTTTAGTAAGCTAGAGAGAGGAGCTCAAGGCAAAGGGGCTCGTCCATCTTCTTCAGGCAAAAATTAGGTATTTATTTTTAAAAAGAAAAATTAAAGTAAAAATTTTAATTCACATATTTTTTATGGAAGAAGTGTGATAATTTATAATAAAACAAATACTGCGAGAAGAAACGAGAATGCTTTTTATGAATATACAACACGGCACTTAAGAAGGAGTATTTCAAAACCTAAGCATTTGCACCAATAACTGCTTTTAAATCTCCTAAAATACATGATTTCTGAAAAAATCATCAATTTTGGCGTGGGGACCGATATAAATTTTGGATTGACACCAATATTCATATTTCTCCACAAATATAAAAAAAAATTTTTTTAATACCGAGCCAGCTGGGAATATCAAAAAAAAAACTTTACAAAAACAAATTTAATCCAACCATGTAGAGGGGGAGAAGTAATAAGATTAAGTCATTTTTATATGATATCTTTATTAATAATTAACATCATAGACGTACTAAAACCTACATAACACCTTAGTTACTCATAATACATTAGTTACCATAATTTAATACGTTAGTTACGAAAGCATAATACGTTAGATACCAAATAATATTAGAACTATTTTTCATGAACATGTAAAACAATATTTTGACAGTTTTCAAATTTGATGGATACACCTTTGTCTTTAACGTCCACGATCTTAGGTATGCCCTCTGAAGACTGATTAATGACCGAGCAAGCACTCCTTTCGATTTCGTGCGGTTCCCCAGTGCTTAATCCACTGCCGGAAACATCGCCGATTTGAATTTTGCGAGCAATGGAAACTTTCTTGGTCACACTTTCTTCTAAATACCCTCTAGCAACCTTCGCCGATTCCCATCCACCAAGTTCTTGTAGGTCTAATATATCTCCTCCAGCATTAACAAGAAAATTTGCCAAAGATCTTCTAACGCAGTGATCAGTATACAAATTAGGATTTTCAAGTGAGAGATACTTAGCTACTTTTTGAGGTATTTTAGAGAAGAAGTGAATGCCGCAGGGGTGTACCGTACATTTTCCTTTTCTATATGATACAAACAATCTTTGGTGAGTGACATGGTCTTCTTGATGAAACGTATTAAGGCGCCGTATTTGTCGATTTCCACTCTTTCCTTCAGTTCTAAAGTCGCTCGTAACATGGAATATTTCGGCCATAAGGATGAAGCAGAGTTTTCCTCAGAGAGTTTTGCGAAATACGCCAGCAATACCGTTTCTTCTGCACCTTGAACATGTACTTTGTTTCGCCACTCACAAAACTGCCGATATTCTTTTTCATAATGGATTTTAGATTTGTCAAGTTCAACCTTATAATGTTGGCTGCAGCTAATATTTCGTCAGGAATATCAAAATCTTGCATGATTTTAATGACTTTTTGAAATGCCAAAATGAAATGACATAAAACCTTGTTTTTATTTTCGCATCGCCGTTGTCAATGATACGATAAAGCTTTGAATACAACTCGATTATTAGCGATTTAACACCATCTCGGACATTGCGGGTGACTCGGCTGTTGCCTCGTTACATAGTAATGTCCTTGACTATTATAAATCGCATAATAATCTCGTTATATTAATAGCTATAACTTTCGAAATTTTATAGTAGTTAGGTAAATTTTAAACGAACTTTGGGCGTGACAACGAAAATTTTTCACCTGCGGCGCTTTTCCGCCTTCTTCACTAGGTACAATATCATAAATATAATGTAGTCCTGACTTTTCCTTTCTCCAGAAAAAAATGTCCTACTTACGCCCACTGAGCCTTCCTAGTCGCGCCACATTTCGATAATGTAATTGTTCTACTCCCACACGGAAATTTGCTATTTTCATTACACTAAAGTGATACGAAAAGTGGTATTTTCTTTATAACTGAACGGATATAATTTTATATCCATCCTAGCTAGACAGAAAACTGACCATTCACAGTGGTCAATTACAAAATAACCAAATTTACATGTTGTAAATATTACGAGTCGTTTTCTGACACTTGACAGAAGTGAGGTTGGGAATATATTTCAAAAATATGCAAATCTGTCAGATTAAATTTGTTCTTTTTAATTTAAATCAAAACATTTATCCCAGAGTCTATGCATACACAATTTTTTTCTAAAGTGTGTACGAAATAGTACGAAAATCGAGGGTATGATACCAAAATTATTACCAAAATATATTTCTGCACAAATGCACTTTCGTATTTTAAAAGTATCCAGTTTTCCATTTATTTCTAGACAATATTTTCAAAAGACAAATCCTGAATTTTTTTGTTTATTACCAAAAAATCATGTTTAGTAGATAACGAATGCCAAGATCGAGTTTAAAAATTCGATTAGCGGGATTTTGCTGACGTGTGACTAATAAGTAATTTCCATATTGTTCTGTATTTTTAAAATAGGATTATTAACTATTGTAAATTGTGAGAATATTTTCTAAAAACGAATGTGAATATTTTGTGTTTAGTTTTTATATTATTCCAATTCTTTTCTGTCGATATTGTTGCCAACATTTCTGAAAACAAGGCTTTATTTGCATTTGGCCATTTTTCTCTTGCTTTATACGCCTTGCCCTTGTATTGTATTGTGTTGGATTCAGCGTCGTAACGACAAATTCAGGCCATCTCTGTAAAATCTATTTAGTTCCCGCTATATTATACAACATTCACATATTTTTACTATTTTTTATAGAAAAAAAAAACATCGGGGTGCATGATATTCTAAATAATTTCAATAATTTGAAAAATATATACTAGTTATTTAAAAACTAAATAAAACATCACGTTTCAACGATAAAGAATCAAAAGTCTAAAAGCAACAGGTACCTACGGTAACCCAACACCTCGATATATTGGATATGTCTTGAAGTGTTTAGGAGGAAAGGAGAGGGACAACTATGGTTCTTCCCCCTTCCCCGCACTCCATTCCTCCCTCCCACCCCTCCACCCTACTCTCTTCTCTCTTCCTTCCTCCGTCTCAAGCAGCGGCAGACGTTCACAGTATTCGCCCTACGCTACTGAGTATTGTATTATATTTTTAAATTTAGATCGTGCCGCTTAGTCATCGGCTTCCATATTTTATTTTGATAGCTCCGTCCTAGTTCGGTCCCAATTTATAAAAGGATTTTCCTTAAAGAAGATGTATTATGTTTTCTTTTTGCGGGGAGTTTCTAGAATAAGGTGTTATTTATTGCATGAAATAGCGAAAAACGCATATGACACTGGAATAAACTAGAAAATATACAGTAGTAGATACTTTAGCAAATACGTGGTATTATTTACTTTGTAATATTCAGTTATACCCAGTGGCGGCTCGCGGTCTTAAAAAATGGTGTAGAGCTAGGTATAGCGCGAGTACTTAAACAAACATTGACAAAAAAACCCATGTTACAAAACGCCTCTCTTATCCTCATCTGTCCAACGACTGAATGGAGTTTCCAACAAATTACAAACTATGTCATTATTTGGATTCATTTTTAAAACACACAACTAAGTAGGTACATACGTACACTACTGAATAAACTGAAAAATAAAAACAAAACTTTTTAATCACACAGTAAATTACGTAAAAACGATATCCATAACCGTTAGTTTCGCGAAGCTTCAAAATAAATACCTTAAGGTTAGGCGAACCAATGCTAAAACAATGGTGCATACGACTGATCTATTTTTAAATTGCCCTTCATCATAATGCAAATTGTTACATGCTGTTTGCGTGACTGGCGTCACGTAACGATAGCTACTGTGATTGATATTCACCGTAGCCATGTTGGGCGTTGGTCTTCACTTGCTTTGAGCTAACGGACACGGTCGGCTGGGGAGCGCCAAAATGCACGAGTGTTTATAATTATTGTCCATCGGAGTTAACCGTGGCCCTATTATGTTATATTCGGATTAAATTAATATTATTAATTTGAACATAATTAATTTTTAAGGGCTGAAATGGTAGCTGTATTGGTACATTAATATTTAATATTGTCCAAAAACTTTCCTCCTGGTTTTATTTTTTTTTTGGTGAAGAGCCCCTTTACCTACTTCACCTGACGAGCCGCCACTAGTTATGGATAGTAAAATCTAGGAAATTAATAAATATTTTTTTCTATTCCCACATGGATATTTCCTGTTTTTTTTTACATTTAAGTGACTAGGAAAGTAGGATATTCCAGTTAACTCTACGGCAAAATTTCATATTTATTACTGTCAGTGCTACACAGTGTTGCAACCTTTAAAAATAAAATTTTCCATTTTTAAATAAAAATTTCACGAATGCATACAATACTAAAAAAATATTTTTTAGCAGATCACAACCACAAGTGATCCCAAAAGAATATCCTACGAATATAAAACTGTACGTAAAAATTTTCCTTTTTCCTTCGAAGATAGCGCCGACCTATGATTCCTCTGTGCTTTAGATCTTTATTTCTCACGAATCCAAAAATTTCCCATTAGTTGTCAACATTGTTAAAATTAGATTCCTATGTGGTGTCCTTATAAAGTACTGACTAATCACAGTTTATTGTATTTACTGGGGCTCCGCCTACTTTTTACAGACACTATAAAATTTAAAAAAATTATATAATTTATAAATATACAGGGTGATTCCTAAGTTGATACTTCTTTTGTAGCTGTGTATAGATTAAAATAAACAACTTTTTCAAATACCTTTTTTCAAAAAACTCAAAAATAGGCGCGATAGAAAGGTAAAAAATCTAAGTTCGGGCCTGGCATCAAAACATTCCCCGCTATAGTTTCTGTTGTTTTTCTTATATCTTATTGGTATTAGTCATACGGGTAGTGTTGAACAATCCGGTGCGGTGTGTTTTTTTGTTAATTTTAAATTATTGATACGTGAAAATGGTAAAATTTGAAAACAAAGTGCTTTGAGAATATACGCAGAACGCTTTCCCTTGCGGGCTCATCCAACACCCAGAAGTTTTCTTAATGTTATTCAACGGGCAAGTTAGGCAGGACCGTATTTGATTCGTAGTGTAATAAATGAATGTAAGTACTTTATTTTTGAGTTTTTTGAAAAAAGGTACTTGAAAATGTTGTTTATTTTAATCACCCTGTATGGTATAGTAATATATTATTAATTTGTTCAATATAACAGAGGAGGCTAATTTAATTAAGAATGGTGTGCCTAAGGAGAAAAACGCAAGAGACCATTTTTATGTAGAATTGACCAGGCTAATCAGAAATAATATCCACATAAAAAAAGATCAGTGGCGTCCCACTTTTTTTCTAAAAAATATATAATCGCTTCTTCATTAAAAATTATTCTATTGGCGATAACGCTGAAACGAACGGAGATATCGAGCGGCGGTTTTAATATTTTTTCTAGCAAATTTCATCTACTTTTTGATTATGGTATCATAATTATACCGTATGATTTATTTTTTCGGAGTAAAATAAAAAATGTGTTATTATTACAAATTGCGCCCTCTAGCATTTTTTTTTGAGAACTAAATACGATTGGTGAAAGTGCATACATTTCTCTTCCAAACAGTCTTTAGTTTGCTAAAATCGGATAAGTCTTTTATAAGTTACAGCGATTTAACTGATTACACTTTCAACCCCCTTTTATTAAAGTCGGTACGCCAATGAACATAAGACCAAAATGATGCATAATTGTCCAAGCTTTTTAATGGTGTTATCAAAGATATACCTTAATGTGGAATTTTCGGAGATATGTACAATTTTAAAATTTACTTTTCAATTACGCCCTTTTGCGGCAAAACGCGGAACTTAAAAATTATTTTCAGGATTTTCTCATGGCTGCTTTAGCTATAATTTTTTTTTCTTGAATTTCTATGCCCAGTAGTTTCCGAGATATGGCCGCTCGTCACCCTTAATGAATCACCCGGTACAACAAGAGTATAATATGATGTCTATATCTCACCAGGAAGTAATTTACTTACAAATATTATTTGGTCCCAGTAAAAATAAACCAAACAAATCATTTATTTAATATTAAACGAACTTTTTCTTTTAAATGTGTACCACTGTGTATAAGACTTATTCATTCTTCCTTACTTTAATCAGTATTTTGTTTTTAAGTTTTATACCATACAATTATTTGCAATTAAGCACTAAATTAATATCTACCCGTAAATGATAAGTGGTTATCAAGTAACTTCAACTAAATTATCTTATGCTACGAGTATAGTAATAAATAAATCATTTCATGCATGTAGAACATGCTTGTCTGTTTCCAATATTGCTAATGTTATAATTACGACATTATCAGCAATAATTAATTATAATGTTCGTAGATGGTAATATAATAATTTGTGAATTTATTATGTAGACATGTGCCTATATTAAATTACGTGGCCTTAAGCAGATGAAATAAAAAAAAAGGATAAAACCGGAAAAGAGCGTATATATTATGATAAAGTACCTCAATCCCAATACCAATCATCACTTCAATTATTTCTTTAGTTTTCCATAATAACATTAAACTTACACATCAATGAAGGTAAGAAACAAGAACACAAAGTCTTCCTACACTGTTATAGTTTTGGTTTAAAAAACTTCTACACATGTTTCGAATGCAGAAGCATTCATCTTCAGGAGAATAAATGAAAAGAACCTTAACGGAGCATCAAAATTGTAGGTTAGATGAAAACCAGTTCAACGAGTAGAACGGTGAGAAAATCGGTACGTACAGCTCGTGCAATATAGCTTGAGCTCTGACTTTTGGGTGCGCAGTAAACAGGTGGGAGGAGCTAGCCGAGAGCTCATTATTTTGATGATCTTTGAAACGCACACTTCTGTACAGTCTGTCAGAAAAGTAGGACCTTCATTGGAAAAAAAGTTATTACTATATTTATTTGTAATAATACCTTTTAAAAGTAAAGTCTTAAACCGAGTATTGAGCGGTCAAAGCCGTGAAATAGTTTATAATTTAATAAAATTTATGCAACAAGAGGCAGATACAGACCAGAAATTGATATCAGGAAGGTTCACGAACGTGTTTCAGCCGCTACAAAGATTAGTCTAAGCGCAATTAAACGAATTAAGCAAGAAGCCAAAAATATCGAATCCGGAGCAGTTAAATCTTTTTCGGCGTAAAACAACCTGTATCAAAGGGCACACGCCTAATAAACGCTGGAGGAGAAGATGGTTTTGTGCCAAATTCATACGTCAGATGGAAGTCACACTGTAGTACTGGGGATTACCACAATGAAATGAACTACGAAAATTATGAAAAGTGGGTAAAAAACAACCTAGTGCCGAATTTACGCCCGAACAGTGTAGTAGTAATCGACAATGCGCCATATCATAATAAGCAAATAAATAAGTGCCCTACATCTGTAACAAAAAAAGAAGACATGAAAACGTGGTTACGTGAGAGAAATATTCCATTTGACGAAAAAATGTTAAAACCAGAACTCTACAGTTTAATTAAAATGAGGAAACCAAGGGAGAAAAGTTATAAAACTTGGTTGATGATGAGATTGATGCAATATTTTCCAGTGCGGGGCACACCGTGGTTCGACTACCTCCGTACCACCCTGATCTTAACCCTATTGAACTAGTGTGGGCACAGATGAAAGAGTTTGTGGCCACAAGAAACGTCACGGTTAATCTAACAGATGTTATGAAATTAACCGATACTTTTTTTGAACAATTTTCGGTGGACCAGTGGAAATCATGTTGCGAGCGAGCAAAAAGATTTGAATTAGAGTATATGGAAAACGAACCCATGGTGGATATTGTTGTAGAAAACCTAATAATACATTTGAATGACACTGACAGCAGTTCAAGCGAAGACTCTGATGATTATGTAAGCGAGGGTTCTCTGTCCGGAATAGAAGAATTAGACAGATGAAACTGATTACCAACAATTTAAACACATATGAATAGATGCAAATATGTATATTGTTTCGAGAAAGGGCAGCCATAAAAGCATAATAAACACATAATTAGGCCATATTATGCAAAAAGCAACTAACCCTCAATGTATCTAAGTTTGCATGGTCAAAACATATAAAATAATTTTACTGTTAGAATAATAGAATTACAATATAATTTACATATTGAATAGTTAAGTTTAGTATTGAAAAAATTTCCGATAATTTAAATTATAATAAAAATAATTAAAAGGAATTAACTATTTTGTTGGTTGGTTGATTTTTGCATAACAGGGCCCAATTAGCAAACACGATTAGCAGTCATTACGGCTTTATCAATCAAATCCCACTTTTACTTTCTACGCGGACTGTACTTTACTAAAACTCGGTATTAGGTATCTCTGTCGTACACTGACTCACCTTTTCTTTCTTCTGCGCATCTCAGGGCTCATGCTACATTGCATGACCTGTATGGTGCATTGTAAAAAAAATATATGGGATTAAGGCTTAGGGCAAGAGTTTAAATGTGGCATAAGCCCTAAGCCTTAATCCCATATATTTTTCTTTTTTATAACGTACGTACGAACTGATTTGTGTTCTTATTTCTTATCTTCTGAATTTCCACTCCACTTTAAGTATGAACTATTTCTTCAAATTAACAACAAAGTTGGTAAGGCAGTTGTCTCAAACGATATTTTAAAAATAATATTCTTAGTGGGAACATTACACATTATGTCCCGTGGCAAAATCTACATAGGACGCTTTATTTAGATGTACTTTAACTATATTTTACGCATTGTCGCAAATTTAAGCCTTCATACAGGGGTTGGAGCTCATATTTCGGAAAAATAAGAAAATAGACATAGCAGGATTTTGCAATCTATTTCACGCTACAAAATCTACATGGTATGTCTCATTTGGATGACCTTTAACTAAAAATTACGCATAGCCGTCGAATTAAACCTTCAAACTGGGGTTGGAGCTCATATTTCGAAAAAAAAAACATTTTATAATCCGCTTAAAAGTTACGATCGGACATTAACGAAGAAAGTACATCAAAACTGTTTATTTAATTTAAATAAAAACATAAACGAGGTATTCAAGAAATATTTTGTGGTAGTAGCTTCTGATTTTCCGAAATTATTGTTTCATTGCAATAGCAAAAATTATCAATTCGACGTTTGCACACTCGATTTGACAAAAATGAGTTAAAATCACTTGCACACGTAATTATTGTTAACTAACACTAGGTGGAAATCCATAACTATAAAGTTATGGGGGAATACAGTGCAACAAAGTTAAACTTGTAAATTTCTATTATATTAAAAATAACATAATATATGTTTCCCTATTCCCCAATACTGTGTAGCTTCATCAGATCATCACTTTGGAAAAAAATGATTTTAGAAAAAAAAACATGAATTTTAATTTAAATGAGTTTGTTCCAACCTTGACGTTCTTACTGTACCGGGTAATACATCGTGGTTAGAAACATAAGAAATCCCATGCAAGTTTTAGATTGTGAAAATATTTGCTTCCCTGTTGACTTTAGAGTGGGGTTGTAGGAAGATGTTTTAATAGTCTCTGTGTGGTGAGTGCACATGAGGAATTTGAACAATTTTTTATAAACTGATCTTAACTTATTTGAATATGATTCCGGTTGGGTTTTTATAGAAATTTAATAGGTTATGGTGCGGACACCTGCGTTGATTGGACTTTTCAATCTGTGATTTGTCATTATCAAATGAAATTAGCAAACGGTAGGTTTTTTAAAAATATTTAACACATACATTTTACAGTGGATTTAATTTCATTTTCAAATAAAACGAACATTACTTTCAAAACAGATATTTTAATAAAAAACAAATTATTTTATTTACACTAAGACCTATTAAGTAATAGTAAAATCATCAATAATTGCTAAAAGGGGGTGAAAATAAGAGGGTGTGTAAAAATAAACAATTGTTTATAAAAAAAACCTAACAATTTTATTTTAAGAAAAATCTACAATCGTTTGGAATATTGTTAAATATTAATTAAATGTTGAAATAAACCGCCATTTGCTGGTAAATAATATCCTAAACGATCGTAAAATTCTCTCTACGAACATTAGCGAGTTGGTACTGGGTAATTCTTTCAGATTGCATTAAAATTGAACTTTTAACTGCTCCAAATTTTCAAACCTTTTATAAATAACTTTTTTTTAAATGGTCCCAGAGGAAGAAGTCGTTTGGTGAGAGGTTAGAAGACCTAGCTGGCCAATTGATTGTTGAGTTTGGACTGACAACATGCCCAGTAAAAGCATTATTTTGAACTAAATCTCCTGATTTTCATCAGCCACTTCTTCTAGTGCGGGTACAATTTGATTTTAAAAAAGATCTAAATATGTTGGACCCGTAAGATTTGTGATGTCCAAAAAATACTCAGGAACATTCACGTTCTGATGGTTCTGGAATCGAGTGCATTCAAGACGATGTTTATTTTGTAGGATCCAGTACCGATAATTTTGAATATTCAGCTCATAATTTAATGTAAACGTGCATTCGTCTGAGAAGCAAATATTTTATAAATAATATCTGTTATTGCTAGCTCGCTCCATCTTCCGCTCTTCATTCCCTTTTAGTGATTTTTGATGGTTTTGATACTTATATGAATGATATTTATGCTTTTTCAAAGTTCGCCGTACTGCGTTGTAATATTTTTCTAGCCCTTGCCTAAAAGTTCTAGTGCTGATATTTTTATTTTCTTCGACGCGAAGTAAAATATTAAGATCTTTATCATTGTTTTCTTCCGCTCTCTCATGATTCTGTGCTGTGCACAGGCGCGTAACTACAGAGCCCCCCCCCCCGAGGTCGCTAGCCCCCCCAGAAAAAAAGGCTGACTTTGTAAGCTCGCTACTCGCCTCGCAAATATAGCATCAATTTTTACATAACAATGTCATTTATTTTATAACTAATCTCAAATTTTGACGTATTGCTTTTGCTTTAACATATTTAGCTGCAAGGCTGGCAACTAAACATATAATAATAAAATTATAATAAATGTATTTTGGTTGTAAACTTATTTGGTAATTTTACTCGTTGTACTTTGGGTATGTTTATTCAACGATGTACGAAATAATCTTGCCAAATATCACTCGACCATAATTTTTTTATTGGTTAAATTTTCCATTTTTCACTCAAACTTTTTTGGTAATACTCGTTGAACTTTGGGCTTGTTTATTCAAAAATTAAATCAGAATTAACATGTCCAAATTCAACTCGAAAAATTTCCAAAAAAAGTTTTCGTGACAACTGAAAAATCTAACTGATAAAAAACGAGAGCGTGTGATATTACTGTTGATATTGACCAAATTTGTTAAAATTTGGGTGTGGACCAAAAAAAATTTCATCTGCGGCGGGCTCTCCGCCGACCCGCATCTACAGGAGCCGCCACTGAAAGTCACAATAACAGGCCCACCCTAGGCCACCCCCAGGTCAGAGGGCTACTTACGCCACTGGCTGTGCATTTGCAGTTGTTTATTACAGTGCCTTTCACATCAAACTTAGTAAAAACTTTTCGTATTCGCAACTTGGTAGGCATGGGTAAACTATATTCCTGACACTTCATACCGTTTAAACACCATTATCCCTTTATAAATTCCATTTAACAAACCATTATAGTTAAGTTCTTGGCACAGTATTGCTATCATATCTACATGAATGGTCGTTAGTAGATGTTGTTTGCACTAACTATGACTGTGTGACTAGAAGAGCATCAGGAATTATTATATATCAAAGTTGGGAATCTTAATAGTCCAAGTTTGCTAGTGTAATATCTATAAAAATTCAAGAATAACGTTATATAGTTTGTACTACAATGGTGAATATTATTTTAACATCACACGAAGAAGTAGATTCTTCCGAGCGCGATATGGATAATCCACTCGAGTTGTACAATATATTTATTCTATGACTTAACTTCCGAACTTTATACGAAAAATATTTTTCCATGTATATTTGTATTTAATAAGTCATTAACAGTGGCGTAGCCAGAAAATATGCTCAGTGGGCGTAAGTAGAGCATTTTTTTCTGAAAAGAGGGACAATCGGGATTACTTGTATTTTATGATATTGTACCTGGTGAAGAAGGCGGAAAGATTTTCGGGGCCACGCCCAAAGTTCGTTTAAAATTCACATAACTACTATGAAATTTCGAAAATTAAATTATTACCTCTCCCACTGTGCATGGTTCGATTAAATTTGTTTAGCTCTTTAGTTAAAATAAACATTTGTTATATTTGTGAAAAATATGAATATTGGTGTCAATCCAAAATTTGAACATAAAACGTATATATGACTCTAACCAGCCTTTTTCGGGCTAGGTTTTTCATAATAAAAGTAAATATCGCTCACCAGGCCGAAATTGATGATTTTTTCTAAAATCATGTATTTTAGGAGCGTAGATCTAAGAGCAATTTTTGGTGCAAATGCTTAGGTTTTGAAATACTCCTTCTTAAGTGCCGTTTTGTATATTCATAATAAAGCATTTTCGTATCTTCCCGCATTATTTTTTATATCATGAATTATCACACTTCTTCCATAAAAAATGTTTTAATTAAAATTTTTACTTTAATTTTTCTCTTTAAATATAAATAGGTACCTACTTAATTGTTTTTGTTTTTGTTGTAAAAATATTTTATTGTTTTGAGTTATATTTTTGTTGATTGACAAGTATATAATAGATAAATACTATAAAATATTATTATTTTTACTCGTTTTCTTATAAAATTGGATCATAAATCAATAACTAAAACGATATGCGTCCGAAACCTTAAACTCTATATTAAACAGGACTTTTAGAAGGATAAGTTTTAAATACTAAACGTTTCCTACCAGACCTTTGTAATCTAAGCCAAGAATACATTATTTAAAAATTTAAATTAAGAGTCCGAGCTCCTAGCCCCCCCCCCCCCCGCTCCTAATTACGCCACTGGTCATAATAAAAGTAATCCTAAGACTGTGCCCTGGGGTACACCATATATAATTTTCTAATTTGCCTTGAACTATCATTAATAATGGCTTTTTGTTCCGTGTGTGAAAGGTAACTTTTAAATAAATTATAAGAAATTCCTCTTATCCTACATAAGTGTAATTAGAGGAGTAGGGAGTAGAATAGTAGTTTGTACAACAAGAGTGGATATGATGTCCATATCAAACTTCCGAGCGCAATATGAACAATCCACAGTTGTACAGTATATTTTTTCTACGACTTAACTTCCGAACTTCATGCTAAGAATTTTAAATATTTGTTTAAATTAGGCATCATAACTTGTCTTTTAAGTTGGCCATGAACTTGTGAGAACGATAATAAGAAACAATTGAACAACAATTCGTTTTGATGGCGAACCCATGGACCAAATTACACTGTAACATATTTATCGATTTGGGTAAGTTCTTATATTTATACAAACTCACTTTTGAATATATCTATCTTTCTCACATTCGGCTTTTTGCAGAATAACAGACAAAAAGCGATATATGTATTAATAAACACGAACAATTTATTTTATCAACCGTATGTATTTTGATTTTACTGAATTGCACAGAAGAAAAAAAGGTTTGTCGGGTTTATTTTTTCTTGCGTATAAAGTATAACTCCGAAAGTACAACAAAATAGCTGTAGGATTCGTTTTAAACAGTTAAAAATGGATTTTGTGCATTAATATGAATTTTTAACGTTCGCTATGGTCAAATTTTTCAAAATAATCGCCAATTTACAAACTAGTAAGACTGTTAACGTGGAAAGAAAAGTGGCAATAGTGTAAGTAGAAATAACATAACCTTAAAAATTTTAAGTGAAAAATGGATTTTTTTTTCTAGAAATCTTATAGTTTCGTCTGTATTATCGGGTTATCTTTAAAAAGTTAATTTTCTATGTTTGTTGCGTATAATAAAAGGTTTAAAATCAATTGGGGTTGGATCCCCGTTCAAAATATATCGGAAAATATCCCCGTGCACAAATATTTATAATAATATATTATTTATATGGAAAAAAATAACTAAGGTTAGTAAGAAAACGTTCATTTTGTAGGTATATAGTACATTTTATGCTTGTAGTAATTGTCTAGAAATGAGTGGAAATAATGATATTTTTGAAATAAGAAAGTGGGTCTATGTGCAAATCTTTAGTTCGGTCAGAAAATAACAATAATTTGGTAGAAATATATTTTGGTATTAATTTTGTTATTATACCTTCAATTTTTGCACCATTTTGTATACTCTTTTAGGAAAATATTGTGTATACACATACACTGTTGTTCTAGCGCTTTTTCTTTAATAATAATTTCTAAGCTTACCATTTGTAAAAAGATGCTTTCGCATTATCTTCGCTATTATAGTATTGAGTAACTATTGTAAATAATAAAAAAAAGAAAAATCAAACATACTAAAAAGTAAACATCAAATGTCGGTTCACTCCGTTGAACGTTAGTAATAAATAAACTTGTTAATAAAATTCTTTTCTGGACATAGAACATTGATTCTATTTTTGTCAAACAGACTGTCACCTTGATGTGACTGTGGCAGGGCCCGCTCTAGCAATAACGCCGCCCTGGGCAAAATAAGAAATTGCCGCCTTTTTCATCCCTTCTTTGTTTTATACCTACCACAACAGCAAATTGTCTGTCTATTCCTCGCCGCTCGCCGGCTTGTCCTTTGCTGCGACGCCGCCATGACCAAAAAAAGTACCGGTGCTGGTGCCGGCGTTGTTCGGCTTGCTTTGTCGCGGAATTGCTTGATATTATTATAATATTAAAAAGAAAAGGGATCGGTTGAAATTGTCACTGTTTTAAAAATAAGACGGCACGGCAAAACAAAGGAAATTAAATTTGTTAACTGGGAATTGGAATGGTTCCAACTTCATATATACCTAGAAACGTAGGTAGGCAAAACGGGGATTTATGGTGTTTTTTTTTGGATTTTTCATGCCGCTCTTCCAACTTGCCGCCCTGGGCAGGGGCCCAGGTTGCCGCCCCCTAGAGCGGGCCCTGCACATAGACTCTGGAATAAATGTTTTGATTTAAATTTAAAAAGAATAAATTTCATCTGACAGATTTGCATATTTTTGAAGCATATTATTAACCTAACTTCTCTCAACTATCAGAAAACGAATTTACAACATGTAAATTTGGATTCTCTGTAATTGACTACTGTGATTGGTCAGTTTCATAACATAACCTATCTAGGATGGATGTGATATATTCCCGCACAGTTAACTGGAATAGCCTACTTTACCCGCCACTAAAGTGTAAACAGCAAATTTCCATGTAGGAGTAGAAAAATTAATTAACCATTTTTTTAACGTTTTTTTACTATCCACTATTTCGATCACATTAACAGATTATGCGTTGATTAATTTTGTTTACAATTTTCTGGAAATTGTTAAACGTGATCCTCGATTTTGTAAGTTCATAGGCAAAAAAACAAGCCTTATCAATTTAACATAATAAAATACAAAATTATGCGATAATCGGCTATTTTCCTCTACCCCATATGTATGCTTAGACCTGTTTTTTTTTTTACTTTGCAGCCAAAACTTCCTATTCGATAACCAACATCATATGCCGTTAAGTTATAAAACGGCCGACGGTAACGCCAGAAAGTTTCAAATTAGGGAGTGCTAATGACTTCTGGAAATGACGCCCGCTCAACATAAGTTCCTAATGGGTGAGCGCGCTCGATCTTTGGTGTTCAGTGTGCTAATTAAAGGACCGTAAAAATTAAATGCGCTTAATGAGCAACCCAGAGTAACTTAGAAATTGTTAACTAAAGTACCATACTTAAATCTGTCATTTACACAAAAAGAACCGGTTCAATAAGTAGAACGGAGAGAAAGTCATAATGTAACTTGCATTATAAAAAAGGAAGAAAAAAATATGGGTTTATGGCTTAGGGCACAACATAAGAGTAATAAGTAACTTCATTATGAGATTAACATCTATATTTTAGAACTTCTATAAGGAACTTTTTCAAATATAGTTTTTCTTCCTCAAACTTCCATTTTCACAGTTTTCATAATGATTTTTCTTAAACAATTCTTCAATTTTACATTCTGTTCAATATAATCTAACATTAACTTTCTCATATACAGATGCTGAACCCTTCGTTCTACATTTGAACTTTTATATGCCCTAAGCCATAAACCCATATTTTTTCTTTCTTTTTTCATAATACAAGTTACATTATGACTTTCCCTCCGTTCTACTCATTGAACCGGTTCTTTGTACCTACAAATTTTGATGCTCCGTTGAGGTGATATCTAATAATTTTTCTTTTTATTTATTCTCCTGAAGATGAATGCTTCTGCATTCGAAACATGTAGAGAATTTTTCAATCCCTAAATATTTCTTTAATATAAAAGTGGAGGAAGACTTTGTATTCTTATTTCTTTCCTTCTGTATATGCATTGAATCAAATAAAGATTTTTCTTTCATTTCGTCAGATCCATCATTAGACGCGTTTCGCCATATCATGGCTCATCACTGCAGTGGCGTGCATATAATATAGGTAAAAAAGCATTGGCTACCCTGAGAACAATAAAACAAACAGAAACAATTTATATATTAGTTTTTATCCGTATAATCCAACTTTGGCAATTTATCTCTACATTAATATAATAAATAATAATATAGGACCGAAAAATTAATCCTCTATTATTTCCACGAACGCATTATTTGCTTATTTATATCGTTAACTAGATCCCTTTATAAGCATTCCGTAAGACCATTCAAAGCAAAGATCTCGTTGTACATTAGCGTCTTATGCAAAACAAAACCACTGCTTTTGTACGAGTGGAAGCAAGCGAGAGAGCCAGTAGGCAGTAGGGTAGAAAGAGATGTAACAAATAAACCTATCACAACCTTCGACTTTCCCTTATTTATCAGCCCGTGCCAAGAAAGCCCGCGTTTGGTGTGTGCATTGGTGCTAATCTTCAAGTTTTACCGTAGTTTGGAAAATACTTCGCCTTCTCAATATAAAATATGAAACATTCCTCCTCTATAAGTGTTATTATTAATTAGTTTAGTTAAGATATTTTTAAAGGGATAACGGATAAGGTATCTTAAAATAAGAAGCAGTTTTGTGACAATTAAAATCATTTTCGCTGATATGTTCATAATATTTAATAATCAGTAAGTTTATAATATTTAACCTTATAGAAATCAGCTACTGTTAAGGGGAAATCACTTGTAAAGAAATTCGTCACAATTACAGGAGTCCCGCTAGGCAGCGCTGTTCCGAAAACTAATATCAAAGTATTTGAAGAAAAATCCTAATATTGTGGAATAAATCAGGATCACAGTTATCAGGTATTTTACAGCCGTTTTTTACTTCGCGTTTCTATTTAGTAACCCATAATTGAAATTCTCTGCCACAACTGTATTAACCGGTGGATAATTTAAAAGTTGATTATAAGTTTTAACAGTTTCTTTTACAGCCCGTATGTCTGCTTCCATATAAGATGTTTTGGCAAGAAAGTATTTACGTTAAATAAATCCAGCACCTCTGAAGAGAGTCGGTTTGACTTTTCATCTCTTCTTCTCCCTCTCGCTTCATCGGCGGGGCTGGTGCGACGGCGACTCAAAGAATATTATTAAAATAGTTTTCCGTCGACCGTGTATTTACATCGGATATTAACGTTCCCAAAATCATTCATTAATGACCCCCATTAATGCATGATTTTCGGTAAATGCACGATTTTGGTAAATAAAATTAAAGGCAGCCATGCAAACAAATCAACAAAATAATAAAACGTCAATCCAAAACGTCGTCCGCTGTCATTAGTATTTGTAGAATTGTGAAATCTGGATTGTAAAATAAAAGTTGTTAACTGTTTTTCTTCACTTTAGTAAAAAATACGGTCGACGAAAAAACATTGTAACCAACTCTTACATTAAAATGCGATTAATGATCTCGAACATTAACGCGTGAGCGTAGCGAACGCGTTAAAATATTTCGATCATTAATCGTAATTTTTAATGGACTTGTTGGTTAAATTAAGGTTAAGTTTCAGAATGTTTCAAAGTGTTACCGTTTCTTCATGCATTTATGTTGTCAGTGATGCGAGACAGAAAATTACTCTTTAATAGGATTGTTTTTGCAGGTTGAGCCATGACTCAAGCTTTAACCTAATTAGGAGCAGTGGTGCATCTACAGGGAGGAGAGTTCCCCCACCGCTCTCCTCGGATGAAAAAGATTATTCGTTCGCTACGCTCACGCGTTAAAATATTTCGATTATTAATCGTCATTTTTAATGGACTTGTTGGTTAAATTACTATAATAAAGCAGTTATTTATAAAAATAATCTTTTTTTGCTTATTTATTTTTAAATTTAATGAATAAAAAATATACCTTATTTATTGGTAATGTTGCGATGGATCTTGTGACAAAGCTGCAGAGTTAGTCAAAACAGTAAATATATTTTTTTGTGTTACTTACTCTGTTTGCGGGATGGCTCATGCATCCGCGCTTGAGGATACTTACTTTGTTGTTGTTTTTGGAGAGCAAAAGATTTTCATCCGAGGAGAGCGGTGGGGGAACTCTCCTCCCTCTAGATGCACCACTGCTCCTAATTAGGTTAAAGCTTGAGTCATGGCTCAACCTGCAAAAACAATCCTATTAAAGAGTAATTTTCTGTCTCGCATCACTGACAACATAAATGCATGAAGAAACGGTAACACTTTGAAACATTCTGAAACTCGACAGGCTCATTATGCGTAATAAATTAGATTTTGAATTAAAAGATTATCTAATCCAAAGACCTCTGATATCCTCAGACCAATTACCATAGACGAGATATTTGATTCATAAAGAAGCTAATTGTTGTATGTACAAGGTGTACCTATATACCGGGTGTCCCATTATGGATGGCCACCGGCCGTATCTCGGAAACTACTGGGCATAGAAACTTAGGGAAAAAAATCGTAATTAAAGTAGATAAGAGAAAATGCTGAAGATAGTTTTTAAGTTCTGCATTTTGCCGCAAGAGGGCACAATTGAAAATTAAATATTTAAATTTTAAATTTCTCCGAAAATTCCTACATTAAGTAGCATCATTAGAGATCTTAGACAATTCTGCATCATTTTGGTTTAGGGCTCATTGGCGTACCGACCTTGATAAGAGTGGGAGAAACTATTGAAAGGGTAATCATTTAATTTGCTGTAACTTCTAAACGACTTATCCGATTTTAGTATACTTAAGCTTGCTTGGTAAGTTAAGGTAAGTACTTTTAATTGTCGTATCCATTGGTACACTATAATTCCTAATAAAATAGCTCGAGAGCATAATTTGTGATAATAACAGTTTTTTAGATTTTATCTCGAAAACTCAAATCATACGGTATAACTATGACATCATAATCGGAAAGTAGATTAAATTTGCAAGATAAAATGTGTAGTCCGCAGTTCAATATTTTCTTTCGTTTCAGAGTTATTGCCAAAATAATAATTTTTAACACTTTAATTGAAGATGTGATTGTTTTCATAGTGTTGCCATAGACGAAAATGCTGATACCCATGATGAGCATCGAATTTGGGACATCCTGTACAGTATATAAATGGATGCGGTGCCGAGCGCTTGAAAGAACTTAAAAAATACACGCGGGTTGCTGAAGTACGCAAAGAGATATGCGAGGGATAGATAAAGATTCTGTAACAATAATCTCTGGACTAATTTTAGCTGATTTATGGGCAACAGATTGTAGTTTTTAGTGGGTATCTTTATCGTGTACATGTAAGTATACAGTCAGTTAAATATCCATCTCTCATGAATCTAGCCAATGTTCGTGAGGAAAAGCAGTTTTCGGAATCAAGACATTTTTAAATCACATGTTGGCCAACGCGTTTGACAAGAAAAAGTCAAAGTATTAAAAGTTTACGTAAAATATAGTATACTAAAGTCGTTTTATTTTTTTATTTAGGTTCAAGAATGCCGAGAAAAAAGACCTCTTCATAACCTAGAATTCGCGGTTAAGTAACTAAGTACAATTATACACCTGCGTTTCTCTAGGAAGCCCTAGAAACATAAGATCTGGCAGTTATGCAAAAAGAGAAGCAGCTTAAATTTATAATATTCCTAGATCTTCACTAAAAATAAGTTATAAGAAAAACATACCAAAGACGTGGCAGATATTATAATTCGCTCTATAGTAGCAGAAACCTTCACCATTGTAGATTAATTTCTTACAGAAAAGTGTGAGGAACTTTAAACTGGAAAAAAGTAATTTTCTTAATTTGTAAGAGGATTAGAAGGATATTTTTTAGTTTTGCATATTTAATATGATTTTTTTGTGTTTTGATTTTAAAAACTTTCAATTGAAACTATTACACACATCCCATGAAATTCTTATTGTAAAAACATATCGACAAATCTAGCACAAACTTGTGCACCTCCACCTGCGCCATATTGATACTACACTTCCGTCGTTTGTGTAATCAGCTGTTCGAATTGTCATAATCGAGGTGATTTTAGATTTTATGAGAAGTTTTTAAATTTTTGTGTAAAACTATCGCTGTGTGATAGATAATTGTTTCTTGTGCCGCGCGAAGTTCTTCCAGCAGAAACGCTGTGGATATAAAGGAAACGGTAGAAATTACGTTTTATAGGTTACCTAGTATAACTAAGGGCAGGTTCGTATTAACAAAATTTGGGTGCTAGTTGTTGCCAATGGTTCGTTAAGTTGCAACTTTATTTAAATTATTAAATAACTAAAGAAAATGTAAAAAATACATCTACAATTAAGTTAAGGCGCAGCTTTGTACTTTTTAGGACTAGCCGCTTAACTGCAATTCACCATTTGTTTATTGATACAGGTCATCAGAGGCGTATTAACACTTGAAAGCGCTTAAAGCCCTGGGATGTTTTTGCGCCCCCCTTCTACAGTGGCGGATTTAGGATTTGTTCTAGGGGGGTGAAAGGGAATTTTTGGGTGCCACACCCTTTTTTGGGTTTAAATAACTGTAAAGCTTAATCTGCGGCAATATTCCAGACTTTAAAAAACTCTTAATCTGTGAGTTTTGACCGCTATTGCCAAAAAAATTATTGTGTCAACTTTCAGTAGGGATTTGGGGGGGATAATTCGAAATTTGAAAGGTTGCACACCTGCTTGGTAGAGAAGTGATGTTACCAAAGGCACTTATACACACAAATAATAAAAGTTAAGAAAAACAAAAAAATAGTTTTTTTTTTTATAGAACTATAAATATTTATTATATAGTTTCGTTAGAGCTCTAGGGGGGGGGGGCGCCCTAAATCCGCCAGTGCCTGTTTTTTTTAAACGAGTACATTCACACTTGCGCTGCACGTTCGCCTCCGCCCCAAGACTTAACTAGTGGCGACGCCAGCTTTCTGCTACAGGTGTGGCCAGGAAGGGGCAAGGAATTGGGGGGGGGGGGGGGGGGGGGGGGGGGGGGGGGGAAAGCAAAATAGGTTCGTTAATAAAGCACAGGAATTGTATATTACGACTACCTATATTATGTATTGGTAACATAAACATAAAGTAAGTGAATAACTTTTTCAAGAGGTTCTTAAGATTAAATTTATTTTAGGGGGCCGAAAAAACTTTTGGGATGGCCTCTGGCCCCCCTAGCGTAGCCACTGCGCCGCCCACTGCCAAAGAGATGCCTATGTCGCGATGCGAAGCTATTAGTCTGGGAAAATAAGCTACAATAATTATTACAGAATAATATACATGTCGTGTGGTGTTAGCTAAAAATTAACTGGTTAATCAAACGCCGTTTTTTTCTAACCACGGTTGAAATTGCTTAGTTTCATATATTGTTTGGTTTTCTTAGTCTCTCTTGGAGTCTTGGCGCCGGAAAATGTGGCGCCCCTTTCAGATTTGGCGCTAGTAGCCTAGGCTTCTTCAGCTTCTACTATAATCCGCCTCTGCAGGTCATTATTTTCTATGTGCGAAGTAAATCCAACTTTTATGTTGGATTGCAAAAAGTTTTCTAATCAGAATTAACTAACCAGCAACATTGACTGTGACATCAGTGACATTGACAGGCATTATTTTATAATTATTGTTACAGAGTTCCCAAGACTCGGCACGTTGTGAAATTTGAAATCAATGTGTAAATCAAGCAAACTCGAAACCTACTAGTGTACTTTGTCAAAATATTTTTTTTGATGGAACTTTGAAATAACACATCCTTCTTTTATTTAAAGGCCAATAAATTGTATAAAAATAATTATTGTATTTGTATTAGTTTTATTAAAAAGTTCTAGTCTTCGTCTGACAAGTCACATGATTCTTAAAAAAGTGTATCAAAAATTTTAATTTTTGCTGCTTTTGCATGTAAGTTAAATATAATGGGTTAACGTTTATCTAATAAAAAAGTTACAAGTTCTGAATAAAAACATGTTGTGCAAGGCCCTTGGTGGTGCACCTTTGTAATGGAAACATATTTAATAACACTTTTATAATCATTATTCTCAAATTTTTCCTGTCACCAATCAAGTTATTAAACAACATTTTCTAGCTACTAACAAGTACACAATATACGAAATGTGTGTAATGCCATTATCCATTATTTGTACGACAAAGCTGTTCATGTAATATGTAATTATATTATTCTAGTTGACCCAAGCATTTTAAGTAGGTACAGGGACATTATTTTAAGTGTCTCACCCGATTGGCGACTTTGCTATCGACCACAATAAAAAAACAATTATGTATTCCCTAACAGCTTTTAGTGAAGAAGCCAAATTTGAGGTCAAAAAAAATCTATGTTTACAAATTTGACAGATACGACGCCATATTGGATTTTCTTAAATGGCAACCCTACCTTATAGTAAGCCAGCTGCATTCGCCTATTTGTTCCAACATTAAAAATATATAATTGTCAATATTTATTTTCAGCCGTTCCGGAGATATGGGCCTTCGAAGTTGGTGATTTTGTTATCATCGAATTAACAGAAGCTTTGAGATTAGAATCTCATTTTTTTCTGAGGATACGTAATTTTTTATGGCGGAGCCACCCATGCTATTGTCATATATGTCAGATGTCAAAAAATGACAGTTACGACGCCATTTTGAATTTTTTTAAATAGCAACCCACATTTATAACTACGTCAGTGTATGGTATTTCGCGATCCGATTTCAAAAATATATAGTTGTCGATATTTATTTCCAACCCTTACCGAAATACGACCGTATCAAAAACTGCATCGTATGATTATGTGTTTTAAGTATCTCACCCCATTAAAAAATAGAAGCTTTAAGATTAGAAACTCAATTTTTTCTGAGGATACGTAATTTCTAAAATGGCGTCGTAACTATAATTTTTTGACATCTGACATATATGACAATAGCATGGGTGGCTCCGCCATAAGAAATTACGTATCCTCAGTAAAAATTGAGTTTCTAATCTTAAAGCTTCTATTTTTTAATGGGGTGAGATACTTAAAACACATACTCATACGATGCAGTTTTTGATACAGTCGTATTTCGATAAGGGTTGGAAATAAATATCGACAACTTTATATTTTTGAAATCGGACCGCGAAATACCATACACTGACGTAGTTATAAATGTGGGTAGCCATTTAAAAAAATTCAAAATGGCGTCGTAACTGTTATTTTTTGACATCTGACATATATGACAATAGCATGGGTGGCTCCGCCATAAGAAATTATATATCGTCAGAAAAAATTGAGTTTCTAATCTTAAAGCTTCTATTTTTTAATGGGGTGAGATACTTAAAACACATAATCGTACGATGCTGTTTTTGATACGGTCGTATTTCGGTAAGGGTTGGAAATAAATATCGACAACTTTATATTTTTGAAATCGGACCGCGAAATACCATACACTGACGTAGTTATAAATGTGGGTAGCCATTTAAAAAAATTCAAAATGGCGTCGTAACTGTCATTTTTTGACATCTGACATATATGACAATAGCATGGGTGGCTCCGCCATAAAAAATTACGTATCCTCAGAAAAAATTGAGATTCTAATCTCAAAGCTTCTGTTAATTCGATGATAACAAAATCACCAACTTCGAAGCCTCATATCTCCGGAACGGCTGAAAATAAATATTGACAATTATATATTTTTAATGTTGGAACAAATAGGCGAATGCAGCTGGCTTACTATAAGGTAGGGTTGCCATTTAAGAAAATCCAATATGGCGTCGTATCTGTCAAATTTGTAAACATAGATTTTTTTTGACCTCAAATTTAGCTTCTTCACTAAAAGCTGTTAGGGAATACATAATTGTTTTTTTATTGTGGTCGATAGCAAAGTCGCCAATCGGGTGAGACACTTAAAATAATGTCCCTGTACCTAATTGTTCAAAATAAATTTAATCAGGCCGTTATGAATCGGCCATATTGATATGACCCTTAGCCCCGCCCAGTGATACCGTTTTTCGTAGACGAAATTAAATGGTATTAGCGCCTCCTTGTTTGATTTTATCTCGATGAATTTAATAGATATAATAAGTAGTAGTCGAATGATCTTAAAACGCTTTCCTCGCCTCGGCCTCGCTCGTCTTCTCGCATTACTTTGTTAATATTGTATTGCAAATTTTGTTTTCATTCCTCGATAAAGTCCCACTTTGTAGTTTTGTAATGACTCCTTTATATTTTTAAGTGCGAAAATCATAAAAGCTTGCTCTGCGGTTGTCTCCAAATGTATACATTGTAATTGTACCCACCATATGTCCCTTTTACGTCCCAGCGCTTTTATATTCCACTTCCAACATAATGCCCACATCCATTAAAAACGAAACGACCACAGTAATGTTATCTTTCCATAAAATCTAAAGTTTGTTTTCTCAAAGTATTGGTTGTCGGACGCAAGAAAGATACGGGGCGATCAAGAGGCGACATCGACAGTACGCAGTGGTGTACGTTACTCATAACATAACATAAAAAACAAATATTTTGATTAAATATTGATATTTTTCTTTTTTGTCTTTGTAAGTAATGGGATTTTTTACTTTACACTTCGTTTGATTTGAACTTCAAATCTCAAATAATGACACATGTCACTGTCAAATATTTGTTGTTATTGTTTGTAGTTAATGGCTCTGCTCCTTTACGGGCAATTTGCCAGCTCATTCGTGGCGAGGTGATCTTGTCTGGTTTTTCACCATATCATCCCCGCGAGTTGTAGTTTTGTGCTGTGGAGTAAGAATAACCGCCACCGGGGTTGTTTACCCGATCTTGGTTTAAAAAATAAAACGATATGTCTATTACTTTATAAGATGAGGTGTTATTTTGTACAATACATCAAAGCATAAATTCAGTTGACTTTTAGCTTGTTGAAAAAAGACAAAAAAAAATAATAATAAAAATTTATAATTCCCATTTTTCATAGTTTCATTTGGTTGTAGGTTAAGAATCTTATTAATATTTTAATTCTGAGTTCTGTGAGACATGACAGAATAATGGCTATATTAAGAGGGGGTTGAAGACCAGAACTGACCAGTTCCTGATAAACATCGAAATTAGGAATGGAATTAATTGGGCACTCTAGAAAAATATGTTGTAGTGACTCTTCTAAGCCACATTCGCAATATAGCTTTGATGTTAATTTTATAGAGGTGCGAAGATGTCAGGCAGTGACATGTGCGCATTCTTATTATTGTCGTGATGTGTTTGCGATCAACGAACCATCAAACCATCTCATTTTGGGGAAGGAGGATATTATCCTTGAGTTTAGATTTTAATGTGTCTTGCCAGAATGTGTTGTGTTCGTCATTAATTTTTTCTTTGATAATATTAACTATTTCTGACCTGTCCAAGTTCATTTGTAATGGAGCATATTTTAGCTAACTTGTCCACTTTATCATTACCTTTTATATGCGCGTAGCCTGGGATCCATGCAATAGTTATATTTGAGTCGCTACTATTTGCAGTCAAGAATAGTCTTTTAGTTTTTAGCGATAGATAGTCTCTGCATGGGTGTACATACGTTTTTTTAATTTTTCCTATGGCCGCTTGGGAGTCTGAAAAGATAATAACATTTTTGATGCCCTTTTTTAGCACTACCTTAATGGCTTCATATATAGCAGTTACTTCGGCTGTGCAGATGCAAAGGTTATTTGGGAGTCGGGATGAAAAGTTAAAATTGATTCGTGGAATGTGTATTCCAAAGCCGACCCTCGATTGATTTTTTGACGCATCTGTATATACAAAAGTATGTGAGTTTTTATATGGGGAGGTAGAGATTAAGAAATTTTGATATTGGGGATTTTCGTCTTTTTTTACGTCAAGATTAAGTATTTGAATTGGGTTTATTAAATGTTCATTTTTTTCTTCAAATATTTAAAACGCAAGATAGATAAATGTCACGATTTGATTGGTTCAAGGCTAACTTCATTGTTATATTAGGCATCATATAAGAGGTTAAGTGGTAGAGCGCTCTTAGTAGTGAACTTCACCTCATTTGGTAGAAATATCTCGTAATAATACATTTAACTTTGTAATTTTTTTTTTGTTACCAAATAAAGGCAATAATAATAATAATAATAATAATAATATCATAATGCACGGTTTGTACGTTTTTATTCTTTACGCACAGTTGCTTATACAGTGAACTGTACGTAAATAGTAGTTTGTACAACAAGAGTGGATATGATGTCCATATCGCACGAGGAAGTAAATTGAGCACGACGCCATAGGCGGAGTGCTCAAACTTCCGAGCGCAATATGGACAATCCACTCGGGTTGAACAGTATATTTTTTCCACGACCTTATGCTAAAAAATGTAAAAAAAAAGTTTGTGGTTGCCGGGCTCGAACTCACGACCATTAGTTCCATAGTCCAACGCTCTAACGTCTGGATTATTAAAGCGTTGAGTTAATTATCGAAAAACCAACTGATAAATGATGCTACATGAAATTAATTTTCTATGCACATTCAGCAGGTTGCATTATTGATAAATCTATTATAAATGCGTCTAAATTTTATTATGTTTAACAAAATAATAACAAATTGTACCATATGCATTTAAATTATATAATTTAATGTCTTGAAAAAGAAGACGGAGTCTCAGTAAATATAATATACTGTGATTGGCCAGTACTTTTAAGAACAACAATGGCTTCTCTGTAATTGACTACTGTGATTGGCCAGTTTCATTACCTATCTAGGATTGTTATGAAATTTTGCCGCACAGTTAACTGAAATAGCCTACTTTACTCGCCACTTAAGTGTAAAGGAAATAGCAAATTTCCATGTGGGAGTAGAAAAACAATGTTTACTTTTATAGGAGTACAAAAATATCTAAATACAAAATAATAATTTAAAAAAAAGTTTTGTTACTGCACTGATTTAAATGGAAATCCAAGCTGGACTCAATCTCAACTTTCAGTCTACAAAGACAATCAAGATTTGTTATTGTATTCATTATATTTAAGGGTAATCTAACGTGTTCCGGCCTTCTGACAGCGACAGCCCTCCCAGCGGCACTTTATACATATAGGGTTTCCCGGAAATTAGAAGCTCTTGTTGTTAGGTGCATGCGAAACCCAAGCTGATCTATTTTTTATCGAATCCCCGAGCCATAACGATATTGAAAGACGGATTCGTATGGCTTCCATAATGGCAAAATCGATACGTCAATATCGGACGGATTTAAGTTGCACTAATTTGAGGACATCAAATAAATTATGACAGCAGTTTTGTGGATTATAATTTGTAGGATAGAGCGGACGGTAAAATATATAACTTATACCGGGTGACGGGGCGACAACGACATTACTACTCAACTTGCAGTAATGTAAAATAAATAAGGACTCGTTACAAAGTAAGCATTACTATGTGATCACTAAAAGTAACGAATCCTAGATATATTTCAGAAAGGATTAGAGTAATAAAATAGGGACTTCCGTTCAATTCGTTCAATAGAATATAATAAGAGATCTTGACCACCTGGTCGATCGGATAGGCAAAGAATGAAAGTGGCTTAAATATTTGTTGGGTCACTCTGTAGTCCCTTTGCATACCTAATGAGCTTTTATTACTCTACGTACACCTTTCTGAAATAGACTATAATGTTATAAAAGACTCGTTACTTTTGGCTTTTTGTTACTCTGAATTTAAATCTAACTAACTATTCTACCCAGAATTTTACGACATATGACTTTATTCTTGGACGTGATAGCCAATAACGGACGACAGACAAAACGTATCGTAATAAAATTATTTTTCGTGCTAGATTTTGTCTTTAGCTCGTCGGGCGACCGAGTTTTAATTCTGTTGTATTGGGGAAACCCAGGGCTGGAAGTTACCAATGAGAGACGAGAGAAATGTTTATTCTTAATTATTTTTAATTTATATTTCTTTTTCAATTTTTACAGACACTTATTTAATAAAAATAATATAAATTGAATACTCTTCTGTTTCTTAGACTGTATTGAATTCATGAAGAATAGATGACTATGTAGTATACTCAAATCGTTTAGACAAGATAACCATTTTTTAATTAATTTCTACAGTAGTTCAGCTCAAAAGTTAGGTTAAGTTATGTCAAACTGACAATCACGTTCTAAGTTCGATTTTGTTGCAGTTTTCATTTAAATCTCGATACGGATACAATTACAAGATATGCCAACTCGACCTTGAATAATCGAACTCAGTACCTTATTCATTTAAGGAAATAGGTACTTGATGAAAATAAAAATGTGGTAAATTATTAGGAATACCTACGAGAATACCACCTCTGGACTAGTGGCTGTTACAGAAGCTCTCTTAGCTGTTATTCCATGAGAAATTTTCTCGAAATGTTTGTCGTTATTAGTATTTTGACTAGCTTGAGAAAATGTTTTGAGCAATCCAGCGGTAGATATAGATAGATAACACTGAATGGAAGGGCACACATGCCCATGGTAAGAATATTCATAATTTCCGATTGCGATGTCGCTAGAAATCGACGCTTTTTTTAACATAGTGCATTGCATCCGCGTCTGCCCTAAAAATAGTAATTTCATCAATTTTTAGGCAGACCAACATTTTTGCATTTATTGCAAGTAAGTGCTTTCTCTCATTAATCAATTTACTACCACCAATATCAAAAAAATGCATTATTAATAACCTCCATCATATCATTAATTTTCTAAGCCAGTATATTTTACCGATTCATTATTCATTATAAGTTCTAAAACCCAGTGACGCCAAAAATACGTTCTGGCAAATGCAAAACAGAGACCCGTCTACATTTTATATTGATGATATCAGCTGATCAGTAATGCTGTCAGATAAATAGGCGAGTCGTTGTGAAGCATAATAAATGGCTACGATACAAAGTAGAACTTAATGAGGTCGAAATCGAATAAACACTTTAAGGCAATCGAATGTATCTTCCTTTGATTTTGTTTGCGATGTTTAGTTAGAAATTGAAAATATCCGATATTCCATCTCTAAAGGATCCCACACTGAAAAAATTGGTGCTCTTGGCTCAAAGTAGCAGTGGCGGCTCGCGGTCTTAAAAAATGGTGAAGAACAAGGTATAGTGCGGGTAGAATAAAGAAAATACTTACTTGCAGCATGACGGGATTTTACTTTTGTTCTTTTCCTTTGAATTTGATAAAATATTTACATTGTACTATTAGGTTTCAGCTTCTCAACATTTTATTTGTTGTGTTAATTGTAATGTAAGCCTTGAGGATGAGAAAATGTCATGAACAGTGTATTTGCCGTAAATAGATTGATTTTTTTTTTAATTACGAAAATATTAGGATTTTTTAAAGTAAATATAACATTTTCCCTTACTGACGAAAATCAGGCAAGACGAGTTTTGTTCCAATGTTCTGTGTTACTAATCCCTACTTATCGTTTCCAACATTCAGCCAGCTTGCTTTTTGGACCTACAGCATAACGCGGATTCCGAACCACGATCTTCAATCATGCGACACTCCCAAGGGCTATCAACCTTCGGTTTTATTGCTATCGCATGACCTACTTATAGAGATAGAGGCGGATATTGTTAAGAGCGATATTATTGAAGTGTTTGGTATAGCAAGTTAAACAGGTTATTGTGATTACATTACAATTTTCAGTAAATTTTGATTTTGACTCCATCGTATAGAGTACGAATAAAAAAATGTCTACGGTTTCAGGTTTTAAGTTCTTGAAGAAAATAAGTAAACAAAAAACACTATCTAATAAAAACACGAGTGGTGGTGTCAGTGGTGGCTCGCGGTCTTAAAAAATGGTGAAGAGCTAAGTATAGTGCGGATACTTGAACAAACATTGACTAAAAACTCGTGTAACAAAACGTCTCTCTTATCCTCGTCTGTCCAATGACTGAATGGAGTTTCCAACAAATTACAAACGTTATCATTAATTGGGTTCATTTTTAAAATACACAACTAAGTAAACTACTAAATTAACTGAAAAATAAAAACAAAACTTTTTAATCACACAGTAAATCACGTAAAAACGATATCTATAACCGTAAGTTTCGCGAAGCCTCAAAATAAATACCTTAAGGTTAGGCGGCGACTAATCTATCTTTAAATTGCCCTTCATCATAATGCAAATTGTTACATGCTGTTTGCGTGACTGACGTCACGTAACCATAGTAACGGTGAATATCAAAGCCATGTTGGGCGTTGGGTCTTCACTTGATTTGAGCTAACGGACACGGTTGGCTGGGGCACGCCAAAATGCACGAGTGCTTATAATTATTGTCCATCAGAGTTAACCGTGGCCCTATTATGCATAGCTACATTCGGATTAAATTAATATTATTGATTTGAACATAATTATTTTTTAAGGGCTAAAATGGTAGCATTAATATTTAATATTATCGAAAACCTTCACTCCTGGTTTTATTTCTTTTTGGTGAAGAGCCCCTTCACCTACGTCACCTGACAAGCCGCCACTGCAAAGTAGTGAACTCTGTTGAATGTTAATTTAAAGGCAAGACATTTTTTTTTTGTGTAAGAAAATTAATATTGTCACAAGAAGCGTTTCGTCTACGAAATATCTTAAAAAACCTTTTAATTTGTCTTAGACGTTTTTCTCTTGATTTAGCTTGTTGCAAAAGCAAATTATCTTGTTTCAAAATCAATGGAATTATACTATGTATGAACTTTATTTAAGAGTAAAGTCTAGTGATGTATTCGCCATTTAATTTTTTGATCAATATTTTTTATCCATTTCGCTTTATTTAAAAAGGGGTCAGATATCCGTCTTTGAGTAGCAATTACCAACAGTTTTAAATAAAAGAAATTATGAATAATAAATTAATAAAAGCAAAAAAACGATAATTTGTAAAATTTGTCCTTTTTTTTAAAACTTTAACTTGTAGGTAATTATGCTGCAAATATGGGTGGGTCAAATAAAATGGCGAATGCGTCACTTAACCTCACTCTTAACATATATTTCTCCTGAGATCTCTTTGCGTTTTCAAGAGAAAAGCACCACGGCAATATTTTTTGATGTCACGCCCAAATTTGGACAAAAAGATCGAACGTACCAGTACCAGGACTGTTTGTCAAAGAGCGAATATAAATTAATGTGCCGCAGGTAAACATTTTCTGGTACCAAAGTTCCTTCCTATTCTTCGTTAAATAAGTATATTCTATTGTATGGCATAGTCTTTAACAACTAGCTTAGCATCACCCTCACATAAATCAAGACTTCCCCGGACACTCCAATCCAATAGCCGCTAATCAGTTAGTGCCCCAAAAAATTTAGCAAGGGGTACAGAACCAGGATTCCCCTATGATTATTTGCCACAAGTACGAGCTCTTTTAACTTACAAAACACAACTCGAAGGAACGGTACCCATACCTAATGGTATACGGGCTTTTCAGCAGCAACCTGCTATCATAACCACCCTAACCTTAAATAATGGTACGTAACAACTATCAACTCTTATCAACACAATGGGCTCTTTCAGTATGATCGAAATTGAAAAGAACAGATTAGAAATTGAACACCACCCAGTGGCGGCTCGTCAAAAAAAAAAATAAAACCAGGAGGAAAGTGTTTCGACAATATTAAATATTAATGTACCAATACAGCTACCATTTTAGCCCTTAAAAATAATTATGTTAAAATTAATAATATTAATTTAATCCGAATGTAGCTATGCATAATAGAGCCTCGGTTAACTCCGATGAACAATTTGTACATTTTGGCGCGCCCCAGCGACCGTATCCATTAGTTCAAAGCAAGTGAAGACCCAACGCCCAACATAGCTTTGATATTCACCGTTGCTATGGTTACGTGACGTCATTCACGCAAACAACATATAACAATTTGTATTATGATGAAGGGCAATTTAAAAATAGATTAGTCGTATGCACCATTGTTTTAGCATTGGTTCGCCTAACCTTTAGGTATTTATTTTGAGACTTTGCGAAACTCACGGTTATATATATCGTTTTTACGTGATTTACTGTATGATTAAAAAGTTTTGTTTTTATTTTTTAGTTAATTCAGTAGTGTACGTATGTACCTACTTAGTTGTGTGTTTTAAAAATAAGCCCAATTAATGACATAGTTTGTGATTTGTTGAAAACTCCATTCAGTCGTTGGACAGATGAGGATAAGAGGGACGTTTTGTTACACGGGTTTTTGTCAATTTTTGTTTAAGCACCCGCACTATACTTAGCTCTTCACCATTTTTTCTTCAATAATATCGCTCTTAACAATGTCCGCCTCTATCTCTATAGGTAGGTCATGCGATAGCAATAAACCGAAGGTTGATAGCCCTTGGGAGTGTCGCATGATTGAAGATCGTGGTTCGGAATCCGCGTTAAGTTGTAGGTCCAAAAAGCAAGCTGGCTGAATGTTGGAAACGATAAGTGGGTATTATTTAATTATGAAAATATTAGGATTTTTTTTAAGCAAATATAACATTTTCCCTTACGGACGAAAATCAGGCAAGACGAGTTTTGTTTGAATGTTCTGTGTTAACATTCAAATAAAACTCGTCTTGCCTGATTTTCATCCGTAAGGGAAAATGTTATATTGTTCTGTGTTAACATTCAAACAAAACTCGTCTTGCCTGATTTTCGTCCGTAAGGGAAAATGTTATATTTGCTTTAAAAAAATCCTAATATTTTCATAATTAAAAAAAAATCAATCTATTTACGGCAAATACACTGTTCATGACATTTTCTCATCCTCAAGGCTTACATTACAATTAACACAACAAATAAAATGTTGAGAAGCTGAAACCTAATAGTACAATGTAAATATTTTATCAAATTCAAAGAAAAAGAACAAAAGTAAAATCCCGTCATGCTGCAAGTAAGTATTTTCTTTATTCTTTTACTTCGTTATCTGATTCTTTTTATGGGTGTCTTTATGCTTGGATATGAAAACATAATTCTTTGTAAATACAGGATGTTTCTGCTTGAATAAGTTAAGGCTCGTGTTTAAATTTTGTTTATGTCTTACGACAGGTATTTGCTGTGTCATTCATGTTTGAAAAAATTAACATTGTATAAAGAGTATTTTGTATTTCGGTCAGCTTAGTCATATTTTTAATACGATTTTTGAATAAATATTCTTATTTTTTAAGATGATCAATAGATCAATTGATCATTGATCACTGATCAATATTAGATACTGATACATACGGTACGTTACTACATTACGTTACAATAACAATGTTGAATGAGTTTTGGACTTGCATCGTCTTTATTTGTTTTACATCATAACGTTTCAACTGGTAAGTATCTTCAGTCGTCTTCAGGTGAATCATGAACAATGTTATTATTTTGTTAGTATTGACAGCTCCCTTAAAGGTAGTGTTTTAATCTCGGTTTGCGAGAACGGGAATCATGGGATAAACATAGAGGAGCGGCGTCGAGCTACCTTCTCAGCTTCCTGACCCAGGGAAAATTAGATCGCCTTTCTCAACACCATTTACTGGCTTTCTTCTTTCTTAGCAGGCAGTTTAGCAATAAGTTTAGTAATGATTCCAGTTGAGTGAATGAAAAACAGTTCTATTTACTGGTACAAAAAGCACTTGCTTTTAGTCATAAATCATTAAAATCCAGTAATAAGAGCAAGCGCTTTGAAAGAATATTGAAAGCAGAAAGCCAGTAATTGGTGTTGAGGAAGGCGATCTAATTTTCCCTGGGTGTCAGGAAGCGGAGAAGGTACCTTTGTATTACCTAGTACTTGTGAAGAAGATGTACATCACATCTTTGGATTGATCATTCTCCAAAGATGGGAGGTTGTAACCTTCACCTGCAAGGTCGCAAGAACATAATGATATCCATAACTCAAAATAACAATTTTGCTATTTTGTTAGTATTAACAGCTTCTAAAAATCTAACAGGCGAAACTGCCGCGACCCCGAACAGGTGATCCTGACAACGCTCTGTCTGCTAAGAAAGCAGAAAGCCGGTAATTGGGGTTGAGAAAGACGACCTTATTGGTCCTGGGTGGCAATAAGTGGAGAAGGAAACTTTGTATTATCCTGTGAAGAACAAGAGGTCCATCAAATCTTTGGATTGGTTAGTATCGAAAAGCACCTCTCACTTTCCACTGTCGTTTTTGTAACAAGTTTTTATATGTCTAACGGAAAGTTTACAAAGATTGCAACAGCATGATTCGCGGAGTTGTTCGACCGTGTTTCCATAAAAGCCTATTGAACGTGACTGAACCAATGCCCGATGGAACGCCGATGTCGACGGTCGGATTTGTATCTTTTTAACTTTCGAGAGAGCGCATGTCTGTTTAGCTCTTAGTTTCCAATTCATTTATGTAATCTAAATTTAATAAAAACCCATAAGGTCAACTGAGAGCCAAACTAAAAAGGGCCAAACGGAGCGCTTCGATGGTGGCTTCGATCTATATTGGGGAGTTTCTGCATGACACACTTTGGAGTATTTGCATTTTTGTGAAGGATAATCGTTTTGAAAAATAAATTAATTAGGTGGATCAATGACCTTATGGAAAGCAGCGCCTGATGATCTCCATATTAAGGTGGGAAAAGTTCCGTAAAGGCAATATTTAGGAAAAGAATTAGTGTTACGTAGAAATACTATAACTTTGCTTTACTTACCAGATCTTCTCACTAACACTATAGCTATTAACTTATAGTATAGAAAGAAATTTAGCGGCGAGCGGACAGAGTAGTGAGTCTATCTTTTGGATTAAAGTACGCAGGGACGCCAAAGGCAATGGGTTCCCTGGGGGCACAGGTAGACAATGACACGCTGTTACGTCCTTATTCGGACTCATTAGGAAGCCATAACCTGTAAGCAACTAACAACTAACTTAGTAGTTCATTTTCCGATTTGTAAAGATAGATTTTTCCAAACTTCTTTTTGTCTGTACTCTCTACTATATAATTTTAACGTACTGATACAGATTATTTATTATATATTTACGTTATCATATATTTTTTCTTAATCATCATCATACCTAATTTACCGGAAATACTTTATTATAAAATCTTCAAATATTTTAAGCCGACGTCTATAATTTTCCCCAATACGGACTTTTAATTAAAGGTTAAATGGCATCAGGGATGAATATTAAAATCTGGTAATTAGGTTTCACCCACCTTAAATATCGATTTACTCTTTAAAAATTTCTCTAATATTTATTAATAGAGAGGTCTTGCAATGACTATTAACGGTATATTCAATAGTTTTCGGGATCAGCGCTATATGTAAAAAAATAGCATAAAGTGGAAACTCATAATACTCCTCCCACCCCCTCTAAGCCTGCGGAAAATTCATCTTCGAGAAGCTAGTTTCTCGTTGCTAGTGGGTATATCTAAATAGCGATGTTTTTTTTAAAAACAGTAGTCGATGAGTTATCACGAACAAATACTGCATTTTCACTCTATCGTGCATACTGTAACTGCTTCTGGCAATGGCAATAAAATTTCTTTTTTTATATACAAAATGATATATAAACGAATTTCATGAGAATCAGTGGAGATGTTAAAAATAATATCGGGGCATCGTTTGTAATTTTAATGGAAAATAAGCAATTGACATGAATAGCCGTAATATTTCTATTTTTATGTTCTGCATGGCGAATGATATAAGTTGAACCTATATATGTAATTAAAACTTAAAAAAAAAATTTAATTTTTTTTTTCGAAAAAAAAAATAAGGTATCATCTGCCAAACTAGAAGTTCTTGTTGAACCCCTCAGTAAAATTTTTATATTAAATTTTCAATTATACAAGCCAGGAAACGATTCCGCGTTTTACGCTGGTATGGAAGGCTCGTAAGGCAATTTTTTACGTTTTTGGTAAATAGTAGGTATTCATAAGATTGGAAAAGAAACTACCGGTAGTCGCTTTTAAATTTAGTTTTTTGCATGTTATTTGTTTTCTTCAAAATATAGCACTGTATAATGTATTTTTTTATTATATTTACAGTCCTTAGATGGGGCAAATGCTCTCAGGATAGTTGTAAAACATATTTCATCGGGGACCCACCACGGTAATTTATACTTCTATTGATATTTTGCAATGCAATGCGTAATCAATTTCGATTTTAACTGTTTGTAAATTTTGTTGGTCACCACCGTTATCAAAATTATTTGCCAAATAGATAAGAAAAAAATATAATTTCATCACTGATTAAATTGGCATTAAATTTTACTTTTAAATATCATGGCATGACAAGCTATATTTATTTATTTCATCCTGTCTAGTAAATTTACTTGCCCTGTACTTATTTGCGGCCGATAAATGGAACATTACAGTATCAGATACTGTAATGAGTTGCCCCTAGCAACAATGATATGATTTTAGAAACAATGACTGGTTATTTTCGATCTTTGACAAGTTGTCACTTAAAAGGTAATATGACCTATTTGTTTATTCTGTTTAAAAATGATTATAAAGACTGGATGAAATAAAATATCATACGATACACGTCCGTTAGGTGTTATTACAGCACTAGTTTATATTCCAGACTCGTTTCCTACGTCGCCTCGTCCGTAAACCAACTCGTACTGTAATATAAGTCACCTACCGGCCTTGTAACGTAAAATACTGTTATTTAATTAATGCATTTAAAGCTACAAATACTGTTATTCTTTCAACTCCGTTATATCACTCCGTTATCAGTTGATGATGATGAGTTCTTTAATTTAACGACAACCAAATGTTTAAAAAATCCAGCGGCCAAGCTTACCAGTTGACTTATTCCTGAGCCCTTTTAGAAGAATATAGTTTTCAGATGTGGCATATTTGCGTTATCGGTATTTTCAGTCAAAATTCTCTAATAATTGCAGCCCCTAAAGGCTCATCTAAGCCACTACGAGCTATTTCATTATTAAGTTGCACCCCTTGATGTTGAGGAGAAACCCTACTGATTGCTATAATTAAAAGTGGGCGGTTTACAATTTAAATTTCATCTTTCAACAAAGGGGTTTCCTAACTTAAATTTAAGAGTCCATGGATGCTTTTGGGCATTATTCACCAAAGCCTTGTATTACAAAAGACTAAAGTTTTCGAATTTTGTTTCAAGAACACTGATTATTGAGACTACAGTCATTTTGGTAAACTTGACGTTTGTGCTATCAATGGAAGCAAAGATATAGAAAATCGATGCATTGCAGTTTTTTAAATAAATTCTATTGAATACTATTCAAGAGAAGAAAAATTGAATATGATTTGTTGTCGACGTCCAGAATTAAATTATTTCTAGTTGGCTTTAAGAACAAAAAAAAATTTATATATAGAAGATGAATTTGCACTTATTTTTATGGATGATGAGTCTTTCAGTCCAAAACGTGTTGTAATACTAGGTAATTACACCAACTTATAGAGGAGACGAAATGGTAATGGAAATGAATGTAAACTTTATTTTAACATATCTCTTTAAGTCGAGTCAGAAAAAACAAAACAAAAACGCGAATATTCGGTTTTGCGCAAATATATTCGGAAGGATTTAAAATTTTTTAAATTTGAAAACAATATTGCAAAATTTAATAGGGTGCAATTTTTTTCTAATTTAACCATCTCTGTATCGCTTATATGATTTACGAGATTCCTGTAGAGCAGTGGCGTATTTAAGGGGGGGGGGGGCTGCCGGGCTGCAGCAGGCGTCCCTAATTGCAACCTAATTATTCGTCTCACGCTTGGACTCTTAATTAAAATTTTTAAATAAGGTATTCGTGGCTTAGATTACAAAGGTCTTGTAGAGAACGTTTAGTTTTTAAACATTTTCTTCTTCCTGTTTTATATAGAGATAAAGGTTTCAGACTATATCGTTTTAGTTGTTGATTTATGATGCAATTTTATAGAAAAACGAGTTGGAAGAATAATATTTTATAGTATTTATATACTTGTCTGTTCCGTTTTCCCTTTTTTAGAGCTATTTTAAATCAACAAAAATATAGCCCAATGCAATAAAATATTTTTACAACAAAACAAAAACAATTAGGTATTTATTTATAAAGAGATAAATTAAAGTAAAAATTTTAATTGAAACATTTTTTATGGAAAAAGTGTGATGATTTATAATAAAAAAAAAATAGTGCGGAAAGAAACGAGAATGCTTTATTATGAATATACAAAACAGCACTTAAAAAGGAGTATTTCACAACTTAAGCATTTGCACTAAAAACTGCTCTTAGATCTACGCTTCAAAAATACATGATTTAAAAAAAAAACATCATCTTTGGCGTGGTGAGCGATATTTACTTTATTTTTAATCATGAAAAACCGAGAAATGTTTTTTTTAAATAAAGAGCCAGCTAGGAATATCAAAAAAAAATAAAAAACATTTACAAAAACAAATTAAATCCAATCATGCAGAGGGGGAGGTGAGTTTTAAACGAATTTTGGGCGTGGCTCCGAAATTTTTTCGCCTGCGGCGCTGTTTCCCTTCTTTACTAGAAACAATCTCATGAAATACATACATGTAGTCCCGACTATTCCTTTCTCCAGAAACAAAATATTTTTTTACGAATATTTAGGCCACATTGATAATTTGGAATTGATTTCATTGCAAATTTCTTTCTTTTCATCAAGTGCAGGTAGTACCACCCGGGTTTGGGTTAACTTATGAGTTTTGCCTATTGTTATCCATTTATAAACACTAAAAATGGTGAGACAAAAGCGTACATTATGTACATAGTATTAGGTACACTTATTTTTTATTAAACTTTATAAAAAAAATATAAAATAGAAAAAATACATTATACAGAAATTAAATTATAAGAAATCATAATATTCTTCGTCATCTGGGGAACTGTTATTTCATAAAACGATGTTTGGGTAAATTTGCTATAGCTAATAATAGTTCCTTCTTTATCAAATTATCTTTAAATTCAACACTTTTGATGGTTAATAATTTCTAAAACGTTACTTCATAATCTACTACCCAACTAATCCCTACGCAATATTTCGATTTTGACACATCAGGCCAGAAAACATACCTCTCCTAATCCTCTTACGCAATTACTTGAAATATTACTATTACAAACAATACCATTTTATCTTAATACCCGTTAACCTAATTCTCTAAAATTTTTAGTTAGTTTTCATAAATAATTTAATGCACAAAATTTACCGGCGCCTATGGCCGACACCGAAATTGAGCCGAACTGGACGGAATTTCCCATTTTATTACTCTACACCTTTTTGAAATAGACTATAACACCGAATACCTTTTTGATAATCAAACAAGGCATTTTCTGCCGTGTCTTCCAAAAATACAGGTAGACTGCTCGCAAAAATTTCCGATCATTCGCAGCAGTTTGGGGGATTCTTATGCCGTTTGTCCTAGCCCGTCCGGTTCGACGGTTTGCTATGTCAACTCCAACAACTGCTTCAATAATAATAATTTTACTACATAAATTTTACTACATAAAATTTCATTCCAATATTCAATGTTAAACTTTTATACCTTTAAAAATTATTGTACACTTTTTTCGTGAGTGAAGCAAAATTTGTGCCACGCAAGCTAAATCGACAACTTACAAGATACCTAAAACAATGTTATTTCAACCCAATTTACTAAAATGCATTATAATTAAGGTTTTGTTTTCAGCATGTCACGCAAAATGCTTGTAACGTGCATGTAAGGTAAGCAAATGACTCTCTATTATGGCAATTTATAAATTTTCCTTTTATAATTTTAATCAAATTTAAATTGTACGTCTCTTATAGTACATTGTTGCATTAATAATGGCGTAATAATTTGTCAGCTGTAGTGATAATTTATCTACAGTACACAGGCGCAGATTTAGGGGGGGGGGGAGGGAATCCAGCCCTAAGAATTGGGGACGAAGGGTGTTTTTTTCCCTTGAGCCCTAAAAATTGAGGGGTAAAGGGCACCTCTGCCTTTGAGCCCTGAAAAAGTACTTGAGGATGTTACGAGGATTTAAGTAAAATGATGGATAAAAGAAGGAGATGTTTTGTGGAACAAAGTACTATTTTTTTATAAGTCACTGTAGATAGAAGGTGGATGGCAAAGAGGGTTTTTTTTTTTAAAGTCGATATTTTCTACAACTAATTAGTAATTATTGATTTTATTTCCATTTTTTTAAAAGTCATTTTTTCGAGGAGTAGAAGATCTCCACACTGTAGTGACGACTTTCTCTTTTATCTAGAAGACACTTTTTTGAGGAGTAGGAAATTTGTTTAGCAATCGATTTTCCGATGTAATAATGTTTGTACAGTTGCTTTCTGTGCAGATCGTTCTTGACAGCCATGTGTCATATCAGCATTCCTGTAATGGCTCTCAGCTGGTTCATGTTCATTTGAAGCAACTGTTTCGTAAGTCTTGGGTCTGGATCTTCAATAAACCTTTTGCTATGGTGTAATCTCTAATCCATCGCTTTATGGCATTTCGTACTGTGCAGTGGCGTATTTAGGGGGGGGGGGGGGTCGAGTCTAGGAGCTCGGGGTCTAAAAGTCTAATTGCAACCTAATTTTTCGTCTCACGCTTGGACTCCTAATTTAAATTTTTAAATAATGTATTCTTAGCTTAAATTACAAAGGTCCTGTAGGAAATGTTTAGTTTTTAAACTTTTCCTTCTAAAAGTCCTGTTTGATATAGAGATAAAGGTTTCAGACTATATCGTTTTAAAGAAAGGAAAGGAAAAACGTTGCATTTCAGTGTACCTGTTTATTTACTGACGCCAAGCGCTTTCGGCCTTATTTACTTAAGGCCATCATCAGGGCTTAACCTAAAAATAAGTATAAAATTTAAAAGTTGTAAAATAACAATAAATGAGAGTACTTACTAGTCAAAAAGAGTTTTGAAAGCAATGCTTAAAAAGTTATCGTTTATCGTATATCGTATATCCTTTTAGTTGTTTAATTAAATCAAATCAAAAATCATTTATTTCGTGTCCAAAACAAGAGGTCAATGCAAATAGTATCAACCTCCAGTTTATCCCACTAGTCATTTTACAATTATAAAATTAATTTGATATAAATTACAATACAGTACAAAAATATAGTATATAATATATGAAATAACAGTCAAAATTAGTAAAATCTATTTAAAAAAAAAAAAAAACAATTTAAACGAATAATTTATAACGGCGATACAAACAACGGTGTACGGTAATGTAAAAGGATAAAAGAAAAGAAAGACTCACCTCACAAAATTCAAAGATCTTTGCAAGTTCAACTCAGATAACCTGCTTCAGAATTCGCGAAATGTATTAAGTTATTGCAGTAGCATTCATAAATTCATCAACGGAGTAAAAACAATTATCTATTAAATAGTTGTGGACCACCCCTCTAAATGAGCGGGTATCTTCCGAGGTAACCCGTATTTTATTGTAGAGCTTAATCCCCATATATATTGGCGAGTTCTGTCCAACCTGCAACCTTGAAAAAGGCTGATGCATATGGGAACTAGTCCGGGTGGAGTAAGGGTGTATGTCTTTATTTTTCAAAAATTGGTGTTCATTTTCTTTTATGTACATTATCAGATTAAAGATGTACAGACTGGGCAGGGGTAGAATTCGGTTTTTTTTAAAAAGAGGTTTACAACTGTCTCGAGGATGGGCATAGTTCATACATCTTAAGATTTTCTTCTGGACAACAAAAGCTCTGTTTAAGTAGGCTGATGATCCCCAGAAAATGAGTCCGTATTGGAGGACAGATTGAACAAGCCCAAAGTAGAGAGTTCTTAGTATATTGGGTGTTACTGTGTCTCTAAGCATTCTTACAAGGTAGCATGTGCTGCTAAGTTTACTGCATATTGAACTGATGTGTTTTTCCCAAGTAAGTTTACTGTCCACTATGACTCCTCCATTATGATGCAATTTTATAGAAAAACGAGTTGGAAGAATAATATTTTATAGTATTTTTCTATTATATACTTGTCGGTTTTGTTTTCCTTTTTTTAGAGCTATTTTAAATCAACAAAATATAACCCAATGCAATAAAATATTTTTACAACAAAAACAAAAAACCATTAGGTATTTATGTATTTTTAAAGAGAAAAATTAAATTAAAAATTTTAATTGAAACATTTTTTATGGAAGAGGTGTGATAATTTACAATAAAAAAAAATAGTGCGGGAAGAAACGAGAATGCTTTTTTATGAATATACAAAACGGCACTTAAGAAGGAGTATTTCAAAACCTAAGAATTTGCACCAAAAACTGCTCCTAGATCTACGCTCCTAAAATACATGATTTCTAAAAAAATCATTAAAATTGGCGTGATGAGCGATATTTACTTTATTTTTAATCATGAAAAACCGACCCCTAAAAACACTGGTTAGAGTCATATATACGTCGTATGTTAAAATTTTGGATTGACACCAATATTCATATTTTTCACAAATATAAAAAATATTTTTTTAAATAAAGAGCCAGCTAGGGAAATCAAAAAAAAAAGTAAAAAAAAACATTTACAAAAACAAATTTTAATAATTTTGATGAAATTTGTTAGTATAGGTGAATTTTAAACGAACTTTAGGCGTGGCCCCGAAAATGTTTCGCCTGCGGCGCTTTTCTACCTTCTTCGCTGGATGCAATATCATGAGATACATGTAGTCCCGACTGTCCTTTCTGAATGTATTTTCTGAGCTTTTCTTGCAAGTTATCAGCTTTTTTATTTCCTGTAATACCTTCGTGTCCTGGTACCCACTGCAGTATTACTTTGTTTACTTTTACCAGGGCCTCCAGTTCCTCTTGACATTCCCATACCAGTCTTGAGGTTGCCTTGTTGTATGTTAGCGATCTAAGGGCTGGTTGACTGTCAGAATATATATATGGATCCGCGTATTGAGGTAAGCCCTCATGTTGTTCTCGTACGCACATTGCAATATGGCGTAGATTTCTGCTTGGAACACTGTGCGAGACTTTCCCAAAGAGAAAAACCCATTTTTCTCCGGTCTTACTTCGTGTATCTCCGTACTCTCGTTGGTTTTGGAGCCGTCTGCGTACCGGATTATTGCCCCAGGAGTAGTTTCTGATGTTTTGTTTTCCATAAGTCTCATTCATCGATTACGACCTCTAATGGTATGTCATAGCGAAACCTTGGATTTATGTGGTCTGATCTCATTTATAACTCCACCTCTAGTCTTGCTTAAAAGTTCGTGTCCAGTTCTCTGCCTGCCTAAGGGCCAATTGTATACCTATCAATTAACTTTCGAGTTAATCCTAAGTTTTACCCTAGAGTTAGTCCTTGAGTTATCACAAGGTAAAAATTTTTGCCCGTTGTATGGGTGTGAGTTAAAAATGTTGTTTTAGCTAGCTGCTAACTTCTAACTTCAGAATAATTTAAGTTATCGAAATTGGAGAAAGACTCTGTGCCTCCTTGCGTTTTCTACTATATCAATAATATCTAAATCATCAGAAAGAAAATCGTAAACAATCCACATTATGTAAATACCTATAAAAAACCCACTACCACAGAACACAAACACACCGCCTTATAAGCAGAGCTGTGAAACTTACTTTAGAAAAGTAACTAGTTACTTTTTCGATACTTTTGCACAAATGTATCTAGATACTTATAAGGAATAGTTACTTTTACCTAAAAGTAACTTAGTTCTTAGTTACTTAGTTAAAGTAACTAGTTATAGTAACTAAGATACTTTTACAGTAACTAGTTACATTGATTGTAACTATGATAATCTTAAAGTAACTAAGATACTTTTAAATTAACTAGTTACTTTGATTGTAACTAGTTACTAAAAGTAACTAAGATACGTTTGAGTAACTAGTTCTTTTAATTGTAACTACGAAACTCTAAAAGTTACTAAGATGCTTTTGAACTAGATATCATAAATTTACCAGGTAGTGATAACCCATTTTACTGTACACACTACCACTATTACCATCAGAAAACTAAACTAAGAAGTGTTAATTCGAACAACGAACAAGTAGAATAAAATGCTTTCCAAGAAATTTCGCGTTCCAACCAGTTTGCTGTTTGACGCTCGCGACTCGCCGCTCGTCCCTTCGTGAAAATCTGATTAACGGCCGCCGATCGTCCGTTGGTCATCATCTGATGGACGGTACGTGTGCATAATTGGTATCCTAGAGGAACTTTAAAAGTACCTAACTTAGTTACTTTAAAAGTAACTTAGTTACTTTAAAAGTATCTAGTTACTTTTTAAGTGTATAGTTACTCCTAATAAGTAACTAGATACAAGTTACTTTTCAAAAGTAACGAAGTTACAGTTACTTTTGGCATGATTCAAAAAAGAACTAAGTTACTAAGTATCTAGTTACTTTAAGTAACTAGATACTAAAAAGTATCTAGTATACTAAAAAGTATCTAGTTACTGAAGTTACTCACAGCTCTGCTTATAAGTTAGGTTAGAAATATTAAAAATATGCAATTTTTATGCTTTTAATCCTAAAATTGAGGGTTTACTCATAGTCGATCCACGAGTTGGGGGTTAATCCTAGGGTTGGGGGTAACTTCTGCTTATACAATGCATTTTTATACTAGCCCTCGGATTAACTCCAATTATTGGGTTAACCCAAACCTATACAATTGGCCCTAAGAGCAGTCAACTCTCAGCAACTCTGCAGTTTTAAGGTCATGCATTGTACACTCCGCGTACCTAGATCTGCGCTCTCCTATACTCAATTTCCATGAGCCGCCACTGAGGTTGATGGAAGACAACAACTGACAAAAATATTTGTTTCTTTCGTACCTACTCTAGTTATAAATTTACTTAAGGCGGGCACTAAATGAATTAAAAGTAGTTAATTAATAATGTATTCATCCTTTCGGTATAAATTACTACCAGAGTATTAATAGCTTACGAAAACATATCCTTACATTAATTTAAATCCAAACCCATACTCGTTAGTGTCGATTGTTCCATTCACTAATTTTCATTGAGCCAAATATGTAGAAGGTCTAGAAACGTTCTAGACTAAATATAATTTGTTTTCCTTTATGGTAGCATAAGTGAATTTCTGTTACTTAAAGGGGCTTATATTATGTTGGTAATAATTAGTTATGGGATGTGTTTTGTATAATATATATACATATACAGGGTATGACGGAAATGTTTTATTAATTAAACCTGCAAATTATAATATAAAAACAAATTGCAAACAAATATTTTTAAATGCCCCTTTGATATAATAAGTAAAAAATTCGGCCATTTGTCTTTTGAAATTTACGGTACTCCACTGGTAGATTTGTAAACCGAACCGCGTCGCATGAAATATTTAAAGAATCTCCCAAATCAACGCGGTGCGGTGGTTGCGGCATAAAAATCTCCCAAACTGCTGCGAACGGCCAAAAATTTTTGCGAGCTGTCTACCTGTATTTTTGGAAATGTCTTGTTTGGTTATCAAAAAGTGTTCGCGCTTTCTTCGAAATTCTAATAAATTATTAATTAAATAAAATATGTACTAATATCTAGTATTCAAATTTCTTTAAAGTGCATTCACAATGTTTTTAATAATGAATGGCAATTTTTCACATTTTTGGTAAATATTCATAAGACTGGGGAGGGGGACCTTTGAGCTCATCCCCTCCCGCTACGCCAGTGGATGTTGTATTTTGAAAATGAAAATACAAATCACCAAAAATATTGTTAATTGTATTTTGTATTTAATTGTTTGTATTTAATTGTATTTTTACATCCATATTTCTAAAGTAGATTTTAACTGAGGTCCAGTTTAAAACAAAGAAATGTCAAAAATGGTAGTTGTATATTGTGAAAATAAAAGCGAAGTTCGAGTTAGGAGTGATCAACCTGGTCAGTGGCGTATATAAGGGGGGGGCCCAGGGGGCCCGGGCCCCCCCCGAAATATAAAGGTTTAAGCATATATTCAAAAATACTCAAACCGAATTTTGTTATCGGCCGCCTTAAGACAAAGCCTAAGTTCACCGTTGATCCCACCCCGATTGATTTATTGTCTCTGTCTGTAGTCTGGACTCTCTGCTCTGGTATCTTGTCGGTCACGTTAGTTCAACTGTGAATTTAATACGCGATTGTTGTGCGAGTTGATTAACCGGTTTGTCCACGTGGTTAAGTAGAACACGTTGTGTCTTGTATAGTGCGCTCTGCGCTAATTCTTAAATTTTGGCTGGTTGTGAGTTGATTAATTGGTTCTCGACAGGTGAGTATACGCTTTGTTTTGTGTTTGCCAATATTTTAATTAACTTTAATATTTCTTGTAGCATTGGGTCCCCTGATTTTTAAAAAAACATGGGAGATAAACGAAAGAAAAATTTGTATGATTTTTTCTTTAAAAAACCTCGTACAAATCTACCTGCAGAAAACGATCGTGATCATCCTTGTACAAGTACTTCTCAATCTGTTGAGTTAGAGTCAAACGAGGAGCCAAATAAATTACGTTCAGTTAAAGACACTGAACAGGTTAGTATTTAAAGTATTTTAGTTAACTGTACCGCGTTTTAGATGAGCAAACTTCTTGATTTGACTAATGGTCATAATAGCACTTCTATTTTTTTAGGAAGAAACACAGGTTGCTAATATTTTTGTAATTGGCAACTATGTTTGCAAAACAATTACCGATGACGTAAGGTTTAATGCTATTGCAAATATATGGGTTCCAAATAAAAATTATGATTTCGAGGAAAGTTTGCAAGTAATTGGCAGCAAGAGACGAAAATTTCAGTTTAATTGGCTAGAGAAATATCAGTGGCTTTCATACTCTAGTCAGTTGCGAGGAGCCTTTTGTAAATACTGTGTATTTTTTTGTCATGATTGCGAACAAACTGGCAAAGGTTTCCATGAGAAGGCCCAGTCACTGGTGTCAGCCCCATTCAAAAAGTGGAAGGATGCTATTGAGTATTTTAATGAACATTCAAAAAAGAAGTATCATTTAGCAAGTGCCTTAAAATTTGAGAATTTTCTAAAAATTAAAAACAAACAAGAGGCAGATATATTAACGGTTTTAAGAAAGAAAAATTTTGAAGAATGTCAAAAGAACCGCGAAATTATTAAGAAAATAATTGAAATACTGTGTTTTTGTGGGCGACAAGAAATGGCCCTTAGAGGCCACAAAGATTCTGGCAAGTTATCCTTAGAAGAACCAGAATTTAATGATGGTAATTTTAAAAGCTTATGTCGATTCCGTGCTCACTGCGGGGATACTATTTTTAAGGAACATATTCAATCATCTGGTGGTAAAAGTATGTATGTATCTCCCGGAATCCAGAATGAACTGATTTCGATTATGGGAGTTCAAATTCAGAAAAATATTATGAAACGGGTCCAGACGAATAAATATTTTAGCGTTTTAGTAGATGAAAACTACTGATGTTTCCAGGCAGGAACAGTTCTCAATGTGCATCCGATATTATGATGAATCCTCAAAAAGAATTCGAGAAGACTTTTTTACTTTTGTTGTTGTCAATGACGTCACTGGGCAGGGTTTAGCGACAACATTAAAAAATACTTTAATGTCTATTGGATTCGACATGAATTTTTTAAGGGGTCAAGGTTACGATGGGGCTGCTACAATGCGTGGTGCTTTTAGGGGAGTTCAAAGTATTATATCGGCAGAATATCCCAATGCCATTTACACCCACTGCTTATCGCATTGCTTAAATTTGTGCCTTAGTGACGGATCAAAAATTCCCCAAGTGAAAAATGTTATTGGGACCCTGGGAGATGTTTGTACATACTTTCGATTATCTGCAAAACGAAGCGAGATTTTAAAACGCGAATTAAGTAATTCAGAAAAAAAACATTTAACACTACCAAGATACTGTGAAACTAGGTGGGTGGAAAGGCATGAAGCTGTGGCTATATTTTCGGAATCACTTATTGAGATTTCCTCTGCGCTAGAAGAAATCATTACCACTCGCGCAGATGATTCTGGAAAGGCACTATCTTTGCACAATGCAGTTTTAAATTTTTCTTTTTTGATTTCATTAAAAATACTAGAAAAGACTTTGGCATTTGCCTACAAACTGTCAGAATATTTACAGTCAGTAAATATAGATTTGGCTGTTGCTCTTGAAAGGGTAAGTCAGGTTTCAGTTTTTTTAAAAAACATAAGAAATAATGCTGAAAAAGAGTTTCGTGACATTTTTAAAGAAGCAGAAGATATAGCGAAACAGCTTAACATTGAAATTTCTTTACCTAGACGTGTAGGTACTCAAAGATACAGGGAAAATTATCCAGCCGAAAATGCGGAACAGTACTACAGAATTTCTCTCTTTGTCCCAATTATTGAGGATTTAATACATTCTCTTGACGAACGTTTTTTAAACCAGAGAGAAACAATAACATCGCTAGATACTTTAATTCCTGCAAACGTAAAAGATAGAGATTTTAAACAACTTTTGCCTGCAATTCAAAAATACTCGAACGATTTGGAAACGAACAATCAGTCAATACTACGTGCTGAATTCGAATTGTGGAAAATGAAATGCATTAATTTTCAAAAGCCAATGAAAACGGCTGTAGATGCCCTTCAAGAATGTCAAAAATATCTGTTTCCAAATATACATACACTACTCATAATATTATCAGTACTTCCTGTAAGTACTGCGTCCTCTGAAAGAAGCTTTTCGACTCTCAAAAGGTTAAAAACATACTTACGAAACAGAACAGGGGAAGATCGTTTGGTGGGACTTACTTTACTGACAATTCATCGAAATATTCGCATCGATATTGGTGATGTTATAGATGAATTTGCTAGAAAAAATAGAAATCTTGATTTTACTATTAAGTAAATAATTGTTTTGTTCGTTGTTGCTTAAATGTTCTATATTTTTGTCAGCTAATAATAAACAAATAGTTTTAACAGTTAATAATAAATGTAGTAATTGTAGTCAAAACATTTTTTTAAATTTAGGCCCCCCCCGAAACAAATTTCTATATAACTTGTTATGCGGTGTTACATTATGACCAGTTACATTATTTTTAACTCGAAGTTCGCTTTGAATCCCACATAATATATAAAATTACAATTTTTTACATTTCTTCGGTTTAAACTGGAATTTGGTTTAAATCGACTTTATAAAATTGGGCTCAAGCACAGCAGATCATATGCACACACTAATTTTTCCTAAGGAGTGTACGAAATGATGCGAAGATTGAAAATATAAAACCAAAGTATATTTTTAACAAATTATTGTAAAGTTTTTTTTCGCCTAACTAACGATTTGTGTACAAATATTCACTTTGTTATTTCAAAAATCTCTAGTTTTCCACTAATTTCTAGACAATTGCTACAAGATATAAATCACAATACAAAATAAACGTTAGCTTAGCACTTGTCTTTGGGATGCAAATAATTTCCACCTTAAATTTTTACTATTTTCTGATATATTTTCAAAGGGGCTCTAACCTCAATTCACCCTCAAACTTTTATTATACTAAACAGATAAAGAAAAATAACTGGTATATTGAAATGGAGGAAAATGAAGATGTATACATAAAACCAGAAAAAACAGACAAAATTCGTAGGATGTCTAGAAAAAAATTAATTACATTTTTTAAGGTTATGTGATTTCATTTTGTTTTGTCAATTTTGTGGCTGGTATCCAGAGCTGTGAGTAACTTAAGTAACTATATACTTTTTATTATCTAGTTACTTAAAGTAACTAGATACTTAGTAACTTAGTTCTTTTTTGAATCATGTCAAAAGTAACTGTAACTTTGTTACTTTTGAAAAGTAACTTGTATCTAGTTACTTTTTAGGAGTAACTATACACTTAAAAAGTAACTAGATACTTTTAAAGTAACTAGATACCTTTAAAGTAAATAAGTTCCTTTTAAAGTAACTAAGTTCCTTTTAAAGTAACTAAGTTCCTTTTAAAGTAACTAAGTTACTTTTAAAGTAACTAAGTTACTTTTAAAGTTAAGTTAGGTACTTTTAAAGTTCCTCTAGGATACCAATTATGCATACGTGCCGTCCATCAGATGATGACCAAGGGACGATCGGTGGCCGTTAATCAGATTTTCACGAAGGGACGAGCGGCGAGTCGCGAGCGTCAAACAGCAAACTGCTTGGAACGTGAAATTTCTTGAAAAGCATTTTATTCTACTTGTTCGTTGTTCGAATTAACACTTCTTAGTTTAGTTTTCTGATGGTAATAGTGGTAGTGCGTACAGGAAAATGAGTTATCACTACCTGGTAAATTTATGGTATCTAGTTCAATAGCATCTTAGTAACTTTTAGAGTTTCGTAGTTACAATTAAAATAACTAGTTACTCAAAAGTATCTTAGTTACTTTTAGTAACTAGTTACTGTAAAAGTATCTTAGTTACTATAACTAGTTACTTTAACTAAGTAACTAAGAACTAAGTTACTTCTAGGTAAAAGTAACTATTCCTTATAAGTATCTAGATACATTTGTGCAAAAGTATTGAAAAAGTAACTAGTTACTTTTCTGAAGTAACTTTCACAGCTCTGCTGGTATCACTACAGCATTGCCATATAACCTTGCACGTTAACAGTATTCCTAGCACTCCGTCTACTTCCTTGTGCGATATGGACATCATATTCACTGTATTCCTCCCTTGCAAGACTACACTTCTATATACATTGATTTGAAAGCAACTAATGATTTGTTATATTTTTTATTCCTAAAAATCCGAAAAAAATTATTAAGTATGTAAAATTTTGGTACTTGAAATAATAATTAGTTTTGAGTTTTCTATATTCCTAAATTCGAAGATTTTTATTTAAATATTTCGACACGCTTCTATATTATTTTGTTCTTGGTCCGTTACTTGGTAGATTATAAATAAGCCCATTAATATTATTACCATTGAAACAACACTAATATAGTATAATAAACTAGGAGATATACATGAATTTTTATAGTAAGTATATACTTTCGAACAATTGGCACTAATACCTATAATACCTATAATATTGCGGGAATAAAATTACATACCTACATTGCAAAAAAGATACCAGTATTCAATTTAATATGCAGTATATAAAATGATTTATATTATACTGGCGACTCGCGTAGTATCATTATATATTCTCGGAAAGTTTTTCTTGCCTATAACTTTCTAGATAATTTCCAACTGACTTGACTGCCAATGCGGTCGACCAAGAAGGCACTCCGGAGAACAAAGACTTCATTTATCTTCTATTTTCGATATTGCGGGGACTTGACAGTTTGACTACGTCACAGATATTGGCAGGGATAAGTAAAAAAATGGAACCGGCTTTAAAATTATTCTAAACGTTTAAAATAAAGGGATTATTATAGTACAATGGATTCTTAATTAATTTATCATCAACGATGTTTAAAGTCGTCTTATACAGGCAGTGGTGTGCAATGCTGTTTTAACCACGGTAGGCAAAAATTGCATTAAACACAAAAACTTACCATTAAACATTATCACAAAATGTCTTGTTTTTGAGTTTGTGGAAAGAACACTGTGGCAAAAGAAGAATAAAACGAAATTATTTGTAAATTAGTTTAACACGGCAGTCTTTACGTAAAAATACTTTTACAACGTCGTCATTAAAATTGGTTTTGCTTTTTAAATCCTGCAAATGGTAGCTCTCCAGAGAGATTATTGTTAGTTCACTTAAGCGTGTCTCTCTCTCTGTGTGTTTCGTAAATAGATATGATATCTTTTTAATCCAGAAAAGGATCGTTTTGCATTCGCGCTGCTAGCCGGAATTGTAATAATTAACGCCTCCATATTTCTTTTTTCCCGAAAACCGACGGCGCGAAGTCTAGCACAGGCAGAACACACTAATTATAAATTAAAAATCTATCATCCACCTGATTGAACCAATGTTGCCAAAAACGAAGTCAATTATTATGTGAAATATGATTATACTAATAAATAAAACTAAACTAATTAATAATAAAACTTATAGAGGCGTGTTTAGTATTTTATACTGAGAAAGCGTAGTATTTTACAAACTATGGGAAGACTTGAAGATTGACACCAATGCACTTACCAAACGCGTGCTTTCTTGGCGCGGACTGATATATGAAAGAAGGTCGAGGGTTGTGACGGGTTTATTTGTTACATCTCTTTCTACCCTACTGCCTATCGGCTCTCTCGCTCGTTTACACTCGTACAAAAGCAGTGATTTTGCTTTTGCATAAGATACTAATATACAGCGATATCTTTGCTTTTAAAACAGTCTTACGGAATGCTTATACAGAGATCTAGTTTACAATATAATAAGCAAAGAATACGTCCTTAGAAATGATATAGGATTAAGTTTTCGGTACCCTATATTATTATTTATTATATTAATGTTGACATAAATTGCCAAAGTTGGATTACGCGGATAAAAACTAAAATACAAAAAAAAAAATGCTTTTTTACGTATTATGTATGCACGCCACTGTATACAGGGTGGTTCACGACGAACGTTTGTTAGAACTTTTGGGAAACGTCTGAAAATATATTTTCTTAAACGTTTATGTTCGGATATATTTTTCGATGAGCCCTCTTTAACTAAAACAGCGTTTTTCTATCACTTTACTCTACTGTTGACTTACCCTGTACAAGTAAGTAGATCAAGACGAATGTTCTTGCACATTTGTCACTGTTTAAAAAGTATTATGTCCATCGCCAATGGAGATTTACTTTTAAGGCAGAACCCTTCCTGGCCCGAAGCAACGTTCATCCACGTCCAAGTCTGTTTGTAGACTGACGAGTGCCAACCCGTTGAAACGTTAAACGTAGGCGAACCGTAGTAGCTTGTTTATAGTACTATATGAAATTGTAAAGCGTAAAGCATGGGTCTGTCATATTCTAATGGATCTTATTGCGAGTGTTAATTAATTATTGACAGACGTTTTCAAAAATTTGTCAATCTCAAAATAAGAAAAACATCTTTTAAAGCTCTATTTAATTCCTCAGTATTTGAGCATGAGTCAGCCAAAGAAGAAAAGAAAAGATGTAAAAAATACATAGATAGATAAGTCTTAGATAGATAGAACATACTAAGAATTAAACAGGAAGTAGCTGTAAACTTAGGTATTTTAAAAATACAATATGATTATTTTTATAGCTTTTTTGGATTTTTGCTAGATTCTAAACGTATTTTGTATAACAGGTCAAACGTCTAAACTAAATAGTTTTTGAGATATTAGCGTTTGAAAAATTACATTTTTGGTTCTTTGACTGCTGTATGACATCTTAACGGTACATCTTAAAAACTGCATGTACATTACTATCTTAAATTTTTATTTTCTTTCCAAAAATTAATTCCAGTTAAACTGAAGCAATATAATTTGATAACCATCCTTATTAAAATATAAAGCTGATCAGTCACAGTGGTCAGATCATTAATATAACTTGAGCATGATGACAGAAACATAATTTGCCCGTTAATTTAAAAATTATGCTTAATTTCAAACTTCTCGCGAACCAATAAATCGATTTCGATAACTTTTTTTGCTGTATCTTTTTTCTTTGATAATTGCACTGTAATAGAATGCTTATTCGGATTTTAGTTTTAGGCTTATACAGGGTGCAAGGAGGGGATTGATGCTGTCTCAGTGCCACTTTCATAAGCGCTCCATAGGACTCAAATCGGGACTGCGCGATGGCCAATTTAAAGTTCGATATTTACTTCAAGTAAATATTCATTGACGATGCGCGCTACATGAGGTGTTGAGTTATCCTGCTTCAGCAAAAAACGATTCCCAATGTACGGAGCGGAACGGACAACGTGCTCAGACAAATAGTCACTGATATGCCTTTTGCTATGACTTATTATAGATTACCTACTTTATCTTTTGTCGGGTTGCACAAATAATTTTAACAATAATTATTTAACCGGCAAGTTTGACTGTGACATAAATGACTTTGACAGGCATTATATACTCACTTTCAAAGGTGCGTGATTAGTAAATTAAAAATTAAGGTAACCGAGCCAGTATGATTGTGAGAAAATTATTTTTGTCAATGTTACGTCTGTCACAGTAAAACTTGTCGGTTAAATAATTATTATTAAAATTCTTTGTGCAACCCGACATTTATCTGTTAAACTAAATAAGTATCCAGTAAATTGGTGATTTATTGAAGAAAAACATGTTCTGGTATAAAAGTGTGCATTTTCTTTAATATTACAGATATCAAAGAAATTTAAAAAACAAAATGTTAAGAATACATAAGGCTACAGTATGGTTTCATCATGCATCCGATGCTGTTGCTAATGCTTTCTACAGGGTGTCACAATATTAACGTAAAAAAACCATTCTCATTTTTGCACCCTGTGTAACTCTCAAACTGAAATCTTAATAAAAAAATGCTATCACAGTGCAATCACCAAAGAAAAAAGTTACAGCTTAATATTTTTTTTATTGAAATCGGTTCGCGAGAAAATCAACTTTGAAATTGAGCATAATGTTTGGTTGTGCGTTATTTTTGCGGCTAAGTGTACTTGATGCTTTATCAAAATGAAAGTTTGTGCTTGCCCTTGTTCATTTTTTGCGATGTGAATAATTTTCCACCGCGTTTAATAGCTCGTAATATTTATACGAAAAATACTTGGGCTGCAGCCCGATAGCCTTCCCCCTGGGGCACCAATGGAAGATGCTTTAATGATTTTGTAAATCTCTGCAAATGTGATAAAAATTACTACCCCCGGAAGGTCTTTGTGGTCTCCCGTTCGTATTGTCGAGGGTTCTTGAAATATAAAACTTTGTTATATCTGAATTGGAATTAAATTTTGTATGTAGACAGGCGGGCATGAAGAAAATATTCAAATTTTGATGTAAAATGTAATCATGTTGCAATAAATTGGTTAGGGAGATATTTATAACGGTACGCTGTAACGCCGTTTTGCACTGAATTCAAATAATGCAGGTTTGTTCCGCTGCATAACATTACATTTTGGTGAATTTTAATTAAAATTTTTCTAGACTTTTTTACATAAACTTTATAAAACTAATGGCACATAGTTACCAAAATAAGTTTAAAATATAATACGATATTATTTGATTCATTACTAAAGTAAACTTTACGTATACCTACGTGTTTAATGCTTTGACTTTTCTCTTATCTAACTTAATTCCGAAAACGGCATTTCCTCACGAATGTTGGATCGATTTATGAGAGATGGAATATAATTTTACCCCTACAGGGTGATTCACGTTGAGTGGCCTATTAGAAGATCTCGAAAAAGAGTAAACTTATCTTTCTAAAAATTTGATAGCAGGCATAATTCGCTTTGAGCTTTTAAAACATCATATTTTGACGTTTTTATTACTTCCGGTTATACCGGAAGTTAATATCAACTTTGCTATTTTAAATAGAACACCCTGTATATTTTAGCATTTTTGATTACCTTGTTAAAATCTAAATAACTTTTGTTAATAATAATCTATTCCTTTCTCTAACCGTTTTTGAGATATGAATAATAAAAGGATTTTTTTTGTGTAAAAACGCTCCGAGAAGAAAGTTTAGTAACTCTAAAACTAATATAGGTAAACATTTAAAATTTTGTAAGCTTTCAAGTAATACATAGATCTTTGGTTTAAATTACTTAGGTTTCACGTTTTTTATACAGGGAGTTCTTAGAATTGTGCCAATGTTTCCATTTAAATAAATGTACATAAGTCAATTTTTGCAAATGGAACACCCTATTTTTTAGCTTACTAACGTGTAGAGAATTACATTTTCTATCTAAACGCCTAATATGTTACAATCCACATTTTTAGCCGTTTTGGAATCATGAGCAATTTAAATAAAAAATCTTAAAATTTCTGTTTGTGTTAATGCAACATTATTTTTGAAAATAAGGCTTCGACTGGAATTTTCGTTTGACTTTGAGCTTTGTTGCCAATTTGTAAAGTAGGCTTTGACCAAAATGATTTTAAAGTTGACACTTATCTTAGCCCTGTTGTCATATTCTAGTTAACTTATTTAAAATTACGTTCATTCTTGGTAGTCTGAGAATAGCGAATAATAAATATTAAAATAATTTTATTTAAAAAAATCAGAAATAGCTAAGCAACGAACATAGGCACTTAATAACAAATGGTAACAAAGATCAAAGTCAAACGAAAATCCCAGTCAAAGCCTTCTTTTCAAAAATAAACATTAACACAAACAGAAATTTTAGGATTTTTTATTTAAATTGCTCATAATTATTCCAAAACGACTAAAATGTGGATTGTAACATATTAGGTGTTTAGATAGGAAATTTAATTCTCTACACATTAGTAAGCTAAAAAATAGGGTGTTCCATTTGCAAAAATTGACTTATGTACATTTATTTAAATGGAAATATTGGCACACAATTTTAAGAACTCCCTGTATAAAAAACGTAAAACCTAAGTAATTTAAACTAAAGATCTATATATTACTTAAAAGCTTACAAAATTTTAAATATTTACCTTTATTAGTTTCAGAGTTACTAAACTTTCTTCTCAGAGCATTTTTACACAAAAAAAATCCTTTTATAATTCATATCTCAAAAACGGTTAGAGATAGGAATAGATTATTATTAACAAAAGTTATTTAGATTTTAATAAGGTAATCAAAAATGCTAAAATATACAGGGTGTTCCATTTAAACTAGCAAAGTTGACAATAACTTCCGGTATAACCGGAAATAATAAAAACGTCAAAGTAAAATGTTTTAAAAGCTCAAAGCGAATTATGCCTGCTATCAAATTTTTAGAAAGATAAGTTTACACCTTTCCGAGATCACGAGAATCACCCTGTATTACATGTACACAACAAAGATACACACTGAACACTGTAATCTGTTGCCCTTTAATCCGCTAAACAACGTCAAGAGATTATTATTACAAAACTTGACATCGATGCCGTTAGTTTTTACTCTTTTGCCTTCGCATATCTCTTTCTGTATTCATCAATCCGCATGTCTTCTCTGCGTTCTTTAAATATCACAGAGGTAGCATTCATTCTTTCATGTGTTATATGCAATATTGTTATTGTATTCGGTATTTTTAGAGATCATTTTGCTATTATTTTCTGCGTAGACTGTCTGGTAATACACTGTTGAATTGTATGTATCTGTAAAGTGTTTTTGTTATGAAAAAGCAAGTAAATGTATTGTTTATTTGATAATTAACTATTACACGAACACCATTCCGGCCCTAACCAAACCTTAAGTTTTGGAAAATGAATATTACTCTCGTCATGTTTGACACAATTTTGAAAGTAGGGTTGAGGGGTATTTGACACTGTCGACAATTTTGTGACCAGCGTGATTAGATATGCAATTTCTAATTTTTATTTTGCAGCAAATATATTTTAACGAACAGTTTTACAAAAACACCGATTGTAGGAAAACTCATGTTTGTAATTCGAGCGTAAACTCGTCATGGTTCTCGCTCAGGGCGGCAATGCATCACTTTGCGCTCTTTATACACAAATGTCTATTTTGTAACAGGATTTTTTTTACACGGTATGAGCGAATAAAAAATATTCAAAAGTTATGATGAACCCTTAATAATTAAACAATACAGGTTCATTGTGTGTAGAAAAGAGAAGAACCAGCAGAATTTCAACGGCACTACAAATTTTTTTAAATAATTAAAAGGCTTGAGAACGGGCGTGACAAGAATGACTTTTAGAAAAAGCTTTTGTGGCCTCCCAGAGCGATTTTCAGAATATTGTCGAGGGCTTTTGAAAGATTAAAACTTGCCGAAGCTCAAAGTTTAATCAGCTGTGTAGTGCAAACGATTGCTTTAAAGGTCTATATGTATGTCTACAGTCTAGTCCAGGAGCGTAGCAAGGCGGGCGGGCCCGTCCAGCATCCTTCAAATTTAAACAGAAAAAATTGAAAATCACTTGCATTAAAAACTATGTATCCTAAATTTTTTTTTTCTTGTATATTAAGAGTGAAGTCTAGTGCTGCACTCGCTATTTCATGTTTTTATCAATATTTCTGATCCTTTTCGCTTCATTCAAAAAAGGGCCAAATATCCGTCCTTGAGTGGCAATTACCTACAGTTTCAAACTAAATATATTTTGCTCAAGAGTGTCTAACAACGACACAGATGGCGCTCCGTGCCACATCTTACCGGTATGTCCCACCAAGTGCTGCCTAAGTAGCTTTGAGTTCTCCTTTCTTTTCGTCGGATCCTAGCTCTACTGATGAGTCATGATATGATGAAACGCGTCTAGAGATGGATCTGACGAAACGAAAGGAAATTATTCTTCTCTAAATATATTTTTATTAATGAATTAATAAAAGCAAAAAAAAATTGTGACTTTCACGCGCCACGCGCCTCATATATTGCGCTCGGTTGTGGCGCGGTATCAAATTCTCTGCGGCATTGCCGTTCATACACTCGGGCGCAACATTTTATTTTACTTAGTAGCGAGCGTCATATGCTGAATGAAGTGACGATGCACACGGCTGTAGCGGACGGAATTTAATGATTTGCCTGGAGTATGCTGTATTTATTGTGGTGGAAATTATTGTAAGAAATACCGGGTGGTCAACTAAGAATGGTGGCCGGCCATATCTCAGAAACTAGTGATCGTACAGCATCCGGGTAAATTTTTTTATGATAAAAGTGCCAAAGAGAAAATGCTGAAAATTATTTTAGAGTTTGTAAAATACCCGCAAGGGGGCGTACCAGCCATGACCAAGGTTAAAATTAGGATTTTCATCGTGTTTTGACTAATTGACCGGTATAAAAAGTATTATGTATCTTAATACTTTTTTTTCTACACAATTTTTCCGATCTAGTAAAATAAGGTGGTTGGGGGAATTAATTTTTTTCTAAAAATACGCTACAGTTACTCCGGTTTGGCATAACCGATTTGAACAAACTTAGTCTCCTTTAAGAGAGCTTTATTTACCCTATAAACTACGCTTTTGTTTTTTTATCCTTGAGTTTTGCCGTCCCCGCTTGATGGCGTTAACTGAAATATAAGCAAATATTAAGCTTTTTCTCGGAAAAGTTAAATGCAATGCTAAGTTTGTTTTATCATGGTATAATAGAGAAATAAATCCTTAACATTTCGGTAAAAAACACTGTAACTTTTTGGTACTCCCCCTTGCGGGTATTTTACAAACTCGAAAATAATTTCCAGCATTTTCTCTTGGGCACTTTTATCATAAAAAAATTACCCGGATGCTGTATGATTACTAGTTTCTGAGATATGGCCGGACACCATTCTTAGTTGACCACCCGGTACATATTTGTGATTTTTATTTTTTTTGTAGTATTTTTTAGGGTAAGAAAAGCTGCCACTGATAATTATTTAATGAATCACCATCCACAACTTTTAATATTAAAACTCAAGTTGTTATGGACTTTCCAGCGATTCATTTACAATTCTAATTTTCATATTCTTTTTTCATGACAAAGTTCCATTATTCCACAATTCCTCGTATCTCCTAATACCCCTATATAATCAATCAATACGAACAACACAAAAAAGCCACACGATAAGCCCATTTCGTTATGAATAGCCTAAAACTTTTAGTTTACATAAACCGTAGATACCGAAGCGAATAAACTTTTATCTATACAATATATTGCGCATTCTATGCCCTGAATATACAGGAAGTTTAACATAAATTTTACTTTGATAAATATGCCTACGTATCTACCCGCACGAACATTTCTATGTATTTACAAACCATAATAATATGTCGTATGGCTTGTGTTGATATACTTTGTTTGAACAACCAGTACCCTCGACGACTAGATAAAAGAATAAAATAATAAATAGCCATAATATTTTCTACTATAAATTGTGTCTTTCTGTTGAAGATAGATAACATTGACGCAGTGATAAAATGCTAAATAATATATTTAGGGCGTTATTTTATCGAACTTGATAGTTTTGTCGCTTAAAGTCGGTGTTATAATAAGTGTTTTTCTACTTCCATATGGAAATTTGCTATTTTCTTTTCACTAAAGTGATTGAAAAACTGCACTCTTAAAAATAACATGGCATGGATTACTAAGATTTAGTTCTGACAACTATTTATTTTCGTGAAATCGGACTCAACCCAAAAATTAGTTTGTACAACCAAAAAAAATTGTCGATATTGAATTGTTGAACTAATTAATAACATTAACCAACCCAACCAACAAATTTTAGTTGTCACAACTAAATTTTATATACGGATAACTAAATTTATATGGTACTCCCGCTTTTAAAATTAGTTGTCACAACTAATGTGTAAATATGGAAAATTGAAATTTTTTTTTTCAAGGAAATATTGTTTTTGTTAATAATGCAATCTACAAATATTGCCAAAGCAATCATTTATTTGGGCCAAATTTGAAATTTTCATAGAGTAACAATTACGTATGTAGTCATAACATTGTGTTTATTAACTTTTTTCTGTACTTTCTAATTGTAAGAAAGAAGTTGAATCATAAATAAGTAAAAATTTTATATTTTTGTCATTGCAAATGCACATTAGAAAGTTTAAATGAACTGCGTATAACGCATGGCAAAATTAGTTGATTTGATAGAAATAACTTTAAAAAAAGTCTGTTTCATTTCTAAAAAAAATGTCATAAGTATGTAATTTATACTTAGTAACGAAAAATATTCCTTCCTAGGTCTCCATTGCCGCCTTGGTATTACTACTCTATTAGGTATTCGTAAACTAATTGGAATACATTATCAGGGATATTATGGTTTCTTTAAAAAAAATATTTCCAATGTCCTTGTTCTCTCATATTCTTTATAATACATACTTATGCAATACAAAACAGAAACACTAGATTTTTAACTTATTTTACTCAACCTTTTGGGTTGTTCAATTGCTTATACAGCTGAATTGTAGTTATTTAAATTTTTATATCTGCAACTGCGATTATTAAAAAACAAAAAATATCCCCTGGACTTTCCATTTAAAATATACAGATACAGCTATATGAAATTTGTTGTACTTGGTCAGATTAAAAAGTCATCAATATGACGTTCTTTTATAGAAATGAAACATAGAACAAAAACAAAACAAAAAAAAATATTTTTAAGTTATTTCTCATCGGGTCACCTTGCCATGCTTTATAAAAATCTCATTTAAACTTTCTAATGTACAACTGCAATGATAAAAAATAAAATGTTTACTTACTTATGATTTAACTTCCTTCTGCCAATAAGAACGTACACAAGAAAGACAATAAACACAAATAAATTACACCAAATATTGTCACATCCATTTTCCACACGGACACAGCCATGAAAATGGCCAATTATTGCCTTAAAAACACGAAAAAATGGACAGGGAACCGCAAAAGCACCCTAACATAAACATAACCTCCTGACAGTCCTGGCTAGAATGATGTCACATGTCACCCACCGGGCAAGGGCGTCGTCTCTGTTGATGCTGTTAGTTATAAATACAAAGAATAGTATTACTTGAAAAGAAAAGTTACTTCTGGTAACTAAAAATGTATCTTAATCAAAATTAACAAAATAATAGGGACTACAAATTTATAATGTGTTATTACAACAAGCTTATATAATTAATAAATACAAGATTGTAGGAACCTTGATGAAACATTTAAATAAGATATATACAGAGTAAAATTCAGCTAAACAAAATATTTTATTTCTGCCAACTAATATGAAAACAAGAGATGTTCTTTGTTCTGATGGCATCATTTTTTGGTAAATATAACCAAGAAAAAAATATTTTTTGTTTTCCTAACTAAAAATAGTTATTTTTGGTAACGTAAACACGAGAACAAATAAAAATTAGTACCAAATACCAAGTCATTTTTAAGAGTGTGGGCTATTCCGGTTAACTGAACGGATATAATTTTATATCCGTCCTAGTTAGGTATGAAACTGTCCAATCAATTCTATTACAAAGAAACCAAATGTACATGTTGTAAATTTTACGAGTCGTTTTCTGACACTTGACAGAAGTTTGGTTAACAATATACTTCAAAAATATGCAAATCTGTAACATAAAATTTGTACGTTTTTAATTTAAATTAAAACATTTATCCCAGAAATCGAAGAAGTCGTCCATAATTCTCAAAGAGACCGGATATAGATTCAAAGGAAAAGAAAGACAACAAAGTCACGGTCTCAGCAAAAAATTGCTAAAACCGTGACTTTGTTGTCTTTCTTTTCCTTTGAATTTATCCCAGAGTCTAGTACTATAGTTCTAAAGAAATATTGTTATTTTCTGGCCGAACTAAAGATTTGCGCATAGATGCACTTTCTTATCTCAAAAATCTCTTTATTTCTCCTTATTTCTAGACAATTACTACAAGCTTTAATGCATAAAATGTACTATATACCTACCAAATGAACGTTTTTTTACTAACCTTGGTGAATTTTTTTCCATGCAAATATTTGTGCACCGCGATATTTTCTGATATATTTTGAACGGTGATCCAACCTCAATTGATAAAAACTATTATTATGCTCAACAAATAAGTATAGAAAATTAACTGGTAATTCTTCCTTAAATGGTGGAACATGAAGATGAGTACATAAAACCCGATAAAACAGACGAAATTATAAGATTTCTAGAAAAAAAATATAATTCCATTTATTACTAAAGGTTTTAAGGTTGTTATTTCTACTAACAGTATTGCCACTTTTCTTTCCACGTTAACAGTGTTGCTAGTTTGTAAATTGGCGATTATGTTGAAAAATTTTACCATAGCGAACGAACGTTAAAAGCTTATATTAATGCACAAAATCCATTTTTAACTGTTTAAAACGAATTCTACAGCTATTTTGTTGTACTTTTGAGAGAGAAATAAACCCGAACCAACTTTTTTTTCTTCTGTGCATTTCAGCAGAATAATTAATCAAAATGGCTATGGTTGAGAAAAATAAATTATTTATTTTTATTATAAACATTGTTTTTTGTCTGTTATTCTGCAAAAAGCCGAATGTGAGAAAGATAGATACATTCAAAGTGATTTTGTATAAAAATAAGAAAGGTCCAAAATCTATAAATATGTTATAGTGTAATTAGGTCTATGAATTTTATTATTTTATTTACTTATCAATTTTGTACCTTAATTTATCAATTATGTACATTAATTCTTGAATATTATCTATCCATATTAAGTAAAATTCGAATGGCTTTGTTTTTAAAAATTTGAATACTGTTATTGCACCTTTTTCCGCGTTAAACAAAACTGTAGAAACAAACTTTTTAATTGAAACTTATTTTTTTTTAAATAATTCATTTTCCCGCAATTTTAAAAATTAAAGTTTTAAATTTTTATTTGTCAGTTTTGATTTTAAGTATATTCATTGAGTTATACCTACATATTTAAATGAGATTATGTTTAATTTGTTCTCATGAATAAAATATTCAAATTGCTTAAACTTAAATTTGACTATATTAATCAAGCATACATTTTGTTTTGAACACATTTCACTTTAATTTGTTTACTTTCAACCACCGACCTCAGGGCCTGTAAAGTAAAAACACCGCCTCATCTTATGCATTCCTAATTTTATTATTTGAACAAAAGCCCAATGACCCAAATTTCGAAAACTCAAATTTTATAAATTTAATATGACTAAAAATTAATTTTTCAAATGTCACTTTGGTAAATATCTATTATTTATTTTTATTTTATTTTTTATTTAATATTACCACATTCTACAGAGTTCCAATAATCGAATGGGATAGAAAAAAAGTTTTAACATAACACAAAGCATTATCAAAAAGAACAACATAGATATAGTAAATATAATAATACAATTATATGATATTGATATAATAACATACAATATACATATATAATATGTAAATAATTATAGAATCAAGCGTTTAACGGAGGCCACAGTGCAGGCATGTATATCTAACTGGTTTTGAACTTTGTTGTACTTTTCACATTATGTTTGATGTATCTAATGGAGAACACTTAAGTGTATTTGTCCTTGGAGTTGGTAGAGCAAAAGTCAGGTAATTACGCGAGGTTGGCCTTGGCCCCTAAAAGTGCAGGGACTGTAATAGTAGATTCTGTAACGAGGTTGGAATGAAAATTTGATCCGAGTGGAAGATTCCGAACGCGAGCGTAGCGAGCGTGAGGAACCACGAGTATCGAATTTTCATTCTAACCGAGTAGCAGACTATATTTTCTCCACGACCAGAAATACTATTCGCAATATTTGTAATTTCAGGTGGAGTATTATCCAGTTCCATATCTGATTCATTCGATTTTTCACTCATATTTTGACTTGCACTAAAATTTGTCTGCTGACATTGACAGTTTCGGAATTCATGGCAAAATATGTCGTTTAGATCAATTACAGCATATTCATTCTCCACGACCATTACTGAATGCAATCATTCCAAAATCATTTTTGATAATATAATGTAAAAATTCTCGCTCTTGAGTTGGAATATTTATTCTGAAACACTTGCTTCTTATGCGCTTTGCGTGTATTTTCATTCCATAACAAGATACGGAATGAATATTCTGTAATTGATTTAAACGACATAGGTTGCCATGAATTTCGAAACTGTCAATGTCAGCAGACAAATTTTACTGCAAGTCAAAATATGAGTGAAAAATCGGATGAATCAGATATGGAACTGGATAATACTCCACCTGAAATTACAAATATTGCGAATAGTATTTTTGGTCGTGGGGAAAATATAGTCTGCTACTTGGTTAGAATAAAAATTCGATACTCGTGGTTAATCTTCCACTCGGATCAAATTTTCATTTCAACCTCGTTACAGAATCTACTATTCCGTATCTTGTTATGGAATGAAAATACACGCAAAACGCATAAAGAGCAAGTGTTTCAAAATAAATATTCCAACTTAAAAGCGAGAATTTTTACATTCTATTATTAAAAATGATTTTGGAATTATTGCATTCAGTAATGGTCGTGGAGAAAAATATTCCCAGCATCAATTTTCCCAAAAAGTACGTTGTGTAGAAAGATAATTTGAGATTTTGTTCGCCGTGTTTCAAGGCGTTCGCGTTCCATTGAAAATCTTGCTAAGAGACGATCGTGCGGGAACCCTATTTCAGGGTAGATTCCATTCAGCTTAAAACTGGTGTACTTTAAAAAGCATCTTTTAATTTTTTCTAGGTTACTAATGTGGGGTGACCTAACAATATATATTATATATATTATGTTCATCAACATTATATGCTCACCACTCCAAAATTAATGGTTTTGATGAATTAATAAAACATCCTTGTGCTCGCCAAAATAATAGCTTTTTAATTTAGAACCTTCACTGGGAAAAAATAATTTTCAAAAATGGTAAAAAATGGTTACTGTGTATGTCAAAAATGAAAGTCCGGTACATACCTGATGATGAGAAACGCAGTTTAGGGTTCAGTTTTCAATATCTCAAACGGTCCCAAATAGAATTAAAAAATATCCAAATTTCTTCATGGGCAAATCTGCCATTCTAAAAACAAATCGATAAGATTAACTTTTGCAATAAATATAACGGCCACATTATTAGATAGAACATAAATCTACTAAGGATCAGCTGTTTTTCCGTTGATATGGCCATATAATAAAGATAAGACGAGCTCTTTATATAAATACGAACTGAGTTTCTTCCCAGGAGTGATGAGCCATAAAAATGTTATCTAAATCCTTAAGGACCCTTCCCTGCACGCTTCCTGTATTCCAGATCGACCCCATAATTTGCCATAATGGACGGATGTCACGGTCCCCATGGGTGATTCTTTGGAAACAGCTGCTTTGAATAATATCTCATACAGAAAGTCTACCTGCTTGTATGGTGGTAGTACCATGTATGAATTAGCAAAAAAAAAACGTTTTGCTTTAAAGGCAGATTATTTGTTATTATAATGCCAAGAAACTATATGTATGTAAATTAAAAATAATTTTTCTTGAATATTTAAATACAATTTTTGTTAATTTCCACATCGGCACGGCACGGTGAGTCGTTATAGAATCTAAAATCAGTAGTAAATGGGAGGTATTCTATATTTCATATTGGGTTATCATTGTAATCAATATACCAGAGTCCGATTTACGTGAATGACAAAAGGTGACCAAATTTTTTAAAATCTTCTCTTATTAATTATAATAAACATTTTTTTCTACTCCCACACGGAAATTTCAAGCCCGGCAGCCGGCAAACTTTTTTTTACATTTTTTAGCATAAGGTTCGTAAGTTTGGTCGTAGTTTGAGCACTCCGCCTACGGCGTCGTGCTCGGTTTACTTCCCTGTGAGATATATACATCATATCCACTCTTGTGCGAACTATTATTGTCTGCGTCCCTATTTTGATTACCAGTTATTCTTGGTTGCCTTTACTAACAATATAAATACAGGGTGATTCACGTTGAGTGGCCTATTAGAAGATCTCGGAAAAGAGTAAACTTTTCTTCCTAAAAATTTAATAGCAGGCATAATTGGCTTTAAGCTTTTAAAACATTATATTTTGGAGTTTTTGTTATTTCCGGTTATACCGGAAATTAATGCCAACTTTGCTATTTCAAATGGAACACCCTGTCTATTTTAGCATTTTTAATAACCTTATGAAAATCTAAATAACTTTTGTTAATAATAATCTATTCCTATCTCTAACCGTTTTTGAGATATGAATTATAAAAGGATTTTTTTGTGTACAAACGCTCCGAGAAGAAAGTTTAGTAACTCTGAAACTAATAAAGATAAACATTTAAAATTTTGTAAGCTTTCAAGTAATACATGGATCTTTAGTTTAAATTACTTAGGTTTCACGTTTTTTATACAGGGAGTTCTTAAAATTGTGCCAATGTTTCCATATGAATAAATGTGCATAAGTCAATTTTTGCAAATGGAACACCCTATTTTTTAGCTTACTAACGTGTAGAGAATTAAATTTCCTATCTACATGCCTAATATGTTACAATCCACATTTTTAGTGGATTTGGAATTATGAACAATTTAAATAAAAAATCTTAAAATTTCTGTTTGTGTTAATGCGACATTATTTTTGAAAAGAAGACTCCGACCGGGACTTTCGTCTGACTTTGAATCAAAAATAGCTAAGCAATGAACATAGTCACTTAATAACAAATGGTAACAAAGCTCAAAGTCAAACAAAAATCCCAGTCGAAGCCTTCTTTTCAAAAATAATGTCGCATTAACACAAACAGAAATTTTAAGATTTTTTATTTAAATTGCTCATCATTCCAAAACCACTAAAAATGTGGATTGTAACATATTAGGCATTTAGATAGGAAATGTAATTCTCTACACGTTAGTAAGCTAAAAAATAGGGTGTTCCATTTGCAAAAATTGACTTATGCACATTTATTCATATGGAAACATTGGCACAATTTTAAGAACTCCCTGTATAAAAAACGTGAAACCTAAGTAATTTAAACTAAAGATCCATGTATTACTTGAAAGCTTACAAAATTTTAAATGTTTATCTTTATTAGTTTCAGAGTTACTAAACTTTCTTCTCGGAGCGTTTGCACACAAAAAAATCCTTTTATAATTCATATCTCAAAAACGGTTAGAGATAGGTATAGAGTATTATTAACAAAAGTTATTTAGATTTTAATAAGGTAATTAAAAATGCTAAAGTAAACAGGGTGTTCTATTTGAAATAGCAAAGTTGGCATTAACTTCCGGTATAACCGGAAGTAATAAAAACGTCAAAATATAATGCTTTAAAAGCTCAAAGCTAATTATGCCTGCTATCAAATTTTTAGAAAGATAAGTCTTAAGATCTTCTAATAGGCCACTCAACGAGAATCACCCTGTATGTTTAATTTTTTTGTGTGCAATTTATGTACAGGGACATTATTTTAAGTGTCTCACCCGATTGGCGACTTTCCTATCGACCACAATAAAAACCCTACTTTATAGTATGACAGCTGCAGCGCTTATTTGTTCCAACATTAAAAATGTATAAATGTCAACATTTATTTTTAGCCGTTTCGGAGATACGCGGCTTCGAAGTTGGTGATTTTGTTATCACCGAATTAACAGAAGCTTTAACATTAAAAACTCAATTTTTTTTTGAAGATCCGTAATTTTTTATGGTGGAGCCACCTATGCTATTGTCATATGTCAGATGTCAAAAAATTACAGTTACGTATCTCTAAAAAAAATTGATTTTTTAATCACAAAGCTTCTATTTTTTAATGGGGTGAGAAACTTAAAAGACATAATCGAATGACGCAGTGTTTGATGCGGTCGTATTTACGTAAGGGTTGGAAATAAATATCGACCACTATGAATTTCTGAAATCGGATCGCGAAATGCAATACATTGGTGTAGTTATAAATGTGGGTTGCCATTTAAAAAAAATCAAAATGGCGTCGTAACTGTCATATTTTGACATCTGACATATATGACAATAGCCTGTGTGGCTCCACCATAAAAAATTACGTATCCCCAAAAAAAAATTGATTTTTTAATGTTAAAGCTTCTGTTAATTCGATGATAACAAAATCACCAACTTCGAAGCCTCGTATCTCCGGAACGGCTAAAAATAAATGTTTGACAATTATGCATGTTTAATGTTGGAACAAATAAGCGAATGCAGCTGTCATACTATAAAGTAGTGTTGCCATTTAAGAAAATCCAATATGGCGTCGTATCTGTCAAATTTGTAAACATATATTTTTTTTGACATCAAATTTGGCTTCTTCACAAAAAGTTGTTAGGGAATATATAATTGTGTTTTTATTGTGGTCGATGGGAAAGTCGCTAATTGGGTGAGACACTTAAAATAAAGTCCCTGTACATACGCCTGTTGTGTGCAGTTCTTGTTTTTATGGTTGTGATTAGTTAAAGAAGTGCTGGGGTTTTTTAAAATTTATTTCTTTTAATTTCTGTAAATGTTGATAACAAGTTTTATTTTTGGCGCTTTTTCTCGAACGAGAATTGTAACTACAATATTAAGTAGTACATACCAGTACATACATTTTTTGATAATATATTAGATATCCCCCCCCCCCCCCCCAAATAAGCTATATCGGTCTTTATCATATTCAGCACTAACATCCTGAACTAGAATCTATTGAGTCATCACAAACCTTTTTTAGAAAAAATTAAAAACATGGTGCGAAAGCTGGAAGTTTAAAAACATAAGATGAGAAGAGATACGTCAGCGCAGTTCTTTTATTTACTAACCTTGCGACAGATTATATTGTTATCTTTATTCCGATAACTTAAATAAACAAAAACAGTTTAGAAAGAGGAAACCAGACTCGAGATCTCAGTCAGGTAGGAGTGCATCGTTTACAGAGCGATCGGTTGTTACCATTGCATGGAACATTTGACAATGACAAATCACAGATTGACAAGTCCAATCAATGCTGGTGCCCGCCGCATCACCTGTTAAATTCCAATGAAAACCCAACCGAAATCCTATTTTAATAAGTTAAGATCGGATTATCCAAAAGTGTTCAAACTATGTATGTGCACTAAGACTCTAAAAAAGTATTCCTACAACCCCGCTCTTTTTGACTAAAGTCAAAAGGGGAGCAAATATTTGGACAGTTTTAAACTTACATGGGATTTCCTATGTTTCCAACCATAATGAACCATTGGTAAGAGCTGTTTACTTTGGAGAAGAATTTAGAAATATTTTTCGTATCCACTTAATTGTCAAAGTTCCGTTTTTATCTTTCGATGTTAATCTTCCTTTTGTGAAAAATTGGCTCTCGTGCATATATTTATTTTTCGGCATAAGAAAATGCTGGTAGTTTCGCTTTAAAGAGAATTTCCCTGTAAGACTAACTGGCACACATTTCACACTTGGTATTCCAATTTGGCGAATTCAATTACTAATAGTTACGATAAAATAATCCTAATGACAATGTATGTCGGCAATAGAGTAAAATAATGAGCATTTTTATTGCTTTTTTGCATTAGGGAAAGTCGTTACTACTGTTATCGTTATTTACGGCAATGAAATATATTAATATGGAACAGCTGACGGTTTTTATTTGCATCAATAATATTATTTTCATATAATTATTATTATAATTTTTATTAAATATACGAAGTTATAAAACAGACTAAATAAAATATTAACTACGTTGCATGTTTATTATTATAATAAAACTATCGATTTCATTTCAAGTTATAAAATTTCTGTTTCTGAAATTATTTTTGCAAATCTGACTTTTGCGCTAAGATAAATATCACTAGTAAAATTTAATTAAGAGTCTTCGGTCGATATTTACTAACGTCTACCAAGAAAACTAAGCATGGCCCTGCATAACCTAAACATAATCTCGAAACAGCAGCCGCACTTTGACGACACTCACCGTAAATTAGCACCATATCTACTAGTTCATTGTTTTTAAATTTCACCACTTTAAAATTAACTTTCTTCAGAAAAACACATCGCAGCGAATTGCCAAAATATTTGACCACCGACCCGTAAATTGCATGACTAATAAGACAATAAACATAAAGTATAGCAGGCTACGTTTTAATGACCAGGACTGCACTTAGATTTTTACTTCTGTATCTCGCCTTTTTTTAAATTTTTTTGAAAAAAGGTATTTAAAAATGTGTATTTTATTGCCTTCTATACACAGCTAAAAAAGAAGTATCAACTTAGGAATTACCCTGTATTGTTATCTTTGTTGCGATAACTTAAGTAGAAAATATCAGATTAGAAACAGAACACCAGTCTAAAGCGGTCAGTCAGGTCGGAGCGTGTCGGATGAAGGCTGTCATTAATGTTTGTCATTAGTCATTTCTTGCCACTCTGTCAAATTAAGCTTTTTACCTCCTCGTTCGCTGCTAGGGCCATTCCCGAGGGAACCGACAGCTTAACGTGGGTTCTGAACCACGATCCTCAGTCATGCGTCACTCCCCCTCCCCTCCTCCCCCAAAGGCTAACCCTAGCTTTCTTGCGCCATTGTATGACCTACCGATTGAGAAGTGTGTACCTTCTTCCGCGCCCCACGAGATATCCGATCTCATCCGGCCTGGTTACCGGCATGAATGGGGTGGGTTGGGAGATGATACATGATACTCTTTCCTGTATTCTTAAATCTACTAAAAATTGGACATACTTTTTACAGCACTAGTGCTGTAATAGATGCCTTTACAGCACTAGTGCTGTAATGAAATTATTTTTTTTATTAAAATTTTGCTGTTAAATAAAACCACACTTTTTAGAAGAATGATTTATTATTAACAATTATAAAATTAATTGCCAATTATTAATTAAAATATAACACGGTTTAAATTATTTAATTAAATTATAACAAGGTTTATTATTTATGTATAACCTTCTGAACTTCTTTTCAAAAATGCGATTAGTTGAGAAATCTGCTGATATCTTGATTTTTCTTGACTGAATTCATAGTTCTCAACATTGAGTAGTGAGTCCATAGTGTAGATGGTTTCTGGGAGCGTTGCTTTACGGAAAAATAACCCAAAATGATTTTCCCAGACACCTCCTTTATTTTCTAGCTTTGCACCAATCTTCAAACTTCTGATACTCCAACTCATACCGCGCCTTGGATTTTGTCGGAACTAAACTTGAGATCGCTTCGTTTGCCGCTGCTTCTATATCAGAGGGTAAACTTCCATTCGAATCACTCATTTTGAAAAACGCTTTTTATATTTTTGAATTTGTTTGACAAAGTTTCGACAGTAACCATGCGAAACAGTAACTATGTGAACTTGATTAGTAAACTTAATAGCAGGTGCATTTTCATTTTTAAAAATGCCTTTTGTCAAATATTTTTATTCATAGATGAAAGTAGATAAAATTTTGTACAATATTCTTGTTGTAAATTCATATTACTATACTCGATGTTTTATTAAACTCGGCTAACGCCTCGTTTGACAGCTTTAGCATCTCGTGTTGTAATATGAAGTGAGTAACAGAGTGTTTCTAATACAAAAATTAAAGTTTGTGGTAAAATATTTTGTGAGACAAGCAAAGTTTAACGAGAATCTCGAAATCATATTTTACAAATATAACATACAACAGCAGTACAGTAAAACCCACAACATCTGCCTTGCAAGTGAGTATCAAGTATTCAGCATATTATTCGATACTGTATGGCTCTTATAACTGGGAACAATCCATGCACTATGTCATGTCGTCACGATATGCAGTGCACTTCTAATAGGAAATACTGCCATAATTCAAATTCTCTGACAGCCACATAATCCTGCTTTATATTGAAGAGCATCAGGAATGGAATAGGAATTAATGCATGCTCGGTCGGTTGTATCTAACAAAATGGGTTCCTAGATTGCCAATATTAAAGTTCTTTAACCTTAAGGCCAATCTATCAGTTGCATGCCCTCTCGGCTTATAAATCTAGTATTCTGACAATATCAAGATTCTAAATTATTGAAATTTTAAACTTTTACGGGGAGGTCAGAATTAGTTTTTCCAAAATAGATAACTAAACTGCTGGACAATTGCTTTCGAGCAAAAAAAATTTCGCCTAAATTTAACAGTTAATATTTTCTGAACCCGATATGATATCGACCTATGGTTTTAAATAATTGATAGATTCATCCCTTGGGAAACAATTGTCAATGTTGTATTTTCTTTAACTGTGTGTAATTTTATATACAGGGTGTTAAAGAAGACGATGATTTTTGCTCCAATTTTAATGGCGTGTAACTTTCACAATAATATTTTTAAATTTTATCACTTTACGTCAATTGAGTTACTGGTTCATAGCAAAGAAAGTAATTTGTTAAATTTTTGATATCTGCTATATTTTAAGAAAAACGGTTTTTTTTGGAAAACCTTGCTTTATTTCAACTTATTGGTAGCTACATCTCACTGTGCGTTGTATCGTGCAAGCTTTGTGAGTGATTATTATGCCTTATGAAAAGCTTGATTATGTTCAGTAACAATAGTTGTACCTAAATATTATGATGTACAGTGGCATACTTATAAACACCTATATGTCTATGGTTTATGAGTATCTCACAATTTTTCACGATTGTTTTATATTGGAAAGTAATCGCCCCTAGATTGGGTAAATTTTTTCTGATATTTTAGTTTTTCATATCGCACTACAGGTGTATTATACAGTGTGTTTACAAAATTTTAACAAAGGCAATTTTTTTTTAATTTAATTTTTGGAAAAATTTTATTTATTAATTTCTAACTTTCTAACACTATTCCTAAAATTAAACTTACATTGAAAGGGATCCTTAAAATTAAATAACGCGAATTAGAAATTAATAAATACATTTTTTCCAAAAATTAAATTTAAAAATATTGTCTTTGTTAAAAGTTTGTAAACACACTGTATAATATACCTGTAGTGCGATATGATAAACTAAAAAATTAGAAAAAATTTACCCAATCTAGGGGCGAGTACTTTCCAATATAAAACAATCGTGAAAAATTGTGAGATACTCATAAACCATAGACATATTTATAGGTGTTTATAAGTACGCCTCTGTACATCATAACATTTAGGTACAACTATTGTTACTGAACATAATCAAGCTTTTTATAAGGTATAATAATCACTCACAAAGTTTACACGATACAACGCACAGTGAGATGTAGCTATTAATAAGTTGAAATAAAGCAAGGTTTTCCAAAAAAATCGTTATTTCTTAAAATATAGCAGATATCAAAAATTTTACAAATTACTTTCTTTGCTATAAACCACTGATTCAATTGACGTAGAGTGATAAAATTTAAAAATATTATTGTGAAAGTTACACGTCATTAAAATTGGAGCAAAAATCATCGTCTTCTTTAACCAGCAGTTTATAATATAACAGCCTCAAAGATGGTCAATGGCAAGTTTAACATTTTTATTTTACAATAGAAATGAATGAATTTTCCTGCCTTAACGTTCCAAGTAAGCAAAAAAAAAACAACCTTAAGATAATTGACATTTATATTAAAGAATTAAAAAAGTGATTACAAAAAATAAACTATTTTTTTCTATTAGGAAGATTAATTTATCACAGTAAAAATTTAATCACGTAAATATTTTTACATTCGATATATCAGGTGCAGCAAGGAGTTCCGGCCGGGGGGGGGGGGGGGGGGGGGGATTCTTGTTTTGCATTTTATTGTAGTGCATAGTTTATTTTCTTTTTTTCTATCCTATTTTTTTCGCAATACATCCATGAACAGTCGTATTTTGCATATAACTAGAATCAACGACGAAAAAGCAAAGATAGACAACGCATTTCATTCATACAAATTACTTTTGCGCTGAGCCTTTTCTTGATAGTCCTTTCGACTGTAGATTTTGCAGGTATCGGTCTATTCGGATACAGAGCAGCTAACATGTCTGACATATTTTGATAACTATTTCCTTGATAATACCATTTAATCATCAATATTTTTTCTTCAGAAGTGTAATTCATGGCTAATATTTTCGATGTACGAGTTTTTATAACAATAAAGCACACATTTCAAAATGACAACTTTATTTGACAGTCATCTTTTACCTTGACTGCCCGCAAATACGGGGCTATAAAGAGGAGAAATAGTTAAAAAGAAATCGGCGATAACCCGTAAACGGGCTCATCAAAAATATCTAAAATTATTCTTTTGAATGTGGGTTTTAGTGCTCTTTAATACACCTAAATATGTAGAATTTTTCTCTAAAATAATTAGGGAAGCCAATAATTGACCCCATTTAAAATTACATGGGATTTCCTATGTCCCGCTCGACGATGCAACACCCGGTATATATATAAAAAAATATTTTCTGTTATTAAAAAGTAAATATAATTCTTTACGTTTGCGATTGGCATTGTAATTGAAAAATCTGGTGTAAGTGAGGGAAAAATTACACACACAAATTTAAAAGAGACATTTTATTTAAAAAATATACTCGTTCGTGGATGTAACAAAAAAAATATTTTATACTGTTTTCCCTGCTTACTTTTTGGTAACGATAAAGCTTGCACGAAAATGAGAGTCACCGATCTAGAGCACTTAACTTTGAAGATAAAATAACACCAAAACTCTAAAAACCATCTTTATAACTATTAATAAAAGTTAATCTCCGAAATAGATAATTTTAATAACAAAGTGATCACAAAATTTGCGAACAGGAAAGAATGTAGGAGATACTTTATTTATTAAAAAATAGTTTAACTCAAGAATTTAAAGGAAGTGGGTCTTGGGGATTACCGTGGGGATAGCGTTGTCCAAGGAAATACATTTTACCGCTTGAAGAATTGAGGCCCAGGATGTGTTTTGTAAAAAGAAATAGCTTCAAATTATGAGATTGTCTCTGTTTCTTAATGATAATAGTTTCCTGAAAGCTACAAGTTACTGGTTCAGTCTATAATTTCTACGTCTAATTACCCTTAACAACAGAACGCTGTTATCTATACAAGGAAAATGCGAGCATGACTACATTTTTTTTCGTAGTAACATCGCGGTCGGTAGCGATGACTAAAATTACCCTGGAAGCAGCAATAATGGGCTTTGACTGCAATAAGTCTGTCGTTGTGACGGTCCTTATGTCTTTAAATGTCTTTTGCATGGTTGGGTTGGATCTATGATGAAATAGGTTCAAGCATTGCGATTTATAGGACACACGTCAATTCTTATGCATTTATGTATTTATTTTGTTTCAGGCTTAAAACTACCATCAAATTTAAAGACACAACTCAGCATCAGAATTGTCAGAACAGCAGAGGCTCTACCTAGACAGGAATTAGTAAAGTGAAATGAAAAATTTTGAAATGGAACTTAATGGGCCACCATCACTTTTGGATATTCTCTACTAGTCCCTTGCATTAATTTATTCTTCAAAAACTATTAAAACTATCAGCTTTTTTATTAAGAAATACTTATGCAACTTTTATACATTTGGCGAACGCCAAGATATATAGGGTTATTTCTAACTTGATACTTATTTTTTAGCTGTGAATTAAAATAAACAATATTTTCAAATACCTTTTTTGAAAAAACTAAAAAATAAGGTACATTCATTTATTACACTATGGATTAAATACGGTCCTGCCTAACTTAAAACATAATCTTAAAGCAGCAGCCGCACTTTGTACGACACTCACCATAAATTAGCACCATATCTACTAGTTTATTGTTTTTAAATTTTGCCATTTTCACGTGTCACCAGTTTAAAATTAACTTGCTTCAGAAAAACACACCGCAGCAGATTGCTAAATAACTGACCACCGACCTGTAAATTGCATGACTAATAAGACAAACAACATAAAGTATAGCAAGGTACGTTTTGATGACCAGGCCCGCACTTAGATTTTTTACTTCTGTATCTCGCCTATTTTTAAGTTTCTTGAAAATGTTGTTTATTTTAATGCCGTCTACACACAGCTAAAGAAGGAGTATTAACTTAGGAATTACCCTGTATAATATAAAATATAACCAGTAAAAATTTGTTGCTGGGAAAAAGGAAACACGCGGTTTCGTTGGATATACAAGTTTATGTTCATAATACATTAACTCCGCTATGCCAATGCGTATGTATGACGCCACGTTCGAAAGTCCATAAACGTACAATGGCTCGGCAACGGGTGTAACGTAATGATCGAGCGATGCGCGGCGGTATTCAAATTTCGGCTTGATAATTGTCATACCGTTGTATACACTTTAAAAAATGAGTTGGTCGCTCATGCTAATTTTTTCTTGCAAGCTAGACTTTAGTTTACCTAACAATAATCTTTTGTTACCCGTAGCTATTACTTGGTTGGTTTAAACATAATTCTTTTGGTAGGTAGGTATTTGTGGGTTTAGGACAATAAAAAGCAATTCCTCTAAATTAAAAAATTGCCGACGTTTCGACCTTTATTAGGTCTTTCTCAAGGCTACAACAAAACATCAATATTAGGGAATACAATGATAAAAGACCTTTTCTTTTCACTCTGTATGTATGTATATAGGAAAAATTAAATTTATGAAATTATTTTAAATTATTTTAAAATAAATCTTACACACAACTCTTTTTTAATTACATAATTTTTTTTTATATAACTTTTTGTAAATTTTTTCCCTATCTAAAATCAGAACAATGCTTATAAAATACATTGAGTGTTCTATAAACTAAGAAAAGGGTTTTAAAAAATATATATTTATATAAATCAATATATTATGAAAAAATAAGTTATTTAATTACTTGTGGGAATAAAGAAAGCCAAACAAGACACACACGAGAAGCCCAATGATAATGTAACAAGTACAAATGTGTAGTTAATCATAGAATATTTACCTATTTCACAAAGTCGAGGAACATAAGTCGAAAACAATTGTTAAAATCATCTCCAGACGGGAACACACATTACAAACTGACATGGAACAAATATTCTGTAAAAATAACGAACCACACCACAACGAGTACTGTTAATATCTGAATAAAGGAATGTGCATTACGCTCTAGCAAACTCGTATATCTTTTTTTTTAACCTTATTTTTTACCGTTCGTCTTTTTTTTCCCTTTGAGAGAAAACATTATACACATTCGATTTCAATCAATCATGATTATCCACTATACTAAGAAAAAGAATTTTTATATAAATTCAGTAAATAATTATATTGTATATTAAGTCCTTGGGTGTCCGTTCTACAATTAACTGTGTTATTAAGAGTTATGTAAATCATTTCACTCAAAACCCTTTTATGGTAGTTACTCTCTTTGTCCAGGATAGAGACACCATTAAAATCAAAATTGTGGTCCAGATTAAAGTGGTGTTGTGATAATGCTGTTTTTTCTGGTTTATTACGATTTAACTGTATTCCCTAATATTGATGTTTTGTTGTAGCCTTGAGAAAGACCTAATAAAGGTCGAAACGTCGGCAATTTTTTAATTTAGAGGAATTGTTTTTTATTGTCCTAAACCCACAAATACCTACCTACCTGGATTTTGAAATAGGACGCTAATTTCATAACATAATTCTTTTGTTTTGGAAACTAAATATTATTCCTAACTGTATTTTAATATTGGTAACCACTCACTTACCTTAAAGACCAATCACACACAAATGCACTACTACTCTTAGAACTCTTCGGACACCGGCATAAATAAACAAATATAACAGGTAAATGGCGGCTTGACAGAGAGTAATGGTCGCATGACGGGACACTGTGAATCGCGCCTATGCAATGTTGCCCCCTTTCCTACTGTTAAACATTGTATGGTAAACAGGTGGGTATTGCGTAATAAAAGAGTAGTAAAAATTAATGTTATTTACATAATATCACAGTCAAACTTACGTGGTTAGTTTATTATTGCTTAAAAGTTATGACTTTAAGAACTTTGTAAGTAAAATACTTGGCCGAACATCACAATAAAATGGAACGTGGTCTTTTCGGAGTAACAGCCACACACGAAGGGACGTAGTTTCATTCAAGTGTATTTTAGCGATTAGAGCCTTATTCGGAAAACCAGTTGATCGAGACGAAATTAAAGGTGCTGTTTATGGTTGAATTATCTCCAATTCCTTTTTTGAGACTAGTTTTTAAAACACCAAATTATCAATAAATCTTGAATGATGAAGAATATTATAGTTTTAAAATGTTCCAGTTATCGATAGATGCAGACAGTGGCGAATGCAGAATTTTAGTTTGGAGGGGGAGGGGGGGGGGGAGGATCGGAGAACCAGCGCCGCAGGTAAGTCGCTGAAGGTGAACATTTTTTTGGGAGCCATGTCCAAAAAACACTTTATTTATGTTGTTTTTACTATCTATCTCATTCTCACTACTTATAAATTATGTATTTTTTATTTTTTGATTCAAGAAACCCTTATCTTATTATTTAAGAATAAGCTATTATCGGAATCAGTGGCGGCTCGTCAGGTGAAGGGGCTCTTCACCAGAACAAAAAATAAATCCAGGAGGAAAGTTTTTCGACAATATTAAATATTAATGTATCAATACAGCTACCATTTTAGCCCTTAAAAAATAATTATGCTCGAATTAATAATATTAATTTAATCCGAATGTGGCTTTAGGGCCACAGTTAGCTCCGATGGACAATAATTATAAACACTCATGCAATTTAGTGCGTTCCAGCCAACCGTGTCTGTTAGCTCAAAGCAAGTGAAGATCCAACACCCAAAATGGCTTTGATATTCACCGTTGCTATGATTACGTAACATTGTTTTAGCATTGGTTCGTCTAACCTTAAGGTATTTATTTTGAGGCCTCGCGAAACTTACGGTTATAGACATTCTTTTTACGTGATTTACTGTGTGATTAAAAAGTTTGGTTTTTATCTTTCAGTTAATTCAGTAATGTACGTACCTACTTAGTTGTGTGTTTTAAAAATAAACCCAATTAATGACATAGTTTGTAATTTGTTAGAAAATCCATTCAGTCGTTGGATAGATGAGAATAAGAGAGACGTTTTATTACACGGGTATTTAGTCAATGTTTATTTAATTACCCGCACTATACCTAGCTCTTCACCATTTTTTAAGACTGCGAGCCGCCACTGATCGGAATCGGTATTATTCTATTTTTTGAGGAATAGTAAAAATAGCATATACTTGAATTAAGCGTATTATTCTTTATTAGTGTTGTTTTTTTTCCGTACATTTATTACAGGCAGAAGGCGGAATGTGTTAAATTTGAAGAGGATAGAAACTTTTAAATACAATTTTGGGAATTCGTAAATGGTAGACAATCTTACACAGCCGTAACTTTGACAACGTTTCTATGATCTTATAACCAATACTTCAGCAAACAAAAGGATCAACTACTCCAATTAAAAACTGTATTCGGAAAATCAATTGATCGAGACTAAATTAAAGGTGCTGTTTATGGTTGAATAATTGTAAATTTTTTATTCGAGGCTTGTTTTTAAAACACCAAATTACTACCGAAATGTAATTAGGTTACGGTCGCCGATTAGTTCCTTCTTTAGATTTTTATTTGAATTTCGTTATGCATGACTACCATTACAAATAGGTATTATTTACATATTTTTATCGTCATTTTGAAGATGGTGAGTTTATTTACAAAGCAATTTTTTGATTGTTGTTTGATATTAAACATATCAAAAGATTTGTTCCCGCACCAGCAATTACGGACAAGTTACCGATAGTTTAACTATTTTCTAACCAATCCAAACACCCAAAAATTCGCGTCCGAGTCTATTGCGCAGAATCTTGATCTTGATTGTCACGGATTGTCTGTGACTGGCGTGGAAACAAACCCGATTTCGATCTGTGTTGAGATAAAATTTGATATTTTTTATTTGAATTAAAATATTTATCCCAGATCCTATGCATACACCAATTTTTATTAATTTTTCCTGAGGCGTGCACGAAATGGTAGCAAAATTGATAATGAATAACCCGTTCATATTATGAGATGCCCAAAGCCTTAATAATTTTACGAGTTGCTGTCGGCTACTTAGACGAATTACCATAGACAAAGTATTTCATTCATAAAGATAGTATTGTTGTGTTTAGATATAGTTAAAGGCACAGTTGCAATACACGTAAATTTCTCACCCTTAAAAGGGGGAGGGGGGGATCAATTGGTACGCGTAGAGAAGTGGATGAAATGGAAATGATGTGTAAAGTGTTTCCGCTACAGTTCGAACAGGGTCGACTAAAAAAAAATAGGGGAGTTTAGTGTCTGTATAAGTAAAATAAAAAGAAAGTGTTGAGCGGCAGGTGGATAAAGTGTTGCATCTATCTCTTACATTAAAGTACACAGGGACGCTAAAGGTAATGGGTTCCCTTGGGCACAGGTAGATAATGACAGGCTCTTTTGTTGGGATTCGCAAAAACGTTTCCTATACTGGATGTGTTGGCCTAATGTACTTAGTTTATTGTTAGTTCTATATTTTCACGTCTGATGGCTATCTTTTGCATTGAGTTGATTCCTACAGATGGCGATACGATAGGTTTTCATCATATATTTATCCTTAAAAATATCTTGAAAGCATATTTTCGCTGTATTGGAATTGCTTACAAGCCATGGCTTTCTGATGAGTCCTAACAAGGATGAAACAGCCTGTCATTGTCTACCTGTGCCCTAGGGAACTCATTACCTTTGGCACAAACAATCTACTGATATGACAGCTTGTCGTTACAGTTGGTTAATGAACAAAGGTCACTAGAGCAGGTAGGCAACCATCAGATCAGGTCAAATCAACATGTTGTTTGTTATAAAATGTTAAAAGTAAATAAGTTGCTGCATAAATATTTATTATTTTTACGGATGTATATTTTTTCTAATCTTTATGACTATACCAGTGAACTGAATGGATATATTCTCATTTCGACCCTTGTTAGGTTAGGCGGATAAAAAACTGACCAACAATAGTTTATGTTTACTGAGGTTCCGCCTTCTTCATTAATTGTTCTAAATGTAAATTTCTCATTATGCTGGTAAGAATAAAACCTACTTTTAAAGATGTTCCCCAACGTGTCGGAAATCAGGACTGACTTGGAGCGTCTCGAATGCGAATGACAGGAAATTCGGCATGAAATTTTCGCATTCGCTTCGGGGGTTAAATATTGATGTCGTATATGCGATTGGTGTTTTGACATTTGGATAGAAAAGATACATATTTTCAGCTGCCGAACGTAATGTATTAAATGTATACGTTACGTGTATCAAATGAGGGCAGACATTTTTTAGTAGCCGTAGTTCGCCAACGATGTTTGATACGCCGTCAGTAACAAGCATTGACACTTGTGTTGCACTTCGTTTTAATTACTTCGCCCGTATAATATAGCGATTATTTACCAGCAATTACATACGGAGATGACGGATTAAATGGATCCATTGTTCGTATGATAATATTATTAGCAATAGAGTTGTACCTAGAATCCGTAGTTTCATCGACCGTTAACCACACTTTTTTATTGTTGCTTTGAGAAATAGTGTTGTTTTGAATTATTTTGCGTACACACGGAAAAGCCTTCACAACGTTGATCCGCTCGGTAAATTCTACTGTAAGACAATGCCACAACTTTTCCCAATAGTAGCGGAACGGTTCTTTTTGAACTGAAATAAATGATATATTACACCCATCGCGCATCGGCGTGAATATCAAGTTTAAAATAAATATGGAATCGGTTTTTTATATAGTATATTTTTTGAGTACTCTCGCAAGATCGTGTCTAAATCACGTGACCCTCTGTCAATTCTGGTATGTTTAATTTCTATCGGTTGGTATGAATATCAGAACAGTACCTAAAAATTCCACGTTTATTTTAAAAATTTTAATTTAATTTACATTAATTTTTTAAGGTAGGTAATAATAAAAACCATCCATTGTACCGGGTGTCCCACTAAGAATGGCTGTCGGCCGTATCTCGGAAACTACTGGGCATAGAAACTCAGGAAAAAAAAATTATAACTAAAGTGGTCATGAGAAAATCCTGGAAATAATTTTTAAGTTCCGCATTTTGCTGCCAAATTTTAAAAGTTTATATATCTCCGAAAATTCCACATTAAAAGGTATATCTTTGATAACACCATTGAAAAGCTTGGACAATTATGCATCATTTGGTCTTAGGCTCATTGGCGTACCGACTTTAATAAAAAGGGGGGGGGGAGCTGCGGTTGAATGTGTAATCAGTTAAATCGCTGTAACTTATAAACGACTTATCCGATTTTAGCAAACTAAAGACTGTTTGGAAGAGAAATGTATGCACTTTCACCAATCGTATTTAGTTGTCCATAATAGTTCTCAAAAAAAATTCTAGAGGGCGCAATTTGTAATAATAACACATTTTTTGATTTTACTCCGAAAAAATAAATCATACGGTATAATTATGATACCATAATCGAAAAGTAGATTAAATTTTCTAGAACAAATATTAAAACCGCTGCTCGATATCTCCGTTCGTTTCAGCGTTATCACCAATAGAATAATTTTTAAAAGTAAGCGATTATATATTTTTTAGAAAAAAATTGGGACGCCACTGATATTTTTTCATGTGGATATTATTTCTGATTAGCCTGGGTAATTCTACATAAAAATGGTCTCTTGCGTCTTTCTCCTCAGGCACACCGTTCTTAATTAAAATAAATTAGCTCTACTATTTATTATTATCATTATTGACATTGATAATGAAAAATTTAGTTTTATAAAAATTGTTGGAAATGACCACCTTCACTTCCGCCTGACTAATTTAATTTAATTATTTTAATTAAGAACGGTGTGCCTGGGGAGAAAAACGCAAGAGACCATTTTTATGCAGAATTGACCAGGCTAATCAGAAATAATATCCACATAAAAAAATATCAGTGGCGTCCCACTTTTTTTCTAAAAAATATATAATCGCTTACTTTTAAAAATTATTCTATTGGCGATAACGCTGAAACGAACGGAGATATCGAGCTGCGGTTTTAATATTTTTTCCAGCAAATTTCATCTATTCTTCGAATATGGTATCATAATTATACCGTATGATTTATTTTTTCGGAGTAAAATCAAAAAATGTGTTATTATTACAAATTGCGCCCTCTAGCATTAGGAACTATTATGGACAACTAAATACGATTGGTGAAAGTGCATACATTTCTCTTCCAAATAGTCTTTAGTTTGCTAAAATCGGATAAGTCGTTTATAAGTTACAGCGATTTAACTGATTACACATTCAACCGCTTTCCCCCCTTTTATTAAAGTCGGTACGCCAATGAGCATAAGACCAAAATTATGCATAAGTGTCCAAGCTTTTCAATGGTGTTATCAAAGATATACCTTAATGTGGAATTTTCGGAGATATATAAACTTTTAAAATTTGGCGGCAAAATGCGGAATTTAAAAATTATTTCCAGGATTTTCTCATGACCACTTTAGTTATAATTTTTTTTTCCTGAGTTTCTATGCCCAGTAGTTTCCGAGATACGGCCGAGAGCCATTCTTAGTGGGACACCCGGTACTTTTTTGTCTTTTATTCATAAAACAATATAAAATAGAAGTATCTCATATAATTTAACATGCTATAGTGAAGCAATCACATCTTAATTTTTTGGTCAAAATCACACATCACAATTTTTTCGGTTTATCCAAAAAGTGGTCAGATGTCAAAAAATGTGCTAAATCACTTAGTTGTAAGTTTTCAAATTTTTGATTAATAAAAGCAAATCAAAATCATTTTTTATTTTACAGAAACACCAATATCTCGAATTTTTTACCTGCGGCGCTTTTCCTTCTTGGTACCGCCCTACATTTTTAAGGTTATTACTTTCGATCTTAGCCTTCCCATTCGTATTAGCCACGAGCCGCCACTCAACATTTGGGGGATTCTAGCGGTTTTAAAATGACAAACTAGCGGGAATGCGGCTTGAAGTGTTGGCAACACTGCGCACAAGCGCTTGTTAATTGGCTGTGCATCAGTCATATTCACTAAATTCATTCTATTGAAAGTGGAAAAATTGTAAATCTTTAAATATTAAACTACCGTTTGGAAACTATAAAGTCAGTGGCATCTCTCAGTCTTAAAAGATGGTGAAGGGCTGGGTATAGTGCGGGAACTTAAACAAATATTAACTAAAAATCCGTGTAACAAAACTTCTCTCTTATCCTCATCTGTCCAACGACTGAATGGAGTTTCCAACAAATTACAAACTACCTATGTCATTAATTGGATTCATTTTTAACACACACAACTAAGTAGGTACGTATACTACTGAATTAACTGAAAAATAAAAACAATACTTTTTAATCACACAGTAAATCACGTAAAATCGATATCTATAATCGTAAGTTTCACGAAGCCTCAAAATAAATACCTTAAGGTTAGGCGAACCAATGCTAAAACAATCGTGCATACGAATGATCTATTTTTAAATTGCCCTTTATCATAATGCAAATTGTTAAATGCTGTTTGCGTGACTGATGACGTCACGTTACCATAGCAACGGTGAAAATCAAAGCCATGCTGGGCGATGGATCTTCACTTGCTTTGAGCTAACAGACGCGGTCGATTGGGGCGCACCAAAATGCACGAGTGATTATAATTATTGTCCATCGGAGTTAACCGTGGCCCTATTATGCATAGATATATTCGGATTAAAATAATATTATTAATTCGAACATAATTTTTTTAAGGGCTAAAATGGTAGCTGTATTGGTACATTAATATTGTCGAAAAACTTTACTCCTGGTTTTATTTTTTTTTTGGTGAAGAGCTCCTTCACCTACTTTACTTGACGAGCCGCCACTATCTAAAGTTCTTTTTTTATAATTTTTTACAGTGTTAAATTAGTTCATATATAAAAAAATAACTTTAGTTTATCTACTTTAATCAATAGGGCGCGTTATACTGTGCCCACTTGAGAAACAATGGCAGGTAAACTCGATAAACTTGTTTATGAACTATTACCGTACCAGTTTTATGCTTTTGTCAAGGTGCGGTAAATTGTCCACAAAACCCGAAATTACCGTTAAAACTAGCTGTGGACTATGCACCACACGAAAAACTGCAAACCCATCCCATAACCGACACTGCTTATAGGCTGTTTCTTTTCAAAAGCCACCTCATTTATCCGAACAAATAAATTATGGCTTGTCGGCCTAACTTAAGCTTTTAATACCCAACCTACTTTTTAATGGGATCCTCTTTTTGCTTTTGGTGCTTTAAAGTGATTAAATTAAAAGTTGAATTTCAAGAGACCCGATTTTTTTTTAGTAGACTGGCTAAATTAAAAGTATATTGTTAGAAGTAATAACAGCTGTTGAACTGTTTCATATAAATTTTAAAGTGGATATCTTGAGAGAATTAGTATCGCCATTGATTTATTTATTGTAGCTTATTTTTCACACAAAGTTAACTTGTATGTGTTTAATTAAATTAATAATGTATTTATACAGTTGATACTTCTTTTTTAGCTGCCTATAGAAGGCATTAAAATAAACAACATTTTTAAATACCTTTTTCAAAAAGCTCATTACACTACGAATCAAATACGGTTCTGCCTAATTTGCCTGTTGAATAACATTAAGAAAACTTCTGGATGAGCCCGCAAGGGAAAGTCTTTAGCGTATAATCTCGAAGAAACATCCGCACTTTTATGACACCATATCTATTAGTTCATTGTTTTGAAATTTTACCATTTTCACGTATCTATCACCAATTTAATATTAAATTGCTTTCGAAAAACACACCGCAGCGATTTGCTTAACACTAGCCGTATGACTAATACTAATAAAAGATAAGAAAAATAACAAAAACTACAGCGGGGTATGTTTTTGTGACCAGCCCACACTTAGATTTTTTACTTCTCTATCTCGCTTATTTTTGAGTTTTTTTAAAAAAGGTATTTGAAAAAGCTAAAAAAGAAGTATCAACTTAAAAATCACCCTGCATATTATACCTTTTAATATGAAGTGCCCTCTTATAATTGGTCGCTCAAGTTATTTTTGCTTGCTTCTTTCTTTCGAATTCGACTTTTTACCTCTTCGTTCGCTGCCAGGGCCACTCCCGAGGACCTACAGCTTTCCGAACAACTATCCTCAGTCATGCGACACAAAAAAAAATATTTTTTTTGTTTTGTTTTTGTTCTATGTTCCATTTCTATAAAAGAACGTCATTTTGATGACTTTTTAATCTGACCAAGTACAACAAATTTCATATAGCTGTATATTTTAAATAGAAAGTCCATCAGGGGATATTTTTTGTTTTTTAATAATCGTAGTTGCAGATAAGAAAATTTAAATAAGGATAATTCAGTTCTATAAGCAATCGAATAACCCAAAAGGTTGAGTAAAATAAGTTAAAAATCTAGTGTTTCTGTTTTGTATTGCATAAGTATGTATTATAAAGAACATGAGAGAACAAGGACATTGGAAATCATTTTTTTAAAGAAACCATAATATCCCTGATAATTTATTCCAATTAGTTTACGCATACCTAATAGAGTAGTAATATCAAGGCATTTTTTTTATTTAAATGGAGACCTAGGAAGGAATATTTTTCGTTACTAAGTGTAAATTACATGACTTTTTTTTTTAAATGAAACTTTTTTTAAAGTTATTTCTATCAAATCAACTTGCTAATTTTGCCATGCGTTATAAGCAGTTCAATCAAACTTTCTAATGTGCAACTGCAATGACAAAAATATAAAATTTTTACTTATTTATGATTCAACTTCTTTCTTACAATTAAAAAGTACAGAAAAAAGATAATAAACACAATGTTGTGACTACATACGTAATTGTTACTATATAAAAATTTCAAGTGTGGCATAAATGATTACTTTGGCAATATTTGTAGATTGCATCATTAACAAAAACTTTTCAAATTTCCATATTTACACATTAGTTGTGACAACTAATTTTAAAAGTGGGAGTACCATATAAATTTAGTTATCCGTATATAAAATTTCGTTGTGGCAACTAAAATTTGTAGGTTGGGTTGGTTAATGTTATTAATTATTTATTATTATTATTAATTTGCTTGGATTTGTAAAGAGACATACAAAAGACTTTAATAATTTGAATACAATAAAAATTCTCTACACCTCACTGATACGACCACACTTGGAAAACTGTACTAGTGTCTGGAGTCCATACTATCAAATTTATATTGACAAGCTCGAGTCCGTTCAAAGAACATTTTTTAGGTATATAGCATTTAAGAAACATATACCATTAGAAAACATAAATTATGTCAATTTAGCACAAGAGTTAGGACTAATTAGCATAAAAAAACGTCATGAACATAACGACATTATTTTGGCACACAAAATTATAAATGGTTCAATAAGGAGCCCAGAACTCTTGTCCTTGCTCCAATTATATGTACCTCCTAGGCAATTAAGAGAATCTAAAATGTTTGAATTAAGGCAGCACCGTACTGTGTATGGTGAAATGAAAAATGGGAACAGGTTTAGGGTTGATTTATTTAATATAAATTTAGAACCATTAAAAAGGTTATTAAAGAATATTTACTACTAATTTAAAAAATAGATGTATTAGCTATTTAATAATGTTTAACTTTTGTATTTGTGTGAGAGCATAGGTTATTTTAGTTTAGACTAAGAACTATTGTACGAATGGGCATGTCCCGTATATTGACAAATAAAAATTAATTAGTTCAACAGTTCAATAACGACAATTTTTTTTTGGTTGTACAAACTAATTTTTGGGTTGAGTCCGATTTCACAAAAATAAATAGTTGTCAGAACCAATCCATACCACGTTATTTTTAAGAGTGTAATACTTAATACTTCTAGCGAATATGAAATATTCCAAAAAATGTTGGGGACTTTGTAAGACGATGTTTGTGTAAATTTGCTATATCTAATAGTTTCTTCTTTATCAAATTATCTTCAAGTTCAATACTTTTGGTGGTCGATAATTTCTTGTTTTCTCCAAGATGATGTTGAAGTCTTCTCTGTGCGTCGTGAATGATGGCTGGAATCAGCTGATGAAAGATATTTTATCATTCACCAAAATAGTCCTCAAAAATATTGGAATTCATGTCCTCGTGGTAATTTCCCAAATTGAATTACGCAATTATTTGAAATTTTAATATTACAAATAATAATATTTTATCTTATTACCCGTTAACCTAATTCTCAAAAAGTTTTGGTTAGTTCTCATAAATAATTTAATGGACAAACTTTACGTGCGCCTATGGCCGACACCGAAATTGAGCCGAAATGGACGGAATTTTCCATTTTATTACTCTACAACTTTCTGAAATAGACATTAGAAATAGTGATCCTTATGATGGACACTTTTTAAATAAGAAAGTGAACATTAATGCATAAATATTTAGTTCGGTTAGATAATACTTAACAATTGTTCGGGAACATATTATATTTTGGTTTTATATTATCATTCACACCACGCGTAAAATTTACATCGTGTAAATTTGGTTTCTTAGTAATCCTTCGATCTGACCCCTGTGATTGGTCAGTTTCATATTCTAATATAAAATTATATCGGTTTAGTTACCCGTAAACACCAAATATCCGTGTGAGAGTCGAAAAAACGAGAGAAAAATAACTTTATCAGTTCATAAAAAAAAATTAATACTTCTTAAATCAATTTTGAAACTAGAATTCGTATACGGAAACTTCCTTTTGTAAAATTATTATATTGACGAAATGTATGTTTAAATTCTAGACTTTAATATTATTGACGATTCTATACTCATCATTGATCAATATATTGATCGTGTATAGACCGCTTAAAAATATATACCTACATATAGGTTTTGGGTTTTGCCAAAATTGGTTTTATTTACTTTAAAAATACATTTTAGCACTTAACTATTTGAACGGCAGTCGAGTTTTGGGCTTGTATTGTCTTTATTTATTTTGAATGAATCACTGTGTGTATCTCCAGATGTCTTCAGGTGAATACTGAACAAGCTGCCGTAACTCCCCTACATATGAACAGGGGCGGTTCTACGGGGGGGCTTGGGGGGGCCCAGGACCCCCCAACATTTCTGAAAAAAACTATAAAATTCATGCCACTGATAAAAAAAAATTCCGGGTGCTTTATTATTTACATAATTTGATAAAATTTGTTGAGCATGATCCTAAAAAATTTGGGGCTGTGGCGTTATTTGCTTGCGAAGGCTACCAAAAATTGTGGCTGCGCCCAGTGGCGTATATAAGGGGGGGGGGGGGGGTTCTGTCGGGCTACATTTTCATCTCACGCATGGACTCTTAATTTAAATCTTTAAATAATATATTCTTGGCTTAGATTACAAAGGTCTTGTACGAAACGTTTAGCTTTTAAACTTTTCCTTCTAAAAGTCCTGTTTTATATAGAGATTAAGGTTTCACACGCATATCGTTTTAGTTATTGATTTTTGATGCAATTTTAAAGGAAAACGAGTAAAAAGAATAATATTTTATAGAATTTTTCTCTTATATACTTATCTGTTCCGTTTTCCCTTTTTTAGAGCTATTTTAAATCAACAAAAATATAACCCAATGCAATAAAATATTTTTACAACAAAAACAATAAGGTATTTATTTCATAAGAGAAAAATTAAGGTAACCATTTCAATTGAAACATTTTTTATGGAAGAAGTGTGATAATTTATAATAAAAAAAATAGTGCGGGATGAAATGAGAATGCTTTATTAGGAATATAAATATACGGCACTTAAGAAGGAGTATTTCCAAATCTAAGCATTTGCAACAAAAACTGCTTTTAGATCTACGCTCCTAAAATACATGATTTCTGAAAAAATCATCAATTTTGGTGTGGTGAAAAACCGAGCCCGGAAAACGCTGGTTAGAGTCATACATACGTCTTATGTTAAAATTTTGGATTGACACCAATATTCATATTTTTCACAATTATAAAAAATGTTTTCTTTTTAAATAAAGACCTAGCTAGGAATATCAAAAAAACACATTAAAATTTAATCCAACCATGCAAAGGGGGAGAGGTAATAATCTCATTTTGGAAATTTGATAGTAGTTAGGTAAATTTTAAACAAACTTTGGGCGTGGCCCCGAAAATGTTTCGCCTGTGGCGCTTTTCCGCCTTCTTCTCTAGATACAATACCATGGAATACATGCATATAGTCCCGACTATCCCTCTCTTCAGAAAAAAAAATGTCCTACATACGCCCACCCAGACTCCCCCCCCCCCCCCCCCCCCCCCCGAGCATATTTTCTGGCTACGACAATGTGGTGCCCCCCCAATATTTTGGGTCTAGAATCGCCCCTGCATATGAACTAGGTAAATATTTACTTCCCCTACTCCAACCACTCCAAGGAACCAGCACATCATTTGTAAAGAATTCACAACACTTCGCACAGATAATAGGAGAAAAGGAAGTACAACCAGGAGATCAACTGGTCAGTTTTGACGTCGAAAGACTTTACACCAACAACGTCCCTATAAAAGATGCACTTAAGGTTATCAGGAGCAGACTTGAGAAAGACCAGACTCTACAAGGAGGAACACCGCTACCTACTTACAAATGCCATCATGAAACTATTGGAATGCTGCCTTAACAATTCTTATTTCCAAGAAAAAGAACGATTCTTTAGCCAAGAGGACGGACTACCAATGGGTTCATCTCTCTCGCCCATAATCGCCAACATTTACATAAGTGAATAGTTAACTATTTATTTTCACATAATTAACTTATTAGTTATTTATTAGCATCGTGAATTTGCGAATCTAAATCATGCAATAATATTTTTCAAGGTGCGGTAATCATTATTACGAACCTACAGCACCTAATAAATAAGACATTTGTTCGGTGCCTATAATATAACCGTTATAAAAAAACCCTTAAGCGACCTCTAAGCGAGCCGGCAATCCCATCTATACAAACTGCTTAGAAACTGGTTTGTCTTGGCCACTAAAAAGAGTATATTTGAACAAATTTTAGCCGTCTCCGGTTTAACTAATGGTTTTAATTTTTATCACTTATTCCAAGCGGCTTTTTCACGACTTTGCAATATATTGTATTTAGAGTGCCACAAATATAATATTGCTGTTTATTTTCTGTCTTCTGTATAAAAACTCCAGTTAAAAATGCCGCCTTTTTGTGAACAAAAATCGTATATACAGTGTGACTCCTAAGTTGATACTTCTTTTTTACCTGTGTATGGAAGGTACTAAAATAAACAACATTTTCTAATACCTTTTTTCAAAAAACACAAAAATAAGGTACTTGCATTCATTTATTATACTATGAATCAAATACGGTCCTGCCTAACTTAATCATAATCTCGAAGGAGCAGCTGCACTTTGACGACACTCACCGTAAATTAGCACCATATCTACCAGTTTATTGTTTTAAAATTTTACCAATTTAAAATTAAATTGCTTCAGAAAAACACACCGCAGCGGATTGCCAAATAACTGACCACCGACCCGTAAATTGCATGACTAATAAGATAAAACATAAAGTATAGCAGGCTACGTTTTAATAACCCGGCCCGCACTTAGACTTTTTACTTCTGTATCTCGCCTATTTTTAAGTGTTTTAAAAAAAGGTATTTGAAAATGTTGTTTATTTTAATGCCTTCTATACACAGCGAAAAAAAAGAATCAACTTAGGAACCCTGTATATCACGGTAAAAAGGGATTCAAGACACTGCATCATTCAGACTGCTGACAGTTTTTTCAAGGAATGATAGTAATAATGATCCTGTAAAGGCAAATTTTAAGGATTTATGATCGTACTGATGTAAATTATCATTAGAAAAAAGAGTGATGCGAGAATGACGAAGGATTGACATCATTCAGGATTGTCAGTTGTTCGTGTAGGGCCTGCCATAGATCAGAAATACTGCCAATTGGTCGAGTTTTGCATGGTGTAATATTAATTTTTAACTGATAGCCAATGAGAAGCCGAAAATTGGCTTTGAAGGCCAATCGAATATTTATTAGAATAAATTAGATAGAACTTTCTTGTAGTCCACGTTGACACTTATTATTTATAGATACAGGGGGCCAATATATGATTTTTGAAGGTTTTTTTTAGTAAGGAAAAGATATATATTAGTCAGAGAAAATTTACTTTTTTGATTTTTATACTTATTTTAAATAAAGATATTTCTTCTTATTATTGTTATTTTTATTATTAACTTTCCCAAACAATGCCATCATTTATTACTAATTCTACTTGTGCACGTCGTCTTTAAAGTACTCGGAGTCAAAATATTTTAATTTTCAAAGCATTTAAAAATAAAATATTTTTATTTTGCTTGTAAAATAAGTACCATGCTGCTTCCATGTAAAATTTTGGTCTAAATGAATTTCTATAAGTGCCTTAATGAAGTTTTCCTTTCAACATAATCACATCTACAAGTTTGAGTTAAGGAAGGTAAGTAAAGGAAGTTTTAAATTTTGATGACAATAATCAATTTACCTATATAAAATGTATGTTTCTATATTTAAATTACAGTACAAATTCTAATGTTAATATGATTTCATATAAATTTATTAAAAATGTCATATAAAATTGCCTTTTAATAACGTAAACTTTGCGTTGCCGTATAATTCGGCGCGTTCAATTCCAAAATTGCTCACAAGGTGACGTCACGATCTACTGCTCACGCTGTAAATTGGTATCATATCACATATCTTGTGTAGTTGTATCATACAACGCACCATTCACGCCGGTAACCAGGCTGGATGAGATCGGACATCTCGTGGGGTGCGAAAGAAGATATGTATACACGTGTCGCTAAGGAACGTGGTTGGGAACCCACGTTAATCTGTAGATCCAAGAGCAAGCTGGCTGAATGTTCGAAAGGACAAGTGGCCATCAATAACCCAGAACAAATAACAACAATTAACTTTACAAGTTGATATTGGTCTTCTGTCGTGTTTTATAGGTGGCCATAATATTGGTATTTATGCCGACTTTTAGTATCAAATATACCGCTAAGTCGGTTCCTGAAGTCGCATTATAATAACCCAAAAATGGTTGTCCATATCGGCAGAGTACATAACGTGATATTGGTACAGTTAGAAGTTGTAACAAGTTTGTCGTAAATAAATTTCCTAAAGTAAAATGTGAACATTCCTTCATGAAAAACACAGTGCGTCTTTAATGTCTTTAAACTGAAATAAATTCTATGCCCAAGTTTGAAATAAAAAAAAATGGTGACAAGCGCTACGATAAAATCTTAATGAGCAAACATTACAAACTTATCTCATTTACTATAAACAATGTTCATTTGTGCTACTTTATCAACGACCCATTTACATCTCCTGCTACTTCCTTTATCCCCCAAAATAAATTTATAAGCCGCACCCTATAAAGCATAATAAAGCGTATTTATCATGCATAAATTTACCGGCGCGACGTTGAATTCAAGTGAGATACGATTTAGTGCCTTCCAGCAAAGTGCCGATAATTCCCACGTGGAACAGCTGTTCACTGTTTAGGGGAATTAAAAGTAAAAAAGACAAAATGTAAAAGTTCACAAGTCTTTAACGTAAGGTTCAAACATTGAATTTTAAAAGGTAAAAAACTCTGGAACAGTGTTTAACACTAACAACTTATTTTTGGAGTCAAAAGCAGAGTTTATCATTAGGGATGGGACAGAATTCCGGCAGTAGTACTGGGTCCGGCCGATTCTTCCCTAACACCGGATCTACTGTTTCGGCCGGATCAGGGTTTAAATCCGGCAGAATCTATTTAAAAACTGTTGGCAATAAAACAACAAAATTTGTGCACTATTTTAATTCTTATTAAAATTTTAAAACTCAAAACATTAGAAAAACTATTCTTTTAAAAAACATACTTATTTGTATATAACAATGTGACTACTAATAATTATAATTTATCATTATTTTTAAATTATAGTGTATGAACAGCAGTCGTTCTGCATTTTCAGATTTTAACCTGGACCGTTTAACAACATATAATATGTTACCAGAGCGGCACTAGAGTTGTGGAGTTGCATTGTCCTTATTTGTTTTAAATCACAACATTTCAACTGGTAAATATCTTTAGTCGTCTTCAGGTGAATACTATTATATGTTACCATATTCAGAAGATAATCGTTCAGAGTAGACACTACTCGCTGGGCTAGATAAAAACTGTCCGGCAATGGTACTTACAGTAGAAAATGTGTTGTAGTGATCCCGCCACCATATAATGGGATCTGATTTTCTGTCTACAACTGGCATGTCATAATATGCATTCAGTTCATTACTTATGATGTTTACTACAGATGTAGTTTATAATCTTTACGAAGCTGGTAAAGGTGAAACTATATCATCATAGCATTTCCACAAAGTCAAAGACTCATCATTGAGCAAACATTACAAACTTATCTCATTTACTATAAACAATGTTCATTTGTGCTACTTTATCAACGACCCATTTACATCTCCTGCTACTTCCTTTATCCCCCAAAATAAATTTATAAGCCGCACCCTATATATAAAGCATAATAAAGCGTATTTATCATGCATAAATTTACCGGCGCGACGTTGAATTCAAGTGAGATACGATTTAGTGCCTTCCAGCAAAGTGCCGATAATTCCCACGTGGAACAGCTGTTCACTGTTTAGGGGAATTAAAAGTAAAAAAGACAAAATGTAAAAGTTCGCAAGTCTTTAACGTAAGGTTCAAACATTGAATTTTAAAAGGTAAAAAACTCTGGAACAATGTTTAACACTAACAACTTATTTTTGGAGTCAAAAGCAGAGTTTATCATTAGGGATGGGACAGAATTTCGGCAGTAGTACTGGGTCCGGCCGATTCTTCCTTAACACCGGATCTACTGTTCCGGCCGGATCAGGGTTTAAATCCGGCAGAATCTATTTAAAAACTGTTGGCAATAAAACAACAAAATTTGTGCACTATTTTAATTCTTATTAAAATTTTAAAACTCAAAACATTAGAAAAACTATTCTTTTAAAAAACATACTTATTTGTATATAACAATGTGACTACTAATAATTATAATTTATCATTATTTTTAAATTATAGTGTATGAACAGCAGTCGTTCTGCATTTTCAGATTTTAACCTGGACCGTTTAACAACATATAATATGTTACCAGAACGGCACTAGAGTTGTGGACTTGCATTGTCCTTATTTGTTTTAAATCACAACATTTCAACTGGTAAATATCTTTAGTCGTCTTCAGGTGAATACTATTATATGTTACCATATTCAGAAGATAATCGTTCAGAGTAGACACTACTCGCTGGGCTAGATAAAAACTGTCCGGCAATGGTACTTACAGTAGAAAATGTGTTGTAGTGATCCCGCCACCATATAATGGGATCTGATTTTCTGTCTACAACTGGCATGTCATAATATGCATTCAGTTCATTACTTATGATGTTTACTACAGATGTAGTTTATAATCTTTACGAAGCTGGTGAAGGTGAAACTATATCATCATAGAATTTCCACAAAGTCAAAGACTCATCATTAGAATGATCAGGATCATTTCTCTGCCTTTTTCTCTGATTTGCTAATAGTTCATCATCACTGTCATCGCTGCTTTTGTCCATTTCAGATGAGACCCCGCTGTTTAGATTTGTCATCGTAAGTGTTAATTTTTTGAAAAGCAAATTTTAATTTCTTTAACTTTAGCCTCATTGGAGAAGAAACGTATTTTGTATCTACACGCGAGAAACAAATTCGGCAGCCGGAACTTCAGTAGTTCGGTCCGGCTATTACTGTTCCGGCCAAATTTCCGGTTCGGTACCAGTGGCGGCTCGTCAGGGGAAGTAGTTAAAGGGGCTCTTCACCAAAAAAAATAAAGAAAACCAAAGGGAAAGTTTTTTGACAATATTAAATATTAATGTACCTTCCTACCAATACAGCTATATACGATTTTAGCCCTTAAATAATAATTATGTTCCAATTAATTATATTAATTTAATCTAAATGTAGCTATGCATATTAGGGCCACGGTTAACTCCGATGGACAATAATTATAAACACTCGTGCATTTTGGCGCGCCCCAGCCGACCGTGTCCGTTAGCTTAGAGCAAGTGAAGATCCAACGTCCAACATGGCTTTGATATTCACCGTTGCTATGGTTACATGACGTCAGTCACGCAAACAGCATGTAACAATTTGCATTATGATGAAGGGCAATTTAAAAATAGATCAGTTGTATGCACCCTTGTTTTAGCATTGGTTCACCTAACCTTAAGGTATTTATTTTGAGGCTACGTGATTTACTGTGTGAATAGAAGGTTTTGTTTTTATTTTTCAGTTAATTCAGTAGTGTACGTACCTACTTAGTTGTGTGTTTTAAAAATGAACCCAATTAATGACATAGTTTGTAATTTGTTGGGAACTCCATTTTGTCGTCGGACAGATGAGGATAAGAGAGACGTTTTGTTACATGGGGTTTTAGTCAATGTTTGTTTAAGTACCCACACTATACAACCATTTTTTAAGACCGCGAGCTGCCATTTACCATTTACTATCTACCCTGTTGGCGGCGTTAGAGGTTGACGTACAATGAAACAAAACGTATTAAAGTCACGTTTATTTTTTAACTTCACGCGTTTTGAATAGTCTCTATTTATTCCAAGTTTAAAGAAAAACATTCATTTCCGGTTCAATTTCAAAATTTTTTCGTGTTCTATACGACAATTTGGCGAAAAAGCCCATTTCAAAAGCTTTAGCAAACATTTAAAAAGCTTAGCCGGACTTTAATGAAATATCCTCATTTGTAGACCGGATTTGGTTTAGGGCATCATTAAAATAGCATTTACTCAAACCTTTGTCAAAAAATGGGAAACCCCTATTTCAGCTTCAATTATACATTCCTAAACACTCCGAATAAGGCATTCGGTTCCGCATACTAATCCCTTATTTAAATTTTATAAAACCTAATAACCCATCAAAACCTCGTACCAAATATTAATATTAATGAAAACGATTTTCTGCTTATTAATCTTTCTTTATCCCTAATCTCCCCTACTGTGCAATTCAGGGACCTCCCATCGCACGAGATAGCTTTCACCTAGAGCATGATTGCCACAAGTTTTCATGCGATGCTAGAAGTCGTGCTACGATGCCAGATTCGCTATTTACTGTACTTTGTTATATTGAAGGGTTGTTCCAACTCAGCAAGAAAATCGTTTTTCCATGACCATTACTGAATGCAATAATTCCAAAATCATTTTTGATAATAGAATGTAAAAATTCTCGCTATTGAGTTGGAATATTTATTCTGAAACACTTGCTTCTTTTGCGTTTTGCGTGTATTTTCATTCCATAACAAGATACGGAATGAATATTCTGTAATTGATTTAAACGACATAGGTTGCCATGAATTTCGAAACTGTCAATGTCAGCAGACAAATTTTAGTGCAAGTCAAAATATGAGTGAAAAACTGGATAATACTCCACCTGAAATTACAAATATTGCGAATAGTATTTTTGGTCGTGGAGAAAATATAGTCTGCTACTCGAATAGAATGAAAATTCGATACTCGTGGTTCCTCACGCTCACTACGCTCGCGGTCGGTATCTTCCACTCGGATCAAATTTTTATTCCAATCTCGTTACAGAATCTACTATTCTGAATGATAAATTCCAGCCTATCAAATGGATTTGGAATTTGATAGTTGATTGTTGTATGATTGTAAATTAGTTAGGCGACTAGAAGTTACGGTTGAGTAACGATTTTCTTGCTGGCTTGGAACAAGGCTTACATGTCATAGTTCATTTGTCAACTAAAGTTATATTATTATCCATACTCGTATGCCTCTTAAAAAAGTCTACAGTTGCTCACTTCTAGATTTCTCGTAAGGCAGTGGCGGATCCATCCAGGATTTTGAAGGGAGGGGGGGGGGGGCAGCGGACTTAAAAAAAGAGCGTCCTGGCTCTAAACATCTTCCTAGTCCCAGAAGTGAGACTGATCCTTCATACGCCCTACAATTTTCAAGGCTCAAAGTAAACAAAACACTCATTTTGTGAGGCTTAGGGGGGGGGGGGGGGACTGTCCCCCTGCCCCGATCCGAAGCTCATTAAATGTGTTTCGAGGAAAGAAGGGGGACTATAGGTAGTAATTTAGAAGGTTTTAACTAGAAGTTATAATTTTTGACATTTCTATTAACTAACCAATTAGACCTGAATATGGTTTCTTCGTTATTGAACCTATTTTAGAATAATTTTATCGTAAAAACTCAAGTGTAAGTACTAAGCAGTACTTACTCAACCATTTAGTATCTATAATTTAAAACATTACCTGAAGAAGGTTTTTGACAAATTGTTTAAAATAAAGTGAAAATTTGTTCTTCTTATTCCATCAACTACGTAACTCATGTTTTTTACTTTGTTGTACTACACGGTTTGTTTAAAAACCACACAAACTTGGCAACGCGTTAAATTGTGACTGTCAGGACAAATACGCTACTACAAAAAGTAACTCTCCTTCTCTCTTTATCGTTTTCTCTTTCGTGTATTCGTCTTTGTCGCAACTAATTTTCTTTTGAACTCCTACTCGCTGAGAGATGAATGAATGCTGATTTAATTCAATATTGCGTGATGTGTTTCTCCGTTGGTAATTATTACGATGAATAAACTGGAATTATCACTAACAAAAGCTCTTTTGTAGGTAAAGTAATTGTTATTATCAATTTCACTTGTCGTTTTTTAGAACATAACACTATTTTCTTCCATTATTTTACTTCCTTATTTAGTTGTGTCTATTAAAATTCTTTTAGCTGAAATAAAAACAAAAATGAAATGCCTTATAGTATAGTCTATTTCAGAAAGGTGTAGAGTAATAAAAGCTCATTAGGTATGCAAAGGGACTACAGAGTGACCCAACGAATATTTAAGCCACTTTCCTAATTTTTCATTGATTTCATTGTAAAATTCTTTTTCTTTTTCATCAAGTGCAGGTAGTACTACCCGGGTTTAGGTCAATTTATGGGTTTTGCCTATTGTTGTCCATTCACAAACACTGAAAATGGTGTGACAAAGGCGTGCATTATGTACATAATATTAGGTACACCTATTTTTTATTAAACATTATAAAAAAAATACAAAAAAAACACATTATACAGAAACTAAATTTAAAAAAATCATAATATTCTTCGTCATCTGAGGAACTGTCATCTGATCGATCAGGTGGTCAAGATCCCACAGCTTCGCCTCTTCTTTAATGACATGATGGGCTGTTTTTCGCCAGTTCTCTGGTGTCACTGCCTTAATGGCTTGACCAAACAGTAGCTTAACGTCTTTCATTTTGAATGTCGTGTTGTGTCTTGCTACAAATCCTTTATTTGCGCCCATATAAGTTCTATAGGATTTAGTTTGCAATGACATGGCGGTGTGCGTAGCACAGTTACGCTATCTTTTTCAGCTATATCTTTCACGACATATTTCACAAAACGATTTTGGTGCAAATCTGCTATAGCTAATAGTCTCTTCTTTATCAAATTATCTTGTTTTTCTTTGGTTAGTTATCATAAATAATTTAATGTCCAAAATTTACTGCGTTGGATTCCAACAGTTGATATTTTAAACACACAACTATCAACTTAGGATGGTTTAAAATGTCAAAACCTAATACGGCTCTACAATTTTTATAAATAGGTACTTTATCATTTGAACAACTCTAAAAATTTCAACAAACACTAATAATTATGTCATTTATTAGTCACGCCTGGGTCCAGATCCAGAGCCAAAACGTTCTCATGAATCGTGTGTCTGGAAAGGGCGGATAACGATTTCCAGTTCTAGATCCCACACGAACGATGTCAAGACAACTACCGTCACCGCTTGACCCTAATTTCTGTTGGCACGTTTTCATCGCAGTCTGGAAAAGCTTCAAAGGGACATTTTATTGGGTGGCTGCCGTACGTGTTTTTCTTTTTATACTGATCATTTTACAGAGCTTCGGAAAGATGGACGAGTTGTCTTTCTTGTGGAGTGAAATAAGAAAAAAAACTTTAAAATATACCGGGTGATTTACGACGAGCTTGCATTAAAACTTTTGAGAAAAGTACTGAAAACATTTTTTTGAAAATCTGTAGATTTAAGTTTATCGATATGCTCTCTTAAACTAAAATATTAACATGTTTCTGTCACTTTCGGTTATACCGAAAGTAGTTTTAATTTTAATTTTTTAAATACAAAATAGCATTTTTTATTATATTTTTGGTTTTTGCATTAAATTTTTTTACGTTTTTACCTAAATCTACTAATTTCTGAAATATCTGCATATTTTGTAAGTATTTCAGAAATGCATATCGATGAAATTATCCGTATATATTTTTTACCTTAGCTCCTGGACCAAACTTTTTTGTTATTGTATACCTAGTTAAAGAATCAACAAATCTTAAAAAATAATTAAACTTGGCATAAAATATATAGGGAGGTCACAATTAAGGGCTCATTGTAAAAAACTTTTAACATTAAAAACTTTCTTATTTTAAATGGAACACCCTTTATATTTTTATTTTATATGATGATAAATTAACTGCTCCTTAAAATTGCTATAACCTTTTCTATACCTATATCAACGCGTTTTCCTAGATTATCAAGTTTTTTTTTAAATACGATTTTTTCAAGCTGAACGAATGTGAGTCGGCTCTGTGATATTGAAAGAACGTAGAGAAAACACGCGGATTGATGAAGTACGAAAAGAGATATGCGAAGGCAAAAGCGTAAGAAAGAGATACACGCGCTAACGACATCGATGTCAGGTTCTTATGTTACTTCTTAACGAATCATGAAATAAAAACACTGAAAACCACGCTCCTATGTAATTAATCTGTAACTTTTGTCACGCATAACCTGATACTTTTGTCACGGTTTAAACAACATTTAAAAATAACAACGAAATCGCGAAGAAAAACAAATTTTTCCTTCAGCGCCCCACAAAGTCCATTTACCTTAAATGTTTAGGCGGCATTAAAATTGATCGCGGAAACAATGTTGCCAGAGTGGCCATCGAAGTTTCTGTCGGAGTGGGTTCAAAAATCTGTTATATCCCGCACCACAACAAAAAAACTTGACTCCCAAATTTAAAAAAAAAACTTGTCGTTCCTCCCCCGAAACTTAACCCGATCAAAAGTATCAAAGAAGTTAGAAATTCAGATTATGTCATTTATTGATGCCTAATAATTCCCAACCCCTTTTTAAAACTTTCGAAAATATTTACACTTCAACTTATTGTTTAAAGGATTAAAATCAACAAACAAATCTCCCGGTTTAAGAAAAAAGTTAGTAAAGATTATTACGAACTTCATTCAAAATACCTTTATGACGCCTCAAAAAAAAAAAATGCACGAAAATGACAAGAAATTATAAAAAATCGAAAAAGATCTAAAATTTTGAGATTTGTGAAGGTATTATGTTCAATATACAATTATTTGCGTAACTTTCGTAATTTTTTTTCAACAAAATAACTGCGTCCAGTAATTATGGAATAGTTAAAAAAATACTACTTGAATTTCAAAAGCCCATAGTTTCATCAAAATTTAATTATTTCATTTTCAGTTTATTGGGTATTATGTCTTTTGGACCACTAAGTACCATGTGTGGGATTTCACTTTATGTATTTGTGATGCATCACACGTCTGACAATTTTCCAGGCTCACAGTAAAAAGACACCCATTCAGTAAGGCTCAGGTAGGGGACGCCCCCGATCCAGGGGGGGGGGGGGGCTGGATCTGCGCCTGGGGCGATGGTTAAAATATCGAGCTGTGTAGAATCGTCTGATTTTAAAATTGATGTGTCGAAGCTATAAAAATTGCTTGCTTTTTGCTTTTTCGGCCTTTTTCCTCTTCGTTCGCTGCCAAGGCCATTCCCGAGGGGGCCGACAGCTTAACGTGGGTTCCGAACCACGATCCGTGGTCATGCGACACCCCCCAAGGGCTATCATTGGTTTCTTGCTATTGAATGACCTACCGATTGGGAAGTGTGTATCTTCTTTCGCACCCCACGAGATATCCGAACTCATCCGGCCTGGTTATCGGCGTGAATGGGGTGGGTTGGGAGATGATACCTTTTACACTCTTCCCTGCATTCTTAAATCCATTCAGACATACTTTTTTATTGTACGTATGCTCACTCCGGAAATCGAACCTGGGTCGCCACGGTCGAATGTCAGTAACTCACTTTTGAGCCATTGCCGTACAGGCAGCGTTGCCACATTTATTTTGGCGAATCTACCTTTATTTTTGCCTGAATCTACTAAAATCTACTAAAAAATATACTAAAAATCTACTTTACAAAAAAAAGCTGAAAATAATGAATTGGTCTAATTTTTTTATTTATTGACGAAACCTAAACATTAAAATCTTAATACTAGAATAATTAAAAGAAAAAAGATCTTGAATTTCGTCAGCTTTATAATATCATCCATTAACTTAATCATTGTTACATCGAGTTCAAAATTTGTGCAGGACTCAGTACAAAGCCAAGTGGTTTTGTTCTTATTCTGCTCAATACGATTGCTCATAAGCTCGCTTCATAATTTTCACATTAAAAGCAATTTAACACTGCGCATTTGTTTTCACTATTTAGGATAAAGCGAAAACCGTGTTGCGATTAGAATAAATTCAGTTGTTGGGGAAATACAACGGTGAACCCGCATAAGGCATAAAGGGGAATCACCGACAAAAAAGTAGGCGAAGCAACCAAATAAATAAAAATAGCAAATTAGTTACACATTTACCAACATAGAAATTAAAGTAAATAAGTACTTAGTTAAAATAATTTTTACAATAATTATATTGTTAATGGCATATTTACATTATTGAAATTGATATTAAAATCTACCAAAATCTACTAAAGAACATATGCCTACTAAAATTTTCTGAAAAAGAGTGAAAATCTACCAAAAAAGTAGAAATCTACTAGATGTGGCAACGCTGCGTACAGGTTAGATATAAAAATGAAATTTTATTATTGTATAGGATGAGTGTAGTGGAAATGAGGGCAGGCAACAAACAACTCAATTTTATGGATCAGAAGTGAACGCAAAATCCATTGAAGAAACAGACAGGAATTACACCACAGCAAAAGCTTCATTGGGGATCCAGACCCAAGACTTACGAAACAGCTGCTTCAAATGAACAAGAATCAGCTGAGAACTATTACAGAAATTCTGACATGACACATGGCTGTCAAGAACCATCTACACAGAATGCAACTGTACAATGGAGATATTGACTGCAGGTAATGCGGACAATTCAGGGAAACCGCGCAGTCCATAGTTTGCCATTGCGAGTCTCTAGATCGGAAGAGGCAACAAATTCTCGGGCAACCAAAATTGGAACCAGAGGACATCCCTACCCTCTCCCCAGTTGACCTAAACAAACTAGTACAAGGAACTGGCATCACTGAGTGGGTTTACACCAATTTAAGGGACGGATGGGCCATAAGGGAGACCGGGAAATTTTCCGGTGGGCCGGTCGGCCAGTTGGCAAAAAGTTACTACAAAATTGGTAAATATATATTTTGGATAAAACCAAATATTTTTTTTGTGTTCACCTACTTTTTATATTATATTTAATTACCGTCGGTGCATATTGACGACGTCGAAAATCATTTGGCTACGTCGCGTCGATTTGACATTCCACATTTCCGTAATCGATCTACATTCGGCCAGTCAATCCCAGTATCCCCAGTATTCCCAGTCGGCCTTGTCTTATTGGATTGTTTATCTTCTGTAAGTCTGTAGTTCCCCGAATTTCTGTGTGAATATTGTACTTAGACAAAAAAATACCGGGCTTTAGGATGGATACATGAAAAAGGAAAGGAGGGGCAGAGAAAGAGAGGGATAGGAAGAGAAGTTAAATTCTCATTTTAAGTTTAATACTGCTGAAAAAAATCAAAGAAGCGATATTTATAACTTAGGATATTTATAAGTTTAGGTCGTTCTTCGTTTATGATATTACTTATACATGACTGATAGAAGTGTGAATACTAAATAAGTAAAGAAACTACAGCTCTACACTGAAGCATGACTGAGATGGGTGCAGTCATGCGTTTAGTTCGTGTGCGGTATTTTAAGTTTACATCTGCTTAACAAAGGTTTCCAGATATTTCTTATATCTATTGATGGCTTACTAAAACAATCTGGTATATGGTAGCAGCTTCCTTGAACTTCCTCTTCCTCCAATGTGATTCTTTATGCAGGATTTGGGCTTCTTTCCACTTGATGTGATGACGTGTGTCCATGCATGGTCAGCTGCACCTGATTTTTCGGTTTCTCTTTTAAGCGTTTTGTTTCTATGTTCCTTGACCCTAGTTTCAAGTGGCCTTAGAGTCTCACCAATGTAAGATCGGCCACATTCGCAGGAAAAAGACAGGAAAAACTGTGTCTACCAGATCCCCTTTGGATTGGAAGTTCAAGGAAGCTGCTACCATATACCAGAACCCAGATTGTTTTAGTAAGCCATCATTAGATATAAGAAATATCTGGAAACCTTTGTTAGGTAGATGTAAACTTAAAATACCGCACACGAACTAAACGCATGACTGCACCCATCTCAGTCATGGTTCAGTGCATCTAGCTAGTATAAATAGAGCTGTAGTTACTTTACTTATTTAGTATTCACTTGAAGACGGCTGGAGATACTTACCAGTTGAAACGTTGTGATATAAAACAAATAAAGACAATGCAAGTCCAAAACACTTCTATCAGTCAAGAAACATCATTGTCTCCGACCTTCAAACATTACTTGTATATATTATAATATTTTTATGTTTTGTTGAAAGTTGTTAAATTTAGGATTTTCCAAGTTTATGATTCACAGTTTTACAGGTTACAAAATATGAAGACCTTTGCTTGTGTTACATTTTCTTTGATTTTTTAATATTTATAAATTTCAAAGGCGTTCACTTAAGTTTTAGCATAATATGATATAAGTTGGAATTCTTGTTATAATATATTGTTAATGTTCTCTAATATACGATTAGTTTTGTCATTACTAAATAACACATTTATTTAGGTCGTACCATAATGATCTGTTTTAATAAGGAGCATACATTTTACACACGAAATGCCAAGTGGGCTGCTTGACCCGAAATTTTCCCGGGCCGGTCTCACAGAGCCCATCCGTCCTGGCCTCCATATTTAAATCCTTGCGACTGGCCTATTTACTTCATTGACAACTAAATTAAACAAGGCTAAGCCTCACAACTTTTAACATTAAATTACTATTTCACAAACTCAACTAGTTTTATTTTAATGGCACTTGTACATTTTAAAATTTAATTGAACTGAACAATTTTATGCTCTAACTCGCGGTTTAAAACGTTAAATTGCGAAAACTGTTCAAAGACCGAACTCAGATAATTGGAACTGACGAGCGTTTTCAGTATCTCTTTTAATTAGGTTTAGCACGGTTGGGCCAGTAATTGGCACTGACAGGTTATCAGCTGCACCTTTTCCGCTGCCGAAATGGGTGCGAGCGACATTTTGGAAATTGCAATTTGACATGAAAAACATACACTGATTAACGAAAACATTGGAGAATTTAAAATAATTACCTAAACTGAAACCTGGTTTCGTTGTTTGTTTCATTATATCGATTTGTATTATTGCGCATTCGATATAGCAATTCAACGCGTAGGGCCATGAAATGAAATAAAACATTTTTTTTTCTACTCCCACATAAAAATTTCCTGTTGTCGTTACACTAAAGTGATTGGAAAAGTGGGTTATTAAGGTTAACTGAACGGATATTTCATATCCATCCCAGTTAGGATATACGACTGACCAATCACAGTGGTCAATTCCAAAGAAACCAAATTTGCCTGTTGTAAATTTTACAAGTCGTTTTCTGACACTTGACAGAAGTGAGGTTAAGAATATACTTCAAAAATATGCAAATCTGTCACATAAAATTTGACCTTTTTTAATTTACTTAAATCAAAATCTTTATCCCAGAGTCTATGCATACACATTTTTTTCCTAAAGCACGAGATAGTGTGAAAATTGAAGGTATAATACCAAAATTAATACCAAAATATATTTCTACCGAGCTATTGTTATTTTCTGACCGAACTAAAGATGTGTGTGATGCACTTTTTTATTTCAGAAATCTCCAGTTTCCACTCATTTCTAAACAATTACTACAAGATTTATTGCATAAAATAAATACCCATAAACGTTTTTGGCCAAATATTTGTCCATCGCGATGTTTTATAATATATTTTGAAGGGGGATCTAACCCTAATCGATCTTACAACTCTTATTATGCGCAACAGATATAGGTAACACTGGTCAACAAAATTTAAGATTTTTTTTGTCCCACGAGCTGAAGTGGGTGTACTTGGTAGTACTTTTTAAACATATTTCATATATGTTTTCAGAATTTTTCCATCACGCAGGGTTTTAAAGTGACAAAGCAATGAATTTTTGTGAACGTATATATTATAATATGGGTATAAGTTATGAAAAAATAAAGTACAAAGTGATATATTTACTTAGAAAATGTGGTCATATATGACTTTCGACTGTACTTTGCATCAGAAACATCTCTCTTTAGCGTCCAGCAATAGTCTGCCAACATAGCGGGGCTCCATTTGCCTTGGTATCTCTTCTCCATGTCCAGAATGTCCTGGTGAAATCGCTCGCCATGTTCGTCACTTACTGCTCCAAGGTTTTTCGGAAAAAAGTCCAAGTGTGAATGAAGACAGTGTATTTTTAGACTCATGTTGCAACCCATGGCTTTATATGAGACCAATAAATTGTTAACATTCTCTACGTAATTTTCGGATTTACGATTTCCCAAGAAGCCGTTGCAAATGTCCTTGAAAGAAAACCATGCTGCTTTTTCAACTCCATTCAGAGCCTCACTAAAGTTTTCATCTCGAAGTAGCTCTCTGATCTGAGGTGCCACAAAAATACCTTCCTTTATCTTGGCATCACTGATTTTAGGGAACTTACTTCTCACATATGCAAACGCACTGTTAGTTTTATCCATACCTTTAACAAAATTCTTCATTAACCAAAGCTTAATGTGCAAAGGTGGTAAATAAATTTGTTGGGGATCAACAAGTGGGATACCACTGACATTCTTATTTCCTGGTGTCAGGGAAGTTCGTTTAGGCCACTCTTTCTTTTCATAGTGATTTTTCCTATCTCGACTGTCCCATTCGCATAGGAAACAACAATACTTTGTGTAACCGAGTTGCATGCCTAGCAAAAGTGAAACAACTTTCAAATCGCCACAAATATTCCACTTAAAGTCTATATATTTAATTTTTTCCAAAAGAAGCTTCATGTTGTCATATGATTCTTTCATGTTGCCTGCATGAGCCAAAGGAACAGAGGGGAACTTATTTCCATTGTGGAGTAGTACCGCTTTCAAGCTTGATTTGGAAGAGTCAATGAACAAACGCCACTCATTTGTATCATAGTCATGCCCAAGTGCCTTCATAACAGAGCATACATCATTACAAAATACAAGCCCGTCTTCCATAGAGAAGAATTCTTCAAACTCTGCATGGCGCTTACGATAAAAAGCAACTTTTGTGCCACTCTGTAGAAGATTCCAGTCTTTTAATCTAGAACCTAGAAGTTCGGCTTGCTTCTTAGACAAGTTTAAATCGCGGACAAGGTCGTTAAGTTCTTCTTGACTTAGAAGATGCGGCGCACAAGAAGACGAATCTGGTGTAAATGTTGGATCCAGATCAATATTTTCGGCTGAAAAACTTTCGTTGTTTACTTTGTCATCGGCAGTTTCATCGTCGCTCGGGTCATATTTTGTGGGGGGTCAGGCACAGGTAATTCCGGACTGTGCGGCACTGGTCTCAGTGCAGATGGAATATGAGGATATTTAACAGTATGTTTGGATTTAGAAGTTATACCACTGATATTTGTAAGACAAAAATAGCAATCGGTAATATGGTCTGATGGTTCCCTCCAAATCATGGGAATAGCAAAAGGCATATGTCGTTTACCTTTTGCCCACGCTGTAAGAAGTCTGACACACGTAACACAGCAAATATGGGGAGCCCAGCTTTTGTCTTGATCGCCGACTTTACACTTGAAATACTGTTCATAGCATTTATTAACGAGAGGCGTGAAAGGCCGTTTTTGAGATTTAAATGTCAATTCACCGCAGATGTAGCAAAAAGAGTTCGGGTGGTTTACACAATTTCTTGGCATTTTTACAGGTGAGTTACACTACAATAGCTTAAAATGCACTACAGCACATTCTTCAAAACGTTAAAACAGTCTCTCTCTAGCCGATAACTAAAACAACAATAAATGTTATGTAGGACTCGGAACTGCTTGCAGGTCTCAACAAGCCAAGACATGTTCCGCGTGACACACAGAGCACACTTTGTTATTTCTAGTTACAACAAGTTATTGTTACAATACACAAATAATAAAATAGCAATGCCTGACACAAGTTTTTTGTTAGATGACTTTTATAGTACAGACCTATGCGTGCATTTTATAGGTAAATAATCACATATACTGGAACATAAAAACTAAGGGTGATGGAGAAATTCTGAAAACATGATTGATTTCAGCATGCAAAATTATATTGAAATCAGACATTTTTGCGCTTGGGACAAAAATCTTGTTAACCAGTGATAATTAACTGGTAATACTTCCTGAATGATGGGACATGAAGATGAGTACATAAAACCCGATAAAACAGACGAAATTATAGGATTCCTAGAAAAAAATAAATTCCATTTTTTACTAAAGATTTTAAGGTTATGTTATTGCTGCAGGATTACCACTTCTCTTTTCACCTTACCGTGTTTGTAAATTGGCGATCATTTTGAAAAATTCACCATAGCGAACGTTAAAAGTTCATATTAATGCACAAAAGCCGTTTTAAACTGTTTAATACGAATTCTACAGCTATTTTGTCGTACGTTTGGAGCTATAATTCTTATGCAAGCAGAAAAAACACGACACACTCTTTTTAATTCTGTGCATTCCAGCAGAACAATTTAATCAAACTAGCTAAGGTTGAGAAAAATAAATTGTTCATTTTTATTAATAAATATATCGCTTTTTGTCTGTTATTCTGCAAAATGCCTAATGTGAGAAAGATAGATATATCCAATACACCTTCCATTGTTATAACACACATATATTATTTGTTGTCGATGAATTGTTTAGAAAGTGCCTAAACTTAAATATATTAGAATAAAGATTATACTATTTTACAGTTCGTCAGATCGATCCCTAATTGCGTTTCGCCATATCATGGCTCATCAGTAGAGCTAAAATCTGACGATAAAAGAATGGTCTACTTCTTAAGCATTCCACCATATTCTACATACCAAATATATTACTTTTGCGTCCATAATACAACGATAACGCCAAACTTCCTTCTTTGGTCGATTTCGAGACACAAAGTGAAACACGTGGGAACGAAAAACGCTTCAGAATAGAAAATGGAAATTCGAAATGTGGTGTTATATACAGGGTGATTCCTAGGTTGATACTTCTTTTTTTGCTGTGTATAGACCCGCTTGATCAAACTTAGAACGCGCCAAGAAAGTGATATTTCATATAGAGCTCTAGAAAGGAACACAGCTTTATCACAAGGTTCTATAGGTATTACGAAACAATAACAAATATGTAGCACATATCTAAGGACTAATTCTAGGTTGTAAAAATTCCTAACTTTATGACTCACTTCAATAGGTGCAGTCTAAGAATGACCACGAAGCCGTTATGGCGTTCTCTCTAATTTCGTTTGGTGTCAGTTTGTTCATCATAAAAGTAGTTTATTTTTATAAAAAGATGTGCAAAATGTGCCCTCCCGCGTTTTTTGAGACGAGACCAACGATATACTAGCTGCTCTCATGATTTAAGGTTAGTTGAAGGGTCGATGCCTTTACTTCCGTTTGCCGCTTATCGTTTGTTTGGTTTTCAATTTCAACCATCTTCTTGTGTTATAGTAAAAATATGGTGAATAAACCTAATCCAGATCCCAGACATTTAATTTGCATTGGACCGTTATTCTTGCCTTTTGAGTTTTGCAGAATATAAAGACGTTGTAGAAAATTGAGGAATTATTTATTACAAGAACCAATAATAATGCTTCGTAAGTTTAAAATTTTTCTATGGTACCTTTTGACACGCAATATGTAGTTACCAAAGAGTTGTTTACCAATGTATATATACATTTTTGCTGTGGCAGAGGCTGTTATTTGGCTTGATTATATCGAAAAAATGATTGAGGTGGCAGAGTAAGCGATTGGGTGAGGCAGGACAAACAAAGGACTATGGAAAGAAAAACTAAAGTCAGGTCACAACGGATAACTAGCTTTTATTTAATAAAAAAGATGTTCTGAAATTTTAATTTTATTTCCGAACCAGGTCTTTATTTCAGATAAATATATTTTGAATTGCTATCAAGGCCATATATTGAATGCAGTCATTCTTTGACACAGACATCTTTGATCTAAGCTCAGTGATAAAACATGTAACAGTGATTTATATCTGTATCATTCCAGCGGCATGTTTTGGTCAGGCGGGGTAGGTATTAAAATAAATAACATTTTCAAATACCTTCTTTCAAAAAACTCAAACATAAGGTACTTACATTAATTTATTACACTATTATGGATCAAATATGGTTCTGCCTATCTTGCCCGTTGAATAACATTAAGAAAACTTCTGGGTGTAGGATGAGCCCGCAAGGGAAAACGTTGTGCGTATAATATCGAGGCAGCAGCCGCACTGTGACGACACTTACCGTAAATTATCACCATATCTACTAATTTACTGTTTTTAAATTTTACCATTTTTAAGAGTCACAAATTTAAAATTAACTTGCTTTAGAAAAACACACCACGCAAATTGCCAAATAACTGACGACCGACCCGTAAAATGCATGACTAACAAGATAAAAACTGGACAAAAACAACATAAAGTAAAGGGCTACGTTTTGATGACTTAGATTTTTTACTTCTGTATCTCGGCTATTTTTAAGTTTTTTGAAAAAATCTATTTTAATGCCTTCTATACACAGCTAAAAAAGAAGTATAACTTAGGAATCACCCTGTATAATAATCATTTTAAAAACATTAATAGTTTGGTTACTAAAATTTCTGCCTCAAACCTTCATACATGAGAAATACCTTTTTTTCCGTCGGAGTTTTAAAATACTTCTTCTTCACTTCTTTATGGCGTCGGCTCCAGTTAGCGCCATTCGCTAGTTTTAGAATACTCTGTGTATTTATGTTAAAATTTATGAAGAAATTAAACGCCGGCGTCGTGTGTAAATGTAGTATATCTAGGTAGATCTCATTATTATCAATTGGATGAATACAATATATAAACATTTCCTAATAGTCGCAGAAAAATAATAATTGTTTGTTAAACGGATTCTCGATCCTTGGTTTTTACACTATATGCCGTTAAGGAATGTCGGGTAAAGTTAATTATGAGGTATTATACAGATAATTAGAACATAAAGATTGCACGATTATTTCTAAGTATATGTTTATAGTGGTAATTATTCAATGCGTTAAAATAAACTCTGTTTTTACACACTAACTCTCCCGAGATAGACGATCGAGTCTAATGTCGGGTTGCACAAACAATTTTGATAATAAATAACTAACCAGCAAGTTTGACTGTAACGTGCATGACATTGAACCATTGTTTTAGCATTGGTTCGCCTAACCTTAAAGTATTTATTTTGAGGCTTCGCGAAACTTACGGTTATAGATATCGTTTTTACGTGATTTACTCTGTAAAACCGTTTTTTTTTGGTTTAACATGGTAAATCGGAGGTTGGTTTCCTTGGATAGAGAATGAAAAACTAAGATAGGGAGGTGAAAACCATTTTTCTCTAAGATGAACCGTTCCAATGTTACAGCCTGTCAAAGTCAAAAAATGCCATATTTTAAGCGTCAATTACTCAAAAACAATTGAATTTAGACATATGACATTTTTTACAAAATATACGTGGAATTGTATAGGGAATTAGAAAATAATATAATATATAGGGTGTTTCATTTAAAAAAATTCTTTAGTCCGCCACACTGTATAATGTAAAATATTTTTAAAATATGCCGCTTTTAAGTCGATACCTTATGCTGGTTTAGTATTTTTGATAAGCTCCTCGATAATGATTTAATCTTCCATCCCCGCCACGTTGGCGGACCCAGTATATACACACTTTATCTTACAAGTTATCGTTTAAAGCTTTGCTTTGTTTGGAAACAGAACATATAACAATGCTTAGAAAATTATAGGTTACTTCGTAAGTTCGTGTATTCAACCCCCTACAATATTTCAAAACTAACAACATGACTAGAAACTTTGCAAAGTAAGAAGTAAATAACATGATCAAAAAACCCAGCGGGAGATATACAAATTTATTAGGGTAGGGTACTTTTACTCGACACAAAAGCGTCTTTTTATAACTTAGGTTTATTTTATACGAGATTGAAATGGAGGCCCTACATTGTATTGTATACCCAGTTTGTATTGAATACACAATTTCTTCAAAGAGAAAAATATTTTATGGCAACTAAAAGTGTAGGTAGGACTTAATACCATAAACTTTAGGCGTAGAGAACTAATTTAACTAAAGAAATTCTTGGGTGTAAATTTTAATATCATGCTCTTAAGGTTTTTAAAAGATTTAAATGTTAAACAGGCGAGCCTGGTAATTTGCTGGCATAGAAGAACCAATCGACTGTACTGGGATTAGCTTAGGAGCTCGGGTCTAAAAGTCTAATGTCTAATTGCAACCTAATTTTTCCTCTCACGCTTGGACTCTCTTAATTTAATTTAAATCTTTAAATAATGTATTCTTGGCTTAGATTACAAAGGTCTTGTAGGAAACGTTTACTTTTGAAACTTTTCCTTCTAAAAGTCCTGTTTTATATAGAAATTAAGGTTTCAGACGCATATCGTTTTAGTTATTGATTTATGATGCAATTGTTTAGGAAAACGAGAAAAAAATGTAATATTTTATAGTAATTTTCTATTATATACTTGTCTGTTCCGTTTTCCCTTTTTTAGAGCTATTTTAAATCAACAAAAATATAACCCCATGCAATAAAATATTTTTACAAGAAAAACAAAAAACAAGTAGGTATTTATACATAACGTAAAAAACTATAGACCCATAAGTAAATTATGTATTTTTGGAAAAATTTTTGAAAAAATTATTCACCACATCATACGGAACAAGTTAAAGATATTATTTTAAAACAACAACACGGATTTTTTCCCCGTAGGTCAGTTGAAAGTAATCTAGTAGAATTCACAGATTTTGTTTTGGGTAGTATAGATAATCGCGAGCAGGTCGACCTGGTGTACACAGACTTCAGTAAGGCGTTCGACAAAATTAGTCATTCTATACTGATGAAGCGTCTTGCTGATGTCGGTGTGCATAACAGTTTGCTCAAATGGATCTGGTCCTATCTCAGGGATAGACGACAGATGGTTTCTGTTAGGAGATTTTACTCTGAGCCTTTTAGCGTGCCGTCTGGTGTGCCGCAGGGTAGTCACCTTGGCCCCCTGTTTTTTATTATATATATATTAATAACATACAACAATGCTTCAATTTTTCTAAATTTCTGCTGTACGCAGATGACCTAAACATTTTTAGAATAATCAGAGTGCCAAAGGACTGCGATAGGTTGCAAGATGATCTTAATGCTTTGGTAAGATTCTGCGAAAGTCGTTTATTTCTTAATCTAGATAAGTGTGTGTCGATTACGTTCACCAGAAACAAGAATGTGCATAATTTTCGTTATTCGATTAATAATAGTGATCTTAAGTCGATAAGTGAAATGCGTGATTTGGGTGTTATAATGGACACTAAGTTAATTTTTAGCTCTCACATTGAGCAGGTTGTTAATAAGTGTAACCGATTCTTAGGATTTATTATAAGAAACAGTTTAAATTTTCAAAATCATCAAACAATTCTAATCTTGTACTACGCGTTTATATTTAGTAAACTTAATTTTGCATCAGTTGTTTGGAGTCCTCAGTACGCGATTTACCTGCGGAGGCTGGAAAGTATTCAAAATAAATGTTTACAGTTCTTATCACGTACGACGGATGTACTTATAGTAAATAGCAATTATAAACCTATTATGGAAAAGTTTTCAGTAGTAACGCTGGCTGGAAGACGGACAATTTCTGATCTTGTTATGATTTATAAGCTGGTTAATAGTCTTATTGATTCGCCAATACTTAGATCAAAGCTAAGCTTTAATGTACCGGTTAGGGACCTAAGGCTTCAAAATACATTTAACATTCCACTTCGAAATACGAATTCATAAAATAAAAATAATAAAGAGAAAAATTTTAATTGAAACATTTTTTATGGAAGAAGTATTATAATGTAAAAAATAGCGCGGGAAGAAACGAGAAAGCTTTATTATGAATATACAAAACGGCATTTAAGAAGGAGTATTTCAAAACCTAAGCATTTGCACCAAAAACTGTTCTTAGATCTAAGCTCCTGAAATACATGATTTCTGAAAAAATCATCAATTTTGGCGTGGTGGGCGATATTTACTTTATATTTAATCATGAAAAACGGAGCTCGAAAAACCCTGGTTAGAGTCATACATACGTCTTATGTTAAAATTTTGGATTGAAACCAATATTCATATTTTTCACGAATATAAAAAATGTTTTTTTTTAAATATAGAGCCAGCTAGAAACATAAAAAAAAAACACTTTTAAAAACAAATTTATTCCAACCATGCAGAGGGGGAGAGGTAATAATATTTAATTATCGAAATTTAATAGTAGTTAGGTTAATTTTAATCAAACTTTGGGCGTGGCCCCGAAAAGTTTTCGCTTTTCCGGGTTATTCATTAGGTCCAATATCATAAAATACATGTAGTCCCGACTGTTCCTCTCTCCAGAAAAAAAATGTCGTACTTACGCCCGCTGAGACCCCCCCCCCCCTCGCGAGCATATTTTCTGGCTACGCCACCGATTATGTAAATTTCAACGTGTGTCCAGAATATAGGTACTTATATTAGATGGATATATAGTGTATATAGAAAAGTAGCCCGTTCCCCTCTGGCTGCGCCACTGTCGTTACCCATTTCTGGTGACTTTGCAAGGAATTGAATGGTCGCGCTGAAAGCAGTAAATTTCTTGTAATTTCACAAATCACTTTTTTCAGTGTACCTCCCACGCATACAGGGTGTTCCTTAATGATGTGCTAGTATTTTATGGTGTGATTCCTAAAGTCCTTTTATGAAGAAACGTTCATATAAACATATGTCCTAAACAGCTTAAATTTTTTGCTACAGGGTGTTGAATTATTTTTTTTATACGTTTTTTGTAATATCTCCGAAAGTACTTTAGATAATATTTTCAATTTTGGCATGTATTAATAGGACATAAAACCACATGTTTTAGTTATAAAAGTTATTTTTTTGTCCCACCAAGGCGTCCCTGCAAACATTTCCTCTGATATTTTTTAGAAAAAAAGTGGTACGTCACTGACATTTTTTCATGTGGATATTATTTCTGATTAGCCTGGTCAATTCTGAATAAAAATGGTCCCTTGCGTTTTTCTCCTTAGGCACACCGTTCTTAACTAAAATAATTTAATTAAATTAGACGGGCGGAAGCTTGCCTATTAAGTGAAGGTGGTCATTTCCAATAATTTTTATAAAACTAAATTTTGTATTATCAATGTTAATAATAATAAATAGTAGAGCTAATTTAATTATTTTTATTAAGAACGGTGTGCCTGAGGAGAAAAACGCAAGAGATCATTTTTATGCAGAATTGACCAGGCTAATCAGAAATAATATCAGTGGCGTACCACTTTTTTTCTAAAAAATATCAGAGGAAATGTTTACAGGGACGCCACTGGTGGGACAAAAAAAATAACTTTTATTACTAAAAGATGTGGTTTTATGTCCTATTAGCACATGCCAAAATTGAAAACATTATCCAAAGTACTTTCGGAGATATTACAAAAAAAGCATTAAAAAAAATAATTCAACACACTGTAGCAAAAAATTTAAGCCGTTTAGGACATATGTTTGTTTATATGAACTTTTCTTCCTAAAATGACTTGAGGAATCACACCCTAAAATATTAGCACGTCATTAAGGAACACCGTGTATACTGACCTACAGGCTACGTACGACTACGGATCTGCCTCTCCTTAAAAAATATTATTTTATCAAAAATGATTACCGCATTATCTAACTAAGCACAAAACCCGAAAGTTTATCTGTATTCAACAGAAACCTTTCTTTTATTACAGCACCGAACAAACAAAACCGAAATAGGCAAAACGTGGCTATGTTCTGATAAGGATAAATGAGGAAAAGAACAGCCGATAATAAAAGCGAACGACCAAATGTGGTTATTTTGACAGTTTGTTTGATTGATTGAAACGATAAACCTAAATTGGTGTTGTTTTGGCAGCGGTCTGTGCCCGCGAAAGCCATTATTATAGAGTTGCGCAGCTGTTAGTGTGTTATTTAGGCCTATATTTGGCTGCATGCATAAAATACAAAACCCATATAATAACTACTAGTACCTTTTTTATTAATATTATTATTATAATTCATTTAAGGTACCATTTGCCGTATGGTATTTTTTTTTATTTTGAAAAACTTTACCACAGCGAACGTTAAAAGTTTCTATCCAGTGGCGGCTTGTCAGGTGAAGTAGGTGAAGGGGCTCTTCACAAAAAAAAAATAAAACCAGGAGGAAAGTTTTCCGACAATATTAAATATTAATGTACAATACAGCTACCATTTTAGCCTTTAAAAATAATTATGTTCGAAGTAATAATATTAATTTAGTCCAAATGTAACTATGCATAATAGGGCCACGATTAACTCCGATGGACAATAATTATAAACATTTGTGCATTTTGGCGCGCCCCAGCCGACCGTGTCCGTTAGCGCAAAGCAAGTGAAGACCCAACGTCCAACATGGCTTTGATATTCACCGTTGCTATGGTTACGTGACGTCATTCACGCAAACCGCATGTAATAATTTGCATCAAGATGAAGGACAATTTAAAAATAGATCAGTCGTATGCACCATTGTTTTAGCATTGGTTCGCCTAACCTTAAGGTATTTATTTTGGGGCTTCGCGAAACTTACGGTTAAAGATATCGTTTTTACGTGATTTACTGTGTGATTAAAAAGTTTTGTTTTTATTTTTCAGTTAATTCAGTAGTGTACGTACCTATTTAGTTGTGTGTTTTAAAAATGAACCCAATTAATGACATAGTTTGTAATTTGTTGGGAACTCCATTCAGTCGTTGGACAGATGAGGATAAGAGAGACGTTTTGTTACACGGGTTTTTAGTCAATGTTCGTTTAAGTACCCGCACTATACCTAGCTCTTCACCATTTTTTAAGACCGCGAGCCGCCACTGTTTTATCAATGCACAAACGCCATTTTTAACTGTTTAAAACGAATTCTACAGCTATTTTGTTCTACTTTTGGAGTTATAATTCTTACGCAAGCAGAAAAAAAAACCGAACAAACCCTTTTTTCTTTTGTGGATTTCAACAGAATAATTTAATCAAACTAGAGAAAAATAAATTATTCATTTTATTAATAAATATATCGCTTTTTGTCTGTTATTCTGCAAAAGGCCGAATGTGAGAAAGATAGATATATTCGGTGATTTTGTGTAAATATAAGAAATTACCCAAATTGATAAATATGTTGCAGTTTAATTTGGTCCCTGGTTTTTTCAACAAAATGAGTTTTTCTTCAAGTGTTTTTTATTATTTTTCTCACAAGCTCACGGCCAACTAAAAATACAAGTTATGATGCATCCGAGGGCAATATGGACAATCCATTGGAGTTGAACAGTATATTTTTTCTACGACCAAACTTACAAACCTTATGCTAAAAAATGTAGAAAAAAGTTTTTAGGTTGCCGGGCTCGAACTCACAACTATCGACACATTAAACTAATTATGGGAAAACCAACTGATAAATGATGAGATATGAAATTAATTTTCTATGCACATTCAGCAGGTTGCATTATTGATAAATCTATTATAAATGCGTCTAGATTTTTTTATATTAAACAAATTAATAACAAATTGTACCATATGCATTTAAATTATATAATTTAGTGTCTTGAAAAAGAAGGCGGAGCCTCAGTAAAAATAATATACTGTGATTGGCCAGTACTTTTAAGAACAACAATGGCTTCTTTGTTATTTACTATTGTGATTTGTCAGTTTCATTACCCATTTAGGATTGTTATAAAATTTTGCCGCACAGTTAACTGGAATAGCCTACTTTACCCGCCACTTAAGAAGTGTAAAGTAAACAGCAAATTTCCATGTGAGTGTAGAAAAAAATATATTTTGTTCCTTGAACTTATTTTAAGACAAAATATAGATAACATTTAGGAAATAACATGATTTTTTTTATTTTTCGCATAAATCCGGTTTGAATAATTGTTTATTGGATTACTTTTCAGACTTTGTTATTGTATCAGCGGCGTATTTGGGGGGGGGGGGGGCTGCCGGGCTGCAACGCTAGTTAGAGTCATACGTCTTATGTTCAAATTTTGGATTGACACCAATATTCATATTTTTCACAAATATAAAAAATGTTTCTTTTTACAAAGCCAGCTAGGAATATCAAGAAAAATTATTATTCCAACCATGGAGAGGGGGAGAGGTAATAATTTAATTTTCGAAATTTGATAGTAGTTAGGTGAATTTTAAACGAACTTTGGCCCCAAAAATTTTTCACCTGCGACGCTTTACCACCTTCCTGGCTAGGTACAATATCATTAAATACATGTAGTCCCGATTGTCCCTCTATCCAGATAACAAAATATCCTACTTACGCCCACTGAGCCCCCACCCGAGCATTTTTTCAGGCTACGCCACTGCATTGTATTATAATAAAAATTTTAGAGAACATTGACAACATTGTAAAGCTGCCGTTTCATGAAGCATATTCGATAAAGTGGGTATTTTTGTACCAATAGTTATTTTATTTATGTATTTTCTCAGTGATGGCTTAAAAATATCGAAAAGCACAAAAAGAAAATTTTTGTTCCTTTTTATACACTAGAGCCAAAATCAAAATTTAGTTAAAGAGCCCATCTTTGCCGCAGATTTTCTCAGTGTATTTGCTGATTTTCCAATATATTTTTTATTATTCTTGTTTTTGGTAGAAATATAACGTCCGACACTGCGCCTCCATACAATTTAATTATTATTTATCACATTGCGTATGGGTACTTTCAGTGCTTTGAAACAAAACTTCATAAAATATCCATTTACTTAGTCAGGGCTTAATTAGCATATTTTAAAAATATCACTATGTTTTAGCGTAAAATCAAGCATAATGGGCATTTTGTTATTTGCTTCGTGCTAGACTGGTGTTTTACATGTTTGCGTGGTACCAGCATAAAATAAAATATTTAATTTACACGGAAATTTAAATTATTTAACAATGCGCCAGGTTTAATTTGAAAAGTCATTAAACCACTCGTGACTTTTGTTATTGGATTTTATTTTAAACACATTTCTGCAGTTACGATTTCGTTACGGAGAAAAAGTTATTTTTTAATGTAAGTGCGCTTTTAAACTAAACTGCTGGACAATTGCTTTCGAGCAAGAAAAATTTCGAATAAATTTAACAGTTCATATTTTCTGAACCAGATATGAAATCGACCTACGGTTTTGAATGTTTGATAGATTCATCTTTTGGGAAACAATTGTCAATGTTGGATTTTCTTTAACTGTCAGAAAATTTTATATACAGGGTGTTAAGAAAGACGATGATTTTTGATCCAATTTTAATGGCGTGTAACTTTCACAATAATATTTTTAAATTTTATCACTCTACGTCAATTGAATCACTGGTTCATAGCAAAGAAAGTTATTTGTCAAATTTTTGATATCTGCCATATTTTAAGAAATACCGATTTTTTTGGAAAACCTTGCTTCATTTTAACTTATTGGAGCTAGATCTCACTGTGCGTTGTATCGTGCAATCTTTGCGAGTGATTATTATACCTTATGAAAAGCTTGATTATGTTCAGTAACAATAGTTGTACCTAAATGTTATGATGTACAGTGGCGTGCTTATAAACGCTTATATATCTATGGTTCATGAGTATAGTGTTAGAAAGTTAGAAATTAATAAATACATTGTTTTCAAAAATTAAATAATTATCTTTGTTAAAGTTTTGTAAACACACTGTATAATATACCTGTAGTGCAATATGAAAAACTAAAAAATAAGAAAAATTTGACCTAATCTAGGAGCGAGTACTTTCCAATATAAAACAATCGTGAAAAATTGTGAGATACATAGATATATAGGTGTTTATAAGTACGCCACTGTACATTATAACAATTAGGTACAACTATTGTTACTGAACATAATCAAGCTTTTCATAAGGTATAATAATCACTCGCAAAGTTTGCACGATACAATGCACAGTGAGATCTAGCTCCAATAAGTTAAAATGAAGCAAGGTTTTCCAAAAAAATCGGTATTTCTTAAAATATGGTAGATATCAAAAATTTGACAAATTACTTTCTTTGCTATGAACCAATAATTCCATTGACGTAGAGTGATAAAATTTAAAAATATTATTGTGAAAGTTACACGCCATTAAAATTGGATCAAAAATCATCGTCTTCCTTAACACCCTGTATATAAAATTTTCTGACAGTTAAAGAAAATCCAACATTGACAGTTGTTTCTCAAGGGATGAGTCTATCAACCACTCAAAACCGTAGGTCGATATCATATCTGGTTCAAAAAATATTAACTGTTAAATTTAGGCGAAATTTTTCTTGCTCGAAAGCAATTGTCCACCAGTTAATATTTCTGTTCTTTCAGTCTCTATATTTCTTTCAGTAGCCGTACGTTGGACTATAACCAAGTTACACGCAATAATAGATACAGTGACATGGATAAACATTGAACAACAGAAATACATAGCGTTTGAAATAACTATGGTACAGTGGCGGCTCGCGGTTTAAAAAAATGGTGAAGAGCTAGGTATAGTGCGGGTATTTAAAAAAACATGGATTAAAAACCTGTGTAACAAAACGTCCCTCTTATCCTCATCTGTCTAACGACTGAATGGAGTTTCCAACAAATTACAAACTATGACATTAATTGGGTTCATTTTTAAAACACACAACTAAGTAGGTACGTACACTACTGAATTAACTGGAAAATAAACACAAAACTTTTTAATCACACAGTAAATCACGTAAAAACGATATCTATAACCGTAAGTTTTGCGAAGCCTCAAAACAAATACCTTAAGGTTAGGCGAACCAATGCTAAAACAATGGTGCATACGACTGATCTATTTTTAAATTGCCCTTCATCATAATGCAAATTGTTACATGCTGTTTGCGTGACTGACGTCACGTAATCATAGCAACGGTAAATATCAAAGCCATGTTAGGCGTTGGGTCTTCACTAGCTTTGAGCTAACGGACACGGTCGGCTGGGGCGCGCCAAAATGCACCAGTGTTTATAGTAATTGTCCATCAAAGTTAACCGTGGCCCTAAGTAGAGGGAGCTGATTCCTTCACCATCAATTCCTGCGGTCCCTTCTGCGCATGCCCAGGCAGTGCGCAGGCGTGTGTCATCTGGGCTGTTTTAGCTGTTTTTAAACAGGGCTGTTTTTAAACAGGACTGCTTTAGCTGTTTCTAAACAGGGCTGTTTAAAAACAGGGCTGTTTAAAAACAGCTAAAACAGCCCTGTTTAAAAACAGCTAAAACAACCCTATTTAAAAACAGCCCTGTTTAAAAACAGCTGACGTATGACAGATGACACACGCCTGCGCACTGCCTGGGCATGCGCAGAAGGGACCGCAGGAATTGATGGTGAAGGAATCAGCTCCCTCTACTGCCCTATCATGCATAGCTACATTCGGATTAAATTATTATTATTAATATGAACATATGTATTTTTTAAAGGCTAAAATGGTAGCTGTAGTGGTACATTAATATTTAATATTGTCAAAAAACTTTCCTCCTGGTTTTATTTTTTTTTGGTGAAGAACCCCTTCACGTACTTCACCTGACGAGCCGCCACTGCTATGGTAGTAACAATAACGCAAGTAACAATACAATTATTATAAATAATCAAAAAGATACATAATCAGAAAACACCAGGAAGCATAAATTGTCGAAATACTGATACAAACAACTATAGTCTATTTCAGAAAGGTGTAGAGTAATAAAATGGGAAATTTCGTCCAGTTCGGCTTAACTTCGGTGTCGGCCATAGGCGCCGGTAAATTTTGTGAATTAAATTAGTTATGATAACTAACCAAAGAAGAAAAAAAGATAATTTGATAAAGAAGGAACTATTAGCGATAGAAAATTTACACAAACATCGTTTTATAAAATATGCTGTGGAAGATATAGAAGTATAACTGTGCTGCACACACCGCTATATTATTGTGAACTAAATCCTATTGAACTTATATGGGCGCAAGTGAAAGGATTTGTAGCAAGACACAACACGGCATTCAAAATGACAGACGTTAAGCGACTGTTTGATCAAGCCATTAAGGAAGTGACACCAGGGAACTGGCAACAAGTAGTCCATCATGTCATTAAAGAAGAGGAGAAAATGTGGGATCTTGACCACCTGATCGATCGGACCGTCGACCCGTTAATTATAACGTCAAGAGGAGATGACAGTTCCTTAGATGACGAAGAATATTAATATTTTTTATAATTTAATTTCTGTATAATGTATTGTTTGTATTTTTTTATGTGTATTAAAAAATAAGTGTTCCTACTACTATGTACATAATTCACGCCCTTGTCACACCATATTTAGTGTTTGTAAATAGATAACAATAAGACAATCCCATAAATTGACCCTAACCCGGGTGATACTTGATGAAAAAAAATAATTTTACAAGAAAATTAATGCCAAATTATGAAAGTAGCTTAAATATTGGTTGGGTCACTCTGGAATCCCTTTGCATAGCTAATGAGCACTTATTACTCTACGCCTTTCTGGAATATACTATAAGCATAAATCTGATACAAGTAAAACATTGTATTAATGCCCTTAAGACATACAAGTTTATATTAATTACGCTAAAAGCTCAAAGTCACCAAGTGTAAATAAAAAATGTTCACTTAATGTGTTTATAATTCTAGCGTATGTAAATTATAAACACACAAGCTCTAAAAGTGCCTGTTTCATTTCCCGTCATTATTGAAACAATAGAGTTCACCCCCATGAATATAGTATTTTTAATTACCACTGACTTGTTAACACAGGCATGGAAAGTAGAAATTTCAAACACAACTAATAAAAAAGTCGTTTTAATGGGTGCATGCACTAATAAAAGAAACACGGTATTCGAAAAACGCTATTAGCTATTACGAAAGTTTGAAATTGGTCACGAGAAAAAATGTACAATACACAAACATTTAAATGGGGAGAAATAATACTCTAAGTCAACCTTCACTAAGATATATTCAATAAGAAACCTTTATTTTATGTACTCTATATGTTTCGAACGTATAAACGTTCATCTTCAGGAGAAGTATAGCTTATGTTGGAACAAATAGGTATTAGGAAATTTTGAATGACATCCTCATAGAGCTTTTGAGGAAGTTTATTAAAGAAAAACTCCATAGAAGTACGGGAGAAAAACATACTACCAAACTCTATAGATAAAGATGGGGGAATGGTTGATAAAAATTAATAAAAATAAACAAAGGTTATGAAAAACACCTGTGCGTTATAATGCCTATTATAACAATCAAATTAGCCTTAAATCACTTAAATCGTGACATTTATCTGTCTTACGTTTTGAATATTTGACAGTGACATTGTCATTATTTGAGATTTGAAGTTCAAATCGATATTTTATAAATTATAAACCGATCTTTAATTTGTTAGTAAAAGAGTGGTAGAAAAAGTATAGTACGTATTGCGTGTTTTACGCACTCATGTAATTAACGCACTCGCTGCTACGCGGCTCTATTGAAGTTTTACCATTCGTGCGTAATATGCTTTTTACCACACTTAATACTTAAAACCTATACTATTATGTGCAATCGTACAAACCTAAAAATTGAAGTAGGTATTACTAGTTTTCACACTGGCAGCAGCTGCAGCGGCAGGACGGAGGGACATGGTTCCCCATGCAACTAAGGATGCCCATCCATGTGCCCAATTATATTTAGGGAAGTACTTAACAAATCCTGTGCCCAGTGGCGTATTTAGAAGGGGGGAGGGGGGGCTTCCGGGCTGCAGCAACCCCCTCCCCCCCGAGCTTAGGAGCTCGGGGTCTAAAAGTCTAATTGCAACCTAATTTTTCGTCTCACGCTTGGACACTTAATTTAAATTTTTAAAACATGTATTCTTGGCTTAGATTACAGGTCTTGTAGGAAATGTTTAGTGTTTAAATATTTCCTTCTAACAGTCCTGTTTTATATAGAGATTAAAGTTTTGGACGCATATCGTTTTAGTTATTATTTATGATACAATTTTATAGGAAAACCAAGCCCAAAAAACGCGTGTTAGAGTCACACATACGCCTTATGTTAAAATTTTGGATTGACACAAATATTCATATTTTTCACAAATATATAAAATATTGTTTTTTTTTTAATAAAGAGCCAGCAAGGAAAATCAAAAAAAAAAGTAAAAAAAAAACATTTACAAAAACAAATTTTAATTATTTTGATGAAATTTGTTAGTAGTTAGGTGAATTTTAAACGAACTTTGGGCGTGGCTCCGAAAATTTTTCGCCTATGGTGCTTTTTCGCCATCTTTACTAGGTAAAATATCATGAAATACATGTAGTCCCGATTGTCTTTTTCTCCAGAACAAAAATGTCCTACTTTCGTCCATTCAGCCCCCATTCAAAAATTTTTAATAAGCCAAACAAGACATTTTTGGACGTGGCACCCAAAAATTTGTCGTCCGCTACGCATTTTCTTTGTCGTTTTTACTTGCTACTCTGAGCTCACGGACCGAGGGTAGTGCACGAAGACGGTCGGCTGGAGCGCGTCAAAATGCACGAGTGTTTATAATTATTGTCCATCGGAGTTAACCGTGGTCCTATTATGCATAGCTACATTCAGAGTAAATTAATATTATTAATTCGAACATAATTATTTTTAAGGGCTAAAATGATAGCTGTATTGGTACATTAATATTTATTATTGTCGAAAAAATTTCCTCCTTTGGTTTTATTTTTTTTTCGCCTACTTCACCTGACGAGCCGCCACTGAATATCATATGTTTAATCCATACAAGGCATTTATTAATATATTCGTTGAAAAACAAATGTATGTTAAAAGCTAAAGGCAATCTTTGTTTATAACTGTCCCAAATTACAAACAAAAATTGTTTTAAAAAGGCAACACACAATAAAATAAATCATGCTTAGCTGAAAGCTCAAAAGCTTAAATGACTGTAGATAAAAAATATCCACATAATGTGTTTATAATTCCAACTTACCGAATTGTAAACACCCCAAGTTTTAAGTGCTTAGTCCATTTCCTGTTCATGTTTATACAAGGAAATTTAAGAGGGATGAAAGCACATAACTGAAATATAAGATAAATAAAAACCCTTGTATTTTCATTATGGCTTTTTGTTTAAGGGTTTTTTTGCTGGCGTTTGTTATAAATGGAGTTTTTTTGTTAAGGTAAAGGTGTGAATTTACATAAAAATAATTAAATACCTAAGATCTAAAAACATTTAATATGTTTTTAGTAACAACATGTTTAAATTGGCACTTTTGAATCGAGTAACCGAGTCCAATCCATACCAAAGTTTTTGAACTAAATCAGGTTGTGGTAAGGATGCTTTATCGAGAAAATGGCGAGTCGTGAAAAAAACGCCACAGGCTAAATGTTAACAAAATGTACAGGAATTAGAGATTTGAAATAACATTTTAAATCAGTTTGATCGAATGAGAAGACTTAATCAGCCTTAACTAGAACTCAGGAGCAGCCAAGCTGTCTACCTCTCATGTGTCGAATAAATCACCGACAACAATGAGAAAAGTAGTCTAGAGGATCAATATGATAACTGGACATCGAACGTGTCACATTGCCAAGCCAGATCACTAATGAGCACCCAGAATCAGAAACAAGGATGACCTCACATTTCATTTTAAGTAAGGCAAGGAATGTTAACATCAAATTAAATGACAGGCTAGCCATGGTACCATCACAAACCCGATGGACGTACCTATCGGCAAACGATTCGTTTATTGGTAGCTCTCCAAGGGTCAAGCGTCCGGGGTTTGCACGCTGTGCACCCCTTCGTCTATTACCCGCTGTCCCCTCACCTTGTCAGCGGGGAATGGCAGTTTATGGGTCTGTAGACTCACTGCTGACAACGGTATGCCCTGTCTTCTTCCGTTAACATCTCAATCCTTCGTTGTTTCGTCCTACTGGGACTGATTCTGGGTGCTCATCAGTGATCTGGCTTGGCAATGTGACACGTTCGATGTCCAGTTATAATTTTAAATCAGTGTTACACAGTTGGGCCCTTTTACCTGGGATTTAGTTAAATGTCTTTAATCTCATACAGTAGTAGAACCTGATATATACTTATTCCCTTAGGCCCAATTTTATAAAGTCCTCTTAAACCTAAGTTTAAATCTAGGTTTCTAAAATCGTAAGAAATTGTCGATTTATAATGCGTGATTGACAACAAAGTTCAATTTAAAAGTAATTAACCTGGCGGTAACTTGTTATGTTATTTAACAGATCAAGCGAACTTACCTGTAAGTGAAGTTCGATCTGGATCGAAGCCAAGCATATTTGTAAAGCTTCTTCAGAAACTGAACCCGCTTTTAGAGCTTGCAGGATAACACTCCTACTACCAGAGAAATCTGGCGCCAGAGTGGATGAGATAGTTCCCTGAAAGAAAGTAATTTCTCGTCAGCCTCAAAAATTAATGGTTTTGATTCCAACAAGGAACAAAATAACGGGTACCATGGCTGTGAAGTCCAGAGAGGTACCACCATATACTCCTAGCTTTTTCATCTATTATTTTTTGTAAAACACGAAGAATAACAGAGAATGGTGGAAAAGCATAGAAAAAATAATCATTCCATTTTAATGTAAAAGCGTCCGCTGCTACGCTTCCTGAGCCTTCGCACCATGATACAAACTTTCTACATTTTGTGTTAAGATTTGTGGCAAAAAGATCAATATCTGGTTGCCCAAAAATCGATATTATGTTATTGAATGTAACCTTATTTAATTTCCATTCTGTCTCTTCTGATAATTTAATTCTAGATTCTGCATCCGCTTCGATATTATCTTCAGATCTTATGTAGCTTACAAATAAATAAATATTTCTGAGTTCACACCACTGCCAAATGGCACGTGCTAATTGATTTAGCACTGGATGCTGTACACTTCATGCTCAACTTATTTACGAGACAAGGCTGAAATATATTTTACATTATATTATAGTTATGACAAGGTAAATCACTTTTAACTCGAACTTTGCTGTCAATCCCACATTATAAAATGACGATTTTTGACATTTCCTCGATTTAAACTGGATCCAACAACTCCAACAAGGAATTGTTGCTGGACCTCGGTTTAAATCATAGATGTTCATGTGCCCAATTTTATAAAGTCAAATTTACGTGTTGTAAATTTTACGAGTTGTGAGTGAGGCGAAGAATATACTTCAAAAAGATCAGATCAATTTTATTATTTTTTATATTTGAATCAAAACGTTTATCCTAGAGCCTATGCTTACCCCGATTTTTCTCAAAGGGGACACGAAATTGTGCGAAAATTAAAGATATAAAACCAAAATATAGTTGTACTGAACTATTCTTATGTTTTTTTGTGACCTAGCTAAAGATTTGTGCACAAATGCACTTTGTCTTTTTAAAAATCTGCAGTTTTCCACTTATTTCTAGACAATTATAACTTACAAAATTTAATGCATAAAATAATTATACAAAATGAACGCTTCTACTTACGTTTTTTGCATGCCATGACGGGGCTCCAACCCCAAGCGACCTTAAAACTCTAATTATACGCAACAGGCATAGAAAAAAAACTGGGAAAATAAAGTACATAAAACCCGATACAACAGACAAAATTATAGAGTTTTTAATATCTTCTGGATTTTTCATTGTTTTAAAACAATGTTATTTAGTTTTGTTTTGCTCAGAAAAAATTAGGTTTTCTTAAATTGTTTTCAGTTCACAGCAATTTAAAAATATAAGTTATACTTAATCCCTGATTTAAATAACAAAAAAAAATATTTCCCATGACCACCTATGAAAATGAGAAAAAAGGTACGGTTAACTTTGCTAGAAAGCGCCGTATTTAACACGCGTGTTGAAAAAAAATATTCCAACAGTAGTGTTGAAATATCAAGGCACACTATTTAATTTAAACTTATGGTGCCAATTTGAACCTTCATTGTAAAAGCAGACAATCACAAATCAGCTACCCAAAATATTCTAGCAGTAGTCCCCCAAGGTTCCCCTTTCTCGCCCCACCTATTCAACATCCCTCATGATCCCGAAAACCAACTGTTTCTGTTCGCCGACGATACAGCCATGGTTACAACAGCAATATATATGAACACCATTGCAGTAAGACTCCAAAGACACATAAACAAAATAGCCAAATGGATGACTAAATGGAAAATCACCCTAAACCCACAAAAAACACAGGCCATTATATTCACCAAATCTAGAAACCGCTACCCAGGCAAATCATATTAAATAACACCTAAGTGACATGGTCCAAAAAAGCCAAATATCTGGGTTTACACTTCGACTCCAAGCTTATCTGGAAGGAACACCTGGCCCAAACATTAACCAAAGCAAACAGGCTCCTACACCAGTACTATCCACTAATACATAGAAATAGCAAGCTAAACACCCGCAACAAAGTTACCATCTACAAACTATGCATAAGACCAGCACTACTGTATGCCGCCCCATCATGGTCAACACTCTGCATGACGGGGAAAAGCAAAATACAAACATATCATCAAAACAAATTGTTACGAATAATAACTAACGCACCATGGTTTGTACATAATACCTCATTACACAGAAACCTTAAAATGGAAACGATCCAAGACTACATCACGAACACCAGCAACAATTACTTCAACATAGCAGAACAAAGCCAGAACCCGTTAATCCGCCATTCCCACCAACCACAACACCAGGCAGGTCCATACAGGCTACCACGACAAAGAGGGACCCAGGTTCAAACCCCTCACACAACACGAACTTAATGTACTAGTTTTTAGCTAATGTTTTATCAATAATTAAGAGGAGTTATAGGCCTAGCCTCGCTTAAAATTTTAATCAATGAAAATCCTAGTCCAATTTGATAGACCATCCCTATTTATTAAAAAGAACAAATTTTAAAAAGCAGTACATAATGTAAAGTGTTTAGCTTATTTATCATGTATTTGTCGAGTGATTCAGAATTAGAGTGTGAAAATACGCCATCTGAAATTATAAAAAATGTTAATAATATACTGGAAAATCTATTACCAGAAAAAACAAATCGCGCTTAATAGATTGTCATGTGTTAAACATGTCCTTGTTGGTACCGATAGCGTAGAGAATAGAGCTCTAGCCTACAGATCGCAAGGTCACAGGTTCAAATCCCATCAGTAGTATTTGACTTGTTTTATAAAAACATTAAATAATTTATGGAATTATTTTGAATTGAAATCTTCCTTGTTGGGTGGATTTTTTAAATTTATGTTTAATGCATCTTTCCTTGATTAAATTTAAAATTTTTCATTCTGGTTAATCTAGAAGTCAATCCAGAATTAGTTTTTTCTATGATATATAAAAATGAAAAGTTAAACCACAAATAAAGGAAAAGCCTATTGACAAACTATGAAACCAGATATTAAGTAGAACATAATCCTAAGTATGCTAATTTCAACACTAGGGTGTTTTACAAATCAAAGACTTTTCTAATAATTCTTTGTGGTCGTAGGAAAAATAGTCTACATTACACATGTGAAAGTGATTATTCTAAAACTCGGAGAATTTCCCCACTCGGCTGACGCCTCGTGCTAAATATTTCCTCATTTGAAAAGTATCACTTTCATCACTCGTAATATAATATACTATTGTATAAAGTTCGGAAAATGAGTCGTAAAAAAATATACTGTACAACTCGGAAGTTTGAACCTACGGCGTCGTGCTCAATTTACTTCCTCCTGCGATATGCGACATCAAATATTCACTCTTGTTGTACAAACTGCTATTATGATTACACTGGTCAACAATATGATATAACTATATATGAATATTAACTTACTGAACGATAGTTCCTTGTTAACCAAAGAGTATACAGAGATATTACACTGGTCAACAAAATTTAAGATTTTTTTTGTCCCACGAGCTGAAGTGGGTGTACTTGGTAGTACTTTTTAAACATATTTCATATATGTTTTCAGAATTTTTCCATCACGCAGGGTTTTAAAGTGACAAAGCAATGAATTTTTGTGAACGTATATATTATAATATGGGTATAAGTTATGAAAAAATAAAGTACAAAGTGATATATTTAGTTAGAAAATGTGGTCATATATGACTTTCGACTGTACTTTGCATCAGAAACATCTCTCTTCAGCGTCCAGCAATAGTTTGCCAACATAGCGGGGCTCCATTTGCCTTGGTATCTCTTCTCCATGTCCAGAATGTCCTGGTGAAATCGCTCGCCATGTTCGTCACTTACTGCTCCAAGGTTTTTCGGAAAAAAGTCCAAGTGTGAATGAAGAAAGTGTATTTTTAGACTCATGTTGCAACCCATGGCTTTATATGAGACCAATAAACTGTTAACATTCTCTACGTAATTTTCGGATTTACGATTTCCCAAGAAGCCGTTGCAAATGTCTTTGAAAGAAAACCATGCTGCTTTTTCAACTCCATTCAGAGCCTCACTAAAGTTTTCATCTCGAAGTAGCTCTCTGATCTGAGGTTCCACAAAAATACCTTCCTTTATCTTGGCATCACTGATTTTAGGGAACTTACTTCTCACATATGCAAACGCACTGTTAGTTTTATCCATACCTTTAACAAAATTCTTCATTAACCCAAGCTTAATGTGCAAAGGTGGTAAATAAATTTTTTGGGGATCAACAAGTGGGATACCACTGACATTCTTATTTCCTGGTGTCAGGGAAGTTCGTTTAGGCCACTCTTTCTTTTCATAGTGATTTTTCCTATCTCGACTGTCCCATTCGCATAGGAAACAACAATACTTTGTGTAACCGAGTTGCATGCCGAGCAAAAGTGAAACAACTTTCAAATCGCCACAAATATTCCACTTAAAGCCTATATATTTAATTTTTTCCAAAAGAAGCTTCACAGCCTGACACAAGTTTTTTGTTAGATGACAAAGTACAGACCTATGCGTGCATTTTATAGGTAAATAATCACATAGGTATACTGGAACATAAAAACTAAGGGTGATGGAGAAATTCTGAAAACATGATTGATTTCAGTATGCAAAATTATATTGAAATCAGACATTTTTGCGCTTGGGACAAAAATCTTGTTAACCAGTGTTATGGGTCAAGTCGTATAGGAACTTTTTAAAATTAGTTTTATAAATAGATATATTTACATAAGAAAGCAAGATAATTATTCTAATGCACAAGGTGTGAAACGTCGAAATACATCCAACCTCTTTTATTCCGTTTCTGTTTACAGTTACACCGACCCACCGATAGACCTGTCCGACACCTGAACCCTAAATCAAACTGATTAGGGTTTTAAACTTAGCTGGAATTGGAATAAGGGCAGGGCTTAGAGACCAGTTTGTGTAGGTGATTACACGGTTGGAATACTTGAAATATCTATTTACTTGTTACCTAAATGTGTTTATCTGCATAATGCATACTTAATATATTTTTTTATTGATGTATGCGAGCCAATGAGGAGCAAGCAACTAGAGATAACATGCTCTTTATAGGCCTAAGACAAGATGAAGTCGAATCAAAGTATTTCAGTTGATTCCTGAATAGAACAGTGGCGGCTCGCGGTCTTAAAAAATGGTGAAGAGCTAGGTATAGTACGGGTACTTAAACAAACATTGACTAAAAACCCGTGTAACAAAACGTCTCTCTTATCCTCAAAGTTTCCAACAAATTAAAAATATGGCATTAATTGGGTTCATTTTTAAAACATACAACTAAGTAGGTACATACACTACTAAATTAACTGAAAAATAAACACAAAACTCTTTAATCACACAGTAAATCACGTAAAAACGATATCTATAACCGTAAGTTTCGCGAAGCCTCAAAATAAATAGGTACCTAAAGATTAGGCGAACTAATGCTAAAACAATGGTGCATACGACTGATCTATTTTTAAATTGCCCTTGACCATAATGTAAATTGTTACATGCTGTTTGCGTGACTGACTTCACGTAACCACAGCAACGGTGAATATCAAGGCCATGTTGGGCGTTTGGTCTTTACTTGCTTTGAGCTAACGGACACGGTCGGCTGGGGCGCGCCAAAATGCACAAATGTTTATAATTATTGTCCATCGGAGCTAATCGTGGCCCTATTATGCATAGTTACATTCGGATTAAATTAATATTATTAGGTAATTCGAACATAATTATTTTTTAAGGGTTAAAATGGTAGCTGTAGGTATTGGTACAATAATATTTAATATTGTCGAAAAACTTTCCTCCTAGTTTTATTTTTTTTTTTGGTGAAGAGCCGCTTTACCTACGACTGACGAACCGCCACTGGAATAGAACTTAGAAGGTTTCATTTATGTGTGAAGTTAGTATTTTTAATTCTAGTGAAGAAGTCACGTGCATTGTTATCTGTATTTTATATATTCATTGCTATGCATATAAATTAAAATTGTGTAACAAATAATGGTGAATATTGGCCAACCAACAAAATCCCTCTAAACTCTATTTCAAACGTGATTTTCTCGGAATCCACACAAACAATTTTGTAAAAACCTGTTTCATATTCAGCGGCAAATAGAATTATTTACAGCAAATCGAGAATCCGGTTTCAGGTATCAGCGGAGATTTTACAGTCTGAAAAATCGTCTACCTGAATTTTGTTCGTTGGCAAAATGTCACCATTGTCGTCACTCGGGATAGCGGACAATGAAAAAGCAGATGAACTGGCTAGAGCCGGATCTTCTTAAAAACTCAGGGGTCCTGCAACCACCCGTGGTATAACAAAACCGGCAACCAAAGTAACATCAGACAGGTGGGCGCAACAACACCTATTCCGATAGAACAGGATACCTGGTCAAACCCAAGCGAGGGCCACAATTGGGAAACCCTCAAAAAAGCTATAAACTGGAATGTTGCTTCTAACGCTAACCCAGCTAAAACAAGCGATTGGCCTACTAACAGGCCACTTAAGAAAACACCTACGTCGAATAGAAATTTACAATGGCCCCATTGAATGCAGACTTTGCGGCGAAGAGGACGAAACCGCCTCACATATTATATACAACCGCGAAACACTGACCCGAAGAAGATTCAAAATATTCGGAGGAATCCAATGTGTGACAACCTTCCGCATGACAAACTTGGTAGAAATTTACTGGACGTTATAAAAGGAATACATTTTTTCTAGCAAGACGGGGGGGAGGGGGGCACAATAAGCCAATGGGCTGCAATGCATGGAAGCTTGGGCCGAACGCCCGACCCCCGCCTTAAACCAACCAACAAATAATTAAGATTTTTTCTTGCGACCCAACTAAACTTTTTAGTTACTTGGATGTATTTGAATCTAAAAAATAGGTTTTGTTCAGGAAACACAAAAAAAAGGGTTAAAATCGGTTCCCCAGTGTTACTGTTTTTTAAAATCTTTGTATAATTCGACATAAATATAACACGCTCCTTAATAAAACATATCCAATAACATTCTCCATCTCACAATAATAGTTCAAGAATACAACTTAATAAGAACCAGATAAAAAATATTTAAGAAAATTAAATGGTTGTAAATCAGCCGCAAATTAATTAGATATATTATATTTAAAGTGATGTGGGATAGTGAACGATTAGTAAATAGGTACTTTAATTAGCCTGATTAAAGTAGTTTAATTATATATTTTTATTATTTAGCATTAAGGTCAATTAAACTTTTTAACGCCAATTATATACGAAAGTTACATTTCATAATTTAAAGTAGGTAACATTTTACAGCCATACTATTCTGATTATACAGGGTGGTTCCTAAGTTGATACTTCTTTTTAAGCTGTCTATAGAATGTATTAAAATAAACAACATTTTTAAATATCTTTTTTCAAAAAACTTTAAAATAGGCGAGATACAGAAGTAAACAATCTTAGTGCGGGCCTGGTCATCAAAACGTGCTATACTTTATGTTGTTTGTCTTATCTCTTATTATAATCATGCAATTTACGGATCGGTAGTAGAAATGGTGCAAATTTACGGTGAGTGTCGTCAAAGTGCGGTTGCTGCTTCGAGATTATACGCTGAACGAGTTCCCTTGCAGGCTTATCCTACACCCAGAAGTTTTCTTAACGTTATTCAACGGGCAAGTTAGGCAGAACAGTATTTTATCCATGGTGTAAAAATGGATGTAATTACTTTATTCTTGAGTTTTGTGCAAAAAAAAGTATTTCAAAATGTTGTTTATTTTAATGCCTTCTATACACAGCTAAAATAGAAGTATCACCTTAGGAATCACCCTGTATAGACCCTGCTTAAAACTTAGTTTTTGTCAAGCAACATTGAAATAATATATTTTACCTTGAAAGAAAAGAAAATTGTAAAAACTAATTTTTGAAAGGGTTTTTTTGCAGGGTCAATAAAAAATGTAATAAAGATTAAAGAAGAAAATCATTATAATCTACATGTTTCGGATGTCCATTATTAGGAGAAACAAATGTATGTTAAAAAGTGGCATAAGAAAATGAGTCATCATGAACAAATAGTGCATTTCCATCACATCGCGTGTGTTGTACCTGTGTCTGTAAAAGGCAATAGAATAACTTTTTTTATATACAAAATAATATAAAAACGAATTTCACGAGAATTAAGTGGCACGGCGTCAGTGGAGATTTTTAAAATAATATCAGGCATCGTTTGTAATTTTATTGGAAATTAAGAAACTAACATGAATTGCTGCAATATTTCTATTTTTATGTTCTGCATGGCGGTCACGACACGGTGGCGGCGGTCACGACACGGTGGCGGCGGTCACGACACGGTGACGACCGCCATCGCGGCGCGACCTATCTGAAATAAAAGTTAGCGGCAAGCGGTGCATCAGTACACAGAGACACCTAAAAACCTAGGACATAGGTAACCAATGACGACCGTTTCGTTCATATTAAGGCTCTACGCGGAAAGTCGATACCCGTAAGCAAGTACAAAAACAGCGAAATCGCGTTTTAAAGAAATTCTTAATAATAAATCAGTAGTGAATACGTAGCAGCGCCATCTAGCAGGAACTCCAATGCATGATGAACTTTACTTTATCGTTGACTCACCCTGTACAAATCAAATCAAAATTTATTTATTCTCCAAACAATTATAATTATATAAACAGTTAAGAAAATTTTTTTTTTATACGGAGTATAGTATAGTATAGTACAGAGTATTACTTTTCTAGTAAATTATTTTTAATATAATTTTATATAACCAGATAATAAAATGTGATTCTGTATTTTATGATAATTATTATACAGAATACTAAAAAAAAATTTACTATGAGTTACAATACAGCCAGTTTGCTAAGTGCATCCAATCAAATGAAGAAATATTCAAATGGTACGGAATTCTACTATCGTACACCATGTGTATATCGTCAACAGTTTTTACCTGTTATATCATAAATTCTTGCATGCCTGGTATACCAACCAAAATTGATACGTAATTATTATAGAAGGCAAAAAAATACATTATAATAAACTGCCATAGCCGATCTAATGATAGACTTTCGGAACTCCCACAATTTTTTTCATACCACGGTTTAATGGGTTTAATAAAGGCAACAATAAAAAATTAATAAAAATAAATAACAAATTCATGACTTCGCCCAACAACATAATAATAATACACGAAAACAGAATATCATCATCAACTTGAATCCATCATCGTTGGGATTCATTCATTATAGCTAATGACTAATCCATCTGTTGTTCATTAGATAAAAATTACATCTTTCTCTTGTTACTTATCTCCATCTAATGATGGTCTTTGATTTATTATTAGTTTTTAATTATAAAGAATTCGTTAGTAACAATGATCTGTTGTATAAGTTTGATTAAATATCTACCTACCCATTTATCAGTTGTTTGTTATTTACATAACTGGTAATTATTACAAGAGATCATTTTGTCATCATGTATTGTATGTCCGGAAATGAATTGCCGTCATCCACGCTTGCAAAAAGTCCCATAGTGGTCCTTTTTTATAACCAAACTGGATAAACAGAAGTAAAACTTTGTCATTTCTTGCCATTCTTTCGAATTAAACTTTTTACCTCTTCGTTCGCTGCCAGAGCCATTCCAAAGGGGACCTACAGCTTAACGTGGGTTCCGAACCACGATCCTCAGTCATGCGATAATTAAATAACCAGCAATTTTGACTGTCACATAAATGACATTGGCAGAAATCGTTTTCTTACAACCAAGGTTACCCGGTTAGCTTATATCTTGATTCAATAATCAGACAACTTTGATTCTGAGAAAATAAGGCCTGCCAATGTCACTAATGTCACAGTCAAAGTGGCTGGTGAGTTAATATTATTGTTAAAAATCTTTATAATACCTACTTATTTATCCACCGAACTGACCGAATTTTATGGCAACAACTTTCAAAGCACGCAATCGGATAAAAGTAAAAACTACTTTATTGTAATTTTTTATACACATTTTCAATTTAATAAAAATATTTTCCCTTGCTATATTTCTGCTAGCCTGTTTAACCTGTCTCCAAAATAAAAATATCCAGGTATTTTATAATGTTTTTACTATATTTATTATTTATAAAATCAAAGCATACTTGTATATTACCGCCAACTGGTAGAACATTTAAACAATTACGCTAAAATATAATCGAAAGACGTGTTTATTCAAATGTAGGCTAAATGTAGTTCTGTTAGTATTGAAGGGACCCTCGAAAATTCATTTCGAGGATCGGCAACCGTCCGGGAAGTAAACCCACTTCCCGAACGCTTTTTCTTTGAGAAAGTAGCATTTCTCCGGCCTAGTCCGGGAAGTACCCGGACTAGGCCGGGAAGAATCACATCGTTGTTGTCTTTATTATATTTCTTTGTAGAACAAAATTTCGAACATTTTAATATAAATAAGAATTAGAATGTTTCTGTTAGTACCTATCTTCTGTTCGAATTTCAATATTTAATACAAATAAGAATTAAAATGTTCGAAATTTTGTTCTACAAAGAAGTATAATAAAGAAATGTGTCTCATTGATTTGTTATTCTACACGGTTGCCGAAAAAATAGTGTACGCAATACGTCCGAAAACAGTTTTTTTGAACTCGCAGATTTCCAGAATTATGTCGACTCGTCCAAAAAACAGTATTTTTCGGACTTGTAACGTAAATTACTAATATAAAGGTTCCGACACCAAATAGCTTTCTTTAAAATGAACTGTTCCAATGTAACAGCATGTCATTGTCTGAAAATGTAAATGCTATATTTTGAAGGTCAATATCTCAAACACAATTGAATTTAGACATATGACATTTTATTCAAAATAAAAGTTTTGTGGGAAATTAGAAAATATTATGGTATACAGGGTCATGCGCCTCACCTCTTCTATAGCTCATGTAATAAGTAAGGATTTTGATATTTCGCAGACTTTACTTGTATCCTAGGGCGAATTTCAGGAAAATATTTTTGTTTATACCGGGTGTTCCAAAAAAGTGTGACGTCATTAGGGATCTATTTTTTTAGATTATATGATATATATATTTTTATTTATTTGGATGCCTTTTATAGTTGCCTTCATATCCCTAAAATTTTAATGAAATCGGTTCAGTATTATAGGCGAAAAAAAAACTTAGAAAAATCAGTTTTGCACCACTGGTTTTAAAAATTAATAAAAAATAAAAATAATGCCTCCTTAATAAAGTTATACAAAGGACCTTAATAAATCAGTTTGACAAGTCTCGTTAACCACAAATTGTACAGGGTGTCCAAAGTTTAGTGGCAAACTTTAAAACTATTTATTTTTCTTATTTAAAATTGGAACATCTGTATATTATTATACTTAACATTCGATGCAGAATTAAAAATCAAACAAAACTGATTTTATCAACTATTCCACCAGTCATTATAATAAATAAACATCGAAGGTGGCTTTGCAAAACAATCTATTGGTATTAAAATTTATTAAAGTGACAAAAGCCCATTTTGACTTTACTTATTATATAGTTTCAAATATTGTTAGATTATTATAAATTATTTAAGATATATTATTTTTTGTGATGGAATACAACCAAGAAGAGCTCGTAGATATAATTTTCATATTAGGAGCATGCAATGCGTTTTTGTCACTTCAGTAAACGTTAACACAAATAAATTGTTTTGCAAAGTCACCTTTGATATTTATTTATAATAATGACTGTTGGAATGAGTTATCTGCAAGTCTTGATGTGTTTGAAATTACGATAGGGTTGTAATTAGGACAAATGTTTGATTTTTAATTCTGCGTCGAATGACATAATAATATACAGGGGTTCAAATTTGAAATAAGAAAAATAAATTGATTTAAAGTTTGACATTAAACTTTGTACAATTCGTATTAATCAAACTTGACTAACGAGACTGTTCGACCTTATTTATTTAGTACCTTTGTATAATTTTAACAACGAGGCATTATTTTTATTCTTTATTAATTTTTAAAACCAGTGGTGCAAAACTTTCTTAGTGTTTTTTTTTCGCCTATAATAATTTCATGAACATTTTAGGGGCATGAAGGCAACTATAAGAGGCATCCAAATAAGTAAAAATATATAGATATAGCATGTAATCTAAAAAATAGATCTTTATGACTTCAAACTTTTTTGGAACACCCTGTATAAACAAAAATATTTTTCTAAAATTCGCCCTAGGATACAGGTAAAGTCTGCAGAATATCAAAATCCTAACTCAATTAATAAGTGAGCTATAGAAGACGGGAGGTGAGGTGCAGGACTCTGTATATGCATCCCATTAAAAAAATGAATATTTGGTACAACCTGCAATTCTAAGGCACCCTGTATATTTAAAATTATTTTTAGAAACTGCACACCATCAACCCCCCCTACTACTTCCATCGGCACACTAAATTAACACCCCGTATATTTGTTTGCTAACTTTTGTTTTCAATAGAAAATTATCCAACGTTGTCTGTGATAAATAAAATTGGTGACATTTTGCAAGCCATCAAAATCCCGCTAATTGATTTTTCAGGCCGTAAAACCTTCGCACTGGCTGATACCTGAAACCGGATTCTCGATTCGCTGGAAGTAATTAGAATTGCCGCTGAATATAAAACAGGTTTTTACAAATTTGTTTGTGTGGATTCCGAGAAAGTCACGTTTGAAATAGCGTTTAGAGGTATTTTGTTGGTTTGCAAAATGTCACTATTAAATGGAAATTTTTCCGAAAACTTTACGTTTTATTGTACGGACATAAGTTAGTTTATAATTTTGATTAAGTTTTAACAAAAATAATATAAGTCTTATTGCAATCGCTTAAGCCAGAAAAATAAATAAAAGAATAGCCACAGACTTTTCTAAATGTTACAATTTCCGATGAAAACTTCCAAGTAGATAAATCATTTCGCTGGGAAATACATTTTCTGCTCCCTGGCAACTGGCCAAGAGAGGGGAAACACAGTTTCCACGATTTATTTATCATTTGTCTGAATCAGCTGCTCGATTATATGTCTAAGACTTTTAAATCGCATTATGTATATATATATATGTTTTAGTAAATTAACAGAGAAGTGTTTTTTTAAATGGTTGCAAATACACCATTTATTTATTTTGGTTTTAAATAAATTCCGAATTTTACACACAAATGTTGCGATGATTCAACTTAAGTAGAAGTAGTACACAAAAACAGTAGTTTTTACTAAATGTCCTAATTACAAAATACTTCGAAAGAAGGCAATAGTGACCATACAAACAAATCATTTAATAGAAAGAAATAATACTCAAAGTCTATAGAAAATATACAAAAGATAATGATGATGACCCCTCAATCAAAGTAATGTCCTTTTAAAATTTCGATGCCGTATTAGCAATGTATCCTTACAAACGTCAAAGTCGACATGTTTATCTACTAAAGTGCTTACCTAATTTATGCTGAATTATAGTTTGCTATATGGAGCATCATAGATTATTATTGGTATCCATTATTGTATATCATCGTTATGGTATGGCTTTCTAAGTGCAAAACAACAAGGCAATTATTGATAATCTTGTTTATTAGGAAACTCAGTTGTCAATAACAGTTATTGCAATAAAGAGCATGTGTTTATTGGATACGTTTTATGTTTTAAATTATTGGAAAATATATGATTGTATAGTTTGTGAAATAATGTGCGTAATTATGTAGGAATAACATATACATTAATGGAAATTACCATTGGAATTAACCCATTACCAATAAATATTTGGTATATTCTTGGTCACCTTTGTATTATATTGTCTGTTACATGTTTCTGAAACCACCTAAAGAATGCAAAAAAAGGCTTTTCTACTTCCACATGGCAATTTGTTATTTCCTTTGCACTTAAGTGGCGCGAAAAGTAGGCTATTCCAGTTAACTGTACGGCAAAATTTCTAACAGTGCTGCACATTGACCACTCTGTAGTATGAACAGTGTTATTCATACTACAGAATGGTCAATGTAAAGTATATTATATTAATATTACTGAGCCGTTCATAAGAGTGCATATTCATATTATCGCGATTGTACTGTACATGAATTTTGCATAAAAAATTATTTTTTGTCTCCAATTATTACAAAATTACAAAGTGCTACCTAGTGCTTATTTATGGCTTGGGGATTATCCCCTTTACGTCCCCTCTTCTTCATTAAATTCATCATTATCACTTCAGTAGAATTCCAAGTAAGTATCTAGATCATTGCGTGAACGTCTTATTAAACCTTCTTGAACTGAAAGTAAGTATGCCTTGTTTTTTATTTATCAGGTTTTTTAAATGATTCTTTAAATGTTTCGGTAATTATAGTAATGCGGTACCTTTGTTCCTTTTTGTAGATATAATAGTCTATAAGTGGTGTTTAGTGTTTATAAAAGATGTCTTAATTATTTGTCATTGTCATTACTTTCCCTTGTAAGTAGTTGTTAAGGTTTCCCCAGCGGGCAGCGATCGAGAATTGTTTTAATTTTACTTTTCCACCTAGTTTCACTTACTGATTTTAATGTCAATTTAGCCGACTCAAGGGAGGCGGTATCCTTTATTCTATAATATATCGGGGCGGTAGTGTCCAACAAGGAAACTACGGAGAGAACACATTTCTGGTGCTATTATTAAGGCAAATGTTTGGTTAAATTTTTAAACATATTAAAATGATAAAATATACCTAAATGAATTGAATGACCGTCGATCTTACGCCTGCGTGCATGGACGCCCTGCACGCTCGCCAGGAACGGCCTTGGTTTGAAAGATATAGACACCTACCCTGTACGGACGAGAACGAAAGAGTTCGAAACCGGTGTGCCGGTAATTGCATCTTACCAATAGTAGAATCTTCGTTTCTTGGTAGTGATGTGCAACTGATACTTTTATAAGTAACGAGTAGATATCGATACTTAGCGCATAACTATCCGATACTTTGTAATCATTATATAACCTGATAATTGACTGACACATTACATACTTATTGCGAGCCATTGTCTTTGGACTCATAAGATTTGATATTCGATAGACTCGGTCGCCGCCGGCCTTCTCGAAGCCAAAATTCAATGCTGCTATAGCTGCGTGAGTAAGGATTGAGTATCGGGTATATTTGACAAAAAGATTCGAGTATTTCGAATCCTGTCAGTATCATATATTAAAGTATCGAATAGATACTATTCGCACACCACTACTTCTTGGTGGTGGCATCTGATTTGTATTTTGAATTTTAATGTCTAACACAGAGTTGACAAAATATGACCATTTATTATTTTTTATGCATTTTCCAAACAAATTAGTACTGGCAACAAACGTACCCTTTAACCTAAGAATCAGTTAGTTTGTTAATGACGAAAGTGACTAAAAACCAATGCTGGAATCGTCCTAGCATAAAATATAGTCTTGGTTACTAAGTTTCCTAAGATTATTTTAACTAGCTTTTCTTGTCACAGAAAAGAAGATTCTGGTATGAGAGACCGATCCAGTTTTACGAGTGTGTTAATCAGAAATTATAATTTCCTTAATTTTAAATAATTAATCTGAGTGGAAAAAATAACCATCATCATATGAATATCATTGCACTTAAGAAAGATCCATTGTAATTGATTTAACAACAGTTTCATAAATTTTGCTTCGTCGTCATTTTACTCGTAGACCTTCCCTTTAATAATGAAGTCATAAAATAACCTTTAACGGCTATTATTCTCTGTTACCATCTACAAACCATCTAGAAAATAGTCACGCTGTTGGAGTTAGATAACTTTTCTTTTATATTTATTATTCTAGATTCTGCTTAATAAAAAGGGATATACGAGACAGTAATACAATCCTAACTTGGAGCTACATATAATATGAAAATAATTTTGTTTTATGGCTGCTGTCGCATTTTATTACAGAGATATTTAGTTTCTCCGCCTCCATTTTTCTTCTTATGGTCGGCTATTGAATGCCAATTTCCTATCATTTCGTTATTTATGTCTCAATTTAGAAAAAGCTGTAATGGGAGTCTCGAAGAGCATTATAAAAAATTTATATTATTTTTTATTACATCCAATTAACAAATTGGATTGGAAGTTATTTCATAAAAATTTATATTATGTAATTATGTCAGTCTGAAATTAGAAATATTAAACAGTGATATTGATATTTGATAGACTGTTAATACTTGAAGAAATAGTCCATACTTAGACTTGAAGTGAAATGGAAATTTAAACGGAAAGAATTGAAACTCTAAATCTTCCTCCACTGACAGTGGCGTAGCCAGTAAACTTGCTCGGGGGGGGGGGGGGGGGGGGCTTAGTGGGCGTAGGTAGGACATTTTTTTTTCGGGAGAGAGGGACAATCGGAACTACATGTATTTCATGATATTGTACCTAGTAAAGAAGGCGGAAAAGCGCCGCAGACGAAAAATTTTCGGGGTCACGTCCAAAGTTCGTTTAAAATTCACCTAACTACTATCAAATTTCGAAAATTAATTTATTACCTCTTCCCGTCTGCATGATTGGATTAAATTTGTTTTTGTAAATGTTTTGTTTTACTTTTTTTTGATATTTCTAGCTGGCTCTTTATTAAAAACATTTTTTATATTTGTGAAAAATATGAATATTGGTGTCAATCCAAAATTTTAACATAAGACGTATGTATGACTCTAACCAGCGTTTTTCGGGCTCGAATTTTCATGATTAGAAATAAAGTAAATATCGCTCACCATGCCAAAATTGATGATTTTTTTAAAAATCAAGTATTATAGGAGCGTACTAGATCTAAGAGCAGTTTTTGGTGCAAATGCTTAGGTTTTGAAATACTCCTTCTTAAGTGCCGTTTTATATAAGTATTCATAATAAAGTATTCTCGTTTCTTCCCGCACTATATTTTTTAATATAAATTATCACACTTCTTCCATAAAAAATGTTTAAATTAAAATTTTTACTTTAATTTTTGTGTTAAAAAATAAATACCTAATTGTTTTTTGTTTTTGTTGTAAAAATATTTTATTTCATTGGTTTATATTTTTGTTAATTTAAAATGGCTTTAAAAAAGAGAAAACGGAACAGACAAGCATATAATAGAAAAATACTATAAAATATTATTCTTTTTACTCGTTTTCCTATAAAATTGCAGCATAATTCAATAACTAAAACGATATGCGTCTGAAACCTTAATCTCTATATGAAAAGGGACTTTTAGAAGAAAAAGTTTAAAAGCTAAACGTTTTCTACAAGACCTTTGTAATCTAAGCCAAGAATACAGTACTTAAAGATTTAAATTAAGAGTCCAAGCTTGAGACGAAAAATTAGGTTGCAGTTAGACTTTTAGACCCAAGCTCTTAGGCTTAGGGGGGGGGGGGGGGGCTGCAGCCCGCCAGCCCCGCAGTCTGCCACCCCCTAAATACGCCACTGTCCACTGATATATTCAGAAAAATCTTTTAGTGGGAATCTCTACATGTTTCGAGTGTCATCATCAGGAGAATAACTTAAACTTTAAGAAAGAAAAGAAACTGATGTCTTAGCGGAGCAACTTTCAAATATAGTAGCAAACTAAATTGGAAATAACTACTTTAACTTTATCTATATCTATTAACAAGACCATTTTGATTTTAAACTACAGGGAGGTGAAATGGAAACACCCCTTGTAGAAGTATTATTTAGGAAATCGCACACTTAATCGATCACACCTATATTAATAAATAAAAATAAATAGATTATTTTTTTACCTTTTTTCTTGGGGAATTGGCACTTCTTCTACGTCATTTTATTAGCTACCACTACGGTACATATTATGTGCAATATAGGTATGTAGTACATCATACTAGTTACTTTGCTGTGTTGCCTTATTGGAATATCCTTTATATACCTACATTATACAATAGGGGAGACCGGGGTTGGTTGGCGCACGGGTTGGTTGGCGCATTGTTCCGTTTAGTACTTTCCAGAAACATTGGCAAGATTGTTTTGTCACTCTAAAGCCGTTAGTGGTGTAGGATTATGCCCACTTAACGCGAAGGTCGCGTTAATCTTCGTTGGTCCATGAAAGAGTAACGTCTATTTTTCAGCCATATTAGTAATTTTCTACCGAGTTACAGTTTTTGTGATACCTCATAGGTAAGTAGCAACAATATTATGTTAAATATAGTAATTTAAACCTGACATGTGTGCTATTATTTGCCGCTAGGAGATTTTTTAATTGTCGTAAGTGTTGATATTTTTATAAATGTTTAAAATTTGAAAATGGCCTTGGGGCAGGTCGGCACAAAAAATTTGGGGCAAGTTGAAGCTATGCCAACCTGCCCCACTGCTATTTGCAATGTAAAAATTAAATGATTTTTTTCTTTTTAAGGTTCTTAAAATGAGAAACTACCAACGAAAAACCCAAAATGGACAAACTTCCAAGTAAGTTATGATAAGAGCTGCCAAAGAAGTTTTAATTTATGGAAAATCAAGAAGAAGGGTAGCCAAAGATGTTAATATTGCTTCACAAACGCTGATTCGACCTTCAAAATAAATCGCCAAATAAGGGAAAAATCAGAATAAAGAAAACAAACCTTAAAATTGATGAAGAGGATGACGATGAATGCGTCTGCTTGATGTGTGGGGGTGATTTTTCAAAGAGTAAACCAAAGGAAAAATGGATCTGTTGCATTTCTTGTAGCATGTGGGCACATGAAGCATGCGCTGCGCCAGAAAGTCAACTATTCTATCGATGCATAAACTGCATATTTTGAAAAGTAAAAGTATTATAATTAATTACTGTTGTACTTAATTGTTATTCTTGCGCCAAACTGCCCCATACACTGCGCCATTCAACACCGTATGCGGGGTAGGTTGGCGTACGTGATGCGGTCAATAATCTAGTGTTTTTTTGGCATTTAAAGTTGATATGTCAAAAGTTTTTCATGTCAATCTATTAGTCGAAGCTATAAACAATGGTAAGGGGACCATGACATTGATCTTGGTTTTATTATAATGTTAGCAGAAATTATTATTTCAAAAATGCGCCAACCAGCCCCGGTCTCCCCTATTAGCCGTTGGTTTATACCATAAACAATACATCACAAAAGCCAGTTAAGCCGCATAGCGATAAGTCGCTTTATATTCAGCCATATTAATATCAGGTTAAGCCAAAGCGTCAATGCTTTCACTCTATATGAAACCAATAACTCTTTTGTGCGTAGATTCTCTTTCGTGTCGTAAATCAAAATTTATATAACGGCTCAAGTTTGGACGTATATTTATTGCTACAGGAATGTTAATTAATTTGCTAATATAAAGAACTCATTTTATAGTAATCAATAGGCCAAAACCCGTAAAGGTTACATGCGGTATTTAAAGTCAATAAGGAAAACATTTAATATTTCAGGAATTTGAAGTGTTCAATGGGTTTGTGCATTTGCGCGCATTGCGCAAACTAATTTCTATTTTTCTTCTTTCAAATCTTGGGTTATGTAGTTCGTTGTTTATGAAAATGGTTGAATTTTAAAAGTACCTACTAGAATTCAGGCTTAATGTAAATAAATACCGATCAATACTTTTGCCCCGCCCCTTTTATCTTCAATATACTATAGTATATCCCAAATTTGACCCTGACCATAATCTTGGCGGTTATTCAAGCTATTGAATTGATAAAATTAGGAATGTTATAGAAAATTTTATGCTGTATTTTTCAGTGGCGGCTCACGGTCTTAAACAATGGTGAAGAGTTAGGTATAGTGCTGGTACTTAAACAAACATTAACTAAAAACCCGTGTAACACAACGTCTCTCTAATCCTCATCTGTCGAACGACTGAATTAAGTTTCCAACAAATTACAAACTATGTCATTAATTGGGTTCATTTTTAAAACACAATAGTAGGTGTACACTACTGAATTAATTGAAAAATAAAAACTTTTTAATTACACAGTAAATCACGTAAAAACGATATCTATAACCGTAAGTTTCGCGAAGCCTCAAAATAAATACCTTAAGGTTAGGCGAACCAATGCTAAAACAATGGTGCATACGACTGATCTATTTTTAAATTGCCCTTCATAATAATGCAAATTACTACGTGCTGTTTGCATGACTGACGTCACGTAACCATAGCAACGGTAAATATCAAAGACATGTTGGAGGTTGGGTCTTCACTTGCTTTGAGCTCACGGACACGGTCGGCTGGGGCGCGCCAAAATGCAAGAGTGTTTATAATTATTGTCCATCGGAGTTAACCGTGGCCCTATTATACATAGCTACATTCGGATTAAATTAATGTTATTAATTCGAACATAATTATTTCATAAGGGCTAAAATGGTAGCTGTATTGGTGCATTAATATTTAATATTGTCAAAAAACTTTCCTCCTAGTTCCCTTTTTTTCTACGTACTTTACCTGACGAGCCGCCACTGGTATTTTTAGAAATGGCTCAAAACATTCAGTTTTTGAGATATTTGAAAAAACTGAAAATTCTTAATTTGTTTTTACGTTAATACCACGTTAAATATTTATTTGGCAGCTGTCAAGGTATGCCGTAATCAGGGCAATTCTTTATGGTAAATATTTTGGATGATCTTCTTTTATTTTCAAGTTAATGACACTTATTTTTGTTTTTTTTTCTTATGATGGACGCCATATTAAATTTTTATTTGATTTTGTACCCGTTACAATTACCTTTTTAACAGATTAGGCATATTATAGTTTCTTCAAATAAAAAGGATATAATAAAATAATATTTTTCTCACAGAACTACTATAAATATAAAATTTTTTTAATGTTGATCGCGTTTTGGCAGGCTTAAAATATGTCCAACTTTATAAAGGTAAACTTAATAAACATTTCCAAAATGTTATTCCTTTAGCAGTTGGTTGGTTTGTAAAAGGCTTCTTGCACTGCAGCCTAGTGGCTTATTATGCGCCCCTGTCTTGCTAGAAATATTTGTTCCATTTATAAGGTCCAGTAAATTTCTACCAAGCTTGTCATGCTGGAGATTGTCACCACATTGCAATCCTCCGAAGATTTTGAGTGTTCTTCGGGTTAGTGCTTCGCAGTTGTATATAATACGGGAAGCGGTTTCGTCCTCTTCGCCGCAAAGTCTACATTCAACGAGACCATTATAAGTTCCTATTCGACGCAGGTCATTTATTAAGTGGCAGTGGCCTGATAGTAGGCCAACCACTTATTTTAGCTGGGTTGGCGTTAAAGCAACAATTAAGTTAAGAGATTTTTTTGAGGGTTTCCCAATTGTGGCCCTCTCTTGGGTTTGACCAAGTATCTTGTTCCATCGGGATAGGTGTTGTTGTTGCGCCTACATATCTGCTTTGGTCGCCTGTTTTGATAGCAGTAACGATGTTCAAGCGAAAATGAATAAGTATTAACCCTGCAGCACCGCTTCCACTGCTTGCCAAAATAATTCATATTTTTTTTTGGACTGTTTTTTTTTCAAATAATTATCTGTCCTGTTTAATATTTGCTCGGTATATTATCGGACTCATTGTTTCAGCAGTCGACCGCTACGCGGTCTACTTAAGCGGAGTAGTAGCGTTAAGTGACGTAAATTTTCGTTACTTGTAAGGACTTGGACAGATTCGTTACTTTGGGTATTAGGACTCGTTACTTTATGTAAATCGTTACTTTTAAAAATAAAAGATTGTGTTATTGTTATAGCTTTGATTTTGTAGTATAAATATAATAAATCTAGGTATGATTGTCAGTTCTCCAATATGTGATTAAAAACCCCATAAAAACATATAATATAACAACAAATAGGAAAATATCATCGCGTATTAAATTAAAAAATTAAAATATTTATTTGTTTTCAATTTAAATAAAATATAAACAAATAACACTTCGTTTCTGCTTTTTGGCTTCTGATTCTAGGAATCGAGGCTCCATAATTTTAAAATTTTCCAAATACCTACCAAAGTTTACAGATTAAATACATTTTGTTTACGCTACAATCTAAGCAACAGAATACTCATTTTATATCATTTTTATAAAATAAGTGTGTGTTAAAATTAAAAAAGAAATATAAATTAAAAAGAAATTAGAATAAACATTGCTTTCGTCTCTAAATGGTAACTTCCAGTCCTGTGTTTCTCAAACCCAACAAAATTAAAACTCGATAGATAATACAATAGAAATGGGCTTCGGATCGAAAGTTCTTTCTGAATGGCTTCCCGACAACAAATTAAACAAAATATTAATACGCCATCTCACCGACGCGTACATGCAAAACGACACGCCGTCGGTCGCCCGACGAGGTAAACAAAAATCCAGCACGAAAAATAATTATGATACGTTTTGTCTGTCGTCCGTTATTGACTATCAAGTCCAGAAACGAAGCTGTCCGTTGTAAAATTACGGGTAAAATAGTTAGTTACATTTAAATTCAGAGTAACCAAAAGCCAGAAGTAACGAGTGTTTTATAGGGTGTTGGTATTTTCGCCCCATGATAATTAAAGATCGAATAAGATAGGTATTTTCGCCCCAGTCTAAAAGTAACCGAAAATAAATGCTAGTAATTTCGCCCCACGCTACCTGAGGTATTAGGGTAGGTAATAATTAATAAAATTGTCATATACAGGTGTGCAATTTATTGAATATCTACGGTAATTACAACAGTTTTCCAGTTCCTAAAACTAAGTCTCTAAAGTCTAATTTTCTTACTTTTAAGGTGCACAATGAAAAGAAATACATTTTATTAAAATGAGTCTAGTGATTTCACCATCACTGTACCGTTTAATTGTCTTTTCAATAAATTTTTGCCGGTTTTTAACTTTCACATTATGAATTTTTGCTATTTTATGCGTGTATTTTTACATATGTTTCTATTTGAAACTATTTTAATTTTTCAATAAAAACATATAAATTTGGATGTGAACTATACATAGAGCTATTAAAATTGCGATGGAAGGACTCACAAGCATTTGTCGTTCTTATAAGTGTTGCAGACTTTTCAGCCCAAAGTTGTGGCGGAAACAGGGAATCTTCAGAAATATACTTGTCTGTGAGATAGTCTGCGTATTTTACAATTCTTTCGTCATCAGTATTGGGTATTAACTCGAACAAATCTAAAGCGAAACAATCTCCAACCTCGTAGGGGCTTAAATAAGTTAAAGCAAATGTCATACATATCTGCATATCTTCAAACAAAAATAAGAAATCCAAATTAGAGGCACAATACGACACTAATAAACTACAAGACCCACAAATATGCTTAGTTTACAAGGAAAAAATCTCAGAGAGCCTTAGCGAAATAGCTGTAACTGACAGTATAGAATCTAGCTGGAAGCACATAAAGAAATGCATAGTGGAAGCAAACGAAAACGTGTTAGGCCCAAAACCAAAACCTAAACGACATCCATGGTTCGATGACGAGTGTCAAAACCTTAGTGCCATCAAAACAGAAACACGAATTGAAATGCTTCATAGCCCATCAGAGCAGACAACAGCTAGATTTAACGAACTAAGAGCACAGCTACGTAAACTGATCAGGAAAAAGAAAAAAGAACATGAGACAGAAAAAGTACTTAACTTACAGGCTGATTTCCAGAACGGTAATGCAAGGAGGTTTTACAAGGAAGTGGGGAGGCACAAAAAGGGTTTCCGTCCAAGAAGTGCCACAATGCTAAAGCGCGACGATGGCACAGTCACCGCTTCCAAAGTAGAAGTACTTGACAGTTGGAAGTGCTACTTTGACGAGTTACTAAACAGACCGACGCAGGAAGAACCAGAGGTCACTGTATTCCCTACGGCAGAGGCTAATATCCCACCCCCATCCAGGGAAGAAACAATTAGAGCCATTATAAAACTCAAAAACAACAAAGCAGCAGGCAGAGATAATATTTTGTCAGAAAATCTTAAACATGGAGGGGACGATCTAGCCATACAAATACATAACCTCATGGTACAAAATTGGAACCAGGAAATCATCCCCGCCGAATGGAAAGAAGGTGCTATCATCCCACTCCACAAAAAAGGGGACCAAATGCAGTGTAAAAACTACCGAGGTATTGCTCTACTAAGCCACGCCTACAAAATCTTCTCCAACATTCTCCTTCAACGCCTTTCTCCATATACCGAAGAGATTATCGGAGACTATCAATGCGGCTTTCGAAGTGGAAGATCAACAACTGACCAGCTTTTCACTATCCGACAGATCCTAGAAAAATGTTGGGAGTTTAACAAAAACTTACATACCCTGTTTAGAGACTTTGAGCCAGCATATGACAGTGTTATTAGGGTAAAACTGTGGGAAGTTATGGAAGAACTTGGAATCCCACACAAGCTGATTCGACTATGTAGAGCGTGCCTAGAGGGGGCAAAGAGCTGCATAAAAATCGAAGGAGAGTACAGTCAAGGTTTCACTATCAACAGAGGCCTAAAACAGGGAGATGCCTTGTCGCCAGCACTATTTAACCTTGCACTGGAAAAAACGGTAAGGACAGCATCAGCGAACGCAGAGGTTTTTGGACCACGTGGTCCTAAACTTATTTTGGCCTACGCGGATGACATCGGCGCAGTAGGGGAAAGTACGGTCAGTGTGTGTAAGTTGGTTTTATGTATTTAACTGAGGAGCTAAATAAAATGACGTTTTTCCTTTTCACTATCTATTCAGACACTGCTTATACAGTATTATGGGTTGCCTCTGCTTATACAGTATTATGGGTTGCCTACCCTTACATCCCCCTTTTTAAAGATCTAATCTCTGAGGTGGCTTAACTGATCTACCTGAAGAGGTAGTCTTTTTACTTAACACATAAGCTTCCTCAGAGTCTTTACAGTCTGAATATATTGAGTCACTTTCCGAGTCCTTTTCACTTTCACTTTCGCTGGTGGCTTCCTGTCTTTCATTCAACGAGTTTCCAATACGCGCACTCGGAACATCGTTGACGTTCTCTAACTCACTGTCCATTTCGAGCACAGTTTCACCCACACTATTCTCATCTAACTCTAATTCTAGATAACATCTCTCGCTTTTCTCTTCTCCTTTCGCAGAAGGAGATAAAAATGAAGAATGGTGTACTTTTGTATCAGATTGTAGATAGCATGGTTTGATAAACCTTCTATTTCTAATTAAAATATTACCATTATTCATTTTTATTTTATAAGTTCTAGGTCTAATTCTATTCACTACAACAGCTGGTAACCATATACCTTTTGGTTTTGTTTGTACTGTTACATTAATACCAACTGTTAAAGGTTTTAGATCTTTGACATTTTTATTATAATATTTTTTACACTTCTCTTGCTTTTCAAGTAAGAGTTGATTAAATTCTCTAAAATTTATTTGTTTAGGTTTAAGGTTATCACTATTCGTTGGTAAAATTGTTCTGAGAGAACGTGACATGAGAATTTCAGCTGGGCTATAGTTACCATCTATTTTCATATTTCTGTATAAAAGCAAAGCCATAAAAGTATCATTATTGTCTTCAAGAGTTTTTTTAAAAATATTTTTTGCTGTTTGTACATTTCTTTCTGCCATTCCATTGGATTGTGCCAACGTTGGTGAACTTACTACATGGTCAAACTCCCATTGTTTAGCAAACATTTTAAAATCTTTTGAAGTAAATTGGGTTCCCCCATCTGAAACAAATGTCAAGGGAATGCCATGTCGTGCAAAAATACTTTTAAGCTTTTCAATTACATGCAAACTAGTTGTGTCATTACATAAATCTTCTATTTCTATATATTTTGAATAATAATCTATTAACAAAAGGTATTTCTTATTCATTAGTTCAAAAAGATCACATCCCACTTTGTTCCAAGGTAAATTTGGAATACTATGACTATTTAATGGCTCTGACTGTTGAGAATTTGAGTATTTTGAGCACAAATGACAACTAAGGATTTTTTGTCTAATATCATTGGTCATATTAATCCAAAATAGTGATTCTTTCCCCAGAGTTAAACACTTATTTATACCCATGTGGTTGTAATGTATTTTTGACATCATATCTTTTTGAAGAGACTTGGGAACAACAAGAGCTTTCCCCTTAAAAATCAAATCATCAATAACCGTTAACTCATGTTTATATTGAGCATATTTTACAATTGAATTATGTAATTTTCTTGAACTGTTAGGCCAACCTTCTAAAATTACCTTTTTAAGCTCTTGTAGTTCTTTGTCATTGTTGGTATGTTCTTGAAATTCTGACCATTTTTGTTTTGTAATATTAATTTCTGACACTATCATACAAACGTAATCTAAAATTTCAATATCGTACTTAACATTTTGATCATCATTTATATAAGCACGTGACAGTGCATCTGCAATTATCAATTCTTTACCTTTCTTGTACTTTACCTCAATGTCGTATTTTTGAATTTGTAATAACATTCTCTGTAAGCGTGCTGGACATTTATTTAAAGGCTTTTTAAAAATTGTGATTAGTGGTAAGTGATCGGTTTCGACCATAACTTTTTTACCAAAAATAAACTGGTGAAATTTTTCAAGGCCCACGAGTATTGCCAGCAACTCTTTTTCGATTTGTGCATACCGACATTGAGTTTCTGTAAAAGCCATTGAGGCATAAGCACATGGAAGGTTATTTTGCAAGATTACTGCCCCGCAGCCAGATTTCGAAGCATCAACCGATATAATAGTTTCAGCATTTACATCGTAAAATTGTAGAACTGGTTTACTCGTTAGAGCATTTTTTAAGCATTCAAAAGCTAGCTGCTGTTCTGCTTGCCACTCAAATTCATTATCTTTTTTAAGAAGAATGCGCAAAGGTTCAGTTTTTATAGAGAAATTTTCAACAAACTTACTAACATATGTCAAAAATCCCAATAATCTTTGCACATCTTGCTTGTTTTTAGGTGTTGGCATTTTTATTATTGCCTCGATTTTTGTATTATCTGGACTGATACCTTGGGACGAAATTATGTGTCCCATATATTTAATTTCACTCTGGCCAAATTTGCATTTTTCAAGATTAAATTTAACATTATGTTTTTCAGCCAACTCTAGCACTTTATTCAGCCTTCTATCATGTTCTTCCTTGGTGGATCCCCAAACCAACACATCATCAATATATGTGTCGGCACCCTCTATATTAAAAATTTCCCCAAACCGGGCTTGAAAAACTTCAGGGGCGGACTTGATCCCATAAGGAAGCCGGAGAAATTTATATCTCCCATGAGGCGTCCCAAAGGTACATAATTTAGAGCTTGCCTCATCAAGTTGTATTTGATAGAAGCCTTGTGTTGCGTCGAGTGTGCTGAAAAACTTTGCATTTGCCAGCTTACTAGTTATTTGATCTAAAGTTGGTATTTTATAGTACTCACGCTTTATAGCCATGTTGAGATCCCTGGGATCTAAACAAATACGTAACTTATTATTAGCTTTTTTAACAATTACAAGGGCGTTTACCCAGTCTGAGGCACCTTGAACTTTTTCTATTATTTTTTGTTTTTCAAGCTCATCTAGAGATTCTTTTAGTGCACTCAGAAGGGGCAAAGCGACCTTCCTTGTTGGATGTACTACTGGTTTAGCAGTAGTATCAATTTCAATATGATATGGAGTATTTAAACAGCCTATACCTGAAAACAAGCTTTCATGTTTTTTAACTAATTGTGAATATTGGGTATTTTTTGATTGCAAGCTATCAATTTTCATAATAAGATTTAAACTAATACTAGATTCCAGCCCTAATATTGCATCTGTCTCTGAATTTACTACAAAGAAATTAACTTTATATGTATTATTATTTTTAACACACGAAATTATGCAATTACCAATAACTTTCAATTTATCACCTGTGTACGAATGAAGCCCTACATTAGACTGGATCAAATTATTATCGGAAAACCCAAGGGATTTAAAAATTTTATATGGCAGAATGTTTGCCATAGCTCCTGTATCTATTTTAAAATCTACCTCTATGTCTTTTATGTACAGCTTCGTACGCCACTGGTTTCTACTAATTATCTCATTTATTTGTAGTGTTTTGTCTATGCTACCCACATATAAGTAATTACTTTCAGACTCATTTTTAAGTATCGAATTTATCCCATTATCCTCATCTTGCTCTGTAACTTCATACACCCTTCCTCTGTTATATCCTGCATCTGCTTTTTTCTTTTTAAAACAAACCACTGCAAAATGATTTGTTGTTTTGCAAAATGAACATATTTTACCAAACGCAGGGCATTTGTTTATGGGATGTTCTGTCTTACCACACCTGTTGCAGTTTTTAACAGTTTTCTCCCGATATGTGGAATTTTGTTTTTTGTAGACAGCATCAATTTCATTTTTCACTACGGGTCCTCGACTCATTGCTATGCTTCTTGCTTTTGATGACTCAATGACTTGGCACCATTCTATGGCTTTATCCAACTTAAGGTCATCTTCCTGTAGTAACTTTTCGCGCACAGCATCATTTTTAATTCCACAGGTAATCATTGTTAATGTTAAGCTCTCTTGTAAGTTCTCTAATTTGCATTTATCAGCTCTTTTCTTAACTTCTACTATAAACTCCTCGGTCGTCTGACCTTCCTCTTGTCTATAAGTAAAAAATTTGTACCTTTCGTAGGCTACATTTTCCTTGCCTATAAAATGACTTTCGAATTTCCCTAGGAGGGGATTTAGTTTATTTTTTTCGTCGTCTTCCAGTTTAAACGTCGTGTAGACTTTAAACCCTTCATCTCCAATATAGTGAAGAAGTTGTGCACACTGGGTCTTTTCATCCTTTTTGTATATTTCTGAAGCTATCAAGTAATTTTCAAAGCGTGCTCGCCATAGCTTCCAGTTCTCGGAAAGGTTACCTCTCAAGGACAAAGGAGCAATCCCTCGATTATCGCCCATTCTGCTTTGTATTTAGAAATTATATTGGCTCGGCCGTAGTTTAAATTATTGTTGATTGTATTTACCCATAAATTATTACCGGCTGCGCCATGTAAGTTGGTTTTATGTATTTAACTGAGGAGCTAAATAAAATGACGTTTTTCCTTTTCACTATCTATTCAGACACTGCTTATACAGTATTATGGGTTGCCTCTGCTTATACAGTATTATGGGTTGCCTACCCTTACAGTGTGAAGGAGAACTTTATAAATATAAAAAAAGAAGCTCAGAGAATAGGCCTCTGAATAAATGAAGGAAAGACCAAATACATGCATGTCTCCCGCAACCCCGCGAGAGACAGAGTCAGACAGAACATCACCATGGATGACTACAATTTTGAACATGTACGTACCTTCAAGTACCTGGGCGCAGTGATAACGGCAGACAATAATATGCAGGAAGAGATTAAACAGCGTATCACTCAAGCAAACAAATGCACTTTCACAATTATTAAAACCCTACTGAAATCAAAATTTATCACAAGGAAAGCCAAAACCGTAATTTACCAAACAATAATACGACCAGTAGCAACCTATGCCAGTGAAACATGGACCCTGACAGTTCGCGACACAGAGCTCCTAAGAAGGTTTGAGAGAAAAATCCTGCGAATGATATATGGCCCGTGCCGAGACCCCGAAACCGGCCGTTACAAAATGAGAAGCAACGCAGAACTTGCTCAAATATATCAAAGCCCTGACATCATTCAGGAAATAAAGTCCAGCAGACTAAGATGGGCAGGGCACATACAAAGAAGTCAAAATGATCGACTAATAAAACGGGTTTGGGATGAGGCACCACAAGGAAAAAGACCACTGGGAAGACCTAGGCTTAGATGGAGAGATAACATCAATAAGGATCTAGCTACCCTTGAAGTGGACCAGCAAGAATGGAAGGAGCTGGCTCAAGACCGTTCTAGGTGGAAGCAAATAGTCAAGGCAGCCAAGACCCACCCTGGGTTGTAGTGCTACGGAGTAAGTAAGTAAGTAAGTAAGTAAGTAAGTAAGTAAATGTTATACATGTCATTCTTGCGTCAGGTTACATTTTTGGATTTGCCTGTACCACGCTTGAGACAGATGAAATCTACAACCTATTATTTTTGGCAAAACGGTCAAACTTTTTCAATTGCTTTGTGAATCGCTCGTTCGAAATTTATTACTACTTCACAGATATTGAGTTCTATACCTATTGTTTTACATTTTTCATCTAATAGACAAAATAGTTTTTCATAAGAGGTACTACATTTATCTGGCAATAAAGCGAATACCAGAGGTATATAGTGACCGTTAATATAGCCATGAATTGTAAGAAATTGACAAAAATATTGCACACAGTAATCAAAATGTTCCATCAAGATATATTCTTGTTGAATTACTTAAAGTTTTTAGATTTGTTTTACAACTAAAAACTATAATTTGGTCCACCTTATTATTAATAAGAACAAAAGGCTCACCTAAATTAGTTATTAAACTGTCATAAATTAGATCCAACTTGAAATGCACATCGGAAATATTTTGCGGCAATGCAGGAACAAGCTTTCGTCTGCTGTTGTACAAGTTATTTCTAATATATGTGACATCTTCAACCGATAAAGTTGATAGAAGATTGGTTTGTAATGCCTGTCTGATGATTTTCGCCGGTTTTTCTGCTAAGTTCTCAACAGCCTTTCTCTTGCAAGCAGAACTAACTATTTGTCGAAAGGAAAAAGTTGTATTTCAGTGTAAGTGTTTATTTAATGACGCCAAGCGCTTTCGGCCTTATTTACTTAAGGCCATCATCAGGGCTTAACCCTAAAAGTAAGTATAAAATTTAGAAGTTGTAAAATAACAATAAAAGAGTGTACTTACTAGTCAAAAAGAGTTTTAAAAGCAATGCTTAAAAAGCTTTTGTGGTACATAACTTATGTTTATATAGTAACCTAAACTTGGACAAATGACATTTCAAACAATAAACACATTGACGTCGTGAACTGAACTTGAATAGATAAATAATTAAAATATAAATATAACATTTTACAAACAGAAAGATACGAACAAAGGCCATAAAAATTAAAATAACAGACTTAAAATCAAATATCTGACAAGGCCAGGTAATTTAAGTAGTATATGCTTACAAATTTAAAAAAAATTTTGTTTAAAATAATTAAAAATGAGGTAACCGGCAACATTGTATGTATGCTAAAAAGATGAAGCCTGAGCAAAATGTATGTTTAAAAGGCAAGTTTTTGTGGACTCCAGACAAGGGCTGGATATCGGCCATTAAAAATTAACGAAAATCAACACAATCAACCATTATTTTATAAGATCATAAGTTTTTCAACTTAGGTTGATAAATTTGATAAAGAGGGTATTCAGATTTTAAGGAATTATTTGTAAGAGATTTGGCAACAAGGTTAAAAAAAATTTTATATGGAAAAATAATCTTATAGTTAAGTGGCCAAATGATGGTAAAGGTTTAGTATGCAGTGAAGGTTGATTGGTTAAACGAAAAAATTAATTAACCAATTTAACCAATCAACCTTCCCTGCAACTACTTAAATTACCTGGCCTTGTCAGATATTTGATTTTAAGTCTGTTATTTTAATTTTTATGGCCTTTGTTCGTATCTTTCTGTTTGTAAAATGTTATATTTATATTTTAATTATTTATCTATTCAAGTTCAGTTCACGACGTCAATGTGTTTATTGTTTGAAATATCATTTGTCCAAGTTTAGGTTAGTGTATAAACATAAGTTATGTACCACAAAAGCTTTTTAAGCATTGCTTTTAAAACTCTTTTTGACTAGGTTAAGACCTGATGATGGCCTTAAGTAAATAAGGCCGAAAGCGCTTGGCGTCATTAAATAAACACTTACACTGAAATACAACGTTTTTCCTTATTTCTTCAGAATATAGTGTACAACCAACTCCACACATTTACTTTAACTATTTGTCGATTAATTTTTGCAATGTTAGACACATGGCAATGTTCCTTGTTGTTGGTTCGATTTACAGTGATTGAAGTTAGTTCATCTATGTTTCCCAACGTATAAACTATGGAGTTACACTGCCTCTCTACGCACTTTCACATTTTCTCATCGCTACTTTTTAACACTCTATGAAAACTGTACTTAAAATGGTTCACAACTAACATTTGCCTTCCTCGGTTGCTGGTTATTACTTTTACCGTCATTTCCATAATCACTAATTTTTACTATTTTTTCGTATAGTGAACCGCTGATACTTCGAGGTTCTTTTACACAGTTAATATAAAATGAATTTCTATCAAATAGAAGGTAGTACCTAATAGAATCAATAATGTATAATATAATTGTTTATTTTTTTATTATACCTAATTATCCTTTTTCTAAGTGACCATTATAAAGTAAGGGTGTTTGGGGCGAAATTACCTGTACCCGTTTTATAACATTAGGACTCGTTACTTTTAGTGAACACATAGTAACGCTTACTTTGTAACGAGTCCTTGTTTATTTTACATCACTGGTAGCGTTTGCCAATATCTCTGCTTTATTTCCGAGATTCAACTATTAACATTAAATTTATGGTTATAAATTAGAGTTATATAATTGATTAAATTTTTTACTGTTTAAATCCCCTGAAATTTTACACCCCGGACTAATCCCCTTTCCTATTTAATAATCAGACCCTGCTTTATCATAAGCTATCTTTTAATAGTCATAGGGGCACAGACTTTGTTATACTCGTATCTACATAATTTATTTTTCCCATAAATTTATTCTTGTTCCAGCCTTGTTAAGTTAAAAATAACATCGCTTGTTGTTATAAATGCCCTCGGGATTTTTATATAATAATAAGAAAATTTAATAAAGTTTTTAACGGTTAAAATCCCCCATGGCGTGTAGCCAACCCAGAATTAATCCATTTTTACTATAATAACCATGAAGACCCTATTCAGTATGTCAGTTAGTGGGCTGCGTTCGTAAAGGGCATTGACTGAAGGGCTTAAGCTTAGGTCAACATTATTTTCAAGGTAATTTGTTTGTATAGAATCCTTTACAAATGGTTACATTTAAAAATGAAGAAATTATCTAACATCTGTCGTTATATTTCTAAAATTAAATCCACAAATAAGGATACTAATTACAAGTTTTTGGTACTTATTAGCTGCTGAATTATGAAATCTTACAGCTGGGGCGCACCTGCATTAAAAATCATCAAAAAGAACTTTAAAGATTTTTTAAGAGAGTCGTATTTCGTAAACGAATACATTTTCTCCTGTGACAAGATAAATTCTTGGACTTGCATTGTCTTTATTTGTTTTACATCAAAACGTTTTAACTGGTAAGTATCTCCAGTCGTCCTCAGGTGAATACTAAATAAATAAAGTAACTACAGCTCTATTTATACTAGCTAGATGAACTGGAGCTTAACTGAGATGTGTGCAGTCATGCGTTCAGTTCGTGTGCGGTATTTTAAGTTTACATCTACTTAACAAAGGTTTTTAGACATTTCTTATATCAAATGAGGGCTTACTAAAACAATCTGGGTTCTGGTGTACGGTAGCAGCTTCCTTGAACTTCTCGCAGTGTGGGGTTCTTTATGTAGAATTTAAGCTTCTGTCCACTTTATGTAATGACCGTGTGTCCAGGCATTATGCCTGGATACCTAAAACCATTCATAACCAGATAAATCACTATATTAATGTAATTATTTTGTAATGGACACCCTACATGATCATTAAGACATAAGGGAATAATGGTACTACTAATCGTGTAAGGTCAAACTTAAAAAATCGATGGGAATAATATCCATTCGGGACTGTCGGTAATACTAATCGTAATTTTTTAGAAGTAGAACCAATAAGCACTAGGGCTGTAATAGATGTAGTAATAGCAAAAAGTAATAAAAAAAAACGGTTTTATTAAAATTTTGCTGTTAAATAAAACCACACTTTTTAGAAGAATGATTTATTATTAACAATTTTAAAAAACCAATTATTAATTAAAGTATAACCCTTAAGCTTTATCATAAACATTAATAATACAATTTTTACAGTTAGAAATTTGTATACCAGAAGTGGATGTGATGGAGCCCTTTACGTTCGAATTTTCAATCATTAAATCCTTGTCTGACCCCATGATCTTCTTTGCTATTTGTTTCTTATTTTCTAAAGAATTCCTAACGTAGCCATCTGCCGTAGAAGAGGATTTCCAGCCCCCATGACGCTTTAACATTTGCATATCTGCACCACCATCAACTCGAATGGTGGCTGAGGACCTTCTAAAACAATGTCCACTGTATCCTTCGGGAATATTCAATCCAAGTTGTGTGCAAGTGTTGCAATCTTTTTTGGTATACTACCAAAACTATTAATTCCGACAGGCTGGGAGGTGCATTTTCCTTTTCCATAGAATACAAAAACCGCCTGTGAGTTGCATTAAGAGGACGAAGTTTAGCATACTTTAGAAAAATACTTAAACAGTTGACACCTGTCACATTTTCTTCTGGTATAACAAATTCTCGCATAATTTTGGTTTTCGAGAATGGAATCACAATTTTTATATACAAATCATTGTGTTCAATATGATCCAACATTAATTTAGCTAGTTCTTCGCGCCGACAAGCCCCAAAAATGCCGATTATCATAACAACCTTTATAACTAAATATGCTTCATCATCAGCAGTACTAAGAAACTTATATACGTCTTCCTTTGTGAAAACTTTGGACTTTTTGGCTTTGTAACCCTCTGAACTTCTTTTCAAAAATGCGATTAGTTGAGAAAATCTGCTTATATCTTGATTTTTCTTGACTGAAATCATAGTTCTCAACATTGAGTAGTGAGTCCATAGTGTAGATGGTTTCTGGGAGCGTTGCTTTACGAAAAAAAAAATAACCCAAAAGGATTTTCTCAGACACATCCTTTATTTTGTTAGCTTTGCACCAATCTTCAAACTTCTGATACTCCAACTCTTACCGCGCCTTGGGTTTTGTCGGAACTAAACTTGAGATCGCTTCGTTTGCCGCTGCTTCTATATCAAAGGGTAAACTTCCATCAGAATCGCTTATTTTGAAAAACGCTCTTTATATTTTTGAATTTGTTTGACAAAGTTTCGACAGCAACCATGCGAAACAGTAACTATGCGAAAGGTAACATAAAAAACTTAGAAAACTTAATAGCAGGTGCATTTTTATTTTAAAAAATGCCTTGTGTCAAATATTTTTATTTATAGATGAAAGTAGATAAAATTTTGTACAGTATTCTTGTTATAAATTCATAATACTACATTCTATGTTTTATTAAACTCGGCTGACGCCTCGTTTGACAACTTTAACATCTCGTGTTGTAATATGAATCATTACAACACTTATATCGTAAATAACTATTACCTACTAATAAGCTCCGCAAAAACAAAAAATACTTAAATTGTGTGTTGGTATATCAAATGTTCTATGACTAGGTTATTAAAATTAAATTAAAAATACTTCTAATAAAAGGTTTTTCAAATGTTAACGCACCGCTTGCTCTAAACTGTAATATTTCTTAAACTGCTGAAGTCATTGTTCTTTAATACAAGTCAGTCACACCATACATAAGTACACGTCAAAAATACACATAAATGAACTAAATAAGGATTAAGGATATACTACGGGCGATTCGGCATTCCTAATATTTGTATGCAAATGTTACAAATACAATACGCATGTTTTATAACAAGTTTTCCTTTGTCAAACGCAAAATTTTGATTGAAATTGAATGATTCACAAAGCTGTTCGACTATAATTCCATAAATGCCTACTGAACGTGATTGAATGATTGATTACTTGCATTTTTTTGGAGGATCAGGATCATTTTTATTTGTTTTGAAAAACAAATTTATTGGGTGGGTCATTCACCAAATGATCTTGGATGGACAAGCCGCGCCTGATCAGGGCACAGAGAGTTATAATTCGACGTATCGCATAACGCGCGTTAGTTAAACGTCCGTGTGCACCGACACCTTACCCTTGCTAAATCCTACGCTTTATAGACAATAACAATTAGTGACATGTTATTCCGCATTGGAATTACCGTGTACGCCACAACACAGGCCCTTAACTATGACAAACAATTATTACGTAGGTAATCAATGTTATTGCATAATATCCAGTTCACTGTCAAATTTCATTTGATTAATGAAGATAATAAGATATAACATGGATACCATTGAAAGATATATGAATAATAATAATATCAGTGCCAAAACACATAATGGAAGGGAAGACAAATTTTTGTATTCAAGTGCATACATTTTTTTATTTAAAATTAGTAGGGCGCTTTCGGCATCATCAGTGCTTCCTAAGTCAGGGGGCAGTATATTGTAGCACTCCAGGGGGAGAGCATCCCTTTACAAACAATAAATTAAAACAATTGAAGGTTAAAAAAACAAACAATCACATTATTAAGGTATTTTTACGTCGGTATCAGTTTGACGACGCCAAATGATCTCATCTCATCTCATCATACCGCATGCATAAAGGGGTGCTCTCCCCCTGGAGTGCTACAATGTACTGCCCCCTAACTTAGGAAGTACAGATGATGGCCCAATAAGCCGAAAGCGCTTTGCTTATTTTAAATAAAAAAATTTATGCACTTGAATACAAAAATTTGTTTTCCCTTCCACTTCAAAAAGTGCACACAGCCGCTACAAACCTAAATAGGAAGACAAAAATCACAAAGTCATGGTCTCAATCATTTAATAAAAAAACTAAGGTGACATGTTTCGCTCTCTACGGAGCATCATCAGACCTAAAATTGTATAGAGGTGTGACCCACATTACATTTTAATACTATTTAACAGCCTACCTTCATTTAAACCAATAAAAGAAATAACACATTAAAAACAAGACGAGTACCATGTCAAAACAAACAAGTTACGATTAATCTTAAAACTAACACAAAAAACGACAGTTATAAAAGCGGGTAGAAGGGAGAGTGAAGCAACCATACAGGAGAATACGACTAACCGAGCTAAGGCCAAGTGTAGAAAAAGCCAAAATATATAAACGAAGAAGTCCCCCCCGCCCAATGTTGTTGTCAATCTGCCAGACCAATTTAGGCGAGAGAACCAGAACAGGTTATAAAATATTCAATAATTTAATTTAAGTTATTAAAAATAAGGTAAGGTTCAAAGTTGAAAACTTCATTAACGCAATTAAGGACTGGGCTCTTTTTTGCCCTAGTAATTTCAAGTTTCTCTAGTAAATCTAACTTTTTGCTCTTATCACATTCATGCAGTATGTTTACGTTTTCAGATGTTGAAAATTGATGTCCCGAATCCAACAAATGATTTGCAAAGGCTGACTTGGTGTTAGATATATCCGTATTCTGGTATTTATTAACTAAACTAAGATGTTCATGGACCCTAGTGGAAATTTTTCTACCTGATTGACCTATATATACAGCAGGGCAGTCAGCACAATTCAAGGAATAAACGCCCGACTTAGATAGTGGATTAACTTTATCTTTTATTTTAACTAAATGTTGTTTTACAGTGTTAACGGTCTTAAATCCAAGTGAAATATTAAAAGGTTTGAAAAATTTTGCTAATTGTAAAGATATATTTCCAAAAAATGTTAGAGACCTATAATTGCTTGGGTTGTTTACTGTATTCTGATGTAAAATATTATAAGATAATTTGTATTTGTTGACAAATTTATAATAAATTTTATTAATTAACCTAGAGGGAAACCCATTGTTTATTGAGATTCTTCTTATTATGGAAAGTTCTTTATTAAAAGCCTCTCTAGATAGGGGTAAATTGAATAATCTGAAGAAAAAAGCTTTGAATGATGATACTTTATATGAATAAGGTGAGTTCGAGTTAAATTGCATAACATTGTCCGTCGACGATGGCTTTCTATATACCTACTTCAAATTCGATTTTATTGTTTTTTCTCATTACCAGGACGTCCAGGAAGGGTATCTTTCCGTCCTTTTCTAGTTCCATTGTGAAACTTATATTCGGGTGTAAGTTGTTAACAAACCTACTCCAAAACACATAATAGTCTGCATACTTTATACTGAATTGTGTAAATTATTTTTGAGAACATCGTTAGGAAAAACTTAGTGATAAGTTAATAAAAATCTTGGTCGGTTGCCAGTAAGATTGAAACTGTTCTCCGACAAAATGATTTAGCTTTTTATCTGAACTTTTAGTAAGAAATTGGAAGATTTAAAATCGCAAAAATTAAATTTTTGTTATTTTTATTTTTCCCTTTAAAAAATCGCTAAAGTTTTGCAAGTTTCGCATTTAAAAAGATCTAAATCAATGCTTGAATACAAAAGCAATTTATTTCAAGCTAGTCATGCTCTAATAATTTACACAAAAACTTTTAGGTACTAGGAAAATTTCTACAGATACCGTAATATCAAAGGAAAGTTTTCTAAAGAGGTCTTGACAATAAAAAATCCCTGGATGTTTTTCTATTGAGGCCGTGCATTCTTTTCTCTCCCCTTACAAGTAAAAGTTTACTCAGGAGGCGGGTCTATTCTTCTCTACGTCGCTTTTATTAGTAGGTCATTGACAGTCTATAAAACTTTATGGCATACAGCTTCTATAAAGTATAGTAACGATCCACTTAAATTACTTGGTCATCGGCGTAAATTGTAGAGGGTGCAAGCAATTAAAATGGAACTCATATCATTATGGGGTTCACCCACCAAACGGTTGACTTGACGTTTTTGTTATTTTCTATGTAATTGTATGTAATAATAATTTGGTTTCGTCACGTAAAGTTGTTTTTAAGTTTTTGATTACTGCACTGGAAAATCGCCTCGTAATTGTGTCAAAGGCGACTCGCAGTCTTAAAAAATGGTGAAGAGCTGGGTATAGTGCGGGTACTTAAACAAATTTTTTTACACTACTGGATTAACTGAAAAATAAAGACAAAACTTTTTAATCACACAGTAAATCACGTAAAAACGATATCTATAACCGTAAATATCGCGAAGCCTCAAAATAAAACCTTAAGGTTAGGCGAACCAATGCTAAAACAATGGTGCATACGACTGTTCTATTTTTAAATTGCCCTTCATCTTGATCCAAATTATTACATGCTGTCGCGTGACTGACGTCACGTAACCATAGCAACGGTGAAAATCAAAACCACTTGACTGTATGTTGGGCGTTTGGTCTTCACTTGCTGCTTTGAGCTCACGGACATGATCAGCTGGGGCGCGCCAAATGCACGAGTGTTTATAATTATTGTCCATCGGAGTTAACCGTGGCCTTATTATGCATAACTACATTCGGAAAAAATTAATATTATTAATTCGAACATAATTTTTTTTAAGGGCTAAAATGGTAGCTGTATTGGTGCATTATTTTTTAAAACTGTCGAAAAATTTCCTCCTTGTTTTATTTTTTGACGAGCCGCCACTGAATTGTGTAGATATTACATTAAATTTCTGTTTATTAAAATGCATATTTTTAATGAGCTAACATGAACTTTTTCTTGTGAGGTATGCAAATAAAACTGTTGTTAGGTCATACCATGAATTTTTTCAGCTCATTGAAAATATGCACAAATTCGATCCATTTTAAAAACGCAAAACTGGCGCGATGACTCGATGACGTCGATCCCATTAAAATTTACAGCCAGCATCGTTACCGATCTAGTCACTTGTTATGTCGGTGTTTTTGTTTATATCCGAATTATTGTGGAATTTTGATGTATTTTTATTTAAAACAACTGTTATTTTTATTTATTTGCTCTTAGAGACAGATTTTAAGAAGACTCGTAAGTTCTAAAACTTTGAAACTTTCGTCTGACAAGCTGCGACTTTCATCGTAGAAAGGATATGAACCTTTTGTTTAGAACACTAACACTGGAAGTTGAACAGAACCTTATAGTACAAAGCTTAGTTTTCTTGATAGACATACGGGGTGTCGATTTTAAATATAACGCTTCCTATAGCGGCTCTGGGAATAAGATTTTTCTAAAATCCAAAAATACGTCCTCCAAGATTTTTTATGGACCTCGCTTTAATCATGTAATAAAAATTGGAACCCCAAGGAGAGGCGCAGCCCTAACCAACTTTTGTTTTCAAATTAAAGGATACCATTTTTAAACTAAATGTCAAATTTTGTAGCACTTTCGGTCAAACCGAAAGTGAAATAGTGGTGACTCATTCATAGGAAATACCTAAAAAGCAGTAAAAAAATAATATTACCTTTTTAAATTATTCATTGTTTTTTTTTTAAATACAATAAAATGTGTAGTTAATTTGAAAATTTCCAACGCCATTTTCTAGGAAACTATTTTACTGGTATAAGATATGATACATGTTTTACGCTTACAATTCTTCGTAGAATGCATATTAATAGAGATATACAGGGTGTTCTATTTAAACTAACAAAGTTGTGTGCGCTTGCGGTTTAACCGGAAGTGGCAGACGTTTGAATTCTGAAAATGTGTGCGCAGTGCCATTATATAACTTACCATAATTTCATAATAATGTATTATTTTATAAGGTTGTGACAAGCTGGGTAGTAATTTCGTTGTCACCGAGAACACGGTGTTTTCGTTATACTTATACCCAGGTAAAAATGCAATAATAATTTTCCTACGACCACCTATGAAAGTGAGAAAGAAAGCAAGGTTAATTTGGCTAGAAAGCGCCGTATATCATACGCCCAGTATATTACATAACAAGTGATAAAAGTGATACTTTTCAAACGAGGAGATATTTAGCACGAGGCGTCAGTCGAGTGCGGAAATTCTCCGAGTTTTAGAATAATCACTTTCACACGAGTAATGTACACTATTTTTCCTACGACCACAAAGAATTATTAAAAAAACCTTTGATTTGTGAAAAAAATATTTCAACTCTAGAGTTGAAAAAAATATTTCAACTCTAGAGTGGAAATACAAGGCACACTATTAATTTAAACATATGATGCCAATTTGACGGACCACCCCTATTTATTAAAAAGAACAAATTTTAGATAGTAGTTTAGTGTTTAACTTATTTATAATGTACTTTTCGAGTGATTTCGAATTAGAGTGTGAAAATACGCCATCTGAAATTATAAAAAATATTAAGAATATACTGGAAAATCTATTACCAGTCAAAACAAGCCCCGCTGAAGAAAATGTCATATATTAAACATAACATTTTTATGTGTTGCCATAGCATAGAGACTAGAGCTATGGCCTACAGATCGAAAGGTCACAGGTTCAAATCCCATCAGGAGTATTTGACTTTTTTTTATAAAAACATTAAACAATTTATAGAATTAGGTATTTTGAATTGAAATCTTCCTTCTTGGATGAATTTTTAAAAGTTAATCAAGGAAAGATGCATTAAATATAAATTTAAAAAATTCATCCAACAAGGAAGATTTGAATTCAAAATACCTAATTCTATAAATTGTTTAATGTTTTTATAAAAAAAAGTCAAATACTCCTGATGGGATTTGAACCTGTGACCTTTCGATCTGTAGGCCATAGATCTAGTCTCTACGCTATGGCAACACATAAAAATTTTATGTTTAATATATGACATTTTCTTCAGCGGGGCTTGTTTTGACTGGTAATAGATTTTCCAGTATATTCTTAAGATTTTTTATAATTTCAGATGGCGTATTTTCATACTCTAATTCGAAATCATTCGACAAATACATGATAAATAAGTTAAACACTAAACTGCTTTCTAAAATTTATTCTTTTTAATAAATAGGTGTGGTCTGTCAAATTGGCACCATAATGTTTAAATTAAATAGTGTGCCTTGTATTTTCACTCTAGAGTTGAAATATTTTATTTCAACACGCGTGTGATATTCGGCGCTTTCGAGCCAAGTTAACCGTGTTTTTTTCCCATTTTCATAGGTGGTCGTAGGAAAAAAATATTTCAACACTAGTGTTGAAATATCAAGGCACACTATTTAATTTAAACACATGGTGCCAATTTGACAGACAACCTCTATTTATTAAAAAGAATACATTTTAGAAAGCAGTAATTGTAAAGTGTTTAACTTATACTGGAAAATCTATTATCAGAAAAAACAATTCGCGCTAAAGATAGTGTCATGTATTAAACAACAAATCTTTAGCTCTAGACTACAGATTACAAGGTAACAGGTTTAAATCCCATCAGGAGTATTTGACTTTTTTTTATAAAAACATTTAATAATTTATAGAATTATTTTGATTTGAAATCTTCCTTGTTGGGTGGGTGTTTTAAATTTATGTTTAATGTATCTTTCCTTGATTAAATTTAAAATTTTTCATTCTGGTTAATCTAGAAGTTAATCCAGGATTAGTTCTTCCTATGATATATAAAATATGAAAAAATGAAGTTAAACTACAAATAAAGGAAAAACCTATTAACAAACTATGAAACCAGATATTAAGTGAAACATAATCCTAAGTATGCTAATTTCAATACTAGTGTTGATATTTTTTTTCAACACTAATGTTGAATTTTTTTATACAAATCAAAGGCTTTTTAATAATTCTTTGTGGTTTGAAAAGCATCACTTTCATCACTTGTTATGTAATATATTTATATTAATGCTGCCATCTAGCTTGATATACGATTATTTTCCCGCGTATGATTAAGCTCAACTATAAATTTTTATCAAAGCGTAAAAATCGCTAAAATTCCAGTTAAAATACAAGACTACGTGCAATAATTTCTTTATTACACCGAAATATTTCTTGTTAAAATGTCTTGTTAGACTTGAACAATTTAATGACATCGTTAATTTTTAAGCTTCCGAGTAAAACTCGTTTATTGTTAACGCTGTAACAATAGCGGCTAGTTTTCACATATTTTGGTATGTGGCGTGCCGTCTTGTATGTGTTATTTTTACATTATTTAATAAGAAAAATACTTTATGGCGAAACGTTATGTTACTCATAAATTCTGATGAAAAATAAATTTCAGGTGTAAGAATCAGTTTTCTATCTGTATTATTATTATGAATATTTTATGCAGACTCACATAGAAAATGCCGGACCTTGTTTGGCACGTAGCTCCAATGTTTGGGTAGGTAATAAAATAAAATCCAATGAATGGATATGGATAACATATAAGAAATAAACAAAGTTGGTTAAAAGACCGCGGGTACTGTGTCCGTTTATAGGTAGGATAGAATGCAAAGAGTAGTGTTTCAGGATGGTAGCAGGAAAATCAAATCTGAGTTAGAGAAAAACGGTATTGGTATAGCTCAGGGGAATATACTGGGGCCTATACTATTCATTATTTTTTTAAATGATCTTAGTAAGTAGTGTTGAAGAGAATTTTTTAGTAACAAACTATGCAGATAATACGAATCTCCTTGTTTCAGAATCAAATATCCAGGATCTTATTAACAATGCAAAAAATGCCTTTGTCATGTAAGTAATAAATTAATTTTAAATGATGAGAAAACTAAATTAATTCTCTTCAGGACTAAACAAAACAAATTAGATAGGCCCGATACTGTTGCTCTATGTGACAGGAGTTTTACTTTGGAGAATAATGCGAAATTCTAGAGGAATTTTAGTCATGGAGCAACCATATTAATGGTTTGTGTCTGAAACTGGGTAGTATAGGTTATGGAATGAAAGTAGTAGCTAATTATATGAACTTAAATACCTTAAAAATTCTATACCATGCAAATTTTGAATCTGTCCTGAGATATGGCATACTGTTCTGGGGCAGTAGCTTTGAGCTACAAAGGGTTTTTGTAATACAAAGAAGAACAATAAGGTTAATAAATAAAATGAACGGCAGTAGAGTTTTGGACTTGCATTGTCTTTATTGGTTTTGAATCACTACGTTTTAACTGGTAAGTATCTCCAGTCGTCTTCAGGTGAATAAAAAAAATGTACTTTCTAGATTCTTGTAGGAGAATATTTAAACAAATGAATATATTATTAACAATGTATGATTTTTATATTTTAGAGTGTTCGATGTTTTTGTTTAGAAATAAGAGCAAGTTTCAAATTGTAAATGTCCATAGTAATCATATAAGGACGAATAACTTATTATCAAACCCAAAAAAAATTTTTCTTTAGTTCACTGTTTTCTAAAAAATATTGATAAATATTTTTTTTTAATAAAAATACCCTTATCACATTCTAAATTTAAAAGATTTTAAAAATCCATTAATAAACAGGGACAGGACTCGCTTCAAGAGAATGAAATGTTTTTAATATAAATGTAGTATATAATTTTGCATGAAGCTGGTAATTTTGGAGATGAATTTAAAAACATTTTTTATTTCCACTCAGTGGCGGTGCCGGGATTTTTGGGATGCGTGGGCACCAGTGGACCCGATGATTTTAGGGCAGGCACTACCCAAATCAAAAAAGATTTCTAAAAAAAAAGGTCGCCGGCTTCCCCCAGGCTCTATAACGCCATAAGCAAAACTCCCCTCTTGTCAAAACCGTCATCGTTTTCTTTATCTCTTATTACATAATTACATATAATATCACTCCTTTCTCATCAACAATTTCATAGCCAAATCCCCCTTCCTCCCACGGAAATTTATAAAACCTAATCCTTCAATTTTGGGTGAGCATCCATGTTTTTAGGGTGGGCCGGTGCCCACTGCGCCACCGCTGCCTAAGTAACCGACACGACGGTTACAGATTCGCACTTAGATATCTTTAGATGTCGACGCTGAGCAACAACTCCTAAAATACAGGGAGTTATTGAGCTGAGGGCCCTTGGATTACAAGAAGCTTTTGCCCATGTCCGTCGGTATGTCTGTCTATTAGCTCAAAAGCTTAAAAATTAGTTTATTGAGAATGATGAAATTTCGTATTTGTCTCCATTTAAATTAAGTAGCTTGGTAATCGTAAAAATGCAGTTCCAACATAAAAGTCAAAAAAGAGAACCAACCATATTTATGTCTTAGTAACTGACTGACTTGCTTGAACAACCTTCTATAATTATTTTCCTTGCGTTTTGGTTTAGGCCTAAATACGAAACCACAATACATACTTTTTAGGTCAAAACAGCCTGCAATATCAATAACAATAATTATTAGCTTATGTAAAAAGGTAAACTAAACTTGAAATTATCAGTAAAAAACACAACCTAATTTTCCGCTAATATTGTTACAAATAATTACAAAGTATTCGCTTGAATAAAAAGGATTTCCATAAAAATGCGGTTGAAACAGGCAATTTAAAATTTTTTTTCTGGTCATGTAATTTCTTGAAAATAATTATGGTTTTTTAAAGTGATATTTAAAGTTTAAAACATTAAATAGACGTTTGGTAGTTTCTAGCAAAACTCTATAAAACACAGTAATTATAATTCTAAACATATTTTTAACATGATTACATATGTAACTTTAAGTTTTATGTTTTTTTTAATGATGGTTCTTTCTATCTTTAAATATCTATATTACATACCTTAGTCGAGTTCCTCGTGTCAATGATTTCTCGTCCATCATAGCTTTTACATTTACAAGTAGGTTAGAGATTTTTTTTTTTTTTTAATTTAATTATCTTTTAAAATTAATGGAAATGACTGAGACGACTCGTATAAATTATAGCAGTAACAGCATTTTTATTTTAGCCTATAGTCCTCTTTGGCCTCTTGGACGTTTTTATCGAATATATCGAGGTTGACGGAAAAACCAGTATACTTCGACCTAAGACAGTCCTCACACGGAAAAACAAGATGCAAATAGTAGTCGATGAGTAATTACACTTATTACGAACAAATAATAGTGCATTTCCATCACATTGCGCATATTATCTGGTGCTGGCGATGGCACCAACAATTGTTTTAGTTATTGAATTATAATGCAATTTTATAAGAAAACGAGTAAAAGGAATAATATTTTTCTATATACTTGTCTGTTCCGTTTTTCCTTTTTTAGAGCTATTTTAAATCAACAAAAATATAACCCAATGCAATAAAATATTTTTACAACAAAAACAAAAAACAATTGGGTATTTATTTTTAAAGAGAAAAATTAAATTAAAAATTTTAATTGAAATAAATTTTTTTATGAAAGAAGTGTGATAATTTATAATTAAAAAAATAGTGCGGGAAGAAACGAGAATGCTTTATTGTGAATCTAAAAAACAAAACGGCACTTAAGAAGGAGTATTTCAAAACCTAAGCATTTTCACCAAAAACTGCTCTTGGATCTACGCTCCTAAAATACTGAAAAATCATCAATTTTGGCGTAGTGAGCGATATTTACTTTATTTTTAATCATGAAAAGCCGAGCCGGAAAAACGCTGGTTAGAGTCATACTAACGTCTTATGTTAAAATTTTGGATTCACACCAATATGGATATTTTTCACAAATATAGAAATTTTTTTTTAAATAGGCTCTTTATTTAGCTAAGAATATCAAAAAAAGAGTAAAAAAAAAACGTTTACAAAAACAAATTTATTCCAACCATGCAGAGGGGGAGAGGTAATAATTTAATTCGACATTTGATAGTAGTTAGGTCAATTTTAAACAAACTTTGGGCGTGGCCCCGAAAATTTGTCGTATAATTAATATAGCGTATTATTTTAATTTTTTTTAACATATTTACGGACAAGTTTCGCTAATGTTTTAAGTATTAGGTATATGATTAATTTCAGTAATAAAAATGTATCAAATCTCGCCCACTTCCTAAGCCCTCCCACCTAAAATTTCTGAATTATTTTCAAGTCAATAGACAAAAGCATGATGCTACATTGTACCTGAGAGAAATAAAGCTAGTTTTTTCGACCGTTTTTCCAGCAACCCTAATGAGAAACTTTGAATTCACTGAAGCAATTAAATATTTAAATCACTTTAAGTTATAAAGCAAAACAAATTCTTTCATGGCAGTATAGACTACTGGAACTTGCCTAAAAATGAAAATTAAAATCATTAACTTTTTACCAGGGCAAAGACCAGCCCCGTACTGACATTGTCAGTGCGCACGTCCTAGTTAGTGAATAATTATTTAGAGCAAAATATAAATAAGTAAGAATTGTGACATGTAATTAATAAAAAGAAAACAGATAAAGAAAATGTTTAAATAAAATAAAATAGATACTGATTATTTATTATTTTTCCTGTGTTCTTGGTTATTTTATAAATGAAGAAAAGTCTTATTTAATTGTTTACGCTTAGGTTTATTATTATAACTGTCTTCAATACTAAAAATGAAAAATTTGTTTTGTTTTATTTATAATGTTGCATAATTTTTATTTGTAATTATTATAAGGTAGTATTTCTATAGGAATAAAAACTATGGATAATGAAATTGAAAGTAAATATTTTTGTTCAAAATCCTCCATTCTTCCGATATCAATCTAAGAAAAATATGGCTAACCATTTTCCATAAAAATAACAAACACACTATGTTTGTCAAACCCTTGTCGCTCGACTGGTTTTCGATATGTAACAACCTGCATATTGACGCACCCTTTAGGGTAGTTTGATGCTACAGCCCTCTGACTGTTGAAATACCTGCTTCCAAAGTTTGACGGACCCTCTGCTATTATTTTTTTACGTGACCACATTTGGAACATGTCAATCTGAAGTGAAGACTGGTGTTTTTCTTGTGATCTCTGAATGGTTCATTTAAAAAGAAAACAAGAATTTATATTTAGGTACAGAAGAAGAATATTTTGTTTTGTAAAAGTTTGCTGTCTTATCTGATGTATACCATTAACATTTATTATTTCTCTTGTTAAATAAAGCATCGAATTTAGAGGTTTTTTCAACAATAATATACCGATATATAATACAGTGGCGGCTCGCGGTCTTAAAGAGTGGTGAAGGGCTAAGTATAGTGAGGGTACTTAAACAAACATTGACTAACTTATATTTTAATTACGTACTTACATAGCTAGTTTTTGTAAATCAAATCGATTCTTCGGTTAAGGGGTAGCGTTTTATTTTAAAGCATCGGCAATAGTATTTTGATTTTGTTCAAAATTTAAAAACATTAACTTACATTTTAAGTGTTTACCAGAATCCCCGTGTTTACGCAACGATCGAGTAATATTTAAAAAATCTGTAAATCCGTCCCTATTCCAGGTGCAATGTTTATTCGAAACGAGTAAACACGACCAACAAAACAATTTTTATATATATAGAAAAGTGATTTTGTATTACGTGTAAAATTTTTTTCTTTATTAATATCATAGCAGAGCGCTTTCGGCTTACGCCATCCTCAGTGCTATCTGAAAGTGAGAATTGAAAATATTCTTTATAGGTTAAAAATAATGAAAATTTATTTGAGGAATTTAAAGAATTTAAAACATTCTTGTGATTTAAAAGATCTAAAATTTGTTCTCAATACTCACTCGTCAAGATTACATGATGACATCCTCATATAGGCCGAACGGCACTACGTCCACTTAATATTTTAAATTGATTAAAATTGTAAAAAAAAAACAATATAAAAACACAACATTAACATTTTTGATTTACAAAACCATGTTATAAGTGGTAAAAATAACGAACAAGTGAATCAAAGAAATCGAAAATGTGAGATGAGGTTACAGAATTAAAATCTATCCTTTTATTTTTATATGAAGAGAAGGATGTAATGAGTTTTTAGGTGTTTAATGTGAAAACCAAATGCATCTTGACATGTTTTGGCGGGATTTTTGAAATATCGTTTAGCGAGATTATGCTGGCTTTTAAAAACTGGCTAATATCTCTGTTGTTCATGAAAAAGCGATTTTCCGAAAAATTCTACGAAATAATATTTTATCTATGATCTGATATGACCCTGAGCGCTTTAGCTCGTACTAATCGTAGGCAATCCATTTTTATTAAAAAACAACAACAATAACAATTAGTATTAATGACAATGTTTCTATGAGTACAATAGTAATTTATTAAACACAATTGAACAGTTATTATTATATGTTTCAGTTTTTTTTCTGAATTTTTAGAAGATAAACTCGGTTAACTGACAAATAGCACTGAGGATGGTTGTTAAAACTTAACGTGTGTAGTCGTTTGCCGGCCGGCATTGGACTGCAGGCCTACTTTACCTTTAGACAAAAATGTTGTTTTTAAAAATGGCTGAAAGATCCTAAAAAGATTAAAATGTCAAAGATTTTATTGATTTGTAGCGCAAACATAAATGTTTGTGAAAAATAAAAGACTTCCATATGCCAACAGAGCTTTTGCGAACGAAGGCTTATGAAGAATTACTTCTACTGTATAAAACAGTAGATGTTGGAGCAACTATAGAATTTGTGGAATATAAGATACACAATATGAGAAGTGCATTCAAAAAGGAACTTAAAAAGGTTAAAATATCAAAAAGAAACATAATTTAATAAAAACTCGAAACAATAATTTTTATCATTCACCCTAAAAAAAATTTTAAAATTACTTGCACTCGATTGTCTGTGCACAAGTCTTCATCCAAATTGTTTATCCTTTCCTTTTTCTCTGCTTGTGTAATATAATAACAATTTCCGCTGCGCTCTTGAACTGACGATAAAAACTGAGCGTATGTAGTGAACTGGAGGCCGCAATCGAGTCCGGCCCAGAACTGCCGGCCATTATTGGTAAACAAAACTGGTGTAGTGTGACTATCGATAAATTGCTGGCCGGCGGACAGAACCTAAGTAGACTCCTTTAGAACTTGAATGTTATTTTGACGTATGGCGCATTTTATCAACAATATTTTCATGATGGGATTCATCTATTTGAAAATATGGATCAATTGATAATGTGCTTGTTTGGCCGGTTATTTTTATTAATTCTTGTTGTATTCCTGCTTTGCTTAGATTACAGTAATTGTTCGGCTATTATGGTAAGTAACTTTCATGTGCTCCTACTGGATGGACTGAAAAGTTTACTTTTATTTAAAAAATGTTCTTTATATTTATGTATTTTTGTCTTTTACATTGATATGGCTTGTGCAGTATTATTAATTACCTTATAGTTTATCCTTAAAAAAGGAATAGGGAGCCACGAATACGGTTTGGTGTGAGCAAAAATATTGCAGACACACAAAAAGTAGTGCTACGTCCGGTTTGCTTAAGGCATCCCGTTCACTAGCAACTTTTGTTATAGCAACTAAATAGTTCAGTCATCCAAAAAGTTGCCCGTTATCTCCGGCAGCGCGTTTTGTGATTAGGTTATTGTTATTATTTGATGTTATTATTGTTATATGGGTGCCAGTTGAAAATAAATACCCTTTCTTATTCAGTGGCAGCTCGTCAGGTGAAGGTGAACCAAAAAAATAAAAATAAAACCAGGGGGAAAGTTTTTCGTCAATATTAAATATTAATGTAGCAATACAGATACCATTTTAGCCCTAAAAAAATAATTATGTTCGAATTAATAATATTAATTTAATCCGAATGTAGCTATTTATAATAGGGCCACGGTTAACTCTGGTCACTAATTACAAACACTCGTGTATTATGGCGCGCCCTAGCCGACCGTGTCCGTTAGCTCAAAGCAAGTGAAGACCCAACGCCCAACATGGCTTTGATATTCACCGTTGCTATGATTACGTGACGTCAGTCAGGCAAACAACATGTAACAATTTGCATTATGATGAAGGGCAATTTACCTAACCTTAAGGTATTTATTTTGAGGCTTCGCGAAACTTATGGTGATAGATATCGTTTTTACGTGATTTACTTTGTGATTAAAAAGTTTTGTTTTTATTTTTCAGTTAATTCAGTATTGTACGTACCTATACTTAGTTGTGTGTTTTAAAAATGAATCCAATTAATGACATGTTTTGTAATTTGTTGAAAACTCCATTCAGTCGTTGGACAGATGAGGATAAGAGAGACGTTTTGTTACACTGATATTTAGTCAATGTTTGTTTAAGTACCCGCACTATACCTAGCTCTTCACCATTTTTTAAGAGCGCGAGCCGCCACTGTTCTTATTACGCCTAATTAAAAACCTACATTTTGCTTCTTACATTGCTAGTTGCCCCTCTGTAAAAAAAACTTACGGCCGCGCTTGCTTTGTGCTAACATTTTTTGTAGTAGTTGTACTTTAATTATAAAGAATTATGATATATTAAAAAAAAATGTTAAAACCACTTTAGTCACATCTACTAACAGCTTAAACAGGATCGCTTTGTAATAATATTCAGGTGTGATATTAGGGTCGCGGGGTTTGGCGAACAGTAAAATTAGAATGTCAAGTTTGATTTATCGAAATTGGGTATCGAGTGCTTGTTTGGTTTGATACAAGTCTGCGATTAGTTCCATACAATTAAATAGGTTTTATTGTAAATGACGATAGCGGAGTTTATGAACTTAATACGACAATAGGTAGTTTGATTTTATCAATAACTATGATTAACCTTTTGATCCAACAAATTAGATTTATCTATCTGTATTTTACCTATGTCCACCAATCACAAAGTGTAATACTGATTAGTTAGGGTTATGATAACTTATTCACAATTCAGGTAAGTAGTTATTTTCGGGTATATGACAAGAAAAAACAATTCCTTCTTCATTAAAAAAATTGCCAACGTTTCGATCTTTATTTGGTCTTTATCAAGGCTGTAACAAAACACCAATATTAGAAAATACATTAATCAAATTAGTATTTTTTTCTCTCTATATATAGGTACCTATATAAGAAAAAATTATATTTTATGAAATTATTTTAAAATAAATTTTATATTATATCTCTCTTTATATTTCATTATTTTTTTCTATCGAAACTCAGAAACCTGCTTATAAAATATGCTGTAATGTTCTGCAAACTGAGAATATATATTTATATAAATCAATATATCCTAAGAAAAATAAGTTAGTTAATTGTTTATAGGAATAAAGAACGCCGGATATGACACACACGAAGCCCAATGATAATACAAAATATACAAATGTGTAGTTAAGCATCAAACACTTACCTATTTCTAAAGTAGAGGAACATAAGTGTCAAAATAACTATTAAAATCATCTCCAACCGGGAACCCACATTTAAAACTGACGTGGAACAAATATTTGTGTATAAAACGACCCACACCCCAACGAGTACTCTTAATGAAGGATGTATTATATCTATATAGTATATAGTATATCTTTTTTTTTTCCTTATTTCTTACCATTTGTCTTTTTTTCTCATTTGAAAAAATATATAATATACAGTGTGTCCAAAAAAGTATGCACATATGTAAAAGTTTTTTATTACCGATTTCTCATAAAATTTTATTCTAGATAAAAGTTGGTGCATGCCTTGAAACTATAAATGCATATTTCACATTTCACCTGCGGCTAATAGTAAGGGAGCAAATGCCATTTTTTCGAAATTGCATTAAGAGTAAAGTACCTTAGTTATTAGAAATACAGCAAAATTTTATATGGAAATGTTATTGCAAATTAAAAACATAGCCCAAATATCAAATTTGAGTTACGTGTCTCAATTTTTTTTAAATATTTTATATGCATTTTTTTAAAGTAGGTTTTTGGACTTTAGCGTACTGGGTGAAAATGACAAATAAATTAGTAGTTATTTTCAGTACTATGAATAGGGTTGGGTTTTATTATAATTTGGTTTCGAACAAAAGTTGGCTAAAATATATTTAAGTAGGCGTGCAACACGCTTATATCTAAACCGACCCGGTTCATTGAAAAGTTTGCAACTACTTAATGCATTTTTATTATAAACCCACGTTTAAGTTATTTTGATAAATATATTAAAATTTTGTAAACGAAAAATCGACCAGAGGCGTGCCGTTTAGGGGAAATTAAAGATTAGAAAAAAATAAATAAAAATTGAGACACGTAACTCGAATTTCGTATTTGGGCTATGTTTTTAATTTGCAATAACATTTCCATATAAAATTTTGCTGTATTTCTAATAACTAAAGTACTTTAACCTTAATGTAATTTCGAAAAAATGGCATTTGCTCCCTTACTATTAGCCGCAGGTGAAATGTGAAATATGCATTTATAGTTTCAAGGCATGCACCAACTTTTATCAAGAATAACATTTTCTGAGAAACCGGTAATAAAAAACTTTTACATATGTTTTTTGGACACACTGTATATAATTTTAATTAACTTGAGTTCAACAATCATGATTCTCTAATACACTAAAACAAAGAATTTGTATATAAATTCAATAAATAATTAGGTATACTGTATATTAAGTTCTTGGGTGTCCATTCTACAAATAATTGTGTTATGAAGAGTTATGTAAATCATTTCACTTAAAACCCTTTTGTGATAGTTACTCTCTCGGTCCAGAATAGAGATACCAATCAAGATTGTGGTCCCGATTAAAGTGGCGTTGTGATAATGCTGTTTTTTCTGGTTTCTTACGATTGTTTTTTGTTACATACAGGGTGGCCCATTTGTCTGACAAAGTAATATACCGTCTCTACTATTAAAGATATCAAAAAAAAGTTTTTATAAAAGTTGTGAGGTATAAAAAAATATATGTTCTAAAATTATTTTTAAACATACAGGATGGTCCAAAAAAGTAGGACAATAAAAAGAAACATTTTTTTAAACGAAACACCCTATATATTTTAGCATTTTTTGTTTCCTTACAAAAATGTCCATATGACGCCATATTTAGTTTTTTAATTTTTTACAACGTTGCCAAACAAAATGCAAAATTCTTAAAATTTTGGAAAAAACATGATAGTAAAAAATTACCTGTATTTCTCAATAAGAGTATCGAAAATCGAAAATTTCTTGTAAGCTCTTAAGTTTAGGGATAGAAAAACTGTCTTAAATCATTAAGTACCGAAAATTTTGTACAGGGTGTTTTCTGTTGACATCCAAATATACAAAATTTTAAAACACAATACCTCTGTTTTTTCAAATGAAACACCCTATATTTATTAGGCTCGTCTGATAGATATTGTAAGTATCTTTTATTATTGTTAAGTCATATCTATACATAAATTTACTAGTTTTGGCAATATTTCGATTTTAATTTAAATTTTGGTGAAAAAAACTATAATTTTTATTTTTCTAGTAAGCCATGACCAGCAAACTAAAAACAAATGTAATTAAATATTATCCCTTATTAAAATAAATTGATAACCATAGTTAGTTACGTATTTATTTAATTTAAAAAATTTTGTTTTTATTACGCAACTGAATTGAAAATAAGTTTACAAACATTATAAATATAAATATAATAATTATAAATATGACATTATATTCAATTACATTTGTTTTAACTTTGCTGGTCATGGCTTACTAGAAAAATAAAAACTATAGTTTTTTACACCAAAATTTAAATAAAAATCGAAATATTGCCAAAACTAGTAAATTTAGGTATATGTATGACTTAACAATAATAAAAGATACTTACAATATCTATCAGACGAGCCTAATAAATATAGGGTGTTTCATTTGAAGAAACAGAGTTATTGTATTTTAAAATTTTGTATATTTGGATGTCAACAGAAAACACCCTGTACAAAATTTTCGGTACTAAAAGATTTAAGGCCGTTTATCTAGGCCTTAACTTAAGAGCTTACAAGAAATTTTCGATTTTCGATACTCTTATTGAGAAATACAGGTAATTTTTTACTATCATGTTTTTTCCAAAATTTTAAGAATTTTGCATTTTGTTTGGCAACGTTGCAAAAAATTAAAAAACTAAATATGGCGTCATATGGACAATTTTGTAAGGAAACAAAAAATGCTAAAATATATAGGGTGTTCCATTTAAAAAAATGTATCTTTTTATTGGCCTACTTTTTTGGACCATCCTGTATGTTTAAAAATAATTTTAGAACATATATTTTTTTATACCTCACAACTTTTATAAAAACTTTTTTTTGATATCTTTAATAGTAGAGACGGTATATTACTTTGCCAGACAAATGGGCCACCCTGTATCTATGTATAGAGAGAAAAAAAGGGAATACATTCCCTAATATTGGTGTTTTGTTACAGCCTTGATAAAGATCGAAATATCGGCAATTTCTTAATTAAAAAGGAATTGTTTTTTATTGTCCTATACCTGCAAATACCTACCTACCTGAATTTGAATTAGGACGCTAATTTCACAACATATTCACAATTTTTATTAACTGCGGCGCGCGGCAGTGGCTCATCGGTTAGTCCCTGGTATTCGACGGTGGCCTTCCGAGATCGATCCTCGCACAATAAAAAGTATGTCCTAATTTTAGTAGGTTTAAGAATGCAGGAAAAAATGTAAAATGTATCATCCCTCACCCCATTCACACTGGTAACCAGGCTAGATGAGATCGGATATCTCGTGAGATGCGCAAGAAGGTACACACTCCCCAATTGATAGGTCATGCAATGAGGCAAGAAACCGAGAGTAGCCCTTGGAGTGAGTGTCGCATGACTGACGATCGTGGTTCGGAACCCACCTTAAGCTGTAGGTCCCGTAAACACAATAATAAATGGTCAAAAATGATCATTTTATAATGTGGGATTGATAACAAAGTTGTATCATAAGTAGTATCTCGACATTTCAAAAAAATGTAGTTATGTCTCACCTTTTGCAAGGGGTATAAAAATATATTTGTTTATGCCAAAATGCAGCACAAACAAAATCTCAATCGACGTGTTTTTCAATTTTTCAAAAATAGTCTTTCCTAAACTTCTAACAAATTTGTTCCAATTAAAGTCCCCAATCTGTATATGGTTTAGACTTTAGACCGATCCAGTCTGGTGGAGTAACGCATATCGATGCACGTAACACGTCACAGGCATGAGCCCAAATCATAATATATCAATCAAGCAGTCTATTTGAAAAGTAACCAGACAAACGTCCAACTGCAAAAATTAAATTTAAAATACAATCTATTTGATGAATGCGAATCGTGAGGTTGTTTCCCGGGCGAATATAAATTCCCATCAAAGAATATGACGTAGGCAAACGCATTCTAAACACGAAACATGTGTGTGCCTCTTTAAAACATGCAAATGAACCATTCCTTATGGTAAACAGTTTAAAGTTTTGAATTAAGTATAAATAGGGGAGACCTGTTTTAATTGTAACGCTTAGGTATGCATGTTCATTGAGGTCTGACATTATTGTATTTTAATCCCACCACCAAAGTGATTGAATAAATGGGCTATTCCAGTTAACTGCACCGATAACATTTTATATGTATTCTTGTTTGTGATGAACAGTGTAGCAACCATTAAAAATAAGATTTTTTATTTTTAAAGAAAATTCCCCCGAATGCACAAAATACTGAAAAATTCTTATTTTAAGCACATTACAACTATAAGTGGTCCTTTGCATATCCCACAAATACACACTTGGCGTAAAAATTTCCCTTTTCTTCTTTGTCTTCTTCTTCTAGAGTCTACCTACCATTCCTAACCCCTTATACTCAAGCATAATTTTAAAATGTACACCTTAATGGTCTCTACAACTTTTGCATTTCGAATTTTTATGTTATTCTTAAGATAAAGGCGAAAATTAACTTTATTCTATCGTTGACTCACCCTGTACTTTTGTCTTTTATTCATAAAACAATATAAAATAGAAGTATCTCATATACAGGGTGCTACAAATTCGTGTGTGTATAAGGGGATCTCGAAAATGGTAAGAGATACGAAGAGGGTTAAAAAAATTAAAAAAGTTGCGTATTTTGGGGCTTTATAATTTGGTTAAAGAAAATTGCAAATATTTCGAATGCTTTCGAATATATATCCGAAAAAAACTAAATTTCTATTTTTGGTTTTTAATTTTTTGCGTCTTTATTTTTGACTTGGGAAAAACAAAAAACACTTTTTGATAGCCGGCTTTTATGTTCTAAAAAATGGCATTATTAGTTTTCAAATTCGACGTTTCGTTCTTTAAATACCAACCCCAAGTCAATTTTTTTAATTACGCACCTGGAATTTTAAATACAATTTTAGGGTTGGTTGGTTGGTTGGTTTAAGGCGGGGGTCGGGCGTTCGGCCCAAGCTTCCTGCACTGCAGCCTAGTGACTTATTGTGCTCCCCTATCTTGCTAGAAATGGTTTGTTCCCTTTATAACGTCCAGCAAATTCCTACCAAGTTTGTCATGCGGGAGGTTGTCCCCACATTGGATATCTCCGAAGATCGTGAGTCTCCTTTGGGTCAGTGCTTCGCAATTATATATGATTTTAGGAACTTCTAAGCTTTAGAAATTTAATACAATTTGAAGTTTTTTGAAATTTTAACGTTTTGTCATCTAATAAAACATTTTTTCAAATTATCTGTCTTGAATATTTAAAGTCAAAACAAAAAAAAAATTCTGATTTTAAAAATACGTCCATTTTTATTCAAAAAGGTCTGATATTTGATATTTTGTAAGAGAAAAGCCCAAAAGTCTCGGCCTCAAATATTTTTCTGTCTGTTAATTTTTGTTACATGTTTCACCTGAAACTGGCATCATTACACCGTATATATACATTAAAAAAAATTGAAATTGTTTTTGAAACAAACATAAGCGCATCCCAGTAACATAACTAGACTAACACTCAGTGACCTTTGTTTTCGCTTGGGAACTAATTTTTTTTTATGTTTTTCAGTGTTTTAGTCTAGGTCTCTGGCAAAAACAAATAACTTAAGATATATTTTATATTATTAAAATAAACAAAATACTAATAAAAAATAGAATTGTTTCTCATTGTATTGTTACGGTAAATCTTATTGAAATAATTAACAGCCTAAACACCATAACCACCTGTAATGTAATGTGATTTTAATATTTAAGTAATCTTAAAAAATATTTGCCAGGGCCGTAATACTAAAGAAAGAATAATTTAAAATACTAATGATGTGATATTTGATGACAAAACGTTAAAATTTTAAAAATCTTTAAATTGTATTAAATTTCCAACGCGTATAGAAGTCACTAAAACTGTTTTTTAAATTCCAGGTCCGTATTTAAAAAAAATGTGGTTGGTATTTACAAAAGGAATCTAACCTTTAAAAATCAGCACTTAAAAAGGAAAAATTTTAAAAACTAAGTTTTTCTGACAAAAAAGGCGTTCATATTACCAATCCTAGTCCCTTAATCCATCCTTCTTAAAAAAATCAATTATTTTGGAGTGATAGTTGTAAAATAGATATTTACCGAAAAAGTCGATAATAGGGTACTCGTCTATCATTCAAGAAATTGATTAGAGCCTTTGTGACAACTGTAAGCAGGGGCGGTTTTAGACCCAAAATATTGGGGGCACCACATTGGCGTAGCCAGAAAATATGCTCGGGGGGGGAGGGGCGTAAGTAGGAAATTTTTTTTTCTGAAGAGAGGGATAGTCGGGACTATATGTATTCCATGGTATTGTACCTAGCGAAGAAGGCGGAAAAGCGCCGCAGGCGAAAAATTTTTGGGGCCACGCCCAAAGTTCGTTTAAAATTCACCTAACTACAACTACAAATTAATACCTCTCCCCCTTTGCATGGTTGGAACAGACAAGTATATAATAGAAAAATTCTATAAAATATCATTCTTTTTACTCGTTTTCCTTTAAAATTGCAACAAAAATCAATAACTAAAACGATATGCGTGTGAAACCTTAATCTCTATATAAAACAGGACTTTTAGAAGGAAAAGTGTAAAAACTAAACGTTTCCTACAAGACCTTTGTAATCTAAGCCAAGAATAGATTATTTAAAGATTTAAATTAGGAGTCCATGAGTGAGATGAAAATGCAGCCCGGCAGCCCCTCTTATATACGCCAGTGGGCGCAGCCACAATTTTTGGTAGCCTTCGCAAGCAAATAACGCCACAGCCCAAAATTTTTTAGGATCATGCTCAAATTGTATTAAATTATGTAAATAATCAAGCACCCGGAATTTTTTTCAGTGGCATGAATTTTATAGTATTTTTCAGAAATGTTTGGAGGTCCTGGGTCCCCTCAGGCCCCCCCGTAGAACCGCCCCTGACTGTAAGTAAGTGTGTGTGTGATTGGAGTCTGTGTGACAACTAAACCTGGTCTCCCCTATAATAAACAGTTTTGAATTATAAATAACTTGGCAGATTGCAAGCCTACTTTGACTAAGCTATAAAATTACATTTTAAGATAAGATCGGAACGGGTTGACTGATATAATCAAGCGAGAACGGATTATGTTGGAACTTTCGTCAGGTATTATCTATATTTCATTTAACATTTTTAATTAATCTTTAGTTAAGAGATTATAACGGCATGCAAATTGAATTCTATTTTTGCACGTAGCTATAATTGAATTTAATCAGACTCGCAAATACAATGGGATTTTTCATTATAACCGAATTTATCATATTATTCAGCATTGACATTCTGAATAATTAGATTCTATTGAAAAAATATGCCATTAATATAATCTTCTTTTTTAAATCGATTAAGAGCCTTTCATACCAGCGTGAAACGCGGCATCGTTTCCTGGCTTATCTAATTGAAAATTTAATACAAAAATTTTACTAAGGGGTTCCGTTCACAAGAACTTTTAGTTTGGCATCATTCGCCATAAACCTTAATTTAAAAAAAATTCAATTACATAATATATAGGTTCAAATTATATCATTCGCCATACAAAATATAAAATAGAAATATTGCGGCTATTCGTGTTGTTTTCTTATGTTCCATTAAAATTACAAACGATGCCCCGATATTATCTTCAAAATCTCCACTGAGGCTGCACCACTTAATTCTCGTAAAATTCATTTTTATAATATTTGGTATACAGGGTGTCCCATCGGAAACCGAATCGATCTATATATAGAAAACTATACATAGGAAAAATTTGAAAATTTGACAGTATGCTGATGCTGATGAGGGCGACCGGTTCTAAAATATTTTCATAATGGTGGCACTTCCGGTTATACCGGAAGTAAGTGTCAACTTGCTTATTTTAAATAGGACACCCTATATATTACTACATTTTTGCATTCTACGCAAGATTCTAGGCAGATTTTGTATGCCATGTCCTATACCTATGTCTAAACGTTTTTGACATATTTAAATTTTTATGTCAAAAATGACGTTTGCAAGCCTTAGAATAATTATCAATTTTTTCTATAAAGAAGCCTTATTTATTTAATTTAAGTGGGATTCCTAGTTATAAAGCACCTGCTTTAATAGATTTTTTATAATATTTTCATAACTATTAATACAGGGTGTTTAAAAAATAAGATTAAAAATGAAATTGAAAAAACTGCAAAAATCTAGATTTTCAAATGGAAATATCCAAATTTTATAATTATTTCTTATTTAGCATTAAAAATAAGGGTAAGTTTGTGTAAAATTGTATATCTTAAAAGTTTTTAGTTTTCGATATATTGCCAATTTAGTATTTTTATAAGGCGATTTTGCTGCAGATTTTAAGTTCAGTTTAAATTAAATAAATAGGGCTTCTTTATAGAAAAAATTGATAATTATTCTAAGGCTTGCAAACGTAATTTTTGACATAAAAATTCAAATATGTCAAAAAAAATAAGTATAGGACATGGTCTACAAAATCTGCCTAGAATCTTGCGTAGAATGCAAAAATGTAATAATATATAGGGTATTCCATTTAAAATAAGCAAGTTGACACTTACTTCCGGTATAACCAGAAGTGCCACCATTATGAAAATATTTTAGCCCAGTTGCCCCAATCAGCATCAGCATACTGTCAAATTTTCAAAATTTTCCTATGTATAGTTTTCTATATATAGATCGATTCGGTTCCAGGTGGGACACCCTGTATAATAAATTTTTTTATTGCTATCGCCAGACACGGGTACAATATGCGCGATGTGGTGGAAATGCACCATTTATTCGTGATGACTCATCGATTAATGTTTACCCTTAAATAGATGCAGAGAAAGCGGAAAGTTGGAAAACACGCAGTGGCGCAGCCAGAGAGGAAGGGAGCTGCCGAGCTGGAGTCGGAAACGCTTAGTTTTTAAAATATTTCGTCTAAAAGCTCTGTTATGTGTAAATAAATTAAGTTTTCGGACGCACATCGTCTTAGTTATTGGGTTATAAATGCAATTTTAAAGAAAAACGAGTGAAGAAAATATAATTTTAAAGTATTTTCCTATTACATACTTGTCTGTCCCGTTTCTTCTTTTATAGAGCAATTTTTGTCAACAAAAATATAACCAAATGCAATAAAATATTTTGATAACCAAAACAAATGACTAATCTCAAAGTGTTCCGGGCGATGTATAATTGGACACAGGCCCGCGCCTAGCACTTTTGGCGCCCTTGTGCAAATTTAAAATAACGCCCCAAATTCGTTCAACGTTCATATTATGTGAGTACAGATACGGGTTAAGTTAGGTATTATTATCCACTATTGAATTGAACAATAATTTTAAAAAGTATATTCATAAATTTATTTTTATATTTTACAAGTACAAGCCATACAAGTATTTTCTCATTGAGATACATAACATAATTATAAACTTATAGAAAACAGAAATATATTCTAACAGTATTACAACTCAAAATTTTTGTATTTTAGTTTCAAATGTAATATATGATACAAAAGCACAAGAAATAAAAAAAATATTTAAAACATAAAAAATACTCGTTTATATATCACAGGACGAAACTGATCGACAAATAAAAACAAAACAATATATTATTTTAATAATGCAACATGTCACAAATGTCACAAATTTTGTTTTGACAATGTTGTTTGTTGCTTTATCTTTTTTTTACTTTTGAGTTTTAAGGCTTTTCGGCGCCTTCGGCGCCTCGGCGCCGTCGTGCACTACACGACTTTGCCCTTATGTACGGCGCGGGCCTGATTGGACATCGTCCGTATACAGATGCACTGTGGCGTAGCTTAGGTTCTTAGTTAGTTGTGAGGTATGTATATAGAGTAAAAAATAATGGATTTTGTACGAAACCTTGAGGACCACCACATGAGATGCCCATACGACCTGAGAAATTCAAGTTAAGTTTTACAGAATGTGTCCTTCCTGAAACTTTAGGTATCGAAAGATGAAACGAACTTTTCCATCTCTGGAAAGAGGACTTTTTTATGCAGAAACTAATAATGTGTAGTATTGAAGGGAGAATATGTGGACAACAGTAATCCAATCCAATTTCATCAGTACGTATTGACTGAGGCTTCATAGAGTAGAGAGCTTTGCGGACCTCCTCGAAAGTTGCAAGTTTGAATCCAAAAGTGCCAGCGTCTCGGTTTTTATTTTGTGAATAAAAGCTTAACGTACAATGTTACCAATTGCTTCCCTTCCATCGACGACGTGTACGCCCCTGGTTCATTCTAAGACGTAAGCAACTATAATCTTATTTTGTACCCGTTTCATCGCAAACTCCTTTCTAAGAAACATTGTATGAAGGTTCGTTACGGGATAACATATCACATGTCGCACAAGTTAGGTACGTAATACATTTTCAACTGCCATTATAAGGTTTCCAGTGTATGGCTTAGAAATTATGAAAAGGTCGCAAAAAGTAAATATTTCAAGGATCATTGGATTAGTCCTTTATAAGGACTCTATGAGTCACATGGAATAGCGCAAATATAACAGGGATGGCTTAAGTTTTAAAAATTAAAACTGAAAAATATTCTACGAGCATATGCAAAAAACAATAACAATAAATTATATTCACCTGAAGACGACTGGAGATACTTACCAGTTGAAACGTTGTGATGTAAAACAAATAAAGACAATGCAAGTCCAAAACTCTTCTATCGTTCAATAAATTATATGTAATCAAATGAACGTGTAATAGTTATTTACGATATAAGTGTTGTAAAGATTCATATTACAACACGAGATGTTAAAGTTGTCAAACGAGGCGTCAGCCGAGTTTAATAAAACATCGAGTGTAGTAATATGAATTTACAACAAGAATTACAATATTCTTACAACAAGAATATTGTACAAAATTTTATCTACTTTCATCAATGAATAAAAATATTTGGCAAAAGGCATTTTTTTAAATAAAAATGCACCGGCTATTAAGTTTACTAATCAAGTTTTTTATGTTACCTTTCGCATAGTTACTGTTTCGCATGATTACTGTCGAAACTTTGTCAAACAAATTCAAAAATATAAAAAGCGTTTTTCAAAATGAGCGATTCTGATGGAAGTTTAGCCTCTGATATAGAAGCAGCGGCAAACGAAGCGATCTCAAGTTTAGTTCCGACAAAATCCAAGGCGCGGTATGAGTTGGAGTATCAGAAGTTTGAAGATTGGTGCAAAGCTAACAAAATAAAGGAGGTGTCTGAGAAAATCCTTTTGGGTTATTTTTTCGTAAAGCAACGCTCCCAGAAACCATCTACACTATGGACTCCTACTCAATGTTGAGAACTATGATTTCAGTCAAGAAAAATCAAGATATAAGCAGATTTTCTCAACTAATCGCCTTTTTGAACAAAAGTTCAGAGGGTTACAAGGCCAAAAAGTCCAAAGTTTTCACAAAGAAAGACGTATGTAAGTTTCTTAGTACTGCAGATGATGAAACATATTTACTTATTAAGGTTGTTATGATAATCGGCATTTTTGGGGCTTGTCGGTGCGAAGAACTAGCTAAGTTAATGTTGGATCATATTGAACACAATGATTTGTATATAAAAATTGTGATTCCATTCTCGAAAACCAAAATTATGCGAGAATTTGTTATAACAGAAGAAAATGTAACAGGTGTCAACTGTTTAAGTATTTTTCGAAAGTATGCTAAACTTCTTCCTCTTAATGCAACTCACAGGCGGTTTTTTGTATTTTATGGAAAAGGAAAATGCACCTTCCAGCCTTTCGGAATTAATAGTTTTGGAAGTATACCAAAAAAGATTGCAACAAAACTTGGATTGAATAATCCCGAAGGATACAGTGGACATTGTTTTAGGAGGTCCTCAGCCACCATTCTAGTTGATGGTGGTGCAGATATGCAGATGTTAAAGCATCATGGGGGCTGGAAATCCACTTCTACGGCAGAAGGCTACGTTGAAAATTCTTTAGAAAATAAGAAACAAATAGCAAAGAAGATCATGGGGTCAGACGCGGATTTAATGATTGGAAATTCGAAAGTAAAGGGCTCTATCACATCCATTTCTGGTATACAAATTTCTAACTGTAAAAAGTGTATTATTAATGTTTGTAATAAACCCTAAGTGTTATATTTTAATTAATAATTGGTAATTAATTTTATGATTGTTAATAATAAATCATTCTTCTAAAAAGTGTGGTTTTATTTAACAGCAAAATTTTAATAAACCCGTTTTTTTCCATTATAGCTTTAGTGCTGTAAATGCATCTGTTACAGCACTAGTGCTGTAATAGATGCCCTTACAAAACGATTTACAGAACTGTAAAATTCATATTACTAAATGAAAGTAGATAAATTAGAATTACATAACTAAATAATCTTTGGAGACAGTAACATACACACACAAAAAAATAAACCATTTTGATTAGTAATGTCACAATAGTATTGTCAGGTGGCTGTGTAAATGTCAATTTTTGTTGAGTGATAAAGTGACAAAGTCATTTTTTATTTAATTTTCCTACGACCACCTATGAAAATGAGAAAAAAAGCATGGTTACTTTGGTAGCAATAGCGTAGAATTGAGCTCTAGCCTACAGATCGCAAGGTCATGAAAAAGTTAAACTACAAATAAAGGAAAAGCCTATTGACAAACTATGAAACCATATATTAACTGGAACATAATCCTAAGTATGCTTATTTCAACACTAGTGTTGAAATATTTTTTTCAACACTTGTGTTGAAATATTTTTTTTCACAAATCAAAGGCTTTATTAATAAATAATTCTTTGTGGGCGTAGGGAAAATAGTGTACATTACTTATGTGAAAGTGATTATTCTAAAACTCGAAGAATTTCCGCACTCGGCTGACGCCTCGTGCTAAATATTTTCTCGTTTGATAAATATCACTTTCATCACTTGTTATGTAATATACTATTATTGTGACTAATTTTAAGCTTCATTACTACTATTTTCCTAATAAATCTGGCACAATATTTTTTGTCATATCAAAATATGACAAGGGAATGACATTTATACTGATCGTGTAATTTGTGTAAATTTCAAGATGTGGCCTGACTGATGTAAATTCTTATCAGAAACAAAACTGATGGAAGAACAACAAATGATTTATTTAGAACTGTCAGTTAAATGATCGTGTAGGGTCTGAATTATTATGCAAAAATTAAAGCAATGAAAAGTATAAATACATCTTTTTGACTGTGCTTTAGCAAACTATTGTTGCAAGAAAACTACCATTCAAACGCGCCGTATTTTAAATGAAAAAAAAACCTTCTTAACAATAGCAATTCATCGGGGGTATACGGGCTTTTTCAATTTCACCATTATTGTGTACCCAATACCGACCCTACGGATCCGGCTCTGAAAAGAAAAAGAATAAAAGCACGAAACACGGACTGTGAGCCTTGGGCGACTCAAAGCTCTGAATTTATGATTGAGATTTGAGAAATAGTGTAGGATAACAATTGCTTATTTTGCTTGAATGATTGCCGTATAAAATAACTACTTCCAAAGAATGGAAAAACGTAAAAAAGAAACGAGAATTTCAGGTTTTATGGCATTAGGGTGTTGCAGTAAGGAATATATTAAGCTTTATCTTTGACGTGGCGTATTTAGGCTTTACAGGGGTCAGAGCTTAAAACTTTTTCCTTTGATTACACATGGGACGAAGAGATTGTTTGAAGTTTGGAACTTCAATCCGACGAACAAAGTAACCAACAAGTTTGTTTTGTTGTTTTTCTGTTGAAATTCTATCTCTTTTCCATCTAAAGCGTTTTGCTGTCAAATAGACAAATAAACGAGAATCTTAAGTGGAATAACACACATCCAAAATCATCCGAAAGACAATATGATTTACATCTTCTACATGACAGGAAAGTAACACTAACTTAAAGAATATTATGTTTAATTCAAGCATAAGCTAGGTTTACCATTTCTAAAATAAAATAATACTAAATTCCAATAATGGCTTATTTTAAATAACAATATTAGGATTGATCGAAAGAGAAGGCTTAATCAGCCTTAACTAGAACTCAGGAGCAGCCAAGCTGCCTATCTCTCATGTGTCGAATAAATCACCGACAACAATGAGCTAAGGAGTCTAGCGGATCAATATGATAACTGGACATCGAACGTCGACGATTGACCATCTATAGGCACAGACCCTTTGCGGGCCGCGGCCTCAGGATGGTTGCGCGACTCTTATGAGTCCCAGTAGGACGAAACAACGAAAGGATTGAACTGTTAATGGAAGAAAACAGGGCATACCGTTGTTAGCAGTGAGTCATACGACCCATAAACTGCCATTCCCCACTGACAAGGTGAGGGGACAGCGGGTAATAGACGAAGGGGTGCACAGAGTGCAAACCCCGGACTCTCAGCACCGGTGGAGAACTACCAATAAACTATCGTTTACCGATAGGTACGTCTGTCGGGTTTTGAGGTACCATGGCCAGCCTGTCATTTAATTTGATGTTAACATTCCTTGCCTCACTTAAAATGAAATGTGAGGTCATACTTCTTTCTGTTTCTGGGTGCTCATCAGTGATCTGGCTTGGCAATGTGACACGTCGATGTACAGTTACAATATTAGGATTGTTAGAACACAGAACTTTTTATTACTTTAAGAAAGCATGAAAAATAAATTTCAAACCACCTGAGAGTACATTTTTACACATATTTTTCGTAATTTTAGCAGTAAAGATTTAAAAATATGAGACATTAATAAGTGTGTAAGTTGGTATTTTTTGACCAATTCAAACCTACAATACCATTTCCGGTTTAATCGAAAGCGAAGTTAACTCTTAAATTTTAGATGGAAATTCCTCATTTTTATTCGACGTTTAAATTCTATAAAAAATTCTCTTTTGGATGACATATCACACTTTATTATTTGTTTTTAACATGGATGCCTAGATCAAATGTCCTTTGTTTAATAAAATGTTTAGAACTTTGGTAAAACAGGGTAAGTTGTAAGTTATAAGAGGCATCTAAATAGGTAAGAATATATATAGAATGTAATCTAAATAAATAAATCCTTATAACGTCACCCTTTTTTGGAACACCCTGTATAAACATACATATTTTCCTGAAATGCGGCATAGGATACAGGTAAAGTCTACAAAATATCAGAATCCTAACTAATTCATAAGTGACATATAGAAGACGGGAGGTGAGGTGCAGGACCCTGTATATTATACAGGGTGTCCCATAACTTATGGGCTGTAGGGTAACAGGAGATACTAGACATCAAACTAAGCCGATTAAGTCCTATAAGTTTTTTCGGATTGTTACTCATTCTAGAGATACCGGGTGTTGAAAGTAAAAGTTTATTTCGAAAATAAGCCATAATTTTAAAACGGTTTAATGAATCCAAGTGAAAGTTGGCAATATTATGTTTTTATGAGCAAGAAATAAGGATTTGTAGAAATGTTTAAGTTTCAAACTAAAGGGCGCTAGTTGCATACACTGGGCTTCATAAATCTATGATTTTTTTTCTTACCTGTGATAGGTGTTTTTCAATTATAGTTTCTTAAAGAAGGACATTTTCGGAGTCAAAAAGGTGTACTTGATTGATCTTAATATCTTTAACGGTTTTCGAGATATTTCTCTTTAAACATCCCAAAGCCTAAAAAAATATAGTACATAATTAAATTAATATTTTAATTAAAAAAAATACTTATATGACATAATCGGTTTAGTTTAACGCTTAGTATATCCAGTTATTTTACGGCCCATAAGTTATGGGACACCCTGTATATCTTTCTATTCAGTGGCGGCTTGCGGTTTTAAAAAATGGTGAAGAGCTAGATATAGTGCGGGTTAAACAAACATTAACTAAAAACCCGTGTAACAAACCGTTTCTCTTATCCTCATCTTTCCAACGACTGAATGGAGTTTCCAACAAATTACAAACTATGCCAATAATTGAGTTCATTTTTAAAACACACAACTAAGTAGGTACGTACACTACTGAATTAACTGAAAAATAAAAACAAAACTTTTTAATCACACAGTAAATCACGTAAAAACGATATCTATAACCGTAAGTTTCGCGAAGCCTCAAAATAAATACAACGAATGCTAAAACAATGGTACATACGACTGATCTATTTTTAAATTGCCCTTCATCATAATGCAAAGTGTTACATGCAGTTTGCGTGACTGACGTCACGTACTCATAGCAACGGTGGATTTCAAAGCCATGTTGGACGTTGTGTCTTCACTTGCTTTGAGCTAACGGATACGGTCGGCTGGGGCGCATCATAATGCACGAGTGTTTATAATTATTGTCCATCGGAGTTAACCGTGGCCCTATTATGCATAGCTACATTCGGATTAAATAAATATTATTAATTCGAACATACTTATATTTTAAGGGCTAAAATGGTAGCTGTATTGGTACATTAATATTTATTATTGTCGAAAAACTTTCCTCCTGGTTGTATTTTTTTTTGGTGTCACCTGACGAGCCGCCACTGTTTCTATTATACGCTTATTACACCAGATTGATGAGTTTTTTTAGATCGTTTTTCCAACGTTCATCAGAATAACAACTATTTTCTTGTCTCAATCCTTTTCATCCAATAAAACAAGGTACATTGTTATAATAACATGAAAACTTACCTTCAAGGAAATTCAGCAGTTTAAATACTTGCCCATTAAGACAAGCAATAAAACCATATTTAGCGTTACATCTTTAAAGTGCATAAAAATTGTTCAATTCTTTAGTAGGTATGATTACGTTCATTACCATCTATTATTTTTCCTTTAATGGTTCGCTAATAAATATGGACAGTATACGCTGAGGAACAACAATACCCATCGCATTAGCGATTTTCAGTCATTGTACAGTGTTGCGTACAAACTTAATATTCCGAATAATGATTTAATAATGGTCTCTCTACTTCCACATGGATATTTACTGTGTCCTTTACATAAAGTGATTGGCTAAGTGGGATATTCCGGTTAAGTTGAACGGATAACATTTCATATCCATCGTAGTTAGGATATGAAACTGACCAATGCAGTGGTCAATTAGAACGAAACCAAATTTACACGTTTATGACATTTAACAAAATAGTAATTTACGTTACAAGTCCGGAAAATACTGTTTTTTTGGACGAGTCGACAAAATTCTAGGACGAGCCGTAGGCGAGTCCTGGAAGTCTGCGAGTTAAAAAAACCGTTGTCGTACGTGTTTCGTACACTATTTTTTCGGCAACCGTGTAGAATTACAATTCAATGAGACACATTTCTTTATTATATTTCTTTGTAGAACAAAATTTCGAACATTTTAATTCTTATTTGTATTAAATATTGAAATTCGAACAGAAGATAGGTACTAACGGAAACATTCTAACTCTTATTTATATTAAAATTCGAGCAATTTTTTGTTGATTTGCTCGCTGCTGAAGACTTCTGATTTCTTTGCTTAATAACCAACATTCTTCCATTTTTCTTCACTAAAATGGTACTTTTCAACATAGAATATATGCTCCATAGGGTAGAGGATTTGACAGTTTCAGATTTTTGTGCCAAGTAAGCTAAAATTACATCCTCTGTAATAGTTTTGCATTTCTTCATATCCATCCATCTCGTTAACAAATCATAAACGTTTTCTTAACTGGACTTTGATTTTTCAGGCAATAATTGTATACTGTAGCAGCAGCTGCTGCATTGGAAATTTCGTAAGGCACATTTTCAAACTCACTATTGCTGTTGCTTTCCATAGTTTATTGCAACAATTGCGACCAAAAACCTTGCAAACTTTCGAAAATTAAAATGTCAACTAATTTGATTTCAGATAGCTCCCAGTCGTTATTTCGTTGCTATGGTAATGTTCAACTGCATTTATCAAAATCCTGGCCTAGTTCGGGAAGTACGTACTTCCCGTACTAGGCCGGAAAAATACTACTTTCTCAAAGAAAAAGCGTTCGGGAAGTAGGTACTTCCCGGACGGTTGCCGAAAAAAGAATATACTTCAAAAAGATGTAAATCTGTCAAATCAATATTTGTTATTTTTTATATTTCAATCAAAATATCAGAGCCTATGCATACATCAATTTTTCCGAAAGAGTGCACAAAATGATGCGAAATATGAATATATAAAACCAATATATATATTTACCGAACCATTCTTAAGTTTTTTCTCACCGCACTAAATATTTGTGCGCAAAGGCCTCTTCTCTTTCCAACTTTAACTTTTCCACTCATTTCTAGACAATTACTACAAGATTTAATGCATACAATTTAAAATGAACGTTTGAACTTACTTGCCTTGTTAGTTTTTTGCGATTATAGAGCTTGGGGCTTTAACCCCGATCGACCTTAAATCTTTTATTATACGCAACATATATAAAAAAATAACTGAAAAATCTTCCTGGATAGTAAAGAAAAGTGCATAAAACTAGATAAAGCAGACAAAAATATAGAAGTTTTAGAAAAAAATCAATTTTTTAAGGTTATTTTATTCTGGACTGGTTATCTATGTTTTTCGTTTTGTTTTGCACAGAAAAAAAAGGTTTGTTTGGGTTTGTTCGGGTTTGTTACACAATCAAGGCAGTTTAGAAAAAGAAATTGTCCAATTTTATTAATGAATATATCGCTTTTTATCTGTTATTCTGCAAAAGGCCGAATGTAAAAAAAAAATATATTCGGGGGTAATACCACGAGTGCTTAAAAATTACCGATAATTTTCATGAAAGCTTGTTATTTATAATTCCACGAGTTCGAAGAACGAGTGGAATTAGTATAACAAGCTTGAATGAAAATTATCTGGTTAATTTTTATGCACGAGCGGTATTTAGGGAGAATATTTCTAGAATGAAATATATATAAAAAAATTTTTTTGTCATACAATTTTCAATTTCATATAACATAATTAAAACTGTAACTGAAATCCAATAACAATTATCTGTTGAGAGGGTTTGTTTTTCAAAAGCAATGAATTTCCCGAAGGGAACTCATAACAATAACGATCACGTTCGCAGTAAAAAGGTAAAAAAAAAACTGTTTCGTCAAATAGGTTCGATTGTTGTGTGTTGGATATACAACGTTGTCTAGGCAACGTTGTATATCCGCTGATATTTTTTTATTTTTAACGTTTCTTATGGGAAAATTTATACATGAGTGAAATATTCAAAGTAATTTTGTGTAAATACAAGGGATGGATTTACCAACGAAATGATTTTTTCTTCAATTGTTTTTTTTATTATCTTCACGGCCAACCAAAAAGACAAAGTAATAATGCCTGATGTAAATAATTTCTTTCTATTTTTAATATGAAGTTCGGAAGTTGGGTGGTAGACAAAATAAACTATACAACTCGATTGGATCGTACATATAGTGCTCGGAAAGTTGAGCACTCCGTCTACGGCGTCGTGCTTAATTTACTTCCTCCTGTGATATGAACCTCATATTCAGTCTTGTTCTATAAACTACTATTGTATAACAAGAGTGGATATCATGTCCATCTCGTTAAATTGTGCACGACGCTGCACTATGGTTTCTGGGAACCAATTATTTGGCCAAAATCCAATTTTCCAATTCTTTGATAATGCCCTATTTTAAATTTATATTGCTAATAAATACCCCAAATAATAATTATCTTAATGTATTTCTTTGTTAATGGGCCCTTATTACCTGGTACGGATACCTGTTTTAGTACTTTTAACTAAATCGTTTGTTAGTGTGATTTCGTCGCCAAAAATAGCGAAGTTTTATAATTGTGCCAGTAGTAAATTTTAGTATTTTATTGTAGAGTAAATTGGATTATTTTCTTTAAGGTATGTACTTTCTTGTGTTGTAAGAGACCAATTTAATTTTACTTATAAGATTTTTTATAATATGAGTCTTATGTGTATGTATATTTGTATTATGAAATATTAATTTTCATAGTTATGTAGACTTACAAAAAAAGACGGTATTTGGCGGTGATAAGTCTTACTGAAAACTCTTCAGTCTTCATCTGTAATTACATTCTTAGAGAGTTTAGCTGCGCCTACTTGCGCCAATTAAAATCTTTAAATTTTGTTCTAGTAATGCATCCCTTTAAAAATGAATGAACTTTTTGAATTGTGGCTTCGCGAAGGAGACAAAAATCAAATATATGCTACCATTTTTAATTATATATTACCACAAAAATTGGAGAAAATGTAAATTCAGCTAATGAGCTTCAAATTAAGAAAAAAATTTAACATTTATGTGGTAACTTTCATGAAAGATGGCTCCAATCGAGTAGAAAAAAGTAAAATTTTCAAAATTAAAATTTGCTTGGTTACAAAACTACTTTGTAATTGAAACATACGAATCTTTGCCATCCACCTCTTTGGTACGCCAAACCTTCCCTTTTCTAGAAAATCAAGCCGCTCAAAAAGACGGGAAGCCTCGCAGATACCCTACGAACAAGGGCATGAATCTTCTTTAATGGTTCAAGCTGCGTTTATGTCTGCATGTTATCAGGGAAAGCATGATTTTACAGCAGTTTTAAAACATGTTAGCGAAAGTCCAACCCGACCAACAAAAGTACGAAGAATTTTATCCTTTCCCAAAGTAGATTTATCTACATAGCAGACGAAGCTTTGAAGCTTATTTTAGACTTGAACTTAAGCAAGCTAAGCAGCAATATTTAGATATACAGGGTGTTCCAAGTTAAGTGCGCACTATTGCTAACTTTTTTATTATTATAGATACAAACTCGGTTAAATTAGCAAAGTAGTAACATATTTTCTGCTGATTAAGATAGTAAAAACAAAAAAACAATTGAATACAGCATTTCCGATTAAACGAGAAAAATGCATTTTTTTTAAACGGAACACCCTGTATATTTTTGACACAAATGTTTGCAAATCGTCTACAGAATAAAAAAGTTCATATGCAATATTGGCCTAAAACTAAGAATAATCGAATTATTGCCATATTTACTTTTTAGACAAGGTGGCTGTGCATTTTTAAAACAAAAGCTTTATTCGGTGCGTCAGTAGATTATTCTGCTGTCAACAAAAGTAAGCATTTATGTTATTGTAAGTGATTGAACTGGTCTGTGATTTTGGATTTTTTGGTAAAAATATTACAAAATGGTGTTCACACATTTAGAAAAATGCGATATGTTAGAAGCGTATTTTGTATGCAGAAAAAATAGTTTTCGGGCACAGGAAGAATATTCCCAAATGTATCTTGAACGTGATCAACCAAACAGAAGGTACTTTTTAAAGCTGTATAGAAAATTTAGAAGTAACGAAGGAGTCTTTGCAAAGGTTAAAACTAAACGCCAGTTTATAATAAGTGAACAAGTAGAAGTAAATGTGTTGGCATATTTTGAAGCATACAAAAATAATTCAATTAGAGATTTGGCAAGGGACAGTGGTTTAAGCTTAATTACAATATGGAGAGTTTTAAAAAAATATAAGGTTATACCTGATAAGTACCGACCAGTGCAAACATTATTACCTGGGGACACTGAAAGGAGACTACATTTCTGTCAATTGTTTGTTAATATGTGCAGGCAAAATCCTAACTTTTTAAGGCACATTTTTTGGAGCGATAAAGCAAATTTTTCAAACAGGGGTATGTTTAATCGTAAAAACATGCATTATTGGTCTAGAGAAAATTTGTTTCATTCTCATCCCCGAAATCCACAAATAAGATTTAGTATTAATGTTTGGTGTGGTATAATAGGCAGTCATATAATTGGGCCAATTTTTTATGAAGGCAATTTAACAGGCAGGAGATATGTTAATATGTTGTCAGAATTACTTGAAGCATATTTAGATAATGTGAACTTAGAGGCACGTAACCAAATCTCCTTTTTACAAGATGGAGCCCCTCCTCATCAGATTCACGAAGTAAGAATATTATTAGAAAGGCTTTTTCAAGATAGCTGGATAGCAACAAATGGTCCGATACGTTGCCCCCAAGATCTCCTAACTAAACTTTTACTTTTGGGGTTATGTCAAAGGAGAAGTCTATAAAAGGAGATACGCGAACCTGGAGGAACTTCAAGAAAGCACTCGATTCATCATATCATCCATTGATGGCCGAACAGTGTTAAAAGCCACAAGACGGGTTTTAAAGAATGTCGAAAAATGTATTACACAAAACGGCGATGTATTTACACATCTAATGTAGTTTTTTTTATAACGCTTAAACCAAACAGTTATAAAATTAGGTTTTATTTTAAAAATGCACAGCCACCTTGTCTAAAAAGTAAATATGGCAATAATTAGATTATTCTTAGTTTTAGGCCCATATTGCATATAAACTTTTTTATTCTGTAGACGATTTGCAAACATTTCTGTAAAAAATATACAGGGTGTTCCGTTTAAAAAAAATGCATTTTTCTCGTTTAATCGGAAATGCTGCATTCAATTGTTTTTTTGTTTTTACTATCTTAAACAGCAGAAAAAATGTTACTACTTTGCTAATTTAACCGACTTTGTATCTATAATAATAAATGAGTTAGCAATAGTGCGCACTTAACTTGGAACACCCTGTATATCAGGTGGCTTGTTCAAAAAAATGTTACCCTGACTATAATCAAGTTTGGCAATGTAAATCCAAATGTAGACCAGCAGATATTACTGATGCTGTTGCCCAAGTTCCTCTCAAAAATCTCCTATAACACACTGCGAAGCGAATAGTCTCATTGCAAGAAGAAGTAATTGTACAGCATATGGACTTGTTAGGGGTTAGAGAACAACGTGCTTTTAGAACCAAAATCAGAAGCTTCAGGATCTGATGAAGGTGACAAAGAATTTAGCCTAGAAGAAATAACGCCTAAACATTTCGATACTTTAGAATTAGAGAATACAATGTAATATAGTACGTAATATTACAACACAATTACAACATTGTGTATTAACTATATTTTTATCATTGACGCTATCAGTGGCACCCTATAGCTGTCAAATTTGAAACTTACAAATAATTTTCAGAACCTTCTGATAACTAGTTAAGTAATAAAAAAAATTCGGAAGCTCTGGGCATTATATTTGGTTTAATACCGCCAGTGGTCAACTTTATCAGGACACCCTGTATATTTTTATTAAAAAAAAATACTTAAAAACCTCAAATTTGGCTTTTAGGTACCATTTTATCATTATAAAAAATACTTACACTTGCTTGTCTTTAAAAATAATATTTTAAATAATATTGGCCAAAAAATAAGGTTTTAGAAACCATAGTGCGCTGTAGGCGGAGTACTCAAACTTGCGATATGGACAATCCACTCGAGTTGTAGGTACACGATATTTTTTTAGACCCAACTTACGAACCTTATCCTAAAAATTTAAAAAAAAACAGTTTTTAAGTGAATTCGTACGCGTTAAAATTTCCCATGTTAAATTGCAGGGGTTCTTGAAGTGAATTACAAAACATTAAACAATTTATTGAATATTTTTTTCATTAATGGCGGTATCCATGTGGGTGTGAGAAGTTATTTTTATGCAGAAAAGAAAATCGAGGAAAAAGGTATAATCCAATGAAAACTTTTAAACAAATTACTAAGCTTCATTCTATTAATAAAAATAACTTTCTGACATTCTCCAATATCGGTGTAGTCCAAACTTAACACGTTTTTAAAAATCCTGCTATAATCAGTGGCTGGTGAAAATTTTAAGATGTTCTGCAATTTTTGCAAAAAAAACTTATCTTTTTTTAATAAATTAAGTCTATCCTACATTTTTTTTTCTGTTCGTAAATTTTGTAATCACTTTGTCATTAAATTTATCTATTTCGAAGATTACCTTTTTATCAATAGATAGCATGGAAAGAGCTGTTACCGCGATTTCTAATAATTTTCTAGGATTTTTAAACGTTTCTCTTAGATTGTTTGCTATTAAAAATTTTAGAAGAAGTAGTGCGCCATTAATAAAGGCAGGAAAAACAGTATAAAGCATTACATTATATTACATCCACAAATCCATTCATTTTTTAAATACGTCTCTATTAAATTTGCGTGTGTAACTTTTCCCTCTACTTACACCAGATTTTTCAATATTAATATCTGGTATTGCTCTACATTTTCCCTATAATTCGATCTTTTCTTTGTATGAATATTTTAAAAATCTCTTCACATTAATTAACTTCCATAGTACACAGTTAATAATTATTGTCAGCGATACACAAGAAACAGAATCACACGCACGCACTATATTATTAACCGTAAAACTAGAAAGTTGTGCAAAAAAAACAATCTTATCCAATACCGCGTTCGCGCTGCACTATATGCAGCGAACTCTCCAGTTAAATCACGGCTTGGTTTTTAGACGGATATGGGGATATCGGAGTACTACACGGATGCTTCAAGCAGCTCACAGAGCACGTTAGCGTGGCCCAGATAAATAATAACTCGGCGATAGCCACTAGTCGACTTTAGTTGCGTGGTTCGAACTTTACTAACAGTTTCTTATCTTTTACAATATAAACAGTGTTGCCGATCTGTTATAATTGTAACAGATCTGTTATGTTTTTAAAAGATCTGTTACGCTGTTACGCCTTTAAGCATTTGTAGTCATCACTTTTGTTCGGGTTCGTCGTTTGCTTACGTTGTGTAGGGGTAGGTTAGGTCGGGTTTTTTAGGGTTCGTCCGTTGCTTATGTCAGTGCTGACCTTTTTTTTTTAAAGGTCACTTAGGATTGGAAGAAGAGATATTTTATAATGCTGTTACTAGTTTAGTCAATCTGTTACGGTGTTTAAGCTAAGTTGTTACGATTCAAAAAAATTGCCTTTAAATAAATTCGAAAAATTCAAATCTTACGACATATCACTAGCTTTCAAGACTAATAATACGCTTAAACAGCATCTAGTCAAAATTAAAGACAAAGTTGACTCATTTTCAAAGTCAGGTGTGTATTCTTTGCACTGTGGAGAGTGCCCTGCAGTGTATGTAGGACAATCAGGACGAAAAATATCGACCAGAATCCAAGAACATCCTAGTTTTGTTGATAAATACCGGAATACTGATATAACTAACACGAAATCAGCGTTTGCAAACCATCTGTTAGAATCAAAACATCAATTCTCGGCACCTGAAAATGTAAACATACTTCACGAATGTCAGAAGAGCAAAAAGTTGGATTTACTTGAAAAATTAGAGATAACCAAAGCTAAGAAGAGTCCAGTCCTTACCTGTGTTAATAAAGTTTTTAATTTTGAGCCCTATTTTATTTTTAATAACATAAACAAATGATTCGCTTTTATATCCATAACCTTTTGTTCTCCCGCCTTTTCTGGTGACATTTGACATTTCTCTCTTTAGTTTTATTTTTCTTGGCACTAACAGACAAAGTTGGGCATTTACTTCGTGGGCTACTTTTGACCAATCTATGGAAGGTTGTTACTCCCCACTCAGTATAATTTATTTATGTTTTTATTTACAGTTGGGTGAGGTGTATATATATTTTTAATTTTTAAATGTTTCTTTGTTTGTGTAATTAGGTAAGATACTTTTATGTTTTTTATATGCACATTTTGCAAACACAATAACGTTTGTAGGTCTGATGATGCTCATTTGTGAGCGAAACATGTACCTAACCATTATATTAAAGAATTTTTGAGACCGGGACTTTGTGGGATTTATTATTTATACTTTAAATAAATGCCTAGTATTATATTTATATTATTTGCTTTTTAGTAATAGAAAATGTTTTAGTTAAATTATTTTTTTGAGATCTCTGCAGCTCTGCAGTGCTGATGCACCAGCCGCCACTGGCTATACTGTAATACACCTCTATAAACAGTAAACTTTATAATAACACCATATTTAACAAAACCTAATAAAAAATAACCACAATTGCGATCACTCATCAGAACAGATAATATTAATTACACATTTGTCTTTTATAGAGAATTAGCAATTTACCATTTTGAAAGCAAATCCATCAAACGAGCAAATCGTTAACAGCTGTTAGCAATCATGGACGATACGATAACCCTTTAGCAATTCTAATTTGTACTTGTGTGTGCTCCAAACATAGGTTTATTGCCGGTCTTAGTTTATAAAGTGCGAGGTCAAAATGGTATTTTAATATTCCTTGTGGGGTAAATTGCCGTAAAGAACAGAACATGAATGTGGTTAATCTCAAGCCAAACTGCAATAAATAGTAGTTTGTATCACAAGAGTGGATATAATGTTTGCATATATCTCGCGCGGAAGTAATTTGAGCACGACGCCGTATTCGGAGTGCGATATGGAGAATCCACTCGAGTTAAACAGTAAGTATATTTTTTCTACGACCAAACTTACGAATCTTATGTTAAAAAATTTTAAAAGTGTGCAGGCTGCTGGGTTTGAACTTACGACAATTGAATTCAAAGGTAGCCGTCTTGTCGTTTCGGCCAGATGCTCATGTTGGAAATTATGGTAAAACCAACTCAATAATAATGCCACATGAAATTAATATCTATGCACATTCAGAAGGTTGCATTATTGATAAATCTATGATAGATGCGTATATATTTTGTTATATTGAATAAATTAATAACATATTGTACTATATTTTAATTTAGAGTGTCTTGAAAAAGAAGGCGGAGTCTCAGTAAATACAATACACTGTGATGGGTCAGTACTTTATAAGGACGCCACAGAGGAATATAATTTTTATAAGTCATTTAATTGTAAACCCTTATTTAAAAAAGAATTAAATTGTTTCTGCTTACTGTGGAAAGATTGATCATTAATAGTATTGTCAATGTAAAAAGTTAATTCTCTTTACATACTATTTTATGGTTGTTCTGTGATGGTGATTGTCGGTAAGAATTTTCTGATTAAATTAGTTAGATGTTGAGGTCTAATTAAGAACTAATTGTGTGCTGGTTGGCATCTTATCATTTCTTTTGTCTTTTACTTGCATTTCTTAGCCTAACCTTATTTTTGCTTTGATAGTTATAGTGTTATGTTTTTTTATATATACCGGGTGTTGCATCGTCGAGCGGGACATAGGAAATCCCATGTAATTTTAAATGGGGTCAATTATTGGCTTCCCTAATTATTTTAGAGAAAAATTCTATTTAGGTTTATTAAAGAGCACTAAAACCCACATTCAAAAGAATAACTTTAGATATTTTTGATGAGCCCGTTTACGGGTTATCGCCGATTTCTTTTTAACTATTTCTCCTTTTTATGGCCCTGTATTTGCGGGCACCAGTCAAGATAAAAGATGACTGTCAAATAAAGTTGTCATTTTGAAATGTGTGCTTTATTGTTATAAAAACTCGTACATCGAAAATATTAAAGGTGTATTTATAAGTACAAATTAATCTGAATAAAACTAAAATAAAGTATCCAATTACAAGGTTAATTATGACATTTTACATCTTTCAATATTTTACTAATTAATAGGTAGGTACTATTAAATTGTTAGAACTTTAGGATTTAAGAAGTTGTTCAAATATTCCTTCATGGACTGCTAGACAATAACCGAGGCGATCATAAAATTCTCTTCTTACATTCGCTAGTTGGTAAACTGAAATTCTATTGCATTCGGCAGAAATAGCATTTTTTAAGTCGTCTAGATTTGGGTATTTTTTTATCTTTGTATATCCTGTTTTTTAAATGGCCCCAGAGAAAGAAATCATTTGGCGATAAATCAGGAGACCTGGCTGGCCAATTTACTGTATGATTTAAGCCAATAACATTTCCATTAAAAGCACGGTTTGAATATTCCTGGACAGCCAGGGTACTATGTGCCGGGCAGCCATCCATTTGGTACCAAACTTCCTGATTTTCCCTGGTGGCATCATGTAAAGTAGGTAAAATATGATCTTCAAGTAGTTCCAAAAAATATTCTGCATTTAAATTTCGTGTAAGAAATAATGGCCCGATAATATTTTCTCCGAAACTCCTAGCCCAAACATTAACTTTTTGTGGATATTGCGTCCTTGTTTAGACAAACCTGTGTTGGTTTTCTTTGCTCCAATATCGACAATTTTGAACATTGGGTTCATTGTTTAGGTAAATGTGCATTCGTCAGTGAAACGAATGTTTTTTAAAAATTCCCTATCCATGTTTGCTCTTTCAATCATACCAAAACAAAACTCCTGTCGTCGTATTTCGTCCCTATCTCTTAGCTCTTGGTGCTTTTCATATTTGTATGAATAATATTTATGTCGTTTCAAAGCTCGTAACGCTGTGGTGTGATCTAATCCTATGTCATCCTCAAGTTTCCTTGTGCTGATCTTCCCATCATTTTCTTCCACGCACAATAAAACTTGCAAGTCCCTATCATTTCTTGCATCTCTTCTTTGTTTCGGCCTTTGCAAGTCCCTATCATTTCTTGCATCTCTTCTTTGTTCCTGCCTTTCTTCACATCTGCAGTTATTTATTACAGTGCCTTTTGTCTCAAATTTCTTGATAGTCCTTTCGACTGTAGATTTTGCAGGTATCGGTCTATTCGGATACAGAGCAGCAAACATGTCTGACACAATTTGATAACTATTTCCTTGATAATACCATTTAATCATTAATATTTTTTCTTCAGAAGTGTAATTCATGGCTAATATTTTCGATGTACGAGTTTTAAATAACAATAAAGCACACATTTCAAAATGACAACTTTATTTGACAGTCATCTTTTACCTTGACTGGTGCCCGCAAATACGGGGCCATAAAAAGTAGAAATAGTTAAAAAGAAATTGGCAATAGATAACCCGTAAACAGGCTTATCAAAAATATCTAAAGTTATTCTTTTGAATGTGGGTTTTAGTGCTCTTTAATAAACCTAAATAGAATTTTTCTCTAAAATAAATTAGGGAAGCCAATAATTGACCCCATTTAAAATTACATGGGATTTCCTATGTCCCGGTCGACGATGCAACACCCGGTATAATATTATTATAATTAATTATTTAAATTCGAATTAGTGAAGACCAGTACTTTATAAGAACGCCACAGAGAAATATATTTTTTATAGCAATGTTGTTAACTAATGGGAAATTTTCTTTACTCGTAAGAAATAAAGATGCAAAGCACAGAGGAATAATCGGTTGGCGCTGTCTCCAAAGGGAAAATGTAAATTTTTACGCACAGTATTCTAATCGTAGGATATTCTTTAGGATCACTTATGATTTGGATCTGCTAAAAACGGCTTTTTTAGTATTGTATGCATTCGTGGAATTGTTCTTTAAAAATGAGAAGTTGTGTTTTTAAAGGTTGCAACACTGTGCAGCACTGACAGTAATGAATATGAAATTTTGCCGTATAGTTGGAATAGCTAGTTAGGTGACTCGCGTCCGTATCCCAACCTAATGGCAGGCATAATGCGCATGTCAGGTGTATAGCGTGATGACGGGACATTTAAAATATAGGTAGAAATGGATTTAATTATTTTTTTACGTCACGGTGTTGAGTCATATTCGAGGTATTAAGTTTTCTTACAAGAATAGTTTGCCAGTTTGTGAATTTGTGGCATTCTAGGGCATAATTAAAATGGAGCGGCAGGTTATTAATCAGTAAGTTTTTTTAGGGCTGCGGCTGTTACAAAATATCAAATATTTTGTGTCGGCTGTCAAGCACCTGTGAAGTAAAAATCTAACCGTCATTTTTTAAATTGTAGACCAGTTTATGTTTGCACAGACTGTGGGATGAAATATAGTACAAAAACAAATATTAATGTTCACATAAAAAGAAAACACAACTTCAAACGATCACCTTTAAATACCATTACATGCCTTGCATTTCTGGTATTAATACACTAAAAACAACAATAAGCCCTATAATTTCTTCTAACTATGACCCTCATACTCTTAACAACAAGTTGGAATTACAAAATCGTAGACTGTCAAAACATGTAACCACATCTATGAATTCCTTGAAACATAAAAGAAAAAAGAGAATAAAGTGTTTGATTTAAAAATATAAATAGAATACCGTAATATTAATTAATCGCTATATCAGTCATATTTGACATGTAATAATTGAACTCATTTCTACTTATATAAATCTCAAATATCCCGCCATCACTAAATCTAAACGTTTAAAAATTAAAACGATAGTTCTTTATCGAAATTGTGACTTGAAAAATAGGTTTATTCCGTGTATTTACCAAAGTAAATATGATTTTTACTGTGTACCATCGAAAATGTAGAACAAGCTTGTGGCAACTCTGCAAAACTTGTCCTAATTATTGTCATTAAGTCGAACCCACGAAATGTCAAATAAAATAAAGTCGCAATAAAAAGTACAGTAAACGCGACAAAGCAATGACAAAACCAACAACAAATTAACAGTTTCCTGTTATAAGTACGAAGGAAACTCATACATTATGCAAGCTATGACGGAATGGTTAGTATTCTTAATCATTGTGTATGTATAGAACAGAACAACTGGTCTTTTCATAACTCATAACAAAATACCTACTTTTCGTGTTTAACGTATAATTATGGCCTTAAAGAATTGCAGCTTAATATCGGTACAAACTGTATTTAGTAAGTTCAGTATAATCATTGCTTGCTGTTCATTTTACCCACTGAACTATGCAAATAAAACGACGATGGAAAAAAAATGAGCGGTTGGCTACTAAAATATGTTATTTAATACAATATCCTGTTTGAGTCAGATGATACGAGAAAGGAGAGCGCCTATCTATGCCAAATATATCAAAAGTCGACGAACAAGGATCTCAAATTCCGACCGTTTCTGCAGATGCTTTTTGTCATACTGAGAGTTTGCGTATATTTTTTGTTTATTGAGAAGTGCTAGAGCAATTTTTGTACAATCGACTTATGTGCCATTATCGAACGTCAATATAATTTTTTTAAGAAAATCATTACCTTTGAAATTATCTAGAATCTATGGAGAGATTTAAAAAAATCATATTGACGACTGTTATTTTTGACAAGTCCCTTGACAAGTCACCAACTACGTATTATAACTATTTATGTACCATCGCGCCGATAAAAAACTGGGACAGGAAATTTTTCTATTTTTTCCTAGACTATTAAGAATAATTTTACATCAAGCCTGGTACCAGTAAAATGTCATGAAAATTTGCATGTCAATAAAGATTGTCACTTTATGATTGACTCGTCAAACATACAATCATATATTATTTGTAAATATGCCACAATTAACCCCCCAGCAAAAGGCAATTATTTATAGTCGGTTGCGAGATAGTGTTGCTATTAGGGATATTGCAGATGAACTGGGAGTAAGCAAGAATACCGTGCTATTGGCAAAACAAAAAATAGCAAGACATGGGACTATTATTAGGAATGCAGGTTCTGGTCCCCCTAAAATTTCTACTGATGATCATGATAGAAGACTGGTTAATTATCTAAGGGATCATCCCTTCGAAACTGCAATCAAGGCAAAAGAAGAGACGAATTTTCCAGGTTCTGCAAATACCGCTAGAGACAGGGTTCGAAATTCCGATATACGAAGCCGTTATGCTGCCAATAAAAATTTTTTAACGGAAATAAATAAACAGGGCAGGTTAGAATTTGCACATGAATATATTAATCAAATAAATTTATGGGAAACAGTTATATTTTCTGACGAGAAAACTTTTCAGTCATGCAATAATGGGAGAATTCGGGTGTATAGGCCTTCCGGCATGCGGTATGATGAGAGATACACCCACAAAACTAACCAAAGTGGGCGTTTCTCCATAAATGTTTGGGGCTGGATTAGCGCTAGAGGACCAGAACTTTGCCAAATCGTCGAAGGAAGACTAACTGCGGCAGTATACGTTAATATACTAAACGAAGTGATGATACCATCGGTAAACGCTGTATACGGTCAAAATTACACATTTCAGCATGATAATGCTCCAATACACACAGCGCGCATTGTACAAAATTTTCTCCAAGAAAATAACATAGCAGTTCTTCCCTGGGCTTCGAAGAGTCCCGATTTGAACCCGATAGAAAACATTTGGGGTGCCATGGTCAAATCTATGTATAAACATGATTTTCAACCTAGAAACAGGGATGAATTACGTCATAGGATAAATCAAGCTTGGGATGAAATAACTGTCGAATTATGTAGAAACTTAGTTTTAAGTATGCCACAAAGGCTCCAAAAAGTAATAAACAGAAATGGTTCTATGACCAAATATTAATTTTGTGTTGTTTTGACAAACTTTGTGTTCGCAATTTTTTTCTTTTTATTAAATGTATTTTATTACCTGTATTAGCTTTATTTATTATTTTGTGGTAATGGTAAATATAATAATTTATAAAATATTTGACTTTAAAAAAATCTAATAAATTTACTTTATCCATATTATATGATGTCTCTCAAATTTAACCACCCCGTATCGAAAAATACAAAACATTCCATTATGTAACCTAGGTTACTTTTTAAATTTTGAATGTTTTTCCTTTTTAGCTCTAGACACCTTTTATAGTCTAGGGGATATGTATTTCTTACATTGTTTTTGTAAATCTCTTGTCCCAGTTTTTCATCGGCACAATAGTACCAAAGGCGTTAAGTAGGCTATAATGCCCGGAAAGCGAAAGCAACTAGCCCAAGGGCCTTTGGAACAAGGGATGGTTTAAAACAATCTGGGTTCTGGCTTTGAATTTCAATATTAAAGAACGACGGATCAGTGCAAAAATGTGGCAACCGTTTTTGGAGACGAACGTTTGTCTCCATTTTTGATAGATTTCAGACACAATATATTGTATTATTTTATGCAATAAAAGATGGCGCGCTCCGAAGTCACGTCGGTTCTTTCGTAGCGAATGAATTATAGTACGCCTGTCTATTCGGCTTTCTTTAAATATTGAAATTCAAAGGTTCTGGTGTATGGTAGCAGCTTCCTTGAACTTCCTCCCGTGTGGTTCTTTATGCATGATTTGAGCTTCTGTCCACTTGATGTGATTGTGATGACCGTGTGTTTTAGTAACCCCTCGTTAGGTATAAGAAATATCTGGAAACCTTTGTCAAGTAGATGTAAAATTAAAATACCGCACACGAACTGAACGCACGACTGCACCCATCTCAGTTATGCGCAAGTGCATCTAGCTAGTATAAATAGATCTGTAGTTGCTCTACTTATTAAGTGTTCACCTGAAGACGACTGGAGATACTTACCAGTTGAAACGTTGTGATGTAAAGCAAATAAAGACAATGCAAGTCCAATACTATTCTTTCATCTAAGAAATATCATTGTCTTCAACCTTTAAACAGACACTATATAATTTGTAACATTTGGAGCTGGTAAGTAATGGTTTAAAGAAGATTATGTTTTAAATTAATAGCAATTAGAAGAAAAAATCTAACTAACTCACCAAAACTATAATAAAAAATAATAGTGTATCAGTATTGTTCACAGCATGAAATATGACAATACCTTTTTATATAAAAAATACTGAAATAACAGTCAGTTAATGTCCATTGTAAAACCGAATGTCTAATTAACTTCACACAATAGATCAATGAAAACATAGAATTTTATAAATAAATAATAATTGTACTCAATATTCATACAATACACCTTTTACTTGTATTCGTAAACAATTGAATAAGCTTTCATGTAAAACGAAATTAAATATTTATGTAAAAATTGCCTTTTACAACACCTAATTAGGATAACAGACTATTCGTGTCGGACTTTTTTATAACCGTTTACAACGAAGACCATTTGGCAATTAAAACTTCGGCCTTCTTCTGGTTCCTCAAAGCTTTACCAATAACGATAAAGTTATATATTTTAATATTTGAAGAAAGTGTCAAAGGGTATCACTAAATTTCTTAAATTTGGGACATATTATGTTCAGTTAAAAAATATCAAAAATGCTTATCCTCAAAATGTGTTGCTTATGTAACTTCCGAAATATACATAAGTTATTTAAGCTGGTATAAAGAGTCCATCTTTTACTTATACAGGGTCCTGCACCTCACCTCCCGTCTTCTATAGTTCACTTATTAATTAAGGATTTTGATATTTTGCAGAGTTTACCTATATCCTAGGGCGCATTCCACGAAAATATTTCTGTTTATACAGGGTGTTCCAAAATGTTTGACGTCATAAGAAACTATTGCCTCTTATAGTTGCCTTCATACCCCTAAAATTTTAATGAAATCGGTTCAGTATTATAGGCGAAAAAAATAAAAACTAAGAAAAATCAGTTTTGCACCACTGGTTTTAAAAATTAATAAAATTAAATTTTTCTTATTTTAAATAGGAACCTATATTATTATGTCATTCGATGCAGAATTAAAAATCAAAAATTTATTCTAATTACAACCCTATCGCAATTTCTACAGCATCATAACTTATTTGCAGACAACTCAATTTATCAACTTTTTTTTTTCTTCCGAGGGCCCGTCCGTACGCCGGATGCACTTAGGCCAGGTTTGGCCCATTGTGCTCAAACTCATCTATTCCACCAGTCATTATTATAAATAAATATCGAAGGTGGCTTTGCAAAACAGGTGTTCCAATTTGAAATAAGAAAAATAAATTGATTTAAAGTTTGCGTTTGCAAAGTTTGACAATAAACTTTGGACATCCTGTACAATTAATCAAACTTGTTTAACAAGACTGTTCGACCTTATTTATTAAGTACCTTTGTATAATTTTAATAACGAGGCATTATTTTTATTTTTTATTAATTTTTAAAACCAGTGATGCAAAACTAATTTTTCTTAGTGTTTATTTTCTTTCGCTTATAATACTAAACCGATTTCATTAAATTTTTGGGGGTATGTAGGCAACTTTAAGAGGCATCCAAATAAGTAAGAATATATATATGTAGTATGTAATCTAAAAAATAGATCCTTATGACGTCCTACTTTTTTTGGAACACCCTGTATAAACAAAAATATTTTCCTGAAATGCGCTCTAGAATACAGGTAAAGTCTGCAAAATATCAAAATCCTAACTTAATTAATAAGTGAACTATAGAAGACGGAAGGTGATGGGCACGACCCTGTATGTATGTATCTTTCTCACATTTGGCCTTTTGCAGAATAACAGATAAAAAGTTATATATTATTTATTATGATGGATTTATTTTTCTAAATCATACCCAATTTGCTTAATTATTTTACTGCTGAAAGTATTCTTGAAATAAGCAAAATAGCTTTAAAATCCATTTTAAATAGTTGAAAACGACTTTCAACATTCGGTATGGAAAAGTTATCCAAAATAATGACCAATTTACATACTAGCAATACTGTAATCCTGGAAAGGGGAATGCTAGTTTTGTAGTAAAACTATAGTATATTACATAACAAGTGATGAAAGTGATATTTTTTAAACGAGGAGATATTTAGCACGAGGCGTCAGCCGAGTGCGGAAATTCTCCGAGTTTTAGAATTATCACTTTCACACGAGTAATGTACACTATTTTTCCTACGACCACAGAGAATTATTAAAAAAGCCTTTGATTTGTAAAAAAAAATATTTCAACTCTAGAGTTGAAAAAAAATATTTCAACTCTAGAGTTGAAATTAGCATACCTAGGATTATGTTCCACTTAATATCTGGTTTCATAAAGTTTGTCAATAGGCTTTTCCTTTATTTGTAGTTTAACATTTTCATTTTTTCATATTTTATATATCATAGGAAGACCTAATCCTGGATTGACTTCTAGATTAACCAGAATGAAAAATTTTAAATTTCAAGGAAATATACATTAAATCAAAATTTAAAAAATCCACCCAACAAGGAAGATTTCAATTCAAAATAATTCTATAAATTAATTAATGTTTTTATAAAAAAAAGTCAAATACTCCTGATGGGATTTGAACCTGTGACCTCCCGTTCTGTAGACAAGAGCTTTAGTGTTTACGCTATGACGTCCATGGCTACCAGTTAACATTTGTTGTTTAAATATATATATATTTTCTTCAGCGCGACTTAGTTTTTTCTTTTATTAACATTTTTTATAATTTCACATGGCGTATTTTCACACTCTAATTCTAAATCACTCGACAAATACATGAAAAATAAGTTAAAACACTTTACAATTACTGATTTCTAAAATTTGTTCTTTTGAATAAATAGGGTTGGTCTGTCAAATTGACATCATATGTTTAAATTAAATAGTGTGCCTTGTATTACCACTCTAGAGTTGAAATATTTTCTTTCAACACGCGTGTGATATTCGGCTCTTTCGAGCCAGGTTAACCGTGCTTTTTTTCTCGTTTTCATAGGTGGTCGTAGGAAAAATCACATAACCTTACAACCGAACAATCCAGAACAACTTATTTTTTTCTGTGCTTAAAACCGCAGAACAATTAACCTCAATAAATGGTATTAATTTTTCTGGAAATCTTATAATTTCGTCTGTTTTATCTGGTTTTATGAACGTATCTTTGATTTCCACCAGTTAAGGAAAATTTACCAGTTTTATTTCTTTATTTGTTTCGTGTAATAAAAGTTTTAAGATCGATAGAGGTTGGAGCCCTGTTATCGCAAGAAATTGACAAAAGGCAAGTAAAAACTCAATATTTTGTATACTACTATACATTTTATGCATTAAATCTTGTGGTAATTAGTAATTGCCTAGAAATGAGTGGAAAACTGGAGACTTTTGACACAAGAAAGTGCATCTGTGCATAAATCTTTATTTCGGCCAAAAAAAAACACTACGGTAAAAATATATCATCAATTTTCGCAGAATTTCGTGCACACTTTAGGATAAATTGGTGTTAGCATAGGGTCTAGGATAAATGTTTTGAATCAAATAAAAAAATTAACAAATATGCTCTGACAGATTTGCATCTTTTTGAAGTATATCCTTAAACTCACTTTTGTAAAATAAAACGACGCGTAAAATGTACAACGTGTAAATTTGGTCTCTTTGTAATTGACCACTGTCATTGGTTCAGTTTCATATCCGTTCTGTTAACTGGAATAGCCCCCTTATCCAATCACTTTAGTGTAAAACAGCAAATATCCATGTGGGCTTAGAAAAAAGTATTTTCGACCAGCTTATCCTTATTGTCAAATTTGGTTTAATGTTAAAATAAAAGTTAAAATGTTCAGTCTGCTCCTAGTGTCACAAATGGCACTTTTGCTGCTTGAAATTATATTAACTTAAAACGGGCGTGTTTTCAAGAAAATTATTTATTGCCAAGGAAATCTCTAGACGTTCAAAACTAAAATCTAATAATTCATTTTAGAGAACTCAGACTAATTTATTACTATAAACCAAGTTAAATTGGGAGTTAGCGTTTCTACGAGGTAATGTTTTAATTACAAAAAAATCATCACATTTTTTGTGTCTAATATTGGATGTGGCATTTTTAAGTATTCAGGGTGGTAACTGATAACTATTTAAATAAACAATTATGGTATCTTATAAAGCGTAGTGGTGGGTCGGTATTTGTGTAACTGATACTTTGAAACGGTATTTTTTCATACCGTCGTGTCGTCGTGTCGCACTTCACCTCATACAAGCAAGCAGTGACTGTGGAAGAGGTGGAACTATTAAGATTTCGTCCTTCGCTGTTATACGCTGCGATGCAAACCGAGAGAAAGCGACAACGGTCGCCCTGTTTAGCCCTTTGTTGTGAAGCGCGCAACGGCAAAAGGTATCTGAGGAACAGTGTAGCAGCCTCGTAGTTGACAGTATTTTGTCGTTGAAGGTATTTTTCAGGCCGGGGACGAAAGGTTGCTAATGGAACTGTTGCGGCCGCCGTTCGCGGGTATGTATATTATATGTCTTGGGACCGTTTGATTTTGACGCTGCGAATCGTAGTTACGGTCTTGGTGTTTTGTTGGCGCAATAGCCACGGTGATATAGTATTTTTTAATAGACGCATTCTCTGCGATTCCTGCCGTGTATCGATGATAAAAAAAACCGGCTCGAGAAGTTGTAAAGCGTTGTTATCAATTTGACTAAAATATTTTAATATTATTGAAAACTTATAATAGTTTTGTGCATGGGGATAGGTACTAAAGTAGATAACATAATTGTTATTTGTCACTAAATTAGTTTTAATCGAAAAAACAGTTTCAGAAACTAGCAAAAACAACTTTAAATAAAAGAAAAGATTGACCCTAAGTTTTGATCGATTAGAGGAATTTTCTCGGTATTTTTTCCAATATAGCGGAAATCGCACCGAAAATTACTCTTTAAAATCGTTATTTTGATAAGCGATTTAAATTTTATCATTTTGTAACGGGATATTTTTCTGGGGTTTGGCCCAAAAGAAATGAACACAGTTGTTTCGGGAAGAAATAGCTCTTTCTGTGGCGCCACAACTAATACCAGAGATAAGTCCCGTTGATAACTAACGAAAACAATAAAATTATACTCAGCCCAAATGGCTACTAATTGTATTGCAGTAGTTAACAACGGGACTTATCCCTGGTATTAGTTGTTTGTTAAGCAAGAAGTGGCGTAGGTGTAACAATAGAGCTCTTTCTTCCCGAAACAATTGTGTTTTTTTTCTTTTGGGCCAAATCCCAGAGAAATATCCTGTTACATCTTGGCGCCCCACGTTGGGCGCCAAGACGTAACGGGATATTTCTTTAAAAGGAATATGCTATTTTTAAAGCTTTTTTAAGATCCAGTAACGGAGGTGCCCACTTGTTTTTGATTCACACAATATTTTATTAAAAAATATAACATTAATAGGAAGAAAAGTTAGAGGCAAGCGGAATTAATAAGTGATGCATTTATCTTTTGCATTTAAGTACATATGCACCAAAAATAATGGGTTCCCTGTGGTACAGGTAGACAATATCAGCTGTTTCGTCCTTATTAGGACTCATCAGAAACCTAAAACCAGTAATCAAATTCAAAAACAGCGAAAATTCGTTTTTACAATTAATTCAGGAAATAAATAAGTGACGAAAACACACTTCTACTACTCTAAAATTAATGTTTCTTTAGTAACCCAAAAGGTTTTAATTTTAGAAAAGAGCTATTTAAATAAAAAGTTTCATATTTTTCTTCGCTATAAAATGTGGTTATCAGTATATATGGCATATGCACAAAAAAAAGTATTTCCGAATTTTAGTAGGTTTAAAAATGTAGGGAAGAGGGAAAAATGTATCATCTCCCAAGCCATTGCATTCAAACTTGTAACCAATCCAAAAGTCGTGAGGTACGGAAACAGATACACACTCCCCAATCGATAAGTGGAAATGAAACGTACGAAACCGAGGGTTGATAGCCCTTGGGGGAGAGTGTCACACGACTGAAGATCGTGGTTCGGAACCCACGTTAAGCTGTAGGTCTCCTCGGTAATGGCCCTGGCAGCGAACGAAGAGGTAAAACGCATAATTCGAGAGAAGACAAGTGGTTATCAGTTATTTTATGTCTCACCATCTTCTCGATCGAATATCGGCATTGTCGTGGATAAAATCCTACCTAAAAGATAGAACCCAAAAAGTTGTTGTTAAGGATAAGCATGGTCAACAGTTCGTCTCTGATAAGTTGAAAATTAACCTTGGTGTACCACAGGGAAGCATTCTAGGGCCACTTCTGTTTTTTATTTATTTAAATGACCTACCTACAATTTTATTAAGTCCACTTGTATCCATCGTAAATTATGCCGACGACACCAATCTACTAATTAGAAAGAAAAATATCATTGATTTATTAAGTATCTCGAAAGAACAATTCTTAATAGTAAAAAAATGGTTCCACGATAATGGCCTTATTCTCAATACAGAAAAACCCCAATGCTTAATTTTTAAGACATCTAGAAATAAGAAAGATACTCCTAATTCTATTACTATAGATCGTTCCAAGGTTGATATTGTTGAGAAATTTTTGGGTATGCACATCGATGCAAATCTTAAATGGAATGCCCATACAGACGCTCTTTGTAGAAACCTTGCCACATCTTGTTATATGCTGAGAATAGTGTCTAGAAATCTAAACTTTAGTATTTCTCGTATGATATATCATAGCAACTTTTTATCCTTACTCCGTTTCGGTATAATATTCTGGGGTCACACATCGGGTTTGGGAAAAGTCTTTATCTATCAAAAGAAAGCTTTAAAAATTCTACTAAACATGAGTTATATTCAGAGTTGTCGTAAAGTATTTAAAACGCAAAAATTGTTAACAACTCCGGGTATTTATATTTATGAATGCATTTTGTTTTTCAAAAAGAATCAAGGTAAATTCACTCATTTAAAAAAAGAACACACACATGATACGAGAGGTAGACTTTTTGATTATAATTTTCCAAAACACTCTTTAACATTGACGGAGCACAGCTGTCACTATGCCGCCATCACTTTTTTTAATATTTTGCCACAGCATATAAAGTGCATAAATAATTTCAAAAAAGAATTATTTGTTTATATTAATAATATTGAACCTGAATACAATTCAGGAATATCTTGATTATAAAAACAAAATTTTTAATTAGGTACCTGGTATAAATTTAAGTGTATTTTACAATTTTTTGTTGTTTGTAGAATTTATAATATGTATTTTTGTAACATTTTTTGACGTATTTCAAACTTTGTGAATTTTACAAATTTGTTTTGAAATAAATGCTTTATCTATCTATCGATCTATCTATCTATCTATCGTTGAACATCCCCTCTCTCTGTAAAAAAAACTCACAGACCGCGCCTGTCGTATTTATTTGTAAACTTATATAAAACATAATATGAACGTATTGCTTAAAAATATTTCCATCGAACGTAGACCGGCAACGCTTAAATTAATCTGACAATTTTAATAATTAATATTTAAGAACACAAAAGGTCTATTTGAGACAATAAACTATTGTTGTATTAACAAAAAACGCAAACACAATGAAAAGCATTAAATTTTAACTTATTATAATTTATTTTCATGTAGTATTGTTTGGGAAAAAGACCACGTCTTTTAAAAATGATTTTGCACTTATTGTGAATTGTTTTTCAACTTTTATTTCATCAGGTTCTGAACAATTGCCTTTCAATATTATTATTGTTCATTGACGAAACACAATCAGATCATGTTTTTGTTTGAGGCGATTGTATTGTCAATAAACTAATAATATCCGTGTACTATACAAAATTAGACGCATTATAATATTTAATACATAAACAATTTTAATTAGGTGGTATAATATGGGTAATATTATTATATTTTTAGAATTTAAAAGGTATAATACATGGTGTTCCTTAATGACGTGCTAATATTTTAGGGCGCAACAGTGGCGGCTCGTCAGGTGAAGTAGGTGAAGGGGCTCTTCACCAAAAAATAAATAAAACCAGGAGGACAGTTTTTCGACAATATTAAATATTAATGTACCAATACAGCTACCATTTTAGCCCTTAAAAATAATTATGTTCAAATTAATAATATTAATTTAATCCGAATGTAACTATGCATAATAGGGCCACCCTATCAAAAAAAACACATTAAATATCATTAAAATACCATGGTAAAACAATGGTATTTTTGGCTTTTTTAGAAATTTAATGTGGGTTGGGAATTAAAGGGGTATTTCTACACAGGATTCATATGAAGAATAATGGTAAATAAATGTGGCTAGAATATAGTGTGAGTTAACACCATAGACTTACACTGATATTTTATGTGCATATTATGGTGAGAAAGGCAACGTGATTCTAATAGGGATTGGCACCATTGAAATGTAATGAAAATCTATGTGTATTTAGTGTGTCTGAATTTTATGAGGTTTTTCATCATAGAATTTCAATGGTAACGCATGGAATTGTAGTGAGCGGTTATTAATGTGATCTAAATAGGGATTTGCCACATCGTTGGTTAATGGTATTTGACGTGGATCCAATGGTCAGAATGGAAACGTGCGTCTAATAGGGATTGGCACCATTGAAATGTAATGAAAATCTATGTGTATTTAGTGTGTCTGAATTTTATGAGGTTTTTCATCATAGAATTTCAATGGTAACGCATGGAATTGTAGTGAGCGGTTATTAATGTGATCTAAATAGGGATTTGCCACATCGTTGGTTAATGGTATTTGACGTGGATCCAATGGTCAGAATGGAAACGTGCGTCTAATAGGGATTGGCACCATTGAAATGTAATGAAAATCTATGTGTATTTAGTGTGTCTGAATTTTATGAGGTTTTTCAGCATAGAATTTCAATAGTAAAGCATGGAATTGTAGTGAGCGGTTATTAATGTGATCTAAATAGGGATTTGCCACATCGTTGGTTAATGGTATTTTACGTGGATCCAATGGTCAGAATGGAAACGTGCGTCTAATAGGGATTGGCACCATTGAAATGTAATGAAAATCTATGTGTATTTAGTGTGTCTGAATTTTATGAGGTTTTTCAGCATAGAATTTCAATAGTAAAGCATGGAATTGTAGTGAGCGGTTATTAATGTGATCTAAATAGGGATTTGCCACATCGTTGGTTAATGGTATTTTACGTGGATCCAATGGTCAGAATGGAAACGTGCGTCTAATAGGGATTGGCACCATTGAAATGTAATGAAAATCTATGTGTATTTAGTGTGTCTGAATTTTATGAGGTTTTTCAGCATAGAATTTCAATAGTAAAGCATGGAATTGTAGTGAGCGGTTATTAATGTGATCTAAATAGGGATTTGCCACATCGTTGGTTAATGGTATTTTACGTGGATCCAATGGTCAGAATGGAAACGTGCGTCTAATAGGGATTGGCACCATTGAAATGTAATGAAAATCTATGTGTATTTAGTGTGTCTGAATTTTATGAGGTTTTTCAGCATAGAATTTCAATAGTAAAGCATGGAATTGTAGTGAGCGGTTATTAATGTGATCTAAATAGGGATTTGCCACATCGTTGGTTAATGGTATTTTACGTGGATCCAATGGTCACACTGGAAACGTGAGTCTAATAGGGATTGGCACCATTGAAATGTAATGAAAATCTATGTGTATTTAGTGTGTCTGAATTTTATGAGGTTTTTCAGCATAGAATTTCAATAGTAAAGCATGGAATTGTAGTGAGCGGTTATTAATGTGATCTAAATAGGGATTTGCCACATCGTTGGTTAATGGTATTTTACGTGGATCCAATGGTCAGAATGGAAACGTGAGTCTAATAGGGATTGGCACCATTGAAATGTAATGAAAATCTATGTGTATTTAGTGTGTCTGAACTTTATGAGGTTTTTCAGCATAGAATTTCAATAGTAAAGCATGGAATTGTAGTGAGCGGTTATTAATGTGATCTAAATAGGGATTTGCCACATCGTTGGTTAATGGTATTTTACGTGGATCCAATGGTCAGAATGGAAACGTGAGTCTAATAGGGATTGGCACCATTGAAATGTAATGAAAATCTATGTGTATTTAGTGTGTCTGAATTTTATGAGGTTTTTCAGCATAGAATTTCAATAGTAAAGCATGGAATTGTAGTGAGCGGTTATTAATGTGATCTAAATAGGGATTTGCCACATCGTTGGTTAATGGTATTTTACGTGGATCCAATGGTCACACTGGAAACGTGAGTCTAATAGGGATTGGCACCATTGAAATGTAATGAAAATCTATGTGTATTTAGTGTGTCTGAATTTTATGAGGTTTTTCAGCATAGAATTTCAATAGTAAAGCATGGAATTGTAGTGAGCGGTTATTAATGTGATCTAAATAGGGATTTGCCACATCGTTGGTTAATGGTATTTTACGTGGATCCAATGGTCAGAATGGAAACGTGAGTCTAATAGGGATTGGCACCATTGAAATGTAATGAAAATCTATGTGTATTTAGTGTGTCTGAATTTTACGAGGTTTTTCAGCATAGAATTTCAATAGTAAAGCATGGAATTGTAGTGAGCGGTTATTAATGTGATCTAAATAGGGATTTGCCACATCGTTGGTTAATGGTATTTTACGTGGATCCAATGGTCAGACTGGAAACGTGAGTCTAATAGGGATTGGCACCATTGAAATGTAATGAAAATCTATGTGTATTTAGTGTGTCTGAATTTTATGAGGTTTTTCAGCATAGAATTTCAATAGTAAAGCATGGAATTGTAGTGAGCGGTTATTAATGTGATCTAAATAGGGATTTGCCACATCGTTGGTTAATGGTATTTTACGTGGATCCAATGGTCAGACTGGAAACGTGAGTCTAATAGGGATTGGCACCATTGAAATGTAATGAAAATCTATGTGTATTTAGTGTGTCTGAATTTTATGAGGTTTTTCAGCATAGAATTTCAATAGTAAAGCATGGAATTGTAGTGAGCGGTTATTAATGTGGTCTAAATAGGGATTTGCCACATCGTTGGTTAATGGTATTTTACGTGGATCCAATGGTCAGAATGGAAACGTGAGTCTAATAGGGATTGGCACCATTGAAATGTTATGAAAATCTATGTGTATTTAGTGTGTCTGAACTTTATGAGGTTTTTCAGCATAGAATTTCAATAGTAAAGCATGGAATTGTAGTGAGCGGTTATTAATGTGATCTAAATAGGGATTTGCCACATCGTTGGTTAATGGTATTTTACGTGGATCCAATGGTCAGAATGGAAACGTGAGTCTAATAGGGATTGGCACCATTGAAATGTAATGAAAATCTATGTGTATTTAGTGTGTCTGAATTTTATGAGGTTTTTCAGCATAGAATTTCAATAGAAAAGCATGGAATTGTAGTGAGCGGTTATTAATGTGATCTAAATAGGGATTTGCCACATCGTTGGTTAATGGTATTTTACGTGGATCCAATGGTCAGAATGGAAACGTGAGTCTAATAGGGATTGGCACCATTGAAATGTAATGAAAATCTATGTGTATTTAGTGTGTCTGAACTTTATGAGGTTTTTCAGCATAGAATTTCAATAGTAAAGCATGGAATTGTAGTGAGCGGTTATTAATGTGATCTAAATAGGGATTTGCCACATCGTTGGTTAATGGTATTTTACGTGGATCCAATGGTCAGAATGGAAACGTGAGTCTAATAGGGATTGGCAGCATTGAAATGTAATGAAAATCTATGTGTATTTAGTGTGTCTGAATTTTATGAGGTTTTTCAGCATAGAATTTCAATAGTAAAGCATGGAATTGTAGTGAGCGGTTATTAATGTGATCTAAATAGGGATTTGCCACATCGTTGGTTAATGGTATTTTACGTGGATCCAATGGTCACACTGGAAACGTGAGTCTAATAGGGATTGGCACCATTGAAATGTAATGAAAATCTATGTGTATTTAGTGTGTCTGAATTTTATGAGGTTTTTCAGCATAGAATTTCAATAGTAAAGCATGGAATTGTAGTGAGCGGTTATTAATGTGATCTAAATAGGGATTTGCCACATCGTTGGTTAATGGTATTTTACGTGGATCCAATGGTCAGAATGGAAACGTGAGTCTAATAGGGATTGGCACCATTGAAATGTAATGAAAATCTATGTGTATTTAGTGTGTCTGAATTTTACGAGGTTTTTCAGCATAGAATTTCAATAGTAAAGCATGGAATTGTAGTGAGCGGTTATTAATGTGATCTAAATAGGGATTTGCCACATCGTTGGTTAATGGTATTTTACGTGGATCCAATGGTCAGACTGGAAACGTGAGTCTAATAGGGATTGGCACCATTGAAATGTAATGAAAATCTATGTGTATTTAGTGTGTCTGAATTTCATGAGGTTTTTCAGCATAGAATTTTAATAGTAAAGCATGGAATTGTAGTGAGCGGTTATTAATGTGATCTAAATAGGGATTTGCCACATCGTTGGTTAATGGTATTTTACGTGGATCCAATGTTGTCTTTATAGAAATCTCGACAAGAGGAAAAAAAGTGCGACGAAAATGGGATAGATATAAAACTTGATAAAATGATTACGTTAATCTCAGAACTTACAACAGAAGTGCGGCAAAATAGGGATGCTATAGCAGAGGTCTTTGCTGAAGTAAAAAAGAGTAAGAGGAGTTTATAATATTATAGATATTAATACCTCAGATTCAGAATCAAAATTGTATCTTTATTATAATACATTTTTCTTTAAATTTTGTTGGTGCATTCAAAGAAATGTGAAACAAAATGATAAATTTAATTTTGTGTACCTTTTTAGTCAACTACTTGAATAATGTAGAAGAGGTAACAAAATTGTTTGCTGTAGGGGAAGTGAATCAAGAGCGTAAAGAGGTAAAGTGTATTTGTTTCTACTACGAACAAATTGTTTTTATTTTGAAGGAATAGTCCATGCTTAAAGTGCAGTTGAGGTTGAGACTATATGGGAACAAAAGAAAAACTAAGAGTCTTCCTCCACAGGTTAATTAGAATAAAAATATTAATTATTTAAAGGTCTTACTTGTTTCGAACGTAGAAACGTTCATCATCAGGAGACAGAAAAAGCTAAACTAAAAATATAAAATATTTTATTTTTTACAAAGTCTTACAGACACTATTCTTTTTAAAATCTTTTTAGAAGTGTTATTTTACTTTTACTTCCACTCAGTTGGTTTGGACTTTTCTTTTTTAAACAAATGTTTTAATTATTTTTCTACATACTCAGTACAATTAACATTTCTTTCCATTTTTTCTTCGCTATTCTTATTATGTTATACCTGTACACCACTTTTTATATGCCATAAAAGTTAAATTAAGGTTGTATACCATTTTCTATTCTGCTAATACCAGCAAAGGTTTTTCTGTCTTATGATGATGAAAATTTTTACGTTTGAAACATGTAGAGACCTTTAATTGAATATATTATATTTTTATTCTAATTAAATTGTGGAGGAGGTTTTTCTTTCGATCCCAAAATTGTTTTAATGTTTTTCGTGATATTTTATTGATTTTTAGGTTCACTTGGGGCAGAATATTTTTATAACTAGTAATAGTTATCAAGCGGCATACATGAAGGCAAGAACTCCTGCATCCTTTATAAAAAGAATAGCTGTGGCAGTATTTGGGCTGGATATATTAGCCAGCAGCTCAGTTTATGGGCAAATATCATCTAAATACCCGGAGAGGGAACCCAAGCCCGCTTTAGACCCTATTAAAATGAGGGCGTTGCAAGGTAATTAATAAAATAATGTAGCTTCATATTTTGTTTTCATTGGTTAAGTTATTTAGGGTATTTCTACTTGCGATTGCAGTCGCAATGTGGTCGTGAGTATTTTCTGCGCGACTTTCTTAAACTGTTATAGGCAGTTTGGCATACAATAGTTCAAGACATTAAAGCAGCTATTTTTTGTTTATTTTTTAGACATACTCAACTTTTATTTAATAGAAAAGGGGACCAGTGAATGTAAGCTTGAAGACGAAATTAAAAATATGCCCCATTATATTATGGAAAAAATACGGGACCTAAACAGAGCCCCTAGAAAGAATAAAGGTATGTAACAAAGGACCAAAGATTAATTAATTTTAAGTTAATGGTTTCATTAGATATTTATATCAAATAGGAATACAAATAATTTTTTGATGTTATCCAAATTTTATTTTTACAGATGCCATAATTAAAGAAAAAATACACTTAATATCTAATGCCTTACATTTTAATTGACAAAATGCTCAGTAGTTCCACGCTTACTTTTCGAAATAAAAGATAATTTAAATTCGTTTAATCAGAGAATACATTAGAAATCTTAAGAAGTTGTGTGAGGGTGTGTGTGTGTACTTTTTCTTCTAACATATAATTTTAATTTGTTTAGGTGATAATCCTATTGCTCTTAATCCTTTGGACGATGATGAAACTCCAGATTTAGAATTATAATTACATATAATACATTACATAATACATATTATAATTATGTACCTATATTGAAATTTTAAGATTATTAAAACACGATTTATTTTATCATATTTTTTTTTATCTGCATACCTTTTACCTGTATTTGTTTATTAAGATGGTTTGACGTAAGAAAGTATGACCATATATACAGTTAACAAACTACCTACAGCAGCTCAGTATACAGGGTGCTACAAATTCGTGTGCGTACATTGGGATCTCGAAAACGGTAAGAGATATATAAAGATAGTTAAATTGGAAATATTCATTCCGAATACCTTCGGAAAAATAAAAAAAAAAGCCGAAATTGTCAATTTTCGTTTTTAATTTTCTTTGCGCCTTAATTTTTGACATGAAAATAACAAAAAATACTTTTTGATAGCCATTTTTTATATTACACTTAGTTTCGAAATTTGTCCTTTTATACTTTAGATAACCAATGTCATGTCAATTTTTTTAAATACGGACCTGGGACTTTAAATACGGTTTTAGGGATTTCAAGGCTATCAATTTAAAGCAAATTTTTTTAAAAATTTTAACGTATTGTCATCAAATTGCACATTATCACTATTTCAAAATTATACTTTCTTACCATAACAACAATTTGATTATCTTAAGGATTAAATAATTTTTACACAGACCTATGATGTTTTTTTTATAAAAAATTGCTACTAGATAGTAGGTATGTACCTATAATAGTTTATCTGATTTAAAGTTTGATATATTTTCAAAATATTTGCTTGGACCGTAATGGTAAAGAAATGATAATATGAAATACTGATGATGTGTTATTTAATGACACGAAGTCCCTAAAACCATATTTAAAGTTTTAGGTTCGTATTAAAACAAATTGATTTAAGGGTGGTATCTAAAGAACGAAACGTCAAGCTTTAAAAATAATAAAGCCATTGTGTAGAACAAAAAACTGACATAAATAATGATTTTTGTTTTTCTCAAGTTAAAAATTAACGCGTAAAAAATTTAAAACCAAAACTAAAAATTTCGTTTTTTTCCCTCGGATATCTCCGAAGATGTTCAATTTCTTTTTACCAGAATATTAGACCCCAAATTATGTAACTTTGCTTCAACTTAACCATCTTATTTAAGATATCGAAAAAAAATATATTTTAATTTTTTTTTACCCTAGAACATACTTGGTAAATAACCTTCAAGATTTTTGAGTTGTATTAAAAAACATAAATCCCAAAAAGATTCTACCTTGCTACATACTCATTTTAAAAAGCTCATTGTTGTATCACTGAAATCCACACACTCAATTACCATGGTTGCCCATTACAATACAATTCATTTACAACATCATTTCCCCGCCGTGCCACATTAAGCCCACAGAGAAACCACATCTGATCACCATGATTCATCATATTCCTTTTAAGAAGCTCATTGTTGTACCACTGAAATCCACACACTGAATTACCATTGTTGCCCATTCAAATACAATTTATTTGCCACATTCTTTCCCAACCGTGCCACAATAAGCTCACAAAGAAACTCCATTAGATTACCTAGCTGGCTCATCATTTTCATTACTCTTCATTGTACCACTGAAATCCACAAACTGAATTACCATAATTGCCCATTAAAATACAATTAATTTACCACATTATTTCCCCGCCGTGCCACATTAAGCCCACAGAGAAACCACATCTGATCACCATGATGACTCATCATATTCCTTTTAAGAAGCTCATTGTTGTACCACTGAAATCCAGTCACTGAATTACCATAATTGCCCATTAAAATACAATTAATTTACCACATTATTTCCCCGCCGTGCCACATTAAGCCCACAGAGAAACCACATCTGATCACCATGATGACTCATCATATTCCTTTTAAGAAGCTCATTGTTGTACCACTGAAATCCAGTCACTGAATTACCATAATTGCCCATTATAATACAATTAATTTACCACATTATTTCCCCGCCGTGCCACATTAAGCCCACAGAGAAACCACATCTGATCACCATGATGACTCATCATATTCCTTTTAAGAAGCTCATTGTTGTACCACTGAAATCCAGTCACTGAATTACCATAATTGCCCATTAAAATACAATTAATTTACCACATTATTTCCCCGCCGTGCCACATTAAGCCCACAGAGAAACCACATAAAATCACCATGATGACTCATCATATTCCTTTTAAGAAGCTCATTGTTGTACCACTGAAATCCACACACTAAATTACCATTGTTGCCCATTAGAATGCAATTCGTTTGCCACAATATTTTTCCATCATGCCACATTAAGCCCACACAAAACCACATTAATGGCTCATCATATTAATTTTAAATAGCTCATTGGTATACCACGAAATCTCATTAAAGTTAGGAAATTCACACACTGAATTACCATGCGTATCCATTGAAATATGCACATTAATATCACAAGGTTTCCCATTACATAGCTATCTGGTTATTTCCGAGAATAACCTACCTCTTAATAACACATTAAGAACCACAGAAATACCATTCTCTAAAAAATCATTGTTACACCATAAATGCATTGCTCATAAAAATCCATAGATTTGCCATCGACTCCAAACCCCGTCAAAAGGTGCCAATACACACTTCGTTTCTCATTATTTTCCTTACCATTGAACCACATTGTTTTTTTATATGATTTCAATGTGTTTTTTTTGATAGGGCACGGTTAACTCCGATGAACAATAATTATAAACACCCGTGCATTTTGGCGCGCCTCAGCGACCGTGTCCGTTAGCTCAAAGCAAGTGAAGACCAACGCCCAACATGGCTGTGATATTCACCGTTGCTATGGTTACGTGACGTTAGTCACGCAAACAGCATGTAACAATTTGCATTATGATGAAGGGCAATTTAGCATTGGTGGGCCTAACCTTAAGATATTTATTTTAAGGCTTCGCGAAACTTACGGTTATAGATATCGTTTTTACGTGATTTACTGTGTGACTAAAAAGTTTTATTTTTCAGTTAAATCAGTAGTGTACTAGGTACGTACACAGTATTGTGTTTTAAAAATGAACCCAATTAATGACATAGTTTGTAATCAGTCGTTAAAGAGATGAGGATAAGAGATACGTTTTATTAAGTACCCGCACTATACCCAGCTCGCCACCATTTTTTAAGACCGCGAGCCGCCACTGAGGTGTAATTCCTCAAGTCATTTTATGAAGAAAAGTTGTGTCCTAAATGGCTTAAATTTTTTGCTACAGGTTGTTGAATTTTTTTTTTTGATGCGTTTTGTGTAATATCTCCGAAAGTACTTTAGATAATATTTTCAATTTTGGCATGTGCTAATAGGACATAAAACCACATCTTTTAGTAATAAAAGTTATTTTTTTGTCCCACCAGTGGCGCCCTGCAAACATTTTCTCTGATATTTTTTAGAAAAAAAAGTGATACGCTACTGACATTTTTCCATTTGGATATCATTTCTGATTAGCCTGGTCAATTCTGCATAAAAATGGTCTCCTGCGTTTTTCTCCTCAGGCACACCATTCTTAATTAAATTAGCTTTACTATTTATTATTATTAACATTGATAATACAAAGTTTAAAAATTGTTGGAAATGACCATCTTCATTTAATAGGCATGCCCGTATAATTTAATAAATAAAATGATTTATTCATTATTGGCATGCATCCAGAGATTTTTTAATTTATCTTTAGCGCGGTACAAGTCATTGTTTTCAATGTTTTAAGGTGAAGTAAGAGCAATTAGTTCTCGCTAGACAAGAGTAGTTCTTTTTAAAATTGCTTAAAGCTTAAGTACCTCCCATTTTACCCAACCTTCTCCTACTTTAATCAGGTCCCTTACGGAAAATGGACAACTTCTTTGAATAATAATATTAATATTAACTGTAGTAAGCGACCCAAAAGTACAACTTTTTCTGATTATTTCGTTACAGATGCTGGTAATGCACAAACCCTACAATTAATTTGAAAAATGAAACACGAAATTGCAATTACTTCAGAACTCAACAAAACACCGTGTCAGTTTTTGGGTCCAAGATAATTGCTAGCGTGCACACAGCTTGGTGCAGCTACAGGGGTGTGAAGATTGATTTATCCCGACCCATTGTCTATGGCGGCAGGCGATCTACGAGTTTATAATGCCCTAAAGGGCCGTGCTCAATGGCTTATGTACCCAGATATCCCGTGGAGCCGAAAATGTATTTCTATTGCTGTATTACATTAGTTTCTGGAAAATATATTTTGTTCTCTCTCGCTTGAATAGCGTGGTATTTCTGCTGAAATATTAATGGTTAGATTTTCTTTGGATAAGAAGTTTTATTTTCTGTTTAACCATAAAAGAAAGTCTATTGTTATACACCGTTTTTATCATTTAAAACAGTGACGTAGCCAGAAAATATGCTCGGGGGTGGCTCAGTGAGCGTAAGTAGAACATTTTTTTTTTCTGGAGAGAGACAGTCGGGACTGTATGTATTTCATGATATTGTACCTAGTGGAAAAGGGGGAAAAACGCCCACAGTTTGATTAAAATTAACCTAACTAATTAAATTTTTTTTTGTAAATGTTTTTTTTTTACTTTTTTTTTGATATTCTTTATTAAGAAAACATTTTTTATATTTGTGAAAAATATGAATATTGGTGTCAATCCAAAATTTTAACATAAGACGTATGTATGGCCCTAACCATCGTTTTCGGGCTCGGTTTCTCATGATCAAAAATAAAGTAAATATCGCTCACCACGCCAAAATTAATTATTTTTTCAGAAATCATGTATTTTAGGAGCGTAGATTTTAGAGCAGTTTTTGGGGCAAATGCTTAGGTTTTGAAATACTCCTTCTTAAGTGCCGTTTTTTATATTCATAATAAAGCATTCTCGTTTCTTTCGCACTATTTCTTTTATTATAAATTATCACACTTCTTTCATAAAAAATGTTTCAATCAACATTCTTATTTTAATTTTTCTATATAAAAATAAAGTTTAAAAGCTAAACGCTTCCTATACAACACCTTTGTAATGTAAGCCAAGAATACACTATTTAAAGATTTAACTTAAGCGTGAGACGAAAACTTAGGTTGCAATTAGATTTAAGCTTCTAGTCTCGGGGGCGGGGGGGGGGGGCTGCAGCCCGGTAGTCCCCCCTTAAATACTCCACTAATTTAAAGTACTAATCTGGGACCCTAATATTTTTATCTGTAAATAACTAAATAAACTTAATAGAAGAAGAGTTTCCTTTAATTTCGTCAGATCCATCCCTAGACGCGTTTCGTCAAATCATGGCTCATCAGTAAAGCTAAAATCCGACAAGGGAAAGGAGTAACTTAAAAGTGGTTTAAGCAGTATTTGGTGGAGCATACCAGCAAAATGTTGCACAGAGCGACATCTGTGTCGTTGTTAGATACTCTTCAGCATACCAGCATCTCTAACAAACTTATAGAAATAAGTCAAAATGTTAAGAGGAAATAACCTGTAAAGACATTCGTCATAATTACAGGAGACCAATTTTGTTAAATTTATAAAAAAAATTTATTAATAGATATAACTATTTATGGATTGTTTTTAGCGTTGTTGTTTTCGGTATCCATTTTGTTCACCTTTAATATTTCTGATTTGTCCAGATTTCTAAATCAAAGATTTTTTATAAATTTAGTTATAACTTGCTCTTAAATAAAGTTTGGTTTACATAGATCTATCATACGGTTATCAAAAGGAACTAAAATGGAGGGCTCCATTTGTAAGCAAATGGATACCGCAAATACCAACTATAAAAAATAGTTACTATAATAAAAACTACAAAGAAAGAAAAAAGCATTTTAACAAATATGGTTTTCATAATGTCCAAATAACTTATACACGGTGTCCCAGATAAGGATGAACTCCACAGGGATCTCGTAAACCGCAGAAGATATAGGGATGATTAAATTAGAAAAAAGTTGCGTCCTACTAAATTCTGTAATATTGTATTTTTAAATTGAAAAAAATCCGAATCCTTTAGAAGATATTTGGGTAAATCCGGGTAGCTAAGGAAAATATGCTATAAAAATATGTGTTTATCGGTTTCCCTAAACTAACAATCTGCCGTAATACAAATTCCAAACAGTAACATTAATTCTACTAAATAAGACATATCGCAAAAAAAAAACAACAGAAAATAACACACTCTCTTCATTATGATTATACGCCCCCTTACCCAGTATTACCCCCTCCCCCCCCCCCCAAGATTTTTTTGCCTGTAGATATACTATTTTTTTGTCAGAAAATACATTATTAAATATAAAAATGGTATTTCTTTGGTTCATTAAATAATATTTAAAAATTATGCGGGACTTTTGTGAGACCCTGTTATAATAAAATTGATGAAATGCAATTAAAATGCTCTAACGTTTCAACTAAAAATAAAACGAACAATTTCAAAGGGTAAATGGTTCATTTAGTTTTTTTTGGACTAGAATCAAAATTGTGCACTCAACACAATGTAGTGTTAGTAGCTAATTTATATTTGTAAATGTAAAGTAATTTAAAACCGCGGCGGTGGGTCAGCGTTAAGTTACTGGCATTCGACCGTAGCAACCCGGGTTCGATTCCCGGAGTACAATAAAAAAAAGTATGTCCGAAATTAAGTGGATTCAAAAATGCAGGGAAGAGTGTAAAAGGTATCATCTCCCAACTCCCCCCATTCACTTCGGTAACCATCCGGATGTGATCGGACATATCGTGGGGTGCGAAAGAAGATACACACTCCCCAATCGGTAGGTCAGGCAATGACAAGAAACCAAGGGTTGTTAGCTCTTGGGCCTTGGGGGGTGTCGTATGACTGAGGATCGTGGTTCGGAACTTACGTTAAGCTGTAGATCCCCTCGGATATGGCCCTGGCAGCGAACGAAGAGGAAAAGACGTGTGAAAAAAAAGTAATTTAAGGATTTAAAAATTAACTTACAATTTTATTTGTTATTTAACAGTAAAACATGTCATTGCATTTTTGTTTTACACTAATTACATCACAATACTTACTCGTTAATTCAAGGGCATCCTGGAGGAGGAGGGGGGCACGAGGGGCACCCTCCTCTCTACCTAGAAGGTGACTCAATACAAGTTTTATTTTAAAACCGTTAAAATTTTTCCTTAATATGTACAGGGACATTATTTTAAGTGTCTCACCGGATTGGAGCCTTTCTTACCGACTACCATAAAAAAGACAATTACGTATTGCTTAATGGGTTTTCGTGAAGAAGCCAAATTTGATGTCAACAAATATATAAGTTTACAAATTGGACAGATAAGACGCTATATTAGGTTTTTTAAATATTATTCTAATAATTTATAGTACCTAAGCCTGCTGCATTAGATTTTTTTTTCTCCCACAATAAACATATGTAGTTGTCAATATTAATTTTCAGTCATTCCGGAGATATGAGGCTTTGAAGTTGGCGATTTTGTTCTTAATCCATTAAGAAATAGAAGGTTTGAGATTAAAAACTCAATATTTTTGGGGATGTGTAATTTTTTATAGCCGAACTACCTATGCTATTGCCAAATATGTCAGATGTCAAAAGGTGACAAACACGACGTAATTTAATATTTTTTTAAATGGCAACCCCCATGTATAACTACACCAGTGTATTGAATTTCGCGGTACGATTTCAAATACATATACAGGGTGATTCACGTTGAGTGGCCTATTAGAAGATCTCGGAAACGAATAAACTTATCTTTCTAAAAATTTGATAGCAGCCATAATTGGCTTTGAGCTTTTAAAGCATAATATTTTGACATTTTTGTCACTTCCGGTTATACCGGAAGTTAATGCCATTTATTAATAACTATTTTTATTTAATATTAGCTTTAATACTACATTTTATTGTGAGAAAGAAAAATATTTTACAAACCTAAAAATACTGTCGATTAATAAAAATCAACGAAACCAAATAGCAGCCAATCACCACTGCGTGCCTTTTCGACTGATTACTGCGTCGATACGTATGGGCATAGTGTCAACTAATGTTTCATCTGATATAAAACAGTTCCAAATTTTTTGGAGATGGGTTTGCAATTCTGGAACGGTTCTTGGGATTTGATCGGAGCTTTTTCTTCATGATATATGTCACAAGGTTTCAAATGGCGATAGATCTGGACTACTCGACGTCCATTTTAAAACTGGAATATTGATTTCTAACATCCAATCTTTTACTTTTTTAGCCGTATGGCAAGCGACACCATCTTGTTGGAAGATACATTCAATATTGTTTAAATGCATTTGTTCAACTTGGGGTGTTAAATTATTTTGAAGCACATTAATGTACTTATCAGCAATCATAATACCTGCCATAAAGTGTAAGTTTCTCATTCCACTTGCTGACCTGAATCCCCAAATCATAACAGAAGCCGAAAACTTAATTTTTTTTAAACAGTCATTCTGAAATACTTCTTCTTTAGTTCTTATGACACGATTCCTACCACCATCAACGCATACTTCAAATCTGGCTTCATCACTCCAAATAATGGAGTTCCATTGGTTCCAACACCATAATTTGTGTTCTTTGGCCCACGCTAGTCTGTTTTTCTTCTGAATCTTTGTCAGTAAGGACTTCTCTTTTACCTAGAATTACTGAATTAAAAACGAATAATAAAAAAATAATTTGAGTATACCTTGTAGATAAGTTTTAAATCCCAGTTTTTGGGCAGCTTTATGACAAGTTGCTTTTGAAAACTTCTTTGTGGTTGCCTGATTCCATAATATTTTCAATTCGTTATATTTAGCACGCCGATTTTCCTTGATAATCCGTTTTAAGGCTCTTAAGTTGATATTAGAGCAACGCGGGCGAATTTCAGTTCTGGCATTGCTGCAATATATAAAGAATTCTGATTAACTTTTGTTTCTAAGTTTTAGCTCCAACTATTCGAATAAGAGGGGAATGGGGGACAAAAGTAGTTAAAAAATACCGATAACTTTCGTTTGGTTTACCCGAATTTACCCAAGTTTCTTTACTCTATCGAGTTAAAAAAAAAATAATAATAATAATAATAATAATAAACCTAAAAATTGTTTTTATGGTTTGTGAAATATTAACTTTTTTGATATCCGCTCGTTTGAACAGACACTCCTTTAAGTATTTTGCCAAACAAGGTCTTGTCTGTGTAATTTCGTTTAGTTTGTCCACACAAAAAATAGTGTCATTACCAAAACATTAAAAATAAACGTTTTCGTTTACAAAACTAACCTCATTGATAAAATTGCTTATCCATGCAGCAAAATTAATAAGCAGAACTTATTTATCAGTAAATAAATTGTACACTTTAAAGTTCGTATCATTATAAGAATTATACTCGGTATTTTTGCAATAACATTATTCTGACCTAATTCTGTATAATATAAACTTTTTTCATAAATTTTAAAAACATTGTCATTGATCTAAAAGGTATGAAATAATATAATTTTAAGGATGTTAACAAATTCTCAATACCAATAATAAATTTATTAGTTTATCGGAGCAAAAGAATTTTTTACTGTTAAAGGTTAAGTGTAAAAGCGGGGAGAACACAATGTGTCCAACCTGAACTTCACCTTTGGTTGTGTTAATTGTTTGGTTAGACTATATTTTTTTAAATTTATTTGTATTTTTTCTCCAAACTAATCAACCAATAAAGACAGTTTATTATTATTATTATTATTATTATTATTATTATTATTATTATTAAATTGTCGATAAAATGCTTCTTTCTGCATCTTAAGAGCATCAAAACAATATTTTTAAATGCCAAATTATATCTACAGGGTGTCCCACTTATAATGGAAATAAGCTTGTATTCTCGGTATTTCTAAATTGATTTTTTTGAAATTTGACGTGGTTACGTATGATCCTAGGGCGCACTCTACTATTGCTTAAAATTTTAGTTAACGCATTGGCCTACGGATATTATGGAGTTTTAAATTTTCGGGTCCACTTAAAGCATACTTATTTTGACTTTGACTTTATGCTACTGGATATAGCCATTATATGCAATATTATTATAAATCCAATAATACAGGTTTCAATAATTATTATATTAATGCGTTATAATTTTTTATTCGATTGATTTTGTTATTGTCATTTCTTGCTCTTCCGAACCACGACCCTTAGTCTTGCGATACACCCCCCTCCCCCCGAACTCGGAACCAATAGCTTGGGTACTTAAACAAACATTAACTAAAAACCTGTGTAACAAAACGTCTCACTTATCCTTATCTGTCCAACGGCTGAATAGAGTTTCCAACAAATTACAAACTATGCACTCTTAAAAATGACTTGGTATTTGGTACTAATTTTTATTTGCTCTTGTGTTTACGTTACCAAAAATAACTATTTTTAGTTAGGAAAACAAAAAAGGTTTTTTTCTTGGTTATATTTACCAAAAAACGATGCCATCAGAATATAGAAAGTATCTTGTTTTCATATTAGTTGGCAGAAATAAAATATTTGGTTTAGCTGAATTTTACTCTGTATATATTTTATTTAAATGTTACATCAAAAGGTTCCTACAAACTTGTATTTATCAATTAAGCTTGTTGTAATAATACATTATGAATTTGTAGTCCCTATCATTTTGTTAATTTTGATTAACATACATTCTTAGTTACCAGAACTAACTTTTCTTTTCAAGTAATATTATTCTTTATATTTATAACTAACGGCATCAACAGAGACTTGACGCCCTTGCCCGGTGGGTGACATGTGACATCATTCTAGCCAGGACTGTCAGTAGATTATGATGCTTTTGTGGTTCCGTGTCTATTTTTTCGTGGTTTTAAGGCAATAATTGGCCATTTTCATGGCCGTGTCCGTGTTGAAAATGGATGTGACAATATTTGGTGTAATTTATTTGTGTTTATTGTCTTTCTTGTGTACGTTCTTATTGGCAGAAGGAAGTTAAATCATAAGTAAGTAAACATTTTATTTTTTATCATTGCATTTGTACATTAGAAAGTTTAAATGAGATTTTTATAAAGCAAGGCAAGGTGACCCGATGAGAAATAACTTAAAAATATTTTTTTTGTTTTGTTTTTGTTCTATGTTCCATTTCTATAAAAGAACGTCATATTGATGACTTTTTAATCTGACCAAGTACAACAAATTTCATATAGCTGTATATTTTAAATAGAATGTCCAGGGATATTTTTTGTTTTTTAATAATCGCAGTGGCAGATAAGAAAATTTAAATAAGGACAATTCAGTTCTATAAGCAATTGAACAACCCAATAGGTTGAGTACAATAAAATCTAGTGTTTCTGTTTTGTATTGCATAAGTATGTATTATAAAAAACATGAGAGAACAAGGACATTGGAAATAATTTTTTTTAAAGAAACCATAATAGCCCTGATAATTTATTCCAATTAATTTACGCATACCTAATAGAGTAGTAATACCAAGACATTTTTTTAGAAATGAAACAGACTTTTTTTAAAGTTATTTCTATCAAATCAACTTGCTAATTTTGCCATGCGTTATAAGCAGTTCATTCAAACTTTCTAATGTACAACTGCAATGACAAAAATATAAAATTTTTACTTATTTATGATTCAACTTCTTTCTTACAATTAGAAAGTACAGGAAAAAGATAATAAACACAATGTTGTGACTACATACGTAATTGTTACTCTATGAAAATTTCAAGTTTGGCCCAAATAAATGATTGCTTTGGCAATATTTGTAGATTGCATCATTAACAAAAACAATATTGCCTTGAAAAACATTTTCAATTTTCCATATTTACACATTAGTTGTGACAACTAATTTTAAAAGCGGGAGTACCATATAAATTTAGTTATCCGTATATAAAATTTCGTTGTGACAACTAAAATTTGTAGGTTGGGTTGGTTAATGTTATTAATTAGTTCAACAGTTCAATAACGACAATTTTTTTTGGTTGTACAGACTAATTTTAGGGTTGAGGTAAATAGTTGTCAGAACCAAATTTTAGTTATCCATACCATGTTATTTTTAAGAGTCTGTCATTAATTGGGTTCATTTTAAAACACACAACTAAGTAGGTAGTACGTACACTACAGAATTAACTGAAAAATAAAAACAAAACTTTTTAATCACCCAGTAAATCAGGTAAAACGATATCTTATAACCGTAAGTTTCGCGAAGCTTCAAAATAAATACCGCGAACCAATGCTAAAATAATGGTGCATACGACTGATCTATTTTTAAATTGCCCTTCATCATAATACAAATTGTGACATGCTGTTTGCGTGACTAACGTCACGTAACCATAGCTATGATGGGCGTTGGGTCTTCACTTGCTTTGAGCTAACGGACACGGTCGGTTGGGGCGCGCCAAAATGCACGAGTGTTAAGTAATTATTGTCCATCGGAGTTAACCGTGGCCCTATTATGCATAGCTACATTCGGATTAAATTAATATTATTAATTCGAACATAATTTTTTTTTAAGGACTAAAATGGTAGCTGTATTAGTACATTATTATTTATTATTGTCGAAAAACTTATTTTTGTTTTGGTGAAGAGCCCCTTCATCTACTTCACCTGACGAGCCGCCACTGCTCGGAACGCCACTTTTGAATACTATAGTGACTCACCGCTGAGGCACCGTCGCAGTCCTATTGAGTTTATTATAATAAATTTCAAATATGAAAAATATAATACTAATAGAATTTAAGGATATTTGGAAATCTTTGTTGTCTAATATCAGTGGCAACTTTGAAAATAACTCATGCATTGAAACATTACACTGAACGCATGATTGAGTTCATTTCTATAAGGCTTCATTTATGTTAGTGTTTGCAAATTCGAATAAATTTAATAGTCTTGTAGTTTGTGGTCGTAAAACCTAATTGTCTGAATAGAATTGTGATAGAAATGGTAATGAGCTGGTGATTTAGGGTGAAAAAAAAATTACAAATAAATGAATAGGTACAGTCCTAATGAAAAACTACCAATTCGCCGAGCGATGAAAATAACAAAAGGATGTACTCCTGTATAAAAAAATAACATATACAAATTAAGAGCTAAAAGTCATCCCACAAATAGTGCATTTCCACCATATCGCGCATATTGTACCTGTGTCGGGCGATGGCAATAAAATGTTCCTTTTGTCATTAAAATCGTCTATTTCCCAAATTATCTTTTATTAACAATTATAAAGATGACTTTTAGAGTTTTCACGTCGTTTTACTTTCAAACCTAAGTGCTCTAGATCGGTCATCCCTATCCCTATTTCCGTACAAGCTTTATCGCCACCAAAAAGTAAGCAGGGAAGACAGTAGAAAGCAGTAGCGGCTCGTGCCCATTTAAAGTGGGTGGTCATTAATTCCTTTAAAAAAAATTGCGCCGAAAATTTTTTGGATGCCACGCCCTTTTTTCAATGATGGTGATTTGCCTGCTTTACAATTAAAAAAAATAAAAAACACAACACAAATGCTCAAAGAAATTTACAAAAACAATCAGGTTTATTTAGGGGGGAGGGGGGGAATTTTTGTGTGATTTTTACCTATAGTGATAAGTTAACAATTATTGGTATAAAATTGGCCAGTAAAATATATTAAGTACCTACCTAAAAATTTATTTATGTATATTATCAAGGTTATTATGTACCTACCTACTTACATTAAAATTCACTGAACATTTTATGTGTTCTGCCGATTGAGAATGTTTCTTACTTTTATCTTTTAAATGTTTGCGTTTACAAATACGCACTATATTATTATTGTTTTTAAACTCGACATAAACTAGAAACAACCGATAATACCCAATACAGCGCTGGACTAAATGCAACGAACTCTCCCCTTTAAATACGGCTTTGTATTTTAGACGGTCATGGTGAAAGCGGAGCACCACGCGGGTGTTTCAATGGGCTCGAAGAGCACGTTTGCGTGGCCCAAATAAAAAGATAATTATTTTTTTTAATGTTTTTTTTTGGGGAGCTATGAAGAACTGCAGCGCTTAAGCACCAGCCGCTATTGGTTGGTACGTGAATTTCAAGCACAAATATAAAAAAAATTAATATATTCGAAACACTTTATTTCTTAAATGGTTCTTTCTCAAATTAGGGTTGATTTTGAAGAAGGAAAATTTAGAAAATTAAATATTTAAAATTATTTTAGTATTGGGTATATGGAGGCTCTCTGCTACTGTTTTTGTAATAATTGCTATCAGCAAAGTTGTTTTTTTCCACAATAATAAATTTATAGCCACTTTTATGACTGACTGTCCATGTTAATGACATCTTATTATGCCCATGTTAATGACAAAATGTCTTTAATGTTTAATTAAAAATATAAACAAAATTAAGTTAAAAATTCATCATATACCTATTAAAACACATCTTACATAGCCATGTTATGTATAAATGGAAATAAAAAAAACATGCATTTTGAGACTTACCGCGTCCATGTTAGTGACACTTAAAAAACGTAAAAACTTGCAGAACTTTATTCATCGATATTACTTATTAATTTTTATGCATTTGTCCTGTATAGCAAACTCTTATAAATATTTTATTAGTCAATTAGCTGTAGTTTTCGAAATTGGAGCAATAAAATAATTATGCAATTTTCTAGGGACCCGACTGCTGTATAACATGGTAATGTAAAATTTATAATATTTTCCTTTTAATAAACGGGTCGAACTGAGCTACAATAATGGGTTTTGAGAAATTATTAAAAAAATATTTCTTATTTCATAATTAAAGCTGCAATGTTGGAGTTGAAATAGCGAAGCGTCGCAGCGGGACGGCAAGGGCAAGGCGCATAAGAATCACCCAAACGGCTGCTAACTGCCGGAAATTTTTGCGAGCTGTCTACGTTTGTGGTGTTGTTTTGATTTTATTAAATTGAGAGGCAACTTACCTACAGAACAGTGTCGCGCGGCGGACGTCTATCAATTTAGAACGTTTCTTTTCAAAATAGAGGATTTGCACGGCATCATAAGGTATTTTCACAAGGATATGAGTACAATTTTTTGTTTTAAATTTTTAATTTAGATTTGTAAAAATGTGTACCTACGCCTATGGTTCGAATACAAATTTTTCAGCTTTATTCGTAACTTTGATAAAAGTATAGAGAGAGTATAGATGGCAAAATACAGGGGTGAATTCAGACGCATGAAGCGTTCATGCAGTCGTATAAGCTTATCTTATATATTTAAAGAATAGTGATGGATTAAACCGAAAGTTCCATAAAGGTTTTGCCCATATGTGCCTTCTCTCTTGGTTGCATTAAAGATTTCGCCACCCAGATTCGATTTTGCCAATAGTATATAATCTATATTTCCATTGCAAAGTAATATTTCTTTACGGATATTGTCAATTTAATACTTTTATGCAAATCAGTGTCTGTTAAAATTAAAAAGAGATATAAGTAACTTAAAAAGAAATAATAATTAATTTTCGGATTTCGTCTCTCAATGGTAACTTTCAGTCCTGTGTTTCCCCAACCCAACAAAATTAAAACTCGATAGATCTCTCTTTCTGAATGGCTTCCCGACAACAAATTATACAAAATATTAATACGCCATCTCTCTGAAGTACACGCAAAACGACACACCGTCCATCGGTCGCCCGACGAGGTAAAATCAAAATTCAGCACGAAAAATAATTATGATACGTTTTGTCTGTCTTCCGTTATTTTATATCAAGTCCACGAACGAAGCTGTCCGTTGTAAAATTCTGGTTAGAATAGTTAGTTAGATTTAAATTCAGAGTACCTAACTAAAAGCCAAAAGTAACGAGTCTTTTATAACATTAGGACTCGTTACTTTTAGTGATTACATAGTAATGCTTACTTTGGAACGAGACCTTATTTATTTTACATCACATCATGTACGCTCGGTAAATTTGACTCGTGGGTTATCTATTACGGGGTAGGAAAATGAACACAGAATAGTTTCAAAATTACGGATTGCAGAATAACGAAAAACCTTTGTTCCAGTTCCACCAAAGGGTATTTTTATAAAAAGCCATTCAAAATGGAAACAATAAATCAGAAATTAAGCACACCATGTCTTTCTCATTCAAAAAAATACAATAACGACGCCCCATTCGGCCCCGCATCGCATAGATACGTCAAACCAGTATGTTGCTTTTTTATGAAAGTGGCACACACTCCCGCGGCAAAACCTTTTTAAGTTCAGCCGTTCGTGTCTGCCGCAATTTATTTACAGAAAGGGTTCCGGAGTCTTTACTATGTAAAACCTTTGATAATAATAAAGCCCGTTGCTGGTGTAAGATAAAAAGGATCTGGAAACATGACACCTCTCAATGAATGAAGAAAATACATTTCAGATAAAACGCTAACTTTGATACACAGCATCGAACTGGAATCACTGAGTAATTAAACAACAACAGAGAATACATATTGTCGGATATGGATTGGTACCCTTAAGGATGAATAAATCAGTTCATAATTCTCTGTGTGCTAAGACTCTTAATAGGTGTTGAGTCTGCTGATAAAAATAGGTGTAGTGGAAAGATAGTGTGTAGAACAAGGATAAGAACATTCCTAGTTTTGTAGGAGGAGTTTGTAGACGAAAGTTGATAAGAATACTCGGAGAGTTGTAAAAATTATTCAAGTGTAAGGGTAAACTCTGCCTAAATAACTAAGTACTAAAAGTCTAAAACAGTTTTCACGTCATGAAGAGTTCTGCCAGGGCCGTAGGTAAGGGGGGGGGGGGGGGGGGTTTAGGGGGTCCCCCCCCAATGATATATTACTTGACTGGACTATCCAACTCAAAAATCGTCTCCCTAGCCTAACTAGAGAAGATAGAAAAGATTCTTTTCTAAAAAAAATATTACTAAAATATATTAGATACTAAAAACAATATTACCTAAATGAATCAAGGTGTGTCCTTCCACGTTCGCTTTACCTCATTCATCACCTTAAGATTTACTATCAATTTTATTTGTCCGTCCGTTGGACACTTCCATTTTAGACAAGTGAGTTTAGTCAGTCCTGTTCTGTGGTCAGTCCGACCCAGTGGCGTATTTGGGGGGGGGGGGGGGGTGCCGGGCTGCAGCTTCCCCCCGAGCTCCGGAGCTCGGTTCTAAAAATCTAATTGCAACCTAATTTTTGAACGCTTGGACACTTAATTTAAATCTTTAAATAATGTATTCTTAGCCTAGATTACAAAGGTTTTGTAGGAAACGTTTAGTTTTTAAACTTTTCCTTCTAAAAGTCCTATAGAGATTAGGGTTTTCAGACGCATATCGTTTTAGTTATTGATTTTTGATGCAATTTTGAAGAAAACCGAGTAAAAAGAATAATATATAATAGCATTTTTCCAATATATACTTGTCCCTTCCGTTCTGCCTTTTTTAGCGCTATTTTCAATCAACAAAAATATAACCCAATGCAATAAAATATTTGCACATCAAACCAAAAAATAATTAATTGAAACATTTTTTATGGAAGAAGTGTGATAATTTATAATAAAAAAATAGTGCGTGAAGAAACGAGAATGCTTTATTATGAATATACAAAACGGCACTTAACAGTATTTTAAAACCTATAAGCATTTGCACCAAAAACTGCTGTTAGATCTATGCTCCTAAAATGAAAACATGATTTCTGAGAAAATCATCAATTTTGGCGTGTTGAGCGATATTTACTTTATTTTTAATCATGAAAAACGTAGCCCGAAAAACGCTGGTTACAGTAATACATATTATGTCTTATGTTAAAATTTTGGTTTGTTATCAATATTTATATTTTTACAAATATAAAAAATGTTTTTTTTTTAATAAAGAACCAGCTAGGAATATCAAAAAATAACATTTACCAAAACAAATTTAATCCAACCATGCAGAGTGGGAAAGGTGATAATTTTATTTTCGAAATTTGCGTCTAGCTACAGCCCTGTGTACTGCCACAGAACCAGTATACTTTGCTTCGATGTTGTAAGTGTTCCTTACATTTAATTGTTTATTTGTATTAAATTGTATTTTTCTCATTTTAGTCAAAGTTGTCTATTAAGAACAAACTGTTTCTTTAATCTTACTAGAATAAGACCTTTCTAAAGTAAGTAAAAAGGGACAGTTTCTCTTCTTATAAGATAAAGATTATAAAATTTACCATTTTATAATCTTATAACGTAACATTGTATTTTATTCACATTATGATTATTGTCTGTCATCGCTTTGCTATTTATTAAATAAATCTCTTTAAAAAATCCTTTTAGTGTTTCAGTGATTAGATAGCACACCATAAAGGCACATTAAAATAACAAATAATAATTAATAAAATAATTAACACATAAATCAAAACCATCTAAGCTACACAACCCAGTCGCCTATCATTTTAAGACGCGATACTCTGTTACCAATGAGGATCAAGCAATATAGATATGATTCTCGTTATGTTATAAGCGTAAAACAACAGAACCTCAAACGTTGCAATAAATGATCAGGTATACAAATACAGTTTGATTCCAGAAGACATTAATTATAATTTTTTCCCAATACATTATGCTATTTATTATTACAAAATATAAGTTATGCAAATTTCATGTATATATTAGGTACTTGATTTTACAAAATAAAATTACAATTAAAAAAATCGTTTGTATTCCGAAATATTTTAGGTCACAAATTAGCGCCAAATAAACATTATACGGAATCACATAACTTATTTGTCGAGGCCGGATTTTACACATTATGTTTATTGCTGAATTTTATAAGCAACCATGAGATTATTTAATTTCTACACGAATTACGCGTAACTAAGTATATTGCGATTTTATGCTTTGTTGGGGTTTTATCCCAGTGGTGGCTTGTCAGGTGAAGTAGGTGAAAGGGCTCTTCACCAAAAAAAAAAAAAACAGGAGGAAAGTTTTTCGACAATATTAAATATTAATGTACCAATACAGCTACCATTTTAGCGCTTAAAAAATAATTATGTTCGAATTAATATCATTAATTTAATCCGAATATAGCCATGCATAATAGGGCCACGGTTAACTCCGATGGACAAAAATATAATTATAAACACTCTTGCATTTTGGCGCGCCTCAGTTGACCGTGTCTATTGGCTCAAAGCGAGTAAAGACCCAACGTCCAACATGGCTTTGATATTCACCGTTGCTATGGTTACATGACGTCAGTCACACAAACAGCATGTTATAATTTGCATTATGATGAATGGCAATTTAAAAATAGATCAGTCGTATGCACTATTGTTTTAGCATTGGTTCGCCTAACCTTAAGGTATTTATTTTGAGGCTTTGCGAAACTTACGGTTATAGAATCAGATATTGTTTTTACGTGATTTACTGTATGATTAAAAAGTTTTGCTTTTATATTTCAGTTAATTCAGTAGTGTACGTACCTACTTAATTGTGTGTTTTAAAAATAAACCCAATTAATTTAATAGTTTGTAATTTGTTGGAAACGCCATTCAGTCGTTGGATAAATGAGGATAGAGACGTTTTTTTACACGGGTTTTTAGTCAGTGTGAACCCGCACCCATACCGCTCGGAGACGAAACGGCGGATCTTTAGTTTAACAACGTCTTTTTGTAGAAAAAAAAGTGGCAATGACAAGGTGTCATTTATTTTTAAATAGCTAGTCCAATGAGTTCAGGAAAAAATAAAAACGATTTTGCACATATCGGTTTTTTTCAAATAAAATTGGAAGTATTCGGAATTTAAAAACTTTTAAAGCGGCATTATAATCAGCACCGAATTGCACAACTTTTCCCCCATTTAACCGTTTCTCTAACTTCTGGATTCCGAGATTCTAATGCCGGTATATCGAATTTGTAACACCCTGTATGCATAGACTTTGGGATAAATGTTTTGAATTAAATTATAAAAGAACACATTATATCTGACAGATTTGCATATTTTTGAAGGATATTCTTAACCTCACTTCTATCAAAGCGTCAAAAAACGACTAGTGAAATTTACAACATGTAAATTTGGGTTTTTGTATGACCACTGTGGCTGGTCAGTTTTATATCCTAACTGGGATGGATATGAAATCATATCCGTTCAGTTAACCGGAAGAGCCCACTTTTCCAATCACGTTAGTGTAAAGGAAGCAGTACATTTCCAAGTGGTAGTAGAAAAAATATTTAATCGATTGAAAGAAAATTTGACACACACAAGATTCACGTTATTTCTATGATGGATATATAGAAAGTTAACTTTTTAATTTCGCCCGTACATTTTATTGACTTATTACGAAAAAAATTACCCACTTTTACAAAAACCTATTTTCAGTTCCCATATGAAACACTTTTAATAAATTACTTAATTTCTATTTAACATTAATTTTAATTTACGAGTTCGTGGTAATTAAAAACATTATAAGCGGCAATTATTTCTTGGGTAATTACGTTACTATATAGGCGATCTTCTAATAGATTTAGAACTTAATTTTGTTGACAGTTAGATGGTTTTCTAAAAATAATTGACATTGATGATTTCCTTATAAGACTTTGCAAATGGACATATACAGGGTGAGGATTTTAAGTGGAACGCTGCTTATAGCGGCTCTGGGAATAGGATTTCTCTAAAATCCAAAAATACGCCCTCAAACATTTTTTATGGGCCTCGCTTTTGTCATGTATTCTATTTTTTCAAATTAGAGAATACCACTTGTAGCACCTTCTTGAAAAACTGAAAAAGGAACTTGTCCATATATTTTTTTACATCTATTCTGTCAAACCATGTGTCAGAAATTTATTAAAAACACATTTTTAGGAACACTACAATATTACCAATAACTTTAAAACTGTAATGTCACTTTTTTAGCATAGTAACTGTTGAAAATATGTCCCATGAATCTGTTAGCACAGACCAAACCGGTGGTAGGACTCTTGCCTTACTCTTTCCAAAACTTCTGGAGTGATTAAACTTATCTCTGCCCGAATCCTTGCCTTCAACACTTCCAGATTTCTAGGTCTGGTGACCTATACCCTTCTTTTTAAATCGCCTCAAAAATAAAAATCTAAGGGTATAATATCCGGAGATTTGGGCTGCCACTCTATAAATGCTAGCAGTTATCCACCTATTTAGAAATGTAACATTCAATAATTCTGATGAAAACCTATATCGCCATCTGTACGAATCAACTCAATGCAAAAGATGACTATCAGACGTGAAAATATAGAACTAACAATAAACCAAGTACGTTATGTCAATACATCCAGTATAGGAAATATTTTTGCGCATCATTACTTTTCTTAAAATTATTGTTTATGTAATTGTTCCTTAAATTAGTTTTTATTAAATTTCTGACCCATGGATTGATAAACCTAAAGAAATATATATGGACAACTTCCTTTTTTGATAAGGTTTTCAAAAAGGTGTCACAAGTTGTAACCTATAATTTGAAGAAAAAAGTTGGTTAGAGCTGGGCCCCCGCTTTGGGGTCCCAATTTTTTTTACATGACAAAAACGAGCCTCATGAAAGATCTTTGAGTACGCATTTTTGGATTTTAGAGAAATCTTATTCCAAGAACCGTTATAAGCAGCGTTTCATTTAAAATACCCACCATGTATAAAAAATACTAATACAGTATAATAGATCTGTTTATGTTTACCGTTAGTATCAGTTATAGTTGATAAGAAAAGTGCAGATTTCTAAAACTTTATCACATTTTTGAATTATAAGGACACTTATAAACTCATTTCATGTTTAAAATGTTAACTCCATGAAGGCATCTCCCCATCGCAGCCGCCATACTGCTTCCCCGTCCACAATTACATCGTTATTTGCTTTTGAGATGAGATTATTAAGTTAAGAGTCGGCGTAATAAAAAAAAATAAAACTCATAACTTAATAAACACTCCTATATGTTTCTTTTTTTATTAAATTTCAGAATACAATCTAAATTGCCATCAGCAGCCCTTAGATCGCTAATATGCAACAAGGTAACCTCAAGACTGGTATGGGAGTGTCAAGGGGAACTGCAGACCCTGGCAAAAGCAAACAAAGTAATACTGCAGTGGGTACCAGGACAGGAAATGAAAAGCCGAGGAACTTGCGAAGAAGGGCTAAGAAAATACATTTATTGGTCCAGAACCGGCACTCAAAGTACAAAGTACCATCGCGCCGATAAAAAACTGGGACAGGAAATTTTTCTATTTTCTCCTAGACTATTAAGAATAATTTTACATCAAGCCTGGTACCAGTAAAATGTCATGAAAATTTGCATGTCAATAAAGATTGTCACTTTATGATTGACTCGTCAAACATACAATCATATATTATTTGTAAATATGCCACAATTAACCCCCCAGCAAAAGGCAATTATTTATAGTCGGTTGCGAGATAGTGTTGCTATTAGGGATATTGCAGATGAACTGGGAGTAAGCAAGAATACCGTGCTATTGGCAAAACAAAAAATAGCAAGACATGGGACTATTATTAGGAATGCAGGTTCTGGTCCCCCTAAAATTTCTACTGATGATCATGATAGAAGACTGGTTAATTATCTAAGGGATCATCCCTTCGAAACTGCAATCAAGGCAAAAGAAGAGACGAATTTTCCAGGTTCTGCAAATACCGCTAGAGACAGGGTTCGAAATTCCGATATACGAAGCCGTTGTGCTGCCAATAAAATTTTTTTAACGGAAATAAATAAACAGGGCAGGTTAGAATTTGCACATGAATATATTAATCAAATAAATTTATGGGAAACAGTTATATTTTCTGACGGGAAAACTTTTCAGTCATGCAGTAATGGGAGAATTCGGGTGTATAGGCCTTCCGGCATGCGGTATGATGAGAGATACACCCACAAAACCAACCAAAGTGGGCGTTTCTCCATAAATGTTTGGGGCTGGATTAGCGCTAGAGGACCAGGACTTTGCCAAATCGTCGAAGGAAGACTAACTGCAGCAGTATACGTTAATATACTAAACGAAGTGATGATACCATCGGTAAACGCTGTATACGGTCAAAATTACACATTTCAGCATGATAATGCTCCAATACACACAGCGCGCATTGTACAAAATTTTCTCCAAGAAAATAACATAGCAGTTCTTCCCTGGGCTTCGAAGAGTCCCGATTTGAACCCGATAGAAAACATTTGGGGTGCCATGGTCAAATCTATGTATAAACATGATTTTCAACCTAGAAACAGGGATGAATTACGTCATAGGATAAATCAAGCTTGGGATGAAATAACTGTCGAATTATGTAGAAACTTAGTTTTAAGTATGCCACAAAGGCTCCAAAAAGTAATAAACAGAAATGGTTCTATGACCAAAAAATATTAATTTTGTGTTGTTTTGACAAACTTTGTGTTCGCAATTTTTTTCTTTTTATTAAATGTATTTTATTACCTGTATTAGCTTTATTTATTATTTTGTGGTAATGGTAAATATAATAATTTATAAAATATTTGACTTTAAAAAAATCTAATAAATTTACTTTATCCATATTATATGATGTCTCTCAAATTTAACCACCCCGTATCGAAAAATACAAAACATTCCATTATGTAACCTAGGTTACTTTTTAAATTTTGAATGTTTTTCCTTTTTAGCTCTAGACACCTTTGATAGTCTAGGGGATATGTATTTCTTACATTGTTTTTGTAAATCTCTTGTCCCAGTTTTTTATCGGCACAATAGTACTCAAGGTACACAGTACGAGATGCCATAAAGCGATGGATCAGGAGTGAACACAAAATCCACTGGAGCAACAGATATGGATGACACCAGAGAAAAAGCTTCATTGGGGATCCAGACTCAAGACTTACGAAACAGCTGCTTCAAATGAAAAGGAACCAGGCTGTCAAGAACCATCTATATAGAATGCAACTATACAGTGGAGACCTTGACTGCAGATTATGCGGACAAGTCAGGGAAACTGTACAGCACATAGTTTGCTATTGCTAGTAACTAGATCAGAAGAGGCTTCATACTCGGGTAACCAAAACTGAAACCAGAGGACGTCCCTCTCCCCAGCTGACCTTCACAAAATAGTGCAAGGAACTGCGATCACCGACTGGGTGTCACAACTAAACAGGGTGAGTACAATGAGCCAAACGTGGCCTAAGTGCATCCGGCGCACGAACGGGCCCTCGGAAAAAAATTGCCATAAATCTAAAGCTCTGTTAAGACATCAGTCACCTTATTTTCCTCTTGAAGTTATTTTCCTGAGGATGTAAAGTTTTTAATTTCTAAAAGATTTTTCTAAATATATCAGTAGAGGAGACCTAAAGTTTCTTATTTCTTTCCATTTTAATTCTCACTCCACTTTAAATATAGACTAACTCTTCTAACTCTAACTTTATTTTTTTGGATAATAATTAATAATTACCTTAATAATTATCATTTTTCTTTATTTATCATTCTTCTTAAACCTTTATAAACTTTGATAAACCTGTCTACCTAAAGTATGAAGTCAAAATATATTTAAGAGCCTTCAGATTACCGTGAATGATAATTTATGTAAAATAATAAAGATAAAGACTGAAAATTTCACATTTAGTTTTATGCTGAGGGCAGATATTATTTTATCTTGACTATGAATCTTTTATTGTAAATCGTGGTCAAGAAAAAATTGAAGTTTATTAAATCAAGATGAACTTTTCATCATGGTAAAATGCATTGAATAAAGAGACTGCAAGAAAGAAGTTTAATAATATTATTTTCATATGGCTATGACTATGATGGAAATGACGTCATAATAACCATTTCGAAATACCACTATCAAATGTCATTTTTAACAAGTTGCGTCAGAGTCGAGATCTTCGTGCAATAAGTGTTATTTTATGAGTTTATTTCATAACGGGACTAAAAGAATCTAAAAATTGGAAGTAATAAGACTTAAAATTATCATAAATTTGGTAAACGCGGCTGTGAAAATAGTCAGTTGTGTAGCGTGCAGAACCGTAACTACACCCCCGCTGGCGAGGGGTAGAGAGCAGACGTGGCTTGCCCATAAGGCCATTTGGTCAGGCACCACCTATAAATTTAAAACACCTAATTCATTTATTTTTTAAAAATATTCCAAAATGTGTCATGCAAAAACTCCCCAATACAGATCGAAGCACATTCCGCTCTGCCGTATTTTAGTTTAGCTCACGGTTGACAGCCGAACAGCCCCTTGAATCATGCCATTTCAATCAAAACTTTGCGTTAGATAAAGAAAAACTTATTACAAAATATGCGGATTGTATTTGCAACATTTGCATAAACCTTTTGTTTCATTAGGAATGCCAAATCGCCCGTAGTATGCCATTAACCCTTATTTAGTGTGTTTATATGTGCTTTTCACTTGAACTTATGTGTGTTGTGACTCATATTAAAGAACAATTATTACTTCAACGGTTCAAGAAATATTACAGTTTAATACAAGCGTTAACATTTGAAAAACCTTGTAGTAAAGTATCTATTTATAATTTTAATGACCTTGTGACATTGTCATTATTTGAGATTTTAAGTTAAAATCGATACTTTACAAATTATAAATCTATAATTTATTACTAAGATTCGTAGAAAAAGTATAGTACACATTGTGTGTTGTAAAGCAATTGCGCACTCGTGTAATTACCGCACTCGCCGCTACGCGACTTATTCGCAGTTTTTCCATTCGTGCGTTATATGCTTTTTACCACACTTATTACTTAATATACTATTAATAATCTAGTGGTAGAATATTTTTCCAAACAAGAGGATAGAAGGATTGATTTGATATACAAACAAACAATTACAAAGAAAGAGAATTATATAAAAAATAATATAATAAAGTTGAGCTGTTTGACGTAATAAAAAAAATGCAATTTTAGTATTTTTTTGTTTTATCGGTGTTTATTAGCAGATAAATAATTATTCCTTAGCAAAACTATGTACTACACTGCATTTTTGCTACACATGTAAAAAAACTCACGATCCGCGCCTAGTAGAGAGATACGTAGGACTAAAAAATGCAATGTAGTAGATTCTTTACGTTTGCTCAATAGGTTATTATAAAAAAAAAACAAGTTATATTCGCCACGTTTTCTCGGCGACGTATACTCCAGCATAATTTTAAAATTTGCACCTCAATGGTCTCTATAACTTTTACATTTCAAATTTTTATCTAATTCTTAATATAAAGGCGAAAATGAACTTTACTCTATCATTGACTCAGCCTGTACAGCTTTTTGTAGAATTTTAATTAACAAATGAGAAACTTTTTTATTGTTGATTTTTTGACCAAATAGCACATTTTATACCTAGTAGGAAAAGTTAAACATTCCCGGGCGACCGTAAAGATTGTATTTCGAGGCGCAAGCCGAGACTGGTAATACGGAGTCAGGAAATGTGGCTTTTTCTTCCTGTTTCAGAAAATAACTGTTAGGAAATATTTATTATTGTACTGTAAGGAAATATTATTTCTGTACAGCTACTTGTAAACGAAAATGTGTTAAGCTTGACAATATTACTGTGTTTCCATAGTTACAACACAAATATTTAATGGCATCTTTTATTTGTGAACAAAGTTAATAATATTTATTTTAAAATTTTAACAAGTTGATTATAATAAGTTATGTCCTTTTAATAATTTTCGATTTACGAAAAAACAGTATTTATACCTCGTAGAAAAAGCCACATTACCGGACTACGTATTGTCAAGTCTCGGCTTGCGCCCCGACATACAATCTTTACGGTCGTCCGGGAATGTTCAGCTTTTCCTACTAGGTATACAATGTACTATTTGTATAAAAGGTTTCCTTTCTTTCAAAGACCAAACGGCTTAACTTAAATTGACTTAGGTTATAGAGGGTTGTCGATAATTCACCTTTTTTAAATGGCAATTTTTTGAACGGTTTTGTTTTTGGGTTTTCGAACAAAATTGTTGTTTTATAAAAATTATTATTTTATTAGAATAATTTAGTAATCAAAGATAACTACTAAGCGAATGTTTCATAATTAATAAATAGATTTAACGTAAAAAAAAATTAAATAAAATATAACAAAAGATTATTGTTCAATTAGCATGCCATTATGTTCTATAAATTTAATTTAATTCATTATATTTGAACGAATTGCATTTGTCAGTTGATGGCTCTTCTGGTCTTCATATTCTAATTTTAAAATCAGGTGTAGGTCAATTGGAAATGTTGTGGAAGAAGTACTATAGGTTTGAAAAATATTGATACAATGCATTATATCCTGTGTAAGCTTAGTAAATTTTCAAACGTCATTTTTTTTGTTGTTTATTGGGTAGCAATGCTATTTTTGCTTAATCCCCAAACAATGAAAGGATAAGTTAAGTTAAAAAGATAGTATGTTATGCAAAATAGAGCTACAATACAGGGTGATTCCTAAGTTGATACTTCTGTTTTAGCTGTGTATAGAAGACATTAAAATAAATTTTCCAATACCCTTTTCAAAAAACTCAAATATAAAGTAGGTACTTACATTCAATTATTACACTATGGATCAAATACGGTTTTGCCTAACTCGCCCGTTGAATAACATTAAGAAAACTTCTGGGTGTAGGATAAGCCCGCAAGGGAAAGCGTTCTGCGTATAATCTCGAAGCAGCAGCCGCACTTTGACGACACTCACCATAAATTAGCACCATATCTACTAGTTCATTGTTTTCAAATTTTACCATTTTCACGTGTCACCAATTTAAAATGTACTTGCTTCAGAAATACACACCAAAATGCCAAATAACTCACCACCTACCCGTAAATTGCATGACTAAAAAGAGATAAGAAAAACAACATAAAGTATAGCAGGCTACGTTTTGATGACCAGGCCCGCAATCAGATATTTTACATCTGTATCTCGCCAATTTTTAAGATTTTTGAAAAAAAGGTATTTGAAAATGTTTTTTTATTTTAAGGCCTTCTATACACAGCTAAAAAAGAAGTATCAACTTAGGAATCACTCTGTATAATTGGAAAACGTGTTTATTCAAAGGCGAAAGCTGAATGCAGTCCTGTACCGGTCGCATCGAGGGTATTGTGGTAAGGTCATTATTTAAATAAGTGCTGGGGATATGTTGAGGAATTGAAATTTATATTGTACAAATACTATGTATATAAAAGCCGTTAAAAATAAATCATAATATACTTAAATTAAATATTTACAAATATGGAAAGTCAATAACCATAATTAAATCAGGTTTCAGTAATTCTTTGCTTTAATAAACCGTAAACGTTCATAAGCTAAGATAAAACGAAAGTATAATAAACCCATCCAACAAAAGAACACCAGAAATGTATTTAAGGATCCTTCAAGCTTGCCTTAAAAGATAATTTATGTAAAATAACAATAAAGATAAAGCCTGAAAAGTTACATGTTATGGGCAAAGCACAAAAAAGTATTTTATCTCGAAAATGAATCTCCTTTTTAATCTTTGTCTAGAAAAAATCATAAAAGCGTGAACGTATAATCAAGAAGAAATTTAATACATCGTAAAATCCATGGGGGCCTTTTGCTACACAGCCCCTCCCATATCTCTTTCAACGTTAATGATCAATAGTTGTGCCCAAAACCGTTTGAAACTCAATATAGTGCTTTTAGTTTCGCTTCTATCTGAGTCATTAATTTTTAGCTCAGTCATTTTTCTTCGAACAAACAGTGTAATTAAGGGAAATTAAAGCTTAAAATAAACGCGTTTAAATTGTTTCCTTATAAATACCTACCTAGCATTAATTTATTTTGGGGAAATTGTATTTGATTGTTGAAAATGGGACGCTAATTCAGGAATTTTGTAATAATATACAGGGTGATTCCTAAGTTGATATTTCTTTTTTATCTGTGTATAGAAGGCATTAAAATAAACAACATTTTTAAATACATTTTTTCAAAAAACTTAAAAATAGACGATATACAGAAGTTAAAAATCTAAGTGCAGACCTGGTCATCAAAACGTAGCCCGCTATACTTTATGCTGTTTTTCTTATCTCTTATTAGTCATGCAATTTACGGGTCGGTCGTCAGTTTTTTGGCAATCCGCTGCGTGTGTTTTTCTGAAGCAAATTACATAATTTTAAAATGGTAACACGTGAAAACGGTAAAATTTGAAAACAATGAACTAGCAGATATGGTGCTAATTTACGGTGTCGTTAAAGTGCGACTGCTGCTTCGAGAATATACGCAGAACTCTTTCCCTTGCGGGCTCATCCTACACCCAGAAGTTTTCTTAATGTTATTCAACGGGGAAGTTAGGCAGAACCGTATTTGATCCATAGTGTAATAAATGAATCTAAGTACCTTATTTTTGAGTTTTTTGAAAAAAGGTATTTGAAAAAGTTGTTGTTGTATTTAATTGCCTTTATACATAGCTAAAAAAGAAGTATCATCTTAGGAATCACCCTGTATAGGTAGGTGTACTGTACAGTGTGTCCGCAAATGGGGTTTAGTAGAGTGGACCAAGAAATAAAAGATACGAGAAAAAGTAATTCTTTATGAAAGTTTTTGCTTGTAAATAAAAATTTTATAATTGAAAATAGCTAAAAAAACTTTAAAAGGTTAAAATATCAAAGATTTTATTGATTTGTACTGCCAACGTAAATTTTTGTGGAAAATAAAAGACTTCATATGCCAACAGAGCTTTTGTGAACAAGGGTTTATAAATAATGGGTTTCCAATAAATACTATCAACAACATTTATTTCAAATTTGTAAATAAGTTCAAATATTTTTTTGGGAATATTTCTTTACAACTTGCAAAATTTTTTAAAAATCTAAATGTACAGTTGGCACGCGGCATACGGGTTGGCAGCGCACAGTTGGTATACTGCAGCGCGAACTTATTTGAATCTACAAATCCGTAGAAAAATTGGGGGATGCGATAAATGTTGCCTATACCGGTGTGTTGGCCTAACATATTTGGTTTATTGTTGCTTCGTCACGACTATCTTTTGGATTGAGTTGATTCCTATAGATGGCGTTACTGGGTTTTCATCGCGTTTTTATTTCTTAAAAATGCCTTGAAAGCATAGTCTCGCTGTACTGGGGGTCGCCCACAGGTTATGGCTTTCTGATGAGTTCTAATAAGAACGAAACAGCCTGTCATTGTGTACCTGTGCCCCAGGGAACCCATTACCTTTGGCGTCCCTGTGTACTCAATGCAAAAGATAGATGCACAACTTTGTCCGCCTGCCGCTAAAAAACCTTCTTTTCTATTAGAACTATATGTTTTTTTTTATTTAGTGAATACTGTTTTTGGGTTAGTCCCGTTTTGTATTCCTTAATGTAAAATAAATAAATAAATAAATAAATAAATAAATATTCACTTTTGTTTTACAAACTACTATTGTCTATTTAACTTTTGTGCTAAATAGTAACTGACGAACGTCGTGTAGGCGTCAGTCACCTCTAATATTTATCGGTTAATTATTACAACTTTAGATTAAATATAGTTTATTAGACATCCAATTTATTTTATAACTCGAGGACAGTAATTACCGTATTATTTTATATATTTTATTAAGAAATAGACGACCCGAGTAAATACGTAATTACACACAAGATATTAGAGATAATAGAGCACTGACATGAAATATATTTAAAATTTATTACACGGATTATTACTCACGAATAATTTGTAGTTCTAACTGGCATTACTAATTTTATTGCTTTATTTATTTGTAGAAGTACACGTCGCGTCGGTGCCTACATGTAATAAAAATAAAATTTAATTGTTATAGTTCGTCAAACTTTTTTAATAAGAAATTAATGCGAAGAGCGAAATAAAAGTTTTGTTTTACTCCCCCACATGAACATTTGCTGTTTCCTTTACACTAAAGTGATTGAATTAGTGGACTATTCCGGTTAACTGAACGGATATAACTTCATATCCCTTCTAGTTAGGATATAAAATTGACTAATCACACAAGAAACCCAAATACACACATTGTAAATTATCATTTTATGACACTTAAGAAAAGTGAGGTTTTTAAAAATATGCAAATCAAATTTGTTATTTTTTATATTCAAAACATTTATCCCAGAATCTATGCATACACCAATTATTTCCAAAGAGTGCACGAAATGGTACGAGAATTAAATATATAAAACCAATATATATTTTTACCGAACTATTTTTAAGTATTTTCTAACCGAACTAAAGATTTCTACACAAATACACTTTCACACACAGTTTTCCACTCATTTCTAAACAACTACTAAAAGATTTAATGTATACAGGGTCCTGCGCCTCACCTCCCGTCTTCTGTAGCTCACTTATTAATTAAGTTAGGATTTTATCATTCATCATCATTATCGATATTTTGCAGACTTTACCTGTATCCTAGGGCGCATTTCAGGAAAATATTTTTGTTTATACAGGGTGTTCCAAAAAAGTGTGACGTCATAAGGATATGTTTTTTTAGAGTACATGCCATATATTTTCTTACTTAATTGGATACATCTTGTAGTTGCTTACATACTCCTAAAAGTTTAATGAAATCGGTTCAGTATTATAGGCGAAAAAAAATAAAAACTAAAAAAAACCAGTTGTGCACTACTGGTTTTAAAAATTAATAAAAAATAAAAATAATGCCTCGTTATTAAAATTATACAAAGGTACTTAATAAATAAGGTCCTAAAGTCTCGTTAACCCAGTTTGATTAATACGAATTGTACAGGGTGTCAAAAATTTAGTGTCAAACTTTGCAAACTTTAAAGCAATTTATTTTTCTTATTGTAAATTGGAACCCCTGTATATTATTATGTCATTCGATGCAGAATTAAAATTTAAACATTTGTTCTAATTACAACCCTATTGCAATTTCTAACGCATTAAGACTTATTTACAGAAAACTCGTTTTATCAACCTTTCCACCAGTCATTATTATATAATAAATAGCAAAGGTGGCTTTAAAAAAACAATTTACTGATATTAAAGTTTATTGAAGTGACAAAAGCCCATTTTGACCTTAGTTATTTTATGGTTTCAAATATTGTTAGATTAGTATTAATTATTTAAGCTACCTATATTATTTTTTTGTGATGGAATACAACCAAGAAGAGCTCGTAGATATGATTTTCATATTAGGAGCATACTAAAAGAATTTTTATTTGTCCTTTTAGTACACTTTAATATCAATAAATTATTTTTCAAAGCCACCTTTGATATTTATTATATAATAATGACTGGTGGAATAGTTGATAAAATTAGTTTTCTGCAAATAAGTCTAAATGCATTAGAAATTGCGATAGGATTGTAATTAGAATAAATGTTTAAATTGTAATTCTGCATCGAATGACATAATAATATACAGGGGTTCCAATTTAAAATAAGAAAAATAAATTGCTTTAAAGTTTGCAAAGTTTGACACTAAATTTTGGACACCCTGTATAATTAATATTTACCAAATTTTCCTTTATGTTTTCAAATATTATTAAAAAAAAATAACAATTCTTTTATAGGTAAAATTTTTTTAAACCAACTAAAATAGTTTTCCGGGCCGGGGTTTATCCATCTCATTTCGTACCTGCCTTTTTTGAGATACAAGAAAATATTACTTTTAAGTTATGTTGATTTCTGCATGAAAAGAACGCATTATTCAAAAATTCTTCCTAATGCAGCCCGAAATATCCCATTACCATGACCTAGACTCTCGGCGTCATTAATTTCCCAACATAATGGCAATGTTCATGGCCCTCAAGAATGAATAATGCTAGTTATAGGTTATAACGGACGCCATAAACCATATCTTTTCGAAAATTGCTCGCCATGCCGGTGAATTCCTGGGGCCCCCGGACTCCCGTCGTTAATTAACGACAGTCGAACGGTTTATGGAAGTCGTAGAGAAAACGTGGCCGAGATGGCATCGCGTGGTCTTGATTCTGTACACCGTAATTTGCAACGCCTTCGGAAACCATAATTAGAGTGCATAGAATGGAGATCTGTTGTACCCTGGCCTGTGTCCGTTTTTTATGGGCTTGCAGATGGCAATATACATGCACATAAAATAATTTCGCCTGTACGGCCACTTAACGTTTCCTAAGTTAGTATTACCAACAATTATTTAATAATACGTATAGCTTACCAAAAAAATATCTTGGTTATGTTTTTCCTCGAAATAATTTGCCAAATTTAAAAGTTCATTCCGGCGTTTAAGTTAAACCCATTTTTTTATCCTCCGAAGTCACTGAATTTCTCCAAATTGGAATTTACGAATTACTTTAGTTCAAATACAGGGCATTATGGAATTCACGCATTAATTTTACACTCGTAAATTCTGATGTGACCACATTCGAATCACAATTGCACCATTGGTTTTATGGCTTGACCACGCCGCCATTAGAGGAGTTCTAAAGAAAAAGTGACATGTGTTTGTCTTTATTTGAAATGTCAATTAATAGAGGTTAATGATACTTGACCTATTAGGCAATCCAACGATGTGTCAAAATGGAGCTGGATGGCAAATCCTGCTTTGTAATTGGTACACGTGACCATAAAAATAATGTTGCTGGTGGCACTTAACTGGTGACTCAATGATTTTTGCCATCCAACCGCCATATTGAATCACGTGGTTTGGATTCCCCCTAATTAGGGAAGTTTTCGTTTCTTAAACACTGAAAACAAATAATAATGCAAAATAAAAATAACCATACAAAACAAGGATATATTATGTATTATGCCCATCACATGCACAAAAAACCAATATCGTTATAACACATACATCATACATATAGAAACATGTTTTAAAACAGTTGTAATTTTCTGTTGTGCCTTTCATAAAATTTCCTTAAGAACACATCAAAATCAATCGAAACTGATTTAATGACGACTTATTTTTTAATAAAACCAATAAGCAAAGTAAATATGAAAAAATCCATAATTACAATTAATCTCAAAACGGATTATTATTTTTAATTTTCCATTTGGAAGGGCGAAATCTTTTCCAGGAAGGGCGGCGCCCTGCCTGCCTGCCCCCCCCCCCCCCCGCCCCTCGCTACGGCCATGTATCGCGGTTCGATTTCAAATTTGTATATTTGTTGATTTCTATTTCCGACAGTTCCGAAGATACGCGGATTTAAAAATTGCATCTTTCAACCTTTTCTTTTAATTGTCTCACTTCTTTAAGAAATTGAAGTTTTAAATATGCTATTATCAAATATGTCAGATGTTTGATGAATTTTTTTTTAATAGGCAGCCCGCATTCATAACTACAGTCCGATTAAAAACATATTAAGTTGCGAGATACAATTTTTATAGTCGCGTCTTGAAAATAGATATCAAGCATAATACCTATTTTTTTATGTAATTTCTAATTTCAAAACTTCTATTTCTTAAAGGGATGAGAAACTTAAAAGACATATTCAAACGATCCAATTTGATGAAGCCGCATATCTGCGGAACGGTTAAAAATAGATATCGGATTGCGAAGTGCAATTTTGTTTTTTTACCGGATAGTCTACGGGTGGTACCGGTTAAGCCGAATCGCGTTCTTAAATTACCTATTTGTATTACGTATTGGACATAAATCGTGTTCTTTTATTCATAGTGGATTTCTGGTGATTTCTTCAACGTCAACGAGAGAGATCCTTAAATAATCAACCAACCGGTTGATGACGTCATTCCACCAGCTGTCATTCACTGGTTGAATTCACCGGTGAAAAAAATAATATACATACACTGATGTATTTATGAATGTGGGTTGCAATTTAAAAAAATTTAAAATAACGACGTAACTGTCAACTTTTTGACATCTGACATATTTGACAATAGCATAGTTGAGGATCCCCCAGACCAACGCGGTGCAGCGTTAGCGGTGACGGTGCCGGTGGAAACTGAGCAGTACACCGCGTTCCTTCTTTTTTAGCTATTCACACCGGCGTGATACAATTTCTTTTGTTATTGTATTTACTGAGGCTCCACCTTTTTTTAAAGACACCAAATTAGTTAATTTATATGTATATAGTACAATATGTCATTAATTTGTTCGATATAATAAAATATATACGCATCTATAATAGTTTTATTAATAATGCAACCGGCTGAATATGTATAGAAAATTAATTTCATGTAAAATTATTATTGAGTTGGATTTACCATAATTTCTAATGTGATTCTGTGGCCGAGACGGTAAAGCGTCGAAAACAATGGTCCAATGGTCGTGAGTTTGAGCCACAGCAAATTTTCTTTAACGTTTTTTAACATAAGGTTCGTAATTTCGGTCGTAGAAAAAATATACTGTTCAACTCGAGTGGATTGTACATATCGCACTCGGAAGTTATTATTTCATCGTGAGATATAGACATCATATCCACTCTAGTTGTACAAACTACTATTTTAGGTTTATCAATGATCCGCAACAAAGAAAAACGACCAATAAATAGGAAAAAACTAGTTGCCTACCATATCATTTGACATTATCGTGTACGTTATTTCTCATTATCATGTATGTTATTTTATAATAAATGTTTTTATAAAGTATAAGAGAAAACTGGTTGGTATATATTAGTAATTTTTATCGTATCATTGAAGTTTAAGTCATTTTTATATGATATCTTTATTAATAATTATTAATATCATAAACGTACTAAAACCTACATAACACCTTAGTTACTCATAATACATTAGTTACCATAATTTAATACGTTAGTTACGAAAGCATAATACGTTAAATACCAAATAATATTAGAACTATTTTTCATGAACATGTAAAACAATATTTTGACAGTTTTCAAATTTGATGGATACACCTTTGTCTTTAACGTCCACGATCTTAGGTATGCCCTCTAAAGACTGATTAATGACCGAGCAAGCACTCCTTTCGATTTCGTGCGGTTCCCCAGTGCTTAATCCACTGCCCGAAACATCGCCGATTTGAATTTTGCGAGCAATGGAAACTTTCTTGATCACACTTTCTTCTAAATACCCTCTAGCAACCTTCGCCGATTCCCATCCACCAAGTTCTTTTAGGTCTAATATATCTCCTCCAGCATTAACAAGAAAATTTGCCGAAGATCTTCTAACGCAGTGACCAGTATACAAATTAGGATTTTCAAGTGAGAGATACTTAGCTATTTTTTGAGGTATTTTAGAGAAGAAGTGAATGCCGCAGGGCTGTATTTCCCTTTTCTATATGATACAAACAATCTTTGGTGAGTGACATGGTCTGGCCTTAACATTGCGTACTTTTTAAATAAATGCACAGGATTGACTTCGCCGTCAAATATCACAGCGAAAATACGTTTCTTGTGGGTTTTTGAGTCGGGAATAGTAACAATCAGCTTCCGTGGTCATCTTCGCTAATTCATTAGTTCGACAGGCTCCTCCAATTCCAATTAAAAAAGCCACTTTCATCAATAAAAACTTCTCGTCTGAGGCAGAACACACAAATTCGTTGACTTGTTCTTTTGTAAATACTTTTGATTTTTTTGCTCTAGATCCAACATTTTTCTTCTTGATGAAACGTATTAAGGCGCCGTATTTGTCAATTTCCACTCTTTCCTTCAGTTCTAAAGTCGCTCGTACCATGGAATATTTCGGCCATAAGGATGAAGCAGAGTATTCCTCAGAGAGTTTTGCGAAATACGCCAGCAATACCGTTTCTTCTGCACCTTGAACATGTACTTTGTTTCGCCACTCACAAAACTGTCGATATACTTTTTCATAATGGATTTTAGATTTGTCCGGAAGCAAGTTCAACCTTATAATGTTGGCTGCAGCTAATATATCGTCAGGAATATCAAAATCTTGCATGATTTTAATGATGACTTTTTGACATGCCAAGATGAAATGACATAAAAACTTGTTTTTATTTTCGCATCGCCGTTGTCAATGATACGATAAAGCTTTGAATACAACTCGATTATTAGCGATTTAACACCGTCTCGGACATTGCGGGTGACTCGGCTGTTGCCTCGTCACCTAGTAATGTCCTCGACTATTATAAATCGCATAATAATCTCGTTACATTAATAGCTATTTACACAAATTTATTACAAAATTTCTTTAAATTTTTCCCTTGATTTATATATCACTAAAATTAAGCCAAATTTGCTAATTTATAAATAATGACCCATTTAAGGTAGGTATAAAATATTCATTGAAACCATCTTTAATTATTATTAGTCAGTCCCTCGGAGAATTTAAGGTCTACGTAGCAGTGTAAGCTAAATCGACTTAAGTTCGGCTCGTCTCGTTTTCAGAAACTCTAATCCCTTAATCTGTTTGATATTTATCATTTTCCAGATAGAAGATACAGGAGGGCGTTTAGTAATTTATATAACTTTCTGCTATGGAAGGTGGCAAGAATATTTCATAAATAGTGTCAGTGGTAAACCCATAATGTGGGAAGTTTAATAATTTTAAGAAAATTTAGACCAAGTGTTTTTGCTTTAAGATTAATGCGAAACTCCATGGATGGAAGTTTTTAAAAATTCGGCTTTACCTGTCAAATTTAACACTGTTTTAAAAAATTATAAAGTTAGCTTGTTTTCCACAATGTTGAAAAATGGTAAATAAAAATGTTGCTTATTTTTCAATTTTTTACCAACGTTCGTACCAAATATAAAATATTTTCGATTAACTCTTCATTATTTAATTGATGAAATTAAAACTAAATAAAATAATTTATAATATATGAGATTTAATGCTTACGTGGGTATCAGATGAATACTAAATAAGTAACTACAGCTCTAAGGAACCTTTTGTTAAGTAGATGTAAACTTAAAATACCGCGCACGAACTGAACGCAGGATTGCATCCATCTCAGTCATGCTCCAGTGCAGTGGCATATCCAGAAAATTTGCGGGGGGGGGGGGCTCAGTAGTTCAGCTCAGTGGGACATTTGTTTTCTGGAGAGAGGGACAGTCGCGACTACATGTATTCAATGATATTGCCCCTAGTAAAGTAGGAGGACAAGCGCCGCAGGCGAAACATTTTCACTCACTCGCACAAATATTTACACTACTATCAATCGAAAATTAAATTATTACCTCTTCCCCTCTGCATGGTTGGATTACATTTGTTTTTGTAAATGTTTTTTTTTACTTTTTTTTTGATATTCCTAGCTGGCTCCTTATTAAAAATTTTTTTTTATATTTGTGAAAAATATGAGTGTAAATACAAAAATTTTAACATATGACTCTAACCAACGTTTTTCGGGCTCGGTTTTTCATGATTAAAAATAAAGTAAACATCGCTCACCACGCCAAAATTAATGATTTTTTCAGAAATTGTGTATTTTAGGAGCGTAGATCTAAGAGCAGTATTTGGTGCAAATGCTTAGGTTTTTAAATACTCCTTCTTACGTCTGATTTGTATATTCATAATAAAGCATTCTCGTTTCTTCCTGCACTATTTTTTTTTATTAAAAATTATCACACTTCTGCCACAAAAAATGTTTCAATTACAAGGTTTACTTTAATTTTTCTCTTTGAAAATAAATACCTAATTGTTTTTCGTTTTTGTTGTAAAAATATTTTATTGCATTGGGTTATATTTTTTTTTTGATTTAAAATAGCTCTAAAAAAGGGAAAACGGAACAGACAAGTATATAATAGAGAAATACTATAAAATATTATTCTTTTTACTCGTTTTCCTTTAAAATTGCATCATAAATCAATAACTAATACGATAGGCGTCTAATGCGTCTGAAATCTTAATCTCTATATAAAACAGGATTTTTAGAAGAAAAAGTTTAAAAACTAAACATTTCCTACAATACCTTTATAGTCTAAATAAGCCAAGAATACATTATACATTATTTAAAGATTTAAATTAGGAGCCCAAGCATGAGACGAAAAATTAGGTTGCAATTAGACAATTAGACTTTTAGACCCGTGGTTGTACATATTTAGTATTCACCTGAAGACGACTGGAGATTCTTACCAGTTGAAACGTTGTGATGTAAAACAAATGAAGATAATTCAAGTCCAAAACTCTTCTATCTATATTCAATATATTCCTTTATTTAACCATATTCAAAATGAAAGCTTTACTGGAATTAAAATTACTGTGCATACATTACACCAACCAATAGGGGGGATTGAACATATTCTAAAACAAATATACATGTTAAAGAATCATTCTTTTATGCCTTAAGGTTTAAAAATATACTTATTTCATGACTGTAAACTGTTTACAATCCCTGTTCCTTTGAAATTTTATTTAATGAAGGTATTAATTACGCCATATTGTTTTTTATTCTCGCTCCTCTGTGGGAGACTACGTAAATCACCTACGGGATGTTGTTTCCAAGCAGGGATCTGCAAAACATTGTGCGATGTAACAGTGGGATAAACGCAAGATTTTGGACGAAAAAGTAAGAAATTAAAGTTATGTAATGGGTATTAATGCAGTGGCGAAACTAGGGGTGGGGGCGATGTGACGGATGTTAATTGAAATAACACTGTAAAATTCTGATGAAACGAAAGAAAATTCTTCTTCTGTACTGTAAAATTAGTTACAAATAAAACCAAAGAAAAATTATACAGATAGGAGAAGTAAGAGTATAATGCAAAAAGTAACTTTTAGTTCTAGATATACAATATGCTTTTTCTATATTCCCACATGGATATTTGCTGTTTCCTTTAGACTGACGTGATTGGATAAGTGATGAGTTATTGACTAATCACGGTGGTCAATTACAAAGAAACCAAATTCACACGTTGGAAATTTTACGAGTCGCTTTATGACACTTAACAAAGTGAAGTTAAAAATACACTCCAAAAAAAATGCAAATTTGTGAGATCAAATTAGTTATTTTTTATTTTTGAATCAAAATATTTACCACAGAGCCAATGTCGTCCTTTCCCCAATTCCAAAGTGCAAAAAAAGCTTCCTAAACTTCCCTAATTGCATTACAAATTTTCGCTGAAATACCTGTCCCTGTGTTATAATACATATTGTCGAAAAACTTCCTTGAAATTTGTATTGTAGGTACCCAAAATAAAAATGATATGGAAAAGGTAAAAAATGACAATGAATGAATGAGGTGGGTTTGAGGAATAATACCCTTATCCCTCTTCCCTGGAATTTGCATAACTTTTTACCCATATCACTGCTTATAGTACTAAAATTCATCAGCGGGAACTAGTTTACCGGCCGTGAGATAAGAGCCCACTAAACTCTTGTTCTAGAGTTGTCAGTGGCATTGACCATGGAGTCACCGAACTAATAATATCAAAGAAATATATCTTTAAAAGAAATTAGTTTATTGCTTTATTATGTTCCAAGTTAAGTGCGCACTATTGCTAACTCTTTTATTATTATAGATACAAAGTCGGTTAAATTAGCAAAGTAGTAACATTTTTTCTGCTAATTAAGATAGTAAAAACAAAAAAACAATTGAATACAGCATTTCCGATTAAACAAGAAAAATGCATTTTTTTTAAACGGACCACCCTGTATATTTTTGACACAAATGTTTGCAAATCGTCTATAGAATAAAAAAGTTCATATGCAATACTGGCCTAAAACTAAGAATAATCTAATTATTGCCATATTTACTTTTTAGACAAGGTGGCTGTGCATTTTTGAAACAAAAGCTTTATTCGGTGCGTCAGTACATCATTCTGCTGTCAATAAAAGTAAGCATTTTTGTTATTGTAAGTGATTGAACTGGTATGTGATTTTAGATTTTTCGGTAAAAATATTACAAAATGGTGTTCACACATTTAGAAAAATGCGATGTTAGAAGCGTATTTTGTATGCAGAAAAAATAGTTTCCGGGCACAGGAACAATATTCCCAAATGTATCTTGAACGTGATCAACCAAACAGAAGGTATTTTTTAAAGCTGTATAGAAAATTTAGAAGTAACGAAGGAGTCTTTGCAAAGGATAGCACTAAACGCCAGTTTATAATAAGTGAACAAGTAGAAGTAAATGTGTTGGCATATTTTGAAGCATACAAAAATAATTCAACCAGAGATTTGGCAAGGGACAGTGGTTTAAGCTTAGTTACAATATGGAGAGTTTTAAAAAATATAAGGTTGTACCCCATAAGTACCGACCAGTGCAAACATTATTACCTGGGGACACTGAGAGGAGACTTCATTTCTGTCAATTGTTTGTAAATATGTGCAGGCAAAATCCTTAATTTTTAAGGCACATTTTTTGGAGCGATGAAGCAAATTTTTCAAACAGGGGTATGTTTAATCGTAAAAACCTGCATTATTGGTCTAGAGAAAATTTGTTTCTTTCTCATCCCCGAAATCCACAAATAAGATTTAGTATTAATGTTTGGTGTGGTATAATAGGCAGTCAAATAATTGGGCAAATTTTTTATGAAGGCAATTTAACAGGCAGGGGATATGTTAATATGTTGTCAGAATTACTGGAAGCATATTTAGATAATGTGAACTTAGAGGCACGTAATCAAATCTACTTTCAACAAGATGTAGCCCTCCCCCTCATCAGATTCACGAAGTAAGAATATTATTAGAAAGGCTTTTTCAAGATAGATGGATAGCAACAAATGGTCCGATACGTTGACCCCCAAGATCTCCTGACATAACTCCACTAGACTTTTACTGTTGGGGTTATGTCAAAGGAGAAGTCTATAAAAGGAGATACGCGAACCTGGAGGAACTTCAAGAAAGCATTCGATTCATCATATCATCCATTGATGGCCGAACAGTGTTAAAAGCCACAAGACGGGTTTTAAAAAATGTCGAAAAATGTATTACACAAATGTCTTTGCACATCTAATGTAGTTCTTTTTATTACGCTTAAACCAAACAGTTATGATAAAATTAGGTTTTATTTTAAAAATGCACAGCCACCTTGTCTAAAAAGTAAATATGGCAATAATTAGATTATTCTTAGTTTTAGGCCAGTATTGCATATGAACTTTTTTATTCTGTAGACGATTTGCAACCATTTGTGTCAAAAATATACAGGGTGTTCCGTTTAAAAAAAAATGCATTTTTCTTGTTTAATCGGAAATGCTGTATTCAATTGTTTTGTTGTTTTTACTATCTTAATCAGCAGAAAAAATTTTACTACTTTGCTAATTTAACCGACTTTGTATCTATAATAATAAAAGAGTTAGCAATGGTGCGCACATAACTTGGAACACCCTGTATAGGTTATTTCAAAAATACAAGTCACTGGAATTGTTTCCTCTCACTTCGCAAAACCTGCCATTTTCTATATGAGTTGAATCACTGACATAAATTTTGGATTTTTTTTTAAACTAGGCACAAAGTAAAATTGCACAGGATTTATTTAGTAGTTTGTACAACAAGAGTGGATATGATGTCTATATCTCACGAGGAAGTAAATTTCCGAGTGCGATATGGACATTCAACTAGAGTTGAACAGTATATTTTTTCTACGACCAAACGAACCTTATGCTACAAAATGTAAAAAAAAAATTTCAGGCTGCCGAGCTTGAACTCACCACCATTGGATCATTGTATCCAAAGTTCGACGCTTTATCGTCTCGGCCACAGAATCATATTAGAACTTATGGTAAAACCAACTCAATAATAATGTTACATGAATAGTAGTAACCTGGTTGGAATGAAAATTTGATCCGAGTGGAAGATTCCGAACGCGAGCGTAGCGAGCGTGAGGCACCACGAGTATCGAATTTTCATTCTAACCGAGTAGCAGACTATATTTTCTCCACGACCAAAAATACTATTCGCAATATTTGTAATTTCAGGTGGAGTATTATCCAGTTCCATATCTGATTCATCCGATTTTTCACTCATAATTTGACTTGCACTAAAATGTGTCGAAATTCATGGCAACCTATGTCGTTTAGATCAATTACAGAATATTCATTCCGTATCTTGTTATGGAATGAAAATATACGCAAAACGCATAAGAAGCCAGTGTTTCAGAATAAATATTCCAACTCAAGAGCGAGAATTTTTACATTCTATTATCAAAAATGATTTTGGAATTATTGCATTCAGTAATGGTCGTGGAGAAATAAATTTTCTATACACATTCTGAAGATTTCATTATTGATAAAACTATTTTAGATGCCTATATATTTTGTTAAGTTAAAAATAAATACCATATTGTGCCATATATGTACCTACATATAAATTATATAATTTAATGTCTTGAAAAAAAGGCGGCGCCTCAGTAAATACAATAAACTGTGATTGGTCGGTACTTTATAAAAATGTCACAGAGAAATCTAATGTTTTTAACAATGTTGTCAACTAATAGGAAATTTCCGGATTTGTGAAAACAAAGCACAGATAAATGATAGGTTGGCGCTGTCTCCAAAGGGTAAAGAGAAGATTTCACGCACAGTGCTATATTCGTAGGAAATTCTTTGAAAAACTTGTGGTTGTGATCTGTTAAAAAATACTTTTTCAGTATTGTCTGCATTCGTGAATTTTTTTTTAAATGGGAAATTTTATTTTTATAGGTTGCAACACTGTGCAGTACTGAACAGTAACAATATGATATTTTGCCGTACAGTTAACTGGAATAACCTTTTTTTTTCATTACTTAAGTGTAAAGGAAACAGCAAATTTCCATGTGGGAGTAGAAAAATAGTTATTATCATTTCGTTCTTATTAATTTACTTTCGTCAATAACTTTACCAATTCTGTATATTCATTAATTATCCAACGATGAAAAAAGAAAATTTAAAAGTTACAAAGTTTCTTATTTGAAATAAAATATTATCGACAATATCAGCAAATAGACTACTTTTACACGTATACTATGCTAATATGCTTTCTTTATAAAAGTTTACATTTTATGTAAACGGACTTCCAACTAAGCTACCGTCAGTTTTTACGTCCATATTTTTCTTAATCATGAAAAAGTAGGTCAAATACACGTACTATATTTTTATGTCAGTTAAATATACAACAATTTTTATACAGCATACTTTTATCGTATTCTTGGTAGTAAAATGTATTATTTATATATGTATGATGGGTATATTATTTATAAAACTAATGATATGTATAAAAAAGTTTGTTATCAGATTGTAGGTAACCTTGTTTACAAGGTGTTCTTCTTAATGTGGTAAAATATTTTTTGTACTACCACTAGTATAGTCATTGGCTCTTACGTCGTTTAAACGTAGTAATCTGACCTTACAAAACCGAGGTAGTATCTGTGATGCTAAAAGTAGTCACACGGACGTCGTACTATGACTTATTTCTGAAGGTCCTTACATTTATGGTCGGCCGGACGTGAAAATATTAGTAAGAGTATAAAGAAAGTACATGTTTTGACTTGAAGTACTAATGAATTGAAAGTTTTGTGTTCGACTAATTCTTTCCTAAAGCGTGCTTTAAACTCTTTTAGGTAACGACGTGACTCCGCCATATTTAGACAGGAGACAATTTAAGGGTTTTGTTTGTCCCAAGATAATTTTGGAAAACATATAACCAAATACTGGAAACTGTTTTATTTAACCTATAATAATGTACTTTACGTATTGTGTGTGTTTAGATGTTAGTTTAATGTATGTAAGTTTTCTTCTTTATCCAAGATAGAAGTTATAGATAGAAATAGGTTATTATTTCTTTAATTTGAGGAAGAGAGAGAGAGAGACAAACAATTTTGTAAAAACCTGTTTCCACCGAATCGATAATCCGGTTTGAGGATCAGCCGGTGCGGAGATTTTAGCGCCTGAAAAATCAATTAGCGGAATTTTGTTAGTTGGCAAAATGTCACCACTGTGAAAAGTTCTGTGCTTATATTAGGGCAACAAGATTTTTGGTTCTCAATAACAAATTTTGCTGAACGGCAGTAGAGTTTTGGATTTGCATTGTCTTTATTTGTTTTGAATCACCACGTTTCAACTGGTAAGCATCTCCAGTCGTCTTCAGGAGTGACATTACGTTCACACTTATTGGCGATGTCGCTTAGAAAATGTCGCCAAGTTTATTGTGTTCGCATATTCCATCGCCAGAAAGAGATAAATGGCTGCTTATGCAGTCGCTTCTTTGCTGCTGTGATGTAGGTGTCGCTTGTGTGTGTACGATAGAGATGGAAATAAACCGATATATATCTATCCTTTATTAATAATACCGATCCGATCAATTTTTTTGGAGTCATATTTTTTGAACTTGATTTGGAATTCTTGGGAAATAATAGCTTTTTATTATATCTGTAAAGCTGTAAAAACGTCTTTGCTAAAAACAGAAAGGTAAGTCGTAAGTAAGTTTCATATCCCAAAGAGTTTAAATTAATTGTTAAAATTTGCCATAAATTGTTATTTGCTTCTTGAGAATTTAGACCAACAAATCTATTTGTAATAATTTCTGGGTGAGTCTCTGCCACATTTAATATCACCTCATGATGCTCAGCATTTAGTCTTATCGCGAACTATTATGGAACATGAGCCAAAGATAAATAATCGTGATAAATAATGTCCATGTCAACATTCATTAAAAGTCAAAATTACCTAAACTCCCTAGATTTTAACAGAATTGTGACATTTTTCCGAACTTGGCCAATTTATTTTGCGATAATCAAATGTCGCTGAACGTAATCGCAAATTCATAAATCGTCGCTTTCATAGTCACTATAAAACGATTGCTCTTAGGCATGAACGTAATGTCACTCCTGGTGAATTCTGACGAATAGTATTCACCTGAAGACGACTGAAGATGCTTACCAGTTGAAACGTAGTGATTCAAGACAAATAAAGACAATGCAAAGTCCAAAACTCTACTGTCGTTCATGAAACGTCATTGTCTCCAACCTTTACACAGAAACAAATTTTGCTCTTTAACAATTTTAAACCTAAAGAGAACAAATAAATTTGGTACTAGAAAAACCATTTTTCAAGTTAATCATCCATTCCACCGTAATTTATGTTCCACAGATTAAAATAATGTAATCCCAAGTGTGTTCCAACTTTATAATGTTCTCCATTTCACGCACATGACTAACATGTCACGTTTTATAACTAAGATAGGACTTAAACCATTTAAAAACACGGCTTGTTTCCGGGAAATCGCATTTAGCTTTGAAATTTATGTGTCGAGAGTATTTTTCATGGTTTCCAGCGGCCTGCTTGATATTACAAGGCTCGATGGGGTTCGCCTAATGGGTTTAGCCTGTACTTCAAAAGGTTTCTGACGTGCGTGTTTGTGAAAGGAGAAGGAATGGTTTGGAAAGAGATAGACGGGTAATGTATATAAACGAATTTAGTTACAGTGGGATGGATATTTGTAATGTGTTTATACGGACGAAAAATCAAAGGGTATTTCGATCAAACTATAGTGGCTGATACAGGGGGGGAACCGGGGACATGCATTTTTGCTTAAGGCGGCGTGTACTCCAGGATTTTTTTCCGCAACGTTGCAGTAATCCATTCAGAGCTAAATTTAACCACATATAGGAGCAAACCCGCTATTAAATCTAATCGTTACTTTGATAATAAATAAGTATATAGGTGTCACTCCGCACTCTGTATTAGTATTGAAAATACAGAATATTCAAAACACCAACAATTATTTCCACTGTTCTCGAGCTATTTTTTGAAATCAACCTTCACTCACATATATCTACCCATCGTGCGATTTAAAATAACCTGAACATGGGCCCGTGGCGCTTGCGCAGTAGGGAAAAAATTAGGCAACCGACACGATATCTAACAGAACGTAAGCAGAACCGGCTCGCCGTTGTTTATATTGTTATTTGTCGCCATCATTTGTTTCGTTCGTTCGTCTGTGGTTATAATTTGCAAGTATTGGGTGTTAATATTTATAAAACCTTACTTTAGGCATTTTTTTTTGTTAGTTTGTAGGTTGTTAGTCGTTTCCATCATTTATTACGTTGTATTCGTTCAGATGTTCCGTGTGTGATTGTGGATATTATTTTTAAGTTTTGGGTGAGAATTTAGGTATAAAACTTTACCAGACATTTTGTTATTGTTAGCGACTTGTGTCTCAAGATGGGTAGAAAATAGTGCATGATCCTTTTTTGCACCAATCGCCGTTCAATACCAGGAATAAGGTATTTTGGGTATGTAAAATAATGGTTACTAAGTTTTATTTGACCATAAACTGTACACACCCGAACTAACGGGTATATTTAAATAAAAGCTTGTAAAAATATTTTGAAAGTCGGTCCTGTCAAATGTTTTCATCAAGAAGCAAATTTCCGAGCTGCGCAAACTCAACGGACCCTGATCATCTGCCTACAGTGGTGTCATCATTGAATTATGGTATTAGTAATATAGTGTATGTATAAATGTGCCTTCACTTCGACCAATGATTGAGCTACAATTATTTATGATGAACAAGATGAGAGTTGACATGACCCTGAGTCATTGACCCATCATTACTTTTGTTTATTTTTATTTTTTCATAATGTTGCATTTACCGAAATATTGACATATTATATGTAATATGTGTTTTCTTACAAAAATTTTGGAATGCCATTGGGGAAGTTTTTTTTATTCAGTTCGCGAGTTAACTCACATCTTAGTTGTAGAGTCAAAGGTTCAAGAATACAAACCCAAACGAAATTTATATAACCACTCACTTTTAATTTATAATCTTTGTTTCGAGAGGCAAATTGGATTGTTATATAGTTGTTAGGTCTATTTCTATATAAAAACCAGCAAAAAGGTAGTTCTCTATAATAATTATCTATGTACCATTGCGATAAAAAAAAAGTAGTACAAGAATTAGTAGTTCCAGATAGAACTCTTGGTCTATAAGAATATTAAGAAGTGGATACCAACGAAGACAAACATAGAGGGATACTGTCGTCACTGTGAAAACAATATAATTATGCCACCTAACTTTTTAGGCGTACTATATACGTGGCGAAATAAAAGTATTGTAATAAAGGTGCTTTAAAAAATTTACCTACCTTTTAAAAATGGACAATTTTTCAAGTTTTTAAATAAAATAATAGAGTATGTATAACAACTATCGATTAATATATTGAATATAAAAAAATCCAAAAACAACAAAAGCCAAAAGTGGAAAAACAGTAAAAATACCAAATTTTAACCAAAAATAAACATTTCTAAATGCAACATTCTATAATAATATACACTTAAAAGCAGCTGTATAATATTTAGTCATTGCGCCGTTGTTTTCAATTACTTTTTGTAACCGACGCGGCATACTTAAGACTAAGCTTCTTGTATGGGTCATATTATCCCATGCTGCGTATAAACGCAGCATGGGGGGATAACCCCTGGCGCAGTTCTTCTTCATTTCTTGGATGAAAGTCATGTTTATACATGAACTTGGTCATTTTTCCATTTCCCCAGACATTTTCTAGGGAATTGAGATCGGGGCTCTTCGAAGGCCATGGTAAAACTTGGATGTTATTTTGTCGAAAGTAATCTTTTACTATGCAGGCAGTATGAATGGGAACATTATCTTGTTGGAAAATATAATTTTGGTCACCGAATATGGCTTCAACCGATGGCCAACCATAACATTATTTAATATGTTCCAATTTGTTCCTGCAGTTAGCCGCCCACAAATTGACAAACTCCTGGACCTCTAGCACTAATCCAACCCCACATATTTACGGAAAAATGTCCACTTTGATTTGTCTTGTGCGTATATCTTTCATCATACCTTGTGTTTATGGATCTATATACTCGGACTTTTCCATTATTACAGGACTGGAACGTTTTCTCATCTGAAAAAGCTACAGACTCCCACAGTTAGTTTTGGTATTCGTGAGCAAATTGTACTCGTCTTTGTATATTTAGTTCTGTTAAATATATTTTATTTGCAGAACACGTATTTTGGAGTTCAGACTCCCGAATTCTTCTTCGAGCTGTAATTAAAGATCCAGGAAAATGGGTTTCTTCTTTAGCCTTAATAGCAGTCCCGAATGGGTTGTCCCTTAAATAATTAATTAAAGTTATATCTTCGTCATCGGTGGAAACTTTTGGGCGACCAGAACCTGGGTTTCTCACAATACTTCCACGTTCTCGAATTTTGGATTTAGCCAACAACACTGTTTTTTTTATTTATCCCTAATGCGCCTGCAATGTCCCTTATGGGAACCCCATCCCTTAATCGCGTAAATATGATAGATTTTTGCTCTGAAGTTAAAGGCATTTTTTTAAAATTCTGGTGACACTGAGTTATCAGTTTGAAAGAAAACATTTTATAATAGACCAGCAGATTAAATTATATTTTGTTGTACTACTTTTTTTTGATCGCAATGGTACCATTGCGCCCAAAAAAACTGGTACAGCAATATGTAGTTTAATCTCCCAGACCATTAGCTTGTTTTTTGACTGGCAGTGACGTGTTAAAAGAAATATTTTTTAAAATGCTCGTGTTAAACACTGAGCAAAAAGCCACACTCGATTGAGAGATGGGCATTAAATAAGAAAAATCGCAGATGAATTAGGGAATTAGCTCCTTGACTATAAGGTATAAAAACAAAACTACAATAATACATTTTTATAAATACGAGAAAAAATGAAAATACGCATCTTTAGTGTTTTAAAATGTAACAAAAATACAACAAGATTTTTTAATATTATGTTCTAATAAATTTTAATTTCAATCATATTTAAACCTCAATATATTAACATTTTTTAAATATTTGGTAATTGCACCATTATTATCGATTAAGGTTTGTAAACGTCGTGGCATACTTAACACTAGGTTTCTCGTATACTCTTGCGTTATTGCATCCCATGCTTTCATTATTCTTTGGCTTAATTCATCCCGAGTTCTAGGCTGAAAGTTGTATTTATGCATAAATTTTGCCATCTCACCCCAAACGTTTTCAATTGGGTCGATATCAGGACTTCTAGAAGCAGCGTCACAGACGTCATTTTGGACAAGAGGGAAGTTTTGTTTTGCCCCTGCTTATGGCGTGGGGAAGGCGGCGACCTTATTTTCTTAGAAGTCATTTTTGATTTGGGTAGTGCCCACTCAAAAATCATCGGGCCCATTTTTGCCCGCCCATCCCAAAAATCCTGGCGCCGCCATTATCTCGAAGGCCGTGGCAGAAAGCGAATTTGATTTTCTTCTAGATAATTTTGAACTATGCAAGCTTTATGTATAGGAATGTTGTTGAAATATAAAATCTTGGCCATACTTGGCCGTCGACAGATGGTATCATAACTTGGTTTAGTATTCAGTCATCTTCAGGTGAATACTGGACTGGAGATACTTACCAGTTGAAACGTTGTGATGTAAAACAAATAAAGACAATGCAAGTCCAAAACTCTTCTATCATTCAAGAAACATCATTGTCTCCAACCTTGGTTTAGTATGTTGCACTATTTGGCAAACTCCTGGGCCCCTTGCACTAATCCAGTCCCAAACTTTTATAGAAAAGCGTCCACTTTGATTAGTCTTATTTGTATATCTTTCATCGTATCTCGTACCAGAAGGCCTATAAACGCGGACTTTTCCATTATTTCGGAAAATATTACGGTTTCTATATGTTATCTTGATTTATATATTCATAAGCAAATTCTACTCTTCTCTGTTGTTTGCTTCGGTCAAAAATATTTTATTGGCAGCACAACAACTTTTTATATTTTCGACTAAATGATCTTTTAGAAAAATAATTAATTCTATATCGTGGCCATCATTCACAATCTTGGGGTGACCAGAACCTGCTTTTCTTACAATACTTCCATTTTCTACAATTTTATGCTTAGCCAACAACATGGTATTTTTGCTAATCATAGCGACATAGCGACTTGTAATTATTATTTTTCTTTTTCCCAATTTATACATAAAGTATTAAATAATATCTTCTTGAAAGCCTTCGTAATTATCATTTTCATTTCTGAGCAAAGTACCAGTAAATGATGAACAAAAAGCAGAAATCGCATAATTATTTCTATTCCATCTTTTCGTTTGCGGCTGTTTTCAGTTGGTATTGTTCGTTATTTACCGAAAAGACTTCAATTTCATGCTTGTTTACTGTCTGTATTGCAGTGGCGGCTCCTGGGATGAAGCTACGCTACGGTGAAAAGACTCTATCTCAGTTTCTTAGCTCTTAAATATATATTTTAATAATTTGACATTAAATAAACATGGAACGAAATGAGAAAAAGCGAATTCAAATTACGAATAATATATTTTTCTACTCCCATATGGATATTTGCTGTTTCCTTTACATTTAACTGATAACCGTACGGCTAAATTTCATATTCATTACTGTTAATGCTACACAGTGTTGCAATTTAAAAAAATAAAATTTCCTTTTTTTACAGAAAAATTCCAGGAATGCAAACAATATTGAAAAACCTTTAATAGCAGATCACGACCACAAGTTGTCCTAAAGACTCTCCTACGAATATAACACTGTGCGTAAAAATTCCGTTTTTCATGTGGAGACAGCGCCGACCTATCATACCTCTGTGCTTTGGATCTTTATTTCTCAGAAATCCGGACATTTCCCATTAGTTGACAACATTGTTATAAAGATTAGGTTCCTCTGTGGCGTCCTTATAAAGTACTGACCAATCGCAGTTTATTGTATTTACTGAGACTCTAAACTATATAATTTATATGTACATGGTACAATATTGGATTAATTTGTTAATTATTACAAAATATATACGCATCTACATATAATAGATTTATCAATAACGCAACCTGCTGAGTGTGCATAGAAAGTTAATTTCTTGTAGCATTATTATTTAGTTGGATTTACCATAATTTCTAACAAGATCATATGGTCGAAACGGCCAAACGATCCACTGGTCATGAGTTTAAGCCCGGCAGCCTGCAAACTTTTTTAAACATTTTTGACATAAAATATGTTAGTTTGTTTATAAAAAGAACCGATTCAACTTGAGTGGATTATCCATATCGCACTCGGAAGTTTGAGCACTCCGCCTACGGCGCCACGCTTAATTTACTTTCTAGTGAGATATAGACATCATATCCACTCTTATGTACAAACTACTATTTTGAGATGTAATAAAAAGTGTTTAACTGTATCATTTTTTCACAATCGGCTAAGATCCTGCATAATATATTTTCCTGAGTAACGATTCTCTTGCATGCTTATCTTTTGAAACAAAGGCTATTTTGCTTGTTTTAAAAGCCTTATAATTATATCTACTATTTATGTAATTTATTTATGTAAGATATTGACGTAACATAACTTTACGGAATAGAAATTTCTCTTCAAATATTTTTTTTAAGTACTATACTACTTTAAAGTTCTACACCCGGTACATTGGACATGTCATATAGACAAGTAAATCTTCCATAACACAATGCACTAACACAGAACCCGCTAATCTTATAAAATAAACAAAGCAACAACGCAACGCATAGAAAAATACAAAAGGAGGCAAGGCGACGACGCGACGGCAGCTAAAAGAGATGAGATGTCGTTCATTCCCGCTACGCAGGTAGTTGCCTACCTTTTCTATGATTGAATTAAACATAAGTACCATTGAAATAAAAGACATTAAATTTATTTTAATATTTCCTAGTTATTGATCGGTTAATACATAATCTTTTGCTTAACATATAGAGCCAATATCCTTTAAAAACAGTGACTTGTAGCCGCGGGGGCAAAAGTACGTTTATGGATGAAGATATACTGATTTCTGATTTGTCTATGTTGCTTTATCATTATTGGCGCCACTCCGTTAAAAGGTCACGAGGCGCCACTGCTATATTGTATATGACTTTGGGACTCTGTAAGTTAATGAAGGTAATAATTACATAGAATTGTTTTTTATTTTGTTCACCGCGGGGGCTCTACGTAATAAAGCGATTCGTTCTGTTTAAAAACAAGAAAAGTATGTGTGAAAAAAACAATAGCTTTTCTCCAGACAAATTTGCTCCGGAAATTACTTTGTGTATCTTCATTAAAAGATAATTTTTCATGTATGGATAAATGGCTAGACAATAATTAATTTGAAATGACTGTCTCTTAAACGATTATCAGCATTCAACCTTGTCGAATTTCTTTGAATGTATAATATGTTTTATTTCCTTTACAAGATGGAAAGAAATCACGAAAAAAAATGTTCGTGATAACCATCGAGGTTCTTGAGTCCCTAGATCACGAAAAAGTATATTTTACATTTTCTGGCTCGAAAATAATCACAAAAATGAACTACCCTGTCACAAAAGAGCCCAGGGGAATGGTAGGTCGTCGTTGTCGCTATACTCCGGGGCTCTTTTGTGGACCCGGTCCTGCTCACATCGAGACGCGTCCTGGCATCAGCTGGTTAAAGTTTCGTGTTTATACTACATATTGCGCATGCTCCTATACCCTTTGTAGATATACATGGAAGCCCAAATTGACGAAAGGTTGGTTGCATGTATTGGCATATATTTGTTATATATACAGGGTGTCCCAGATAAGGATGCACTCTACAGGGATCATATAAACTATAGAAGATACAGAGTTGGTTAAATTAGACAAAAGTAGCAGCCTACTAAATTGTGCAACTTTATGTTCTCAAATTTAAAAAAACTTCGAATCCTTTCAAAGATAGGTAATTGGGCCAAACCAAATTTTCGCGATTTTGTTTTTATTTGAAGAAATATGTTAAAATAAAGTTTACATTCTCATTAATACTTTTACTTCTCTACAAGTTGGTGTAATTAGATTTTTAATTCGATTTTTCAAAACCATTTCAAATGCTCCTCCTCCTTTTTGATTCATTGACGTGAATGGTTAAAGAGTTTTGGACCTGCATGGTCTTTATTTGTTTTTTATGTCACAATGGTTCAGCTGGTAAGTATCTCCAGTCGTCTTCAGGTGAATACTATGACACAATACATTGACGTGTTACATCTAGTATGAATATTACGTTTCAGACCTAAAACCCATCATCAATAAGAGTAAGTGCAAATTTATCTTGTACCTATCAACTTTTTTTTGTTTTTAAAATCAACTAGAAATAATTTGACTCTGGACATCGAGAACAAATCCTATTTTTCTTCTCTCGATCAATGTTTCATAATTTTTATTAAAAAAAAACACAACTCCTCAAAAACATAAGAATTTTACTTCAAAGAAAATAGATAAAAGTTTTTTTAACCTAATCTGTCATTTTTAAGTATTTATAATAATTTATCTAAACAAGGGCCTGTCACCGTCTACTATACAGTTAAGACAGATGAAAATTAGATTAGGTCCCGAAGATTGAAAATGAAATAGCTTTAAATGAGATGAATTTGCAATTATTCTTATTGATGATGGGGTTTTAAGTCCAGAACGTGTTATTAATACTAGAGGTGATACGTTATTGAATTATAAAGAAGGAGAGACCATTAAAAAGAATAAAATAAAATTTCCCGATTATTTAAAAAAGCCAAGTTGAAGATGGTTTTGAAACAACAAAACGTCGGATTAAAAATCTAATTACACCAACTTGTAGAGGAAAAAAAATAGTAACAAGAATGTAAGAATGTAAACTTTATTTTAACATATCTCTTCAAATGACACTCTACAAAGCCCAGATTCGACCATCATTAGAATATTGCTCTCATGTCTGGAGCTCTGCACCCAAGCACACCCTTCGGCTACTGGATTCCATTCAAAGGAGAGCCGTTCGTCTGATTGGCGACCCCGAGCTGACCAAGACCCTCGATAGCCTGGAGCATCGAAGACAGGTTGGTGATTTGGCTCGCTTTTACAGATATTTCCATGGCAGGTGTTCGACTGTCATTGCCCACTTGATTCCACCTAGAGCAATGCAAAACAGAAATACACGGCGAACCACTGCCGCTCATCCATATGTTGTTCAGCTTAGTACTCCTCGAACTTCATTGTTCAAGAATTCTTTCATCTGGAGAACGTCATCTTTGTGGAATGATCTTCCTGAGGTCGTGTTTCCCAATGAATACAATCTTCAACGTTTCAAGACCAACGTTAATCGCTTTTTTCGCACTCGCACCGCTTCCAGAGCGCCTTAAAGGATTTTTCCTACAGTGCAGGTGTTTTATCATAAAAAAAAAAAAAAAAAAAAAAAATAGAGTCAGAAAAAAATAAAGGCGAAATCGCGAAAATTCTGTTTTGCCCAAATATCTTTGGAAGGGTTGGGCGTTTTTTAAATTTGAAAACACAATGTTGCAGAATTTAGTAGGGCTCAAACACATAACAAACAATAATTTGCTGTAAAATAAAAATGACATAAGATGTTTACACATCTTTCAGACAATAATCTAAGGGCTTCGTTAATCAAGACAACTAACGCCCTATCTTTTGTACAAGTACTAATATTATTATATCTTACACCCGTATTCACTAACAAGTATTTTTTCACTATCAGTCGGTTAAGATTCTTGTCAGTCTGTTAAATTCTATTCTCGTATTTACCATTGGGTTTTAAGCTTTATCAGAGAGTTAAAATTACAGTAAATTTTGAGCTGATAAGAAATAACAAGCTGTTAAGTTTTAAAATAAACACTTGACAACGCATGTCAAATAATAACAGTCCCTAATAGTTTTTTCGTTTAAAAATGAATTTAGACTGAATAGATTTTCTACGTTTACTAAACTCGTCAGACTCAGATGATGAGGAAATCGTACGAGAAAGGAACAGAAAAGTGCGTAACAATTTATTTGAAAAAATAGACGATATTGAAATTAAAAAACGGTTTAGAAGCAATAAAAACACATTTGCATGAGCAATTAGCGAATCGGTTAGATGGAGTAATATAACCAGTAAATTATAGAAATCAATCTATTTAAGAATAAATCAAATACTAACTTGTTTAAGATATTATGCTACAGGATCATTTCAAATAAATATGGTGGATTCCCGATTTTGATGTCTTTTTATTTCAATGAAATTAGAAGTTCTTTCTCCCGCATAGTATAATTACTAGATCCTACTGGATCCGTAAAATTTAATTTTTAACGTACAGTGACGTGAAGGACAAAATTGATTGATAAAACGATATTTCAAAATATATGAGGTTCAAATATTTTACTCTGAAGTTAGTTGTAAACATCAACCTAATTCTCTGTTTGTTAATAGAGCGTCACTGATTTTTGGTGATTACGATATTTCATTAACAGACTGTTAATCCTTATACCGATGTTAGCTATCAGACTGTTAAGTTAAAGTTGGTGAATACGCTAAAACATGAACTAACAAGGGTACTCGTGCAAAGAAATATTTGTTTACTTGATACATTCCTTGAAAAGCACTGTGCATCGATAGGCCAAAAAATAGAACCTACTAATACTAAGTATCATAGAAGGGCGGAGATGCGAAGAATTATCGCCTCCATAAATAAATGCAATCATGTATATAAATCATTGCAATCCCGCGAATATTCCTTGTGTTTCATAATGTACCTTTGGATAAAGTCATATAAAATATAGTCGTTTTAAGTATTTAGGTCTTATGTAGCTATTAAGCCATACATGTACTAGCGGACGCTGCATGTCTACGAACTTCCTCTTGCAATAATAGACTAGATCAAATAATAAGGTTTATAATGTAAACGGGCAACAAGGGGCAAAGGGTGCCAAGCGCAAGGGGGGCGCCTAGCGCTAGGGGGAAGGGGCAAGCGCCCCCCTGGCCCCTACTTGGCTACGCCACTGTTTAATGGTACCACGAATATGATCGTACATATTTAATTAACTATTATAATATTGGAAGTACAGCACCCGAAGCTCCACCAAAAAGCTGTGTGTATAAGATAAAAAATGTAATTAAAATATTTAAAAAACCGCTTGTAATAGGAAACCACTCACAGACAAGCACCGCTATCAAAAAAACTGTAACTGGTAGTCAATTTCGTCGATAGTTTAATCCCGTAAAATTTGTACGGCTTTGTAATTTAAATTAAATGCCATTTATAAAAGAAGTCAGGGTTTATTATAATGCTTTTTTATTTGGGTAACATAATAAGCTAGTATTATTAAATTAAAATTCGTTAGCGATGGTTAGATTGTGCCTTGAAAGAATAATAGAAACTGCCTGAATTGGTCGGTTTTTCATAATAATACTTTAAGTTTACTTTTATAACAGGAAGAGAAAAGGTTAGTTTTTGGTTGTTTTACTTTTTCAAACACTGGTCTCTGCTATAAAGACGGAAATATAATAGAAATAGGATCAATTAATAGGTAGATAAAAAGAATTTTACCTAAAATGTTGACAGAGTAGCAACCTATCTGACACAATGAACTTTTTAATTAAATTTTCATTTTGACTCTAACGCATAAAGCAAAAAAAAACTTTCTATGGTTTCATTATTTAAAATAGTAGTTTGTACAACAAGAGTGGATATAATGTTCATATCACATCAGGAAGTAAATTGAACACGACGCCGCACCGTAGACGGAGTGCTCAAACTTTCGAGCGCAATATGGACAATCCACTCGAATTGTACAGTACCTATATTTTTTTTACGACTCAACTTCTGAATTTTATACTAAAAATTAAAAATAATTTTTTAAATAGACGTCATAGCTTGTCTTTTTAGTGGGCCGTGAACTTGTGAGAAATATAATAAAAAATAATTGAACAAATATTCATTTCGTTGGCAAATTCATGGACCAAATTACACTGTAACATATTTATCAATTTGGGTCTTTTCTTATATTTACACAAAATCACTTTGAATATATCTATCTTTCCCTTAATCGGCATTTTGCGAACCAACAGACAGAAGACGATATATTTATTAATAAAAATGTACAATTTATTTTTCTCAGCCATAGCCATTTTGATTAATTGTTCTGCTAAAATGCACAGAAGAAAAAAGAGTTTGTAGTTTTTTTTTCTGCTTGCATAAGAATTATAACAAAATAGCTGTAGAATTCGTTTTAAACAGCCGTTGTGCAATAATATGATTTTTTAATTATCGCTATGGTAAAGTTTTTTAAAATAATCGCCAATTTGCAAAGTATAGCACATCTTATAATTTTGTCTGTCTTATCTGGTTTTATATACCCATCTTCATATTCCACTATTTAAGGAACAATTACCAGTTAATTTTCGATATCTGTTGCGTATAATAAAAGTTTTAAGATCGATTTGGGTTGGATCCCCTTCAAAATATATTAGAAAATATCGCGGTGGACCAATATTTGCATGACAAAGAACCAATAATTAATTTTATACAATAAACCTTGTAGTAATTGTCTAGAAATGAGTAAAAAACTTAAGATTTTTGAAATAATAAAGTGTGCTCAAATCTTTAGTTCGACCAGAAAATAAAAATACTTCGGTAGAAATATAATTATTTTGGTATTTTACCCTGACTTTTTACAACATTTTGTGCACTCACATAAAAAATTGTGTATGCCTAGCATCTGGGATAAATGTTTTGATTTAAATTAAAAAAGAACAATTTTAATTTGACAGATTTACATATTTTTCAAGTATATTCTTAACCTCACTTCTGTCAAGCATCAGAAAACGACTAGTGAAATTTACATGTAAATTTAGTTTCTTTGTATGACTACTACGATTGGTCAGTTTCATATCCTAACTAGGATGGATATGAAATCATATCTGTTCAGTTAACCGGAATAGCCCACTTTGCCAATTACTTTAATGTACAGCACATTTCCAAGTGGAAGTAGAAAAAAGTACAATAAGAATGATACCCTAGACGAAGTACTTAAACATGCGAGCGCGATATGAACGATTCACTTGAGACCAGCGCACCCAGGTCTTTTTTTAGGGGGGGTACGCGTCTCCCTTTCTAAACTTTTCGTCCGAACCAAAGTGACTTCTAAAATAAACGTGTCTCCGTCCCGAAACTTCTCTTCCGACCCGAGGTGATATCTAAAAGAAAGGGTCTCCCTTCCGAACCTTTGTCATGGTTATATTTACAGTTTGTTTTATTTCAATCTAGACCTTTTTTTTCTGGAAAATTGTGTTTCTAATGTCAAATGAACAATATTAAAATAAGTCTAGAGAAATTGGACAGGTCTGTCCTAATACCTGGAAATTGCGATATTTTTTCTTTTAGATCCCTCTAACCAGTATAAACAGTCCCCTGGTTTTTTAATTCAACTGATTCTGTATCTCTGTAAGTATTCTGTATCTATACTGGGTCTCCCAAAAGTCTTATACATTAAATCAAGCATAAAATTAATATCAATTACAGGAAAAAGATCTAGGAAAAACTCTCGGATCCGTAAATTTTTATTTTTAATTGTACATTTCTGACATAAAAAAATATTATACAGGTCTCATAGAACTATCGTCACGTCTTTGACAATTTTAAAACAAAAAAACGGGTTTAACGGTTTAACATGATAATCGGACTAAGATAGGGAGGTGAAAATCATTTTTCTCTAAGATGAACCGTTCCAATGTTACAGCCTGTCAAAGTCAAAAAATGGCATATTTTAAACGTCAGTATCTCAAAAACTATTGAATTTAGACATATGACATTTAAAACATAAGCGTAGAATTTTGTGGGGAATCAGAAAATGATACAATATATAGGGTGTTCCATTAAAAAAAAGACGTGACGACAGTTTTATGAGACACCCTGTATAATATTTTTTTATGTCAAAATATGCATAATTAAAAATAAAAATTTACGAGTCCGAGCGTTTTTCCTAGATCTTTTTCTTTTAATTGATATTAATTTTATGCGGGACCTTTGGGAGACCCAGTATATTGACTTTTAACGAAGAGAAAATGAGTTTACTTCAAACTCATATACGAACTTTATGGCAAGAAAATTACGGTGTCGCGCCAAGAGCGATCATATCTAGATATATTTAAAAGCGCAAAGCTTTTGGATTAGGAGTGAAGTCTAGTGATACATTCGCTATTTCATTTTTTGATCTATGTTTTTTATCCTTTTCGCTTTATTCAAAAATGAGCCAAATACCCGTCCTTAAGTAGCGATTATCTACAGTTTTAAACTAAAGAAATTTTGTTTAAAAATGAAAATTTGTGAAATTTGTCCATTTTTATTTTTCTGCTTTCTTTATTAAGTACTTTATAAATTCAAACTTGTTTAACTTTAAACTATAGGTAATTTTGCTTCAATTATGGGTATTTGACCGAATTTTGGATAAAAGAAAAAAGTATCGAAATATTGATCAAAAACGAAATGGCGAATGCGTGCGTCACTAGACTTCACTGTCATGAGCAAACAGTATAGTCGATTAGTTATCTCGAACAAATAGTGCATTTCCACCACATCGCCCATATTGTTCCTGTGTCTGGCGATGGCAATAAAATGTATTTTTTATTTACAAAATATTATAAACACGAATTTCATAAGAATTAGGTGGCGCGGCGTTAGTGAAGATTTTTAGGATAATATCGGGGCATCGTTGGTAATTTTAATGGAAAATAAGAAATTAACATGAATAGTCGCAATATTTCTATTTTTATGTTTTTATGGCGACTAATATAATTTGAACCAATATAATTGAAACTTTAAAATAAATTTCCAAAAAAAATTAAGGTATCATCCGCCAAACTAAAAGTTCTTGTGAACGCTTAGTAAAATTTTTGTATTAAATTTTCAATTAGATAAGCCATGAAACGATGCCGCGTTTCACGTTAGTATAGAAAGCTCTTAAAGTCGTATGTATTTCTCTCAAAATATTAGTTTTTTCAATGTGCTTGACTACAATTTCTTTGTCGACGATTATTCACAGAACCCTGTATGTTGCAAATAAAAAATAAAATCAATATTTAAATTAAATAAATATTTAACCTCACATACATTTTAACGACAGGAATTGTAAATGGTACAAACCAAACTTGGAATTGTGACCCCTTTTGTAAATTTAAATGCCAAAGTATTTACATGTCATTGCTGGTCATTTACATGACAATTGTACGCAGTTTAAAGTACTCGAAGTCACTTAACTAAAGTCAATAACACATAAAATCACTTGAAAGCAAGGTAAAAGAACTGAGAGCCCGGTATGCTCATTGCTCATGCTTTTTAATGTTTACTTAGTCATGCGGGACGGCTTTGTCTCTTTGAAAAATAAATAGATGGAAAGGTAGAACATGAAAACACAATCATCTTGTAACTAAAACAGGGCGTTTTATGAAAGTAGTGACAACAAGACAAGAATTGTCAGTTTAAACATGAGCATAGCCTTCTTTATTAAACTAGAGGGGGCTATGACACGAGTATTAAAAATATACGCAAACGAAGCGATCTACCAACAACACTATTTTTTTACTTTCAGGGCATCACTACGTTTTTAAGTAGTTCAATATTTCATTGTGATGAGTCTTGTATAATTGTGATTATAGAAGACTTCATATGAACAATCCAGTCATTAAAAGATCCATGTTAAATAAAAATGCCGTTCTCTGGAAGATCGATGCTTCAATCCAATCAGATAAAAGTTGGTCTTATTAGAACAACGTTCATCATGTTAAGTGTTTCAATAACCTGGGTTACATGGGGCAGGCTGATGGTTGTCATTTGTTTTTATTGTAAAAATCTTTTATTACATTTGGTTATATTTTAGTTAAAATAGCTCTAAAAAAAGGGAAATGGGGCAGAAAAGTATATATTATAGTAGAAATATACTATAAATAGTACATTGTATACCTAGTAGGAAAAGCTGAACATTCCCGGACGACCGTAAAGATTGTATATCGAGGCAGAAGCCGAGACTGACAATACGGAGTCCGGGAATGTGGCTTTTTCTACGGCTTTTTCCGTAAATCGAAAATTTTTAAAAGGACGTAACTTATTACAATCAACTTTGTAAAATTTTGAAATAAATATTATTAACTTTATTCACAAATAAAGGATGCCATTAAATCTTTGTGTCGTACCTATGGAAACACTGTAATATTGAATTGTCAAGCTTAACACATTTTAGTTTAGAAGTAGCCGTACAGAAATAATATTTCCTTACAGTACAATAATAAATATTTCGTAACAGTTATTTTCCGTTGCCTAGCAACGACTAAGTGTAAGGAAATATTGACTTTTTCTTTCAGAAATATTATCAAAAATGTCAATATTTCCGATCGATTTTCGGAAAATATTATTCTTTTCACTCGGTTTCCTTTAAAATCGCATCACAAACCAATAACTAAGACGATATGCAAGTCCGAAACTTTAATACAAAACAGGACTTTTAGAAAAAAAAGTTTAAGAACTAAACGCATATACATATTATTATGAATAATAAGAATCATAGGCATCGGTTAAGCCCAAAAAAGTTATGTGCGAACAAGCATAAAAAAGTTTAATATAGAAAGAATTAATAATATCACATTTTCTTGGGGTCTGCTAAAAATAAACAAAAAAGGCTTTATAAATAACCCGATATGCGGTATTCCAAATAAAAATATATACGAAGCTGCTACAAGAGATAGACGGATAATAAGACATTATTATCAGCAATACGAAAAAACTCTGCTGGAGCCAAACGAAAGTTAAAAATAATAATCCATATTTCATTGTTTATGCCCAACAACACAGACCGAGAATACAAATTGTATGAGAATACGATCCAATGCCAAAAACTTTCAACGTTAAGAATAATTGATGGGATTAGACCCTTTTGTATATTCTTTCCAAATCTATATACAGGATCAACATCAAATAATTATTTGGCGAAAAAAGAAAGATTGACGGCTTAGATAGGTCGAAATCTTAAAACTTTTCGAGATTATTTATTTTGTCTTTCTGAATTATTGTACATATTATTTATTTCATTTTGTCGAGTAAATCAACTTACCATGTACTCATTTGCGGCCGGTAAGTGGAACATTACAGTGTCAGGTACTGTAATGTATTGCCTAGCAACAATCTTTTGTTTTTTGTTTTCAATATACATATATCTATCGATACCAAATAACTTTGCTGGTGCAGAGTTGTCAAGACAGTAAAAATATTATTCCTCTTAAAGAAATAGTCCATACTTAAAGTGGAGTGGAAATTCAGAAGGAAAGAAATAAGAACACAAAGTCTTCCTCTTTACTGTTATATTAAAGAAATATTTGTGAATTAAAAAATTCTCTACATGTTTCGAATGCAAAAGCATTCGTCTTCAGGAGAATAAATGAAAAAGAAGAAATTATTAGATATCACCTTAACGGAGCATCAAAATTATTCCTCTGGTTAGAAGAGGGGGGGGGGGTCGTCAAGCCCTCTGACACCCCAACCCACCTGGAACCCCGCTTGTAATTATCTCCAATCGTCTTCAGATGAATATGTATTCTAAGGCAGCCTAAAACACTCCATTATTCTCCTTTACAACTGGCTATGAGAGAATGTTGTTACGCCACTGGCTGTCAGACAAAAATTTCAAAGAAATTCTTGACACCAGATAAAACAATCAATAAGAATGGAAATTATAGAGAAACAAAACTCTCGCTCAAAAACTTTCAAGTTAATAGTTATTGATGATACCAGTCCTTTATTATATTGCCTTTCACAAATCCAACCCGTATCAGTATTAAATGTATTATTTGTCAAAAAGGAAATGACGTCTTAGATAAGAAAGGTTCTGAAACTTTGGAAGCTCCGAAAAGGGACAAGAATTCAGTGCCGCACCAAGTGTTTTTGCCCCTCAGTGCAAATAAATAAAATTTTGCCGCCGCCAATAAAATTTTAAAAATAGTTATTTATTATACAAGGGAAAAAAGCATTAGATTTTAGCTCGAGGTTGTGTTGTCTCTCGACGCGAAGCGGAGGGAGACAAAAAAGCGAGAGCTAAAATCTAATATTTTTCCCGTGTATAATACACTATTTTTTTCTGTGACGGGAAAAACGACGATATTATTACAATATATTAAAGTCAGAAAAGTATCGATGTGAAATTTGACTTTTTAAACTAGTAGGTAGGCTGTTTTACTTATAGCGACAATTGGACCTGCGTTTCTAAGGCAACCTTTAAAATAATCAAATATCTGTCAATTTAATTCCGTGATTTAATATAAAAAGTAAGAACTTTAGTGGTTAATTAGTAGTTATATTAAATAATATAAAGTTTAAAATGTCTGATTCTGAGTTTTCTCTGACTCCACCGGAATTAGTAGAAGCAGCGAAAGTAGCGTCACAAAAATTATTGCCAGCTAAATCGCGCAAAATTTACGAAAACGCGTTTTCAAGATTTATGGAATGGAAGATGAAAAAGGCATGGAGTTCTTTGTCGGAGACGGTGTTATTGGCCTATTTTTCAGAACTGACACAACAACAAAAGACATCAACAGTGTGGTCGAATTATTCAATGATTAAAAGTATGTTACAATCCAATAATAATGTAGACATTTCAAAATATTTTAAACTAATTACATTTCTAAAACAAAATGGGAAAGGTTACACACCCAAGAAATCTGCGATTTTTACGAGTACAAATATTAGTGATTTTTTAAATAATGCTCCCGATGAAGTTTATTTAATGGCCAAGGTTGTTGTTTTACTTGCGATTGCAGGAGCTTGTCGAATTTGCGAAATCAGCCAGGTAACATTAGATGATATTGAAGATTCGGAAACGTTATTAATTGTGAAAATTAAGCAAACAAAGAATGATGTCAACAGGAGATTTGTAGTTACTGAAAAATATATTAAATTTTACCGAATGTACATAGCCCTTCGTCCAACAGCAGCAAAGGATCGCCGCCTATTTTATGCATATCACAATGGAAAATGTATCAATCAAGTTGTGGGTAAAAATCAGTTTTATAAGGTACCCCAAACAGTAGCTAATTTTCTTCAACTTGAAAATGTTACCTTATACACGGGTCATTCATTTGACACTCAAGAAACATGGCGGTTGGAAGTCATCAACGGTCGCTGAAGGGTATGTTGATGAATCGGTAGCACACAGGACAGAAATAGCTAATAAAGTGTTTAGAACCTGTGGCAGTGCTGAAAGAACACCCGATTTGCGACCAGGTACCATTGCGCCCAAAAAAAACTGGGACAGCAAAATGTAGTTTAATCTCCCAGACTATTAGCTTTTTTTTTTGAAGTTGTCAATTTAATTTAATTTTGTGACTGACAGTGGCGTGTCAAAAGAAATATTTTTTGAAATCGTTAACCACCGATCAAGAAGCGATCATTTACACTTGATTGAGAGATTGGCATCAAATAAGAAACATCGCAGATGAATTAGGGATTAGCAAAAATACCGTGTTGTTGGCTAAGCACAAAATTGCAGAATATTGAAGTATTGTAAGAAAAGCAGGTTCTAGTCGCCAAAAATTTCGAATGATGGCCAAGATATAGAATTAATTTTCTAAACGATCATCCCTTCGAAACAGCAATAACAGCTAAAGAAGAAACACATTTTCCTAGTTTGGCTTATACAGCGAGTAGAATAATTCGTAGTTCAGATATAAAAAGTTGTTGTGCTGCCAATAAAATATTTTTGACCGAAGCAAACGAACAGAGAAGAGTAGAATTTGCTTATGAAGATATAAGTCAAGGTAATATATGGGAAACCGTAATATTTTCCGATGAAAAAACCTTTCAATCATGCAATAATGGGAAAATCCGCGTTTATAGGCCTTCTGGTACAAGATACGATGGAAGATATACAAATAAGACTAATCAAAGTGGACGCTTTTCTATAAACATTTAGGGCTGGATTAGTGCAAGGGGCCCAGGAGTTTGCCAAATAGTGCATGGGAGGTTCAATGCACCATTATATTGCAACATACTAAACCAAGTTATGATACCATCTGTCGACGCAGTATATGGCCAAGGTTTTATATTTCAACAAGAAAGAAAAGAAAATCAAATTCGTATTCTGCCTTGGCCCTAGAAAAGTCCGGATATCAACCCAATTGAAAACGTTTGGGGTGAGATGACAAAATTTATGTATAAACACAACTTCCAACGTAGAACTCGGGATGAATTAAGCCAAAGGATAATGCAAGCATGGGATGCAATAACGCAAGAGTATACGAGAAACCTAGTATTAAGTATGCCACGACGTTTACAAGCATTACCTAATCGATAATAATGGTGCAACTACCAAATATTAAAAATATGTTATTATATTAAGGTTTAAATATGATTGAAATTAAAATTTATTGGAACATAATATTAAATAATTTTGTTTTATTTTTGTTACATTTTAAAACACAATACGCGTATTTTTATATTTCCTCGTATTTCTAAAAATATGGTATTGTTAAACCTTTTCACTTCCATGACAACTATTATAACAACAATGATAACCTTTTCTCAATAGATTTTACATATTCCTTATAGTAAAGGAGCTACTTTACAACAACAATTTGGCTGTCCCAGTTTTTTTTGGGCGCAATGGTACATCAACGGCAGTTGTGTCCATGGCAGAAAATATAATTACAACACGAGAAAATTCGACTGTACCGAATAGTAAAATGAACATGTCATGCATGCAATGCACATTTAATAATTGTACTTTTTGATTTAAAGAAAATGTAACTTTTTGTATAATAAAATATTCTAAAGTTAAATATCTACCTTCACTTATGTGTGTATATTATATCCGGGAAAAAAGTAATCACATCACTTTTTTCCCGGGGAAAAAAGTAATCACATCACTTTTTTCCCGGGGAAAAAGTAATCACATCACTTTTTTCCCGGGGAAAAAAGTAATTTCACAAAAAGCGACATTTTTTTACATGTCAACAGAGATAAAATGTCAAACTTTTTTCCCGTCACAGAAAAAAAGCTTTTACTTTAAATCTTTATTATAAATATTTTGCCTGCTTGCCTATTAAACCTGAACAAACCTTTTTTTCCGTGCAAAACAAAACAAAAAACATAACCTTAAAGCCGTTAGTAATCCAGAATAAAATAGTAGATAACCTTAAAAAATTGAATTTTTTTTAAAATTCTTATAATTTTGTCGGTTTTATCTTGTTTTATGTTTCATTTTCGATCATTTAAGGAAGTTATTTTTCTATATCTGTTGCGCATAATAAAAGTTTTACGATTGGGGTTAGAGCCCCGCCATCACAAAAAACTAACAAAGCAATTAAGTCTACTTAAGTTGACTACATCTGGAAAACTTTTTTATTATTAACTTTACGAAAAAAAGTCGTTCTTCATAAAAAGGTCTGCCTGGTCCAAAACCTAAAATGCAACCATCAGATGTTAAATTTTTCAGTCGTATGCGAGGTTTGTCAAAAAATGTGAATTATTGTCCAAGAGTAAAGTCCTTTATTTTTGATAATATCGAAAACTGTAATTATGAAAAGTTGTTCAGTATGAAAAACTATGTTCTAATATGTAATTACACTAAAAAATAATTTTTGTATTTTTACAAATTTATCGGTAATTTGATGGTTGTATTTTAGGTTTTGGTCCATGCAGAACTTTTTATGAAGAATACCTTTTTTTTTAATAAAAAAGTTTCCAATTAGTTGCCAACCTGAGTAGACCCACTGTATACGTTCATTTTGTATATATGTACATTTCATGTTTTAAATCTTGTAGTAATTATTTAGAAATGAGTGGAAAACTAGAGATTTTAAATATTATTTTACGTTACAAGGCCGGTAGGTGACTTATTACAGTACCAGTCTGGAATATAAACGAGTGCTGTAATAACACCTAACGGAGGTGTATCGTATGATATTTTATTTCATTTTGTCATTATAATCCTTTTTAAAAAGATTTAATAGAAATGTTTATTACAAATTTTAAAATATAAATGCGACTGTCGTTTGCTTGTCACTGTCAAATAGATAAAATTATAATATTTGAGTAAAGAATATAAATATAGTTTAAATAAAATAAAAATTACTACCTTTAGTTAAGCAAAATATTTTAAAAATTATAAAAAAGAGTCTATTCTATAGTTGCGTAATATTTTTAATTTACTAAAGTTGGTAGAAAAAATTATTTTACAAGTTAAAGCATCTAAACAGAGTTACTTGGGATCGATAAATATATAGTCAAAACAAAATAAAAATTACTAACTTCAGTTAAACAAAATATTTAAAAAATTGTAAAAAAAAGTCTATTCTGTAGTTGCGAAATATTTTTAATTTACTAAAGTTGGTAGAAAAAATAATTTTACAAGTCAAATTAAAGCATCTTAACAGAGTTACTTGGGATCGATAAATATATAGTCAAAACAAAATAAAAATGACTAACTTCAGTTAAGCAAAATATTTAAAAAATTATAAAAGAGAGTATATTCTGTAGTTGCGCATAATTTTTCATTTACTAAAGTTGGTAGAAAAAATACTTTTACAAGTTAAAGCATCTACACAAAGTTATTTGGTATCGATAGATATATATTGAAAACAAAATAAAAATTGCTAACCTTAGTTAAGTAAACTATTTAAAAAATTGTAAAAGTTAGCCTATTCTGTAGTTGCGTAACATTTCTCATTTACTAAAGTTTGTAGTTGGTACAATATGTGTACTTGAACATTTTGTTTCGTATAATTTTAAGTGACAACTTATCAAAAATCCAAAGTAAAATGTCATTATTTCTAAAAACAAAAGATGGTTGCTAGGCAATACATTACAGTACCTGACACTGTAATGTTCCACTTACCGGCCGCAAATGAATACATGGTAAGTTGATTTACTAGACAAAATGAAATAAAAGAGTATTTGTGCATAAATCCTTATTGCGAATAGAAAAAACTTAAGAACGGCTCGGTAAAAATATATTTTCTTTTTATATCTTCAGTTTAAAAAAAAAATTTTTTTGGACCGATTTACATTTTTTTGAAGTATATTCTTAACCTCACTTTTGTTAAATGTTAGAACCCGACTCGTAAAATTTCCAAAGTGTCAATTTGGTTTCTTTGTAAATTGACCACTGTGATTGGCCAGTTTCATACTCATATCCTAATAAGGATGAATATGAGATTATATCCGTTTAGTTAACCGGAATAGCCCACTTATCCAATCCCTTTAGTGTAAAGGAAACAGCAAAATTATATCAATATGCAAGAAAGATTATTAATCTATCCCGTAAAATTATTCTATTTTAATTCGTCGTACACGATTTAAATGTAAGCTTGTTAATTATATATTTTAGTTCAAGGATTTAGTAGGCATACCGAATTAATAATTATTAATCACTTCATTCCATTTAATTTTAAAAAGAACATCTTAGTTCAATCTAAGAAAATTGCTAATTTTTTTACAAGGATTATTTCTTTTATCTTTCTAAGTATAGTACAATGGAATTAGTATCCTAAAAATACATTTCGAAAACGTACATTTACCAAGAATAGATACTTTTGTTGTAAAATACAATGCGTGTTTTAAAAGCTTTATTGATAATAGCGTATTGTTTCGGTGAACAGGAATATTTCATTATTACCATATTATGATTTTAAAATTCCTTATAAATGCATAACTAATTTGTTGGAAATTTTCAGTTTATCGCATGTATACCGATATATTTAATAAAAAAAGGTAATTAATTTGGATGATAAATAAATTTTCCAATTTGTTTATATACAGGGTGATTCACGTTAAGTGGCCTATTAGAAGATCTCGGAAACGAGTAAACTTATCTTTCTAAGAATTTGATAGCAGGCATAATTGGCTTTGAGTTTTTAAAACATTATCTTTTGAGGTTTTTGTTACTTACGTTTCGGTTTTTAGATATCATTATCAAATCAAAATTTTTAAATACGGACCTAAAATTTATTGAAGTATTTTGTTCCCCAAAAACATAAACCGAAAATTCATCATCTTGGTTTTTTTGAAATGCGGTCCTGTAAATTATTACTGAATTACTCTGATTAGAACGATCGAAAAAAAAAATCAACATTGCATTTTCTAGCTATCAGGAAATCTACTGTATAATTTCTCTAGACTTATTTATTTATTTATACTCATAATATTTTCCGCAGACGAGGGTGGGGGGGCCTTAAGGAGGAGCCGCCACTGTCGATAATACCCCCTGTGTACTCCCTTGCACACATCCTTATACAGGGTGATTCACGTTGAGTGGCCTATTAGAAGATATCGGAAACGAGTAAACTTAACTTTCTAAAAATTTGATAGCAGGCATAATTGGCTTTGAGCTTTCAAAGCATTATCTTTTGAGGCTTTTGCTACTTCCGGTTATACCGGAAGTTAATGCCAACTTTGCTATTTCAAATCGAACACCCTGTATATTTTAGCATTTTTGATTACCTTATGAAAATCTAAATAACTTTTGTTAATATTAATCTATTCCTATCTCTAACCGTTTTTGAGATATGAATTATAAAAGGATTTTTTTGTGTAAACACGCTCTTAGAAAAAAGTTTAGTAACTCTAAAACTAATAAAGGTAAACATTTAAAATTTTGTAAGCTTTCAAGTAATACATAGATCTTTAGTTTAAATTACTTAGGTTTCACGTTTTTTATACAGGGAGTTCTTAAAATTGTGCCAATGTTTCCATTTAAATAAATGTGCATAAGTCAATTTTTGCAAATGGAACACCCTATTTTTTAGCTTACCAACGTATAGAGAATTAAATTTCCTATCTAAATGCCTAATATGTTACAATCCACATTTTTAGTCGTTTTGGAATTATGAGCAATTTAAATAAAAAATCTCAAAATTTCTGTTTGTGTTAAGGCGACATTATTTTTGAAAAGAAGGCTTCGACTGGGATTTTCGTTTGTCTTTGGGCTTTGTTACCATTTGCTATTAAGCGCCTATGTTCGTTGCTTAGCTATTTCTAATTTTCAAAGTTAAACGAAAATCCCAGTCTTCTTTTCAAAAATAATGTCGCATTAACACAAACAGAAATTTTAAGATTATTTATTTAAATTGCTCATAATTCCAAAACACCTAAAAATGTGGATTGTAACATATTAAGTATTTAGATAGGAAATTTAATTCTCTACACGTTAGTAAGCTAAAAAATAGGGTGTTCCATTTGCAAAAATTGACTTATGCACATTTATTTAAATGAAAACATTGGCACAATTTTAAGAACTCCCTGTATAAAAAACGTGAAACTTAAGTAATTTAAATTAAATATTTATGTATTACTTGAAAGCTTACAAAATTTTAAATGTTTACCTTTATTAGTTTCAGAGTTACTAAACTTTCTTCTCGGAGCGTTTTTACACAAAAAAATCCTTTTATAATTCATATCTTAAAAACGGTTAGAGATAGGAATAGATTATTATTAACAAAAGTTATTAAGATTTTCATAAGGTTATCAAAAATGCTAAAATATACAGGATGTTCTATTTGAAATAGCAAAGTTGGCATTAACTTCCGGTATAACCGGAAGTAGCAAAAGCCTCAAAAGATAATGCTTTGAAAGCTCAAAGCCAATTATGCCTGCTATCAAATTTTTAGAAAGTTAAGTTTACTCGTTTCCGATATCTTCTAATAGGCCACTCAACGTGAATCACCCTGTATAAGGATGTGTGCAAGGGAGTACACAGGGGGTATTATCGACAGTGGCGGCTCCTCCTTAAGGCCCCCCCACCCTCGTCTGCGGAAAATATTATGAGTATAAATAAATAAATAAGTCTAGAGAAATTATACAGTAGATTTCCTGATAGCTAGAAAATGCAATGTTGATTTTTTTTTTCGATCGTTCTAATCAGAGTAATTCAGTAATAATTTACAGGACCGCATTTCAAAAAAACCAAGATGATGAATTTTCGGTTTATGTTTTTGGGGAACAAAATACTTCAATAAATTTTAGGTCCGTATTTAAAAATTTTGATTTGATAATGATATCTAAAAACCGAAACGTAATTTTTTTTTTGAAACTAGAAACTATCCTTAAATGCATCAACATCACAAAAAAACAAAACGGAAAATTAAATAGTCGTTTTTTCAGATATCTCCGGAAGTGGTGGGCAGTTTTTAGATTTCTTACCAGTGTTAACTTAAGTTCCAAATTAGACAACTTTTCCCCAATTTTACCTTTGCTAAATCTTTTATAGATTACAATGCTGAACAGTGGCGGCTCGTCAGATGGAATAGGTGAAGGGGCTCTTCACCAAAAAATAAAATAAAACCAGAAGGAAAGTTTTTCGACAATATTAAATATTAATGTACCAATACAGCTACCATTTTAGCCCTTAAAAAATAATAATGTTCGAATTTTAATAATATTAATTTAATCCTAAAATTTGAAGAATGAATTTCAGTAAATATTTGAAATTTTCGGACGAAAGTGTTTCCCGATTTGCCGTTGTGAACCTACTTCCTTGATGGCGCAATTGGTTAGCGCTCTGTACTGGATATACGGAGGTTGTCGGTTCGAATCCGGCTCGAGGAAATACTTTTTTCTGAATTTCAAATTAGGTGTTTATACACAAGAACTTTCCATCTTAAGATATATACATACTTTATTTTCTTACGAAAAAGAACCGATAGGTATTAATCAGCCGCTTGAAAAGCATACATCTGGTTGCCGAAACGGTAATGTTGTTGTTTAAAAAGGGTAAAAATGATTTACAATATCTATCACTGCGCGTATTTCAGTAGTGTACGTATCTACTTAGTTGTGTACTTTAAAAATGAACCCAATTAATGACATAGTTAGTTATTTGTTGGAAACTCCATTCAGTCGTTGGACAGATGACGATAAGAGAGACGTTTTGTAACACGGGTTTTTAGTCAATGTTTGTTTAAGAACTTGCACTAGACCTAGCTCTTTATCATTTTTTACGACCGCGAGCCGTCACTGCGCTCAAACTTGGGACACACTGTGCACATCTCTTGGGCATACTCTTTGTAATAATAATCAATAATCACAGATAACCTATTATAATGCATAAGAGACAAACAAAAAAAAGCACACGGTACTTTTCATTATTTTATTTACTCATACTATCATAATCTGCATATTAAAAATTACATTTTCCACATTTTGTATCAAAAAATATGTTTAACAGAAATCCATAATGCGGCAAAAGTTAATAACGCTGACCATAAAGCAAACGTTTGAAAGCATCAAAAATATAATAAAGCAATAAAATTTGTTGAATACAGCATTTTATGTGACAAGCGGCAATGGAAAAGCCCCTACTAATTTAAAATAATGTTAGCTAGATTTCAGCGCCTGTGTTAAAATAAATTTTACATAAATGTATTCAAATTTAAGTTGCAGAGCTCTGCTTTTGCAGTCGAGTTATAGCCGGGACTTTTGGAATAAATAAAATATAAGCAGGCAATTTACAGAATTGCTTTTCGGTTAATTTTTATGAAATTGTACACCAAACAAACTAAAAGAAAGTAATTCGTTTTTCGTTTTATTTTAATAGTCTCTCCACCAGTAACGTATATTTTCGTTACTTTTAAGAACTTAGACCGATTCGTTACTTTGGTTATTAGGACTCGTTACTCAGGACTTGTTACTTTATGTAAATCGTTACTTTTAAAAATAAAAAATTGTATTATTGTTATAGCTTTGATCGATTGCTTGAATAGTCGTGTTTTTTTAGTATAAATATATTAAATCTAGGTTATGTAATATTGTCAATTCTCAAATATGTGATTAAAAAACACATAAAAACATACAATATAACAACAAATAGGAATAGATCATCGCGTATGGAATTAAAAAATGAAAATATTAATTTGTCTTCAATTTAAATAAAATATAAACAAATAACACTTCATTTTTGCTTTTGGGGTTCTGATTCTAGGAATCGAGGCTCCATAATTTGCAAAAGTGTGCAGAGTAAACTTGACTAAACACAATTTGTTTACGCTATATAATCCAAGAAACAGAATACTCAATTAATAATATTTTTGTAAAATAAGTGTCTGTTAAAATTAAAAAAGAAATACAAATTAAAAGTAAATAAGAATAGAAATTGCTTTTGTCTCTCAATGGTAACTTCCAGTCCTGTGTTTCCCCAACCCAACAGAATTAAAACTTGATAGATAATACAATAGAAATGGGCTTCGGTTCGGATCGAAAGTTCTTTCGGAATGGCTTCCACATATATACACTATATTGCTAAGACCATAATTCAATGATGCCACCACTGTAAGCAGATGATCGGGGGCCGTTGAGTTTGCGCAGCTCGGAAATTTGCTTCTTGATGTAAACATTTGAAAGGACCTACTTTCAAAATGTTTTTACAAGCTTTTATTAAAATTCACGTGTTAGTTCGGGTGTGTACAGTTTATGGTCAAATAAAACTAAGTAACCAATATTTTACATAGGTACCTGAAATACCCTAATCCTGGTATTGAACAGCGATTGTTGCAAAAAAGGATCATGCACTTTTTTCTACCCATCTTGAGACACAAGTCGCTAACAATAACAAAATGTCTGGTAAAGTTTTATACCTAAATTCGCACCCAAAACTTAAAAATAATATCCACAATCACACACGGAACATCCAAACGAATACAAGGTAAAAAAAGATAAAAACGGCTAACAACAACTTACAAACTAACAAAAAAAAATGTCTAAAGTAAAGTTTCATAAATATTAACACCCAAAACTTGTAAATTAAAACACACGAATGAACGAAACAAAAGATGGCGACGAATAAGAATACAACAGCGTGGTGAGCCGGTTCTGTTCAAGAGACCTTGGGTTTTGTTTATAGTCTGACGCACGGTTCTAGAGCTACAATGCCTGATAAGGCAGGGAGATAACGACCTAACTCAAATCAAAAATTACGTCAGAAGCTGTGATGTGCATCCAGACAGTAATTGTATGGACTTTACCTTATTTTAAGGGGAATTGCCTTTTTAATGCGGCCGTTATCTCCCTGCTTTATCAGGCATTGTAGCTCTAGAACCGTGCGTCAGACTATACGTTCTGTCGGTTGCCTAATTTTTTCCCAACTCCGCAAGCACCACGGACCCCAACTCAGGTTATTTTGAATCGCACGATGGGTGTATTCTTGCTTCGTGCGGCTGCTTGTATTGGCAATATAGTGTATGTATATATGTGATGGCTTCCCGACAATAAATTTAACCATCTCTTCGACGTACGTGCAAAACGACACACCGTCGCGTCGGTCGGTCGCCCGACAAGGTTAACACAAAATTCAGCACGTAAAATAATTATGATACGTTTTGTCTGTCGTCCGTTATTGGCTATCAAGTCCACGAACGAAGCCGTCCGTTTTAAAATTCTGGGTAGAATAGTTAGTTAAATTTAAATTCAGGGTAATGAAAACCCAAAAGTAACGAGTCTCTTATAACATTAGGACTCGTTACTTTTAGTGATCACATAGTAACGCTTACTTTGTAACGAGTCCTTATTTATCTTACATCACTGCTCTCCCAAAGTCGTTTACTTATAGTACTTATAACAACTCATACACTGAAAAAACAAATCGTTTGGAAGAAATGTATTGGTACGCCGTTAATGCAAAAGATTCGTGCTTTCAAATAGGTACAAATCAGGCGCTATTTTTGGTTATAGGGGGCCCTAGGTCCGTAACGCAATCCGGGGCCCCTAATCATGGGCGCTCATTGGGTTAATTTCAGGTGGGGAGGAGGAGGGTAACCAGCTAAAAATAAACGTAGCCGCAGTATGAGGTATCTAAATCTTTTGTGTGTTTTATCCTTAATAATTTACTCAATATTAATTTATTACCCTTCAATGATATCACAAAGAAAATAAATTATTGGTAACTACAAAAACAATAATGATTAGTTTTGTAAGTTTATTTAGCGTCCTTGAACTTGTATTCTTAAATAATGATTAGTATTTATGTCCGGAAAATAAACTGCTGAACAATTGCTTTCGAGCAAGAAAAATTTCGTCTAAATTTAACAGTTGATATAGTCTGAACCAGATATGATATCGACCTACGATTTTAAATGGTTGATAGATTCATCTCTTGGAAAACGATTGTCAATGTTGGATTATCTTTAACTGTCAGAAAATTTTATATACAGGGTGTTAAAGAAGACGATGATTTTTGCTCCAATTTTAAAGGCGTGTAACTTTCACAATAATATTTTTAAATTTTATCACTCTCATGTCAATTGAATCACTGGTTCATGGCAAAGAAAGTAATTTGTCAAATTTTTGATATCTGCTATATTTTAAGAAATACCGATATTTTTGGAAAGCCTTGCTTTATTTCAACTTATTGGTAGCTAGATCTCACTGTGCGTTGTATCGTGCAAACTTTGCCAGTGATTATTATACCTTATGAAAAGCTTGATTATGTTCAGTAACAATAGTTGTACCTAAATGTTATGATGTACATATAAACTTCGAAGAATTCGTCCATTTTTACTCAAAGAGCCTTGACATTTGATATTTTGTACATTTTTTCTAATTTTTTAGTTTTTCATATCGCACTACAGGTATATTAAACAATGTTTACAACATTTTAATAAAGATAATTTTCTTAATTTAATATTCTTGGAAAAAATGTATTTATTAATTACTAATTTTCTAACACTATTCCTAAAATTAAACATTGAAAGAGACTTTGATATTAAATATCACTAGCTACCGTCAAACCAAAGCCCGTCCATCCGAGGAGAGCCTACAAGGTATTAATCCCATCAAAATCAAACTAGCGTTACTTAATTTTAGGGATCCCTTTCAATGTAAGTTTAATATTAGGAATAGTGTTGGAAAGTTAGAGATTAGAAAATAAATTTTTTTCAAAAATATTAAATTAAAAAAATTATCTTTGTTAAAATTTTGTAAACACTGTATAATATACCTGTAGTGCAATATGAAAAACTAAAAAATAAGAAAAAATATACCTTATCTAGGGGCGAGTACTTTCCAATATAAAAGAATCGTGAAAAATTGTGAGATATTCGTAAACCATAGACATCATAACACTTAGGTACAACTATTGTCACTGAACATAATCAAGCCTTTCATAAGGTATAATAATCACTCGCAAAGTTTGCATGATACAACGCACAGTGAGATCTAGCTACCAATAAGTTGAAATAAAGCAAGGTTTTCCAAAAAAATCGGAATTTCTTAAAATATAGCAGATTTCAAAAATTTGACAAATTACTTTCTTTGCTATGAACCAGTGATTCAATTGACGTAGAATAATAAAATTTAAAAATGGTATTGTGAAAGTTACACCCCATTAAAATTGGAGCAACAATCATCTTCTTCTTTAACACCCTGTATATAAAATTTTCTGACAGTTAAAGAATATCCAACATTGAAAATGGTTTCCCAAGGGATGAATCATCCATTGAAAACCATAGGTCGATACATATCTGGTTCAGAAAATATTAACTTTTAAATTTAGGCGAAATTTTTCTTGCTCGAAAGCAATTGTCCAGCAGTTTAGTCTAAAGGCCTTTTTACATTGGGTGCAATTGCAAGAAAGAATTGCCTGAAAGCATGCGCTTTGTCAACGCTTTAAACAGCTGATACAGGTTTTAAAGGGGAAAACGTGCATCAGCTGATTAAAACGTCGTTGAAGCGCATGCTTCCAAGCCATTTTTCTTGCAATTGCACCCAATGTAAAAAGGCCTTAAGAATAGTTTTTTTTGTTATGTAATTTTTTCCTCTTCGTTTGCTTTCTACGACCATTTCCGAGGGGAACCTACAGCTTAACGTGGGTTCCGAACCACGATCCTCAGTCATGCGACACCCCCCAAGGGCTATCAATCCTTGGTTTCTTGCCATTGCATGACCTACCGATTGGGGAGTGTGTATCTTCTTTCGCACCCCACGAGATGTCCGATATCATCCGGCGTGGTTACCGGCGTGAATGGGGTGGGTTGGGAGATGATACATTTTACACTCTTCCCTGCAACCTACTAAATTTCCGACATACTTTTTTTTATTATTGTATGCCCACTCCGGGGATCGAACCCGGACCGCCACAGTCGAATGCCAGTACCTCACCTCTGACCTCTGAGCCACTGCTGCGGTCTTAAAATAGGTATGTAAACATAAAATCAAAAAATAATTTTAAAAACCTTCTCAAATAAATATGGCACTCAAAGAAGCCGACATAGATCAAACAACATTCCTCTTATGGCTTTCCTTTGTGAGGCTTTTTATTCAATAATATTATTAAATTAATACGATAATTTTGGATAAATTTATCTTACAGTTGAATTTTTCTTCTTCGATGAATTTAAATCCAAATAAAAATTCTCCCTAAAATAATTATTATTAAGAATACTTATAAATATCATCTTTCCCAGAAATTATACAGAAGCCCCCACCGTCGTCGAGATGTGTGATTGAACAAATACCTGCAAGTGTACATCGGTGATGACTTTTTTATAGTTATCTCAAAAGAATACAATATATCGTTTAAAACAATATTTATTTGTATTGTAAGGTGATAAACGTGTGCTGCAACATGTCAAGATTTTTTTACGATTGGTTTTTGTTTTACATACAGTAATAAATAAATCTGTAGATCGGCTTAGATTTTATAAAAAAAAATGTTTACAATAAAAAGTTTAGCAACAGTTTTGCAAATAAAGTATTTTGTCTTAAAGACTTTGAATAATATGTATATAAAAAAATTCCGAAATATGAATAGCCGATGCCTATACAGGACTATTTTAACGAGGATTCTGTTAGTCATCGCCAGGGCACCACAAATGCACTTTCTGGAAGAAGACAGGTACGTCATACAGAAAGATGCGAACGAGAAAGCTACAAGTCAACTGATTCTCCAAAAGTGGCAACAAGAGTGGCAGGAAAAGAAAAATAGAGGGGTATAGACCCAAAGGTTTTTCCAAATCTAAAACGATAGATTAAGAGAAAGCATGAAAATGTAACCTTCGAAGAATTCGTCCATTTACTCAAAGAGACCTGATATTTGATATTATGTAAGAAAAAAAGACACAAAAAAAGACTGTCTTTTTTCCTTACAAAATATGAAATACAAGGTGTCCCGTAACTTATGGGCCGTAGAGTAACTGGAGATACTAGACATCAAACTAAGCCGATTAAGTTATATAAGTTTTTTCGGATTGTTACTCGTTCTAGAGATACAGGGCGTTGAAAGTAAAAGTTTATTCTCGAAAATAAGCCATAATTTTAAAACGGTTTAATGAATCGAATTGAAAGTTCGCAATATTATGTTTTTATGAGCAAGAAATAAGAATTTGTAGAAAATTTTAAGTTTCAAACTAGAGGGCGCTAGTTGCATACACTGGGCTTCATAAATCTACATATGATTTTTTTTCTTGCCTGTGATATTAGGTGTTTTTCAATTATAGTTTTATAAAACGGGCATTTTCTGAGTCAAAAATGTGTACTTGATTGATCTTAATATCTTTAACGGTTTTCCAGATATTTCCCTTTAAACATCCCAAAGCATAAAAAAACATAGTAAATAATTAAATTACCAAAAAAAAAACAAAAGTGACAATCCGAAAAAACTTATATGACATAATCGGCTTAGTTTGATGTCTAGTATCTCCAGTTACTCTACGGCCCCTAAGTTACGGGACACCCTGTATAAACTACCACAGCTTATCGCTGGCCATGGATGCTTCCAATTTTACAGACAAGGATTAAAGAAAGTAGAAAGCGATGAGTGCCTGTACTGTCTCTATAAATTTAACGTATAAACATGATGAAATCGTATTTTCGGCAAGTGGAATGGGAGCAGCGGTGGCCCAGGGGGGGGGGGCAGGGTGGGCACGGGCCCACCCTAGAAACATGAGTGCCCACCCTGGTGCCCACCCTGGTGCCCCCCCAAAATTGATGGGTTGTGTTATATATTTGGCGTAATTAATAATTTGATTAATGAGCGCCGTAAGAAATAAAAAGGCACTAATCTGAGTGACTACCTATTTATTACTGAAATTCTAAAGTAGTACAAATAAGGTGAAAATGTTTCAGGTACTCACAAAAAATATAAATCGTTTATCTTAGGATTAGAGACCTATTGCAGAAATCCGTAAAATAAATAATATTTTATGGGGATATATTACACCTTTCCCCTAAATTTATAACCTATACTGAAATATCTAAAATGGTAAAACATTAATTTAACCCGACAATTAAACGTTCGGGTGGTTTAATTTGGCTACGACGCCGTAGAACTAACTTGTCACTTGATGATTGCACTGCACTAGTATTGTTTGTTACATACTGATCACCAACACTACTGCACTCGGCACTGGTACCCTTATCTAATTCCGACCGTGGAAAAATTGAAACTTCACTTTTATTTATAACATCACAAAAATTACGTTTAATTTGACTAGTGTGACGTTTCCATTGCATTCCACAATCGGTTTTTACTATATAGGTTCTGCTACCCAGAACCTCAGAGATTACTCCTTGACACCACGGGGATTTATTTGCTCTAAAATCACGAGCCCAAACCCGATCGGAAATATTAAAATGAATATCTTTTTGAGTGGAAAAATATTTTTTTTGATTTTGTTGTTTCTGTTCAACAATACTGGAAACAGTAGGTAACATTAAATCAAATTTATTTCTTAAATTTCTACCCATTAATATTTTCGCGGGCGTTTCCCCCGTTGTGGTATGTGGAGTATTCCTGTAAAGAAATAGAAATCTGTTTATAATTAAATGAATGTCCATACTTGGATTTCCATGTTTAAATTTTAAAATGGTATTTTTCATAATTTTTACCGCGCTCTCCGCTAACCCGTTTGTCGCAGGATGATATGGAGCCCCTGTCAAATGTTTGACACCGCTTCCTAAAAGAAAATTCTGAAATTCTTCTGAAACAAAAGTTGTAGCGTTATCGGTACAAAGCTGCAAAGGTAGACCATATCTTGCAAAAAGCTCACGAAAATATTTTATGGTTGTAGATGCGGTAATATTATTTACCTCATAACATTCAATCCATTTGGATGTCGCGTCGATAATAACAAGAAAATTTTTATTAAACAATGGTCCAAAAAAATCCGCGTGTAGGCGCGTCCAAGGACTTTTTGGCCACTCCCATACTTCTAGTGCCGTATTCATGGTCTTACTAGCAAAAATCGCACAAGCTTGGCATTTTCTTCCTAAGTCTTCAATATGAAGATCTATTGAAGGCCACCATACATAGGACCTAGCTAGAGACTTCATTTTAATCATTCCCATATGGGTACTATGTAATTCATCTAAAATTATTTTTTGAAATTTTTGAGGAATAATTAATCGAAACCCCCACATGAGACAACCCTGTTCAATCGTTAATTCGTGTCTTTTGTTAAAGTATGGTTTAAATTCGTCGGACGGACAAGAATTTGGCCAGCCATGACGTAAATAAAAAATTATTTTATTTAAAACGATATCCTTATTAACCTCATTTTTTATTTGCCCAAAATTAATCGGTATTTCTGAATCTATTAATAAATTTAAATAAGATATTTCAGAATAATTATTTGAAAAAAAACTTTTATCATTTTCCTTTTGCAAAGGTATTTTTAAAGGCATTCTTGATAAAAAATCAGCTGTATTTTTATCGGAACTAACGTATTTTATTTCAAAGTTAAATGCTGATAAAATATGCGCCCATCTTTGCAATCGGTTAGCTGCAAAAACTGGTATACCTTTTTTATCGCCAAAAATTGTTAATAAAGGTTTGTGATCAGTTACCAATATAAACTTTTGATTATAAATATATTGAAAAAAATTTTTTACTGCAAAGATAATTGCTAAAGCTTCCTTCTCTATCTGAGAATAAGATATCTCGGCTTTATTTAATAAACGTGATGCGAAGGCAATTGGCCTTTCTACATTATTTTCGAAAATATGGCTTAAAGTTGCGCCCAAAGCAAACTGGCTTGCATCAACAGTTAATTTTAATTTTTTGGAAGGATCAAAATGGGCTAAAACATTAGCAGAAAGCAACATGGTTTTAGCTTTCTGAAAGCTGTCGTCACATCCTGATGACCATCTCCATTCTGTGCCCTTCTTAAGTAAATTATAAAGAGGTTTTAAAACACCTGAAGCATTCGGAAGAAATTTACAATAAAAGTTTAACATCCCCAAAAATGACTTAAGCTCAGTCACATTTTGAGGAACTGGGCAATCTTTGACAGCCAAAACCCTTTCTTCAGAAGTATGAAGGCCATATTTGTCAATTCTGTGACCTAAATATGTTACTGAGTTCTGAAATAAAAAACACTTATCTTCATTAACCTTTAGTCCACATTCTTGAAGACGCTGAAAAACTTTTTCCAGGCGCTCCATATGTTCAAGGTTATTTTTTCCTGTCACCAATATATCGTCTAGAAAACAAACCACACCCGGCATTAAGAATAGTTGCTCCATAATATTTTGAAAAATTGCGCATGCGCTAGTTATTCCGTACGGTAATCGGGTGTATGAAAAAAGACCCTTGTGGGTAGATATGGTGACCAATTTTCTTGATTCCTCTGTCAGCAAGACTTGCTGATATGCTTCGGACAAATCAATTTTTGAAAACTTTTCTCCGCCCTGTAATTGTGTAAATAAATACTCAATGCGTGGTAATGGAAAATGTTGGATTTCTAAATGAGGATTTAAAGTAGTTTTGAAGTCCCCACAGATGCGAATACCCCCGTTCGGCTTTAAAACTGGCACTATCGGCGTTGCCCAATCAGAAAATTCTGTTTTATTTAATACCCCGAGGTTTACGAGACGATCGATTTCTTCCTCAATTTTAGGTTTTAATGCAAAAGGAACCGGCCTTGCTTTACAAAATTTTGGCACTGCATCTTTTTTTATCTTTAAACTAACCTCAAATTTATTAAAAGTTCCAAGTTTGGACTCAAAGATATCTTTATATTTCTTTAGCAGCTCTGAAAGCTTGGTAGATGAATCTACACCCCCACGACTAAAAATAAAATTATTAGCATCATTTTCACAAAAATGGTGCTCTCTAGATGCTTTCCCTAATCGACTTATACCTAAATTTAGCATTTGTAACCCATTACGACCAATCAAGGGCGGGCCGCCATTTTGTACAACATAAGTTTTTAATACAAAACCTTTCCCTTCAAAAATTACTGTTAAATTTAAGTACCCTAAGGGTTTAAAAGTAATTCCTACGTAATCTTTTAAACATAAATCACTCTTACACAATTCCTTATTTTTAAAATGTTTTACATACAGTTTTTCTGAAATAGCCGAGTGTGCAAAACCTGAATCGACCTCAAAATCCAAAGGAATATTTTCACAGTTTAATTTTACAAAATATGGCTTAACATTTCCTGAACTATCAATATTATTGACATCTAAATCTGTTATATTTAAAATAGACTCGTCTAAACTATTCTGAGTATAAAATTGTGTCCCTTCTGACCTATCCTGCCTATCACTCAAATCAATTTCTGAGTCCTGCAAAAAATGTTGTTGGCTACGTGTACACTGAGGTGCTAAATGTCCTTTAATGCCACACTTGTAACAAATGCAGTCTTTATACATACAGTTATTTGATAAATGATTGTTCCTACCGCATACAAAGCACTTACTTCGAGGCTGAGCACCCTTACCACCTGCTGTTTGATTTGGAAACCTACTCTGCGGCCTATTGCTGCCACTGGCATGTGGAACAACATCCCCCCTTCGGGCATTTTGCTGCAGTTGACGTCCAGGATTCTGAGGTTTTTGAAAGTAAACTGGCTCAGGTTTTATGCTGGTAGCTCCAAGATTTCTAACCTCATATTCACGTAAGGCAGACTCTTTACCAAGAGCGATTTTCAGCACTTGCTTGAGAGTGACTTTTGAAGCATCTTCTTCAAAAAGTCTATCCATTATTTTTTCGTCATTTATTCCAATGACAAAAATGTCTTTCATTACTGTCGAAAGTTCATTTCCAAAGCCACAATTTGATGCTAGACATTTTACCTTGGCCTCCCAATCGGCTACTGACTCATTTGTCTCCCTTTTACAAGTGTAAAATTTAAGTCTTTCGGCAAAATATGATTTCACTGGAGAAAAATGCTCCTTCAGTAATTTAATCAGTTCATCATGACTTCTAGACTCTGGCAATTCTGGTACACACAGATTTCGAATTAAAACGTAGCAATCTTCCGAAAGCGTATTGAGTAAAATGGCTTTCTTTCGTTGATCATCCGAAATATTGTTAGCAATAAAAAATTGCTTCAATCGTTCACTAAAAACCGAAAAGTCCGAAATTTTTGGGTCAAAAGTGTTTAACGAGCCAAGAAGTCCGACCATTTCTACTTTAGTTTCCGTAGCACTGGTATTTCCGGTTGGCGGCGCCATTTTGTAATATCGCAAAACTATTCTCTAAGAAAATATTTAGCTTTTCACAAAAATCACTTCACGAAACCCGCCGAAAACAGCCCGTAGGTTTTTTTTATTCACTACCTCGTCGCCAATGTTATATATTTGGCGTAATTAATAATTTGATTAATGAGCGCCGTAAGAAATAAAAAGGCACTAATCTGAGTGACTACCTATTTATTACTGAAATTCTAAAGTAGTACAAATAAGGTGAAAATGTTTCAGGTACTCACAAAAAATATAAATCGTTTATCTTAGGATTAGAGACCTATTGCAGAAATCCGTAAAATAAATAATATTTTATGGGGATATATTACAGGTTGGTTTTGTAATGGAATTTTCTCGGGGGAAGAGGGACTTGGCTATGAAAGTTTTGATAAGTGGTTGTATGGTATTTTCAAGAAAACGACTTTTTTTTTTCACTTTCTGATTTCGGGTAGTGCCCACTCAAAAATCATCGGGCCCATTTGTGTCCTCCCTTCCCAAAAATTCTGACGCCGCCGCTGAATGGGAGGTTACGATACCTTAAGGAAAAACCGCTGCTTGTCGACATATAATTTCGTAGAAATTTAAAACTTTAATACGATCTTCTATAAAATTTGTAAAAATATCGATAGAATAGTGTTGTTTTTGACGATTTATAACATAATTTATCTATATTATTAAGCAAAATGATTTGAAATTTAGTGTGATCTACGATAATAAACAGCAACATAAAATACCTAAAATTTAAAATAATGTTTGTTAGATTTTAGCTCTCGCTCGGTTTGAAATAAATTTTACATAAATATATATTCAAATTTAAGTTGAAAAGCTTCGCTTCAGCAGTCGGCTTTGTAGCCAGGTTTTTATATAAATAAAATATAGGCAGCCAATTTATGATATTGCTTTATTTAGGGTTCATTTTTAGAGGGTTGTATGTTGTATTACAAAAGGATTTAAAAATAACTTTATAACGAGATCACACGCACGTCTACCATACGGACAGTGGCGTATTTCGGGGGGGGGGGGGGCTTACAACAAAAACAAAAAACAATTAGGTAGGTATTTATTTTTAAAGAAAAAAATAAAAGTAAAAATTTTAATTGAACCATTTTTTATTAAAGAAGTATGATGATTTATATTTTAAAAAATTAGTGCGGGAAGAAACGAGAATGCTTTTATTATGAATATACAAAACGGCACTTAAGAAGGAGTATTTCAAAACCTAAGAATTTGCACCAAAAACTGCTCCTAGATCTACGCTCCTAAAATACATGATTTCTGAAAAAATCATCAATGTTGGCGTGAAGAGCGATATTTACTTTGTTCTTAATTATGAAAAACCGAGCCCGAAAAACGCGTGTTAGAGTCATACATACGTCTTATGTTAAATCTTTGGATTCACACCAATATTCATATGTTTCACAAATATAAAAAATGTTTTTTTTTTTTAATTAAGAGCCAGCTAGGAAAATCAAAAAAAAAACATTAACAAAAACAAATTTTAATAATTTTGATGAAATTTGTGATGAATTGTAAAAAGAATTTTGGGCGTGGTCCGAAAATGTTTCGCCTGCGGCGCTTATCCGCCTTCTTTACTAGGTACAATATCATGAAATATATGTAGTCCCGACGGTTTCCTTCTACAGAAAAAAATGTCCTACTTACGCCCATTCAGCCTCCCCGAGCATATTTTCTGGCTACGCCACTGCATACGGAAATATGTTCTTAACATTAAGTATTGCCCGTCCTAATAAAATGTAGCATTTTTGAAAAATTAAGGTTTTTAAATATTAAAATTTAATAACAAAATATTTTCTTAGAGTATTTCTTAAGCTCCAAATTAAAAGAAAGGTAAAGTTCGAGTCACTCAAAACCTTTTAAATTCCCAGATATAATAATATAATACACAAAATTCAATTATACACCGTGTTTATGTCTAGGAAATCCTGGGATGTAGAGGATCCGACAAATTTTACAACCACACTGAGAAAATCTTTAAGCTCTGATGACTTAATATAAAGCAACTATGGCCAAATATTAGAGTAAAAAAAGCGCCAACCCTAACGGCGTGTTGTAACTGCTAAATATATTTAGTCAAGTCTATTAAGTAATCATTACTACATGTTCTGCTAACAATATAATCCACGACAACTTGTATTAATACAAATCCATCTAGGCTTTGTTGTTAATGTTTATTTATTTCACTGCTCCACAAAATGGCAGCAATTGCATGATTATTTAGGAAACTGTGAATGATCATTTGGTAACTACTGCATGATCACTTACACTTGGTTATCCCAAAATATTCTTATGGTAATTGCTGTACGGTCTTTTAGTAATAATAACCTAATTGTTTAATAATCCCTGCTTCTTTGTTTAGCAAGTTAAATTTATGTATTGTATAAATGTGTAGTCGTATTAATAAGGGTTTTTGGTTTGCTAATTTGGGTTGCGAGGGTAATTAACCCCCCCCCCCCACTACGTCTATGCGTTTGTAAGCCGCGAAATAATTGCAAAATACACACTATGTTAATACAAGTAAATTGAAATAGAAATATCAGCGCGGCGAGCGTTCATTTTTCCGTCGTCGGCGGACTGATCAGAGCCCTAATTTATCAAGTGTCTCCACTCAAATTTCTACTCGGTGGATGCTATTACGACCGCCGGTACAGACTTTTGGTGGTATATGTAGAGCCCATTTTCGCGTTTTTAGTTTTTACTTGCAGTTCGCAAGTTAAAGTATATAAATTGATCGCAATTGAGGAGTATGGCCACTTGTTCTTTATTATTTAAAAAAAATATTTTGTAAAGCAAGGTTGCTAGGAGATGAGAGATTATAATTTTTTAATTTGGTAGGGAAGGTGGTGCCCTCCCGCATCGATAGCCACTGATCTCGTAGGTGAGGAAAATAACATCAATATTACTTCCATAGAGTTAAATCAACTTTTAGTTTACCCTATAACAAAGTTCATACCTTTTTGGTTCTAGTTGCGGTACTGCCTTTTAAACTACCACATAATGTAAAAAGGAAATACATGTCACATGTTTTTAAATTAACTACAACTGTTTATTTTCCATTCCGCTGCATCATAAGAACATCAAAATTACATTCATTGCATTCTGAATACACAGTCCAAACAGTCGGTAGCGTTTCTGACAAGCCACAAAACGCACAAGCATGGTTAATTTTAGTTTTGGTGAAAGAAGGAATGGCCTATATAATTTAGGTAATTCTGCCTGTCTGTAATATTATATTTTCGATTCGATGGGGAAGCCGGACAGATAGCAAGTTGTTGGTTTTTAAAAAGATAAATATTTGATTATGACATTGTGTACAAGCAATACAATATTTAAATACAATATATCTAGCAGAACGAGTGACAATTTGATATGGTGTTTAGTTAATTAAAAAATTAAAGCAATGGGAAACTATGAAATAGCACGGCAACTATGACATAGATTACCATTATTAATCTGTTGCCGAAATTCTCAGGTATCGTGCAGGGAATCAGCAATGCCACTAGACAGACTATTGTTATCCGTTCACCTCCTTTGGTCCAGTTTGTTGTAAAGGCCTTTTTACATTGGGTGCAATTGCAAGAAAAAATTGCCTGAAAGCATGCGCTTTGTCGACGTTTTAAACAGATGATGCAGGTTTTAAATGAGAAAACGTGCATCAGCTAATTAAAACGTCGTCGAAGCGCATGCTTCCATGCCATTTTTCTTGCAATGGCACCCAATGTAAAAAAGCCTTAACAGATCCGGTATGTATAAGATGTCTGAATTTGGAACCTTAAGATCAAATTAGGTTCTCGGAAAGTACCTTTAGAGATGCAGCTTAGATAAAATTCGAGTATAGTTGAGGATTTTAGTGTTTCCTTTTTTAACATTAAATGTGATGTTAGTTTTAAAAGTAGGAAACGACATTTGCCATAGAACACAAAATCTACTGAAATAACAGACAGAGATTACACCAAAGCAAACGATTCATTGGGATCCAGACCCAAGACTAACGAAACAACTGCTTCAAATAAATAGGAACATGGCTGTCAAGAATAATTTGCCATTTGAGTCACTAGATCAGGAGATGCAATTCGGACAACGAAAACTGGAACCAGAAGACATCCTGACCCTCTTACCAGTTGACCCACACAAACTAGTGCAAGGAACTGGGATCACTTAGTGGGTGTAAAAATCAAACAGGGTGAGCACAAGGGGCTAAACCTGGCCTAAGTGCATCTGCCATATAAACAGGCCCTCGGAAGGAAAAAAAACTGTAATATATAACATTTTTTTGGTTATATTTCGTCACAGCCGATGGTCTACAACTTTTTTTGTAATAGTTTTTTGACAGTACGAAAATCAAATGTACAAAAATTATTTTTGTGATATATAATACAATGGCGTGCATATACAGGCAAAAAAGCATTGCCTACCCTGGAGAACAATGAAAGAAATGCCAACCAAAATTATTTCTTTCTGTGTAATATCCGGCAATATTTCTGTGTATGTTGAGAACCGGGACCGAAAAGTTAATCGTATATCATTAAAGTTCAATTTCACGAACGCATTCGTTGCCGATGAATCGCAAATTGTATCGCTGTATAAGTATCTCGTATGACCATCTGAAAAGCAGGTGTTTTACATTATATTAGCCCCTTACGGGAAAGCGAAAGCACTGCCTTTATACGAGTGGAAGCGAGCGAGAGAGGCGGTAGGAAGTAAGCTAGAAAGAGATGCAACAAATACACGTGCCTCGAGACCTAAGCCTTCGTCAGCCATCCGCCCGAGTTTGTTAAGCGCATTGGTGCCAATCTTTAAGTTTTGTCGTAGTTTGACAAAATACTACGCGTTCTTCATATAAAACGTAAATCATGTCCCTCTGTATGTCATAATTAGGTTAGTTAAGATCTTAATTAGGAATGTAAAATAAGAAGTACTTTTATGATGATTTAAGATCATTTTTGCTTATAGGTACCTTATCCTTTATATAATAATTCACTTTTTTAGAAATACGTGAGGTTCAATCAAGTGGATGATAAATTTAAAAACCGAATATGAAACGCTTGTGAATGAATTTTGTTCATAATAGTAATATTAGTATTTTTGCCCTTTGTTTTTTTTTTGCTATAAACGTCGCGCGTCGCCGTCGCGTCGGTTGTCGGAAAAAATGGAGAAGTGGACATGTCCACGTACACGCAATTTAACTGTAGTGGCGATGTCAACTATTTTTATAAATTTGTTGGATAGCTTTGTAAATGTCCAACTTTAACCCTAGATAGCTTGACGTCTTCAATCGTTTTTTCGTCAGATCCTATAGCTATACTGACGAGCCACAATATGGCGGAACGCATCTGGGGATGGATCTCACTAAACTCTTCTTCTGTATTGTTTGTTGTTTTGTTATTTTATTTTTTTAATTTTCCTCTTCATTTTCAAAATAATAAATGAATATCAATAAGTTGTTAAAATTCTATTTGTTTATTTCTCTTTGCTATTTCTTACAAAAAACTAGATTTTCCCTAAAACTCTAAAATTGCAATTTAATAAAAGTTAATTTAAGTTTTACTTGAAAATATAGCGGCAGCTGTAGTAAAACTTCAACTTAAAATATTCAAATAAATAAAATTAAATTATGCATTTAACTAAAATTCTTTGAAGTTCGTTTTAAAGCGCTTAGAGATACCTATATAGTGAATAAAGATGTAAAGAAAAGTAAAGTCAACATTATTTCTTTTTAATTATAAGTACACCACCGTAGGATGCACTTATGCACTTCAAGCTTTTCCTTGCCTCAAAGTTGTATGCTTTCTTTAAATTGGTTTATGATGCCAGTTAATAAAATTATATTTTTAGATTATGACTGTGTCGTGTTTTTAAAATATCCAGAAATACATACGAGGGAAACTGGAAAAGCATCTACATAGCCATGATGAAATAAGTAACACGATAACAACCAGCATTCCCCTGGGAAACTACGCCAACGTATACCAATCAAAAAGGGCTACCACGACGAGATATACATTCTGTCAGACAGTCAAGCTGCCCTAAACTTTAACCGACTCAAATCGAGGATTACAATGAAGTGGCTAAACAACCTAAAAGACCTATCGGCAAGAAACAACAGGGTAGAACTCATATGGGTTCCTGGTCACTCGGGGATAGCGGGCAACAAAAAAGCCGATAAACTGGCTGGAGCCGGATCATCTCAAAAACTCGAGGGCCCTGAACCCGCTCTTGGCATATCAAAACAGGGAACCAAAGCAACATCAGACAGGTGGGCGCAACAACAACACCTATTTTAATGGAACAGGATACCTGGTCAAACCCAAGCAAGGGCCACAATTGGGAAACCCTCCAAAAAGCTATCAACTGGAATGTTGCTTCTAATGTGCACCCAGCCGAAACAAGTGGTTGGCCTACTAACAGGCTACTGCCACTTAATAAAACACCTTCGTCAAATATGAATTTTTAATGGTCCCATTGAATGCAGACATTGCGGCGAAGAGGACAAAACCACCTCACATATCATATATCACTGCGAAGCACTGGCCCGAAGGAGATTAAAAATATTCGGAGGAATCCAATGTGGGGATAACCACCCGCATGACAAACTTGGTAGGAATTAACTGGACCTTATAAAAGGAACAAATCTTTTCTATCAAGATAGGGGAGCACAATAAGCCACTAGGATGTAGTGAAAGAAGCTTGGGCCGAACGCCCGACCTCCTCATTAAATCAACCAACCAATCAATACGATAACCACTTTTCGTTACACATCTACTTATACAGGATCTTTCGATCTGACTACTGTGATTCTTTGTAATTGGCCACTGTACCTGGTCAGTTTCATATCCTAACAAAGATGGCATTGAAATTATATCCGTTCAGTCAATTGAACTGGAATAGCCCACTTAACACACTATCACTATATTGTACAGGAAACAGCAACTATCTATGTGGGAATAGAAGAAAGTGATTCTATAGTTGCATTATTGTGCATTTAATAGTTAAAAAAATACATTTTTATTCTACTTTTCATTTTAAGACGACAATGTCGGTTTGGGAATGGTATTTCAGTTCCACTTCCACATGTATATTTGCTGTTTCCTTTACACTAAAGTGATTGGATAAGTAGGCTATTCTGATTAACTGAACGGATATAATTTGATATCCATCCTAGTTATGACATGATACTGACCTATCAAAGTGGTCAACTACAAAGAAACCAAATATACACGTTGTAAATTTTATGCGTTGTTTTATGACAGTTAGATCAAGAATACTTCTTCAAAAAGATGCAAATTTGTTAGATCAAATGTATTACTTTTTATATTTGAATTTGATTTATCCCAGACCCTATGCATATACCGATTTTTCCTAAAGAGTACACGGCAAAATTAAAAATTTACAACCAAACCATAAGTTTATCGATCTATTATTATTTTCTGATTGAATTAAATAACTTTTCCACAATTGCACTTTCTTATATTAAAAATTTGTAGTTTTCCACTAGATTTAATGCTTAAAATTTACTGTATATACCTAGAAAAGGAACGTTTATGCGCCTACGGCGTCGTGCTCAATTTACTAATTCCTGCGATATGTACATCATATCCACTTTTGTAGTATAAACTACTAGTACCGACTATTATTATTTTCTAACCAAGCTGTGCACAAATGCACTTCCTTATTTTAAAAATCTCCAGTTTTAAAACTCATTTCTAGACAATTACTACATTAGCGAGTTAGCGGGACTCCTGTAATTATGACGAATGTCTTTACAGGAGATTTCCTCTTAACATTTTTACTTATTTCTATAAGTTTGTTAGAGGTGCTGGTATGCTCAAGAGTGTCTAATAACGATACAGATGGCGCTCCGTGCCACATCTTACTGGTGTGTCCCACCACTGTGCTGCCATAAGCAGCTTTGAGTTCTCTTTGTTTTGTCGGATCCTAGCTCTACTGATGAGTCATGATATGACGAAACGCGTCTAGAGATGGATCTGACGAAATAAAGAGAAAATTCTTCTTCCCAATTACTACATTATTTAATGCATAAAATCAGTCTACAAAATGGATGTTTTTTACTAACCCTAGTTGGTTCCTTGCCATACAAATATTTGTCCAACGCGATTATTTTCAAAGACTTTACCATAGCGAACGTTAAAATTTAATATTAATGCACAAAAGCCATTTTTTACTGCCTAAAAAGAATTTTACAGCTTTTTTCCTGACCTTTTGGCGTTGCAAGCAGTCAGCCAAGAATACATAGGAGTAAAACAATTAATCAAACTAGCTGTGATTGAGAAAAATAAATTGTTCATTTTTATTAATAAATGTTGTTGATTTCTGTTGTTTTTTGTCTGTTATTGTGCAAAAGGCTGGATGTGAGAAAGTATATTCAAAGCAGAACTGGGCAAGTGGGCAAAGCTTCAAGTTCGAAAAAATCGTCCATTTTCTCAAAGAGACCAAAGTAACAACATAAATAGGAAGACAAAAATCACAAAGTCATGGTCTCAATCATTTAATAAAAAACTAAGGTGACATGTTTCGCTCTCTACGGAGCATCATCAGACCTAAAATTGTATAGAGGTGTGACCCACATTACATTTTAATACTATTTAACAGCCTACCTTCATTAAAACCAATAAATGAAATAACACATTAAAAACAAGACGAGTACCATGTCAAAACAAACAAGTTACGATTAATCTTAAAACTAACACAAAAAACGACAGTTATAAAAGCGGGTAGAAGGGAGAGTGAAGCAACCATACAGGAGAATACGACTAACCGAGCTAAGGCCAAGCGTAGAAAAAGCCAAAATATATAAACGAAGAAGTCCCCCCCGCCCAATGTTGTTGTCAATCTGCCAAACCAATTTAGGCGAGAGAACCAGAACAGGTTATAAAATATTCAATAATTTAATTTAAGTTATTAAAAATAAGGTAAGGTTCAAAGTTGAAAACTTCATTAACGCAATTAAGGACTGGGCTCTTTTTTGCCCTAGTAATTTCAAGTTTCTCTAGTAAATCTAACTTTTTGCTCTTATCACATTCATGCAGTATGTTTACGTTTTCAGATGTTGAAAATTGATGTCCCGAATCCAACAAATGATTTGCAAAGGCTGACTTGGTGTTAGATATATCCGTATTCTGGTATTTATTAACTAAACTAAGATGTTCATGGACCCTAGTGGAAATTTTTCTACCTGATTGACCTATATATACAGCAGGGCAGTCAGCACATTTCAAGGAATAAACGCCAGACTTAGATAGTGGATTAACTTTATCTTTTATTTTAACTAAATGTTGTTTCACAGTGTTAACGGTCTTAAATCCAAGTGAAATATTAAAAGGTTTGAAAAATTTTGCTAATTGTAAAGATATATTTCCAAAAAATGTTAGAGACCTATAATTGCTTGGGTTGTTTACTGTATTCTGATGTAAAATATTATAAGATAATTTGTATTTGTTGACAAATTTATAATAAATTTTATTAATTAACCTAGAGGGAAACCCATTGTTTATTGAGATTCTTCTTATTATGGAAAGTTCTTTATTAAAAGCCTCTCTAGATAGGGGTAAATTGAATAATCTGAAGAAAAAAGCTTTGAATGATGAGACTTTATATGATGAGACTTTATATGAATAAGGTGAGTTCGAGTTAAATTGCATAACATTGTCCGTCGACGATGGCTTTCTATATACTTCAAATTCGATTTTATTGTTTTTTCTCATTACCAGGACGTCCAGGAAGGGTATCTTTCCGTCCTTTTCTAGTTCCATTGTGAAACTTATATTCGGGTGTAAGTTGTTAACAAAATTAAGAAAATCGGCCAAAACGACGTCATCACCAGTCCAGACAATAAAAATGTCATCAACATATCTTTTATATGCTAATAGAAATCTAGAAAAATAGCTATAGAATTCCACAAAAAATTCTATAGAATTTGCAAATTTTTTAAAAAATCTTAAGCTTCCTCCTAATGCTAAATTGATATCATTGGATGTAAAGAATTTGTTTCCTAGTGTCCCCCCCACAGATTGTGTTAAATTGGTGGAGGGGTTACTGGAAAAGGAGGGCCTTTCTGGACTGCTGATATCTAACCTTATTTTATTGCTAAAATCAGTGGTGGAACAGAATTTTTTCCAGTTTAATGGCAAATTCTATAGACAGAATTCTGGATTGGCTATGGGGTCCTGCCTCTCCCCATTCCTGAGCGAGGTTTTCATGGATAACTTGAAAAATCGATTATGGCTAGCTATTTTTCTAGATTTCTATTAGCATATAAAAGATATGTTGATGACATTTTTATTGTCTGGACTGGTGATGACGTCGTTTTGGCCGATTTTCTTAATTTTGTTAACAACTTACACCCGAATATAAGTTTCACAATGGAACTAGAAAAGGACGGAAAGATACCCTTCCTGGACGTCCTGGTAATGAGAAAAAACAATAAAATCGAATTTGAAGTATATAGAAAGCCATCGTCGACGGACAATGTTATGCAATTTAACTCGAACTCACCTTATTCATATAAAGTCTCATCATTCAAAGCTTTTTTCTTCAGATTATTCAATTTACCCCTATCTAGAGAGGCTTTTAATAAAGAACTTTCCATAATAAGAAGAATCTCAATAAACAATGGGTTTCCCTCTAGGTTAATTAATAAAATTTATTATAAATTTGTCAACAAATACAAATTATCTTATAAGATTTTACATCAGAATACAGTAAACAACCCAAGCAATTATAGGTCTCTAACATTTTTTGGAAATATATCTTTACAATTAGCAAAATTTTTCAAACCTTTTAATATTTCACTTGGATTTAAGACCGTTAACACTGTGAAACAACATTTAGTTAAAATAAAAGATAAAGTTAATCCACTATCTAAGTCTGGCGTTTATTCCTTGAATTGTGCTGACTGCCCTGCTGTATATATAGGTCAATCAGGTAGAAAAATTTCCACTAGGGTCCATGAACATCTTAGTTTAGTTAATAAATACCAGAATACGGATATATCTAACACCAAGTCAGCCTTTGCAAATCATTTGTTGGATTCGGGACATCAATTTTCAACATCTGAAAACGTAAACATACTGCATGAATGTGATAAGAGCAAAAAGTTAGATTTACTAGAGAAACTTGAAATTACTAGGGCAAAAAAGAGCCCAGTCCTTAATTGCGTTAATGAAGTTTTCAACTTTGAACCTTACCTTATTTTTAATAACTTAAATTAAATTATTGAATATTTTATAACCTGTTCTGGTTCTCTCGCCTAAATTGGTTTGGCAGATTGACAACAACATTGGGCGGGGGGGACTTCTTCGTTTATATATTTTGGCTTTTTCTACGCTTGGCCTTAGCTCGGTTAGTCGTATTCTCCTGTATGGTTGCTTCACTCTTCCTTCTACCCGCTTTTATAACTGTCGTTTTTTGTGTTAGTTTTAAGATTAATCGTAACTTGTTTGTTTTGACATGGTACTCGTCTTGTTTTTAATGTGTTATTTCATTTATTGGTTTTAATGAAGGTAGGCTGTTAAATAGTATTAAAATGTAATGTGGGTCACACCTCTATACAATTTTAGGTCTGATGATGCTCCGTAGAGAGCGAAACATGTCACCTTAGTTTTTTATTAAATGATTGAGACCATGACTTTGTGATTTTTGTCTTCCTATTTAAAGCTTCAAGTACCAAGCATTTTTAAAATGTGCTTTTATGCTCTGATTCAAAATAATTTCGTGTAAAAATAAGGAATGACCCAAATCGACAAATATGTTACAGTGTAATTTGGTTTGTGGATTTGCCAAAGGAATACCTTTTTTTAAAATATTTTTTATTATCTTTCTCACAGGTTCACGGTCAACTAAAATGACAAGTGATAATGCCGCTCTTGTAGGACAACCTACTATTATGCAAAGAACAGTGGCGGCTCATGGTCTTAAAAGTGATGAAGAGCTAGGTATAGTACATAAACAAACATTGACTGAAAACCCGTGTAATAAAAAGTCTCTCTTATTCTCAACTGTCTAACGACTGAATGGAGTTTCCAACAAATTACAAACTATGTCATTAATTGGGTTCATTTTTAAAACACACAACTAAGTAGGTACGTACACTACTGAATTAACTAAAAAATAAAAACAGAACTTTTTAATCACACAGTAAATCACGTAAAATCGATATCTATAACCGTAAGTTTCGCGAAGCCTCAAAATAAATACCTTAAGGTTAGGCGAACCAATGCTTAAACAATGGTGCATACGACTGATCTATTTTCAAATTAGCCTTCATCATAATCCAAATTGTTACATTCTGTTTGCGTGACTGACGTCACATAACCATAGCAACGGTGAATATTAAAGCCATGTTTCACGTTGGGTCTTCTTGCTTTAAGGAGCTAACGGACACGGTCGGCTGCACGAGTGTTTATAATTATTGTCCATAGGAGTTAACCGTGGCCCTATTATGCATAGCTACATTCGGATTAAATTAATATTATTAATTGGGACATAATTATTTTTTAAGGGTTAAAATGGTAGCTGTATTGGTAAATTAATATTTAATATTGTCGAAAAACTTTCCTCCTCGTTTTTTTTTGGTGAAGAGCCCTTCACCTGACGAGCCGCCACTGGCAAAGAACGTGCAGTATGTTTTTATTTATTTCTCTAAATTGTGTCTTTTTCTATAGTGTACTCAACGGCAAATATGAAGTTGAACCCGGGCGGTCAACTTCTTACTTCTCTTGGTTATGTTTTAAAAATAATATTTTGTTTATTTAAAATGACTAAATTAGGCTCATTGGCTCTCCCATCTGCAAAGAATTTGATACATCTAAAGCCATTGAGTTCGTTAAATTACTTTAACAAACATTATCATCCGAAAGCCCTATTAATAATAACACGCTCAAAGGGATTTCATTTGTGTTAAAACACACTTTACATAAATACATTTAAATTTAAGTCGGAAAATTTCAGTGTAGAGAAGGCTTTTAACCCGGAATGTCAGAATAAATAAAATTTAAATGAGCATTAAAGAAAATTGCTTAGCTTTCAAGCGCTGGAAAATGAGTAAATAAAAGTTACATTATTTTATTTCTTTACTCGTTTTCTACATAAAATTTTGTAATGAAAAAAGAAATTAGGTAAATTAGTTGGATTGGATCGTAAAATATTTTCGAGCTTTTTGATCTACGTTTTGAATTCAACGACTCGTAAAATATACTGCGCTATTAATTAGGGAATATTTAAAAAAATATTTTAATGTCAAAGGACCCTATTTTCATCAAAATTTGATCAACAGACACGGAGGGATGTATGCATGTATTCACGCTCGTTGATGTACGAAATGCAGCTAAAAAATATGCTCGGGGGCTAAGTAGGACATTTTTGTTTTCTGGAGAAAGGGACAATCGGGGACTACATGTATTTCATGATATTGTACCTAGTGGAGAAGGCGTAAAAGAGCCGCAGGCGAAAAATTTTTGTGCCCACGCTCAAAGTTCGTTTAAAATTCATTAGGTGAATTATCAAATTTCGAACATTAAATTATTACCTCTCCCCGTCTGTATGGTTGGATTAAATTTGTTTTTGTAAATGTTTTTTTTTTATATTCCCAGCTGGTTCTTCAATCCAAAATTTTAACATAAGATGTATGTATAACTCTAACCAGCGTTTTTCATGCTCGGTTTTTCATCATTAAAAATAAAGTAAATATCTCTCACCACGCCAAAATTGATGATTTTTTCAGAAATCATGTATTTTAGGAGCGCAGATCCAAGAGCAGTTTTTGGTGCAAATGCTTAGGTTGTGAAATACTCCTTCTTAAGTGCCCTTTTTATATTCATCAGCATTCTCGTTTCTTCCGGCACTATTTTTTTTATTATAAATTATCACACTTCTTCCATAAAAAATGTTTCAATTAAAATTTTTACTTTAATTTTTCTTTTTAAAAATAAATACCTAATTGTTTTTTGTTTTTGTTGTTAAAATATTTTATTGCATTGGATTATATTTTTGTTGATTTAAAATAGCTCTAAATAAGGGAAAACGGAACAGACAAGTATATAATAAAAAAATACTATAAAATATTATTCTTTTAACTCATTTTTCTATAAAATTGCATCATAAATCAATTACTAAAACGATATGCGTCCAAAACCTTAATCTCTATATAAACGTTTCCTGCAAGACCTTTGTAATCTAAGCCAATAATACATTATTTAAAGTCCAACGCACTTGCCCCAGGTACTGGGGTAAGTGGGTTTGCAACTTATAAATCGCGTATGAGTAATGTTATATTCAACTGGAGCAAATGGGGTAATCTATTGCGACTCCACCAATAACAGGCTCTTTCAGATTTAAAAAATTCCTAAAAATAAAGAAGTTTATATGTTAGAGATTTCTTCTTCTATAGCTTTTTTTAAAACCACGTAATACGATTTTTAAGTTTTTATTTACTTTATAGTTTTTGTAGATTAAGCACAATCTTACTTTTCAACTTCTTAAAACTTTTCACTTTCAATTTTATTAATATAAAAAATTTAAATGGGACAAGTTGGAACTAATCCCCACTTACCCCAACAAAAAAAGCGGGGTAAATGGGAACTATGGACCTAAAACTGAAAACCTGAAAAATCGAAGTGTTAAAAAAATACAAGAGATAACGTTAGTAATTACAACTTTGAGGATGTAAAAACAAAGTTTTAAATTAGTACAGATAAAAAATTTTACAAATTTTTGCCGTAACTTGTAACTATAGAAAAAGTTTAGATACATTTGACATAAGCTGTGTTACTTTAAAAAACAAAATACATTTTTTTTAACAATATGTTGGGGTCTATTAGTCCAAAAAAACATTTTATTGTAGTTTTAGTTTTTAAAAGTATTTTTTTTACAATTATTACAAAAAAACCCACTTGCCCCAGATCCCCACTTCACCTTATTAGGTTTAATATAAAATATTTTAAAAAAATATTCAAAAAACATATTTCAACTTCTAAAAAGCCGAAGTTCATCTTTTACTATTGTAAAGGTTGGTCTTACACTTAACCCTCGACTTAACCTTTACCTTAAACTTAAGATAAAAACATGAAAACGTGCACCGATGCACCCAAATAAGATACCTACTAACAATATAAATTTTATAAACAATGCTCTATATCGGAATACATCAGTGCACTATTCTCTCAAAAACAAACAGAAGATAATAAGTTAACTTAAGGTTAAAACAAATCTGTTAAGTAAACAAAGAAAAGAAAACCATAATTTCTAAAAATCTACTAAGTTTAGGTAAGTATAAAAAAAATTAACAAAAATAAAAAAATATCCTAGGTATTGAATTTTCTATTCGTTAAATCGTCATCATCATATCATTAAAAATAACTTCATACTTCTCTCAGCAAAAATGTCTTTATATTATTTTATAAAAGTTTACCCAAACATAATTTAAATCCTGCCGGTACCAAATTGTAAATTGCTGATACATTATAAGTAAAGCTCCTCCAAAATAAAGTAGTAATAATATAAACACTTTCAACGAAAAGAAAAAGTATTTATATTAGACTTTTATAGGTACTTTATAGCAAAAAAATTACTGTTTTGGGCTAAGAGTGATCGCATTTGAACCTATTTAAAAACGCGAATCTTTTGGAATAAAGGCGTCTGCAAATGCATGTCTCCTCCCAAAATATTAGATTTTTCTAAGCATCTATTTGCTAATGTTATAAGCAAAATCAGACACAGCCAAAATATAACGATCTACACAATTTATTACTATCGCCCTTCGAAAAACAAATCACAGGAGAAAATTAAAAAACTCAAATTAGCAGGCCTACGCAAAAATGTTGGTTTTTAAAATTGATGGATTATTTTAGGTGTGAAAAATATGGTAATTATTTCCTGTCACTCTGGCTTAAAAAAGGTTAATGCGCTTTAGAGGTCGAGCTTTTATTAAACATGTAATTATGGTGACAAGTCACATATTTTAAGTTCTAAAACAACCTCGTTGATGGATATAAGTAAAAGTATGGCTTAGACAACAACAGAATATAATGTAAACGTAAATATACATTACGTTTAAAATGTTTTTCAATCTGAGTAAATTGAACAACGTAGATGAAGGATATGGAGGTGGGTTATTCCGAGCCATCGATATAGCATGAAATAAGGAGGCACTATTGCCATTTAATTTCGTAGTATAGTCAGATTTGGTCTTAACGTGCGGGTCCAAAGGTCACTGATCATATGCGTCAAATCAGACAACACAGAGGCTATCAAAATTTTGTGAGATTATTTACAAATATACCGAAGGAAGGAAAAATAGTTTCATTATTTTAGCTATAGCGAAGATAGCCACAGCCACATATACTTAATATTATTAGTTTTGTAAAAATTCTGTACAGGGGAGTTGAAAAAATTACAAAAAAATTATATAATCGTTAATTATATACCTACTGTACCCTTTAATTAACAAACGACAATAATAAACAGTGCAATTTATTTTAACAATTTTACTACTAAAACCTAAAAATATAATGGCATTTAGTCTGATAAACTATTTCGATAATGAAAGAAAAAGTGGAAATTCGCAAACCAATATGCAGGAAACCGTAATGAAAACACTGGGAATTAGTTTAAGGACTATGCAGAATAATGTGCATGAAAAAAAAAGCATCTTATAATACCCAAGAATACTAAAAAATGTAAACGAAAAACACCGTTTATAATTATAGCTCTCATCGTCACTTATAAAATCTGAAAAGTCCTCGTCGTCTGAGTCGTCTTCGAATGGAGCAATTATCATTGGCGCTACTTCGACATTTGGTACTTGTTCTCGATCCCACCAATCCCTTATTAATATATATGTATGTTCCACCGATTTCTCCCAGTACTCTTGTGTAATATGATCTAACGAATCTTGCCAAACTATTTGTACTTGGTCGGATTTAAAACCATCACCTACATGTTTTTCATAATAAGACTTTGCACCAGCCCATATTAATTCTATTGCGTTAAACTGGCAATGATATGGTGGCAGTTGTAGAACCTTATGACCATATTCACGCAGTATTTCATCTATCGCGTATATTTTGGGTTTTTTAAGAGACTTTGCTATTGATAGGAGTTCCGATTTAAGCATATTTGGTAAAGAATTTTGGTTGTGTTTTTCCAGCCACTCATAAATATCACTTTTCCTCCAAGATGAAGTAGGCTTATTATTTAAAATTCTTGAATGATATGATGCATTATCTAATACAATTAAAGACGGAGCATCCAAGTTTGGTATCAATTGAACGTTTAACCATTTTTCAAACATTTCGGAATTCATATTATCATGATAGTCAGCACTTTTTGATGTTGAAGAAAAAATTAAACTCGCACCTGCAAAATATCCTGTTTCAGAACCGGCATGCAAAATAATAAAACGCGTTCCCGTATCGCACCCCTTTTTCCTTTTAACACTTTTTACAGACTCATCTTGCCAAGATTTTGAACCCCTTCCATTCGAAAATATCCACGTTTCTTCTAAAAATACCACTTTTCTAAATTTCGATTTGTAATTGTCCGTATATTTTTTTACAAACTGAACACGCTGACTCACTATCTGAGGCTGCTCACATAAAATCTTCGGTTACAGTCTTTTTTATAGCAAAACCCTAAATTTTTTAATAATTTTGATAACGCTTCAAGTCCAATTTCCAAAACAACCCGAGTTTTTAATGTTTTTTGTAAAACTGGAAGAGTTACATTGGTTTTTGATTTGTATAAATCGTAAATCACATTTCGAACTCCAATTTTAATATTCTCGCTTACATCCTCAGTCTTTGGCTTTCTTCGTTTACACTTTATTTGGTATTCTTGGGTATTATGTTATGTTTTGTTTCATGCACAATTTTCTGCACAGTCCTTAAACTAATTCCCAGTGCTTTGGCTACTGTTTCCTGAATATTGGTTGGCGAATTTCCACTTTTTCTTTCATTTTCGAAATAGTTTATCAGATTAAGTACCATTTTTTTTTATTGGGGATTCAAAAAACCAGAAAATTGTTTTATTTTGTCACAAACTGTCAAAGTCACAAAACTGGCATATTTAAAATAAAACGTAGCTGGTGCTATTATAAGCTTTTTTAGAATCGCTGTAAAGTAAATACATATCCTTTTTTTTCATGTCAAAATGGAATAAGTCTGTCTCATTTATCTTACGTATTTTATTTAGAGGGTAAAATTAAACGCAAGTAAAGAAAACAAAACTGGGCCATTCCTGCCAATCCACCTTGGACCAAATAAAGTATGTTTCCTCTCAAGCAAAATAACAGTTTTGCAGTTTTTAATCACCCTGTATTAAGAGTTAACTTGCAACCAAGTGACATCAAACTGGTATGGGAATGCCAAGAGGAATTAGTGGCTCTGGCAAAAGATCACAAAGTAATATTATTGGGACCCGAAGGTGTTACAGAAAATGAAAAAGCCGACGAACTTGCAAAAAAGAATTCGGAAAAAACATTCATAGGTACAAGATACCATAAAGAGAAGGACCAAGAGGGAACACCCAATCTACTGGAACAAAATATAGGAATTGAACCATTGTAAATCTTTTATTGGGGATCCAGACCCGACACAAGCGAGACAGCTTCTTCTGATAAAAAGATAATCAGCTGAGAGCATCACAGGTATTCTGATATGGTGCATGGCTGTTAAAAAGCACCGAATGCAACCGTACAATTAGCAGATTATGCTATGGTCAAGATAGGGAAACCGTTCAGCATAATTTTCCATTGCGAGATACTAGATTGGAAAAGGCAACAAATACTCGTGCAACCAAAACTAAAAATGGGCCCCCGGCAAAAAAATGGTTGTTGCCGGTGAGTTTTTAAAACTACATTTAAGGTATATGTCGTATACTTAAATTTGTAATTTTAAAAACCCACTAGTAAAATTATAATTGTTGTAAAATAGTCATTTACGTTAAAAGTTCGGAAAATACTGTTTTTTTTTTGGTCAAGTCGACAAAATTCTAGGACGAGCCATAGGCGAGTCCTGGAAGTCTGCAAGTTCAAAAAAACTGTTTTCGGAAGTGTTGCGTACACTATTTTTTCGGAAACCGTGTAGAATAACAAATCAATGAGACACATTTCTTTATTATATTTCTTATAATTCGAACAGAAGATAGGTACTAACAGAAACATTCTAATTCTTATTTATATAAATATTTATATTAAAATTCGAGCAATAGCTAATTGAAAGGATTTAATTTGTTTGAAATGCTTGGTCTATTTAAATGCCTTTTGTAGTCAGAACAAGAAGGTAGGTAAAGTTTCCGTTTCATATTGATTGTTTTCATCTGATAATTTTTGAATGGTCTTGGCAATTTTAATTTTGTTTGTTAGTGAAATGTCTATATATATCCTTTAGCGACATTGGTAGACTTCCAGCCACCGTGTCTCTTCAAATTTGTGATGTTTCCACCATTATCAGCAAATATCGTCGCTGAAGTTCGACGCATGCTATGGCCTGTGTAATTTTTAGGATTGGATACATTTAAAAATTCTGCAATTCTTAATCCGAGATTCCCAAAACTGTGGATACCAAAACGGGCTGAATCAAACATTTTCCTTTTTTGTAATTCACGAATAATCTGTTATGTGGAGTATGCGATGGCCGTAAAGATAAATATTGCCCATACAACAGCAGGTTTTCTTGCCCAATTGCAACAAAATTTTTCTCAATATGTGTTTTATACTCTGGTATTTTCACAAGCAACATGTCTTCTTTGTTAGTTCTTCCCGTCTACACGCACCGGCTAACCCAATAATTGTTGCTACCTGAAAATGAAGCAAATTAAGTTGATACTTTTATATCCTACAATCGTAATATTTTGTTAAAATTACCTTTAGCATTAGATATGTTTCATTATCTGCTTCTCTAATGAATATGTTGATTTGCTCGCTGCTGAAGACTTCTAATTTCTTTGCTTTTCTTCCTTTTAAGAAATGCGAATACCTTTGGGAAAGTGGCTATGTTTACATTTTTCTTCACTAAAATGGTACCTTTCAACATAGAGTACATGCTCCACAGGGTAGAGGATTTGACAGTATCAGATTTTTGCGCCAAGTAAGATAAAATTACATCCTCTGTAATAGTTTTGCATTTCTTCATATCCATCCATCTCGTGAACAAATCATAAACGTTTTCTTACCTGGACCTTGATTTTTCAGGCAATAATTGTGCTGTAGCAGCAGCTGCTGCATTGGAAATTTCGTAGGGCACATTTTCGAACTCACTATCGCTGTTGCTTTTCATAGTTTATTGCAACAATTGCGACCAAAAACCATGCAATCTTTCGAAAGTTAAAATGCCAACTAATTTCGTACTTCCCGGAATAGGCCGGAGAAATGCTACTTTCTCAAAGAAAAAGCGTTCGGGAAGTTGGTACTTCCCGGACGGTTGCCGAAAAAAGCTTTATACGCATGTATGTATATATTTTTTGCGTCCATACAAATTATGTTTTCAATGAACCTCGATTTTCCCTTATTATTATTAAAGAAATATTTCAAAAAAAAAATTATAGGTACATAAAGCACTGAAACCGTAGAAGGTAAAGAAAAAGCTTGAACTTTCATCAGCGACACGAATCTTTCATAAACATAAACAAAATTACCTTATAAAATATATTAATTTGCTCTCGTCGACTCCAAATTCCAAAAAAATTACTGTTTTATGGCTCTAAGCGTGAAAATAATTCATCATAAAATATTTAAAAATCCACATTTTCGCGTAGGCTGCCTAATTTACGATATTTTTGTTTGATTTATTTTACGAGATGTAATAAAGAATACCAACAGTTATTGATTTTTGTAATAGCAGTATATCACGGAAAATAAATTCTACAATAAAATTATACCATTGCATGATTTCCAACGAATTAAAATCATTATTATTTAAATTTGTGTATGAAATAGTGAGATTTTATGTTTTTTTTGTATGCAAATATTCATTGTATATTGTTTGTTAGTAAGTTAGTTTGTTAAATATGACAATATAAAAAATTGTGATGATTCAATGCATTTTTTTAGATATATTAATTGGAGAATATTTTTTCAAATAATTCAGGGTGGGGATTTTAAATGCTTATAACGGCTCTGGGAATAAGATTTATCTAAAATGCAAAAATACGCACTCAAAGATTTTTATGGGCCTCGCGCTTGTCATGTAAAAAAAATGGCACTCCAAGGAGGAGGCGCAGCCCTAACCAACTGTCTTTTTTTTAATCAGAGGATACCACTTGTGGCACCTTTTTGGAAAGCTTATCAAAAAGGGATTTGTCCATATATTTTTTTACATCTGTCATACCATGTGTCAGAAATTTAATTAAAACTAATTCAAGAAACAAAACAACAAACAATAACGTTAAAACTGTAATGTCACTTTTTAGCATAGCAGTTGTTGCAAATGGGCCCCATGAATCTGCACAGTACAGACCAAACCGATGGTAGAATTCTACCCTTACTTTTTCTAAAACCTCTGGCGTGATTAAATGTATCTCTGCCCGAATCCTTGCCTTCAATTCTTCCAGATTTCTAGGTCTGGTGAGCCTTCTTTTTAAATCGCTTCATAAATAAAAATCTAAGAGTGTAACATCAGGAGATTTGGACGGCCACTCTATAAATCCTAGCAGTCCTATTCACCTATCACCTATACAACTACAAAACATAGTACTCAGATAAATACTATCAGGAAGAAGACAAAACCCACTGCGACACCTACACCAAGCGACGAACATACAATACATAAAAGACTATGTATTGGACGCATCACAACATTTTTACGAAACGCAACCACAGAACGCACTACTAACAAGAGACCTAACGAGAATACAACACCAGGACGACCCTCTTCATAGACCCCTATACTACAGACTCCCAATTTATTTGCAAAACAAGCCAAATTAAATTGTTAAAAATAAGTTATGTAACAAAACAAAATAATTAAACAGGTATAAATATCATATAAGGTAACTATACTATGATACCAAATGCATAGATAAAAATTAAAACCTAAGAACAACATGACATAGATACCAAAAGGGCAATGCCCACGCAAATAAATTGGAAAAGACACAAACTGACGGACAAGACACAATAACCCCATTTTCAATACCACGGGAATAAGTCCCGACCACTCCCAATTTTGATAGTTATCTAACATTTAATCAAGTCATAAGACAGAAACCCTTGCTACACATGTACCTGAGTAATTAAAGCTGGTTTTTTCGAACCGTTTTTCCAGTGAAACAAGCGTAAATTTTTACCATAAACGCAACCACTTAACAACAATTAATTTTTAAACCACAAGTAAAATAGACTCTTTCATGGCGGTAAAAGATTGCTGAAACCGGCCGACAAAAACTAAGAATAAAAACAGGATCTCTTTCTATCAGGGTCAAGACCAGCTCTAACGGGGCGTTGCATCGTTGTTTTGTCCTGGTTAGCACGGCTAACCAGCTGAACCTAGTTCAAGCATATTATGTAACAATTATATAAATAATTAGTAGAAAAACCTGATATGTGAACATATTATTAAGAACATAAAGAGAGTTTTAAAAGTAAAGTAAAGTATTCACCTATTTAGAAATGTTACATCGTTGTGAAATGAAGAAATTGGATGTTTAAAAGCAATTAGCAGAAGCATTTGAACAGTTATGGAGTAGGCATATTAATTGAAATATCGACGAGAGGAAGCGGTCTTCTAAATTAAGTGTAAATAAGAGCTTTTTTATTTTAATTGAGAACTAAACAGGCAAATAAATGATTGATAACTGACTTAGTTGGGAAAAGTAAAGATTGTCCTTATTTAGGGTAAAGGGACAAACCCTTTGTTTTTTTACCACCAAACAAAGCGGTTGTCCCTTTACCCTAAATAAGAAGGACAAAACTTTACTTTCTGTTCAAATGCTCGGAAGTTTGAGCACTCCGCCTACGGCGTCGTGCTCAATTTACTTCCTCGTGCGATATGGACATCATATCCACTCTTGTTGCACAAACTACTATTATACATCCAACTTTTTTATTTCCCAATGACTTAAACTCTCAACCTTGTACCAGTGTTTACTTTCCGGGTTTTCTTCACTAGACCTGAACTGTGGTGGTATGTTTCTCCACTGTTAATTCTCTGACCGCGTTTCAGCTACACCATGAACCTAAAGCTCAGTTAGGACATTGTCCACCTTTTTTCCTTTCTTAAAGTTCGAAAAGTAACTCTTCTGCAGATGAATGCTTATGGATTCGAAACATATAGAGACTCTAACTTTTGAATAATTTTCTCAATATATCAGTGGAGGAAGACTTAAAGTTTCTTTTTTCTCCCCTTTAATGGTGTAATATTTATTCAGTATATATTATTGTGGTAATAAATTGCCAATGATAAAGAGTGTAATTATTTTTAACAGTGTTAAACCGCGCGTCCCTGAGAAGCAGGAGGGGATTAATGGTTTTTAAATTATAATTTTTTTTACCATTTCTATTGATTTCCTTTTCCACGCTTATAACTTTTTTTTTCTAATCAACCTCTTTATGGATACGTTACTGATCTTGCAACTCTTTATGTTTTTAGTTAAAAGTAAAATGAAAACGTCATGCCATCCATAATATTGCTTTTTTATAATCTGCTTTTGTTAAAGTGATGTCTGGATTTATAAATGTGGCTTTGTTCCATTTTTTCATTAGAAAAATATTCGTTGCGTCAGGGACGTCAGTATAACGAACAACAATATTTGAACAAAACTCTGTTTACAAAGGTTTGGTCTGACTATGCTTTTAGTTGTATGATTTATAGCTGTGAAGAATTACTTTTTGACGTGTTTGGCGTATACAATTTTTTCTTTGTAATTTGATCAAGGTACATGGAAAACATATTTTAATATATTTATGTAAAAATATTTAAAATATATTTTTACTGCTTTGCATTCAGGTTGGGATTTCGAAAACGATAAAACTAAGTGCATAATAGGAATTTCAAAAAATAATTAATTCTTGATTTACTAAACATGCTTTTGATTGTGAGAAAATCGTTTCTACCTTATCTGTTAATGATGTCACAATCAAAGTTGTCTGATTAAATAATTATTGTTTAAAATTCTTATACAACCCAATATAAGATAGAAGGTAAAAATAAGAACACAAAGTCTTCCTCCACTGTTATATTATAGAAATATTTTAATTAAATTCTCTACATGTTTCGAATGCAGAAGCATTTATCTTCAGGAGAAAAATTAAAAGAAGAAAAGAACAGTAGATATCACCCTAACTGAGCAATACAATTATAGGTTCGGTATAAAATGAGTAGAACGGTGAGGAAACCGATACACACATTGCATTGTGAATAAGAAAAGTATATGGGTTTGAGGCTTAAGGCACTGTGAAAACTTTAAAGGTAGAATGAAAGATTTAACATCTTTGTGTGAAAGAACTGTCGAAAGATGAGATTGAAGTGAAAGGGAATGAACATTTAAGAAAAAAATGTTAGCTAGTCATTAGAGAAAAAATATGGAGAAGTGGATGTAAGTGTGAGGAAGAAGACTATTAAAAATTATTTAGTAATTAAAATTGGCTGGATGTAATACGAAAAAAATATGAAATCGTGATAAAAAAAACAGTGATTTTTTTTGTGTTGCTCCCCTTTCCCTAGATCTGCTCTTTCCTTGATATGAGTGAAGAAGATTCAATAGTAATATTGGACCCTGAAATAATGGTTTCGCCATTACACAATATTTACAAATCATTAAACTTAAAAGCTTTATTTTTATTCTTGACGACAAAGCCATTTTGGCGTCGTCGGCATGTCCTTAATCCGAAAAGGGTTACATTAACCATAAACTTATTTATTTTTTTACGACATTGTATTTTTATTACCACCAGTAAAATGAAACACAAACAGAAAAAACCATTTTAGCGTTGCTGTATAAACTTTTATTGTAAATAACCAGAGTCAACAGAACAAAATGTTTATGCGTGGCTTTTGTTGGAAGAATAAATAAGCACCAAGAGAATGATTGTTCTAAAAGTTTGGGTCTAGTGAAAAGTCATGTGCTAAAAGTCAATGTTTAAAGATTTTATAAAATATTTTTCAAAACTGCGGTCAAAACCAACAAAAATATCTTGCCCAAAATTATATTGTTATATAATCCATTAGATCTATGATATTATAAAGGGTGTTTTTGTTTTTAATATAGTATCCAAACAGAACAGGGCGTTTTTTGTTTACTTTGATCTCTCTTTGCTTAGATTATTAGTTACTATGCTAGAGTTTTTTTTTGCAAACTCTGTAATAGATTTTTACACGCACTTGCTACTTACTAAACCAAACAACATTTTACAAGTCTTAAAATTCCTTTGTCAAGCATTTTCCTCGTTATTCCAGGATGTCAAAAAAATGCCCTTCTCCTCCCTGTATACTTATTTGACGATATTTGGTTTAAAAATTCACACACTATTAAACCAACAGAGGCGAAGGGGATGAAACCGCCTCACATATTATAATATATAACTGCGCAGCACTGACCCAAAGAAGATTTAAAATCTTCGGAAGAATCCAATGTGGTGACAACCTCGCGCATGATAAAATGGGTAGAAATTTACTGGACTTTATAAAAGGAACAAATCTTTTCTAGCAATAAGATGTATGTATGACTCTAACCAGCGTTTTTCGGGCTCGGTTTTTTATGATTAAAAATAAAGAAAACCACGGCAAAATTAATGATTTTTTCAGAAATCATGTATTTTAGGAGAGTAGATTTAATAGCAGTTTTTGGTGCAAATGCTTAGGTTTTGAAATACTCTTTCTTAAGTGCCACGTTTTTTCCAGCACTATTTTTTTTATTATAAATTATCACACTTCTTCCATTAAAAATGTTTCAATTAAAATGTTTAGTTTAATTTTTCTCTTTAAAAATAAATACCTAATTGTTTATCGTTTTTGTTGTAAAAATATTTTGTTGAATTGGATCATATTTTTGTTGATTTAAAATACCTCTAAATAAGGGAAAACGGAACAGACAAGTATATAATAGAAAAATACTATAAAATACTATTCTTTTTACTCGTTTTCCTATAAAATTGCATCATAAATCAATAACTAAAACGATATGCGTCCGAAACCTTAATCTCTATATAAAAGCAAAAGTTTAGAAGGAAAAGTTTAAAAACTAAACGTGTCCTACAAGACCTTTGTAATATAAGCCAAGAATACACTATTTAAAAATTTAAATTAAGAGTCCAAGCGTGAGACGAAAAATGAAGTTGTAATTAGACTTTTAGACTCGATTTCCTAGGCTCAAAAAAAAATACGCCACTGCGAGATAATATTGGAGTTGACAGAAAAACACCCAGTTCGCACAGTTTATGACTTTCATAATTTCTCTTCTCTGATCCTCCCTCAATAATATATGATTAAAAAAAATTGATGGAGAACAGTATTCTCGTTCTTAAACTTTTGCAGAAAAACTTTTCGATTCATAAACAAATTTTATTTGGTGTAGTGTAAAACGTTTCTAAAGTTGTGATAGAGGTTAAACAAGTGAGTGATCGTTTTAAATTATATCTATCTTTATCGCACTCACATAAGCTTGACTTGAAGTCGACACCTATGGTGTTGTCGGTAAAAATTGACATAGGTAGCGCTTAAAATATCGCTTAGAAACGAGGATCTCTATGATCATAGTGCGTTTAAATCGCCCTGAAAGATGAACATAGTTGCACCCCATGCTTTTTTGACAAACTATAAACCATAAATCATCACTAGAGTTGGGTTTTTAGCTTTAAATGGCGGATCGGTATATAAAGTGGTTGCTTGGCCGGCCGGCATCGGCAATATCGGCATTTAATTTACATTTTCCATGCGGTGTGCAAAAGTTTGCAGTATTCGTACAAAGTATTAAAATTTATTGGTAGATTTCCGTATTAAAATATACTGACAGTGGCGGCTCGCGATCTTAAAAAATTGTGAAGAGCTAGGTATAGTGCGGGTACTTAAACAAACATTGACTAAAAACCAATGTAATAAAACATCTCTCTTATCCTCGTCTGTCCAACGACTGAATGGAGATTCCAACAAATTACAAACTATGTCATTAATTGGGTTCATTTTTAAAACACACAACTAAGTAACTAAATTAACTGAAAAATAAAAACGAAACTTTTTATTCACACAGTAAATCACGTAAAAACGATATCTATAACCGTAAGTTTCGCGAAGCCTCAAAATAAATAAATACCTTAAGGTTAGACGAACCAATGCTAAAACAATGGTGCATAAGACTGATCTATTTTTAAATATCCCTTCATCCTAATGCAAATTGTTACATGCTGTTTGCGTGACTGACGTCACGTAACCATAGAAACCAACGGTGAAAGCCATGTTGGGCTTTGGGTCTTTACTAACGGACACAGTCGGCTGGGGCGCGCCAAAATGCACAAGCGTTTATAAATTATTGTCCATCGGAGTTAACCGTGGCCCTATTATGCATAGCTACATTCGGATTAAATTAATATTATTAATTCGAACATACATAATTATTTTTTAAGAGCTAAAATGGTTGCTGTATTGGTTTTTTTAATATTGTCGAAAAAATTTTCTCCTTGTTTTATTTTTATTTTGTGAAGAGCCCTTTCACCTACTTCGCTTGACGAGCGGCCACTGTATACTGGCTGATGCAAAAACACATGCCAACGATATTGATTCGGATGAAGATGAAGAAATGGGGACCTAGAACTTTCTTAGGGAATATATTTCTTTATAATTTAATATTTATTTTTGGAGGATACATGGCTTTTGTCTAAGATTAGACACATAATGATAATAAAAAATGGCTAGATAGGTTTATGGTTTTACTACTCACCCAGCAACAATGCATAAAATACCTTATTTGCTAACATAAAAATATAAATTAATACGTTCTACTTTGTATGGCATATGCGTATTATGGTATCATTGTAATGTCATCTATTAAGTGCTTAAGTTTTTTTATATACAAGTATTATTCCTATATGACATTTGGAAAAACCTTGTCGATTTAAAACACTATATTGTAAATAAGAAGTTGGTTAATTGGTATTTTCCCGCCTTCAATAATTATTTATGATTAATGTATTATTACGAGAACAAAAAATTAATAAAAAAGTAATAAGTGCTATCAATAGAAAATATATCATATTTCTATACTATGAGCAGGTCAGTAGCGTTACCGGAGAAAAGGGGATATGTGCCTCCCTTACAGTGGCGCCATTTGGGTAGGATTGCCCCCTTCTGTGCTTTTAAAAAACGTGCAACATTTTAAAAACAGCCGAAAGACAAGTTCAAATTCAAAAAAATTACATTAGAACGTGTCCATTAGCCAGCCAGTACAGGGAGAGGGTTTTAAATGGAACGCTGCTTATAGCAGCTCTAAGAATGGGAATTCTCTAAAATCCAAAAATACTTCCTCAAAAATTTTTTATGGGCCTCGCTTTTGTCATGTAAAAAAATATTGGGACCCCAAGGAGAGGGCGCAGTCCTAACCACCTTTTTAGAAAGCTTATCGAAAAAGGAATTTGTCCATATATTTTTTTTACATCTGTCTGTGTAATACCATGTGTCAGAAATTTAATAAAAACTAATTTAAGGAATAATATTACGTTAACAATAACTTTAAAACTGTGATGTCACTTTTTAGTATAGCAATTGTTGAAACTGTGTCCCATGAATCTGTTAGCAAAGACCAAACTGATGTTAGAACTCCTCCCTTACTCGTTCCAAAAGTTCTGGCGTGAATAAACGAATGTCTGCCCGAATCATTGCCTTCAACTCTTCCAGATTTCTAGGTTCAGATACCCTTCTTTTTAAATGGCCTCATAAATAAAAATCTAAGGGTGAATATTCGGAAATTGGGCGACCACTCTAGAAATCCTCGATGTCTTATCCACCTATTTAGAAATGTAACATTTAATAATTCTCTTACATTTCTTGCAAAGTTTTAAATACCAGAACTTCAAAAAATATTTTCTAATTATGGAAATCCAGACCAAAGGATATTTTTTTAGCAAGATGGAACATTTCCTTAGTTTGCACCTAGAAATCTGGAAGAGTAAACGCCAGGATTCAGGTAGAAATAGGGTAAGGAAAGAGTTTGACCATCGGTTTGGTCTATGCTAACGGCATTTTATAGCCGTTATTGGCGTTTTTATTGGGTGCATGAGATGCGTTTATTAGTGAATTTGGGTTTCTGTCTGCTGATTTGAAATATTTTGTTTTTAGGTCATTAAGGAATACTGCATTCACCTGAAGACGACTGGAGATGCTTACCAGTTGAAACATAGTGATTCAAAACAAATAAAGACAAAGCAAGTCCAAAACTCTACTGCCGTTCAAGAAACGGCATTGTCTCTAACCTTTAAACAGACACTAGAAGACCGGTATGGACCCGGTATAAGTGATAAGTTCCAGTATTCACCTGAAGACTGGAGATGCTTACCAAGACAATGCAAGTCCAAAACTCTACTGCTGTTCAAAACTTTTCAATCACACAGTAAATCACGTAAAAACGATACATATATAATTAAGTAAGTTTCGCGAAGTCGCAAAATAAATACCTTAAGGTAAGGCGAACCAATGCTAAAATAATGGTGCATACGACTGATCTATTTTTAAATTGCCCTTCATCATAATGCAAATTGTTACATGCTGTTGACGTGACTGACGTCACGTAACCATAGCAACGGTGAATATAAAAGCAATGTTGGGCGCTTGGTCTTCACTTGCTTTGAGCTAACGGACACGATCGGCTGGGGCGCGCCAAAATGTACGAGTGTTTATAATTATTATCCATCGGAGTTAACCGTGGCCCTATTATGCATAGCTACATTCGGATTAAATTAATATTATTAATTCGAACATAATTATTTTTTAAGGGCTAGAGTAGCTGTATTGGTACATTAATATTTAATATCGTCGAAGAAGTTTCCTCCTAGTTTTTTTTTTGGTAAAGAGCCCCTTCACCTGACGAGCCGCCATTGACATACCGGGCTTCTATTGTCTGTTTGAAGGTTGGAGACAATTATATTTCTTGAATGTAGATTAGCTTTGGATTTGCATTGTCTTTATTTGTTTCAACTAGTAAGTTGAAGACGACTACTATAATACTTACAAGTTGAAACGTTGTGATGCAAATCCAATAAAGACAATGCAATTCCAAAACTCTTCTACATTTAATAAATATAATTGTCTTCAACCTTCAGACATTATTATTATTGTTGTATTTTGTGGCATCGCAGGCTCTCGCATCTTATCAAGCAGGTTGTTACTAAGTTGCAAAAGCTTATTTGCATCAAATTATATATTTTATCTTTTCCTAAACTCCATTCCGTAAGATAAATTTTATATTACTTTTGTATCGAGAAGTAATACTTTTTTTCAATACGCAACCAAAATAATAATAAAATTACGATTGTGGCTGTGGATGGCGGATGATTGGCAGTTATTGCCTCGAAAGCCTTACTTTTATTACCACTAATGGCACGAAAGTATAAGTAATCATTTTCAGTTGAAAGCACCAGCTTTATGTGTATCTAGTTTATGTTACTTTGTAATAATAAAATCCTAATTAGTTTGGATGGAAAATTGCAGTACTTTAATTATTTCTGGTAGTATATTGGATGACACCCACCCAAATTTTTCTGTTATTCAAGAAGTAACGATTTAAAAATTTTAAGACTTAAGTCGTGTGTAAATTGACATGTTTCGACTAATTCAAACCTTCAAAACCACTGCCGGTTTCACACTTTGAATTTTATTTCGATACTTGAACACGTGGCGGCTTGTCAGGTGAAGTAGGTGAAGGGGCTCTTTACAAAAAAAATAAATAAAACCAAGAGGAAAGTTTTTCGACAATATTAAATATTAATGTACCAATACAGCTATCATTTTAGCCTTTAAAAAATAATTATGTTCGAATTAATAATATTAATTTAATCCGAATGTAGCTATGCATAATTTGGCCACGGTTAACTCCGATAGACAATAATTATAAACACTCGTGCATTTTGGCGTGCCCCGGCCGACCGTGTCCGTTAGCTCAAAGCAAGTGAAAACCCAACCTCCAACATGTCTTTGATATTCACCGTTGCTAGGGTTACGTGACGTCAGGCATGCAAGCAGCATGTAACAATTTGCATTATGATGAAGGGCAATTTAAAAATAGATCAGTCGTATGCACCATTTTTTTAGCATGGTTAGCCTAACCTTAAGGTATTTATTTTGACGCTTGGCGAAACTTACGGTTATAGATATCGTTTTTACGTGATTTACTGTGTGATTAAAAAGTTTTGTTTTTATTTTTCAGTTAATTCATTAGTGTACCTAAAATACCTACTTAGTTGTGCGTTTTAAAAATGAACCCAATTAATGACATTTTTATGGAAGAAGAGTGATAATTTATAATAAAAAAACAGTGCGGAAAGAAACGCTTTAGAATGCTTTATTATGAATATACAAAACGGCACTTAAGAAGGAGTATTTCAAAAATCTAAGCATTTGCACCAAATACTGCTCTTAGATTTACGCTCCTAAAATACATGATATCTGAAAAAATCATCAATTTTAGCGTGGTGAGCGATATTTACTTTATTTTAAAAAAAAAACGAAAAATGCTGGTCAGAGTCATACATACGTGTTAAAATTTTAGATTTACACCAATATCCATAATTTTCACAAATATAAAAAATATTTTGTTTTAATAAAGAGCCAGCTAGGAATATCAAAAAAAAGTAAAGTAAACATTTACAAAAACAAATTTAATCCAACCATGTAGAGGGGGAGAAGTAATAATTTAATTTTCGAAATTTTATAGTAGTTAGGTGAATTTTAAACGAACTGTGGGCGTGGCCCCGAACATTTTTCCGCTTTTTTCACTAGGTACAATAACATGAAATACATGTAGTTCAGACTGTTCCCTTCTCCAGAAAAAAATGTCCTCCTTACGCCCAATAAGCCCCCCCCCCCCCCCCCACCCGAACATATTTTTTGGCTACGCCACTGCTGGAATAAAGGTATGTATTTAAAAACCTCTCTCTTGAAAAATAGGCCCAGTTATTTAAAAAATACCAGAGATTATATTATCCAATGCACTGATGCGAAATCCATTTGTTAATTCCATTAAACCGAGTGACAACTTTGAGAAATGAAAAACACATTTTGAACTTTCTCAATGACCCATTTATTTTTCCCTTGAAAATTCCGCATATTCACCTTCAGTATCATTAATTCTTTATGTTTTCACATTTGTTTCAAAATTCTATAGACCTGGATAATAATTAATGACTAACATCACGTTTTCAACAAAAGTAACATACAATAAATATTAATGCAATTAAAGTGCCTACTCAAGACAATGGAAGAAGCAATAAAATTTAAATATAGCTGGTTCATCATTATTTATGCTTAAGTATACATTATATTTACAAACTATCAAGAAGTTTTATAATGTAAAACAAATAGCTCTGTATCCTTAATGTACATTTTGTACACAGTAAGAAAAGTGGGGCTGACTAGACTGAATATAATATTCTCTTTGTATGCCCTGCTGTGTCTGTTCCAAACGGGGCCGGAGGTCAGGAATCGATTGCATAAATAAAATCCATCTAGTAGTTTGAATTATTAAGGTTTAGTAGCGTCAGTTTTTGGTGGGGGGGGGGGGTAGTGACTATATTTGTTTTAAGTCCCCGTGCGAGACAAAAAGAAGGCTAAAAATTATTGTTCTTAAAAAAAAGTTTCTTAAAGAAAATACAGAAATAAATAAGATCTTTATTTTCATTGTCATTTATAATAAGTACTGTTGGGTAATAAGGCCGGCTTAGTACAAAAAAATATGTATTTATTGAACGAGAAATATTTCAAGTGCACAACTTAGAATAAGCTGTCAATCAACTTTTCTTTATTATGAATAAAAAATATAAACCTAAAAAAAAACACAAATTTTACATAAGAAAATATAACATTCTGTAATATGGCCTTATTACCAACCTAGAAAGGTGATAAGGCCATAGATACAAAATCCAGGCAGATATTAAGGCCGAAAAAAAAGGGCGCGAAAATTGTTAAGGCATGCATTCGGGGCAAATAAAAACTTCTTTGTCTTTAATGGTGAGGCCTACGTACTCCTCATGTACCCACTAGCTACATGATTAACAATATGAACATGCTCTCATATCAGCTACGTAGTACATAGTCATAATTTCCCATCAGCCCTTTTCATCCATGTTGTAAATTTTATCAAGTCTAATAAGCTTTTTAATTTATTAAAATAATCCCCAACAATAAAACGATTAAGTTTTTGAGCTCAGGCAGGATGCATTTGTTGCGCTTTTCTTTGGGATATATTAGGGTGCCGTTTTCAGAATGATCGGTACCATTCCAATTCCTTACTAGCTAATTGTTGTTCTTCATTAAATTTATGAGGAACGCCAAGTTCCTCACAGAATTTAAAAACACTACAATGTAAAACTTTTGAAGTGAGTGGAAATCATTTTTGGGCAAAACATATAATCTTTTGCTCCAAGTTTTTTTCTTGATGAACGCTCAAAATAGGCTTTGCTCCCAGTTCTCGCTTTATTGAGCCAGTTTGAAGATGATTTCTAGGGATGCCAGAACGCCGTTCCACCGATTCTTGAGAATGACCTCTCTTAATAGTTGTAGAGCTTCCTTCATCATTTCGTCAGTCCAATTTGCTCTAATGCCGCGATTTCTCTTCCCCATAATGTGCAAATAATAAAAACTATTAATTTTGTTACCGGCCTTAATACCTGACATGTATATATATATGGTAGACTATTAGGTATATTAGGTAATAAGGCCGTGGCCTTATTAGATGCCTGGTACATTTTAGCTTCTTAAGGTTCTTTTTTTTTTTAAATGAAAAGCAGTTCCTTTATAACATATTATATCTTTAGCTCATAACATCCTTAAACCCATGCATGCAAATCTGCACAGAATATAATTATTACAATATAGGTTAGGTTAGGTAAGAGTGGCAGACCCTTGGTTCTGACCAAACAGTCTCACATAGTCCTGATTAGGTCCGTTGTGATACCAAACGTGTTCCGTAGAACCCACCTTCATCAAATCTCTGATGGTTAGTGCGACGTAACCGCGGAAGGATTTTAACAACTCATTTAAACCAGCCACTACTGTTCAGAAATCTGCTCAGCCGTCCAAGTTGTAAGTTGCTTAGTTCCTCCAGGCTATCGAAAGATGGTTCACCCAGAGTAGTAAACCTCCTTCTGACGAGGCCAGGGCATTCACACAAAAAATGTTGAATACTTTCTTCCTCTTCCTCATCTCTGCAACTTCTGCAGAAGTCGTTAGTGGGTATTTGCATACGTTCGGCATGTCTACCGAAGACGCAATGTCCGGTAACAACCGCAGTAATATTTCTCATGTCTTTTCGACTGTGTCTCAATAGCTCTGCGGTTCTCTTTTTATCGAATGTGGGCCACAGTTGCCTGGATGTACTACAGGTTGTGTCAACCCTGTCCATCTGTTCTGTGCAAGCTGCTTAGCCATGTAGTCAATCTCCTCTTTGACCAATCCCAATGGTTTGTTCACTGTATTGTCTATTATTATATTAATAATATAAATATTACTTACTTTTCAACGGTAATTGTTATAATCGGGGACCTAATATTTTACCAAACTTGAAAAGACGTATTCACAACTTTCCAGCAATATTATGGAGTTGGTGTATGTGCTTATGCATCCTGGTTTGAGTCTCTCAGCCACTGATGGCACTTGGAATTCAATTTTAATAATTTGTTTGGATTTTAAAAGAAGCTGGCCTTATTATCTGCCCGGTCTTATTACCTAACAGTACATCTTAAACTAAAGTATACCTATGGAAAATGCCGAAGACCAGATAGGAATGTAAAAACCTGGAGACAAGACACTCCCCCTGTTCTTTACCTTAAGTATGTATAATAGACAGGCTATGGCAATAGCCATAGAAGAACTATGATCCGGTGAAAAAACAGTTACTTGCTCAGGAGCAAATAACCGTGGGGCGGGGATAAAACTAATATTATAATTATGGAACAAAGATATATGGGGATAAACCATTGAAGTTCAGAAAAATTAGTAATTTTCCGTACAAGTGGCAAATCTAAAAAATTATTTTTGACTTAATAAAAGCTTTTTATATGCAAACTTAAATGACGTTGGACTTTTAGACTTGAAATTTTTTTATAAATTTTGGTTATTTGGTAAGAAAATTATTTCTTAAATTGTTCGGTTCTATGATCGGAAGGTGTTAGACGATCCCCTAATCTTATATTTAAGGCATGAACATCTGACCTAAATTTTATTTTTTTGCTTAAATACGAAGTTATTTCATCAGAACTATTCGATGAAACAGACAAGCTGCATGCAGTAAACGCCTATTACCCATGTTCAACCAGCCAAGATTGATTATTTTTTTTTAAATGGGGAAACTCAAAGTCAAAGTCTCAATCATGTCTTAAAGTTTAATCAATGGGTGACATGTTTCGCCCTAAAATATGAACATCATTAGACCTAAAAATTATACAAATAATCTCTTCCTACCTAACATTCAGAATAAAAAACAAAAATTAAAATTAACACGTAATATATATGACTTTACAAATAAAGTGACAGACTATTTGGTCAATAACCAAAAAACAACAAGAGCAGTAGGAACAAGATTTATTAGTTTATGCGAAATATGTCTACGACGAATGCCAAATATTAGACGAAGACATGAATTTTGTAATACCTGAACGCGGCCTTTATTCGACGAGTCTATCGAAAAACCAATGCTTCACACAAGATAACTCTGAGCTTTTGAGTTAAAAAGTTTCTAGAATTGAAAATCATCTTTAAATTAAAATAAACCTTTCTAACATGAGCTCTATATTTTAGATTCTATTGTTCCTACAACTGTCAAGTATGGGGAATTATTCATCGTTGTTGATTTTTGTGGAATTAATTCCACTTTATTTAATTTTTTTAAAAATAAAGAACAAAAAAGTTCTAAACGGGTCTGCAGATGACATCCTACCAGCAGACTAGTATTTCGCTTCTAGTAGTTCTACGCAATTTAAATGGTATTTTAATAAATTGATTATGATTTCAGTACCCTAGACCAGCGGTTCTCAACCTGTGGTATATGTACCACCGGTGGTTATTATTTGTAGTGGTTAGTGGTACTCAGAAACAGACCTAAAACGCAATAACATACCTAAAATCAGCAGCAAACAGTAGTAAAAATGATTTTACTATTATACAGGGTGATTCCTAGGTTAATACTTTTTTTTAGCTGCGTATAGAAGGCATTAAAATAAACAACATTTTCAAATGCCTTTTTTCAAAAAACTCAAAAATAAAGTACTTACATTCATTTATTACACTACGAATCAAATACGGTTCTGCCTAACTTGCCCGTTGGATAACATTAAAAACACTTCTGGGTATACGATGAGCCCGCAAGGGAAAGCGTTCTGCGTATAATCTCGAAGAAACATCCGCACTCTTACGACACTCACAGTAAATTAGCACCATATCTATTAGTTCATTGTTTTCAAATTTTACCATTTACACGTAACAACAATTTAAAATTACTTTGTTTCAGAAAAACACACCGCAGCGGATTGCTCAAACCTACCCATATGACTAATACTAATAAGAGATAGGAAAAACAGCAGAAACTATAGCGGGCTATGTTTTGATGACCAGGCCAGCACTTAGATTTTTACTTCTTTATCTCGCGTATTTTTGAGTTTTTTGAAAAAAGGTATTTGAAAAAGTTGTTTATTTTAAAGTATTCTATACAAAAAAAAGAATCAACTTAGGAATCACCCTGTATTTTATTTTATTCCTTGGTTAAAATTTCAGCATATGAATTTCAATTAATAAAATACCTAGCTAGATATAGGTATTTTAGTTAGGTGGTACCTAAAATTATAAGAAGAATTTTATGGCACATCACTCTAAAAGGTTGAGAACCGCTGCCCTAGACTAAAGCGCCGGGTTATTTAACCTATGGCAATAAAATATCTTTTTATATACCTACAAAATATTATATAAACGAATTTAACGAGAATTAAGTGGAGATTTGTAAGATAATATCGGAACATCGCTTGTAATTTTAATGGCAAATAAGAAATTAACATGAATAGCCGTAATATTTCTATTTTTATGTTCTGCATGGCGGATGTTATAATTTGAACCTATATAATTGAAACTTTAAAATAAATTTTCACTAAAAAAAATAAGGTATCATACGCCAAACTAGAAGTTCTTGTAAACCTCTCAGTAAAATTTTTAGATTACATTTTCAGACAAGCCAGGGAACGATGCTGCGTTTCACTCTGGTATGAAAGATTCTGAACTTATTTCTTGAACTACAAATTTATAATGTAATGTTCAGAAAATTTAAATAAACTGGAAAAATATCGACAGTACATTGAAAATTAGGGAGATTCAGAAAGATAAATTGATTTGATAAGTGTTTCTCATGGGAAACCCGATTACCTATTTTTATACTTTTCTTTAGCATTGTTTGTCTGTCATGTATATTAAAGATGAATATAATGTGCATTTTATTAAAATTACAATTTATTTGTTCAATTACAAATTACGATTCTATTATACAGGGAGAGTCAACGAAAGAGTAAAGTTCATTTTCACCTTTATCTGAAGAATTAGATAAAAATTCGAAATACAAAAGTTGTGGAGACTATTAAGGTACATATTTTAAAATGATGCTGGAGTATACGGGTTGGCCCCATAAACGTGGCCAATATAACTTGGGTTTTTTAAGGAACACCCTATAAATTTTATAATTTTCTAATTCCCCACAAAATTCTACGCTCATTTTGTAAATGTCATATTGAGATATTGACTTTTAAAATATGGCATTTTCAGACTTTGACAGGCTGTAACATTGGAATGGTTCATCTTAGGGAAAAATGGTTTTCACCTCTCTATCTTAGTTTGGTGTTCGCTATCTAAAAGTGACAACTTCCAGTTTAACATATTAAACCGTTAACACAGGTTCTTTGGTTTAGCATGATAAACCGGAAGTTGATTTCCTGTAATACCTTCGTGTCCTGGTACCCACTGCAGTATTACTTTGTTTACTTTTGCCAAGAGCTCCAGTTCCTCTTGACATTCCCATACCAGTCTTGATGTTACCTTGTTTCATCTAAGGGCTGCTTGACTATAGAAAAATTATATGGATCCGCTTATTAAGGTAAGCTCTCCTATTGTTTTCCTACGCACATTGCAATATGGCGTAGATTTCTGCTTGAAACACTGTGGGAGACTTTCCCAGAGAGAAAAATGCATTTTTCTTTGGTCTTACTCCATATATCGAATCGAAATATTGGCAAAACATGTAAACTTTGGTGTAAGTATGACGTATCAACAATAAAAGATGCTTAAAAAATCAGACGAGCCTAATAAATATAGGGTGTTTCATTAGAAAAAACAGAGTTTTTGTATTTTAAAATTTGGATGTCAACAGAAAACACCCTGTAAAAATTTTTAAGTACTTGAAGCTTTTAAAAAGTTACAGAAGATCCCTAAAGTTAAGAGTTTAGAAGAAATATTCGATTCTGGATATTCTAATTGAGAAAAATAAGTAGTTTTGTACTGTCATGCTTTTTCAAAATTTTACGATTTTGCGTTTTGTTTGGCAAGGTTGAAAAAACTTAAAAAAACTAAATATGGCGTCATATGAATAGTTTTATGAAAAAACAAAGAATGTTAAAATATATAAGGTGTTCCATTTAAAAAAATGTATCTTTCTATTGTCTTACTTTTCTAGACTATCCTGTATATTTAAAAATAATTTTAGAAAATATATTTTTATACCTCACAACTTTTATAAAAACTTTTTTTGACATCTTTAATAGTAGTGACAGTATATTACTTTGCCACACAAATGGACCACCCTGTATAAAGGAAATAGACAATTCATGTGCGAGTAGCAAAACTGATAACGCAAAAGCGTTTTATTAAAATAAAAACATTTATTTAAAACTACAAACCCCATTTCCCTACTGATGAATAAAATATCTTTTAAAAAACACTCACATTAGCATGATTTATTTACGTGATAAAAATTTAGCATTAAGCGTACCCATTAAAATTTATCACTCCACGAGGCATATTTTCGCAATGTTTAAATAAATACTAGCATTTTAACAATTCTAACCAATCAATATTTAAAGAGTAAGCAGAATTTTAGCATATAATACATAATATACATTTCACATATGTACATATAAAATAGTGGATCATATGGCAATATGGGAATTATGGAATGCTACATTGAACCAGCCCAACGCTGGCCATTACAACTTCTCAGTGTTTAGTAATAATTGAATTTCGTATATTAGGAGAGTCCGTCTATGCGCCGAAGGCACTTAGACCAGGTTTGGCCCACTATGCTTACTCTATTTACGCGTGCTCACTATAATACGTGCCAGTGGCGGCTGGCGGTCTTAAAAAATGGTGAAGAGCTAGGTATAGTGCGGGTACTAAAACAAACATTGACTAAAAACCCATGTAACAAAACGTCTCTCTTATCCTCATCTGTCCAACGACCGAATGAAGTTTTGTGCGGGTACTAAAACAAACATTGACTAAAAACCCATGTAACAAAACGTCTCTCTTATCCTCATCTGTCCAACGACCGAATGAAGTTTTGTGCGGGTACTAAAACAAACATTGACTAAAAACCCATGTAACAAAACGTCTCTCTTATCCTCATCTGTCCAACGACCGAATGAAGTTTTGTGCGGGTACTAAAACAAACATTGACTAAAAACCCATGTAACAAAACGTCTCTCTTATCCTCATCTGTCCAACGACCGAATGAAGTTTCCAACAAATTACAAACTATGTCATTAATTGGGTTCATTTTTAAAACGCACAACTAAGTAGGTACGTACACTAATGACTTAACTGAAAAATAAAAACAAAACTTTTTAATCACCCAGTAAATCACGTAAAAACGATATCTATAACCGTACGTTGTATATAATAAAGTTTCGCGAAGCCTCAAAATAAGTACCTTAAGGTTAAGCGAACCAATGCTAAAACAATAGTGCATACGACTGATCTATGTTTAAATTGCCCTTCATCGTAATGCAAATTGTTACATTCTGTTTGCGTGACTGACGTCACGTAACCATAGCAACGGTGACTGTCAAAGCCATGTTGGGCGTTTGGGCTTCACTTGCTTTGAGCTAACGGACACGGTTGTCTGGGGCGCGCCAGAATACACGAGTGTTTATAATTATTGTCCATCGTAGTTAACCGTGGCCCTATTATGCATAGCTACATTCGGGTTAAATAAATATTATAAATTCGAATATAATTACTTTTTAAGGGCTAAATTGGTACATTAATATTTAATATTGTCGAAAACTTTCCTCCTGGTTTTATTCCATTTTTTGGTGAAGAGCCCCTTTACCTACTTCACCTGACGAGCCGCCACTGATACGTGCATATTCAAATCCCCGCATAAGCGACGCAAGAAAAAATAATCGGCAGAATTGTAATATTACATTTTGGTTGTGAATACGCGTTAAACAAATACAAAATGATTTAGCTATATCACATAATATATGTATAGTTACAGTGGCGTTGTAACAAACTCTATATAGGTAAACGCTAGGAAATAATACGCCAGATGTAAACCAAGTGATGCAAATATGCTTCATCTAGGTGCGTATACGATGACCGACGTGAATTCATTGCCATTATCATTTTAATGGTTTGTTATTATTGTATTGGTTAATGTATGTGTTGCTTGTTTTTGATTAGTTAAAACAGGTAAGAAAAATGCCCACGTATGATAATTTGGCTCTTACAAGGCATCTGTACTTTAATTATACGATTTCACCAAACATTTATCAAGTAATTTAAAAAAAAATGTGTATTCTTACATTTTTGTGACTGAATTTTATTGCTTTTAGGGCCGCTTTTACAATATATAGTTAATTTAAAAATTATTTTGCAGTTTAAACCAGAGATTAATCTTTAGTTTATTCTTCATTTTAAAAATTTCGATTTTACAATGTTTTGTTATCTTTTATGTCCAACGACAGCGCCGACCACCATATACTCTGTGCTATTACGTATACCTAACGTCGGTACAGTTAAATTCCTAACCTACAATTTTTATTCGTACCTAAACCCTAAACCGTACATTGAAACTTTATTTTCCTGTCCTTCGTTTGTTAGTGTTATGTACGGAAGATTAATAGTAATGGAAGATTAGAAAAGAGCACCAAATGTTGCAGAACATATTAAATCAAATATAGCTTTATTGTCATAAGAACAGCTTCTCATTGACAAGGCAACCAACTGAAGAAGACAGTTAAAACAAATTAAAATAAAAAATAACATAGACCAGTTAAATAATACCCTAAAAACAAACAAAAGACCCTTACAGTGATACCTCGAAAAATTCAAAACATGAAGTTACACTACTTTTGGATATAGTAAAGCTGCATAAAAATGTAATAGAATGCAAGAAAAGAGACACTTTCTCGTGGAAAGAAAACAATCCAAAAATCACGTATTTCTCGTATTTTTATGACATGACAATGCTGACAAATTCGGAATTTAAACCATAGGTATGGCTTAACTAGTAATTCATCTACAGGTTAGGGTTAAACTTAGTTTTAATTAGTTTGAAGATAACCATAGATTGTAAAAGTGATTAGTTTTGAAATAATTCATGGTTTATAGTTAACTTCACATTGTAAAAGCGGCCCTCATTAAATTTCTTGTAATTTCACCAACTATTTTTTCATTGTAATTCTACCCCTTCTTCTAATAACAGTAAAATATTTCTTCCTAAAAACTTTTAAAAACGATATGATACACTGTTACCCCTGTCCCCCTATCCAACATAATAACAATATGCAAAGATCTAACAAACATATTTGCAAAGCAATTACAAAGACCGTGTTATGTGTGAGTTGACGCAAATCGTGCTTTTCATAGTTCATTTATACACCAAACAATAACTTTTTATATCATGATAAATATTAATACATATTTATATACAGGGTGGGGATTTTAAATGGAAAAATATATTATAAGCCTCACTTTTGTCTAGTAAAAAAAATTGGGACCCCAAGGAGGGGGCGCAGCTACTAAAACCAACTTTTTTTAATTAGAAGACCACTTGTAGCACCTCTGTGGAAACCTTGTTGAAAAAGGAATTTGTCCATATATTTTCTTTTACCACTGTCAAACCATGTATCCGAAATTTAATAAAAACTAATTTAAGGAACAACTACATTAACAATAACTTTAAAACTGTAATGTCACTTTTCTAGCTTAGCAATTGTTAAAAATGTGCCCTATGAGTCTGTTAGCACAGTCCAAACTGATGTTAGAACTCCTCACTTACTCGTTCCAAAACTTCTGGCGTGATTAAACGTATATCTCTGCCCGAATCCTTGCCTTCAACTCTTCCAGATTTCTAAATCTGGTAATATATACCCTTCTTTTTAAATCGCCTCCTAAATAAAAATCTAAGGGTGTACTATCCGGAGATTTGGGCGGCCACTCTATAAATCCTCGCAGTTCTATCTACCTATTTGGAAATGTAACATTTAATAATTTTCTTACATTTCTTGTAACGTTTTTAATACCAGAACTTCAAAGAATATTCATTAATTATGGAAATCTAGACCAAAGGATAGTTTTCCAGCAGGATGGAGCCCCTCATTAGTTTGCTAGAAATGTAGGACAATTATTAAATGTAACAATTTTTTTTACATGACAAAAGCAAGGCCCATAAAAAATCTTTGGGGACGTATTTTTGGATTTTAGAGAGAGAGAGATTTTATTCCCAGAGCCGCTATAAGCAGCGTTCCAGTTACCACCCTGTATGTATATTTGGAAATAATAAGGCTCAAATTAGTTTTTATACAGTGTAAAGGTAATGGAAATTAGAAAACGTTGATGAAAATTCTAATTAAGAACTGTCAAGTTAATAAATTCACCGATGTATTTATCAAAAAGTCTTGTATATTGCAAATTTTTCCAAAACTACTGAATATCATTTTTTGGCTAATTACATACAAGGTGGAATTTTTTACTGAAATAATTAATTCAGTATTAAAAAGCCTCTTTATTTGCTGATAAAATACAGAACTGCGGCTGCGTTTATTTTGGCATACTTTTTTCGTCTCTTCATGAAATTAACCCTTCTTTTTGGGGTAGAAACCGACCCCAACTTTTTTTTAATGTAAAGGTATGTGTTGTAATAGCTCGTTGCAAAGGGTATAAAAATGGGAATATATATCCTGGACTTTTGCATTTTGGTAATCTAGAAAGCCAGACAAATAAAAACTGTAAAATTTATCAACAATTGAAACTACAATTTTTAGAGGAACTTAGGCAACGACTTATACCAGCATCACCTTACACGAAATTTGCCAAATAACCCCGGATATGGAATGTCAATGTTACGTAAGATTAAAGGTTTTTCAAGAAAAAAATGCGCATCATTTCCAACAATTTTTACAATAAGACAAATTGTGTCTTCATTGCCGAAATGAAAAAGTAAATAGTGGGTCGTATTTCCTTTTTTATGCCGTTTCCAACGAGCAAAACAATAGATACCTTTACATTTAAAAAAAAAAGTTGGGGGCGGTTTATACCCAAAAAAGAGGGTCAAATTTTACGAAGATGATAAACCAGTATGCCAAGATTATATTGTGTGTTATTCTTGCCAATCATTCGAATTAGGATTTTTACCTCTTCGTTCGCTGTCAGGGCCTACAGCGTGTGATTCTGATTTTGTGTATCGCTGATAATAATTATTAACTGTGTACTATGGAAGAGGTCTTTAATTTAATTTATGTGAAGATTTTTTTAAATATTCATACACACCTCTACAACTTTTGACACTCTACAAAGCCCAGATTCGACCATCATTAGAATATTGCTCTCATGTCTGGAGCTCTGCACCCAAGCACACCCTTCGGCTACTGGATTCCATTCAAAGGAGAGCCGTTCGTCTGATCGGCGACCTCGAGCTGACCAAGACCCTCGATAGCCTGGAGCATCGAAGACAGGTTGGTGATTTGGCTCTCTTTTACAGATATTTCCATGGCAGGTGTTCGACTGACATTGCCCACTTGATTCCACCTAGAGCAATGCAAAACAGAAATACACGGCGAACCACTGCCGCTCATCCATATGTTGTTCAGCTTAGTACTCCTCGAACTTCATTGTTTAAGAATTCTTTCATCTGGAGAACGTCATCTTTGTGGAATGATCTTCCTGAGGTCGTGTTTCCCAATGAATACAATCTTCAACGTTTCAAGACCAACTTTAATCGCTTTCTTCGCACAAGCACCGCTTCCAGAGTGCCTTAAAGGATTTTTCCTACAGTGCAGGTGTTTTATCATAAAAAAAAAAGAAAAGATCGAATTAAAAGCAAAAGGTACACCAATACCAGATATTAATATTGAAAAATCGGGTGTAAGAAGAGGGAAAAGCTACACGCGCAAATTTAATAGAGACATGTATTTAAAAAATGAATGAATTTGTGGATGTAATATAATCTAATGCTTTATACCGTTTTCCCTTCTTATATTAATGGTGCACTATTTCTTCTAAAATTTTTAATAGTAAACAATCTTGGGAAAACGTTGAAGGAGACTAGAAAATTATTAGAAATCGTGTTAACAATTCTTTCCCTGCTATCTATTGAAATAAAAAGTTAATATCTGAATTAGACAATTTAAATGGACTTAATTTATAAAAATAGTTTTTTTTTGCAAAAATTGCCAAACACAATAAACTTTTCACCAGGAGCCGTCACTGCTTCTTACGTCATAGGCACAAACAAGCAGTAAATTAAAAGGGAAAATATAAAGAGTAAAAGCCACTTTGTAATTTACCTGCAAAAGTTTCAATGTAGGTATACGTTAGTTAATGTCTAGTAGCAGCTTTCCAACTAAATATGTGGTTTAGCCCCTGCCGAGAATTCGAATCGACGGGTCTTTGAAATTTCGCCGCTCCGAAGTTCCGAAACCATTTAAATCTTTAAAGCCAGAGCCTCAAATTCCAGTGGTGTAGATTCTATATATATATGTCGTAGGCTAATTAAAAATGCAGTCGTTTTATAAAACGCCTAGTCGTTTTATAAATGACTAGGCATATTGTAATATGAAGAATAAATACTGAATTTTTACAATTCGACTGAACTTTTTAGGCTTTTCATAAAACGCCGAATTGCACTCAGGCTTATTGTAAAATGAAGGCGTGGGTGATTATTTTTACAATGCGCCTGAAATAAAACTGGACCTATTTAGGCATATTATAATAAGACTGCTACCGAGTCAGGCGAGTTGTTAGTTTAACTTCTTTATGTTTTTGCGGTTTGACAGTTTGTAAACAATCGACGAGTTAACAGTATTTTTCCATTGTTTTTACTTCAGAAACTTTCGTTTCAAGACGTTAGAAGACTCAGAAAGTGATGCGTTTGTTGATAAAGAGTTGTATTATAAAGAGCCTAAAACATTTTACCCCGGTAAGTAATAACAAAAACATAACCTCAAAAGCCAAAAATATTATACCTACTTATAGGTAATTATATTTTTCTACTACTGTAAAAATAAGAGAACTTCGTGGCCCTAGCAACAGAAACGATAACGAAAATAAACCTTCGTGTTACCAATACCATATCATACTAATAACAATATAAATCGGTGTTTTATAAAATGCCTAAGTAGGGTCAATTCGCCAGTAAGCCGGACAGCTCTAGTAGTCGGACAAAACGGTTATAATCGGCAATAATTTTAAAATTCAAATCTATATTTCCCTAAATCTTTTGGGATTCGGTGGCTTCATATTTCCCCTAATATTAAGATTATTATTATTTTTTATGGTTGGTACTATTGAAGGGTGAAAAGCGCGTCAAATCATCAACTTACTTGTGCTGTGCGTTTTAAAGGTTTTTGAAATAGGCTGTATCATTTTTGAAGGTAAGTAAAAGTGATTTAAATCAAATATAATATATTATATACTTGATGTTAGATATATTAAAAACCATCCAAATTGGCATTTAACAAGATTTAAACAGATATTTGTTACAATTTTCGGGTTAAATAAAGATGGACGATTACTCTGGATAAAGGAAATCTACAAAATCTCAATAGTCGGACAGGTTTTCGACTATTGGCAACTTAAGGCTTTTATATATTTGTTTTTTTCTAACTGCTCATCTAAGGTATCGCTTGTCTCTTTTTACCTAAAGAATGAAAACTATATATTTGAGGCAAACGCCAGTGGACGGACAGTGTTATCTCCTAATAATAATAAATTATTAGTCGTCAAAATATGTCCGACTACGGGCAAAGATCGGACATTCGGACAGAGGCATCCCTTAGGATTATTTTTAGCGAAGTAAAATGTTTTTTTTTTATTATTTTTACAGTGCATGAGCACTAATGGGAAAAGTATATTTCGTCGATACGATGAAAACAACCTCAAAAAGCCATCGACGCAGTCAGGGAAGGGGGAAAATTAAAGGAAATATGTAAAGACTACGGAGTTCCGAAGTCAACTGTACAGGGCCGTATTTCAGAAAAGGTTATAAATACGCGGTTGCAGATGGGACCTGATCCATTTTTGACATTTAAACATGAGGCGAAAATAGTCGATGTATTAAAAATTTGGCAAAATGCGGTTTTCCTATTAAAAAAAAACAGAACTGCTGGACACTATTTAGAAAATAGTTAGAGCGGAAAAATTAAAAACTCCTTTTAAAAATGATAGACCAGGATGTCGCTACAATTTGGGCGCGCATGTGTCTTAGGACAACTTTATAATTTTAACTAAAAATGCTTTGAAAAATATCCATCCGCCCGTGACGTTAATGTATAGACTCTGTGGTTTGCAAAATACAACAAACAAGCAGTTCTTAGGTGTTTCTAGTAACTGGATTCGCAGCAAAGAATTTGTTTCCAATTTGTGCCTAATCCTACTTGGGTATGATGATTATGAGTAAAAATGTATGTTCGTTTCTTGAATTATCACAAAATATATGTTATAAATGTATTTAAGTATTTATAAAAATAAATGTGTTGTTAAAAATCTATTAATTGCAGTCCTGGTGGAGATTAACCAATCGTGGACTGTCCGACGACCGGGTAATGCTTGACCGACTACTAGCAAATCCTGTCCGACTAATGGAAAAAAAGCACTTTTTTATTTATTTATTTTTAGAAATAATAGGTATTAAAATAGAAGTTTTTAATGATACTCTGCATAAAATGAAATAATAAATCCCTGGTGTGAAAAAAAGTCACCGAGGATAAGTCTAAAAATAAATATTTTACATTAATATGAAGTTCAGATTTGCGAAAACTGTCCGACTACTAGCGAATTCACCCTACTTTCCAGTCTTTTACAAAACGACTAGTTATAATCAGTCATATCCTAAAACAAACGAGATTGAAGAACCGTTTACAATGAGCCTGAGAGCGATTCGGCGTTTTATGAAAAGCCTAAAAAGTTCAGTCGAATTGTAAAAATTCAGTATTTGTTCTTCATATTACAATATGCCTAGTCATTTATAAAACGACTAGGCGTTTAATAAAACGATTGAATTTGTAATTAGTCTACGACATATACATATAATATAAAATTTCATTTCTTTGATATTTTGGAATACCTAATATTGCTACCTATTTCTTTAAAATCATTATGAAATGCTCCAGTTTAACGGCTAACTAAGGGCCATTTTTTTAATGTGCTGTTATCAGTCAGATACTAAGATGACATCCGGATAGTAATTTGATGGTTTTATTGTGCCAGCTCATATGATTGATAACTTACCCTTCCCGACAAATTGGGAAAACTCTATATGATTGGAGAGATACTACTGTATACCGGGTGATTCACAACGAGCTTGCATTAGAACTTTTGAGGAAAGTACTGAAAATATTTTTTTGAAAATCTGTAGGTTTAAGTTTATCGATATGCTCTCTTAAACTAAAATATTAACATGTTTCTGTCACTTCCGGTTATACCGGTTATATTTTTGGATTTGGCATTAATTTTTAATTAAACATTATGGAACACGTTTTTTACCTAAGTCTACTAATTTCTGAGATATCTGCATATTTTGTAATTATTTCGTAAATGCATAACGATGAAATTATCCGTATATATTTTTTACCTTAGCTCCTGGACTAAAATTTCTTTTGTTATTGTATAGTTAAAGAATCAACAAATCTTAAAAAATAATTAAACTTGGCATAAAATATACAGGGAGGTCACAATTAAGGGCTCATTGTAAAAAATATATACCTACGGATAATTTCATTGCTATGCATTTAAAAAATAATCTAATTTCCACACTGGCTGATACCTGAAACCGGATTCTCGATTCGCTGGAAATAATTATAATTGCCGCTGAATATGAAACACAAAACACAAACACAAAATTGTGTGTGTGGATTCCGAGAAAGTCTCGTTTGAAATAGCGTTTAGAGGGATTTTATTGGTGGCCTTTACTTGCTGAGGTAATAAACTTGAACAAACCCTTTTTTTCTATGCAAAACAAAACGAAAAAAAATATTCAGTCATTGGACTTAATTTTGTTCTAAAAATGTTATGATTTATTGGATACTCGACTATTCCACACTAACTAACTAGGTTTGTTAAAGTAAATTTTAAATATACTTACTTTGTTGGTTTTTTTTTGCTGGGGTTGGCGGAAGAGCCAGTATACTTAGACCTATATGAGGCCCATTGTATCCTCTATCGTCTGGGTAATGTCAGCCAGACGAAATCTACAGCTTAACGTGGAATCCGAACCACGTGTATGCACTAGTTATCCTTTTTACCCCCCCCCCCCCCCCCCCCCCCCCCCAGAAGTCCAGTCCATGGTCCACTCTCTTCTCGGTTTCGTTATAAGGAATCACTAGTGACATATTGCATTCTTAAATCCACTAAATTTCGGACATACTTTTTTATTGTGTGTATGTCCACTCTGGGAATCGAACCCGGTCGCCACGGTCGAATGCCAGTAACTCAACCTCTGAGCCACTGCCGCGACTACTTTGTTGGTTGTTCTATTGTTGTAATATGACGATATGTATTTGAATACGATAAAAACTTGATTTTCTGAAATTTGATAGTTTTAACAATAAAAAATTAGTGGATATAACTATATTTTGCTCACTATATTTTATTACTTACCGATAACAATACAATTTGTGACTTAAAACGTAAAATTCAAAAAATAATAATTTTCACGCCACTGTTTACTCAGTGCCAGTGTAAACGATAAAGCATCTGGCAATGAGATAACACAAACATAACAATTTTTACCGAGTATAAAAAATTCCCTATAAATGCGGTGTTACAAAAAAGAACATGTTATACTTTCATGTTTTATAAGAAGTATCTCTATTCGTATTCGCTAGAAACTTGAAGCATCAAAACTTAAGTGTCGATGTTGGATGGTTTTGAATTTAAACATAATTTTAAAAGAAACATGTGTGTACGTAAGTAATTCCTAAAATAACAATTTACCCACTTAAAGCTCCTCAGAGATTGATGATGACATTGGATGACAAATGGTATTTTCAGAGAAGCAAGATGTTTAAATAAGTATATTACATATTTAAGTGTATGTAACATTTTTAAATAATATTCAATTTATTACTCACTTTAAAACATCTGCGATAGGTTCATCAAAATCTGGTCCATTTTAACTTAAAGCAGCGCTGTCGCGTCTTATAGGAGGGCTACGCCCTGATTCAATTGTCTAAGTGCCTCTCTTCTTTCGGAAAATACGTGTCCTATGCACATATATATTGCTAATACCATAATTCAGCTCGAAAATTTGCTTCTTGATGTAAATATTTGACAGGACCTACTTTCAAAATATTTTTACAAGCTTTTATTTAAATTCACCCGTTAGTTCGGGTGTGTACAGTTTATGGTCAAATAAAACTAAGTAACCAATATTTTACATACCTGAAATACCTTATTCCTGGTATAGAACCGCGATTTGTGCAAAAAAGAATTATGCACTTTTTTCTACCCATCTAGAGACACAAGTCGCTAACAATAACAAAATGTCTGGTTAAGTTTTATACCTAAATTCGCATCCAAAACTTAAAAATAATATCCACAATCACACACAGCACTTCCGAACGAATACAACGTAAAAAAAGATGGAAACGACTAACAACTTACAAACTAACAAAAAAAAATGTCTAAAGTAAAGTTTTATAAATATATTAACACCCAAAACTTGGAAATTATAACCACACAAGAACGAACGAAACAAAAGATGGCGACGAATAAGAATACAAACAACGGCGAGCCGGTTCTGTTTACGATCTGTTAGATATCGTGTCGGTTGCCTAATTTTTTCCCAACTGCGCAAGCGCCACGAGCCCAAGTTTAGGTTATTTTGAATCGCACGATGGGTATCTTCTTGTTTCGTGCGGCTGCTTGTATTGGCAATATAGTGTATGTATATATGGGGTCCTATGCCGGCAATAGACAGAGACAGATGTACGCCTACATCAACGCGCGTTCGTTATTGCGCGTTCATCAACGTCTGTGGTGGATATAAATGATACAAAAAATCACTTTAAATATATCTATCTTTTTTACATTCGGTCCTTGGCAGAATAACAGTCAATGAGCGATATATTAATACAATTTTTTTTTCTAAACTATAGCCTTTGCCTGCTTGCGTATAATAAACCCGAATTAGCCCTTTTTTCTATGTAAAACAAAACATACCTAACCATTAGTTCAAATTAATTTTTTTCAAAAAATTATGTTATTATTTCGTCCGTTTTATGTACTTAACTTCATTTTACACAATTTAGGGAGTATTCACCAGTTATTTTCTGTATTTGTTGGTATATTAAAAGTTTTAAGGTCGATTGGGGTTGGATCCCCGTTCAAAATATATCAGAGAATTTCGCGGTGCATGGCAAAAGACCAACCCAAGTTATTAAAAACGTTAATTTTTTAGGTATATGATATATTAGTACATTATTTATGCATTTAATCTTGTCATAATTGTCTAGAAATGAGTGGAAAACTGGAGATGATTGAAATAAAAAAGTGCATCTGTACTTCGGGAGAAATATATTTTGGTATTAGTTTGGGTATTGATTTTCGCACCATTTCGTGCAATCTTTAGGAAAAAATTGTGGATGCATAGACTTTGGGATAAATGTTTTGATTTCAATTAAAAAAGAACAAATCTGACAAATTTACTTACTTTTGAAGTATATTCTTAACCTCACTTCTGTCATGCGTCAGAAAACGACTACTTAGTGAAATTTACATGTAAATTTCGTTTCCTTATATGACCACTGCGATTGGTCAGTTTCATGAGCTAACTAGGATGGATCTCAATGGAGCAGCAAATTTCCATGGGGGAGCAGAAAAAATTGTTTGTAGAAGTTCTGATACAGAATATTATTATGTTAGAAACCGATCAACAATAGAATAAAGAGGGGACTGTTTTTAATTTTCCTTTTTATACAAAATATTATTAACTCACATAATGAGAAGTCTTCAAAACTCGATGAAAAAACAAGTTATATTGAATCTGTTTGAATCCCAATAAAAATTATATTATTACAAATTTAATCAATGTGATTTGTCCTTGTATTCCTTTCAATCGAAATGGTACTACTTTGCTGTTGTGTATTAAAACATCTTCCAGGAAAGTTGGTTTTTAAAAACTAATTTTAACTAAAAACAAAAATAAGTTAAAATAGCTTTTAATTAGTTGATAAGTAAATTTTGACTGATTATGACTATTTTTAATCAGCACTTTCGGGAATAATAGAATGGCCTTGAATGCAATATAATATACAGGATGTTTTTTAATTGAGCGCCGATACTTAAAGTTGTGAATTCTTGGGTGATTTTAAGAAGAAAAGTTAATATTAACATATGTTCTAAAGATCTTCATTTTTTTTTTCAACAAAATATCGAAAGCAGTCTCAATAAACCGAAGAAAAAAATTGTTTTTTTGTTTTTATTTTTTTATGCAAAAGAGTGCATCATACGAAAGTAAATTTATGAATCAAATTTGCTCCAAAATAAATGAGAATTTTAAATATAAGTTTGGTTTTTAGAAACATCAGTGGCGTACCATTTTTTTCTTTAAAAATATTCAGTTCAAACCCTGTACGGACGTCACTGGTAAAAATTAAAAAAACATATTTTAAGTCAAAAAATGCTCCTTAATGATTAAGAGGTGTGTACAAAATTTCATAAAAATATCTAAGAGTGGTATAATAATTATGATAAAAAAGTTATATTTTTAAAAAAATGTTAATACCCTGTAGCTCAAAAATGAAGAGCTTTAGGACATATGTTAATATTAACTTTTCTTCTTAAAATCATCGAAGGATTCACAACCTTAAGTGTCGGCACTCAATTAAAAAACACCCTCTATAGATAAAGGTTACCTTGTGTGTGACCAGTTCTTTTTGAGAATTTTTACTGGATTAGGGGCATCGGGCTGTGGAGAAATTATTTGTACACAAAATTGTAAAGGCGTTTTGCGTGAAATCCGTATTAATTCCTATCTATCTATCTAGCTAATCTATTGCTCACGTCGCTTATGCGTGATTTGCTGCATGCGACTATAGGACGAAAAGTACTTTTCCAACGGAGTCTCGGGCGCCACCTCTTGGATTAATGTGGTAAGAGGCCCACAGTTACCTTCGAGTAGCTTTTAGACAGTGGAGAAAATAATCCAGGCGTTCAACTGCGTATGGTGCGAAGGAATAATAAAACAATCGGTTTTAAAACATCTTGTATTCAAATACTTTTACATTGATATGTGCCCCATTTACTATCGGTTTAAAATGAATGATCTTACCAGTTAAAATAAAGGAAATAACAGAGAGAGGAGGATTGTATACGTTATTTGTCTGCGGTCCTGTATCTTTTAGTCATTGATTAATCGCGGCTAAAAATAAATGATTCCGGCTTTGACGTCCGACGGCTTGATTAAATTAAAGATTCGCGTCTTCAGGTTCGCAAGCGGTCCGGCGGTCAACTTAATAACAGTAATACATAGACCCGCGGAAATAAAATCAGTACAAAGATCTGCAAGCGCGGTCGCAGCTTAATTAATAGGATAAAGGTCAGGACGGACTACGGTGACGGACTTGCAGATATCAAAAAAGGATGCGGCCTATGTTTGAAAGAAAAGGTTTACGCGGTAAAGCTACTTGCGAATGCGGATGTTACTACGTCAAGCGGTATCGGTAAAAAGTTCCAGAGATAAACGACAATACGACTAGCAGTTCAGTGGCGGTCTTTAGATGGTAGATCGATTTTGCTTTACGCATGCGTGACTGCGTATGAATCCCGCGGACCTACACGTTCTGGCTATCTAACAGTGTATAGAAATTACAAGTGTATGAGTAAGAGAAGGACGGTGTGATGTATGTGGTATTGTGTATGTTGTGTCGGTGTGTGTGTATGAGAGAAACAGAGAAATAATTATTCCGGTTTAATACGTGTATATGAGAGAGAAACAATATGACAGAGCTACTCGGCTAAGATGACCTGGAGCAGCCCGGTCTTATATATGTGAATACCATAAAACAACCCGGTATACGCGTCAGAATGAAAGAAAACATTATATTGTCAGTCGGTGTGAGTGAGAAAGCGGTCAGTAATGCCAGAATGTGTAGTATAGAACGGCGGTTTAAATATCTATTAATATCTACATTTTATTGCTTACCGTTAATTTTTTTTACTTTAACCCGGATGGTCTCGGTATTTGTCCGGAGCTAGTCAAGAGAGTCAACCGGTTGCGGTGTGAGAGTATCGTACTCTGATTGTACGACGGTACGATCTCGCTAAGGAAGGCTCTCAGCCGGGATGGTCCCCTTCCACTCGGCGCGCGACATCGAGAAGTACCGATGGCGACGGCGGTTCCGCGCCGACCCGTACTATGAACAATGGGGAATGAAGGAAAACTAAGAAAAGCTATTTCCCGGTATTTCGCGACGGAAAACTTTAGAAAATTAATCAATACAATTAATATGAATAATTTACGAACAAGAATGAACTTTATGCGACGAAAAATAAGAAAGTTAAGAACGGATACGTATACAACCCTGTAAAAATAATGTAACTTCGTTACAAAATATATTTAATAATTCGGTTAGTATAGAGAAAATCTTTACATTAACCATTACTTTTTTAGGAAAAGTAAGGACACACTATACTACCATTAACTAAAATAAATTTAATTAATAACTACTTAAAAAAGGAATTTAAAAATTAATTATTTTTCAATTACCCTTGAATTTTAAAATAAAATGAAAACACCATATTTTATTCCCTTTTTTTAGTTTATTAAAATAATTAAACTTTACAGCTTGACGAACATAATTTAAAGGTTGGAGACAATGACGGTTCTTGAACGGCAGTAGAGTTTTGGACTTGCATTGTCTTTATTTGTTTAGAATCACTACGTTTCAACTGGTAAGCATCTCCATAATAAATAAAGACAATGCAAGTCGAAAACTCTACTGCCGTTCAAGAACACAATTTAATTATAGATAACATTACTCAGCATCTCTACATTATGTAACGGAACTCCCATGTGGTAAAAATGAATTTAAAACTGATGTTATATTCAACCACTAATGTTAAAATTTTGCTATAAGTAAGTAATTATTATAAATAAATATGTGATAATTAATTACAATAGCCCACACATATTATTGTCGTAACATTACATCATAAATATGAAATAAGGTTATATTAGGTACTTCCATGGTTTTAGTCTAGAAAAACACACACGCTGCTGTTTTTCATCGAATTTATTATCAAATAACTAACATTTAGTGCTGTTAACATTACTAACCGATCTCGCGTAAAATAGTCAATAGCTGATTCCAAGTTTATTACTGTCCGAAATGTCTGATGCAAGAAAAGGAATGACATTTCTCATTATATTAAAATTACAAAAGAAATTTAGTTGGATTACATGTTTGGAATTAAAATTACTTGTAGTGATTTAATTACTTTATTATAAATTAACTTATTAAAAGTAATGGATTGCCGTAATTATTTCATTTCCCGGAATGTTTCATTATTTTTCTACGACAGAAATTAACAATACCATATTTACAATTTTAAGTTAATAATGCGTCAGTGGCGGCTCGTCAGGTGAAGTAGGTGAAGCTCTTCACCAAAAAAATTAAGACCAGGAGGAAATTTTTTCAACAATATTAAATATAAATGTACCAATACAGCTACCATATTAGCCCTTAAAAAATAATTATGGTAGAATTAATAATATTAATTTAATCCTAATGTAACTATGCATTTTGGCGCACCCCAGCCGACCGTATCCGTAAGCTCAAAGCAGCAAGTCAAGACCCAAAGCCCAACATACAGTCAAGTGGCTTTGATTTTCACCGTCGCTATGGTTACGTGACGTCAGTCACGCGACAATATGTAACAATTACATTAAGATGAAGGGCAGTTTAAAAATTGATCAGTCGTATGCACCATTGTTTTAGCATTGGTTCGCCTAACCTTAAGGTATTTATTTTGAGGCTTCGTGAAACTTACGATTATAGATATCGTTTTTACGTGATTTTTATTTTTTGGTTAATTCAGTAGTGTAAAATTAGTCAATGTTTGTTTAAGTACCCACACTATACCTAGCTCTTCACCATTTTTTAAGACCGCGAGCCGCCACTGTAATGCGTTACATTTTATAATGATTACTGCTCAGTTCTGCTTTATACTTTAATGAAAATTTACGTCTTATTTATTTGATTTGTTTTTTAGTTGCAGAACTTTTCTAAAAATTGAAATAACTATTCTATATTTGATTTCATATCAAATCTATTTCGATATCGTTTTAGTATCGTAATAAGCTTATTATAAAGCTGGTATACACCGGGTGGTGCATCGTGGTTGGAAAGATAGGAAATCCCATGCAAGTTTTAGATTGTCCCGTTGCGCCACTGTTGACTTTAGAGCTGGGTTGTAGGGATAATTTTTTAGGGTCTCTGTGTGGTGAGTGCACATGCGGAATTTAAATAATTTTGGACAACCCGATCTTAACTTATTTGATTGACGATTGCGGTGGGTTTTTCATTGGAATTAAAACGAACATTATTTTTAAAATGGATCTTTTAATAGAAAACGAATTATTTAACTTAAAATTAAATCTATTAAATAGTATTAAAATCATCATGAATTGCTAAAAGGGGAAGGAAATAAGTGGGTGTTTAAAAATAAAAAATTGTTTATTAAAACACCTAATTATTTTAAGAAAATTGTACAATCGTTTGGAATATTGTTAATTCTTAATTAAATGTTCAAATAAACCGCTATTTTCTGTTAAACAATATCCTGAGCGATCGTAAAAGTCTTTACAAGCATTAGCGAGTTTTTACTGGGTAGTTCTTTCAGATTGCATTAAAATTGAATTTTTTAACTTCTCTAAATTTTCAAACCTAACACTTTTATATAGAATTTTTTTTTGCCCCCGGAGGAAGCAGTCGTTTGGTGAGAGGTCAGGAGACCAGCTAGGTGGACAATTTGGACACATGGACAAGTTGTCGGTCGAAACTTGGCCAGCTGCCAAGCATTATTTAAAAATTCCATTGTCCATATCGCACTTCGCCTATGGCGTCGTGCTCAATTTACTTCCTCTTGAGATATATACATCATATCCACTCTTATTGTATAAACTACTATTGTTTTTAACCTCATTGTAATTTTTCTGTATTTTCATTATATTTTTCGAATTATCTATACTTTAAAAAGAAAAATATTTTTTATTGTAAAAATAATTTTTACTATCTTTTGAAAACACTCATAACAGTTGCACTAAGTTTAATTAAAAAAGTGGATATATAAAGAAGTTAATTAAAAATATCATACCCATTTGTGCTAACTTCGGTATATTTATTCTATCAAATTAGCATGTCATTTAACTTGATGGACGCTTGATATAGCTTCATTAGTCTATGTCTTAGCGTCGTTTTCAAAATGTAATTAATTAGAAGATTTAAGTTAGTTTCATGTTCAATAATTGCATATATAATTATATTACTTTCTAATGGAGGAATTAAATTTAATGCAGACTCTAAGCGGCTTATGACGCCTAACCAATAAATATCATAATACTGATTGATGAATTTGTAGGTAAGGAAGACACCCAAGTCCAGCGACATATTTACAGATGAACCCACTAAAATTTTAGTAATTACGTAATTCCTAAGTAGGTAAGGGCCATAGCTAGGCGTTGACTATAAAGGGGGGGGGGGGGGGAGGCAGGGGTGAATTTAGAGAAGAATTGTGGGGATCATGCCCTAATTTTTTGGTGGTTTAAGTATTTTTTTTTCCTGATATACTGCCTGTGCCACGTCCAAGAATGTTTTTTATGTATACCATCAATACGGTTTTCGTAAGTCCAGATCAACAATGTGACCTTCTAGCATATGTCACCCATCTTTGGAGCAACACCATCGAACATCATGGAGAATCCCGGGCTGTTACACTGGACATCTCTAGGGCTTTTGATCGTGTTTGGCACGATGGGCTTCTAAGTAAATTGCGATCCTACGGTATCCATAATGGATTTTGTTTATGGTTAACCAGCTTCCTTAAAAACCGTTCTCTGCAAGTGGCGATTGACGGGTTTCTCTCAGACACCTTCACCATCAATGCCGGTGTTCCTCAAGGGTCCATATTGTCGCCAACCCTCTTTTTACTATTAGCGACCTTCTCGTGAAAACCCAAAATCTAATTTATAGCTTTGCTGATGACAGCACACTTGTCTCATCTTTTACCTTGACTCCCCAAACATCCGCTGCCGACGCACATCTTTGCAGGCAGCATGAAGTATTGCGCCTCAACAATGACCTGGAAGAAATCTTGGCTTGGGGTGACAGTAACCAAGTCGAATTTAATGCTAAGAAAACCCAGGCAGCAGTCTTCTCCAAAAAGGTTAACATTGCAGAACCGGATATAGTCATGGCAGGACACGAAATTCCCCTAGTACCGTCTATTAATTTGCTGGGGGTCAATCTGGGAGGTAATATGTCTTGGCATGATCACGTTGCCGCAATTGCCAAGGCAGCTGCACAGAAACTTGGTGTACTTTTCCGCACCAAAAGGTTGTACACACCTCATCAACTTTTGACACTCTACAAAGCCCAGATTCGACCATCATTAGAATATTGCTCTCATGTCTGGAGCTCTGCACCCAAGCACACTCTTCGGCTACTGGATTCCATTCAAAGGAGAGCCGTTCATCTGATCGGCGACCCCGAGTCGACTAAGACCCTCGATAGCCTGGAGCATCGAAGACAGGTTGGTGATTTGGCTCTCTTTTACAGATATTTCCATGGCAGGTGTTCGACTGACATATATTGCCCACTTGATTCCACCTAGAGCAATGCAAAACAGAAATACACGGCGAACCACTGCCGCTCATCCATATGTTGTTCAGCTTAGTACTCCTCGAACTTCATTGTTCAAGAATTCTTTCATCTGGAGAACGTCATCTTTGTGGAATGATCTTCCTGAGGTCGTGTTTCCCAATGAATACAATCTTCAACGTTTCAAGACCAACGTTAATCGCTTTCTTCGCACACGCACCGCTCCCAGAGCGCCTTAAAGAATTTTTCCTACAGTGCAGGTGTTTTATCATAAAAACAAAAAATTATAAACTTTTTATGAATGTTCCTAGATTTACACTTTGTGGTCTGTAACAAGTTAATTTCTAGTTTGGTACCATTTAGAGTAATTTAGACCAACAACCTATTATATATGGACGCGGATTTTTTACATATCAATCAATCAATCAAAATAGGCTTGATTGTTATATAGAAATAATCTTGTTAACAAAGCTAAAATATACATACAAGCAGGTGCAACAGAACCATGCTTAAACCTTAAACCTTAAAAAGTACACAATAGAAATAATCAAAGGCAAAATATAACACCCTATAAAACAAGCAAATAGCGACAAACAACTCATGATGAAATGGCACACAAAACAAATTTTACAAAATGACCAATTCTGTTAACACACTGAGTTAAAATGTGTCGTTGTAATACTCAACCAACTCGTAATAGGCTCTCTCCGCCAGTAGTTCCCTTACAGTTCTTTTAAATAGTTTAAGAATAGGAAGGTCCCTTATATATTCCGGAATATATTCCTGAATATGTTCCTGACACCTAAGGGTGGAAGATGGTATAGGCAGATATAGTTCTCGTGACCTTCTAGTATTGTGAGAGTGGTCGGGAATTGGCAATGTGTCTTTGTGTTTGTAAATCATGCAGACCGTTTCAAGAATAAACAGAGATGTTAAAGTTAATATTTTCCTGGATTTAAACAACGGTCTGCATGACTCTCTGTATATTTATATGTATCTCACCTTTAACACCCACTAGTTTAAGCACTGTTGCCAGATCTTTCTTTTTGATACCTGCGAAATAAAATTAACTTAATTTAATATACATACATATTTTACGTATAATTTTAAAGCTACAAAATCATACAAATACCTTTTATTCTTCTCCAAATATTATTTTTCATTGTACGTATATGCTGACACAATTCTAGTGTTATTTTAGGCAACAGAGAAGATGTTAGGTTTATTCTTCTCATGGGAGGGACCACCCTTCTTAACTACAGCCCTGAGTAGGTACCTATAATTGACTGATTGATATCCAACTGTATCCCTGAACAATAATGGCAAAGGTGGCAATTTTACAACCTCGAGCATATAAACAAAGTTCCCATGATTTGAGTATGCGCAGTGTAATTTGTTATTTGTCGATTAGAAAACATGGACAATTTTGTCCACGACTATTGTATAATATGTTCATTATATATGTGTTTGCTCAATAATAATACCCATTATTCACTAGTGAATAAGGAACTCATAATTCACTAATGAATAATGAAATCGACAGGTAATGCGATTTGAAATCAAAAAATACCATTGGTCGTTTTCCCTGTAAGGTCCATCCATAATACGATTTTGTGTGTATGATGAAAAATTCAAGCATGCCATGAAATGTCCAATCGAAGCGCTTTGTAATTTTATTTTGAAACGTCAAAATATAGTTCAACTTATCAACTTTAAAGTTAAGAATTGTATTAAAAGAGCTTACAAAATGATTAGACATAGTGAAGATGACCAGATATACAGGAAGCAGCAAAAATAGCATGTTTAAGTTTATTACCAGAAAAATCGAATTTACCCCCAAATTTACAATATCAGACGATTATTACCTAATTTGCAAGAAGTATATCAGCCTTCGTTCATCTTTCGTCACAACTAATATTTTTTTTCAATTATCAAAATGGCAAATGTACCTCACAAAGGATAGGAATTAATAAATTTACGCAAATGGGGAGACAACTAGCAACATTTCTGCAATTACCCACTCCAGAGAAATATTCTGGTCACAGTTTTCACAGATCTTCAGCCACTATACTTGTAGACGCAGGGGGGGATATAACTGCATTGAAAAAACACGGTGGATGGACATCCACGGCGGTAGAAGAAGGATATATTGATGACTCAATGAAAAATAAAATGGAAACAGCTAAAAAAATATCAGACGCGATCCAGGAAAATCCTTTTGGTCAGCCGTATATACACAATGAGGCAGTATCTACATAAACATCTTCATCTACATCTACTACAACGAATAACCAAGATGTTAATGTAGAATTAAATTCGATTCCTACAATTAACTTGGCATATTGTGTGAATACAAATATTACTATTCATATTTCTAAATAAATAAAGATGTTTAGTAATTCTGGCTACAATTATTATTGGATAGTCGTGGACAAAGTATAGTATTCTACTCGCATATAATGGCTTTCATTCACTTGGATAAAATTATGAAACTCGCCTACGGCTAGTGTCATAAACTTTACCCGCGTGAATAATAGCCACCATTATATGCTTGTTGTATAATATACTATTATATGGCAATTTTGTTGCGGATTTTAAATTATAATTTAAATGTTACTCCTAGTTGGCTATGACGGCATTGAAAAACAGTCAACTGCTAACGGATCTATGCAGCTGTCACTTACCATTTGACAATTATTAATACTCATTCCGGAGCGCTTAAATAGTACAAACAGTCATAGCCAACTAGAAATAACTGAACTTACAATGCGCAACGAAATCACCGTCTAAAAATATTAAATTGGCATTATTCTAAAAACTAAAATTTTTCAGAACAGACAACCTTACACAAACTTACGCTTATTTTTAATGCTAAATAAGAAATAATTATAAAATTCATATATATATATATATATAGGGTGTTCCATTTAAAATAAGCTAGTTTACCCTTACTTCCGGTATAACTGGAAATGTCACCATATTGAAAATATTTTAGTCGTGTTGTTCCCATCAACATTAGCATGTTGTCAAATTTTCAAAATTTTCCTCTGTATAGTTTTCCATATATAGATCGAGGCAATTCCCGGTAGGATACCCTGTATAATGCTATAAGAATAATTTGTCCATGGTGCTTATAATACTTACTTATGTCCAGATTAGTTAATAATACTTTATATACTGTTCTTTTCACATTTTTTTATTAATTCTATAAAAACAGTTATTATATAAATAATATACTAAGCCATATTTTATCCTGTCCAGAAAACAAACTCTTTATTCGCCAATGTCAACAATATTTTCTATCGCCTTTTTAGAAAAATATAGCTAGTAGAAGTTTTGTGTGCGTATTAATAAACAAGAAAGAATATTAACGGTTAGCTGACAGTGTTCTGTTCTTTACCTGAAAGTACACAGGGATGACCAAATAATGCATTTCCAGGGGGCCAGGTAAACAATGACGTCCATTTAGTCCTTATGAGGATTCATCGAAAAGTCACCAGACTGCAAAATTGCAATTACAATATTTATTTAGAACAAGCAAAAAGTTAGTCTTGCTAGCCTATTTGCTTTTTGTTTTTCCCATGACATGTAGTTATTCTAAAAAGAATTAAAACAGCAAAAATGTTCATATTTAACTAAAAGCAGACGAAGGTAGCTCAGTGGTTCAACAGTGGCGGTCCGAGTTCGATCCTCGGAGCAGGCTTGGAGAAATGCATCAGTATGCTATTAGTAATTCCTAATTTCTGGACCGAGGGGGGATTTGTCGTCGACCTTTGGGGACGAAAAAACAATCACTTAGTCCGGATTCCTAGGTAAGGTGTAGATCCTGTCTGGTTAACATTACTCAGACGATAGGGGATATAATGGGACAAAGTCATATAACTATAAGCAAGAGAAAGATCACTACTTGCTCCCGGCTCCCTCCTCAAAGAGGTCCCCACACCTGGATCAGTCAAAGCGCTGAAATAAAAGGACAAGAAATCCTATCTTACTCACAGTGTTGCCGATCTGTTACAATCGTAACAGATCTGTTAAGTTTTTAAAAGATCTGTTACGCTGTTATGCCTTTAAGCAATCTGTTACGTTTTCTTGAGGTGTGATTTTTTTGGGTAGAAGAAGGAAGGACCCCTTTTTGTGGTTTTTTAGTCATTACTTTTATCCAGGTTCGCCGTTTGTGTATGTTGTGTAGGGGTAGGGTAGGTCGGGCTTGTTCGGGTTCGTCCCCTTTGCGTATGTTATGTAAGGGTGCTGACCTTTTTTGTTTTAGAAGTCGCTTTTGGACAGAACAAATATTCTATAATGCTGTTACTATTTTAGTCAATCTGTTACGGTTTTTAAGCTAATTTGTTACGATTCAAAAACATTTTGTAGCAACACTGCTTACTCACTCCTTTTAAATCGAGAAGACTATGGCATAAACTTTTAACAAAAATGCAATAAGAGGACGAGGTCAACATTGTGTTTACCCAAAATCACTTGAGATCTGACAGCTCTAAACCCTTGGATATTTTAAGACGATTTCGCGTAAACACAAAGTGGACCTTGCTAACTTCCGTTTAAAATGTTTCTTGTTATTACATTCTTTTTTAGTATAATTAAAGGCTGAATTAAAATAGGATCCTGTTTTAATAAAAATAAAGTTCCAAGTCAACACAATTTTAAATGGCTTTTATATCTTTATAATTTAACCTTTCAGAAACTATGTTCTTAACGGTTTCGCTAATAAGGTGGCGAAACAAAAACTTACCGATAGCACTTTACGAACATAATGGATAGCACACATATGATGGATTCATAACATAAATAATTATTAACAAGGATTTTGTGTTCTATAAGCAACTAATTACTTTCAGATCGTTATCGCGTTTAGACAATGAAAGCCAATTAAAACTGGTCTACTTCGTATAATGAGCATCGCTTCTCAATATTTTGATGAATAATGAAATGACTCGGCTATTGCGACGGATTTCAAAAACAAAAATTTTAATGGAAATGTTTTTTTTTTGGCTTTTCTCCAAAATAATGGTGGGACGAGAATCCTTTATGGTTATTGAGATTATCATTAAAAGTTATTTTCAAATAAATTAAGGTTTTTACTACGACGGACGCAATAATTATGTAGGCAACTTGACAAATCTTTATACAGTTAATTAGCTCCAATTCTGAGTAGAATAATTCATAAAATATAAATTCATAGAATGTATTATCGTAACAATGAATATTTAATATTTAGTATTATAGGAATTATAGTACGCCATAAAAATTATAATTTTTAGTTTCCTCATAAGGGAAAGTATCCATTCTGATCGTAAAGAACATTTGTTTTTAGATACCTATTATTAGATGTCGAGGTTTATTAATAAAAATAATAATAAATATATTTATTTGTGCCAGAAACAATAATAAATTATATGTAATAAAATGAACTTGTAAACATTATACTATAATTAATTAACTAAGCATTGGTGACAGTAAGATAGGTACCAGTTGGCACAAAAAGGTAGGATTTTGATTAGTAATTAATCAGTCTTCCAATCCGACCCTAAGAAAATGTTGTTTAAAAGTAGAATAAATTAATTTTTCAGATTGTGGATTAATATACAGGGTGATTCACGTTGAGTGGCCAAGTAGAAGATCTCGGAAAGAAGTAAACTTATCTTTCTAAAAATTTGATAGCAGGCATAATTGGCTTTGAGCTTTTAAAATATTATATTTTGACGTTTTTGTTACTTTCGGCTATACCGGAAGTTAATGCCAACTTTGCTATTTCAAATGGAACACCCTGTATATTTTAGCATTTTTGATTACCTTATTAAAATCTAAATAACTTTTGTTAGTATTAATCTATTCCTATCTCTAACCGTTTTTGAGATATGAATTATAAAATTATTTTTGTGTGTTAAAACGCTCCGAGAAGAAAGTTTAGTAACTTTGAAACTAATAAAGGTAAACATTTAAAATTTTGTAAGCTTTCAAGTAATAATCGTTTGACTCTGAGCTTTGTTACCATTTGCTATTAAGCGCCTATGTTCGTTGCTCAGCTATTTCTAATTTTCAAAGTTCCCAAAATTCCGGTCGAAGCCTTCTTTTCAAAAATAATGTCGCATTAACACAAACAGAAATTTTAAGATTTTTTATTTAAATTGTTCATAATTCCAAAACCACTAAAAATGTGAATTGTAACACAATAGGCATTTAAATAGGAAATTTAATTCTCTACACGTTAGTAAGCTAAAAAATAGGGTGTTCCATTTGCAAAAATTGACTTATGCACATTTATTTAAATGGAAACATTGGCACAATTTTAAGAACTCCCTGTATAAAAAACGTGAAACTTAAGTAATTTAAACTAAAGATCTATGTATTACTTGAAAGCTTAAAATTTTTTTAAATGTTTACCTTTATTAGTTTCAAAGTTACTAAACTTTCTTCTCGGAGCGTTTTAACACAAAAAAATCCTTTTATAATTCAAATCTCAAAAACGGTTAGAGATAGGAATAGATTAATATTAACAAAAGTTATTTAGATTTTAATAAGGTTATCAAAAATGCTAAAATATACAGGGTGTTTTATTTGAAATAGCAAATTTGGCATTAACTTCCGGTATAACCGGAAGTAACAAAAACCTCAAAAGATAATGCTTTAAAAGCTCAAAGCCAATTATGCCTGCTATCAAATTTTTAGAAAGATAAGTTTACTCGTTTCCGAGATCTTCTAATAGGCCACTTAACGTGAATCACCCTGTATATTATTGAACCAATTATTTTTAAAAGAGGTTTTATATTTTTCTGAATGATTTGTTGATATTTCTAAATTATTTTGATTTTTAGTATTCATGTTTAATAATTCTATATTGAAGTTTTTCATATAGATAATCAGGTTTTTTATTAAAAATTGTTTTATAAATTAAAAAAATTAAGAGCCTTCCGTACCAGCGTAAAACGCGGCATCGTTTCCTAGCTTGTCTAGTTAAAAATTTAACACCAAAATTTTACTAAGGGGTTCACAAGAACTTCTAGCTTAGCAGATGATTGACTGATTTTTTTTGAGTTTCAATTATCTAGGTTTAATTCATATCAGCTGCCATGTAGAACATAAAAATAGAAATATTGCGGCTATTCATGTTAATTTCTTATTTTTTATTATAATTACACACGATATCCCGATATTATTTTCAAAATCTCCACTAATGCTGCGCCCCTTAATTCTCGTAAAATTCGTTTATATAATATTTTGTATATACACAACGAAATTTTATTGCCATCGCCAGTCGCGGGTACCTACTGGGTCTCCCAAAGGTCCCGCATAAAATTAATATCAATTAAAGGAAAATGACCTAGGAAAAACCCAAGGTCCTTAGATAGATAGGTTGTCTGGTAACATTGGGGCGGAAGCGACGATGAGCGGGGTGTCCGCGTCATCACGAGGAACTTATACATTTGTTTACATCTGATTTGTATGTGTTTTAAGCTAGATACAACGCAAAAAAGCGGTTTTCAGTGTTATTTGTGTGTTTAACGTTAAATTCTAAAGTGTGAATATATTTGTTTTTGAACTGATAATAACATTTAGTGGAAAAACTATTAAAAATACTGAATTTTCATCAAATTTTCTTCTTCTTCTTTTTCTATTTCGTTTGGGTAGCCTTAGTGGTCAAAGTTTTAATTTTGTGTATTTTAAGGTTAGTTTATTAAACTAGATTCTCACGCTAAATCGTTAGTTTCAAACGAATTCTGTGATTATTTATTTAGATAATGGGTGGTGGCAATGTTTGTAGCATAGCTACATGCAAAAGTAACTCCGAAAGGCCAGATCCAGATGGAAAAAAGATAATTTTATTTACATTTCCAAAAAACCCCAATATTTTGAAAGATTGGATTAGAAAATGTTGCCGAAAAGACAATTGGACGCCTCAACACAAACGATTATGCAGTAAGCATTTTCTTTTAACCGATTACGATGACGAAGTTCAAGCTAGGATAATGAATTTCCAACCAATGCATTTAAAAAAATATATTTGTCAAATATCAAACAATCTATTAAACCATATTTTCAGAAATATTTTTATACCAACAATACATTTTGATAGTGATTTAAAATGAAAGTGTGGTGGGGTGTGGTTGGTTAACTTAGTATAGTTATCTCTAAGTTAACCTGAACTAGAAATACCCAACAAACAGGTATTAAAATAAAATAAACAATGTTTTTATAGACTTGCAAATCCATGCCTTCACAAACAATTTAAAAGAGAATAAATTCAGTTCTTAAAGATCACTCTGGTGTATCATTACTACATCCCCTTTACACCCTTTACATGGAGTACATCACTAAAAGTATTTTTAAATTTATGGTATAAGTGCAGTTTTATTTCTCGCAATTTCCACAATTCCTATTTATGATAAAACGTGTTTTTTTAAATATACATTTTTTGACACTATCAAGTCCAATTCTTTTAATAATTTTAGCACTTGTACCTATAATGTTTCTGGGGCTATTTTCTGATAGACCTATTTAATTACAATATTAATATAATAAGGTATTTATTAAAAGATTTGTTTATATATTACCGCAATCATAAATTCTTCAATAAAAGAAAATCAAACAGAAAAATATTTTGTTACGATAATAGTAATGATTTGTAAAAAGCGTTTTAAGGGCTAGATTCAGTTTATTTTCCCTCTTAAATAGGGTTCGTCCATCGGGACTATATTTCTTCATTTCTATATATGTATGATTTACACTTGCCTCTTTAAAGTTGCGGTAACTACGTGATTCGTGATCATGTGCCAGAAGTTATATTTTTTAAATTTAAGCTATGTAAAAGAGTCACAATATCTCAATATTGGCTGAGAGATTTATGGCACACCTACACACAATTTGTCGACAAATGATATTTAAAAAAACACGTTTTAAATTACATTTCCAAACTCCTTAGCTTGCATTCGTATATCAAGAGATTTTAAAAAGTTCCTCTAAATGACGCATTCCCGCGCATTAAATGCGAACATCTGATTGGTCCAAAGTTACCAGACAACCTATCTATCTAAGGACCTTGGGAAAAACCCTCGAACCCGTAAATTTTTATTTAACACCCTATATATTGCATTATTTTTTGATTCCCCACAAAGTTAATGTCATGTAGAAGGTAAAAATAAGAACACAAAGTCTTCCTCCACTGATATATTATAGAAATATTTTAGTAAACTTCTCTACATGTTTCGAATGCAGAAGCATTCATCTTCAGGAGAAAAATTAAAAGAAGAAAGGACCAGTAGATATCACCCTAACTGAGCAACATAAATATAGGTTCGGTATAAAATGAGTGGAACAATGAAGAAATCGATACACATTGCATTGTGAATTAAAAAAAAAGTAGGCACTGTGAAAACTTTAAAGGTAGAATGAAAAATTTAACATCTTCGTGTGGAAGAACTGTCGAAAGGTCAGAATGAAGTAAAAGGGAATGATGAGCAAACTATTAGCTAGTCATTAGAGAAAAAAAAATTTTTTTGGAGAAGAAGTAAATATAAGTGTGAGGAAGAAGACTATTAAAAAATTAATTGGAAATTAAATTAAATTTTAATGCATTACTGGATGTAAACCTGAAAAAGAAAAAGACATCTTTTTAGGATACATCAAGTGGCCAAATATAGAAAAATCTTACCTCAATGGTTTACGAATAAACATAATTAAAGTAGAAATATAAAAATTGAATTTTACAAAATTCTTTCATTTTTCTTCCATAAAGTCAAGCAATGCGTCCGAAACCTAACCTCTACAAAACAAAATTGTAAAAGGTAATACTTCAAAAATTAAGCGTTTCCGATAAAATCGGCATTTGAATTCGTAATCCACGCACCAAATTACATCGTTCTTATTCATTTTTGGCGTGGTGTAGCTATAACAGATAATTATCTAACTTTCCCATCTCACCTTTAATGCATCTAGAAAACTGTACAAAAGTAATACTCGGCACTTTTTAACAACTGCGCAACTTCGTGATTTGGTATCATACGGCTTTTTGGCTCCCCCCCCCCCCCCTGAAATTTACTGTATGGGCGTCCATGGAAGAAAGTAATACAGGTAGGAGTTTTTTTATAAACTTCAAGTATTACGGTTTCGGCGTATCAAAACTTAGTCAAGCTTTATTGGTGAAATAAAACAACTTTTCATTCTATAAAAACAGTAACACGTTTTATTATACTTTATAAGCGTATTTTGACTATGACTAGCTGTACATTATATATAGCAATATTTTATACATATTCACATCTTTTTTTCGACATTGGTCCGAACGTACATCGTCCGAACCAACCTATTTTCACAGTTTTTTTATTTACATAGTGATATAGATATTTTCTTTGGTGTAGAAAGTAGCCATCAATATAGAATGTATTAGTTTTAGTATTATGTAGTCACTATTTATTAGTATCAGTGCTTAGAAAAACATTGATGCCCAAAAGTAAAATTATAAATACCTAATATCAAAAGAATCAGATCTAATAATCTAGGTCTAGAAGTTAGAGGCGTTCAACATGTACCGGGAAACGAGCAACATGAGGAATTTTTTTCTATTGACTATTATATTAATACATGTCTGCCAGCCTGTTTTTGTTGGGAATGTTGATAAAAATAAGCACTTACTCTTTTTTAAACAGTTTTATGCTTTAAACCAGAAACGTAAAAATTTGCATGCACCTTTTTTCCCGTTATTTCATCCTGTCCGGTAAATGTACTTACCCTGTACTCATTTGCGGCCGGTAAATGGAACATTACAGTATCAGATACTGTCATGAGTTGCCCCTAGCAACAATGGTATGATTTTAGAAATAATGACTGGTTACTTTCGATCCTTGACAAGTTGTCACTTAGAAGGTAATATGACCTATTTGTTTATTCTTTTTAAAAATGATTATAAAGACAGGATGAAATAAAATATCATACGATACACGTCCGTTAGGTGTTATTACAGCAGTCGTTTATATTCCAACTCGTACTGTAATAAGTCACCTACCGTCCTTGTAACGTAAAATACTATTAACATTACTCCCTACCCGTATGCAAATTTTTACGGCTGCCTCAATGAACACTTTGTCTAAAAAAAATTACCTGGAACACCTTTTTATATTAACATTTCGAGTAAAAACAGTTCATACAAACAAAGAATTCATGTTGCTAGTTTACAGGACGCCTTTACCTTCCTTTCTATAATATTGAGGTGCAACAAAATTATTCCACTGACCTATTCGCGGAACTGATCAAACGAATCCGCCAACATTTCGGTGTCGTGGTGTGATAAAGTCAGCTTTATGGCGTCACTTAAAGATAAAGGAGCCGTTGATGAAAATTAATGTAAAGCAACAAGGTCGGCGGATTAATTTGAACGCACCTTTACATATTAAAAAAAAAACTAGCAGCACAGTTATAGAAGAGTACTTATGTCTGAAAAAATAAAGATTGTTGTTAAGAGTATGGGTGTCGATTCCTTTTTTAATTTTCTCTTTGTAATGATGAAGTATATTATGTGACAAGCCAAAATATATTTCCATCACTTCTACATCATTCAACCAGATTTGTATTAGATGTATTTTGAATGTTTAAAAGTTTGAAACAATGATATTTGTCTTTAAATCACAACGTTTCAACTGGTAGTTGCTATGCATCTGAAGACATCTGGAAATACTTACCAGTTGAAACATTGCGATTTAAAAACAAATAAAGACAGTGCAAGTCCAAAACTATCACTTATGAATTTTCATTTTTTTACTGTAAAGTATGTATTATTTTTTGTCCTGTCACATAGTGTCGCGGCGTGCATGCTAAAGACAAATAATGCAAATCTTGATTTTTTCAAATTAAAAACGTACTTAATGAAATGAAATTTAGTAAAATGACCTTTAAAACTAGGTCGTCCTATAGCCATTTCTTATTTAACAGTTTTGCTGTAGTATTTAAAATGATAGGATTAACATTTTGTCTGTTATTACCAAAAAGGTTTAAATTTCCGACCGATATCAAACTGACAATAAGAATAATTAAATATTATAGCATTTAATTACATAATTTGGTATTGGCCTATAAAACAGCAACAACTATTTCGTGTTGGGATAATGTGCTAATGATAAAATAAGTATAAACCATAAATTCGAAATTTTAAACCTTCTGTAAAATTTTACAGAAACATTTACTGCTATTTTAACCATATTTAATCCTTACAATTTACAACTAAAAAAAATAAAATAAAATTTTGGGCAACAACGTATCTACAGAATAATATATATTCAGCATCATTTGGCATACATTATGGATATTATTCTGAAAATATATCTAAATTTGACACTTGTTTGCCTATAGAAAATACCTCTGAAACTATTAGCGATAAATATTCATAACACCAAGTTTTAGATTTTGTAGTTTTACTTGTTCTATATAAATTGGAATGCTACTAAAATATAAACTAAATATACATGATATGACGGTAACAAAAATATCTACATATTCATCTTTAATACAACTAGAGGTTTTTCAGTCGATTGTTTTAACAAACTATTAATAATTTACCCATACTATACTTAAAGGAAAAATAAATAACATTAGTTTTGTTAAAAAGCTTTTTAGATGATATAGTTGGCGATTGTGATCATATAAGTTTGACATTAAAGTATTCCATACGCAATTAATACAATTTTAATATTAGATATTAAAATTTTATTATTTTTGATTATGTTAAATAAATTTTATTATATATTAAATTTTAATTAAATTTTAACTTACATTTTAATTAATTTTAAATTAAATTTAATATATTTAAAGTAAGTAACTTACGACAACTTACTTTTAAAAGGCAACAAAACGGAAACTGTTAAAAAAAATATGTACGAATAAAGAATACTTTAATGTCCAACTCTCCAAATTGAAATAAGTATCTGCGACAAGAATTTAAAAAAAAAAACATTTTTTACATACCTACGTTTACGAAATACCGACGCGTATATTGTCTACGAACATTAATTTTTTCTACTTCTCTATTGTAAAAAGACCCGTAATATTCTGCCATAAGTTCAGTTTAATATATTTTCTTTTTGTATAGCTATCTAAACCTATATCTAATGAAAGACGTAGGATAAAGAGACTCGATACTATTAGTAATAGCGGAACGATAAAAATTCTCATGTTAAAATTTTAATTTGATTTCAATATAAATTTTTGATTTTGAAGGACAAAAGGATACAATTTTCACTTAACTACGATAAGAGTTAACAATAAAAATATTATTTTATTGACAACCATTGTATTAAAAACACATTTTTCTTTTAAGTCGACTAGATATGTCTAATATTCATTTAACACTTAAAATATTAGGCACTCGTATTACCGTACCGCTATTTAATACGTAGCAACAAGTCTCTATTTAATTCATTACGCTTTTGTTTACATGAAACTGTAAACAAACATTTTGAGGAATTTTTCAGCCTATATCTATTATCGACAATTATTTATATAAACGAAGATTTTATGTTTTAATTTTATCTGTTAATGCAGAAAGGCCAAGGTCAGCTTTGTTTAGGTTTAGATTTAAATCATATGTATCGGAGGTTGTGTAAAGTGGAATGCTCTTGACGAAAATCGAATGGATAAAAAAAAGTTGGTCGTCATAAGTGGAAAAATTAAATTAAACGTGGAGAAATAGACTAAATTGATTTTTCGTCACCGAGCAGTTTAATTTATCGACGTACGACGACGCAGAGACCTTTTTTCCGCTGGGGTGGAATTATGCGGTGCCTTGGAAAACGGCTTTTGATACCCGTTATTATTACGCTGCTTTAAGACTTCAATATCGCATGTAAAATAAACATGTTTTTTTTGTCGTAAGCTGTCAAAGTATTTCTCCAAACTGAGATATTTGGTTTACTTTAGCTATAACCGAGGCTATAGCGATTTTGAAAGACACGTCTTTAAACTCAATTTCTCTTGTAACGGATTTCCAGATTTAACTACCATTTTTAAAATATACTGCGAGTTATGCTTGTTATGAACATGCCATAAAAACTTCTTTTCTCTCCATCAAAATCTATTACATTATAAACCATACATTTGAACCTTTAGCCATATAATGATGTAAAATTCATGTACTTCAGTTCAATAGTAAAGGAAATTGAAAGATCTTTAAAATAATCACTCGACCCCCCTTTCCATTTAAGGTTTTAGGGGTGGTGCCACCCCCGCCCAGGGGGCTGCACGTGTTAACGTGATTTTTTACCAATTTTCTGTCCCCCTCGAAAACAAAATCGACGGGTCTGAGCGTTTTTCCAAAAAAGAACTGAGCTGCCAGTAAATGTCTCTGTTTCGTTTTCGATGCGCCACCCTGTATATAATTTAAAATCTCTAATTAAACAAATATATACAGGGTGTTACAGATTCAACGCTTACTATTGGTAAGGGATACAGCGAAGGTAAAATTGGAGTAAAGTTGCCCAATTTGGAGACGACAACTTTATGTAGGTACATACCTTTAAGAGATTTGAAAAATGCTCAGTACTTCCGAATATAATTATAATTTTATAACGTTATTTAAAAAGGTGACACATAACAAGTTTTACTTTTTCATTGTCGCTATTTATTTTCTATAGTTGATGTGCCGTGATTTTGAATCCGACGTTTCGTCTGTGTTCTATCATCAGGTTTATGGTTTAAACACGTAGGTACTTAAAACTTTACTTGCAATTTTATCAACCTCAGGTTTGCTCATTTAACTTAAAGACGATATTAATTTTTATTACATAGAAACCACACCAACTTTATAGGAAATATAATTAAAAAATTTAAAATGTAGTTATATTGGCGTCTGTAAATAATTTTTAAATTGAAAAATGTTTTTGCCGGCGTACAGACACGGTCCGGTCTGTGAATCACAGGAGATTCCAGACTATTACTACTAACATAAAATTGAATAAGTTATATGACCGAAGTTGGTGAGAGAATATTAGGTCTCCCGTAGCGCAATTGGCAGCGCGCTTTAGGTCTAACGAAGAGATTCTGGGTTCGATTCTCAGCGGAGGCATAAAGCTTGTTCTATTTTAATCCTGTTTGTACGCCGGCAAAAACATTTTTCAAGTAAAAAAAAAATTAAATCCTTTGTATGTCACCTTGGTAAATAACGCCAGAAAAAGAAACACAAACGATAGTTTTCGGCCTTTTACGAATATTTTTCATCCAAATGGTAATTGCGCAACCCAATTTTACGTTACGTCTTAACATTTACGAGGAGAGAGATTGAAGGGGTCATTATGGGGGTCGAAACGTTGGTATTAAATTAAAATAGTATTCATTTATTTTATAAGACACGTGGTTTATGAAACTACATTAAAAATATAGGTCCGTATTTAAGAAAACATACCTGATGATGGTACCAGAAAGATCAAACATCATAATCAATTTTCAACAATATATAGAAAATAAAAAGTGGCAATAAAAATATGAAATTTATTTTTGGCCATCTCTTTAAATAAAGCTAGGAAAAAATAAATAATACCCTGTAATTTAAATAATATATTATTTTTTAAAATAACTTGCTTCTATAATACAAATGTTTATTATAACGGTCCATAATGAGAATGACATAAGAGCAAAAATCTTGTTAGTGATAAGAGAATGACAAAGGAAATGTTTGTCATTATTCAATTATTTTCATGTTCTTAGCATTTTTCCACCACTCAATTCTAATTACTTCAATTAATTATAGTCAATAAAATAATTGTTTGTAATTGTACTAAAGTTCGCCACTAAGAGTGAAAGAAACTGCGTCATTTCTGATAAAATAAATAGCACGTATAGATTCTGAAATAAATCGTTCAAACTGTTAATTGTTAGCAAATATTTACGTAAATGTAAATTAGGTACTTAACATTTTTTTTCGATCAAATGTAAAATTTAGGTCCGATTTTATAAAGTCCTCATAAACTAAAGCGAAAAGCAGCCCTTACACTATCATCATCATATTATATTAATGATTTAATATGATCTTTTAAGGGCGTACCTCGCCAATAATAGAATGAAATATTGTCAAAATCAAAAACTATTAAATATTTTAATGTAAACAAAAATAATCACATAAGAATGTTCGATAATTCCAAAAGTACTTTAAAAAAAATTATGCAGAAAAGAGAAAAGGAAAGAGCCTCGGCATATTTTAAATAAACTGTAAAGTACGGGTTTTTTCAAAGCGAAAATAAAAAACAAAAAATTTTAACTGGTTAAAAACTTTCTGGCATTCGAAAACATTTCTTCGAATTTCGACAATGGGAATACCTATTTATAATAAATTTAAAACTTTATCAAAATTTAGTATAAGAGCTTCCATATTTTTTTGTATCCTAGTTTTTAGTCAAATAAACAAATCAATTAATAAGAGTGAACCACCAAGTTCGGTGCCAATAATGTAACAGGCCAGTGGCGGCTCATCAGGTAAAGTAGGTGAAGGGTGAAGGAGTTCTTCACAAAAAAAAAATAAAACCAGGAGGAAAGTTTTTCGACAATATTAAATAATAATGTACAAATACAGCTACCATTTTAGCCCTTAAAAGATAATTATGTTGGAATTAATATTATTAATTCAATCCGAATGTAGCTATGCATAATAGGGCCACGGTTAACTCCGATGGACAATAATTATAAACCCTCGTGCATTTTGGCGCGCCCCAGCTGATCGTGTCCGTTAGCTCAAAGCAAGTGAAGACCGAACACCTAACATGGCTTTGATATTCACCGTTGCTATGGTTACGTGATGTCAGTCACGCAAAGAGCATGTTACAATTTGCATTATGATGAAAGGCAATTTAAAAATAGATCAGTCGTATGCACCATTGTTTTTGCATTGGTTCGCCTAATTTTAAGGTATTTATTTTGAGGCTTTTCGAAACTTACGGTTATAGATATCGTTTTTACGTGATTTACTGTGTGATTAAATATTTTGTTTTTATTTTTCAGTTAATTCAGTAGTGTACGTACCTACTTAGTTGTGTGTTTTAAAAATGAACCCAATTAATGACATCGTTTGTAATTTGTTGGAAACTCCATTCAGTCGTTAGACAGATGAGGATAAGAGAGACGTATCATTACACGGGGTTTTAGTCAATGTTTGTTTAAGTACCCGCATTATACCTAGCTTTTCTCCATTTTTAAGGCCTCCTACAAGACCGATATTGTGCCAGATTGTTAGAGATTTCTTAAGTTTCTAATATGACCTTGTGACTAAGGGTGGGTATTATAAAGAAGGCTAAAGTTAACTTTAACTTCAACGCCAATGTTAACTTCGCTAGAAAAATTGGCAGCTTTATAAAATTCTCATTAACCTTCGAACACAAAAAGGAGTAAAGATAAATTTTTAACAACCTAACCTTTAACTTGTCGTCAAAATGTTTTTAAAACAGTCATGGAGAGAAGAATAGTAATTTTTTTGTTGATGAAATTAATATTCTTATATCCAGCGAAGAAGAATATAAAAACAAAAAACATCATAGATAGACCAAAACCTGTCAATTCTGTTCATCAGTTATCTTTAATTGGCACCTGAACCACCCAAAAAAGTAAACATTGAGATTGTCAACTTAATTTCAACCCATGATGTAAAATATTGAAGGATGTTATGTCATAGGGCAAATTATGATTCAATAGAATATGTTGCAAATTTTTATTCAGGAGGATTGTTTGTTAAGATTAATCATGCATAAAATCTAAAATCTGGTTTTGAATATTAAAAAGTGACTAATACCATTAACGTAACGCTTTGCTAATATAAAAACATATGTCCAAGATATATCACTCTATTAATAATGTATAAAATAAAGCCTTGTGATCAAGAATAATAATAAATAATAAAAAATTTGATTATAAAAGAAGTGATAGTTGTATAGGCAAAAATGATTTAAAGAACATTTAATTGTTGGCCAGATGGGTGATTAAACACTAGTTTTACATTTTTGTATTATGGAAATAACATATTTTATTTAATTTGGTGACTTCCTGAGTGTCCTAGAAAAACACTCTATACTTATTTTTGATCGGCCGTCTAAAAAATATTATACGGACCTATAAAATTAGTTCATATACGCCACACGTGAAAAAAACCATTATAAATATGGCGACATGTAACGCTGTATACGCCGGCTGAAGGTGACTGCATGCAAGCAACAACGGTTATAATAAAAGAACGGATTTCAACCTATCGCATTTTCGAATTATTTTAGATTTTTTAAGTATTTTAGTAAAAGAAACATCATTCATTTCGCGGCTTTTATAACAAAATTGTACTATGACATAAACTGCGTAGGTACTTTGAATAAAGAGGACCGTAGGCAGTTTAAAAGAGTTTCTTTATTCGGTCGAACCTTTCCTTCGCATAAACGGATAGTTTTGTATGTTGGAGTGCCGAATGTTGCTTAAAGTTTGAATCGGAGATTAGATTTGACGATTTGATTATTTATTATGGTGTAATACTACATTTTGTGCCAATCTTGGATTTTTGAGGTAGGTTATTATTCTTTGCTTTAGAATAATAACTTAATGGGGAGGGTGTTTAATTATAATAAGACTCACATTACATACACACTCTTTTTGCGTTTTGATGTTGGGTACCATCAATCACGAATACACAATGTGTAAACATTAAAATCACTAGAGCCACTATACTGAATATAAAAATGTGTTTATTTTATATTCTATTGTTCCTACTGTTGGGTTGCATAAAGATTTTTAACCATAATTAACTAACCAGCAAGGTTAAGTTGCTATAAATGACATTGACAGGCATTATTAACTCACAATCGAACTTTAGCATGTAAATTAAACATTACTTAGTATGATTGTGAGAAAATTATTTCTGCCTACTTATCATATACATATGTCACAGTCAAACTTGCTGGTTAGTTAATTGTGGTTGAAAATCGTTAAACAACTCGAAATAAATGTAATAATTTGATAATTAATAATTATTAAGCAATTTTTCTTGGGTATTGTTTAATTTTCAAACATCTTGTTCCTTTGTAATCGTACTCATATAGAAAATAACTAGTTTTGGTTTTGACCCAGTTTAAAAAATACATTTAATAATACTATTCTACTTAATTAAACCTTGTCACTGGCCTTTCTCGCCTAGATTCTAAAAATGTATAAATTATTAGATATACAATAAGTAACTAATTATCAATTGTGACTAACTTATTAAAAAGTTGTAGATAATAAATTCGTTGGCAGGTATAATTATTATATATATTATTAATTCATTAAAATTATACCAAATTAAATTGAAAACAGTGTTGCGTTATAAACTTCAATTTTTAATTATAATTTTTTTTTATATCTTAAATAAGACCCGATTTATAACCAATTAACTACTTACAATTAATTTTTTTAAATTATCATTTAATCGTATTAATAATTGAAAAAAACACATATAATTATAAAATTATTTACGGATTAGAAATAAATTACTTAAAATATTTGCACATTATTTAGGTATAGAGTAGGCTCTTACAGGCATCTCTCATCTAATTTCTTGGAAGTAAAAATGTAGTTTTTGAAAAGTTGTGTGAGTTTTTTTTTATAAAAATTACACATATTACAATATTTCAGAGAAGACAAATTGGATGTGATTTGTTGTCGACGTCCAGAGCTAAATTATTTATAGTTGGCTTTGAAAACAAAACAAAGTTTAAGGATACAAGATGAATTTGCACTTATTCTTATTGATGACGGATTTTTAAGTTCGAAACGTGTTATTAATACTAGGTGTGAGTAGTTAAATTATAAAAATGGAGGGGAATTTAAAAAAATTAAAATAAAATTTCCCGACTACGTAAAAAATAAAAACTGATGATGGTTTTGAAATAACGAAACCTCGGATTATAAATCTAATTACACCAGCTTGTAGAGTAAAAAAACTATGTCCGAATTTTAATTGGTTTAAGAAAGCAGGGAAGAGTGTAAAATGTTTCATGTCCCAATCAAGGTCAAGAAACGACATACATTTTTTTGGGGTGAAAAATACCTAACGTCGGCTCGCAACTACTTATTTTGAAACACATGTAAGGCAAGGATTTCTGTCGATTTCTGTACTGGCATTTACTGAATTACGTAGGTACAAGTTATCTAAAGATTGTTACAATCTAGATTATAAATACACTGCGTCCATTAATAATGGAATAGTTAAAAAAGTACTTAACTTTCCAAAGCTTTTACATTCATCAAAATTTAATCAATCGGTTACATTACATGTTTGGTTTATTTAGTAGGCTGTCTCTTAAAGCACTAAGTATATTGTATGTACCTTCACTTTATGTCTTTTTTATACAAGATGATGACTAAAATATCAAGCTCTGTAAAATCTGCTGATTTTAAAATTGATGTTTCTAAAAAAGGAAGCTATAAAAATGGAATTTTATTATCGTGTTGCCTTCAGCTTTATTTTCGGTACTAACTGTACCCATTACAGCTCAATACCGTTTGTGCAAATTCAAGAAAACATGCATTTTGATGAAAATATGGACTTTTGAAATTCAAATACTTTTTTAAAAATTCCATAATTATTGGTCATAAAGTATGTGTCGCGCATTTAAAAAAAAACTTTAAACCATGCATTTAAATTAACAAAATCACTCGACCTTTACTGTACAATAAAATAAATTTAGTAGCTAAATTATCGTTCATTAAATCAACTGCTTTTATTATGTGTTAAAACACCTATTCGAATTTTAAATATTAGGAGCCAACGCCAACACAAAGTTCACTAAGACTTCCAAAGTATATCTCTCGTCTGTTAGCGTGAAAAGGCCGAAAACTATGTTTGGTTACCTTTATTCGTATACTTTTATAGAACTAGAGTAAAATATTTATCACGTTAAATTAAAAAAAAAATAATAATAATAAGAGAAACTTAGCTTATAATATTTAAGTAGGTACTAATTGACATCTATTAGCTCAAGCCAACAAAATTTGAACCAGTTCCATATAGAAATTATCATACCGAATGAGAGACTCGTTTTAGAAAATTACAATTTTCGATGATTACTTTTATAATCATAAACATAAATGAGAATTAATTATTCAAGTTGATAAGCATTCAAAATGTTAACAGTTTTAATTAAGTAGACATGTTAATTTGCAATTGTTTTTAAATTTCGCTTCAGTAATTTTTCCATTACCATACCTTCAAAATAAATAAGTATGCCAAATAAAAGAATCACCGATTAGTAAATACAAGTTTTAAAAAGTATCCTTATTAAAGTAAACCTCGATAATTTCCACTCGCAAGGATCAATATTCTAAGAACCAAGTCAATTAATCGAAGAATGTCGTCAATATTTAATTAGAATCAATAAAGATTATTAAATTGACGACAAAATTCAACCTTAAAGTTCAAAAACATTTTAGTATTATTTAATGAGCAATAAAAAAAAGGTTATTGATTTTGATATTGATATTTGCTATTATAATTCATATTTCAGGGCTATTTGCACAAGCATTGACATCAATGCGTTCAGATAGTGAGAAGTGAAAAAACTATAAAAGTTTTTATTAAAATCACGAAGTTAAAAAAGGTATCTGCGATATTATCATTTTGGTATTGTAATTAATATTTCAATTTTATAACATTATTGAGTTTAAAAAAACATAATTCCACTGATTATTATAATTCGACGTGAGTAATCATCATTTATAAAAAAATAGACACGTCTTGAAAACGTAGTTGGACTCCGAAACAGAGCTGTAACGCACCTTTAAAAAAACAAATTCAGCGTTAAAACAAAGTTATACATAGTGCATACCCATCGGGAAGCGCCTCGATCTAGATATGGAAAACTAAACATAGGAAAATTTTGTAAATTTGACAGTAAGCTAATGGTAATGGGGAAAAACGGGCAAAAATATTTTTAACAAGGTGGCACTTCCGGTTATACCGGAAGTAGGTGTCAACTTTTCTTATTTTAAATGGAATATCCTGTAAATTATTACATTCTTAGATTATCTGTAAAATTCTAGGTAGATTTCGCATGTCATGTCCTATACCTAAGTCTAAGCGTTTTTGACGTATACAAGGGATTCCTAAGTTGATACTTCTTTATTAGCTGTGTATAGAACGCATTTAAATAAACAACGTTTTCAAATACCTTTTTCAAAAAACTTAAAAATAGGCGAGATACAGAAGTAAAAAGTGCGGGCCTGTTCATCAAAACATAGCCTGCTATACTTTATGTTGTTTGTCTTATTAGTCATGTACTTTACGGGTAGGTGGTCAGTTATTTGGCATTCCGTTGCGGTGTATTTTTCTGAAGCAAGTTAGTTTTACATTGGTGACACGTGAAAATGGTAAAATTTGAAAACAATGAACTAATAGATATGGTGCTAATGTACGGTAAGTGTCGTTAAAGTGCGGCTCCTGCTTCGAGATTATACGCAGAACGTTTTCCCTTGCGGGGTCATCCTACATCCAGAAGTTTTCTTAATGTTATTCAACGGGCAAGTTAGGACGGTATTTGATCCATAGTGTATTAAATGAATGTAAGCACCTTATTTTTGAGTTTTTTGAAAAAAGGTATTTGAAAATGTTGTTTATTTTAATGCCATCTATACACAGCTAAAAAAGAAGTATCAACTTAGGAATTACCCTGTATAAAGGGTTCATTTTGATAAGGAATCCAACCCAAATTAAATAAAAAAAAGCGTCCTTATAAGGAAAATTGATAATTATTTTAAGGCTTGCAAACGTCATTTTTGATATAAAAACTTAAACTAGTCAAAAATGCTTAGACCTAGGTATAGGACATCTTAATAGGGTGTTCCGTTTAAAATAAGCAGGTTGACTTATACTTCCCGGTGTAACCGGAAGAGCTACGATATTGAAAATATTTTAGCGGGGTTGCCCCCCCCCCCCCCCCCAACAACATTAGCATACTGTCAAATTTTCAAAATTTTCGTATATATAGGCTTCTATTTAGGCGGTTCCCGGTAAACTTAGCCTAAATTGACATTCTTTGGCTGTATGTAAGTATCAAACGTTGTACACGTATTTTACAGACACTCTTATAATTACGGGCAAGGTTTTCTATTTTTTAGTGCATCCGACCGCGTAATCAACAATTGCTCGCACCTTTTAGATTTATTTCTTTGATATGCATTATGTTTAGAGAAAAGATATTCTACAAGTACAAACCTTCGGAAAAGTCTGCAGTAAGTATATGAAAAAAAAATTTATTCGTGAAGTTTAAAAAATATATATACTTTGTTTTTGCTTAATTATAAATCAAAAAATAGTCTAAAATATTTGGCATATTGCATTTGTTTTAATCCATAAATGGCATTTAAAATTTTCAAACGTCGGAAAACGACATTATTGGTCGAAATTTCAACAAATGTCATAAAAAAAACTTATTTATATTTACATGGACATTCTAAATCCAAAGTTTGGTGCAATACTAAAAAAAAATTTGACATTTTTGAATAAATTATTTTGCAAAGCCATTTTAGATATTAATTTATAATAGTTGATAAAATGAGTTTTCTGCAAATAAGTTTTGATGCGTTAGAAATTGCGATTGGGTTGTAATTAGGACAAATGTTTGATTTTTAATTCTGCATCGAATGACATAATAATATACTACAGAGGTTCCAATTTAAAATAAGACAAATAAATTGATTTAAAGTTTTTAATTAATTTTTAAAACCAGTGGTGCAAAACTGATTTTTCTTAGTTTTTATTTTTTTTTCGCCTATAATACTGAACCGATTTCATTAAAATTTTAGGGGTATGAAGGCAACTATAAAAGGCATTCAAATAAGTAAGACTATATATAGCATGTAATCTAAAAGAATAGATCCTTATGACGTCACACATTGGAACGCCCTGTATAAACAAAAATATTTTCCTGTTATGCGCCTAGGATACAGGTAAAGTCTGCAAAATATCAAAATCCTAACTTAATTAATAAGTGAGCTATAGAAGACGGGAGGTGAGGTGCAGGACATTGTATAAATATCAGTTATAATAAACATTTAGGCGTAAACAAGTATCTTTAAGACAAGGAAATTGGGTTACGTTAAAAAATATTGACGTGAAACTTATTCAGTTTAATCGAAAACGATTTTATATAAATATAATATTTTATATTATTTTTTTTTTAACGCGAATAATAAAATCTATTAAAAACCAATGTTTTCCAAGACGCTAATTTCCGTTTTGCATTAAATGATAATCACCATTATTCATTTACTATGTTTTGCAAACTTTGAAAGTTTCTACCTATCAATAAACATCCACTTTACACAGTCTGGGTGTCGTAATAGCAAATTAGAATTTATAATTAATAAAATAGTAGCGCGATTATAAACAATTTATTTGAACCATTAGAATTAATTAAAAAGGCTTTTAATGGCGGCCCAAGCCTAAAGTAACATTTAATTGATGAATAAATACTGCACTTTGAGGATTATCTGATTTCATTAAAAAGAAAAAATTTTGTACTTTTGAGGAAATGAGATCGATTTTCTAATAAGAAAAAAGTTTTTTATTAGCCAGCGACCAAAATCCTCCTAAACGAAATTTTAAGCGCGAGTTTTTTGAAACTACACAAGCAATTTGGTAAAAACTAGTTTCATATTCAGCAGCAAATATCATTTTCCGAAAATCCATCGGAAATATTGACATTTTTGTTAACATTTCTGAAAGAAAAAAGCAATATTTCCTTACAGTTAGTCGTTGCTAGGCAACGGAAAATAACTGTTAGGAAATATTTATTATTTTACTGTAAGGAAATATTATTTCTGTAGGGCTACTTGTAAAAAGCTTGACAATTCAATACTACTGTGTTTCCATATTTACAACAAAAATATTTAATGACATTCTTTATTTGGAAACAAAGTTAACAATATTTATTTTAAAATTTTAACAAGTTAATTGTAATAAGTTATGTCCTTTTAATAATTTTCGATTTACGGAAAAATAGTCGTGGAAAAAGCCACATTCCCGGACTCCGTATTGTCAGTCTCGGCTTGCGCCTCGACATACAATCTTTACGGTCGTTCGGGAATGTTCAGCTTTTCCTATTAGGTATACAATGTACTATTCTTTTAGCAAACCGAAATTCAGGTTTTAGAAGTTATTTGAATAACGAAGTTTTATTGATTGACAAAAACTGGCTAATGTCATCTAGCTAAAGGAAATAGAAATACCGCCGAAATAAATAGATCATGATTAAAAAATCAATTTATTATAGGAAAACGAAAATATGCATCTTTATTGTCATTGATTTTAATAATTTAACAGAAAAATTCCGTATTTATGTACTTATTTTATCATTATTAATGTTAAAAATAAGATAATCTTCAAATTGCTTGGGTAAGTTTATTTCCAAGAACATAAAACCATCTATAGTCTATTTATTTCCAACTGGTATCAATATATATATACATGTGAACACTCGCCTGAACAGGGTCGTATCTAGAAGTTTATAATACTATACGGCTGCCCAATTTTAAGCAAGACACAATAACAACAATTTTCCAAATACGACCCTGTTCAAGCCAAGTGTCCATGTCAATATATTTCAATTTAGTGCCAGTTGGGAATATATAGACTATTGCGGACTATGGGTATACTAAAGTAACATTATTCTTATTGGGTTTTAAGCAATATCCATAATTTTGTTTATAATTAAGCATGTATCTATCACCCTTTCCCCCTCCTCCTCCCCCCGAACAGATATTAGATGATCAGGAACAACTAATACTTAGGATACATAATTTTTAATTATCATTAATTATAATACCCTGTACGGAGATAAACTACTAAATTATATCGTATTTAGAGTTATTAACCAGTCAACTTTTATATAGCAAAATGTGTGCCATAAATACGCCATTTTTTTAAAATGCAGAGGATTTTTTAAAGCATTAAAAGACACTGACGGTCAGAAAGTCGATTATCTTTTACAATAAGTAAATATTTAAAATTAATTAAATGGTTAGTGGAATACTGAGCCGCCATAAAATGAAAGGTTTCCTAATGTAATTTTAATTAATAGAAATAATTTCACTTTTGGGAGGTTTTAATTTATTATTCCTAAATATGGGTAAATTTAAACCCATCCAAATGAAGTTACGATCAAAAAATATAACTATAATATGATACTTAAGTACCTTTAATTTTTAAAGAGACGCAGTACGAAATTAGATGCATACACCAATAGTACATTGTATACCTAGTAGGAAAAGCTGAACATTCCCGGAGGCGCAAGCCGACACTGACAATACGGAGTCCGGGAATGTGGCTTTTTCTACGAGGTATACATACTATTTTTCCGTAAATGTATAGGAAATATTGACATTTTTGATAATATTTTTAAAGGAAAAAGTCAATATTTCCTTACACTTAGTCATTGCTAGGCAACGGAAAATAACTGTTAGGAAATATTTATTATTGTACTATAAGGAAATATTATTTCTGTAGGGCTACTTGTAAACTAAAATGTGTTAAGCTTGACAATTCAATATTACTATGTTTCCATAGTTACAACACAAATATTTAATGGCATCCTTTATTTGTGAACAGAGTAAAAAATATTTATTTCAAAATTTTAACAAGTTGCTAGTAATAAGTTATGTCCTTTAAATAATTTTTGATTAACGGAAAAATAGTATGTATACCACGTAGAAAAAGCCACATTCCCGGACTCCGTATTGTTAGTCTCGGCTTGCGCCTCGACATACAATCCTTACGGTCGTCCGGGAATGTTCAGCTTTTCCTACTATACTTATTATACTATTTTTGGCAAAAAATAAATTAATTTCTGATTGATCTTATCAAATTAGAAAATGTTCCGTAAAAGACAGCGTCCGCTTATTCTTCTATATTAGTGTGTTGACAGTTGACACAAACGATTTTCTTTAAGATTTAATAAATAAAGGCCTAACTAATTTGTAACCGATTTATCCTAGGGCGCCTGGGAGCTAAATTCATAAAGATTTGGCGCATATTATTTAAATCTTCTTTAAAATATACTTAAGAAACCAATTTTCGTAGATAGGTAGAATGGTAGAACACAATTGGTGAATAAGTCTTAACTCTAAATCAATTAAAATCAATCTTAGTCTTAAACCCTTTTACATCGATTCTGAATTCTTTAAGAAACGACTAAAAAATGTAAATGTTACGTCAAGTCAACTTTAATTATTGTCGCATTTACATACTTAAATGGTCTGACAGTTAAGAGGCTCGAATAGTAAACACTCAAAGATACTCTTACGTCAATTCTTAAAGATCTATACAACAATCACTTGATACTTCGCAAAAAAACTTTTTAAAATATTTTAAAGTAAATATTTTTTTAGCAACAATCACAGCAAGTTATGATTTAGCTCTCGTCAATAATATTTAAGTATTTGCCAATATGCTGAAGGTACTTTCTTATGATTTTACTTCCTACTACCGGCTTTATAGTGAACGAAGAAGTATCATAATGAATTCCATCATGTATGAAAGATAAAATCAGTATTAAAATATTTAAATGGAATTTTATTTCCGGCGCAAGATATTTAAACTTATCTTTTTCAAGTAAAACCAATGTAGAAACTACCCACGGAAAGAATTTTAAATACCAGTTTAGTACGTATTTAATAGCCATAGTTAAAGATATTTCAAACAAGATTTTTCCGGCGAATCCTAAATTCTCTTTAATTAGCGTGTTAATAATTCCGACGTTGAACATGAAAATTTACTTTATTAAATCCTCAAACATCATCTGACCTAAAAATCTAGCAACTTCATGTTTAAAATTATACGGGATCTTTCTACTATGACGTGTTTTTTAAACTTAGTATTAAAGGTAATTAAAACATTAGATTTCTACGGAATACAAGTTAAAAGTTGTAGAAATACATAATACGGTTTAAAAAAACAATGGAAATGGATTTGCGTGTAGAAAGGTAGCGATTTGGCAAATTCTTAGGACTTTAAGCATCGACAAATACCGACAAGGCACAAAATAGGGTCACATTTTTGTCAAAATGGCATTTTTATGGCACTCTCGTATTTATTTCACTCTCCACGTAATATTTAGTACAGTTATTATAGCAAAATATGATACTTGGCTTTACGTTATCTCTATCCCCAAAATCCTTTAATGAAAAGCTATGACATTTTAATGACTGTTTTTATAGCGTATTAAAAGATACATCCGCGGAAATTACTGACAATAAAATCTGTTTTTATGGCCACTGTTATTGGAATCATTATTTGGTAAAAACGAAATTATAGGAAAAAGATGACAAAGTTTGTTGTTTACTTTTTAATTCAAATAATATTATTCATTTGGAAAGTGTACAAGCTGTTTGATTGAGATATTCTTATTTTTAGAAATAATGAAACCAATATGACTTTTTGTCGCGAAAAAAATGCATATCATATTTTAATAAATTGTCACCAAAGAAATAACAACAAGGGGTTGTTTGTCATACAATCTTCGGTTGTAACAGCAATGAAATCCGGAAGTGATAGATTCCTGATTTCATTGTTTTCTAACGGGAATAATTTATTGAAAGTAGATTATTTGTCTAAAATAAATTAGCTAAAAATTATGATTTATGAAAACGTTTATAACCAAATAAATATTGACATTTACATTAAAAATTTCAAGACATTTTGCAGCTGCTCTTCAACATAATCATATTGGCTTACGATTTAAACATATAAATAGACCGTGATTACATTCTCGGCTTAATGATTTTGAACTTTCCAAATGAATAAATGAATATTATAGATATCTGTACCCTTACCGGCATTTAACGTTTATGATAATGTGAAAAGTTAATTTTGGTGTTTTAAATTTTCTAAATAATAATGCAATTCTAAGCACTTTTGGGCACGTTTTAGAATAATTTAAAGCTACTTTTTATCAGGGATTTAAAGTGTACATTCGGTACAGTCTTTTAATCTCTACCAAAAATAATAAAATATAAAAACCTTGTCGCAGACACTGTTAAACATGATGGGGGAATTAATAATCCACATAAATTATAGCATCGAGGCAATTAGTCGGAGATAAACACATGCACAGCTGATGTATCATCTGGATCACTACTACCACGCCCGGAACGTCGGGACGCCTGCGCTGCGTCGCGTCCCAGCGGCGGCACAATTACACACTATTATCACAAGAAGGGTGACGGAAACCACTAAACCAGCCTCCGCTCTTTTCGACCAGATTTCTGATCGGCAAAGAAACATATCACAGCGATCACACATTGTAGCACACTTGCTGAATTTGATGGGGAAACGTTGAGGCCAGCGGAATGGCCGAACTAACGTAGGGATGCAGTCTATGTGCCCTCAGGTACTGCCGGTACTTGCCGGACAAAATATGTTTGTCCTCCGGCCGATCCGGGGAACAGTCGGGGTCAGTCCAATGGCCTGAATCCCGACTGGAGGCGGCGGTATAGGCAGCACAAGCAGATGTCAACACTTCCCGCTTGCAATAAGGCTGATTAGGGACCAATGGCGGCTGGGGGTCCCACAAGGACCGATCCTGGGACGTCTGATACTGCACAGGATACGGTGCAGCTTGTACGGGCACTTGCTGAGGAATCTGCTGCCCGCGCGGCACCCTTCTCTTGAGGGCTGTCGCTGGCCTTGCGGGCAAGTTGTTGATGAAGGGACTTCTCCTCTGGCTTTCAATCTTGCGGAAATAGCAGGGATGGATCATCAACAACGGCTCATTTCGAACACCTTGGGGTGGTTTGGCTGCATTGGGTAGCTCGTACTCCACACTGCAATCCACATGTAAGGGCCTGGAGTAATCCTTTTGCACAGGAGGCACTGGTACTGTCCGTTGAGCTGGGGAGGCCAGCTCGTACGATACGGGGTAGCACGTCGCCATCGCGTTACTCATCGGCCTGAGTTCGGGCCTCGACTGGCGCGGTCGGCTTTCGGTCGCCGTCTCTGTGAGGCCCGTGCCTTGGTGGGGGTAGGAAATCGATTTTCCCGACATCGCGTTGGATTGTCTGCGGGAACGTCTATGCCTCGACTACGTCACCGAACGACTGGTCGTCGGGAATCGCCGGTCTCGCCGACCGGCCGAATGCGTAAGCCCAATCTCGGCAGCGCTCTAATTATTTACGGTGCGTTTATGACGACACGGCAGCGGGTGTTTAACATTTAAATCACCGGCGCCGCCTGGAGGGGGGCCTCGCCGATGCCGCTGCCGCTTTGTAGGTGAACGCGATTATCATATGCGTTAATTATCTATTAGGACGGTTAATACCGTACTTCCGATATGATATTTATTTTAATGAGATTTATTGCTTTTATTAAAGGGAAGTGGAAATCCTTTTATATAAGCGACTACTTATAATGCGATTCTTACATACAGAACTATATTTTGTTGGAGCGGATTGAACTTCTGGACATTTAAAACATTTAACTTACCTACATCCTAGAAAGTTTTAGAAGGGTTAACAGTTATAGGTAATCGTCTCTAGGCTCTTGACATTGTGGACTTTTTATATCGTTCGAATAATAATTATGCCTTCACGATGATGGTCAAACCATTCTTGGTACTAATTAACGAGTTATCTTCTGATCTAAAGCTTTTTTAACCTGCTTTTGACAACTGACTTTAAAAACGTTATTAAGTTAAATAAACATCTGGGCCCCCACTTGATCCGCAAACAAGGAAAGTTTGACCTCAAAAAAGTAATGAAGGCAAGTAATCAAAGTCCAATTAAAGTGCATGCACCGTTTAAGCCTATATTAGAAGCAGCCCCGGATCTAAGGGGGGGCAAACCGGGGCATTTGCCCCGGGCGGCAGTTTCATGGAGGCGCCATATCCTTAAGACAAGAATTCGAAATATCGAACAAATGAAGCCTCTTTTCCTACAATCTCATAGGTTTTTATCAAGTTATCGAATCTTAATATAATATGTTTGAAAAACAAACTTTTCTATTTCCAAAAAACAAACTTTTCCATTTCCATACGCCGGATTATTATTTTTTAAAATGGTCACAACAATGCTACTCATTGGCAGCTTTAACAGTTTTTCTCAAACACTGAAGATATGGGGCGCCACTATCAAGGTTTTGCCCCGGTTCGAAAAAATCGTAGATCCGGGGCTGATTAGAAGTTATATTAAAACATAGTTTTTCTAGTCCATCTCCACCGATGACAACAACAAAGCAACATTTTTTACCCCATTAAGGAAAAATGCATGTGTTTACGTCATTGTTAAAAACAAATCGTTTTTATGGTTCAAAGGGGGGCAGTTTACGATATACTCGTCTCTTTTAATTTAAGGAACGAAAACAAACTTGTAGAGACCAACTAAGCATACAAAAATAAATTTCCATTATGAATGTACGACTGTACGATGCAATGGATTACTCCATTTTGCATAAAAAGTTTTACCTTATAAAGTGTTGTTTATTATTTAATAGAAGTGGAGTGACTGGTCCGCTATACCGATGAAATTTTAAACTCTTTTCAGTATTTGATTTTTTAAACATCAGTAATAATAACGGTTTTTGCAGATTTTTTATAGTAGTTTGTACAACAAGAGTGGATATGATGTCTATATCTCACGAGGATGTAAATTGAGCACGACGCCGTAGTCGAAGTGCTCAAACTTTCGAGTGCGATATTGACAATCCCCTCGAGTTGAACAGTATATTTTTTTTACGACCAAACTTACCTAATAACGGAGAAATTTACATTTAAACGCATTTTCATTAAAATTCACGATTTTTTTTTTGTTAATATTAGGTACATACAAAATTCTGATGTTCAATTGATTTTTTGACATTGCCATAATCATCAGGACATGAAACTACTACTCATAGTAATTTAACCGGCGTCGTATCTCTTATAATAGGAAAGTTAGCAATAGTGCCGACTTCATTTTGAACATACGGTATAGTTTGATCCACTCGCTGCGTCTCCCACTTTACATTGACGCTTTACCGAAAGCCGCGAAATTTTCGCGGAAAAATTGACAAGATCTTAGCCTATTTTCAGTTACACAGCGATGGAATGATGAACATGATGAAATAAAATTATCGTAATTGTGGCAGGCGGCAGTGAGGCACGCGGTCTCAAGGAGAAACCACCGCTAGTCTACCTTCTTTTCATGTATTTTTTACATACGTTAGAAAATAGAAAGTAAAAGGAAACAATGAAGAATAAAGTTTTCAATCAATCAATTCGTTTCACAATATATCCAATTTTCTCGCCATTCTTAACAAAGAAAGACCTTCATTACCGATAACCGGGCATTTTTTAGCTCGTCATATTACAGTATAACGTGTAGTATATTCTATGTTATACCTACCCATCTATTGAACATCAAGAAATACCATGAAAGCACTATAATTCACTTCATTGTATCGAACATAGACAGGCGTATTTTAGGTGATCGTTAAATAATTCTTTTCTTTCCTTTTCGGCCGACCATGCGGCTTCCTGCAGGGGCTATTCATATCTCTGTATAATTTGCCATTGTAATAACGGTCTGCAGGCCTTTTTTACAATTATTTTATTCACTAAGCTCCTTAGTTTGCAGACACTGGGTGGGTAAAATGTTCGAATTTATTAGTGCATTTAAAATGAAAATATGGCAAATGTAATTGAGTTTAGGGCCGGATCCGGATTGTTAGTTGTAGAGAAAGTAATTACACTGGAAATATAATAGTAGTTTTTCTACCTCCACTCCTTAACACTAAAGTGATTTAAAAAGTGGGCTATTCCGGTTAACTGAACAGATATGATTTCAAATCCATCCTAGTTAGGATATGAAACTGACCAATTACAGTGGTCATACAAAGAAACAAAATTTACATGTTGTAAATTTCACTAGTCGTTTTCTGACGCTTGACAGAAGTGAGGTTAAGAATATACTTCAAAAATATTCAAATCTGTCAGATGAAAATTGTTTTTTTTTAAATTTAAATCAAAACATTTATCCCAGATTCTAGGCATTCATAATTTTTTCCTTGAGTACTAATGCACAAAGTCCGTGTTTAACTGTTTAAAACAAATTCTACAGCTATTTTGTTGTACTTTCGGAGTTATAATTCTTATTCAAGCAGAAAAAAAAACACAAATCCTTTTTTCTTCTGTGCATTTCAGCAGAACAATTCATCAAAATGGCTATGGTTGAGAAAAATAAATTGTTCATTTTTAATAATAAATATATCGCTTTTTGTCTCTTATTCTGCAAAAGGCCGATTGAGAAGAAGATAGATATATTCAAAGTGATTTTGTGTAAATATAAGAAATTACTCTAATTGATAAATGTTACAGTGTAATTTGGTCCATTAATTTGCCAATAAAATGAATATTTGTTCAATTGTTTTTTTTTATTATCTTTCTCACAAGTTCACGGCCAACTAAAAAGACAAGTTATGATGTCCATTTAAAAAATTCTTTTTAATTTTTAGTATAAGAAGTTGAGTCGTAGAAAAAATATACTGTACAACTCGACTGGATTGTCCACATTGCCCTCGGAAGTTACGTCCTCGTGCGATATGTACATCTTATCCACTCGTGTATAAACTACTATTGTATGTACAACAAGAGTGGATATGATGTGTGTGTGGCATAGCCAGAAAATATGTTCGGAGGGGGCTCATATTTTCTAATCAGATTTTTTTAGGGTTCAAGGTTTCAACTTAAAAATAAAACCAAATTGATATGTTTTTACATATTATAATAATGTCTTGATAAATGTGTTTGACTGTGAAAGTTATTTTTATAAATAAGTAGAAACTGAAAAGTTACGATAAGGACGTAAAAGCCCTTTTCTTCTAATATGCACCGTCCGATATTATTATTATTATTATTATTAAAGTTGCTGTAGCCTGTAAAAGTGCCAAAAATATCATATTTTAAATGCTAATATCTTAAAACCATTTAGTTTAGACGGTTAACCTGTTTGACAAAATTCCAAAAATGTAATAAAAATAACCTTGAATGATAGAATAGTTTTGGACTTGCATTGTCTATTTGTTTTACATCACAACATTTCAACTGGTAAGTATCTCCAGTCGTCTTCAGCTGAATACTAAATAAGTAAAGTAACTACAGCTCTATTTATACTAGCTAGATGTACTGGAGCATGACTGAGATGGGTGCAGTCATGCGTTTAATTCTTGTGCGGTATCTTAAGTTTACATCTACTTAATAAAGGTTTTCAGATATTTCTTATATCTAGTGAGGGCTTACTAAAACAATCTGGGTTCTGGTATATGGTAGCAGCTTCCTTGAACTTCCTCTTCCTCCAATGTGGTTCTTTGTGCAGGATTCGAGCTTCTGTCCACTTAATGTAATGACCGTGTGTCCAGGCATGGTCAGCTACCCCTGATTTTTCAGTTTCTCCTTTAAGCGTGTTGTTTCTGTGTTCCTTGACCCTAGTTTCAAGTGGCCTTAGAGTCTCACCAATGTAGGATCTACCACATTCGCAGGGAATCTGATAGATACAGTTTTTCCTATCTTTTTGACTTGTTGGTTTCGTCTTCGTCAGATGGCAGTCAAAAAGATAGGAAAAACTATGTCTATCAGATTTCCTGCGAATGTGGTAGATCCTACATTGGTGAGACTCTAAGGCCACTTGAAACTAGGGTCAAGGAACACAGAAACAACACGCTTAAAGTAGAAACTGAAAAATCAGGGGCAGCTGACCATTCCTGGACACACGGTCATCACATTAAGTGGACATAAGCTCGAATCCTGCACAAAGAACAACATTGGAGGAAGAGGAAGTTCAAGGAAGCTGCTACCATATACCAGAACTCAGATTGTTTTAGTAAGCCATCATTAGATATAAGAAATATCTGGAAACCTTCATTAAGTAGATGTAAACTTAAGATACCGCACAAGAATTAAACGCATGACTGCACCCATCTCAGTCATGCTCCAGTACATCTAGCTAGTATAAATAGAGCTGTAGTTACTTCACTTATTTAGTATTCACCTGAAGACGACTGGAGATACTTACCAGTTGAAACGTTGTGATGTAAAACAAATTAAAGACAATGCAAGTCCAAAACTATTCTATCATTCAAGAAACATCATTGTCTCTAACCTTCAAACAGACACCAAAAATAACCTTATCCCATTTGAAATAACAAAGTTAAGAGCTACAGCCCCCTCCCCCCTAGGCTGCTCCACTCTCAATATGCTTAAACTAAATTAACTCGTATGATCCAATTTGAAATAAATTTAGTTGCATTTATTTTTTGTTTTGTTTTAATATTATTGTTCAATTTAATCATATTATAGAAATTTGAAAAGTAATCTATATCTGATGCCATGCCATTCATAATCAAATATTATTTATTTTTCCAACAGATATGTTTTTATAAAATATGTAAAAAGTACTTGTAAAGAATTTACACACAATGTTTGTTTAAAATTTAAAATTACTTTGCGAGGATGTCAATATTTACGGTAGATTTTCCCAGTGTTTGTTCGCCTCATATCAAAGTGCCCTGGCATTTTGATGAACGACTTTTAAAGATAAGTTAGAGAGAGGCATGCATGAAAGATATAAAGATCGTATTAAAGTATATGGTTATAGTGTGCAATAAAAACATGGAAAAAGTAAAAGTTCTTGCCTCGATGGAAATACAACTTGCATGACGACATTTATATACATCACCACAATTTATTTTACTTCGACTAATGGGAATATAAAAATATTTAAGTTTTACATTTTAAAACGAGCCACATTTATTGATTCTGTATTTTTTTAAGAAAAGCAGTGGCGGCTCGTAGTAAATTTTACAAGGGGGTTATATTGAAATATAGCTAAACCTACCTGGCGAATAATGCAAGTTTTAAGGATATACATACCGGGTGTCCAACGGGGTAGCTCGCATCAATAATTTCTTTATTTTTATGATACCTAAATAAAAATTAGAGAATATCTTGAAGGCATAGAAACACGTTTTATGGCAATTAACTCATCCTATATGAACTTTCGGTTTAGCCGGAAACAGCATAATCGATTTTTAAATGAAACGCCCTGTATGTTTTTCTTTTTTTTTAATTCTAAATGACCCTTATAGTGTATTTCATAAAGGTGTAACAAAATAAAAGCTCATTGGGTATGCAAAGGGGCTATACAGAGTGACCCAATGAATATTTAAGCCACTTTCATAATTTGGCATTGATTTCATTGCAAAACTATTTCTTTTCATCAAGTGCAGGTAGTAATACCCGGGCTTGCGTCAATTTATGGGTTTTGCCTATTGTTATCCATTCACAAACACTGAAAATGCTGTGACAAAGGCGTGCATTATGTACTATTGTGCCGATAAAAAACTGGGACAAGAGATTTACAAAAACAATGTAAGAAATACATATCCCCTAAACTATAAAAGGTGTCTAGAGCTAAAAAGGAAAATCATTCAAAATTTAAAAAGTAACCTAGGTTACATAATGGAATGTTTTGTATTTTTCGATACGGGGTGGTTAAATTTGAGAGACATCATATAATATGGATAAAGTAAATTTATTAGATTTTTTTAAAGTCAAATATTTTATAAATTATTATATTTACCATTACCACAAAATAATAAATAAAGCTAATACAGGTAATAAAATACATTTAATAAAAAGAAAAAAATTGCGAACACAAAGTTTGTCAAAACAACACAAAATTAATATTTGGTCATAGAACCATTTCTGTTTATTACTTTTTGGAGCCTTTGTGGCATACTTAAAACTAAGTTTCTACATAATTCGACAGTTATTTCATCCCAAGCTTGATTTATCCTATGACGTAATTCATCCCTGTTTTTAGGTTGAAAATCATGTTTATACATAGATTTGACCATGGCACCCCAAATGTTTTCTATCGGGTTCAAATCGGGACTCTTCGAAGCCCAGGGAAGAACTGCTATGTTATTTTCTTGGAGAAAATTTTGTACAATGCGCGCTGTGTGTATTGGAGCATTATCATGCTGAAATGTGTAATTTTGACCGTATACAGCGTTTACCGATGGTATCATCACTTCGTTTAGTATATTAACCTATACTGCTGCAGTTAGTCTTCCTTCGACGATTTGGCAAAGTCCTGGTCCTCTAGCGCTAATCCAGCCCCAAACATTTATGGAGAAACGCCCACTTTGGTTGGTTTTGTGGGTGTATCTCTCATCATACCGCATGCCGGAAGGCCTATACACCCGAATTCTCCCATTATTGCACGACTGAAAAGTTTTCTCGTCAGAAAATATAACTGTTTCCCATAAATTTATTTGATTAATATATTCATGTGCAAATTCTAACCTGCCCTGTTTATTTATTTCCGTTAAAAAATTTTTATTGGCAGCACAACGGCTTCGTATATCGGAATTTCGAACCCTGTCTCTAGCGGTATTTGCAGAACCTGGAAAATTCGTCTCTTCTTTTGCCTTGATTGCAGTTTCGAAGGGATGATCCCTTAGATAATTAACCAGTCTTCTATCATGATCATCAGTAGAAATTTTAGGGGGACCAGAACCTGCATTCCTAATAATAGTCCCATGTCTTGCTATTTTTTGTTTTGCCAATAGCACGGTATTCTTGCTTACTCCCAGTTCATCTGCAATATCCCTAATAGCAACACTATCTCGCAACCGACTATAAATAATTGCCTTTTGCTGGGGGGTTAATTGTGGCATATTTACAAATAATATATGATTGTATGTTTGACGAGTCAATCATAAAGTGACAATCTTTATTGACATGCAAATTTTCATGACATTTTACTGGTACCAGGCTTGATGTAAAATTATTCTTAATAGTCTAGGAGAAAATAGAAAAATTTCCTGTCCCAGTTTTTTATCGGCGCGATGGTACATAGTATTAGGTAGATATACTTATTTTTAATAAATATTATAAAACAAATACAAAAAAATATATTATACAGAAATTATATTATAAAAAATCATAATATTCTTCGTCATCTGAGGAACTGTCATCTGTTCTTGACGTTATAATTAACGGGTCGACGGTCCGATCGAGCAGGTGGTCAAGATCGCACATTTTCTCTTCTTCTTTAATGACATGATGGACTGCTTTTCACCAGTTCTCTGGTGTCACTTCCTTAATGGTTTGATCAAACAGTAGCTTAACGTCTTTCATTTTCAATGTCGTGTTTTGTCTTGTTACAAATCCTTTCATTTGCGCCCATATAAGTTTTATAGGATTTAGTTCGCAAAGATATGGCGGTGTGTGCAGCACAGTTACAGTACGTTTTTTAGCTATATCTTCTACAACATATTTCATAAAATGATGTTTGTGTAAATTTGCTATAGCTAATAGTTCCTTCTTTGTCAAATTATCTATTTTTTTTCTTTGGTTAGTTATCATAAATAATGTAGTGCACAAAATTTACCTGCGCCTATGGCCGACACGGAAATTGAGCCGAACTGGACGGACTTTCCCATTTTATTATACACCTTTCTGAAATAGACTATAGAGTCCCATGATTAAGTTTAAGTTGCTTATTTTAGTTCTAGAAAGTGAAAAAAATTTACGTTTTATTATTTTTTGACTGATAATCTACTTGTTATACTAAATGTAATTTTAAATTTATATTCACTCGTTTTTTTAAAATACCAACAGGGTGGCTCGTATGGGTAATGATAAAAGCATTTTCTTTACAATTAATCATTACCAAGCACTATTAGGTTTGATTTTTAATTTGAACTACCTTTAAAAATCTTTATAGAAATAGTCACCCTCCAGTGGTAATGTTTTTTTTGTTGTTAACTATTGAAAAGCCTTTAGTAGGCCTCGACTAAGATGACGGTAATGTAATGCAATGTCATGATATAAAACCGATAATTTACCTCACATATATAGAACCAATCAGAACGCAAGATCTTGGTAACGTGGTCTTACCCGATAAGACCTACCGCAAGCTCGATAAGGCTCGGTAAGACCACTGTAGCTTTTTGTCAAATAAACAGGAATTTATTTCAAGAAATCAAGTTTAATAAATAAATATTATAACCACTACAAAATAAAAGTGACACACAACACTATTTGAGGTGATTTTAGGGCATAAACTTAACTTAATTTTGACATTTTTAAAGAAATGTTTTATGACAAAATGTATGCAAGATTAAACCCAGTGTACTTTGCTTTGGCGTGAGCTTAAGAAATCTTGGCGTTTTCGTGGCAAGCGCGATGACAATTGATGAACGAATTCGATTTTTGACGTTCCACGCGTCTGATTTAGTCTTGGATTTTTAATTAATTGTTAGTTGTGGCACGTTTATAAACTTAAAAGTAATTCATAATGATGTGTTTGCATATTTTCCTTTATCACAAAAGGCTTTTATTTCGGGTTCAGTAAATTATCCAATAAAATACACCTCTAGAAGCGGCGTATTATCTTCATACCGTTGTTTTTTACTCGAAACTAGATTTTCTAAGAAAATTTTCACTCAATATAATTTTTACTTATAATCAAAGATAAGACTTTTAGAAGGTAAAGTTTAAAAACTAAACGCTTCCTACAAGACCTTTGTAATCTAAGCGAAGCATACATTATTTAAAGATTTAAATTAAAAGTCTATTTGCAGCCTAACTTCGTCTCACGCTTGGACCTTGTAAATAATAAATAATGTATGCTTCGCTTAGATTACAAAGGTCTTGTAGGAAGCGTTTAGTTTTTAAACTTTACCTTCTAAAAGTCTTATCAGATTATAAGTAAAAATTAAATTTCGTGAAAATTATCAGAAAATCGATTTCTTGTAAAAAACAGCGGTATTACCGATAAGACGCCTCCTCTATCGGTATATTACTGTTGATAAGATTACTCTTTTTTCAGTGTATCATTTTTCTCCATAGATATCAACTTTAATGGGAATTTCATATCTCCAAACAGGTAAAAAATCCTACTGAATATTAAAATCTTTAAATTGTAGTAAAATTCCTAGAAAATTATAGCGATCCTTCAATGTCAGAATTAGGTAGGATAATCTAACAAAAGTATAATGTTTGAGAATAATTATAATAAACCTTTTTAAATTGGCTAGCTATAACAAAAATTTGAATTACAAATACGAGAACAGAATTTTTAAAATATCCTTTTTTATTTATATTTTTATAGTTAGGAATGTAAATGTTTTATATTTTCTCCGAATTTCAAGGTTTAGCTTTAGCTTGTCTGGTTTTGCAATAAAAGAACAATAAAGACGTAGTAAATAGGCTTAGGTACAAAACTACAATAAAATCGTTCTATACATTGTATATTACATTATTTTGTTTTTGTAGAAATCTAATATATCTAAAAAATGGCACTCTAACGTTTCAAAACCAATTCTGGTCCCTCTATCGAAGATAAAAGTAAAAAGAGAACTAAAAATTCCATAAAATTAATTAACATTATTATACAGGGTCCTGCAATAGTGCGTCAGGTTTCCATATAGGGTGATTCCACGTTGAGTGGCCTATTAGAAGATCTCGGAAACGAGTAAACTTATCTTTCTAAAAATTTGATAGCAAGCATATTTGGCTTTGAGGTTTTAAAACATTATATATTGACGTTCTTATTACTTTCGGTTATACCGGTAGGTAATGCCAACTTTGCTATTTCAAATGGAATACCCTATATATTTTAGTATTTTTGATTACCTTATTAAAATCTAAATAACTTTTGTTATTAATAATCTATTCCTATCTCTAACCGTTTTTGAGATATGAATTATAAAAGAATTTTTTTGTGTAAAAACGCTCTGAGAAGAAAGTTTAGTAACTCTGAGACTAATAAAGGTATACATTTAAAATTTTCTAAGCTTTCAAGTAATACATAGATCTTTAGTTTAAATTACTTAGGTTTCACGTTTTTTATACAGGGAGTTCTTAAAATTGTCCCAATGTTTCCATTTAAATAAATGTGCATAAATCAATTTTTGCAAACGGAACACCCTATTTTTTAGCTTACTAACGCGTAGAGAATTAAATTTCCTATTTAAATGCCTAATATGTTACAATACACATTTTTAGTCGTTTTGGAATTATGAGCAATTTAAATAAAAACTTAAAATTTCTGTTTGTGTTAATGCGACATTATGTTTGAAAAGAAGGCTTCGACTGGGATTTTCGATTTTTTTTCAGAATTTTTTATTTTTAGGAGAATAAGTTTACTCGTTTCCGAGATCTTCTAAGAGGCCACTCAACGTGAATCACCATGTATAGCGCCCATACAAATTAAGTTAGAAATTTTATTCATATGCAGACTTATACTGGATTATAGCGTGCTTTTCAGGAAAATATTTTTCCAAATATAGGGTGACCCAAGGGTGATATCAAAAAGTTGTATTTTTTAAATGGAACACCTATTATTTTATTGCATATTTATGTTCATATTAGAGTCCTTTATAATTATTGTCTAATAATATAAGTATATTTGCTTCGTGTTCACTGGCGTATTAGGGCCTCGGAGCTCGGGCCTAAAAGTCTATTTGCAGCCTAACTTCATCTCATGCTTGGACTTTTAATTTAAATCTTTAAATAATATATGCTTGGCTTAGATTACGAAGGTCTTGTAGTAAACGTTTAGTTTTTAAACTTTACCTTCTAAAAGTCCTGTTTTATATGGAGATTAAGGTTTCGGACACATGTCGTTTTAGTTATTGATATATGATGCAATTTTAAAGGAAAACGATTAAAACAGATAATATTTTAACTTGTTTTGTACTTGTCTGTTCCGTTTTCCCTTTTTTAGAGCTATTTTAAATTACCAAAAATATATATGCAATAAAATATTTTTACAACAAAAACAGAAAACAATTTGGTATTTATTTAAAAAAAAATTAAAGTAAAAATTTTAAATTGAAACATTTTTTATGGAAGAAGGGTATTTATAATAAAAAAATAGTGCGGGAAGAAACGAGAATGCTTTATTATGATTATACAAAAAGAGTATTTAAAAACCTAAGCATTTGCATCAAACACTGTTCTTAGATCTACGCTTATAAAATACATGATTTCTGAAAACATCATCAATTTTGGCGTAGTTCGCGATACTTACTTTATTTTTAATCGTGGAAAACCAAGTCCGCAAAACGCTGGTTAGAGTCGTATACACGTCTTATGTTAAAATTTTGGATTGACACCAATAATCATATTTTTCACCAATATAAAAAATGTTTTTTTTTGCCAGCTAAGAATGTAAAAAAACATTACAAAAACAAATCTAATCCAACCATACAGAGGGGGAAAGGTTATAACTTAATTTTCGAAATTTGGTATTAGTTAGGTGCATTTTAATCGAACTTTGGGCGTGGGCCCGAAAATTTTTCTTCGCCTGCGGCGCTTTTTCTCCTTTTTCCCTAGGTGCAATATCATGAAATACATGATACGTCCACTGAGCCCCCCGCCCCCCCCCCCCCCCCCCCCCCCGAGCATATTTTCTGGGTACGCCACTGTTCGTGTTTACTGGTCCATTTTACTTGATCATCTTTAACACCTTGTGACATCAATGCATCGCCTACGTCTAGGACATGGTTATCATTTTATGTACCTCCTTCGTAGTATTTCTCCTAGTATTAAAAAAAAATATAAGTACAAATTAGTATTACAGACCCGCTGTGCGTCACAATAGAAAGAAGGTAATTTTATTTAATATAATAAAATACTTTCCAGGTACTATAGAAGTCCGATACAAATAAAAGTAAATAGGTTCTATTCATATCCTTTCGAGAAGTAATATACGATGCAGGTACAGGACAGAACAGATGCAGAAGCGATGCGTTTTAGATGGAATTGATGATATATAGCCAATTTAAAGTTAGAATATCAGTAACTATGACAAACTGAATATCAACTATAATGTTTAAAATATGACATGATATTGTACCTAGATATTCTGAGCTCATATAAGATTCAAATGTCTAATTTGACTCTACTCTTAAAAGAGAAATATTTTTGTTATTTCTTGCCCTTCTTTCGAGTTAGACTTTTTACCTCTTCGTTCGCAGACAGGGGGGACCTACAGCTTAACGTGGGTTCCGAACCATGATCCTCAGTCATGCGACACTTCCCTCAAGGGCCATTATCCTCACTCCGAGGATCGAACTCGGACTGCCCTGGTCGAATGCCAGTAACTCATCACTGAGTCACCGCCGCAGTCAGAAATATTTTAAGTTTTCATTTTTCTTTTATACATTAGGGTCAGTTTTTCCACTGATTTGGAAACATTTATTTTAAAAACTGACACACTTCTAAACCAAATAAAACAGGGCAGGGCGTCTGTTGTAACGAAATATTCCTTCGGTCTGGATAAATAATTTGGAATAATTTTTTTATGTAATGACTGAAAGTAAATTTTATTAATAAGATGTCGATTAATAAAAAATGGTGATAATATTATGGTGGATAGGGAGGTGAGTCAAAAATGAATGGCCTGTCAGACCTCCAGACCTCACCACTTTGGACTTGTATTTGTGAGGTGATATGACAAATAGACAGGTCAATATTGAAGATTTAAAGTTTGGTATTAGAAATTCAATGGAATACTTTAAATTATGTCTTATGTGCGAGAAATTAGAGGCAGACCTCTCTAACAGTGACAAACTTTTTGAAATTAAAAAGTAAAAAAGCAAAACATTATTTCTTGTGGTACCACAAAATAGTAAAATAGCGTAAAAAATAAGAGATGTAGATATGAAGTAAATGACACTGCATTTGTGCTAATTCTTTCAAATTTACATGGTTTTAATTTTCATCAATTATTTATTCCTTAAAAGGAAAAAGGAGATGAATACATTAAACCAGATTATATATAATTTACAGAAACATAAATCAATTTTATTATTTTAAGACAAAATATAGATAACATTTTGGAAATAATATGATAATTTTTTTTATTTTTCGTCCGTTTTGGACTATTATTTCTATTGGATTATTTTTCAGACCTTGTCATTGTATTATAATATAAAATTTTTAGAGAACATTGGCAACATTGTCAAGCTGTCGTTTTCATGACGTATATTCACGAACTTTAAAATAAAACTGGACTGATAATGCAGATGGCCGCCATGCGAGTTTTTGTCTCCCAATAGCGATTAGCCATTATGTGACAAATTAGTGTGGCGACATTGAATTCCCTAGGTTTTTGGTGCGTTTGTCACAATGATCTGTCAACAACCATACATTGACCATACATAACCAAACATTTTTCTACCGAAGTTTTGACTATTAAATTGTGTTATATATTTTTTGGTAAATAATATATTATAAACAAACATGCGTTGCTTCGTAGTTGGATGTGCAAATGGCACATACACTTCGGGAAGTTTTCTTTCCTATCACAGGTAAGTTGTAAAACTAGTGTTAATATTTTTATAATTAGGTAGTTAACGGCTGCCTATCGGAAAATATATTTTGCCCCAATTTATACTTATCCCACAATACAAATAGCATTTTTAAAGTTATCTAATCCAGATCATCTTAAATTGTAGTAAGCACCCAATTCTAGAAAAAGAAGTACCTATTAGGTAATATATTTGTTAAAAAATTTTTTTTTGCCTGTAGGTAAACAATAACTGTACCTATATAATTTCTGTACAATAAGCATTTCTACCATAATGAACACCTAATAAATAATAGATATCCTTAAACAAACTCTATTATGAGCTAGCTGATATACTCTCTTTTAGCTTTCCAAAGGACAACCAACTTAGTGTTGAATGGCTTCGACTCATTGGTCGTGAACTTAACCATTTTATTGTCTATAAAAGAGTTTGTTCCGATCATTTTTCTAAAGACTGTTTTACTAAGGAAAGTGGAAAACGAAGACTTATTCGGGGTGCTCTTCCCACACATAATTAGCCCGAAAGATGTACTGAAATGTTTCATGAAGATCTTGTAAAGAGGTTAAAACCAGAATTAGCATCATTAAGCGGATCTTTAAGGATTCCTGATTTGGCAAAAATTAAAATAGCATTAACAGAGGATGATCCTTCTTTACCATCAACATCTAGGTACCATATTTATAGTAAAGACTTTTAAAGATTGTGAGCATAGTACATCCATAAATTAGGTTTGTTCATGGGGCCTGACCTATAAAAGATTTTAAAGATATATTTTCACAAAATATTTGTAACATCTACAAATTAAAGCTACCATTAAAATATTGCTGTAGGCAAAAATTTGTATAAGAATTTATGGATACCATAAAAATTATCATAAATTTTGGTTCAGAGAGGGGTTTTTAGCCTGGTGGCCCAGTAGATGACTCGTACAGTTTTACAAATAAATTTAAAATAGAATGTGTTGACCTACGGGCCTTGATTTAGACGACTTTTTTAGTGCACATGGTGTTAAATTGTCTGAGGTCACATCGAGTCCTGCTACTTCATCAGCAACCAAATCCCCAGCATCCACATCATCCTCAGTAAAAAGAAGAATGATTAAAACTTTCCATAATTATAGGTAAGTAGTTTAGGTTAAATTATAAAAAAGTATTTTATTATAATATTATAGGTGACCAAAGAAGTATGCAATATATGTGAAATTCCTTAATTACCTATTTTAGTGTAAATGGTATTTGTAATAAAATAATTTTTAGCCTTTCTCCTGGACATTACAAAAAGGAAATTGTAAAAGGAAAACAAAAAGTAAATCTGTTAAACACAAAATTAAGAAATGTTAAGAAAACCAGTTTAAGAAGGGGGGGAAAATAACATCATTAAAGCAGATAGTTTTTGATTTAAAAAAAAAATTTGCGATGTCAACAGATGCTTTAAATGTGTTGGAGTCAACAGTTTCTGTAAAAAAGTTACAAGAAGCAAATAAAAAATAATTTGCTTTATATTATATAAATTTAGTGATTTTGTACATTGTTGCTTACTGGAATATTTTGATAATTTAACTGGTTTATACTTATTTAAATACTAAATGATGTATACAGCTATTTGATTAGCTGGCTGTTACCCATTAAGGCCTTTTTGAATAAATATTTAAGTATATAGTATCTAATAAAAATACTGTCACTATAATTGAATAAATTGAATTGATTTTTGCAAGGTTTTTAAATTCTTTTTATTTCTATTTGCAGACCATACAAGATCTTTCAGTCTGACAGACCGGAATGATATCAATCCTTTGTCAGCCATGCACGCTGCAAAACTTTTTCTGATGAAAATTTTCATCAGTTTAGCCATCAATTGTTGAAATTTGGCATTACACAATCAGTATTACTAACGAACGTCAAGTTTGTGGTAATCCCTTTTTAAAACTATCGGTTTGAATAATGCTGTAGGGTCTGCAAATAAGAGCAATTTGGTAAAAAGCCCAACTAAAAACGAACGGAAAAACAATGAACTGAAAACAAATACAACGAGAATGTTTGGTTATGTCAAGACAATGACAGTTTTAAATTCATTGTTGCACACCCACCAAAACCCTAGGGAATTCAATGTTGCCACACTAATTTGTCACATAATGGCGGATCGCTATAGGGGGACAAAAAGTTATCTAGTAATTATCAGTCCAGTTTTATTTGTAAGGTTCGTGCGTATATTCGATAAAATCGGCGTTCTTATTCCAATAGTTTTTAGTTTATTTATTTTCTCAGTTATGGCTTAAAAATATCAAAAAGTACAAACACAGAAAATTTTATTTTTTATTCCTTTATACACTACAATGAAAATTTAGTGAAAGAGACCATTCTAAGTAATTTTATGTAATAATAAAAAATGGCCCCAATAGACAAATATAGTGTAATTTGTTCTCTTTGCCAATGAAATTAATTATTCTTCAGTTGTTGTTTATCGTCTTTCCACACCACACTATAAATTTAAAGATTCTTTACATAAGAAATGTGGTTTAGAAATTGTTATTTTATTATCTTTTAACTACAGTAAATCGTATGTATAATTTCAGAAAAATTCAATAACAGAAGAGGTCAAAAAAGGGGTTTATTTTTCATGCGACAATAAACTTTTAAAAGATATCAAACAATTCCGCGTACATCCGGTGCAATTACATGCACTTACACACACTGGCACATTCATTGTTAAAGTCGTTTCTTCTTTTAAATGGCTATTTCGTTGAAGAACAGCTTTCCCAACTGGCTTCGAACCACTATTATTAAAGAAGTACGCAACATCAGATAAATAGCATTGAAAATAGCTGCATACGGTACTTAAAACAGCACGCTTTGATGTAATAGGTACTTTCTTGGTGTTTTAAAGCCTCCACAAAATAATAATTATAGCTACATCCTTTAATACCCGTACATGGTTTTTTTAAGAAAATTTTAAAAGCTGCTTTCAATGCAAAGAATATATTATCGTTTTTGAATAATCTATCTAAATGATGCATGAGTTCGGAAATGTTAAATACACAGTGCGTCAGGCTTCTATTGCTCTTATACTAATTAAGTTAGGATTTTCATTCATATGCAGACATAAGTACCAGTGGCAGCTCGTCAGGTGAAGTAGGTGAAGGGGCTCTTTACCAAAAAAAAAAAAACCAGAAGGAAAGTTCTTTGACAATATTAAATATTAATCTACCAATACAGCTACCATTTTAGCCCTTAAAAAAGAATTATGCTCGAATTAATAATATTAATTTAATCCGAATATAGCTATGCATCATAGGGCCACGGTTAACTCCGATGGACAATAATTATAAATACTCGTGCATTTGGCGCGCGCCAGCGACAGTGTGCGTTAGCTCAAAGCAAGTGAAGACCAAATGGCCAATATGCCTTTAATATTCATCGTTGCTATGGTTACGTGATGTCAGTCACGCAAACAACATGTACCAATTTGCATTATGATGAAGGGCAATTTAAAAGTAGATCAGTCGTATGCACCATTGTTTTAGCATTGGTTCGCCTAACCTTAAGGTATTTATTTTGAAACTTCGCGAAACTTACGGTTATAGATATCGTTTTTACGTGATTTACTGTGTGATTAAAAAGTTTTGTTTTTATTTTTCAGTTAATTCAGTAGTATACGTACCTACTTAGTTGTGTGTTTTAAAAATGAACCCAATAAAAGACATAGTTTGTAATTTGTTGGAAACTCCATCCAGTTGTTGGACAAATGAGGATAAGAGAGACGTTTTGTTATACGGGTTTTTAGTCAATATTTGTTCAAGTACCCGCACTATACCTAGCTCTTCACCATTTTTTAAGACCGCGAGCCGCCACTGATAAGTACTGTATCATAGGGTGTATTTCAGGAAAATATTTTTTGTTGTATCTTTTTAAATGGAACACCCAGTATTTTCATGAATATTTAGGTTTTAGAGTCCTTTATAATTGTCCAAAATTTTTTTATTTTGCTTTAGTAGGTTAATGTCGGGTTGCACAAAGAATTTTATTAATAATTATTTAACCGGCAAGTTTGACTGTGACATAAATGACTTTGACAGGCATTATATGCTCAAATTCAAAGGTGCGTGATTAGTAAATTAAAAATTTAGGTAACCGGGCCCGTATGATTGTGAGAAAATTATTGGAGGATGACTTAGATTGAAGGATAGAACTTTGCAAAGTTATGATGTCCGCATTGAACGACCGACCAATAGATTTGGCTTAGACACTTTTTTCTGATGAAGCAACAAAAAATTATTTTTTTTTAAAGAAAATTAACCGTTATATAATCGTTGGGCCAAATCTGAACCTCCAAACTTATTATTAATTAATTTCCATTTTGGGTTAATCGACAAAATTTCCAATATTATTCCAACGAAAATCCTCATTGGATTGTTGAAGGCCACTCTCAACGCCAAGGGACAGTGAATATTTGGACTGGAATAATAGGCGACAAATAATTGGTCCATTCTTTTTTAAGACAATTTAAATAGAGAACTGTATTTACATTTTTTCAAATACTTTTTATTAAAAGTTCTAGTATTCTAGAACTCCCAACAATATTCCTTAATTATGGAAATCTAGATCAAAAGACTTTTTTCCAGCAAGATGGAGCCTCTTTCCACTTTGTAAAAGAATTCTTAAATATGACAAATAGATGAATAGGACGGCGAGGATTTATAGAGTGGCCGCCCTGATCCCCGGATATCAGACACTACAAATCTAAAAGAGTTGAAGGCAAGGATTCAGGCAGAGATAAATTTAATCACTTCAAAAGTTTTAGAAAGATTAAGGGAAACTTTCTACCATCGGTTGTATTTCTTTTTCATTTTCACCCTGTATCTGAAACTCCAAGAGGGCTATGAAAATTTTGTTAACAGCATATTTAGTTTCACAAAAAAGTGGCACAGTGCGGCGAAATTCGCAACCCTCTATCTTTAAATATACGCGAGACCCTATAAAAGTGCCCAAAAATGGACATCCTTTATATAGGGTCCTGCGCCTCACCTCCCGTCCTCTGTAGCTCACTTATTAATTAAGTTAGGATTTTGATATTTTGCAGACTTTACCTGTATCCTAGGGCGCATTTCAGGAAAATATTTTTGTTTATACAGGGTGTTCCAAAAAAGTGTGACGTCATAAGGATTTTTAGATTACATGCCATATATTTTTTTACTTATTTGGATGCATCTTGTAGTTGCCTACATACCCCTAAAATTTTAATTAAATCGGTTCAGTATTATAGGCGAAAAAAAATAAAAACTAAAAAAAATCAGTTTTGCATCACTGGTTTTAAAAATTAATAAAAAATAAAAATAATACCTCGTTATTAAAATTCTACAAAGGTACTTAATAAATAAGGTCCTAAAGTCTCATTCACCAAGTTTGATTAATACAAATTGTACAGGGTGTCCAAAATTTAGTGTCAAACTTTGCAAACTTTAAAGCAATTTATTTTTCTTATTTCAAATTGGAACAACTCTATATTATTACGTCATTCGATGCAGAATTACAATTCAAACATTTGTTCTAATTACAACCCTATCGCAATTTCTAACGCATTAAGACTTATTTACAGAAAACTCGTTTTATCAACCTTTCCACCAGTCATTATTATATAATAAATATCAAAGGTGGCTTTGAAAAACAATTTATTGGTATCAAAGTTTATTAAAGTGACAAAAGCCCATTTTGACTTTAGTTTTTTTATAGTTTCAAATATTATTAAATTGGTATTAATTATTTAAGCTATATTATTTTTTGTGATGGAATACAATCAAGAAGAGCTCGTGTAGATATGATTTTCATATTAGGAGCATACTAAAAGAATTTTTATTTGTCCTTTTAGTAAACTTTAATATCAATAAATTGTTTTTCAAAGCCACCTTTGATATTTATTATATAATAATGACTGGTGGAATAGTTGATAAAATGAGCAAATAAGTCTAAATGCATTAGAAATTGCGATAGGGTTGTAATTAGAATAAATGTTTGTATTTTAATTCTGCATCGAATGACATAATAATATACAGGGAATACAATTTGAAATAAGAAAAATAAATTGCTTTAAAGTTTGCAAAGTTTGACACTAAACTTTGGACACCCTGTACAATTCGTAGTAATCAAACTTGGGTAACGAAACTGTTCGACCTTATTTATTAAGTACCTTTATATAATTTTATTAACGACACATTATTTTTAATTTTTATTAATTTTTAAAACCAGTGGTGCAAAACTGATTTTTTTTTAGTTTTTATTTTTTTTCGCCTATAATACTGAACCGATTTCATTAAAATTTTAGGGGTATGTAGGCAACTACAAGATGCATCCAAATAAGTAAGAAAATATATGGCATATAATCTAAAAAAACGTATCCTTATGACGTCACACTTTTTTGGAACACCCTGTATAAACAAAAATATTTTCCTGAAATGCACCCTAGAATACAGGTAAAGCCTGCAAAACGTCATAATCCTAACTTAATTAATAAGTGAGCTACAGAAGACGGGAGGTGAGGCGCAGGACCCTGTATAAAGAAAGATTAAGCTCCTATAAATTTGGCTTAGTCGCTGCTCTGTCCCTTTTCATATCACTAAATACATACACATGGTGTCTTGTTTCTTATAGCTGATATAAATCTTAGTTGAGTAGGGTTAAAGTTGAGTAGCTGACGCTTATCAGCTAGACTTCGCCCTTTAAGAATTGCAAATTATTGTATCTTCCAATTCTTAATAAAGACTATTATTATTATTATTATTATTATTATTATTATTATTATTATTATTATTATTATTATCTTAGAAAATTCACCTTAAAAGTTTCAAACGAAAAAGGATCCATGTATTTCTAGGAAAGGTTATTAAAAGAAAGCTCATCGGTTATTATCTCTTTTGATTTATATCAGTTCTTGTCTGCAACTTTAAAATTCCTGTCTATATTAATTGTCTAAGTGGTACCTAGCACTTATTAATATCTAATAATAATTGCAAATGTAAAAATATGCAATTAAATAATTATTACCAGAAATTGATATACTTTCGAATTAATTATAAATACATATCTTTACACTGTCGCCGATAAAGTCCGCATATCAGGCGCGACTTGTCCAAAAGATAATTTGGTCAATGACCTACCTATAAATTTGATCCACCTAATTAATTTATTTTTCAAAACAAATAAAAATAAAATTAGGAATAAGTAAAAACATGAAGTCTTTCTCCACTAGTTTATTGAAATAATGAAATTATATTCTACATGTTTCGGGTGTAGTAACACCCATCATCAGGAATAAGATACAATGAGAGAGCATTAGTAAACAAAGGAACAAGATTAAATGGTAGTAAACATCGATAGAGCTCTCATCGATCCATAAAAGATAAAAAAAAAATTAAGAAAAGGATTAATGATTTAAAATTGGTATACTTCGAGACTCGAGGCTAAGTCTTGACACTGACCGTGGGCAAAAGGTAACAGTGGCAAGAGGGGGCCCGTTTGGCCTTAAGTTAACTTAAGGTAAGCCCCTTTTCTTTATACATAATATAAAAGAAAGTTTTTAGTAAATTATTCAAATGTTTATTTTAATATATCGAATTAAATAATTTCTTTTATTCTTTATAGATTAATATCTACAATATAATTGGTACATCCAAGTAACCTTTGTGGAAGTCTCAAATAAATAATTTTTCTTTCTTTCCACATCACTTTTCTTACTCTCCCCATGTTTTTCTCGGGATGAGTTTTCTGGACCCATGAGTCTCCATTTTTCTTATATTTTTCTCTGCCCAAACGGGCCCCCTCTTGCCACTGTTACCTTTTGCCCACGGTCAGTGTCAAGACTCGAGTCTCGAAGTATACCAATTTTAAATCATTAATCCTTTTCTTAATTTTTTTTATCTTTTATGGCTCGATGAGAGCTCCATCGATGTTTACTACCATTTAATCTTGTTCCTTTATTTACTAATGCTCTCTCATTGTATCTTATTCCTGATGATGGGTGTCTGTTTAAAGGTTGGAGACGATGACGTTTCTTGCAAGTCCAAAACTCTACTGCCGTTCCTGATGATGGGTGTTACTACACCCGAAATATGTAGAATATAATTTCATTATTTCAATAAACTAGTGGAGAAAGACATCCTGTTTTTACTTATTCCTATAAATTAACTCCAGTTTAAGAATAGACTACTGCAAGTATTCCAAAGTGTTGAACGGAAGTAGAGTTTTGGACTTGCATTGTCTTTATTTGTTTAGAATCACTACGTTTCAACTGGTAAGCATCTCCAGTCGTCCTCAAGTAAATACTGAATAATTACGGTAACTACAGCTCTATTTATACTAGGCAGGTGCTGTGACGCATGACTAGTGGGTGGAGTCATGCGTGTTGCTAGGTGATGACGCATAACTGGATGAGTCATGTTTGATGAGTCATGCTCGATGACGTCATGCTTGATGAATCATGCGTCTAACTCTTGGGTGGTCTTATTCTAAGATTACATTTACTTAACAAGGGTTTCCAGACATTTCTCATATCTAATGAAGGCTTACTAAAGCAACCTGGATTTTGGTGTATGGTCGCAGCTTCCTTAAACTTCCTCTTCCTCCAGTGCGGTTTGTTTTTGTAGGATTTTCGCTCTTGTCCACATGATATGATGGCCGTGTTTCCAGGCCTTGTTGGAAACGTCATTGTCTCCAACCTTTAAACAGACACTATTCCAAAGTGTGTCAAGCAAAAACTCCCCAATATGGATCGAAGCCACCATCGAAGCGCTTCGCTCGGCCGTTTTTTAGTTTAATAAATAATATAATAATATTAATAAATTAATTGAAAACTAAGAGCGAAACAGACATACGACTTCGGCATCAGTCATCACGTTCAATTGGCTCTTATGGAAACGAATATCGTAAAATAAGCACTTTTGAGACAATTAAAATAATTTTTGATGATAGGTCCATAATATTTAATAATCATTAAGCTTATCATCTTATTTCATATAATAATTAACTTCGTTTTTGGCAACAATAGTTCAATCAGGTGAATGATAGATTTTTAATTTATAATCAGTATTTTCGCCCTTATGCTAGAAATATGGAGGCGTTAATTGTTACTATTCCGGCTAGCAGCACGTCTGCAGAACGATCCTTTTCTAGATTAAAAAGAATTCTCACCTATTTATGAAATACACAGGGAGAGACGCGCTTAAGTGAATTAACAATAATCTCTTTGGAGAGAGACCTTTTGCAGGATTTAAAAAGCAAAACCAATTTTTATGACAAAGTTTAAAATAATTTTTTTGTAAAGATGACCGTGTTGAACTAATTTACAAATAATGTCGCTTTATTCTTCTTCTGCCAATGTTCTTTCCACAAACTCAAAAACAATACATTTTGTGACAAAATTTGAAATTTAAATGCTTGAATGCTACGAAAGGTAAGTTTTTGTCTTAAATGAAATTTCTCCCTACCCTGGTTAAAACAGCATTGCACGCCACTGCCTCGTATGTAATAAAAATGTTCATTAAATTTAATAGACATCATTATAACGATTACCAAATAATATAATGCTTTATTACTACCCGTCATTAAATATATTATATTAAATCTTCTTCTTCTATATTATATTAAGTTGTAAGCGATGTTATACTAAATCCTGGTCCTATATACTACTAGAAATTATAATAAATATTATTATATTTAAAACAAATAAAGATTTTCCTTTAATTGGGTCAGATCCATTCCTAGACGCTTTTCGCCATATCATGGCTCATCAGTAGAGAGATCCGATGAAAGAAAGGAACAACTCAAAACTGCTTAAGCAGCATTTGATGGGACACACCGGTAAGATGTTGCACAAAGCGACATTATTATATTTCTTATACGTTGTATAATACATTTTCTTAATTTTGATTTGTGACGTTATGCGTCTTGCAAAATTTTTCTTAGGGACCTACGTATTTTAATGAAATGGAAAAGGGAGACTGGAAACTACTTTTTCATTCCAGTCTTTGTACAAGCTTTGAAATTCTCAGCCTGATTCTTTTCTTCCGACCATTGCGTTAAATCCGTTCCACAAACCGAAATTCAAATCGCACAAAGACTAATTCTGAAAAGTGTCCTTATCAAAAACCATCCATCAGCTAACATTAACACAAAAAACTCGTATGACGTATCGTACATACAAAAGTTTCTCAAAACCCCGTAGTCTTATTGTCCAAGAGCAGACACCCTGTTCCCTACAAATTTAAATTTGACAATGACGGGCCTCATAATAGTCTTAGCTGAGACCTAATCACGACAAGCCACTTTACTCTTTACAAAGTTTTGGCTGGGGTTCTGACACAAGAGGGTCGCTTGAAAAGGGACCGAGGGGAGAATTCATGATACATTGTTTTGGTCTTGCTTGCTGGTGCGATATGCGATACCGCCGTGAAAGGTCAGGGAAGGACTGGGAATTTTTCGATATTGGTTGGCCTTGCTCTTTCTTTCTTATGACCTTTAGGCAATTACTCGTTGTCCAGTTGCCCTGTTTTTTACAAAACGATTAGAATAGGATATGGTAATGTATTACCTTGCCTAGAAAAATGGTCATAGAGATGACTTTATTTTAGCCGTAACAATGGGGTGATGTACTTTCACCGTTTTACTTTATGGATGGTTATTATAGTCTATTTCAGAAAGGTGTAGAGTAATGGAATGGGAAAGTCCGTCCAGTTCTGTTCAATTTCGGTGTTGCCCCTAGGCGCAGGTAAATTTTGTGCATTAAATTATTTATGATAACTAACCAAAGAAGAAAAAAAAGATAATTTGATAAAGAAGAAACTATTAGCTATAGCAAACTTACACAAATATCGTTTTATGAAATATGCCGTGGAAGATATAGTGTACCTAACTGTGTTGCGCACACCGCCATGTCGTTGCCAACTAAATCCTATATTGGGCGCAAGTGAAAGAATTTGTAGCAAGACTCAACACAACATTCAAAATGAAAAACGTTAAGCTACTTTTGATAAAGCCATTAAGAAAGTGACATCAGAGAAATGGCGAAAAGCAGTCCATCATGTCATTAAAGAAGAAGAGAGAATGTGCGATCTTGACCACCTGATCGATCGGACCGTCGACCCGTTAATTATAATGTCAAGAAGAGATGACAGTTCCTCAGATGACGAAGAATATTATGATTTTTTATAATTTAATTTCTGTATAATGTATTTTGTATTTTTTATAATGTTAATAATGCCTTTGTCACACTTTATTCAGTGTTTGTGAAAGGACAACAATAGGCAAAACCCATAAATTGACCCAAACTCGGGTGGTACTAGCTGCACTTGATGAAAAAAAAAGAATTTTGCAATGATATCAATGCCAAATTATGAAAATGGCTTAAATATTCGTTGGGTCACTCTGTAGTCACTTTGCATACCTAATAAGCTTTTATTATTTTCCACCTTTCTGAAATAGACTATACATCAAAATGTCAACATGATTGATTAGAAAATAGAAAATAGTAGTTTGTACAACAAGAGTGGATATGATTTCCATATAGCACGAGGAAGTGAATTGAGCATGACGACGCGGAGTGCTGAAACGTCCGAGATCACTATAGATATAAATGAATATATCTGTGCAGAATAACCGACAAAAATCGATATATTTATTAATAAAAATGAACAATTTCTTTTTCCCAACCAAGGCTAGTTTGATTAAATTGTTCTGCTGAAATGCACAGAAAAAGAAAAGGTTTATCCGTTTTTTTTTTCTGAATTGTGTTATTGGTTACATGGTTGCGTAAGAATTATTCCTCCGAAAGTACAACAATATGGTTGTAGAATTCATTTTAAACAGTTAAACGATTTTTGTGCAATAATATGAACTTTTAACATTCGCTATAGTAAAGTTTTTCAAAATAACGTAGACGCGGAAAGAGAAACGGTAATACTGTAGAAATAACATAACCTTAAAATCGGTAGTAAAAAACTATTTATTTTTTTCCAGAAATTTAATAATTTCGTCTGTTTTATGTGCTTTCTTTATTTTTCACCATTTAAGGAAGATTTATCACAAGTTATTTTTCTATATCTGTTGAATATAACAAAAGTTTTTTTGTTATTGGAATTGGAGCCTCGTTTCTCCTCGTTTCTTTGTAATTGACCACTGTGATTGGTCAGTTTCATATCCTAACTAGGATGGATGTGAAATTATATCCGTTCAATTAACCGGAATAGCCCACTTCTCCAATCACTTTAGTGTAAAGAACACAAAAAAATAGTCCTCAGAATTCAAATAAATGGACACTACCGGGTGACATCATTTTTCCTTAACTCTAGAAGTGAAGATTTAAAAAATTTATATATATGTATGTAAATCATAAATGTCATTTTTAGACTTTTAAAAATTAAATTTTTTTAATGTAGCATAAATGTTCTTCGATTTTTTCAATATTTTATACCGGAAGTTTTTAAGCCGCCCCTGTAATAGATGGATTAAACGACAACTTGGATTTATAATATTTATCAAAAGGATAAGTCGGCCGATACGGTTTACGGCATTATCGAGAAAATATGGGATCGTTTTGTTGCTTTCCGCTTTTAATTTTTAAATAACGGCTGCTTCGAAAAAAAAATTATGCTTTTTCAATGACAATGGAATTCGATGATTTAAGAGAACAATTAATAACATCAATTTAAATCTGTGACAGTATGGGCTACTTCAATAATTAGGGTACTAATAAAATATCTAATAAAAAATACGAATAAAAAAGAATTCTTGAAATACCTACAAATAGGGGCGTGAAGCGGAGCCATCACGTGCCAGAAAAAGAGATTTAATAGTAGTTTGTACAACAAGAGTGGATATGATGGCAATATGGACAATCCACTCGAGTTGAACAGTATATTTTTTCTACGACCTTATGCTAAAAAATGTGAAAAAAAAGTTTGTAGGTTGCCGGACTCTAACTCACGACCATTGGTTCCATAGTCCAACGCTCTACCTCTCGACTATCGAAACCTTAAAATAATTATGGGAAAACCAACTGATAAATGATGCTACATGAAATTAATTTTCTATGCACAATCAGCAGGTTGCATTATTGATAAATCTATTATAAATGCGTCTAGATTTTATTATATTGAACAAATTAATAACAAATTGTACCCTATCCATTTAAATTATATAATTTAGTGTCTTGAAAAAGAAGGCGGAGCTTCAGTAAAAATAATATACTGTGATTGGTCAGTACTTTTATGAACAACAATGGCATCTCTGTAATTGACTACTGTGATGGGTCAGTTTCATTACCTATCTAGGATGGATATCAGATTTTCCCGCACAGTTAACTGGAATAGCCTACTTTACTCGCCACTTAAGTGTAAAGGAAACAGCAAATTTCCATGTGGGAGAAGAAAATTTTTTTTTTTGCTTTGATCAACGTAGGTTGGTATTTATTCTATTAGGAACTAAAAACTTAAGACATTTTTTTACAATAATTCTTAAATAAAGAAAAATTCTTTATTATCACTTATAGCAGCACAATGTGCAATTTCTGCAACTTTTGCATTGCATACGGTTTTCTTGATTGCCATCATCATTATCAGAAGAAAAAATTATCGTATTTGCGGCAGGGGGGGGGGGGGGGGGGAGCGCGGCCACGCGGTCTAATGGAAGAGCCGTTACTGAAAATTAGGACTCGTTACTTTTAGTGATCACATTACATCACTTACTTTGTAACGAGTTTTTATTTATTTTACATCACTAATTAATTATAGCCGTGTTTAAAGAAATAAATCGAGTTTGGTTTTATCGAAATGCTTGGATATTTTTGTTCGTTATCGAATTAACGAAGCATTCATGGAAACACTTTTTACAGTTCGTTTGCTCGTAAAACTTTAAAATGAAACAATAAAAAGTGGTGCTCCACAATAAAATTGAGTATTTTCCTGATGGCAATATCGTGCAGAGTATATATTTCGCTGGTTTAGTCCGGTAGGAAAAGGCGTTGCAATTGCGTGAAAACCTAATTTATAATTTTCTTCATAATTTACCATCATAATCATTAACATCATCAATATCATCATCATAATCATCATCAACACTCCGTCTACGTCGTCGTGCTCAATTTGTTTCCTCGTGCGATATGGAGATCATATCCAGTAGTTTGTATGTCGTCAAATTATAAAGGAGGAAAGGAATTTAAAAATATTCAAATTATATTTTCCGACAATTTAAAAAAGCAAGGTTGACGATGGTTTTGAAAAAACGAAACGTCGGATCAAAAGTCTTATTACATCAACTTGTGGAGGAGAATAAATTGTAATGAGAATTTTGTAAGAAAAAAAGACACAAAGTCTCGGCCTCAAAATTTTTCAATCCTTTTATTAAGGTTACATGTTTCGCCCTAAACTGGCATCATCAGACCTAAATAAGTAACTACAATAATTACTTATTTAGGTCTGATGATGCCAGTTTAGGGCGAAACATGTAACCTTAATAAAAGGATTGAAAAATTTTGAGGCCGAGACTTTGTGTCTTTTTTTCTTACAAAATATTAAATAGCAGGTCTCTTTGAGTAAAAATGGACGAATTCTTCGAATTGTAATGAGAATGTAAACTTTATTTTAACATATCTCTTTAAATAGGGTCAGAAAAAAATAAAAACGAAATCGCGAAATTTTGGTTTTGTCCAAATATGGATGGATGGATTCGAAATTTTGTAAATTTGTTGCAGAATTTAGCAGGGTGCAACTTTTTTCTCATTTAACAATCTCTGTATCGTAGGATTTAAATGATGAGTAAGACTATCTTTATTAATTATTTAATATTAATTTTGAGTTTTAATCTACATACAAAGGTTTCAATATGAGAACGTTAGCTCTTTAAAATCAATGCCGTATAAGGTATTGATCGAAATAGTGACTCTTCTTACACCAAAAAAAATTAAATGTTCAATTACAAATGTTAGCTTATACTTAGTTAAGGATTACGTTTCTTTATTCAAACCAGCCACTACTATTCAGAAACCTGCTGAGTCGTCCAAGTTGTAAGTTTCTTAGTTCCTCCAGGCTATCGAAAAATGGTTCGATAAAAGTTGATAAAACCCTTCTGCGGTGTACGCCGCACTAACCATCAGAGATCTGATGAAGGTGGGTTCTACGGAACACGTGTGGTATCACAACGGACCTAATATAACTACGTGAGACTGTTTGGTCAGAACCAAAGGTCTGCCACTCTTATCTAACCTACCCTACACCAAAAAAAATTAAATGTTAAATTACAAATGTTAGTTTACTTAGTTAAGGATTAGGTTTTTTTTTAGGAATTTGTTTTTAAATCGTAATTTAGACAATTTTATTAAAAAACATAATAGTAGAATATGAATCGATGTATAAGTACCTACTACTCGTACATAATGCACTCTATTTGACTTGCATTGAGGTGTGAGTCATCCGACAAAAATATTACATATATATGGGTGATTCTCTGAATAGAGAATTTTTTACACGAGCGCCGAAAAAATACATTTTTAATTTCGTGAAAAACTACTCATTTTTTTAAAGAAAGCCCCGTAGGCTCGAAAATCTCCGATAAATCCTTAATGCTCGACCCTAAATTGTCGATTTTCTTCAAAAAATTTTAATAGAGGGAATTGACAAAATTACTTTAAAAAAAGATCGTTACTACCATGTGGAGATCAAAAAGTGACTCTGATGATTTCGTGGAGCCACTTCGTGCCTTCTTAAAGCCCAGCAGATTCGAACAGTCTGGTACACATGCAATGTAGCTTGAGCCCTAAGATGCGCAGATGATAGAACAGGAGAGTCGGTGTACGACAGAGATACCTAATCCCGAATTATAAGAAGTACAATCCGCGTAAAAAGTAAAACCACGGTGTGCCCCGCACTGGAAAATATTGCATCTATCTTATAACTTTTCTCCCTTGGTTTCCTCATTTTAATTAAACTGTAGAGTTCTGGTTTAAACATTTTTTCGTCAAATGGAATATTTCTCTCACTTAACCACTTTTCCATGTCTTCTTTTTTTGTTACAGATGTAGGGCACTTATTTATTTGCTTATTATGATATGGTGCATTGTCGATTACTACTACACTGTTCGGGCGTAAATTCGGCACTAGGTTGTTTTTTACCCACTTTTCATAATTTTCATAGTTCATTTCATTGTGGTAATCCCCAGTACTGCAGTGTGACTTCCATCTGACGAATGAATTTGTCACAAAACCATCTTCTCCTCCAGCGTTTACGATTATTAGGCGTGTGCCCTTTGATACAGGTTGTTTTACGTCTTCGTTTGTTTCATCGCTTCAAGCTTTTTGGTGTGTATGTGATGAATGTATATACGTTTCATCCATATAAACAATTGGCCGTCCTTCTGCACGAAAAACTCTCATTTTCTTTAAAAATTGGATGCGGAGATGCCTTACGTCAGGTTTCTTCATTAAAATTTTTCTATTGGTTTTGATTTTTCTCCAACGAAATCCAATTTTTCTTATTTCTTTTCTTAAACTGTTCAGGCATCCCTGGTAATTGGTATCATTTTGAAATTTTTTATGAATTCTCGCTAGAGTTGGCACTTGCTTTTCTGTTTTATAGAAATTGTAAATTATTCTGTATAAAACACCTTGAAAAGCAACGTCTAAGACTATTTTGCTTTTTCTGTTTTCACGCTTTTTGGTTGGCGTGGAAAAAGATTTAACTGCTCCGGATTCGATATTTTTGGGTTCCTGCTTAATTCGTTTAATTGCGCTTAGACTAATCTTTGTAGCGGCTGAAACACTTTCGTGAACCTTTCTGAAGTCAATTTCTGGTCTTCCTGTATCTGCCTCTTGTTGCATAAATTGTATTAAATTATAAACTATTTCACGGCTTTGACCGCTCAATACTCGGTTTAAGACTTTACTTTTAAAAGGCATTATTACAAATAAATACAGTAATAATTTTTTTCCAATGAACGTCCTACTTTTCTGACAGACTGTACAGAAGTGTGCGTTTCAAAGATCATCAGATTAATGAGCTCTCGGCTAGCTCCTCTCACCTGTTTACTGCGCACCCAAAAGTCAGAGCTCAAGCTATATTGCACGAGCTGTAGACCGACCCGAAAAACCCGACCATCCCGAAAAGCCAAACCTTTATTGATTAAAGGGCCCGATCCGACCCGAACCCGACAGTCGGGCCGCGTAGAGGCCCGAGATGAAAACTCGACCCGTGCAGGCCTTTACTATAAATGCCATTTGGTATTTTCTCATCTTTATCTCACTTAAAAACACAATGTTAATAATAAAAGATGATTAAAAACCACATCTTACCGGACTATAAGCCAAACTTCCCCTCGTGGTAATAGATGTTACCTAAACAATTTATGAGTTTTAAACCTAATGCACTTTTAGTCGCTTTGTTATCAGCGTCGCCGTTATTAAGCTGAAATTGTTGTACAGATCTTTCTATACTTTTATCGTTAATGTTATTTCATGTCATGTCATAAACGAATTTAGATTTTATTTAATAAGGTTAATGGCAATGGCGCGGCACTATGTGGCCATTATGGTCCTATCTGTGTATTGAAGTACGAAAAACAACTTATTTAACAGTTTTTTAATGTGTGTGGCGTTCTGAGTTCAATCCTCGGAGTGGGCATACGCAGAATAAAAAAAGTATGTCCGAATTTTAGTAGACTTAAGAATGCAGGGAAGAGAGTAAAATGTATCATCTCCCAACCTACCCCGTTCACGCCGGTAACCAGGCCGGATGAGATGGGATATCTCGTTGGGTGAGGAAGAAGGTACCATTGCGATAAAAAAAAAGTAGTACAACAAAATATAATTTAATCTGCTGGTCTATATATTTTCTTTCAAACTGATAACTCAGTGTCACCAGAATTCTTGTGTCAGTGTCATGTAATTTTTACAAAATGCCTTTAACTTCAAAGCAAAAATCGATCATATTTACGCGATTAAGGGATGGGGTTCCCATAAGGGACATTGCAGGTGTATTAGGGATAAACAGTGTTGTTGGCTAAATCCAAAATTCGAGAACATGGAAGTATTGTGAGAAACCCAGTTCTGGTCGCCCAATAGTTTCCATCGATGACGAAGATACAACTTTAATTAATTATTTAAGGGACAACCCATTCGGGACCGCTATTAAGGCTAAAGAAGATACCCATTTTCCTGGATCTTCAATTACAGCTCGAAGAATTCGGGAGTCTGAACTCAAAAATAGGTGTTCTGCAAACAAAATATATTTAACCGAACTAAATAAGCAAATACGAGTACAATTTGCTCACGAATACCAAAACCAACTGTGGGAGTCTGTAGTTTTTTAGATGAGAAAACGTCCCAGTTCTGTAATAATGGAAAAGTCAGAGTATATAGACCCAGAAACACAAGGTATGATGAAAGATATACGCACAAGACAAATCAAAGTGGACATTTTTCCGTAAATGTGTGGGGTTGGATTAGTGCTAGAAGCCCAGGAGTTTGTCAATTTGTGCAAGGGCGGCTAACTGCAGGAACATATTGCAACATTAAATAATGTTATGGTGCCATCGGTTGAAGCCATATTCGGTGATCAAAATTATATTTTCCAACAAGATAATGCTCCCATTCATACTGCCCGCATAGTAAAAGATTACTTTCGACAAAATGACATCTAAGTTTTACCATGGCCTTCGAAGAGCCCCGACCTCAGTCCCCTAGAAAATGTCTGGGGAGAAATGACCAAGTCCATATATAAACATGACTTTCATCCAAGAAATGAACAAGAACTGCGCCAGGGGATAAACGCAGCATGGGATAATATAATCCAAGAGTATACAAGAAGCTTAGTCTTAAGTATGCCGCATCGGTTACAAAAAGTAATTGAAAACAACGACGCAATGACTAAAAATTAAACAGCTGCTGTTAAGTAATTATTTTAGGATGTTGCATTATTTAGAAATGTTTATTTATGGTTAACATTGTGTATTTTTACTGTTTTTCTCCTTTTTGGCTTTTGTTGTTTTTGAATTTTTTTTGTATTCAATATATAAATCGATAGTTGTTATACATACTCTTAATATTTTATTTAAAAACTTGAAAAATTGTCCATTTTTAAAAGGAAGGTAAATTTTTTAAAGCACCTTTATTACAATACTTTTATTTCGCCACGTATATAGTAGATTACCAAATTCATGGTAACGTCTAAAAATTTAGGTAACATAATTATATTGTTTTCATAGTGACGACGATATCCACTTCTTGATATCCTTATAGACCAAGAGTTCTATCTGGGACTACTAATTCTTGTACTACTTTTTTTTTATCGCAATTGTACACACTCCCCAATTGGTAGGTCGTGCAATGGCGCAAAAAACCGAGGAGAAATAGCTGTTTTGTAAGTCTTGGGTCTGGAACCACAATAAAGCTTTGCTATGGTGTAATCCCTGTCTGTTGCTTCGGTGGATTTTGTGTTCACTCCTGATCCATATCGCTTTATGTCATCTCGTACTATTCACCATAGTAGTCCGAATGCCGGTTTTATGACCAATGAATGTATTTTCTGATCCTTTTCTTTCAAGTTTATCGTCTTTTTCATTTCCTGTAATATCTTCGTGTCCTGGTTACTCCTATATTAGTAAACATTGTTTAACGTACAGTTCCCTCTATAAGTAAATCCATTTTTACGCACAACTGTGCGTAAATGATAAAAACGTACAAAACTGTGCTTTATGATGCATAGCTTTGCTGATGACAGCCCACTTGTCTCATCTTTTACCTTGACTCCCCAAACATCCGCTGCCGACGCACATCTTCGCAGGCAGCATGAAGTTTTGCGCCTCAACAATGACCTGGAAGAAATTTTGGCTTGGGGTGACAGTAACCAAGTCGAATTTAATGCTAAGAAAACCCAGGCAGCAGTCTTCTCCAAAAAGGTTAACATTGCAGAACCGGATATAGTCATGGCAGGACACGCAATTCCCCTGGCACCGTCTATTAATTTGCTAGGGGTCAATCTGGGAGGTAATATGTCTTGGCATGATCACGTTGCCGTAATTGCCAAGATAGCTGCACAGAAACTTGGTGTACTTTTCCGCACCAAAAGGTTGTACACACCTCATCAACTTTTGACACTCTACAAAGCCCAGATTCGACCATCATTAGAATATTGCTCTCATGTCTGGAGCTCTGCACCCAAGCACACCCTTCGGCTACTGGATTCCATTCAAAGGAGAGCCGTTCGTCTGATCGGCGACCCCGAGCTGACCAAGACCCTCGATAGCCTGGAGCATCGAAGACAGGTTGGTGATTTGGCTCTCTTTTACAGATATTTCCATGGCAGGTGTTCGACTAACATTGCCCACTTGATTCCACCTAGAGCAATGCAAAACAGAAATACACGGCGAACCACTGCCGCTCATCCATATGTTGTTCAGCTTAGTACTCCTCGAACTTCATTGTTCAAGAATTCTTTCATCTGGAGAACGTCATCTTTGTGGAATGATCTTCCTGAAGTCGTGTTTCCCAATGAATACAATCTTCAACGTTTCAAGACCAACGTTAATCGCTTTTTTCGCACTCGCACCGCTTCCAGAGCGCCTTAAAGGATTTTTCCTACAGTGCAGGTGTTTTATCATAAAAAAAAAAAAAAAAAATCATAAAAACACACAATTGTGCGTTATAATGCCTAGTTTAACAATTAAGTTAGCCTTAAAACAATTCAAAATCGTGACATTTATCTATCTTGCGTTTTGAATATTTGACAGTGACTTTGTCATTATTTGAGATTTGAAGTTCAAATCGATACTTTATAAATTATAAACCGATCTTTAATTTATTAGTAAGAGTCTTTGCGTGTTGTAAAGCAATTACGCACTCATGTAATTACCGCCCTCTCCGCTACGCGGCTCATTTGCAATTTTCCATTCGTGTGTAATATGCTTTTTACCACACTTGTACTATACGTAATATATTATTACAATACACCCTCAGTACCAATAACCGAATTAAGTGTGTTGAGCAGTTCAACTAACACTGAATTTCGAACAGAGCCATGGTTCTCTATATCCGCCTCTATGTATGAATAACTTATTAAGTGCCTAACACCAATTCCAAATTAAACTTTATGGCCTAATAGGGTTTACGACCCCGGTTTTATTGGCGCAATCGGCAACAGAACACTTTACTCTCGATATTAACTAAATTGTACTTTTATGTTGCCTGTGAGATTGTAAATAAAATAATGGAACAAAACAACGACAGTGGGTTGGAACGAATTAGGTTTTGAAAAAAAATTGGTTTGTAACAGTTTTAAAACTAGATCGTAAATTGTTTCAGATTACTATATTATAGTATATTCGTCTATACTAAAAACCAGGTATCTACAGGGTGTCTCTAAAAGGTGCGGAAAAAAAAGCTACCACAAGTTCCGGAGGCGTAAATATGACGATCTACCTTAGTCCAAAAGTGGATAATTTCGGAGATACAGAGTGTCAAAAGTTCAATTTTGTTTTCATTTTTTATAAATAATTTTTTTAATAATTGGTGTATTGTTACAATATTCGGCTTGGGGAGGGGGGGGGGGGGGGGGGTTGCGGGGTGAGAAATTAGAATCTGCTCTCATTTTTATTTTAAAGTTTAGAGGGCGCACCTGCGGTACCTTGCACGCATTTGAAACAAAATAACTTTTTTGAGCCACCCTGTATTTAACTTTTAAATAAAAATTCCGATTCTCCAATGTCCTTTTACTTAAAAAAGGTATACATGGTAAGAGTCGATTTGAGCAGCTGTTTTTGAGATATCTGGATTTAAAAGTTTCACTTCGTGTATGGCCAGGTCTAAATTATTGTAATAATTGAACACATTTGAAGCGCAGGCGGTAAATTAAAATACCGTCACTAAAAACTGACTTGTGGACACGAAGTGAATTTTTTAAATCCAGATATCTCAAAAACAGCTGCTCAAATCAAGTCTTACCACGTATACCTTTTTTAAGTAAAGATAAGAATCCGAATTTTTATTTAAAAGTTAAATACAGGGTGGCTTAAAAAAGTTATTTCGTTTTAAATGCGTGCAAGGTACCGCAGGTGGCGCCGTCTAAACTTTACAATAAAAATGAGAGCAGATTCTAATTTCTCACCCTGCAACCTCCCCCCCCCCCCCCCCCCCCCCTCTCCAAGCCGAATATTGTAACAATACACCAATTATTAAAAAAATTATTTATAAAAAATGAAAACAAAATTGAACTTTTGACACTCTGTATCTCCGAAATTATCCACTTTTGGACTAAGGTAAGTTGGGTTAGATGGCAAATATACAAAATATAAAAATGAATTTCACGAAAATTAAGTGACGCGCAGGTATGCTTGCGAAAGTTTTTTCAACTTTCAATGTTTATTGAATGCATTTTTTCTTAAATGCTTCCTGTATAAATCTTTAATTACCATGCCCTAAAGAATTTAATTATTTGGCATTATGTCCTCTAAACCTGTTGGATATAATTTGTGGATGTTCCTTAGCAAAGCTTACAATTATTATATCATGGTGTTCTGTAGCGAGTCTCATTTTATAAATTGTTATATTTTTTAAGTCTTTCATTTTCTTGCAACGACATTGGGCTCTGACCAAAGTAAACAAAACCACAAATGCATAAATAAAATGAAAATTTCTAAATTTTGACAGAAAATTGTTGCATAAACCGAATATTCCCGACAGACTTTTCGATCGCTGGACGTAATCGTTTCTCGCCATAATGTCGCTAGCGATATCGCTTCAATTCCATCGTTTTTTAACATGAACGGAATGTCACTCCAGGAAATGATGGCGCATTTTATGCTGGTATGAAAGTCTCCTAAAGGAGACAAAAAAACATTTTATAATTGTTTTACAAAATAAATAAGAAAACCCGAGATACCGTTCTGTCTAGATTTAAAAAGTTTGTTATTTCTAGGCACTTTTTCGGAAGATAAAGTATTTATTTTATATTTAATAGGACTTACAGCGATATTAACTACAAATTAGACAGATTTTAAGAAATATTGGTGATGCGTAATGGTGGATTTATGGGATTATCCTTAGACGAATTATTCACAGACGGTTCAAAGATGGACGTTGGTGTGGGAGCCGGGGTCTTTTCCGAAAGTTTACAAATACAGAAATCGTATAGACTCCCCAACTATTGTAGTATTTTTCAAGCGGAAGTACTGGCAGTAGAGAAGGCGGTCAATATCCTGCAAGAACACCTTGGCTTGGGAGTAGCCTCGTCAATCACCATCTTCAGTGATAGTCAGGCGGCGATTAAGGCAATCTGTTCCAGCAGCGTCAAATCAAAGCTCGTAAAGCGATGCCGCAACAATCTATGCACACTTGGCAACCAACATCGGGTTATTCTGTGCTGGGTTCCTGGACACTCCAAAATAGATGGCAACGAGGCTGCCGATGCGCTCGCAAGAGAGGGCGCAGGCATGCCAGCTGATCTAGCAGACAATACAGTGAACAAACCACTGGGATTGGTCAAAGAGGAGATTGACTACACGGCCAAGCAGCTTGCACAGAACAGATGGACAGGGTTGACAACCTGTAGTACATCCAGGCAACTGTGGCCCACATTCGATAAAAAGAGAACCGCAGAGCTATTGAGACACAGTCGAAAAGACGTGAGAAATATTACTGCGGTTGTTACCGGACATTGCCTCTTCGGTAGACATGCCGAACGTATGCAAATACCCACTAACGACTTCTGCAGAAGCTGCAGAGATGAGGAAGAGGAAGAAAGTATTCAACATTTTCTGTGTGAATGCCCTGGCCTCGCAAGAAGGAGGTTCACTACTCTGGGTGAATCATCTTTCGATAGCCTGGAGGAACTAAACAACTTACAACTTGGACGGCTGAGCAGATTTCTGAACAGTAGTGGCTGGTTTGAATGAGTTGTTAAAATCCTTCCGCGGTTACGTCGCATAAACCATCAGTGATCTGATGAAGGTGGGTTCTACGGAACACGTGTGGTATCACAACGGACCTAATCAGGACTACGTGAGACCGTTTGGTCAGAACCAAGGGTCTGCCACTCTTACCTAACCTAACCTAACCTAGACGAATTATCATTGTGATTTTAATCAGGCCTGGACTTACTGGGTCAGTAAATTTAATAATAACACAATAAATAATATTCTCTTGGAGTTATTGGTATTTCTTTGTTAACTAGAACAATTTTTTTTACGGAAGGTGAGGTTGAAATGTCAAATCTGTCATAATGTGGACTTACGAGTTTTGCCGATTTCTTATTTAAATTTTGAGGTGGACAAATATTAGCTCCCGTATTTATTTTAGCTCAAAAATGCACTTAAGCTTTTTATAGAATACAATAAGAGAATTGTTCTTGTCCAATAAAGTGTATTTTTCTAATAATTTAACAAAATATATTTTTAAAATGATAAACTAGAAAATACGGACCTGGCAGATGTCTGTCAGTACACCAGCAAATAAATAATTAAAAATTTGTTATTTTATGTCAATGTTAAGGTTATAGGGAGAGGTTTTCAATAAAATTACCTAATCAATAACTGTAAAAAACTTTTTTTTAAAAATATTAATAGACAGTTAAAAAAAAATTTATATAACACTACACAAGATATAATGAAAAATCTCATGATACATTTATTACAAAATCAATAATATCGTAGGTATTATTTTAATTAATGTTTAAGAAGATGCTCGAACAACCCTCCGTTAGCCTCCAAACAATATCTCAAACGATTATAAAACTCAATTCTTACATTGGCCATCAGTTGTAATGCGAAATTCTATTACAAACTGCTGAAATTGAGTTTATAGTTGTTCCTGATTTTTTTACCGAACATCTTTATACATGTTATGTGCTCCCATAGAAAGAAGTCGTTTAGAGAAAGATCGGGCGACCTGGCCGGCCGATAAGCTGGCATAGTTTGGTCAATCACATCTCCCTGGAAAGCGTGATGAAAATAGTGCCTTATTACCATGGAATTGTGAGTTGGACAACCGTCCATCTGAGCTCAGACCTCCTAATTTTCTCAGCTTCCAATACAGGTTGGTTCGATTTGATTTTGCAACAGATCCAGACAACTTTTAGATATTAAAGTTTGATCTAGAACAAAAGTCCCAATTATATGTGGTGTCCTCAAATATCCGTCCAAATATTAATTTTTGAGGATATTGCCTTCGTGTAGTGATAAAACGGTTATCGTTTTCTTGACTTCAATACCTGAAGTTTTGAATATTTGGTTCATGGTTTAACGTAAGGCAAGACTCATCGGAAAAACAGATATTTCTTAAAAAGTTTTTGTTTATTATTTCACGTTCCATCATTTCAAAACAACAGTTTGATTTTCGTTTTTCATCACCTTCCTGCAATTCTTGGTGTTTCTCGTACTTGTATGGATTGTATTTGTGCTTATGTAAAACTCTAATAGATTTTAGGAGTGGTGCCACCCCCATCCTGGGGGATTCACGTGTTAACATGATGTTTTGCCAATTTTGTGTCCCTTCGAAAACAACATCGACGGGTCTGAGCGTTTTTCCAAAAAAGAACTGAAGTGCCAGTAAATGTCTCTGTTTCGTGTCCGATGCGCCATCCTGTATAAATAAAAGATAGTGCTATAAAAACTATCTCGTACAATCGATAGTAATTAAGTATGCTATCGATAGTAAAAAAAGCAATCTGTTCTAAGAGGTTTATGAGGCATGAATTTTTTTTAGAAGTGAGTTTTGACCTTGAGAAGAGATTTTTTTTTAAAGTAATTATTTATAGGACAAAAACTATCCATAGTTTTCACTTCTATTGTCGATATATCGAACCCTACCCACAAAACAATACTGTTTCGTATTTGTGTATGTGTTTTTTTTAAAATATGCATATTAAATTAACAGAAAATTTAAAATTTTCATTAAAGTCAGAAAGAAACACATTTATCGCCAAAGCTTTTAGAACTTTTAACTTACAATAACATACAATAGAAAGTAGAAATTAAAATAATATAAATTAAAATAAAAAATCACATGTTTTGCCCTCCTTTGATCTAGTTTCTTTACCACTGGCAAACGGCTTGTATAACGATTGTTTATGTTAAGTAAACCCATTAAAGATGCTCTCCATCCGCTTTCTATTGCTTTTCTATGTAATTTCAAGCGAGGCATTACTTCCAAGTCGTGTCTTTTATGCTATCCGAGAATTTAATATATTAAGTTACTAACTATAAGCACGCAAATTACTTTGTTAAACTTTATCGTCTATGTGAATGAGACGATAAATTTCAGTACCTTTTCTAAGGCCTGAGTAAGCCCTGTAGAATTTTATGCGCCTGAATCGCCGAATTTTAAACATTTTAAGGTCATTAACGGCTACAATTTTAGAGAAGAGCTTGATGGCAGCTATGGAACAATTTAGATAGAAGATGGGCTGAGGAAAGTAGCTGAGTTTGGGCTTGATGGCCAGAGTTCAAATCTCATCGAGACCTACTTTTTTAAAATTGATACCGTTTTTCTTAGAAGAAAGGAAATGGCAATTGCGTCTCTTTGTTTGATTCTACCTCGATGGTTTTAATATACTTTCTGTCATTTCTCTTACAAAATATTAAATACCAGGTATCCTTGACTAAAAATAGACGAATTCTTTCAGATCTACTTATCTAAATTACATAACTATACAGGGTGCGCGTGCGTGCATGGGGATCTCGAAAACGGTAAGAGATACGAAGATGGTTAAATTGAGGCAAAGTTGCGTATTTTGGGGCTTAATAATTTGGTGAAAAAAAATTCTAAATATGTCGAATGCCTTCGGAGATATCCGAAAAAAACCGAAATTTTCAGTTTTGGCTTTTAATTTTTTGCGCCTTTATTTTTGACTTCGGAAAAAAACAAGAAACACTTTTTCATAGCCGTTTTTAATGATCTACAATATGGCCTTTTTAATTTTTAAATGCGACGTTTCGTTCTTTGGATACCACCATCAAGTCAATTTATTTTAAATACGGACTTGGATTTTTTATTACAGTTTTAGGGACTTATAGGCTTTAGAAACCTAATACAATTAAAACATTTTAAAAATTTCAATGTTTCGTCATCAAACAATACTTTTAAAATTATCAATTTATTTCCTTACGGCCCTATAAATTATTTTAAAAAATTTGAGTCCTTTTTATAGTTTTAAGATTTTTTAGTTAAACACCTATAAATAAAATACGATACAATTATTATTACAAGGAAAAAGAAATATTAATGTTGATTAGTGATGTATTATTGTGTATTAAATTAACATGTTATTAAATGTTTTCATTTTTCTTTATGATTTCACTATTTCTTTTAGATGTATTATTATCCAGTAAGAAAAAATTGTTATAGATAGCGATTACTATTATCTGTCTTAAAGTTTTGCCCTAGAACCTTCAAATTTTTGTTTCAACTTCACTCTACTGTTACGTACCTCTTTTTCATTCATGACTGTCCCTTTTTCTATTTTAAAATATTTTGAGGTCTCAGGACAAAATTATACGAATTAAAGTAAGTGTTATGATAAGATATAATATAAACACATTAATAAAAAATATAATTACGTCCCATGCTTTAAAAACTATGCGTTTTATTGGCCTGCTGAAATATTTGACCTTAACTGTCTGACTAATTTTATTGAAATAATTAATGGCTTAAACGATACGTCCCACTTTCTGTAATGCAATTTTAATATTTAATCCTAAAAATAATTGTCAGAACCGTAATTGGTAAAAAGGGATAATTTTAAATTTGATGACGAAACCTTGAAATTTTTAAAATGTTTTAATTGTATTAGGTTTCTAAAGCCTATAAGTCCCTAAAACCATAATAAAAAATCCAGGTCCGTATTTAAAATAATTGACTTGATGGTGGTATCCAAAGAACGAAACGTCGCATTTAAAAATTAAAAAGTCCATATTGTAGATTATAAAAAACGGCTATGAAAGAGTGTTTCTTGTTTTTTTCCGAAGTCAAAAATAAAGGCGCAAAAAATTAAAAACCAAAACTGAAAATTTCGGTTTTTTTCGAATATCTCCGAAGGCATTCGAAATAATTAGAATTTTCTTTCACCAAATTATTAAGCCCCAAAATACGCAACTTTGCCTCAATTTAACCATCTTCGTATCTCTTACCGTTTTCGAGATCCCCATGCACGCACGCGAACTTGTAGCACCCTGTATAAATATGTAGGTTTGCATATAGATAACGCTAAAATAATAGTTTTTAGTAAATTTCTTGTCTTTTTTTAAATAAGAACTTGTGGTAATTTTTTTTACTTATTAATTATTAAATTAGAAAACATTAATACCTACTAGAAACAGCAATAATTCAGGAAATGTTCTTTGGATAAAAATTTAAAAATAAAAAGGTTTTAGTTTACTGCAAAGTCGGCGACCAGTCGACCACAGTCATACAGACGAAACCTCAGAGTTAAATAACTGAAGTTGAACAACTTTTCTACCACGCAAATGTATGTGAGCAATGGTACAATAAATTATAAAGTTGCATTTGGTTTTAAAACCAGAAATAAAATATGTCTAGTCCTGGAAGCCAGAATACATTTTAGACTTTAGAGCATAGTTTAGTTTTCTGATATAGTAGGGATTCTCCAAGCGAGTCAATTAAACGGCTCAACTTACATTTAGTCAACTAAACAAATGTTTTGTTTAATTTAATAATATTACCTTACAGTGGTAGCAGTGGCGTGCAGTGGCGGCTCGCGGTCTTAAAAAATGGCGAAGAGCTAGGTATAGTGCGGGTATTTAAACAAACATTGACTAAAAACCCGTGTAACAAAACGTCTCTCTTATCCTCATCTGTCCAACGACTGAATGGAGTTTCCAACAATTTACAAACTATGTCATTAATTGGGTTCATTTTTAAAACACACAACTAAGTAGGTACGTACACTACTGAATTAACTGAAAAATAAAAACAAAACTTTTTAATCACACAGTAATTCACTTAAAAACTATATTTATAACCGTAAGTTTTGCGAAGCCTCAAAATAAATACATTAAGGTTAGGCGTACCAATGCTAAAACAATGGTGCATACGGCTGATCTATTTTTAAATTGGCATTCATTATAATGCAAATCGTTACATGCTGTTTGTGTGACTGACGTCACGTAACCATAGCAACGGTGAATATCAAAGCCATGTTGGGCGTTGGATCTTCACTTGCTCTGAGCTAACGGACGCGGTCGACTGGGGTGCGCCAAAATGCACGAGTGTTTGTAATTATTGTCCATCGGAGTTAACCGTGGCCCTATTATGCATAGCTACATTCGGATTAAATTAATATTATTAATTCGAACATAATTATTTTTTATGGGCTAAAATGATAGTTGTATTGGTATATTAATATTTAATATTGTCGAAAAACTTTCCTCCTAGTTTAATTTTATTTTGGTGAAGAACCTCTTCACCTACTTCACCTGACGAGCCGCCACTGGTGGCGTGCAATGGTGTTTTAATCAGGGTAGGCAAAAACTACATTTAAGACAAAAATTTACCTTTCGTAGCATTCATTCAACCATCTAAATTTCAAATTTTGTCACAAAATGTCTTGTTTTTGAGTTTGTAAAAAGAACATTGGCAGAAGAAAAATAAAAAGACATTATTTGTAAATAAGTTCAACATGGCGGTCTTTACGTATTTTAAAACATTGTCATAAAAATTGGTTTTGCGTTTTAAATCCTGCAAAAGGTCGCCCTCCAGAGAGATTATTGTTAATAAGCATGTCTCTCCCTGTGTGTTTCGTAAATAAGTATGAATTCTTTTTAATCCAAAAAAGGATCGTTCTGCAGATGCACTGCTAGCCGAAATAGTAACATTTAACGCCATCATATTTATTTTTTTCCCGAAACCCTAAAGTCTAGCAAAAGGGCGCAAAAATTAATTATAAATAAAAAATCTATTAATAATAATAATAATAATAATAATAATTGTTTTTATTGTTGAAAAATTAGTAAAATACAATTAATCATTGCAATTACAACAACACATACATTTTCCAACAAGGGCAGAGTTCGCACTTATCTGTCGAGACAGTGAGCAGCGCTTTTACACTCAACCCAGCAATACTTATTAACTAAATTATACTAACAAAAAAAAAATATATTTTACTAAATAAAATATTTTAAATAAATCTTAACAAAAAACCAAAATTTCTAGTACATAAATAAATTTAAAAAAACCATAAAACATGTAACAAAATTGAATATTACCTTAAATTCTAATTTATGACATGACATAGAATTTACTCCAGTAGCACTTGTTTTAGTTTGCATTTAAAGTTGGCCAAATTTAAAGACTTCAAAGATTCAGAAAGTTTGTTATATTGCTTGGTGACGTTATAAGAAAAAGATCCTCGAAATTGGGTGGTTTTATATTGTGGGGGAGTTAGAAGATTCCGATACCTGACATTTAAATTATGAACAGAGGTTCTGAATTTTAGTTTTTTAAACAGATAAGCAGGTTTTTGAATGATAATGATTTTATGATATAATACTAAACAGTGTAGAAGTCTCCTTTTCTCCATATTCAGCCATCCTATATCTTTGATTGAAAAAGTAACATGGTCCCTTCTTTTCAAACCGCACACCACTAACGCAGGAATTCTGAACGAGCTGCAGTTTGCGTGCATCTACATTAAGTAAGTTTGGGCCATACACTACATCTCATCCACCTGATTGAACCAATGTTGCCAAAAACGAGATCAATTTTTATGTGAAATATGATGATAAGCTCACTGATTATTGAATATTATGAACCTATCAGCATGAATTATCCTGCCTGATGATTAGTCAATGGATTTGGTGTAACCGTTTTTACTCCATTACTACATACCTTAAAATCAACTGTAACCGTATCCCAATATGTACTTAGTTGTACTGGTTAACGTAATTATTCTTCTGTCTACCTAAAAAAATCAATTAGTCCATGAAAGCTGATGCGCTCGTTACGTATTTACATCGCAGTCCATCAAAAGTTTAATCACGATTAACCTGATTTCTTTACTACCCATACATCTTGAAAAGGTGGCAATAAACATTGCACGTTCTCTCTATACCTGACTGTTATTAAAAACCCTATACAAGGAATATAAATTATGTATTCTCAGCTTCAAATAAAGAAATGCTACTGGGACCATAGGACGCGAAATAAGTTTTCATGGACAGGGTCGAGTTGGGTGCAGAAATTTTTCTTTCCATCTAAGAAGTCCAGTCATTGAAAATAATAGTTTGTACAACAAGAGTGGATATGATGTCCACCACACACGAGGAAGTTAATTCAGAACGACGCCGTAGGCGGAGTGCTCAAACTTCCGAGCGTAATATGGACAATTTACTTGAGTTGTACCTACAGTATATTTTTTCTACGACTCAACTTTCGAAAATCATCCTAAAATTTAAAAATAATTATTTAAATAGGCATCATAACTTGTCTTTTTAGTAGGCTGTGAACTTGTGAGAAAGATAATAAAAAACAATAGAAGAAAAACTAATTTCGTTGGAGAATCCATGGACCAACTTTGGGTCATTTCTTATATTTACACAAATTTACAGAAATCGTATAGACTCCCCAACTATTGTAGTATTTTTCAAGCAGAAGTACTGGCAGTAGAGAAGGCGGTCATTATCCTGCAAGAACACCTTGGCTTGGGAGTAGCCTCGTCAATCACCATCTTCAGTAATAGTCAGGCGGCGATTAAGGCAATCTGTTCCAGCAGCGTTAAATCAAAGCTCGTAAAGCGATGCCGCAACAATCTATGCACACTTGGCAACCAACATCGGGTTATTCTGTGCTGGGTTCTTGGACACTCCAAAATAGATGGCAACGAGGCTGCCGATGCGCTCGCAAGAGAGGGCGCAGGCATGCCAGCTGATCTAGCAGACAATACAGTGAACAAACCACTGGGATTGGTCAAAGAGGAGATTGACTACACGGCCAAGCAGCTTGCACAGAACAGATGGACAGGGTTGACAACCTGTAGTACATCCAAGCAACTGTGGCCCACATTCGATAAAAAGAGAACCGCAGAGCTATTGAGACACAGTCGAAAAGACGTGAGAAATATTACTGCGGTTGTTACCGGACATTGCCTCTTCGGTAGACATGCCGAACGTATGCAAATACCCACTAACGACTTCTGCAGAAGTTGCAGAGATGAGGAAGAGGAAGAAAGTATTCAACATTTTCTGTGTGAATGCCCTGGCCTCGCAAGAAGGAGGTTCACTACTCTGGGTGAACCATCTTTCGATAGCCTGGAGGAACTAAGCAACTTACAACTTGGACGGCTAAGCAGATTTCTAAACAGTAGTGGCTGGTTTGAATGAGTTGCTAAAATCCTTCCGCGGTTACGTCGCACTAACCATCAGAGATCTGATGAAGGTGGGTTCTATGGAACACGTGTGGTATCACAACAGACCTAATCAGGACTACGTGAGACTGTTTGGTCAGAACCAAGGGTCTGCCACTCTTACCTAACCTAACCCAATCTATATTTACACAAAATCACTTTGAATATGAGGCAATCCAACGATGTGTCCAAATGGCGGCTGGCTGGCAAATACTGCTTTGTAATTGGTGCACGTGATCATAAAAATAATGTTGCTGGTGGCATTTAACTGGTGACTCAATGCTTTTTACCAGCCAACCGCCATATTAAATCACGTGGTTTGGATTCCCTAATAAGGTAAAACGTCAAACATTGACACAACTTTAAAAAATTGATTATTTTAAAATACAAGAAAAGTGTATATTCCCTCGTTCTCCAAAGGATACATTGTGTCTGTGATATATCCTTTGTTTAAAGTTAAATTCGTCTGTTTTAAAACTTTATATTTCAAACGACAAATTTTTTTTTTAATTGTAAGGTGTCAATGTTACCCTTGGTCGAGGCTAACATTGGCAGCTCAGTGGCGGCTCGTCAGGTGAAGTAGGTGAAGAGGCTCTTCACCAAAAAAATAAATAAAACGAGGAGGAAAGTTTTTCGACAATATTAAATATTAATGTACCAATACAGCCACCATTTTAGCCCTTAAAAAATAATTATGGTCGAATTAATAATATTAATTTAATCCGAATGTAGCTATGCATAATAGGGCCACGGTTAACTCCGATGGACAATAATTATAAACCCTCGTGCATTATGGCGCGCCCCAGCCGACCGTGTCCGTTAGTTTAAAGCAAGTGAGGACCCAACGCCTAACATGGCATTGATATTCACCGTTGCTATGATTACGTGACGTCAGTCATGCAAACAGCATGTAACAATTTGCATTATGATGAAGGGCAATTTAAAAATATATCAGTCATCACCATTGTTTTAGCGCTGGTTCGCCTAACCTTAAGATATTTATTTTGATACTTCGGGAAATTTACGGTTATAGATATCGTTTTAACGTGATTTACTCTGTGATTAAAAAGTTTTGTTTTTATTGTTCAGTTAATTCAGTAGTGTACGTACCTACTTAGTTGTGTGTTTTAAAAATGAACTCAATTAATGACATAGTTTGTAATTTGTTGGAATCTTCATTCAGTCGTTGGACAGATGAGGATAAGAGAGACGTTTTGTTACACGGATATTTAGTCAATGTTTGTTTAAGGACCCGCACTATACCTAGCTCTTCACCATTTTTTAAGACCGCGAGCCGCCACAGCTTGCATCGAATGACCGCAAAAAGGGTTTGGAGGCAAAGTTAGCCATTTATTTACTAATATTGACATTCCTTAGAAACATTATAAATATCTATCTTTCTCACATTTGGCCTTTTGCAGAATAACAGATAAAAAGCGATATATTTACTAATAAAAAGGAAAAATTGCTTTTTCTCATCCATAGCTAGTTAAATTAAATTTGTCTGCTGAAATCCACAAAAGATAAAAAGGGTTTGTCGTTTTTTTTTCTGCTGGCGTAAGAATTCTGACTCCGAAAGTACACAATATGGCTGTAGAATTCGTTTTAAACAGTTAAAAACGGCGTTTGTGCATTAATATGAACTTTTGACGTTCGCTATGGTAAATTTTTTCAAAATGATCGCCAATTTACAATCTAGCAACACTATTAACGTGGAAAGAAAAGAGTCAATACTGTAAGTAGAAATAACATAACCTTAAAACCTTTATTTAAAAATACTAATAACTATTTTTTTCTAGAAATCTTATGATTTCGTCTATTTTATCTGGCTTTATGTACTCATCTTCCTGTTACTTCATTTAAGGAAGATTTAACAGTGATTGGTCAGTTTCATATTCTAACTAGGATGGATATGAAATCATATCTGTTCAGTTAACCGGAATAGCCCACTTTTCCAATCACTTTAGTGTAAAGCAGTGGTTCCCAAACTTTTTTCTATGGCGCCCCTTTTGGGAATCAAGAAATGGTCGCGCCTCCCTCCCCTACATTATGCAGATACAAGTTAAAAATTTGTATTAATTTTGCAGTTTTTCAGAGCTCTCGCCCCCCCCCCTAATGCTGCTTTGCGCCCCATTAGGGGGGCGCGCCCCCCAGTTTGGGAACCACTGGTGTAAAGGAAACAGCAAATTTTCATGTGGGAGTAGAAAATAGTAAATTATATTCCTAGGGTGAGAAGTGAGGCATTATTGACCGAGCACTTTTATAACCTGAGACGCTCCCACTGACTTTGAGCCAGAGCATCTATTTTTTCAGAGCATTTTTTCAAGAAAATACACCTTACATTTGCTCTTTAATGTTTCTTAGCTTATCAAACCGTACCGTTAATACACAGCGACGCGCCGTTTCCTTTAACCATGGCCTGAAAATATGTTTACGCTTCCATGTTTCGACAATTAACGGCCACCCCCATTGACACGACTGACCAGCGACTGACACAGTGGCATATTTAAGGGGGCAGGGCTGCCGGGCTGCAGCTTCCTTCCCTAGCCTAGGAGTTAGGGTCTAAAAGTCTAATTGCAACCTAATTTTTCATCTCAGACTTCATACATACGTTATATGTTAAAATTTTGGATTGACACAAATATTCACATTTTTCACAAATATAAAAAATGTTTTTTTTTAATAAAGACCAGCTAGGAATATCAAAAAAGAAGTAAAAAAAAATTACTAAAACAAATTTAATCCAACCATGCAGAGGGGGAGAGGTAATAATTTAACTTTCGAAATTTGATAGTAGTTAGGTGAATTTTAAACGAGCTTTGGGCGTGGTCCCGAAAATTTTCCGCCTGCGGCGCTTTTTCGCCTTCTTCGCTAGGTACAATATCATGAAATACATGTAGCCCCGACTGTCCCTTTCTAAAGAAAAAAACTGTCCTACTTACGCCCCCCTCCCCCTCCGAGCATATTTTCTGGCTATACCACTGGACTGACACCGCTCGACCACTTGCCAGATTATAAATCTGAACTCTTCAGTACAATCTGATCAACTTTTAGAGCATCCCTGTACCCATCTCGACTCCTCCGGTTTCCGTCTACCCAAGAACTTCGAGGAAGGACTGGTTTACATTCTCTTTATGTCAGATATTCCATTTCCATTCTATTCTTGTCAGTTCGAAATAAGCTTGCGATGCACGATAAATATTCAATGGCTTAATCTGGGGCCCTTCAGCAAGTCTTATTTCAGAAAAGGGAACGGCAGATGACGGTCTCTCGGATCAAAATACGATGCGGATGTTGTTGGTCAAATGTTGGAAATGAGTCGGGGGTTATTGAAGTTCATTGAACATTTTCCACCACTTTAGGGAATTTTTTTAGGAAAGAAAAACTTGTACTCTGTTTTACTATAGTTCCATGTTAGTCTTTACAGACTGGATAATATTTCGAGGGCATAGACCCTCAACAGATGTCAAAAGTTCGTGTTGACTGAATTAAATTTATATCGCGGTGATATTTTTGGTAGAGCGGCGATTTTTTTTTGTAAATATTGGTTGTGAGCTTAATATTTTTGAAAAAACGTTTTAACTGATAAGTATCTCCGGTCGTCGTCAGATGAATACTAAATAGGTAAAGTAACTACAGCTCTATTTATACTAGCTAGATGCACTGGATCATAACTGAGATAAGTGCAGTCAGTCATGCATTCAGTTCGTGTGTTGTATTTTAAGTTTACTAGAAATATCTGGAAACCTTTGTTAAGTAGATGTAAACTATATATAGATATTTCTTATATTCAATGAGGGCTTACTAAAACAGTCTGGGTTATGGTAGCAGCTTCCTTGAACTTCCTCTAGTATGGTTTTTTATGCAGGATTTGAGCTTCTGTCCACTTGATGTGATGAACGTGGGTCCAGGCATGGTCAGCTAGACCTAATTTTTTAGTTTCCTGTCTTTTCGACTTGTTGGTTTCGTCTTTGTTAGGTGGCTTCTTTCAAGCTGAATATTGTATCGTTGTCCTAGTCTTCTAATTCTCTCAAATACTCCTTTGACATACGGAAAGTTGAATGCTGATTGTGACTATTTGCTTCTTTTGTGTATTTGACCGCTTTTGCGACATTTTATCAACTAAATGCCAACAAAACTAGCCATTTTTGTTGAGGTCGGTCTTGATGTAGTTAGTTTCTTTTTTAAGGGCTTTATCTGAGTTACAGATGGTAATTGCTCTATCCACAAGCGTTCTTACTATGCCATGTTTTGTATTGTTTTAGTGATTTGAAGTGTAATTAAGATATTGACCTGTATACGTAGGCTTCCTGTACACTGAAGTATGGATGGTGTTGCCACTTTCCTTTACATTTACATTTAGGAAAGGTAATTGATTGTTTTATTCTCCATTGTAAATTTGATTGTCGATGTCAGGCTATTAATGTGATGTAGGAATTCCCTGAGTTTGTCATTGTTACCATTCCAAATAATAAAAGTATTGAAAGCCACGGTTTTGGTTTGTTATTTGCTTGTTTTATTGTTTCAGATTCAAACCATTCCATGTAAATGTTGGCGATTATTGGCGAGAGAGATGAGCCCATCGGTAGTCCGTCCACTTGGCTGAAAAAGCTTTCATTTGATATATACACAATGATAATAAATCTTTTTTCAATTTTTATTTCTGAATTTTTCGGATTAACGGCTCTTTGCGTCGATATTTAAATCCCCTTATTGAAAAAGTGCACTTTTAAAAAAAATATTGTAACCGGAAAGATATATTTTAAAAATTAATTATTATATACAGGGTGTTCCAGATAAGGATGCACTCTACAGGGAACTCGTAAACCATACAAGATACGGAGATGGCTAAATTAGAAAGAAGGTGCGCCCTACTAAGTTCTGCAACATTGTGTTTTCAAATTTAAAAACTCCGAATGCGTCTCAAGATATTTGGCAAGACGGAATTTTCGCGATATCGCTTTTATTTTTTTCTGACCCTATCTATCTAAAGTTTATATTCTCATTACCATTTATTCTTCTTTACAAGTTGGTGTAAGAGGATTTTCATTTCGACGTTTCGTTTTTTCAAAACCATAAACAACTTTGCTTTTTTAAATAGTCGGGATATTATATTTTACTATCTTTAAATTTACTCATTAATAACACGTTTCGACGTTTCGTACTTAAAAACCCACACTCTTAAAAATAACATGGTATGGATTACTAAAATTTGGTTCTGAAAACTATTTATTTTCGTGAAATCGGACTCAACCCAAAAATTAGTTTGTTCAACCAAAAAAAATTGTCGTTATTGAACTGTTGAACTAATTAATAACATTAACCAACCTAACCTACAAATTTTAGTTGTCACAACGAAATTTTATATACGGATAACTAAATTTATATGGTACTCCCGCTTTTAAAATTTTGTTGTCACAACTAATGTGTAACTATGGAAAATTGAATTTTTTTTTCAAGGAAATATTGTTTTTGTTAATGATGCAATCTATAAATATTGCCAAAGCAATCATTTATTTGCGACAAACTTGAAATTTTCATAGAGTAACAATTACGTATGTAGTCACAACATTGTGTTTATTATCTTATTTCTGTACTTTCTAATTGTAAGAAAGAAGTTGAATCATAAATAAGTAAAAATTTTATATTTTTGTCATTGCAGTTGCACATTAGAAAGTTTAAATGAACTGCTTATAACGCATGGTAAAATTAGCAAGTTGATTTGATAGAAATAACTTTAAAAAAAAGTATGTTTCATTTCTAAAACAAATGTCATATGTAATTTATACTTAGTAACGAAAAATATTCCTTCCTAGGTCCCTATTTAAATAAAAAAATGCCTTGGTATTACTACTCTATTAGGTATGCGTAAACTAATTATAATAAATTATCAGGGATATTATGGTTTCTTTAAAAAAAATGATTTCCAATGTCCTTATTCTCTCATGTATTTATAAAACATACTTATGCAATACAAAACAGAAACACTAGGTTTGTAACTTATTTTACTCAACCTTTTGGGTTGTTCAATAATTGCTTATAGAACTGAATTGTCCTTATTTAAATTTTCTTATTTGCAACTGCGATTATTAAAAAACAAAAAATATCCCCTGGACTTTCTATTTAAAATATACAGCTATATGAAATTTGTTGTACTTGGTCAGATTAAAAAGTTATCAATATGACGTTCGTTTATAGAAATGGAACATAGAACAAAAACAAAACAAAAAAAAAATATTTTTAAGTTATTTCTCATCGGGTCACCTTGCCATGCTTTATAAAAATCTCATTTAAAATTTCTAATGTACAACTGCAATGATAAAAAATAAAATGTTTACTTACATATGATTTAACTTCCTTTTGCCAATAAGAACGAACACAAGAAAGACAATAAACACAAATAAATTACACCAAATATTGTCACATCCATTTTCCACACGGGTACGGCCATGAAAACGGCCAATTATTGCCTTAAAAACACGGAAACATGGACACGATTTTATTTCTGTCAACTAATATGAAAACAAGATATTTTCTTTATTCTGATGGCATCATTTTTTGGTAAATATAACCAAGAAAAAAATCTTTTTTGTTTTCCTAACTAAAAATAGTTATTTTTGGTAACGTAAACACGAGAACAAATAAAAATTAGTACCAAATACCAAGTCATTTTTAAGAGTCACTGATAAGAATAAGTGCAAATTCATCTTATTTAGGGGATATAATTCCAATTATTTTTTTGCTACTTCTGGAATCCTGCAGGGCTCTAACCTAGGGCCATTGCTGTTTCTTTTATACATCAATAGCCTTGTTAAAGAAATTAAACACTCCAACGTATTAATGTTTGCTGATGACTTAAAACTTTATAAAAGATGCCAATGATTGTCAACGTCTCCAAGAAGATTTAAATACACTCTTTCAATGGACAATTAAAAATCGGTTGTGTTTTAATATAAGTAAGTGTAATGTCAGCTACGGCAGGAAAAAAAAACCAAAATAAATTATGAGTATTTAATTGATGGAACGGCATTGGCTCGGGTCACCGAGATGCGGGATCTTGGAGTTATTTTTGATTTTCAATTAACTCATTTTTTTAAAATAACAAAAAAAAGCTTCTAGAATGTATGGATTTGTGGTTAGAAATTGGAGACTGTTTATAAGTATGAAATGTATAAGAGATAGAGAGATATGTTGCGTATGTAAGAAGTGTTTTGGAATATTGCTCGATTGTATGGAGTCCATGCTATAAGAACCATAAATATGCCATAGAAAAGATTTCAAAATAAATTTTTAAGATATATCTATTATAAAGAAAATGGAGTATATCAGATGCATATACCCAAAATGGATGTTATGAAAACGTACAATCTCAAGAGCTTAGAGAATCGAAGGAAAATAGCTTCTGTTTTTTTTGCACAAGCTAGTAAATAACTTAGTTGATGACCTATTATCTTCTTTAAATTTTTATGTACCGTCTTACAGAACAAGAAATCCTCTGACATTGTATGTTGATAACGCCCGTACAAATTACTATAGGAATTCACCCATTACGCAAATGTGCCAGCTATATAATCAAATACAAAACCAATGTGGTTTGTTTAATATTACCTAGTAAAGTTAGGCTTAGGAAAATGTTAAATGAAGTATTTTAGTTTTTTTCTAATCTCTGTTAACTATCTTTGTAACTGTACCTTAGGGTTTGTAAACAAATAAATAAATAAATAAATAAATTTGAAACTATATCTTACATCAAGAGAAATATACAGGGTGTCCTGTAACTTATGGGCCGTAGAGTAACTGGAGATACTAGACATTAAACTAAGCCGATTATGTCATATACGTTTTTTCGGATTGTTACTCGTTCTACAGATACAGGGTGTCGAAAGTAAAATGTTATTCTCGAAAATAAGCCATAATTTTAAAACGGTTTAATGAATCGAATTGATAATTGGCATTATGTTTTTATGAGCAAGAAATAAGAATTTGTAGAAATTTTTAAGTTTCGAACTAGAGGGCGCTAGTTGTATATACTGGGCTTCATAAATCTATGATTTTTTTCTTACCTGTGATAGTAGGTCTTTTTCAATTATAGTTTCTTAAAAAGGGCATTTTCTGAGTCAAAAATATATACTACCTACTTGCTGAACTGTTTTCCTCGCATTCCACTGTAGACTTTCAGGGAAAACCACCACCCAACATTCCCTCAGTTCAATCGCAAATGTCTGAAATCGTGTTTCGTCAGCGTGTTGTTAAACGGATTCTTAAAGGACTCGACGTCAATAAAGCTTCTGGTCCAGACGAAATTCCTATCATTGTTCTCAAGACATGTGCCGACGAACTTACACCAGTATTTTGTAGACTTTTCAACTTATCCTACAAAAAAGGAATATTTCCATCCTGCTGGAAGTCGGCGCGTGTCCAGCCCATTCCAAAGAAAGGTAAGAAGACCCTGCCAAGCAACTACCGACCCGTCGCATTGCTTTCAGTAATTTCAAAAGTAATGGAGAAAGCTATTAACCAACAACTCCTAAAGTATCTGGAAGGGCTTAACATTATCAGCGACCATCAATACGGTTTTCGTAAGTCCAGATCAACAGGTGACCTTCTGGCATATGTCACCCATCTTTGGAGCAACACCATCGAACATCATGGAGAATCCCGGGCTGTTGCACTGGACATATCTAGGGCTTTTGATCGTGTTTGGCACGATGGGCTTCTAAGTAAATTGCGATCCTACGGTATGCCTAATGGATTCTGTTTATGGTTAACCAGCTTCCTTAAGAACCGTTCTCTGCAAGTGGCGATTGACGGGTTTCTTTCAGACACCTTCACCATCAATGCCGGTGTTCCTCAAGGGTCCATATTGTCGCCTACCCTCTTTTTACTGTATATTAACGACCTTCTAGTGAAAACCCAAAATCCAATTTATAGCTTTGCTGATGACAGCACACTTGTCTCATCTTTTACCTTGACTCCCCAAACATCCGCTGCCGACGCACATCTTCGCAGGCAGCATGAAGTATTGCGCCTCAACAAAGACCTGGACGAAATTTTGGCTTGGGGTGACAGTAACCAAGTCGAATTTAATGCTAAGAAAACCCAGGCAGCAGTCTTCTCCAAAAAGGTTAACATTGCAGAACCGGATATAGTCATGGCAGGACACGCAATTCCCCTGGCACCGTCTATTAATTTGCTGGGGGTCAATCTGGGAGGTAATATGTCTTGGCATGATCACGTTGCCGCAATTGCCAAGGCAGCTGCACAGAAACTTGGTGTACTTTTCCGCACCAAAAGGTTGTACACACCTCATCAACTTTTGACACTCTACAAAGCCCAGATTCGACCATCATTGGAATATTGCTCTCATGTCTGGAGCTCTGCACCCAAGCACACCCTTCGGCTACTGGATTCCATTCAAAGGAGAGCCGTTCGTCTGATCGGCGACCCCGAGCTGACCAAGACCCTCGATAGCCTGGAGCATCGAAGACAGGTTGGTGATTTGGCTCTCTTTTACAGATATTTCCATGGCAGGTGTTCGACTGACATTGCCCACTTGATTCCACCTAGAGCAATGCAAAACAGAAATACACGGCGAACCGCTGCCGCTCATCCATATGTTGTTCAGCTTAGTACTCCTCGAACTTCATTGTTCAAGAATTCTTTCATCTGGAGAACGTCATCTTTGTGGAATGATCTTCCTGAGGTCGTGTTTCCCAATGAATACAATCTTCAACGTTTCAAGACCAACATTTATCGCTTTTTTCGCACTCGCACCGCTCCCAGAGCGCCTTAAAGGATTTTTCCTACAGTGCAGGTGTTTTATCATAAAAAAAAAAAAAAAATACTTGATTGGTCTTAATATCTTTAACGATTTTCGAGATATTTCCCTTTAAACATCCCAAAGCATAAAAAAACATAGTAAATAATTAAATTAACAAAAAAAATACAAAAGTGACAATCCGAAAACCTTATATGACATAATCGGCTTAGTTTGATGTCTAGTATCTCCAGTTACTCTACGGCCCATAAGTTACGGGACACCCTGTATATTAAATACATTTTTTAAATCGACTGATTCTAAGGAATTTGAAACCAGATAAATCGCTTTTTCAACAAGATAAATAAAGTCCTAGAGAAGATTTTTCAAGAGATATTTCGTAAACGAAGAGCTTTTATGTTATGACAACTGAAATTCTCTTAAACAACGATAATTTCTCTTGCTCTCTTAACTCACATATATACATACACTATATTGCTAATACCCTAATTCAATGATGACACCACTGTAAGCAGATGATCAGGGGCCGTTGAGTTTGCGCAGCTCGGAAATTTGCTTCTTGGTGTAAACATTTGACAGGACCGACTTTCAAAATGTTTTTACAAGCTTTTATTTAAATTCACCCGTTAGTTTGGGTGTGTACAGTTTATGGTCAAATAAAACTAAGTAACCAATATTTTACATACCTGAAATACCTTATTCCTGGTATTGAACTGCGATTCGTGCAAAAGAGGATCATGCACTTTTTTCTACCCATCTTGAGACACAAGTCGCTAACAATAACAAAATGGCTGGTAAAGTTTTATATCTAAATTCGCACCCAAAACTTAAAAATAATATCCACAATTACACACGGAACATCCGAATGAATACCTACAACGTAAAAAAAGATGGAAACGACTATAACCTTCAAACTAACAAAAAAAAATGTCTAAAGTAAAGTTTTATATTAAATTAAATATTAACACCCAAAACTTGGAAATTATAACAGCACACGAATTAACGAAACAAAAGATGGCGACTAATAAGAATATAATGGTGAGCCGGTTCTGTTCAAGAGACCTTGGGTTCTGTTTACGTTTTGTTAGAAATCGTGTGGGCTGCCGATTTTTTTCCCTACTGCGCAAGCGCGACGGCCCCCAACTCAGATTATTTTGAATCGTACGATGGGTGCATTCTTGCTTCGTGCGGCTGCTTGTATTGGCAATGTAGTGTATGTATATATGTGTCTTAACTAACGTTCAAGTTCACTACTTTGCACTCAAAATACCGATTTTTTTAGTGCGCAAACAATAGGACACTGAGAGGTTATCCTGTGAATATATTGTCTTCTACTATAAGGGATGTTCCTGTTAGCACATTAATGTAGGTCAACTGTTACGCAAGAACAATAATTATCAAATTTCTTCTTTACGTCATAATACCCACGGGTTGGCAATCAATTAAAAAGAAACAAGTTTCATATGCAAAAAAATAAGCAATAAAATGTTTATCGACGTTTATCTTTTAATTGCCTTGTCAATTCCAGTCCCTCGTTGCTGGCGCGTATATTACAAAGGGAGAGCCGTTCCCCATCGCGTCCTCTTTTATAACCTATTTCGTGCAATAAGTTCGCAGTTGGGGATTTAAGTGCTGACAATCATGGGTTTCCGGCATAGAGTGTAGGAAATTGTACTGACGTCGGCCTTTGATCAGCCTAATTTTGATCTATTATGAGAAACGATTTGAATGACCCTTTTATCTAGGAATTATTTATTCACGGCACGATGCATTGAACGTCGTATACGTGGGGTGTTTCCAAAGTAAATATTTTTGGCACAATATGTCTTAGAGCTATACCATGGGGCGACCGTCTGGCAGTGATGTAATAGTAGTTTATCTACTTTCATTTAGTAATATGAATATTACAGTTCTGTAAATCGTTTTGTAAGGGAATCTATTACAGCACTAGTGATGTAATAGATGCCTTTACAGCACTAGTGCTGTAATGGAAAAAAAACAGTTTATTAAAATTTTGCTGTTACATAAAATCACACTGTTTAAAAGAATGATTTATTATTAACAACTATAAAATTAATTACCAATTATTAATTAAAATATAACACTTAAGGTTTATTATAAACATTAATAATACACTTTGTACAGTTAGAAATGTGTATACCAGAAGTGGAGCCCTTTACGTTCGAATTTCCAATCATTAAATCCGTGTCTGACTCCATGATCTTCTTTGCTATTTGTTTCTTATTTTCTAAAGAATTCTCAACGTAGCCTTCTGCCGTAGAAGAGGATTTCCAGCCCCCATGACGCTTTAACATCTGCATATCTGCACCACCATCAACTAGAATGGGGGCTGAGGACCTTCTAAAACAATGTCCACTGTATCCTTCGGGATTATTCAATCCAAGTTTTGTTGCAATCTTTTTTGGTATACTTCCAAAACTATTAATTCCGACAGACTGGGAGGTGGAATTGCCTTTTCCATAGAATACAAAAAACCGCCTGTGAGTTGCATTAAGAGGACGAAGTTTAGCATACTTTCGAAAAATACTTAAACAGTTGACACCTGTCACATTTTTTTCTGTTATAACAAATTCTCGCATAATTTTGGTTTTCGAGAATGGAATCACAATTTTTATATACAAATTATTGTGTTCAATATGAACCAACATTAACTTAGCTAGTTTTTCGCGCCAACAAGCCCCAAAAATGCCGATTATCATAACAATCTTCATAAGTAAATATGTTTCATCATCTGCAGTACTAAGAACATACGTCTTCCTTTGTGAAAATTTTGGACTTTTAGGCCTTGTAACCCTCTAAACTTCTTTTCAAAAATGCGATTATTTGAGAAAATCTGCTTATATCTTGATTTTTCTTTAGTGAGTCCATAGTGTAGATGGTTTCTGGGAGCGTTACGGAAAAATAACCCAAAAGGATTTTCTCAGACACCCTCCAACTCATACCGCGCCTTGGATTTTGTCGGAACTAAACTTGAGATCGCTTCGTTTGCCGCTGCTTCTATATCAGAGGGTAAACTTCCATCAGAATCGCTCATTTTGAAAAACGCTTTTTATATTTCTGAATTTGTTTGACAAAGTTTCGACAGTAACTATGCGAAAGCTAACATAGAAAACTTGATTAGTAAACTTGATAGCAGGTGCATTTTTATTTTAAAAAATGCCTTTTGCCAAATATTTTTATTCATAGATTAAAGTAGATAAAATTTTGTACAATATTCTTGTTGTAAATTCATATTACTACACTCGATGTTTTATTAAACTCGGCTGATGCCTCGTTTGACAACTTTAACATCTCGTGTTGTAATATGAATCTTTACAACACTTATATCGTAAATAACTATTATACTACACGAGAAATATTTAATATTTATTGATTATTACTTTACAATACATAAAATATTTAAAATAAAACCGTCAGTAACAAAATGATGGATAATACGATCGACGATAACGAATGATATTTTGAGTTACTCTCAAAAAATTTAAACATTTGATTAATCTTTGATGGCCTTTTAGTCTACACAATTGATAAATCAAAATTCCTTTCTACCATTTGTCTTTTACAACTAGACTTAACGAGAGTATTGAACGCATTTTTCTTAATCGATTGTTTAAAGGAAGAATAGGCTTGTAAATTTGTTAATTATTATTATTGTTCTGTCCATGTAATTTTATCTGGATTTATTAGTTCGATTGAAGAAAACTTATACCACATAACTGCCAGCAACGCGTCTAGGGATGGATCTGACGAAATGAAAGGAAAATCTTATTTTTTTTTAACAACAGAGTTGCCAAAATAATCCACCAAAAGCTACGGGAAAAATACAAGGAGCTGACAGAAACCACTCCTTATTATGAATATTATGAGCCTCCAGTTGTGTGCGAAAATGACGAAATACGTATTTACTGGAACAGAAAAATACAGATGAATAGAACGATCCACAATAATATATCCGAACTTGTGCTCACGTTTAAGAAGGAAAATCATTGTAGATTTTGCCGTCCCCTTAGCCACAAATCTCTCGAATATTTATGCGGAAAAAATTAACAAATACTTTACCATTACCATTACGGGACGAAATAACTGAAATGTGGCATATGGAGTCCATGACGATCGTACCAATAGGAATTGGAACCCTAGGTGAAATATCTAAAAAAATAAAATAAGACATATCTATGACATATATATGATTGGCCTACAATGGGAATTATACAAACCTATCCAAAAATCAGTAATAGTAATACTGGATACAAGCAGCATCGTAAGGAGGGTTGTTGGCCTACAATAGGATCATCTTGTCACATCTGACCGATGAATTCTATATCTCCACTCCTAAGTGTGCTACTTTTGAATAATAATAAGAAAAACTGATTTTTACATAAGAGTTAAGGACATACTACTGACGATACGGCATTCCTAATGGTGTATGCAAACGTTGCAAATACCATTCACATATTTTGTAATAAGTTTTCCTTTGTCTAGCATACAGTTTTGATTGAAATGGCATGATTCACGGAGCTGTGCGCCTGTTTTCATCAATGCCGATTGAACGCGAAGTGTGACGAAGTATCTTCCCCGTCTCTTTTTAACTTCCGAGAGCGCGTATGTCTGTTTTGTTTTTAGTTTCCAATTCACTTATGTAATCTTCTAATTCAATATAAACCCATAAATGTACTCGAATATATATTACTTACTTACTTAGAATAAGTACTTTAAATACAAGTACATTTAAAAAAAGTACTCGTGGACTGAGTTCATTATTTGTACTCCAAGTACAGAAACTAAATACTTGTATTTATATCGTGTATAATATCAATATTTTGTTTAGTTTTTTTTTAGCGCAGACTTTTTTTGCCGCGGCAGTGGCTCGGTGATGAGTTACTGGCATTCGAATGTGTCGATCATCCGGGTTCGATCCCCGGAGTGGGCATATGTACAATAAAAAAGTATGTCCGAATTTTAGTAGGTTTAAGAATGCAGGGAAGAGTGTAAAATGTATCATCTCCCAACCCACCCCATTCACGCCGGTAACCAGGCCGGATGAGATCGGACATCTCGTGGGATGCAGAAGAAGGTACACACTCTCCAACCTGTAGATCATGCAATGGCAAGAAACCAAGGGTTGACAGCCTTTGGGGGTGTCGTATGACCGAGGATCGTGGTTCGGAACCCACGTTAGGCTCTAGGTCCTCTCGGAAATGGCCCTGGCAGCGAATGAGGGGGAAAAAATTACACAACAAATAATAGACTTTACAGACACTTTATAGACAAATATAAACTTTGCTAACTATTAATACAAAGTGTTCAAACAATAGGATTAAAGATAAAATTGATTATTGATGTATTTGATTACCACCTAGCTCTGCATGATATAACATAAATAAGGTTTGCCCCACCAAATACTGTATAAGCGGTTTTGAGTTGCTCCTTTCTTTCGTAGGATCCTAGCTCTACCGAGGAGCCATGATATGGCGAAACGCGTCTAGGGATGGATATGACGAAATGAAAGAAACATTTTCTTCTGTAAATAAGAAATGTTCTATCCTTTAGAAAATTTAATATATCCAACCATAAAGCACCAAAAGTAATAATTTATTCTCTTAAATCTAATTAAGAAACACACCCAGAGTTGTTTGCGAGCAGGGTTTCCAATAGCACCGTAATTTACATGATTACTAAAAGCTTGCTGTGAATTTCTTGCAGTAATTCAATCTTCGAACGGAATCGTAGATGCACCGGTCGATAAGGCTGTGATTAATGGAGAATCGAAAGAGTTACCAGGCACGATACGCAACGTGGATGGAGAAAGATTTCGAGAGATTTTTTTCTTATTTTTAATTAATTGGGAAAATTATTACTGCCTCAAATTTAATTAATTTTATGATGTAACATACTTTAGAACACTCTTAAAATTGACTTAGTATTTGGTACTAATTTTTATTTGTTCTCGTGTTTACGTTACAAAAAGAACTATTTTTAGTTAGGAAAACAAAAAAGATTTTTTTCTTGGTTATATTTACCAAAAAATGATGCCATTAGAACAAAGAAAATATCTTGTTTTCATATTAGTTGGCAGAAATAAAAATGTTACATCAAGGTTCCTACAAACTTGTATTTATCAATTAAGCTTGTTGTAATAACACATTATGAACTTGTAGTTTCTATCATTTTGTTAATTAAGATACATTCTTAGTTACCAGAACTAACTTTTCTTTTCAAGTAATACTATTCTTCATATTTATAACTTACGGCATCGCTGTACGCACTTTACAACAGAGACTTGACGCCCTTGACCCTTGACCATTGGGTGACATCATTCTAGCCAGGACTGTCAGGAGGTTATGTTTATGTTAGGGTGCTTTTGCGCTTCCATGTCCATTTTTTGTGTTTTTAAGGCAATAATTGGTCATTTTCATGTCCGTGTGGACAATGGATGTGACAATATTTTTTGGTGTAATTTATTTGTGTTTATTGTCTTTCTTGTGTACGTTCTTATTGGCAGAAGGAAGTTAAATCATAAGTAAGTAAACATTTTATTTTTTATCATTGCAGTTTTACATTAGAAAGTATAAATGAGATTTTTATAAAGCATGGCAAGGTGACCCAATGAGAAATAACTTAAAAATATTTTTTTTTGTCTTGTTTTTGTTCTATGTTCCATTCTTATAAAAGAACGTCATATTGATGACTTTTTAATCTGACCAAGTACAACAAATTTCATATAGCTGTATATTTTAAATAGAAAGTTCAGGGGATATTTTTTGTTTTTTAATAATCGCAGTTGCAGATAAGAAAATTTAAATAAGAACAATTTAGTTCTAGAAGCAATTGAACAACCCAAAAGATTGAGTAAAATAAGTTAAAAATCTAGTGTTTCTGTTTTGTATTGCATAAGTATGTATTATAAATAATTTTTTTTAAAGAAACCATAATATCCCTGATAATTTATTCCAATTGGTTTACGCATACCTAATAGAGTAGTAATACCAAGGCGTTTTTTTATTTAAATAGGGACCTAGGAAGGAATATTTTTCGTTACTAAGTATAAATTACATATGACATTTGTTTTAGAAATGAAAAGAGACTTTTTTTAAAGTTATTTCTATTAAATCAACTTGTTAATTTTGCCATGCGTTATAAGCCGTTCATTCAAACTTTCTAATGTGCAACTGCAATGACAAAAATATGAAATTTTTACTTATTTATGATTTACCTTCTTTCTTACAATTAGAAAGTACAGAAAAAAGATGATAAACACAATGTTGTGACTACATACGTAATTGTTACTCTATGAAAATTTCAAATTTGGCCCAAATAAATGATTGCTTTTGGCAATATTTGTAGATTGCATCATTAAGAGAAACAATTTTTGCTTAAAAAAAAATTTCAATTTTCCATATTTACACATTAGTTGTGATAACTAATTTTAAAAGCGGGAGTACCATATAAATTTAGTTATCCGTTTATAAAATTTCGTTGTGACAACTAAAATTTGTAGGTTGGGTTGGTTAATGTTATTAATTAGTTCAACAGTTCAATAACGACAATTTTTTTTGGTTGTACAAACTAATTTTTGGGTTGAGTCCGATTTCACGAAAATAAATAGTTGTCAGAACCAAATTTTAGTAATACATAGCATGTTATTTCGAAGAGGGAATGGTAAGATACCGTATTTTAATGTTTTTTGGTATTAATTCAATATTTAAAATTTGGCTCGATGCTCTTTCGTTGTTATTACTTTATTACCTATGCTGTTCTCTGTAATTTATACTAATTTAATTTATCCCTTCTCCTTGCAATTAATCCTCTTATAAAAAATAATTTATATTTGATATCTTAATTTATAAAGTACATTCATTGATAACATGTCTAATAAACATAATTACAGACCGAGGAGAGCAGCCAAAGGGAAGCGACAAAATGTATTTTCAGTTGAAATATTTAAGGGGATAAGCTGGACAACTGTTATAAAAAACATGTGCTACCAGTGGCGTGCAGAGCCAATTAAAATATTAAAGGCAAAACAATAAAACATTATTACATTAAAGGTTGGAGACAATGACGTTTCTTGAACGGCAGTAGAGTTTTGGACTTGCATTGTCTTTATTTGTTTAGAATCACTACGTTTCAACTGGTAAGTATCTCCAGTCGTCTTCAGGTGAATATTCACCTGAAGACGACTGGAGATACTTACCAGTTAAAACGTAGTGATTCTAAACAAATAAAGACAATGCAAGTCCAAAACTCTACTGCCGTTCAAGATTATTACATTACTTACCAGACAATTTTCTGCTAGTCAATTTATTTTTAACCGTAACTTAATACAAAAATCATTAATATCATTTAATTACATTCAGTTTAATTTCCAATGTTTTTAAATCAAATAAAGTATTTTGTTGTTGCAGACAATTTTTATGTTCACTACACTCACTCACTCCAAACAACGTTTTATTACCTCAACATTGCACTCATATAACATTGTAATAATGTGACATTCGGAAGTGTATGCGTGGTGATGACATTGTAAGTATTCAATAGATTTTGTCTCAGGGTTTAATATAACAGACTGCATATTCAATGTCTCGGAAATTAGATTGTTTTAATATTAATTTTAAAATATCGCGAAGTGACGTGGAGATGCCTATGATAAGGTATATTTTATAGTGATACTTTTTTTAGATACATATATTTATTTTTATTGATATTAAATATTGCCTAAAATTTACGCTATATTGCCCCTACTGGTACACTGGATCCTGGATCCCCAGAACCACATACTTTTGTCCACATTATAGCTCTTCAGGGGACTATACTATATACCATGGTGGTGCATCGTGACATAGGAAATACCATGCAGTTTTAGACTGTTCAAATATTTGCTCCCCTGTAGACTTTAGAGCGTGGGTGTTGGAAGACTTTTTTAGGGTCTCTGTGTGGTGAGTGCACATGCGGAGTTTGAACAATTTTGGACAACCCGATCTTAACTTATTTGAATAGGATTGCGGTTGGTCTTTTATTGGAATTCAATAGGTGATGCTACGGCCACCGGCATTGATTCGACTTGTCAACCTGTGATTTGTCATTATCACATGTAATGTGAAAATATTAGATTTTTACTAGTAATAATTTTTTACACAGGTAATTATTATGAGTTACACAATAGAAGAAAAGTCACTATGATAAAATGGTACTATACAGGGTTCATATCAGGAATTTGACATGTTTTCCGTTTTTTCCCTGATAGACCCATTATTACCAAGTCGACAATACAAATCTTTAATTAAATCACGCGAAACGTCTATCAAAACACGTCAAAAACTATAAAAACAAAGCGTAGGTAAGTGTGAAGAAGATGAATGCTAATAAACATAAAAATTTTCAAAAAGAATTATTAAATTTCCACCCATATTACACTCTTCACTTCTCTTAACAATTCTCTTTCTCACACCTGTTTGTCAAACCTTTTATTCTACACGTAAAATTTTTATGGCACCCAAAGTTATAAACCTTACATAGATTTTCCTTTTCACAGTGTGACGTGTATTTTGTTGGTGATTTTCTTCTTATTCTACTTATTGAACCCTTATTTCATCTAATAATAATCTTGAAGCTCCGTTAAGATGATATTTAACTTTTTCTTCTTAATTTCATTGCATTCGAAACATGTAGATAATTTATATATTTAAAAAAAGTTTGAAAAGGCTGGTAAATAAAGTAATTGGGCGGTAAATAGGATGACGTACATCTTTTCTCAGCTTATGTTTCAAACTTTCTGCTATCGCGCTGTGTTTCTAAAAAAGGTTTGTATAATACTCTTGGACGATTTTTATTATTGAATTGAATTTCAACAGGTTCTAGTTCATGGATGTTTGTGCTGAATACAGTGACCGGCAAAAAGTTAGATCCATATGGAAAACTTTTTATTATTGAAATTGTAAAAAAAAATTTTATGCTGATAGCCTCTGCATGATTGGTAACCTAAAAATTTGTTTTGATATTAGTCACGTGACTACCCGTTTGTCTGAAAAATTGAAAAGTATATATTTTGTCGTGAAAATCTGGTATTACAGTACAAATTATTTAGAAAAAGTGTTTAGATTTTAATTTTATGCTGGTGTGCAAAGTTTAAAACAAAAATTAAAAAAATTTTAAAATAAAAAAATATCAGATGTTACTTTTATATTTCCATCAATTTAATGAAAATGTATTAAATGATTAAAAACCAATAGTTTAACATTTTATTTAAAAATTTTAAATATCTTGAAAAAATTTTATAACAATATGGTTACGAAAGGCAGTTCTTTCTAATTTTGAACAAGTGTTAACGTGTCTCCTAAAATTGCTCCTACCAAATTAAAAATCAGAAAAAATTCTTAGAATCAATTTCTAAAAATAAATAAATTGATTCCAAGTATTCTTTTTTCTAATTTTCAATTTGGTAGGAGAAACTTTAGGATACACGTTAAAAAAGAAAGAACTGCCTTTCGTAAGCATATTGTTCCAGAAATACCTATAATTGGTAAATATGGTTGCTAGATACAGGGCCTGGACGCACCCAGTTACATGATAAAAAGCTAAATTTTAAATTTTAGCAAATAACATTTTATAATAAGAATGTTTAAATATTGGGTATTAAGGCTTTCACACACTGGCGCGAATTAATTCGCCGCGATAACGAAGCGAACATTTCGCGACATAGGCGATAACAAAATTCGTCTCTCCTATCACATTTGCGCGAATATTTCGCGATAGGTAGTGTAAAATTCGTGTCACCATTTGCGCGAAAATTTCACAAGATATTTTTTTTCTCTGAATATTTGCAACCAACATAGTTTGAGAAAAACATTGGATGATCATTCAACAATATACAAAGGGACCCATGACGTGCAACAAATTTGTATTCGCTACTCGAGAAAAATTTGTTAATTACTTTAATCCAAATAATCAATGATATTATACACAGTATACCTATCATCGCATTTAGATATTATGATACAATGAGAAGAAGTAGGAATTATTTCAAATATATAATAAAATACGTAGGTATATGAAAAAAATTTTTAAATGTAATAATTAGTAGATATTAGTATGTATCTCTCGCCCAATTTCATCCCATAACTTATCTTTGTTTCTTATATTTTTGTAGTCTTTATGGCGTAGATCGTATAAAATCGGATATTTCTTTACAAACTCTATTAACATTTCAGTTGAAGCCATCTTTGATTCGCAACGAAAACGACAGAAAACGCGGCTGTTCGCGAAATAAATAAATTCGCTGGAGTTTCGTTGTCGTCAAGCGAAGTTTCCGCGCCGGTTTGTTGCTCCTCGTTATACGCCGAAGATCTTGAGTCGACGAATATTTCGCGAGGCGAAAATTTCGCCGTCGCACCGAATTATTCGCGCCAGTGTGTTTAAGCCTTTAATCATTAAACACATTTTCAATTAATTGCTGGAAATATGAAAGTAACATTTGATATTTTTTTTAATTTAAAAAAAAATATTTTATTCTTGAATTTTTGTTTTAAACTTTGCACACCAGCATAAAATTAAAATCTAAACACTTTTTTCAAATAACTTTTTTTAATATCTTCTACTCTAATACCAGATTTTCACGACAAAATATTAACTTTTCAATTTTCCAGACAAACGAGTAGTCACGTGACTAATGTCAAAACAAAATTTTTAGGTTACCAATCATGCAGAGGCTATCAGCATAAAAAGTTTTTTTACAATTTTAAATAAATAGGGGAAACTGGCCTAAAAGTACATACCCTGAGCAAAACGTTTTACAAAACTTGGAAAAGAAAAGTTTAAGTATCCATTTAGAGTTTAATTGGTTCGTTAATTTATGCCGCTTCCTATTAAAGGCAAAAAACCTTAAACTTTTACATTTTGGAACAATGACACCCAAATTATTATAAATTATGCAGTATGTCATTTTAGGCTTATCCTAGGGTAAAATGACATAGGTAACCTTTCTATAGAAAAAGTTGAAAATAAAAAAGGAAGAAGCATTACAAAAGAGGTGTATTCCAAAAACAAACGTAAAAGTAAAGTAAACAATAGTAAAATAGTTAGCATACCGAACCAGAACGTAAAAAAGCACTTTAGCCTAAAATGACATAGGTATGTCATTTTACCCCAAATAATGATTTCTTAGAAACGAGTTTAAAAAATGTAGTTAAAAAAGTAAAACAAAAGTTTAATTACATTAAAATAAAGAAAAAAAGTCTATTTGTTTACCTGCGCTAAGCCAACTTAGGCTTATTGCACCTCATCAATTATTACAGCCAAATTAGTTGACCGCACAAATATTTTTTTAGATCGAGAAAAACGACTTTTTGTTATTTCGTCAAGACGCATGCTATCTGCCACGCTGAATAAACGTGACTGAGATGACGGATGAAAAAGATTGCAATTAGATATTTAGGGCGGCATTGTCACGTCAAGTGATCGATATGCCATTTTACCCGAGTATGTCATTTTACGCCAGTTTCCCCTACATTTTTTTCTAACTGCAGATTGTTTGATAATAATAAAAACAAATTTGTTTTGTTATTTTTTTTTAGAAAAACTTGGGTTTTTATGTTTCCGTACAAGATTTTCAAATTTAATACATTTTTCATATATAGGTTCTAATACTATTTTATTTACATAAATATAAAATAGGCAATGCTGCTTCTCTTTGGTTGACTGGTTGCTTTTCTCGGTTATTGATATACAAGGCGCGAGTGGAATATAACTACGCAGCGATACAGGTCCAGGAATAACACAAAAGAAGTCGACAGGAGAATTACAAAATTATATTAAAAACTGAGGTAACAATAGGAACAAAATTCGTCATAAATGAAGACGGGTCCATTATATTTAAATATCCATAACGAAATTTTATGTTCTTTTATTATGCATTATACAATGAAAATTGCCTTACAGCTAAAATCAATCAACCGAACCTTTAATTTACATAATTTTTGAATACGGCGTTACGGTAATACAGTTATCATAAAATTAAAATGTTCGTCGACCAAAACCAGAAAATAACATTTCGTGTTTGTCGAAAATACATGCACATTCAGTAATTCCGTATTATCTTCTGGCCGCTTTCAAATAACCGTTATTTAAAATGTTTTTAGTTTCGTGCTTATCAGAAACCACAACAATTCCGGCGAAACCTCAAAGTGGAATTTGCACGAAACGTATTTTTCAGTTGAAGAACTTTTGCGCCACACAAAATAAATGTATGAGAACAATGCAGGATTGTGCATGGTGTTTTTAACCGTGGAATAAGTATGTCTGCTTTGGATATATAGGATCTACCATTGTTTTTGGTGATTTTTTACTCACGAAGATACATAAAACAAGCCAAATAATATACAGGGTGCTACAAATTCGTGTGCGTACTAGGGGATCTCGAAAACGGTCAGAGATACGAAGATGGTAAAATTGAGGAAAAGTTGCATATTTTGGGGCTTAATAATTGGCTAAAAGAAAAATGTAAATATTCCAAATGCTTTCGGAGATATCCGAAAAAAACCGAAATTTCTATTTTTGGTTTTTAATTTTTTGCACCTTCATTTTTCACTTGGGAAAAAACAAAAGCCACTTTTTCATAGCCGACTTTTATGTTCTACAAGATGACGGTATTAGTTTTTAAATTCGAAAATACCAACCTCAAGTACATTTTTTTAAATACGGACCTGGAATTTTAAATGCAGTTTTAGGGACTTCTAAGCTTTAAACATTTAATACAATTTAAAGTTTTTGAAATTTTAACGCTTTGTCATCTAGATAACACTTTTTTTATAGGTATCTTTTTATGTCATTACGGTCCTGAACATTTAGAGCCAAACCAAATAAAAAGATTTCTGATTTGAAAAATCCATCCATTTTTAATCAAAGAGGCATTCATTTTTTTCTGTATTACAGTATTTCGGTCTAGGTCTATGTCTAAGGCAAAAACCATATGACTTAAGATGTTATATTAATAAAATAAATAAAATACTAATTAAAAATAGAATTACTTCTCATGCCTTAGAAACTTACTTTCTTTCTAGAGTATTGTTACGGTAACTCTTATTGAAATAATAAACGGCCTTAATACCATAACTTCTTGTAATCTAATGTAATTTTAATATTTAAGTTATCCTAAAAATAATTGCCAGGGCCATAATAGTAAAGAAAAAATAATTTGAAATAAACTGCTGGACAATTCAAGCGGACAGAGCTAATTGGTAGGTTAACTTTGGAGTAAAACATTTTACGAACGAATAAAGCTATCGATGCACGGTTTGCAAAATTTAAAAGAGAATTTAATTCTTAATATGCACATTTTTTCGATTTTTTTTTTACTTCTAACCTTTAAAACTGTCTACAGGGTTCAAAGAGAAGTGTGTTTTTTTTACCAAAGTTTCTAAGTACCGGATTTTCACAAAAATAATTTCAAACTATTTTGGATGGCATTTTCTTTTCTTCTTTCTTTCATCTCCTATTTATAGAGAACAAAGTAAATTCTCAAATTTTTGATATCCCTCTTTGTTCATGAAATTTCGATTTTTTTCTCAACCCCTGTAAATTTCAGGTATTTTTGTCATTAGGCCTTACAATGTTTTGTAAGAACGGGTTTTGGTAAGTGATTATAACTTCTTAGGACCACCTCTTTTGCAACGAGTCCATTTTAATTTCTTGCGTTTCGTCGTGAGCAGTTATCCTGGCACGAAACACACGATGTGTGGAAATGGAGGCATATAAAATGAAAAAAATAAAAATAAAACCGATTATGGGTACGCCACTGGTCACGACGAAACGCAAGAAATTAAAATGTACTCGTTGAAAAAGAGATGGTCCTAAGAAGTTATAATCACTTACCAAAACCCGTTCTTACAAAACATTGTAAGGCCTAATGACAAAAATACCTGAAATTTACAGGGGTTAAGAAAAAAATCGAAATTTCATGAACAAAGCGGGATATCAAAAATTTGAGAATTTACTTTGTTCTCTATAAATAGGAGATAAAGAAAATGCCATCCAAACTAATTTAAAATTATTTTTGTGGAAATCCGGTATACTTAGAAACTTTGGTAAAAAAAACATACTTCTCTTTGAACCCTGTAGACAGTTAAAGGTTAGAAGTAAAAAAAATCGGAAAAAATGTGCATAATAGGAATTAAATTTTCTTTTAAATTTTGCAAACCGCGCATCGATAGTTTTATTCGTTCGTAAAATATTTTACTCCAAAGTTCACCTGATAATTAGCTCGGTCCGCTTGAATTTTCCAGCAGTTTACTAATGATGTGATATTTGATAACAAAACGTTAAAATTTGAAAAACCTTTAAATTGTAATAAATTTCCAAAGCGTAGAAGTCCCTAAAATTGTTTTAAAAATTCCAGGTCCGTATTTAAAGAAATTGACTTGAGGTTGGTAAATACCGAAACGTCGAATTTGAAGACTAATAACGTCATCTTGTAGAACATAAAGAACGTCTATATGAGAAAGTATTTTTTTCCCAAGTCAAAAATGAAGGCGCAAAAAATTAAAACCAAAACTACAAATTTTGTTTTCTTTTCTGATATCTCCTAAGGTATTCGGAATATTTACAATTTTCTTTCACCAAAATATTAAGCCCCAAAATACGCAACTTTGCCTCAATTTAACCATCTTCGAATCTCTTACCGTTCTCGAGATCCCCTTGTACGCACACGAATTTGTAGCACCCTGTATAAATCCGTTTAAAATTTTAGGAAAAATATTTTAGAAATACAAGTCACCGGCTTGAAAAACTGAATCCTTATAATACGTAAGTCGAACTCTTTATTAACCGATAAATTGAATTTACCTCGAAAACTCGCTTTGACAAATTGAATAGCTCGAAAACTATTTATTCAGTCTGTACAAAGTTTGTACTTAAAAAAAAAATCTTTTGTTGTTGAATGAATTATTCATATAATTTAAAATATAAAAATATGAAATCAAATATTTGTAAGTACTTTTTGCCAGCAATTATATTGACATATGTTCCCACATCACAACCTACATACTACAGTAGTGTGATATAAAAACAGACAAAAATAAGACAATAATAAAAAATAATATTAGGTACCTATATTATATATAGGTAAGCTTCGGAAACCAATATAAATAAGTAAGCCTTACGTAGCGCAGTGCATATGCTCAAATGAACTAAAAACAAACTTTTGCGATGTTTTATCATTCGACCGTGAGTTCATAACGAACAATGCAGGGAAAAAGGGTGGCTAACGGTGCGGTAAAACTTTCGTGAATATAGCTTCGAGCTCCGTATTCAGCTCTGATGTACTTGAGGTGGCAAAAGTGGGGTTTGTTAGGGGGAACAAATTTAATCGACTCGCAATGAAGCGAATGAGGTACGGGGTACGTTGTTACAGTCGGAATGGTAATAGTTATTACTTAATAAACATTTTTTGTTGGATGATATTAAACATAAATGTTATATTATCACCTACTCTAAATAACCCATAGTTATATATTTACAGAAACATTATCGTAAAGGAGTTTATCTACTTTCATTTAGTAATATGAATTGTACAGTTCTGTAAATCATTTTGTAAGGGCATCTATTACAGCACTAGAGCTGTAATAAAAAAAAAACGGTTTTATTAAAATTTTGCTGTTACTTAAACCACAATATTTAGAAGAATGATTTATTATTAACAATTATAAAATTACATTTTCTTCTGTTATAACAAATTCTCGCCTAATTTTGGTTTTCGAGAACGGAATCACAATTTTTATATACAAATCATTGTGTTCAATATGATCCAACATTAACTTAGCTAGTTCTTCGCGCCGACAAGCCCCAAAAATGGCAATTATCATAACAACCTTCATAAGTAAATATGTTTCATCTGCAGTACTAAGAAACTTACATACCTACGTCTTCCTTTGTGAAAAATTTGGACTTTTTGGCCTTGTAACCCTCTGAACTTCTTTTCAAAAATGCGATTAGTTGAGAAAATCTTATATCTTGATTTTCCTTGACTGAAATCATAGTTCACAACATTGAGTAGTGAGTCCATAGTGTAGATGGTTTCTGGGAGCGTTGCTTTACGGAAAAATAACCCAAAATTATTTTCTTAGACACCTCCTTTATTTTGTTAGCTTTGCACCAATCTTCAAACTTCTGATACTCCAACTCATACCGCGCCTTGGATTTTGTCGGAACTAAACTTGAGATCGCTTCGTTTGCCGCTGCTCCTATATCAAAGGGTAAACTTCCATCAGAATCGCTCATTTTGAAAAACGCTTTTTATATATTTGAATTTGTTTGACAAAGTTTCGACAGTAACCATGCGAAACAGTAACTATGCGAAAGGTAACATAAAAACTTGATTAGTAAACTTAATAGCAGGTGCATTTTTACAGGTGCATTTTTATTTTTAAAAATGCCTTTTGCCAAATATTTTTATTCATAGATGAAAGTAGATAAAATTTTGTACAATATTCTTGTTGTAAGAATATTGTAATTCTTGTTGTAAATTCATATTACTACACTCGATGTTTTATTAAACTCGGCTGACGCCTCGTTTGACAACTCTAACATCTTGTGTTGTAATATGAATCTTTACAACACTTATATCGTAAATAACTATTATTTCTCTAACATTTTATTTATTATTACGCTATTACGGTCTTTTTATGTTTCCACAATTTGTTTTAAAAATTAGTCATAAATTAAAAAATAAAATGGATAGCGGAAGTTAGAAAATGACTGTTTTATTTTTTTCTTGATATGTATGAAATGAACCAACGCGTCTCCAACTTTACGTTGATGCTTTACCGAAAGCCGCGAGACCTTCGCGGGAAGTTTAACGATATTAAGTCTATTATTTACACAGCTGGTGAAGTGAATAGGGCCGTCGAGAAGTCGTTCATTTTACGTGTTTGTATGAAAGGCGCTGCCGTAAAGAATTACATGATGGCGCGTGGCGCGTAGAGTTCAGGTAAAGAAGGGGGTAAAAGAGTTGCAGGCAGTGTTGCCAATTCTCTTGATTTATCGGTAGATCTACCAAAATGTATTTATTGTTTCCCGATGAACTAAACAATAAACATGATGAAATAAAATTATCGTATTTGTGTTAAGAAGGATCCGCCATTGCTTTCACCACACAGAATATTCCTTATACTTCAAAACTCCTAAAACTATCGCTCGAACCCTTTCAACAATAAGCGATTCAATTGCATTATTATTATGATTTATTTAGTAAAAAATAGTTCAACTTTAGTAATTTTATGACTGACATCAGTAATACTGATCGTGTAGGGTAGCTAGCCAGTTGCGTATTCGGTTTAATTAAAACATTTTTATGGAAGAAGTGTGATCATTTATAATATAAAAAATAGTGCGGGAAGAAACGAGAATGCTTTATTATGAATATACAAAACGGTACTTAAGAAGGAGTATTGCAAAACCTAAGCATTTGCACCTAAACCTGCTCTTAGATCTATTCTCCTAAAATACATGATTTCTGAAAAAATTATCATTATTGTGAGCGATATTTACCATATTTTTAATCATGAAAAACCGAGCCCGAAAAACGCTGGTTAGAGTCATACATACGTCTTATGTTAAAGTTTTGGATTGACACCAATATTCATATTTTTCCGAAATTTAACAAAAATTTTTTTTAATAAAGAGTCAGCTAGGAATATAAAAAAATCAACAAGAGTAATCCAACCATGGGGTAATAATTTAATTTTCGAAATTTGATAGTAGTTGGGGAATTTTAAACTCGTGGCCCTGAAAATTTTTCATCTGCGGCGCTTTTCCGCCTTCTTCACTGGGTGCAATATCATGTAATACATGTAGTCCCGACTGTCCTTTTCTCCAGAAAAGAATGTCCTACTTACGCTCACTGAAGAAGCCCCCCCCCCCCCCTCCCGAGCATATTTTCTGGCTACGCCACTGAGGGTAGCCATATGGGCAAATTGTCTATAAGCCCTCTATACCAGGGGCGGATGGGCCGGTTGGGAAACCGGGAGATTTCCCGAAGGGCCGGATGCCTTAGAACCAAAACGGGCCGGCCGGCCCTGGACGATGATAGTAAAAACAACGAACAGCGGCAGGGCCGGGCCGCCCAACTGCATCATATAATGTGCTTGTGTCATGAGCATGACTCTATGACTTACTCGAATTTCACTTACCTAAACTAAGTACTATTGATTTTAAATGTTATATTAAAAACCCAACCCGATAATTTATTATTCGTAATGTATAAAAAGTCTTAATAGTGAAAGTTGTTTCAAGAAAAGGTTGTAAATTATATTTTAATCTCCATTTTTGTAGTATCCTAGAAGTTATTGATAGTTACAGAGTTAAAATTTTCGTTATAGGTAACGGTTAACATACAGAGAAACTGAAAAACATATTGACCTGACCAGACATTGGTTGTTTATATTTAGGTTAGGTTCATCACTGGCACGCGGACTCTCAGTCCACTATATCGTCAAATATCGCTTAGTATAGTCTCGTGGTTATCAATACGTAAGAATCAACTGACTGCTTTAAATTAATTTCTAAATTTTTGGCAAATAGTTCTCTTGCTTTTTAGAAGTTGATCTTATATGTTATGGCATTATAGTAACTTTGTAAAAGTTTTTTTTTACATAAGTAAAAGTGTAATTTAAATAAATATATTTGTACTTTTTTCGTGTTTAATAAGCTTTAGAATCTTTAGATAGATACAGGCAGACTAAGAGTCCGCGCGCCAGCATTCTAGCTATATCAAAAATTGCGTGCCAGTAACGAAATGTAAATAAGTATTTCTATTTCTTTTTTAAGTTAAATACTACATTTTATTAAAGAAGTAATCTTCATATTTTAGTTATTCTTACTTTATGTTGTTGCATGATAACAATATTGCTATTACAGGTGATTGTTGTAGAAAGTTCAATATTCAGATGTTCTGCAGTAACTAAAACACATGGCCCAGGTCATTAAGGGTGCTCTTTATGTAAACCAGATGTGACGATTCTTTAGGTCACAGCTTTGGTCCCTTTTACGGGTATATGCATGGTTTAGTCCTTATTAAGTTTTCATTGTATCAGTACATGTAAATTCGTTCCGTTCTTTTTATTATTAAATAATTTCTTTCTTTACCACAAACTATTCGTGTTTAATTGCTAGTACTCCACTAGTCACTATACCCTGCAACCTCGCTGTTTTTCAACAGGTTATGGGCCCAGGGATCGTAAATATATAGTGATTAGATAATTAGTAATTATTTTCGCGTTAGTTTCGGTAGTGTATAAAGTTAAGTTATTATTTGGTTCTTTCGTCGTCTGTATAAAAAATAATATGGCGTCAAACGAAAGTGTAAATATGGGAATGAATGTGGAAAAACTTAAAGGCCGCGAAAATTATAGTGATTGGAAGTTCCAGACAAGTGCGCTCTTAAAATTGGACGGGCTTTGGAACTGTGTCACTGAGGAGTGGGACTCTACCGTAGATGCCGCTACAAAAACGCGTCGCGGTGAGAAAGCGCTATCAAAAATAATCCTTTCTCTCGACAAATCTACATATCCCCACGTGATGCAAGCAAAAACAGCTAGCGAAGCTTGGAAGTCGCTTGAAAAAGCTTTTGAGGATAAAGGCCTCCACCGACGTCTGGGACTCTTGAGGAGTCTGTGTTCTATTAGGCTGCAAAATTTCAGCACTATGGAAGACTACGTAAACGAGGTCATGGCGCTATCCCAGAAACTATTGTCGATCGGCAAACCCATTGATGACGAGTTTCTAGGCGCTATCCTGCTTCAAGGACTTACCGTTGACTACGACCCGATGGTGATGGCGCTGGAAAACTCAGGTGTCGACATTACATCGGATTTTGTCAAGACTAAGCTTCTGCAGGATCGCAAATGGCAGAATAATAAAAATAGTTCTGACGACTGTGCGCTTGCTATGAAAAAAGGCAAAAAACCTCCATGGTGTTGGGGCTGTAAACAAAAAGGCCACTATAGAAATCAGTGTCCTAGAGGTAACCAGAGTAATCCTAATACCGCATCCCATAATAACAGATCCAACCAAAATCAAGGTAAACGTAATGCTCAGATTGCGGGAGCGCTAAGTGTCAGGAGTGAACATGAGGCTGCTTGGTACATGGACAGTGGTGCGTCTTTTCACATGACAGGAAACAAAAATATTCTTGTGGATCTCACTGACGAAGATGCCGGACGAGAGATATTTGTTGCAAATGACGCTGTTATGACTGTCAGTGGTACTGGCAACACAGTTGTTCGTCTAAAACCAGGTGGAGAGGAACAAACTATTTCAAAAGTTAAGTATGTTCCAGATCTCTCTGTAAATCTGCTTTCAGTCAAAGAAATGGTTGCAAAAGGACACTGTGTATATTTTGATTTAGATGGTTGTAGAATATTAGATGATAAGAACTGTACTATTAAGGGAGAACCAAAAGCTACTGCAACTGATATCGGTGGAGTATACAAACTGGATATCGTGACAGGATGTGCTAATGTAGCTAAGTCTCCGGATTCACAAATGGTATGGCACAGACGTCTTGGTCATCTAAACCATCACAGCATGGAGATTTTAAAAAATGGCTTGGCATCTGGTATTATGTATAGTGTAAATAAAAAACCAGACTACTGCGAAAGCTGCATCAGAGGCAAGCAGGCCAGAAAGCCATTTCCTTACAAAAAAGATAAGGAAGTAGTACCGAACAAGCTTGATTTGATCCACTCCGATTTAGTTGGGCCAATGGAAGTGGAGTCATGGAGCGGGAAGAGATACTTGTTTACATTAATTGATGACAACACTAGAAAAATTTTCTGCTACTTCTTGAAAAATAAGAGTGAAGTTCCAGAAATCTTCGAATCATTCTGCTTAATGGTTGAAAACCAAACAGAACGAAAAATTAAAGTTCTGAGAAGCGACAATGGGGGAGAATACTGTAATGAACGGTTGCGAAAGTTCCTAAAAAATCGTGGAATCAAACACGAGTTAACCGTTCCTTACGCCCCGGAGCAGAATGGAGTCGCCGAACGATATAATCGTACCATCATGGAAAAAGTACGGTCAATGCTTATTGATGCGGAGAGTCCAAAACAAATGTGGGCAGAGGCGGCAAACACAGCAATTTACCTTCTGAACCGTTCTCCAACAAAAAAGATACGTGGGAAGACGCCAGAAGAAAAATGGTCTGGTAAAAAGGTTGATCTAAAACATCTTAGAATTTTTGGATGCCGCGCTTTTGTTCACGTACCCGATGCCAAACGTAAAAAGCTTGACGACAAAAGCAAGGAATACATCTTTGTCGGGTACTCCGAATCAAGCAATGGATACAGGCTATTGGATCCAAGAAATCATAATCTTAAAATAGCCAGGGACGTTGTGTTCTTAGAAGATAAGCTTGCAGTTGTCTCGTCTGACGTCACCACTACTTCAAGGGAGGCTGCTACCTTACAAGTGTTACCTGAAATGGAAGATGTTGATGGCGATGCTCCGCCGGAAAATCCACAAGTTCCAGAGGAAACCCCTGAGGCGTTTCCACAGCCTGCTGAAGCTGAAGTGTTTAGTGAAAGTGAAAATAGTCTGAGTGATGAGAGTGAGAATGAGCAACGTGAACCCAGGTATCCTAGACGTGTACATAAACAACCGGACAGGTATGGTGACATTATAAATTATGATTCAGATTTTGCCATGTTGACTGCGTCAGATAATTTAGAGCCACTGACCATTTCCGAAGCATTGTCGGGAGCGAGAAGCTCTGAATGGCGAAAAGCTATAAAAAATGAGCTTGAGGCATTCATGACTAACAATGCTTGGGAATTGGTTGACAAACCTAGCAATAGGAATATCGTCAAAAATAAGTGGGTTTTTAAAATTAAAAAAGATAATAAAGGGGACATCGTCAAATATAAAGCCAGGCTGGTAGCGAAAGGGTTTACTCAAAAATATGGAGTAGACTACTCGGAAACGTTTTCTCCAGTAATTCGATTTAGTAATTTAAGACTTTTGTTGGCAATGACAGCTGAATTAAATTTAGACGCAGATCATTTAGATGTCGAGACTGCTTTCTTAAATGGTGACATCGATGAGGAAATTTTTATGAGTCAACCAGAAGGTTTTATTGAGCCCGGGTCAGAAAATAAAGTGTGCTTACTAAAAAAGGCTGTTTACGGTTTAAAACAATCAGCCAAATTGTGGTATGAAAAAGCCCACAATGTATTAGTAAATTTAAATTTTGTACAGTCAAAAATAGAACCTTGTATATTTTTTAAAAATTTAAATGTTTCTCTTGTAATTATTGCACTTTATGTTGACGATTTTTTTGTTTTCTATAATGACCATCAAGAGGCAAAACATTTAAAATCTGAGTTGAATAAACATTTCCACATCAAAGATCTCGGACCCATATCAAATATTCTTGGTATAAAGGTTGAAAGAGATCGTTTTAAAGGTGAACTAAAAATTAGCCAAGAACAATATATTGAAAAGGTTCTGGAAAGATTTGAAATGTCAAACTGTAATCCAGTAGGTACTCCGTTAGAGCAGAACCAAAAATTTTCTGCTTCAAATGGCGATTTTTTCGATGTTCCCTATCAACAATTAATTGGGTCAATAATGTATCTGTCAGTTTGCACAAGGCCAGATATTTCTTTCTCTGTCTCTTTTCTTAGCCAATTCAATAACACTCATACTAAAGACCACTGGGTGGGCGCTAAAAGGGTACTTAAATACTTAAAGGGGACAAAAGAAATGGGTATTACTTTTAAAAAGTCAGGTAGACCTATTGCTGGGTTTGTGGATGCAGACTGGGCCAACAATGAAAGCGATCGAAAATCATTTTATGGTTATATTTTTATGTTGGCAAATGGCCCTGTGTCTTGGGAATGTCAAAAACAAAAGACAATTGCTTTAAGTTCAACAGAAGCTGAATATATCGGTATTTGCGAAGCTACCAAAGAATCATTGTATATAAAATCTCTGTGTCTTGAAATATTTAGTAATAATGATTCTTGTTCTTTTCTTAATGTAAATAAACCAATAGCTATTTTTAATGATAACCAGAGTGCGATAAAACTGTCAGAAAATCAAGTTTTTCACAAACGCACTAAACACATTCATGTTAAATATCACTTTATTCGAGATAAAATAAAAGAAAATGATATTGTACTTTTTTATATGCCGACGATAGAAATGGTCGCAGATATGTTAACCAAATCTTTGGGTTGCAAGAAACATAAGTTTATATGCGATAAATTAAATTTAAGATAGGAGTGTTAAAAATCTGTTACCATTATATATTTTTGGATAAAGATAAGTGTTCTTGAAATATGATTATTTAGTAGGTATATAAATTAGTTTTTTTTTTGTGTGTGTTTTTCAAAGGTAGGTTACTTTAGCTTCTTTATAAAAAAAAACACCTTTAATATTGAGGGAGAATGTAGAAAGTTCAATATTCAGATGTTCTGCAGTAACTAAAACACATGGCCCAGGTCATTAAGGGTGCTCTTTATGTAAACCAGATTTGACGATTCTTTAGGTCACAGCTTTGGTCCCTTTTACGGGTATATGCATGGTTTAGTCCTTATTAAGTTTTCATTGTATCAGTACATGTAAATTCGTTCCGTTCTTTTTATTATTAAATAATTTCTTTCTTTACCACAAACTATTCGTGTTTAATTGCTAGTACTCCACTAGTCACTATACCCTGCAACCTCGCGGTTTTTCAACAATTGTGCTAATCTGTTGTTTATTTGGTTTTAAACATTGCCTTTTTTTTACATGTTGGTTGATTGTTTATATTCCAAAAGTATAGTTGTGCGTTTTTAAAAGATATATCTATTAAAAAAAACTTTAAATATTACAGATATTTTTACTTGTTTAACTAGCTTTAAAAAATAAATCTTGTACTATATAGGTATGTTTGTACCTACTTACATCTTTTAGAAAGTTGCAGTTTTTAAAAAGGGGGCGTGCCGGTGATATTGGTTTCCCGGGCCGATTTACCCCTCCCCATCCGCCCCTGCTCTATACTGACCACCCATTACCAAAATCCCAGATACGCGAAGACCGCTCGTTCTCTGTAAAATTTGTGGACTTTAAAAACAATTTCCATTAACGTAAAACTAGTTAGACTTGGACTATAACGTAATACAGTTCTTTATTTTTAGCCAACCTATAGAAAAACTCATATCAAGAGTCATTCAAAACTCATTTGTCTAAATGTCGTCCTATAATTTTTAAACAAACAACCTGGAAAAAAATATAATGCCGACCCAGACAAATAACAAAGGCATTTTCTTGAAATAGAAACCAGTAGGCAGGTCGGTAGGGGAGAGTCAGGTAGGATCAACGAGCCTCAACTGTTAAGAATTACTTGATATTTTCGAGTAACTTTTATTTGATCTCACTTTTCATGCTTACTTACCAAAAAAAAAACAAAAAAATGGTAAGTTATGGACTAAGATTCATACAATATTCAGTGAAACAATTACTGTTACTTTCTTAATAATTTTTCTATAAAAAAAGGTTAAATAAACAACCTTTCTTTCTCCCCTTGGTTTTCGGGATCAAAGTTCTTGACCCGTGAGTCTCCATTTTTCTTATATCTTTCTCTTTGCCCAAACGGGCCCCTCTTATCACTGTTACCTGTTGCCCATGGTCAGTGTTAAGAATTAAGTATCCCATTCTTTAATCATTAACTCATTTCATATTATTTTATCTTTCATGGCTCCAGGAGAGCTCCATCGATGTTCACTACCATTTAATTTTGTTCCTCTCATTTAATATAACTATTTTTTCTCTTTGTATCTCATTCCTGATGATGGGTGTTTCTACACCCGAAACATGTAGAATGTCTACCATATTTTAATTTTATTACCTTATTAAACCAGTGGAGGAAGACTTCATGCTTTTTATTTATTCCCAAAAAAAGGTTTTCTTGGTAATATTTAACAAAAACTAATAACAAAAAATTATGTTGTCATATCAATTGGGAGAAATAAAATATAAGTATAAAGTAAGATTTGACAAGCCGATAAACTTGCAAGAAAAGGCTCAGATAATACATTCATTGGTCCAGAACCGGCACTCGGAGTACCAAGGTGCATAGTACGAGATGCCATAAAGCGATGGATTAGGAGTGAACACAAAATCCACTGGAGCAACAGACAGAGATTACACAACAGCAAAAGCTTCATTGCTATCCAGACCCAAGACTTACGAAACAGCAGCTTCAAATGAAGAGGAATCAGCTTAGAACCATTACAGGAAGTCTGACAGGACACATGACTGTCAAGAACCATCTGCACAGAATGCAACTGCACAACGGAGACCTTGACTGCAGATTATGCGGACAAGATAGGGAAACTGTACAGCACATAGTTTGCCATTGCGAGTTACTGGATCGGAAAAGGCAACAAATACTCGGGCAACCAAAACTGGACCCTCTCCCCAGTTGCCCCAAACTAGTACAAGGAACTGGGATCACTGAGTGGGTGTAAGAAACGAAACAGGGTGAGCACAATGGGCCAAACCTGGCCTAAGTGCATCCGGCGCTCGGACGGGCCCTCGAAAAAAAAAAGATCTGACAACGATTATACCCAATCCTCCCCTACTTACCCGAACCACCAAAACGCGGCGATATATCATCAAATTTAAAAAAGTTTAACTGGGAAAATTACAGTTCGCAACTGACACATCGGCTTAACTAGTGCTGTAATTAGGGGCCGGATGTCGTACAGCGAACAAAAATACTACTGTGCTGGTAATTAAACATTAAACAAGATAATAGTTCAACATTAGCGTGTTTGGAACGCCATACGGCACCAGATAACGATGACTAGTTCGCGAACCAGATAAAAAATAAACTCAACTGAAACCATTAACATACAGGGTGCTACGAAATCGTGTGCGTTCATGTGAATCTTAAAATTATAATAAATACGAAGATGGTTAAATCGAGGCAAAGTTCCCACCAAACATGTTATATTACAACAACATTGGGTTACATTGTTTAAGGGTAACTCTTGTTACATTTTTAAAAGTAAATAACTGCACTGGCTTTATTATAACTGATTGTAAATATTTTTTGGTATTCCGTATAATAATTACCATAAAATACAGAATCACATCTTATTATCTGGTAATATAAAATTATATTAAAACCAATTTACTAGAAAAGTAATACTCTGTACAATAATTTTATTTCTTTTAATATTGAATTACGATATTTTCTAATAAGAAATATTATTTTCCGAAAATCGATAGGAAATATTGACATTTTTGTTACTACGTTTGAAAGAAAAAGTCAATATTTCCTTACACTTAGTCGTTGCTAGGCAACGGAAAATAATTGTTAGGAAATATTTATTATTGTACTGTAAGGAAATATTATTTCTGTACGGCTATTTGTAAACTAAAATGTGTGAAGCTTGAAAATTCAATATTACTGTGTTTCCCTAGTTACAACACAAATATTTAATGGCATCCTTTATTTGAGGGGTCTAGTTCCAAACTGTACAATATCCACTTTAAAGAAATTTCCAGAAAACGAAAAAAACCTCTAAATTAAATGTTATTCCTTTTTTTTAACTTTAAGTATTCTTTTGAGATGTAGTCATTATCTATAGACATTTTGTGAAGTTATAGAAAAAAAAAAGTTTTTCTTGGCAAAAATATTTACAAAAAATAAATGGAGATTGTACGTTATGAAACTTAGATTGTTCACTTTGAAAATAAAATAATGCTTTTTAATTCAAATTACAATTTTTATTTAGACTTAAGTAACAACCTTTCCGTTGAATAGACTTTAGAAGAATAAAGATAATAAAATTATTTCGAGTTATAACCTGTCAAAACAACACATAAACCGTTGATTTTAGCGCGAAAGAAATATAGCTCACTTTGAAAGTAAGTGCATAATAAGGTATTATTATGCATTGGAGATTGTATGTTTTGCTTTAATTGACGAATTAGGAGATTGTACAGTTTGAAACTAAAATATTGTTGGAGATTGTACGGTATGGAACTAAGCCAAATATTTTAGACCAAAAATAGACTGGAGAATAACCGTTTTGGTACAAAATGTAGTTTTATTAAAAACTGGAGATTGTACACTTTGGAACTAGACCCCTCATTTGTGAACAAAGTTAATAATATTTATTTGAAAATTTTAACACGTTGCTTGTAATAAGTTATGTCCTTTTAATAATTTTCGATTTACGAAAAATAGCATGTATGCCTCATAGAAAAAGCTATACTCCCTGACTCCGTATTGCCTGTCTCGGCTTGCGCCTCGACATACAATGTTTACGGTCGTCCGGGAATGTTCAGCTTTTCGTACTAGGTATACAATGTAGTATTTTTTATTTCCTTTTACTATATTTTATTATAAAAGATAAGATATATTTTCTTTTAACTGGTGGGCTTGTCTTCTGTATTGAGTTTCCTGCTAGACGGCGCTGCTACGTCTTCACTACATATTTTTTGCTAAGAAATTCTTAAAAATGCGACTTTGCAGTTTCTGTAGTTGCTAACGGGAAAAAGCTTTTCGTCAAGTCTCAATAAGGACAAAACGGTCGTCATTGTCTACCTGTGCCCCAGGGAACCCATTGTTTTGGCGTCCCTGTGTACTGATCCACCGCTTGCCGCAAACTTTTTTCTATTTTATAAAGCGACCGCTATGGTATTCAATAAAATCTAGTAAATCTTACAATAAAAACTAGTAAATCTTACACTAAAATCTAGTAATCTTACAATAAAATCAAGTAAATCTTACAATAACACTTGGTAGATCTTACAATAAAATCTAGTAAATCTTACAATAAAATCTAGTAAATCTTACATAAAATCTACTAAATCTTACAATAAACCTTAGGAAATCTTACAATAAAATCTTGTAAATCTTACAACAAAATCTAGTAAATCTTACAATAAAATCTAGTAAATCTTACAATAAAATCTAGTAAATCTTACACAAGGCATTGCGATACCTACATAAAGTTCGTACTGCACAAAATTTAGATGTTGGGTCAATTGATAATGAACACATACAAAGTCCTATTCGATATTTAAATTGACCAGCCGCATGCAATTTTTAGAGTGGTTTATGCCTAATTTGCATAATAATGAAAATTTCTTTGAAAGAAACTTTACTGGTGATGCAACTTTAACTCTCTGGTTATGTAAATTCTTATGAAGCTCTAAAAATCCACAATTCTAAGATAAGCCTTTGAATTCTCAGAAAGTTTGAGCGGCCATATCAAAAAGAATTGGACCGATTTCTCTTGATGGCAATAATATTTTCTTACCAAATTTTGTAAATGCTGTAGATGATAATATAAAGAGATGTGACAAGACCACTTTCAGCAGAACGACACACCAATTTATACGTAACTTTTGGTAATTTAATTTTGTCGGAAGAATTATTAGCCGTATCCAATATATATATTTTTTTTCGAGGACCCGTCCTTGCGCCGGATGCACTTAGGCCAGGTTTGGCCCATTGCGCTCACTCTGTTTGGTTGTTACACCCACTCCGTGATCTCAGTTTCTTACACTAGTTTGTGTAGGTCAACTGGGGAGAGGGTAAAGATGTCCTTTGGTTCCAGTTTTGGTTGTCCGAGTATTTGTTGCCTCTTCCGATCTAGTGACTTGTCCGCATAATCTGTAGCCAAAGTCTCCATTTTGTACAGATGGTCAGTGACAGACATGTGTCCTGTCCGAATTCCTGTAATGGTTCTCAGTTGGTTACTGTTCATTTGAAGCACCTGTTTCGCAAGTCTTAGGTCTGGATCCCCAATGAAGCTTTTGCAGTGGTGTAATCCCTGTCTGTTATTCCAGTGGATTTTGTGTTCACTCCTGGTCCATCGCTTTATGGTATCTCGTACTGTGCACCTTCGTATACTCGTGTTTTCTGAGCATTTCCTCGTCATGCTCAGAAAACACATTCACCAAATATGCTAGTTAGGTAGATATTACGTCTCTGCAATATAAAATTGTGCGACCCCCCACCCCTTATCTACCCTCGTACAGTGGCGGTTCCAGGATTTTATTATGGGGGGGGGGAATAAAAAAATTACTTCTAAAAAAAAAAGAGCGTTTCCCGGCTCTAAAAATCTTCCTACTCTCAAAAGTGACTTCTAAAAAAATTCTGACCCTGCGCACACCGTAGAAATTTCTAAGCTCAAAGTAAAAATCACACATTTTGTAACGCAGGTTCGCCCCCCCCCCCCCGGATCCGCGCCTGCCCCTGTATCTATTTCTTATTTTAAACCCTTGCAAGCAGAAAAAAAACATTCATTACTTCACACACAGATACATTTCGCCTTAAGGAAGAGCTCTGTTCCATGTAGTTTTTAAATTAGAAATAGCAGCTGTCTGCAGTAAAGCCAAACTAGGAAAGAGAGAATTGAGAATTCCTGCGGGCCTGCAAGTGAAGTCCGCATGCAGATCACGTACCGTTCTGACATCATCGCCGTCTGGGTAATTACTGTTTTCAGTTTCCAATTTTGAATGATAATAAGCTTTTAGGGACTTTTCTCACGACACGGAGTATCGTAACAGTAAAATTAATTTTTTAGATGGACAAATAAAACCACACTGCATTAACAACGAAGTATATTGATATGTATAGTAGCGGTATAAGGCCAATAAAACAATTCGTTATTAATTAAAAAATTGCCGACGTTTCGACCACAACGAGTACCGTTGTTTCGTACTTATATGTTGCTTATAAACTGCATGCATCTATGTTGAGAATAAACCATGACGTTGATCTGGAAAAATAATAATATGGCAAACTACGAGCGTTTTAAAAAAGAAAATCTGAAGGATTTCAATCAAAGAAGTGTTCCACTCTGACCTCAGCCTCGGCACAAATTAGGAAATTTATTGACAAAGCTAAAAGATAAATAAACATATTTAGGCCCGGTTTTAATCTGATCTATTCAAAAACTCATATTCTTATTTCCTTCAGAATATATTAATTATAGGAATGATGCTCAAACGAGCTTTATTAACTGGATATAGACGACGTGAAGGATCTCCAAACAGAGTTAATAATAACAATACCAAATACCAAAACAAAAAATTCAATTATTTGATCGTGTCACATGTAAAAATCAATGCATTCTTTCTTAATTATCAAAAATCCAAATGTTCAATAAAACGTATAGAAACTATAAAAAATTTGCAGATATTGGTAGACAAATCGCTAAATAATTAAACTTGCAAATCGTCAAAGATATACCGGCCATTGTCATCGCCGATCATCTGCCATCTGCCACTATGTACCTACAGGGCGAGTCAGCGATAGAGTAAAAGTTTATTTTCTTTTTTATCTCAGTGGCGGCTCTTCAGGTGAAGTAGGTGAAAGGGCTCTTCACCAAAATAAAATTAAACCAGGAGGAAAGTTTTTCGACAATAATAAATATTAATGTAATAATACTATCATATAATAAAAATAATTATGGTCGAATTATTAATATTAATTTAATCCGAATGTAGCTATGCATAATAGGGTCACGGTTAACTCCGATGGAGAATAATTATAAACACTCGTGCATTTTGGCGCGCCACAAGCGACCACGTCCATTAGCTCAAACCAAGTGAAGACCCAACGCCCAACATGGCTTTGATTTTCACCGTCGCTACAGTTACGTGACGTCAGTCACGCAAACAGCATGTAACAATTTGCATTAAAATGAAGGGCAATTTAAAAATAGGTCAGTCATATGCACCATTGTTTTAGCATTGGTTCGCCTAACTGTAAGGTATTTATTTTGAACCTTCGCGAAACTTACGGTGATAGATATCGGTTTTACGTAATTTACTGTGTGATTAAAAAGTTTTATTTTTCAGTTAATTCAGTAGTGTACGTACCTACTTAGTTGTGTGTTTTAAAAATGAACCCAATTAATGGCATAGTTTGTAGTTTGCTGGAAACTCCTTTCAGTCGTTGGACAGATGAGGATAAGAGAGACGTTTTGTTACACGGTTTTTTAGTCAAGTACCCGCACTATACCTAGCTCTTCACCATATTTTAAGACCGCGCGCCGCCACTGCTTTATCTTCAGAATTAGATAAAAATTCGAAAGGCAAAAGTTGTAGAGATCATTGAGGTGCATATTACAAAATTATATTGGAGTATACGGGGTGGCCCAAAGAAAACGTGGCGAGTATAAAACTTGGATTTTTTTAAACGAAACATCCTATATATTGTATTATTTTCTAATTTCCCACCAAATTCTACGCTAATTTTGTATAAAATGTTATGTGTCTAAATTTAATGGTTTCTGAGATATTGACGTTTAAAATATGCCATTTTCAGACTTTGACAGGCTGTAACATTGAAACGGTTCATCTTAAAGAAAAAGGTTTTACCTCGCTGTCTTAGTTCCTCTATCTAAAAATTACAACTTTTTGGTTTAACATGTTAAATCGAAAGTTGGTTTCTTTGAATAGAGAATAAAAAACTAAGATAGAGAGGCGAAAGCCATTTTTCTCTAAGATGAACCGTTCCAATGTTAGAGCCTGCCAAAGTGAAAATTCCATATTTTAAACGTCAATATCTTAAAAACTATTGAATTTAGCCATATGACATTTACCAAATAAGCGTAGAATTTTGCGAGGAATGAGAAAATAATACAATATATAGGGTGTTTCGTTTAAAAAAATCCAAGTTTTATATTTGTCACGTTTTTTTTTGGGCCACCCCGTATACCTACTCCAGCATAATTTGAAAATGTGTACCTCAATGGTCATTAAAACTTTTATATATCGAATTGTTATCTAAGTCTTAAGATAAAGGCGAGTTTGAACTTTACTCTATCGTTGACTCCCCTTGTATATTGACGGAGGAGGCTATATATAACTGGATTAAAGCGTCATGGGGGCTGGAGATCCATACAGGTAGCTGAGGAATACATGAGTCTATGGGAAACAAGACAAGTACAACAAATACTAGTATTGCTAAACACATAGTATAATGAAGCAGCTTTTCCCTGAAATTTTAAATATTTTTATTGAAATCTCTTTCAAAATTAATGATAGTTCACCACCAATTCAGATTATTAATTGTACTATTACTAATTTTACTGTTGACAAATAAACTTGTTCCTTAAAAGTCTTCTTAATTCAATATTATTGCTATTGCAACAAAACATATTTTGAGGTTTTATTTGTTAATGATAAAATCAATCGTGTAGGTACCTATTAGGTACGTATAATTTAAAATGCTAAAAGCTAAAAGAGGTATCCTATCTTTTGAATTAAATATTAACATTTATCACAACTGGAAAAGACGTAAATACCTGGTATTTAATTCCTAGTTTTGTACGAATCCCTCGAGAAGTTGTCGCTGTCACGCTATCTGAATTATCAATAAGAGGATTAACATACAAAACAGTAAAACCCACATTATATGGTAACATTCCTGTTTCGTATTATAAGCCCTTGCGGGGCGCCACAGAAAAAAATCCAACAATTTTATTTTTTTTTTCAGAAGAAAAGTAAAAGCATAGTATCAACAATGTTAAAATTGAGCTTAATGAAGAATGGGAAGGGGGGGGGGGTTGGTTATTATGCCTAACCCACCAAATATGTTAGTTATACTACAACAGCATTTTTTGGTTACATTGTTTAAAATTAACTTTTATTTGTCTGTTTAAAGGTTGAAGACAATGACGTTTCTTGAACGTCAGTAGAATTTTGGACTTGCATTATATTTATTTCTTGTGAATCACGTTTCAACTGTAAGTATCTCCAGTCGTATTCGGGTTAATATTATTAATAGTTGTATTGGTATTCACCTCAATACGCTAATCTTCTGTATCTGTGTAAAATAAACGTTCTTAAAATTACGGCTTGTTTTTTTCCTACCAAAAATGCGTTTACTAGGTACCTATCTACTCTGCTTTAATTCTTTTGACATTTGAATACCTCGTGGCATGATCAATCCACCATTGAAATGTTTATTAAAAAATAAACTCCGCAACATTATTTTTTTTGCTCTTACTTTTACTAAAACCTTTCGCTTTTAGGAAAATATTATGTTTGTTGCTTATAGTTACTTTACTTTTGACTAGTTTCCATAAAGATTTTTTGAAATTTATTTTTATTATTTATATTTCTGCAAAAATAGTAGAGGTGTAGCGATTAAAATATTTGACAAAGTTGAGCTGTTTTTATCGTATTTGCGGTCTTTAGGTTTCCCGGACATATTTTTAAATTCTACTTTAAGGGAAACCCTAAAAACCCAAACATGTCCAAGTAAATCCGGTTGTATTATTAAAACACGATTTTTACATTTTTTGAAACTGTTGCTCTGCTTATGTCCAATATAGGTAACCTCTATTTTAAGACTGTTTTTCAGGCTTAATAGAGATTAATTATTATTGTTTTCGGAGCAACCAATATATTTTCCTAAAGTAAATGATTATTGAAGGTAAAAATAAGAACACAAAGTCTTCCTCCACTGATATATTATAGAAATATTTTAGTAAACTTCTCTACATGTTTCGAATGCAGAAGCATTCATCTTCAGGAGAAAAATTAAAAGAAGAAAGGACCAGTAGATATCACCCTAACTGAGCAACATAAATATAGGTTCGGTATAAAATGAGTGGAACAATGAAGAAATCGATACACATTGCATTGTGAATAAGAAAAGTATATTGGTTGAGACTTAAGGCACTGTGAAAACTTTAAAGGTAGAATGAAAGATTTAACATCTTTGTGTGGAAGAACTGTCGAAAGATCAGAATGAAGTAAAAGGGAATGATCATTAAGCAAACTATTAGCTAGTCATTAGAGAAAATTTTTTTTTGGAGAAGAAGTGAATATAAGTGTGAGGAAGAAGACTATTAAAAAATTAATTGGAAATTAAATTTAATTTAAAGCATTACTAGATGTAAACCTCAATGGTTTACAAATAAACATAATTAAAGTAGAAATATAAATATTGTATTTTACAAAATTCTTTCATTTTTTGACTTTATGGAAGAAATTTTTTTTATTTAGCTCGACCGCTACCGCGTGCTTTTCCAAAAAAACTCTATGAAGTTGCGAAGGGTTTAGGCTCTCCTAGGGGGGTCTCCCCTCCGGGTACCGCAGCTACGTCTTTTGGCTGGTTACCTTCCCCATCTTCGCCTGAAATTGGCTTTATGAGCTGGACCGCCCATAATTAGGGGCCCCAGATTGCTTAACGGAAAATAGGCCCTGAGTCAATTTTATATAAAAACAATAAAACAAAAAACAAATTGCATGGGTGTTGCTGCTATATTGCTTCAATGATATTGAATATCACTCTGTTAAAGGCAAAGGCCTTTTTACATTTGGTGCATGTGCAAGTAAAGTAATTGGTCGTTTTAAATGGAAAAAATTGCATCGCTGATTAAAATCTCATCAAGGGGCCATGCTCTCAGGCAGGCACTTTTTCTTGAAATTGCACCCAACGTAAAAAATGTGAAATATTATAGTCACCGAGTGACGAGAAATGACGAAATAAATGACGTCAATTCGACGTGAAAATGACCTGATATTGGTTACAGGAGGAGGCAGCACACTGACGTTAATATAACGTCATTATGACTTTTTATATCGTTAATAAAACCAAAAAAACCAAAATGGGTGGAGAAAAGAAAAGTTTCAATATGCCAACGTTATTCTTAGTTTACAAATCCAAATTTTTATAGTTTTTGCTCATCACCCTGATGTACTGGACAACAAAATCATAGTTTTGTAACGTAAATCGTGTTAATATCGCAAAAGAAATTACTTTTTCTCGATAACAACAAATTATGCAAGTACCTATACCTATAGTAGACTGAATTCTTGGACACACTGTATAAGTTCAGTGTCAGTGGCATCTACCATAACTACCCTCAGGGGGTAGTGGGTAGTGCATCTACTATGATACAACTACATATATATAGTTGTATCATGTGTATCTATGATCTACGCCCGGCTAAGGTGATTGCTATGAGTAATGAAATTTTTAAAAAAAATTAATGAGTATCTTGAAACATATAGTGTCAGCTCGTGGTTAAGGCGGAAACTAGTGATGACCAATTACAGGAAACTGTAAAACTCTAGTGCAAACCTAAATGCTTTTTAGCGTGTTAATCTCAAGAAGTAAAAATCACTTTCGTCGAATCCTTACTGTAGAGATTTCGTAGGAACACAGATTTTTAACATTACCCTATTAATCCAGTGTTTTATTAAAATTAAATGTTTTCGCATGTTAACAATCTACCGAAACATTTAAAACTCCATGGCAGATTAAATTATATTAATATTTCCATACAACGAACCGTTTTCTTTATAGATTTCTATTTCTAAACTTATCTATCACATGTCACATTCGAATGACATTTATAAATTTCTAACCTCACAATTACTTTCATACTTTCGCTAGAAACTATATTTTTGCAATATTTTTGTATTTCTGCGATAATTTAGAAGCATTTTAACAAAGTTCCTACAGGATAAGTGTCCCTACTAATACGTCGACATGAGATGAGCAGCTATTACTACCTAGACATTTCATTGTTAGTTAGAATTTCACAAGACTACATTGTTTCCTAATTTTTGTATTTTTTAGGCTGTTGGAAGATCCCCAGGAAGTAACTCCGGCATTCTTTAAAAATAATATCGTACACGCTGTTAAGAAATTATTTGGTGAAGTTGGTGCAGCAGTTCGTATAGACGTTCTTAAGTATAATCCTGAGACCTTACGAGCAATTATAAGGGTACCTAAATCACATTACATTAAATTACGAGCAAGTTTAACTTTGTGCGGAAAATACGACGGCCGAAAGTGTGCTTACATTGTCCACAAGGCTACGCCCTTATTACTAGCATTACAAGGGGACAGCAGGGACTATAACCACTGATACAGTTTACCGTTGTACACATCTATAAGGAGTACCCTGAACAAAAATGTCTCATTGTCGGAAGTTAGGTGTGAATGGCAAGGATTTGGTAATTTTTGCTACAAAAGAGGACCATGCGATTCCAAGTAAAATACAGTTACCCAAAGCAGAACCTCAACCTGGTTTAATCTTGCCCAATGGTGATATTAACTGGAATTGCCCATGTTTAGGAGGAATGGCTACTGGTCCCTGTGGAGTTGAGTTTAGAAATGCTTTTAGTTGTTTTCATCACTCCAAAGCTGAACCTAAGGGTAAGTAAATATGTTTGATGTGCCATGAAGAAAAGTGTTAAATAAAGTATGTTAAGAAAGGTTGGTCTGTTCCCCTTAGTAAAATAAAATAGGTTCAATGAGAAAACAAAAAGTGATAAAAGCAATCAACTAATGTTTTTAGTACAAGAAAACAATTAAGGACAAATATTCCTATGATAAAACCTAATAAAAGTTATCAAGAAGAAAATTTTATCTCTCTCTAAGTTCATCTTCACCGCTTAAGTCAACAATATAAACATTTTCATTGGGAGATTTCTTATCAGATAATGGTCAAGTAATTTCAAGGATTAATTAAGTATATTATTTTTCTAGGTAGTGACTGTTTCGACAAATTTAAAACAATGCAAACTTGTATGCAAAAATTTCCAACATTATATAACCGGGAAATAGCTGACGATGATGAATTAAACAGCATGGCCCAAGCAGAACACTCCGCCGAAGCACAGCTGGACAACACCTCGGAAAATAGTGCTAGCCAAAGTCAAGAAACTGCCTCAAGTAGCAAATAATATTGTTAATTTTGTTTAGAAATTAAATATGTGAAGTGTGTGATTTTGAAATTTTGCCCAACAATTTCTTTGTAGAAAGACAGATGTGTAGTTTTAAGAATAATTTTCAAATAAACTATTTCTTCGTTTGAGATTATTTAAAAAGAATATTTTTGTATTTAAGTCAGTCAGCTGATATAAACTTTTCTCCTGGTCTATGCTCTTGTATAGACCAAGGGGGCCTGAGACTAATCTGCATACCTACCAAAAAATACTTGCCACCCTTAGGGGTGTAAGTATTGTAATATTTTTATTCTAAAATAAAAATTAAGCCATCAATCTTTGCGACTACTAGTTGGAGTTGCCCATATTTGGAGATGAGAGAATATTCTTATTCCAAAACCCCTAGAAAAATATTTCCATATACCGAGGATCTCTATGGATTCATAATTTATTTGGGGTGTTTCAAAAAAATAAGTTTTTGTTATCTCCTCCAGCAAAAATTGATGGTGGCCAAGTTTTTAATTCTGAATAGAATTTATGTTAAAAAAACTTTATGTCCCAATCCAATATGCAGTTGTGCATATGTTCGTGTATGTATAGTTGCCGACCTTTGAGAATTAGATTTGACCAAAATTATACCAAGATGCATTAGATTAAAATATTTCTTTTTTATATAAAACTTAAAGCTGTTAAAATACGCATCGCCTAGCTTTATTGTTTCTTTGCCAAGGCAAAACTAAATTTAGTAAATTTTCGAACCAAATCACTCTTCGATAGCGGTTTAGTGTGAAGGCGGCATTAGCTAAAAACCAGCTGACTTCAAGCGATAATCGCATTCTTGTAATGGCGGCTTCTACGTCATATCGAAGAATCGACCAATCATGACGAGGGATTTTGACTGACAACCGGGAAAATGCATTCAACCGAACTAACGTGAAAAAACAGCTTTAAGTCTTAGACGTCATTCTCAGTCGGAAAAAAAATTAATAAATAATTCCAAGTTAATAGTCCCGTGTGTTTTAAGTGATTTTGTGCTTTGAAGTGAACTTTTGTACTTCCTTGGCAGTGTCTAAGAAGTACATGTTTCGTAATGGATGCAAAATCTAAAGCCCCAAAGGAAAAACGCAGGTTAGTAACTAGGAAGTAAAGGAAATGTCCAGTTGTTGAACCAACAAAATACTTCGTTTACACTCTGACTTCATAATTATTGTTTATTACTTATTTTGACTTTGGGTTAACTGAACCGAAGTCAATTATCTAATAATTTGATTAATTTTAACAAATATTTTGTGTTTCTAAAATCAGTTTCTAAACTGTCACATGTTAAATTGTTTTTTTTCCAAGTCTTGCACAATTTTGTAACCTACTTTCCCTGGGATAACCCAAAACACGATTCCCTATTAAAAATTTTGTATTTAAATATAATGCCATCTTGGGTAATCAGAGCCCAACATGTTACATTTTTCTTTGCATACTATGAAAAGAATGCAAGTTCAAGAGATTATCAAATACTCTGTTTAGGTTCCAATGATTTTTGCTAGTCGATAGTAAAAAGCATAAGCTAAAAACTCAATGCAATTGATTTTGATAGCCAGGGATAGGTAATATAGCAAAATTAAGGCCAAAATATTAAATACTTTGTTGCCAAATAATGCCACCTTGTCATCAAGAATTATACAATAATTATAACGTCAGGAACTTAATCATGATATTTTTCAAATGGTTTTATTTATTTATTTAAAGCATCAACAGCAAAAAGTCAATTACAGAATATACTCACCACCTAACAATTGTCGGGTTGCATAAATATTTTTAACAATCAACTACTTTGACGGTGACATGCTTACATTACATTGGCAGAAATACTTTTCTCACAATCAAAGTAGCCCGGTGACCTTAATTTTTATATAGGTTCATTCATGAACAATAAGGCATCTTAGATTGTGGGGAAATAATGCATGCAAATGTCATTTATGTCACAGTCAAATTTGTTAGTTAGTTAATTATTGTTATAAATCTTTATGCAACCCAACATTAAAATAATAGTCAAGCAAGAAAAATACAAATCATAACACAACATATAAATACATTAACAATAAGTCAATACTTAAGTAATTTATTCTTTATAAGTTATTATACACTAACAATAAGTTTATACCTGATTTATCCTGTATAAGTTTTTTGAAGTTACTCAGATCAATAAGGTCAATATACCTAAATATCAGAAACATTACAAATTAAATAAATGATATAATCTATAAAGAGGAGCTATATGCTATAAAAATTAGGATCAGATCTCGGATCAGATAAAAATGTTTACGGTTTCTAGAATTATCATGATTACAAAGGTAAATACAAGGTAAACAGTAGCTGTTTAAGAATATCAAGACAGTCAACATCACCCTTAAGGGTTTTAAATACTGTGCAATAGTCAGTGACGGCCCGCGGTCTTAAAAAATGGTGAAGAGCTAGGTATAGTGCGGGTACTTAAACAAACATTGACTAAAAACTCGTGTAATGTGATGTATTTTTTTAAGCAACAGATCTACATCAGATCTACATCCTTTTATATTTCTACATACTGCTTTATCTGTGCTAAATATGATTGAATAAGTTTAATTAAAAATGAAGAAATGTTTAATTCAGACAAAGGTCTTAGAATAGTTAATAAAATAAATAAAATAGGTACTAAAAAAATAAAATTGAATTACTTCTCATCCCTTAAAAATTTGCTTACTTCCTAGAGTATTGTTACGGTAAATATTATTGAAATAATAAACATCCTAAACACCATAACTTCCTGAAATGTAATTCTATAAATAATTGCCAGGGCCGTAATAGTAACGAAAGGGGATTTTTAAATATTATTGTGTTATTTGATGACAAAACGTTAAAATTTTAAAAACCTTTAAATTGTATTAAATTTCTAAAGCTTATAAGTCTCTAAAACTGTTTTTAAAATTCCAGCTCCGTATTTAAAAAAAAATACTTGAGGTTATTTATCTAAAGAACGAAACGTCGAATTTCAAATCTAATAACGCCATCTTGTAAAACATAAAGAACGGCTAGGTTTATATATCAGAAAGGGTTTTTTATTTTTTTCCCAAGTCTAAATTGAAGGCGCAAAAAATTAAAAATCAAAACCAAAAATTTCGGATGTCCGAAGGTATTCGGAATACTTACAATTTTCTTTCATCTAAATTATTAAGCCCCAAAATACGCAACTTTTCCTTAATTTAACCATCTTCGTATTTCTTACCGTTTTCGAGATCCCCTTGTACGCACACGAATTTGTAGCACCCTGTATATATAAATCGAATTTATTATATTAAGCATATCCCAAATTAGCATCTATTGAAAATATATCTTAATAATAAATATCTTCGTAGATGTCACAAACTTTTTTTAGAAACAATTAAAAAGGCACCGCGGAAACAGTAAAATTGAAAACATAAGTTGAAAAGATATGACGACTGGGCGATATAAAAAATCGATATCCTAAAAAATATCGATATAGGTAGTCGAATCTACTCTGACAAAGAGTACCTATTTCTAAAAAAAAGGTCGTCGTTGGTTCCGTTTTGTTTTCTCAGTAAATAATTGAAGACTTTAAAAAGACCGTAAATTTTTTTTTTGCTCTATGTAGTACGGTCAAAATAAAAATTTAGTGAAAATACCTCGGGTTCCGACGATTTAAAACATGATTTAATTCACGATTTAAAACATGATTTAATTCACGATTTAAATCAACTGGTTTTTTCAATTTTAATCGTGATTTAAATCAAATTAGAAATTGCTGTAAAAACAAGTCGCCGAAGCAAATAACTCATCAGGAAATTTTAAAAAAGGAATATAGTTTATTTAATACGATGTGTTTAGATAAATTATGTAAGTGTAGTAAAAACATAACTAATCGTCATCAGTCTAGCGTAAAAAATATTCATAAATTACGCTGCACGCTGGCGAAAATTTTCATATCAATACAAGTTATTTTGTATGTCGCCGAAGAGATTTTCTAACTGTAAATCTAGACAACAAATATTTTTGGGCGAATAGCGACAAAATAATGAAAATAAGTGATTTTAAAGTTCATTATTGCCATGTTTAAGGAAAAAATCAGTAAATTGATAAAAATCAAAAAAATCATGATTTAATTCAAAAATCAGATTTATTGATTTTTTCAAAAAAATCGTGATTTATTGCAACCCTGGAAAAGACCCATTCCGTCCGCTGCTGTCAACTGGCTGGAGTTGCTAGTTTTGTTGCGAATCGCCCTGTAACCTTAAAAATAAAACGGACTTTAACCTTTACAAATTGATCTTTTAATGACATTTTTGGAAATTATTTTAAATATGTATCTCTACTTAGCTATTTTAGTTAATTATCATTATTAATGGCGCCTATCAAACCTGAGGTGCAAGTCAAGAATAAAATCGAACAAAAAGGTTATGGATACAGTGTTGCCGAACGTCTAAATGCAAAATCGGGAGATGTGAAAAATACATGGATTATTTTTTAAAATCAACTTTTCAACTAATTTGAACCTCTGAAAAAGTTTCACATGACATGAAAAAGGCCCTCTATCATTTCCAAATCAACAACCTCCTCCGAACGAAAGTGAGTTCTAAAAAATAAAACGGCCCTCCCATATCACTCCCCACAATCCTGCGCTGCCGGGCAGGGATATTTCCCGAAATACCGGTTATTAACATTTTTTTGTGGATTTTTGATTTATTTAAGAAAAATAAATAAAAAAAGCGGTGAAACCAGGTGTGTAACTATAAATCAGTAGATCGACTTCCTTATCGGTAGAAATACCGAAAAATCGGTATGTTCGAGAACGCTGGACGGGTACTCGGCTATAAAGCCGTATTGGGAACCCAGTCATAAGTAGGGGTGCGCAAAATAATCGATTAATCGTGTAATAATCGATTATTCGATTAAGGATATATTTTTAAATTATTCGATTTTTCGATTAATCGATTAATCAAAAAATCGAAATGTTTTCGATTAATCGATTAATAGAAAAATCGAAATGTTTTCGATTAATCAAAAAATCGAAACAACTATTTCGATTTTTCGATCATCGATATAATTTCGATTAAAATATGTCTTTTTCGATTAATCGGAATAGTAACAATTTTTAGATTAATCGAATAGATTAATAAAAATATTTTGCGACAAAATCAACGATATAACTTGAGGCCTCTATTACGTATTACCCTCAAGTTTGCCTTGCCAAAATTAATAATAATTATGATTTAGATATTATTTTAATGTTATTTAAGTATATAATAAAAAAAATCGATAATTATTTTCGATTATTTGATTTTTTTTATATTTACTGATTGTTTTCAATAAGGCGATTCGAAAAAAACACAATTAATCGATTATTTCGATTAGTCGATTATTTCGATAAATCGATTATTTTGATTAATCGATTATTTCGATTAATCGATTATTTTCGATTAATCGATTATTTTCGAAAATAATCGATTCATTCATATAATCGAAAATCGATTATTTTTTTTGATAATCGCCCAGCCCTAGTCATAAGTACTATTTTTTCCGACTTTTTTTATACGATCTTTAGTATTACGCCCTCTACCGACAAATTTAACAACAGAAATTTCAGGAATTGACTACATATTAACAATTACCATTTTTTTTTTTGACTTTGAATTACCATGGCCTTTTCGATTTAAAAGAAGTGAGTGAGACAAAATTCCTAACTCTTTCATTTGGCCACTCGGATGAATCCAAGTGCGGCAACTTATTTGAGGGCAAGCATACGGACAGTGGCGACCTCCCTTTCAGTAGTCAGGTGATTTGTATTTTTCTTAGTCGAGTAACACAAACCAAAAAAATCTGATGAGCTGCCGCCCACTTAAAAAAAATTGGAAATTGGCGTATTGGATTAGGCCTATAAAGAAATATTCACGAGAGAACTAGTTTTTCGACATTTGACATCCAGATATATGACTTCGGCCGGCTGATTAGGACTTTCAAAATTTCCCCAGATTTTGACAGAGACGTATTCAGCCAATGTTTGATTTATAAACGTATGATATTATGTTTTAGACTATAACTAACAATTAATTATGGATCATAACTATTGTTTGCCTAGTACCGCAGCTGATGCCATTGCTGAGAAGGTATTTTTAAACAGTTTAAATTTATTTTTACAATAATTTCTTGCATTTAGTCATATAACGCATTTGAACCTGCTTTTTAGAAGACGCCTTCTTGGCGTAGGGGTATAGGCTCTCCACTTTGGAACTAAGGGTCGAGGTTTCGAACCCTGCTTCGGACAAAACTTTTTATATTTTATTTTTTTGTTTTTCAGTAATTATTTATTTTTTTAAATCGATTTCAACTAAAAAAAATGCAAGACAATTATTAACCTTAAATCTTTAAAATAAAAAAATATTTCGCAATTATTATGAATGTCCCACTTATAATGGAAACAAGCTTATATTTTCGGTATTTCTGAATTGAATGTTTTGAATTTTAGTGTTGTTTCGTGTGATCTTAGGAAGCATTTTTTTATTACTAAAAATTTTAGTACGGATTTATATAGGTTGAAAAATAATAATTCACCTTTAGCGATTATTAGTTTTCACTTTCGTACAACTAAAAGTTTCGGTATTTAACAAATTCTGAAGTTTCTATCTTATTATTGTGGTCTGTTAAACTGTTTTTTAAAATTAACATTTCAACCTTTTTCTTGTCAATAGATTGTGTTTTTTTGAGGGTGCTAGATTTAGGGGCTTATCACCCCCGAACTACGCCTATGTCAATATTAGATATATTATATAACAATACATTAGTATACAGGGTGATTCACGTTGAGTGGCCTATTAAAAGATCTCGGAAACGGGTAAACTTATCTTTCTAAAAATTTGATATCAGGCATAATTTCTTTGAGCTTTTAAATCATTATCTTTTGAGGTTTTTGTTACTTCCGGTTATACCGGAAGTTATTGCAAACTTTGCTATTTCAAATGGAACACCCTATATATTTTAGCATTTTTGATTACGTTATTAAAATCCAAATAACTTTTGTTAATATTAGTCTATTCCAATCTCTAACCGTTTTTGAGATATGAATTATAAAAGGATTTTTTTGTGTAAAAACGCTCCGAGAAGAAAGTTTAGTAACTCTGAAACTAATAAAGGTAAACATTTAAAATTTTGTAAGCTTTCAAGTAATACATAGATCTTTAGTTTAAATTACTTAGGTTTCACGTTTTTTATACAGGGAGTTCTTAAAATTGTGCCAATGTTTCCATTTAAATAAATGTGCATAAATCAATTTTTGCAAAAACACCCTATTTTTTAGCTTACTAACGTGTAGAGAATTAAATTTTCTATCTAAATGCCTTATATGTTACAATCCACATTTTTAGTCGTTTTGGAATAATGAGCAGTTTTTAAAAGTTCTGTTTGTGTTAATGCGACATTATTTTTGAAAAAAAGGCTTCGACTGGGATTTTCGTTTGACTTTGAAAATCAGAAATAGCTAAGCAACGAACATAGGCACTTAATAACAAATGGTAACAAAGCTCAAAGTCAAACGAAAATCCCAGTCGAAGCCTTCTTTTCAAAAATAATGTCATACAAACAGAAATTTTAAATTTTTTGATTTAAACTGCTCATAATTCCAAAACGACTAAAAATGTGGATTGTAACCTATTAGGCATATACATAGGAAATTTAATTCTCTACACGTTAGTAAGCTAAAAAATAGGGTGCTCCATTTGCAAAAATTGACTTATGCACATTTATTTAAATGGAAACATTGGCACAATTTTAAGAACTTCCTGTATAAAAAACGTGACACCTAAGTAATTTAAACTAAAGATATTACTTGAAAGCTTACAAAATTTTAAATGTTTACCTTTATTAGTTTAAGAGTTACTAAACTTTCTTCTCGGAGCTTTTTTACACAAAAAATCCTTTTATAATTCATATCTTAAAAACGGTTAGAGATGGGAATAGATTAATATTACCAAAAGTTATTTAGATTTTAATAAGATAATCAAAAATGCTAAAATATACAGGGTGTTCCATTTGAAATAGCAAAGTTGGCATTAACTTCCGGTATAACCGGAAGTAACAAAAATCTCAAAAGATAATGATTTAAAAGCTCAAAGCCAATTATGCCTGCTATCAAATTTTTAGAAAAGTTTACTTGTTTCCGAGATCTTCTAATAGGCCACTCAACGTGAATCACCAAGTATAAATATTAAATTAACATTTCTATTGTACGTTTTACTCAAATAGCTTCCACTACCTATTTCCAAACGAGGAAAGAACACAAGGGATATAGGCGAATAAAAGAAGCTGTCATTTCCTAGTCTGTTTTGCAACTTTTTACCTTCATCTTATTGCAATCTTGTTTAGCATGACAACAATAACTATTAGTGGCTTTAAGAAAATTATTTGTTTAAAGTTTAAACATACATTTTACATATTAAAAATTTGTAATTTCAAAGTTCGATCCTGTAATTTACGTCAAGTCATACCAACATAATACACTAAAATTAACCAGCATGTCATTCATATCACGGGATTGGGCCAGGATATCGCGAGTTCTATCATGAATATTACTATATCATATGAAGAAAGCGTGCCGAGTGCTCTACCTCTTGGTGGAATGGAAGCGAGTACGATCTAAGCGACATAATTTCTATACGAAAGTTAAGTTAAGTTAAGTAGGTAATAGAAATCGAATTTTTTGTCGATTCATTAAAAAAAAGCATCAAATGCTTGAAAAAAAAATATTTCGACGCCTATACCGGGTGTTTCAGGAGGTACGCTCGCCCCTATAACTTTTTTGTTGTTTAAATTACAGATTTAAAATTTTGTGTGTTTATATGTGATATTCTTTTGCATTTGATGACATAGCGACTGCCATTTTATCACTTCCGGTTTAACCGGAAATGATCTCAACCTTAGATTTTTAAATGGAACACCCTGTATATTTTTGGCTATATCGATTGAGAACACCATTTCAAATTCAACGACACCCCATACGTTACTTTTTGATACTTTAAATTATTTTTATTTTTATTTTTTCGTCTAGATTGCTATGAACTCTTTACGATTGTTTACTTCTAAACCAAAATCTTGATAAAAATGCAATTTTCAAGTTTTATTGTGTTTTAAATTTTTTACATACTTTTTAACTTTTTAAAAAGGCTTTTTCCAAGAAAACTCAATTTTTCCAAATGGAAACATATTGGCTCACTCGGGCAAAAAGATAGAGCACTTTTTTTCCAACAATTTTATATCACACATCCTAATGTCAAGTTAAACGAGCAGCGATAATTTATACAAAATAACATTTTATGACAAAAAATACAACACGAAGCGCAAACGGCTTTGCATTTATCTAGGTACCCGTGACTCCATAATGCTCATAAACAAATGAACATAATTACAAAGTTAAAATCCGCCATCATTAAAATTAGTTTGACATGACAACAGTAGCTTGCTATTTTATCGTTTGATTTTTCGGCCAGTGTGTATTAGTTCTAATTTTGTAATAAAATATTAAAATGGAAACCTATAACAGAAACGAGAAAATCGATATGGTACTAATTTATGGCAAATGTTTGCAAAACAGTACTCAAGCAGCCAGGGTGTATGCTGAGAGGTTTCCCGATAGACGACACCCTTCGAGACATTACTTTCCCAGGCTAAATAAACTGTTTTTATTATTTCAATGATAATATTTTATTTGTAATTATGTTCATTTGTTTATGAGCATTATGGCATCATGGGTACCTAGATAAATGCAAAGCCGTTTGCGCTTCGTGTTGTATTTTTTGTCATAAAATGTTATTTTTTATAAATTATCGCTGCTCTTTTAACTTGATATTAGGATGTGTGATATGAAATTGTTGGAAAAAAAAGTGCTTTATCTTTTTGCCCGAGTGAGCCAATATGTTTCCATTTGGAAAAATTGAGTTTTCTTGGAAAAAGCCTTTTTAAAAAGTTAAAAAGTATGTAAAAAATTTAAAACACAATAAAACTTGAAAATTGCATTTTTATCAAGATTTTGGTTTAGAAGTAAACAATCGTAAAGAGTTCATAGCAATCTAGACGAAAAAATAAAAATAAAATTAAAAATAATTTAAAATATTAAAAAGTAACGTATGGGGTGTCGTTGAATTTGGAATGGTGTTCTGAATCGATATAGCTAAAAATATACAGGGTGTTCCATTTAAAAATCTAAGGTTGAGATCATTTCCGGTTAAACCGGAAGTGATAAAATGGCATCCGCTATGTCATCAAATGCAAAAGAATATCACATATAAACATACAAAACTTTAAATCTGTAATTTAAACAACAAAAAAGTTATAGGGGCGAGCGTACCTCCTGAAACACCCGGTATATTCGAAATAAACAAATGTTTGACAATAATGTAAGGAAGCCTTTTTGTAGAGAACTTACTCTTCTTTAATTTTAATAACTACGTATTTTGCTGAAGAGTTGATACTTATCGATTTTTTAAATCTAATATCATAAATAAAATAAAATTTTTGGCCATTTTTTAAACATAACAGCTAAATGCGGACCTGTCCAAGGATGCAAAGTTAATATGTTTTTTCTGAACCACAAAAGAATAAGTATGTATAATAAAATTAATTTCAGCGTGTCCTGATCTACAATTATTATTATTATACTGATTATTGTATTTTTGTTTATATTACATGTGCATAAAAACAAACCCCCATACTTAATTTTTGAAAAGTGTTTGTTTTTATTATTGGTTGCAGAAATTTGGACAAAACCTGATTGTTGACAATATGATAATAAATAATGATAATGATAAAAGTTGTTATGATAATTGATGATAACAGGTTCTTTTTTTTTTAGAATGTATATGTATATAAAAAAAGAAAATCGAGAATCATTGTAAATATTTTGTTATGAATAATAATATACTTAAATACCTATATCTTCAATACCTTAATCAGCAGGGCGCTGCAATCGCTGTTCACTTTCATTGCCGTGCGTTTAGGGTTAATGGGTGGGTATCTGGACAAATACAAATTATAAAATTAACGAAAATAGTCCATTATTTATAAATGTATATGGATAATATTGGTAAAAATGCGTATATAAGAACGCCACAGAGGAATCAATTTTTATAACAATGTTGTCAACTAATAGGAAATTTCCGGATTCGTGAGAATAAAGCACAGAGGAATGATAGGTCGGCGTTGTCTCCAAAGGAAAATTTTTACGCACAGTGTTATATTTGTAGGATATTCTTTAGGATCACTCGTGGTTGTGTTCTGCTAAAAAAAAAGTTTTTTTCCATATTGTGTGCATTCGTGGAATTTTTTTTCTGAAGAATGGGAAATGTTATTTTTAAATGATGCAACAGTGTCCAGCACTGACGGTAAGAATATGAAATTTTGTCGTACAGGTAACTGGAACAACCTTATTTTCTCGTCACTTAAGTGTAAAGGAACCAGCAAATATCCATGTAGGAATAGACATTTTTTGTAACATAAGGTTTCTAAGTTTGGTTGTTGAAAAAATATACTGTTCAACTCGAGTGTATTGTCCATATCGCAGTCCGCCTACGGCATCGTGCTCAATTTACTTCTTCGTGAGATATAAACATCATATCCACTCTTATTGTACAATAGTATATTACACAACAAGTGATGAAAGTGATACTTTTCAAACGAGGAGATATTAAGCACGATGTGTCAGCCGAGTGCGGAAATTCTCCGAGTTTTAGAATAATCACTTTCACACGAGTAATGTACACTATTTTTCCTACGGCCACAAAGAATTATTAACTAACACAAGTAAAAATTAAAGCCTTTGATTTGTGAAAAAAATATTTCAACACTAGTATTGAAAAAAAATCAACACTAGTGTTGAAATTGGCATATTTAGGATTATGATCCACTTAATATCTGCTTTCATAGCTTGTCAATAGGCTTTTCCCTTATTTGTAATTTAAATTTTTCATTTTATCATATTTTATATATCATAGGAAGAACTAATCCTGGATTGACTTCTAGATTAACCAGAATGAAACATTTAAAATTTAATCAAGGAAAGGTGCATTAAACATAAATTTAAAAAATCCACCCAACAAGGAATATTTCAATTCAAAATAATTCTATAAATTATTTAATGTTTTTATAAAAAAAAGTCAAATACTCCCGATGGGGTTTGATTTAAACCTGTGACCTTGCGATCTGTAGGTTAGAGCTTTATTCTCTAAACTCTAAGCTATCGCTACCGATAAATATTTGTTGTTTAATACATGACACTCTCTTCAGCGCGATTTGTTTTTTCTGGTAATAGATTTTCCAGTATATTATTAACATTTTTTATAATATCAGATGGCATATTTTCACATTCTAATTCAGAATCGCTCGATAAATACATGATAAATAAGTTAAACACTTTACAATTACTGCTTTCTAAAATTTGTTATTTTTAATAAATAGGGGTGGTCTGTCAAATTGGCACCATATGTTTAAAAAAAATAGTGTGCCGTATATTTCGACTGTAGTGTTGAAATATTTTTTTTCCTACGACCACCTATGAAAATGAGAAAAAAAGCACGGTTAACTTGGCTCGAAAGCGCCGAATATCCCACGCGTGTTGAAAGAAAATATTTCAACTCTAGAGTGGAAATACAAGGCACACTATTTAATTTAAACATATGATGCCAATTTGACAGACCACACCTATTTATTAAAAAGAACAAATTTTAGAAAGCAGTTTAGTTTATTTATCACGTATTTGTCGAGTGATTCAGAATTAGAGTGTGAAAATACGCTATCTGAAATTAGAAAAAAGTTAAGAATATAGGTACTGGAAAATCTATTACCAGTCAAAACAAGCCCCGCTGAAGAAAATGTCATATATTAAACTTAAGCAGGAAATGTTTATGGGTCGCCATAGCGTAGACACTAGAGAGCCATGACCTACGGATAGAAAGATCACAGGTTCAAATCCCATCAGGAGCACTTAATTTTTTTTTATGAAAACATTAAATAATTTATAGAATTATTTTGAATTGAAATCTCCCTTGTTGGGTGAATTTTTTTAATTTATTTTTAATGTATCTTTCCTTGATTAAATAAAAAAAATCATTCAAGAAGGAAGATTTCAATTCAAAATAATTTTATAATTTATTTAATGTTTTTATAAAAAAAAGTCAAGTACTCCTGATGGAATTTGAACCTGTGACCTTTCGATCTATTAAATTGGCATCATATGTTTAAATTAAATAGTGTGCCATGTATTTTCACTCTAGAGTTGAAATATTTTTTTCACAAATCAAAGGTTTTTTTAATAATTCTTTGTGGTCGTAGGAAAAATAGTGTACATTACTCGTGTGAAAGTGGTTATTCTAAAACTCGGAGAATTTCCGCACTCGGCTGACGCCTTGTGCTAAATATCTCCTCGTTTGAAAAGTATCACTTTCATCACTTGTTATGTAATATACTATTTCAACACGCGTGTGATATACGGTGCTTTCTAGCCAAATTAGCCGTGCTTTTTTTATCATTTTCATAGATGGTCGTAGGAAAACTATTATTTTAGTATATTCTTAAAAGAGTTTTTTGTTTCATTAAGGTTTTTAACATAATGGTGACATTTTGCAAACCAACAAAATCCCTCTAAACGCTATTTTAGACGTGATTGTCTCGGAATTCACACAAACAATTTTGTAAAAACCTGTTTCATATTCAGCGGCAATTATAATTATTTACAGCGAATCGAGAATTCGGTTTCGGGTATCGGCCAGTACGAAGATTTTACGGCCTGAAAAATCAATTAGGGGGAGTTTGTTGGCTTGCAAAATGTCACCAATATAAATATGATGTTCTTCCGTGAAACCCTTAAATGTAAATCGTTGTTATTAAATTAGTTAATGAAATGTTAACAGGTTTGGTAGGTATTGGTTATAAATAGTATTATACCTATAGACAATCACGGGTAATAAACTACCAAAAATTGTTGTTAAACGATTTTTGTCCATTGGCTTTTGGTGCTCTTATCTATTTAACCTTAATGGTCTAAAATCGATTTAAAATAGCTTTCAAATAACGTCGTAGTTTCGTTAGAAACCTCATTAGGTTCGGATATTGTTTCTTTGATTTTCGTTCTGTATGTGGTAAAATTTATAATTTTAATAATTTCCTTACTCTTTGTCGCGTTCTAGTGCCCTTTTTTAGCTTTTGGAATTAATGTGACATTTTGAAAGTGGATTTAAACGCAGAACTTTGTAGAAAATGCCTTTGAGTTACTCTAACAACTTTGTGCCCTCGCATAGAACCAGATTTGAAATGGTTGGTGTCCATCAGTATTTCAATTGTGGAGGGTTCTTTGGACCTCCGGGTAACGTGCTGCCGTTTGATATGAAAAAATGGTATGTAATTTTTTCGTTTTACACCAAAACTATTTTTTATATCTTATTTTTTCCCCTATTTTCCCTATTTTTACCCTTATTAAACGTTACAGGTACCCGACCTACTCTCATATTTCTCATTGGCGCGGTACCTTTATGTATATCCTCAATATTTTTTCTTGATAATTAACTATTTGACGAAGATAACTTTGAAACGACCATATTCCCGTCACTAGTAAAAAGGACACCGTTAGATGACACCACATGTTTAGTTATCGAATGTCCCGCCGAGGGCGCTAATAATAGCTTTGCGGCGTTGCAATTCTTATTGTTAATTATATTTGTAAATATTTATATAATGTATTGACTAAAGAATTGCTTTATCACTATGCTTTTATTATCGTATTGTCAATAAAACAAGTATATAATGCAATACGCGTGAACTGATGTTTAAAGTGAAAGTGTTCTACTAAACATTTTCTTCCCTAGCTGTGTTTAATTCACGACCTTGCAACAAGTTACTAATGTGTGTTCAGTTTTACAACAATTCCTTGCTCCTATATATATTTCATGGAAATCGAGTATACATTGCAGGTTCAATTCCGTTTTGTTTATTAAATTTTTGGTGCTTCTATATTATCTGCAGTTGTCCTTATATCTCTATCTAAATTCTAAGTGTAGTTCTTTGATGCCGTACACTTTCAATGTAAAATTTAGTTTATTTTCTTCTATCATAACCAATACCTTTACCTTGAACATTTAAAGAAAGCCGAATAGATAGGCGCACTATAATTCATTCGCTAGGTAAGAACCGACGTGACTTCGGAGCGCGCCGTCTTTTATTGCATAAGATAATACAATATCTTGTGTCTGAAATCAATCGAAAACGGAGACAAACATTAGTTCGTCTCCAAGAACGGTGTGCCACATTTTCGCACTGATCCGTCCTTCTTTAAATATTGAAATTCAAAGCCAATACTGGGAACTATTATGGACAACTAAATACGATTGGTGAAAGTGCATACATTTCTCTTCCAAACAGTCTTTAGTTTTGCTAAAATCGGATAAGTCGTTTATAAGTTACAGCGATTTAAATGATTACACTTTCAACATCTTCCCCCCCTCTTATTAAAGTCGGTACGCCAATAAGCATAAGACCAAAATGATGGATAATTGTCCAAGCTTTTTAATGGTGTTATCAAAGATATACCTTAATGTGGGATTTTCGGAGATATGTAAAATTTTAAAATTTACTTCTCAATTACGCCCTCTGGCGGCAAAATGCGGAACTTAAAAATTTATTCCAGGATTTTCTCATGGCCACTTTAGTTATAATTTTTTTTTCCTGAATTTCTATGCCCAGTAGTTTCCGAGATATGGCCGCTCCGTACCCTTAACTGATCACGCTGTATATATCACGTTAAAAAGGGCTAGTACAAAATCGTCGATCGATCGATCGATTCCTACAGATGGCAATACCGCGTTTTCACCACTTATTTATTCCTAAAATAAGTTTTGAAAGCGCGTTTTCGCTGTTTCTGGAGTTGCTGACTGGTTCTGGCTTTCCGTAGAGTCATATTAAGGATTAAACGGCCGTCATTGTCGACTGGTGCCCCAGAATCCATAGTTTTGGCATACCTGTGTACTTTAATACAATATACAGATGCACCACTTTGTCCGCTTGCCGATAACTTTTCTTTCCAGTAAACAATAATGTTATATTGGTCTCGCTTACTTTTTTTTGCACATTCCATTTTTGCGATTTAGTAGATCTTTCACTTCTTGAGAGGCGATGCATGGGTAATGTGAGACACACTATACAATTTTAATGCAATCAAAATTTAAATTTTAAATACACAGAATATGTTGATGAGTATATAATTTGTTGTTTTGTTTAATTACCAATTCGAAACGTGGAATAATAACAAAAATGCTGCTTATACGACCAGAAGTTAATTATTATAAATTAATATGTAAAGTAACACTTATTAACCGTAGAATTTCTTGCGTTCAAAAAGTGAGGAGGTGTTCTTTAAATCGTTATTTTTAAAACTATAGTCTATTTCAGAAAAGTGTAGAGTAATAAAAGCTTATTAGGTATGCAAAGGGACTACAGAGTGACCCAACGAATATTTAAGCCATTTTCATAATTTCGCATTGATTTCATTGCAAAATTCTTTATTTTCATCAAGTGCAGGTAGTACCACCCGGGTTTGGATCAATATATGGGTTTTGCCTATTGTTATCCATTCACAAATACTGGAAATGGTGTGACCAAGGCGCGCAACACAGTTACGCTATGTTTTTCAGCTAAATTTTCCACGGCATATTTCATGAAACGATGTTTGTGTAAATTTGCTGTAGCTAATAGTTCCTTCTTTATCAAATTATCTTCTTTTTTTTTTCTTTGGTTAGTTATCATAAATAATTTAATTCACAAAATTTACCTGCGCCTATGGCAGACACCGAAATTGAGCCAAACTGGACGGAATTTCCCATTTTATTACTCCACACCTTTCTGAAATAGACTATACAAACGCCCGGCTACGCGTTTTTAAACACTTACTCGGCTTCGCCTTGGCAATTCAAAAACCTCCTCACACTAAAAAATTAACTTTCGCATCTAGTAATGTAAATAACTATTTCATGCTTTCTTAAATGTTTGCTACCACCTGACTAGTAAGAAAGTGTGTTTTTACAACAATTATTTGGGTAACCAAATCTAGAACTTGAGGATATCCTGACCCACTACCCAGTTCCTACACAAACTAGGGCAAGGATCACCGAGTGGGTGTAAACATGAACTAGGGTAAGCACAAAGGGTCCAAGTGCATCCGGAAAAAAAACCTGGCATTATGACATGTGAATTCCTTATATGCACGCTTTACAAATATAGAACAAGCCTGCTCCGTGATGGATGAACCCATAAATATTTTAACACATTTCAGTATTGGCTAGGTCGTGTGCAGTTGTGCAATTAACATGTTTACTATAAATTATTTACGATTCTACTTCAAGGACTGGTTATTTATGTTTATGGCCGATTCTAATGTAGTGCAAATAAACATCCGAGTAACATACTAGAACAATCACAGGATACCCAAGATTTTGTATTAAACACTACACCTTCTTTTTGTAGTAATTTTTAAAGCTTTTTCGCCAATTTTAATCATTCCATGTGTACGATAACTCAAAATGACTACTCCCTTGGGACCAGAGCTGTGAGTAACTTAAGTAACTAGATACTTTTTAGTATCTAGTTACTTAAAGTAACTAGATACTTAGTTACTTAGTTCTTTTTTGAATCATGCCAAAAGTAACTGTAACTTCGTTACTTTTGAAAAGTAACTTGTATCTAGTTACTTTTTAGGAGTAACTATACACTTAAAAAGTAACTAGATACTTTTATAGTAACTAAGTTCCTTTTAAAGTAACTAAGTTACTTTTAAAGTAACTAAGTTAGGTACTTTTAAAGTTCCTCTAGGATACCAATGATGCACACGTGCCGTCCATCAGATGATGACCAAGGGACGATCGGCGGCCGTTAATCAGATTTTCACGAAGGGACGAGCGGCGAGTCGCGAGCGTCAAACAGCAAACTGGTTGAAACGCGAAATTTCTTGGAAAGCATTTTATTCTACTTGTTCGTTGTTTGAAATAACACTTCTTAGTTTAGTTTTCTGATGGTAATAGTGGTAGTGTGTACAGGAAAATAAGTTATCACTACCTGGTAAATTTATGGTATCTAGTTCCAAAGCATCTTAGTAACTTTTAGAGTTTCGTAGTTACAATTAAAATAACTAGTTACTCAAAAGTATCTTAGTTACTTTTAAATTATCGTAGTTACAATCAATGTAACTAGTTACTGTAAAAGTATCTTAGTTACTATAACTAGTTACTTTAACTAAGTACCTAAGAACTAAGTTACTTTTAGGTAAAAGTAACTATTCCTTATAAGTATCTAGATACATTTGTGCAAAAGTATCGAAAAAGTAACTAGTTACTTTTCTGAAGTAACTTTCACAGCTCTGCTTGGGACTATAACACGCTGAATTTCATAAATCGCTTCGCTACCCGTTATTCCAAAGGCTGCTTCCACATGCAGCGCCTGGACTTCCTTGATGACGTTCTTGTAACACCAGATCGATGATCGAGAATTCGTTTTACGACTATACAAATTATCTTTTGCTTAGTGTAGATGATCGCTTAACTATATACAGGGTGGCCCATTTGTCTGACAAAGTAATATACCGTCTCTACTATAAAAGATATCAAAAAAAAGTTTCTATAAAAGTTGTGAGGTATAAAAAAATATACGTTATAAAATTATTTTTAAGCATACAGGGTGGTCCAAAAGTGTAGGACAATAAAAAGATAATTTTTTTTAAATGGAACACCCTATATATCTTAGCATTTTTTGTTTCCTTACAAAATTATACATATAACGCCATATTTAGTTTTTTAATTTTTTGCAACGTTGCCAAACAAAATGCAAAGTTCTTAAAATTTTGGAAAAAACATGATAGTAAAAAATTACCTATATTTCTCAATAAGAGTATCGAAAATCGAAAATTTCTTGTCAGCTCTTAAGTTTAGGGATAGAAAAACTGTCTTAAATCTTTAAGTACCTAAAATTTTGTACAGGGTGTTTTCTGTTGACATCCAAATATACAAAATTTTAAAATACAATAACTCTGTTTTTTCAAATGAAACACTCTATATTTATTAGGCTCGTCTGATAGATATTGTAAGTATCTTTTATTATTGTTAAGTCATACCCATACCTAAATTCACTAGTTTTGGCAATATTTCGATTTTTATTTAAATTTTGGTGAAAAAAACTATAGTTTTTATTTTTCTAGTAAGCCATGACCAGCAAAGTCGAAACAAATGTAATTGAATATAATGTCATATTTATAATTATTATATTTATATTTATAATGTTTGTGAACTTATTTTCAATATCAAGTTGCGTAATAAAAAATAAGTTTTGTTTAATTAAATAAATACGTAACTAACTTTGGTTATCAATTTATTATAATATGACATTATATTCAATTACATTTGTTTTTACTTCGCTGGTCATGGCATACTAGAAAAATATAAACTAAAGTTTTTTTCCCAAAATTTAAATAAAAATAGAAATATTGCCAAAACTAGTAAATTTAGGTATAGGTATGACTTAACATTAATAAAAGATACTTACAATATCTATCAGACGAGCCTATAGGGTGTCTCATTTAAATAAACAGAGTTATTGTATTTTAACATTTTGTATATTTGGATGTCGACAGAAAACACCCTGTACAAAATTTTAGGTACTTAAACATTTAAGACAGTTTTTCTATCTCTAAACTTAAGAGCTGATAAGAAATTTTCGATGTTCGATACTCTTATTGAGAAATACAGGTAATTTTTTACTATAATGTTTTTTCCAAAATTTTAAGAATTTTGCATTTTATTTGGCAACGTTGCAAAAAATTAAAAAACTAAATATGGCGTCATATGGATAATTTTGTAAGGCAACAAAAAATGCTAAAATATATAGGGTGTTCCATTTAAAAAAATGTATCTTTTTATTGTCCTACTTTTCTGGACCATCCTGTATGTTTAAAAATAATTTTAGAACATGTTTTTTTATACTTACCTCACAACTTTTATAGAAACTTTTTTTGATATCTTTAATAGTAGAGAGGGTATATTACTTTGTCAGACAAATGGGCCACCCTGTATATAGTTCATAATTTTGATAGAACTCGCGACATCCTGGCCCAATTACGTGACATGAATGACATGCTGGTTAATTTTAGTGTGTTATGTTGGTATTATTTGACGTAAATACCAGGATTGGACTTAGAAATTTTACATTTTTAATAATATGTAAAGTTTATTTTTAAACGAATATTATTCTTTAAGCCATTAATAGTAACTGTTATCATATCAAACAAGATTATAATAAGATGATGAAGTAAATCGCCAAATGTTAGCGAAAGTGGTGCAAAATTGAAGAAAACATGTACTGGTGGAATAAGTGAATGTAGAACAATCGTAATATTGCAAATTTCATTAAAGAAAAATTGAAGAACCCTAAGATTTCTGTTACAAAAACTGCATGGAAAATTAATTAAATAGAAATATGGTTTATGTTCAGTCTATGGAGGAATCTTAAATCTATCTGGAAAAAGAGAAAAAAACGTGTTAGTTATTAGAATATGAAATCTAAATGTGTCTTTATGACAAAACATTTAGGTAATTATCTGTTATAGCTACACATAAGGTTGATTGTCATTTGTTTTTTGACTTTCACATGTAATTTTTTTTTATTGTATTCGGCTTTGCATTTCGTAATATTTTTGATTTAAAATAGCTTAAAATTCGGGGAATATAAAATATTGCCCCCTTTATTCGTTTTTTCTTTAAAATTGAATCCCAAAAAAATCCTAACCCTACTTTTCCAAAAAATTAAATCCGAAATAAAAAATAAGCGTTTTTGACAAAAACGGTATTTAGATTTGTAATTCACGCCTTCGTTCCTGAAAAAATCATCAATTTTGGCGTGGTGTAGCGATAACAGATCATTACCAACATTTTAATTACGTAAAATGAAACGAATTTATTTTTTGTAAAGTTTAAAAGTAAAAAAAAATTAATTAAAAAAAAGTAAACTATCCGGCGGGATTCGAAACCGCGGCCATTAGTTCCAAAGTGAAAAACCGCACCACCCCGCCAGGGTACACTTACGATAAATTGGTCAAATGCCTTACATAACTCTAAACGCGAAATGTGAGTACTTGTAAAAATTATTATTATCTTCAGCAATGGTATCAGCGAAGTACTAGGCGAGCATTATTAATTATGATCCATAACTATTAGTTAAAGTCTACAACAAAATATCATACGTTTATGAAGCAATACATTTTGGGAAAAAATAATTTTACTTACCGCCAATATAATAATAACTTCAACAATTAAATACTAAATGAAACGTTCAATTTAATGTCCAAAATTACAAAGTCACACTAAAACCGTTCTAATAATGGTTTAAAACTACGCTAAATAAAACATCACAAACTTATGACGGCCTCAATACGTCTCTGCCAAAATCTGGGGAAATTTTGAAAGTCCTCAGCTGGCCGATATCATGTATCAGGATGTCAATTGTCGAAAAACGAGTTTTCTGGTTATTTTTAACGTCATAAAGTTAGAGGTCATGACCGATTATGTTATTATTTTTTTTAAATTAATTTAGACATTTATACATTAAGGGCCCCATACATGATGCCTTTATGTACGTACATTTTACAGGACGAGTTTAATACGAGGCAAATGAGCCTATGGGCACTATAGATAGTACATTTTGCACGCACAGTCTTGACAAGAAGACAGTTACTTACGGTACGAACTTCTAGCTTCTTTTTGACTGTATCTCGAATTACCTCTCCATCCACCTATTTTAATTTTTTTTTAGTATTTGAAAAGCGACATTTCTAAGTGTTTTATTAACATTATTTGCTTCACAAATACATTTCCAAAAATGAAAATATTGGCATTTATAGTAAATTATGCAGGTTTCTACAAATAATAGTAAACAATGTTTTCTGCATATTTAACCTGGTGTTATTGGGATTTAATATATTTTTGGCACGGAGAAACTGACTTTGTTTACCAACTTAATAGCTACCGAAGGCGAAGTTTAACCCGAATATCAAAGTCATAGAAGTTGCATGGATAGATATAATGAAACTAATCGTTTTCCTCCATGGAGGAAGTTTAAGGAAGCTACCACCATACACCAAAACCCAGGTTTCCAGCCTTCATTAGATATTAGAAACGTCGGGAAACTTTTGTTAAGTAAATGCAATCTTAGAATAAGACCACGTAAGAGTTAAAAGCATGACTCATCGGGATTGAGCATGACTCATTCAGTTATGCGTCGAGCACCTAGCCAGTATAAATAGAACACGTGAGGGTTAAACGCATATGACTCCTACCACTAGTTATGCGTCACTGCACCTACCTAGTAGTACCTAGTAGAGCTGTAGTTACCAAACTTATTTAGTATTCACCTGAAGATGACTGGAGACCAGTTGAAACGTTGTATTTCAAAACAAATAAGAAACGTCATTGTCTCCAACCCTCAAATATACACTAATACTGGCTGTATTACCAAAACGGGCACATTTTCAACAATTGTTACGCTAAAAAAGTGTCATTACAGTTTATTTTAGTTTTTATTAAATTTCTGACACATGGTTTGATAGAAAATGGACAAATTCCTTGTGTCTGTGTCGTCTAATTAAAAAAAAAAGTTGGATATACAAGGTGCTACAAATTCGTGTGCGTACAAGGGGATCTCGAAAACGGTAAGAGATACGATATGGTTAAATTAAGGCAAAGTTGCGTATTTTGGGGCTTAATAATTTGGTAAAAGAAAATTGTAATTATTCCGAATGCTTTCCGAGATATCCGAAAAAAACCGAAATTTCCATTTTTGGTTTTTAATTTTTTGCGCTTTCTTTTCTAACTTGGGAAAAAAATAAAAAACACTCTGTCATAGCCGTTTTTTATGTTCTACAAGATGGCGTTATTAGTTTTTAAATTCGACGTTTCGTTCTTTAGTTACCAACCTCTAGTCAATTTTTTTAAATACGGTCCTGGAATTTTACATACAGTTTTAGGGATTTATAAGCTGTAGAAATTTAATACAATGTACAAATTTTTGAAATTTAACGTTTTGTCATCTAATAACCCATTTTTTAAATTATCTTTTCATATCATTACGGTCCTGAACATTTAGAGCAAAACTAAAAACAAAAGATTTCTGATTTAAAAAATCCGTCCATTTTTACTCAAAGAGGCCTAATATTTGATATTGTGTAAGAGAAAAGACCCAAAGTCACGACCTCGGATATCTAGGTCTGTTTATTTTTGTTACAGGTTTTGCCTGAAACTAGCATCATCAGATCTTCTAAATAGTAAAAAAAACTTAAATTATTTTTAAAACACACATAAGCGCATACCAAATACATAACCAGAGTAACACTCCAGTTACCTTTTCTTCACTCGGGAGCATTATTTTTTTCTGTTTTACAGTATTTCGTTCTAGGTCTAGGGCAAGAACCATAGGACTTAAGATATACGTTATATTAAATATATAAAATACTAATAAAAATTAGAATTACTTCTCATGCCTTAAAAACTTACTTCCTAGCTTAGAGTATTGGGACGGTTAATCTTATTGAAATAATAAACAGCCTAAACATCATAACTTTCTGTTATGTAATTTTAATATTTAAGTAATCCTAAAAATAATTGCCAGGGCCGTAATAGTAAAGAAAGGATAATTTGAAATGCTAGTGATGTGTTATTTGATGACAAAACGTTAAAATTTTAAAAACCTTTAAATTGTATTAAATTTCCAAAGCTTAGAAGTACTTAAAACGGTTTAAAAAATTCCAGGTCCGTATTTAAAAAAAAGGATTTGAGGTTGATATCTAAAGAACGAAACGTCCAATTTGAAAACTAAAAACGCCATCTTGTAGAACATAAAGAACGGCTATGACAAAGTGTTTTTTATTTTTTTCCCAAGTCAAAAATGAAGGCGCAAAAAATTAAAACACAAAACTAAAAATTTCGGTTTACAATTTTCTTTCAATTTTCTTTCACCAAATTATTAAGCTGCAAAATCCGCAACTTTGCCTCAATTTAACCATATTCGTATCTCTTACCGTTTTCGAGATCCCCTTGTACGCACACGAATTTGTAGCACCCTGTATAGGGCTGCCCCCTCCCTTTGTAGTCCCAATTTTTTTACATGACAAAAGTGAAGCTCATAAAAAAATCTTTGAGGGTATATTTTTCAATTTTAGGGAAATCTTATTCCCAGAGCCGCTATAAGCAGCGTTCCATTTACAATTCCCTTCCTGTATAATTTCGTATGTGCCTGGTAACATTGGAGAAGTATTTTAGATCATTCATGAGGCGGTAATTACCCCCATTTACCTATTCTTCCTCCCTTCTCCGTAAATTCTCCCTTGGGTACAGACCGCTATTGTTTTGAATTTTTTGTGCCATATTTTGCAGTAGAATTTTTTATCAGGCATGATTTTTGATAATGGCAATAAGCCCTATTAATTAATGAATCAATTTATACTTTAAATCGATTCAATAAAATTAATCAATCAGTTGAATTGAGTTTTTCTCTGTATAATTTGTGACCTAAACCTAAAAAAAGAGAATTTAGTTCCTTGACTGTTCCTAATCAGTCTAATCCGCCAAATTGTTGTGGTTTAGAATAACATTGTTTAGTATACTCTAAAAATAAGATTCGTTTAAAAATCATCCTTGGCATAAATTATAATTATAAATGCACACACCCGATGTTATAAAGTAAGTTCAACGACTGTGTGATAGAAATGGGAACTCAATACCGGAACTGATCCCGTGGAACAGATCAGTCAGATTAACGTCTACTGAAAAGCGGAACCGTGCTAAAAACTCGGATCGGGTAGACGCCAATATTAAAGTCTCGAAGTTTCGCGTAGTTTGTTTTCCTTAAAATGCGATTCCTGTGACGCGACCTATCAGTGACGTAATGTAACAAATGAAGTATGAAACACAAAAAAGCAATAGGCTAGATCCCTCTACAAAGAGATCATGGTTCTGTCATGAGCGTACTGCTCGTTTAGTCCGATTTTGGTGGTTCTTACCCAACTTTTTAGACAGTCTATAAAAAAAGTATAGTGCGTTTTTCTAGAAGACGCAATTTAAATATAATTCGTCAATTCCAAACTCTATAAGCGCATGCTTACTAGTAAATGAGTATATTTTACGTCAATTTGCACTGGACCTACACGAGTGCACAAAGGGTAAATGACGTAAAATATGACATAAGGAAGCATACGTATATATTATAGGGTTGTTTTAAAGCACCGGAATTTTGTTCTATAATAACTTTTTAATTTATTGGCTGATTTTATTGATTTTTATCTTGTGTGAAAGAGGATAAATCAAGGGAGACCGCTAATGTCATATTTGTAAAATTTGTGAAAAAACAAAATGGCGGACAAACTTCGACTTGAATAAACTTTAAAACTCGCTGACACTTTTTTGAATAGCACTGTATATCTTAATTTTATCTTAAATATTTTTGAACAAAAGGTCGTACATGCAAATACATATGTTAAAAAATAGCTGACGTATGACAAAATAAAGACATGTATATTTTGACATATTGATTTCGATTTTTCTTTCGTTTCTTTCCAAAATTAAGTCTGCGATGACCAGCAAGTATCGCTTATTTTATGTTTGTCGTTGCTATTTGCGTTTTTTGACAGAGTTGCGACATTCCTAGTACTACTGGGACTGCACAGGGTGATTCAACGATTTCATTTTCTCCTTTATATTATGAATGGGATAAAAATTCGAAATGCAAAAGTTGTAGAGATCATTGCGGTGCTCATTTTAAAACTATATTGGAGTATACGGGGTGGCCCAAAAAAACGTGGCGAATATAACTTAGGTTTTTTTTTTATTAAAACACCCTATATATTGTATTATTTTCTAATTCCCGACTAAATTCTACGCTTATTTTGTATAAAATATTATATGTCTAAATTTAATAGTTTCTAAGGTGTTGTCGTTTAAAATATGGCATTTTCAGACTCTGACAGGCTGTAACATTGGAACGGTTCATCTTAGACAAAAATGGTTTTAACGTCCCTATCTTAATTTTTAATTTTCTATCTAAAAGTTACAACTTCCGGTTTAACGTGTTAAATCGTTAAAACCATTTTTTTGGTTTAACATGGTAAATCGGAAGTTGGTTTCCTTGGATAGAGAATAAAAAACTAAGATAAGGATGTGAAAACCATTTTTCTCTAAGATGAACCGTCCCAATGTTACATCTTGTCAATATGTCTGTAAATCGTTTTAGTTCAGCACTAGTGCTGTAATAGATGCCTTTACAGCACTAGGGCTGCAATGAAAAAAAAAACAGTTTTATTAACCACACTTTTTAGAAGAATGATTTATTATTAACAATTATAAAATTAATTACCAATTATTAATTAAAATATAAGTCCTAAGGTTTATTATAAACATTAATAATACACTTTTTACATTAAGAGGATGAAGTTTAGCATACTTTCGAAAAATACTTAAACAGTTGACACCTGTTACATTCCCTTCTGTTATAACAAATTCTCGCATAATTTTGGTTTTCGAGAATGGAATCACAATTTTTATATACAAATCATTGTGTTCAATATGATTCAACATTAACTTAGCGCCGACAAGCCCCAAAAATGCCGATTATCATAACAACTTTCATAAGTAAATATGTTTCATCATCTGCAGTACTAAGAAATTTACATACGTCTTCCTTTGTGAAAACTTTGGACTTTTTGGCCTTGTAACCCTCTGAACTTCTTTTCAAAAATGCGATTAGTTGAGAAAATCTGCTTATATCTTGATTTTTCTTGACTGAAATCATAGTTCTCAACATTGAGTAGTGAGTCCATAGTGTACCTAGATGGTTTCTGGGAGCGTTGCTTTACGGAAAAATAACCCAAAAGGATTTTCTCAGACACCTCCTTTATTTTGTTAGCTTTGCACCAATCTTCAAACTTCCGATACTCCAACTCATACCGCGCCTTGGATTTTGTCGGAACTAAACTTGAGATCGCTTCGTTTGCCGCTGCTTCTATATCAGAGGGTAAATTTCCATCAGAATCGCTCATTTTGAAAAACGCTTTTTATATTTTTGAATTTGTTTGACAAAGTTTCGACAGTAACCATGCGAAACAGTAACTATGCGAAAGGTAACATAAAAAACTTGATTAGTAAACTTAATAGTAGGTGTATTTTTACAGGTGCATTTTAATTTTTAAAAATGCCTTTTGCCAAAAATTTTTATTCATAGATGAAAGTAGATATAATTTTGTACAATATTCTTGTTGTAAATTCATATTACTACACTCGATGTTTTATTAAACTCGGCTGACGCTTCGTTTGACAACTTTAACATCTCGTGTTGTAATATGAATCTTTACAACACTTATATCGTAAATAACTATTATTTGATTCAGATCTGTTGGGAACTGATCCACAAAATGTCTGGGATCACCCAGTCCTACTGCGTAGAACGGGGACCACTAGACGGCAATTAATCGCGGTTTTCATTGTCTACCCCATTAAATTTTTTATCGAGTGAAAGAGAGACGGGGCTAATAGTGTGAGTGTCAAACGCGTGTATGTAACAAATATTTGTTATTATTTAATTTATGCTTTACAGTCTCGGCAGCAAAGTATTATTTAACGTTTAAAAAGTTCCAGTGCTGAACTGATTTTTTTTTATGGCACACTGATATTTGATAAGCAAGATTCTCATTTGGAAATTTAAAAATTGTTTTTTATAACTCGTAATGTAACAGTTAAAGAAAACCTGAATTACCTTTAGAAATTATTTAATTGTTAGATAATTATTTTCTCCCAATGAAAACCCTATAGTCTATTTCAAAAAGGTGTAGAGTAATAAAAGCTCATTCGTCATGCAAAGGGACTACAGAGTGACCCAACGAATATTTAAGCCATTTTCATAATTTGGCATTGATTTCATTGCAAAACTCCTTATTTTCATCAAGTGCAGGTCGTACCACCCGGGTTTGAGTCAATTGTGACAAAGGCGTGCATTATATGTAAGAGTATTAGGCACACTTATTTTTTATTAAAAAATGTCCATATTGCCCTCGGAAATTTACTTCCTCGTGCGATATGGACATCTTATCCACTCTTGTTGTACAAACTACTATTTTATGCTTTCTTAAATGTTTGCTGCCACCTGACTAGTAAGAATATAGGTATGTGTTTTTACAACTGTTACTCTCCTGTATCAATCCGGGTCTGACTCTGGTCTATTAAAGTTTAAATTCTGCACACATATTATTTGTCCTTGAGTTGTCTGTGGTTTGCATTAATATTAATCAGAGCAATCTATTTTACAATTGTTTTTTTGCAACGTGCCGCCAAACGGAAGTTTTTCGTCACGGTTACTGACTACTGACTGTGCTGTGCATGGAACTAGTTATCGAGAAGAAATATGTTATTTTGATTTTCTAAGATTGACAATGGAAATTATTTATTTTCACTTTTATTATTAGGGCGGGACGATAATGAAAAGTCATAGTCCATTTCCATTTCCTATAAATTTATCGAATTATTAATCAATGATGTCTATTTCTCCGAGGAAGTAAATTCGCCTACGGCTTCGTGCTCAAACTTCCGAGTGCGATATGGACGATCTACTCGAGTTGAACAGTATATTTTTTCTACAACCAAACTTACGAACCTTATGTTAAAATTTTTTTAAAAGTTTGCAGGTTGCCGGGCTTGAATTCACGACCTACTGGATCCAAAGTTCGCCCATTTGCCATTTCGGCCACATGCTCATGTTAAAAATTGTGGTAAAACCAACTCAATAATAATGCTACATGAAATTAATTTTTTATACACATTTAGCAAGTTGCATTATTGATAAAACTACTATAGATCTGTATATATTTTGTTAAATTTAAATAATTAATAACATAGTACCATATACATATAAATTATATAATTTAGTGTCTTGAATAAGAAACAACACAGAGGAATCTAATTTTTATTACAATGTTGTCAACTAATGGGAAATCTCCAGATTCGTGAGAAATAAAGATACAAAGGGCAGATAAATGATAAGTTGGCGCTGTCTCCAAAGAGATAAGGGAAATCCTCGGGGAAATCTTTACGCACAAAAACGGAAAATTTTATTTTTACAGTTAGCAACACTGAGTAGCTCTGACAGTAAGAATATTATGAAATTTTGCCGTACAGTTAACTGGAATAGCCTACTGTTCTCGTGACTTAAGTATAAAGGAAACAGCAACTATCCATGTGGGAGTAGAATAGTAGTTTGTACAACAAGAGTGGATATGATGTCCATATCGCACGAGGAAGTAAATTGATCTTTTTTAAACTCGGAGAGCGCAATATGGATAATCCACTCGAGTTGTACAGTATATGTTTTCTACGACAACTTCCGAACTTCATACTAAGAATTTTTTAAAAATATTTAAATTAGGCATCAGAACTTGTCTTTTAAGTTGACTATGAACTTGTGAGAACGATAATAAAAAACAATTAAACAAAAATTAATTTTGATGGCAAACTCATGGACCAAATTACACTGTAACATATTTATCGATTTGGGCTATTTCTTATATTTAAACAAAATCACTCTAAATATATCTTTCTCACATTTGGCTTTTTGCAGAATAACAGACAAAAAGCGATATATGTATTAATAAAAATGAACAATTTATTTTCTCAACCATAATTATTTTGATTAATTGTTTTACTGAAATGCACAGAAGAAAAAAAGGTTTGTACGGATTTTTTTCTGCTTGCTTAAGAATTATAACCCCGAAAGTACAACAAAATAGCTGTAGAATTCGTTTTAAACAGTTAAAAATGGATTCTGTACATTAATATAAATTTTTAACGGTCGCTATGGTAAAATTTTTCAAAATAATCGCCAATTTACAAACTAGCAACACTGGTAACGTGGAAAGAGAAGTGGCAATACTGTAAGTAGAAATAACATAACCTCAAAACCTTTAGTAAATAATGAATTTTTTTTCTAGATATCTTATAATTTCGTCTGTTCTATCGGGTTTTATGTACTCATCTTCATGTTCCACCATTTAAGGAAGAATTACCAGTTATTTTTTTATATTTGTTGTGTATAATAAAAGTTTTAAGATCAATTGGGGTTGCATCCCCGTTCTAAATATATCAGAAAATATCCCGATGCACAACATATTTATAATAATAATAATATATTATTTATATGAAAAAAAAATCAAGGTTAGTAAAAAAACGTTCGTTTGGTAGGTATATAGTACATATTATGCATTAAAGCTTGTAGTAATTGTCTAGAATTGAGTGGAAATAAAGATATTTTTGAAATTAATTGCGTCTGTGCGCAAGTCTTTAATTCGGTCAGAAAATAACAATAATTTGGTAAAAATATATTTTGATATAATACCTTCCATTTTTGCCCCATTTCCTGTACTTTTTAAGAAAAACTTGTGTTTGCACGGATTCTGGGATAAATGTTTTGATTTAAATTAAAAAAGATCAAATTTTATCTGACAGAATTGCTGACTTCTGACTTCTTTCAAGTGTCAGAAAACGACTCGTAAAATTTACATGTAAAATTGGGTTCTTTGTAATTGACCATATATATCCTAACTAGGATGGATATGAAATCATATCCGTTCAGCTAATCGGAATAGCTCACTTTTCCAATCACTTTAGTGTAAATAAAACAGCAAATTTCCATGTGGGAGTAGAAAAAAAATATAGTCCCCGTCAACGATAATTCATATATTCGTATTAAAACTGATTTTTAGATATCGCCAATATTTAGTCAAGGTGAATAGGTTTTCTGAACCGAAACAATGTATTTAAATTGGCTAATAATTTTTTTCAGGTCTTTTAAATTGGTAAGAAAAACTAGAATACAATAGTCGACAAATAATAATAATAAATTATATAAATCGCCGGACTTAAAGTCTTTTCTCGGCTTGCGATTTCTTGTTTAGTTGTGGCTCGTGCATACATCTCACAATGGCTTTTGGAAACTATGGAAATACTCTAAGGTTCGCTAGTAGTAGAGCACCCTATACGTCCTTTGGTGACTATATAACGGCTACCTACCTACTACAGTGTATTTGTGGACTCAAGTTTCTATTTTGCTAGTTACGCCCTTTGGTAACGCTGAAATTATTATTACGTTCTGTCATTAAATACTACTAAATTTGAACAAATCACTCTTTGTTAGCTATCGTTAACTTTAACAATTAGAACGCGAACCTAATTAGTATATGAATTTTAAGTATGTCTAATTGGAAAGCTTCTAATGACGTACAGCATTCAGTTGTTATCACTGTAAATAATAATTTAAATAAAGTATTTGTCTAATAAGTAGTTTTAAAAGTCACTTTAGGGCGACGATGAACCAGTGTTCATTTTGAACATGATCAGCGGTTTTTAATAAGGATTATGGCACCGGCAGATATGTGAATCTGGTATCGGCCAAGGAGACGGTAAAACTTTTTTTTTCGACATATCGGTGACATTTCTGAACAAAATCTTGGACATGAAAATCTATGTTTGGTCAATAAACGTAACTGCGAGCAATAGCTTTCATTCTTGCTTGTCTTAGGATCTGGCTATGAAAGCTTTTTGGAACTACTATTCTACAGGGTGTCCCACCGGGAACCGAATCGATCTATATAGAAAACTATACATAGGAAAATTTTGAAAATTTGATAGGATGCTGATGGGGGCGACCGAGCTAAAATATTTTCATAATGGTGGCATATCCGGTTATACCGGAAGTAAGTATCAACTTGCTTATTTTAAATGGGACATCCTATATATTATTACATTTTTGCATTCTACGCAAGATTCTAGGCAGATTTTGTATACCATGTCCTATACCTATGTCTAAACGTTTTTGACATATTTGAAGTTATATGTCAAAAATTACGTTTGCAAGCCTTAAAATAATTATCAATTTTTTCTATAAAGAAGCCCTATTTATTTAATTTAAGTGGGATTCCTTGTTATAAATGACCTGCTTTAATAGATTTTTTATAATATTTTGATAACTGTTAATACAAGGTGTTTAAAAAATAAGATTAAAAATGAAAATGAAAAACTGTCAAAAGTCCAGATTTTCAAATGGAAACACCCAAATTTCATAATTATTTCTTATTTAGCATTAAAATAAGGGTAAGTTTGTATAAGGTTGTATATCCCAAAAATTCTTAGTTTTCGAAATATTGCCAATTTAATATTTTTGTATGGGGATTTTGCTGCAGATTTTAAGTTCAGTTACTCTTAGTTGGCCATGACGGCGTTGAAAACAATCAAATGCTAAAAAATCTATAAAGCTGTCAATTACCATATAAACATTATTAAGCACATTGTGATGGCTTCTGTTTTTGCGGATATCGAATGGCAAATGTGACATGATATAACTTTATCACATTCTCCATAAATAATAAATAAGTTTAAATAATCTTCGTTTGTATAATTATATGTATAAGTGCCCGGGAATGATTATTAATAATGTTAAGTGACAGCGTCATAGATTTTTTTTAGCATTTGATTGTTTTTCAACGCCGCCATAGCCAACTAAGAGTAACTGAATTTAAAATCTGCAGCAAAATCCCCATATAAAAATATTAAATTGGCAATATTTCGAAAACTAAGAATTTTTGGGATATACAACCTTATACAAACTTACCCATATTTTTAATGCTAAATAAGAAATAATTATAAAATTTGAATGTTTCCATTTGAAAATCTGGACTTTTGACAGTTTTTTCATTTTCATTTTTAATCTTATTTTTTAAACACCCTGTATTAATAGTTATCAAAATATTATAAAAAATCTATTAAAGCAGGTCCTTTATAACAAGGAATCCCACTTAAATTAAATAAATAAGGCTTCTTTATAGAAAAAATTGATAATTATTCTAAGGCTTGAAAACGTCATTTTTGACAAAAATTCAAATATGTCAAAAACGTTTAGGCATAGGTATTAGGGAATCCAAACCACGTGATTCAATATGGCGGTTGGATGGCAAAAAGCATTGAGTCACCAGCTAAGTGCCACCAGCAACATTATTTTTATGGTCACGTGTACCAATTACAAAGCAGTATTTGCCATCCAGCTCCATTTTGACACATCGTTGGATTGCCTGATAGGATATAGTATACAAAATCTGCCTAAAATCTTGCGTAGGATGCAAAAATGTAATAATATATAGGGTGTCCCATTTAAAATAAGCAAGTTGACACTTACTTCCGGTATAACCGGAAGTGCCACCATTATGAAAATATTTTAGCCCGGTCGCCCCCATCAGCATACTGTCAAATTTTGAAAATTTTCCTATGTATAGTTTTCTATATATAGATCGATTCGGTTCCCGGTGGGACACCCTGTATTTAAAACATTAAACAACCCATAACAACTGATAACTAATATTTTCTGGCAAATTATTTTAATGTTTTGTCATTTAACTTTTTCGTATTTAAAGGCCAGTCGCCTTCAAGATATTGAAATATTTTCTATTATTTATATAGACTTGCTATAATTTGAAGTCTCAGACAATAACAGTTATTTTATTTTTTAATCAAATTTTTTTAATTTAAAAACAATCGACAGATGATAAATTTTAATTTACTTCTGCAACTTTGAATATTTTATGATATATTTGTAAATAAAGCACATGGCACTCAATGCTAAACACACCAGAGGTAATACTACTTGTGAAACGTGTGTGAGAAGCAGTGGCGGACGACTAAAAAAAGATAACATCTATGGCGGAATTCTAAAAAAAAGCCTTTTAAAAAACTTTTCCTTATCAATAGTGACTTCTAAAAAAAGGTACTGCCGTTTTTTATATTTCCTCAGCAACAGCATTCCTATCTTCTTTGGCACCCAGGGCAGTGGCGGCTCGTGCATTAACGCTGCAGTCCTACTACAGAGCTCCAAAAAAAAAAGTTATCTAACTAAAATATGTATTTATTTCTTATATTACCGAAAAGCAAATATAATACTTGGCACTCGCGATTCGCGTTGTAAATGACTGCAAACGACTCATGTAAAGTCGACCAGTGGAGTAACCGACCGGCGCCGAGTTAATATTTACCTGGGCCACACGAACTTGCTCTTCGAGCTCCTTAAAGCACCCGCGCAGTACTCCCCTTCCACCATGCCCGTCTAAAAAACAAAGCCGTGATTTAAGTAGAGAGTTTGCTGCATTTAGTCCAGCGCCGTTTTGGGTATAATCGGTTGTTTCTAGTTTACAGCGAGTTTAAAAAAAATACACTCTTAAAAATAACATGGTATGGATTACTAAAATTTGGTTCTGACAACTATTTATTTTCGTGAAATCGGACTCAACCCAAAAATTAGTTTGTACAACCAAAAAAAAATGGTCGTTATTGAACTGTTGAACTAATTAATAACATTCACCAACCCAACCTACAAATTTTAGTTGTCTCAACGAAATTTTATATACGGATAACTAAATTTATATGTATTCTCGCTTTTAAAATTAGTTGTCACAACTAATGTGTAAATATGGAAAATTGAAAATTTTTTTTCAAGGAAATATTGTTTTTGATAATGATGCAATCTACCAATGTTGCCAAAGCAATAATTTATTTGGGCCAAACTTGAAATTTTCATAGAGTAACAATTACCTATGTAGTCACAACATTGTGTTTATTATCTTTTTTCTGTACTTTCTAATTGTAAGAAAGAAGTTGAATAAGTAAAAATTTTATATTTTTGTCATTGCAATGGCACATTAGAAAGCTTGAATGAACTGCTTATAACGCATGGGAAAATTAGCAAGTTGATTTGATAGAAATAACTTTAAAAAAAGTCTGTTTCATTTCTAAAAAAATGTCTTGGTATTACTACTCTATTAGGTATGCGTAAACTAATTGGAATAGATTATCAGAGATATTATGGTTTCTTTAAAAAAAATGATTTCCAATGTCCTTGTTTTCTCATGTTCTTTAATACATACTTATGCAATACAAAACAGAAACACTAGATTTTTAACTTATTTTACTCAGCCTTTTGGGTTGTTCAATTGCTTATAGAACTGAATTGTCATTATTTAAATTTTCTTATCTGCAACTGCGATTATTAAAAAACAAAAAATATCCCCTGAACTTTCTATTTAAAATATACACCTATATGAAATTTGTTGTCAGATTAAAAAGTTATCAATATGACGTTCTTTTATAGAAATGGAACATAGAACAAAAACAAAAAAAAATATTTTTAAGTTATTTCTCATCGGCTCACCTTGCCATGCTTTATTAAAATCTCATTTAAACTTTCTAATGTACAACTGCAATGATAAAACATTAAATGTTTACTTACTTATGATTTAACTTCCTTCTGCCAATAAGAACGTACAGAAGAAAGACAATAAACACAAATAAGTTACACCAAATATTGTCACATCCATTTTCCATACGGGCACGGCCATGAAAATGGCCAATTAAAAACACGAAGAAATGGACACGGAACCGCAAAAGCACCCTAACATAAATATAACTTCCTGACAGTCCTGGCTAGAATGATGTCACCCACCGGGCAAGGGCGTTAAGTCTCTGTTGATGCCGTTAGTTATAAATATGAAGAATAATATTACTTGACAAGAAAAGTTAGTTCTGGTAACTAAGAATGTATCTTAATCAAAATTAACAAAATGATAGGGACTACAAATTCATAATGTGTTATTACAACAAGCTTAATTGATAAATACAAGTTTGTAGGAACCTTGATGTAACGTTTAAATAAGATATATACAGAGTAAAATTCAGCTAAACAAAATATTTTATTTCTGCCAACTAATATGAAAACAAGATATTTTCTTTGTTCTGATGGCATCATTTTTTGGTAAATATAACCAAGAAAAAAATCTTTTTTGTTTTCCTAACTAAAAATAGTTATTTTTGGTAACGTAAACACGAGAACAAATAAAAATTAATACCAAATACCAAGTCATTTTTAAGAGTGTAATAATATAGCGCGTGCGTGTGATTCTAACAACAATTTATTAACTGTGTACTATGGAAGTAGTATTTAATTTAATTAATGTCAGGAGATTTTTTAAATATTCATACGAAGAAAAGATCGAATTAAAAGGAAATGGTGGACCAATACCAGATATTATTATTGAAAAATCTGGTGTAAGTAAAGGAAAAAGTTACATACGCAAATTTAATAGGGACATTTATTTTAAAAATTAATGGATTTGTGGATGTACTAAAAATTCTGTATACTTTTTTCCTGCTTACTTTTTGGTGGCGATAAAGGTTTATAAACATAATTCTTTTTAGATAGAGTTTTTATATCCATTTAAATTCGAACAAAGAATAAAAAGATTTTACTGCAAAGAATATCAAATAAACACGGCATAACTAGATACTACAAAACACGGCATAAATATCACGCACATAGCCAAAGGATCAACAAAAGATTGCATTGGCATGTACGCGTGCTGACCTGCTAAGGAGCCAAATTACCGGTTCTGTGTGAATATTCATCAATTAATGTTGTGAAATTACTATTTTCGCTGTGATTTTAAGAATTAGATGTAATTTTACCAGTATGTCGTGTAAATAATTAGTAATTTTACTACTTGCGAAGTATTTTCACACGGAAATTATATTTTACGCAAAAAATCCTGAAATTTTACATCAAATCTATAATATTACAGACACCATAATGTAATAATTAATTTAGAATTTTATCAAGATAAATGTAGTAAATTTCCCACAGTATTTTACAGTGTGGTTTATTTTATTTATTGGGATTTAGGATATTGTCCTTATTATAATATGCTCCATTTAATTATTCTGTAGGTAAGTTTTTTTTATATAATATGATTATCATTAAAAAGTTTTGTTGATCTGATATTTTGGCCCACCTATTTCAACTATCACGAGACGCCGCTGGCATTTAAATGAAAATAAATATTGTATCCAAAGTTGGAAAAAGTCAGTGACAGCTAATGACAAAAATGGGGCTGTTTTACATGCAGTGATGAACTGCTAAAGGAAGTGTTGTGCATGTAATGACGTTAAATGAACACGTCATTTCTCCATACTTAATATCGCAAGACCTATTGAAACACTCGGTCGAAAAAAGTTAAGAATAATAATGATAGTTTATGGGAATTGATTCTTCTCTATTCTCGTCACGCCTTAATTGAAAAATAATTAAATGATGTCCCTCGTAAATTGAATATTTAATTGGAGTTTATCATTGTTAAACATTATAATTTGACGTCTTTAATGCCTTATATAGGATAGGATATTGCGGTTCATTCACTACTTGATAAATATGACTGTATACTGGACTGCACATCTGATGAATTTAAATTCTGTGAGATTCATCGGCTTTTCCCATAGGTGCTCGTGCTCGATTTAATGATATTTTGTTGACAATATATCTATTTTATTATTTTATTATATAGCATTATTGTTTACATTTTTGTCTTCTGTATAAAAACACCAACAAAAAATGCGGCCTCTTTGTGAATACATAATATAGAATATCGGCAGTGGCGTCGCCAAAAAATATGCTCAATGGGGGTTCAGTGGGCGTAAGTAGAACAAATTTTTTTTTCTGGACAGAGGGATAGTCGGGACCATATGTATTTTATGATATTGTACCTAGTGAAGAAGGCAGAAAAGCGCGAAAAATTTTCGGGGCCACGCCTAAAGTTCGTTAAAAATTCACTCAAAACTACTATCAAATTTCTAAAATTAAATTATTTCCTCTGCCTGCCCCTCTGCTTGATTGAATTAAATTTGTTTTTGTAAATGTTTTTTTCCTTTTTTTGATATTCCTAACTGGCTCTTTATTAAAAAAAAACATGTTTTATATTTGTGAAAAATATGAATATTGGTGTCAATCCAAAATTTTAACATAAGACGTATGACTCTAACGAGCGTTTTTCGGGCTCGGTTTTTCATGATTAACAATAAAGTTGATGATTTTTTCAGAAATCATGTATTTTCAGAGCGTAGATCTAAGAGCAGTTTTTGGTGCAAATGTTTAGGTTTTGAAACACTCCTTCTTAAGTGCCGTTTTGTATATTCATAATAAAGCTTTCTCGTTTCTTCCCGCACTATTTTTTACATTATAAATTATCACACTTCTTTCATAAAAAATGTTTCAATTAAAATTTTTACTTTAATTTTTCTCTTTAAAAATAAATACCTAATTGTTTTTTGTTTTTGTTGTAAAAATATTTTATTGCATTGGGTTATATTTTTGTTAATTTAAAATAGCTCTAAAAAAGGGAAAACGAAACAGACAAGTATATAATAGAAAAATACTATAAAATATTATTCTTATTAATCGTTTTTCTTTAAAACTGCATCATAAATCAATAACTAAAGCGAAATGCGCCTGAAACCTTAATCTCTATATAAAACAGAACTTGTAGAAGGAAAAGTTTAAAAAGTAAACGTTTTTTACAAGACCTTTGTAATCTAAGCCAAGAATACATTATTTAAAGATTTAAAGTCCAAGCGTAAGATGAAAAATTAGGTTGTAATTAGACTTTTATACTCGAGCTCCTAGGTGGGGGGGGGGAGGGGGGGAGGGGGGGGGAGGGGTTGCTGCAGCCCCCCTCCCTAAATACGCCACTGAGTATCGGACAAAATTAGAGCGACTAGGGTTTTCTTTCAACTACATGTCGTAAATATTGTAAATTTATTGCAATAATAAAATCAACCATTTTTGAAGCAAAGCGCAACTTTTTAATATTAACAAAATATATTCAAGTAACATTGTTATAAAATATATATTATCTAAAATAAACTACTTTCTGTGACTGCAAAATTAGCATGACTGATATAAAAACAGACAAGAACAAAAAATTTCGGAATAAAAGTTAGTATTTCATTAAGTAGCCTTTATTAGCAATTACTTCCTGGCACCATTTCGGCATTGAAGAAATTAAATTTGAAATGATTTCATCGTCGTATTTTTGCAGACAGTTTTAATTTCTTCAAATAGGTGGTCTCTGTTGCTAACCCTTTTGACTCGAACTTTCTTATCTGCAATCTCAATCAACGGTTTTCTATAGGATTCAAGTCTGGGAAATGAGGAGGCCATCTCAAAACTTGCACCTTTTTCTCAGTAAACCATTGCTTAACTACTTTTTTCGTATGTTTGGGGTCGTTATCCTGCTGAAAAATAAATTTATGGGACATTTCCCTTTCTGCACAAGGTAGCTTGAAATCTCCTAATATGTTTCGGTACATAAAACGATCAGGTGAATACCTGAAGACGACTGGAGATGCTTACCAGTTGAAACGTAGTGATTCTAAACAAATAAAGACAATGCAAGTCCAAAACTCTACTGCCGTTCAAGAAACGTCATTGTCTCCAACCTTTAAACAGACATATTATATGCTTTCTCGTATCTTTCCTTGGATTTTACTGGAAGCGAACTTGAAGAAGCTTCGCGGACCGCATTCAGGATATCTTCCAAGTCGTTTTCATTAGCCATTTCCATAATTCTTGTGAAATTCACTCTTTAAATATGATTTTATTTGAATGCCGTCAATAGTCGTCAAACACAAAAAAACATCTTGTTTATATTGCTAAGTTACCGAGAAGTCATACTACTAAGTTTTTGTAGATTTTTTCGCATTTTGTAGTATGCAAAGTATACAAAATGCGAAAAAATAGTATACGCACCTCGTCAGCAAAGTGATTTTACTTGACTCGTATGGAAATTAATCATATTCGTCAAGTAAAGTTCCACTTTTCTAAACTTGATACGTATTTTTTGGTAAGTATAACAAAGAAAAAAATCTTTTTAGTTTTCCTAATCAAAATCAGTTATTTTTGGTAACGTAAACACGAGAACAAATAAAAATTAGTACCAAATACCAAGTCATTTTTAAGAGTGCACTCTTTTTCCCAAAACTGCCCTTTTTGCATAATTTGACGGGACTAGGTGGCCTCCGCGTAGAAGCTAGAAATACAGTTTTAATACCGAGGCATTTTCCGTGATACTCAATTTATGTTTTTACGCAATAGGTACGTATAAATTATATAATTAAAATGAGAATCTCTATTAAAATGCAAAAATCTACGTGCTTTTAGTCAATAAACCAACGAGTTTTCTAGGAATTGCTTTTATTTTTTTCTGCGATCAAACATATAATTTCATAGAATACACGCGACCCAGTAACCTCCCGATAATTATATTATTGGCAATAAATCTCCTTTATTATTATTCATGCCGCTGGCGTCTTGAAAAATATTTAAATTATGTTTAATATTTAATAATTAATATTTAACTGATTTGTAATAAATAAAGATTAAAAAATTGACAACAGATTTGATTAAAACACTTTGTTGTCTTGGATTAAATTCGTTTTGTATCCTTATTGAAATTTACGATACTGAGGTTTTGTTTGCAGTCAAGGTAATAGACAGGTTTTGCAAACATCACGATATTAATAGTCAGTTTTTGCCAACCAATAAAACCACGCTATTCTATAGTCTATTTAAGAAAGGTGTAGAGTAATAAAAGCGCATTAGGTTTGCAAAGGGACTACAGAGTGACCCAACGAATATTTAAGCCAGTTTTATAATTTGGCATTGATTTCATTGCCAAGTTCTTTATTTTCATCAAATGCCACCCGGGTTTAGGTTAATTTATGGGTTCTGCATATTGTTATTCATTCACAAACACTGAAAATGGTGTGACAAAGGCGTGCATGTACATAGTTTTAGGTACACCTATTTTTTATTGTACATTATAAAAAAATACAAAATACAAAACATAAATTATACAGAAATTAAATTAAAAAAATCATAATATTCTTCGTCCTCTGAGGAACTGTCATCTCCTCTTGACGTTATAATTAACGGGTCGACGATCTGATCGATCAGGTGGTCAAGATCCCATATTTTCTCCTTTTCTTTAAGGACATGATAGACTGTTTTTACCAGTTCTCTGGTGTCACTTCCTTAATGACTTGATCAAACAGTAGCTTAACGTCTTTTTTTTTAATGTCGTGTTGTGTCTTGCTACAAATCCTTTCACTTGAGCCCATATAAGTTCTGTAGGATTTAGTTCGCAATGATATGGCGGTGGGCGCGCAGTACACTATGTTTTTTCAGCTTTATCTTCCCCGGCATATTTTATAAAATGATGTTTGTATAAATTTGCTATAGCTAATAATTGGTTAGTTATCATAAATAACACAGGCCTACAAAAAAAACTTTTTTTCTGAGTCGTGGATTCCAGTATGATATTCTTATGTATTTTTTCCCGATGAAACCGAATCCGCAACCCGTTTAACCCCTACACGTCAGGATTTTGACATAACCTCAAAAAACACCAAAAAATTCACTGGAAGCAGTAAAATCATCCACTTCGTGCTACTTTCAACCCCCTTTCTCCGAATAAGTAATTTCGTAGCCCTATAATCCCCTAACCTCGAAATATCATTACTGGATAACCCCAAAACCTAACCTAACCTCTTGAAGTAGAAGAATCTAGTCTATTAGGGAATCCAAACCACGTGATTCAATATGGCGGTTGGATGGCAAAAAGCATTGAGTCACCAGTTAAGTGCCACCAGCAACATTATTTTTATGGTCACGTGTACCAATTACAAAGCAGTATTTGCCATTCAGCTTCATTTTGACACATCGTTGGATTGCCTAATGAAAACAGATTAAATTTTTAAGTTTTTTGTGGAACATAGTTGGATTACCTCTATAACCTCAAAATTCCCCAACACCATAACCTCAATATCCCCTTACTCCGTAACGCTATAATATACTATAATTATTACCTCTCAACCACGTCATCTTTTTCTATGGAGAAGTCTGCTTCTTGCAATTATAAGAGTTTTGTGAGTAAAGTCATAAATCAAGGTCTTTTTTAGTATATTGAGGTTATGGTGTTGGCTAATTTTGAGGTTATGGTGTTGGCTAATTTTGAGGTTATGGTGTTGGAAAATTTTGAGGTTATAGAGGTAATCCAACTATGTTCCACAAAAAACTCAAAAATTTATTCTGTTTTCGTAGTCTAGATTCTTCTACTTCAAGAGGTTAGGTTAGGTTTTGAGGTTATGCAGTAATGACATTTCGAGGTTAGGGGATTATAGGGCTACAAAATTACTAATTCGGAGAAAGGGGGTTGGAAGTAGCACGAAGTACCTAGATGATTTTATTGCTTCCAGTGAATTTTTTGGTGTTTTATGAGGTTATGTCAAAATCCTGACGTGTAGTGATTAAACGGTTGCGGATTCGGTTTCAGCGGGAAAAATACATAAGAATATCATACTGGAATCCACGGCTCAGAAAAAAAGTTTTTTTTTGTGGGCCTGTGTAATTTAATGCACAAAATTTACCTGCACCTATGGCCGACACCGAAATTGAGCTAAACTGGCGGAATTTCCCATTTTATTACTTTACACCTTTTTAAAATATACTGTAATTTTCAAAGGTGAATAAATAGTGACAACCAACAAAATCTTCTTTTAAACGTCTAAACGCTATTTCAAACGTGATTTTCTCGCAATCCACACAAATAATTTTGTAAAAATCTGTTTTATATTCAGCGCCTCAGCGGCAATTAGTTGGCTTTGAAAACAAAAGAAAGTTTATAGTTACACGATGAATTTGCAATTATTCTTATTACGATATCACTAAAATTCTGTTCTGCCCAATCATCTTCTTATCTTATCTGGGACACCTTGTATACGACGCTATACGTAAATGAGAAAACTTAGTTTAAAAGCCGGAAATTGTGTGTGATAATAAAGATATTGTGGATACTAATAATTCGTACTTTTTAAAGTATTCAAATTACGAGCTTACTTTCCCATAGAATGCGATTCGGTACGTCCCTGACCACGGCCTTCTCGCGACACCACTTTCCTGTCTAAAAAATGGTCACTGTCGCTTGTCACAACTATCGAATACGTAGCTTTATAATGCGATTTATACTCGCACTTGACTTCCTTTTTTAAGGGGGATTTCTACTGCGATGGTTCTTTTTCATCGTTTCTTTACGATCTTTTTCTGGGGATAATAAGACAAATGTAGAAAAACAAGTTTTCAATTCTTTTTATTTAAGATAAGATGTACCAAAAAAAATTTATCAACCCCCAAAAAATTAAAAACTTGAGGGTGCTACAGGGTGCTCAAAAAAAACGTAACTTGCTGGCGGAATTCAAATAAATTTTTCTATTCATGACAAAAATAAAATTGACCCAGATTCTTCAATTGTAAGCAAGTAGTTATAGCCCCCACTAGAATCAAGTAAAAACTCGAGTAACTGTTAAAATGGCGAGAGATTTAAAATTTTTTTTGAAAATTTGCCATTTTGTTTGTATTTTAAGGGCCGTAACATATTCTGTAATATCGCAAAATACTTGATTCTAGAGGGGGCTTTAACCACTTGTATTCTGAGCATTTTAAGACCAAAATCATTTGATAATTTGAACATACCGAAGTACTTTCCGCCAGCGCGAAAAACAGTGTTTCGAGAAAAACAACTTTAAAGTTTCGACGGTGGCTCACAACAAAATAGTCTCACTTAGTCTGCGATGCCTGGCCCGTAGATTACACTCTTCTCTTCCTCGAAAAACGATAAACGAGCTGATTCTTCCTGCCTCTTTGCGAGCCTGGCCTGACGATCGTGATTGGTCGAGATGATGTCGCTGGCGACAGAACGTAGCTCTGAGAACGCGGCTTAACTCAAAAGCGGCTAGTGGTGAGAACCGATCGGCAATCATAAAATTGGATGTAACTTTTTTTTGGAGTAGATTTGGTAAAAACGTTTACACACAGTTATTCTAGAGGCTATAGAGAGTCAAAAAACGTCGGGAAAAAAAATCGATTTTTTGAAACCATCCCCCTTAAATAAATGAAATTCAAAAACTTTTATACTTTAAAACTTTTTTTTTTATTTATCGATATCCTATTATGTCTTATACGATGTCCGTCCATTCAATTGTTTTTTCTATATTTTACCTTCGGCTAACCCTGGACTTAGTGCCCCACTTAATCATAGTCTATTTCCTTTACTATTAGTTTATCTTCCGCCACTGTATTAGGTTATGGCGTCATAAATGGTGCTAATCAGTAGCGGACCTCGAGTGCTTTCTTTGTTTTATTAATAATTATTAAAAATTTTTCTACTTCCACATGGAAATTTACTGTTTGCTTTACACTAAAGTGGTTTGAAAGAGTGGGTTACTTCTGTTAACTGAACGGATAATTTGTGATATTTTAAAAAACACTAAAGGAAATTGGGAACAGGATAGAATATTAGAATAGTAGATTCTGTAACGAGGTTGGAATGAAAATTTGATCCGAATGGAAGATTCCGAGCGCGAGCGTAGCGATCGTGAAGAACCACGAATAACGAATTTTCATTCTAATCGAGTAACAGACTATATTTTCTCCACGACCAAAAATACTATTCGCAATATTTGTAATTTCAGGTGGAGTATTATCCAGTTCCATATCTGATTAATCCGATTTTTCACTCATATTTTGACTTGCACTAAAATTGGTCTACTGACATTGACAGTTTCGAAATTCATGACAACCTATGTCGTTTAGATCAATTACAGAATATTCATTCCGTATCTTGTTATGGAATGAAAATACACGCAAAACGCATAAGAAGCAAGTGTTTTAGAATAAATATTCCAACTCAAGAGCGAGAATTTTTACATTCTATTGTCAAAAATGATTTTGGAACTATTGCATTCAGTAATGGTGGTGGAGAAAAACATTTTCATTTTTTTTAAAACCATTAGAGTGTTGATATTTTTATTTAAAGCACATATTTAATTAACAATATAAAATATAGTAGGTACAGCTGGCAGTCGTGGGTCCAGTATTTGGGATAATTTTTTAAATTAAACTTTAGACCTTGCAGTGTTAAGTCGAAAAAATCATATACAGGGTGTTCCTCAATGACGTGCTAATATTTTAGGGTGTGATTTTTCAAGTCATTTTATGAAGAAATGCTCATATAAACATGTCCTAAACGGCTTACATCTTTTTCTACCGGGTGTTGAATTTATTTTTTTTAATGCGTTTTTTGTAATATCTCCGAAAGTACTTTAGATAATATTTTCAATTTTGGCATGTGCTAATAGGACATAAAACCACATGTTTTAGTTATAAAAGTTATTTTTTTGTCCCACCAGTGGCGTCACTGCAAACATATCCTCTGTTATTTTTTAGAAAAAAAGTGGTACGCCACTGATATTTTCTATGTGAATATTATTTCTAGTTAGCCTGGTTAATTCTGCCTAAAAATGGTCTCTAGCGTTTTTCTCCTCAGGCACACCGTTCTTAATTAAAATGATTAAATTAAATTGGCTTTACTATTTATTATTATTAACATTGATAATGCAAAATTTTGTTTTATAAATGTTGGAAATGACCACCCTCACTTAATAGGCATGCTTCCGCCCGTCTTCGCAACGAATAGCGCACTCATTCAAATATTCCAGGCGAATTTCGTATTGTTTCACAGGAGGCAATTATTCGCTCGTTTAAATTTTCTTAAGTGTTAATGGGAGTTTTATACACTAAAATACATCCAACGTCACCATTAACTAGATTTATGTGATCAAAAATTATTCGTCAATAATTCAAAATGAAGCTAATTTAATTTAATTATTTTAATTAAGAATGGTGTGCCTGAGGAGAAAAACGAAAGAGACTATTTTAGTGTAGAATTGACCTGGCTAATCAGAAATAATATCCACATGGAAAAATGTCAGTGGCGTACCACTTTTTTTCGAAATAATATCAGAGGACATGTTTGCAGGGACGCCACTGGTGGGACAAAAAAATTACTTTTATAACTAAAACATCGTTTCGGTCGTAGAAAAAATATACTGTTTAACTCAAGTGGATTGTCCATAGCGCACTTAAGTATATCCACTCTTGCTGTACAAACTGCTATTATTATTTTTACCTGCTGCTTACATATTTAGTGCAGGTCGGCAACATTGCGTTCACAACTTTTTTTTATCTTAACACTGCCAATTCTTATTCTGTAAACATCGGCCGCCCTCATGGTAAATATTTTTGTCCAGGGTAGTTGGTCTAAGAATATATCGTTTTATTGATGTCTACAACAATCTTAAATTTTCGCTTTTACGAAACACCACTGGTGCTAATGGAACCAATTTGTAATTACCTAATTACTATATAAATCATTAAATATTTGTCTTATCAATGACACATGTTTGATTATGGTACTTAATTAAGGAAAAAATAAATAAGAGTACACATTACAATGTTGTACGGCAACGAGCAGGTATATGATGTTTAGGTGGCTCAACAAATTATTCTGTCGTCAATAGAATGGAAAAGTTGCAAGGAGTCCCCCTTGTTTTTATTGGTTTACAATATAACTCCGATTTGTATCAAACTTCATTGATAAATCGCGAATAAATCGAAAGAACAGCAGAAACTCAAGGGACAATCTTCTTAATCTGGAATATAATATTGCCTGTTATGGTAGCGATGCTTCTATTTAGAAATCAAAACACATTTGCTATATTACCAAGCTTAATTAACTCTGTAGGAGGAGAAAACATTTCCAAAAAACATGACATATTTTTAGGAACTTTAATTATAACATTTCTGTTATTTGTATTTTACATGTTCATGTCATTCCTTGCCATTCTTTCGAATTATGGATATTTGCTGATAATAATTGATAAATGGGCTATTCCAGTTAACTGAATCAAATTTTTTTATATTTATTCTTGTTAGTGATGAACAGTGTTGCAACTATGAAAAATAAAATTTTCCATTTTAAAGGAAAAATCCAACGAATACACAAATTACTGTAAAAGTCTTATTTTCCCTTTGGTAAGAGCGTCGGCCTATTATTTCTTTATGCTTTGGATCCTAATATTTCCCACGAATCCAAAAATTTCCCATGAGTCAGCAAATGTTGTTCGGAAAATTAAGTTTCTTATTGAATTACTCACCAATCACCGTTTGTATTTACTGTGGCTCCGCCCACACATGAAGTTTGTAGTGCGGGAGGTTGCCGCCGCGTTCAATTTCTCTATATATATATTGGATGTTTTTCGCGTTTGTGCTTTGCAGTAGTATATGACTTATGAGGGGATTTCGTCTTCTTCGCTGCAAAAACTGAATTCAATGGATCCATTGTAGATTTCTAGTCGCTGTAGATGTTTTCTTAAGTTACAGTAAGGAGCCTTCCATACCAGCGTGAAACGCGGCATCGTTTCCTGGCTTGGTTTATTGAAAAAAATTTACTAAGGGGTTCACAAGAACTTCAGGGTTTTCCTATTGTGGTCCAGCATATGATTTTTGAGGGCCATTTTAGGGCCCCTGAATTTATAATCCAGCTCGGGCCAGTACATGTGTTTTTTCACTGCCCTCTGTCCCCGAGTGACCAGGAACCCCTAACACCTAACCCAATACAGATGGTCTCATTATATTGTTTTATTTTTTTCTATATCATTAATAACCTATTATACAAGCAAGCCATAAAATGACAATAATAAACTGCAAGAGAAGCAATTTATTTGTTTTATAATATAAACATCAAAGTAGTTAAGATAATGTAAATTTTAGCATAGTCCATTCCAGTTTGCATGCATGTCGTGTGCTTCTTTTAGTTTAAAGGTCTAGTCGTGTTTAGATTAAAGTCTCTTAAGTGGAAATTTCTTTTATTACCTACTTTGCGTTCATTTTCATACATTTTTTTAAATTTCGAATAAGTTTCAAAGATTTTGCTTATTGCTTGATTATCATAAGTGATTGAACCGATTACACCCTGTAAATATTTAATTATATTTATATATCACACAAAATACTTTAAAAACAAAAGAGGCAAGATAAGATAAAAACGAAAATGTCGTTTTCTGCTAAATCAGTTCTGGAAACAGTAGCATCTTCATATTCTGTCCCAAAAAGTGTTTTTATATTCAAATGCATGCAAATTTGGGAACATGTGCGCTCTAGATTTTGAGGAGGACTTCCTCTCAAGTCAATATGTCCTCGTTGGTCAATTCGTTGAAAACCAAAACGGTTCTTTACCCAGTGTTGCCGATGTCAGTGCCAGTTCCACCCCGGTTCCGTTTACGGAAAATAGTGTCGCTCCGCCAAGTCTGCCAGTCACTGAGCAATGCTTCGGGCAAGTTTTTGATGAAACTGTTGCTGGCCCAAGCAAGAAAGTTCCTGGTAAGATCCGTCCAAACAGCCTATTGGCAAAACTAGCGTTACCGTGTCAAAAGGATTCTGATTATGACTACAGTCAGTGCTATAGTTTTTACGCGAATGGGTGCTACAACACGTGTGAATTTGTTGAACTGGGTGATATTGAAGACTTTATGTAAGTAGGTACAATAGTCAACAAGAAATCTTATATTGGGTTGCACAAAGATTTTCAACAACAATTAACTACTAACCATCAAGTTTGACGGTGACAGGCATTATGAACTTGCAATCAAACGTGCCTCATTAGTAAATTAAAAATTAAGGTAATCGGGCGTATTTATATGCCGCTACATTTTAACAAATTTTCAAAATTCACTATTATCAATAGTCGAATTTTGCTACGTCTGGCAACAGTGTTTCTTGATCGTCATAGTGGGACTAACAACTAAGCTCGAGCTGTTCGCCAACCCGGCTATGCACCGTATTCGAGTTGAACCGTTAGTTTCTTTATAATGACGTTTCTACTCACTCGTTTGAACGCCGAATTATTGTCTTAGCTGGTTTTGTGTAGATTTATCATTCACACGTTGCTAAGTACTTTGTGAGTTGTGTGACGAAAGAATAATCCTAGTTGCCGTAAGTAAAAAATGTTAATTTGACAGCTTTTAAATGTAGGTTGTACCTAGTTTATTTATTTTCAATTGGCAGCGACAGTAAACATTTATAAACCTAACCACGCAATCGGTTGGTCACTCCTCACTGTTCTACTTGGTCTAGCAGCTACGATGCAATTAAACAGGTATAGAAGAGACTATCGAAAATTTATTTTTTATGGATGAAGCCGCATAAAAACAAAAAAGCAAAAACATTTTCGTCGAAATATTTGCACCTGCTAACTCGGCGTCATCATGAGCGAGTCATATAGGGAGCGAGTCTCAACAAAAAAATATTAAATATATGGGTAATTCTCTGGATAAAGAAATTTTTACACAAGATTCTATAAAAGTATATTTTAACGTTTTTCTGGCTTTTCGAGCAGTATCCGAATTTCTTTAAAAATAACCCATTTCTGGGCCAAGTAGATGCCAGCTAAGCTATTTGATGTCGGCAATCTATACAGGGTGATTCCTAAGTTAATACTTCTTTTTTAGCTGTGTATAGAAGGCATTAAAATAAACAACTTTTTCAAATACCTTTTTTCAAAAAACTCAAAAATGGGCGAGATAGAGAAGTAAAAAATCTAAGTGCGGGCCTGGTCACCAAAATATAACCCGCTATAGTTTCTGTTGTTTTTCTTATCTCTTATTATTCATGCAATTTACAGGTCGGTGGTGAGTTATTTGCCAATACGCTGCGGTGTTTTTTTTTTTGAAGCAAGTTAATTCTAAATTGGTGACACGTGAAAATAGTAAAATTTGAAAACAAATTTATGGTGAGTGTCGTCAAAGTGCGGCTGCTGCTTCGAAATTATACGCAGAACGCTTTCCCTTGCGAGCTTATCCTACCCCCAGAAGATTTCTTAATGTAATTCAACGGGCAAGTTAGGCAGAACCGTATTTGATCCATAGTGTAATAACATGGTAAAATTTGAAAACAATGAACTAGTAGAAATGGTGCTAATTTACGGTGAGTGTCGTCAAGTGCGGCTGTTGCTTCGACATTATGTTTAAGTTAGGCAGGACCGTATTTGATCCATAGTGTAATAAATGAATATAAGTACCTTATTTTTGAGTTTTTTGAAAAAAGGTATTTAAAAATGTTTATTTTGATGTCTTCTATACACAGCCAAAAAATAAGTATTAACTTAGGAACCACCCTGTATATTAGCGTAAAAAATACATTAAATATTATGAAATTTAACCATAATTTTTTACAGTGGATATACTGTTTCAAGTTTTTATATTTTTCTTTTGGGAAGCAATAAAAAATAATTTAAAAAAAGCAGTTTTTATTCGAATAAAAAAACATGTTTTTACACTATAAAAATGTAGAAAGTGCTTCCACTTGCTTGCTTGTATCCCAATTTCTATTTTTATTAAAGCCGAGTGTTGTTACGTATATCTATCCTTGGTGTGTAACCAAAGTAAATATTTTTCTGCGATGGAAAAAAACGCTTTCAGTCCTAAATCGATTCCTTTTCTCATATTCGTTAAAATACATTGTTAATGTAGTAGTAGTAGTGATGCATTCGAATCGAAATTTATTTTTATGTATACGATATCAAAAAGAAAACACGTTAGGAATTAAAAAAATACGCTTGTACCGTTGATCAAGTGGTATAAATTAATTAAATGAGGAATTATCAATTTGTATAGAATTAGGAAAGAAAAATGTGAGTATAAGTGGATGTGATGTATTTTATTAAAAATAAAAAATATACACTTGATAGGATACTTATAATTCTACGGAAAGAATACGGGTTTAACTTATACCGGGTGTTGCATCGTCGAGCGGGACATAGGAAATGTAATTTTAAATGGGGTCAATTATTGGCTTCCCTAATTATTTTAGAGAAAAATTCTATTTAGGTTTATTAAAGAGCACTAAAACCCACATTCAAAGGAATAACTTTAGATATTTTTGATGAGCCCGTTTACGGGTTATCGCCGATTTCTTTTTAACTATTTCTCCTTTTTATGGCCCCGTATTTACGGGCACCAGTCAAGGTTAAAGATGACTGTCAAATAAAGTTGTCATTTTGAAATGTGTGTTTTATTGTTATAAAAACTCGTACATCGAAAATATTAAAGGTGTATTTCGTCCCTATCTCTTAGCTCTTGGTGCTTTTCATATTTGTATGAATAATATTTATGTCGTTTCAAAGCTCGTAACGCTGTGGTGTGATCTAATCCTATGTCACCCTTAAGTTTCCTTGTGCTGATCTTCCCATCAGTTTCTTCCACGCACAATAAAACTTGCAAGTCCCTATCATTTCTTGCATCTCTTCTTTGTTCCTGCCTTTCTTCACATCTGCAGTTATTTATTACAGTGCCTTTTGTCTCAAATTTCTTGATAGTCCTTTCGACTGTAGATTTTGCAGGTATCGGTCTATTCGGATACAGAGCAGCAAACATGTCTGACACATTTTGATAACTATTTCCTTAATAATACCATTTAATCATCAATATTTTTTCTTCAGAAGTGTAATTCATGGCTAATATTTTCGATGTACGAGTTTTTATAACAATAAAGCACACATTTCAAAATGACAACTTTATTTGACAGTCATCTTTTACCTTGACTGATGCCCGCAAATACGGGGCCATAAAAAGGAAAACTAGTTAAAAAGAAATCGGCGATAACCCGTAAACGGGCTCATCAAAAATATCTAAAGTTATTTTTTTGAATGTGGGTTTTAGTGCTCTTTAATAAACCTAAATAGAATTTTTCTCTAAAATAATTAGGGAAGCCAATAATTGACCTTATTTAAAATTACATGGGATTTCCTATGTCCCGCTCGATGCAACACCCGGTATATATTTCTGTTTTACATTTACGATAAAATTATGACTGTAGACCCTTATTCTTATTAGGGATAGTCTATACTAAGTCAGTGTAAACAGCAAGGAAATTGGGGTACGATCAATTTTCTATGGCTTTGCATTGAAATAAAAATCATGATCCTTATTGACGGCTCCTCGTCGAAAGTCTACGCGGACTTGATGTTTATGTCATGACTATGACTACATGACAAAATGAGGCCGTGATTACAAGACTAGCTCCCTTTGATTGGTCCATGCCGAAATAAATATTATTCCATTTCCATCGTCGTTTTGCACGCCCATCTTTTATAAAGGAAAACCCGGCTAAAAGTAGAGTTTTATTGTTTATGCTGTTTACACCAGTGACGGCGCCAGGATTTTTGGGATGGGAGGGCACAAATGGGCTTGATGATTTTTGAGTGGGCAAAAAAAAGGTCGCCGGCCTCCTTACGCTCTCAACGCCATAGGCAGCAACAAACAAAATTTCCCTCTTGTCCTAAGTGACGTCTAAAAAAAAAGGTCATACCACCCGGGTTTGAGTCAATTTATAGGTTTTGTTATTCATTTACAAACACTGAAAATGGTGTGACAAAGGCGTGCATTATGTACATAGTATTAAGTACACTTATTTTTTATTAAACATTATAAAAAGAATACAAAATACAAAAAATACATTATACAGAAATTAAATTATAAAAAATCATAATATTCTTCGTCATCTGAGGAACTGTCATCTCCTCTTGACGTTATATTTAACGGGTCGACGGTCTGATTGATTAGGTGGTCAAGTTCCCACATTATCTCCTCTTCTTTAATAACATGACGGACTGTTTTTCGCCAGTTGGTGCCACTTCCTTAATGGCTTGTTCAAACAGTAGCTTAACGTCTTTCATTTTGAATGTCGTGTTGTGTCTTGCTACAAATCATTTCACCCACGCTCATATAAGTTCTAAGATTTAGTTCGCAATAATATGGAGGTGTGCGCAGCACACTTACACTATTGTTTTTCAGCTATATGTTCCACGGCATATTTCATAAAACGATGTTTGTGTAAATTTGCTATGGCTAATAGATCCTTCTTTATCAAATTATCTTTTTTTTTTGGTTAGTTATCATAATAGTATATTACATAACAAGTGATGAAAGTGATACTTTTCAAACGAGGAGATATTTAGCACGAAGCGTTAGCCAAGAAAGATTTCAATTCAAAATAATTCTATAAATTATTTAATGTTTTCATAAAAAAAAAGTCAAGTACTCCTGATGGGATTTGAACCTGTGATCTTTCGATCTGTAGGCCATGGCTCTAGTCACTACACTATGGCGACCCATAAACATTTCTTGCTTAAGTTTAATATATGACATTTTCTTCAGCGGGGCTTGTTTTGACTGGTAATAGATTTTCCAGTATATTCTTAACTTTTTATAATTTCAGATAGCGTATTTTTACACTGTAATTCTGAATCACTCAACAAATACGTGATAAATAAACTAAACTGCTTTCTAAAATCTGTTCTTTTTAATAAATAGGTGTGGTCTGTCAAATTGGCATCATATGTTTAAATTAAATAGTGTGCCTTGTATTTCCACTTTAGAGTTGAAATATTTTCTTTCAACACGCGTGTGATATTCGGCGCTTTTGAGCCAAGTTAACCGTGCTTTTTTCTCATTTTCATAGGTGGTCGTAGGAAAATAATTTAATGCACAAAATTTACGTGCGCCTATGGCCGACACCGAAATTGAGCCGAACTGGACGGAATCCCATTTTATTACTCTACACCTTTTTGAAATAGTCTATATGCAACGCCCAGTTAGTTGTTTCTATCATGGCTAGATTGATCTCTTTTTTTAGTTTCCCTCGTTTATTAGGTATATTAAATACACAATTAATTGTGCCTACACTGTGCTGCTTAAATGAATATATCAAAAACGGAAAACAATAAGATATTTACATAGAAAAAAAGAGAAATTACTCTAAACTAAGTTATTTACTTTAACGTTTGCAAAATAATATAAGCACCTGCATCATATCTTTCCTTGATCTGACCTTGTATTGTATATTCAGGGTTTCCGTGCTGGAAAGGTTTGCGCTGAAAGATTTAATTTTTGTAAATATACGTTAGGGAAGAAAAAAAAAGAAAAAAGTTGTATGAAATTCCTTGTGAGACACAGGAAATTAGGTTCATTATCACTAAAGCTGTAACATTTTTGTATCTGAACCATCGTTGTACCCATTTTTTACAATTAAAAATTCAAAACAAAAATGTGTATTCATTTACATTTTATATTGCCCAAAATTTTTGTGAAAATACCTTAAGTTGATGCCGTTCAAATGTCTATTTTGAAACGGAACGTTCTACATTGAACGTTGTCCGCCGCGCTACCCTTGTTCCGTAGGTAAGTTGCATCCCAATTTTACTTTTCAATCAGTGGCGGTTCGCGATCTTAAAAAATGGTGAAGAGCTAGGTATAGTGCAAATACCTAAACAAACATTGACTAAAAACTCGTGTAACAAAAAAACGTCTCTCTTATCCTCATCTGTCCAACGACTGAATGGAGTTTCCAACAAATTACAAACTACGTCATTAATTGGGTTCATTTTTAAAACACACAACTTAGTAGGTACGTACACTACTGAATTAACTAAAAAACAAAACTTTTTAATCACACAGTAAATCACGTAAAAGCGATATCTATAATCGTAAGTTTCGCGAAGCCTCAAAATAAATACCTTACTAAGGTTAGGCAAACCAATGCTAAAACAATGGTGCATATGACTGATCTATTTTTAAATTGCCCTTCATCTTAATGCAAATTGTTACATGCTGTTTACATAACCGACGTCACGTAACCATAGCAACGGTGAATATCAAAGCCGTGTTGGGCGTTGGGTTTTTACTTGCTTTGAGCTAACGGACACGGTCGGCTGGGGCGCACCAAAATGCACGGTGTTTATAATTATTGTCCATCTCGGAGTTAACCGTGGCCCTATTATGCATAGCTACTATCGGATTAAATTAATATTATTAATTCGAACATAATTATTTTTTAAGTGCTAAAATGGTAGCTGTATTGGTACATTAATGTTTAATATTGTTGAAAAACTTTCCTCCTGGTTTTATTTTTGTATGGTGAAAAGAATCCCTTTACCTTCTTCACCTGACGAGCTGCCACCGCTTTGCACGGCATTATTATGAGATATTTTCACAAGGACTTTGGGCAATGCAACATGTACAACTTTTTATTGCATTCCTAATTTAGATTTGTAAAAATGGGTACGCCTATGGTTCAAAGACAAATGTTTCAGCTTTAATTATCACACCACCTATATATGTATTTGATATGTTGATTAGGTACTTGCTTAACGCTTATTATCCCAATCACTTATATTACCATCACTACCTGAAATTTCGTCTAGTTTATTGCCAAAGACCTGTAATTATAAAATATTTACGAATCGATAACATTGTATTTATATTGAGGCTAATAAATGAGCAGAATCACAATATCACCAAAATGTTAAATCAGCCATGTAATTAGCTGTGTTTAAATTAATAATAAATATTCACGATATGATTATGAAACAAAACTTTATTTACTAATAAATAACATAAATAAGAGCAAAAACCCCGAGGTTGGATCGTAATTATAAATTATAATCAGTAAACACCATAAAACTATTATTCCGGAACATGTTATAAGTTATAAGTAATAGGAAGTTTATCTGTCGTTTTTACAATAAAATAATAGACTAGTAAATAGTGACATTTTGCCAAACAACAAAACTCCCTTAACGGTATTTTTATTTTTTCTGAATTCACTCAAACAATTTTATAAAAACCTATATAATATTCAGCGGCCAATACAGGGTGATTCCTAAGTTGATACTTCTTTTTTAGCTGTGTATACAGGGTCCTGCGCCTCACCTCCCGTCTTCTGTAGCTCACTTATTAATTAAATTAGGATTATGACGTTTTGCAAGCTTTACCTGTATCCTAGGGTGCATTTCAGGAAAATATTTTTGTTTATACAGGATGTTCCAAAAAAGTGTGACGTCATAAGGATATGTTTTTTTATTATATTTGGATGCATCTTTTAGTTGCCTACATACCCCTAAAATTTTAATGAAATCGGTTCAGTATTATAATAGGCGAAAAAAATAAAAACTAAAAAAAATCAGTTTAAAAAATAATAAAAATTAAAAATGTCTCGTTAATAAAATTATACAAAGGTACTTAATAAATAAGGTCTTACAGTTTCGTTAACCAAGTTTGATTAATACGAATTGTACAGGGTGTCCAAAGTTTAGTGTCAAACTTTGCAGCAATTTATTTTTCTTATTTCAAATTGGAACCCCTGTATATTATTATGTCATTCGATGCAGAATTAAAATTCAAACATTTATTCTAATTACAACCCTATCGCAATTTCTACTGCATTTAGACTTATTTGCAGAAAACTTTTTTTATCAACTATTCCACCAGTCATTATTATATAATAAATATCAAAGGTAGCTTTTAAAAACAATTTATTGATATTAAAGTTTACTAAAAGGACAAATAAAAATTCTTTTAGCATGCTCCTAATATGAAAACCATATCTACGAGCTTTTCTTGGTTGTATTCCATTACAAAAAATAATATAGCTTAAATAATTAATACCAATCTAATAATATTTGAAACTATAAAATAACTAATAGTTACCACTATAATGGTGCGATTATCAAGAAGCTGAGTTGCCGTCACGTTGAAATCCATTCTAAGGTCACCCAGTGTTCCTCAAGTCTTCCAATACCTACTTAATAGTTTATATCAAGAAATGAGTAAAAATTAAAATTAGTAAACAGATCTGTGGGGATCCATAGCTACCTTAGACGCACCTATGAATAAACTAACATAAATTGTTGCTTGTTGGATAATGTATTTAATTGCTTATATCCTAAAAAATAATAAGTTAAGACTCTTAAAAATGACTTGGTATTTGGTACTAAGTTTGATTTGTTCTCGTGTTTACGTTACCAAAAATAACTATTTTTAGTTAGGAAAACAAAAAAGATTTTTTTCTTGGTTATATTTACCAAAAAATGATGCCATCAGAACTTGTATTTATCAATTAAGCTTGTTGTAATAACACAATATGAATTTGTAGTCCCTATCATTTTGTTAATTTTGATTAAGATACATTCTTAGTTGCCAGAACTAACTTTTCTTTTCAAGTAATATTATTCTTTATATTTATAACTAACGGCATCAACAGAGACTTGACGCCCTTGCCCGGTGGGTGACATATGTCATCATTCTAGCCAGGACTGTCAGGAGGTTATGTTTATGTTAGGGTGCTTTTGCGGTTCCGTGTCCATTTTTTCGTGTTTTTAAGGCAATAAATGGCCATTTTCATGGCCGTGCCCGTGTGGAAAATGGATGTGACAATATTTGGTGTAATTTATTTGTGTTTATTGTCTTTCTTGTGTACGTTCTTATTGGCAGAAGGAAGTTAAATCATAAGTAAGTAAACATTTTATGTTTTATCATTGCAGTTGTACATTAGAAAGTTTAAATGAGATTTTAATAAAGCATGGCAAGGTGAGCCGATGAGAAATAACTTAAAAATATTTTTTTTTGTTTTTGTTCTATGTTCCATTTCTATAAAAGAACGTCATATTGATAACTTTTTAATCTGACAACAAATTTCATATAGGTGTATATTTTAAATAGAAAGTTCAGGGGATATTTTTTGTTTTTTAATAATCGCAGTTGCAGATAAGAAAATTTAAATAAGGACAATTCAGTTCTATAAGCAATTGAACAACCCAAAAGGCTGAGTAAAATAAGTTAAAAATCTAGTGTTTCTGTTTTGTATTGCATAAGTATGTATTATAAAGAACATGAGAAAACAAGGACATTGGAATAGAGTAGTAATACCAAGACATTTTTTTAGAAATGAAACAGACTTTTTTTAAAGTTATTTCTATCAAATCAACTTGCTAATTTTGCCATGCGTTATAAGCAGTTCATTCAAACTTTTTAATGTGCAACTGCAATGACAAAAATATAAAATTTTTACTTATTTAAGATTCAACTTCTTTCTTACAATTAGAAAGTACAGAAAAAAGATAATAAACACAATGTTGTGACTACATACGTAATTGTTACTCTATGAACCCAAATAAATGATTGCTTTGGCAATATTTGTAGATTGCATCATTAACAAAAACAATGTTTCCTTGAAAAAAAATTTTCAATTTTCCATATTTACACATTAGTTGTGACAACTAATTTTAAAAGCGGGAGTACCATATAAATCTAGTTATCCGTATATAAAGTTTCGTTGTGACAACTAAAATTTGTAGGTTGGGTTGTTTAATGTTATTAATTAGTTCAACAGTTCAATAACGACATTTTTTTTTGGTTGTACAAACTAATTTTTGGGTTGAGCCCGATTTCACAAAATAAATAGTTGTCAGAACCAAATTTTAGTAATCCATACCATGTTATTTTTAAGAGTGTAGGGAAGCATAAATCAAAAATATTAAGAAAAGTAAGATAATTTTGAAAATTAGATTTATGGGGGGAGAGTCATTAGAATTATTGGAAAAATTTGTGTTTGAATATTAAATTTTGTAGCACTTCCGCTTAAACCGGCAGTGAAATAGAAGTGACAGTCAGACGTTTGAATACTGAAAATGTGGGCACAACCTGTCAAAATCTCATAATATTGTATGATTTTATAAGGACGTGACATGCTGGGTAGTAATTTCGTTGTCAACCAATATTTTAAGTGCTACTGTAATATAATGCCATAAAACCTCACTTGGCCTATTAAATGTTTCTTCTTCTTCCAGTGCGTATCCACTAATGGATATTGGCGATAACATTTTCCATTGCTTCTCTATTCCTTGCGGTGTGTATTAGTGACTGCACATCGTGTATTCGATCTTGCCGTCGATCATCAACAGGTGCAAGAATTGATATTTTGTGTTTCGCATTATATGTCCCAGATAAGCCGTTTTAATCTTCTTGATCAATTCAAACAGTTCACGTTGTTTGTTGACATGCCTTAAGACTTCCTCGTTTGTTAGTTTAGCCGTTCAAGGTATCTTAAGGATTCTGCGGTATAGCCACATCTCGAAAGCCTCCAATTTGTTGATTGCAGTCCTCTTTAATGTCCAACCTTCCATACCGTAAAGAAGTACTGACCAAACATAGCATTTACTGAATCTGAGTCTTAGGTTAAGGTCAAACTCGGAACAGGTAAGTACTTTTCGGAGCCTCAAGAATGCCTGTCGAGCCTGTTCAATACGACATTTTATTTCCTTGTCTGATGTCCAGTCTTCGGAAAGCCAGATGCCTAGGTACTTAAATTTATCTACTCTTTCTATGGGCTTTGCGTTGAATGTTATGGTGGAGTTTTCAAACATATTTTGGGTTTCTAGAGATAATCATAAATTTTATTTTTTTGGTGTTGATATTTAAGCCCATTGATTTGCTTTGTTCTCCTACCTTGTTGACTAGCTGCTGTAGGTCGTATATGTTATCAGCAATTAAGACCGTATCGTCAGCATAGCGGATATTGTTAATCCATACTCCATTAACTTTGATTCCCATCTCCACGTCCTCCAAAGCCTCCTGGAAAATCGCTTCCGAATACAAGTTGAACAGGAGTGGAGACAACACACATTCCTGTCGGACTTCCCTTCTAATCTGTATAGTGTTGGACATATTATTGCCCCATTTAATTTGCGCTGTTTGGTTCCAATATAGGTTTTCAATGCATCTGATGTCTTTCTGATCTATATCAAGCCTATTGAGGAGCTTCATCAATTTGTGGTGTTGTACGCGAGCAAATGCCTTTTCGTAATCTATGAAACATAGGCACACATCCTTTCTCTGATCATAGCAGTTTTGGACAAGCACTTGTGTTGCGACTATCGCTTCTCGTGTACCTAGTCCCTGTCTGAACCCAAATTGTGAGTCGCTTATGTCCCTTTCACATTTCCTATAAATTCTTTGGTGTATGATTTTAAGAAATATTTTTAAAGTATGGCTCATCAGGCTAATAAGTCTATGATCTTACATTTTCTTGCATTGGTCTTCTTAGGCAGGGGTATAAAGGTAGAGCACAACCACTGCCTGGGTTAGTGACCTGTCTCATAAATAGTGTTAAATATTTTGTGTAGTGCTGTGATGCCCCTTTCATCCAGGAGTTTAAGTATCTCCGAAGGGATTTCATCCGGGCCAGCCGCTTTGTTATTTTTTGAATTACGTATGGCACCTTCAATTAAATGTTTATATTTACAAAATACTATAGAAGTGTCCTAAATTTTAAATCCCTTTAGCCAATAAATAATACGGAATAGTTTTTTTTTTCGATTTCATAGAAGCAATTTAAAACAAAATTTTAATTTAATTTCTTGTTGTTCAAATGTGTTTTTTTTTGTAAATCTTGGACAAATTCCAATCACGAGGAATAATATCACATGTTACAATAAAACTAAATATTACATTTTTTTTTGAACATTATTACTAGGATAGTCACGAGAGCTAGCTGTTCGTTCAATAATATATTTTTACTACTTTCTATTTAAAAAATATCTAATAGTGATGACATGTATCGAAGGCAAGCACGCTGTAAACTGATGTGTAGAAGCGGATCTCAAAAAAAAACTATAAACCATAACATTTTCGGGTTCGATTTTTTACTGATTGAAAAGCCAGAAACACGTTAAAATGTATTTTTCTCCAAATTACATTAAATGTAGCTTTTTAATGATACTGAATAGGCCTAAAAGGGACACTTTTACTGCATAGACAGAAAAAGTCCACTTTTTCTGCCTAGGCAGTAAAAGTCGTTGCTATGCAACGTTCCAGGTAATAATTTAAATCAAACTTGTAATTAAAATTGACAATGACGTTAGGTAAACACAAAATTATTGACTTTTTAATGAAAAAATGACACAAAACTGATTTAATTACACTACAACTATAAACTACAACAGAATATTTCTACTTATTACAAATATTTAAATATTCAACGTTGTTTTTTATGTTTAGAGTAGCTTTCAACATCGAATAGGTAGACAATAATATTTAGGGCTTCATTTGCTTCGAAAGATCGGAAAAATAGGCAATCAGCACATTTTCAGAGAAAGATCCTACATTGTTCTTCAGCCTATATTCCATGAATCTGCGGTATGTGAGTTCATATACAGTTCTCGGCTTCTCCGGTAGTAGATTCAATTCCACGTCTCGCGCTTGGTCTCTTATCTCAGGTGGTGTTAGTGGCAATAACTCATCTTCACTTTCAATTTGGTCCATTTCGAACAAATTTGAACTTTTAAAATGACAATGACACTGAAGTAAACAAAACAATCCACCAAACGTTATCAGCGATAAACATAGTAACGAAAAGGCAGTTACCTTTAATGAAACGCAATAATTATTAAAATAAATATAAAAAAGACGATTTTTCGTGAAATTGGAGCAAATTTGGAGAAAAAATTATATGTTTCACACGGCACAAAAGCAGATTTAATGCCGCGGCTGGTGTTCTGTGAAATGATATGAAATCTCATGCTTTTGTGCCTAGTAAAACAAATAACTATTTTCGGTATATGTATATCGAGGCGCAAGGCGAGACTGACAATACGGAGTCCGAGAATGTGGCTTTTTCTACGAGGTGTATATACTATTTTTCCGTAAATCGAAAATTATTAAAAGGGCCTAACTTTTTACAAGCAACTTGTTAAAATTTTAAAATAAATATTGTTAACTTTGTTCACAAATAAAGGATGCCATTAAATATTTGTGTTGTAACTATGGAAACACAGTAATATTGGATTGTCAAGCTTAACACATTTTAGTTTACAAGTAGCCGTACAGAATAGTAGTTTGTACAACAAAAGTGGATATGATGTCTATATCACACGAGAAAGTAAATTGAGCACGACGCCGTAGGCGGAGTGCTCAAACTTTCGAGTGCGATATAGACAATCCACTCGAGTTGAACAGTATATTTTTCTACGACCAAAATTACAAACCTTATGCTAAAAATTTTTTAAAAAAAGTTTGCAGGTTGCCGGGCTCGCACTCACGACCATTGGATCTATAGTAAAACGCTCTACCGTCTCGACTATCGAAGCGTTTAGTTAATTACGGTAAAACCAACTGAATAATGATGAAATTAATTTTCTATGCACATTCAACAGGTTGCATTATTGATAAATCTATTATAAATGCGTATAGATTTTGTTATATTGAACAAATTAATAACATATTGTACCATATACATTTAAATTATATAATTTAATATCTTAAAAAAGAAGGCGGAGCCTCAGTAAAAATAATATACTGTGATTGGTCAGTAATTCTAAGAACAACATGTAAATTTGGCTTCTTGACTACTGTGATTGGTCAGTTTCATAACCTAACTAGGATGGATATGAAATTTTGCAGCACAGTTAACTGGAATAGCCTACTTTACTCGCCACTTAAGTGTAAAGGAAACAGCAAATTTCCATGTGGGAGTAGAAAAATAATATGTCCTTACAGTACAATAATAAATATTTTCTAACAGTTATTTTAGGTTGCCTAGCAACGATTAAGTGTAAGGAAATATTGACTTTTTCTTTCAGAAATGTTATTTCCAATCAATTTTCGGAAAAATATATTAAATATATGGGTGATAGAGGCATTTTTACATAAGCGACGAAAAAATCCATTTTAACGTTTTTTTTTGGCTTTTCGATCAGTAAAACCAAATTTCATGTAGAATAACCCATTTTTTTCAACTGGTCGTGCTCGCTAGATTCCGGCTTAGGTGTTTGATGTCGGCAACCTTTATAAATGCATTTTTTGATGGTCCCTTCTATACCGATTTCTTTATCTATAATTAGATTCAGTTTAGTTGGTTTAATAGATCTGATGGTTGACTTTCCCTTTTCTAGTAGCCTTCAGTTCATTAATCAATTAGTAATCATCAGCTGGCATACGTGTAGAATGTTCTCAGCGTGTATTATTTAAAGTAATCTTTTTGTATATTGGATTTTGGATAGTTGAAGTGTTTTTTTTTATTGAATTTACTATATATCGTGAAAAAATGGCACAGCAGTTTGAAGGGTGCAAGAATACATACATAATTTTGTAACTCGCAAGTGGGTACTATATAATTTTAATAAAAATTAAGTATGTTATGCATGATTATCGTTATCAAAACTTATAATCAATTTTAATGGATGGCGCGGCGCGGAATAATTATGCTGAGATAAAGTAACACAGAATAATAGATATAAGTTAGAAGTACGTACTTTTATATTACATTCTATATGATGCCCTTGTATTTGTTGGGTCGCCGCAAGAAATTTTTTTTGTATAAAATAAGGATTGAGAAAGCATAAAATTAACTCACTTTATAAATATTGACTGAAATATGAAAAAAGACATTAGATCTTAAAAATTAATATGTATTATGCCATATTACTAAAGTATGCGCCACAAATATAACCATATTGTTTTTCTACTCCCACTTGGAAATGTGCTGTTTCCTTTATCCTAGTTAGGATATGAAACTGACCAATCACAGTGATCATACAAAGAAACCAAATTTGCATGTTGTAAATTTAACTAGTCGTTTTCTGACGCTTGACAGAAGTGAGGTTAAGAATATACTTCAAAAATATGCAAATTTGTTAGATGAAAATTGTTCTTTTTTAATTTAAATCATTTATCCCAGATTCTAGGCATACACAATTGTTTCCTTGAGGCACGAAATGGTGCGAAAATTTATGGTATAATAGAGAAGAGATGCACTTTCTTATTTCAAAAATCTCCAGTTTTACACTCATTTCTAGACACTTACTACAAGATTAATGCATAAAATGTACTATATACCTACAAAATGAATGATTGGTTTTTTGCAACGCAAATTGGTCCACCGCGACATTTTCTAATATATTTTGAACGGGGATCCAGCACCAATTGATCTTAAAAATTTTATTATACGCAACAGATATAAAAAACTCACTGGTAATTGTTCCTTAAATGGTGGAATACGAAGATGAGTATATAAAACCAGATAAGAAATTATAAGGGTCCTAAAAAAAACTAATTCCATTTTTTACTAAAGGTTTTAAGGTTATATTATTTTTACAGTATTGCCACTTCTCTTTTCACGTTAACAGCGTTGCTAGTTTGTAAATTAGCGATTATTTTGAAAAACTTTACCATAGCGAACAGTAAAAGTTCATATTAATGCACAAAGGCTCTGTTTAACTGTTTAAAACGAACACTACAGATATTTTGTGGTACTTTTAGAGTTATAAATTCTCATGCATGCAGAGAAAAAAAAAACGGCGTAAGTAGGACTTTTTTTCTGGAGCAAGGGACAGTCGGGACTACATGTATTTCATGATATTGTATCTAGTAAAGAAGGTGGAAAAGCGCCGCAGGCGAAAAATTTTCGAGGCTACGCCCAAAGTTCGTTTAACATTTACCTAACTACTAACAAAATTATTAAAATTTGTTTTTGTAAATGTTTTTTTTACTTTTTTTTTTATTTTTCTAGCTGGCTCTTTATTAACAAAAAAACATTTTTTATATTTGTGAAAAATATGAATATTGGTGTCAATCCAAAGTTTTAACATAAGACGTATGACTCTAACACGCGTTTTTCGGGCTCGGTTTTTTATAATTAAAAATAAAGTAAATATCGCTCACCACGCCAAAATTGATAATCTTTTCAGAAATCATGTAATTTAGGAGCGTAGATCTAGGAGCAGTTTTTGGCGCAAATTCTTATGTTTTGAAATACTCCTTCTTAAGTGCCGTTTTGTATATTCATAATAAAGCATTCTCGTTTCTTCCCGCGCTATTTTTTTATTATAAATCATCACACTTCTTTAATAAAAAATGTTGTTGTTCTTTAATAATAAATACCTAATTGTTTTTGTTGTAAAAATATTTTATTATTGGTTATATTTTTGTTGATTTAAAATAGCTTTAAAAAGGGAAAACGGAACAGACAAGTATATAATAGAAAATACTATAAAATATTATTCTTTTTACTCGTTTTCCTATAAAATTGCATCATAAATCAAAAACTAAAACGATATGCGCTCGAAACCTTAATATCTATATAAAACATGACTTTTAGAAGGAAACGTTTAAACACAAAACATTTCCTACAAAACCTTTGGAATCTAAGCCAAGAATACAGTATTTAAAAATGTAATTAAGAGTCCAAGCGTGAGACGAAAAATTAGATTTTTAGACCCGAGCTTCTGGGCTCGGGGGGGGGGGGGGGGGGGGCAGCCCCTAAATACGCCACTGACTATGATGATGGGTTTAAGTGGACTGACCGTGCTAAAATTTGCCGTGTTAAATTGCGGTTCTTTTTAACCCGAATTACAAAACCACTAATGGAAAGGTGGTATCTATTTGAGCGTGAGAAAGTTAGTTTGAATGCAGGAAAAAATTCGAAGAAAAAGATATAAGCCAATGAAAATCCTAAAAATAATTACTAAGGTAGGCGTTAAAAATAATGAAAATCCCTATTTTTAATAAAAATAAATAATTACGTCTCATTAGTTTTGGTTATCTTAGTCATTTTACGTCAATGGAAATATTTCTTTAATTCTTGCTATCTTTTACTGGGAAAAATTACCTTGGTATAAATTAGAAATAGTTAAAAAATTTCCTTTTTTGCTTCTTGTTATAAGAACGAATAAACTTGACATAGTATTTATTTTTAAAAAGGATTCTTTTAACTTTTATGGTTGGTGTTCAGAATTCATTAAAACTTATTTATTAAAGGAAAGAAATAAGAACACAAAGTCTTCCTCCACTATTATATTAAATTAAAGAATCTCGTATGTTCAGAGAAACTTTTTATCTCTACATGTTTCGAATGCAGAAGCATTCATCTTCAGGAGAATGAATGAAAAAAGAAGAAACTAATAGATATCACCTTAACGGAGCATCAAAATAGTAAGTTCAGTAAATAGAACTGTGAGAAAACTAATACACACGTGGTATTGTAACAATAAAAAATATATGGGGTTCAGGCTCATGGCACCCCCATATATTTTTTATTGTTACAATACCACGTGTGTATTAGTTTTCTCACAGTTCTATTTACTGAACTTACTATTTTGATGCTCCGTTAAGGTGATATCTATTAGTTTCTTCTTTTTTCATTCATTCTCCTGAAGATGAATGCTTCTGCATTCGAAACATGTAGAGATAAAAAGTTTCTCTGAACATACGAGATTCTTTAATTTAATATAATAGTGGAGGAAGACTTTGTGTTCTTATTTCTTTCCTTCTGAATTTCCACTCCACTTTAAGTATGGACTATTTCTTCAAGTTATTTATTAAAGTGTAGAGCGGACTTCGAATTTCAAAGGAACAATGTTAGAAAAAAAATGGTGAAGAACTAGGTATAGTGCGGGTACTTAAAAAAACATTGACTAATTAATTTTTTTAATTACGTACTTACATAGCTAGTTTTTGTAAATCAGATCGATTCTTCAGTTGAGGTCCAGCGTTTTCTTTTAAAGCATCGGCAATTTCTTAACATTAACTGACATTTGAAGTGTTCTCCGGAATCCCCGTGTTTACGCAACGATCAAGTAATATTTAAAAAAATCTGTGAATCCGTCCCTATTCCAAACGCAATATTTATTCGAAAAGAGTAAACACGACCAACAGAATTTTTGTAAGACGGCACTACTACATAGCCAATTATATTCTGAAAACCAGGAACACTTAAAATTAATCTTATAGGATCTGTCACTTTTTTTAAATTCTTTTTTAAAATCCATGTTTAAGATTCCAGTAGGTCGCCCATGTAACAAAACGTCTCTCTTATCCTCATCTGTCCAACGACTGAATGAAGTTTCCAACAAATTACAAACTATGTCATTAATAGGGTTCATTTTCAAAATACACAATAAAAATTAAACTAAGTAGGTACCATTGCGCCCAAAAAAAAACTGGGACAACAAAATTGTTGTTGTAGAGTAGCTCCTTGACTTTAAGGAATATGTAAAATCCATTAAGGAAAGGTTATCATTGTTATTATAATAGTTGTCATGGAAGTGAACAGGTTTAACAATAATACTACATTTTTAGAAATACGAGGAAAAATGAAAATACGCATATTTATTGTTTTAAAATGTAACAAAAATAAAACAAGATTTTTTAATATTTGTTCCTATAAATTTTAATTTTAATCATATTTAAACCTTAATATAATAACATGTTTTTTAATATTTGGCAGTTGCACCGTTATTGTCGATTAAGGCTTGTAAACGTCGTGGCATACTTAACACTAGGTTTCACGTATACTCTTGCGTTATTGCATCCCAAGCTTGCATTATCCTTTGGCTTAATTTATCCCGAGTTCTAGGCTGGAAGTTGTGTTTATACATAAATGTTGGCATCTCACCACAAACGTTTTTACTTGGGTTTATATCCGGACTTTTCGAAGGCCACGGCAGAACACGAATTTGATTTTCTTCTAAATAATTTTGAAATATGCTGGCTTTATGTATGGGACATTATCTTGTTGAAATATAAACTCTTGACCAAATACTGCGTCGACAGATGGTATTATAACTTGGTTTAGTATGTTGCAATATAATGGTGCATTGAGCCTCCCCTGCACTATTTGGCAAACTCCTGGGCCTCTTGCACTAATCCAGCCCCAAACATTTATAGAAAAGCGTCCACTTTGATTAGTCTTATTTGTATATCTTTCACCGTGTCTCGTACCAGAAGGCCTATAATGGCGGATTTTCCCATTATTGCATCATTGAAAGGTTTTTTCATCGGAAAATATTACGGTTTCCCATATATTACCTTCATAAGCAAATACTACTCTTCTCTATTTGTTTGCTTCGGTCAAAAATATTTTATTGGCAGCACAACAACTTTTTATATCTGAACTAAGAATTCTTCTAAGCGCTGTATTAGCCGAACCAGGAAAATTTGTTTCTTCTGTAGCTTTTATTGCTGTTTTGAAGGGATGATCTTTTAGAAAATTAATTAGTTCTATACCTTGGCAGTCATTCGAAATTTTGGGGCGACCAGAAACAGCTTTTCTTACAATACTTCCATCTGATGATGCTAGTTTTAAGTGAAACATATAATAAAAATAAACAGACAGAAAATATTTGACGCCTTTTTTCTTACAAAATATCTCCATTCCTCAATTTCAGGTCCGTATTTAAAAAAATTGACTTGAGGTTGGTATCTAAAGAACGAAACGTCAAATTTTAAAACTATAATTAACACACAACATAAAAAAAACGGCTGAGACAGTGTTTTTTGTAATTTTCCCAAGTCAAAAATGAAGACGCAAAAAATTAAAAACCAAAACTAAAAATTTCGTTTATTTTTCGGATATCTCCGAAAGTATTCGGAATAATTACAATTTTTTTTCACCAAATTATTAAGTCCTAAAATACGCTACTTTGCCTTAATTTAACCATCTTCGTATCTCGTTTTCGAGATCCCCTTGTACGCAAACGAATTTGTTGCACCCTGTATATGGTTATTATAAAATATTTTTGCAACCCAAATCATAGTCCAATCAACCGGTCGGTTTGCCTTGATATATTGTATAATTGTTTTTCTTTTTTTTTCTTTCAGGAATAATGAAAAGCGAAAAGAAAAATCTAGAGATGCCGCTAGGTCAAGACGATCCAAAGAGACGGAGATTTTTACAGATCTGGGAAATGCTCTTCCCCTTGTGTCCGAACAAATATCCCAGCTGGACAAGGCATCCGTCATGCGATTGGCTATTTCCTACCTCAGAGTTAGGGACATGATTACTTTGAGTAAGTGTTTGTACATAAATCGATTTATAAATCGAAACTTAACCATTAAATAACCGTTACTTAGCTAAACCATTTTTTAAAATTTAAAAGTAATAATATTTTTAACAGACTCTCGTCCCGTCCATCAGTGAGGAATATTTCTAACCATAATGGTTAGAAATAGAAAATTGGGTTAATTCACGATACACTAACACCGGTATGCTAACGCGCATAAATTATCTATCTCTCTCCCACAGTTTGACGAAACGTGCGAGGACGCTTAAGGTATGTTGACATTAGGTGCAAGAAAATGATCGTTTTATTTTTGATCATAAATACAAGGTGATTCCTAAGTTGATACTTCTTTTTTAGCTGTGTATAGAAGGCATTACAATATTTGTAAATACCTTTTTTAAAAATCTCAAAATTAAGATACTTACATTAATTTATTACACTATGGATCAAATACGGTTCTGCCTAACTTGCCCGTTGAATAACATTAAGAAAACTTCTCGGTTTATGATAAGCCCGCAAGGGAAAGCGTTCTGCGTATAATCTCAAAGCAGCAGCCGGACTTTGACGACACTCCCCGTAAATTAGCACCATATCTACTTGTTCATTGTTTTCAAATTTTACAATTTTCACGTGTCACCAGTTTAAAATTAACTTGCTTCAGAAAAACACACCGCAGCGGATTGCCAAATAACTCATCACCGACCCATAAATTGCATGACTAATAAGAGATAAGACGAACAACATAAAGTATAACAGGCTACGTTTTGATGTTCAGGCCCGCACTTAAATTTTTTACTTCTGTATCTCGTTTATTTTTAAGTTTTTTGAAAAAAAGTATTTGAAAATGTTTATTTTAATGCCTTCTATACACAGCTAAAAAAAATCGACTTAGGAATCACCTTGTATAATCCTATTATAATAATATTATTATAAACGTTATTACTGCCTTAATTCATCTTAGCTACTTCTTATAGAAAGTCCTAATTACAAAAACAGTAAAAAAATCCCGTTGTTTTTGTCAGGTTAAAAACATCAGTCGCGTCAAAAGATTATGCAACCGTGCTCTCATCCTCGCTCGTTACGACATGCGCAGCGATGTTTCAATTTCAATTTGCTTATTGGCATACCGTTGAAGGTGTATCGTGGGTCCTTTAAAATTATAAGAAAAAGGTTGTCCTTGAAATGACTGTACAACGCTTTACCACAAATTCCTTAACCAAAAATAGGGTAATTTGGGCAAACTTACTTATATGCAATGTTGCTTCGTTTTGCCGTTACAGGGCGCTAAAGTTTTCAAATTAATATCGTTTTTTCGGAATAATTTCTAAACGCCTTTATCGATTTCCGCTAATTTTGGGACTAAGAATGACCACTATTAGTAGCGTTTTTTGACGTATGTGTCTTTTTTATCCCTGTAAATTTAAAAATGGCGTGTGATTGGTAAATAAAAGTTTGTCTTTTTATTACCCTCCGTATAAATGACTAATTATTTCTCTGACACTAGCTGACTACATGTTAAAACTTTTTTGTCTCTTGTAAAATTTTAGTCAGACATGCAGTTTCTCTACAAAAAAATTATTTACGGTACCTTGTAATTCATTATTGTTGTTTATTCAGAACGATAAAACATGAAAACATTTTTAATTCTAAATAACTACCAACTAATATGATTTTTATAACAATTATTGTTCGAAATGTTCACCGTGTTCCTGAATACACAAATTAAATCTTTTCAGGAAATTAAACTGTACTTGGGGCATCGTGTCCGGCTTGTGTTACAATGATTTGCAACATTGATAATTATTTGCAATTACTCTCATCCGCAGCGATGGGGGAAGCATACTTGATTTAAGAGCGCCCACAGAAAATAGTCCAGAGGCGTTAGATCTGGGGTTTATGCACAACGGGGCGCCACCCCATTTTAGTATCAACGTACGAAGATTTTTGAATGAAAGATATTATAAATAGATGGATCGAAAGAGGTATCGATGCACCCGTAAATTGGCCACCAAGATCCCCAGATCTAACGCTTCTGGACTATTTTCTGAAGAGTACTCTTAAATCAAAAGTGTATGATTCCCCCATCGCTGAGGAAGATTAGTAATTGCAAGGAATTATCAATGCTGCAGATTATTTTAAAAACAAGCCCGACACGATGCCCAGAGTATAGTTTAATTTTTTAAAAAGAATTGATTTATGCATTCAGGAACACGGTGAACATTTCGTACAATTGTTATAAAAATGAAATTAGTCGGTAGTTATTTAGAAATTAAAAAATGTTCATGTTTTCTCGTTTTGAATAAACAGCAATGTTGAATTACAAGGTATCGAAAATTAATTTTTTTGTAGAGAAACGGCATGTCTCAACATCAAGCCGTTTATCAAGTTATTTATACGGGGGGGGGGGGGGGGGGCGTGTATATTTACCAATTACACGCTATTAATAATGGTCACTTTTAGTTCCAAAATTAGTGGAAATCGATAAAGGCGTTCAGAAATTATTCCGAAAAAACAATATTAATTTGAAAACTTTAGCGCCCTGTAGCGGCAAAACGAAGCAACATTGCATATAGGTAAGTTTGACTAGATCGCCTTATTTTTGGTTAAGGAATTTGTGGTGAAGCTTTGTACAGTCATTCCAAGGACACCCTGTATATTGATCTACAATGGTTAGTAGGTATATTTTTATCGCTTTTTTAACTCGTCTATCTGGTCAGTTCGCAAACACTAGGCCAGTGGCCTGCTGCAATCATGTTGTGTCTCATTTTTCTTTTTTGGCAGTGTTATATTATTTTTTTGTTAATCTAAAAATAACTCAAAAACAGTTACACAACGTTTTATGCGATCAAGAGTAAAATATTCGGTGGCATGACAAGAAACAAAGTTTGTGAAAAACCTTTTATGCCTCTAATGAGCAACTGACTGATATTTAGTCTTGAGGATTGTTGCATTATTTCTTTATTGCCAACAATTCTTCATATATCCTAAAAATAACTATAAAACTTTATTGATCTCTTCTGTCAATTCTCCCTTGCACAAATGCTTCGTATAAAAAAAATACAGCTAAAAACGATACAAAAAAGCCTCCATATATTTAGCAACAGTGACAATTTGAACAAAATAATGATAAGCAATAAAAGAATATTAAGATTTTATTTGTTGTCATTTCTTGCCTTCTTTCGAATTAAGCTTTTTACCTCTTCGTTCGCTGCCAGGACCATTCCCGAGAAAACCTACAGCTTAACGTGGGTTCCGAACATGCTAGACTTCCTCCCAAGGGCTATCAATCTTCACTTTCTTGCGTCATTGCATAACCTACCGATTGGGGAGTGTGTACCTTTATCCACACCTCACAAGATGTCCGATCTTATTCGGCCTGGGTACCGGCGTGAATGGAGTGGGTTGGGAGATCATACATTTTACCCTCTTTCCTGCATTTTTAAAGCTACTAAAATTCGGACATACTTTTTTTTATTGTGCGTATGTTCACTCTGAGCATCGAACTCGGAACGCCACGGTCAAATGCAAGTGACTCACCGCTGAACCACCGCCGCAGTAAGATTTTATTTAAAATTTGTTTGAATACATATCTAAGTAAAGGATTCGAACCTGGGAAATTTTTTCAGCACAATCCATACACGGATAAATTACTATTGTCCGCGGGATTCCAAATGGATTCGACATCAAGTGCTCGCAAAATATGATCTTTAGTATTCGTATTTATAGTGAACTCACATTCAAATAAATGGAATAAAATAAAAATATATCGAGTAAACATATTTTCCTACGATCGCAGGGAAAAGTTGCTTTTCGGCACGATTTATCATGCAGAAAGTACCAACAACAAACCCGCACAATTTTTACTTTACCACACTTTTTTTGTAATATTTATATGTAAATATGTGTTTATATGTAAATCGTGCGGAAAAGTAACTTTATCTACTTTCATTTAGTAATATGAATTTTACAATTCTGTAAATCGTTTTGTAAGGGCATCTATTACAGCACTAGTGCTGTAATAGATGCCGTTACAGCACTAGTGCTGCAATGAAAAAAAAACTGTTTTATTAAAATTTTGCTGTTAAATAAACCACACTTTTTAGAAGAATGATTTATTATTAACAATTATAAAATTAATTACCAATTATTAATTAAAATATAACACTTAAGGTTTATTATAAACATTAATAATACACTTTTTACAGTTAGAAATTTGTATACCAGAAGTGGATGTGATGGAGCCCTTTACGTTCGAATTTCCAATCATTAAATCCGTGTCTGACCCCATGATTTCTTTGCTATTTGTTTCTTATTTTCTAAAGAATTCTCAACGTAGCCTTCTGCCGTAGAAGAGGATTTCCAGCCCCCATGACGCTTTAACATCTGCATATCTGCACCACATCAACTAGAATGGTGGTTGAGGACCTCCTAAAACAATGTCCACTGTATCCTTCGGGATTATTCAATCCAAGTTTTGTTGCAATCTTTTTTGATATACTTCCAAAACTATTAATTCCGACAGGCTGGGAGGTGCATTTTCCTTTTCCATAGAATACAAAAAACCGCCTGTGAGTTGCATTAAGAGGACGAAGTTTAGCATACTTTCGAAAAATACTTAAACAGTTGACACCTGTCACATTTCCTTCTGTTATAAAAAATTATTGCATAATTTTGGTTTTCGAGAATGGAATTACAATTTTTATATACAAATCATTGTGTTCAATATGATCCAACATTAACTTAGCTAGTTTTTCGTGCCGACAAGCCCCAAAAATGCCGATTATCATAACAACCTTCATAAGTAAATATGTTTCATCATCTTGAGTACTAAGAAACTTACATACGTCTTCCTTTGTGAAAACTTTGGACTTTTTGGCCTTGTAACCCTCTGAACTTTTTTCAAAAATTCGATTAGTTGAGAAAATCTGCTTATATCGTGATTTTTCTTGACTGAAATCATAGTTCTCAACATTGAGTAGTGAGTCCATCGTGTAGATGGTTTCTGGGAGCGTTGCTGTACGGAATAATAACCCAAAAGGATTTTCTCAGACACCTCCTTTATTTTGTTAGCTTTGCACCAATCTTCAAACTTCTCATACTCCAACTCATACCGCGCCTTGGATTTTGTCGGAACTAAACTTGAGATCGCTTCGTTTGCCGCTGCTTCTATATCAGAGGATAAACTTCAATCAGAATCGCTCATTTTGAATAACGCTTTTTATATTTTTGAATTTGTTTGACAAAGTTTCGACAGTAACCATGCGAAACAGTAACTATGCGAAAGGTAACATAAAAAATTTTATGGATGGAGCAAATATATTTTTGTACTACATACAATTATTCATCTCACAGTCTGTGCATGCATCCCTAAATTGTTTTACAGTTAAAAAATTGGAGGTTAGGTTTTTACTTTACAGGTGCTTTACGGCCTTAACAATAACAAAATTTATTGAATAGCCTGCCCCTCTATTTTAATTAGGGCCCATAAAAAAAACGGGCAAGCAACAATATTCTTGCAAAAATTTAATAGAGACTAGAACCTAAACTATTACTCACACCGTAACGTTAAAAAATAAAATAATTAAACCACATATATACATATACTATATTGCTAATACCATAATTCAATGATGAAACCACTGTAAGCAGATGATCAGGGGCCGTTGAGTTTGCGCAGATCGGAAATTTGCTTCTTGATGTAAACATTTGACAGGGCCAACTTTCAAAATATTTTTACAAGCTTTTATTTAAATTCACCCGTTAGTTCGGGTATGTACAGTTTATGGTCAAATAAAACTAAGTAACCAATATTTTACATACCTGAAATACCTTATTCCTGGTATTGAACCGCGATTCGTGCAAAAAAGGATCATGAACTTTTTTCTACCCATCTTGAGACAAAAGTCAACAATAACAAAATGTCTGGTAAAGTTGTATACCTAAATTCGCACCCAAAACTTAAAAATAATATCCACAATCACACACGGAACATCCGAACGAATACAACGTAAAAAATATGGGAACGACTATAACTTACAAACTAACAAAAAAAAAATGTCTAAAGTAAAGTTTTATAAATATTAACACCCAAAACTTGGACATTATAACATAGTATGATAAACGTAGCTGAATATTATACATAAGGGTGGAACAAATTAGTAACCAACTGTTCTCAGCGGGAATGTTTAGACAATGATCTCCTATTTAACCTCTCAAAAGTCCCATTCGGTCCTAGTGGGGGAAGTTTGAAAAAAATCGCCGCCATCTTGGATTTTTTGTATTTTTTCAAATATCTCTATTTGTATACTTTTTTTCAAAAAAACTAAAGATATATTTTTTGTAGAAAATTACATTTCAAACATTTTACCTTATATCATTTTTTCTCTAAAGTAAATAGTAACAGAGATAGAGCTATTTTTCCGTGTATGTTTTACGGAATTTGTACTATTAATATTATTTTGAACAAAATAGGAACTATATTTATTTTAACATCTGCCTAATATTAAAATAAATAATATAATATCTATGTACACCTTTACCCAACGAAAATTAGTTAAAAATGTCTATAATTAATAATAATTATAAGCATTGTCCGTTTTACCCCATATACCTCTAAAGTAACATCCATAAATAGTGTGAATCTGAAACATGATTCCTATATTTTATGCTACTGGACATTATAACTATGCCAAATGTGCTCATCTTTATTTACTACAAATGGAAAAATTAAAATCTGTTAATGACGAAGAATATCAGCGGTTTGTAAGCCAAGGATTGTTTACCATTCGCCGAACAAATAAATTTTGGTCAGGAACGTGGAGCAATATGGTTATAGAGCAAAGCCTGATGCGAGCAATGAAAACTCAAGGAGGCCTGACCCAAGGCCGTGGATTTGCTGATTCCTCCTTAGCCAGATGGATATCAAGTATGTCAGCATGCATCCCTATTTGTACATCTCTAGAAGACTTTGTTCAAGTAAAGTCAGCATATTCAGATCAGCATATTGATTTAACCAGCGCCCGAGAACGGCGAAATGAAAGTGACATAAAGAAAATTGTCGATTGGCTACAAGATCATAACCCTTTTAAGTGCTCCGAGTTTTTATCAATATCAACAGGATTAATTGCTTCTACTAATGTAAATTGTGACAATGCAAACAATATAGGACAAGACATTTTGAAAAATCATATTGGAAAAAAATTTACTGAGATTCAATGCAAAAGAAACGATAATATAAAAAACTTTGCTTCAATGATTAGAAGCATCAAAGTAAACAACACGTATGTAGACTTTAACCCTATGCAACTTTTCAACAGAATAGTTTGTTCAAATAAAACACCAGAAGAAATTAAACATTGCTTCAAATTTGAACTATCGCCATACCCTTTGTCACTTTTCAAAGATGGAAATTTGAAGAGAGGAACAAAATCTCAACTTCTTCAGGAACTCGATAAGATGCATAATCTAGACAGTAGCCCTCAGTCAGATACTGTTTATATTATTGATGGAGGATTTCTTCTACACAAAGTCTCATGGCAAAGACCAGCGACATATAATGATATCTTTCTGCAATATGTTAATTATGTAATTCACAATTATAATAAGAGTTGTGTCAGTGTTTGACGGCTATTGTGAAGAGAATATATCTACTAAAGACAGTCTACAAAGATGCAGATCAAAGGGCAGTTTAGAAATTTCCATACATGCCCAGGCGTCAGCAATTGTACCACAAGGAGATTTGCTAAAGAATAGTCATAATAAAATGCAATTTATAACGATCCTTCGAACCTATTTTGAAGAAGTAGGTATAACTGTGCATGAAGCGACAAGGGATGCTGATTTTCTTATCACCTCAACAGCTGTGGAATTATCTATGTCAAAAAACCATATCACAGTTGTTTCAGAGGACACTGATATAATGGTTTTGCTTATACATCATGCGAAAAATAAAAATATATCCATGCTTCGTCCAGGGAAAGCAGCAAAAGGAGACAAATTATCAAAGATATCTGATATACAGGAAAAACTGGGTAATCTGAAAAGACACATATTGTTTTTACATGCTGTATCAGGCTGCGATACTACATCTTTTTTATTTAATAAATCAAAAAAAATATGCCTGTCGCTACTAAAAAAAGATAACGATTTTTGTCAATACCTTGACATATTTTTAGACAATAATGCTGACAAAAATGACTTCTTTCAGTCAGGATTAAATTTCCTTCTAAAGCTGTATAACTGTCCAAGCCACATCAAAGATATTAATCATCTGAGATACACTCTATATAATAGAATAGCATCAAGACAAGGCCTTAGTCTACGTTTAATTTAGCTACTTTGCCCCCAACTGAAGACTCTGCCCAACAACATCTACTCAGGACATACTTTCAGGTAATTGTAAAGATACATTTTTTTTTGTAAGAAGGTATGATAAGTTGTGGTTTTTAGATTCAAGAATGGATTGGTAATAAGTTAGACCCTTTACAATATGGGTGGAAAAAGGAGCAGAGAGGTAACCTAATACCTATACAATCCACAAAAGATGTATCTCGTCCTGACCTAGTGAAATTGATTTTTTGCAATTGTAAAGAAAGTCAATGCTCCAAAAACTGTTCCTGTAGAAAACTGGGCCTCAAATGTTCTTCTAAGTGTGGTCAGTGTTATGGAATAAGTTGCACAAACTTTTGTTTTTTGGCGGAGGAGAATGACGCTGGTGATGACGTCATACAAGAGTTTTTTTAATAGTATTTATATAGATTTAAGACTTAAATTTATACTTATATTCCCTATATTCACATTACACAGTTAAAATGAATATTATAGTTCATATTTGTATATTAAAAGTGGAAATTCTGTAAAATGTGCAACAAAAAATACTAAAAATAGCTCTATCTCTGTCACTATTTACTTTAGAGAAAAAATGATATAAGGTAAAATGTTTGAAATATAATTTTCTACAAAAAATATATTTTTAGTTTTTTTGAAAAAAGTTATACACATAGAGATATTTGAAAAAATACAAAAAATCCAAGATGGCGGCGATTTTTTTCAAACTTCCCCCACTAGGACCGAATGGGACTTTTGAGAGGTTAAATAGGAGATCATTGTCTAAACATTCCCGCTGAGAACAGTTGGTTACTAATTTGTTCCACCTCGAACTCCAGATTTACTGCGCTAACACACGAATGAACGAAACAAAAGAAGATAGTGACTAATAAGAATATAACGGCGAGCCGGTTCTGTTCAAGAGACCTTGGGTTCTGTTAGAAATCGTGTGGGTTGCCTAATTTTTTCCCTACTGCGCAAGCGCCACGACCCCCAACTCAGGTTATTTTGAATCGCACGATGGGTGTATTCTTGCTTCGTGCGGCTGCTTGTATTGCCAATATAGTGAATGTATATGTGAATTAAACCCATTTCTACATATTTTTTAAATATCCCGCCATCAGGTTATTCGCCTGACATGCGCAGTGTGTCTGCAATAATGTTGGGAAATAGACGTGAGTTCCCGATATTAGGATTCATTCATTCTTTTATCCCTATTAAGTTCCGAGCATACTTTTTTTATTAAGCGTATGCCCACTCGGGTTTGTAAATAATGTTTCAGACAAAAAAAAAGGGGCCGCCTACCCAGATAAACAGTATTGATTGGTTTTAATTATGAGCGAAGTTTTTTCTATTATTGTGTGCAAACTGTGGGTGTTTGTGGGTAGAAGAAACTCCGAGAAAATAAACTCCCAAGTCGTGATTTGATAAGAAAAGTAAATTCCCCTTTTTACCTAATATAATATGTATGTTGAGTCGTGAGTGTAAACAATATACCTACACAGGATGAGAGAAACACTATACAGGGTGAGTCAACGTTTGGGGTAAAGTTTATTTTCGCCTTTATCCTAAAAATTAGATAAAATATCGAAATACAAAAGTTGTAGAGACCGTTGAGGTGCACATTTTAAAATTATGCTGGAGATACGAGGTGGCCCAAAAAACGTGGCGAATATAACTTGGTGTTTTTTTTTTGTAATGAGACCCTATACAGGGTGTCCCGAAATTAGGTGACAATATTTTAAGGGGATAAAGTACATCCAAAAATATGACTAAAATCCTGTATTAATATACCTTGAAAAACGCTTCGTTATGGGGCTAGAGCCCCCCGAATGGAAGCTATGATAAGCGGCTATTTCAAAATATCTCAGAAACTGATTAAAGTATTAAAACAAAATTTGATACATGTTTTACCCATGACAAGACGCAATAAACGGTTCGTTTAGCATAGGTGTATTTCTTCCAGTGACGTCCCACTGGGTAGGTAGTGAGGAGAATATTGCCCTAACTTTTTTATTTGTAGGATTTTTTTACGCCGGGTGCAATTTTTAAAAGCACTGAAGTCTTTTATTGAAAAAAGGTACTTCTGCTTCATTTCGGTAGGAATCACCATTTTTCAGTAAAATCGATTTTAAAATTTTCGGTTTTTTACAAGCCGTTGAAAAGGCTAAGGTGTTTTTTGCATATCTCAGCAAACACTTGATATTAAAACATGAAATTTATTAAAAGTTCTACTAGCGACAAGGCATATTTATTAAAGGATGTAACATTAAAATATTTTTCCAGTGGCGTCGCACGGGGTGGAGCCCAAAGTAAATATTAAAGTTTTTTTTTAATTTGAGGGGCTTTCCTTTCATAATATTTTCAAATTCTCTGTGCCTCACAAAATATAACACGCAGCTCTAGATTTTGCTTCCAACAAAATGGAAATCATTTCGAACATTTGCTTAAGAATTAGTTTCCCGTGTGGTTTTACAATTAAATTTGATTTGCAATTTGTTATTCGTTTTTGTTTTATTTTAAGTCTCTTATAAAATTAAATATTTAAAAATCTGTTGAAAACCTTATATTCTGCCAAATTACAATAATAAAAGGTTTTATTAACAAAAAATTTAAAAATTCAAAAAAATTACATTAAAAGTATGAAAGCCCCTCAAATTAAAAAAAAATAGTAATATTTACTTTAAGTTCCACCCCGTGCGACGCCACTGGAAAAATATTTTAATGTCACATCCTTAAATAAATATGCCTTGTCGCTAGTAGAATTTCTAATAAATTTCATGTTTTAATATTAAGTGTTTGCTGAGATATGCAAAAAAACACCTTAGCCTTTTCAACAGCTTGTAAAAAACCGAAAATTTTAAAATCGATTTTACTGAAAAATGGTGAATCCTACAGAAACGAAGCAGGAGTACCTTTTTTTAATAGAAGACTTCATTGCTTTTAAAAATTGCACCTGGCGTTAAAAAATCCTATAAATAAAAAAGTTGGGGCAATATTTTCCTCACTACCTACCCAGTGGGACGCCACTGGAAGAAATACACCTAAGCTAAACAAACCGTTTATTGCGTCTTGTCATGGGTAAAACATGTATTAAATTTTGTTTTGATACCTCAATCAGTTTCTGAGATGATTTGAAAAAACTGCTTATCATAGCTTCCATTCGGGGGGCTCTAGCCCCATAACGAAGCGTTTTTCAAGGTATATTATTAGAGGTGTTTAGTTCTATTTTTGGATGTACTTTAACCACTTAAAATATTGTCACCTAATTTCGGGACACCCTGTATATTATATTATTTTCTAATTCCCCACAAAATTCTACGCTTATTTTGTAAATGTCATATGTCTAAATTCAATAGTTTTTGAGATATTGACGTTTAAAATATGGCATTTTTTGACTTTGACAGGCTGTAACATTGGAACGGTTCATCTTAGAGAAAAATGGTTTCCCATGGTCCCCATCTTAATTTTTTATTCTCTATCTTAAAGTTACAACTTCCGGTTTACCATGTTAAACCAAAAAACCGGCTTTAACGGTTTTCCAAACGGAACACCCTGTATATTATTTGAGAATGTAATGTAAAATTCTAAAGCATTTTTTATTGTTACAAACATAAGTTATTTCCAACCATTTACGAAAAAATTGGATATATCATAAATTATGTTTTTAAAAATAAAGTTTTATTATTAAAATTAAATACTGAGTCTCCCAAAAGTCCCGCATAAAATTAATATCAATTAAAGGAAAAAAATCTAGGAAAAACGCTCGGACCCGTAAATTTGTATTTTTAATTGTGCATTTTTTGACATAAATAATATTATACCGGGTGTCTCATAGAATTGTCGTCACGTCTTTGACAATTGGAACACCCTATATATTGTATTATTTTCTGATTTCCCACAAAATTCTACGCTTATTTTGTAAATGTCATATGTCTAAATTCAATAGTTTTTGAGATATTGACGTTTAAAATATGGCATTTGACAGGCTGTAACATTGGAACGGTTTATCTTAGAGAAAAATGGTTTTCACCTCCCTATCTTAGTTTTTTATTCTCTATCCAAGGAAACTAACCTCCGATTTACCATGTTAAACCGTTAAAACCAATTTTTTGGTTTGGTGGTAAGGTGTTACATTAAAAAAAATTGTCAAAGACGTGCCGACAGTTCTATAAGACACTCTGTATAATATTTTTTTATGTCAAAAAATGCACAATTAAAAATCAAAATTTACGGGTCCGAGCGTTTTTCCTAGATATTTTTCCTTTAATTGATATTAATTTTATGCGGGACCTTTGGGAGACCCAGTATAGGCATCTGGACTAAACTACAATAAATGTCCAAAATGTCTTTCATTTTAATCTGTGCACAAGCAACACGTTCTTGAAAGGATCAGTTTACATCCCTTTCTATTTCAGGTGAAATACTAGCAAGAATTTAGGTTCAGATTCATTTAAATGTTAAATTAACTGTTAGCTTAATCTTAGTTAAGGATTAGGTTTTTTCCGTGTATCCTAATAAATTTTTTTTTAGTTCCTGTGCTACCTGTAAAAGACAAATTACCAAAAAACCTAAAAGAAGAGTCAGTGTTCCTCAAGTCATTGGAAGGTTTTTTACTCGTCATATCATCAGAAGGAGATTTTGTCTACTTATCTGAAAATGTCAGCGATTATCTAGGGATTACCCAGGTAATAATATTTACTCATTTCACAAGTTTTATTATTTTTAATATGATTTATTGTTTTGTTCCGGTTTGTATTATTTGAATTTAGTATTACTGGCGCAAATTTTAAGTGCATCTGCTATTTTTTTAGATGTATCAGTAGAGCAGTGGCGTAGCCAGAAAATAAGCTCGGGGGGGGGGGGGGTTAGTGGGCGTAAGTAGGACATTTTTTTTTCTGCAGAGAGGGGCAGTCGGGACTACATGTATTTCATGATATTGCACCTAGTGAAGAAGATGAAAAAGCGCCGCAGACGAAAAATTTTCTATCAACTTTCGAAAATTAAATTATTACCTTTCTCCCTCTGCATTTTTAACATAAGACGTATGTATGACTCTAACCAGCGTTTTTCGGGCTCGGTTTTTCATGTATAAAAATAATTTCTTCAGAAATCATGTATTTTTGGGAGCGTAGATCTAAGAACAATTTTTTGGTGCAAATGCTTAGGTTTTGAAATACTCCTTCTTAAGTGCTGTTTTGTATATTCATAATAAAGCATTCTCGTTTCTTCTCGCACTATTTTTTTTATTATAAATTATCACATTTCGTCCATAAGCAATGTTTCAATTAAAATTTTTACTTTAATTTTTCTCTTTAAAAATAAATATCTAATTGTTTTTGTTGTTAAAATATTTTATTGCATTGGGTTATATTTTTGTTGATTTAAAATAGCTCTAAAAAAGGGAAAACAGGACATGAATATAATAGAAAAATACTATAAAATATTCTTTTTACTCGTTTTCCTATAAAATTGCATCATAAATCAATAATTAAAACGATATGCGTCCGAAACCTTAATCGCTATAAAAAACAGGACTTTTAGAAGAATACGTTTAAACATTAAACATTTCCTACAAGACCTTTGCAATCTAAACCAAGAATACATTATTTAAAAATTTAAATTAGGAGTCCAAGCGTGAGACGAAAAATTAGGTTGCAATTAGACTTTTAGACCCACGCTCCGTGGCGGTAGGGAGGGGGGGGGGGGCTGCAGCCCGGCAGCTCCCCCTAAATACGCCACTGCAGTAGAGTGTTTAAAAATATTTTCAAAATTGAACAAAGCTGGATAAATTGGCTATACCAATTAACTAAACGGATATAATGTCATATCCATCCTTGGATAACATTGTAATATCCCCCTGAGAAAACTTGATATACGTTCGCCATATTGGAAAAACGACGGATCTCTTCGGTTCAGAATCGGGCAGTGTTTTGAAATACACTTAAATTATCTCTTTTGTGACGTTTTAACAAAGTTTGAAAACACAAGAAGCAGAGAAAGTGACCCTATACCCCAAGTCCAAAATTGCTGTCAGTATTTATCATCTCCTTCATACATAGTGCAGCGGGCTGTACAAAGTTAGAGGGAAAAATCCCAGTGTATTTTTGAAATTCTAATAGAGCAGAATATTTATTTTCATGGAATTTTCTTTCCTCCGACTTCGTACAACCCACTGCTCTCCACACGAAAGCGATGAGTCACTGACAGCAATTTTGAATACGGCGTAAAGAGTAAATCACTGGTCATTAAGTCCATCGTTCTTCACGCCTTCAGTAGTTATCAACAAACCAATACATCCTGAAATAAAGTCAATAGCTTCTAATCGTTTTTAAATAAACGCTATGAATACAAGACAAGAGTGGAAAATTGCCAACAGCCATAATGACCCCCTCAAAACAAATAAAATTAAATTAAATATTACTAGAATACATTTTTTTTACTCCCACATGGAAATTTGTTGTTTCCTTTACACTTAAGGGATTGGAAAAGTGGACTGTTTCGGTTAACTGAACGGATATGATTTTATATCCATCCTAGTTAGGATATGGAACTGACCAATCACAGTGGTCAATTACAATGCAACCAAACTTACATGTTGTTCTCTGACACTCGGCAGAAGTGAGGTTAAGAATATATCATGAAGAAAGTAACTAGTGTCCTTGATCAAACGTGTGGGTGTAGCGGGAATAAAGGACATGCGTACTGAAAACTACTATTTATTTCTTAACGACGTTTCGATGATGATTTTCATCATTTCTTTCGAAAATTAAAATGTGGTACCCAAGATGTTTAGTTCTAAAAATAACAACATATTACATATACTATGGAAGCACAAGAACAATGTTTTCTTTATTATCCAAGCCCCAAACCGTCAAAATTGGTATGTTTACGTCGGCTCCTACTGAGGTCAGTTCTGGGGTGCCTTAGGGGTCTCATCTGGGGCCACTTTTATTTAATATTTATATTAACGATATTATCAGCTGCTTTAAATTTTGTTATTTTTTAATGTACGCAGATGACTTAAAATTTTTTCATTTGGTCAATAATCACTCAAATGCCTTGCTCATTCAGCAGGACCTAAACAGACTTTTTTCATACTGCCAACGTAACTGCCTTTATCTTAATCTTAAAAAATGTTACACTATTACGTTTTCTAGAAATATAAATAAAATTTTATCAAATTATACTATCAACAATATCCACTAACAAGAGTCTTCATCGTAAAAGACATAGGTATTTTTTTTGACTGTAAAATGTTATTTGATCATCACATCCAGAAAATTACTACCAAAGCTAAAAAATCACTAGGTTTTATTATAAGAACTTGTAGGGGTTTTAAACAAATAGAATCTATTCGTACATTATACATGTCATATGTTAATAGTGTACTTTCATTTGGATCGGTGATCTGGAATCCTCAATACGATGTATATATTAGTAAAATTGAAAGAGTCCAAGAAAAGTTTATAAAATACCTTCGCTATAAATTTTATTTAAACGACAACTTGACTTTAATAAAATTAAACAAAATCTTAAGTTATTATCACTCGAGGATAGAAGGCAAATGTATGACATTAAATTTGCCCACAAAGTTCTCAACAACATGATTAATTCAACGCCAATTTAATTTACTAAATATAAACGGTCCATCCTATAACACGCGAAATAAGCTTTTTTTTCATATACAACCTAGTACTAGCAATTATCACTCTAACTCGCCTCTGAATCGTTGCTGTAAATCGTACAATACACTTTCAAACTGGGTTCCACTGGATATCTGTTTTCTTTCCCTAATGGCACTGACCAGTGCACTCAAAAAGTTTTATTTAGATCATATTTCATAAGAAATATTTTTGTGAATTTATTTATTATATTAATAGCACTTATCTACTAAACTGCTGGACAATTGCTTTCGAGCAAGAAAAATTTCGCCTAAATTTAACAGTTAATATTTTCTGAACCAGATATGATATCGACCTACTGTTTTGAATGGTTGATAGATTCATCCCTTGAGAAACAATTGTCAATGTTGAATTTTCTTTAACTGTCAGAAAATTTTATATACAGGGTGTTAAAGAAGACGATGATTTTTGCTCCAATTTTATTGGCGTGTAACTTTCACAATAATATTTTTTAATTTTATCGTTCTACGTCAACTGAATCACTGGTTCATAGCAAAGAAAGTAATTTGTCAAATTTTTGATATCTGCTATATTTTAAGAAATAACGATTTTTTTGGAAAACCCTGCTTTATTTTAACTTATTGGTAGCTAGATCTCACTGTGTGTTGTATCGTGCAAACTTTGCGAATGATTATTATACCTTATGAAAAGCTTGATTATGTTCAGTAACAATAGTTGTACCTAAATGTTATGATGTGCAGTGGCGTACTTATAAACACCTATATGTCTATGGTTTATAAGTATAGTGTTAGAAAGTTAGAAATCAATAAATACATTTTTTCCAAAAATTATATTAAAAAATTTATCTTTGTTAAAATTTTGTAAATCCTACATTGTATAATATACCTGTAGTGCGATATGAAAAACTAAAAAAATAAGAAAAAATTGACCTAATCTAGGGGCGAGTACTTTCCAAAATAAAACAATCGTGAAAAATTGTGAGATACTTATAAACCATAGACATATAGGTGTTTATAAGTACGCCACTGTACATCATAACATTTAGGTACAACTATTGTTACTGAACATAATGAATTAGGCTTTTCATAAGGTATAAGAATCGCTCGCTAAGTTTGCACGATACAACGCACAGTGAGATCTAGCTACCAATAAGTTTAAATAAAGGAAGGTTTTCCAAAAAAATCGGTATTTCTTAAAATATAGCAGATATCAAAAATTTGACAAATTACTTTCTTTGCTATGAACCCGTGATTCAATTGACGTAGAGTAATAAAATTTAAAAATAGTATTGTGAAAGTTACACGCCATTAAAATTGGAGCAAAAATCATTGTCTTCTTTAACACCCTGTATCCAACATTGACAATTGTTTCTCAAGGGATGAATCTATCAACCATTCAAAACCGTAGGTCGATATCATATCTGGTTCAGAAAATATTAACTGTTAAATTTAGGCGAAATTTTTCTAGCTCGAAAGCAATTGTCCAGCAGTTTAGTATATTGTTTATTGTTTAATTCAAAATTATATATTTATATATCTTAAAAAATTTTTTAACGAGATGATACTACTATTACATTAGAACTATATGTTTTTTTTTAATTTAGTGAATACTGTTTTTGGGTTAGTCCCGTTTTGTATTCCTTAATGTAAAATAAATAAATCAACCCACTAATCTTTTAATTGGTGTAAAAAGTTTGTCTTACATAATCACAATAATAATGTAATTATTTTGTAATAATATTAAGGGGATGACGGTACTAATACTGATCGTGTAATGGCAAATTACATACATTAATGCGGTTGATATAATTCAGGACTGTCAGTAATATTGGCCGTGTAGGGTCTGCAATAGTTCAAAAAGAGGGCGCATTTTCTGTTAGAGTTTTTATACAAAAGAAAAAAATGTAAACAACAATGTTGCATTTGAGGCGCTTACTCTACAAATTCTATCAAATTAGTTGTTTTATGAATTTTTATCTATTTTTTAGGTTGATTTAATGGGTCAAAACGTCTTCGAGTATAGTCATCCTTGCGACCACGAAGAAATCAGAGACATATTGGCCTCGAAGTCTAAAGATGATACTGAAGCTCCAAAGTCGTTCTTCATAAGATTAAAGTGTACTTTAACCAGCAAAGGGAGATCTGTTAATCTGAAATCCGCTACTTACAAGGTAAATAATACAGTATTAATTTGATTATTTGTGGTTACTGAATCAAGTAACAGGTAAAGTTTGTAGTTGATACAACTTTTCTTACTGTATTTAATAATAATAATAATAATAATAATAATAAGAGTTTATTTTCAATATTTATAATATAATAAATTTAATTTTTCTTTATTAGTAACAGACGTTAAAATGATCAGAGATTCAACCGTGATCTTTCGAGAGACCTATACGGACACTACGCTAATTCTTCGCCATCATTTCACTCAGTGGCGGCTCGTCAGGTGAAGTAGGTGAAGGGGCTCTTCACAAAAAAAAGTAATAAAACCAGGAGGAAAGTTTTTCGACAATATTAATGTACCAATACAGCTACCATTTTAGCCCTTAAAAATAATTATTTTCGAATTAATTATATTAATTTAATCCGAATGTAGCTATGCATATAGGGCCACGGTTAACTTCGATGGACAATAATTATATACACTCGTGCATTTTGGCGCGCCCCAGTCGACCGTATCCGTTAGCTCAAAGCAAGTGAAGACCCAACGCCTAACATGGGTTTGATATTCACCGTTGCGTCGGTTACGCACACAGCATGTAAAAATTTGCATTATGATGAAGGTCAATTTAAAAATAGATCAGTCGTATGCACCATTATTTTATCATTGGTTCACCTAACCTCAAGGTATTTATGTTGAGGCTTCCTGAAACTTACGGTTATAGATATCGTTTTTACGTGATTTACTGTGTGATTAAAAAGTTTTGTTTTTATTTTTCAGTTAATTCAGTAGTGTACGTACCTACTTAGTATTGTGTTTTAAAAATGAACCCAATTAATAACATAGTTTGTAATTTGTTGGAAACTCCATTCAGTCGTTGGACAGACAAGGATAAGAGAGACTTTTTGTTACACGGGTTTGCAGTCAATGTTTAAGTACCCGCACTATACCTAGTTCTTCACCATTTTTTAAGCCCGCGAGCCGCCACTGGTGCATATCACAACAAAATTTAAAAACTCTGACCTCTTTTTTGTTTATGTAGTCCATGACATCCGCGATGTCATGGCATTACTGAAAGAACACCTACAATTAAGTTTTAAAGTTAAATTTAAAGAATAAAAAGGTGAGTATCATCTTACAGGAGTTTTAAACTCAACGATACTAGATCTTGTTAAAATGTTCAGGGAATAAACATTAGAAGAAACATGCTACTACTTCACTGAACCTTTTAACAAAATCTAGTATCAAGATTAGTTCAAAGCGCCGTCAGGATGAAATTCACCCTTTTCTTTGTTGTCCCGAAGATACCTGAAAATGGATTCACCATATAATCAATTTTTCATAAATATAACAAATAAGGAAGATTTCTTTATTTTTAAATATCCAATTTAAATACTGGTTATTTCTTCATGTTGAAATATTCTTTAGTTTCGTATGTTGCATCATTACAAGTTAACGTCTTCCTAGACGTAATTAAAAACATATCAAGACTTGGCGACATCCTCGAAAATTTTAAATGTGCTAATAGTTATTCAATATTTTTAGGTCATCCACTGTACTGGCCACATGATAAAGGACAAGCATGTAGAAGAAGACAAACCTAATAAAATATCCAGCTGTCTAGTGGGAGTCGGTCAACTGATTCCGCATCCATCCAACATAGACACCCCTCTGCCACGGCAGACATTCTTGACTAAGCACAGTATGGATATGAAGTTCACGCATGCTGATGATGAGTTGTAAGTAAAGAGCGTATTATATTTTCGCTCTGTAAGTTGCACATTGACATTTGAGCCTTCTTGAGGCCATCAGCGCACTATTGTCACATCCCGTTTCATTTTCCAAATTAAAATAATAGTCATATTAGCTATTCTTCTTATATCAAGGTTTTTGTTAATGAAGCTCTTTATAAAGTTGCATTCGATGCAGATGCTTCTTAACAGGAAGGTGTCCTGGTAGAATACAGTGGTGCTTCTCAGCTAAAGTATATTTATTTTCCACGACAGTAAACAAAATCTAACTACGAAACGCTCGATTTAATCGGTACAGGACTGTATTCAGCTTTCGCTTTTGAATAAACACGTTTTTCAACAACAGTAGAATCCCGATTATCCAAAATAATGTATACCAAAGATATTTCAGATATGTAATCGAAATTTCGATTAATCCTATTTTTTATATATAAAATAGAAGTTTAGAATGCAGATTGACTACAACTACATACTACCTCTGCCATAGAGTTATTGTTATTACATTTTTTTTTCTCGGGGGCCCGTCCTTGCACCGGATGCACTTAGGCCAGGTTTGGCCCATTGTGCTCACCCTGATTGGTTGTTACACCCACTCCGTAATCTTAGTTTCTTGCACTAGTTTGTGTAGGTCAACTGGGCAAAGGGTAAGGATGTCCTCTGGTTTCAGTTTTGGTTGCCCGAGTATGTGTTGCCTCTTCCGATCTAGTGGATCTAGTTTTGGACCAATGAATGTATTTTCGGAGCCTTTTCTCGCAAGTTTATCGCTTTTTTCGTTCCCTATAATACCTTGGTGGCCTGGTACCCACTGCAGTATTACTTTGTTTACTTTTACCAGGGCCTCCAGTTCCTCCTGACATTTCCACACCAGTCTTGAGGTTACCTTGTTCCTTATTAGCGATCTAAGGGCTGCCTGACTGTCAGAATATATATGGATCCGCTTATTGAGGTAAGCCCTTCTATTGTTTTCGTACGCACATTGCAATATGGCGTAGATTTCTGCGTGGAACACTGTGGGAGACTTTTCCAAAGAGAAAAACGAATTTTTCTCCGGTCTTACTCCGTGTATCCCCGCTCCGGTACCCTCTTTGATTTTGGAGCCGTCTGTGTACCAGATTATTGCCCCACGAGTAGTTTCTGGTGTTTTGTTTTTCTATACGTTTCGTTTATCAATTACGACCTCATATGGTATGTCATAGCGAAATCTTACTCAGGTCCACCTATAATCTCGCTTAAAAGTTCGTGTCCAGTTCTCTGCCTGCCTAAGAGCGGCGTCGAATTGTTATTACATACTTTCAACACTCTCTATTAACCAAAACAATAAACACTTCTTATTGGACTGCGGTGAAATTCCCGACGTTATAGGGAAACCACCGATCAGTATACGTATGTATCTGTACTGCTGTACTGCCCTATTATTTTAAAATGTATTTATATTTTGCCATTTGTGATTTACATAGTGCAGTGCTTGTATTGTGTCTTGCTAGAAATCGTGCAGCCGTATAAGTATTATAGACTTTTGAATACTACCCTGTTCAGGTCGAGTGTCCACGTGCATTTGTTTTTATGTGCTGCCAGTTGGAAATTAACCGTCTATAGCTATGCTCATCAGAAGTAGTTCTTTCGTCATTTTCCGGTCTAGATCCCCATTGATCATATACTCTGATTCTATCGCTGTTTATTGTGAGAGAAATCACAAGTTATAGTTTTGCTTGATTCAACTCTGTCAAAATCATTCGTTTTACGGGTTTGTGCCTAAAAACGTTCAAGATAACACTGTAATTCCTCCTACTAAGACGCTTTATGCTCTTTGTTATGGATAGCGTGAAATGGTTCTGTTAGCTCCGCTGGCACGGCGAGTACAGCTTTGTCTTATTTCCGACCTTTCCTGAATTTCGTTTGTAAGGGCTCTACAAGTATCCTTCCTCCTTGTCTCCAACATCTTTGTGTACTTAAAATCACTGACTTATTTAACCAGCATATTGATACATGTCTAATGTTCCATCACACAGCGAAAAAACAATAGCAAATGTATTGTAAAAGGTTAGAATCATTACTGATGAGAATAAAATGTGTTCTACTAGCTGAAATTAAGTAGCAATGTTCAGACCTACCAAGAAGCCACGTGAGGCAGTAGGTGTGATTTTGGGTTTGTTCCCAAATCAGTCACGGCCAGTCCGTATTCTGCGCAATAGACTCGGAGGCGGATTTCTGGCTGTTTGGATTGGTTAGGGAATTGTCAAACGGTCGGTAACTTATCTGTGATTGCTTGTGGGAACAACCCTTTTATTGCGACATCCAGCGGTCGCGTACTATACAATAATTATCTATTATAATAGTGATTATTCTATTTAAGCGGCTGTTGCGACAAAAAGACGAGCCGCCTAAATAAAATTATCACTATTACAATGGGAACTTTCCAGTTTTTTTTCTTGCTTAAGAATGTACATTCCTATGAAAAATAACATGCAAAATATTACGTCTTAAACATCGCTCCTTAATTTGATATAAATAATTAAAGTTCGCCGTGTAACGTCACGGAATCGCCTCTCGCGCAATATATTTTAGAAGGCCCTGACGTCACAACCGTAAACGCTTCTATTTAATCCAGGAGATAAAAGAAATACATTTTTTTGTGAACTGTGTGTCCTTTAATGATATTAGCTTATTACGCGAATAAAAATTTTTAAATTTAATTTTTAGTCAAGTTCCCTATAGGATGGTCAACGGCTGGCCGCGACCGATTGACAAGACGTCGCGACATCCAGCGTTTGCTGCTTTGATCATTCCATCCATTTTACATTATAATGGTGATGATTTTATTCAAGCGGCTCGTCTGTGAGCCTGAAAAATGACCGTAGATCCGCAGCTACGCTCTACTGCTCAAAGATAGGCGGGACGCGACCGCTGCCAATACTTAGTGGTCTTCTGGGCTAATCGTCCTAAAGTCGAGACAGCAAGAGATGAGCTGCTTCAAAATCATCACCATTATAATAAATAACACTGAGGAACAGCAAAATAACACAGAGGAATAACAAAAATGTTTTTGAGACAAAAATCTTACGTAACTTATTATAACAATCTGAATTGCAAAAGTATCAGTTGGCTCCTGTTATATAGATCCGTGGTAATTATGATAATTACCTACCTGCCCTTAATGTATGGAAAAATTCGACCAATAAATGAGACATACCAGGATTTATTATACCAGGTGTACTTTATAAGGGATTTAAATACATATAACAGAAATCCTAAATTGTTCAACCACCACCAACCAGAGATGTTCGTATTTAAGAAACTAGAGAGTTTTGAGCAACATGTCGCGCGTTTGTGTAAATAAGCCAGATTATTCTTGTTAAAATGCGATAAAGTCACTTTTGTGAAACAAAAACTAGCCCTTTCATAAAAAAGGTTTACTACTTGTATTTTGGCTGCAAAGTTGGAGACCAGGATAAAAATTGGGCTCCCCATATCTACGGCTACAAGAAGTTGCCTTGAATCAGTGACGCCAAAATTAAAGGGGGGAATATTTGTGGGTCCCCAGATTAAGAAACTTTTCGGAGATGCTTTATTCGATTCCATTCTTGAAGGCAAGAAGAAACACGCTTGGAATGCCTTTAGAATGGTTGCTATATTTTTTTTGGGAAACATAAAAGCAGAATACTATGAAGACCTCGTTGCTCAACTTCTTTCGTGTTACCAAAACCTAAGGTGTAATATGTCGTTGAAAATTCATTTCCTGGATTACTTCCCGGAAAATTGTGATGCTGTAAGTGACGAGCACGGTGAGTGTTTCAGAGGTATCAGGGAAAATGGAACTGTGAGATGTTAGCCGACTACTGCTGGACTATTACGAGAGATGCCCCGGAGGCTGCTTTCAAAAGACACGCTAAGAAGCGTAAAATAAGTCTCTAAACTCAAGATTCAATTATAAAAATGTTTTATTTAATTGCTTTTGTTGAACCTACAATGTTATCTGTATTTTGTATGTTCACTGTATATGCCACTATATGCCTATAAATTAAAATTTTGTAACAAATAATTAAGATTTTTTTTTGCGGGCCAACTTAAATCTTTAATAGATTTCAGTTACTTGGGTGTAGTTAAATCTAAAAAAATGGGGTTTGTTCAGGAAATAAAAATAAAGTTGACACTTGTTCCCCAGTGTAATTGTATAGTATTAAACGACTGGACGTCATTGTCGCAACAAAATCACACCTTTATTTGTTCCCCAATGTAATTGTATAGTATTAAACGACTGGACGTCATTGTCGCAACAAAATCACACCTTTATTTGTTCCCCAATGTAATTGTATAGTATTAAACGACTGGACGTCATTGTCGCAACAAAATCACACCTTTATTTGTTCCCCAATGTAATTGTATAGTATTAAACGACTGGACGTCATTGTCGCAACAAAATCACACCTTTATTTGTTCCCCAATGTAATTGTATAGTATTAAACGACTGGACGTCATTGTCGCAACAAAATCACACCTTTATTTGTTCCCCAATGTAATTGTATAGTATTAAACGACTGGACGTCATTGTCGCAACAAAATCACACCTTTATTTGTTCCCCAATGTAATTGTATAGTATTAAACGACTGGACGTCATTTTCGCAACAAAATCACACCTTTATTTGTTCCCCAATGTAATTGTATAGTATTAAACGACTGGACGTCATTGTCGCAACAAAATCACACCTTTATTTGTTCCCCAATGTAATTGTATAGTATTAAACGACTGGACGTCATTGTCGCAACAAAATCACACCTTTATTTGTTCCCCAATGTAATTGTATAGTATTAAACGACTGGACGTCATTGTCGCAACAAAATCACACCTTTATTTGTTCCCCAATGTAATTGTATAGTATTAAACGACTGGACGTCATTGTCGCAACAAAATCACACCTTTATTCAGCTTTGCATGTAGATTTTATAATTTTTTTAGCATGATGGATGTACTGGGATATACCTCAGAAGATCTCATCGGAAAGTCAGTATACGAGTATCATCATGCCATGGACAGTGATGCAGTAGGCTCAGCTTTTAAGTGTTGTGAGTATTTCCTAATTATGTATAAATAATAATAATAATAATAATAATTTATAAAAACACGCGATTTGGGCTACTGATTATATTGTTATCTTTGTTTCGATAACTTAAATGGAAAAGAACATATAAATAGACCACCAGTTTCGAGAACTCGACCGGAGTGTGTCGAATGAAGACTGTTCCGGGTTCCCATTTGCCGGTTTTATTATGTCGTGGGTAGTGTCTCAAATTCGATCTTCATTATGGGTATCTCGGAAACTATACAGCATCGGTCAAATATGGGCAAAGTTGCGAAATTTTGTGCTCAGTAATATTGTAAACAAAACTGTGAGCTTTATTTTTTTACCTTTTAAACTATTCGAAAAAAACTAAAATTTTGAGTTTAAATTTATCTGACTTATTTTAACCACTACAGAATAACAAATACAACATTGTTAAAGCATTTTTTTTAGCTTTATATTATCATGTTTTTAGAATTTCGGTACAATGTTTCGTTTTTGTGAAACTGTTATCAACTATAATTTTTTAACTACGGAACTGCATTTTTCATTTTATTTTTTGAGACCCATTTAAGCCCTAAATTCAACCATGTATCACATAATGATTTTTAGACGTTTGGATGTTATCTTTACATCATCAGGAATTTGATAATTACTTTTAAATAAATACGGCTTTGGTGTCAGTTACTTAACAATTTTTACCAAATACAACATGCAAATGAATGCGGAATTTAACAGGTATAGAATGAATGAACTATATGCCATCTATGTATATGTGTTTCGAACAAATTTTATTACTTAGATTACCGATGCGTAGATTAAAGGGCTATTGAACTATTAATCAAATATTACATCTTAATTCTAGTTTTTGATAATAATATATCTTAAGAAGATAATAAGAAAACAAATTTTAAATAAAAAAATGAATAAATGAAAAGTTGAATCCAACCACACAAGCAAAACTAAAATTTAAGATTTAAAAGCATGAAATAAAGTTAAACAAACCAAAGGTGACTATGGCGGAAACTTTATACGTGATTGTTTGGCTTAATTATGTCAACAGATGTATTGAGTTTGAGTTGTGGTTATGTTCACACTGCGGAGGCTTACTCAAAAATGCATTCGAAAAGAAGGACATTTGTTTGAACACCTAATATAAAGAAGTTTTTTTTTACTTTTTGTTTTTGTTGCTGGTCTTTTTTCTTTTAATTTGTTTTTTTCATAATATATTACTCATATCCGGCTGTATGCAAATATACCCTAAATAAATGCCAGGGCCGTATTTATTTAAAAGTAATTATCAAGTTCCTGATGATACAAAGATGACATCAAAACGTCGATAAATTATTAAGTGTGATACATGGTTACAATTGCGGCTTAAAGAGACTTTAAAAAATAAAATAAAAAATGCAGGTCCGTATTTAAAAAAATTAAAGTTAATAACAGTTCCACAAAAACTAAACGTTGTACCGAAATTCTAAAAGCACGTTAGTATAAAGTTGAAAAAGTTGCTTTCACAATGTTGTATTTGTTTTTCTGTAGCGGTTAAAATAAGTCAGATAAATTAAAAAAACAAAAACTTAAAATTTAATTTTTTTTCAAAAATTTCGAAAAGTAAGTAGAAAAGAAAGCTTAAATTTTTTTTACGGTATTACTGGGCACAAGATTCTGCAACTTTACCCCCATTTAACCGATGCTGTATCTCTTATAGTCTCCGCGATACCCATGAATCATCGAATTTGGGACATCCTTTACGCACACTAATTTGTAGCACCCTGTGGTAGAGGCTACATACATTTTCTGTTTATAGTTTGTGCCTAACTTTACGTAATCCGGTGGAAAGCGTTTAGCCACTCTAATCTGCTTTTGCATTGCTTTAGATAATAATTATAATAAACTTTTTAAAAATTTTCACACAGTTATTTATAGTTTTAGGAAATAGTAGTTTGCACAACAAGAGTGGATATGATGTCCATATCGCACGAGGAAGTAAATTGAGCACGACGCCGTAGGCGGAGTGCTCAAACTTCCGAGGGCAATATGGACAATCCACTCGAGTTGAACAGTATATTTTTTCTACGACCAAACTTACAAACCTTATGCTAAAAAATGTAAAAAAAAGTTTTCCGGTTGCCGGGCTCGAACTCACGACCATTGGATCCATAGTACAACGCCCTAACTCTCTCGACTATCGATACCTTAAGCTAATTGTGGGAAAGCCAACTGATAAATGATGCTACATGAAATTAATTTTTATGATCATGCAGCCGGTTGCATTATTAATAACTCTATTATAAATGCGTCTGGATTTTATTATATTGAACAAATTAATAACAAATTGTACCATATGCATTAAAATTATATAATTTAGTGTTCTGAAAAAGAAGGCGGAGCCTCAGTAAATATAATATACTGTGATTGGTCAGTGCTTTTAAATACACCACAAAGAAAATAAAGAAATGTAATAAGATAACAGTGTTGTCAACTAATGGAAAATTTCCGGGTTCGTGAGAACAAAGCACAGAGGAATGATAGGTTGTCGCTGTCTCCAAAGGGAAAAGAGAAATTTTTACGCACAGTGTTATATTTGTAGAATATTCTTTAGGATCACTTGTGGTTGTAATCTGCTAATAAAAGACTTTTTCAGTATTGTTTGCGTTCGTGAAAGTTTTCTATAAAAATGGGAAATTTTATTTTTAAAGGTTGCAACACTGTACATCCTATTGTAACATGTAAATTTGGTTTCCTTATAATTGACCACTGTAATTGGTCAGTTTCATTACCTATCTAGGATGGAAATGAAATATTCCCGCACAGTTAACCGGAATAGCCTACTTTTCTCGCCACTTAAGTGTAAAGGAAACAGCAAATTTCCATGTGGGAGTAGAAAAACTACGTTAATAATAGCTCTTTATTACTGTATTCATAATTTCTAAACTATGATATGTGGATTTTTACAAAATTCTTCATTACATTTCCTCATTATAGAAAAGTTCCGAATAATATAATAATAATAATACCTACACAAGTTTAAGTAAGCATTTTTTTGAAACAAAAACCAGTTTTTTATAACATACTCATTATAATATTTATATGATATTTTTAAAACTAATTATTACTACTAAAATAGTTACTGAAAAAAAATAGGTAAAAATGTTTAGTGTTTCGGCTCCATTTCTACAATCGGTGAAGTTGTTTCTTCTCCAGATTCCTGCTGGAAAAATATTTAATGTATGGGGGTATGTACGTTCCTGTATTGTCTGTTCCCATACTGCTTCCATTTCTTCCTCTGTTTCCATTCGCATGAGGACAGACGCAAAGGAATCTGGAAAAAAATAAGGCCATTGTGGATCGATCACTCGGCGCTGATAATTTTTTCTAATGTGAAAATTCGCACTTTCGCAGAAGTGTCATTTAGTTTATATTTTTGTTTCTTTACTACGATTTCACAAGGTAGGTACGGCGATTTAAAAAAAAATCCATTTGTGGAAATGTAAATTTCGAGGTGGTCAAATATTTGGTCCCGTATTTATTTTAGCATATGCACTTTTTATAGAATACAGTAAGAGAAATGTCCTTATACACTTTAAAGTGTTTTTACCTAGTAATTTAAGAGTTATTTAACAAAATATATTTTTATATTGATAAATTAAGAAATATAGACCTGGTTGGTTGATTTAAGGCGGGGGTCGGGCGTTCGGCCCAAGCTTCCTGCACTGCAGTCCAGTGGCTTATTCTGCTCCACTATCTTGCTAGAAAATATTTGTTCCTTTTATAAGGTCCAGTAAATTCCTACCAAGTTTGTCATGTGGGACGTTATCCCCAAATTGGATTCCTCCGAAGATTTTGAATCTTCTTCGGATCAGTGCTTCGCAGTTATACCGTATTGGCAAATTCGAATCTAGGGTGCGAAATATCCAATGCAACCAAGAGAGAAGGCACATATGGGCAAAACCTTCAGTTAAAAAGAGACACCTAACCACTCTCCTACATTTCTGAAAGAGAGGATATGTGTGTGGTGTGGCCGAGTCGACGTATATATCGCTCCGGTGCCTGCTTCCACCGCGTGTTCTAAAGAATGGAAGGTGGGAGGTAGGGGATAGCGTGTTCTCTGTTTAACATGTTAAACGCTAATAATAATCTCCGTCTGATGCGTTTATATCGGCACCCTAGATTCGAGATTGCCAATACAATATATGATATGTGAGGTGGTTTCGTCCTCTTCGCTGCAAAGTCTGCATTCAATGGGACCATTGTAAATTCCTATTCGACGTAGGTGTTTGTAGTGGCAGTGGCCTGTTAGTAGGCCGAACATTTGTTTTAGCTAGGTGAACTTTAGAAGCAATTAATATTCCAGTTGATAGCTTGAGTTTGACCAAGTATCCTGTTCCATCGGGATAGAGGTTGTTGTTACGCCCATCTGTCTAATGTTGCTTTGGTTGCCTGTTTTGATATGTCAAGGGCAGGTTTAGGGCCCCTGAGTTTTTGAGATGTTTCGGCTCTAGCCAGTTTATCGGCTTTTTCGTTGCCCGCTATCCCGAGTGACCAGGCGCCCATAGGAGTTCTACCTTGTTGTTCCTTGCTGCTAGGTTTTTCAGGTTTTTTAGGCACTCGTTAAATTCGAGGGAACACATTTAATCAAGTTGCTTAAAACACAGAATTTTAATAATAATTATTTAACCGGAAGTTTGACTGTGACGTAAATGTCTTTGACAGGCATTATATACTTACATTCAAAGGTGCGTGATTAGTAAATTAAAAATTAAGGTAACGGTAACCGGGCCGGATGATTGTGAGAAAAATTGTTTTGCCAATGTTACGTCTGTCACAGTCAAACTTGCCGGTTAAATAATTATTATTAAAATTCTTTGTGCAACCCGACACTAGAGTCCTCTAGAACCTTCAGTTTTTGAAATAAGAACATTTAAAGCTTAAACAGTTGGTAACCATTGGGAACTACATAGGTCGTAATAATGTATTATTTTATTAATTAATTTAAGACCAATAAAGGTAGAATCTTTGGCAACAGCGTATCTATTATTCTAGTGTAAAAGTTCGCTGAGAACTGTGTTTGACATTATTTCATTTATGAACTTATAAGGAACCTAGTGGAAGTTTGCATTTGAGATTTTGTCGGATAGTTGTGATCGAGGAAATGATATCTTTATATTGGTCATTATTGGACTCGTATAAACTAGCGATGAGACATCGACCTCGATATATTGTTCGGCATCGATGGTGCCATCGAACAAGCCTGTTTGAGGAAACATCGATGTTACCCAAAATTTTTGACGTTACTGTTGTTCTTGCCACCAAATCTTCTCTCCGATTAACAGTGACTTCTAAAAAAAACGCTGCTTCTACCACCAAATATTATCTCCGATCTAAATTTACTTCTAAATGACCACTCAACTCTTTTTGCCAACTCATTCCTGAGTTACACGTGCCTATCATCAATCGAAACGCCAAGTCAAACATCGAAGTTTACATCGATGTTTGTGGCCCCTAATATCGATGGCAAAACAGCGAACATCGGTAAGAAAAGTCGCCCATCACTAGAATAACCAAGTTTTAGTTTTTCGATCGCCACCGGCGTTGCCTCTTGGAATATAAGAACATTTAATAGTGTATCAATAGTATATTACATAACAAGTGATGAAAGTAATGAAAACGAGAAGATATTTAGCGGAAATTCTCCGAGTTTTAGAATAATCACTTTCACACAAGTAATGTACACTATTTTTCCTGCGACTACCAAGAATTATTGAAAAAGGCTTTGATTTGTGAAAAAAAAATTCAACACTAGTGTTGAAATAAAAATCAACACTAGTGTTGAAATTAGCATTCTTAAGATTATGTTCCACTTAATATCTGGTTTTATAGTTTGTCAATAGGCTTTTCCTTTATTTGTGGTTTAACTTTTTCATTTTTTTTATATTTTACATATCATAGGAACAACTAATCAAGGAAAGATGCATTAAACATAAATTTAAAAATACACCCAACAAGGAAGATTTCAATTCAAAATAATTCTATAAATTATTTAATGTTTTTATTAAAAAATACTCCTGATGGGATTTGAACCTGTGATCTTGCGATCTGTAGGCCAGAGCTCTATTCTCTACGGTATGGCTACCGATAAACATTTGTTTTTAATACATGACACTCTTCAGCGCGATTTGTTTTTTCTGGTAATAGGTTTTCCAGTATATTATTAACATTTTTTATCATTTCAGATGGCGTATTTTCACACTCTAATTCTGAATCACTCGAGAAATACATGAAAAATAAGTTAAACACTTTACAATTACTACTTTCTAAAATTTGTTCTTTAAATAGGGGTGGTCTGTCAAATTGGCACCATATGTTTAAATTAATTGCCCGTCAATAAATAAATAAATAAATAAATAAATAGTTTCCCTTGTATTTCAAAGAGTTGAAATATTTTTTTTTCAACACGCGTGAGATATTCGGCGCTTTCGAGCCAAGTTAACCATGCTTTTTTCTCATTTTCATAGGTGGTCGTAGGAAAAAGTACTAAATAAAGATGTTCCATAAATTATATCTATTAATATACATACCGGTTATTGAGGTGCTATTACATTTCCATATTATCACGATATTTGCATCAAATAGTAAATTTACATCAGCCTCTTTTGTTGGGGATGTTGAATTTTCGCTAATTTTTAGCGTTACTCGATCAGAACCTTGCACTAATGTGCCATTATCTAGTTGAATAAGCATATAGGAATCCCATCTGGCATGTACTATTTCACACGACGCGCTGTCTTCGCATGATATGTGGAAGTGTGAGCACGGGTCATCGTTGAGATAATTGTTGACGGAGAAGACTTCATACCAATAACTATCTAACTAAAACAATAATAAATAAATAAAAATACCTTTTTCTACTCCCACATGGAAATTATATAATTTAAATGCATATGGTACAATTTGTTATTAATTTGTTCAATATAATAAAATCTAGACGCATTTATAATAGATTTATCAATAATGCAACCTGCTGAATGTGCATAGAAAATTAATTTCATGTAGCATCATTTATCAGTTGGTTTTCCGATAATTCAGATAGTCCAGACGTTAGAGCGTTGGACTATGGAACCAATGGTCGTGAGTTTGAGCCCGGCAACCTACAAACTTTTTTTTTACATTTTTTAGCATAAAGTCGTAGAAAAAATATACTGTTCAACTCGAGTGGATTGTCCCTATTGCCCTCGGAAGTTTGAGCACTCCGTCTATGGCGTCGTGCTCAATTTACTTCCTCGTGCAATATGGACATCATATCAACTCTTGTTGTTCAAACTACTATTATGTTACGTAAGAAAAATAGTATATGCAAGGTGTCCTAGATAAGGATACACTCTACAGGGATTCCGTAAACCATAGAAGATACACAGAGATGGTTAAATTTGAAAAAGTGCGCAATATTAAAGTCTGCAACACTGTTTTGTCAAATTTAAAAAACTTTAAATACTTCCGAAGATATTTGGGCAAAACCGAATTTTCGCGATTTGGTTTTTATTTTTTTCTGACTATTTAAAGAGATATGTTAAAATAAAGTGTACATTCTTATTACCACTTCTTATTCTCTACCAGTTGGTCTAATTAGATTTTTAATCCGATGTTTTGTTTTTTCAAAACCATCATTAACTTTGCTTTTTTTAAAAGTAGGAACATTTTCTTCAAATATTTTAAAATTCCCCGCCTTTTTTACAATTTACCAACGTATCACACCTAGCATTAATAATATGTACGTTTCGGACTTAAAAGTCCATCATCAACCAGAATAAGTGCTAATCCGCTTTTTTTGTTTCAAAGTCAACTAGAAATCATATCAAATTTTTCTTCTCTTGATGAATATGAATCCATAATTTTTAATTAAAAAAAAACTACACACTACACAACTCCTCAAAATTATATAAGTTTTACTTCAAAGAAATAAGATAAAAGTTAATTTGCATAAACGATTTCATTATCCTAATCTGTCATTTATTTGGCACGTATTTATAACTTATTTAAACAAGTTCCTGTCACAGCCTACTACACAGTTGAGGCAGATTAGGTTACGGAGATTGAAAATAAAATAGTTTCAAATAACATGAATTTGCACTTATTGATGATGGGTTTTTAAGTGTCCGAAACGTGTTATCAATACTAAGCGCGATACGTCATTGAATTATAAAGTATCAGGGGAATTTAAAAATATTAAAATAAAATTTCTTGACTATTTAAAAAGCACAGGATGATGGTTTTGAAAAAACGAAAGAATGTAAACTTTATTTTAACATACCTATCTCTTTAAATAAAGTCAGTCAGAAAAAAAAACAAAATCGCGATAATTCGGTTTTGCCGAAATATCGTCGAAATGATTCGGAGATTTTTAAATTTGAACAAAAATTGTTCAGAATTTATTAGGGCGCAACTATCTTATATGGTTTACGAGATCCCTGTAGAGTGTATCCTTATCTAGGACACCCTGTATATAGTTGGCCTTAAGGGGTGAATTTTGCCACACGGTCAATAAAACGACTGCATTTTTATTTACAATATTTATGTGACAATTAGGGATGTCAATGTTAAGCCCAAAAGGTTTTCTTAATCCCGGGATTGTACGATTAACGCCGGGATCTGATCCCGGGATTAGATGTACAGAGAACATCAGATAACATTCAAAAACTTGTTGTATTAACTTAAAACACAAAATTTAACAAAAAAGAACTCCTAAACGAAATATTAGTGTGTCTAAAGTTTCATTTTCCAACATCGAACGTATTTTATTACATAAAAATCCTGCAGAAGAGAAACATCTTTCAGATTCGACGCTTGTGGGCCAAATGGTAAATGAAAATTCAAAGGCTTTTTAAAGATTGATGTCCCGGTATTTATTCCGGGATTAACAGGTCTAATCCTGTTATTTTCAAGACAGGGTTTCCTTCTGGAATCCCGGGTCTGCCTCCACTAGGCCGTAGGCGGAGTGCTCAAACTTCCAAGCGCGAAATGGACAACAGTATATTTTTTCTACGACCAAACTTACGAAACATATGTTAAAAATTTTTTAAAAATTTGCAGGCTGCCGGGCTTGAACTCACGACCATTGGATCTAGAGTTCGTCGTTTTGCCTTCTCGGTTACATGCTCATGTTCGAAATTGTGGTAAAACCAACTCAATTATAATGCTTTATGAAATTAATTTTCTATGCACATTCAGCAGGTTACATTATTGATAAAACTATTATAGATGCGTATATATTTTGTTATATTGACAAATTAATAACATATTGTACCATATACATATAAATTATATAATTTAGTCTTGAAAAAGAAGGCGGAGCCTCACCAAATACAATAAACTGTGACTGGTCGGTACTTTATAAGAAAGCCACAGAGAAATATAATTTTTATACTAATGTTGTCAACTAATCGGAAATTTTTGGATTCATGAGAAATAAAGATAAATAAATCTAATACCAGACAGGGGAGACCTAAAATATTGGGGGGGGGCACCACATTGGCGTAGCCAGAAAATATGCTCGGGGGGGGGGGGGGGCGTAAGTAGGACAGAGGGATAGTCGGGACTATATGTATTCCATGGTATTGTACCTGGCGAAGGATGCGAAAAAGCGCCGCAGGCGAAAAATTTTCGGGGCCACGCCCAAAGTTCGTTTAAAGTTCACCTAACTACTATCAAATTTCGAAAATTAAATTATTACCTCTCCCCCTTTGCATGGTTGGATAAAAAAATATTTTAATGTTTTTTTTTGATATTCCTAGCTGGCTCTTTATTTTAAAAAAAAAACATTTTTTATAATTGTGAAAAATATGAATATTGGTGTCAATCCAAAATTTTAACATAAGACGTATGTATGACTCTAACCAGCGTTTTGCAGGCTCGGTTTTTCATGATTAAAAAAAAGTAAATATCGCTCACCACGCCAAAATTGATGATTTTTTCAGAAATCATGTATTTTAGGAACGTAGATCTAAGAGCAGTTTTTGGTGCAAATGCTTAGATTTGGAAATACTCCTTCTTAAGTGCGTATATTTATATTCCTAATAAAGCATTCTCATTTCATCCCGCACTATTTTTTTTATTATAAATTATCACACTTCTTCCATAAAAAATGTTTACCTTAATTTTTCTCTTAAGAAATAAATACCTAATTGTTTTTGTTGTAAAAATATTTTATTGCATTGGGTTTTATTTTTGTTGATTTAAAATAGCTCTAAAAAAGGGAAAACGGAACAGACAAGTATATAATAGAAAAATTCTATAAAATATTATTCTTTTTACTCGTTTTCCTTTAAAATTGCATCAAAAGTCAAACGATATGCGTGTGAAACCTTAATCTCTATATAAAACAGGACTTTTAGAAGGAAAAGTTTAAAAGCTAAACGTTTCCTACAAGACCTTTGTAATCTAAGCCAAGAATACATTATTTAAAGATTTAAATTAAGGAGATGAAAATGCAGCCCGGCAGCCCCCCCTCCCCCCCTTATATACGCCACTGGGCGCAGCCACAATTTTTTGTAGCCTTCGCAAGCAAATAACGCCACAGCCCAAAATTTTTTAAGATCATGCTCAAATTGTATCAAATTATGTAAATAATAAAGCACCGGGAATTTTTTTTTATCAGTGGCATGAATTTTATAGTTTGTTTCAGAAATGTTGGGGGTCCTGGGCCCCCCCAGGCACCCCCGTAGAACCGCCCCTGATACCAGATATAAGGACGATTTGGATTATTTACTAATAATTTACGCCTCGAAATGTTAACCTAAAATTTTGTCGAAATAGTATTATTCTCGCTCAACGTATTTTCCTTATTTGTTTAAGATTTTACCCAGCAAAGTAAAAAGTAAAGTTGTAAATGATATTTAGACTTACGAATGTTGCGCTAAGTTGTGGCTGTTTCGGCTCTGCAGGGCAGTCCAATTCAGCTTCAAAACTTAAACAAATTAAAAAAAAGAACACGAAACATTTCGACAGCATTTTGTACTTGTAATAGCAACTACATAAATCTAACAACGGGAAATTAATGAATAGTGTTTGAATAAAATATCTGGAAACAGTATTTTTATCTATAACAAGTAGTATTAGCAAAGTGCAATCTGTTCATGCCTAATTGGATTTTTGTTTGTTAATGTTTGTTGATGTTACATTGGTGGAACAATGTAAACATCCATGGGATTAAAAGACTTTTTGTCTAGCACATGAATGAATCCAGTTATGCGGTTTATTAGAGTTCAGTGTGCATTTTGTTATCGTTGACATACGTCATGTGTTACAATTTGCATACAAATAATTTGACATGGGCTAGTGTAATTTTGGGCTAGGAAGTCACTCAATGATACATGTACCATTGCGATAAAAAAAAGTGTACAACAAAATATAATTTGATCTGCTGGTCAATTAGGGAATCCAAACCTCGTGATTTAGTATGGCGGTTGGATAGCAAAAAGCATTAAGTCACCCGTTAAATGCCACCAGCAACATTATTTTTATGGTCACGTGCACCAATTACAAAGCAGTATTTGCCAGCCAGCCGCCATTTGGACACATCGTTGAATTGCCTAATTATAAAATATGTTCTTTCGAGTCAGAGTCACCAGAATTCTTCTGTCAGTGTCATGTAATTTTTAAAAAATGCCTTTAACTTCAGAGCAAAAATCGATCATATTTACACGATTAAGGGATGGGGTTCCCATAAGGGACATTGCAGGCGCATTAGGGATAAACAAAAAAACAGTGTTGTTGGCTAAATCCAAAATTCGAGACCATGGAAGTATTGTGAGAAACCCAGGTTCTGGTCGCCCAAAAGTTTCCACCGATGACGAAGATACAACTTTAATTAATTATTTAAGGGACAACTCATTCGGGACCGCTATTAAGGCTGAAGAAGAAACCCATTCTGGATCTTCAATTACAGCTTGAAGAAGAATTCGGGAGTCTGAACTCAAAAATAGGTGTTCTGCAAACAAAATATATTTAACAGAAATAAATAAGCAAAGACGAGTACAATTTGCTCACAAATACCAAAACCAACTGTGGGAGTCTGTAGTTTTTCAGATGAGAAAACGTCCCAGTCCTGTAATAATGAAAAAGTCCGAGTATATAGACCCATAAACACAAGGTATGATGAAAGATATACGCACAAGACAAATCAAAGTGGACGTTTTTCCGTAAATGTGTGGGGTTAGATTAGTGCTAGAGGCCCAGGAGTTTGTCAATTTGTGCAAGGGCGGCTAACTGCAGAAACATATTGCAACATATTAAATAATTTTGAAGAAGTAGTCCATTCTTAAAGTGGAGTTAATTTATAGAAATAAAATAAAAAACATAAAGTCTTTCTCCACTGGTTTATTAAAATAAAGTTAGAAGGTGGTAGATATTCTACATGTTTCGGGTGTAGCAACACCCATCATCAGGAACAAAATATAGAGAAAAATTCATAGAAAGGAACAGACGTAAATGGTGAGTGATAATGAGCTTTTCCGTTTTGACCTCGTGCCTAACAAAAGTTTTTTAAAAGTACTCCGACTCTCTAGTCTTTTTTAGTTCTTTTTTAAAGTCTAATTTTGGTTGTTATGTTAAAATTAACGCCCACTGGGGTTCCAGCCCTTTCGGGCTTGTTCCCCTAAATAAAAATTTTTTAAAAATTTTTTTAATTTTTCGGCTATGAACTAAGATTCTACATCAGTTCTATGCCTTTTACTTTTCTTAACTAAACATTTTTTCTTTTTTCCCTTAAAAAGAGGGCTAAATTAATAAATTTTCTTTCTCTCCACGGTTCCCAGGATGAAGGTTCTTGACCTGTGAATCTCCATTTTTTACATTTCTTAATTTTTCTCTTTGCCCAAACGGGCCCCTTCTTACCACTGTTACCTGTTGCCCATGGTCAGTGTTAAGACTTAAATATGTCAATTTTCTTCTAATCACTATCCCATTTCTCAACATTTAATCTTCCATGGCTCGATGAGAGCTCCATCGAGGTTCATTATCACTCACCATTTACGTCTGTTCCTTTCTATGAATTTTTCTCTATATTTTGTTCCTGATGATGGGTGTTGCTACACCCGAAACATGTAGAATATCTACCACCTTCTAACTTTATTTTAATAAACCAGTGGAGAAAGACTTTATGTTTTTTATTTTATTTCTATATTAAATAATGTTATGGTGCCATCGGTTGAAGCCATATTCGGTGATCAAAATTATATTCTCCAACAAGATAATGCTCCCATTCATACTGCCCGCATAGTAAAAAATTACTTTCGACAAAATAACATCCAAGTTTTACCATGGTCAATCCCCTAGAAAATGTCTGGGGAGAAATGACCAAATTCATGTATAAACATAACTTTTATCTAAGAAATGAAGAAGAACTGCGCCATAACTTTTAGGATGTTGTATTTAAAAATGTTTATTTTTGGTTACAATTTTGTATTTTTGCTGTTTTTTCACTTTTGGCTTTTGTTGTTTTTGGATTTTTTATATTCAATATATAAATCGATAGTTCTTATACATACTCTGTTATTTTATTTAAAAACTTGAAAAATTCTCGATTTTTAAAAGGTAGGTAAATTTTTTAAAGCACCTTTTATTACAATACGTATTTCGCCACGTATATAGTAGATTACCAAATTCATGGTAACGCCTAAAAAGTTAGGTGGCATAATTATATTGTTGTCATAGTGACGACGATATCCACTTCTCGATATCCTTATAGACCAAGAGTTCTATCTGGGACTACTAATTCTTGTACTACTTTTTTTTTATCGCAATGATACTTAGTAATAATTTTGATAGAACTCGCGAGATCGTGGCCCAATCACGTGACATGAATGACATGCTGGTTAATTTTAGTATGTAGTTGAAGTAAAAACTAAACGTTTCTGACAAAAACGGTACTTAGATTCGTAATCTACGCCCTAAAATACGTCGTTCCTAAAAAATCATCAATTTTGGCTTGGTGTAGCTATAACAGATCTTTACGAACATTTTAATTACGTAAAATAAAACGAATTTATACTTTGTAATTTCTTATTAAATTAAAAAAAATTCCATTACGGCCATTTTGTAGTATGAATTTAATACCAAAATGTATTTCGATCAACCGTTTTTCTTTAAATAAGTTTAGAAAATATCTTGTAAATCTCATACATATATAATAAAATTCAGTATTTTTTTATTCAATAATTCTCTTAGATTGTTAGTTGGAATCGATTTAAAAAAATAAGTAATTACTAAAAAACCAATTTTAAACTAAAAAAAATAAATTTAAATAAAAAAAAGGAAACTGTCCGAAGCGGAATTCGAAACCGCGACCATTAGTTCCCAAATGAAAAACCGCACCACCCCGCCAGGGTACACATTCAACAAATTGGTTCAAATGCCTTACATAACTCTAATGTGACAAATGCTTGTAAAAATAAATTGAAACTGTTAATAATTACCTTATTCTCTTCAGCCATGGCATCAGCGAAGTACTGGGCAAACGATAATTATGATCCATAATTGTTAGTTATAGTCTACAACAAAATATCAATATATATCAAATTAACTTTACCTACCGCCCATTTAATAATAACTCCAATAATCAAATACTAAATACAACGTTCAATTTAATGTCCTAAATTACAAAATATCACACCAAAACCGATCTAAACATCGTTTAAGACTACGTTAATAAAACATCACAAACTGATGACGGCCTAAATACGTCTCTGTCGAAATCTGGGGGAATTTTAAAGGTCCTGATCAGCTGGCCGATGTCATGTATCTGGATGTCAATTGTCGAAAAACGAGTTCTCTGGTTATTTTTTCTATAACTTATGTGGGGTGCTTCACGTTCTCTTATTTTTTATACCGACTGACAACGAAATTACTACTTAGCTTGTCATGTCGTTATAAAATAATACATTATTATTAAAGTTTGCTAAGTTATGTGGTTGCACTGTGCTCACATGTTCAGTATTCAAACGTCTGTCACTTCTGATTGAACAGGATGTGCACGCAACTTTGTTATTTTAAATAGAACACCCCCATATATCTTTATACAGATATGCATTCTACTGAAAATTCTAATCATGTACTAGATATATCCAGTACCTATTTAAGACAGTGTTCGAAAAAATGGCGTTGGAAATTGTCAAATTAACCAAACATTTAGTTTTTGTCATCACGTTCAGGAAAGTCTTCACGAGCATGGGCACCTCTACTTTCCTTCCGATTGGTTGCGCATTCCATGGTAATAACCGCTTGTGGGATCATATTAGCAAGCTTCAGCGCTTCAACTAAATCACTGTTCCACATCATACTGCGATCCTCATGTTAAACAACAGGCATCATTTTTGCTACCTTTTTTATAGCTTTTTTACCTTCTTCTAAAACTTCAGCAACACGGAACACTGATGCAAAAGACAATACACACACAGTCAGCCAATGATTTATTTCTGCCGTTATTTTTATTATTAATAGCTACCTTAGATAAAACTATGACTAAGCTAACATCAATTGTTGCTTGTTAAATAATGTAACTAAACTTTTAATTGCTTATATCTGGAATTCGCGTTTTAAATGATAAAACCTGCAAGGGATGCAAGTAGTTATTATTTATCTGCACCACACGAACGTGTTGTTCGCTGCATTTAGTTCAGCGCGGTATTGGGTATTATCGGTTGTTTGTATCGAACTTTTACGCGGCTTTCTAGTTTACGGAGAATTCAAAAACAATAATAATATAGTGCGTGCGTGTGATTCTGTTTTTGTGTATCGTTGACAATTATTAACGGTGTAGGTACTATGGAAGTGGTCTTTAGAAAGAAAATATCGAATTAAACGGAAAAGGAGGACCATTATCAGATATTATTATTGAAAAATCTGGTGTAACTAGAGGGAAAAGTTACACACGCAAATTTAATACAGACATTTATTTAAAAAATTAATGCATTTTTGGATGTAACAAAAAAAATGTTTTATAGGTACTGTTTTCCCTGCTTACTTTTTGGTTAATGACGTAGTGATTACAAAATTTGCGAACAGAAAGAACAGGATAAACGTAATTTATAAAAAGTAGTTAGGTTTTTTTACCTTATGATTTGTACCAGGGGCCGCCACTGAGTAGTTTTGGGGATAGTAATATTGATAAAGTTATAGAGATAGACATACATACTGACGATACTCTAGGTATTTTATGATGCGCCACTGTGAATCCAGAATAAAAGTACTTTAATTCGGCTATTGATTTTTCACTTAAGTGATATGAAACAGTTGTTAGGTACTACTCATGTTGCCAAAATCAAGTAAGTGAGTAAGTAATATTTACATACATTGTATTACATGCAAAAAATATATTAAGTATTCGCATACATTAATATTAATATTTTACCCAAGTGCGGAAATTAATTTCAGTTCCTGGTAAGTAACTTTTTTTCCTAAATTATTACTAATTAGTATATCGATGCGGTTCAGTACGGACAAAATTTACGAAATAAGTAGTATTTTTTAAGGAAATTTTACATTAACTTAAATTTTTTTCTCAAGTCATTTTTTTTTAAACAGGGGTTCATTCCCTTTTTCTTTAAGGGGGGAGGGGTTACTTCTTATAATAATATAATAGGGTTGAATTGGTGAAAACATGATACGAAAAAGTAAATTAGAACAAGCTAATTATTCATAAAGCCCCCTGTATTACTATGTTTCAATAAATAATTATTACTGAACCCGCGGCTGGTGACGGCAATCGGTAGATCTACTGGTTTGATGTACCGGGTGGTCAACTAAGAATGGCTGCCGGCCATATCTCAGAACCGGGTCCGGTCGATTAAGAGACAGTAAATTTTTCGAAATATAACGTGGACATATAAAATAGTAAATATCACCAAAAAATTTTGCGGGATATTACTTTTACAAGATGATGTTGATAATTTACTTCTCGTTGGTAGATTATTTTTGGAAAGATCTATAACATCCAAAATATCTCCATCGTCCTCAATAAATATGTCATCTTCTATTTCCATACTTAACTTCGAAAAATACAAATATGTATTACAAGACAGGAGCAAAGAAAAGTCAAATACGGCGCAGACGCGTGGTTAAGCCTGCAATATTTAGGGCTTAAAGTTAATTGAGCTTAAGTCTCCAAATAGCGACCGCGAATACGAAATCAGCAATTTAAGCTGTATTAAATTTTAAGCCGGCTTGAAGCGTAACGAAGAATACGGGCATTAGAGAACCAAATAAAATGGAAGAAATACAACTGCTTATCTATGCCGCTGCTACAACACTCCTACAGCTACAACAGCCGTTGTTCTGGCAGATCCTTTTTAACTTATTTTTTCGAAAACTATTGAAAATAAAAATGCTTTTAATGGATGATTTTATTTACGACATTTTCACGTGGCGTTTAAACCTATTCTTTTTTTAACCGTAGATATGCATTAATTGTATTAAACTGGAAGCAGACAAAGCTCTGATTTTATTTTATTTTTTTTTTGTTACTAGAGCGGAACAATTTTTAATTACTTAATCTAATTAAGAAATAAACCTCCAATCCCTTAAAGTTCGTTTGCATTTTTCAAAGATTAGCTTTTTGAAGTAATTATTTTAAGTAAGAGTAAGATATTTCAGACTTGTCTTGGATGGCTTTGCTGTTTTGAATTTTAAAAACGTCTTCTTCTAAGGGTGGCATGCAGATTCTTGCGTAGGCGTCCGTCCTTTCGTCCTTATCAGATATTCCTATTTATTGCAGCGTTTTGGAGTGTTTGAAAATCATGTATCCCCGTCCACTGTCGAATATTTCTCAACCATGATAATTTCTTTCTCCCTATCCCTCTTTCGTCCTTCGATTTTACCCTGCAGGATAAGACGTTGAAACTCATAAGGTTCTCCACGCATAATGTGTCCTCAGTAAGCTGTTTTTCTTTTTATGTCTTCGAAAAGTTCACGATCTATCAATTCTGCTCTTCGGAGTACTTCTTCATTACTTATATGATCGATCCATGATATTCTAAGCATTCTGCGCAGAGTCCACATTTCGAATGCTTTAATTTTGTTGATTGAAGCAATTTTCAAGGTCCAGGCCTCCACCCCGTACAAGAGAACTGACCAAACATAGAACTTAACCATTCTGTACCTAATGCTGAAGCCTAAATTCCTGTCTACGAGGAATTTCCGAAGTTTTAGGAAGGTTGTTCTTGCTTGTTCTATCCTGCATTTTATCTCTTGCTCTGGGTTCCAATTTTCGTTCAGTATACACCCCAAGTATTTAAATATCGTGACTCGCTCAACGCCTTCTCCATCTACATGCATCCGTGGATACTGAATATTGTTTCTGCTGCCAACCATGAACTTGGTTTTGTTGGTATTCATTTTTAAACCCATTCATCTACTGGTTTCACTGACCTGGTCTAGCAGTGTCTGGAGGTCGTTTGCGTTGTCTGCGAGTATTGCCGTGTCGTCTGCATATCTTATATTGTTGATGGGGATTCTATTGGTTTTAAAGCCTATAGGATTATCTAGAACTGATTCAGTAAACACAAACACTGTTTCTGCATATAAGTTAAACACCATTGGCGGAACAAAACGGCGTAAATAGGTAGTTTTTCTTTACTTTTTAAGGTAACATTTTCTGTGTGATAACAATTTTTAGTTAACTGAAAAATAAAAACAAAATTTTTTAATCGCGTAAAAACGATATCTATAACCGTAAGTTTCGCGAAGCCTCAAAATAAATGCCTTAAGGTTAGGTGAACCAATGTTAAAACAATGGTGCGTACGACTGATTTATTTTTAAATTGCCCTTCATCATAATGCAAATTGTTACATGCTGTTTGCATGACTGACGTCACGTAACCATAGCAACGGTGAATATCAAAGCCATGTTGGGCGTGCGGGTCCTCACTTGATTTGAGCTAACAGACACGGTCGGCTGTTACGCGCCAAAATGAACGAGTGTTTATAATTATTGTCCATCGGAGTTAACCGTGGCCCTTACTTTTACTTTTAAGATCTCTTTATTTATTATATATTTTACATTGTCAGGTACTACTAACTAATCTAATGATACTAAACTCATAGATATAATGTACATATATGATATTACGTCACATAGATAACACAACAAGGCAACGCCCCGTTGGAGCTGGTGTTGGCTCGTGGTAGTAGCACACTGGCTTATACTTCTTTTATTAGGGACAGTTCCAGTAGTCTATTACTGCCATGAAGGATTCAGTTTTGAATGAGACTTGAAGGTTTTTAAATGACTTTATCGCTAACTTAATGGAGTTTGGGGTACGTTTGCTGGAAAAATAGGTTAAAAAACCAGCTTAATTCTCGCAGGTACAGTGTAGCATTTTGTCAAAGACTCGAAATGGCCGTGGCCCTATTATACATAGCTACAATCGGATTATATTAATATTATTAATTCGAACATAATTATTTTATAAGGGCTAAAATGGTATATTAATATTTAATATTGTCGAACAACTTTCCCCCTGGTTTTATTTTTTTTTTGGTGAAGAGCCACTTCACCTGACGAGCCGCCACTGAATACAACCATGTATCAATTTTTGCTCTTGGAAATAAATAATTGGCCTTTCGGTAGGAGGAATTTAAAAAATAATTTGTGTTTTTTTAAATTTTATTTCGTTTTTGTTTTTTTTGGGTTACGCAAACCTACAATTCTACAGTAAAGCCGCTACTGTTTCAAGATATATTTTCAAGCGCATATAAGCAATGTTATTTTTAGCTTATCATTTATCTTTTAATTTTTTTTTGCGTGTTTGTAACTAAAAGTAAGATGCAAATGTTTTTCGAACGAAAGGCGAACCATTTTCAAGGAAAAGTCACTAAAGCTCTATCAGGTTAAACGTAAAGCTTCAATTTATTACTGATTTTATTTCGGTTTCTCAATTCCAATCTTTATTTTCGCTTTTCCTTATGTCTACTTTAAGCGACCCTAGTTTTTAACTTATCTTCAAAACGCACTAACGCGATATCGGTTAAAATGGCGTCTTATCTAAGATTTTCTTTTTGCCAAATTTCTTAGGGAAATCCGTTCATTAGCATAATTTTTTTGCGGAAATCTGGGGTTTTGTGGGATAATGTGCAAAGAGGAAATAGTAGATATAAATGTTTTTTTAGTTAAATATGGTTGCACACATAGACATATAAAGAGGAGACAAAACATTCCATTCATAAATACAATTTGTTTACAATCATTTATGTTTTTTAGTTTTAAGTAAGTTGAAAAAGGATGGCATAAAAAATGGCAACGCTGTAACTTGGCCGTCTCCTTAGCCGATTACCTTTTCCAGTGGCGTGCGCCTTGTTTAGGGATTAGGGAAAAATAAAAGTCCATTAATTAAAAAATATTTATAATGTACTGTAAAATACTTTTTCTACCACTAACCTGGGAACTATTAGCCATAATTTACGCCATTTCTCGAATAAGAACAAAAATGTCTGTACAGGGTGTCCCATTTTCGACACTTTTATAGGGTATCTCCGTTATTGTTAGTGCTATCGAAAAAGTAATATAGGTGTCATGTACTGTTTTTGGGTCATACTTAAAAGAGATACAGAAAAATACTTTATACAAAAGTTTCTACATAATGATTGCTGAATAATCAGCCGGTTTCAGTATCAGTATACGGGGTCAGGTAAAAAAGTTATCGGGCGTAACCTCACTTTTTTAAATGGAACACCCTGTATATTTTATTCTAAAAAGATAACATTTTAAATCATCTTTTTTATTTCTTCGGTTTTTTCACTTTCAACATAATATGATATAATATCAAATTTTTCAAAATGTTGATAAACCGCCTGATTATTCAGCAATCATTATAAAGAAACTTTTGACCATGACTTCATTTCATCTCGTTTGGTTTTAAACAAAACATTCGAGGGGCCAGCAACATCTTGCTCATTAGTGACTTGAGACCGATTGGGACACTCTGGAATTTCAAACAACGGTTTAAAATCAACATGGAAAGACCTAAAAGTAAAAGATAAATATGTTTAAGTATTACAACAAGGACAACAAAAGTTTCAAATTATTGATTTGTTTTACCAAGAAGTTTTGATTTTTTAATTCTTCATAAAAGTGTTTATATTCCTACGTTGCATACCTAAACGCACCACCACCAAATTATACCAAACCAATAATCGTTACAACATTATGTAAATTTTGTATCAATAAAAATAAATTAAATATGTACCTAAAGTGTTTAACATTGCACAAATATCTTAAAATGTACTTACTTTAAAGATTTTCTTGGAGGTGTGTCAATGGTAGAATCCGAACTAAAAACAAAATTTAGTATAGGTGTAAAAACAATAGGTAACATTAAATAACGTAAACTCATTTAATTTTTTTACCTGAAAGACAATTCAATTGGGGCTCAGCATCTGGTCTTAGTTGCCTTCGACCAGTTATTTGAGTGATGATAATATCACTTTAATCAAAATGTTCTGAACAAATTTGAGAATATTTTATGATTTGCTGGTTCTCTAAATCCAAAAGAGAAATCCATCTTTGTCTGGGCTCAGGATTTACAGGAAAGCTACAACAATATATTAGTAAATAACTACATGCATTAAAAATATTGTAAAGGGTAAAGAAAAGCTTTAAACTGGGAAATTCAGATTGGAATTTTATAATAATGTCTTTATTCTTTGTTTAATCCGTCATCTGCGTTTTTTTTTTAAGTTCGGACAAAATGCAATTGTTTTTGCAGTAATTTACTTTAAATATATAATAATTAAACCACACCACTGCTTAAGCTAAAAAAACGTAACCTCACTTACCGCCGAAATACCAATCCGGTAGAATAGTTAACTTTTTGGCAAACCATTTAGAATTGCTAAAAAAAGAGCTTTAACAGCTCTTTTGCCAAAAAAAACACTAAAAATCAATCGAAAATCGCAAAACGTAACCGGCCCCGCACAGAAACACTGTAAAATCGTCTTTTCACATAAAATGAATGAACTAGTAAAATTCGGCGAAATTCGCGTCGCCAGTAATAGTAAACGCTTGTACAGCGGTGCCAAAAGTTTTTCCCATATACACTTTAGTTTTATGTAACTAGGAAACTAAATAATTTTAAAAGTAGAAATTGCGTATTTTGATGGAAAAAGGCACACTAATAATTTAGTGAATTATTATTACTTAAGTACACATAAAAATTTACTCATTATACTATGATTAGGTATACCCTTTATTTTTAAACACAGGAGTTAGATCTAGAGCACCCCGCAGAAATTTGTCATCATCGCTTTGTGTTAAAAATCGGTCTGATTGCGATAATATGTAAACAATTCTGTCTCTGTTTCTTTTATGTCTATGGTTGCACATGTCCTGTTTTGATTTTAAAAAAAATCATAAAGTTCGCGGTAAATCCGGAAAAAGAATGATGAATGTAATATTTCATTTGAAAAAGTTGATCGTAATTTTCTCTATAACCAGAAGCGACAATACATTAAATTATGAACTTGCATATAAATCGGACTATTTACATTTTATATTATTATTCACAGTAAAGTTTTTGCTACATTTCATATTTTTTACTGGCTTACCTTCTACGCCATTTTGTTTTTATTCCGCCAGGGATTACCAGCATCATCTGTTTTAGAAGTGCGTGCCGAAACGTTATGTAGCTAGACCAAATGGCGGCAATATTTCGTCGTTACCCTTTCAAATAAAGAAAAATGTCGAGGAAAGTAGAATTTTTGTTGGTATTTTTTCTTATTAGTGTCGGATAAGGCATTTTCGATCTGACCACAAAATATATTAGTTTGTGCTTGGAATTTATTTTGTCCTTAATTTTGCCAACTAGGTAGTAATTGCTGAACTTAAAATCCCAAGTAATATCGCCATATAAAAATATTAAATTTGCAATATTTCAAAAACGGGCGGAAGCATGCCTATTAAGTGAAAATGGTCATTTCCAACAATTTTTATAAAACAAAGTTTTTCATTATCAATGTTAATAATAATTTAATTTAATTATTTTAATTAAGAACGGTTTGCCTGAGGAGAAAAACGCAAGAGACCATTTTTATGCAGAATTGACCAGGCTAATCCGGAAAAATATCAGTGGCGTCCCACTTTTTTTCTAAAAAATATATAATCGCTTCTTCATTTAAAGTTTTAAAAATTATTCTATTGGCGATAACGCTGAAACGAACGGAGATATCGAGCTGCGGCTTTAATATTTTTTTTAGCAAATTTCATCTACTTTTCGATTATGGTATTATAATTATACCGTATGATTTATTTTTTCGGAGTAAAATAAAAAAATGTGTTCTTATTACAAATTGCCCCCTCTAGCATTTTTTTGAGAACTATTATGGACAACTAAATACGATTGGTGAAAGTGCATACATTTCTCATCCAAACAGTCTTTAGTTTGCTAAAATAGGATAAGTCGTTTATAAGTTACAGCGATTTAAACAGCTTCCCCCCTCTTATTAAAGTCGGTACGCCAATGAGCATAGGACCAAAATGATGCATAATTGTCCAAGCTTTTTAATGGTGTTATCAAAGATATACATTATTGTGGAATTTTCGGAGATATATAAAATTTTAAAATTTACTTTTCAATTACGCCCTCTTGCGGCAAAATGCGGAACTTTTTTTTTCCTGAATTTCTATGCTCAGTAGTTTCCGAGATATGGCCGCTCCGTACTTAACTGATCACGCTGTATATTTTAACGGACACTAAATTCCGCTATTTTTTTTATTGGTGGTGATGTTTCTTCACTTAACCTATCACAAACCTAGTTTCGTATGACTTTAAAGCTCCGTTTAGATAATATTCATCTTTTTTCTTCCGTTTAATCAATTTTGTTCTCCTAATGGTGATGGGTCGATAAAAATTCTTCAATCTGAGTTCAATTCGTATAAAAAAACAACATCCATACATTAACAAGGATTTCAGAGGAAAAACCACTGGCAACAATGGATACTGCAGAGGCTGCATATCTCCCTTATAGGTAGGGGTAATTACCCCACAATATAGACAAAATTAGTATGTGCGTACAGAACACAATATTTACGTGGACTTTTCCTTTGTGTCTGATGTTTGTTGTTTCCCTCGCTTTCCTTTCTTAATGAAAGGCTTATATTTATTTTGTTGAAAATTAAAAAAAGCGCTCAACTGAAAATAACTAGGTACACCATTTTCCTGGTTTCGTAATATATTTCCTAATTATTGCAAATGTTTTATGACATAAAATTAAGCTAGCAATTTCCCTAGAATTGTTACTACTGATATTATATTGCTGTTACTATTAACAAAATATATCTTCTAAATGTAAAGTGTCACAGGTGACCTTTTTCCTTATCAAAATTAGTTAAACTTACAGTGGGTTGCACAAAGAAAGATTAGTTTAGATTTATTTAATACAAGTTTAGGAGGCTACAGAACTGAGTTCCAGCAGAAGCTAATATTGGGTTTTTTGACTAATCCTAAATAAAAAAAAATGAGAAAGATATAATTCAGACAAAAGTCAGTTAATTACATTAGTAAATACATATGCGAAAAACGCTTGTTTTAATTTCGACTTGAATGTTGTGAATGTGGTAGAAAATGCTTCAATGTCGTTACAATACTTATTAAAAGTGATCTGCATTCTAATTAAATTTGTTCTTCTGAACGGCACATTAAATAATTCCTGATTTCTAAGTTCCCTTGCAGGGGCATTAAAATTTTTCGAAGGATGACAGAGGTGGCGAATCAATTTTATGGTTACTAAGTTTGTGTATAAAACATAGGTCTGAAATGCTTCGCCTTGCGGCAAGTAATATTTTAAATTTATGGGCAGCAGCCTCGGGACACCCAGCTTTAATTGTCAAAACCTTCAGAAATTTATTTTGAATTGCTTCAATTCTGTTAGTGTGTACTTTGTAATTCAGATTCCATACAACTGAAGCAAATGAAACTTTGCTGTAAACAAAAGCAAAATAGAGCGATAGGAATGTTTTAGGGTTTCTAGAAACTTGACAACTTCTAATAATAAATCCTAACATTCTGTTAACGACAGCTATAATTATTAAAATAAGAGCGAAACGACCATCTGCTGTCCAAAAGAACTCCAAGCTCTTTTATTTGGTCAATTTTTTTAGAATTTTGGAGTCAATAGTGTAGCTGAAATCTATTAAATTTATATTTTTTGAGAACGTCATTGAAAAACATTTCTCCAAATTCAAAAACAAGCTGTTGGCTTTCCAGTACTCAAGCATCCTATTTAAGTCGCCTTGCAACTTAAGATGTCAGATACAACAACTTGAGATGTCATGATATCTAGGAAACTAATGAATTTAAGCATAACGTATGGTTAACAAAAAATGTTCTAAATTAACTAAGCGATCGAAATAAGTAATAATATACCAATTCCATTTTAAAAAAATATAACTTTAATTCTCCACAAATTTTTGGGCAAACCTGTATTCCAATTTTTTACAGATATGTATGTGTTGTTGGCTTCACACCTATCAACAATTCTATTCCTTAGTTGTTAACTTGGATTTTATTTTAACAATTTTTTGACGTGCAATGAGGTGGTTTTTATTTTTTTCCTCGAAAACGAAGTAAGATACGAAAAGATATCAAGAAACAAAAAAGTTGTATTGTTAGCTGCTTAATACGAAAAAAATATAAAATTTTCAGAAACTCTGGGTACATTTTCTTTGTCAATATTATTCGTGAGTCTGCCCCCGAGACGCCACTGGAACTCATAATTATTTTTTAGTTAGTGCTAACCTAACGTCTTGTTAAAATAAACAACAGTGCCAAGTTTCAACAAAATCGGCAAAAGAAGCTTCGAGATATTAATAAAAAACCAATTTAAAAAAAAACTTTTACATCCTGTATGGATCATTACAATGTAACTAACCTGTATTCTGTTCTTCATATATGGATCGTGGCCAATCAAGGTAGGACACCCTGTATATTTTTTTAAATTTTGCCCTGCATGCATAATTATATAAGAACAACAGCAGAAAGTTGTGGAACTATAAAATGCCAATGAACGATACGGTCACAAAAAAAACAGGTCACAGAGGAATGATAGGTCGTCGCGTCACTATACATGATTTTTTTGTGGACCTGCTCACATCGAGACGCGTCCTGGCAACAGCTGGTCAAAATTTAGTGTTTATACTTCATATTGCGCATGCTCTTACACGCCTTGTCGATATACACGGAAGCCCACCCTAAAATCATCGAGCCCACTTGTGCACGCCCATCCCGAAAATCCTGGCGCCGCCACTGTCATCTTGATAATAAAATTATGAAAAGTACAACACACAAGTGTATATGTCATCAAGTAGACTGAAACGATACAAATTAACAATTAAGTATATAGGTGCTGGTATGCTCAAGAGTGTCTAACAACGACACAGATGGCGCTCCGTGCCACATCTTACTGGTGTGTCCCACCAAGTGATGCCTTAAGTAGCTTCGAGATCCCTTTTCTTTTCGTCGGATCCTAGCTCTACTAATGAGTCATGATATGACGAAACGCGTCTAGAGATGGATCTAGTGAAATGAAAAGGAAAATCTTCGTCTTTAATTAAGTATTTGTTTTAATTTCTGGTGTGCATTTATTTTTGGATACCCTGCGATGTTTACTTTGGAACAGCAATATTTTTGTTTTGAACATTTATACGACAGTAAGGAACTTATTCAACTCTTTTGGAATTACTTCCAAACATAGAAGCAGTAAAGTTTTATTTTATCCAGACATCCAGACATAATTGAAAGGATGAGATATTTTCTGTCGTTTGGAAAGAACGACAAAATTTTATGTGCGCTTGAGATTTGCACAATTTTCTTTCTAAGTTCATGACTTTTGTGACAGGGGATGTGGTAAAAGAAAGTTATGTTTCATATTTGACTTTGGATTTTATATAATCCTGTAAGGATATTACCGTAAGATCATAAGAAAAAATACACAGAGTGTTATAGATTTATTTAAAATGGCAACTAATTGGGGTCAGCTACCAGTTACCCAAGCCATAATAATAGCTATAAATCCATTCTACGGTTAAAACTTGACGCTATCTACTACACACAACACAAAATACAACTGTGCCCAAGGGCTTTATTACATGGTTTTAAGCAACTCGACATTGAAAATTGTTTGTTTAATTGCGGAAACATTTAAATATAAACATAAACATAAAAAAATAATTAAAAAACCTAATTCGGATGCATGAGACAACTGCCTGCCCCTGCCCCTGCCAGCCAAGGTGCCTGCACTGTTTGGCGGGTTGACTCGACTGTTAAACACGTGGCCCGGCCGTCTGTCATCATTCAAACCGTCGTCGTTAAAAAAAAATTAAATATAGTAGTGTATAGAGTGTACCTACCTCTAAGATATCCAAGGAGTCAACCGTTTAAATATAAAGCATCAGTTAGATAACATCGTGTATAATATAGTAAAAATTAAAATATTAGGTTAAAAAACACAGATTATTATCATCCAAATATGCCAAAACCATTTTTTATATATTAAATTAAAACTTTAAACTATGTGTTGCCGATATCAGTGCCAGTTCCACCCCGGTTCAGTTTACGGAAAACAGTTGCTCCGCCAAGTCTATCAGTCACTGTCACTGAGCAATGCTCCGGGCAAGTTTCTAATGAAACTGTTGCTGGTCCAAGCAAGAAAGTTCCTGGTAAGATCCATCCAAACGGCCTATTGGCAAAACTAGCATACCGTATCAAAAGGATTCTAATTATGACTACGAGTCAGTGCTATAGTTTTTACGCGAATGGGTTCTACAACACGTGCGAATTTGTTTAACGGGGTGATATTGAATACTTTGTGTAAGTAGGTACAATAGTCAACAAGTCTTATGCTGGGTTTCACCAAGATATTTAACCACAATTAACTAACCATCAAGTTTGACTGTGACATACATGACATTTGCAGAAATAATTTTCTCATAATCCTACTGGCTAAATTCTTCGATTTTCATATTCTTACTGTTCAGTGTTGCACAGCGTTGCGACCTTTAAAAATAAAATTTCCCATTTTTAAAGAAATTTTCCATGACTGCACACATTACTGAAAAAGTTTTTTTTAACAGATCACAACCACAAGTGATCCTAAAGAATTCCCTACGAATATAACAATGTGATAAAAATGTTTCTTTTCCCATCATTTATCTGTGCTTTGTTCTCACGAATCCGGAAATTTACCATTAGTTGATAACATTGTTATAAAAGTTAGATTTCTCTGTGGTGTTTTTATAAAGTACTGACCAATCACAGTTTATTGTATTAACTGAGGCTCCACCTTCTTTTTCAAGACACTAAATTATATAATTTATAAGTACATATATGGTATATTATGTTATTAATTTGTTCAGTATAACAAAATATATACGCATCTATAATAGTTTTATCAATAATGCAACCTGCTGAATGTGTCATCATCTTCATCATCATCATCAATCAGCCCTTTGCATCCACTGCTGGATATAGGCCTCCCCCATTTCTGCCCAAAGTCCTCTATTTTGAGCGCTCTGCATCCAGTTTGTAGTTATTCTTTTAATATCGTCCGTCCATCGTGTGGGAGGTCTTCCCCTGTTTCTCTTGTCAGCCCTTGGTCTCCACTCGAGCAGCCTTTTTGTCCATCGTTCATCTGTCGTGCGGGCCACATGTCCAGCCCAGTTCCACTTGAGCTTTGCCACTTGGTAGATAGCATCCGTGACTCCTGTTCTCGCCCGTTGGTCCTCATTTCTGACGTGGTCGCGAAGTGACACACCGAGCATCGATCTTTCCATCTTGCGTTGTGTTATTCTAAGCTTCTTTGCAGATGTGACCGTCAGAGTTAAAGTTTCGGCGTCGTAGGTCATAACCGGTAGAATGCACTGATTAAAGACCTTTCGCTTCAGGCAAATCGGGAGATTACTCCTAAACACGTCCCCAAGTTTGCCGTATGCAGCTCAAGAGAGCGTAATTCTTCTTTTTACTTCGCATATTTGATTGTCTCTCGAGATTCTTATTTCATGACCAAGATATGTGTACCTATCCACCAGCTCCACCTCACAGTCACCGATAGCAATATTTCCACTAGGGACCAAATTTGTCATAAATTTCGTTTTTGATATATTAATTTTTTGCCCGACCTGAGCACATACTTCCTGAAGATCTTCCAGCATTTTTCTAATATCTTGTAGGTTGTCAGACATTAAAGCTATGTCATCCGCGAAGCGTAGATCTGTTAGGTTTAAGCCATCTATATTCAAACCCTTTTCACTCCATTCAAGCATTCCGAAGGCGTATTGCAGAATGGTGATAAACAGTTTGGGTGACATAGTATCACCCTGGCGTACTCCTCTACCTATTCTTATAGGGTTGGTATTTTCGTGCAGCTTTACCATCATGGTAACATTTTTATATATGTTATATAATAGTTTAGTGTAACGATAGTCGACACGACATTTTTGTAAGGAGTCTAAAACTGCACTCAACTCAACAGTGTCAAAGGCCTTGTGGAAGTCCACAAAGGCAATGACAAGCGGTCTATTGTATTCGATTGATTTTTCGATCACGGTTTTGATGCCTTGAAGATGGTCATTGGTTCCAAATCCTCTGCGGAAACCGGCCTGTTCTATTGGTTGGTAGAAATCTAATTTTGAATGTATATAGAAAATTAATTTTATGTAGCATTATTATTGAGTTGGTTTTACCATAATGATCCTCTGGCCGATACGGTAAAGCGTCGAACTTTGGATCTAATAATGCAATGGTCGTGAGTTCAAGTCCAGCGGCCTGCAAACTTTTTTTTAAACATTTTTTAGCATAAGGTTCCTTAATTTGGTCGTAGAAAAAATATACTGTTCAACTCGAGTGGATTGTCTATATCGCACTCGGAAATTTAAGCACTCCGCCTATGGTGTCGTGCTCAATTTACTTCCTCGTGAAATAGACATCATATCCGCTCTTGTTGTACAAACTACTATTCTCTACATACCTTTACGAGGTATCAGTTTTTTTAAATCTTAAATTAAATTAGAGAAAGCTGGTTTGTATTTTTATTTTTCTCTTTCAAAGTAATTTAAATAAGACTTAAAACCGAGCTTAAAACCATCTTTTTTTCCAAATCAAAAGGAATGAGAAATACAATCCGTGCTTATGCAAAGAAACTTTATTCAGGATTGTTTGTAGGATAATGGTTTTAAGAGATCAAAAGCTTTGCAAAAATAATACGAAAATTTCAGACCCTTATTTATTAATACAGGGTTATGATAAAGAAACGTATTAGCCTTTTATGTGGAATACCGCCCACTTAATTAACAATCGCTCGGATCCGTCAAATTAATTTTTTTGAAATGCATTTTTTTTTAGAAAAAATATATTATACCGGGTGTGTCCATTTAGTGTGACGATGGAACAGTCGACTTTATAAAAAAACTGTAAATACAAAAGTTGTAGGGGTGAGCATCTTTTAGAAATCATTTTTAATATACAGGGTGTACCAAACATGATTTTTTTTAAATGAAATATATAATATTATTTTCTAATTCCCCTCAAAACGTTTAGTTTGTATAAAATATCATAATGTCTAAATTTAATTATTTTTGAGATATTGATATTTAAAATATAGTATTTTCAGACTTCGACAGGCTGTAACATTGGAACGGTTCATCTTAGAGAAAAATGGTTTTCACCTCCCCATATATCTTATTTTTTATTCTTTATCTAAAATTTACAGCTTCTGGTATGGACTTCTTCAAGTTAATATGAATTAATGCTGGATTCTAGTTCTAGCTCATTCTAAAGTTTCTTTACATTTTTGAAAGACGGATTTTTCCATTTACGTACACTTCTGATCCAGAACGATGGGGATGTATTATAGTCTATTTCAGAAAGATGTAGAGTAATAATAAAAGCTCATTAGGTATACAATGCAAACCACTTTCATAATTTGGCATTGATTTCATTACAAAATTCTTTATTTTCATCAAGTGCAGGTAGCACCACCCGGGTTTGGATCAATTTATGGGTTTTACCTATTGTTATTAATTCACAAACACTGAAAATGGTGTGACAAAGGCGTGCATTATGTACATAGTATTAGGTACACTTATTTTTTATTAAACATTATAAAAAAAAATACAAAATATACATTATACAGAAATTAAATTATAAAAAATCATAATATTCTTCGTCATCTGAGGAACTGTCATCTATTGACGTTATAATTAACGGCTCATGACATGATGGACTGCTTTTCGCCAGTTCTCTGGTGTCACTTCCGTAATGGCTTGATCAAAGAGTAGCTTAACGTGTTTCATTTTGAATGTCGTGTTGTATCTTGCTACAAATCCTTTCACTTGCGCCTATATAAGTTCTATAAGATTTAGTTCGCAATGATATGGCGGTGTACAGTTTCACTATGTTTTTTGGCTATATCTTTCACGGTATATTTTATAAAACGTGGTTTTTGTAAATTTGCTATAGCTAATAGTTCCTTTTTTATCAAATTATTTTCAAATTCAATACTTTTGGTGTTTAACCAGTCGATAATTTTTTGTTTTCTCCAAGATGAAGTTGGAGTCTTCTTTGTGCGTCGTGAATGATAGCTTGCGTTATCCATAACTACTACTGAATCAGTCAGAAGATATTTTATCATTTCACCAAAATAGTCCTCAAAAACATTCGAATTCATGTCCTCGTGGTAATCTCCCGAATTGAAATACGCAATTATTTGAAATTTTAAATTACAAACAATACTATTTTATTTTAATACCCGTTAACCTAATTCTTTAAAATTTTTGTTTAGTTATAAATAATTTATTGCACAAAATTTACGTGCGCCGATGGCCGACACCGAAATTGAGCCGAACTGGACGGAATTTTCCATTTTATTACTCTACACCTTTCTGAAATAGACTATACCTAATTTGACATTTTATTTTCATATAACGGCAGCTCTTATAGCGAAGATGTGTTCGCTCGTCATAAAACTCGGGATAATCTGGAATTTGTTAAAAACACATTTTTATATCCTGAAAAAGTATTATTTTTTTTCATATACTTTTCATTGAAGTCATTACCAGAACACTTGCTTAATATACAATGTACAGTTTTTATTCTTTTTATTATTCGCAGCACATAAAACTTACGCAGCTTTTCTACGTACATTATATTATTTAACTTTTTAGACTTTTTATGTGTCCTTATAAAATCGTAAAAAATACTTTTTTACTTCTCTTTTTCTCTTTTATTGTCTTCGCTGTCTCTTATCTTATATTTAAGTCTGACGGGTTCACTGACTTTTTTATTTCCCAGAGTAATGTTTTCGATTTCCTCGGTTTTTGCGCCTGATGTGACCCGATTAAAAATGAAATTGCCCAAACATCCAGATGGAATATTAAAACGTACGTATAAAAAAGATTTGGTGGCTGAAAGAATACCAAGTTTTAGAAACAACACAGTAACGAATAATACAGGGATCCCACACTCTTAAAAATAACATGGTATGGATTACTAAAATTTGGTTCTGACAACTATTTATTTTCGTGAAATCGGACTCAACCCAAAAATTAGTTTGTACAACCAAAAAAAATTGTCGTTATTGAACTGTTGAACTAATTAATAACATTAACCAACCCAACCTACAAGTTGTCACAACGAAATTTTATATACGGATAACTAAATTTTTATGGTACTCGCGCTTTTAAAATTAGTTGTCACAACTAATGTGTAAATATGGAAAATTTGTTTTCAAGGCAATATTGTTTTTGTTAATGATGCAATCTACAAATATTGCCAAAGCAATCATTTATTTGGGCCAAACTTGAAATTTTTATAGAGTAACAATTACGTATGTAGGTAGTCACAACATTGGGTTTATTATCTTTTTTCTGTACTTTCTAATTGTAAGAAAGAAGTTGAATCAGAAATAAGTAAAAATTTTTATATTTTTGTCATTGCAGTTGCACATTAGAAAGTTTAAATAAACTGCTTATAACGCATGGCAAAATTAGCAAGTTGATTTGATAGAAATAACTTTAAAAAAAGTCTGTTTCATTTCTAAAAAAAATGTCATATGTAATTTATACTTAGTAACGAAAAATATTCCTTCCTAGGTCCCCATTTAAATAAAAAATAACTGCAATGATAAAAAATAAAATGTTTACTTACTTATAATTTAACTTTCTTCTGTTAATAAGAACGTACATAACAAAGACAATAAACACATATAAATTACACCAAATATTGTCACATCCATTTTCCACACGGGCACGGCCATGAAAATGGCCAATTATTGCCTTAAAAAACGAAAAAATGGACACGAAACCGCAAAAGCACTATAATATAAACATAACCTCCTGACAGTCCTGACTAGAATGATGTCACCCATCGGGCAGGGGCGTCAAGTCTCTGTTGATGCCGTTAGTTATAAATATGAAGAATAATATTACTTGAAAAGAAAAGTTAGTTCTGGTAACTAAGAATGTATCTTTATCAAAATTAACAAAATGATAGGGACTACAAATTCATAATGTGTTATTACAACAAGCTTAATTGATAAATACAAGTTTGTAGGAACCTTGATGTTACCTTTAAATAAGATATATACAGAGTAAAATTCAGCTAAACAAAATATTTTATTTCTGACAACTAATATGAACAAGATATTTTCTTTGTTCTGATGGCATAATTTTTTGGTAAATATAACCAAGAAAAAAATCTTTTTTGTTTTCCTAACTAAAAATAGTTATTTTTGGTAACGTAAACACGAGAACAAATAAAAATTAGTACCAAATACCAAGTCATGTTTAAGAGTGCAGAATCTGATTTAATTAATAATTTATGATATTGGATTAGGAGAACCCCTCGTTTACACCAGTAAAAATTAGACACGTCACGGCGATACGTTGTTTTATGACATCCCCCCCCCCCCCCTCTCCCCCAAATCCTGAACTGGTTAATGGAATAACAGCATGTATGGTTCTCTTTTTGTCTAAAGGACCCCTCACAAAGCTTATGGAAATGGCTTTCTGCTAATTTTTCAAAATTTTTCGTATTTTGTAGATTTTGACATCCTAATTAAAAGTGTCCATGGCCGTAATCCAATCCTATTACTAGTTTTTAAGTTATGGCATTTTAAAGTTGACCACTTCGTACTTTAAAATTTTCTGCATTGTCTGGAGTATTCATGCACTTTTTTAAAACTATCAACTTATTTATTTTTGGGAATAAATAAAAAGCTTGAAGTCTTCCTCCACTGGTTTAATAAGGTAATAAAATTAAAATATGGTAGACATTCTACATGTTTCGGGTGTAGAAACAGCCATCATCAGGAATGAGATACAAAGAGAAAAAATAATTATATTAAATAAGAGGAACAAAGTTAAATGGTAGTGAACATCGATGGAGCTCTCCTGGAGCCATGAATGGACTACTTCTTCAAAATTATTTATTTTTTTTATTGGTGGAAAAGGAGGCTCTAAGTTTTATTTCACTTATACGTAGAAATAAAATTTGTACAGGATGTTGAATAATTTCTAGACGGATTAAATAACTAATAATATTTAAGAATTATTATAAAAATCCAAAAAAAAACTATTACCCATTTTTTGAATTTTGAAAACAAACGGCTAGATTTTCTTCATACTTTAATATTTTGTGGTACCAAGCTATAGAGGAAAATAAATGGGCATAGGTTGATGTAGAGTATATTGCCTGGTAGTTTATTTCTTTAAAAAAAAATTAAAATTTACCTGAAAATGTAAACGACTTTGTTATAATTAATTCTTTAATTTATTATCCAATCTATAAAAAAAATTTTACACTAATTATTGTTAACACATTCTTATCTTAGGATGATAACAGGATGATTCAGTTAGATTTACACAAGTGAAAACTTTTAAAAATAGGAATATTAAAAAAGTTTTTTATATCAAATGACAAAATATTATTGTTAAATTATAAAAAAAAAATGGTAGAATTGTTACATTAGTTCTTATACAAGATGCATTTAAACTACCTAAATTATCATTTTTGTCCGTTTGTATATAATAATATTTTGTCATTTGATAAAGGGTCAATTTTAATTTTTTATTTGAGAAATAAAATACCAGGCAATATACTCTACATCCACCTATGCCCATTTATTTTTCTATATAGCTTGGTACTACAATTCATATCAAAATAAGAACAAAATCTAGCCATTTGTTTTCGAAATTCAAAAAATGGGTAATAATGTTTCACTTTTGTAATAATTATTATTTCCAACAATCATCAAACATATTTTTTTCCGCTTATGGAATACTTAATATTAAGAAATTGCAACTAAAAAATTAGACACCTGGCAATGAGGTCCCAGTTTTGACATTTTGCTAGTACTATTTTCTGCAGTTTAGGTTTTACTTATTTGTTTCTAATGTTTTTTATGACGTTATTTGGATATACAGGGTGCTACAAATTCGTGTGCGTACAAGGGGATCGCGAAAACGGTAAGAGATTCGAAGATGGTTACCTCAGTTGCGTATCTTGGAGCTTAATAATTTGGTGACCAAAAATTGTAATTACTCCAAATGTTTTCGAAGATATCCGAAAAAAACCGAAATTTCTATTTTTGGTTTTAAGTTTTTTGGCCCTTCATTTTTGACTTTTTCACAGCCATGTTTTATGTTCTACAAGATGGCGTTATTAGTTTTCAAATTCAACCGTTCGTTCTTTAAATACCAACTTCGAGTCAATTTTTTTAAATACGGACCTGGAATTTTAAATACAGTTTTAGGGACTTCTAAGCTTTACAAATTGAATACAATTTAAAATTTTACCGTTTTGTCATCTAATAATACATTTTACCAAGTTATTTTTTATGTCATTACGGTCCTGAATATTTGGAGCAAAACCAAAAAAAAAATATTTCTGATTTGAAAAATCCGTCCATTTTTACTCAAAAAGGCCTAATATTTGATATTATGTAAGAGAAAAGACCTAAACGCCATAACTTCCTGTAATGTAATTTTAATATTTCAGTTATCCTAAAAATAATTGCCAGGGCCGTAATAGTAAAGAAAGATTAATTTGAACTACTAATGATGTGATATTTGATGACAAAATGTTAAAATTTTAAAAATCTTTAAGTTGCATTAAATTTCCAAAGCGTAGAAGTCCCTAAAAATGTTTTTAAAATTCCAGGTCCGTATTTAAAAAAATTGACTTGAGGTTGGTATCTAAAGAACAAAACGTCTAATTTGAAAACTAATAACGCCATCTTATAGAACATAAAGACGGTTGTGAAAAAGTGTTTTTTGTTTTTTTCCCAAGTCAAAAATAAAGGCGCAAAAAATTAAAAACTAAAAATAGAAATTTTGGTTTTTTTCGAATATCTCTGAAGGCATTCGGAATATTTACAATTTTTTTTTACCAAATTATTAAGCCCCAAAATACGCAACTTTGCCTCAATTTAACCATCTTCGTATCTCTTTGAGCGCACATACCCTTGTACATACACGATGTTGTTGTAGCACCCTGTGTGTATATTCACTAAAATACAATTATAAAATCAGCGAAGAAGTTTTTGTGGAAATTCTTTGCATTATATTAATAAACTTTTTATGGTATTTGACCAGATGTTTCCGGCATTTCTGCCGATAGCTAAAAACCCAATTGTTACCGGACCCTGCATATGAGACTTTTGTCATTATTTTATGGCTTGGATTCTGATTTCTTTCCGATATTTTTATAGATAAACGATTTTCCAAAGTAACTTATGGAACGATGAGATTTTCTTGCTTCGCACTTTGCAGCAAATTTAGTTTTGGACGGTCGAAACATGTCGAGAATTCGGGGAGTTATAAAATCGTGCAATTTTATAAAAAACTGACAGAGCGTTTTATGCGTTATAAAACAGGATGGGGTGTATAACGAAGTCGTAACTACTCCCCGAAAGGGACATTGTAAATTAGGGGTTTGGAAAGAAAGCCCCTTCTTAAATTTATTTTAAAAATATAAGTGCTTACCCGTAGGCCATAATCAGGACATGAGGCAATATAAGGTCCAAAAGCACAGAGACAAAGTATGGCGCACTTTGGTTAATTAAAATTAATTAATAATACAAAACACGCTGATACATGTTACATTTAAAAAAAATATCAGACAGAAAACAATTAAAACACAACATTATGTCGTCAGTGGTACGATAGACGGACCTCTGACGACATGATGTTGTATGAGTTTTTTTTTTTTTTTTTTTTTTTATGATAAAACACCTGCACTGTAGGAAAAATCCTTTAAGGCGCTCTGGGAGCGGTGCGTGTGCGAAGAAAGCGATTAACGTTGGTCTTGAAACGTTGAAGATTGTATTCATTGGGAAACACGACCTCAGGAAGATCATTCCACAAAGATGACGTTCTCCAGATGAAAGAATTCTTGAACAATGAAGTTCGAGGAGTACTAAGCTGAACAACATATGGATGAGCGGCAGCGGTTCGCCGTGTATTTCTGTTTTGCATTGTTCTAGGTGGAATCAAGTGGGCAATGTCAGTCGAACACCTGCCATGGAAATATCTGTAAAAGAGAGCCAAATCACCAACCTGTCTTCGATGCTCCAGGCTATCGAGGGTCTTGGTCAGCTCGGGGTCGCCGATCAGACGAACGGCTCTCCTTTGAATGGAATCCAGTAGCCGAAGGGTGTGCTTGGGTGCAGAGCTCCAGACATGAGAGCAATATTCTAATGATGGTCGAATTTGGGCTTTGTAGAGTGTCAAAAGTTGATGAGGTGTGTACAACCTTTTGGTGCGGAAAAGTACACCAAGTTTCTGTGCAGCTGCCCTGGCAATTGCGGCAACGTGATCATGCCAAGACATATTACCTCCCAGATTGACCCCCAGCAAATTAATAGACGGTGCCAGGGGAATTGCGTGTCCTGCCATGACTATATCCGGTTCTGCAATGTTAACCTTTTTAGAAAAGACTGCTGCCTGGGGTTTCTTAGCATTAAATTCGACTTGGTTACTGTCTCCCCAAGCCAAAATTTCTTCCAGGTCATTGTTGAGGCGCAATACTTCATGCTGCCTGCGAAGATGTGCGTCGGCAGCGGATGTTTGGGGAGTCAAGGTAAAAGATGAGACAAGTGTGCTGTCATCAGCAAAGCTATAAATTGGATTTTGGGTTTTCACTAGAAGGTCGTTAATATACAGTAAAAAGAGGGTAGGCGACAATATGGACCCTTGAGGAACACCGGCATTGATGGTGAAGGTGTCTGAGAGAAACCCGTCAATCACCACTTGCAGAGAACGGTTCTTAAGGAAGCTGGTTAACCATAAACAAAATCCATTTGGCATACCGTAGGATCGCAATTTACTTAGAAGCCCATCGTGCCAAACACGATCAAAAGCCCTAGAGATGTCCAGTGCAACAGCCCGGGATTCTCCATGATGTTCGATGGTGTTGCTCCAAAGATGAGTGACATATGCCAAAAGGTCACCTGTTGATCTGGACTTTCGAAAACCGTATTGATGGTCGCTGATAATGTTAAGCCCTTCCAGATACTTTAGAAGTTGTTGGTTAATAGCTTTCTCCATTACTTTTGAAATTACTGAAAGCAATGCGACGGGTCGGTAGTTGCTTGGCAGGGTCTTTTTACCTTTCTTTGGAATGGGCTGGACACGCGCCGACTTCCAACAGGATGGAAATATTCCTTTATTGTAGGATAAGTTGAAAAGTCTACAAAATACTGGTGTAAGTTCATCGGCGCATGTCTTGAGAACAATGATAGGAATTTCGTCTGGACCAGAAGCTTTATTGACGTCGAGTCCTTTAAGAATCCGTTTAACAAGACGCTGACGGAACACGATTTCAGACATTTGCGATTGAACTGAGGGAATGTTGGGTGGTGATTTTCCCTGAAAGTCTACAGTGGAATGCGAGGAAAACAGTTCAGCAAGTAGGTTTGCTTTATCCCCGGCTGTGGTTGCTATTGTGCCGTCTGAACGTGTTAGAGGTGGAATAGTTGACTTTGTAAAGTTTTGGCTGACGGCCTTAGCGACTGACCAAAAGGACCTTGATCCGTTAGGACTGGCAAGAAGTTTGTTTTTGATTCTCTCGTTATAAGCTTCTTTGCTTTGGTCTATCATTTGCTTACATTGGTTTCGGGTGGTAACAAAGATGGCGCGATTTTCAGGAGTAGGGTTTTTACGCCACTGTCGGTAAGCCAGGTTTTTAGATCTGACAGCACGCTCGCAATTTTTGCTAAACCAGGGCTTGCCGTTGGAAGGGCGCTTTCTGGAGCAAGGAATAAAGGCCTCCATGCTAGTTAGAATGACGTCGGAGACCTCCTTTGCACAGACAGATGGATCATCCGAAGAAAAGCATACGTTTAGCCAGGGAAAGTTGCGAAAATGGTCCTTCAGGTCTTCCCACTTAGCTGATGTATAGTGCCAAATCTTACGGGGTTTAGGAGGTTGTTCAGAACTAATTGGCAGCTCGCTTAGGGTTGAAATAAGTTTGTGATCGGAAGAGCCCAATGGTGGTTGTACGGTGACCGTATATAGGTCTGGATTTGAAGTTAAAAAGAGATCTAAAAGACTAGCAAAATCCCCAGCTCGGTCTGGAACCCGCGTTGGTTCTTCTACGAGTTGAGTTAGACCAGAACTGATCGCAAAAGATTCGGCCTCGCGGCCTTGCTCATCGTTGGTGTTTGAGTATTTAAGCCAGTTGACATTGTGGACGTTAAAGTCGCCAAAGATAGCAACTTCGGCATTCGGATGATTGGTTTGCAAAAAGTCGATTGTGTTGGCTAGTGATGAGAAGAGAGCCCTGTAATGCATGTCGCTTGGAGGACGGTAAAGGCAGCATATAAACTTAGTGATTTTTTGTGAAGATATTTTAAACCACATTACATCAAAGTCTTTCGGTTCCAGTATCTCCTCCCGTTGGCAGCAAAGATCATCTCGAATGAACAGACAGACCCCAAAGTTGCGTCTAAAACGGAAGTGAATGCCATTTTATAAATTGGAATTGACAGCAAAGTTCGAGTTAATATTATATTATTAACCAAAGCTTAGACAGCTATAATATTATAGCCCTTGCGTCCTAAATTCCCCGTGGCTTCGCTCCTCGGGATTTATACTTAACGCTCACATAATAATGATAGCTGTCTAAACCACTTGCGCCTATTTCCCAACACTATTGCAGGCACACTGCGCATGCCCGGCGGATAACTTGATGGTGGGATATTTAAAATATAGGTAGAATTGGGTTTAATTATAGTCGAGGTTCTAGTCCCAATTAAGTTTTTTACAAGAATATTTTTGTTGTTCGCAGTTTGCCAGTTTGTTAATTTATGGACTATAATATAAATAGGCAGACTATTACTCATTAATCAGTAATACATGTTGTGAAATTTAGCGTCCTAATTTAAATTTAGGTAGGTAGGTATTTGTGGGTATAGGACAATAAAAACAATTCCTCTTAATTAAAAAACTGCCGACGTTTCGATCTTTATTGGGTCTTTCTCAAGGCTATTTCCAAAGTAGAGGAACATATGTCAAAATATTTGTTAAAATCATTTCCAAACGGGAACACACATTTAAAACCGACATGGAACTAACATTTATGTATAAAACGAATCACACCACAATGAGTATTGTTAATATCTGAATCTCACAAATACCTTTGATTTTCAACATTTAAAGAACGCCGAATAGATAGGCGCACTATGATTCATTCGCTACGTAAGAACCGACGTGACTTCGGAGCGCGCCGTCTTTTATTGCATAAAATAATACAATACCTATGTTGTGTCTGAAATCGATCGAACATGGAGACAAACATAAGTTCGTCTCCAAACACGGTAGCCACATTTTTGCACTGATCCGTCGTTCTTTAAATGTTTAAATTCAAAGCAAATACCTACCTACATTGTCCATATTTCTACATTATTTTCTTCAATGGAGCAAATATATTTTTGTACCACATACAATAATTCATCTCACAGTCTGTGTATTACATAAATTGTTTTGCAGTTATAAAATTGGAGGTTAGATTTTTACTTTACAGCTGCTTTATGACCTCAATAATAACAACATTATTGAATAGCCTGCCCCTCCATTTTAATTTTGGACCATAAATTAACAAACTGGCAAGCTACAAATAACAACAATATTCTTGCAAACATTTTTTGTAGAGACTATAGAACCTAAACTATGACTCACACCGTAACGTAATAAAACATTAAAAAATAATTAAACCCGGTTCTACATATATTTTAAATATTCCGCCATCAGGTTATTCGCCTGACATGCGCAGTGTGTCTGCAATAGTGTTGGGAAATAGACGCGAGTTCTAAACCTTGGTTAATAATATACTATTAACTCGAACTTTGTAATCCTACTTTATAAAATGACCATTCATTTCTTCGATTTAAACTGTGTCTCGGTTTAAATCGAGTTTATAAAATTGGTAAAAGAACATCTATGATTTAAACCGAGATCCAGTTTAAATCGAAGAAAGGTCAAAAATGGTAATTTTATAATGTGGGATTTACAGCAAAGTTCGAGTTAAAAGTGATTATTAATATAATGTAACATCCTGTATCTCGAAAGCCTCAACTTTGAGGACACATGTTCATATAAATTTGTCTGGAATTCATAATAGGAATTACTCCTAAAGTCTTGCGTCAACTACTCAAATAACGCTTTGTGTATGGGTACCCAAATTACAAAGACACATTTAAAAAGATTTGACCTATTTTTAATGTGGAAATACTTTCTCTGTCTTTTCACCTATTTTATGATATTCGCAACAATCTGAAAATAAAAAGATTTTTCCTGAAAAAAGCATAGAGGCCATTTTCCACTTTCTCGGCATGTTTCGTTCATAATTTAACCAAATGGATGGGAAGCTATAAAGAATATAGGGGGGTATTTTATAAAGAGGCATTGAAGGACGTTTTCCTGTATGTGTCAGCCCCTATTTAGTATGCGTATAGTATATTCATGTTCGCGAATTCAGCAAAAACGATTTAAGCCCTTCAGGAAATTTACATGTGTCTTTGAATGTCGAAAGCTAAATAACAGCGAAACAATGTTTAAAATTGACAACCTACGAAGTGGCGCACCCAGGTTTTTCTTTTGGGGGTGACTTATAAAAAATCTTCTCTCCCGAAACTTCTCTTTCGCACCCAAAGTGACTTTCTTAACCGACTGTCTAGAAAGTAGGGTACGGGAAGACAATATCAATTCTAATCGTGACATATGGTATTTGCAATGTTGTCAAATATTTGTAGTTTTTGTCGGCGTCAACTACAACCTTCTATAACAATTGTTTTCCACACATTTTTAGACAATTACTACAAGATTTAATGAATAAAATGTATATACCAAAAGATCGTTTGTACTTGTCTTTGTTGGTTTCTTGCGAAGACGGAGCTCCAACCCCAATTGACCTTAAAACTTATATTATACGTAACATATGTATATAGAAAAATAACTGATACATCTTTCTCAAATTCACGTCCAACTAAAATACAAGTTATAATGCCTGATTTAAATAATTTTTTTTACTATCTAGTTCGGAAGTTGAGGCATAGAAAAAATATACTGTACAACTCGAGTGATTGAAGCACTGTGTCGTGCTTAATTTGCTTCCTCGTGCTATATCATATCCACTATTGTTGTACAAACTACTATTTGCTACTTTTTTATTAGTAAACATTGTTTTACACACAGTTCACTCTATAAGTAAATCCATTCTCACGCACACATGTGCGTAAATAATAAAAACGCACAACTGTGCACAGTTGTACGTAAGATTGGATTTCCTTATAGAGTGAACTGTACGTAAATAGTAGTTTGTACAACAAGAGTGGATATGATGTCCATATCGCACGAGGAAGCAAATTGAGCACGACGCCGTAGGCGGAGTGCTCAAACTTCCGAGGGCAATATGGACAATCCACTCGAGTTGTACAGTATATTTTTTCTACGACTTAACTTCCGAACTTCATGTAAAGAATTTTAAAAAATTATTTAAATTAGGCATCATAACTTGTCTTTTAAGTTGGCCATGAACTTGTGAGAACGGCAATAAGAAACAATTGAACAAAAATTAATTTTGATGGCAAACCCATCGACCAAATTACACTGTAATATATTTATCGATTTGGGTAAGTTCTTATATTTATACACACTCACTTTTGAATATATCTATCTTTCTTACATTCGGCTTTTTGCAGAATAACAGACAAAAAGCGATATATGTATTAATAAACACGAACAATTTATTTTCTCAACCAGGTAATTTGATCAATAATTGTTTTACTGAAATGCACAGAAGAAAAATAGGTTTTTCGGGTTTATTTCTGCTTGCTTAAACAGTTAAAAATGGATTTTGTGCATTAATATGAATTTTTAACGTTCGCTATGGTCAAATTTTTCAAAACAAACGCCCATTTACAAACTAGCAACACTGTTAACGTGGAAAGAGAAGACGAGAAGTAGCAATAGTGTAAGAAGAAATACCATAACCTTAAAAATGTTAGTAAAAAATGTTTGTTTTTTCTTATAATTTCGTCTGTTTTATCGGGTTATCTTTATGTTCCACCATTTAAGAAAGAATTACCAGTTAATTTTCTATGTTTGTTGCGTATAATAAAAGTTTTAAGATCAATTGGGGTTCGATCCCCATTCAAAATATAGCGGAACATATCCCCGTGCACAAATATTTATAATAATAAATTATTTATATGGAAAAAAATTACCAAGGTTAGTAAGAAAACGTTCATTTGGTAGGTATATAGTACATTTTATGTAAAGCTTGTAGTAATTGTCTAAAAATGAGTGGAAATAAAGATATTTTTAAAATAAGAAAGTGCGTCTGTGTGCAAATCTTTAGTTCGGCAGAAATAACAATAATTTGGTAGAAATATATTTTGGTATTAATTTTGTTATTATACCTTCAATTTTTGCACCATTTCGTGTACTCTTTAGGAAAATATTGTGTATACACATAGACTCTGGGATAAATGTTTTGATTTAAATTTAAAAAGAACAAATTTCATCTGACGGATTTGCATATTTTTGAAGCATATTGTTAACCTAACTTCTCTCAACTGTCAGAAAACGAATTTACAACATGTAAATTTGGCTTCTCTGTAATTGACTACTGTGATTGGTCAGTTTCATAACCTAACTAGGATGGATATGAAATTTTGCCGCACAGTTAACTGGAATAGCCTACTTTACCCGCCACTAAAGTATAAAGGAAACAGCAAATTTCCATGTGGGAGTAGAAAAAACAATGTTTACTAACATAGTAGTAGAAAAAATAAATTCAGTAGTTCCAGTTATTTTTTTGTAAACGGTATACATGTAACACCCGAGTAGAGAATGTTATATAGCAGGCTATATGGCAGACCCTTAAAGCGAGGAAAATAATAAAAGTAAGTCTTTTTCATCGATATTTCTTCTGTTTATATCATTTTGCGATAAGCATTTTTGAAACTAAACAGCTAAAATTTATATTAGTTTTTTTTCTGTCATGAAAAACCCTATATTTTTCGATAACTCCCCATTATGAAGAAAGATGATTGCAATTTTTTATCCATTTATCATGACGGATCAAATTTATCTGTTTCCGTGCTAGCCAAGTTGACAGTGAAACTGAAAAATTATTTCTTAACGTCGTTTCGCAAAAATGGAAACGTTCAAGTATAGAAAATGACTGAATGATCGTGGAACGAAATATTGATGATAGGAAAAGAATGTACTGAATTCTTTATTGTAAAAATATACACGTAAAAGTTGCATGAGTTCGTAAACAAACGAAATCAATAATAATATAACCAGATTTATAAATGAAATAATGTAGAACTTGTGTAAATGTATTAGTAAAGAGTTAATGACCAAAAGAATAAGGAAAACTATTTTTTCTACTCCCACATGAAAATTTGCTTTACACTAAAGTAATTGGAAAAGTGGGATTTTTCTTTTAACTGAACGGATATGAATTCATAAAATTGACCATATTATTGATCACAGTGGTCAATTATAAAGAATTCAAACATACAAGTTGTAAATTTTACGAGTCGTAACCCTTGACAGAAGTGAGGTTAAGAATGTGCAAATCTTTTAGATAAAATTTGTTATTTTTTAATTTAAATAAAATGCATTTATCCCAGAGTCTATGCTTACACAATTTTTTCCTAAAGAGTGATTTCGTGCACTCTTTATGAAAAAATTATGTAAGCATAGACTCGGTGCGAAAATTGAAGGTATAAGACCAAAATATATTTCTACCAAACTATTGTTATTTTCTGACCGATTTGTGCACATATGCACGTTCTTATTTCAATACCCTCCAGTTCTACACTTACTTCTAGACAATTCCTACAGGATTTAATATTTCCAAGATTTATTTAAATGAATGAAATGTACTATATAGGTACCTACAAAATGAACGTTTTTTACTAACCTTGGTTGGTTTTTTGCCGTGCAAATATTTTTCCATCGCGATATTTTCTGATATATTTTGAACGGGGATCTAACCCCAATCGAACTTAAGATGTATTATACACAACAGATATAAAAAAAAACCTGGTATATCGTCCTTAAATAGTGAAAAATAAAGTTAAGTACATAAAATCAGATTAAACAGACCGAATTAAAACATTTTTAGAAAAAAATTAATTCCCACATTATGTAATGGTTTTAAGGTTAGGTATATTTTTCGTTTTGTTTTGCACAGAAAAAATAACGGTTTGTTCGAGTTTATTACGCAAACAGGCAAAGGTCATGGTTTAGAAAAATAAATTGTCTGTTTTTATTTATAAATATATCGCTCTTTGTCTGTTATTCTACAAAAGGCTGAACAGAAGATAGATATATTAAAAGTTATTTTGTGTAAATATAAGAAATGACCCTAATCGACAAATGAGACCATTATTTGCAAAAGTCTCTAATCGACAAAATAATCAAAATTCACTTTTTTCGCTAATTTTATCAGATTTTTGATAGGGAAAAGTTTCAAAACTGCTTCTTTGCTATATAAAATCGGTGAAAGAATTATCGATTTTTTGCAAAATTCTCTCTTTTTATTAACGGTATATTTGCAAAACTGCCTATTTGCTCGCCAGCCAATAGGCATTCTCTGTTTCGGCCCACGTGACTAACCGGTGTGAATAGTGCACGGAGGGGATTTATTTACATTTTTAATCAGTAATAGCAATTTCGTTGTTGAGTGACCGGTTTAATCTTGTTTGTGTTAAAAAAATATGTTTGTTGGTCCATAATTAATGGACGCACTGTATATGTTTACGCGTACGTTATCACCATATAAGTTCTTCGGTGTACAATGACATATATTACAACTCTTGTAAAATCTTGGCTGCGATTTATTGAAATTTTTTTAATTTCACAGCCAATGATAATGTAAAAAAATACAATAAAATTGTCGTAAACATATACTTTTGTAAGAATATTGAGTTTGTACTGTTAAATGACGTCTATTTACTTAACAATTATAATTCTAAAGAAAGCTGGACATTAATTGCTTCGAAAGCGCTTCAAGTACACTAGTACCTAGAGCACTGTGCTTAGAAACACTTTTAAAGTACAGTGCTCGGTAAAGAATAATTGAAGCCCTTTATAAAGAGTACTTGGTAATTTAATTTCGCATTTCAAGTCATTTAAAGTGCTTGCAAGCATTCAAAATCATTAAAAGTTACTTTCCTCCGTAATTGGTAATGGCAAGCACTTCCAAATTGCTTGATCCTGACAATTACTTTTACAAAGGGCTTGGTGCTCAAAGCACTTTTTCCGATCGCTTTGCTTCTAAACAACAATAGGCAGTTTAAGGAGTTGCGAACCAATATAAACCCTGATATTCCCATTTTTAGTTGGGAACTGTTACAAAACTGCTGTCGGGCTTGGCAATAATCAACCATTATTAAACTTTTAGTAGTTTGGAAGTTATTTTTACAAAAAAAAGTTTACGAAATGTGATTAGCACTTTTACTGGCCCCAATACTTCACTGATCCGAGAGTTCGGAAGCAATTTACTAAGTTTTGGTTAAATTGGAGGTTGGCAATATCGGAATTGAGAGTAAAAACATGAAAGATACGCTATAAAAGTTTTAGTCGTTTTACTATAGTCTATTTCAGAAAGGGGTAGAGTAATAAACGCTCATTAGGTATGCAAAGGGACTACAGAGTGACCCAACGAATATTTAAGCCACTTTCATAATTTGGCATTGATTTCATTGCAAAATTCTTTATTTTCATCAAGTGCAGGTAGACTGGGTCAATTTATGGATTTTGCCTTTGTTATCCATTCACAAACACTGAAAATGGTGTGACAAAGGCGTGCATTATGTACATAGTATTATTTACACTTATTTTTTATTAAACATAAAAAAATACAAAATACATTATACCGAAATTAAATTATAAAAAATCATAATATTCCTCGTCATCTGAGGAACTGTCATCTCCTCTTGGCGTTATAATTAACGGGTTGTTGGTCCGATCGATCAGGTGGTTAAGATCCCACATTTCTCCTCTTCTTTAATGACATGATGGGCTGCTTTTCGTCAGTTCTCTGGTGTCACTTCCTTAATGGCTTGATCAAACAGTAGGTTAACGTCTTTCATTTTGAATGTCATGTGGTGGCTTGCTACCAATTCTTTCACTTGCGCCCATATACGTTCTATAGGATTTAGCTCGTATGCGCAGCAGATTATTATATCTTTCACGGCATATTTCATAAAACGATGTTTGTGTAAATTTGCTATAGCTAATAGTTCCTTCTTTATCAAATTATCTTCAAATTCAATGCTTTTGGTGGTTAACTAGTCGATAATTTCTTATTTTCTCCACGATGAAGTTGGAGTCTTCTCTGTGCGTCGAGAATGATAGCTTACATTATCCATAACTACTTGAAGATATTTTATCAAGAAGAGACAGTTCGAAGCACTACGAAACTGTTTTAAACTGGTTACATTCCTTCATTTGAAACTGATTACAGTCCTTCATAATTTTTTTTGTTATATTCGCACTGTATAGAACAAATACAAACTATACCGCTTTTGAGTAGATTTAATTCTTAATCGACATACAAATTTTCGTTATTCGCTGTCAAATATTAATTTTATTCGTCTTTTTTAGTATTCTCTAAAGGACAATGCGAGACCAACCGCTACAGATTTTTGGCCAAAACAGGAGGATATGTATGGGTGGTAACGCAAGCCACCTTAATCTATGACAAAATGCAGAAACCCCAAAGTGTCGTGTGTGTCAACTATGTCATCAGGTAAGTTTTTTTTTTAAAGTTATATTATAGAAAAAACAGCTGATGTCAAATACTGCGCACACTAACAGGAATTTTCGACCCATGGTATAGACTAGATCTCGATAAAATATGAATCTTGCTAAAATGATCTTGGTAAAAATATCAACCGCTCTGTCTATTTACACTTTACAGGGTGCTATAAATTCGTGTGCGTACAAGGGGATCTCGAAAACGGTAAGAGATACGAAGATGGTTAAATTAAGGCAAAGTTGCATATTTTAAGGCTTAATAATTTGGTGAAAGAAAATTCCAAATATTCCGAAAACCTTCGGAGATATCCGAAAAAAGCCGAAATTTTTAGTTTTGGATTTAAATTTTTGCGCCTTCATTTTTGACTTTGGAACAAAACAAAAAACACTTTCTCATAGCCGTTCTTTAGTTTTCAAATTCGACGTTTCGTTCTTTAGTTACCTACCTTAATTCAATTTTTTTAAATACGGACCTGGAATTTTCAAAACATTTTTAGAGACTTCTACGCTTTGGAAATTTAATAGAATTAAAGTATTTTTTAAATTTTAAAGTTTTGTCATCAAATATCACATCATTAATATTTCAAATTATTATTTCTTTACTATTACGGCTCTGGCAATTATTTTTAGTATAATTAAAATATTAAAATTACATTACGTTTTATTTCAATAAGAATTACCGTAACAATACTCTAGGAAGTAAGTAAGTTTCGAAGGCATGAGAAGTAATTCTATTTTTATTAATAGGTACATATATTATTTATTTTATAAATATAACATCTTAAGTCCTGTGGTTTTTGCGTTAGACCTAGACCGAAATGCTGTAATACAGAAAAAAGTTAATGCTCCCGAGTAAAGAAAAGGAAACTGGAGTGTTAGTTTAGTTATGTTACTGTAATGCGCTTAAGTTTGTTTCAAAAACAATTTAAAATATTTTTTACTGTTTATACGGTCTGATGATGCCAGTTTCTGGCGAAACATGTAACAAAGAGACAGAAAAATATTTGAGGCTGAGACTTGTGGTCTATTCTCTTACAAAATATCAAATATCAGGCATTTTTGGGTAAAAATGGACGGATTTTTTAGATCAGATCAGAGATTTTTTTGGTTTGGCTCTAAATGTTCAGTACCGTAATGACATAAAAAGATAACTTGAAAAGATGTGTTATTAGATGACAAAACGGTGAAAAAATGTATGATTTTTATGTAGTATTGTATTTGTAAAGCTTAAAAGCCCCTAAAAATGTATTTAAACTTCCAGGTCCTTATTTAAAAAAATTGACTTGAAGTGGGGATTTAAAGAACGAAACGTTGAATTTGAAAACTAATAACGCCATCTTGTAGATCATAAAAGACGGCTACGATAAAGCATTTTTTGTTTTTTTCCCAACTCAAAAATAACGGCGCAATAAACTAAAAACCAAAAATAGAAATTTCGGTTTTTTTTGGATATCTCCGAAAGCATTCGGAATATTTACAATTTTCTTTTACCAAATTATGAAGCCTCAAAATTCGCAACTTTGCCTCAATTTAACCATCTTCGTATTCTTACCGTTTTCGAGATCCATTTGTAGCACCCTGTATAAATAATTTTTCTGTACAACCACATTTTGTATCGTTAGTTTGGCGGAAAATAATTGCTATAATAAATGAATAAAATTCTAGTAAAATCAAGAACTTCAATGGGAATACAGGGTGTCCGGGAACCGCTTCGATCTATAATATAGACAACTATACATAGGAACATTTTGAAAATTTGACAGTATGCTAATGCTGATGGGGGCGACCGGGCTAAAATATTTTCATAATGGTGGTACTTCCGGTTATACCGGAAGTAAGTGTCAACTTGCTTATTTTAAATGGGACACCCTATATATTATTACATTTTTGCATTCTACGCAAGATTCTAAACAGATTTTGTATACCATGTCCTATACCTATATATAATCGTTTTTGACATATTTGAATTTTTATGTCAAAAATGACGTTTGCAAGCCTTAAAATGATTATCAATTTTTTTTTATAAAGAAGCCCTATTTATTTAATGTAAGTGGGATTCCTTGTTATAAAGGACCTGCTTACAGGGTGTTTAAAAAATAAGATTAAAAATTAAATTGAAAATACTGCAAATTGTCTAGATTTTCAAATGGAACCACGAATATTTTATAATTATTTCTTCTTTAGCATTCAAAATAAGGGTGTGTTTGTATAAGGTTGTATATCCCAAAAATTTTTAGTTTTTGAAATATTGCCAATTTAATATTTTTATATGGCAATTTTGCTGCAGATTTCAAGTGCAGTTGGCTATGACGGCGTTGAAAAACAATCAAATGCTAAAAAATCTTCTTTACATTTTCTATAATTTTTTTAACAGCACATTGTGATGGCTTCTGTTTTTGCGGATATCGAATGGCAAATGTGTCACATGTTCTTGATATAACTTTATCACATATTCTCCATAAATATTAAATAAGTTTAAATAATCTTCGTTTGTATAATTTAAGCGCCCAGGCATGATTATTAATAATGTCCAAATGGTAAGTGACAACTTCATAGATTTTTTAGCATTTGATTGTTTTTCAACGCCGTCATAGCCAACGAGTAACTGAACTTAAAATCTGCAGCAAAATCGCCATATAAAAATACTAAATTGGCAATATTTTGAAAACTAAAAATTTTTGGGATATAAAACCTTACACAAACTTACCCTTATTTTTAATGCTAAATAAGAAATAATTATAAAATTTGGGTGTTTCCATTTGAAAATCTAGACTTTTTGCAGTTTTTTCAATTTCATTTTTAATCTTATTTTTTAAACACCCTGTATTAATAGTTATCAAAATATTATAAAAATCTATTAAAGCAGGTCCTTTATAACAAGGAATCCCACAATAAATAAATAGGTCTAAATTGATAATTATTTTAAGGCTTGCAATCGTCATTTTTGACATAAAAAATTCAAATATGTCAAAAACGCTTAGATATAGGTATATGACATGGTATACAAAATCCACCTATAATCGTGCGTAGAATGTAAAAATGTAATAATATGTAGGGTGTTCCATTTAAAATAAGCAAGTTGACACTTACATCCGGTGTAACCGGAAGTGCCACCATTATGAAAATAAGTTAGCCCGGTCGCCCCCATCAGCATTAGCATACTGTCAAATTTTTAAAATTTTCCTATGTATAGTTTTCCATATATAGATCGAAGCGGTTCCCGGTGGGACACCCTGTATAGCGCCAGATATTGTTATTATATTCATACAAAAAGGGACAACTTCCTTACGTATGCATAGAGATTTCGACGTCAGTTGTGATTTTCTTTGCTTGCTTGGCGAACCCATTTTAGGAATTTTAAAATAAGATTTCCTTGCATGAAATCCCCTAGCGTACTTTGTTTAAATAATTCTAAAGATACAAACAATTTCCATTCCCGTTTTAGTTAAAATTTGCTTCTGGTTAGGTGAACTCGTTAATCTGTTTTACATTTTTTTGTGATCAGTGTCAGAGTGATACTTTTTATGAATCGCTGCAAATAAATATTTGTATTATACAGGGTGTTTTATTAGGGTTGGCTAACGACCATATTTCGGATACTGGTCATAGAAACTCGGAGAAACAAAATTGTAATTAATGTGGCTATGAGAAAATCCAGGAAATAATTTTTAAGTTCTGCATTTTTCCGTAATTGAAAATTAATTCTTAAAATTCTAAATTTATGCGATAATTCCCTCATTAAGGTATACCTTTGTAACGTCATAAAAAAGCACACTTTTTGTAATCCCCTGTACGTAAAATATATACGAAATCTAAAGATGTATGTTGTAGTTAAACGTTTATAAAATTTAAAACGTTTAGCTTTATTAGTTTCAAAATTACCGAACTTATTTCTTTTTAAGGTTTTTACATAAAAAATTCAATTTAATTCATATCTCGAAAACGGTTAGAGATAAGTATAGATTTATTAATAACCAAAGTTACTTAGGTTTTTAATAAGGTATTCAAAAATGCTAAATTATGCAGTTTATTTTGATGTGAAATAGCATAATTAGCCATAACTACCGGTGTAACCGGAAGTAATACGGACGTCCAAATATGATATTTAAAAAATTCAAACTAAATTATGCCTGCCACCAAATTTTTTAAAAATATAACTTTCTCGTTTCCGATATACAGGGTGTCCACGAAATGACACGCGTCACCATAACTTCCTTAACCGAAAATAACTTACCTATATGCAATGTTGCTTTATTTTGCCGCTAGCAGGGTGCTAAAGTTTTCAAATTAATATAGTTTTTTCTGAATAATTTCTAAACGCCTTTATCGATTTTCACTAATTTTGTAACTAAGAATGACCACTATTAATAGCGTGTTTTGACGTATGCGCCATCTTTTTTTAATACCTGCAAATTTAAAAATGGCGTGGGATTGGTAAATAAAAGTTCCTCTTTTTGTTACCCCCGGTATAAATGACTTTAATTATTTCTCTGACACTAGCTGACTTTATGTTGAAACTTTTTTGTCTCTTGTAAAATTTTAGTCAGACAAAAAAGTTTCAATGTGAAGTCAGTCAGTGTCAGCGAAATAATTTAAGTCATATACGAGGGGTAACAAAAAGAGGATTTTTTATTAACAATCACACACCCTTTTTTAATTTGCAGGTATTAAGAAAAGATGGCATACGTCAAAACACGCTATTAATAATGGTCATTCTTAGTCCTGAAATTAGCGGAGATCGATAAAGGCGTTTAGAAATTATTCCGGAAAAACGATATTACTTTAAAAACTTTAGCGCCCTGTAGCGGCAAAACGAAGCAACATTGCATATAAGTAAGTTTGCCTAGATCGCCTTATTTTTAGTTAAAGAATTTGTGATGAAGCCTTGTACAGTCATTTCATGGACACCCTGTATAATAGGCCACCCAACGTGAATCACTCTGTATCAAGCCCTTTGTTTCTTAGTCAATTACATATATGAAAACATCTTCATTTAACTGAAATTATTTAATTTTGTCTATGTTTTAGATGTAGTAGATTACTGTTTTGGTATTTTTAATTCTGCAGTTTCAGCATGATAAGAAAATAAAACATTTTCATAATTTTAACTTAATTTATTTACCAAATAAACCATTAGGGGGTTCGCCAAGTCATTCTGCTTCCAGCTTTTCCGATTACAAATTTCATTTGGACGCAAATAACCGAATTATTAGGGAGATCTCGTACTAAGAAACTATTACCGTATAACCGTAAATAAAATTTTTGTCTTATTACTTAATAGCTAAACCGCAAAATGTCTGGAATCTTTTTATACAGTGTGTCCCCGCGAGTGGACCTTCCTAGACTTGTAAACTTTATTATTTTCCATTTTAGAGGAACAACGCATTCTTTATTCGAAGTTTTGCTTATTGTGAAACCCATAACCAATTTAAAATTCTAGAACATACTTACAAGGATGTAAGAACATAAAAAATATAAACATTAAGTCGTGAATAGAACAGTAACTGTGATTTAAAAAAATCAAATTTGAACTTAACAATCTCAATTCGATTGAGTATTTTTAGAGAAATTTATTTAGAGATGGTAACCAGGTAGAATTTACGTGGCGCCTGTCACACTCTATATGGCTGTACCTTACCAGAATGTTAATCGTTTGGACCTTAGGACCTGTTTCTCAATGTGTTGTAACCTTATTTATCACATGAAATAACTTTCATATTAACAAGATTAGAATTTGATTTCTTTTTTTTAATTAAAAAAAATTAAAATTGTTTTCATTATTATTTTTAACGCGTCATCCATACGGCAACTTAGGCAATGTTACGATACCTCCCTAATAATTCATCAGATTTACTGCGCTGAATATTTTTCGATTACGTGGATAATGTCATTCTTCAGATTCGTTATTTATCGCATATTTTAATCGGGATCAAAAAAATCGTTCGTCAACGCACTCTTGCTCTTCATTTGCGGTGGAATATTTTCGAATATGAAACTTTATTGAAAATGGCATTTTTAAGTTGATTCGTTAATTTTAAATTGTCTACCTGCGTAAACATCTGATTAATAAAATATTTTATTTTGAGCGCAAATATCCTTTTTTTTTTGCAACGTATGGGATGATCAAGATATATAATTGTTATATAAAGGTAATAAAAGATTATAAGGGGTTTATAAGATTACAATAAGTTACAAGTATATAATAAATTAATATAGGTGTTTCCATCACCATTTCATAAAACTTTTAGTAATTAGTTACCAATCTGTTTATAATGAATTGATATAAGGTTTGCCGCAACCTCATTTATACAACTAGAATATCCGTAGTTATATAGAAGTGATAGTAATCGCCGTTATAAAACCTGGAAAATGGTGGTGTTGGCTATGATGTATTATAAAACTCTAGGTAATATTATTAGTGGTCACCGCTTCTTTTATATAACTTCTCAAACCTTTATATAAACTTCTTGGTTATAAAATGGCCGTCTCCCATAACAGTATAAAACACCTAACCTAACAGTTTTTTGCTTTTCTAGTATTTTATAATAAATAAGCTCAACACTTTATTTTACTGCGAAATTGTAAAATCTATACTAAAACATTAAATTCTGTGTCATCAAACGAAGGTTGTATATCTAAAAGTTATATACTGTTACTATTTGTCATATAATGTCACCATGATGATATGGTGACATTAGGCTTTCCTTTCCGACGCTACTACATTAATTTCGCCATTTGGCTTTGAGTAACTTTCTATTACATTTTTAAAAATGTTCTTAAAACATTTTTTTACTTTCGTTGCATACTGTAAAAATATTGACATTCTGATAAACAAAGTTGATCATTGTGCTTTATCCGTCCGTGCCAAATAATAATTGAGTTAAATGCACCAACGTGGCAATCTAAATAATAACAGCTTGTGCTACGTCACTCTAAGTTACTTTTGTCATTACAAAAACAAAATAGACCAGATGTTTCTGCTAATTTTAAACTGCAGTTTTAACGCGTTAGGCAACATATGGATTTAATATGAATGTCAATGGATGGACTTTTTAATCAAAGTTTTGAGATGCATCAAATGGAGGTTTTTATATCACATCAAAGACCTATAATTTGCTTTTAATTTGTTGTTCCATGATCCGTCTAAGCCGGATGCCCTTCGGGCATGTTGGACCCGTTGCACACTGGGTCACATCATAACCCCATTTTTCGTTTTTAATATTACGGATTTGTTGTTCTTCAACTATGACATTTAGTGGTTGTAAGAAGAGACCATCGAAAATTTATTTATAAAAAGGTTGCCGACATCAAACAGCTTCGCCAGCATCTACCTGGACCAACAAGTTAGAAGAAAAATGGGTTATTCTACACGAAATTCGGTTTTACTGATCGAAAAGTCAGAAAAAACGTTAAAAATGTATATTTTCGGCGCTTGTGCAAAAATGTATCTCTCCAGAGAAGCACCCATAGATTTAATATTCTTTCTCGGATGACCTATGTATATGGGTGATTCTTTGGATAGAGAAATTTTTACACGAGCGCCGAAAAAAGACATTTTTAACGTTTTTTCTGGCTTTTCGATCAGTAAAATAGAATTTCGTGTAGAATAACACATTTTTTTTAACTTGTTGGGCCAGGTAGATGCCGGCTAAGCTGTTTGATGTCGGCAACCTTTTTATAAATAAATGTTCGATGGTCTCTTCTATATCCCATTTTCGACACTTTTATAGGGTATCTATCTAGGGTAAGTAATATAGATGTCACTTGCCCTTTTTGGGTCAAACTTAAAATGGTAAAATTAAAATTCGAAAATTTTCGCTCGCTTAAGAGATACGGGGGAAAATCAAAAAATTGACAATTTCCAAAGTACCCTATATTTTCTTAGTTAAAAGGGTACAGAACATTTTTTTATACAGGAGTTTCTTTATAATGATTGCTGAATAATCTGCCCTTTTCGGAATAATTATACGGGGTCTGATCAAAAAGTTATTGGACTTAACTTAATTTTTTTAAATGAAACACTCTGTTTATTTTAATCTAAAAAGATAGCATTTTAAATTATCCTTTTAAATATATAACACACCATGGATGATATTGGTTTCCTATAACATATCAAATTTTTCAAAATGTTGATTTTCAGAAACGAATATGTAAAAATGAAATTGACGTTAAATGTAACAGCTAGAATGTCAACATAGTTGTTTCTAGGATATTAGCTCTTGTTTCATGACCTACCGTGGTTGAAAATAATAAAAAATTATTTACATCGCTAAACACCAACACACTTTTATTTATGTTTTAAATCTTATTGGAATTGTTCACAAATAAGGGGAATACTGGAGATTTTTCGAATAAGAAACTGGACATAAAGCTGCATAAATCTTTAGTTTGGTGGTAAAAATATATTCTAAGTCTTATATCTTCAATTCGGCACATTTCGTGCACTCTTTAGGAAAAATTGATGTATGCATAGGATCTGACATATTTGTATCTTAACCTCCTTTTGCTAAGTGTCATACGCGTACAATTTTAAAACACAGTAAAATGTTGTTATGATGGTTTTTAAAACAATATTTTATGGCATTCATTCCTTTTTATCTGGTTTATTTATTTAGTACTACAGCTGATTGTGTTGAGAAAAATATAATATACAGGGTGATTTCTAAGTGGATACTTCTTTTTTAGCTGTGTATAGAAGGCATTAAAATAAACAACTTTTTCAAATACCTTTTTTCAAAAACTCAAAAATAGGCAAGATAGAGAAGTAAAAAATCTAAGTGCGCGCCTGGTCATCAAAACGTAGCTCGCTATACTTTATGTTGTTTTTCTTATCTTCTATTAGTCATGAAATTTACGAGTGGTGTTGAGCAATCCGCTACGGTGTGTTTTTCTGAAGCAAGTTAATTTTAAATTGGTGATACGTGAAAATGGTAAAATTTGTAAACAATGAATTAGTAGGTATGGTGCTAATTTAGGGTGAGTGTCGTCAAAGTGAGGCTGCTGCATCGAGATTATACGCAGAACGCTTTCCTTTGCGGGCTCATCCTACACCCAGAAGTTTTCTTAATGTTATTCAACGGGCAAGTTAGGCAGAACCGTATTTGATTCGTAGTGTACTAAATAAATGTAAGTACTTTATTTTTGAATTTTTTGAAAAAAGGCATTTGAAAATGTTGTTTATTTTAATGTCTTCTATACACAGCTAAAAAAGAAGTATCAACTTAGGAATCACCCTGTATAATAACTAATAAAAACTAATTACAACTAGCAACAATAATTATAATAATTAACAAAGCTGGGCAAAGCAGTCGAAAAAAGTGCTTTGAGCACCAAGTACTTTGACATGTGATTGCAATTACCGAGAAAAGTAATTTTGAGTTCTTGCAAACACTGTAAATGGCTTGAAATGTGAAATTCAATTACCAAGCACTTTTTATAAAGGGCTTGAATTATCGAACACTGTACTTTAAAAGTGCAAGCACTGTGCTCGAAGCTTTTTTCCAAATCTACTTCGGTCTAGTCACACCACGGAGGGTTTTGCAGAGTTACAATATAATGTATATGTGAGAGAGGGTGTGTGTGTGGGGGGGGGGGGGGGGGGGTAGTCATATGGGTGTAATAAATATTCTACTTAGGTTTATATCAAAAAACAACTTATTATCATATTATTTTTAGAGACGACAAACCAATCTCTTATTCATTTTAGTAGTTCTACAAAAATAAATTTAGATGGACATAGATTCAAAGGAAATAAAATACGTGGCACAACAGCTAAACAACGATATCAACGTTGTTCGATCGATTACAAAGAAACCGGCAGCAGTAAATTCGATATTCAATGAACCGATTTTGAAGCACAGACACTCCATAAGTTGATAGTATTCAGATTTTTCTTTAAAAGATTCCTTGACTTTGAGGCATGCGACGGTAAGGTTGTCCTTCTCTCTCTTGGTGATATCGCAGACAAAGATGCAAATCGTTATGGGTGCCTAAAATAAAAGAAAACCTATATAAAAAATACGTCGAGGCCATTGCATTTAAAATAGTAGTTTGTGCAACAAGAGTGGATATGATGTCCATATCGCACGAGGAAGTAAATTGAGCACGACGCCGTAGGCGGAGTGCTCAAACTTACGAGCGCAATATGGACAATCCACTCGAGTTGTACAGTTTATTTTTTCTACGACTTAACTTCATTCTAAGAATTTTAAAAAATTATTTAAATTAGGCATCATAACTTGTGTTTTAAGTTGGCCATGAACTTGTGAGAACGATAATAAGAAACAATTGAACAAAAATTCATTTTGATGGCAAACCCATTGACCAAATTACAATGTAACATATTTATCGATCTTGGTAAGTTCTTATATTTATACAAACTCACTTTTGAATATATCTATCTTTCTCACATTCGGCTTTTTGCAGAATAACAGACAAAAAGCGATATATGTATTAATAAATACGAACAATTTATTTTCTCAACCGTAGGCCGATTGTTTTACTAAATTGCACAGAAGGAAAAAAGGTTTGTCGGGTTTATTTCTGCTTGCTTAAGAATTATAACTCCGAAAGTACAACAAAATAGCTGTAGAATTCGTTTTAAACAGTTAAAAATGGATTTTGTACATTAATATAGATTTTTAACGTTCGTTATGGTCAAATTTTTCAAAAAATCGCCAATTTACAAACTAGCAACACTGTTAACGTGGAAAGAGAAGGCGAGAAGTGGCAATAGTGTAAGTAGAAATAACATAACCTCAAAAATTTTAGTAAAAAATGTTTGTTTTTTCTTATAATTTCGTCTGTTTTATCGGGTTATCTTTATTTAAGGAAGAATTACCAGTTAATTTTCTATGTTTGTTGCGTATAATAAAAGTTTTAAGATCAATTGGGGTTGGATCCCCGTTCAAAATATATCGGAAAATATCCCCGTGCACAAATATTTATAATAATATATATTATTTATATGGAAAAAAATAACCAAGGTTAGTTAGAAAGCGTTCATTTGGTAGGTATATAGTACATTTTATGCAAAGCTTGTAGTAATTGTCTAGAAATGAGTGGTAATAGAGATATTTTTGAAATAAGAAAGTGGGTCTGTGTGCAAATCTTTAGTTTGGTCAGAAAATAATAATAATTTGGTGTAATTTTGTTATTATACCTTCAATTTTTGCACCATTTCGTGTATTCTTTAGGAAAATATTGTGTATACATAGACTCTGGGATAAATGTCTTGATTGAAATTTAAAAAGAACAAATTGTATTTGACAAATTTTAATATTTTTGAAGCATATTGTTAACCTAACTTCTCTCAACTTTCAGAAAACGAATTTACAACATGTAAATTTGGCTTCTCTGTAATTGACTACTATGATTGGTCAGTTTCATAACCTAACTAGGATGGATATGAAATTTTGCCACACAGTTAACTGGAATAGCCTACTTTACCCGCCACTTAAGGGTTAAGGAAGCAGCAAATTTCCATGTGGGAGTAGAAAAAAGATTTTTCTACTCTGTGGAACTATATTTTTCTTTACAATAATATATAATAAAATAATAAGGAATAACAATGCAATTTTTCAGCTAAAACTAAAAGAGCTAACACAATAAAGAACTCATCGAATTATTTTTGAAATATACCAGCAATTTATAAATGTTCGAACGTGTTACTTACTATATAGACAATTAATAATAAGCTACCAGCTACTGCAGTACCAAAATGCCGTATATAAAGAGCATCCCTTAAAAAAGTTTGAAAACAATTTACGGTCAGAAATAGAAACTGGATTTCAAAAAGTTTCTTCAAATTAGCCACCAGTTTGTATAGATGAAGTGATAATATTTCTATTTTTTTCATATTTAGTAGGGTATCCTCTTTGGTTTGACAATTTTTTATGCTAGTAACAAGGTTTTGCACTCTCTGATACCTAGTCTTAATAGCTACTAATAACGTAATCATTGTAACAGGTATAACAACCATATAACTAATAAATATACTATTGCAGATTGGATACCATGAGTAAATTAACATTGTTTTCCAATTTTGCTTCTTTATTAAAAGCCATATTACGTAATCAAGGCACTTTAAAATAAATATAAGTAATATGAGATAATTTAAATAGGATTTAGCATTTTTTAAAAGATATTTCTCGAGTTGTGACTGTTTAGTAGACAAAATGTTATCGATTATTGAGAATTTGAGGAAAATTTTACACCAAACCATTCTTTTACTATAGGAGTTTATAATGGTAGTAATCAATATTAGAAATTGGCATAATGCTAAGGAAATCCCAAAACAATCTATAATAATTCTATACTTTTCTATCACTAATCTTTCCCATAGTATAACAGCGCCTAACAAAATTGTCAGGGCAGCAAATAATATTACTCTTTTCTTGTAGCTTTTTTCTCGTATTAGAATATTATTTTGGAAGTCGAAATGTGGAACAATTGAAAAATTACTCAAAACGGTTGCAATTGAATAAAAAAAGAACATGTCTTGCCCGCCAGACATACCGTTGAAAAGAGAACTTTATTAGTAATAATATTATATGTACGCAGGTCTCCTGATGATGATTAAAATATATTGATTAATTTTTAACAACAACTTTTTGTACCATATGCACATTAACAGAAATGTTAAATGAAATATTTGTTCCATGAAGGAATGAAAAATGATTTTGCTTTAAGAGGACAATACTTTGACCTGCATTTTTTTTAATGGTTGTATTCTATTAGTCTTGCTTTATAATAAATTTGATCCTCTCTTATGGTGATTTTGATATTCTGGAACTACACAATTAACTTTGATTATTTACTACTATTACATGCTAGGAACCCCTTTTGAAAATATAGACATTCCCTTGGCATTTTTTAAACTATTTTTATTGCGTAGAGATAGGATTTATGCCTACTAAACCAATTTTTAATTTGCAAAACAATTTTTTGCTTTTCTATTATATCTTTTTCGTTTTTTCTTATTTTTAACCGTTCTCATTTTAGATAATTTTTATACAATTTTACTTTTGGTAATAATTTTTATTTTATAATATTATAATTATTGATATGTTAATCTATTTTATCTTTAGCTGTATATTATTTTGTTTGGCAACTTTTTATGCTAGTAACGGGTAGAACAACTATAAAAGTTAAGTTATAGTGAATACAGTATTCGCCTGAAGACGACTGGAGATGCTTACCAGTTAAAACGTATTGATTCAAAACATATAAAGACAATGCAAGTCCAAAACTCTACTACCATTCAAGAAACGTCATTGTCTCCAACCTTTAAACAGATATTCAATAATTTATTGAATTATTTTGAATTGATATCTTCCTTGTTGGGGGGATTTTTTAAATTTATGTTTAATGAATCTTTTCTTGATTAAATTAAAAATGTTTCATTCTGGTTAATCTAGAATTAGTTCTTATGAGATATAAAATATAAAAAAATTAAAAAGTTAAACTACAAATAAAGGAAAAACCTATTGACAAACTATGAAACCAGATATTAAGTGGAACATAATCCTAAGTATGCTAATTTCAACACTAGTGTTAAATCTTTTTTTTTCACAAATCAAAGGCTCTTTTAATAATTCTTGATGCTCGTAGGAAAAGTAGTGTACATTACGTTTGTATAAAGTAGTTATATATGTTAGCGTCTGTAAATAAATTTTAAATTGAAAAATGTTTTTGCCGGCGTACAGACTCGATTAAAATTGAAAAAGTTTTATGCCTCCGCTGGAAATCGAACCCAGAACCTCTCGTTTACATGTCAAGCGCGCTGCCAATTGCGCTACGGGGGACCTGAAATTCTCTCACCAACTTCGGTCATATAACTTATTCAATTTTATGTTAGTAGTAATAGTCTGGAATCTCCTGTGATTCAGAGACCGGGGAGGGTGTTATAAGGGGTAGTGAGTGAGTAACCCTTCTGTTGTTTTATTACGCGCACTGTAAGATGTCATATATTTTTGCTTGGAACAGTTTGGAAGACTTTCTCAAAGAAAAGCACACTTTTGGAGTATGGGTGGTTTTAAATATATCATACCAGAATGTTTATTTACCGTGTCTACTTACCGCAAACACTAAACTGCCCAGCGCATCGAGTAGCTCGTACTTAGGTCCATATAAACGAGTACGAAGTGCTATTCCGAGAAAAACTTGAAAGGACGATATCGTCATTAGTAACAGTGGAACTTCAAAGATGTTTAAAAAGAACCCCGTTATTTTATATAGATAAAAAATGGCCCAATCTATTGTTTGAACTATTTTCAAAATTTCGTTTCTGTTTTGGTAGTTAATTGATTTTGGTAAGTCCTTTACCATTACCGTTACTCTTTGGTATCTCGATTTTAAAGCAATCAAGAGACTTATCATTGTAATCGATAAAATTGCGTTGTAATAAATTATAATAAAGTCACCGACCATATATAAATCTTTTAGCATTTTCTGGATATTTAATCCGTCTTTCCATAACAACGAAATTTGCTTTCCATAGACTAATAAAAATAGATAGGACGTCAAAGCGATAAAATAAAATTTGACATATTTTGAAATATGTCTTTCGAAACTCTGAACTTTAGGCGATATTGCACTGTCAATTTTAGAAAATGTTGAAAACATTTGGCACCATTGGGTCCTTTTTGAGTACGAAGTTATTAAAACAAATATTACTGTCACTACTAAACTACACGTTCCAGTACATTGAACAAGTGCTAGAAATATGGTTACTTTCTTTAAAAATAAAACTTTGGTCCAGCAGTATTTATTCGCTAGAAAAATTGCAATTATAACATAAATTGTCATTCTTCTTTTGTATTTTTGTTCTTTTATAAGTATATTTTGTTTAAAATCGTAGTAGGGAATTATAGCTAAAAAACTGAGAAAGTTAGCAAGGGCTTCAAAATAGAATATGGTCTTATTAGACTTCATTTTTAATTTGAATATCAAACTTACATTCGTTCAAACATTTAATTGATAATCCTCCATTTTTGTGTACCTTTACTTTGTTGTTCATTTACTAATTACTATATTATCGATTTTTAAACAAGCTGTACAGCGTGTCCACAATCTGATGTTTGTATTTTCTCTGTTAGTATAAATAGATGGATGTGCTTTTGCGACACAATTTTATATTTTAATTGCAAACACTACACGATCATCTACAGTCTTGATAAAGTCCAACCAAGACCATAAAGAGACAGCCTCGTGTTGGTTGATGCGGAAGGTGTGACGTCTTTAGCTAAGCTTTTATTAGGGCACTATATGCATATTTTTCTTTTCGTTTTATTTAGAAATATATCCTTGAGAAGGTCAAGTAGAGGAAGCGCCGCAAATATAACATTAATTTATTGAAAGAAATATCTGGAAACCTTTGTTAAGTAGATGTAAACTTGAAAGGCCGCACACGAACTAAACGCATGACTGCACCCATCTCAGTTATGCTTCAGTGTAGAGCTGTAGTTTCTTTACTTATTTAGTATTCACCTAAATACGACTGGAGATACTTACCGGTTGAAACGTTGTGATGTAACACAAATAAAGACAATGCAAGTCCAAAACTCTTCTATCATTCAAGAAACATCATTGTCTCCAACTTTCAAACAGACAAAATATAACATGGTTGTTTACATTTTTTCTTCAGTAGAAAAACTTCAGCAAAAGATGCCTCTTTGTGAACTAATGCAAACCAATATTATTGACAGTCCTGAATGATATTAACCCCATCAATGTATGAAATTTACCCTTACATGATCAATATTAGTATACCGTCATTCCATTATTATTGTTACAAAATTATTACGTTTTTATTGTGATTTATCTTAACGAATGGTTTTACTTAGATCATTTTATGATTGATATCTGGTCGTATACGGACGCCTAATAATAACGCGATAGAATTTTGGATCTTTATTTTTTGTACAGCTATTAAATAAAGTAATGATTTCTTATATTATATTTTATACGTTTTTTATACAGGGAGTTCTTAAAATTGTGCCAATGTTTCCATTTAAATAAATGTGCATAATCCAGTTTTTGCAAATGGAACACCCTATTTTTTAGCTTACTAACGTGTAGAGAATTAAATTTCCTATCTAAATGCCTAATATGTTACACATTTTTAGTCGTTTTGGAATTATGAGCAATTTAAATAAAAAATGTTTAAATTTAAGTTAAATATGACAACTAACAGGGCTAAGATAAGTGACAACTTTAAAATCATTTTGGTCAAGGCCTACTTTACAAATTGGCAACAAAGATCAAAGTCACACGAAAATCCCAGTTGAAGCCTTTTTTTCAAAAATAATGTCGCGTGAACACAAACAGAAATTTTAGGATTTTTTATTTAAATTGCTCATAATTCCAAAACGACTAAAAATGTGGATTGTAATATATTAGGCATTTAGATAGGAAATTTAATTTTCTACGCGTTAGTAAGCTAAAAAATAGGGTGTTCGATTTGCAAAAATTGACTTATGCACATTTATTTAAATGGAAACATTGACACAATTTTAAGAACTTCCTGTATAAAAAACGTGAAACCTAAGTAATTTAAACTAAAGATCTATGTATTACTTGAAAGCTTACAAAATTTTAAATGTTTATCTTTATTAGTTTCAAAGTTATTAAACTTTCTTCTCGGAGCGTTTTTACACAGAAAAGTCCTTTTATAATTCATATCGCAAAAACGGTTAGAGATAGGAATAGATTATTATTAACAAAAGTTATTTAGATTTTAATAAGGTAATCAAAAATTCTTAAATATACAGGGTGTTCCGTTTGAAATAGCAAAGTTGGTATTAACTTCCGGTATAACCGGAAGTAATAAAAACGTCAAAAAATAATGTTTTAAATGCTCAAAGCCAATTATGCCTGCTATCAAATGTTTAGAAAGATAAGTTTACTCGTTTCCGAGATCTTCTAATAGGCCACTCAACGTGAATCACCCTGTATTTTCTACTTAATTATTATAATAAAAATTATTTTTTCTACTCCCACATAGAAATTTGCTGTTTCCTTTACACTAAAGTGTGTGGAATAGTGGGCTATTCCGGTTAACTGAACGGATATTATTTCATATTTATCCTAGTTAGGATATGAAACTAACCAATCACAGTGGTAAATTACAAAGAACCCAAGTTTAGACGCTGTAAAATTTACGTTTTCTGACACTTGACAGAAGTGAGGTTAAGAATATACTTCAAAAATATATACAAATCTGTCAGATAAAATTTGTTCTTTTTTAATTTAAATCAAAACATTTATCCCAGAGTCTATGCATACAAAATTTTATCCTAAAAAGTGCACAAAATGGTGCGAAAATTGAAAATATAATACCAAAACATATTTCTACCAAACTATTATTTTCTGACCGAACTAAGTATTTATGCACAGATGCATTTTCGTATTTTAAAAATTTCCTGTTTTCCACTCATTTCTAGACAATTACTATAACATAAAATGCATAAAATGTACTAAATATACAAAATTAACGTTTTTTACTAACCTTGGTTCGTTTTTGCCATGCAAATATTTGTCCACCGCTATATTTTCTGATATAATTCAACCCAGATTTATCTTAAAACTTATTATACGCAACAGAATGATATAGAAAATTAACTGTTAATTCTGCCTTAAATGATAGAACATAAAGATGAGTACATAAAAGCAGAAATTATAAGATTTCTAGAAAAAAATTCATTTCGTTTTTTACTAAAGGTTTTAAGGTTATGTTATTTTTACAGTATTGCGATTTCTCTGTCACGTTAACAGTGTTGCTAGTTTGTAAATTGGAGATTATTTTGAAAAACTTTACCATAGCGAACGTTAAAAATTCATATTAATGTATAAAATCTAATTCTACATCAGCTATTTTGTTGTACTTTCAAAGTTATAATTCTTACATTAGCAGAGAAAAAAACGAACAAACCCTTTTTTCTTCTGTGCCTTTCAGCAGAACAATTTAATCAAACTAGCTATGGTTGATAAAAATAAATTGTTTAATTTTATTAATAAATATATCGCTTTTTGTCTCTTATTTTGCAAGAGAGAGATATTCAAAGTGATTTTGTGTAAATATAAGAAATGCCCAAATCGATGAATATGTTACAGTGTAATTTGGTCCACGAAATTGCCAACGAAATGAATATTTCTCCAATTGGTGTTTTATTATTTTTCTCACAAGTTCACAGGCAACTAAAAAGACAAGTTATGATGCCTAATTTAAAAATTAAATAAAGTTCGAAAGTTGATTCGTAGAAAAAAATATACTCTACAACTCGTGTGGATTGTCCATATTGCGCTCGGAAGTTTAGGCACTCCGTCTTTCGTGCTCAATTTACTTCCTCGTGCGATATGGACATCCTATCCACTCTTGTTGTACAGACTACTAGATATTCTTATAAAAAATGGTATTACAGAAATTAATAAATATAATTCTTAAAACAGTAGCGACAATTGCTTGTAATAAATATATCAAGTAAATAATAGGCTATATACACTTTTGACTCAATACTTTTTGTTACAATTTTACCTGCGGTGGTAAAGGGTAGCTCGTTGACAGACCCTATTACGATTTTGTACTATCCCTTTTTAACGGGATCAGAACGGAGCGAAGACGTATCGGCGCGTCGACTACAAGCGATCGGAAATACTATATGGTTGAATTTTGCATGATGATTAAACCAATAAGAAGTGGAAAATGTGCTCTAAAGGCCAATAGAATGTTCATAAGAGTAAATTAGATATGGTTTTAAAACTCCTCGTACGGGAACATCGGTCCTTTTTTATATTTTTTGCAGGTGTTTTTTTACCGAAGACGGAAATATAAACAAGAATGCTATATTTGTAGGGGGGGGGGGGGGCATATTTACGGTTTAAATATAACGTATTTTATTTTGTTGACTTAAAAATAAATAAGTACAGTGTTACAAAATTAAAGAATTTCTTCAAAATATATTCCCAACTAATAAATATTATGTAGGTCATTACATGGGGGACAATATAATGTATTTATCATTATTAGCAATATTAATATTTAGTTATAAGAATTAATAATATTAGAAGGATAAAAAAATTTAATAATTGACTACCAACTAAAGTCCGACACAGACAAAGATGGGTCAATGATGTATATTTAAATTTACTCACCGAAAACATCACGTTGAGCAAAATATCAACTGCATTAAATTTGTAAATATACATATAAAGAGTTAGTGCAAGAAATGTTTGATGCGAAGACATAGTCATCAACAGCAGCGTAACTTCAAAAATATTATTGAAACAAACCATAATTGTATGCAAATAAAAAATTGATCTATCCACCATTTCAATAATCTTTAAAATGTCACTTCTGGCAAGGAATCAGATTCCAATCTCGTTATCTTCTTTCGTAACTTTTTATATCTCGATTTAATTGCTACCAAAAGACTGAGCATCATAATCGATAAAATGACGTTGTAATAAATTAATGCAAAGTCCCCCAAAACAACAATACTTAAGTTTACTATTTTAAAATTTTTAAACGTACCATTTTTTTGAATAAGAATTATGTAATTGCCACATATTATTGAAAATAAAAGAAGCGTAAAAGCAGTTAAACACCGCATGGCATGTTTTGATAGGTTTCTTTCAAATTTTGAAATTTTAGTCGTGGTGATCCTATCAAAGGCAGAGAAAGTTAAAAACATTTTTAGCCATATTGATCTTTGACGGTACGAACTTATTACAATTAAAATTAAATTGACAGCAAAAATTAAACTGGCGGTACTCGCAATAATCGCCAAATAAGCATGCGTAGTTTTATGTGCATCATACGTAATTATAGAATATTTCACCGTTTCAGAGGTTAATATGGCAGCATAAACAATAATTATTTTCTTGTATCTTGGGTCATTTTTAAGCTGATTTAAATTAAAATCATAACTGGGAGTTACAGCTAAAAAACTAAGAAACTTAGCGACTGGAATATAGAAATCGTACTTTTTAGGTGCCATTTTAAGCATGCTGGTCTACATTTCTTTGTATTATTACTTGATTAACGAATATTTTTGGACTGTGTCAGAATAGACAAAATGTTATACTAACACACAAAAATAATTAGTTAAATTTAGAGTTTTTTTTAAATTAATAAATAGCCGATTGGACTAGCGCCGCCTTAGATTGGGAAAATGAGATAACTGAGTAATTAATAAGTAAAATTGTGTGTTTTTTTTATGACCTTGAGGTATTGTCAACAACATCATTATACAGTGACCGGCAAAAAGTTGGACCCATGGGAAACTTTTTTATTATTGAAATTGTAAAAAAACTTTTTATGCTAATAGCCTCTGCTTAATTGGTAACGTAAAAATTTGTTTTGACATTAGTCACGTGACTATACTCGTTTGTCTGGAAAATTGAAAAGTACATATATTTTGTGGTGCAAATCTGGTATTAGAGTACAAGATATTGAAAAAAATTATTTGCAAAAAGTGTTTAGATTTTAATTTTATACTGGTGTGCACAGTTTAAAACAAAAATTCAAGAAAAAAATATCTTTTTTTAAATTTAAAAAAATATAAAATGTTATATACCTACTTTCATATTTCCATCAATTTATTGAAAATGTGTTAAATGAGTAAAAACCAATATTTAAACATTTTATTTAAACATTTTTATTATCTTGAAAAAATGTTATTTGCTAAAATTCAAAATTTAGCTTTTTATCATGTAACTGGGTGCGTCCAGGCCCTGTATCTAGCAACCATATTTACCAATTATAGGTATTTCTGGAACAATATGCTTACGAAAGGCATATCTTTCTAATTTGAACAAGTTTTAACGTGTCTCCTAAAGTTTCTCCTACCAAATTAAAAATTAGAAAAAAAAAATACTTGGAATCAATTTATTTATTTTTAGAAATTGATTCCAAGAATTATTTTTTCTAATTTTTAATTTGGTAGGAGCAATTTTAGGAGACACGGAGCGAAGACGTATCGGCGCGTCGACTACGAGCGATCGGAAATACTATCCATTGGTTGAATTTTGCATGATGATTAAACCAATAAGGAGCGGAAAATGTGCTCTAAAGGCCAATAGAATGTTCATTAGAGTAAATGAGATATGGTTTTAAAACTCCTCGTACGGGAACATCGGTTCCTTTGTTATATTTTTTGCTGGTGTTTTTTTACAGAAGACGAAAATATAAACAAGAATGCTATATTTGTGGAGGTTACCATATTTACTAACGGTTTTTAAATATAAAGTATTTTATTTTTTGTCTTACAAATCAAAAAGACTGAAGTGTAAATGTATTACATAATTAAAGACTTTCTTCAAAATACAGGGTGATTCCTAAGTTGATACTTCTTTTTTAGCTGCGTATAGAAGGCAATAAAATAAACAACATTTTTAAATCCCTTTTTCAAAAAACCCAAAAATAAACTACTTACATTCATTTCTTACACTACAAATCAAATACGGTTCTGCCTAACTTGCCCGTTGAATAACATTAGGAAAACTTCTGGGTTTAGAGAAAAAACATCCGCACTTTTACGACACTAAATAAGCACCATAATTACTTCATTGTTTTCAAATTTTACCATTTTCACCAATTTATTAAAAGAAAACCACACCGCACCGCGAATTGACAAAATTAATAACTGAACACCGATCCGTAAAATGCATGACTCATATACAAAAAAACGGAGAAAAACGATATAAATTAAAGGTCTACGTTTTGATTACCAGGCCCGCACTTAGATTTTTTACTTCTGTAACTCAGCTATTTTTAAGTTTTTTGAAAAAAGGTATTTGAAAATGTTGTTTATTTTAATGCCTTCTAACACACAGCTAAAAAAGAAGTATCAACTTAGGAATCACCCTGTATAGTGATGATTCCCAACTAACAAATATTATGTAGGTCATTACATGGAGTGACAATATAATTTATTTATCATTATTATCAATATTAATATTTAGTTATAAGAATTAATAATATTAGAAGGATAAAAAAATTAAATAATTGACTACCAACAAAACCCCGACACAGTCAAAGGTGAAGTCAATATATAAATTTACTTACCGCAAACATCACGTTGACCAAGGTGTCAACTGCATTAAATTTATAAATATACGCATAAAGAGTTACTACAAGAAAAGTTTGATGCGAAGACATAGTCATCAACAGCAGCGAAACTTCAAAAATATTATTGAAACAAACCATAATTGTATGCAAATAAAAAATTGATCTATCCGCCATTTCAATAATCTTTAAAATGTCACTTCTAGCAAGGAAGTTATCGGATTCCAATCTCGTTATCATCTTTCGTACCTTTTTATATCTCGATTTGATTGCTACCAAAAGACTGAGCATCATAATCGTTAAAATGACGTTATAATAAATTAATGCAAAGTCCTCCAAAACAGCAATACTTAAGTTTAAAATTTTTAAATTTTTAAACGTAGCATCTTTTTGGAAAATAAATATGTTTTTGCCACATACCAATAAAAATAAAAGAAGGGTAAAAGTAATTAAAAACCGCGTAGCATGTTTCGATAGATTTCTTTCAAATTTGGAAATTTTAGTCGTGGTGATTCTATCAAAGGCAGAGAAAGTTAAAAACATTTTTAGCCATATTGATCTTTGACGGTACGAACTTATTACAATTAAAATTAAATTGACAGCAAAAATTAAACTGGCGGTACTCGCAATAATCGCCAAAAGAACATGCATAGTTTTATATACTTCATACTTATTTGTAGAATATGTCACCGTTACACAGGTTAATATGGCAGCATAAACAATAATTATTTTCTTGTACCTTGATTCATTTTTAAGCTGATTTAAATTAAAATCGTAGCTGGGAGTTAAAGCTAGGAAACTAAGAAACTTAGCGGCTGGAATATAGAATTCGTATTTTTTAGGTGCCATTTTAAGCATGCTGGTCTACATTTCTTTGTATTATTACTTGATTAATGAATATTTGTGGACTGTGTCAGAATAGACAAAATGTAATACTAACACACATAAACAATTAGTTAAATTATTATTAGATTAGAGTTGGGCCTATTTAATTATTAAATGGCCGATTCGGCTAGCGCCGCTTTAGATTGGGAAAATGAGATAACTCAGTAATTAATAGGTAAAATGTATATTTTTTTTTATGAGCTTGAGGTATTGTCGGTCAACATCATTATACAGGGTAATTGCTAAGTTGATACTTCTTTTTTAGCTGTGCATAGAAGGCATTAAATAAACAACATTTTCAAATATACCTTTTTTCAAAAAACTTAAAAATAGGCGAGGTACAGAAGTAAAAAATCTAAGTGCAGCGATGTGTCAATCATCAGAGATATTTAGGGTAAAGATAGGATAAGTAAAAAAGTTACTGAAAGATGCCTTTCTGCCAAAATGTTAACAAACACTGGAAAAGGATCGGAACTCGTCATATTACTTTTATTTTAATTAATTTATGATGTGTTTATTGTATCGAAAATGACGTTAGTTCAATCCATTATCTATTAATAATAATTGTCCTATGTGCTTATAGCTAGTATTGTTTGGTATACCGATAATGAAACTAATTTTAAATCAATTATGCTAAAAGTGGCTTTGTTTCTCCCCTTCCTACCCATTAATGAGGATCATATAATCCTTTATCTAAGTTTGCGTGATATCAACTATTTAATTCCAAAATATAGCCTAAATTTTATACGAATTTAGCCAGAGACGTGCGTTGATTGATAAAAATGTAACTACACTTGAATGGTCTACTAACAGGCCACTGCCACTTGAGAAACCACCTCGACGAATAGTAATTTACATTGGATCCATTGAATGGAGCCTTTGCGGCGAAGAGGACGAAACCGCCTCACGTATTGAATTCAACCGCAAAGCACTGACCCGAAGAAGATTCAAAATGTTCGGAGTAATTCATTGTGGTGACAAACTTGGTAGAAATGTACTGTACCTGATTAAAGGAACATATATTTTTTATCAAGACAGGGGCGCACCATAAGCCACTAGGCTGTAGTGCAAGAAACTTGGGCCGAATACCCGACAACCGCCTTAAACCAACCCACCAACCATTGATCACTGTCACTTAAAAAACCACCTACGTCGAATAGGAATTTACAATTGACCCATTGAACGGAGCCTTTGCAGCGATGAGGACGAAACCGTCTCACATATTATATTCAACCGCGAAGCACTGACCCAAAGAAGAATAAGAATATTTGGAATATTGGGCCGAACACCTGACACCTGCCTTAAACCAACCAACCATTGAATGAAGACTATTTATATTTGAGAAATATGGAATACAGTGTAGCATTAAATCAATGAGCATCTAGTTAACATTACGATAGTTTTTTTTTCTGCGTGTACTCCTGACTAGTTGAGCACTTCTTGTTCTTTGTGTCAGCTTAACTATAATATTGTTCGGAATTTTCTTACGTTCCCCCTCAATGTTTAGTAATCGATACTATATAAGACGCTTTGTTCTTGTATTCCCGCAATGGGAAAGAAAGTTAAGTATACTTTCAGAAGATCTACAACAAGAATTAATTTAGGCTTTTCAAAGTTCGCGTTTGCTCCCGCTATCGATAAAAGGTTATATTAAACACGAAACTCGTGTTATACATGTTACAAAATAAATCTGGGTGAATGAGTTTGGGGCATTATCCTATTAGAGTATAAATTAAACATGAGTTTCAGATTTCAGTTTTTTGCTTACACGGGTAAATTATGTTTGCGATGGTTAGTTATAATAAATTAGGGACGTCCTACATATAATTTTAAGCCGATACTATAGCAAAATTTCTTGATTATTTATTATGTAACTGTATTTTCAAAAATGTATTATTATTGGTCAGTGACGTATTTAGGGGAGGGGGGGGGGGGCTTCCGGGATGCAGTCCCCCCCCTCCCCCCCCCCAGCCTATTAGTTCTGGTCTAAAAAATCTAATTGCAACCTAATTTTTCGTGTCTGTTCGTCTTACGCTTGGACTCTTAATTTAAATCTTTAAATAATGTATTTTTGGCTTAGATTACAAAGGTCTTGTAGGAAACGTTTAGTTTTTAAACTTTTCCTTCTAAAAGTCCTGTTTTATATAGAGATAAAGGTTTCGGACGCATATCGTTATAGTTATTGATTTATGATGCAATTTTATAGTAAAACGAGTAAAAATAATATTATTTTATAGTATTTTCCTAATATATACTTGTCTGTTCCGTTTTCCCTTTTTTAGGGCTATTTTAAATCAACAGAAATATAACCCAATGAAATAAAGTATTTTTACAATAAAAACTAAAACAATTAGGTATTTATTTTTAAAGAAAAAAATTAAAGTAAAAATTTTAATTGAAACATTTTTTATGGAAGAAGTGTGATAATTTATAATAAAAAAAATAGTGCGGGAAGAAACGAGAATTCAAAACCTAAGCATTTGCACCAAAAACAGCTCTTGGATCTACGCTCCTAATATACATGATTTCTGAAAAAATGTTGGCGTGGCGAGCGATATTTACTTTATTTTTAATCATGAAAAACCGAGCCCGAAAACGCTGGTTAGAGTCATACATACGTATTATGTTAAAATTTTGGATTGACAACAATTGACCCAACACAAGTTCACAACAGGGAGATCTTGTTGAGCAAATACAAATTAAGCCGTGGCAGACTTAAAAACAAATTAAACGGTTGGCACGTAATATTTCCTCTTCCGTCACGCGACATAAACAACTTGATCGTCTTGTTAACACTAAATCAATTATTCTTTGGTGCAAACAAAGTCGTGCGGGTATAGCTCAGACAGAAATTGAAACCAATAAGTTGCTAAGCGACGGAATCACAAAGGCAATGGCAAAAAGTTTCTATTTCGTAGAGTTTTGTCTGCAAGTATTTTCCGCTCGATTTGCTAGTAAAATAGATTATAAAAATGTGAGTATGAGAATGTAGGCTTATTATCGCTCGGAGAAAGTTCTAATATAACAATTTAATCCTTAGATAGTTGCTACGGAGATTAAATAGAAATGGCACTATTTTACCGATTTTTATCTCATTCTATTGCCCAAAAAGACTTTTAAAAATAGTTTTATAAAAATAGATAAATATATAAATAGAAAACATTTCTGATGGGAAGGCTCGGAATGGGTTTTCGTTGTAATAAATGCATTAAAACAAACACATAATCCATAATATACCGGGTGTTTCCCAAGTAATCTAAAATATTTCAAATAGCTATTCCTCAAGGCTTTGCAAATGTCTTGAAATCACCATTTAAAATTTTAACTCGGTAGAATAAAATGAAAGGATTCGGGTTTTTGTTCGGGATTTTTTATCATAATAATACATTGTCATCCGAACTGAATGACCATGTAAAATTTCAACTCCGTAGGATAAGAAGAAGGGGTTCGGGATTTTTTTATCATAAAAATACATTATCATCGGAACTGAATGACCATGTAAAATTTCAACTCCGTAGGATAGGAAGAACGGGTTCGGGATTTTTTTTATCATAATAATGCATTGTCATCGGAACTGCATAACCATGTAAAATTTCAACTCCGTAGGATAAGAGGTTAGGGTTCGGGATTTTTTTTATCATAATAATGCATTGTCATCGAAACTGAATGACCATGTAGAATTTCAACTCCGTAGGATAAGAGGAAAGGGTTCGGGATTTTTTATTATAATAATGCATTGTAATCGGAACTGAATGACCATGTAAAATTTCAACTCCGTAGGATAAGAGGAAAGGGTTCAGGATTTTTTATCATAATAATACATTGTCATCGGAACTGAATGACCCTGTAAAATTTCAACTCCGTAGGATTAGAGGATAGGGTTCGGGATTTTTTATCATAATAATGCATTGTCATCGGAACTGCATAACCATGTAAAATTTCAACTCCGTAGGATAAGAGGTTAGGGTTCGGGATTTTTTTAATCATAATAATGCATTGTCATCGAAACTGAATGACCATGTAGAATTTCAACTTTGTAGGATAAGAGGAAAGGGTTCGGGATTTTTTATTATAATAATGCATTGTAATCGGAACTGAATGACCATGTAAAATTTCAACTCCGTAGGATAAGAGGTTAGGGTTCGGGATTTTTTTAATCATAATAATGCATTGTCATCGAAACTGAATGACCATGTAGAATTTCAACTCCGTAGGATAAGAGGAAAGGGTTCGGGATTTTTTATTATAATAATGCATTGTAATCGGAACTGAATGACCATGTAAAATTTCAACTCCGTAGGATAAGAGGAAAGGGTTCGGAATTTTTTATCATAATAATACATTGTCATCGGAACTGAATGACCCTGTAAAATTTCAACTCCGTAGGATTAGAGGATAGGGTTCGGGATTTTTTATCATAATAATGCATTGTCATCGGAACTAAATGACCATGTAAAATTTCAACTCCGTAGAATAGGAAGAACGGGTTCGGAATTTTTTTATCATAATAATGCATTGTCATCGGAACTGCATAACCATGTAAAATTTCAACTCCATTGGATAAGAGGATAGGGTTCGGGATTTTTTATCATAATAATGCATTGTCATCGGAACTGAATGACTATGTAAAATTTCAACTCCGTAGGATAAAATGGTTCTAATTCAGCTTGCAAGATTTGACCCTAACACACACATACAATAGCGAGTTAAGTAAAAGCTTTTAATAAAAAGGATACTTTCAATATTGTCGCCTGGTAGTTTGGACAGGTAATTTTCCACCTTCCATAAAACTCCTCATAAAAGTGAAAAGCAATATTTTTAACTGGCGTTTTTATTGCTATGCGCTTTCTAGTAATTTTTAATTGCACACTGTGCGGGCATAGACTTTGTAAAATATGGCCCAAGAAGCTGTTCTTGAAGTTTATAGGATTCCTTTAGGATTAGTACGGTCGTATATTGCTGAAAGTCGTTTTTTATGTGGTATATCAACAAAGAAACTTAAAATTAAAAGACGTTTATCTTCATCAAGCGTAAACTACAAGAGCAACTAAAATATTTTGAATATAAAAGTTATTTGTGCATAGAAAATCCATTATTTGAGATTAGTCTTTGTGGCGGACATCAGATAGCCAGACATGACTTCTTGTTATCGACTTGTAAATTAGCAAATCTTGCTAAAATAACTTACAGTAGTCCCGGTGAATTTTTACCCGTGCGTCATCATTCAATGGCCAAGCGACAACATGATTTACATCCATCTTTATTATATATCGCGTCCTTAAGGATACCAATCCATATCCGACTATTAGTGGCGTGCAATGCTGTTTTACCCAGGGTAGGTAAAAATTGCATTTAAGACAAAAACTTACCTTTCGTAGCATTCAAGCATCTAAATTTAAAATTTCGTCACAAAATGTCTTGTTTTTCAGTTTGTGGAAAGAACACTGTGGCAAAAGAAGAATAAAGCGACATTATTTGTAAATTAGTTCAACACGGCGGTCTTTACGTAAAAATTATTTTAAAACAGCGTCGTAAAAATTGGTTTTGCGTTTTAAATCCTGCAAAAGGTCGCTCTCCAGAGATATGATTGTTAATTCACTTAAGTGTGTCTCTCTCTATGTGTTTCGTAAATAGGTATACATTCTTTTTAATCCAGAAAGGTATCGTTCAGCAGACGCACTGCTAGCCGGAATAGTAACAATTACCGCCTCCGTATTTCTTTTTTTCCCAAAACCCGCCGGCGCGAAGTCTAGCAAAAGGGCGATAACACTTATTATAAATTAAAAATCTATCGTCCACCTGATTGAACCAATGTTGCCAAAAACAGTCAATTATTATGTGAAATATGATGATAAGCTCACTGATTATTAAATATTATGAACCTATCAGCAAAAATTATTTGTATTATCACCAAGATGCTTCTTATTTTACGATACCTTATATCCGTTATCCCTTTAAAAATATCCTAACTAAACTAATTAATAACAAAACTTGTAGAGGCGTATTTCATATTTTATATTGAGAAAGCGAAGTATTTTCCAAACTACGGAAAAACTTGAAGATTGGCACCAGTGCACTTACCAAACTCGTGCTTTCTTGGCGCGGGCTGATACATGAAGGAAGTTCGATTGTTGCGACGGGTTTATTTGTTACATCTCTTTCTACCCTACTGCCTACCGGCTCCCTCGCTTGCTTCTACTTGTACAAAAGCAGTGCTTTTGCATAAGACGCTAATGTATGGTAATGGAAATGATAGGATTAATTTTTCTGTCCTATATTATTATTTATTATATTAATGTACAGATAAATTGCCAAAGTTGGATTTCACCAGCCTTTCCTAAAGTGGGCGATAACGCCCTTGTGGGCGCTGCAGGTCTAAAGGGGGGCGGTAAGAGACCTAGAAAAAAATGGGGGTGTTGTGTAGAGGCTCGGGGGGCGATTTGTAATTTCATCTAGCTAGGAGGACTCTTAGACACCGACTGAGCTCTCAACTCTCGACTACAACTTGTGAACATCGCTTTATTGGGGGTATTAATTAAATTATTATTTGATATTAAACATTTATTTACCCTTATGCAACATACTTTTAATTGGCAAGAGTGGGGGAGACTTCGACGTATCAATACGTATTTTACGATGCCATTTACATTTGTTCGGCTGTGCGGGTTGTCTCAGATGTTTTTTTTTTGTGAACAGTGTTGTGGGGTTATTATTAAGCATTATTTGTGGTGGTGTAAAATTACCAGTATTTTGTAACCTCAGAGCTGTGTTTATGATTTTTCGTTGTTTCTTGATTAGAAAGTGTAAATACCCTTATTTGTTTTTTTTTAGTTAAATAAATACCTTTAAAATGTTAACCTATTTTTATTATATTTCGCTATACTCGTCCAATTAGAATACACATGTAGTCACACTATCGTGGCTTTGTCGAGCACATTTTTAAAGCTGAATCATTTAACCAAGAAAAAACTCTTAAATTTCGTTTATATAAACACTTCTCCTCGTTCCCTGCCGACCGCCATAATCTATGAATCATTACACTGTTGTGCTTTGTCGAGTGAAGTGTCGTAAGTTTAAGTGCGTAAAAATGCCGAAAAGAAAGAGAAATAGTGATGAAAATAATAAGTTGGAAAAGAAGAGGAGGAAATTATTACGGGATTTGGAAAAATTGGATAAAAAACAACATAGGGTCCGCAGTCCTAGTAGTACAAGTAAGTACCTGTATGGAAAGCTATCCTTAGGTAAAACCGTTAAACCTAAGAAATTTAGCTTTGGCTAAAATCGTTAAAGCCATTTACAGCTGGTCGTAACTATGTTACAAAATATTGGGTATAACCGTTAAACCCTACTCTACTCAGAATATACAAATATGCAGGTCTCTATACTGAGAACCAATTACAGTGTGGTTGGTCTACATACAGGTACAATATGTAAAAAATAGGTGAGTAATAACAAAAAATTATTTTTATCTGAATTAACTATTTTTATATTTAAGGGTATCAGTGAGTGTCTCTCACGGATAACCCGATTAAGCCAATCTATCTATTTTTATTAATTTAAACTATCTGTGTGATGATTTGTTTTACAATTTTACTTATAAATTATTTGGGTGTAATTATTTCAATTTAATATTTTGTGGCACCTAAACCTCCTTACGTGGATGGGCCTGTGTGGCACCTAAACATCCTTACGCGGATGGGCCTGTGTGGCAAAGCCTGTGTGGCACCTAAACATCCTTACGTGGATGGGCCTGTGTGGCACCTAAACATCCTTATGCGGATGGGCCTGTGTGGCACCTAAACATCCTTACGCGGATGGGCCTGTGTGGCAAAGCCTGTGTGGCACCTAAACATCCTTACGTGGATGGGCCTGTGTGGCACCTAAACATCCTTATGCGGATGGGCCTGTGTGGCAAAGCCTGTGTGGCACCTAAACATCCTTACGTGGATGGGCCTGTGTGGCACCCAAACATCCTTATGCGGATGGGCCTGTGTGGCATAGCATGTGTGGCACCCCTTTATCCTGTGTGAATAAGCCTGTGTGGCACATATTATTAAATAACTTTTGTTATTATTTTCAATTCAAGTTCTGTTGATATTTCTAAATCAGTTTAATTTGGTTAAAGTAAATTTTGGGTAAATCTACCAATAATATTACATTTGCTCACAAACAGCAAAGAAGTATTCTTCCTAGTTCATCTTTAAACTACCAGCACGGATATCAAAAGGGAAAAATAAAAGGAAGACAGGGAAAAGAACGACAACCGAGAGAGAGACAGAACAAACAATTTTATCACAAACGCAATTACAACAAATAGAGGTAGGTGCTAACACTTATGGCGGTAGACTAAAACTTTTTACTAAAAACTGGTATGTTTTTACTAAGGACAAAACCATTTTATCCTGGATTAGCGGATATAAAATTCCGTTTGTTAAAAAACCTACGCAATATTATAGCTGTTCTAACAATTTTTTTACTCAAAGCGAATTAAAAATCTATTCTTCCGTCATTTCAGAATTATTTAAAAAAGGTATAATCAGCAAATGTCAGGCATTGAAAGACCAAATTTTGTCACCTTTTTTTCTGGTTACGAAGCCTAACAAAACACATCGGTTTATTTTAAACCTTAAAAACTTAAACAGATATATAATTGCCCCCCATTTTAAATTAGATAATTACAAGTCTATTAAAGACCTAATTTCAAAAAATATGTATATGGCAACAATAGACCTAAAAGATGCGTATTATATGGTTCCAATAAAGAAAAACATAAAAAATATCTTCGATTTCAATTTAATAACCAACTTTATCAATTTAATTGTTTACCTATAGGCCTATCTACAGCACCATATTTTTTTTACGAAGCTATTAAAGCCCATATTTAGTCATTTTAGGCAACAGGGGATTATTTGCACAATATATTTAGATGATATTTTACTACTAGGCAGTACCAAACAAGAAGTAAAAGATAAATTAAGCGTTGTTTTAACAGTTTTACAAAAATTAGGATTTTTGATAAACTTTACAAAATCACAGTTAGAGCCTTCACAAACATGTAAATATTTGGGGTTTATTTATTGTAGTAAAGAAATGGTAATGTATCTTCCGGAGGATAAAAAGCAATCTACTATTAAGGCTATAGACATATTTCTTGAAAAGAAAACTTGCAAAATTAGAGATTTGTCAAGAATTATTGGATTACTAGTTTCATCTTGCCCAGCGGTACGCTATGGGTGGCTATATACTAAAAGATTAGAACGCGTAAAATTTTTGGGTCTGAAAAAAGTTAATGGAAATTATAATTCTAAAATTACCCAACTTTATTTATACGGACCTCTTATGGTGGAAACAAAACATTAAAAAATCGTTTGAATTTATTGACTGCAAAAAATATAGTTATGAGATATTTACAGATGCTTCAAAGACAGGGTGGGGGGCGGCATGTAATTCAGAGACTACCCGGGGTTTTTGGGACACCAACGAAATAAATTATCATATTAATTATTAAGAACTTCTTGCAATATACTATGCTTTACAGTGTTTTGCTGTTAATGCAAAGAATTGTAATATTCTTTTACGGGTTGACAATACGACAGCCATAGCATATATTAATAAAATGGGTGGAATACAATTCAAGCGATTAAATATACTAAGTAGAAACATTTGGTTGTGGTGTGAAAAAAGAAATATAATATTATATGCCACTTATATTCCTTCCAAGGAAAATATTGTAGCCGATAGACAATCTAGAATGTTAAATATCGAAACGGAATACTATTTAAGTAACAGTGTATTTTTAGAGATAGTAAACATTTTTGGGGAACCAAATATCGACCTTTTCGCCTCGAAAATAAACAAAAAATGTAACACTTATATTTCTTGGCTTAAAGATCCGGGCGCTCTAACAGCGGACGCTTTTACAATAAAATGGGATAAATCACTCAGGTTCTATGCTTTTCCGCCATTTCCGTTAATAGGGCGTGTAATAAAGAAAATCATTGAGGATAAATCCAAAGGAATTTTGGTGGTTCCCTATTGGACTAACCAACCTTGGTTTTCATTATTTTTAAGACTTTGCTTAACAAAACCAAAAATTTTTCAACCCAGGAAAGACCTACTCTTATCCCCTTTTAGAACCAAACATCCGATGTGGAGGAACATCCCCCTAATGGTCTCGATATTATCAGGAGATCTTTTGCAATAAAAGGAATTCCAGAGGAAGCCATTCCAATAATGATAAAATCATTAAGCGAGTCGACTTTAAAACAGTACAATGGCACACTTAGAAAATGGTGGTCCTATTGTAAACTAAATAATCTAGATACATTTGCCGTAAGTGTTGGTAGCATTATCTCCTTTTTAAAACAGTTATTTACAAATAATATTTCGTATTCAACACTCAATTCCCATAAGTCAGCCTTATCTTTAATTTTAAATGTATCCAATACAGACGAATTGTTGATAAAAAGATTTTTAAAAGGGGCATTCCGAACTAAACCTAGTTTTCCCAAGTATAATGTAACTTGGGATCCTAAAATAGTTTTAGACTATATTAGGCAATGGCATCCTTTAGATTCGTTATCGTTGGAAAAATTAGTCAAAAAACTAGTAGTATTGTTAGTATTAGCATCGGGACAAAGAATACAAACAATATCTAAGCTTAATATAAAAAACATAAGTTGTACAGAAAATAGTGTAGAGATGCTCGTTACAGATATATTAAAAACATCAAACTATAATCGTAAACAGCCGGTAATAAAATTTAATTTTTTTGAGAAATGTCCGGACTTGTGTGTAGCAAATACACTGATTAGATATCTTAAGGTAACAGAGTCACTTAGAGATGGAGAAGATTATTTAATTTTAACATACCGAAAACCTTTTAAAAGAGCATCTACACAGTCTATAAGCCGCTGGATAAAAGGTAATGAAATGTAGCGGAATAAATATCGATCAATTTAAAAGTCATAGTACAAGACATGCAGCAACGTCAGCGGCTTATAGAGCGGGTATGACCTTAGATACTATAAAAAATTTAGCTGGTTGGACACAAAAGTTTGAAATATTTGCTAGATTTTACAATCAGCCACTTCAAAACGAAACAAATAATATTGTTGAACTCATAGCTAGTAAAAATAATTAGTATAAGAATTAGATTACCTGAATTATGTATAATTAAGTTTATGTTTTCTTTATTATAGAATACTAGCTTATACATATAATATCTATATGTTTTTTCTCTGTAATTACATTTAAGGTTTTTGGTGAAAAATTAACGAGTTTCATTATTCGATATTAAAAATTATTAAGTAAATGATTTCAGTGTCCTTTACTTAATCCATACCTATTATAATTCAAAAAAGCGATTCCTTACTTTAAATAACTACATGTGTATTCTAATTGGACGAGTATAGCGAAATATAATTAATACAACAAACGACTTACCTGTAGGAAGTTCGTTGTATATTATATGAGCTATACTCGTCCAATTAGAGTCCCAACCCAACCCTCCCGCAGCAATCTCTTTTTTGGAAAATAAAACCAACAGTGTAATGATTCATAGATTATGGCGGTCGGCAGGGAACGAGGAGAAGTGTTTATATAAACGAAATTTAAGAGTTTTTTCTTGGTTAAATGATTCAGCTTTAAAAATGTGCTCGACAAAGCCACGATAGTGTGACTACATGTGTATTCTAATTGGACGAGTATAGCTCATATAATATACAACGAACTTCCTACAGGTAAGTCGTTTGTTGTATTAATTATTTACTATTCTTTATATTATCGGCCATTTATCTGTTTATTTTAAATTCTGGATATAAGATTGCACATGTTTTAAAGCAAAAAATAGCAGTAGTTACATGGTAAAATCATGTCAATACCAATATAAATATAGTAAAATATCATATCTTTACCTTTATTATTTTTTGGTCTTAAAACATACAATCATCCAAAATTTCGCTTGTTGCTTGGAGTTTACGTAAAGAGATAAGTGACCAATAAATTCATAAAAAATTAATATTGGGAAAGCGCAAGCGCAAAATTTGAATCGGCAAACAGTATAAAAACTTTTTATATTGGCAGCTAAATAATTTTATACCGGTTATAAAACTGGATTATACTCTTTTTCAACAAACCTTCATGGTTACCATCCGTGTCATATAACATTATAACATATTTTAGTTATCCTTATGCACTGGACCTAGCAATATCTGGCGTATAACTGGTATTAGCTCGTATTGCTGTCCCAAATAGTATTAAATATTCTTATAATGGCCATAAGAAATCTTATAATGGTTATAATTCATTTTTCTCAGTGCACACTCCTATTTGCATGTTAACCCCACGTATTTCACAATAATGTCTCAACGTTACAACTTCCACTCATAATTCTAGTTTCTTCGATACTTATGTTCTCCAATTTAAATTATTGGGAAATATTCTGTAGGTGTGTCTACAAGACATTACCGTGGTGTTGTCTGGTGTCTGGAGTCCGTGACCCTGATTTGCGCATTCACGCACATAGTAGATTTTATTACTTACAAAATTCTGTGTCTATAGGATCGATAAAAGCACATACAAGGTGTCAAAAAAAGCTGGAATATTTCAAAATGTCTGATTATTTGAAAATTGGCCCGAAGGATGAAACCGTTTATGTAATTGTACAGGGTTAGTCAGAAAAAATACGAAATTTTTTAAATTTTAAATAAAAAAAATCAAATAGTCCTTTAAAAGCAAATTCAGCGATATGATGGATTTATTTGTCAAAATAATGTGAAAAAACAAATTTTAAATAAATTAACAAAATAAATAGGAAATAAAAACCTAAAAATTAAATATCATCTACTTTATTAGATGTCATTACTAGCTAGGCATTAGGCAAGCATGTCTCTAAATTTCCCTGAGACTTAGCAAAAGTATTCAATCAATTTTCACATATTTCATTTCTAATACAAGACTTAAAATCATCAATATAAAACTGTCTATTTTTGTAAACCTTATTTTTTAAATCACCCTACAAATAACTCCAAAGGGGCGAGGTCTGTGGATGTGGCAGGTCAAGTCAAATTCGCTCACAATAAACAGATTATTATTCCTCAGTATCTGGTTTCAATAGGATGGCACCTTCGTTCATTTTGGTTTACAAATGCGTTGATTTATGAACCAAATGTTTCCAAATTAGTGGATAGGAAGAAGAGGTGAAATTGAGTGGCCTACCAGATTCCCAGACCTCACCCACTTGGACTTTTATTTGTGCATTGAGTTAAAAAATAAAGTTAATAAAAATAGATCGGCGAATACTGAACATGTAAAGTATTGTGTTAGAAATTACATTCGTGAAATTCAGTGGCGTGGAATGCTGTTTTAATCAGGGTAGACAAAAATTGCATTTTAATTGGCACAAAAGTGCTTCTTATTTTACGATATCTTAGCCGTTATCCCTTTAAAAATATCTTAACTAAACTAATTAATAATACTTATAGAGGAATGTTTCATATTTTATATTGAGAAAGTGAAGTATTTTCCTACGCTAAAACTTGAAGATTGGCACCAGTGCACACACCAAACGCGGGCTTTTTTGGCGTGGGCGGATAGATGAAGGGTGCGATAGGTTTATTTGTTACATCTCTTTCTACCCTACTGCCTGCCGGCTCTCTCGCTTGCTTCCACTCGTACAAAAGTAGTGCTTTTGCATAAGACGCTAATATACAGCGAGATCTTTGCTTTTAGAACGGTCTTACAGAATGCTTATTCCGGGATCTAGTTTATGATATAAATAAGCAAAGAATGCGTTCATGGAAATGATATAGGATTCATTTTTCGGTCCTATATTATTATTTATTATATTAATAAAGAAAAAAATTGCCAAAGTTAGATTACACGGATAAAAACTAATATATAAAAATAAATTGTTTCTGTTTGTTTTATTGTTCTCAGGGTAGGCAATGCTTTTGTTCCTATCTTGTATGCACGTCACTGATGAATCAATAGGTCTATCATTAAATTTGTCATTTAATGGATTGTTCGACTCTTCAAAAATATACCGGGTGTTGCATCGTCGAGCGGGACATAGGAAATCCCATGTAATTTTAAACGGGGTCAATTATTGGCTTCCCTAATTATTATAGAGAAAAATTCTATTTAGGTTTATTAAAGAGCACTAAAACCCACATTCAAAAGAATAACTTTAGATATTTTTGATGAGCCCGTTTACGGGTTATCGCCGATTTCTTTTTAACTATTTCTCCTTTTTATGGCCCCGTATTTGCGGCACCAGTCAAGGTAAAAGATGACTGTCAAATAAAGTTGTCATTTTGAAATGTGTGCTTTATTGTTATAAAAACTCGTACATCAAAAATATTAGCCATGAATTACACTTCTGAAGAAAAAATATTGATGATTTAATGGTATTATCAAGAAAATAGTTATGTCAGACATGTTTGCTGCTCTGTATCCGAATAGACCGATACCTGTAAAGTCTACAGTCGAAAGAACTATCAAGAAATTTGAGACAAAAGGCACTAAAATAAATAACTGCAGATGTGAAGAAAGGCAGGAACAAAGAAGAGACGCAAGAAATGATAGGGACTTGCAAGTTTTATTGTGCGTGGAAGAAAATGATGGGAAGATCAGCACAAGGAAACTTGAGGATGACATAGGATTAGATCACACCACAGCGTTACGAGCTTTGAAACGACATAAATATTATTCATACAAATATGAAAAGCACCAAGAGCTAAGAGATAGGGATGTAAAATGTCATAATAAACCTTGTAATTGGATACTTTATTTTAGTTTATTCAGATTAATTTGTACTCATAAATACACGTTTAATATTTTCGATGTACGAGTTTTTATAACAATAAAGCACACATTTCAAAATGACAAAAACGTGTATTTATGAGTACAAATTAATCTGAATAAACTAAAATAAAGTATCCAATTACAAGGTTTATTATGACATTTTACATCCCTATCTCTTAGCTCTTGGTGCTTTTCATATTTGTATGAATAATATTTATGTCGTTTCAAAGCTCGTAACGCTGTGGTGTGATCTAATCCTATGTCATCCTCAAGTTTCCTTGTGCTGATCTTCCCATCATTATCTTCCACGCACAATAAAACTTGCAAGTCCCTATCATTTCTTGCGTCGCTTCTTTGTTCCTGCCTTTCTTTACATCTGCAGTTATTTATTACAGTGCCTTTGGTCTCAAATTTCTTGATAGTCTTTTCGACTGTAGATTTTGCAGGTATAGTCAAATTTTTTTAAGAAAACGCCAAGTCACTTGTCATTTATGGCACCCTGTTGACGTCTGGTCTATTTTACGTTTAGAGGTTGGCTAAAAAGACAGGACCGGACTATTTTTATGTTCCATTAACAAACAAAAAAATATTTAAATATTAAGTTCCTTTTCTCCCATTTTAGTTTATCAAAGAAGACTTTACAAATTTTTCTATTTAAATCATCGTTCTTAACTAAAGTTGTCAAGAAACTTTTGGAGATGTTATCCAAATTGGAGCAAAAGTCAAGAACCTATTAGGTATCCACTGAATACTACCTAGATACTGTGATAGGAATTACTTACAATAAAGTAATGTACTAGTAACATAAATATTATCGACAAAGCTTTTAAAAAATTTAACTTATCGACACACTACTCTCCTTTGCTCGTGAATATTAAAGAATGTAATAAATGCCGGTAATACTGCACCAGCTAGGTAGAATACGTAAAACATGGTATATATGGTTAAAATATTGGTATACAAAACAATCACTATGCTTCATTTTAGTTATGACTCTAACTTTCAATCAGAAAACTCTATTTCACAAACTACTTAAATAGTATAATGACTTAACAAAAGACATTACAAACTCTGATTCTTTAAATGCATTTAGACGAACTGCTTTAAATATCGTTAAAGATACATATGATTATGAATTCTGACCACCCGTACTAGAATAATTGTGTGAAAATATTAAAACAGTGTAGGTACACTCGAAGTTCGCAACATTCGGCTGAAAGCTACAGAAATTGTACCAAGAAACAAAAAATAAAATAATTGTCAGGCATGACAGATAATTTGATTACAACCTATTATTATTGATATTAATGTGATACTGATGAAATTGCAATGTAAAAGTCTAAAAATATATCAAATGTTTTTAAACACACACTATATAAAAAACAGCCACTAAAAAACACCAAAAAACAACGAAAATAATAGGACGCGAACTGACATGTGAACTTGTTACGGTCCACACTAAATCTAGTAACTTTTCGGCGGAACTAGAATCAGCTATGAATGTCATCTGTGGCTTTCAACTGTCGAAACGCCGTTTTCTATCGCGATATAGAGTTTATCGGTCTATTCGGATACAGAGCAGCAAACATGTCTGACACATTTTGATAACTATTTCCTTGATAATACCATTTAATCATCAATGTTTAGTCTTCAGAAGTGTAATTCATGGCTAATATTTTTGATGTACGAGTTTTTATAACAATAAAGCACACATTTCAAAATGACAACTTTATTTGACAGTCATCTTTTACCTTGACTGGGGCCCGCAAATACGGGGCCATAAAAAGGAGAAATAGTTAAAAAGAAATCGGCGATAACTTGTAAACGGGCTTATCAAAAATATCTAAAGTTATTCTTTTGAATGTGGGTTTTAGTGCTCTTTAATAAACCTAAATAGAATTTTTCTCTAAAATAATTAGGGAAGCCAATAATTGACTCCATTTAAAATTACATGGGATTTCCTATGTCCCGCTCGACGATGCAACACCCGGTATAGGACAAGACAGATACACAGACAGGACGACGACAAAATATACAGGACATTCTATTTAAAATAAAAAAGTTAGTTTTTTTTACTAGCCCTGTAGAATTACAGAAACAGTGTCTTTTGACCCCTTGTATATGGCTGAATAGTTTCTCATTATCTTGTAGTAATTCCTAATGTAGTATTTATAGATTTCACCAGTCATTCTGCTTTATTTTACTACCTACATACCTACCACATGCTTTAAAATCGTTAATAAACGATCACACCCTTATATTCGTGTTACTGACCTCACACATTTCACAATATGTCGCATACACCTTGCCCGTTTATACATATTTGTGTTATCCCAGTTCAGTAATGATTACGAAACATTACGAAACGTTTCGTGGGTGTGTCTCCGCACGGCATAACCGCGCCATGCGGTGTCCCGAGACCATGACCGTGATTCGGTTACACATTTCACTTGAAAAACGAGCTGTATTTTACGTAATGCGATCGTGGTTACGTGAGGTCTTTCATGAAAGTAGAAATTATATTGGTCTTCAATCGCAATGGTTTTTTACGGTTACCTTTTTTGAATGGGTTTTTAAATCATAAACGTTAATAAATTTTTTAAATAGATATGGCGTTGAATATAGGAATTTTATTAATTGAATGGGATGACATTGTTTCAAAAAAGCCTATTGTTTGGTGTGCTCTTGGCGGAGCATTTGCCGGCCTGCAGCCCCCTGCCCCCGATCCTAGGAGCACGGGTCTAAAAGTCTAATTGCAACCTATAATTTTTCGTCTCATGCTTGGACTCTTAATTTAAATCTTCAAATAATGCATTCTTGGCTTAGATTACAAAGGTCTTGTAGGAAACGTTTAGTTTTTTAACTTTTTCTTCTACAAGTCCTGTTTTATATAGAGATTAAGGTTTCGGACGCGTATCGTTTTAGTTATTAATTTATAATGCAGTTTTAAAGGAACACGAGTAAAAAGAATAATATTTTATAGTATTTTTCTATTATATACTTGTCTGTTCCGTTTTTCCTTTTTAGAGATATTTTAATTCAACAAAAATATAACCCAATGCAATAAAATATTTTTACAAGAATTACAAAAAACAATTAGGTATTTATTTTTAAATAGAAAAATTAAAGTATAAATTTTAATGAAACATTTTTATGGAAGAAATGTGATAATTTATAATATAAAAAATAGTGCGGGAAGAAACGAGAACTCTTTATTATGAATATACAAAACGACATTTAAGAAGGAGTATTTCAAAACCTTTTTGCAACAAAAATTGCTCTTAGATCTACGCTCCTAAAATACATGCTTTCTGAAAAAATCAGTAATTTTGGCGTGGTGAGCGATATTTACTTTATTTTTAATGAAAACCCATGTCCAAAAAACGCTTGTTAGAGTCATTCATACGTCTTATGTTAAAATTTTGAATTGACACCAATATTCATATTTTTCACAAATATAAAACTTACGACCCACTATTTACTTTTGCATTTTGGTAATGTAGAAAGTCAGAAAAAAATAAGTTTACGTAACAAAACCAGAAAATGTAGAGGAACTTGGGCAACGACTTATACACGAACGCCAAATAACCCCGGAAAAGGTAGGTACATATAACGTCAAGAATGAATTTTACTTTATATTAGGGTTTTTGTCAAGAAAAAAATGGCAACATTTCTAACAATTTTTACCATAAAAAAAATTGCGTCTAGATTACCGAAATGCAAAAGTTCGTATTCGTTTTTTTATGCCGTTTCCAACGAGCAATCGCAATACATACCTTTACATTTGAGAAAAAAGTTAGTGACGGTTTATACCCCCCAAAAGAGGGGTAAATTTCATGACGGGACGAAAAAAGTGTACCAAACTAAAAATAAAGCACCCGTATTTCAGTATTTTCTCCGCAAATAAAGAGGCTTTTTAATACTGAATTTATTCCAGTTAAAAATTCCACCCTGTATAAGAAACTCAGTTTTAAAAAGTATCTTTCAATATTTTTACACTGAGAGGCAAAAGCGTATGTCCCAATTTCAAGAAATTCAGTGACAGCGGAGAGCAAAAGAATGAGTTTATGCGGAATGCGGCGATGAATTCCTAAATTGCACCAGTTTCTGTAATGACCTAATGACGCTATTATAGATTTCCGTTAATCCGGTCTTCGGTGTCGCTTAAAATTAAATTGCAAGTCATTATTTACTGGATTATTTTGGTTAATCTCATCAGTTGTACAATGTAAACTTAAATGTAATTTTAAACCTTAAACTTGCATTACAGTTGCGAAGGGTTGTTAGTTTAACAATCGAGCCACATTGAGCAATATGTGGTTGCATCACGGACAAAAGGGCACCTTCTTTACACTATTGATCGGTAGAAGAAATTGGGCAATGTTATGTCATGGTGAATTGCACGTTTGTAATTTTTAACTAATTAATATAATGGATCAAATTAATTTTCATCCGGTTTCAAACAAAGTGCGTACCTAATAGAGTACTGTACTTATGAGCGTTCATATGGGGGGAGGGGCAAATAAGGCACTTGTCCCCCCTAGCCCTCAGATTTTTTTTGGCGTTTTGGCATACGAGCCCTTATATTTGCTAAAAGTTATTGTTCATTGGTACTTGACCCGTACCCAAACCATTTTAAAACAGTCTTTTTTTAAGGCATTAGGAAGGTGGAGAAGGACCTTTATAATTTTCTATATTTCGTGTTTTATATTTCATTATGAATACCATTCTAATTATTTAATTTCTTGAGATTATTCCATCATTTTTATTTCAATTAAAAAAAAAACAATCAAATATGCGGTGGCGTGCAAAGCCGTTTAAAACAGGGTATGCAAAAATTTAATCTTTAAACAATTGACTTTAATAGTTTTCAAGATAGTTGACGCAGTGGCGACTCGTCAGGTGAAGGGCGTTTCACCAAAAAAAAAATAAATAAAACCAGGTAGAAAGTTTTTCGACAATAATAAATATTAATGTGCCAATACAGCTACCATTTTAGCCCTTAAAAAATAATTATGTTCGAATTAATAATATTAATTTAATCCGAATGCATAATAGGGCCACGGTTAACTCCGATGGACAATAATTATAAATACTCGTGCATTTTTGCGCGCCCCAGCAGACCGTGTCCGTTAGCTCAAAGCAAGTGAAGACCCAACGCCTAACAAGGCTTTGATATTCACCGTTGCTATGGTTTCATGACGTCAGTCACATAAACAGCATGTAACAATTTGCATTATGATGAAGGGCAATGGATCAGTCTTATGCACCATTGTTTTAACATTGGTTCGCCTAATATTATAGGTATTTATTTTGAGGCTTCGCGAAACTTACGGTTATAGATATCGTTCTTACGTGATTTACTGTGTGGTTGTGTTTTGTTTTTATTTTTTAGTTAATTCAGTAATGGAGGTACCTACTTAGTTTAATTTTTATTGTGTATTTTAAAAATAAACCCAATTAATGACATAGTTTGTAATTTTTTGGAAACTCCATTCAGTCGTTGGACAGATGAGGATAAGAGAGACGTTTTGTTACACGGGTTTTTAGTCAATGTTTGTAAGTACATGCACTATACCTAGCTCTCCACTATTTTTTAAGACCGCAACCCACCACTGAGTTGACGTAGCCACTACACTTTAAATACGTGTACATGGGCATGTCCACTTTTCCATTTTTTTCCAACAACCGACGGCGACGTTTATACCAAAAGCAAGCAAGCAAAGGTCGAAAACTCTAATATTATTATTATGAATATATTTCATCCACATGCGTGTTATTTTCAGATTTTATATCTGTCATCCACTGGATTGAACTCATTTGCTAAAAAAGGAGTCAATTATTGTGTAAATTAATCTAAAATACACATATACACAAATATTATCTTAACTAGCCTAATTATGATCCTGTCTACGGACATGTTTCATGTTTTACATCGAGAACGCGTAATATTTTTTGAAACTACTACAAAACTTAAAGATTGGCACCAAAACGCGGACAGATTGCTGACGGAGGTTCATGTCTCGAGCCACGTGTATTTATTGCATCTCTTTCTAGCTTACTGTCTACCCTTCTCTCTTGCTCGCTTCCACTCGTACAAAAGCAGTGATTTTGTATTCCCATAAGCGGCTAATATAATGTGAAATATCTGCTTTTCGGACGGTCTTACGGGATCCTTATACAGCGATACAGTTGACGATTAATCGGCAACGAATGCATTCGTGGATATGATCTTAAATAATATACTAATATTTTTTCGGTCCCGGTCCTCTAGACCCACAGAAATATGGCCGGATATTACACGGATAAAAATTTAAATATAAATAAATACTTTTGGTTGGCGCCTGTTTTATTGTTCCCAGCGTAAGCAATTCTTTTTTGCCTATATTGAATGCACGCCACTGCATGAAGTTTACCAACATTAAGAGCGTTTTCACACGGCACCATATATCGCGCGCGATAAATGGTCGCAATATTGCTTTACACCAAATTATGTGTTCTCTAATATCGCTTGTGTGTGAAAATGGCTCATTAGAAAACACATAATTTGGTGTAAAAGCAATATTGCGAATTGCGACCATTTGTCGCGCGCGATATATGGTGCCGTGTGAAAACGTTCTAATTTGGTGTAAAGCAATATTGCGACCATTTATCGCGCGCGATATATGGTGCCGTGTGAAAACGCTCTTAGTCAGAATGCGACAGAAATCTATCTGTCTTGTGTATGTAAGTTATAAGAATATTTTGTATTTATTTAAGGTATGGTGTAACGAAATATGATTGTGACACAGAAAAGATACGTTTTACACGAACAAACATCGTCTAATGGAACACGTTATATTTTCTATCGTTCTCAAAAGGGTATTGAATATCAAAGATTCCGCCTTTAATCTTAAAAGTTTTGTGTCGTTGTTGGCTTGTATCAGGAATTAATGTTAATCAGATGCATTACCACAACTTCTTATACTGCACTAAGATTTATAAATACCAGCGTTTTTCGGGCTCGGTTTTCCTTGATTAATAAAGTAAATATCGCTCACTACGCCAAAATTGATGATTTTTCCAGAAATCATGTATTTTAGGAGCATAGATCTAAGAGCAGTTTTTGGTTCTTAAGTGCCGTTTTGTATATTCATAATAAAGCATTCTCGTTTCTTTCCGCACTATTTTTTTTTATTACAAATTATCACACTTCTTCCATAAAAAATATTTTAATTCAAATTTTTACTTTAATATTTCTTTTTAAATACCTAATTGTTTTTTGTTTTTGTTGAAAAAATATTTTATTGCATTGGGTTATATTTTTGTTGATTTAAAATAGCTTTAAGAAAAGGAAAAGGAAAACGAGCAGACAAATATATAATAGAAAAATACTATAAACTATTGTTCTGTTTACTTGTTTTCCTATAAAATTGCATCATAAATCAATAACTAAAACGATATGCGTCCGAAACCTTAAATCTTTATATAAAACAGGAGTTTTAGAAGAAAAAATTTAAAAACTAAACGTTTCCTACAAGACCTTTGCAATCTAAGCCAAGAATACATTATTTAAAAATTTAAATTAAGAGTCCAAATGTGACACGGAAAGTTAGGTTGCAATTAGACTTTTAGACCCGAGCTGCTTGGCTCGGGGGGGGGGGGGGGGGGGGTACAGCCCGGCAGCCCCCCCCCCCCATAAATACGCCACTGATTATACGTATAGGATACGCGATGGTCGGGATGAATTAATTTGCTACAGCTCCCTAATACATATATTCACTTTCATAACTTGCATGCATGTTGAGTTTACTAATTCTTGACAAGTTAGTAATTTGATTTGCATAAACTGGCGCGCAAATTAGCTTGTAAGAAAACGTTTTACACCGATGTCGGAATCTAAGGAATAAATGAATTATGTAATTAGAATGCAGTTTTAATTATAATAATACCAGTCGGTTCGTTGTATGAAGTCCGAATTACATTTTCTAAATAAAATAATTTAAAGTGTATAAAAAATTAGTTTAGATAAATAACAATTTATTATTTAATCGTATTTAGGCATATTAGTTTTACCAATTTTTTATAAGGAACCGATATTGTGGTCTTACCACAAAACGTACCTACTTGTAGTTACGTACTAAAAACAGTCTTCCTCTTCATTTGAAACTTCATCCATGCTTTTGACTCATCAGATTCATTATCATCATCCCGGTCTTACTTCGTCTATGACCTGTTCTGTCTCATAAGATTTAAAAACAATTTTTCCGTGTGTTCAATACATTTCCGCCATTCTTCTTTGCCCACTTGGCTAAGCGCCTCCTCCCATACCTTTATAACGCTAGTCTCACCGATATTTTTACAGGCATGTTTGTCACAATAATTTTTGTTAATCCCCCATACCAATTCAATTGCGTTGTAGGTATTGGCAAAGCATTTTCAAATACCTTTTTTCAAAAAACTGAAATATGTAGGTGAGATACAGAAGTAAAAATCTAAGTCATCAGTGGTCATCAAAACGTAGACTGCTATACTTTATGTTGTTTTTGTCTTATTAGTCATGCAATTTACGGGTCGGTGGTCAGTTATTTATTTGGCAATCCGCTACGGTGTGTTTTTCTGAAGCAATTTAATTTTAAACTGATGAAACGTGACAATGATAAAATTTGAAAACAATGAACTAGTAGATATGTTGCTAAGGCGAGTGTCGTCAAAGTGCGGCTGCTACTTCGAGATTATACGCAGAACGCTTTCCCTTGCGGGCTCATCCTACACCTAGAAGTTTTCTTAACGTTATTCAACGGGCAAGTTAGGCAGGACCGCATTTCCATCCATAGTGTACTAAATGAATGTAAGTATCTTATTTTTGAGTTTTTTGAAAAAAGGTTTTTGAGAATGTTGTTTATTTTAATGCCTTGTATACATAGCTAAAAAAAGAAGTTTCAACTTAGGGAATCACCCTGTATATCGATGATTGTGAATTACTTTAATTATATATATCGAGTAAAATAATTTAAGTAATTTCGGTTAGTTGTAATTGGACTTTAGTAAGTGATACCTTTAAATGTTACGACTCAGGTGTACACTTGATAAATTTGACTCTGTCATGATGATTAAGTTATAATTAGAATCCTGCTTTCTACAAATTATTGGGTCATGTTTCATAACTTAATAAATATGTATCTCCATAAACTCCATCTTACACTGTACCGCTTTTTTATTAATAATGAATATATTGAATAGTTCCGCCTACAAAAACATAATTTCCATTACAATATTTCCTTAAGGCACGGTTCATTCATAAATGCGAATTACTTTGAAGGTTCTTAAAGCCATTATTTCTTCCAAGTCTGACAACGTTGCGCTCCATTCCTGCCCCTATATTAGGAACGCGAACTGAATTTTTAAAATACCAGGGTTGGTTTTGTTTATCATAACGCATTAGATCGTTTGCGATACTTTGATTGGAAAAAAAAAGAAAATATAAAATTTTTGAAAAACTCATTAGCGTACATTTTTTTTTGTAAATATTATTCGAGGGACTGCTCCCCAGGACGCCATTGGAACTCGTAATTATCTTTTAGTTAGTGCTGATAATCAACAACAGTGCCAAGTTTCAACAAAATCGGTAAAAGCAGCTGCGAGATATTAAGAGTGAAGTGTAGTGATGCATTTCATTTTTTGATCAATATTTCTTATTCTTTTCGCTTAATTTAAAAAGCGGCCAAATTGCCGTCCTTGAGTAGCAATTACCCACAGTTTTGAACTAAAGAAATTTTGATTAATGAATTAATAAAAGCAAAAAACGAAAATTGGGGGAATTTTTTTTTTATTACTTTATAAATTCAAACTTGTTTAACTTTAAATTGTAGGTAATTGTGCTTCAAATGTTGTTATTCGACCGATTTCTGGATGAAAGAAAAAGTTAACAAAATATGGATCAAAAAACGAAATGGAGAATGCGTCACTAGACCTCACTCTTAATAAAAACAACAATTTTGTTTAAAAACTTCGACACCCTGTATCTTTTTTTATTACGTACTTACAAACTATGTCATTAATTGGGTTCATTTTTAAAATACACAATAAAAATTAAACTAAGTATGTACATACGTACACTACTGAATTAACTGAAAAATGAAAACAAAACTTTTTAATCACACAGTAAATCACGTAAAAACGATACCTATAACCCTAAGTTTCGCGAAGCCTCAAAATAAATACCTTAAGGTTAGGCGACCCAATGCTAAAACAATGGTGCATACGACTGATTTATTTTTAAATTGCTCTTCATCACAATGCAAATTGTTACATGCTGTCGCGTGACTGACGTCACGTAACCATAGCAACGGTGAAAGTCAAAGCCACTTTTAGCTGGGGCGTGCCAAAATGCACGAGTGTTTATAATTTTTGTCCATCGGAGTTAACCGTGACTCTATTATTCGGATTAAATTAATATTATTAATTCGAACATAATTGTTTTTTAAGGGCTAAAATTGTAGCTGTATTGGTACATTAATATTTAATATTGTCGAAAAAACTTCCTACTAGTTTTATTTTTTTGGTGAAGAGCCCCTTCACTTACTTCACCTGACGAGCCGCCACCGACAGCCTGTATAAATGGACGTATATTCATAATATTAATGAGTAAAATTAATAATCTATGAACAACATTTCGTTACAATGATGAAAAAGTTCATTGTTTCAATGAATCATTAGCTAAGAATTGTCATTTATTAATATTATGAACGACTTTTTTCTAGTGTGTATATACCTACTAGAGCCCTGCACGGGTCGGAACGACCAGGCCCTGCCCGACTCGGAATTTTGCGACGCGGCCCGTCAACCAAAATCGAATAGTCCGCAGGCCTGCTAAGCCCGGCAGAATCGAAATGCCCGAAAAAAATTATTAAGGCTTAAAAATTATTTTATAAATGGAAGGTAAGAAATAAGAACATAAAGTCTTCCCCCACTGTTATATTAAAGAATGTAAATATTTTACAAAACTTCTCTACATGTTTCGAAAGCAGAAGCATTCATCTTCAGGAGAATAAATATAATAAAATGTAGGAAAACTAGTAGATATAACACTAACTGAGCGACAAAATTGAAGGTTCAATGAAAAAATGAGTAGAACGGTGAGAAAATAGGTGCACACGTTGCATTGAAAAAGAAAAATATGTGGGTTTTAAGGCTCAAGGCACTATGAGAGTTGGAATGTTTAATAAAAAGTTTGACATCTGTGTGTGAAAAAACTGTTGAAGGACATAGAACTGAAGTGAATTTCATTTATGAAAAGAAAATTGATGGCTGGTCATTTGAAACTATGGAGAAGAAATGGATGTGTGAGGAAGATGAGTATTAAAAATATAGAAGAAGGGTAGTCTTAGCTTGGATGGAAAACCTCATATTGGTTGTAGAAATAAATTAGGAATAAATGTAGTTAAAAAGATACAACTTTTTAGATTTATGTTTCATTTTAAATATAGTTTTATGGGGAAATAATTATCTTAAGCAGGAAACGCTACCGCGTTTTTTAAAAGACATCAGCCGTCAATTTTCTTTTCATAAATGATAATTTCAATTCACTTCAGTTCTATGTCCTTCAACAGTTTTTTCACACACTCACAGATGTCAAACTTTTTATTAAACATTCCAACTCTTATAGTGCCTTGAGCCTTAAATCCCACATATTTTTCTTTTTCAATGCAACGTGTGCACCTATTTTCTCGCCGTTCTACTCATTTTTTCATTGAACCTTTAATTTTGTCGCTCAGTTAGAGCGTTTTCACACGGCACCATATATCGCGCGCGACAAATGGTCGCAATATTGCTTTTACACCAAATCAGAGCGTTTTCACACGGCACTATATATCGCGCGCGATAAATGGTCGCAATATTGCTTTACACCAAATTATGTGTTCTCTGATATCGCTTGTATGTGAAAATGGCTCATTAGAAAAGACATAATTTGGTGTAAAAGCAATATTGCGACCATTTGTCGCGCGCGATATATGGTGCCGTGTGAAAACGCTCTAATGAGCCATTTTCACACACAAGCGATATTAGAGAACACATAATTTGATGTAAAGCAATATTGCGACCATTTATCGCGCGCGATATATGGTGCCGTGTGAAAACGCTCTAATGAGCCATTTTCACACACAAGCGATATTAGAGAACACATAATTTGATGTAAAGCAATATTGCGACCATTTATCGCGCGCGATATATGGTGCCGTGTGAAAACGCTCTTAGGGTGATATCTACTAGTTTTCCTTCTTTTTATTATATTTATTCTCCTGATGATGAATGCTCCTGCATTCGAAACATGTAGAAAAGTTCTGTAAAATATTTACTTTCTTTAATATAACAGTTAAGGAAGACTTTATGTTCTTATTTCTTACCTTCTAAATTTCCACTTCACTTTAAGTATGGACTATTTCTTCAAATATTTTATAAATACTTCTTTAAAAGAAACAACCAAGCAAACCACAGCTTTTGTAAAAACCTGTTTCATATTCAGCAGCATTTATAATTATTTCCAGCGAATCGAGAAACCGGTTTCAGATATCAACAAGTGCGAAGATTTTACGGCCTGAAAAATCAAATCGCATATTCTTATATCTTAAACCAAAAAACAATCGTATTATTTTATTAATAAACTTAAAAGTGTCCCTCGTATCATCCCTAACAAAGGACGGTAACGACCTAACGGACCAGTATTTCCTACGGCCATCCAGTCAGTTTCACTTTCGTGTTTCCAAATTTTCAGATGGCACGACTGCCGCCGCTCCGTACTCTATATCCAGTTTGTTTAGAGCCTCCAACCAGTGCGCTTTGATCGATTGGAACAGCTGTAGACCGTTCTTAATAGAGTTATAGAGATCTAGAACTGAGCGATAAAACCGGATTGAGCGATTAAGAGCGAGTGTTGCTTAGTGATTGCTGTAAAACGGATTCTCATCAAGGATGTGAATATGTATTAGAGTTCTTTGTTCGGTGAACTATTTCGGATGGTATTACAAGAGTTTCTTATGGCGATGAGTTTTTGCGTAATATGACGTGTAAGGTTTTTAAGATTATTGTTTTAATTTACTTAACAATATTGGGCGAATCTAATATACTATACAGGGTGTCCGGTAACTTATGGGCCGTAGAGTAACTGGAGATAGTAGACATCAAACTAAGCCGATTATGTCATATAAGTTTTTTCGGATTGTCACTTTTATTTTTTTTTTGTTAATTTAGTTATTTACTATGTTTTTTTATGCTTTGGAATGTTTAAAGGGAAATATCTCGAAAACCGTTAAAGATATTAAGATCAATTAAGTACACATTTTTGACTCAGAAAATGCCCTTTTTAAGAAACTATAATTGAAAAACACCTAATATCACAAGTAAGAAAAAAAATCATAGATTTATGAAGCCCAGTGTATGCAACTAGCGTCCTCTAGTTTGAAACTTAAAAATTTCTACAAATTCTTATTTCTTGCTCATAAAAACTTAATATTGCCAACTTTCAATTCGATTTATTAAACCGTTTTAAAATTATGGCTTATTTTCGAGAATAAACTTTTACTTTTAACACCCTGTATCTCTAGAACGAGTAACAATCCGAAAAAATTTTATGACATAATCGGCTTAGTTTGATGTCTAGTATCTCCAGTTACTCTACGGCCCATAAGTTACCGGACACCCTGTATAAGTATATTAAGTATATAAATTTTAAAGTATCAAAAAAATATATCCTGTCCATCTATTCAAATCGGAATTATACCCCAATCCAGTGGGGGCTCGTGATAGTCGATACAGGTGGGGCCAAAATATCAAGTCAAAAAGCTTTAATGAGAATACAAGGTGTTACAAATTCGATACATTAACATTGTTGTCTCGGCAACTATAAGATATAGAGATTTGGTTAGATAGAGGCAAATTGCATAATTTAATGCTGAATTATTTGTTATTTTTTTTTCCTACGACCACCTATGAAAATGAGAAAAAAAGCACGGTTAACTTGGCTCGAAAGTGCCAAATATCACACGCGTGTTAAAAGAAAATATTTCAACTCTAGAGTGGAAATACAAGGCACACTATTTAATTTAAACATTATGGTGCCAATTTGACAGACCACACCTATTTATTAAAAAGAATAAATTTTAGAAAGCAGTTTATTGTCTAACTTATTTATCATATATTTGTCGATTGATTTCGAATTAGAGTGTGAAAATACGCCATCTGAAATTATAAAAAAGTTAAGAATATAATAAAAAATCTATTATCAGTCAAAACAAGCCCCGCTGAAAAAAATATCATATATTAAACATAAAAAATTTTTGTGTTGCCATAGCGTAGAGACTAGAGCTATGTCCTACAGATCAAAAGGTCACAGGTTCAAATCCCATCAGGAGTATTTGACTTTTTTTTATTAAAACATTAAACAATTTATAGAATTAGGTATTTTGAATTGAAATCTTCCTTGTTGGATGAATTTTTAAAATTTAATCATGCATTATTTTTTAAATTTATATTTATAAAATACTAAAAATTCAAAAAAATTATTAGTCGAAAGTCATTTCCCCATAGGCGGTGTGCGAGGTCCTTTATTTTTTTTTAGACATAATTTGTTTGATCCTTTAATAATTCTTTATTACGCTACAAAAAAAGTTAATTATTTTTCAGAATTTATTTTACCCTAAACCAAAAAAAAAATTAATTACGTCTTTGTCATATCATGCGAACGCTTAGTTCGATTTTTATCATGCTTGGTCGCGTGTGTTTATGTTGTACATAATCTTTTATCGCATATACGTATATAGAACAATAACCTTTGAAGTTTCCTAGCCTTTGGTTTCATATTTTATTGTTTTTACAATAAATTAAATCATTAAAAATAATTAAAATCACCACCAATATGATGTAAATTTTTACAATAATTGTTCAGTCAATAAAACCTAAAAGATGTCTCTTTTTCAGGTTTCCATCTATGTTAACTTCATAAATACCACATATTTTTAATACATTTTATTAATATTTATCTTCCTCATACTGCCTCATGCACTTCTTTTTCCATAGTTTCTAAAATGACAGCCCACAATTTTCTTTTCTTAAAGGATATTTCACGTTTCCATCCATATTTTTTCAAGTTAAAAACAAAGTTACTTTGGAGCAAAGAACCTTGCCTTAGTTAAAATTACTACTTTAAAATTTTACAGTCACAAATACGCCAGCTTTTTAGAAAATAGATAAAAGATAGAAGTGGTAAGTTCTGCCTTTTTTCAGTATGAACTTTTGAGGGTAAAACCACCAACAGTAGCAAAAGTTTAAGACCCTCTGAAAGGTTTAATTCATTTTGGCCAAATCTATTTACAGGGGCACCAGTTTAAAAGTTTTTCCATCGGACAATGTATCTGCCTAGTCCCTATAGTCTATGCCACGGTATGGCAGCACAGTGGTAGAGCTGTCGCATTCGGCCGCAGGTGACCAGGGTCTTCAGTTCACTTCTCAAAAAAAAATCCCTATTTCCCTAAAGTTTCTTCTCACATCAGTTCAACTTCTCTAAAATTTCTTCTCACAATAAAAGTTACATCTAGAAAAAGTCCCTATTCCCCAAAATTTTCTACTCTGATCAAGTGACTTCTAAAATAACGTTTCTTTTCTTCCAAATTTTTCAAATGCCCAAAAACCCTTTATATTAAACTAGAAGCCTTCAACCTTTCACGATCCAAAATTTACCCCAAAACCCTTCATATTGAAGGAACCCTTCAAATATAGCTTCATCAAATAGGTAAAGTTTCCTCATTTTTTGAAAATTAAATAAGTCTGAGAAGAAGAAGAAATGGACTACTTCTTCGAAAGTTTACTTAGGCTACCCTCGCCGACCCAGTTCTACCCACCTACCTTTGCTGGCGTCTACCTCGATAAAGAAAAAGCTTTCGGCAACACTTTTAGTATAATTAAAATTACTTAAATTTTTTTCGAATTTTTTTTTTGTTCCATTATGACGTTATATTGCGAGACAAGACGACGAAATATCTTACGAGATGTTAGCGAAACAAGATTGCAAAAATTATGGTCTCAAAAAAACATTTATTTAAAATTACCAGATATTTATTTTCGTCAAAAAATAATATCTTGAAAAAATTAATTTGTAAATTGTTTCTTCTAAATATTCTGCTTTGTTCTGAATCTGAAAGAATGATGACTTTTATTTTAACAATTTTGGAATATATGAATTTAAAAAGTGTAGTGTTTGTGTTGAAAAGATTATTTCATTGACCATATTGAAAAAAGCCGTTTGTTTGAGTTGACATTTATATTAATTTAAGGAAACTTTTTTTTTCTGTATATACCTACTCAAAATTATTGAACTTACTTACTAGAATCAAGAACTTTTGGTCGCTTATACCGAAGAGGAATTATGTTTAAATTGTATTTTTAGGGATTTAAGTCACATGTCTTGGACTTTTAGCGTAAATCCTTTTGACACCATGACGAGTTTGTTCGACCAGATATTAAAAAAGTTTTTTTCATTTATCCTTAATTATTGTTTGTCAGTTGTCGCTCCGAACTTTTTCAATTTATTTCACAAGAAATTATAATGAGGGTTTACTTTTTTTTGGAATCTAAAACGGAAAATTAATCGTAACGAATGTAACAAGAGTTTATGCGGCATAACGTTGGACTAGTATCTTCATTGATTAAAATTTTAAGCGAGGCTAGGCCTATAACTCCTCTTAATTATTGACAAAACATTAGCTTAAAACTAGTACATTATGTTCGTGTTGTGTGAGGGGTTTGAACCTGAGTCCCCCATTGTCGTGGTTGCCTGTATGGCCCTGCCTGGTGTTGTGGTTGGTGGGAATGGCGGATTAGCGGATTCTGGCTTTGTTCTGCTGTGTTGAAGTAATTGTTGCTGGTGTTTGTGATGTAGTCTTGGATCGTTTTCATTTTAAGGTATCTGTGTAATGTGGTATTACGTACGAACCAGCAATTTGTTTTGATATGTTTGTATTTTGCTTTTTCCCGTCATGCAGAGTGTTGACCATGATTGGGCGGTATACAGTAATGCTGGTCTTATGCATAGTTTGTAGATGGTAACTTTGTTGCGGGTGTTTAGCTTGCTATTTCTATGTATTAGTGGATAGTACTGATGTAGGAGCCTGTTTGCTTTGGTTAATGTTTGGGCCAGGTGTTCCTTCCAGATAAGCTTGGATTCGAAGTGTAAACCCAGATATTTGGCTTTTTTGGACCATGTCAGTTGGGTGTTATTTAATATTGTAGGTGATACCTAATAATCATATCATGCGTTGTTTAGTTTTTTTAGGTCTCTTAAACTTTTATTTTCGTTATAGGATATTTTTGGATTTACCAATATTAAATACAAATCTAATAAATTTTTAAGTGTCTTTAGTAACAAATTATATGAACTAAAAACAATAACTTGAAATATTTGACCTGCGTCCAAAAATCAAAAACATCATTATCTAATGTATAATACGACTACATATTTACGTTTTTATTAACCGAATAACCGATCAACATTTTTATTATCATCCTAAGAGCAAAACAACTTAATCACAGAAACTTTCATAACATCAGATTTTAATGATTTCATCAAATCAAAGTCATTATTTTTTCGTATAACTTTTCTTTCATAGTATACCATCGATTTGGGAATTTTCGACTCGCGAAGCACCAATGTATATAGGGGGGCGTTCATAACTTACGTAACGCAAAATTTTCTTTAATTTTTGACCCCCTATTCCCACGTACTAGGACTGTAACGCCTGACTGGATTTTTCCCCGTCACCATTCATCCATTGTACTCCTGCATTCTGTGCAGATGGTTCTTGAAAGTCTTGTGTACTGTTAGTCTTGGGTCTGGATCCCCAATGAAGCTTTTGCTGTGGTGTAATCCTTGTCTGTTGTTCCAGTGGATTTTGTATTCACTCCTGATCCATCGCTTCATGGCATCTCGCACCTGGGAACTCCGAGAGCCGGTTCTGGACCAGTACATGTCTTTTCTATGCCTTTCTTCGCAAGTTCATCGGCTTTTTCGTTTCCTGGAATACCTTCGTGTTCTACTGCAGTGTTACTCTGTTGATTTTTGCCAGGGCCTCCAATTCCTTTTGACATTCCCATACCATCCTGAAGTTACCTTGGCTGCTTGACTGTCACGAGTATGTATACAATAAATTTGTTTAACAATGTTGTCAACTAATGGGAAATTTCCGGATTCGTAAGAAATGAATATCCAAAGCACAGAGAAATAATTGGTCGGCGCTGTCTCTAAAGGAAAATTTTTACGCAGTGTTATATTCGTAGAATATTCTTCAGGATCACATGTGGTTGTGATCTAAAAAGGACTTTTTCGGTATTGCGAGCATTCGTGGAATTTTTCTTTAAAAATGGGAAATTTCCTTTTAAAAGGTTGCAACACTGTGCAGCACTGACAGTAAGAATATGAAATTTTTCCGTACAGTTAACTGGAATAGTCTACTTTTCTTCTCACTTTAGTGTAAAGGAAACAGCAAATATCCCTGTGGGAGTAGAAAAACATATTTACTTATTTGCTTTTAGATCCCAGTTTTTTGTTTTATTCAATAAAAACCATAATATTTGCTTTAAAATCCAATTTATTCTGTGAATACGCTACTTCTCGTGCTTCTGCCTCTTCGTATCGATTTAACATGATATCAGAAATAATAAAATTTACCCCGATAAAGCATGACATTTTCCACCGACACTTTTACACCCCAAAGTGAATTGGATAGAAACCTCTTGATAATAATTTTGGACGGTTCGGCACTTAAATATGCGAATAAAATTTTACTCTGCAACGACTTGGACATGAAAATGAACAAAATGGTCGCTGTCTGTGAGAAAATGTGAATTATCATTTGAAACCGGGTGTAATAAAAAATAATATATTGTGTTTTTTTAGAAAACTCGTATTACCGTGTCAGTGAAGCAGCCACTGGGGGGGGGGGGGGGGTTGTTGCATCCTCTCCCCTTCAGTGCTTGGGTCTAAGAGTCTACTTGCAAACTGATTTTTCGTCCCACGATGGACTATTCATCTAAATATAAATATTGATTTATAGTAATTTAAGCAACAAGTACATTAATAATGGCGATTAATGATCGAAATATTTTAACGCGTGAGCGTAGCGAACGCGTTAATGTTCGAGATCATTAATCGCATTTTAATGTAAGAGTTGGTTACAATGTTTTTTCGTCGACCATATTTTTTACTAAAGTGAAGAAAAACAGTTAACAACTTTTATTTTACAATCCAGATTTCACAATTCTACAAATACTAATGACAGCGGACGACGTTTTGGATTGACGTTTTATTATTTTGTTGATTTTTTTGCATGGCTGCCTTTAATTTTAATTACCAAAATCGTGCATTTACAGAAAATCATGCATTAATAGGGGTCATTAATGAATGATTTTGGGAAATCGTGCATTTACAGAAAATCATGCATTAATAGGGGTCATTAATGAATGATTTTGGGAAATCGTGCATTTACAGAAAATCATGCATTAATAGGGGTCATTAATGAATGATTTTGGGAAATCGTGCATTTACAGAAAATCATGCATTAATAGGGGTCATTAATGAATGATTTTAGGAACGTTCATATCGGATGTAAATACACGGTCGACGGGAAAAAAATGACAAACCAACACAGCATCTATATCTATTACATGCTCACCACGCCAAAATTAATAATTTTATAAGAAACGATGTATTTTTTGCTTAGAGTACGAAGCAGTTCTTGTCGGAAACGCTTAATTTTTAAAATATTTCATCTATAAAAGTTCTGTATAAAGATTAAGGTTTCGGACGCATATCGTCTTAGTTATTGGTTTGTGATGCAATTTTAAAGGAAAACCAATGAAAAGAATAATATTTTATAGTATTTTTTTATTATATACTTTTTGTTAGTTTCCAGTAACGTGCAAAGCCGTTTAAAACAGGATAGACAAAAATTGTATTCACTTTAAAATATTTCAATACAGTTGACATCGCCACTACACTTACATTACGTGTACGTGGACGTATCTAATCCCGGTGGTTTAAACTAAACTGCCGGACAATTGCTTTCGAGCAAGAAAAATTTCGCCTAAATTTAACAGTTAATATTTTCTGAACCAGATATGGTATCGACCCACGGTTTTGAATGGTTGATAGATTCATCCCTTGGGAAACAACTGTCAATATTGGATTTTCTTTAACTGTTAGAAAATTTTATATACAGGGTGTTAAAAAAGACGATGATTTTTACTCCAATTTTATTGGCGTGTAACTTTTACAATAATATTTTTAAATTTTATCACTCTACGTCAATTGAATCATTGGTTCATAGCAAAGAAAGTAATTTGTCAAATTTTTGATATGTGCTATATTTTAAGAAATACCGATTTTTTTGGAAAACCTTGCTTTTGTTCAACTTATTGGTAGCTTGATCTCACTGTGCGTTGTATCGTGCAAACTTTGCGAGTGATTATTATACCTTATGAAAAGCTTGATTATGTTTAGTGACAATAGTTGTACCTAAATGTTATGATGTATAGTGGCGTACTTATAAACACCTATATATCTATTATCTATGGTTTATGAGTATCTCACAATTTTTCACGATTGTTTTATATTGGAAAGTACTAGCCCGTAGATTAAGTAAATTTTTTCCTTTTTTTTTAGTTTTTCATATCGCACTACAGGTATATTATACAGTGTGTGTACACAATTTTAACAAAGATAATTTTTTTAATTTAATTTTTTGAAAAAATGTATTTATTAATTTCTAACTTTCTAACACTATTCCTAAAATTAAACTTACATTTAAAGAGACTTTGATATTAAATATCACTAGCTATCGTCAAACCAAACCCCGTCCATCCGAGAAGGGTCTACAAGGCATTAATCCCATTAAAATTAAACTAGCGTTACTTAATTTTAAGGATCCCTTTGAATGTAAGTTTAATTTTAGGAATAGTGTTAGAAAGTTAGAAATTAATAAATAAGTTTTTTCCAAATATTAAATGAAAATATTTATCTTTATTGAAATTTTGTAAACACACTGTATAATATACCTGTAGTGCGATATGAAAAACTATAAAATAAGAAAAAATTTACCTAATCTAGGGGCGAGTACTTTCCAATATAAAACAATCGTGAAAAATTGTGAGATACTCATAAACCATAGACATATAGGTGTTTATAAGTACGCCACTGTACATCATAACATTTAGGTACAACTATTGTTACTGAACATAATCAAGCTTTTCATAAGGTTTAATAATCACTCGCAAAGCTTACACGACAAACGCACAGTGAGATCTAGCTACCAATAAGTTGAAATAAAGCAAGGTTTTCCAAAAAAATCGGTATTTCTTAAAATATAGCAGATATCAAAAATTTGACAAATTACTTTCTTTGCTATGAACCAGTGATTCAATTGACGTAGAGTGATAAAATTTAAAAATATTATTGTAAAAGTTACACGCCATTAAAATTAGAGCAAAAATCATTTTCTGGCAGTTAAAGAAAATCCAACATTGACAATTGTTTTCCAAGGGATGAATCTATCAACCATTGAAAACCGTAGGTCGATATCATATCTGGTTCAGAAAATATTAACTGTTAAATTTAGACGAAATTTTTCTTGCTCGAAAGCAATTGTCCAGCAGTTTAGAAATTTTGAAGGATTTATATCAAATCATTAGCAATTTTTGTTATCAATCAATGAATCACATTAAGAACAGGTTGTTTTTGGATTAATAACATTTCATAGATTTAATTAAATACTTTTAAAAAATGTTTTAAAAATAAAAACTATAAGATTTTTGTCTGAAAGAAACTACCTTATTTTTAAAAAATATTTACTTACTTAATTTTAAAAAAAATATATTTTTAACACCATAGAAAATCTTGAATTAGAAGATCTTTTTTTCTGTGCATTAGTGCCGAAATGTGTTACCCGTCATTCGTCATGTACCAATTTAACCAATCCTTTTTGAATAACAGTAATTTCAATACCCATCAAATTCTTTTGTAATACGTATTTTCTTCGGAAACTGTATAAATACTTTTCAGACAATTTCGATATCACAACGAACTTTGCAACAGAACATTCTGTCCAAACAACAAGGTGATTTCAAAGTTTAAAACTTCAAAACAAGCAAATAAAAGAAGAACTTTTTGTCCCTCTCGTTTAGCTCTGACAATTAGATGAAAATAGGGACAAAAACTTTTTAATTTAAATTAATTTATTAGTCTTTGTTAGGCCGCCTTCCCCAATTTTCTAAATGTCATGGGTCAAATAATTCGTATTTGTATTGAACCGATTTTGGCTCTATATCCTGGTAAATTTATGTTTAAACAGATCGTGAGCTGGCATTGATAAACATCAAAATATAAATTAGTTCTAAGGTATTTTTAATTTTAAACATACTTCTAACCACACGTATATTATGGCATAGATATAAAATAACAGGTAAATAGCTGAAACCTTCAGAAAAATAGCATCTTTAGGTCTGCTAGATCCATCTCTTGGTAACTTTACCGCCAAGATATTTTCCAAAGAATCCATTTTTTTTTCAGAAGGCCCGTCTATACGCCGGATGCATTTAGGCCAGATTTGGCCCATTGTGCTCATCCTGTTTGATTCTTTATCTACTTTCATTTAGTAATATGAATTTTACAGTTCTGTAAATCGTTTTGTAACGGCATCTATTGCAGCACTAGTGCTGTAATGGAAAAAAAACGGTTTTATTAAAATTTAGCTGTTAAATAAAACCACACTTTTTAGAATAATGATTTATTATTAACAATTATAAAATTAATTACCAATTATTAATTAAAATATAACATTTAAGGTTTATTATAAACATTAATAATACACTTTTTATAGTTCGAAATTTGTATACCGGAAGTGGATGTGATGGAGCCCTTTACGTTCAAATTTCCAATCATTAAATCCGTATCTGACCACATGATCTTCTTTGCTATTTGTTTCTAGAAGAGGATTTCCAGCCCCCATGACGCTTTAACATCTGCATATCTGCACCATCATCAACTAGAATGGTGGCTGAGGACCTCCTAAAACAATGTCCACTGTATCCTTCGGGATTATTCAATCCAAGTTTTGTTGCAATCTTTTTTGGTATACTTCCAAAACTATTAATTCCGACAGGCTGGGAGGTGCATTTTCCTTTTCCATAGAATACAAAAAACCGCCTGTGAGTTGCATTAGAAGGACGAAGTTTAGCATACTTTCGAAAAATACTTAAACAGTTGACACCTGTCACATTTCCTTCTGTTATAACAAATTCTCGCATAATTTTGGTTTTCGAGAATGGAATCATAATTTTTATATACAAATCAATATGATCCAACATTAACTTAGCTAGTTCTTCGCGCGGACAATCCCCAAAAATGCCGATTATCATAACAACCTTCATAAGTAAATATGTTTCATCATCTGCAGTACTAAGAAACTTACATACGTCTTCCTTTGTGAAAACTTTGGACTTTTTGGCTTTGTAACCCTCTGAACTTCTTTTCAAAAATGCGATTAGTTGAGAAAATCTGTTTATATCTTGAGTTTTCTTGACTGAAATCATAGTTCTCAACATTGAGTAGTGAGTCCATAGTGTAGATGGTTTCTGGGAGCGTTGCTTTACGGAAAAATGACCCAAAAGGATTTTCTCAGACACCTCCTTTATTTTGTTAGCTTTGAACTAATCTTCAAACTTCTGATACTCCAACTCATACCGCGCCTTGGATTTTGTCGGAACTAAACTTGAGATCGCTTCGTTTGCCGCTGCTTCTATATCAGAGGGTAAACTTCCATCAGAATCGCTCATTTTGAAAAACGCTTTTTATATTTTTAAATTTGTTTGACAAAGTTTCGACAGTAACCATGCGAAACAGTAACTATGCGAAAGGTAACATAAAAAACTTGATTAGTAAACTTAATAGCAGGTGCATTTTTATTTTTAAAAATGGCTATTGCCAAATATTTTTATTCATAGATGAAAGTAGATACTACTACACTCGATGTTTTATTAAACTCGGCTGATGCCTCGTTTGACAACTTTAACATCTCGTGTTGTAATATGAATCTTTACAACACTAATATCGTAAATATTACACCCATTCGGTGATCCCAGTTCCTTGCACTGTCAACTGGGGAGAGGGTCGGAATGTCCTCTGGTTCCAGTTTTGGTTGCCTTTAACTGAATAAGAATGCAAAATTTGTCCTTTACCCTCTTTAATTAAAAAAGGTGAAGGACATGCATTCTTATTTAGTTAATGATGACCCTTCTGGAGAGTAGATATGATTTCGAGTCTGCGTTGCCTCTTCCGATCTAGTGACTCGCAATGGCAGACTATGTAATGTACTGTTTCCCTAGCTTGTCCGCACAATCTGCAGTTAGGAACTCCATTGCACAGTTTCATTCTGTGCAGATGATTCTTGACAGCCATGACTCCTGTCAGAATTCCTGTAATAGTTCTCAGCTGTTTCCTGTTCATTTGAAGCAGCTGTTTCGTTAGTCTCGGGTCTGGATTCCCAATGAAGCATTTACTATGATGTAATCCCTGTCTGTTGTTCCAGTGTTTTTTTTGTTCACCCCTAATCCATCGCTTTATGGCATCTCGTACCGTGCACCTTGGTACCTCGAGTGCCAGTTCTGTACCAATGAATGTGTTTTATGAGCCTCTTTTCGCAAGTTCATCGGCTTTTTCGTTCCCTGTAATACCTTCGTGTCCCCACTGCAGTATTACTTTGTTTTCTTTTGCCAGGGCCTCCAATTCCCCTTGACATTCCCATACCAGTCTTGAGGTTACCTTGTTGCATATTAATGATCTTAGAGTTGCTTGACTGTGAAAGTATATATGGATCCGCTTATTGAGGTAATTGAGAAAGAGATAATTGTCTCAACAATGGTTTCCTTGGAAGTTATCTTGTAGCTAAAATGCATCATCAGGAGATATATTTAGCGGACCTAAGGCCCCGGTTATTCGTCTCCGGTAACTTTACCATCCAGATAATTTCTATGGAAACAATGGTTTCTTTGGAAATTATATTGCCGATAGAGTTACCAGGAGATTTATAATACGGGTCTTTTTTAATAAAGATATTCCAAAAATAATAATTAAAGAATAAAATAAATGGCATTTTTAACTAAAAAGAAAATACAGAACATTTTAAAGTCACTATTTCAAACAAAATACTAGTGGCTTTATACTAATAGTTAAGCCACCACTTAATTTTGTCTGCAATAATAAATTTATAGGTGACCTATAATAACATTGTTGACCAACAAAATTGATTGTGTTTACTTAACATTTGATGATTTACGGCGCTGCCAACAGTACCAACTGCTTCGGCGGAAAATCACTAAACTACAGGGTGATTTGAAGGCATTAAAATAAACAACTTTTTCAAATACCTTTTTTCAAAAAACTCAAAAATAAGGTACTTACATTCATTTATTACACTATGGATCAAATACGGTCCTGCCTAACTTGCCCGTTGAATAACATTAAGAAAACTACTGAGTGTAGGATGAGCCGGCAATGGAAAGCGTTCTGCGTATAATCTCGAAGCAGCATCCGCATTTTGACGACACTTACCGTAAATTAGCACCATATCTACTAGTTCATTGTTTTCAAATTTTACTATTTTCACGTGTCACCAATTTAAAATTAACTTGCTTCAAAAAAACACACCGCAACGGATTGCCAAATAAATAACTGTCCACCGACCCGTAAATTGCATGACTAATAAGATAAAAACAACATAAAGTATAGCAGGCTACATTGTGATGACCACTTAGATTTTTTACTTCTGTATATCGCCTATTTTTAAGTTTTTTGAAAAAAAGGTATTTCAAAATGTTGTTAATTTTAATTCCTTCTATACACATTATTAATTATCCATGGGGTCTCGCCCCTGAGCCCTCATTTACCGGCTTCCCTTGAATTATTTTGTTTTACTAAATAAAGCGGCATCTGCAACTTTTATTGGTTTGTATAATATAATACCTGCTTCTTATGCATTAACATTATTTTCTTAAGCACAGTTTCCATTTCCTAATTCCCCCTGCAGAAGCAGTGTTGTAAATAGACTCCTTAACTAAACATTTCTACGTGAGGAAATTACGAATTCAAACGTAACTTCTTTTTTACCCAGTAGTCGTGAGCTAATCAGATTTTCTGACTTTTTCTCGCAATCTTATAAGGTAGACGATGGAACTTCTATTGAAATATTTATAAACTTTCTGGTGGAATTTGTTGTTTTCTTGCTACGGATTTATTCTAAAAGGATTGATGCAATTTTTTTTTTTTTTATCAGATTTATACCTGTTGTGGTTTTATTATAAATATTTTCCAAGGTTGGACATATAGGGTAGTTATTTTTTTCTACTCCTATATTAGTAAATATTGTTTTACATACATTTCACTCTATAAGTAAATCCATTCTTACAAATTCTGGAAAATGTAGTCTCTGAGTATCTATTAGTGTGTACTAAGTCATCATTTTTTTAATTTACTTTCATACGGTTTTTTTTATTCTCTATCCACTTCCGGTGGTTTTACCGAGGGTTTTACGGTTTAACATGGTTAACCAGAACTTATAACTTTTAGATAAAGAATAAAAAACTGAGATAGGGAAGTGAAAACCATTTTTACCTGCGCAATGCTACAACCACAGAAAAACCTTAACTTAACACGACATCTATAGAACTGAAATATCGGAAAAAAACTGAATATTTATACTCTGAGGGCATGCAGGTGATACATTTCCCTCAATATCCTCTCCTTTGTTAAAACACTTTAAAAAAATATGCTTATTTACATCTACGGATATACCGTCATTCTACTTCGCAAAGAAAAATCACATCCTTTGGCAACCCTTTCGACTAAACTTTCCCTATTATCGAGCGCGCCCGCCCTCTGACCTTGAAGTAGGGGAGTCTGGATCACGATGCCACCCCAACTGCTGAAACTGGAACAGTCGTCCCCCACCAGCGTGGGCGGAACAGCTGTAAAATGTTTACAGGGGTGTTTTTGCCATCGGCGGATAATGGATATAAATGAAAGATTTGATGACGTCAACGGCTATTGCACTTTATTAGAGTTCAGTGGCGTATCCAACGGTTGGGATCGCAATTTTTTCTTTCAAGTTAAAACATAAGTTCAGCTCGATTTACTTTTTTTTTCCACAATCAAAAAATTACCGTTGTTGCATACCCATGCACAATTTTTTTTCTTTTATAACTGACATACCAGTCTACTTGATGATGGCGAAAAATTAGCTAACGACTAGGGCTGAGCAATATTGGAAATCAAATATCGATATTTTTTAAATGTATTTCCAAAAAAAAATCGTGCCTTCAACATACCACGCTTCAAGGAAAATAGAAAAATTAATGAAATTATATTAACATTGTAGAATAAAATGAAAACAATTTAATATTTTTGCACTATTTTTACTATAGTAACAAAAACCTTAAAAATACTAACTGAAACACTCTTAAAAATAACATGGTATGGATTACTAAAATTTGGTTTTGACAACTATTTATTTTCGTGAAATCGGACTCAACCCAAAAATTAGTTTGTACAACCAAAAAAAATTGTCGTTATTGAACTGTTGAACTAATAAATAACATTAACTAACCCAATCGACAAATTTTAGTTGTCACAAGGAAATTTTATATGCGGATAACTAAATCTCTATGGTACTCCCGCTTTTAAAATTAGTTGTCACAACTAATGTGTAAATATGGAAAATTCAAATTTTTTTTTTAAGGAAATATTGTTTTTGTTAATGATGCAATCTACAAATATTGCCAAAGTAATCATTTATTTGGGCCACACTTGAAATTTTCATAGAGTAACAATTACGTATGTAATAACATTGTGTTTATTATCTTTTTTCTGTACTTTCTAATTGTAAGAAAGAAGTTGAATCATAAATAAGTAAATATTTTATATTTTTGTCATTGCAGTTGCACATTAGAAAGTTTGAATGAACTTAAAAAAAAGTCTATTTCATTTCTAAAAAAAATGTCATATATGTAATTTATACTTAGTAACAAAAAATATTTCTTCCTAGGTCCCCATTTAAATAAAAAAATGTCTTGGTATTACTACTCTATTAGGTATGCGTAAACTAATTGGAATAAATTATCAGGGATGTTATGGTTTCTTTAAAAAAAATTATTTCCAATGTCCTTGTTCTCTCATGTTCTTTATTATACATACTTATGCAATACAAGACAGAAACACTAGATTTTTAACTTATTTTACTCAACCTTTTGGGTTGTTCAATTGCTCATAGAACTGAATTTACTTATTTAAATTTTCTTATCTGCAACTGCGATTATTAAAAAACAAAAAATATCCCCTGGACTTTCTATTTAAAATATACAGTTATATGAAATTTGTTGTACTTGGTCAGATTAAAAAGTCATCAATATGACGTTCTTTTATAGAAATGGAACATAGAATAAAAAGAAAGCAAGAAAAATATTTTTAAGTTATTTCTTATCGGGTCACCTTGCCATGATAAAAATCTCATTTAAACTTTCTAATGTACAACTGCAATGATAAAAATAAAATGTTTACTTACTTATGATTTAACATCCTTCTGCCAATAAGAACGTACACAAGAAAGACAATAAACACAAATAAATTACACCAAATATTGTCACATCAATTTTCCACACGGGCACGGCCATGAAAATGGCCAATTAAAAACACGAAGAAATGGACACGGAACCGCAAAAGCACCCTAACATAAATATAACTTCCTGACAGTCCTGGCTAGAATGATGTCACCCACCGGGCACGGGCGTTAAGTCTCTGTTGATGCCGTTAGTTATAAATATGAAGAATAATATTACTTGACAAGAAAAGTTAGTTCTGGTAACTAAGAATGTATCTTAATCTAAATTAACAAAATGATAGGGACTACAAATTCATAATGTGTTATTACAACATGCTTAATTGATAAATACAAGTTTGTAGGAACCTTGATGTAACATTTAAATAAGATATAATATACAGAGTAAAATTCAGCTAAATAAAATATTTTATTTCTGCCAACTAATATGAAAACAAGATATTTTCTTTGTTCTGATGGCATCATTTTTTGGTAAATATAACCAAGAAAAAAATCTTTTTTGTTTTCCTAACTAAAAATAGTTATTTTTTGTAACGTAAACACGAGAACAAATAAAAATTAGTACCAAATACCAAGTCATTTTTAAGAGTGAACAACATCACTACTCCATGTTACTACATTATGTAAGGGACCACCACCGAAGAATCCAGGGGTGACTGCCCGCGCTGAAACTGATGTTAATTTCAATCACGAATATAAACATTGTGATATACAGGGTGTTTCACCGTGGATGGAACGTTAGACGTTTATGGAAAACGGGTGATACGTATTTTTTAAAAATTTAGTTGCTCAGATAAACAACCCCGGTCTATTTATTTAAAATATATCTCAAAAACAATTAAATTTACACATATGACATTTTATACAAAATATACTTTTAAGTATAGGGAATTAGGAAATAATATAATATATAGGATGTTTAATTTAAAATAACGGTGTTAAAATTTTAAAACAATAGATCATAGTTGTTTATCTGAGCAACCAAATTGTTGAAGAAAACGTATCACCAGTTTTACATAAACGTCTAACGTTCCATCCACCGTAAAGCACCCTGTATATCGTAACATTACATTACAAACATCTAGTCCAGAGACACTAACTATTCTAAATATCGATATAACTGAGCTTCTCCCCCTAAGATGCGTCACTGTCAAGAATATCCAACCAATTCTTCTCCAATGTTACCAGCCCCATGCTAAATTATATTTATATATAATAAATTAAACCAAAAAATATTGCGTTCTCTTAGCCCGAATCCTGGCCATGTTTATTACTGGGTTTGTAAAAACTTTTTAAATTTGGACTCACAGATATTGGAGAGCTTCCAAAAGTTAATTTTATTATAAAAATAAAATAGTTTTTAATATGTTTTACAATATAATGAACTCCAGGCATTATTTTTAGGGTTTTCATTGGCTTATATATTTTTTCTGCATAAAAATAACTTTCCCACACCCACGTAGATATCACCTTTCTATTGGCGCTGCTTCTTGAATGAAAATTATATTTAGGTCACTTTTTCACATTTAATTTAAAAACTACAAATAGAAGTTAATAAATAATAAAACATTGATCAGAATAAGGAACTATTTTTTTTTACTCCCACATGGAAATTTGCTGTTTCCTTTACACTTAAGTGGCGAGTAAAGTAGACTATTCCAGTTAACTGTGCGGAAATATATCATATCCATCCTAGTTAGGTAAAGAAACTGACCAATCACACTAGTCAAGAAGCCAAATTGGCATGTTGTTTTTAAAAGTACTGACCAATCACAGTATATTATTATCTTTTCCAAGACATTAAATTATATAATTTAAATGCATATGGTACAATTTGTTATTAATTTGTTCAATATAATAAAATCTAGACGCATTTATAATAGATTTATCAATAATGCAACCTGCTGAATGTGCATAGAAAATTAATTTCATGTAGCATCATTTATCCCTTGGTTTTCCGATAATTTACTAAACGCTTCGATAGTCCAGACGTTAGACCGTTGGACTATGAAACCAATGGTCGTGAGTTCGAGCCCGGCAACCTACAAACTTTTTTTTACATTTTTTAGCATAAGGTGTAGAAAAAATATACTGTTTAACTTGAGTGGATTGTCCATATTTCCCTCGGAACTTTAAGCACTCCGCCTACGGCGTCAATTTACTTCCTCGTGCAATATGGACATCATATCCACTTTTGTTGTACAAACTACTGTTAGAGTTTTTTGGGGGAATTTTAAAAATATTCCTTCTCACAATGGCGTTATTATGTAACAGAGAAATAAAACACTTAGTTCTCTCACCTCCGCTAGTTTAAACTAGAGTAGCAGACATAATAGCGACATTTTGCCAACCACCAAAATCCCGCTAAACGATATTTCAAAAGTGATTATCTCGGAATCCACACACACAATTTAGTAAAAACTTGTTTCATATCCAGCGGCAAATATAATTTCTTCCAGCGAATCGAAAATCGGGTTTCATGCGTAAGCCAGTGCGGTGATTTTAGCGCCTGAAAAATCGATTAGCGGGATTTTGTCCCGCCAATGTCTTTGGTAGACATTATTCACTCCAAACAATCATAGTGGCCCAATAGTAAATTAAAAATTAAGGTAACCGGACCACTTTGATTGTGAGAAAAATATTTCTGTCAATGTCATGTATGTCACGTCAATGTGGCTGGTTAGGTAGACATTTATGTTTTATTTCTCTGGTAAATGTTTGTAAAATGTAAGCAGTTTAATTTTTAAAAGGTTAAGCTTATATTTAAAATTAAGACGAATATAAAAATTCAATAGCATAATAATATGTCTCCATTTTTAAAATCATATATTTTTAAAAAGTTTTACGTCATACTTTAAAAAGTTGCTCTTGGCATCGTGACCAAAAATTTTGTTGACTCAATAAAAACTTTTTTCATACGAGTTTCCAAAAAAGAAACTGAAATTTTCGTTTATGTATTACTCAGAATTCCGAAACATAGATTACACTGTAATAAACATCAAATTTCTGTCCCTCGTTTCAAAAAACCTTTTTTCATTAGGGCCAATTTTCTAAAGTCGATTTAAACCGAGTTCCAGGTTATATCAAAGAAATATCAAAAATGGCCATTTTATAATGTCTTGAATGTTTTTCATCGGACGCCCATGTAGATTATAACTTTTGAAAACAAATAACAGTCTAATTATTTTGTTAAAACTAAGTTAATTAAATTAGTACCCAACATCGGACAAGTTTTGGAAAAAATTTAACTTATAATCCCCCAGATTGTCTATGTATCTACAACCCCATTTATCTTTAAACTTTTGAAGCGAAAATTTAAGCTTCAGCATGGCAAGCAAATTGCTGATAAACCGGTTAGATTATGCTGAAAATAACAGTGAGTTGCCCACTTTACCGCTGGGGATTTTTAAACTTCCGGCTGTATTTTATTTTTAAAGCATGTGGCCCAAGAAGAACAGCAATTTTACGTGGCAAGTTTGTTCGCGGTCTGATCCATTTAATGACCAGAGCTGAGCAGTAATTGCCTCAAAAGTGCTTCAAGCACAGTGCTTGAAACACTTAAAATCCAGTTATTGGTAATTCAAGCCCTTTATAAAAAGTGCTTTTTAATTGAATTTCGCATTTCAAGCCTTTTAAAATGCTTGCAAGCACTCAAAATCGCTTAAAATTACTTTCTTTTGTAATTGGAAGCACTTAAAAAGTGCTTGACGCTGGAAATTACTTTTCCAAAGGGCTTGGTGCTCGAAGCACTTTTTGCAAGTGCTTTTCCCAGCTCTGTTAATGATTTAGGTGGTTTATGTAGATTATTCATAGAACTAGTGACTTTATAAAGTAATATTTAACATTTTTTTAAGGGGCTAACCGGTTTTTTTATAGTTGTGGTGTTGTCCTCGCGAAAACTTTATATTATTTGGTGTTAATAAATAATAATCATAATAAAAATTTTTGAACGCGAATATACAGAGTGATTCATACGTTGATACTTCTTTTTTAGCTGTGTATAGAAGGCATTAAAATAAACATTTTCAAATATTTTTTTAAAAAACTAAAAAATAAGGTACTTACATTCATTTATTACACTATAGATCAAATACGGTCCTACCTAACTTAAACATAATCTCGAAGCAGCAACCGTAATTTAGCACCATATCTACTAATTCATTGTTTTCAAATTTTACCATTTTCGCGTGACACCAATTTAAAATGAACTTGCTTCAGAAAAACACACCGCAGCGTATTGCTAAATAACTGACCACCTACCCGTAAATTGCATGACTAACAAGACAAACAACATAAAGTATAGCAGGCTACGTTTTGATGACCAGGCCCGCACTTAGATTTTTTACTTCTGTATCTAGCTTATTTTTAAGTTTTTTGAAAAAAGGTATTTGAAAATGTTGTTTATTTTAATGTCTTCTATACACAGCTAAAAACGAAGTATCAACTTAGGAATTACCCTGTATTGCGAGCTAAACCAAGTACCAAGGAGATGCCTTCTAAATATGCGAATAATTTATAAGGTGCTAAAAATGCTAAAAAATACATGAGTATGCTAAAATGTTAGCCTGTTTTATATACATTTACGGGGGTTTGGTAATTTAAAATGAAATGAGTTACCTACTAAAATTGTTTATATTTGTGTAATCAATAATTCTATAATTTTTATTTAAAAAATGTTATCAACAAAATCAAATTTGCAATTAAGCAATATCATAAGCATGCAATTTTTCTCAAAGGAGTCCTAATTGCTCCTAATTTAAAGAGTAAGCAAAAGAAAAACAAAGAACCAGTCATATTATATCAACAAAAGCAGATTTTTTTGTTCCTGAACTTTTACTTTCTTTCTTTCCGACTTCCACATGGAAAATTTTCTTGCGACATCGATTGCTCAAACGTAACGGCCAGACTTCATGGTTGCCAAGTTCAACAGGTTTTATTGAAATAATCGGCTTTACCGAATGTCTACCAAGATAACTGACAGATAGTCCTAAATCGTTCATTTTAAATTCCCATAAAAAATATTTTATAATAAAAACTATTTTGTATTAGATCATTAAAATAAAAATATACCGGGTCCGCCAACGTGGCGGGGATGAAAGATTAAATCATTATCGAGGAGCTTATCAAAAATAATAAACCAGCATAAGGTATCGACTTAAAAGCGGCATATTTTAAAAATATTTTACATTATACAGGGTGGCTCAAAAAAGTGTGGCGGACTAAACTTGCATTTTTTTAAATGCAAAAAACCAAAAAAACGGTTTTAACGGTTTAACATAGTAAATCGGAGGTTGGTTTCTTTGGATAGAGAATAAAAAACTAAGATAGGGAGGTGAAAACCATTTTTCTCTAAGATGAACCGTTCCAATGTTACAGCCTGTCAAAGTCAAAAAATGCCATATTTTAAACGTCAATTACTCAAAAACAATTGAATTTAGACATATGACATTTTATACAAAATATACGTGGAATTGTATAGGGAATTAGAAAATAATATAATATATAGGGTGTTCCATTTAAAAAAAATGCAAGTTTAGTCCGCTACACTTTTTTGAGCCACCCTGTATAATGTAAAATAATTTTTAAAATATGCCGCTTTTAAGTCGATACCTTATGCTGGTTTAGTATTTTTGATAAGCTCCTCGATAATGATTTAATCTTCCATCCCCGCCACGTTGGCGGACCCGGTATTGATTGGATGAAAGAACTAAAAATTTTAAAAAAAGGCATTTTTAATATTCAATGAAAACACTACCTTCGTTGAAGCACTTAGAACTTACACACACTACATACACGCTCTATATACTCCTTGTGAAATGGAGTTCGACGGTATTAAAATGTCCTCCAAATATACTCTAAAAATTATATGGTTATCAGGGGTGGCTCGTGACATTTTGTTCAGGTGGGGTAATATTTCTTGCACTGTTGAAGTCATTGTTCTTTAGTACAAATTACAACACACATAAGTACACTTCAAAAAACACATAAACAAACTAAATAAGGGTTAAGGACGTACTACGGGCGATTCGGCATTCCTAATGAAACAAATGGTTTATGCAAATGTAGCTAATACAATTCGCATATTTTGTAATAGGTTTTTCTTTGTCTAACGCAAAGTTTTGATTGAAATGGCATGATTCACGGAGCTGTTTGACTGTTTCCATAGCAGATGCCTATTGGACGTGATTGAACAACTGATGCCGAATGAACGCGAACTGTGCCGAAGTCTATGACGGCTTTTTCTCTTTCCCGTCTCTTTTTAACTTCCGAGAACGTGTGTATCTATTTCGCTCTTAGTTTCTAATTCATTTAAGTATGTAATCTTCTAGTTCAATATAAACCCATAAGGTCAACTCTGAGCTATACTGAAATACGGCCCAGCCGAGCGGAGTGCTTCAATTTCGATCTGAATTGGGTAGTTTTCGCATGACACATTTTGGAATATTTGCATTTTTTGAAGAATAATTATATATATTTGTTTTAAAAATATAAACCAATAATAGGCTTAGCGGAGAAATCACAAAGGCAACTGCGAAGGGTTTTTATTTGGGGAATTTTGTCTGCGAGTATTTGCAAGTAGAAGTAAAAATGTGAAAATATTATTTGCATTAGTTTAAATATGAATGAATGATTGGAGACACTATTAGTGTTTACTTGTAGTATTTTGTCTCCTCTCTCACTTTAATGCAAAGAACCCCACCACTATTTTATTATTAACGATTTGTGGTTTAGGCAGACTTTTATTCCTACAATTTAAACATTGACCACTACCACTACTAGAATGGACTACTTCTTGCACCTTGAATAATAATTTTTATTTTTTGGGTATTGTACAAGCTTAAGGTAGAGGCCGCCACCACTATGTTCATGATCATGACAAGCAAGATGATTAGTTTCAAAAATTCAAAGACGAAAAAATATTCTCATCCGTATTTTTAATATTCCCAGTGGATCTTTTGTGACCCTTGATGACCTAAATTCGTTTATAATCGTAATATGAATATTTTAGGTAGATTTTTTTGTTTACATTTTATATGCGTGGGTGACAATGTACGCAAAATAAGTAAAATATTCTGGAAGTATTTTCAAATTTAAATTTCCGATATTTTAAAACACAGAAATAACTTTTAAAAAAATTGTTAATGCAAATATTGCCTAATATGCCGGCTACATAAAACATAAGTTTAAAGAGATATTATGTAGAGTTCGCTGTATAAATTACTTGGTTAAAATAACCACACGAAATATATGTATACCTACTATCTTTTTACGCACATAGAATACATTAAAAACGTCTTTTAAATCTAATTATTTTTTAAACTATATAAAGCTCTTATTTTCTGGTTGTAAATTAAATTTTTTTAAGTTGTGCAAAAATCTTAGAAAATTGGACCGATATAGAACTAGCAATAAACAACTTTATAATTACGTATATTTTTGTATACCAACATAAATAACCAATTTTTTTTTATATAAGATTACTTGTTTATAAATTGTATGTCTTCTAGAACAATATCTATTTAATAAGCACGGCCAGCACGGGTAATAGTATCAAACCAAACGTTTCTGTTTGAAGGTTATTTATTCACCTGAAGACGATTGAAATTACTTAACAGTTAAAAAGTCTTTATTTCTATATATATATATTTTCTACGGCTTAACTTCCGAACTTCATGCTAAGAATTAAAAAAAATTATTTAAATTAGGCATCATAACTTGTCTTTTAAGTTGGCCACTTGTGAGAACGGTAATAAACAATTGAACAAAAATTCATTTTGATGGCAAACCCATGGATCAAATTACACTGTAACATATTTATCGATTTGGGTAAGTTCTTATATTTATACAAACTCACTTTTGATTATATCTATCTTTCTCACATTCGGCTTTTTGCAGAATAACAGACAAAAAGCGATATATGTATTAATAAAAACGAACAATTTATTTTCTCAATCAGATAATTTGATTAATAATTGTTTTACTGAAATGCACAGAAGAAAAATAGGTTTTTCGGGTTTATTTCTGCTTGCGTAAAGAATTATAACTCTGAAAGTACAACAAAATAGCTGTAGAATTCGTTTCAAACAGTTAAAAATGGATTTTGTGCATTATTATAAATTTTTAACGTTCGCTATGGTCAAATTTTTTAAAATAATCGCCAATTTACAAGTAAAAATTGGTGTATACATAGGCTCTGAGATAAATATTTTCATTCAAAAAAATTTAACAAATTTTTTCTGACAGATTTACATTTTGTTGAAGTACCTTTATTCTTAACCTAACTTTTGTGTCGTGTCGACGCGTAAAATTTACAGCGTGTAAATTTGGTATATTTGTAATTTGCCACTGTGATTGGTCAGTTTCATATCCTAACAAGGATGGATGTGAGTGAGTTAACCGGAATAACACACTTGTCCAATCACTTTAGTGTAAAGGAAACAGCAAATATTCATATGGAAGTAAAAAAAATATATATTGTTTCAATATAAAACTAATTTGTTTTTACTATATCTACTAAATAATTTAAACAACCCCCGAACAAACCCATTCAATTTAAATTCAGAAACATTATATGCACAAGCGTTTTATCTCAACTTATTTTGCATTAAGAAGACAATGGACCATATCATTACGATAAACTTACATAACAAACGTATACTACTTTGTTTCCAATTCTAAAAATATCCCTAAACTAAATTATCACAATGAACAATTAATAGTCTAAATACACGAATTCGCGACTTTGTGACCACGTGATGCCTACGAGTGGTCGATAGTGTCTCATCTCATCTTTAGCAAAATTCGTGTCTGATAGAAGTGATAAATAATCGGCGTGCCGCGTGTTCTCGACTACATGATGCACGAGAAATAGTCACGTGAGTTTTCATTATACAATCGTCGTCAATTAAGCTAATGTAATGGTTTACTTTTACTTGACTACGGATTTATGTTGCTGCGTTGCCACATTGACGAAAAAGTAAAAGATTGCGTTATTTTGGTGTTTGTTTTAGTATTGACTAACAAACTTAATAATCCCCCAGACCAACGCGGTAGCGGTGACGGTGGCGGTTGATACCAAGCGGTACAACGCGTTCCCACCGGCGCGGTGCGGTTTGTATGGTTCTGTGAATATAAACTGCAGAAATATGTCAAACAACAGTCGAAGTCAGCACAACAATTGAACAGGTAACACAAAACACGTGACTGGTGTGCCGGTGAGCGGCGAAAATAAGGCGTTGTCAAAATAAAACGCTGTCATACCACTAAACCCGAGTTCGACATCACAGTGGTGTGGTAGAACCGCGTTGGTCTGGGGGATCCTTTAACCAACATAATTTTTGTGATAGATTTTTGGTGGGGTCCGACATATTGGAATTACCACGAACTAAATATACAGTGACCGGCAAAAAGTTGGACCCATATGGAAAACTTTTTATGCTGATAGCCTCTGCATGATTGGTAACCTAAAAATTTGTTTTGACATTAGTCACGTGACTACTCATTTGTATGGAAAATTGAAAAATATATATTTTGTCGTGAAAATCTGGTATTAGAGTAAAAGATATTGAAAAAAGTTATTTGAAATAAGTGTTTAAATTTTAATTTTATGCTGGTGTGCAAAGTTTAAAACAAAAATTTTTTTTTTTAATTTAGAACAATATCAAATGTTACTTTCATATTTCCATCAATTTAATGAAAATGAGTTAAATGATTAAAAACCAATATGTAAACATTTTTATTATCTTGGGTCCAATTTTTTGCCGGTCACTGTATAAGTTTTTCAAACTTTGGAAATCAAAAAATGTCAGCATGCACGTCATTGCAATAAATGACCAGAACCAAAACGTAACAGTGACAAAACCTTCCAGATGTCATCATCATTCTGGAAATGTATTTATATATCAATAACTTCTTATAAAATATTTCAATTTGTATTTAGATTTATGTTCACATTTCACAATTAATTAAATCTATGCAGAAAACAACCTATCTATATCGTGGTCATCTCTCTATCTCTCATCTATCGGAATATTTTTAATTAATTTAATATTACTTTCAGATTTACCAAAACTAATTGCTATAACTTCATCTTCCTTAAAATATGATTAATTGTCTTATCGCTCATCGCTCTTTCTCCTTTCTAGAAATATTTTCGCGTGCAGCAATAAAAGAATTGATCACTTCTCGCTAATATTATACATTTTTACAATTAAGAACTAGTAAGATTGCAATAAGTTGCTAAACAAACCCTGAACAAAAAATTATCGACTTCTTAATCTTCAGTATTAAAAATAGCCTTCATAAAGACCAAATAAAAGTCGAAACGCTATCTATAATGAATTGTTTTCAATTTCAATACGCTAATGGTTACCTGCCATTCTTCTTTTATGCAAGTGGGTGAATGTTTAGAGTGCTGGCTTTGTTGACATATTATAGATCTCTGTGTTTCGCCGGTGTACTCTATTAGTCCAGTATTTGTTAGTTACGTTGGAATATTCTAATTCGTACATAGTTCTGCATTATTCCTGCTAATATGCTGACTGGATAATGCTAATAGAAATTGTATTAGTTATCCTTTACCAATTCAGTAGAAAAAACAAATCTACACAGTTTTGAATTTGGTTTCCAGATATTTCTTTAAACAAATATCTGGAAACCTTTGTTATGTACTCTGAGAATGACTGCGCACTTAGTTAGTATGAATAGAGCTGTAACTACTGTACCTACTTATTAAGTGTTCACCTGAAAATGACTGCAGATACTTATAAGTTGAAACGTTGTGATTTAAAGCAAATATAGATAACTTGAAGAAATAGTCCATACTTAAAGTGGAGTGGAAATTCAGAAGGTAAGAAATAAGAACACAAAGTCTTCCTCCACATCTTCACTGTTATATTAATAAAATTCTTATGGTTTAGAAAACTTCTTTACCTACATGTTTCGAATGCAGAAGCATTCATCTTCAGGAGAATAAATAAAAAAGAAGCAACTCATATTAATTTAACGGAGCATCAAAATTGTAGGCTAGATGAAAACAGTTCAATGAGTAGAACGGTGAGAAAATCAATGCGTACGTTGCATTGTAAAATAGAAAAATATATGAGATTAAGGCTTAGGACACTATAGGAGTTTAAATGTGGAATAAAAGGTATAACATCTGTGTGTAAGTAGTATAAATATAATTCTTAACATTTTTTCATTTTCACATATATCTACTGTTCTACTCACACACAATGTTATACCTTTTATTCCACATTTAAACTCTTATTGTGCCCTAAGCCTTAATCTAATATATTTTTCTGTTTTACAATGCAAGGTACGCATTGATTTTCTCACCGTTCTACTCATTGAACTATTTTCATCTAACCTACAATTTTGATGCTTTGTTAAGGTGATATCTATCAGTTTCTTCTTTTTTATTTATTCTCCTGAAGATGAATGCTTCTGCATTCGAAACATGTAGAGACATTTTCTAAACTATAAGAATTTTATTAATATAACAGTGGAGGAAGACTTTGTGTTCTTATTTCTTACCTTCCAAATATAGATATCTTCTATCATTCAAAAAGCATCATTGTTTTCAACCTTCAAATAGACAAAACTTCTCTATCACTGAAGAAACATCACTAATTTTAACCCTCTTAAACGGACACTAAATTTTATTAACCATATATCAAATTTAATACGTTAATCAGAATCGAAAGGATCAGCTCTTAGGAGAATGAGAGGACCCAAGTTAATCACGTGAGCGGTTTATATTTTGAAACTTCTGGTTATACATAATTTAGATTTTCGAGTATTGTTAATATTAAGTAACGTACCGCCGCGTAGGTTCTATAATAGAAAATAAGGATTAGATTGATAATGAGTCAATTTTCGAGATGCAGAAATGAAAATTGGAAAGTTATATTTTGTTTACATTTTTTAGGAGCCGGTTACGCAATATTGTTTTCTGTTTTAAAATATTCCTTATATGTATATTGGGGTCCGTCCAAAACTCAATAATTTTACTACTCAATTTATCTTTTAAAAATAACTTAGCTCCTCCAAAATTTCAAATATTAGTTTGTAAAAATACAACTTTTTGCCTTCTAAGTGAAAATTTCTAAGGAAATTTTCATTCTTCATCCGGCAACGCTGTCAATAACATTAATTCGAGCTCCCGATCCTCGCGTGGAGTGGGAGCTAACACGCGAGACTACGCAAAGACTCATCGCGAATACAAGCCGTATCCCCAGTAAGAAACTCCACTACAGCGATATAGATAACGCTATCGAATAACCTTATACCGGTAAAAGTACGACATATACTCAGTGATAGGTTAGGTTTTTATCGGTTTGTTGCCATAAGTTAAACAGTGCCATTTTCAATTTTTGTTTTATATAACGATTCGTTAAATAAAATTGTTGCGGATAAATTATCTAAAAAAATATTTCTTGATTCGATAACATTAGAGCAAGAGTGCCAAAATCCGTCGTCCAAATTCGCGCCGATCGGGTTTTCGAAATTTCGGAAACCATAGAAGTCAGTGTCGATCAACGGAAATTTTTTAGTGGTGTCGAATGCAAAGATGAAATCTACGCGGCCCATCAACTGGCCTCTGTAAAATCCGAGGCCTCCACTCCGGAGCCTGTAAAGATCGCGGAAGTTACGAAGGTAACTCCGCCCGAAATACGTGTAGAGTTAGTGGATGATAACAATAAAATAGTGGTGGATTCGAATCCTCCGTCTCCAGTGAAGATTCCCGTCAAGCCTTCAATCATACCTCCAAACTTAGAGAAGGTGCCGACTCCTCCAGCTAGACCAAGACCGATATCGGTTACGGCGAAGTTGATTAATAGATACAAGGAGCCGGAACTCGTGGCTCGTCCTCATACGGCCACAAATACCATTTTTGCTCCGAGGACCAGTGACATGAGCAAGGGATTCTTGACGTTTTCGGACGACGAGCCTGGTTTGACAAGTGAGTATTTTTTTTGTTTTTATAATGCTTTAAATATTGAACCTCTAGAATTAGCATAATAGTCAAATTATGAGCTTGTGCCTATACCTGTGTGATGTACATCAGGTGATTTAAAAAGAAATTTAAGAAAATGTAAACAAATTTTTTGGATTTCGTCATCAACATTTGGAGGTACACCACATGGGGAGAACAAGATAATGCTTTGACCACGGGGCGGGGGTTCTACTAATTGACCCTTTCTTCATATTTTCTCCATTGTGGATATGCCTAATGCCGATGGAGAAATTGCTTTATGAAGATGTTTAGTTATGATTCTATAGAGGTTTAATGTTTAAACGTACTAGAGGGTAAGGTTTTTATGATACTGTAGACTTACTATTTCCTGTAAGCTACAATCAAATCGTAATTATCTAAATCCTGGTGTAAACTAGTGTAAACAATACCATTATAAAATTAAAAAGTTATTCTGTTATTTGCAATTACTGTGTATGATCTGGATAAGACAATGATAAATGCATTCGCGTCATGAATGTCATAATTATACATAATCATTATTGATGAGTCGTATTTGTAATTTCGTACTGCACACATTGCATTAGATGAGAATAGAAAGAGCCAGTAAATATTCAATTTCTACTAATACTAATGATGTGAAATCGGCGTATGTGTCCAAGGTCATAAATTTGTTAATGTATTCATTAATAATAAACGGAGAACATACAAAAAAATGTTTTAGAGCTTCCATCGAATTACCATCTTTTTAACAAAGCCAAATTAAAACCGCGCGAAAATTTAGTACTAAAATGAGTAAGAATTAGGAATATTAGTACTAGTGCTGCGGGCAAAGAATTAGAAAATTTTAAATTTCCTACTAAAGCTTCAACGATTGAGTTGAAATAGCAAAGCGTCATAGCGGGCGGACTAGGACAAGCAGTAAAAAATCAAAGTTAATAAGCTCGAACTAAAAGCGACAAATGAATTGGAAAAAGTTATTTCTAACCAACGGCTATATTTTAATATAAACAATTTATTACATCCTCCTTTTTTGTGGTTGGGTATTATTACACCCTATAAATTAACAAAACCACACGTTTGTATAATTACTGCACCTATTTATATACAGTGCAAGTAGTATATCTATATGTTTCTAATTATGTTTGTGTTTATTAATTTTTAAAATATTCCTAAAAACGTTCATTTGCTGCAGAGTAGGTGTTTCAATTATTAAAATAAATTGCACAAAGAAAAATTGTTCTCGGTTAGGGTTGACTTGTTGTTTGTACGAAACAGCCTCACATATTTTACCAGAACTAGAATTTAAACCACGGCAGTGGCTCAGAGGTGAGGTACTGGCATCCGACCGTGGCGGTCCGGATTCAATCCCCGGAGTAGGCATAATAAAAAAAAAGTATTTAAAGTAGTTAAGTTGGCGTCTGTAAATAATTTTTAAATTGAAAAATGTGTTTGCCGGCGTACAGACACGATTAAAATTGAAAATTAAAATGTAATCGAGAGGTTCTGGGTTCGATTCCCAGCGGAGGCATAAACCTTTTTCAATTTTAATCTTGTCTGTACGCCGGCAAAAACATTTTTCAATTTAAAAAAAAAGTATTTCCGAAATTTAGTAGGTTTAAGAATGCAGGGAAAAAAATGTCAAATGTATCATCTCCCTACCCACCCCATTCATGCCGGTAACCAGGCCGGGTGAGATCGGACATATCGTGGGGTGCGGAAGAAGGTACACACTCCCCAATCGGTAGGTCATGCAATCGCAAGAAACCAAGGGTTGATATAGCCCTTGGGGGAGTGTCGCATGGCTGAGAATCGTGGTTTGGAACCCACGTTAAGCTGTAGGTTTCCTCGGGAATGGCCCTGGCAGCGAACGAAGAGGTAAAAATCCTAATTCGGATTTAAAAGTATTCTCCTAAATATACAGATTTATAATATTTAATCTAATGATGTAGGTAAGTTACGTAAGATAAACAAATACTACGCAATTAATCTTTTCTATTGTCGCCACCAGAAAATCCCTTTTTTGTTTTGAAATTTTTTTTTGTATTTTTGATATTGCCTGGGCAATAATCTTTTCGAGTGTTTATTTTTTAAACAAATAACCTTTCTCTGCTCATTTGTCTGCGATTTCGAAAAATTGTTAATTAATTTTGTTTTTATCTTATCGAATTTTTTATAATCCAATATTATCATTATTAAGTATACAAAATGTGTACTTTACAATAAAATAACATTTACAGTATCCTCTAATTCCATCTTATGGGAAAAAATTACGTTGTGTTTTTTATGATACGCGACTAAAACGGCATTATAAGATCTTAAATATTATATATGTTTCTTCTTGCGAAGAAATTAAAAGTACCTGATCGTAAATAGTTGAAAGATAATACAGTCAGATAAGAAAGTGTGGCTGGTTGGCATAGAATGTGATTATTTAGAAAAACTCTCGGAAAAACTTTATCATCGCGAACGTTAAAAGTTAGTATTAAAAGCCGTTTTTAATATTTTAAAATAAATTTTACAGCTATTTTGCTTATCGTTCCGCGTTATTATTCTTGCAAAATAGGCAACTAAGAATACATTTCAGTATAAGTATCGCTTTTTCAGTGCCATTACGCAAAATGCCGAATTTGAAAAAGGTATTCAAGGTGATTTTGTGTAAATATAAGCCATGGCCCAAATCGTGTAATTTGGTCAATGGATTTGCCAAATAAATAAATCAAGTTTTCTTCAATTGATTTTCATCATCTTTCTTACAAGTTGTAATACCTAATTTAAATAACTTTTTTTTTTAATTTTCACTATAAGATTAGTAAATTGTGTCGTAGAAAGAATATACTGTACAACTCGAGTGGAGTGTCCATATCCACTTTTGTTTTACAAACTACTATTGTCAAGTCATTCTTGGGTGTCTTATTTTCCAGTGGAATACGTATTTTTTAGAAGTGCAGATACCTACTCAATCGAAAACAAGTTCTTCTTATAAACAAATGCACTATCTCTTATTATAATAATAATATAAATCAAGTAAGTTGTTTACTCTAGTGATAAGAGCGTGTAATTAGAAATATTCCATGATTACGATTAGATAAGTGTTACATAACATAACATCGTAATAGGCCATGATAATTACTCCTAATGAGTCTATTAGACGGATAGGTCATTCTCGGAACATATGATATGTGTGTAGTTATTTCACGTAAACTTATAATGGCACACTTTATTTCTAGTAACATTCATTTTATAGAACTTAAAGGTGAGGACCGGACTTTAATTTTTAATAAAAATTATAGGGGTGAAAATAAAATACGTTATTTGTAGTTCTAATTAAACGATTCCTAATAAGAATTACATAAGCAAAATTTGTGATATTTCAAAAAACACCAAATTGGGAATAGGATAGAATGTCAGAAAAACATTTTTATTTTATTTTTTATTCGTATTATTTAAGTTTGGTTCAAAGCACATTTAAATTACAATATAAAATAGAGGTACAGCTTGCAGTCGTGGGTCAAGTATTTTCGAAAAATTCACTACGGATTGTCGGTGCATAAAGACCTTGCATTGTTAAGTCGACGAAATCTATACTTATATATTTAATAACAATATTTAATTATTATCCTCAAGTGACTATATTTTTCTTTAGACCAGGTTCACAATAGATCCAATTTTCCGTTGGTTTAAAATAAAACAACACAGTTTTGTAATATTTTATTGAATTAGGTAGATAGGCACTTGTTTTTTTTTAACAATAAAGAAAAAATAAGTACTAAAAAGAAGATTTTGTCCATTCGTCTGCGGAATAGATACCTTAAACATATAGCATGCTAATTAAGCCAAACTAAGAATAAATATAACAACCCGCTTTATAAAACAAGTTTAGATTCCTAATATACAGCGCAAAATATATTCTTCCTGCAAAATTTTTCAATTTTCAAACTCCGTGAGGATAGTCAACAATATACTAACTAACTGGAAACTAGGTAGAAACCAAACTACCGAAACGTCGACCAAAACTAAAATAAAAAGACAGTCCAATCTGCTTAAGAAATGTTCTTTAACAAATGTTCCTTTATACACCACGACCAAAATCAGACTTTAGTGAAACAGTTAAATTGGAGAATTAAATATACAAATTTTCGAAGAATAACCCCATCTACATCCTTTAACTTGAATTAGTCCATTTATCTCGAACGTGATTGATGAGATGGAAAAATAATAAGCAACGTCTATATTGTGTAGGACAATTATTGACAATAATAGCTTATTTTTATTAACGACTGCCGGTTTTGTACTATTTTTATGTGACCTATGCCTGTTGCCCAACTAAATATGATTTAAGTGACGTCACTGGTTGGAATGTGACGTTTATCTGATTGCACCGTCAGTTTAAGTGAAAAAATTTAATAACAACAATAAATTGTGATACGTGTATCTTCTTCTATGTTTAAGGGTTGTTGTCATGGTTGAATTAAGGGCTTGGAGAGGTCTCAAAAAATAAAATAGAAGGGTAAGTCTCTGTTTGGAAAATTGGGGTTGATGGCGGTTCCGCAAGGGCTAGACACTGTACCGGAACTCCTAAAATATGGCAGTATAAAGCTAAGAAAGTTGCTTTAACAATGTTCTATTTTGATGAAGTCTTTCTCCACTGGTTTATTAAAGTATTAAAGTTAAAATGTAGTAGATGCTCTACATGTTTCGGGTGTAGTAACACCCATCATCAGGAATAAAATATAAAGAGAAAATTGTTATAAGTTAGAGGAACAAAGATAAATGGTAAATGGTAGTGAACATCTAATGTTAATGTTCTATTTGTTTTTCTGTAGCGATTAAAATAAGTCATATTTTAGATCCGGTTGTACAATTGCAGCTTAAGCTTAGTTCAGAATTGAACTAAGCTTACTTAAACTTCATTTGTATAATATTCATATTCTTTTGGCTGACCAGTTCAGGCGAATAGCTTGTTTCAAGGCTTGTTTGAACCCTTTAAATAAATAACAAAATCATATCTATTCTCCAGAAAGGTCATTGTGAATAATGAAAGTGTATAAAATAGTAAAAGTTAAAGCTACTATTATCTGTGGAACATAATATGAGAAGTGCATTCTGAAAGAAGCTTAAATAGGTTAAAATATCAAAAGGAACCAGAATTTAATAAATACTTGAAACAATAATTATCATCCATACTAAGAAAGGTTGTCTGAATTCACGTATAAGTGCAACGTCTTTTTAAGTACTCTCTCGTCTAAATTGTTTTTTCTTTTTCTCTGCTCGTGTAATATAATAACAATTGGTTGCGCTGTCTTCTTGTGAATGTTTTAACTGACGATAAAAAACTCCATGTGTAATGACTATCTCAAATTACGGATAAATTTGTAAAAATAAAAAAAAATATTTTTCAGAGTAATTGCATATTATGACATAGTTTTTAATGCCGAACAACATTTCCAAATTAAAATTTTCGACATTTCCTAATTAAAATTTTCGATATTGTCAAAAACAAAGGTACTTTTGGGCAAAATTAATATTTTTTGACAAACCTTGTATACGAAATAAAAAAAATTAACATCTGATGGTTGCATTTTAGGTTTTAGACCATGCAGAACTTTTTATAAAGAATAACTTTTTTTCGTAAAATTATTAATAAAACAGTTTCCCATATGCCGTCAACTAACGTAGACACACTGTATAATATTAGGTACACTTATTTTTTATTAAACATTATAAAAAAATACAAAATACATTATACAGAAATTAAATTATAAAAAATCATAATATTCTGTCATCTAAGGAACTGTCATCTCCTCCTAACGTTATAATTAACGGGTCGACGATTCGATCGATCAGGTGGTCAAGATCCCACATTTTCTCCTCTTTTTTAATGACATGATGGACTGTTTTTCGCCAATTCTCTGGTGTCACTTCCTTAATGGCTTGATCAAACAGCAGCTTAACCTCCTTTCATTTAGAATGTCGTGTTGTGTCTTGCTACAAATCCTTTCACTTGCGCCCATTTAGTATAGTTTTATAGGATTTAGTTCGCAATGATATAGCGGTGTGCGCAGCCCAGTTATAATATGTTTTTTAGCTATATCTTCCACGGCATATTTCATAAAACGAGGTTTGTGTAAATTTGCTATAGCTAATAGTTCTACTTTATCAAATTATCTTCAAATTCAATACTTTTGGTGCTTAACCAGTCGAAAATGTCTTGTTTTCTTCAAGATGAAGTTGGAGTCTGAATGATAGCTTACGTTATCCATAACTATTACCGAATCAGCTGAAACATATTTTATCATATCACCAAAATAGTCGTCAAAAAAATTCGAATTCATGTCCTCGTGGTAATCTCCAAAATTGAATTACGCAATTACTTGAAATTTTAATATTACAAACAGTACTATTTTATCTTAATACCCATTAACCTAATTTTCTGAAATGTTTGGTTAGTTATAAATAATTTAATGCACAAAATTTACGTGGGCCTATGGCCGACACCGAAATTAAGCCGAACTAGACGGATTTTCCCATTTTATTTCTCTACACCTTTCTGAAATAGACTATAGTCAAATAGTACAATTTTAATACTACAGTCTTACGCGTGCGAATAACTGCGTAATCTATCGCGAACGAAATCGCGCGTTCCTGTCACGCGGTTAAGAGTCTATGTGTAAAAACCGCTAATATCACAGTAAGTTTATTGCGTAATAATTTTTAAAATTGTAACATTTTTAGTAAATGCCAAATAACGATTTTAGAAAAATCTTAATAAACATAAACCAGAAATATTTGGCATCAATTTGTAAAATTTACCCATCTGCTATTACTGACCGTACTTATATAATTTAGATCGTAAATAAAACTAAAAATAATTTCGATACACTGGGAGAACTAATACAGTCTCAGTTTAAAATAATAAATAGTTTAAAAATAATTTTTGGCCTAATGACCACCAATTTGATTTTGACCCACTGCGTCGGAAATTACTGCTCAATGGGCATTTCCTTTATAATCGAATTTATCATATTCAGCACTCACATCCTGATTTAAATAAAACCTATTGAAAATATATTTAAATAATAAAAATCTTAAAGACACTGCGCAAAAGCAGAAAATTTAAAAACATAAAATGAGAAGAGATGTACCATTGCGATCAAAAAAAAAAGTATAGTACAGGAATTAGTAGTCCCAGATAGAACTCTTGGTCTATAAGGATATCGAGAAGTGGATATCGTCGTCACTATGAAAACAATATAATTATGCCACTTAACTTTTTAGGCGTTACCATGAATTTGGTAATTTACTATATACGTGGCGAAATAAAAGTATTGTAATAAAGGTGCTTTAAAAAATTTACCTACCTTTTAAAAATGGACAATTTTTCAAGTTTTTAAATAAAATAATAAAGCATATATATAACAACTATCGATTTATATTTTGATTATAAAAAAATCCAAAAACAACAAAGACAAAAGTGGAAAGACAGTAAAAATACAAAATTTTAACCAAAAATAAACATTTCTAAATGCAACATCTTAAAATAACATATAAGTACTTAAAAGCAGCTGTTTAATATTTAGTCATTGCGCCGTTGTTTTCAATTACTTTTTGTAACCGACGCGGCATACTTAAAACTAAGCTTCTTGTATACTCTTGGGTTATATTATCCCATCCTGCGTTTATCTCCTGGCGCAGTTCTTCTTCATTTCTTGGATGAAAGTCATGTTTATACATGAATTTGGTCATTTCTCCCCAGACATTTTCTAGGGGATTGAGGTCGAGGCTCTTCGAAGGCCATGGTAAAACTTCGATGTTATTTTGTCGAACGTAATCTTTTACTATGTGGGCAGTATGAAAGGGAGCATTATTTTGTTGGAAAATATAATTTTGATTACCGAATATGGCTTCAACCGATGGCACCATAACATTATTTAATATGTTGCAATATGTTCCTGCAGTTAACTGCCCTTGCACAAATTCACAAACTCCTGGGCCTTTAGCACTAATCCAACCCCACACATTTACGGAAAAACGTCCACTTTGATTTGTCTTTTTGCGTATATCTTTCATCTTACCTTGTGTTCATGGGTCTATATTACTCGGACTTTTCCATTATTACAGGACTGGAACGTTTTCTCATCTGAAAAAACTACAGACTCCCACAGTTGATTTTGGTATTCGTGAGCAAATTGTACTCGTCTTTGCTTATTTAGTTCTGTTAAATATATTTTGTTTGCAGAACACCTAATAGCGGTCCCGAATGGGTTGTCCCATAAATAATTAATTAAAGTTGTATCTTCGTCATCGGTGGAAACTTTTGGGCGACCAAGAACCTGGGTTTCTCACAATACTTCCACGTTCTCGAATTTTGGATTTACCCAACAACACTGTTTTTTGTTTATCCCTAATGCGCCTACAATGTCCCTTATGGGAATCCCATCCCTTAATCGCATAAATATGATCGATTTTTGCTCTGAAGTTAAAGACATTTTTTTAAAATTACATGACACTGACACAAGAATTCTGGTGACACTGAGTTATCAGTTTGACAGAAAATATTTTATTATAGACCAGCAGATTAAATTATATTTTGTTGTAGTACTTTTTTTTGATCGCAATGGTACATGTCGGCAACCTTTTTATAAATGAATTTTCGATAGTCTCTTCTATACCACCTTTTCATTGGTGGAAAAAACTCAATAAGTTCCTTAGTTTTTTGTAATTCAGACCAAGAAGAAGCGCAATTTAACATGGGAAATTTTAGAGCGGTCGGATCTGCTTGACAAACTAAACTTGTATTCCCCAAAGGTTAACGATAATGAGAAATTGGACAAATCAATTGCAATTATTTATTAGAACTATGTTTTATATTTCCCTTTATTACTCTTATCTAAAAAAAAAAATGGGTTTTCCACAATGACATGATGTTTGTACGTGAAATTTATATCGTATACCCCATTCTTAGAATTCTATAGTAATCTTGATCGTGAAAAATTGGCAACTATTTATAAAAAAGAAATAGATTTTATGACATACTGAACCATTCCATAAAGCTAAAAATATTTCTGACATTTTGGCACATAAAAATAATAAAGTGTTTTAAAGTTGTGATATCCATTGTCTAAAAATAAAACTGTTTTTATATTAGTTTAAATTTGCCAGTGCACAGAAAAGAATTAAGAACCGTATGTAAAATAAACTTTTTTCTTGCTGTCACTAAATATCTTGAAATTGTGAAATACAATTGGGACATGGACAGAAATTAAATTATAAAAAATCATAATATTCTTCGTCATCTAAGAAACTGTCATTTCCTCTTGACGTTTTAATTAACGGGTCGACGGTGCGATCGATCAGGTGGTCAAGATTTAACATTTTCTCCTGTTCTTTAATGACATGGTGGACTGCTTTTTGCCAGTTCTCTGGCGTCACTTCCTTAATGACTTGATCAAACAGTAGCTTAACGTCTTTCATTTTGAATGTCGTGTTGTGTCTGGCTACAAATCCTTTTACTTGCGACCATATAAGTTCTATAGGATTTAGTTCGTAACGACATGGTAGTGTGCGCAGCACAGTTACACCGTTTTTTAGCTATATATCTTCTATGGCGTATTTCATAAAACGATGTTTGTGTTAATTTGCTATAGCTAATAGTTCCTTCTTTATCAAATTATCTTCTTTTTTTTCTTTGGTTAGTTATCATAAAAAATGTAATGTACAAAATTTACCTGCGCCTATGGCCGACACCAAAATTAAGTCGAACTGGACGGAATTTCCCATTTTATTACTCTACACCTTTCTAAAATAGACTATAATTTATAATTTCTTGATAATATTTTCTGCTGAAATTTTTCACAAAAGACGGAAATGTAAACAATAATGTTATATGTGTACTTTTCCCTTTAAATCTATATCCGATCTCTTTGAGAATTATGGACGATTTCTTCGATTTTTTACTGTATTAAGGATTTGTGCACTGCATCAAGGCCAATAATATTATCTACCTAAACTTATGTTAAAATGTTTCTTTTTCCAAAAATCTCCAGATTTTCACTCATTCAATTCCAAACAACAATTCCCATTGGATTTCAATCACAAAATGTATATCCATAAAGCTTTATTAAAATGAAGTTTATACTAACCTTTGTTAGTTTTTTGCGATGAAATAATATTTTCTGATATAACCAATGGGCCCCAATCGACCTTAAAACTTTTATAATACGTAACAGAACTGGAAAAATTGCTGGTAAATCTTCCTTAAAAGGTGAAAAACGAAGACGAGTACAAGCAACTAGATAACACCGATAATTTTAAAAGATTTATAAAAAAAATTAATTTAAAGTTTTAATGGTGTTACTTTGTTTTATCGTGTCAACTTTGTCGCCGGTATTGCTACAAACTTTTCTTTTCACGTTCACTGCGTTGCAGTGCATGTTAACTAGCACGTCACGAGTAGCACCGAGCGATGAAGTATCTTAAATCGGCATAAGCCCATCATAATTTTTCAAAGGATGAAAGTCATTTTTTTTTAATCATATTGACTTGTTACCACTGCCTTCTAAACCTCTTGAAAATACTCTTTTTGTCCCACATAAAGAAAATTGGGTTTTTGCTATATTCCCCCTTAAATACAACAATCGTACATGACCCTAAAGCTCGGAATTTATTGATCGTTTCATAAAGGGAGATAAATAATTCTTGCCTTCCCTACCGCAAAATTCAGATGTAGAGCTTACGCCACATTTTATTACAACGGCAAAAAATTTTCACTTTCAGCATGCCGTGTCGTTATATAACTGTAAAATAAATTTGTTTATCTACATTCTTCCAACTTAAACTGAATGCATCCAATTCTATTTTCTGAACCCATTCGTTAGAATGGTGATTTTTATATTTCTTGAGGTTGGTAACCCGCAAGGCTAAAAATACATTTTGTAAAATATGTGTGTGTGCGAACATTGTGACAGTGCCTTGAAGATATAATAGTATATTACGTACCGAGGTGGAAAGTGTTTCATTACTGTCGAGAGATTAGATAGTTTACCGAGACGCGAAGCGTCGAGGTAAACTATATCTCAGAGACAGTAATGAAACTTTTCACCGAGGTTTGTATACTATTTTATTTACAACCACATCCAACATCCACTTCTTATTATTTTGAGTTCAAATAATTATTAAAAGGTAAATGTCATTTTGACTTTTCCATTGCAAAAGTAGACAGACATTTAGAATTTCAAATAACCGCAGGTGATAAAATAACGTAGGTAATAATACACATCAAGATGGCAAATATCATTTTTGGAATATGGTTTCCATGTCACTAAACAATATATTATTTTTTTAAAACGTTAGTGTCAAAGTTTTTACAAAACACCAAAAAAATGCTCTCAGATGAGGAATTTGATTTGGCTGCTACTCCCCCAGAAATTCGAGAAGCAGCAAAAATAGTAGAAGAAGATCTTCTGCCAACTAAAATTGATTTCAAAGCCAAGTTCAAGTTTTACTAACACTACTTTAACTTCAAATAATCATGAAATAAACCTTTCAAAAGAAGAATTTCAGCAAGGTTTAAACATATCTGTGACTGCCTACAATAATGCCAATGTAATATTTAATGTAAATAAGTAAAACATAAACCATGTTAATTTTTTGTTTTTTATAAATGTCATTTAGGTATAATTCATTTAAAGAAATAAAAAATAAAATTATTGTTGTTGAATTTGTGTAATGAGTTGTGTGTTGGTGTGTTTGTATATTATTTTGAGATATCGATTTTTATTAAAATTAAAAAAAAAAAAAAATTTACTATTTTGAGATATCGATTTTTAATAAAATTACAAAAAATAACAATTTTACTTTCCACCCGGGTGGAAAGTGAGCACTTTCCACCCGGGTGGAAAGTAAAAGTCAAGAAACGTCAACTTTCCACCTTTCAAAGATAGGTGAAATGTCATTATTACATACATGGTTGTAAATAAACCAATTAAACGATATGTATTCAGGTACCAACAATAAATCCGCAACTGTTGACGTTGTTGTTTTATGTAATGTGGGCGGAATGATTAAAATGTAATTTAAAAATTATTAATGGCACTATTCAAGATAAAATGTAGGGATAGAAGAGTATAGAGCAGGTGAAGTAGATAAAGCTCTTTACCAAAAAAAAAAAATAAAACCATCAGGAAAAAAGTTTTCCGACAATATTAAATCTTAATGTACCAATACAGCTACAACTTTAGCCCGTACAAAAATAATTATGTTCGAATTAATAAGATTAATTTAATCCGAATCTATGCATAATAGTGTCACGGTTAACTTCGATGTACAATAATTATAAACACTCGTGCATTTTGGCGCGCCCCAGCCGGCATTGTCCGTTAGCTCAAAGCAAGTGAAGACCCAACGTCCAACATGGCTTTGATATTCACGATTGCTATGGTTACGTGACGTCAGTCACTCAAACAGCATATAACAATTTACATTATGATGAAGGGCTATTTAAAAATAGATTAGTCGTATGCACCATTGTTTTAGCATTGGTTCGCCTAACCTTAAGGTATTTATATTGAGGCTTCGAGAAACTTACGGTTTTAGATATTGTTTTTACGTGATTTACTGTGTGATTAAAAAGTTTTGTTTTTATTTTTCAGTTAATTCAGTAGTGTACGTACCTACTTAGTTGTGTGTTTTAAAAATGAACCCAATTAATGACATAGTTTGTAATTTGTTGGAAACTTCATTCAGTCGTTGGAGAGATTAGGATAAGAGAGACGTTTCGTTACACGGGTTTTTAGTCAATGTTTGTTTAAGTACCTAGCTCTTCACCATTTTTTAAGACCGCGAGCCGCCACTGGTATAGAAATTTTTAGGCAGCCATAATTAGCCCACATTACGTTGTGAATTGTGTTATGGAAAGTAAGCATACCAAAATCCACGTGTCTTTTACTTTATCTTGCGAGAGTACTCAAAAGGGGGCATACACGGGCGTTCATATGTTAATACATCAACTCATAGCCATGAACGTGCAAACAAAAACTACCGTGTATAGGTATTTTTTCGTCGCGAATATGTATGCGCATTCAAGAAATGTGTCGTACTTTGTCAACGCGCGTACATGAGTGTGCGCTGTGTGTGGGTCCGGCAAGCATCTACGTGGTGTATGTAAATAAATGGACACGTGAAGAATTATTTAAGAAAATAACATTATGGGCTTGTCATTTCAGAAACTATGGAAAAAGAAGTGAATGTAAGTGTGAGAAAGATAAATGTTAATAAAATGTATTAAAAATGATGTAGTTAAGAAGTTAAACTAGATGGAAACATCATTTTGGTAGTGAATTTTAATTAAGAGTATGTGGAAAATGTTAATCTTTTTATAATTATTTAACATTTTATTAATGAATTTTTGGTCCAAAAAGACTTCCATCTCGTTCAACTTCCTAACTACCACATAATTTTTAATACATTTTATTAACATTTATCTTCCTCACACTTACATTCACTTCTTTTTCCATAGTTTTTGAAATGACCAGCCCACAATTTTCTTTTCTTAAATAATTCTTCACGTTTCCATTCATTTTAATTTCATATCTATCAACAGTTCTTCTCACACATAGTTGTTAAATCTTTCATTCTACATTTAAATTCTTATAGTGCCCCAAGCCTTAAACCCACATATTTTTCTTTTTCACAATGTAACGTTTGATTTTCTCACCGTTCTACTCATTGAACCGTTTTTCATCTAACCTTACAATCTTAATGCTCCGTTAAGGTGATATCTGCTAGTTTCTTCTTTTTTATTCTCCTGAAGATGAACGCTTCTGCATTCGAAACATGTAGAGAATTTTTATTTTAAGTCAAAAATATTTCATTAATATAACAGTGGAGAAAGAGTTAGTGTTCTTATTTCTTTCCTTCTAAATTTCCACTCCACTTTAAGTATGGACTATTTCTTCAAGTATTTTAAAAATGTTGCAAATTTGTCATAACTTGTACAAATCACTAAATATTTGACTTTATTTCGGTTTTTTACTAAGTAGCTAGATACATAAAAACAACTAAAAAACAATTAACGTATCTACTCTCCAGAAGGGACATGATCATGTAAGGTTGGGAACAGAAAGCCCTATCTTCCTTCTTACAAAAAATATTTTATTAATTACAACCTACGCGTTTCGGCCTACAAAGCCATCATCAGGGCGTAAAGTAATAAGGTCAACACATAATATAGACAACAAGCAGGACGCTTACCATAAATCGTTTATTTACCCTTTTCGGCATTTTTTAAAACATGAAACCTTCTTTTCAGTATTCATGTTTTTATACTTGACAAACTAATGAATTTTAGTTTGCGTTGTAAGTATTATGCGTTATTTTATTTTATCATTAAATAAAACCAGTGGCGTGCAATGCTGTTTTGACCAGGGTAGGCAAAAATTGCATTTAACACAAATATTTACCTTCCGTAGCATTCAAACGTCTAAATTTCAAATGTTTTCACAAAATCCCTTGTTTTCGAGCTTGTCGAAAAAGCACTGTCAGAAGAAGAATAAAACGACATTATTTGTAGATTAGTTCAACACGGCGCCGGCGATCTTAAAATAAAAATGCTTTTAAAACATGGTCATAAAAATTGGTTTTGCGTTTTAAATCCTGCAAAAGGTCGCTCTCCCTGTGTATTTCGTAAATAGATATGAATTCTTTTTAATCCAGAAAAGGATCATTCTGCAGACACAATTAACGCCTCCATATTTCTTTTTTTTTTCGAAAACCGACCGCACGAAATGTAGCAAAAGGGCGAAAACACTAATTATACATTAAAAATCCATCATCCACCTAACTGAAATGATGTTACCAAAACAAAGTCAATTATTATGTGAAATATGATGATAAGCTTACTGATTATTAAATTTTATGGACCTATCGGCAAAAATTATTTTAATTGTTACAAAAGTGCTTCTTATTTTACGATACTTTATCTGTTATTCCTTTAAAAATATCCTAATAATAAACTCGTATTTTATATTGAGAAAGCGAAATATTTTCCAAACTACCGTAAAACTTGAAGATTGGCACCAATGCACACACCAAACGCGGGCTGATAGATGAAGGAAGGTCAAAGGTTGCGACGGGTTTTGTTTGTTACATCTCTTTCAACCCTACTGCCTACCGGCTCTCTCGCTTGCTTCCACTCGTACAAAAGCAGTGCTTTAGCATAAGACGCTAATGTACAGCGATATCTTTGCTTTTAGAACGGTCTTACGGAATGCCTATACAGGGATCTAGTTTACGATATAATAAGCAAAGAATGCGTTCGTGGAAAGGACATAGGATTAATTTTTCGGTCCTATAATATTATTTATTATATTAATCTAGAGATAAATTGCCAACGTTATATTACACGGATAAAAATTAAAATACAAAAAAATTGTTTATGTTTGTTTTATTGTTCCCAGGGTAGGCAATGCTTTTTTGCCTATATTATATGCACGCCACTGGGCACACCCAAAAAATATGATGGCCCTTAATACCAAAACTGTTCTTGTGACCTACGTACCGGGTGAGTCAACGATTGCGCGGAGCAATTTTATGGCTTGAAGATAAAATTTGTCGACAATAAGCTTTTGTGTTAAGGTATGGTTGGATATCAGGCACATTTTAAAAATATTTCGAATTATACAGGGTGCGCCCAAAAAGTAGGGTGTCAAAAAGGTACATTTTTTTAAATGGAACACCCTATAAAGTGTATTATTTTCTGATTCCTCACAAAGTTTTACGCTTATTTCGTAAATGTGAAATGTCTAAACGTTACTATTTCCGGTTTAACATGTTAAACCGTTAAAATCGGTTTTTTGGTTTAACATGGTAAACCGGAGGTTGGTTTCTTAGGATAGAGAATAGAAAACTAAGATAGGGTGGTGAAAATCATTTTTCTTTAAGATGAACCGTTCCAATGCTACAGCCTGTCAAAGTCTGAAAATGCCATATTTTAACCGTCAATATCTCAAAAACTATTGAATTTAGAGATATGACATTTACAAAATAAGCGTAGAATTTTGTGAGGAATCAGAAAATAATACAATATATAGGGTGTCCCATTTAAAAAAATGTACCTTTTTGACACCTTACTTTTTGGGCGCACCCTGTATAATTCAAAATATTTTTAAAATGTGCCTGATATCCAACCATACCTTAAGATAAAAGTTTATTGTTGACAAATTTTATCTTCAAAGCATAAAATTACTCCGCGCAATCGTTGACTCACCCGGTACATAGCAGAAAAAATTGAGTGGGAGAAAAAAAACAATTTGCAATCATTTTTAGGAGGAGTTAAAAATATTCCACTTACTCGACTGTTTTATTAACTGCTTCTAAATTTATTAACACACCGCACCGGTGGAACTTTTTGCATGACTTATCCAACTAATGCGTATTCATGCTTACAATTACATGTTGACTTAATGTTCATTAACGTTACCTTGAAACAGTTTTTGGGGCAATTAACTGTTGTGCAATAAAAAAATACATAAAAGCTTATATTAAAGTAATGCATCTGGTGTGGAAGCGACCATTAGGTGCTATTTTTATTGATTCGAGAACAATCACATGAAAGTTTTTATTGGAGATATTATATTTGATGTTGGAGCTATGACGGAAACCTACATATTTTGATATTTTTATACAGTGTCACGATCAGGTTCGCATCATAAGGATTTATTTTTTATTAATAAATTTCAGCTTTGTAAACAATTTTTGCTTTAAAAGTATAATGCGAAATGCCTTGAATCTAAGAAAATCGGATTTACCTGTCAAAATAGATATATTTTCGAAAAATTGGAAAAGTTAGGTTATTTTTGAAAATGTAAAATAATGGGCTATAAAAAACTTGCGTGTTTTTCAATTTTCTACCTTCGGACTTAAGAGCAAACGGTAGTAGATGAGTCATCACGAACATACCGTGCGTTTTCACCACAGCGCGCGTGTTGTACCTGCGTCTAGCGATTGCAATAAAATTTCTTTTTTTATACAAAATACTATAAAAACGAAATTCACGAGAATAAATGGCGCAGCGTCAGGGGAGATTTTGATGATACTATCGGGGCATCGTTGGTAATTTTAATGGAAGATAAGAAATTAACAAGACTAGTCGCAATATTTTTATGTTCTGCATGGCGGATGATATAATTTGAAATTTATGATTGAAACTTTATAACAAATTTTCATTTTTTTTTTTATAAAAAATTAGGTATTATTCGCTAAACTAAAAGTTCTTGTGAACCCCTTAGTGAAATTTGTTAAATATTTTAATTTAAGTTCAATTAGACAAGCCCGGAAACGACGTCGCGTTTCACGCTGGTATTGAAGGCTTTTAATGGGAAAAATTCTGATAAAATTGATTTTTTAGCATATCTTTCTATCTTCATTTTTTTTTTTTGCTTGATCAATTTTAATCAAATTTCAATAAATAAGTAATTTTTGTGTTTTCTACTTAATAATATTTTTAACCCGGGATTTCACAATTGTTAGAATAAAATAGTTCTTTCTACAAAATTATTGTTTAAATTTATTACTAACAGTATATTAAATTACCTTCCACCTTTTTTGAGGCTGTTTTAACTGCCAAGGAAAACTAGCACAATACAATACTCGAAAAAGTATATTTAAATTAAAATATTATGTGTCCGGACTAAAATTCCTTTCTCGGCTGGGGATTTTTCGCTGGAGCACGGCTCGTACCTAGATTGGACATTAACAAGTTACTTTTGTAATTGATATAATATCTATTGTTTTTTTAAAATATGAATTATACTTGACCATAATAAATAAATCCTACACAATAATTCAGACTGAAAGTCTTGATAAAAGAATGACAGACTGATGTGATTGATATCATTTAGGCCTGTGAGTCTAAATGATCGTGTGGGATTCCATGATTAGAATGAAGCAAGGACTGATAGAAGAATGTCGAAATGCAGAGCCTACACAATCATTCAGACTGAGTCTTGGTAAGGGAATGACAAAATAATCGTGTAAGAAGAAATTTGAAGGATTATTAGCCGCACTGATATAGAAATAATCTCGGAAATAATGCTGATGCGAGAATGACGGACTGTGTAGTTCGAATGATCCTGTAATGTCTGCAAAGGGAATTATATCACTTAGAACTGCTAGTCAGACTGTTTTTTGCCAGTTTTTTTTAGAAAGAGAAAAGTATATATTTTTTTTACTTTTACTACCTGTCGATTGTCCCCCAACATTTTGCATAGAATTAAAGGATGTCGATTGTAGAATTGAGAAAAAATATTAAATAATCACCCTAAAATAAGTTATTTCGGCACAGTTTCTTAATAGATAAATAAATTATGTTTATCTACTTTCATTTAGTAATATAAATTTTACAGTTCTGTAGATCGTTTTGTAAGGGCATCTATTACAGCACTAGTGCTGTAATGGAAAATACACAGTTTTATTAAAATTTTGCTGTTAAATAAAACCACACTTTTTAGAAGAATGATTTATTATTAACAATTATATCTTGATTTTTCTTGACTGAAATCATAGTTCTCAACATTGAGTAGTGAGTCCATAGTGTAGATGGTTTCTGGGAGCGTTGCTTTACGGAAAAATAACCCAAAAGGATTTTCTCAGACACCTCCTTTATTTTGTTAGCTTTGCACCAATCTTCAAACTTCTGATACTCCAACTCATACCGCACCTTGGATTTTGTCGGAACTAAACTTGAGATCGCTTCGTTGGCCGCTGCTTCTATGTCAGAGGGTAAACTCATCATCAGAATCGCTCTTTTTGAAAAACGCTTTTTATATTTTTGAATTTTTTTTGACAAAGTTTCGACAGTAACCATGCGAAACAGTAACTATGCGAAAGGTAACATAAAAAACTTGATTAGTAAACAACTTAATAGCAGGTGCATTTTATTTATAAAATCCTTTTGCCAAATATTTTTATTCATAGATGAAAGTAGATAAAATTTTGTACAATATTCTTGTTGTAAATTCATATTACTACACTTGATGTTTTATTAAACTCGGCTGACGCCTCGTTTGACAACTTTAACATCTCGTGTTTTAATATGAATCTTTACAACACTTATATCGTAAATAACTATTATCTGTATCCCAGATAGCAGAAAATCCATAACGGGTCGAAAACATATTTTTAGAAGTGGCACTGGCATTTAGGCGGTTTTTAAATATAAATGACTCCAGCCAAGCTTTCTCGTTCTCGGCCGAAAAGCAATCAGACATTCTTTATTTTTGAGAATTGTCTGTCTGAGTAGCTGGAATAAGTAAAATCGATTTTTATTTAAATATTTACCGAATTTTTAGTTGACTTTTACTACTTCTAGGGTCTGGTATAACTTTTTTTCAATAATTTGATAAATTAATTACTTTCGGTTGTATAATTATTTTAAGTATTAACGTTATAAATGCACGGGATGACTGAATAATATGTAGGCGATAATAGCCCCTTAGATCCGGTTGTACAATTACGGGTTAGGCTTAGTTCAACGTTGAACCAAGCTCAAACTTTATTTTTACAACCAACAAGACTTTAAAAATTTAGGAAATATCAAATATCATTAAAGCATGGCATGGTGTGCAATAATGTAATACATATATAACATATTTGAATCAACAGCGAAAAAATATTAAACAATCATTAAATAACCAAAAACCTAATGATAAATTGGTTACAATAGTTAAACAAAATTAATTAACAATATTTCCAATCGTAGGTTTTATTTTAATTAGTGTTTAAACAATCCTCCGTTAGCCGCCAAACAATATTCTAAGTAACTCTTTTCTTACATTTTTCGGTCCGTAGGGCGAGATTCTACCACAAACTGCTGAAATTGAGTTTCTCAATTGGTCCAAAATTTCGTACCGACAATTTCCATAAATTTTATCTGTTATGTGTCTCCATAGAAAAAAAGGCGTTTAAAAAATCTCTGTAATTGTTACAGCGTTCCATCATCTGAAAACACCAGTTTGATCTTTGTTCTTTATCAACTTCCCGCAATTCTTGGTGTTTCTCGTATTTGTATGAATGGTATTGGTGTTTCTGTAAAACTTGTAACGCAGTACTGTGATGTTCGCCTACGGTTTTTCCTAGCGTCGATCCTAGTACTAACTGTACCTTTTTTTTATAATTTAATAGCTGTAGGGTTCAAATTTAAAAAGTTTTCAAAAATCCATTAATAAACATGGCCAGGATTCGGGTCAAGAACACAATGTTTTTGGTCGAATTTAATATACTATTCAGGGTGTCCCATAACTTATGAGCCGTAGAGTAACTGAAGATACTAGACATCAAACTAAGCCGATTATGTCATATACGTTTTTTTTATAATTGAAATATTAATTTAATTATGTACTATGTTTTTTTATGCTTTGGGATATCTCGAAAACCGTTAAAGATATTAGGATCAATCGAGTACACATTTTTGACTCAGAAAATGCCCTTTTTAAGAAACTATAATTGAAAAACACCTAATATCACAGGTAAGAAAAAAAATTATAGATTTATGAACCCCAGTGTATGCAACTAGCGCCCTCTAGTTTGAAGCTTACAAATTTCTACAAATTCTTATTTCTTGCTCATTAAAACATAATATTGCCAACTTTCAATTCGATTCATTAAACCGTTTTAAAATTATGGCTTATTTTCAAGAATAAACTTTTACTTTCAACACCCTGTATCTCTAGAACGAGTAACAATCCGAAAAAACTTATATGACTTAATCGGCTTAGTTTGATGTCTAGTTACTCTACGGCCCATAAGTTATGGGACACCCTGTATATAATAAATGTAAAATTCCTGTGGTTCTTGCATTTTTACTTTTTGTGGTCGGAGTGCTGCAAGGACCCTTGATACGTAAGCTACAACTCGACTTATATGACTTAATCGGCTTAGTTTGATGTCTATAAGTATCTCCAATTACTCTACGGCCCATAAGTTATGGGACACCCTGTGTAGATATAATTTCGCAAGGAGCTGGTCGGTTTTAAATTAAAATCAATCGTACGTAACGTCTCAATTTGAAAAAAATAGGGAGATGTGACATCAGAGTACAAAATGATTTTATTTCTCAGACTGTCATAAACTCTTAACAGGTAATAAATATTGCTAAGGTTGCATTAACATATTATTCCTTGCACACCTAATTTTTAAAACGTTACTATAGGTCAATAACAATAAACATCTACACCTTTTCGTATGAAAACTTTTTTATATATATTCTACACATCGATCATCCATCATAATCATAAATCAAGTTGGCTAATATCAGAATTGGTATCCCAATTCAAAAAATTCTATATTTAGCAATGTCAAGGTCGATAATCAGCTGACAGCCAAATAATGTATGTACGAAAGATAAATATCGGACGTCGTAAAAGTGTATTAATAGCCCCTTGGGTGAGTGTATTTAAGACAGTGTTGTCATCTTTGTAAGTTTCTCTAGATCTGGTTAATTGAACTATGCTCGAGGGGCAAATTTAAAGGATTGAAGGCAATCAAACTGATGTAAATTCTCCTTGGAAGCGATACTGGTGCGCGAGTGACGAAGGATTAATATCTTTCAGGGCTGTCAGTAAAAATGATCGTGTAGGGTCTCCTATATTATACAAGCGAAGCACTTCCTCGTCAGCAATGGTTCGATTTGTTCCTGACTACGTTATTTTTAACGATTCGATCTTCGGTTTAGATTTAAACTACTGTTAATATCTCCCTTGCAAACAGAATAGCAAATTTTTTTTTCGTTTAATTTTTTTGCCGGCTCTTTCTGTGTCTTCACAGCTAAAAATTGTTGTTTGTCAATGTTTTGTTGGGATGGTCCTTATATCTAGTAAAATATGGCTCTTTTCTTTTTATTTTGGAAGTGCTGGCAACACTGTTTAGGAGTGTGCCAAATATCCGCAAATTTACGTGCAGAATGTTGGAACTGGAAGTGTAAATAACTGCTTACATTGTGATATAACCTGTTGTGTTTTTTGTTTGAAATCGAATGTTGCTCGACCGTTCTTAGTTAAAGCCAAGAAATGGTCAAAAATATGTAATTTTATAATAGCAAAAAGCAGAGTCTATTGGTATTTTTGTTGACTTATGTCTTATTTTTGAAACTTTTATTTATACGCAAAGGTTTCTCGCACAAATATGAAGTTGGCGGTGCCAGTCTCTGATTAAATTTTGTCTTTTTAATACGCTGTTAGGTTAATCGAGAACTATATTTTTTTTTTGCAATCCGCTGTTAGTCTTTGCTTGTGCATGGTTGATCTTAAATAGTTTTTTACAATTTTTAACTTTGAAAAGGTCCTTTTACTAGTTGAAATCGAAATGGATAGTGTATGTAATATTCTTAGTGCTATTGCTGTGTTCGGAAATGTTAAAATTAAGTCATTAGTGAAAAGATATTGTAATAAGGTTTGTGAATCATTCATTAGACTGGTTTTCTGGAAAATGCAACTTTAAAACATTGAATTACAAAAATAAGCAAGATATTGAATAGGTTTAGATCCATATTGGCTTAATAGTGTCTACCAGGCTTATATAAACGACAGTATTAGAGCATAATCGTTATGGTTGTAAGATGCCATTAAATTATCATTTTTATGTTATTTATTAGCACCGTAAAAATAACGAATAACTCTATTAATTTTATAAAAATTGGTGTATGCATAGGATCTGGGATAAAAGTTTTGATTTAAACATTAACCAACAAATGTGACAGATTTGCATCTTCTTAAAATATATTCTTAACCTCACTTTTGTTTAAGTGTCATAAAACGACACATTAATTTGGTTTATTTGTTATCATTCTCAAGTCATAATGATTTGACTACTGTAATTGGTCATTTTCATAACCCAGCAATAGACAGATATGAAATTATATCCGTTAAGTTAATTGGTATAGTACATGTATACCAGTATATATGTATATTCTTATGCAACAACATAATATACTGTTCGCCATGTGTTCATACTTTCTAGAGATAGAAATATGCTACGGCTTAAACCTATTTAAAACCCTTATTCCCGTTTTGTTTCTGACTTTTGCGTTAAAGTACGCAGGGCTCCAAACAAAATGGACTCCCTGGGGCAGTGTTAGACAATAAACGGCCGTTTCATTCTTATTTGGACTCATCGTACTGTCATAAACCCTTTACCGCGAAGACGCAAATTCAATACCGACCGTAGGACACGGTTTGTATTAAACAAGCGGCCACGCCATCTCTAGGAATCAACCCTAATGCAAAAGGCAGTTCACGTATGTGTATGTGGTCAAGATATATCCCTCATTAAATAATTATAATTCAAATTTAGGCTACTAATAGTGAAAGGTGAAAAAAGTGTCTATTAGAACATAGAACTGTCAATAATTTATCCTTTCTTATTTGTTACTACAAAATTCACTGTAATGACCTGTAATTGTGGTTTTATGTATCCTAACTATAACCGACTATCTCTGTTGTTTCAGTGCTAAAAGACGAACCTGATGACTTGACTCACTTGGCACCCGTGGCTGGTGACGTATGTGTACCACTGGACGATCACCCCTTCCTTACCGACATGTTGGACGACTTTTTACTGAAAGATAGTAGCTTTGGACCATTGTTAAATGATGAACCATCGGACCCATTTATTTCCTATAGAGACTATAGGGATTCGTCGCCTCAGTTGTTGTCACCGAACTTGTCAAAGGTTAGTATGTAATATTGTTTTAGACGCCCTGCCGCTCAAACTTATTTTAGGCCTGCGCTTTGAATTTCAACATTTAAAGAAAGCCGAATAGATAGGCGCATTATGATTCATTCGCTACGTAAGAACCGACGTGACTTCGGAGCGCGCCGTCTTTTATTGCATAAAATAAGACAATATCTTGTTTCTGAAATCGATCGAAAATGGAGACAAACATTAGTTCATCTCCAAAAAAAATTTTTGCACTGATCCGTCGTTCTTTAAATATTGAAATTCAAAGGCCTGGGTCTACTGTACCGGGGATAATAGATCAGAGCTGTTCCGAGTTCAAGCAAAATGTACTTGGGTACCGAATACAAGTACTTTATTTGCTAAGAGCCCCTTGCGCATTGGCGATACAGGATATGTTTCTTAATGGTCACCTGCGTGGCATTCGGGAGCCTGGAGTGCAACTATGTTCATCTTCCAGGGCGATGTCGAATCGAATTTATCGCCGAACGCACATGTTCATAAAAATCCTCGCTTCTAAGCAATATTTTAAGAGCCACCTATGTCGATTTCTATCGACAACACCATAGGTATCGATTTCAAGTCATTTATGTGAGTGCGATAAAGAGAGAACCGATCACTAGTTTAACCTCTAACAATTCTATCTATAAAATCTATAAAACCGGAGTCAACTGAGACTTTTGCAAAACAGATTTTTTATTAGTATAAAAAATAAGTAAAATTTTTGCTATTTTGGTTTCGGAAACATTTTTGCTGTTCCCCAGTATTATTAATTTTTCAGACCTAAAGACTGACGGAACTGTCTCGATATTAATAAAATTTAATTTACATAAGTAAGTTATAGGTACACCAAATATATTTAGAACCACACCATTTGCATATAATTTAAAAGAGCAAGCATACAACACCGTATAATGAATTGGTCTCGTCACATCCACAAATCCATTCAAAAAAATCGTACGTTGACCTAAGAAAATTTTAATGCACTTCCTTGCCTTTGTCCTTGCTTGTTCGTCTTATATTTAAATTATTAAAATTAATTAAATTAAAATTATTTTAAATACCAAACTTTTTCCAAACCCGAACTACTTTTTTAATCTTTTGCTGAAATCAGTTGTTGCTAAAAATGTTCCCCTAAAATAAATTTAAAACTACTCCTGCAACGCGCCTCTTAAGTAGTCTACAGACGTTCAGTCGGCTGGTCGTAATTTTCCGGAGAGATAAATTCCGCTACACACATACACATGTCGAGCCACAGCCGGCCGGCGGCTGTTGATTATTAAAACTGACCGTATGTATTTGTTTACCGACCGGCATTGGACAGCAGGCCTAATTTTACTCCAGACGAAAATTTTGTAATTGAAAATGGCTGAAAGAACTTGAAAAGGTAAAAATGTTAAAGATTTGTACCGCAAACATACATGTTTTGCGAACAAAGACTTATGAAGAATTACTTCTGCTGTATAAAACAGTAGATGTTGAAGCCACTCTCTGTGGAACATAAGATACATAATATGAGAAGTGCATTCAAAAGAAACTTAAAATGGGTGAAGTATCAAAAAGGAGCAGAAGTACTCGAAACAATTATCATTCACCCTAAGAAAGTTTTTAAAATAACTTGCACTCGATGGTCCGAGTTCTCGTATAAGCTTGACGTAGGAGAAAGTTTAAGTTTAACCACTCTTTCATCCGATTATTTTTCTTTTCCTTTTTCTCAGCTCTTATGATATAATAACAATTCATGCTGCGCACACTTTTCTTGTAACATATTTGAACTGACGATAAGCAACTGTGCGTGTATAGTGAAATGGAGGCCGCTGTCAAAACCGGCAGAGAACTAACGGCCGTTATCGGTGAAGTGTGACTACCGATGACGGCCGGCCGGCGGACGGACAGTATACGGACTAACGGACAGTCGACTGAACATGAGAAGAATCCTTAAAGGTATTTTTTACAAACGTTTTTAAAAACGTGCAATGTTCGAACCTCAAAAGTAACTGGAAACTAGCCTGAACATTATCTTTTTCTTCGTCTTTCGTGCAAGTGGTCTCTCTTTCTTACAGTATTGTGAATCGCCTTGTCATTTACCCTGAAACAGAATGAAAAGTCGTGGATACGGTTTGCTGTAACCCGAAAATTTTCCGGGGGCATACAAAAAGTAGCTTTACGTCTGATATGTTTAGCAGAATGAGAGGGATATTTTAGAAGAAATAGCAAGTACACGAAACAAACAACCAAAGTTTGGCTGGTTGTTGAATGGATTTAACACTTATATTAAGTTAATATTTATGAATGTTTCGAGAAAAACCTCGGTAGGTGCCATTTTAAAACTGAAAACTAAGTTTGAAAAAATTAAAAAGTACATATTAGCCGGCTTTCCTTGACACAACCAAAGTACTCCCCTTAATTGGGTTTGTATTTAAAAAAAAAGATTACCTTTATTTCTATTAATACTTGTTACCAACGTAAATAACAAATTTAAAAAATATATAAAACCTTAATTGAAATAGTTAGGTGAAGTTAGGTAAGTGGGGATTAAAAATATAAAAGGTCGCCTTTGAAACCACATAACTTTTTTGAAAATCGAGTTACAGAGATGCGCTTTAGACAGGAAGTAATTAGTGATATTTACAATGACAACAATATTTGTTTAATTATTTACCCAAGAATTTCATTTTAAAAAAAAATTGTTAAGAAAATATACCCATAGAACGCACTTGCTCCAGGTACTGGGGTAAGTGGGTTTTCAACTTATAAATCGCGTTTGAGTAATGTTATATTCAACTGGGGCAAGTGGGTTAATTAATCTATTGCGACTTAATCAACAACAGGCTTTTTCAGATTTAAAAAATTTCTAAAAATAAAGAAGTTTATGTTAGAGATTTCTCCTTCTATAACTTTTTTTAAAACTACTTAATACGGTTTTAAAGTTTTTATTTACTTTATAGTTTTTGCAGACTACGCACAATCTCACTTTTTCAACTTCTTAAAACTTTTTACTTTGAATTTTATTAATATTAAAAATTTTAATGGGACCAGTGGGAACTAATTCCCACTTACCCCATTAACAAAAAAGCAGGGCAAGTGGGAACTATGGACCTAAAACAGAAAACCTGAAAAATTGAAGTGTTAAAAAAATACAAGAGATAACGTTAGTGATTACAACTTTGGGGATGTAAAAACTTTGAACCTAAGTTCTAAATTAGTACAGCTAAAAAATTTTAAAATTTTTGCCGTACCTCATAACAATAGACGATGTTTAGATACATTTGACATAAGCTGTGTTACTTTAAAAAAATATTAAAATTTTTTTAACAATATGTTGGGGTCTATAAAAGTCCAAATAACCATTTTATTGTAGTTTTAGTTTTTAAAATTATTTTTTTTTACAATTATTACGAAAAAAACCCACTTGCCCCAGATCCCCATTTACCCCACTTCACCTTATTATAAGCTTCTTCTAACAGATAAATATTTTTACTCAAGGAACCCCGTCTACTCAAGATGTATCATCTTTCTTGACCAATAACAAGCCCACCTAGCCTGAAATAAAACCGACACAACTCTCTCTAGCGGGTAAATTGCAAGTTAGAGATGTGACGTTTTTTGTGCACTCGGGGGCACACCATACATATTAATAACTGACGTTTGTATTTTTTGAGTTGTGTCACTGTTCTTCCAAATGAATTGGATAGTTAAAAATTATTATCAGATTTAATTAGGTATTCAATAACCATTTTCTTTTTTCTTTCAGAGTTCTGACTGCAGCTTACCCTCTCTCTGTAGTCCGAACAGTTCGCTATTAGACGAAGACCAAATGTCAACGTTTATGAACCTTCAAATGGACGACGACACAGACTTAGTCATGAGAGCCCCGTATATACCGATGAATTTCTCAGACGATTTACCTTTATTAATGACAAACGATTTAATGTGGAACCACAACGAAAAAAATAAAAGTAGTAGTCAAAATAGGGTACCGGATAATAATTCGACGTTAGCACAAATGCTGGGGTCATCGGTGAATAAACGTAATATGAAGAATGGGGATCGGGGTGGAGGAACAGTGGATGACAGCAATGTGAAAATATATAACGAGAAAAGTAAGTTGGAAATATTTTACGTGAAGTACTGAAAACGTTTCCCCCTATAGTATATTTCAGAAAGGTGCAGAGTAATAACGGTCATTAGGTATGCAAAGGAACTACAGAGTAACCCAACGAATATTAAAGCCACGTTCATAATTTGGCATTGATTCATCAAGTGCAGGTAGTACCACCCGGGTTTGGGTCAATTTATTGTTTTGCCTATTGTTATCCATTCATAAACACTGAAAATTGTGTGACAAAGGCGGGCATTATGTATATAGTATTAGGTACACTTATTTTTTATTAAACATTATAAAAAAATACAAAATACATAATACAGAAATTAAATTATAAAAATCATAATATTCTTCGTCATATGAGAAACGGTCATCTCCTCTTGACGTTATAATTAACGGGTCGACGGTCCGATCGATCAGGTGGCCAAGATCCCACATTTTCTCCTCTTCTTTAATGCTTAATCGACTGACTGCCTTTAGCCAGTTCTCTGGTGTCACTTCCATAATGACTTGATCAAACAGCAGCTTAACGTCTTTTTACAATTACACTTTGTTTTTCAGCTATATATTTCACGGCATACTTCATAAAACGATATTTATGTAAATTTGCTATTAGGCAATCCAACGATGTGTCAAAGTGGCGGCTGGCTGGCAAATACTGCTTTGTAATTGGTACACGTGACCATAAAAATAATGTTGCTGGTGGCATTTAACTGGTAACAATGCTTTTTGCCATCCAACCGCCATATTGAATCACGTGGTTTGGATTCCCTAATAGCTAATGGTTCCTTTCATATCAAATTATCTTCAAATTCAATACTTTTGATGATTAACCAGTCGATAATTCTTGTTTTCTCCAAGATGAAGTTGAAGTCTGGATTCTGTGCGTTGAATGATAGCCTGCGTTATCTATAACTACTACTGAATCAGCTGGAAGATATTTTATCATTTCACAAAAATAGTCCTCAAAAACATTCGATCATTCGAATTCATGTCTTCTTGGTAATCTCCCTTATTGAACGACTGAAAGGTTAGCAAACTTTCTTTAAAAAATCCCTCTTCGCTTCCATATGCGCTTATGGCCGACACCGAAATTGAGCCGAACTGGACGGAATTTCCCGTTTTATTACTCTACACCTTTCTGAAATAGACTATAACATATTTTTTTTTATAATTTAGTTTTTCAACATTATCAACGCACTCACTCCACCTATGTCGCAACAACACTCCAAAATGGATCATTTTTTTAAATTATGTTTTTTTCTTTTAGATTCAAATAGAAGTTGGAGTACGAAATTAAGTCCCAAAACCGAAATAGAAAGTATAGGTGAAATGGATCGGTCGCCAAGCGTAAAACGATCACATGCTTCACATTACGACCACCAAATAAAAAGGATCAAAAACGAGCCCAAAGAAAAAATGTCTTCGGAACTACTACATCAATTAATGTCCAATAACCAGCAAAGGGGTAGGCCCAAAACCAAAGGAAATTGGTTGCTGGATTCGGGAGGGAAAGCGGCGTGTATATCGCAACCCAGCGAAAGCGTTTTAATGAATCTACTGGTAAGCGGCTTCGATATTCGAGCGGGTTATATTTGTCTCGCTCCCACGAAAGCGAAACGATGAATAGTTTAATTTTAGTTTTTAATTTAGGATTCTCAGACTGTTCCGAAATCTTATGATCTTAAATATTGAACAATTTAGGCCTGTCCTGCTGTCATTGGATGGTGTTTTGAAAAACGTTACTTGGCTAGTCTCGGTGTAAATTGAACATGACCCAATTTTGTTGGTTTTTGTATTAAGAGCGGTCCGGAGTAAGAGTTTTTAAAATTTTTGGCTGTATTTTATCTTTAAAATATGTATTGACAATAATAATTAGTCAATTAGGTGCCTTAATCCAAGCATATATGGATTATATTGAGTAAAAACAATGTTATTGAGTAACTGAGCCTTCAAAAGGAAAATGCGATTAAAATTCTCGATTTCGTATACACAAACGAATTCGACGGACCCAATTCTCGATGACTTTGTGTAGCAATTCGGGAATTATCTGACGAATGCAGCGAGTTTTAGACTTGTTAGAACCTTTCTCATTAAGCCGACTATTTCTGCCTTTACCTCTTCCTCTACCCTACCTCTAGAATCCCTTACAGTTGGGATAACTTCTTGATCAAATGTATCATTGGATAGTTTCATTTCTTTTTTGGTTCTGGATGATCCTGTCCGTTTACCACTTTTTGAGTCACTTTCAGTATCGGCAGACTCCAAATCAAGTAAATTGTGCGATTTGATGTTACTCTCAGGGCCTGATTCACGCCTCAACTTTGCAACATAAGAAGCTTTGTCCGCATCTGGTCTTGGAGGAGCTATTGATGTTTTGTCGGGTTATTATTATCGACCACAATGAATAAGTCTTCATCATCAACAGTTGCCGATCAAAATCTTAGACTCGGTTGTACAATTACGGTTAAGCTTAGTTCAGCGGTGAACCAAGCTTACACTTCATTTTGATAACCACTTTAAATTTTTGTTGGTTGTCAAAATTAGGTTTGAGCTTGGTTCAACGTTGAACTAAGCTAATTTAGTAATTGTACAACCGGATCTTATTGCATCAAGTGTTTGTGGTTTGTTTGCATATAGCTTAGATTTTAAATAGCTCCACAAGAAGTAGTCTAAACTGGTTAAATCACAGCTTCTTGGAGGCTAGTGAACAGTTGCATTCTTTGAAATTATCCTTTCGTCAAACTTTTCTTGCAATACGTTGATAGTTTTATGGTTTTACTTTCTTGCTGAATCCCCATTTTCTCCAAATCAAGTGCATCTAAATTTAGCCACAAAAAGTTTCTTAACATTTGTCGGTATCGTTTACCATTCACTGTAACTGAATCTCCTACATCATTTTTAAAAAAATGGTCCGATGATGCCACGAAATAAACTACACCATACAGTTACCTTTAGCAGCTACAAGGGCTTCTCGTAGAATTGTTGTCACACTAAAAATGGAATTTTTGCTTGTTAACATATCCATTAACCGAAAATGACCTTTTTGCAAAATTAGGATCCCTGTCAAGTTCTAAACTCCAAGCAGCAAATTCTCTGTGCCGACGATGGTTCAGTGTTTGTCCAAGTTTTTGGGTCAAAACAATCTTATACGGGTGTAAATTCAAGTATTTTACAAAATCCGTCAAGTTGTCGCGTTTTTAAGGCCTAACTCTTGAGCACGACGAGGAATTGATAAATTTGGATTTTCTGCAACACTAGCTCTTACCGCAGCAACATTTTTAACAGTTCTGGCGTTTCGACGTCTTGCTGCTGTTTTAACATCGTGAATCGTAAAATTTCTCAACAATGCGACGAATGGCAAGCAAGGAAGGGCGATTATTTAGACCAAAGATTTCGCGAAGCGCGCGATAAATGTTCACAAAAGAACGTCTATTTTCATAAAATTTTTGGACAACAACCAGTTCTTGAAAGTCGTATTTAGCCATAATAAAATTGTTAAAGTATACTGAAATTATTTGAGAACTGGTGACAGGTATAACTTTATTACCGTGGTTACCATATCGTTTCAAAATCATATCGTCCCCATTGGAAAACCCTTATATAAGCATCTTACCTTGGTGGCTCAATATATTATAACGAATGTACCTTTTAATTAAAAATAAATTACAGCCAAAAGTTGGGAAAATGAAGATGTAACTTACTCCAGAATCTCTCTTGAAGTGTTTAGGTATAGCCAGTGGTGAATACAGGAAGTGAGACTCATAAGGCGAAACAAATACTTGTGCTTTTGAGCCAACAACTCCAACGAGTTTGAATTTCCTTTCTCAATTAACAGAGACAATTTTATAATTTACTTGTAATCATATAATGAGATGAAAACTAGCCTGTATTGGGTAAACCATTTATTTACTATATCTGCAATGTGTTAATATTGGTTAGTCACCCGTACAGTAACAAACTTCATCATGCGTCAAGTGGTACTGTTCTGGTTTTAGCTCAAATAACTCATTTTTTAACTATAAGGTAGGATATTTTTTTCTAAATAGGACATATCAGATATGAAACTAGTTTGTAAATACAGCTTTGTGAACCAAATAAACTATTTTTTACAATGGATATAAACTTTTAACTGTATATTTTTTTAACTTATACATATTACTTGTAACACAAAGATCAATATATGTTCTACACTTATGGTTACAGTAACAATGAAAAACGCTATTTATTTTTCGAATTTTAAGTTCTTTACTTTAAAGACTGATGAAATTGAAAAGGGAACATTGTTACGCTGCTTGAGACGTTACTTAATACTTATCAGGTTATTTTCCTGAAGTGCATTGATGAAATATCATAAGCAACTTGTATGGTAATATACTAATACAGATGTCCCTTATATTAAATGTATTTTTCAATTTATCAGTCTTTTGGTATATGTATTGTCTTCCGGTATTTAACAGAAAGCTTTGAATTTCAATCTCTATAGAAAGACAGAACTTGTTGAAGTTTAAGATCGGCGTGTCTGTAACAACTGCTTCATTTCATACATGCCGATTTCCAATGCTGCATGTCTGGTATAGATCGAGTTTCGCGTAAAACAGAGAAGAGCTTGGTGGGAGCTATGCAACAATTTATTGCGGTGGTGGGAGAGTTGTCAAATTAAACTGCTAGGCCAGGGATGACGAATCAATGGCACAGCATTAATTAAGGAATGTATGTGATAAATACATATCCATTATACGGTTACTACGACAAAATGGATTATTTTTTTAGAAGTAACATATTTTGCGGGCGTAGATTACGAATCTAAACCCCATTTTTTTCGAAAACGCTAAGATTTTAAAATATTGCTTCCTAAAGTTTCATTTTATAGAGGTTACGTTTCGGATACATAATGACAGCAATTGGGTTCTTCTTGATCACTATTTATTTTATTGTAAATAGTGACAATTACCCTTTTTTATTAAAAAAGCAGAACAAAACTAATTGTCTGTGTTTTTAATTAAATTTTTTACTTAAAATAATCAATATTCTAGCATTAAAAGAGGATAGTTCAAATGAAATGAAATACTTTATTATCAAGTAAATGTCACAACAACTTGCCAAACACATCCAAAATTATAAATTCTAAGCCTAAGTAAGTTAACTGCCTACATAAAAATTTAAAAAAACAAAAAGAAACCATCATTACGATAAAAACTTTTTTAACAAATAACAAATAGTGATGACAGCATCTTACAATAAAAAATGACAACACAGCAGTTCACAAATAACATTTAAATTTCTCATTAACCACCTAACTATTTTTCAAATCCATCCAGAAAATATTCCTCTACTACAGAGTATGATGCCTTTTGAACCAGTATTGTTTTTATTCTAGCAGAAAACACTGTATATGATCTTATTTCCCTTAGGGAGCGGGGTAAATGATTGAAACATTTAATGCCAAAGTACCTACTCATATTATCTTTGACCAATCGTGAGTCGGCTATATGGTTGTTCTAACAAAGTGCTACTTTTTGTAGGGTAGGGCTGAAATTCTTGTCTCTGCATAAACGAATCCTCATTCTTGTTCATCTGCGTTTGAACTTTCACCGATTAAGCCGCCTATAGGAGGGGGGAATGAGGTATTTCCCCACCAGTCTCTATAAATAATTGCTCTCTTTACTTGTTCTTTCTTTAAAATGGTATCACAAACAAGTAAGTACAAAGGTATGCGTCCGAAACTTAACCTCTACAAAACGGCACTTCAAGAAAAAAAAATGTTTGAAAAACTAAGCGATTCCGAGTAAAAGAGTTTTCATATTCGTAATCTTCTCCCCAAAATATTTCCTCCTAATAAATCATCAATTTTGGGGGTAGTGAGCGTATATTTAGATTTTTATGCTCGCGTAACAAACAAACAGTTTGTTGGCATGTCATGATCATATTAAACATTTCTTTGGGGAAAATGGCACGTAGATGTAAAAAGGTTCGCCATCCCTGTGCTAGGCCATCCTTCGCAGATACATTGTTGGATTTGTTTTACTATACTTTTCAGCAAGAATGATTGGTCTAATGGTAAGGTAGTATAGTTTCGACTTGAAAGTCGTTGGTTCATATCTCGAGAGTTGTTAAAAAACAATATGTCTAATGTAAAAAGTAAATTCTAGGAAGGTTTGTTGATGACTTAATGATTAAATATGTTTCAATTGTTAGTTTTGTAGGTGTATGTCCACGCTAGAAGTATGGCAACAGAGTATTTAAATTTTTGCATAGCTCTCGCCGAGCTTCCTGTGTAAAACACGCGTCAGTCTTCAAAAATAGTTTGTTAAATTTTATCACTCCATTATTCTGTAGCTTTCGAAATTCAAAGTGATACATCATAAGCTAGAACACCAAAATACAGGGTGAGCTGCTCTAAAGTTGAGTTGTAAAGTTTGATTTTTCAATGCTACTCGATACTCCGTTAAGAACATACCATCCTGTACCTACAGTAAAAGACAATATTTAGATCGGGTTGTACAATTACGAACCAAGCTTAAACTTAATTTGTAGAACCTCAACAGGACTTTAAAGCTTGCTTTAACGCTGAACTTACCTTAGGTCTTAATTGTACAACCGGGCCTTAAAGAATTAACTGGCCATAAGTTATCCTATTTGTATAAGTCCTAAATCTTTAACTCCTAACACAAAATGTGCAATTTTTAAAAAATAATTTTTTAAAGTATAATATTCAGAATTATACTGTTGTATTACCTCTAAAATTTGTAGTCATCCAGTTTAAAATAAGTTACCTTTAGATTTTAAACTGTAAAAGTTCCTTCCTGCTTAAAAAAAATGAGTCTAGTCCTTTAGTCTGCCGTACAGATAAAAAGAAAGTCGAGTGCACTTTATTCCTCCGGAAAAAGATAATGGAAAATAAAATGCATAGAACATCTTTTCAAAGAAGTATGGCAGTTGTCCTTATAAAACCTAACCTTAACAGTAAGGCTTGCAAGTCCAAAGTACAATAGAGTTCAGGGATAGGCTCGAACGTAACTGCCGTCGATTAATACAAAACAATAAAAATAAATTATATAGACTTTGTTAAAAAAGATAAACTAATAAAAAAAATTATTGTGCTTTAGAATAGAATAGAATTAAAGACATTTTTGTTAACCGGTTGTTACGTTACTTCTTTTCAAAATATATTTATTGTTTTAAAATGGGTTTAAACTAAATAATTAAAAACAACTTGCTTGTTGTAATACACAACGAATTTTTATATACGAAACAGTAACGTAGGAACCTTTATATATCAGGGTCCGCTAGAAAACTTCTCCAGGATTTTATTTGTGTCGAAAGTTATCGATTCCGAGGAAATTTTGACACAGGAACCGGTCTTTCAGAGAATCATTTTTTTTAACACTTTTTTATCAATGATTTTGCCAATTTTGGCTTGATTTCAGTAGTTAAATAAAATCATTTAATAGCTGTTGTCAATGTCATCTAAAAAGTCTACCGTGCGAATGCAAAGTAAGCCAATGTGTTGTCACGGAGTGTAGTTTTTTATGAGAAGGGTTTCAAGTATCGAATCCTAATTTTTTTTTTAAATATACAGGACCGGCAAAAAGTTGGACCCCCATATGGGAAACTTTTTTATTATTGAAATTGTAAAAAAACTTTCTATGCTGATAACCTCTGCATGATTGGTAACCTAAAAATTTGTTTTGACATTAGTCACGTGACTACTCGTTTGTCTGGAAAATTGAAAAGTATATATTTTGTCGTAAAAATCTGGTATTAGAGTACAAGATACTGAAAAAAAGTTATTTGAAAAAAGTGTTTAGATTTTAATTTTATGCTGGTGTGCAAAGTTTAAAACAAAAATTCAAGAAATTTTTTTTTACTTAAAAAAATATCAAATGTTACTTTCATATTTCCATCAATTTAATACAAATGTGTTAAATGATTAAAAGCCAATATTTAAACATTTTTATTATCTTGGAAAAATGTTATTTGCTAAAATTCACAATTTAGCTTTTATTTGGCGCTGTATCTAGCAACCATATTTACTAAATTATAGGTATTTATGGAACAATATGCTTACGAAAGGCAGTTCTTTCTAATTTTGAACAAGTTTTAACGTGTCTCCTAAAATTGCTCCTACCCAATTAAAAATTAAAAAAAAGAATTCTTGGAATCAATTTCTAAAAATAAATAAATTGATTCCAAGTATTCTTTTTTCTAAATTTCAATTTGGTAGGAGAAACTTTAGGAGACACGTTAAAACTTGTTCAAAATTAGAAAGAACTGCCTTTCGTAAGCATATTGTTCCAGAAATACCTATAATTGGTAAATATGGTTGCTAGATACAGGGCCTGGACGCACCCAATTACATGATAAAAAGCTAAATTTTCAATTTTAGCAAATAATATTTTTTCAAGGTAATAAAAATGTTTAAATATTGGTTTTTAATCATTTAACACATTTTTATTAAATTGATGGAAATATGAAAGTAACATCTGATATTTTTTTTTAAATAAAAAAAAATAATTTTTTGAATTTTTGTTTTAAACTTTGCACACCAGCATAAAATTAAAATCTAAACACTTTTCAATATCTTGTAATTTAATACCAGATTTTCACCACAAAATATATACTTTTCAATTTTCCAGACAAACGAGTAGTCACGTGACTAATGCCAAAACAAATTTTTAGGTTACCAATCGTGCAGAGGCTATCAGCATAAAAAGTTGTTTTACAACTTTTTGCCGGTCACTGTATAAAAACATTTGTTGTCAGTCTCAACAGTCGTCATATATTAACATTTGTTGAGTTATTCAACATGAAAAACGTACAACGTTTTAAAATAAATACACACCTTAGCATGTTTGTTTCAACATCATCTCACGTCGCCCACCAAACAATTTCGTCTTGCAGGCCCTGGTACATTAACTAACTAACATAACCTAAGACAGAATGAGCTGGCGCACTAATTCAAATGACTGTGATCAATCCTACTAAGAATAAAATGCTCTCTATCTATGTTTTACACATTCCATGTTTCATGATGCGATTTGGTCACAACTAAAGCACACCACTGCTCTTTCAATATTGTTAAAACCACAAATTTTGCAAACAATGCATTGCGAAAGGTGCCATTTCTATAACCACGGAATCTGCGGAAACTTGTAGCAACACTGCTTTTTCTTAACTGGACATGTAGTACTTCAAGATTTACATTTTAGTAATATATGCAATACGGGTATAAAATTCTAATTTTTGTACAAATAAAAAGTTTCATATGGTTCAGTACCGTTCTATCTAGTGCTTTAGCCAGTAAATTTAGGGGGCTATGGGACTGCAGCACCTCCCCCTACCCCCCAGAATCAGCCCCTGAGATTTATTATGATAATAGATGAAGAAAGCACCTTCGTTCGCTTCAGTTACATTCAGTGTTGCTACCAACCACTTATGGTGGGTACTCAATATTTTTGGATAATAGAAGAGTTTTGGACTTGCATTGTCTTTATTTGTTTTAGAATCACACCGTTTTATCTGGTAAGTATCTCCAATCGTCTTCATGTGAATACTAAATTAGTATAACCACAGTGTATGGTGGCAGCTTCCTTGAACTTTCCCTTCCTGTCTATCCACGTGATATGATGGACCTGTGTCCAGGCATGATCAGCTACACCTAATTTTTCGATCCCTCTTGTTTCAAAATCAGGTGCAGCTAACCATGCATGGACGCACAGCCATCATATCATCTGGAAACAATCCGAAATCCTGCATATAAGAACCACACTTAAGAAAGATAAAGTCCAAGGAAGCTAGCACCATGCAACAGAACCCAGGTTGTTTTAGTAAGCCCTCATTGGATATAAGAAATATCTGGAAACCTTTGTTAAGTAAATGTAATCTTATAATAATACCAAGCCCGAATTAAACTCACGACTGCACTCATCCCGGTTATGCTTCAGTGCAACTAGCTAGTATAAATAGAACTGTAGTTACTATATTTATTTAGTATTCACCTAAAGGCGACTGAAGATGCTCACCAGTTGAAACGTTGTAATTTAAAAACAAATAAAGATAATGCAAGTCCAGAACTATTGAATCATTTAAGAACTATCATTGTCTCCAACCTTTAAACAGATAATTTTGTTTTGATAGCTTCAATTAAACATTTCGGTGTCTTTGGAGAATTTGTGGTTAAGACTTACGATACTGTAATAAACTTTATTAGGTGTTTTCAGAATTATTGACCGACCTCAATAATTTTGAAAATCATATAGCTATTAATGATACTGTTACATTTTGAAAGTCATGTTATCACTTAAATGTTAGATTTAATGAAATAGTATTAGCACATGTTAATCATGTAAAATATTTTAAAAATTCCATTGAACCTATTTTAGAAGTTCTATTCTCTATGTGTCTATTTAATACTCTCACTAGCTCCTAGTCTATAGTTTCTAAGCAGTGGTGATTTAAAAATATGGCGCTTAAAACTTACTAAAATGCTTATATTCTAAAAAAATCCTTTTGGTGTTACATAGTATATTTTGATATTAAATAATTATTATTCCTTATGGTTAAACAATTTTCACTTAAGAGCAAATAATAATAGTTGTAAAGGACGTAGTGTGTTTCAAATCATTGGTATCAAACGTAGTGGGCATGTGCATGTAGTACGTACTGTCTTTCTCTACTGCTTATATAATTTATACCTTTTGAATTAATCATTTGATCCATCTCGAGTTTTACTGCTTAAGAGATTAGGCCTTACATGCGACTACCAGTAATATCCATTGAGTGTAGCTAACTGGTACCCTTAGATAATAAAATATATTAATAAATATGAAAATATAATATGTGATACCTATCCACCTTTATTTAGTCACTGAGTGTGTTCTACCTACTAACCTATATAACCGGCATCCCTATCTCCTACCGGTATATATTTTTTTAAACATTTGAGCAGAGTGATATTGTGATAACAATAAATTAAAGGATACTCAGTGATATTGGAGCAAAGTATTTGTTTAAAATGTTAGGAAAAGAGTTCCCTTTTAGTGAATTATAACATACAATAATGAATGTGCTTACCAAAATTATGAAATAAAAAGGAATGTCTCTTTATGAGTATTTGTTAAGTAGGAATGCTTCAGTTACCTCAAACACAGGATGTTATGGACTGTTAATACTGACCTGACAACATTCGAGGGAAAAATATTTTTGAATGTCGCGCAAAAAATTAAACCTACCTACCAAAACCATAATAAATACAATAGCTATAAGTCAAGTCTACGATTAAAACTTTTTTCGCTGTTTGCTACATCACAAGACATAAACTTAAAGTACAACTGTGCCAAAATACTTTATACCATATTTTTAAACATCTCGACATTGAAAATTATCCACACACATTTAAATAGTGTAAAACTAAATAAACAAACAACCGAATGCGGACATCAATATTTAATATCCGACTGAAATCGTTAAACGGTGAGAGGTGGCGAACTGGCAAAATATCAGTTGTCATTCAATTTGGGTTTCATTGAGACGCCCGTTGGCGGTTTCAGGGGTAATTAAACTTTTTAGACGGTTGGTTAAAAAATAAAAGTATGTGGTAATTCTCTAGGATACTCAAGGAGTCACCCATTCACCCATAACACCCTGTATTGTTGCAGATGTGACTTGGTGAATGAATAGTTTGTTAATTAGAACATACGTGTAACAAGAAAACGAAGGAATTTTTGGTGCTAAAAAAATTTGTTTTGCTATTTGCGCTTGACAGACCTGATTTTTTATTTCATAATTTTTTAGCTTCTATGTGTCATATCAATTTTATCGTAATGTTCATGTTAATAAATAACATAATTCATTCTACTATTGGTTATAAATTTTGATGTAGATTATATTATTAAGAGCCAGGGCTATTGACGTATTTGTCATTTTATTTTAATGAATATCTCCTTTCTGTTTAAATGTATTTAAATGCCAACCAATCTTTGGGAAGAAAGTACCTACATTTTTAAGTAAAAACAACATTTAAAAACTAATAATAGAAAAAATTTTAATTTGTAAAATTTGTCCATATTTTTTTATAACCAATTTATTAAGAAAACTTTTAATTTGAAGTTGTAGGTAATTATGCTCCGAAGAAGAATATTTGGCCACTTTTTGGATAAAACGAAAATCTAAGGAAATTCTGGTTAACAACTAAAATGACAAATGTGTCTCTAGCCCTAAACTTTAATGACACTTTTTCTTTTAGGTGCAATTTTGCTAAAACTACATTATTTTGTTACTTGACGTTGATGTTTTTAATTAATTTATTTATGATCGCCCATACTTTGCCATCTTATCTTGGAGGATTCTATAAAGAAAAAATATAATTTTGTTTCAGATCATTATTGTTGGGTTTCTTAAAGATTTTTAACCTCAATTAAGTAACCAGCAAGTTTGACTGTGACATAAATGACATTGACAAGCGTTATTTACTCACAAAGGTGCCTGATATGTATGTTAAAAATTAAGATAACCGGGCCAGTATGATTGTGAGAAAATTATTTCTACCATTGTCATGTATGTTACAGTCAAACTTGCTGGTTAGTTAATTGTGGTTAAAATCTCTAGACAACCCGACATTAGTCTTTTATCGGCAATAAGATATACTTGGGTTTGTTTGTTTCATTTAAGTATAATTTTTCGAAAATAGGCAAAAAGTTTTTTTTCTGAATAACTGTGTACAAACTACAGAAACTGGTTCGTTCTTTCTAGGTGTACCGTACTTAACTATATGAATGTAAATTTTGAAATGAAAAATATTTATTAGTAGGTATTTTACACCCTGTATATTTAACAAAAATAAAACAAATCTTATGCAAAATAAAGTAAATACATTTATACCAAAATTATCAACGACGACCGAGAAAAATATACCTTTTATCACAACAAAACGACAAGACATAATATGCAAACATCCACTAGGTTCCTTACGAGTTTATGAATGAAATATACAATACAAAAGAACTAAAGAAGGGAAACACAGTTAATTTTAAATGACAGTTGCGAATGTTATTGTTATGTAAAAATAACAGGTTACTGTTATTTAGTTTCTTTCAAAATTTTGTTGTCGCTTTATAAACTGTTATTACTGTATACCGTATGTATTAATTCGGGTCGGGTTAAACGCCGCGCCGCGCCGCCTAGACAATCAAAACAAGCTACGTCTCGCCTCCTGGCATTTTCATCACATCAATGAAACAACGCGCATTTTTTTTTCTAACTTGTCATTAACTTCTAAAGATAATATTTGCGACCTGTTATGAACAAATAACGGTTGTAAAATAGTATCGATAGATAAAAACCCATCACTACCTTAATGACGGTCTGGAAACTATTGTTCTTGAGATGAGGCAATTGATTTAAAACCAAGATTTTTATTTTTGCAGCAAATGTTTATATACATACATATTATAGATAGAATGGTCTCTATAAACAAAGCTATACGTTTTTAATGCTTTGACGATTCTCTTGTCAAACGCGTTGGCATTTCCTCACGAACATTATCAAGATTCATGAGAGATGGATATATAACTGACTGTATATTTACATGTACACGACAAAGATACACACTGAACACTCCAATCTGTTACTGTCTGTAATTAACTATTACAGGAACACCAGTCCGACCATAAACAAACCTTAAGTTCTGTAATATAAATGTTACTAGAAATTACATGTGTCATCGATGACCACCTTACCTGAAATACAATGTATGTCAGCTAAGCAAAAAATTACTTTTATCTTTGAATTTTGAAAAGAATGACGGATCAGTGCAAAAATGTGGCAACCGTTTTTGGAGACGAACAAATGTTTGTCTCCGTTTTCGATCGATTTCAGACACAAGATATTGTATTATTTTATGCAATAAAAGACGGCGCGCTCCGAAGTCACGTCGGTTCTTACGTAGCGAATGAATCATAGTGCGCCTATCTATTCGGCTTTCTTCAAATGTTGAAATTCAAAGCTTTTATGAATGAAATGCAGGGTCCATTTTACTCTGTCGTCGTATTACAATTATAATACGAATCTCAAGGCAACATTTTATTATTATGGCGGTTATATTATTTAGGACCCTCTTTCTTTTTCTTTAAAATCAACCCAGTATGGAAATAAAAATAGTATGTTAGCGGTATCTTCATACAGTAGAACGACAACCCTAAACAAGTGATCAAATTAATAAACCTTTATTTATGATGGTGATAATGGGTGATACTTAAAAAAATTGATACCTTGGGTAGTTTAATAAAAAGTTATTATGAGAGGTATAATTTAAAAATAATTAATAATTAACTTTATAAAAATTTACTATCATAAAATATAAAAATTCTATGTCTATTTCAGTGTTATATAATAAATGTAAATCATGATAACGTTGCCTTTTTTAGTCCTAAAGAAAATTTTGTTCGAAAAAATAAATATTTTATCGTAGGCCAGAGAATGTGTTATCATTTTCTTTGTTTGTAAATATTTATTATTAATTTATAGCAATAAAGAAAAAAAAGAATTAGTGATATTTATGGTCTTTTATAAAGATTATATTTTTAGATTTATTGTGTGTATAATTTATTTTATTGGCATATTTTTGCAATATGTCTCTTGTTGTCAATAAAGCAGATTGAAAAACCATATGTCTTTTCTTTAGTTTATATTTTAGGAAAAATGGATGTTATATGGGATTTCGAACATGTAAAACAGAAATGGTTTTTAATATCCTTGAATTGAAAATTGTTATAGTCAATTTGAGAAAGGTGTAGAGTAATAAAAGCTCATTAGGTATGCAAAGGGACTATAGAGTGATCCAACAAATATTTAAGCCACTTTCATAATTTGGCATTGATTTCATTGCAAAATTCTTTATTTTTATCAAGTGCCGGGTTTGGGTCAATTTATGGGTTTTACCTATTGTTATCCATTCACAAATACTGAAAATGGTGTGACGAAGGCGTGCATTATGTACACTTATTTTTTATTAAACATAAAAAATACAAAATATAAAAAATACATTATACAGAAATTAAATTATTAAAACACATAATATTCTTCGTCATCTGAGGAACTGTCATCTCTTCCTGACGTTATGATTAACGGGTTGACGGTCCGATCGATCAGGTGGTCAAGATCCTACATTTTCTCCTCTTCTTTAATGACATGATGGACTGCTTTTCGCCAGTTCTCTGGTATCATTTCCTTAATGGCTTGATCAAACAGTAGGTTAACGTCCTTTCATTTTGAATGTCGTGTTGTGTCTTGCTACAAATCCTTTCACTTGCGCCCATATAAGTTCTGTAGGATTTAGTTCGCAATGACATGGCGGTGTGCGTAGCACAGTTACACTATGTTTTTCAGCTATATCTTCCACGGCATATTTCATAAAACGATGTTTGTGTAAATTTGCTATAGCTAATAGTTCCTTCTTTTATCAAATTATCTTCAAATTCAATATATTTGGTGGTTAACCAGTCGATAATTTCTTGTTTTCTCCAAGATAAAGTTGGATTCTTCTCTATGCGTCGTGAATTGCGTTATCCATAACTACTACTGAATCATCTGGAAGATATTTCATCATTTCAGCAAAATATCCCTAAAAACATTCGAATTCGTCATCTCCCGAGTTGAATTAGGCAATTACTTGAAATTTTAATATTACAAACAATACTCTTTAATCTTAATACCCGTTAACCTAATTCTCAAAAAATATTGGTCAGTTGTCATAAATAATTAAATGCGCGAAATTTACGTTCGACTATGGTCGAAATTGAGTCGAACTGGACGGAATTTCCCATTTTATTACTGCACACCTTTTTGAAATAGGTCACTTTTGGCACCTTACAGTTGCATACAGTTCTATAGACTTTTTTTTCGATAACTAATTACGTAAGCTTTATAAGTACTTTGTTGTATTGTTGGGACACTAACAGAATTTTATTTTTAGTCCGCAACAATCCTAATATAGAAAATAATTATCTAGGCCCAATAATTACTAAAGTTATAGAATAATAAGTCTGTACAGGGTGTCCCAAATGCGATTCTAATCATAAGAATCTCGGAAACTATAAGAGATACAGCATCGGTCAAATGGTGGCAAAGTTGCGGAATTTTGTGTCCAGTAATATCGTAAAAAAAATTGCGCCTTCAATATGAATTTTGAATCATTTGTATACGAGCAGTTGATCGATAGTCCAAACAAGATGTGCATAGTTGACATGGCTCAATAGTAGTAATTTAGCGGCCTATTTATGATTTATTTATTGCGATATAGATTTCTTAGGTTCATAAATGATCTTTGGACAGTTAAGTTAGAGTAGCAGACATTTGATACTGACTAAACAACCTCAGGTAGTCCTAGTAGGTCCGTTGTGATACCATACGTGGTGCGTAGAACCAACTTTTATCTGATAATTAGTAGAAGAATCTTGACAACTTCTTCAAGTCAGCTAATACTATTCATAAACCTGGTTAATCGACCAGGTTGTGAGCTGCTTACTTCCTCCGGCCTATTGCAAAATGGTTCATCTAGGGCAATAAACCTTTTTTTTGCGAGGCCAGGGTATTCACAGAAAATATGTTGAATACTTTATTCCTCTTCTTCATCTCTGCAACTTTTGCAGAAGTCGTTAGTTGGTATTTGCATATGTACGGCATGTCTACCGAAGAGGCAATGTCCGATGACAACAGCAGTGATACTTCTCACCTTGGTCAGTTAGTTTTACCTGAATTTTAAAAATTCTTGTCAAAATTTACTTCTAGGCTTTTTACTTTCTGTACAATGTACGGCTCCTATAATTACCCCATCTTTATTAACTTTCAGACCTACATCAGTTAAATTTAGTGGAGACCAATGAGACCATGTTAGAAAAACTAAATTTTATTGAGTAATAATCGTTCAATAGCATCTCGGACACAATCATTATCATAGCTAAGGTAGACCCGGGTGTCATCAGCAAATTGAACTAAACAATCACCATAGCATACCCATAGTATATAACACAAAAAGCAAAGGTTTGAGCCCTATGAGACTCCTCTACTTACCAGTTTTCTATTAGATATGGTTTCATCCAATTTCATGTATGTACTGATAAGGATTATCAATTGTCAAGCAGTTCAACAAGCCTGTCTAAACATCAATCATAATAGTAGTAAAGTACCTTATTATATACCAAAATTGTAAAAACTCACCTCCCAACCCAAAATCTGTACATAATAAAGATTGAAATAAAGAAAATGTTTTAAAACTATTTTATGTTCATTTATATATTAAAAAAATGTTAAATTCCTGTGGTTCTTGCATATTTACTTTTTGTGGTCGGAGTGCTGCAAGGATCCTTGATATGTAAGCCACAACTCGACTCGTGGACATTCATGAAGTCAGCTACCTAAACGAGGTGTCCGCTGCTTGCATAAAAGCGCAAAGTCAGAAGTAGCTGGTTCATTGGTGATAAACTATTCTTCCTAAAAAGAATGGGTAACTTTTTTTTATCATAAAAGGAAATAGATACATCAAACTCATACTACCAAAGAATAGGTAAATCTACTAGGCATGTGCTTTGAGAAATAATATATTATTTCTTTAAGGCATTGCCTATAACGTCTTAAAAGTATCTATACTTATTGGTGCTTACCTGTTATCTGGATATTATAAGTAAGCCTTAATCTGTATTAACAGATGCAGTACAGTTGCCTTGATTAACCTGAATCTTTGAAAATAACTTCATTGGTCGATTTCTTCGTAATAATTACGGCGCTCATTGCGCCTTCGAGGAAAGCCAAAACCAACAAAATCCAAAATTTCCAAATCGTCTTCAAGAGCATCCTCTACCACCAACTCATCTTCAATAATGTTTACATAATAATCCAAGTTTTAAGCGTCTGTTTTTGCGTTTTGGTAAAATGGAACTATCATAAAAAAATACGGGACACAACTAACTTCATAACAGACAACTGTTAAACAATTAGTTAATGCTCCTTTAAAGTTAAGGGACCATTAAAGTCGGTGCAATTGCGCTAATGGTACTTTAAAGGGCCCTTAGCCTAAAGTTCCATTTAAAAAAGTCTGTGCAAGTTAGTTCTGTTTCTTTATTTTTTCAAATTTATGAAATTCGACATAAGTAACAACGTTAAAATTAGAACTTTTTACAATAACCAAATACGTATTAATAACTACTTACCGGAAACAGAAGAGAACGATAATAGAAGCTCCGAAAATAACTATTTTTACGAATAAACAAATTTTCAAAGTCAAAATGACAGTCAAGAAAACGATGACGTCAATGGACAAACTTAAAAAAATAATAAAATTAAATAGTCAAATCAATATGTAACTATTTCTTACAATATTTTCTCTGTCTAGCACGTCTCATTAGCAATGACGTATTGCACCATAGAATAGTTCCCGGAAGACGTTGGGTTATGTGTTTATTCGCCTTTATTATTATAATAAATAAAGATGGGGAGTTGTAAACCATATTGTCGTTTATTCGTTGAACAATGACACACGAGCAAAGAACCACAGTAAATACTGTACTTAACTTTCATATCATTCCCTTTTCTCAGTAAAATACAATTTTTTAAGTTTGCTGTGAACCAATAACAGTAACTTTATATAGATCAATAATTAATTTATATCTATTATTATCCGTCCCAAAAATACATTTCTCTAAACGTTATAAGGAGAAATCCGTGCAATGTAGAGCAATTTTACATGAAATAATAATTTTACAGTGTATAGGTACATTTTTTATGTACAATTTTAAAACCATTTCTGTTAAACAAGGTCCTGATCTTACTGTACAGGGCGAGTTGACGATATAAGATAAAGGAGAAAATGAACTTTACTCTATCGTTGACTCACCCGGTATATGTATATTTTGTACTTTAGTCTTTGTTTGTTTACTTTTAGTACTTTAGTTGCTTAGTATATTTTTAGATTTTAAATTAAAAATAATTAATTTTAAAATGGAATTATGGAAATTCTAACAATACTTTAAGTGCGTTGTTTTTGAAAAATATGTATGTATTTTTATTGTTCTTATAAATTAGGCTTATGGTGCACAAAACACTGCAATTTTATTTCAATGAAGCAAACAAACCAGCAGTGTGTGTTAATGTGTTTCATGTGTAACCATATTATTTAATTTGTTGTTTTTTCTTTATGTGAAAATTATTGTAAACATTTATTGTGTAGTTACCTACTTATTTTATTCCCAAATCAATATCATTTATATATGCCTTTTTTCCTGTAAAAGTACAGTATTTTTAACGAATATTTACTTAGTTCAAGATCATAATTTGCATTTTGTGAATCATAAAAACCGAACAGTATATAATATAATATTCGAAAATTATCTTTATGATAAGTTTCAACAAATTGTACGCAAAGAACTGTCCTTATTTAGGAAAATCACGGTACTTTTATAGTAAATGGCATTTAGATTAGACAACTTAAATTAGCTCATAAAGTTTAGTTAATTATTCTAATTTGATCTTGCATAAACAAAACTGTTTTTAAAATCTATTATTTATTATATGTAATATGGTAGGGTCAAATCTTGCGAGCTGAATTAGAACCACTTCCTTTCATCCTACGGAGTTGAAATTTTACATGGTGATTCAGTTCCGATGACAATGCATTTTTATGATAAAAAAAACCGAACTCAAACCCCTTCCTCTTATCATACAGAGTTAAAATTTGTCATGGAGTTTGTTTCCACAGCAGTGACGGACAGTCCATGACAATCAGGATTCTGGGCGCAATAGTCTTGGAATCGGATTTCTGGGTGTTTGGATTGGTTAGAAAACTGTCGGTAACTTGTCCGTAATTGTTTGTGGTAATAGATCTATCCATCTATGGTGATTCAGTTCCGATGACAATTATTTTTATGATAAAACAAATACACCCGAACCCCTTCCTCTTATCCTACGGAGTTGAAATTTTACATGGTGATTCATTTCCGACGACAATGCATTTTTATGATAAAAAACCAAACTCCAACCCCTTCCTCTTATCCTACGGAGTTGAAATTAGTCATGGGGTTTATTTCCACAGCAGTGACGGACAGTCCATGACAATCAGGATTCTGGGCAATAGTCTTGGACTCGGATTTCTGGGTGTTTGGATTGGTTAGAAAACTGTCGGTAACTTGTCTGTGATTGTTTGTGGTAATATATCTATCTATCCATCTATGGTGATTCAGTTCCGATGACAATTATTTTTATGATAAAACAAACACACCTGAACCCCTTCCTCTTATCCTACGGAGTTGAAATTTTACATGGTAATTCGGTTTCCATGACAATATAATTTTTTTTCAGTTATGTTTCGTTTTTTAGATATCCAGATCAACGTTGTATCTGAAAAATTATATTTTCTTAAAACATAGTCTTAGTTTAAGTAGTTTTGGGAGGTCAAAAGCTACTTAAAAATGTATAAAAACAAATTCTAAGCAAAATCGTATGTCCCAAGTTAGAGAAATTCAGTGACAGTAGAAGGCAAAAAATTGGTTGATTTGACTATGGAAATTAACTTATTAAGTATTTCTCTTTTCGTTTCGTATTTTGGTAGAGCTTTTCTAGATTTACATACTGTAACGTTTTTTTTTTCATTCTTCTTCTCTAGGATACTCAAGCAGATGCGTCACTTGCATCATCACCTCCCCCTCGGGGAAAGATACCGCCCACTATAGACCTGAACATACTAACTCGTAATAAATTACTGCAGCAACAACAGCAGGAAAAGTACCGAAGAGAAGAGGAGTCGAGAAAAAAGTGGATACGGAAGAATTCCCTGTCCCTGCTAGATCCGGATGCTGTTCCGTTACTCTTGGACCTGACACAACAGGATTGTGAGGTACGAATGGAATAACAATATAGATATAGGGTGAGGTGAAGCTGGTTTTTAAATTCGCGGAAGTTGATGGTGGAAAAAACGTGTAATTTTTTACTGTTGATTACCAAACGTAACAGTTATTTCTGAGTGGGAACGTCAAATCTCATGCCGATATTTATTACGATACACAAACACCGGTATGCTAACGCGTAAATTCTCTCTCAAGTAGTATTTTAACGTTGGGTTAACATCTGTGCCGTTGCCTTAACTTAACGTTAACACAACGTCCTAGCGACCTTTATTTACACAAGTTTGGGGAATAAAATCCGGGTTGTTACGACGTTGCCTCACGTTTCAGGTTTTTTTAAACCATTGTTATCGTTAATTTAAAACAAGTTTTTGAACTTTAGGTGTATTTAATTTTAATAAACTATACATAGGAATTAGTGCAACGAATGAGTGTTTGAAGACTAAAAAGTATTGTTATTTTATTTATTATGACCTGCACTTACAGCTTTTACTTAAATCAAGTAAATTTCCAAATGGGTACTTACTAAAAATTTCAACAACGGCCACTTTACTGTTAAATGTTAATATAATACTTCCAAAATTTAAGAATCGCCTTCAAAATAATTATTTTTTAACATTTTTAATAAAAATGGAAAAGGTAAAAAAATAATTATTACATTTTGGTTCAAATTGTGAATTAAACTGAATCTACATTTATAGTTGTCAATTTAAGTTTTGTTAAAACTCATTCACATCCCAAAAATGTAATCAATTTCAAAGTGGTCAAACATGGCGACATCTTGATCTTGTCCTTTATTAACTAAAATTGGCGAGCCCCGCAGTTATTTCTAAAATATTACCTATTTTAACAAGAACACACAATAAGTTGGAAAATCTACACTTTAAGACTCTTAGGAATTTCCTTGGTACCATGTACTTTAAAAGTTTGCGTATGCCAACTGGAGCAGCTATTTTTTTTTCTGATAACATTTATTTGGTATTCCCAGGACATGGTCTCATCCATATACAGGCCTAAGTATTTTGTGATTTGAGAATATTCCAATATTTGATTATTGACAGTTATGTGATCTGAAGTTCGGTCCAGTTTTTGTTTAGCAATATACATGAATGACGATTTCTCAAAATTTAGTGCTAATTTATGTGCTCGCAGCCACACTAACAAAGTCTGCATATACTTTTTCTTTCTCACCATAATACAGAAGGACGGTGTCAGAGAGTTCATTTTAGGTTTAATTTGGAAATTGAGTTAATGTAAACTAAGAATAATGTTGGCCCACGTATCGATCCTTGGGGTACCCCACATTTTACCTCTCTAAGAGAGCTTCTGACCTCCGTACCAAGCGAGACACATTGGAGCCTTTTATCTAAATAACCGGTGAACCACTTCAACGCCTTGCCCTTTATGCCAGCTTTTTTAATAATATTGAGTGGTTAACTGTGTCAAAGGCTTTCTTAAAATCAAGCGACACAAGAGCACACCTCTTTCCCTGATCTACGTTTTTTTGGACATGTGTAATCATGTCAATCGAGGCCGCACTGGTGTCACTGAGTTCTCGGGTCCGTAGTTGTTTGTTATGTCCTTATCACCACTTTTAAATACTGGTATCACTTGAGTCACTTTCATGTTCTTTGGCAGCACTCTCTCCTCGATAGACGGATGTATTAATTTACCAAGAAATGTGGCCACCTGCACTCACACTGCTTAATGGATTTCACGTCTACTCATTCATGTCAGATGCTTTACCCCCTTCCAGAGAATTTATGACCTCAAGTACTTCCATTTCAGATACCTCAGCCAGATGAATACTGCTGGTTGACGAGTATTCATTATTCATATCTAAATCCACATGCTGAGTGTTTCTTCTCGGCGAAGGGTCCACTTCAACAAAGAACTTATTAGACTGATCGCAGATTCTTGTAGGATCAGTTATTAACTCATTATTCACCTTAAAATTATTAAAGTCGCCATTATGATCAGCATCATTTTTTGTTATTAGGCTCGTTCATTTCGCCTAAGCAAACTGAATGGGCATTTTAATTAAAAAATTAAATTCCATAGAGGAATCCATGAATTTCAACAATGATATCATGGAACAGCTACGAAGTACTATTATGAAAATCTTTCAGGAAAATGATCAACTTAAAAAAGAAGTAAAAACCAGGAGGTAAACACAATAAAGGACAAGCAAATGTCAGTCTCTGCAAACCGTGAGAAGAATATCACAATTATGGGTTTGAATTACCAAATTTCTGAACAAGAACAGGTGTTGAAAAATTAAATTAATATCCCTATTTGTAAATAAATAATTAAAAATATTCAGTATTGAGGTTTACTGGCCTAATAACAATATTTCTTTTTTGTTGACAGGTGAATGCTCCAGTAAATAGCTCGCTCTTACAAGGAGAAGAGCTGCTTATAGCCCTGGACATCGCTCAGAACATTTAGCTAGAGGAGGGTGCTATCGCCACCATCAAAGATAGCCCAGAAATAGTAGCACCACGAGAGTTTGAAATATCGCTGATTGTTTTAAACGGCGACGTTGCCAGTGTACAAAATTGCAAAATTATTTTAACTAATTGTTAAAGGCCACATTTGAATTAATATTTATTACAAAATAGAATAATCGTATATAAATATGTGCGGTAATTCGTTGTCATAAAAGGGCGTTTCACACTTTTAAAAACATAACGATCGACTGTCATATTATTTCATACCATCACATTTCATTGTCGCTATATTATTATTTATCCCCTTTTGGAGTAAAAATAGAGCCACTTAGAGTGTTACCGACATCCTAAGCTAGCTAACCTGAAATTATTGTTGTTATTATTTTAGTAATTTTAGGCTCCTATTTTTAGCTATGTAGATGATTCTTATAGAAACCTAATTGTTCTTATTTCTGTTTCTATATTTTCTCATTTCTCTTCACTCTACCTTGACTATTCTTATTTTTGCTCTTCAAATCTCATTAGATTAGTAGTATAGTATATTTTTATAAAAACGATTGATCTTCTATGTTTTACTTAGTTTTAGTTAATAATTTAGTCATTGTAACGATCCATTTTTAACGAAACATGGTTGTAATTTTTGTGTTTCAACGGAAAATGGTGTATGTATCATATTTATTATTCATTTATCTCATTCTCCATTTGGTTTAAGGTATTTCGCGTCTTATTTCGTTCTTACATTTTTTTAAAAGTATGAAATGCTCCTAAAAAATTGGTTCCAGGTAACGAAAAGTATATTTTTATAGACTGCAGCAGGTGTCTTATAGAGTGGGTGGTATGTAGATGGGTTTAGAGGCATTTATCAAGTATATAAATAATATTAGGGTTAAATGATGAACTAGAGGAATGTGGTTTTGCTGACTTTGGTCACAGAAAATGAGGCCTTGAAGTAATTATTAAAACATATTCAGGGTGCGATTCTCTAACTGACTTTATAGCAATCTATCAGCGATGTAAAGCTGTTGTTTCTAACCAGATTTATGTTAATAATTTGTTTTTCCAGTGACGTTTGGCGCCTTCAGTCTTATTTTAGGTCCTTACACAGCCTAGTGACGCATTTGCCATTTCGTTTTTGATCGTTATTTCGTTACTTTTTCCTTTTATCCAAAAACCAGCCAACTTACCCATATTTAAAGTACAATTACCTACAATTTAAAGTTAAACAAATTTGAATTCTTAAAATAATAATAGCAGAAAAAGAAAAATGAACAAATTTTCCAATTCTTTTTTTGCTTTTATTAGTTCATTAATCAAAATTTCTTTAGTTCAACACTTCAGGTATTTGCTAACTTAAGGACGGGTATTTGGCCCCTTTTTGAAAAGGATAATAAATATTGATCAAAAAATGAAATGGCTCTTACTTTTTCTTATTCTTCTCTGAGCGAAAAGAATAAAAAAAAGTAAGAGCCATTTCATTTTTTAATCAATATTTATTATCCTTTTCGCTTTATTCAAAAAGGGGCCAAATACCCGTCCTTGAGTAACAATTACCTACAGTTTTGAACTAAAGAAATTTTGATTAATGAATTAATAAAAGCAAAAAACGAAAATTTGTGAAATTGGTCCATTTTTCTTTTTCCGCTTTTATTACTTTATAAACTCCAACTTGTTTAACTTTAAATTATGCCTAGGCCGATTTTTAGATAAAAGGAAAAGTAACGAACTATTGATCAAAAAACGAAATGGCGACTGCATCACTAGACCTCACTCTTAAGTAAAATTTCAATACTTACTTACAGAAAAAATATTGTTTTATCACCCTGCTCATTTGTGACCTAAACATGTAAAAACGCATTTTTTTAGGGAAACAAAAATCATGTAATGTTAGGATCAATCATCGGATAGTGGTACGGTCATAATCAATATTTTATAGTCTAACCATCATACACAATATAACATTTTTTATTAAATTCATTTTATTTTCATGTTTTTTTACTGTTGCAAAATAGACAATGCTAAAATTATTACTAAAAACATTTTTTTTTTCAAAATTTATGCCTGTTTATTTTTAAAGAACCAAACATTCAAATATACAAAAATGCAGACATTAATACTAACAGCCAAGAAAACAAATTAATCATTCACTAGTTTTTCATACAGTTACGACCTTTGAATTTTGAGATCTAAAGAACAACGGAATAGTGGTAAAAATTAACAACCTAGTTTTGGAGCCAAACACCAGGTTCACTCGCAATGCGATCTATCTCAGACGTGCCGCTTTGACGATCGGTGTGCGACGTTAAGAAAGGCCGGGTGAATTTTGGAGTTCAATGCGTTTTGTAGAGGTCGAAGGTCATATATAGCCGTCCCTCTATAGATGTTGAAATTCAAAGCTACTATCCACATTAAAGAATACTGATGTAGATAGACTAACTTTGACTAACCCGTTAGCGATATACATTTGGTTGTCCAATTTGGGTGTTATTACAAGTGACATTAGCCATCAGTTTTTGGCAACCAACAAAATCCCGCTGAACGATATTTCAAAGGCAAGTTTCCCTGAAATTACAAGAACAATTTGGTAAAACCTATTGAGCGGCAAGTACCATTCTTTCTAAAGAAGCCACATTCGGGTTTTAGGAGTCACCGGTTGCCGTGATTTTAGCATCTAAAAAATCGATTAGCGGGATTTTGTTGGTTAGCAAAAACTGGCTATTAAATGGAATAACCCTAAAAACTATTGGGTATTTTTAACCATAAACCTCGGCTTGCTAAAACCTCAGACCAATTACAATAGACAAAGTATTTCATTCTTCAAACAGGTATTGTTGTGCGGACACGATTAAAGTCACAATTGCGATACAAATAAGTTTCCCACCCTTAAAAGGGGGGATCAATCGGGACATGCGGGGAAGTAGGTGAAATGGAGGAGTACAGTCGTGTTCGTCATGTCACGAACATGACCGAGCGCGCCTCTGTTTAATTGAAAGAACTTAAAGACACGCGGAATGCTGAAGTTATTGTATGTTATTAACAAATATGCGAGGTTCGAAGCGTTAGAAAGAGATACACATACTAAAGGCATCGATAGCAGGTTCTGTAACAATAATCTCTTGACTGGTTTTAGCTGATTGAAGGGCAACAAATTGGAGTTTTCAGTGTGTATCTTGGTCGTGTACATGTAAATATACAGTCAGTTATATATCCAGCTCTCATAAATCTTGATGTTCGTGAGGAAGAGCCGTTTTTGAAATTAAGAAATGGCCAACGCGTTTGATAAGTGAAACGTCAAAGAATTAAATGCCCTCGTATTTTAAATAAAAAATAGTATACTACAGTGCGTAATTTTTTATCCTGTGACCATCGGACGTTAAGGGAAACGTAAATAGTTTTGTCTATGGCAAATGGTCTGAGGTTAAAACATTGTTATCCTAAGTTTTTAATTAATTGGTGGCATATATTAAAATAGGAACATTCAGGATCGCTTATAACTTAGTAATCTAGACAACTGATTGTGTAAGATATTTTGTATACTGATCGTTTGGTTTGGATTTTTGTTTACTTTTTAACCCAAAGAATTGTTTCCTGATTATAAAAGACATATTTATTTATTTTTTGTTCCCTCTTCTTTTTTTATATTGCATCAACCTGCCGTAAGTTTATTTATTGCCGTTAGTAGATATTTTAAATGTTTGTGTAAAACATTAAAAAAAGTATATAAAATACTTAGTTAATTGAATAATTTTAAGTCTTTTTGGTGTTTATTAATTAAAAAATGTTAATCTTCAAAAATGACTGAACTAATAAAAAGGTATCAAACGATTTTTTTACATAAGTAAAAAAATTTGTTTTGATTTCTTATATTCGCAATTGTGAAAAGGGTAATAAGATGATTACGGCATACTATTTATCAATAATTTTTTAAGGAGTCTCAGTAAATCATGTAATTTTAATTTCAAGCTCTCTTCTGCACAATATTAAATTTTATTGCAAATGTATAACTGTTAATATAACACTGTTGATTTGGCTGTATTATCGGACTCGGAATGTAATAAATTATGATTCAAAAAATTATATTAGATTTTTAAAATATATTTAGTTTGTCATTAATTTGAGTTTGTAAGAAATTTATACATCTCAAACACAGGGGCGGATTGGCCATTATTTTTTTAGTCAAATAGTGTTTAAAGTTAATATTAAAAAAAATTGTTATCGACCAGACATACGATTTGCTTAAATTTAAATATATCGAAAAACGTTGTTCCTCATGTAGCGGATTTTTAGACATACCTACCTTTAATTTCCAAAATATACCATAATTTGTGTTAATATAATCGGACCAATTTTAAGAATTATGTTCTCCCAAAAAAAGCATTATATTTCAAATCTATTACAAGATAAATAAAGTTTGAACCTTTAGCTATCCATTTATACCGAATTTTCACTTGTTAAGAGTGAAGTCTAGTGATGCATTAGCCATTTAATTTTTTAATTCATATTTCTTATCATTTTCGCTTTATTCAAAGAGCAGCCAAATAGCCGTCCTTGAGTAGCAATTACCTACAATTTTGAACTAATGAAATTTTGATTAATGGATTAATAAAAGCTAAAAACGAAAATTTCTAAAATTTGCCCATTTTTTTGTTCTGCTTTTATTACTTTATAAATTCAAACTTGTTTAACTTTAAATTGTAGGTAATTATGCTTCAAATGTCGATATTTGGCCGATTTTTGGATAAAAAGAAAAATTAACAAAACTGATCAAAAACGAAATGGCCAATGCGTCGTCACTAGACCTCACTCTTCAAATTAAATACTATAGCCAAATTTATGCAACTAATTTTGAAATATTTATCTCGGTGTTCGTTAATGGCACAAACGTCAAAAACACAAAATTACCTTGGTAACTTTCAATCAACAAACATGTCTTGAGATAAATTCGATAGATTAAGAGAGATAAATTCATGTGATGTACCGGGTGGTCAACTAAGAATGACTGCCGGCCATATCTCAGAACTAGTAATCGTACAGCATCCGGGTACATTTTTTTATGACCAAAGTGCCCAAGAGAAAATGCTGGAAATTATTTTCACATGGTCAAGGTTAAAATTAGAATTTTCTTCGTGTTTTGACTAATTGAGAAGTATAAAAAATATTTGTATATTAATCCTTACATATTTCCTAATACTTATTTTCTTGCACAAATTTTCCGATCTATAAAATGGTGGGGGGAGGAAATTCATTTTTTTTTAAATACGCCACGGTTACTCCGGTTTGGCATAACCCATATAAACAAACTTAGTCTCCTTTAAGAGAGCTTTATTTACCCTATAAACTGCGCTTTTGTTTTTTTATCCTTGAGTTTTGCCGTCGCCGCTAGATGGCGTTAACTGAAATATTAAGCTTTTTCTCGAAAAAGTTAAATGCAATGATAAGTTTGTTTTATCATGGTATAATAGAGAAATAAATCCCTAACATTTCGGTAAAAAACACAAATTTGTAACTTTTTTAGTTATTAAGAAAATTACTTACGTTATACAATTTTTTTTCTTTTTATGGGCGTTTCAATTTAATCTATAGAATAATTTTACCACACATTATTAATAAATAAATAAAAAATTATAAATATCGATGACATTGGTCATGGCTGGTACGCCCTCTTGCGGGTATATATAACTTCCAGCATTTTCTCTTAGGCACTTTTGTCATAAAAAAATTTACCCGGATGCTGTACGATGTTTCTGAGATAGGGCCGACAGTGGACCACCCGGTACACCCAAAAGCGATGATAGACCTTTAATATTTCCAATAATGCATGTGAGCGGTCGTTTTCAACTTCGAAATTTGTTAAAAATAAACTCGGAAGCACTTTGAATGAAAATAACTAATTATACAACATAAAATTTACACAATTTACTTAAAAAAGAATTTCTCTTTGATTTTTAAAAAATGTTCAAGATACTTTTACTCCCAGTCCGTTTTAAATGTCCTAATCCGCCCTTGCTCATATATGATGGTCTGTGTAAAGTTGGACATATTTTCTATTTTCGCATGATATTAAAAATAATTTAAAATATCTTTTTAGGATATAAAACAGATAGGCAGAGGTATCTACTAAAATACATATTAAAAGTGAGGCGCATTCGACATTTCGTTTTTTATCAATATTTCGTTACTTTTTCCTTTTATCCAAAAATCGGCAAAATACCGACTTTTGAATCATAATTATCTACAATTTAAAGTTACATAAGTTTAAATTTATAAAGTAATAAAAGCAAAAAAAGAAAATGGACAAATTTCACAAATTTTCGTTTTTTGCTTTTATTACTTCGTTAATCAAAATTTCTTTAGTTCAAAACTTTGGGTAATTGCTACTCAAGAATGCAAAAGACAAAAGAATGACAAATATTTAACCAAAAATGAAATGGCGAATGCATCACGAGACTTTTAAATGTACAATTTATTAATAGATGAGATTGATTTAGCGGATAAACTGAACTGTTACTTCGCTTCTCCCATCTATATTGAAAATCTAGATTTATTTTGTTGTTTAGTTTTAAGGAAGGGGGAGGGGGGCTATTTTTGCCGAATTGAAAAATTGGAAAATTTATCCTACTTTACAGATTTTTAATTTTATTTGTCGGACCATAAAAACATTTTAAAACTAGTTTGTCTTTACTTTTTTTATAGTTTGTCTTTTTATTAAGTTAACAATAGTTTTTTTACTTGAAATTACTGCCATAATAACAATTATATATTCGGTATGTAATTTTAAAAATGTTATTTTTAGTTTTATTTTTTAGAATTATAGCATTTATTATATAAAAAAAGGTACTAAAAATGTACGTTAGATCAGGCAAAATTAGATTAGGTATGTGTGTATATTTATAATATAATCGATTATATTAAATTAAGTGATTGCAATAAAATATACCCGTTGTTATAAAAAAAAATCTCTAGTTAAAAAAAAATAATTCGAATACTTTCTATGTTCGTGGGACCGATTACAGGTAATTTACACAGGTACCTATAATAGCGAGAAATGTATAAATTTTCATCACAAAATGCAAGAGTACATCTAGGTCACGGTTAGGTTATAGAACTTAAACCGGCCAGTTAAAAGTGCTTTATGTCAAGTCTGAGGAAGGAGTTTATTTGGCGCGTTATTTAAATTTATTTTGCGGATATGGCGTTCTTTATTCAGGTGGCGGAAACGGTAGATTATTTCTTGAAGAAAGATGGCTAGCGAAAAATTATAAATAGAAAAGTAATCATATTACCTTAGTCGTTGTTTAAATTCGACTCGTACGCCATCCTCAATGTCAGTACAATTGATGGTATACGATGTAGGTATTTGTCTCGGTATTTGTCAAATTTTTAAACATTTACCAAACTCTTTGTTGGAGCATTTATAAAAAACTTTAATTGTAAGGAAATTTATCCTCACCATCTACTATATTTTTATTGGTAATGTTTGTTTCTCAACCAGGTGGTAAACATGCCTAAACAACGAATGGAAACAGTGGCGTATTTAGGGGGGGGGGGGCTGCCGAGCTGCACTTAGCTGTACAAATTTTAATTCAAACATTTTTTATGGAAAAACTGTGATAATTTATAATAAAAAAATTATTCGAGAAAAAACAAAAATGCTTTATTATGAATATACAAAACGGCACTTAAGAAGGAGTATTTCCAATCCTAAGAATTTGCACTGAAAACTGCTCTTAGATCTACGCTCCTAAAATACATGATTTATATAAAAATCATTAATTTTGACGTGGTGAGCGATATTTACTTTATTTTTAATCATGAAAAACAGAGCCCGAAAAACGCTGGTTAGAGTCATTCAAATTATGTCTTATGTTAAAATTTTGGGTTGTCACCAATATTCATATTTTTCACAAATAATGTGCAATGCAATCCAACTATGCAGAGGGGGAGAGGTAATAATTTAATTTTCGAAATTTGATTAGGATTAGGTGAATTTTAATCGAACTTTGGGCGTGGCCCCTAAAATGTTTCGCCTGCGGCGCTTTTCCGTCTTCTAGGTACAATATCATAAAATACATGTAGTCCCGACTATCCCTCTCTCCAAAAAAAAAGACCTTATCCAACGGCGACGGCACCGGTAGTGATACAATATTTTCCATTATCAAAATCCAATTAAAAATAATTATTAAAAAAGAAAGCTATACTCACCCTGCGATTTCAAACAACGAGACCACGCCCACGCCCCTGACGTATAGCACCTTTAATTGGTCGGTTTAAGTTCCATAACATAACCGTGGCCTGGATGTACTCTTGCTCACAAAATGGGGATTTATGGTAAATAATAATTAAGAATCGAGTGGATTGGATAAAACAGGTTATATATTTCGTTTAATAAATGTATGGGCATGAGCGCGCATAGAGTAAATTTCAAGAGGGGGCAACCAGTCAAAAAACTAAAACTTCCCTTCCAAGTGAGATATAAAAAGTCCTTGTCTCTTATGAAAAGAATTTTGTCGTTACCGTATATCTAAGCCCTTTTCCAGAATTCAGAGGGGGGACAACTGCCCTACCTTGCCCCTCTTTATGGGCGCCCATGATAAATGGTTAAGCAGACACTTTTATTAAAAATAAAATGTTCAGTGAAATCAATAATTAAAAAAAGTTTGGCATGTGGAGGAAGAATTCTGCCGGTCACTGTGTACGTGGATAATATACAGGGTGATTAACGACAAGCGCTCATTAAAACTTTTAAGAAAATATTCTAAAAATATATTTTTTAACCTATGTTTAGATATATTTATCGATGATCTCCGAGTTTTTTTTTATCACTTTTACCGAAAGTAGCTTTCAACTTTGTAATTTTGTATAAGATTGTATTACTTTTATTGCATTTTGAATCGTCTAAACTGAATAGTTTTAGAGATATTAATTATTTAAATTAAAAGATACATTTTTGGTACATTGACAGGCTGTATTTTCTTAACGGCGCATCGAAGAAAAAAAAAACAGGCTTTTACGTTTCTTTCTTAAATTTTTATTGTCTACTTGAAAAATTAACTTTCGGATGTCTGGTTAAACCGGAAGTGATATTTTTTTTAATGCTTAGGAAATTAAAACAAACACTTTGTCTCATGCACCATTAAGATGCCATAGTCTGTCAAATTCAAGTGTAATTTTGCAAATGCCAATATCTCAGAGATTTGTTTAGAATCTTTAACAAAATACAAAAAAAGTTATAAAATTTAAATATACAAAGTTGACAGCTACTTCCGGTATAACCGGATGTGATAAGTAAACGTCAAAGAGGGCACATTGGAAAATATATCACAATAAAAAAAAACGTTTTCTCAAAAGTTCTAACCAACGCTCATCGTGAATCACTTTATATTATATCTAAACTTAAGTTTTTATTTTTATTGATTTCAAAAATATTGAGAAAAACCTCTCCAGAGTTTGCTTTTAGGGATATGTAGCTCAATAATAGAGGGACATAAACAAAGTGCTTTATAAACTTCAGACCTGCTATCTACTCGATTTTTAATTATTTACTATGCCTCTATATCTTTTTTCTTTATTATTAAAGATTATCCATCAATAAATTGTGATACGAAGCAGCAATGATGCTTAGTCCAAAGTAAAAACATGTTTTAAAATAAACAAACCTTTTTTGCCAAATAGTTTCAAAAACTTTATACATGTTTTCGAATTTTTGTGTCGATCTATTTTTGTAAATAATAGTTCTATGTTAATATTTGATTATCTTGTTTTTTTTTATTTATTTTTTTTTTTGAGATAGGTATAAAGTCAAAAATACTTAATTTAAAAAGTTTCTTAATTTATGATTTTATGCATAGGACTTAGTTAATTAACTTTGTTTCCAATGCCAAATTTCCAACACCTACATGAACCAGTGGTAAAGTAAAATATTTTCCACACAAAAGTCGATCTCAAAAATTCCAAATTTCTCATTTTAGTAAAAATAATTTAAAAAATGTATAAGGCATTTAATTATTACATTAATAGATAGATATTTTTTATTACTAATACCATAGATTATGGATACTGTAGTGTAAGTTTTTAATCTATATATTGTAATAAGGGAATAGGACGAACAAATAAATAGTATTCAATGGGAACGGTTTTGTTTTATTTAAGAGTTAAGTGTAGTAACGCATTCGCTGGCATTAGCCATTTCGTTTTTTAATAATCACTATTTCGTTACTTTTTTCTTTTATTCAAAAGTCAGCCAAATACCCATATTTGAAGCAAAGTTACCTACAATTTAAAGTTAAACAAGTTTGAATTTTTAAAGTAATAAAACCAGAAAAAGAAATATGGGCAAATTTCACAAAATTTCATGTTTTGCTTTTATTAATGCATCAATCAAAATTTCTTTAAATTGAACCTGTAGTTAATTGCTACTCAATGACGGGTATTTGGCCACTTCTTAAATAAATCATTTTAAATTTACAATATAGCCTATTAGGCCAAGCGATGGGTACAAAATAAGGGGTTTTACTCGCAAAAGGTCGGAGAGAAATGAAATTTGGTGGGATAGTAGAGATAGCCACTATCAGGGAACCGGTTCCCTGATAGTCCACCTGAGTTTGCGACCTCGGGGGGCTGCCGCTCGAGGGGTGAGGGGATGAAAACTCTGACTCGCGGCGCTTAGTTGAAAATAGCACCCTTGGGGTAGGTGCTATTGAAAAAAACTTCGAATAGAATTATGTAGAGGACAAAATTGTGCACAACTTTGATTCTTTGCATTTATTGGCTCCGACCAATAGTTTTCGCTCCACGGTGCGCCAAAGTTGGGGGGTAGTTTGCAATTTTTAACAAAATCATAATTTAATCGCGGATTAAGAGAAATATGGCTACCAAACAATTTTGTTATATTTTTCTACTATAAAAGTAAGCTTTTTTAGGTTAGCAGATGCCCGATTTGATACATTTGATCTTATATAAAAGATATGATTTTTAGAAGTGCGCCTTGCTATCGATATGGGCATTTTTTAATTATCATGATCTATGGTCAATATTTTCTTATTATTATTGATCTACACTAACTTTATTATTTTTGTGCAGACATGACACCAGAAAATATTAAATAGTGCTTATAGGGTATATACAGGGTGCTAAAAATTCGTGTGCGTATAAGGGGATCTCGGAAACGGTAAGACATACGAAGATGGTTAAATTGAGGCAAAGTTGCGTATTTTTGGGCTTAATAATTTGGTGAAAGAAGATTCTAAATATTACGAATACCTTCGGAGATATCCGAAAAAACCCGAAATTTACAGTTTTGGTTTTGAATTTTTTGACTTAGGAAAAACAAAAAACACTTTCTTATAGCCGTTCTTTATGTTTTACAAGATGGCGTTATTAGTTTTTAAATTTCACGTTTCGTTCTTTGGATACCAACCTCAAGTCAGTTTTTTTAAATACGGACCTGGAATTTTAAAAACATTTTTAAAGACTTCTACGCTTTGGAAATTTAATACAATTTAAAGGTTTTAAAATTTTACCGCTTTGCATCAAATATCAAATTATTAGAATTTCCAATTATTCTTTCTTTACTATTACGGACCTGAAAATATTTTTAGGACAACTTAAATATTAAAATTGCATTACATTACAGAAAGTTAGGATGTTTGGGCCGTTTATTATTTCAATAAGATTTACCGTAACACTACTCTAGGAAGTAAGTAATTTTCTAAGGGATGAAAAGTAATTCTATTTTTTATTGGTATGTACTTTATTAGATAGAGTGTTAGTCTAGTTATGTTACTGTGATGCGCTTATGTTTGTTTCAAAAACAATCTCAATTTTTTTACTGTTTATACATACGGTCTGATAATGCCAGTTTCTGGCGAATCATATAGCAAAATTAAACAGACAGAAAAATATTTGAGGCCGAGACTTTTGGTCTTTTCTCTTACAAAATCACCAAATATTTTTATTTAATTTATTTTATTTATTTAATATTATTTTGAGTAAAAATGGACGGATTTTTCAAATCAGAAACCTTTTTTTTATTTGGTTCTAAATGTTCAGGACCGTAATGACATAAGAAGATAACTTGAAAAAATGTGTTATTAGATGACAAAACGATAAAAAAAAAACTTTTACATTGTATCAAATTTTTAAATCTTAGAAGTTCCTAAAACTGTCTTTAAAATTCCAGGCCCGTATTTGAAAAAATTGACTTGAAGTTGGTAACAAATAAATTACGAAACGTTGAATTCGAAAACTAATAACGCTATCTTGTAGAACATAAAAGTCGGCTACGAAAGTGTTTTTTGTTTTTTTCCCAAGTCAAAAATGAAGTGGCAAAAAATTAAAAACCAAAAATAGAAATTTCGGTTTTTTCGGATGTCTCCGAAAGCATTCGGAATACTTATTTACAATTTTTTCGACTCTGTTTCCGTAAATGCTTATTGAATATGATTGAACCATAGACATAAAATACCACTGACCGACTGAACGCGCAGTCTGGCGGAAGTCGACGTCTGGATTTGTTTCTCCATCCCTTTTTAACTTCCGATAGCGCATAGGTCAGTTTCGCTCTTAGCTTCCAATTCATTATATTCTATAATGCAATATAAACCAATGAGGTCAACCGTGAGCCAAGGTAAAATACGGCCCAGCCGAGCGGAGTGCTTCGATCTGTATTGGGAAGTTTTCGCATGACAAATTTCGGAATATCTGAATTTTTTGAAGGTAATTATTTTTAATTGTTTTAAAAAATAAATTAATCAGGTGGACTGTTGACCTTATGGACAAGCGCCTGCTAGCAAAACTGTAAACGTAGAAAGAAAAGTGGTAATACTGTAAGTAGTGATGTGGCCACAAGATTGACAAAACAAAATGAAATACCATACTCTTAACCTTAAAAGTGAATTTAATTTGTTTCTACAAATTTTATAATTTCGTCCGTTTTATGTACTCATTTTCCATGTAAGGAAGATTTATCAGTTATTTTTCTATATCTGTTGCGTATAATAACAGTTTTAAAGTCGATTGGGTTGGTGCCCCGTTCAAAATATAGAATCGGGGTGGAAAAATATAGCAAAAAAAACAACAAAAGCAAGTACAAACGTTCATTAAAACTGGTAGCAATTGCTTAGAAATGAGTGGACAATTGGAGATATTTAAAATAAGAAAGTGAATATTAGTGCACGAATTTTAATTTCGGTTCGCGGTCACAAAGTACCTAACTTATATTTTGGTTTTATATCTTTAATTTTCGCACGATTTCGTGCATTCCTTAAGAAATATTGGTGTGTGCATAGGATCTGTGATATATGTCTCGATTCAAATAAAAAATACTTTCTTAACCTCACTTTTGTTAAGTGTCATAAAACGACGCGTATAATTATTTATGTGTAAACTTGGGGTTTCTTTGTAATTGTCGCCTCTGTGATTAGTGTAGTTTATCATATGCTAACTATAGGATAGACATGAAATGATATTCGTTCAGTTAACCGGAATAGCTCCACTTATCCAATCACACAAAAAGTAATTTTAAAAATATCTTTATTAATTTATACTAAGTATAACAAATACTATACAATATTATTAAATACTTTTACACATAAATAATGAAAACATTTTTACAAAATTAGTAGTTCTGCATATAAATATGTGCCAGCCAAATAAACATATTAAAATTTTCATAGTTATAACGGTTATTTTGCACGCTTAATAAAATACTTATCTAATAAAAGGTATATAGGTATACACTGAATCACAATAAAAATATAGTTAACTACAGCACAAAGTTGTTTTTTTGCAACTGCTAAAATTGTATTTCTGTGTAAATTGCATAGGGAACTTGCATAGAGAATGAAAAATAATACTCTTTAAGTTTAAGTTTATATCATCAAAAAACTCATAGTTCACAAAAAAAATATTTGGATTAAATATAAGCAATTGTGACGTCAAGACCTATAGAAACTTCTGTAAATATACACAAGTAACTATATAAACAACACATTAAACGTCTAGTCCGTGTTAACCATTTCTAAGAGTTTGAATTATCCATTTTATTCGATAAACTGGTGGATCTGTGTAGGTGGGATGACAAGTTTTAACATAATAACATATAACATTAAACTAAAAGATTTTTTTTCCAGAGAAACTAAATCTATGGAACTTAATCTTTTTAGTGAATCTACAGATTTTATTTTCAAAAATTTGATACTAAACAATCCATTAGGAATAATTTCATAATCCAGAATAGTGTATACCCATACAAATTGATTCGGTGACTTTAAAAACCGTACAAGCCCGAAGTTATAGGCATTTCTAATTAAGAGTATTTATTGTAAAATAACTGGTAAAGCATTATGTTTTAGGAAAAAGTATATTGCCAAAAATAAACCTTAGACTAGTTCTACAAGTATTTTGTGCATGCTAATACTCTAAAATACTTAATTTGAAAATTTATGTTTTTATTGAATATCTTAAAATTACGTTTTTGGACGGTTCTTGAACTCACCGGTTCAATTATTATTCATGACGTACACAATTCAATTACACACTTTTTTTACGCACAATAAGGATTTTACTGGTCGCATACTTAGATGCAAAATATTTGATTAAGCAGTTTTTTGATAAAAAAATTACAGTGACAACAATTAAATTTGCACATTATCACAGATAATCCTAATGTGGCATTCTGCACTTTATAGGAAGTTAGACATGTTTAAAGCAGCTATATCTAGCTGCATTAAATGCAGATTGCCATCTGCAAGAATTGGCTGGAATTTGTAGCTCTAGTGCAACTTGATAGAAGAGTTTTGGACTTGCATTGTACTCATTTGTTTTAAATCGCAACATTTCAACTGGTAAGTATCTCCAATATTCACCTGAAGACGACAGGACATTCTTACCAGTTGAAACGTTGTGATTTACAACAAATACAAGACCAACAAGTCCAAGACTCTTCTATCATTCAAGAAACATCATTGGCTACAACGTTCAAACAGACACTCTAGTGTGACTTAATGCACAAAAATATTTCAAGCTTGATGGGCATATTGTGTGTAAGTGTATAGTGACGGTGATGACATATAAACAGCAGCTCTTTAAATATACAAAACATGAAACATCTCATACTTACATTACCTTTTACTAGGTAGTTACTTAATATTAAAAAATAAGCAAATTGTAAGGCATACAAATAAATAAAGTTGATTCTTAGTCTTCAATTGATCTTGAGTACAAGATTTTGGTTTCTACTTTGTCATAATAATAAGGTTGGTATTGTTAGACCTAAAAACAATATAAAATATCACAGCTTGTGATAAAAAAAATCGGATAGTTAAAGTATAAATGTAAATGTAAACTCAAACACAGTATAGACTTAAAAATATGCTTATAGGCACGCTCTTAGAGACGTCAAAAATGTAACCATTATAAATCCTTGTACCCCAACCAGCTCTGGACTGGAGATTATTTTAAAACATTTCTTGTTATTAATATAAGCTCTTAAATATGAAAAAGGCAATTTTTTGATCCAATGCTGTAACGTTTTCTTTCATAAAAAAAATACTTACCTATACATATTGTGTAAAATGTAATTTATTCAACCAATCAAGTTTGTATTTTTCTTATGCTTTAGAAAAGGTTAGCTACACCGTGAACTGACATCCCAGTGCCCGTGAAATTTAAGTAGATATTCAGTCACAAAAATGTCGGTGCAAACCAGGAAAAAACAAATTTTTTTTAAAATTTATGAAAAAAAAATACATTAAGTACATAAGTAATGTACTTTTTTTTTTTGAAATCAGGCAACTTTAACTGTAACAAAAAGTACATGGCAGAAATGATTTTCTCACAGTTAAAATGGAATACCAAATATTTATTGACCCAATAAATCACACAAATTTGTAAGTCAGTCATTTCCGCCAATGTCATTGAGGTCACAATCAATAGTTAATATATTATTGTTTAAAATCTTCTTGAAATACATGACACAAAGATTACAAGGTATGATATTCAGAAACTGTGACATCATCTTGTAAGTAAATAACCCAAGGAACACATGACAATTTCATTGTTTCCATGATTACGAATAGAAAATTGACTCACAAGATGACATCACAGCCTTTGAATATGACACCTTGTGATTTTTGTACCATGCCTGAAACATGTATTTTTATATACACCTGCAATTTAACATTATAGTTTAGAAGCCAAAGCCCTTACAGAATATACCCAAGAAGTTCTAAAACTTGGATTTGACTTTCCTTTTTTCATAATTTGTTTATTTTGAAAATAAATATACAGATTTACCAGGATGTTGAAATGAAAATCAATTACTAATAACAAAATTTGGTGTCTATAAATTCATTTACAACACAAAGTACTTGTTGACTTGCAAAGTTTTACTAAATTATTATTAAAAAGTAACCCACTAAATGGCTTCTAAACCATCAGTTATCTTTTTTTTTTGTAAATAACTAAAACTACATAAGTAGATTAATATAAAAGTTTAAATTATTTGTGACTGATATAAAGAAATATATATAGAAAAAATACAGAGTGGCCAATGAGTTTTTATCAAAAAGATTTAAATTTAAATGCAGAAAGTTCTCTTATAAATTTAGAACATAGTATGCTTTTCAAAATTTCGCCGTAAACAAGCCAAATTGTGACAATCCTATCACACTTAAAATATATTATTTACTCGATTATTTACTTATAAAAAGGAATTTATTAACCACCCTGCAAAACATCTTTAATGCTAATGTTAAATCATTGTTAATAACAATGTTTGAATTTACCATATACAAAAGAACTTTTTCTAGATTTTCTTTTTACCCCTACCCCGGCCTCTTGCCTTTGGAGCTGTAGATTTTCTCTGAGCTTCAGGTGAACTCTGTACTATTTCCTCCTTTTTATTAGAGTCTGCTTCTACAATGACTTCCATATCACCATCACCTACATCTGCTTTTCTCTTTGACTTACTCCTCAACTGGGGAGCAGTTTTTCTTATTATTTCTGGTGAAGAATCTCCCTTGTCTGAAGATATAGAATTTACAGGTTCTGAAAAAGGCTCATCATCAAAGCTTGTTAGGTCTTCACAACTGCCATCTATTGGATTCTGAATGTTTGCATTAGCATCGGATGTTACTGAATTTCGTTTTTCAGCTTTAAGACATTCAATTTCTACCTCTAACTCAAATAAAGTTGTCTCAGCTTTAGCTAGCTCAGTTGCAGTGGTAATTATATATTTTTGTACAGCATTTTCTATTTCTGTTACAGCCACTACTCCCTTTGTATTCTCAATATCCATTTTTATTGTCGACAGAACTTTATTAAATACTGCCGATGCCGGTTCTGAGTTTTTGTAAGTATTGTTAGATTCACTTAAATTTGGAATGTAAATACTTAATCTATCAAAAATACCATTAGAATATCTTATAAAACTTTGCTGGTAGTTATAGCTAGCAAGATTATCTGTACACTCCATCGATAAAAAGCAAAATGAGAATAAATCAGATGGTACTTCAAACAGTTCTTTAAACTGTTTGTGAAGTACTCTATCTTTTAAAGTAAACTTCATACTTGACAAGGGTTCACATTTATACCAAGCAACAACTCTGGGAAAGCTGGAACCAAGAAACTTACGTAGTTTATCTTTGTCAACTCGTCCTCTAACAATGAAGTTATTTGTCGGGCAGGGAATAACTGAATTGATTTTAATTATTTTCGAAATGTCTACTTGCTTTTGTTCATTATCTGTGATTGATGTTATTTCTTTATGAACGATTTCTCCTAGCAAAAATCCATCCTAAAAGAAATCCGAGGTTAGTTAAGTTTAAAAAATAGAAATTATCCTCCTACCTGTCGAAGAGTACACTTGCACGTTTCATATAACAGAAATGAAAACGCTGGCCCGGATAGGGAAACTGAAGCGGATTGAAACATTTTTCTATTACTTTTTAAAAAAAATTAGGGGCTTTACTGCAATCATCTCCAACTCTCAACACCCAAACAAAAATTAATAAAATTAACCAATTTTCAATTTTCTTATAAATGTCAATTGTGTCATTGGGTTTTTTTACTTCGTGGGCTAATATAAATAAGGGGTGTGTATATCAAAACTGGTTAGTACCAACAATCCATTTAAATGCACCTTAATGTAGCCCGTTTGGTTATGGCCAAATAAAAGAAAAGAAGAGTAGACCGCCTACTTTTTTTCTGTGACATATCTTTAACTTCAACTGTCAAATCTTTCACCACTGTCAGAGTCCTGTCACTCGAATATCAACTTTCGTATTTTGTTTGTTTTTACTTTTTGTAATGTTTATTTTGCATTAACAATAATTAAATAATGCAGTTTTGTGTTAATTAACGATTACTAGTGAAATATTTCCGTAAATATTTTGTTTTTATCTTATCGACAAAATATATATTCAAAAGATGTCGCCGGAAATCAATGTAAATCCGCCAAGTGTTACAAAGCGCAAAAAAAATCGCGAGAAGAAAGGTTCCATAGAGGCCATGCATAATTTTGATTTAAATATGCCTAGTTGTAATTACTTTCCAATGGCTCCTAATCCCTATCCAAATTTTAGCATCCCTGAGGTTACAAATGGGTACTATCCCTTCGTGAATTGCCCTAATCCATCAGAACCTATGTCCTTGCCCATTTATCCTATGAATTATCCTGGTTACACATGTCAAGGTAGTTTTATGGGAAGCATTGGCAATATATCAAAACACTCATCCCTGTCCAACCACACCTTTAATGTAAATTCAGAGATAGCAGACTACATGAGCCTACCGATTGTAAACATCGACCAAAATGATGAATCAAAAAGAAGATTTTCAGACCCTGGCGTGCCTAATGACAGTGACTCGGGATCTAACTCTTATGATGAGAGAACTGTCCAAAAGCTTACTCAACAAATTGATTCTCTTAAAGAAAGTAATAGAAGATTATCAAGAGAAGTAATGGAACTAAGAATTGAATTAAATTTAGTTAAACAACAGCAAGTTGGTAGACATTTTGATAGGGAATATGAACCAGGAATGTTGGCTGATGTTATTAGGGAGGTTCGGGAAGCAGCACGAGTACGTGAAGATGCTCTATTGGCAAGAGTTAAGCATATTATTGAGGAGAAGCATTTCAATGTGGTAAGTATATCTTAAATTTTAGATCCAGCATGATCATATAGCAATGAATTTCAATAACTCTCCTTGATAATTTCACTAATATATTAAACATATAATAAATATTTGTGTACCCTCTGATAATCCTATTGTCAATTAGATAACTGAGTTATTTATTTAAGCTTGTCAAATGATAAAATGAACTGATGGGATGAATTACCTACTTTTAAAATACAAGGATTCTCTTAAGGTACCTACCTATTTATTGTTTTTAAGTTTCTTATTATAATACTTCTTGATTGGATTATACAGGTAATGCTGAATGAATTATACATAGGATTACTAAATGACCTGTTAAACTTCTAGAAATTTCTCAATAACCCTATTGTCCGATTTTTTAATATAAATGTAAAATAAACCAATTTTTTTAGCCCCCACTGTCACAAAGTTATCTTTGCTCAATGAAAGTGCTAAATTAAAAAATTATTAGGTACATGGCAAATAATTTTTTAACCTATAAGTAGTACCAAATTTATATTTTTTTTTATTAAATTTTACTGATGATATTTTCTCACCGCTAAAGAATTATGTAATGGATATTTTTTGAATTGTTTTTGAAAAACATAAAATCCTATAGGACACTTCTTTGATTTTAAATTAATACTGTTTTCTTCAGTTTTACAGTAGTGGTTACAAGTTAAAAGAATGGCTAAATTTATTAATCATATTAAAAATTCAAAATATTTAGATCCTAGGAGGCTTTAAGTTTGCACAGTTATCTATAGATGGCGCGACCATACTCTTTCTGGGTATTATTACCATATCCTAGTTTTCCCACCATATTATTTATTTATGGAGTAATATTGGCATTTTTGGTGTGTGAATTTGGTTCATTCTAGTTCAGTTTTTTATTTGCTTAAAAATTATACGGGATGTCCGCGGAAGGTGGCTCGCGGCTTATTACGTGTTTGTTTTTAAAGATAATTGCAGGATTTGTATGTATTCAACATAATACTACATCTTTTGACAGGTGACGTTTTTTTCATGGCGGTAATTTTTCTATTATGTTTATATTTGGTTGGATTTTTATTCTTTGATCAAATTTATGTAAATCGAAATAAAAACTTTTTCTTTTTATAAATTTATGAAAAGCGATAAAAAAGGACTTTTTACCGTCTCCAAGACAAAAACTTATAACAAAATTGGACTTGGACTAAAAGAACACTCCAAAAAACGACAAACTGTACAGACTAAAATAATTATTGTATCTGTGGTATTAGGCTAGTTTATTTTTCAGACACACAGACACAGACTTGTTTTTTTCAAATCTCATAGTGAATTTTGTCCACTTAGAAGCAGTGGGGAATTTTTGGTTGGCCAAGCCAGCAAATAAAGAACAAATATAAATTAGAGTATAAAAATAGCAGATATAAAAATTAGAGCTGTACCTATTTTGTAATTTTTTAATAAAGAACTTGCATACAAATTAAATTCGGAAAGTAATAATACTCTTAGGCGTAAGCTAATAAATATCAATAAAAGACCCACATTTCATAAAATAAAGTGTTAAGTTTGCGGCTGGGACGTAAAAAGTCAGTGGCGGCTCGTGATATTTAATGAGAATACAGGGTGTTACAAGATAGAAATTTGGTTAAATGGGGGCAAAGTTGCATAATTTTATGCTGAATAATTTGTTAAAAAAATTCCGATGAATTCCGGAGCATCCGAAAAAAAACGAAAAAATGAATTTTTGTTTTTATTTTCTTTACAACAAAATATTGATAATTTTGAAAAACCAAGCCAAGAGCACTTGCTTAAGACATTTTTTTATGCTCTTAATAGTTTTATTTTTCAGATACAATGTTCGTTTTTAAGATAGTACCTTAACTTAATTTTTTTTTTCAGTTTAGACCTGAATTTTTTTAAAATATTTGGTAGTTTTTGACCTCTTAAAATTATTGTCTTATAAAGTGTCCTAAGAAAGTGCTCTTGGTTCTTTATTCAAATTCAATTAAAATTCTTTATTCATGTTATTATACAATGTATTTACATTCGTCAATGTTAAAAAGAAGATAAAAAAAATATGTTTAAACAGAAAAGTGAGTATGGAACAAGTTAAAAATTTGACTTTTAAATAAATAAAAGACTAATTAAAATAAAATAACAATTTTACCACAAGTTATACAGGTACAATCAACACTTAATAGTTATACACACAATCAATACTTAATACAGAACACAAGTCAAACTTTAAAGTCCAAGAATTCCTGAAAAGAATGAAAAGCACCCCTGATCAGCAATTTTTTCACTTTGCGTGTAAACAGAGAAATGGGTAGAACCCTCATTTCACTAAGAAGCGAAAAATTGAATGGCCAAAAAGCCCCGGCTTTCTTGACACCTTTTTAATCTGTGGTATGCCGAGTATCGTGACAATGTATGTCCTGGTGCGATGTGTAAACGCACAAGTTCTTTCTGACATGTAGCAGGTTTTCAAGAATATATATCGATGGAAAGGTGAGTATTTTATTTTGAATAAAAACGTTTTTACAGTCGGCAGTCGGATCTATATGAAAGACCTGATATCAGCCTTACTGCTTTCCGCTGAAGTCCGAATACCTAATCTGCCCTGGCTGTATGTCCCCAAGCTAAAATTGCATACGAAATTTTGCTGTGAAATAATGAAAAATAAGCCGGTCTTAGTACATCTGCTGGTACACAGTGTGAAAGATTTCTAAGGAGAACGACACTAGAACTAAGTTTCTCGGTTACAGAATCAATATGAGAATGTCATTTTAATCTTGAATCGATGTATACTCCCAAAAATTTTACCACTTCCTATGCTTCTTCCTTCTTCCAGCGGAAGTTGTTTCATGGTAATCATCAAGTGTTCTTGAACGATAGAAGATTTTTGGACTTGCATTGTCTTTATTTGTTTTACATCATAACGTTTCAACTGGTAAGTATCTCCAGTCGTCTTCAGGTGAATAGTATTCATATCATATATATTATCGCGATTGTACTGTTTCACATTTACAAAAAGAATGAAGCCTAGGAAGACAAAATAATAATAATTATGTGTGTTAAATAAAAAGCTTGGTTTACAGATAGGTAGGGCCATGGCACTTTGGCCCTAATGTACGAGCCGCCACACTACCTAGGAGTGTCAAATGAAACACTGTGCGGCGGCGATCGGTGGCTTCTTTATAGTTAAATGATATTTTATTTGTATTTAAGTAAAATTTATAAAAGAATAACAATCCAACTATAATATTATTTTATATTCAAAATTTTTACAACCCTAATTTAATTAGTACTGGCGACATAAGATTATAATACCGACCTTAAGCCCGGAAGTAGCACATTCGGCCCAGTCACCCATCAAGGACAGGGTTGGCAGGCTCATTCGCAGGTTCGCACTTTTAGCTTTTAGTGACCGACTTTACCTTTTATTACCTATTTTACCTAGATATATTATGGGACCACCCAGAACGATGGTAAAGAAAAAAAGGTTAAGGGATCAAAAAGCTGTTATTATTTATTATAACTCACTTGTGTTTTACATTTACATTTATTTATGAAGCTTCATTAAAGTTTGGTTTTTGTTGTACTTACAGCAGATTGCATAAAGTAATATAGTTTTCCTACGACCACCTATGAAAATGAGAAAAAAAGCACGGTTAACTTGGCTCGAAAGCGCCGAATATCACACGCGTGTTGAAAGAAAATATTTCAACTCTAGAGTGGAAATACAAGGCACACTATTTAATTTAGGCATATGATGCCAATTTGACAGACCACACCTATTTATTAAAAAGAACAAATTTTAGAAAGCAGTTTAGTTTATTTATCACGTATTTGTCGAGTGATTCAGAATTAGAGTGTGAAAATACGCCATCTGAAATTATAAAAAAGTTAAGAATATACTGGAAAATTTATTACCAGTCAAAACAAGCCCCGCTGAAAAAAATGTCATATATCAAACTTAAGCAAGAAATGTTTATGGGTCGCCATAGCCTAGAGACTAGAGGCATGACCTACGAATCGAAAGATCACAGGTTCAAATCCCATCAGGAGCACTTGGCTTTTTTTTATGAAAACATTAAATAATTTTATATATCCTTAAAATAATATTCAAAAAACCCAAACTCTACCACACCTCTTTACTGTATTCTGAAGATATACTAAATGTTAGATGCCTCTATATTTTAACTGTTGGTAAATTTATGTTAAGGGTCAATAATTTAAACATTGCTCACAAATTTAATACTAGGAATAGATTGAGAGGAAACTTATCCCTGCCACGAAACAAAACGACCCTAAATTTGAGATCAATTACCTATTTAGGCCCGAAGGTATACAACTCTTTGCCCGTAAACATACGCCAAATAAAAGTAGGTAAGAAATTTAATAAAGTATCTTCTCGGTACATCTTTGCTAATTTCGAAAATGTGTTTGCAGAATTATTTTAGCTTTCAACATGTCAGTTTAGTCGTAACATTTCCGCCCTTTGGTGATATAATTGTGATTTTATTTTTAGTAGGCTACAACTTGCCTCATATTTTTTTTTCTTCTTTTCTTTTTATAGATTGTTGTGTGGTTAAGTTTATATATTGTTATGTACTTAAGTAAACACATACGGGTATTTTAATACCTAGGTGTTTTTTATCACATTTATATTTGTGTTCCTTATATTATACTTTGCACTATACCTACTGTATTTGTACTATACCTACTGTATTTATAGAATTATTTTGAATTGAAATCTTCCTTGTTGGGTGAATTTTTTAAATTTATTTTTAAAAGTAACAAGTATAAACACAGACTATAGTTTTACCTATTTATTATAAATATTAACAGTACAGTTACTTATATTATTAAAATTAATGCTGGGGTAACCTAAAACAGTTCGTTGAGATATTTCTCTTTGTAAAATTGATGAGGAATTTGAACTTTGAATAGTAATAGAATCTGCAACAGCAATATCAATTAAACCCATGCCACTAGTAGAGCTGGTAGAACACTCGGATTCATTACATTTAACACGTTTGTTGTTAGCGTCCAAAGATTTTTGACCAAGAATTTTTTCGGAAATTTTTCTTTTATTTTCTAAAGAATCTTCTATATACCCTTCAGCCACGGTATTTGACTGCCAACCTCCATGTCGCTTTAGCATCAATATATCCGCTCCAGAGTCAACTAAAAAAGTTGCTGAAGATCTTCGAAAGCAGTGGCCTGTATATTCTTTAGCGTTTGGAAGCTCCAAGAACTCGGCTATTTTCTTTGGTGTTGCTCCAATGGTATTAATACCCACTGGAAGTCTGGAACATTTGGAGTTTCTGTATGCGATAAAAAATCTTTCGTGGGTTATGTGTGCTGGACGTAACTGAGCGTACTTTCGGAAAATATTCAAGAAGTTGATGCCGTCAATAGAGCCTTCGCTAATTACAAAGCTTCTTGCAATATTTGTTTTAGTGTTTGGAATGGATATTTTAATTAAAGACTCCGAAATTTCGATATTATTCATATTTAAATATGTGAGTTCTTCTCTGCGACATGCTCCAGAGATTCCCACAATAAGTATGACTTTGTCCAATAAATAGTTCTTATCGTCTGCTTCTTTGACAAACCTTTCTATTTGTTCTTTAGAAAAAACTTTCGACTTTTTGGGCTTATACCCCGTAGATTTTCTTTTCAAAAATGCGATTAGGTTTGTAAATGTCTTCATCTCAACATTTTTATTCAAATAAACCATCGTTCGAAGCATTGAGTAAGTACTCCACAAAGTTGATGGCTTATAGGCATCGGATAATAGTGAAAAATATGCCAAAAAGCCTTTTTGTGATAAGTTTTTTACCTTTTTTTCTTCACACCATTTTTTGAATTTTTCGTATGTGCCCTCATACAAACTTCTTGATTTTTGGGGAACAAGGTACACCATTGCGTCATATGCGGCATTTTCAATGTCTGAGTCCTCTAAATCACTCACTTTTACTTTTATATTTGTCGCAGTTTAAAAATCGATTTTTTTTTTGACATGTGTCGATTTTTTTGTCATGAAAGGTGTAAATGAAACATAGGTAATAAAATGTTAGTAAAATTAAGTTTTTTCTTATAAAACCTCAGTAGAAAAAATATTGTATACAACTCGTTACGAAACAACGTCTTTTAGTCACTTTGACGTGTTGTCCAACTCGGCTTCGCCTCGTAGGACAATTCACGTCGCGTGCCTAAAAGACACTCATTTCGCAACTAATTGTATAAATAGCTATTAAAGGCAATGCTTAAAAATTTTTTGTGGTACATAATTTATGTTTGTATAGTAACCTAAACTTGGACAAATAACATTTCAAACAATAAACACATTGACGTCGTGAACTGAACTTGAATAGATAAATAATTAAAATATAAATATGAAATTTTACAAACAGAAAGATACGAACAAAGGTCATGAAAATTAAAATAACAGACTTAAAATCAAAAATCTGACAAGACCAGGTAATTTAAGTAGTAGTAAATGCTTACACAAATTTAAAATTTTTAAAAATGAGGTAACCGGCAACATTGTATGTATGCTAAAAAGAAGAAGTCTGAGCAAAATGCATGTTTAAAAGGCAAGTTTTTGTGGACTCCAGACAAGGGCTGGAAATCGGCCATTAGAAATTAACTGAAAATCAACACAATCAACCATTATTTTATAAGATCATAAGTTTTTCAACCTAGGTTGATAAATTTGATAAAAAGGGTATTCAGATTTTAAGGAATTATTTGTGGGAGATATTTTTTTTGCAACCCACTGTGAGTGTATAAAGGAACATAAGACAACTTATAACTATTACATCATGAACACGGCCCTAATCAAATATACGTCATGAAAACAACAAATTTACAATTTTGTCAATGTTCTCTAAAAATTGTCTACTAGAACACCAACACGAGTCTGAAAAATAATCTAATAGAAATTGTTCAAAACGGTCTTATGCCAGAAAAGTCACCATATTATTTTCCAAGTGTTATCTATGTTTTGTCTTAAAATAAGTTAATAAAGTTCTAAGAATATTTCACTTGGTAACAACAAAATTATTCGCAGAAGGCGGATGACAATAATTGAAAATTCCTGACTTATTTTATTTGTTTAATTGGTGGTATTTTTCAAAATTAATTCACATTCATACTGTATAAAAAAACTTCCAAGAAAACTTAGCGTCGTGTTCCAAAGTGTTGTTTAAAATAGTGTCCCAAAAAAATATGTATATCCGTTCCAAGGGGAGAGTCGCAGGTTGTAGGACAGTGGCGTCGCCAGGAGTTTTGAGATGGGTGGGCACAATGGGCTCGATGATTTTTTAGTGGGCACCAAGGGCGTATCCAGGAAAAAATTCTGGGGGGGGGGGGCACACACATAGCCAAAAACTAAAGGGTAATTTTTAATGGTTTTATTAATAAATAGTAGTTTTACAAAAAATTAACATAGGATCAGTGGCTTAGCCAGAAAATATGCTAGAGGGGGGGGGGGCTCAGTAAGCGTATGCAGGATATTTCTTTTCTGAAGGCAGAAAAGCGCCGCAGGCGAAACATTTTCGGTGCCACGCCCAAACTTCGGTTAAAATTCACCTAACTACTATTAAATTTCAAAAATTAGTGCCCCCCCCCCCTTTGGATACGCCCCTGGTGGGCACTACCCAAATTAACTGTGGCTTCTAAAAAAAAAAGGTCGTCGCCTCCCCACGCTCTATAACGCCATAAGCAGGGGCAAACAAAACTTCCCTCTTGTCCAAAGTGACGAAAAAAAAAAAGGTCATCGTTCTCTTGAAAATAACATACACCACCGCTTTTTTCTCATCAAAGCTTTCATACCCAAGTCCCTCTTCCCCCCGGAAATTCATTCCATTACAAAACCGATTCCATCAATTTTGGAGGAGCACCAGGATGGGCACTCATGTTTCTAAGGTGGGCCGGTGCCACCCCTGCCCCCCCCCCTGACACCGCCGCTATTGTAGGAGGAAAACGGGCTGAAAATTTTGGGACTGACCTGACTTCCAAACCTTTCTTCATTGTCAAATAAATGGGAAGAATAATTATTTTGATCAAAGATAAATCAAAATTCCACAATAATTCAGATGTAAACAAATACACTAACAAGACCAGAAAGAAAAGCTGCTGATCGATAATAATAAGTAAAGCTAAAACTATCAAATTTATTACTAGTGAGAAAGATACAATTACATTACAAAATTATAACAGTGGTGCCACCCTACAGTTGCCCTGTGCATGAATCCCTATTTAAACAATTTATGCATTACAGTGGCAGCGTGTGGTTAAATTTTGGGTTGGCCAAGCCAGCAAATAAAGAACAAATATAAATCAGAGTATAAAAATAGCAGATATAAAAATTTGAGCTGTACCTACTTACTTTGTAATTTTTTAATATAGAACTTGAATAAACATGAAATTCGAAAAGTACCTAATAATACTCTTAAGCGTAAGCTAAATATCATCAAAAGAATCACAGTTCATAAAAAAAGTGTTAAGTTTGCGGCTGTGACGTCAGAGCTTACTATAATGTAAAAGCGCGAGAGCGGGCTATTGCCGTTGCCGTTTTGCCCTTCTTTCGAATTAGGCTCTTTTCCTCTTCGTTCGCTGCCAGGGCCATTCCCGAGGGGACCTACAGTTTAACGTGGGTTCCGAACCACGATCCTCAGTTATGCGACCCCCCCAAGGGCTATCAACCCTTGGTTTATTGCCATTGCATGACCTACCGATTAGAGTGTATACCTTCGTTAAACAGTGTTATACCTACAAATCATCATAGGTACAAAGAGAATTGAACTCTTTTTTCCCATTTATCTCTTCTCATAATAATATTTCTCAGTGTTGGCTCACAACTCAGCACATAGGGTCGGCAAATATTTTCTTTTGATCCTTTTAGGACAGCCATTATTGAAAAACACTGCCGTGATATTTATAATCTACTTTTTCTCGTGTTTTCAGATGAAAAAATAATACTTACATATATAGTCAAAACAAATATTTTTTTTCTACTCCCACATGGATTTTTAGGGAAAGTGAGGTTAAGAATATATTTTAAAAAGATGCAAATTTGTCAGATCAAATTTGTTTTTTTTATGCATACACCAAGTTTTATCAATTTTTCCCAAGACGTGCATGAAGTGGTGTCAAAATTGAACACATAAGACTATATACTAATTTATATTTTTACCGTACTAAAGATTTGTTCACCAAGGTTTACTTTTTTATTCAATAAATCTCCAGTTTTTCACTCATTTCTAGACAATTACTACAAGAGTTAAAGCATAAAATTCATATACAAAATAAAAGTTCCCACCAAACAACGTTTGGTTACCTCAACATTGCACTCATATAATATTGTAATAATGCGACATTCAGAGGTATGTGGATGTTATGGTGATTGTAATATATATACCTATGCAATAGATTATGTCTCAGGTTGTAATATTAATTTTAAAATATCGTGGCCTGACTTCTAAAAACCTGTTTTAACGGTTTAACATGGTGAATCGGAGGTTGGTTTCTTTGGATAGAGAATAAAAAACTAAGATAAGGAGGTGAAAACCATTTTTCTCTAAGATGAACCGTTCCAATGTTGCAGCTTGTCAAAGTCAAAAAATGCAATTTAAACGTCAATATCTCAAAAACTATTCAATTTAGACATATGACATTTACAAAATCAGCGTAGAATTTTGTGGGGAATCAAAAAATAATACAATATATAGGGTGTTCCATTAAAACAATTGTCAAAGACGTGACGACAGTTCTATGAGACACCCTATATAATATTTTTTTATGTCAAAAAGTGCACAATTAAAAATAAAAATGTACGGGTCCGAGCGTTTTTCTTAGATCTTTTTCCTTTAATTGATATTAATTTTATGCGGGACTTCTGGGAGACCCAGTATAATATATTTAAAGCGATTAAGTGAATCAGGTCCATTATGAAAGTATAAAATGAAAACTAAAGCCTTCACGACCACTAATGGGCGCGGACTTCTTACCGCACCAGCGGGGCGCCCTGCCACAGGCCAATCTTAATGTTTGCCTTCGCCATGCCGGGACCCCCGGTGCGTCTCCGGGCTCCGGTTACACCGCAATCCGATACCCGGGGCCAACCCATGGCGTCCCTAATGGCTTTTTACTTAACGTGAGAGGTCTAATTTTAACGGCCTACACCGACCGAAATCCGCACGTTATTGGACGGATCGAAAAACCTAATTACCGTTCTAATGCCGATCTGGAAGTAATCGGATGCTTAGAGAAAGTGAGTCATGATTATTCAGTTTTATTGTTCATTTTGACGATTTCTTTACAATTTTATTGTTTTGATTATTATTTTATTTAGTATGCGTTTTATCAAGAACGACTGTAAAACAGAGAGGCGTCGTGAAGGGGGGGGGGGGCAGTGGCGGCTTGCGGTCTTAAAAAATGGTGAAGAGCTAGGTATAGTGCGGGTACTTAAACAAACATTAACTAAAAACCCGTGTAACAAAACGTCTCTCTTATCCTCATCTGTCCAACGACTGAATGGAGTTTCCAACAAATTACAAACTATGTCATTAATTTGGTTCATTTTTAACACACACAAAGTAGGTACGTACACTACTGAATTAACTGAAAAATAAAAACAAAACTTTTTAATCCCACAGTAAATCAAGTAAAACCGATATCTATAACCGTAAGTTTCGCGAAGCCTCAAAATAAATACCTTAAGGTTAGGCGAATCAATGCTTAAACAATGGTGCATACGACTGATCTATTTTTAAATTGTCCTTCATCATAATGCAAATTGTTACATACTGTTTGCGTGACTGACGTCACGTAACCATAACAACGGTGAATATCAAAGCCATATTGGACGTTGGGTCTTCACTTGCTCTGAGCTAACAGACACGGTCGGCTGGCGGCGTCAAAATGCACGAGTGTTTATAATTATTGTCCATCGGAGTTAACCATGGCCCTATTATGCATAGCTACATTCGGATTAAATTAATACCTATTAATAATTGGAACATAATATTTTTTAAGGGCTAAAATGTTAGCTGTATTGGTACATTAATATTTAATATTGTGGAACTCCTCCTGGCTTTATCTTTTTTTTGGTGAAGAGCCCCTTCACCCAACGAGCAGCCCGGGGGGGGGGGGGGGGGGGGGTTAACGAAGTTTATTGAAAAACACTTGTCATTTCTTGCCTTTCTTTCGAATTAGGCTTTTTCCCTCTTCGTTCGCTGCCAGGGCCATTTCCGAGGGGGCCTACAACTAAACGTGGGTTCCGAATCACGATCCTCCGTCATGCGACACTCCCCCCGAGGGCTATCAACCTCAACCCTCGGTTTCTTGCATCCATGCATGACCTACCGATTGAGGAGTGTGTACCTTTATCTTTTTATAATATTACGGTCCTGAACATTTAGACCCAAACTAGAAAGAATATTTCTAATTTGAAGAATTCGTCCATTTTTACTCACAGAGGCCTGATATAAAAAGACGTAAAGTCTCGGCCTCAATTATTTTCCTGTCTGTTTATTTTTGTTACATGATCCGCCTGAAACTAGCACCATCAGACCTTATAAAGAGTAAAACAATGTTGAAACTATTTTTGAAACAAACATAAGCGCACCACAGCAACATAACTAAGCTAACACTCCAGTTACTTTTTTTCACTCACTTTTTTTTCTGTTTTACAATATTTCGGTCTATGTCTAAGGCAGTGGCCTCCAAACTACGGCCCGTGACAGCTAATGTTCCAAAAACGTGGTTTTCACTTTTTTTGCACATTTAAAATAGATCTATTGCATGAGAGGTTTACATTTAAGATTACAGTTTATAAATGGTTTTTATTCTTCGAGATTTTTTCGACTCCAACATATTTTATATTTTTATTGTATTTTATTGTAAATCTTTGCTCTTGTTTCAGAACCACCTTAACCTGGTAACAGAGAAGAATAGAAACAATGATAGAATATCTAAACTGGAGGAACAGCTCAAAAGTCTTACTGTCAGTAATTCTACAAGGTAAGTAATACCATCTCTTTTGAACGGCAGTAGAGTTTTGGACTTGCATTGTCTTTATTTGTTTAGAATCACTACGTTTCAACTGGTAAGTATCTCCAGTCGTCTTCAGGATAGAGCAATTACTCTCTGTAACTCAAACGAAGCTCTCAAAAGAGAAACTAACCACATCAAGACCGACCTCAACAAGAATGGCTATCCCATGAAACTGATTGACACAATATTGGAAAATCGCAAGAATCGGCCAAACACACGTAAAGCAGAGAAAGAGATACAACCAATACTCAATATTCCGTATGTCAAAGGAGTATCTGAGAAAATAAGAAGACTAGGAAAACGATACAACATCGAAACAGTATTCAGCTCTAGAGACACTTTAAGAAGCCAACTAACGAAGACGAGACCAGTAAGCCAGAAAGACAAGAAAAATTGTGTCTACCAGATCCCCTGCGAATGCGGCCAGTCTTACATTGGTGAGACACTAAGACCACTAGAAGTAAGGATTAAAGAACATCGGAATAATACCCGAAAAGGAGAGACCGAAAAATCAGGTGCAGCTGACCACGCCTGGACGCACGGCCATCATATCATGTGGACAAAAGCGGAAATCCTGCAAAAAGAACCGCACTGGAGGAAGAGGAAGTTTAAGGAAGCTGCTACCATACACCAAAATCCAGGTTGCTTTAGTAAGCCTTCATTAGACATGAGAAACGTCTGGAAATCCTTGTTAAGTAAATGTAATCTTAGAATAAGACCACCCAAGAGTTAAACGCATGATTCATCGAGCATGACGTCATCGAGCATGACTCATCAAGCATGACTCATCCAGTTATGCGTCATCACCTAGCAACACGCATGACTCCGCCCACTAGTCATGCGTCACAGCACCTGCCTAGTATAAATAGAGCTGTAGTTACCGTACTTATTCAGTATTCACCTGAAGACGACTGGAGATACTTACCAGTTGAAACGTAGTGATTCTAAACAAATAAAGACAATGCAAGTCCAAAACTCTACTGCCGTTCCAGAAACGTCATTGTCTCCAACCTTTAAACAGACACCATCTCTTTTATAAGAAATCTTTTTAGCTTTTTACATTTTTCGAAAAAGAGACAGTATTGTCATATCACGAAAAAAAATGTTACGCGAATCAAAAAAGTAATTTAAAAATAATTTTAATGCATCGCTTTACGTTCGTGAATCTGGATACATTATATTAAATGATTTAACGTCTTAATTAAATCTAAAAACAACAAAGACTCATTCCATTGAATTAAAATAAACTTTCTTCTCGTTTAAAATTTCCTGCAAAACACCCAGATATCCACTCGCTAAAGCGGGAGCAGCAGCAATAATCCGTTGTCCTTTAAATTCTGTTTGCACAAGCACTGTGCCCTCCTGTGCCTGTCTAGAGCAGGAAAGTATATGGGCCGCGATAAGACATGTTCCAGCGCTATCGCAGGAGACCGACGGCCGCAGGACGTGGCCCGAGATGATAATAAAAGGATCCCCAGGATTCGGGACGAGAAACGTTGGATTTTTTAAAATGCCGGGATGTGTGGTCGTAGGACGCGTGAGGTTTTTTGATTAGATACATTCTATTCGTGTGTGGGACGCCGAGATGAGGAAATTTAACATTGATGGAGATTGATCGAGGATTTGACTTGAACGCTGCTGTAGAAAAAATGTGACACATTTTGTTATTTCATTTTGTCCAGTAAATCAACTTACCATGTACTCATTTGCGGCCGGTAAGTGGAACATTACAGTGTCAGGTACTGTAATGTATTGCCTAGCAACCATCTTTTGTTTTTAGAAATAATGACTTTTTACTTTGGATTTTTGACAAGTGGTCGCTTAAAATTATAGGAAACAAAATGTTCAAGTACCCGTATTGTACCAACTACCCACTTTAGTAAATGAAAAATATTACGCAACTATAAAATAGACTCTTTTACAATTTTTTAAATATTTAGCTTAAAGTTAGTAATTTTTATTTTGTTTTGACTATATATTTATCGATACCAAGTAACTCTGTTTTGATACTTTAACTTGTAAAATTATTTTTTCTACCAACTTTAGTAAATGAAAAATATTACGTATTTACAGAATAGACTCTCTTTTACAATTTTTTAAATATTTTGCTTAACTAAAGTTAGTAATTTTTATTTTGTTTTGACTATATATTTATCGATACCAAGTAACTCTGTTTAGATGCTTTAACTTGTAAAAAAAAATTTTCTACCAACTTTAGTAAATGAAAAATATTACGCAACTATAGAATAGACTCTCTTTTATAATTTTTTAAATATTTTGCTTAACTAAAGTTAGTAATTTTTATTTTATTTAAACTATATTTATATTCTTTACTCAAATATTATAATTTTATCTATTTGACAGTGACCAGCAAAAGACAGTTACAATTTAAGGTCATGTGATTTAATATTGCCAATAATATTTTAAAATTGCCAATAATATTTTAAAATTTGTAATAAACATTTCTATTAAATCTTTTTAAAAAGGATTATGACAAAATGAAATAAAATATCATACGATACACGTCCGTTAGGTGTTATTACAGCACTCGTTTATCTTCCAGACTCGGCTCCTACGTCGCCTCGTCCGTAAACCAACTCGTACTGTAATAAGTCACCTACCGGCCTTGTAACGTAAAATACTATAACAGCAGTAGGTGTAAAAACGGGTTTTTTGTATTTTTACACATGTGGACCAGTAAAGGATTCTTAGGCCAGACATACCTAAATCTACCTATATTATTCTATATAATAGTGCCTGCCAAGGTTAATTTGAAATCAATTTTCACAGAAGTCGCTGAGTCTTAACGCATTAAAAATAGTTCGTAGACTCAAATCTAACAGACCTAGGTATCCCTAAAACAATAGAGCTACTTAGAAACAACGTGTGCCGTACGCAGTGTGCCAAGTGCGAGCGTTATGCATCTACACTACAGTCGAAATTACATTATTACTGACAGTCCTGAACGATATCAATCCCATAAAATTTCGTACTTTTTTAAAATTTGCTCTTACACGATTAGTATTAATGTCATTCCCTTATCAAAACTGTTAGTCGTAATGATCATGTAGGGTATCCATTATTATTGTAACCTATCTAGAAACAATTGCTTTTACTTTAGTCATTTTATCATTGATATTTAATATTATTCAGCACAGCCAGCAGTCGCGTAGCCAGAAAATATGCTCGGGGGAGGCTCAATGGGCGTAGTAGGACATTTCTTTTTCTGGAGAAAGGGACAGTCGGGACTACATGTATTTTATGATATTGTAGCTAGTGAAGAAGGCGAAAAAGCGCCGCGGGAGAAAAATTTTCGGGGCCACGCCCAAAGTTCGTTTAAAATGCATCTAACTACTATTAGATTCCAAAAATTAAATTATTACCTCTCCCCCTCTGCATGGTTGGATTCAATTTGTTTTTGTAAATGTTTTTTTACTTTTTTTTTAATATTCCTAGTAAAAAAAAAACATTGTTTATTATTGTGAAAAATATGAATATTGGTATAAATCCAAAATTTAGACGTGTGTATGACTCTAACCAGCGTTTTTCGGGCTCGGTTTTTCATGATTAAAAATAAGGTAAATATCGCTTACCACGCCAAAATTGATGATTTTTTCAGAAATCATGTATTTTAGGATCTAAGAGCAGTTTTTGGTGTAAATGCTTAGGTTTTGAAATACTCCTTAAATGCCGTTTTGCATATTCATAATAAAGCATTATCGTTTCTTTCCGTACTATTTTTTATTATAAATTATCACACTTCTTCCATAAAAAATGTTTCAATTAAAATTTTTACTTTAATTTTTCTCTTTAAATATAAATACCTAATTGTTTTTTGTTTTTGTTGTAAACATGTTTTATTGCATTGGGTTATATTTTTGTTGATATAAAATAGTTTTAAAAAAGGAAACAGAAAAGTATATAATAGAGAAATACTAGAAAATCTTATTCTTTTTACTCGTTTTCCTTTATAATTGCATCATAAATCAATAACTAAAATGATATGCGTCCGAAACCTTAATCTCTATATAAAACAGGACTTTTAGAAAGAAAATAATAAAAAACTAAACGTTTCCTACAATACCTTTTTAATCTAAGCCAAGAATATATTATTTAAAAATTTAAATTAAGAGTCCAAGCGTGAGACGAAAAATTAGACTTTTAGACCCGAACTCCTAGGCTCGAGGGAGGGGGGGCAGCCCCCCTAAATACGCCACTAACCGTCAGAAATACTGTAGGGTTGTCTTATGATTTATATAAAGGTACGTTTTCCTCCACGACTCAGTATAGCTACTACCTACTGATTTACCAAGACGTGTACAGTGTTTTTTTTGAAGTTCGGTAGCAGCGGTAGCTTCTAGGAAAACAAACCTGTTTAAGGTAGGTTTTCCTCCAAGGTCGCTAGTCGTCGTCGGCTACGACTGAGTAGCGATCACTAATTTGTCGACGCTTTTGTTGTTTTTATAGTAGCGGTTGAGTCGCTTCTAGGAAACAAACATGTTTAAAAACTATCGCATATGTCTTGGCAAATCAGTCGTCGCTACTGGGTTGTAGTCGCCAGCGACTAGCGACCGTGAAGAAAAATCTACCTCGGCGCACTAGCTGGTATTTGACCCGAAAACCTGGGCAAAAACATTTTTAGCCTTTTTTTAAAATAATTTTATATTTAGGTGATTTAAACCGAAATTTGATTCAGATAATTGTTTTTCAATGGGAAGAGAGGGTATATTAGGATAATTCTGTTTAAAAAATAGAGAAGTTGTCAATTTGACAATGTACCGCCCTTAATTTAATAGTTTAATCTTTGTACAAAATATTTAAGTCTGCAACTTTATTTCTAAGGGGGACATTATTTAAGCTTGTTATATATATGATATGATTAAATTATATCAACCCCTAGCGGGGCGGAAACAGTCCCAACTTTCTTAAAGGAGAAGGGAGTTTAAGTGATATATTATTTGAAAGGTCCTTTAATTACTTTTAAAAGGTACCTCATGATTGGTCTTTATGTTCAATAGTTTCCAAAATTCGTGTAAAAACGTTGAACATGCTTAGGTATCAAAGACACTATAGTCTATTTCAGAAAGGTGTAGAGTAATAAAATGGGAAATTCCATCTAGTTCGGCTCAATTTCGGTGTCTCGGCGGAGGTAAGTTTTATGCATTAAATTATTTACTATAACTAACCACAGAAAAAAAAGATAATTTGATAAAGAAGGAACAATTAGCTATAGTAAATTTACACAAGCATTGTTTTATGAAATATGCCGTGGAAGATATAACTGAAAAACATAGTGTAACTGTGTTGCGCACACCGCCTTATCATTGTGAACTAAATCCTATAGATCTTATATGGGCCCAAGTAAAAGGATTTGTAGCAAGACAATACCACATTCAAAATGAAAGACGTTAAGTTACTGTTTGATCAAGCCATTAAGGAAGTGACACCAGAGAACTGGCGAAAATCAGTCCATCATGTGAAGAAGAGGAGAAAATGTGGGATCTTGACCAGCTGATTGATCGGACAGTCGACCCGTTAATTATAACGTCAAGAGGAGATGACAGTTCCTCAGATGACGAATAATATTATGATTTTTTAGAATTTAATTTCTGTATAATGTATTTTTTGTATTTTGTATTTTTTTAATGTTTAATAAAAAAATAAGTGTACCTAATACTATGTACAGAATGCACACCTTTGTCACACCATTTTCAGTGTTTGTAAATTAATTACAATAGGTAAAACCCATAAAATGACCCAAACTCGGATGGTACTAGTACCTGTACTTGATGAAAATAAAGAATTTTGCAATGAAATCAATGCCAAATTATGAAAGTGGCTTAAATATTCGTTGGGTCACTTTGTAGTCCCTTTGCATACCTAATAAGCTTTTATTACCCTACACCTTTCTGACATATACTATAGGTTTTATTATATCTAATACAGTTCATATTTAAGCTTGTTCACGGTTTTTACTTGATTTTCCGAAATTTAATTAAAATATTCAATATGGCCTCATAACGCTATCCTATTACTATTTACATGGTTTTGTTTTACAATGTAGTCGCGTTGCACTGGTCCCGGCCCCTCTGCCTATTGTTAATTGTTTTATTTTTAGCGGTTCGATTTCCACTGTTGTCTTTTTTTTTTCAGATCTGATGATTTAGCTATCGCTTTTAATTCTTCCACATCGTCCATATCCGAAGAGAAAAACAAATCTGCCCGTCAAGTTTTAGATCTAGAAAGGGAAGCGCTCGAGTTAAGAAGGGAATTGCAAGATACTAAGGCTAAGAAAGAGGAAGCTGATAAAAAATGTTTGCAGTAAGTTTCTTAACTCTTCTCCGTATCACTTTTAACACATAAAATATTCACTGAAGTTCGACATGTTAACTGTTGCTCTGACGCGCATGCATTGAGACAATCGTTCCGTTAAATTGGAACTTAGAACTAAATAAATGATAGCTTGACACGAATATTTCAACACGCGAAATATGTAGAATTATACGTCATGTTTGTTTCAAAAAATTGGCGTTAATATTGAATTTAGTTTATTTGTCCTTGTGTAAATATAAGATGATGGTATCTCGTTTTACGACAAACATGACTTTAAATAATGGTGACATTTTGCCAACCATCAAAATCCCGCTAACCGATTTTTCAGGCGCTAAAATCTCCGCACGGGCTAATACCTGAAACCGAATTCTTGATTCGCTGGAAACAATTATATTTGTCGCTGAATATGAAACGGGTTTTTACAAAATTGTTTGTGTGGATTCCGAGAAAATCACGTTTGAAATAGCGTGTTAAGGGATTTTGTTGGTTAGCAAAATGTTACTAATAATTAAAACGAGACAAACTTTCAAAACTCTTAATATTAAAGAAACTACAACTCTTTCTTACAATTCTTTTTTTTTTGTCTAACATGTTTTAATGCTACGAAGTATTATGGCGTAGAATAACGCCTGGAAGGCGTTAGGTTATGTTTTTATTTACTTTTATGAGAGTTGAAAATCATGTTGAACAATGACGCTCGGGTAAACATTCAACGAGACTACTGAACTTGATAGTCATTGTTTTAACACGCATGGCACGAAAACAAGTTTTAAATAAAAAAATGTTTCTTTTTATTTGCGACCAAAAGTTATTCTCATCGTTTTTCAATAAAGTTCATAGAACTCGGGATATAAGGAAAAAGCCATTTCATTCTCTTTCCAAAATGGCAGGCAAATCACCGACTCCCGCAAATCGCGTTTTAAAATAGTTTCGATATTGTGTTGTGACTGTAGTAGGTACTAGGAGCATAAAACATATTTTTTTGCCGCCACTTTTGTTGGTAAAATATGGTCACCATCTACTAGTTACACCTCTTAAGACTGGATAAAAAATGTCAAACTTGCTACAGAAATTATTAAGATTTCTCAATCTTTCCAAGAACCCATTATTTTTCTCGCGTTTCAGGAAAAATGTTTTTTTATCTCTAAAAATAGGCTACTAGCCATATACATTTTCGATGTTACACATTTTTTTATTGTAGCACTGAAAAGGTGTTTTGGTTAGGAAATAAGCAAATTTTTATTTAAAGCAGAAACATCGACAAAATATTAAATTTTATTGGTCAAATTGCCCTTAAGGAACAAAATATATACATTTTAACCATTCTGTTTTCTTTCTCTGTACCTTCCATTTGTTATCATTGCATGAAAAATTCTACTTTTTTTTGTGTGTGCTAAAAATCTGGTAGATTGTTGTAAGTAATATTTTCTTAAGAGAATTGATTGTTTCCTTCTCCATTCATTTTGTCAACGTTTATTACAATTTGAACGTTTTTTCTTTGAAATCAGGCTTTGTACTACTCTTTATAATGATTAAGGACCACCTTTTCTAAATAAAAGAAGTCACACTGAGCCAAGTCCGGATTGTAAGCCAGGTTCTTCAGCTCGAGTATTGTTATGATGGACATTTTTGTCACTCAATGTACAAATTGTCATTGTGTCCCAAGATTTGTCACAATAGTTATGTTAAGTAAAAACAAATAACAAAGCTTTTGATGAGTAAGTTAAAAAAAAAGAACAAGTAAATGATGTAATTTAGACGAAGAAATGTCTAGTGGAGCAGAATACTTAACAACAAATAAAGAGGCAACAGATATTTTTGATTGGTCAGTTAAATTCAAATAAAAGTGAAGAAAAATATTAAAACTTAACGCTAAGGATGGTGTAGAGGCCTTTTTGTAGGCGAGGAATCGTAAATGGGCTCCAGTTTTGTTTCTGGAACAGAACAGAAAAAGTCATACTTGGTTATATTAAGAACCAGTAAACAGTTCTAAACTACGATATGCGAGAACGTATTTTCACTTTACTGCAAACATGAGAATTGGTTACGACTGAAACCATTTACTCAGGAAATAAAAAAGCCGACGAGCTTGCAAAAAATGGTTCGGAAAAAACACTCATAGATCCAGAACCGGCACTTGGACACAGTACAAGATGCCATAAAGCGATAGATCAGATGGGAACACACAATCTACCGGAACAACAGACAGGGATTGAACCATAGTAAATCTTTTCTCCACTACCATTACTGAATGCAATAATTTCAAAATCATTTTTGATAATAGAATGTAAAGATTCTCGCTCTTGAGTTGGAATATTTATTCTGAAACACTTGCTTCTTATGCGTTTTGTGTGTATTTTCATCACAAGATACGGAATGAATATTCTGTAATTGATCTAAACGACATAGGTTGCCATGAATTTCGAAACTGTCAATGTCAGCAGACAAATTTTAGTGCAAGTCAAAATATGAGTGAAAAATCGGATGAATCAGATATGGAACTGGATAATACTCCACCTGAAATTACAAATATTGCGAATAGTATTTTTGGTCGTGGAGAAAATATAGTCTGCTACTCGGTTAAAATGAAAATTCGATACTCGTGGTTCCCCACGCTCGCTACGCTCGCGTTCGGAATCTTCCACTCGGATCAAATTTTCATTCCAACCTCGTTACAGAATCTACTATAATTGGGGATCCAGCCTCGAAACTAGCCATACAGCTACTTTCGATGAGAAGGAATCAGCTGAGAATCATGACAGATATTCTGACAGAACAGAAGCACCTGCACGGAATGCAACTGTACAGCGAAGACCTAAGCTACAGACTATACGGTCAAGATCAGGAAATGGTACAGCACATACTTTGCCATTGCAAGACACTGGATCAGAAAAGGCAACACTTACTCAACAACCAGAAAATATCCAGACGCTCTCCAGTTGATCTACAGTTAGTGTAAGGAACTGGCCAAACCTAGCCGAAGTGCATTCGGCACATGGACGGACCCTCGGAGAAAAAGCCATTTACTTTTCTTGGGTCATCTTGAATGGACTCATCGTCACATGGAAACTGTTTTGATTTTGACCAATATTTTACTTTAAAATTTAATGGAGCTTCGTTGCCACATGCTGCAACTATTCCTTCCTGAATATTTTTAGGACTATTTTATTTCTTTGCTTAATTAATGACAATGCTATGTTTTAGTTTTACGCAACTTTTTTGTTCCACAATGGTGACATCCCGCTAATTGTTTTTTCAGACCGTAAAATCTTCGCACTGGCTGAAACCGAATTCTCAACTCGCTGGATATAATTATAATTGGCGCTAAATATGAAATAGGTTTTTACAAAATTGTTTGTGTGGATTTGGAGAAAATCACGTTTAAAATAGCGTTTAGGGGGATTTTGTTGGCTAGCAAAATGTCACCGATGCAAAATCGGGCGCAAAACGTTAAAATAATTGAAATGAAAAAGAAAAAAGGATAGTGCTGTAGCTGGTTGGCTAGGTAGATATTTGTTCTTATTTTCCTCGTTCATTGGAATACCTTTAAAAAGTATATACTATACAGGGTGCTACAAATTCTTGTGCGTACAAGGGGATCTCGAAAACGGTCAGAGATACGAAGATGGTTAAATGGAGGGAAAGTTTCGTATTTTGGGGCTTAATAATTTGGTGAAAGAAAATTGTTAATATTCCGAATACTTTCGGAGTTATCCGAAAAAAGCCGGAATTTTTAGCTTTGGTTTTTAATTTTTTGCGCCTTTATTTTTGAAAACAACAAAAAACACGCATTATGGCATTATTAGTTTTCAAATTTGACGTTTCGTTCTTGAGATACCAACCTCAATTCATTTTTTTTTTAAATACGGACCTGGAATTTTTAAAACAGTTTAAAAGACTTCTAAGCTATTAAAATTTTAACGTTTTGTCATCAAATAACACATCATTAATATTTCAAATTATCATTTCTTTACTTTTACGGCCCTGGCAATTATTTTTAGGATTACTTAAAAACTAAAATTAGATTACAGGAAGTTATGGTGTTTAGGCCGTTTATTTTTTCAATAAGATTTACTGTCACAATACTCTAGGAGGTAAGCAAGTTTATAAGGCATAAGAAGTAACCCTATTTTTTATTAGTATTTTATTAATATAACGTATATCTTAAGTCCTATGGGTTGTGCCTTAGACCTAGACCGACATACTATACAACAGTCTAGTTATGTTACTGTGAAGCGCTTATGTTTGTTTCAAAAACAATTTAAATTTTTTTTTATAGTTTAGAAGATCAGTTTCAAGCGAAACATGCAACAAAAATAAACAGACCAAAAAATATTTGTGGTCGAGACTTTGGGTCTTTTTTCTTACAAAATATCAAATATCAGGCCTCTTTGAGTAAAAATGGACGGATTTTTCAAATCAGAAATCTTCTGTTTTTTTAGTTTAGCTATAAATGTTCAGGACCGTAATGAAAAGAAAAAGATAATTTCAAAAATGTGTTATTAGATGACAAAACGTTAAAATTTTAAAAACTTGTACATTGTATTAAATTACTAAAGCTTAGAAATCCCTAAAACTGTATTTAAAATTCCAGGTCCCTATTTAAAAAAATTGACTTGAGTTTGGTAACTAAAGAACGAAACTTCGAATTTAAAAACAATAACGCCATCTTGTAGAACATAAAAAACGGCTATGAAAAAGTGTTTTTTATTTTTTTCCCAAGTCAAAAATGAAAGCGCAAAAAATTAAAAGCAAAGATGGAAATTTCGGTTCTTTTCGGATATCTCCGAAAGCATTCGGAATAATTAGACTTTTTTTCACTAAATTATTAAGCCCTAAAATACGTAACTTTGCCTCTATTTAACCATCTTCGTATCTCTTACCGTTTTCGAGATCCCCTTGTACGCACACGAATTTGTAGCACCCTGTATACAATTTTTTACGTTATCGTTATGAAGAAAGTACAAAGCGCTTTTAAAAATAATCCCTTTATTCACTAAAGAGGTTGAAATTAAGTTAATCAAAATATAAAAATTTAGTAGTCTTCCAGTTGGGTTTCAATTGTCAATTCAGAATAGTTTTAAACTTAAAACCATTTAGTTAATACTCCTGTTAATGGCGAAGGAACCATCACTAAAACTTTAAATCATTCATCATTTTCATTATTTTTATTTCATTTTTCATTCATAAAGGTTATCAAGCTTGCTACGTAGAAACGACGTAACCACTTCTGATCCATCTGAAGATGGTAAAACTTCAGTCGATAGTATTTCTACAATCGCCACCTCATCCTCAGTCACTCCTATTAGAGTTACGTTGTCTGGGCCTGTAACTGATCTGTAATATTTATTTATTTTTATTATTATTTGTTATCTATTCGTCCAGATTGTGTATATAGCCCTTAAGTCATGAAACTTTCTAAATACAGGGTTATTTACGATAAATGGCCTAATTGGTTAACCTAATTAAATTCTTTGATTTATTATAATTTTACATATCCATATTTAGCTAATAAAAATGTGATAAGAACACAAAGTCTACTTGCTTTGTCAGGTGGTAATGAATAACATATAAATATGTAAAATGAAAATAGTTTCCAAATCACCAGATGATTCCTTATATTTTTGTCTAACACTGTTAGATATCAAAATGTTATTCAGATTACATAGTACCTACTACCAAGAAGTGCAAGAGTTTTCTATTGGTAGGATGTCACCAACTGCAGACCGGTTTCGAACTCTTTTGTACAAGGTCTTCATACCTTGTGTCTGTTTGAAGGTTGGAGACAATGATGTTTCTTGAACGATAGAGTTTTGGACTTGCATTGTCTTTATTTGTTTTGCATCACAACGTTTCAACTGGTAAGTATCTCCAGTCGTCTTTAGGTGAATACTAAATAAGTAAAGTAACTAAGCTCTATTTATACTAGCTAGATGCACTGGAGCATGACCGAGATGGGTGCAGTCATGCATTTAGTTCATGTGCAGTATTTTAAGTTTGCATCTACTTAACAAAGGTTTCCAGATATTTCTTATATCTAATGATGGCTTACTAAAACAATCTGGGTCTTGGTATATGGTAGCAGCTTCCTTAAATTTTCTTTTTCTCCAATGTGGTTCTTTATGCAGGATTTGAGCTTATGTCCACTTGATGTGAAGGTATTCTGTTGGTAAGGTATGAACACTATTCTGTTGGTAAGGTATGAACACCTACCCTGCACTGACGAAAACAAAAGTGTTTGAGACCAATCTGCATGTGGTGTCATTCTACCAACAGAAGCATTCCACTTGGTAGTTGGTAGTATAGAGCAATCTGAATAGTATTTTGATATCTACCTACTAGTGTTTGACAAAATACGACAAATGTGCCTTAATGCAATATTTGTTTACCCTTATTGTATAAGGAATTATCAGGTGATTGGAAAATTATTTCTCTTAGATATTTATAGAATAAATATTACATTTAAATTGATCAAAACCAGCTTGTTCTGGATTGTTTTATTGATACCGCTGTCCAGTGGTTTATGACTTAGGGCTTAATCCTTCTTTGAATGAATGAATGTACACTAACAGAAACAGGGTTTCTTTCATATCATATTTAGAAGCGTTGTTTTTAACTTTTTTTAATGTGGAGTGGGTTCCTTGGGCACCTCAATTTTTCAAATTTTTGGCTTTATTTTATATAAAAATTACATCGAACAATGAAAACAACAATAACGATTGCATATTATCTTACCCTTTATAAGGAGTTTATAAGAAGGAACCAACTAGTATTCATACATCATGTTCGCGATTCTCTGTTGGAAACAAACCTTTAGTAGTTTTAGGTTGTTGGATTTGAAATACTAATATTAATATCACAGTTTGTTTTAAATTGCTATAAATTATTTTTTTAAATAGATTACATTTTAATAGGACATACAGCGGGTTGCAAAAAAAATCGTTCTTTTGAGCTTAACCGCTCATTAAATTTCACAATTTAATCAGATGCTGTGTTTGCCCGGCATTGCCTTAGATTTTGCAAAAATTAGTAGCTGTTAAATCTCAGTTCTTGTAAAATATTATGCGATTTCGCGCAAAAACAAAGTTGGCTTTGCCAGTCGCTAATTAAATTTTATATTTTTATTATGCAGTTAGCTGATAATTGAGAACGATATTTCTTTGTGAAACCCGCTGATACAATTGTTAAAGAATTAAGCGGTAAAAAGGGTATCCCACTCCTGATATTGATTTATTCAGTACTTAAAATTACAATATTGGTCAATATTTTGGCTTGATAGAAATAGCTTTTATATATAAATGCATACTAGACAAATCATTAAAATATTGATACACGCCTTAAAACGCAATTATTTGTATTCAAATTCAATATCTTGCCGTCAATTATTATTTCTATTATAATTCGTTTTTTATAAAGTGTTTGATGTTTGGCATGCTTACTCTGCTAAAAAATAAGAACAATATCACATAAAAGTTAAATCCGTGAAGATTGGCTAACCTGGTCCAGACTGGCAAAGCAGCCCGAAAGGCAACCGCGGAACATTTTTGCTTCACTTATAAAGTCAGCATGCGGCTGCCTCGGAGGCACATACACAAACGGATAAGTAACGCTGTAAGGCTGCCTCGCGAGGCTATTCTGCCGGTCTGAACCCGGCTATTGTTTTGTTTTACGACAATACCGTCTTACTTTTTTGTTTTAAATCGAATTTTATTCCTACTTAACATGTAATCGTCATTTTTATAATCATATGTTATAGTCTAAGACCTGGCGACATTTTTACCTAACTCATTTCAGCAAGCTTCATGATTTGTTGAGGTATTCTTACTTGCGCTTGACAAGACCAGATGGAAATAGGGCCTTAAGACCGTGCCAGACCATGAACAAGTTTTCAATAAGTGCGATAAAGAGATAAAGTGTTGATACGTGACAGCCTTACAAGCAGTTATGTATACCTTCAATACCTTGTTCACCCAAAATTGGCGATTATGTCGTAAAAATTTGACAATTTAAAATAATGGTCTCCCGGGGCTTTAAGACATTAATAACCTGTATTTCAAGACTGTTTGAGGAACTGGCGTTTTTTTAAATATACTTAAATAAAACATGAGGTTTACGGAAATGACGTAGGTTTGTAAAAATATTGCCAGCTCTCAGTGTATTACGTTCAAAATACATTTTGTTTAAATAGTATAAGCCGCATTACTCGTGGTTAATTTTTTGCTGACCTACGCAATACGTATTTTTGGTCCGTAAAAAAGTTGCCACGTATGAAGCGACTCTAAGTTGTTAGAAATTAGGTTTGATTCAATCGCACGTAAGTTCTTTGCTGTTCGATTTAAAAATTAATTACGTAATTGGTTTTAAATAATCTGTATAGATTCGCTAATTTATTTATAGTTGTTTATACCGTTGCGTTTGAAAAAAAATCTCAGACGAAAAAGTAAAGAAGATAAAGCTATTCATTCATATAATGGACTTTGTTTTGTTAAGGGTTCATCGTCGCTTAAAAAATTTACGTATCTACTGTCATTAAACGTCTTAAAATGGGGCATACGATTTATCTTAGTTTACAAATATTAATAGATTCGTCTTTATACTGTGTTTCTCATGTAAGGTTTCTCAGTCTAAAATTTTCAAAATATGCAGTCACTTCTGCTAGTATAAATAGGATATTTCGAAATTATTTTTTTCTCAAAGCTGTAAATTAAAGATGACAAACAAGTTTAAACCTTTAGCTATATTAGTTATACCAAATGTATACTTGTTTAATTGAATACTATTAGCAGCAAATTTGGTGACAGCTCTTAAACTATCTCGGCGTTTGTTAATAGTACCTACAAACGTAAAATTTACTTCAGAATCTCACAATGAATCTTTGTATTTCAAAATAAATAGTATAGTTCCAGTTGTGTTTGAGTAAATATCATAAAAGCGACTGGAAAATACCTGATGGTAGGTTTTCCTCCACAGTCGCTATCGATTACGACTCGGTAGCGACGACTGATTCACTAAGACATGTACAACGGTTTCTAAATACTACGATCAAAAGGTATCGTTCCTCTCCCAAAGCCTTTTTTTATAAAATATATTTATTGTTTACAAAATAAAATGAGAGACACACTGCTTTAAACGTTCTTTGACAGAAGGATCGGTACTATTCTAATATTTTAATCGACCTGTCCCAATATTTTAGTTATTAGTTCAGCGTCTTGGTGGCGTTTCTTTTTGCTTAAGTTCTAACATTGCAGTTACCACTCTATTACTCTATAGGTATAGATACTTTATGCACTCTATAAATAATCGGCTGTTGGGACGCCGACTCCAGAGATGTATACATTTGTTAATGTCCCATTCAAGCCACCGCGGGCAGGTTCGTGGATGGAGCGATTTGTTTAATACTACGCGTAGCGTACATTTTTTCCTGTGACGCACTATGTGCTCGCTACCAAATGCAAATAGCTTTATCTTTCTTTGCTTATTACGTATGTGGTCGTTCTAGACCTTCCCCTATGTATGGAGCAAGCAATACTATTTTAGGATAGGAAATGTGAATTGGGTTAATTAAAGCATTCCATAGATCGTGAGATTTGAAACCATGTATCCTAGGAAAGAAGGTTGTAATTTTGGCACTATCATGTATAGGTTTAGTTGGTAATCATTAGCGAATTCGCTATTTGATTTTTGTGATGTTTTGTCTTATCCTAAATAGGCATCTGGGTGCCGTCCTTCCCCTGGACCAAACTCTTCACGTTTACAAAAATTTAGGTTAATTAAATAAATTTTTCTTTAGTTGCGCTATTTTTATTAACCTACTTTAATTAAATACTTTAACCTAACAATATTATTTAGGTATTGCGTTCCAAGTGCGCTCGTAGAGATTAATTTTACAATAAATGTGATGGGTATAATAACACTAATTACAATAGAGAATACAAGGCCCTCTTTGATAGTAAAGTAGATAAGAAACGATTCTCCGGTCACGTGAGAAAGCGAATTAAGGATACCCCAGACCAACGCGGTACGCCGGTAGCGGTGACGATGTCGGTGGACACCGAGCGGTACACCGTGTTCCTTTTTTTTTTGGCTATTCACTCTGGCGCGGTGCGGTTTTTATTGTTCTGTAAATATAACCAGCAAAAAATATGTCAAAACAACAGTCGAAGTTAGCAGAGCAATCAATAGGTAACACAATACACGCGGCTGATGTACCGGTGAGCGGCGAACACAGTGCAGACGGCGTTGTCAAAATAAAATGCCGTCACAGCGGGAAACCACTACAGCGTCATTTACCGCTGTGTTCTGTAACACCGCGGCGAGACCGTCACCGCATTACCGCGTTTGTCTAGGGGATCCTTAAGTGATTCAATACCCGGTTAAGAAAGGAAGGGGGCCATCATAAAAGAATTACTGATATATGATATTTAGAGGCTGGTGACGTCGTTATGTTCTTGGTGCGGTTTTGTAATTGATTTTACAGCTATAAAATTATTTTTCCTTAGTATGCATCAAGATTTAACAAGTATGTTTGATAGAAGTCGTCATAGCAATAAAGGTACATCAGCTAGATACTCTTCTGTCGCTGTAAGTTGTAAGCAGTGACAAATTTCCGCCTGTCTAGGGCCCCAAGCTCGGAGAGGGCCCCTGAGAAAAAATGATTTTTTCCTCGGATCAAAAGGTCGTAGAACAACAGCTTCGACATTGGAAAAATTACTTAAAATGGGGTCCTGGCTCTATTACTGCCTAGGGGCTCTGGATCTTTATGTCCAGGCTTAGTTGTAAGCGGAATCGAAGACCACTCTATAAAAATATTAACTGGCTTATCTAGGCCACACTATAAACTTTCCTTTTTATTAATTATTTGTTTTACATTTAACTACATTGAAATTCGATTAGTGAATAGGGAACCCTAGAATATTTTTTATTGTTTCTATGGTTACGATTAAAATTATCAATCACCACATGACGTCACAGCCCCTGAATATCGTATCCTTAGGTCCTTGTATCATGGTGGGTGAGGGGCTATCCATTTGAGGACAATTTCTATAATATGCTGGGGCAGACCTTTTTCCTTTGGGGTGTTATCAACTTGAGTAACTTAACATGTTACAATCGATTATTTTATTAATAGAAGGATTTTTAAATCCATTTTAGTTGGCTCTTTCCCACTCCCTTTTTCTTTCTCTTTGCCTTTGAACATGCCTTTTGTACGCCTCACACTACTTTTGACATAATGGCCTTGAAACAAATACGTATCATTCAACGAATCTGTATTTTTACAATTACGTATTTAGATTTTAATTGTGGAAATATACAGGGTGTTACAAATTCCACATACCAGCATTGGAATCTCGGAAACCATAGAAGTTAGAGAAACGGTTAAATGGGGGCAAAGTTGTGCAATTCGGTGCTGATTATAATCCCGCTTTAAAAGTTTTCAAATTTCGAATACTTCAGATTTTATTCGAAAAAAACCGAAATTTTGCAAAATCGTTTTTATTTTTTTCTGAGCTCATTTGACAAGCTATTTAAAAATTAATGACACTTCGTCATTGCCACTTTTTCTCCTCTACAAAATGACGTTACTAAACTAAAGATCCGCCGTTTCGTCTTCGAGCGGCCAACTTTACTATTTTAAATACGGACCTGGATATTTTTTAACCGATTTTTAAACCCTCCTACCCTCAAAATGTTATATTACTTTCTCATAATGATGAATTGTTCTTGCTTATTTTTTTAAATTCATATTTTTTACACTTCTTGTCAGTCCGGTCCTGGCAAGATATTTACCGCTGGATTTCTTTTTATGGGGGGGGGGGGGGGGGGCTTTAAAAAATGTTATTTACAAAAATGACGTAGATGGAGGTTGCATTTGGTAGGATAAGGAGAAGATCGGTTGAAAGGGCTGTCGCCAAAATTGAAAGAAACATCGATCGTTGTATTGAGCAAAACGGCAATCTCTTTGAACAATTGAAAATTAGGATTTATAATTAGTAAATTTAGCATTAAGTATTAGAAAATTATTATAAAATAAATTATATTACTTATGTATGAATGTTTTAAATAAAATAAAGTTTTTATTTAATATTGTGATTCGTTGCCAGGACCGGACTGACAAGAAGTGTAAAAAATATGAATTTAAAAAAATAAGCAAGGACAATTCATCATTATGAGGAAGTAATATCGCCATTTCATTTTGAGGGTAGAAGAGTTTAAAAATCGGTTAAAAAATATCCAGGTCCGTATTTAAAATAGTAAAGTTGGTAATGGCCGCTCGGAGACGAAACGGCGGATCTTTAGTTTAGTAACGTCATTTTGTAGAGGAGAAAAAGTGGCAATGACGAAGTGTCATTAATTTTTAAATAGCTTGTCAAATGAGCTCAGAAAAAAATAAAAACGATTTTGCAAAATTTCGTTTTTTTTCGATTCGCCCCCATTTAACCGTTTCTCTAACTCGTATGGTTTCCGAGATTCCAATGCTGGTATGTCGAATTTCTAACACCCTGTATATATAATTTATGTGAAATAATATATAATATTGACTAGGTAATGGTGCTGTATTTATCATTTTATTAAACTGATTTTCTATTTATAAAATATTTAAATTTTGAATGCCTTTAATAGTGTCTTAAATTTATATAAATAATTTACCGATATAATCGAATACAAGTTTTAGCTGTTAATCGATATCCAGAGAACTGCGCAAATACTAAATTACCTACAGTACGCATCTAAAAAATGCTCTCTCATAGTCGTCAATAATAGTATACGGGTGTCATGGAATTGACGCATTATAGTAAATTCACCCCCCCCCAATATTTGCTCCCCTATTGACTTTAGAGCGGGATTGTAGGGAGACTTTTTTAGGGTCTCTGTGTGGTGAGTGCACATGCGGAGTTTGAACAATTTTGGACAACCCGACACAACACTGCGTCGCGCCGCCAATGGATGGCCTCTAAAGAAAGAGTAACAAAGAACGACCCAAGAGTTTTTTTTTTAAATGACAAGTAATGCCGGTCAGTGACCCGTGACTTATGGCGATGTTTAAGTTATGAAATAAAAATTAAACCTACCTCAGAAATTCAAAATTGGCGCAAAATGTACCTACACGCATAATAAAAACAAACAAATCGTTAATCCAGTCTACGATTAAAATTTTAGCTTGACAGTGACGTAATCTAACAAGTAAAGTCTGCAACTCACAAAACAATCGGGTAGATCCTTTTAAATTGAGGAAGTCATTATTTTTCTATGGGGAGGTGTTATTTCAGGGCTCCTCACCAAACTTTTTAGAAAACTTTTTTTAAGAAAAAAGTATTTATTTGGGACGTTCAAGGGGTCACCCATTTAAATATAATTCGTCAATTTCATGTGATCCTGTATTGTAAATACAGAAATATAACTGTTGCTATGTAGTTGGAAAAAAAAATCGACATTAACCGGTCATTATAATAAAAAAAATTACATACTGCTTTGCTCATCGGAGATTGCAGCTGAGTGAACGAATTGCTTTGCTGATTACACCCCCTGGCATGCGTGTTATCACGCCGCTGTCTACTTTGTTTTATTTCAAATTTCAATTAAAACAAAAAGCCATATTTACTAACTCAGTCAAGAGTTTAAGATGGCAAATGTAATACTTGTCTAAGTATTTGTGAATTTGTCTATTGACAACATTTATACGAGATTATCTTTAAAAAAACATACTAGTAGATATGTTAATATCTGGAAAACATACTAAAATGTCAATACACTTTTAAGAGAGTACTATTATGTATCCTAATATTATACTAGTTGATAGATACATACAGGGTGTCCCACCGGGAACCGCTTCGATCTATATATAGAAAACTATACTTAGGAACATTTTGAAAATTTGACAGTATGCTAATGCTGATGGGAGCGACCGGGCTAAAATATTTTCATAATGGTAGCACTTCCGGTTATACCGGAAGTAAGTGTCAACTTGCTTATTTTAAATGGAACACCCTATATATTATTACATTTTTGCATTCTACGCAAGATTCTAGGCAGATTTTATATACCATGTCCTATACTTATATCTAAGCGTTTTTGACATCTTTGAATTTTTATGTCAAAAATGACGTTTGCAAGCCTTAGAATAATTATCAATTTTTTCTATAAAGAAGCCTTATTTATTTAATTTAAGTGGGATTCCTTATTATAAAGGATCTGCTTTAATAGATTTTTTATAATATTTTGATAACTATTAATACATGGTGTTTAAAAAATAAGATTAAAAATGAAATTGAAAAAACTGCAAAAAGTCTGGATTTATAATTATTTCTTATTTAGCATTAAAAATAAGGGTAAGTTTGTGTAAGGTTGTATATCCCAAAAATTTTTAGTTTTCGAAATATTGCCAATTTAGTATTTTTATATGGCGATCTTGCAGCGGATTTTAAGTTCAGTTACTCCTAGTTGGCTATGACTTTGTACAATTTAAGCGTCCCGGCATGGTTATTTATTATTGTCAAATGGCAAGTGACAGCTTCAATGCCGTCATAGCCAACTAGGAGTAACTGAACTTAAAATCTGCTGCAAGATCGCCATATAAAAATACTAAATTGGCAATATTTCGAAAACTAAAAATTTTTGGGATATACAACCTTTCACAAACTTACCCTTATTTTTAATGCTAAATAAGAAATAATTATAAAATTTGTGTGTTTCTATTTGAAAACCTAGACTTTTTGCAGTTTTTTCAATTTCATTTTTAATCTTATTTTTTAAACACCCTGTATTAATTGTTATCAAAATAATTTAAAAAATCTATTAAAGCAAGTCCTTTATAACAAGGAATCCCATTTACATTAAATAAATAGGGTTTCTTTATAAAAAAAATTGATAATTATTTTAAGGCTTGCAAATGTAATTTTTGACATAAAAATTCAAATATGTCAAAAACGCTTAGATATAGGTATAGGACATGGTATGCAAAATCTGCCTAGAATCTTGCATAGAATGCAAAAATGTAATAATATATAGGGTGTTCCATTTAAAATAAGCAAGTTGACACTTACTTCCGGTATAACCGGAAGTGCCATATTTTAGCCCGGTCGCCCCCATCAGCATTAGCATACTGTCAAATTTTCAAAATTTTCCTATTTATAGTTTTCCATATATAGATCGAAGCGGTTCCCGGTGGGACACCCTGTATAAATAAGTAAAAAATATTTCTAGTTTAAATCGACTGATTTTTTTTTTTTAATTGAAAGATTACCGTAGGTCTTAACTGGGTTTTTTCCTTAGTATGAATCAATATTTAATCAGAATATTTGACACACATGTCACTTAGCAATAAATAATGCAGTAGCAGCTACGTCAGCTAGATATTTTTCTGTCTCTGTAAGTGGTAAGCAGTGACAAATGTCCACATAGGTAAATAATGTAGCTGTCTAGGTGGCAAGCTCGAAGAGTGGCTCGGAGTTAACGGGCCTAACCAAAAAAAAAAATATTCACCATAACTGACAGATTTTTTTTCTCGTATCAAAAGGTCGTATAGTCTATTTCAGAAAGGTGTAGAGTAATAAAAACTCATTAGGTATGCAAAGGAGCTACATAGTGACCGAATGAATATTTAAGCCACTTTCATAATTTGGCATTGATTTCATTGCAAAAGTGCAGGTTGTACCATCCGTCTTTGGGTCAATTTATGAGTTTTGCCTATTGTTATCCATTAACAAATACTGAAAATGGTGTGACAATGGCATGCGTTATTTTTTATTATAAAAAAATACATTATACAGAAATTAAATTATAAAAAATCATAATATTTTTCGTCATCTGAGGAACTGTCATCTCCTCTTGGCGTTATAATTAACGGGTCGACGGTCCGATTGATCAGGTGGTCAAGATCCCACATTTTCTCCTTTTCTTTAATGACATGATAAACTGCTTTTCGCCAGTTCTCTGGTGTCACTTCCTTAATGGCTTGATCAACCAGTAGCTTACCGTCTTTCATTTTGAATGTCGTGTTGTGTCTTGCTACAAATCCTTTCACTTGCGCCCATATAAGTTCTATAGGATTCAGGTCATAATGATATGGCGGTGTGCGCAGCACAATTACATAATGTTTTTTATCTATATCTTCCACGGCATATTTCATAAAACGAAGTTTGTGTAAATTTGCTATAGCTAATAGTTCCTTCCTTATCAAGTAATTTAATGCACAAAATTTACCTGCGCCTGTGGCCGTAACCGAAATTTAGCCGAACTGGACTGAATTTTCCATTTTATTACTCTACACCTTTCTGAAAAAGACCACACAGTTTGGACATTGGAAAAATTACTTAAAACAGGGTCCTGACTCTGTTACTGCCTAGGGACTCTGGATCTTTACGTCCAGGTCTAGTTGTAGCGGTGTAATATATATCTAAATTGTGGAATCGAAGACAACTCTTTAAAAACATAAACTGGCTCACCTAGGCTACACTGTAAACTTTCCTTTTTATTAATTATTTGTTTTAAATTTAAGTACATACTTTGAAATTCGATTTTTTCACAATATTATTGTTTTCATTTAGTACTTATTAGTTTTCATTATTGTCGGGTACTTCACTTCCTTCTAATACAATTTTACATGATGTTTTTAAATTTAGTATATTTCGTCTTGGTACATAATGTGTTATTACTAAGATAATGACAAAGCCCGGTTTTAAAGAAAAAACGTACTTATCGTGAAAACAATGAAATTTTGAAGAATTCGGTAGATACTTTAAATTAGCCGTTTTAAATTTTAAAAATATATATATTACTCCGAATATTTACACATGAATTTTCAATAATATCTACTGACTTACATCCCATTTGGAACATAGATAATATATTCTGTAATCCAAATATTACATTTTGTTATCTTTTTAACCAAAATCTAAGCTAATTTAGTATGGTTTTTTTCTGCCTAAGTTTAATTAGTAATATGTTAAGGAAAGGTTTCTCAGTACTCAGTATATTGATTAGCAACCAGATAAAAGGTGACAGAAGTTATCAAAATGGTCTCATTTTTTGTTACTGATAATTTTCTTGCAAATCATCCGTTCAGAATTATTTTGGTATAATTTAATTTTGGCAGCTTGTGTCCTGTCAATTCACCCCTTCCCATCTCTTTGGTAATTCCATTGGATACTGAGCAACCCATTCTTAAAGAATAAATTCTAAAATTTAAAACGGTTTTGGTTATCGTTATTAAGTTTTAGCTTGAGGAAGTCATCTGCACTCAGTAGTTTTAAAATAACTAGAAATATTTTCGACTTTATAAAGAGTTAGGTTAATTAATACTCAAGTAGGTACCAGAAATATATCTCACATCCCTTTGAAAACTGTCTTAAGTGAAACAAAAATAGTTTTTTTTGAGAATTTTAGAGTAAGGCGAAATTTTGCTAGAAGCTATCTTATACTACGCTCCAACGTATTTTATCCTTAAAATGTATTAAGTCAGTGAGGTCTAGCATTCACCATTTCGTTTTTCGATGAATATTTAATTACTTTTTCCTTTTATCAAAAAATCGGCCGAATGTCCATATTTGAAGCATAATTCCGTACAATTTAAAATTAAACAAGTTTGAATTTATAAAGTAATGAAAGCAGAAAAACAAAAACGGACAAATTTCACCAGTTCTTGTTTTTTGCTTCTATTAATTCATTAACCCAAAATTCTTTAGTTCAAAACTGTAGGTAATTGCTACTCAAGGACGGGTATTTGGCCTCCTTAATTATAGCGAAAAGGATAAGAAATATTGATCAAAAAATGAAAAAACTAATGCGTCACTAGACTTTACTCTTAAATCAAAATATCATTTGTGTCTTCTGTAAAGTTTGTAATTTAATAGTTAATACCGTTTTCAAAGGGATCTGCAATATTATGATATTTTGTTTTTTTGTACATCTTAAAATTTGAATTTTTATAGCTGCTGCTTGAAGATCACTTTCTCATTTATTCGCTGCAGAGAATTATTTTTCTATTATTAATTTTTTCTACATATTTAACATAAATTTAAAAAAATATGCGTTGCACCTTTTATAAAGTAAGTGTCAGTATGCCGAGGTTTCGTTTCCGCATGACTTAAATTGTTACTCTTGAAAAGCAACTTAAGTGAAAAAAGAATAGTTCTGATGTAATTTAAGACATGCAGGACAGGCAGGACGAATTCCTGGCCATACTTTGAGAATATAATGTTATATTTGTGGCCCTTACCACAGAATATATAGCTACGTAGCTATATATTCTGTGCCCTTACTCTACCTATTATGTGTCTATAAAAGAGACAGGGAACTTTGATCTTATACTATTTTTAATCTTAGTAAATTATCCACTCAATAGAAAATTAAAATGCCACTTCTCAAAAGTGCATACTGTAGCACGTTTTAAATCTATTGTTCCTCTATATCCAGTTTATTCTCCAGGTGTACCAACAACTCTGCAGTGAATGGTAGTCTACAAATTTGTTTCATTCAAGTTTTTGTTACTGATTTATTTTAATTTATAATTATTTTAGTGTAATTGTTTCTAAATATGTAGATTTACATAGGTACCATGGCGCCGATAAAAAACTGGGACAGGAAATTTTTCTATTTTCTCCTAGACTATTAAGAATAATTTTACATCAAGCCTGGTACCAGTAAAATGTCATGAAACTTTGCATGTCAATAAAGATTGTCACTTTATGATTGACTCGTCAAACATACAATCATATATTATTTGTAAATATGCCACAATTAACCCCCCAGCAAAAGGCAATTATTTATAGTCGGTTGCGAGATAGTGTTGCTATTAGGGATATTGCAGATGAACTGGGAGTAAGCAAGAATACCGTGCTATTGGCAAAACAAAAAATAGCAAGACATGGGACTATTATTAGGAATGCAGGTTCTGGTCCCCCTAAAATTTCTACTGATGATCATGATAGAAGACTGGTTAATTATCTAAGGGATCATCCCTTCGAAACTGCAATCAAGGCAAAAGAAGAGACGAATTTTCCAGGTTCTGCAAATACCGCTAGAGACAGGGTTCGAAATTCCGATATACGAAGCCGTTGTGCTGCCAATAAAATTTTTTTAACGGAAATAAATAAACAGGGCAGGTTAGAATTTGCACATGAATATATTAATCAAATAAATTTATGGGAAACAGTTATATTTTCTGACGAGAAAACTTTTCAGTCATGCAATAATGGGATAATTCGGGTGTATAGGCCTTCCGGCATGCGGTATGATGAGAGATACACCCACAAAACCAACCAAAGTGGGCGTTTCTCCATAAATGTTTGGGGCTGGATTAGCGCTAGAGGACCAGGACTTTGCCAAATCGTCGAAGGAAGACTAACTGCAGCAGTATACGTTAATATACTAAACGAAGTGATGATACCATCGGTAAACGCTGTATACGGTCAAAATTACACATTTCAGCATGATAATGCTCCAATACACACAGCGCGCAGTGTACAAAATTTTCTCCAAGAAAATAACATAGCAGTTCTTCCCTGGGCTTCGAAGAGTCCCGATTTGAACCCGATAGAAAACATTTGGGGTGCCATGGTCAAATCTATGTATAAACATGATTTTCAACCTAGAAACAGGAATGAATTACTCATTCATAGAATAAATCAAGCTTGGGATGAAATAACTGTCGAATTATGTAGAAACTTAGTTTTAAGTATGCCACAAAGGCTCCAAAAAGTAATAAACAGAAATGGTTCTATGACCAAATATTAATTTTGTGTTGTTTTGACAAACTTTGTGTTCGCAATTTTTTTCTTTTTATTAAATGTATTTTATTACCTGTATTAGCTTTATTTATTATTTTGTGGTAATGGTAAATATAATAATTTATAAAATATTTGACTTTAAAAAAATCTAATAAATTTACTTTATCCATATTATATGATGTCTCTCAAATTTAACCACCCCGTATCGAAAAATACAAAACATTCCATTATGTAACCTAGGTTACTTTTTAAATTTTGGATGTTTTTCCTTTTTAGCTCTAGACACCTTTTATAGTCTAGGGGATATTTGTATTTCTTACATTGTTTTTGTAAATCTCTTGTCCCAGTTTTTTATCGGCACAATATTCACATACGTTGTTTGTCCAGTTGTCCTTCTATTACAGTAATTTTTTAAAGGATTTTATTTAAACAGGAACCATTTTTAAAACCCTGAATTTTGTTCTATCATATAATAAAATATTAGCAATAATTTTCAACATTGTAATTCAAGTAACACTGCACTCAAGCTGTAAGTTCTACTATTTTGATACTGATTAATATAGACTATTTTTACATTCATGTGTGTTATTTACTTCGGACCCCCCAAGGGGGTAAAATGTAAAGTACCGACTTCGTTGGTAAAACAGGTGATAAAGTTATCAAGAGATTTTGCAACGTTATTTTAAGTAGATTTTGAATTGCTTAAAATCATGCAGGCATGCCCTAAAAACCGATTGAATATATTTTTTGTCTGTTTAAAGGCTGAAGACAACGATGTTTCTTGAATGATATCGAATCAGTATACAGTGAATCAGTATTCACCTGAAGACGACTGGAGATCCTTACCAGTTGAAACGTGATTCAACTCATTCAACACAAATAAAGACAATGCAAGTCCAAAACTCTATACTACCGTTCAAGAAACGTCATTGTCTCTAACCTTTAAACAGACAAATAAATGTAAATTGTGATAAATAAAGAGTTTATCTCATTTATATTGAAGTTTAATTGCTATAAAAATAAGTAAATAAGTATTATAACAATTTACGAAAAATCCTATTTTTATCACACTTTATGGCCTTGACGCGTCCATTTTGGATTGCCCAATTGAGCTAAAATTTGGCGGGTATTAAAATTTCACTAAAAAAAAAATTAAAGTTGAAAAAGATTGACCACCCTATTGCATCCATCCCCGTTGTGCTTCAGTGCACCGAGCAACCTGAAGACGATTAAAGATATTTACCAGTTGAAACATGATTTAAAAAGCAAATAAAGACAATCTAAGTCCAAAACTCTTCTATCGATGCATTTGACCAAAAGTAACGACTTGTGGGAGCGGACTTTTTCGGCAAATATGCATGAAGGCTGTTTTTTAGGAAAACAAACCTGAATGATTTAGATAGAGGAATACATACATTTTAGGCAGTGACGTAGCTAGGAAATATGCTCGGGGGAGGGGGGGGGGGATTTCTTTTCTGAAGAGAAGGACGGACAGTCGGGACTACATGTATTTCATCATGCGAAGAAAGCGGAAAATTTTCGGGGCCACGCCCAAAGTTCGTTTAAAATTCACCTAACTACTATCAAATTTCTAAAATTAAATTATTACCTCTCCCCCTCTGCATGGTTGGATTAAATTTGTTTTTGTAAATGTTTTTTTGACTTTTTTTTGATATTCCTAGCTGGCTCTTTATGTAAAAAAAACATTTTTTGTATTTGTAAAAAATATGAATATTGGTGTCAATCCAAAATTTTAACATAATGAGTATGACTCTAACCTGCGTCTTTCGGGCTCGGGTTTTCATCATTAAAAATAAAGTAAATATCGCTCACCACGCCAAAATTGATGATTTTTTCAGAAATCATGTATTTTAGAAGCGTAGATCTAAGAGCAGTTTTTGGTGCAAATGCTTAGGTTTTGAAATACTCCTTTTTAAGTGCCGTTTTTGTATATTCATAATAAAGCTTTGTCGTTTCTTCCCGCACTATTTTTTTTATTATAAATTACTACACTTCTTCCATAAAAAATGTTTTAATTAAAATTTTTGATTTCAATTTTCTCTTTAAAAATAAATATTTAATTGTTTTTTGTTTTTGTTGTAAAAATATTTTATGCGTTGGGTTAGGTAGATATTTTTTTGTTAATTTAAAATAGCTCTAAAAAAGGAAAAACGGAACAGACAAGTGTATAATAGAAAAATACTATAAAATATTATTCTTTTTACTCGTTTTCCTATAAAATTGTATCATAAATCTTTCCTATAAAATTGTATCATAAACTAAAATGATATGCGTGAAACCTTAATCTGTATAAAAAAAACAGGACTTTTAGAAGGAAAAGCTTAAAAACTAAACATTTCCGACAAGACCTTTGTAATCTAAGCCAAGAATACATTATTTAAAGATTTAAATTAAGAGTCCAAGCGTGAGACGAAAAATTAGTTTGCAATTAGACTTTGAGACCCGAGCTCCTTGGCTCAGGGGGGAAGGGGTCTTTAGACCGGCAGCCCCCCCAGTGGCGGCTCGTCAGGTAAAATAGGTGAAGGGGCTTCTTCACCAAAAAAAAAATAAAATCAGGAGGAAATTTTTTCGACAATATTAAGTATTAATACAGCTACCATTTTAGCCCTTAAAAAATAATTATGTTCGAATTAATAATATTAATTTAATCCGAATGTAGCTATGCATAATAGGGCTACGGTTAACTCCGATAATAATTATAATAATTTTGGCGCGCCCCAGCCGATCGCGTGTCCGTTATCACAAAGCAAGTGAAGACCCAACGTCCAACATGGCTTTGATATTCACCGTTGCTATGGTTACGTGACGTCAGTCACGCAAACAGCATGTAACAATTTGCATTATAATGAAGGGCAATTTAAAAATAGATCAGTCGTATGCACCATTGTTTTAGCATGGGTTCGCCTAACCTTAAGGTATTTATTTTGAGGCTTTGCGAAACTTACGGTTATAGATATCGTTTTTACGTGATTTACTGTGTGAATAAAAAGTTTTGTTTTTATTTTACAGTTAATTCAGTAGTGTACTTAGTTGTGTGTTTTAAAAATGAACCCAATTTTGTAATTTGTTGGAAACTCCATTCCGCCGTTGGACAGATGAGGATAAGAGAGACGTTTTGTTCCATGGGGTTTTAGTAAATCTTTGTTTAAGTACCCGCACTATACCTAGCTCTTCACCATTTTTTAAGACCGCGAGCCGCCACTGAGCCCCCCCTAAATTCGCCACTAATTTTAGGATTATTTTTCGCTGGTCAACTTAACTTTAATGACCCTTTATTATTTCTACGTTTCTAAATATCCTCTATATTTATTATATTAACACAATGCCCATACAAAATATTTTGACATCGATAAAAATATATTTTTCCAAGGTTTTCCTCTTTGTTTTTCCGAGCGATAATATGTTGTTAAACTCTGGGAAAATCCACACTTGAGACAACAACCCTAATGTATCGAAAGAGTTTGCTTAGCGTTAAGAAAATGATTGGGTAATAATATGGCTTTATTCAGACCCGCTTATCTCTTGTGGCTTTTTATATCCTTAAGTTCAGGTTAACGTAATTAAGTTGCGGAAAGTGGTTCTAATTTTTTGAACCGCATGTCAAATCAATTTATTTCTTGCCCTTTTCCGTCACCGAGTTTATCCAAATTGGGACATAAAATTTATTTTAGTTTAAAGATATTGAAAGCGTCCTTCAACTATTTCTCATGGGCTTATGGTGTCATGCTTAATTTACTTCCTCGTGCTAGATGGCAGTGGCGGCTCGTCAGGTAAAATAGGTGAAGGGGCTTTTTCACCAAAAAAAAAAAATCAGGAGGAAATTTTTTCGACAATACTAAATATTATTGTACCAATACAGCAACCATTTTAGCCCCTAAAATATAATTATGTTCTAATTAATAATATTAATTTAATCCAGTGGTTCCCAAACTGGGGGGCGCGAGAGCTCTGAAAAATTTCAGAATTAATACAAATTTTTAACTTTAAAACTTTAGGATTTTAGATGTTTTTTTACATTTTTTTTACATGACAATGACGAGCATAAATTTGCTCAAAATCCATTTAATTTTGATATAAATATTCTTCCAGAACACCTGCAAGAAAAACCAATCGACTTAAAACACGATTTAGTGGCGAAAATTAACTTTGAAAATTTGGCGATTACCGACTACTTTTTTAATAAAATATCTTCCCATTTATCCATCAATCGCTGAAATGGCTTTGAAATTTTATATACCATTCTCTACGGCATACTTATGTGAAAAAAGATTTTCTGTTGTTTTCTGGTGTTTATGCGCCCTCTAGCGGTGACGGATATATTAAAAAATAGTCTTACAACATTTTTAATGTTACTATAGAATAAGCTCTTTCAAACGAGACCAAGTTTGTTAAATTTGGTTAAGGCAACTCGTAATTATGCGTATTCCCTCCTCCCCCTGAGTTTATTTTGCGGATTATATTCAAATGGATTAAAGTAAAGTTATACCGTATATTCCAAAGAATAAAACACGGATTTTTTGTTATAACTTTAGTTGGCATGTTATTGATAATAGCTATTTATGCCATCAGTTACGAAATGCCTAATTTTGTGTAACGCGTGAGATTTTTGCGGAACGAACGAAGTGAGTTTCGCAAAAACTCACAGTTTATGATTTGGCATACGAAAAATTTGTTACGTGGTGTGATGAGAAGAAAATTAAACATGTTAATGAGAAAGTTTTACTTGCATATTTCGAGGGTAAGAAAGATCTAGAAGTTTCCACATTATGGACACTTTACTCAATGTTAAGGTCTGAACTAAATCTGAAAAGGAATATTGATATTAAAAAATATACAAATTTGGTAGCATATATTAAAAGGCAAGCGGACGGGTACAGTGCTAACAAGTCAAAAGTTTTTATTAAAAAAGATTTTGCCAAATTTTTATTGGAAGCTGATGACAAAGAATACTTAATGGCTAAGGTTGCAATGATAATTGGAATGGCAGGAGCATGCAGAAAAGCAGAATTAACTTTTCTTCCAGTTGAAAATGTTATAGACGAAGGAATCCATTTTCGTGTTGATATCCCACCTTCAAAAACAAAAGTTATACGGCAGTGTGCAATTACCACTGGAGACATTGAAAATACGAATCTTGTTGAAATATTAAGAAAATATATTAAGTTGCGTCCCCAGATTCTTTAACACAACAGATTTTTTGTAAAATATGCGAATGGAAAATGTACCAGAAATCCTGTGGGAATTAACACATTTAGCAGTCTGCCAAAAGTTATTGCACAATTTCTTGGTCTTTCAAATCCTGTTCTATATACTGGCCACTGCTTCAGAAGAAGCTCTGCCACTTTCCTAGCAGCCAGTGGCGCTGATCTTTTAAAATGAAAGAGGCACGGAGGTTGGAAATCTAGCTCTGTTGCGGAGGGATATGTTAAAAATTCCATGAATTATAAAAAACTTATAGCGCAAGAAATATTTGGTGAAACATCTAATGCAATGTGCGTCGCTTCCCAAATAACAGCAAGTTCGAGCAATGAAAAAAATATGTCGTCGGGAATGAATAATTGCAATAATTATGTTATCAATTCTAAACATTCATTTTTAACTTGTATTATAACAGTTTAATAAATAGAATAATTCTTTTTGTCACTAATTTTGAAATACATTTTTCGTCACCAATTGCATAAAATTTTACTTTATGCAACTAGTTACAAAAAGTAAGACGTTTCATAATGTCAATCAGTTTTAAAAAGTGTCACTTTATATGTCAAAATTAGAAAAAAAATCCTTTAACCTTCTTACTTATAGGCTAAAATCCCTCTAGCGGTATATTTAGGAAAACAATTTCCAGAAATTTCTGTTGATCAGCTTTGTAATAATTTTTTTATTTCAAAATGCTGGCGCTGTGACAAACGGTTCGTGAGATATGACCGACGGCGGCGTCCATTCTTATTTGGCCACCAGTGGCGGCTCGTCAGATGAAGTAGCTGAAGGGGCTCTTCACCAAAAAAAAATTAAACCAGGAGGAAATATTTTTTCGGAAATATTAAATATAAATGTACCAATACAGCTACCATTTAAGCCCTTAAATAATTATGTTCGATTTAATATTAATTTAATCCGAATGAAGCTATGCATAAAAGGGTCATGGTTAATTCCGATGGACAATAATTATAAACACTCGTACATTTTGGCGCGCCCCAGCCAGCAGTGAAGGACAAACATACAGTCAAGCGGCTTTGATTTCACCGTCGTTATGGTTACGTGACGTTAGTCACGCTCCAGCATGTAAGAATTTGCATTATGATGAAGGGCAATTTAAAAATAAGTCAGTCATATGCACCATTGTTTTAACATTGGTTCGCGGTATTTATGTGATTGACTGTGTAATTAAAAAGTTTTGTTTTTATTTTTCAGTTAATTCAGTAGTGTACGTACCTACTAAGTTGTGTGTTTTAAAAATGAACCCAATTAATGACATAGTTTGTAATTTGTTGGAAACTCCATTCAGTCGTCGAACAGATGAGGATAAGAGAGACGTTTTGTTACACGGGTTTTTAGTCAATGTTTGTTTAAGTACCCGCACTATACCTAGCTCTTCACCATTTTTTAAGACCGCGAGCCACTACTGTTGGCCACCCGGTACAGATTACTATTTTGCAATCGTGATTATTACCCAAAGCTGTGAGTAACTTAAGTAACTATATACTTAGTAACTTAGTTCTTTTTTGAATCATGACAAAAGTAACTGTAACTTCGTTACTTTTGAAAAGTAACTTGTATCTAGTTACTTTTTAGGAGTAACTATACACTTAAAAAGTAACTAGATACTTTTAAAGTAACTAAGTTCCTTTTAAAGTAACTAAGTTCCTTTTAAAGTAACTAAGTTACTTTTAAAGTAACTAAGTTACTTTTAAAGTAACTAAGCTAGGTACTTTTAAAGTTCCTCTAATATACCAATTATGCACACGTGCCGTCCATCAGATGATGACCAAGGGACGATCGGCGGCCGTTAATCAGATTTTCACGAAGGGACGAGCGGCGAGTCGCGAGCGTCAAACAGCAAACTGGTTGGAACGCGATATTTCTTGGAAAGCATTGTATTCTACTTGTTCGTCGTTCTTAGTTTAGTTTTCTGATGGTAATAGTGGTAGTGTGTACAGGAAAAGGAGTTATCACTACCTGGTAAATTTATGGTATCTAGTTCAAAAGCATCTTAGTAACTTTTAGAGTTTTGTAGTTACAATTAAAATAACTAGTTACTCAAAAGTATCTTAGTTACTTTTAGTAACTAGTTACAATCAAAGTAACTAGTTACTTTAAAAGTAACTTAGTTACTTTTAAATTATCGTAGTTACAATCAATGTAACTAGTTACTGTAAAAGTATCTTAGTTACTATAACTAGTTACTTTAACTAAGTAACTAAGAACTAAGTTACTTTTAGATAAAAGTAACTATTCCTTATAAGTATCTTAGATACATTTGTGCAAAAGTATCGAAAAAGTAACTAGTTACTTTTCTGAAGTAACTTTCACAGCTCTGTTATTACCATATTTAATTTTCTTAAAAATAAATTCTTCAGAACGAAAGTTATATTTTTCATTTGGCTTTTACTTAGGTTACCTTTCAAGGATAATAATTTAGGACATACGGGATCGATTCCACAGCAATCTTTAAGGACGTTTTTTTTTCTTACAGTATTTTTCCATACGGTTAGAATGCCCTGTTGTATTTCCTCCGTTTATAAGCTGGAGAGTCCTCGGAAAATCGATTGAGTAAACACGAAAGTTCGTTCTCATCACAACTTATTGCAACTGTAGGATATGGAAGAGGATTTTAGATTCACCCTCGAACCAGCATAAAATATAGGTTCTGGCGAAGTTTTTTTAACATTTCAGAAATGTCATTAAAATTATGTATTCGATAGCAGTTTAAAAAAGCTAATGCGGAAGTTGTGTTTACAATTGCTTTTGGGAGTTTTCCTTTTGCCACTTACGAAATACGTTTAACTCAAGACTTACCCTTTGACACTGTTTCTCATGTAGCGGATTTTTATACAGGGTGATTCCTAAGTCGATACTTCTTTTTTAGCTGTGTATAGAAGGCATTAAAATAAACATTTTCAAATACCTTTTTTCAAAAAACTTAAAAATAGGTGAGATACAGAAGTAAAAAATCTAAGTGCGGGCCTGGTCATCAAAACGTAGCCGGCTATACTTTATGTTGTTTGTCTTATTAATTAGTCAGTTATTTGACAATACGCTGCGGTGTGTTTTTCAGAAGCAAGTTAATTTTAAATTGGTGACCCGTGAAAATGGTAAAATTTGAAAACAATGAACTAGTAGATATGGTGCTAATTTAGGGTGAGTGTCGTCAAAGTGCGGCTGCTGTTTCGAGATTATGTTTAAGTTGGGCAGGACCGTATTTGATCCAAGTGTAATAAATGAATGTAAGTAGGTACCTACCTCTTTTTTTAGTTTTCTGAAAAAAGGTATTTGAAAATGTTGTTTATTTTAATGGCTTCTATACACAGCTAAAAAAGAAGAATCAACTTAGGAATCACCCTGTATATGATTGAACTGTAGACGATCGACACAATTACCAGAAGTCTCAACTCTGGTTTCCTTTTTCTAAACTGTCAATGTATAACAATATAATCGGTCGCACGAATGACAAAAGAATTGCGTGGTTAATAGGATGACGTACATCTATTATCATATTATGTTTTAAAATGTCCTGCTTTCACGCTGTGTGTTTATTTGTTTCTATAGATAAGGGTTCTCTAGTAAGGTTTGTATTATTGAGGTATACTTTCAATAGGTTTAACTACAGTGCTGAATATATTCGATTATAGTAAAAAAAAACGTTCAACGGTATATTTGTTGGTAAAATGTAGCTACGTTTTATATTAGTAGAAAGCCGTGCCAAAAGCCGTCTCCATGCCCCGTTGCAATAAGTTTTGTGATGAAAATGAACTTTCATGTTTACCCAATCGATTTTCCGAGGACTTCACTTATAGATTAAAGGAAATATATAAAGGAAAATTTAAGCGTGAAGCAAAATATATCTTCATATACTACTATGTTTAAGAACTGCATATTATGCATACAGGGACTCTACGGCATAATTTACACGAAGTTCTCGATCTTGATGGACAAGATATTTAATATTAAAATTTAATAATTGTTTATTTATTTTCATCATAAAAAAACCAAAATTCTACATTTTTTGGAATATTTATATAGACGAAAATAAAACGGCCATCGGTCTCAGACTTCTGTATCAGGATACAGATTCTGTTGTTACAAAGTGCCAAAAGAAAATAACTGCATTAAAATTCATACGAATGCATCAAAACTCATTCATTTACAAAACAAATTCTATTCAAAAACATTTACAGTTTTCGCTGAATGACTACAGTCCGTTTCGCAAGAAGTAATCACAAGCTCTCAAGTGACTTTCAAAGAAAAAGAGTGTCACCGTTCTCCAAAACCAACTTCTCATTTTATCAAAAGTGACTTCTAAAAATAGTTTAGAATCACTCTTGAGAAGGGCAGTATTCGATGAGTTATCAGGAACAAATACTGCATTTTCACCACATCGTGCATACTGCATCTGGCGATGGTAATAAAATGTATAGTTTTATATACAAAATATTATATAAACGAATTTCACGAGATTTAAATGAAGTGTCAGGGGAGATTTTGAAGAAAATATAGTGGCATTGTTAGTAATTTGAATGTAAAATAAAAAATTAACATGAATAGCCGCAATATTTCTATTTTTATGTTCTGCATACAGGGTGATTCCTAAGTTGATACTTCTTTTTTAGCTGTGTATAGAAGGCCTTAACATAAACCACATTTTCAAATACCTTATTTCAAAAAACTTTAAAATAGGCGAGATACAGAAGTAAAAAATCTAAGTGCGGGCCTGGTCATCAAAAAGTAACTTGTTATACTTAATGTTGTTTTTGTCTTATTAGTCATTCGTGGTCAGTTAGTTATGCCGCGGTGTGTTTTTCCAAAGCAAGTTAATTTTAAATTGGTGACACGTGAAAATGGTAAAATTTGAAAACAATGAACTAGTAGATATGGTAGGTACTAATTAACTGTGAGTGTCGTCAAAGGGCGGCTGCTTCAAGATTATACGCAGAACGCTTTTCCTTGCGGACTCATCCTACACCCAGAAGTTTTCCTAATATTATTCAACCAGCAAGTTAGGAAGAACCGTCTTTTATTCATAGTGTAATAAATAAATGTAAGTATTTTATTTTTAAGTTTTTTGAAAAAAGGTATTTGAAAATGTTATTTATTTTAATGCCTTCTATACACCGCTAAAAAAGAAGTATCAACTTATAGGAATCACCCTGTATAATTGAAACTTTAATCTAAATTTTAAATTTTTCTTTATTAAAAAAAAATAAGGTATTGTCACGCCCAGATTTTAGGGTGAGGCGAGGGACGTAAAGGTAGCACGGAACCTTAGCGGCTATTAGTAAAACAAAGCCATTTTGAAAACAAATTTATTTAAAAGATAAAAATAATAATTACCTAAAGGGTTTACAAAAGAGAATCAAAATTAAAGAAAATCTGGATTTAAACCTTTGTCAACAGATGGAAAATAAAACTATACTTAGTACATAAATTTTAGGCTCATCGCTGGCGTCTTGAGGACCAACAAAATTTCACAAATTTTCGAACTGAATGTGTCACGGACCGGAACACTAGTGGTGCCCGATATTTTTTCTACCAATAATGTGATGTTTCGTCAAGTCAGCAGTTTTTTCCACTTTAGGGAAACAATGAACTTAGGGCGTGAACCTTATTTCTGCTGACTTGATGAGTCGACAATAATTGATAGATCGGGAAGCCCGTATAACATTTCATAATTGCAACTTTATTAGAATTGTTTAATAATCATGACGCCGGTTTCATGTTGCACCAGGAATGATCTGTGTTTGCCGCGAATAATAATTAAAATATTAAAATGGAAAATATTGATTTATGAAATGTTATGATCTTATGGTTCCCTATCGTGACAGTATAATCCGCCAATCTAGAAGTTCGTGTGAACCCTTTAGCAAAATTTTTGTCATACATTTTCAATTAGACAAGCCAGGAAACGATGCCGCGTTTTACGCTTGTATGAAAGGCTCTTAATATAATTAAAATTTTTCTTAAATTTTACAAAATTGGAAAATATATTATGTTTATAAATTTATGTTTTTAAAAAAAGAATGAAAGAATCACATGAGTTTAATTAAACCTAAGCTTAACTCACGTTTATTTTTAAACAAAATCAAATCAACCTTTCATCGAAATATTTTACTTTTTCTTTTGCGTCTGCTCACTGCAGTACCAAATCGTGGTAGGCGAGACACTATTAACTTTCTGGGCATTTAACCATCAATCTGTAATACACCATGGACTTATTGCTGTTGCGGATAGTCCTTGCATAACTTGGAGGTCTACTTTGGAACATTACACATATTTTTGTAGCTCTCCTTTATTAATGTGCTGTCAATTTGTACGATATTTCCCACTCCTGATGCGGTGCCATTTTTAATACGTCTTCCATCAGAAATGGCTTCCAAAAAAAACGTGTTTCCCCCTCCTCAAAACTTCTCTTCTGACCAAAAATTACTTCTAAAAAAAACGTACGTCCTACCGAATCTTCTTTTAATACACAAAGTGCTTCTAAAAGAAACATGTCTCCCACCAAAACTTGTTTTTGGCCGGGTGAGGGGGCCCCAAGTTCCCCTTCTAGGTGCGCCAAATATAGTCTTTTAAAATCATACTTCCTACCCACTTGATGCGATTTTAAAAATTATATTATACACAATGCACCAGTGGCGTAGCCAGAAAATATGTTGGGGGCGGGGGGGGGCTCCGTGGGTGTGAGATAGTCTGGACTACATGTATTTCATGATATTGTACCCAGTGAAGAAGGCGGAAAAGCGCAAAAAATTTTCGGGTCCGCCCAAAGTTCGTTTAAAATTCACCTAACTACCCCTTTGCATGGTTGGATTAAATTTGTTTTTGTAAATGTTTTTTTTTATTTTTATTTTGATATTCCTAGCTGGCTCTTTATTAAAAAAAACCTTTTTTTTTATTTTGTGAAAAATATGAATATTGGTGTCAATGCATAATTTTAACATAAGACGTATGTATGACTCTAACCAGTATTTTTCGGGCTCGATATTTCATGATTAAAAATAAAGTAAATATCGCTCCCCACGCCAAAATTAATGAGTTTTTCAGAAATCATGTATTTTAGGAGCGTAGATCTAAGAGCAGTTTTTGGTGCAAATGCTTAGGTTTTGAAATACTCCTTCTTTAGTGCCGTTTTGTATAATCATAATAAAGCATTCTCGTTTCTTCCCTCACTATTTTTTTATTATAAAGTATCACACTTCTTCCATAAAAAATGTTATAATAAAAATTTTTACTTTAATTTTTCTCTTTAAAAATAAATACCTAGTTAATTGTTTTTTTTTGTTTTTGTTGTAAAAATATTTTATTGCGTTGGATTAAATTTTTGTTGATTTAAAATAGCTCTAAAAAAGGGAAAACGGAACAGACAAGTATATAATAGAAAAATACTATAAAATATTATTCTTTTTACTCGTTTTCCTATAAAATTGCATCATAAATCAATAACTACAACTATAAGCATCCGAAACCTTAATCTCTATATAAAACAGGACTTTTAGAAGGAAAAGTTTAAAAACTAAACGTTTCCTACAAGACCTTTGTAATCTAAGCCAAGAATAGATTATTTAAAAATTTAAATTAAGAGTCCAAGCGTGAGACGACGGTTGCAATTAGACTTTTAGACCCGAGCTCCTAGGCTCGGGAGGGAGCAGCTACCCCCCCCCCCCTCAAATACACCACTGCATTGCACATATATATACATTGTTGTCTAAAATTCTAATTATAAAACTTTTCAAAATGATTAAGCTTATAGTAAGTATATTATGACATCCATACATGATGCTATCATATAGTAAATATGTACGTAAACAATTTTAATAGTTATTCATAATTTAATTAATTAAAAAATTAAGGCCGGCAATCAAAACGCTCTTAAGGCACTGAAGCGAAGGTCTCGTCTCTTCAGATTTCTGCAAATGAGCTTTAATAATAGTTATTAATCAATTATATTACTGCATTTACATATTTAATTTTTTTTAATAACAAGGTTTAACCAGGCCCGGCTTGGAAGAGGCGAGCTAGAAAATCTCGGTGGACCGTCGCGCGCCGGCCCAAAATGGCTGCCGGTGAGGCCGTCAGCGTCAGATACCAAACATAAAAAAGGATAAACCTGAACTTAAAAACGAAGTACATAATATGTACATTATATTTTCCAGATGAGCTGAAGCTCGCGAAGGTTGTGCCCATATTAAAAAAGGGCGACCCAGAAGATATTAATAATTATAGACCAGTTTCTTTGCTTTCTGTTTTCTCTAAGGTCTTTGAGAGAATAGTTTATAGGAGGTCGCTGAAATACTTTTTGAAGAATAATCTTTTTTATGTTGGACAGCATGGCATTATACCAAAAAGATCCATTGTCACAGCAATATTCGAATCTCTAAATCATATTATTGAGCAACTAGACCAAAAAAAAATCAGTTATAAGAATCTACTTCGATCATAGTAAGGCATTTTATCTAATTGATCACGAAATTCTTTAAAGAAGTTGGATGGGTTTGGCATTCGTGGCAATGCTAATTTGTTCAGGTCTTATTTGTCAAATAGAAAATTTGCTGTGACGGTAACTTCGAGATCGGGCGCCCGTGCGGGAATTAAGGACATTTCAAGAGGTGTACCCCAACACTCAATTCTGGGACCAATACTGTTTCTTATCTTTGCAAATTACATGGGTCAATACATTAACTTACACTCTTTGTATCAGTTTGCCGATGACACGTCCTGTATTGTTGCATGCTATGGCACCTTTGATCTATCACGAATGTCAGTGGAAGTTGCACAACGCAAGTTGGAATGGTGTAATCTTAATAATTTAATACTAAATAAAAGCAAGGCAGTATTAGGGGAGTGGGGAGCAAGAGTAAACAGGTGGGCAAAAGTAGACAATGCAATAACATTTCTAAATAATAATTTTTTCGCTGCCAATGGTCACAGTAGTGTAAACCATGTGCTTTTAGTTCTCTGTGCAACTTTGGTTTAAATTTCCTCAAAAACGAAGACGAAAATAAGGTAAAATTATTTTTAATAATATACGATGTAACAATAAAGAGATAATTTAGATCGTTTAATCGCTTGTATAGTAGTTCATTTTTACTTCTTACCATTTTTTTACAAAATCTTTAAAATCTAACCTATCAATTCCTGTTGGTATATAACGTCGCCAGTGGCGCGTTGTTAAAAGAGCTGGCTTATTAAAAAATTTTGTTTTTTGGGGCAAGAGTGAACACATGTGTTTACTCTTGCTTGCTTGGTCGGGTTTAAAATCAAAAAATAAAATGGTTAACAAACAAATAATAAAGTGGGACAAAGGATGAAATAAATGTATGTAATGGAGAAGCAGCTGGTGTATCTGGTATAAAAACAAAAAAGAAAGTAGTGAAGAAAATAAAAATAACTGATAAAGAGGATTATTGCGAATGTATTTATTGTAGCGTTAAATATAGTCAGTCAAATGAGAAATGGATTCGATGTGTCACCTGTGGTTTATGGTCACATGAAGACTGTACCTACAGACCTTGAACCTTTTGATGACGTTTTTACTTGTGATTTTCTCGTCCTACCTAGGATCTTTCTTGTTGTTTGCTTTTGCCTCATACCAGAGTGGCAAGAGTAAACTTTTGGAGTTTTCAAAATATTTTTGTATTATTATTATTTTATAGTTTAAAGAATTTATACATATATTTTTGTGTTACTGGTTTACCAAAGATTGTTCTATGCTAAGCAAGTTTATTTCAAGTTCTGCCTAATAATAATAAAAAAGTATCAAATCTTAAGTGTTCACTCTTGCCTCCCTCTCCCCTAATTAGATTTAAGGGCAGTGGTATGGAGTCGCTTTATGCACCATTGAATGGTTCAAGTATAGAACAGGTCTACAAAGTTCTTAGGAGTAATACTTGACGAGAATCTACAGTGGGACGAGTAGATTGATTACATTGTTTCGAGGGTTAGTTCGGCCACCTTTGCGATCAGGTATTTAAGTGATCAGGTTAATGTCAGCGCTCTTAGATTTCTCTACTTTGCAGGTATATAGTCAATAATATCGTATAGCATAATGTCTTGGTTTAGACGCTCAGTTCTGAATTCTTATAGAATATTCGTTTCGCTAGCTATAAGGGCCATGTTGAGTATGGGCTGTCGAGAATCTTGCCGGGGTCGGTTTAGACAATTAAATATTCTCACAGTTCCTTCTCTCTTTTTTTATAATTGTGCCTTGTTTGTCAGAAACAACCCCGACTTATTTAGGTCAAATGCTTCTTTTTCTGACAGCATAAGAACAAGAGGAGGAAGTGACTTGGCTGTACCGGTTCATAATACTTCATTGTTCAGTAAGAGTCCATTGATGAATTATATTAAAGTTTTTAATGCTTTGCCAGCTGACATAAGGAGGATGGATAATCGAACTTCCTTCAAAAATCAGCTAAAAAAGTTTTTAATTAAAAAGTAGTTTTATTCCCTGGAGGAGTTTATGTTATCTATTCTCTTTATTATTACACTGAGGTTTTATTACTAAGTTTGCTTTATGTTTATTTTATGTAATGTATTTATACTTAGATGTTTTGAGGGTCTGTCTTTTTTTAAAACTTTTTTATTAAATAATGTTTGTCTTTATATATTTTAAATTGACGTTGTCAGTGTCCTATAGGATTTGTATAACAATAAATGTTTTTGAATTTGAATTGGTTTTTACTTTTTTATTAATATGTGTATATTAATTAATATTATTTACTATTTACTTTTAAAATAAAATTAAAATAAAACGTTTCTTAGGGCCTTCCGGTCATGAGGGTCCGAAGGGCAGCCAAAGGCGTAGCTACGGTAGAGCAAAGCCGCGGATCAACCAGGGACCTTGGCGGCCGCGAGATATTAATAAAATATAAATAATCCCACAGTAACCATTTGAATGAGATTAAGCATAGCAGAAAAATGTATATTTATTTAATTAGATGTACATATTTAATATTTTTTGCTACTCTTCTTTCTTGATCAAATCTGGGAACAACGTGGTGCTTCCCAAGTCCCCGCCGATCGAGACGGATAACGCCGACGACGCGGCGTTATCCGTCTTCACCGTATTTTAAGTTTCATATTATTCACATATTTTACCGAATTCGTATGCAATTATTTACCTAATATCAGTTTAAGTATGAGGTATAAACTATTTTTTTTGTTTGGTTTTATATATTTTTTTGAGCTGACACTATACGTCATCATCATTTTTGGGGCTCTCCTATATAGAGAGCCCCAAAAATGATTTACCCTGGGGCCCCATGACGCAGCAAGGGGAGGCACTTTGGCAGTCATTCCTTTAGCAGGTTAATAAATTATCGTCTATCAAATTAGGCTGCGCAACTGAGTACATCATTCTTCACGATTGACTTTACAGTTACTATTCACCATCGTTTCAACAAGACTCTGGTGTTCTATATCTTATTATTAAAAAAAATATATAAAACAAACTAATGCGGATGTGCTACAATTGCTACAAAAATGATCCGGGATAATTAAATTAAGGTCTCATCTAGCCACGTGGCGGCTTGTGTGGCCCCGAACGCCCACTTCCGCCAGGAAGTGAGGCGCGGACACGGACGTCACTTATGCATACTTTTTAGTAATTTACCTATAATTTACCCACAATTTACCCATCGTATGTCACAGGACTTACAGGCGCAACGAACACGCTGCATTATTCCCGTGGTAAAATTTTATTTATAATTGAAAGAATTATTACCATTTTGGTATAGTAGTATTTTTTTCTCGATTCAACTAGGTACGATCAATGTAGCTTTAGTATTAAAATAATGACTCTATTGATGTAAGTTATTTAAAAAGGTTCTTGTGATTGATATCAGTATCAGTCATACTGATCGTGTACCGGGTGATTTAATAAAAAAGGACGCCGGCTATATCTCGGAAACTACTGGGCATAGAAACTCGGGAAAAAAAATGATAACTAAACTGGCCATGAGAAAATCCTGGAATTGATTTTTAAGTTCTGAATTTTGCTGCAAGAGGGCGTAATTGAAAAGTAAATTATAAAAGTTTACATATCTCGGAAAATTCCACATTAATTTATATCTTTGATAACACCATTATAAAGCTTGGAAAATTATGCATCATTTTGGTCTTATGCTCATTGGCGTACCGACTTTAGTAAGAGGGGGGAAGCTGTTGAAAGTGTAATCAGTTAAATCGCTGTAACTTATAAACAACTTATCCGATTTTAGCAAACTAAAGACTGTTTGGAAGAGAAATGTATGCACTTTCACCAATCGTATTTAGTTGTTCATAATAGTTCTCAAAAAAATTGCTAGAGGGCGCAATTTGTAATAATAACACATTTTTTGATTTTACTCCGAAAAAATAAATCATACGGTATAATTATGATACCATAATCGAAAAGTAGATTAAATTTGCTAGAAAAAATATTAAAACTGCAGCTCGATATCTCCGTTCGTTTCAGCGTTATCGCCAATAGAATAAATATTAATGAAAAAGCGATTATATACTTTTTAGAAAAAAAGTGGGACGCCACTGAAATTTTTTCATGTGGATATTATTTCTGATTAGCCTGGTCAATTCTGCATAAAAATGGTCTCTTGCGTTTTTCTCCTCAGGCACACCGTTCTTAATTAAATTAGCTCTACTATTTACCTATTATTATTAACATTGATAATGAAAAATTTTGTTTTATAAAAATTGTTGGAAATGACCACCTTCACTTAATAGGCATGCTCCCGCCCGTCTAATTTAATTTAAGCTTATTATATATACATAGAAACTACAGAGTGACCCAACGAATATTTAAACCACTTTCATAATTTGGCATTGATTTCATTGCAAAATTCTTTATTTCCATCAAGTGCAGGTAGTACCACCCGGGTTTGGGTTAATTTATGGGTTTTGCCTATTGTTATTCATTCACACACACTGTAAATGGTGTGACAAAGGCGTGCATTATGTACATAGTATTAGGTACATTAATTTTTTTTTAAACAATATAAAAAAATACAAAAATATACATTATACAGAAAGTCAATTATAAAAAATCATAATATTCTTCATCGTCTGAGGAACTGTCTGTCATCTCCTCTTGACGTTATTATTAACGGGTCGACGGTCCGATCGATCAGGTGGTCAAGACCCACTCTTCTTTAATTACATGATGAACTGCTTTTCGCCAGTTCTCTGTGCACTTCATTCATGGCTTAATCAAACAGTAGCTTAACGTCTTTCATTTTGAATTTCGTGTTGTATCTTGCTACAAATCCTTTCACTTGCGCCGAAATAAGTTCTATAAGATTTAGTTCGCAATGATATGGCGGTGTGCGCTGCACAATTAAACTGAAAATTTGCAGGTATTAAAAAAAGATGGCGCACACGTCAAAAGACGCTATTAATAGTGGTCATTTTTATAGTTCCTAAATTAGTGGAAATTGATAAAAACGTTTAGAAATTATTTCGGAAAAACGATATTCATTTGAAAACTTTAGCGCCCTGCAGCGGCAATACAAATATGTTATTAATTTGATATTAAGTTATATTTTATAATTGAAGGAACATTGATCTTGCAAAATAAACAAAGAAAGCCCACAAAGCTATATAAAGCTGCGCGTGGGTAACGACATATTTTTGATGGCATATTAGTTTCCATTTTCAAAATGCAACAACAGTACACCTAAATTACTGCATAATAAAACTTTATCATTACTTTCCTAGGGCTTTAAATATCCCTAGGGATACAAAGTACAAACCCTAAAACTATACATAATTTAGATCAGACATATTTACATAATATTTATATACAGGGTGATTCACGTTGAGTGGCCTATTAGAAGATCTCGGAAACGAGTAAACTTTTCTTTCTAAATATTTGAAAGCAGGCATAATTGGCTTTGAGCTTTTAAAACATTATCTTTTGAGGTTTTTGTTACTTCCGGTTATACCGGAAGTGAATGCCAACTTTGCTATTTCAAATGGAACACCCTGAATATTTAAGCATTTTTGATAACCTTATTAAAATCTAAATAACTTTTGTTAATATTAATATATTCCTCTCTCTTTAACTGTTTTTGAGATATGAATTATAAAAGGATTTTTTTGTGTAAAAACGCTCCGAGAAGAAAGTTTAGTAACTCTGAAACTAATAAAGGTACACATTTAAAATTTTGTAAGCTTTCAAGTAATACATAGATCTTTAGTTTAAATTACTTAGGTTTCACGTTTTTTATACAGGGAGTTCTTAAAATTGTGCCAATGATTCCATTTAATTAAATGTACATAAGTCAATTTTTGCAAATGGAACACCCTATTTTTTAGCTTACCAACGTGTAGAGAATTAAATTTCCTATCTAAATGCCTAATATTTTACAATCCACATTCTTAGTCATTTTGGAATTATGAGCAATTTAAATAAAAAATCTTAAAATTTCTGTTTGTGTTAATGCGACATTATTTTTGAAAAGAAGGCTTCGACTGGGATTTTCGTTTGACTTTTAGCTTTGTTACCATTTGCTATTAAGCGCCTACGTTCGTTGCTTAGCTATTTCTAATTTTCAAAGTTAAACGAAAATCTCATTCGAAGTCTTCTTTTCAAAAATAATGTCGCATTAACATGCACAAACAGAAATTTTAAAATTTTTTATTTAAATTGCTCATAATTCCAAAACGACTAAAAATGTGGTTTGTAACATATAAGGCATTTAGATAGGAAATTTAATTTTCTACACGTTAGTAAGCTAAAAAATATTGTGTTCCATTTGCAAAAATTGACTTATGCACATTTATTTAAATGGAAACATTGGCACAATTTTAAGAACTCCCTGTATAAAAAACGTGAAACATAAGTAATTTAAACTAAAGATCTATGTATTACTTGAAAGCTTAGAAAATTTTAAATGTTTACCTTTATTAGTTTTAGAGTTACTAAACTTTCTTCTCGGAGCGTTTTTACACAAAAAAATCCTTTTATAATTCATATCTCAAAAACGGTTAGAGATAGGAATAGATTAATATTAACAAAATTTATTTAGATTTTAATAAGGTAATCAAAAATGCTAAAATATACAGGGTGTTTCATTTGAAATAGCAAAGTTGGCATTAACTTCCGGTATAACCGGAAGTAACAAAAACCTCAAAAGATAATGTTTTAAAAGCTCAAGGCAATCATGCCAGCTGTCAAATTTTTAGAAAGATAAGTTTACTCGTTTCCGAGATCTTCTAATAGGCCACTCAACGTGAATCACCCTGTATTAGATGCTCTACCCAAGGCCATTGATTTTTAAGAACATTCAGTATTAAGTTCATCATCAGAATCATTTTATTAAATCCTTACCTCAACCAAATCATGAACAAAATATATCTCCCTGCCAAGAATAAATAACTTTAGTCTCTTTTTAAGAAGTTGTATGGAATTCAAAAGTTTAATATCATTTGGAAGTTGATAGTTAATTAAAAAGACGTGGTGCTATAAATTCGTCGGTATCTCTTAAAACAGTTATGGCATCTATGGCGGTTTTTGAAATGAAATAGGTACCCCATTATTTATATGGTTTTCCCATTGTAAGTATATTTTCCATTCCGATTAGAAATTTAATTTCTTTTTGCTTTCCTTTTTTAGCCCTTGATCAAGGTTTGAATAAAAATCGAAACGTTGGGCATTAGTAAACAGTAGAAAGTGTTTTATTAAAGTCCTCTTCCCCACAATATAACATTTAAAAAAAATAGAAGTTCAAGGACGCTAAATAAACCTATAAAAGTAAGAAAAAACTTTCGAAAAATAAAAATTTTCTTTAGCATTAGAAAAGTGCATTATTTCCCACCGCAAATAATCTGTAGCACGACGCGAAGCGTTGCAAATATTCTTGATAATCAAATAAACAAACCCGCAACCACTTAAGAAGAAATGAGTTGCGTCCTGACTTTTGTTCGCATCAGCATCAAAGTCTCTGCCGCGAACCCACCTAGTTGAACATTATTGTTTTTGGGGTTTGTCAAGTACCAGGTGAAATTAAAATGTTAAATATTTACTCACCCTTGGACCACCCACCGAGAAGAAGTGTTAACTAAGCTGAGCCGGTCCCGGATGGTCGTTGCATGTTACATGAGCGTAGGTTTTTACATGATTTTTATTCTAGCTTTTTACCTGCAGTGGCGTGCATACAATATAGGCAATAAAACATTGCCTGCCCTGGGAACAATAAAACAAACACAAAACAGCAATTTATTTTTATATATTAGTTTTTATCCGTGTAATCCAACTTTGGCAATTTATCTCTACATTAATATAATAAATAATATAGGACCGAAAAATGAATCCTATATCAATTCCACGAACGCATTCTTTGCTTATTTATATCGTAAACTATATCCCTGTATAAGAATTCCGTAAGACCGTTCTAAAAGCAAATATCTCGCTGTATATTAGTGTCTTATGCAAAATCAAATGCTTTGCTATTGTACGAGTGAAAGCAAGCGAGAGAGCCGGTAGGCAGTAGGGTAGAAAGAGATGTAACAAATAAACCGGTCTCAACCTTCGACCTTCCTTCATCTATCAGCCGCGCCAAGAAAGCCCCCGTTTTGTGTGTGCTTTGGTGCCAATTTTCAAGTTTTACCGTAGTTTGGAAAATACTTTGCTTTCTCAATATAAAATATGAAACACGCCTTAGTTAAGATATTTTTAAAGGGATAACAGATAAGGTATTGTCAAATAAGAACCACTTTTGTGACAATTGAAATAATTTTTGCTGATAGGTTCATAATATTTAATAATCAGTAAGCTTATAACATTTTACATAATAATTGACCTCGTTTTTGGCAACATTGGTTTAATCAGGTGGATGATAGATTTTTAATTTATAATTAGTGTTTTCGGTCTTTTGCTAGACTTCACGTCGTCGGATTTCAGGAAAAAAGTAAATATGGAGGCGTTAATTGTTACCATTCCGGCTAGCAGCGCGTCTGCGGAACGATCCCTTTCTGGATTAAAAAGAATTCATACCTATTTACAAAACACACAGGAAGAGACACGCTTATGAACAATAATCTCTCTGGAGAGCGACTTTTGCAGGATTTAAAAAGCAAAACCAAGGTAAATTTTTGTCTTAAATTCAATTTTTGCCTACCCTGATTAAAACAGTATTGCACGCCGTGCGTACAGTCTGCAGTGGTGCAGCTAGAAAATCTTTCTGAAGGAAGATAAAATCATAGTACTTTCCAATTTTTTTCTTTTCGTTCCTTTAATTCCTAATCAGTCAGAAGCCCAAATATATCTAAGGAGGTGGAAGTAAATGCAATTATGAACCAAAGTATTTTTTTTATGAAAACCAATAAAGGATACAAAACTTAGCATAGGTTTAAAATTTAAAAGTTATAATCGCCTGTCTTTTTTTACGACAATTTGTACCAGTTCCAAATTATATACAGAGTGGCCAAACGAAGAAGCGTTAATTTTGGATACTTATTTAAAAATAATGCTCGGATACGGGAACTAATAAGTACCAGGCGTTGCTTGTCCATAAGGTCATTTAGTCGATGACCCACCTATAAATTTGACTCGCCTAATTAATTTATTTTTAAAAACAAATAAAAATGATTACCCTTCAAAAAATTGAAATATTCAAAAATGTGTCATGCGAAAACTCCCCAATACAGATCGAACTGATGGAAGCAGCGTAATATGTCCTTAATCCTTATTTAGTTTCTTTATGTATGTTTTTGACGTGTACTTATGTGTGTTATTAAAAAACACTTAATTGTCACAAGTTTGTTTAACACCGTTTTAATAGCTATTTATGTATCAAGGGCGTTACGGGGACTATAATGCCCTGAAGGTAGAAATAGCCCGAGGGCCTCTGGCCCGAGGGATAGGTTTCTGCCTGATGGGCATTATAGTCCAGTAAAGCCCGTGGTGCATACAATGCTTTATGTTTTACCTAAAAAAGAGTTTTTCAATGACTAATTACATTATTTATTCGCAATATAAAAAATAAGTTGCACCTGTACCTGTATACGTAAGTAGATAATGACTGGTGTTAAGTTTGACTTTGATGTTTCTGTCAGTTAGTCAGTTGGCATTTTTTATTTAACGATTTGCTCAAAATGGAAGAAATTCCACAAAATATAAGAGAAAAGGTCATAAAAGCGACCGAAAATCTTTTGCCAGTTAAATCAAGGCAACAGTATGATCGGGAGTATGGCATATTTGGTATTTGGAAAGATACGAACACAATTCTTCAAATAACCGAAAATGTTTTAATGGCATATTTCCAGGAACTGGTAAGTTATTGATTTTATTTTAATACATATGTTTAACAAACTTTATTATTTTTAGTCGGAAAAATACAGTCCGAACTCTCTCTGGACCAAGTATTCTACCCTAAGGTCTACGTTGATGGTCTATGAAAATATAGACATTTCGCAATACCATCGTCTCATATCTTTTTTAAAAGTTAAGTCGAAAGGATACGTCCCGAAGAAGTCTAAAGTTTTGGAAGGAGAACAAATATTAAAATTTATTAAGAAGGCTCCTGATGATATCTACTTGGTACACAAAGTCATATTGGTAATGGGTGTTTTTGGAGGTTTAAGACGAGATGAGTTGGTCAAAATGACCATTGATGACATTGAAGATAGAGGAACAGTCTTGGTTATAAAGGTACCAGAAACTAAAACTTCAACTTCAAAAAGTTTTACTATCATCGAAGAAGATTTAGGCGCTTTAAATTTAATAAAAAAGTATACAACATTAAGACCAGCTGGAATAAAGGAGCGAAGATTCTTTATTACCTATAGAAAGGGTCGATGTACAGTACAACCCATTGGAAAAAATACCATAGGAAGCGTCCCAACATTGATCGCAAAATTTTTAAAACTGGATAATGCAGAAGCTTACACCGGCCACTGTTTGCGTCGCACATCGTCAACTTTACTTGTTGAGGCAGGTGCTTCGTTTGAAACGCTAAAACAACATGGGAAATGGAAAAGCTCTTCAGTAGCTGAAGGATATATAGAAGAAAGTATTTCATCCAAAAACAAAATAGCCAAAATGATTGCCAATTCAGTTAATTCCGAGGTTAATTCCGTAGCGACTATTGAAAATTCTTTAATAGACTGTTCTTCTATACAAAATAGCGTTAGTGCTACCACCGCTGCTACCATCACAAAAAACACCGACCATTCTATAGTGGGATCAGCTACATTTTCCGGGACATTTCAAAATTGTAATTTTTATTTTGGAAATAAAGTTTAATTTTTAGTATTGTTTAAAGAAAAAATTATTTTTTGTATAAACTTGATCTTTATTGTGAGAGAAATAAAATTGGATAAGCAATAAAATTTCCATATTAGCGCATTAGGGTAATATAAGCGGGCATTATCATAATGCCCGCTTATAATGCCCTAGGTGTGATAGCAGGTATTATTGCTATCATAACATATTCCGTTTCTAAGGTATTATAGATCAATAATAGATAGGTAAAACATAAAAGCTTTTTTATGATCTAGTAACTGGGGCAACCCAGTATTGTCGTTGATTCAGGAGGTCCATGATGATTTGTTAAAAACGTCTAAAATTAAATTTTTAAATAACTTAAAAGGCGCCAATCAGCGCCTTTTAAACAGCTACAGAACGAAATAAAGTAATAACTAAAGCTGCAACGATGGAGTTAAAATAGCAAAACGTCGCAGGGGGCGGGCAATGACATGCTGCATCTTGTGCAAATCCTCCAAACTGCCGCGAGCGGGCGGATATTTTTGCGAGCTGTCTACCATTGCGGTGTCGGTTTGGTTTTATTAAATTGGGATACCACTTACCTACGGAACAGTGTCGCGCGGCAAACAACGTTTAACATAGAACGTTTCTTTTTAAATTAGGTACTAGCACGGCATCATTAGGTATTTTCACTAGGATTTTAGGCAACATTACATGTCAATCAAAGTACCACTCTTTGTTTTGTATTTTACACTTCGATTTGTAAAAATTGGTACGCCTATGGTTCTAATACAAATGTTTCAGCTTTAGTAATAACAATGACCCGGCAACGAGTATAATGTAATGATCGAGCGATGCCAGCGCACAGCATTGCCTACGAGTCAGGTGCCACGGTATGGCAGCTCAGTGGTAGAGCTGTCGCATTCGGCCGCAGGTGACCCGGGTTCGATCCCCGGGACGGGTGTACGCTTAATAAAAAAAGTATACCCAAGATTTTAGAGGTAAGAATGCAGTATGACATTGGTTGACTCCCGAATACGACCCATTGAGGGCGGATAATCCTGCCTTTAGGGGACTGACGGATAAACCAGTGCATACGCGTGGTTCGGATCCCACGTAAAAAACTGTAGGTCCCGTCTGGCTGACATTACCCCGACGTTAAGCAAAAGGGATACAATAAGCCATTTGGCTGCAGTATACTGACAACAGGTCAACCCTCCTTGAACCAACCAACCAACCAACCAGGTGGTAGCAAACATTTAAAAAAGGCATGAAAAATTATTTTCAAACCATCTGAAAGTACCTTATACTCATGGGCGCCCATAGAGTAAATTTCAGGGGGGGGGGCAGCCCAAAAGCTGTATGTTACAAAATCACAAAGTTGCGCAATTTTTAAAAAGTACCAGTATTACTATTGTACAGTTTTCTAGATGGCTCGAAGAAAAATAATGGGAACGTTTGGTAATTATCTGTTATAGTTAGGTACACCACGCCAGAATTGATAATTTTCTCAGGAGCGATGAATTTTGGGGCGTAAATTACGAATCTGAAAGCCGATTTTGTTGAAAACCCTTAATTTTTAAAATATCAGTGGTGATTGCTCGGTTGTATATGTCGGAAACTCTGGACCAAGAACATGAACTAGAGTACAGGAACATCTTAGTTTGGTGGACGAATATTAAAACACTGAAGACACCGCTTAGAGAATAGTTTATTTAAAGGCTGGACAAAAAAAATTCTGAGCCGAATTTAAGTTCATTATTATGCTCGTTACGAAAATGCAATAATCCGACGCAACGCAGCTGAAGATGGGCTAGCAAATAAAATAAAGAGTTCACTGCTATGTTTCTCTCGACATTCACAGCACGCCTCTGAGTCTCTTAGGCCTTATAGTCTCGACGGTGTCAATATAAAATATCTTCGTGCATTAACACATTTTTATTGTTAGCTTGCTGTCATAACATTACTAATTCTTTTATAGCTGTTAAATGCCACGATGGGCAGTGGATAGGACTATTACTACCTGTTCTATGAACTTGTGGTTCACTGTGAATTATACTCTGTAAAATTTGGACTTGTCTTAATTTTTTATTTTTAGTTAATTTTAAACGGCTTTACATCTTTATACAGGGTATTATGGAAATTACATATTATATTTAACCCCGCAAATCCTGATATAAAAATAACTTTGCAGAAAATTATTTTTAAATGTTGTTTTGCTAAAGCGAAAAATAATCACTCATGTCTTTTAAAATTAATGGCACTTCGCTACTACGATAGTTTGATAAATATCATGTCCCACAGTTCATAAGGAAATGTTTTTTAATCCTCTGGATTAAATAGAACAGATTAAAGTTTACGGTTGTGACGTCAAAGCGTACTACAATACATAGCGCGAGAGAGGGCTATTCATTCTACGTGACGTCACACAGCGAACTATAATTATTTATAAAAAATTGCGACGGAACATTTTTAAGCAATAAAAAATATAAGAAAGTTCCCTATTAGAAATGAGTTTAGAAACTGCAACGCCTGTATAAGAGCCAAAGAAAGGCAGTTGTATCATTTAATATTTAAATATTACAGTATAAACATTAAGGACCAGTAGCAATGTTGTTATTTTTGAGGTAATAAATAATTTAACTAAATTGACCAGAGGATCATCTCTTATAGAAGGAGTAACTGCCTCAATAATATAGTCCAGTCTGTGAAACGTTAATAATACCAGATCTTAAAAGTTGTTTCAGCCCCGTCGATGCTAAGATGTAGAACTACGGAAACTCTAAGTAATAAATAAACTTGTAAATTATAATTTTTTATAGGTATAACCACAGATAATAACATATTTATTTATCAGGAGTAGCTTGTTCCTAAGGTCAGTTGGTCAATAATTATCCTTTAAAAAACGCAAATATTCCAAAATATGTCATGCGAAAACTCCCCAATACAGATCGAACTGAACGAAGCACTTCGCTAGGCAGGGCCATATATCACTTTAGCTTATGGCGTTATATTGAATTAGAAGATTACATAAATGAATTGGAAATAAGAGCGAAACAGACATATGCACTCTCGGAATTTAAAAAGAGATGGGAAAGAGAGAAATCCGGACGTTGACTTTGCCACACTTTGCGTTGAGTCGGTCAGTGGTTTAATCACGTTTAATAGGCATATATGGAAACACAGTTTAACAGCTCCGTGAATCATGCATGCTATCGAAATCAAAACTTTGAGTTAGACAAAGAAAAACTTATTATAACATAATATGGCGGATTGTATTTGCAACATTTTTGTTTCATTAGGAATGCCGAATCGCCCGTAATTAGTTCGTTTATGTGCGTTGTGACTTTTACTAAAGAACAACAGGATATTTAATAAAATTGTCACATGTTTGTTTATCACAAATAATTTTGCTAGTTTTAAAAAAGAGTTTCCTGAAGACATTTTAAAATCCGTTAAAAATAATTATGACAGGATAAACGGTTTCAAGCTTAAATCAGAATTGGAAGTTTTAATTTTAAACCTTTTATTAGAAGTATTTATAATTTTAATGACCTAGTGATAGAACATTTTTCCAAAAAAAAAAATAGAAGAATCGATTTGTAATTCACAGTCGCGCAGCCAGAAAATATGCTTAGGGGGGGGGGGGCTCAATGGGCGTAAGTAGGGAATTTTTTCTCTGGAGAGAGGGACAGTCGGGACTACATGTATTTTATGATATTGTACCTAGTAGAGAAGACGGAAAAGTGGTGCAGGCGAAAAATTTTCGAGGCCACACTTAATGTTCATTTAAAATTCACCTAATTACTATCAAATTTCGAAAATTAAATTATTACCTCTCCCCCTCTGCATCATTGGATTAAATTTGTTTTTGTAAATGTTTTTTTTACTTTTTTTTTGATATTCCTAGCTGGCTTCTTATTTAACATTTTTTTTTATATTTGTGAAAATATGAATATTGGTGTCCATCCAAAATTTTAACATAAGACGTATGTATGACTCTAACCAGCGTTTTTCGGGCGCGGTTTTTCATGATTAAAAATAAAGTAAATATCGCTCACCACGCCAAAATTGATAATTTTTTTCAGATATCATGTATTTAGGAAAGTAGATTTAAGAGCAGTTTTTGGTGCAAATGATTGGGTTTTAAAATACTCCTTCTTAAGTGCCGTTTTGTATAGTTCTAATAAAGCATTCTCGTTTCTTTCCGCGCTATTTTTTTATTATAAATTATTACACTTCTTCCATAAAAAATGTTTCAATTAAAATTTTTACTTTAATTTTTCTCTTTGAAAATAAATACCTAATTGTTTTTTGCTTTTGTTGTAAAAATATTTTATTGCATTGGGTTATATTTTTCTTGACTTAAAATACCTAAAAAAAGTGAAAACGGAACAGACAAGTCTATAATAGAAAAATACTATAAAATATTATTGTTTTTACTCGTTTTCTTTTAAAATTGCATCATAAATCAATAACTAAAACGATATGCGTCTGAGACCCTTATCTCTATATAAAAAAGGACTTTTAGAAGGAAAAGTTTAAAAATTAACGTTTCCCAAAAAACCTTTGTAATCTATCGGGGGGGGCAGCCCATCCCCCTCCCATAAAAATTTTTTTAGTATTTCATGTTTTTGCGGTGTTTATTACTTAGTAGGTAAATAATCATTTCTTGGCAAAACTATTAACTAAACTGCATTTTGCTTCTTAGGTTACTGCCATCAAACTTTGTCCCACCTGTAAAAAAATTCACGAGCCGCGCCTGCTATTTATAAAGCCATCCATCATTAAATAATAATTAATTGGACAAAGATTTAAATCTTTTTTTAATTTGTAAAATATTTAAAATGAAAAACACACAACAATAAGTCTACATAACAAAAATAACAAACATGTATTATTGAATTTGTTAATGTTTAGTAAACATATTAATATAAAAATATCTTAGAATGGCTATATATATTTTACGTAGGCCTTATTCAAATAACTTTTAATTATTCTAATGAAATCAAGTTTTTTCAACTTCGCCCAATCAATGTAGATATGAAGTATTGATGTCCATTTAAGCAATTTTAAACCACTCGTCAATGGTTTTATCATATTAATTCATTAAATTTTATGATTTTAAGTGCTGCCAGCCCAAGGCAAGTTTATTTTGGTATTGTAAAAAAAGAAATTCCATTGTGCAATAGTTCTTCAGATGAGACAAGCGAATACTATAAAATAAACATTTTAATTGTCAGTCTATGTAACTGTGTATGAAATGTTAAATCTAAATAACAATTGAAATTTTTTATTTTATTACTTCTTATTAATATTTTTTTCCGTTTTATTCGAGTATATATTTTTTTTATTGCGTTACGGGCAGTCAATTTAAAAACATCCCACCCCTTAATTAATGCTTATGTTATGCCTTAAGGGCATCCGAATAATATTTCTAATTCATTCTCCATGCAAAATCATATCCATAAAAAACATTGCGTTCTCTTGAGACGAATCCTGTCCACGTGTTGATTTTTAAAAACTTTTTAAAATTTGACTCTACAGATATTGGAGAATGTGAGAATAGTAGATTCTGTAACGAGGTTGGAATGAAAATTTGATCCGAGTAGAAGATTCCAAACGCGAGCGTAGCGAGCGTGAGGAACCACGAGTATCGAACTTTCATTCTAACCGAGTAGCAGACTATATTTTCTCCACGAACAACAATACTATTCGCAATATTTGTAATTTCAGGTGGAGTATTATCCAGTTTCATATCTGATTCATCCGATTTTTCACTCATATTTTGACTTGCACTAAAATTTGTCTGCTGACATTGACAGTTTCGAAATTCATGGCAACCTATGTCGTTTAGATCAATTACAGAATATTCATTCCGTATCTTGTTATGGAATGAAAATACATGCAAAACGCATAAGAAGCAAGTGTTTCACAATAAATATTCCAACTCAAGAGCGAGAATTTTTACATTTTATTATCAAAAATGATTTTGGAATTATTGCATTCAGTAATGCTCTTGGAGAATAGTAGTTTCTACAACAAGAGTGGATATGATGTCCATATCAAACTTCCGAGCGGAATATGGACAATTCACTCGAGTTGTACTGTATATTCTCTTTACGACTCAACTGACGAACTTCATACTAAAAATTCAAAAGAATTATTTAAATAGGCATCAAAACTTGTCTTTTTAGTTGGCCGTGAACTTGTGAGAAAGATAATAAAAAAACAATTAAACAAATATGTCAAATTCATGGACCAAATTACACTTATACATACATACATATTTATTAATTTGATCATTTCTTATATTTACACAAAATCATTTTGAATATATCTCTCCTTCTCACATTCGGCCTTTTTCAGAATAACAGACAAAAAGCAATATATTTATTAATAAAAATGAACAATTTATTTTTCTCGGCCATAACCATTTTGATTAATTGTTTTGCTGAAATGCACAGAAGAAAGAAGGGTTTTTGATTTTTTTCTGCTTGCATAAGAATTATAACTCCGAAAGTACAACAAAATAGCTGTAGAATACGTTTTTAACATTTAAACACAGCCTTTGCGCATTACTATAAACTGTTAATGTTAAGTTAACATTTGAAAAAATTTAGAAATTAATTAATTTTGGAAAGTGTAAAATTATTAGAAATTTTATGTGCTATTCCAATGACGACAGTAAAAAGTGTGAAAGGTGCTTTTAGACACTAAAAAGAGTAAGGACTTTTTTAAGAAACTCAACTGTCAACTGTCGCCAAGTTACATGATTGGTGATGTACCTAGTGCATGGTAATCAGCACTACTCATTATTCAGCAACTCTTAGTACCTACTTTTACAAACTTCTGTCTTAGGAAGTACTTTACTCCTACGTACCCACCACTGCACGGTTCAACCTTGACAACCTCTTCTTTTATAATGGTCTCAACATTTAAATTTAAAATCGAAATGTAGTACTCCTTCATCTCCACAAAGTGGTTTTTATAATGGGCGAACAGTAGCACTCTTTGTTGGCGTAGATGATGCAGCTCGAATGGATGTGTGAATTGATTAAGAATGAAATCTCCTTTTAGAGCCTTCTCTCGAGATCACACACCTGACCACACGGTGGGTATATTAAAAAATAAAATTGACCTCGGGGGACAGGTTTTGGTAAGAGTAAACTCGACCGATATAATATGAGCAGTTATAGAGGTAAGACAAAAATCAGAAATTTCATAACTCGGCTCCAGTAAACAAATCGATAAATAGAAATAATTTTTTATCTACTTTCATTTAGTAATATGAATTTTACAGTTCTGTAAATCGTTTTGTAAGGGCATCTATTACAGCACTAGTGCTGTAATGGAAAAAAACAGGTTTTATTAAAATTTTGCTGTTAAATAAAACCACACTTTTTAGAAGAATGATTTATTATGATCGCAAATATGATCATATTACACCCTTATATAATAATTCAAAGTGGCTTAAATTAAATGAACGATTCAAACTTCATTTTGCAACTCTGGTGCAAAAAATTATAATCTTTGGGATCCCCCATTATCTTAGGGAAAAACTAGTTTATGGGATTAATATCCATGGCAGGGACACTAGACACAACCGACGGTTAACAGTACCACGACATGTCTCAGCCATGTTTCAGAGATCCTTCTCGTATAATGCAACAAAAATCTACAATAGACTACCTGCACAATTTATAGCTATTCATAAAATACCAGCTTTTAAAAAAGCTGTTAAACGTTTTATTGTTGAAAATCAATAGCTGAGCATGGATAAATATATGATTGTGTTCATAAAAGAAAGATAAGGGCAAAAATTATTTCGTTTAAAAAATTATACAATTACCTGACTCTAATATAATATATTAATATTAATAATATAATAGTTTGATTTCTAATTGTTTTAAAAACTGTTAAACTTATTTTAAGTATATCTAAAAACTTCCTTACATAGAATTTTTAGTTTAATTTACTAAATACTTGTATTTACAATACTGTCTATATTTTTATTTTCTTTTTTGTATACTTAATACTAATATATTGTTACCTAACTTGGAGGTTGGACTAGTATAAGGAATTTTTTATTTAAGTTACTGAATACTTGTATTTACAATACTGTTTATATTTCTATCTCTGTATAATACTAATATATTATTACCTAACACGGAGGTTAGATTGAGTAGCCTGGCTAGATCTCGCCTCCATCTTACTTTTGTATCTTATATAAAATTGTGAGATAAATAAAAGACATTTATTATTATTATTATTATTATTATTATTATTATTAACAATTATAAAATGAATTACCAATTATTAATTAAAATATAACGCTTAAGGTTTATTATAAACATTAATAATACACTTTTTACAGTTAGAAATTTGTATACCAGAAGTGGATGTGATGGAGCCCTTTACGTTCGAATTTCCAATCATTAATCCGTGTCTGACCCCATGATCTTCTTTGCTATTTGTTTCTTATTTTCTAAAGAATTCTCAACGTAGCCTTCTGCCGTAGAAGAGGATTTCCAGCCCCCATGACGCTTTAACATCTGCATATCTGCACCACCATCAACTAGAATGGTGGCTGAGGACCTCCTAAAACAATGTCCACTGTATCCTTCGGGATTATTCAATTTAAGTTTTGTTGCAATCTTTTTTAGTATACTTCCAAAACTATTAATTTCAACAAGCTGGGAGGTGCATTTTCCTTTTCCATAGAATACAAAAACCGCCTGTGAGTTGCATTAAGAAGACGAAGTTTAGCATACTTTCGAAAAATACTTAAACAGTTGACACATGTCACATTTCCTTCTGTTATAACAAATTCTCGCATAATTTTGGTTTTCGAGAATGGAATCACAATTTTTATATAGAAATCATTGTGTTCAATATGATCCAACATTAACTTAGCTAGTTCTTCGCGCCAACAAGCCCCAAAAATGCTGATTATCATAACAACCTTCATAAGTAAATATGTTTCATCATCTGCAGTACTAAGGACATACGTCTTCCTTTGTGAAAACTTTGGACTTTTTGGCCTTGTAACCCTCTAAACTTTTTTCCAAAAATACGATTAGTTGAGAAAATCTGCTTATATCTTGATTTTTCTTTAGTGAGTCCATATTTCTTTAGTGAGTCCATAGTGTAGATGGTTTCTGGGAGCGTTGCTTTACGGAAAAATAACCCAAAAAGGATTTTTTCAGACACCTCCTTTATTTTGTTAGCTTTGCACCAATCTTCAAACTTTTGATACTCCAACTCATACCCGCCTTGGATTTTGTCGGAACTAAACTTGATATCGCTTCGTTTGTCGCTGCTTGTATATCAGAGACTAAACTTCCATCAGAATCGCTCATTTTGAAAAACGCTTTTTATATTTTTGAATTTGTTTGACAAAGTTTCGACAGTAACCATGCGAAACAGTAACTATGATTATGATTATGCGAAAGGTAACATAAAAAACTTGATTAGTAAACTTAATAGCAGGTGCATTTTTACAGGTGCATTTTAATTTTTAAAAATGCCTTTTGGCAAATATTTGTATTCATAGATGAAAGTAGATAAAATTTTGTACAATTTTCTTGTTGTAAATTCATATTACTACACTCGATGTTTTATTAAACTCGGCTGACGCCTCGTTTGACAACTTTAACATCTCGTGTTGTAATATGAATCTTTACAATACTTATACCGTAAATAACTATTTTCTGGTGGAATTTTAAGATTTAACTTTTATTTTCTAATTATAGAGGAACTTATGTAGAATAGAAAGGACCATCATACCAAACTTACTCTTATTTAATGATGCAGCGCTTCCATACCACTAACTAAGTTTACTTAAGTGGATCCGATCGCCGCTAAAATTTCCCATGTTAAATTGTGGTTTTGTAAACAGAATTACAAAAAAATTAAGCAAGATTTTGAATTTCTGTTTTTACCAGTAGAACGGTGGTATCTATGTAGGTATGAGAAAGTTATTTTCATGCAGAAAAAAAGAACGAGGTAAAAGATTTGGAAAGCCTATGAAAATCCCAAGAAAAGTTCCTACAGCTCATTGTATTGTAAACATTATAGAGAATTTTTTTTTAATAAAAATAACTTTCTCACATTCTCCAATATCTTCCAATCAATCAATCCAAATTTAAAAAGGTTTTAAAAATCCGCAACTAAACATGGACAGGATTCGGTTCAAGAGCATACAATGTTTGGAAAAAATATACATGGTGATTCCTAATAAGTTGAAACTTCTTTTTTAGCTATGTATAGAAGGCATTAAAATAAACAACATTTTCAAAGACCTTTTTTTTAAACTTAAAAACAGGCGAGATACAGAAGTAAAAAATCAGAAGTGCGGTCCTGGTCATCAAAACGTAGCCTGCTATACTTTAAGTTTTTTTTTTAATCTCTTAGTAGTCATGCAATTTACGGGTCGGTGGTGAGTTATTTGGCAATACGCTGCGGTGTGTTCTTCTAAAGCAAGTTAATTTTAAATTGGTGACACGTGACAATGGTAAAATTTGAATACAGTGAACTAGTAGATATGGTGCTAATTTACGGCGAGTGTCGTCATAGTTCGGCTGCTGCTTCGAGATTATACGCAGAACGCTTTCCCTTGCTGGCTCATCCCATACCCAGAAGTTTTCTTAATGATATTCAATGGCGGGCAAGTTAGGCAGAACCGTATTTGATCCATAGTGTAATAAATGAATGTAAGTACCTTATTTTTCAGTTTTTTGAAAAAAGGTTTTCGAAAATGTTGCTTATTTTAATGCATTCTATACACAGCTAAAAAAGTATCAACTTAGGAATCACCCTGTATATAGATATAATTTCACAGAAGCTGGTAACTTTGAAGAAGAATTTAGAAATATTGTTCGCATCTACCTAATTGGTGATTGATGGAATTAACGTATTATTTACAGTGGTAGGGTTGTGACCCAATTTGGTAATTCTATGTAGGGAGTTTTTTGGGAGGGGTCAAATAAAACACGGAAAACAATTAGCTTTAAAGCCGACGTTTCGACGTTTAGAACGCCATCCTCAGGGGACGAAAACGACAGGCTTCCCTGGTCAATGTTAAATTCAGGAAAATACAGATAAGCATTTTTAAATTTTTTTTTAAAAGGGGTTTCTCTTGTTTTCAATATTGTTGTTTGATTGTCCAGTTGACGACTAAAAATATTTTTAGTAGTGGCAACTACTTTTCTTTATAACTAATATTCTTGACACTACTACTACAACTACTACTACTACTACTACTACTACTACTACTAGAATTGTCTTATTAAACGTCTTTCCAAACTATATTCCTTTATTTTTAAACAAGACTTATCCTTACTTAGTTGAGTTCTTTCGTAATTTAAAATATTATTTTCGGGTTGCACAAAATTTTTTAGTAATAATTAACTAACTAACCAATTTGACTGTGACATACATAACGTTGACATAAATACTTTTCTCATAATTAAAGCGATCCAGTTACTTCAATTTTTAACTTACTGATCAGGTAACTTTGATTGTGGGAAAATATCGTCGACCAATGTTATTTATGTTACAGTCAAAGTTGCTGGTTAGTTAATGATTATTAAAAATATTTGTGCAACAGTGTTGACATTAGAAAAATTGTAATTGGTGGGCAGTGGCGCATCCAGGATTCCGCTGGAAAGACGTTGTTTTGTTCATTCTGTTTATTTTACTACCAACCTACCAGTGATGTAAATTTTCGTTACTTTTAAGGACTTGGACCGATTCGTTACTTTGGGTATTCGGACTCGAAGTGTTTTATTGTTATAGCTTAGATCGGTTGCCAAATACTCTTGTTTTGTAGTATAAATATATTAAATTTAGGTATGATTGTAATCAATTCTCAAATATGTGATTAAAAAACACATAAAAACATACAATATAACAACAAATAGAAATAGATCATGGCGTATTGAATTAAAAAATGAAAATATTTTTGTGTTTTCAATTTAAGTAAAATATAAACAATAACACTTCGTTTCTTCTTTTTGCCTTCTGATTCTAGGAATCAAGGTTCCATAATTTTATATATTTCTAAATACCAAAGTGTGCAGAGTAAATTTTACTAAACACAGTTTGTTTACGCTATACAATCTAAGAAACAGAATACTCAATTTATATTATTTTTATAAAATAAGTATGTCACAATTAAAAAAGAAGTATAAATTAAAAAGATATAAGAATAAACATTGCTTTTGTCTCTCAATGGTAACTTCCAGTCCAGTGTTTCTCCAACACAACAGAATTAAAGCTTAATAGATAATACAATAGAAATGGGCTTCGGATCGAAAGTTCTTTCTGAATTGCTTCCCGACAACATTTTAAACAAAATATTATTAATACACCATCTCTCCGAAGTACATGCAAAACGATACGCCGTCGGTCGCCCGACGAGATAAAAACAAAATCTGGCACGAAAAATAATTATGATACGTTTTGTCTGTCGTTCATCATTGGCTATGAGTCCACGAATGAAGCCATCCGTTGTAACATTCTGGGTAGAATAGTTTGGTAGTTAGATTTAAATTCGAGTAACGAAAAGCCAAAAGTAACTAATCATTTATAACATTGTACTCGTTACTTTTAGTGATCACATAGTAACGTTTACTTTGTAACGAGTTCTTATTTATTTTACATCACTGCAACCTCCAAGATTACTATAAAGTTGTAGACCAACTGACTATCGTCCGAATAAACTTACAGGAGCATGTTTGCTTCATTATTAGTTTATAACATTTTGTTTGGTTTAAATGTTTGGTTCGCATTGTCGGAATATTGTTTAAATAAGGATTAGTTTCACGATGTTTGGGTCATGAAAACACATATAAAATAAGTGGGCCCATTAAAAATGTCTTGGGACTTAAATCTATAATTTGATTTTAAATCTGGCTCGTCAAGAAATAATTAGTGTAGATTTGTAAAGTGAACCAATGATAAATTGGGATTCGTCTATTATTCTGTTCTATATAGTACTATACTACATATAAAAATTGCAATACCTTACACCTTACCCAAAATAAATTTAGACGTGCTTACATTTCAGTAGGCTCTCATAAAATACACAAGCAACATTTCTTAGTAATTCTTCGACTTGCGACTAATTTTTGACAACATTTTACGTTGTTCTGCCACCAAAGATTGCAACTTAGCAGCTCTGCCGCATAATGTTCTAGGAAGCCGTTTGTTAAAGATATGACTGTTCAATATCTAAAACTATTAAATTTAGACATACAACATTTTATACAAAATAAGCGTAAAAGTTAGTTGGGAATTAGAAAATAAATAAATAGTAAAATATATAGGGTGTTACATTTAAAAAAACTTAAGTTTTTTGGGCCACTCCGTATACTCCAATATAATTTTGAAATGTGCACTCCAATGATCTCTACAACGTTTATATTTCGAATTTTTATTTAATTCTTAAGATAAAAGGAGAAAACGAACTTTACACTATCGTTGACTCACCCTGTATTGCTAATTTGACAATTTCCAACGCCATTTTCTCGAAAACTGTCTTAAAATAAGGGATATGATATATATTTTATGCTTAAAATTCGTCGTAGAATGCATATTTTAAAGAATATACAGGATATTCCATTTAAAAAACCATGTATACATGCACTTACGGTTCAACTCTAAAAACGTGAGAAAGTTATTTTTATGAAAAAAAAATTATTGTTAATATTTTACCTACAATAAATTTTAGTAATTTTATTAGGGTTTTCATTGGCCTTTATTTTTTTTCTCGTTTTTTTTCTGCATCAAAATAACTTTCTCACACCCACATTTCCATTGATGAAAAAAAAAATCGAGAATTTTTTAAATTTTTTTGTAATTCACTTCAAGTAAACCGCAATTTAACATGGATAATTTTAGCTTGTTCGTTTCCACATAAAGATTAGTCAGGGGGCAGTACATTACAATACTCCGAAGGAAGAACATCGCCCTACACGGAAAACAGATTAAAATAACAAAGGTTATAAAACAAACAATCACATTTTACGTCCGTATCAATATTCAATCAATATTGTAATGTACTGCCCCCTGACTAAGGAAGCGCTGATGATGGCCCAATAAGCCGAAAGCGCTCTGCATATTTTTTAAATAAATTTAATGCACTCGAATACAAAAGTTTGTTTTCCCTTCCACTTCAAAAAGTGCACACAGCCGCTACAACCCTATTTCTAATTGTTTATGTTGTAAAAATAGTTTATTGCATTGGGTTATATTTTTGTTGAGGGGGGGGGGGGGGGGCTGAAGCCCGGCAACCCCCCTTCCCCTAAATACGCCACTGGCGACACATACTATCACTTTTTACCTAATTCAAACGCGTTAAAACAGTTACATAAAAAATACAAGTGTCAATATTTAAAGTCGATAGAGTCGGTGATCTTCTATGCTTTATATTTTGATCGGAAATCTCTCTGTCTATAGACTCCTCCGGCAAATGTTTGCTTTAATATTTTTCATAAAATTGAGATTATAAGGATTCTGTCCGTACTCTTTTGTCAATATTTTTCTGAAGCATGTTTTCTCGTTTGCTTTATTTGAAGTTATTAGAACTTTTTAACTCGAAAAATCAACCCAGTAATTTTGTTTGTTTAATTAAATATTGATTTATTATTTAATTCTTTTTATAACATAATGTTATTAATAGAAAAATTCATTTAAAAGGTAAATGTTTCCATAGTTTTAATATTTGTCTTGTATAAATATTTAATTCTAGCATACATACTTAAGAACCTTTCATACCAGCGTGAAACGCGGCATCGTTTCCTGGCTTGTCTAATTGAAAATTAAATACAAAAATTTTACTAAATTGTTTCACAAGAACTTTTAGTTTAGCGGATGATTCCTTATTAAAAAAAAATTGAAAATATATTTTAAGGTTTAAATTATATACTTATATCATCCTCCATGCCGAATATAAAAATAGATATTATTTTTTTATTTTCCATTAAAATTACAAACGATGCCCCGATATTATTTTCAAAATCTCCCCTGAGGCTGAATGTTGAAATTTTGTTAAAATGTAGCGGAATGTGGCCGAATATAAAATATTAGTAAAAGGTGTAAAACGAAAAATTAGGTTGCAATTAGACTATTAGACCCCAAACTTCTGAGCTCATGAAGTTCTGCAGCCCTCCCTCCCCTTTCTTAATTTTAATAATAATTAACTTACCAGTAAGTTTAACTGTGACGTACATGACATTGGCAGAAATAAATTTCTCACAATCATACTGCCTCGGTTACCTTCATTTTTAATTACTAATCAGGCACCTTTGATTGTGAGTTCATAATGCAGTTATATCATAGTCAAACTTGCTGGTTAGTGTATTCTGATTAAAAATCTTTGTGCAATCCAAGTACTGAGCATGAACTCGTTATCGTTATCGAAAAACTGCTGGTTGTCATATTTGTCCCTCCAGTCTCTTTATTTACATGTCAATTAAATTGGAATTTTTATTTAATTCTGTCTAAAATAATTATTTTTTTAACAATGAACCAGTGGCGGCTCGTCAGGGGAAAAAATAAATAAAACGAGGAGGAAAGTTTCTCGACAATATTAAATATTAATCTACAAATACAGCTTAAATTTTAGACCTTGAAAAATAATTACGTTCGAATTAATAATATTAATTCAATCCGAATGTAGTTATGCATAATAGGGCTACTACGGTTAACTCCCATGGACAATAATTATAAACGCTCGTGCATTTTAGCGCGCCCCAGCGACCTTATCCGTTAGCTCAAAGCAAGTGAAGACCCAACGCCTAACATGGCTTTGATATTCACCGTTGCTATGGTTACGTGACGTTAGTCACGCAAACAGCATGTAACAATTTGCATTATGATAAAGGAACATTTAAAAATAGATCAGTTGTATGCATCATTGTTTTAGCATTGGTTCGCCTAACCTTAAGGTATTTATTTTGAGGCGTCGCGAAACTTACGGTTATAGATATCGTTTTTACGTGATTTACTGTGTGACTAAAAAGGTTTTTTTTTCAGTTAATTCAGTAGTGTACGTACCTACTTAGTTGTGTGTTTTAAAAATGAACCCAATTAATGACATAGTTTGTAATTTGTTGGAAACTCCATTCAGTCGTTGTATATATGAGGATAAGAGAGACGTTTGATTACATGGGTTTTAAGTCAATGTTTGTTTAAGTACTTCTTTACTATTTCCTTCGCTGCCAGGGCCATTCCGAGGGGACCTACTGCTTAACGCGGGTTCCGAACCACAATCCTATAACTTTTCTATTTAACATTTTTCGCTAGCTATATCTTACTTTAAAAAATTATCGACGGTATTTATACATAAATGCGATCCTTTGTAGGTATTATCAAAAAAAATGCACTTTAAAAAAATTAATTCGACCGGTCCATGCGATTTTTGATTAAGTGGGCAGTATTTTATGTAAAAGGCTGATCTATATTTTATCATAACCCTGTATAAGCTTCAGAATGCTAACTTTTTAGGTTTTATTTTCATTTTTCCACCATCAAACAAAGACAAACCTAGTTTTGTTGGGAGACGCCTCATCCATTCAAGAACATTTAATTATAATTTACCACCCTCCTATTCTTCGTCACTTCTATGTTAATTTAAAAGGCAGTATTATTTTTACTGCGAAGTAAGTGTTGTGAATCTCTCTGTGAGCCGACATATTTGTACAAGCTTAGTCATTGTACACACAGGATCGGACTGTCATAAACTCATACTCAATACGTACCTAAGTCCTAAAGTAATTGTAGTGGGGAGACTCAAAAACTTGAAAAGTAAGCGATCCTGTTCGTTTAGATGTGATTATTTCCTTCTTAACCATCTGCACCCTCACCGAACTTCATTATGAAGGTCAGGAGGTTTTTCCAGAGATACCATGCTTCAATCTACCTTGTGCTTCACAAGCACCCAGGAAGTGCTAGTTTCTTCTGTTTCTATTTGACACTAAAAGCAAATTGGGTCCTCCGCAATATTAATTTAATGTCATGTGTTCTCTCCGCTAGCACCAAAGTTGAATATATTCAGAGCCTTATGACAATGAACTTCCGATACAAGTAAAAACCTACCGTAAACCGGGGCTACTTTGACATAGTTTTAGAGGATTATTTAGCGCCAATATTTCTTTAACTCCCATTTTTTAATCTTATATAAACAATTAGGTATACCGGGTCCGCCAACGTGGCGGGGATGGAAGATTAAATCATTATCGAGGAGCTTATCAAAAATACTAAACCAGCATAAGGTATCGACTTAAAAGCGGCATATTTTAAAAATATTTTACATTATACAGGGTGGCTCAAAAATGTGTGGCGGACTAAACTTGCATTTTTTTAAATGGAACACCCTATATATTATATTATTTTATAATTCCCTATACAATTCCACGTATATTTTATATAAAATGTCATATGTCTAATTTCAATTGTTTTTGAGTAGGTAATTGACGTTTAAAATATGGCATTTTTTGACTTTGACAGGCTGTAACATTGGAACGGTTCATCTTAGAGAAAAATGGTTTTCACCTCCCTATCTTAGTTTTTCATTCTCTATCCAAGGAAACCAACCTCCGATTTACCATGTTAAACCAAAAAAACGGTTTTAACGGTTTAACATGGTAAATCGGAGGTTGGTTTCCTTGGATAGAGAATGAAAAACTAAGATAGGGAGGTGAAAACCATTTTTCTCTAAGATGAACCATTCCAATGTTACAGCCTGTCAAAGTCAAAAAATGCCATATTTTGAACGTCAATTACCTACTCAAAAACAATTGAATTTAGACATATGACATTTTATACAAAATATACGTGGAATTGTATAGGAAATTAGAAAATAATATAATATATAGGGTGTTCCATTTAAAAAAATGCAAGTTTAGTCCGCCACACTTTTTTGAGCCACCCTGTATATTGTAAAATATTTTTAAAATATGCCGCTTTTAAGTCGATACCTTATGCTGGTTTAGTATTTTTGATAAGCTCCTTGATAATGATTTAATCTTCTATCCCCGCCACGTTGGCGGACCCGGTATAACTATAAAACAGGTGGTGTCAAAGTAACCACAAAACGTGTCAAAGAAACCTTGAAAATCAAAGTAGACCTGGTTTAAGGTATATTATAAGTCCAAAAAGACTGTCAGTGATTCATCGCTTTCATGCAAAGAGTTGTACGATGTCAGAAGAAACAATTTCAATATTTTTTTGACATTCTAATAGGACAAAAATATTTATTTTCATTACATTTTTCTCGTCAGACTTTGTACAACCCGCTAGTCTCGATATGAAAGCGATGGGACAGTAAGCTTTTGTCAGCGACCTTGTAAAGTTATTTAAAATTTGACTAACAGAATCTAAAATACTTAAATTTTAAATCAAAAGTCAGTTCTTTAACTGATGGAAAATCAATTATTCATATCTGTCCTGCGGCAACGCTGTATACTCCGGCTGACGGCATGTAATAAAAGAAGTTAGTGTAAAGTAGCGATTTTGAAGCTGTTTTACTTTTAAAAAGTGTGAAATGAATAAGGGAAATGACTGTAAAGTTTAAAATAGCTAGAGCTTTAAATTATTTGTGATCTAATAGACTTTTAATTTTGGCCCTTCATTAGAACAACATAATTCCTGAAAATGGTAATAAATTAATATATAATTCGAAAAATACGTTACATGAGAAACATCGTTTAAGGATACGTGTTCCAAAATCTTTTAACTGAAGTAAATAGTCTATAGTCTATATCAGAAAGGTGTAGAGTAATACAATGGGGAATTCCGTCCAGTTCGGCTCAATTTCGGTGTCGGCCTTAGGCGTAGGTAAATTTTGTGCATTAAATTATTTATGATAACTACCCAAAGAAAAAAAAAACAAGATAATTTGATAAAGCAGGAACTATTAGCTATAGCAAAGTTATACAAACATCGTTTTATAAAATATGCCGTGAAAGATATAGCTAAAAAACATATTGTAACTGGGCTGCCCACACCGCCATATCATTGCGAACTAAATACTATAGAACTTATATGGGCGCAAATGAAGGGATTTGTAGCAAGACACAACATGACATTCAAAATGAAAGACGTTAAGCTACTGTTTGATCAAGCCATTAAGGAAGTAACACCAGAGAATTGGCGAAAAGCAGTCCATCATGTCATTAAAGAAGAAGAGAAAATATCAGATCTTGACCACCTGATCGATCGCACCGTCGTCGACCCGTTAATTATAACGTCAAAAGATGACGAAGAATGTTATGATTTTTTATAATTTAATTTCTGTATAATATATTTTTTGTATTTTGTATTTTTTTTATATTGCTTAATAAAAAAATAAGTGTATATAATACTACTTACATAATGCACGCCTTTGTCATACCATTTTCAGTGTTTGTGAATGGATAACAATAGGCAAAACCCATAAATTTACCCAAACCCGGGTGGTACTATCTGCACTTGATGAAAATAAATAATTTTGCAATGAAATCAATGCCAACGCATGAAAGTGGCTTAAATATTCGTTGGGTCACTCTGTAGTCCCTTTGCATACCTAATGAGCTTTTATTACTCTACACCTTTCTGAAATAGACTATAATTTAAAAAAATATTTGGTGACGCAGTAATGAGAGAAAAATGCTAGGATAAAGTCAAAACAAAATTTCATTCTGATAAAATGATATTAACAACTCGCAACTTTCTTATTAATTAATACACCCCTGTTCACTTTCAACCCCTATCGAACCAAAACAGAGAGGGTGGACCCAAATGCCTCCCAATTACTGTCTCATCGCCTGCTTGATCAGACCGACAGACCCTGCTGACAACACACCGATATCTGATGATAACGATTTGATTCCGTCAAGTCATCGACCAATTATTCTAACGTTACTATTTTATTATTTTTATTGACGTGCACAATGCACCTGGTCATGTGGTCTTTATTATTAAATTATTGTGAACACGCGTTAGTATTTCGTCGCTGAGGAACATTGTTCACTCGCGCTTTGCTTTTATAACGGTTAGTCAAAAACGACCAAGCTGTTGAGTTCATGGCAAGATATTTTTATGTTCAATCTATTTTAAGAGAACCAAAATCTTTTACATAAAATACACAACACTCAACACAACTATGGCTGTCTACAGATGTACAATTACGGTCATTTAAACTTGGGAAGGAAATCTGTCAGATTTTGACTTTTTTTAAATTTTTGGTAAATTATACAGGGTGATTCCTAAGTTGATACTTCTTTTTTAGCTGTGTATAGAAGGCATTAAAATAAACAACAGTTTCAAATACCTTTTTTCAAAAAACTCAAAAATAAGGTAGGTACTTACATTCATTTATTACACTATGGATCAAATAAGGTTCTGCCTAACTTGCCCGCCGTTGAATAACATTAAGAAAACTTCTAGGTGTTGAGCCTGCAAGGGAAAGCGTTCTGTGTATAATCTCGAAGCAGCAGCCGCACTTTGACGACGCTCACCGTAAATTAGCACCATATCTACTAGTTCATTGTTTTCAAATTTTACCATTTTTAAATGTCACAAATTTAAAATTAACTTGCTTTAGAAAAACACACCACAGCGTATTGCCAAATAACTCACCACCGACTCGTAAATTGCATGACTAATAAGACCAACAACATAAAGTATAGCAGGCTACGTTTTGATGACCAGGCCCTCACTTAGATTTTTTTCTACTGTATCTCGCCTATTTGTAAGTTTTTGAAAAAAGGTTTTTGAAATTGTTGTTTATTTTAATGCCTTCTATGCACAGCTAAAAAAGGAGTATCAACTTAGGAATCACTCTGTATTTACAACACATCATAATAATACATTTTTAATATTTTAGCGCGGTCCTCGCTTTGTCCAAGATAGAGAGTTGGTCCTTCTAGGCATTGAAGTTACCAAAGCCCTTGTGAAGTGAAGGATTCACGCTTCTGAAGATTTATTTTTTAATTAATCCAAATTTTGTGGCCTAATATTATTCTCACCATTAATTTTTTTGACTAAAACACCCCTAACTTGTTCCATTACATTTAAATCTGGACTACGTGAGGGCCATGGTAAAATGGTAATTTGTTCCTGTTCCGTCCTTTCCCTTGCTTGTCGGGCTGTATGAATGGGATAGTTATTTTGCTTTCTGGAAATCGATCTAATACGGAATGTAACATGGTAGTGTGTAAAATATTTATGTATACCTGTGTATTAAATAGTCCTTCAATAAAATGACACACGCCTACACCCAGAGCATCCATCCTCAGAAGTTTATGGAAAATCGACCACTATTTGAATTCTTTTGGGTAAATCTTTCTTCGAATCGAGTTCTTGGAGGCTTATCTACTCTTAGTCTTCCGTTATAGCAAGACTGAAACACTAGCGACATTTTGGCAGCCAACAAAATGCCGCTAAACAATATTTCAAACGTGATGTTCTCGGAATCCACATGCACAATGGTGACAATAACCAGTTTTTGCCAAACAACAAAATACCGCTATTCGATTTTTCAGACGGTAAAATTTCGACAACCGCTGACTCCTGAAACCCGAAATTAGCTTCGTCAGAAAGACTGACACTTGCCGCTCAATATGAAACAGGGTTTTTACCAAATTGCACTGGCAGTTTCAGAGAAATTTGTTTGAAATATCGTTTAGCGGGAATTTGTTATGTTTTCAACAAGAAACCGATGCCTTTATTTTTAGACGTCACTTTGGACAAGAGGGAAGTTTTGTTTGCCCTTGTTTATGGCTTTATAGAGCGCGAGGAAGAAGGCGACTTTTTTTTTAAATTTTTTTTAGAAGTCACTTTTCATTTGGATAGTGCCCACTCAAAAATCAGCGGGCCCGGTTGTGTCCACCCATCCCAAAAATCCTGGCGTCGCCACTGTCAAGTCTATTAGTATCCAGGCTACTACATTTCTTTTAAGTTTCCCCGTGTAAGGAATGCCTTAAACATTTTAGAAAACCATAGACAGAACAAATATTAAAATAGTTTTGGACTGGTCCGGTACCGTGACTTTAGTCACAGTTAACCTGTTTGACTGAAAAGCGCCCGACCATATCAAACAAAACTGTGAAGAAACTAGGGGATTCGCTGAGCTAAGAATACTCAAGGTCTTTAGATAGATAGGTTGCCTTGTAAGCTTGGTGTCATGGCGGGCGAAACGTCATCGCCTACGTCACAAAACGTCTTTTCAGACATTTGTATACAGAATTAGCATTGTTTATTCTGTTATTTCTGTTTTCGAAGTGGTTTTCAGCGAATTTTCAAAGTTGTAAGGTGTTTTAGAGACTTATATTTAAAGATAAAGAGACATTTTATCAATATATTCATCAGTATAGTGCAATAAAAGGTAAATAATAAACATAAATGACATTCAAAGTGAATTAGGTAAAAATTGTTTTATTTGTATTTTTAAGATGCCTGGGACGATATGTAGTATCGCGTATCGCTACCTGTAAAAGCTGCCAAGCACAGGCAAAGAGGGATGGAGAAGCTGTGCGGTTTTTTACATTTCGTAAAAATCATATAGTAAGAAAGCAATGGGTTAAACTTTGTTGTGGAAAAGACACCTTTAACCCTAACCACAAAAATATTTGCAGTAAACATTTTGAGTCTTGTCAATTTGAGGACGAAATACACTCTAAATTAAATAACGCTCAACCTAAGTGGCTAAAAAAAAACTGGTAAGTTAGAAACAAATATAATGTAACTTAAACTTAACATAGTTTTGTAATTTTAGCAATACCCATATTAGTATTGGCAAGACCCCAACAAGACCCCATCAGAGAGAAAAAAAAGGATAGAAAAAAAGGAAAGGAAGGAAATTATTTCTAATCTTCTGAAACCTAAAGAAAATACAATTAATATTGTAAAAAACAGAAACTCTTTCTCGACTTTCTCCCCCTGTTTTTGAAATTGAGAATTTCCCATCAACAAGCAAAACTACGCCTTATGAAATTTTATTTAAAAAGTACCGGGATCTTTAAGAAGAAAATGAATGTTTAAAAAACCAAATTAGCAATGATAAACAAACAATAGGAAGTAGGGATGTAGTTTTTCTTATAATGTAGCTTAATCAGTAGCGAAGCACGTATTTTGGTCTGGGGGGAGGGGTGGCTGTAGTCATAAAAAAACTTTTATTGTCATGATATCGCCAAATTTTATTGGACTCAACAACTGGGTTTTTTCATCTACTATCTACTACTAAATTCATCAATCATCAGGTGCTTATTCGCCCTTAGATACGTCTTTGAGCTTAACTGATGGTTGATCTGTACAACTGTTACCTTTTGCTTTGTCATAAATTAAAGTAGTTTTAGTAAAATGTTTTTGTATTCAAACAATAATTATTTACTTTTTTATCTGTACAGAACAATAAAATATAAGTTTTATAAGAAATAAACAAAATTTATATATATTTTTAAAAATAAACATTGAAAACAGCAGCTACAACTCGTACGTTTTTTTTTAAAGTAAACTTTAAAGTGAGTAAAATGAAACTGCACCCTGTGTTCGGTCTGTATTTGTAGACTTATCTACCTACAATAAAAGAAAAACAGAAAACTGAATATTTAATATTACGGTCCAAGCTTCAGTTCAATTTTATTTTTATAAAATTCGCTTCCAGAAATAAGAAAACTAATTTATTAGGTCCATAAATACTAAAATTTTCTAAAAACGATCAAATATATATACCGTGCTCTGTTCATTTCATAGAAAGGCGTATCTGTCTCTCTTTGTCTGTTGCATTCATAATAGACCCGTATAAAAAAGACGTTTTGTGACGTCATCAGCAGGCAGGCTCTAATTGGTCAGAAGTTACCAGACAACCGTTCTTTTTAGTAACCGTGGAGAATACTTACTTTTTTCTTTCTTGCAGTGTTTCAGGTTGCTGAGGTAGAGTTGTTCGAGGTGAGCAGACTGTATGTTATCTGCAGGTAAGTTTTAGTTTTTCTAATTTATTTGTCTATTTACATGTATATTTATGTACCTGTACCTAATTCCATAGAAGCCATAAATGCAGTCAGAATTCATTGCGCCATGTTATGATAGGATATACAAAGGTGTGGTGGCTCTTCGGCACGTACGAAAACACTTATAGGTATATCTAGGTTTTGTTTCCAGTAAATCTTTTAAACATTTTGACTGCAGGTGCAGAAATGAAAATAGAAGTTAAATATACAACCCAAGAAAGTAAAAGTGGGTTTTTATAATTTCGTTAAAGTAAATAGTACCATTTAAATGCCAAAATAATAATTCGAGAAAATATTTATTCTATTTTAAATAATCTATAGGTATTATATAAAAGAAAACGTTCTTTTCTTCTAGATTGTCAAAAATGGTGGTAGAATTTCAAAATATTTACATTATTTTGTACGCTATACAGGGTGATTCCTAAGTTGATACTTCTTTTTTAGCTGCGTATAGAAGGCATTAAAATAAACAACATTTTCAAATACCGTTTTTCAAAAAACTAAGTGCGGGCCTGGTCATCAAAACATAGCCTGCTATACTTTATATCCCTTATTAGTCATGCTATTTACGGGTCGGTGGTGAGTTATTTGGCACTACACTGCGGTGTGTTTTTTTGAAGCAAGTTCATTTTAATATGGTGACACGTGAAAATGGTAAAATTTGAAAACAATGAACAAGTAGATATAGTGCTAATTTACAGTGAGTGTCGTCAAAGTGCTTCGAGATTATACGCAAAGCGCTTTCTCTGGCGGGCTCATCCTACACCCAGAAGTTCTCTTAATGTTATTCAACGGGCAAGTTAGGCAGAACCGTATTTGATCCATAGTGTAATAAATGAATGCAAGTAGGTAGATACCTTATTTTTGAGCTTTTTTAAATAAGGTACTATTTGAAAATGTTCTTTATTTTAATGCCTTCTATATACAGCTAAAAAAGAAGTATCAGCTTAAAAATCACCCTGTATAATCAGAAACTTATTTTATTCACTATATTACAGATAATATAGGTTATCTGGATATTGTAAATTTAAAACATTTATGAAAATTTGCTAACCAAAAATTTTTTTCCGCTAGTTGTTATGCAAAATTACAGCTAATCATTTTTTGGGTATTTGGTGTGGGACTACCAAAAGATCGTGTTAAGGGCTATATACAACCCAAGGACGTTGACACCATAGGCTTTAGTATAAAAACTTTCGTTTGCTATGAACACTTACCCTATAATGACGTGAACAACAGAGTTAGAAACTGGCCTGCAGGTAGTGACATGCTACCAATAGTAAAGTTTCACTTCAGGTGGTTTTCTTATCAGAAAATTTGAGTGTTTTGTGAATATTCTTTGCTAGAACTACTGGAATACCTTATTAAATGATCCATTTAATTAGTCGGTAAGTTTTTTTCGATTTTTTTTATAAAAAGGGTTTTACAAAATCAATGCATTACCATTATTATCTCGATAACTATAAGCGATAGAGAGTTGGTTAAATGGAGGAAAATTTGCAGATTTTAATGCTGAACATTTGTTAAGAAGAAATGTAATCAAATTTCAGAGAAATCGGCATTTTTGGGGCTTGTTCGGCGCGAAGAACTAGCTAAGTTAATGTTGGATCATATTGAACACAATGATTTCTATATAAAAATTGTTATTCCATTCTTGAAAACCAAAATTATGCGAGAATTTGTTATAACTGAAGGAAATGTGACAGGTGTCAACTGTTTAAGTATTTTTTGAAAGTATGCTAAACTTCGTCCTCTTAATGCAACTCACAGGCAGTTTTTTGTATTCTATGGAAAAGGAAAATGCACCTCCCAGCCTGTCGGAATTAATAATTTTCGAAGTATACCAAAAAAGATTACAACAAAACTTGGATTAAATAATCCCGAAGGATACAGTGGACATTGTTTTAGGAGGTCCTCAGCCACCATTCTAGTTGATGGTGGTGCAGATATGCAGATGTTTAAGCGTCATGGGGGCTGGAAATCCTCTTCTACGGCAGAAGGCTACGTTGAGAATTCTTTAGAAAATAAGAAACAAATAGCAAAGAAGATCATGGGGTCAGATACTGATTTAATGATTGGAAATTCGAACGTAAAGGGCTCCATCACATCCACTTCTGGTATACAAATTTCTAACTGTAAAAAGTGTTATATTTTAATTAATAATTCGTAATTAATTTTATAATTGTTAATAATAAATCATTCTTCTAAAAAGTGTGGTTTTATTTAAAAGCAAAATTTTAATAAAACCGTTTTTTGCCATTACAGCACTAGTGCTGTAATGGAAAAATGGCCTTACAAAACGATTTACAGAACTGTAAAATTCATATTACTAAATGAAAGTAGATAAAAAATCTTTGAGACGTATTTTTGGATTTAGAAAAAATCTTACTCCCAGAGCCGCTGTAAGCAGCGATCCATTTAAAATCCCAATCACGCTGTATAACCTATCCATTTATATCCTTTTAAGAAAAACCTCTGAAATTCCACGAACTGCCCAAAAGATCCTCCACAGAGGGTTGCGCGCAGTGCCGGTTTATAAAAGCGAATGTGCTAAAACCACAAAAACGAGTCACAAAGTCAGGTAAACTAACCAAAAAATCTTGACACTTGTAGAAAGGTAAATACCCGACGCCGACGTTACAAAATAAAAACAATATTATAGCATCAGAGTTGCGGCCTTTTGTTACTCTTAACTTATAGATGTGTGTGGTCCTTTATAAAAAAAAATGCTGACCGCAGTTTTATCTGATATAATGGAGTGAAGAGTGATGTGATGGGAATTAATTCGGTAGGAGTGCTTCTTCACTTAACACTGTTCGACGGAACGATGTTCTAACCGTTTATGGATGTATCATTTTATATTTTTAGATGTATGAGAAAAAGTAGATACTCGATGTCCGATGGCATGTAGTTATTTAGGGGAACGGGACCCATAATACACTTGGGCCCATTGGTGACTCGTGATTAACGTTACAAGGGGGAGGGGGGGTCATAACGAAATTAGGTTTTACCAGTGGCGTGCAATGTTGTTTTAACCAGGGTTGGGTAGGCAAAAATTGCATTTAAGATAAAAATTTAACTTCTGTAGCATTCAATCACTTTATTTCATTTTTGAGTTTGTGGAAAGAATACTGTGACAGAAGAAGAATAAAACTACATTGTTTGTAAATTAGTTTAACACGGCAGTCTTTACATAAAAATTATTTTAAAATATCGTCATAAAAATTGGGGTTGCGTTTTAAATCCTGCAAAAGGTCACCCCACAGAGAGATTATTGTTAATTTACTTAAGCGTGTGTTTAGTAAATAGGTTTGGATTCTTCTTAATTCAAACAAGGATCGCGTTCTGCAGACGCACTGCTAGCCGCAATAGTAACAATTAACGCCTCCATATTTCTTTTTTTCCGAAACCCGACGGCGCGAAGTCTAGCAAAAGGGCGAAAACACTAATTATAAATTAAAAATCTATGATCCGCCTGATTGAACCAATGTTACCAAAAACAAAGTCAATATTTAGGCGAAATATGATGATAAGCTTACTGATTATTAAATATTATCAGTAAAAATTATTTGAATTGTCACAAAAGGGATTCTTATTTTACGATACCTTATCCCCCCTTTAAAAATATCCTAACTAAACTAATTAATAATAAAACTTATAGAGGCGTGTTTCATACTTTATATTGAGAAAGCGAAGTATTTTCCAAACTAAGGTAAAACTTGAAGATTGGCACCAATGCACTTACCAAACGGGTGCTTTCTTGGCACCAGCTGATAGATGAAGGAAGGTCAAAGGTTACGACGGGTTTATTTGTTATCTGTTATCTGTTGTGTGTTGTTATCTCTTTTTATCCCTAGTGCCTATCGGCTCTCTTGCTTGCTTCCAATGTACAAAATCAGTGCATTTGCATAAGACGCTAATATACAGCGAGCTCTTTGCTTTTAGAACGGTCTTACGGCATGCTTATACAGGGATCTACTTTACGATATACCTAAATAATCAAAGAATCCGTTCGTGGAAATGATATAGGATTAATTTTTCGGGCCTATATTATTTATTATATTAATGTAGAGATAAATTGCCAAAGTTGGGTTACACGGATAAAAACGAAAATACAAAAAAAATTGTTTCTGTTGATAATATATTTTATTTACCCGAATTTCAATATACCCGGTATAGGTATACTTGCCCATCATTGTATCTATTTTAAAAATACCCCAATATAAGAGAGCCGGGCCGGTAAAAATTTCTTTCTTGGCCCCTGCTCGACACCCCTGATTACAATTTTTATCAAGTTCTATTTATCTTTTTTAGAAGCCTTCCTACTGCATTTTCGCTGAAATGATGTATTGGTCTTTTTGTTCACACCTTATGAATATGCAGGCATTATAACTACCCACGTTGAAACGTGCATGAATGAGTGTCTGAGATAAGGGGTTGGCGGGAAATAGCCAGGTTTTGCCAACCAACAAAATCCCGCTAAACGATATTTCAAACGTGATTTTCCCGGAATCCACAGAAACAATTTTTTAAAAACCTGTTTCATATTCAGCGGCAAATATAATTCTTTCCAGAGAATCAAAAATTCGCATGCACCAGCCAGTGGTGAGAATTTAGGGACTGAAAAATTGATTAGCGGAATTTTGTTGGTTGGCAAAATGTCATCAATATCGTCGTGTAAATTTGACAGTTATTATTATTTGTACCGCGAAAAAAGGATAAAATATTTTTTATTTAGGCACTTTTTACAGGGTTTTTGTTTATAATAAAATAAGACCGTGTTGTCTTGTTGTGTCTTTATCCTTAGACTATTTTGTTTTGTATACGAGATCGTATTTAACCCTCCTTCAGTGGCGGCTCGTCAGATGAAGTAGGTGAAGCTTCACCAAAAAAAAATAAAACTGGGAGGAAAGTTTTTCGACAATATTAAATATTAATGTACCAATACAGCTACCATTTTAGCCCTTAAAAAATAATTATGTTCGAATTAATAATATTAATTTAATCCGAATGTAGCTATGCATAATAGGGCCACGGTTAACTCCAATGGACAATAATTATAAACACTCAACATTTTGACGCGGCTCAGCCGACCGTGTCTGTTAGCTCAAAGCGAGTGGTATTCACCGTTGCCATGGTTATGTGACGTCAGTCACGCAAACAGCATGTAACAATTTGCATTATGATGAAGGGAAATTTAAAAATAGATCAGTCGTATGCACCATTATTTTACCATTGGTTCGCCTAACCTTAAGGTATAAAACACACCGTTCTTAATTAAAATAAATTAGCTCTCCTATTTATTATTATCATTATTAACATTGATAATGAAAAATTTAGTTTTATAAAAATTGTTGGAAATGACCACCTTCACTTCCGCCTGTCTAATTTAATTTAATTATTTTAATTAAGAACGGTGTGCCTGAGGAGAAAAACGTAAGAGACCATTTTTATGCAGAATTGTCCAGGCTAATCAGAAATAATATCCACATGAAAAAATATCAGTGACGTCCCACTTTTTTTCTAAAAAATATATAATCGCTTACTTTTAAAAATTATTCTATTGGCGATAACGCTGAAACGAACGGAGATATCGAGCTGCGGTTTTAATATTTGTTCTAACAAATTTAATCTACTTTTCGATTATGGTATCATAATTATACCGTATGATTTATTTTTTCGGAGTAAAATCAAATAATGTGTTATTATTACAAATTGCGCCCTCTAGCATTTTTTTTGAGAACTATTATGGACAACTAAATACGATTGGTAAAAGTGCATACATTTCTCTTTTAAACAGTCTTTAGTTTGCTAAAATCGGATAAGTCGTTTATAAATTACAGCGATTTAACTGATTACACATTCAACCGCTTTCCCCTCTTTTATTAAAGTCGGTACGCCAATGAGCATAAGACCAAAATGATGCATAATTGTCCAAGCTTTTCAATGGTGTAATCAAAGATATACCTTAATGTGGAATTTTCGAAGATATGTTAACTTTTAAAATTTACTTTTCAATTACGCCCTCTTGCGACAAAATGCGGAACTTAAAAATTATTTCCAGGATTTTCTCATAACCACTTTAGTTATAATTTTTTTCCCTGAGTTTCTATACTCAGTAGTTTCCGAGATACGGCCGAGAGCCATTCTAAGTGGGACACCCGGTACAAAAAGTAACATTATTATCCACCTATGCATAATAATAACATAAGCAGGAGTGGAGCTTCCTTATGCCGCGCGGCGCGCTTAATAAATCGATATTTTAGTAATTCAATTAATTTTATAATTTTAAATGTTCCTATTGTGGTTTATTACTGCCCTTTACCATAGACAGATTATATTAACTTATTTTGAACTTTGTTTTTGCTACCTTGATTTCAAATAAGCTTAAAAATTATTTCTGTATACGTTAATATTTATTAGCTAGCTGATGAAATGGACATCATAGCAAAAATAATGAGGGTTGGGGCCATAGAGGCCATGTAGCCACCGGGGCCAAATGATTTCAGTCCGCCCGTTCGTCGAAACGTTGCTACTTGATTAAAGTAGTATTTCATTATTACATATTTTATTAGATACGACATACGAAACTGCCTTATGTGGTTACCATACTTACTTACACTCTTAAAAATGACTTGGTATTTGGTACTAATTTTTATTTGTTCTCGTGTTTACGTTACCAAAAATAACTATTTTTAGTTAGGAAAACAAAAAAGATTTTTTTCTTGGTTATATTTACCAAAAAATGATGCCATCAGAACAAAGAAAATATCATATTTTCATATTAGTTGGCAGAAATAAAATATTTTGTTTAGCTGAATTTTACTCTGTATAGGTACCTACAGTGTGACCAGTAAAGTCCGCATCATATGGGAAATTTTTTTATTCGTAGCTTTATTCGAAATTTGACTTTGGCATCAGTTTCTGCTTCAATCGAGATGAAAATTTAACCAAAAAATAGTAGTCACGTGATTCGCATTATAGGTCAAATTTTAATTTTTCTACAAAAAAATTTAAAAAGTGGGGTTATTTGTCAAAATATTGAAAGAAGTTATTTAAAAAAGTTTTTCTAAATACAATTTTTAGCCCATATGCAAAATTTCAGCTGCCTAAGATAATTTTGATTTTTTTCCCATATTTTGTAAATTACACCACTGTTTAATTAATAAATATTCCACCTTACGATGAGCCACGAAAACCAAGTTGGCCGTAAAACAAATGATAAAAAAGATCAACAGACCATTGCTTTATTAATGACAGTCAAATCGCTTTTCTGTTTGACATAGTGGTTTTTAATTAGTACTGCATATTAAATAACAAAAAATGTTAACTTTACAGGAAAAAATCGAAATTGTATTAATATGTGGTGAAAACACAAGTCATCGTGTAGCAGCCAACATTTTTAATGAAAGGTATCCAGGAAAAATGTGCAAATCTACTGTGAGTAGGATTATGGTAAAATTTAAATCAACTGGATCGGTGGAAAATTTATTTAAAAAGCCTCACAATCCTATAAAACATACTGAGCAAGTCCAATTAAATGTGTGCCTAGATGTTGTGGAATATGCTCAAACTAGTGTTAGACATGTCTCTTGCAGAACTGACGTTCTAAGAGAGAGTGTAAGGAAAATTTTGAAGAAAAATAAATTTAAACCTTATAAACCAAAATTTATAAATACTCTTAAGGAACAAGATTATGACATACGTTTGGGATTCTCTTTTTGGTACCAGGGAGAAAAAGAAGGAAATGCGTCTTTTCCCTTTCACGTTTTATGGACCGACGAGGCCACTTTCACTTCAAACGGCGTTGTTAGCTCTCAAAATTGTAGATGGTGGGCTCAAGAAAATCCCTATTTTATAATAGAATGCAGGTACCAGTATTCCTTTAAAACAAATGTGTGGTGCGGTATCTTAAACGACCAAGTTGTTGGGCCCTATTTTTTTCGAGGTAATTTAAACTCTGAAGAATTCCTACGCTTCCTTAATACCGAGATCGTTGAAGTTTTGGACAATATGCCTATTGAAATAAGGCATAATTTGTGGTTTCAGTGTGACGGTGCTCCCATCCATCATGCAAGACAGGTTAAAGAACGTCTCTTGGAAATGTTTAGGGGCAAGGTAATTGGGCGTATTATGGAGCAATACTGGCCGCCTAGGTCCCCGGATTTAACTCCACTTGATTTTTTCTTGTGGGGTTACCTAAAACAAAAAGTCTACAAGCAAAGACCTTTCCGTAATATTGAACATTTGGAAACGGTCATTCGAAACTGTATTTTTGAAATAAGACCCCTTAGCATCAGAAACACCATCAAGGAAGTGTCAAGAAGAACAATTGTTTGTATTGAACGCAATGGACAGCACACAGAAATGTAATTTTAAATTTTAAGTTTTTGAATTGTTTTAAATTTAATTAATATAAATTAAAAAGGTGGAATTATAAATTATTATAATATGATTTTTGATTAGAAAACTAGACTCTTTTCAATTATACTATTTTGTTAATATTAAGGTGTTATACTTTTAGACACAAACTACGTGTTCAAAAATACTTATTTTATGAAGCTTATTATACAGGGTCAAAAATAAATAAACTTTGCATCACATGTGACGAAATTTTAAAAGCCCTATTTGTATTTTGTAGAAAAACTCACATTTAAGATGGCGCCAGCTTATAGGAAATGTGTCTGGAATAAGACATTGTTGCAACTAAGAAGTTTTATGTAGGTTGCATCGAGTTTTATTTTGCAACAGTGGTGTAATTTACAAAATATGGGGAAAAAATCAAAATTATCTTAGGCAGCTGAAATTTTGCATATGGGCTAAAAATTGTATTTAGAAAAACTTTTTCAAATAACTTCTTTCAATATTTTGACAAAGAACCCCACTTTTTAAATTTTTTTGTAAAAAAATTAAAATTTGACCTATATAATGCGAATCACGTGACTACTATTTTTTAGTTAAATTTTCATCTCGATTGAAGCAGAAACTGATGCCAAAGTCAAATTTCGAATAAAGCTACGAATAAAAAAATTTCCCATATGATGCGGACTTTACTGGTCACACTGTATATCTTATTTAAATGTTACATCACTACAAACTTGTATTTATCAATTAAGCTTGTTGTAATAACACATTATGAATTTGTAGTCCCTATCATTTTGTTAATTCTGATTAAGATACATTCTGAGTTACCAGAACTAACTTTTCTTTTCAAGTAATATTATTCTTCATATTTATAACTAACGGCATTAACAGAGACTTGACGCCCTTGCCCGGTGGGTGACATGTGACATCATTCTAGCCAGGACTGTCAGGAGGTTATGTTTATGTTAGGGTGCTTTTGCGGTTCCGTGTCTATTTTTTCGTGTTTTTAAGGCAATAATTGGCCATTTTCATGGCCGTGCCCGTGTGGAAAATGGATGTGACAATATTTGTTGTTTATTTGTGTTTATTGTTCTTCTTGTGTACGTTTTTATTGGCAGAAGGAAGTTAAATCATAAGTAAGTAAACATTTTATTTTTTATCATTGCAGTTGTACATTAGAAAGTTTAAATGAGATTTTTATAAAGCATGGCAAGGTTTGTTTTGTTTTTGTTCTATGTTCCATTTCTATAAAAGAACGTCATATTGATGACTTTTTAATCTGACCAAGTACAACAAATTTCATATAGCTGTATATTTTAAATAGAAAGTCCAGGGGATATTTTTTGTTTTTTAATAATCGCAGTTGCAGATAAGAAAATTTAAATAAGGACAAAGAACAATCCAAAAGGTTAAGTAAAATAAGTTAAAAATCTAGTGTTTCTGTTTTGTATTGCATAAGTATGTATTATAAATAATTTTTTTTATAGAAACCATAATATCCCTGATAATTTATTCCAATTAGTTTACGCATACCTAATAGAGTAGTAATACCAAGGCATTTTTTTATTTAAATGGGGACCTAGAAAGGAAAAATTTTCGTTACTAAGTATAAATTACATATGACATTTTTTTTAGAAATGAAACAGACTTCTTTTAAAGTTATTTCTATCAAATCAACTTGCTAATTTTTGCCATGCGTTATAAGCAGTTCATTCAAACTTTCTAATGTGCAACTGCAATGACAAAAATATAAAATATTTACTTATTTATGATTCAACTTCTTTCTTACAATTAGAAAGTACAGAAAAAAGATAATAAACACAATATTGTGACTACTTACGTAATTGTTACTCTATGAAAATTTCAAGTTTAGCCCAAATAAATGATTGCTTTGGCAATATTTGTAGATTGCATCATTACGAAAAACAATATTTCCTTGAGAAAAAATTTTCAATTTTCCATATTTACACATTAGACAACTAATTTTAAAAGCGGGAGTACCCTATAAATTTAGCTATCCGTATATTAAATTTCGTTGTGACAACTAAAATTTGTAGGTTGGGTTGGTTAATGTTATTAATTAGTAGTTCAACAGTTCAATAACGACAATTTTTTTTGGTTGTACAAACTAATTTTTGGGTTGAGTCCGATTTCACGAAAATAAATAGTTGTCAAAACCAAATTTTAGTAATTCATACCATGTTATTTTTAAGAGTGTAGTATTTACCTGAAGATGACTGGAGATACCAGTTAAAACGTCGTGACTTAAAACAAATTCATTTCACGGTCCATAATATTACTTAGTTTATCATTAACATGCTATCCCCCCCCCCCCCCCCCCCCAGCATTAAACTCTTCAGGTTAAATCGGTAGATTGCAAAATAAACCGGCATCGTGTAAAAAATTAAAATAATTTGCCTCCTAAGCAAAGTTAGATTTAACAAAAAAAGTTAGCAGGATATCTTTCCTGCCAAGAATTTTTTTGCACCTTCAGCAAAAGATTTTGAAAAGAATCTCTTTTCTCCTGAAAAAAACAATGTAAGATTATTGTTTTACAAATATGTTCTTTATCCAGTGGCGTGGCCAGAATTTTATTTCGGGGGGGCCCAAATGGGTAGGGAAAGCGACGAGGCGAAAAAAATTTTGAGGTGCCACGCCCAAAAAACCCTTTTTTTGGACAATCAAAATAATTTCAAAATGAAAAAATACATACATTTAAAGAAACTTGTAGTGAGTTATACAAATACACTAATATAGGTAATATAAAACAGATAATACATACTTGTTAAACAAAAAATTCTTCATGAAATAAGCATAATTAAGCAAAAAAATACTAAAAATAAGGTATATTTTTTATTTATTGAAAAAGCTAAAATTAACAATAAACTTAAAGCACAACATATTTTTTTGCTAAAAACTAAACCGTGATTCGTCGCCTTTTTTGACAAAATATATTGATTATTTCATACTTATATCAATGTGGATTTTTTTATTAATACTTATTAAAGCTGAACTTGTTGTACGCTCGTCACCTAAATGATTTCTCAGATATGTTTTTAATCTTGAAGCTTTAGTTACTGGGAGGATGATTTGTTATTTTATTTGTCGCGTTATTGATAGCGTTGCCGTCAAAGATTTTGTATGTTGCCCAATTATATTTATAGCTTCTTCTTTTTTTGGACTTCGGGGGGGGGGCCCGGGTCCCCTGGGCCCCCCTCATCCCTGGCTATGCCACTGTCTTTATCGGGTGCAGAAAGGGCGCCACGCAGAAAAGACTATTTGCCCCAGGGCATCACCTACCCTACAGACGGTACTGTGAACAGGTAGACCTAAAGTTTGAAGCTGTGGATCAATATTAAAATAGGAAAAAAATATCTACCTAGAACAAGAATAAATTACAGTCCGCAAAAGGAGAAACACCACAACAAGGCGTGCTGTAACACGTCAATGATAATGAAATTCAAATGGCTTTACGAATTATCATCTAACTTTCACCTGATAACAAATTTAAATAGTTTGTTTTCAATTTGTTTTCTTGCGATAAATAGGAAAACAACTTATCCCTTAATCATATGGTCCAAAGGGCACTTTAACCATAATCATGGTTGCCCTTTAGTTACTATTTACAATACCATAATTTCATGGTGAAAACGAAAATAACTTAAATAGGCCGACTCATGAGTCAGATGTTATGATGGGCTCTATAATCTATGTTGAATCAGATTTAGGACCCGAGATAATTATAACAATATTCTTTGAGAAAGTGACCATAAAACTTGGAATAAATAATATATTTGGTAAGAGAAAGTTTATAAATAACTTAATGTGTTTTCAGAGGTATCTTGGAACAAATTAAAAAATTTGTCAACAGTTTCAGAGGCGCAACGCACACGTTGTTTAGGGGCGGGGGGGGGGGGGGGGAATCTACACCATCAATTAAACTGACATTCCTGAACATCTGCGTTTAGTTTTCAGGGGGGGCCTGGGCCCCAGTGTACGGTGGATTAAATGCAATTTTTTTTCTATTGAACGTTTCAGGGGGGCCCAGGGCCAGGCCCCCCTGCCCCCCCCCCCCCCCTGGCTACGCCTAAATGATATTAATCCTTCGTCATTCTAGTATCAGACTTATTTCTAAAAGATTTTACATCAGTCCGACCATCAATCAATGAAAATTTGCCCTTACATGATCAATATTACTGTCATTCCTTTATCAAGACTGTCAGTCTGACTGATTGTGTACGGTCTGCTTAAGAGGTCCAAACTTGTGGCGCATATTATATGAGATTTGCAGCGTGAAAATATAAAATAAAATATTATTCCTACCAATCAAAAGAATCATTTACATGTTGTCGGTTGCCCCTGGATATGAAAAAAATTAAAAATAAATGACCAGTTTTTTATATTTCTTTAAATAAGAAGAAATAATACTCTAATGTGGGGTTGCATAAGAATTGTTATCAATAATTAGATTACCAGCATTTTCAACGGTGACTTACATTACATCGGTATAAATAATAAATAAATAAATAAATAAATAAATAATGCCTTTATATTACGAAATGATGATTACAATAAAAGAATGAAAAAAAAAGTATTTATGGTTGTATTTACTGTAGCATGGCGCAGTCTAGCTGTAAATAGCTACTCAACTGAACCATACGACAATAATTATTAGAAAAAAAAAACTATATTAAAAGTTATAATTATACTAAAACTAAGAAATTACAGGTAGAAAGACACAATACCAGTAACAAGAAATCCATTATTAAAAATACCTTACTATATATCTTAAAAAGAAAACGTTGATCATTGATCGTCAATCAATAACTAAATGAAGTTAAACAAAAGCACCCATGGACATATTAAAACTTCGAAATTATTTATTTTGTTTATTTAAAAGAAACTTTTTATATCTTTTTTTAAATAATTCAACAGTTGAGACATCAGTTAATTCACCAGGTAAAGCATTATAGGAAACTACTGCATTGTAAGTAAAAGACCTTTGGAATAAAGCACTCTGATGATGTGGTAAAGTTAATTTACTCACAGAGCGAATGTTAATAGAGTGTATATTATATCGAGGAATTAGGCGTTCACGAAGAGAGGAGGGAGAGTCAGGTTCGTTTAAAATTTTGTAAATAAAACTATTAAGGTGCAGAAGTCTACGACCATCCATCCTTAGCCAATTTAATTCAGAAAAAGTATGAGAAATATGGTCGTATTTTCTAAGGCCATATATAAATCTTGCGCAAGTGTTCTGCACTTTTTGAATACGGGACTTCCCAATATTGTCTATACAATAACCGTAAACAAAATCGCAATAATTAAAGTTTGAAAGTACAAGTGACTCACACAGCGTCTTTTTTAGTTTAACGTTTAGAATATATCTGCTAGAATATAGAATTTTTAGAGCCAAATAGGACTTTTGAAACAATTTTTTTAAATGGTCACGAAACCTTAAGTCGGTGTCCAAGACTATTCCTAAATTTCTTGCAGAATCAACCACATTAAGCTTAATGCCATTTATTTTTAAGTTTATATTATTCCTAAGATGGGAAACTTTATTTTTATTACCAAATAACATAAGATATGATTTATTAGGGTTTAATTTTAAATTATGATCAGACGCCAGATTAGTTAGAGTTTGCAAGTCATCGTTTATAAGTTCTTCAGATTCCAAATATTCCTCAAAATCAAAACAGAAATAAATTTGTGTGTCATCAGCATAAGCTTGGACTTTACAGTATTTTAAGGATTTAAGGATATCAGAAGTATAAATTAGAAAAAGCAACGGCCCTAATATGGAGCCTTGTGGAACTCCAGATAATATGCTAACCTGGTTCGAATACTTACCATCAGAAAATATTTTTTGGGAACGACCTGTAAGATAAGACTCAATAATTGAACATGATTTCCTCTCAAATCCATAAAACTTTAACTTTGACAAGAGAAGTCCGTGATTAATCGTATCAAATGCTTTAGAAAAGTCTAACAAAATTAAGGCACTGTTTAACTTTTTATCAGACGCTCTAATCACATCATCAATAACATTAGTCAAAGCCACAGTGGTGCTATAACCCTTTCGAAAACCACACTGGCTGTCGGGAATAATTTTATTTCTAATACAATACTCGTACATTTGGTTGTATAATAGTTTTTCATAAATTTTGGAAAGGGCAGGTAAAATACTAATAATTCTAAGATCGTTAAAATTACAAGGGCTTGATACTTTAGATAGTGGCTTTCCAATTGATATTTTCCACATATTGGGAAAGTAACTTAATTCTATACAACAGTTTATAATATGAGTAATATATTTATCAATGAATGGACTGCAGTATTTGAGCATTAAGGGGGATATCTCATCAACTCCCGTTGCGTTCGTTTGAATTCCATTTAGAATTTTATGTATATCTAATATCTCGGCTAAATGAAAAGAAAATGTCGTATTATGATTACTGTACAAATTATTATTATAAAAATCAATTTTGTTACTACAATCAGATACATTTTGAAGGAATGTTCCAAAGAAATTATTAATATCATTAGGATCAGATAAGGTTTTTGGAATACACACATTTTTTCTAGAAGTTAAATTAAAATTTTTTAAAGCTGCCCAAGTTTTACGACTATTTCTTTCTAAACACAGTGAATCTAAATATTCTTTTTTTGCCCTTCTTACCATTGTTACTGAAAAATTTCTTAATTGTTTATATCTAAGCCAGTCAGCATTGTCCCTAGTCCTTTTAAATTTTTGCAGTGCAGTGTCCCTTTGTTTCATAAACAATTTGATATTCGCTGTTAACCAAGGTGCCCTAGGTTTAGTAATACGTGATTCTTTAATGGGAGCGTGAATATTGAATAATAGTAGTATTAAATCATTAAATATTTTGATCTTATTATCTAAATTATTTTCATAAAGAATATTATTCCATGGTAAATTATGTAAATCTCGCAAAAAACTATCAACATTAAAATTTTTAAAACAGCGATAACGATGGTGGCCGGTTACCTTAATTTTTAATTTACTAATCAGGAACCTTTGACTGTGAGTTAATAATGCCTGACAATGTAATTGGTGCCACCGTCAAACTTGCTGGTTAGTTAATTATGGTTAAAAATATTATGTAATGCAACGGACATAATTTATCCTCCACTAAGATAAATTAAATGAAAATTATTGACCTACAAGCTCTCTACATGTTTCGAGGGTGTAAACGTAAATGTTCATCCTCAGGATAGATATGCATAACTTGTTGGAATAACCATAAAATAGGAGTGACACCCTATCCATTTCATTTAGGGTTTGTTTCCACAGAAGTCACGGACAGTCCGTGACAATAACGATTCTGCGCAATAGACTCGAACGCGGATTTATGGTTGCTTGGATTTATTAGAAAACTGTCAGTAACTTATCCGTGATTCACCAGTAAGATGTGGCACGGAGCGCCATCTGTGTCGTTGCGTACCAGCACCTAGGTGCTGGTATGCTCAAGAGTGTCTAACAACGACACAGATGGCGCTCCGTACCACATCTTACTGGTGTGTCCCACCAAGTGCTGCCTTAAGTAGCTTCGAGATCCCTTTTCTTTTCGTCGGATCCTAGCTCTACTGATGAGTCATGATATGACGAAACGCGTCTAGAGATGGATCTGGCGAAATGAAAAGGAAAATACTCTTCTTTATCCGTGATTGTTTGTGGGAACAGACCTTTAATATATTTTTTCCACTACTAACTTTAAAATCACTCATTATTGACCGATTATTAACTTTAGAAATCGTTTTTCTTTACCAGAAGCCTCTATTATTTACCGTCGTTATTGACAATGGTCAATAATAGAGGCTTCTGGCAAAAACAATATAAAACAGGCAACTTAACCTTTTTTTTATTTTAAAAATATGAAAACGTCATGTTTAGACAACCAGGTATTTCAGCTTTCTTTGTTTGGCACCAGTCCTTAAATACTGAGTAGGTTTTTAAACACCTACAAAACCTTATATTTTTGGGGTAGCAACTCATCATTAATGTATTGTGCTTCCACCCTCATTTCTGGAGGAGTGCACGTATCAGTAATAGTTTCTTCGCTTATTTTATCAAAAAGACTTGAATTTTTTTATGAATCGACAAATACTGACAACTAAGAATGCCATCTGACAAGAGAAAAAAAATGCTGCAAATTTCAAAGCAAAGGTAACTTTGTTGTAAACAGAAGCAACCCTAAGAAGGTATGTTAACTTTAATTAATAATAATGTTGTAAATGTGTTAGTAGCAGGAAAAATAATATATTTACCATGGTTTAGACAACTATTATTGCACTCACGTCTTAAATCGACACTCGGTCAATAATAGTATATTTGTCTAAACCTTGGTCAATAATATACTATTATTATGGGATACCCAGTTTTTTATTTGGGGAAGTCTAATAAGTAGATTCGAGGACTTAGCCTAATCAAGAAAACAAAATTAGCAGCTATAGCGGATAGTGTTGTGTAGCTGCCTTTTGACGTTTGCATTAAAGTAGGTACGCAGGGACGCCAAAGTAATGGGTTCCATGGGGCCAGGTAGGCAATCACGGCCGTTTCGTCCTAATTAGGACTCATCGGACTGTCATAAAAACAATAATTGCAGTTATGGTGAAGCGCAAAATGCCGTCTCCTATACTAGATATGTTAATTTAAAAAATATATATCTGTTAGATCGGGCCTTATTTATACCCCCCTCTGTTCCGGCACCACTAAGTATACTGTAGATATAGGTACATGTAGGTAGATAATATATTTTTATTTTTTTAACTCAGAAATAAAAACAAAAATATTTATTTATTATTTTAGCTAATAAGCTAAATCGAAAAAGTAGCGGCTAAGCCCGTTGTACACGTAGCAAATTAACATAAAACATAACGAGATAGTAAAATTATTTATTAAGTCAGTACATAATCAGCGAGTATTTGGCAAACAACAATATTTGTTTTTATGCGAAGTTCCACCAGCCACGTTATTTAGTCAACAAAATCATCATACGCCAAATATTACCACTAGATTTTGCCTGTTTATGTTTGTTGATATTTTGCTACTTTTCAAAATATATAAAACAATGTTTTTTTTAAAATTATAGTCTATAAACAAAAATTTGGAAATTCGAAAATTTTCGTTATTTTTTGATTTTTTGTTGGAAATAGGATGTAATTCCTAATAAAAGTTTAAGAGTATTTCTCAAAGCAACTGTGAAATAGTAGTTTCATATCGCACGAGGAAGTAAATTGAGCACGACGCCGTGGGCGGAGTGCTCAAACTTCCGAGCGCAATATGGACATCCCACTTGAGTTGTAGGTACAGTATATTTTTTTTCTACGACTCAACTCCCGAACTTCATCTTAAAAATTTAAAAAAAAATATTTAAATCAGGCATTACTTATAACTTGACTTTTTAGTTGGCTGTGAACATTTTGATTAATTTTATTGTTCTGCCGAAATAAATGATTTGTTTGCTTGCGTAACAAACTCTTCTCTTCTGTGCAAAAAGAAAACGAAATAACAAAACCTTAAAACAAAATAATACAATAACTTTAAAAATGGAACTAAAATTTTCTAAAAATCTTATAATTTCGTCTGTTTTTCTAGATTTATGTAGGTACCTACTTATCTCCATTTTCCACCATTTAAGGGGGATTTCTACTGTGATGGTCCTATTTTCATCGTTTTTTACGATTTTTTTCTGGGTATAATAAGACAAATGCAGAAAAACAAGTTTTCAATTCTTTTTATTAAAGATAAGATGAACCAAAAAAAAATTTTCAACCCCCAAAAAATGAAAAACTTGAGGATGCTACAGGGTGCTGAAGTTACCCCCTCAAAAAAACGTAACTTGCTGACGGAATTCAAATAAATTTTTCTATTCAGGACAAAAATAAAATTGACCCAGATTCTTCAATTGTATAAGCATGTAGTTATAGCCCCCACTAGAATCAAGTCAAAACTCGAGTAACTGTTAAAATGGCGCGAGATTTAAACTTTTTTTTGAAAATTTACCATTTTTTATTTTTTATTTTAAGGGCCGTAACATTTTTGGTAATATCGCAAAATACTTGATTCTAGAGGGGGCTATAACCACTTGTATTCTGAGCATTTTAAGACCAAAATCATTAAATTCTGATAATTTGAATATACCGAAGTACTTTCCGCCAGCGCGAAAAACAGGGTTTCGAGAAAAACAACTTGAAAGTTTCAACGGTGGCTCACAACAAAATAGTCTCACTGTCACTTAGTCTCCGATGCCTGGTCCGTAGATTACACTCTCCTCTTCCTCGAAAAACGATAAACGAGCTGATTCTTCCTGCCTCTTTGCGAGCCTGGCCTGATTGGTCGAGATGATGTCGCTGGCGACAGAACGTAGCCCTGAGAACCCGACTTAACTCAAAAGCGACTAGTGGTGAGAACTGACCGGCAATCATAAAATTGGATGTAATTTTTTTTTGGAGTCGATTTAGTAAAAACGTTTACACACGGTTATTCTAGACTCTAGAGGCTAGAGTGGAAAAACGTCGGAAAAAAAATTCGATTTTTTGAAAACCATCACAGTAGAAATCCCCCTTAAAGAAGTTTTAATATCAGTTATTTTTCTATATTTGTTGCGTAGATATAATAAAAGTTTTAAGGTCGATTGGATTTGGGAATTGGGGCAAATAACCAACAAAGGCAAGTAAGTAGAATAAATTTAATGTTCATTTTGTATAATATATACATTCTTTGTTTATCGACATTTAATCGATATTTAAAGATACATTTTATGCATTAAATCTTGTAATAATTATCTTGAAATGAGAAAACTGGAGATTTTTGAAAAGAGAAAGTGCACTTGTGCCCAAATCTACATTCTTAAAAATGACTCGGTATTTGGTACTAATTTTTATTTGTTCTCGTGTTTACGTTACCAAAAATAACTATTTTTAGTTAGGAAAACAAAAAAGATTTTTTTCTTGGTTATATTTACCAAAAAATGATTCCATCAGAACAAAGAAAATATCTTGTTTTCATATTAGTTGGCAGAAATAAAATATTTTGTTTAGCTGAATTTTACTCCGTATATATCTTATTTAAATGTTACATCAAGGTTCCTACAAATTTGTATTTATCAATTAGGCTTGTTGTAATAACAGATTATGAATTTATAGTCCCTATCATTATGTTAATTTTGATTAAGATACATTCTTAGTTACCAGAACTAACTTTTCGTTTCAAGTAATATTATTATTCATATTTATAACTAACGGCATCAACAGATTCAACTAATTTTTGAGTTTAGTCCGATTTCACGAAAATAAATAGTTGTCAGAACCAAATTTCAGTAATCCATACCATGTTATTTTTAAAAGTGTAGTAAATATGGGTCTCTCTTACAAAGGATATACAACACACTCTTTGTAAGATTTTGCCTTTAGTATTTTTTTTTCTACCTATTTATTTTTTCAATACTTTGAGTTAGGTAGGTACAGCTCGTGCAATATAGCTTGAGCTCTGACTTTTAGGTGCGCAGTAAACAGTTAGGCGAAGCTATCCGGGAGCTCATTAATATGATGATTTGAAACGCACACTTCTGTATAGTCTCACAGAAAAGTAGGACGTTCATTCGAAAAAAAGTTATTACTGTATTTATTTTTTAATAGATATTTTTATCGGAAAATTATTTATTTCGGGGGGAAGGCGTAACCCCCAAAACCCCCCTTGGGTGTGTCACTAATAGTGATACATGTACTTTTAAAACTTACACTCTTAACATATTTTGTACATACACCTTTAATTATATAAAGTCGAAATTGTGTCGGCCATAATAAAATTATTAAAAAACCAGTGATGCAAAGTAATAAATGCTTATTAAATATGGAAAACCTATGACTGAGGATAACCAACAATTTAAACACATATGAATAGATGTAAATATGTATATTGTTCCATAAAAGCATAATAAACACATAATTAGGCCATATTATGCAAAAAGCAACTCACCCTCAATGTATCTAAGTTTGTATGGTCAAAATATATAAAATAATTTTACTGTTAAAATAATAAAATTACAATATAATTTACATATTGAATAGTAAAGTTTTAGTGTTGAAAAAATTTACAAAAATTTAAATAATCAAAAAGAATTAACTCTTTAATATTTTATTGGTTGGTTGCTTTTTGCATAACAGGGCCCGATTAGCAAACAGGATTAGCAGTCACTAGGGATTTATCAATCAAATCGCACTTTTGCTTTCTACGGGTATCTCTGTCGTACACCGACTCTCCTTTTCTATCATCTGCGCATCTCAGGGCTCAAGCTACAATGCACGACCTGTACTAGGGGCATCTCGAAAGTTCAACGTGGAAAATTAATCTTTTGCAAGCTTTTTAATTAAGATCAAAAAGTAGTCGATGAGTCATCACGAACAAATGGTACATTTTCACCACATTGCGCACATTGTACCTGTGCCTGGCGATGGCAATAAAATGTATATTTTTATATACCGAATATTATAAAAACGAATTTCATGAGAGTTAAGGGTCGCGGCGTCAGTGGAGATTTTTAAAATAATATTGGGGCATCGTTTGTAATTTTAACGGAAAATAAGAAATTAAAATGAATAGCCGCAATATCTATATTTTTATGTTCTGCGTAGCGGATGATATAAATACATTTTCAATTTTCAAACTAGAAGTTCTTGTGAACCCCTTAGTAAAATTTTTCTAAGTATTAAATTTTCAGGTAGATAAGCCAGGAAACGATGTCTCGTTTCACGCTGGTATGAAGGACAATAAAATTGAAAAAGATTAATTTGGTCCCATTCGCTCGTGAAGCCTGGCTACTTTACTGTACTCTCTACACTACGACACTCCTGGAGTTTATACAACAATTTTTTACACTATAGTACCTATGCATCGTCATATCTCTTGCATGCGCCCGATATTTTTTTCGTTTTAAATCCTACAGGTTTAGTATGTTCATAACTTATTAAAAATTTACAATGACTAATTTTTTGAACAATCTAGGTATATGAGGCTAGGATACATTATTTTACACTTTTTAATTCATTATAGAAATATGGTACACCTAGTGGCGTATTTAGCCCGGCACGATTTCTGAAAAAATCATCAATTTTGCCGTGGTGAGCGAACAGAACTCGAAAAATGTTGGTTAGAGTCATACATACGTCTTATGTTAAAATTTTGGATTGACACCAATATTCATATTTTTCACAAATATAAAAAAATGTTTTTTTTAAAATAAAATGTCAGCTAGGAATATAAAAAAAAAACATTTACAAAAACAAATTTAATCGTAGAGGGGAAGGGGTAAGAATTTAGTTTTCGAAATTTAATAGTAGATACCTAGTTAGGTGAATTTTAAACGAACCTTGGGTGTGGCCCCAAAATGTCCTACTTACGCCCACTGAGCCCCCTTCCGAGCATATTTTCTGGCTACGCCACTGGATACCTCATCCCATGAAGAAAGTATCGCAATCGAATCATACATACCAGAGTTTTCAATCGTCATATTAAGAATATTCTAAGAAAGTCAATAAATAAAAATCCAAAACAGAAGACGTCAACAATGTTATATTTTAAACCCCACTTATGGACTCAGGGTCGCTGTTCTTATACCAAACCGTCGAATTTAGCCTAACAAACGCAATAAGGGATTACGAGATGTCGCTAAGCCCATTCCGTGAGGTGCGGCGCGTCGCCGGCGGGGATCGGGTCACCTACGATTGATGAAAGCGACTTGGGCGCATATAAGCATTTTCTTTATTGGTTGCCGTTTAGTGAGGTAAAGGAACAATATTTTATACTTATTACTCATTTAATTTGACATATAAAAAAAAACGTTAGTACCTGAGTTAAAAGAGATGAAAATACCTACTCTAAAAACTTATTTTTTACTATACTGATTGACTAAATGTTACTGGAGTGAACAAATTAATATTCTTTTTAAACTCTCTATATTTTGTGTTATTTTTAAATGATCGAGATAAAAAAAAAAGTTGCTAAACTTACAGCGGGTTGCATAAAGAAGTATGGGTAGGCAGTTCTCGATTAGCTTAACCGTTTATTAAAAAGTCAAAATTTAATCAGAGGCCAACTTCGTATTTGTGCGAAATAACCTTATATTTTACAAGAACTGGCAATCGAAGGCAATTTTGCTCAAACACGCAGTAGTCCTTGCCAGCCTCTGATTACATTTTGTCTTTTTAATACGCGGTTAAGCTAACCGAGAACGATTTTTCTTTATGCAACCCACTGTTTATGTTTTCTATATCTGAAACCTTATTTTAAATATTGATTTAAAAAATAGCAATAGTTACCTATAACTATTATATTATAGGATACAGTAAAACAAAGTTGAACTTGTTTTACTGTATCCTATAATATAATAGTTATGGATTTCCACCTAGTATCGGCTGAATCAATTAATTAGTTACCTATAAAGTTATAATTAAAACTCTTCTATAATTCAACAAACATAATTGAAACTGCTTCACGTCTTGAAAAGAGACATCAACTTTTGTATAAAAAATTTAAAAAAACTTAAAATATACCTATAATGTTGGGTCTTAGGTTTAGCGTTAAGGGTCTATCATCGCTTTTGATTGTGCATTAGATTTATTATGTTACTCAAAAACGGCTTAGACTAAGTATTCAATTTGTTTCAAGATAATAATAATACTTATGTTTGTTTAACGGGAGATACTGAAGTCATTTTTGCATCTTTTACGTTTGTACGATTAACGAACACCTAGATAAATATTAAAAAATTAGTTACAGAGGTTTGGCTGTCACCAAATATCACCTCTAATATTTCAAAAATCAAGTGCAAATTTTGTAATAATGGATAGCTAAATGTTTAAACGTTGTTTCTCTCTTAAGGCTTTCGTCGATAGAAAATAATTCCTTGGTTCAATAAATCATTGGTTCAATAATTATGCCAACAAAAATTATGATATATTTTAGAAATGAAAGATATACTTAGTAGGTACATATCTAAAAATTCACTACATTGAGGCAAATCGGATAGATATGAGTAGTTTCGAAAAAATTCAATTTATTTTAGGTAAAGTAAATAAAAATAAATTAAATTTGACATGCCCACCAAAAAAGAATGTAGTTTTTTGACATCTTGCACTGAGGTTTCGTTTCAATGTATTGCCATCGTAACTTTTCTAAAGGTTTCTGTATTATTACGTAGCTAATAGTTTTATAATATCTATACTTACAAGAAATGTGCATGCAATCATCTAATTTTTAAGAATAAAAATAAATACTTATTTTTGTTATAGGTATATGGAAAAAGTAAGGGATCTATATAAATACTTAGTGTTCTTTAATTTTTTTTATACCTATACCTACAAACCAAGAAGCATTGCGTTTTAAGAAAAACCTTACTGCATTTTCATTTAAAGTTTTTTCAAAAAATTAATTGACAAACATAACTAATAACAAAATAAACAACCCTTGGGTTGATGACTGAAGGTGGATGATAGTGATATCAATTGTCATTTATTTGGCAATAATAATTTGTATAATTAGATGGACAGTAGGTATTTCATACAAAAATTAAAAAATGTCTTTATTACACCTACACCTTTTATAATAAATTTATTTAAAGTTTGTAAGTATTTCTTTTATTCCGGAATTATCACAATATATTTTTATATTTTATGTATCTATTAAAAATAGTTAAATTTAGTAGAAAACAGGATGTTAATATTTTTACAGTTTTTATCACCCACCGTGCATCACATGGGGAAATTTTTATGATATAAAAATATTGTTCTAAGAATACTTTTCTAATTGGAAAATATTTTTAATAACGCGTTATCAACAATTAATCAGAAAATTACCTCAATACACGTATTACTGCAATGACGATAAAAATATCCAAAATGAGTCGTGAACATAAAACACGCAAAAATTAAATCACTCTCTTTGAAACTATAGCGATCTTCATTTAAAACTTGGAAACAAAAACAAAAACTTTACTATACGGTACATTTCCAAGAATCGAGACGCTTGCTACACATCGTTGAATTGGAATTTAGAATTGTTAGTTCATCCGGCAGACGACAGTGGCGTCATAGAGAGAGGCGTAGCCAATTCCCCTCGAAAGTTGTCAAGGATTTTGATAACTCTCCGACCAACGAGCGTCGTGTTTCGAATCATTGTTGCTATGGCAACCGCAGGCCAGAGTTCGTTATTGGACGGAACGTTGCTATGGCGACTACCCTCCCCTCACGACCCTGTGTTTGACTACCTAAAGCTCTTGGTACTTCACATCGGCTTGTAGTATCTAAGTAAACAGGCTGCAAGGAGTATTTGTTTTTCCAATCAGTGCAGGTTTGGAATACCTAAAGTGTTAACTTGTTTGTGAAACCGTTCGTGATGTAAACAATGAAACAAAACCTCCGACGACAAGTTAAGATCGAATTGATTGTTTCGATTTACAAGTGCGCGTAAATACTTTGTAAACTGTGTGAGTTCGAACGGAGTGATTTTTTAGTGCAATAGTTCCGAGTGCAATAATATTAAAATGCTTACGCAAAAATTATATCCCGACGTGACTAGCATGTCAACATCCACAAACGCGATGTCTCCTATGACTCCCACATACTCGATGAACTCAATGTCTTGTGTTCCCATGGCTTCCATGAACTGTTCTCCCCAAGCCCCCATGTTTGGATCCGGAATGTTGTCGACGGACATGACGAACAACAACATGTCTATGAATTCTCGAATTCATCAGAGACAGCAAGTTCTTAACGATTCTCCTCAACTCGGATATACCGCTATAGGATCACCAATCTCCAATATGGCATCGTGTATGGGAACAACAATGTCTGGAATTGGAAATTATCCTCAGTTAGGTAGGGGTGGTGACTTGGGTGCTGGTGATACGTCTCCAAATTCCGCGCTCCAAAGGGTACGAACGGAAAAACCCTACAGGAGATCGTATACTCACGCGAAGCCACCTTATTCTTACATATCTCTTATAACGATGGCGATTCAAAACAGCCCGCAAAAAATGCTGACATTATCGGAAATTTATCAGTTTATCATGGACCTTTTCCCATTTTATCGACAAAATCAGCAAAGGTGGCAGAACTCTATCCGACATTCTCTCTCGTTTAATGACTGTTTTGTGAAAGTGCCGCGAACCCCTGATAAACCGGGAAAAGGTTCGTTCTGGAGTTTACATCCCGACTCCGGAAATATGTTCGAGAACGGTTGTTACCTGCGACGGCAGAAACGGTTTAAAGATGAGAAAAAAGAAGTCATCAGACAGTCACACAAGAGTCCGTCGCATAGCATGGATAACAGTAATAGTTCCGGTAAGAAAACACCATTGCATAGTAGTGAGGATAAATCTCATCAGTTGGAAAAATCGTCGGAAAATAACCTGAGTACGATGATGAATATCCATCCGACCAAGCTCGACGTAGAACAAATGAATCTTCTCAATGCGAATGACTTGAATAATATGCATCAACAACATCATCATCAAAATATGTCTCACGAAGAATTATCAGCCATGATAAATCGCAGCAACCATCTAGCCCTTAGTGAGCACCAAGCGATGTTGCATCACAGCACCATGAACCATCATCTCAAGCAAGAACCTACCGGGTATACACCTTCAAATCATCCTTTCTCCATTACCAGGCTGTTACCCACTGAAAGTAAGTCAGATATTAAAATGTATGCAGATATGCAATATGGTTATAATAATCTTACTCCACTTCCAAATGCCATACATTCGCATACATCCTTGGGTAATGATTACTACAACAGTTCTTCCCTTTACCATTCATCTGCGGGAACCACGAGTTTGTGACAGTATCCTTTAGCCTAGAAACACTTTTATTTGTGACCTCGAATAAATTGATGTAAATAATTTTTAATGAAATGGAGATGTGCAGTGTATATACGTTTTAAATTTTAAATTAAATGTATATAAAATGAAATACTGTAAAAGTGAAATAATTTTGTTCTGAGTGATATTGTTAAATCTAAAAGATAATTGTTGTGTGCAAGCTATATCGATTTTTAAAATCTCACAAAGAGTTTGATCTGTCGTTTTTATTCGCCATATCCGAATTATGTCAATAATTTAAAAATAAATTTCAAATGAACCTTTTAGAGACAAAAGACAATCTTTGCTACTGGTAAATAAATAATTAAGATGTTGCTTCTTATATTAAGGAGCAAATTAAATGGCATAATTATTTAGGAGTAAAGAATATTAGATGATTTTTCCGATTTGTTTTACACGAATTATGACTTAATGTTTTAATAAACCTTATTTAATATAAGTAATTAAATTGAAGTTTGTATATAATAGATTCATGATGGTTAAAGTTATTTTTAAATGTGTTACATAATTTTCCGGATATTGCTGATTTATCTCGTTCAAAAAACTTTTTTATTGTAAATTTTTTATCCCTTTATCTAATCTAAAATGTAAAAATGTACAATATTTGTAAAGTTGTAAATTTTTGATTCAAATATATTGTGATGTTCTTAATATACTTGTCATTTTGTATAGGTATATTAAATGTATATGAATATGTGCATCTGATGTGAACTTTGTAAAAAAAAATAAAAGTACCTATAATTTATGTATAATAACTTTGTTTTGTCATAATAAATGTTTCACATCCTTTATGTTGTTTTTTCTTTCGTGCAAATAAACAATATTTAGATTAGGTACCTACTTAGTCAAATAAATAAGCGATAAATAAATATTCTAAACATTTAAGCAGCTACATTCTTGACAATAGGTGCATATTATGATTTAATGACATGGTCAAATCAATACCTTTGTTCTCCAGTATTTTGTGATATTAATTTAATTAAAATAAATTAATTGAATCCAAAAAAATATATGTTTTTTAAGTTAAGAGGGCACTTGCAAAATCTGTTACAATACCTTGTATCTCCTGTAGGAAATTCTTTTTTTTCTTTCTAATACGTTTTGTTTTATGAAGGTACAATAAATTGAATTTATACCACTAATTATGGAATAGTTAAAAAGTACTTGATTTTCAATAGGCCATATTTTTATCAATATTTATTCAGTCCGTTCTATTTTTAGTTTATGGGGTAGGCGATGTCTTGGACTTTTAAGTATAATAAGTCTGACTTCACTTTATGTATTTTTTATACAAATATCAAGCTGTTGTAGGGTAAAAATAAGGACATTATGGTAGAATTACCAAATCCATTATTTTACCTTTATTATTAAATAACAAATTGTTTTAATATTATTGTTATAAGTTGCTGCTTAACATTGAACAGATCTGATTTAAAATTGACATTTCTTAAATACGAAGTTATAAAAACTAAAATTTATTATTGTAGGATTGGTTACAGCTTTATGTTAGGTAATAACTGTACAGCGCAATGCCGTTTGTGCCAAATAATAAAAAAAATCCAAGAATCGGTATTATTATTTAAACCCACATTTCCTCGGATTTCAAGGATGGAGAATACGAGAAGATGTTGATTACTGCTTTAAAAATAAGGAACCCATTAGAGCCTAGTGCCGTTCGTGTCAGTTAAAATCCAAAAATCGTTATATTGCCAATTACGCTTCCAAGCAGCATAACTGGCAATATAAATATTTTTGGAATTTTTTTTTGACACAAATGCTTTCAGAATTTAAATTTTTGTAAAATTGACAAGAAACAGTACTGCGCTGTAGTGAGTGTACTGCACCTAACTAACATAAAGTTGTAACCAACACAATAATAAAATTCAATTTTCATAGCTTTGTACCTATTTTAGAAACATCAATTTTGAAATCATTAGATTTTACACAGCTTGATATTTTAGCCATCATTATCCTGTATGAAAAAGACATAAAGTAAAGTCATACAAATTGTTCTTGGTGGTCCAAGAGACGGCCTACCCAAAACTGAAAATGGCACGAATTGATTGAATTTTTGGGAAATATAGGCTTTTGAAATTAAAGTAAATTTTTATCTAATACATAATTATTATTGGCGCATTGTATTTTCTGTTTCTTCTTATTTTAAATAATTATAACTCAGATTTTTGAAATTTAAGTGTATTTACTGTTCATAATTTAAAAAATAATGATTCACATATTTATGTTGGCCGTTTAAAATATATTTTCAAATATAAATTTGAAGGTAAATGATTTAAGGTTCATATAATTTAACTTTTAGCCACAAGTCAATGTCCAATTTTCCAGATAAGAAAACCATTTTTCTTAAATCAATCAAGAATATCAACTTTCTTGAATCAATTGCAGGTTCCAAAATACCCTCTAGTATTTGAGTCCGTTGCCAGGCAACCACCAGTTTACGTTCTTATCCTAGGCTGGAAATATAACGTTCCTGTTACGATTTCCTGCCCTAGGATTAGTAACTTTCTTTTGTTCAGATTCCGTGTTTACTTCGTTTAATACTTGTAAGTGTTTTAATCTTAAACAAAATGATGATAAGGAAACAATTTTAAAAGAAATATGATATAATTTAAGAAACTCCTTAATTTATAAAAAGGAATTTTATAAAAAAAATAGTAGGTATGTCTCGTAGTAAAATTACATTTCCGGACTTCAATGCTTGATGGCCTCACCTAGTGCGTCAGCCAACAATTTACATTGGCGTTCGGGAATGTATTGCTTTTACTCCCAGGTACACAATTTAATATTTTCAAAGCAATTGAAAAAATATTTATTAATTTTATTTATCTTTTATTTTTAGGACTTCGAAAAAAAGATTTTTTTAGCTCCAAAGTTAATAGTATTCGCAAAGATTGATGTAAACAATTTTTTATATTTTAAAACAGAAATACCCATTACCATAAAATCTAAATTTTTAGGTGGTTTTATATCAAATAACCAAGAATGTAATTAAGAATTAAAGCATATAAATATATATTTTCTCGTTTCACAATTTAAATTGGGTAATTTGCATTTTTCTTTAGATCCTTTCTTTTATGCAATGCATTTTAACTTCTATTTAACTTTAAATTTTATTTAAGATAATTTAAATATAAATACCTACATCAATTTATAAGAACAAGTTCATACACTTTAAGAGTTATTTAATTTTAGCTTTTAGAAGTTTCGCCAACGTTTAACTTTTTAAATTAAAAACCGGAGTTTCAACAGCGATTTGGTATTTGGTGAAGATAAAATTCCCACAAATATCAATTTTCAGTTATTCGTTTATGCCTTTTTGGGACTATTTTGTTTCTGTGTTGCTCTACAGCAGGGGTTGGTAACCTACGGCACGCGTGCCAGACATGGCACGCCTGGCAGTTTAAAATGGCACGCCTTATTACCTTTTTGTTTTCTATAGTCCCATTACTTTTGTTGGGGTTTGTCCTTTGCGTAGCTGGGGACTTTTTTTAGAAGTAACTTTGAATTGGAAGAGATGAGCAGAACAGATATTTGCTGTTACGGTTTTTAAGTAAATCTGTTACGATCGAAAAAATTATTTTTGTGGCAACACTGATAGTGGCACTTTGGCTTTGTTCGAAATTGCACATGGGCACGTCTTTGTTAAAAGGTTGCCGACCCCCTGCTCTACAGTGTTTCAATGTCACAAAATTGTATCAAAATACTTTACAAAATACGAAATAATTTACAAACCAGCAAAGCAAAATTCCTAGTTAAAAGAAATTACATCAGAAATTATTGAAACTTCTTTAAAAATGTGAAAACTAAAAATTAAAAAAAATATTTTGTAGGTAGGTATCTCTTCTCAATTTAAAATATTACGATTCATATCTTTACATTTAATGGCAGATATATTTTTTTTACTGCAATATTAGGAAAATTTGTTTTATGTACAGTTTACTCTATTAATAAATACATTCTTAAGCACAACTGTGCATTATGATGCCAGTTTGTGGTAAATAGTTAAAACCTCATAATTTTTTTCTGATTTTGGGCTTTTGATGGATATTTGGAGAAACAGTATCATAAAACAATATGGTTAAAACGAAATAAGTGTATCTATGAGACAAATAATGTGCCAAAAATAAAAACTAAAATTGATATTTTGTTGTGTTTGTTGCGATCCGCTAAAAAGGTCATAAGTTAATAAATTCATAAGTACCAAAAAATATTTTACAATTAATGTAATTGGCGAAGTATATACAGCCATAAGCCAAAAATTCTGTTACAGGCATAAGATTACTTATACCTACCTTTTTAGTAAGTTTTAAAATTTTTCGTTACTGTATAATGTGTATTTTAGTCAATAAAAAAATTTGTAAGTAATAAGTTTTTTTTGAAAAATCCTCGGATATGTTAACTTATGACTTTATTAGCAGACAAAATAACTATTTTAATAAATTAAGTCTACTTACAACTTTATTATTGAAGAAATCTTAATTATATGTCTCAAATATGTCAACTTATTACCTTCTAAATTATGACATATATTGCGATTCGGTTGAGTAAGTTTGCTTATGATCTTTTAATTGTGTTTCAAGTAGAAATAAGTGCACATATGTCATTATTATAAAATATGTTTAGGGATGGTTTTTAATAAAAAGGGCATAAGTAATAATTTCTCCATATAAATCAGCTTTTTTCTCCTATTTTAAATTATACATATCTATTACCCTAATTTCAACTTAATAAAACAAGCCATTAATTGGTTATATTTAAAAAAAACTGAATAAAAGTGTGAAGTAGATATTGAAAAGGGTCAAATCTTTGTCACCATTTTCCCACAAACTAAAAAAACCTACTTGTGACCTTTTAACTTATTGCTGTTGTAACCATGGCTGTATCGTCGGCGAACAGAAACAGTTGGTTTTCGGGATCATGTGGGATGTCTGCCATGTAGATGTTGAACAGGTGGGGCGAGAGAGGGGAACCTTGGGGGACTCCTGCTAGAATATTTTGGGTGGCTGATTTGTGATTGTCTGCTTTTACAATGAATGTTAGTCAAATTGGACTAGGATCTTCATTGATTAAAATTTTAAGCGAGGCTAGGCCTATAACTCCTCTTAATTATTGATAACCTTTTAACTTAACACAGTAATATAACAATCAAGTTAGCCTTGGATCACTCAAATCGTGACATTTATCTATCTTGCGTTTTGAATATTTCACAGTGACATTGTCATAATTTGAGAGTTCAAATCGATACCTAATTTATAAATCGATCTTTAATTTGTTAGTAAAAGTGTAGAAATAGTATAGTACGTATTGCATGTTGTAAAGCAATTACGCACTCATAAAATTACTGTACTCGCCACTACTCGGCTCGTTCGAAGTTTTTCCATTCATACGTAATATGCTCTTTTCTACTCCCACATGGAAATTTGCTGTTTCCTTTACACTTAAGTGGCGAGTAAAGTAGGCTATTCCAGTTAACTGTGCGGCAAAATATCATATCCATCCTAGTTAGGATATGAAACTGATCAATCACAGTAGTCAATTACAGAGAAGCCAAATTTACATGTTGTAAATTCGTTTTCTGACAGTTGTAAGAAGTTAGGTTAACAATATGCTTCACAAATATGCAAATCTGTCAGATGAAATTTGTTCTTTTTAAATTTAAATCAAAACATTTATGCCAGCGTCTATGTATAGGTACACAATATTTTCCTAAAGAGTAAGTACACGAAATGGTGCAAAAATTGAAGGAATAATAACATTGATTAATACCAAAATATATTTCTACCAAATTATTGTTATTTTCTGACCAAACTAAAGATTTGCACAAAGACACACTTTCTTATTTCAAAAATACCATTATTTCCCCTCATTTCTAGACAATTACTACAAGCTTTGCATAAAATGTACTATATACCTACCAAATGAACGTTTTCTTACTAACCTTGGTTATTTTTTTTCCATATAAATAATATATTATTATAAATATTTGTGTACGGGGATATTTTCCGATATATTTTGAACGGGGATTCGACCCCAATTGATCTTAAACCTTTTATTATACGCAACAAACATAGAAAATTAACTGGTAATTCTTCCTTAAATGGTGGAACATAAAGAAAACCCGATAAAACAGACGAAATTATAATATTTCTAAAAAAAAAATCCATTTTTTACTTAAAATTTTTAAGGTTATGTTATTTCTACTTACACTATTGCCACTTTTCTTTTCACGTTAACAGTGTTGCTAGTTTATAAATTGACGATTATTTTGAAAAATTTGACCATAGCGAACGTTAAAAATTCATATTAATGCACAAAATCCATTTTTAACTGTTTAAAACGAATTCTACAGCTATTTTGTTGTAATTTCGGAGTTATAATTTATACGCAAGCAGAAATAAACCCGACAAACCTTTTTTTTCTTCTGTGCAATTCAGTAAAATCAAAATACCTACGGTTGAGAAAATAAATTGTTCGTGTTTATTAACACATATATCGCTTTTTGTCTGTTATTCTGCAAAAAGCCGAATGTGAGAAAGATAGAGATATTCAAAAGGGAGTTTGTATAAATAGAACTTACCCAAATCGATAAATATGTTACAGTGTAATTTGGTCGATGGGTTTGCCATCAAAATGAATTTTCGTTCAATTGTTTTTTATTACCGTTCTCACAAGTTCATGGCCAACTTAAAAGACAAGTTATGATGCCTAATTTAAATAATTTTTAAAAATTCTTAGCATGAAGTTTGGAAGTTAAGTCGTAGAAAAAATCGGAAGTTTGAGCACTCCGCCTACGGCGTCATGCTCAATTTACTTCCTCATGCGATATGGACATCATATCCACTCTTGTTGTACAAACTACTATTTACCACACTTAATATGGGATGTACTAATTTCTTGCTTTATGAAATTAAAATAAATAGACAAATCCATGTGTGTAGGTACCTATATTATATAGACAATCTGCTTTACCTCACCCAGCACCCCCATTCCCTCCATGGCTAAAAAGACAGAGAGCAGAAAGTTTGGAACAATCAGATGTACGTCATCCTATGAACAACAATTATTTTATTTGCCAAACAAGTGGCCGATTTAATGTTAACTTTGCTTCGATACGATAACTTATAAATATAGAAATAAGATTCGACGTATAGAAGCGCTTCGGGCAGAACACCATTCGCCGCTGTCGATTGGCTGACTTGTTGTTGATGTGGGTAGGAAGGAATTAGGGTTTCACGTATTTTTACCAGAGTGCGTATTTTGTTTTGTTTATTTTCTCAGTTAGAAGCAACATTAAAGAAATTATTTTTAAAGTTTGAACAGAAACTGAACCATTTATTATTTCCGAAAAACGATATTCCACTAAAGAAATTGTTCAGGAAATTAAGGAATATGCCAAGTAGTTACTACACGCAATAATTGTTTTGAAGAATTCCATGAAATATCATTAAATAAATTAAAATTTGTAATTTCAATTTAAGTTCAAATAACACAATGATGACCTTTTCAATAAAAATATGTTGCTGCATTAGTTGGTAAATCCATTATTAAATTTTATAAATTCTTGTTTAAAATATGGAAATACTCCTGATGAATTTAAATGTTCTTATATTACATCTGTGCTGAAAGTAGAAAACACTGAAAGATGGAATGAGATGAGGCCAGTAAGTGTTTCATGGGATGTTGAGGAATCATTAGAAGAAGTTAGTTGTTAACAGTTATTGAAATTACTTGATGAAAACAAAATTTTAGAGAAATAATTTTGTAGTGGCTGTGTGTACTTCTTATTTAGAATGGCGGGGAAGCAAAACTTGTAATAAATGCAAAACATTTTTATTACAAATTGCAGAGCGCTTTCGACCTATCGAGCCATCTTCAGTGCTTCTTACGTCAGGGGATTGCCAGGGCCGTAATAGTATCTAAAGAAAGAATAAAATGAAATACTAATGATGTGATATTTGATGTCAATACATTCATATTTTAAAAATCTTTAAATTAAATTTTCAAAGCGTATAGAAATTCCTAAAAATATTTTTAAATTCCAGGTCCGTATTTAAAAAAAATGACTTGAGGTTGGTATCTAAAGAATAAAACGCCGAATTTGAAAACTAATAACGCCATATTGTAGAACGTAAAGAACGGCTATAAGAAAGTGTATTTTGTTTTTTCCCAAATCAAAAATGAAGGGGCAAAAAATTAAAAGCCAAAACTAGAAACTTTGGTTTTTTTCCGGATATCTCCGAAAGTATTCGGAATATTTAAAATTTTCTTTCACCAAAGTATTAAACGCCAAAATACGCAAGTTTGTGTGAATTTAACCATTTCCGTATCTCTTACCGTTTTCGGGATCCCCTTGTACGCACACGAATTTGTAGCACCCTGTATATGAAATATAACGCTTTTTAGGCCAAAAATCCCCCTTTCGTTGCATGCATTCTCTCGCTCGCTGTACAATATGTCGTTATGAATTTTTTCCTCAAAATAGTAAAAACATAATTTTTTTATTTTAAAAATAAATTTATTAATATAAAGTAGTAGAGTTTAGTGTCCGTATAAGTATATAGAAAAGAAGGTTTTTTAGCGGCAGGCGGACAAAGTAGTGCATCTATTTTTTACATTGAGTACACAGGGACGCCAAATGCAATGGGTTCCCTGGGGCACAGGTAGACAATGACAGGCTGTTTCGTTCTTATTAGAACTCATCAGAAAGCCATAACCTGTAAGCGATCCCGAATACAGCGAGACTCTGTCTTCAAGATATTTTTAAGAAATAAAAATGCGATGAAAACCCAGTAGCGCCATCTATAGGAATCAACTCAATGCGAAAGATAGTCGTCGACGAAAGCAACAATAAACCAAATACGTTAGGCCAACACACCAGTATAGGCAACATTTATCGCATCCCCACTATGTTTCTACGGATTTGTAGATTCAAATAAGTTCGCGCTGCAGTATACCCACTGGGCGCTGCCAATCCGTAATACAATGCCGTGTTTTTAAAATAAAGTAGTAGAGTTTAGTGTCCGTATAAGTAAATAGAAAAGAAGGTTTTCTAGCGGCAGGCGGACAAAGTAGTGCATCTATCTTTTGCATTGAGTACACACACACATTGATTCCTATAGATGACGTTACTGGGTTTTCATCGCATTTTTATTTCTTAAAAATATCTTGAAGACAGAGTTTCGCTGTATTCGGGGTCGCTAACAGGTTATGGTTTTTTAAGAGTTCTAATAAGAACGAAACAGCCTGTCATTGTCTACCTGTGCCCCAGGGAACCCATTACCTTTGGCGTCCCTGTGTACTCAATGCAAAAGATAGATGCACTACTTTGTCCGCCTGCCGCTGAAAACCCTTCTTTTCTAATAAATTTATTATTATTTTATATTTTACAATATATTTTAAATATCTGCCGAAACAAAAAATAATTTACAATAAAACTTTCATATCAATTAAGTACAATCTCATTGCGTTTTACGCCTCTAAGATAAATAAAATCTTTTCAATCTGCAATATCTAACCTTTGAGATTTTTTTACTACATCGCGATTTTGCTACAGAGGTCACCTTGTGTTTAATTTTGTTTCTCGCTTACAGTGCCAGCCAATGTTATCTAAAAATGGTACCTCTACCTGAAATTGATAAAAGTCGAGTCGTGATAAGATAAGCCTAATGTAATGCTGACTGATATACGAAAAGCATGTGCTGTGTCAACGATCACGAGGGTATTTCTCCCTAATTTATTATTTTATATCTACAAAACGTAATACCATTCTGAACGTAACTTAATATAATTATTATACAGAGAGCGAGAGAATGCATGAGACGAAAGGGGGATTTTTGGCATAAAAAGCGTTATATTTCATCAGTGGCGGCTCGTCAGGTAAAGTAGGTGAAGAGGCTCTTTACAAAAAAAAACAGGACCATTTTAGCCCTTAAAAAATAATTATGTTCGAATTAATAATATTAATTTAATCCGAATGTAGATATGCACAATAGGGCCACGGTTAACTCCGATGGACAATAATTATAAACACTCGTGCATTTTGGTGCGCCCCACCGACCGTGTCCGTTAGCTCAAAGCAAGTGAACACCCAACGTCCAACATGGCTTTGATATTCACCGTTGCTATGATTACGTGACGTTAGTCACGCAAACAGCATGTAACAATTTGCATTATGATGAAGAGCAATTTAAAAATAGATTAGTCGTATGCACCATTGTTTAAGTATTGGTTCGCCTAACCTTAAGGTATTTATTTTGAGGCTTCGCGAAACGCGGTTATAGATATCGTTTTTACGTAAATTACTGTGTGATTAAAAAGGTTTGTTTTTATTTTTCAGTTAATTTAGTAGTGTATGTACCAACTTAGTTGTGTATTTTAAAAATGAACTCAATTAATGATATAGTTTGTAATTTATTGGAAGCTCCATTTAGTCGTTGGACAACAGATGAGGATAAGAAAGACGTTTTGTTACATTGGGTTTTTAGTTAATGTTTGTCCAAATACCCGCACTATACCTAGCTCTTCACCATTTTTTACGACCGCGAGCCGCCACTGTATTTCATATATACTGGTCAAACCATGGGCGTCCACAAAAGAACGAAAATAAAGTTTTATTTCTTTGGGTTTTTAATAAAATCATCATAATATTTTAAGTTGAACATTTACAAAAAACCATCTACAGAAAAATGTACCTACTATTAATGATGTCTACTATTAAACCTGTTAATTATATAACGAAAAATTGCACAATAGGCAAAATATATTTAATGGTGGTTTACTTACTTAAACAAAAATAATATAAATAGAAGCAACTAAGTACAATTATTGTGCAAATAAAATAAAACAAGTGATTACTATCAGTACTATCGCTTTTACATTGAGAGCAGCGGGTTGTACGGAGTCAGATGAATAAAATTTCATAAAAATAAATATTCTGCTGTATTAAAGTTTCAAAAATACACTAGAATTGTCTTTTCTGCTTTCGTACAATCCGCTGCACTCTATATAAAAGCGATTAATCACTGACAGTAAGTTTGGAATACAGTATAGCCCCTGTAACAGATCCGCGATCTTTTTTTGTGAATTAGTAATAAATTTTAATTTTCTAGTGAAATACAGGGTGATTCCTAAGTTGATACTTCTTTTTTAGCTGTGTATTAAAATAAACCACATTATGAAATACCTGTTTTCAAAAAACTTAAAAATAGGCGAGATACAGAAGTAAAAAATCTAAGTGCGGGCCTGGTCATCAAATCGTAGCATGCTATACTTTTTGTTGTTTGTTTCATCTCTTATTAGTCGTGCAATTTACAGGTTAATTTACGGTGAGTGTCATCAAAGTGTGGCTGCTGCTTCGAGATTATACGCAGAACGCTTTTCCTTGTACCCAGAAGTTTTCTTAATATTATACAACGGGCAGGTTAGGCAGAACCGTATTTGATCCATAGTGTAATAGATGAATGTAAGTACCTTATTTTTCAGTTTTTTCAAAAAAGGTATTTGAAAATGTTGCTTATTTTAATGCCTTCTATACACAGCTAAAAAAGAAGTATCAACTAAAGAATCACCCTGTATACGTAATGTAAAATAAAAACACTTTAACGTAAATTTACTTAAAAATGATTGTAAATTGTGCTTAATTAATAGGTAATAAAAAAATTTGGTGTAAATTCACTAAACAAAGACGGTGCTGACTCTTTTTAATTGACGTTTAAATATTTAGGCTAGGACCCGCTAAAATCAGGCCGAGTTCGCTAAGCGCCCATGGGAAAATCATGACATTCCTAATGTAAAAGGATCTTCCTTATTATAGACTTATAAAGTACAGTAAAACACAAATTAAACTGTGAATTGCCACTATATATTACTTTAATTTGTGTTTTACTGTACTTCATAAGTCTATAGTTATGGATTTCCACCTAGTATCGGCTGAATCTATCAATCTACCTTATTGTTTTTTAGTTCCATACTTGTTAGACTATCTCACTGTAAGGTCGAGTTACTGGAACTGAAATCAAACGAGAACAAAAGACACGTGACCTTAAGACTTTTATAATTACGTCTGTTGCGTTTGGTGTGTTTAGTTTATTTATTTTACACTATTTCAAATTTTTATAGTTAAATCAGTTGTGTTTTAGATCTGTTGTATTACTTGACGCATATGGATTTAAAAGCAGACATTTGGTATTGTTAAATATACTGAGTTAGTTACGGATTCCTTCTGTAAAAGTCTGAGGTAAAAGTGGCCAGGAATATGATTTACCAATCCTCAGAAGCATAAATTGACATGTAAATCCGTACATGTGATACGTTAAGGAACTAATATATAATCCCGATAATTGGCGCCGATAAATGTTGAGCAATAAAAACATATTGCTACATTTCATCATTCAAGAATTTCTGATATTTATAGAAAAACAAAGACTAGCCACTCTGACTAATTTCATTATGTCGTAAGTAAGAGGGTATAAATATATGCCTAAGCAATAATAAAGGATTATAGTATATGTACCTTTGTACTTAATATTCAAGGATTAGCTGATTTATCGACCAAGTTACTTCTAATTGTTCGTATAAGGAAATACCCAAAGTTTTTAAGATTTTGTTTGTGTAAGACGCGAGTCGCGATAATAGATGCTAGCTCCGGATGCCAGATTATAGTTTTTGGTGCAAGATCACAAAAACAATTTAAAAGCTTTTATACAGTGTGTCCAAAAAGTGTGCAATATGCAGGGTGTCCTCGAAATGAGAACGCTTCACCATAAATTCCTTAACCAAAAGTAAGGCGATCTAGACAAACTTACCTATATGCGATGTTGCTTCGTTTTGCTGCTACATGGGCGCTAAAGTTTTTAAATGAATATCGTTTTTCCGTAATAATTTCTAAACACCTTAATCGATTTCCACTATCTTGGAACTAAGAATGACCACTATTAATAGCGTATTTTGACGTATGCGCCATCCTTTTTTAATACCTGCAAAGTTCCTCTTCTTATTACCCCCCGTATAAATGACACTAGCTGACTTCATGTTGAAACTTTTTTGTCTCTTGTAAAATTTTAGCTCGACTAGTTTCTCTGCAAAAAAATTATTTACGATACCTTGTAATTCATCATTGCTGTTTATTGAGAACGAGAAAACAAAAGATTTATTTTTAAATTCTAAATAATTAACTATTGTGAGTTGTAAGGTTAAAATCGTAAACAATGGCAGAAAACCGTCGCGTTTTGAGTCTGAAAGAGAAAATTGATGTTGTGGAAGTTTTTTATAGGAAAACAAACTGAGGGTAAGAGATTTGGCCTAGCAACCAATTTTCCATGGGCGAATACCTCTAGTAGGCGGCCATATTTAGACAGTCCCGTAGGTGTCCGCCTAAGAAAGGTTTTACTGTACTTTACTCTTAGTCAAAATTTATATTTTTTGACAAACCTCGTATATGACTGAAAAAATTTAATATCTGAATATTTGATGGTTGCATTTTAGGTTTTCGACCATGTAGAACTTTTTATGAAGAATAATTTTTTTTCGTAAAGTTAATAATAACAAAGTTTTCCATTATGTTGCCAACTAAAGTATACACACTGTATATGGGGGATTTTCTGAATAGGGAAATTTTTACACGAGCACAAAAAAAATACATTTTTAACGTTATTTCTGGCTTCTCGATCAGTAATACCGAATTTCGAGGAGAATAACCATTTTTTTTAACTTGTTGGGCCAGAGGGCAGGTAGATGCCGGCTAAGCTGTCTGATGTCGGAAGCCTCTTTATAAATGAATTTTCGATGGTCTCTTCTATACGACCTTGTTTTTTTACCGTCAAGTTTATTTTTATGTTTTTAGTTCTAGCGTATTATTATATTTCAAAACTGAATTCAAGTATTTTAATTCGCACTAACGCATGTCATTTCATAAACCCAATACTCTGGAAGGGACGGCCAACCAACAGCATATCGGCAATCGAATCCGCGTTCCCCACGAGCCTAACGAACCGAAACAAATAAATTTATCAGTCAGATAAAAGGTGAATAAGGAAATTATCAGTCAGAAATCGATTTCGTTTTATTCCTCCAGATAAAAATACTTATTAATTGGTGCCAGGAAAGTGAGTGACGCAAAAAATTAAACCGGGAAATTTTTAATTGGGGAATGCATTAAGCTACTAATTAGAAGCACTGATGGATTTTTGTTTTATAAAATTGGGCTTTCTTATAAAAATAACTCTCAGTTAGTATCAGAAATTACTGTTCTCCACAAATAGCACAAATTATCATATATAATCTTAAGAGAGAAAATTTTGGCGGTAACCTTTTCGACTGATATAAAAGTTTGTTGCTTGGCAATTTCATAAGCGAAATTACCAAAAAGCCACAAAATTTTAAAAAACCAAGAGAAAATTTTGACGATACAAAGTTTTATCTCGAATGATATTGACGAGAAACTTTATTTATTTATAACTAATATTAAATGTACAGTTGTTATATAAGTAAGAGTTTGTCCATTCTTTTCTATCAAAGCATGGTTTTGGGTATGATTAACTTGCATTTGATTCTGAGATTTTCGATGAGCTTCAGATGATGACTAGGATCTGGTTGCAGATATGGTATCAGGGAATTTGCGTGTCAGTGACCTGTTAACTTAATCAACTCTTGTTCGCAAACACCTTGTTTAAATAGGGCTGATAAAGCGGAAGATCGGTGAGATGATTTGTTATTTTATGCTTCTTCGTATCAATTCTTTCCGCTGAAGTTTTGGTCCACTTAGATACTATATATAGTCGTGGAGTATTTTTTAACCAATATCCCTTCTGCTAATTTGAATGAACGGAGAGAAATAGTCTCTCTGTTAAAATGTTTGGTCCTCTTTTTTCCAATAATTTCAAAAATAATCTTACAGGGCATAAGTCTTTGTTTGATGAATTTTTTACCAACCATTTGCTGTTTGCTCATCCTTTTGGCCCACCTTTAGCTCTCTTGGAAAATATGCTGTTATATTCAATTCGTTCGGTAAATTATCCCATGGTATCAAACTCCTTTTGAAAGTATTGAATTTTGCAATTCACGCCGCAACTTTTTTTGTGCTTTATCGGGGTTTTCTTCATTGTAGGTTGCATTATTGTTAGTAAGTCTGTCTGTAGATAATGCTTTTAAACTTACTCTCCTGTTTTCCTGACAACTTTGGAGCTGCTTTCTCTTTGTGTCTCTTGCCATGCGCGCATTATAAATGAAATATCCGCAAAAGGGTCAATCTTTATTTCGTTTCTACAAAATACATTTCTTGAATCATTTTTGCTGTAGTGTTCCATATAGCCTTTACAGAAGATTCTTTACTTCGCCATTACCCTTCTTCATATTGAAGGCGTATTCTTCGAGGATTTTCGCCAGTTCCATCACAGTAGTACATGTTTCTAATTTATAATTTTTTACCATTAGAAACTCTGAGAACTGTGCCCAAATTGAGTTCTTGGACTTCCGTGTGTTAAGCGGAAAATATTCAGTTATCGATTTTTTAATTTTTTGGGTAGATTGGTACCCAACCTTGCATTTTCGGGGGTAAGTGCACAAGTGCATCAAAATTACCGATAATTTTTGAATGAAATGTGTTTTTTTATAATTGCAAGAGTCCTCCTGCGGAGTCGGGCTTTTTCGCGAAAATATGAAAACAAACGATTGCAATTTGTAAAAAAAAAACATTGAATAAAAAAATTATCTGGTTATTTTTATGCACGAGTGTAATTTATTTGAATATTTCCCAAATTAATTAAAAACTCGAATCAAGTAAATTTTTTATTTAACAGAAAATACTAACAATAAAATTAAAATGCTTAAAAATTACAAGGCTTTTTTGTCTGCTGTCACTCAATAATATGACGTTAATAATTGTCAGAATATTACATTTTTTGACGTTTGTTAACAATAAAATCCCGCTTTGACGTTTCGTCAACAATATAAACTTGCGATGCAATTTTCGATTTCTGGCAGTGCTGTTTTCGCTGTAATTTTGCGAAAATTGCATTTCTCTTATGGGAACTTTACCATATGAGGGAAATATTCGTTTAAATTGCTCATTTTATCTACTAACAATAGTTTTTACCTGACATCTATTAAAATTTTACCGCTGAAAAACCATATTGTTTATTTTGTGCAGGTAGATATAATTAAGAGTTTTTCCACTAGAAAACTTGTTGTTACTATGTTAATTTGCCAATATAAAACACTCTAGTGAAATAGTCAGAAAATGAGATGAATTAAGACAATAATGAAGCTCAAGTAGATTGTATTTATTCATTAATCAAAATGTTTTGAGTTCAAAACTGTAGGTAATTGCTACTCAAGGACGGCTATTTGGCCCATTTTTGAATAAACCGAAAAGGATAGGAAATATTGATCAAAAAATGAAATGGCGAATCCATCACTAGACTTCACTCTTAAGAGGTGGTGTGATATTTAATTAAAACTATAATACAAAATTTTTAATACTCATGTTTTTCATCATATACCACATGTTTTTTGTAGCTAGTAGATATCAGTCACCATTGCATTAACCTTATCTTATCACGACAAAGTTTTATCAATTTCAGTTACAATGTTATATAGATTAAAAAAAACGTTTAACTTGAAGTGTGTCTGAGAAAAACAAAATTAAAAATTTTTAATCCTTCATGATATATAATATCAGGAGTTTCCACTATAGAATAATCTTAAGGTATATAAACTCTAAAAATATCTACATTTCCTGTTCGCGAGGAATTATTTGTAAGGAGGTGTCAACGAAATCATATTAATTAAAACTTAAACTCGCCTCCGAGAAATCTACAATCTATATTAGATTGTTTTTGGCACAAATCTGCTTGACACTGAACAGCATCAAACCGGCAATTTTTTTAAAATTATCTAAATTGGATTTTCCTTTAATCGTTCTCATTACACATGCACGTGACCTGCTTTCTACCTGTGTACCTTTACCGAGTCTGTGCCATGCCCATGCCTTGCACGTCTATTGAGAATAGGTTTTTATTCTTTACGCACAGTTGTGCGTAAGAATATATTTACTTATAGAAAGAACTGTACGTAATACAATGTTTACTAATACAGGAGTAAAAAAAAATATTTCAAAATTATAATTTCATGGCCTTACAGTGCCCAAACTAAGGAACTTTGTACTAAGGGAAATTTATATAAATTGACTTCATTTGATCCAAGGAATATGTGATATGTTTTTGTAAAGACATTTTTTCTACTACTATATTTATTAGTAAACATTGTTTTACGTACAGTTCTCTCTATAAGCAAATTTATTTTTACGCACAAATGTGCGTAAAGAATAAAAGCGCACAATTGTACGATATGATGCACAAAATCACACAACTGTGCGTTATAATGCCTAGTAGAACAATCAAGTTAGCCTTGAACCACTCAAATCGTGACATTTATCTATTTTGCGTTTCGAATATTTGACAGTGTCATTGTCATTATATCAGACTTGAGGTTCAAATTGATACTTTATAAATCGATCTTTAATTTATTAGTAAGTGTCGTAGAAAAAGTATATTACGTATTACGTGTTGTAAAGCAATTACGCACTCTTTGAATTACCGCACTCGCCGCTACCTGGCTCGTTCGCAATTTTGACATTCGTTCGTAATATTACAGTGGTAATATACTTTTTACGTATTATACTATTATCAACATCTTGTGTAATCAGCCATCAGTTTAAAATTAAAGTCAAGGAATGAAAAATGATTAGAAAAAAATATATATAGTCTATTGCAGAAAGGTATAGAGTATTAAAATGGGAAATTCCGTCCAGTTCGGCTCAATTTTGGTGTCGGCCATAGGCGAAAGTCCAAGCAGTGTAGTTCGAAGAAAAGTTCACTCTTTTTATTTAAAAAAAGAAAATACCCATCCTAGATAAAATTCTAGAGAAGAGGAGAAAATGTGGGATTTTGACCACTCGTTAATTAGAACGTCAAGAGATGACAGTTCCTCAGATGACGAAGAATATTATGATTTTTTATAATTTAATTTCTGTATAATGTATTTTTTGTATCTTGTATTTTTTATAATGTTTAATAAAAAAATAAGTGTACCTAATACTATAATACACATCATTTTCAGTGTTTGTGAATGGATAATAATAGGCGAAACCCATAAATTGACCCAAACCCGGGTGGCACTACCTGCACTTAATGAAAAGAATGCATTTTGCAATGAAATCAATGCCAAATTATGAAAGTGGCTTAAATATTCGTTGGGTCACTCTGTAGCCCCTTTGCATATTTAATGAGCCTTTATTGCTCTACACCTTTCTGAAATAGACTATAACGTAGGTAAAAGTTTTTAGAAATAGCTCGTTATCGAAATCCAAGGAAAACATACGACTCGAAAGCGTGGCGCCAGATAGGCACCGACACTTTATCATTCCAGGTTTTGTGGTCGTATCCAGACGGATATTAGATAGCACAGGCCGCGTTGTCGGCTTTGACGACACCGATTGGTGCGAGTATTGATATTCCAGAACGCGCACGCTCCGTTGTCTCTTCCCCCTTCCTCCTTGTTCCCCTACCGATCGTGATGTAATGGTGTTTTTCATTTTCCGACCTGCTTGGCGTGTGCATATGAGAAATGAGAATGTTTTAATGGGTCGATTTCGGCTTTTCTTGAATAAGGAATGGGGCAATGTATCAGATCGGAATGTTAAAATATTTTGCAAAATTTAATTTTTGATTTAAAAATATATAAATTTTTTTTGTTAAGAAAATTTCCAACGAAGTTTACACTACATTAGGGGAAATATAAATGATACTCGTAATATAGTATAAAGAGTACTAAATTGTAAAGTTGATTGTATTAATATGTTTGGTAATCTGTTATACGCTCACCACGCCAAAATTGATTATTTTATTAGAAATGTTTTTGTTTTTTGTGGCGTAGATTACGAATCTGAAATCGATTTTTATTGGAAACGCTTAGCTTCTGAGATATTCTTTGGTAAAGTGCTGTTTTTCTTAAGAGTTATGTCACTGCTGAAGAATATTTCAATATTTCCTCTTAATTGCAAATTATCACTATTTTTTTATGTTACACATTGGTAATTAAACTTCTTCCGATTTAAAAAAATCAAAAAAAAGGGTACATTTTGATGCTTTTCAATTAACATATTTATTATAAAAACAGAGTCTATTAAACTAAATTGATCATATTACTGCATTTAGAAGGCTGTTCATTCGTTTGAGACAGGCAAAGTTGAACACATGACACAAACAAAATTGCGAAAAAAATTTGGGTGCCACGCCTAAAAATGCCTTGTTTGGCTTTTTAAAAGATTTTAAAATGTTTTAATTAAATAAAATAAGTACTAATTGCTAATATTTTAAAGCGCATTTACAATATTTTTACGTTTTTGGTAAATATTCATAAGATTGGAAAAGAAATTCTTTATTATGGTCCTTAGAGGGGGGGGGGGGCAAAGCCTCCCCCCTAGCTACGCCAGTGGTAGTTAGAACATAGAAGTGTACTATATCAAACCTATTGCAGAAAATGAAAGCCAATTATTTTTAGGAAAACTAATAGATTATCTTTTTATTTTCTCATTAATTACTTTGATATCCACTATCTAATATTTGATTATTTGGTACCGAATAATACCAAACCGAACATAGTAGGTAGATTTTTTACTTATTGTTTTTCAATATTTTTGAACTTGTTTTTCAGAGACTCCAAATCGTTTCATCTTTGTTATGAAAACTGAATACAAGTACACAAAATGTGTGATAATTTTCCCATCCCTTATTTCTTACATTCAATTTATTAGACTAATCTTGATGCCAAAAAAAATAAAACAATTTTTCTGTCTTTGAAATAGAATGTCAGTTTTAAAAAGTTCCCTTATTCGACAAAGCACAAAAAAATGTTTAAAAAGGGATGAGACGTTTTTCCATATATTATGTTGACGTGGGCTACTTTCAAAACAACTACATTTGAAAAAATAAAACTAAAATTAAAGAAGTAAAATATTATTTTATTATAACGCGTAAGTCATATGTAACAATATTGTTTCAATTTTAAAACTAGCGAGTTATACATTTGCAGATTGTGTGAGAAATTGTTTAAACTTTTACTTTTCTCGCAAAAAGAAAGTATTGTAATCAGGAACATTTTTTAAAAATTATTAGATGTTAATTATGAAAAAGCATGAATAAGGTATTATAATATAAGTCGTTTTATTAAATTTTTTCGTAAACTTCTTGCCAGCGGTGAAGTAATTTTATTGACAATGTTATTTTTATTACAAAGTAAAATTCACTATCTTGAATAACATTTTTGCCTGCGGTGCAAACATGTTTTATTTTGTAAAAATAGATTTACCCACTTACCATTTAATATTTAGTACCTGACTAAATCAAGCTGGCTTGCTTGTTCGTTTTTTCAGTAGACGTGGTTGTAAAATTCCACAAACAAGAAATAAATAACAAATTTTTTCGAACATAAGTAAAACAAAATCCCTCATAGCAGTAAAAATCACGGAACTGACTGGCCAAACTTAATTTCAAAGCAATTTTTACAAACTCTTTGTAAAATCACTATAACACAATAATGTAAATAAATAAAGATATTTTAAAAGTAAAAATATGCAATATTTTACTAGAAAATTTCTGCAGTATTTGCAAATTTCGCAAAAAAGTTCGCCTTCGGCGCTATTTTTATTTCAGTTTTAGTTATTTTTTTAAAGTGTTTTTTAAAATTAATAGAAAAATTACAATCTCTTAAGAAAGGAATATTTTAAACTACATAAATAAAATATTTTACTGTTTTTTTTTTAATTTAAAGGAATTTTTCGCTACATTGCGTTGCCTTCCCCTGGAAAAACTTGTTCAGACGCCTATGGACCACCTTATATTTTATAGCACTGTTGATATTCCTGGGTAAACTTGCTATAGTGCAGAGCTGGGCAGTAAATGCCTCGAGAGTGCTTGAAAAAGTGCTCCAAGCACAATGGAGCTGCGAGAACAGTGCTTGCTAGCACATTTAAAATATAGTGCTCTGTAGTTGGTATTTAGTAATTGAATCTCGCATTTTATGCCATTTATAGTGCCTGCAAGCACTCAAAATCACTCAAACTTACTTTCTGGGTAATTAGTAATTGCAAACATTCAAAAATCTTCAAAATGCTTGGTGTTTGATGCTGGTAATTACTTTTCCAAAAGGCTTGGTGCTCGAAGCACTTTTTCGAGTGTTTTGCCCAGCTTTACTATACTATTTTTCTATACCTACAACTCACCGTTAACAGGAGGGTAACATTTAGAAAAAGACATTTTTCACATTGACATTCTACAACTAGCTCGTTTATGGCGGAATTTGGAAAAAAATCGCATGCAGAGTCCTTACTTAGTTCTTTATTCTTTATTCAAAAATGCTAATTTTGACTATTCTAACTGTTTAACTTGTTTTACAGGTTTAATACTTTTTTTGACCCTAAAATGTTTATTTAAAAGCTATCGAAAACCACTAAAATTAATAAGAAAAGGCCCGCCAAAGGTATTCGAGATTTTTTTTAGTTATAAACTTGATAATTTACCTTACATATAATATAGAACTTATCAAAACGCTAATTTTTATAGCGACCACTTTGGTAACGAGGTCTTACCCGATAAAACCTACCGCTAGCTCGATAAGACCCCTGTAGCTTTTTGTTAAACAAACAGTAATTTATTTCAAGAAATGAAGTTTAATAAATAAATACTATAACCAATACAAAATAAAAGTGACACACAACAGTATTTGAGGTGATTTTAGGGCATAAACTTAACTTAATTTTGACATTTTTAAAGAAATGTTTTGTGACAAAAGGTATGCAAGATTAAACCCAGTGTGCTTTACTTTGATGTGAGCTTAAGAAATCTTGGCGTTTTCATGGCAACCGTGATGACAACAAGCAAATTTGATTTTTGACGTTCCAAGCGTCTGATTTAGTCTTGGATTTTTAATTAATTGTTAGTTGTGGCGCGTTTATAAACTTAAAAGTAAATCATAATGATGTGTGTGTATATTTTCCTTTATCACAAACGGCTTTTATTTCGGGTTCAGTAAATTATCCAATAAAATACACCTCTAAAGGCGCCCGGCATCTTATCTGCATACCTTTGTTTTTCAATCAAAACTAGATTTTCTAAGAAAATTATCACTCAATATAATTTTTACTTACAATCAAAGATAAGACCCTCGAGCTGAAGCTCTCGGGATCATATCAGATTATAAGGAAAAATTACATTTCGTGAAAATTTATCAGAAAATCGATTTCTTGTAAAAAACAGCGGTATTACCGATAAGACACCGCGCCGCCTCTATCGGTATATTACTGTTGATAGTCTTATAGATGTATGAATAGATATTATTTTTCTGAAAAAAAGAAAAAAAAATTGTTCTATGTAAAAATGATAAGCGGTTCTGATTATTAAAATGCATTTGTCACAGTTCACATTAGTTCACAACGTTTTCATGTTATCAGATAATCATTTCAAGTGAGTCTATTCTCTACAACAGATTAAAACTTGCCGGACTGGGTTGCCATAAACATCACGTGTTAAATAATGATTTTTGTTTTAATTTTAAATTATATCAAAAAGTATAGATATTCTGAAGGCTTTTATTATCTCAGCGTCATTAAACGTACTATATGTAACGCTCAATCAATAATATTTGCTTTTTTCTCAAAGGTTTAATACAATAAATAATTTTTCAATAATACCCTCATAATATTTAAACAAACTTACATTTAATAATATACATTATCATCATCCTTTGTTTGTTTTTATTGTAATAAAGGTAAATGAACTTCCCAATATTTATTTGTTTAAAACTTGCAGTTCAATAAAAAGTTGGTTGCGATCGATAATTTTGTGTGTATAGACATTATAGATACTAATCGCGTTTTGAAAATTTTAATCCCCATCTTTGTTTAAAAATATCAAAGTTCCGTTTGAAGAACTTTGATTTACGAGTAGAATAGAGTGGCGGATTTAAAGATGAAATAAGTGAGGTTACGCTCTACTTTTCAAACTTACTTTTAATTTACAGTGGCGTTTGTAAGGGTGGGCCAAGGAGCCAAGGGTTCCCATACCCAGTGGCGTAGCCAGAAAATATGCTCGGGGGTGGGGGGGTCAGTGGGCGTAAATAGGACATTTTTTTCTGGAGAGAGAAACAGTCGGGACTACATGTATTTTATAATATTGCACCAAGTGAAGAAGGCGGAAAACTTCGCAGGCGAAAAAATTTCGGGGCCACGCCCAAAGTTTGTTTAAAATTCACCTAACTACTATCAAATTTCGAAAATTAAATTAGTACCTCTTTCCCTCTGCATGGTTGGATTAAATTTGTTTTTGTAAATGTTTATTTTTTATATTTGTGAAAAATATGAATATTGGTGTCAATCCAAAATTTTAACAAAAGACTTATGTATGGAACCAGCGTTTTTCGGGGTCAGTTTTTCATGATTAAAAATAGTACGCCATAAATTGATGATTTTTTCAAAAATCATATATTGTAGAAGCGTAGATCTAAGAGCAGTATTTGGTGCAAATGCTTAGGATTTGAAATAATTCTTGTTACTTTCTGCCCGCTTTTTTTCTATTATAAATTATCACACTTCTTCCATAATAGTAGATTCTGTAACGAGGTTGGAATGAAATTTTGACGCGAGCGGAGCGAGCGTGAGGAACTACGAGTATCGAATTTTCATTCTAACCGAGTAGCAGACTATATTTTCTCCACGACTAAAAATACTATTCGCAATATTTGTAATTTCAGGTGGAGTTTTATCCAGTTCCATATCTGATTCATTCGATTTTTCACTCATATTTTGACTTGCACTAAAATTTGTCTGCTGACATTGACAGTTTCGAAATTCATGGCAACCTACGTCGTTTAGATCAATTACAGAATATTCATTCCGTATCTTGTTATGGAATGAAAATACACGCAAAACGCATAAGAAGCAAGTGTTTCAGAATAAATATTCCAACTCAAGAGCGAGAATTTTTACATTTCATTATCAAAAATGATTTTAGAATTATTGCATTCAGTAATGGCCGTGGAGAAAAAATATTTCAATTAAAATTTTTACTTTAATTTTTTTCTCTAACAATAAATACCTAATTGTTTTCTGTTTTTGTTGTAGAAATATTTTATTGCATTGGGTTATATTTTGTTGATTTAAAATAGCTCTAAAAAAGGTAAAACGTAACAGACAAGTATATAATAGAAAAATACTATAATATATTATTCTTTTTACTCGTTTTCCTATAAAATTGCATCATAGATCAATAACTAAAACGATATGCGTCCGAAAACTTAATCCCTATATAAAACAGAACTTTTAAAAGGAAAAATCTAGAAACTAAACGTTTCCTACAAGCGTGAGACGAAAAATTAGGTTGCAATTAGACCCCCCTGAATACGCCACTGGTAACGGGTAAGGTATACAGGATGTCCCAGGTAAGGATGCACTCTACCTGGATCTCTTCTTAAGTATTGCAAATAAACTTATACAGGGCAAGGCGGAGTCAGACATTGACCCTTTGGATAGTTTAGGGAATATTGAGGTTCAGAGTGACTTCTCCTTCGCCGAGGTAAGTTTCAATGAAGTCCGAGATGTTATAAATCAACTTAAAAACCAAAAAAAGCTTGACATATATGGTTTGGACGATTGGAAAAAGTAAGACTGCCTTTAATATTTTCAAGAAAACAAACTATTTCAGTAAATATTTAATTATTATGAGATTCCTTGATATCCGCACCGTTATTAATACATTTTTTGTCATAGTCAGTATGGTATAGTAGGTTCGTATGTTATTTGTTGTTGATAATCCTTTGAAAAATGTATATCGTGTTCAGCGGCCATAAGTCCGAGAAACTTAATCTATTTAATAAATCATATGATGCTAAAAACAATTAGTTATCTACACGTTCATACGCTACATTATAATTAATTTTTTGTTAATTTATTATATGGATGTAGTACCTACAGGTGTAAAATAATCTCACTTAGCAACAAAAATTCATAAAAAAATTATAATATTAAAAATAGTAACGTGAATTCTCTATTCTATAAGTATTCAGCGCGTCTGGTGATATTGTCGTAAATACTTTTTATCAGTTAGAAATAAAGTAGATAACGGATTATACAAGTTCCAAGAACGATATGGGTGTATTATCGTTGATACTTCGGGCGCCATGAATATTATAATGTTACCTAGGCTCTAAGCGAAGCTTTTCTTATTTTTAAATCTTAATTTGTTGGAAAATAAACCCGAAATCTCTGTTCATTTTTATCTAGACGACAAATAGAGATACTAAGATTTAAAGTTTTGGCTCATTTTTGAAATGACAGGAATACAAAATATTTTTAAAAATTATCTCTTAAACTATTCTTATTTGGAGATGATGAAAAAAAATAAAATAGTTTGTAAATGTCTAGAATAGTGCTAAAGATTAGCCTTGTCCTTCTTTTTTTCATAGGTTCTAGTGGCTTTGTCTAAGTCTATTATATCTATTATATCAATAATGAGTTAATCATACCAAAAAGTGTTCTTACATTACTCCATTTAAAACCATGGAATGCTGATAGTCTGATTCCTACTCACGCTGAAGATGACCTCCACTGAGGCCGAAACATGTCCCTCACAATATTAATTTTAAATAATAAACTGGTGGTATAAGATTTTATTTAATTTATTAAGAAAAGTCGTTTAGAATTAAACCAAACCAAAACATGACCTCCTAAAAAAAACATTTTTTTTAAACAATAAAAAATGTTCATAAAAATAATTTTTTTATACTCACCCTAAACAATTTCATAAATTAATCAAAATCAAATCAATTTCGCATAACTTATGTATGTATGTAGGCATATATTTATAGTCCGGTCAAATTAGACCAAAAAATGATAGTGAAGATACATAAATTTACAACAAGCTGAAAATCAGTAAAAATGGTCAAAATACAAATATAAATCAAATTTGAAACTTCCCCAACATTCCCGTGTATGGAAAAAATTTGACTCGAATTCAAAGGTCAAAAAAATTACTTTTTCGCGATTTTTAGCAAAATGGTAAGTTTTATCATAAAAATACTTTAGACAAAAATTGTAGATCATAAAATTATCTATAAAAAATGTATTAACACTTTTTTTCCTACAAGCCATCTTTTCTGAGATATAACGATTAAAAAAGTTGTAAAAGTTGTTACTGCCGTTCAAGAAAAAAGTTATTCCTTATAAAAAGTGTTGCCTTTAAAATTATTAAGATTGGCTTAAGAATTATTTTTTATATATTACAACTCTAGAGATGTATATACGTGTGGTACTCATGCATATTATGGCGATTACAACTTTTTGAATCGTTACCTATATCTCAGAAACGGTGGCTCGTAGGAAAAAAAGTATTTATACATTTTTTATAGATAATTTTATGATCTATAATTTTTATCAAAAGTATTTTTATGATAAAACTTACCGTTTTGCTAAAAATTGCAAAAAACTCATTTTTTTGAAATTTGTTGATTTCGTTTAAAAATTTAAGTAAGAAGATTTTTAGAGCCGGGATACGCTCGTTTTTTTTAGAAGTCACTTTTTTTAGAAGTCACTTTGTTTTAGTCGCCCCCCCCCCCTCTCTCAAAAAAATCCTGGATCCGCCACTGGTTACAGGTATCAGGTACATAATCTCTTAAAAATAATATTTTTCTTTTAGTACTCGTTTTTACTATAGAAAAACCCAACCAGACGCGTTTAAAAAATATAATTAAACAGAATACCGCTTCTTGAACCTTTGTACTTACCTCTTAAAAGGATAATCAAATGTCTGGAACAATAATTATATCTTTTAAAGTATGTCAATTACTTAGACTCGTTTCAAATAATACTCAATTAAAAATTCTATAGTTGTAAAATCTCAATTAAATCTGAAGCGATAAATAAAAAACGGTCGCGCGCCACCTCATCATTACTTTTTTATAGCCAGAAACAAAATACGGGTATTTTTATATACAGGGTGTTCCTTAATGATGAGCTAATATTTCAGGGTGTGATTCCTAAAGTCAATTTATAAAGAAAAGTACATATAAACATATGTCCTAAATGGCTTAAATTTTTTGCTACAGCGTGTTGAATTATTTTTTTTAATGCGTTTTTTGTAATATCTCCGAAAGTACTTTAGATAATATTTTCAAATTTGGCATGTGCTAATAGGACATAAAACCACATGTTTTAGTTGTAAAAGTTATTTTTTGTCCCACCAGTGGCGTCCCTGCAAACATTTCCTCTTATATTTTTTAGAAAAAAAGTGGTACGCCACTGACATTTTTCCATATGGATATTATTTCTGATTAGCCTGGTCAATTCTGCATAAAAATGGTCTATTGCGTTTTTAACTAAAATAATTAAATTAAAATAGACGGGCGGAAGCATGCCTATTAAATAATGAAGGGGGTCATTTCCAACAATTTTTATAAAACAAAATTTTGAATTATCAATGTTAATAATAAATAGAAGAGCTTTTTAATTATTTCTGATTAGCCTGGTCAATTCTGCATAAAATGGTCTCTTGCGTTTTTCTCCTCAGGCACACCGTTTTTAATTAAAATAATTAAATTAAATTAGCTCTACTATTTATTATTATTATTATTATTATTATTATTATTATTATTATTATTATTATTATTATTATTATTATTATTATTATTATTATTATTATTATTATTATTATTATTATTATTATTATTATTATTATTATTATTATTATTATTATTATTATTATTATTATTGTTATTAACATTGGATTTGACTTGGAAATGTCCGCCCGTCTAATTTAATTTAATTATTTTAATTAAGAACGGTGTGCCTGAGGAGAAAAACGCAAAAGACCATTTTTATGCAGAATTGACCAGGCTAATCAGAAAAAATATCCACATGGAAAAATATCAGTGGCGTCGCACTTTTTATCTAAAAAATATACAACCGCTTCTTCATTTAAAGTTTTAAAAAATTTTCTATTGGCGATAACGCTGAAACGAACGGAGATATCGAGCTGCGGTTTTAATATTTTTTCTAGCAAATTTTATCTACTTTTTGATTATGGTATCATAATTATACCGTATGATTTATTTTTTCAGAGTAAAATCAAAAAATTTGTTATTATTACGCCCTTTAGCAATTTTTTGAGAACTATTATGGACAACTAAATACGATTGGTGAAAGTGCATACATTTCTGTTCCAAACAGTCTTTAGTTTGCTAAATTCGGATAAGTAGTTTATAAGTAACAGCGATTTAAATGATTACACTTTCAACAGCTCCCCCCCCCCCCTCTTATTAAAGTCGGTACGCCAATAAGTATAGGACCAAAATGATGCATAATTGTCCAAGCTTTTTAATGGTGTTACCAAAGATATACCTTAATGTGGAATTTTCGGAGATATGTAAAATTTTAAAATTTACTTTTCAATTACGCCCCCTTTCGGCAAAATGCGGAACTTAAAAATTATTTCCAGGATTTTCTCATGGCCACTTTAGTTACATTTTTTTTTTCCCCGAGTTTCTATGCGCAGTAGTTTCCGAGATACGGCCGGTGGCCATCCATAATGGGACACCCGGTATAATAACGCACCCACATCAAAATTTACCCAAAAAGACATTCGTAATTATGACCGTTTAGTCCAAATCCACTTAAGGAAATTCAAAGCTTTATGTATTACGACGATCGTGTCAACGAAGCTTTCGGTCGGATTAAGTGACCAAGGCCCACTTGGATTGATTCACGGCCGACTGGGAACAATAGAACGTCGGCCGCCCGTCGTTTGTCATGGTTTGTCAGCGCCGCCGATGATGGATGGCCTTTTTGGTCAGAGGCGGTCGAGATAAGGGCCCTTGGAACAAATGAATATCTAGAAAATTTGATGGTTTCGAGTTGAAATGGGAAAGCCAAATATACGGGAAAAAAAATTATCAGTCGCACAAGGAAAATGTTTTTACGATTATTTATTGGTCCATCACAATACTTAGATCTTGTACACCGAAAAAATATTTGCTCTTGGCCCAAGGTAGTGAACTCTCCTCAACGTTTATTATTAGAGGCAAGAAAAATTTACTTTATATAAGAGAATTTCTATTGACTCAAGAGAAAAGCTGGTCGTTTACAAAATACGACTCTCTTGAAAAACCTTCAAATTTCTCTTGGGCGCTTATCACTTGATTTATCTTATTGCAAAGGCGATTTATCTTCTCTCAAAAGCTTTGGAATTATACCATTTATATACAGGGTTATTTCTAAGTTGATACGCTTTTTTAGCTGCGCATAGAGAAGGCATTTAAATAAACAACATTTTCAAATAACTTTTTTCAAAAAACTTGAAAATAGGCGAGATACAAAAGTAAAAAATCTAAGTGCGGGCCTGGTCATCAAAACGTAGCCTGCTATACATTATTTGTTTGTCTTATCTCTTATTAGTCATGCAATTTACGGGTCGGTGGTAAGTTATTTGGCAATACGCTGCGGTGTGTTTTTCTGAAGCATTTTAAATTGGTTAAAATTGAAAATGATAAAATTTGAAAATAATAAACTAGTAGATATGGTGCTAATTTACGGCGAGGGTCGTCACAGTGCGGCTGCTGCTTCGAGATTATACGCAGAACGCTTACCGTTGCGGGCTCATCCTACATCCAGAAGTTTTCTTAATGTTATTCAACGGGTAAGTTAGACAGAACCGTATTTGCTTCGTAGTGTAATAAATAAATGTAAGTGCTTAATTTTTGAGTTTTTTGAAAAAAGGTATTTGAAAATGTTCGTCGACGATGTCTCGCCTATTTTCAAGTTTTTTGAAAATGTTGTTTATTTTAATGCCTTCTATACGCAGCTAAAAAAGAAGTATCAACGGGCAAGTTAGGCAGAACCGTATTTGATCAATAGTGTAATATATATATAAATAATATATTAATATGCCTTCTATACACAGCTTAAACAGAAGTATTAATTTAGGAATCACCCTGTATAAATGTATGTGAGATATACCGGGTGTCCGGCTAAGGTCGACCAGCGGCTGTATCTCGGAAAGAAGTTAAAAATGTTCGGAAATTTTTTATAGTTAAACTGGCTAAAAGAAAATACTGAAAATTATTTTTAAAGTTGTACAATTGCCGCTAGAAGGCGTAACTGATGGGACAAAATTCAAGTTATTTTAAAAATGGACTCGTTAAGGTACTGTTTTGATTTTGGGATTGGAAAGCCTATCCATTCTTGCCGCAGCTTGATTCTAATAAATTTTTTGAATCTCCAACAATAAGGGTCGGGGAAGCTAGTAAATAAGTTATTGCTAAAAGTACTGTATCTTTCACATCTTTAATGCAAATTTAATAAGATTAGGCTCATTTGAAAGATAACTTTATGCTTAATAATAAAGTAATTTTGTTGATAATCGCTAATTTCTGATAAAAAGCCATGAATAAGTGATTTCATAAATATGTTATATTTGCGTAAACAAGAAATCGACTCGAGGCGTACCGTTTAGGAAAAATAGAGGTTTAAGAAAGGAAAAGAAAAATTAAGATGCATAACTCAAATTTCGTATTTGGGCTAAGTTTTTATTTTGCAATAACATTTTTATGTAAAATTTGGCTGTATTTTGTATAATTAAGGTATAGGGACATTATTTTAAGTGTGTCACCCGATTGGCGACTTTGCTATCGACCTTAATAAAAAAACAATTATGTATTTCCCAATAGCTTTTAGTGAACAAGCCAAATTTGATGTCAAAAAAAATGTTTACAAATTTGACAGATACGACGCCATCTTGGATTTTCCTAAATGGCAACCCAACTTTATAGTAAGCCAGCATTCGCTTATTTGTTCCGACATTAAAAATGTATTATTGTCAACATTTATTTTCAGCCGTTCCGGAGATACGAGGCTTTACTTTTGTGGTCGGAGGCAAATCGTTGTTGTTAATGGGTACCACTCAGAGCCATTTGATGTAACCTCGGGTGTCCCACAGGGGAGTTATTTGGGGCCTATATTTTTCATAATCTACATAAATAACATTAGCGATTGTTTTCTATACAGTAACTTTGTAGTGTATGCCGATGACCTTAAGATGTATCGTATAATGGAGGCCCCAGCGGACTGTCTATTAGTTGCAAAGCGACTTAAATAGGTTGCTTGAGTACTGCAAAGCCAACAGCCTATTTTTGAATTTGGATAAATGTTTTCCAATAACGTTCTCAAAAAATATAAATTTAATAGATTTCAGCTACACTATTGACTCCAAAACTCTAAAAAAAATTGACTAAATAAAAGACCTTGGAGTTGTTTTGGACAGCAGATAGTCGTTTCGCTCTCACTTTGATAATATTATAGCTGATGCGAACAGAATGTTAGGATTTATTGTTAGAAGTTGTCAAGTTTTTAGGAACCCTAAAACATTCCTATCGCTCTATTTTACGTTTGTTTACAGCAAAGTTTCTTTCGCTTCAGTTGTATGGAATCCAAATTATAAAGTACACACTAAAAGAATTGAAGCAATTCAAAATAAGTTTTTGAAGGTTCTGGCAATTAAGGCTGAGTGTACTTCCGAGGCTGCTGAACATAAATTTAAAATATTACCTCTTGCCGCAAGGCGAAGCATTTCAGACCTATGTTTTATATACAAACTTATTAAAAATAAAATTGATTCGCCACCTCTGTAATCCTTTTTAAATTTTAATATCCCTGCAAGGAAACTTAGAAATCAGGAATTATTTAATGTGCCGTTCAGAAGAACAAATTTGGGTCGCAATACCCCTATAATTAGAATGCAGATTACTTCTAATAAGTATTGTAACGACATTGAAGTATTTTCTATCACATTCACAACATTCAAGTCGAAATTAAAACAAGCGTTTTTCGCACATGTATTTACTAATATAATTAACTGATTTTTGTCTGAATTGTATCTTTGTCATTTTTAATTTTTTTTAAAATTTATTTAGGATTACCTAGTCAAAAACCCAATATTAATATATTGTAAACAGCGGAAGCTTATTCTGGAACTCAGTTCTGTAGCCTCCTAAACTTGTATTAAATAAATAAATAAACTTGAGCGCCCTGAAACGTCAAAACGAAGCAACATTGTATATATTATTATGTAAGTTTGCCTGGATCGCCTTATTTTTGGTTAAGGAATTTGTGGTGAAGCGTTGTAGAGTTATTTAAAGGACACCCTGTATAATGGATAACAATAGATATTCAATTTGAAAAAAAAATCTGTCACACCGGCCCTGATATTACTATATGTATATCCCATATCCCATCAGAAAGTGCAAGCATTAAATCTCATTCAAGTTTATGGTATATGGACCTAAAATGATGAAAACTAAGTATTCTTTAATTGTAGTTAAACAATGAACAAAACCATCCCACAAGATAAAGAACAGGTGCAATTTAAGAAAATGTAAATAAAAATGAATTAAACCCTAGACTAATGTATAATATTGCCGTGTTTGTTTTACATGTAACCCGAAATTAAAAGTCCTTTTTGGTGTCTTTTTATGTGGACACATCCAAAATCATCCGTGTGTTTGGTCAAATGTAGGCACCCGAAGACCTAAAACCAGTGAGAGTTTAGAAAATCACCAAGCAACTCTACACTTCCCATCCACGAAGACAAATAGAGAAAGAAGACAAGCAAACTAGTTAATTGGTCGAAGCCAAGAACCGTCAAAAAGACGCCACCATCGTGTCTGGCGAGAACCTTGAGCCCAGATCCGGGACATTTAAATGCGTACAGTTTTGTAATTTTCTTTGTTTGGCATTATTTTAAAATAATTAAGCCAAAAAAACTTTATTTATTATTATTTAAACATTCACAAGATCAGGCGCCGTGAATTTTTTTACAGGTGGGGCAAATTTTGATGGCAGTAACCTAACAATCAAAATGCAGTTTAGTGCATAGTTTTGTCAATGAATAATTATTTACCTATCACTACTAATAAACATCGCAAATTACATCAGCAGCTTTACTTTATTATTGATAATATAATTCTCTTACCTTTATGTTGTTGTGTGTTTGTATATCAAGTCGATCTTACTACGGTTGTGTTAAAATGTTTTATCACTAGATCATTAAAATTATAAACTCTTCAACTGATAAAGGATTCTTCAATGCTTAACATAGCTAAAGAACTGAACCTTAACTCCCCCATTGAGTTTCTTAAAAAAGTCTTAATCCTTTTTAGTGCTGAAAAGCACCTTTCACTTTCCATTGTCGTCACTGCTTTCCACTGTCGTTATTGGAATAGTATATAAAATTTCTAATAATCTTACACTTTCCTAAAACGTTTTTCCAAGGTTTATTTCTAATAATAGCTGTAAAATGGCAATAGCACCGCACTATTATAGAAATCTTCACGACTAAATAAAACTTCATCCTTAGTTTCTAGACTTTTTAAATGATTCAAGATTTGATTGAACATTGAAAGTGCATGTGCGATGTCGCCGGCGACGACTTGATTTGGCCTACTCCTGTCTCTTCTTAACTTCCGAGAGCGTGTATGTTGGTTTCGCTCTTACTTTCCAATTTATTTCTGTAATATTCTAATTCCATTGCGATCTTAATCCTATAGAATTTATATTGGCGCAAGTGAAAGGATATTTAGCAAGACACAACACGACATTCAAAATAAAAGACGTTAAGCTACTGTTTGATCAAGTCATTAATGAAGTGACATCAGAGAACTGGCGAAAAACAGTCCATCATGTCATTAAAGAAGAGCAGAAAATGTGGAACCTTACCACCTGATCGATCATACCGTCGACCCGTTAATTATAACGTTAAGAGGAGATGACAGTTCCTTAGATGACGAAGAATATTATGATTTTTTATAATTTAATTTCTGTATATGTATTTTTTAAATTTTGATTTTTTTTTTATAATATTAAATAAAAAATAAGTGTACATAATTTTCAGTATTTGTGAATGGATAACAATAGGCAAAACCCATAAATTGACCCAAGCCAGAGTGGTACTACCTGCACTTGATGAAAAGAAAGAATTTTGTAATGAAATCAATGCCAAATTATGAAAGTGGCTTAAATATTCCTTGAGTTATTCTGTAGTCCCTTTGCATACCTAATAAGCTTTTATTACTTTACTTTCTGAAATAGACTATAGTTAGAGGTAATAATTTAATTTTCGCAATTTGATAGTAGTTGGGTGGATTTTTAACAAACTTGGGGGGGCCCCGAAGATTTTTCGCCTATATGACTAAGGGCAAAATCATGAAATACATGTAGTCCGACCGAACAGACCCGACCACTGAGCCCCCCCGAAAATATTTTCTCCACGACCATTACTGAATGCAATAATTCCAAAATCATTTTTGTTAATAGAATGTAAAAATTCTTGCTCTTGAGTTTGAATATTTATTCTGAAACACTTGCTTCTTATGCGTTTTGCGTGTATTTTCATTCCATAACAAGATACGGAATGAATATTATCTAAACGACATAGGTTGCCATAAATTTCGAAACTGTCAATGTCAGCAGACAAATTTTAGTGCAAGTCAAAATATGAGTGAAAAATCGGATGAATCAGATATGAAACTGGATAATACTCCACCTGAAATAACAAATATTGCGAATAGTATTTTTGGTCGTGGAGAAAATATAGTCTGCTACTCGGTTAGAATGAAAATTCGATACTCGTGGTTCCTCACGCTCGCGTTCGGAATCTTCCACTCGGATCAAATTTTCATTCCAACCTCGTTACAGAATCTACTATTCTGGTTCTGGTTGCGCCACTGATATCGTTGACATGTTACTAACCCGATAGTTCAACTTCTCTCGATAGGAGCAAAGCAGCTAACACCATAAATGTCGGCAATATATGTATATTCTTATTTTAACATCTGGACGATTTCGGACGAATCTCAATTTATTTTGGTCAGAAACGTTCCATGGACCGTGCTAAGGTAAACGGACCTCTTTACCATCTTTTCAAAATTTATATTTGTATAGCGGGATATTGTTCTTTTGGTGAAATGTATTTTCGGCTCTTGAGCTCTTATAATTTAAAAGCTCTTTTCTGTTGTATACCGTCCTCGAATATATCTACTCGTATGTATTTTAACTAAAACCGAAATCGTGTTTGAGTTTTTATTTACCTTAATAATTTTTAGGAATATTTTTTTTATATTTGGTAAGTAAAAAAATATTCTATTAGTACCATGTACCATTGCGCCGAAAGAAAACTGGGTAAGCAAAATTGTTGTTGTAGAGTAGCTCCTTGACTATAAGGAATATGTAAAATCTATTAATTATATTAGTTGTCATGGAAGTGAAAAGGTTTAACACCAAAACAAAAATACTACATTTTTAGAAATACGAGGAAAAATAAAAATACGCATATTTAGTGTTTTAAAATGTAACAAAAATAAAACAAGATTTTTTAATATTATGTTTCTATAAATTTTAATTTCAATCATATTTAAACTTTAATATAACATGTTTTTTAATATTTGGTAGTTGCACCGTTATTATCGATTAACACTAGGTTTCTCGTATACTCTTGCGTTATTGCATCCCATGCTTGCATTATCCTTTGGCTTCATTTATCCCGAATTATAGGCTGGAAGTTGTGTTTATACTTAAATTTTGTTATCTCACCCCAAACGTTTTCAATTGGGTTGATATCCGGACTTTTCAAAGGCCACAGCAGAACACGAATTTGATTTTCTTCTAATTAATTTTAAACTATGTATAGAAGCATTATCTTGTTGAAATATAAAATTTGACCTTATACTGCGTCGACAGATGGTATCATAACTTGGTTTAGTATGTTGAAATATAATGGTGCATTGAGCCTCCCCTGCACTGTTTGGTAAACTCCTGGGCCTCTTGCACTAATCCAGCCCCAAACGTTTATAGAAAAGCGTCCACTTTGATTACTCCTATTTGTATATCTTTCATAGTATCCCGTACCAGAAGGCCTATAAACGCGGATTTTCCCATTAATGTATGATTGAAAGGTTTTTTCATCGGAAAATATTACGGTTTCCCATATATTACCTTGATTTATACATTCATAAGCAAGTTCTACTATTCTCTGTTTGTTTGCTTCGGTCAAAAATATTTTATTGGCAGCACAATAACTTTTTATATCTGAACTACGAATTCTTCTACGCGCTGTATTAGCCTAACCAGGAAAATGTGTTTCTTCTTTAGCTTTTATTACTGTTTCGAAGGGAGGATCTTTTAGAAGAGTAATTAATTTTTTATCTTTGTCGTCATTCGAAATTTTGGGGCGACCAGAACCTGTTTTTCTTACAAACTTCCATATTCTGCAATTTTGTGCTTAGCCAACATCACGGTATTTTTGCTAATCCCTAATTCATCTGCGATGTTTCTTATTTGATGCCCATAATCGAGTGTAAATGATCGCATTTTGCTCAGTGGTTAACGTAGGCATTTCAAAAAATATTTTTTTTAACACGTCACTGTTAGGCACAAAATTAAATTAAATTGACAACTTCAAAACAAGCTAATAGTCTGGGAGATTAAACTACATTTTACTGTCCCTGCAGTTTTCTTTGGGCGCAATGGTAGATGTATATTTCAACGCACCGCTAATAATGAAATTGCCCGAACTGAAAATTAGTTTTCTAATTTATCGGCAAGTCATATAGCGCCATCTGTTGGTTGGTTGGTTGGTTTAAGGCGGGGGTCGGGCGTTCGGCCCAAGCTTCCTGCACTGCAGCCCAGTGGCTTATTGGGCTCGCCTATCTTGCTAGAAAAGGTTTGTTCCTTTTATAAGGTCCAGCAAATTCCTGCCAAGTTTGTCATGCGGGAGGTTATCCCCACATTGGATATCTCCGAAGATTTTGAGTCTTCTTTGGGTCAGTGCTTCGCAGTTAAATATGATGTGAGGCGGTCTCGTCCTCATCGCCGCAAAGCCTGCATTCAATGGGACCATTGTAAATTCCTACTCGGCGTAGGTGTTTTCTTAAGCAGTGGTCTGTTAGTAGGCCGACCACTTGTTTTAGCTGGGTGCGCGTTAGAGGCATTATTCCAGTTGATATTTGGAGGGTTTCCCAATTGTGGCCCTCGCTTGGGTATGACCAGGTATCCTGTTCCATCGGAATAGGTGTTGTTGTTGCGCCCACCTGTCTGATGTTACTTTGGTTGCCTGTTTTGATATGCCAAGGGCGGGTTCAGGGCCCTTGAGTTTTTGAGATGATCCGGTTCTAGCCAGTTCATCGGCTTTTTCGTTGCCTGCTATCCCCGAGTGACTAGGAACCCAAAGGAGTTCTACCTTGTTGTTCCTTACGGCTAGGTCTTTCAGGTCATCTGTTAATGACCAGTAAAACATTTGGCACCTTTTATTCAGCCAGCTAGATAATAAAATATAAAAGTGATTATTTGGCTACTGTTTTAAGTGTTTTAAATCAAGTGTCAGTGGCGTAGCCATAACACATGTTCGGGAGAACTTGTATTTTCTAATTAGACTTTTTTAAGGTTCGGGATTTCAAGTTAAAAATAAAAACATATTGATATGTTTATACATAATATAATAATGTCAGATTGCATACAGACTTTTAACAATAATAATCAAATACTCAGCAACTTTGACTGTGGCATAAATGACATTGGCAAAAATAGTTTTTTTATAACCAAGGTCCACTTAGCTTAATTCTTGATTTACTAATCAGACAACTTTGATTTTGAGAAAATAATGTCTGCCAATGTTATTAATGCCACAAGAACGTGCTATACAGGATGATTCCTAAGTTGATACTTCTTTTTTAGCTGTGTATAGAAGGCATTAAAATAAACAACAGTTTTATTTGGTTATGAAAGTTTTGATGAGAAAGGAGTGGTATTTATATTATTTGAAAGAGAATGATGAGGCGTCACTTTGGACAAGAGGGGGAAGTTTTATTTACTCTGCCCCCCGCTTATGGCGTTATAGAGCGTAGGGGAGGCGACGACCTTTTTTTTTTTAGTCATTCCTGATTTGGGTAGTGCCCACTCAAAAATTATCGGGCCCACTTGTGCCCACCCATCCCAAAAATCCTGGCGCCGCCACTGGTCGGTGGTCAGTTATTTGGCAATCCGGGGCGTTATGTTTTTCTGAAGCAAGTAATAATTATTATTAGCTGAATGATTATTATAAATGCATTTCACATTATAAAATGGCATTTCATCTAATTAAATCTAACTAAAAACGGCGCCATCGGCGAAACAAAATTGTATACTTTTATTGTCATTTGTCATGATGTCTCGATGCAAAAAACAAAAGGTTCATCTAGGTATCGGCAATAATAAAGGTATTCTTTTCGTAATAGATAAGGTAGTTAGTTTTATAATAGGCGGTATATCCCACCGTCGGCCTTTTCAAAGGTTTTTATGGAATCGTGATAATTATGTTTGGTAAGCTATAAATTGTTACTGTTTGGTATTTATGTTTGTATTTATTGTAGCTACGTATGCACGGAAAAAAATCTAATCTTTAACCAAGTATAAGCTACCACTTGTAATATAACATTTAATAGAAGAAGTATAATTTACTGGGTGTAAAAATATAGTATGTTTTACGTACATTTTTAATGGCCGACGATGACACACTTCGTTTCTAGTAAAATTTATTTTATAGAACTTAAAATTTGGTCAGGGCCGGAAATTTTTATTAAAAATTAAATATAAAAATAAAATAATTTATTTGTAGTTCTAATTAAATTACTTCTAATAAGAATCGCATAAGCAAATTTTGTGATGTTTCAAAAAACACTAAAGGGAATTGGAAATAGGATAGAGTATCAGAAAAACATTTTAATATTTTTTTTTAAATAACGTTACATCCGCCAAACTAGAAGTTTTTGTAACATTTTTGTATTAAATTTTCAATTAGACAAGCCAGAAAATGATACCGCGCTTCACGCTGATATGGAAGACTCTTAAACCAAAACTTACTATATAATTAGTATATAGTCTATTTCAGAAAAGTGTAGAGTAGGTAATAAAAGCTCATTGGGTATACAAAGGGACCACAGAATGACCCAACGAATATTTAAGCCACTTTCATAATTTGGCATTGATTTCATTTCAAAATTCTTTATTTTCATCAAGTGCAGGTAGTACCACCCGGGTTTGGGTCAACTTATGGGTTTTGCCTATTGTTATCCATTCACAAACACTGAAAATGGTGTGACAAAGGTGTGCATTATGTACATAATATTAGGTACACTTATTTTTTATTAAGCATTAAAAAAAAATGCACAAAATACATTATACAGAAATTAAATTATAAAAAAGGAGAGAGGGACTGTCATCTCCTCTCGGCGTTATAATTAACGGGTCAACGGTCCGATCGATCAGGTGGTCAAGATCCTACATTTTCTCCTCTTCTTTATTGACATGATGGACTGCTTTTCGCCAGTTCTCCAGTGTCACTTCCTTAATGACTTGATCAAACAGTAGCTTAACGCCTTTCATTTTGAATGTCATGTTATATCTTGCTACAAATCCTTTCACTTGCGCCCATATAAGTTCTATAGGATTTGGTTGTTGGCAATGATATGGCGGTGTGCGCGGCACAGTCACACTATATTTTTCAGCTATATCTTCCACGGCATATTTCATAAAACGATGTTCAATTCAATACTTTTGGTGGTTAATCAATCGATAATTTCTTGTTTTCTCCAATATGAAGTTGGAGTCTTCTCTGTGCGTCGTGAATGATAGCTTGCATTATCCATAACTAGGTACTACTTAATCAGCTGGAAGATATTTTATCATTTCATCAAAATAGTCCTCAAAAACATTCGAATTCATGTCCTCGTGGTAATCTAAATATACTATTTTATCTTAATTCCCATTAACCAAATTCTCTAAAAAATTTTAGTTAGTTATCATAAATAATTTAATGCACAAAATTTGGCGGAATTTCCCATTTTATTACTCTACACCTTTCGGAAATCGACTATAGATTATTATTTTTTTGTTTTGTTTTGGGAGCTCTGCAGCACTGCAGCGCATATGCACCAGTCGCCACAGCCATATGATCTATGAGAGAATAATATTATTTATCTACTTTTATTTAGTAATATGAATTTTACAGTTCTGTAAATCGTTTTGTAAGGGCATATATTACAGCACTAGTGCTGTAATAGATGCCTTTACAGCACTAGCGCTGTAATGAAAAAAAAACGGTTTTATTAAAATTTTGCTGTTAAATAAAACCACACTTTTTAGAAGAATGATTTATTATTAACAATTATAAAATTAATTACCAATTATTAATTAAAATATAACACTAAAGGTTTATTATATACATTAATAATACACTTTTACAGTTAGAAATTTGTATTCCAGAAGTGGATGTGATGGCGCCCTTTACGTTCGAATTTTCAATCATTAAATCCGTGTCTGACCCCATGATCTTTGCTATTTGTTTTTTATTTTCAAAAGAATTCTCAACGTAGCCTTCTGCCGTAGAAGAGGATTTCCAGCCCCCATGACGCTTTAATATCTGCATATATGCACCACCATCAACTGGAATGGTGGCTGAGGACCTCCTAAAACAATGTTCACTGTATCCTTCGGGATTATTCAATCCAAGTTTTGTTGCAATCTTTTTTGGTATACTTCCAAAACTATTAATTCCGACAGGCTGAGAGGTGCATTTTCCTTTTCCATAGAATACAAAAAACCGCCTGTGAGTTACATTAAGAGGACGAAGTTTAGCATACTTTCGAAAAATACTTAAACAGTTGACACCTGTCACATTTCCTTCTGTTATAACAAATTCTCGCATAATTTTGGTTTTCGAGAATGGAAACACAATTTTTATATACAAATCATTGTGTTCAATATGATAACTTAGCTATAGTTCTTCGCGCCGACAAGTCCCAAAAATGCCGACAACCTTCATAAGTAAATATGTTTCATCATCTGCAGTACTAAGAAACTTACATACTTCCTTTGTGAAAACTTTGGACTTTTTGGCCTTGTAACTCTCTGAACTTCTTTTCAAAAATGCGATTAGTTGAGAAAATCTGCTTATATCTTGTTTCTCTTGACTGAAATCATAGTTCTCAACATTAAGTAGTGAGTCCATAGTGTAGATGGTTTCTGGGAGCGTTGCTTTACGGAAAAATAACCCAAAAGGATTTTCTCAGAAACCTCCTTTATTTTGTTAGCTTTGCACCAATCTTCGAACTTCTGATACTCCAACTCATACCGCGCCTTGGATTTTGTCGGAACTAAACTTGAGATCGCTTCGTTTGCCGCTGCTTCTGTATCAGAGGGTAAACTTCCATCAGAATCGCTCATTTTGAAAAACGCTTTTTATATTTTTGAGTTTGTTTGACAAAGTTTCGACAGTAACCATGCGAAACAGTAACTATGCGAAAGGTAACATAAAAAACTTGATTAGTAAACTAAATAGTAGGTGCATTTTTATTTTTTAAAATGCCTTTTGCCAAATATTTTTATTCATAGATGAAAGTAGATAAAATCTTGTACAATATTCTTGTTGTGAATTCATATTACTACACTCGATGTTTTATTAAACTCGGCTGATGCACGCCTCGTTTGACAACTTTAACATCTCGTGTTGTAATATGAATCTTTACAACACTTATATCGTAAATAAGTATTATCCCCCCTCCTGCCCCTACAATACCTACGCCATTCCGCTTTAAGGACTATTAAATTAAGAAAATCAAAATAAATCAAATACCATTACAGGGTTCGCTAAATAGAAAATAGTTTTTCCATCGCAACGTGAAACTAAATAATGATATTTATGCGGCTGAAAGCTAGAATATAGCATTATTTGATTTAGCGATCGCATGCGGAGAATCCTCATAGCCGTGGACAAACACGTAGCGCGCATAGATATACGGAGTGATTGAATTAGCGGTGAGTAAACAAACAAGCGCTTGTAATTCTCAAATATTGGTCTACTGACCTGTCGCTGGAATTACGATTAAAATACAGGGCCGCTTTATCAAAGTGGATTAAACTTCAATTAAATAACTTTAAAAAACTAAAAGAAATTGTTTTACTTTTAAAACAACATAGTTCTTTAATATAGAGCTCTCCAGATTGGTTTGCTTTCAGCGGCGTCGTTTACGTATATTTACTTCAGTGACGGCAATAATTTATATAAAAGCTTTTTTTACACGTTGGCGTTGTGGCGTAGTAAAGTAATAATTTTGATCCATCATATCTTGGCATTCTCTGTCCTTTACACAAAAACTAAACGAGACAGAAATTTGCCTTAATTAACGGAGGTTCTGTTAATAAAAATTAAATGGCGACTAATAAACAGCTGATTTTACAAAAGGTTTTTTTTAAAGAGGTTAATATGAGAGAGTGTCACTGAGTACACCTTTCTGAAATAGACAATAGCATAATTAAACAAACTTTAAAAATTATTTTCTCCCAAAGAAAGCCCTTAACTTACTATAGTATAATATAACGTATTAAGTGTGGTAAAAAGTATAATACGCATGAATGGAAAAATTGAAAACGAACCGCGTAGCGGCGAGTACGAAATTGCTTTATAAAACGCAATACGTAGTATACGTTTTCTACGATTCTTGCTAATAAATTACAGATCGATTTATAATTATTTTTTCCGTCGACCGTGTATTTACATCCGATATTAACGTTCCCAAAATCATTCATTAATGACCCCTATTAATGCATGATTTTCTGTAAATGCACGATTTTGGTAATTAAAATTAAAGGCAGCCATGCAAACAAATCTACAAAATAATAAAACGTCAATCCAAAACGTCGTCCGCTGTCATTAGTATTTGTAGAATTGTGAAATCTGGATTGTAAAATAAAAGTTGTTAACTGTTTTTCTTCACTTTAGTAAAAAATACGGTCGACGAAAAACATTGTAATCAACTCTTACATTAAAATGTGATTAATGATCTTGAATATTAACGCGTTCGCTACGCTCACGCGTTAAAATATTTCGATCATTAATCGCCATTAGTAATGTACTTGTTGGTTAAATTACTAATAAAGTATCGATTTCAACTTCAAATCTCAAATACTGACAATGTCACTGTCAAATATTCAAAACGCAAGATAAATGTCACGATTTGAGTGGTTCAAGGTTAACTTGATTGTTATACTAGGCATCATAACGAATAGTTGTGTGTTTGTATCTTTACGCATAGTCGTGCGTAAGGAGTGGATTTACATATAGAGTGAACTGATTTTAAATTAATGTTGGAGCAACAAGCGACTAGCTGAATAGCTGAACAGCTCAAGCAAAAAAAAATTGATGCTGGGCTGAGTTTAAATAAATTAAATAGATTAACGAAGAAGTAAAAACTTCCGAGCGCAATATGGACAATCCACTCGAGTTGTACAGTATATTTTTTCTACGACCCAACTTCCGCACTTCATACTAAAAATATTTAAAAAATTATTTAAAACAGGCATTACAACTTGTCATTTTAGTCCGCCATGAACTTGTGAAAAAGATAATAAAATACAAATAAAGAAAAATTCATTTCGTTAACAAATCCACGGACCAAAGTACACTGTAACATATTTATCAATTTGGGTCATTTTTGATATACATATGTATACAAAATCACTATGAATATATATTTATCTTTCTAACATTCTGCCTTTTGTAGAATAACAAACGAAAAGCGATATTATTATTAAAAATGAACAATTTATTTATATCAACGCATAGCTAGTTTGATTAAATTGTTCTGCTGAAATGCACAGAAGAAAAAAAGGGTTGTCCGGTTTTTTTTTCTGAAAATTATTATTGGTTGCCTGCCATCGTAAGAATTATAACTCCGAAAGTATACACAGCTGTAAAATTTATTTTAAACAGTTAAAAACAGCTTTTGTGCATTAAAATGAACTTTTAACGTTCTCTATGGTAAAGTTTTAAAAATAATCGCCAATTTACATACTAGCAACACTGTAAACGTGGAAAGAGAAGTGGCAATACTGTAGAAATAATATAACCTTAAAACCTTTAGTAAAAAATGGAATTGACTTTTTTCTAAAAATCTTATAACTTTATCTGTTTTATCTGGTTTTATGTACTTTTATTCATTTTCCACCATTTAAGAAAGATTTGCCAGCTATTTTATTATGTTTTAAAGTCTATTGAGATTGGAGCCCCGTCCCCTTGTCATCACAAATAACCAACAAGGCAAGTTCATTTTGTATAAACATTTTATGCATTAAATCTTATAGTAATTGTCTAGAAATGAGTGGAAAACTGAAGATTTTTGAAATAAGAAAGTGCATCTAACTGTGCACAAAACTTTAGATCGGTTAGAAAATAACAATAGTTCGGTAAAAATATATTTTGGTATTAAACCTTCAATTTAAATTAGTGTTATGCTCAGTACCTCTAAAATGAAATAAACTAAAAATTATTTAGTAAATACAGTAATAATTGTGGGCTTTTCCGATAGAGTAATTATTTGTCTAGATCGTTAAAAATATATTGTCACGCTTTATTTTTAAAACTGATAGTTAATTAAAAATTACAGCGTTACCGCTTCTTTATGAACTGCATAAAATTATTCATAAATTATTTAAATTGTAAAAAATAAAGGATGTAGATGTTTACATTGCATTTATAGCCTACTTGCGTCAGAGACGGAGAAGGTAACGTAGTGATAACAACGATAAAGCGTATCCTTATCTATACAATGTATAACTATTGCACAAGTATCTTCGAAATGTTAAACTCTGTTCTCGGGCAACAAAAATGAAAGTATACAATTTTATTTTTAAATTAAAATATTTTATATTTATAAAAAAAACGATAGATACAAGTTGTGAGATATAAATTACGGTTGATTTACTTTTTATTTTATTTTTCACTGAAAATACGACGGGGAAAATATCCAAATAAATATTTGTTTTAACAATTTTTGCTTAATTGAAACCAAAATTGTTCCTTTTAACTATGTCTTATTTGCGTGCAATAAATTGGCTTATTTTAATATTTTCAAATATTTGTTCAATTATTTAAGCTTTAAGATAAATTAATAAATATTCACAATAAATAAATAAAGGATGGCTCTTTATAGAAGTCCATTGAGAGCTTTCTTACTTTGTTTTGTATGCCTACCAGGGGCGGATGGGCCTAACGGGACGCCGGGACATTTCCCGGTGCTCCGGTACATCAGGCGCCGCCACGGGTTTTTTATTTTTGGTTAGAAATAATTCTAAATTTAAACATAAAATTTTAAAAATCAGAGTTGGAAAAAAATACGTATCTACTATTCCCACTAATTTGGCAACTCTAAATCATAAACAACACCAATAGACAATAGAGAATATATAATCAGTGGGCGTAAGTAGGAAATTTTTGTTTTTGGAGAGAGGAACAGTCGGGACTACATGTATTTTATGATAATGCACCCAGTGAAGAAGGCAAAAAAGCGCCGCAGGCGAAAACTTTTCGGGGCCACGCTTAAAGTTCGATTAAAATTCATCTAACTACTATCAACTTTCGAAAATTAAATTATTACCTCTCCGTCTCTGCATGGATGGATTAAATTTGTTTTTGTAAATGTTTTTTTTACTCTTTTTTTTATATAAATAGCTGGCTGTTCTTTATTAAAAAAAAAAGTTTTTATATTAATTGTGAAAAATATGAATTTTAACATAAGACGTATGTATGACTCTAACCAGCGTTTTTCGGGCTCGGTTTTTCACGATTAAAAATAAAGTAAATATCGCTCACCACACCAAAATTGATGATTTTTTCATGAATCATGTATTTTAGGAGCATAGATCTAAGAGCAATAATTGGTGTAAATGCTTGGGATTTTAAATACTTCTTCTTACATACCGTTTTGTATATTCATAATAAAGCATTCTCGTTTCTTCCCGCACTATTTTTTTTTTATAAATTATCACACTTCTTCCATTAAACACGTTTCAATTAAAATTTTTATGTTAATTTTTCTCTTTAAAAATAAATACCTAATTATTTTTTGTTTTTTTTTTGTAAAAATATTATGTGATAATGAAGAATTTTTTTTTATTTGAGAATTATTGTAAAAAAAATTTCTTAGGTTTTAGATCCTAATAGAATAGTTACCAACCTACGTTGATCAAGGCAAAAAAAATATTTTAAATCTTTTTTTCTGGCACGTGATGGCGCCGCTTTACTGTAACTTCCCGCGCCGGTTCAAGGGGTCCCATCCGCCCCTGATGCCTACTTATTTAAAAAAAAAAATTTGTAAGTTAAAAACAAATCTATAAAATATGTATTTGTATATATGTTTATCGTTCAATCGCACACGATGTGCGAAACAAATTTTGATTTACAATAAACAAATAGAAATAAGTCGAATTATCGAATCTGTTAATAGGGGAAGGGGGCGGCACACAGATAGCTGACAAGTTCAGAAAAATGGAAATTTTTTTATCTAAACCCTTAGAATTTTTGAAAAACTTCACTCATAATTAGTTTTTGACAGCCCATGACGCCAGATTGGTCGACAATGTTAGGGTAAGTTTGTTTTTAAGTTGGTGCTATATTTGGTAGGAAAATTTGATTAGAGTTCCAAGTAATCTTTATTTACGGGTTTTTGATGTGTTTCATTCACGTATGTACGTACTTATAGTTAGATTATTTCATTTATTTGCCTTCTTTAAGAAATAACAGCATGGGTTAGAAAGAAAAATGCAAATAGTATATGAAATTCAATAAGGGTACAAATTATAGTTAGATAGATACAAAATATAGTATAGTATAGTATTAAATTCTTGTCTCTCTTATAACAACTAGATAGGCAAGGGTAACACCGAAATGCAAACTTTTTTATGCAATCATTAAAGCAAAAAAATAAATAAATATTATTCATACAAATATGAAAAGCACCCAAGAGCTAAGAGATAGGGACGAAATACGACGACAGGAATTTTGTTTTGGTATGATTGAAAGAGCAAACATGGATAGGGAATTTTTTAAAAACATTTGTTTCACTGACGAATGCACATTTACCTTAAACAATGAACCCAATGTTCAAAATGATCGATATTGGAGAAACCAACACAGGTTTGTCGAAACAAAGACGCAATATCCACAAAAAGTTAATGTTTGGGCTGGGATTTTCGGACAAAATATTATCGGGCCATTATTTCTTACACGAAATTTAAATGCAGAATATTTTTTGGAACTACTTGAAGATCATATTTTACCTACTTTACATGATGCCGCCAGGGAAAATCAGGAAGTTTGGTACCAAATGGATGGCTGCCCGGCACATAGTACATAGTACCCTGGCTGTCCGGGAATATTTAAACCGTGCTTTTAATGGAAATGTTATTGGCTCAAATCATACAGTAAATTGGCCAGCCAGGTCTCCTGATTTATCGCCAAATGATTTCTTTCTCTGGGGCCATTTAAAAAACAGGATATACAAAGATAAAAAATACCCAAATCTAGACGAGTTAAAAAATGCTATTTCTGCCGAATGCAATAGAATTTCAGTTTACCAACTAGCGAATGTAAGAAGAGAATTTTATGATCGCCTCGGTTATTGTCTAGCAGTCAATGGAGGAATATTTGAACATCTTCTTAAATCCTAAAGTTCTAACAATTTAATAGTACCTACCTATTAATTAGTAAAATATTGAAACATGTAAAATGTCATAATTAACCTTGTAATTGGATACTTTATTTTAGTTTTATTCAGATTAATTTGTACTCATACATACACCTTTAATATTTTCGATGTACGAGTTTTTATAACAACAAAGCACACATTTCAAAATGACAACTTTATTTGACAGTCATCTTTTACCTTGACTGGTGCCCGCAAATACGGGGCTATCAAAAGGAGAAATAGTTAAAAAGAAATCGGCGAAAACCCGTAAACAGGCTCATCAAAAATATCTAAAGTTATTCTTTTGAATGTGGGTTTTAGTGCTCTTTAATAAACCTAAATAGAATTTTTCTCTAAAATAATTAGGGAAGCCAATAACTGACCCCATTTAAAATTACATGGGATTTCCTATGTCCCGCTCGACGATGCAACACCCGGTATGTATGTGTTTTCGTAATATTTTGGAAGAAGGCTGGTATAAGTGTGATGTAATATAATGTGTGAATCTGAAGAATTATTTATTATATTATAGTGCCTCGGCTGCTGTGGCCATTGGCACGTTTACAAAGATATAAATACTATAATTTGTAGAATATGGTGGCTAACCGAAATATGGTGTGTAAAACAAAAATATTAGAAGACTTATAGCAAGTTGTACATATTAATGTCTTTTAGAAATTGGATCACATGTTGATGTTGACTGGGTGAACTTAGGGTTTCTTTGAGGTCTGCTGCTATGTGATTGGTTTGCCTGTTTTCCGTATATTTTGACACACCATAAGGATATGGCGAACTGTTAAGGTTGTGTTGCAATAGTCACATAAAGGTGGGTCCCCAGAGTCCATTAAGTACCCATGGGTGGCGCGGGTGTGTCCAATTCTTAACCTATGGATTATGACTGCATCTCTCCTACTCATGGGGGGCAGGTTAGATGCAGTATTAGGTTGTATTTCTGATAGCTTCGTATTTGTCTGGTTCCAGTGGTTTTTCCATTTGTTTAAAATGTTTTGTTTGAAGCGGTTCTTCAGATCTTTTGCAAGCTGGATTTCTTGGATTGGCAGGTTCAAACTCAGAGCTTCCTTAGCAGCTTGGTCTGCTTTTTCGTTGCCCCTGATACCGACGTGGGATGGTGTCCAAACGATTCCTATCTGGATGTTTTGGTCCGAAAGTTGTTGGCAGATAATATGAATGTTTTCTGCCAGTGGATGTTGAGTATACATATTTTCTATGGAGTGGATCGAGGCTAGTGAGTCTGTACATACGGTGACCGCCTTATTCTCACCTGTAATGGTTTTAAGTGCCGTAAGTATTCCATATAATTCCCCGGTATGTATACTGCAGAACCTAGGAAGCAGGTATCTTGCTATGGTTGTTTCTGTGGTCGTAACTGCGCAGCTTACTCCCTTGTCGTCTTTTGAGGCATCGGTATATAGGATATTTTCGGGGTTTTTGGTATTAATAAGTTCCAAGAAGGATTGTTTGAGTGTTGGGTTGGGGGTTTCATGTTTTTTATATTTACATAAGGACTTATTAATAAATGGCATCTTTTTGGTCCATGGAGGAATTGCTGAAATTGAATTGACAGATGTTTTATAGAGGTCGCTGGTCTCTAGGAGCTCTTTTAATATCGTTGGAACTGAGTGGGGATGTTTAGAGGAGTTAGTATGTATTATCTGATCAGTATTAAAAAAACTGTAAACAGGATTCGTGGGATTAGCAGAAACTCTAGCAGAGTATGTTAAAAGAAGTTGGTCGCGACGAAAAGAGAGGGGGATTTCATGTGATTCACAGTTAAGAGAGTCTGCGGGGCTGGATCTAAAGGATCCTAGACAAATACGAAGGGCAGTATTGTGGACTGTGTTTAATATTTTTAGGGTAGATTTGCTGGCTGACGCGTAGACTAAACTACCATAATCTAATTTGGAACGAATCAATGCTCGGTATATTCTAATCAAGACTGTTTCTTCTGCTCCCCATTGGCGGTGTGCTAGTGTTTTTAGTATATTCATACGTTTCAGACAATCCGCTTTGATTTCCTGAATGTGTTTTTTCCAGGTAAGTTTACTATCAAAGGTTAGGCCAAGGAATTTAAGGTTGTCTACTGCTTCTAAGGGGGCCCCGTTCAGTGTTACATGGGGGATATAGTTTGTTCTTCTTCTGCTAAATCTTATGATTTTAGATTTTGAGGTCGAAAATCTAAATCCTGTTTTCTCTGACCAGTTAAATAGATCATTCACTGCATTTTGAAGTAGGGTACATGTAGTTGAAGGATTTCTGCCTGTGCAGTAGAGAATTAGGTCATCTGCATAAAGGGCATATTTGACTGGCGACCGAATCCCGTCGCAAATGTCATTAATGATTAGGTTAAATAAAGTGGTGCTAAGAACTGCTCCTTGTGGAACTCCATCTTCTAGAGAAATGTGGTGGAATATTTTTCCATTAGCAGACACTCTGGCAGTTCTATTACAAAGAAAGTTTTGTATAAATTTTAATATATTGCCGGTTAGGTTGATTTCTTTTAACTTGTCGTAAATTATTGGCTTCCAAGCTGTGTCGAATGCACTTTCTATATCGAATATCACAGCAACGACGTCTCGTTTTGCCGAGAAAGCATTAGCGATTTCAGTTTGTAAAACTACTAGATTGTCAACAGTGTTTCGATGAGGTCTAAATCCTGATTGATTTTGATTTAATAAGTTGTTATATTCCAGGTACCAAAGTAGGCGTTTGTTTATCATCTTTTCCAGTAATTTACACATTGTGCATGTTAGTGATATGGGTCGGAATGAATTTATATCAGGTGTAGTTGCACTATTTTTCTTAAAAGGTAGTATAATGGATTGGTTCCATAAAGTTGAAAATTTTTGCCTAGACCATATTTTATTGTAAAATTCTAAGAGTTTGTCTAAGCTTGAAGTAGAGAGGTTCTTGAGAAAGATAAAAGGAATATTGTCTGGTCCTGCAGCCGAGTTTTTACATGTAGAAAGAGCATGGATGAGTTCTTGCTGTGTGAATGAGAGATTAAGTGAGTCAGAGTGTGGTAGTACTTTTGGTTGAATTGTGTGCATTATTTGAGGATTGTTGTTATTTTTTGCTTTCTTTCGGAAATGTTCTGCAAGTATGTTGACCATAGTTTGGCTGTCAGTAATAATTTCGTCATCTCGTTTAATAGCAGATATTTTTGAGTTTGTATTATGTCCTTGCATTTGCTTGATTTTAGTCCAAACTTGGGTAGGAGGTGTCTCAACTGTTATTGTGTTCACATACTTGCACCAGGATAGGTGTTTGCTCTCTTTAAGTACGCGTCTGGACTTAGCTTTTAGCTTTTTGAAACAAATTAGATCATCTTGAGCTCGCGTTCTGCGATATTTATTTAGGGCCTTTTTGCAGTCTTGTACAGCAGTTTTGCAAGCCGCATTCCACCACGGGACGACTTTTCTTGTTAAGTTTATTTCATGTGTACCGATATATTTCTCGGCGGCTGATGTTATGCATTTGACTAACTGATCTGTGGCTTGATCGATATTGTCATCTAGTTCTAGTTGATCTGTTTGAGTTTTGATACAAGAACTAAAGCTGACCCAGTCGGCGTGAGCAAGTTTCCATTTGCGTACAGTATTGTATGCTTTGGGTACATTGTTTAAAATAATTATGGGATAGTGGTTGCTGTCATACAAACTGTCCAATACTTGCCAGTTAAGTGTGGTTGCTGTTCTGGGATCACTGAAGCTAAGGTCGATGGATGAAAATGTTCCCGATGCTATGTTAAAGTGAGTGTTGTTTCCTGTATTCAAGAGACAAAGGTTGGTAGTATTTATTGTCTTCTCCATGACTTTTCCTCTTCCAAATGTTTGTTCAGATCCCCACATTGTGTTATGCGCATTAAAGTCACCTACTAGAATAAATGGATTGGGTAATTGTCTTACGGGGTTTTGGATTTGTATTTCTGTTAGATTATGATTAGGTGGAATGTAGACGTTGCAGATTGTAATTTTGTTCGGGCACCAAACATTTACAGCTATAGCTTCCAGATCGGTAGTAATTGGAAGCTTCTGAGAAAAAAGATCGGTGGATACAAATATTGACGTTCCTCCACTAGCTCGAGCATATTCAGTTCTGAGTTGATGGTAGCCTTCAAAATTTTTCAAAGCTTTCTTATGTTGATCTTTAAAGTTTGTTTCTTGGAAGCAGATTATGTCAGGTAGATAATCGGAAATTAGCTGTTGTATACGATGTATGCGAGGATAGAATCCGTCGCAATTCCATTGTATCAGGTTGAATTTAATTTTTAGTTTGCAGACTCTTGTGACTGTTGAGTGCTGTCTAAATGTATGTCTTCTTCACTTAGATCTATAGAGGATTGTGAAAAAACGCTTGAAATGCTTCTTGTTTCTAGTTCATCAGTAGCAAGATGTGTTTTAATTTTTTTGGTTAGTCGAGTAAATCTGTTTTTAATGGACCTTTCATTTAAAAATGGATAGATATCATACATATTGGACAGAAGAGATTTAACATCATTTGTGAATTGTAAAGCTTCTTGGTAAGGGTTGTTGTTATCATAGGTGTTTTCCAAGAAAGCAATAAAATGGTCAGCTGGAAGAATAAATTTTTTAGGGGTGGTTTGATATCTCTCTTTTATTATAGTTTTAGTGTTTTCTGAAAGTAGACGTTCTGAGCTAGGTTCAGTTTTTCGCTTTTTCTTAGTTGGTTTGGGAGGATTTTGTTACTTAGGAATGCTTGTGGGTGGTGGCATGTTTGAGACTCCCGGGAAGGTCACGTTTGAGGCTTCATCTTGAGGGGTAGAGTTTTCGCTTGTTGTTAAAGTATCTGAAAGCTGTCTTTTTTGTGAATGTATATTGACAGTTAGAGATTCATCTGGCTGAACTTCTATGCTAAAGGTGTTAGCGTCACTGGTGGCTTGCGTTGAGTGATTTTCTATTTGTAATGTGGCTGGAGGTGGGTTTGAGCAATTATTTGCGATATGTCCAGTTTGTTTACAGATAAAACATTCCATTTTATCCGTGAAAAGAAAAATTCTGTGCTCATTTCCATCATAAGGAATTACTAGAGATGTTTGTAACTCAAAAACGTCTGTTGGAGGAAAGACAAAGACTTGTCTTCTAAAGCTAAGTATATGGCTGTATTCATCAGTGGGGATGCCTGCTTTTAGGAACGAGACAGGAGATGCTAAATTAAGGCCTAGACCTTTGATGGCCGTTTCTGCGGTATCATGTGGAATAGATGGGCTGATATTTGAAATTACGATTCTTTTAGTTGGGGAAACTAATCTTCGTATGTTTAGTTGGAAATTTCCTACTGTGATGACGGGGTGTGTCCTGATAAGTTGATCAACCAGATTTTTGTTTGATGTTTTTAGGGCCTATAATGTCTCCTATTGATTTTACATAATCATACAATTTAAGGCTTTCCTCAGCATGAAAGACGATAGCTTGATCTTTTTTGGGAAAAACTGGTTTAGGTACCGATTTTGCGGCGGTCAAATAAGAGGTTGCATTAGTTTGATTTTGGCTATTTTCTTGTAAGACAGTATTATGGGGGGCTGTTAAATTACTTTCTGGGATGTTTTGGCTGCTTTTGTAGTCAGAAGCAGCGTTTTTGTTATCGCTCATAGTATTAGTTTAGGTGTCTATGAAGTTCGATAGTCCGGTAATCATCGCTGCGTGTTGTTGGTTGCCTGTGTTTAGGCGCCAAGCAGCGTGGACACCGGCCGGTTGGAACCGTGTATTCGGTGCGATGCTTGACCTTGCAGTTTTTTGGTTTCTTACCACTGATAAAAAAGGATACGTGGTGTACGCTGATTATGTTAAATTAACAAGTACTTTAGATGCGGCTTCTTTGGCACAACAAAACCAATTTTGGTGGGTATTTTTGCTTCTAAGTTGGAATTGACTTCTGCTTCAGTTCCACTTCAAAGAAAAACCATCTCCATATACTCGTAATCACTGTATTTAGTTAAAAATCGGGAACAACTCAGGCAGGTGTTTACTCGTCGAGAGTTTACACGCGAATCGAATCTGAAGAATTAACAGTGTTAATTCAATGAGAACGCGACGTAAAGGGAAGTTGGAAATTGAGCACTTTAGATGAAATTATCTGGAAAACTGAGCCTTTCCGCCAAATTTCGATTTCATATTCGTGATCTACGCATCAATATAGGTACGTCGAATCTGAAAATGTGATAATAATTGGCGTGGTGGTGCACTGGAAGAAGTAGCTGATGAAACTTATTATTCTTTGAAACCAAATCTCTTAAGTTTATTTTCAATATTTCTAATACAATAAATGTGTTTATTTATCTTCCTCAATAAACTTCTTCTTTGATCCCCCGAAGACGTGCTTGTTAGGGGCAAATCTTAGTATTTTAAATTATAAATATATAGGAATATTAAAATATGTTTTTAAAAAATATTTGTTATTATTATATAAAAGTTAAATTGCAAATAAAAAACGTTTAACTATATGTATATAAATGTAAACGCAGTTTTTTTTTGAAAATATAGGATATAAAAATTTTGAAAAATATATTATTCATAACAATATTTATTAAAACATTTCCAAAAATGTTTTTAAGTTATTTATTTCTAATATCCATGCTTTTATTTCAACTTGATATTTTTTTATTGAAATATATTTTAAAATTTTTATTGGTAAATAATCGTTTAAATAAAAACATAAATATTTGAAATTTTTTTGTCCCATGGACTTATTTATTTTAGGTTTTATGGTTATTTCATTTTTATGACATGTATTATGATTATGGTTTTTAAACTGTATAAGATTTATATTTTTAAATATGTATACTAAGATGTTATAAATGTAAAGTTGTCTAATATTCATTTATTTTGTTTCAAAATATAATTTTATTGAAAGATAAAGATAATCTTTATTAAATATAATTTTTAGAAACCTTTTTTATAATATTTCTAATTTTTTAATTAAAGTTTTATTTATTCCTCCCCAACCTAAAATTCCGTAATTTTAAAATTCATTTGATTATTCACTAATGCATAATAAATATTTCCATATGTTTTACGTTCAAATTTTTTTTAAAGTTTCTAATTTTTTAATCAAATGGATGATTTCCCGGCAAACAATTTGCTTGTGGTATGCAAATATCTAAATAATGCTTTTAAAGAGCATGTTGTCGGTCCAAACTCAACAGCCAGCTAGGTCTCCTGATCTCTCACCAAACGACTTCTTTCTCTGGGGGCATTTAAAAAAATTTCTTTCTAAAAGTCTTAGGTTTCAAAATTTAGAACAGGTAAAAATCAATTTTAATGTAATCTGAAAGAATTAACCAGTACCAAATCGCTACTATTAGGCGTGCTGTTAGGTTTTTTTTTATAAATAATTGTTTATTTTTAAACACCCTCTTATTTTCTTCCCCTTTCAGCAATTCTTGATGATTTTTATACTATTTAATAGGTTTTATTGTAAGTAAAAATATTGGTTTTCTAATAAAAGATCCATTTTGAAAATAATGTTCGTTTTATTTGAAAATATTATTTTAATTCAGTGTAAAATTTATCTGTTAAAGATTTTTAAAAAGCCTACCGCTTGCAAATTACATTTGACCTTGACAAATCACAGGTTGAAAAGTCCAATTAATGCTGGTGTCTGTAGCATCACCTGTTGAATTCCAATGAAGACCCTAAAAAACCCCGCTTTAAAGTCAACAGGGAAGCAAATGATTGGACAGTCTAAATCTTGCATGAGATTTCCTATGTTTCCCACCACGATACACCACCCGATATGATTCACAATACGGAGGTAGATATTTCAAAAAGAAATTTGGAAAGTTAGAAATTACACATTACTTTCACAATATTACCTTATCTGTATACGGTGACAATACTATTTAAAAAAATATTGATTATACACCGGGTGTCCACGGAAGGAGGATCGCCCCTATAACTTTTTTGTTTTTAAAGATAGTGAAATTAAAATTGGAGGATTTATTATATATAGCGTAAAATTGCATTTTTTGAATAGTAATCTAACTTTATGGAACTTCCGGTTTAACCGGAAGTGACATAAACTTTTTATTTTTAAATGGGACACCTGGTATATTTTTCCTTTTTTTAACTCTATATGACGTTCTAAATACAACCATGTGTCACCTGTCACTTTTTGTCACCAAAATTTTATTTTTAAATATATCTTTTTATCAAGAGCGCTATGAATACGTTTAATTCACTTATTTCAGTCCTAAAATCTTGGGAAAAATACAACTTAAATGTTTTTGATCAAAATCTATCTGCTGTGTAAAATTTAAAATTTAAACTTGTTTACTCATTTTTTTTAAATGCAACATGGTGGCTCGTCAGATTAGAAACAAAGAGCACTTTGTTACGATTAATTTGATACCACACACTATTAGGTTTTAACCAAATTTCCATTAAAAAACTTTAAAAATGTAACGTTAGAACGTCCCTAAAATAAAACATTTTTTTTGAATAAAATACGCTTTAAATGCATCGAGTAGCCTGTGACTAAAACAACTACTCGATGCATTTAAAGCAAGGTCCTTAGATAGATAGGTTGTCTGGTAACTTTGGACCAATCAGATGTTCGCATTTAATGCGCGGGAATGCGTCATTTAGAGGAACTTTTTAAAATCTCTTGATATACGAATGCAAGCTAAGGAGTTTGGAAATGTAATTTAAAACGTGTTTTTTTAATTTGTCGACAAATTGTGTGTAGGTGTGCCATAAGTCTCTCAGCCAATATTGAGATATTACATAGCTTAAATTTAAAAAATATAACTTCTGGCACATGATCACGAATCACGTAGTTACCGCAACTTTAAAGAGGCAAGTGTAAATCATACATATATAGAAATGAAGAAATATAGTCCCGATGGACGAACCCTATTTAAGAGGGGAAATAAACTGAATCTAGCCCTTAAAACGCTTTTTACAAATCATTACTATTATCGTAACAAAATATTTTTCTGTTTGATTTTCTTTTATTGAAGAATTTATGATTGCAGTAATATATAAAAAAATCTTTTAATAAATACCTTATTATATTAATATTGTGATTAAATAGGTCTATCAGAAAATAGCCCCAGAAACATTATAGGTCCAAGTGCTAAAATTATTAAAAGAATTGGACTTGATAGTGTCAAAAAATGTATATTTAAAAAAACACGTTTTATCATAAATAGGAATTGTGGAAATTGCGAGAAATAAAACTACACTTATACCATAAATTTAAAAATACTTTTAGTGATGTACTCCACACTTTCATTTTAAATCACTATCAAAATGTATTGGTGGTATAAAAATATTTCTGAAAATATGGTTTAATAGATTGTTTGATATTTGACAAATATATTTTTTAAGTTTGTATGTAGTCCAAAATTTTAACGCAAAATAATTACAAGTAAATATAGAGAGATCAAGCTTATCTTATGATAGGCTGACCAGACGTACTCTTTTTAAGAGAACAGTTCTCTATTTATCACTCCAGTACTCTTTGCTCTTTTTTTGTTAAAATTTAGGTAAAAGTTCTCTTTTTCCGTTTTACAACTTTTAAAAATCTATTTCCAGGTCCTCGAATTGATTCAAATCGAAACTGTCCTTTCTTTTATTTTTAAGTAGGTACCTACTCTCCTAAAAGCTTATACGCAATACTAATATTTTGAGTGTTAAATACGATTTTGTCGCCACAAATACATAGGTAGATCAGTTTTTTTTTTAATCATCTTTGCATGTTTGCATTGTCGTTGATCCATATTTCAAAATTTCTCTATATCTACGTTTTTTCGGTTTTATCGAAACGTAAAATTTCTAGGTTTTGATAGTCCAAAAAAGGGCGTGGCACCTAAAAAAAATTCAAATAAGTACTCGCCCCCAACTTGATGTGGAAGAGAACACAAATCGCCAGATCCAACAAATTTCTTTGGGCTAAATTATTTTTAAAAAATTCTCCACCTAAAATAACTATACTCGCTCATTTATGTTTTTTCATCTTACCATCTTTTTTTAAATGCATTGGTTGGAAATTCATTATCCTAGCTTGAACTTCGTCATCGTAATCGGTTAAAAGAAAATGCTTACTGCATAATCGTTTGTGTTGAGGCGTCCAATTGTCTTTTCGGCAACATTTTCTAATCCAATCTTTCAAAATATTGGGGTTTTTTGGAAATGTAAATAAAATTATCTTTTTTCCATCTGGATCTGGCCTTTCGGAGTTACTTTTGCATGTAGCTATGCTACAAACATTGCCACCACCCATTATCTAAATAAATAATCACAGAATTCGTTTGAAACTAACGATTTAGCGTGAGAATCTAGTTTAATAAACTAACCTTAAAATACACAAAATTAAAACTTTGACCACTAAGGCCACCCAAACGAAATAGAAAAAGAAGAAAACTTTGATGAAAATTCAGTATTTTTAATAGTTTTTCCACTAAATGTTATTATCAGCTCAAAAACAAATATATCACACTTTAGAATTTAACGTTAAACACACAAATAACACTGAAAACAGCTTTTTTGCGTTGTATCTAGCTTAAAACACATACAAATCAGATGGAAACAAATGTATTAGTTCCTCGTGATGACGCGGACACCCCGCTCATCGTCGCTTCCGCCCCCATGTTACCAGACAACCTATCTATCTAAGGACCTTGCATTTAAAGCATATTTTATGCGAAATTGTTGGTCACAGGCTACTCGATGCATTTAAAGCATATTTTATTCAAAAAAGATGTTTTATTTTAGGGACGTTCTAACGTTACATTTTTTAAGTTTTTTAATGGAAATTTGGTTAAAACTTAATAATGTGTGGTATCAAATTAATCGTAACAAAGTGCTCTTTGTTTCTAATCTGACGAGCCACCATGTTGCCATTTAAAAAAAATGAGTAAAACAAGTTTAAATTTTCAATTTCACACAGCAGATAGATGTCGACCAAAAACAGTCAAGTTGTATTTTTTCCAAGATTTAAGGACTGAAATAAGTGATTTAATCGTATGCATAGCCCTCTAGATAAAAAAATATATTTAAAAATAAAAAATAATTTTGGTGACGAAAAGTGACAAGTGACACATGATTGTATTTAGAACGTCACATAGAGTTAAAAAAAAATATACCAGGTGTCCCATTTAAAAATAAAAAGTTTATGTTACTTCCGGTTAAACCGGAAGTTTCATAAAAATAAATCACTTGTCAAAAGATGCAATTTTACGTCATATATAAATCCTCTAATTTTCATTTCACTACCTTTAAAAACAAAAGAGTTATAGGGGCGAGCCACCTTCCGTGGACACCCGGTATATACCGAATAGAACTCACCTTTAGTTTGTAACAGAGATTTTCCTTACGTCTCAATAAAAAAATTCAGAATAGGATTTTGTAATGTTTTATGTAAGTAGTGGAACATTAACCCTCTCATCTCTACTGTATATTATTATTTATTTAAAGCTATGCAATAAAGACTACTCCACCAAATGAAATTATTGACAAATAAAATTATTTAATATTATTTAATTAACAAACAAACTTAAGCACGCGTCAAGTAGTTTTTCAGATATTTGTCTTTAACAGCAGCTAATAAATCTACACAGTTTTATTAAAATTATAAACAGCAATTAGGTTCTTTGCAAACATTAGTTTAGTAAATACGTTTTGCTTCAAATATTTTTATTTAACTTTCAATTTATCAGATACAATTCATTTAAACTGGTAGCTAGAAATAATATTTACACTATAATAACAAGTTAAATGTTGAAAAAGCTGCAGTATAGCGAACTGGTTCATATTTTTGTTTAAATTTAACAAATAAAGCTTGTAGAATAAAGTTTGTTTTTACACCGTAAAAATATTTAAATTGGAGGTATTAATTTTGTCTATTTGCTTGATAATAAAGTTATAATCTAATTTATACAGGCAATTTGGTATTCAATACTTCGAAAATTATAAAATTTTCCTAATAATACGAATTTATTTGTTTCGTAGATTACAATAATATTACCCTGGTGGATTGTTTTTCGGTTCCTTTTTAGTTTTTATCTTGCCAATGTTTATTTTTATATTATATAATAATAAGTTTATTTTCAATATTTATAATATTGATTATTATTTATCTTCTTCAATAAACTTCCTCTTTGATCCCCCGAAGACGTGCTTGTTAGGGACAAATCTTAGTATTTTAAATTATAAATATATAGAAATATTAAAATATGTTTTAAAAAATATTTGTTAATATTATATAAAAGTTAAATTGCAAATAAAAAAACGTTTAATTATATGTATAAAAATGTAAACACAGTTTTTTTGGATGGAATTTTTAAAAATATATTATTCATAACAATATTTATTAAAACATTCCCTAAAATTTTTTAAAGTTATCTGTTTCCAATATCCATGCTTTTATTTCGACTTTATATTTTTTTAAATGAAATATATTTTTTAATTTTTGTTGGTAAATAATTGTTTAAATAAAAATATACATAATTTAAATTTTTTTGTCCTGTGGACTTATTTATTTTAGGTTTTATGGTTATTTCATTTTAATGACGTTTATTATGATTATGGTTTTTAAATTGTATAAGATTTTTATTCTTAAACATGTATATTAAGATGTTATAAATGTAAAGTGGTCTAATATTCATTTTTTTTTGTTTCAGAATACAATTTTATTGAAAAGATAAAGATAATCGATATATCCGATCTCATCCGGCCTGTCCGGCGTGAATAGGATGGCTAGGTGTCAATTCATTTTACACTCTTCCCTAAGGCAAGAGCACGCCGTGTTCCCAAGCGGTCACCCGCCCAAGTACTAACCGCGCTCGACACCGCTTAACTTCGGTGATCTGCGGGAACTGGTGCTTAATATGTCGACAGGCCCTTGCCCCCTGTAGGCTTGAGCCCTTAAACCATGCTTAGACCCATTGTATGATAGCTACGCCACTGGTATGTCCACAAAAACACAAAATAAAATAATTTATCAAAATCGTTTATTTAATATTCGATACAACAAACGTATTTTTTAAAGATTTGACAACGACAACCAATATACTTTTGACAACACCACGAAAAATTTAACGTCACATACTTAGTTGGCTTTAATAGCTTAAAGCGGATTTAACATTTTTTATCGCCTTTTAATTGACTCTTAGCGAACTCTTCCCCTGTTTTAATATCTTTTTGTAGCTGATTTACAGCCTCACAAAACAGTTTCTTTTCGTACTCGTTCATTTTACCAAGGCCCAAATTTTTTTCCACTCCGCATTTTCCTAAGAGAAGGGGTGTGGACAGATATTTCAGATTTGGGTAGGCATCGCTCATGACGTAAGCACATTCTGCAAATCAAAAAGTTTCCATGTAACATAATAATAAATACGAGCTTTGGAAACGATTCATCTGATGACGTGCATGGGGTTAACCAGCACGGTCCACGGTGTCATAGCCCTTACTGAGTTCCTTAAATACATATTTTTAATTAATTAAAATAAATTTAAAAACATCTTTCATTTTTTAAGTAAAAAATTACGGATCGCGCATCTGAACATCAAACATCTGAGGCGTATTGAGGATACTACACAGGGTGTTCCATAACTTATGGGCCGTAGAGTAACTGGATATACTAGACATCATACTAAGCCGATTATGTCATATAAGTTTTTTATTTGATAATTAAAATATTAATTTAATTTTGTACTATGTTTTTTTTATGCTTTCGGATGTTTAAAGGGATATATCTCAAAAACCGTTAAAGATATTAAGATCAATCAAGTACACCTTTTTGACTCAGAAAATGCCCTTCTTTAAGAAACTATAATTGAAAAACACCTAATATCACAGGTAAGAAAAAAAATCATAGAATTATGAAGCCCAGTGTATGCAACTAGCGCCCTCTAGTTTAAAACTTAAAAATTTCTACAAATTCTTATTTCTTGCTCATAAAAACATATTACCAACTTTCAATTCCATTCATTAAACTGTTTTAAAATTATGGCTTATTTTCGAGAATAAAAACTTTTACTTTTAACACACCCTGTGTCTCTAGAACGAGTAACAATCCGAAAAAACGTATATGACTTAATCGGCTTAGTTTGATGTCTAGTATCTCCAGTTACTCTACGGCCCATAAGTTACCGGACACCCTGTATAGAACGGCTAGTTTTCGAATTTATTTATACAGGGTGTCATATCTCGGAAACTACTGGGCAAAGAAACTCAGGGAAAAAATCGTAGCTAAAGTGGCCATGGGAAACTTTTGGAAATAACTTTTGAGTTCCGAATTTTGCCGCAAGAGGGTGGGTACAGTTGAAAAATATTTAATAATATTATAAATTTCTCCGAAAATTTCCACATTACGATATATCTTAGGTGACACTATTAGAAAGCTTAGATAGTTTTGCATATTTTGGTTTAAGGCATAAGGCGTACCGGCCTAGATAAGAATATGAGAAGCCATTGAAAGTGTAATCATATAAAATGCTGTAACTTCTAAATGACTTATCCTACTTTAATAAACTTAGGCTTGTTTGGAAGAGAAGGGAATATATGTACTTTCAATTATCGTATCCATTAGTACACTATAATTCCTAATAAAATTGTTAAAAAGCACAATTTGTAATAATAACTCTTTTTTTCATTTAATCCCAAAAATTTAAACCATAATCGGAAAGTAAATTAAATGTGCAAGAAAAAGACGCGAAAACTGCAGTTTGATGTCTTCACTTGCTTCAGAGTTATTTGTATAACAACAGTTTTTTTATTTTATCCCAATATATTCCAAAGCTTAATATTTTTACTGTGCTTCGCACAGGCTAAATCTTGTGGTCAATGATTTAAGCAATGTCCATGAAATTCAAAATTGGGTAACAATGATCAAGGAAGTTATTCGCTTTTTCCGTGAAGGCACTTTAAGAAGACAGATGGCGCCTCACCTTCCTTTACCCTCCGAAACACGTTGGTCAGAAAAAATATAAGAGTATAAGAACTTTTTCAAACAATTTTAAAGATATTAAAACTAGCCTTTAATAATTAATATCAGTAGATACAAATTTCAATACAGCATCGCGATCTAAAGCTAATCAACTCTTTGCTGCTACATCAGATGGTTCTTTTATTGTAAGCTTACATGTAATAGCAATATACTCGTCTATAAGAACCAGTGTTGCCAGGTCTACTGATTTATCGGTAGATCTACTGGTTTTCCTTCCCATCTAGCAAATCTACTGATTATTCTGGGCTTACAATTTTTCATTGAAGCCGCAAATCAAATTAACCAACGGTTATATTTTAATGACTAAAGATTACTCAATATGAGTTTGTTAAATCCAACAAATATTTTAGATAAAAAAGGAGATAGTACCTATTATTCCTCTACAAATACATTTTCCAAATTTAGTGTGAAAACAAATTACATCAGGCTTTGGACAATGGACTTTGGACTTCTTAAAAACACCAACTTATTAAATTAAAACCTGATTTGACAGTTAAAAATTTTTGGAATAGTATCGCAAAACTTTGCTATGGAAATAATATTCCTATGTTTCCATTACTTTGCAGTTTTGTTTTTGACATGCTTATTTTACTACATTCATCGGCGAATGTAAAAAGAATATTTTTAGAAGTAAATCTTATTAAAACACATCAACGAAATAAACTTCACACTGCGAGTATTGTTAGACACTTGCACACTAAAAATTATCTAAAAAGCAGAAATCAAAATTGCTACAATATATGTAAGTTTTCCTAGAGATATTCTTGATAATATGCACAATAATGATATGTACAAAAAAATTATGAGGATTTAACAGATTCTGATTAATTTATTTTAATATTTTTGGTTACTTTATGACTGAGTTATACCTTTATTTTTAAGTTTGAGTTCCTAAAAATTTGTTGCGTTTTGTTTTGTGTCGAATAAATATTTATGTTTTTTGAATCATTTTTTATTACTTTCTCATATTCTGAGCATCTACTGATTTCTACTGATTTTCTTCACAACAAGCTACTGATAAAAATATTTGTGACCTGGCAACACTGATTAGAACCAGAAATAAATATACTACAAGGCAGATCAATAGATATGCTAGAATCGACCACCTACTAAATATGTTTCAAAAACATCAAAATAAAGAAGTTAATTCGATATTCCATAAAATATTTTGCGAGGCAAAGGCTGTTGCTGAATTGTTTGACATAGATCTTAAAGTTTGGCTGGACGACAAATACAGCGTGATAATCACAAATCAACTTCGGTCGAAAAATATTACAGTAGATCGATATTTAATGAGTTTTGGATTTTTTATTACAATCGCTTTGTGATAGTTTTTCGGAAGACAATAACCCAGCTTTCATGCTTTACCAACTACATCCCCATCTCTAAAAAAAAAATGAAAACCGAGGAATTTGAAAAAATAATTCACAAAATTTATTGCCATTATAGCCAAGACAATTTTAAAGAAGAAGTATTTTTTTGACATTATCTATGGACAAGTTCAAATAAAACTGTAAATATCACAAAAAATACATCCGTGTCAGAATTACTGGAACATGGCAAGTTTTATTCAGCTATTGGTCAGGCAATTGCGATAGCAATTTGTTTACCTCCAACTACGTGTTCAGTTGAAAGAGCATTCAGTACTCTCAGAAGAGTGAAAACCTGGATTCGCTCGACTATGATAGAGCAGCGATTGGACGGTCTATAAGTGTTCATCCCAAATTAATAAAGGTAAAAAAAATTATATCAATAAATTATTGATAAATTTGCAAAAGATTCAAGAAAATTAAAATATTTCTTTCCAACAAACCTGAATAATTAGGAATAAGTGTTTGTTGCATTTCAAAATGTTTAAATATTTTGTTTAGTTATTTGTTGTTATTTAATATATTATGTGATTTGCTCTACTATTTTAAATTTGTTGTGGTTTGTTGAAGTGTTAGAAACAAAAATATTTCCTATTATGATTTGCCGGCCTCCTGGAAAAGTTCCTTCAGACGACCATGCCTACAACCCAACTCACCAACAATGTTCGATTCACCGCTCAAAGCTTTTATTATGGAAAAAGTAAGTCTTGATGCAGAATACGCTGTGGATAAGGTCGCAGAACCTTTTCCGGCTTTGGCTTTGACCACTTCGGTTCCAGCTTCTTTTATTCGATGAACAAGTTTGTCTAACTTATCGCCTTCTATCCAGACTTGTGGATTGGTTCTAGAAATAATATGATATGAGGGGTGTTAGGCTAAGAGGATCCAGTAGAAAACATATATTCTAAGATAGAATTCTAACCCTTTATACAGGGTCGTGCACCTCACCTCCCGTCATCTATAGCTCTTCACTTGTTAATTAAGTTAGGAATTTGATATTTTGCAGACTTGACCTGTATCCTAGGGCGCATTTTAGTAAAATATTTTTGTTTATACAGGGCGTTCCAAAAAAGTGTGACGTCATAAGGATCTATTTTTTTAGACTACATGCTATATATATTCTTACTTATTTGGATGCCTCTTATAGTTACCTTTATACCCCTAAAATTTTAATGAAATCGGTTCCGTATTATAGGCGAAAAAATAAACACTAAGAAAATTCAGTTTTGCACCACTCGTTTTAAACATTAATAAAAAATAAAAATAATGCCTCGTTAATAAAATTATACAAAGGTACTTAAGAAATAAGGTCGAACAGTCTTGTTAACCAAGTTTGATTATTACGAATTATACAGGGTGTTCAAAATTTAGTGTCAAACTTTAAATCAATTTATTTTTCTTATTTCAAATTGGAACCTCTGTATATTATTAGGTCGTTCGATGTTGACTTAAAATCAAATATTTGTCCTAATTACAACCCTATCGCAATTTCTAACGCATCAAAACTTATTTGCAAAAAACTTATTTTATGAACTATTCCAACAGTCAGTATTATGAATAAATATCAAAGGTAGCATTAAAAACAATTTATTGGTAATAACGTTTACTAAAATGACAAAAAATAATTATTTTCGCATGCTCCCAATATGAAAAAAATATCTACGAGCTTTTCTTGGTTGTATTCCATCACAAAAATAATATAGCTTAAATAATTAATAATAATCTAACAATTTTCCAAACTATATAATAACTGAAGTCAAAATAGGCTTTTGTCACTTTAATAAACTTTAATACCAATAAATTGTTTTGAAAAGCCACCTTCGATATTGGTTTATAATAATGACTGATGGAATAGTTGATAAAATGGGTTGTCTGCAAATAAGCCTTCATGCTTTAGAAATTGCGATAGGGTTGTAATTCAAACAAATGTTGTATTTTTAATTCTGCACCGAATGACATAATAATATACAGGGGTTCCAATTATAAATAAGAAAAATAAATTGATTTAAAGTTTGCAAAGTTTGACACTTAACTTTGGACACCCTGCACAATTCGTATTAATCAAACTTGGTTAACGAGACTGTTCGACCTTATTTTTTAAGTACATTTGTAACATTTTATTAACGAGGCATTATTTTTATTTTTTATTAATTTTTAAAACCAGTGGTGCAAAACTGATTTTTCTTAGTTTTTATTTTTTTTCGCCTATAATACTGAACCGATTTCATTCAAATTTTAGGGGTATGAAGGTAACTATAAGAGGCATCCAAATAAGTAAGAATATAATATATAGCATGTAATCTAAAAAAATAGATTCTTATGACGTCACACTTTTTTGGAACACCCTGTATAAACAAAAATATTTTCCTGAAATGCGTCCTAGGATACAGGTAAAGCCTGCAAAATATCAAAATCCTAACTTAATTAATAAGTCACCTATAGAAGACGGGAAGTGAGGCAGGACCATGTAGATTATGTTTCGAAATTATAAAAATCATACATTTTTACCTACAATTTCTAAAAAAGTTACCTTGAAATCAATGGAATAATTGTTGGACCAGAATGACCCCCCACTAAAGGAACGTTTACATGTCTAGGATCAGCACAAATTATTTCTGCGACGAAAGTTGCTGCTCTTACAGCATCCAATGTCGAAACGCCTATTACTTTTGCAGGGTTCAATTTTCCTTCGGCTTTCAGCGTTTCACAAGCTATGGGAACTAATGAGTTTACTGGATTCGTTACAATAAGCAACACTGCATCTGGAGAATGTTTTGCCATGGCCTGGAAAAGAAACACATATCTTTAAACATTAAAAGTTTAAATATCGGTACAGTTACCGCTACATCAAGCTACATTCTAATCGGTGCCACAAACTTAAGCCATCAGTTTTTTGGCCAAATATAAAATTAAATAGTCTAAAATTTATGGGATGATGATGACAATAGAAAGTGTGCTGATGACTCTGATTAGCCAGAAATAGAATATTTCGGAATATTCAATTGGGAAGAAAAAGTTGATAAAGAAATAGTCACGAGAGAACTCGTTTTTCGACATTTGACATCCAGATATATGACATCGGCCGGCTGATTAGGACTTTCAAAATTTCCCCAGATTTTGACAGAGACGTATTCAGCCAATGTTTGATTCATAAACGTATGATATTCTATTTTAGACTATAACTAACAATTAATTATGGATCATAACTATTGTTTGCCTAGTACCGCAGCTGATGCCGTTGCTGAGAAGGTATTTTTAAACAATTTTACAATAATTTCTTGCATTTAGTCATATAACGCATTTGAACCTGCTTTTTAGAAGGCGCCTTCTTGGCGTAGGGGTATAGGCTCTCCACTTTGGAACCAAGGGTCGCGGTTTCGAACCCCGCTTCGGTATTTAACAAATTCAATTTCTTATTATTGTGGTCTGTTAAACCGTTTTTTAAAATTAACATTTCAACCTTTTTTTGTCAATAGATTGTGTTTTTTTGAGGGTGCTAGATTTAGGGGCTTAGCATCCCCGAACTACGCCTATCCCAATATTAGATATATTATATAACAACACTTTAGTATATAAATATTAAATTAACATTTCTATTGTACGTTTTACTCAAATAGCTTCCACGACTTTTCCTATTTATCACTGTGTCGACCCGTCGACCGGTAAGCATATTACTTATCTACTATCTGTGTTATAATTACCTATTTCCAAACGAGAAAAGAACACAAGGGATATAGGCCAATAAAAGAAGCTGTCATTTCCTAATCTGTTTTGCAACTTTTTACCTTCATCTTATTGCAATCTTGTTTAGCATGACAACAATAACTATTAGTGGCTTTAAAAATATTATTCGTTTAAAGTTTAAACATACATTTTACATATTAAAAATTTGTAATTTCAAAGTTCCATCCTGTAATTTACGTCAAGTCATACCAACATAATACACTAAAATTAACCAGCATGTCATTCATATCACGTGATTGGGCCAGGATCTCGCGTATATTCTTGATTGATTTAGTTTTATACAGGGTAATTCATTAAGGGTCATATCCCCTAAACTACTGGAAATAGAGCAGTGATGTAAATTTTCGTTACTTTTTAGGGCTTGGACTGATTCGTTGTTTATAATCTTTAACGCCATTTCATAGTAGTCTCCTAAAAAGGGTTTCTTTTACTTAGACCCAATTTTTAAAGTCCTTTTAAACCTAAGTTTAAATCGAAAAATAATTCTAAAATCGTAGACCTGTCAGAAATGGTCGATTTATATAATGTGAGATTGACAGCAATATTTGAGTTAAAAGTGATTTTACCGCGGTAGTGACTCAGAGGTGAGTTACTGGCATTCGACCGTAGCGACCCGGTTTCGATTCCCGGACTGGGCATACGTACAATAAAAAAAGTATGTCCGAAATTCAGTGGATTTAAGAATGCAGTACGTTACTAGTGATTCCTTATAATCGAAAGTGACGTTATGGACCTTTGGGGGCGTAAAGAGGATAACTAGTGCATACACGTGGTTCGGATTCCACGTTAAGCTGTAGGTCCCGTCTGACTGATACCCAGACGATAGGGGCCAATGGGACAATGGGCCTTATATAAACCTAAGTATACTGGGCTTCGGATCGAAAGTTCTTTCAGAATGGCTTCTCGACAACAAATTAAACAAAATATCAATACGCCATGTCTCCGACGTACATGCAAAACGACACGCCGTCACAATACGTCCATTATTCGCTATCAAGTCCACGAACGAAGCCGTCCGTTGTAAAATTCTGGGTAGAATAGTTAGTTAGATTTAAATTCAAAGTAACGAAAAGTCTTTAAAAGTAATGAATCTTTTATAACATTAGGCCTCGTTACTTTTAGTGATCACATAGTAACGCTTACTTTGTAAGTCCTTATTTATTTTACATCACTGGATTAGAGAAACTCAGGGAAAAGATTTGTGATTAAAGTGGCCACGAGAAAATCCTGGAAATAATTTTTAAGCCCGGCGGTCAAGGAAGCTGAAGCTATAAAAGCAAACTGAAAAAACTATGAATGTAGTTCAGATATTTTACCTTCGCTACATCAAAACCAACTTGGGCATTGGCAGTGAACAATTCCTCTCTCTTCATGCCTGGTTTTCTAGGCATTCCAGCTGGTACAACTATAATATCAACACCACCTTTCAAGGCTTCAGAGGGATCTTTTCCGGTCGAATGGGAAACTTTGACTGATGTTTCAATGTGAGAAAGATCTGCAGCGACGCCTACAAAATATTAAATTGAGACAAGACATACGCCAATACAAACGGCCACACAATAAGAAAATGTCACTGACATGCGATTTCAATCGAGCAGGTGAAGTTTATGCAGTAAGTACAACAAAAAAATATTCTCCTAATTTAAAGAATATTTTACTACTTCCAAGAGAACTGTGACTTCTATACCGGGTGACACAGAAAGTGAAATTTGTTTTTCTTTTTCTACTTTTATTACTTTATAAATTCACAGTTCTTTAACTTTAAATTGGTAATTGGCCGATTTTTTAATAAAAGAAATAAGTAACGAAATATTGATCAAATAATGAAATGGCGAATGTGTCACTAGACCTTACTCTTAAAGAAATAATAGCTAAGTGTACATAGTTTCAAATGTCTGTAACTTTGTTTTTACCATTTAGATAATGATAGTTTAAACTAAAAATATTGAAAGTTTTAGGTATATCAAATCATTAACAATTTTTGATATAACCTAATGAGTTTAATTAATAACTTGGATTTTGGATTAAGTATCTTTTTTCTTCAATAAAATACTTTTAGAATTTTTTTCTTTAAAATAAAAGCTTTAAGATTTTTGTCTCAATGATAATACCTTAATATAAAAAAATAGTTATTACACTCTTAAAAATGACTTGGTATTTGGTACTAATTTTTATTTATTCTCGTGTTTACATTACCAAAAATAACTATTTTTGGTTAGGAAAACAAAAAAGATGACATTAGAACAAAGAAAATATCTTGTTTTCATATTAGTTGGCAGAAATAAAATATTTTGTTTAGCTGAATTTTACTCTGTATATATCATATTTAAATGTTATAATCAATTATGCTTGTAATAACCACATTATGAATTTGTAGTCCCTATCATTTTGTTAATTTTGATTAAAATACATTCTTAGTTACCAGAACTAACTTTTCTTGTCAAATAATATTATTCTTCATATGTATAACTAAAGCTGTATTGGACACTTTACAACAGAGACTTGACGGTGGGTGACATCATCCTAGCCAGGAGTTGTCTTATGTAAGGGTGCTTTTGCTCTGCGGTGTCCATTTCTTCATGTTTTTAAGGCAAGAATCGGCCATTGTCATGTTGATTTCCTGGTTATGGCACGCATGCTTGGATGTGACAATATTTAGTGTAATTTATTGGTCTTTATTGTGTTTCTTGTGTACGTTCTTATTGGCAGAAGGAAATTAAATCATAAGTAAGTAAACATTTTATTTTTTATCATTACAGTTGTACATTAGAAAGTTTAAATGATCTTTTTATAAAGCATGACAAGGTGACCCGATGAGAAATAACTTTAAAAAAATTTTTTTGGTTTGTTTTTGTTCTATGTTCCATTTCTATAAAAGAACGTCATATTGATGACTTTTTAATCTGACCAACCTACAACAAATTTCATATAGCTGTATATTTTAAACAGATAGTCCAGTGGATATTTTTTGTGTTTTTTAATATTCGCAGTTGCAAATAAGAAAATTTAAATAAGAACAATTCAGTTCTATAAGCGATTGAACAACCCAAAAGTTTCATTAAAATAGGTTAAAAATCTAGTGTTTCTGTCTTGTATTGTATAAGTATATATTATAAAAAACTTGAGAGAAAAAGATATTGGAAATACTTTTTCTTAAAGAAACCATAATATCCCTGATAATTTATTAAAATTGGTTTACGCATACCTTATAGTGTAGTAATACCAAGGCATTTTTTTATTTAAATGGGGACTCTACTCTAGGAAGGAATATTTTCCGTTACTAAGTATAAATTACAAATGACATTTTTTTTTAGAAATGAAACAGACTTTTTTAAAGTTATTTCTATCAAACCAACTTGCTAATTTTGCATTGAGTTATACGCAGTTCATTCAAACTTTCTAATGTGCAACTGCAATGACAAAAATATAAAATTTTTACTTATTTATGATTCAACTTCTTTCTTACAATTAGAAAGTACGGAAAAAAGATAATAAACACAATGTTGTGACTACATACGTGATTGTTACTCTATGAAAATTTCAAGTTTGGCCCAAATAAATGATTGTTTTGGCAATATTTGTAGATTGCATCATTAACAAAAACAATATTGCCTTGAAATTTTGTTTTTATTTTCCATATTTACACATTAGTTGTGACAACTAATTTTAAAAGCGAGAGTACCATATAAATTTAGTTATCCGTAGGTATATAAAATTTCGTTGTGACAACTAAAATTTGTAGGTTGGGTTGCTTCATGTTATTAATTAGTTCAATACCGACAATTTATTTTGGTTGTACAGACTAATTTTTGGGTTGAGTCCGATTTCACGAAAATAAATAGTTGTCAGAACCAAATTTTACTAAGTCATACCATGTTATTTTTAAGAGTGTAAACTTAAACAAGACCATAGAAAATCTTGAGTAGAGATACTTTTTTTTCTGTGTAGGATCATCATCAACCATGTGACAGAACTGGGCCGGCACCATTGTTTATTGTTTGTTGATGTTGATGTTGTTGTTATTCATCGCCCGCTGTGTCAAAATCAGTTTAGTAAAATTTTTAAAAAGTGCTTTACCTGGGGTATTTGCTAGATCATGTAGCCTCAGTTCGCCAATAGCAGGATTCAGCTTAAAAAGAAGAGACAAAGGTTGACCTATTCCTCCTGCAGCGCCGACAACAGCTACCTTAAATCGTCTGTTTTTATCAGAATAATGTCGTGTCACGATATAACTATTCCTAAGAACAAATCCAGAAGTTCTTAGGAACTTTCGGGAAGACATACTAAAATTTTAAAGTTAAAATTTAAAAATAAGTTACATTCAAAATAGCGTTGTCACTTTAGATATCTGTCAAAATTTAATAAATTTGGTTAAAATACTTTGTGTTGAAGGTAATAATTTTATTAAGGTATTTTACAAGGTGGCTATGTACTTAGTTAAGGTTAAAGTGCTGCGTTGCGACCTTTTGGATTACATTTTTTGTTTTATTCTTATCAAGGGAGAACCCCTCAAGATATTTTACCAGGATCCCCCACTGATCCTATATTTATAAAACTTATTAATTTATACAATGTATTTAAGTATAATTTTTATCCATGTGGTTTGTCTTGTTCACACTCAGTCGCGGCCATCCATAGAATTCCATACTACACGCTATGTATACACTATTCGTTGCAGGACTGGCACCATACGTCATAAAACAAGTCCACCTTAAGTCGAGCAATGGCAAATAAGAATGGTTTCTAGGCCAGTATATCTGTTATAGTTTTTAGAATGTGTTTTACGTATACATACAGAGCTGCAAAATTTTTAGTCTAGCCGTGTGAAGCCGTGCGCTTTCGGTATGTGTCTTGTGTTAAAGTTATTGGTAAAATTTTGCCAACCAAAAAATTTTCGCTAATCGAACTAGATCGTTCGGACGCTCATTGACATACAAGATAATAGATATACAGCAGTGACACAACAATCGATCCCCATATCGATGGTAAAATTCTAACATGTCGTAACCCACAATTTTTACGATTTTGCGTTTAATGCTTTTTTGAACTAAATCCTATCCTGTATTTGCAGCGAGATAAGGCGATGTCCAGTAATCAAATCAAATCAAATCAAATCATATATTACGGCTATAAATTTTATACAAAATTTTACCGACGTCAATAAAGGTAATCTATCAAAATTCAAATTTCTATTAAAAGAAAAAATGTTTTTTTTTTTTATGCCTACTTACTGAGAATCCTAATGTTAAGTCACAACACATTAAAATTACTAATTAAAATTTTATATATCAAACAAAACAAAATAAAATAAAATTAAAATTAAATCACACTGCATCTGTCCTACGCGAAATCATGTTCTAAAAATTCAGTACTATTATAAAAGGCATTTTGCACCAGAAGCCTCTTTACAGTACTCTTAAACTGCCTCTCTGGCATATCCCTGTAGTGGGCAGGAAGTTTGTTATAGAATATTGGAGAGTGATAATTTGATGAGATGCGCGACTTTTCCAATCTTAAGTATTCCGGTCTTATTTGATGTGCCTGCCTCGTAGGGTAATCGTGGTAAGCCTGATTGGAGTTATACTGTTCAAGATTTTTATGGCAGTGCATGAGACATTCATATATGTATTGACAAGGTATTGTTATAATACCATGTCTTATGAAAGCTGCTCTTACATCTTCTCTATATTCCATGTTAAGTATCACCCGCACAGCCCTGCGTTGTAATGCGAAAATTCTACTTAGATGTGCCGAATGTCCCCACACCAAAACTCCATACACCGCCACAGACTGGAAAAGAGCATGGAAGGCCTGAAGAAGTGAAGCCCCCGGCATGATTCTCGCGAGGTTCTTTAAGAGAAATATACTTTTGGTGAGACGTTCTGCAGTGTGATCCACATGTGCCTCAAACTTTAAAGACGGATCAAGATACATGCCCAGGAATTTCACCTCTTCAGCATTCTCATCCGGCAGTTCCCTGAGACCGAACACCATGCTTTCTGTCTTACTTTCATTCAGCGTCAGTTTATTAGTTCTAAACCAGATGTCAAGCTCCTTCAGACACTCATTCATTCTCATTCTCACCATGTCCACACATTCATCTGACTCAGCCGTGTTTGTATCGTCAGCAAATAGTAGCAGTCTTGATCCCGGGACCGCACTATTTATATCATTTATATAGATAACAAACAAGAGGGGACCCAGGACGGAGCCCTGAGGAACTCCATGTTTGAGCTCCATCCATTCATCCGAAAGCCTGCCATCATATGCTGTTTTCTGTTTACGTTCTCTTAAATAACCAGATATGAGCTTCAAGCTCAACCCGTCAATACCATAGTGCTTTAGTTTATCGAGCAGTATCTCGTGGGATACACAGTCAAAAGCCTTAGTCAGGTCATAGCAGGCAGCCCCCGCATACTTCCCCTCCTCAAAGGCTCCGACTATGTACTCCACAAGATCCAGAACCGCCAGAGATGTTGATCGGCCAGTCCTGAAACCAAACTGACTGCTAGTGAACAGGTCATTACTCTCAAAATACTCGTAGAGTTGGTTCTTTAAGAGATATTCATAGATTTTTGATAGTACTGGTACCAAGGAAATGGGTCGGTAGTTCCCTAGATTGTCTTTTTCTCCTTTTTTATGAATTGGTATCACCTTGGAGTATTTTAAGCAAGCGGGAAAACTACCAGAATTTATGCTTATGTTGATTAACTTAGTAAGGGGAACTATTATTAGGTTTTTAAGAGCTTTTATCATGGGTACGTTTATATCATATATATCCCTGCTGGCTTTATTTTTAAGTGAGTCGATAGCATCCCTCACCTGAATATAACTTACCTCCACAAATTTGAATTTTACCACCCTGGGAGCGCCCAGGTATTCCTCATGGCTCCTACCTGTGGGGGAAATCATTGATAGTGTTTCCTGAGCTATGTTTGCGAAAAAGGCATTAAAGTCCTCCGGTGATAGACTCTTCACTTCTTTCGAGAAATCATTCTTACCTCTTAGTGCATTTACTATCTCCCATGATGCTTTCGCGATATTAGAGGACCCCATTATATAGCTAGAATAGCTTTCCTTTTTTGCATTTCGAATGTTTTGTCTGTATTCCTTTTTAAAGTCATTTATCTGTTGTTTCAAGTTGTCGGAGGGTCTGTTTTTATATAGTTTAGTCAGAAATTTCAGTGTCTCACGCATATCTCTTAAGTTATTATTAAACCAATCTATTTTAGTGTTGTGGTTAGTGTTTTTTCTTTTTACTATAGGAAAGTAATGATTTATACCTGTGGTAAGTATCTGCAAAAATGCATCAAATTTATCATCCACACTTTTCCCCCTTTCACACACAAAGTCAAAACTTTGTTGTTCTAAGTTTTCATACATCCCTAGCATGCCCTTGGCCGTGATTGGCCTACACTCATGTACTCTCTGTACCGGAACCACTCTACACACCCTAACTGAGATATCTATGGCTAAGTGATCAGACAACAGTGGTTCATAAACGCTGGTATAGTATTCTAAAGAGCCACAAAAGTTTACAAAGATATTATCGATACAGTTTACCTCATTTGTGTTCAGGAAAATTTGCTGCGATAGTCCAAAACTTCTCGTCAGATCAATAAGATCTTTCTTTCGCTGATTATTAGAGTTAAAGATTATATTAAAGTCGCCATTAATTATTATATACCTAAAATTTGTATTGCGTGATAACAAATGCAGTGTGCTTTCAAATACATTCATAAAAATATTAAAATCTCCATTTGGAGGTCTATATACTGTTAAAATTGCCATATGATGGTCTCTAATTTAAATAGCTGACATCTCAAGGTGAGACTCCACTGAAATCCTGTTGATAGCTTCAATGCTCTGGCACTCCAGCAGGGGTCTTACCATTATCATTGTTCCACCACATCTGCCGTTTGTCCTGGCAAGAAAGGACTGCATCTTGTAGTTGTTTATTTTACAGTAGTCTATCTCATCCCCTGTCAGGTGGTGTTCACTAAAACAGAGAACATCATACTCCTCTGTGGGTTCCCTTGTTTGGAGAAAAGCTTCTACTTCTTCCATTTTATTTCGTATTGAGCGAACGTTCAAGTGAAATATTCTAAGATTACACTTTGAACCTGTATTGGACATTGTGTTTCTTCCTGTTCCAACGTTTGGGATTTTTACTGATTCCGTGAGGTTTTGCGTCCTCTTTGGCTCTGGAGATTCGTAAAATGGTTCACGAAGATTCCAACTGGCCACATCTCGCCAGAGTATACTTGTGATTCCTGCGAAGCAGGTATCCCCAATCGAAATGAGCTCCTTTCTAGCATTTTTTTTGTACGCATTTTTTCGCAGATGCACTTTTTAATGTTTTTTCCCTTCAAGTAATTTGCTATATCATCAGCTTCTGTGCTAGGGTCGAATCCTGTCACGAAAAGCCAAGAGTATCTTTCAGCCACTTGAAGTCCCGTATCTTCTTCCATTCTGCCCTTAGTCGCCGGCAGCCGTCTTGTCTTTTTGTTTTTGACCAAAATCCAGTTTTCGTCGCCTACTTTCCCATCATTTCCGGGTGTTGTTTCAGGCCCCTTTTCCTTAGAGTGAGCGTCCTGTTCAGAACAGTGTTCTGGCAAATTGCTAACATTTGCGGGTTTTTGGTGATTGTCATTTTGATTAATGACTTTGATTTCACTGATTTCATTAGTTTTCGACAGATTCGACAGACTCTCCACAGAGGAACGATCAGTATGCGATGTCGTTGGATTAGCTGAGGCGCATTCCTTTTTTGGGCCAGTAATCAAATAGTTAATGCTAGTAGGTAAGTGCGAGTAGATAGTAAGGCCATTCGCACACTAGGCGACTAAAAAGAAAACAATTACAAACTTAAATCACCCAACAGTTACTTAGGAGTTGTTGTGCAGTTGTTGTCTATGTATTTCAATGGTATTTCGCACACAACGCACGTAACGTTACCAATTAGTTGCGTTGTGTGCGGATGTTCATTAAAATACATGAGCAATAACTATAGAAAAAATAACCAGAGAACTCGTTTTTCGACAATTGACAACATGATATCGGCCATCTGCTCATGACCTTCAAAATTTCCCCAGATTTTAGCAGAGACGTATTCAGGCTATCATCAGATTGTGATGTTTTATTTAACGTAGTTTTAAACGATGTTTAGATCGGTTTTAGTGTGACTTTGTAATTTTTGACATTAAACTGAAAGTTGTATTTAGTATTTGATTGTTGGATTATTAAATTGGCGGTAAGTAAAATAATTTTTTCCTTAAATGTATTGCTTCATAAACGTATGATATTTTGTTGTAGACTTTAACTAACAATTATGGATCATAATTAATTTTCGCCTAGTACTTCGCTGATGCTATTACTGAAGAGAATAAGGTAATTATGAACAGTTTCAATTTATTTTTACAAATATTTGTTATATTTAGTGTTTAGAGTTATGTAAGGCATTAGACCAGTTTGTTGAAAGTGTACTCTGGCGGGGTGGTACGGTTTTTCACCTTGGAACTAATGGTCGCGGTTTCGAATCCCGCGTCCGACAGTTTACTTTTTTTATTTAATTATTTTTTTGTTTTAAACATTTTTTTAGTAAAAATTTATTTTTTAAATCGATTTCAACTAAAAAAATCTAAGAGAATTATTGAATTAAAATTTTTAAAATAAAAAATACTGTGTTTTATTACGGATTTATGAAGTAATTTACAAGATATTTTCATACTCACGGAACTTATTAAAAGAAAACCGGTTGATCGAAATTAATTTTAGTATTAAAGTCATACTACAAAATAGCCGCAAATTCGTTTCATTTTACGTAATTAAAATGTTGCTAATGATCTCTAATAGCTGCACCACGCCAAAGTTGATGATTTTTTTGGAAACGATGTATTTTAGGGCGTGAATTACGAATCTAAATACCGTGTTTGTTAGAAACGCTTAGTTTTTACTTCGAATTTAAATTTTTGGGATGCAATTTTAAAGCAAAAACGAGTAAAGATGGCAATATTTCAAAATAAATGTTATTTTTAAGCAATTTTAAATCAAAAATATAACCAACTGCAAAACCGAATACAATAAAATACTTTTACATGTGACAGTCCAAAACAAACGACAACCAACCTTGTGTGCAGCAGCCATAACAGATAATTACCAAAATGTTTTGACATAAAGAAACATTTTTAGATTTCATATTCTAATAACTAACACGTTTTTTTTCTCGTTTTCCAGATACAATTAAGATTCCTCCATGGACTAAGTATAAGCCATATTTCTATTCAATTAATTTACTATGCAGTTTTTCTAACAGAAATCTTAGGGTTCTTCAATTTTTCTTAAATGAAATTTCATTGGAAATTTGTCGTAATATTGATTACGATTTTTCTACATTCACGTATCCCGCCAGTGTATGTTTCCTTCAATTTTGCACTACTCTCGCTAACATTTGGCGATTTACTATCTCATCTTATAATAATCTTGTTTGGCATACTATTAATGGCTTAAAGAATATTAATCGTTTAAAAATAAACTTTATATATTAAAAATGTAAGTCCAATCCTGGTATTTACGTCAAATAATACCAGCATAACACCCTAACATTAACCAGCATGTCATTCATGTCTATGTCTAGTGATTGGGCCACGATCTCGCGAGTTCTATCAAAATTATTACTATACTAAGTAAATGATTGGTAATTTAAGTTTGTAATTTATTTCTTTTTAGTCTAGTTGTGTGCGAAGGGCCTTATAAATCCATTCCAGTAGCCTCTTTAGGGTGGGGGGGGGGCTGCCGGGCTGCAGCCTCCCCCCCCCCCCTGAGCATAGGAGCTTGGGGTCTAAAAGCCTAATTGCAAACTAATTTTTCGTCTTACGCTTGGACTCTTAATAAAAATTTTTAAATAATATTCTTGGTTTAGATTACGAAGGTCTTGTAGGAAATGTTTAGGATTTAAAATGTTCCTTCTAAAAGTCCTGTTTTATATAGAGATTAAGGTTTCGGACGCATATAGTTTTAGTTATTGATTTATGATGCAATTTTATAGGAAAACGAGTAAAAAGAATATTATTTTATAGTATTTTTCTGTTATATACTAAAATTAAAGTACAAATTTTAATTGAAACATTTTTTATTTAAGAAGTGTGATAATTTATAATAATAAAAAAATACTGCGAGAAGAAACGAGAATGCTTTATTATGAATATACAAAACGGCACTTAAGAATGAGTATTTAAAAAATTAAGCATTTACACCAAAAACTGCTCTTAGATCTACGCTCCTAAAATACATGATATCTGAAAAAATCATCAATTTTGGCGTCGTGAGCGATATTTACTTTATTTTTAATCATGAAAAACCGAGCCTGAAAAACATGGGTTAGAGTCATACATACGTCTTATGTTAAAATTTTGGATTGACACCAATATTCATATTTTTCACAAATATAAAAAAGAGCCAGCTAGAAATATCAAAAAAAAAGTAAAAAAAAAACATTTACAAAAACAAATTTTAATAATTTAATTTTCGAAATTTTATATTAGTTGGGTGAATTTTAATCGAACTTTGGGCGTGACCCCGAAAATTTTTCCACATTTTTCACTAGGTACAATATCATGAAATATATGTAGTCCCGACTGTCCCTTTCTCCAGAAAAAAAATATCCCCCCGAGCATATTTTCTGGCTACGCCACTGATCCATTCATTGGATTACTTTTATTTATATAATTATTGTGTGTCTATCTATAATAGGTGACTGTGCAAGAGTACTCCTGATACCTAAATACACTCTATAACCCATTAACTACATTATGCCATTCTTATACACCGTAAATATTTGTTTCACAAACATTCACGAAAGCTGAAGTTAAACATATTTATTTATAGTATTAGCAATAATGCCATTAGATAGAACTTATTGTTTGCGATTGGCAATTTAAAATCGATCTTTTTGTAGACTGAGCAATCATAATAATAATTATTGAAGTATTTGCGATCTATTGTCTTGACTTAGATTAGGGAATTCTAAATAAATTTTACCGACCTGGGGTAACTCTGGCTGCGATTACACTATTATATAGTCGAAGCGTTTATAGTGTAAATAGATATTTGGGTATAGATCAGTGGCGGCTCGCGGTCTTAAAAAATGGTGAAGAGCTAGGTATAGTGCGGGTACTTAAACAAACATTGACTAAAAACCCGTGTAACAAAACGTCTCTCTTATCCTCATTTGTCCAACGATTGAATGAAGTTTCCAACAAATTACAAACTATGTCATTAATTGGGGTCATTTTTAAAACACACAACTAAGTAGGTACGTACACTACTGAATTAACTGAAAAATAAAAACAAAACTTTTTAATTACACAGTAAATCACGTAAAAACAATATCTATAACCGTAAGTTTCGCGAAGCCTCAAAATACATACCTTAAGGTTAGGTGAACCAATGCTAAAACAATGGTGCATACGACTGATCTATTTTTAAATTGCCCCTCATCATAACGCAAATTGTTACATGCTGTTTGTGTGACTGACGACACGTAACCATAGCAACGGTGAATAAAAAGCCATGTTGGGTGTTGGGTCTTCATTTGCTTTGAGCTAATGGACACGGCCGGCTGGGACGCGCCAAAATGCACGAGTGTTTATATTTATTGTCCATCGTAGTTAACCGTGGCTCTATTATGCATAGCTATATTCGGATTAAATTAATATTATTAATTCGAACATACTTATTTTTTAAGGGCTAAAATGGTAGTTACATTGGTACATTAATATTTAATATTATCGAAAAACTTTCCTCCTGGTTTTATTTGTTTTTTTGGTGAAGAGCCCCTTCACCTGATGAGTCGCCACTGATATAGATACAAAAATACTCAAGAGAGTAAATATTTTTGTTATCCAAATACGAGATTAATGACTTTAACCCTACTTCCGTAAAAATTTAAAAGATTGTTTATTCAATATTTATATTATTAACAAATGTTATAACATTAGTAGAGAATAAAAAATCTAGTTGACGTACAGTGGCGTAGTTTTTGACATGTTTTATTTACTCAGTAGGCGTAAGCAGGACATTTTTTTTCTGGAGAGAGGAATAGTCGGGACTACATGTATTTCATGACATTGTACCTGGTGAAGAAGGCGGAAGAGCGCCGCTGGAGAAAAATTTTTTACTTTTTTTTTTGATATTTTTAGCTGGCTCTTTATTTAAAAAAAAAACATTTGTTATATTTGTGAAAATATGAATATTGGTGTCAATCCAAAACTTTAACATAAGACGTATGAATGACTCTAAACTGCGTTTTTCGGGCTCGGTTTTTCATGATGAAAAATTAAGTAAATATCGCTAACCACGCCAAAATTGATGATTTTTTCAGAAAACATGTATTTTAGGAGCATAGATCTGATAGCAGTTTTTGGTGAAACTGCTTATGTTTTGAAATACTCCTTCTTAACTGCCGTTTTGTATATTCATAATAAAGCATTCTCGTTTCTTCCCGCACTATTTTTTTATTATAAATTATCACACTTCTTCCATAAAAAAATGTTTCAATTAATTGTTTCTTGTTTTGTTGTAAAAATATTTTATTGCATTGGGTTATATTTTTGTTGATTTAAAATAGGTAGCTCTAAAAAAGGGAAAACGGAACAGACAAGTATACCTATAATGGAAAAATACTATAAAATATTATTGTTTTTACTCATATATGTTCCTTTAAAATTGCATCAAAAATCAATAACTAAAACGATATACGTCTGAAACCTTAATCTCTATATAAAACAGGACTTTTAGAAGGAAAAGTTTAAAAACTAAACGTGTCTTACAAGACCTTTGTAATCTAAGCCAAGAATACATTATTTAAATTAAGTGTACAAGCTATCGACCAAAAATTAGGTTGCAATTGGATTTTTAAAACCGAGCTCCTAGGCTCGCCGGGGGGAGGGGGGCTGCAGCCCGGCAATCCCCCCTCCCCTAAATACGCCACTGAGTTCAACCTATGTATATTATTCAAACTTAAAATTTTTTTTAAGTATTTGATATAATTACGTGCACCTTCCTTTCTGTCATCAGATCCTGCCCCGCTTATAAGTATGTGGCCAAATGCATCTGGGAATAGGTCTGATGAAAGGAAACAAGAAACTCCTCTTCCGTGTTAATATAACATATATAATTAAAATAATATGTTGCCTCAATGCTCCATGTAAGGACAATATGGAAGAGAAAAGACGTTAATCAAATATCACAAAAAAATATAGCTTTTTTTGTAATAAGGCATAGACAAAATAAACATCTCAACGATATTTTTAAATTGACAATTAAATAAAATAACAAAAAAAAACATTGCATGGATGTTGATGTAATATCACTATATAATATCGTAACTAAGGACATGTCACATTATTATAATATTATAAAAGTGCAATGTTAAGGTAACGAACCCTTCAACGGCAGTAAATTTTTGGACTTGCATTGTCTTTATTTGTTTTTAATCACAACGTTTCAACTGGTAAGTATCTCCAGTAGTCTTCAGGTGAATACTGTAGTTTTCAATAATAATTCACCTAAAGACGACTGGAGATAGTTACCAGCAGTGGCGGCTCGTCAGGTGAAGTGGGTGAAGGGGCTCTTCAAAAAAAATAAAACCAGGAGGAAAGTTTTTCGACAATATTAAATAATAATGTACCAATACAGCTACCATTTTAGCCCTTAAAACATAGTTATATTCGAATTAATAATATTAATTTAATCCGAATCTATGCATAATAGTGTCACGGTTAACTTCGATGTACAATAATTGTAAACACTCGTGCATTTTGGCACGCCCCAGCGACCGTGTCCATTATGAAGGGAATTTAAAAATAGGTCAGTCATATGCACTATTGTTTTAGGTATTTATTTTGATACTTCGCGAAACTTACGGTTATAGATATCGTTCTTACGTGATTTGGTTGGTTGGTTTAAGGCGGGGGTCGGGCGTTCGACACAAGCTTCTTGCACTGCAGCCTAGTGGCTTATTGTACTCCCCTATCTTGCTAGAAAAGGTTCCTTTTATAAGGTCCAGCAGATTTTTACCAAGTTTGTCATGCGGGAGATTATTCCAGTTGATAACTTTTTGGAGAGTTTCCCAATTGTGGCCGTCGCTTGGGTATGACCAGGTATCCTGTTCCATCGAGATAGGTGTTGTTGTTGTGCCCACCTCTCTGATGTTGCTCTGGTTGCCTGTTTTGATATGCCAAGGGTAGGTTGCCAGTTCATCGGCCTTTTCGTTGCCTGCTATCCTCGAGTGGCCAGGAACCCATAGGAGTTCTACCTTGTTGTTCCTTGCGGCCAGGTCTTTCAGGTCGTTTAGGCACTCCAGTGTGATCCTCGATTTGGGTCGATTGGAGTTCAGGGCCTTGAGGGCAGCTTGGCTGTCTGACAGAATGTATATCTCTTGGTCGTGGTAGCCCTTTTCGATATTTTTCTGTACACATGCTTGTATAGTACGTATTTCTGCTTGGTATACTGTGGCGTAGTTTCCCAGGGGAATGCTGATTTCCATTCTGGGTCTTTCCCCAAATATACCTGCGCCTACTCCGTCGGCCGTTTTTGATCCATCAGTGTACCAAACCTGACCCTTATCTAATGACGGTGGTGTCCTTTTTGACCACATGTCAGAGTCGCACCTGATGTTGAAGGGTCTGGTGAAGTTATAGACCTCTTTCATGTAATCTGTTTGCATCTCCAAGAGCTCGTCGTTGATTAGATCCGCCGCTCTTGTGTGCCCTATTCTTATGGGTTGTTGTTTCCATTTCCCATTTATTTTCATCCTGGAGGCGCTACAGCTGGCCTCCTTTCTGATATGAATGTCTAGGGGTGTTAGTCCTAGTATTACTTCCATAGCTGCGGTGGGGGTGCTTTTCATTGCACCGCTGATACACAGGAAAGCCAGTCTCTGCAGGCTGTTTAGCTTGGTGACTGTCGTAGTGTTTTCGTCCACCATATTACAGATCCATATGTCGCTATGGATCTGATGACTGTGACATATAACCACAAGACTATTTGCGGTCTGAGTCCGAGTACGTGATTGACTATGTGATTAAAAAAATTTGTTTTTATTTTTCAGTTAATTCAGTAGTATACGTACCTACTTGGTTGTGTGTTTTAAAAATGAACCCAATTAATGACATAGGTTGTAGTTTGTTGGAAACTCCATTCAGTCGTTGGATAGATGAGGATAAGAGAGACGTTTTGTTACACGGGTTTTTGGTCAATGTTTGTTTAAGTACCCGCACTATACCTAGCTATTCACCATTTTCTAAGACCGCGAGCCGCCACTGCTTACCAGTTGAAACGTGGTTCAAAACCAATAAAGACAATACAAGTCCAACACTCTACTGCCTTGTTTGGTGAGGTTCCAGTATCGAGATTGAGTCCACTGATTTTTAAAAATATTTTCGGTGCTGCAGCCCGAACTTAAAGCTGGACTGGATTTTAGTTTTTCTTTGTTTGTCCGTTTTTGCAACAAAATTAAAATTTAATTTACAGCCTGTGAAAGAAAAGGGGAAAACATACTTTATAAGGAGTATGCGCTGAGTAAGTCAAGGGCACATTTTTTACAGGGTTTAAAATGCAAGACCATGTACGTTACTTCAAATAAAATTCTAAAATCAATATTTGCATTGCAGGTATTTCAGAGACAAGGCTTATACCATGCCTTATCCGTTTTAAAAATAGACGCAACCATCCGAGATAAAGTCGTAGCGAAATTTTATTTTCTGTTTACACGGTACTTCCTATTCTTTAAGCAAACATAAGATGGCTGCAATAAAATTATATTATTATTTACACCTTTAGTTTTTTTTATGGTATTTCTACTTTTATGTCTCTATTTAGCGCATATGGAACCAGAAAAAAATTCCAGCCTGATGTTTGATGTTGCTTAAACTTATTTTGTGGAAAAAGATTTTTAAAATGGTTCCTTGTACGCTGATGAGGTATCGGATTTCAACCGTAAATTCCAGGAAGGGATTTAATCGAAATTAAAAAAAAAACGAGAATTCTTTCGTCGGATTCTAGCTATACGGATGAGTAGAGCGCGGAAATTTGGTGACAGTGACGTTCCAGATCCCGAGTCACATGTTTGTCGCCTTATACTCAATACAAATAAAAAATGTTAAAATTTTATATTTTTTGTGAAATATTAATATTATTCTTTTGTAACTATTAGAGATGAGCGATATTTTTGTACCGGTGACTTATACCGGCGACCTATCTGGTCACCGGTATTAGCGGTGACCAAATTGCCCAGGTCACCGCGACCGCGACCTACCGTACCACACCCAGGTCGCCGCTCCAAGTATCGGGCTTACCCGGTGACCGATCAGATCAAGTCACTGGTAACTGCTCGAAATGCGAATATTAAACAGCGACCAGCGAGCTAAACAGCGACCAGCGAGCTAAACAGCGACCAGCGACCTAAACAGTGACCTGCGAGTACAGATAACAGCGTGATTGGATTTTCGATTCTCATCGAGGCGCCGGGCTGTGCAGCGACCTGTATGACTGGTTGCTGAACACAGCGGAAACAATATTAAAATAATAAAATTTATTTCTGCTTGTGGTTGGTCAAGCTCGAGAAGGTAGTATTTGCATAACTTGCAGGGTGATGCCACGGATTGACGTGGTTTGAGAGGATTATAGGATTTAGGTTACGTTTTGGTTTTTATTTCACTGTCACCGTATATTTTTATTTTTGAAAGTTGTGTTTATAGATTAGTGATATTTAATGTTTAGTTTTTATGAGAGCTTGTGTGAAAAGTTGATTTGTTAAAAACTATTTTTTTTTAAAGATTTTTTAAATAATATTAAGGTATGCAAATATATTTTTTATATAAATTTTAAATGATTTTAAAAGGGTTACACGCAGTGATTGAATCATCAAACAGTAAGAACAAGCTCTAAAATATTTTAAAATCCAAATACCTAGTGGTTAAGTGAGGGAGCTTGCTTCAACTTCGCCATTTGTAAATTATTTACAAAATAATAATAATAATAATAATAATAATAATAATAATAATATTATTATTATTATTATCTCTATAGTTTTTCCTCTTAAAAATATTTTCATCTAAAGGTAGAGATTTTTATGAAAGTCACCGGGTCTGAAGTCGCTGTTAAAAATACCGATGACCTTAAAGTCGTCGTCACCGGTATACCGGTTACTTAGAAGTCACCGGTAATCTCACCTCTAGTAACTATAAGAAGCCGTCACCGGAGTACACTTAGTGGCTTAGACACAAAATATGGTCGGAGGGGGGGGGGCGGCTAAGTGGGCGTAGGTAGGGCATTTCTTTTCTGGAGAGAGGGACAGTCGGAACTACAATCATGTATTTCATGACATCGTACCTAGTGAAGAAGTAGGGAAAGCGCCGCAGTCGAGAAATTTTCGGGCCACGCCAAAAGTTCGTTTAAAATTCACCTAACTACTATCAAATTTCGAAAATTAAATTATTACCTCTCCCCTTTTGCATGGTTGGATTAAATTTGTTTTTGTAATAAATGTTTTTTTTTGATTTTCCTGTTCTTTATTTAAACAAATAAACCATTTTTATATTTGTGAAAAATATGAATATAGGTGTAGGAAAAATTTTCGGGGTCACGCCCAAAGTTCGAGTAAAATTCACCCAACTAATATAAAATTTCGAAAATTAAATTTTTAAAATTTGTCTTTGTAAATGTTTTTTTTTAATTTTTTTTTTTGATATTTCTAGCTGGCTCTTTTTTATATTTGTGAAAAATATGAATATTGGCGTTTTTCGGGCTCGGTTTTTCATGATTAAAAATAAAGTAAATATCTCTCACCACGCCAAAATTAATTTTTTTTAGAAATCATATATTTTAGGAGAGTAGACCTAAGAACAGTTTCTGGTGCAAATGCTTAGGTTTTGAAATACTCCTTCCTAATTGTCGTTTTGTATATTCATAATAAAGTATTCCGGCACTATTTTTTTAATATAAATTCTTCCATAAAAAATGTTTCAATTAAAATTTGTACTTTAATTTTTCTCTTTAAAAATAATTACCCAATTGTTTTTTGTTTTTATTGTAAAAATATATTATTGCATTGGGTTATATTTTTGTTGATTTAAAATAGCTTTAAAAAAGGGGAAAACGGAACAGACAAGTATATAATAGAAAAATACTGTTAAATAATATTCTTTTTACTCGTTTTTCTTTAAAATTGCATCATAAAACAATAACTAAATCGATATGCGTCCGAAACCTTATTCTCTATATAAAACAGAACTTTTAGAAGGAGAAGTTTAAAAACTAAACGTTTCCTACAAGACATTTGTAATCTAAGCCAAGAATACATTATTTAAAGATTTAAATTAAGAGTCCAAGCGTGAGACGAAAAATTAGGTTGTAATTAGACTTTTAGACCCGAGCTCCCAGGCTCGAGAGGGGATGCAGCCCGGCAGCCCCCCCCCCCCCTAAATACGCCACTGACTACACTTTCTTTGTCAACAATTTTTAGTAAAACCAAATTGATTAATTTTTATTAAGTAGGAAAACAATTATAATTTGGGGTAAAGGGGTTTTACCCCAAAAACACCCTCGCTGCGCCACTGGCAATACATTTAAATAATAATAGACATATTAATATTATTACTAAGTAGGTATTTACACAACCCCCAATTTCGCTAACTGCACAACAATAGCGTTAATAGTCGTTGGGGTGTCGTTCCACCCCCAAACAAGATAAAGATATAATCAATCTGTCGCAATAAACCCCGGACACGGCATATAATGCGCGTAGAGAAACGGGCCATATGGTTTTCCAAACTGAATTTATTTATGTCTTGTAGGGAATTATCTGTGACAACTCAAAGAGATAATCATTTTTATTAGTTTTGTGCAATATGTTAAAATTTTATCAGTTAAAGGTATTATGTGTGTCACCTACATGCCCTAAGAGAATAAAAATAAAAAAATGTTAACCATAATATTTCGGTTTTAAAATATACATTTATTGGAAATTTAACTATACTTAGCCTATTTCAGAAAGGTGTAGAGTACCTAATAAAATGGAAAATTCCGTCCAGTTCGGCTCAATTTCGATGTCGGCCATAGGCGCAGGTAAATTTTGTGCATTAAATTATTTATGATAACTAACCAAAAATTTTAGAGAATTAGGTTAACGGAAATTAAGATAAAATAGAATTGTTTGTAATATTAAAATTTTAAGTAATTGCGTAAGAGGAAAGGTATCTTTTCTGGTCTGAAGTGTCAAAAGTCTTTGATAGGCTTGACCACAGCATTCTACTTGATAAGCTGAACGATGCTGGATTTTCAACTAATTTATTAAATATGTTTCAATCCTACTTAACAGACAGAATACAAGTAATGGATTGCTGTGGTCAAATTAGCTCTGGCGAAATTAGGGCAACATCGGGGGTTCCGAAAGGATCTATCATGGCGCCTTTATTATTCAATATATTTATTAATAATATTCTGGTGAACGCTGGCTTAAGGGGGCTATTATATGCCGATGATATGAAGATTTTCATTCGAATAAGTACTATCGACGACTGTCGACGTCTCCAAGCTGTACTTGACAAAATAGCAGAGTGGTGCTCTATCAATAATCTACCATTAAATGCTAGTAAGTGCAATATTGTCTCGTATACTTTAAAGACCGAACCAGTAACTTTTGATTACTCTATTAATGGCATTAGGTTAAACCGCCAGATGACCTTTAGTGACCTTGGAGTTTTGTTTGATAGCAAATTATCGTTTATCCCCCATATTCTCGACCTTACTTAATCCTGCTTTAGGGCCTTGGGATTTATAATTAGAAATTCCCGCGACTTTTCCAATGAAAACACTATAAAATTGTTGTATTTTGCTTTTGTCAGGTGAAAGTTGGAATATGCCTCTACGATTTGGTCACCTTTCTACCAGGTGCATATTGACAGTCTCGAAAAAATTCAGCGACGCTTTCTTAAATACCTTAGCTTCAAGAATAATGGTGTCTATTCTAATGTTGGTTTTCCCCATGATCAGCTGTTGAAAAGTTACTACTCGCTCTCTTCCTTAGAGGACCGGAGAATGATAGCTGACCTTAAATTTTTATATAAGATCCTTCATAACAAAATTGATTGCTCAGAAATTCTACATCATATAAATATTTTGGTTCCACGCAGCTCAGCCCGTCATTCTCTTACGTTTTTTATACCCACATCGGGAACTAACATTAAAAAATACTCGCCGTTACATCGTATATTAAGTACATACAATCGGTACCAAAATACGTTTGATATATTTAACTGCAGGTCAGCCAGAATAAGTCTTATTTAAACATTTCTCCATGGTCGAAAGTGTACATTCTATTTTATTGTGTCCTTTTTGTACTTATTATTACTTATTGTATATATATATATATATATAAGAAATGTTATTTATTAATAGTGTATATACCCATTCAGTATTCAGTAATTGGATTTTTCTGTGGAATGGTGTATCTTAAATAAAAAAAATAAAATAAATAAAATAAATAAAATAAATAAAATAAATAAAATAAATAAAATAAATAAAATAAATAAAATAAATAAAATAAATAAAATAAATAAAATAAATAAAATAAATAAAATAAATAAAATAAATAAAATAAATAAAATAAATAAAATAAATAAAATAAATAAAATAAATAAAATAAATAAAATAAATAAAATAAATAAAATAAATAAAATAAATAAAATAAATAAAATAAATAAAATAAATAAAATAAATAAAATAAATAAAATAAATAAAATAAATAAAATAAATAAAATAAATAAAATAAATAAAATAAATAAAATAAATAAAATAAATAAAATAAATAAAATAAATAAAATAAATAAAATAAATAAAATAAATAAAATAAATAAAATAAATAAAATAAATAAAATAAATAAAATAAATAAAATAAATAAAATAAATAAAATAAATAAAATAAATAAAATAAATAAAATAAATAAAATAAATAAAATAAAATGGAATTATTGTTTAGGGATTAGTTGGGTAGTAGATTATAAAGTTACAAGAAACTGTCGACCGATGTTCCCGAATGACTGGAATTGGAAATTCCACCGTTTTTAAATTATTGCGGGCGAGTAAGACAGCAGGTCAAGTGAAACCCCAACTCTTATTATATGCAACAGACATAGTAAAATAACTGGTAAATCTTCTTTAAATAGTGGAAAATGTAGTTGAGTACATAAAACCAAATAAAACAGACGAAATTACATATTTACGCCTTTTTAAACTGTTCAAAACGAGTTCTACAGCTTTTTGTTGTACTTTTGGAGTTATAATTCTTACGTAAGCAGAAAAGCACCTAAGAAACTTTTTTTTTTCTGTGCATTTCAGTAGAACAATTTAATAAAACTAGCTATGCTTAAGAAAAATAAATTGTTCATTCATTTTTATTAATACATATATCGCTTTTTGTCTGTTATTCTGCAAAAGGCCGAATGTGAGAAAGATAAATATATGCATAGTGATTTTGTGTTAATATAAGAAATGATCCAAATCGACCAATATGTTACAGTGTAATTTGGTCCATGGATTTGCCCACAAAATGACTTCAATGTTTTTTACTATCTGTGTCATAAGTTCGCGGCCAACTAAAAAGGCAAGTTATGATGCATATTTTAAATAATTTTTTTTAATTTTTAGTATGAAGTTCGGAAGTTAAGTCGAAGAAAAAATATACATACTGTACTTGAGTGGATTGTACATATTGCGCTCGGAAGTTTGAACACTCCGTCTACGGCATCGTGCTCAATTTACTTCCCCGAGCGATATAGACATCATATCCACTCTTAATATACAAACTTATATGATATCGTCAAAAAACTATTACAGCAGCATCTAACCAAGTTCCTCATCTGGTAATAACCACATATACAGGGTGTCCTATAACTTATGGGCCGTAGAGTAACTGGAGATACTAGACATCAAACTAAGCCGATTATAAATTTTTTTTTTTGATAATTAAAATATTAATTTAATTATGTACTATGTTTTTTTATGCTTTGGGATGTTTAAAGGAAAATATATCGAAACCCGTTAAAGATATTAAGTTCAATCAAGTACACCTTTTTGACTCAGAAAATGCCCTTCTATAAGAAACTATAATTGAAAAACACCTAATATTACAGGTAAGAAAAAAAATCATAAATTTTGAAGCCCAGTGTATGCCCTCTAGTTTGAAACTTAAAAATTTCTACAAATTTTTATTTTTTGCTCATAAAAACATAATATTGCCAACTTTCAATTAGATTCATTAAACCGTTTTAAAATTATGGCATATTTTCGAGAATAAACTTTTACTTTCAACACCCTGTATCTCTAGAACCAGTAACAATCCGAAAAAATGTATATGACATAATCGGCTTAGTTTGATGTCTAGTATCTCCAGTTACTATACGGCCCATAAATTATGGGACGCCCTGTATACATACACTATATTGCTAATACCATAATTGAATGATGACACCACTGTAGGCAGATGATCAGGGTCCGTTGAGTTTGCGCAGCTCGGAAATTTGCTTCTTGATGTAAACATTTGACAGGACCGACTTTCAAAATATTTTTACAAGCTTTTATTTAAATTCACCCGTTAGTTCGGGTGTGTACAGTTTATGGTCAAATAAAACTAAGTAACCAATATTTTACATACCTGAAATACCTTATTCTTGGCATTGAACCGCGATTCGTGCAAAAAAGGATCATGAACTTTTTTCTACCCATCTTGAGACACAAGTCGCTAACAATAACAAAATGTCTGGTAAAGTTTTATACCTAAATTCGCACCCAAAACTTAAAAATAATATCCACAATCCCACACGGAACATTCGAACAAATACAACGCAAAAAAGATAGAAACGACTAACAACTTATAAACTAACAAAAAAAAATGTCTAAAGTAAAGTTTTATAAATATTAACACCCAAATCTTGGAAATTATAACCACACACGAACGAACGAAACAAAAGATGGCGACGAAAAAGAATACAAAGCCGGTTCTGTTTACGATCTGTTAGATATCATGTTGGTTGCCTAATTTTTTTCCTACTGCGCAAGCGCCACGGGCCCAAACTCAGGTAATTTTGAATCGCACGATGGGTGTCTTCTTGCTTCGTGTGGCTGCTTGTATTGGCAATATAGTGTATGTATATAATATGTGGTAATAACCGATTCTGGATGAAGTGGTACATGAGGACATGTTGGCCTAAATATGCAGTCGTCATAAAGCTCAGTTTGCTGGCTATAAAAGGCTGGCTATTATAGTTAATTTTTTATTTTCAACGTAAATATTGAATTTGTATGTACGGAAAATTATTTAATCACTAAAAATAGGTTTTTGGAATTGTGTGCGAAAATAAATATAAAGTTCAAAGCCGACCCTCTCGGAATTCACGATTTTTTGAGGTCTATTAATGACATATTTTAGAAGTATCATCAGTTTGTCTTAAAAATGACAATTAACCGCTAACTCATAAGGATCTGGGTATGAGCAGGTACGAATTTTAACGACGACATAAGCTCTTGCATGTCTGTTGATTTTTCTTTGTTTAAACTGTGTCACACTTGTATTTACACTGACTTGACGAAGTTATGGGCTAGGTTGGGTCTTTTACACAATAATAATTCCTTTTAATGTGTTCCGAGGAAAAAGAAATTAACGTGACAAGGTAAGGTATGTGAAAGAAATTATAATTTCATTTTATATTTTGGAAAATACTTTCTGCAGTAAGTTTAATCAGGTGTACCAGTGGACTATTTTGGTGGATATTTCTGTCTATACGATCATGATGTTCTCAACACAGACAAGAGAACATAAACAATACAGTTTATACGTAGCGGCGAGTCGAGAACTCTAAAGAAACAAAGTGCGCAAAAAATACGACAAAAACCCATAGTAGTATTTTCTATCTACTCAATTCTGCTTGGAAGTAATTTATTACCTACTTCTTCGAACGGAAACGAGCACCCTTTGAATGAAAGTACTGAAAAGAAGTTCCTAAACATCCCCCTAGATATTGGCTTAACTAAAACATTTGTTTGGGAGAGGGGGTTCAGGGGGTAGGTTATTTAATTTGACATTTTTTGCTTGTTTATAGGTAATATTTAGTTATAGTCAGATAGTTGTATCTAGTATTTAGTTATGTAGAATATGTTTTGCACTTACTTAGGTTATATGTTAGGTCGGCTAAATACCGCATTGGCATATTACAGTACATAGTTAAGAAATTCATCTTAACCTGTACTATTTAAAAAGTTCCGTGCTATATGGCACGTTAAAATAACCTGAAAGATCAAGTTTTTCCAAGTTGGGCTTAAAATTTTTCATAATCCACCGATATTATGATGGGGATGATGTCTATTTCTTCTAGCTTTCATATATTTTTTATCTCTATCGCCAAATTCGAGTACTTGGTCCTCTTCTCCGATTCGGTTCTAGAGAGGTTGTGTATTACTGGCAACCTTTATCTATTATGGAAGCTTTTTTTCGATAAGGACAATATCCGGACGGTTGTGGTCTACTGTTCTATCAGTTATTATTGGTCTGTCCCAGTATAAGTATTGGTAGTATGGTGGGAGGTTTTTCTTTAGACCTAATTTATAGGCCAGTTCCTTGTGGATGATTTTTGCCAACTGATTATGTCTCCTCAGATAAGCGTTGGGTGCCATAGCACCACAATCCGCCGTAATATGTTCTATCGTTTCTCCGGGACAATTGCATTTTCTGCACAGATCTTCCACATTTCTTTTCAAGATGACCTTTTTATAATTTCGAGTTCGAATGACTCGGTCTTGGATTGAGATTATAAATCCTTCTGTTTCAGCATGTAGCTACCTTTTTTCTAACCAATTCAGTGACATTTCTTTATCTATGAGTGCATTTTGAAGTGCAGTAGGATATTTGCCATGTAGGGCTTTCTCTTGCCAAGTTACAAGCTGTTGACTTGGCGATGCACGGATGGTGTTTGGGTAATCCGTTTTGCTGTAAGTTAAGGGCTGAATACCCGCATCTGCTGCTACCACTTTTAGCAGAATTTCCCCATTCGCCTTCGGAATTATTTTCTCATGAGGTCTCTTGTGACTTGCACAAGTTATATAAATTAATGATACCTCTTCCTCCCTCCTTTTGTTGTAGGTAGATTCTTTCAAGTGCAGAGCGTGGGTGGTGGAATCTGAATTTTGTCAGCAGCCTGCGGGTAAGTCTATCTAGTTTGTGCAAATCCGAGTCTGAATACTTAAGGATTTCGAATGAGTAGGTAAATATTGGTATTGCCCAGGTGTTGATGGCAGTAGTAAGGTTACCAGCATTCAGGTGAGTATTAAGAAGCTTTGTAAGTCTGCTTTTATATTTGTTTTTAAACTCCCTTTTTAGGCTAGTGTGATTTATTTGTTGGTTTTGGGAGATGCCTAAGTATTTATATGTTTGGTTCTCATCTTATGTATACCTATGCCTTCAATAAGCAGTCCATGATTTTGTTCAGTATTACCTCGTACGACATTCAAGATTGCGCCCTTGTCTAATCCAAATGACATTTTGATGTCATCGCTAAATGACTTAGTTATTTGAATTAGGGATTGTATATGGGTTTTGCTTTCGGCGTAGAATTTGATGTCGTTCATGAATAGAAGGTGATTTATTCTAATAATTTTTGTTAAGTTGGGACAATATACGTAGTTTGTTGATTTTAGTAGTGAGGACAGTGGATTTATACTGTTTTTTATACTGTTTTCCCTGGTTACTTTTTGGTGGCAATGGAGCTTGGGAGGAAATAGGTTTTTCCTACGACCACCTATGAAAATGAGACAAAAAGCACGGTTAACTTGGCTCGAAAGCGCCGAATATCACACGCGTGTTGAAAGAAAATATTTCAACTCTAGAGTGGAAATACAAGGCACAGTATTTAATTTAAGCATATGATGCCAATTTGACAGACCACACCTATTTATTAAAAAGAAAAAATTTTAGAAAGCAGTTTAGTTTATTTATCACGTATTTGTCGAGTGATTCAGAATTAGAGTGTGAAAATACGCCATCTGAAATTATAAAAAAGTTAGGAATATACTGGAAAATTTATTACCAGTCAAAACAAGACCCGCTGAAGAAAATGTCATATATTAAACTTAAGCAGAAAATGTTTATGGATCGCCATAGCCTAGAGACTAGAGCCATGACCTACGAATCGAAAGTTCACAAGTTCAAATCCCATCAGGAGCACTTGACTCTTTTTTATGAAAACATTAAATAATTTATAGAATTATTTTGAATTGAAATCTTCCTTGTTGGGTGAATTTTTTTAATTTATTTTTAATGTATCTTTCCTTGATTAAATAAAAAAAAATCATTCAAGAAGGAATTTTAATTCAAAATAATTTTATAATTTATTTAATGTTTTTATAAAAAAAAGTCAAGTACCTACTCCTGATGGAATTTGAACCTGTGACCTTTCGATCTATTAAATTGGCATCATATGTTTATATTAAATAGTGTGCCTTGTATTTCCACTCTAGAGTTGAAATATTTTTTTTCAGCTCTAGAGTTGAAATATTTTTTTCACAAATCAAAGGTTTTTTTAATAATTCTTTGTGGTCGTAGGAAAAATAGTGTACATTACTCGTGTGAAAGTGATTATTCTAAAACTCGGAGAATTTCCGCACTCGGCTGACGCCTCGTGCTAAATGCCTCCTCGTTTGAAAAGTATCACTTTCATCACTTGTTATGTAATATACTATTACCGATCTAGAGCACTTAAGTTTGAAGATAAAAAGATACGAAAACTCTAAACGCCATCTTCATATTGATTTAAAAAAATTAAATTCCGAAATATACGATTTTAATGACAAAGCGATTACAAAATTTGCGAACATAAGATAACGTTTTTTTTTTGCGAAAATTGCAGAACACCATAAAATTTTTACCAGGAGCCCCCACTGATTACTATACATTACAGGGGTAATAGAAAAGAAATCACAATTTCCTCAGACACGTAAAAGTATTTTAAAGCGAATAAAATGTGTCACAGTATTTTTATAATTTTTGAATTCTTGAAGTGTTCACTTAGGGTAATTCGAGGATAGCTGGCGCGTCAGGTGAGATGACGCAGTCATAGTTCCCGCGATAATTGAGCTTTATGAGTAAATCGGGTAGCGATTGCATGATATCTGTAGCACCAGCAGACCATTACAATTTAGTTTAGTCTTGATTATAATGAGGAGGTGTACTTACGGTAGATTTTTGTTTATTTTGTCGCCAACATTTTTTTTGCGTCGTTAGGAACTATACAGGTATGTTTGGTCGTATTTTTTTATATTTTATAGTGGATTATTGTAGGTGCTTAGAGTAGAGTGTGTAATTACTTCTTATCTGAAATTTTCACATTTTTGCAAACAATGTCGTTAAAATTTGCTGCGTCATCTCTCCTAATAATGTAAGGTGAGATGACGCACTATGAATCAAGGAGAGTTGATGCACTTACTGTAATTCATTTTAGCAACTGTTTCATCAACATTTCAGCAACATCCGAATACAAAAGAAAAGGGAACGTTGTAAGGGGTACCTAAATGGACAATACAACAACTATCAGCAACAATTAATGCTATTGAGAGCCGAGAGATGGGCATCTGTCGTGAATATACCAATAAAGCAAAGATCTTTAAAACAAGAAGCTAGGGCCGCTTTCTTTGTTGGAGACTGAAAACGAAGTCAAAATAGTTAACCACGTTAAAAAGCTATGGCTTTTAAACTGGCAGAAAAATTAAAATTGTCACACAAATTTAATGAAGATTCTCGAAAAGCTGGCTATCATTGGTTTGCATCTTTTTTAAGAAGTAAAGAACTTACAATAAGGAAATCCGAAGGTGTTCTTCAAGTGGTCAGGATGAATCAAATATTTGTGTGGAAACTAGAGAAGATTACAATGAGACGAAAAAAAGTAAAGACTGGATTCAATGCATAAAATGCCAACGCTGGATGCATGAAGGCTGCACTCAATTTTGATTTGTGATTTTTGCCGCAAAAAATCTGATAAAATCATTTGTTAGTGTTTTCTTGTTATCTAAAGATTTACTTACGTACATAATATTTAAGGTTTTTGGTACTTTGCGTAAATCTATGTGGATTTATAAATGCGTCATTTAACCTAATATAGCGCGTCATCTCTCCTATATACCTAAGTAGAGATGACGCAGTTATAAAAAAAATATTATTTTTCTTACAAAATACTGTTCTTTTAATAATTTTGAAATTATGTATTTGAAGCTAATACATAGCCTTAAGAAAATCCATACTCGTTTTAATTTATTTTATTCGTACATATTTTTTAAATAACTTTTAAAAAATGTGCGTCATCTCTCCTTAAATTACCCTATGCTTTGCGTTGGCATTCCGTATGTAGCAGTCTAACGAAAAAAATAAGTTAATTCATAAAACCTACATTCATTAAATTTAAAGAAGTTTAGTAACACAGAGACCAAAAAATAGGTTAATTCATAAAACCTACATTCATTAAATTTAAAGAAGTTTAGTAACACAGAGACCAAAAAATAAGTTAATTCATAAAACCTACATTCATTAAATTTAAAGAAGTTTAGTAACACAGAGACCAAAAAATAAGTTAATTCATAAAACCTACATTCATTAAATTTAAAGAAGTTTAGTAACACAGAGACCAAAAAATAAGTTAATTCATAAAACCTACATTCATTAAATTTAAAGAAGTTTAGTAACACAGAGACCAAAAAATGAGTTCATTTTACTCTAAACCCTATTATAGACCTATTTCGAAATAAATCATTTTTCTTCCAACTATACAAACGATTTTATTTTAACAAACGCAAACACAAGATTACACCCCTTACATAAGCACAATAATGAACGCCATCATTATTCAATCTTTATACATGAAACTTGATGGGAAATTACCAATGGCCTATCATTTAAAAGTCACGTGATAGCTTTTCAAATCGAAGTTTTGTGTAGGCTTGATGTGAAATCAATTTTTCTTTCGGTTTAATTTTTAATAAGGCTAAAAACCTACTTTTTGATGCACGTTGTTTGTATTCGGTAATTAGGAAATGGGATTATAAATGTTCCTAATGTCTACACAAAAAAATATTTTGAATCGTTTAAATATTCTTTAACGACTTATCGGTTATACAATAGTTATGTTAATAGTTTTTGTAAATATTTAGGCATCTTTAATAAATATTGTATTTCTTTTTGTTAATCGGGACTCTCAAAACTGGCCTAGTATATCATAGAGGCCTGCACGGGTCGAGTTTTTATATTGGGTCTTAACGCGGCCTGGCCCAACTTTTTTTCTCGGGCCTTCTAGGCCTAACGGACCATCCAGATCTGCTGGGCTTGCTGGGTTTGCCAGGCTTTTCGGGCCTGCTAGTCTTGTCGGGCCTGCCAGGCTTATCGGGCCTGCCAGACTTGTCGAGCCTGCCAGGATTGTAGGGCCTGCCAAGCTTAAAAGGCCTGCCAGGCTTGTAGGGCCTACCAGGCTTATCGGGCCTGCCAGTCTTGTCGGGCCTTCCACGCTGGTCGGGCCTGCCAGGCAAAGTCCTAATATACCATACCAGAATTTCCGTGACAAGAAAAGTTAGTTAAAATATTCTTAAGAGGAAACATAGTAACGAAGCCTCCATTTCATTGCTAGACCGATTCCGGCATCAGTAACTGGTCACTTTTGTCATTAGCAAACTCACTGTTTGTTTGGTTAAAGAGTATGTTTGCTGCCAGTACTAATTTGTCTGGAAAAGGCATACAAAATAATATAAGGTCATATTTACGATTTTCGCTAAAAGCCTTAAGTTTGGCGCTGAATTGCGGAGAAAAACGGTACATGGGGATTTATGGCATGTGGTAGCAAAACGCGACGCTTTGAACTCAATGCTAAAATCCCTATCATATTTCGACGCGCTTTGCCGCGCATAAGTGCGCGATAACCTTTATTCCTTCTCAACTGAAATAAAAATAAATAATAATTAAACAATTTCCTCACCGCAATCATTTTTTTAATCAACCAAGTTCTTAATATTATAATAGGATTAATCAGGCATTAAAGTTGATTAGATAGAAAATTCGATTCCAAACCAGTCGCTGAATCTAATTAATGAATTAAATCTTAAGCATAATTTTGTTTGAATTTAGGCAATTTGTATTATAAATTTGCTAAAATGCTAATAAAAAGCCGAAGTTTTAAATGCTTGTCTAATGCAATTCCGAAGTTTTAAATCAGAGTTTTAACGAACCGGATGGTTTTTGTGAGAAATCGACTTTTAATTCTCATCGAGAAAAGGTCTTAGTTTATTTAACAAGAAAAAAAGATTGAATTTTTATCGTCGGTCGTGAAATTCCGGCCCGTATACGGCTCTAGAACAGACTTATAGACAGACGGACGGATCGGCCAACAGACACGCAAAAGAATATAAAGAAAGACATCCAGATCATTATAACAGTGTGGTTTCTACATTAACCTAACGTAAAGTAGGCACTATATGCCAATAATAAAACCGCTATCCCTTGAAAACATAAGGAGTATAGACAAAACCCCTTGATCATCTGTCATTCATAAAAACGTAGCGTGCTTTGACGCGAAAACAAGTGAATATTGTGCGAGGGTGAGTTGAACGATTCACGACAGACGCGTCTCTTTTGTTCTGAGAAAACAAGCGAGTTATTGAACGATATTCCACGGCCTTCTCTGTTATAATAAACCGCTTATTGCGTTTTGTTTGAAGCATACTTAGCGGATTAGAGATCACCATTCGGCAATAGGTTGTAAAGGGGGAGAATATGAATTCTTATTAATATACAAATTGCTATTGGTAAAAACAGAAATAAAGTAGACGCAATTAGTCATATCAAGTCAGCTACCTACTTCTTGCAAAACATTGTTCTTACATTGAAACAAAGTCCGACATATGGTTGTATCAGACAAAAAAGACAGTGCACGAAAAAAAATTAGCAATTTGCTATTAGTTTTACTGATGTGAGCCGCTTGACCATACAAATCGCACGCCCCGGAGAATCATGTTAAAAATGTTGTTTTTTTTTCCAAAGATTCACATTATGTTAACTTTCTTACTAAGGACTTTTTGTGTTATTAACTTGCATATTTTGGGGCTTAAAAATTTGGTGAAAAAAAATTGCAAATATTCCAAATTCTTTCGGAGATATCCGAAAAAAAAACTAAATTTTTAGTTATGGTTTTTAATTATTTGCGCCTTTATTTTTAATTAGAGAAAAAAATAAAACACGCTTTTTTATAACAGTCTTTTATGTTCTACAAGACGACGTTATTATTTTTCAAATTTGACGTTTTGTTCTTTAATTACCAACCTCAAGTCAATTTTTTTATTACGGACCTGGAATTTTAAAGACAGTTTTAAGAACTTCTAAGCTTTAGAAATTTAATACAATTTAAAGGTTGTTGAAATTAATAACACATTTTTGCAAGTTATCTTTTCATATCATTACGGTCCTGAACATTTAGAGCCAAACCAAAAAAATATATATTTCTGACTTGAGAGAGGTGAGATATTTTGTAAGAAAAAGAGCTTAAGTCTCGGCCTCAAAGATTTTTCTGTCGGTTTATTTTTGTTACATGTTTCGCCTGAAACTACCATCAGACCGTATAAATAGTAAAAAAAATTTGAAATCACAGTAACATAAATAGACTAACACTCCAATTACTTTTTATTCACTCAGGAGCATTAATTTTTTTCTGTACAGTATTTCGGTCTAGGTTTAAGGCAAACCCCATAGGACTTAAGATGTTATATTAATAATCTAATTTAAGAACAAAACGTCGAATTTGAAAACTAATAATTTCATCTTGTAGAACAGAAAAAACGACTATAAGAAAGTGTTCTTTGTTTTTTTCCTAAGTCAAAAATGAAGGCGCAAAAAATTGAAAACCAAAATTAACAATTTTGGGTTTTTTCGGATATCTCCGAAGGTATTCGGAATATTTACAATTTTCTTTCATCAAGTTATTAAGCTCCAAAATACGCAACTTTGCCTCGATTTAACCGTCTTCGTATCTCTTGCCGTTTTCGAGATCTCCTTGTAAGCACACGAATTTGTATCACCCTGTATATGTGTCTGTTTAAAGGTTGGAGACAATGATGTTTCTTGAATGATAGTTTTAGTTTTGAACCTGCATTTTCTTTATTTGTTTTAAATCACAACGTTTCAACTGGTAAGTATCTCCTGTCGACTTCAGGTGAATACTAAATAGGTTTTTTTTTTCGAGGAGAGATCTTCCAAAGAGACCTTGTGGGGACAAGGTACTGTCGGATTCAACCCTGAAGGGGTTGCCTACCGACTAAAACTCCCCGCATTCTTTCGGTTTCCGGGCCCGAATGGCCTATAAAAACCTCCAGACTCCTTACTGATCTTTCCACATCTCCATGCCGAGGCATGTTTTTGTTTTGGATATACCTGCATACGTTGACCTCATATGCAGGAATTTATCATCTCTAAATATTTCATGGGTTAGTTATTTTTGATATGACTTACTGTGTTGGTGTATTTATGTGTTATTTGTGGTGTACTGGTGTATAGTGTGAAGTGCCTCTACCAGTCTGGTTTTGGCGTGTAAGTCATTTTTTTTTTATTATGGGTTAGTGATTATAACTTCTACATTAATTAATTATTAACATTACGCTTATATATTTCACTTAAATATTTCACACTTAACTTATTTCAACACTTTTCACTATCACTATCACTATTTTTTTTAATACTATAATTGACTTCTTGGCCTCTTATGTGCCCTCCTTGGATTTAATACTTTATTTGGATTATAATCCGTAAGTCTGCGAAGTTCATCATTTGGAAGCATTCTTATTCCTTCGAACATTTTCCTGGCCTACCTTTTCATAAAAGCTGTCAGGGGTTCCCAGTTGACATCTCTATGTATTTGCGCATTTCTGACGAACCAGGGTGCATCCACTCCGCTTCTGACATAGCGATTTTCTAAAGACTCAAGTCTCTACTAAATCAGTACAGTAACTACAACTCTATTTATTCTAGCTACGTGCACTGGTGCATGACTGAGATATGTGCAGTAATGCATTCAGTACGCGTACGCGTCGTTTTATGATATTTAACAAAAGTAGGTTAAGAATATATTACAAAAAGATGCAAATCTGTCAGATAAAATGTGTTAATTTTTTTTAATCAAAATACATTTCAGAATCTATGCTTATACCCACTTTTCCTAAAGAGTGCATGAAATGGTACGAAAATTGAATATATAAAACCAAAAATGTGTTCAGGCCAAACTAAAGATTTGTATACAAATGAACTTTCTTATTTCAAGAATCTCCAGTTTCCCACTCATTTCTAGACGATAACAAACAAAATGAACGTTTTGTACTTACCTTGATTGGTTTTTTGCCCTGCAAATATTTGTCTACCGCGATGTTTTCTGACATACAAACAAATATATAAAAAAAAACTGGTAAACCTTCTTTGAATGGTAGAAAATGAAGATAAGTACATACAACCAGATAAAACAGACGAAATTATAAAATTTCTAGAAAAAAATGTATTTCACTTATTTCATGTTATCTTTTGTTCCAAATTACTAATGGTTTTAAAGTTATATCATTTCTATATTGGCATTTATTTTATCACGTTTATAGTTTTACTAGTGTATAAAATGGCGATTATTTTGAAAAACTCTACCATAGCGAACGATAAATATCAATATTAATGCACAAAAGCCATTTTTAACTGTTTAAAATAAATTTTAGAGCTTTTTTGCTGATCTTTAGGGTTGCAACGAAGAATGCATTTCAGTAAAATAATAATCAAACTGGCTAAGATGGAGGAAAATAAATTGTTGATTTTTATTAATACATTTTTTTTCTGTTATTCTGTAATAGGTCGAATGTGAGAAAGATTCAGAGTGATTTTGTGCGTGTGTAAATATAAGAATTGACCGAAATCGACAAATATGTTAGAATCTAATTTGGTTCGCGGATTTGCCAACGAAATGAATTTTTCTTCAATTATTTTTAACTGTCTTTCTCACAAGTCAAAAATTAAGATGCCCTGCACTGCCATCATTTTTAACCACTACTTTTTTAATTTTTTTTCTGTTTATTGTGTTGTTCAGGCAGATGACAGATCAGACACTTTTATTTATATTATAGGTTATAATACATACAGATGATTTTGTGTAAATATAAGAATTGACCCAAATCGACAAATATGTTACAGCCTAATTTAGTTTGTGGATTTGCCAACGAAATGAATTTTCCCTCAATTGTCTTTTATTATCTTTTTCACAAGACCACAGCCAACTTAAAAAACAAGTTATAATTTCTGAGTTAAAAAATTAAGATACCCCGCACCTGCCACCACAATTTTAACCACTACTTTTTAAATATTTTTTTGTTTATTGTGTTGTCCAGGCAGATGACAGATCAGACACTTTTATTTATATTATAGGTTATAATACATCAGCAGATGATTTTGTGTAAATATAAGAATTAACCCAAATCGACAAATATGTTACAGCCTAATTTAGTTCGTGGATTTGCCAACAAAATGAATTTTTCTTCAATTGTCTTTTATTATCTTTCTCACAAGTCCACGGCCAACTTAAAAGACAAGTTATAATTTCTGAGTTAAAAAATTAAGATACCCCGCACCTGCCACCACAATTTTAACAACTACTTTTTAAGTTATTTTTTTTGTTTATTGTGTTCTCCAGGCAGATGACAGATCAGACACTTTTATTTATATTATAGGTTTATAATACGTTAACAGATGATTTTAAATAAACACATTATTGAAAAAAGTTTAAATAAACATTTATTTGCCGTAATTATAGCCCACACCGCCACTCCGACCAGCAATATTACATAGACGCCTTTTAAAAGTTAAAACGCCAGGAATATTACACAGATACTTTTTACAAGTTATAAATAAGGTTTTTAACAAATGAAATATTTATTTTTTCGAATAAAATACTTTATAACCTACTACGATCCCCAAATATAAACGAACCCAACCAATTTTATATTAATCTAATTATTTAAATTTCTGAAAACCGAAAGTGGCCTTTTGAAAACTCCCTTATTATCCTCTAGTCCACTTAGAAAAAGTGGTTAGCCACAAATGAATTGTAAGGGACCGACTGACCTTTTTAATCCTTGTCTGTTATAATGTATATAATATGTATTATGCTATGAGTTTTTAGAATAATAATTACTAAATGTTACTGTTACATATTACATTAATTTTTTGAGTTATTTACTTTATTGTGATAATAAATTTTTTTTATAAATAAAATAACACCGACTTCAAAAACGCTAACTAACAGATCAATTCGGATACCGTCGCACACAAGCAAATTTCGTTAAAATCGTGGCCATAAATATTATTTTGATTGTATAAGACAAAAATATAATTAAGTGTAAATATTCCATTGTTAAACCCCCCCCTCCCCCCCTCCCCCCTCCCACCCCCCCCCCCCCCCCCTCAGTGTCGTCGTCCACTACCAGTTAATTAATGCAACTTTTGATCATTTTTTGTTTGTTTTGAGGGAATTGTGCACTGATGTACTCCGATATAGAGCATTGTTTATAAAAATATATTGTTAGTGAGTGGTATCGTAAGATAAAAATATCTTAATACTAATATAACTATTTTATGATTTTCGGTGGATATAATTAAGCTCATTAACTAAGTCTCATTACATTTTTAAGTTAATTCATTGCAAGATTAGGACAAAAAATCGACTTACATCCTGGTGCAAAGTATACTACGGAAAGGGTATACTTGGCTCCACTTCATTTTAAACTAGTTTTACCGTTTTATCTACAATTAAAGCAAAGTTGGCGCATTCGAGTCATACTTTGCACCATTTCAGATTTGTGCAAAGTATCCCCAATTTCGTAAGAAAGTGGGGATTCTTTTCACCAGTTGTACGGTGCAAAGTATTCCCAATTTTATATGGAAGTTGCCAATGTAAACAAAAAAAAATAGAAAAACCTAAATATGTATTTTATTGACCTATTTTATTACCTGCATCTCTAAACTAATAATTGTACATGCGATTGAACGGGTACTTACCAATATTTATCAGCTTAGGCTTTCTCGGCAAGAAGATTTTGCACAGCTTTAAAACGTAACAATTTAGAGGTTATATATTATGGCGGGAAATGAATGACAAATGACGGAATGCGGGAGTGTCTAACCTCTTGAGATCATATATTGCAGTGTTCTTTCTCTGCACATGACATTAGTAGGGGCCTTAAATCAAGATGGAGCACTGTGCTACCAAAAATAATATTTTAAAGCGTTGGTGCAAAGTTACTGTACTGTGCAAAGTAACCCCGTTTTACGGTATCTTATTTGGGAGCTTCGGTGCACGTTTTCATCTTCAGTTTAAATAAAGGTTAAGTCGAGGGTTAAGTGTAAGACTAACCTTTACAATAGTAAAGGATGAACTTCGCCTTTTCAGAAGTTGAAATATGGTCCATTTTTTTTATATTTTATATCAGATCTAAATATTGAAACATTTGAATAAAGATTTTATTAATTTATTTATAAACGCAAGTTTTAACTAACCCAAAGTTTAAATGGTTTTAAAATGACAATCACTAGATGAGTGGAATTCTAGTTATAGACACTGATTTCGATCAAGATCCTGCAATAAGAAATATTTAGTTCGATTAATCCTTATTTTTCTAAAAAACTGATTTAAAATTTTAAGGATATGTCCTTCTCAGAAAGAAGTAATTAAAAGAAAATCAGAGAGTCTCAGGCTTTTTCTGAAAATTTTTTATATAAACATGTAAAAATCGATGGTAAAATTTCACAATATTTACTGTATATTTCAAGCTATATAATCAGGAATTATTTTTCTCGCTACACATGGTTGTTAAAAAAACGGAATTTTGTTTTATATAATAACTTTTTTATTTATGAACCGATTTTATTGATTTTTATCCTGCTTGAAAAAGGATGAATTACATTAAATCTACGGAAATTTCTTATACTAGTGTAATATTTTAACAGTATACAGGGTGATTCCTAAGTTGATACTTCTTTTTTAGCCGTGTATAGAAGGCATTAAAATAAACAACATTTTCAAATACCTTTTTTCAAAAAACTGAAAAATAAGGTACTTACATTTATTTATTGCACTATGGATCAAATACGGTCCTGCCTAACTTGCCCGTTGAATCACATTGAGAAAACTTCTGGGTGTGTGATGAGCCCTCAAGGGAAAACGTTCTGCGTATAATCTCGAAGAAACAGCCGCACTTATTAGTTCATTGTTTTTAAATTTTACCATTTTCATGTGTCACCAATTTAAAATTAATTTCCTTCAGAAAAACACACCGCGCGGTTTGCGAAATAACTAACGACCGACCCGTAAAGTGCATGACTAATAAGAGATAAGACAAGACAAAAAAATATAATGTAAAGCAGGTTATGTTTTATTGACCAGGCCCGCACTTAGATTTTATACTTCGCTATCTCGCTTATTTTTGAGTTAAAAAAAAAAGGTATTTGAAAAAGTTTTATATTTGAATGCCTTCTATACACAACTAAAAAAGAAGTATCAACTTAGGACTCACCCTGTATATTTTGCTATTAAATTGCAAACGATAAATAGTCATAATTGTTTATAATAGTGTAGACATATTTAAATCTACATAATATGTGTCTAAAATCCTTCACGCCTATGGAATGGGTACAATAGGTACCATCGCGCCGATAAAAAACTGGGACAGGAAATTTTTCTATTTTCTCCTAGACTATTAAGAATAATTTTACATCAAGCCTGGTACCAGTAAAATGTCATGAAAATTTGCATGTCAATAAAGATTGTCACTTTATTATTGACTCGTCAAACATACAATCATATATTATTTGTAAATATGCCACAATTAACCCCCCAGCAAAAGGCAATTATTTATAGTCGGTTGCGAGATAGTGTTGCTATTAGGGATATTGCAGATAAACTGGGAGTAAGCAAGAATACCGTGCTATTGGCAAAACAAAAAATAGCAAGACATGGGACTATTATTAGGAATGCAGGTTCTGGTCCCCCTAAAATTTCTACTGATGATCATGATAGAAGACTGGTTAATTATCTAAGGGATCATCCCTTCGAAACTGCAATCAAGGCAAAAGAAGAGACGAATTTTCCAGGTTCTGCAAATACCGCTAGAGACAGGGTTCGAAATTCCGATATACGAAGCCGTTGTGCTGCCAATAAACATTTTTTAACGGAAATAAATAAACAGGGCAGGTTAGAATTTGCACATGAATATATTAATCAAATAAATTTATGGGAAACAGTTATATTTTCTGACGAGAAAACTTTTCAGTCATGCAATAATGGGAGAATTCGGGTGTATAGGCCATCCGGCATGCGGGTGATACACCCACAAAACCAACCAAAGTGGGAGTTTCTCCATAAATGTTTGGGGCTGGATTAGCGCTAGAGGACCAGGACTTTGCCAAATCGTCGAAGGAAGACTAACTGCAGCAGTATACGTTAATATACTAAACGAAGTGATGATACCATCGGTAAACGCTGTATACGGTCAAAATTACACATTTCAGCATGATAATGCTCCAATACACACAGCGCGCATTGTACAAAATTTTCTCCAAGAAAATAACATAGCAGTTCTTCCCTGGGCTTCGAAGAGCCCCGATTTGAACCCGATAGAAAACATTTGGGGTGCCATGGTCAAATCTATGTATAAACATGATTTTCAACCTAGAAACAGGGATGAATTACGTCATAGGATAAATCAAGCTTGGGATGAAATAACTGTCGAATTATGTAGAAACTTAGTTTTAAGTATGCCACAAAGGCTCCAAAAAGTAATAAACAGAAATGGTTCTATGACCAAATATTAATTTTGTGTTGTTTTGACAAACTTTGTGTTCGCAATTTTTTTCTTATTATTAAATGTATTTTATTACCTGTATTAGCTTTATTTATTATTTTGTGGTAATGGTAAATATAATAATTTATAAAATATTTAACTTTAAAAAAATCTAATAAATTTACTTTATCCATATTATATGATGTCTCTCAAATTTAACCACCCCGTATCGAAAAATACAAAACATTCCATTATGTAACCTAGGTTACTTTTTAAATTTTGGATGTTTTTCCTTTTTAGCTCTAGACACCTTTTATAGTCTAGGGGATATGTATTTCTTACATTGTTTTTGTAAATCTCTTGTCCCAGTTTTTTATCGGCACAATAGTACCTTATACAGGGTGATTCCCAAACTTATACTTCTTTTTTAGGTGTGAATAGAATGCATTAAAATAAACAACATTTTTAAATACATTTTTTCAAAAAACTTAAAAATAGGCCAGATATAAAAATAAAAAATCTAAGTGCGGGCCTGGTCATCAAAACGTAGCACAAGTTGTCTTGCAGCAATTAATATTGCGGCAATAAAAATTTCAAGTTGTTTTACAGCGTGCAATGACTTGCCAAGGTCGTAGGTGATGTGCCACTTGCCAACCTTAAACATAAAAATATATTAGGTTAGGACTTACCGGCGCTTTTTTGTGACTTCATTTTAACGTGACATCATTACAGGACACGAAAGCAAACCAACAAAAACAAAATGTACCCACTATAGGTTAGAAATAACATAAACAAATGTCAGGGATTTTTATATTTAGGTTGGTGTCTCATAAATCACCAAAAAATCGCCAGAATTTCGCTTACAATTGCAATAAAAATAGGGTCGGAGTTATATTTCTTGCACGCAATACAAATTGCGCCAGCTGATAACTAGCCTCGTTCTGCGCATACTCCCGGGAAATCTTTTCTTGCGTTAAAGAAAAATTTCAAACTGTAAAGCGGCCTTAAGAAACAGCCCACCCAATAAACTGAAAACGGAACGGATTGATTGAAGTTTGATGAAAACATGGGCTATTGAAAGTTAAGTACTTTTTTAACTATTCCATAAAATTAATGGACGAACTGTATTTTAATATACCTATCGATTGTTTTCAAACATCCCTACAACATAATGAAGAGGCAGTCAAATGCATATCGCATTATTTTTGCCAGTGTTTGGGGCCCTGTCTATAGATCTAAAAAAAAGTTTATAGCATGTCGATGCCGAGCACTAGTTTGATTCATAATTCCAAAGCAAAGATTAAAATTAACTCCGCGTTTAAAAAAGTCAACAGAAAGATTCGGAGCCAATATTTCTGGGATGAACTTTTTTCAAGTTAATTGATGATTGGTAAATATGGACTGCAATCAGTCGGATCTAATTTTTAATCGACAAATGAAAATTGACAGCTTATTTTGATTTTAATAAGAAAACAAAAATCACGAAAAACTCTTATAAAAGCAGGGTTTATAGTTTATTTCACGAAGGTGTAGGTAGAGTAATAAAAGGGGAAATTACGTCCAATTCGGCTCAATTTCAGTGTCGGCCATAGGCGGAGGTAAATTTTGTGCATTACATTATTTATGATAACCAACCAAAAAAAAAATAATTTGATAAAGAATGAACTATTATTTAATGAAATATGCCATGGAAGATATATCAAACATAGTGTAACTGTGCTACGCACACCGCCATGTCATTGCGGACTAAATCCTATAGAACTTATATGGGCCCAAGTGAAAGGATTTATAGCAAGACACAATACGACATTCAAAATGAAAGACATTGGGCTACTGTTTGATCAAGCCATTAAGGAAGTGACACCAGAGAACTGGCGAAGAGCAGTCCATCATGTCATTAAAGAAGAGGAAAAAATGTGGGATCTTGACCACCTGATTGATCGGACCGTCGACCCGTTAATTATTTATTTATTTATTTAATATTACCACATTCTACAGAAGGTTCCAATTATCGAGTGGGAAATAAAAAAGTTTTAACTTAACATAAAGCATTATCAAAAAGAAGAAACATAGATATAGTAAAAATAATAATAAAGTTGTATGATTATGTATAATATACATATAATATGTAAATAATTATAGAATTATGCGTTTAATGGAGGCCACAGTGCCGGTTTGTATATCTAGCTGGTTTTGTTGTATCTTTCACATATTTGATGTAATGGAGAAAACTGTGTATTTGTCCTTGGAGTTGAGGTAATTACGCGAGGTTGGCCTTGGCACCTGAAAGTGCAAGGATTGTAAAATGTTCCCAGCATCAATTTTCCCGAAAAGTACGTTATGCAGAAAGATAATTTGAGATTTTGTTCGCCGTGTTTCAAGGCTTTGCATTGAAAATCTTGCTAAGAGACGATCGTGCGGGAACCCTATTTCAGGATAGATTCCATCTAGCTTAAAACTGGTGTACTTTAAAAAGCTTCTTTGAATCTTTTCCAGATTATTGATGTGGGTCTGATAGAAAGGACACCAAATAACCGAGGAGTACTCAAGGCGTGACCTAACAAAGCTATTAAATAACAATCTAAGTGTGTCCCAACTTGTAAAATCTCCAGCGTTTCTTCTAATAAAGCCCAACAATTTTAAGCTTTCTCCAACAATTTTAGATTAATGTTCACGGAAAGAGAGCCTGGAGTCCAGCACAACACCAAGATCACACACAGACTCACACCGTTTTATATCCCCATTTATACTATATTCATATACAATGGGATGCACCTTTTTAGTAAAGGTAACTGCACTTAGACACATTCAGCAGCAATTTATTTTTTCTACACCAGCTATTGATTTTCTCAAAGTTATTTTGTAATTTCATTCAGTCCCTCTCGTCTCTAATTCTAAGATATAACTTGACATCGTCGGCATAAATTAAATGATCGACATCTAGAATTAAAAAAAGATCGTTAAGAAATATAATGAAAAGTAGGGGTCCCAGATGTGACCCCTGGGGGACACCTGAGGTAGCAGCAAACCCTCTGGAATTATGGCCATGGCATTGAACATATTGTACGCAGTTAGTCAAATATGACTCAAAAAATGCATTATAACATTAAGAGGACATAACAGTTTCTCAGATGACAAAGAATATTATTATTTTTTATAATTTAATTTTTGTATAATAACCTTGTATGCTTCAATATAATTTTAAAATATGCATCTTCGATCTCTATAATTTTTTTGTTTAACGTTTTTACTTAGATTTTAAAATAAAGAGGAAAATGTACTGTATCTACTTTCATTTAGTAATATGAATTTTGCCGTTCTGTAAATCGTTTTGTAAGGGCATCTATTACAGCACTAGTGCTGTAATAGAGGCTTTTACAGCATTAGTGCTGGAATGGAAAAAAACGGTTTTATTAAAACTTTGCTGTTAAATAAAACCACACTTTTTAGAAGAATGATTTATTATTAACAATTATAAAATTAATTACCAATTATTAATTAAAATATAACACTTAAGGTTTATTATAAACATTAATAATACACTTTTTACAGTTAGAAATTTGTATACCAGAAGTGGATGTGATGGAATCCTTTACGTTTGAATTTCCAATCATTAAATCCGTGTCTGACCCCATGACCTTCTTTGCTATTTGTTTCTTATTTTCTAAAGAATTCTCAACGTAGCTTTCTGCCCTAGAAAAGGATTCCCAGCCCCCATGACGCTTTAACATCTGCATATCTGCACCACCATAAACTAGAATGGTGGCTGAGGACCTCCTAAAACAATGTCCACTGTATCCTTCGGGATTATTCAATCCAAGTTTTGTTGCATTTTTTTTTGGTATACTTTCAAAACTATTAATTCTGACAGGCTGGGAGGTGCCATGCCAATTATCATAACAACCTTTATAAGTAAATGTTTCATCATCTGCAGTACTAAGAAACTTACATACGTCTTCCTTTGTGAAAACTTTGGACTTTTTGGCCTCTCAACTTTTTTTCAAAAATGCAATTAGTTGTAAAAATCTGCTTATATCTTGATAACATAAAGCATTATCAAAAAGAAGAAACATAGATATAGTAAAAATAATAATAAAGTTGTATGATTATGTATAATATACATATAATATGTAAATAATTATAGAATTATGCGTTTAATGGAGGCCACAGTGCCGGTTTGTATATCTAGCTGGTTTTGTTGTATCTTTCACATATTTGATGTAATGGAGAAAACTGTGTATTTGTCCTTGGAGTTGAGGTAATTACGCGAGGTTGGCCTTGGCACCTGAAAGTGCAAGGATTGTAAAATGTTCCCAGCATCAATTTTCCCGAAAAGTACGTTATGCAGAAAGATAATTTGAGATTTTGTTCGCCGTGTTTCAAGGCTTTGCATTGAAAATCTTGCTAAGAGACGATCGTGCGGGAACCCTATTTCAGGATAGATTCCATCTAGCTTAAAACTGGTGTACTTTAAAAAGCTTCTTTGAATCTTTTCCAGATTATTGATGGGGGTCTGATAGAAAGGACACCAAATAACCGAGGAGTACTCAAGGCGTGACCTAACAAAGCTATTAAATAACAATCTAAGTGTGTCCCAACTTGTAAAATCTCCAGCGTTTCTTCTAATAAAGCCCAACAATTTTAAGCTTTCTCCAACAATTTTAGATTAATGTTCACGGAAAGAGAGCCTGGAGTCCAGCACAACACCAAGATCACACACAGACTCACACCGTTTTATATCCCCATTTATACTATATTCATATACAATGGGATGCACCTTTTTAGTAAAGGTAACTGCACTTAGACACATTCAGCAGCAATTTATTTTTTCTACACCAGCTATTGATTTTCTCAAAGTTATTTTGTAATTTCATTCAGTCCCTCTCGTCTCTAATTCTAAGATATAACTTGACATCGTCGGCATAAATTAAATGATCGACATCTAGAATTAAAAAAAGATCGTTAAGAAATATAATGAAAAGTAGGGGTCCCAGATGTGACCCCTGGGGGACACCTGAGGTAGCAGCAAACCCTCTGGAATTATGGCCATGGCATTGAACATATTGTACGCAGTTAGTCAAATATGACTCAAAAAATGCATTATAACATTAAGAGGACATAACAGTTTCTCAGATGACAAAGAATATTATTATTTTTTATAATTTAATTTTTGTATAATAACCTTGTATGCTTCAATATAATTTTAAAATATGCATCTTCGATCTCTATAATTTTTTTGTTTAACGTTTTTACTTAGATTTTAAAATAAAGAGGAAAATGTACTGTATCTACTTTCATTTAGTAATATGAATTTTGCCGTTCTGTAAATCGTTTTGTAAGGGCATCTATTACAGCACTAGTGCTGTAATAGAGGCTTTTACAGCATTAGTGCTGGAATGGAAAAAAACGGTTTTATTAAAACTTTGCTGTTAAATAAAACCACACTTTTTAGAAGAATGATTTATTATTAACAATTATAAAATTAATTACCAATTATTAATTAAAATATAACACTTAAGGTTTATTATAAACATTAATAATACACTTTTTACAGTTAGAAATTTGTATACCAGAAGTGGATGTGATGGAATCCTTTACGTTTGAATTTCCAATCATTAAATCCGTGTCTGACCCCATGACCTTCTTTGCTATTTGTTTCTTATTTTCTAAAGAATTCTCAACGTAGCTTTCTGCCCTAGAAAAGGATTCCCAGCCCCCATGACGCTTTAACATCTGCATATCTGCACCACCATAAACTAGAATGGTGGCTGAGGACCTCCTAAAACAATGTCCACTGTATCCTTCGGGATTATTCAATCCAAGTTTTGTTGCATTTTTTTTTGGTATACTTTCAAAACTATTAATTCTGACAGGCTGGGAGGTGCCATGCCAATTATCATAACAACCTTTATAAGTAAATGTTTCATCATCTGCAGTACTAAGAAACTTACATACGTCTTCCTTTGTGAAAACTTTGGACTTTTTGGCCTCTCAACTTTTTTTCAAAAATGCAATTAGTTGTAAAAATCTGCTTATATCTTGATTTTTCGGGACTAAAATCATAGTTCTCAACATTGAGTAGTGTAGATGGTTTTTGAGAGCGTTGCTTTACGGAAAAATAACCACAAAGGATTTTCTCAGACACCTCCTTTATTTTGTTAGCTTTGCTTCAAACTTCTGATACCCCAAATCATACCGCGCCTTGGATTTTGTCGAAACTAAACTTGAGATCGCTTCGTTTGCCGCTGCTTCTATATCAGAGGGTAAATTTCCATCAGAATCGCTCATTTTGAAAAACGCTTTTTATATTTTTGAATTTGTTTGACAAAGTTTTAACAGTAACCATGCGAAACAGTAAGTATGCGAAAGGTAACATAAAAAACTTGATTAGTAAACTTAATAGCAGGTGCATTTTTACAGGTGCATTTTTATTTTAAAAAATGCCTTTTGCCAAATATTTGTATTCATAGTTGAAAGTAGATAAAATTTTGTACAATATTCTTGTTGTAAATTCATATTACTATACTCGATGTTTTATTAAACTCGGCTGACGCCTCGTTTGACCACTTTAACATCTCGTGTTGTAATACGAATCTTTACAACACTTATATCGTAAATAACTATTACTCACGTACGCAAATCGTAGGAATATCGCATTGGGTGGTTTAATAAGGAGCACCTAATACATGAAATTTTTAACCATACAGCATGGATTTGTAAAATGTTGCGTTCTATTATAAATAGATCTTATTTTTTACAATAAGATATATTAATTTCCTATTGGTGGTGCTGCTTATTATACATGTAATGTTAATAAAATGAAAAAAATTATTATAAATTTTATTTTCTATTTAAAAAACCGTATTTGATATAATTTTATGTATCCAGGTAATAAAATGTGATTTTGTATTTTATGATGATTAATATACAGTCAAAAGTTTTTACAATCAGTTATATTAATGCCAGTTGGCTCCGTGTAATAATTATACCCCAAAAGTATAACTTTACAGAAAACCGAATTCAAGCAGATATAGCATTAGAGTCTAAAATCTGCCAAGATTGAAATATTCTAATATCGGCAAACGCTGTTTGCAAAGAGAGCGTGCTGAAATATTAAAATCTAAAAGTTGGGCCACCAAAGTAACTAGCGTCTAGGTCACGAGAGTCGCAATATTGCTAGTTGTCAAGCCCTGGCGGAAATACGGCGATATTTAGAGATTTTCTACATTCAAAATTATTACCCAACATAAAAAGACAATAGTAGCTTGTACAACAAGAGTGTACTGATGTCTATATCTTACAATAAAGTAAATTATACAGGGTGATTCCTAAGTTGATACTTCTTTTTGAGCTGTGTATAGAAGGCATTAAAATAAACAACAATTTAAAAAAACTTTTTTTAAAAAATGTAAAATCGACGAAATACAGAAGTAAAAATCTAAGTGCAGGCCTGGCCATCAAAACGTAGCCTGTTATACATTATGTTGTTTATCTTATTAGTCATGCAATTTACGGGTCTGTGGTCAGTTATTTGACAATTCGCTACGAAATGTTTTTCTGAATTAAGTTAATTTTAAATTGGTGAAACGTAAAAATGGTAAAATTTGAAAACAATTAACTAGTGGATATGGAGCTAATTTCCTGTGAGTATCGTCAAAGTGCGGCTGCTGCTTCGAGCTGATACGTAGAACGCTTTCCCTTGCGGGCTCCTCCTACACCCAGAAGTTTTCTTAAGGTTATTCAACGGGCAAGTTAGGCAGGACCGTATTTGATCCATAGTTAAATAAATAAAAGTAAGTAGCTTATTTTTGAGTTTTTTTGAAAAAGGGTATTTAAAAATGGTGTTTATTTTAATGACTTCTATACCCAGTTAAAACAGAAGTATCAACTTAGGAATCACCCTGTATTTTGGTTTTATATCTTCAATTTTCGCACCAGTTCGTACACTCTTTGGAAAAAATTGGTGTCTGCGTAGGCTCTGAGATACATTTTTTAATTATGAAATAACAAATTTAATCTGACAAATTTGCACCTTTCTGACGTATATTTTAACCTCACCTTTGTTACATGTCAAAAAACGACTCGTAAAATTTATAACGTGTAAATTTGGTTCCTTTTTAGTTGACCATTGAGATTTGAGTTTCCTGATTCCACTGAAAGGTTATAACAGAAGAGCTGGCAACATAGTGACTCGCAGTATACCAGTAAAATTTGTGACATTGAAGCCCAAGACGATATTTTCCAAACCGGGGCTGCGGCTTCAAAACTCCCCCGAAAGCTCTTTCTGATGCGAAGCCGCTCCCTTTGTCTGTTCTGCCTCCATCGCCTCATATTACTTTTGAAATTCAGATTTATATGAAGATGCCGGCGATGCTGTGATGGCGGAAAGGTTTAACTCTAAATGTATTATACAACGTTTTCCTTTTGTTTGCAATGGTGTATTTCGTAAGAGTTTTGAATTTAATTTGTACCTGTAAAAAATAAAATTACATTGAAAAAAAATTATTTAAATTAAATAATATTTTATAAAAAGTTTATTTAAACAATTATTTGTTTCATATTATATCCTAATAAATTATTTATTAGAGTAATTACTAATAATTATTTTAATCAAAAATTACTTTCATATTTAAAATATCTTTTTTTTTACGGTTCGCCGACTACGGCGGCCATCTTGAACCGGTCATCGACCACAAATGTGGTCTACCGACTGGGGAGTGTGAAACGGCACCTTCATCCTACGAGATATCCGATCTCATCCAGCCTGTCCGGTGTGAATAGGATGGCTAGGTGTCGATTCATTTTACACTCTTCCCTGAGGCAAGAGCACGCCGTGTTCCCAAGCGGTCACCCGCCCAAGTACTAACCGCGCTCGACACAGCTTAACTTCGGTGATCTGCGGGAACCGTTGCTTAATATGTCGACAGGCCCTTGCCATATTTAAAATAAATAAGTATTTATTCAATTCATGTTTTCCTATTAACGATTAACCTGCTAAAGCGATGGTGCACACCACTGATATATTTTTAAATTGCCCCTAATCATAATGAAAATTGTTACATGCTGTTTGTGACTGACGTCACGTAACCATAGCCACGGTGAATATGCCATGTTGGGCGTTAGGTCTTCACTTGGCTCACTGACAGGGTCGGCTGGGGCGCGCCAAAATTTAAGAGTGTTTATAATTATTGTCCATCGGAGTTAACCGTGGCCCTATTATGCATAGCTACATTCGGATTAAATTATTATTAATTCGAACATAACTATCATTTAAGGGCTAAAATGGTAGCTGTACTGGTAAATTAATACTTCATATTTTCGAAAAACTTTCCTCCTGGTTTTAGTTTTTTTTTTTTGGTAAAAAGCCCTCTCACCTACTTCACCTGACGAGCCTCCACTGTATTTACACATCTATAAAATTTTACAAATATCAATTTGAAGCTAATAAATACAACTACCTAGTACTTCTACTGCTACTTTGTGTATTTCTTACCTGGCTTACTCGATAATGCTTTAAAAGAGTCAGTAGCGTGCTAGGGTCAGTGGTGTGCCATTCTTGCTCGACAATTCTAAGCTTCTGAACTTTTTGTCTTAGAATCAAACAAAGAGTAATTCCTTAAAGTTTCTGTATTTACTTAATGAATTCCCTGTATAGGTGCAAATTTAATAAGGTTAAACTATTTTATAATTTTTTTATTTATTTATTTAATACCCAACAGGTATAGAAATACCCAATTACAGAGTAGGAGACTTAATAGATAAGAGTACATAATTATCAATATTAAAATTAAAAAGCTAAAATCAACACTTTTTTGAGTTCTTTTAGACTCATATGAAATAAATCACAATCTTTTTGGATATAATTAAACAATCTACATTAAGTGGTGCATTATTAAAATTATTGGTGCTTGCAGATTCCAAATAAAATGTAACAGGATTTCTTGTTCTATATAACGGAATATTAAAATTAATCATAGATAGTAACTTAGAATCATCAATTTGATTATGCAATAATTTGAAAAGGAAAACTAATGAAGAATTATTATTTTTATGAATATTATGCCTAAGTAATATCATTAATGGTATATTACATAACAAGTGAGGAAAGTTTTCAAACGAGGAGATATTTAGCACGAAGCGTCAGCCGAGTGCGGAAATTCTCCTAGTTTTAGAATAATCATTTTCACACGAGTAATGTACACTATTACAATAAGCTTTTCCTTTATTTGTAGTTTAACTTTTTCATATTTAATATATCATAGGAAGAACTATTCCTGGATTGACTTCTAGATTAACAAGAAAAAATTTTAAATTTATTCAAGGAAATATTTCAATTTAAAATAATTCTGTAAATCATTTAATGGTTTTATAAAAAAAAGTCAAATACATCTGATGGCATTTAAACCTGTGACCTTGCGATCTGTAGGCTCTATTCTCTATGCTATCGCTACCGATAAACATTTGTTGTTTAATACATGACACTCTCTTCAGCGCGATTTGTTTTTTCTGGTAATAGATTTTCCAGTAAATTATTAACATTTTTTATAATTTCAGATGGCGTACTTCCACACTCTAATTCTGAATCACTCGACAAATACATGATAAGTAAGTTAAACACTTTACAATAACTGCTTTCTAAAATTTATTATGTTTAATAAATAGGGGTGGTCTGTCAAATTGGCACCATATGTTTAACTTAAATAGTGTGCCTTGTATTTTAACACTAGTGTTGAAATATTTCTTTTCCTACGACCACCTATGAAAATGAGAATTTTAGCACGGTTAACTTGGCTTGAAAGCGCCGAATATCACACGCGTGTTGAAAGAAAATATTTCAACTCTAGAGTGGAAATACAAGGCACACTATTTAATTTTAACAAATTTTAGAAAGCAGTTTAGTTTATTTATCACGTATTTGTCGAGTGATTCAGAATTAGAGTGTGAAAATACGCCATCTGAAATTATAAAAAAGTTAAGAATATACTGGAAAATTTATTAACAGTCAAAACAAGCCCCGCTAAAGAAAATGTCATATATTAAACTTAAGCAGAAAATGTTTATGGGTCGCCATAGCCTAGAGACTAGAGCCATGACCTACGAATCGAAAGATCACAGGTTCAAATCCCATCAGGAGCACTTGATTTTTTTTTATGAAAACATTAAATAATTTATAGAATTATTTTGTATTGAAATCTTCCTTGTTGGGTGAATTTTTTTAATTTATTTTTACTGCATCTTTCCTTGATTAAATAAAAAAAATCATTCAAGAAGGAAGATTTTAATTCAAAATAATTTTATAATTTATTTAATGTTTTTATAAAAAAAAGTCAAGTACTCCTAATGGAATTTGAACCTGTGACCTTTCGATCTATTAAATTGGCATCATATGTTTAAATTAAATAGTGTGCCTTGTATTTCCACTCTAGAGTTGAAATATTTTTTTTCAGCTCTAGAGTTGAAATATTTTTTTCACAAATCAAAGGTTTTTTTAATAATTCTTTGTGGTCGTAGGAAAAATAGTGTACATTACTCGTGTGAAAGTGATTATTCTAAAACTCGGAGAATTTCCGCACTCGGCTGACGCCTCGTGCTAAATATCTCCTCGTTTGAAAAGTATCACTTTCATCACTTGTTATGTAATATACTATTTCAACACGCATGTGATATACGGCGCTTTTTAGCCAAATTAACCGTGCTTTTTTTCTCATATTTATAGGTGGTCGTAGGAAAAAAGCATAACAAAACCGATCGCATGTCTTCGTTTCCGGCACTGACTATGCCAAAGTGTGTTGCATGTTTGAATTAAATCGTTTGGAACATTTAACCCCAGCGCAATACATAACGAGCATTAAATAATTTATTACATAATTTGACAAAATGTCGTGTCGCTGGCCGACTTTGCAAGGGCTTGGTTGAGTTTGTATTTTGTCGCTGACGGCAATAAAATTTTGCTGCTTCTTATCTAACCGCCCCTTATAAACACCACTTGCTTGGTTTTAATTATTCAGAAAGGTGACCATATTGAATGGGGCACAATTTCGAACAAGTGTGTAGTCATTGTAGACAATAATTCATGCTCGTGTAAGATTTTTCTTTTTCAATCACCAGTATTTACTCCAGGCGAGTAGGTTGTCTGAAAATATGTAAATTAGTTATAATTAGAGACCGGATTAAAGAGCGCAAAAAAAATTGAAAAAAGTGCTCAAAAATTCATAAAAATATTAAACAAAAAGTGGTTAAAAACAGAAAATTTTTCAAAACGGCATCAAATAAACAAAAAATACATTTTTCTACCCTCACATGGCAATTTTCTGTTTCCTTTACACTTATGTGGCGAGAAAAGTAGGCTATTCTAGTTAACTGTACGGCAAAATTTCATAACAGTGCTGCACAGTGTTGCAACCTTTAAAAATAAAATATCCCATTTTTATAGAAAAATTCCACGAATGCACACGATACGGAAAAAGTATTTTTTTAGCAGATCACAACCACAAGTAATCCTACGAATACTTATAACATTGTGACTAAAAATTTCCCTTTTCCCTTTGGAGACAGCGCCAACCTATCATTCCTCTATGCTTAGTTCTCACGAATCCGGAAATTTCCCATTTGTTAACAACATTGTTATAAAAAATTATATTTCTCTGTGGCATTGCTAAAAGTACTGACCAATACCAATCACAGTTAGTATTATATTTACTGAGGCGCGGTCTTCTTTTTTAAGACACTAAATTATATATTTTAAATGAATATGATACAATATGTTATTAATTTGTTCAATATAACAAAATCTATACGCATCCATAATAGATTTATCAATAATGCAACCTGCTGAACGTGCATAGAAAATTAATTTCATGTCGCGTCGTTATTGAGTTGGTTTTACTATAATTTCTTACATGATTCTGTAGAGCTTTAAAAATAGGCGTGAGTTCGAGCCCAGCAACCTGCAAACTTTTTTTTAACATTTTTTAGCATAACGTTCATAAGTTTGGTCGTAAAAAAATATACTGTTCAACTCGAGTGGATTGTCTATATCGCACTCGAAAGTTTAAGCTCTCGGTCTACGGCGTCGTGCTCAATTTACTTCCTTGTAAGATATAGACATCAATGCCACTCTTGTTGTACAAACTACTATTATAAGTCCATGAAAAAAAAATATATTGTGCGTCAGGCTTCTATAGCTTCTGTAAGAAATTTCATTCATATGAAGATATCATACGGTGAATTTCAAGAAAATATTTTTCCATATACAGGGTAGCCCAAAAACCAAAAAAGTGAGATAACAAAAAGTTGTATTTTTTTAACCCAGTATTTTATTGCATCTAGGTTCGTATTAGAGTCCCAAAATTTTATTTATTTTACTTTGGTAGTTTAAATTTATTTTTTAATCCATGGGATTGAGTGAGATTTATGACAAGGGGTCTAGAGATATTATGAATCTAATAGTGTATTGTTAAATCCGTTTTATACTTTTTTTTATTTTATATTTATTTTTCATAAAAAGGTATCAAAGGCGACACATTTTAAATTAATTTAAGTTTTTCATTGTGTAAATCATTGTAACAGGTTCACCCTGTATATCTAAGATAAGAATGTGTTAAATAATAATTATTGTTAAAGAAAATTGTTACAGATTGGCATAATAATTAAATGAATCAATTAAAAGTCGTTTATTACGTTTTCAGGTGAATTTTCAATTTTTTTTTTGAAAAATAAAATACCCGGAAATATACTCTACGTCAACCTATACTCATTTTTGTCATCCATAGCTTGGTACTACAAGATATTAAAATATGAACAAAATCTAGCCGTTTGTTTTTAAAATTTAAAAAAAAAAATTTTTTTTTGGATTTTCCAAATTTTTTAATATTAGTATTTATTTAATCTGTCTATAAATTATTTAACATCCTGTACATATTTTATTTCTATATAAGTAAAAGAAAACTTAGGGCCTACTTTTCCACCAATAAAAAAAAATAAAAAAGTTGATAGCTTTTAAGAAACAAGTGAAACTCCAGATAATGCATAAAATCTCCAAGTAAGAAGTTGCCAACTTTAAAAGGCCATAACTCAAAAACTAGTTATATGATTGGACTACGGCCATTGACACTTTTAATCAGGACGTCAAGATCTAGAAAATACTGAAAATTCAGAAAAATTAGCCGAAAGCCATTTCCCATAAGCTTTGTGCGGGGTCTTTGTGGCAAATTTATGATGTTACCTTAATTATGTCCAAGAGTTAATATGCCCATGTCCATTTCTCCATAGTCCAGCCAGTAGAATACAAGCGCTCAAAGCCGCCGCCCCCCCCCCCCCCTGCCCACTCCTTTTGTCGGACGTCCATGCTATTATGTACTAGTGTTGAAAAATTCAACATAGGAACGTACAGAGAATACAATTTCAATTAAGAACATTAAACGGGGATTTGATTCGACAACGGCAAAATCACATCGACACAAAGGAGCTCTATTTCACGGCACGTGGTTATGGAAAACACAAACGCGTGTCCCACAGCTGCAGCCCGGGCTTATCCCACGGGCGCCAACAAGGAACTTGGGATTCCAAGTTTCCTTTAGATATTTCTCGCTTGCCAACTGGTCCTGGGTAGTTTTTCACATGCTTGGGAATCTAGTCTGAAAAACGTCAATATAATTAAGAACTTGTCTTTGAATTTTTTATTTTTTTCTGATAGTAGGTATGTTTCGTTATGTTTTAGTAAATTTTTTAAGGTAAGTAAATTTGTTGTTTTTTTATTTATTTTTTTACATTAACTGCCTTACAGGTATAAACCCACTGCAAGGCAGGGTCATGAAAAAAATTTACACATAAAATAAATATACTAAAAGTAAAGTAAAAAAGTAAGCTAGTCTAAACGTAAGCCTAAACTAAACATCCATATTATTCTAATTAAATTTATATTTGACAAGAGTGAAAAAGATGAAAATCAAGTTACTGGAAAAAAAAATAATAACAGCCGCACATTATCAGTTTAACGTATAAATGCCGCAATAACCTCTTAATTGTACTTGCAGAAGAACTGAAAAAAATCTAAGTCAAATCGCCTGTTGCATCCCTCATACATAAGAAAGACAGGAGAAAATTTTAAAATACATCAAAAAAAGTCATATTTTGTCGTGAATTCAATCGTGACATATTAAAATTAAGGTTATCACCAGCGTATATCAAATGATCAATATCGGACAACAACAACGGATCAAGCACCGATCCCTGGGGGACACCAGAGCCAGCGGTATATTTATTAGAGCTGAGACCGTGCAAGGAAACGTACTGGCAGCGGAAGTCTTTTAAAAGGGACGGATTTTTTAAATCAGAAATGTTTTTATAGTTTGGCTTAAAATGCTCAGAACCGTAATGATATAAAAGATAATTTGAAAAATATGTCACTAGATGACAAAAAACACCCACCTTAGGGCCCACCCCAAAATTGAGGGATTCGGTTTTGTAATGGAATTCCCGTGGGGGAAGGGGGATTTGACTATGAAATCTTTTGATAAGAAAGGAGTGGTATTAAAGAAGGACGAAATAATGTAATAAGAGATAAAGAGAACGATGATAACCTTTTTTTTGCCCGGCAGCCCCCCCCCCCCCCCATAAATACGCCACTGGTCAAACATATTTGTCATGCTTACAGATCAGACAGGCTGTTATTCTTACTTCATTTCATTACATAAAAGGTATTTTCTGACGTAACCTATCTGAATCTCCCCCTCGCCCTTAATATTCTGGCTCCGCTACTGAATTTTGAAGAAATAAATAAATAAAGGTTTTAAACAAAAAAAATTCGATAAATTTATACTAATTAATAATGATATGATTATCATAAAAAGAGTAAAACAACCGAAACGACCCCTATTCAAGCCAAATCCAATAAAAACACCGACACAAAACAATAATTATTTAAATCCTCCGGAGCAACTGTCAGGAATTCGCAGGATAAGCCCCGTTCAAATCCGCATAGTGAGCGTTAAACGCTGGTGGTTTTCAAGCATCCCCTAACCGGGGGTGGCTACGTGCACGCTGAGCCGGATCTAATTTGTATTGGCCAGATTTACGCCCCGGGCCTGTAATGAACGCACAATTGTCGGCTTAAGTTTGATTGCACCCTCCGGCATGCACGGAGCCTGCAATCCTGCGTTTCGCTCGGGGGTGAGATACACGTTCGATCCTCAATATTAAGCGTTTCGGACCGAAACACAACTGGTGTAAACACGTGCACGGAAAATAGGAAAAAAGAGCAACTTGTCAAAGGTTTTTGAGGTTTCTTCAAATTATACTCATTTTCTGAAGATTCTAAACAGATCTATCGTCTAAGCCAGAGGTTCCCAAACTTTTTTTTTCTACTCCACTTAAAAAATGTTGCTGGTTCCGGTAGACTCCCTGCAGCTACATTTCTACCATAATCCCAAAACTCGACAAAAAATGTGAAAATTAGATCTAACTATGGAAATTTGCGTTGCGGCTGAGTTCCAGCCACGAATTATCAGTTTTCAAAAAAAAAGTAAGAATTGATTGGATAATTAATTAATTGATTGGTTTATTGTGAGTGGATGTCAAAAAAGTAAAGTTGACATGTGACATCTAATCACAATAAACCAATCAATTCTCACTTATTTTATTTAGAAAACTCCCGGAGTGGTAAAAAGAAAAATGCATATTTTAAAAAATATATAAGGTGTTCTATTTGAAATAAAAAAGTTGGGAGCATTTCCGCTTCAACCGGAAGTGACAGTCAGGCGTTTATATCCTGAAAAGGTGCGCACAGTGTAACCATATAACATACCAAAATTTCAAAATAATGTTATATTTTACAAGGATGTAACAAGCTGGTTCCGCCATTTATACCAAATACGTTAAGAATCCAAAGAAAAATCCAAAAACACTAAAAGTTTTAAAGAACGCTCGTCGTGAATCGCCCATTTTCCCTGTATATTCACTGAATTTGTAAGCGCCCAGTGTATGACCTAATTTTATAAAAAGCGCTAAAAGAAAAATAAACATTCATTTTTCACAGTATTTTAAATTCAAATAGTAAATCATTTTTTTAACATTTGCGTCAAAAATCAATTGGCAGAATCAATCATTTCTGAATTTTTTTGCATTTAAAAAAGCTCGCTAATCGACTGCCAGGCCAAAAGTACTAATTAAAGACTATTAGTAGAACTGATTCGATGTTGTTAAATCGACAGATATCAAATTACAAATATGTTGCTAAACAAAATTTTTTCGCGCGTATTGAAGTGCCACCTGTATAAGATTTAGAACACTTATGTTTCGGATAATTTTTTTTTTTGTTGAGAAAGTTTAAAAACAAATGATAAAATTTAAGAAAATATATGAAAACGACGATTTGCCGCTTATATACGATTCCGTATCCGGGTGTTACAAATTAGAGCTCTGCACGGGAGGCAATTTCACGACCCGACCCGGTCCGGTCCAGCCCATCAACCAAAACTTTTCCAAGTCAAAAATGAAGGTGCAAAAAAGTAAAAACCAAAACTAAAAATTTTGATTTTTTTCGAATATCTCTAAAAGTATTCGGAATATTTAAGTACAATTTTTTTTCACCAAATTATTAAGCCTCAAAATACTTAATTTAACCATCTTTGTATCTCAATGTATGCGGTTTTTAATGCATATGCGTTTAAATGTAAATATGTCTATTATTATTCAGTTTAGCGATACACATATAGTCGGAATAAATATTGCTTAGAATTTCACCCTCTATTAAGCAGTTGTAACAGAAATAACACTTTCCCCATTAAAAATATGTTTCTTTGCTAACATCACGTGATTCTGATGGTCAATTGTTTTTTTTTAAATCATCATAATCATCATCACATAACACTACAACTCTTTACTAATTTAATTGATGTTGCGTCGTATCTCTTGCAATTAGTGGCGTATTTAAGAGGGGGCTGTTGAGCTGCACCCCCCCCCCCCCTGAGCCTAAGAACTCGGGTCTAAAAGCAACCTAATTTTTCATTTCACATATAGACTTATAATTTAAATTTTTAAATAATGTATTCTTGGCTTAGATTACAAAGGTATTGCAGAAAACATTTGGTTTTCTTCTAAAAGTCTTGTTTTATATAGAGATTAAGGGTTCGGACGCATATCGTTTTAGTTATTGATTTATGATGCAATATTAAAGGGAAACGAGTAAAAGACTTGTCTATTCCGTTTTCCCTTTTTTAGTGCTATTTTAAATCAACAAAAATATAACCCAATGCAATAAAATATTTTTACAACAAAAAAAAGTAGGTATTTATTTTTAAAGAGAAAAATTAAAATAAAAATTTAAATTGAAATATTTTTTATGGAAGAATTGTGATAATTTATAATAAAAAAATATAGCATTTAGGAAGGAGTATTTCAAAACCTAAGCATTTGCAGCAAAAGCGGTTCTTAGATCTACGCTCCAAAAATACATGATTTCTGAAAAAATCATCAATTTTGGCGTGGTGAGCGATATTTACTTTATTTTTAATCATAAAAAATCGAGCCCGAAAAACGCTGGTTAGAGTTATACATAGGTGTTATGTTAAAATTTTGGATTGACTCCAATATTCATATTTTTCACAAATATAAAAAATGTCTTTTTAATAAAGAACCAGCTAGGAATATCAAAAAAAAGTAAAAAAAAAAACATTTCCAAAAACAAATTTAATCCAACCATGCAGAGGTGGAGAAGTAATAATTTAATTTTCGAAATCTGATAGTAGTTAGGTGAATTTTAAACGAACTTTGGGCGTGGCCCCGAAAATTTTTCGCCTGTGGCGCTTTTCTGCCTTCTTTACTAGGTACGATATTATGAAATACATGTAGTCCCGACTGTCCCTTTCTCCAGAAAAAAATGCCCTACTTACGCCTACTGAGCCCCCCGAGCATATTTTCTGGCTATGTCACTACTACTTACAATAGTTAGTTAGCAATAGTGCCGAATTCATTTTGAACACACGGTATAGGAACATTCTATATGGTACAAAATTACTAAACATTCTACAATTAACCTCTCGGACACAATATATACATATATATATATATATATATATTCGATCTATTCGTCCACAGTCAACTTATTTATTTAGGCGATGCAATAATGGGACTAGCAAGTCCCGTTCTCAACCGGGAATTCCCCGAAGACCCTCTTCGAGCACACGGAGAATTGTGCGCCAATGTTTTGATTTTTATGGGAGAGTTACCTCGTTGCGAGAGGGGCTCGTCCGATAATTGAAAAGTTTTTGTTGGTTATTGAGATTAGTAGAAACGTGCCTACATTTCATTTATTTTAATGAGACGAGCCATCTCGTGGGGATTGATATATTATTAACGCTTGTCGATAATGTACAATGAATAAAAAACGCATTTTGGCATATTTATATTGATTAGGAAGAACTCATACTCTCTTAGTCAACCTCCACTAAGATCTCTTTTGGATTATTTCTTCCATTATTTATACAGGCTGATTCCTAAGTTGATACTTCTTTTTTAGCTGCGTATAAAAGGCTTTAAAAGAAACAACATTTTCAAATACCTTTTTTCAAAAAACCCAAAAATAAAGTACTTACATTCATTTATTACACTACAAATCAAATACGGTTCTGCCTAACTTGCCCGTTGAATAACATTAAGAAAACTTCTGAGTGTAGAGAAGAAACATCCGTACTTTTACGACACTCACAATAAATTAGCACCATAATTAGTTCATTGTTTCAAATTTTACCATTTTTACCAATTTATAAAAATTAATTTGCTTCAGAAAACCACACCGCGCAGCGAATTGCCAAAATAAATGACTAACGACCGATCCGTAAAATGCTTGACTAACTATACAAAGAACGGAGAAAAACAATATAAAATAAAGGGCTACGTTTTGATTACCAGGCCCGCTTTTAAACTTTTTACTTCTGTACCTAACTCGGCTATGTTTAAGTTTTTTGAAAAAAGGTACTTGAAAAAGTTGTTTATTTTAATGTCTTCTATACACAGCTAAAAAAGAAGTATCACCCTGTACAGGTTTTAAATATACAAAGTAAACTAGGTACTATGACCATTACAGTAGACTCTACCAGAGGGAGGATAGAGTAGTAGCTTGTACAACAAGAGTGGATATAAAGCAGTGGTGTATTTAGGGAGCTTTAAAGCTCGAGTCAAAGGTCTAATTGCAACCTAATTTTTCGTCTCACGCTTGGACTCCTAATTTAAATTTTTAAATTGTATTCTTCTCTTAGAATACAAAGGTCTTGTAGTAAACTTGTCTGTTTTATATACATATTAAGGTTTTAGTTATTGATTTATGATGAAAAATTTATAGCAAAACGAGTAAAAATAATAATTTAAAGTAGTTATGTTGGGGTCTGTAAATAATTTTTAAATTTAAAAATAATAATATTTTATAGTATTTTTCTATTATATACTTTTCTGTTCCCTTTTCCATTTTTTAGAACTATTTTAAATCAACAAGAATATAACCCAATGCAATAAAATATTTCAAAACAAAAAACGATTAGGTATTTGTTTTTAAAGAGAAAAATTTTAATTGAAGTATTTTTTATGGAAGAAGTGTGATAATTTATAATAAAAAAAAAATAGTGCGGGAAGAGACAAGAATGCTTTATTATCAATATACAAAACGGCACTTAAGAAGGAGTATTTCAAAACCTAAGCATTTGCACCAAAAACGGCTCTTAGATCTACGCTCCTAAAATACATGATTTCTGAAAGAATCCTCAATTTTGGCGTGGTGAACAATATTTACTTTATCTTTAATCATAAAAACCGAGCCCGAAAAACGCTGGTTAGAGTCATACTTAATGTCATTATGTTAAAATTTTGGATTGACACCAATATTCATATTTTTCACAAATATAACAAAATGTTTTTTTTATATAAAGAGCCAGCTAGGAATATCAAAAGTAAAAAAAAAAACATTTACAAAAACAAATTTAATCCAACCATGCAGACGGGGAGAGGCAATAATTTAATTTTCGAAATTTGTATAGTAGTTACGTGAATTTTAAACGATCTTTGGGCGTGGCGCATTTCCGCCTTCTTCACTAGATACAATATCATGAAATACATGTAGTCGCGACTGTCCGTCTCTCCAGAAACAAATGTCCTACTTACGCCCACTGAGCCCCCCCCCCCCCCCCCGAGCATATTTTCTGGTTATGCCACCGATATAAAGTCTATATTTCACGAGGAAGTAAATTAAGCACGATACCGTAGGCCAAACTTTTTAAACTTTCGAGTGCGATATAGACATTCCACTCGAGTTGACAGTATATTTTTTCCACGACTAAACTTACGAACCTTATGCTAAAAAATGTTTTAAAAAAGTTCGCAGACTGCTCGAACTCACGACCATTGGATCCAAAGTTCAACGCTCTACCGTCTCGACCACAAAATTATTTAAGAAGTTATGGTAAAACCAACTCAATAATGATGCTACATGAAATTAATTTTCTATGCAAATTCAGCCAGTTGCATTATTGCTAAGTCTATTATAGATGCGTATTTATTTTGTTATATTGAACAAATTAATAACATATTGTACCATAAACATATAAATTTTATAATTTACCGTCTTGAAAAAGATGGCGGAGCCTCAGTAAATATAATAAACTGTGATTGGTCAGTACTTTTAAGAATGCCACAGAGAACTGTAATTTTCATAACAATGTTGTCAACTAAATGGGAAATTTCCGGATTCGTGAGAACAAAGCACAGAGGAATAATAGGTCGGCGCTGTCTCCAAAGGGAAAAGGAGAATTTTTACGCACAGTGTTATATTCGTAGGATATTCTTTAGGATCACTTGTGGTTGTGATCTGTTAAAAAAAAACTTTTTCCGTATTGTGTGCAATCGTGGAATTTTTCTATAAAAATGAGAAATTTTATTTTTAAAGGTCGCAACACTGTGCAGCACTGTTATGAAATTTTGCCGTTACTTCTCTCGCCACTTAAGTGTAAATAAAACAGCAAATTTTCATATGGGAGGAGAGAAAATGGTTTTTGTACCTCTTGATGATTTCTGACTTCTTTAATGGTGTATTGCATGTAACTAGACGCGAAACTTAGATGCCGAATATTATTTATAGAACTGGAATTTTGACCTACATATTTTTTTATCATGATTTTCAATGAAATTCACCATAGCATGAAATCTTGGTTTTTACTAACGAAACAATTTATATGATTATTACCTAATCTTAAAATAATTATAGATATGTAGACCAAAGTAAACAGTGATGATACAAGCAAGAAACATTTTGTTTATTTGCACAGTTTTTCATAACCAAACCTAATTTTATCTAGTTGTTTACTTTTGGTATGATAACATTTCCGATTCAGGCTAAATCCGATAGATAAAGTAACATGTTTTAAAAGAACCAATTTTTTTAATTCTCGTTTGTCATCGTTGCTGATGTTATTTTTTTGCATTATTTAGTTGAGAGAAAAATATTCTTTTAAATCAAAGAATATTACCTCAATCCAAGAGAATCATGACTTCTATACTTCTATACAAAAAACACTTTCTCATATCCGTTCTTTATGTTTTACAAGATGTCGGTATTAGTTTTTAAATTTGACATTTCGTTTTTTAGATACCAACCTCAAGTCAATTTTTTTAAACACGGTCCTAGAACTTTAAAAACAGTTTAAGTGACTTAATGATATAAAAAGATCATTTGAAAAAATGTGTTATTAGATGACATGTTATATATACCCCCCTTGGATATCTATGGAAAAAGTATAGCTGCAAAAAGTGCCCTGCGACTAAAAGAGTCGAAATTCTGGAAGGAAACTAACTACGGGCACAGCAGTATACTAAAGATTCACCCGGGGAATAATCTACGAGACCCGACTGATTACTCTGTCCCAATAACATGCTTCGATAGAAGGTATTCTATACTCATTCCGAGTAGGGAAGAGTGGGAAGGCAATCAGAATATAACGAAAACAGATCACGCAATCTTCACAGACGGTTCAAAGATGGACGTTGGTGTGGGAGCCGGGGTCTTTTCCGAAAGTTTACAAATACAGAAATCGTATAGACTCCCCAACTATTGTAGTATTTTTCAAGCGGAAGTACTGGCAGTAGAGAAGGCGGTCAATATCCTGCAAGAACACCTTGGCTTGGGAGTAGCCTCGTCAATCACCATCTTCAGTGATAGTCAGGCGGCGATTAAGGCAATCTGTTCCAGCAGCGTCAAATCAAAGCTCGTAAAGCGATGCCGCAACAATCTATGCACACTTGGCAACCAACATCGGGTTATTCTGTGCTGGGTTCCTGGACACTCCAAAATAGATGGCAACGAGGCTGCCGATGCGCTCGCAAGAGAGGGCGCAGGCATGCCAGCTGATCTAGCAGACAATACAGTGAACAAACCACTGGGATTGGTCAAAGAGGAGATTGACTACACGGCCAAGCAGCTTGCACAGAACAGATGGACAGGGTTGACAACCTGTAGTACATCCAGGCAACTGTGGCCCACATTCGATAAAAAGAGAACCGCAGAGCTATTGAGACACAGTCGAAAAGACGTGAGAAATATTACTGCAGTTGTTACCGGACATTGCCTCTTCGGTAGACATGCCGAACGTATGCAAATACCCACTAACGACTTCTGCAGAAGCTGCAGAGATGAGGAAGAGGAAGAAAGTATTCAACATTTTCTGTGTGAATGCCCTGGCCTCGCAAGAAGGAGGTTCACTACTCTGGGTGAATTATCTTTCGATAGCCTGGAGGAACTAAACAACTTACAACTTGGACGGCTGAGCAGATTTCTGAACGGTAGTGGCTGGTTTGAATGAGTTGTTAAAATCCTTCCGCGGTTACGTCGCATAAACCATCAGTGATCTGATGAAGGTGGGTTCTACGGAACACGTGTGGTATCACAACGGACCTAATCAGGACTACGTGAGACCGTTTGGTCAGAACCAAGGGTCTGCCACTCTTACCTAACCTAACCTAACCTAGATGACAAAATGTTAAAATTTCAAAACCCTTTAAACTGTATTAAATTTCTAGAACTATTTAAAATTGCAGATCCGTATTTAAAAAAACGGACTTGAGATTGTTATCTAAAGAAACGTTAAATTTGAAAACTAAAAACGTCATCTTATAGAACATAAAAAACAGCTATAAAACAGTGTTTTTTGTTTTTTCCCAACTCAAAATTGAAGACAAAAAATTAATAATCAAAACTAAAAATTTAGTTTTTTTTTTGGATATCTCCGGAAGTATTCGGAATATTTACGATTTTTTTTCACCAAATTATTAGGTTCCAAAATACGCAAGTTTGCCTCAATTTAACCATCTTCGTATCTCTTCCGTTTTCAAGATCCCCTTGTACGCATATGAATTTATATCACCCAGTATAACTAATTGCATTAGAACACGTGAATAAAGTACATTTTAGTTAGGTAAGTATACTGAAAATTTTTGAATTAGGTTGTCAGCATTATAATGAAGATAAATTAGTAATACCTAATCAACGAAAAATTCATCATTTAATATGCAAATCAAAATTTATATTTATACAAAATTAAAACATTAATTAAAATGCTATGCATATCAGGCCTATTTATTATTCAGCGCAGAACAGTGGACAATTTTCTGGTGCTAATAAAATGCAATTGGTCCAACAGTTTGCATTTTCAATAAAAATTAATAATGCACCAATAAAATTGCGAAATTAAAACATTGAGAGATTATGACTTTATTGTTGAATTTTATTGTATATTTAATAGCGGTTTCATTGGCTCAAAACTAAAAGTCAACATCGTATTAAGCAATGTATACAAAAATGTTAAAAATCCTCGCCCGCAGTAACGAAAAGGCAGTAAAATTCATAATATAAACTTTGCTCAATCAACAGCCCTCAGGCCACGGTCTCATTTTTATACTAACCAGTTGCACTTAATACAGTGGCAGCGCTTTTAAAAGCACATGGACATTATTGTTTTTTAAATTTAAAAGAAACGACGAAAAAGTAATAGAATAGTAGTTTGTATATAATAATAATTTTAATAGAACTCGCGAGATCGTGGCCCAATCACTTGACATGAATAACATGCTGGTTAATTTTAGTGTGTTATGTTGGTATTGTTTGACGTAAATACCAGGATTTTTAATATGTAAAGTTAATTATTATACGAATAATATTATTTAAGTCATTAATAGTAACTGTCAGGGGCGGTTCTACGGGGGGGCCTGGGGGGCCCAGGACCCCCCAACATTTCTGAAAAAAACTATAAAATTTATGCCACTGATAAAAAAAATTCCGGGTGCTTTATTATTTACATAATTTGATACAATTTGAGCATGATCCTAAAAAATTTTGGGCTGTGGCGTTATTTGCTTGCGAAGGCTACCAAAAATTGTGGCTGCGCCTAGTGGCGTATATAAGGGGGGCTGCCGGACTGCATTTTCATCTCACACATGGACTCTTAATTTAAATCTTTAAATAATTTATTCTTGGCTTAGATTACAAAGGTCTTGTAGGAAACGTTTAGCTTTTAAACTTTTCCTTCTAAAAGTCCTGTTTTATATAGAGATTAAGGTTTCACACGCATATCGTTTTAGTTATTGATTTTTGATGCAATTTTAAAGGAAAACGAGTAAAAAGAATATTTTATAGAATTTTTCTATTATATACTTGTCTGTTCCGTTTTCCCTTTTTTAGAGCTATTTTAAATCAACAAAAATATAACCCAATGCACTAAAATATTTTTACATCAAAAACAAAAAACAATTAGGTATTTATTTTTAAAGAGAAAAGTTAAAGTATAAATTTTAATTGAAACATTTTTATGGAAGAAATGTGATAATTTATAATATAAAAAATAGTGCGGGAAGAAACGAAAATTCTTTATTATGAATATACAAAACGACATTTAAGAAGGAGTATTTCAAAACCTTTTTGCACCAAAAATTTCTCTTAGATCTACGCTCCTAAAATACATGCTTTCTGAAAAAATCAATAATTTTGGCGTGGTGAGCGATATTTACTTTTTTTTTAATCATGAAAAACCGAGCCCGGAAAACGCTGGTTAGAGTCATACATACGTCTTATATTAAAATTTTGGATTGACACCAATATTCATATTTTTGACAAATATAAAAAATGTTTTTTTTTAAATAAAGAGCCAGCTAGGAATATCAAAAAAAACATAAAAAAAAATTTTTTTATCCAACCATGCAAAGGAGGAGAGGTAATAATTTAATTTTCGAAATTTGATAGTAGTTAGGTGAATTTTAAACGAACTTTTCCGCCTTCGTCGCTAGGTACAATACCATGGAATACATATAGTCCCGACTATCCCTCTCTTCAGAAAAAAAAATTGTCCTACTTACGCCCCCCAGCCCCCCCCCCCCCCCCCCCCCACGGGGAAATTTTCTGGCTACGCCAATGTGGTGCCCCCAATATTTTGGGTCTAGAACCGGTAACTGTTATCATACCAAACAAGATTATAATAAGATGAGGAAGTAAATCGCCAAATGTTAGCGAAAGTGGTGCCAAATTGAAGAAAACATGTACTGGTGGAATAAGTGAATAGAACAATCGTAATATTGGAAATTTCATTTAAGAAAAATTGAAGAACCCTAAGATTTCTGTTACAAAACTGCATGGTAAATTAATTAAATAGAAATATAAAATATGCATGGGTTATGTTAGTCTATGGAGGAATCTTAAATCTATCTGGAAAAAGAGAAAAGAACTTGTTAGTTATTAGAATATGAAATCTAAAAATGTTACTTTATGAAAAAATATTTTGGTAATTTTATCTGTTATAGCTACACACAAGTTTGGTTGTCATTTGCTTTTGGACTATCACATGCAAAAGTATTTTATTGTATTCGGCTTTGCATTTGGTTATATTTTTGATTAAAATAGCTTAAAATTAAGGAAACATAAAATATTGCCCTCTATACTCTTTTTCCTTTAAAATTGAATCTCAAAAAATTAAATTCGAAATAAAAACTAAGCGTTTTCGACAAAAACGGTATTTAGATTCGTAATTTACGCCCTAAAATACATCGTTCCTGAAAAATTCATCAATTTTGGCGTGGTGTAGCTATAACAAAATTATCATCACCAACATTTTATTTTCGTAAAATGAAACCAATTTATTTTTTGTTATTTCTTATTTAATTATAAAAAAATATCATTGCGGCCATTTTGTAGTATGAATTTAATACCAAAATTTATTCCGATCAACCGTTTTTCTTTAAATAAATTTAGTGAGTATGAAAATATCTTGTAAATCACATACATACATAATAAAATTCAGATAGATAATGAATTTCTGTTCTTACCCAATGGAAATTCGGGAAAAAAATATAAGTCAATGAAAACCATTAAAATTATTGTTTAATTTTATTTTATTGTTAAACAAACAAATTAAAAAGTATTTTTTTATGAAAAAAAACTTCTCAATATCTGTGTATCTATGAGTTTCCATAAAAGTCCATTAATAAACAATAACCAGGATTCGGGTCAAGAGAATCCAATGTTTTTAATATATATGTAGATATAATTTCGCATGGAGCTGGTTACATTACAGAAGAAAATAGAAACATTGTTCCGAAGCTCTTCAAAAAATAAAGAAACGTGAATCATCTCATGGCCAATTTTGCTAATGTTTTCGATATAAATTTGTAACTCATGCATTTGAGAAATTTCCTCAAAAATTAGAAAAATATCCGCATGCATTTAATTTTGCTTACCTAGATCTGCACCCTCCCATACTCAATATCTACGAGCTGCTACTACTTTTATTCAAAAAACGAAAGAATTATTTATTTTTTTGTCTTAGGTAACCTATATAGAGACTAGAATTTTTTATTAATTTAATTTTACTAATTGGGAATACAAAACATTTTTTTAAAAGATTCAGAACACAGTGGCGTATTTAAGGGGGGGGAGGCCTGCTGCTGGGCTGCAGACACCCCCCCCCCCCCCCCGAGCCTAATAGCTCGGAATCTTAAAAGTCTAATTGCAACCTTATTTTTCGTCTCACGCTTGGACTCTTAATTTAAATCTTTAAATAATGTATTTTTGGCTTAGATCACAAAGGTCTTGTAGGAAACGTTTAGTTTTTAAAATTTTCCTTCTAAAAGTCCTGTCTTGTATAGAGACTAAGGTTTGGGACGCATATCGTTTTAGTTATTGATTTATGATGCAATTTTATAGGAAAACGAGTAAAAATAATAATATTTTATAGTATTTTTCTATGATATACTTGTCTGTTCCGTTTTCCCTTTTTTAGAGCTATTTTATATCAACAAAAATATAACCCAATGCAATAAAATATGTTTAGGTACAACAAAAACAACAAACAATTAATTGAGTATTTATTTTTAAAGAGAAAAATTACAGTAAAGATTTTAATTGAAACATTTTTTATTGAAGAAGTGTGATAATTTATAATAAAAAAAAATAGTGCTGGAAGAAACGGGAATGCTTTATTATGAATATACCATAAAAATTAGCATCAAATACTGCTCTTAGATCTACGCTCCTAAAATACATGATTTCGGAAAAAAATCATCAATTTTGGCGTGGTGAGCGATATTTACTTTATTTTTTATCATGAAAAACCGAGCCCAAAAACGCTGGTTAGAGTCATACATGCGTCTTATGTTAAAATTTTGGATTGACACCAATATTCATATTTTTCACACATATAAAAAACGTTTTTTTTTTAATTAAGAGCCAGCTAGGAATATCAAATAAAAAGTAAAAAAAACATTTACAAAAACAAATTTTAATAATTTAATATTCGAAATTTTATAGTTGTTAGATGAATTTTAAACGAACTTTGGGCGTGGCACGGAAAATTTTTCGCCTGTAGCGCTTTTCCGCCTTCTTCACCAGGTACGATATCATAATATACATGTAGTCCCGACCGTCCCTTTCTCCAGAAAAAAATGCCTACTTACGTTCATTAAGCCCCCCCCCCCCCCGAGCATATTTTCTGGCTACGGCACTGTCAGAACATATTGTCTAAAATTAATTTTGGCATAATTTTTTTGAATAGTTTAAGCAAAATTAGAAATAATTGACCGATATTCTTAAATTAAACAATAAAAAGAACTTTTAAAAATAATCTCTTCAATCTAGTCTCTATATAGGGTAAGACAAAAAAATTTGTATTTTTTTCGTTTCTTGAATAGAAATCCGTGACTTAGTATTCGGACATAACCTTTAAGTCAAAAGAACTTTTACAAAAAAGCAATTATACCTGAAGCGAAAAATAAGAGTACCTACCAATTTATATTCTTAAGAAAATTTTAAAAATTGATTTTTCCTCGTAAGCACTACAATTTTTTTCAATTTTAATTAGCGCTTTCTTAGTTTAAGGGGACGCAAAAACTTTTATTAAGAATACAATTTTCTGTGAAATCAATTATAAAAAGGTTCTCCATATAAAAAGAGAATTTTTCCGATCACTTCTTCGAATTATTCATCTGCATGAAAATAACACTTCTTTCTGTATAAAAAAGCTAAAATATAAATTCTCACTACAAAAAGACAGTAATTTAGAAATGTAGGTATTATAAAGTCGAAAGCATTCCAAAACTGCTCATTACTTAGACTAGAATTAAAGGTATTTAAGATGAAACGCAATGCTTTCGAAATGAAACTTACTTTATTTTAATAAAGGTCTCAAGTCCATTATCAACAGGAACGGCATAATTCAGAAAATGTCCATTCATCCGAAACGCCCCTGCTAGAACAGATTTTTGTAATTCGATTGTTTCAATATTTGTCCAGTATATATAACGAATTAAATACGAATTCTGGCTTGCATTATATACTCTCAAAAAAATTTGTTTACTTAGCAATTAGTACGTCTGGAAAGTCAAAAGTGAAACTTACCGGAATATTCTTATTTTTGGGTTTAATATTATGTAAAAATGCCAAGGTGTGTCGCCTTGGTTTTTAATGTAATTAATGACATGACGGCATTTATAATTAAAAATTATTCGAAACCTCCTTTTTTATGACAAAGGTAAACACTTTATTTTAATGGCCAATTTTTGGTAAGAGGAATATTTAATTGAAATGTCATGCTGAAGGTTGCAGTATTTAAACACCGTCGCCGTCTGTTTTAATGTAATAATTATTTCTCCAAAAATGAAAAAAGGAAATTTTTGTTTACAAAATGAAATCCTTTTTTTGAAAAGTAACTTTGAATGTGACCTTAATAATTTATGGTTTAAAAATAACTGCTTAGCAACAGATTTCTATAAGATCTCTGAAGGTTATTCGTTTCGTATTTAAAAATAAGGTATTTTTTAGTACGATTCAAGGTCGTATTTAATCCAAAATTTTTTCATGATAAAGTTAAACTCTAAATAAGTGTTTGTTTTTATTTTTTTTCTTACATTAGTGATATGTTGTACTTGTACTTATTTGTACTCAAAATTAAATACGTCACATTGTACCTTAGGTTTCCTTTTTTATTTTTCTGCAAAAAATGTTGCACATTTTCTTTTAAATTGATTTTTGTAGCCTTATATCCCCCCCCCCCCACTCCCCAAAAAAACAGGGAAACATAAAAAAATAGATTTACTGTTTTAACTAACTCTCCAGCTTTGTTACAAGATTCATCCCAACAATACCAATAAATAAGATATATTATTTCTATTCATTGAATTGAATTTAAAAATAAATAAATAAGCTTAAAAAAATTATTTTCAGAAATAACTGTTTTATTGAATTATTTTAATAATACTCTTGGAGCCACCGCGCCGGCGCCGATGAAGAGAGATAGAGAAGAAGAGATGAAAAGTTAAACCGACTCCCTCTAGATGTGCTGGATTTATTTAGGTTAAATACTTTCTTGGCAAAAACATCTTATTAGAAAGCAGACCTACTGGCTGTAAAAGAAACTGTTAAAACTTATAACCAACTTTTAAATTATCCACCGGTTAATACAGTAGTGGCAGAATTTTAATTATGGATTACTAAATGGAAACGCGAAGCAAAAAACGGCTGTTAAAGATCTAAATTACTTCCACATATAATTATTGATAACTGTGATCCCGATTGATTCTCTAATATTAGGATTTTTTTTCAAATACTTGCTACACTACTTGTAAGTGCAGCAACAGCGGAAAGGTCCTTCTCGACTCTACGTCGAGTTAAAACGTGGCTTAGAGCAAAGATGGTAGAGGAACGACTAACTGGCTGGAAATAGTATATTACATAACAAGTGATGAAAGTGATACTTTTCAAACGAGGAGATATTTAGCACGAGGCGTTAGCCGAGTGCGGAAATTCTCCGAGTTAATCACTTTCACACGAGTAATGTACACTATTTTTCCTACGACCACAAAGAATTATTAAAAAAAACCTTTGATTTGTGAAAAAGATATTTCAACTCTAGAGTTGAAAAAAAATATTTCAACTCTAGAGTGGAAATACAAGGCACACTATTTAATTTAAACATATGATTTCACAGATCGAAAGGTCACAGGTTCAAATCCCATCAGGAGTACTTGACTTTTTTTTATAAAAACATTAAATAAATTATAAAATTATTTTGAATTGAAATCTTCCTTTTTCTGAATTTTATATTATAAAACAGGTTGAAATGAACCATTTCATAGTTTTCATGGCCTATAATATACTCTTTACCGCTTACCTTGTTTTATCAAAGTTATGGACATTTTACATTTTAGAAAACAAAGGAAAATTGATCTAGGCGGCCCTTTTTTAAAACAAATGGTCAAGGGTGATATGCCATTGAAAAGAGAATTTAAATTCATTTCGAATTAAATTTTACTTCCGGTTAAACCGGAAGTGGATTTAAAGATTTGAATTGGCCGAAAAATGGTAATTTACATATTTATTAACTCTTTAAATTTTTAAATGTTTACAATTGTGTCACCAGGTAATAAATAAAAATATACACATACATACTGGGGTGTCAAACTAACCCCGAGCTGTGTCTACTTTGATTTGGCACAAAGATTGTCGCTAGGTCAAAGTAGCCCCACATGCGGTGTTATTTGACGTCAGATTTAATTATCTTTTTTTAATCGAAGTAGATATCTTACAACGTGGCTATTTGGTGAATTTAGAGCAAAAGGATCAATGGTTCATATAAGATTAAAAAATTGGAGTTAAATTAGTATTAACAAAATGGCGCTAAAAAATCCTCTAAAACTATGTCAAAGTAGCCCCAGTTTACGGTATCTATTCTTTGCGATAAAAATAGTTTATAAATATTTACCACACAAAAACTAAATCCGATAAGCCTTTTAAAAACATAATTATGATTCATTGCACACACAAACTTTTGTCTTTTTGTTCTTTTGACGTCTTGTCACTTACAAGACGTTATTACGATATACCTAAACAGCTCAAACCCTACCTATTATTATTGTAATGACGATTGTTAGCATGTATCTAAGCAGGCCGTGGCTGTGACAAAGTGCACTAGATTAAAAGTGCACAATTGCACAGTCCCTTGTCATTGTGGCGCTGTCACGGTGGCCACTTCATCAAAGTAACGACACGACCCGAACGACACGTTCTGTGCCAAAAATGTCATTCATGATTATTTTCTATAATCTGGAAAATGCAGCACGTCATTATGCATTTCGAGTGGAGTTACGTTATTGTCGGATTATCGGGAATATCCGTTTTTCTAATAATGGCGATATGCAATATTAATACCCAATTATTCGATATATTTTATGTGTAAATGAAGTTTTTTAATTCTAAATATTGGTTTTCACAGGATGTGATATAAATGACTCGGATTTTGTTGGTGATTGACCCAGTGGCGTATTTAGGGGGAGGGATGCCAGGCTGCAGCCCCCCCCCCCCCCCCCCTAGCTCAGCCTAGAAGCTCAAGTCTAATTGCAACCTAATTTTTCATATTACGCTTGGACTTAATTTAAATTTTTAAATAATGTATTCTTGGCTTAGATTACAAGGGTCTTGTAAACGTTTTTAAACTTTTCCTTCTAAAAGTCCTATTTTATATAGAGATTAAGGCTTGGGACTCATATCGTTTTAGTTATTGATTTATGATGCAATTTTACAGGAAAACGAGTAAAAAGAATAATATTTTATAGTATTTTTCTATTATATACTTGTCGAGTCCATTTTCCCTTCTTTAGAGCTATTTTACATCAACAAAAATATAACCCATGCAATAAAATATTTTTACAACAAAAACAAAAAACAATTAGGTATTTATTTTTGAAGAGAAAAATTAAAGTTAAAATTTTAATTGAAACATTTTTTCTGGAAGAATCGTGATAATTTATAATAAAAAAAATAGTGTGGGAAAAAACGAGAATACTTTATTACGAATATATAAAACGGCACTTAAGAAGGAGTATTTCAAAACCTAAGCAGTTGCACAAAAAACTGCTCTTAGACGCTACTAAAATGTACATGGTTTCTGAAAAAATCATCAATTTTGGCGTGGTGAGCGATATTTACTTTATTTTTAATCAGGAAAAACCGAGCCCGAAAAACGCTGGTTAGAGTCACACATGCGTCTTATGTTAAAATTGTGGATTGACACCAATATTCATATTTTTCACAAATATAAAAATTGTTTTTTTTTAAATAAAGAGCCAACTAGGAATATTAAAAAAAAAAGTCAAAAAAAACATTTACAAAAACAAATTTAATCCAACCATGCAAAGGGGGAGAGGTAATAATTTAATTTTCGAAATTTGATAGTAGTTAGGTAAATTTTAAACGAACTTTGGGCGTGGCCCCGAAAATATTTCGCCTGCGGCGCTTTCCCGCCTTCTTCACTAGGTACAATATCATAAAATACATGTAGTCTCGACTGTCCCTCTCTCCAGACTCTCTCTTCCACTGAGCCCCCCCCCCCCCTTGAACATATTTTCTGGCTACGCCACTGGATCTACCGATAATTCATAAGGATTGGCAACACCGCCTGCAACTCTCTTACCACCTTTGTTACCTACTAATTCACACGCCCTTATGTAATTCGCTCGGTTGTGACTCGGTACCGAATTTTCTGCGGCAGCTCCTTCTTGACGAACGCGTAAAATCAGCAACCTCGGACGGCCCTATTCCACCCGCTGTGTAACTGAAAATATACTGAAATTTCGTTAATTTATACGCGAAAGTATAAGCCTAGTGTATGCAACTAGCGCCCTCTAGTTTGAAAAGTTAAAAATTTCTACAAATTCTTATTTCTTGCTCATAAAAACATAATATTGCCAACTTTCAATTTGATTCATTAAACCGTTTTAAAATTATCGCTTATTCTCGAGAATAAACTTTTACTTTCAACACCCTGTATCTCTAGAACGAGTAACAATCTGAAAAACTTATATGACATAATCGGCTTAGTTTGACGTCTAGTATCTCCAGTTACTCTACGGCGCATAAGTTATGGGACACCCTGTATACTACTAGAAATTACAATAAATATTATTATAATTTTTATACGTTGTATTATACATTTCCCTCCGTGTATCTGAATTATGGTAATGCCGATAAAAATCTGTTGTTTTGGACAAAATTTTTGTAACTACCCAGATATGTCCATATTTTAGTGAAATGATTTGTATGTATCTTGATTGATCATCGTCGGATCGAGATATTTAAATATTGTATATTTAAAATTTTAGAGTAAGTTGTATAATTTCGTGACACGAAGATCTTAATGCCCCCGTGTATCCTATGCAACCAAGATAAGCAACAAACAAGCATGTTTATTAAAGCCCAAACACATGTTACATACCATCGTCGGAGCATAATTAATTCCCGGAACGCATTTCCCAAGGCAGGTCGTAGGAACCGGCCGCCATAATGTGTGACCATAAACTAGTCTCGGTGTTTGCTTAAGATGGCGGCGGTTCTTGTTATCTTGTGCACGATAAGGCCAGGTATGTGCGGCGTGTACAGTGTACTCAATAAATTACAGCATCTCCCATCTCCGATGTTTGCCGTTCGTTCAACACCCTTGTTTGATGGCGACGACAGAGGAGAGGAAAGCAATATTCCACAGGTATTTCACACGACGTGACTGTTCGTCTAGTTTTTAATTAAGAAGAAGGATAATTAATTAGTAAACCAAGCCCTTCCCTCCTCGTCCAATGAGCTGATGTGAAATATTCCAGGATAAAAAAGGAGTTTTCTTAAGAAGTTGTACCTTATCCCAGTGCAGTGCCGGGCTGCAGACCCCCCCCCCCCCCCCAGCCTAGGAACTCGGGTCTAAAAGTCTAATTGCAACCTAATTTTTCGTCTCACGCTTGGACTTTTAATTTAAATCTTTAAATAATGTATTCTTGGCTTAGATTTTAAACGTCTTGTAGGAAACGTTTAGTTTTTAAACTTTTCCTTCTAAAAGTCCTGTTTTATATAGAGATTAAAGTTTCAGACGCATATCGTTTTACTTATTGATTTATGATGCAATTTTAAAGGTAAATGAGTATAAAGAATAATATTTTATAGTATATTTCTATTATATACTTGTCTGTTCCGTTTTCCCTTTTTAGAGCTATTTTAAATCAACAAAAATATAACCCAATGCAATAAAATATTTTTACAACAAATACACAAAACAATTAGGTATTTATTTTTAAAGAGAAAAATTAAAGTAAAAATTTTAATTGAAACATTTTTATGGAAGAAGTGTGATAATTTATAATAAAAAAAAATAGTGCGGGAAGAAACGAGAATGCCTTATTATGAATATACAAAACGGCACTTAAGAAGGAGTATTTCAAAACCTAAGCATTTGCACCAAAAACTGCTCTTAGATCTACTCTCTTAAAATACATTATTTCTGAAAAAAATCATTAATATTGGCGGGGTGAGCGATATTTACTTTATTTTTAATCATGAAAACCGAGCCTGAAAACGCTGGTTAGAGTCATACATAGTACGTCTTATGTTAAAATTTTGGATTGCCACCAATATACATATTTTTCATAAATATAAAAAATGTTTTTTTTTAATAAAGAGCCAGCTAGGAATATCAAAAAAAAAAAGTAAAAAAACCTTTACAAAACAAATTTATTCTAACCATGTAGAGGGGGAGCGGTAATAATTTAATTTTCGAAATTTGATAGTAGTTGGGTGAATTTTAAACGAACTTTGGGCTTCGCCCCGAACATTTTTCGCATGCGGCGCTTTTTTGCCTTCTTCACTAGGTACAATATCATGAAATACATGTAGTCCCAACTCGACTGTCCCTTTTTCCAGAAAAAAAATGTCCTACTACGCCCACTGAGCATATTTTCTGGCTACACCACTGGCTGGCTTGCAACTCACATCATTACATGTCTTCATAGATTGCTTGTCACAAATAGATGCACTAGTTATGGTAGCAATTTATTTCGTTATACCAACTAAATTTTTTTGTAACGGTTACACAATTGTCCAGTAACAGTAACAAGATTGCCACATCTTACTGGTGTGTCCCACCAAGTGCTGCCTTAAGTAGCTTCGAGATCCCTTTTCTTTTCGTCGGATCCTAGCTCTACTGATGAGTCATGATATGACGAAACGCGTCTAGAGATGGATCTGGCCAAATGAAAAGGAAAATCTTCGTCTTTAGTAACAAGATTGTTTAGTAACGACAACAAACTCAATAGACTTATGTGAATGCTACTTGTGATAAGTCAGATGGTTCAGCACTTTTATTTTAGTAACAACAGCAAAGCAGCTGTCCCCTATTTTATTATAATTTCTAGCTGTCAATTTTTAGTTGCGGTTACCACAACAGCAATACTGTAAACGTGATAAGAGAAGCAGAGAAGCGATACCGCCTACGAAATTGACAACGACGTAAGATTAATTTTATTTTTTTCAACAAATTTTATAATTTGTCTATTTTATCTGGTTTTATGTACTCATCTTCATTTTCCCCCATTTAGGGATATAAGGGATAATGGAACTTATTTTACAAAAATTACCTATTTTAAAGTAACCGAGTAGAAACACATTGATTATTTCCTGGGTATCATTACTACGGTTAAACTTTTGATCTGTAAGTATGTCTTGCTATTTAACAAATTATATCATTGTTCATCAATAGTAAGTTAGACTGGGGCAATTTTTTACCGGTGATGTAGCTCTTAGGATGTATATAATATTTATTCTGTAATTAGATCGCTTGTGTATTATTGTAATATTGTATATGGTTTATTATAGTTTAACTTACCTGTAACTAAGTATATTTATATATTTGTAACATATTTTCTGTAAGACTGAGTCCTGACAAGTAACTTGTGACTTAGAGCGTTTTCACACGGCACCATATATCGCGCGCGATAAATGGTCGCAATATTGCTTTACACCAAATTATGTGTTCTCTAATATCGCTTGTGTGTGAAAATGGCTCATTAGAAAACACATAATTTGGTGTAAAAGCGACCATTTGTCGCGCGCGTTATATGGTGCCGTGTGAAAACGCTCTGAGGGTACCTACTATAGTTGTTATGTAAAACATTTCTGCAAAAAAAGGCATAGGCATACGTAAGAAATATTTATTCTAATTGTATGGTATTATACATTTTTTATTGCTTGTAATATAATGTATATGCTGTTTTGTAATATAGGTCTATTTTTTTAATTTTAAACAAAAAAATTTTAAAGGATGATCTGCCAATTATTTTTCTATTTGTGTTGCGTATAATCAAAGTTTAAGGGTCGATTGGGTCCCGTTGAAAATATCAAACCCTGTATACATTTGCCGATCTATAAACTGTTACTAGAACCATCTTAAAAATGAATTAATGAATAGACTTAAAAGTATCAGCAGCAGAAGGCACTGTTAAATTCGAGAGTAAAATGCAGTTTCCGTCTTTAGTGCGTTCCGCGCTTCTATAATCAAGAAGTACAAATATAAGATAAGTGACGACTTCCCTTTTATTAATGATCATTTAAAACAAGAATACCATTAGTACGGATTATTATATTATATTGGCTTTTAACAAACTAAGCACTGCAAAAATAACTGTAAATTTACAGCTTTTTGTCATAAGATATTCGTTACTCTTCGCACTTTGTAGGGTCCCCTGTCCCCTTTTTATTTTTTCCCTCATTCGTTTTTTATATTCGTGGTATCAGTTCAATTTGATAAAAAAAAGAATTTTTTTATCGATATAAGATTTATTTCGCCTCCGTTATCATCAGCCATTTCCGTTATCCACTGATAACGGTAGTGGTAAAACGGATATAACAGATTTACCTTATGATTAGCTTTGAAACTATTAGAAAATTAGGTAAATAACAGTGGCGGCTCGTCAGGTGAAGTAGGTGAAGGGGCTCTTTACCAAAAAAAAAATAAAACCAGGAGAAAAGTTTTTCGACAATAGGAAATATTAATGTACTACAGCTACCATTTTAACCCTTAAAAAATAATTATATTCGAATTAATATTAATTTGATCCGAATGTAGCTATGCATAATAGGGCCACGGTTAACTCCGATGTACAATAATTATAAACACTCGTACATTCTGGCGCGCCCTAACCGACTGTGTCCGTTAGCTCAAAGCAAGTGAAGACCCAACGCCCCACATGGCTCTGATATTCACCGTCGCTATGGTTACATGACGACTGTCACGCAAGCAGCATGTAACAATTTTGCATTATGATGAAGGGCAATTTAAAAATAGATCGATAGAGTCGTATGCACCATTGTTTTAACATTACCTTAAAGTATTTCTTTTGAGGCTTCGCGATACTTACGGTTATAGATATCGTTTTTACGTTATTTACTGTATGATTAAAAAGTTTTGTTTTTATTTTTCAGTTAATTCAGTAGTGAAGGTACGTACCTATTTAGTTGTGTGTTTAAAAATGAACCAAATTAATGACATAGTTTGTAATTTGTTGGAAACTCCATTTAGTCGTTGGACAGATGAGGATAAGAGAGACGTTTTATTACACGGGTTTTTAGTCAATGTTTAAGTACCCGCACTATAACTAACTCTTTACCATGTTTTAAGACCTCAAGCCGCCACTGGTAAATAAATATATCTTGTCATGATATTTAAAAATGAGGCGTCCAGTTACAAAACTCTTTGAATCCAGACACAAAGTTTTTTCAGGAAAGACCTATTTAACTTTGAATTGTAGGTAATTATGCTTCAAATGTCGGTATTTTACCGATTTTTGGATAAAATATTGATTAAAAAATGAAATGACTAATGCGGCACTAGACCTCACTCTTAAGTGTAATTTTATTTATTAGTTTGGTAACGGAGATGACGTTTTGATTAACGACATCCTAAGGTTAAAGACGGACCGAAGAATATGTAATAGAAATTAAATATTTAAACCATAATGCTGGCACGGATGAACCTTCCCCAATGTTTTTTTTACTGTGAGCCTTAAAAATTGCAGGGCGTGTAAAGGTTCAGAATTTTCAAAGTCACTTTTTTTTAGTCCCCCCCCCTCTCCCTCAGCAAAATTTTTAAACTGTTTATTATATCGAAATACAGGAAGGCGACATATAACGGAGGTGACATGTACCGGGTGGTCAACTAAGAATGACTGCCGGCCATATCTCAGAAACTAGTAATCGTACAGCATCTGGGTAAATTTTGTTATGATAAAAGTGTCCAAGAGAAAATGCTGGAAATTATTTTAGAGTTTGTAAAATACCCGCAAGGGGGCGTATCAGCCATGACGAAGGTTAAAATTAGAATTTTCATCGTGTTTTGACTAATTGACCGGTATAAAAAATATCTGTATATTAATCCTTACATATTACCTAATACTTTTTTCGCACACAATTTTTCCGGTCTTGTAAAATAAATTGAGGGGGGGAATTAATTTTTTTCTAAAAATACGCCACGGTTACTCCGGTTTGGTATAACCGATTTCAATAAACTTAGTCTTCTTTAAGAGAGCTTTATTTACCCTATAAACTGCGTTTTTGTTTTTTTATCCTTGAGTTTTGCCGTCGCCGCTAGATGGCGTTAACTGAAATAAAGGCAAATATGAAGCTCTTTCTCGAAAAAGTTAAATGCAATGATAAGTTTGTTTTATTATGGTTAAATAGAGAAATAAATCCTTAACATTTCGGTAAAAAACACGTTAACCTGACAAGTTTTTAAAACGAAAACTGATATAGATAGTATATTTAGTTTTAAGGTCGTGGAATAAATCATGTGCTACTAAAAAAAAGTCGATTAATAATTACCGAAATTTGTTATATCGCACCTCTAAAAATCAGGTCTTAAAGGAATCGTACTGCTACGTTGCCAGTGACTCTTCAAATAATCAAAATATTAAACGCCATCTATCCCACCACTGTGCCTTCTCTTCCTGGTTTACCGTATGTAATTTTAAAGAAACAGAAACGGGTTCTTCCTTTCTAGGCGTGCCGATTTACCTATAAAAAATATATATTTAGTAGTTTTTGAAATATTCTTTTGTAGTAGGTATTCCAGATTTGCCGTATGATATTGTTAAACAAACTAAGTAAGAACATTATATTAAAATTAAGCTCTTGTTAAAGCGTATGGCAAATTAAAAAGACATAATTTCGTGTAAAGGTACATACACACCGGTAAAACGAGCACACCGCCTTTCCCACTAATGCAGTCCTCTTTTTTTTTAGTCGCCCCGTCCGTGACCTTCCGGGTGATTTTCTATCTTTTTTTAATTCTTTAAAAATCAATCAAATAGAAGAGAGAAAGCACCGGGGTATAACGCAGGGAAAATCCGCGCGACTAAAATGTGTTTGCTTTTAGTCCTATGTACACATCCTTTGTCCGGACTCACCGATATCATATTTACTGTAGACATCTGCTCTGTGTACGCACTAATGTACATTTGTTTCTTTTTTTTTAGATAAATGTTAAAAGGTTATTTAATTTTTTAGTATATGATGGGCTTTTCACTAAATTTGGTTATATCTAAGGTTTTGTTAAAAAAATTCGGATGACTTCCGGAGCATCCGAAAAAAAAAGAAAAAATTAATTTTTGTTTTTATTTTCTTTGTGATAAAATATTGATTATTTTGAAAAACAAAGAGCACTTGCTTAAGATAATTTTTTATTCTCTCAAGAAAATAATTTTGTTCTTCAGATACGACGTTCATTTTTTAGATACCTATATCAACTTAATTTTTTTATCTTAAGATGGAAAGTTCTTGTGTATAAACACCTAATTTGAAATTCAGAAAAAAGTATTTCCTCGAGCCGGATTCGAACCGACAACCACCGTGTATCCAGTACAGAGCGCTAACCAATTGCGCCATCAAGGAAGTAGGTTCACAACGGCAAATCGGGAAACACTTTCGTCCGAAAATTTCAAATATTTACTGAAATACGCACAGTGATAGATATTGTAAATCATTTTTACCCTTTTTAAACAACAACATTACCGTTTCGGCAACCAGATGTATGCTTTTCAGGCGGCTGATTAAGATACGAAACGCGTTTTTGTCTGTTACACCAAGGATTTTAGAAAATGTCATGCGAAAAACCCGCACGGTTGTAAATAAATGCATTGAAGTGGAAGGTGGACATTTTGAACATTTGTTACCTTGATTGTTATTATCTTACTAAATAAAAAGTGTTCGTAACAAAATTTGAGAAACTCAATTTTTTTTGAAATATGACATGTCTCGATTGTTTTTTAATTTTAGCCGCTTCTTTAAGTATAATACAATACTTATAAAACATTTTTAAAAAGATAGTTTAATAAGCTATTTTTTCGCCATAAACGAATGGCTTGTTGCCATTTAAAAATATTGAGTAATCCTTTCTCATTTTTTAAAAAAATATGACATATCAAAAATATTTTTGACAGAAGCATCTTTCGCAAAGAATGTTATTGTTTAACATAAACCGGGTTAAAATAGACCACTTTAAAACTTCCATGGCCCACTCTCAAAAAGTCATGTTATATTAGCGAGTCCATGGCCATCTAAGGATTTCCTTGAAGCCATTTTAAAAACAAATGATAATGTGTGATATGTCATTTTAAAGAAAATTTGCCGTAGAATTCAAATATCGAATAAAAATAATAGGTTTCTTTATAAAATAAAAGAGATGATACCACTTCCGGTTAAACCGGAAGTGATTTTAAAAGTATGACTTTATTAAAAACTAACAAAATATACACTTAGAATCTCCTGAAATTTTAAAATTTGTATTAATAAAACTACGGAAACAATAGGGGGGGGGGGGGGGGGGGGGGAGGGTAACAACATTCGTTGTCACCCGGTATATAAAAAAAATCGAAAAACACTTACCGACTAATTAAATGGAGCGTTTAATAAGGTATTCCAGTAGTTTTAACAAAAAAAGTTCCCAAAACTCTGAAATTTTCTTATACGTCTCTGTTTTTTATTTGAAAATGATCACTTTTATTCTTTCAGTGACCAATATTGTTTACAAAATGTGTTTCGGCAGACAACATACCTAAAGCGCTAAAGTCTTTCCTCTTTCATTTAATTCATTTTAAAACTGATAAGTTCACCTAAACCCGGAGTCAGGAATATAATCCACTGACGGATTGACCTAAACCTAACCTGCAAAAATAATTTATGTTAAATAGTAAAAAACTGTTTAAATAAAAAATATTTTAAAATTAATATCTCGACAGGCAAGATCATTTTAAAAACAGCTGCCATTTAGTATCTGGTAATGGTAGCAAAGCCGAAAGAATAACTATAGTAGTAGTGCCCTAACCCGATTGGGACTCTTCACTCTTGATAAAATAAAGAATCATAATGACGATCTGGCCAGGCCAAACTAGGCCGATTTCCTTACGCGTCAGTAAGAGAGGGCGATATATTCAATTGTGTTATTATTTCCCTCGTACGCGTTTAACATCGGGCCAAATACAGAGTTGACCGGAGCAGCGTGGCGGCAGGGAATCTTCGCGGCGTCGCCCACACATTAGGGAGTTTTTGCATAGTTAGGCGTTATCAGATAGCAACGTCTTAAATACTATCCTACTAATCGTCCTGCCCTTTTCGAACAAACCCATCCTTTTGTTATAAGTATTACATCGGAACTGAATCATCATAAAATATTTCAACTCCTTAGGATAAGAGGAAGGAATTTAGGTTATTTTTTTCTGGTTTTTGCTCGGGAATGTTAGAGATTTTTTATCATAAAAATGCATTAGCATCGGGACTGAATTACCAAGTAAAATTTCAACCCCGTAGGATAAAAGGAAGTTATTCTAATTCACCTTGAAAGATTTAACCCTATACACACACATAAACTTACACTGCAAGTTAAGTAAAAGCTTTTAAAAAAAATACCGTCATGTAAATTATCTCGATATAATTATTTCATTGAAATCAGTCATCTATTTTAGCTTATATAAATCAAAACATTATCTGGGTGTTCTGCTATTTATGATGTGTTACCTGCAGAGGATGTCATGACATATTAGTCAGTATAAGTGAGTTATGGTTTTGGTTTTTTTTATTACAAACTTCCTTCAATGTTATCATAAAAGTATTTAAAAACAATTACGGGTAATAAGAGAATGAGAACATAGTAGTCTAGTTTTATTAGGAAAAAAAATATTCTTTTTTATTAGATAGGTTTTGCAATCCAGTGAAATCCCGCTAATCAATAGTTCGTGCCGGGATAAAAGAGTAATCACAAACATGTTTTTTCATTGACTGTGTACTAGGCGAATTATTATATCTACCACATTCGGATTTTTCGTGGATCTAATATTAGAATAAATCACCGGCGATTCTGTAGCAAAAATCTGGGAGGGGTAATGATAAGTCATGTCGACGAAAATATTTTTTTTCAAGGTTTGCTTTTAATTTTCCCTTAGCAACTACCAAGGCGGTTTTAGGGTAAGACTTGGGGGGGGGGGGGGGGTGGTAATTAAGAAAATCACATCATACTTATCTCTCAAAAAAATGGATTCTTAATTTGCATATATAGGAATTTTTTATCGTAAAAATATGTTATAATATGAATCATTTCTTTTTGATAAACTGTATGGGGAGGTACTTTTATGGAAAAAATGGGAAAAGAATTTCTCCGATTTACCACAAGATGGACTGGCAGCTTATTCTGCTTGTGGACGTAATTTTCCCATATATAAAAGCAACTCTCTGCATTCTTTGTGTGTTACCTGCTAGTGTTGCGACTGGAGAGAGAAGCTTTTCCGCTTTAAATCGTCTTAAAACTTGGTTAAGATTTACCATGTTTTAAGACCGTTTAGTTGGGTTAGCACTCCTTCATATCCATAGGGATATAGAAATTAATGTGAATAACATTCTCGATAAATTTGCCAAAAACAAGAAAAGAAATATAAATTTATTAATTTAGGTAGAAAGTAAGTTTTTTGTATTTGTTTTTGTCAGGTTGCGTTATTATTAAACCAAAAATATACTTTATATTTTTTGAATTCATTTTTGTTTGTTTTATAACTTTATTACTTTAAGTTGAAAGTAAGTTTTTTGTATTTGTTTTTTTTTCATGTTGCGTTATCATTAAACCAAAAATACATTTTATATTTTTTGAACCTCTTTTTTCTTTGTTCTATACTATTGTACCTATATTTTTGTGGTTAGGAGGGGGTTACCACCTCAACCCCCCCCCCCCCCCCCGTGGAACCGCCGGTGGAATAAATTAATAAACAAAAATTGGCTGTTTTACGTCTAAAAAGATTCCTTTACTATTTTGTATTGTTGTAGTAAATTAATTGTTTTCTACTCCCACATGGAAATTAACTGTTTCCTTTACACTAAATTGATTGGAAAAGTGGGCTATTCCGGTTAACTAAACGGATATGATTTCATATCCATCCTAGTTAGGATATGAAACTGACCAATCTCGGTGGTCAAATACAAAGAAACCAAATTTACATATTGTACATTTTACGAGTCGTTTTCTGATACTTTTGGTTAAGGAAATACTTTAAAAATATGCAAATCTGTCAGATAAAATTGTTTCTTTTTTAATTTAAATCAATACCTTTATCCTAGAGTCTATGCACATACAATTTTTTTCTAAATAGTGCGAAAATTGAAGGTATAATACCAAAATATATCTCTACCGAACTATTGTTATTTTCTGACCGAACTAAAGATGTGTGCGATGCACTTCCTTATTTCAAAAGTCTCCAGTTTTCCACTTATTTCTAGACAATTACTCCAAGATTTAATGCATAAAATGTACTATATACCCACAAAATGAACGTTTTTTACTAATCTTGGTTGGTTCTTTACCATGCAAATATTTGTCCCCCGCGATATTTTCTGATTTAACGGGGATCCAATACCAATCGATCTTAAAACTTTTATTATACGCAACAGATATAGAAAATTAACTGATAATTCTATAAAACAGACGAAATTATAAGATTTTTAGAAAAAAAATAACTTCTATTTTTTACTAAAGACTTTAAGGTTATGTTATTTCTATGGGATTGCACTTCTCTTTCCACGTTAACAGTGTTGCTAATTTGTAAATTGATGATTTTTTTGAAAAAGTTTACCATAGCAAACGTTAAATAGTATATTACATAACAAGTGATGAAAGTGATACTTTTCAAACGAGGAGATATTTAGGACGAGGCGTCAGCCGAGTGCGGAAATTCTCCGAGTTTTAGAATAATCACTTTCACACGAGTAATGTACACTGTTTTTCCTACGACCACAAAGAATTATTTAAAAAAACCTTTGATTTGTGAAAAAAATATTTCAACTCCAGAGTTGAAAAAAAATATTTCAACTCTAGAGTGGAAATACAAGGCACACTATTTAATTTAAACATATGATGCCAATTTGACAGATCAAAAGGCCAAAGGTTCAAATCCCATCAGGAGTATTTGACTTTTTTTTATAAAAACATTAAATAAATTATAAAATTATTTTGAATTGAGATCCTCCTTGTTGAATGATTTTTTTTATTTAATCTAGGAAAGATGCAATAAACATAAATTTAAAAAAATCACCAAACAAGAAAGTTTTCAATTCAAAATAATTCTATAAATTATTTAATGTCTTTATAAAAAAAGTCAAATGCTCTTGATGCGATTTGAACCCGGGATCATTCGATTTGTAGGTCGTAGCTCTAGTTTCTATGCTCTGGCGGCCCATAAACATTTTTTGTTTAAGTTTAATATGACATTCTCTTCAGCGGGGCTTGTTTTGACTGGTAATAGATTTTCCAGTATATTCTTAACTTTTTTATAATTTCAGATGGCGTATTTTCACACTCTAATTCGAAATCACTCGACAAATACGTGATAAATAAACTAAACTGCTTTCTAAAATTTGTTCATCGTTTTAATAAATAGGTGTGGTCTGTCAAATTGGCATCATATGTTTAAATTAAATAGTGTGCCTTGTATTTCCACTCTAGAGTTGAAATATTTTCTTTAAACACGCGTGTGATATTCGGCGCTTTCGAGCCAAGTTAACCGTGCTTTTTTTCTCATTTTTATAGGTGGTCGTAGGAAAAGTTCATATTAATACCAAAGCCGTTTTAACACAATTTAATCAAACTAGCTATGGTTGAGAAAAATAAATTGTTCATTTTTATTGATCAATATATCACTTTTTTCTGTTATTCTGGAAAAGGCCGGTTGAGAGAAAGATAGATATATTCAAAGTAATTTTGTGTAAATATAAGCTACCAGGAATAAATAATGATAAATTAATTTAAATTCTTCCTGGATGTAAATCCGTCATCTAATTTGCTAAAATTAAACAAATTACATTTTGACACATGCTGATATTAAGGACTAGGCCCCGGAATAATAGAGGCAAATGAAATATCAACCCCTGTTTGTACAAGAGATCAGGACTAGTGTGAAGGGTTGTTTCTTCAGATCTTTAAGAGGACCAGCATCAGTTGATGACGATACATTTTAACCATCGGTAACCGTAACCCTAACTGTAAAAGCAAGAAAATCGTATATTCTCATACTAAATTTTATACATAAAGTTAGTATTATAAAGTGGAACCGTAAAAGTCGGAACAAATTCATGTTTTTTTTTTAATTGCTCGAATATTTTTATTACGTTTGTATTTCTATATTGCTACGGCTACGGCGGAAATAACGTCATAGTAACCATTTTGAAATACCACTTTCAAATGTCATAGTTGACAAGTTAACATTTATCTTGATATCTTCGTGCAATAAGTGAGCCCTTTGTGTTTACCTATTTCATAGTTAGATCCAGACTGTAAAATTTGAAAAACTTGATACGTGATAAGACTGTATTGATGTTGGTACCTTAAATTTGATGAAAGCGACTGCGAAAATAATCAGTTGAAGAGAAGAAGAAAATAGCTTTTCACCAGTAAGTAATTTTGTCATTTAATGTTTGTTGACTAATCCATAACATAAAAGACCAAGATTGAAACAAACTTAACGTAATATAACTGTATTTTAAGTGATGTTGGTACCTTAAATTTGATGAAAGTATGAAAGCGACTGCGAAAATGGTCATGCAGTTGAAGAGAAGAAGAAAATAGCATTTCACCAGTACCTAAGTAATTTTGTCATATATTTTTAATGTTTGTTGACTAAATCCATAACATGAAAGACCAAGATGAACACACTTAAGATGATAGCATTGTATTTTAAGTGATGTTGGTACCTTAAATTTGATGAAAGCGACTGCGAAAATGATCAGTTGAAAAGAAGAAGAAAATAACTTTTCACCAGTACCTAAGTAATTTTGTCATTTAATGCTTGTTGACTAAATCCATGACATGAAAGACTCTTAACGACAAAACAATTATTACTGTCAAGACTGTGATTCAGGCCTGGTCATAAAAAAAACTAAGTAAAAATTTGACGTAACTTTATATCCATCAAAATGCCAACATGAAAGGGCTAGTAACTCTGTCTCACTCACTCCTTTTAAATGCTATAAAGAATCAAAATATTGGTATGCCGAGAAACAAACCAGAATGAAAGCCAATTTTTTTTCCAAGCCTTGACATAAAATTTTTGTTACGTCCTTGAAAGAGAACGTAATAATAACATTAAATTTACGTTTTTCCGCCAATAATGTTTTAATAACAGGTCAAAAATAATTGAAACCCTTGATATTACAGAAAAATAAACTTTTAAATTGTTCCACGCCAGCAACATAACCGAAATCGACAAAACTCCACACCTTCGTTAATTTAATACAATATCGCCCAAGTTACGCCTTGCCATCAAAACGAAAAGGAAGAAGAAGAAATACAACTTGCTTGGTGGAGAAACACGCATGTGACGCGAACATGCATAACTTTATGGTCCCATGATTTTATCAGACCGGTCCCTGATTGGTTGTTTACTCAAAGGGGAAGGGCGGTCGGACTCCAGCGGTCCGCTTCGCTCCTCGCCGTACAAGTTTTCCGTTTGAGGTCATACGATATAAATGATGATGCCGCCGCTGCCAGTTATACTGTAATCGTTTTAACATTGTTGCCGAATGTTAGAAAGTAGCACAAAGTAAATCCTGGTCAGCGTTCTTTGTACGTCCGTGGAGTCTTCTCTTCATATTGATAAATACCTAGTCCTCGTCGACAGATATTTCTTATATCTAGTGAGGGCTTACTAAAACAACATGGGTTCTGGTGTATCGTGGCAGCTTCCTTGAACTTCCTCTTCCTACAGTGTGGTTTATTTTGTAGGATTTCGGCTTCTCTCCACATGATATAATGATTGTGCGTCCAGGCATGGTCAGCTGTACGTGATTTTTCGATCCCTCCTTTAAGCATATTGTTCCTATGTTCTTTCGTCCCTATTTTGAGTGGTCTTAGTGTCTTAACAATATAATATTGACTACATTCGCAGCGATCTGTTATACAAAGTTTTTCCTGTCTTATTGCCTTGTTGGTTTCGCCTTCGTCAGGTGGCTTCTTAAAGTGTCTCTCGATATGAATATATAATTGATGTTGTTTCGTAATCCTAGTCTTCTAATTCTGTCAGATACTCATTTAACATACGGAATATAGAGTGCTGGTTCCGTCTCCTTTTCAAGAAACATCGTTATCTTAAACCTTGAAACCTTTAAATGTTATAAGTTGTTGTGCGTAACCGGGGTTCTATCAGCTTTACTTCAGTAATATGCTCATTTCTATCACTACATTGGTAAAGGCTTGCACAAATCCACTTTATGTAGAATGGAGGAAGCGTATCACAATAAATAGATTTTTAACTAACCTCCCTCTGTGGTAAAACTTTCAAATAAACGATAGAATGAATAATGTGTTCTGCGCCACACAACACGATTCACCGTCGCTTAAGTAGATGTAGTTCATGTAGCATAATCTTGATAACTAGGGTAGTCAGTCACAGAAAAATATTTGCAATAGCAGCTGGAATACGACTCTTTCTTTAATGACATTTATGACAATAATAATATATATCAACGAGACTCTGAAAAATATGAAGCGCGGCGAGTCTGTAATTCAGCTGAAGAAAATCACATAACTGCTGGTTGTACAGTGCTCGCACCTAAAGCGTACCTGGATTACAACCGGTTACAACAGAGCTGGCAAAATAACCCATTAGTAGCTATGTGAAAAATACATGGGTCTGGCAGAAACAACTCCCTATTATGAATATAATCCTCCAGCCGTGTGCGAACATGATGACGTACGTATTTACTGGAACAAAAAAATACAGACGGATAGAACGATCTCCATTAATATACCTAACTTCGTGCTCACGGTTAAGAAGGAAAAACTTTATTATAGATTTTGCCGTCCCCTTAGCCACAAATTTCTCAACAAAACAAAAGCTGACCGTTACGAAACGAAATAACTGAGATGTGGCATATATGGAGTCCGTAACGATCGTACCAATAGTGATTGGAACCCTGGGTGAAATACCTAAAAGATTAAAACAAAACACTGTTTGGCCTACAATGGGAATTATACAAACCTATCCAAAAATCAGTAATACTGGATACATGAAGCATTGTAAGGAGGGTTGTTCGCCTACAATAGGATCATATTGTCACATCTGACTGATGAAATTCCACTCCTAAGAGTGCTATATTTAAATAATAATAATATTATTAATGGAGCTCATTATAACTTCCGGTTAAACATCCGGTCTGGCACCAGTCAATATGTCAGTTATGATAATACTCATCGGGAATAGTTATTGATGTTATCCAGTGTAGATATTAATTATTTCCGTAAAAGTTCTGCATTGCGAGGTGGGAACCTATATAGTAGGTACCTACAGTAGATATGCTATCTGGTTACGACTTCTCAACCACCTTATTGTATCCCCAAGTTCTATCCGATGCAACCTACGTACAATCTCCTTTCATAAGACTTTCTTTAATTTAGCATATTAAAAACCTTAATCCATTATAGTTTTTTCAGGGCGTCAAAGAAACTCCTGTGCTGCCCTCCATTGCTTTAGCGCCTAAAACTCCTCACCGTCTTTATCCTTACCTAGAGTTAATAAGTTAATGTGTTAGTCGTCTATGTCTAACAATGTATTTTTTCTTCTTCGTTTGTACGTTTGGTCCATTACCCAGTAGCAGTAGGTATGCAAGATTTTAACACTTACCAAATTAAATGTCATGATCAGAGTTCTACAGTTACAATCTAAGGTAAATACTGAACATACAGTGTTAATTTGAAATATATTTTTCTACTCCCACATGGAAATTTGCTGTTTCCTTTACACTTAAGTGGCGGGTAAAGTAGGCTATTCCAGTTAACTGTGCGGCAAAAATTTATAACAATCCTAGATAGGTAATGAAACTGACCAATCACAGTAGTCAATTCCAGAGAAGCCATTGTTGTTCTTAAAAGTACTGACCAATCACAGTATATTATTTTTACTGAGGCTCCGCCTTCTTTTTCAAGACATCAAATTATATAATTTAAATGCATATGGTACAATGTTATTAATTTGTTCAATATAATAAAATCTAGACGCATTTACAATAGATTTATCAACAATGCAACCTGCTGAATATGCATAGAAAATTAATTTCATGTAGCATCATTTATCAGTTGGTTTTTCCATAATTAGTTTAACGTTTCGATAGTCGAGAGGTAGAGCGTTTGACTATGGAACCAATGGTCGTGAGTTCGAGCCCAGCAACCTGAAAACTTTTTTTTACATTTTTTAGCATAAGGTTTGTAAGTTTGGTCGTAGAAAAATATACTGTTCAACTCGAGTGGATTGTCCATATTGCCCTCGGAAGTTTGAGCACTCCGCCTACGGTATCGTGCTCAATTTACTTCCTTGTGCGATATGGACATCATATCCACTCTTGTTGTACAAACTATTATATTGGGTGTCTGCCTTGTGAAATAATTTTCGTTTTACTGGCAACACTGTTTTACCAATATCCGACGATGCATTCAATTACTCTTTGAGGGAGGAGATCCCATATTTTCCTCTACCTACATACACACAGCACACAGCTAACCGCCCAGATTGTTCTGTAATTTGATTCTATAGTTTCTGCCGGTATATATGGGCCTTTAATAATGGCTTTTGTAAGTAGTTTTTAATGTCCGGCTTTTAAACTTACAGTCATGGCGCTCAGTATCCCATAAGAAAATGTTTTAAACATTTTTCCGATTTTATTGTATAATATCTTTATTTGCAGATTTAGATGAGTCGATAAAGTTAAGAATAAAATATTGATTTTATCGCCTAAAACTTGGAATGTGTTTTTAAATGTTTTTAAATAATATGATCGGACAGACTTGGGACAGAGAGAATAATGATGCTTTTAAATATGCATCTTTTAAAAAACATTATTTAGTTTCTTTATTTGCATAACACAAGCTGATATGACTCACACTTTGTAAGAAATTAATTTTTTTATTATAAAAATTTAATTACATAGTAATTTTTTTAAGTTATTCGGGAAACCAATTTTGACAAATATACCGGGTGATACCCCCTCCCCCCTACCCTCAACGTTATTAAGTATAAAAGTTGCCAGTTTTCGACCGTTTAAACCTTTGAAACCAGTCAAATTTTACATTTTAAATAAAAACCCCTTACTTGTATCCTATATTTAAATTTTATAGAATATCACACTTTATCATTTGTTTTAAAAATGGCCGCCTAGATCAATTTTCCTTTGTTTTTCAATATGTCCATAGTTTTGGTAAAACAAGGTAAGTAGTAAAGAGTAGGCCATGGAAACGTTAAAATGGCTCATTTTAACCTACTTAATAGTATAAAACTGACTTGTTTAGGAAAAATGTATCCGTTAGGGCTATTATTTACAACGTGTTTTCTAAAAAAACAAAGCGCAATGTTTCAATTTTTTTAAATGGCAACCCTTCTTTGTTTAATATAATATTGTTCATTTAATTTTCTTTCTAACGTTGTAACATAAGTTAAAATTATTCATTAGGTAATAGTAGAAATTAACAAGGAACATCATAATAGTAGATTCTGTAACGAGGTTGGAATGAAAATTTGATCCGAGTGGAAGATTCCGAACGCGAGCGTAGGAAGCGTGAGAACCCACGAGTATCGAATTTTCATTCTAACCGAGTGGCAGACTATATTTTCTCCACGACCAAAAATACTATTCGCAATATTTGTAATTTCAGTTCCATATCTGATTCATCCGATTTTTCACTCATATTTTGAGTTGCACTAAAATTTGTCTGCTGAGTTTCAAAATTCATGGCAACCTATGTCGTTTAGATCAATTACAGAATATTCAGTCCGTATCTTGTTATGGAATGAAAATACACGCAAAACGCATAAGAAGCAAGTGTTTCAGAATAAATATTCCAACTCAAGAGCGAGAATTTTTACATTATATTATCAAAAATGATTTTGGAATTATTGCATTCAGTAATGGCCGTGGAGAAAAAATTATTATTAACTTGTAATACACCGTTAAAAAGGAAATTAAATGATGATATTTATTATAATAAAACAAAGATGGGTTGCTATTTAAAAAAACGAGAAATTCCGTTTTGTTTTTTTTAACAGGTTGTAAATATAATAGCCCTAACAGACAAATTTTTCTCAAGCAAGGCCGGTTGAAATGAACCATTTCAACCTGGCCCACTCTTTATTTTATTGAAGTAATGGACATTTTAGAAAACAAAGGAAAATTGATCAAGGCGGTCATTTTTAAAACAAATGATAAAGGGTGATATATGGATTTCCATTTAAAGTTCGAGAGATGACTTAACTTCTGGTTAAAGTGGATTTGAAGGTTCGAATTGGCCGAAAAATGGTAAATTACACACTTATTAACACCCCCAATTGTTAAATCTTGACTTTTAAAATTATACGGAAAAAATTGAGAGGGGTAGCACTTTGTTGTGTCACCCAATATTATTATAGTGGTTTGTACAACAAGAGTGGATATGATGTCCATTACGCACGATGAGGTAAATTGAGCACGACGCCGTAGTAAAAGTGACAAAAAAATCATAATGATGCACTCAGACAGGAAGTATCGCATAAAACACGATGCCACGCATACCTCATATTATAAACATTAGCGGAGGTCACAATAAATGAAATTTTTAATAATACTCTTTTGACACGTGACCCCGCACTAATAGAGTCGCCACGTGACTGGCAGCGCGTTTGGCCGGAAGCGATATTACTCTAACTTCACCCTTTTTGATTAATTAGTTTTCTATAATGGTGTGAATCTATTTTTATCTGTGTTCTGTGAAAACTGATAAGTAAATTTAAAAACAGGAGACATGTTGTTATTATTATTATTATAATTGGGTGTGCCTATAGACTATTTAGGGCTTAGTTATCTACTAATGGGGACATTTTGCCAACCAACAAAATCCCGCTAAACGATATTTCAAACGTAATTTTTTCGGAATCCACACAAACAATTTTGTAAAAGCCTGTTTCATATTCAGCGCCAAGTATATTTCTTTCCATCGAATCGAAAATCTTATTACAGCGTCTGAAAAATCGAATAGCGGGGTTTTGTTGGTTGGCAAAAACCGGCTAATATCTTACAATTTCAATCTCGATTAAATAAAGCTCGGAAATAGACCAGAAATTTTTATCGTCGTTGTATTCGTAAGTCTGCAGTCAGCCTTGAATTTTTCTTCAATTAAATAATCAATAAATTATTTTTATGTAAGTACATGGCCCGTACATGCAAGAGGGTAGAGACAGCTTTTTTTCTATGGATACCATGGACGTTCAGATTTCTTATAGTGGTAGCATAGTGCATCATCAGGTGAAATATTTTCGGAACCAAGCCGAAATTTTGCTAAATTTGGTCATTAATGTATACAGGGTGTTCCAAGTTAAGTGCGCACTATTGCTAACTCTCTTACTATTATAGATACAAAGTAGCTTAAATTAGCAAAGTAGTAACATTTTTTCTGCTGATTAAGATAGTAAAAACAAAAAAACAATTGAATACAACATTTTTGATTAAACGAGAAAATGCAGTTTTTTTAAACGGAACACCCTGTATATTTTTGACACAAATGTTTGCAAATCGTCTACAGAATAAAAAAGTTCATATGGAATATTGGCCTAAAACTAAGAATAATCTAATTATTGCCATATTTACTTTTTAGACAAGGTGGCTGTGCATTTTTGAAACAAAAGCTTTATTCGGTGCTTCAGTAGATTATTCTGCTGTCAACAAAAGTAAGCATTTATGTTATTGTGCGTGATTGAACTGGTCTGTGATTTTAAATTTTTTGGCAAAAATATTACAAAATGGTGTTCACACATTTAGGAAAATGCGATATGTTAAAAGCGTATTTTGTATGCACAAAAAAAAGTTTCCGGGCACAGGAACAATATTCCCAAATGTATCCTGAACGTGATCAACCAAACAGAAGGTATTTTTTAAAGCTGTATGGAAAATTTAAAAGTAACGAAGAAGTCTTTGCAAAGGCTAGAACTAAACGCCAGTTTATAAAAAGTGAACAAGTAGAAGTAAATGTGTTGCATATTTTAAAGTATACAAAAATAATTCAGTCAGAATTACTGGAAGCATATTTAGATAATGTGAACTTAGACGCACGTAACTAAATCTACTTTCAACAAGATTTCATCAGATTCACGAAGTAAGAATATTATTAGAAAGGTTTTTTCAAAATAGGTGGATAGCAACAAATGGTCCGATACGTTGGCCCCTAAGATCTCCTGACATAACTCCACTAAACTTTTACTTTTGAGATTATGTCAAAGGAGAAGTCTATAAAAGGACGAGAACCTGAAGGAACTTCAAGAAAGCATTCGATTCATCATATCATCCATTGATGGCCGAACAGTGTTAAAAGCCACAAGACGGGTTTTAAAGAATGTCGAAAAATGTATTACACAAAACGGCGATGTCTTTGCACATCTAATATAGTTTTTTTATTACGCTTAAACCAAACAGTTATGATAAAATTCGGTTTTATTTTAAAAATGCACAGCCACCTTGTCTAAAAAGTAAATATGGCAATAATAAGATTATTTTTAGGTTTAGGCCAACATTGCATATGAACTTTTTTATTCTGTAGACGATTTGCAAACACTTGTGTCAAAAATATACAGGGTTTCCGTTTAAAATAAATGCATTTTTCTCGTTTATTCGAAAATGCTATATTCAATTGTTTTTTTGTTTTTACTATCTTAATCAGCAGAAAAGATGTTACTACTTTGCTAATTTAACTGACTTTGTATCTATAATAATAAAAGAGTTAGCAATAGTGCGCACTTAACTTGGAACACCCTGTATAGTAAACTAAGAGTTTAAAAGAAGTCTCTCTCGTTAAACATCAAATAGGAATTCTTTGATTAAATGGCTTACCTATTTTAATAAAAATACATAGATACCGGGTGACACAAGAAAGTGCTACCCCATCAATTGTTTTCGTAATTTTAGCAGTAAAGATTTAAGAATATGAGATATTAATAAGTATGTAAATTGACATTTTTCGAGCAATTTAAACCTTCCAACCACTTCTGGTTTAACCGGAAGTGAAGTTAACTTTAAAATTTTAATAAAAACCCCTTATTTTTATTTTATATTTAAATTTTATAGAAAATTCTGTTGTCACACTATCACATACAGGGTGCTACAAATTCGTGTGCATACAAGGGGATTTTGAAAACGGTAAGAGATACGAAGATGGTTAAATTAAGGCAAAGTTGCGTATTTTAGGGCTTAATAATTTGGTGAAAGAAAATTGTAAATATTGCGAATACCTTCGGAGATATCCGAAAAAAAAGAACATTTTAGTTTTTGTTTTTGCGACCTTATTTTTGACTTAGGAAAAAAACAAAAAACACTCTCTCATAGCCGTTCTTTATATTTGACAAGATGGCGTTAATAGTTTTCAAATTGGATGTTTTGTTCTTTAGATACCAACCTCAATTCACCTGGAATTTTTAAAACAATTTTAAGGACTTCTAGGCTTTGGAAATTTAATACAATTTAAAGGTTTCCAAAATTTTAACGTTTTGTCATCAAATAACACATCGCTAGCATTTTAAATTACCATTCCTTTACTATTACGGCCCTGGCAATTATTTTTAGGATTACTTAAAAATTAAAATTACATTACAAGAACTTATGGTATCTAGGCCGTTAATTATTTCAATAAAATTTACCGTCACAATACTCTAGGAAGTAAGCAAGTTTTAGGTCATAATAAGAAATAATCCTATTATATTATTAGAAAAAAAAATAATGCTTCTGAGTGAAGAAAAGGTAGCTGGAGTGTTACAAACAATTTAATTTTTATTTATAGTTTAGAAGATCTGATGATGCTAGTTTCAGGCGAAACATGTAACAAAAATAAACAGACAAAAAAATATTTGAGGTCGAGACTTTGGGTCTCTTTTCTTACAAAATATCAAATACCAGGCTTCTTTGAGTTAAAATGGACGGATTTTTTAAATCACAAATCTTTTGTTTTTTAGTTTGGCTCTAAATGTTCAGGACCGTAATGAAATTAAAAAGATAATTTAAAAAATGTGTTATGACAAAACATTAAAATTTTAAAAACTTGTACATTGTATTAAATTTCTAAATTTTAGAAATCCCTAAAACTGAATTTAAAATTCCAGGTCCGTATTTAAAAAAAATTACTAGATGTTGGTAACTAAAGAACGAAACGTCGAATTTCAAAACAAATAACGCCATCTAGTAGATTACCTATAGAAAACGACTATCAAAAAGTGTTTTTTGTTTTTTTCCCATGTCAAAAATGAAAGCGCAAAAAATGAAAACCCAAAAATGGAAATTTCGGTTTTTTCGATTCTCTCCGAAAGCAATCGGAATAAATTCAATTTATTAAGCCTAAAAATACGCAACTTTGCCTCAATTTAACCATGTTTGTATCTCTTACCGTTTTCGAGATCCCCTTGTATGCACACGAATTTGTAGCACCCTGTATATATAATTTATTTCAAAAATGGCCGCCTAGATCAATTTTCTTTGTTTTTTTTTTAAATGTCCATAGTAAATAAGGTAAGTAGTAAAGAGTAGGTCATGGAAAAGGTAAAACGGCTCATTTTAACCGACTTAATAGTATTTAATTTTTTATTTATTTATGATTTTCTTTCTAATGATGTATCACAAGTTAAAATTATTCATTAGGTAATAGTAGAAATTAACAAAAAACATCATAAATGTAATTTCTAGGCTCGAATAAGCTATAGAAATTTAGTCAAGACCAGTCTGGTGTGCCATGGAAAACAAAAATATTATTTCTGCCTTTATTAGACCATAACGCATCAGTGGTCTGGAACCCACAATACAATATCTATAAGAGTAGATTGGAAATTGTACAGAATAACTTCTTAAGATTCCTTAATTTTAAAGAAACTGGCATGTACAGCAACACTATTAGCACATCTTATTTACGTACCCATTTTAATTTTTTTTCGTTAGAAGCGCGGCGAGAACAAACAGATATTATCTTTCTTTATAAAATCATAAATAATTTAACTGACTCGGCTAGTATTTTGTCCAAAATTCATCTCAATATACAACCACGTGTCTTAAGAAATAATAATTTATTTTTTGTCCCTTTCTCTAGGACCAATCTTGGTAGAAACGCACCTATCAATAGGATACTGTCATTGTATAATTTGAGATATGCTAATATTGATTTATTTGATAATTCTGTAGGGGTCTTTCGAAATAGTGTTAGAGGGCGTTATTTAATTCAATAATTACCTGTTCTTTTCTTTCTCAATGTATTCATGATTTGTAACTAGGCTGATAAGTAATATACATCTGTACACTACTTAATGTATCCATGGATATCACTTTGGACTTCCAAGTCTGTAGATATCCCATGTATGTTAATAAGTAAATAATGTCAAATTATATTAAATAGCAATTACGAAGATTAAAATGAATGAATTGTTTTCCACGGCATACTGGATATATCTACCTTCTTATGGCTTATGCAGGTCTAATCTTGTTAATTTCCACTATTACCTAATAAATAATTTTTAACTTCTGATACACCGTTCAAAAAGAATAATAATAAAAATAATAATAAAACAAAGATGGGTGGCTATTTCAAAAAATCGAGAAATTACGTTTTTTTTAACAGGTTGTCAATATAATAGCCCTAATAATGTATTAAACATCTTGTATAAACAACTCAAATGTATTAAATCTAAAATATTTATAAAACAAATCCCCATGCATTAAATATTGAGTTAATAGAGTAAATATAAAAATTTTGTGTAAATTTACGAAAAGGCAGAAGAATTATTAGCTGTCTAAACAGTAAAGGAAACTCCGTGTGCACATATTTACAATTTTAACTAGTAGTGTTGTGAAAGTAAATACATTTCATTCATAAACTGAGAATTTTTCAATAAACAAAAAATTAAGTCAAATATTTACGTCAAATAATATAAATATATTAAGCAAAACATATAGTTTGAAGTATTTAATATAACTTTATTAACAGTTTACAATGCAAATTTACAAAACGATTAAATTTAAGTAAATTCTCCAGCGCGCCGCGTGGAGTTGTATCTACAAATTTCGAACGCTGTTCGAGCGTTTCTGTTTGTGTATAGAATATATAAATAAGATTGGTCAACAAATAATACAAACAATAGGTTTACAAAGTTCAACTTATGTATTTCTTTGTGTAAGTACGGTTTATTTAGTTTATTGATTCTTTTTGTTTGAACGTAATTAAGTCGCTTGATAATTGTTGCCTTTTCTACTTGATTTTGTCAATGTTGACGTCTTTATTTGGATTACTTTAGTTTGTTTTACCATCCATCAATATTTGCATTTTGATTCGTGTTTGAGTATTTATTTCCGGAATAATTAAAAGTATCTTAGGGAATTTTTAAATGTAATAATTAGGTAAATAATGACTTATTGGGCTAAATTTATTTTTTATTGTTTCAGGAAGGGGTCATTATGGCTCAATTTTATTATTGTATTGTCGGAGTTATGGGATTATGTAGGCCGTTTCCCGATCTAAACTTGATACAAGTTAGCGAATGTCACACGGAGCAAACTGACTTTATTATCACTGATTGTAAACATTTTTTAGAATTATGTATAAGGTAAGGTGGGTTAAGTGTGTAGCAGAATTTTAAAAGTACACATATGTTTCATTTAAAATAAAAACTCTTTAAAATATTTCATTGATATGTTGGTACCAAACACTTATGGATGTTACCTACAGGTATAGTACATTACAACCTTATGTAAAAACATATTATTTTATTTACCCATTTTTTTTTTGTTTTCGGACCGATATTACACACTGACCCTACAAAACGGGGGAACCGTGTAAACAGGTCCTATTTCGCATAAAATTGTATGTATTCATACCTAGGATAAGTATGTAAAATTACAAAATTTAATCGTTCAGTAGCTGCTTAAATTTTTTTATTATCTCTAAAACTTTTCAAGATATAAACTTTCGATTAACAAATTCTTCAGGATCTGCCCAAATGAAAGAATTTAATGTGGTTGCAGCTAATAAAAGTACTTTTCGTTTAAATTTAACTTCATCATCTTTTTTAACCGACACTACTTGGCCAATATAACGTTACGAGATTTTTACTCGCAAAACCAACAAGCACCCAATCATTGACAGTATGTAATACTAATACACATTTACCCCGTCAAAATACTACACACTTCACCTGTAATTAATTTGAGAGGGGCAAGTGTGTACTACACAAAAATAATTACAAATTACTAAACTAGGATAAAAATACCAAAACTAAATTTAAATTTAAATATTATTTACCTTATTTATACAGAAAACCGATTAAAAATCTAACTAGGTAAGTTGATGATCGTGAATTCAAACTTGGGCGACAAATTGCATGTTCACCTCACGACAACCAGTTGAGAAAGAAAGAGTGTTTATGTCTAAAATAGAAATCTCTAATTATTGCTGTTGTTTTACATTAGAAGGGCAAGTAACCTTCTGAAATAATCCATAGATGGCAACACTTATACATATATGAGTTAAAGATTATTTGTTTATTACACGCTTACCCCAAATATACACTTACCCCACCTTACCTTACTAATAATTATCATAAAATATAATTTTATAATATACAGGGTGACCTTGAAATGACTGTACAACGCTTCATCATAAATTCCTTAACCAAAAATAAGGCGATCCAGGCAAACTTGCCTATATGCAATGTTGCTTCAAAATGCAGTTTCTCTACAAAAAAATTATTTACGATGCAAAACATGAAAAATTTCGAATAATTGTTATAAAAATCAAACTTAGTTGGTAGTACCTAATTTAGAATTAAAAATTTCTTCATGTTTTTCGTTCTGGATAAACAGCAATGATGAATTACAAGGTATCGTAAATAATTTTTTTGTAGAGAGACTACATGTCTGGATAAATTTTTACAAGAGACAAAAAAGTTTCAACGTGAAGTCAGGTAGTGTCAGAGAAATAATTTAAGTCATTTATACGGGGGGTAACAAAAAACTTTTAATTACCAATCACACGCCATTTTTAAATTTGCAGGTATTAAAAAAAGAGGGCGCATACGTCAAAACACGCTATTAATAGTGGTCATTTTTTGTTCCTAGATCATTGGAAATCAATAAAGGCGTTTAGAAATTACTCCGAAAAAACAATATTAATTTGAAAACTTTAGCGCCATGTAGCGGCAAAACGAAGCAACATTGCATATATGTAGGTAAGTTTGCCTAGATCGCCTTATTTTTGGTTAAGAAATTTGTGGTGAAGCGTTATACAGTCATTTCAAGGACATCGTGTATATTACCTGATAACATAAAATTTTGTTAAATAGGTACAATTTAATAGAAAGATAATACTCTGTACAGGGTGAGTCAGCGATATAGGAAAGTTCATTTTCATCTTTATCTTAAGAATTAGATAAAAATTCGAAATACAAAAGTTGTAGAGACCATTGAGGTGCACATTTCAAAATTATGCTGGAGTATACGGGGTGGCACAAAAAACGTGGCAAATTTAACTTGGGTTTTTAAATGGAACACCCTATATATTGTATTATTTTCTGATTCCCCGCGAAATTCTACCCTTATTTTGTAAATGTTATATGTCAAAATTCAATATTTTTTGAGATATTGACGTTTAAAATATGGCGTTTTCAAACTTTGACAGGATATAACATTGGAACGGTTCATATAAAGAGAAAAATGGTTTTCACCTCCCTATCTTAATTTTTTATTCTCAAGTTAAAAGCTACAACTTCCGGTGTACCATGTTAAACCAAAAAAAACTGTATTAACGGTTCCACGAATTGGATCGCTGTATAAGCATCCCGTATGACCGTCCGAAAAGCAGAGATTTCACATTATATTAGCCCCTTATGGGAAAGCACTGCTTTTATACGAGTGGAAGCGAACGAGAGAGGCGGTAGGCAGTAAGCTAGAAAAAGATGCAACAAATACACGTGACTCGCGATCTGGGCCACCGTCAGCCATCTGCCCACGTTTGGTAAATGCAATGGTGCCAATCTTCAAATTTTTTTCCCAATATAGTTTAATAATTAGGTTAGTTAAGATCTTAATTAGTAACGTAAAATAAGAAGTACTACTTTTATGATGATTTAAGATAATTTTAGTATCATAATATAAATTACATAATATTTCTACGTTTTCACGTTAGATGGCTATCTTTTGCATTGAGTTGATTCCTTCTGATGGCGTTACTGGGTTTTCATCGCGTTTTTATTTCTTAAAAACGCCTTGAATGAACAGGCTCGCTGTACTGGGGGTCGCTTACGGATTATGGCTTTCTGATGAGTTCTAATAAGAACGAAACAGCCTGTCATTGTCTACCTGTGCCCCAGGGATTCCATTACCTTTGGCGTCCCTGTGTACTTTAATGCAAAAGATAGACGCACTACTCTGTCCGCTTGCCGCTAAGCTTCTTTTCTTTATATATTTTAACGGACACTAAATTCCACTATTTTATTTATTTATAATAATAATATTAATTACGCCCTTTGTTTGCTTTTGCTATAAACGTCGCGTCGCCGTCGGTTGTCGGACAATAAAATGGGGAAATGGACATGTTCACGTAATTTTTAGTGACGATGTCAACTGTGTTGAAAATTATAAAAGTCAATTGTTTGGAAATAAAATCTTTACCTACCCTATTTTAAACGGCTTTGCACACCACTGGGTCCAAGGACATGTTTTAATTGATCGAACAAATGTGATATGTTAGCACAAGAAGTGTTGTTTGTCATATGCCATATATTATGTACAAATAATACGAATTTTCGAAAAAAACAAAAATTAACTGTTTATCACAAACAAACAATACTATGAGATTGTCAAGGAACCAGTTTTGGCCAGGAGTTTATATGTAACAAAACCACGGCTTATGAAAAAACTTTAACAACGTCAAACTGTATCATGTTTCTTTAAATCTCCTAAACCACAACTAAAATAAACTGCCATTCATTCTTCCAAAGATTCTTTCAATTCAACAATGCCCGATATGCGTTCAGTTCAAACCCTCGCCTCGGTGTGTTTACAACTACTGTATTGTGCCTTCTGCATTATGAATGAATAAGTGGGTGTACGGATGAGTGACGATACCCCGTGGCTAAAGCTCAGCTATACAACTGTTTTGGGATCATTACAAATTACAACCAGTCAATAAAACGGTCCAGTGAACACGAGCACTGGGAAATTGCCGTGACTAAATGTTACGAGTATTGTAAAGGATCTCGGAATGGGAGGATTTTGATTGCATTCGAATTTGTTGAAATTAATATATGCACTCTTAAAAATAACATGGTATGGATTACTAAAATTTGGTTCTGACAACTATTTATTTTCGTGAAATCGGACTCAACACAAAAATTAGTTTGTACCGGGCAATTCATTAAGGGTGACGAGCGGCCATATCTCGGAAACTACTGGGCAAAGAAATTCAGAAAAAAAAAATTACAACCAAAGTGACCATGAGAAAATCCTGGAAATAATTTTTAAGTTCCGTATTTTGCCGCAAGAGGGCGTAATTGAAAAGTAAATTTTAAAATTTTACATATTTCCGAAAATTCCACATTAAGGTATATCTTTGATAACACCATTAAGAAAGCTTGGACAATTATGCATCATTTTGATCTTATGCTCATTGGCGTACCGACTTTAATAAGAAGGGGGAAAGCTGTTGAAAGTGTAATCAGTTAAATTATAAACGACTTATCCGATTTTAGCAAACTAAAGACTGTTTGGAAGAGAAATGTATGCACTTTCACCAATCGTATTTAGTTGTCCATAATAGTTCTCAAAAAAATAGCTAGAGGGCGCAATTTGTAAAAATAACACATTTTGTGATTTTACTCCAAAAAAATAAATCATACGGTATAATTATGATACCATAAACAAAAAGTAGATTAAATTTGCTAGAAAAAATATTAAAACCGCAGCTCCAATTCGCCAATAGAATAATTTTTAAAACTTTAAATGAAGAAGCGGTTATATATTTTTCAGAAAAAAAGTGGGACGCCACTAATATTTTTCCATGAGGATATTATCTCTGATTAGCCTGGTCAATTCTGCATAAAAATGGTCTCTTGCGTTTTTTTCCTCAGGCACACCGTTCTTAATTAAAATAATTAAATTAAATTAGCTCTACTATTTATTATTTTTATTAACATTGATAATGAAAAATTTTGTTTTATAAAAATTGTTGGAAATGACCACCTTCAATTGGGCAAGCTTTCGTCCGTCTAATTTAATTTAATTTAATTATTTTAATTATGAACGGTGTGCCCGACGAGAAAAACGCAAGAAACCATTTTTATGCAGACTTGACCAGGCTAATCCGAAATAATATCCACATGGAAAAATATCAGTGGCGTCCCACTTTTTTTCTAAAAAATATATAACCGCTTTTTCATTTAAAGTTTAATAAAATTATTCTACTGGCGATACCGCTGAAACGACCGGCGATATCAAGCTGCGGTTTTAATATATTTTCTAGCAAATTTCATCTACTTTTTGATTATGGTATAATTATACCGTATGATTTATTTTTTCGGATTAAAAAATGTGTTATTATTGCAAATTGCGCCCTCTAGCAAATTTAATCTACTTTTTGTTTATGGTATCATAATTATACCGTATGATTTATTTTTTTGGAGTAAAATCACAAAATGTGTTATTTTTACAAATTGCGCCCTCTAGCTATTTTTTTGATAACTATTATGGACAACTAAATACGATTAGTGAAAGTGCATACATTTCTCTTCCAAACAGTCTTTAGTTTGCTAAAATCGGATAAGTCGTTTATAAGTTACAGCGATTTAACTGATTACACTTTCAACAGCTTACCCCCTCTTATTAAAGTCGGTACGCCAATGAGCATAAGAGCAAAATGATGCACAATTGTCCAAGCTTTTTAATGGTGTTATTAAAGATATACCTTAATGTGGAATTTTCGGAGATATGTAAAATTTTAAAATTTACTTTTCAATTATGCCCTCTTGCGGCAAAATACGAAACTTAAAAATTATTTCCAGGATTTTCTCATGGCCACTTTAGTTATCATTTTTTATTTCCTGAATTTCTATGCCCAGTAGTTTCCGAGATATGGCCGCTCGTCACCCTTAATGAATCACCCGGTACAACCAAAAAAAAAACGGGCAAGGGCGTCAAGTCTCTGTTGATGTCGTTAGTTATAAATATGAAGAATAATATTACTTGAAAAGAAAAATTAGTTCTGGTAACTAAGAATGTATCTTAATCAAAATTAACAAAATGATAGGGACTACAAATTCATAATGTGTTATTACAACAAGCTTAATTGATAAATACAAGTTTGTAGGAACCTTGATGTAACATTTAAATAAGATATATACAGAGTAAAATTCAGCTAAACAAAATATTTTATTTCTGCCAACTAATATGAAAACAAGATATTTTCTTTGTTCTAATGGCATCATTTTTTGGTAAATATAACCAAGAAAAAAATCTTTTTTGTTTTCCTAACTAAAAATAGTTATTTTTGGTAACGTAAACACGAGAACAAATAAAAATTAGTACCAAATACCAAGTCATTTTTAAGAGTGTGACTTTTGCAGATATATGCATGTGTAGTAAGGCCTTCTGCCATTTGAGAAGGAGTGAAGACCTAAATTTTTTTAAAATTTTGGGTAACTTTTAACCTCTTAAAAAGTCTTCTTGGTTTTTTAAAATAATCAGCACCTATTTTGTCGTAAAAAAATAAAAACAAGTTTTTCGTTTCTTTTTTCGGATATCTCCGGAAGTCTCTCGAAATTTGATTACATTTACTTTCAACAAATTGTTCAGCATTAAAATATGCAACTTTGCCTTCATTTAACCAAACTATCTAACTCTTATAGTTACCGAGATAGCAATGCTAATGCATCGAATTTGTAAAACCCTATATATAAAAAAAATTTAAAAAAACTTATTATTTGAAGGAACTAATGGGGCACTTATTAAGGTATTCCAGTAGTTCTAGCAAAGAATGTTCACAAACCGCTCAAATTTTCTTATAAGAAAACTCCATACGTTTTTATTTTTTATTTGAAAATGATTCAATCATTTTTGTACATTTGAAGATACCAATATTGTTTACAAAATGTTTTTCGGCAGGCAACATACCTACCCCTGTCTTCAGCGCTAAAGTTTTTCTCTTTCATTTTATTCATTTTAAAACTCGTACAGCTAAAAGTAAAAGTGAGGAGTTGGTTGTACACTGTGTTCTGAAGAAAGAAAAAAACGTTTTGTAAAATAACAATAAAATGAGAGTAGTCACTAGTCAAATAGAGTTTAGAAAGCAGTGCTTAAAAAGTTTTTGGTGGTACATAATTAATGTTGCTTTTAAAACACTATTTGACTAGTAAGTACTTTTATTTTATTGTTATTTTACAACTTGTAAATTTCATCCTTACTTTTAGGGTTAAGCCCTGATGATGGCCTTAAGTAAATAAGGCCGAAAGCGCTTGACGTCAGTGTAAATAAACAGTCACACTGAAATACAACGTTTTTTCCTTTCTTCGTACACCTAAACCCAAAATCAGGAAATAATCCACTGACGGATTGACCTAAACCTAACCTACAAGAATAATTTATGTTAAATAGTAAAAACTGTTTAAAAGAAAAATATTTTAAAATTAATATCTCGACAGGCAAAAAAACAGCGACCACCTCGTATCTGGTAGCGGTAGCAAAGCCGAAAGCATAACTATACACCCTAGTAGTTTCCTAATCCGATTGGGACTCTTCTCGGTAAAATAAAGCATCATATGACACAACTGTGACGATCTGGCCAGGCCAAACAAGGCCGATTTCCTTACGCGTCAGTAAGAGAGGGCGATATATATTTATTGGTGTTATTATCTCTCTCGTACGCGTTTAACATCTGGCCAAATATAGAGTTGGCTGGGCTAGCGTGGCGGTAGGGAATTTAGGTTACAAAACGCTGATAATAAAGCCAAGTTTGACATTTTTAATTAAGATAATTTATTGTAAAATAACTGTTAAATTGTTCTGTTTTGAGGGAAAGTATATTGCTAAAAATAAACTCTAGACTACTAGTACTGCAAGTAATCTGTGCATGCTAATAATCTAAAATACTTAATTTGAAAATTAATAGATTTATATTGAATATCTCAAAATAACGTTTTTAGACATGTAGGGTTGTCGTGCTCACTGAAATCAATTAAATGCTTTAACCCTTGTAAATAGTGTGTATAAAAGGAATACAAATAGGCCAAAAGATAATATTTTCCTTGTACTTTCTTCATATTCTATTTTTAAAATAACATTATATTTCTATATAGGTTTCATAATTGCATGATACCAGAATCATCCGCTTTACATTGTTAAAATTTTAATTGTTTTACTTAAGTAAAACATAGAAATTACCACCATTGTCTCGCCAGATTCAAAAGCAGAAAAGATACAATTGAAGCGATTATCTTAAGATGTTTGCCATGACGATGATAGGAAAGTTATCTTTTATACTGTTTGCTTAAAGCTTCATTAACTCGACATTTATGGCGTATTCATAAATTTATCTTATATTAAACAATGCCAAGGGTAAATAACTTTTAAGAAGGAGAATACCAGTGTAAAGAGTTTTCTGTTGAACAATAAAAGTATGCAAATAAAACTTATTTTTACTTCGAAAAAATACCTGATGACGTCAAACAATGAAGAAATAATACAAGCAACGTGTTCTTAACGTAAAAGTTGAAACTGGTACACAAAAAGTCATAAAATAAAAATATCAATACTATAATACCAAAATGATACCCATATCAAATCACCTAGGTGGCAGGGTAGCCAATAAACACAACTTCTAGGCCCAATTTTATAAAATCGTCTTAAACCTAAGTTTAAACCTAGAATTGAAGCGAAGAATAGTTCTAAAATCGTAGAAATATCAGAAATGGTCGATTGATAATGTGGGATTGACAGCAAAGTTTAAGTTAGGAGTAATCAACCTGGTTATAACTTGTTATGTTATGTTACATTATATTAAGTTATAGCCACTTTTAACTTGAACTTTACTTGTTTATCTCACATTATAGAATGATTATTTTTGACATTTCTTGGACTTAAACTGGACCTCTGTTTAAATCATAGATGTTATTTTGCCCTATTTTATTATTTAAGTCGATTTAAACCGAAGTATAGTTTAAATCGAAGAAATGTCAAAAATGGTCAGTTTATAAACTATGAGATTGACAGCAAAGTTTAAGTTAAAAGTAATTTACCGAGTCATAACTTAATATAAAGTAACATAAGAGGAACTAAACTATTAAGACCGATCTCAACCAAAAATGGCTGCAACAACAATACAACATCAAAACAGTATTCAGTTCGAGACACTTTAAGAAGTCACCTGACGAAGAAAATAACCATTCTAATGTAAAATGTAAAAACTTTGTTGACCAAATCCCCTGCGAATGTAGCCAACCTTAAATTGGTAAGATTCTACTATCAAGATGTAGTTACCATACTTATTTAGTATTCACCTGAAGACGACTGGACATACTTACAAGTTGAAACGTCGTGATTAAAAACAAATAAAGCCAATACAAGTCCAAAACCTTCTATCATTCTAGTTAATGATTGTTTAAAATCGCTGTACAACTTCACATAAACATGCATCAATTAATCTAATTTTTGATGTTTTCTCCTACAGTCCATCGCCTACTTTTTTTTAGTGATGGATCGTCCGATGAAAAGTTTGTGACCCCATCCCTTGAAAAGATTTATCCGGACGCTCATGCCCATAAAGCGAACCTATAATTTAGGCTTTGAAAGATAAACTTACAGGAAATCAATATTTATTTAAGATAAATAATATTTTAGATCAATCTTACACGTTCTTTGACTTATAATTTTACAATTCGGGATTAAATGGAAAGTTCGTGTTAAGTTTGTTTATGATACAAATATTTAGGTATGCAGAAGTGACGGAGATTGTCAATATTCATCAATCAATATATCAATATTTTTTTATAATACTTATTAAAACAGTGGCGACAATTTTTCTTGTAAATCAGTTACGATCACCGTAATTTTAAGAATATAAACATGGGCATCCATAAATACATTTTTAGGGGGTCCAGAAATTTTTCGTAGATAATATGCTTGAGTAGGAGGAGGGGGAATTGGGGGAGGGGGGGGGGGTGGGGGGGGGGGGGGAGGGGGGGGGGGGGGGGGGGGGGGGGGGGGGGTCGGGGTCGTGATCGTAACTGAATTACAAGATAAATTGGTCGCTACTGTTTTAATACGCATTATAAAAAATATTGATTTTGATGTTGACACAATGTTAAAGGTATCTATTTGTGACACAAATTATATTTGATCATCACATTATAGATAATTCAAGACATTTATTGCAATATTTAAAAAGTAAAATACCATTTAGAACTTTCAAAAAATGAACTTTTTAAAAATGTTTCAAATATATTATTTTTATAATTTCACTTTACATTAAAATATGAAAGCCCAATTTTAAGAACTAAAGCTTATTGTAGAAAATATATCTATAGTATAGTCTATTTCAGAAAGGTGTAGAGTAATAAAAGCTCAATAGGTATGCAGAGTGACTCAACGAATATTTAAGCCACTTTCATAATTTCGCATTGATTTCATTGCAAAATTATTTATTTTCATCAAGTGCAGGTATAGTACCACCCGGGTTTGGGTCAATTTATGGGTTTTGTCTATTGTTAGCCATTCACAGACACTGAAAATGGTGTGACAAAGGCATGCATAATGTACATAGTATTAGGTACCCTTATTTTTTATTAAACATTTAAAAATATCATATTATTCTTTGTCATCTGAGGAGCTGTCATCTCCTCTTCACGTTATAATTAACGGGTCGATGGTCCGATCAATCAGTTGGTCAAGATCCCACATTTTCCCATCTTCTTCAATGACAGGATGGACTGCTTTTCGCCAGTTCTCTGGTGTCACTTGCTTAATCGCTTGATCAAACAGTAGCTTAACGTCTTTCATTTTAAATGTCGTGTTGTGTCTTGCAACAAATCCTTTCACTTGCACCCATATAAGTTATATATAGGATTTAATTCACAATGATATGGCGCAGCACAGTTACACTATGTTTTTCAGCTATATCTTTCACGGCATATTTTATAAAACGATGTTTATGTAAATTTGCTATAGCTAATAGTTCCTTCTTAGAAGTAATACGTTGGGTATAGTTGAAATAAAAATTGCAAATAACTTTAAGTATACAGTGGGTTCAATTTAAAATTTGAGACACTTCTGCTTAAACCTTAAGTAACCAATAGTAAGTTGGTTACGTCAGATAGCGTAGATTTACAAACGTACTGATATAAAAAAATATTTTTAATGTAAAAAGTTATAGGGGCGAGTCACTTTTGAGAACCACCCGGTATGCTTAATCGTCTCATTCTCAAAGCAAGATAAACTTGTAAAATAAACTGTTGTTTTGCATCTTTTATTAATAATTAAAAATATAAATTATTAAAAGATCTTAGTGACACACTAATACACAAAAAATAACTTGGTCTAAGTTTGGATAAAATTCTGGTCTTTAGTAATCCTTATCCATCCTAACCAGAAACACTAGTTATGACGAACTGGCGAATACAAATTACTTTTAGATACCTTTGAATATAGAAGAGTTTTTGACTTGCATTGTCTTTACTTGTTTTGAATTACAACGTTTCAACTGGCATAAGTAAGTATCTCCAGTCGTCTTTAGGTGAATACTAAATAAATATGGTAACTACAGCTCTAGTTATACTCGCCAGGTATAGTGACGCACAACTGAGATTAGAGACCTTTGTTTTGCCCCCGCCCCGACAATTAAATGAAGTCTAGTGTACGGGCTCTTCTCCTACTCCCTCCGTATACTACCACCATTAGTAACCACACAAATTGATACATTATTATTAATAAACCAACATAACTATAAACGGAATCTGCGTTCCTGATGCGGAAAATAAACCATACTTTTGTTGGCAGATCAAATTTGAATTCCATAATTATTGGTGAATTTGCAAATATTCAAATAAATCTATTCATATAAACGCCAATAATTACCATTCGTATAAAATATAATGTTAATCGTTTAATATTAAATAAAGTTATTTGTTCATTTATGCTAATTACAAATGTACACAGTATTAGCCATACTTTATAATATGCAACTATTGACTTGTAATGGATGGATGTGGAATAAGCATATTAAAATATGCATTTGAGTATTCTGAGAAGTATTAATTTACCACCTTAAAGTATTAATAAATATTTATACAATTTAATAATACCATTTCAATGATTTATGGTTTATATGTTTATCAAAGATCAGTCTTGAATGATAATAGAGTTTTGGACTTGCATTGTCTTTATTTGGTTTACATCACAACGTTTCAACTGGTAATAATCTCCAGTTGCCTTCAGGACACTACTAAATAAGTACAGTCAGAAGCAGACTTGAGGAAGACCATACCCTACAGCAGGGGTTCCTAAACTTATTTTGTCTACTGCCCACTTTGAGAATAAATAATTTTTTAGCGCCCCCATTTTTTCACCTACTCAAAAACCACTATAACAGGGGTTCCCAAACTTATTTTGTCTACTGCCCACTTTGAGAATAAATTATTTTTTAGCGCCCCCATTTTTTTTCTGGGTCTCTTACTGCCCCCCCTTTAGGCCTGCAGCGCCCACAAGGGGGCGTTATCGCCCACTTTGGGAAACCCTGCCCTATAGCAGTGGCGTAGTCAGTGGGCGTAAGTAGGACATTTTTTTTCTGGAAAGAGGGACTACAAGTATTTCATGATATTGTACCTAGGGAAGAAGGTGCAGCAGGCGAAAAATTTTGACGGCCACGTCAAAAGTTCGTTTAAAATTCACCTAACTACTATCAAATTTCGAAAACTAAATTATTACCTCTTTCTCCCTGCATCGTTGGATTAAATTTGTTTTTATAAATGTTTTTTTTATATATTCCTAGCTGGCTCTTTATTTAAAAAAAAAACATTTTTTATATTTGTGAAAAAAATGAATATTGGTCTCAATCCAAAATTTTAACATAAGACGTATGTATCTAACCAGCGTTTTTCGGGCTCGGTTTTTCATGATTAAAAATAAAGTAAATATAGCTCACCAAGCCAAAATTGATGATTTTTTCAGAAATAATGTATTTTAGCAGCGTAGATCTAAGAGCAGTTTTTGATGCAAATGCTTAGGTTTTCAAATACTCCTTTTTACGTACCGTTTTGTATATTCATAATAAAGCATTCTCGTTTCTTCCCGCACTATTTTTTTTATTATAAATTATCACACTTCTTCCATAAAAAATGTTTCAATTAAAATTTTTAATAATTAATAAATATATAAATATAATTATTAATTTTTCTCTTTAAAAATAAATACCTAATTGTTTTTTGTTTTTATTGTAAAAATATTTTATTGCATTGGGTTATATTTTTGTTGATTTAAAATAGCTCTAAAAAAGGGAAAACGGAACAGTCAAGTAGGGATATAATAGAAAAATACTATAAAATATTAATCTTTTTACTCGTTTTCCTTTAAAATTGCATTATAAATTAATAACTAAAACGATATGAGTCTGAAACCTTAATCTCTATAGAAAACAGAACTTTAAGAAGGAAAAGTTTAAAAACTAAACGTTTCCTACAAGACCTTTGTAATCTAAGCCAAGAATACATTATTTAAAAATTTACAATAAGAGTCCAAGCGTGAGAAGAAAAATTAGGTTGCAATTAGACTTTTAGACCCGAGCTCCTAGGCTGGGGGGCAGCCCCCCCCCCCCCTTAAATACGCCACTGCCCTACAGGTGAGAATACAGCTACCTATTAAGGCCATCATGGAACAACTATTAAAATGTTACCTCGATAATTCTCACTTCCAAAAAAAAGATTTTTTAGCCAACTACCGAGGGGCTCATCTCATTCGGCAATAATCGCCAACATTTACCTACGTGGAATGGTTTGAATATAAGGCTATTAATAAGAATGTTTTGTTATTGTCGAAGCCATAAAGCAGCTATAAAGTAAAAACCTAAACTACGCTTTTGTGTGCACAGGCTGTGGGATAAATTGTATGTAGTACGAAAATATATTTGCTCCATTGAAGAAAACAATATAGAAGATTCTGTATGAATCAGCAGCAAGATTTACATGATTTTGATAACTCGACTGGCTTTAAAGGAAAAGCATATCTTGAAAGACAAACAAACGGACTCGAAGGCTTGGAAATGAAAGACCAAAACCTGGGGAAAAAATTGCAGAGGTTTTTAATGCATCTTCAGCTAATAATTTGCTCAAAACAGTTTCTTCTTTTCCCTATTATCCAGCGACATCGACATGATGCGAATGACATATCGCACAAACTTCTTTTATTAAAATATAATATAAAAATTGGTTTTGAAACTGAATTACCATTATACTTGACTTTGACGCTTGAGGTTTTGAATTGCTACCTGCCCGGTAACTCGTTTATTTATTCGACGAATACTTAATGGGCTCTTTCACTAAATTTTGATTTTGGTTGTAGTGTATAAAGGAACATAAAATAAAATTTTCTGTGTTTTTACTTTCTGATATTTTTAAGCCATTACTGAGAAAACAAATAAATAAAAAAACTATTAGAACAAAAACGCGGACTTTATCGAAACTACGTCATGAAAATGGAACTTGACAATGTTGCCAGTGTTTTTGTAAAATGTTTATATTGTAATACGAATAATGACTGAAAAATAATCCAATAGAAATAATAGTCCAAAACGGACTTATCTAGAATTTAAAAAAATTACCATATCATTTCTCAAGTACTATATTTTGCTTTAAAATAAATTTAATAAACTTCTAAGCACAATATTTTTCTTAGACCGTATGTAACTTATAAAACATTTTACATTTGGCAACACCGAAATTAATCCCAGAAGGCAGCTTGGATGACAGATTAAAAAAATCCTAACCCACTTTATTTGTTGACATTTCAATGGTTTGATATTTTATTTTTGGTTTAAATTAATTTACATGTATAAATAAAAGTGTCTACCAAAAAACCTAAGCGTTGTGCTGTAAAGTGCTGCTCAAATACCAGCGTCAGCGTTCCAAATAAAATATTCATATCATTTCCAAAAGGAGAGGCGCAACTAATCAGAAGAAGAGTGACTGATGGTTAGGATTGCCCCACACGTAACTCTCGAACTCGAACCTTATAATATGGTTTGTGGGGACCATTTTAATGTGAGTATTATTTAAACAGCACAAGACATCTATAGCAATAAAAAATATTTTTTTTAAACGAAAAGAACTAAACTTGTAAGTGTTTTATTAAAAATGAATATAACTTGTGTGAAAGTCTCTTTAAATTAAATTGTATATTACTTATTTATGTTTGTTTTAGCTGCAGGAGGATGCAGCTAATTGGGTTCACTATAAAACTATGGGCAATAGAATATTTTTAAAGCCAGATGTTATTCCTTATTTATATTTGAAGCGTCCACCAGCTTCTGAACTGAGAAGCCAGCTAACCAGATCTGAAAAAAAAAAGAAAAATGGAGTTTGTTCATGCTAGAAACAAGACTGCACTACTTGTTCTATAGTTGTACCTGAGATTAATAAAAATGTTCCTTTAAAGCTATGTTTATTATATTTTATATTAATAGTATTAAAGTATTGAAACCAGATTGTCGGGATCTTGTGATAAAAATAAATTGGGTATCAACCAAAATGCGTTTTAATTTACTTATTTCTTAAGCTTTCTACATTTTTTGACCAATTATACTTTCTTATATAAATTAAGTAGATTATAGAGTAGATTTTTAATAATAATTAACTTACCAGTAACTTTGACGGTGACATGACATTGGTAGAAATACTTTTCTCACAATCACAGTGGCCCGGTTACCTCAATTTTTATTTTACTAATCAGGCAACTTTGATTGTAAGTAAATAATGCCTGCCAATGTCATTTATGTCCAGTGAAAGTTACCGGTGAATTATATATTTTTAAAAATCTTTTTTCAACCCAACATAACTATTCTTTTAATACTAATCATAATCATAAAATTTTTGGTTGAGCTAAGCATAAGCATTAAAAGAAACCTGCCTATAAAAGGTTACCTACAATAAAGTAAAAGATGGCAAATAAACATTTTAAACTTTATTATTATTCTTTTACATGTTTAACATTAATGGGAAAATCTGGCTTTGCATAATTTATAATATTTGTACACTTTTCTTCACCTAGAGTAACTTCCATAATATTAACTTGAGGATTCCAAGGTACCAATGTTGGTCCTGCTTTATTTACTAATGAATCCAAGTCCATTTTTGCATCCCCTACCTTGGTTAGTATTGCTTATTTCCAGTAACAAATTACAGAAGTCACTGAAGGCTCTTCACTTCTCCTATGTAGCCATGAAAAAAAGGCAATGCCATGTTTACAGTCTCCTAAAATACAATAAATTGGTATAAATAACAAATAAATGTCCAGCAAGCAGTCGGTGAAATGAAATTTTAAGGTTTACCATTACATTTGACAAATTAAAAGATCTTCTTCTTTCGAACCCTACTTAACTTTTACTTTGACGGCAAAAATGTGTACTTATGGAAAACTTTACGAAGGTTACTTTAGTGTAACCCAATATATCATTGTAAATTTAAATACAGAAATCATAGACTTACCTTCACTGACAGCACAATCTTTGCATTCACAACTAATAACAACCTCTTATTTTAAATCAATTGTAGCTTCCACATAGTATCCTTTGTTGCGTACCTTATGTTCAGGTGTAATTTTAACATGTACAATACATAAATGATTTTCTCTTTTGACTTGAACATAGCCTACTGCATTGTCACTGTATGATGATTTTTATGCTCTAAAAGTATATAAAAATACATTGGTAATAAATGGAAATGATAGTTTTAACCTCAGATCGAGCCTCAGATTAAATAATCTTACTTTAAAATTTGTTTTAGTTTATGTAAAAGCAAAGGTCAGAAAGACATAAAAACAGAATATTTTAGATAATGTATACACTGGTTGTTTGTTGTTTAAAGGATAATTTGCAAAAAAAGTCTACTTACTTTGTTGTTTTTAACTTCAGCACTGAAAAAGTTTGAGTTTGTAACGAAAAAGTCGTTCACCATTTAGGCATTCACCTTGTGAAGATTATCAGAAGATCCTTTCTCAAACTTGGTTCCATTATCAAGTAAAGAAAAAGACAAAATAAAAATTAATAAAAATTCCACACGATTTCAGATGTCAACAAAAACATAAAAAGACGAACAGCTGTTTCCCGATCGATACGATCCCTGTAAGCTTTCATGCGCCGGTCCGCGCATGCTCAGTAGCAACGTTCTTTCAAACCTACGTCATAGATCGCGCCTGTTTTGGGTTTTTAAATTTGTTCGAATTTAAGCAGGTTTTTAATGAGCTGAAAAAAACTAAGGGTATGACCCAGCAACGGTTTTATTGATCAAAACCACTTATAATAGCACCGACTTAACAATTTAAATGCCAAAACTATCAAATTTGAGAATAGTGAAAGAGCCCATTGCCAGACAGTGGAAATTTGTACTTGAAAGTGCCACACTTAGAGAAATTAGAGGCTTTAATCCAGAATTAAGTTTTTTTTTAATATCACTTATCCATTTTGGCTCAAAAGCTTTAGCATATTAGCAGCAATTCAAAGTCACAATTAAGCTTTTAGAAATTTTAACTTACAATCAAATATAATTTGGTAAAAATTGAATTATTTGAAGGTTGGAGACAATGATGTTTCTTGAATGATTGAAGAGTTTTGGACTTGCATTGTCTTGAATTTCAGCATCCAATATTATATAAGATTTGGCATTTTGTCCATTGTCAACTTGTAGTGTGTAGCTCCACACAACTCGAGCACTGAGAAAACAACGAACAGAAAACAGGCATGCCGATATTTTAACGAGGAACTTCCGCAACTGTTGCGTCGTAAATTTAAATGTAATCACGCAATGATTACACTTTTTCTTGTAAATCAGTTACGATCACCGTAATTTTAAGAATATAAACATGGGCATCCATAAATACATTTTTAGGGGGTCCAGAAATTTTTCGTAGATAATATGCTTGAGTAGGAGGAGAAGGAAGGGGGGGGGAGGGGTACGGTGATCGTAACTGAATTAAAAGATAAATTGTCGCTACTGTTTTAATACGTATTATAAAAAATATTGATCTTGATGTTGACACAATGTTAAAGGTATCTATTTGTGACACAAATTATATTTCATCATCACATTATAGATAATTCAAGACATTTATTGTAATATTTAAAAAGTAAAATACCATTTAGAACTTTCAAAAAATGAACTTTTTAAAAATGTTTCAAATATATTATTTTTATAATTTCACTTTACATTAAAATATGAAAGCCCAATTTTAAGAACTAAAGTTTATTGTAAAAAATGTATCTATAGTCTATTTCAGAAAGGTGTAGAGTAATAAAAATAGGTATGCAGAGTGACCCAACGAATATTTAAGCCACTTTCATAATTTGGCATTGATTTCATTGAAAAATTATTTATTTTCATCAAATGCAGGTGGTACCACCCGGGTTTGGGTCAATTTATGGGTTTTGCCTATTGTTATCCATTCACAAACACTGAAAATGGTGTGACAAAGGCATGCATAATGTACATAGTATTAGGTGCCCTTATTATGCAATCACGCAATGATTTTATAGTAGCCAGTCATTATAGTTGAAACACTTTGCACTCGACATTTACAAAATTAAACTACTTATCCAGTGTTTAGTTTAGTTTTTGAGCTAAAATTTCCAAGTAAACTTCGTTTTTAAAAGAAATGTTTGGATAAAACATTAAAAAAAACTTTATAAAACTATTTTTCCTTCTCTACACTAAACATTGACTTTTGCTCCCTTCATCGGGAAAATGTAAAACATCAAACTTGGAATTAACTTTGCTCTATCAGTAAATAACAAAAATCTTATGCCTTATTTGAGCGTAAATTATATCTGATGTATCACTAAGCGTCGCCTATTTTCAAACTGAATAGCGACAATAGTTCCGAAATAATATATTCTGTTCATCCTAGACACTAAACGACCGATCAATGGGTAGATGGAGAGTCATTGGTTAAATTAGTAAAAAGTTGTTTTCAAATTTAAAAATCTTCGAATCCTTCCTTGTTTTTATTTTTTTCTGGCCCTATTTAAAGAGATCTGTTAAAATAAAGTTTACATTTACATTACATTTTTTCTTCTTTACAAGTTAGTGTAATTAGATTTTTAATCCGACGTTTGGGTTTTTCAAAGTTATCATCACTTTGCTTTTTGAAAAAGTCGAGAAATTTTAATTTAAAATTTTTAAATTTCCCTTCTTCTTCATAATTCAATGACGTATGACACCTAGTATTAATGACATGTTTCGGACTTAAAAACCCATCATCAATTAGAATAAGTGCAAGTTCATCTTATTTAAAACTATTTTATAGTATAGTAGGCACTTGTTTAAATAAATTATAAAAACTTACAAAGCTTTCTTGATACTTGCCAAATGACAGATTAGGTTAATGAAATCGTTTAGTGCAAATTTGCTTTTATCTAATTTCTTTAAAGTAAAACTTTTATGTTTTTAAAGAGAGAGCAAAAAAAAGTACAAGACGAATTAGCACTTATTCTTATTGATAATGGGTTTTTCAGTCCAAACCGTATTATTAATACTAGGTGTGATAAGTCCTTGAATTAAAAAGGAGGCGTGAAATCTAAAAATATTTTAATTAAAATTTCCTGATTATTTAAAAACGCCAAGTTGATGATGGATTTAAAAAACGAAACGTCGGATTATAAATTTAATTACACCAACTTGTATATTATATAATATTGGTTTATCTCTGTCCAATGAATGTCCATGTCTAATGTCCCAAAGAACAAAGAACAGACTAACGTAACGTTAGTACTTTTGTGCATCAATTAGAAGTCCTTAAAGTTCAACTTCTCTCTTTACTCAACGTTTAAAAGCTAAAACACATAACAAGTATTTAAAAAGTATCAGACTGAGCTTTCCTGCAAAAATTGCCAGCAAACTGTTTTTAAAAGGAGTGTTTGCATGAAACAAATACCGAAAAAAAAGTTTATAAAACCATTTTTCTTCATTCCCTACACTAAACATTGACTTTTGCTCCCTTCTCAGTGTGTATAATGTCGACATTTACCGAAATAATTTATTTAGCAGGAAAATGTATAACTGTCGGTAAATATTTCCACACCAAACTTGGGCATACTTTCGTTCTGTATACTCTCCAAATACAGGCGAGCACAAAATATTCTCTACTCCTCACGTAGCATGGCGCGGAGGCAAAGATTTTAGTGTACACAGTACATATTTAATCTAAAAGCAACGGAACACTTTATTATTTGACACTCTTCCATGCCGCGGGAACCGAGGCCGAAAGACAAACACTACCATGATTAAATGACATACAAAAATATTTTCCAGTAAAACCCTAGAAAATTTAGGCTATAGAGTTAGCAATTAACCATTTTGTGATTAGTTATGATTAATTATCAATTTTTTTAAATATAGGGTAATTTAAGGAGAGATGACGCACATTTTTTAAAAGTTATTTAAAAGATATGTACGAATAAAATAAATTAAAACGAATACGGATTTTCATAAGGCTTTGTATTAGCTTCAAATACATAATTTCAAAATTATTAAAAGAACAGTGTTTTATAAGAAAAATAATGTTTATTTTTTTGTATTACTGCGTCATCTCTACTTAGGTATATAGGAGAGATGACGCGCTATATAAATTATTTATAAATCCACATAAATTTACGCAAAGTACAAAAAACCTCAAATATTATGTACGTAAGTATATCTATAGATAACAAGAAAACACTAACAAATGCTTTTATCAGATTTTTTGCCGCAAAAATCACAAAGATCTAAAAATTTAGTGCTGCCATCATGCATCCAGCTTTGGCATTTTATGCATTGAATCCAGTCTTCACTTTTTTTCGTCTGATTGTAATCGTCTCTACTTCCCACACAAATATTTGATTCATCCTCACCACACCTTCGAATTTCCTTATTGTAAGTTCTTTATTTCTTCTTAAAAAAGATGCACACCAATGATAGCCAGCTTTTCGAGAATCCTCATTAAATTTGTGTGCCAATTTTAATTTTTCTGCCAGTTCAAAAACCATAGCTTTTTAATGTGGTTCACTATTTTGACTTCGTTTTCAGTCCCCAACAAAGAAAGCGGCCCTAGTTTATTGTTTTAAAGAGCTCTGCTTTTCATTTGACGTTGTAAGGTTCCTTCAGGAATGTTATATTCACGACCAGCTTGACGGATGCCCATCTCTCGGCTCTCAATAGCACTAATTGTTGCTTATAATTGTTGTATTGTCCATTTACCATTTACAACGTTCCCTTTTCTTTTGTATTCGGATGTTGCTAAAATGTTAATGAAATAGTTGCTAAAATAAATTACAGTAAGTGCGTCAACTCTTCTTGATTCATAGTGGGTCATCTCACCTTACATTATTAGGAGAGACGACGCAGCAAATTTTAACGATATTGTTTGTAAAAATGTGAGTATTTCAGATAAGAAGTAATTACACACCCTAAGCACCTACAATAATCCACTATAAACCTATAAAATATAAAAAAATACGACCAAACATACTTGTACAGTTTATTATTCCTAACGACGCAAAAAAAATTTGCCGGCGAAATAAACAAAAATCTAGCGTAAGCACACCTCCTCATTACAATAGTGACTGAACTAAGCTGTAATAGTCTGCTGGTGCTGCAGATATAGTGCAATCGCTGCCCGATTTACTCATAAAGCTCAAATATCGCGGAAACTATGACTGCGTCATCTCACCTAACGCGCCAACTCTCCTCGAATTACCCTAAGGTTATAGAAGAGACATAATTCATTTATAAAAAGGTTGCCGCATCAAGCAGCTTAACCGGCATCTACTTCGCCACCAGGCCTAACAAATTTTTAAAAAATAGGTTATTCTACACGAAATTCATTTTTACTGATCGAAAAAACAGGGAAAACGGTAAAAATGTTTTTTTTCGGAGCTCGTGTAAAAATTTCTCTATCCAGAGAATCACCCATATATGTAATATTGTATGTCGGATGACTCACATCAAACTAGGTGATTCTCTGGATAGAGAAATTTTTAAACGAGTGTCGAAAAAATACATTTTTAACGTTTTTTCTGGCTTTTCGATCAACAAATCCAAATTTCGTGTAGAGTAACCCATTTTTTTTAAATTTAATGGGTCAGGTAAATGCTTGTTTATGAATTTTACAATTATTAGCCAAATAACATACAGGGTGTTCTAGTAGAAAAATTTGAGAAAAATTATTTTAAAATGTCTGGTTTTTGAAACATTTTGAACACCCTGTATAAAATAGATAGACACTTTTAGATTTAGAATATCTCTAGACGTCTTGTCATTAATCTTACTCTATGCCACGGTTTAAAAATTGAATTTAAATGCTTTTTTTATTTTTCTTTTTAAGACCGTACAGGTCATGCAATGTAGCATGAGCACTGAGATGCGCAGAAGAAAGAAAAGGAGAGTCAGTGTACGACAGAGATACCTAATACCGAATTTTAGTAAAGTATAGTCCGCGTAGAAAATAAAAGTGGGATTTGATTGATAAAGCCGTAGTGACTGCTAATCGTGTTTGCTAATTGGGCCCTGTTATGCAAAAATCAGCCAACCAACAAAATAGTTAATTCCTTTTAATTATTTTTATAATAATTTAAATTATCGGAAATTTTTTCAACATTAAACTATAAAAATAACTATTAAATATGTAAATTATATTGTAATTCTATTATTCTAACAGTAAAATTATTTTATATATTTTGACCATGCAAACTTAGATACATTGAGGGTTAGTTGCTTTTTGCATAATATGGCCTAATTATGTGTTTATTATGCTTTTATGGCTGCCCTTTCTCGAAACAATATACATATTTGCATCTATTCATATGTGTTTAAATTGTTGGTAATCCTCAGTAATGGGTTTTCCATATTTAATGAGCATTTATTACTTCGCATCCCTGTTTTTTTTATAATTTTATTATGGCCGACACAATTTCGGCTTTATATAATTAAAGATGTATGTACATAACATATTAAGAGTCTAAGTTTTAAAAGTACATGTATGACTATTATATAATATTTATCAGTTTCATCTGTCTAATTCTTCTATTCCGGACAGAGAACTATTTTGCTTTTTCTGTTTTCACGCTTTTTGTTTGGCGTGGAAAAAGATTTAACTGCTCCGGATTCGATATTTTTGGCTTCTTGCTTAATTCGTTTAATTGCGCTTAGACTAATCTTTGTAGCGGCTGAAACACGTACGTGAACCTTCCTGATATCAATTTCTGGTCTTCCTGTATCTGCCTCTTGTTGCATAAATTTTATTAAATTATAAACTATTTCACGGCTTTGACCGCTCAATACTCGGTTTAAGACTTTACTTTTAAAAGGCATTATTACAAATAAATATAGTAATAACTTTTTTTCCAATGAACGTCCTACTTTTCTGACAGACTGTACAGAAGTGTGCGCTTTAAAGATCGTCAGAATAATGAGCTCTCGGCTAGCTCCTCCCACCTGTTTACTGCGCACCCAAAAGTCAGAGCTCAAGCTATATTGCACGAGCTGTAAAACTCTATTTTTTTAGTTTTTAATTCTTGAACTACCAAAGCAAAATAAATACAATTTTGGGTAATTATAAAGGACTTTAATACGAACCTAAATATGCAAAAAATTAGTGGGTGTTCCATTTAAAAAATATAACTTTTTGTTATCACACTTTTTGGGCTAATGGAAAAGTAAAATTGCTAACTTAATTCGTATTGCAGAACCCTGTATATATGTTTATTAAAAAACAAGCAACCAACTGAAATTGTACTAATTTATAAATTTAAAAAAGTGTTCATTTTTGCCAAAATTAAAAAACTAACAACAACAAAATGGGCTCGAGTGTTCCGGATAAGAATGCACTCCAAAGGAATTTTTTTAAATTTTTTTTCTGACTATTTAAAGGAATATTTCCAATAAAATATATATTGCTTGGACCCTGTATACATTCAAATTAATTTTGTTTTTAAACTTATTGCTGCTGTCTCGGAAATTTCTTGTTCTTTTTCTCTTATTTCTTTGTTGCCAGGTATTTCGGAAATAAGTTAAATAGGTACTATAGTCTATTTGAGAAAGGTGTAGAGTAATAAAGTGGGAAATTCCGTCCAGTTCGGCTCAATTTTGGTGTTGGCCATAGGCGCAGATAACTAACCAAAGAAAAAAAAAGATAATTTGATAAAGAAGAAACTATTAGCTATAGCAAATTTACACAAACATCGTTTTATGAAATATGCCGTGGAAGATATAACTGCGCACACCGCCATATCATTGCGAACTAAATCCTATAGAACTTATATGGGCGCAAGTGAAAGGTTTTGTAGCAAGACACAACACGACATTTAAAATGAAAGACGTTAAACTACTGTTTGATCAAGCCATTAGAGAAGAGAAGAAAATGTGGAATCTTGACCCCCTGATCGATCGAACTGTCGACCTGTTAATTATAGCGTCAAGAGGAGATGACAGTTTATCAGATGACGAAGAATATTATGATTTTTTATAATTTAATTTCTGTATAATACATTTTTTGTATTTCATATTATTTATGTTTAATAAAAAATAAGTGTACCTAATACTATGTACATAATGCACGCCTTTGTTACACCATTTTCAGTGTTTGTAAACTGATAATAATAGGCAAAACCCATAAATTGATCCAAACCCGGGTAGTACTACCTGCGCTTGATGAAAATAAAAAAATTTTGCAATGAAATCAATGCCAAATTATGAAAGTGGCTAAAATATTCGTTGGGTCACTCTGTAGTCCCTGTGCATACCTAATGAGCTTTTATTACTCTACACCTTTCTGAAATAGACTATAGTTTTAAGTTTTTTAAATACTCAATGCTGTTTGTTCCTTTCCTTCCCTTATCTTTGTCCATAATTGCAACAAATTGATATGAAATTAAACTAAAGAGACACAACCGATCGACTCTTGGGTACATTTCAACAAGTTTTGAATATACATCTTCATTCGGTTATCAAAAACCAATTAACTTACCAGGGATTGACAACGTTTTAATCGTTACATTATGAAGAATAATTTAAATTATATCTTTAACCTAATTTAATAATATAAACCTCTTTGAAGGTAAATCTATTGCAGGACCCTGTATATTTCTATCAGCATCAACACCCAAAAGCGTACAAAAATATATATTTATTTTATTAACTAGGTTGGGAACAATTTAATTTTAATTGAGTAAACCGGTGTCGATAAGCAACTGGCAAAAATAACAATATTTGATCAGAGTGTTGACAGGTGGGTCGTAGGTCTAACAAATTTAATCTTAAATTCAAATTTGAACAGATCAAACGCAGTGCGCGACGGGCCAATATTTAGTTATTTGCCCGAGCACACAACTTGTTGACTGCGTAAATACGAGCGTCATTGTTTCCTTTTTATAAAACTTTTGCTACGGGAGGATTAAATTCACGACCACAAAATTAACGTGTGTATATTTTTAAAAAGGACGGGGAGTAAATATTTATTGAAGTGATAGTTGATGGTGTTTAAGTCATTAAAAAAGTTGTTAAAAATGTTAAATTGTTGTGGTGTAAGCAGTGGCGTATTTAGGGGGGGGGGGGCTGCCGGGCTGCAGCCCTTCCTCCCCTGAGCCTTGGAGCTCGAGTCTAAAAATCTAATTGCAACCTAATTTTTCGTCTCACGCTTGGACTCTTTTAAATTTTTAAATAATGTATTCTTGACTTAGATTCCAAAGGTCTTGTAGGAAACGTTTAGTATTTAAACTTTTCCTTCTAAAAGTCCTGTTTTATACAGGGTGTCCCGTAAATTATGGGCCGTAGAGTAACTGAAGATACTAGACATCAAACTAAGCCGATTATGTCATATAAGTTTTTTCGGACTGTCACTTTTTTTTTATTTAATTATTTACTATGTTTTTTTATGCTTTGGGATGTTTAAAGGGAAATATCTCGAAAACCGTTATAGATATTAAGATCAATCAAGTACACATTTTTTACTCAGAAAATGCTCTTTTTATGAAACTATAATTGAAAAACACCTAAGGTAAGAAAAAAATCATAGATTTATGAAGCCCAGTGTATGCAACTAGCGCCCTCTAGTTTGAAACTTAAAAATTTCTACAAATTCTTATTTCTTGCTCATAAAAACATAATATGGCCAACTTTCAATTCGATTCATTAAACCGTTTTAAAATTATGGCTTATTTTAGAGAATAAACTTTTACTTTCAACACCCTGTATCTCTGGAACGAGTACCAATCCGAAAAAACTTATATGACATAATCGGCTTAGTTTGATGTCTAGTATCTCCAGTAACTCTACGGCCCATAAGTTATGGGACACCCTGTATAGAGATTAGGGTTTCAGATGCATATCGTTTTAGTTATTGATTTATGATGCAATTTTAAAGAAAAACGAGTGAAAAGAATAATATGTTATAGCATTACATACTTGTCTGTTCCGTTTCCCCTTTTTTAGAGCTATTTTAAATCAACAAAAATATGTGTAACCCAATGCCATAAAATAAATGTTAATTGAAACATTTTTTATGGAAGTAGTGTGATAATTTATAATAAAAAAAATAGTGCGGGAAGAAACGAGAATGCTTTATTATAAATATACAAAACTGCACTTAAGAAGGAGTATTTCAAAACCTAAGCATTTGCACCAAAAACTGCTCTTAGATCTACGCTCCTAAAATACATAATTTCTAAAAAAATCATCAATATTGGCGTGGAGAGCGATATTTACTTTATTTTTTATCATAAAAATCCGAGGCCGAAATATGCTGGTTAGGGTCAAACATATTATGTACATAAAATTTTGGATTGACATCAATAATTTTTCACAAATATAAAAAATGTTTTTTTGAGGAGCCAGCTAGGAATATCAAAAAAAATCTTTTTCAATAGGTACAATGTCATGAAATATTGTCCTACATACGCACCCCGAGTATATTTTCTGGCTACGCCACTGGGTGTAAGGTATAATTCGATATTTTTTCTTTAAATGTTAAGCGTAAAATTCAATTTTTTGTGCTACCCTGTATGTCAACATATCCATTTACACTGTTATTAAAATCGATATTAGAACATGATGAAGAATTATCGAACTTGGTAAAAAAAATTAAAAGTTATTTAAGAATGAATTGAAGCAAAACAATGTTTGTCCGGTTAATTTGTGGTCCATTGCCTTATTATAACGACTGATGAGTGGCGGCTTTAACTTTGTTCACGCAATCCCCAAAAAAGTATAACAAAAAATTAATTTAAAAAAATAAGAACAGAAATTATTATTTTTTAAGGTGCCTTCATCACTGTCAAGCATTTTTTTGTTCAAAGAGGCATTTTCCTCTTCCATTTATCCAGTTTAAGTATTCAAATCCAAATTCTTCTCCAAGGTTCCCAGCTCGGTGCCGCGTATTTACCAACTCTACTTACCATACATCTATTTTACTTGGCTTTTGGATTACCTACTAAAAAAATAATAAAAAGTCATGTTCTATGGAGTGATGATGATCAAATAAATATGTAAGTCATATCGTCTGAGGTGATGATGACAACTAAATAAATACGCAAGTCGTAGTATACAAAGTAATGCCAATTGTGTATATTCCCGAATAATTGTGGCCATATTATGCGTGTTGCTAAGTCAAACAAACAACATTTTGGGATTGTAATTTTTCTAGGAACAGAAAATAAAGGATATTTTACTTAAAACCTGAAATCCCTATATCTTCACAACAGATTGGTATAATTAGTTTCTGTAAAAAGATTTTGGTAAGTTTTATCGGTCTTTATAAAATAGAGTGAAAATTATACTTATACCAATGAATGGCTAGACGTGACGCTATAAAATTGTCAATCGATGGCGCGTATCTTGAAGTACATTTCAAAAGTTTTTTAAGTACTAAGAGGGTTTTGTTCTTTGCTCAAATTTAATCTCTTTACTGGTCTTTGAAATACTGTGAGTCGAATAGCAAATTTATTTAATTTTTACATTAACTAGTCAAATAACATACAGGGTGTTCCTATTGAAAAACTTGATAAAAATTAATTTAAAATATGTCGTTTTTGAAACCTTTATGAACACCGTGTATAAAATAGATAAACACTATTAGATTCATAATATCTCTTGATCCCTTGTCATAAATCTCACCCAAACCCATGGTTTCAAAAATAAATTTAGATGGGTTTTTTGATTTTTCTTTCCAGGACCGTAAAACTTAATTTTTTTAGTTTTTTGACTAAGACTAGACTACCAAAGCAAAATGAATACAATTTTGGATATTTATAAAGGACCCTAATACGAGCCTAAATATGCAATAAAATACGGGGTGTTCCATTTAAAAAAATATAACTTTTTGTTATCACACCTTTTTGAAAGATACTTGAAGAATACTAGAAACATGACGTGCTATTGCAAGACCCTGTATATTATGTAAGTAGTTTCTGTATCCGCCACTGACCGTACCTAAGGAAGATTCCTTCTGTGGGATAATTTTGTCAATTGCTAAGCCCAACTTACGGAAAATGTTTGGATTATAGTAGTGGTTTTTTCTAATCAAGAAAGAAAATTAGCGGCTAGCAGATAGTGTGGTTGTTTGTTCTACATTAAAGTACGGTAAAATTTTAATGTAAAATGCAGATACTTTGTCCGCTAGACGCTAATTTTCTTTCTTGATTATTATTACGGGCACAAAACAACTAACTACTATCAGTGTTTTTCTCTTTTAAAAACCATATTGGCATTTCGAGTTCAAAACCTCAATTATTTTTTTTTAATTGCCCGGATGGATAAGTCTAGTTCAAGACCGAGTTCAACGATAAACCTGTCGAAAAAAAAAGGATTGCTGAGCCGAGTTCAACGTTGAACCATATATTTATGAACTTGAAATGTACAACCGAGCTTAAGTTTTATTGTTGGATGAAGTTTTTGAGTAAAGAACGGAAATGTTTATACTTGTAGATTAGTATCAAGGATATAATTGGTAGATAAACACGTAGATTTTTTTTGGCATAGATGTAATTCCACAATCTCTTTCTATTTCTTTGAATTCATCACAAAAATAAAAACACTAGAATATTACAATAACGTTTATGAGAAATTACATTTATAAATATTCTACCACACCCATTTTGGAGATTTAGCTGGTCCTTTCTTTGACTTCCTGTGTGTTTCAATCTCTACACCAGCGCCTGTCAATGGGTTTCTAGCTATAGCTGACTCTGACACCTTTTCCTCCTTTTTGGTGGTTAGCTTATGAAAAACTGGGTATTTTTTCTTGGTTGGACTACATCCGTTGCTTGATATAGGCGTCTTTTTCTTCGGCGATTGTCTTTCACTATACATTTGCTCAGAATCAATATAGGCAGCTTCTTCGGATCTAGAAGTCTCCTGATGCTCCCTTAACTGCAAATCTTCCAGTTCTTCATTAATGTCGTTCAAATTTTCTCCCGTATAATCATTAAAATCCCCGGTACCGTGGTGGACCTCGGGTAAATCCATAGGTTTTTGATAGCCGGATGAAGATCCATATTCAAAACTTGACGATCCGTGATGAAGGTTTCTTCTGCGACATAATTTTGTCAATTGGCATGCACCGTTTACAGAAAACATTTCAGTTCCATTAGTATCACCTTCTTTTGGTTCTTTGAGATTAAATATGTCGCTAGCGTTGCGCATTTTTCGTTTTTTTATATATAAATAAATATAAGAAATTGATCCAACTGAGATGTCAAAGTCACTCGAAATAGCAGGTTTGAAACAATTACCAGTTGTTATTATTTCATTATCTAAAACTATAAAGCCTTGGGATTGACCAGGTAAAAGATTGCTTAAGTCAAGGGGGGCTTTCCAAAAATATTTATAAGGAATATAAAAAATGACTCATTATAAGTAGCTGATTCAAAAGAGTGTTACCTTTCAAGCAGTGGCGGCTCGTGATAGTCGATACAGGTGGGGCCAAAATATCAAGTCGAAAATCTTTGATGAGAATACAGGGTGTTACAAATTTGATGCATTGACATTGCTATCTCGGTAACTATAAGAGATAGAAATTTAATTAAATGGAGGCAAAGCATGAAGCAATGATGAATTATTTTTAAAAAAACGAGAAAAAATTAATTTTTGTTTTTATCTTCTACTCTACGATAAAATATTGATTATTTTGACAAACCAAGAGCACTTACTTAAGACAATTTTTATGTTCTTCAAGAAGATAATTTTATTTTTCAGATACGAAGTTCGTTTTTTAGATGCCTATGTGTGAGGGTGGGTGGGTGTGTGTGTAATTAGGTTTCATGGCTCTAGTTAAAACCAAATGGCCAGCACCTGATACCTATATCAACCTAATTTTTTTTTTTTAATTTTTAAGTTTTTCAGTAGCTTTTGACCTCTTAAAATTATTATCTTGAAAAATACCTTAAGAAAGTGCTCTTGGTTTTTTAAAATAATAAGTATTTATTTTGTCTAAAAAAAATTTAAAAAAGTTTTTCGTTTATTTTTTCGGATATCTCTGGAAGTCATCGAAATTTGATTAGAAATTTAACAAATTGTTCAGCATTAAAATATGCAACTTTGCCTCCATTTCACAAACTCTATATATCTTGTAGTTACAGAGAAATCAATGCTAGTGCATCGAATTTGTAAAACCCTCTTTATAAAAAAAAATCGAAAAAACTTACCGACTAATTAAGTGGAGCATTTTAGTAGTTGTAACAAAAAATGTTCACAAAATATTCAAATTTTCTTATAAGAACACTTACTTCTTTGTTTTTTATTTGAAAATGATTCAATCACTTTTGTTCTTGAAGTTATCAATATTGTTTACAAAATGTTTTTCGACAGGCTACATACCTAAAGCGCTAAGTCTTTCCTCTTTTATTTTATTCACATTTTATTTATTTTAAAATTGATAAACCGGAATCAGTAATATAATCCACTCACGGACTGACCTAAACCTAACCTACAAGAATAATTTATTACAGTAAAAACTGTTTAAAAGGAATATATATTAAAAGTTAATATTTCGACAGGGTAAACCGTATTGAAACAGCTGCCATCTAATATTGAGTAGTGGTCCGTGGTATCAAAGACGAAGGCCTAATCCAATTGGAACTCTGCACTCCTGACAATATAAAGCACGTGTAAATTCTCCAATCCCGGCCGGATCTGAGGATCTGGCCCGCCACAAAATTTCTGAATTCCTTATGCTTCAGTAAGAGAGGGCGATATATCATTATCTCTTTCGTATAAGCGACAAACCTTCGATGAAAGTCTGGCCATACATAGAAATCGCCGGCGTTGGGTAGCGCGAAAGAATTTTCGCCGCGTCGGGGAGTTTTTGCACCGTTATGCGTTATCATATATCAAATGAACGCAACGTCTTGAATTTCAAATTATTCACATTCACAAAAAGGATGAAGCGTAAAGATGCAAAGCAATGATTGTGAGTGTGAGTGAAAAAATAGCTTGGTGTTGTACAGGTAGGTAGGGCCATGGCACTGTGGCCCTACTGTACGAGCCGCCACAGCTTTCAAGTCGAAACAACAAGGTAATGTTTTTGTTTAAAGGTTGAATACAATGACGTTTCTTTAGTTTTGGACTTGCCTTGTCTTGATTTCTTTTACATTACATAAGTATTTGTTTTAAATCATTACGTTTCAACTGGTAAGCATCTTCAGTCGTCTTCAAGTTAATACTGTAGTATTTATTTATTTATTTACGGTAAATCCACTTTACAAGAAACAATATACATTTTACATAAATAAAAAAAAAATGCATAATATATATATAAAAAATAATGTATAACATAAATGCTTAAAACAATAGATAGAGTAATTGTACAATATTTACAACACGTAACAGCCCAGTGCAGGTCCCTAGACTCTCGACCTTAACATCCTCCTAAAACCAGCCAAAGAAGAGCCAAAAATGCATATATTATGCTCTTCCAATAGTTCGTTTGCCTGCCTGACAATTCTGGTCATTGATTCATTCTTCCCATAATTAGTGGAGTGGAAAGGTATTCTAAAAGTATGAGTATGGCGACCACGCCTTTCAACGATGTTGAAGTTTATAAGACCCAGAATCACAGGACAGTCAATACGACCAATGATAATATTATGTAAAAAACAAAGATCAATAACAATACGCCTAGACTCCAAAGTTCCTAATCTCAACAGAGTTAAAATATCATCATAGGTATATTCATCACGAAAGAGACCCAATCTGAAGGCCGCAGATCTCAGGAATTTGCGTTGAACTCTCTCAATAGTCTCTATATAGATTCTGTAATTAGGAGACCAGATTACCGAGCAATACTCAATTTATTCATACAATACTGATTCTTTAAAAAGAAATCGGAAGCTTTTGTTAAAATAAAGAAGTTAGCATTTTTTCTGGCTAACCCGGTCCTTTCTAAAGGTGTCGTTTTTAACTATGTGTACCAATTTTCAAAAAACTATATTGAGTCGTATTTGAAATAATTGCAATATTCAAGACCAATTATCACTGTTCGAGACTTTTAGACACCGTGGATTTTGTATAAATAATTATTATCCTATAAGCAGAGTTATTTAAGATATTTATATTAACATCATAACGAGCATCAATCTAATATGTATTGAAAAATTGTACCAATTCCCTTAAGCTTATAATATATTGATTAATTGTTGTTCCACCGTGTTGCAAATGCGTTACATCTACCCAATAAATTATGCTTTGGGTCAATGTAGTTAGACATTTGCCCTAGTTTACCTTACATGGTGAGATATGCAATAATTATAATATTAATAATTATATATTAATTCACAAAAGCAGTCTGTATTTTAACAGCTATTTTGTTTATTTAACCCATTTTTTAATATCTTATAAATGTGTTAATAGTAGTGGAAAAAAAATTATATATTATTAACCATGGTTTAGACAGCTATACCTACTATTATAGCGATTGCGTCTTAAATCCCTCATCGCTTCGCTCCTCGTGATGCTCGAGCAATAATGAGATATGGTGAGTATGAGGTTCATAAGCTGGGCCGTAGAAAAAATTATACTCTACAACTAGAGTGGATTATTCATATTGTGCTCGGAAGATTTACTTCCTTGTGCTATATGGACATCATATCCACTCTTGTAGTACAACTTATTATACACTCTTAAAAATAGCATGGTATGGATTACTAAAATTTGGTTCTGACAAATATTTATTTTCATGAAATCGGACTCAATCCAAAAATTAGTTTTTACAACCAATAAAAAATTGTCGTTATTGAACTAATTAATAACATTAACCAACCCAACCTACAAATTTTAGTTGTCACAACGAAATTTTATATACGGATAACTAAATTTATATGGTACTTCCGCTTTTAAAATTAGTTGTCACAACTAATGTGTAAATATGAAAATTAAAAAAAAAACTTCTATCTACAAATTTTGGCAAAGCAATCATTTATTTGGGCCAAACTTGAAATTTTCATAGAGTAACAATTATGTATGTAGTCACAACATTGTGTTTATTATCTTTTTTCTGTACTTTCTAATTGTTAGAAAGAAGTTGAATCATAAGTAAGTAAAAATTTTATATATTTGTCATTGCAGTTGTACATTAGAAAGTTCGAATGAACTGCTTATAACGCATGGCAAAATTAGCAAGTTGATTTGATAGAAATAACTTTAAAAAAAGTCTGTTTTATTTCTAAAAAAAAAGTCATATGTAATTTATACTTAGTAACGAAAAATATTCCTTTCTAGGTCCCCATTTAAATAAAAAAATGCCTTGGTATTACTACTCTATTAGGTATGCGTAAACTAATTGGAATAAATTATCAGGGATATTATGGTTTCTTTAAAAAAAATTATTTCCAATGTTCTTGTTCTCTAATGTTCTTTATAATACTATGCAATACAAAACAAAAACACTAGATTTTTAACTTATTTTACTCAACCTTTTGGGTTGTTCAATTGCTTATAGAACTGAATTGTCCTTTTTCATCGGGTCACCTTGCCATGCTTTATAAAAATCTCATTTAAACTTTCTAATGTACAACTGCAATGATAAAAAATAATATGTTTACTTACTTATGATTTAACTTTCTTCTGCCAATAAGATCGTACACAAGAAAGACAATAAACACAAATAAATTACACCAAATATTGTCACATCCATTTTCCACACGGGCACGGCCATGAAAATGGCCAATTATTGCCTTAAAATCACGAAAAAATGGACACGGACCTAAACATCCTGACAGTCCTGGCTAGAATGATGTCACATGTCACCCACTGGGCAAGGGCGTCAAGTCTCTGTTGATGCCGTTAGTTATAAATATGAAGAATAATATTACTTGAAAAGAAAAGTTAGTTCTGGTAACTGAGAATGTATCTTAATCAAAATTAACAAAATCATAGGGACTACAAATTTATAATGTGTTATTACAACAAGCTTAATTGATAAATACAAGTTTGTAGGAACTTTAATGTAACATTTAAATAGGATATATACAGAGTAAAAGTCAGCTAAACAAAGTATTTTATTTCTGCCAACTAATATGAAAACAAGATATTTTTTTTTTCTGATGGCATAATTTTTTGGTAAATATAACCAAAAAAAAATCTTTTTTTGTTCCTTAATAAAAATAGTTATTTTTGGCAACGTAAACACGAGAACAAATAAAAATTAGTACCAAATACCAAGTCATTTTTAAGAGTGTATTATCAGTAAACTTTCCTGGTGCCCTTCGTATCTTGTCTTATCGGATCAATTATTAATGATAACAAAGCAGTTGCGAATCGTATATCAATCCCTACAAAATGTATGTTAAGTTTCGAACGCAATAATATTAAAAACCCATTTAGCACCAAAAAAAAAACATTCAACCAATACACAGAGAAATACAGGAAACGACATACCCATACAAGTAAGCAAACAAAATCTGTGACAATGCCTTAGTAGACCATAGAATTTCCGGCGTGACATCGTTCCTATTTCTTGTATATTCTTTTAAAGTCGGCCGTGGAAATTGTAAAGTCAACAATAAATTGATTCTCTAAATAGAACGCTTCTGCTCCTTAAGAAAGTACACGAGGGACAAACATGTCAAATTTTTAAATATTGCCTGCATTCTTTATATTGACGTACGCTATTCACAATAGGGCTGCACGGGGCGGAAATGTACACAAATAATATAAAATTTATTCTTCCTATATTGTAATAGGTTTTATATGTAAGATAAATGTGAGAAAAGGCAAAAGTAAGCATTTTATTATAGAGGTGAGATTACCGGTGACTTTCAAGTAACCGGTATACCGGTTACAGCGACTTTAAGGTCACCGGTATTTTTAACAGCGACTTCAGACCCGGTGACTTTCATAAAAATCTCTACCTTTAGATGAAAATATTTTTAAGAGGAAAAACTACAGAGATAATAATAATAATAATAATATCGTATGGGTTATTATTATTATTATTTTTTTTTTTTTGTAAATAATTTACAAATGGCGAGGTTGAAGCAAGCTCCCTCACTTAACCACTAGGTATTTGGATTTTAAAATATTTTAGAGCTTGTTCTTACTGTTTGATGATTCAATCACTGCGTGTAACCCTTTTAAAATCATTTATATAAAAAATATATTTGCATACCTTCATATTATCTAAAAAATCTTTTAAAAAAATAGTTTTTAACAAATAAACTTTTCGCACAAGCTCTCATAAAAACTAAACATTAAATATCACTAATCTATAAACACAACTTTCAAAAATAAAAATATACGGTGACAGTGAAATAAAAACCAAAATGTAACCTAAATCCTATAATCCTCTCAAACCACGTCAATCCGTGGCATCACCCTGCAAGTTATGCAAATACTACCTTCTCGAGCTTGACCAACCACAAGCAGAAATAAATTTTATTATTTTAATATTGTTTCCGCTGTGTTCAGCAACCAGTCATACAGGTCGCTGCACAGCCCGGCGCCTCGATGAGAATCGAAAATCCAATCGCGCTGTTATCTGTACTCGTAGGTCACTGTTTAGGTCGCTGGTCGCTGTTTCGGTCGCTGGTCGCTGTTTAATATTCGCATTTCGAGCAGTTACCAGTGACTTGATCTGATCGGTCACCGGGTAAGCCCGATACTTGGAGCGGCGACCTGGGTGTGGTACGGTAGGTCGCGGTCGCGGTGACTTGGGTAATTTGGTCACCGCTAATACCGGTGACCAAATAGGTCGCCGGTATAAGTCACCGGTACAAAAATATCGCTCATCTCTATTTTATTATACAAAGTGACCCGTAACTTATGGGCTGTAAAGTAACTGGAGATACTAGACATTTAACTAAGCCGATTATGTCCTATAAGTTTTTTCGGATTGTCACTTTTGTTTTTTTTTTGTTAATTTAATTAAACTGCTGGACAATTGCTTTCAAGCAAGAAAAATTTAGATTAAATATAACAGTTAATATTTTCTGAACCAGATATGATATCGACTTACAGTTTTGAATGGTTGATAAATTCATCCCTTGGGAAACAATTGTCAATATTGGATTTTCATTAACTGTCAGAAAATTTTATATACAGGGTGTTAAAGACATATAGGTGTTTATAAGTACGCCACTGTACATCATAACATTTAGGTACAACTATTGTTACTGAACATAATCAAGCGTTTTATAAGGTATAATAATCACTCGCAAAGTTTGCACGATACAACGCACAGTGAGATCTAGCCACCAATAAGTTAAAATAAAGCAAGGTTTTCCAAAAAAATCGGTATTTCATAAAATATAGCAGATATCAAAAATTTGACAAATTACTTTCTTTGCTATGAACCATTGATTCAATTGACGTAAAGTAATAAAATTTAAAAATATTATTGTGAAAGTTACACGCCATTAAAATTGGAGCAAAAATCATCGTCTTCTTTAACACCCTGTATATAAAATTTTCTGACAGTTAAAGAAAATCCAACATTGACAATTGTGTCCCAAGGGATAGATCTATCAACCATTCAAAACTGTAAGTCGATATCATATCTGGTTCAAATATTAACTGTTAAATTTAGGCGAAATTTTTCTTGCTCGAAAGCAATTGTCCAGCAGTTTATTTACTATGTTTTTTTATGCTTTGGGATGTTAAAAGGGAAATATTTCGGAAACCGTTAAAGATATTAAGATCAATCAAGTACACATTTTTGACTCAGAAAATGCCCTTTTTAAGAAACTTAAATTGAAAACACCTAATATCACAGGTAAGAAAAAGAAATCATAGATTTACGAAGCCCAGTGTATGCAACTAGCGCCCTCTAGTTTGAAACTTAAAAATTTCTACAAATTCTTATTTCTTGCTTATAAAAACATAATATTGCCAACGTTCAATTCGATTCATTAAACCGTTTTAAAATTATGGCTTATTTTCGAGAATAAACTTTTACTTTCAACACCCTGTATCTCTAGAACGAGTAACAATCCGAAAAAACTTATATGACTTAATCGGCTTAGTTTGATGTCTAGAATCTCCAGTTACTCTACGGCCCATAAGTTACGGGACACCCTGTATGTAAGATAAATGTGAGAAAAGGCAAAAGTCAGCATTTTATTATATTAGTTACCTACGTTCGGGATATGTCCTAAATAAGGAATGAAGAATTGTGGCAATTTAACTATTATAGTCTATTTCAGAAAGGTGTAGAGTAATAAAAGCTCATTAGGTATGCAAAGGGTCTACAGAGTGACCCAATGAATATTTAAGCCACTTTCATAATTTGGCATTTCATTGCAAAATTATTTATTTTCATCAAGTGCAGGTAGTATCATCGGGGTTTGGGTCAATTTATGGGTTTTGCCTATTGTTATCCATTCACAAACACTGAAAATGGGGTGACAAAGGCATGCATTATGTACATAGTATTAGCACAGAGAATGATAGGTCGTCGCTGTCGCTATACCAGAGAGGACACTTCGGGTTCTGACCAATCAGGATTTTTTTCAAGATGGCGGAGGGGACACCGGGTGCCATAGCAACCAGGCCGAAATCCGACATTTTCATTGGCCTGGTGTCCCCCTTATTTATGAATGACATAGTATTTTTACTACGACGTTTGGCAGCTTTTACGTTTTCTAACCTTACTATTTCTAGTGTTGCTGGGACTTTATATGATGAAGCAAATCCATTGATTTATTTGTTATTATTTTAATATTTTGTGATAAAGATATTTTATATCTTTGAACAAGACTAAATTTGTTTTACAGTATAGTATGTACCACAGAATTTCCTTCACTTTAACAATAGGGACATTAAAAAAATCGGTATAGATTAAATTTTATCAAGGCTAGGAGCTTTCAACACCACAAAATTTGCAACACTATATATCTATCTCAGAGGTAGTCACAATAGTATTAACAACTTTGTGTATTTTCCCAATTTTATTTAGTTTCTTTTAAACATTTTAGGCAGGCAAGCTCGGCTTTTATTTATAGAGTACCTACATTAAACGTTGGATTATTATTGTCATATTAGGTATAGATATTAGTTGCAGCGGGAATTATTCTTGTTTATTTCCTAATCAGATATATTCAATGGGGTGGTAGGCCGACTATCAGCACAGAATATATAGCTACGCAACTATATATTCTGTGCTATCAGTCTTCAAGCAAATAATGTTGCGGCCAAAAATTTGCCGGATCTTGTATTTTTAATATGATTGTATGCATTACCATTACAGTCACATATTTTGACCTATTGTGAAGTATTTAAGCAATTTTAGATCAAATTTATATTTAATAATTAAATGTGTCTACACAAAAAATTTAACTAGTTGATATTAAATAGATAAAAGAGGAAATAAAACAATTAACTTTCCCAAGGAAATTACCTGCTGCATCATGTTTGTAAGCCTACCTACATGTATGTATTTAAAGGCCATTAAATTACTAGAGTTATAAAGAATGCCAGAGGGTAAAAAAAAGACCAGGAATAGATTTAAAATATATATTGAGTTACCAAATGATCACAGTTTTGTTAAAACATTCAGTTATATGACTAATAAGTATCAGAAAATCCACTTATTTTGTATGCATCTATTCATTTTTTTAGGTACCAAACATCTATTGTTGATGCTCCTGTAGCCTAAATACGAAGATCTAAATGCAGCTATTGATCTTTAATTCCAGCCCAATCTGTAATAAGCAAGCTCTAAACCTAATAGGCTACATTTATGAAATATCTATAGGCAATTTAGTACAAAATAAAAAAAAAATAATTACAAAGTTAGGACCTATAAGGAATGTTAATGACATTCAACGCCAGTTTATACAAAAATGGAGTAAGCGCCACTCAAAATTAACAATTGCATAAATTATTTACACTATTTACAATAATTTGAACATTTCAGGTACTGAGTTTAACATATATAGACTGTATAGACCTTTTAAATAAGTAAAGAACATGGATTTTTGAAACAAACACCATAATAAAAACTGTATTAACCTTACTAAACAGTAATATTGGAAAATATGTACAAAAGTTAATTTTCCTTAAAAACCCGTGATCCAGGATTGGATATATTTCACTTGTCTTTCTTCTTACACTGAAGGTTTCTAGATCTTGATTAGCTAAATAAAATATGGTATTATTTAAATATCAAATACGTATTAATGAAAATAGAATAAATTAATATATATGACTAAATTTTGTATCATTATTAATAAAAACCACTTAAGTAGATTAAATAAAACTAGCCTGAAAAGGGTCTCGGGAACATCTTTTCCACAATCAACCTGATAGTCATAACTTCTTCGTTACCTAAAAATAACAATTAATTTTGTGTTTGACACAAAACTTTTGATACAGTGTTACTAAGTATGTGCAAGAAAAAAGATTTTTCAAAAAAACAACAAAGCTACTAGTCGCAGTTTCAACAAACTGTCCTTGTTTTTTTTTTTTGAAAAAACAATGGTCTCTAATAAATGGACTACTTCTTTAAATTAAAAAAAATAATACTTCTAAGTACTTAATTATAATCGTGGTACAGTGTACACACTGGCTGATTGAAATAAACATACTTACTTTATCTGTATTTTAACAATCATGATTTTCCTGACGGCACATTCGGTTTCTATAGAGGGCTACTAAATTCTGGGGCATTGGGATTCTGGCAAGTTATTCTCAATTACTTCATAACTTGTAACCTGTGGTTGTGTATTTGCAAACTTAAAAAAACTTACATTACCTCTTGGGGAATTAGGAAAGTTGTGACAATAATAAAAATATTTTTCCTTTGCGTCTTCTCATTTTGAAATAGTTCGATAGTTGAAAAATTATATGCCAACCACGTTGAGCAGTAAACCAGAATGGTTTATTTATATTTAACGCTTGAATCAAAGCCCTAAGTTAAGACGGACATAAATAATAAATTTTGACGTGAAGAAAAGTTTTGTCAAAATTTTGAGGTTAGAACAACTATTTATGAATGAAATGATTTCATCCCGTCGAAAAACTAAACTAGTATCTTATTAGGAAAGGAGCACATTGATCATCGTTTGTTATTGTTGGATCATAATATGAAAGAAAAAGATGCAAGGCAATCTGAGTGATCCTAGACAAAAAAAGTAATCAAATCCTTGGCGCGAAAATGAACAGCCAATAAAACTCTTCGAAAATCTCAAGGTCACCAGAGAATTCGGCGAAAATATGAGAGTGTCCACCCAGTGGTATTAGGTAGGGGTGGACGGGGGAATTCCGCGCTCGGGGGATTTCTGCGCATCGATATTTTGCAGCTCAGTTCAATTATTTCAAAATTTAAACACAGGGGCGCCCTCTCGTATTTACCCAGCGAACATCCGCTCGTAATTTAACGGCATTCGTAGTGTTGGTTTAGACATGGTAGCCGATTGTTTGTTTTTCGCCGCGCTGATGTAATTTTCGAGTGAACTTGGAATGGCGGTAAGTGCCTTTTATAATTAATTTTTAATAAATCTATTGCGTGACTGTTTTGCTTTATATGTGTAAATAATTTCATACACATGAACAATAAATTGTATTTCGTCATTAACTGGCAGTGATAAATTAGGTTAGGTGACTCACATCGGGGTAATTTCGCGCTGCGCGGTATTACCCCATGTGAACATTTATGCCTATATTAAGTATTTGTGTTGATGAAGGTTGCCACGATGGAAAAAGGAATATCCGGGTTCCGCGCTGATGGAATATGGCCCACAGACCCTAATAAGTTCTCTGAAGATGATTTCAGATTACATTGAAGTTTCAGATATGCAAATAGCAATAAACCTAAATGAAACTGATTTTATGAATATAACACTTTAGAACAGTCAAATTTAACTGTTGAGTTCGGGCAGATGACCAGACCACAAACGGAACCGTCAAGGTGTGGAGAGGACTCCACCTAGAAATACAAAGCAACAGTCAATAAACCAGTGGGCCGAACCACAACCGGGATCATCGGGATATGATGAAACCATGCACAGGACACCGCCTAAGAATATTGGATGACAGTCAAATATGCGAGCTGAACCACAGCCCGGAACATCAGGAAGTGTTAAAACACAGTTTGCATCATCCTTTTCCAATTTTCCGTCTTCATTAAAAGTAACTATTGAAAAGATAGCATCGCTTTCTGGTCCAATTTCAAACAAGGGTTCTAAATCACGTGCCATTACAAACTCAGTTAGAAATAAAACAAGAGGAATCTTAAGAAAAAAGCCGAAGACAGGCAGAAAAAGCAGCAAAACTGGCTAGTAAAGCAAAGAAACGACTACTTACAGAGCAAGAAACCTGGATTAAGAAACTTACATGGAAATTTGTTTTGTTTACATTATATTTGATTTTCACCTAAACAACAAACTTTGTTTTTAGTTTCTCGGCTCTATTTAATCTCTGCGCATAATTACCCCATCGCATGCGCGGTATTACCCAGTACGTGGGGGAATACCGCGCAAAGACAGTTTTTTAAACTATTTTTTTTTCTTAATTGGTATACGTAGTTAAACCTTTTTCTTGTGGTAAGAAGGTTCCAAATAGGTGCAAGATTCAGTAGTCAAATTATGAAAGTTTTTGTGTACATTGGAAGGATTTTGTGAGCATTTTCTCTTAGATGCGCGGAATTCCCCCATCCTCCCCTACCTACACTTATTTTTTATTAAACATTATAAAAAAAAATACAAAACACATTATACAAAAATTAAATTGTAAAAAATCATAATATTCTTTGTCATCTGAGAAATTGTCATCTCCTCCCGACGTTATAATTACCGGGTCGACGGTCCGATCGATCAGGTGGTCAAGATCCCACATTTTATCCTCGTCTTTAGTGACATGATGGACTGCTTTTCGCCAGTTCTCTGGTGTCACTTCCTTAATGGCTTGATCAAACAGTAGCTTAACGTATTTCATTTTGAATGTCGTGTTAAAAATTCTTTCACTTGCGCCCATATAAGTTCTATAGAATTTAGTTTAAAATGATATGGCGGTGTGCGCAGCACAGTTATACTATGTTTTTTAGCTATATCTTCCACGGCATATTTCATAAAACGATGTTTGAGTAAATTTGCTATAGCTAATAATTCCTTCTTTATCCAATCATCTTTGTTTTCTTTGGTTAGTTATTATAAATAATTTAATGCACCAAATTTACCTGCGCCTATGGCCGACACCGAAATTGAACCGAACTGGACGGAATTTCCCATTTTATTACTCTACGCCTTTCTGAAATACACTATAGAACTAATATTTTAATTAAATTTGGCAATTCGCATATATTTAAATTGACCTGCAGTACTCCTTGTCGGGTTGTATAGAGATTTATGACCGTAGGGCCGTAGGCCCCACTTTCATAAGGCCCCGCGTTCGATCTGAGCGACACTATACTTATTCTTATCAGTGGCGGCTCGCGGTCTTAAAAAATGGTGAAGAGCTAGGTACAGTGCGGGTACTTAAACAAACATTGACTAAAAACCCGAGTAACAAAACGTCTCTCTTATCCTCATCTGTCCAACGACTGAATGGAGTTTCCAACAAACTACAAACTATGTCATTAATTGAGTTTATTTTTAAAACACACAACTAAGTAGGTACATACGTACACACTACTGAATTAACTGAAAAGTAATAACAAACTTTTTTAATCACACAGTAAATCACATAAAAATGATATCTATAACCGTAAGTTTCGCGAAGCCTCAAAATAAATACCATCATAACGTTATTTTATAACGTAATATATCGCATTTAATCATGTATTTTTAGCACATCATTAGCACGTCAATAAATGGCGCTCTAGTGACATATGACGTCATTTTTAAAGTACAGTTAAGAGATGACGAATAACTGACGTCATATTAACGTCAGTCTGCTGCCTGGGATATAGACGTATACTTGCAAATAAAAGTACTTTCTTGAAAAATCTTGTAATCGGAAATAAAATTAATCTCACCCATGTTACATAATATTATAGGATTTGAAGAGATTTCAGGGCTCCGGGGCACATTCTCTAAGAAAACGTATAGTGTATAGATATCCCTCGAAAGGGCAGGATATCAGGGATTAAAGATTTTTGCCCCTGCATGGATAAAAGATAAACACAGTTGCATCACTGTTACGCATTAGGTAATGGATGAAAGGATTTTTAAGGATTCGCCATGGTTTGGACATAACGGATATTTAAAAATAATAATTTGTGTGTATCCGGCAGCTACACGCTATAAATTGCTCATTAATAAAAGATAAAATTTGCCAGACGGATGGCTCGGGTTTGTTTGGGTTCGTCCGGGTTGGTTTAGAAGAATACAGGATTTTCAGCATACTGTGAACTTTTTATTTAATGATATTGGACCAGTTCCCCCATCAATTCATTCTCTCTAGTGAACCAAAATTCAGATTTCACGAGTTAGTAAATGCCGATATATTAGCGTTTAAAAATTCAAATAGCGGAGTTTCATCGGATGGCCAAAACTGGCTAATAACACTACTTGAAACTGATGGATACTCTGGTTTAATATATTATGCAGTAGATACAAACCACCCATATACAAAATTATTGTTAATTTTTGCATATACTTTACAATTACATATATTACTGCTGGATAAAATATATTTTGAAAGATCTTAGTAATAAAGTAGTAGAGTTTAGTGTCCGTATAATTAAATAGAAAAGAAGGTTTTTTAGCGGCAGGCGGACAATGTAGTGAATCTATCTTTTGCATTGAGTACACAGGGACGCCAAAGGTAATGGGCTTCCTGGGGCACAGGTAGACAATGACAGGCTGTTTCGTTCTTATTAGAACTCATCAGAAAGCCATAACCTGTAAGCGACCCCCAGTACAGCGAGACTGGCATTGTATTACGGGTTGGCAGCGCACAGTGGGTATACTGCAGCGCGGACTTATTTGAATCTACAAATCCGTAGAAAAATTGGGGGATGCGATAAATGTTGCCTATACTGGTGTGTTGGCCTAACGTATTTGGTTTATTGTTGCTTCGTCACGACTATCTTTTGGATTGAGTTGATTCCTATAGATGGCGTTACTGGGTTTTCATCGCGTTTTTATTTCTTAAAAATTCCTTGAAAGCATTGTCTCGCTGTACTGGGGGTCGCTCCTGTTAGATGTTACCAGAGCTTTTGACAAAGTATGGCACCAAGGACTGATCTACAAAATGCATACCCTAGGGTATGCAGTAAACACCTGTAAGCTAATTGCTAGCTATCTGGAAGAGAGGACCTTCAGTGTCAAAATAGGACAGCAACTGTCAGCGCCCAGGACATTAGAAGCAGGAGTCCCGCAGGGCTCAGTGCTAGGACCCCAGTTGTATAATATATATACAAGTGACATACCCAGAACACCAAATGTCTTGTTAACAACTTTTGCTGATGACACCGGTTTTGCGCATACCGGCAGAAACGTCAGGCAAATCTGCAGAGTACTACAAAGGGAAGCGGACAGGATAACGCAATGGTGTATTAAATGGAAGATCAAAATCAACAGCCAAAAAAGCCAAGCCATATTACTACAAAAAAGACGAATGACACCGCCGGTGAATATTTTCATAGACGGCGAAGAAGTAGAATGGTCTCCAACTGCCACCTATCTAGGTGTCACATTGGATAAAAGCTTAACATGGAAAGAACATATCAATACAGCGATAAATAAAACCAAAGCAGGCATGAGTAGGCTTTATCCCTTAATCGGGAGAAAAAGCACCATGAACCTCAAAACCAATGATAAAGGCCATAGCCAGACCACAGCTTACCTACGGGTCAGCAGCGTGGGGCTATGCCGCCCCTTCTCATATTAAGAGACTTGAGTCTTTAGAAAATCGCTATGTCAGAAATGCAGTAGATGCACCCTGGTTCGTCAGGAATGTGCAAATACATAGAGATGTCAACTGGGAACCCCTATCAACCTTTATGAAAAGGAAAGCCAGGAAAATGTTCGAAGAAATAAGAATGCATCCAAATGAAGAACTACGCAGACTCACGGATTATAATCCAAATGAAGTATTAAATCCAAGGAGGGCACATAAGAGGCCAAGAAGTCAATTATAGTTATTAAGAAAAGTGATAGTGATAGTGAAAAGTGAAATAAGTTAAGTGTAAAATATTTAAGTGAAATAATTAAGTATAATGTTAATAATTAATTAATGTAGATGTCTAATTACTAACCCATAAGCCAAAAAAATGACTTACACGCCAAAACCAGTACTGGCAGAGGCACCTCACACTATACACCAATACACCACAAACAACACATAAATACACCAACACAGTAAGTCATGTCAAAAATAACTAACCCATGAAATATTTAGAGATGATAAATTCCTGCATATGCGGTCAACGTATGCAGGTAGATCCAAAACAAAAACATGCCTCGGCATGGAGATGTGGAAAGATCAGTAAGACGTCTGGAGGTTTTTATAGGCCATTTCGGGCCCGGAAACTGAAAGAACGTGGGAAGTTTTAGTCGGTAGGCAATCCCTTCAGGATTGAATCCGACAGTACCTTGTCCCCACAAGGTCTCTTTGGAAGATCTCTCCTCGAAAAAAAAAAAAAAAAAAAAAATGGGGGTCGCTTACAGGTTATGGCTTTCTTATGAATTCTAATAAGAACGAAACAGCCTGTCATTGTCTACCTGTGCCCCAGGGAACCCATTACCTTTGGCGTCCCTGTGTACTCAATGCAAAAAATAGATGCACTACATTGTCCGCCTGCCGCTAAAAAACCTTCTTTTCGATCTTAGTAATTTCTTTTATACATTTGGACATAATTTAATCCAGCCACAGGGCACATTCAAAAAATAGTATTTTTTCGGATTAACATTTTAAAATATTTTTCTGGAACAAATAGATACTATTTATCGTCTATTTCAGAAAGGTGTAGACTAATAAAATGGGAAATTCCGCCAAGTTCGGCTCAATTTCGGTGTAGGCGCAGGTAAATTTTGTGCATTAAATTATTTATGATAACTAACCAAAAATTTTAGAGAATTAGGTTAACGGATATTAAGATAAAATAGTATTGTTTATAATATTAAAATGTCAAATGACTGCGTAATTTAATTATGGAAATTACCATGAGGACATGAATTCAAATGTTTTTGAGGACTATTTTGGTAAATAATAAAATATCTTCCAGCTGATTCAGTAGTAGAAGTTATGGACAACGCAAGCCATAATTTAGGACGGACAGAGAAGAATCCAACTTCATGTTGGAGAAAACAAGAAATTATCAACTGGTTAACCACCAAAAGTATTGAATTTGAAGATAATTTGATAAAGAATTAACTATTAGCTATAGCAAATTTACACAACATCGTTTTATGAAATATGCCATGGAAGATATAGATATAGATAAAAACATAGTGTAACTATGCTGCGCACACCACCGTATCGTTGCGAACTAAATCCTATAGAACTTATATGGTCCCAAGTGAAAAGATTTGTAATAAGACACCACACGGCATTCAAAATGAAAGACGTTAAGCTACTGTTTGATCAAGCCATTAAGGAAGTGATACCAGAAACCTGGCGAAAAGCAGTCCATCGATGTCATTAAAGAAGAGGAGAAAATGTGGGATCTTGACCACCTGATCGATTGTACCGTCGACCCGTTAATTATAACGTCAAAAAGAAATGACAGTTCCCCAGATGACGAAGAATATTATGATTTTTTATCATTTAAATTCTGTATATAAACAGTGATGCTAAATTTGTGGTCGTTACTTTACCTAAACAACCATTTTTAATACGTTCTCTAAAAATCAAATTAATAATTCTCTACCAAACATACAACCCGCTTCCCAGCTTTTTAAGCTTATACACACCCCCTTAGTTGGTGCAACGCGTTTGCAATAATGAGCTTGATCAGTGTTTACGAATGTGACGTCATTGTTTGCCCTGTCTGACATATTGCGAAATAGCGGAGGCAATTTCCTGTTGGGGTTGCAATTTAATAAGCCCTCTCTTTTCTTGCTACAGTTACTTAAAGATTTTAAATTAAATGTTGGACAAGAATTAAACATCAATATCTTTTGGTTGGGATTTTAATAAAGGAGGCTTGGTAGAATTTAAACAGCTGACTTAGAGGCCTGCACAGGCCTGGTTTTCATCAGGCGAGGGGAGGGGGAGACAACCCCTCCCTCCGAAACCAAAAGATTTAAACTATAAATAGGAAACGAAATTATGGAAGCGCTATCAATAACGCACCAATAGTATAATATGTATCAAGTGTGGTAAAATAGTAGTTTGTACAACAAGAGTGGATATGATGTCTATATCACACGAGAAAGTAAATTGAGCACGACGCCGTAGGCTGAGTGCTCAAACTTTCGAGTGCGATATAGACAATCCACTCGAGTTAAACAGTATATTTTTTTACGACCTTATGCTAAAAAATGTAAAAAAAAAGTTTGTAGGTTGCCGGGCTCGATCTCACGACCATTGGATCCATAGTAAAACGCTCTAACGTCTGGACTATTGAAGCGTTTAGTTAATTATCGTAAAACCAACTGAATAATGATGCTACATGAAATTAATTTTCTATGCACATTCAGCAGGTTGCATTATTGATAAATCTATTATAAATGCGTATAGATTTTGTTGTATTGAACAAATTAATAACATATAATTATTAAAATTATATAATTTAGTGTCTTGAAAAAGAAGGTGGAGCCTCAGTAAAAATAATATACTGTGATCGGTCAGTACTTTTAAGAACAACAATGGCTTCTCTGTAATTGACTACTGTGATTGGTAAGTTTCATTACCTATCTAGGATTGTTATAAAATTTTGCCGCACAGTTAACTGGAATAGCCTACTTTACCTGCCACTTAAGTGTAAAGGAAACAGCAAATTTCCATGTGGGAGTAGAAAAAGTATATTACGCACGAATAGAAAAATTGCGAACGGCGAGTACGGTAATTACATGAGTGCGTAATGGCTTTACAACACGCAATACCTACTACACTTTTCTACGACTCTTACTAATAAATTAAAGATCGATTTATAAAGTATCATATTTGAACTTTAAATCTCAAATAATGACAATGTCACTGTCAAATATTCAAATCGCAAGATAAATATCACGATTTGAGTGGTTCAAGGCTAACTTGATTGTTATACTAGACATCATAACGAACAGTTGTGCGTTTTTCTCTTTACACACAGTTGTGCGTATGAATGGACTTACTTATAGAGTGAACTGTACGTAAATCAATGTTTACTAATCTATATTAGTAAACATTGTTTTTCTTTTCTGCTCCTATGAGCAGAAAAATGAAATAACATGTATGATATCACTTTTACTGGTACGGCGCGAAATGCTTGCGGGATAAACTGATAACCATGCAAATCTACAAACTGTTAAATAAACCCGCCCGCGACACCCCCTTTGGCCTTTGCTTATTAATTTTATATTAAACAGTTTTATTGGTATTCGCATGCATAATCTTTACACGGCTATTGGCTTCTAATAAATATTAAATTGACTTCATTGACCTATTTTAACAGGAAAACTAAGGTAGGTAAAAAATGTATTTTCACCAAGCCTATAGGCAAACCCGGCATGTTTTTTTTATCTGTTTTAAATTACTAATATTAATTTGTATAACTCACTACAAGTTTACAAATTACAAACAAGTATTTTTTTATTTTAAAATTTTTTCTGGTGGCCCAAAAAAAATTTCGCCTTCATTTCCTGCGGCGCTGGTTAATCCCTTCTCCGATCCTGTTGCCAACCCTCCTTTATTTGAAAGGACAGTCCTTCATTTTAAAATTATGTCCTTTGTACTTTTGAAAGGTGTAAAAGGACTGTAAATGTCCTTTAAAATCCGAAAATAAATATATGCATTTAAGGAACCGCAAATAAACTAAAAAATAAAATGACCCAACCCATCACATAAATAAGCTAAAATATAAATTACATTTCTTCTTTGACTGCATATTTTAGAGTTTAATAATATGTTAGTTATTTTTTCTAGCCACTAATTTAATAGCCAAAACTTGTTATTCGAGAGCACGAAATTAAGGTTTTTAGGAGTGGTACAGGGTACAGTCAGTGGCGTATTTAAATAATGTATTCTTGGCGTAAATTACAAAGGTCTTGTAGGAAACGTTTAGTTTTTAAACTTTTCCTTCTAAAAGTCCTGTTTTATATAGAGATTAAGGTTTCAGACGCATATCGTTTTAGTTATTGATTTATGATGCAATTTTAAAGAAAAACGAGTAAAAAGAATAATATTTTATAGTAATTTTTCTATTATATTCTTGTCTGTTTCGTTTTCCCTTTCTTAAAGCTATTTTAAATCAATAAAAATATAACAAAATGCAATAAAATATTTTTACAACAAAAACAAAAAACCATTAGCTATTATTTTTAAAGAGAAAACTTAAAGTGAAAATTTTAATTAAAACATTTTTCATGGAAAAAGTGTGATAATTTATAATATAAAAAATAGTGTGGGAAGAAACGCGAATGCTTTATTATGAATATACAAAACGGCACTTAAGAAGAAGTATCTCAAAACCTAAGCATTTGCACCAAAAACTGCTCTTAGATCTACACTCCTAAAATACATGATTTCTGAAAAAATCATCAATTTTGGCGTGGTGGGCGATATTTACTTTATTTTTAATCATGAAAAACCAAGCCCGAAAAACGCTGGTTGGAGTCATACATAAATATGTCTTATGTTAACATTTTGGATTGACACCAGCTAGAAATAGAAAAAAAAGCATTTACAAAAACAAATTTAATCCAACCATGCAAGGAATAATTAAATTTTCAAAATTTGATAGTAGTTAGGTAAATTTTAAACAAACTTTGGGCGTGGCCTCGAAAATTATTCGCCCTCGGCGCTCTTACCCCTTCTTTACTAGGTACAATATCATAAAATACATATAGTTCCGACTGTCCCTTTCTCCAGAAAAAAAAATATTGTACTTAGGTACGCCCACTGAGCCCCCCCCCCGGCATATTTTCTGGCTACGCCACTGCGTATAGTGGTACCCAAAAATATTTCTGAATGTGTCCTTTATTCCAATAACCGAAAGTTGGCAACCCTACTGGAGATACTTACCAGTTGAAACGTTTTGTTTCAAAACAAATAAAGACAATGTAAGTCCAAAACTCTTCTATCGTTCATTCATTTTTGTATATTTTTAAAATCATTAAAAACACAACTTCCCATGTGATGCAGACTTTCCACTTTACCAGTGACCAGATAATAATTAAAATAATATAATAATCTATAAAAATAAGAGCTAAGGATTTTAAAATACTTATTTGCACCAACATAATAAATAATACATAGATTTACTGTTCCTTACATCTTACATCAATTATACATCAATAAATCAACCCAAACCAAACAGATACCGGCCGGACAAACAGATTCGATACATGAATCCAACTATAAAGCACCCCCGTCGTCCTGACAAAGTACCACGCAGGGTGAAAAATACAAATGACTTCAGGGGCGGGTTCAAAATGTAAAAGGTCTAAATGCTTGGTAGTAACGATACAGCTTAAACCGTCATAATAAAATAATAAATAAATAATGACGTTAAATTACGTTATTTTATAACGTGATATGTCGGTACATTATCACATCATTAGTGCTTCAATAAATGACGCTCCAGAGAAGTCATCCGTCCGTGACATAATGACGGTAAGATGACGTACAGAGAAAAACCTCAGTCTGCTGCCTGGGTTATTTTCATGCAGGAAAAAAATAAAAGAAAAATACACAGGGTGATTCCTAAGTTGATACTTCTTTTTTAGCTGTGTATAGAAGGCATTAAAATAAGCAACATTTTCAAATACCTTTTTTCAAAAAACTTAAAAATAGGCGAGATACAGAAGTCAAAAATCTAAGTGCGGGCCCGGTCATCAAAACGTAGCCTGCTATACTTTATGTTGTTTGTTTTATTAGTCATGCAATTTACGGGTTGGCGGTCAGTTATTTGGCAATACGCTGCGGTGTGTTTTTCTGAAGCTAATTAATTTTAAAATGGTTAAATTTGAAAACTATAAACTTGTAGATATGGTGGTAATTTACGGTGAGTGTCGTCAAAGTGCGGCTTCTGCTGCTTCGAAATTATGTTTAAGTTAGGCATATTTGATCCATAATGAAAAAAATTAATGTAAGTAAGTACCTTATTTTTAAGTTTTTTGAAATAAGGTATTTGAAAATGTTTTTTATTTTAATGCCTTCTATACACAGCTAAAAAAGAAGTATCAACTTAGGAATCACCCTGTATTAGTCAATAAACACCCTCAAAATAATTACTCATACTAATTATTATGTTCAAAAAATTGAAAATTATTTATTTTAATAAAAATAACTTTCTAATACTCCAATATTTGTACAGGGTGTCTCAAATTCGATGCTCATCATGGGTATATCGGAAACTCTAAGATATATACAGCATCGGTCCAATGGTGGCACAGTTGCGAAATTTTGTGCCCAGTAATATCGTAAAAAAATATGAGCTTTCTTTTATACTTTTTGAAATATTCTAAAAAAACTAAAATTTTAGGTTTTTGTTTTTTTAATTTATTTAACTTATTTTAACCGCTATAGAAAAACAAATACGACTTTGTGAAAGCAACTTTTTAGCCTTATACTACAGTGTTTTATAATTTCAGTATAACGTTTTGTTTCGGTGGAACTGTTATCAACTTTAATTTTTAAATTGCATCTTTAGTTTATTTTTTGAAATCTCTAAATTCAACCATGTATCACACTTGATACTTTTTAGACGTTTTGATGTTATCTTTATATCATAAAAAGGTGAGTACTCACTACATCTGTCAACATAATTAAGCCAAACAATCAAGTATAAAGTTCCCATCATAGCCACCGTAGGTTTGTTTAGTTTTATTTTATTTTGTTATAATTTATATTTAATCTTAAATTTGAGTTTTTTGTCAGTGTTGCTTGTGTGGTTGAATTGAACTTTTTATTTATTCATTTTTTATTAAAAACTAACATTGGCTCGAAACAGATATTATACTTAGTTAATTCATCCTATAATTGTTAAATTCTTAATTAATTTACATGTTGTATTTGGTAAAAATTGTTAAGTAACTGACACCAGAGCCGTATCTATTTAAAAGTAATTATCAAATTCCTGATGATGTAAAGATGATAACGAAACGTCTAAAAACTATTAAGTGTGATGCATTGTTGAATTTAGGGCTTAAGGAGCTTTCAAATATTGAAATACAAAATTCAGGTGCGTATTTTAAAAATTAAAGTGTATAAACAGTTCCACAAAAACGAAACCTTGTAACGAAATTCAAACAACACGGTAGTATAAAGCTAAAAGTGTTACTTTAACAATGTTATATTTGTTAGTTAGTTGTAGCGGTTAAAATAAGCCAGATAAATTTTTTAAAAAAGTCAAAATTTTAGTTTCTTTCTAATATTTCAAAAAGTAAAGAAAAAAAAAATTTTTACGATATTATTGTTCAAAAAATTCTGCAACTTTGCTACCATTTGACCGATGCTGTATGTCTTATAGTTTCCGAAATAAACATGATGAGAATCGAATTTGGGACACCCTGTATAGAGCCCAAATTAAAAAGTTTTTAAAACCTTATTAATAAACATGGCCAGAATTTGTGCCATGATAACTCAATGGTCTAATTTATTATGTTATAAAGTCTTTATAATTATTACTGGCTAGATCACAACTCGCAAATACATCATCAACAGAAACAACAAATAAATTTAAAAGGTAACAAATAAGAACACTAATGCCGGGTTGCACAAAGAATTTTGATAATAATCATTTAACCGGAAAGTTTGACTGTGACATAAATGACTTTGACAGGCATTATATACTCACATTCAATGGTGCGTGATTAATAAATTAAAAATTAAGGTAACCGGGCCAGTATGATTGTGAGAAAATTATTTCTGTCAATGTTACGTCTGTCACAGTCAAACTTGCCGGTTAAATAATTATTATTAAAATTCTTTGTGCAACCCGACAAAAGTCTTCTTGATTTTCTCACCGTTTTACTCATTGAACTGTTTTCATCTAACCTACAATTTTGATGCTCCGTTAAGGTGTTATCTATCAGTTTCTTCTTTTTTATTTATTCTCCTGAAGATGAATGCTTCTACATTCGAAACATGTAGAGAAGTTTTTAAACCATAAGAATTTCATTAATATAACAGTGGAGGAAGACTTTGTGTTCGTATTTCTTACCTTCTGAATTTCCACTCCACTTTAAGTATGGACTATTTCTTCTAAATAAATGTAAAATCCTCCGCCACTGATGACATTATCGAAATAAAATTGATTTCGGAAACGCAATAAAAAGTCAACACACTGGATGAATGGGAAGAACATCCCGAGTTAACAGGGTGGGTAGGCCAGGTGTCGGGCCACAATAAGCCTCACGAAATCGCCCCACGCCCAACGTTTTAAAGGGATTTGCCCATGTGATTACGCAAGTATGAATGCCAAAACGGCCGATTTTTATGTCGTATTTTTGTAATTGATTGTAAAAGGGGGATTAGATTTGGGACAGTTTTATCCTAATAAATTTTACTTTCGTGCAGTTGACTTCGATATATTAAAGATCACATTAGAGGTATTATACCCAGCATAGTATAGCTACAAATTGTCGTTCAACTAACTTTTGTAGAATGGGTTTTTCACTAAATTTTGATTTTGTTGATTTAATCGAAAAAATAAAATTTTCTACAGGTTTAGTTTTTAAAATTTTCAATTATTTACTTACAAAATACGTTCTCGAGAAACTACTTACCGACGTACAACAATTTCAAGCAATGGCATTGCTCGCACACAGGCGAATTTTGGGCAAATCCTGGCCATTAATCAGAAAAACCAACTTAAGAATTATGAGGTAAACTCATTACTGAAATTCGAAGAATTCGTCCATTTTTACTCAAGAAAGCAGTGCAGTATTTAGGGGGGGCTTGGACTCTTAATTTAAATTTTTAAATAATGTATTCTTGGCTTAGATTACAAAGGTCTTGTAGGAAATGTTTAGTGTTTAAACGTTTCCTTCTAAAAGTCCTGTTTTATATAGAGATTTAAGGTTTCGGACGCATATCGTTTGAGTTATTGATTTATGATGCAATTTTAAAGGAAAGCGAGTAAAAAGAATAATATTTTATAGTATTTTTCTATTATATATCTGTTCCGTTTTCCATTTTTTAGATTTATTTTAAATCGACAAAATATAACCCAATGCAATAAAATATTTTTACAACAAAAACAAAAAATAATTAGGCATGTATTTTTAAAGAGAATAATTAAAGTAAAAATTTTAATTGAAACATATTTTATAGAACAAGTGTGATAATTTATTTTAAAAAAATATTGCGGGAAGAAACGAGAATGCTTTATTATGAATATACAAAACGGCACTTAAGAAGAAGTATTTTCAAACCTAAGCTTTTGCACCAAAAACTGCTCTTAGATCTACGCTCCTAAAATATACGATTTCTGAAAAAATCGTCAATTTTGGCGTGGTGAGCGATATTTACTTTATTTTTAATCATGAAAAACCGAGTCCGAAAAACGCTGGCTAGAGTCATACGTCTTGTGTTAAAATTTTGGATTGATACCAATATTCATATTTTTCACAAATAATATAAAAAATGTTTTTTTTAATAAAGAGCCAGCTAGGAATATAAAATAAAGTAAAAAAAAAACATTTACAAAAACAAATTTAATCGAACCGTGCAGAGAGGGAGAGGTAATAATTTAATATTCGAAATTTGATGGTACCTAGTTAGGTCAAAAACCATTGAATTTACTTACTTACTTTGTCTTTCTTCTTCATCTTTAACATTATTGTTCCTCACACTTTCATATACTTCATTTCCATAGTCTTTATTGTTTGTTTGAGTTGGGGGGGAGGTTATGATCCCATGGTCTACTCTAGAGCCTCGCTTTAAACTGCTCGTCAAAATAAATAAAACCAGGAGGAAAGTTTTTTGACAATATTAATGTAGCTACCATTTTAGTCCTTACAAAATAATTATGTTCAAAGTAATAATATTAATTTAATCTGAATGTAGCTATGCATAATAGGGCCACAGTTAACTCAGGTGGACAATAATAATTATAAACACTCCTGCATTTTGGCGCGCCCTAGCCGGCCGTGTCCTTTAGTTCAAAGCAAGTGAAGACCCAAAGGCCAACATGGCTTTGATATTCACCGTTGCTATGGTTACGTGAGGTCAGTCACGCAAACAGCATGTAACAATTTGCATTATGATGAAAGGCAATTTAAAAATAGATCAGTCGTATGCACCATTGTTTTAGCATTGATTCGCCTAACCTTAAGGTATTTATTTTATTATTTTGAGGCTTCGCGTAGCTTTTCAGTTTGTAATTTGTTAAAAACTCCATTCAGTCGTTGGACAGATGAGGATAAGAGAGACGTTTTGTGGCACGGGTTTTTAGTCAATGTTTGTTTAAGTACCCGCACTATACCTAGCTCTTCACCATTCTTTAAGACCGCGAGCCGCCACTGTCTAGTCTAGTAATGTACATTATTGTACATAGGTAACTATTAGGATTTATGATTTTCTGTAAAATTAACTTGCTCCCACACTCCCACCTTTAAGATTTCTTGATGCTTATAAGGATATTTCTATATAGCTTACTTAAAAAAATATTTTTGAACCAATATTTACTGTAATAACTCGGCCCTTCGCCCTTCCTTCTAAATTAAAACTTGTTTGATAAAGAAATAACTTTCGAAAAGATAAGATGATTTTGAGAGAGTTAATAAACCAAGTTTCTATCTAACCAGGAAACAAATATATCCGGAGAAAGAGGGTGGGTGGGAGGAGATTCATAATTAATTTTGTTGTGCGAGCTTTTTGCGCCGCGGAGCGGCAACGTTCTCCAGAAAGTTTCCATTTTAAACTTGCTCTCATCCGTGCCAAAAGGGTTGAGATGACGCTGAGCAAACAATAAGACGAATCTCAAGCGCGCTTCTTTAATTAATAAACTTCTACTAATGAAAGAAATAATTAATTTCTGCCTACCAACACCGACGGGTCCGCCTTTTGCCTTAAACGTCCCTTATGCACCCCTCTCCGCCCCTCTCCAGCCGTATTTTACTTGTTAATTAATATTAAGAGTGTGTATAAATATTTATGCCTTTTCAAGATTAGAATAAATTTTGTTATTTAATTGACAACCTATTTATTCGGGTATTTATTTTCATCTGGCATCGATAGTCAGGGCCGTAGATAAGGAGGGGAGAAGGGGGGTTAACACCCTGTATAAACAAAAATATTTTCCTGAAAATCACACTAGGATACAGGTAAAGTGTAAAGCATCTCTATAATCCACAAAAGGGGTGTTATTTTAATTATCACACAATACAAAATAGATATAAAAAAACTTCCTAGTTAAATGTAATTAACAGCGACATCTAGTGGTATTCTTCAGTAAGTAAGGTATATAATATCAAGGGAGATTTGGGTATCTAAAAAACGAAACGTCGTTTTTATTTTTTTGAAAAGCATAAAAGGGTGCCTTAAGAAAGTGCTCTTACATTTTCAAAATAATTCTTATTTTATCGCAAAAAATAATTAAAACAAAAATAGATTTTTTCGAATATTTTCGGTTATCTCCGGAAGTCGGAACGGGCTCTTAGTTATAGTTACGTTATTTCTGGTTTATTTCCCAAGCCACATATATCTGCTCTAATTTTAAAAAAGAACGTAACGTTTCTATAAAACACGTTTTATTAAGAGAATAGTCATTTTACAATACAATTTAACTACGACGCTGATATTTTATAATCTATAGGGATTAAATCTTGTATTTTTAGAGTTTCTCTTTGTAGGACCACAACCTGAAGATTTTGCTTTAGCAGATAGTTTTCTTTCCTCTACTTTCTTTTCAACTACTAGAAGTTTTGTAGAAACACTCTTTTGAACGTTTGTAGAAAATAGTCTAGCATAATCTTCTCGACTTACTCTTGTAGTCATTCCTGGCTGGGTTCATTGAGCAAATATTGTCTTTTGTTCCTCCCTTGTCGCATCTTCAACCATTCTTCTTAGCGTCGATTCTCCTTGGGCAATGGAGTTAAAATATAAAGACGTTCTTACTGTTGCTAACAATGATGTAGGATCCAGAAATCTCAGTATAATATACCAAATTTCTACAGGAAGGTTTGGTAGTACAGTCGTATAGGCACTTACAAATGGAAGCAGTTGATACATCTTGGAGTAGTTCACAGTAGGGCAGTTGGTAAAATAATGACATTCGAGGTAAAAGTTACGTATTTTATAGTAGGGTTAGTGCAGTCAACCGTGAAGTGTCCATTGGTGTATGACGTCATTACCTTTAGAAACAAATTCCTAACAATAGTTGTCAATTGGTCACTGTTTTACATGTTAACTACATCATCTCCTACATTTTCTATATTCGAAAAGTTTTTGTGGCAAAAGGGCTCTTAGTTACAGTTACATTATTTTTGGTTTATTTTTCAACCACATATATCTGCTCTAACTTTAATAAAGAATGCAACGTTTCTATTAAAAAACTCGTTTTAATAAGAGAATAGTCATTATAATTTACAATAGAACTTAAGTAACAGATATTTTATAATCTATAGGGATTAAATCTTGTATTTCTAGAGTTTTTCTTTGTTGGACCAATACCTGAATATTTTAGTTTCGCAGATAGTTTTATCTCCTCGACTTTCTTATCAACTACTAGACGTTTTGTAGAAACACTTTTTCGAACGTTTGTAGAAAATAGTCTAGCATAATCTTCTCGACTTACTCTTGTAGTCATTCCTGGCTGGGTCCATTGGGCAAATATTGTCTTTTGTTCCTCCCTTGTCGCATCTTCAACCATTCTTCTTAGCGTTGACTCTCCTTGGGCAATGGAGTTAAAATATAAAGACGTTCTTACTGTCGCTAACAATGATGTAGGATCCAAAAGTCTCAATATAATACACCAAATTTCTACAGGAAGGTCTGGTAGTACAGTCGTGTAGGCACTAACAAATGGAAGCAGTTGATACATCTTGGAGTAGTTCACAGTAGGGCAGTTGGTAAAATAATGACATTCGAAGTAAAAGTTACGTATTTTATAGTAGGGTCAGTGCAGTGAACCGTGAAGTGTCCATCGGTGTATGACGTCATTATCTTTAGAAACAAATTCCTAACAATAGTTGTCAATTGGTCACTGTTTTACATGTTAACTACATCATCTCTTACATTTTCTATATTTGAAAAGTTTTTGTGACAAAAGGGCTTTTAGTTACAGTTACATTATTTTTGGTTTATTTTTCAAGCCACATATATCTGCTCTAATTTTAAAAAAGAATGCAACATTTTTATTAAAAAACACTCTTTAATAAGAGAATAGTCATTATAATTTACAATAGAAATTAACTAACAGATATTTTTAAAGATGTTTTATAATCTATAAGGATTAAATCTTGTATTTTTAGAGTTTCTCTTTGTAGGACCACAACCTGAAGATTTTGGTTTCGCAGATAGTTTTCTTTCCTCGACTTTCTTTTCAACTACTAGACGTTTTGTAGAAACACTTTTTCGAACGTTTGTAGAAAATAGTCTAGCATAATCTTCTCGACTTACTCTTGTAGTCATTCCTGGCTGGGTCCATTGGGCAAATATTATCTTTTGTTCCTCCCTTGTCGCATCTTCAACCATTTTTCTTAGCGTGGACTCTCCTTGGGCAATGGAGTTAAAATATAAAGACGTTTTTACTGTTGCTAACAATGATGTAGGATCCAGAAGTCTCAATATAATACACCAAATTTCTACAGGAAGGTCTGGTAGTACACTCGTATAGGCACTTACAAATGGAAGCAGTTGATACATCTTGGAGTAGTTCACAGCAGGGCAGTTGGTAAAATAATGACATTCGAGGTAAAAGTTACGTCTTTTATAGTAGGGCCAGTGCAGTCAACTGTGAAGTGTCCATTGGTCCATCTTCAACCATTTTTCTTAGCGTGGACTCTCCTTGGGCAATGAAGTTAAAATATAAAGACGTTCTTACTGTTGCTAACAATGATGTAGGATCCAGAAGTCTCAATATAATACACCAAATTTCTACAGGAAGGTCTGGTAGTACACTCGTATAAGCACTTACAAATGGAAGCAGTTGATACATCTTGGAGTAGTTCACAGTAGGGCAGTTGGTAAAATAATGACATTCGAGGTAAAAGTTACGTCTTTTATAGTAGGGCCAGTGCAGTCAACTGTGAAGTGTCCATTGGTCCATCTTCAACCATTTTTCTTAGCGTGGACTCTCCTTGGGCAATGGAGTTAAAATATAAAGACGTTCTTACTGTTGCTAACAATGATGTAGGATCCAGAAGTCTCAATATAATACACCAAATTTCTACAGGAAGGTCTGGCAGTACACTCGTATAAGCACTTACAAATGGAAGCAGTTGATACATCTTGGAGTAGTTCACAGTAGGGCAGTTGGTAAAATAATGGCATTCGAGGTAAAAGTTACGTCTTTTATAGTAGGGCCAGTGCAGTCAACTGTGAAGTGTCCATTGGTCCATCTTCAACCATTTTTCTTAGCGTGGACTCTCCTTGGGCAATGGAGTTAAAATATAAAGACGTTCTTACTGTTGCTAACAATGATGTAGGATCCAGAAGTCTCAATATAATACACCAAATTTCTACAGGAAGGTCTGGTAGTACACTCGTATAAGCACTTACAAATGGAAGCAGTTGATACATCTTGGAGTAGTTCACAGTAGGGCAGTTGGTAAAATAATGACATTAGAGCGAAAAGTTACAGCTTTTATAGTAGGGTCAGTGCAGTCAACTGTGAAATGTCCATTGGTATATGACGTCATTATCTTTAGAAACAAATTTCTAACAATAGTTGCCAATTGGTCACTGTTTTAGATGTTAACTACATCATCTCTTACGTTTTCTATATTCGAGAAGTTTTTATGGCAAAAGGGATCTTAGTTACAGTTAGGTTATATCTGGTTTATTTTTTAAGCCACATATATTTGCCCTAATTTTAAAGAAGAATGCAACGTTTCTATTTAAAAAAACTCGTTTTAATAAGAGAATAGTCATTATAATTTACAATAGAACGTAACTAACAGATATTTTATAATCTATAGGGATTAAATCTTGTATTTTTAGAGTTTTTCTTTGTAGGACCAATACCTGAAGATTGTAGTTTCGCAGATAGTTTTCTCTCCTCGACTTTCTTATCAACTACTAGACGTTTTGTAGAAACATTTTTTCGAACGTTTGTAGAAAATAGTCTAGCATAATCTTCTCGACTTACTCTTGTAGTCATTCCTGGCTGGGTCCATTGGGCAAATATTGTCTTTTGTTCCTCCCTTGTCGCATCTTCAACCATTCTTCTTAGTGTTGACTCTCCTTGGGCAATGGAGTTAAAATATAAAGACGTTCTTACTGTTGCTAACAATGATGTAGGATCCAAAAGTCTCAATATAATACACCAAATTTCTACAGGAAGGTCTGGTAATACACTCGTATAAGCACTTACAAATGGAAGCAGTTGATACATCTTGGAGTAGTTCACAGTAGGGCAGTTGGTAAAATAATGACATTCGAGGTAAAAGTTACGTCTTTTATAGTAGGGTTAGTGCAGTCAACCGTATAGTGTCCATTGATGTATGACGTCATTATCTTTAGAAATAAATTCTTAACAATAGTTGTCAATTGGTCACTGTTTCAGATGGTAACTACATCATCTCTTACATTTTCTATATTCGAGAAGTATTTATGGCAAAAGGGATCTTAGTTACAGTTATGCTATTTCTGGTTTATTTTCGAAGCAACATATCTGCTTTAATTTTAAAAAAGAACGCAACGTTTCTATTAAAAACACGTTTTAATAAAAGACTAGTCATTAAAATTTACAAAATCACTTAACTAAAAGATACTTTTAAAGATGTTTTATAATTTATAGAGATTAAATCTTGTATTTTTAGAGTTTTTCTTTTTAGGACCAATACCTGAAGATTTAAAATTTCTTTTTAAAAAATTATTCACCATTAAAATATGCAACTTTGCCTGCATTTAAGCAACTCTTTATCTCTGATAGTCACATAGCGATGTTAATGCATCGAATTTGGAACACGCTGTATTATTGACTTTAAAAAATAATGAGTACCTACTATACGTTCTGTAAAAATTTACTTAATTCATTAGTGAATTTTACAAAATATATAGAGGAAAATAAGATTAAAATATTTCTGTAATTTTACGGTGGGTCCATTTGTGACCAACATGAAATAACTGAATTTTACAAAGTTTTTTTTCTAGTGCAGGAACTCAGTTCATTTTAAAACTATAGAAATACCTAGTTGGAAATTCTCAGAACCATCAAATAATTTTTTATTTAACACATGATTAACCAATACGAAATTCCAGTGATGATCAGTAAAGCAAACAGTGACATTTACATGAATAATTATAAGTCGAACGCGAAGCCTCAATTAGATGTCGGACGCCAACGAACTGGAATCATTATCGCCACCATACTAACAGCGAAAATGGACGAGATTTCATACAAAGCCAATTTGAAAAATTATTTTAAATACGTCCGAGCCGTTAAAGTTTAAAACGTTTTCGAATATTTTAATTATCGGAATTAAATAAACAAATAAACAACATCTGTGTTCAGAAGTTACATTCAATAAATGTTTAATATTAAATATAAAAAATGGAACACACTCCAGCTTCTGACAAGGCAAAGATCATCCATTACTATTATTAAAGATTTTCTTTCAAAGTCCAAAACTTTTAGTCATTTTTTGCCAGCCACCAAAATCCCGCTAAACAATATTTGAAACGCGAGTTTCTCTAAAACCCTCAAACTATTTCATATTTAACGACAAATAGCATTTTTTCTAGCGAGCCGAAATTCAGGTTTCAGGAGTTAATAAATGCAAAGATATTATAGCGTTTGAAAATTCAGCGATTTTTATTAATTGGCAAAAACAGCTAGTTATTGCAAACTCCCGTATGGTAATTATTTGTTCACAAGATATACAGGGTGTTTTTTAATTGAGTGCCGATACTTTAGGTTGTAAATCCTTGGGTGATTTTAAGAAGAAAAGTTAATATTAACATATGTCCTAAAGCTCTTCATTTTTTTTTCAACAAAATATCGAAAGCAGTCTTAATGAACCGAAGAAAAAAATTGTTTTTGGAAAAATCAGTGGCGTACCATTTTTTTCTTTACAAATATTCAGTTCAAACCCCGTACGGACGTCACTGGTAAAAAAAATCTTTTAAGTCAAAAAATGCTCCTTAATGATTAAGAGCTAAAAATATCTAAGAGTTATATAATATTTATGATAAAAAAGTTATATTTTTAAAAAAATGTTAACACCCTGTAGCTCAAAAATGAAGAGCTTTAGGATATATGTTAATATTAACTTTTCTTCTTAAAATCATCCAAGGATTCACAACCTTAAGTATCGGCAGTCAATTAAAAAACACCCTATATTTATATCACCCTAGTTATTGGGAGATAGTTCTGAAAATGTAATGGAAAAGCCGTAAAATACAATGAATCAATTTAAATTTTCAGAACAAAAAATCAAAATTTTTTAAAATCTTACTATTAAAGTGTATTTATTTTTAACTTGCACCGGTAGTACCTAAACAATAACCTAACCGCAAAACGAGCAATGCGATCGATACAGGGCTGCATTCAGCTTTCGCATTTAAATAAACATGTTGTTTGCTATTTTGTAGCTCTATTTTGCACCAAAAGACAAGCACTTTACTATATGCAGTGGCGTATTTAAAGGGAGCCTCGGAGCTCGGGTCTAAAAGTCTAATTGCAACCTAATTTTTCGTCTCACGCTTGGACTCTTAATTTAAATCTTTAAATAATGTATTCTTGGCTTATATTACAAATGTCTTGTAGGAAACGTTTAGTTTTATTTAACTTTTCCTTCTAAGAGTCCTGTTTTATATAGAGATTAAGGGTTCGGACGCATATCGTTTGAGTTATTGATTTATGATGCAATTTTAAAGGAAAACAACTAAAAAGAATAATATTTTGTAGTATTTCTCTATTATATAAACTTGTCTGGTCCATTTTCCGTTTTTTAGAGCAACAAAAATATAACCCATGCAATAAAATATTTTTATTACAAAAACAATTAGGTATTTATTTTTAAAGAGAAAAATTAAAGTAAAAATTTTAATTGAACCATTTTTTATGGAAGAAGTGTGATAATTTATAATATAAAAAATAGTGCGGGAAGAAACGAGAATAGAATGCTTTAGTATGAATATACAAAACGACATTTAATTTAAGAAGAAGTATTTCAAAACCTAAGCATTTGCACCAAAAACTGCTCTTAGATCTACGCTCCTAAAATACATAATTTCTCAAAAAATCATCAATTTTGGCGTCGTGAGCGATATTTACTTTATTTTTAATCATGAAAAACCGAGTCCGAAAAACGCTGGTTAGAGTCTTACGTTAAAATTTTGGATTGACACCAATATTCATATTTTTCACAAATATAAAAAATGTTTTTTTTTAAATAAAGAGCCAGCCAGGAATATCAATACAAAACGTAATAATTTAATTTTCGAAATTTGATAGTAGTTAGGTGAATTTTAAACGAATTTTGGACAGGGCCCCGAAAATTTTTCGCCTTCTTCAACAATATCATAAAATACACTGCCCCGCCCTTAAAAAAAATGTGTCTCCCTCTGAAAACTTCTCCTCCAATCGAAAGTGACTTCTAAAAAACAAAACTTTCTGCTTTCGCGACCTCTTATTTGTGTCTAGAAAAGCTGTGTGACAGTCTAGGAAGATCTGTATTATTGAGATATATGAATTGACGGCCTTTTCGGGAACGTGGTGACATTTCCAGTTAAAAAAAAGTTTCAATTATTTTAATAAGAAAATGCTAAATAAATTCACAAAGATATACATTTTGTTTTACGTGTATATACTCTTGATTCACACAGCTAACCACACGGATGTTTTCATCTTGTTCTTATATTCCACTTTATCCTAAAATTGTTTCTATATTAATTTACTTTTTAAAATGTTTTAAATCTTAGCCTTTATCTTCCTCATACTTATATGCACTTCGTGTCCATTGTTAGTGATATTCAGAGCGCATAGTATTTTTCAAAAAGAATTTTTAAATGTCTACCTATATCACTCTTCTCTTAACAATTCTTTCTCCCACACCTGGTTGTTAACACCAACCTTGTATTGTATACTTAAAATTCATATGGCACCCAAAGCTACAAACTTTACATAAGTTCCCTATTCCCTTTTCAACGTGTATTCTGGTGGTGATTTAATTCCTATTCTACTCATTTAACCTTTATATCATCTAAAACTATTATAAACTTAAAGCTCCGTTAAGATTATTTGTTCTCCTGAGGATGAATGCTTCTGCATTCGAAACATGTATATTAAAAAAGTTTTTTCAGTTTTAACAGTGGAGGAAGACTTTAAGTTCTGATTTCTTTCCTTCCATATATGAATTGGTTCTAATTCAGGAACATCAGTGCTGACCACTGAAGTAACGTGGCTAGGGGGGGGGGGGCTTTCATTTACGTGAAATGTATAGGTTTACTTAGTCGTGTCGCGAGTGTTACATTAGTTCTGTGGCTTGGTACAAGAAGTGCATAAGTCAGTTTTTGTGAAATTTATAATATTTGCTTTTAAAGTTTAAAAGTTCAAACTTTTAAATAGTTAATAAATGAAATAAACATTCATGATTTTGTAAAAAGGGGTTTAGATAATACTAGGGGCTTCGACATTTTGCCATCATAAAATTTACATTTTTTATTAGTACTTTGGCACATTTATCTCAAAAACAAAAAATAGTGACATATGCACTTCTTGTACCAAACCACAGAGTTATACAAGTGTTTATCATATTTAATTTTTTTGGTATGCCTATAATTTGAAATTTTTCGTAAAACAGTAATTTGAGGTAATGATGTGTTTTGACTGTTTACCTTTTACAAAAGCTGTAATAGCATTAAGGTAATAACTCTTATTACCTCCTTTAGCCTCCAGGTCACTCCGCATGAAATTCGAAAATCGATTTGCCATAACGCAAGTATACCGCGTAAATGTAATCGCTTTAGTACAAGAGTAAATGCTTTGAATTTCAACATTTAAAGAAAGCCCAATAGATAGGCGCACTACGATTCATTCGCTACGTAAGAACCGACGTGACTTCGGAGCGCGCCGTCTCTTATTGCATAAAATAATACAATATCTTGTGTCTGAAATCGATCGAAAATGGAGACAAACATTAGCTCGTCTCCAAAAACGGTTGCCATATTTTTGTACTGATCCGTCGTTCTTTAAATATTGAAATTGAAAGGTTAACGGAAATAATGTACGTAAATCGGGTAATTCCTTTTTCCAAGCTAATATAAGATTCGAATATGGCCATCGATTTCACACATCATTTCTAGTAACATTTATTTTACAGAACTTAAAGTTTGGTAATGGCCAGACTGGTGTTCCTGTAATAGTTAAATACCAAATAAACAATATATTTGCTTGAATTTTCAAAAAAAAGAACACTTTACAGATATACAGCATAGTCCAACAGTTTATAAGCAGAAAGTCTACGCACAAGATAATAACAAAATGATCTCTAAAATACCAAATACAACAACAATACTGCACTTATTATTCAACACGTACACGAATTAATGCCTGCTCTGTGATATTGAAAGATCGCAGAGAAGATACGCGGATTGATGAAGTACGAAAGAGATAATCTCTTGACGGGTTTTAGCTGATTGAAGGGCAACATATTGGAGTGTTCAGTGTGTACCTTTGTCGTGTACCTACCATATATACACTATATTGCCAATACAAGCAGCCGCACGAAGCAAGAAGACACCCATCGTGCGGTTCAAAACAACCTGAGTTTGGGCCCGTGGCGCTTGCGCAGTAGGGACAAAATTAGGCAACCGACATGAGATCTAACAGAACGTAAACAGAACCGACTTGCGGTTGTTTGTATTCTTATTCGTCGACATCTTTTGTTTCGTTCGTTCGTTTGTGGTTATAATTTCCAAGTTTTGGGTGTTAATATTTATTAAACTTTACTTTAGATATTTTTTTTGTTAGCGTGTAAGTTGTTAGTCGTTTCCATCTTTTTTTACGTTGTATTCGTTCAGATGTTCCGTGTGTGATTGTGGATATTATTTTTAAGTTTTGGGTGCGAATTTAGGTATAAAACTTTACCAGACATTTTGTTATTGTTAGCGACTTGTGTCTCAAGATGGGTAGAAAAAAGTGCATGATCCTTTTTTGCAAGAATCGCGGTTCAATACCAGGAATAAGGTATTTCAGGTATGTAAAATGTTGGTTACTTAGTTTTATTTGACCATACACTGTACACACCCGAATTAAACGGGTGAATTTAAATAAAAGCTTGTAAAAATATTTGGAAAGTAGGTTCTGTCAAATGTTTACATCAAGAAGCAAATTTCCGAGCTGCGCAAACTCAACGGACCCTGATCATCTGCTTACAGTGGTGGCATCATTGAATTATGGTATTAGCAATATAGTGTATGTATATATATATATATATGTGGTACCTACATGTAAATATACAGTAAATATCCATCTCTCATGAATCTAGCCAATGTTCGTGAGAAAAAGCCGTTTTTGAAATTATGGAATTTTTAATCACATGGTGGCCAACGCGTTTGACAAGAGAAACGTCACAGCATTAAAAACATACGTAAAATTTACTATAGCCATACTATAATATAGCTCTAAACTTCACTAAGCCAGACTAAAACTTCATTTCATAACCCTTGCTCCCTTACTAAAAACAACAGGGTAAAGGGGAGCGACGGGTGGCAGTAGGTATTTGATTGATGAGTACATTTGTTTGGACAAGTACGCTGCTGCGGGGCTATGCCAGTCGGCTGAGCGGCCGGTCGAGTGTTTATTCAGAGGGGGTACAGGCAAAGTGCACCCCCCAACTGTGCTTTGAAATGCACCCTTCATACTTCTAGTAAAAATCTAAAATCCTGGAAGAGGATTAAACCCTATATTTTATTTTTGAGTCAAATTACAATTTGGTTTACATAATCGTACAATTATTATTACTAGAACACTAGGTAGGTATAGATTTAAAATATCCAATGCTGGTTTAGGTTAAATTCCAATTTATTATATACAGAATGTTATAGCAATTACTTATTACATTTTAAATCTGCAAATCCTTAATATGAAAACAAATTGCAGAAAATTTTTTTTTAAACGTCGTTTTGTTCGAGAGGAGAAGTTATTATTTTGGCAGTTGAATATATATCGATTAATTTTTATACTGTGTGTTTCTACTACGTAAAAAAAAGTCCTATGATAAATTTCAAAATAAACTTTGATTTAGTGATACCTGGGCACCTAAAATAAACCTGCGAAATAAAAGTAACAATAAAATGTCACGGACAGTGGCGTATTTAGGGGGGGGGGCTGCCGGGCTACAGCCCCCCCCCCCCTCGAGCCTCGAAGTTCGGGTCTAAAAGTCTAATTGCAACCTAATTTTTCGTCTCACGCTTGGACTCTTTTTAAATAATGTATTCTTGGCTTAAATTACAAAGGTCTTGTAGGAAATGTTTAGTTTTTAAACTTTTCTTTCTAAAAATCCTGTTTTATATATAGATTAAGGTTTCGGACGCATATAGTTTTAGTTATTGATATATGATGCAATTTTAAAAGAACACAAGTAAAAAGAATAATATTTTATAGTATTTTTCTATTATATACTTGTCTGTTTCGTTTTCCCTTTTTTGGAGCTATTTTAAAACAACCCAATGCAATAAAATATTTTTATAACAGAAAACAATTAGGTATTTATTTTTAAAAAATTAAAGTAAAAATTTTTTATGCAAGAAGTGTGATAATTTATAATTAAAAAAATAGTGCGGAAAGAAACGAGAATGCTTCATTATGAATATACAAAACGGCACTTAAGAAGGAGTATTTCAAAACCTAAGCATTTGCACCAAAAACCGCTCTTAGATCAACGCTCCTAAAATACATGATTTCCGAAAAAATCATCAATTTTGGCGTGGTGAGCGATGTTTACTTTATTTTTAATCATGAAAAACCGGGCCCGAGAAACGCTGGTTAGAGTCATACATGCGTCTTATGTTAAAATTTTGGATTGACACCAATATTCATATTTTTCACAAATATAAAAAATGTTTGTTTTTTTTTTAAATAAAGGGCCAGCTAGGAATATCAATACAAAACGTAATAATTTAATTTTCGAAATTTGATAGTAGTTAGGTGAACTTAGGGCGTGGCCCCGAAAATTTTTTGTCTGCAGCGCTTTTCCGCCTTTTTGCACTAGGTGTCCCTCTCTCCAGAAAAAAAATGTCCTACTAAGCCCCCCCCCCAGCATATTTTCTGGCTACGCCACTGGTCACGGGGTATATTCACGATTAGGTACAAATATTCAAAAAACAAGTTGATAACATAATTACCGAAAATTAGCCTCATCGCACTTATACCTCACGAGCCACCACTGCTATATGTCTAATTAATCTGGCACTGGTTTTCAAGCCTCCGAGAATCTCTCTAGGACAGAATATCCGCTGCTTCAGAAAGTTCCTGTCTAATGCCTTGTTCAAATAGGCTCCTTCGGCTCCTAAGATGGGGAAACGTAGGTATAAACTGCAGTGTCTTAGAGCCTCTGAATATATCATTTATAATCCTCTTATCAATGGTCGTAACTAACATTAAAATCAGCAATAGTGTTTGTCCTCTAAAAGAGCACAAACTCCGGTTTGCTGCTTAATATGTTAGGCAAACAGATATTCTTAATAATAAAGTGCTCGACTGTTAACTTTATCCTATTGGTTTTTAATTTTTTGTTATTTGGAGGATAAAACGGTGAGAGAAATGTCTTAAATATTAGATTCTGTTCTTGACAATTTTTTTTATAATCTTTTATGATTTTAAGCGCGGTCCTAGACCTACCAAATGTAATGTACCAAGTACATTGATGATAGACAGGGGGGCTGCCGTGATCCCCCCCCCCCCCCAAGCCTCCGAGCTCGGGTCTAAAAGTCTAACTACAACCTAATTTTTCGTCCCACGCTTGGACTTTTAATTTAAATCTTTAAATAATGTATTCTTGGCTTAGCTTAGATTGCAAAGGTCTTGTAGGAAACGTTTAGTTTTTAAATTTTTTCTTCTAAAAGTCCTGTTTTATATAGAGATTAAGGTTTCAGACGCATATCGTTTCAGCTATTGATTTATGATGCAATTTTAAAGGAAAACGAGTAAAAAGAATAATATTTTATAGTATTCTTCTATTATGTACTTGAGTACTTGTCTGTTCCGTTTTCCCTTTTTTAGAGCTATTTTAAATTAACAAAAATATAACCCAATGCAATAAAATATGATAGAATACAATTAGGTATTTATTTTTAAAAAAATTAAACATTTTAATTGAAACATTTTTTATGGAAGAAGTGTGATAATTTATAAGAAAAAAATAGTGCGGGAAGAAACGAGAATGCTTTATTATGAATATACAAAACGGTACGTAAAAAGGAGTATTTAAAAACCTAAGCATTTGCATCAAAAACTTCTCTTAGATCTACGCTCCTAAAATACATGATTTCTGAAAAAATCATCAATTTTGGCGTGGTGAGCGATATTTACTTTATTTTTAATCGTGAAAAACCGGGCCCGAGAAACGCTGGTTAGAGTCATACATGCGTCTTATGTTAAAATTTTGGATTGATACCAATATTCATATTTTTCACAAATATAAAAAAAGGTTTCTTTTTAAATAAAGAGCCAACTAAGAATATCAAAAAAAAACATTTACAAAAACAAATACCAGAGGAGGAGAGGTAATAATTTAATTTTCGAAATTTGATAGTAGTTCGGTGAATTTTAATCGAACTTAGGACGAACATTTTTCGCCTGCGGCGCTTTTTCACCTTCTTCATTAGGTACAGTGTCATAAAATACATGTAGTCCCGACTGTAGGTATCCGACTTACTGAACTGGATCTGAAATGGACCTTTTCTGTTCTGCGCCCACCTGCTCTAGTAAATAATATTTTTTTAAATTTTATATTAAGAGCCTTCCATACCAGCGTGTAACGTGCATCGTTTCCTAACTTGTCTAATTGAAAATGTAATACTAAAATTTTACTAAGGGGTTCACAAGAACTTCTGGGTTGGCGGATGATACCTTATTTAAAAAAAAAAAAATTGAAAATTTATTTTAAAGTTTCAATTATATAAGTTCAACTTAAATATCATCCGCCATGAAGAAATATTACTGCTATTCATGTTAATTTCTTATTTTCCATTTAAATTACAAACGATGCCCCGATATTATCTTAAAAATCTCCACTGACACCCCTTAATTCTCGTGAAATTCGTATAAGTATAAGTATAATATTTTGTATATAAAAAAAGAAATGTTATTGCCATCGCTAGACGCAGGTATGCACGCGATGTGGTAGAAATGTAGTATTTGTTCGTGATGACACATCGACTACTGTTTTCTCTTAGTAAAAGTCAAATTAAACTTGATAATTTCCAAACAATTGGCACTCTTTATGCACCGGCCGACCCTGCTGGGTCCTACGGACCTTCCGGGTTTAAGTCTGTCAGGCTGTTCGATTTTGGTTGACGGGCGGACACAGCCGCGTCGTAAAATTCCGGCGCGGGCCGGGCCCGATCGGGTCGTGAAACCCCGGCCCGTGCAAGTAAAGTATTAAAAAAATTAAGTATACACTGAAAAAATATCTTTTTATCTCTTGCGAAAATTTAAGCAACCCTTCTTCTAGTAGAACCGAAATATAGAACTTTTGCAAAAATCGATTACGACAGAAAGCTATAGGCATTGTAAGTAAAAAGTCTTAATGCCAAACCATGTTTAATTTGAGGTATCCGGTGTGAGAAAATGATACATCAAGCAAATTGGGATAAGCCGCGTTACAAATTGGGAAGACGGCATCTCGAATTCGTGAAATATGTTGGCAAATACATCACGGGGGATTTACCAAACATTGCGGATAAGACGATAATAGCTAAGTTTATTGAGGTGTGTGTATTTAGTTTTGATAGATAGATATAGGTGTGTTTATTTATATACATCACATTATGTAATTTTATTTTATATTTCAAATCACTTATATTTGTGGTGCAACGACTTCTTTTTTTCTTAAAAAAATTACTTTTGGAAATCAAATATAAAAAACACATAAACAGTGGCGTATTTAGGGGGGGGGGGGTCTAAAAGTCAAATTGCAACCTAATTTTTCGTCTCACGCTTGGACTCTTAATTTAAATTTTTAAATAATGTATTCTTGGCTTAGATTACAAAGGTCTTGTAGGAAACGTTTAGTTTTTAAAGGCCTGGTTTGTATAGAGATTAAGGTTTCGGATGCATATCGTTTTAGGTATAGATTTATGACACAATTTTATAGGAAAACGAGTAAAAAGAATAATATTTTATAGTATTTTCTATTATATAGTTGTCTGTTCCGTTTTCCCTTTTTTAGAGCTATTTTAAATCAACAAAAATATAACCCAATGCAATAAAATATTTTTACAAGAAAAACAAAAAACAATTAGGTATTTATTTTTAATGAAAAGAATAAAAGTAAAAATTGTAATTGAAACATTTTTTATTAAAGAAGTGTGATGATAAAAATAGTTCGAAAAGAAACGAGAATGCTTTATTATGAATATACAAAACCAGCACTTAAGAAGGAGTAGAGTACCTATTTCAAAACCTAAGAATTTGGGGCGTGGCCCCGAAAATATTTCGCCTGCGACGCTTCTTCGCCTTTTTTACTAGGTACAATATCATGATATACATGTAGTCCCGACTGTCCCTTTCTCCCGAAAAAAAATGTCCTACTTACGTCCATTCAGCCCTATTGCACGCTCACCACGCCAAAATTGATTTTATAAGGATTAAGGAATGATGTATTTTCGCTTAGATTACGCAGCAGTTTTTGTCGAAAACGCTTAGTTTTTAAATGTTGCTTCTTAAAGTCCAGTTTTGTATACAGGTAAAGGTTTCGGTTGCATTCGTCTTAGTTAATTGGTAACATTTTGCCAACCAACAAAATCCCGCTAATCGATTTTTAAGGCGCTAAAATCTCCGCACTAGCTGGCGCATGAAACAGAATTTTTAATTCGCTTGAAATAATTATATTTGCCTCTGAATATAAAAAAGGTTACAAAATTGTGTGTGTGTGGATTGCGAGAAAATCACGTTTGAAATATCGTTTAGCGGGATTTTCTTGGTTGGCAAAATGGCGCTATTGGTTTGTCATACAATTTTAAAGGAAAACGCGTAAAAAGAATAATAGTTTATAGTATTTTTCTAATAAATACTTTTCTGTCCCATTTCCTCCTTTTTAGAGCTATTTTAAATCAATAAAATTATAACCAAATGCAATAAAGTATTTTTACAACAAAAACAAATGACAACCATCAGTCTCCTTTATTTATTTTTAAAGACAAAAATTAAAGTGAAAATTCTGGGACAAAAATTGTATTGAAGAAGTGTAATAATTTACTTTAAAAACTAAAAAGTAGTGCGGGAAGAAACTAGAATGCTTCATTATGAATCCAAAACATTAACGGGTCCGCCAAAGCAAAAAAAAAATTATACAGAGAACGGCACCTGAAGGAATAATTCAAAACCTACGCGCCAAAAATACATAATTTCCGAAAAAAATCATCAACTTTTACGTGGTGAGCGTATTAATGATTTCTAACATGAAAAACCGAGCCCGAAAACCCTTGGTTTGAGTCGTACATTATTATGTCTTATGTGAAAATATTACATTGAAACAACATTCATATTTTTCACAAACGTAAAAAAGGTTTTTCTTTTTAAAAATTACAGAATCAGCTAGCTATCAAGAAAAAAGTGAAAAAAAAAGCACGAAACCAAATTAATCCAAACATGGGTTAGTTAGAGGGGGTGAAATTTTAACGAACTTTGGGCGTGGCCCCGAAGATTTTTCGCCTGCGGCGCTTTTCCACCCTCCTGTGTAAGTACAAAATTATGAAAAACATATAGTCCCGTCTAATGCCCTCTCCCTCCAGAAAAAATAGAATGTCCTAGCTACGCCTACTGAGCCCTCCTTCCCGAACATATAAAAGTGCCACGCCGTAAAACCGTTTTTTGGCCTTCAATATACTTTTCAAAATAAAAAAAACTATACTTATACATATATTTTTTAAAAAATTTTTGTAGTGACTTTGGCTAAAATGCATTAATTTATATATAAATATAAAAAAAAAACAAAGAAAAAGCGCGACATTTTTGCGAAGTTGAAATAGAAGTCAAAACAGTCAATTTCTCTTGTGTTGCTCTGTTTGAGGTGGTCATGACCCCCGCTCCCCCCTGGATCCGGGCTTGCTGGTGAAACATATAGGCATGAAAAGTAAATAATCTAGATAAATATAGAAAAAAGTTTGCGCAATCTGTTGTGTTCAGGTTAGAAATGAAATTATGGCACTTTAGCGTTGAAAATCGATTAAGAATGCAACAAGTATAAAAAGTGGAGGAACGGAACTACCACAGAACTCGAACAAAGAGAAAAGTTATTAACGTGTTAAATGATAGATGCCGCTGTGACTTTTAAATGACGTTGCTAACGCCAAAGTGTAGTGGATTTGAACTAACGTAGGCGGAAGGGGGGTAGGGGAAGCCACCATATGTTTTTATTTTTTTGAAGGTCAAAATTAATATTTTGAAATTTAAAATTTGTAGTAAATATTTTTATTAATTACGTTTTTGTTACTAATAAATACAATTTCCACTGCACGATTTGTAACAACAACGCATTTTTAATAAAAATATTTACTACAAATTTAAATTTCAAAATATTAATTTACCTTGATGACAAATATATTTGGTTTATCTTTAGTAAAACAATCAATAATACAACTTTTTTATTGCATAAAATCATTTAATTTATATAAAATAAAGTCTTGAAGGATTCCTTAACCCATACAAAAGCAGAGGCCAAGGCTTAACCCTCCTTAAAAGTGTTCTCAAACTACTACATACCACCCTCTACAAACACCGGCAGCATAAATAATCTTATTAAGAAAATAAATAACTGAGATCACACATCTTCTATGTACACAAATAAGTTTAGGGTCATAATCATATATCGAGATCCAGTACGAGTAGAGATCAATAAATCAGGTCGAGGTCTTATTACAGTGAAGGTCAGTATTGGTGAAGGGCATCATCAAGTTCAGGTCTAAATCCAGTGGCAGTTGGTTAACATCATGTTCATCAAAATTCTGAAGGATTTATCATGAAACAAGAGAACAGCGACAAAAATCTTATATTGGCAAATTATTTCTCTTACGACTACTTAGTTATCACACATATCAAATACAAAGACAAAAAAGGGGCAAAGAAAGAACAATTTAAGTAACTTTAAGATTTTATTGTTTATTTTGCTTTTACTAAAACTTTTGTATATTTAAAGTTAAAGTGACCAGAACTTAATTAACTTGGTTAATTCACTTAAATTCTTGTAAACCCTTAAATAGACAGTCAACTTGATAATATCAGTAGTTATATCTTATATCATGTTGCAAAGCAAAAATTAGGTAATGTACTACCTACCCGGAATATGTTCAATAACATCGAGCCTTTATTTTTAAACAACCTCGATAAGAAAACTGACTTGAGGTTTTTATTAAAAAATATTATTTTGTGAAAATAGAGACGTTTTTTAAATCGCTTAATCAACAAATACATACCAAGATACTTAAATTATTTCTGGCAGAAAAGTAAAAAATTGTTTAAAAATTTAAGGTCATCGACCTTTGCCGCTATAAAATAGTTTGAACTCTGTTTTCAGATTTTTTTCTTAAATATATTAATATAACATCTTACCCAGACATGCAATAAGACTTTCTTTTGCATTTTAAAATCACGATCTTGAGATATTTGCGATAAAAACATAAATAATTTCTAAACAAAGAGCCATGTCATGAAAAACACCTTCAAAGCCGAACACAAGGAAAAACATCAACGGTTGGTTTTAAAAAATGGAGCAACGTGATTGGTCGAAAGATGACAGCAATAGTAGTGGAAGACAAGTGACACTTGATGCGCCTTTTCCTATCCAAGTTTCATACCCCTGGGAACTACTGTCACAAATAGTTATCGTCAATAACACTTTTTGTGGCCATCTGTTATCATTACTTGACAAACCCTGTTTACGTATAAAACCACAGAACTCGAACAAAGAGAAAAGTTATTAACGTGTTAAATGATAGATGCCGCTGTGACTTTTAAATGACGTTGCTAACGCCAAAGTGTAGTGGATTTGAACTAACGTGGGCGGAAGGGGGGTAGGGGAAGCCACCATATGTTTTTATTTTTTTGAAGGTCAAAATTAATATTTTGAAATTTAAAATTTGTAGTAAATATTTTTATTAATTACGTTTTTGTTACTAATAAATACAATTTCCACTGCACGATTTGTAACAACAACGCATTTTTAATAAAAATATTTACTACAAATTTAAATTTCAAAATATTAATTTACCTTGATGACAAATATATTTGGTTTATCTTTAGTAAAACAATCAATAATACAACTTTTTTATTGCATAAAATCATTTAATTTATATAAAATAAAGTCTTGAAGGATTCCTTAACCCATACAAAAGCAGAGGCCAAGGCTTAACCCTCCTTAAAAGTGTTCTCAAACTACTACATACCACCCTCTACAAACACCGGCAGCATAAATAATCTTATTAAGAAAATAAATAACTGAGATCACACATCTTCTATGTACACAAATAAGTTTAGGGTCATAATCATATATCGAGATCCAGTACGAGTAGAGATCAATAAATCAGGTCGAGGTCTTATTACAGTGAAGGTCAGTATCGGTGAAGGGCATCATCAAGTTCAGGTCTAAATCCAGTGCAGTTGGTTAACATCATGTTCATCAAAATTCTGAAGGATTTATCATGAAACAAGAGAACAGCGACAAAAATCTTATATTGGCAAATTATTTCTCTTACGACTAGTTATCACACATATCAAATACAAAGACAAAAAAGGGGCAAAGAAAGAACAATTTAAGTAACTTTAAGATTTTATTGTTTATTTTGCTTTTCCTAAAACTTTTGTATATTTAAAGTTAAAGTGACCAGAACTTAATTAACTTGGTTAATTCACTTAAATTCTTGTAAACCCTTAAATAGACAGTCAACTTGATAATATCAGTAGTTATATCTTATATCATGTTGCAAAGCAAAAATTAGGTAATGTACTACCTACCCGGAATATGTTCAATAACATCGAGCCTTTATTTTTAAACAACCTCGATAAGAAAACTGACTTGAAGTTTTTATTAAAAAATATTATTTTGTGAAAATAGAGACGTTTTTTAAATCGCTTAATCAACAAATACATACCAAGATACTTAAATTATTTCTGGCAGAAAAGTAAAAAATTGTTTAAAAATTTAGGGTCATCGACCTTTGCCGCTATAAAATAGTTTGAACTCTGTTTTCAGATTTTTTTCTTAAATATATTAATATAACATCTTACCCAGACATGCAATAAGACTTTCTTTTGCATTTTAAAATCACGATCTTGAGATATTTGCGATAAAAACATAAATAATTTCTAAACAAAGAGCCATGTCATGAAAAACACCTTCAAAGTCGAACACAAGGAAAAACATCAACGGTTGGTTTTAAAAAATGGAGCAACGTGATTGGTCGAAAGATGACAGCAATAGTAGTGGAAGACAAGTGACACTTGATGCGCCTTTTCCTATCCAAGTTTCATACCCCTGTATAAAACTAGCCGGTAGATGGCACGGCATCTAAGGAGTTTTTATAGATAACCAGTAAAACATTTGGTGAGATTCGACTATTTACCACAGAGGAACGATAGGTTGAGATTACTTAGTTGGTCTTCTTTTTTATTTAATGGTGCTAACTGCTAGGGCTTGTTTAAGGCGAATTTCATTAGTATTTTTCTCTTACTACCGAGATCTGAAACCACAACACAAAAAAAAGATAGGTCAATGCTGTTGCCAGAGCCAGATATAAAAGAATTTTACAAAATTTCCTTTAAACAAAACATAACCTAATTTTTTAATTGTCAATGTCAACAAAAACCCAAATTTTAAGAAATCAAAAATAACACTTTGTTCAACAGTTTAAAGCCGTAAGAATAGTTTAATAAGTGTAATTCCTTATGTGTGTATAATATTCAAAAATTGCAGGTAAAAATGGTCATGCCTCGAGGCCAATCTTTTTTAAAACGAATATTCTCATCATCAACGACTACTAAAAATTCCTTTCAACACTTAAAGCAGCGCTCTTTAATTCAAATTAAAGGCCCTGATGTATCGGAATTCATGCAGGGCTTAATAACGAACGATATTCACCATCTGAGCAATGGTGTTGGAAGCATGTTTACAATGTTTCTCAATACAAAGGGACGAATCTTGTATGATGCTTTAATTTATAAGACCGAGGAAGAAAATGCCTATTTAATTGAATGCGATTCTGAAACCACTGCTGCATTACAGAAGCATCTTAAAATTTATAAAGTTAAGAGAAAAATTGATATTTCTAGTTTAGATAATCATAGAATTTATGCTCTGTATAATTTAAATATTTTGGGTCACAAAAATGTAGGTATTCTGACTGGGGAATATGATAAAAGTGCTTTTCCAGATAATTCTTCTGACTTAAAACAATGTAAAGATATGTATATATTTAAAGATCCTAGAGTAGCACAGTTAGGCTTTCGAATTATAGCAAAAGATAATGTAAATATTCAAAACTCTTTAGATTCAATTCTTAAATGTGAAAGATCAGATGGTTACAAAAAACTTAGGTATAGTTTGGGAATTGGTGAGGGGATAGATGACCTACCATCAGGAAATTCCAATCCTTTAGAATGTAATTGTGATTATCTACATGGGGTTAGCTTTCATAAGGGTTGTTACATAGGGCAAGAATTGACAGCTAGAACCCACCATACTGGTGTTATTAGAAAACGTCTTATGTCATTGTTTTTTACAAAAATCCCTACAAATTTACCAGAAAATAATGTTATTTTACACAATACTGTGAATTTGGGGAAATTAAGGGGTATTGAAGGTAATGTCGGCCTTGCTTTATTAAGAATCAACAAAGCATTAGATTTTAAAGTCATTACTGTGGGGAATGGAGAAGCAAGGGTCATAAAGCCTGATTGGTGGCCTATAGAGTTACCCAAAGAAAAATTTAATGTACAAGCATCCACATAATTCCATGTTGTATGGTTACTTACATGTAATATTTGTTTTAATAAAAATAAAACTAGAAATCCGTGTTTTATTTAATTGTAAGGGAATTCTTACTTTTTTCTAGTTGCCACATTTCTAATTTTTATTTGTATTTGGCTGCTTGTAGCTTAGTTGGATAGAGTACACATAATACGCTGACAGTAAGTGACGATTTGTTACATGCGTGAATGAAGGATAGAATCGTAACTGCTAGGATTGTACATTAAAAAAAAATTTTTAAATCGAATTATGGCAATTCTGACCCACAATTTAGAATGAGTTAATTGCGACAATAGGAAGTTTAGGATATTCATCACTGTTGCCATAGTTACACATTCAGATCACAAGGTAACATTTGGCTTTTAGCTACGACGATGGTAATAAAGAATTGCAAATTTAGTTTTTGTCAAAGACTAACCTTTTTGGCATCAATTAACATTATCATATCCCCCGATCCAATCAGATTTAAGTTCTACTATTGGAAAAATATTATGGTTAGCAATCTAAGTTTCAGTTATTTATACAACATACAGGGTGGCCCACTCTTAGTGGCGGCGCCAGGATTTTTGGAATGGGAGGGCACAAATGGGCTCAATGATTTTTGAGTGGGCACTACCCAAAATAAAAGTGACTTCTAAAAAAAAACGGTCGCCGGGCACCCGACGCTCTAGCTAGAACGCCATATGCAGCGACAAACAAAACTTCCCTGTTGTTCTAAGTGATGTCTAAAAAAAAAGGTCATCATTCTCTTGAAAATACCATACAACCACTCATTAAAACTTTCACAGCCAAGTCCCTCTTCCCCCGAAAATTCCGTTACAAAACCGGATCCATCAATTTTGGGGGGGCACCAGGGTGGGCACTCATGTTTCTAGGGTGGGCCAGTGCCCACCCTAGCGCCGCCGCTGCCAACTCTTGACGCGGGATTTCATAACATCTAAACTACTTATTTTTTTTTTTTTTTTTAGTTCTTCAATCTAAAATTATTATTTTAAATTATACAGGGTGTCCCAAATAGTCCGGACATATCAAACATACTTTTTTCTAATGGAACACCCTATACAATTATTTTCTAATAAACTACAAAATTCCACACTTATTTTGTATAAAATATGTCTAAATCTAATTGTTTTTGAGATATTGATGTTTAAAATAGGTCATTTTCAGACTTTGACAGGCTGTAGCATTGGAATGGTTAGATAAAAATGGTTTTCACCTCCCTATCTGAGTTTTTTTATTCTCTATCTAAAAGTTATAACTTTAACATGTTAAATCAAAAAAGCTGTTTTACGGTTTAACATGTTGAGCCGGAAGTTGTAACTTTTAGACAGAGAAAAAAAATAAAATAGAGGGATGGAAACCATTTTTCTCCAAAATGAACCATTCTAATGTTACAGACTGTTAAAGTCTGAAAATGCCATATTTTAAACGTCAATTCAAAACAATTTAATTTAGACAAAGATAAATGCTTTAACTAAATGAGCTGTAATCCTAATTGGACTTACAACCGATCGTAATACTCGTATGAACTGATTTTTGTATTTTGAATTTTTATTTATAGGTACATACCTAAATATCTTGAGAAAGTGCCAAAGCACAAATACTGTGAACTTCCCCGTTTTTGGTAATTATAATTTTTTTAGCTGTAACTTTAAGTTACATTGTAATTTTTATACCAAAATAAAGGCAATAAATAAATACGATTTTTTATACAAAATTAGCATAGAATTTTTTTGGGAATTCGAAAATAATAATTTCATTAAAAAAAAAAATGTTTGATATGCTCTGACTATTTGGGACGCCTTGTATAATTTAAAATAATTTTAGTTTGTAGAAAAGAATATTAAAAAATTAAGTAATTTACTCGGTAATTTACATGCTATGAAATCCTGCGGTGAGAGTGGGCCACTGTATACATATTTTTTCTAATAACATCAGAAAAATATATTAGTTAAAATTATTAATTTTCGAAAGTCCTCCAACTTTATACCTATTCTTAAAAGTAAAAATCCCCTTAAAAATTACATTTTTAGGTCTGTACTAAAAAATGGATCAGAAAACCGTGAATAAAGATCCACTTAAGGAAGAATTAGATAGTAAACTCTGTACTTCAGAGATTAAAGTTAACAGTCCAAAAGCTGAAACTGAAGAAGTCATAGAAAAAGATCAAAATGCTTTACAATATTTTGAATGTAATGCATGCAGCCTTAGAGAAAAATTTGAATATTTTGGTAAAGAACCCCCCTTCTTTAAAAACTATAAGCTACTTGAAGAGGCTTACGTGATAGAGGATCCATTTTTACCACCTAAACGCGGCAAAATCCTAATAATTGGTGCCCACTGTGTTCAGTGTAACAAGCTGGTTTGCAAGAATGCCAATTGTAGCATATATTTTAACGGTACATTCTGTATAGAGTGTGCAAAAAACTATAGAAGTAATTTTCCCAAGGCAGTTCAGGAAAAATTAAATAAAATTGTGATTTAATTTCTATATTTGCTTAAAGTATTTTTACACCTTAATTTTATTGAATGCTAGGCTTAAAAGCACCAAGTTTTTTAGCCAATTTCTTCTTTTCAATAGCAGTCTTATTAAATTTTCTTTTCTAAAAATAAAGTTTTAATATTTAATAATTAGTGAACAAGCAAAATTGACATCATTTTATTCATAAACTCTACTCTTGCGCTAGGCCTAGAACTACCTATTTATTAGAGAACATTCTATATAAAATACTGACACTGGTCCGGGCAAGTCACGGGCTACTAAACAAATAGGTTTGTTAAATTAATTTAGTTGACCATTGTATATATTTTTTTAAATGGTGGTTTTATGTTGACTACTCTGCTATATTTATTTGTAATGTCAATGTATCTATAATTCAGTAAATATATTATATTTTACTGTTCCATAAGAAATTCTTACATCTGTGCACTATGAACACAACAGGTAAATGGAGACACCATAAGTGTATAAAAAATACTACTCTCATAGTGACGACTTCGTAATGACGATTTTATGAATACAGAAAATTAAGTAATACTAAATAGAGTCGCAAAGCAATGCATAGTATCTTATAATAGTACTTGTGTAAAGACAAGATTGTGATAACACTAAAAACATAGAAATAATGAATTTTACTTTGGGAAGACAAGTTCTTGTGGGCTAAAAAAATAATGTCTCATTTATGTGATAATGCAGAAAAAATATTTATGCAAAAATATAAAATTAATAAGTATCTTTCTAGTCTCTTTTACCCACTCCACTCATCTCACTAGGATCTGAAAGTTTGTGCATTGTAATTAATTCAATAGTAAGTAGTTTTAGTGAATTATCACCTGTGTTAAAGGTAAGTATTTTTGTTTAATTTGCAAAAACTCAAAACATTCATAATAATATGGGTAATGGATACTGATTTCTTTCAATAACTTGTAAAAATATTAATAACAACTTGACATAATAATGTAAAATAGTAACTAAGGTTTATATTTATTTATTTATAAGATTTACCTTATTTTTGTCATCAAATTTAGCACCACTAAACTGGTTTGGATTAACTTTTGCCAGCTTGAAAGTTTTCTTTTTCTTTGGTGGATCATTATCTCCATTTTCATCAGTTTTTGGGTTTGGTTTTCTGTTTCTATGTCTAGGCTTTTTAGGCTAAATAATAAATAAATATATTTTATTATTAACAAAACAATTAGGTGATTATATCCAGAAAACAAATTTGAATTAGTAAAACAAATAAAAACAAACCGCTTTCTTTTTTTTGGCTCTACTGGAATCACAAACAGATATTCTCACTTCTCTATCCTTGAGCATCACTTTTTCCATTTCAAGGGCTAGCTGAACAGAATCTGCATCTTTAAAATTAACATAGCCAAATCCTTTGCTCATGGTAGTTCGGCCATCTCTTACAATTCTAACATGTGATATAGGTCCACATAGTTTGAAAAGATTCCAAAGTTCTTCATCTTCCACATCTGAAAATTATAAGCAAAATAATTCTTAATATATCGAGCAAAAATTGATTCTTCTGGTCTTTCTTACTAAATGGTAGATTTCCAACAAAAATTGCTTTTGATTCGTCAGGTTTCTCCTCGGATTCACAACAGTGCACCCTTAAGTGATGATCTACAAAAAGCTCTCCATTTTCAACTTCTGCCTTTTTGGCATCTTCAGCATTTTGAAATCTAGGGACAAGATATAATTGATTTATTTTAAAATATAGCCAGTAGATTAAGTTTTAAAATGAACCCTACCTTATATAAGCATATAGACTGCTTCTATCAGGATGGAATTCCTGTTTAATAGCAGCTACTTTTTTTGTGGTTTTAGGATCAGCAACAGGAATTCCTCTAAATCTTACACTGTCTATGAGGCCATACTTTCTAAAACGCTTTTTAATTTTTTCCTTCTTAGTATTTTTTGGAATATTACCAACAAACAGGGTCCTGTCCTTGTATTCACTTGAATTTTTAGTCTCTTTGTTTATCTTATTCTTAATACGGCCAGCAGCATTTTGTTCATTTTGACTTAGTCTCTGGCTCTTGGGAGAAGGTTCTTCAGCATCGCTATCTACTAAATCATTGTTTGATGTATCTGCTTTTCGTTTCTTTCCTTTCATTTCAAAACTCTTGGTTTTAATATTAGATGCTGGATTAATTTTAGTTTTCTTTTTAGAAACTTTTGTTTTATTTTTCTTAGTAGTTTTATCTTTAAGTGGTTTATTTACTGGTGAATCCTCAACATATTCCCTTTTAACAGGAATAAAGTTTTTCTGAATTACTTTAACTTTGTTAGGGGTTGTATTACCAGAAATTAAATCTGCTAAACTTCCTATTTTGTAATCCATTGTAAATAATCTTATCACTATCTATAATAGTAAATATTATTTATTCATTTAAAATACCATTTTATAGAACACGAAACACGTTATAAAAAGACAAACTGTAAAGTTAGGTTATTGTGTCAGATAAAATTATGCTTTAATATTTTAAGGCAATCCACGTGTGGGCTACATTGAAGCAACTTGAGTGCACCCATTATTTCTGTGTGGCCAGTAAACATATATTTGTTCTGTGCTGATATTCCACAGAGCAATGATGGGTTGACTTGGTTCCAACATGACAAAAAAAGTTCGCGAGCTATGAATATGGACATCTGATATGTTCTTACCTAATCCTCAATGGAATTTAGTTTTTCTTTTGTAGGTATATGGAAAATATTTACAAGATAGTAATCATGTTAGTAAACTGTAATATTAAAAAACCTGTCTTCATAAATTATTGCAAATTCAAACCACTTGTTTTGCATACAAATATTTTCAAAAAAACTGTCAGCTATCTTTCTCCAAATAAAAATTCATAATGGCAATGACTAAATGGCATTTTATTAATTTTTATGTACATTTGGTACTCCTAAAGTCCTGAACTTAAATAAAAGAAAATTAAAAGGTAAAAGTTATAATTAAAACAAAGCAGATTCTTCACATTGTAAGCTCCATAATCGCGTTCACTATATCATTTGCATTATTTTTCAGTGCCTTTATAGCCTTCGCTCGACTGACATTCGCCTGTGACATGACAAGCTCAACATCTTTGTCCTCCACTCCACTCTCATCAATCTCTTCATCTTCAGATTCTTCCGCAATTGGAGCAACTGAAGTTGTAGTGGTTCCAGCTGCACCATCTCCAGCAGGGTTAACCTGCAAAAAATAAGTATATTTGTAATATACCCAGTTGCTACAACATGTAAATATATATTAATAAAAAATCACCAAAACTATATTTATATAAATTAATTTTTTTTTTTACCTCTTTGAACTTCTCCGCAGCTGCTACTTGTGCTTGTTGGGACAGATCTTCAATCTTGGCTTCTCCAAAAACAATGTAAGTGTCACTAACTGGGTTTTTATACACATCAGGTTTGTTAATGACGAAGAGGATGTTCTTTGATTTACGAATAGTTACCCTATTTACTCCTTGTACCTAGAAAAGACATTATGTTAAATACACATTGTCTTAGTTTGTTTAAAAGGGAACACAATTATTTTGCTGTAGCAGGCACACATTACTAATAGAAAATATATATTAAAAATATTTAAAAAATAAATCAATTATTAAGTAAGTACTTACAGGTTTCAAGCCCAATTTTGACATAATCTTTCTTGCTTTCTTTTCACCTCGGGACTGTTTTGCTTTTGATACCATATCAACTGGCAGGCCAGTGGCAGAAGCTCCAGGGAAGGCTGTGGCACCAGCATTTGCAGTGCCTGCATCTTCAAGTTCAGGGATTTCTTCATCTGAATCACTGTCTAAAATAGTAATTATGTTATGTTAATTTTATTACATTATTTACTTCAAGACAATATCAATGAAAATAAGTCTGATAATATAAAAGAACTTGTGGTTGCTCTAATATGTTTATGACCACTAACTGTAGATATGTATGAGACATGCTTATAACACAAGCCTAACTTTAATTTTATACTGGAAAAAATATCTATTTTGGGAACATACCTGTAGAAGATTCTGCACTCTGTTCTGGTTTTTCAGGCTTAGCTTCTGCTACTGCAGGTTTCTCAACTTCAGTCATTTCTGGCATTGTAACTTGATACTGAAAACTGGATTATTTTAGAGCTACTGTAAAAGGGCATTTTACAAGAGTGCATTATAATCATACTGCCAAGAATGAAAACATGGAATTTTTCATGGAATAAATCGTACACGAAACCTTGGACTCTACTAGGCCTAATTACGTAAAACTACAAATTTTACAAAAACTATGAAAAATGTTTTCAATTTTGTGATCCCGGTATTTTGTTAAAGGGGGGGATGGGAAAAAAATAACATCTAAAAGCTTTTATCAGAAAATATTCTCAAAAATAATATCCCGGTCATTGTACTAAACGAAACCTACAAAATTTACATCAAAATACCAAAAGATGGACAAAATAAAAGTAAATTTACCTCTGTTTTGGAAATAAACCGACTTTTTTAGTTGCACAAATTTGTCAAGAAAGAATAAGAGTAAGAGAGAGATGGACACACAAAAATGGCGACAAAAACTAAAAAAGTAGATTTTGATTGGTTTAAAAGTGAAATATGACACTAGAGAAATCGTCATTATCGGCTGAACTGACGTTTCATTTTAATATTTCTCAGCTGTTTCTGACAGACACGTCATTGACAGTGGTTTGTGTACGTGTTTTTCGTTTTCTTGACTCGGTTTTATAATAATTATTTATTTAAAATTATTTAATTAAAATGGAAGGATCTCTGCTGGTAAATTAACAAGTGCGATTACGTTATCTTTACTAATTACTATATTTTTAGGAACCTATGTTGTACACTGTCAAAGGAATAGCAATTTTAGATAGCGATGGCAACAGAATTTTAGCAAAATATTATGATAAAAATGTATTTCCTACTCCAAAAGAACAAAAAGCCTTTGAAAAGAACTTGTTTAGCAAAACCCATAGGGCAAATGCCGAAATTATTATGCTAGATGGACTTACATGTGTTTACAAAAGTAATGTGGATTTGTTCTTTTATGTAATGGGAAGTTCAAATGAAAATGAGGTAAATGGAATAATTGTATAGTCGGCACTTGGATAACCGTTGGTGGCTATTGAATTTTATAAACTATTAACCTGTTTATGGTATAATATATATGTTCTGGGATACCTAATGCTAGTCCCAGAATAGTGATTTTTTCAGCTATGTTTTAGTTACATTATTTACTTCATCCACAAGATTCTTTAAAAGGTCGATTTATAAACTTGACGTTTGCCGTTTGCGTTGGGTCTGCCGTTTCAAGTTAAAAGCACGGGTTTCCATAAGACCATTTATATCTGCCGTCTGCCTTGCCGTTTGCGTTCCGTTCAACATAAACCAATTTTAACTTTTCCGTTCGAGAGTCGTAGAAACGTTCGTAGCAGGTTGGCAGCCAATCAAAAAGTGTTTGTCAGTCACGTGATATTGTTTTGTTTCATTTTTGCATTCTGCCATTTGTTACGCAATGGATGGAACATTAATTAAAACCACCAGGCTTGATTCCAACGTTTAATCACTTTTAATACTACATAAATGTTACAAAACTTTCAGACATGAAGCCGCACAAAACTTGACTTTTACTATATATGTTATTATCCGACTCACTGTATCGTAGCAACAGCGTTACCATATCTTACTTGCTAAAGGTTGCCTAATAATTATATTGTACTTTTATTTCAACACGCCCCCTCAATAAAATTATTTTGCAAACTTAAATTTCTTTAAAAAACTAAAATTGCTGATTTCGCCCCCTAAATAAAAACAACTTATACATGCGTAAATTCAGCAATCTCTTATTTTAAATCAACCTTTTATTTCTATTTTAGCTTATTTTAATGAGTGTCCTTAATTGTCTATATGATTCAGTCAGTCAAATATTAAGGAAAAATGTAGAGAAAAGGGCAGTACTTGAAGCGTTGGATATTGTAATGCTTGCCATGGATGAAATTTGTGATGGGGGGTATGTATATTATTCCTACTACCTATCTATTTATTCTACACTGTTTATTTTTACTAAGAACCACAGTTTGTAATGAATAATTTTTTTTAGAATTATAGTAGATGCTGATTCCAGTTCGGTTGTTTCAAGAGTAGCATTAAGAAATGATGATATTCCCATCGGAGAGCAAACAGTTGCTCAGGTAACCAATGCCATACACTCTCTATTTTGGTGATATTTTTTTACATTCTTTTTCTACAAATCCAGTATTATTTCCTAAGATACTTTTATATCTTTAACTGTGCTTTAAGTGTTGTACATTCTTTATAAATTAGTGCCATTCTCTTAAGTATATTATTTTTTGACTTACTTATCTGGTTTGTTTGATATTTTTCCTTAAATTATTTGACTGTATCTACTTAGTTACTAATTTTTCAATATTTATTATAGGTCTTTCAAACTGCAAAAGAACAGCTCAAATGGTCATTACTTAAGTGAATTTAAATTTTATTTGTGTAAAGTAAGTTTTTTAATATACATACCTACCTTTGTTCCATTATTACTTAATATAGGTTTTAAAAAATTATTAGGATAATTCCATATTTCTAAAAGAAAATAAAAATGCAAAATTATACAATCTTTAACTTTTATTGAAATTAAAATTTAAAAAATGGTTTAGGTATACCATGGATCCCAAAAGTTCCGCATAAAATTAATATCAATTAAAGAAAGAAGATCTAGGAAAAACGCTCGGACCCGTAAATTTTTATTTTTAATTGTGCATTTTTTGACAAAAAAATATTATACAGGGTGTCTCATAGAACTGTCGTCACGTCTTTGACAATTTTTTTTAATGGAACACCCTATATATTGTATTATTGTCTGATTTCCCACAAAATTCTTAGCTTATGTTGTAAATGTCATGTGTCTAAATTCAATAGTTTTTGAAATATTGACGTTTAAAATATGGCATTTTTTGACTTTGACAGGCTGTAGCATTGGAACGACGCATCTTAGAGAAAAATGGTATTCACCTCCCATCTTAGTTTTTTATTCTCTACCCAAAGAAACCAACCTCTGATTTATCATGTTAAACCAAAAAACCGGTTTTAACGGTTTCACATGGTAAATCGGAGGTTGGTTTCTTTGAATAGAGAATAAAAAACTAAGATAGGGAGGTGAAAACCATTTTTCTCTAACATGAACCGTTCCAATGTTACAGCCTGTCAAAATTAAAAAATGCCATATTGTAAACGTCAATATCTCAAAAACTATTGAATTTAGACATATGACATTTACAACATAAGCGTAGAATTTTGTGGGGAATCAGAAAATAATACAATATATAGGGTGTTCCATTAAAAAAAATTGTCAAAGACGTGACGACAGTTCCATGAGACACCCTGTATAATATATTTTTATGTCAAAAATGCACAATTAAAAATAAAAATTTACGGGTCCGAGCGTTCTTCCTAGATCTTTTTCCTTGAATTGATATTAATTTTATGCGGGACTTTTGGGAGACCCAGTAGAAGTCGTCACTTTTGATTTTTGATAGAGGCTGTAGAAAAGCGTCTGACGCGTTATTTGTTTTTGATAGAAGGTTTATTCCCTGAAATATACTCTATGGGCCTCATGTTGGGTAGGTACTTTGAGAAACCTTAAAACTAAGTTTTATAAAGAAAATGCTTTGCTAAGGATATCTTTCAGGATAATTTCTCGAACACTCTCAAACACCTTTCTGATATTATTTGTATCGGTAGCAATAGTGAAATGCACATGAACATCTCTTGGTGGTAGTTCTTCATCTATATTAAAACCAGGCACAAATCCAACATTTTCTATTTTGATTGGAACAGATGCGATTCTCTAAAAAAATGCTTGATAAGTTATTAAATAGAAATTATCATTCCAAATTTTTAAAAAGCATCAATTTTGTTATTTTAAACGGGACATCCTGTATAATTTAGATTATTTAAAGAATTTTTATCCTAATTTCAAAAAGTGGGAAGTACTTTGGCTATCTGTTTTTACACCTTCTAATTCAACGATATAGGGTTTGTACAGCTACAAAAACAGTCTCTTCCTTCCTAAGTGTGCCGTTTTTAATATGCGTATGTGCTTATTTAAAAAAAATGTCTTTCTGTATGGTTTTTAAATATTTTCAATACCTTTTTGCCACTCTGTATAAACAACAATCCTTCAGAATCATTCTATTTTTAATACATACCAAAATTTTATATCTCATAAAAAGTCTAGCTCGGTCGTATTCGTTTCTGCCATCCCACTCGTCTTTTTTATCTGGAATAAAATTATCAAACTCTGGAAAATATTTCTCTAATTTTCTGTGTTGTTCCATTATCTTTCTTTTCAATAGATCTTGTTTATTAAGGAACACAATGAGGCCAGCTTGCCTCACAAATCTGAAATTAATTTTTGAACAATTTTTAGATATTTAGATTTTTTACTTTGAAATTTTGTCTCAAAATTTTCGTAATTCAATAGAATTATTTAAGCGTGTAAATAGAAAGTTTAGTTAGGAGCAGTGGTGTAGCCAGAGGGGGGGGGCCGAAAAAAAAAAAAGAAGATAAAATATAATTGCGTAACATTTCTCCCAGTAACTATACAGCTTCAGCAGAAAAAAGTTTTTCCACTTTAAAAAGATTAAAAACATATCTGAGAAACCATTCAGGCGAAGAGCGAACAACAAGTTTAGCTTTAATAAGTATTGATATATAAAATAATCAATATATTTTGTCAAAACAGGCGACGAATTATGGTTTAGTTCTAGGCAAAAAAATATGTTGTGCTTTTAGTTTATGGTTATAATTTTTGTTTTTTCAATAAATAAAATATACCTTATTTTTAATATTTTTTTGCTCAAATTATGCTTATTTCATGAAGAAGTTTTTGTTTAACAAGTATATTATCTGTTTTATATTATCTATATTAGTGTATTTATATAACTCACTAAAGTTTGTTTAAATATATGTACCTATTTTTTTATTGATTGTCCAAAAAAAGGGTTTTTGGGCATGGCACCCAAAAAAATTTTCGCCTTTGGCGATTTGCCTGCAGCGCTGGTTCGTCGCTTTCCCTACCCTTTTGGGCCCCCCAAACTAAAATTCTGGCTATGCCACACGACTAATATTTCCAAATCCTAGCCATATTTATTAATGGATTTTTAAAATTCTTATTTTATCATTTATCGAACTAAACGGCTTTTATGTTATTGTAAATATTTTTAAAAAGTGTGTATTACTTGCTTCTATGAATGTCGTTAAACAGATCATATGCCTCCTGCAAACGATTCTTGGTTGGATCTTCCCGCAGCCTCTGGTCAAAGTCACTAGCACTTATTAAAAATAAAATTGCTTGAATGCCATCGAATGCTTGAATCCACCTCTTCCTATGACCTAAAAGTAATGACAACAAAATTAAGTAAATTAAGATTCTATTAAAAAAGCAATACCATACTCTTTGAATATCAACATATAAAGAACATCATATAAGCAGTTCTACTCAATCTGCTTAGTTAAATTCATAGATGGCGTAAGGAGGCTCGTCAAAATAATTTATATTAATTCAGTCAATACCGACAAGGCCTCCTCCGGTTAAATTAAGGCACTATTGCCTAGTTTTGTTAGTCCTAACACGATCCAGTCCTATCCCACATACCTCAAGTGAATCACGATGGTAGATTACGACTTGGCTTGGTCTACTTATGTATATTTTCAATTTGTTTTATTATTTATTTTATTTGTATTTGCATAAAAACTTTAATTTTTTTTACTTACGCACGTCGCATCGCCCTTATTTAGTTTGTATATGTTTGAATGTGTAGCGCTACATTAAATACTATAGATTTACGCTTAGACGAGGATATCCTCGCTAAGAATTTACGAACAACTCCACAATGGCGGCCAAACCAGCTCTAACGCAGAGTTGTCAAGTTTTTCCAAAGATCTGTAATTCTTTATATGTTGATATTCAACGCCATACTTTTTTTTTGAACAACGCCATTTCTGAGGCATTGTCTTATCGACTTTTAATGAAAAATTTTGGTGGGGTATCACAAAAAAAGCATTAATCCACATACCTTTCCTAAACATTATAACCTCCAACGTTCAACATCATCATCATAAGTTCAAATTTTGTTAAATTATTACTTTTAAAACGACTGACATCGGATAATGGTAATGAAAACAGTACTAATAAACATCGGCACCGGTAAGACGACCCGACTTGATCCCACTAGATTATTTTATTTAGTCAAATTTAAAAATTTTTGTATAATAACAGTTAACAATTTAAAATCATTTTAGATTCTACAATCGGGTGATCGAAGAATACTATTTATATTTTGTGTTCCGAAACAATTGATACACATTGAAATTATTTATATATACCAATTTGTAATTTTACATAATTACACAAATTTTACACACCTCTTTGCCCTCCAACATCATACATCCAAAATTTGGCCTTGCCACCTTCAAATTTTGAAAGAGGGACTTCAAATTCTATCTTTGATATACTTTTTGTTTCTACTCGACAGAATAGAATGTCTTGATCGTCTGGAATATAATTTGCTTTTCTTATGTCTTCTATCCTATTTAAAAAACTAAAAAAAGATATAAATAAAAAATTTAAAATAGAAATAATTTTTTCATAAAATTGAATTTGGAGACACATATTAGTTATCAAGAATAATTTTTGATAGATATAGCCGATAATTTTATACATAACATCTATTTTTAAGAAATTTGTAATTACATATTTAAATAGTATATGATAGTGTCCTTACTGTTCGGCACTGTCTATAAGTTGATATTCATTTGAACGTTGAAATGTTTCCTTTACTCCCTCGTCGTCCCATGCTGTTTTGACATGGTCAAAATATTCCTATGTGATATAAAAAAAAACTATTAAATATATAAGTACACCATTAAAAAAGAGTTTTCAAAAATATTTTCCACACAGTTTTTATACGTCAATTTTGTTTTTAAATGGTCCATCAAGGCCTTAGTGTTCATCAAGTGTAGAAGTTATTAAATGCTAACGGATATTTTTAAAAATATACTATAACCACACGATACACTAACACCAGTATGCCAATGCGCATGTATGACGTCCAGTACCAATCAGCGCGCTTTATACACAACAGCTACAGAACGAATAAAAGGCATTACAATAATTACAATGGCCCGGTAACGGATATACCGTAATGATCGAGCTTGGTAATCGGCAATTCGGCATACCGTTGTTTGTGTATCGTGACTGTAACTTACGTCGTTAAATGCGGAGGGTTCATTTGGTCCTAAATTTAGGATATATTCTATAGATGATTGACTTTCTTTTCTTCTAGCCTGTACAGGTGGATTTATTTTGTTCATATTATTCAAAATATCATAAATAGATTCATGGATATTTTGTAGGATATTGGGGATTCTTCCCTTACGATCTCTAAAAATTAAATGAATATATCAAAACCATTGTTTCATTCCATTTGAACCTGTCGCGGTTTTAAATTATTGTACCTTTTCTAAGTACTTACCTAGTTTAAGTGCCGTGTTAAATTGCGGTTCTCATTGGCCCGAATTACAAAAAAACTAAGCAAATTAGTGAATTTTTTTTTCACCAATGAAAAGACACAACACAATTATTGTTGTTGTGAGAAAGTTGTTTTCACGTAGAAAAAAAAATCCAGGAAAAAATAAGTCAATGAAAACCCTAAAAGTCATTACTCAAGTTCAATGTATTGTAAAAAATAATGAGTTATTTTTTTTTAACTCGCCGATATTTGTAAAGTTCAAATTTAAAAATCTACTATTAAACATAGAGAGAACGTATGAACGTAATGTTTTTGGTCTAATAGATATAATTTCGCATCGAGCTGTTAACACGTACTGGAGAACAATTTAGAAATATTGGTCGTATGTTCTTAAGTGAAAGGTATAGCTTGAAACAATAATCGTTTCGTGGTTTTTATAAGAAATAATATTTTATCAGAAAATTTGTACTCTGAATAAAGGACTGTAATCAGTTTAAAACAGTTTTTTATTCCTTTGAACCATTCCTTAGCATAAACGGGTTTGTTGTGTGTTAAGTATCGTTAAGTTTGAACCCTATAGATTTAGATTTATAACGATTTGTTCATTTATTAAGGTTGAATTGTGCCAGTCTTGCATTTTTAAGGTGGGTTTACTTTTATTTACGTCTACACAACTAAGTATATGCTTTATATAAAAGTTACTTTTAAGCGAGGGAGAAATGTTGGAATAAGGGAGACATATTTTTTAGAAGTCACTTTTAACCAGAGACGACGCATTAGCCCCCCAACACCAAATCCTGGGTGCGCCAAGGCCTATATGTTATCTGGTAAGACTTAAGTTGGGTTGCATAAAGATTTTTATAAATAATTAACTAACCAGTTACTTTAACGTGACATAATTGACATTGGCAGACATTTTTTACTCACAAACAAAAGCGCTTAAAAATTAGGTAGCCGGACCACTGTGAATGTAAGAAAAATTATTTGTGCTAATGTTATGTATGTCACTGTCAAAGTTGCTGATGGTTACCCACCAAACATGTTATATTACAACCACATTTTGTTACATTGTTTAAAAGTAACTTTGGTTACATTTTTAAAAGTATATAACTGAAGTCGATATTACTTTTCTTATTTTAGATTAATATTATTAAGTTATATTTCCTCAACATCACAAAGTGATAGGCCATGAATATAGGTGTCCACCTCAACACTATAGATGTCGCCTCGGGTTACGTGCTCTCGGTTTGATATTTTTTAATAAAGTTGCGTGCACAATTAACTTTCATCAGTTTCACTGCGATGAGCTATAGTGTGGCCGAATACAGCTACGGATCCAGTAAGGACAATAATATGGCGTAAATGCTAGGTAATATTACATAAAAATAAATAAAAAATATGACAAAAAAGTATAGCTTTTCATGAACAAAATAGGCGTATCTCCACGTCACTTCACGATATTTTAAAATTAATATTACAATATAACAAAAAACACATTGCATGGGTGGTGCTGCAATATATTGTAATATTGCGTGACAATGAATATGACTGTTATATTAAAACCTGAGACATAATCTATTTCATACACATTACAATCGCCATAACATCCACATACCTCCGAATGTCACATTATTACAATATTATATGAGTGCTATGTTGGGGTAACAAAACGTTGTTTGGTGGGTGGGTAGTTAACTATTGTTAAAACATTTTATGCAACCCAGACATCAGACATTATAGACTACTTCTTGGAACAGACGAGGATTTTCTTCTTTACTGTAGATGTTTTATTCGTTGTGACATTTCCTAGTCCTAATTTTGATTCTTTTGGCCACTTATTATGGAACAAATCCGAAAAAGTCCATTGATGGTTAGTCATCTGCTCTTTGCGTTATCTTTTTCAACGTGTATACAGCGCAAAAGGCCATGGTTTAAGAGTAGGCACCTATAACTAAGTTGTCATCAGGTACCCAAAGTACCTACATATATATTTCTGTCTTTATCATAATGCAATGCTTTATTTTATCTCTACATAATACCTTTGAATAACAATGCTATTTTCTTTGTTCTATATATTTTTAGTTCATTATTGTACTATAACCCTATCCTGAATAAACCACTATACAGTGGTAACGCCAGAAAATTCAAATTCGCAATAGGTGGACACACACGGGCCCGATGATTATAGGGTCCGTGGGCACTACTGAAATGAAAATAGTTCTAATAAAAAAGAAAAAACTCTTCCATGATTTTGGGTGGGCACCCATATTTTTAGGTTGGGCCAGCGCCGCCCCTGACACTGTACCATTAATATTACTTATATCTAAGTTACTTACTCATCAGAAAAGCCATTAATATGAAGAATTCTCATCTGTTTAATTATAGTGGTTTTTCCTGACTCGCCAGTTCCCAGAAGCAGAATTTTCTTGGTTTCTTCAAAAACTTTCGTGTATTTTCTCGCTTCCTCTTCCTCGGACTGTTGAATATCGCGATTTGCACAGCAGAACGCCATTTTTTATTAAAAGCTTTTAAAAATATATTTTAATTATCAATCACAATTATTTTTTGGTGTAATAAAACACCTTATTTCTGGATTAAACTGTATTAGCTACTTTCTGATTTTTAATCTAATCTAAATTTTGATTAGCGTAAGACTGTTTGGATCATCAGATCTTTGACAAGTTTAAGTGTATAATATTTTTAATCTATCCTACTATGTTATTTTGAAGGAATATAATATAATCTTATAGGTTAATAAAAGATAAATCTTACATATGTTTAAATATTCAAATTTAAAAACGTCTTATATTATACAGAAAAGTACATACCAGTGGCGGCTCGTGCTCTTAAAAAATGGTGAAGAGCTAGAGGTATAGTGCGGGTACTTAAACAAACTAATTTTTATTTTAATTACGTACTTACATAGCTAGTTTTTATAAATTAGATAGATTCTTCGGTTGAGGTCGAGCGTCTTCTTTTAAAGCATCGGCAATAGTATTTTGATTTTGTTCAAAGTTTCTTAACATTAACTGACATTTTAAGTGTTCTCCACTCCAGAATCTCCGTGTTTACGCAACGATCGAGTAATATTTAAAAAATCTGTAAATCTGTCCCTATTCCAAACGCAATGTTTATTCGAAAAGAGTAAACACGACCAACAAAACAATTTTTGCAAGGTGGCACTACTACATAGCCAATTATATTCTGAAAATCAGGAACACTTAAAATAATCTTATAGGATCTGCCACTTTTTTTTAATTCTTTTTTAAAATCTATGTTTAAGATTCCAGTATGTCGCCCATGTAACAAAACGTCTCTCTTATCTTCATCTGTCTAACGCCTGAATGGAGTTTCCAACAAATTACAAACTATGTCATTAATTGGGTTCATTTTTAAAACACACAATAAAAATTAAACTAAGTAGGTATGTACACACTACAGAATTAACTAAAAAATAAAAACAAAACTTTTTAATCACACAGTAAATCACGTAAAAACCATATCTATAACCGTAAGTTTCGCGCAGCCTTAAAATAAATACCGCGCGAACCAATGCTAAAACAATGGTGCATACGACTAATACATTTTTAAATTGCCCTTTATCATAATGCAAATTTTTACATGCTTGCGCGTGACTGACGTCACGTAACCATAGCGACGGTGAAATCAAAGCCGCTTGACTGTATGTTTGCTCTTCACTGCTGCTTTGAGCTCATCGATGCGGTCGGCTGGGGCGCACCAAAATGCACAAGTGTTTATAAATTATTGTCCATCGGAGTTAACCGTGCCAACCGTGGCCCTATTATGCATAGCTACATTCGGATTAAATTAATATTTTAAATTCGAACATAATTATTTTTTGAGGGCTAAAATGGTAGCTGTATTGGCACTTTAATATTTAATATTGTCGAAAAAATTTCCTCCTGGTACATACACAGTATTTCATTAAGGTTAGCCTCTGGCCATATCTCGGAAACTACTGGGTATAGAAACTCAAGGAAAAAGAATTGTCATTAAAGAAGCTCTGAGAAAATCTAGGAAATAGTTTTTAGGTTTCGCATTTTTGTTAACATATCAATGTACTTGAGTTCTGAGATTACTCCCTTTCTGTAATTATATGTTTTCCCATATGTTGGTAATATTTCATTATTAAATTTCTGAACACAGTTAACCCTGAATCTAAAGCTCCGTTAAGACATTAATCATATTTTCCTTTAATAAAGTTATTCTCCTGAAGATGAATGTGTTGAAGAAATATTTTGAATATATTTCAATAATATGGCATGCATTTCTGGTTTAAGTTAGACTCTTTTGACACGTCTAATGGATTGGCTTTGTCTGTCGGCAATACAACATGACCATATGTTTTTAGGGTCTTTTGCAAGGGCCAATATAGGTACTAAAATTTAGATAGTTTTTAGTAAAACTGTAACCTTCGACGTAGCAACTGATTTACTCGTTTTAACATTAATTTACTTCTTTATTTCAATAAATTCATTTTTACTCTGGGTGTTGGTATATTTATTTATTCCTTTAAGTAAATATCCAACAGGTTATGGGCCCAGCACGCTTCCACTGCGCGAAATAGTAATTTATTGAATTAAGAGTAAGTTTTTGTTTGAGGTAAAACTTGAATCGTGCGCGGTTTGTTTTTACTCAAGCTAGAGTTCACTGTTGTGTATTGTGTAGTTAAGTGAGAGTGTATTAGTGCCAAGAAATCCTTCATCATGACTGATAAAGAAGCTTTGGAATTGACGAAACTTGACGGATCAAATTATTCGATATGGAAATTCGGTTTATGTTTTTTTTTTACAAGCAAAAGATCTAACAGGTTTGATAGATGGCACGGAAGCTGAACCGGACAAAGAAACTAAGCCGAAAGAACATAAAGAATTTGTGAAAAGATCGTCGCAAGCTGCGTTGATTTTGCTGAGTTCCGTTGAGAGATCATTACATCCAAATTTGATTAACTGCACTAATCCAAAAGAAATTTGGGAAAAGCTTAAAGCGTTATACGGTGACACCAGCGTCGATGCAAAGCAGAATGCATGGGAGCAGTTTTACTCATTTCGGATGTGTGAAGGTGAGTCTGTTGCTGTTCAAATTGAAAGACTCGAAAGCATATGTAAAAAGCTTGAGGATGCGGGAGAGAAGCCTTCCGAAGCAGCGATAATCTCCAAGCTGTTAAGTAGCCTACCCAGCAGATTTTCTATATTTCGCATAGCATGGGATTGCACGCCTGAAGCGGAACGGAAGAAAAATAATTTAATTACTAGGTTACTTAAAGAGGATAAGCGACTCACTGAAACTGATGAGAATATGTCAGTTCTTGCTCTTCAAGTACAGCAGACCTCTTTGGGAGGAACCTCAAAGAAATTTCTTAAGCCGAGCAAGAAACAAAATATTCAAGATTTGAAAAATCGTACCAAGTGCGCGTATTGCAAGGAAAAAGGACATTGGGTTCGTGAGTGTCCTAAGAAAAAGCGCGTAAATAGAGACATTGCAAGTGCGTCAGCATACGTTGGTGATGTCGTGGCAAATGTGCCTGTGTTCTTGGATGACAGTGATGTGTGGATAGCAGATTCCGGTGCCAGCATGCATATGACCTACAAAAGGGAATATTTCACACATTATGAAAACCTGCCCCAACCTTATTATGTTCAGGTGGCCGACAATAAGGAATTGACAGCTATAGGTAAGGGTACGATAATTGTTGAAGAGACTGTAAACAGGCGAGTTATAGAGCGCGAGCTAAGAAACGTTCTTTTCGTTCCAGACTTAAAAAGACATTTGTTTTCAATCGGTACTATCAGCAGCATGAATTTTTCATTTCATGTTTACAAAGAGAAATGTGAAATTCGCGATCACGCTGGAAAACTATCGTCAGTAGGTGTCCGATATAAGAACCTATTTCGTATGTGTTTTAAAGTGAAAATACCTCTCCAATGCAATGCAGCTCAAGTAACTACAACAGCGGTAAAGCGCTGGCATGAAAGAATGGCTCATGTAAATGTTCGCGCAGTTCAAAATACATGTAAGCAGCTTAATCTATTAGAAATGGATGCGCCTTGTGAAAAAATTGACTTTTTCTGTGAAGCGTGTGTCGCGGGTAAGCAATCGCGAAAGCCACATGCAAGCTTAAGTCATCCGTGTACTTATGGACCAGGTGAAAAGATTCACACTGATGTTTGTGGACCTGTAAACATTGAGTCACTACGCGGAACAAGATATTTCGTGTTGTTTAAGGATGAGTGCACGTCTTTTCGAAAAGTATACTTTTTGCGACATAAATCGGAGGTCTTCGGAAAATTTCGAGAATTTGAAGCATTTGTGTCAAATCAGCTTAACACGAATATAAAGGTATTGCGGTCAAATAATGGAACAGAGTATACATCTAAAGAGTTTAGTAGCTACCTTCAAGAAAAAGGCATAGTACATGAATTTTCATCCCCTTATGTTCACGAACAAAATGGAAGATCAGAGCGTGAAATTCGAACAATAACAGAATCAGCAAGATCCATGTTATTAGCCAAAAATGTGGATAATAAATTGTGGCCAGAGGCCATAAATACCGCCTGTTATGTGTTAAATAGGGTTATTTTACAATCATCAGAAAAAAGGACCCCCTATGAGAAATGGTTCGGCCGCGAACCTCAGGTCAAGCATTTAAAAGTTTTTGGGTCACTAGCGTACCTGCAGGTACCGAAAGAAAAACGTCATAAATTTGACCCAAAAAGCCGGAAGGTTGTCTTTGTTGGTTATGAAGGCGAATCAACTAATTATCGATTGTGGGACAATAAAACAGGGAAAATTTATATCAACAGCGATGTAGATGTTAAAGAGGACTTTGGTGTCATTTCACAAAGTGCTGATAACCATTTAATTAACTTCAATTGTAATTTTTCCAACAACGAGGAGCCGCTTCCTATTTCTGTCGAAAGTGTAAATAATCCCATTATACAGCCAGATGTGCCACCCGTGGTTCAACCCCAGTTGAAAGTGTCAAGCGGGGAAGAGAGAGAGGCAGAACCGAGAAGTTTGCGTAACAGGGAATCGATTAAAGTACCTGATCGATATGGCGTACCTGTAGCATATTATACAGAAGTAATACCATTGAGTTATCATGAAGCGATGGCTAGTGAAAATGCGGAGAAATGGAAAAAAGCCATGGATGAGGAAATGGAGGCACTTAAAGAAAATCATACATGGACTTTATCTGCGTTACCCGCGGGTAAGCGTGTTATTGGGTGCAGGTGGATTTTTGCTATAAAATCTGATTCATCTGGAGAGCGGTCAAAGTATAAAGCCAGATTGGTTGCAAAAGGATTTTCTCAACGAGAAGGTATCGATTATTTTGAAACCTACGCGCCGGTTGTGAGATATGAATCCGTAAGATTATTGTTAGCGCTTGCGGCGGAACGTGATTATGAACTTATGAAGTTTGATGTAAAGACAGCTTTTCTTTATGGTCATCTTCAGGAGGAGAGATATCTGGAGCAGCCCCCCGGTTATTGCCAGGATGAAAATTCTGTATGCAAGTTACATCGTAGTCTTTACGGATTAAAGCAGTCCCCCCGGTGCTGGAATGAGAAATTTGTAGGATTTCTAAAGACTTTCAGCTTCGCCAGTTGTGAAAGTGACCAGTGCGTGTTTGTTGGGACCGTCAGAGATGTTCCGGTATATTTAGCATTGTATGTCGATGACGGGCTGCTAATGTGCGAGAATCGTAGCGCGATAGTTGAAGTGCTAGAATACCTGCAAAGTAATTTTAAGATAACTGTAGATATAGCATGTGAATTTTTGGGTTTTCAAATAATACGTAATCGGGAGCTGCGCTCCTTAAAAATTTGTCAACCTATATATGTAAATAAGCTTTTAGATAAATTTAACATGCAAGACGCAAAATTTTCTAGCATACCTGCTGAGCCCGGTGTTTATCTTACAAAGGAAAAGTCGATAAATTCTAAAAATTGGGATAAAAGTAAGATACCATATCGTGAAGCAATAGGCTCTCTACTTTTTGCAGCGCGAATAAGTAGATCAGATATAGAATTTGCGGTGAATTATGCCAGTCAATTTTTAGAATGTTTCGATCAAGAACACTGGAAATTTGTGCAGAAAATTTTGCGTTATTTAAAAGGCACGGTGGATTTTGGAATTACTTTTGGAGACAGTGGGAGTTTGTGTAATTTGTTGGGTTTTACTGATGCCGATTATGCCGGCTGTTTAGATACTCGAAAATCCAGGAGCGGTTTTGTTTTTGTGTTTAACGGGGCGCCAATTTCCTGGTCAAGTCAGCGTCAAAGAGTGGTTTCATTATCAACCGCTGAGTCCGAGTATATAGCATTATCTCAAGGTGCAAAAGAGGCCATATGGTTGCGTCAGTTTTTAATTGAGCTTGATATTGATTGTAATTGTGTTACAATTTTTGTTGATAATCAAGCTGCTATTAAATTAGCCTCAAATTCAGAGCACCATAAGCGATCCAAACATATTGATGTTAGATTTCATTTTATTAGGGACATTGTACATAACAATCAAATAGCATTAGAATATGTTAGTAGCAAGGATCAGTTAGCAGATATTTTTACCAAACCATTAGCGAAAGCACAGTTCTGTCAGTTGAGAAAAAATGTATGGATTTTTTAGGGCATTCAAAATAAGTGGGAGTGTTGAAGAAATATTTTGAATATATATTTATTTCAATAATATGGCATGCATTTCTGGTTTAAGTTAGACTCTTTTGACACGTCTAATGGATTGGCTTTGTCTGTCGGCAATACAACATGACCATATGTTTTTAGGGTCTTTTGCAAGGGCCAATATAGGTACTAAAATTTAGATAGTTTTTAGTAAAACTGTAACCTTCGACGTAGCAACTGATTTACTCGTTTTAACATTAGGGGAAGGGTGTACAAAATGACATAGGGTTTTGTAAAGTGATTTTTTTTTTATTTAAAAATGATGTTTTTTTATAAAACAACAAATAGATTTGCAAGACCATTCAATCTTATGTCTGTATTTAAATAAAAAAATAATGAAAACATAACCGTATTTCCAAAGCTTAAACCTAAACAAAAAACTACAAAAAGTTCATTTTGCCCACCCAGGTGGGCAAAATGACACAGTCAACTTTTTAAGTAGTATATACAACTTAAACGTCTGTGCAAATTTCACAAATGAAAACTTTGGTCTTTTTGTCCACACCTGCGCACTCTGAATGGGCCCACTTTTTACAGGTGGAGCATTTCAGCCAAAACTCCAGGTTTTGACATCCTATATTGCTCAGTGCAATAGATGCACGAACACTCTTCTTCTTCATCGTTTGCGAAAGTGTCGTCTTCTTCAGAGTCAGTTTCAATTTGTATTCTTCTAGTTACTGCCCTTTTTCTTTTCTTAGACACAATTTTTTGATTGTTTTTTTCTTTTGCTTCTTCTATATTTGGTGCAGAATTTAGCACGGTAGTTTTATTCCTCTTTCTTTGTTTTCTTTTCCCTTGTCCAGAAACAAAAGGACCGATTGGAAGCGGACTTAAATCAGCTACGGTAGTGGTAAGCACGCTATTTGTTTCCTTTGAAGTTGTGGGTTCATCTCTTTACATCTGATTTTTAGCACTTTGTTCACTGATTCCTGTTTTATAATTTTCTTTGCTCGTACTAGGCTGATGATCATCACTAATGGAGATATTGGTAGTTTCAGAGGCTTCATACATATAGTCCGGGAAAATATCTGCATTTATTGGAAAAATTCCAGTTTTCGCAAAACCGTGAACAGCGTTTTGAACTGTTGCTGCTTTTCCATATGCTTCATTTCGCAAAGCACTTATTTGAAATTGTGTTACCACCCTTCCCGGATGACTCTTAATCCATTTGGTAATTTCTTGGTCGAAATATGTTTTTAAAGGACCAAAAAAATGACACATCTAAGGGTTGCAGTTGATGCGTACAATGTGGTGGTAAGCAAAGGAGCATAATTCCATGTTCTTTTGCAAAAATAAGGGCATCTAAGTACTTATGGCTTGAATGGCCATCTACAATTAAAAGAACTTTTTCTGTAGGTGAGGCTTTCGCATATTTTTGGAAGTCATGTAACCACTGTACAAAGACTGGTCCTGTCATCCATCCTGATTCCTGAGGAATGCCAATTACTCCTGGTGGGGCATAGTCCATCAATTCATTTTTCATGTTTTTGCGTGCAAATATTAGGGCTGGTGGAATGTAACTGCCATTCGTAGATACACATGTAGCAAACTAAAGTAACATGCGATCCTCTCTCGGAGTCGGCGCTAGTAATGGCACCAACTTGCTTCCTGCCAGATGTTGCAAAAACTTTTTGAGGACACTGTACCGTTGAAAGAGCACATTCGTCAACATTATATCTTCTTAAAATCTATATTTTCCTTCTTAATAATATCCTCCAAAAGAGTAAAGAACTGGGCAACTTATGGTATATTAAAGGCTGTGCCCTTGCCGCAGATGTTGCCTCTGGCTTGCGTAAAGAAATGTCAGGATTTCTTCTTCTAAACTCTCGTAACCAATCTTTGCCTGCGCTCTTCTTTTCATTATTAAAGCTGTGCTGAAACCCATTTTTCACAGCTAATTGATAGGCCAGCTGTAAAACCTCCTTTCTCCTTAACCCAAAAAATCTAGATTCCATTAAATTCAGGTGTTCAACTAATTCCCGTTCTACTTCCATTGGAAAAATTGATTTAAATCGCCCAAGTCTTTTTCTCCTGTTTTTATGGACTTATTTTTGTTTTGAGCATGCCTCCTTAGTGTTGCTTGAGGGACATTATACACTTTTGATGCCCTAAGCTATCCCATTTCACCAGTGGCAACAACTTCTATCGCCTTATCCATTGAAGCTGAGGACCATGATTGCCTGTTCGCTTTTCTAACGTAGACTCGTGGCATTGTTCTGCAATAAACAATAAAACCACGTTATACATATTTAAAAAATCGATCGGGTAAAATGACATACCATGTCATTTTAGCCACCTGTGGGATATGTCATTTTACCCGACCATAACACAATTTATAAAACAATTTTTTCTTGGTAAAAAAACAGAATATTTTAAATATCTAAAAGATGCAATTTATAGGGCAGACATCCATAAAACCTAATTTAAGTAAGCCAACTTACCTTGCGATCTGTGCCAATTAAAACTACCACACTCAGTTGCTTTGTTAACAAAACTTTTCCGCGCGAAAAATAAATTGAGTGTAATGAACCGTTCTTTTCACTTGCTAAATGGAGACTAAACGTTTGAAGCGGGAGTAAACAACATGGCGGACATCGTTACGACAGTTTAGATCGGGAGAGTTCGCAATAAGTTGAGAATACAGTACTATGCCATTTGACCCCACTATGTCATTTTGTACACCCTTCCCCTAATTTACTTCTTTATTTCAATAAATTCATTTTTACTCTGGGTGTTGGTATATTTATTTATTCCTTTAAGTAAATATCCAACAGAATGTTTATACATTCGAAACTTGTAGAGATTCTAAATTTTAACAAAAAATGTATATTATAGTTATTTTGTTTGTCGGCGAGGAGATTTTCCAACTGTAAATCTAGACAAAAAATATTTTTGGGCGAATATAGAGACAAAATAATAAAAATAAGTGATTTTAAAGTTCATTATTGCCATATTTAAGAAAAAAATCAGTATAAATTGATAAAAATCAAAAAAACACGATTTGATCAAAAAAATTAGATTTATTGATTTTTTTTTAAAAATCGTGATTTACTGTAATTCTGTTGGTAATAGAGCTTAAATACCATTTTAGATGCGTTAGTGGGAGATAAGGCCGAGTTGCCAAACTGAACATTTTAGGCGCCACCTCTCACTACTGATACGCGAGACAATTGCGGATCAACCAGAGAGTATCGGCATGATTTTAGTTACACGAGTTGAGTATTAGTCTTGAGAAGTTGCTGATTTTGGTACTCTGGGAGCGCGTTTACGACCTTGTCGGGCGCGCTCTGGGATTCGAGTCTGGAATCTCGAAGAATGTCGCATTTGAAAAATGCCATCGTGACTCGAGAATTGTGCTCCCAGAACAGCACCCGACTAACGCCCAACGTCGACTGTGAACGCGACCCTGGATCACATAATATGAAGGAGCGTGAATTATCGTCACAAAACGAAGGTTTTAGCTTATCAGATTTTTTTTTTAAATATTTATTATTTTTTTACCTCCCTTACAAATTAAGGAAAGGTAATTTTAATACCTAATAAAACAATTTTTTTTTCGTTTTGGTTTAATATAGTAAAAATATATTCTGTAAATAATATAATGGATATAAATATCTAATAATAAAATATAATAAAAATTATAATATATGTAAATAGGTCATTTAAAATACCACAGCATTTTTAATCATTTACCTTTCGGTATAGTTAGTTCTTGCATTTAGAATTAAGGACGGTTTCAAAAAGATAAAAGTACCACGACTTGATAAAAAAATTGCAGCCGTATTTAGTTAGAGTACAAAAAACATACACTCTACTAAATAATAATTTTTAAATTTAATATTGATCTAATTTGGCAATTATGCCCATATTTATAGTTTTTCTTTGAGGCTTTCTTACTCAAGGAAGTTCTCAAGTATGTCAACTTCTTCCTTAAAGAAGCCGATACACTTGCGGGAACGTGATTTTATAGACAAAAATTTGTCTTTAAGGATTCCTCAAGAAACTGTCAATATCAATCAATGTCAAGTTTACTATCAATGAGTTAACACATTTGATATTTTCCTTGAGTTAAACCTAAACCTGGTCCTTGAGGCTTCCTTACTAAAAAGAAAATATCAAGTGTTCCTCAACTTGACATTGATTTATATTGACAGTTCCTTGAGGAATCCTTAGGGACTAATTTTTGTTTATAAAATCCGTTTTGGCACGTGAGGCTTCCTCAAGGAAGAACTATAAATTCGGGCATAGTGCTCACAATTATAGATAAAAATTAGTCCTTAAGGATTTCTCAAGAAACTGTCAATATCAATCAATGTCAAGTTTACTATCAATAAGTTGAGTTGTTTTCTCCTACGACTTAGGGACGAGTATGAGTATTAAATTTTTGGTCCTTAAGAGTGAGGTCTAATGACGCATTCGCCATTTAGTTTTTTTTAAATCAATATTTCGTAAATTTTTTCTTTTATCCAAAAATGGGCCAAATACCGACATTTAAAGCCATGTCTAACAGTAAACTGAAAATTAAAGTTATTAAGAGTGAGGTTAGTGGCGCATTCGCTATTTCATTTTTGAAATCAATATTTCGTTACTTTTTTTTCCAAAAATCGGCCAAATACCGACATTTGAAGCATAACTACCTACAATTTAAAGTTTAACAAGTTTGAATTTATAAAGTAATAAAAGCAGAAAAAGAGAAATGGACAAATTTTACAAAATTTCGTTTTTTAATTTTACTAATTCATTAATCAAAATTTCCTTAGGTCAAAACTGTAGGTAATTGATACTCAAAGACGGGTATTTGGCCTTTTTTTGAGTAAAGCGAAAAGGATAAGAAATATGGATCAAAAAATGAAATGACGACTTGAGTAGTGTTGCATTCGTACTTAACTTTTTTTCGTTACTTTTTTCTTTTATCCAAAAATCGGCCTAATACCAACATTTAAAGCATAATTACCAACAATTTAAAGTTAAACAAGTTTGAATTTATAAAGTAATAAAAGCAGAAAAAAAAATTGGACAAGGTTCACAAATTTTCGTTTTTTGCTTTTATTAATTCATTAATCAAAATTTCTTTTATTCAAAACTGTAGGTAATTGCTACTCAAGGAGGGCTATTTGGCCGCTTTTTGAATAAAGCGAAAATGATAAGAAATATTGATCAAAAAATTAAATGTCGAATGCATCACTGGACTTCACTCTTAAAACTGATTTTTGTCGAGTATTTGACAAGAACTCACTACGAATGGAAGTAAACATAACACAGTTCTTACTACAGGGTATACTTAACGGAATTTATATGTAACGTCATTTTAAAGCACTTTCCCCAGTTTTGAGATTTAAGAAATATTACCAAAGGGTACTGGTATATTCTGTAAAGTATTTTAGTAAATTTATACAGAATGTGCTTATATTTTAGGGTGTGATTTCTCGGGTCATTTTATGAAGAAAAATTAATATGAACATGATATGTCTGTAAGGGTTTATTAAATTACATCATTTTTCTTGCCAAATAAACTGCTGGACAATTGCTTTGGAGCAAGAAAAATTTTGCCTAAATTTAACAGTTGATATTGTCTGAACCAGATATGATATCGACCTACGTTTTAAATGGTTGATAGATTCATCCCTTGGGAAACGATTGTCAATGTTGGATTTTCTTTAACTGTCAGAAAATTTTATATACAAGGTGTTAAAGAAGACGATGATTTTTGCTCCAATTTTAATGGCGTGTAACTTTCACAATAATATTTTTAAATTTTATCACTCTACGTCAATTGAATCACTGGTTCATAGCAAAGAAAGTAATTTGTCAAATTTTCGATATCTGCTTTATTTTAAGAAATACCGATTTTCTTGAAAAACCTAGCTTTATTTCAACTTATTGGTAGCTAGATCTCACTGTGCGTTGTATCGTGCAAACTTTGCCAGTGATTATTATACCTTATGAAAATCTTGATTATGTTCAGTAACAATAGTTGTACCTAAATGTTATGATGTACAGTCGCGTACATATAAACTTCGAAGAATTCGTCCATTTTTACTCAAAAGAGACCTGATATTTGATATTTTTTACATTTTTTCTAATTTTTTAGTTTTTCATATCGCACTACAGGTATATTATACAGTGTTTACAAAATTTTAACAAAGATAATTTTCTTAATTTAATATTCTTGGAAAAATGTATTTATTAATTTCTAACTTTCTAACACTATTCCTAAACTTACATTGAAAGAGACTTTGATATTAAATATCACTAGCTATCGTCAAACCAAAGCCCGTCCGTCCGAGGAGAGCCTACAAGGTATTAATCCCATCAATTAATCAAACTAGCGTTACTTAATTTTAAGGATCACTTTCAATGTAAGTTTAATATTAGGAATAGTGTTAGAAAGTTAGATATTAATAAATAAATTTTTTCCAAAAATATTAAATTAAAAAAATTATCTTTGTTAAAATTTTGTAAACACTGTATAATATACCTGTAGTGCGATATGAAAAACTAAAAAATAAGAAAAAATTTACCTTCTTTTCTTTCTTCTAGAGGCGAGTACTTTCCAATATAAAACAATCGTGAAAAATTGTGAGATATTCGCAAACCATAGACATAAAGGTGTTTATAAGTACGCCACTCTACATTATAATATTTAGGTACAACTATTGTTACTGAACATAATCAAGCTTTTCATAAGGTATAATAATCACTCGCAAAGTTTGCATGTTACAATGCACAGTAAGATCTAGCTACCAATAAGTTGAAATAAAGCAAGGTTTTCCAAAAAAATCGGTATTTCTTAAAATATAGCAGATTTCAAAAATTTGACAAATTACTTTCTTTGCTATGAACCAGTGATTCAATTGACGTAGAATGATAAAATTTAAAAATGGGATTGTTAAAGTTACACGCCATTAAAATTGGAGCAACAATCATCGTCTTCTTTAACACCCTGTATATAAAATTTTCTGACAGTTAAAGAAAATCCAACATTGAAAATGGTTTCCCAAGGGATGAATCTATCAACCATTGAAAACCGTAGGTCGATATCATATCTGGTTCAGAAAATATTAAATGTTAAATTTAGGCGAAATTTTTCTTGCCCGAAAGCAATTGTCCAGCAGTTTATTTTAGATATAATTTGATTGATATTTTGTAAGTAGGAAAATAATATATTCTTGGCTGAGGATGCAAATTGTGATGCAAGCGAGTTGCACATACTATTTTTTCGATCGTAAAAATGTATTAACATGAACGCCTAAGCATAGCTTTGCTTAAATTATTATTGTTTCTTTATGAGAGAGAGACTTATGAGATTAGTTAGGTCGAAGATGGGTCCGAGCGTGTCGAATGAAAGCCGTCCTGGGTTGCCCATTTGGCGGTTTTGTTGTGACGTCGGTACCTTCTACCGCGTGTTTTTATTAGAGAGCGTATTTTGTTTTAATATTTTCTCAGTAAATAATTAAAAAATTTAGAAACTGAAACCGTAGAAAATTTTATTTTTTCGCGCCGTATACGGTAGGGTCGAAATCAAAATTTAGTGAAAAAGAACATTGACCAAGGCTCCGCATAGAAAAATGTGGGGTACCTACATATTTTTTTGTAAAAAAGTCAAAGGAGATGTTTGTCGGGACGCTATTGATGGAGCAAAATAACAATTTTTCTAACTAAAATATATGATTTTATATTATCCTATTAACACATACCAAAATTTTAATTAAAACTTTTAAAGATATCACCAAATAACGCTTTAAAGACAAATAATGCAACACCCAGTATCAAAAATTTTAAACCGTTACGTTCATGTGAACTTTTCTTCATAAAATTACCTGAGGAACAGCCTATTTTATTGGTAAAGTTAAAGGACGTTTCCTGATTGGTTTGCCCAGTTCTGTTTTCATAAATTAATGTTTTTGATTCGCATTTTTACATTCTACTGCAAAGCTAGATACAATCCTAACAATTCAAACAAGCCAAGCCAGTGGCGGATCCAGGATTTTGTGTTGTGATTAAAAAAAATGACCTCTAAAAAAAAGAAAAGAGATCTCGCCTCCAAAAATCACTCGCGTCCATTTCCCAACACTATCGCAGGTACATTTGCGCATGCCAGGCGGATAACTTGATGGCGGAATATTTAAAATATAGGTAGAAATGGGTTTAATTATTTTTTGGTGATTTTTTAAGTCATAGTCGAGGTTCTAGTCCCAATTAATTTTTTTTTACAAGAATATTTTTGTTATTCGCAATTTGCCAGTTTGTTAATTTACGGGCCATAATTATGGGCAGTAAACTCATTAATCAGTAAGTTTTGTCGTCGACTCTGTAAAGTAAAAATCTCCACTTTTTTAAATTGTAAAACAATTTATTTGTGCACAGCCTGTGGGATGAATTGTATGTAGTAAAAAATTATATTTACTCCATTGAAGAAAACAATGTAGAGGTTCTTAGGCTGGTCCATATTTCTACATTATTTTCTTCAATGGAGCAAATATGTTTTTGTACTACATACAATTCATCTCACAGTCTGTGCTTACAAAAATTGTTTTATAGTTAAAAAATTGGAGGTTATGTTTTTACTTTACAGGTACTTTACGGCCTCAACAATAACAAATGTATTGATTAATAGGCTGCCTCTCCATTTGTATTATGGCCCATAAATTAACAAACTGGCAACCTATGAATAACAACAATATTCTTCCAAAAAAATTTAATAGACTAGAACCTAAACTATGACTCACACCGTGACGTAATAACACATTGAAATATAATTAAACCCATATTTCTACATATATTTTAAATATACCGTCATCAGGTTATTCGTCTGACATGCGCAGTGTGTCTGCAATAGTGTTGGGAAATAGACGCGAGTCAAATATCTTCCCCCCTTCACACGCCCTACAATTTTTAAGGCTCAAAGTAAAAAAACGCTTATTTTGTAAGGCTCAGGGGGAGGCGAAACTACCCCCCTCCCCCTCCGCCTGGATCCGCGCCTGACCCAAGCCAAAATAAAGCAATAATATAAATGATTCAGAGAGAGAAATTAACATATTAAATACACTTGTATAGTTCATCCAATTACTGGCTGGATGTACGTCACAACTCGTAAATACATAATCATAACAGAAACAAAAAATAAGGTAAGTCTGTTATTAATTAAAGGATCCTGACAGTTGACGGAAAATTTTGACAACCTTTGTCATTTCGAAGAACTTTAATTTTACGTGTAAAAGTAATTTGAAACTGAAAAATAATTAATCGGAACATATTCTGAAAATATTTGGCAAAAGAAGAAATGCTTAATTTAAAGTTTAATTAAATCCTGACAGAATTTAAAAATATACGATTTAATCCACGACATGACTCGAATCAAAAATTACGTCAGAAGCTGGGTCGTGCATCCAGCCAGTAATTGTACGGACTTTATATTAAATATTTCGATACGTAAATTTAATCACTTAAAAAAAACGTAACTACTCACATAATATAGCCATTATTTTAATAATGAAAAATAAATTCGACAATAATTACTATTTGCCTTGGCCGAGATGCATAATTTTTCTAAACACAGCCGGTCCAGTCCAATGTCCATTCATCATCAGCGTCCAATAGATATTCGGTATGATATTTTTTTTCAAGATATACATCGATCTTAGTTCTCTGTCTTGACTAAAGGGAAACGTTTCTAATGGAGTAAGGTTGTAGTCGAACTCTGCTAGAATGCATTTGTCGTATCCTGTGACTAAAGGACATGATGCGTATCCATCGTATGCGAGGGATGGCGGCTGTCCCGCCATCACTGCCTCAAGATTTTCAAAGACGACTTCTGTTTGGGCGGCTAAAAGAAAATATTAATATAATAAATGGGGAGAAATAATACTCTAAGTCAACCTTCACTAAGAAATCTTTATTTTACTCTACATGTTTCGAACGTATAAACGTTTATCTTCAGGAGAAGTATAGTTTATGTTGAGATAAAAATAGGAAATTGTGAGTGACACCCTCATAGAGCTTTTAAGGAAGTTAGATTATTAAAGAAAGTGATAAGAACTTCCATAGAAGTAGGGGAGAAAAATACTACCAGGTTCTATGAAATAAATGATTGATAAATGGTATTTTAAAGTGCCGCAATGAGAAACGTTGTGTGAGAATGATATTGAAAACTGAATAGCAACTTCAGTGGTGGAGTATATTGTTGAAAAGTTATTGTTAAATAGTGAAAATGAAAATTATGTTTGTTGGTAGGACATTATGTACTATTGTTGTTGTAACATGTACAGGGTGGCCCATTTGTCTGACCAAGTAATATACCATCTCTACTATTAAAGATATCAAAAAAAAGTTTTTATAAAAGTTGTGAGGTATAAAAAAATATATGTTCTAAAATTATTTTTAAACATACAGGATGGTCCAAAAAAGTAGGACTATAAAAAGAAACATTTTTTCAAATGGAACACCCTATATATTTTAGCATTTTTGTTCTTTTACAAAATTATCCATATGACGCCATATTTAGTTTTTTAATTTTTTGCAACGTTGCCAAACAAAATGCAAAATTCTTAAAATTTTGGAAAAAACATGATAGTAAAAAATTACCTGTATTTCTCAATAAGAGTATCGAAAATCGAAAATTTCTTGTAAGCTCCTAAGTTTAGGGATAGAAAAACTGTCTTAAATCTTTAAGTATCGAAAAATTTGTACATGGTGTTTTCTGTTGACATCCAAATATACAAAATTTTAAAATACAATAACTCAACTCAACTTTCAAATGAAACACCCCATATTTATTAGGCTTGTCTGATAGATATTGTAAGTACCTTTTATTATTGTTAAGTCATACCTATACCTAAATTTACTAGTTTTGGCAATATTTCGATTTTTATTTAGATTTTGGTGAAAAAAACTAAATTTTTTATTTTTCTAGTTAGCCATGACCAGCAAAGTCAAAACAAATGTAATTGAATATAATGTCATATTTATAATTATTATATTTATATTTATAATGTTTGTGAACTTATTTTCAATATCAAGTTGCGTAATAAAAAAGAAATTTTATTTAATTAAATAAATACGTAACTAACTATGGTTATCAATTTATTTTAATATGACATTATATTTAATTACATTTGTTTTTACTTTACTGGTCATGGCTTACTAGAAAAATAAAAACTATAGTTTTTTTTCACCAAAATTTAAATAAAAATCAAAATATTGCCAAAACCGGTAAATTTAGGTATAGGTATGACTTAACAATAATAAAAGATACTTACAATATCTATTAGACGAGCTTAATAAATATAGGGTGTTTCGTATAAAAAAACAGAGTTATTGTATTTTAAAATTTTGTATATTTGGATATCAACAGAAAACACCCTGTACAAATTTTTCGGTACCTAAAGATCTAAGACAGTATTTCTATCCCTAAACTTAAGAGCTTACAAGAAATTTTCTATTTTTGATACTCTTATTAAGAAATACAGGTAAATTTTTACTATCATGTTTTTTCCAAAATTTTAAGAATTTTGCATTTTGTTTGGCAACGTTGCAAAAAATTAAAAAACTAAATATGGCGCCATATGGATAATTTTGTAAGGAAACAAAAAATGCTAAAATATATAGGGTGTTCCATTTAAAAAAATGTATCTTTTTATTGTCCTAGTTTTCTGGACCATCCTGTATATTTAAAAATAATTTTAGAACATATAGTTTTTTATACCTTACAACTTTTATGGAAACTTTTTTTTGATATCTTTAATAGTAGAGACGGTATATTACTTTGTCAGACAAATGGGCCACCCTGTATGTATAATAATCTTAGGATTTTTTCTTTAGGATTAATATAATAATAGTATAAGTACAGTGAATAATTATCCACGCGGCTTACTTTATACGTCATTAAAATCGCACAAATCAAATCGAGTAAATATGGTCAAAAAGTTGTTTAAATATTCTTATCAACAAAGTACACATGAATATACAGGGTGGGGATTTTAAATGGAACGCTGCTTATAGCGGCTCTGGAAATAAGATTTCTTTAAAATTCAAAAATACGTCCTCAAGATTTTTTATGGGCCTCGCTTTTGTCATGTCAAAAAAAAATTAGGATCCCAAGGAGGGAACGCCGCCCTAACCATTTTTCTTTAAATTAGAAGATACCACTTGTGGCACCTTTTTGGAAAGTCTATCGAAAAAGGAATTTGTCCATATATTTTTTTTACATCTGTCAAACCATGGTTCAGAAATTTAATAAAAACTAATTTAAGAAACAATTACATTTAACAATAATTTTAAAACTGTAATGTCACTTTTTTAGCATAGCAATTGTTGAAAATGTGCCCCTTGAATCTGTTAGCACAGATCCAACCGATGCCGATGGTAGAACCTTCCCTTACTCTTTCCAAAACTTCTAGCGTGATTAAACGTATCTCTGACCGAATCCTTGTTTTCACTTCTTCCAGATTTCTAGGTCTGGTGACATATACCCTTCTTTTTAAATCGCCTCATAAATAAAAATCTAAGGGTGTCATATCTAGGAGGCCACTCTATAAATCCTCGCCGTCCTATCCACCTATTTGGAAATGTCATATTTAAGAATTCCTTTATTCTCTTACATTTCTTGCAAAGTGGAGAGGGGCTCCAACCTATTTTCTTACCGTTCTACTCATTTTTCCATCGAACCTACAATTTTGTTGCTCAGTTAGGGTGATATCTACGGGTTTTTCTTCTTTTTATTTATTCTCCTGAAGATGAATGATTCTGCGTTTAAAACATGTAGAGAAGTTTCTTAAAATATTTTTTTAAATCTAACAGTGGAGGAAGACTTTGTATTCTTATTTCTTAACTTCTATATGTATGTACGTTAAATACATATTTATATCATATAGAGTATTCCACAAAATCTACTGGAGTAACAGACCGGGATTAGCTCATAGCAAAAGCTTCATTGGGGACCCAGAACCAAGACTTACGAAACAGCTGCTTCAAATGAATAGGAACCAGCTGAGAACCATCACAGGAATTCTGACAGGACACATGGCTGTCAAGAACCATCTGCACAGAATGCAACTGTACAATAGAGACGTTGACTGCAGATTATGCGGACAAAATAGAGAAACTGTTTAGCACATAGTTTGCCATTGCGAGTCACTGGATCGGAAGAGACAACAAATACTCGGGCAACCAAAACTGGAACCAGAGGACATCCTTACCCTCTCCCCAGTTGACCCACACAAACTAGTGCAAGAAACTGGGATCACAGAGTGGGTGTAACAATCAAACAGGGTGAGCACAATGGGCCAAACCTGGCCTAAGTGCATCCGGCGCATGGACGGACCCTCGAAAAATAAAAATACCTGCGGCAGCTGCTGTCTTTGAATTCGGTGAAGAGCTACAATCCCCGATGGCAAAGACGTTTGGAAATCTGACGTGTTGCAATGTGTACTTATCAACCTCCACAAAACCAGCGGCATTTGTTAAGTCCTTATTTTTATTGACTGACTCGGTAGTGGACATTGGTGGAACGACATGGAGCATTGAGAACTAAAAAAAAATGATTAGTTTATATATTTTTTTATTAATATTTATTAATGAGTTAAATTGAATTAACTCCATTTTGTTTTCTATACTTTATTATTGTTTTTCATATTATTAAATTAACATTTTTCATTGAACTAAAACCGTTAGTTTGGAATGAAGACATTTTTGAGTAAAAAAAAACGCTGAATAGGGAACTTGTCTAAAAATTGATCATTTTCAGGTGAATACTAATGTGTATGTATTCACCTGAAGACGACTGGAGACGCTTACCAGTTGAAACGTAGTGAATCAAATCAAATAAAGATAATGCAAGTCCAAAACTCTACTGCCGTTCATAAACATAGAATTGTTGCGGCTATTAATGTGTTAATTTCTTATCCTCCTTTAAAATTATATACGATGTCCCGATATTATCTTTAAAAAACTGATGCCGCGCAACTTAATTCTCGTGAAATTCGTACAATTTGTATAAAAAGAGAAATTTTATTGCCATCGCCCAACTCAGGTACAACCACATATATACATACACTATATTGCCAGCAAGAATACACCCATCTTGCGATTCAAAATAACCTGAGTTGGAGGCCGTGGCGCTTGCGCAGTAGGGAAAAAATTAGACAACCCACACGATTTCTAACAGAACGTAAACAGAACCCAAGGTCTCTTGAACAGAACCGGCTCGCCGTTATATTCTTATCTTTTGTTTCCTTCATTCGTGCGTGGTTATAATTTACAAGTTTTGGGTGTTAATATTTATAAAACTTTACTTTAGACATTTTTTTTTTTTGTTAGTTTGTAAGTTATGGTGGTTTCCATCTTTTTTACGTTGTATTCGTTCGGATGTTCCGTGTGTGATTGTGGATATTATTTTTAAGTTTTGGGTGCGAATTTAGGTATAAAACTTTACCAGACATTTTGTTGATGTTAGCGACTTGTATCTCAAGATGGGTAGGAAAAAGTGCATGATCCTTTTTTGCACGAATCGCTGTTCAATACCAGGAATAAGGTATTTCAGGTATGTAAAATATCGGTTACTTAGTTTTATTTGACCATAAACGGTACACACCCAAACTAAACGGGTGAATTTAAATTAAAGCTTGTAAAAATATTTTGAAAGTCGGTCCTGTCCTGTTTACATCAAGAAGCAAATTTCCGAGCTGCGCAAACTTAGCGGACCCTGATCATCTGCCTACAGTGGTGTCATCATTGAATTATGGTATTAGCAATATAGTGTATGTATATTATATGTGGGTACAACGCGCGCGATGAAATATCAGTATTACCAATCGTGTAAATAACCCTTATGGATTCTTTAAATTATTTCCTAGTATTTTAAAAGAAATAGGAATCACACAGTTTTTGTAGTAGACCCTACACTAACAATCAGTGGCGGATCTAGGCTGAAATCAAGGGGGTGGGGACTCTAATCTTCATGGACGGACGATAACAGCTCGTTACTTTATAACTACCCTTAATATACAACTGGTAAGGTAAATATGACTGTGATTGGTTACCTCGTACGGCCTCATGCTTGTTTTGTTTATGGATAATTTGATGTTTATTTGTATATAAAATATCGTGTCGTTTTGTTGACCGGTACCAGTGTTATGTCTTGATTGTCTAGTGACTAAATTTTTGACCTGTAAGTAATGTTAACCTTTTTTTATTTATCACTTTTTAATCACCTTTTATTTACTGCAGGCTAGCTCTGATGATGATTTTTACCGAAACGCGTAGGCAGTAATTGTTTTTATATTATATTAAAGAAGGTGAAGGACAAGTTTGCTTTCTCATTCAGTAGATGGAGAGTAGATATAATTTTGTTATTTAAACATTGATATTTGACGATTCTTTTTATCAATAAAACAATGAGCTTTTCAAGTCCTTTCTAGATAAGCTACACTTGAATAATATTTTAATGAAAGAACTAACAACTTGACTAACTTAATATTTTACATTAAACAAATAAAAAATGTTTTATATGCAACAAGATTAGACAGTAATATCTTAATAATACTTTTATTGCCTACTATTATAAAAACCTACCGAATGCAATACTGATAAAATTTCATTTCAATGTGGACGTCATATACAGGGTGTACGGTTTAGGGTAGTTTTTTTTTTAATAGTATTTTTATTTGACTTTTGCTTGACAACCCTTTTTTATTATAGCTTACTTCACCCACTAAAATCCTCGTTAAAATTCGGAAATGATCGAAACTGACATTAACCGAACACCATTTGTACAAATGGGAAATTTAAAAAGTCCAAAAAAATATATTCCATGTGGAGTTGCAGAAAGATCAACTCTGGGTCCACTTTTTTTTCTCATTTATATTAATTACATTTTAAGTTTAAAGTGAAAAGGTAATGTCAAACTCTTCGCATATGATATTGTATATTTTGATGATAATAATTCCTAAGTTGATACTTCTTTTTTAGCTGTGTATAGAAGGCATTAAAATAAACAACATTTTCAAATACCTTTTTTTAAACAACCGAAAAATAAGGGACTTACATTCATTTATTACACAATGGATCAAATACGGTACTGCCTAACTTGCCCGTTGAATAACATTAAGAAAACTTCTGAGTGTAGGATGAGCCCACAAGGCAAAGCGTTCTGCGTATAATCTCTAAGCAGCAGCCGCACTTTGACGACCCTCACCGTAAATTAGCACCATATTTACTAGTTCATTGTTTTCAAATTTTACCATTTTCACGTGCCACCAATTTAAAATTAACTTGATTCAGAAAAACACACTGTAGCGGAATGCCAAATAACTCATCACCGATCCGTAAATTGCATGACTAATAAGAGATAAGACAAACAACATAGAGTATAGTAGGCTACGTTTTGATGACCAGGCCCGCACTTAGACTTTTTATTTCTGTATCTCGCCTATTTTTAGGTTATTTGAAAATATTGTTTATTTTAATGCCTTCTATACACAGCTAAAAAAGAAGTATCAACTCAGGAATCACCCTGTATATACGAAATGTATTCTAACATACAAAAAACAAATGTGATTTAAATATAACCATTCAGTGGCTAAATTTAAACAAATTATCATTTAATTATACAAAATCATCTTTTATGTTTATTACTAAAAATCCAATCAATGAGCATTATAAGCAAATCGATCCAATAATAAGATTTTAGAATAATAAAATTAAATATGCTAAAATCACAAAGTTTTTAAGGATCATATTTTAAAAATTCCGATTGAACAATTAACAAATTATATTTCACTTGTAGTTGGTCTTTTATATAGAGTAAGATATATCATACATTTTAAGTATTTAAAAAATATATATTTTACTTTAGCTCTTTTTAAATTACAATATCTGATTTCGATTTGGGGTTCTGCAAATTGTAGTACTTTGGGGCCTTTACAAGAAATGCAAAACACATTTAATCAATTATTCATAATTTAACTTTCCTAAAACCCACTAAAAATTTGTATAAATCCAGTGGATATTTGAATTTTATTAATCTTTATAAATTTAAAATGTGCACATTAATACACTCCATAAACATTGAAGCGAAGCATTCAAATATCACACATAATACAGAGACAGAGTAAGAGTAGGTAAGTAAGTAAGTAAAGAGTAATTTTGGAAAAAGATCAATTTTATATAATGGAATAATTATATATAATAATTTACCCAAAAGAATTACAGACATTAAAAGATTAGACGAATTTAAGAAATGTTTAAAAAAGTTTTTTTTCTGGAAAAGTAAATTTACACCTACCAAGTATTTTTTTTGATATACATATTATTAATATTAAAAAATTATTATTTGTTAAAAATATTTGATACTAGAGATGTAGTTAGTTTAATATTCCCTGTAATAAACTTTATAGTTGGTTCGGAATAAAGATTTAATAATATTTATTAAATATAAAATTTGAATTTTTGTCCCAAAAAAGAAAATACTCTTTGCCGCCCTTAAAAATACATAATATCATTATCTTACCTTCACTGTCTTGTTTTCCTGAGGTAAATCTAGATTTTCAAATGTTGCTTCCTTTGTCTTTTCATTTATCGACACCAAGTTTGTCCTTGTGTTTACTTTGATATTCCTCTCGTGGCATATTTTCCATAAAGCATTTGCATATTTCTTAACTCCGAATATAACTGGTAAAGAAGTGTTGTAAATGACACTTATTTTATCTCGTCTTTTTTCCTAAAATTTTAATATACCGTAAAGTGGGGTCACTTGAGACTGTATGATGATTTGATACAAAACTTGGCAAATTTGGTCGATTTTTAAGGGGTCACGTTTAGTCGGCCGGCCGGCGGTCGTCAGTCCGTGGACTGTCCGTTCGCCGGAAGGCCGTTATCGATAGTCACACTACACCTTCAGTTTTGTTCATCGATAACGGCCGGTAGTTCTGGGCCAGATTCGATTGCGGCCTCCATATCACTACACACACGGTTCAAACATGGCACAGAAAGAGAATGTAGCGGCAATTGTCATTATATCACACGAGCAGAGAAAATAGAAAGAAAAAACAATTTGGATTCAACAGTGATTAAAAAGACGTTGCACGTTCTCTCACATGGGGCTTGTACGAGAACCCAGACAATCGAGTGCAAATAATTTAAAAATCTTCCTTAGCGTGAATGATAATTATTTCTAGTATTTTTTGCTTCTGATATTTTAACCTTTTTAAGTTCCTTCTTGAATGCACTTCTCATATTATGTATCTTATGTTCCACAGACATTGGCTTCACCATAGTTTTATATAGTAAAAGTAATTCTTTGGAAGCCTTCGTTCGCAAAAGCTCTGTTGGCATATAAACTCTTTCATTTTTCACAAACATTTATGTTTGTGAAATTTTAACCTTTTTAAGTTCTTTTAGCCTTTTTCAATAATAAAATTTTCCTCTGAAGCAAAAATAGGCCTGCAGTCCAATGCCGGCCAGCAAACGACTTCACACGTTTAGTTTTAACAACCGATAATTGCCGGCCGGCCCTGGCCCACCATTAAATTGTGTGTGTGTAGCGGAATCGACCGGCCAGCCATTATCTCTCCGGTAAATTCCAGCCGGCGGACTGCCGGGACTAAACGTAAGTAGGCTACTTTACCCAGTTCATGTTTGTGGTTGGAAGCAATCAGGTGTTCGCGTGTAAGAATGATAGAATATGTCATTGTATTGGTAATTATTAATTATAATTAAAACTAACCTTGGCAGTAAAAACTAAAAAATATTGATGCGTTACCGAACATGTTTGATTAGATTATTCTTCTACGTCTATTATTTCATTATTTTGATATAAAAAGAAATGCCGATATGTAACATTTTTGACATTAGATCTGCATTTCGCTTATGAATAGAAAGGCTCAAAGGAAAGAGTCTTTGGACAGCTCCCTAGAGACCCGAGCTATAATAAGGACAATTTAGGGCGGAGCTTGCTTAATTGTCTTTGTAACGGACCATGTTCACAGCAGCTTTCACCAAATTCGTGGTACTTAAACTTGATCAGCGTAATACAACGCTACTGCCGGAAGATCTGAAAAGTACAACTCCTAACACCATAATCAGCTTCATTAAGAGGCTCGACTTAGTGGGAAAAATATAATGAAGCTGTGAGCCACAATAGACTGAACGGTCTCAATGCAGTGGCGGCTCGCGGTCTTAAAAAATGGTGAAGAGCTATAGGTATAGTGCGGGTACTTAAACAAACATTGACTAAAAAACCGTGTAACAAAACGTCTCTCTTATCCTCATCTGTCCAACGACTGAATGAAATTTCCAACAAATTACAAACTATGTCATTAATTGGGTTCATTTTTAAAACACACAACTAAGTAGGTACGTACACTACTGAATTAATTGAAAAATAAAAACAAAACTTTGTAATTACACAGTAAATCACGTAAAAACGATATCTATAACCGTAAGATTCGCGAAGCCTTAAAATAAATACCTTAAGGTTAGGCGAACCAATGCTAAAACAATGGTGCATACAACTGATCTATTTTTAAATTGCCCTTCATCATAATGCAAATTGTTACATGCTGTTTGCGTGACTGACGTCACGTAACTATAGCAACGGTAAATATCAAAGCCATGTTGGATGTTGGTGCTTCACTTGCTTTGAGCTAACGGGTACGGTCGGCTGGGGCGCGCCAAAATGCACGAGTGTTTATAATTATTGTCCAACGGAGTTAACCGTGGCAATATTATGCATAGCTACATTCGGATTATTATTAATTCGAACATAATTATTTTTTAAGGGCTAAAATGGTCGCTGTATTGGTACACTAATATTTAATATTGCCGAAAAACTTTCCTCCTGGTTTTATTTTTTTTTGGTGAACCTTCACCTGACGAGCCGTCACTGTCGCAGTGCAGGGTTAACCCACTCACTTGAAACTAACCTAATCATTTAAAATGACACACCAAGATCAGCCACAATTTTTTAAAGCACACTGTATAATGTGTTAGGAATGAATTTGGTGTCTGAATTGAATACAAGGCAGGTCGGGTCGTCAAATGGTAAGTTATGTGGTAACAAAACACTCAAACGATGGGAACAATTAAGCGGGTTCTTTGTGTCGTTTAGACTGAGATAAAACTTTTATTTTACGCATCTGTACATGTTTCTAACTTACCTTTCTTAAATAATCATCCGTCAGGTAACAAATCTTCTGAGGTGCTCCGGGACATTTAACAGGCGAATTGGGGAATGTGAAAATGGCTTTTCCTGACCTTAGTCGCCTCATTGTGGAAAATACGTCCGTCACGTATTTATGGGAGTAAATTGAGCATACTCCAGAGTTTGGAGTGTGAAGAGATTCTAATAAACCTGGAATCTAAAAGGAAGAAGACTATTGTAAATCTGTAACGACTGGATAATGTCAGTTTATTTATTTTTCTTGCATAATATTAGGGCCTTCAGGTCTTGATTATGACATGTAAACCCTTCGATTGCATACCACGGCCGCGCGCCCTTGTTAAGTCGTTAAGAGGGATGACCAGAGGGCCAGACAGAGTACAAATTTTTTTTTTCGATTATTATTGGAAATAATTTATTTACCAGTGTGGCTCCACAGAATACAATTTTTAATCCCTCTCCAAAAAAGAAATTCTATATAGTTGTACTTGTAATATTTCAGCCCAGAATACATTTTTTAAACCCTCTCAAGAAAAGAAATTTTATATAGTTGTACTTGTAATATTTCACCACAGAATACATTTTTTATTCCCTCTCCAGAAAAGAAGTTCTATATAGTTGTACTTGTAATATTTCACCACAAAATATATTTTTAATCGCTCTCCAAAAAAGAAATTCTATATAGTTGTACTCGTAATACCTACGTATTTCAAAATTTTTTATTTAGTTACCCAATGACACGTGTTTCAGCCCTTTAGTGTCATTATAAACAGTAAATTCTACGTACAGTTACAAAGGTATATGTACATGCATATCTTAAATAATATTAATTGTAAACATGTAATAAAATTAGAATGACAGTATGGTCAACTATCGGGTTTTCTGATTTTAAGGATGATGGCTAGCCTATCTTTTATTCTGGGTGTAGTCTATACACTTCTTAATATCAAAGAAAAAATTACAACTATTTACTTCCCATTTCTTAAAAAACTACATCAATTTTATCGAGAAAGAAGACAGGAATTTTCTTGCAAGAAGCGCGTTCTGGCAAATATTTATATAGGCTATAATTTGTACTACGTTTTTTTGATTAAAATTAAAATAATTTTTATTAATTTGAAAAAAGCGAGATTATTAAATTAAAAAGCAAAAAATCATATTTTTTAAATCAACAATTTTTGATTTTTTAAATAAAAATCAAATTTTGTCCAACCCTGATAACAAGTAAGTACAACTTTTATTTTCGAACCAAACAATTTTCTCGTTTCAAAGTTCCCCCAAGAATGTATAATCAATACAAAGTTAATTATCTTTTATTAAAGTTAATGATAATAAAGAGGTCGAGAGGTGGCACTTAAATTACATAATTTTTCATTCTAAACTTTTTATAATACATATGTATATACCATTTAAGTTTTTACGGTTTTAGTCAATTTTTTTGCGGCCCGTTATTTAATATATCAACACTTTGACAAGTGTCATTATGGGTTCAAAATAGGTTTTGCCGAATATAGTTTTTCCTTAGTTTTGTAAAAAATGTTGCCCAAAAAAAGGTGGGACCTAATTCGGGAGGCCAGACTAGCTAGCCTGACTACTTTACTTTTAAAATATTCTTTATTGTCTTAATAGTATTTTATATTTCAGGTTTCCTTACTAACTAATATTATTGTTATTACATAACATAATATCTAAAACTAAGTAAGTACTGCGGGTTAGTCGCTCTAACCAGGACTCAGCAACGAGGCAACGCCCCGCTGGGGTTTGTCTTAACCCTGGTAAGAGAAGGTCCTGTTTTTAATCGCATTTTATTCGGCCAGTTCCAGCAATCTTTTACCGCCATGAAAGAATTCAATTTTGCTTATGCTTAAATTTATTTGGTATTTAACCCTTTCGGTACGGGTATATTTTTCACAGAATTGCCGTACAGACGGGCATATTTCGTGCTCGCGTGGTCACCCATCTCCCGTCCCTAACAGTTAACGGGAAAAGCCGGTTCCCGTACATTAAGCGAGTACGTATGTGACGAGAACAGACGTTTCCCGTATGGAATGCGATGGCGTAGTAGGAAGGGTACCAACATTTAAAATGAATACATTATTATAATGATGTCAAAATCTATATGGCCGCGTTTTAAGACGGCGCCCGGCCTACGGAAACGGAAAACTCAAACGTATTAACACGTTTCCCGTACCGAAAAGGTTAATGGTTACTTTTATGGTAAAAATAACTAGCCTGAATGGAGGTCAGTAAAAGATCTGACAATGCTCAATGCTGTCCTGCATGCAAGGGTTCGTAGGAATGTTAATAAATATGTTTATTATCCCTTATTATATATATAATCGATGCAGTATATATGTGCAAAGTTAATTCAATCTAGGGTAAACTACTAAAAATAAAAGTTCTGTCTTACAACACCAAGTTTTAATAAAATTAAATAAAAACATAGGAGAGCAGGGAAAAGGTATTTCCAAGGGTATTACCCATGGTTCTTTTTCTACAGGTCTAATTTAAAAATAAATTTTATTTTAGAAGCTAGTAGTCAATTCCCAGAAATTTAAGAATAACAAAACTATGACACATCAACCACATCATCAAGCATCAAAACACTTTAAAATAAGTAGTACCTACCTATGTATGTATTATTTGATTATCTACTTAGTTAGATAAAAGTGTTTTTATCAATTTAAAGTATTAAAGCGTGTGGTAACCATAATCAAGCAAATCCATTAAACAATATGACTACAATATAAGTGGATATACAATTTAAAATTTCTATAAATAACTGGGGAATTACTTTTTAAAGCATGTACTTCAATTTATGTGCAACAAAATGCAACGATTTTAAAAGTAGTAACTTATATATAAGTGAATATTATAATAATTATTATTTCGAAACATTTTTGTTTGTGGTACTATTTTTCAAACTGCTGGGAAAGCCGCCATGTGGGAGCTGCTTTCAATTATTTATATATTATTTTGTTATAAAATTTATTATTACTCTTTTATTATTGTTTTTTTGATCAAAATGTATGTGTGTTAAAAAGTTTTGATTTCTTTAAAACACAGAATAATGTAATTAAAGTTACCCCTAAGCGCCTACCCAGGATGTTTCATCATCATAACTAATCCTAATTATAATTTAACAGCAAAAAAATTTGATAAAAAATATTAAAGGTTACTATTCAATCAGCCTGTCAATTTTTTTCTGTAATTGAATTAATTTTAAATCTGCGAACTGCATTTGTCAGTTGATGCCCTTTCAGGTTTTCACATTGAAATCGGGTTTGTGTAAATTAAAAAATTTGTGGAAGTAGGTTAAAAAAATATTAATAAAATTCATTGTAACTTATTAAAAAACCCTGTATGTACAAACCCTGTATTCTACAAACTTGTATAAACTTCATTTGAAAACAAGTGTCACTGTTCGTAGCTAATTTTAGTTGCTTATACTCCTCCCAACTATAATTTTGATGTATGACCACACTTAGGTTTCTAAGATAAAATATTTTTAAATTTATTTTATTTTTCACAAGAAATCTAAATTTCTTGTTTATATTTTTATTAGGGTAATTATATTAATATACTTACCTAAATAATATTGTGAAATGCTAATAGAATGCAAACATAGTCAGAATAAACCATGTATGATGTAAATATTTTTGGCTGTCTCTCTAGAAACTTGTGCAACATTATTAAAACCTAGTAATGAAAATATTAATTATTTAAAGTTGTTTAGCAGTTTTCCCTGCACAGTCTCCTACGGTCACTGTTTGATTCTGACTACCAAATTTAAATTAAAATGTGTTACTTAACACTGTTCCATTATGGTATTATATACAGGGTACTTACTTGTTCATACCTAGGAATGATACCAGTTGCAACAACCAAATAATCATATTCAATGTTGTGACCCATAACTGTAGTAGCTGTATTTTTCTTAAGATCAAATTCAGCTGCCATATCCTTAATCCATGTACAATTTTGAGGTAGTACATCCTTCTCATTTCTTCGTGTGGCTTCCATTTTTTCTACACCTCCTCCAACGAGGGTAAAAAGTGGCTGATAATAATGGTCGTCGCTGGGTTCTAGGACTATCAGATCCGTTTTTTTTAGTTTTCTTGATAATTTTGCTGCGAGGGCACATCCTCCTGTACCTCCACCAACTACCAATACTTTACAGCTGGTGAGCAAATTCAGGAAAAAATAGGTTAGTTGATAAAATAGATTTTATATAGGTTTGTATTGCTGGATAACATTACATTTTACAGTAAGTAATTTATTCTTTATAAGTAGTGTTATACCATACCTGTGGTTTTCATATTGAACAGTTGTGGTAGCAAAACTTCTTCCTTTGATTAAAGACAAAGCTGATGTACACTGAATTTTTCTACAACATTGGGACAACATTTTACATCACTTTTAAAATAAAATAAAAAATGAAACTGAGCTGCTAACAAAATAGATTTGAACTTGAGAATCTTTAAATGTCAGATGAACGGACGATCCCCCGCTTTTTCCTTTTAAATCGCCGGCCATCGTAGTGATTTCGTATTTCTGCCATGACAACCAATCATAATGCAGAATTTTATCATTTTTTAAATGGATAGATAATAATAGATAAGGAAGGATAGGTCAGGGATGTGAGCAACCCACAACACTAGATATGACACGCAATGTTTACACAAAGGAGTGATTGGTTAAAGACTTGTTGGGTCTGCATTGTTTAATTTGGGTGGCTCCATGATACAACTATACACGGTATAATAACATCTGGATGCGCAGTGGATCGTAACGTCACACAGAGAGAAAGTTTTGAATTGAACGCGCCGAATTATATGGCAACGCGAAATTTACGTTATTAAAAGGCAATTTTATATGACATTTTTAATAAATTTATGATAAATTATATTAGCATTAGAATTTGTACTGTGACTGAAATATTGAAACATACATTTTAGATCGATTACTGTGATCATCAAGATTTAAAACTTAATATACTTACCTACCTTTCTTGTAACTCAAACTTGTAAATGGGATTATGTTGGAAGGAAAATTAAAGTATTTAGGAATTAGTTTCGACCAAAATTTTACATAGAAATAGTAAGTAATCAAGGAAGCATATCGTAATATGGCGGTTTTTACTCGCTGTGTGACGTCACGTAAGTCACGCCCACCTGCACGATATCATACCTTTTGTAGTTGTATCATGGGGTGGCTCTATCTTCGTTAAAGTCTAGAAGGCCATGGTGTCCCCATTAGTTTAAACATATTGATAATCTAACGTTCCTCTGTGGTTTAGTATTATTTCAGCCCATGTTAGTAATGCCGAATATTTATGAAAGAAGAACATCATGTGTCACTGTCAATTTGTCAACAAATTTCGCGCCAAAACAGCCAACAGCCAAGGGTTTGTTATTTTTGTTTATTAGTTTGTTTGTGAAGAAAGTTTATTTAGTTAATTTTTCGTTAAATAAATTGTTTGTGGTCAGTTAAAGTTCTATTCGCTAAAGTTTACATAAACATTTAAATATGGCAGATATGGAAGTTGACCAAGAACTTCGTGAAGCACAAAGTGCTTATCAAGACTTTTTGGATGATGAAGTAAGTACTGCAAGAGTGTTTGTTGCTTAATTTCTTGTTTCTGAACATCTTATGTCCTTCTAGGAAGATCAAGGGAAATATACTCAGCTTATCAAAGACATGATAGCAGATAAAGCCAAAAGACTGGTGGTAAACATTAATGATTTGAGAAAGAAGAACCCAAAACGTGCGGCCGCTCTTTTGAACAATGCTTTCGAAGAACAGTTAATATTTCAGAGAGCTCTAAAGGAAATGGTCAACCAAATAAATTATGAATATTCTAAAGATATTGAAGAATTTTTTATTGCTTTTGAAGGAAGCTTTGGAAATAAACATGTTACACCACGAATTTTAACTTCTAGCTACCTTGGAAATTTAATTTGTGTAGAGGGTATCGTCAGCAAATGTATGTGTAAATTTTTCTTTCATTTACCTAACGCTAAATTTAAAACATATCTGATTAAAATAAGAGATAAATTCTACACTGTCTCAAGACTAAATTTATCTGAAAGTCTTATGTTACCTGTGATATAATATAAAATGGTTTACATCTAAGTTTTTATTATAGTTTCCTTAAGATATAAAGGATTTTTTATAATTATAATTAAATACTAATCTGGTGTGTTCATACTATAGATTTTATATGACAAAAATTTTTAATTGTAGGTTCGTTAGTTTATCCAAAGCTTGTCCGAAGTGTCCACTACTGTTCTGTAACAAACAAGTTCATGGAAAGAAAATATACAGACTTAACATCACTTGAAGCAGTGCCTACTTCTGCAGTTTATCCAACAAAGGTAATTTTTTTTTATCTAAGAACAGTATTTGTGATAGTGATGTAACAAGTCTCGACAAAAAATGCCAGGTAGACGTGATTTACACTGATTTCGCTAAGGCGTTTGATAAGGTATCACACGCTATTCTCATAAAAAAGCTGCGGTCTGAATTTGGATTTCATGAAAACATGGTGAAATTTTTCGAATCCTATTTGCAAAATAGGAAACAACGGGTAGTTGTTAGAGGATATAATTCCAATTATTTTTTGGCTACTTCTGGAATCCCGCAGGGCTCTAACCTAGGGCCATTGCTATTTCTTTTATACATCAACAGCCTTGTTAAAGAAATTAAACACTCCAACGTATTAATGTTTGCTGACGATTTAAAACTTTATATAATGGTTAAAGATACCAATGATTGTCAACGTCTACAAGAAGATTTAAATACACTCTATCAATGGACAATTAAAAATCGGTTGTATTTTAATATAAGTAAGTGTAATGTTCTCAGCTACGGGAGGAAAAAAAACATAATAAATTATGAATATTTAATTGATGGAACGGCATTGGCTCGGGTTACGGAGATGCGGGATCTTGGAGTCATTTTTGATTCTCAATTAACTTTTAAAACTCATTTATTTGAAATAACAAAAAAAGCGTCTAGAATGTATGGATTTGTGGTTAGAAATTGCAGACTGTTTACAAGTATGAAATGTATAAGAGTTCTATATGTTGCGTATGTAAGAAGTGTTTTAGAATATTGCTCAATTGTATGGAGCCCATACTATAAGAACCATACATATGTCATAGAAAAGATTCAAAATAAATTTTTAAGATATATCTATTATAAAGAAAATGGAGTATATCAGATGCATATACCCAAAATGGATGTTATGAAAGCGTACAATCTCAAGAGTTTAGAGAATCGAAGGAAAATAGCTTCTGTTCTTTTTTTGCACAAGGTAGTAAATGTATTTTAGTTTTTTTTTCTACTCTGTCAACTATCCTACTCTGTAATTGGATTTACTGTAGAGTTTGTAAGCAAATAAATAAATAAATAAACAAATAAAAATATATAAAATACTTACATGGATTTTTAAAATTAAAAAAAAAAATTTACTTCCTACTTACTTATCTAATTTAGAATGATTTTTAGTTTTGTAAAAAAAAAATTGCGCTCTGTATGTATAACTGCAATTTGCCAATAGTACTAGTAATATTTCTTTATTTCCAACTTATATTAAGAATATATTTTTGAGGTATTGATAAATGTATATTATACTTAGTTTGTGTGTATTTTTCAATTTGTTAAAACTGCAATAAGTTTCCATTACTTTGTTAATGTGGCGCCTGTGCTGAGTTCTGTTTTATCCTGCACAAGCTTTTGTTTAATTCCATAACTAACTTGTTCTCTCTATCATTTTTTTTTAGGATGAAGATGGCAACCCCCTTGAAACAGAATTCGGCCTGTGCAGATACAAGGATCACCAAACTATTTCTATCCAAGAAATGCCAGAAAAGGCTCCTGCAGGTCAGTTGCCTAGAGTAGTGGATATCATATGTGACAGTGATCTTGTAGATGCTTGCAAGCCCGGAGATAGAGTGCAGATTGTTGGGAATTTTAGATGCTTGCCAAATCACCAAGGAGCATTTACAAATGGTGTATTTAGGTAAAACAATTGTTTTTCCGAAATTTAATTGGAAATATTAACAATATTTCCTTGCACCTAGTCATTGCTAGACAACGGAAAATAACTGTTAGGAATACTTTATTATTGTACTGAAATATTATTTCTGTACCTACAGTATGTCCCAAATTCGATGCTCATCATGGGCATCTCGGAAACTATAAAATATACAGCATCGGTCAATGGGGGCAAAGTTGCGGAATTTTTGGCTCAGTAATATTGTAAAAAAAAATTTGAGCTTTATTTTTTACTTTTTGAGATATTTGAAAAAAAACTAAAATTTTGAGTTTTTGTTTTTTAAATTTATTTTAACCGCTACAGAAATAGAAATACAACATTGTTAAAGCAACTTTTTTAGCTTTATTCTTCCGTGTTTTTAGAATTTCGGTGCAATGTTTCGTTTTTGTGGAATTATTATGAACTTTACTTTTTTAAATATGGACCTGCATTTTATATTTTGAGACCCCTTCAAGCCCTTAATTCAACCGTGTATCACACATAATAATTTTTAGACGTTTTAATGTCATCTTTACATCTTCAGAAATTTGATTATTATTTTTAAATAAATACAGCTCTGGTGACAGTTACTTATTTTTACCAAATACAACATGCAAATAAATGCACAATTTAACAGTTATACAGAAATTAACTATATAACATCGATTTATATCTGTTTCGAGCAGATTTTATTACTTAGATTGCCGATGCATATATTAAAGGGCTATCAAACTATTAACCAAAAATTACATAGTTAATTGCAGTTTTTGATAATAATATATCTAAAGCAGATAATTAGAAAACAAACAACAATTTTAAATAAAAAAATGAATAAAAAAAAAGTTGAATCCAACCACACAAGCAACACTGACAAAAACTAAAATTTAAGATTTAATATAAATTACAACAAAGCATGAAATAAAGTGTAACAGTTTCCGAGATATCCATGATGCGGCTTGAATTTAATATATACTACATACACATTTCCAAGTTTTACTCTTTTTCAGGACAATAGTGATTGCAAACAATGTTAAACTACTAAGTAAGGAAACCAGTCCATCAATTTCAAGGGAAGATGTTCAAAAATGTAAACAATTGGCTAGATCCAACAAAAATATATTTAACCTTCTTGCAAAGTCATTGGCTCCTTCAATCCACGGACATGAGTATGTTAAAAAGGCTATTCTATGCCTTTTATTAGGTTAGTATTTTCTCGCCCGTTTTGAAAATTAACACGTTGTGATTGAAAGGACAGAAAGTATTGCAGAATGGGTTTTTTCATTAAATTTTACGCATTGTGCAAAAAATATTAAAATTTTATACAGTTTAAGTTTTTAAATGCTTAAATTATTTACTGAGAGTTAAACCCGTGCCCTCGCCATAGGCATCAGTCGACAGCAGCGGGCGAAGTTTCGCCTGGAGAGTGTTTTTTTCTGTTAGTAAACTGTTTTTTTCTATTTAAGTTATTGAAACAAAGATAACATAATCGGCCCGCTCGACTGACAATAAAAAAAGTTATGTTGTTTTTTGTTATTTATTCATCTAGAACCTAATTTTTTTTTAATGATTCAGCATTTAATACTGCAATTTCTTATACAGATACAAATTGGGACAACTTAAAAAAACAAAAAAAAAAAATTTTAAAATAATAAAAAATTGGTTTGATAAAAATGTATTAACAATTAATTTTGATAAAACTAATTATCTTCCTTTTACTTTAAATCCAAATAACATACCACAAAATATGAATAGTATTAAAATAAATGATGACATTCAAATTTTGAAATATAATCAAGTAAAATATTTAGGAATAATCTTTTACAGTAAATTAAATTGAAATTTTCACATAGAATATTTGATTAAAAAATTAAGAAGTTTACTACCAATTTTTAGAAACATTAAAAAAATTTTGAACGTAAAACATATGGAAATATCTTATTCATTAGTTAAAACTCATTTGAATTATGGAATTTTAGGTTGGGAAGGAATAAATAAATCTTTAGTTAAAAAATTAGAAATATTACAGAAAAGGTTTTTAAAAATTATATTTAATGAAGATTATCTTTGTCCTATAATAAAATTATATTCTGAAACAAAAAAAAAATGAATATTAGACAACTTTAAATTTATAACTTTTTAATATGCATATTTAAAAATAAAAATCTTATACAGTTTAAAAACCATAATCATATTACATGCCATAAAAATGAAATAACCATAAAACCTAAAATAAATAAGTCTATAGGACAAAAAAATTTCAAATATTTATGTTTTTATTTAAACAATTATTTACCAACAAAAGTTGAAAAATATATTTCATTAAAAAAATATAAAGTCGAAATAAAAGCATGGATATTCGAAACGGATAACTTAAAAAAATGTTTGGAAATGTTTTAATTCATTTTGTTATAAATAATATATTTTTCAAAATTTTGTTATACCTATAAGATATTTTCAAAAAACTGCGTTTATATTTATATACAAATACTTGAACGTTTTTTATTTGCAATTTAACTTTTATATAATATTAACAAATATTTAAAAGAAATGTTTTAATATTCTTATTTATAATTTGAAATACTAAGATTTGCCCCTAACAAGCACGTCGTCGGGGGATTAAATAATAAGTTTATTGAGGAAGATAAATAAACACATTTATTATTATATTATAAATATTGAAAATAAACTTATTATTAATTTAAATTAAAAAAAAAACATTCTGCATATGCACGCTTATCATCTAAGCTTAGTTCAATAACTGTTACCAAACGACCAGCCGCAGGAAAGGCAATATTCAGAGTGGTTTAAACGTCTCTAGGCAGGGTTTTACTCTTATGAATATGGAAATTCTCAATAAATGAAAATTTTTTTATCTGTAGGTGGTGTCGAAAAAATCTTACCCAATGGCACCCGTCTTAGAGGAGACATCAATGTCTTGCTCATCGGGGATCCCAGTGTTGCAAAGTCCCAGCTGCTACGTTATGTGTTGTTTACCGCACCTCGTGCCATTCCCACTACTGGTAGGGGATCTTCGGGCGTTGGTTTAACAGCTGCTGTTACCACAGATCAGGAATCGGGAGAGAGGAGACTGGAAGCCGGTGCCATGGTTTTAGCAGACAGGTATTATTTCCATTATATGAATATTTCGGCTTATTTCTCTTTACCCTTTAGTATTGACGATACTTGAGTAGTGATGTAAAAAATACCGTTTTTTTGACCACCTGAAAAAAAAACGTGAAAAACAACATGTTTTTCTTCACGAAAAAAAAACAATCCACGTTTTTTTTCAGTCAGGATTTTCACAAAATTTGGTACATAAGTGTGCCCTAGGCAACACATCCCATTTTAAAATGAATTGGGCCGAGTTCTCAGAGCATAGTTCTGTCGCTGGCGGCGACACGTGTTGTGAGTTGTTATTGTGACCAATAAAAAATGAGTATTTTGACATGTGACTCCAATACTCATTTTCTATTGGTCACATCACGTGTCGCCAGTGACAAAACGAAGCTTTGAGAATTAGGACTTAAAATCATTAACCAGAGGCGAAGAAAATATGATGTTATTACTTTTTTAAGGAGATGATAATTATTGTGAAAAAAAACGCAATTTAGAAAAAAAACATACCCCCTATGTTTTTTTTTCAAAAAAAAAACGTCGAGTTTTGAAAAAAAACATCGTTTTTTTTTTTCCATTTACATCACTATACTTGAGCCTTGGGCTGGTATAAAAAAGATTACATTATGAAACTAGTTAAATATTATCAGGGTTGGGTTGATTTGTATCAAGTGATTTAAATCACTTGATTTTTTTAAAATCATGTAATTGAAAATATTTTTGAGTCTTTGAACTATTCTGTTGTTTTACCATAAAACTGCCACATTATCCTTTTTTCGTCCAGAAATGTATGTTTTCACTTCGTAATATTCAAGAAAAAATTTAAATTTATTTACTTCCACTCCCTTGAAATGAAATGAAATGAAAAATCTTTATTTGTCCAGTTTATACATAATAATATAACACATTTTGCCTATGAGGCGTCGGACGTGTCAAATCTTGACCAATTACTATCCAAATACGCGAGACTTATTGGGCATTGACAATTTATATATTGAGAAAGATAGGAATTTTCTTGCAAGAAGCGCGCTCTGACAAAAATTTAGGCTGTACCTTATTTGTACTATATTTTTTAGACTGGCGTTAAAATAATTTGTATTAATTTGAAAAAAATCGAGATGATTACATTTTTTGTTAAAATCGAAAAAATCAGGATTTTTTCAAAAAATCAAAGGCATTTGATTTTTTTAATTAAAATCAAATTTTACCCAATTCTGGGTATTATTATAGTGGGAATTTAGGGTAACATAAAAACATACTTTCAAAAGGTAACCCATCAAGGTGAACCAAAAACGGAACGGACAAGTTCTTGAGTTTTTGGTGATCTCAGCAGCACCAGAAATTTTTATAATTGAAATTTACTTCTCTTTTTTACCGACTAGGCATGCTTTCACCTCTCTTGTTATGTAATTTCTCAATAAATAAGAATTGTAATATCTGAATTGTATTCCTTAGTTTATATTATATTAATTATTTTGAGTTTAAATAAGGTCATTTGATCAATGACCCACCTACAAATTTGACCCACCTTATATTAAAACAAAAAAGTGATTATCCTTCATAAAATGCAAAAATTCCAAAATGTGTCGGTGCGTAGCTAAATATTCTGTACTCTCGGCCGTATTTTACGTCAACCAACGATTGGCCTTATGGGTTTATATTAAATAGAAGATGAAATAATGCATTGGAGACTAAGAGCGAAATAAATATATAAGCGAATCCGGAAGTTAAAATGAGACAATAAACGGCACCGCGGCCGTCGCCGGACCAATGATATAGCTTTTTAGGTGGGTTTGACTGTCGCTTATTGAAACACTTTCGAAACGCGTTGAAATTCAATTGAGTTAGACAAAGATAAACTAATAAACAAATGTGCTCGTTGATTTGCATAAAATCCTTAGTTTCTATTGTCTGTTTAGTGTGTGTGTTGCGCTTATTGAGTTTGTTTATATTAATTTGACCTTCCTAATTTTGTTTGTGTTTTGTTGTAAATATTGTTGAATGTTTATTTGTAGGTAATAATTTTTTGGCTGAACAATAGTGTATTTATTTTAAACTGGCACCGATAGTAAACAATAACCTAACGACAAAACGCTCGATGCGATCGGTACAGAACTGCATTCAGCTTTCGCATTTGAATAAACGCGTTTTCCGATTATATTGTAGCTTGGCGGAGATTAAAAAGGATACACTAGTATATACACGTGGTTTGGAACCCAGGCTAAGCTGTAGGTCCCTTCTGGCTTACATTACCCTGACGATTGGGGATACAATGGGACTCTTAGGCCTTAGTACACTGGCTCTTCCGCCAACCCCTGCTGCAACGAAAAAGAAAATGGTACAGAAAGGATAATTTGAAATAATGATAATGTGTTAATTGATGATAAAACGTTAAAATTAAAAAATCTTAAAATTGTTTTACATTTCTAAATCTTGGAAGTCACAAAAAATGTATTTAAAATTCCAAGAAATAGATTTTTTTTTTCTCAAGTCAAAAATTTAAAACCAAAACTGAAAATTTCGGATATGTCCGAAGGTATTCGATTACACGTTCGGGACACGTACACGCGTCCACTGTTGGAGAAGCCTTAGCATTTTTTCTTTACATCCCTAATTCATATCTATTATTACAGAGGTGTTGTGTGCATAGACGAATTCGATAAAATGAGTGACATTGACAGAACTGCCATTCACGAAGTCATGGAACAGGGAAGAGTTACGATCGCCAAAGCTGGTATTCATGCTAGCTTAAACGCAAGATGTTCAGTGTTGGCTGCGGCAAATCCTGTATATGGAAAGGTAATAAGAAATTGTTTAGAGTATTTTTTGGTATTGACTTAATTTTTAAAGAATATTGGCTGTTTTAACAGCAGGGGACAAAGTAGTGCATATATGAAGGTACAATGATGAGTCCTAACAAGGACGAAACAACCTGCCATTATCTACCTGTGCCCCAGGGAACCCATTACCTTTGGCGTCCCTGTGTACTTTAGTGCAAAAGATAGATGCACTACTTTGTCCCCTGCCGCTAAAACCTTCTTTCTATTTTACTTATACGGATACTAAACTCTACTACTTTATTGTCATTGGCTGTTTTATTTATTTATTATTTAAAAACTGGATCTTTAAAGGCGTCTCCTGTAAAAATGCATTCTTTGAGTTGTAACCCTTTTCTTCCGAACCATCGATATATTAAATTAGACCAAAAGCTTTGCGCTCTCTTGGCCACATTTATTGATGGATTTTTAAAAATACTTTAATTTTAAACTCTACAGATATCGGAAAGTGTCAGAAAGTTATGTTTATTTAAAAAAATAATTTTCAATATTTTCAATTATTGGATTTTTTTTTTAAATTTAAAATGTATTTATGCCTCACGGTGTTGCCAATAGTTTGTTTTTGTTTTATACAGTATGACCAATACAAAACGCCTATGGAAAATATCGGACTTCAAGATTCGCTTCTGTCACGTTTTGACTTGCTATTCGTTATGTTAGACACAATAGATGAGAAAACGGATTTGGAAATATCAGATCACGTCGTTCGAATGCACATGTATAGGTAAGTCTTCAGCCTATAAATTAAAATGTTTTTCTTTATTTATAGTCACCAATATAAATATAAAAAACTGAACGGTACATATCGGGTGGTGCATCGTGGTTGGAAACATAGGAAATCCCATGCAAGTTTTAGACTGTGTATATTTGCTCCCCTGTTGACTTTAGAGCGGGGTTGTAGGGATACTTTTTTAGGGTCTCTGTGTGGTGAGTGCATATGCGGAGTTTGAATAATTTTGGATAACCCGATCTTAACTTATTTGAATAGGATTGCTGTTTGTTTTTCATTGGAATTCAACAGGTGATTTGTCAACCTGTGGTTTGTCATTGTCAAATGTAATTTTCAAACGGGAGGCTTTTTAAAAATCTTTAACAGATACACCGGATTTAACTAATATTTTTAAATAAAACGAACATTGTTTTCAAAACGGATCTTTTAATAGAAAACGAATTATTTTACTTACAATAAAACCTATTAAATGGTATTAAAATCATTAAGAATTGCTAAAAGGAAAAGAAAATAAGAGGGCGTTTAAAAAGTAATAATTGGTTATAAAAAAACCTAATAATGTTATTTTAAGAAAACTGTACAATCGTTTGGAACATTGTTAATTCTTAATTAAATGTGCAAATAACCCGTCGTTTGCTGCTAAACAATATCCATACCATCCAGTATCTAAAAGGCGTCGCAAATTCGATAGTAACCATTGGGATCTCCAGGTTTAAATTGTGGCAAAAGTGCACAATTTGTGACTCAATGAAATGTATTCTAAAAATTAAAGTTATAAAGAAAAATTTTGAAAATTTGCTTTTATTTTTTCCTAACTTTATTTGAAGAGAAATTATGGAAAAATCCCTTTTTTATTGCCACGTTCTCTTTTCTACAAAATGACTTTGGCAGTTTTTGAATCCCACGTTTTAATGTTTTGGGCCCATTATGGTCTTCATTTTTTTAAATGCGGATCTCTGGATGTTTTACTTCGGGTTTTGAAAGAGCTCGTCAGCTTGTTGCATTGTCTTTATTTTTTGTTTTAAATCACAACGTTACAACTAAATACTAGTATTCACCTGAAGACGACTTGAGATACCAGGTGAAACGTTGTAATTTAAAACAAACAAGTCAAGAAACATTATTGTATTCAACGTTCAAACGGACATAAGTTATATTGTTGAACGTTTCGATGCAAAAATTACATCATCAAATTATTCAATATGGAAAAATCAAAAAGAATTTAAATAATAAATTAACGATGACTATGAGACAAAACATACAACAAGATCAACCGTTCCAATGTTACAGCCTGTCAAATTGTGAAAACGTCAATATCTCAAAAACTATTAAATTAAGTTGACGGCATATGGGAAACTTCTTTATTATTAATTTTACGAAAAAAAGTTATTCTTCATAAAAAGTTCTGCATGGTCCAAAACCTAAAATGCAACCATCAGATGTTAAATTTTTTCAGTCATATACGAGGTTTGTCAAAAAATATGAATTTTGTCCAAGAGTAAAGTACCTTTATTTTTGACAATATCGAAAACTGTAATTATTAAATGTTGTTCGGCATTAAAAACTATGTTCTAATATGCAATTACACTGAAATTTTTTTTTTAAATTTTTACAAATTTTTTCTCCAATTACCGATAAATTTGTAAAAATAAAAAAAATATTTTTCAATGTAATTGCATATTAGAACATAGTTTTTAATTCCGAACAACATTTCATAATTACAGTTTTCGATATTGTCAAAAAAAGGTACTTTACTCTTGGACAAAATTCATATTTTTTGACAAACCTCGTATATGACTGAAAAAATTTAACATCTGATGGTTGCATTTTAGGTTTTGGACCATGCGGAACTTTTTATGAAGAATAACTTTTTCGTAAAATTAATAATAAAGAAGTTTCCCATATGCCGCCAACTTACGTGGACACACTGTATATCATTTTGTACAAAATAAGCGTAGAATTTAGTGGGAACTAGTTGTATTCGCCACGTTTTTTTGGTCCATCATAATTTCAAAATGTGCACCGCAATGATATCTACAACTTTTGTATTTCATCTAATTCATAAGATAAAGGAGAAAATAACCTTTACTCTATCGTTGATTCACCCTGTACATGTATTTTATATTTTCTTTAGAAATCCTCTAGAACAAGACGGAGAAATTCTCCCAATGGGTTCCACAGTCGACATCTTCAGCACAAAGAATCCAGATGAAGACGAAATCAAGGTAGTGCCGATGTACGAAAAATACGATGCACTATTACATGGTTCTAGCCGTAAAAGAACAGATAAAATCTTGAGCGTCGATTTTATGCGAAAATACATTCACTTTGTGAAAATTTTGAAGCCCGCGCTTACCGATGAAGCTTCGGAGATTATTGCCGAGGAGTATTCGAGGTTAAGATCGGAAGAGATGTTGGATAATGATGTTGCCAGGGTAAGTAAAGGGTCCGCCATCTAACGTTTTTTTTTTCAACTGGTGCTTATTTCGTGAATGGTAACACTTAGCTCAAGGCTGATTTGACAGATAATTAGTTTTATCCTTCCGCTGAACGAATATGGTTGTGTATACGCTTGAACAACGCTGGGAAATATTGCGACATTACTTTGAAAATCATGGTAATGTTGCAGAATGTGTACGAAAATTGCGTACGGATTTTGGAAGAAGAGAAGCACCGTCAGCTCCGTATGTTCGTTATCTTGTGAAAAAAGTGAAAGAAACTGGCATCCTCATCAATAAACCAAAGCGTGAAAAGCCAAAAATACAAAGTCCAATTGGTTCAGGAGTTGAAGCCAACTGACCATCCAATGCGTTTTCGCTTCGCTCAGTGGCCCTGCAATCGACTTACAGAAGATGCCGATTTTGCCAAAAAAATCATCTTTTCAGATGAAGCCCATTTTGATCTTGGCGGGTATGTAAACAAACAAAATTGTCGCATTTGGGGCACAGAAAACCAGCACGCATACATTGAAAAGCCGGTGCACCCAAAACGAGTCACTGTTTGGTGCGGATTTTGGTCCAGAGGCATAATTGGGCCATTTTTCTTCGAAAATGAGCAAGGAGTGGCCGTTACAGTCAATGGCGATCGTTATCGGGCCATGTTGAACGAATTTTTGTTCACAAGAATTGAAGAGGAGGATATTGGCAACATTTGGTTTCAACAGGATGGCGCTACGTGCCACACAGCCGAAGCTACTGCGCCCTGTTTTTGAAGATCGCATTATCAGCCGCAGAGCTGATGTCGTTTGGCCACCTCGGAGCTGCGATTTGACACCGTTGGACTATTATTTGTGGGGTGCCATCAAAGATAAGTGTTACGCCGACAAGCCAGAGACAATTGACGCTTTAAAGGACAATATTCGTGAAGCCATTGGTGAAATACAGCTGCACACAATCGATAATGTGCCTAAAAATTGGACCGATCGTGTAGGCTACTGCATGGCCAGCCGAGGCAGCCATTTGAATGAAATTATTTTCCATTATTAACCGGAAGGATTGTACTTTCAAATACAAAAAGAAATTTGAGAAAATATTCAGTAGTTTTTTTTTATAGCATTTTCAAAAAAAAAAGGTATTTGGGGGACCCTTTATCAATTTTAGGTGTTGAAATTTGATCTAACAGATTTGCATCGTTTTGAAGTATATTCTTAACCTCACCTTTGTTAAGTGTCATGAAATGACGCGTACAATTTACAACGTGTAAATTTGGTTTCTTTTTAATTGACCAGTGTGATTGGTCAGTTTCATATCCTAACTAGGATTGTTTATTTGCTTCGGGATTGCACTACCTAGAGGTGAATTACTAGCATTCGACCTTGGCGGTCCGAATTCGATCCTCGGAGAAGGCATGCGTTTAATAAAAAAAAGTATGCCCGGAACTTTAGCGGATAAAAGAATGTATTATGGTCTATTTCTTTTCGATTGCGAACGATGACAAAAACCCGTTTTACAATCAAAAAATGCAAGAATTTTCATTTTTGACAAGTTTGAAAAGTTAGGTTAGGGATTTACGTCATAACTGACATTTTGTTGTTTACTGTTTATTAGGGAATCCAAACCACGTGATTCAATATGGCGGTTGGATGGCAAAAAGCATTGAGTCACCAGTTAAGTGCCACCAGCAACATTATTTTTATGGTCACGTGTACCAATTACAAAGCAGTATTTGCCATCCAGCTCCATTTTTGACACATCGTTGGATTGCCTAATAGCGGTTAGAATTTTAAATTAACACTCGTTAAGGCCGCTTTACAGTTTGCAATTTTTCTTTCACGCAAGAAAAGATTGCCCGGGAGTATGCGCAGAACGAGGCTAATGATCAGCTGGCGCTATTTGTATTGCTTGCAAGAAATATAACTCGGACCGTATTTTTATTGCCATTGCAAGCGCAATTCTGAGGATTTTCTGGTGATTTATGAGACACCAAACTAAATATAAAAATCCCTGACATTTATTTATGTTTTTTCTAACCTATAGCGGGTACGTTTTGTTTTTGTTGGTTTGCTTTCATGTCCTGTAATGATGTTTTGTTAAAATGAATGCACAAAAAGCGCCGGTAAGTCCTAACCAAATGTATTTTTATTTTAATGGTTGGCAAGTGGTACATCACCTACGATCTTGGCAATTCATTGCACGCTGTAAAACGAAGTGAAATTTTTATTGCCGCAATATTAATTGCTGCAAGACAACTTGCGTAAAAGAAAAATTGCAAACTGTAAAGCGGCCTTTAAGAAGATGAATTTTTAGGTTATGTCACAATGTTTGGCGTTTGGCATGGCCTTCTATATTTTGTCGATAAATCGGGCATCCTTTTTGCTTCAACACAAAGTAGGCATAGGTTTACTATTTTATGTTGCAGAAAAACGTGAAATAAACCGATTTTATGTACAGAAAGTTAATAGATTGTTTGTTTCGTAATATAACTAGAGCTAAAAGTTATTTTTAATTGCTAAAAGGTTTATAATTAGCATATATTTGCTAGAAATCAATCGAACGAAAATTTCTTATTCTTCTTCTGTGATTTAAAAAAAAGACCTTTAATAAGTTGGATATGCATTTATGTAGTGTAAATTGGTCCATGATTTAACCAATTAGGTGAATTTTTGTTTAATTTTTTTTTCTGTCATCGTTTGCAATCGAAAAGAAATAGGCCATAGTGACTCCTAACATCGGGACCATGGTGTCTAGGGGCGTAAAAAGGACAACTAGTGCATGCATGTGGATCGGATACCACGCTAAGCTGTAGGTCTCGTCTGGCTGACATTACCCAGACGATAGGGGATACAATTGATCTCATAGGTTTAAGTATACTGGCTCTTTTGCCAACCCCAGCAACAACAACAAAAAATGACGACCGGCCGACCCCGTTTACATAGAAGCAGCGTGTGTCGTCCGTCAATTTGCCGAGCATATGATTTATATTAGTGATGTACTGCTGGCTTATAGGCCAGCTCGGCACTGGCCTATAGTTTTATTTTAGTAGTTCGATTATCTCTGTCGTCGGCATGGCAAGTTTTCTTGCGATCATGCTGGTGACTGAAGAAAAATAAGTTTTTCTGAGATTTGGAACTTAAACTAAATAAATCCAGTACAGGTATTTTTTGGGAAAAATGTTTGAACGCGCGCATTAACAATTTAAGTTGTCTTTTTTTATAAAATATTTATACAGTGTGTACCAAATTAGACATTAATGAAATCGATAATTTTTTTAAGTGGCCACCCAAGTTTTTTATTGACTATTTTTAAAGTGCTTACAAATTATTATTACAATGTATACACAACTAACGGCAAGGAATAAAAATTTGTAATTCCGTAGTTTTGTATAACTTTAAAAATAGTTAATAAAAAACTGGAGTTGCCATTTACGAAAATTATTGATATCGTCATATCTCTAATTTGGGACAAACTATTAATATTTATTTTTTTTTACCCTTGTCAGAACACCATTGGCGGCTCGCGGTCTTAGAAAATGATGAAGAGCTTGGTATAGTGCGGGTACTTAAACAAACATTGACTAATTTTACAACCAATGCTAAATCAATGGTGCATACGGCTGATATATTTTTAAATTGCCCTTCATCACAACGCAAATTGTTACATGCTGGCGCAGTATTTTAAGTTACAATCTCACCCTGTACTTGTTTTTTATTTGCTAGCTTGGCCTACCCAAAATTTTGCTTTGAAGCGATTTCTAATACTTATCTTCAATATTTAAAAGCGATAATCCCATTTTTCTTAATAAAAAAAATCTATATTTTTATTCGGCTTATATCTTGTGTAGATAAACGTCCATTAGCAATATTTTTACGACTAATTATAACAATTACATTTAGAATACCAGACATGCCTCTGATCCTATTTTTTCTGTAAAAACTAGGGCTGGACGATTATAAAAAAAACGATTAAACGAAATAATCGTAAAACTTGTCCTCGATAAAAAGTAACTTCTAAAAAAAACGTCTCTGTCTTCCGCAAAACTTGTCCTGAGATCAAAAGTGGTTTTTAAAAAAAATCTGGCAACTTGCTTTCTTAAATTATACAGGGTGATTCCTAAGTTGATACTTCTTTTTTAGCTGTGTATAGAAGGCATTAAAATACACAACATTTTCAAAAAACTTAAAAATAGGCCAGATACAGAAATAAAAAATCTAAATGCGGGCCTGATCATCAAAATGTAGCCTGCTATACTTTATGTTGTTTTTCTTATTAGTCATGCAATTTACGGGTCGGTGGTCAGTTATTTGGCAATCCGCTGCTGTGTGTTTTTCTGTAGCAAGTTAATTTTAAATTGATGAAACATGAAAATGGTAAAATTTGAAAACAATGAACTAATAGATATGGTGCTAATTTATGGTGAGAGTCAGCTGCTGCTTCGAGATTATGTTTAAGTTAGGCAGGACCGTATTTGATCAATAATGTAATAAATGAATTTAAGTACCTTATTTTTGAGTGTTTTGAAAATGTTGTTCATTCTAATGCCTTCTATACACAGCTAAAAAAGAAGTATCAACTTAAGAATCACCCTGTATTGGTACTTTTCTAATAATTCAGTGCGTTTATGATAGAATAGAGAAAAGCAAAAACTCTTCATATTGGCTAATTGATTAATCAGAAAAATAGATTAATTGAAAAAATCGATTAATTAAAAAAGTCGATCAATTAAAAAAAATCGATTGTTGAAAAAGTTATAATTGATTATTTTGCCCACCCCTAATAAAACATGGTAGGTCTAGTGGTATCAAAATTGTTGTGCGATAATGGTTGTACGACTCTCTAGTTGCATATTTTTTAACAATCACTGTCTAACAATGCACTTATCTTACTTGCAATTTATATATGTAATTACGTTTTGCAAGCTAGGCATATTTTATATCAATAAAACAATTATTATTGTATAATAGTTTTTCAGAATCTAATAATAGTTGTGCTTGTTCAACTAGCAGTACAGGTATTTGTATCGAAAAATTGAAGATGGAAAATACTCAAAATACAAAAAAAGTTAAAATAAATATAAATAACATCAGTAACAGTGTTTTTGAAGAATTTTACGTAAAAACAATGGAATTAATAATTAATGGTAAAGAAAAAATTCAGAAAGATAAAGTTAAGACCAATGAGGTTAGTGTAGAATATAGTTTCACAGTATGAGTTTTTTTGTCTGCTTGAAGGTTGGAGACAATAACATTTCTTGAACGGCAGTAGGGTTTTGGACTTGCATTGTCTATTTGTTTTGAATCACAACGTTTCAACTGGTAGGTATCTCCAGTCGTCTTCAGGTTAATACTATAGTTATGCGTCACTGCACCTATCTAGTATAAATAGAGCTTTAGTTACCATACTTACTTAGTAGTCACCTGAAGACGACTGGAGAGACTTATCAGTTGAAACGTTGTGATTTAAAACAAATAAAGATAATGCAAGTCCAAAACTCTACGGCCGTTCATAAGTTTTTTTGTTGGCAATCGAAAAAAATCTGTTAATTTCTTGTTCTAAGCCATTTGGTATCCTTTAATTTTTGTGTTAATTATTTAAATCTGCCTAAAGTATAAAGCTATGTGTACATTAACGTTAACCTAAGCAATGATACTAATATGAAAATATATGGAATTACATTTATTTTCTCTGTATATAGCAAATCTAAACTATATCCGGTTTTGAATAGGGTTCATTCCTAATCCACACACAAAATTTGGTCATTACTCTTTTAGTAGTTTTTAAGGGAACAAACCCAAAGAAATATAAGTTGGGAAACAGATACAATATTTCGTTTACACTTACCCTGGTTACAAATATTCATTCAATATTTCACTCAGGAGAGGCGGCCAGGTTGGAGTCTAAACTGGGGCTGATGGTAACAGTATTCTTAAAAGGCCAATAGAGGATTTACCCCGCAGGGGACTCCAAAAGTATGTTGAAATTACATAGTAAAGTTTTTTGCCGATTTCACTAGAAAAACTACTGTAAAAAAATATGTTATCTACGTTAGAGTTAGTCTTAGTCCTTATACACCTGGTATGTCGATTAAGCAAAATAAACTTTGAACAAATATCAAAAATAAAACGATAATTTTCCTGTACCTAATGTAAACCGGCCTTAAGAGAGAATTTATGCGGAATAGCATACTGGTGTTAGTGTATCGTGGTCCTTATCATAGACGTAGTATCAAGCATCTATTGTTGTGCGAATAAGGATGACAGTATTACTTAAATATAGTAGATTTTTTTCAACTGTCATTTCATTAGCTTGGTCTTCCCTCAATAATTTCGGCGTTGCCACATGTTAAACCTTTTATGCTAGTTAAATAATATATTTTGTTCCGAGAACTTTATTTACTTATTTTAAGACAAAATATAGATAACATTCTGGAAATAATATGATGATTTTTTTATTTTTTCGAATTTTTGGACAATTATTTCTATTGGACTACTTTTCAGACTTTGTCATTGTATTATAATCTAAAAATTTTAGAGAACAATTGCCAACATTGTCAAGATGCAGTTTTCATGGCGTATATTCGATAAAGTCCTTGTTTTTGTTCCAATAGTTTTTTATTTATTTATTTTCACAATGATGGCTTAAAAATATCAAAAAATACAAACACAGAAAATTCTATTTTTTTATTCTTTTGTACGCTACAACCAAAATTTAGTCAAAGAGCCCATTGTAGTATCAATAATTGTTGCTAAAATGGCCAGTAAAGTAAAATAGTGGGTCATATTCCCTTTTTTATGCCCTTTGCAAAGAGCTATCACAATACATCCTTTACATTTGTGAAAAATAAGTTGGGGCCGTTTCTACCCCAAAAAGAGTATTGTATACAAACACATCATGGGGCACTACAAAATATAAATAATATATAGATTTTAACTCTTTGAAGAAATATATTAAGTTTATTTTTTGATTCCTCAGACACAGCCAGTTACACCACGTACCCTGGAAACGCTCATCCGTCTGTCCACCGCCCATGCAAAAGCAAGAATGTCTCGGTTTGTGGAGTCTGAAGATGCTCACGCTGCCATCGAGCTGATCCAATACGCCTATTTCAAAAAAGTGTTGGAGAAGGAAAAGAAAAAGAGAAGGAGGGACGGTCATTCCGACAGTGAGGATGACGATGATAATGATGACAATCAAAGGCCCAAGAGGACTAGAGCAGCGGTAACTGATTAATTAACTATTTATCGTTTGCTTGCTTTTCGAGCAGTGTCACAAGTAGGGTATGCCAATCTTGGTTTATTTTCATTATTGTGCTGTATGGGTAACGGGTAAGGTATACAGGGTGTCCCAGATGAGGATGCACTTTATATGGATCTCATTAACCATAGAAGGTTAAATTAGAAAAAGTTGTGCTTTACTAAATTCTGGCCATACTGCGTTTTCAAATTTAAAAAACTCCGAAGATTTGGGCAATACCGAATTTTCGGGATTTCGTTTTTATTTTTTTCTGACGCTATTTAAATAGATATGGTAAAATAAAGTTTACATTCTCATTACCATTTTTTCTCTAGAAGTCGGTATCATTAGATTTTTTAACCAATGTTTCGTTTTTTCAAAACCATCATAAACTTTGCTTTTTTAAATAGTCATGAAATTATTTTTTATTACTTTTAAATTCCTCCTTTATAATTCAACAACGTATCACACATAGTATTAATAACATGTTTCTGACTTAAAAACCCATCATCAATATAAGTGCAAATTCATTTTGTATATATAAACTTTCTTTTGTTTTTAAAGCTAGCTAGAAATATATCACTCATATCCAAAGTTTCTTCACTTGAATAATGTTCCATAATTTTTATTTAAAAAAACTAACCACACTACTCCTTAAAAACATAAAATTTTTACTTCAAGAAATTAGATGATAATTTATAATTTATTTAAACAAGTGCCTACTGTAGTAGTATTTGCTCATAATATTCACCTGAAGACGACTGGAGATGCTTACCAGTTGAAACGTAGTGATTCAAAACAAATAAAAACAATGCAAGGCCAAAAGTCTACTGCCGTTTAATCTGTATTTATTATTACAAATAAACAATGCAATTTTTGAACCGTAGCCAATTTGATATGTTGGTGTGCTGAAGTGTAGGCTTGGTTGCCTGCTTGCACAAGAATAATAATGCCGAGCGATAAGCAAAATATCTGTATAATTATTTTTTTAAATTACAAACGGCTTTTGTGCATTATACTTTTAACATTTGCGATGGTAACATTTTTCAAAATAATCACATTTTATGCAACTCTAAACGTGAAACGAGAAGTGACGATACTGACAAGATAAAACAAAATAACAAAACCTTAAAAATTTGATTTTTTTTTCTACAAATAATTTTGTGTGGTTTTATGGTCTTATGTTTATTTTCCACTATTTAAGGAATATCAGTTATTTTTCTATTTCTGTTGCGTGTAATAAACGTTTTAAGGTCGATTAGGATTGGGACTTCGTAGTAGTAGAAAAATCGTGGTGGAAAAGGCAAATTAAAATTTTAATTTTTATAAAGCATTAAGTATATATTGTATGCTTTAAATCTTGTAGGAATTGTCCAGAAGTGAGTGATACGCGTTTATGCATCAAACGCGCACATAAAGAACAATGTATTTAGAAAACGTCATTCGCGCTGTACTAAGATTAACATGTCACTCTATGGTACTGATTCTGTATTCTATTCTGGCAATTTTTAGAGATCTGAAGCTGGTGATGATTCAGAAGAAGAACAACTGGCAACTACACAAAGTTCTACGAGATCTCAAGGTTCTATGAGGTCAGCGAGAAGTCAAAGAGGGGCGCAGAATGGCACCGCAGTGGACGAAAATGGATTGACGGAAACTCCCGCCGTTAATGGACATGGTTCCCAGGAATCCACTGCTATGGAAGTGGATGATGACTCGCCTAAGGATATTTCGCAAGATAGGTATGTTAATGACTAGTTATTTTCAAGATTATTTATTTATATTTTTTGGGATTTCTTATGAAGGGTTTTTCTCATAACATTTATAATATATTAAACATTATATTAACTGTGGGTCAAAGACCTTGTTGTATTGTTGCTATTATTATCCCAGGTAAAAAGTCGCGCGTTCTACTTAGGTAGCCAGTAGCTATATCATTTTCGGTCCTACAAATTCATGATACAACTACAAGAAGATATGATACCGTGCAGGTGGACGTGACTTTCGTGACATCACCTTGTGAATAAAAACCGCCATATTGCGATATTCTCCGTTGTTTACGTTAGAGTTTAAATTATGTACCAGTCGTTTATTTCTGATAACTTATTTGAAAAGTTACTGAAAAATGAAGTGTGCGGTATATGGTTGTATAATGTCGATAATAAACGCAAGAGTTTTACGCCTGATGTCCAATTTCAAGGAATTACAAGGTGTTCGAAAGCGTGTGTGTAAACGCAACAATAAGTTTAAAATTAAAAGTGCTGGTGCTTGCTCCAAATATTTTAGTGACGATGGCCATCAACAAAATTTTGAAACACGAATTATTGAAAACTACACTTGACAAACTAAATATCGGCCTTGTTTATTTTTTTTACTCTGTGCGTATTCATGCTTGGAAATCAGCTCTTCGATATTTATGTTCGAAGGGCAAAAATGTTATTTTTTGATGTAGGATGTATTTTTGTAGCAGAGAATTAAAATGATGCGACCCTTTCTAGAAAAATAAACAGTAGCCTAAATTTTGTATTAAAACTTTTTATGCAAAATAAATTCAGAACAATTTTTTTTTGAAATACTCAAGACACGGATAATATTTTAAGCTCTTTTCTATACAAAAAAATATTGGACAGTGTTTCGTTTTCTAATTTCCATATTTGCAATGTATACCTACCTAACTTGTTCGTGTTAAGTATATCAACTTTTAGAGTGAACGGTTAAATATTTATTTCTATTGTCTATTTTTATAATTACTTTAAATAAATATATTTCTTACTTTTATTATTATTAACTTTCCCAAACAATGCCATCGTTTATTATTAATTCTACTTGTGCATATCATCTTTAAAGTACTCGGAGTCAAAATATTTATATTTTCAAATAATTTAAAAATAAAATATTTTTAATTTGCTTGTTAAATAAGTAACATGCCGTTTTCATGTAAAATTTTAGTCTAAGAAGTTTTCCTTTTAGCATAATCACATCTAAAAGTTTGAGTTAAGAAAGGTGAGTAAAAGAAGTTTTAAATTTTGATCACAATAATCAATCTATCTATATAAAATGTATGTTTCAAGATTTAAGTCACAGTAGAAATTTTAGGACTAATATGATTTGAAATAAATTTATTAAAAATTTCATATAAAATCGCGTTTTAATAACGTAAACTACGCTTTGCCGTATAATTCGGCGCGTTCAATTCAAAAATTCCTCACAAGGTGACGTCACGATCCGCTGCGTATCCTGTTGGTATCATATCTTGTGTAGTTGTATCATACTACAAATTAGCTAGTAGATTTTAAAATAAATATTAAAATTTATTTTCAGGTTATCCTCCTTTAAAACAACACTCTGCCGAGCATTCCAAGAAAACAGAACACAAGCTCTGAGTATATCTAGAGTGAAAGAATTCGTAAACAAAGACAATGGCACGCCTTACACACAAGGAGAGATAAGCGCAGCGATAGAAAAGATGTCGGATGAAAATCAAGTTATGATGGCCGATGGAATTATTTTCCTTATTTAGTATATTTTTGAAATTTCGAGTCTCACTTACTTTTTTTTAAAGTTTATTTATAAAAGAGTAATTTTTGATCATATAACTCATTCAGGTTTTGCCGGGGTTTTAAATCAATGTCAAGTTGACACACTTGAAATTTTCCTTGACTATAATATGAGCATAACTCTTTTTATACGTACTTGTATTAAATTTTTAAGCAAAAAAATAGATGTCTTTATCATTATTATGTGAAAAGACATACTTGGTAAAAGTCGCTACGAGCAACGGTTCTCTAGTTAACATTGGAAAGAAATTTCTCACTTTTTAATGTTTTATTTTTTTAAATAATGTGGATGTTTGACAACCGTATTGAAACATACTTCACAACAGTTGTTGAAAATGTGCACTCCCAACTGTAATACATTATTCAATCATCAATTTAATTTTTTGATCAATATTTCTTAACTTTTCCACTTTACTCGAGAAAGGCCAAATACCCGTCGTTGAGTAGCAATTACCTACAGTTTTGAACTAAGGAAATTTTGATTAATGAATTAGTAAAATTAAAAAACGAAATTTTGTGAAATTGTTCATTTTTCTTTTTCTGCTTTTATTACTTTATAAATTCAAACTTGTTTAACTTTAAATTGTAGGTAGTTATGCTTCAAATGTCGGTATTTGGCCGATTTTTGGATTAAAAAACGAAATATTGATTTCAAAAATGAAATAGCGAATGCGCCACTAACCTCACTCTTAATAACTTTAATTTGCAGTTTACTGTTAGACATACACGTTTTCTAATTAAACGGTTTAGTTCATATGGACACTGGAGAATATAAAACTTATTATATGCTCCGTAATAACCTTAACCTAGCTAATTAGGGAATCCAAACCACGCGATTCAATATGGTGGTTGATGGCAAAAAGCATTGAGTCATCCGTTAAATCCCACCAGCAATGTCATTTTTATGGTCACTTACCAATAATTACAAAGCAGTATTTGCCATCAGCCGCCATTTGGACCCATCGTTGGATTGCCTAATAAGGAATTGGTTATTTTTTTTTTATCAAAAAGTAGAAAACAATAGGCATTAAAAAGTTTACAGTTTAATTTATACTTTAATCTATGTTTATACTAAATGTGGGACGTCCAAGATAGACAACCTGAATGTTATTTTTTAAATGTTAAGTAAAATATGTTTATTAACAATTACCTTTTTTATTATATTTTAAGTAATTTAAAGTTTCTATTTTTATGTATGTCACAAGTTATTTGTTAAGTAAACTTTTCTTTTTTTAATGTTGGGATTTTTATTTGTTGAAAAGCAGAATTTTTTAGTTTTGGTTTTTAATTTTTTGTGCCTTTATTGTTGCCTTGAGAAAAAAAAACAAATAAGCACTTTTTTATTATCGTTTTTTATGTTCTACAAGATGTCGTTATTAGTTTTAAAATTTGACGTTTCGTTCTTTAAATACCAACGTCAAGTCAATTTTTTTTTAATACGGACCTGGAGTTTTAATAACTCCTTGTAGCAAAAGTTTACAACAAAACAGTATATTAAGGGGAGCAGTAATTAATAATAAACGATTTTATTTAAAATTAATTTATTTAAAATGACATGATGAAATTTACTGAATGAATATACATTATGTTTCTACAATTTGACTATTCAAACAACCCAGAAACTTCATAATTTTTTAAATTAAAAGTAAAAATAAATTATACTGGGTTCCATACCATCGACACATACTTATTAATTACCTACTTTCAAAAACAAGGATTACCAAACATGTTTTTAATCAGTGGTGGGTCCTATATAAGAACACATAGACACGTACCCCTCTTAGAAAAATACATAATCAGCAACTATTTAATTTAAACACAAAAGTGTAAGAACTGTAGATTAATAAACTCTCTATTCCCCGGTAATATGCTATTTTTAAAATGTCTCTAATAAAATTTGCTGAGCACTCTACCAATGAGCGCCGCCGATGTTCTAAATCTATTCAGTTAGAAAGACAGTTCACAATCGGCTTTGGCACAAGAAATGTGTGACAGTGGCGTAGCCGAGGAAGGGGCCTAATTTCCAATTTTTTTATGGTGCAAAAGGGTTTTTCCAATTTTCGCCTGCGGCGCCCGACGAGGTAAAAACAAAATTCAGCACGAAGAATAATTATGATACATTTTGTCTGTCGACCGTTATTGGCTATAAGTCCACGAACGAAGCCGTCCGTTGTAAAATTCTGGGTAGAATAGTTGGTAGATTTAAATTCATAGTAACGAAAAGCCAAAAGTAACAAGTCTTTTATAACATTAGGACTCGTTACTTTTAGTGATCACATAGTAAGGCTTACTTTGTAACGAGTCCTTATTTATTTTACATCACTGATGTGTGTGCCACAAGGAATAAAAACACACACTAATCAGTTATTATATTAAAACAATCAGTGTTTTCGAACCTACCGATTTTTCGATAGATCTATCGATCTAAGCCGCACAACTGATTTCGGAGCCTCGTTTTTTTTTAAAGTAATTTTTGTTCGGAGCGACGATTTTTTTTGTAGTAACGTGAAGATTTTGTGGTTCAGAGGTTCAAATTACTTGAACAGTTGACTAGTATTTTTCACATCTACCGGATTTGAACATCGTTTTCTCCCGATTTTGCATTTGGACTTTCGGCAACACTGAAAATAATGGAATGACGATAGCTTCGGCGACACTCCATGGGCAGTTAAAAAATTGAATAGAGTTTATAAATCTGATGGTGATCATGTTTGATAACAATTATAGGTGACATTACAGAAAACCTGCAGGTCAATTTGCAGATGCAAAAATAACATACTATTGCCTTGTACCTAGTAATTAAAAAAGAGAAGAATAGGCAAAATAAGTTGCAGATTTTCTGGCATGTCTTCGTGCGTGTATAGTTTTACTAGGTGGGGGGCATGTGTCCATGTACTCTTGTAGAGAAGCTGCTGTGATTATATAATTTTCAATTGTAGTTTGAATGACACCAAAAAACCTTACTATTGAATTAATTTGAATAGTTCGAGTACAACGCCCAGTAAAAAAATCAACTAAAATTTCCTAAAACTGTACTAAAAAATATATAAAAAGGATTACTAAGTATAAAGCTGCATATACAAGTATTCAATCCTAATTATTTACATCGAGCTCAATTTCTCACTATATTAAAACGTTAAAATATTTCGATCGTCGCCAATTATAAAGGTATAGAAGAAACCATCAAAAATTCATTTTTAAACAAAAAAAGCAAATACGTTTCCGTCGAATATTTACACCTGACTCGGCCTTATGCCAAGGCAGTACCGACCCTCAAAAAAAATTAAATATATGGGTGATTCTCTGGATAGACATTTTTACACGAGCGCGGAAAATAGTATATTACATAACAACTGATGAAAGTGATACTTTTTAAACGAGCACGAGGCGTCAGCCGAGTGCGGAAATTCTCCGAGTTTTAGAATAATCACTTTCACACGAGTAATGTACACTATTTTTCCTACGACCACAAAGAATTATTAAAAAAGCCTTTGATTTGTGAAAAAAATATTTCAACACTAGCGTTGAAAAAAAAAATATCAACACTAATGTTGAAATTAGCATACTTAGGATTATGTTCCACTTAATATCTGGTTTCATAGTTTGCCGGTAGGCTTTTCCTTTATTTGTAGTTTAACTTTTTCATATTTTATATATCATAGGAAGAACTATAATCCTGGAATGACTTCTAGATTAACCAGAATGAAAAATTTTTAATTTTTTCAAGGAAAGATGCATTAAACATAAATTTAAAAATCCTTCCAACAAAAAAGATTTCAATTCAAAATTATTCTATAAATTATTTAATGTTTTTATAAAAAAAAGTCAAATACTCCTAATGGAGTTTGAACCTGTGACCTTGCGATCTGTATGCTAGAGCTCTATTCTCTACGCTATCGCTACCGATAAAGATTTATTGTTTAATATATGACACATATGATTTATTTTTTCTGGTAATAGATTTTCCAGTATATTATTAACATTTTTATAATTTCAGATGGCGTATTTCCACGCTCTAATTCTGAATCACTCGACAAATACATGATAAATAAGTTAAACACTTTAAAAATACTGCATTTTAAAGTGTGTTCTTTTTAATAAATAGGGGTGGTCCGTCAAATTGTCACCATATGTTTAAATTAAATGGCGTGCCTTGTGTTTCAACACACGTGTGATATACGGCGCTTTCTAGCTAAGTTAACCGTGCTCTTTTTCTCATTTTCATAGCTGGTCTTTAAGATTAATAAAACAGAATTTCCTGTAGAATAACCCATTTTTTTAACTTATCGGGCCAGGCAGATGCCGGCTAGGTTATTTTTTGTCGGGGAACCCTTTAAATAAATATTCGATGGTCCATAACTGCTAAAATTTCGAATTTCAATAATAGGTAATTATGATTTTTTTAAAAGAATGATAAAAAATATTAAATTGAAATATCACATATTTTCAAAAAATGCGTGTCTTATAACAAGCGTACAAACATCCTTAAAATCCTCGTAAATAAAATATACAATGTACAGGGTGTCCAATTTTCGATCAATGTCAAATGTTCAAAAATTACTTCGGTTTTTTCTTAATAAGCAAATGAAATAATGAATATATGAGCTAGCTTAAGTAGTTTTTACATAAAACGAGGGATGATTGCATTCTAAACCAAAGAGCTTTACTTTGACTATTAAATAAAGTTAACGTGTACGTTTTTTTAGATATCCTTAATTTGCCAAAAATATGATGTGTAAAACACTTGGTAAATATCTATTATACGCTTACCACGTCAAAATGTATTATTTTTTAGGAACGCTTTCCCGCTTTGTAGATGCTAGATTTCAAGCGCATATCTTCGTATTTTTTCGATTGTGATGCAATTTTAAAGGAAGAACGAATAAAGGAAGCAATATTTTATATAGCCTTTTTTTCTGTGCCGCTTCTCTTTTTTACAGCTATTCTGTATCAAAAATACAAAATCGAATGCAATATAATATGTTTACATAGCAGGCTATGACAGTTCAATGCCAAATAACAACCAGCCTCCTCCTTCAATGCTAGAATATTATTTTCCTACGAGCGTGCGCAAAGTAGTACTTTGCGCACGCATTTTTGTGTGCAAAGTTACACTTTTCCGCACTAGTGCGGATAAGACTTTTATCCGCACTGGGTGCGGAAAAGTAAAACTATTCAAAAATCTCCTTGGTAGGGAATATTTATATTTATTTTAGTAGCTGTAAACTATTTTATGGCAATGTGAGAAGCCGTTGCAAGAGTATTCTCTTTTATCTTTTAATCGTAATTCCCGATATTTGTATTTCAGCTTAAAACGAAAAAAACTGTATTTTTTAAGTACCTCGTATAGTGATAAATGATTATAATATTGCCAAGCAACAATAAATGTACATGTCGATTTTGACACATGATGTCAGATTTTTCCTCAGTTTCTATGTCCACAAGAATCTACAAACACCGACACTTTTATTTTTATCAAATCATAAAAAGGCTTAAACACTGTTAAATAAATTATCATATTTTTATTTTTGTTGTTATCTGATATGAAGCTCGTAGGAAAAATGTTGTTCCTAACAAGTGCGCAAAGTGCTTTTCCGCACGCAAGAACTTATCCGAACTCCGCTTCGCGTCGTTCGTCCAACTGTACTTGCGTGCGGAAAAGTATCACTTTGCGCACTTGTTAGGAAAATAACTATTTTGAAAACAAAAATTAAAGTAAAAAATTTTAATTTAAAAATGAGTTATTTTTCTACTTTTTTCAATGATGAAGAAGAAAGGAAAGGTTTATTTACAATAGTTATCAAGAACCAATATGCTTAAGGAGGAATATTCCAAAAAGTAAGAGTTTCCGTGATAGACCGTGTTTTGATTCGTAATCTAAGCCTAAAAATACATTTCGTTCCTAAAAAAGTATCACTTTAGGAGTGGTGAGCGTTTAATAGGTATTTACCAAAATCATTGATTACTTAGTTTCTTAAAAATGTAAAATTTATCTTTAGAGTCAGAGCTTAAGTTCCTCCCACCAAATGTCACTGTATTGCGCCGTTGGTTAAGCTGAAACGGTTGTATTCGAACCATAGGCGTACCCATTTTTACAAATATAAATTTAAAATGCAAAACAAAAAGTTGTACTTATTCACATGTAAGTTGCCCAAAATCCTTGTGAAAATGCTTTATATACAGTGCAAACTATTATTTTGAAAAGAAACGTTCATATATTGAACGTAGTCTGCCGCGCAACACTGTTCGTTGCATCCCAATTTAATAAAACCACACTAACACCGCAATGGTAAACAGCTCGTAAAATTTTACGGCCACTTGCGGCAGTTTAGAGGATTTTTATGCTACTTGTCTTGGCCCGCCCGGCCCAACGCTTTGCTACTTCAACATTGCAGCTTTAGTTATTACATCGAAAATTGGACATCCTAGCTGTACAATGTACATCGATAACATATAAAAATACATGCTCGCTGCAATAGTCCATTCTAGCTATGTCGTTTTTGCATATTTTATTTATTAGGGTATTATGGGCTTCCCGTAAAAAGCAATTAAGGTAAAATTTATGAACACGTACACTACTGCTTTTTGTCAATGCAGATTCTTATGGAAAAACAAATGTAACCGGTTTATCCGACAAAAATATTTTCCAACTTCATATGTAATTTGTTCTGTTAAAAAACATCACAAAAAGTCAAATAAATATGTAAAAAATACATAATGTTGTCCAATGTCCATTTTTTCAATTAATTAAAATGACCTATAGTGTATTTATTTTCAACTGGCACCGATAGTAAACAATAACCTAACCACAAAACGCTTGTTACAGGGCTGCGTACAGCTTTCACATTTGAATAAACACGTTTTCCGATTATATTGTAACTTTTTTTTGCATCACAAGACAAGAACTGACCTATGCAAATCCAAAATGTCAAAATCAAAATAAGTTTTAAAATAATAGAACAGTATGTTGTGCAAAATATAGCTACAATACAGGGTGATTCCTAAGTTGATATTACTTTTTGAGCTGTGTATAGAAGGCATTAAAATAAACAACATTTTCAAATACCTCTTTTCAAAAAACTTAAAAATAGGCGAGATACAGAAGTAAAAAATCTAAGTGCGGGCCTGGTCAACAAAACGTAGCCTGTTTTACTTTATGTTTTTTGTTTTGTCTTATATCTTATTAGTCATGCGCTTTACGGGTCGGTTGTCAGTTATTTCGCAAACCGCGCGGTGTGTTTTTCTGAAGCAAGTTAATTTTAAATTGGTGAGACATCAAAATGGTAAAATTTGAAAACAATGAACTAATAAGTGCGGCTGTTTCTTCGAGATTATACGCAGAACGCTTTCTCTTGCGGGCTCATCCTACACCCAGAAGTGTAATTAATGTTATTCAACGGGCAAGTTAGGCAGGAACGTATTTGATCCATAGTGTAATAACTAAATGTAATATATAAAGGTTTTTTGAAAAAAGGTATTTGAAAATGTTGTTTATTTTAATGCCTTCTATACACAGCTAAAAAAAAGTATCAACTTAGGAATCACCCTGTATAATCGGAAAACATGTTTATTTAAATGCGATAGATGAATGCGCATCGAGCGTTTTGTGGTTGGGTTATTGTTAACTATCGGTGCCAGTTAAAAAAAAATACACTAAGGTATATTTTACTATTGTGTGTGGCGAAAAAACAGCGAGAGAAACAAAGACAAAATGTACGTTCACTAAACACCATTAAACGACATAAAACAACATACAGGGTGGTGCAACTTCATAGCAAAAATTCTATGATATTCGTGATTATAAAATATTTCAATTTCACGGTTTTTTTTTTTTGATAAACGTAAAAGAAAAACTAGAAGCTGTTGCTATTTCGCCGCTCGCCACAAATTAAAAATATCACTAACACTAATTCTCATATATACAGATAAAACATATTCAATAAATTAAAATAATTTATAAAACGTATCAATTATGTGATTAATTCACACATAATTTTAAATTACTAAAATTTTATAGGTTAAGCTACTACAGTGATGATAAAACCAATAAAAAGTTTTGGATAAAAATATGTGACTATTTATAAATACAGGGCGTCCCTGAATTAAATTGCCAATATCACAATGGGTTTTATTAGGAATTTTTCGAAAAGTACTATTTCTAGTCGAGAAAAGTTTGTATAAAAACATACTAAGTATGTGAAGTTTTCGAGCGCTAAGCGACCCAGATCTACCTTTTGGAATTTACGTACATATTATACACACACATTTAGAAAGAACAAAACCGTAAAATGTATTATATATATTAGGGTGGTCCATCTTCAAAAGGGTAAAAAATATTTTTTTTAATTTTTTGCCTCCCACCCCCTAGAAGTGTTCCATTAGGCCAAAAACAATTTGTGTCAAAATTTGGGATCAACTGGATAACGATAACCCGTGCCGCATGCAGGTAAAAGAGTTTAAATAATAGAGTTATTAACACAAATTACAACAAAAATTTATTGTCATTTAAAAATACCCCAACCACGTGTTAGGTACACGGTTTCTTAGAATAGTTTGTTGGGTAAATAATAAAAGAGATAAAATAATCCTTTTGTACCGGGTGGTCAACTAAGAATGACCGCCGGCCATATCTCAAAAACTAGTAATCGTACAGCATCCGGGTACATTTTTTTATGACAAAAGTGTCCAAGAGAAAATGCTGGAAATTATTTTAAAGTTCCGCATTTTGCCGCAAGAGGGCGTACTTGAAAAGTAAATTTTAAAATTTTACATATCTCCTAAAATTCCACATTAAGGTATATCTTTGATAACACCATTAAAAAGCTTGGACAATTATGCATCATTTTGGTATAATTATACCATAATCGAAAAGTATATTTAATTTGCTAGAAAAAATATTAAAACCGCAGCTTAAAATTTCCGAATTCGAAAAACATGGACCACCCTAATATATATATTATACACTATTGGCTTTGAATTTCAACATTTAAAGAAAGCCAAATAGATAGGCGCACTATGATTCATTCGCTACATAAAAACCGACGTGAATTCGGAGGCGCCGTCTTTTAATGCATACTATAATACAATATCTTGTGTCTGAAATCGATCGAAAATGGAGACAAACATTAGTTCGTCTCCAAAAACGGTTGCCACATTTTTGCACTGATCCGTCGTTCTTTAAATATTGAAATTCAAACCTATTGGCAAACTCGAATCTAGGATGCCGATATAAACGCATCAGACGGGGATTATTAGTAGCGTTTAACACGTTAAACAGAGAACAAGGTATCCCCTACCTCCCACCTTCCATTCTTTGGATTACACCACACACTTATTCCCCCTTTCAGTAGGAATGTAGGAGTGGTTAGGTGTCTTTTAACTAGTTTTGCTTTCTCTCTTGGTTGCATTAGAGATTTCGCACCCCAGATTCGAGTTTGCCAATAGTGTATGTACAATTAAGTTAAAGTCAATCTATCACATATAATATTTATATTTACTCTCTGGGCATATACATCATCAGTTTTTTAACGATTTTTTTGTTTTCCATATTTGGAGACAAGAAAAACATTTTTCCGAATGAATTCATGAAAAAAATACGTTTGAGGGACACTACTTAGTCGCCCTAGAGTTTTATGGTGACCAAATCGTCACCTTAGAACAGAATTATGGTAAAAAAAACCTGCACTATTATAAGTGATACAAAATATGGAGAGTACGAATAATGGTGATTGAGAGATTGTCTCTTAATATATTAAGGTACACGGGACACCCTATATTGGGCGATTCTCAAAAACAGCTCATCCTTTAGCAATTATAGGTATTAATAAAAATTGAAAACATAATTATTCTGCGTTGGCCGACATAAAACATTGTTTTTTTTTAAATGAGACCCATTTTAGGTTATTTTCGAATTCTATTTTTATCTACCCCTAAAACCAAAAAGTTGTAGGACGAGCCCCTTTTGCAAAGCACACGAGATGAAATTCTAAAAATTTATTAACATAGTAGCTACCATGTATCATTTAAATAAAAATTTAGTTCATCCTTATCTTACAATTTTTTTTGTTTAGTATTATTCTACACACGTAATTTGTACACATACTTGTCTATGCCCATAGTCTAAATTATTGTCAACAAAGTAAAGACAAATCGTTTCTACAACAAAAAAAACCGACATGCTATTATTTAAATCAGGCTTAAATTGAAGCACGCTACCAGTAAGCTCTTATGCTTATGACGCCCAAAGCCGTCATCCGCCTCCTGCTCGAGAGGCGGATGACGCCTTTGGGCGTCATCAGCACGCAAAGGGATCAGGGCATTGTTGCAAACAAACAATGCCCTGATATTATTTTCAAAATCTCCACTTACGCCGCGCCCCTTATTTCTAGTGAAATTCGTTTATATATTTTGTATATTAATATGAAATTTTATAGCCATCGCCAGGCGCAGGTACAGTAAGCACAATGTGGCGGAAATGCAGTATTTATTCGTGATGACTCATTGACCACTGTTTGCTCTTAAATATGGCAATAATGAACATTAAAATCACTTATTTTCATTATTTTGTTTCTATTCGCCCAAAAATATTTGTTGTCTATATTTACAGTTGGAAAATCTCCTCGGCGACATACAAAATAACTTGTATTGACATGAAAATTATCAACAGCGTGCAGCGTAATTTATGATTATTTTTTACGCTTGACTGATGACGATTAGTTATGTTTTTACACTAACATAATGTATCTAAACACTTCGTTTTACATAAGCTAGATATCTTCCTTTTTTTAAACCTGATGAGTTATTTGCTTCGGCGATTTGTTTTTAAAGCAATTTATAATTTGATTTAAATCACGATTAAAATTGAAAAAATCAGTTCGTTTTAAACCATGATTTAAATCGTCGCAACCATGATTTAAATGAAAACTTTCAAACATACAAAACAATTTAAAATGTGCCAGTTTTTATTTGTAAATTTAGACTACAGGCAGATATATAAGAATTCACGTTTAAAAGATCCCCATTATTTAAATTCATTAATCCGCCGAATTGTATATTTAAAAAAAGGTGTAATGGCCTTTTCTAGAGATAAACTTTGTGTTCGCTCAGTGAATTACCTAAGAGAGGCCGGAAGTAAGTTAGTCTCGTTACAGCCGAATTTTTTTAAACTGCTGACTGAAATTTATTTTTTTAAAATTATTTCTGTTAATACTTATTGGCATCGTTAATTAGGCATAGAAAAATAAAATTTTGTAGCTGTACAGAGCCAATCAAGTGTCAATTCAGAGGATGGAAACTTAATCTTAAACCGATTCCGTGGAGATCCGGCTCTTGGGACTAGTAGAACTGATCCACCACAAACATTTCTGACCACAAAATATACAAATCGGAATAAGTACGCGTATACAATTTCTCTAGTTAATGTTTGGATCACAATGACATCTGACATCACTAATGCCCGGGTTCACAGACTCGATTTGACATCTTATTCTAATTTTTTTTTTAGGTTATTCGTGATCACCATTATCCTTAAATGGGGATATTTCGAATATTTAATAAAAGCACCTTATAAAACATCCTTTGAAAGACTCTTATTAAAAATATTATAAAATCGGCTGCACCGAACCGATATTTTCATAAAATAGGTATCGTTGGTTTAGGAACGCATATATGATTTAAAATAGTTTAAATTAACTAATTTATTGTTATTATTAATACCTAAATTGGCCGCTAGGAAGAATTTTATTTAAAATATAAAAGGAACACCGTAATTCTAACTCACTTAACTCCTGATCAAGTATCAATAGTGGAAATTGCAACTAGTAAGAATTAAGAAAAGAAATTAAGAAAGAAAATTTTACTTTATACAAACTAGGCTTTGAAAAAAAAATATAAAAAGCTGCCGAGAGGAAAACCATTGAAATTTTTTTTGTTGGGATATATTTTTAGAGGATGTTAAGGCACATTCAATTAGAAGAATTATTTAAAGGTTGGAGACAATGACGTTTCTTGAACGGCAGTAGAGTTTTGGACTTGCATTGTCTTTATTTGTTTAGAATCACTACGTTCCAACTGGTAAGTATCTCCAGTCGTCTTATAGTATAGTAATTCTAAACAAATAAAGACAATGCAAGTCCAAAACTCTACTGCCGTTCTAGAAGAATTATGTTGCACACGAAAAAAATGCCATTGTGGAACAACAGTAGATCTTTAAAATTTACAGTGCAGTAACAAAAGTTTTTAAAAAACCAGCAGTAACAAGGGGGTAACTTCACCCCGGACCTCTCCAAATAAAATATGGTACATTTTCTTCGTAAAAAAACATAATACTAATAATTAAGAAAACATATTTAAGCACTTTACCCATTCAGTAATTTAATTATAATCAGTGTCAAATCTGTCATCATGTTCCCACCCCTTCTTACTACTACTCTTCGGCGGTGTTTTCTTTTTCTCCCACTCTTTCTTCTGATTACCTTGATCGTTTCCCTTTTTGTCGTCTCTTTCTCTCCAATTGTTTTCAGAATTAGTATCACCTTGACTTTTACTTTTATGCCAGTTACCTGTTCCCGTTTGTTCTGTGCTGTTCTGAGTCCGAACTCGATTCCAATTGCCGGAATTCGAGTCGTTTTGTGGTTTATCTCCATCCCAGTTGTTACTGGACTCATTTTGAATACGATTCTTTTGTAGTCTCGCTCCGGCGCCCAAGATTGGTCGACCTGTTTTACCACCTAAAAGTGGATGGTTTTTAAAGGGTTAGTTTTGGATTATTGGCAATTTGCTGTTTAAAAAATTCGGAGGGTCAAAAATTGCGAATGAATGCTTGTGATAAGCATGACCATGATGACAAACCTTTAAAAAACGGTATATTATAAAAGCTTGATCTGCCTATCAAAAAAGAAATCCCATATGGCCAGCGAGCTATTGTCCTCCCACCCTGGTCACAGAGAAATGAAAAGTAGATGCTTGTCGCTGAATAAGAGGGGTTCTGACCTTAATAAGCTATGATATTCAGAGGCTGTGGCGTTGTAAGTGAGTAAGTAACCCAAGAAACACATGGCCATATTGTTGGTTAAGGGAATTTCTGATTTCTTCCTGGGATATTAAACGAATAGCACGGGTAATTCTGCCTTTTAGTACATTAATATTATTTTGTCTTAGAGTGGCATAAACAATTGGTTTTATACGACCCCATAGAACATTATTTATCGGCCAACGTTAAGTCGGGGCTCCTTGGAGGCCACGCCACAAAATTGCGCCATTTCTACCAATCCACCATACGACCAAATTTGCGGTGGGGCCATTCTATTACCTCGCGGGAGCAATGTGCTGGAACTGGGGGGCATTGTCAAATTTTGTTTTAAAAAAAAATAATAATCCATTCATATTGCCTTAACATTTTATAATTTTTTTTAACCTGAAAAATAGAAAAGTTTCATGGAAAAAAGCGAAACAATAACAGATATAGAAATATTTTTATTAGGAAATAGGGATACAAATACAAGAAAAATGTTTCAAAACAAATACAAAAAAAAATTGCAACACAAAAACAAATGCCCAAATATATACAGTGTGTCTGCTTAAGTTCGCACTATATGGAAAACTTTTTTATTATTAATTTTACGAAAAAAAATTATTCTTTAAAAAAACTTATGCATGGTCTGAAACCTAAAATGTAACCTTTAGATATTAAATTTTTTCAGTCGTATACGAGATGTGTCAAAAAATATGAATTTTGCCCAAGAGTAAAGTACGTTCACTTTTAACAATATCGAAAACTGTAATTATGAAAAGCTGTTCGGAATGTAAAACTATATTTTAATATGCAATTACAATTTTTTTTTTTTAATTTTTCTCAAATTACGGATACCGAACGTTTATCTTTTTTATTCATTTAAAAAAATAAGTAGAAGGATGTAATCTTAATTAGATAGTATTAAGGGAAAATTTGCGACCTACACATACCCAAGACACAACTTGAAATAATATTTTTTCCTTGCTAGAAGACATCTTATATTTGCACTAGTTTCTCTGGGCTCCATCGGTTACAGGTAAAGTCGATACACCGATCCTATTTCCTGATGACACAGGTAATTAGAGTTTTTATTTTCCAATTTACACGACAAATAGATAACGTGTCCACAAGGATTACATATTATGTACAAACTGTCCATAAACGTCAAACAAATAGGGCATGGAGATAGTTGTGTTGCGACGTCAATTCCTTAGCAACAGTACCCAAAGAAGCCTGGGTTTCTTTACTTGGCAACTGTTTACGTATATTCAAGGCTGTAGCTAAACGTTATTTATGGGGGGGGGGGTGTTAGGTTATGAAGTTTAAAAAAGTAGCATTTTTGGGTGAGACGATTTTTAAGTTGGGTAGTTCCGTCAAGTAATTTGTCATGGGGGGGGGGACCCCCTAAACCCCCCCTTACCTACCGCCCTGCGTATATTTAGCAAGGAGGAATACTTTAAATGTTCGAGCCACATATAATTTTGACTTAGAGTAAAAGCAACGAACCATATCTCCTTATTCCGTATAATAGAATCCACTATCTCGCTTTCTTAGTGTAATGGGTACAGCTTTATGTTAAGTACCTACTGTACCGTGTGACAATGAAATTACTACCAGATTGTCATATCCTTATTTAATAATACATTATGAAATTTTGATAGGTTAAATGGTTGTTACAGTGCGCATATTTTCTGTATTCAAACGTCTGACTGTCACTTCCGGTTGAACCGGAAGTGCCCACAACTTTGTTATTTTAGATAGAATACCCTGTATATCTTTATAGATATGCATTCTACGAAGAATTCTAAGCACATAACATGTATCATCCCATTTTTATCTAAGACAGTTTCGTATAAATGAGTCACAAACTATTTCACTTCCGGTTTAACCGGAAGTGCTACAAAGTTTGACATTCAAACACAAATTTTTCTAATAATTTTAATGGTAATAGTAGTGACTCATTCATACGGAATACCGTAAAAGAAGTAAAAAATTAATATTACATTTTTTATTTATTTGTTTTTTGTAAAACACTAACATGTGTGGTTATTTTGGCAATTTCCAACGTCATTTTCTCGGAAACTGTCTTAGATAGGTACAGGATAAAATACATGTTTCATGCTTAAAATTTTAGAATGCACATTTTTAAAAATATATAGGGTGTTCTACTTAAAATAACAAAGTTGTGCGCACTTTCGTTTCAACCGGAAGTGACAGTCAAACGTTTGAATACTGAAAAGTTGCGCAAACTATAACCATATAACCTACCAAAATTACATAATAATGTTTTATTTTCTAAAACGTGCTGGCTAGTAATTTCGTTGTCACCCGGTATATATCTCCAATTTTAAAATGGCATCGAGAAAATATCTAATGGGTACAGTTAGTACCTATAGTCTATTTCAGAGAGGTGTAGAGTAATAAAAGCTCATTAGGTATGCAAAGGGACTACAGAGCAACCCAACGAATATTTAAGCCACTTTCATAATTTGGCATTGATTTCATTGCAACAATTCTTTATTTTCATCAAGTGCAGGTAGTACCACCCGAGTTTGGGTCAATTTATGGGTTTTGCCTATTGTTATATCCATTCACAAACATTGAAAATGGTGTGACAAAAGCGTGCATTATGTACACTTATTTTTTATTAAACAAGCAGAGTAAGCGCTGCAAATATAACATTGTTGTTTACACTTTGTTTTCTGTATAAAAACTCTAACAAAAAATGCGCCCTCTTTGTGAACTATTGCAGACCCTAGACTACCAATATTATTGACAATCCTGAATGATATTCACCCCATCAATGTATAAAATTTGCCCTTACACGATCAGTATTAGTACCGTCATTCTCTTATTATTACAAAGTAATTACTTTATTATCGTAACTTATCTTAAGAGGCTGGCTTGTCTAATTAAAAATTTAATACAAAAATTTTAATAAGGGGTTCACAAGAACTTCTAGTTTGGCGGATGATACCATTTTTTTTTTCAAAAAAAAAATTGAATTTTTTTAAAAAGTTTTAGTTATACAGGTTCAACTTATAATATCCGCCATCCAGAACATAAAAATAGAAATAATACTGCTATTCATGTTAATTTCTTATTTTCCATCAAAATTACAAACGATGCCCCGATATTATTTTCAAAATCTCCACTGACGTCGCGCCCCTTAATTCTCGTGAAATTCGTTTAATTATATAATATTTTCTATATAAAAAAAAATTATTGCCATCGGTAGACGCAGGTACAGTATGCACGTTGTGATAAAAATGCAGGATTTGTTCATGATGATTCATTGACTACTGTTTACTCTTACGAATGGTTTTACTTAGATCATTTTATGATTGACATCTGGTCGTGTACCTAATAATAAAGCGATAGATTCTTAGATTTGTATTTTGTACAGCTATCAAATAAAATAATGATTTCTTATAAACTGCTGGACAATTGCTTTCGAGCAACAAAAATTTCGCCTAAATTTAACAGTTAATATTTTCGGAACCAGATATGATATCGACCTACGGTTTTAAATGATTGATAGATTCATCCCTTGGGAAACAATTGTTAATGTTGAATTTTCTTTAACTGTCAGAAAATTTTATATACAGGGTGTTAAAGAAGACGATGATTTTTTCTCCAATTTTAATGGCGTGTAACTTTCACAATAATATTTTTAAATTTTATCACTCTACGTCAATTGAATCACTGGTTCATAGCAAAGAAAGTAATTTGTCAAATTTTTGATATCTGCTATATTTTAAGAAATACCGATTATTTTGGAAGACCTTGCCTTATTTTAACTTATTGTTAGCTAGATCTCACTGTGCGTTGTATCGTGCAAACTTTGCGAGTGATTATTATACCTTATGAAAAGCTTGATTATGTTCAGTACAAAGTTGCAGGTATGCATTTCCTGTAATATCACCCCATGCACATAGCTTATCATTACTGTAATATATTAGGAAATAAGATATTTAAATGTGGCAACATTGCGGTGCTCCAGTAAAAGTTTTTTTTATAGTTTTAGAATAAATAATTGTGGCAAAAACCACGATCAGTACCTATGGGAAATTGATTCAAAATAGATATCATTGATATACCATGCGTTTCATTTAAGCCTTCTGCCATATAATACAATTACCAATTTTTATCTATCCATAATGAAGCATATTTTAAAATCTGTCCACATTAACCAATAAAGAATATACCTACCGTGCAAACACTGGACCTATGTAAAAATACAATTTCATATTTATAACAAATAATAAGATATTTTTATTTAGAAAACATAATTACAATTATTGTTAAAATTGAATTGGTAGCAGACAAAATTTGAACATAAAGCATGTGTCAAGTAAAAATACGAAAACAAATGATTGAAAGCATACTTTAAAAATAAACCAAAATTAAATTAGACACACTATAATGAAAATTAAAAATTCTAAATCACGTAGTATGTTTTACCTTTTGAATGATTGTCTTTCCGATTTATATTCGAATTCTGACTGGTATCACTCTGAAATCCGCTGCTATTCAAATTTGCCATGGCTCCAAAATCGGAGATACTATTTTGGGGTGACACTGGATCAACAATAGACCCTGTAGATTCTGAAGGAGTCGACACTTGGAGTACATTGACATTACTTTGGTAGCTGTCGAAAGTTTTGCTGCTGTGCATCGTTTGTACACTGAGAATTCCATGAGTGCCCTAAAATTTTCTTAATTATAGTGATGTAAATAAAAAACAAACGCTTTGGTGTTTTTTCAGAATTCATTGCACATTACTAATAAGATAAAACCACTTGACGATCCAATTTCATACGACCTTGCGCATGACGTCACTCTGTGGCCACAATATTCCTTGTCGGCATGGAAAAGCATTGTATGAGAGCGGATTTTATTATTGTTTAGTATATTTTTTTATTATTTATAAGAATATTGAAATATTAAATTTTCTATCATGGTTATAATAGTATTATGATTTAATGTAGGATTTAGGATCCACACTAGAATATATCATCCTCTAAATAAAGTATTACTAGACAAAATAAATTTTACCTAAAAAGTTTATTATTGTTTCAAATTTTTAAAACGAACAATAAATGATTTTGAATACTAAAATATTTAAATGAAAAAGTCAGAAGAAGAATTTGTAAATGAATTATGTTCAGATATTAATTTAACTAAATAAATAAAGCATATTAATAATTTGAATCATTCTATTTCATTCCATTTTTGAGATTGGAGACGACTTAGTGAGTTTATTGAGCAACTTTCTGATCTTGCCAGTTTAGCATATATTGGTCTTAATATTAAATTTGTGTCGTTGATGGCATTTATGAATCCACTTCTTATACATTTTTTTGTTGTTGGGACATAAAAAATATCGGCATTTTATATAGCTTTTGCTGGTTTAATGATAATAATGATCTCTTAGAATATTGCCACATAATATTTATACTGCTATAAAAACAATAAACAATTCAGTATTTTGTTTCACTGCCTACACGCGATAACGAAATGGTCAAGGTTCGATCGGCCGGACTTGCAATTGAGGCCACAACGTGACGTCACCGAGTGTCGCAATCGACGCATGTGTTTATCTTATTAGTAATAGTATCAAGAGTCCCCATAAGTTCTGGGTGTTTCTTTTATTTTTCACAAACACCACAACACCCGCTTCTCTAATCAAGTAAGGTGTTCAAAAACTTGTGGCTAATCAGACATCACATGTGTCATACATTGTAATCATACCCATTGTTCATTTAACGCCTTATTACGCTATCTATGACTAAAATACTTTCTGAACACATGATATGTTAGTCATGAAGTAGCTAAACACAGGGTAATTCTAAGTTGATACTTCTTTTTTAGCTGTGTATAGAACGCATTAAAATACACATTTTTAAATATCTTTTTTCAAAAAACTTAAAAATAGGCCAGATATAGAAGTAAAATATCTAAGTGCGGGCCTGGTCATCAAAACTTAGCCTGCTATACTTTATGTTGTTTGTCTTATCTCTTATTAGTCATGCAATTTACGAGCCGGTGGTTAGTTATTTGGCAATCCGCTGCGGTGTGTTTGTGAAAATGGTAAAATTTGAAACCAATGAACTATAGTAGATATGCTGCTTAGATTATACGATATATAGAGATTATACGCAGAACTCTTTGCCTTGCGGGTTCATTCTACACCCAGAAGTTTTCTCAATGTTATTCAACGGGCAAGTTAGGCAGGACCGTATTTGATCCATAGTGTAATAAATAAATGTAAGTACCTTATTTTTGAGTTTTTTTTGAAAAAGGTATTTGAAAATGTTGTTTATTTTTCTATACACAGCTAAAAAAGAAGTATTAACTTAGGAATCACCCTGTATAATAACTTTATTAAATTAAAATATAGAAGCCAAAAATAAAAATATATGAAAACAAGAAAGTAACATAAATTAATAGACGCTAAATAGGAATGGTCCAAGTGCCAACCAATATTAATACACAACGGTGCCGAGTCATCGCTCGACTGCACTTGCAAAGTTAAACCGCGAGCCGACCACATATATACATATACAAGGTGGCCCATTTGTCTGACAAAGTAATATACCGTCTCTACTATTAAAGATATCAAAAAAAGTTTTTATAAAAGTTGTGAGGTACAAAAAAATATATGTTCTAAAATTATTTTTAAACATACAGGATGGTCCAAAAAAGTAGGACAATAAAAAGATACATTCTTTTAAATGGATAACCCTATATATTTTAGCATTTTTGTTTCCTAACAAAATTATCCATATGATGCCATATTTAGATTTTTAATTATTTGCAACGTTGCCAAACAAAATGCAAAATTCTTAAAATTTTGGAAAAAGCATGATGGTAAAAAATTACCTGTATTTCTCAATAAGAGTATCGAAACTCAAAAATTTCTTCTAAGCTCTTAAGTTTAGGGATAGAAAAACTGTCTTAAATCTTTAAGTACCGAAAATGTTGTACAGGGTGTTTTCTGTTGACATTCAAATATACAAAATTTTAAAATACAATAACTCTGTTTTTTCAAATGAAACACCCTATATTTATTAGGCTCGTCTGATAGATATTGTAAGTATCTTTTATTATTGTTAAGTCATACCTATACCTAAATTTAATAGTTTTGGCAATATTTCGATTTTTATTTAAATTTTGGTGAAAAAAACTATAGTTTGTATTTTTCCAGTAAGCCATGACCAGCAAAGTAAAAACAAATGTAATTAAATATAATGTCAAATTAAAATATATTGATAACCATAGTTAGTTACGTATTTATTTAATTAAATAATATTTCTTTTTTATTACGCAACTTGATATTGAAAATAAGTTCACAAACATTATAAAAATAAATATAATAATTATAAATATGACATTATATTCAATTACATTTGTTTTGACTTTGCTAGTCATGGCTTACTAGAAAAATAAAAACTATAGTTTTTTTCACCAAAATTTAAATAAAAATCGAAATATTGCCAAAACTAGTAAATTTAGGTATAGGTATGACTTAACAAAAATAAAATATACTTACAATATCTTACGAGCCTTATAAATATAGGGTGTTTAATTTAAAAAAACAGAGTTATTGTATTTTAAAATTTTGTATATTTGGATGTTAACAGAAAACAAACTGTACAAAATTTTCGGTACATAAAGATTTAAGACAGTTTATCTATCCCTAAACTGGCGAGCTTACAAGAAATTTTCGATTTTTGATACTCTTATTGAGAAATACAAGTAATTTTTTACTATCATGTTTTTTCCAAAATTTTAAGAATTTTGCATTTTGTTTAGCAACGGTGCAAAAAATTAAAAAACTAAATATGGCGTCATATGGACAATTTTGTATGGAAACAAAAAATGCTAAAAGATATAGGGTGTTCCATTTAAAAAAATTTATCTTTTTATTGTCCCACTTTTTTGGACCATCCTGTATGTTTAAAAATAATTTTAGAACATATAGTTTTTTATACCTCACAACTTTTATAAAAACTTTTTTTTGATATCTTTAATAGTAGAGACGGTATATTACTTTGTCAGACAAATGGGCCACCCTGTATGTGAAGCGGACGAATAGATACAATATAATACAATTCAAAAGATTTATTAGTTCCAAAAATTCGAATTAAGAATCGAACACGTCAAAATTAACAAATACAAATTATTTTAAATATTTGGCAGCTAAAAAATACAAAATAATGTAAAAAATTAACGAATACAAATTATTTTGGGTACTTGACAGCTAAAATCTATAAAGTAATCAATACAGACATATAAATGTTCAACAGTTCAATAATTCCACTATTTAAGAACTCTTGAGTTGAATAATATGCCCTAGAGAGAAGCTGTCCCTTTAGCATCCTATGGTGGGCATAGCACCGCAGTCTGAAGGGAGCTTATTCCAGATTTTAATAACAGAAAATTCAGCATTTTTCTGAATGTAACAGTACCTTGCGTTTTCAGTTTTAAGTTAAGTTTTGTTTAATTTTAATAAGCATAACTAACTCCAAGTTCCAGTTCAACTTAATACAAGCAACTCAAAGATGAATAAAGCTTGATAAAGTACGACAAAACGTACGAAACGTCGTTACAATAAAATTAGTTGTTTTTTGTGTAACCTTGTAAACCCAAGAATTACCAAATAAAAATTAACTCCAAAATGTACAAACTACTAACTGTTAATATTTTATTTTGCAAAAAAAATATTCCTACAAGTATCTCGAGGCCCAATACAAAAAAAAAACCTTAAGTACCTCTTTTGAAAGACAAACACCATACCAAAATCTACAGAGTTATCCCAAAAGATAATCCTATATGCAATGGGCTCTTTCACTAAATTTTGATTTTAGTTGTAGTGTATAAAGGAACAAAAAAAAATTTTCTGTGTTTGTACTTTTTCATATTTTTAAGCCATCACTGAGAAAATAAATAAATAAAGAAACTATTGGAACAAAAACACGGACTTTATCGAATATACGGCAGCTTGACAATGTTGCCAATGTTTTCTAAAATTTTTATATTATAATACAATGACAAACTCTGAAAAGTAATTCCATAGAAATAATTGTCCAAAACGGATTTATGAAGAAAAATAAAAAGAATCATCATATTATTTCCAAAATGTTATCTATATTTTGTCTTAAAATAAGTTATTGCAGTTCTAGAAACAAAATGTATTTTATAACTAGCATAAAAGGTTTCACACGTGGCATCACCGAAATTATTGACAGAAGACCAAGCTAATGAAATGACAGTTGAAGACAGTATAACCTAAGTTATTTATCGATCTTTCTGCTCTATGAGCAAATAAATAAAAAGAACAGTTATTATAAATAAAAATAGATCAAGATTCCACAACAATTCGGATGTAAGTGGGATGTAAATAAAAACACCGACAGGACAAGTGAAAGGTCGGTAACGATGCTCACTGTAAATTTTTATTGGATTGACGTCATCGAGTTTTGCGTTTTGAAGATTTGTGGAAATTGTGCATGTTTTTAATGAGCTGCAAAAAATGCATGGTAAGACCTAGCAATAGTTTTATTGATAATAAACTCCTATTATAGCACCGACTTAAAATTTTAAATGCCAAAACTATCAAATATAGGAATAGTGAAAGAGCCCATTCTGGACTGCATAAAAGCAGTGTCACGATACACCCTCAAGGACAACATTCTCAGAGCAAAACCATATCTAGCCAAGCCCTTAGACAATTGATATTATTCCATTGACAGTGGTGACTAATAATTATTAAAAATAAAATATTGCTAAAAAAACATGTTTTTGCATACCAATATGAATAATAGACTCAAAAATTATGTTGCTTGCAAAAAATATTGCTGAGAAATAGAAAATATTGCATTAAAATATTGTGCAGGTAAAAGTTCTGTTTTTTATTCGTTGTTCGAATTCGCCGGGGGAAAAGCGGAACTTAAATTATGGATGCGATTTGTCAAAAGCTTTTAATTTCAAATTGAAACTCAAGTCAAAAGTCAGCTGATTGTTATTGATTCTGATGACTTTTGACCAATCTCATCCATAATTGAGCTTTTCCTATGTTGCCTTTTTCCGCCCGTGCGGTAATACTCCAGTGTTTTTTACATTAGGTGCAATTGCAAGTTGCAAGTGCAAATAAATGGTCGTTATAAATGGGAAAAATTGCATCAGCTAATTAAAATATCAACAACGCATGCTTTCAGGCAATTTTGCTTAAAATTGCACCTAATGTAAAAACGCCTTTAATTATACGTGAGAATTACAATTCTTCGAAGAATTTTAAGTACAAATAAAAATTATTTTAATATTCATAGTATTCATACAATGATTATGAAATAGTTAAAAAAGTTCTTGATTTTTAAAAGTCCATATTTTCATTAAAATTCGATCAATCCGTTCCATTTTCAGTTTATTGGGTAGACAAAGTGTGACTTCACTTTATGTCTTTTTTATATAGAGTGACGGCTGAAATATCAAACTGTGTAAAATCTGCCGATTTTAAAATGATGTTTCTAAAATATGAAACTATGAAAATTGAATTTTATTATTGTATTGGTTGCAGCTTTATGTTAAATACTTACTGTACCCATGATAGCGCAAAATTTAATACCGAAAATTGTGATTTATACCAATTACGCTGAAATCCACTCTCCCCCTCATTTTTGAGGATGGAAAAAATAAAAAAGTGTTAAATACAGATTTGTATTGGGTAATTACTGTTCCCATTACAGCACAATAGGATTAGTGTCAATTAAAAAAATTAAATTCCAAAAATCCTTAGCAGTTATGCTGGTAGGAAGCGTAATTGGTAATAAAACGATTTTTATATTTTAATTGACCTGATCGGCACTGAGCTGCAATGGGTAGAATAGGTATATAACATAAAATTATAATCAACACTTTTTCATATTCTCCATCCTTGAAAACCAGGAGAAAGCGAGGTTTAAATAATATACCGATTTTTGGAACTTATTATTTTTTAATTGACACGAACGGCACTGCTCTGTAATGGGTACAGTAAGTACATAACATAAAACTGTAACCAACACCATATTAAAACTTAATTTTTAGAGCTTCATATTTTAGAAACAACAATTTTAACATCAGCAGATTTTACCTTGATATTTTGGCAATCACCCTGTATAAAAAAGACATACAGTGATGTCACGCTTATTGTACTTAGTGGTCCAAGAGACAGCCTACCCAATAAACTAAAATTTGGACGGATTTATTGATTAATTATAAAGAATCCGCTACCGCCTACACTAGTTGTAGTGTTCAGCCACATGATATAATATTCATAAAAAATATATCTATTAAGGGAGAGTATTTTTTTTGATTTAAATTCGATCAAAGAATAAAAATTTAAGTAACTTTAGTTTAATATTATAACATTGATACTTAATACTAACTAAACTGAGGGTGGGTTCTTTTCTGCAAAATTAAAAACAGTTGTTTTGAAGTAAGGTTTTATTGTGGGTGGTGTTGTTAGTAAAGCAAGCTGCAGTAACCACAATGTGCTTATTTTATTTTGCAGCAAAGAATCAACCCTTGGAAACTAAAAAATTGGGAAGGGAATACTTTTTAAAAATGCGCTAGAATATAATATATAGTATATACTTATTTTATAGCGTTAGTACTTATTATATTAGTTAAAATTGTCTTTAATATTTACTGAAATTCTTATTCAGTCAATACTTTATAATATAATACTCTTATATCGGGTTGGTTCCTTCATGCAAAGAGCCATCCAAATAAGATGCCAAATTGGAACTTAGTTTGCTGTTAGTAGCCCATGCCTATGTTAGGTCAGATAAAGAAAAAAAATCTACCTGAAAACTTGCCATTGCATGGTCTCCGAGTTGTTCCTGATAAAACGAATGTATATCTGCTGGCAATAAAGCAAACCTGTTACTTGCAACTTCCAGGGCTAGTAAAAGCCACAGTTTACATTCTTGTGTCAATCGTTGTTTTTCTGAACAAAGCATAAGACGAGCTTTTCCTAAAATTTCTGCTATTTTTTCTGGACTTTCTTGTTTTAATGAGGAGCCGTTTAAGTAAATCTGCAAATAATATAATATATAACTTTTGACAAAAACAGTTTTATAGACCAACTTATGTTCAAATAGATAGAGAAAAAAGCTATCCTAAAGTAATTAAATATGGTGTTCCTCAAGGAACAATTTTAGGATCATTATTTTTTAATATCTATATTAATGATTTATTTAGTGTGAATTGTGATGGAGAAATTCATAGTTTCGCAGATGATACTGCAATTTTTTATACAGATACAAATTGGGACAACTTAAATAACAAAATTAAAAGATTTTAAAATAATAAAAAATTGGTTTGATAAAAATTTATTAACAATTAATTTTGATAAAACTTTAAATCCAAATAACATACCACAAAATATGAATAGTATTAAAATAACCGATGACATTGAAATTTTGAGAGTTAATTAAGTAAAATATTTAGGAATAATCTTTGACAGTAAATTAAATTGGAATTTTCAAATAGAATATTTGATTAAAAAATTAAGAAGTTTACTACCAATTTTTAGAAACATTAAAACAATTTTGAATGTAAAACAACTGGAAATATTATATTATGCATTAGTTAACTCATTTAAATTACGGAATTTTAAGTTGGGGAGAAATAAATAGAACTTTAGTTAAAAAATTAGAAATATTACAGAAAAGATTTTTAAAAATTATATTTAATAAAGATTATCTTTATCCTTCAATAAAATTATATTCTGAAACAAAAAAAATGAACATTAGACATTTTTACATTAATAATATCTTAATATACACATTTAAAAATAAAAATCTTATATTATTTAAAAACCATAATCATAACACTCATCATAAAAATGAAATAACAATAAAACCTAAAATAAATAAGTCCATAGGACAAAAAATCTCAATATGTTTTTATTTATACGATTATTTACAAACAAAAATTTAAAAATATATTTCATTAAAAAAATATAATTCAAAATAAAAGCATTGGAAACGGATAATTTAAAAATATTTTTGGAAATGTTTTAATTGATATTGTTATGAATAATATATTTTTCTAAATATTATTATACCTATAATATCTTCAAAAAACTGCATTTATATTTATATACAATGACATATACCTAAACGTTTTTATTTGCAATTTAACTTTTATATATTATTAACAAATATTTAAACAATTTTAATATTCTCATATATTTATAATTTAAAATATTAAGATTTGCCCCTAACAAGCACGCGAAGGATCAAAGAAGAAGTTTATTAAGGAAGATAAATAAATAAATTTATTATATAATAAATATCGAAAATAAACTTATTATTATTATAAGAAATTTAGATTTTTTTGGCTGCAGGTATACCTGTATCGTAAAAAGCTTGAAATCCACAGGCTGAGCTGATTCAAGAAGCATTTCCAAATAAGAAATCAATGGTGTGGCCATAAAAGTAAATTGTTGCCCATTTGCCAACCTTGCTTTGTTAAAAAATTCACCCATCATTTGAACACTATTTCTAAAGGCATTTGGGTTTGAAGTTTGTAACTGAACGCAACCTAAAATATATTTGATCAATATTTTATGCTTAGAATATTATCTAAAATTTATGTTTAACATATATAATAACTTCAGTAATAAGTTACCTTCAAAGTTATCTTGTAGTTTTCTGAGAAACATTAATCTGATGTTTTGTTCATGAATCTCTTGAGACAAAAAAGTCCTGGATGCAATCATAAGTACCAATTTAGTGGCTAAATCACCATCTGCAAGACATGCCTGATGAATAGATTCAAAACTGTTTCTAAAAGCAGAATTTTACCTATATAAAGAGTGTCAAATAATATTGAAATGTTTGTATATGCTGGTGCAGATTTTAACAAATGCAATAAAAAAAAGTTTTCCATACAAAACTTACTCTACTTCTGGTGCATTTTCACAATCTTTAAACCAACTTTCAATTATATATTTTATTTTCTGATTAAACTTGATACCGTCGTCGTTAATGTTCAGTTGATTAATTTTACTTATAAGGTCCTTATAATCGTTCTCTGCATCGGAAAATTTCCTGTTTTCTATAGAATTAAAATTTGGTGATGCATTATGATTTATTATTGGAGGACTTGTGTTTTCTGAACCGGGGTTTATTGTATTTTGGGCTTTTAGATTCAGCCATCCTCTTCCTCGTCCGACACCGCTTGACATTTTAACGAGTAAATTTACTTATGAGTGAGTGTAAATATTATTCCAATAGTCGTTTATCACAGATGATGTATTATTTAATTATAAAGTTTTATTTGGGTTCTTATTTAGCACTTTTTAATAAAAATGTCTTTATAAAATGTTCGTTCTAACCTCTCGCGTACACACTCGTACTCGTCTCACGTCAATGGTTTATTTATCTGTCAAAAGTCAAAATATTTAAACTGTCATTTATTTCTTTCTTCTTTTTTTCATAACAGTTTACGGCTGGAACGGTCAGGGCTAAATTATAATCATCATCAGTGTGGTGGAAACCAAGGTGGAAACATTGAGATAGAATTCAATAAACATCTATCTCGATGGGTGGAAATCACACCAGGAATGGGCATTATCATCGGCCTCGTGTGATCTTATTGATCCAAATAAAATAAATGCAGTCTGTCGCCTTTTATTAATAGTGCACCTCCCACGGGGTAACTGAAAAGAAATTGTTGTAGTTTGCATACTAGAAGACTGGGCGACTAGGTCACCCCGCATGTAGAGTTGAATGTTTCTATTTGTCTTTGTTAGTTGAATGACGCTACCCATACTCCTACGGCGGTGGCGGCGACTGGGTGACCAACGCAACCCGTGCATCCGCAACACGATGTGAAATAATAAATATGGAGCAAATCTTTAACGTGATTAAATTCTTGAGTAAAGTTGAAAGGAATCCAATGCTGTGTAAATACAAAATTAAGGGGCGGAAATAAGCTCGCGACTGTGTGATTATACAGATAGTATCGGCCATGTGAGAGAAAGGGGCAACTTTTATTGAGTAGTCTTGTCGCCAGTCTGTTGAGCTGATATATCCACGCTACTACAGTTTCTTTTGAGTTTCCCCGTGTGGGGAGTGCCTTATATTACTTTGGCATTTTCTAATTTTATGGCTTTAAATTTCTTTAAACTCGCCTAAAGCTTTGGTCATAGCATTTAGTAATAAACTAATAACTGATTAATAACACGAAAATAGTTTATTTTAGTGACATGACGCGGTCCTTATCATAAAGAAGATCTTAAAGAAACGGCTTCCTCCAAAGTCCCTAGTCGCTGGCGACTACAATCCAGTGGCGACCACATATACCATAGGTCAATTACACTTATTGGCGACGATTCATTCGCCAAGACATGTACAATGGTTTCTGAACATGTTTATTTTCCTAGAAGCTATAGTACCAATAGCTGCTACCGAACTTCAAAAAACCATTGTACAGTGTACATGTTAACAACTCAGTCGTCGCTACTGGGTCGTAGTCGCCAGCGACCGGCGACTGTTTACTGTGGAGGAAAACCTCACGAAAACCTACCTTAAAGAATCTCGGATCGAAAGTCTTTGTTTGATATCGATATGGCAACATGGCAGAAGCGCTGACGCGAAGAAGGACGAAACGAATTTTTTCTGTACGTAACCATTCTTTTGACGTAACGTAAACCGTAAAGCTGTGCCGTAAAGTTAACCGAGTCTTGTAATAAAACTCCGTACAACAGCTTATTTTTGAGTAACCTAAATTAATAAACAAAAATAGTTTCACTGAAAATTTTAGCCACAGCATCTTGATGCACGTGTCCCCGCCGTAATTACACTTAAAATTTATCTTATTTTAAAGTCGATATCCTGCACAGTGATAATTTACCGGAAAAAGAAATTAGTTGAGGTTTGAGTTTGACTAGTTCAGCATATTCAAAAAGTCTGATCAGAGAAAGTGCATTTTTGAATAGGATAAGTGTACGGTTTCATGATTTGTAGCGTAGGATTTCCATAAACTTTTATGAGTAAGTATATCCTATTTATAACTTAACAGCCTACAACCTGCTGAAATTGAAATGGTTTTTAATATCACTTTAGTATTGTAATGAAATTTTCTAGAGACCATTGTCTCCCCAGTTTTTTATTAGGTACTTACCTATAAGTAATAATTGGTTTGAAAAATCAAAATAAGTTGGTAAGTTTTGTATTTATTTTGTTACTCCCAAGTAAGTACCTAGCTAAAGTACCTATTGAGCATGGCATTTATTTAATATTTTTAAAACTTTTAGTATTTATTTTCCTTCTGCAGTAAGTAAATAGAACATGAATTTCTTAATTCCTTTTTAAAATGTGTGACATAGTAACAATCTCCCTCTTTAATTATTTTATATTATACTTAATACTATTATATACTAATCCAGAATCCAGCTATACTTACCTAGGTACTCTGAATCTGGATCAGGCTCGGGATCAGGTAAAGTAATACTTTGGTATTTATTTATTTATGTATTTATTTATTAGTATATAACAATAAACAATATCAGGTTCTCATCTTATAAAAAAATTAATTAAAATACTTAACTATAATACAGATCCAAAATTAGTGTCGGTGAATCATCGCTTTTATGAAAAGAGCAGAGGTTTTGTATAAAGTCAGAGGAAAAATAATCCATGAAATTTGATATTCTGTTCTATTAGAATTTCAAAAATACACTGGAATTGTTTCTCCTAACTTCGTACAACTCACTACACTCCATATGAAAGCGATGAATCACTAATAGTTATTTTGGACTTATAGTATAAATAATATTTAGGTACTAATAAGTACCATAATTAATGTAATAATTGATAATTACTATTTTTACCCTTGGTTAATACCTATAATACAAAATAAACAATTTTTACTCTATTCAGATATCATGTACGCCGAGGTAAGCAAGCCTTGGCCAATACATAACCAGATTTTCAAATTTCTCATGCTGTGCTGGGGGCAATCTTATCACTTAAATACCCTTAGGCAATAAAAATTAGTTTACTAAATTATATTTTTGTTTTAAAATTAAAATTAAAAATTTTCCCACCATCAAGTGGAGGGATTAGAAGCAAAACAGCCTAATAAGTGCTGTTTTTGTTAAAAATTAGGTACTATATGTATAGTAGGTATATAAAAAAAACTTGTACAGAATATTATTTATAATTTTATAGGGTACTACTCACAACACAAAGTAATGCAATTATTATTATTAAAAGTTAAGAATTTTGCTATATTTAGGCAGTTTTGCTATTCTTATCTCCAAAGACGGACGGCTAGTAGCCCCTAGTAGTATATTGTTGTGGGTGGTTAAATTTACATCACCAGGTATATGTAATTTGAATAGGAAGAACCCCTTTATTCTCATTTACTTTTGGGGTTATGTTTTCTTGTCAATGCTTATTAACATTACTTAATGATTCTTAATATGACCTCAAAGCTTCATTAAGGTAACATTCACCATACTATCCTAATGTCTATTACAACTTTTTCTGTTCCTCCTGATGTTCTGCATCCGAAACATGTAGATAACTCATATATAACTACTTATCTACTCTTAATATATTTCAAAAATACTTATTATGGCCTTTAAAAAAAACTTAAAAATTTTAAATATTTATTTTATTTTTTGAAGAAACAAAAATATTACATCTAACTAAAATTTTGTGATACACTTTAACTGAAACTATCTTCCAAGTGGTATTATCTATATTTATTATTCCTAAAACTACAAAGTGTTTTCTTTATTTAGGTTTTATTAATTCCGATGATCCACAAAAAAACGATGAATTCCAATTTTTTTTTGTCCCAAGTAAGTGTTTAGACGCGTGTCGACTGGCAAAAAAATATTAAATATATGGGTGATTCTCTGTATAAAGATATTTTTACACAAGCATTTTTATATTATGATACAATGACAAAGTCTGAAAAGTAATTCAATAGAAACAATTGTCCAAAACGGACTTATGCGAAAAAATAAAAACCATCATATTATTTCCAAATTGTTATCTATATTATTGACAGAAGACCAAGCAAATGAATTTACAGTTGAAAAAAGTCTTACTTAAGTTAGTTGTCGATCTTTCTGCTCTATGAGCAAATAAATAAAAAGAACAGTTATTTTAAACAAAAATACATCAAAATTCCAAAGTAAATCGGATGTCAGTGGGATGTAAACAAGAACATCGACACGACAAGTGAAAAATTGGTAACGATGCTCACTGTACATTTTTATCTGATCGACGTGATCGAGTAATCGCGCCAGTTTTGCGTTTTTAAAATTGGTGGAAATTGTGCACGTTTTCAATGAGCTGCAAAAACTCATAGTGTTACCTAGCGATGGTTTCATTGATGAAAAACTTCCATTATAGCACTGACTTAAGAATGTTAATGCCAAAACTATTAAATATGAAAATAATGACATAGTGAAACATATTATGACCAGACGAGACAACTAATAAATTCGTAAATTTTATGTAGGCGTGTTTATTTCTCCACTCATTGTTTCACTTTGCATTCGAGAAGTGTCTGGGATTTAACCTTATAAAAAGGTTCAAACTACTTACTAGAATTAATAAAGAGATCTTGTAGAAATAGTTCGAGTATTTAGGTACAGGTAAATGTATAAATTTTTTCTACTCCCACATGGAAATTTGCTGTTTCCTTTACCCTTAGTGGCGGGTAAAGTAGGCTATTCCAGTTAACTGTGCGGCAAAATCTCATATCCATCCTAGTTAAGTTATGAAACTGACCAATCACAGTCAATTACAGAGAAGCCAAATTTACATGTTGTAAATTCGTTTTCTGACAGTTGAGAAAAGTTAGGTTAACCAAATGCTTCAAATATATGCAAATCTGTCAGATGAAATTGGTTCTTTTTAAATTTAAATCAAAACATTTATCCCAGAGTCTATGTGTACACAATATTTTCCTAAAGAGTGTACGAAATGGTGCAAAAATTGAAGGTATAATAACAAAATTAATACCAAAATATATTTCTACCAAATTATTCTTATTTTCTGACCGAACTAAAGATTTGCGCATAGACGCACTTTCTTATTTCAAAAATATCTTTATTTTCACCCATTTCTAGACAAATACTACAAGCTTTGCATAAAATGTACTATATATCTACCAAATGAACGTTTTCTTACTAACCTTGGTTATTTTTTCCATATAAATAATATATTATTATAAATATTTGTGCACGGGGATATTTTCCGATATATTTTGAACGGGGATCCAACCCCAATTGATCTTAAAACTTTTATTATGCGCAACAAATATAGAAAATTAACTGGTAACTCTTTTTTAAATGGTGGAACATAAAGATAACCCGATAAAACAGACGAAATTATAAGATTTCTAGAAAAAAATCCATTTTTTACTAAAATTTTTAAGGTTATGTTAGTTCTACTTACAGTATTGCCACCTATTTCTACGTTAACAGCGTTGCTAGTTTGTAAATCAGCGATTATTTTGAAAAATTTGACCATAGCGAACGTTAAAAATTCATATTAATGCACAAAAACCAACGCCTATCACCGACACCGAAATTGAGCCGAACTGGACGGAATTTCCCATTTTATTACTCTACACCTTTCTGAAATAAACTGTAATAATAATAACGTTCTGATACTCCCCAATAACTGTAGAGTCCAAATTAAGAAGTTTCTTAATATCCATTAATCAACGTGGCCAGGATTCGGGCCAAGAAAACGCAATGTTTTTAGTCTTATTTAATACAGGGTGGGGATTTTAATGGAACGCTGCGTATAGCGGCACTGGGAATAAGATTCCTCTAAAATCCAAAAATACGCCCTCAGATATTTTATGGGCCTCGCTTTTGTCACATAAAAAAAATTGATACCCGAATATACCCTAATCAATTTTTATTTTCAAATTAGAGGATACCATTTGTGGCATATTTTTGAAAAGCTCGAAGAAGGAATTTGTTCATATATTTTTTTTTACATACGTATGTCAAACCATGTGTCAGAAATTTAATAAAAACTAATTTAAGGAACAATTATTACATTAACTTTAAAACTGTTATGTAATTTTTTTAGCATATTAATCATTGTACAGACCAAACCGATGGTAGAACTCTTTCCTTACTCTTTCCAAAACTTCTGACGTGATTAAACGCATCTCTGCCGGAATCCTTGCCTTCAACTCTTCCAGACTTCTATGGTCTATTTTTTTTCGATTGCGAACGATGACAGAAACCCGTTTTACAATAAAAAAATGCAAGAATTTTCATTTTTGACAAGTTGAAAAAGTAAGGTTAGGGATTTACGTCATAACTGACATTTTGTTGTTTACTGTTTATAGCGGTTAAGAATTTTAAATTAACACTTGTTAAGGCCGATTTACAGTTTACAATTTTTCTTTCACGCAAGAAAAGATTGCCCGGGAGTATGCGCAGAACGAGGCTAATGATCAGCTGGCGCAATTTGTATTGCTTGCAAGAAATATAACTCGGACCGTATTTTTATTGCCATTGCAAGCGCAATTCTGAGGATTTTCTGGTGATTTATAAGACAACAAATTAAATATAAAAATCCCTGACATTTATTTATGTTTTTTCTAACCTATAGCGGGTACGTTTTATTTTGTCGGTTTGCTTTTATGTCCTGTAATGATGTTTGGTTAAAATGAATGCACAAAAAGCGCCGGTAAGTCCTAACCAAGTGTATTTTTATTTTAATGGTTGGCAAGTGGTACATCACCTTCGATATTGGTAAGTCATTGCACGCTGTAAAACAAAGTGAAATTTTTATTACCGCAATATTAATTGCTGCAAGACAACTTGTGTGAAAGAAAAATTGCAAACTGTAAAGCGGCCTTTAAGAAGATGAATTTTAAGGTTATGTCACAATGTTTGGCGTTTGGCATGGCCTTCTATATTTTGTCGATAAATCGGGCATCCTTCTTGCTTCAACAGAAAGTAGGCATAGGTTTACTATTTTATGTTGCAGAAAAACGTGAAATTAACCGATTTTATGTACAGAAAGTTAATAGATTGTTTGTTTCGTAATATAACTAGAGCTAAAAGTTATTTTTAATTGCTAAAAGGTTTATACTTAGCATATATTTGCTAGAAATCAATCGAACGGAAATTTCTTATTCTTCTTCTGTGATTTAAAAAAAAAGACCTTTAATAAATTGGCTATGCATTTATGTAGTGTAAATTGGTCCATGATTTAACCAATTAGGTAAATTTTTGTTCAATTTTTTTTTCTGTCATCGTTCGCAATCGAAAAGAAATAGACCATAGGTCTGGTGACATATACACTTCTTTTTAAATCGCCTTGTAAATAAAAATCTAAAAGTGTAATATCCGGAGATTTGGGCGGCCACTCTATAAATCCTCGCAGTCCTATCCACGTATTTGGAAATGTAACTTTTATTAATTCTATTACATTTCTTGTAAAGTAAGGAGGGGCTCCATCTTGCTGGCAAAATATCCTATGGTCTAGATTTCCATAATTAGAGAATATGTTGTAAAGTTCTGTTATTAAAAACTTTGCAAGAAATGTAAGAGAATTATTAAATGTTTCATTTCCAAATACGTGGATAGGACTGCGAGGATTGATAGAGTGGCCGCCCAAATCTCCGGATATTACACCCTTAGATTGTGAACATAATTTCGCATACAGCTAAATTTCTAAATTCTTCTACAAAGTTTTATATAAACAAATTAATTCTAATATTTTTTTGGAATAAAATGATTATACCCGCCACTCTTCCCAGACAATGACATTGCTCTATAAAGTAATTTTATTGATTTTATCACGTTTGTTGAGTTTATAAGGTCAGTGGGTTTGTATTTATGTTGAACTAACACTAGCAAAGAGTAAACTGTTTTCTTTTAAAAAATTGCACAACAATGCCATTGTCTTTTTTTTTAACAAACTATTTACATGTGCTGTCTGCTTGAAAAGAAGTCAGAGATCCCAACAAAAACACTAAGTAGCTTAGTAACTGTTTGTTGAGAAAAAATAATTATTTCTTGTTCTAGTTCATTGATTATTCTGTGGTTTGTTACACAAGGAACATCTCTCTTACTCTCCCGAAATAATGGTTAATGGGTAATTTTTAAGGATATCTACCGGGTGTTCCTTAATGACGTGCTTATATTTTAGGGTGTGATTCCTCAAGTCATTTTATAAAGAAAAGTTCATATAAACATATGTCCTAAACGGCTTAAATTTTTTGCTACAGGGTGTTGAATTATTTTTTTTAATGCGTTTTTTGTAATATCTCCGAAAGTACTTTAGATAATATTTTCAATTTTGGCATGTGCTAATAGGACATAAAACCACATCTTTTAGTAATAAAAGTTATTTTTTTGTCCCACCAGTGGCGTCCCTGCAAACATTTCCTCTGGTATTTTTTAGAAAAAAAGTGGTACGCCACTGACATTTTTCCATGTGGATATCATTTCTGATTAACCTGGTCAATTCTGCATAAAAATGGGCTCTTGCGTTTTTCTCCTTAGGCACACCGTTCTTAATTAAAATAATTAAATTAGCTCTACTATTTATTATTATTAACATTGATAATGCAAAATTTTGTTTTATAAAAATTGTTGGAAATGACCACCTTCATTTAATAGGCATGCTTCCACCCGTCTAATTTAATTTAATTATTTTAGTTAAGAACGGTGTGCCTCAGGAGAAAAACGCAAGATACCATTTTTATGCAGAATTGACCAGGCTAATCAGGAATGATATCCACATGGAAAAATGTCAGTGGCGTACCACTTTTTTTCTAAAAAATATCAGAGGAAATGTTTGCAGGGACGCCACTGGTGGGACAAAAAAATAACTTTTATAACCAAAACATGTGGTTTTATGTCCTATTAATACATGCCAAAATTGAAAACATTATCTAAAGTACTTTCGGAGATATTACAAAAAACGCATAAAAAAAAATAATTCAACACCCTGTAGCAAAAAATTTAAGCCGTTTAGGACATATGTGTATGCACTTTTCTTCATAAAATGACTTTAGGAATCACACCCTAAAATATTAGCACATCATTAAGGAACACCTTGTATACGTTTTCTGGAGAAAAACAAACATGGCGGCCATATGTTAAGTTATTGTATCCTCCAAAAATATATGGCGTAAGAAAAATCTAGGTCTCTATTTCTTTTATATCATGCACTTTCAATGTGATTTTTACAGTTTATTTTCTTCTGTCCTAACCAGTAGTTATACTTTAATTTGGAGAACCTAGCAATACATTTTAATACTGCGACTGCGAATACTCCAAACTTTGGCACTGCAACAACAAAAATTAAGAGCCGATGCCGGCCGGCCGAGCGGCGATGTATTCCGCCTTGTCCGCCCCGTATTTCTGTCGGGACACGTATTTACCTTTTCCCCGTCTTAGCTGGCGCTCTACCGATCCGTTATTTAAAGCTAAGAACCAACTCTAGTTAGTTGGCATTTTCAGCAGCATTTTGAATATAATTTTTTGCGCGGAAGACTTTCGTTTTTATTTTGTATATACGTTTTTAATAAAACATTAAGGATCCAATAATAACTTTTATACAGGGTGTCCCCAATTCGATGCTCATCATGGAATGATATCTCGGAAACTATAAGAGACAGCAGTCAGCAACGGTTAAATTAAATGATGGCAAAGTTGTGGATTTTGTGCCCAGTAATATCGTAAAAAAATTAAGGTTTCGTTTTTACTTTTTGAAATATTCGAAAAAACTAAAATTTTAAAAAATTTTGTTTTTTTATTTATCTGACTTATTTTCACCACAAGAAAAAATTAAATACAACATTGTTAAAGCAACTTTTTAGCTCTATACTACCGTGTTTTTAGAATTTCGGGTAGATCGTCTCGTTTTTGTGGAATTGTTATCAACTTTAAGTTTTTATCCCTGCACTTTTCATATTATCTTCTGAAAGCTCTTTAAGTCCTAAATTCAACCATGTATCACACTTGATAATTTTTAGACGTTTTGTTATCATACTTTATTGTTGATATTGATATGAATTAAATTTAATAATTATAGCATAAATTAATTATATAATATCTATTTATATCTGTTTCTAGCAAATTTTATTACTTAGATTAGCGATGCATACATAGATTAAAGGGCTATCGAACTATTAACAAAATAGTAGTTTTTGACAATAATACATCTATAGCAGATAATTAGAAAACAAATCAAAGTTTTGAATAAAAAAATGAATAAATAAACAGTTCGATCCAGCCACACAAGCAACACTGAGAAAAAAACTCAAAGTAAGATTTAATATTAATTAATTATAACAAAGCATGAAATAAAGCTAAACAAACCAAAGATGGCTATGACGGAAACTTTATACTTGATTGTGTGTCTTAATTATGTTAATATATGTAGTGAGTAGTTACCTTTTTTGGTTCAACGAGCGATGTTTAAATTGCGGAGGCTTACCACATATATACATACACTATATTGCCAATACAAGCAGCCGCACGAAGCAAGAATACACCCATCGTGCGATTCAAAATAACCTGAGTTGGGGGCCGTGGCGCTTGCGCAGTAGGGAAAAAAATTGGGCAACCCACACGATTTCTAACAGAACGTAAACAGAACCCAAGGTCTCTTGAACAGAACCGGCTCGCCGTTATATTCTTATTAGTCGCCATCTTTTGTTTCATTCATTCGCGCGTGGTTATAATTTCCAAGTTTTGGGTGTTAATATTTATAAAACTTTACTTTAGACATTTTTTTTTGTTAGTTTGTAAGTTTTAGTCGTTTCCATCTTTTTTATGTTGTATTCGTTCGGATGTTCCGTGTGTGATTGTGGATAATATTTTTAAGTTTTGGGTGCGAATTTAGGTATAAAACTTTACCAGACATTTTGTTATTGTTAGCGACTTGTGTCTCAAGATGGGTAGAAAAAAGTGCATGATCCTTTTTTGCACGAATCCGAATATCAGGAATAAGGTACTTCAGGTATGTAAAATTGGTTACTTAGTTTTATTTGACCATAAACTGTACACACCCAAACTAACGGGTGAATTTAAATAAAAGCTTGTAAAAATATTTTGAAAGTCGGCCCTGTCAAATGTTTACATTAAGAAGCAAATTTCCGATCTGCGAAAACTCAACGGCCCCTGATCATCTGCTTACAGTGGTGTCATCATTGAATTATGGTATTAGCAATATAGTGTATGTATATATGTGAGGCTTACTCAAAAATGCATTTGAGAGGAAGGACACTTGTTAGAACACCTACTATAAAGAGGTTTTTTACTTCTTCTTTTTGTTCCTGGTATTTTCTCTTTTAATTTGTTTCCTACATAATATATTACTCATATCCTGCTGTATGCAATTATACCCACAATAAATGCCAGGGCAGTATTTATTTAAAAGTAATCACATTCCTGATGAAGTAAAGATAACATCAAAACCTCTAAAAAATTATTAATTGTTATACATGGTTGAATATTGGACTTAAAGAAATTTCAAAAAATAAAATAAAAAATGTAGGTCCGTATTTAAAAAATTAAAGCTGGTAACAGTTCAACATAAATGAAACTCTAAAAACACGGTAGTATAAAGCTAAGATTTAAAAAAGTCTGTCTGTTTTTCTGTATAGCGGTTAAAATAAGTAAAATTTAAAAAACCAAGATTTTAGAATATTTTAGTTTTTTTCGAATATTTCAAAAAGTAAAAAAGAAAGCTCAAATTTTTTTTACGCTATTACTGGGTACAAAATTCCGCAACTTTGCCACCGTTTGACCGATGCTGTATCTTTTATAGTGTCCGAGATACTCATGATAAACATAGAATTTGGGACACCATGGACATACTTACTTTAACACAAAATTTACTAGCGTGGTCTGTAAGAAGTCCCCAATATTTTTTTTGGCACAATAATTTTTTTATTATGGGAAACTTGTCAATAAATATAAACGTATTAACCTTGGCGCTGCGTGATTAAAGAGAGAAAAATAATATTATCTATCATCCAATATATCTGATTTTAAATTGATAAATGATTGGCGCGTGGTATGATTTTAAACGGTCGCTTTGTTATTTCTATATGTCTACCACCCTTCCTAATTATTAATAAAAGTATTAATTCGTTTGAAATTGATTGATTCACAATAATTTACGCGGACTGACGAACGAAACGCGATGTTTCGATAGAGCTTTCTTAAACGATATGCGAGCCTATTATAGTCTATTTCAGAAAGGTGTAGAGTAATAAAAGCTCATAAGGTATGCAAAAGGACTACAGAGTAACCCAGCGAGTATCTAAACCACTTTCATAATTTGGATATTGATTTCATTGCAAACTTATTTCTTTTTATCAAGTCGGGTCAATTTATGGGTTTTGCTTATTGTTATCCATTCACAAACACTGAAAATGGTGTGACAAAGGCGTGCATTATTTACATAGTGTTAGGTACAATTATTTTTTTTATTAAACATTAAAAAAAAAACATACAAAAAATTAATTATACAAAAATTAAATTATAAAAAATCATAATGTTCTTCGTCATCTGAGAAACTGTCATCTCCTCTTGACGTTATAATTAACGGGTCGACGGTCCGATCGATCAGGTGGTCAAGAGCTCACATTTTCCCCTCTTCTTTAATGACACGATGGACTGCTTTTCACCAGTTCTCTGGTGTCACACTTCCTTAATGGCTTGATCACACAGTAGCTTATCGTCTTTCAGTTTGAATGTCGTGTTATGTCTTGCTACAAATCCTTTTACTTGCGCATATAAGTTCTATAGGATTTAGTTCGCAAAGATATGGCGGTGTGCACAGCACAGTTACAATATGTTTTTCAGCTATATCTTCCACGGCATATTCAAAAAACGATGTTTGTGTAAATTTGCTATAGCTAATAATTCCTTTTTTATCAAATTATCTTCAAATTCAATACTTTTGGTGGTTAACCAGTCGATAATTTTTTGTTTTCTCCAAGATGAAGTTGGAGTCTACTCTGTGCGTCGTGAATGATAGCTTGCGTTATCCATAACTACTACTGAATCAGCTGGAAGGTATTTTATCAATACTATTTTATCTTATAAACTAATTCTCTAAAATTTTTGATTAGTTATCATAAATAATTTATTGAACAAAATTTACCTGCGCCTATGGCCGACACCGAAATTGAGCCGAACTGGACGGAATTTCCCATTTTATTACTCTACAGCTTTTTGACATATACTATAGGTGGTTTTTAAAATGTATTAAGAACTCCACATGTAAAATAAACCCAGTTTTTGCCGCCCGCTCTCACTGAATTTTTCTGAAAGTAGACATTACGATTTGCTTCAATTTAAATATACCGAAAGATTTATCCTTTGACTCTGTTTCTCATGTAGGGAATTTTTAGACATACCTTTAATTTCCAAAATATATCATAATTTGTGTTAGTGCTACTTAAAAAAGCCCTAAATTTAAAATCCATTATATCCATATATTACAAGACAAACAACGTTTGAACCGCAAAGTATGTGCCACAAATGTTTATCTTTTCACTCGGGCATATCAAAGGAATGACATTTACAAAAACGACTTCAATAATCTCTGCAAGGCGGGAATGACAAATTTCTAATAGCGACAATGGAAATGTCTGGGCAAAGTATGAATACCTGCGATTATCTTTTATAAAACTGGTCTAAAATTAAAATTGGCTATAGCTTATTTTTCTATAGAAATCAGAAATTGCCTTCACCAAGTTTCGTTTGCAATAATGTGTGTATTTATTGAGCAATTACAAAATGGAACAAATTAACAAAAAGCCTATTGGGAAATTCAAGGTTAAAAGTCATTGTTTTTTTGTGTAGTTGCGGATAAAGGTAGTTATCTATTTACCTCGTAATACACATAGGTATGTAGGTAAAGAAACCGCCACAAATATAACATTCTTGTTTATATTTTCATACTTCTCTAAAAAGCCGATGTTCCAGTAAGAAGAATTATTAGGATTCAACGTGGACTACAAGAAGAGCCTATCTAATTTACTCTAATAATATTCGATTTAATCAGTTAGTAATTAATATCACCATACAGAACTCGACCATTCGATAGTATTTCTTAAGTATTATATTTATTAAGTTCGGTAATCAAATTTTTTATCGTCTTCAGGTGACGACTGGAGATGCTTGCCAGTTGAAACGTAGTGATTCTAAACAAATGAAGACAATGCAAGTCCAAAACTCTACTGCCGTTCAAGAAACGTCATTGTCTCCAACCTTTAAACATGTACACATAGTATTAGGTACACTTATTTTTTATTAAACATTATAAAAAAAATACAAAATACAAAAAATACATTATACAGAAGTTAAATTATAAAAAATCATAATATTCTTCGTCATCTGAGGAACTGTCATCTCCTCTTGACGTTATAATTAACGGGTCGACGGTCCGATCGATCAGGTGGTCAAGATCCCACATTTTCTCCTCTTTTTTAATGACATGATGGACTGCTTTTCACCAGTTCTCTGGTGTCACTTTCTTAATAGCTTGATCAAACAGTAGCTTAACGTATTTCATTTTGAAGGTCGTATTGTGTCTTGCTACAAATTCTTTCACTTGCGCCCATATAAGTTCTCTAGGATTTAGTTCGCAATGATATGGCGGTGTGCGCAGCACAGTTACACTATGTTTTTCAGCTATATCTTCCACGGCATATTTCAGAAAACGATGTTTGTGTTAATTTGCTATAGCTACTAGTTCCTTCTTTATCAAATTATTTTCTTTTTTCTTTTCTTTGGTTAGTTATCATAAATAATTTAATGCAGAAAATTTACCTACGCCTATGGCGGCCACACAAATTGAACCGAACTGGACGGAATATTCCATTTTAATACTCTACACCTTTCTGAAATAGACTATATACGTGGCATTTGTTCTACTTAAAAAAGAATGTTGGATATGCCCTGACTATTTGGGATACCCTCTATAGATTAAAATACTTTTAAATTGTAGACCTCATGCCTTCTTATAACTCTGTTTTTAAAAAATATTAAAAAGTTGAGTAGTTAGTTGCTATGGAATTCTGCGTTGAGAGCGGACCACCCTGTATATTAAGCAGTATTATTAATTACTATTAAAACTCGGTAATTTAGAAAGTTGAAGCTTTTCTACCACCAGAAGCGATTTGGAGCGATGGACCGGTTATAAATATTCCAAATTGGTTTTTACTACTGACGTTGTAGCGACTGCGGTTATCATAGCGTTCTCGATGTTTAAAGAGTAGAAAAGGGAACTTTCATCGAGAAGGCCATGGTTCAAGCGTTTCTTGTGGCGGGTGACTTGACAATTTAAAAAGAGCACATTCAAGGTATAACCGCAGTAATTACCGGTCCATCGCTCCAAATCGCTTCAGGTCAATAAGAAAATTTTGATCTTTTAGGCATGTTACCTAAAAAAAAAGTTGCGCCGGCGAAGATAATTTCATTTTATATTCGAGAGTTGGCAACCCTATCTAGTCAAATTAAGAATTTTATAGAAAAAAAAACTAGCTTACTTGTAAATACACATGACTACATAAGCTACTTCCTAATTTTTGTTATTTATCGCCATAGCTTAAAATACCATCTTGTAACCTTGTTTTCATGTTATTTTTGCCACTGTCACTACATAGCGGGTTCAGTTTTATTTATTTTGGAGATCTTGAAATTATGCTAATTAATGTTTAAATCTTGTGCGTATGCAACAGTTTTTATCACTTGTCAGTTTAATCATATTAAGGGTCTCCCGTAATCAGTGGCGTAACCAGAAAATATGCTCGGGGGGGGGGGCTCAGTGGGCGTAATGCGTGGTTGGATTAAATTTGTTTTTGTAAATGTTTTTTTACTTTTTTTTTTTGATATTCCTAGCTGGCTCTTTATTAAAAAAAATGTTTTATTTTTTATTTTTGTGAAAAATGTGAATATTGGTGTCAATCCACAATTTTAACATATAAGACGTATTTATGACTCTAACCAGCGTTTTTCGGGCTCGGTTTTTCATGATTAAAATTAAGTAAATATCGCTCTCCACGCCAAAATTGATGATTTTTTTCAGAAATCATGTATTTTAGGAACGTAGATCTTTTGGTGCAAATGCTTAGATTTTGAAATACTCCTTCTTAAGTGCCGTTTTGTATATTCATAACAAAGCATTCTCTTTTCTTCCCGCAGTATTTTTTTATTATAAATTATCACACTTCTTCCATAAAAAAATGTTTCAATTAAAATGTGTATTTTAATTTTTCTCTTTAAAAATAAATAGGTACCTAATATTTGTTTTTTGTTTTTGTTGTAAAAATATTTTATTGCATTGGGTTATATTTTTGTTGATTTAAAATAGCCCTAAAAAGATAAAACAGAACAGACAAGTCTATAATAGAAAAATACTATAAAATATTATTCTTTTTACTCGTTTTCCTATAAAATTGCATCATAAATCAATAACTAAAACGATATGCGTCCGAAACCTTAATCTCTATATAAAATAGGACTTTTAGAAGGAAAAGTGTAAAAACTAAACGTTTCCTACAAGACCTTTGTAATCTAAGCCAAGAATACTTTATTTAAAGATTTAAATTAAAAGTCCAACCACCTAAATACGTCACTGCCCGTAATAACTGTTGCTATTTGTTACATAAACGTCGTTCTATTGTATGACATGGATGTGAACACTTATTTGTAAAATGAAAATCCTAGTACTAAATCAGTTACTTTGGGAGAGAGAAAGAAAAATATCGCTTTTGAGAGCATCCCACCAATATTTATAAATTCTTCTAAAAGATTACCAGATCTTTGAGAAATTATCTATATATTAAGTTAGACCAAAGACATTGTGTTCTTGGCCCGAATCCTGGCCATGTTTATTAATAGATTTTTAAAAACTTTATTTTGGGCACTACAGATTGTCACAAAGTTATTTTTATTAAAACCCAAATTCAATATTATTTACAATAATTTCCTTGGTTTTTTTTATAGAAACGCAATTTAACAAAGCAAATTTTGTCACGGTCGGAACCACATAAGTCCAACGAACTGTATATAAGTTGTCTCGCCACATTATCTTGCAAATACTTTGTTTTTGGATGTTATTTTCTATTTTATTATTATATGGATTAAAATCGTAACGTATCATCGTATCAATAAATATATTTTTGTTTAATACTTAAAAATAAATAAGTACGCATTTTTTTAAATGTAAATATTTCTGACAATTCAATAATTTATTATACAGTGGCGTGCATACAATATAGGCAAAAAGCATTGCCTACCCTGGGAACAATAAAACAAACGCCAGTGAAAAACTCGCATCTATATCCCAACCTGGCAGTTTATGAGTTTTTCCTATTGTTTCACAAACACTAAAAAAGTACGTATTAAGGCCTTTATACATTGGGTGCAATTGCAAGAAAAAATTGCCTGAAAGCATGCGCTTCGTCGCCGTTTTAAACAGCTGATGCAGGTTTTAAATGGGAAAACGTGCATCAGCTGATTAAAACGTCGTCGAAGCGCATGCTTCCAGGCCATTTTTCTTGCAATTGCACCCAATGTAAAAAGGCCTTTCGGTACACTTATGTTTTATTAAACATTATAAAAAAAATACAAAATACAAAAAATACATTACTTATACAGAAATTAAATTATACAAAATCATAATATTCTTCATCATCTGAGGAATTGTCATCACCTCTTGACGTTATAATTAACGGGTCGACGGTCCGATCGATCAGATGGTCAAGATCCCACATTTTCTCCTATTCTTTAATGACATGGTGGACTGTTTTTCGTTAGTTCTCTGGTGTCACTTCCTTAATGGCTTGGTCAAACAGTAGCTTAACGTCTTTCAGTTTGAATGTCGTGTTATGTCTTGCTACAAATCCTTTTACTTGCGCATATAAGTTCTATAGGATTTAGTTCGCAAAGATATGGCGGTGTGCACAGCACAGTTACAATATGTTTTTCAGCTATATCTTCCACGGCATATTCAAAAAACGATGTTTGTGTAAATTTGCTATAGCTAATAATTCCTTCTTTATCAAATTGCTATTGCGCCCATATAAGTTCTATAGGATTTAGTTCGCAATGTTATGGCGGTATGCGCAACACAGTTACACTATGTTTTTCAGCTATATCTTCCACGGCATATTTCATAAAACGATATTTGTGTAAATTTGCTTTAGCTAATAGTTTCTTCTTTATCAAATTATCTTCTTTTTTTTCTTTGGTTAGTTATCATAAATAATTTAATGCACAAAATTTACCTACCCTATGGCCGACACCGAAATTGAGCCGAACTGGACGGAATTTCCCATTTTATTACTCTACACCTTTCTGAAATAGACTCTAGCTAGATTGTATATTGATACCTCTTTTACCCTAATTCCCCTAGTCTGTTATAAATTTTATTGGTCAGTAGGTAACAAATTTTAGAATGTTTCTCCTTCGTCCCCAAATTATTTTCGTCGATAGTCTATAATCGAATATCCCACAATTTGTAATTTTAAATTTTATGACGTAGGATTAGAAAGCTGGCGATGCTTTTACATGGTACGGTTTAAATTTATGTTATTATTCAAATATTTTTTTTTATTTAATTGACAAAAAATTTACTTCTATTTTTATTTTTTAAATTATTTTTGAATAAACCTTGTAATCTAATCGCGGTTTTACACGAAATTTATATTAGTGATTTTGATTTTTCGCTAATCACTACAGACGATAAGGTTTTTCTAATTAACGAAAAAAACTATCAATGCTAATTGAACTCGCATGATTGTAAGGTACCTAAACATAATTTTAATTAATAATTTTAAATTTACGAACTAAGGAAAAGGCTATAAATAGTTTGGTCCAAAAATATTAAGATTTCCATTTTGATTCATTATAGTTGTTCGTAAAAGTTGTCTACTATATTAAGAAGAAAATTGAGGTAAAAAAAATTAAAAATCTTATGGTAGCGCATGTTTATGAAAATGATTTTTCTTAATTTTTTTAATATTACTTAAACTTCTATGATCGCCGCATGTTTTCCAGTCGCGCAATGTGTTCGAAAAACGGGAATATTTTAAAATTTTTACCAGTTTTTTGTGCTGTTGTTCCCGTTAAAGTTATCAAAATGAAGTTTGAGCTTGGTTTAGCGCTGAACTAAGCTTAAGCCGTAATTGTCCAACCGGGTCTTAGTAGTATTAAGAAATTTACCTATTTTAGAAATATGTAAAGTAATAAAATGGGAAATTTCGTCCAGTTCGACTCAATTTCGGTGTCGGCCATAGACACAGGTAAATTTTGTGCATTAAATTATTTATGATAAATAACCAAAGAAAAAAAAGAAGATAATTTGATAAAGAAGAAACTATTAGCTATAGCAAATTTACACAAACATAGTTTTTTGAAATATGCTGTGGAAGATATAGCTGAAATACATAGTGTAACTGTGCTGCGCACACCGCCACATCATTGCGAACTAAATCCTATAGAACTTATATGGGCGCAAGTGAAAGGATTTGTAGCAAGACACAATACGACATTTAAACTGAAAGACGTTAAGCTACTGTGTGATCAAGCCATTAAGGAAGTGACCCCCAGAGAACTGGCGAAAAGCAGTCCATCATGTCATTAAAGAAAAGAAGAAAATGTGAGATCTTGACCAACTGATCGATTGGACCGTCGACTCGTTAATTATAACGTCAAGAGGAGATGACAGTTCCTCAGATGACGAAGAATATTATGATTTTTTATAATTTAGTTTCTGTATAATTTATTTGTATTTTGTATTTTTTTATAATGTTTAATAAAAAATAAGGGTACCTAACACTATGTAGGTACATAATGCACGCCTTTGTCACACCATTTTCGGTGTTTGTGAATGGATAACAATAGGCAAAACCCATAAATTGACCCAAACCCGGGTGGTACTACCCGCACTTGATAAAAATAAAGAATTTTGCAACAAAATCAATACCAAATTATGAAAGTGGCTTAAATATTCGTTGGGTCACTCTGTAGTCCCTTTGCATACCTAATGAGCTTTTATTACTCTACACCTTTCTGAAATAGACTATAGTTTATTAAAAGATGCACTCTTTAATTAGAATGGTTTCAAACAGTTATAATAGTTTGATTATTAATTTGTTCGTTTCCAGCTTTGAATTTCCATATTTAAAGAACGACGGATCAGTGCAAGAATGTGGCCACCGTTTTTGGAGACGAACTAATGTTTGTCTTCATTTTCGATCGATTTCAGACACAAGATATTGTATTATTTAATGCAATAAAAGACGGCGCGCTCCGAAGTCACGTCGGTTCTTACGTAGCGAATAAATCATAGTGCGCCTATCTATTCGGCTTTCTTTAAATGTTGAAATTCAAAGTTTCCAGGAATATTTATTTTACAATGTCAATAATAATTTTTTTTTTTTTGGAAGTAGTCCATTTTCTGTGGTGATTAGTTGTATGAAATAAAAGTCTGTCTCACACCACTATGAAATAATAATTGTTTTTCCATCGCTTTCGTCATAGAAAACTACCTGATAAAATATCTTTTGAGGTAGGTAGAAAAGGGCTTTGTTTGTTATTCATTCTATTAATACGAAGGGTACGACTTGTCTACAGTTTTTAGCCTGAAATCGTAAACTTTGTAATATTGTCCATTATTTGAATATTTATCACAAAATGTATGGTAATGTCCACAGAACAGGATATTATGGGTGTATTTTTGGATAAATATTTTTTTAAATGTAAACATGGTTATTTTTAATTTTAGTAGAACCAGTTTGGTTTTGTTATTAGAGTCGGTTCTTTTTTACCTTTAATTGGCGGATCACTCGAGCGTCGACTAAGACGGGGAAAGCGCGACCCGACAGAAAAACGGTTCAGCTCGGCGCGAGGGAATAAGTGGCTGCTCGGCCGACCGAAATCAACATTTAATTTACATTTTCTATGCGAAGTTGTTACAGCATAAAAGTTTGCAGTATTCACACAAAGTATTAAAATTTACTGCTAGCTTTACCGAATAAAATATATCTACTGCCTCAAAAATGTACTGTAACCTATGTCAACGGTACTTATTTAGTGATAGACATCGTAGTTCACCATTTGTCTTTTGAAGTTTGTGGCCGACGCTATTTTCTTCTCGGGAGAGGCTTGTTTAGGGGGGGGGGACTGCCCCCCCCCCGAGTTTCGAAGCTCGGGGTCATTAATTAGACCCCGAGAACTACTAAGTCTGATTGCATACTAATTTTTCGTCTTACACCTTTTACTAATATTTTAATATTTTATATTCGGCCACATTCTGCTACATTTTAACAAATTCTTATAATTCACTATCATCAATAGTAGAATTTTGCTTGCTACGTCTGGCAACAGTGTTTCTTGATTGTCGTAGTGGCAATAACAACTAAGCTCAAGCTGTCCGCCAAGCCGGCTATGCATCGTACTCGAGTTGCACCGTTAGTTTGTTGAAAACGACGTCTCAACTCCCTCGCTTGAACGCCGAATTATTGGGAATTATTGTTTTAGCTGGTTTTGTCTAGATTTACCGTTTACACGTTACTAGGTAGTTTGTGAGTTGTGTGACGAAAAAATATTTCTAGTTGCCTTAAGTAAAAATGTGAATTTTACAGCTGTTAAATGTAGGGACAGTAAACATTTATGAATCTAACCATGAAATCGGTTGGTCACTCCTCACTATTCTATTGGTCTAGCAGCAACGATGCAATTAGACAGGTATAGAAGAGACTATCGAAAATACATTTTTATTGGTGAATAAAAATAAAAAGCAAAAAGTCAGTACTAGAGTCATATGGGGAGCAAGTCCATCTACAAAAAAAAATATTAAATTTATGGGTAATTCTCTGGATAGAGAAATTTTTACACAAGCGCGAAAAAAATATATGTTAACGTTTTTTCTGGCTTTTCGATTAGTAAAACAGATTATTTTTAGAATAACTCATTTTTGGGCCAGGTAGATACCGGCTAAGCTGTTTGATGTCGAAATCTTTATAAACGAATTTTCGATGGTCCCTTCTATACTAACATGACTGCATTCAGTTTGCATTGAATGTTGCGCTATAAAATTCGGTCAATTCGGTGGATAAATAAGTAGATATTATAACGATTTTTAACAATAATTAACTAACCAGCAATTTTGACTGTGTCATTAATGACATTGGCAGGCATTATTTTCTCAAAGTCAAAGTTGTCTGATTAGTAAATCAAGAATTAAGCTAACCGGCCCCCTTGGTTGTATTTTTAACTTGAAACCCCGAACCTTAAAAAAAACTGGTTAGAAAATATGAGCCCCCCCCCCCCCCCCGAACATATTTTCTGGCTACGCCACTGGAGGTCACTACCGACGCTTGTTGGCGGATTTTAGGGATCCTTTTATCTAACTTTCTAGATGATCGATTTATCGAAAGTATGAAGTGTTTTTCTATAGGACACACTAAGTATCATCCATTTAAATATAATGATGGGTGTCCTTAATACCCTGTATACAGTAGCGGTTCGTGAATCGACTTAATTTCGGTAATTTTTTTAAATTTTACTCATTGATTTACTGAGCGTTTCTGCATGGATAATCTGCTAGCCTCTCAGATACGATATCAAAACCGGTACAAAGAAGGATTATTTTCCAAAATAAATACAAACATTCGTATTCTGCAATTCAAGCCACAGGGAACTTTCAGATTATTGCATAAAACTTGGAAGTATAACATATTATGCAAAATATTACGCCTTGAATATCACTCCCTAATTTTTTATAAATAAAAATTAAAGTTTGCCGTGTGACGTCACGTAGTATGAAGATCCCGCTCTCGCGCTATGTATCGTAGTACGTTTTGACGTCACAACTTCAAACTTTAATCGCTTATAATTTTGCCAAAGGATTAAAAAGCATTTTTTGTGAACTATGGGACTCTTGTCATTTCTTGCCATTTTTTCGAATTAGGCTTTTTACCTCAGCTTAACGCGAGTTCCGAACCACGATCCTCAGTCATACGATACTCCCCCCCCCCCCCCCAAGGGCTAACCCTCGGTTTCTTGTGCCATTGGATGACCTACCGATTAGAGAGTGTGTAACTTCTTCGGCCCCCTACGAGATATCCGATCTCATCCGGCCTGGTTACCGGCGTGAATGGGGTGGGTTGAGAGATGATACATTTTACACTCTTCCCTGCATTCTTAAACCTACTAAAATTCGGACATACTTTTTTTTTGTGCGTTTGCCCACTCCGAGGATTGAACTCGGAACGCCACGGTCGAATGCCAGTGGCTCAGTTTATGGGACTCTTGATGATATTCGCTTTTGCTTCAGAGTGTTATTGTTCAAATTTCAACATCAATAAAATTAAAACTAAACCTCAATAATTCTTAATAGGACATTGTTTTTACACGATTGTGAAATATGCTGGCTTTTGCTCAGATATCGACACATACATTTCTTTTTTTTTTCATGTAATGTTAACTGTTCTTTGTTATTTTTATACAATTATTATTTATAGCTGAGTAATATACAGGGTCGCTTTCAGGTATGAAAGCGGTCGATTATTTCTTAAGGCGGAACTTTGTGCAGCAAGAAATTTATTTGCAAGAGAGTCTCACCCGAAGTGGGCATACTAGCGAGCTTATGACGTGGTGAAAAATATTCCGTAAACATCGACACACACTGAAACCACGAGTCGAGGCGGCAGGTTCTTTCTTATGCTAATGAGTTTCGGTTGATTTTATTTCGAAGATGAGAAATTTGTTTTGAGGAAAATAAGTATTTTACTTGTTATTGTATTAGTTAAAATAATGTATCTAATCGTTATACGGATATATCTTTTAAATTTTGTCTTATTTTATTATTAAAGCTATAGAATATTTACAAAAAATAAAGTTAGGTAGAGCAGAAAGTTTGAAGTGTTAATTAATAATAGAATAATAGGTATAAAAGCACCTGCAAACAGGGTGTTCGTGTTCCACCGGGAACCGCTTCGAACTATATATGGAAAACTATACATAGGAAAATTTTCAAAATTTGCCATCGTGGTAATGCTGATGGGGACGACCGGACTAAAAAAATTTCATAATGGTGGTACTTCCGGTTATACCGAAAGTTAGTGTCAGCTAGGGTAGTTGGGTTTTAAAAATTAAAAAGCGGGAGGTGGATAGTGCCTGGAGGACAAGTTTTTTTTGAGGTGCTTAAAATAATTATATTGATGATTTCTAAAAAAAAAGTCGATACCCCGTTGATCTTACGCTGTGGCGTGCCTTTTATATTTCTTCCTCCTCTCATCAAACGTGCTTTCTAAAAAAAAAAGGTTGCCCCTCTCTAAGGCAGCTGTACAGTTATTAGACGTCCGTCGTGTTATCGGAAAAGCGGGAGTTTTGTTTAAGTGCGTGGGCGGCGGGAGGTTTAGTAAAAAGCGGGAGCCTCCCGACTAAACCGGGAGGGTTGGCAACCCTAGTATCAGCGTGTTTATTTTAAATAGAACATCCTATATATTATTACATTTTTGCATTCTACGTAAAATTCTAGGCAGATTTTGTACAGGGTGGGGACTTTAATTGGAATAAATTCGATATTATTAAAACTGCTGAAGTTACGCCTACAAAATTGGGTATGTGGGGTTTTGAAGCATGCGGAATTGAATTATAATGTCGGCGCAGTTGCCAGATTTCTCAGCTTTGCGCTACACGTAGTAATTTTAATATTTTAAATGGAATGCCCAATTTATTTTTATTGCAGTGCATTGGGCGTGTCCAATTTAATAAGATGCCAAATATACAAAATTCTATCTTCACTAATTGCTGAGCTATGGCAACACTGTAGTTCCATTAAATAGTATCATGAGAATTTCTATTTTTAAAGTTTAAATTAAATTGGCCATTTTGAAAAGACAAGAACTTTTCTTGAAGCTTGTCAATAACTTAGTAACTATGGAGGTAGACAAGCGTCCCGGTACTTTTTAAGGGAACTACAGTGTTGCCATAGCTCAGAAACTAGTGAAGATAGAATTTTGTAAATTTGAGATCTTACTAAATTTGACACTAATTCACTGCAATAAAAATAAATAGTGCATTCCATTTAAAATAACAAAATTACTACGTGTAGCGCAAAGCTGAGAAATCTGGCAACTGCGCCGACATCATAATCCAATTCCGCATGCTTCAAAACCCCCACATACTAAATTTTGTAGGCGCAACTTCAGCAGGTTTAATAAAATCGAATTTATTTCATTTAAAGTCCCCACCCTGTATACCTATACCTATAAATATCGAAGCGTTTTTGACATATTTGAATTTTTCTGTTAAGAATGACGTTTGCAAGCCTTAAAATAATTATCAATTTTTTCTATAAAGAAGCCTTATATTTATTTAATTTAAGCGGGATTCCTTGTTATAAAGGACCTGCTTTATTAGATTTTTTATAATATTTTGATAACTATTAATTCAGGGTGTTTAAACAATATTAATTGAAAAAACTGCAAAAAGTCTAAATTTTATAATTACTTTTAGTTAAGCATTAAAAAGGGTAAGTTTGTATATTTCAAAAATGTTTAGTTTTCGAAATATTGCTAATTTAATATTTTTATATGGCAATTTTGCTGCAGATTTTTAGTTCAGTGACTCTTAGTTGTCTATGACGGCGTTGAAAAACAGCAATATCTAATTTTACCATTTGAACATTATTAATAAGCACATTGTGATGGCTTCTGCTTTGAAGATATCGATTGGCAAATGTGTCCCATGTTCTTAATATAACTTTAACACATTCTCCATAAATAATAAATAAATTTAAATTATCTTCGTTTGTACAATTTAAGCGCACAGACATGATAATTAATGATGTTTAAATGGTAAGTGACAGCTTCATAAATTTTTCTTGCATTTGATTGTTTTTCAACGCCGTTATAGCCAACTAAAAGTAACTAAACTTAAAATCTGCAGCAAAATCGCCATATAAAAATATTAAATTGGCAATGTTTCTAAAACTAAAATTTTTTGGGATATACAAACTTACCCTTATTTTTAATGCTAAATAAGGAATAATTATAAAATTTGTGTATTTCCATTTGAAAAACTAGTCTTTTTGCAGTTTTTCAATTTAATTTTTAATCGTATTGTTTAAACACCCTGTATATAGTTATTAAAATAAATCTATTAAAAATATCTAAAACGCTTAGACATAGGTATAGGACATGGTATACAAGATATGCCTAAATTCTTGCGTAGAATGCAAAAATGTATTAATATATAGAGTATTCTATTTAAAATAAGCAAGTTGACACTTACTTCCAGTATAACGGGAAGTGCCAACATTATAAAAATATTTTAGTCCGATCGCCCCCATCAGCATTAGCATATACTGTCAAATTTTCAAAATTAGGAGGCACAGGCCTACCCTGAAACTAAAGGTTTTCAGCATTGGTTATCAAATACTTCGTAAGGTCAATAGTTTTTCAATCAAAATTTTCTTATATTACAAATTTTTCACCGTGTTTATTTAAAAAACAAAAGATAAGTCCCGCTGGTTCCAGGATTTGTTGACTGTGGTTACTAACTCGCGCAGTATTTTGCCCGTCGCGTTCCGTGCCCTTATAATTATTTTTTTTAAAGTGGTATGTTTTTGACGATTAGTTGCGCTGCACCCTCAAAAGAGGAAAAAGTAAGTACCTAGACTTTTTTTTAGTAACACAGAAACAACAGGAGGTAGTACTGTATCGTCGCGCCAATCCAATACAAAATCACGGTATTAATGTTTTTTATAAACATAAAGTGATAGGGGGGTAGCCAAAAAGACGTGTAAGTTCTCAAAAGTGACTTCTATAAAATAAAATACTTCATAGCCTTTTCTACACTTTCTCCACCGTTCAAAAGTGGCTACAAAAAAAAACAAAACTTTGCGTTTTCAAGAACTTCTATCAAAAGTGATTCCTACAAAAAAAAATGTCGCAGTCGTTTCATAAACTCCCCCTAACAAAAGTTAGTAAAAAAATATATCTACCGCCCCCCCTCCCCATGTTGGTAAAAAGTATATCATCTACACCCCCCCCCCCCCCCCGCTCCCCCTTGGTCAAGAGACGGGGGCAACAGCCCTCTCTATGGACGCCCATGCCTAACAAAAAATTGTATTTTATTACTCTGCGTGGCATACTGTCCAATTTTTATTTAATACCTACCTAGCTTCTTAGAAGCATTGTCACTATACAGTAGTCTCGCTGCACCAAATTGTAGCTGCGAGCCAATAACATGGACAGATAAATATCATGTGACCAACGCCAAATTCGTGCCTGACAACTACTTTTAAATCGTTAAACCATGGATAAAATAATAAACACATTTCACCTTTAAGATGAATTCATATTTTAACAGGTTTAGACAGAAGCTCACTATATAAACAATATATAGAGGCTGTATAATAAGCATACAATATAAAAACAATCGATTAGAAATAGATTCATTATGCAACAGTTGGTTTCCTTACTCACTAAGAACCTTCATAAATGGCTTTATTTTATTGCACCTATCACCCTTTACCAAGACAAATTAAACTTTAATTTTAGATCTAAGAACTAATATACCAGGATTACCATACATCCTGGGATTTGTCATAAGTTCCCGGTGACCCAGTTTGAGCCTCTAATACCAATAAGCTATTTACCTTAGTATATTTTGTTCACTATCAAGACAATGGCCCATTTCGATAAAAAACGAAACAAAAAAAATTCAATATAGCCCATTTTTGATTGCAATACATCAACAAATCCACTGCATTTTGTTCAATTCTTATCCTTACCTAACATGAATAAGAAATTTTGAAAGCCCAAACACCCGTTTTGACAAAATGGTGAAAGCGCCTTAAACATTTTGCCTTCCGGCGCATTATAAACCATCTCGGTCTAAGCCGAAACATTTATGGCAACCCAGAGTATATAGCACAACTACTAGTTGCGTCTTTTTAAAATTGACGCTTAGATATTCTGTTATTGGCATTGACAATCCAAAAAGAAGAACATAAAATTTAGCCCAAAATTATCCCCGAAATTACTTCTTGTTCGACCACCTATAGTTTTTTTCAGTGTACCATTATTCTCTCTGGATGTAAATTGTTTCACGTCAGCCGAGAATAAATTCAGCTGTATATAGGCAACTTCTATATCATTACAACAAAATTTACCTAAAACATGAGTTGCGCGCTGCAAGATAACGGACTTATTACGACATTGTTTTGTCTCAATTTTTGAAGTCTTAAAGATAAGACATGGAAGTTCTAAGGTACATGGCTATTTTTTTGAAAAAAAATTCTTAGCTACGATATTAACCTTGGAAAAGTGCCTAAAAATACGCACCTTTAGTGGGCATTTTCTTATACATATTCTTATTTTTTTTCAAAAAAGGGCTTTGTACCTTAGAAATACAAACATTCCTTTATTAAATTTTAAATTGCCCCGACAAATATATCAAATAGCCTTTGCAGAATCCTGCAGTAGCGAAACGGTGTTTTTCATCCTCTAAATTTGCGCGTGGTAGAGCCTTAATGTTAAATACATTTTATTACCAAAAACGATATTCACACCCCGATATCTCGAAAACGGTTAAGTTTTGGTATGTAGTATGCTCATCGAGATAGAATATACCTAACGTGACCATTTATTTTTTTTGTCAGAGCGGGACGCCTGCGAATAAAAAAAAACTATTGGTGTTCAGTGGCGTAGCCAGGAAATATGTTCGGGGGAGGGGGGGGCTCAGTGGGCGTAAGTAGGACATTTTTGTCTGGAGTACCCCAAAAAAAGTGCCGCAGGCGAAAAATTTTCGGTGCCACGCCCAAAGTTAGACTTTGTTCACTTTTCTATTTTTTCCTCCAAAATTGCAGTTCGTAATGTTACCACAAAATGCCACAATTTTCTTATTCAAATCATTACAAGATAATACTTCTTTCAAATAATCGACAATTATATCCGATGTTTCGCCTAGTTGCTCTCGAAACTCTATAAAATCTTGACTTTCACGCCTTCATATGGTAAAAAATAACGAATCAAAACGGGGAATAATTTTATCGAGCCATGATTTGAATTAATAAAGTTATGAAGTGGGTTTCACGAAGGTGCTCTTTCAATTCATCCGTCGCCATAGGTGCCAGCACATTTACAACAATAGCCTGAGGTTTTCTACGAGCACATCTCAATTTTTGCTCAAAACAGGTTTGAATTAATTAGAAGCACAATCGTTTGGTCTGTTTGCGAAAGCGGGACATTTTTGGTAACGTGCGGGACATAGAGCCTGAAAGCGGGACTGTCCCGCCCAAAGCGGGACGTATGGTCACCTTAAATATACCTATCTCGATGGGTATGCTTAATATTTTTTTTAAATATTGCAAATAAGTTAAATATAAAATAATATATACGGTGCTCCATTTAAAATAAAGTAACTTTGTTCCATGATATTTTGACTGATCCTTTATCTTAGTTTTTATGTCGTATAATAGATTTTTAAAAACCCTAAAACTTCTCTTTAACATTTTATTTATCAGATCACATTGGTCATACTTTAAAAAATAATCGACCGTTTCCATCCATAAATGCTACCCTGTATAATTTAACCTGTCTACATCTACAGGGTGCTACAAATTCGTTTGCGTACATAATTTGAAAAACTAGTGATGTGTTATTTGACAACAAAACGTTAAAATTTTAAAAACTGTTTTAAAAATGCCAGCTCCGTATTTAAAAAAATTGACCTGTTGTTGGTATCTAAAGAACGAAACGTCCAATTTGAAAACTAATAACGCCATCTTGTAGAACATAAAGAACGGCTATGAGAAAGTGTTTTTGTTTTTTCCCAAGTCAAAAATGAAGGCGCAAAAAATTAAAAACCAAAACTAAGAATTTCGGGATTTTTCAGATATTTTCGAAGGTATTCGGAATGTTTGCAATTTTCTTTCACCAAATTATTAAGGCGGAACTTTGTGCAGCAAGAAATATATTTGCAAGAGAGTCTCACCCGAAGTGGGCATACTAGCGAGCTTATGACGTGGTGAAAAATATTCCGTAAACATCGACACACACTGAAAGCACGATGCAAGGCGGTAGGTTCTTTATTATGCTAATGAGTTTTGGTTGATTTTATTTCGGAGACCAGAAATTTGTTTTGTGGGAAATAAGTATTTTACTTGTTATTGTATTCTAAGTTAAAATAATGCATCTAATCGTTATACGGATTCTTATTTTATTAATATGTACAAAAAATAAAATTAAGGAGAGCAAAAAATTTTGGAAAATAAAATCTGTTAATTTTATAAATTCCTTGGAAAAGCTTATTATAATGATTTTAATGATTTAAAAAAGGTAATAAAACTTCTGAAATCGTATTCTAATTTTTAATATAGGTACCAAGATACATGTCTGTTAATCTTATTATTACCTACCGACTAAAGTGTTAATTAATTAATAGTAGGTATAAGAACACCTGCATATATGCCAGTGGCGGCGTCAGGGGGGAAGAAGGCACAGGCATACCCTTAAATTAAAGTTGCCCATCCAAATTAAGTTTAGGTACTTAGGTAGTTTATACATAACACAATGTACAAACTGTTTTATTGTGAATTTTTCAGCATTGGTGTTGAAATATTTTGTAAGGTCAATAGTTTTTGAATTAAAATTCTCTCATATGAATAATTTTTCACCATGCTTATTTATTAAACAAGAGAACAAACGAAGTACCTAGACCTTTTTTTTAGAAACACAGTACCGTATCGTCGCACCTATACGAGAATGGAATAAAATAATTGAATTTCAGCGCCAATCCGATACAGAATATACATGTGATAATAGAATAGATGCAATGGTCTCATCGGTTTTACCGCTTACTATTGCTAAATAATAATAATAATAATAATAATAATAATAATAATAATAATAATAATAATATTAATAATAATAATAAAAAATCATGTTATTCTCTGGAGCTAACGCAAAGATAATGCGACACGAGTAGAACCGATAGATATTGTATATCGCATCACACGGAAAGCGTCAGCAAACAGTACCAATCGACGAAAAGTCGTGTACCTACTTTTTAAGCTCAAAGGTTTAACTTTTCGTCTAGAAAAGCGATAAAAATATATCTACAGTAAAAACTAAACCATAGCTAGATACCAGGATCTTATATGCCTACCTCAAAAAAATCGGATCCATTTACATTTTTCTAGCACCTCCACGCCACTGATATCTGCTACCTAAGTACTTAGCCTATTTTTGTGAAAGAAGGTTTTTATTTTGGTAATTGGAGTATAATTGAATATAAAAACTAAGAACTACATAGATTTTTATTCATTTGTGATTTGAACTGTTCGTTGTGAATCTATTGTGAAGTTGTATCTACAGTGTGTTTCTATTTTATATTATCAATATGCCGCAAAAGTATACTAGCACAAATCGTACTCCGTGTGGCCGTCGACGAAGTATTCAACAAAAACTTAAATTACTCAGGTGAGTACTTGCAATCATTTTAGAAATAATTGCAAAGTTGTATAATTTTTATTATCATATATAATATAACAAGTGCATTGAAAATTATCGGTAATTTTAGGAAAATATGCTTGAATACAATTTGGAGCCAAAAAAAGCATGAGTGCACGTAGTGCACGAATGCTTTTGCTTGCTCCAAATTGCATGACGGCATATTTGGCTAAAATTACCGGTAAATTATCAATGCCCGCGTTATATTTGTAAGGGAATTTCATGGACTGATGTTGCTTTTTGTTTGTTATGACTGACAAAAAGAAAATATGTCAAAAAATTATCACGATAATTTTTTGCAACAATAGAATAACCATGGTAACACAAAATAAAATTATGGTATTTAATTGTTAAAATATGAAATTTGACAGGTGAATGAAATTCTCAAGATTATTGATTTTGCTCCTTTTCATATGCTGTAGAAATAAAATAGAACATAACGTGCATAACCGTTTCATACGCTCAGTTTTAAAAAAGTACAAGTAAAGCCGTACAGAAAGTTTAAAATTGTTAGTAAGTGACATTTTGTTAGTTGTTTTTGTCATGTTACGTTGTAACGTTGTTTTATGACCTACAATATTTCGGGAGTATTCGAATTTTTTTTAGGCCCTAGGCCAAGAATTATCCTAATTATTTTAAAAAAGCATCCGTTTTGGACACAACTACTGACATCAGCCCTATGATGCTTATGTACGCTGTTTGTTTTCTATTACAAAAAGAGGTAATTGATATCTCGATTAAACTCCTAGGATAGGTATTATCCAAAAATGTATCAAGAGATCCTAAAGCATAAAAACAACGTTTTTACAAAAACATAAACCTTTCATAGCTATCTTTTTTAAATTTTAATAACGCAATTATCTTAACTTTTTCTTACTCTTTGTAATTTGAGTATAATATGTAACGAATATAGTATTTATTTTCTTATTTATTTTTTATGAAAAAAAAAATTAGTTTATTTGAAAAAAAAACACAGTGTAAACAAGCTGCTGTCACTAGTTGTGTTCAGACCAGCTGTTCTTTCAAATTAGATAATTCTTGCCCTAGGATATAAAACAAAAAAAAACGAAATTATCCTGAAATATTGATTTGTGATGTTGTTTTCCAAACTACACACCTAAAAGTGTTAAAAAAAATTTGTCGAACATTATGATGAGTTATGAGACATTTCCATTGATACCAGCCAGTCAACCGATTTCCAGAATCCCTTTTCTATATACTAAGTAGTTTTTTGGTAAATTCAGTTTCTTCTAAATTAAAATACTGGGATTTATCTCTACGTTTTATAAAGTGTGAACAGTGCTGTTATAATAAGCTTAAATACTAAAGAGGGATATAAATTATTTTTATATAAGGGTCGAGAAACTTACTCACAATTTTCAACAATTTGTTTAAACAAATAATACAGCTGAAAAAGAATCAAATGCTTGTTTTAGAAATATATTAATATTGGTGTAAATTTATGCTCCCCATTTGGTGATAAACAGAATTCTCCTGTAAAAAATACTGGTTTTATCTTACCTAATATTTCTTTAGGCAACGCAAAAAACTGACAACTCAGGACACCGCCACCCCAAGTAAAAAAGTTGTCAGTATTTCTAATTTTGCCATGGATTTACCTACTTCGGAAGTTGCAGGACCATCTCATGATAGGGTTGAGAGCAGTAGAGATATGAAAAAACTAAACTTGATAGATTATGACAGTGATGATAGTAATTCCAAATCGATTAGTCCAGAACAAGTTTCTAGTTCACAACCCGAAACAGAAATTTCAACCGAATATTCTGAAAAGGTATCCCAAAGATGTCAGACCATATGTGATATTTCCGGAAGAAGAATAATTGATATTAATTTCTTCTTTAACGAAGTAACTAATTTTAAACATTTGGGCATTTTTGGTTGCGAGAGTACAAGTTTAAAAATAACAAAAGAAATATCTGTTGGATTGCAAAGCACGTTTGTAATTAAATGTTCCATATGCCACGAAGAAAAAAGAATATGTACAGAGAACCCTGACACTGCAGACTTAAACAAATTAATCGTTTTGGGTATGATTTCAACCGGCGGAGGCTACAGCCAAATGCAAGAAATTTTCAGCTACTGCGATATACCGATTATGTCAAATTATACGTTTTTGAAAATTCAAAGTGAAATAGCTGATGCAATTCATGCAACCGCTTGGGAAGAAATAAAGAAAGCTGGCGAAGAAGAGAAAGCAATTGCCATCGAAAAGGGAAAAGTTGATCCTGATGGTATTCCATATATAACCGTTATCGCAGATGGCGCATGGAGTAAACGATCATATAAAGTTAACTATAATGCACTTTCTGGAGTGGTAAGTTATACATATTCTTTTAAGTTTCGTTTAATGGTGATGGTTTTATATAATTTAAAAACTAGACCAATTGTAGTCCAACCTATCATAAAGCATGTAAAAGGTAAACAACATTAACGTTCTGGTGGAAGGTAAATTATAAATAACATTTTTATTTTAGGCAATAATTGTTGGACAAGAGACAAAGAAAATCCTATTCCTGGGAGTTAAAAATAAATACTGTTGCATATGTACAAGAGCACAGAGCAAGAATATTGCCGCAAAAGACCACATTTGCTACAAAAACTGGGACAAAGCATCAACAGCTATGGAATCCGAAATTATTGTACAAGGATTTTTACAAAGTAACGAACTGCACGGAATAAAATACGGTTATTTGGTTGGAGATGGAGATAGCAGTGTGACAAAAAAGTTGGCAGAGGCAAGACCATACCAGAATAGATCAGTTCAGAAAATTGAATGTAGAAATCATTTGCTAAGAAATTTATGTACACGCCTTCGAGAGTTAGCCCAAAAAAGAACCAGTTCGAAGAACAAAGTAGTTTCTATAAAGGAAAGAAACATGCTTTCTAATAATGTTAAAAGAATAAGATATGGAATTGTAGCAGCAGTCAATTACTACATTGAAAAAGAGGATCTAAGCTACGCTCAAAAAATTATTCATTTAAAGCGTGATATTACAAATACTTCTAGTCACGTCTTTGGAGATCATTCAAAATGTGCTAACTACTTTTGCCAGGGACCAAAAGAAAATGAGATAGATTTTACCAATATTATGAGAAGTTCAGGCTTATTTTCAGATATTTTAGTAATCATTGAGAGAATAGTTAGAAATTCCGAAAGTTTATTATTAAACATGGATAATAACGCTGCTGAACTTTATAATGCCTTATTAGCCAAAACAGTTGGTGGCAAAAGAATTAACTTTTCTTTAAGAAGATCCTACGAAATGCGTTGCGAGAAAGCTGCAATTTCGTACAATGTTGGAGCTGAGTCATCTCGACTTATTCAAAAGAAACTTTGTGGTCGAAGTCCAGGAAATATACATACAAAATTTATTAAAGAAAAAAAACACAAACGGAGTTGGACTAAATGCCGTAGACAATTATTTCCACAAACTCACAAAAAAAAACACGAAGATGCTCCTCCCGACGAGGATTACGGCTTACCAGCCATAGATATGGACGAGGATGAGTACAAACTGCAACAATCTTTCTTCATAACTTCCATTACGGTAGATAAAGAAACTGCACATAAATTAGAACGTGATACAGTCGGACAAGCAGACACACTGTTATGGATGGAAGAACGTGGAAAAAGACTAACAGCAAGTAATTTTGGAAAAATTTGTAAATTACGTAAAAGTACACATTGTGCAAACACGGTAAAAGCCATCTTATATAGCAGTTTTACCAGCAACAGTGCTACAAATTGGGGCAAAGAGCATGAAAAAATCGCTATAACCCAGTTTGAACGAACCACCGACCTAATAGTTGAGGACTGTGGACTTTTTGTCAGCACAAAGCAATGCTACCTTGGGGCATCTCCAGATGGTCTAATTGGACAAAATGGAATTATAGAAGTTAAGTGCCCCAGATCCTGTAGTACCAAAACTCCTCGTCAAGGCATCGAGACTAAAACAATAAAATTTGCTACAATTGAAAATGGAAATTTTACATTAAAACGAAATCACCACTATTACTATCAGGTACAGGGACAGTTACAAATAACGTCAAGGCAGTACTGTTATTTTATTGTATGGACACCTCTACAACTAGAGTATGAAAAGGTAATGAAAACCACTTTTAAAATAGTTATTTTCTAGGAAACGATGTGTTTATAAATATTATGTCTCTATCTCAAAAACAGAACAAAAATTTTTTTTTTAAATACATAGATACTCAGGAATAATATAGCCAGAAAGGTAAAACCAACAAATTTTCAAATTTTTACAAACCGTGTAAAGTTTTCCTCACAGTGCAATTATTTTCTATTGGAAAATATGAGATTCTTATTCCAGAAGTATTAAATGGGGATAAAACTAGTTTATCCTATTTAGCCTTCAAAGATAAAAAAAATACTCTTCTCAATATTTTCTTTAAAAATTTAATGGCTGGGCATAACTTCATCAATTTACGAAACAAAAAGTAAATAAGAACACTTTTTAAAATATTTAATACATTCATTTCATATAATATTTGATCGTATAAGTATCTATGATTTACAAATTTTATGAAATAATAATTAATGTAATTTTAACAATAATAATTTTGTTTCAGATATACAGAGATGACCAATTTTGGCAAGAAAAGATGGAACAGCAGTTAAAAACTTTTTTTTTTAGTTGCCTTCTTCCCGAAATGATAAATCCTCAATACCCCAACAAGAGAAAAATTAAAGACTTAAGATCGCAATTTTTAAATATTTCTGGTAGCTAATAATATAGTTATTGTAGTATTTTTTATTTTAATAAGTATTTTTAATTTGTACCATGAAAGGACCAACTTTATTGCCTACCTGTATTTTTAATAAAAATTTACAATATTATGACTGTTTTTATTTAGGGTATACTACCTAATAATAAAACCTACCAACATAGGCACACATAGAGTGGAAGGGGGGTAGCCAAAAAAAGCGTGTAAGTTCTTAAAAGTGACTTAAATAAAATATGTAGCAGCCTTTTCAACACTTCCTCCACCGTTCAAAAGTGGCTACAAAAGAAAACAAAACGTTCGTTTTCAAGAACTTCTATCAAAAGTGATTCCTACAAAAAAAATGCCGCATTCGTTTCATAAACTCACCCTAACAAAAAGTAAAAACCTTATCTACGCCCTTGGTCAAGAGACGGGGGCCACTGCCGCCCTCTCTATGGGCGCCCAAGCCTAACAAAATATTGTATTTTATTACTCTGCCTGGCATACTGTCCAATTTTTATTTAGTACTTAGCTTCTTAGAAGCATTGTCACTATACAGGAGTCAGGCTGCACCAAATTATAGCTGCCAGCCAACAAGATGGACAGAGAAATCTCATGTGACCAACGCCAAATTCGTGCCTGAATACTACTTTTAAATCGGTAAACCATGGATAAAATAATAAACACATTTCACCTTTAAGATGAATTCATATTTTAACAGGTTCAGACAGAAGCTCACTACATAAGCAATATATAGATCCCGTATAATAAGCATAAAATATAAAAACAATCGAATATGCAACAGTTGGTTACTCACTAAGAAACGAAACAAAAAATTCAATATAGCCCATTTTTGATTGCAACAAATCGACCGGATTTCGTTCAATTCTTATCCTTACCTAACATGAATAAGAAATTTTGAAAGCCCAAACACCAGTTTTGACAAAATGGTGAACGCGCCTTGAACATTTTGCCCTGCGGCGCATTATAAACCATCCCGGTCTAAGCCGAAAAATGTATGGTAACCCGAAGTTAATAGCACAACTACTAGTTACGTCTTTTTAATATTAACGCTTAGATATTCTGTTATTGGCACAGACAATACAAAAAGGAAAACATAAAATTTAGCCCAAAATTACCCCCGAAATAACTTCTTGTTCGACCACCTATAATTTTTTTCAGTGTATCATTATTCTCTCTGGATGTAAATTGTTTCACGTCAGCCTAGAATAAATTCTGCTGTATATAGGCAACTTCTATAACATGACAACAAAATTTACCTAAAACATGAGTTGCGCGCTGCAAGATAACGGACTTATTACGACATTGTTTTGTCTCAATTTTTGAATTCTTAAAGATAAGACATGGAAGTTCTAAGGTACATGGCTATTTTTTTGAAAAAAAAATTCTTAGCTACGATATTAACCTTGGAAAAGTGCCTAAAATACGCACCTTTAGTGGGCATTTTCTTATACATATTCTTATTTTTTTCAAAAAAGGGCTTTGTACCTTAGAAATACAAACATTCCTTTATTAAATTTTAAATTGTCCCGACAAATATTTCAAATGGCCTTTGCAGAATCCTGCAGTAGCGAAACGGTGTTTTTCATCCTCTAAATTTGCGCGTGGTAGAGCCTTAAGCCCTAAAATACGCAACTTTGCCTCAATTTAACCATCTTTTCTTATCTGTTACCGTTTTCGAGATCCCCTTGTACGCATACGAATTTGTAGCACCCTGTATAGCAAAATTGACCAAAATAAATGAAATTAAATTCTTTGTTTCAGGTTAATAATATGGCTCACCATTTAATTTCAGTCTCGATATTTTGTTTGATTTGTGCAACACATTCACCGTGTGCTTCGCATGCCGCTGTGGGACACGTAGAACAGCACAGATATGATGGATATAAAGATCCAAATATTCCTAAATCGGAAAATAATCCACAACTGACTTTAAGGTAAGATAACATACAGTGGCGTGCATACAATATAGGCAGAAAACATTGCCAAAACCCTGGGAACAATGAAACAAACGCCAACCAAAATTGTTTCTTTATATTTAAATTTTTATCCGTAATCCGGTAATATTTCTGTGTATGTAGAGAACCGGGACCGAAAAGTTAATTATTTAAGAGCAAACAGTAGTCGATGAGTCATTACGAACTAATACATACTGCATTTCCACCACATCGTGCATACTATACCTGCTTCTAGCGATGGCAATAAAAAAAAATTTAGATACAAAATATTGTATAAACGAATTTCACGAGAATTAAGGAGCGCGGCGTGGAGATTTTGAAAATAATATTAGGGCATCATTTGTAATTTTAATGGAAAATAAGAATGTAACATAAATAGCCGTAATATTTCTATTTTTATGTTCTGCATGGCGGATGATATAAGTTAAACCTATATAATTGATCTTTTAAAAACATTTCTATTTTTAAATGGTAGGAATAAAAGTCTGTCTAAACCACAATATCTTTAATAATGGAAAAAATTGTTTAGGGGTAATTTACATTGGTGAAAGAGAACATGTTTCGACCTTAGTGAAGGTCATCATCAGCTCTAAAAAGAGAACCCTTTTAAGTGACGTAGAAAAGCTAATACATTGGTATAAAAATGATGGAATACAAATCAAACAGGGGTAGAGGTATTTAAAACATAATGTCACTAGATAGTGTAAACTTGGGGGTATATGGGGTTAGGCAGAATGTGACGGAAGCCCTTTTGTTCACCCCTGGTTGGGTAAGAAATGTTGAAAGTAGAAAAAGGTTTAAAGATAATTTTAAAAAATAATATCAAATATTAAAATCCAAAATTTTTTATATTAAGGATTTAATGGGCAAAGGTGAATTCACCATGATTTAATAGGGGTTAAGGTCATAACGTATGCCTTATAGGTATGTGGTATTTTAAAAAATAGTTTTTAGTATAAAATATTTTAATTTGAATAAAAAAGTAAAAAAAGGGGAGGAGAACCAATCATCCTGACGCTGTTTCTAGTTCTTCTCTTATAGTAGTATTTTATTATTATTTATTTTACTAAAAACTATTTTTTTAAATACCACATACCTATTAGGCATAAGTTATGACCTTAACCCCTATTAAATCATGGTGAATTCACCTTTGCCCAATAAATCCTTAATTTAATAAAAAAATTAGGATTTTAATTTTTGAAATTATTTTTTTAAATTATCTTTAAACCTTTTTCTACTTTCAACATTTCTTACCCAACCAAGGGTGAACTGAAGGGCTTCCGTCACATTCTGCCTAACCCCATATACCCCTAAGTTTACACTATCTAGTGACATTATGTTTTAAATACCTCTACCACTGTTTGATTTTTATTCCATCATTTTTATACCAATGTATTCGCTTTTCTACGTCACTCAAAAGGGTTCTCTTTTTAGAGCTGATTCACTAAGGTCTCTTTCACCAATGTAAATTACCCCTAAACAATTTTTTTCATTATTAAAGATATTGTGGTATAGACAGACCTTTATTCCTACCATTTAATTATTAACCACTGTGAGAATGGACTACTTCTTGAATCTTATTTCTATTTTTATTTTGAAAACAAATAAGTTATCTTCCGCCAAATTAGAAGTTCTTGTGAACCCCCTAGTAAAATTTTTAATTAGACAAACCAGGAAACGATGCCGCGTTTCACGCTGGTATGGACGCTCTTAAAACTGTATTTAAAATTTTAGGTACGTATTTAAAAAAATTGACTTGTGATTGGTATAATAAAACTAATAACACCATTTTGTAGAATATAAAAACCGCTTTTTGTTTTTTCAGTCAAAAATGAAGGCGCAAAAAATTAAAAACCAAAACTAAAAAAGTATTCGTAATATTTACAATTTTCTTTCACCAAATTATTAAGCCTCAAAATATGCAATTTTGCCTTAATTTAACCATCTTCGTATCTCTTACCGTTTTCAAGATCCCCTGGTACGGACACGAATTTGTAGCACCCTATACAGGGTGCTACAAATTTGCGTGCGTGCATGAGGATGGACCTGGAATTTTTATTACGGTTTTAGGGTTTTATATGCTTTAGAAACCTAATACAATTAAAACATTTTAAAAATTTTAAGGTTACGTCATCAAATAACACATTTAATATTTAAAATTATCCCTTTTTACCCATTACGGTCCTGGCAATTATTTTTAGGATTAAATATTAAAATTGCATTACAGGAAGTGAGACGTATGGTTCAAGCCATTAACTATTTTAATAAAATTAGTCAGACAGTCAAGGTCAAATATTTCAACAAGTCAATAAAACGCATAGTTTTTAAAGCATAGGAAGTAATTATATTTTTTATTAATGTTTTTATATTTTATTTAATCATAACACTTACTTTAATTCGTATAATTTTGTCCTGAGACCTCAAAATATTTTAAAATAGAAAAAGGAACAGTCATGAATGAAAAAGAGGTACGTAACAGTAGAGTGAAGTTGAAACAAAAATTTGAAGGTTCTTGGGCAAAACTTTAAGACAAATAATAGTAATCGCTATCTATAACAATTTTTCCTTGCTAGATAATACATCTAAGAAAATAGTGAAATCATAAAGAAAAATGAAAACTTTTAATTAACAGTTAATTTCCTTGTAATAATAATTGTATCGTATTTTATTTATAGGTGTCTAACTAAAAAATCTTAAAACTATACCACGGCCTAAAAAATGTTTAAATAATTTACAGGGCCGTAAGGAAATTAATTGATAATTTTAAATGTATTATTTGATGACGAAACATTAAAATTTTTAAAATGTTTTAATTGTATTAGGTTTCTAAAGCCTATAAGTCCCTAAAACCGTAATAAAAAATTCAGGACCGTATTTAAAAAAATTGACTTGATGGTGGTATCCAAAGAACGAAATGTCGCATTTAAAAATTAAAAAGGCCATGTTGTAGATCATAAAAAACGGCTATGAAAAAGTGTTTCTTGTTGTTTTCCAAAGTCAAAACTAAAGGCGCAAAAAATTAAAAACTAAAACTGAAAATTTCGTTTTTTTTCGGATATCTCCGAAGGCATTTGAAATATTTAGAATTTTCTTTTACCAAAATATTAAGCCCCAAAATATGCAATTTTGCCTTAATTTAACCATCTTCGTATCTCTTACCGTTTTCGAGATCCCCTGGTACGGACACGAATTTGTAGCACCCTGTATATGTAAATAGATCTCATTAATTGATATACTTACAATAATTGGCTTTATATATTGCAGAGAAAAACTTTCAAAAGCTCAGCCCGACAGCCATTTTGATGCCAACCAAATAGCAGATTTTAAAAATGACCAATCCGATCACATACTTAAACGAAGTGTTGAGAAGGACAACACGAGTACTGACAATGATAGTGAATTTTTAGAGAAAATTTTTCTTAAATATGGAGACGGTAATAAGATGACAGTAGAAGGTTTTGAGAAGCTTTTAAGGAGGTTAGATTTATTAACTATGGTATCCAGTCGGTTGCACTTGCACGAGGATGGGGAGGAACATGACATTTTAGACTTGGATGTTCAAACGGAGGTACAAGAAGTGTTGGAACATAATAGCACGGTAAGTTAAAAAAATTTGTAAAAACGTAAATAAATCATCACATTGTTGGGTGTAAAAATGTTAAAGACATACGAAATAGTAGTTTGTATAACAAGAGTGGAAATGGTGTCCATATCGCACGAGAAAATAAATTGAGCACGACACCGTAGGCGCAGTGCTTAAACTTCCGAGCGCAATATGGACAATCCACATGAGTTATACAGTATATTTTTTCTACGGCTCAACTTCCGAACTACATATGAAAAATTTTAAAAAATTATTCAAATTAGGCATCAAACAAATTTTTAGTTGGCCGTGAACTTGTGAGAAAGATAATAAAAAAACAATTTAAGAAAAACTCAATTCGTTGGAAAATCAATGGACCAAATTACACAGTAACAAATTTATCAATTTGGGTAATTTCTTATATTTACACAAAATCACTTTGAATATATCTATCTTACTCACATTCGGCGTTGTGCAGAGTAACAGACAAAGGGAGATGTATTTATTAATAAAAATGAACAATTTATTTTTCTTAACCATTTAATTAAATTGTTCTGCTGAAAGGCACAGAAGAAAAATAGGTTTGTTGGGGTTTTTCTGCTTGCGTAAGAATTTAATTCCAAACGTACAACTAAATAGCTGTAGTACTTGTTTTAAACAGTTAAAAACGCCTTTTGTGCATTAATATGAACTTTTTAAAATAAGAAAGTGCATCCGTGGACACATTTTTAGTTCGGTACAAATCTGGGAAAAGATTTGCATATTTTTGAAATATATTTTTAACCTCACTTCTGTCAAGTGTCAGAAAAGGACTCATAAAATTTACATATAATGATCTGATCACTGTGATTGGTCAGTTTCATAGCCTAATTAGGATGGATATGAAATCATATTCGTTCAGTTAACTGGAATAGCTCACTTTGCCAATCACTTTAGTATAAAGGAAACAGCAAATTTCCATGTGGGAGTAGAAAAAACATACATCCAATCATGTTAATAGTATTTTAACTGGCTTTAAAATGTGGCTAAAGAAATATTCACGAGAGAACTCGTTTTTCGACATTTGACATCCAGATATATGACCTCGGCCGGCTGATTAGGACTTTCAAAATTTCCCCAGATTTTGACAGAGACGTATTCAGCCAATGTTTGATTCATAAACGTGTGATATTCTGTTTTAGACTATAACTAATAATTAATTATGGATCATAACTATTGTTTGCCTAGTACCGCAGCTGATGCCATTGCTGAGAAGGTATTTTTAAACAGTTTAAATTTATTTTTACAATAATTTCTTGCATTTAGTCATATAACGCATTTGAACCTGCTTTTTAGAAGGCGCCTTCTTGGCGTAGGGGTATAGGCTCTCCACTTTGGAACTAAGGGTCGCGGTTTCAAACCCCGCTTCGGACAAAACTTTTTTTATTTTATTTGTTTTTCAGTAATTATTTATTTTTTCAATCGATTTCAACTAAAAAAAATGCAAAACAATTAGTATTAACCTTAAATCTTTAAAATAAAAAAATATTTCGCAATTATTATGAATGTCCCACTTATAATGGAAATAAGCTTATATTTTCGGTATTTCTGAATTGAATGTTTTGAATTTTAGTATGGTTTCGTGTGATCTTAGGAAGCATTTTTTTATTGCTAAAAATTTTAGTACGGATTTATATAGGTTGTAAAATAATAATTCACCTTTAGCGATTATTAGTTTTCATTTTTGTACAACTAAAAGTTTCGGTATTTGACAAATTCTGATTGATGATTCTTATTATTGTGGTCTGTTAAACTGTTTTTTAAAATTAACATTTCAACCTTTTTCTTGTCAATACATTGTGTTTTTTTGAGGGTGCTAGATTTAGGGGCTTAGCACCCCCGAACTACGCCTATGTCAATATTAGATATATTATATAACAACACATTAGTATATAAATATTAAAGTAACATTTCTATTGTACGTTTTACTCAAATATTCTTCCACGACTTTTTCTATTTACCACTGTGTCGACCGGTAAGCATATTATCTACTATCTGTGTTATAATTACCTATTTCCAAACGAGGAAAGAACACAAGGGATATAGGCAAATTAAAGAAGCTGTCATTTCTTAATCCGTTTTGCAACTTTTTACCTTCATTTTATTGCAATCTTGTTTAGCATGACAACAATAACTATTAGTGGCTTTAAAAATATTATTCGTTTAAAGTTTAAACATACATTTTTCATATTAAAAATTTGTAATTTCAAAGTTCGATCCATGTAATTTACGTCAAGTCATACCAACATAATACACTAAAATTAACCAGCATGTCATTCATATCACGTGATTGGGCCAGGATCTCGCGAGTTGTATCATGAATATTACTATATACTATCACGAACTTCCTTCTAGAAGTAATATAAAAATGAATGCGTTGCAGTATTTTTTAGAATAATTTTTCTAGCTAAAATATTTGGGGCTCTAATTGGGAGAAAAGAATGGCCTAGGTATCTATGAAGGGCCAAAGGCAAAGTGTGCCTAAGTCAATTTTTTTCATTTCTGAGAAAAACTAGTTTAAGAGTTTTATTTGTTGTTGGAAAGGGTACAGGCCAATTCAGCACAGACCTTCCCTATAATAAAAGTAAATGGGTAAATTGAGCACCAACCTAACCAGGTAGCCTATTATACTATGAATTTATGCCTTAATGAAACTGGTAATTTCATAAGACAATATACATATATTATTATTATATTCCCTTTTCTCTGCTCGTGTAATATTATAACAATTGCCGCTGCGCACACTCTTCTTGTGACGTGTTTGTTGAACTGATAATAAAAAACTATGCTTGTATGGTTAAATGGAGGCGGCAATCGAAATCGACCAAGAACTGCCGGCCGTTATCAGTGAACAAAACTGAAGGTGTAGTGTAATTATCGATAACGACCGGCTGGCGGACGGACAGTCCACTGACTGACGTCCGCTGATCGGCCGACTGAACGTAAGTAGACCAAGGTGTCCCCAAAAAAAGTCCAGACTGTTTAGGTCTGGGGATCTAGCTGGCCAAGACCATTCGCGTGTCGGAGCACTAAAATAAGCACCGTCGGTACACAAACCACATGCGATTTCGCAATAAAACATCTTTCAAAAATCTCCTACATGACAATGTTTTAATATTTACCTATAGTATGAGTCGGAAATAATAGTCAGTGATGCATGGCTTTCATATAGAGTGTAGTGGGTTGTACGAAGTTAGGGGAGACAATTCCAGTGTTTTTTTGAAATTTTAATAGAGCAGAATATTTATTTTTGTGAAATTTTTTTCCTCTGACTTTATATAAGCCGTTGCTCTCGTTATGAAAGCGATAAGTCACTGACTATTATTTCCGACTCATACTATAGGTATATACAGCGAAGTAAAGCAATAGCAGTCACTTAAGCAGAAGCAACATAATTATAGAAAACGAGTATTTCTGAATGGAAAAATTTATTTTTCCTGTTATTTTAACAAATTTCATCAATTTAGCATTAATATTTCTACCTTAATTAATATATTAATATTGGTCGGAAAGTTCCACAAACAACCAAACCACATCGTTTTATTTAAAATTATATAATTTTTTTATTTTGTTCATTGCATACTATTTATTACCCAGAAAATCATTCTATTTAAATTTAAAACCTGCTATATATTTTAAACCTTTATTTAAGTATAAAGAAATAAAATGAAAAATGTTTGTACTAGATAACTACATGCCAGAAAATTCCTAACCTTGAGTAAGATATACTCAATACTTATCAAGTTATTTATAGATACTAGATAATAGACTACTTAAGAATTTATTTATCTAGGTTGTGCAAACGCGTAAGATCTAGATATTAATATTTTTTTATTTTTATGACCCCGCATTACCTCGTACTTTTGGTATTGTACACTATAGATAACATTATCTATATAAGGTAGATATTATACAAGGTGTCAAAAAGAATATTGCAAATATTTCAAAAATCGTTGTAATTGTACAGGGTTAGTCAGAAAAAATTCAAAATTTTTTATATTTATTTTAAATGGAACGCCTTGTATATTTTTAAATAATAATAAATATAATAATAAAATAAAAATCCCTTCACATCGTTTGTGTAATGGCAGTCATGTGCGGAAAAATATCACATTGCGCATTTGTTGAAAAGCGGTTTTCTATATGAGGCGAAAAAATTATGTATTTCTTTTTTGAAATCTATCGGTTGCCGCTAGTGGCGTATCTAGGGGGGGCTGCCCCGCAACCTAATTTTTCTTCTCACGCTTGGAGTCTTAATTTAAATCATTAAATATAATGTATTCTTTGCTTAGATTACAAAAGTTTTGTAGGAAACGTTTAGTTTTTAAAATGTTCCTTCTAAAACTCCTGTTTTATATAAAGATTAAGGGTTCGGACGCATACCGTTTTAGTTATTGATTTATGATGAAATTTTAAAAGAAAACGAGTAAAAAGAATAATATTTTATAGTATTTTTCTATTATACAGGGTGTGCCAGTAAGGTGTCTGTCTTAGATAGCACCTAAACAATTAAAGATAGGGAAAAAAGTGTCATACAAAAGTTACAGGGTTTTTTAGGATACATAATATAAAAATATTTTCTAATCTACAGGGTGGTCCTAAAAAGTGGTACTGAATAATAAAATAGAAAATTAAATGGGACACCCAGTATAATTTTCTAGAATATGATTCAATGGAATAAGGATTTTGCAACCCTATTAAAATTTTTGAAGTGAAATGCAACGTTGCCAAGTAATTAATTTTTTTCCGAAATTTTAGTAATTTTAAGGGTATCGTTAAAAAATCATAGCAACCTGTGGATTAACCCTAGGCAAATATAATTTACGTTGTAAGTACTTTAAGGTACGATATATTGATCTATAATAATGTTTTTTAAATCTCTTGTACAGAGCGTTCATTACAAGTTGGACAACTCGATAGTTTTAAAAATGTTTTATTTCAATTTTTTTAAATGGGAGCCCCCTAATTTTTTTAGGCAAAAGAATTTATCTTTCGATAACCTTACTATTTTGTTAAACATGTCATATATCTAAATATCATAGTTTTTGAAATATTTTAGGATTTGTCTTAAATCAGGGTAAAAAAGGAAAGTTCTAATTAAACTATTTAGTCAAGATTGCTTTGGAACAAAAAATAAATAATTTTCTTTGTCACAGTGGTCATTGCAAAATTATTTCGCCAACATTTTGTGCTTTATTACTGTTTAAATTTTAGTTTCCTGCACTAACTTTATTCATAACGCATATTTCTATGTCGATAAAGTTAGTTCGGGAAACTAAAATTTAAACAGTAATAAAGCACAAAATGTTGGCGAAATAATTTTGCAAAGACCACTGTGACAAAGAAAATTATTTATTTTTTGTTCCAAAGCAATCTTGACTAAATAGTTTAATTAGAACTTTTTTCTTTTTTACCCTGATTTAAGACAAATCCTAAAATATTTCAAAAACTATGATATTTAGATATATGACATGTTTAACAAAAAAGTAAGGGTTTCGAAAGATAAATCATTTTGCCTAAAAAAATTAGGGGGGTCCCATTTAAAAAAATTGAAATAAAGCATTTTTAAAACTATCGAGTTGTCCAACTTGTAATGAACGCTCTGTATAAGAGATTTAAAAAACATTATTATAGATCAATATATCGTACCTTAAAGTACTTACAACGTAAATTATATTTGCCTAGGGTTAATCCACAGGTTGTTATGATTTTTTAACGATACCCTTAAAATTGCTAAAATTTCGGGAAAAAAATAATTACTTGGCAACGTTGCATTTCACTTCAAAAATTTTAATAAGGTTGCAAAGTCCTTATTCCATTGAATCATATTCTAGAAAATTATACTGGGTGTCCTATTTAATTTTCTTTTTTATTATTCAGTACCACTTTTTAGGACCACCCTGTAGATTAGAAAATATTTTTAGATTATGTATCCTAAAAAATCCTTTAACTTTTGTATGACACTTTTTTCCCTATCTTTGATAGTTTAGGTGCTATCTAAGACAGACACCTTACTGACACACCCTGTATACTTGTCTGTTCCATTTTCCCTTTTTAGAGCGATTTTTACAACAAAAACAAAAAACAACTAGGTATTTATTTTTAAAGAGAAAAATTAAAGTAAAAATTTTAATTGAAACATTTTTTATGGAAGAAGTGTGATAATTAATAATAAAAAAAATTGTACGGGAAGGAAAGAGAATGCTTTATTATGAATATACAAAACGGCACTTAAGAAGGAATATTTTAAAACCTAAGAATTTGTACCAAAAACTGCTCTTAGATTTACGCTCCTAAGATACATGATTTCTGAAAAAATCATCAATTTTGGAGTGGTGAGCGATGTTTACTAGAGTCATACATACTAAATAATAATAAAATACTTAAAAATAAGTAAATATCGCTCTCACGCTCTCCACGCCAAAATTGATGATTTTTCAGAAATTATGTATTTTTGGAGTTTAAATCTAGGAGCAGTTTTTGGTGCAAATTATTAGGTTTTGAAATACTCTTTCTTAAGTACCGTTTTGTATATTCATAATAAAGCATTCTCGTTTCTTCCCGCACTATTTTTTTTTAATTATAAATCATCACACTTCTTCAATAAAAAATGTTTCAATAAAAATGTTTACTATATTTTTTTTCTTTAAAAATAAATAATAATAAATTATTTTTTGTTTTTGTTGTAAAAATAATTTATTGCATTGGGTTATATTTTTGTTGATTTAAAATAGCTATAAAAAAGGGAAAACGGAACAGACAGGGGCAGGACAGGACTCTACCCGTATGACGAAATTATTTAAATAATTTTATTTTATTAAACTTATCAAATAACTTGCAGACATTTTTGACACTTATTTTTTTCTATTTCAAAATCTTTTTTACCAGGGCTTCGCCCTGCCAGCAGACCCCCTCTAGCTACGGCCCTGAAGCCCTGTCTGAAAGGGATGGACATTTATGAGCTTTTATGGCCTAAGACATCATTAAAGGTTTATGGCAGCCAAAAAATTAACGGTATATTTTGAACCCTACTTTAAATACGTTGCCTTGTAACTTGTAAGTTATATATAATAAAATAAGTAATTCTGGGAAAATTGAAAATAAAAAACACATTAGTATCAGCGACACTTGGTACGAGACACTTATAGCGCGAGGTCGACTCGTACTTGACCGCCGTAACATTTTTTAATTTAAAAATGGTAAAAATAGGCCTTGCAGTGTCTAAATGTAGTTAAATATCTTTAAGCATAAACAATAATGTCAAAACTGATGAGGATACTACATCCAATAACATTTTTGTAGTGCTTCAACAAGGAAACCATTGAAATTCTGCAACAAAGCACTCAGGACGGCTTGAACCACACAACCTTTTCCGAGACGTGTCCCCTGCTCATTTACAGCCTCCTTGCAGAATCCTGCCCCCCGAGCGACAGTGAGGAATTCAACGTGGCAACCCCGAGGACCTCGGGCTCCGACCCCTGGATATGGCTCTATTCTTGCGCGGCTGTGTTTGTTATAAGTATTTGCGGTGTTGGAGCTTTAATTATTATCCCACTAATGCAGAAAAGGTTTTATAAACCTTTAATTCAATTTTTGGTAGCTTTAGCTGTAGGTAAGTAAATGTGTTTGTATTAATTATTAGTATCTACGCTTTTTAATTAGAGCTGTATCACAGATGCTCTATCAAAGCAAGAATATGCTTTATCCACAACGCTTTCAGAAATTTTAACTTACAATAACATACAGGGTGATTCACGTTGAGTGACCTATTAGAAGATCTCGGAAACGAGTAAACTTATCTTTCTAAAAATTTGATAGAAGGCATAATTGGCTTTGAGCTTTTAAAATATTATCTTTTTAGGTTTTTGTTACTTCCGGTTATACCGGAAGTTAATGCCAACTTTGCTATTTCAAATGGAACACCCTGTATATTTTAGCATTTTTGATTACCTTATTAAAATCTAAATAACTTCTTCGTGTCTAATAACGATACAGATGGCGCTCCGTGCCACATCTTACTGGTGTGTCCCACCACTGTGCTGCCATAAGCAGCTTTGAGTTCTCTTTGTTTTGTCGGATCCTAGCTCTACTGATGAGTCATGATATGACGAAACGCGTCTAGGGATGGATCTGACGAAATAAAGAGAAATTCTTCTTCTGTAAATAACTTTTGTTAATATTGATCTATTCCTATCTCTAACCGTTTTTGAGATATGAATTATAAAAGGATTTTTTTGTGTAAAAACGCTCCGAGAAGAAAGTTTAGTAACTCTGAAACTAATAAAGGTAAACATTTAAAAATTTCTAAGCTTTCAAGTAATACATAGATCTTTAGTTTAAATTACTTAGGTTTCACGTTTTTTATACAGGGAGTTCTTAAAATGGTGCCAATGTTTCCATTTAAATAAATTAATGTGCATAAGTCAATTTTTGCAAATGGAACATCCTATTTGTTAGCTTACTAACGTGTAGAGAATTAAATTTCCTATCTAAATGCCTTTTATGTTACAATCCATATTTTTAGTCGTTTTGGAATTATGAGTAATTTAAATAAAAATCTTAAAATTTCTGTTTGTGTTAATGCTACATTATTTTTGAAAAGAATACTTCGACTGGGATTTTCGTTTAACTTTGAAAATTAGAAATAGCTAAACAACGAACATAGCCGCTTAATAGCAAATGGTAACAAAGCTCAAAGTCAAACGAAAATCCCAGTCGAAGCCTTCTTTGCAAAAAATCGTGTCGCATTAACACAAACAAAAATTTTAAGATTTTTTATTTAAATTGCTCATAATTCCAAATCGACTAGAAATGTGGATTGTAACATATTAGGCATTTAGATAGGAAATTTAATATTCTACGCGTTGGTAAGCTAAAAAATAGGGTGTTCCATTTGCAAAAATTGACTTATGCACATTTATTTAAATGGAAACATTGGCACAATTTTAAGAACTCCCTGTATAAAAAACGTGAAACCTAAGTATTTTAAACTAAAGATCTATGTATTACTTGAAATCTAACAAAATTTTAAATGTTTACCTTTATTAGTTTCAGAGTTACTAAACTTCGGAGCTTTTTTACACAAAAAAATCCTTTTATAATTTATATCTCAAAAACGGTTAGAGATAGGAATAGATTAATATTAACAAAAGTTATTTAGATTTTAATAAGGTTATCAAAAATGCTAAAATATACCGGGTGTTCCATTTGAAATAGCAAAGTTAGCATTAACTTCCGGTATAACCGGAAGTAACAAAAACCTCAAAAGATCATGTTTTAAAAGCTCAAAGCCAATTGTGACTGCTATCAAATTTTTAGAAAGATAAGTTTACTGGTTTCCGAGATCTTTTAATAGGCCACTCAACGTGAATCACCCTGTATAATATAGTAAAAATTAAAATATTGTTTTAAGGAATTCAAATAATTATAACAAATAACTGTCATCAAAATATTCAGGTGAAGAAGCTTTGAAAAGTCACAAAACATTGCTGCAAAAAAATCTCCTTCATTAAGAGGTCTCCACACACATTTATCTATTTGTCCACGGCTTTTGTATAATATGTTCATTATATATGTGTTTGCTCAATAATAATACCCATTATTCATTAGTGAATAATGAACTCATAATTCACTAGTGAATAATGAAATCGACAGGTAATGCGATTTGAAATAAAAAAATATCATTGGTCGTTTCCCCTGTAAGGTCCATCCATAATACGATTTTGTGTGTATGATGAAAAATTCAAGCATGCCATGAAAAGTCAAGTCGAAGCGCTTTGTAATTTTAATTTGAAACGTCAAAATATAGTTCAACTTATCAACTTTAAAGTTAAGAATTGTATTAAAAGAACTTACAAAATGATTAGAGATAGTGAAGATGAGATGTGTTATACCCCACCAGATATACAGGAAGCAGCAAAAATAGCATGTTTAAGTTTATTACCAGAAAAATCGAAAACACTTTATGTGTCTGCTTATGATTCGTTTGTACAATGGAGGATTGATAAGAAAAGTTTTCACATATCTTCAGCCATTATACTTGTAGACGCAGGCGGGGATATAACTGCATTGAAACAAAACAGTGGATGGAAATCCACGGCGGTAGCAGAAGGATATATTGATGACTCAATGAAAACAGCTAAAAAAATATCAGACCCGATCCAGAAAAATCCTTTTGGTGAGGCAGTATCTACATCTACATCTACTACAACGAATAACCAAGATGTTAATGTAGAATTAAATTCAATTCCTACAATTAACTTGGCACATTGTGTGAATACAAATATTACTATTAATATTTCTAAATAAATAAAGATATTTAGTAATTCTGGCTACAATTATTATTGGATAGTCGTGGACAAAGTATGGTATTCTACTCATATATAATGGCTTTTATTCACTTGGATAAAATCTTTATCCGCGTGAATAATAGCCACCATTATGCTTGTTGAATAATATACTATTAGTCTAATATATGTTTACACTATTATTCACTAATAACTTGTACATAATTAATTAATTTTTAAATATATTGTTCTCCATCAGCCAAACAGGCAGTCTGCCCTTAACTGTATTAAGTGTGTAAGTGTAAGGCCGAAACTTTGGGTCCCTTTTTATTTTTTATAAAATATTAAATATTAGGCCTCTTTGAGTAAAAATGGACGGATTTTTCAAATCAGAAATCTTTTGTTTTTTTTTATTTTGGCTCTAAATGTTCAGGACCGTAATGAAATGAGAAAGATAATTTTAAAAATGTGTTATTAGATGACATTGATGACAAAACGTTAAAATTTCAAAAACTTGTACATTGTATTAAATTTCTAAAGCTTAGAAATCCCTAAAACTGTATTTGAAATTCCAGCTCCGTATTTAAAAAAATTGACTTGAGGTTGGTAACTAAAGAACGAAACCTCGAATTTGAAAACTAATAACGCCATCTTGTAGAATATAAAGAACGGCTATGAAAAAGTGTTTTCTATTTTTTTTTCCAAGTCAAAAATGAAAGCGCAAAAAATTAAAACCAAAAATGAAAACTTCGAGTTTTTTCGGATATATCCGAAAGCATTCGGAATAATTAGAATTTTTTTTCACCATACCAGCTTTCGGACTCTGTTACTGACGTACGTAAAAAGCAATTTCTTTCGATGGGTTTATAAATCGATTAAGAAAACAATTTTGTGTATAAGTTTTTAGAAATTAAACAAAAAATATTAGAAAGTCCTTTTGGGTTCAAAACAATTAAAGACAATGAGTCAAAAACTATACTGCCGTCCTTTTGGTTTGTCATATATATTTAAATCATTTATTTTTTAATTTAACAACACTATATTGACTTTCCAATTATTCTGTTATTAATTCTAAACAACTTTTAATAAAATAATTTTTCAAAAACAATTCTAGTTTTTTTAACAGTTCAATTTTTAGTCACAAATTTGTGTTGTAAAAAAAATGTAAAACAAACTTATGTCTTCATTTGTGCATTTTAGGGATGTGAAAATGTTAAAACACTTACACTGAGAAATAATATTTGTAATTTTTGCTGATTACGCTTTCGCCTACTTATTGTTTTATGTTGCATTTGCTAGCTAAAAAATTTTGATAAGTCGAAGCACGTGCATTTTCCTGCACAGTTTTTTGTTTGCTGATTGAAGCGTAAAATTATCATTAAGATTTTGTTTTTTAATGGTAATTCGCTTTTATTTTAACTCCGCAACAAAACAAATGCTCCTAGTGATTTTTGTTTTGCAAACAAAAGTTTTTGATAAGAGTTTAAAATTGCACAAATATAACCTTGAGTATTGGTTAACTAGCCCATTTAATAAGATAATAAAATATTTTTGTAAGCCTTTACTTAGTTCTTCTATAAAAATATCCTTAAAGTATGCAGTCGAATCTATCCCTCATGTCCTTAATTATTGCTCTTGAAAAGTAACTTAGCTAAAAGGTAAAGGTGAACGAAAAATAGAACTTTCAAGTTTCAAGGCTTGTTGTTTATTTTAGTTATATTTATTTAGTTTCAAACCAGTTTCATAGGTCGTTTTACAGAATCGAAAACATTGAGGAGCAAAAAACTAGGCAAATTATCGAGTGTTTTTTCGCCAATGAAAAAGTAGCATATATGTGCGTGTGGGAAAGTTATTTTCATGCAGAAAAAAATTTGAAGAAAAATATATAAGCCAAAGAAAATCCTAATACTTACTTATTTTTACATTGTATTGTAAAAAATATTGAAAATTAAAAAAAAATATACTTTCTCCAATATCAGTCCAAATTTAAAAAGTTTTTAAAAATCCATTAATAAACATGGCCATGATTCGGGCCAAGGCAATGTTTTTGATCTAATTTAATATATAGGGCGATTCAAAAGTCGTTTGGAAAATACAGTGTCCAAAATTTTAAAAAAAGTAGTATTTTTTAAATAATTAATAAACTAGTAGAGACTTTTAGATAAAATTTGGTGAATTAAATGATAAGGTAAATATGCCTAATTTGAAAGTACAATGCACTCTCAGAGATAACCAGTGGCGTCGATACAATATTATTCTGCGATATTCTTTATGAAAATTATGTTTCGCCACTGATTTTTTTTGTATTTTATTTTTTTTTTGAATCCTTACTTTAACTATAATAAAAACGCTATCTTCTATTTTTTTGATACGGGGGATGGTTGAAGAGTAAATAATTTTTTTTAAACATAACTACGAAGTCAGTGTAAATAGCAAGGAAATTGGGGTAGGATCAATTTCCTACGGCTTTATAATCCTTATTGACGGCTCCTCGTCGAAAGTCTACGCGGACTTAATGACTCTGTCATGACAAAATTAGGGCGAGATTACAAGACTAGCCCCTTTGATTGGTCCATGCCGAAATTCCTTTGGTAAAGCGTTTTTTTTATACATTGTCCAACTTAGGAGCATTAATATGATTTTTTTTGGTAGGTACCATTATGAAAAATATAATTAATAGTAGTTTGTACAACAAGAGTGGATATGAACGGCAGTAGAGTTTTGGACTTGCATTGTCTTTATTTGTTTAGAATCAGTGAGTGATTCTAAACAAATAAAGACAATGAAAGTCCAAAACTCTACTGCCGTTCAAGAAACGTCATTGTCTCCAACCTTTAAACCGACACAAGAGTGGATATGATGTCCATATCGCACGAGGAAGTAAATTGAGCACGACGCCGTAGGCGGAGTGCTCAAACTTCCGAGGGCAATATGGACAATCTACTCGAGTTGAACAGTATATTTTTTCTACGACTTTATGCTAAAAAATGCAAAAAAAAAGTTTGTAGGTTGCCGGGCTCGAACTCACGACCATTGGTTCCACAGTCCAATGCTTTAACGGCTGGACTATGGAAGCGTTTAGTTAATTATCGGAAAACCAACTAATAAATGATGCTACATGAAAATAATTTTCTATGGACATTCAGCAGGTTGCATTATTAATAAATTTATTATAAATGCGTCTAGATTTTATTATATTGAACAAATTAATAACAAATTGTACCATATGCATTTAAATTATATAATTTAATGTCTTGAAAAAGAAGGCGGAGCCTCAGTAAAAATAATATACTGTGATTGGTCAGTACTTTTATTAACAACAATAGCTTCTCTGTAATTGGTCAGTTTCATTACCTATCTAGGATGCATATGAGATTTTCCCGCACAGTTAACTGGAATAGTCTACTTTACTCGCCACTTAAGTATAAAGGAAACAGCAAATTTCCATGTGGGGGTAGAAAAATAATTTTCCATTTCCATCGTCGTCGATGATTTAAGAATTAATGCTCATTTAGCTAGATTTCGTTTTTAAGTCTAGGAAAATTATTCCTAAACCATTCCTCATATCACGAAAATACGGGAGAGGGTTTTTATTACAATTAAAGTAAGGATGTATAAAAAAATTAAATTTAAAAAAAGCAGTGGGTAACATAATTTTTATAAAGAATATCAAAGCCCCCGTCTTGTTACGCCTATTTCCACCGTTTTCCATTTTTCCATATTCCATGGTTTCTTTCTTTTAGGTACTCTTGCTGGGGATGCGTTACTTCACCTTCTTCCCCACGCAATGGGCGGAGGCCACGGACATGTTCACGGCAGTGAGAACGGTCACCAAGACCCTCATCTTGAGAACACGTGGAAGGGACTGGTGGCCATGTTAGGTTTAACATTTTTTTTTATCATGGAAAGACTGATTTTAGTAGCTGGTAAATGGAGAAAGAAGAAGCAGAAACATAAGACTGATGCAGTAAGTTTTGTTTACCCACTTTCGTGCTTGATATCAAATAGATCTTGCGGGAAATTTATTATTTAAAAGGGGTATTTTTCTCGTTTTACATAGATTTTTTTTAGCATGCCCACGTAAAAGTATACAATGACAAGGGCGAAAGAAGAACGTCCACTCAGTGCATGGACAAATACAATACATCACCTTATTGTTATAAGGATATAATGAACGACCCACGTAAGTGTGCATGGCAGTTCTTGCAATATATATTTTGTTTCTTTTTCTCGTAAAGATACTTTCTGAAAATATATTTAAAAATTGCGGTGACGTTGTTTTCTTAAGTAGTAATTTTTTCGAGCTGTTATTATAAATATTTTTTAAAGTTCTATTTTATACTATAAGTTTTTTTATCTTTGTGGTATAATAAATATAATAATAATACCGAATATTTCACTCATGTATAAATTTTCCTATAAGAAACGTTAAAAATAAAAAAATATCAGCGGATATACAACGTTGCCTAGACAACGTTGTATATCCAACACACAACAATCGAACCTATTTGACGAGACAGTTTTTTTTTTACCTTTTTACTGCGAACGTGATCGTTATTGTTATGAGTTCCCTTCGGGAAATTCATTGCTTTTGAAAAACAAACCCTCTCAACAGATAACGACAAAGATATAATTATGGCATAAATGAAAAAATATAAATATTATTTACCTAAAAAAAAAAAAAACCCAACCCGGGTTTATATATATTTCATTCTAGAAATATTCTCCCTAAATACCGCTCGTGCATAAAAATTAACCAGATAATTTTCATTCAAGCTTGTTATACTAATTCCACTCGTTCTTCGAACTCGTGGAATTATAAATAACAAGCTTTCATGAAAATTATCGGCAATTTTTAAGCACTCGTGGTATTACCCCCGATAATAAAAAGTTTATTCAAATATTTGTATAAAATATTTAAAATTTATATATAATTTTTTGAGTTAACTAAAACCAATTCTGATGTACTCACGAAGTAAGATACTTGTGCGTTTATTTTAAAATAATATCAATAATACGGTATGCCTAATGGATTCTGTTTATGGTTAACCAGCTTCCTTAAGAACCGTTCTCTGCAAGTGGCGATTGACGGGTTTCTCTCAGACACCCTCACCATCAATGCCGGTGTTCCTCAAGGGTCCATATTGTCGCCTACCCTCTTTTTACTGTATATTAACGACCTTCTAGTGAAAACCCAAAATCCAATTTATAGCTTTGCTGATGACAGCACACTTGTCTCATCTTTTACCTTGACTCCCCAAACATCCGCTGCCGACGCACATCTTCGCAGGCAGCATGAAGTATTGCGCCTCAACAAAGACCTGGAAGAAATTTTGGCTTGGGGTGACAGTAACCAAGTCGAATTTAATGCTAAGAAAACCCAGGCAGCAGTCTTCTCCAAAAAGGTTAACATTGCAGAACCGGATATAGTCATGGCAGGACAAGCAATTCCCCTGGCACCGTCTATTAATTTGCTGGGGGTCAATCTGGGAGGCAATATGTCTTGGCATGATCACGTTGCCGCAATTGCCAAGGCAGCTGCACAGAAACTTGGTGTACTTTTCCGCACCAAAAGGTTGTACACACCTCATCAACTTTTGACACTCTACAAAGCCCAGATTCGACCATCATTAGAATATTGCTCTCATGTCTGGAGCTCTGCACCCAAACACACCCTTCGGCTACTGGATTCCATTCAAAGGAGAGCCGTTCGTCTGATCGGCGACCCCGAGCTGACCAAGACCCTCGATAGCCTGGAGCATCGAAGACAGGTTGGTGATTTGGCTCTCTTTTACAGATATTTCCATGGCAGGTGTTCGACTGACATTGCCCACTTGATTCCACCTAGAGCAATTCAAAACAGAAATACACGGCAAACCACTGCCGCTCATCCCTATGTTGTTCAGCTTAGTACTCCTCGAACTTCATTGTTCAAGAATTCTTTCATCTGGAGAACGTCATCTTTGTGGAATGATCTTCCTGAGGTCGTGTTTCCCAATGAATACAATCTTCAACGTTTCAAGACCAACGTTAATCGCTTTTTTCGCACTCGCACCGCTCCCAGAGCGCCTTAAAGGATTTTTCCTACAGTGCAGGTGTTTTATCATAAAAAAAAAAAAAAAAAATAACGTGCTTGTTAGTGGCAAATCTTATTCCTTTTTTAGTATTTTAAATAATAAACATATAAGAATATGAAAATATTTCTTTAACATTCGTCAACATTGCATAAAAATTAAATTTTAAATTAAAAACGTACTTATTTTTTTTAGATTTTATGGTTATTTCATTTTTATAACTTGTATTATGATTTTTAAATTGTATACTGCTTTTATTTTTTAATAGTGTTATAAATGTAAAGTTGGCTTATGTTAATTTTCTTATTGTTTCTGAATATAATTCATTTGAAGAATAAAGTTAATCTTTAATAAATATAATTTTTAGATATATTTTTTTAACACTTCTAATGTTTTAACTAAAGTTCTATTTATTCCTCCTTAAACTAAACTAACGTATAATATAATATGTTTCTACAAATCGGTAGTAATTACTGAATTTTTTTAACAAATATTCTACGTGAAAACTCCAATTTAATTTACTTTCAAAAAGTATTCCTAAATATTTTACTTGATTAACCTTTAAAATTAAAATTTTGTGGTATATTATTTAGGTTCAAAGTAAAAAAAAGATAATTTCTTTATCAAAATTAATTGTTATTAAACTAATTTTTTATTATTTTAAAAACTTTTTTAATATCGTTATTTAATTTGTCCCAATTTGTATCAGTATAAAGTATTGCAGTATCATCTGCAAAACTATGAATTACTTCATCGCAATTTATAGTAAATAAATCGTTAATACAAATATTAAAAAATAATGGTCTTAAAATTGTTCCTTGATGAACACCATATTTAAATAAATACTTTTGGATAGCTTTTGTCTATCTATTTAAACATATTTTACGTTGGTCTATCTTTTAGATAATTTTTAATTGACTATTTGCTTTCCTCTAAATCCAATATTTTCAATTCACCAATTTTTGAGATAGTATATCACATAACAAGTGATGAAAGTGATACTTTTCGAACTAGGAGATATTTAGCATGAGGCGTCAGCCGAGTGCCGAAATTCTCCGAGTTTTAGAATAGTGATTTTCACACGAGTAATGTACACTATTTTTCCTACGACCACAAAGAATTATTAAAAAAGCCTTTCATTTGTGAAAAAAATATTTCAACACTAATGTTGAAAAAAAAAATATCAACATTAGTGTTGAAATTAGCATATTTGGGATTATGTTTCACTTAATACCTGGTTTCATAGTTTGTCAATAGGTTTTTCCTTATTTGTAGTATAACTTTTTCATTTTTTCATATGGAAGACCTAATCCTGGATTGATTTTTAGATTAACCAGAATGAAAAATTTTAAATTTAATCAAGAAAAGATGCATTAATCAAAAATCCACCCAACAAGAAAGATTTTAATTCAAAAGAATTTAATTTTTATAAAAAAAACAAATAATAATTATAAAAAAAATAATAAAACCTATGGGATTTGAAGCTGTGACCTTGCGATCTGTAGGGTAGAGCTCTATTCTCTACGATATCGCTACCGATAAAGACTTGTTTAATACATGACACTCTCTTCAGCGCTATGTATTTTTTCTGGTAATAGATTTTCCAATATATTATTAACATTTTTTATAATTTCAGATGGCATATTTTCACTCTCTAATTCTAAATCACTCGACAATAACATGATAAATTTTTTACTTTACAATTACTACTTTCTAAAATTTGTTCTTTTTAATAAATAGGGATTGTTTGTCAAATTGGCACCATATGTTTAAATTAAACAGTGTGCCTTGATATTTCAACACGCGTGTGATGTACGGCTCTTTCTAGCCAAATTAACCGTGCTTTTTTTTCTCATTTTTATAGGTGGTCGTAGGAAAATATTTATTACAAATGCAAAATAGGAATAAATTTTGTATGTGTAAAAATAAGCGCTTAAGTGTAACTGTTTTTGTACTTTAGTAACTATTGTTTTATCACCAATAAATTGTCCCTATTGTATTGTCTAATAACAATGTTAATGTGCTACAATTTAAAAAAAAAAAGACCGAAACACACAACAATAATTTTTCTGCAGAAACTTCATTCTTAGATCCCGATAATAGCGCAATGGAATTGTTAGGTTCCCAGTCGGATGTACAAATGAAAAATTCGAGGGCTCCAGCTCTCGAAAGGTTGGAGAACAACTTGCCTGATACAGACCTGGTTTCGACGCCCTGCATCGAGGCTAAGATGCTACCGCATGACCACGAAGATTTCACCGTGATTGTCCGGGAACACGCCAGCGATCACCACGGGCATTCGCACAAGCATGGACATGTGCATGCAGCTCCTCAGGTAAAAATGAAGATAGAACTAGGAGACAGTGGCGTGCATATAATATAGGCAAAAAAACATTGCCTACCCATTTTTATATATTAGTTTTTATCAGTGTAATCCAACTTTGGCAATTTATCTCTACATTAATATAATATATAATAAATAATAATATAGGACCGAAAAATGAATCCTATATCATTTCCACGAATGCATTCTTTGCTTATTTATATCGTAAACTAGATTCCGTAAGACCGTTCTAAGAACAAAGATATCGCTGTACATTAGCGATTATATGCAAAAGCACTGCTTTTGCACGAGTGGAAGCAAGAGAGAGAGACGGTAGGCAGTAGGGTAGAAAGAGATGTAACAAATAAACTTGTCGCAACCTTCGACCGTTCTTAATCTATCAGCGCGCACCAAGAAAGTCCGCGTTTGATGTGTGTGCATTGATGCCAATCTTCAAGTTTTACCGTTTTTTGGAAAATACTTCGCTTTCTCAGTATACAATATGAAACACGCCTCTATAAGTTTTATTATTAATTAGTTTAGTTAAGATATTTTTAAAGGGATATCGGATAAGCTATCGTAAAATAAGAATCACTTTTGTGACAATTAAAATAATTGTTGCTGATAGGTTCATAATATTTAATAATCTGTAATCTTATTATCACGTTTCACATAATAATTGACTTCGTTTTGAGCAACATTGGTTCGATCAGGTGAATGATTTTTAATGTATAATTAGTGTTTTCGGCCTTTTGCTAGACTTCGCGCCGTCGTGTTTCGGGAAAAAATAAATACAAAGGCGTTAATTGTTACTATTCCGGCTAGCAGCGCATCTGCAGAACGATCTTTTTCTGGATTAAAAAGAATTCATACCTATTTACGAAACACACAGGAAGAGACACGCTTATTAACAATAATCTCTCTGGAGAGCGACTTGCAGGATTTAAAACGTAAAAACCATTTGTAGGACAATGTTTTAAAATAATTTTGACGTAGAGACCGCCGAGTTGAACTAATTTACAAATAATGTCGTTTTATTCTTCTGCCAGTGTTCTTTCCACAAACTCAAAAACAAGACGTTTTGTGACCAAATTAGAAATTTATGTGCTTGAATGTTACGGAAGGTAAATTTTTGTCTTAAATGCAATTTTTGCCTACCCTGATTAAAACAGCATTGCACGCCACTGCTAGGAGTATGCAATCCGGTTCTTTGTGGAATTTGGAGTGCAAAGATTCAACTCTTTGAACTAGGTCTTAGATTCGTCGGTCCCAAAATGACAACGCGATTTTTTTCCAGTTCTGCTCGTTTAGTCGCGTTTGTGTTTTTTTTTTTTCTATTTCGAGAGGTGAGGGCAATAACAGAAATATGAGAAATCGCTTCAAGCGATATCTCAACGACATAACAATGCTCCGTCGGGCCCAAGCAATCATTTAGAATTTAACTTTTAACTGAACCGAGAGCCGCCAGACATCTCTGAGATCATCGCATTGATCCTTACTTGAGGCTGAATCGGATTCCGTTGAAGATCCGTGAACCGTTTATTTTAAGAGTCGGGTCAGTCTGTTTTGGTTACAGTCAGAAAGATAGAAAAATGCTGCCAACTCAAATTAACGTAATGGCAACCTATAAAAACAAAAACCCGAAGCATACGACTAACTATAGTGTGCCATTTATACAGCCTAGTAGGTTTTCTACTTTTTAAAAGGGCTGTGATTTGTAATAACCTAAAACGACATCTCATTTACCTTTTTTAACATCTATTGGATAATATTGGATTTTTAAACCCCAAAAACCCTGAAAACGAAATATCAATCAACATTTTTGATAGATATCTTATTCCACCCCTCTTACCCCATCTCTTTTAAGACTTCCACGCACCATTTAACATAAACCCATTTTTTGTTGTCATCTATCAACATAGTTGGCTTAATGATTTTGTCAGCAAGAGTGTATTCTTTGGACAATTATATAAATTATAGTAAAAAGTAAAAGTAGTTTCGTTTCACAATATCGACACTAAGATATAATTCAATTTTGCAGAATTTCTCTTCAGTGGCGTGGATGGTAATCATGGGCGACGGCCTTCACAATTTCACTGATGGAATGGCTATAGGCGCGGCCTTCGCCAGTGGCGTCGCGGGCGGATTCTCTACCACCGTGGCGGTGTTTTGCCACGAACTGCCTCACGAATTGGGAGACTTCGCCATGTTACTGAAGGCGGGCATGTCCATCAAGCAGGCCTTGTTCTATAATTTGTTGTCTAGTGGATTGTGTATTTTGGGCAACTTGGTTGGATTATATTTGGGTAAGTGTAAAACTCCCCATTTATGGGATGATTTATTGACTTTTTTTTAAGTGATTTCAAAAAATTAAATAAATAATGCAGGTCCGTATTTAAAAAATTAAAGTTGATAACAGTTCCACAAAACCGAAACGTTGTACCGGAATTCTAAAAACACGGTAGTATGTTGTGCAAAGTTGCTTTAACAATGTTGTATTTGTTTTTCTGTAGCGGTTAAAATGGGTCAGATGAATTTAAAAAAAAACTCAAAATTTTAGTTTTTTTCGAATATTTCGAAAAGTAAAAAAGAAAGTTCAAATTTTTTTTATGCTATTACGGGGCACAAAATTCTGCAACTTTACCCTTATTTAACCGATGCTGTATCTGTTATAGTATTTAATATTAATATTTATTCATATCCAAAATATTACAAATTACATTCAAAATCAAATAAACAAGATATTAATAAGAAAAAAATCGCAAAAGTTTTTCAACTAGTCTCCGAGATACCCATGATGAGCATCGAATTTGGGACACCCTGTATATAGTTAACGGTACATTTGCGATACAAGTAAGTCTACCACCCTTAAAAGGTGATCTATTAGGGATACTACTCGTAAAGTGCTTTAGCCACAGTTCGCCAGGTCAAGAACTTGACCGATTTTGGTCCTTTTATACAAAAAGCTAATTTTATTAAGTGTCTAGTGGCGCATTCGCCATTTCGTTTTCTGATTAATTTTTCCTTTTATCCATAAATCGGCCAAATACCGACATTTCAAACATAATTACCTACAAATTAAAGTTAAACTGAATTTATAAAGTAATAAAAGCAGAAAAGAAAAATGAAGAAATTTCACAAATTTTCGTTTTTTGCTTTTATTAATTCATTAATCAAAATTTCTTTAGTTCAAAACTATAGGTAATTGCTACTCTAGGACGGCTATTTGGCTCCTTTTTGTATAAAGCGAAAAGGATAAGAAATATTAATTAAAAAATTAAATGGCAAATGCATCACTAAACTTCACCCTTAATGCACTTTTTTTTAGGTAACACTGAGAATGCTAACCAATGGGTGTTTGCAGCAGCTGCCGGTACTTTTATCTACATAGCTCTAGTCGACATGATCCCAGAACTGAGTTCGGCTCACGACGATGAAGACAACCTAATACAGTGTTTGCTCCATCTGAGCGGTCTGCTCATCGGTGTTGGTATTATGACGATTATTGCGCTATACGAGCACGACTTGAAACATTTGTTCAACGATCCGGAATAAGGAAATGGGTAATTTTCTTGGTAAAAAGGCAACAGTGCAAAAAGTGTTTATGGCAAAATGGAAACCCTAGTATCATAAGAGATAGTGTGTCAGTCCGCCATTTTTTTAAACATACACGCGTACACACCAATAAATTATTGTTTGTCTCCCCTTATATTTTCTCCCAGGTGAAGTGCCAGAATCCTCAAAAATATATAAACTTAATTTGCTTAAAGAAGTAGCAGCTGGCGCATTTTCTTAACATGGATCCAATCCTTTCTAATGTCCTACCACTGGTGCACTATCCACTCCGACAGCGGAATAATCCAAAATGCAGCACGGAGCGGCGGTATTAGTGACATAAAGACGTCATGTTGTGTATTGTTGTGAGGTATTTCGTATCTCTGATCTCTTAAATTATGAGGATGAATTAATTTATTTAAACAAATAAAAATGATTATCCTTCAAAGAATGCAAATATTCCATAGTGTGTCATGCGAAAACTCCTCAATATAGATCGAAGCGCTCCGCTCGGCCGTATTTTAGTTTGGCTCACGGTTGACCTTATGGGTTTATGTTAAATTAGAAGATTACATAAATGATTTGAAAACTAAGAGCGAAACATACATACGCGCTCTAGAAAGTTAAAAAGAGACAAACCCGGTCGTCGACTTCGGGTTCCATCGGTCAGTGGTTCAATCACGTTCAATAGGTATTTATGGAAACCCAGTCGAACCACTCGGTGAATTGCGAGCAAACATTTGCGTTAGACAAAGGAAAATTTATTACAAAATATGCGGATTGTGTTTGCAACATTTGCAGAAACCTTTTGTTTCATCAGGAATGCCGAATCGCCCGTAGTATGTCCTTAACCCTTATTTAGTGCGTTTATATGTGTTTTTGACGTGTATTAAAGGACAATGACTTCAACAGTTCAAGAAATATTACAGTTTAAAACAAGCAGTGCGTTAACATTTGAAAAACGTGTAGAAATTAAAGAAAAAGAATGCCCCAAACCTTTTTTGGATCTGAAACAGATCACGAAAGACAGAGGGAAAGACATAAACAGTTATTTTAAGCAAAATATGTAAAATATTTTTGACTGGATTTGTGGCTGTACAGAGCTGTAGTTACCATATTTATTTAGTATTAACCTGGAGATACTTACCAGTTGAAACGTTGTGATGCAAAACAAACAAAGACAATGCAAGTCCTAAACTCTTTTACATGCATTTTGTTAGATTACTGCCATCAAAATTTGGCCCTTATCTTTTGTAAGAAAAAAAACACAAAGTCTCGGCCTCAGAATATCAAATATCAGGTCTCTTAGATTAAAAATGGACGATTTCTGCCAAAATTTGATCCATCTTTAAAAAAACTCACGAGCAACGCCTTCTCTTAAACACTTCACCTATTTTTTTAACCACGATCCGCCACTAACTGTAACATGCACTGTAAGTGACAGCGTAGAAGAGCCAATTTTTGTAAAAATTAAAAATTTTAGTCAATAACTCATCTCTTATATAGAGGGCAGCGGGTTGTGCGACGTCAAGGTAAACAATTCCAATGGCGCGTATTTTTCTAATTAGAGCAGAATATTTCATAGATTTGTTTCTTCTAACTAGGAACAACCAACTGCCCTCTGCATGAAAGCGAAGTCACTGTCATAAATGTTGGACTTATAGTAGGGTTGCCAACTTTTAATATTTAAAATAGAGGACCCAGTGGCGGATCCAGAATTTTTACAGTGGGTGGGGGGCACGAGCAAAATTTTTTCGACTTGTTTTTAGCGAAATATGAAAAACTCTTGTATTAGGTATTTAATGACAAACAATATAAACCTTTGTCGTTTTTGCTAGTTCATGGTTGGTTCCACCACCAAGACAAACGAAAAGAGTCAATAAAATAGAAAGAAATGTTTGAAACAAAACAATTTTCTATATAAGTTTAAATTCGGTTATTTTTATAGTTGTCCTGAAAATTAAAATAATTTTTATATTTCGAGTTTGGTAGGTAATAAAAGAGGACATTTTCTATATGTTAGAGAAAAGAGGACAGACCGATAGAAAAGAGGACTGTCCTCTGGAATAGAGGACGGTTGGCAACCCTAACTTATAGTATAGTAAAATGATGACGAAAACGATTTGAACAAAAAGTAACGGTAGTTTTTTCTACTTTGTCATAACAATACACTTTTTGCACATGTCGCATCTACATTTACTACGATCGATCTTGTTTTTTGAAAAAACATGTTTTTTTTTCCAGTTGTTAAGCTAACACGTCAAAGTGGTTAAAGTCATCTATTACTACATACATACATATTACAAAAACTATTATCTGGTATACGCGGTCGTAAAAAAAGTCAACAGCAAGTTAACGTGGTGGTCAATATTACATAAATCGACAACTTTTAGGAACCAGGAGTAGACAATAAAGGCCTTTTTGGAAAGTATTAGGGTAGATATTAAGATCTCTCCTATTGTAGATGTGTAGTACTTAAGCTATACCTTCCATGCAGGTATTCTATTTATTTTTAGACGTTCACAGTGCTGTATTTAGAATTAAGGACATGTTCTTAGATTTTTCAATATTTTTACATAAAAAACGAAAATATTGCCAGTGGCGGTTCCTATATTAGAATACATGAGCACGTGTCTTCTACCTTTTAGTAAATAGGTTAACCCCCCCTCACGATCCCCCACTGGGATTATCAGACTAAAAAAAAGTGCTTTGAGGAACAGCTCTGTTACATATCGACGTATCGACAATTGAAAGGAAAAACGACTTGGACGCCATTGTTCTCTCACGAAGAAGAAAATTCTGTCACAATCTAATACTGACCAATTAGAACCGATGTTCGTGTCGTGCAGTTGTAATATATAAGCGAAATACAAGTCAATGGCGTTTGAGTCATTTTGTGTTTCAACCGTTGACATGGATTACCCAATAAATTTAAGTACATGCCCTAAGCGACTTATTTTGAATGTAAATAGTTTTTTTTAACTCACTGTTTTTTCTACAGGGTCCTGCACCTCACCTCCCGTCTTCTATAGCTCACTTATTAATTAAATTAGGATTTTGATATTTTTGCAGACTTAACCTGTATCCTAGGGCGCATTTCAGAAAAATATTTTTGTTTATACAGGGTTTTCCAAAAAAGTGTGACGTCATACGGATCTATTTTTTTTAGATTACATGCTATATAAATTCTTACTTATTTGGATGTCTCTTATAGTTGCCTTCATACCATTAAAATTTTAATGAAATCGCTTCAGTAGTATAGGCGAAAAAAATACACACTAGGAAAAATTAGTTTTGCACCACTGGTTTTAAAAATTAATAAAAAATAAAAATAATGCCTGGTTAATAAAATTAATAATTAATCAAACTTGGTTAACGAGACTGTTCGACCTTATTTATTAAGTACCTTTGTAAAATTTTATTAACGAGGCATTATTTTCATTTTTTATTAATTTTTAAAACCAGTGGTGCAAAACTGATATTTTCTTAGTTTTTATTTTTTTTCGCCTATACTTAATACTGAACCGATTTCATTAAAATTTTAGGGGTATGAAGACAACTATAAGAGGCATCCAAATAAGTAAGAATACTTATACATAATATAGCATGTAATCTAAAAAAAAATCCTTATGACGTCACACTTTTTTGGAACACTGTATAAACAAAAATATTTTCCTGAAATGCGCCCTAGGATACAGGTAAAGTCTGCAAAATATCAAAATCCTAACTTAATTAAAAAGTGAGCTATAGAAGACGGGATGTGAGGTGCTGGATCCTGTATAGTTTTTGTTCTATAATAAAACAATATTTTAGTTCTTATGTTTAAAACTTTAAAGCTCCCTCGCTCAGACTTCTACTATGGCTGATTTACACACACAAGTTCAACGTCGTGTAGCTCTAGCTGTTATATGAACATTATAACAAAACAGTATTGTAAGACAGTACCAGGTCAGTTAAGTAACTGATTCAGTGCCAGGATTTTTATTTGACAAATAAGTGTTCATAGGCATGTTATATTATAATATACAGTGTACTAGTGTAGGCGCGACGTAATAAATGTATATATTGCTTGATTTATACACATGCTCCAATATGCTTTCACAAACCGGCTCTACGCAGTCCGACTGGGCCGTAGTAAAAGCCTGAGCGTGTATGTGACCCTTAAGAATAATCTTTCAGTTACATGAATGACCTGATATTTTATAAGCTGTACACTGGTGATACGCCAAAGTTTTAGATACACAGTCAAAATAAGTAGCTTAATATTGCAATTTTACTGATTGGTTGCAGGATATTATATGTATGTATACATCGGGGCCAAATCAAAATACTACTCTGAATCGTAATTTTCCTATTTATTATAATTTTTTTTTGTATGTAGTTAGCTATATAGTTGTAAAATTTGTTATTTTCAGTTTTTCGAACAAAAAAGTCATTCTCTCTCTTTCTCTCTCTTCAAAGCTTTGATTTTATGATAAAGGGTACCCAAAAACTAAAAATTTGGATGTGCAAAACAAAAAAATGTTCAATCAAATGTTTTGGAAGCATTAAAGTTAAAGCGCTGCAGAGTGATGTATTCGCCATTTCGTTTTTTGATCAATATTTTGTTACTTTTTCCCATTTATCCAAAAATACCCACATTTGAAGCATAAGAGCGTTTTCACACGGCACCATATATCGCGCGCGACAAATGGTCGCAATATTGCTTTTACTCCAAATTATGTGTTTTCTAATGAGCCATTTTCACACACAAGCGATATTAGAGAACACATAATTTGGTGTAAAGCAATATTGCGACCATATATCGCGCGCGACAAATGGTCGCAATATTGCTTTTACACCAAATTATGTGTTTTCTAATGAGCCATTTTCACACACAAGCGATATTAGAGAACACATAATTTGATGTAAAGCAATATTGCGACCATTTATCGCGCGCGATATATGGTGCCGTGTGAAAAGGCTCTAATTGCCCACAATTTAAATCTAAACAAGTTTGAATTTATAAAATAATAAAATCAGAAAAAGAAAATGGACAAATTTCACAAATTTTCGTTTTTTGCTCTTATTAATTCCTTAATCAACATTTCTTTAGTTCAAAACTTTGGGCAATTGCTACATAAAGGTGGCTATTTTGCCCCTTTTTGAATAAACCAAAAAGGATAAGAAATATTGAGCAAAAAAATAAAATGGTGAATACCTCACTAGACTTCACTCTTAAAAGAAGAAATCCAAAAACCAAATAAAGTTTTTTCACAGAATTTATGGTATCCAAAGTTAATATTGAAAATAGGAGTAAAACGGATCTATTTTAAAATTAATAGTTTATTTCATACAAGTAAATGACCAGCATGATCCAACGTCGCCCGACGTTCTTTATAGGGTGGCCAACTGTCAACGCAGGACTAGACAGCATCTAAACCACTTAACTTTTTAATATTTTTTAAAAACAGAGTTCTAGCGAGTTATTCGTTCTACAATCTCAAATTATTTTAAATTATACAGGGTGTCCCAAATAGTCAGAGTATATCAAAGATTTTTTTTAATGGAGCACTATACAGGGTGTCCTTGAAATGACTGTACAACGCTTCGCCACAAATTCTTTAACCAAAAATAAGGCGATCTACGCAAACTTACCTATATGCGATGTTGCTTCGTATTGACGCTACAGGGCGCTTAAGTTTTCAAATGAATGTCGTTTTTTTGGAATAATTTCCAAACGCTTTTATCGATTTCCACTAATTTTGGGACTAAGAGTGACTATTATAAATAGAGTGTTTTGATGTATACGCCATATTTTTTAATACCTGCAAATTTAAAATTGGCGTGTGATTGGTAAATAATAATAATAATAATAATAATAATAATAATAAATGTCTTTATTGTAATTAGAGAGGAAAAATTACAAAAGGCGAAGTTGAAGCCAGGCTTCCTCACTAAACCTAAAAAAAAAAGTTTGTCTTTTTGTTACCCCCCGTATAAATGACTTTAATTATTTCTCTGACACTAGCCGACTTCATTCTAAAACTTTTTGTCTCTTATTAAATTTTACCCAGACATGCAGTTTCTCTACAAAAAAAATATTTACAATACCTTATAATTCATCATTACTGTTAATTCTTAACGAAAAACATAAAAAAATTTTGAATTCTAAATAACTACCAACTAGTTTGATTTTTATAACAATTGTACGAAATGTTCACCGTATTCCTGAATATATTAATTAGTGGAAATTGATAAAGGCGTTTAGAAATTATTCCGAAAAAACTATATTAATTTGAAAACTTTAGCGCTCTGTAGCGGCAAAACGAAGCAACATTGCGTATAGGTAAGTTTGTCTAGATCGCCTTATTTTTGGTTAAAGAATTTGTGATAAGGCGTTGTACAGTCATTTCAAGCACACCCTGTATACTATGTTCAATTTACAATTTAAAAAAAACGATGACTTCGGAAGATAATGGAGAAACTTTTAAAAAATATTAAGATTAAATGAATTAATCTACAACTTCCTTACAATGTTTTCTGTCTCTCTCACCTTTCAATAGCAACAATGTATTACGCCATAGAAAAGTGCCCGGAAGACGTTGAGTTATGTTTATATTTACTTTTTATTATAATAACTAAAATTGGAGAGTTGTGAATTACGCTGTCGCTTAATCATTGAACAATGTCGCGCGGGTAAACATCCAACAAAACTAGTATATACAATTTTATACCGAAGCAGGGTATTTTTTTAACTTAATATTCACATACTGTCTCTGTTTTATTTATTTAATGGGAGAAAGACGACTTACAACCGATGTGGATCCACTGATGGTGTATTAAGAATTCGCCTATAATATAGTTTTTTAGGATCTATTTTAATTTGGTCCAGTGTGTTGTATATTTTGTATTTATTTGTTTTGTTAGTGATATGTTTTTTCTAGATTATAAATACAAGAACCCTTTAGCTTATGTACACGCATCGTGTTCCTATAGGCTTGAATCTTAGGTTTAGTTTAAATTTCCCGATACCTTTCAGTAAAATTATTTTAAATATGGAATGCGTTTCCATTTTTTTTTATTTAAAATTTTTTTGTTTACTTAAGTTAAGCAGCTCTTATAAACTTACGTTACTTTTACACTAAATCACTTTTGTTCGTTTAGTATTAGGTAGTTTTTTTGTAAATATTCTAAGCATTATTAGTTTTAATTTGAAAACCTAAACGCCTGCTATGAATGATCTATATTCTACTATATACCTTGGATGAGCTCGAAACTTTTGTTTTTAAATTTTATAAAGGATTTGTACTTTTAGTTTTGTAACTAATAAATGTCAAGTTTGGTACCATTTTTGTTTATTATTTATTCATTTCTACCACACTACCCTAGAACCCATAAGATTCATCTGAAAAATAATTCGATCTTAATCAAGTAAAAAGTTTAGGAATAATTTTTGATGGTAATTTTTTTTTTCATAATATATATTTAAAATTCCCAACTAACTATAAAGTTGATTACAGGGAATATCAAACTAACTTACATCTCTAGGGCTGATTCCTAAGTTGATACTTCTTTTTTAGCTGTGTATAGAAGGCATTAAAATAAACATTTTCAAATACCTTTTTCAAAAAACTCAAAATTAAGGTACTTACATTCATTTATTACACTATGGATCAAATACGGTTCTGTCTAACTTGTCCGTTGAATAACATTAAGAAAACTTCTGGGAGTAGGAGCCCGCAAGGGAGAGCGTTCGGCTTATAATCTCGAAGCAGCAGCTCCACCGTAAATTAGCACCATATCTACTACCATTTTCACGTGTCAACAATTTAAAAACTTGCTTTAGAAAAATACACCGCAGCGTATTACCAAATAACCGACCACCAGACAAACAAATGGCCCGCACTTAGATTTTTTACTTCTGTATCTCACCTATTTTTAAGTTTTTTGAAAATGTTATTTATTTTAATGCCTTCTATACACAGCTAATAAAGAAGTATCAACTGAGGAATCACCCTGTATAATATGTCTGGAGGTCCTAGCAAAAGTAAACAAAGTAATACTACAGTGGGTACCAGGACACGAAAAAGCCAATGAACTTGTGATGAAAGGCTCAGTAAACATATTCATTGGACCAGAACAGGCACTCTGAGTCCCAAGGTGCACAGTACGAGATGCTATAAAGCAATGGATCAGAAGTGAACCCAAAATTCACTGAAAAATATATTTTGGCTAATTCAACGTAAACAGCTACCCTGGATTTTTTAAATTGAAACATGGCGTCCCAAAACCATTTCGTCTTCACGCCACTAAATTCGGACTCCACCACTGGTAATATTTAATATAATAACTCGTTCGCGTCTATGGCTCATTACTTGAGGGGAACTGGGTTTCCCTTGGTTCCATGAACCGCACGCCCCTGCTGGTCTTACAAAAAGCCTCCAATTTATTAGTCAAATACCTTATATACTCCCTTGTCTGCATACATAAAACAATACAAGTAAGGTTTACAATAGTTTATTTAAAAAATATTAATCAATACACCAATCAAACATTATACAAATATTATTATTCTTCAAAGAATTTCGGTAATTCATTTCCCAATACAACTTTGCGTTCAATTCCTTTTTCTGTGATAACTCCCAATCTCACGACACCACCTGATGATCCATCACGCGACATTGCCAATGCCAAAGCTAAGAAAAAAAATATTTAAGAGAGTGAAGCATGACAAATTTTTTTATCAATAATTCGTTTCTGTACTTTGTTATTTTATAATAAATCAAATGGCCAAATAGGGGTCTGCCCAATTACCTAAATTTTATAATTAATAAATACCATAGAATTATAATAATAACAAAACCATGAAACAGTTCACATTTTTTACATAAAACACAACAAATTTACATTTATTATCTGGAAAAAGTCGGAAAATGTTATAATAGAAGATACAAAAGAAACCTTAGGTTGTTACTAAAGAAATATGTTTATAATATTCAATGTCCTATACAGGGTGGCCTGCTCACAATGCAAGATTCCAGAGCATCTAAATTACTCAACTTTTTGATAATGTTCAAAAAGAGCGTTATAACGCGACATTAGATCTACAATTTTAAATTATATAGGGTATCCCAAATAGTAAGGGCATATCCATCATACTTTTTTTTTAATGGAGCACCAAATTATATTATTTTCTAATTCCTTATAAAATTTTACATATAATTTGTATAAAATGTCATATGTTATATATTTTAAATAATTCAACTGTTTTTGAGATATTGACGTTTAAAATATGGCATTTTCAGACTTTGACAGGCTGTAGTATTGGATTGGCGCATCTTAGAGAAAAAAGGTTTTCAACTCATTTTTTTAATCTCTATCCAAAAAGACCAACTTGTTACACCAAAAAAAGGGTTTTTCAGTTTTACATGTTAAACCAGAAGTTGTAACTTTTAGATAGAAAATAAAAAACTAGGATAGCGAGGTGAAACCCATTTTTCTCTAAGATGAATCGTTCTAACGCTACAGCCTGTGAAACCGAAAATGCCAATATCTCAAAAACAATTGATTTTAAACATAACATTTTATAAAAAGAGGCTTAGCGGCAAGCAGAGTAATGCGTCTATCTTTTGCATTAAAGTAAGCAGGGATGCCAAATGTAATGGGTTCCCTGGGGCAGAGGTAGACAATGACAGGCTGTTTCATTCTTGTTAGAACTCATCAGAAAGCCATAACCTATAGCACTCCCAGTACAGCGAGACTGTTCTTTCAAGACATTTTTAAGAATAAAACTGTGATGAAAACCCAGTAACGCCATCAGTAGGAATCAACTCAATGCAAAAATGCTTGTAACAAAAAAATTGCTCCAAAAGGGACGTAATAAATAAATAAAATAGGTTTTATTACACGAACGGTGGCCGCGTAATCATTAAAACACCCTAATTTTTATAATTTAGTAAATTTCTTACTGGTTTTCACAAATTCAACACATTCTTCTTGAGTCATATTCGACTTGTAGTTAGAGTCAACATAACCGTAAACATAGCTGGATCCAGATCCACCGATCGAAACAGGTTGTCTGACCAACATTCCTCCTATTGGAATAGAGTAGACTTGCCCACCTGAAAGACACAAATTTTTCATTTGCCAATAAGTTCAACAGCAATAATGACTAATGATGGGTCATTTATGAACAAGTCATTCATTGATCATTTTTATGTTTAGAAGTAAAAAAAAGTATGACCCAATTAATATTTCTATATTTTTAATAGAATTATGTCTATAGGATGTCTTTAAATATACAGAGTGTCCATGAAATGACTGTACTAGGCTTCACCATAAATTCCTTAACCAAAAATAAGGCGATCTAGGCAAACTTACCTGTATGCAATGTTGCTTCGTTTTGCCGCTACAGGGCGCTAAAGTTTTCAAATTATTATTGTTTTTTTCTGAATAATTTCTAAACACCTTTATCAATTTCCACTAATTTTGGAACTAAGAATGACCACTATTAATAGCGTGTTTTGACGTATACGCCATCTTTTTTAATACCTGCAAATTTAAAAATGGTGTGTGATTGGTAATTAAAAGTTCCTCTTTTTGTTACTCCCCGTATAAATGACTTTAATTATTTCTCTGAAACTAGCTGACTTCATGTTGAAACCTTTTTGTCTCTTGTAAAATTTTAGCCAGACATGCAGTTTCTCTGTAAAAAAATTATATTATTTACCATACCGTGTTATGTTGCTGTTTATTCAGAACGAGAAACATAAAAAAAATTTAATTCTAAATAACTACCAACTAAACTGCTGGACAATTGCTTTCGAGCAAGAAAAATTTCGCCTAAATTTAACAGTTAATATTTTCTGAACCAGATATGATATCGACCTACGGTTTTGAATGGTTGATAGATTCACCCCTTGGAAAACAATTGTTAATGTTGGATTTTCTTTAACTGTCAGAAAATTGTATATACAGGGTGTTAAAGAAGACGATGATTTTTGTTCCAATTTTAATGGCGTGTAATTATTCCGAAAAAACAATATTAATTTGAAAACCTTAGCGCCTGGAGCGGCAAAACGAAGCAACATTGCATTATAGGGATGTTTGCATAGATCACCTTTTTGGTTAAGGAAGTTATGGTGAAGCGTTGTACAGTTATTTCATGGACACCCTCTATGTGGTAATAAATTGCATTTAAATATAGGCAAAGTAGGGTATTCAGTCAGACAAGTTATAATAGATTTATTCAAGTATTATGTCTGCTCAGTGAAATGAAATATTTTAGTAAAAGCACAAAGATGTTGATTTTCATATTCAATTTCGACAGAATGGCATACCTTGTCTATGTGTATTGTATTGCTGTTAGAAAATAATAAAATCAATACTAAAATGATAAAATAAATTAAAATACTCTACTACTACTTGGTCAATTTTTCTGTAAATTTGTAAAATTTTACCTTTCTTTTGGTCCCAACCTGCTACCAAAATACCAGCCATAAGAGAATCACGGTAGTTGTAACATAATTCTCTAAATACATTAGCACCAACCTCAACTGATGGCTCTTCACCAAGCTCCATTCTAAAAAAAATTTATATTTTTCCTTCTCCATACACTGGTGCACAGACTTAATTTGCAAAAAGCAGTTTCATCTGACTTCCGCCTACTGCTTAGATAATAATAAATTGCTCATGCATCGCAATATCTGTAAAAAAAAGTTTTTCTTACCCATGAAACCCAAGGTGATAGCCCACTATATCCGCAATGGCTTGGGTATCTGCAGCAGAACCAGATCGACAACAGTAGATGTGGTCGGTTACTTTAGTTAGTTTATCAGTTACACGATTAGCAATATAGGCGCTAAAAACATATTAAAATATTATATATGACTATGAAAAAATGGTAAATATACTATCTCTCTTAATTATAAATATTTTTTACCCTGTTGTTGTTCTTGAATCGGCGCCAATAACTACACCACCATTAAATTCTGCTGCCATAATTGATGTCTAAAAAAAAGTTCGGAGTTCAGTTAATTTAAAAGTTCACCATTCTTGGATTGGACATGTGTTAATTTTGTTATATTTTTTACCTCACCTTACTGGCTTTTATAGGTAAAACACAAAATTTAAACAATTAATATGAGTTTTTATCTGTTATATGCTTTCACCGAAGCTTCAGTCTAACCCATGACTTCATCAACATTCGGTTATTCGGCGAAAACACCGCTTTGGTGCATCCGTAATATTAGTATCAATGCCAGGCGGCAAAAAGAATGTTGGAGACACACATCAGTTCTTCTAATTGAGCTCATGAAAAGAATGACTTCAATATTCTTTATATGCCTACTACATCAAATATGAAGCTTGAAATAATGCTCTATAGTAATAGTAATTTAAACTATGGAACTGCTTTTGCTTTATCAAAAGAAGAAAGAAGTTACTTTCTCTCGAAATACACTGTTATTAACAGAAGAGTTCAAAAAATAAGTAAATTTTTACCCCTGTGCTGTGAGCAGCGGTCATCCAATCATTAGCTCCTTGACCTTCCATTATCATCTTGGAAAATGTATTTTTTCTTATTTCAGCAGAAAATCAACGAAAACACTAATTTTTAGAAATGGCCTAAGACTTATATAAAAACCGCTTGTAATGATGTTTTAGCACAATTTTTAGGTTAATAGTTGATTGAAAGAAAAAAGATATTGTCATTTAAGCGATTCCGATCAATCCGATCAAACCACGCAAAAGCAAATTGGTTACTGGTTTTTTGACAAGCTAAAATTTCTTTATACCTAGCCCATGTCGAACTGGCCAAACTTTCTAAACAACGTTAACTTCACACAAGACTAAGTTCTCTCATGCTTGCTAACTTCACGGTAAATAAATTTCCTAACCTCAATTATTCTTGAAAAGTAAAATGTGACATATTTTCGTTTTTTTCTTCAAAACCAATAATTAACAGAATCCTGAAATAACTATGGGCGATGAAAGCGTAATTGAAAAGAAAAAGTCACACAGGGACAGACATTCAGGTATGTGATATTAAGTTCGAATAAAAATAGGTGTTATTAAAGAAATTTCTTTCATAATCCAGGTCGCAAAGCTGAAAAAAAGAAAAACAAGAAAGATGGTAAAAAACCGGTGGAAGAACTTACCGATAAACAAAGAAATCCCAAAGCTTTTGCATTCAATTCGGCTATACGAGCGGAACGTAGGTTCAGACGTAAGCAAGACATTGAAACTAAAAAACAACACATTCCTTTGGTAGACAGAACCCCTATAGAGCCTCCACCTATTTTAATAGCTGTTGTAGGTCCTCCAAAAGTTGGTAAAACTACTCTCATCAATAATTTGATTAAGTTGTTTACGAAGTCACCATTAACTGATATTAAAGGGCCTGTTACAATTGTAACTGGTAAAAAACGAAGGATTACCCTAATTGAATGTAACAATGATATAAACTCAATGATAGACCTAGCCAAAGTGTGTGATTTGGCTCTACTTTTGTGTGATGCCAGTTTTGGATTTGAAATGGAAGTATTTGAATTCTTAAACATTTGTCAGGTACATGGAATGCCCAGAATAATGGGTATTTTGACTCATCTAGACATAATCAAAAATAGCAAAACTCTTAAAACTACCAAGAAGACTTTAAAACACAGATTTTGGACTGAAGTTTATAATGGTGCAAAATTATTTTACCTCTCTGGCATTGTCCACGGAGAATATTTACGAAACGAAATTAAAAACCTTGGTAGGTTTATATCTGTAATGAAATTTAGGCCTTTGATATGGAGACAAACACATAGTTATCTATTAGGGGATAGGTATGAGGATTTAACCAATCAGGAACTAGTTCGAAAGAATGTAAACTGTGACAGGACAATTTCATTGTATGGGTATATACGTGGAGTTCCCTTAAAGAAAGAAAATTCCATTCATGTGGCAGGTAGGTACCACAACTTTATAAAAACGAAACATTTTTTTTGCTACAACTAAGGTCAAAGTACACTTTTGCTGTTGCAATTTGAGATATTCTGTAAAATGGCTTTTCTGAGAAAAAAACTTTTCTCATGGTGACAAAGTATCACTTTGCATTTTTAATACACAAAATAGGTCTTTTATACTCTTCTCATACAGATTTTGAATATTAATATTTAAGGCTGGGTGGCCTGAGCTGCTAGGGCTATATAGCCAACTGCTCTCTTCTTGGGAGCAGTGGAACTGCCTCCTATTGTTCAACTTTTTCATTTCTGTAATGAAAATAGGAATTATAAAAGTGATATGTCATATAGTATAGTGTACTAAACAAAACAAGAATACTTGAATTAAAAAAATGTAAATGCAGGGCAGGATGTTTCAAAAAATGCAGGTAGGTAAACCTGGAGAAATCTAACGTAGCTCTGTTTATAATTTTAAAATCAACTCCTTGTATATTATTTTAAGAGTGTTAAAACATGTTTTTAAAATGTATATCAAATCAGGTTTTTATCAAAATCTGAATTTCAATATATTACTAAAATATTTAAGTGTGTGTATATAAATGATTGATAATTGTAATTTGTAAAAATATGAAACTGGGTTTTGTTCGTGACAAGCAAAATTAGACATTCTTTAAATTTGCCTCTACATGTTCTAAATGAGAATCCTGCCAGAATGGGAACTACCTTTTTTGTCCTATAAAGACACGCTTTGCGTTTACGCTACGTCCCCAAAACATGACACCAAAGCAAAGCACAGAGTGAATATTTACAAAGTAAACCACCCTGCGCTTGTCTCTTTCTAAGTACCTTGCCATGTCACTCAATGAGTAGCATGACTAGTTGATTGATGAGAGAACTCTTATATAATATAAGAACGCTGAATGTTAATTACGTTCCTCATAGGATTACGCTGACTGAAAAGTCCCCTCAGTACATGTGTATCAAATTGTTCAATACTCGACCCAAATAAAAAAAAAACTAGTAAAAGTTAGAAATATTCAGAAAAGGTTTTATACTTGACCTCCATTTTTTTTTAAATATTAAGCACACGGCTCTAGATTGTCAAAAATAATGTAAACCAGTTTAACTATTCTGTGATGCAAGATTTTTGTGTGGTTTTTAACTGGAACCTTTAACACAATGCTTACCCTGATATCAAATTCACATTCTTCGCCATTTTCATGGTTCCATTTTCTATTTTGTAGGCCTTGGTGATCTAAGAATCCATGATATATCATTCTTACCTGATCCATGTGCTTTACCAGGAGAACTCAAAAAACGTGCCCTCATAGAAAAAGAAAAACTTATATACGCCCCATTTTCTGGAGTAGGAGGTATTGTATATGATAAAGACGCTGTGTATGTAGAATTAGGGGGTTCCCACAGTCACTCTAAAAGAGATGCAGGGGATGAATCTAATAATATAGTCACCAACTTAATTGAGGCTAAAGAGACTATAGACGTTAAAATGGAACATTCTGAACTACAACTCTTTACTGGAGGTAAAAAACTAACTGCTAAAGATTTTGAAACGGCGGAAGACGACCCAATAAATACAGATGTAAAATTGTTTGAAAAAAAAGAAGATAAAGACCGAAATGATACGGATTTGGATGCCGAATTAGAGCAACTCAGGACGAAGACTTACAAAGAAGAAAGAGTCAATGATTCAGGAAGAATCAGACGAAAAGTTATTTTTGATACAAATGATGATGATGATGATGATGATGATGATCACTTGGAAGAGAATGTTCACTCAGAAGATGAATCATCTACTGAGGAAGAATCTGATCAGGACGATTTGAATCTTGAAGATATAAATAAAAAAAATAAATCAGGTGTTACTGTTAAATCTACACCACAATCAAAGAAAAACGATGACATACATTCAAAGATAGTGAATGTTCTTAGTGAGTTGCGAAGTGGAAAATCTGGTTTAAAGAAGAATTCTGACAAAATTAAAAAGGCTTCAGAATCACTGATGGCAGATGATGAAAGTGCAAATAATACTTCAGATTCTGGTGAATCAGAATCAGAGAACGAAGAATTGTCTAAGCTCAAAAAAACTAAAAGCAACACAAAGAAAGCTAAAACTCCTGACTCAGACACTGACAGCTCTCAATCGGACTCTGATATGGACAGTACTGATGCAAATAATGAGAATATAAATTTTGACTCAGATGTTAATTCTGATGAACAGATGAAAGAAAATTCCAAAAACAAAAACATTAAAGGTGGACAATCATCATTATTGGAGAGCGAAGATGTTTCAGAAGATAATAATGAGGAAGGTGCTGAAGATATGGCAATAAAATGGAAGGATAACTTGGCAAAAAAAGCACATGATGCGTTTTTGGATAGAGCAGGGGCTTCACAAAATCTAATGAAACTTGTTTATGGTGAGTATGCATATATTATTTGGGGTTATTGTATCAACATATCATTCATACCTACAGTGCGTCATATGCTCCAAAAAATTAAATTTTATATAAATTGTCACTGTCCTTAATTTTCATACAATTTTAGATTAAGCCGCGAAAATACCCGATCGTACTGGAAATAGTGGACGGGCTGAGGATGATAAAGATTCCTTATGAAATTGCTCCTCAGGGGTCTGTGTAAAATTTGATATATGATGTATCTAAATACATGGTCACCAATATTGTTTAACTTTTATTATAGGTGTTTTTGACTCTAAGTATCAAAAAGAAATAGCAGAAGCGGAAAAAGATGAAGAGGGTGAGGAAGATTTCAGTGGATTATTGAAAAAGGTTTCAGCAGAACAGGAAAAACTGAAGTTATCTAAAGATAATATGAATTTAACTGAGTCTTCACTGATGTTGCCCTGGAATACATTAACTAAAGATTGGACAGAGGAAGAGGTAATTATTACCTATCTAGGATTTAAACTGTTTGTGCCCAAATCGACATACCTACCAGGGCAAAGGTTAGGTTAGGTTAGGTTAGAGTGGCAGACCTTTGGTTCTGACCAAACAGTCTCACGTAGTCCTAATTAGGTCCGTTGTGATACCACACGTGTTCCGTAGAACCCACCTTCATCAGATCTCTGATGGTTAGTGCGACGTAACCGCGGAAGGATTTTAACAACTCATTCAAACCAGCCACTACCGTTCAGAAATCTGCTCAGCCGTCCAAGTTGTAAGTTGCTTAGTTCCTCCAGGCTATCGAAAGATGGTTCACCCAGAGTAGTGAACCTCCTTCTTGCAAGACCAGGGCATTCACACAGAAAATGTTGAATATTTTCTTCCTCTTCCTCATCTCTGCAACTTCTGCAGAAGTCGTTAGTGGGTATTTGCATACGTTCGGCATGTCTACCGAAGAGGCAATGTCCGGTAATAACGCAGTAATATTTCTCACGTCTTTTCGACTGTGTCTCAATAGCTCTGCGGTTCTCTTTTTATCGAATGTGGGCCACAGTTGCCTGGATGTACTACAGGTTGTCAACCCTGTCCATCTGTTCTGTGCAAGCTGCTTGGCCGTGTAGTCAATCTCCTCTTTGACCAATCCCAGTGGTTTGTTCACTGTATTGTCTGCTAGATCAGCTGGCATGCCTGCGCCCTCTCTTGCGAGCGCATCGGCAGCCTCGTTGCCATCTATTTTGGAGTGTCCAGGAACCCAGCACAGAATAACCCGATGTTGGTTGCCAAGTGTGCATAGATTGTTGCGGCATCGCTTTACGAGCTTTGATTTAACGCTGCTGGAACAGATTGCCTTAATCGCCGCCTGACTATCACTGAAGATGGTGATTGACGAGGCTACTCCCAAGCCAAGGTGTTCTTGCAGGATATTGACCGCCTTCTCTACTGCCAGTACTTCTGCTTGAAAAATACTACAATAGTTGGGGAGTCTATACGATTTCTAAATTTGTAAACTTTCGGAAAAGACCCCGGCTCCCACATCAACGTCCATTTTTGAACCGTCTGTGAAGATTGCGTGATCTGTTTTCGTTATATTCTGATTGCCTTCCCACTCTTCCCTACTTGGAATAAGTATAGAATACCTTCTATCGAAGCATGTTATTGGGACAGAGTAATCAGTCGGGTCTCATAGATTATTCCCCGGGTGGATCTTTAGTATACTGCTGTGTCCGTAGTTGGTTTCCTTCCAGAATTTCGACTCTTTCAGTCGCAGGGCACTTTTTGCAGCTATACTTTTTCCATAGATATCCAGGGGGGGTATATACAGGGTGATTCACGGTGGATGGTACGTTAGAAGTATATGACGAACCAGTTAACGAATCGTTTTGAAAATTTGGTTGTTTATATAAACGGACATGCTCTATTTATGTAAAATATTTTTAATGATGCAGTGTTGCCACGTCTACCTAAAATTAGTAGCAACTTCGTTATTTTAAATGGAACACCCTGTATTTTATTAAATTTTTGAACCCTCTATTACTTTCTTAACAACTTTATTTAATGTTGTTCTATACTTATCTCTTACCGTTTCTAAGATAATAATTAAATTGCATTTTTTTGACGAAAAACGTTAACTTAAAAAATGTTGATATTTTTGAACTCTGAAATATTAGAGCCACGAAAATTGGTGGATGGGTAAATATTACCAGGGGGCTTTTAACCCCATGCCGAAATCTTAGTTGCGATATACAGGGTGGTTTAAAAATACAGTTAATTTGGAGACTTCAATAGGTGACCATAAGTATATTTTTTTAAATGTAACACCCTGTATATTATCACTGATTTAGAATGCTACTTAAATTGGCTCTTTATTTTTGTATAACATATCTATAGCTAACTAGTCAAGTTTCTGACGTATAAGCCATTATTTGTAAAATTTGCTCAAAAATTTGTTTTTTAGTAAGTATGCCATGACAAACTCTTGTTTGACATAAAAATTATGGCACTTTCTTTAAAAATTCAGTTAAAAATTACTGAAGAAATTTATTTAAACGCAGTACTTATGAATTTATTTATTTTATTTGGACAGTGTGATATAATTATCGCTAGAACATGTATAAAGTTTAATGAAATGTAGGTACCCAAATCTACCGCCAATGAACTTTGAAATTTATACTATTTCAGGATTGTAATAAAAAAAAATTAAATCGATCATTTTAACAATTGTTCAAAACGCTGTCCGTTTACATCCAAACACTTTAAGATGCGGGTATTTACCGCATTAGTCGTGGAAGATCTAATCTCGTTTGGATTTTGTTCTCTAAATGCTTGGGTAATTCGACGTAGCAATTCTTCTTTTGAATGTACTGGTGACTTGTAAATTGCCCCACAAGTAAAAATCCAATGGATTGAGATCGGGTGATCTTGGAGGCCAATTCCAAGGCCCCAAACGTCTTATCCAACGATCATCAAAAAGTCTATCGAGTTCCACTGTAACTTCTCTTGTACAATGTGCAGGAGCTCCATCGAGTTGATAACAACAGCTTCGATAATCTTCAAGGGGCAGATTATCAACAAAGTTTTCGACAACTGTTCTTAAAATATTTAAGTAGCTTCTCGATGTTAATGACTCGTCGTATATAAAATAGTTTAATTGATTGTCCATTAACATGCAGAAAACATTAAAACTAAATTTTTCTTGAAATCCAGCTTCCTTGGTGACATGAGGGTTATCTCTTGACCAAAAATGACTATTTCTTCTATTGAAAACCTCTTCCCTTGAAAATTTAGATTCATCGGTCCAAATTATTTTACTTAAAAAGTTTGGATCTTCTTGGGTGCGCACTAATAACATCTCACAAAATTCAACTCTCTGTTGTGGATCTTGAGACTTCATGGCTTGAACTTCAGTAAATTTAAAATCATGCATGTTATGCTGTTCTAAAATCCACTGGACTGATGAATATGTTAGACCTAAATCATATTCAGCACAACGTATTGACGACTGAGGAAATGCATGAAAATAAGCCAAAACATTAATCTGGTTGTCTTCGTCAGAAGTTACGGGTCGAGGCAAGTTTCTTGGGGCCTTTAAAGTTGAACCAAACTCAGTAAAATTTTTTTGGATCCGTAAGAATTTCCTTAAGTTCATTGGCGGTAGATTTGGGTACATTTCATTAAACTTTATACATGTTCTAGCGATAATTTAATCACACTGTCCAAATAAAATAAATAACTTCATAGGTACTGCGTTCGAATAGATTTCTTCCATGCTTTGTAATCATTCAGTATCTCAGTCGACAATATTTAATAAAATACCACAACAATAATGAGAGTGACATAATTCTTATGTCAAACAAGAGTTTGTCATGGCATACTTACTAAAAATAAAAAGGAAATTAAATTTTTGACTAAATTTTACAAATAATGGCTTATAAGTCAGAAACTTGACTAGTTAGGTATAGATATGTTATACAAAAATAAAGAGCCAATTTAAGTAGCTTTCTAAATCAGTGATAATATACAGGGTGTTACATTTAAAAAAATATACTTATGGTCACCTATTGAAGTCCCCAAATTAACTGTATTTTTAAACCACCCTGTATATCGCAACTAAGATTTCGGCATAGGGTTAAAAGTCCCCTGGTAATATTTACCCAGTCACCAATTTTCGGGGCTCTAATATTTCAGAGTTCAAAAATATCAACATTTTTTTAAGTTAACGTTTTTCGTCAAAAAAATGCAATTTAATTATTATCTTAGAAACGGTAAGAGATAAGTATAGAACAACATTAAATAAAGTTGTTAAGAAAGTAATAGAGGGTTCAAAAATTTAATAAAATACAGGGTGTTCCATTTAAAATAACGAAGTTGCTACTAATTTTAGGTAGACGTGGCAACACTGCATCATTAAAAATATTTTAGATAAATAGAGCATGTCCGTTTATATAAACAACCAAATTTTCAAAACGATTCGTTAACTGGTTCGTCATATACTTCTAACGTACCATCCACCGTGAATCACCCTGTATAACATGACCTCTAGCGCCGCTATCGGGGTTGACTTAAGGGCTCCGGTTATTCCTAAACAAGCTGCCCTTTGTATCTTTGTTATTGACTACCAGGGCAAAACGACACAGTGGTTTTATCATTACTATTATTAACATGTTCTTTATTAGCCTTCGACCGAGGTCGTTCAGCCACAGTAATTTTTTCATATTATTTCTATTTGCTATACATTATATGAATGAAATTCAATTATGAAAGAATGAAAGAATAAGATCAGTGCTTATTTATATATTTTTTATTTTATAGAATAAGATTTCAATAGTAAACTGTTTTGTAACGGGAAAATGGAAAGATTCTGAAGATGCAAGTGAACTATTACGTCTTGATAATGCAGAAAATCTCAGCGATGTGGATTCAGAGCTCTACGGCGACTTTGAGGATTTGGAAACTGGAACAAAACATGTTTCTTCCAAAACTGAAGCTAAGGTGGATAGTAAAGATGGGTCAGGTAGGTGGTTGGATGGCAAAATTAGGTACACTTTTTATGAACTTCTTTTTAGTTTTTTGCTTTTATTAATTCATTTTTTAATTCAAAACTATAGGTAATTGCTATTCAAGGACGGGTATTTGGCCCCTTTTTGAATAAACCAAAAAGGATAAGAAATATTGATCAAAAGATGAAATGGCGAATTCATCACTAGACGTCACTCTTAACAATTTAACCAATTTTAAAGTATTCTTCAGATTTTTTATTTTAGGTCAAAAACGCAAAAGAGAAGGAACAGATGTGGATGAAAAAGCAGATAGGGAAGCGCTAGCAGAAAAGAAACGAAAACTGAAAGAAAAATTTGATGTTGAATATGATAACCCTGATAAGAACAGTTACTATGATGAACTAAAGATGACAGCTGAAAAGCAAGCTCAACTAAATAAGACCGTTTTTGACAGTATGCCTGATGATGTCAGAGTACAGGTGGAGGGATTTAGGTAAGTTGTTATATTTGCGACCTGATGGTTGCCTACCCTTTCTAATGGCCTTCAGTTCATTAATCAATTTGTAACGATTAGCTGTCAAACGTGAGGAATTTTTTAACGTGCGTTATTTAAAATGATCTTTTTTATATCATAGTTAGGGCTGTACGATTATCGAAAAAATAATCGTTTTTTGATTATATGAATTAAATAATAATAATAGAATAATCGAATAATCGTTTCTTTTCGAATCACCTTATTGAAAATAATCAATTAATATAAAAAAATCAAATAATCGATTAATCGAAAATGGACTATCAGCAGAGATGCAAGTAGCGACAGATAAAAAGCACTCCAAAATATAGAAACGGAGTATAAAGATTTTACCGGCTTCTCGAGCCAGTGACCAGTTTCAAGAAATACCCGACCGATTTCGCAAAATAAAACGGCCTGTCCTAAGCAAAAATATATTTTTTTCCGAGATCGATATAGGAGGTTTAATCCGTTTACAATATTGATTTGTTGCGTACCTATAACAGTCCCCAGATAAGAATGCATCTTCAGGGATATTGTAAACCATAGGACATACAGAGATTTATATATTAATCTAAAAATCGGTATCATTCCGATTAATCGAAAAAGAGATATTTTAATCGAAAATATATCGATGATCGAAATATTTGTTTTGATTAATCGAAAATATTTCAATATTTTCGATGAATAACCGATTTTTCGATTAATCGATTAAAAACATATCCATAATCGATTATTTTGCGCACCCCTAATCATAATATTAGAAGTGTTTTTTATTGAACATAGTGTATATTGTGATAAAATGGCACTGCAGTTGTAGGTTTGCAAATAATTAAGCTTTTTAAATAATAAAACATTTCACAGGTGAGAACAAAATCGGTCATGTTCGTGACCTGACGAACTGCGGTCAAAGCACTTTACACGCAGTATCTCCTCCATTTTATCCGCTCCTCCGCGTGTCTCGATTGATCTCTCCTTTTAAGAGTAGGATACTTACTGGTGTAGCAAATGTGCCTTTAACTATGTTCACACAACAAACAATAGCTGAAGAAATCGTCCAAGATTCTCAAAGAAACCTGATACAGGATGGCCCGTGAGAGACGCAGAGTTATCCCAAATAGTCGGGGCATATCCAACATACTTTTTTTTTAATGAAACACCCTATATATTATATTATTTTTTAATCCCCTATAAAATTCCACATATATTTTGTGTAAAATGTGATATTATATCACTGATATATCTAAATTCCATTGTTTTTCTATCCAAAGGGACGAATTTCCGGTTTAACATGTTAAGACAAAAAAAATGGTTTTACGGTTTAACATGTTAAGCCGAACGTTGTAACTTTTAAAGAGAGAAGAAAAAACTAAGCTAGTTAGGTGAACACCATTTTTCTCTAAGAAGCTAGTTAGGTGAACACCATTTTTCTCTAAGAAGCTAGTTAGGTGAACATCATTTTTCTCTAAGAAGCTAGTTAGGTGAACACCATTTTTCGCTAAGAAGCTAGTTAGGTGAACACCATTTTTCTCTAAGAAGCTAGTTAGGTGAACACCATTTTTCTCTAAGATGCGTCGTTCCAATGCTACAGCCTGTTAAAGTCTGAAAATGCCCTATTTGAAAATTCGCTATCTCAACAACAATTGAATTTAGCCATATGACATTTTATAGAAAATATACGTGAATTTTATAGGGAATTAGAAAATAATATAATATGTGTTTCATTAAAAAAAAGTATGTTGGATATGCCCCGACTATTTGGAACACCCGGTATAATTTAAAATAGTTTTAAATTGTAACTCTGTTTTTAAAAAATACTAAAAAGTTGAGTAGTTTGTAGATTTTTTTGCTGGGGTTGGCGGAAGAGCCAGTATACTTAGGCCTATATAAGGCCCATTGTATCCCCTATCGCCTGGCTAATGTCAGCCAGACGGGACCTACAGCCTAACGTGGAATCCGAACCACGTCTATGCACTAGTTATACTTTTTACCCCTTTACCTAATAAACTGTACGCATCTAAGGGTAATTTGTCTATGAAAAACCTACTCTAAATATGTTTCTAAACTATTTTTGTAGGCCTGGAATGTACGTTAGAATCGAGTTTGAAAATGTGCCCGCCGAGTTCATCCAAAACTTCGATCCAACATACCCGCTGGTCATAGGATCGCTAAACATGGGAGAAGAAAATATAGGTTTTGTGAATGTCAAAATTAAGAAACATAGATGGTATCGGAAAATTTTGAAAACAAGTGATCCGCTAATTATATCGTTGGGATGGAGGAGATTTCAGGTATGTGTCATTTTACTTCATTTGATATTTAAGTTCAATAAAAAAGGGGGTATAGGGAAAAATGCTGCATGTCCATCTTTATAGAGCACTGTCAAATCCCAGCTTACTTATTTTTTGTTCTTATTCCTTTATTTCCAGTTAAACAATCCGTCCAGGAACAAAATATACCGGGTGATCATGAGATCACTGACCAGATATACTAAATTTCACATACGTCTTTGACGTTTCTCTTGTTGGCCAACATGTGATTTAAAAATTCCTTAATTCGTGAGAAATAGATAGACATAAAACTTACGGTATATTTACATGTACACGACAAAGATACACATTGAACACTCCAATTTGTTGGCTTTTAATCAGCTAAAAACCCACCAAGAGATTATTGCTACAGCACCGACATCGACTGCCGTTAGTATGTGATCCCTTTCTTACGCTCTTACCCTCGCACATCTCTTTCTATACTTTATCAATACAATTGTCTTTGTACGTTCTTTCAATATCACAGAGCCGGCATTTATACGTTCACGTGTTGAATAATAAGTGCAGGATTGTTGTATTTGGTATTTTTAAAGATAATTTTGCTATTATTTTGTGCGAAGACTTTCTGGTTATAAACTGTTGGACTGTGTGTATCTGCGAAGTATTCTTTTTATGAAATGCAAGTAAATATATTGTTTATTTGGTTATTAACTATTACAGGAATACTAGTCCGGCCCTAACCAAACCTTAAGTTGTGTTAAATAAATGTTAGTAGAAGTGACGTGTGTCATCGACAGCTATTAAAAGCTTACGTGAAATACACTATAGCCATTTTGGTTAAGAAATAATATATCGATTTGAAATTTTGAGACGTTGCATGGTTGTTTTACATAAGTGCACAAACTTCTGTTTCCGGTACATACGCACTCAACTTTATTATTTTAAACGAAACATCCTGTATATTTTTTAAAATCTGGATTATACGTAGAATTATGTTCCCCAAGGCTCAAACTTAGGACTTCTGTAAAATCATTATCGGTAAAACCATAGCATTCTTTATTTAAAATAAGTGAAGGAGAGAGACAGAATTTTTAGCCCTTTCATTTCGGAACTTTTGACTTAGACGGATCCAGGTGCGTGGACCTCTATGAAGGGGAACCTGGGCAAGTGGCGACCTCTCTCTTGTAGCTATTTGGTTTGTATTTTCACGTCTTAACGTGAAATTATCACTTCTTTGAGATCTTGAGTGAAACGATTTAATTGCAAAAAAATCAAATTAACACAAAAGCATCATATGATATATCAAAAGAATGTCACCGTGAAAACACAAATGGGACAGACTAAGTAGTTCTATGGTCTAAATTTAAAACTAAAAAGTAAATATGGGTGTTATTTTTTAAAATTGGTTTGTGTAAAATGCCGAATTGGGCGTATGCTTCTAGGAGCTGATGTTTTTCCGTCAATTTTAAAGATTGGCGTCATAAAGGGTAGAAATGATGAGCCTACCGCAATAAATACAATTTTTGGTTGGATTATAATGGGTAAAGTTAAATGTCATAATCTTCCAAATGGTATTAATACCTCTTTTAATTATTTAGAAACTAATTTGGACAGTATTATTAAAAAATTTTGGGACATAGAGGAGGTCCCTTGCAAGTCGGTTAGGTCATATTTTCTATAATTCTAGAAATGTGGCCCTTCGTCGTTTTAATAGCTTACAGGGACGTTTATCACGCAATACTGCTTTAAATGAAGCTTACTTTCAATTTATGAAAGACTTTATGGACTGTGGACATATGGAACCTGTTCCTGACCCTCATGGTCGTTCAGATAAAGGCTATTATATTCCACATCATTGTATAATAAAACCTGATAGTAGCACGACAAAGCTTCGAGTTGTTTTTGACGCTAGCACTAAGGAGGGCGGGGAACCTTCCCTTAATGGTACACTGTTGATAGGCGAAAAGCTTCAGCAAGACATTTTTTGTCTTCTTAATTTTCGACTACATCCTGTAGTATTTACTGCTGATATAAAACAAATGTATAGGCAAATTTTAGTGTCTGAGTCGCATCGCGACTATTAAAGAATTTTCTGGAGATTCTGTGTTTCAGAGCCGATACGAGAATATAGACTTAACACGTGTCATCTGCGCTATTTTTAGCTATTTGCACCTTATTGCAGTTGGCAAGCGATGAAGCCTTCAGGTTCCCTAAAGCCTGTCAAATATTAAGAAATAATACACACGACTTAAGAATAAGGTCTAGTGACGCATTTGCCATTTCGTTTTTTTAATAAATATTTCATTACTTTTTCATTTAATCCAAAAATCGGCTAAATAACCATATTTGAAGCATATTTACCTACAATTTAAAGTTAAACAAGTTTGAATTTATAAAGTAATAAAAGTAGAAAAAGAAAAATGGTAAATGTCTTTAGGTGAAAACTGTAGATAATTGCTACTCAAGGACGGGTATTTGGCCCCTTTTTGAATAAAGCGAAAAGAATAAGAAATATTGATCAAAAAATGAAATGGCGAATGCTTCACTAGACTTCTGTTAAACGACAATTTCGACAAATAAAAAATTCGCCGTTACATTTCATCTATTTATCCTTTCACTTTTCTTTTTAATTTCAGTGAGACTTTAGCAACCTCACTAACACATGCAAAAAATAATCAAAATCCGTTAAGCTAGAAAACAGTTATAAATAAATTAACATTTTAAAAAAACTCCAATTCATGTCAAAATGATAACGTCTCCCTGTTTTTTGAAATCGTTAAAAAAAAAGTTATATATGTTTTCAGACAATACCCTTATATTCAAAACTAGAGGATGACTTGAAATATAGATATCTAAAATATACACCGGAACATTTGGCTTGTAACGCACATTTTTGGGGCCCCATTACTCCACAAGGAACAGGATTTTTAGCATTGCAGAGTGTTGATTCTAACCCTGAGGTAAGTGTGAATGAATGAAGAAGAAAAAGAATAACAAAAGCAAAAACAAAACAGTAAACTCAATAACTTAAACACAAAAGACAAACCGGCAAACTCACGGCTTCACCCGGCTAGACTAAAAATTTTGCAGCTCCGTATGTATACGTAAAACACCACGTGTTTTGTGACGTATACTGCCAGTTCTGCAACGAACAGTATACGTAGCGTGTAGCTTCGAATTCTATGAAGGGCCGCGACTGAGTGTAGACAAGACAAACCACATGGATTAAAATTATACGTTAAAAAAAAAGTTTGTTTTGCAAATATAGAATAATTAAGACACAAACAATAACGCACATAAAAAGTAGTTTTAATTTTTTGAAAATTTTGTTTATATTAATAATACAAAAAAAAAGATCGACCTATAGGAATCACCATATTACAATGCTTTATTATTTTTATCATATTATGATTAAGTTACTACATATTTATTAGCTACTTGGTCAACAGTGTGTTTTAATATTTACAGATTTTAAGAAAGCAAGGCTTTAGGATAGCAGCTACAGGGTCAGTCCAAGAACTTGACAAATCGACACAAATCATGAAAAAACTTAAACTTATAGGAACACCTCTGAAAATATACAAGAAGACTGCCTTTGTTAAGGGAATGTTCAACAGTGCCTTGGAAGTGGCAAAATTCGAGGGGGCGAGGATCAAAACTGTGTCTGGTATAAGAGGACAAATTAAAAAAGCCAGTAGTAAACCTGAAGGTTGTTTTAGGGCTACCTTTGAGGATAAAATATTATTGAGTGGTAAGTTTACTGTTGTGCGCCCAGAAACGTTTTCAGAGTCGTTATCAGCACCTAAAATCCAATGCTAAGCTAAAAAGATGGTTTTAAGTCAATTGAGTAAAATGTTTTTAAAATTAAGAAGAAAATGTAAGAAAAAAATACATAAATTTAAAATATCTCTTCAGATATAGACATTTGTAAAATTACCTTATGGGACTTTGACAGGCTATAAAATCTTAGAGAAAAACCGCTTGCACATTCCTATGTTGGTTCTTATTTTATACATAATTATTCAAAAAATGGTTTAATCGGATAACCGAAAGTTAATGTAGTTATAATAAAAAGTTTATTTTCAATATTTATAATATAATAAATCATTTATTTATTATTTATCTTCCTCAATAAACTTCTTCTTTCATCCCCCGAAGACATACTTGTTAGGGGCAAATCTTAATACCTATTTTAAATTATAATTATATAGGAATATTAAAATATATATTTAAAAATATTTGTTAATATTATATAAAAGTTAAATTGCAAATAAAAAAATGTTTAACTATATGTATTTAAAATAAACGCAATTTTTTTTTTGAAGATATAGAATATACAAATTTTGAAAAATATGTTATTCATAAAAAAATATATATTAAAATATTTCCAAAAAAACTGTTTCCAATATCCATGCTTTTATTTCGACTTTATATTTTTTTAATGAAATATGTTTTTTAATTGTTGTTTAATATTTGAAATTTTTTTGTCTTATGGACTTATTTATTTTAGGTTTTATGGTTACTTCATTTTTATGATGTGTATTATGATTATGGTTTTTAAACTGTATAAGATTTTTATTTTTAAATATGTATATTAAGATGTTATAAATGTAACGTTGTCTAATATTATTTTTTTTGTTTCAGAATATAAGTTTATTGAAGGATAAAGATAATCTTTATTAAATATAATTTTTAGAAACCTTTTCTGTAATATTTCTAATTTTTTAACTAAAGTTTTATTTATTCCTCCCCAACCTAAAATTCCGTAATTTAAATGAATTTTAACTAATGCCTAATATTTCCATATGTCTTACGTCCAAATTTTTTTTAATGGTTCTAAAAATTGGTAGTAAACTTCTTTATTTTTTAATCAAATATTCTATGTGAAAATTCCCATTTAATTTACCGTCAAAGATTATTCCTAAATATTTTACTTGATTAACTTTCACGATTTGAATGTCATCATTTATTTTAATACTATTCATATTTTGTGGTATGTTATTTGGATTTAAAGTAAAAGGAAGATAATTAGTTTTATCAAAATTAATTGTTAATACATTTTTATCAAACCAATTTTTTATTATTTTAAAATCTTTTTTAAGTTGTCCCAATTTGTATCTGCATAAAAAATTGCATTATCATCTGCGAAACTATGAATTTCTCCATCACAATTTACATTAAACAAATCATTAATATAGATATTAAAAAATAATGGTCCCAAAATTGTTCCCTGAGGAACACCATATTTAATTATTTTAGGATAGCTGTTTCCTTTATCTATTTGAACATAAGTTGATCTATTTTTAGATCATTTTTAATTAATTCAAATTGTTTTCCTCTAAAGCCAATATTTTCAATTTTTTCTAACGATAAAATGTGATTAACTATATCGAATGTGTTAATGAACCGATAAGGTGCTAAATATGTCATTTTTAAATGCTTACATATATCTCAAGAACTTTTAAGTTTTGACATTTAACATGTTATACAAAATACGTTTAGAATACAACAATACAAGATCTGTTTAGAATATTAAGCAAAATCCAAAAATGATGAGAATGATATAACTACATATTATGCTTAATCCTCATTGGTTTTGAAGTCATGAAATTCTGGCAAGATCAAGTTTTTGGATTTGTTACGTTTATTTTTGATTTAAAATAATTGAAACAAAAGTATGTTTTATTTTACTGACGTAACATAAAATTAACAAGTGGAGAATCTTTGGCAAAGCGTTACTGACATCTCCAAGGTGGCTTCATTTATGAACTCATGAAGAAAGATATAGTCAGATGGTTGTGATAAAAAGAATGATAACTTGCTCAGTTCTGATTGCGAACTACTACTTAGCAAAAATATTTATCTGTTATTTTTTCTAGATATAATATTTTGTCGAACATGGTATAAAGTAGATGTACCAGAATTTTACAATCCTGTCACAACATTATTATTACCTCCTGACAAGAAAAATCAGTGGGTAGGCGTAAGGACCACAGGTGAAATTAAGAGGGAAAAAAATATTAGGAATCCGACCAGCAAGGATAGCTTATACACGGTAAGTTTTATAATAGTAGATTAAAGTACACGTTTGATAAGGCGTAATTTTATAGCAAAGGACAAGTGCTTTATAAAACATGGACTTTTTACTATTTTTTCTATTTTGCATTTTTTTAAATACAAAAATACATACCGGCTGTCCGCGGAAGGTGGCTCGCCCCTATAACTTTTTGTTTTTAAAGACATGGAAAGAAATTTGGAGGATTTGTATATGACACGGATTTTATGAAACTTCCGGTTTAACCGGAAGTGACATGAACTTTCCATTTTTAAATGGGACACCTGGTATATTTTGCCTTTTTTAAATTCTATATGACGTTCTAATTACAACCATGTGTCACTTCTCAATTTTTCTCACCAAATTTTCTTTTTCTAATATATATTTTTTATGTAGAAGGCTCTGAATACGTTTAAATCACTAATTTCAATCCTAAAATCATGAGAAATATTCAACTTTACTGTTTTTATTTATTTATTTATTACTCAACAGGTATAGAAATACCCAATTACAGAGTAGGAGTTTTCATTCAAATGCTATCTACTGTATCAAATTTAATATTCAAATTTGTATATCTCATTTTTTTTAAATGGCAACATGGTGGCTTATCAGATTAGGAAGTAAGAGCACAATATTACGATTAATTTGATACCACGCACTATTAGGTTTTTCATATTTCTATTAAAAAGCTTTTAAAATGTATTGTTAGAATTTTCCTAAAATGAAGCATCTTTTACGAATAAAATACAATAGTTGTCAATTGGTCACTGTTTCAGATGTTAACTACATCATCTCTTACATTTTCTGTATTCGAGAAGTTTTTATGGCAAAAGGGCTCTTAGTTACAGTTATGTTATTTCTGGTTTATTTTCCAAGCAGCATATATGCTCTAATTTTAAAAAAGAACGCAATTTTTCTATTAAAAAACACTCTTCAATAAGAGAATAGTCATTATAATTTAGAATAGAACTTAACTAACAGATATTTTTAAAGATGTTTTATAATCTATAAGGATTAAATCTTGTATTTTTAGAGTTTCTCTTTGTAGGACCACAACCTGAAGATTTTGGTTTCGCAGATAGTTTTCTTTCCTCGACTTTCTTTTCAACTACTAGACGTTTTGTAGAAACACTCTTTCGAACGTTTGTAGAAAATAGTCTAGCATAATCTTCTCGACTTACTCTTGTAGTCATTCCTGGCTGGGTCCATTGGGCAAATATTGTCTTTTGTTCCTCCCTTGTCGCATCTTCAACCATTCTTCTTAGCGTCGATTCTCCTTGGGCAATGGAGGTAAAATATAAAGACGTTCTTACTGTTGCTAACAATGATGTAGGATCCAGAAGTCTCAGTATAATACACCAAATTTCTACAGGAAGGTTTGGTAGTACAGTCGTGTAGGCACTTACAAATGGAAGCAGTTGATACATCTTGGAGTAGTTCACAGTAGGGCAGTTGGTAAAATAATGACATTCGAGGTAAAAGTTACGTCTTTTATAGTAGGGTCAGTGCAGTGAACCGTGAAGTGTCCATTGGTGTATGACGTCATTATCTTTAGAAACAAATTCTTAACAATAGTGGTCAATTGGTCACTGTTTCAGATCTTAACTACATCTCTTACATTTTCTATATTCATGAAGTTTTTATGGCAAAAGGGATCTTAGTTACAGTTATGTTATTTCTGGTTTATATTTCAAGCAGCATATATGCTCTAATTTTAAAAAAGAACGCAATTTTTCTATTAAAAACACTCTTTAATTAGAGAATAGTCATTATAGTTTAAAATAGAACTTAACTAACAGATATTTTAAAAAATGTTTTATAATCTATAAGGATTAAATCTTGTATTTTTAGCGTTTCTCTTTGTAGGACCACAACCTGAAGATTTTGGTTTCGCAGATAGTTTTCTTTCCTCGACTTTCTTTTCAACTACAAGACGTTTTGTAGAAACACTCTTTCGGACGTTTGTAGAAAATAGTCTAGCATAATCTTCTCGACTTACTCTTGTAGTCATTCCTGGCTGGGTCCATTGAGCAAATATTGTCTTTTGTTCCTCCCTTGTCGCATCTTCAACCATTCTTCTTAGCGTCGATTCTCCTTGGGCAATGGAGTTAAAATATAAAGACGTTCTTACTGTTGCTAACAATGATGTAGGATCCAGAAGTCTCAGTATAATACACCAAATTTCTACAGGAAGGTTTGGTAGTACAGTCGTGTAGGCACTTACAAATGGAAGCAGTTGATACATCTTGGAGTAGTTCACAGTAGGGCAGTTGGTAAAATAATGACATTCGAGGTAAAAGTTACGTCTTTTATAGTAGGGTCAGTGCAGTGAACCGTGAAGTGTCCATTGGTGTATGACGTCATTATCTTTAGAAACAAATTCTTAAAAATAGTTGTCAATTGGTCACTGTTTCAGATGGTAACTACATCATCTCTTACATTTTCTATATTCGAGAAGTTTTTATGGCAAAAGGGATCTTAGTTACAGTTAGGTTATTTCTGGTTTATTTTCCAAGCAGCATCTGCTCTAATTTTAAAAAAGAACGCAATTTTTCTATTAAAAAACATTCTTTAATAAGAGAATATTCATTATAATTTACAATAGAACTTAACTAATAGATATTTTTAAACATGTTTTATAAACTATAAGGATTTAATCTTGTATTTTTAAAGTTTCTCTTTGTACCTGAAGATTTTGATTTCGCAGATAGTTTTCTTTTCTCGACTTTCTGATCAACTACTAGACGTTTTGTAGAAACACTCTTTCGAGCGTTTGAGGAATATATTCGAGCGTAATCGTTTTACTTTTAATAAAATTAGTGTAACAAAATAAAAGTACTGCAGTAGGGTTTTGGACTTGCATTGTCTTTATTTGTTTTCAATCAGTAATTCAAAACAAATAAAGACAATGCAAGTCCTTAAAGAAAATAAAAGTAGTACTAATATTTAAAAATACATATTTTTTCCTACCTATTGCTAAAAATGCAGTGCACAATGATATTTATAACACTGTGTGTGTGCCCTTTTACTTACTAATTAATTAGTGAAGTTTTTTTATTGTCATTATTATTTTTTAAACAAAAATATGAATTCTAAGTAACAAACTTCACAGACGAGAGTGGTCTGAGTATGTTTATTTATATACTATACAGGGTGTAACATAATGATACACGGTAAAACTGCGAATTTCTTGGATAAAAATATTGCGATTTGGCCATATTTAGCTTAGTTCAAAAGCTGAACATAACATTTTGTGCTTGGGGGGTTTTCAAGGCGAGGAAATTGAATTTATTCATAGTTTTGATGTAGATTATAGATGGCGCTCTGTTTGGCACTCTGAGTGGAACAGGGACAAGTGTAACCTTTTTGCGCCTTATGGTGTATTTATGTTTTTATTAAAAATATCAATTTTATGCAAAAAAGGTGCATGTTGTAAAATGCGCTGCGAGTAACGATTTTCGAGATTTTTCTAATCTATTTATTCTCTAATATAATAATAATAATTTATTTTACTAAAAAATGTTTAGTGTATGAGGCACATCATATCAACCATATTTTCGTTTTTTTCATTATTTGTACCCGGAAGTTGGTCGTGAAACTGGACTTAAGAGTGAAGTCTAAAGATGCATTCGCCATTTCATTTTTTTTTAAAATCAATATTTGTAATTCTTTTCGCTTTATTCATAAAAGGGCCAAATACTCGTCTTTGAGTAGCAATTACCAACAGTTTTGAACTAAAGAAATTTTGATTAATAAAAGCAAGAAACGAAAATTTGTAAAATTTATCCATTTTTCTTTTTCTGCTTTTATTACTTTATATATTCAAACTTGTTTAACTTTAAATTGTAGGTAACTATGCTTTAAATAAAAGGAAAAGGTAACGAAATATTGATCAAAAAACGAAATGGCGAATGCGCCACTAGGCCTCAGTCTTAACTAAAAATGTCAACTTTCGCTTCAACGAAAAATAATTACATTTGCATGTACAAAATAATATATGTATCGTTCCTTTCTTTTTAGCCCATCATAAGAGAAGAAAAACCATTTAGGCCTTTGATTGTCCCATCAAAACTGCAGAAAGCTCTACCATACAGAGACAAGCCTAACCATGGAATTAAAAACTCTGAAAAGAAAAAGGGCATTGCCAGAGTTGCCGTTATTCGAGAACCCCATGAGCAAAAGGTAAGTTAAATTTAAAAAAAAGTATATCCATTTGTAGACAAAAGGAGTGGGGGTCACAATATATTGATAAATTACCAACGAGATGAGGGTGGGGGGGGGGGCTTAGCAGGCGTAAAAGTAGGACATTTTTTTCTGGAGAGAGGGACAGTCGAGACTAAATGTATTTCATGATATTGTACCTAGTGAAGAAGGCGGAAAAGGGCCGAAAGCCGGGAAAAAATGTACGGGGCCACGCCCAAAGTTCGATTAAAATTCACCTAACTACTATCAAATTTCGAAAATTAAATTATTACCTCTCCCCCTCTGCATGGTTGGATTAAGTTTTTGTAATTTTTTTTTTGATATTCCCAGCTGCCTCTTTTTTTTAAAAAAACTTTTTTATATTTGTGAGAAATATTGGTGTCAATTCAAAATTTTAACATAAGACGTATGTATGACTAACAAGCGTTTTTCGGGCTTAGTTTTTCATGATTAAAAATAAAGTAAATATCGCTCACCACGCCAATATTGATGATTTTTTAAGAAATCATGTATTTTAGGAGCTTAGGTTTTGAAATACTCCTTCTTAAGTGCCGTTTTGTATATTCATAATAAAGCATTCTCGTTTCTTCCCGCACTATTTTTTTATTATAAATTATCACACTTCTTCTATAAAAAATGTTTCAATTAAAATTTTTACTTTAATTTTTCTCTTTAAAAATAAATACCTAATTGTTTTTTGTTTTTGTTGTAAAAATATTTTATTGCATTGGGTAATATTTTTGTTGATTTAAAATAGCATTAAAAAAGGGAAACACAACAGATAAGTATATAATAGAAAAATACTATTAAATATTATTCTTTTTACTCGTTTTAATCAATCACTAAAACGATATGCGTCTCAAACCATAATCTCTATATAAAACAGGACTTTTAGAAGGAAAAGTTTAAAAACTAAATTTCCTTCAAGACCTTTGCAATCAAGCCAAAGAATGTTGCGACCTGGCAGCCCCCCCCCCCCCCCCCCCTAAATACGCCACTGGATGAGGATGTGTCAGGAGCTACCAAAATCAAATATTACCCAACCTCAGAGAAACCTATTATAATCTGATCATCTGTTTGATAATAAGAAAGATCCAAATTCAAAAATAGAATGTGTGAGTTCTATTTTGATAACACATGAAAACGCATTACTTAATAATATCAAAAGTAACGAATACCGATCCAAGAATAGTATCGTTACTTTGAATACTTATGTTCCTCATTTTCGACGTAACGCCGACGCCTGAGTTATAAAAATACTTCATAACGAACTTTTAGTAATTTGTTTGTTTTACCTTTTTTAGATTTCAAACATGATAAAAATGATTAAAGTTTCGTATCAACACAAGCAAGAAAAACTTAAACAAGAAACTAAAGAGAGATTAGAAAAACACAGACAGGCAGTTGCAGCACAGGAGGCGAGTAAAGAAAAGAAAGTCAAGCAGAAAAAGAAAGAAGTTTTTAGAAATAAGAGTAAAGCACAGTTAAGTCAAGAAAGAAAAGCTAATAAATAGTTGATTTTTATCTGGCGAAATATTTATTTATACCTATTGTTAGAGAACGTATAGCTCTACGCAACATAAGCTTAGAAGTCCCTTAAACTATTTTTAAAATTCCAGGTCCGTATTTAAAAAAATTGACTTGCCATCTTGTAGAACATAAAAACGGATATGAAAGTGTTTTTTGCTTTCTTCCCAAGTCAATAATTAAGGCGCAAAAAATTAAAAACCAAAACTAAAAATTTCGTCTTTTCGGATATCTCCGAATACCTTCGGAGTATTTACAATTTTCTTTCGCTAAATTATTAAGCCCAAAAATACGTAACTTTACCTCAGTTTAACCATCTTCGTATCTCTTACCGTTTTCGAGATCCCCTTGTACGCACACAATTTGTAGCACCCATACGAACGGAATTTTGGCATATTCGTTCTTGACGATAAAATTGTTTTATAAAGAAAACACAAATCTTTATACCAACAACTGTTATTTTTATAAAAGCTACATTTTGATAACAACATAATAAACATAATTAAAATTTGAAATAAATTAAATAATTATGTACATTTTAAGAAAATAAAACGATTTAATTAAGTCCACCTATGTTAAAACTTTTAAAGCCTTAAATTAGATAGAATGGGTAATATGAGATGATGGAGAATATTTTATAGTAAACTGTCTCACCAGATTTCAAATTTTTGATTTAAAGTCATTTTTCATGCAAGTTTTATACAGATTTAGCCATTCTTATGTAACCCATTAGGCGGCACCATGCAATATATTTGCCCAAAAGCAAGTATTTTACCATGTGTGGGTTCCCCTTTGCTTTACCTGGGATTGGCGTTCCATATGGTGTACTGCAGATAAACTTTGACACCTTCGTGGTGAAAAACGATTACTGGCTTTAGGGGCAGGAATTGTTAAATGTGTATTCTTATGCAGACCCTTCACGATCATTTGGACAGTTCTAAATTATATCCATCGTCATTTTTGCATCAGTCTTTTTTCCCATAACAATTTGCCATCAATCTTTGAAATTTACTTACACAATTAGTATTACTGTCATTCCGTTGATTCCACTGATCAGTGGCCGTCCTAGAGGAATGGCGATATGGGTGACCCCCTCTTTAACCCTCTTAGTTTACCCAAAACACAATTTTTTAACGAATAAAACATTTTTGATGCGGGTAAAACAATACCAGTTTGTACAAGAGTGAATATGATGTCTATATCTAACTAGGAAGTAAAGTAAAACTTCCAAGTGCGATATGGACAGTCCACTAGAGTTACGAACCTTATGTTAAAAAAGTTTTCAGGCTGCCAGGCTTGAACTCACGACCGCCGGGTCTAAAGTTCAGCCCGTCTCGTATCGGCCACTGAATCATATTAAAAATTATGGTAAAACCAACTTAATAATAATGCTACATAAAATTTATTTCCTATGCACATTCAGCAAGTTGCATTATTGATAAATCTATTATAGATGCGTATATATTTTGTTATATTGAAGAAATGAATAATATACAGGGTGATTCCAAAGTTGATACTTCTTTTTTAGCTGTGTATAAAAGGCATTAAAATAAACAACTTTTTCAAATATCTTTTTTCAAAAAACTTAAAAATAGGCGAGATACAGAAGTAAAAAATCTAAGTTCGGGCCTGGTTATTAAAACGTAGACCGCTATACTTTATGTTGTTTTTCTTATCTCTAATTAGTCATAAGGGTGGTGTTGAGCAATTCGCTGCGGTGTGTGTGTTTCTTAGGCAAGTTAATTTTAAATTGGTGACACGTGAAAATGGTAAAATTGGAAAACGATGAACTAATAGATAATTATGGTGCTAATTTAGAGTGAGTGTCGTCAAAGTGCGGAGTTTGCTTCGAGATTATACGCAGAACGCTTTCCCTTGCGGGCTCATCCTACACCCCGAAGTTTTCTTAATGTTATTCAACGGGCAAGTTAGGCAGGACCGTATTTGATCCATAGTGTAATAAATGACTGTAAGTACCTTATTTTTGAGTTTTTTGAAAATGTTTATTTTAATGCCTTCTATACACAGCTAAAAAAGAAGTATCAACTTAGGAATCGCCCTGTATTGTTCCATAGTAAATTTAAATTATATAATTTAGGGTCTTGAAAAAGAAGACGGAGCCTCAGTAAATAAAATAAATTGCGATTGGAGAGTACTTTATAAGAACGCCACAGAGAAATCTAGATTTTATAACAATGTTGTCAACTAATAGGAAATTTCCGGATTCGTGAGAACAAAGTACAGAGGAATGAAGGTCGGAACTGTCTCCGAGGAGAAAAATTTTTACGCACAATGTTATATTCGTAGGATATTCTTTAGGATCACTTGTGGTTATGATCTGCTAAAAAATACTTTTTCAGTATTGTGTGCATTCGTGGAATTTTTCTTTAAAAATGGGAAATTTTATTTTTAAAGGTCGCAACACTGAACAGTAAGAATATGCAATTTTGCCTTTGGAATCAAAGACGATAAAGCTAAAGAATAGACCCCGCATTTCATTCATGAAATTACTTTTGCGCCAAGCCTACAACTCACTGTTTATAAGAGGGCGATAGAATGTTTACACTACTAATCAATCCAGGCACTGAATCGGTTATTTTACAAACCTAGCGCTGTCACATCATATTGGTCTTTTATAATTAACCCACAAAACCTTCAAACAATAAATTCTCACCACTTTTTTATTTATTAAAGCTGGAAATAAATAATTTATTGTTTAATACTTCTTAATGTCAAAGTTGTCATTAATTTCAATATTTTCACTTGCTACCGCTAGGAGGCAAACGTTGCCAAGTTTTTCACGATTCTCATTTTTCGAACTATATGCGCCAGTGTGGAGTAATCCGGAAAATAAATTTATTATGACAGTTTGTTGTGTGTGTAAATTTCCACAGTAGTTCAGGTCAAAAGTTAGGTTAAGTTAGGTCAAACTGACAATTACGTTCCAAGTTCGATTCTATTGCGGTTTTCATTTAAATTTTGATACGGATACAATTACAAAATATACCAACTCGACCTTGAAACAGATCGCGCCCGACGAACATCCGACGTAGACTGTGAACGCGACCCTGTGTTCGTATAATTTTTAATTCGCTATATTCAGATCGATTTAGGTAAATGTGGTAAATTATTAGGAATACGAGAATACCACCACTCCATTTAGTGATAAATTTTCTCAAAATGTTTGTCGTTATTAGTAGTTTGGATAATTAGTAGAGGTTACATTATGTTTTAGGCAATCCAACGATGTGTTTAACTTGAGCTTAAATAAAACCCAAAATATGATACTCTTTTAATCATTTGGCAACAGCGTATTATACGCTCGTAAAAATGGCCTTCTATTTCCATATGTTTTCATTCATGAACTCGTCAGGAACTAAGTGGTAGCATGAAGTTTAGTTTATGACGGCTTGTTTTGATATAGGGGAATTCGTCGTCTATTCTTTAGCTTTATCGTCTTTGTTTGGAATAGCCTACTTTTTTCGTCACTTTAGGGTAAAGGAAACAGCAAATATCCATGTGGGAATAGAAAAAAATTTAAAACCGTTGGTGCTGGCACGTTGGCACTTCTCTAGAATTGCCTGTGGCTTAGATAAAATTGCATGCATGCGGCATCCATCACACAGGTCGGCGACGTTTGTACACTTTTAGCGCTGCTATTGGTTTCAAGCAAGACCAGCACAGTAGCAAGGGACTTTCCCTACAGTTTGGAGTGCTTTTCCGACCGCCAGTAGAATGATTGTGTAGGGTCTGCAATACACGTATAACTTACTTGCCCTCTGGGTATAAAAATGCAATTTTTTACTTTCCTCGTAATATGTAGCCCTGTCATGATCGTAATAATTTAATTATAACTAAAGAAATTAATTTAAAATTTCCTTATGAAAACTACAACATATCTCGGGCCTAATGGGTAATCTGGCACTGTACGCGGTCAAAAATTCCAGACCCTATTTCCCCTAAATCTGTATAAAAAATATAAAATTCAAGAACGGACAAAACGATATAAAAAATTAAATATGTATAAGGAGTATTTTACAGTTTTTGTTAGCAAATCGCTACGTTCAGTGAACTGTTGCTGTTACTCCAATTTAATACTGATTGTTGATTCACTAACTCCCAAACGTAAGGAATGAAGAATTCTTCTGGTTGCTCTTCTTCTACATATTTGAATTTTAAGTCGGGGAATTTCTACAATGAAAAAAAAAATTATAAGATTTTCCAAAAATGATGATAATATAATATATTCTTAATAATAAGCACATTTTAGGACCACAAAAAGTTAGATTTTTAAAAAGAATGTTTTCAGATTACACCGAAAGAAAAAGTGGTAAACTTTATTTTAACAGATCTCTTCAAATAGTCAGAAAAAAATAATAACGAAATCGCGAAAATTCGGTTTTGCCCAAGTAACTTAAGAAGAATTAGGAGTTTTTTAAATTTGAAAACACAATGTTGCGGAATTTAGTAGGGCAGAACTTTTTCTAATTTAACCATCTCTATATATCTTCTATGGTGTAGAAAGCATCTGGAACACCCTGTTTATGTATCTATTAGGGTGAAGCGAAAATTACACAAAAAAAAGGTTTTTAATACGGCCAATAGTGCTTAAAAGTTACCATTTTGGTTTTATATACATATACTCCAGGTCTAATATTTCAGTAAATGGAAATAAAATAAAAAAATTTCAAAATAAAATAAAAAATTTTCAAAACAAAATCAAATTTTTTTTGAAAATAAAATATTAAAATTTTTTTTAGAGAATTTTGGTATTTATAATAAGGAAAACAGTGGTACAAAATTTAACGGTTCTATTTTTATATTAATGAGACATTAAAACATATTTCTCAGGGCCCATCATTGCCGAATTCTCGAGATTAAAATATTTCCACATTTTTTGTCTAAGAAGTGTTATTTTTTATTAATCACGAAACTAATTACTAACTTTCATAACTATTTACCAGTAACGTTAAATTTTTTTCGTTAAATCAAAATATTGTCATAAAGGCTCAAACTTAAAGTCCCGATGGACCCTCAAGATATTGTTTATTCTCAAAATACAATTGTAGATGTAAATAGAATACCAAAAACCAACTTTTTAGTACTATTAGAATTAGGAAATGAAAGAACATGTTTTTCACTCCACCCTAGTATGCTTTACTAATTAATTTTTAAATGTAGTAGTCTTTTTTGCAAATCTTCGATTGATGCGTTTATATAATATGGCTTTTTTTTAACTATAAACGTTCATCGATAAAAATAACTGTGTTTAATAAAAATTACGGTTTGAATGTACCCCGTAGTCTTTTTTGCAAATCTTCGAATGATGTGTTCGTACAATATGGCTTTTTATGAACTATAAACGTTCATCGGTAAAAAAAGTTTTCAATAAAAATTACTTTTTGAAAGAACCCCCGAAACCTTATTTTGCAGTAGATTATTATGTTAAAAAATATACGTTGTGAACCTTTAAAAAATAATAAAATTGAAGGGAAAATGGAAACAAGCTGGCAACGACACGCATGTTACTACTAACATGTCTGTCCAGGCCAGGGTTATGTTATGGAACTTAAATCTGCCAATTAAAAGTGCTTTACGTCAAGCCTGAAGGAGTTTATTTGGCGCGTTATTACATGGATGTACTCTTGCGTCTCAATTTTCTCGAGCCAAAATTTATCTATATAGGTTATCTGTGGTTTGGTTTTTTTTATTGATTCGCCGACTACAGAGGCCATTTTGAACCGGTCATCAACCACAAATGTGGTCTACCGACTGTGAAGTGTGAAACGGCACCTTCATCCTACGAGATATCCGATCTCATCCGGCGTGAATAGGATGGCTAGGTGTCGATTCATTTTACACTCTTCCCTGAGGCAAGAGCACGCAGTGTTCTCAAACGGTAACCCACCCAAGTACTAACCGCGCTCGACACAGCTTAACTTCGGTAATCTGCGGGAACCGGTGCTTAATATGTCGATAGGCCCTTGCCCTATCTGTGGTTGAAGTCATGACAAATTTGGCATCGGTATTATTTGTTTCATAAAAAAGTAAGACACTAAAGTAAAAAGTGGAAACCACAACACTATTTTTGATAATAACTTAATTTTCATTATAGCCATTAACCTAACCACTAACCACCTAAAAGTGTCTAAAATGGAACACCCTGAACAGTTAAATATCTTAGCCAAGTGCTAAATAAAAGAATAATATATCTGAAGATAACTAGAAATAGCCTAATAAAAAATATATAAGTGAATATTATGAAAAACTTACAGTTAATTTTTCCCTCGGCCAATGCTTCCCTCCTTGTTGTATAACCTGCAAAACCTCCTGCGCATCAACGTCACGATTCTGAGTCTTATCGCTCAGCAACTCGGAAAAGTGCTTTATCACAAGATGAATATTATGAATAATGTCCTGAAACACTACATAATCTTTAAACGTCTCGAACGTATGTCTGTTATACAGCAAAGTATATATAAGATTCGGGTTGTTAGTAAGTTGTGTTGTCAATGCGGAGTTAAGTATTTCCAAAACCATTCTAAGTACTTCTTCTAAAACATTTACATCTTGCTCTAATTCTTCGGCATCTTGACTTATCGTAACACTTGTTTCGCTCACTTTCGTAGTCTTATCGTTTTGCAGTCTTTTGTACAACTTCTGATATTTTTTTGCTATTGTCTCGAAAAGTGACACTAGTCTTTGACTAACATAAGGGTGCAAATCTCTGAACTGAGAAGACATGTTTGCTAATGCTGCTAGACAGTTCGTGTGAAGGTATTTATCTCTCATTTTAAGCATGTTGTATTGAATGGTTCTTATTATAACTAGGATTAGAAGGCCTCCTAAGGATATTTCAGTCAGTTGGCGTTCAGTGTACCATGAAATATTTTTAAGTTTCTAAAAAGAGAAGTATTATTAATTTAATGTTATTTTTATATTTCTACTAACTGGATCACTCCTTGGATATTCTTTAGAAACTCTCTGAAAAGTTGGGTAAGGACCCCTAAAATCCGACCCAAAAAAAAAGTAAGCCCGTTTGTCCATATTTTTTTTTTCTAGAAAGCAATAAATCATAAATTCGGAACATTCTCTGTATCGTTTTGATACTCTAAAGCGGCAACGCTGTAAGCCAACCGACGGCAATGACAGCATGCTAATGACCGTATTGAATTTGAACCTGTCACATTTTACACTTTTTTTAGCTACTTATTTATTTAAATATTTGTGTCACAAAATTAAAATTTTTACACTCGTCAGTCTTACTGGGTACTATAAATAAACCTAAGATATGTAAGAAACATTTAAATACATTATACAACAAACAATATAGATTATATTGAATTGCATATTATGTACAACTTAAATTTAACATATAAAATGTTTAATTTCAGAACGTATAACACATTAGATTAAGTTTAAGATTCAAGTTTAAAAAGTAAAAGTTTTAGTTTAGTTTAAACTTGCTTTAGTAAAACATTATTGAATATTTTTTTTTTATACTTACCGTTTCATGAATGGACTTATTGAAACCATCGTCTTCACTCAAAATAAGCAAAATTATTAAAGACATGTAGATATGATGACTATTACTATTTGGTGCATTATATAGGGTCTTTAAAATAGGTATAATCTGGAATAAAAAAAGAAAAATGGCAACTTAATACAACTTTAAGGAGATTGGTGGATTTTTTAAATGCCTGGTGTCACACTAGGCTGGTATTGTAAATATTTTATAGGGCCCTATAATTATACTTTGCAAGTATCATTATTTGTATAAAATTTTTAGAAATTAATTTTACATTAAAAACTTTTGTTGTTTTTGAAAATATTTATCATAACAGGTCAGCTAGTCTCGTCAAATTATACAAAAAGAGCCGTTTTTGGTCAATGTGTTCGAGAACGGGTGGAAATCTAACGTTCATCCCTACCTTAAAAAAATCTTTTTCGAGTATTGGCGGAAACGGAATTTTCACGAAAGAAAGCATGGAGGACTTTGCCTGCTAGTTGGAAAGAGCATTTGATACGTAGACGGGGTCAAGGGGAGGTACAATTTTTTTTTTTGGTTTCGACGGCAAATTGGGTAGGGAATTGTGGAGGGTTGTTTTCAATAACGAAGGGGCATTTTAAAAAAAAATTCTGTTGTGAAATCGAGGAGGGAGTTGTGCAAAGTAGAAATACAGAATTTTTCAATAAAATATTTTTTCTAAAAATCATATTTTTTTACCCCTTTGGAGGATTGTTGCAACCGCTCTACGTACCAGGTTCCAACTCGTGGACAAAGTCATCAGTACCAGAAAAGGTGTATTTTTAAGATAGGGGTTAAACGCAGAAGACAAAATGTTCCCTACACTTTTATCAAAAAATCATAATTTGACATGACTCACTACTAAACAGGCATAAACCCAACACCATCTAACAACATAAAAATTGCACTGATACCCTTAAGGCAAATTAAAATTAGGTGGTAAAGTCTATTCAATTTATTTATTTGCTCTGCTTGCCACTATAAAACGTTAAATGCTGGGAATTGCGAAAAACGCGAAAAAAAATTAAATCAAATTACAAAATTTAAAATAGGTTTATAGCGGCTTTGTGCACTTTTTGAAGAGGAAGAGTAGAAAACTTGTATTAAAGTGCATTAAATTTCTATTGAAATTGCAGAGCGCTTTCGGCTTATTGGGCCATCATCGGTGCTTCCTGAAAAGTCAGTAATAGAATCAAAATTAAGAAATTTTTATAAAATAAATGGAAAATCAGTGGTATGTGTAGAGGTAAAAAAACAATGCCTCTGCCTCTCTATATATATATAACTTAATTTATTTTTAAATCCTGATTTAATGGGCTCTTTGACTAATCTCATATTTGATATTATCATTTCATTAGCTTGGTCTTCAGTCAATAATTACGGTGTTGCCACATGTAAAACCTTTTATGCTAGGTAAATAATACTTTTTATTCCTGGAACTTCAATAACTTCTTTTAAGACAAAATATAGATAACATTTTGGAAATAATATGATGATTTTTTTTGATTTTTCCGTCTGTCTTGGACAATTATTTCCATTGGATTACTTTTTAGACTTGGTCAGTTATAATATAAAAATTTTAGAGAACATTGGCAACATTGTCAAGCTGCCGTTTTCATGACGTATATTCGATAACGTCCGTGTTTTTGTTCCAATAGTTTTATTTATTTATTTTCTCAGTGATTGCTTAGAAATATCAAAAAGTACAAACATAGATAATTTTATTTATTGTTCCTTTATACACTACAATTAAAATTTAGCCAAAGAGCCCATTGAAACATTTTTTTATTTATTCAGTGCAATATAACAACATAAGATAAAAATATTTTAACAAGTCGCTTTACATTCTGATTTATTTGGCTGTGTTTTAACATAAAACTGTCATATTATGTTGTTTTCTTTCCTTTTAGCCATTTATATATTTTCATTTATCCAAGAAAAAATTACAACTATTTACTTCCACTCCCTTGAACAAACAGTATCAAAATACGCGAGACGTGTTGGGTAATGGCAACTTATAGATCGGGAAAGAAACAAGTCATTCAAATAATTTGTGTTAATTTGAAAAAATTAAGATGATTAAATATTTTATTAAAATAAGTGATTATTTTTTTATTTAAAATCAAATTTTGCGCAACCCTGCCAGTCACAATGAAATTTTGTATTGCTACTGGGTTATTATGTACATGTTTTATTTTAAAATATGAAATACGGGAAATAAATACCACTCGTGTATAAGGAATAACCAGCTAATTCTGCAATCAATCTAAACTATATTCGTTTATTATTAACTTAATCTCTTGCGGTATTACTCCCAATAATTCTTTACAAATCCTATAGATTACTATAGAACAAAGAATATATTAAAGAGCAAATCAAAATTAAATAAATTTCTTACCAGTTCTTGAAGATCCATCCTACCCAAAAGATATGTTTTAAAAGCAGGACTTCTGTGTAATAATAGGTAAAGTAGCAGGGTAGGCGCATCTCCTGAGGCCTTTTTACAAAGGGTTAGGAATAAAGCATTAAAATCTATTTTGAATATTGTATTTTCACTGGTAGGAGGCATGGGATTATTATCTAAAAAAATACAAAAACCTATTATGTATTAATTATTATTTGGTTTTTAAAACTTTATTAACATATTTTATGGCAAAACATACTGTGTGTCCCTGGATCGACGCATGAATAGGTGAAAAATACTGAACTTTTTTGAGTTGGAACTTCAAATATAAACATAGTTTTTCAACGATCGCTCGGTTTATAGACTTTTTTAAATGCATATTATGTATTAATAACATGCATGAGCAAAATTAGAGTTGAACATATTGTTTCTATAAGATATGCCAATCACTTACCTTGGTTTAAACAGGAAAACAGGCTCAGTCTAAAAGGATTAATAAGCGTGGTCCAATTATGTACCAAAACTAAAAGTAACATAATACTTTGTGTGGCTAGAGGCGACCCTTGAAAATCACTCTGCTCAGGTAAGTCTGTGTCATCTGTTTTTCGTGAGAAAGTTAACATTGACCATAGTTCAGTAGCTAAACCTAATAAAACAAAAGATGTAAGTTTATTTTATGTTGTTTTAATTTTGATTAAATTTATGAATAGTTCATAACCCAGTGGCCTTCAGATTTTTTCAAAGGGGAGAGGCGTTTAGTTCACAATCACTTTGAACTGTAAGGGAAGTTCCTTGCTACTGTACCGACGGAGCTGGCCTTGCACGCGACCAGCAACAGCGTTAAAAGTTTACTAAGAAGCCGCTTTGTGTGGTGAAACATGCATTTAATTTTATCTAGGCCACAGGTCTGCACCAGTGTCCTGCATACACTATAAGCAAAAAGTATTGCCTACCTTGGAAAAATTATGATTTTTTTTTGTATTTAAATTTGAGTTTGAGTAATATCTGACTTTGGCAGTTTTTCTATACATTAATATTGTAGAGTATCGAAAATTTAATCATAATATATTGTTTTCATGAATGAACTCTTTGCCTAATATTAGTAAATTAGATAGCTGTAACATCCTTATTTGTTCTGTTGTATTTATAAATATGCTTTTAAACTGTTAATGATTTTAATTTTTGAATTTTAATTGACCTGAATGACCGAAGAGTTTTGGGCTTACATTGTCTTTATTTGTTTTGAATCACAACGTTTTAAGTGGGGATACTTACCAGTTGAAATATTGTGATTCAAAACAAATAAATACAATTGCAAGTCCAAAACTCTTCCGTTAGTTAAGAACCATCATTGTCTCCAATTTTCTAACAGACATTAATTTGCCTGTTTAATTTACTACATACAAGTACTTTTTAAAAGAAGAAGTAATTTGTTTGGTCAATATTAGTTATTAATAAATTGTTAGCAAACCAATATTTTATAATATTAATATATTCTTTAATTTTATTATTTAAGTTAGGTAAACAAATTTGTAATTAATTTTTAAAATTTACTCCAATTTTAAAAGGTTCTGGATATATTCTTGTTTTAAAAATAATAACTTATAGGAAATATGAGTTGTTCAGAAATAGTTGTTTTAATATTTCTATAGTTATATGACAGATACCAATTTTCAATTTAATTGGAACATCGTCTATATTTATAAAGATTATAACATCAAAAACTGGACACCCTGTACATTAAAAATAAATTATCTTTAGATCTTACTTACCTATAACTAGACTATGTCCTTGTCCATTTCCATACCCTGCAGGGGCACTTTGCTGGTTTATAAAATTAGTCAACAAACATTTAACAAAAAGTGGTGCACTGATGATGTGTCTTCCCTTCATTACAATATTATATACTACACTCCTATCTGACCTTTGTATTGAATGGAATTGGACTGATAATAGTACCAACAAACATGTAACTGCTTCCAAATGGATGGAATAAGTGGTATCTTGTACTGGGACATCAACAATTATTGTAAACAGGGAACCAATAAATGAATCGAGAATGGTACCATGTCCATTATATTCTATATGTTCAAGTAGCTGTTCTTCCGTGGTTGTTTCAGTTAAGAATTTCAAGACACATCGGATAGTAAAAAGGGTGTTAAATAGCTGCCAGTTAAAGAGGTTCCTTAAATAAATACATGATAAGCTGGTAACACGTTCCTAAGTTTGGTATCTATATATTCAATAGCTTATAAGTTTTATTTTATTCTAGAAAAAATTGCAAATCAGTAGTTAAAGAAGGGGTATGTTGTAGTTATATTCTCAATTTAAACTATACTACATACTCTAGTACAAAAAAGAAAATAATTAGCTGTAACTGGTAGGTAGTTTTGTTTAACATTTTGGAAAATTCACAACAAACTTACGCTTCTGCATCTGTGGCTCCAAGTAACTCTGATGATCTAGCTACAAATAGTTGTATTAAAGTCCCTAAATTTCCTGAGCGAAGATTGCTTTTTAAAAGTTCTTGGCATAACGGTTCGATTTTTGTTTCCAATAACAGCTGATCATTCCTAAAAAGAGTTTATTATTTGAATAGGTATTTTATTTAGTAACGTTTATCTTGTTAAGGACGTACCTTGTAGTTGGTGGAGTAATATTAAAGGCTAAAAATCTATTCCAAAACGGGTCATTGAGCGAAACGGGCTCTTTTCCAACAAATTTTAAGCAATATTCATTTGTGGATAGATCTAAATTTCTGCTCACTGCCGTGCCCATAATAGGAAATTTATTTGGTCATAGGATAGTGTTTTTTAACGTTTGTAATAAAAAATGTTTATCTTGACTAGGATCTAAAATAAAATTCTGATAACATCGTTGGCAAATTTTACCAAACAAATGTACATAACCTTAAAAGACACGTCAAATTTTAGAGTTGCCAAACATAAAAATAGAAATAACCCTGTTGTCAGCAATCTTACTTTATAAATGTTACCAAACATAGAACAAAAATATCTCTGCCCAATCAGCAATGTTCTTTTTCGTCGTCTGATAGGGCCTTTACAGCTTGGGCTGCCCTCTTAACACGATCTATGCACAGAGGAATGATAGGTGTACGTATTTATCCTAACTTTTCTGATGTCTCAACCTATCATTTTGTAGGATCCGAGTTTATTAACTGGGGAGCATTTGAAAATTAACGATGCGATGACGTTGAAAGCGTAAGATAAACACGATTAGTCACAAGTCAGCTGATCAATACGCTGTCAAATTTATATCCACGATGGTATTCCCGCATCACAGCCATCTTAACTCGCCCCCAGCGTTTTGTGGATTTTAGGTATAGGTTGTAAAGGTTACAAAGGCTGTGATCAAGGTCAAGGTCTCACATCTTGTCGTTCTGTCTTGACACATGATCCAAGGTTCTTAGATCTAACTAAGAACCTTGCGCATGATCTGGTATACAGTGAAATGCACCCAAATTACCTACACCGATAAATATATTTTGAGAGACAGGGGCCAAACGATATTTTAAAAACTCATCGATATTTCAATATATCAATCTAACCTCCATGATTTCTCCGTATAAGTGCGGATATCAGGGTTTTGGCACAAAATTTTTGTGAATCGTAACAGATTAGCTTAAAAACCGTAACAGATTGACTAAAATAGTATAGACTAATCCAAAGTAACTTCTAAAAAAAAAAGGTCAGCACCCCTACACAACGTACGCAAACGGCGAACCCGAACAAAAGTGATGACTAACATATCACTAAAAAGAGGTCCTTTCTCCTCCTATATACCCAAAAAAACATACCTTAAAAAAACGTAACAGATTGCTTAAAGGCGTAACAGCGTAACAGATCCTTTAAAAACGTAACAGATCTGTTACAATTTATAACAGATCGGCAACACTGGCGGATATTAAAGTATCGAAAACTCTATCATGCAGCCCTATAGTAAGATTACCATACTTTCAGTTTTCCAGGGTATCATGTTGGATGTGTGTGAAGAAAGCAACGAAAATTAGCGGCAACGTTTTTTACCGTAAAACCTAGCCACGAATTTAGCGTTAAATTGTCAATTGCGCCTGCATATTTGGCAACGATTTATCACAGCAACGAAAATGGTTACATCTCTCTGTAGCCAGTAATCAGTTGGAAAAAGTGTAAATGTGGCCACGGTAGTTTAAGTATTAACATCATTTAACTTTAAATAATTAGCAACGAATCTTAACTTTACTATCAATGAAATTATTAAATTAATTAATTAATTAAACACACCTATTTTTTTATAAAGCTTAGCTTAAATCCTCACTATATATACTTCTAGCTATATGACATATTTCAAAAGATTCTGCTTATAAATTGGAAAAAAATTGCAATTACATCCGAAATAAAAGTTTAGACGCCACCATATTTTGAGGAATGTTAGACTATACCTATAGCTTACGTATCCACTATATGACATATCCCAGAAAATGTCGGGGACTTTGTAAAAAATTAATAACTCCGAGATTCCGCTTATAAATTGGAAAAAAATTGCATTTACATCTGAAATAAAAGTTTAGACGCCACCATATTTGAAGGGATCTTGCACTAAACCTATAGCTTACGTATCCACTATATGACATATTCCAGAAAATGTCGGGGACTTTGTAAAAAATTAATAACTCCGATATTCTGCTTATAAATTGGAAAAAAATTGCATTTACATCCGAAATAAAAGTTTAGACGCCACCATATTTTGAGGGATGTTATACTATACCTATAGCTTACGTATCCACTATATGACATATTCCAGAAAATGTCGGGGACTTTGTAAAAAATTGATAAGTCTCAGATTCCGCTAATAAATTGGAAAAAGTTGCATTTACATCCGAAATAAAAGTTTAGACGCCACCATATTTTGAGGGATGTTAGACTATACCTATAGCTTACGTATCCACTATATGACATATTCCAGAAAATGTCGGGGACTTTGTAAAAAATTAATAACTCCGAGATTCCGCTTATAAATTGGAAAAAAATTGCATTTACATCCGAAATAAAAGTTTAGACGCCACCATATTTTGAGGGATGTTATACTATACCTATAGCTTACGTATCCACTATATGACATATTCCAGAAAATGTCGGGGACTTTGTAAAAAATTAATAACTCCGAGATTCCGCTTATAAATTGGAAAAAATTGCATTTACATCCGAAATAAAAGTTTAGACGCCACCATATTTTGAGGGATGTTATACTATACCTATAGCTTACGTATCCACTATATGACATATTCCAGAAAATGTCGGGGACTTTGTAAAAAATTAATAACTCCGAGATTCCGCTTATATAAATTGGAAAAAAGTTGCAATTTCATACGAAATAAAAGTTCAGACGCCACCATATTTTTTTCCAATTTATAAGCGGAATCTCGGAGTTATTAATTTTTACAAAGTCCCCGACATTTTCTGGAATATGTCATATAGTGGATACGTAAGCTATAGGTATAGTCTAACATCCTTCAAAATATGGTGGCGTCTAAACTTTTATTTCGGATGTAAATGCAATTTTTTTCCAATTTATAAGCGGAATCTCGAAGTTATTAATTTTTTACAAAGTCCCCGACATTTTTTGGGATATGTCATATAGTGGATACGTAAGCTATAGGTATAGTCTAACATTCCTCAAAATATGGTGGCGTCTAAACTTTTATTTCGGATGTAATTGCAATTTTTTTCCAATTTATAAGCAGAATCTTTTGAAATATGTCATATAGCTAGAAGTAAAGTGAGGATTTAAGCTAAGCTTTATAAAAAAATAGGTGTGTTTAATTAATTAATTAATTTCATTGATAATAAAGTTAAGATTCGTTGCTAATTATTTAAAGTTAAAAGATGATAATATTTAAACTACTGTGGCCACATTTACACTTTTTCCAACTGATTAAGAAATTCGTGGCTACAGGGAGATGTAACCATTTTCGTTGCTGTGATAAATCGTTGCCAAATATGCAGGCGCAATTGACAATTTAAATTCGTGGCTCGGTTTTACGGTAAAAACCCGTTGCCGCTAATTTTCGTTGCTTTCTTCACACACATTCATGTTGGGCATATATATAAAACCAAGAAAAGAAAAGATTCCTTTGGCAATTGGGGCCAACCGACTTTAAGGTTGGAGCGTGTACGAGTGAGTTTTGATAACGGTCCGGCGATATTCGCTAGGTTCACTCACTGTGGAAAACTTATTGGATGGAAGCCAAAGCAGTAAAAACTGTAAACATTCAAAAATTAAGAATTTCTAGTCTAAATCTGGCATTAATTTATGTCGACACATCCAGTGATAATGATCCAGATAGTTCCGTGCATGTAGCCGGACGAGAAAGCAAGTTGTTTCACCAATTTACCAAAAAAAAAAAAAATGATAAAATAAACACTTTAAATTAGGGGGCTCTTAAAAAAAACTAAGTTTATGTAATTTCGTTACATTTCTTTTATTAACTTGTCATAATTATAGTTTTTTATCAACATGTCTTTTTAGGAAAGTAATTATTTTTATTTCATGCCGATACGTCCATTTGTAGTTCTGTACGCATTTGATGCTTTACAAAACATAATCAATAAAAACGCCCTAGTCAAATTTCACTAGACCCAGTCCCCAAGGGTGTAAATATGACAACGTAAGTCAGAGGCGATTGGCCGAAAGTCAGCTTATTGTCATAGATTCTGCCAATCAGCTAAACTGTCGACCAATCCAATAGAATGTTGAATGCTACGCTGTCATATTTACACCAGTTATTTAAAACTTTCGATTTAAAGAAAAAGCATAATAAATAAAAATAAGCATACACAAAATAAAGTAATGCCATTTTTTCTTCGTAACCGCACAGCCACATAGTTTTATCGTCAACATTTTTGTCAAATTTAGGATAATAGGCTCGGCCAACTATATTCAACACTGCTGTTGGACGTCCGGTGTTCTTCTTTTGGACTTACGAGTGATGCATTCGACATTTCATTTTTTGAGCAATATTTCTTATCCTTTTCGCTTTATTCAAAAAGGGGCCAAATACCCATCCTTGCGTAGCAATTACCTACAGTTTGGAACACAAGAAATTTTAATTCATGAAAACAAAAAACGAAAATTTGTGAAATTTATTCTTTTTTTTCTGCTTTATTACTTTACAATTTCAAACTTGTTTAACTTTAAATTGTAGATGGCGAATGCATCACTGGATCTCACTCTTAAGTTATTCAAAATTACAGCGGGTGGCATAAAGAAATATAGTTCTCGATTAGCTTAACCGCGTATTAAAGACAAACTTTAATCAGAAGCTGGCAAGGCCAACTTCGTATTTGTGCGAAATAACCTTATATTTTACAAAAACCGACATCTAACATCTATTGCAAATTCTAAGACAATTTTGCGCAAACACGCAGTAGAGCTTGCTAGCCTCCGATTAAATTTCGCGGTTAAGCTAATCGAGAACTATATTTCTTTATGCGGTAAGTCACAAACCTTTATCGTAAAAATAAACTTTGTTTGTGAAAACACTTGGTAGAATATCCTATTTGTATTAGGATAAATACAAGCGCAGTCATCGATAAATTGCCAAATAAAGTAGAAGTAAGAAGCAGACACGAAACACGAGGCCCGCGGACATCAAAAACACATTGTGAAATGCGTAGAGTACGCCAGCGAAATGGTTTGTAAAGTCGTGCACACCGCGCCATGCCGAAATGGAATTTTATTTAACGTCCGTTCCGTAAGTTGCTGCTTGGAACGCACTCTATAGTTTAATATTTGTTAAAGAGTACTGTATTCAGTGGCGACTAGTCAGGTGAAGGGGCTTCACCAAAAAAAATACAACCAGGAGGAAATGTTTTCAACAATATTAAAGTACCAATACAGCTACCATTTTAGCCTTTTAAAAATATGTAATTATGTTCGAATTAATATTAATTTAATCCGAATGTAGCTATGCATAATAGGGCCACGGTTAACTCCGATGGACAATAATTAAACACTCGTGCATTTTGGCGCGCCCTAGCCGACCGTGTCCGTGAGCTTAAAGCCTCAAATGAAGATCCAACTCCCAACATACAGTCTTGATTGTCACCGTTGCTATGGTTACGTGTCGTCAGTCACGCGACAGCATGTACAATTTCCTTTAAGATTAAGGGCAATTTAAAAATAGATCAGTCGTATGCACCATTGTTTTGCCTAACCTTAAGGCAGAGCTGTGAGTAACTAGATACTTTTTAGTATCTAGTTACTTAAAGTAACTAGATACTTAGTAACTTAGTTCTTTTTTGAATCATGCCAAAAGTAACTTGTATCTAGTTACTTTTTAGGAGTAACTGTACACTTAAAAAGTAACTAGATACTCTTAAAGTAACAAGTTCCTTTTAAAGTAACTAAGTTAGGTACTTTTAGGAATTATGCACACGTGCCGTCCATCAGATGATGACCAAGGGACGATCGGCGGCCGTTAATCAGATTTTCACGAAGGGACGAGCGGCGAGTCGCGAGCGTCAAACAGCAAACTGGTTGGAACGCGAAATTTCTTGGAAAGCCTTTTATTCTACTCGTTCGTTGTTCGAATTAACACTTCTTAGTTTAGTTTTCTGATGGTAATAGTGGTAGTGTGTACAGGAAAATGAGTTATCACTACCTGGTAAATTTATGGTATCTAGTTCAAAAGCATCTTAATAACTTTTAGAGTTTCGTAGTTACAATTAAAATAACTAGTTACTCAAAAGTATCTTAGTTACTTTTAGTAACTAGTTACAATCAAAGTAACTAGTTACTTTAAAAGTATCTTAGTTACTTTTAAATTATCGTAGTTACAATCAATGTAACTAGTTACTGTAAAAGTATCTTAGTTACTATAACTAAGTTACTTTTAGGTTAAAGTAACTATTCCTTATAAGTATCTAGATACATTTGTGCAAAAGTATCGAAAAAGTAACTAGTTACTTTTCTGAAGTAACTTTCACAGCTCTGCCTTAAGGTATTTATTTTGAGGTTTCGCGAAACTTACGGTTATAGATATCGTTTTTACTTGATTTACTGTGTGACTAAAAAGTTGTTTTTATTTTTCAGTTAATTCAGTAGAGTAAAATTAGTCAATGTTTAAGTACCCGCACTATACCTAGTTCTTCACCATTTTTTAAGACCGCGAGCCGCCACTGGTTTAGTTCAGAGGTATCAATTGGATAGATTCCAGAGTCCTCCCTCAAAACCTGCCGCTGCATGGATGAGATTTAAAATTATGAATGCAATTACTAAACACCTTCTGCTGGCGTACTTTAAAATAATGTTCTTTAAAAATCGATATAATGCAAAATAAAGATAAGCCATTATCAAAAATTTAAAAATATATTACAAAACAATAAATTAAACTTTACAAATAATAGTAACATTAAAAACTAAGTGCATCACCCGATACACCTCTACAGGTAACTAATCTAAATAATATATGTACACATTATTTATAGCTCTTTTGCAAACCATAAAGATCTGGTAAAATGTTTTTTTTATTTTTTGCTCTACCTAATATATAACTAAGTTTTATTCATTAGTGATCACGATAACTTAATTTTGAATTTAGGGGGCCGCAGTCAGGTATAACATTAAACATTGTATTATTGTAACTAAATACAACGTACACACTGGGATATGACATCCAATCCCAAAATCTCGAAATTCCCAGATCCCAAGTAGTATATTTTAGTTCCGTCAAAACCAGGAATTATAATAATTTAATCTCGAAAAGTCGTTTTTTATTTAAACAGGTCTTAATGAAATCATGGTTTGACCAAAGTCATAACCATTTAAATTTAAATAAAACAATTATACAACGCTTCATTAGGAAATTGACGCATTCAAAACAGATGGATTCCAGTGATAAAACTGACAAATAGTTTGATTTTTAATTACCATACCACTTTCTATTTCTAAAGGCATGACTTCTGATCAAAAAATCATATTGTTGAAGAAAGATAAAAAGCTGATCACCTAGTAAGGTGGAAATAATAGTATTTTACAATCCGAGACAGGAAATATTTCATTACTGTCGAGAAAATTGGCACTAGACACATCTCGAGACCATAATGAAATTTACCGTCGAGGACAAAACTAATCAGTTTTTGCTTGGATGTCTATTTTGTATTATCTAGAGTACCATTGAAGCAGTTTTTTTACGTAAATTTTTCCAATCTGGACAGATAAACAATTTTGTACTTAAAGAATAGTAGCTTTCAATTTCAGATCTGTTTTCTTGTTCATTAGTTTATACCACGAACATGTCATACTCATGAACTATTCGTATATCATACGCCGCAACGCCAGTGCCGACGTGACAACCGAATGCTTGTTAACGGTCTGAGGGAGGTTTGAGATTGAAGAAGTGGAGGATGCCCAATGATTAGGAACTTAACTACGTGTTGCGCTCTTGGTTCTTGCGAAATCTGAGAACTTTCAGACACGCGACGTTCATTGTAGGCTGACATAGCACAACTCATTCTCATAATGGGTGTTTCTAAAAAACTCCTATTTACTGTATTTTAGCTATCTATGGTAATTAATACAACCAAGATATGTTTTCGTCACTAAAAGTTTCGTACAACAATCAAACAAAGTTAAATATTTTCTCCAATTCAGTAGAGCAAAACAAGCAGAGAGTATGTGCATACTACAAACGGCTTTGAGTTTCGCGCTATTGCTGGTTTATCCTTCTGAATTGTGGAATTAAATTTAGTATAGTGACATGAACGAATAGTTTTAGTAAAAGAAATTGATCTCAAGTAATATATATTATGTTACCATCGTTGTTTATAACGTTTTCTTGTATAAAGGTAACAAGTACATGATTTGTCTATTGTGGTTCTTATTGCTGAGTAATCCAGGTGCTTATACAAGGAGAGGGGGTAGGTACCCCACATAACTCAAAAACATCTAAAAAGTCCAGTTACCTAGTCGGTAAAAAAATATTTGCAGAACAAATTTTTTTGTTTAGTTGACTGTGTCAGCAACAGACAAAAACTAATCCCTCCCTTCATTTTGAAACTGTATACGCCGTTGGTTCGGTATTATTTACAATTAACATGGGATGTCGATCTTAATTTAATAACCACTACCTCAAACGGTATATCGTTCGTGAATGCGTCAACTTTCCCTGAGCAAACTTCAATAATTCTACTAATTTTATTTTTTGTATTTGTTACCAATATACAAGGTAAACTAAAAACGAGTTTGAAGAAATAGTCCATACTTAAAGTGGAGTGGATATTTAGAAGAAAAGAAATAAGAACTCAAAGTCTTTTCCTGCACTGTTATATAAACGAAAAAATCGTTTTATAATAAAAATTCTTTATATGTTTCGAATGCAGAAGCATTCATCTTCAGAACAAATGGAATTAAGAAGAAAAGGGCAGATATCATCTTAACGGAGGCTTGAGATTATAATATTAGAAGAAATAAAGGTTCAATGAGTCAGTGAGAAAAAAGCATCACCAAAATACACGTCACACTGTAAAAAAGGAAACATGTAGGTTTTTAGGTTTGAGTAGTATAAGAATTTAAGCGAAGAAAAAAAGGTTTAACAACCAGGTGTGAGAAAGAGAATTGTCGAAAGGAATGAAGAGTAATATGGATAGAAATTTAATGATTTCATTAAAAAACAGGCATATCAAAAACTATGGAAACGTAGTGTACAAGTGTGAGGAAGATAAATCTTAATAACATTTGAAATATTTTATAATGCTATCACCAGATGAAAGTATTCATATGGGCAGCTATTTAAATTAGGAGTATATAGCTGCCCATATGGATGCTTTTATCTGGCGATAGCATTATAAAATATTTCAAGTTTTATTAACATTTATCTTCCTCACACTTATATACACTTTGTTTCTAATTTTTCCCTTTTTTTAAATGAATTATTCTACTCATTTCTCTCAAAAATTATCTTTCTTACATCTGATTGTTAAATCTTTTATTCTACACTTAAACTCTTATAGTACGCAAAGCTACAAATTTACATATTTTACCATTTTACACATTAAACCTTACATTTTGACAGTGTGACGTGTATTTTGGTTATGATTTTTTCTTACTGTTCTACTCATTGAACCTTTAATTTATCTAATATCATATAATCTTAAGGCTCCGTTAAGATGATATCTGCCATTTTCTTCTTAATTTAATTTGTTCTCCTAAAGATAAATGCTTCTGCATTCGAAATATGTAGAGAATTTCTATTATAAAACGAATTTTTCATTAATATAACAGCGGAGGAATACTTTGAGTTCTAAGTTATTTCCTTCTAAAAACGGGTCATTTGTATTTATACATTTTTTTTAATTGCTGCACATCTTAATGTACATAAACCAACAAAGAGTTGTTAGTCAAAAAACAGAAAACTAAACTGCATATTATACATCTGAGAGCCCCCTCTATATTAAATATGTACCCCAATTTTTCCAAAATATGTATTCGTTTAAACTATTTACAAAAAGCGATCCAAAACATCACTATATAAACGATTTCAGTCTTTTGGATCAAACACACACAAATTCGTTTTCTTTTTCTATCACACATAAACATAAGCCGAACTTCATAAATTATACAACACAATAATATACAAAAAAAATGTACAAAAGGAGCAAATAATGGAAAAGACAGTAACCTTATGAAAATGATAATAACTGTTAGTAATGATAATGATATAGATGATCACGGTAAGGAATTACTCGATACCACATTATGTTTAAAATTGATTAGTTTTAGCATAATACGTTTTTAAATATTAAGTATATATTACATATACAGGATGAAACGCTTTCAACAGAACGTATCTTTTTTTCTAAAACTCATATCAGTACAAAATACAGGGTGATTCATAATTTGATACTTCTTTTTTAGCTGTGTATAGAAGGCATTAAAATAAACATTTTCAAATACCTTTTTTCAAAAAACTTAAAAATAGGCGAGATACAGAAGTAAAAAATCGAAGTGCGGGCCTGGTTATCAAAAAGTAGCCTGCTATACTTTATATTGTTTTTGTCTTATTAGTCATGCAATTTGATCAGTTATTTATTTCGCAATCTGCTGCGGTGGGTTTTTCTGAAGCAAGTTAATTTTAAATTGGTGACACGTCAAAATAGTAAAATTTGAAAACAACGAACTAGTAGATATGGTGCTAATCTACGGCGAGTGTCGTCAAAGTGCGGCTGCTGCTTCGAGATTATACGCAGAACGCTCTCCCTCGCGGGCTCATCCTACACCCAGAAGTTTTCTTAATGGTATTCAACGGGCAAGGTAGGCAGGACCGCATTTGATCCACAGTGTAATAAATGAATGTAAGTACCTTATTTTTGAGTTTTTTGAAAAAAGGTATTTGAAAATGTTGTTTATTCTAATGCCCTCTATATACAGCTAAAACAGAAGCATTAACTTAGGAATCACCCTGTATATTTACAAGCATACGGGATGTGTCTAAATGTATTTTCTAGGTACACTCTGAACATAAAATTCGTATTTCACATAGCATGCCATAGATATTATGTAGATTCAGTTTGTTTTTCAGATATTGATGTAAAAAAATTCACCCTAACTTAAGTAAAGTACTTTCTGGATCTCAAGTTTTGAGTAAAACCGCCAAGGTCAGAAAATAATTTCGGAGCTCGGTGAATAGAACTCAAAAATAATATAATATTCAGAGAGACAGAGTCTGGTGGCAAAAAAGTAAATTTCAGATAGATAAACTTCAAGTTAAGCAGCTGCACTGCCAACTTCAGTAAAGCCAATGTCATAAACAAGACCTGTCTTGACAATAACGTTAGGTGGTCGGACCTGTACTACTTTAAACAGGCTGTAACATGAAAGAAGTCCCTGCATGACCGTCTACATTCAAATTTAAGAGTAGAAAAAAACGCACAACATGCTATTGCGAAAAAGTTAATAATAATAAAATGGCTATTATTCAGAATTCTTACTTTTCCTTATACCGGGTCCGCCAACGTGGCGGGGATGGAAGATTAAATCATTATCGAGGAGCTTATCAAAAATACTAAACCAGCATAAGGTATCGACTTAAAAGCGGCATATTTTAAAAATATTTCACATTATACAGGGTGGCTCAAAAAAGTGTGGCGGACTAAACTTGCATTTTTTTAAATGGAACACCCTATATATTATATTATTTTCTAATTCCCTATACAATTCCACGTATATTTTGTATAAAATGTCATATGTCTAAATTCAATTGTTTTTGAGTAATTGACGTTTAAAATATGGCATTTTTTGATTTTGACAGGCTGTAACATTGGAACGGTTCATCTTAGCGAAAAATGGTTTTCACCTCCCTATCTTAGTTTTTCATTCTCTATCTAAGGAAACCAACCTCCGATTTACTATGTTAAACCAAAAAAAAAACGGTTTTAACGGTTTAACATGGTAAATCGGAGGTTGGTTTCCTTGGATAGAGAATGAAAAACTAAGATAGGGAGGTGAAAACCATTTTTCTCTACTAAGATGAACCGTTCCAATGTTACAGCCTGTCAAAGTCAAAAAATGCCATATTTTAAACGTCAATTACTCAAAAACAATTGAATTTAGACATATGACATTTTATACAAAATATACGTGGAATTGTATAGGGAATTAGAAAATAATATAATATATAGGGTGTTCCATTTAAAAAAATGCAAGTTTAGTCCGCCACACTTTTTTGAGCCACCCTGAATAATGTAAAATATTTTTAAAATATGCCGCTTTTAAGTCGATACCTTATGCTGGTTTAGTATTTTTGATAAGCTCCTCGATAATGATTTAATCTTCCATCCCCGCCACGTTGGCGGACCCGGTATTATGTTGCCCTGAATAAAAATTTTTTTAGAAGTTTTCGATTTTAGACAATAAATTTTAATCTTGATGTAACAGGGCTCTTTTTTCATGATAAAATGAATTAGAATGTTGTAATTTAAAGACATGTCTAATACGCACACCTCGTATGATAGTAAATAATTGTAAATTGTACCTAAGATTTAATATTGTTTTTACAAAAAAAAAATTAATGCTATAAATACTTGCGTAGAAAGCGGACCAGTCTGTATATAAATAACCTCACTTTCTTAGTTTTCACCAGACATCTATTATAAACTATAAAGGAAAATAACGTTATAAAAAAAATAGTCAAAACTGAGAAAGTGGGGTTGAGCACCAAGTTGATGTTATCGAGTGACTCTTTTTTTCCTGAAACACGTACAAAGCTTCCAACCAAGCTGGCATGATCTAAATATAACTTAATTTTCAAAATGAAAATATTTGGCTCTGAAGCAACAAACCTTTTAAATAATATTAAAAAAGAATCTGTCTCACAAAGAGCCACCCCTTAACATTTCGTATCGCCAGTTAAAAAAAGTTTGTTATTTACACCAAGACTCAAATTAAATTAAGTCCTTTTTTAAAGTTCAAAGACTTTTTTATATTTCATCCTAAATTAATATTTTTTTAATCTAATATAGCAACAATATGTCTACGGAAAATGTTGTGAACGGTTTTTAGAATATAGAGGGTGCACCAAAATGCCTGGACTTTTTAAGAAACACTGCACTTTTAAAGTTTTAGCAAATGAATGTATCATTTTTGAGTTAAAAAAGAAGTATCAATTTAACCCTGTATACTAAGATATTATTAGAACACTCTTGATGGGCTGCACCAAGATTTTAAACAACAATTAACTATTATTAGATAATTTTGACTGTGGCAATGACGTTCCAAACATTATTTACTCACAAAATCGATTGAGTGGTAAATCAAGAAATAAGGCTATTCTGATTGTGAGAAAAAACGCTTCTGTAGCTTATGTCACGGTCAAAGTTGCCTGGTTAGCTAATATACTTTTTCACTATTAACGAATTTATTATATTCAGCACTGTTATCTTGCACTGAACATATGCAACAAGGTAACCTCAAGACTGGTATGGGAATATAAAGAGGAACTGGATGCCCTGGCAAAAGTAAACAAAGTAATACTGCAGTAGGTACCAGGCCACGAAGGTATTACAGGAAACAAAAAAACCGATACACTCGGAAAAAAAGGCTCCGAAAATACATTCATTGGTCCAGAACCATCGGCACTCTGAGTACCAAGGTGCACAGCACAAGATGCTATAAAGCGATGGATCAGGAATGAACAGAAAATCCACTGGAGCAATAGACAGGGATTAGACCGCAGCAAAAGCTTCATTGGGGATCCAGACCCAAGACTTACGAAACGGTTGCTTCAAATGAACAGGAATCAGCTGAGAACCATTACAGGAATTCTGACAGAACACATGGCTGTCAAGAAGTATCTGCACAGAATGCAACTGTACAATGGAGACCTTGACTGCAGATTATGCGGACAAGAAGAGAAACTGTACAGCACATAGTTTGCCATTGCGAGTCACTAGATCGGAAGAGGCAACAAATACTCGGGCAACCAAAACTGAAACCAGAGGACATCCTTACCCTCTCCCCAGTTGACCTACACAAACTAGTGCAAGGAATTCACGGAGTGGGTGTAACAACCAAACAGGGTGACCACAATGGGCCAAATCTGGCCTAAGTGCATCCGGCGCACGGACGGGCCCTCTTAAAAAAAAACATCTTGAACTAGAACCTATAGAGTATCCCAAACCTTTTCTAGAGACAATTAAAAACACGGCGCGAAAGCCGTATAAGTTTTAAAATATGAAGATGAGAAGAGATGTACGTTATTCTATTAACCGCGCAATTCTTCTATTCGCCAGTCGTGCGGCCGATTATATTGTTTTCTTTGTTTCGATAACTTAAATAGAAAAAAACAAGTGTAGAAACAGGATACCAGCCTCGAGACCTCAGTCAGGTGGGAGTGCGTCGTTTACAGAGCGATTGGCTGGTGCTTTTGGTTGGAATTGTTGTGACGTCGGTATGGTTTCGCCTGTTTTTATTAAAGAGCGTATTTTGTTTATTTATTTTCTCAGTAAATAACTCAAGAAGAAAACTTAAACCGTAGAAAATTTGATTTGATTTTTTGTTTTATACCAGGGGTTCCCAAACTTAATTTGTCTACTGCCCACTTTGAGAATAAATTATTTTTTAGCGCCCCCATTTTTCCACCTATTTAAAAACCACTATAACAGGGGTTCCCAAAATTATTTTGTCTATTGCCCACTTTGAAAATAAATTATTTTTTAGCGCCCCCATTTTTTTTCTTGGTCTCTTACCGCCCCCCTTTAGGCCTGCAGCGCCCACAAGGGGGCGTTATCGCCCACTTCGGGAAAGGCTGTTCTATACGATAGGGTCAAAATTAAAATTTATCTCAATGGAGAGCGCCGAATTTGTTACACTCCGTATATGTATCTCGAGACGAGAACCACTAACTTTTTAAAATATAATGGTTAATTTTTGCAATGATACAGTGCTTCACAAAAAGATCATTATTTTTGGTCTATACTTATACCTCTATAATACTTTTTTCCGTAAAAATGTTGCCTCTACACTATATCAAAAAAACCACTAAATTCGGATAACAATTAAAAAATAAATTAAACTTTAAAACAGTGCACATAATTTGGAAAATAACAAACTAAAATTTTACAATTCTTTTAATATCTACTCTCTAGGAAAAACACTAACAAAAAAATCTAAAATTCTATTAATAAAAACTTAATCCTTCATTCCAATTGCACAGTTTCGAATGCCTTTTTTATTCTAACGTTTTTTCTTTGTAGGTTATAACCGTTTGTTGCTTTACCTACGACGAGCCCTTGGTATACTTAGATTCGGCCAACCTGAGAAGGGACGATTCGCCATCACCTTGCGCCACCTGCAAAGCACCAAACACCTTTAAACCGTCTTAGATGGTCACTTAATAAAATACTACAAAGGTGGTTCTATTTTTCGTACATTGACATGGTTGCATTTCGAGAAAACAGATTGATCGATACAAAATGGATGGGATTCTTTATGTACAAGCGTACCTATGTCAGAACTTCAGGGAAAATTTTGGGAGTTTATAATTTCTGATGGGCCTACTTTAACTAAAATATCGGGGTCTCCTAGACACTTCGTGTTATACCGACATTCAGTTGTGTTATTTTAAGTATATGATTATATTTGGATTTTGGCACATGACACACTGACAAATGGCAGTTTAACAGACTACAGAACATCTTAACGGTGCATTTTAGAAAAAAAAACAGCTTGCAACTGTACAACTACAGCTTCAATCGGACATCCGAGAGCTAACTGGAAGCAGAGTTGGGCAAATTTTGGAAGTAATTTAAATTGGTAATTCAATTTCGCATTAAAATGCTCGTAAGCACTTTAAAAGGTTTGCAATTACTTGTTCCAAAGTGCCTGTAAGATTTGCCCAGCCCTGACTGGAAGATAAGTAGAAAAAACAATTTTAGATAGGAACATACCGCCGTTTTTTCTAAGATGCTACAGCCTGTCAAAGTACCAATAATGCTAATATGTAAAAACCTATTCAGTTAAGACGTTTGACCTGTTAGTAATAAAAATGATCATATCCCATATAAAATAATAAAACTAACAGATACTTCTGGAAGTAATATAAAAATGCCAATATTTTAGGAAGATAAGATACATCGAAGAACATAATATACAGGGTTCGGCAATAGTGCATCAGGATTCTATAGCCCCTATACGAATTATGTCGGGAATTTCATTCATATGCATTAAATAACATTTTGGACAATTATAAAGGATTCTAAGACGAACCTATATATGCAATAAAATACTAGGTGTTCCATTTTAAAAAATCATTTTTTTATTATCACATTTTCTTGGCCACCCGGTATATGGAAAAATATTTTCCTGAAATACACCCTATGATACAATAAGGGCCTGCATGTGAATTAAATTCCTAACCTAATTCATACAGGAGCTATAGAAGCCTGACGCATTATTACAGGACCTTGTATAAATATACAGGGTGTCCCGAAATTAGGTGACAATATTTTAAGGAGATAAAGTACATCCAAAAAAAGGATTAAAATCCTCTATTAATATACCTTCAAAAACGCTTCGTTATGGGGCTAGAGCCCCCCGAAAGGAAGCTATGATAAGCGGTTTTTTCACAATATCTCAGAAACTGATTGAAGTATCAAAACAAAATTTGATACATGTTTTACCCATGACAAGACGCAATAAACGGGTTGTTTAGCTTAGGTGTATTTCTTCCAGTGGCGTCCCACTGGGTAGGAGTGAGGAGAATATTGCCCTAACTTTTTTATTTGTAGGATTTTTTAACGCCAGGTGCAATTTTTAAAAGCACTAAAGTCTTCTATTCTTCTATAAAAAGATACTCTTGCTTCATTTCGGTAGGATTCATCATTTTTCAGTAAAATCGATTTAAAGATTTTCGGTTTTTTACAAGCTAAGGTGTTTTTTTGCATTTCTCAGCAAACACTTGATATTAAAACATGAAATTTATTAGAATTTCCACTAGCGACAATATTACAATTTTTTTTTTAATTTGAGGTTTCATACTTTTAATGTAATTTTTTGAAATTTTTTGTTAATAAAACCTTCCATTATTGTAATTTGACAGAATATAAGGTTTTTAACAGATTTTTAGACCTTGTTTTTTAAATATTTATTTGTGTAAGACTTAAAATAAAACAAAAAAGAATAACAAATTGCAAATCAAATTTAATTGTAAAACCACAAGGTAAACTAATTCTTAAACAAATGTTCGAAATGATTTCCATTTTGTTGGATGCAAAATCTAGACCTGCGTGTTATGTTTTGTGAGGCACGGAGAATTTGAAAATGGTATAAAAGGAAAGCCCCTCAAATAAAAAAATAAATAGTAATATTTACTTTAGGCTCCAATCCGTGCGACACCACTGGAAAAATATTTTAATGTTACATCCTTTAATAAATATGCCTTGTCGCTAGTAGAACTTCTAATAAATTTCATGTTTTAATATCAAGTGTTTGCTGAGATATGCAAAAAACACCTTAGCCTTTTCAACGGCTTGTAACAAACCGAAAATTTTTAAATCGATTTTACTGAAAAATGGTAAATCCTACCAAAATGAAGCAAGCGTATCTTTCTTCAATAGAAGACTTTAGTACTTTTAAAAATTGCACCTGGCGTTAAAAAATCCTACAAATAAAAAAGTTAGGGCAATATTCTTCTCACTACCTACCCAGTGGGACGCCACTGGAAGAAATACACCTAAGCTACACAAACCGTTTATTGCGTCTTGTCATGGGTAAAACATGTATCTAATTTTGTTTTGATACTTCAATCAGTTTCTGAGATATTGTGAAAAAACCGCTTATCATAACTTCCATTCGGGGGGCTCTAGCCCCATAACGAAGCGTTTTTGAAAGTATATTAATAGAGGATTTTAGTCCTATTTTTGGATGTACTTTATCCCCTTAAAATATTGTCACCTAATTTCGGGACACCCTGTATATATAATATAAACATAAGTTAAAAACAATTCTTTTAGAAGTTTTCCCAAAAGTTGAAGATTGATCTTAAAAACTAAAACTAATTATGTTGTACTGATAAAAAAATATGGGCCAAAAACTTGTTATACAAGGTCGCTTTTATGTATGGAAACGGTCTATTATTTCTTAAAGTAAGACAGCTAGCAAAAAATGTTAAAAAGAACAATTTTAGGGTTTTTAAAAATCTATTACATTGCAAAAAAAATGTGTACAGAATCAGTCAAAAAGTTATGGAAGAACAAGGTTAATTTATTTTAAATGGAACACCCTGTATATTATTCTATATTTCAATTATTTCCAAAATTCAAAAATAAAAATATCGATATTTTGATATTTAGATTAACCAAAAAACTGTTTCCCATAATTTTTCATTTTCAAGTCAATTATTTCTGAAAAACAAATTTGTTTGTTACTTACCCCCATAATTCTAAGCTTACAAAACTAAGTCTCACTGAAAATTTTGCCAGAGTCCTTCCTAAAAAACAGCTTATTAAAGTAGTACTATTTGCAGATATTTGTTTAAAAATTACTTTAATATGTATTTTAAGAAAAAAAATTAAGTAACATAGTACGTCTACTTGACTTGCAGAAATACTACTAAATTTTATCAAAATATTGTTTTCAAAATAAGGGAAAGTAGAGTGCCAGGATTTAAACATCAAAGACATTTGCCCCATTTTATGCTCTAATTTATAGTAAAAACATCATCCATTGCGTCTATTAGTTATATATAAGACAAGTTAAAAAATTACTTGAATTTCAAAAGCCCATAGTTTCATCAAAATTCAAACAATCTATTTCATTTTATTGGGTAGGCTGTCTCTTGGATCACTAAGTACAATGTGTGTTATTTCATTTTGTCTTATACAGGGTGGTTGCTAAAATATCAAGCTGACAGCTTGAAGCTGTGTAAAATCTGCTGATTTTAAAATTGATGTTTCTAAAATAGAAAGCTACAAAAGTTAATTTTTTAAACCAACTTTTTAGTTTTCGAGAATGTATAGGGTGGTTCAAAAAAACCAGAATTGTGTTTTTATATAATACCTTTTTTATTTATGGACCGATTTTATTGATTTTTATCTTGTTTGGAAGAGGATGGATCAAGACAGACCCTTAATCTAATATTGTTAAAAAGTGAAGTTTTACGAGTAGCGAAATCTAGTCAATGTTCGACAAAGTACCTGCACCTCTAACAAAGCCTATAGAAATAAGCACAAATTGCCAGAGAAGATCACTTGCAAAGACATTCGTCACAATTCATTCATCACACATATTGTTCTTAGTGGTCCAAGAGAGAGCCTCCCCAATAAACCGAAAATGGAACGGATTGATTGTATTTTGATGAATATATGGGTTTTTGAAATTCAAGTACTTTTTTAATTATTCCAGAATAAGGGACGCAGTGTATAGTGGGTATATACGATTAACATTCCAATTAAAAGGATAAAAAAGGAAGTGTTACAAACAACACCACAACAAGGTTGTAATTTAAGTCTTCTAATCTTTCAAGTGTTGACTTAAAACTTTAAAATATAAAGCAAAAACAATATTGCAAGTGTTGACAAACACTACATAATTGAGGGGGTAAGTGGATAACTAACTAATTTTTAAACAATCATATTTTTAGTGAATAAAGGTTCTAGAACTGGTTTCCAACTCTTTATTCACTACGATCCTGTGAATTATAAATATTATTATTCACAGAATTGTAGTGAATAAAGGTCAGTTGGAAACCAGTTCCAGCACCTTTATCCCCTAAGAGTTAGTCAGTTAACACCTTTATCCATTTACCTCTACAATTAGAAAATTAAAGAAACACAATTTCTGTTTGATTTTGACTAAGTAAGCTTTTTTGCTACTTCGGCATTATGTTTTACAATATAGTAAAAATGGATCCCATATGTGTGCGTTGTGTCCTAAACTACTTTTAAGCCACACCGTATGTTTTTATTTATGCCTGCTATCATTCTTAACCTTGATGCATTTTTTAATGATAACTTTAAGCAATTCAATTTATCAATACCGACAAAAACACTCTACAAATCGTATCCACTTCTGCGGTTATATAATCGAAACTATGACGAATTAAAGAACCACCTTTGTAGTGTTTTTTCTAAGTTTATTAACACTGTGTTAATTTTGTGTTAGTGTTTAGTTGTTTTAAAGTTTACATGCTTGGTTTGATTTTTATTTAAAAACACCACATTAACAGCAAGATAAGGACAATACAATGTACATAATTCGTGCAAACACATAATTATACAGGGAAATGATCAGACTACAACCGCTTACATTTATTTATAAATTAAAAGTGCGAGTGTGTATGTTGTCCGTATTTATAATTCTTCCTTGAGGAAGCCTCGACACGTAAGCCTCACGTGCCAAAACACAAAAATTAGGCTTTAAGGATTCCTCAAGAAACTGTCAATATTAATCAATATCAAGTTGAGGAACACTTGAGACTTTCCTAGAAAGTCAAGGAACGACTATTATAAATATGGGCATAAGATGCTATGACCTGTCAAAGTCACATAAGTGTCATTTTGCAAATGCCAATTTGTCCAGAACTATTCAGTTTAAACTTTTAGATGGATCACCTGTTATACAAGATATGTTTAGCATCTTAAGATATACATAACAAAAATAATATTATATTTTAAAATAACAAAGTTGATAGCTGCATATACTACCAATATAACCACCTAACGAATGTTTTTTTTAAATGCATTGCGTCTATTAATTATGGAATAGGTAAAAAATTACTTGATTTTCAAAAGCATATTTTTCATCAAAATTCAATTAATCTATTTCACTTTATTTGGTAGGCTATTTCTTGGACCACTAAATACAATATGTGTGACTTTATTTTATGTCTTTTTATACAATTTTATGGCTAAAATAACATGATTTGTAAAATCTGCTGTTTTTAAAATTGATGTTTCTAAAATACGAAGCTATGAAAATTGAATTTTATTATTGTGTTAATTACAGCTTTGTTAGGTACTTACAGTGCACACTACAGCGCAGTGCTGTTAGTGCCAATAAAAAAAAATTAAATTCCAAAAATCGTTATATTATTTTTCCGAAAATCGATCGGAAATATTGACATTTTTGATAACATTTCTGAAAGAAAAAGTCAATATTTCCTTACACTTAGTCGTTGCTAGGCAACGAAAAATAACTGTAAGGAAATATTTATTATTGTCCTGTAAGGAAATATTATTTCTGTACGGCTACTTGTAAACTAAAATGTGTTAAGCTTGACAGTTCAATATTACTGTGTTTCCATATTTACAACACAAATATTTAATCTCATCCTTTATTTGTGAACAGAGTTAATAATATTTATTTTAAAATTTCAACAAGTTGCCTGTAATAATTTTCGATTTACGGAAAAATAGTATGTATACCTCGTAGAAAAAGCCACATTCCCGGACTCCGTTTTGTCAGTCTCGGCTTGCGCCTCGACATACAATCTTTGCGGTCGTCCGGGAAAGTTCAGCTTTTCCTACTAGGTATACAATGTACTATAAACCCACTTTCCCCCGGTTTTCTAAAACGGAGAATACACAAAAGTATTGATTACAGCTGTATGTTAGGTAATATATGTATGTTAGGTAAAGGTATTGTACCCATTACAGCTCAGTGCCGTTCGTGTCAATTTTTTTAAATTAAAATAAACGCAACTGCGCTGTAATGGGAACAGTAAGTATCTAAAACAAAGTTGTAATTACCACTTTTTCATATTTTCCGTCCTCGAAAACGAGGGGGAGAGTGGGTTTCATTCAGCGTAATTGGTAGTATCATAATTTTCGAAAACTATAACCAACACAATGATAAAATTCAATTTTCGTAATTTAGTATTTTAGTAATATCAATTTTAAACTCAGAAGATTTTACACAGCTTGATATTTTAGCCATCACCCTGTATAAAAAAGGCATAAAGTGAAGTCACACACATAGTACTTAATAGTTCAAGAGACAGCCCAGGCAATAAACTGAAAAAGGACCCGATTGATTGAATTTTTATGAAAATATGGACTTTTGAAATAAAAGAAATATTTTAACTATTCCATAATTATATTAGTTTGTAACGTACATTTCTTGTTTTTTAGGAAACTAAACTGTTAATTATATTTTGTGGAAGTTCATCTCTCAGTAGAGTGATATTATAAGTGAGGGAAAAAATTACACACAGTCTGCTTCGCTAGTTTATTAGAAGGTTTTCTATTCAGAAAAACCTCATTGTCATATCGAACATGTTTCGAAGGCATAAACCTTCATCATCAGCGAAATCAAAATACTATTTTACATGAAGAGGGACTCTCGACATTGCATATTTGAACTCAGAAGCAGAAAAAGAAGAGAGAAAAGTTTTTTAAATACTTTACATGATGTAATTAAACTTGAAAATTAAATTTTTCTTTTTTAAATTGTTTGGAAGTAGAGAATTATAATATACAATACTTCGGATACATTCATAGTTTGATTTTATTTTTGGAAAACATATTAAAGTCAAAAAATCAAAAATTCAAAAAATTCGAAAACGTGCTATCTGATTGTGACCAGAGCACAAGAATTTTAATTTTCAAGTTTAATTACATCATGTAAAGTAGTTAAAAAACTTTTTTTTCTTCTTTTTCTGCTTCTCAGAAATATGCAATGTCGAGAGTCTCTCTTCATGTAAAATAGTATTTTGATTTCGCTGATGAAGGTTTATGCCTTCGAAACATATTCGATATGACAATGAGGTTTTTCTGAATAGAAAACCTTCTAATAAACTAGTAGAGCAGACTGTGTGTAATTTTTTTCCCTCGCTGTTAATTATATGATTAGATGAGTGCATCAATCCAGCGGTGTTGATAACAAGTCACTTGTTGTGTTGTTCTTAACGAAAACCCTTCAATTAATACTCAATTGTCACACACACAAAAAATATCTATTAGTAACATTAATTTAGATGAGCACTTGAAATGGGCCTTTTAATATAAAGACATCCTGTATTAACCTCTTGTATATTCAAGTGCGAAGAAAGATTATAAGCACTTAAAAGTTGTCATTACACCTAAAATATTTATCTAAAACGAAATGCGCATTAACCACATTTTAGTTGTACAAAGTATTTATTAATAGATAAATGACAAATCCGTGCGCATTAACCAACTAGAAGGAACATGATATTTTTTTGATCATTTTATTTTTCAATAAAATAACTTATCTTTAAGAGTTAGATAGTCACAGACAAATTAATCTTTGATTCTCTTGGAATGGGGGTGCGCCCTCTGGAATCATCTGTTCGTTCTTTAGTGTCATCTGCCAGCGTTAAGAACCGTACTATCGGCGTCATTGTTTCTATTTCTTTTACTTATATTTGTGATATTGTTCTTTGACTGTTTTTAGTGTTTGATTGTGTGATTGAATTGTATTTTTTGTTAAGTTTTTGCGACGTTTATCGGTTCATTTGAAGGAGGGCGAATAACGAAAATTCTATGGTTCCATTTTGTCAAAATCCTGGTACAATCCCTGGCGTGTCTTATTTTCTATAAGTAACCAGTAGTTAACGGAAAATAGGTAACTCGATAAGTCAGATCCTCTCCGTCTTTTTAAATCAAGTTGCCGCCTATATGTGGTTTATTTCAGAAAGGTGTAGAGTAAAAAAATGGGAAATTCCGTCCAGTTCGGCTCAATTTCGGTGTCGGCCATAGACGCAGGTAAATTTTGTGCATTACATATTTATGATAATTAACCAAAGAAAAAAGAAGAAGATAATTTGATAAAGAAGAACCTATTATCTATAGCAAATTTACACAAACATCGTTTTATTATATATGCCGTGGAAGATATAGCGGAAAAACATAGTGTAACTGTGCTGCGCACACCGCCATATCATTGTGACTTAAATCCTATAGAATTTCTTTGGGCGCAAGTGAAAGAATTTGTAGCAACACACAAGACGACATTCAAAAAGAAAGACGTAAAGCTACTGCTTGATCAAACCATTAAGTGACACCAGAGAACTGACGAAAACCAGTCCATCATGTCGTTAAAGAAAAGGAGAAAAAATAAAATCTTGACCACCTGATCGATCGGACCGTCGACCCGTTAATTATGACGTCAAGAGGATATGACAGTTTCTCAGATGACGAACAATATTATATATTTTTTGTATTTTTTTATGTTTAATAAAAAATAAGTGTACCTAATACTATGTACATAATGCACGCCTTTGTCACACCATTTTTAGTGTTTGTGAATGGATAATGATATGCAAAACCCATAAATTGCTACTTGAGCTTAATGAAAATAAGGAATTTTGCAATGAAATCAATGCCAAATTATAAAAGTGGCTTAAATATTCGTTAAGTCACTCTACACCTAATAAGCTTTTATTACTCTACACCTTTCTGAAATAAACTATAAACATTTCGATGGCAAAAAGATGCACCAGGGGTTTGTTTATAATATTTATTTTTGACTGTAATATTTAAATAACAATAATATCTATCTTAGGGGTTTCTAAAAGAACACCACAAACTATTCCACACCTGGATACACTCATATAATATTAGAAAAAAGTAGTAAGCGCTGTTTTTACAAGGGTTTAAATACTGAGATTTCCATAAAACCCTGTTCGATTAGGTTTGTGAAATTTTAACTTTTTGCACACATTTTTTAAAAAGCCATTGGTCTTAATTTATACTTTAAAGGACTTGGCTCATTCTGTAACTTTATACTCAAGTTACATTAAGCCTTTTGGTTTAGAATATAATTTTTTCTATAGAAAAGTGATTTTGTATTACGTGTAAAAATTTTTTCTTTATTAATATCATAGCAGAGCGCTTTCGGCTTTCGCCATCCTCAGTGCTATTCGTCAACATTACATGATGACATCCTCATGTAGGCCGAACGGCATTACGTCCACTTAATATTTTAAATTGATTAAAATTGTAAAAAGACAATATAAAAACACAACATAAACATTTTTTTATTTACAAAACCATGTTATAAGTGGTAAAAATAACGAACAAGTCCACCACTTACAACATGGTTTTGTAAATCAAAAAATGTTTATGTTGTGTTTTTATATTGTCTTTTTACAATTTTAATCAATTTAAAATATTAAGTGGCTATGATATTAATAAAGAAAATTTTTTTACACGTAATACAAAATCACTTTTCTATACCTACTAAACGTGTACAGGGACATTATTTCAAGTGTCTCACCCGATTGGCGACTTTGCTATCGACCACAATAAAAAAACAATTATGTATTTCCTAATAGCTTTTAGTGAAGAAGCCAAATTTGATGTCACAAAAAATCTATGTTTACAAATTTGACAGATACGACGCCATATTAGATTTTCTTAAATGGCAACCCTACCTTATAGTAAGCCAGCTGCATTCGCCTATTTGTTCCAACATTAAAAATGTATAATTGTCAATATTTATTTTCAGCCGTTTCGGAGATACGAGGCCTCGAAGTTGGTGATTTTGTTATCATCGAATTAACAGAAGCTTTGAGATTAGAAACTCAATTTTTTCTGGAGATAAGTATTTTTTTATAACGGAGCCACCCATGCTATTGTCAAATATGTCAGATGTCAAAAAATGACAGTTACGACGCCATTTTGAATTTTTTTAAATGGCAACCCACATTTATAACTACACCAATGTATTGCATTTCGCGATCCGATTTCAAAAATATTTAGTTGTCGATATTTATTTCCAACCCTTATCAAAATACGACTGTATCAAAAACTGAATGTATGATTAGGTGTTTTAAGTATCTCACCCCATTAAAAAATAGAAGCTTTGTAATTAAAAAATCAATTTTTTCTGAAGATACGTAATTTCTAATCGTGGAGCCACCCATGCTATTGTCATATATGTCAGATGTCAAAAAATGACAGTTACGACGCCATTTTGAATTTTTTTAAATGGCAACCCACATTTATAACAACACCAATGTATTGCATTTTTTTACGTATCTTCAGAGAAAATTGATTTTTTAATCACAAAGCTTCTATTTTTTAATGGGGTGAGATACTTAAAACACATAATCATACGATGCAGTTTTTGATAAGGTCATATTTCGGAAAGGGTTGGAAATAAATATCGACAACTATATATTTTTGAAATCGGATCGCGAAATGCAATATATTGGTGTAGTTATAAATGTGGGTGGCCATTTAAAAAAATTCAAAATGGCGTCGTAACTGTCAAATTTGTAAAAATAGATTTTTTGTGACATCAAATTTGGCTTCTTCACTAAAAGCTGTTAGGAAATACATAATTGTTTTTTTATTGTGGTCGATAGCAAAGTCGCCAATCGGGTGAGACACTTAAAATAATGTCCCTGTACACAGCCATTGCTAATTTTCTATAATTTTTTCTGTTCGGACATCATTTTATTTTCACTTAAATTTACTTACGTCGCCAAGGTAAGATTTTATTTAATTTAAATAACTATTTTCACTGTATTTTATAATAAAAAAATATAGTTATTGTATTGTAATTATACCCAAATAAATCTAATAATGCATTATATCATGCCATGCAGTATATTACAAACACACAATACATGGGAAAATAATTTACGAAAAATTAAAAAAATAAACTTTATTTATGTAAAAATGGTAACCTAACAATATTAATAAAATGATCTAGCTTAATTTAAAGGATTACAAGCAAAATATCTAGCCTATTTGAGACCAGACATACGGGATAACCTATTTTCAACTAAACGTAGAATTCCATAGCAATATTAAATTTTAAATTTAATTCAAAAACATAGTTATGCAAAATCCTATTAGTTACAATTTTAAATTATTTATAACCGTACAGGTTGCTAGAAAGTCGCATACTTTTCACAATAGGGAACACCCTGTACAGGGTCATCCAACCTAGGCTGAACAGGGACCTATTTTTTGAGTTTCCCTGTATTTTTATTAAAACCAATATAGCCATCTTGTTTATGCTTGACCGTAGAATCTAAAATTGCCATTTAAAACGCGACTTGGCTAAAAACAAAGGAACTTTGGAGTAAAGTTGTGGTTTTTTCAATGGAACACCCCGTATATTTTTTATTTTTATGTTGTTTGTCTATGTTAGCTGTACCGTTTTTAAGATGAGCGTTCTTAAAAATTTGATCGCCCATATCTTAAAAACGGCTTGAGCTAATATACAGGGTCTTGCGCCTCACCTCCCGTCTTCTGTAGCTCACTTATTGATTAAGTTAGGATTATGACGTTTTGCAGGCTTTACCTGTATCCTAGGGCGCATTTCAGAAAAATATTTTTGTTTATACAGGGTGTTTCAAAAAAGTGTGACGTCATAAGGATATGTTTTTTTAGATTACATGCCATATATTTTCTTACTTATTTGGATGCATCTTGTAGTTGCCTACATAACCCTAAAATTTTAATGAAATCGGTTCAGTATTAAGGCGAAAAAAAATAAAAATAATGCCTCGTTATTAAAATTCTACAAAGGTATTTAATAAATAAGGTCCTAAAGTCTCGTTAACCCAGTTTGATTAATACGAATTGTACAGGGTGTCCAAAGTTTAGTGTCAAACTTTGCAAACTTTAAAGCAATTTATTTTTCTTATTTTAAAATGGAACCCCTGTATATTATTATGTCATTCGATGCAGAATTAAAATTCAAAAATTTATTCTAATTACAACCCTATCGCAATTTCTAATGCATTTAGACTTATTTGCAGAAAACTCATTTTATCAACTATTCCACCAGTCATTATTATATAATAAATATTAAAGGTGGCATTTAAAAACAATTTATTGATATTAAAGTTTACTAAAAGGACAAATAATAATTCTTTTAGCATGCTCCTAATATGAAAATCATATCTATGAGCTTTTCTTGGTTGTATTCCATCACAAAAAGTAATATAGCTTAAATAATTAATACTAATCTAATAATATTTGAAACTATAAAATAACTAAAGTCAAAATGGGCTTTTGTCACTTTAATACCAATAAATTGTTTTTCAAAGCCACCTTTGATATTTATTATATAATAATGACTGGTGGAAAAGTTGATAAAACGAGTTTTCTGTAAATAAGTCTTAATGCGTTAGAAATTGCGATCGGGTTGTAATTAAAACAAATGTTTGAATTGTAATTCTGCATCGAATGACACAATAATATACAGGGGTTCCAATTTGAAATAAGAAAAATAAATTGCTTTAAAGTTTGCAAAGTTTGACACTAAATTTTGGACACCCTGTACAATTCGTATTAATCAAACTGGGTTAACGAGACTTTAGAACCTTATTTATTAAGTACCTTTGTAGAATTTTAATAACGAGGCATTATTTTTATTTTTTATTAATTTTTAAAACCAGTGGTGCCAAACTGATTTTTTTAAATTTTTTTTTCGCCTATAATACTGAACCGATTTCATTAAAATTTTAGGGGTATGTAAGCAACTACAAGATGTATCCTAATAAGTAAGAAAATATATGACATGTAATCTAAAAAAACATATCCTTATGACGTCAAACTTTTTTGGAACACCCTGTATAAACAAAAATATTTTCCTGAAATGCGCCCTAGGATACAGGTAAAGTTTGCAAAATATCAAAATCCTAACTTAATTAATAAGTGAGCTACAGAAGACGGGAGGTGAGGCGCAGGACCTTGTAGACAAACTATACATTTTTGGAATCAGGAAAGAAAGACCGTCTGACCGTTCAAAAAAATAAAAAATATACAGGGTGTTCAATTAAAAAAACCACAACTTAACTTTACGGTTCGTTCGTTTTAAGCCATGTCGCGTTTTAAATGGCAACTTTAGGTTCTACGGTCAAGCATAAACAAGATGGCTACATTGGTTTGAATAAAAATACAGGGAAACTCAAAAAATAAGCCCCTGTTCAGTCTAGGTTGGATGACCCTGTACATGTTACATTTAATACCATGTTATATTATATTTGAAATGTTTAAAATTCTACACCTTTCTTATATGGCACATAGTAGTCTAAATTTAATAATTTTCTAGAAAATAATGAATTTAATGCACTTTGAATGGCTGCAGTGGCGGCTCTTGGGGTGTCATTGTTCTACCCGAGTTCCTCAGCTCTTAAAAAATAATTGTTATTAAGTTAGCTTTAAATAATAATTGTTAACCCTAACACAGAAATAATTCCGTTTTCAAATAAAAAAAATGCACAATTGGCAACTGTGTTTTTATTCTCGAAAAGTAGCATTATGTAGAAACGCGCCTGCGTAAAAGCTTTTAGCAGATTAGAAAGTGTACCCGTTCCCGATGGCCAAGCCCATTTGACAATTGAGGTGTTATTTTTTAGCTGAAAGTAAATTCTGGTTTCCTGCCGTATTCGTACGTTTACTTAAAAACGATTAAAACCGTTCGAAAATTTATTTTAATACATACAGGGTGCTTCTAGTAAGTACATGGAGATCTCGAAAATCGTAAAAAATACTTTATTAGGAACTACAAATAAAGGAAATAAGGCGTCCCTTACCTGACTATTGAAAAAAAGCAAAGTGCGTCGAAATCCAGAAAATTACACAAAATATTTATTTAAAAAACAATTGGGTTAGTTTTTGTTTATGTATGTATATTTTGGTTCATCCCTTTAAGAGGGCACGAGCCGCCACTGACTAGCTGTTGTGTTCGGTATATCCTAGAAAAAAAATTATATTTTTATTCTCTAGGCAAAAATATCAACTTCCTGTGAACCTCCAATTAACGAGTATAGAATTGAATATAACCGAGATAAAAATAGGCAAACTGTTTTTCTCTAGATATTTAAGCAATATATTGCTAATAGCATGTACAAAATTTGGGATCTGGACTTAAAGGGAATACAAAGTTTGCGCATCTCATATCATTTTGTAGATCATGTAAATAGTGACCAGAGCCGGTATGTAAGAGTTATAAATTACACGGCCCTATATCAACCACAGTAGTTTATAAGAATGACGAACAAACCCAAATTGTCCACCTAAATAGTTTCTCTGCAATAAAAAAACACAACACTTCAACAAAATCCACAAAAATACACGAAAATAATCACAAAAAAATGAACTACCCAGTCACACAAGAGAAGAGGGCACAGAGGAATGATAGGTCGTTGCTGTCGCTATACCCAGGGGTTCCTTTGTGGACCCGGTCCTCCTTACATTAGGACAATTTTTGTAGGTTCTAATATTTTCTTAAATAATGGGTTCTATCCTCCTTGCCATAGACAAAGGATTTTATTTATCAGTTATTGTTGTGCGAACACGGTTAAATTTCCCATACAAGTATCTCACCCTTAAAAAGGGGGGTCGGAACACACGGGAATGTACATCAAATAGAGTTTTCTTGCTTAGACAACAGTTCGTCAGGTCACGAATATGATCGATTTTATTCTTACCTGTAAAATGTTATTTCCTGGAATAAATGGCTTAATTTCTTACATAATTCAAACTGACGTACCATTTTATCACAATATACCACATTATATTATACCAATGTACAGGGTGATTCCTAAGTTGATACTTCTTCTTTAGCTGTGTATAGAAAGCATTAAAATAAACAACATTTTCAAATACTTTTTTTCAACAAACTCAAAAATGGGCAAGATACAGAAGTAAAAAATCTAAGTAGGGGCCTGGTAATCAAAACGTAGCCTGCTATACTTAATGTTGTTTGTTTTATTAGTCATGCAATTTACGGGTCGGTAGTCACTTATTTGGCAATCCGCTGCGGTGTGTTTTTCTGAAGCACGTTAATTTTGAACTAGTAGATATGGTGCTAATTTACGGTGAGTGTCGTCACAAAACACAAACAAACATTGTTTAAGTTAGGCAGGACCGTATTTGATCCATAGTGTAATAAATGAATGTAAGTACCTTATTTTTGAGTTTTTTGAAAAAAGGTATTCGAAAATGTTTATTTTAATGCCTTCTATACACAGCTAAAAAGAAGTATCAACTTAGGAATAACCCTGTATTGCCAGTAGTATGCACTGGGCCTTTCGCCCACTCGGTCTTCCATGTATATCGTATCGGGGTGTAGGACCATGCACAATATGTAGTATAAACAAGAAATTTTGACCATTTTTTTTTCTGTGGATGCCATAACGCGCGCGATGTGAACAAGACTGGGTTCACAAAAGCGCCCCTGGCGACGACTTATCAATGCTTTGAACTCCTTTGCAGGAGCGGATCCAGTGGGGGGCTAAGTACATGCCCTTATAAACACTGTGGTAGATATAGTGTATTTTACGTGCCGTATAATTTATAACCCTAACCGTCATTTACCGGCTCTGTTCACTATTTACATGATCTACAAAATGACGTGAAATGCGCAAGTTATATAGCCCCCTTTAGTCCTCCATCGGATCACAAATCTTGTATATGTTATTACCAATAGATTGGTTATTATTATGCAAAATAGGTACGGTATATTTAATTTTAAAAAACACTTTAAATAAAGTCACAAAAAACACTTTTATAATGCATGCTGAAAACAATTTAACGCGTTTTACAGTTGGTCGTTAGTAAACGAATTGTGTAGAATTTTAATATACATTTTTCTAAACACCTACTCAGAATAATTGTAAATAATTTTAAATTGTAACTAGGACAATTGTACAAAAGTTCTTTAAAAAAATTAAACATCTAAATCCTGGTATGGCATAATACGTTTAAAGCGAGCGACCTTAATGTATGATAATTAAGCAAGGAGTCATTACAGTTCTTAATTTTTAAAAAAAGTTGTAGTCATTACTGTGTGATTTATGTTCTCTACCTACCTTCTATTTACATATATTTTTAACGAATTTCAAGGAGTGTAAACAACCTAATTCTAAACTAATTTCTTGATACCTTTACAAAACTACCATCACCAATAAATTCAAATTTTTTGCCGCATGGCAAAACTAGTTGCTGGCTTTTAAGACGATGGCACATAATTTTTACAACTGTTTCCTACTCACATTTCATTTGTCCCAAATGTATTGCCCACTCGGTTGAGTTAAATAACTAGGTCACTTAGCAAAGTTATGTAGAATTTCTAGCTGACACATACAATAGCAATACAGCCGGCGTATGTACAATAGTTACACATAAAACTTCAATACAGAACACAAAGTAAATATTTGAAGGTTGGAGACAATGATGTTTCTTAAAGGATGGAAGAGGTTTGGACTTGCATTGTCTTTATTTGTTTTACATCACAAAATATCAACTGGTAAGTATTTCCAGTCGTCTTCATGTGAATACTAAATAAGTAAAGTAACTACAGCTCTATTTATACTAGCTAGGATCAATGAAGTATAACTGAGATGAGTGCAGTCATGCGCTCAGTTTAGAAAACTAGGACAACGATACAACATCAATACGGTGTTCAGCTCGAAAGACACTTTAAGAATCCACACTACGAAGACGAAACAAGTTAAAAAGACAGAAACAACTGTGTCTACCAAATCTTCTGCGAATGTGGCCGATCTTACATTGGTGAGACTCTAAGGCCACTTGAAACTCCGATGAAGGAACACAGAAACAACACGCTGAAAGGAGAAACCGACAAATTAGGTGCAGTTGACCATGCCTGGACACACGGTCATCACATCAAGTGGACAAAAGCTCAAATCCTGCATAACGAACCACACTGAGCTGTAGTTACTTTACTTAGTTAGTATTCACCTGAAGACTACTCGAGATACCAGTTGAAACGTTGTGATGTAAAACAAATAAAGACAATGGAAGTCCAAAACTCTTCTATCATTTACAAAGTAAATAATTACACAATTGCAGATCCTATAGAATCATTCAGACTGACTGTCTTGATCAGAGAAAGACAGTAATACTGATCGTGTTAAGGGAAAATTTCAAGAATTGATGACCAGACTGATGACAATTCTCCTTGAAAGCCAGACTAATGCACAAAGGACAAGATTGATATCACTCGGGAGTGACGATCTAAATGATCTTTTAGAGTCCCATAAAGATATAGCAAATACAATAACAAAAAATATTATACGGAAAATTTTGGTTCACTCCACGCTGATTTAAGTGTAGAGGTGTTGACAAATTTCAATAATATATTAGTAGTTTGTACAAGTAAGAGTGAATATGAAGTCTATATTGCACGGGGAAGTAAATTAAGCACGACGTCGTAGACTTACTTTTGCTTAAGTGTCATAAAACGATGCTTATAATTTGTAAATTGGGTTTCTTTGTCATCATTTTCAAGCTATCATGATCTGATCACTGTGATTGATCAAATTCATATCCTAACAAAGATAGATATGAAGTTATATCCGTTCAGTTGACCGGTATAGCCCATTTATCCAGTCACAAGATTATCAAGGATACAGAAAATATCCATTTGGAAGTAAAAAAAATATTTTACTAAAGTTAAAACAATTTTAAAAATTTCTATGGGTATCGTTTTTCAGACAATGTAAAGAGAAATTTTTATGTGAAGATCCAAATTGGCCCCAGCGCATTCCTCATAAATGATGTGACAAATAAGCATAGTTTGTTTGAGTTATGAACGAAAAACAAAATCTCTAAAAAATCAAATGTTGTGAACATTTTTTGATATACAGGATGATTCCTAGGTTGATACTTCTGTTTTAGCTGTGTATATGCTAGAAGGCATTAAAATAAACAACATTTTCAAATACCTTTTTTTTTTAGTTTTAAAATAGGCGAGATACTCAAGTAAAAAATCTAAGTACGGGTCTGGTCATCAAAACAGCCTGCTATACTTTATATTGTTTGTCTTATTAGTCATGCAATGTACGGGTCGGTGGTCAGTTATTTGGCAATCCGCTGCGGTGTGTTTTTCTGAAGCAAGTTAATTTTAAACTGATTCAACGTGAAAATGGTAAAATTTGAAAACAATGAACTAGTAGATATGGTGCTAATTTACGGTGAGTGGCGTCAAAGTGCGGCTGCTGCTTCGAGATTATTTAAGTTAGGCAGGACCATATTTGATCCATAGTGTAATAAATGAATGTAAGTACCTTATTTTTGAGTTTTTTGAAAAAAGGTATTCGAAAATGTTTATTTTAATGCCTTCTATACACAGCTAAAAAAGAAGTATCAACTTAGGAATAACCCTGTATTTAAAATCGGCTATGAATTCCCAAAGATATCTTATTAAAATACCCTTTTAACTCTGATAAAATCCGACATTTCCATGGAGAGCATCGAACTTGGGACATACCGTATACTATTTACATATGCATTGCACATCCCTAAAAAGAATGACTACAACTTTACAGTATGTCTATGCAGTGAGCAAAAATGTAACAGTCGATTAATTTGACAGCCTCTAATAGTTAGTAGGTATTTTAAATAGACTTGATGAATAAGCTTCATAAGCGTTACTTTTAAAACGACCTGCCTGATATATGGGTAATAAAAGTTAGGCCACATCTAGAGGGAATGTAAAACTTTAGTTGTGACATTTTTGGAAATCTATCTATTGCTTTCAAGTTATAAAATCATTAAGGTACTTTTAAATGCTCTAGAAATATCAATAATCCAGTAAGTAGATTTTATTTCTAATTCATATAATAAAAATGAGATCCAAGATGGAAACCTACAGTAGTTAGTACTGGTCTCCTAATTTTAATGAAAATTTGTATACAAGTAGAACATTAAAAATGACAATATTTATATACCTGCCCACGTGTATAGTAGTTTTTTTTTTGTTGTGACTATTATCAAGTATTTTTGTGAAAATTTTAAGTGTTTTATTGTAAAAAAGGGAGCGACCAAGGCGAACCTTTAAGATACCTGTGTTGCTGCATACACAGACAAATAAAATTCTTTTTTTTTTAATTGCGAGATTAGAATTAGATACATAGAGCGCAGTGGCGTACAAAGCAACAGGGTAGGCATACTTTTAATTTCCAAACAATTGACTTTAAAAATTTTCAACACAGTTCACATCGCCATTACCTCAATTACATGTACGTGGACATGTCCACCTTCTCATTTTTTTTCGACAACCGACGGCGACGTTTATAGCAAAAGCAAACACAGGGCGAAAACACTAATAGGTATATTATGAATAAATGTTATCCACATTCGTTTTATATTCAGATTTTAAATCTAACATCCACTTCATTGAATCCCAAGACAATTATTATGTAAATTATAATTTAAGATACTTATTAGCAAAAGTTATCTTAAATCATCATAAAAGTTCTTCTTATTTTACGTTACAAATTAAGATCTTAACTAACCTAATTATTGAACTATATAGGGACATGTTTTTTTTATCGAGAACGCGTAATAATTTTTTGAAACTACGACAAAATTGGAAGATTTGCACCAAAGCATTTTACAAGCGCGGGCGGATGGCTGACAGAGCCTCAGGTTGCGAGTCACGTGTATTTGTTCTCTTTCTAGATCACTTACTACCGGCTCTCTCGCTCGCTTCCACTCGTATAAAATTAGTGCTTTTGCTCTCCCATAAGCGGTTAATATAATGTAAAATATCTGCTTTTCAAACTGTTATATGGGATGCTTATACCGCGATCGAATTTACGATTCTTTGGCAACGAATGCGTTCGTAGAAATGATCTTCAATGTTATACGATTAACTTTTCGGTCCTGGTCCTCTACATACACAGAAATATTGCCGCATATTACATGGATAAAAATTTAAATATAAAGAAATAATTGTGGTTCGAGTTTGTTTTATTGTTTCCATGGTAGGTAATGCTTTCTTGCCTATATTGTATGCACGCCACTGATAGAGCGATGGGGGGTTGTTTGAGTTGAAGTAAATGAATCATCTTGACACGGACAAAACATTCGTCTTAAAAGGAAAAGATAAAATGCGACGACCATAGGATCATAGTGACAAGAAGAAATCAGATTAGAAACTAGTATTTTTCTAAAACATCACGCCTGGTAGGTCTGCTCAAAAAACAAATTTTTAAAGCATATTTAATGTTAAAAGAATAAAACTAGGTTTTCGATATTTTTTGTAGCGATGAAGAGCTCAAAAGGTTTAAATTGAATTACAAAACTTAAGTTCCAATAGATCAAGATTTTCAAAATATGTCACCCTAATATCCTAAAAATAAATATGTGCAATAAAAAAAATTATCTACTAAAATCCAAATATTTAATAATTTTATAAAATTTCAACAAATTAACAATAAATAATAATCTCCAAATATACATATAATAAAACTCTAAATATATATAGAAAATTTCTAAAATGATATCAGCATCTGTATATTGTAAAAAGGTAAACATTTAAGACTAGTTTGATAAATAATTTTTTTTTAGGTCTGGCACGAATCTTCATTAAAAAAAACACTGGTAAAATATTCAAATAATACCATTTATCGGTGTACTAAGCAATAGGTTATACTAAATTACTATTTAGAAATTACAGAAAAATAAAAAATTGTTGCATTATTCAAAATTTAACCCAGTATTTTCAAAAAACCCTGAATCTTTATTATTCTATTTTATTTACACTTTTATGAATAAAACAAATTTATGGAGAGTAGTTAAATATGTGCATTAAAATAACTCCAAAGTAAAAATATTGCATGCTTGGTATGTATATAATGCCCAAAAAGGTGCTTTGATAGTGTATGTTTGTGTGTGTTGTAGTGTAGTAATAATAATTGAGGAGCAACTGTGCAAAACGCATTAAATCCATAATATGTTGTTTTGAATAAAACTTAAAAAAACTAGCAAAGTAAGTTAGAAGAAAAACTAAGATTTTCATGTGGCGCAGAATGATTTATATAATAGGATTAAAAAGGAATATTTCCTTTTTTAATCTAAATTTTCTATATTCATTACAATATGGTATATTTTTTAGTGGATTTACTGCATTTTGTTTAACAAGAATGTGGATATATGCCATTTTGCTAGGTTAGTATAAATTTATTCCTTTTTGCTTACTTCTTGTTTGGATTTATTGCGTTTTGCTTGAAGTTTACATTATTTTATAAGGCCAATAAAATTTAAAACTTCAGTGAAATAATTATTAATTATATATATATAAGATTATTAAAATAAAAGAATGCAAACGCTTTAAACAGAAATGAATATTCTTTTTTTGGATTTATTTTACTTTACTTAAATGCGAATTGGATTTATTGCAATTTGCTTAAACATGCATTGGAATTAATCCGTTTTGCTTAGCTGAGTGTTATTAATATGGCTGTTTTTAATTGATTTATCGCGCTTTGATGAAACTGGGTCGTTCTAATGATAGATTGACTAAAAAACACTACATTTTTATAATCATCTTGAAAATTATAAAAAATGGATTTAATGCGTTTTGCACAGTTGCTCCTCAATTGATAAAAACATTTCCGTCCTTTAATGCCTACCATGGTACAAAGGAATAGTAAATTAAATTCATAATTTGATAACTTCCATCTTGATACTGTCATAATCAAATTCAAGATAGGGTATAAGATTTGAGATCGACTTTAGAGAATTTTGTGGAGCCTTTTTTCACTATGGGATTAGCAGTTTTTTAAAATTAATTTCTAGAAATTTTTTTAAATTGAATTATATTTTACATTAATTTCATATAGAGTGCTGCGGGTTGTACTAAGGTGGAGAAAACAGTTCCGTGTATTTTCAAAATTCTAATAAAGCAGGGTATTTATTTTGATGGATTTTTTCCCTGACTTCATACAACCCGCTACTCTCGATATGGAAGCAATGAGTCACTGACAGTAATTTTGGACCTGGAGTATATGTACCAAATAAGTAATAAATGTATTGATATTTCTATCAGATTTATACCTGTGCTGTTATTGTGTTATTGGGGATAACTGACTATAGAATAATAAAAGTGTTTTACCCCACTTTCAGCCGCGCAACTAGCATTATTTATTTTGGGGGAGGAAGGGGACTTAAGCCCTAAAGGCCTTTTTACATTGGGTGCAATTGCAGAAAAAATTGCCTGAAAGCATGCGCTTTGTCGACGTTTTAAACAGCTGATGCAGGTTTTTAATGGGAAAACGTGCATCAGCTGATTAAAACGTCGTCGAAGCGCATGCTTCCAGGCCATTTTTCTTGCAATTGCAGTCAATGTAATAAGGCCTAAATAGTAAAAGTTCTAAAAAATGCATCTCAGGCAAAGCGGGTACCAAAAAGACAAACTTTTATTTACCAATCACACGCCATTTTGAAATTTACAGGTATTAAAAAAAGATGGCGAATACGTCACTATACGCTATTAATAATGGGCACTCTTAGTCCCAAAATTAGTGGAAATCGATAAAGGCGTTTAGAAATTACTCCAAAAAAACGACATTAATTTGAAAACTTTAGCGCCTTGTAGCGACAAAACGAAGCAACATTGCATATAGGTAAGTTTGCCTAGATCGCCTTATTTTTGGTTAAGGAATTTGTGATGAAGCGTTCTACAGTCATTTCACGGACACCCTGTAGATTCACGATTTTCAAAAACGCGACCAAATTTCTAAATATTTGCAAAAGCATGTCCCCTTTCCCATTATAATACAAGTTTGCAACTTACCCGTGACGTCACTGCGCACACCGAACGAAATTGAGAATGCTAGTAATAACAGCTTTGTTTCTATTGGCATAAATCTGATACATGTAATAAGCTAGCTTAATGAAATGATTTTTATTGATCAAAGCTTGATAGTGAAATGTAAAAATTATAATTATTTATCGTTTTTATAAAACCATTTTTATTATTATGTGAGATCTGAAAAAACTGCAAATCGAAATTAATAGTATTAATAATAGAAGTATTCTTTAAACAGAATCGTTCATATTATTTGTGAATCTAAACTGCTGGACAATTGCTTTCGAGCAAGAAAAATTTCGCCTAAATTTAACAGTTAATATTTTCTGAATCAGATATGATATCGACCTACGGTTTTGAGTGGTTGATAGATTTATCCCTTGGGAAACAATTGCCAATGTTGGATTTTCTTTAACTGTCAGAAAATTTTATATACAGGGTGTTAAAGAAGACTATGATTTTTGCTCCAATTTTAATGGCGTGTAACTTTCACAACAATATTTTTAAATTTTATCACTCTAAGTCAATTAAATCAATGGTTCATAGCAAAGAAAGTAATTTGTCAAATTTTTTATATCTGCTATATTTTAAGAAATACCGATTTTTTTGAAAAACCTTGCTTTATTTTAACTTATTGGTGGCTAGATCTCACTGTGCGTTGTATCGTGCAAACTTTGCGAGTGATTATTATACCTTATGAAAAGCTTGATTATGTTCAGTAACAATAGTTCTACCTACCTAAATGTTATGATGTACAGTAGCGTACTTATAAACACCTATATGTCTATGGTTTATGAGTATCTCACAATTTTTCACTATTGTTTTATATTGGAAAGTACTTGCCCCTAGATTAGGTAAATTTTATCTAATTCTTTAGTTTTTCATATCGCACTACAGGTATATTATACAGTGTGTTTATAAAATTTTAACACAGATAAATTTTTTAATTTAAATTTTGGAAAAAATGTATTTATTAATTTCTAACTTTCGAACACTATACTTATAAACCATAGACATATAGGTGTTTATAAGTACGCCACTGTACATCATAACATTTAGGAACAACTATTGTTACTGAACATAATCAAGCTTTCATCAGGTATAATAATCACTCGCAAAGTTTGCACGATACAGCGCACAGTGAGATCTAGCCACCAATAAGTTAAAATAAGGTTTTCCAAAAAAATCGATATTTCTTAAAATATAGCAGATATCAAAAATTTGACAAATTACTTTCTTTGCTATGAACCATTGATTCAATTGACGTAGAGTGATAAAATTTAAAAATATTATTGTGAAACTTACACGCCATTAAACTTGGAGCAAAAATCATAGTCTTCTTTAACACCCTGTATATAAAATTTTCTGACAGGTAAAGAAAATCCAACAATGACAATTGTTTCCCAAGGGATGAATTTATCAACCATTCAAAACTGTAAGTCGATATCATATCTGCTTCAGAAAATATTAACGGTTAAATTTAGGCGAAATTTTTCTTGCTCGAAAGCAATTATCCAGCAGTTTATATAAAATTTACACATTGTGATCAAACAATTACGTGATTGGCTATGGCTACACACAATGTTAATTTTCCTATTATAACTATCTATAATCTAAAGAAAACCTACTCCATGAATAATATCTGCGAAGAATAAATTAAATATTAATTATCTAAGTTCATATTTCGTTAAAATTATCTACATTGAAACCCAAAAAATAACTAAACAAAATTGATTTTTTTTTAAATCCCAAATTCATACTGTTCAGTATGTGTCTCTAGCTATTATAATAATAATTGTATCGTTTGTTATAATATAATATAATATAACGATAATATTCAATATTTGTGTCCATTTTCCACAAATTTTGGTCATGCTCTGTATCAGTCGTATTTTTCTAGCTATCAAGTCGCATGGCTTACAAAAATTGAAAGAAAAATAACAAAAAGACTGAATATCACTTTTTTAGCATTTCAAAGTATTTATTCAGGAGGTGGTGGCGGTGGAACCTCACTAGGCGGCGCCTCCATAGGCAAAGGTGGTTGACCTACACCTCCAAATCCACTAACTGGCTGCTGATACATATCTGGATACATATAACCCCCAAAAAAGCTAGTATACATTCCATATGAGGGAGGAGGTACATTTACATTAGGCATATTAGGAGGCACCACCTGATAGGCACTAAAGGACAGTTGCGGAGGTGCAGTTGTGTAGTGAATTTGTGTGTCTTGACTTGGTTGCAGAGGTGGAAAATCGTAGGTGTTAACTGTTTGTGGAGGTGGTGGTTGATGGTTCGAGGACCCACGAGAAGGATATCTTGGCGGAGGGTTATATGTTCTATGACCTTTTGACTGGTATGGAGGAGGAGGGTTGTATGAGGAATATTCATAGTTATCATAGTTGCCGCTATTTCTATGTTGCTTTTGAAACTGTGAGGCGTTGCTGCGTTTATAAGGAGACTGATTATCAAGCTTGTATGGGTTAGAGTTGTAGTGAAGTGGATTTCGACCTTCTACACTATTGTTAACGGATTGAGACGTTCGATAGGTCGGCGGAGTACTACTCCTGGGTTGCCACTGGGAAATAGTGTGCTTTTGATGGTAAGGAGGGGGAGAGTTACTTGTATATTTAGGAGGAGGAGTACTTCGTGTTTGTAGTGAATTAGTATGGTTTTCTTCATAGGATAAGAATGTGTTAGTTGGATAACCAGGAGGTGTATTACTTCTAAATTCTCTTAAAGGATTACTGGCCTTCTGAAAAGACGAAAAAGCATCGCTTCTATCTAATGATAATTGGCTAGTATTAAATACAGTTTCAGGGTGGAAAGATGAAGTATTACTAATGTCCGAAATGTGCATGTCTTGTTCAAAGAGGGGAGTGTTACTGGCCGATATAGGCGACAACGGAATTAAAATATCATCTATTTGGGGAACAGGCTCATGAATAGGCGAAATGGGAGACAAAATTGGGGATAAAGGCGTTGGAGAAACCATTTCAACAGTGCTACTAACATCTTTTGGTGAACTGGGCTCTTTACAAGACAACGTGTTTTGTACAAAATCTTTTATCAATTCCTCATTATTATTTTCTTCTACCGGAATGTTAATAGGCAAACTAGGTGCCTCACTGGGTTTTTTCTCACTAACAGCCGTGCTATCACTAAGACTACTATCAACTTGAGCAATATTTGTAAAGTTCTTGCTACTAGATTGCGGATTTTTGCTTACCTTATTATATGAGTGTCTTCCATTTTGTTTCGAGTCTCTGTGACTTGATTTGGAAATTTTCAAGGGAGGCGTGTCTGCTGGTGAAGAACGGTCCCTCTCACGCTTTCTGCTAGAACCACTGCTGCCGCTCATTGACGTATCCACAGAGCTTATAATATGTCCGCTACTCGTATTGCAGTTTGTAATCATCTCTTTTGGTATCTTTATTTTTAGACCTAAAATAAATATTTTGGTAAAAGTGATTTTCAGATGCTATTTTTACTCCAGCTTATTTTTTGTTAAACACAGGAATGGAACAACCTCGGGCATTTACTAAGAACATCATAATAAAATAATACCAAAAAGAATGAACAAAATCGGTTCAGCCAACGTAAAAAGGTTAAAAAAAAGGATATAATATAGTTTGTTCACTTTATGTAAATTTCAACTAAAGTTGATCAAACCGTACTAAAATTTGCCGTGTTAAAATACGGTTCAGTTTATTTTCAATATTTATAATATTATAATGTGTTTATTTATTTTCCTCAATAAACTTCCTCTTTGATTCCCGGAAGACGTGCTTGTTAGGGGCAAATCTTATTTTAAATTATAAATATATAGGAATATTAAAATATTTTTTTTTTAAATATTTGTTAATATTATATAAGTTAAATTGCAAATAAAAAACGTTTAAGTACATATATGTATATAAATATAAACGCAGTTTTTTTGAAGATATGGGATAATAAAATTTACTTTATTATTTAACAATATTAAAATATTCATTAAAACATTTCCAAAATTTTTTTTAAGTTATCTGTTTCCAATATCCATGCTTTTACTTCGACTTTATATTTTTTTAATGAAATATATTTTGTAATTTTTCTTGCTAAAGAATCGTTTAAATAAAAAAATAAATATTTTTTGATTATTTCATTTCTATGACGTGTATTATGATTATGGTTTTTAAACGGTATAAGATTTTTATTTTTAAATATGTATATTAAGATGTTATAAATGTAAAGTTGTCTAGTATTCATTTTTTTTTGTTTCAGAATATAATTTCATTGAAGGATAAAGATAATCTTTATTAAATATAATTTTTAGAAACCTTCTCTGTAATATTTCTAATCTTTTAACTAAAGTTCTATTTATTTCTCCCCAACCTAAAATTCCGTAATTTAAACGAGTTTTAACTAATGAATAATATAATATTTCCATATGTTTGACTTTCAAGATTTTTTAAATGTTTCTAAAAATTGGTAGTAAACTTCTTAATTTTTTAATTAAATATTCTATGTGAAAATTCCAATTTAATTTACTGTCAAAGATTATTCCTAAATATTTTACTTGATTAACTTTCAAAATTTGAATGTCATTATTTATTTTAATACCATTCATATTTTGTGGTATGTTATTTGGATTTAAAGTAAAAGGAAGATAATTAGTTTTATCAAAATTAATTGTTAATAAATTTTTTGCAAACCAATTTTTTATTATTTTAAAATCTTTTTTAATTTTGCTATTTAATTTGCAATTTGTATCTGTATAAAAAATTGCAGTATCATCTGCGAAACTATTTATTTCTTTAAATTAAAAAAAAAAATTGGATTGTGATCCCTAGGAAATATTATTCTCACAATATTAGTAATATTTCACAACATTTTGGTAAATTCTAAACAAAATGTCGGTTGACAAATAATTATAAAAAGTAACGAATAGAAGTGTATTTAGTATTTAACGTACCAACAAAAAGTATTTAAGAATTACTGTAACTGAAAGTATTATGTTAATAGAATATCCATTTTTATTTGTTACTTGCCGACAACGTTACGGCATTGAGGCAATCAAATATTTAACAGTATTTTTAGAAAGACAAATTTCGATATTTTTCGATTTAGATTGTTTATTTGGAAACATTTGTGTACGAATGCCAAATTCTACTTCTCGCCACAAATTTTCAATGACATCAAGGTCCGAGGATTGTACCGGCCATTGCAAAACCCGAACGTTATTTTCCTAAAACCACTCTTGAACAACTCGCAAGGAATGTTTTGGATCGTTATCCTGTGAAAATAAAACGCAAATTCATTTCCCACTCTGCATAAGGCAGCATTACATTTTGCATTATACAGGGTGTTCTTTAATTGAGTGCCGATACTTAAGGTTGTGAATCCTTGGGTGATTTTAAGAAGAAAAGTTAATATTAACATATGTCCTAAAGCTAGTCATTTTTGAGCTACAGGGTGTTTTTTTTAAAAAAGAGAGAACTTTTTTATCATAATTATCATATAACCCTTAGATATTTTTATAAAATTTTGTACACACCTCTTAATCATTAAGGAGCATTTTTTGACTAAAAAGATTTTTTTAAATTTTTACCAGTGACGTCCGTAAGGGGTTTGAACTGAACATTTTTAAAGAAAAAAATGGTACGCCACTGATTTTTTTTAAAACCCAAACTTATATTTAAAATCCTCATTTATTTTGGAGCAAATTTAGTCCTTAGACTTACTTTCTTACTTCTTACCTTTTTTGCATAAAAAAAAATAAAAACCAAAAAAACAATTTTTTTCTTCGGTTCATTGAGACTGCTTTCGATAATTTGTTGAAAAAAAATGAAGAGCTTTAGGACATAATATGTTATATTAACATATTATGTTAATATTAACTTTTCTTCTTAAAATCACCCAAGGATTCATGATATCATTAATGAAGTTTAAAGGCCCCACACCATTCCATGACCGACAACCCCACAGAAAACACTGCCTTTACCGTGTTAACTGTAGGGGTGACGGATTTGGAGTTAAACCATGTATTGATTGGCCTCCTTACATTTTCATTATTCCATCAGAATTAAAAATCTTATAAAGCATTTTATCTCTAAACAGAACTTTTTTCCAATCGTCTACTGCCCAGTTTAAATGTCTACGCACAAATTCAAGCCTTGCCACTCTATTTTTTGCCGAAATAAGCGGATTTTTAGCCGGGCGTCTACTAAATAACTGCGTCAACCAATTAATGTTCTCATTACATAACTAACCATAATTTCTGGAATTTTAGCAATTATTCTAGATGCAGACATCCAAGGTACATTTTGAGATATTCTTTCAAAAATTTTAACGTTTAGTAACCAAGTTTTTAAGGCATGAGAAGTAATTCTATTTTTTATTAGTATTTTATTAATATAACCGTATGCCTTAAGTCCTATGGTTTTTGCCTTAAACCGAGACCGAAATACTGTAAAACAGAAAAAAAATAATGCTCCGAAGTGAAGAATAGGTAACTGGAGTAATAGTCCAGTTATGTTACTGTGATGCGCTTTAAGTTGTTTCAAAAACAACTTAAATTATTTTTACTGTTTAGAAGATCTGATGATGCTAGTTTCAGGCGAAATATGTTACAAAAATAAACAGACAGAAAAATATTTGAGGCCGAGACTTTGGGTATCTTTTCTTACAACACATCAAATATCAGGCCTCTTTGAGTAAAAATGAAGGGGTTTTTCAAATCAGAAATCTTTTGTTTTTTAGTTTGGCTCTAAATGTTCAGGGCCGTAATGAAATGAAAAAGATAATTTGAAAAATGTGTTATTAGACGACAAAACGTTCAAATTTAAAAAACCTTTAAATTGTATTAAATTTGTAAAGCTTAGAAATCCCCAATTTTTTAAAAAACCTTTAAATTGTATTAAATTTGTAAAGCTTAGAAATCCCCAATTTTTTTTTAAACCCAAAATGGAAATTTCGGTTTTTTTCGGATATCTCCGAAAGCATTCGGAATAATTACAATGTTTTTTTACCAAATTATTAAGCCCCACAATACGCAACTTTGCCTCAATTTAACCATCTTCGTATCTCTTACCGTTTTCGAGATCCCCTTGTACGCACACGAATTTGTAGCACCCTGTAGATATAATTTCGCATGGGGCTGCTAACCTTATTTGTAGGGTTTTCATTTATATAGGGTTATTCATAACTATAGATACAAAAGTCAAATAAATAAATCAAATTTTCAAATAATCCAAAAGTAATAACTTTCACAAAATTATTAAAATCCTAATCCGGTCCTATGCATAGCTGAGAGTCTGTTTATTACATTTTAAATGAGTCGGTCACACAGTGTACCGGTCAGTTAACTGTCTCTTTGGGTGGTGTTTATGTTATGAGATAATTTTGTTACTTTAAAATTGTTGTTAGTGAAAATGGAACATAAAAGTTTGTTATATTTGAAAAAAATTATTTAAAATTTTTGTTTATTTTTTTTTTTAGTTTTTTATGGTCATTGTGTATAGACAAGTCCAAAAAAAAAATTAGTTTTATAAATAATAGAAAAACTTACCTCCAGAACTTGGCTGTGGCAAAGGATCAACAATACCGTCAGTCTTAATTTTATCTTTAGGAATTTTAATCTTCAGTCCTTCACTTAATGGTTGAATCTTGTCCCTTTGAATTTTAATCTTAATAGGTTCGCTCATCAATGGTCTAGACTCAACAACTTCTTTCCTTTCCTTATGCTTGTGCTTTTCGCGATCCTTATCTTTGTGTTTCTTCTTCTTTTCCTTATCTTCGCGGTGTTTGTCTTTATCCCTATGCTTATGTTTTTCTTTCTTCTTTTTACTCTTATGATGATGTTCTTTCTCTTTATGTTCCGGCGGTGGTGCTACCAGACTACTCGTTTCAACTGGTTCGGTTTTTATGGAAGTAGTGGCGACACCGGGTAAATGCGATGTAGAAGCAGCTTCTTTCAAAAGATTGCTGATAAGAGTAGGGTTAGTTTCGAGGCCATTAACTAGTGGATTTTGTGAACTATCTCTATTGGGACTCATTCGTTCGGTTTTAATTTCATTTAGAAGAGGTGACATGGGTTCTTGTGCATCAGGTATTGTATCATTGACACCCGATATATTAGCCATACCTATCGTACTATCGCGCATGAGATTTTCAAACCCTTCCACCTGATCAATTTTCTTCATTGTAGGTCGCAACTCTGGCTCAGAACTGCTAGAATAGTTTCTATTTCTCATGCTCGGTACGCTGGGAGGCGAATTTATCGGTGATAAGGCAGTTAAGTTACTAAGAAATGACGACGATGTTTGTGAAAGAGGTTCAGACTTTATCTCAAGTTTCACTTGAGGGGGGGTCTTTTCAGGAGAGAACAAACTAGGTCGTTTAATAAAAGCAGGGGTAGGAATCTCTTCCTTAATAGGAAGAGGTTCAGTCTTAATTTTAACCTCAGTTTCTTGAGGAGGAGGTTTATTGTATGATCCATTAGTGTTTCCATTAAACTGTGCTTTGGGAGGCACAGCAGCCTGACTACTGCTCATTTTCGGGACGGATTTATTATCTAAACTAAAAGGCGATTTTATTTTCTGCGAGGTAGAACTTGAAGATTTCAGATAAGCACTATTTTTATCAAAACTAGAGCTTAAATGCTTTTTAATATTGTCAGTTTCGGTTTTGATGTGCGGCTTTTGCTCCTCATACCTGCGCATCATGTCTTGTTTAGACGCGGATTTAGACGGGTCGATCCTAGACCTGCTAGGGTCTATTCGTTGCTGTCGCACGTCAGAATAATTGGTTAAACTGTTCGGATCAGTCTGTACTTTCGGGTTAAGTAACGGATCGCGTTTCGGTATTTCCTTATCACTACGCGCCGCGAACGGATCTTTGGCTTGTTCACGAGTAGGATCGCGAACAGTGGGTATCCCGAACGGAGAATCTTTTGCGGCTTCTCGTAGTATATCTCTAGGTTCACTTCTGGCGTTGGGAGGGTAGGGTTGACTACTTGAAGGCCTAGCATGTAGCTTCATTTTAGGATCTATAGGAGGTCGTTCAGGCCTATGATGATGTGGCAAAGCTATTCCACTCATGTGTGCTATTCTCTCTTTTTCTTTTCTCTCTTTGTATTCCCGCTCCCTTTGCTCTTGGCTTCGGTGACCACTGGCTGAAGCCTCGTGCGGCCTCGACCTATGTTTATGTGGATCGTCACCTAAAACACCCACGGTTTAGACATGGGTAACAAGATAAATATAAATAAATAACCACCTTTGAATTCCAAAGCCCTCTGTGAACTACTCTCTGGCTTCCTATCTTGTTCCTAAAAATCGAAAGAATTCATTAATTCCAATTTTTAAGGTAATAATTTTACTAATATTAAAACTGAAATTCAATCTACGTGTGATTTTGTTAAATAGAAGGTGGAGTCAATACCCTAGAATGGCATCGTAGACTAGGACGTATATTTTATACAGGGTGATTCCTAAGTTGATACTTATTTTTTAGCTGGCATTAAAATAAACAACTTTTTCAAAAAACTTAAAAATAGCAGTTACAGAAGTAAAAAATCTAAGTGCGGGCCTGGTAATCAAAACGTAGCCCTTTACTTTATATTGTTTTTCTCCGTTTTTTGTATGTGAGTCATGCATTTTACGGATCGGTCGTCGGTTATTTATTTTGGCAATTCGAGGCGCGTTGTGGTTTTCTAAAGCAAATTAATTTTAATAAATTGGTGAAAATGGTAAAATTTGAAAACAATGAACTAATTATGGTGCTAATTTATTGTGAGTGTCGTAAAAGTGCGGATGTTTCTTCTCTACACCTAGATGTTTTCCTAATGTTATTCAACGGGTAAGTTAGGCAGAACGGTATTTGATTTGTAGTGTAATAAATAAATGTAAGTACTTTATTTTTGGGTTTTTTGAATAAAGGTATTTGAAAATGTTGTTTATTTTAATGCCTTCTATACGCAGCTAAAAAAGAAGTATCAACTTAGGAATCACCCTGTATAATTATTGAACCTTCCTACAATTAAGTCGTTTAATCATTAATCATAAAAGCTAGTAAACAATAAATACTTACAAATGGGCTACCCGAACTTTCTTGTTTTGCCATTATTTTTTCTTTTAGCCTTGAAGGACAATTTTCAAATATAACTAAAAATTCACTAGTTAGTTGCTGTAAGAGTTCAGCTGTTACAGTTGGGTCAACGTAAGTATACCATTCCTTCTTCTCATTCGACAATGGTATTTCCCAATTTGACCACTTACACGCTAATAATATACAAAAACATGCAACTACGGTAGGTTTGTACTGGATACACATTGTTGTAAGATGTAAACTAAAATAAAAAAAAAACAATCTATAATGGACGTTACAGTGGGGTGTCAGATGAAATTTCTTAAATATAAGTTTATAAAAAATATATACTAGTAGACAAGGCATTTTTAAAGAAATTTCCACTGGGGAGGCACTGGCGGCTCACCACGTTTTGCTTAATACCTCGGTAGTTCGCTACTCGTTCAGGCCTAAAGCCGCGTTCTCAAAGCTACGGTTGTCGCAGGCGACACATCCCCACGTCTTCAATCAGTGTCGCGCGGACAGCTGTCGCCATACGTAAACGAAGTGAAGTTGAAATAATTCAACGACAGCGACACCGACCGAACGAGACGTTGGTGGGGGTTAGGGGTTAAGACGTTAACAGGGTGTCTAGCAAAAATCGAAAACAAAATTCCCGATCGGTTTTTGAAAACTTCCCGGCTGGGTTTTCCTAAATTAACTATACTTTCGTTGTTAAATTTTAAAACATTTATTTGAAAAACACATGGCTCAAACACAACCAAATAATATAGTTACTTTTTTAATTTTACGATTTCTTGTTCTATAGCTGCCAAATCTTTTTGTGATTGTTGGATAATTTTTTTCTTTTTAGTTTCCAGTTCTTCTGCTTGCTTTTGAAGCTTCATTTTTTCTGCTTTTTTTAAGTCAACCTCTTTTGCCTTTTTATCTTTTTGTGCTGTGTTATTTCTCATGGAAAGTATCATGGATTTTGTACTATCCATAGTTTGAACTTTGTAGTTGTAGTGAATTGTATACTAATCTTTGGCCTATAAAAGACTCTTCTTATAAGTTTTCCACCAAAATCTCCTTATTAACAGAAAATCCCCTTTCTGCTGTGGCATTTCCATGAGGAATTGTTAAAAGAAGTTGCACCACGTTTTTTAAACTGTCATTTGTGATGGGTTCTATCCAAAAGTCATCTACTCTGTTGTATCTGGAATAATTTTTAATTTTATTTATCATAGTCTGATCAGTAAGAATGTCTCTAAATGCTCTATCTGCTTCTTCCAATTTAGTCGCATTGCATCTGTCTGAATTTAACAAAATTTCAAATGCTTTGGACATCAGTTGAAAGGATTTTTTTGGATCTCTGCTAGTTTTATTGGGGTTAAGGAAACTTATAGCTTCAGTTAATTTATATGTTAACGGACATTTTTTCCAAAAGTTTGAAAACTGTATACATCAAGCAGTTTCGACAATCCTGGCGAAAGATTATCATTTCCTTATCTTTAACTCAGACGCATTTTTTGATAGCCGCTCTAGTCCCATATCCTAGATCAATCTCTTGGATTTTTTTAAGGTTGCAATTTAAACCATTCTTGTCTTATTTCGAATGCAGTTTATAGGAATAAATAGGTACCTACTTCAAACTTTTAAGTTCGAAGTTATCTGCTCATTCAAAATTCCCGGCTTAAACTTGATTTTCCCGTCGAATCCCCGGTTTTTTCCGGCTTCGAAAAATTCCCGTTTTTTCCCCGGATCCCAGACATCCTGGTAAATGATCCTGATTGGTCGAGATGATGTCGCAGGCGACAGAACGTAGCTCTGAGAACGCGGCTTAATGCAGTGTCCTACGTGAACGGGGCGGCCGAATCGAAAAATTAATCTACATTGAAAACGCCAGACTGTCCTACGCAAGCGACGCCGCGGATTTCAATATGATTTGAAATATCCGTCGAAGCGGCGAGGCATTTCTTACGTTACTATTGACATTTTTGATACAATTTTTGATATAATAAGTGATGGAAATGCGCTATATTTAGCCCTTTCTAAATAAATATTATTAGGAGGAAAGAACTAGAACTCAAAGTCTTCCTCCACTGTTCTATTAACGAAACTCTTAATATACAAAAGGGTATTCTCTACATGTTTCGACCGCAGAAGCATTCATCTTCAGAATAAATGAACTTAAGAAGAAAAGTGTTAATATTTTTTTAGCTTTAAATCATGAGCTCTTTCAGTATTATTAAATTTGATAAGAAAATTTCATTTTATGTTTATTTTTTATACACTTCAGCCAAAATCAAAATATTAGTGAAAAAGCCCATTTTAATTCGAGAAAAACACTTACCTATTGCTAGCCATAAAATATGAAGTTTGCGCTAAGTCTTTACTTGCTCTTACTAAATGACAACACCTAACAACATAGGTATGTGGATGATCTATGGCAACGTCAAAGCCCAAAGTTTGAAGTAATACATTTTCATTAAACACTAAGTCTTGTGATTGGGCAATATACCTAAAAGAAAAAATATCCGTAAATTAAAAAAATCATGACATTTATCTATCTTGCGTTTTGAATATTGAAGTTCAAATCGATACTTTATAAATTATAAACCGATCTTTAGTTTATTAGTAAGAGTCGTTGAAAAGTATTGCGTGTTTATTTATTTATTTATTTATTTATTTAGACAAACAAGGTCACTCAACAGACTGCTTGGAGCAGACCAATTATAGAGTGACACGGATTACAAAAAGAAATTTACAAAGTTCGGTATAAGTACACAATAAGTTTAACTAAAGAATAAAAGGCTATTCTGTACATTCAAATAATAAATCCAAAAACAAATTATAAAGCTAAAGATACGCGAGTGATAGCAATGCACTCCCTAATCAAAGGATAATAGATATTTTCTTTCTGATAAGTTTTTTAAAGGTACATAAGTTAGTGTTAAACAGGTCAATGCCTCTATCACCCGTTACAAGATAGTTGTATGTTCTCATGCAACGTATGAGAGGAGAGTTAGAAAGGTAATTAGTTGTAAAAGTAGGGACACTAAAAGTTAGCCTGTTCCGAAGTGTGTATGGGTTAGCATTAAAAAGTACATAGTTTACGCAAAATTCAGAGTCGATGAGGTTATTTACTACCTTATAAACAAAGAAAATATCAAAACACTGCCTTCTGGACCTCAGCGATTGCAATCTATAAAATAACAAATTCTCGTTATACGAGTAAAAGTGCCGTTGTCTATTGTAACGAAAATTAAGAGCATTGATGAACTTTTTTTGGACACTTTCAATTCGATCAATATATTTGTGATACATCGGATTCCAGACTGTTGACGAGTACTCCAGAGTACTTCTTACCATGCTGCAATATAAAGTAATTAACGATGCAGGGCTCTTAAAGCCTTCAGTAGTTCTTAGGATAAATCCTAAGAGGCGCAACGCTTTCCGAATAATAGCCTCTATGTGAGACTCGAACAACAGTTTGGAGTCCAAGGTAACACCCAAATCTTTAACCACATTAACACGTTTTAATTGTGTATTATTTAAGCTCAAATCTATATTTGGATTTCTTGAGAGGTCCAACTTGGAAAAAACAATGTAGTGACACTTATCAACATTTAGATGCAGACGATTCAGTGTGCAGTATTCAAAAAATCTGTTAATGTCCCCCTGCAGTTTCACTAAATCCAAAGGCGAATTAATGATAGTTGAAATCTTAAAGTCGTCAGCATATAAGGAATACACACTGTTCGAGTCCAGAAAACAAGTCTCTATGTCATACAAAAATAATACAAAAAGCAGGGGACCCAAGTGTGTTGTAAAGCAATTACGGCATTCGCCGCTACGCGGCTCATTCGCGTAATATGCTTTTTACCACACTTAATATGTAATGTGAACTATATTGTGATTTCACGGCAGATTTAAATTTTTTAAGGATTCTTAGAGATCTAATGCGAGTTGGTAGTCTAGTGACGCATTCGCCGTTTCGCACAACCCCATTTCTTACCTAGGTTTAAATTAGTTTCTGACCTGACCTAAGTTGTTTGTTCGTACGCACAAGCCAAATTTTGCTCATAGATATTTCAGACGAAAATCGGGTTCCTTGATAGGCGTAAGAAGGGGAGTCAGATTCTGACTTACTTGTGACAAATGATACGTACGACTCTGTAGTTTTCTTAAAGTTAGGTCAGAATTTGTAAGCGGATTAACCGGTAAGAATGGGTACATTTAGGCGGTCCCAGCCGCTTAGTTTCGCACTCAGCAGTTGTGACCGCTGTTTATAAAGTGACTTTGTTTTTTAAGACTGCGCGGCTGATTGACAGTGGATTTTAAGTCTTCTTCTTCGTTTGGGTGGCCTTAGTGGTGAAACTATCCAGCCAAAATCACAGCTTAGAGAGTGCTGATCTCTTGTAGATCAAGGATTTTAAGTCAATAAAGATCAGTATGGGTTATGTTTGTTAATTGATGACTGTTTCAGATTTAGTAATAATCCAAATTTTTAATATCATTAATGTCAAAACTGCGCTGATTAAAACACTTAAGGTGCTGTCTAAGCAGCGGTACATTTAGATGGGCTTCTTACTAAACAGTTCAGCCGCTGCAAGCGCCAAGGTGCGCCAACATAATGCCGACAACATACTATTGATCTCGCCAACACGTTGTAACGCGACTAAGATAACAGATTTCGCGAGGTTGCTTAGGCAGTTGCTTCGACCGGTATGAACGTGCCTACCAGGTTGCCGCATGTCAATAATATGTCAGGGGAATAATGTGGACGCACCTTACTAAAAGGTAGAAAAATGTCATTTTACCTTTCCGAATTGATGTCAAAACTGCTATCTCTCGGGTTCTTGCAGATATTTGCTACTCTTATTACGTATTCTAATTTCCTTGGCTGTTCTTCGACCTTGGCGGCTAGGAACAGGGCAGCTGCTGCCATCTGGTGCCATGGAAAGTTGGTGAACGAGTGGAACACGTAGAAACGGTGCATGTACACTATCGCAGTGTTTATACATAGTTGTGATCTAAGCTAGAGTTAAGGAAATATTTGTTTTGGAAAAGTACAGAGTAACATGTATTTTTAAAAACCTGTAATGTTAGAAAAAATGTAAAGGCATGCTCAAAGGGGAATATCAAAGGGGTAAGTTACCTATATGTATTTGTGAAAATATTCTTTTTATACTTAAAAAACTTAAAATCTAAACTATGATCCTACACATGCAAGGTAAGTAAATTTGATCAAAATATGAAACTCATCTTATGGCAGTAGTTTATTATATCACTCAGTGAAGCTGGAAATGTTCGGGTAAATAGGCGAGTAGGAGCTTCCATCCACCCTAATGTTGTTTGTGGTACTTACTGGAAGATCGACATAATACATCTTCGATTTTACACCAAAAAATAATAATAAAGATATTTATTTGTGCCAAAAAAAATAATAACAATAAATTATATGTAATAAAATGAACTTGTAAAAATTATATTAGAATTATATAACTAAATAACCTTTGGTGACAGTAACATACAAGTTTTCACAATAAGGTAGGATTTTGATTAGTCTTCCATTGAAAATGTTTATTTTTAAATGTAGAATAGTTGATACATTATTATACCTACGTATATTATTGAACTCATATTATACAGGGTGTTCCCTAATGACGTGTTAATATTTTATGAAGAAAAGTTCATATAAACATATGTCCTAAACGGCTTAAATTTTTTGCTACAGGGTGTTGAATTTTTTTTTTCTTTAATTTGTTTTTTGTAATATCTCCAAAAGTACCAAGCGCGGATCCGGGGGGGGGGGGGGGGTTATGGGGGTCATGACCCCCCCTCCCCCCAATACAGAGAAACACAAACAAATATTTATTGTTTTGTCGGGCTGGATGCATAACCCATATTTTTACAACAAAAACAGAAAACAATTATACTATATTTATTTTAAAAAAAATAAAGTAAAAATTTTAATTGAACCATTTTTAATGGAAGAAGTGTGATAATTTATAATAAAAAAATAGTGCGGGAAGAAACGAGAATGCTTAATATATAAAACGGTACGTAAGAAGGAGTATTTGAAAACCTGAGCATTTGCACCAAAAACTGCTCTTAGATCTACGCTCCTAAAATACATGATTTCTGAAAAAATCAACAATTTTGGCGTGGTGAGCGATATTTAATTTATTTTTAATCATGAAAAACCCATTCCGAGAAACGCTGGTTAGAGTCATACATACGTCTTATGTTAAACTTTTGGATTGATACCAATATTCATATTTTTTTTTCACAAATATAAAAATGTTTTTTTTTTAAATAAAGAGCCAGCTAGGAAGCAAAAAAAAAAGTAAAAAAAAAAAACATTTACAAAAACAAATTTAATAAAACCATGCAGAAGGGAAGAGGTAAGAATTTAATTTTCGAAATTTGATAGTAGATGATGTAGGTGAATTTTAATCGAACTTTGGGCGTGGCTCCAAAATTTTCTTGCCGGGCTTTGGGCGTGGCCCAAAGAAAATTTCACTTCATTTACAATATTTTGACCCCCACCAAACCAAAGTTCTGGATCCGCGTCTGAAAAGTACTTTAGATAATATTTTCAATTTTGGCATGTGTTAATAGGACATAAAACCACATATTTTAGTTATAAAAGTTATTTTTTTGTCCCACCAGTGGCGTCCCTGCAAACATGTCCTCTCATATTTTTTAGAAAAAAAGTGGTACGCCACTGACATGTTTTCATGTGGATATTATTTCTGATTAGCCTAGTCAATTCTGCATAAAAATGGTCTCTTGCGTGGCATACCGTTCTTATTTAAAATAATTAAATTAGCTCTACTATTTATTATTAACATTGATAATACAAAATGTTGTTTTATTAAAATTGGAGGAAATGACCACCCACTTAATAGGTATGCAAAATGAAACTAATTTAATTATTTTAATTAAGAACGGTGGGCCCGAGGATAAAAAAGTAAGAGACAATTTTTATGCTGAATTGAAATCAGAAATAATATTCACATGGAAAACTGTCAGTGGCGTACCACTTTTTTTCTAAAAAATATCGGACATGTTTACAGGGACGCCACTGGTGGGACAAAAAATTAACTTTTATAACTAAAACATGTAGTTTTATGTCCGATTAGCACATGCCCAAATTGAAAATATTATCTAAAGTACTTTCGGAGATATTACAAAAAACGAATTAAAGAAAAAAAAATTCAACACCCTGTAGCAAAAATTTTAAGCCGTTTAGGATATATGTTTATATGAACTTTTTTCATAAAATGACTTGAGAAATCACACCCTGAAATATTACCACGTCATAAAGGAACACCCTGTATATCAATAACATCAAATTTAAAAGAAGTTTTATATTTTTCTGTATAATGTATTGGTATTTCCTCGGGTATTTCCAAATTATTTTGATTTCTAGTACTCATGTTGTGTGAATTCTAAATTGATTTTTTTTTCATGTAGATAATCTGTTCTTTTTTTGTATAAATTGTTTTATGAATAAAGATTAAGGTGAATTTCGCGTCTTAATTTAAGTTTTATAATATTATGCAATTATTTGTAACTTTCGTTTGTCTTTCTAATTAATATTTTAATGATAGATAACATCACCATCGCCTAATCCACATACAATAATATATTTTACAAGCTTTAATTTTGTATTAGTATCTAAGTACAATTTAAAATAATACAAAATTTTAAGTTTGTAATTAAGCCTTTTTTATTATAATTTTTATATGAATTTCAATTGTCAAAAAGATTTCTAGCTGATGTTACTGAAGGAATCTCATAATCATTAAGAATAACTTTAAAATCAGTGTTGCTTAATACTTTGGAATCACCATTTTTTGGTTTAAAAGTAAACTGATCTTCTTTTCATTAAGGTTTAAACCATGATATTATATGACTTTAGACACATTGGAAAGATCCTCATTATCAATTAAATAAAATGAATAAGATTGTCATTTTTTATTTTGTGATATATTTGTTTATCATCGGTAAAAGCTAATAAGTTACCATACTTCATTGATAAATAAAAATCATATGTATAAATAATAAAGGACCCAGTACAGATCCTTGGGAAACTCCTTTTAAAAGTTTCGATGAGTTTGAACATCACAAAGAAATTCGTTTTAATTTCTTATAATTTGAAATCTATTTGAGAAATAATTTGCAAACCATTTAAAAGTGTGTTTACATAATCCTATACATTTAAGTTTTGCAAGTAGCAATTGATGATTTAGGTAGTCAAAGGCTTTTACCAAATCTGGAAAAACAGTACACTTGTGTTAACTACGACCTTATAGTGTAAAGGTAATTTTAGCAAGTTGCAAGTACAGGGTCGTTTTAAATGGGAAAACTTGTATCAGCTGATTAAAATGTCATCAAAGCTCACGCATTCGGGCAATTTTGCTTGAAATTGCACCTAATTCATTAGATATGAGAAACGTCTGGAAACCTTTGTTAAGTAAATGTAATCTTAGAATAAGACCACGTAAGAGTTAAACGCATGAGTCATCGGGGATGAGCATGACTCATTCAGTTATGCGTCATACATCTAGCTGGTATAAATAGGACACGTAAGAGTTACACGCATGACTCCGTCCACTAGTCATGCGTCACTGCTAGTATAAATAGAACTGTAGTTACCATCAGAAAACTACAACCACAACCATACTTATTTAGTATTCACCTGAAGACGACTGGAGATGTTTACCAGTTGAAACGTAGTGATTCAAAACAAATAGAAACAATGCAAGTCCAAAACTCTACTGCCGTTCATGTTATGAAGTCTTTTGGCACAGTTGTGTTTAAAATATACTGTGATGAAGCGTAGTAGTGTGATAACTAAAGTGATGTAACTTAACAACCCAAAAATCCCCGAAAAATTTAAATTTGTCAACAAGTTCTTCAGGATTAAATACGTCTTGTCAGCGAACCGATTCAGGAACGTAGAGAATCGGTGGAAATTTGTTAATAAAAAGTGTCCAAAATTAACAATTCCATAATCAATTTTATTTATTCCCTGCGCCATTGTGACGTAATTCTTAAAAATGGAACAAACATTTATAAAAGGTAAATGTGTATACTCCATATCGTGTTAGTTTGTACTACATTGATGATCACACATTCGCCCACTTACGATTTAAAATTCACTAAATTCAGAAAACAGCAGGCAGATACGGACTTATCCTGCAATAGTGCGTCAGGCTTTTATAGCTCCTATATGAATTAAGTTAGGAATTTCATTTATATGCACACTTATACTCTATCATAGGGTGCATTTCAGGAAAATATTTTTCCATATACAGGGTGGCCCAAAAAAGTGTGATAACAAAAAGTTGTATTTTTTAAATGAAACGCCCAGTATTTTATTGCATATTTAGGTTCGTATTGGAGTCCTTTATACTTGCCCTAAATTTTACTTATTTGGCTTTGGTAGTTTAAGAGTAATAAATTAAAAACCATCTAAATTCATTTTTTAAACCATGGGATTGGGTAAGATTTATGATAAGAGGTCTATAGATAGTGTCTGTTTAAAGGTTGAAGACAATGTCGTTTCTTGAACGGCAGTAGAGTTTTGGTATATAAAAACAGAAATTTTATTGCCATCGCCAGCCGCTGGTACAATATGCGCGATGTGGTGGAAATGCACTATTTTTATTTGTGATGACTTATCGACTACTGTTTGCTCATTTTAATTTGTGCACAAGTCAACACGTTATTGAAAAGATCTGTTTACATAACTTAATATTTTAGGTGAAATACTAGCAGAACGGTTCGTCAGTAAAATAGGAATTAATTTGTATATTATAATTTGACAAGTTATTTAATTAATTCAAAAAAGTTGGTATTTAGGGTGCTCTCTCCAAGTACAAAGATCATATCAAGCAATATCTCTTGTCATAAGTATTACCCAATCCCAGGGTTTAAAAAATGAATTAAGATGGTTTTTTGAAATTCTTTTTCCAGTGCCGTAAAACTTCATTTTTTTAGTTTTTAACACAATAAATAAAATTTTAGACAATTACAAAGGTATAATACGAATCTAAATATGCAATAAAATACTGGGTTTTTCATTTCAACAATAACTTTTTGTTATCACACTTTCTAGGGCCACCCTGTTTATGTAAAAATATTTTCTTAAAATACACCATCGAGGAGCTATAGAAGCCTGACGCACTATTGCAGGACCAGTGGCGAAATTTTATTGGGTGCCACGCCCAAAAAACACTTTTTGGAACATAAAAAAAATTTCAAATTAGAAAAAATATATAATATGTTTATAGAAACTTGTAGGGAGTTAATACTAATACACTAATAATTTAAAACTATAATCGATAATTATTAGAAGCCATATGTCGGGTTGCACAAAGAATTTTAGTAATAATTGTTTAACCGGTAAGTTTGACTGTGACAGACGTAACATTGGCAGAAATAATTTCCTCACAATCATACTGGCCCGGTTACTTTAATTTTTAATTTACTAATCACGCACCTTTGAATGTGACTGTTAAAGTCATTTATGTCACAGTCAAACTTGCCGTTTAAATACTTATTATTAAAATTCTTTGTGCAACCCGACATAAGTCATGTAAAGATTATGCACCCAAACACCAATAAAACTTTAAATTAATAAATAAAATCCGAGAGGGTGTCGCGCGCCGCGGGTATTTTTTAAAGTTTTAAGATTAGCGTGGGTTTCAGTTTGTCTTGCAAGCATTTTAGGACGAGGATTATATCATTTGGTGCGTTATTGATAGGGTTGTCGTAATTTCGTTTCTCCCAATTATATTTTAAATCTTCTGGTCTTTTGCCGGGGGGCCCCCTGGCTACGCCACTGGTACATTGTACATACATATACGAGACGAAGATATACATTAAATTCTTTTCGTTTGTAACCAGCCCAAAACAATCAATGGGGAATAATTGCGGCACCGTTATACGAATTCCGTAATATTTGCATCTTTTTATTACACCTTTTCACTACCCTATCTCTTTCTCCCGGCGTTATCAATCCGTCTGGTCTGTTCCGCGTTGTTTTAGTATTAACAGACCTGTACTTTGCATTCCTTTTTTGGTCGTAGACATGTGTCATTGAAGCAAAGTGCATTTTAAAGAAATATTTCTGTTGCTTTTGGTATTTTTTATACAGTATTTTGCTATTATATATTTTGATTCCTGTGTGTGTATTAGACATTCTGGTTGTATGTTGGACTCTGTGTATCTGTAGTGTTTATTTTTATTAATAAAATTAGCAATCATATCGTAAAATATAATAAAACATTACAGGGCGGGGAGTTTAACTGGAACAAATTCGCTAGAAGTTTAGGAAAAAATGTTTTTGAAAAATGACGATCTAGATTTTGCATGAGCTACATTTTGGCACCAAAACATTTATTAGGTGGACTATATGAAAAACAAATATTGTTGTTTGTTCAAATTTTTTTTTCTTCGTTCGCTGTCAGGACCATTCCCGTGGGAACATACAGTTAACGTGGGTTTCGAACCACGATCCTCCGTCATGCAAAATTTATCAACCCTAGGTTACTTGCGTCATTGCATGAGCTACCGATTAGGGATGTATGGATAACATTGGTTTTCTATTAGAATTAAATTTTGGATTTAAAACTTTTAAACAACTTTTAGGAACCCGTACATCGGGACAATAGGCGCGTCTAATATTTATGAAATTAAACCATTTTCTTTGATTTGGTTTGTGAGATTTTCATGACGTGGCTAATTATTCCGAGAATACTGTAACGTGTTTGGGTATGTCAGTTTAATAAGCAGCAGCCAGTTAATCACAGAACATTGCATTTGGTAGTATATTAAATTTGTTTCTCTAATTTGTGTGATTTTAAAACATTTTTTTTATGAAAAAACACTTTTAGCCCAAAAAAATTAACTAGGTAATTTTCTTACTTTAAGCACGGTAAAATAATTTCGCCTGCGACGTTATCTTTGATTTATAGACTAGTAAGTAAATATTTTATTTTCTAAATTTATTTGCCCATGTCGCTATTTTTAAGTTTAGTCATTTTAAGGTACAACGCTAAATGTCTGATTGTCATTTTAAACGTATCAAATTAGAAGTTTTAAAAGTAAAACTCTTTTCTTACAATCAAAGCGTCCGGTTAGCTTAATTCTCGAGTTACTAATCAGACAGCTTGCCAAAGTCACATACCTATCACAGCAGTAGAGTTTTGGACTTGCATTGTCTTTATTTGTTTTGAATCACAACGTTTCAACTGTTTTTTGCTGCCAGGGCCATTCCCGAGGGGGGCCTACAGCTTAACCTGGGTTCCAAACCACGATCCTTAGTCATGCGACCCCCCCCCCCCCGGGCTATCAACCCTTGGTTTTTTGCCATTGTATAACCTACCGGTTGGGGAGTGTGTACCTTCTTCCGCACCCGACCTGGTTACCGGCGTGAATGGGGTGGGTTGGGAGATAATACATTTTACACTCTTCCCTATATTCTTAAACCTAATAAATTTCGGACATCCCTTTTTTTATTGTGCATATGCCCACTCCGTGGATCGACGCGGACCGCCACGATCGATGCCAGTAACTCACCTCTGAGCCACTGTCGCGGTTGCTTCAACTCGTAAGTATCTCCAATTGAAACGTTGTAATTCAAAACAAACAAAGACAATGCAACTCCAAAACTCTATTACCGTTCAAGAAACGTCATTGCCTCCAACCTTCAAATCATGTTTACAGATAATTCGGAAAAGCCGGAAAATGAAAAGTTATTCCATAAAAAATGTTTTGAATAAATTATTTTAACAAGTTCAATTTTTTATAAAAATACAAGGCCAGATTTTTAGAAAAAAAGTAATTGTAGAAGCAAATTCGCTTGGTAAGTATTTTAATGTAAAATCAAATTATAAAAATAACGTTTTTGAATTTATTTTTCTAAATGGCATACTTTTTTTTTAAATTGGAATCTATTTAAAATGCAAACCTAATATTTTGTCCTTATTTTAGAGCGTCTACAGAACGCAGCTAATCATCTAACTGAGTCACCACTAAAAACTTCTGTCTGAATAAGCGATAAAGTAAAAAAAATATTCTATTATTGTTGACATTTTGGCGAATGAATAAATTATTTGCGGCTTCGCGACAGGCAGAGTTTGACGAGGTCAGTGTTTTCGAATATTAGATTCGTATTTGAATAACGACGGGTTCAAAATAGTCACTTTTTCTTCATTGACATTTAAGATACTTTAATTATTTTTAGTATAATAAGTATGAAACATATTATTTTGTGGCCAATAATTTTCTACCCTTTACTTAGCCAGTTTTCAAAAATATTCATAATAACAGCTTATCAGACATAAAACTGTTGCATACATGGTGTTATGGAATTGACGCATATTTAAATGGGCGACTCCTTGGGTATCCTAGAGAAACGCTTTATACTTTTTTTTAAACGACCGTCTAAAAAGTTGGGTAAGTATCACTATAGCCAGACCGAATTTGGCGGATGCCAATGGGGATAACCATTTAAAAGAATATGCCGGATTTGAGGACGCGAGACCTGGCGTTTCACCACTCGCTGTTTCGATTCCAGTCTATTAAATAATGGGATTTTTCATTAAATTTTGATTTTGACCCTATCGTATATAGGTTGCTACAAATTCATGTGCGTACAAGGGGAACTCAAAAACGGTAAGAGATACGAAAATGGTTAAATTGAGGCAAAGTTGCGTATTTTGGGGCTTAATAATTTGGTGAAAAAAAACTAAGTATTCCGAATGCTTTCGGATATCCGAAAAAAACAGAAATTTCCATTTTTGGTTTCTAATTTATTGCGCCTTCATTTTTGACTTGGGAAAAAATTAAAAAAACACTATAGAAAATAGAATTACTTCGCATGCCTTAAAAACTTGCTTACTTCCTAGAGCAGGGGTTCCCAAAGTTTTTTCTATGACGCCCCCTTTTGGGAATCAAGAAATGGTCGCGCCTCCCTCCCCCTCCATAATACAGATACAAGTTGTATTAATTTTACAGTTTTTCAGAGCTCTCGTGCCACCTCTAATGCTGCTTAGCGCCCCCCAGTTTGGGAACCCCTATCCTAGAGTATTGGTAAGGTCAATCTTATTGAAAAAATAAAAGGCCTAAACACCATAACTGCATGTAATGTAATTTTAATATTAAACTAATTCTAAAAATAATTGCCAGGGCCGTAATAGTAAAGAAACGATAATTTGAAATGCTAGTGATGTGTTATTTGACAAAATGTAAAAATTTTAAAAACCTTTAAATTGTATTAAATTTCCAAAGCTTAGAGTCCTTAAAACTGTTTTAAAAATCCAGGTCCGTATAAAAAAAAAAAGAATTGAGTCCAATTTAAAAACCAATAACGCCATCTTAAAGAACGGCTATAAGAAAGTGTTTTTTATTTACAAAGTCAAAAATGAAGGCGCAAAAAATTAAAAACCAAAACTAAAAATTTCGGTTTTTTTCGGATATCTCAAAGGTAGTCAGAATGTTTACAAATTTCTCTCACCAAATTATTAAGCCCAAAAATACGCATCTTTGCCTCAATTTAACCATCCACGTATCTCTTACCGTTTTCGAGATCCCCTTGTACGCACACGAATTTGTAGCACCCTGTAGAGTACGAAAAAATAAAATTTTCTATGGTTATTACTGAGAAACTAAACAAAATACGCTCTTTAATAAAAACACGCGGAAGAAAGTACCGACGTCATAACAAAACCGGCAAATGGGCAACCCGAAACAGCCTTCATTCGACACGCTTGGACCCATCTCCGACCTGACTAATCTCTCAAGGCTGGTGTTGTATTTCTAATCTGTTATTTTTTATTTAAGTTATCGGAACTAAGATAACAATATAAACGGTCGTACGATGACGTACATGCCTTCACGCCTCATGGTTTTAATCTTGCAGCTTTCCAGCCATGTTTTTAATTATTTCTAGAAAAGGTTTGTGAAACTTTAGGAAGATATTTATTATTGGACTATGTTTTCAATAGGTTCTAGTCCAGGATGTTAGTGCCGAATATGATAAATTCGATTACACCCATTGCGTTTTTCGGTTTGTTTGTTTGTTTAGTTTTGCACTATTTAAATGTTTGTGAACCTTGCGGTTAAACAAATAATTTTCAATGTCGAGTTTATTAATAATGTTATAAAGTCTTTTGGCACAGTTGTGTTTTGTGTTTAAAAGCTATATAAGTTTGTCGTGCTGTGAATTGCGGTAAAAGCTTTAATCGTAGATTGGATATACAGGGTGCTACAAATTCGTGTGCGTACAAGGGGATCTCGAAAACGGTAAGAGATACGAAGATGGTTAAATTGGGGCTAAGTTGCGTATTTCGGGGGTTAATAATTTGGTAAAAGAAATTCCGAATACTTTCGGAGATATCCAAAAAAACCGACATTTTTAGTTTTTAATTTTTTGCGCTTTTATTTTTGACTTAGGAAAAAACAAAAAACCGTATCTCATAGCCGTTCTTTATGTTCTACTATATGACGTTATTAGTTTTTAAATTGGACGTTTTGTTCTTTAAATACCAACCTCAATTCATTTTTTTTAAATGCGGACCTGGAATTTTTAAAACAGTTTTAAGGACTGCTAAGCTTTGGATATTTAATACAATTTAAGTTTTTGAAATTTTAACGTTTTATCATCAAATAACACATCACCAGCATTTAAAATTATCCTTTCTTTACTATTACGGCCCTGGCAATTATTTTTTTTGGATTAGGTACTTAAATATTAAAATAACATTACAGGAAGTTATGGTGTTTAGGCCGTTTATTTTTTCAAAAGATTTACTCACAATACTCTAGGAAGTAAGCAACTTTTTAAGACATGAGAAGTAATTTTATTTTTTATTAGCATTTTATTTATTTTATTAATATAACGTATATCCTACGTTCTATGGCTTTTGCCTTAGACCTAGACCAAAATACTGTAAAACAGAAAAAAAATATTGCTCCCGAGTGAAGAAAAGGTAACTGGAGTGTTAATCTAGTTATGTTACTGTGATGTTTCAAAAACAATTTCAAATTTTTTTACTGTTTATAAGATCTGATAATGCTATTGTCAGGCGAAACATGAAACAAAGAGACAGCAAAATATTTGAGGCCGAGACATTGGGTCTCTTTTCGTATAAAATATCAAATATCAGGCCTCTTTTAGTAAAAATGGACGAATATTTCAAATTAAATATTTTTTTTTAGTTTGGCTCTAAATATTCAGGAGAGTCATGAAATGACAAAGGTAATTTTAAAAAATGTGTTATTAGATGACAAAACGTTAAAATTTTTAAAACTTTGGATTAAATTTCTAACTCTTAGAAATCCCTAGAACTGTATTTAAAATTCCAGGTCCGTATTTAAAAAAATTGACTTGAGGTTGGTAATTAAAGAACGAAACTTCGAATTTGAAAACTAATAACGCCATCTTGTAGAACATAAAAACGACTATGAAAGTGTTTTTTTATTTTTTTCCCAAGTCAAAAATGAAAGCGCAAGAAATTAAAAACCAAAAATGAAAATTTCGGATATCTCCGAAGTTATTCGGAATATTTAGATATTTTTTTCACCAAATTTATAAGCCCTAAAACACGCAAGTTTGCCTCAATTTAACCACCTTCATATCTAGCGTCTGTTTAAAGGTTGGAGACAATGACGTTTCTTGAACGGCAGTAGAGTTTTGGACTTGCATTGTCTTTATTTGTTTAGAATCACTACGTTTCAACTGGTAAGCATCTCCAGTCGTCTTCAGGTGAATACTATACTATACTAGTATTCACCTGAAGACGACTGGATATGCTTACCAGTTGAAACGTAGTGATTCTAAACAAATAACTGGTAAGCATATCCATACTATATATATACTATACTAGTATTCACCTGAAGACGACTGGAGATGCTTACCTTCATATCTGTTACCGTTTTCGAGATCCCCTTGTACGCACACGAATTTGTAGCACCCTGTATAGTTTTTATTATGGTTGTGCCAGTCTTGAGATTTTTGAAGTAGGTTTATTTTTTTTTTAACTTAAAACAAGTTATGGGTTAAATAAAAACAAACACGTCACTCTTTCCTTAGAACTCCTCCAGTGGCAGCGTGGTCAAGCCATAACATTAAAAAAACAAATCCTCCCGGTTTATTATGCTGATGCGACATTTAAACATATTTCCTCGAATGTTTGCATATCGGGATTTACGGGCTTAAATATAATGCATCAATTCCATAACACCCTGTATCCATATTAAATTTCACCGAGAGAGACTCATTCTGTCAGTCTCCTTGCAGCCCCAAAAATTTTCCATTTTTTACCTTAAGTAGGTCCACTAAGTTGACTAAGTTAATCTCATTATGGGGCAATAAAACAACTTTTTTTTTTAAATAATTTTTTTTTTATTATAATTTTTCCAATTTCGTGGTTGCCTTTGAAGTTGTGCATCTGGAAACTCGTTTATAATACTGCTGTAGGTGACTATTTTTTAAAATTTATTTAAATCTTTTCTTCCATATTCTTGTTATTTACGTAATTATTACCACATACAGGCAAGGCAGATGAGTCGATTTTATTTATTTATGGTGTGTAATATCTCAAATAAATTCTAGCAGTCTTTTAGGTTAAGTTTATGGCACGAAACTAAAAAAAATATCTCCTGGTCACGATAGATATTATTGTAAGTCCTCACAGGGTCTCGCGTCTGTTGGACAAAAGTAATCGCAAAGTGAATTTTGGACTTTCTAATTTTGTAACATAAACTACCGCAATAGGTAGGTTAATAGTCATTAGATCATGTAATTAATATTCTAAGTAGGTATTGCTTTGATTATAAGAGGATACTTTTTTATTAAACCATTAAACACTACATACCAACAACCATAAATATTAAGAATACTCATACATACATTAAATTCAATAAATTCAATTTATATCAATGAATTCAGGTCAGGGTTGTTCAAACCTTGTGATGCCCTTTATTATTGTGGTCAGATTAGTTGCAGAATGTAGAACAAAAATACGCAAGTAGCCAAGGCCTACATTAATTGTCCAAAAAAAAAATTCGGGTTGGACAGGGTACCCAGAGAGTCTTACAGGCAGTGGCATGGCCAGAAAATATGCTCGGGGGGGGGGGGGATATTCCTAGCAGTGGGATGTATGAAGTTAAGTAGGTAAATAAAGGAGTTAACTAACTAATTTGTCTTCATATTTTTAGGGTATTAAAGTACTAGAACTGGTTTCCAACTGACTTTTATTCACTACAATTCTGTGTCACAGAATCGTAGTGACTCAAAGTAAGAAGTTGGAAACCAGTTCTAGCACCTTTTTTTACTAAAAATATGAATGTCTAACAATTAGCCAGTTAACACCTTTATTCACCGACCCCTATAAATGAAAACTTTTTTAACTTGAAACTGTGGGTAACTGGATTCCAAATACCAGTATTTGTATGAGATAGAATCAAAAGGCAAAAATATCACTAGACCTATTTCATAGTTTAACAACCCTGTACTAAATTTACATAAAAGAGGCATATTCTTTATTAGAAAGAGTAAAATGATATTTATTTTATGCTGTTGTTGTGTGGTCAATAGGCTAATCAAAGTATTTTGTTAATGGGAAATAAACATTAACCAAATTGTCAGATTCAGCAGTATATCTCATTTTAAATAATGGGGCATTTTAATCTCTTATTTACAAATGTGCTACATTCTTTGAAAAGATAGGTTATCAACATTTAAATAATTTATTTAGTAAAGGACAAGGACAGGATTTTATTTAACTAGGTACACAGAAAATGCTTATAAAATATTTTTTAATTTGACAATCATCTAAACCTGCACCCATGGACAAGTTTTAATTCTTTCTTAAAATTTAAATATATTTTTTCAATTTTTTTTTCTTCTTAAAAGTGAAGTCTAGTGATGCAGTCGCTATTCCATTTATGATTAATATTTCTTATTTTCGTTTTACTCAAAAAAGGGCAAAATACCCATCCTTGAGTAGCAATTATTTAGTTTTGAACTAAAGAAATTGTGATTAATGAATTAATAAAAGTATAAAACAAAGTTTTGTCCATTTTTCTTTTTTTTTGCTTTTTATTACTTTATAAATTCAAACTTGTTTAACTTTAAATTGTAGGTAACTATGCTTCAAAAATGGGTATTTGGCCCTTTTTTGATAAAACGAAAATGATAAGAGATATTGATCAAAAAACAAAATGGTTGTCATCACTAGACCTCACACTTAACTGGTATATTTTGAATGTTTTTCTTTTACCAAAATTCTAGTGCTTCAGGTAATATTAGAATAAAATTAGGACCAGGTAAAAACTAATTAGTTTTTAATGACTGAAATTGTACCCTGGGATATTGAAAAGTATGTAAATCTTCCAAAAAATCATACTTGAGTATCTTTGATATTTTTCTAAGAATAAATGACAAACAGGATTTTATGTTTAAACTGGAAGTAGGTTACCATATGGAACAAATTAAAAGAAAAAGTAAAAATAAAAACTATAAAGAAAATATAAACATCAAAGTAAAGTCCTTTAACTATTTATTTTTTAATATCTCAATTACAGTAAATTCATAACAAATTTATATAGTCACAAAACAATGAGCAAATAAATAAAAATTTTGTTTAAATGGAACTCATATAACATACAATAAACAAAGAAGAAAATGATGACCTAAAACAAATTTACTTTTATTTTGGTGAAAACAGTCTGAAACCTGAAAGTTATCAAAATGAGTATAAGGTGGCCAATATAATTTTGAAATCCCGTCTGGGGGGTCAAGGTTAAAATGAGAAATCAATGGGTGGTATCTTTATAAAGAGCATGTGCAGATAGAATATCTGGTGTAGACGTCATCGCGGAAATTGCGCAACAAAATAAGAAAACCTAGAAAAAAATACTTTTGCATTAAAACTATCTACCTCGAAGTTACCTATTTTCAATCTCATTGTCACTGGTTCACATATAGTCAGGGAAATGGGACTTTGAGCATGCCTTCTACGTACAAACATGCTGAATCATACTGGTTCCAAATGAAAGTTCAAAGGATACACTTTTAATCTTTGCCCCATGTCCTGTATAAAATTTGCTGCCTGTTGCCTGTATTGCAGTTCTTTATAATCATCGAATCCGCATTTTCTCGATGGTGTATTTTCCAATTGTTCTTTGGTAAAATACCATTTATCGCTGTTGCCTGTGTTAGCCATTTACACTCTACGCGACACGAAAAATGGCCAAAGTCAGCAATGTAGATGGCGTTTCGTATTATTTTAGAATAAATTTGATACATTGAAAAGTAAAAAAATTAACAAAAATGCATACTTTTTACCCGCAGACGAAGTAGATATTCCCGATTAATATTACTTTGGTCACTAGCACAACTTTTAGAACGTAAGCAAGCCCTTTTATTTCGTTTCTGCGTCACTAAATATTGGGTTTTCCACGAAGTTCAACGTCGGTCACAAAGAAGGCGATTTTGAGAGTGTTTTAAAAGTTAAATTTTAAAAACTAGTGTATACGTATTAATTACAATTTCCTTAAACGTTTGCAACAGATTTTTAAATGTGGAAGAGGTAGATTATTGATAAATTTAAAAAATACATACACAGGAGTCGTAGAAGATGTTATTCACTGCTCGATGGCCGACCAACCACGGTAAGTAACACAGAGTCTGGAATAACAAAAATCTCCGATGTTTCTAAAAATTCTTTTGGGCAGTCCATATAGAAATTCACTCTGTAATTTATCAATTAAAGGTTTTTTAACAATAACGCCAAATCGTCAACGAATATACCAAAATAAACACTGAACTGATTATAATTGTCAGACCTTGTGACAGATAACGGAAGTGGATGTAGGAAGCTTCTATTGGTTGAAGAACCACTTAATTAAATGCGGGAAGTTTAAACGGCAATTACTGATTGGTCTGGGAATGGCATCATCATTTCTCCACCCCAGTTCTAACCTAAAAAAATTTCATGTGGCTCTCGGTCCGTTCAACGGAAAATATATTTTATTTCCCTGTCCGTTAAACCTCGGACTTGAATTTTTTAAGATAACTTGTTTGTTTGCCCAGTTGCCCTGTTTCAAATATACCCTTGCGATGTCAATATTTTTCTGAAGAGTTTTGATTTTATGTCTATTTTGTTTGATTTTTGGTATTTTTTTAGCTGCACATGCATTTATTTTCATATTTTAAAAAAGGCACGACCTCTATATGTGTGTTGAATTTTTAATATTTATCGCTATTATTAGGTACCTATGATTGGATTTTTTTTTTGGTCATAACAAAAGGTGAGCTTTATAATTAAAATTTGTTTTTCAAGGATTTAGACAACTTTTATTTTTTGAAATAGAGGTAGTGGAAAACAAAACCTAATTTTTTCATACCTAATATCCACTTACAGCAAACTGTGTCGCTCGTGAGTTGTTTTCAAACCTTGTTATTCAATAATATACTATCTTTTACTTTGTGTGTTAAAGTATTATGAGAACATGATTCAGATTCACGTCACTGTAATATCTTGTATTCGTCTCGTCACTATCTTTTCGAACCAAGATCTGAGCAGACGAACGTTTAACGAATTAACGTACGACGAACCAAAAACACTCCGTCCGTCTAACGGGCGGGGAATCGCTACCTATTACGAAATAATAAATTTGTTTTCCCGTTTTTAGATAATTTTTTCTGCGTTCAAGTGTCTCAAACCTAATTAATTTTGATGGAATATTTCGGGAAGACTGGTGAAACCCTACCAAAAATTAAAATGGAACCAATGGAAAAGAATAGCGAAGCAGCTCTCCGAGCACAATTGGAATTAGAGCTGCATAACAAAAAACACTGTGCATATGAGCCATATCAGTGCTCCCATTTAACAGTTGAAAATTCTAAATATTGTTTAAAGCACATTTTAAATGATAAAAATGCTCCTTTTAAACAGTGCAGTTATACTTACCAAAATAATTCTAAACGATGTCACTTACCAGCACCTAAAGGGGATAAAAAAGAGTATGGGTAAGTTAAGAACTGAAAAAGATCGACCCAATATAAATTCTGTTATTAATTCCTTTTAATCTAAAAATTAGTGAAATACTTAGCTAACCAACTACAAATTTTGTTAAAAAATATTACCTAACAGTAATCTTACCTATTTCAGATATTGTAACGAACATGCCCTAAAATCCACCCTTACCAAAAATAAACAACATTCAAAAAAACCTCCTCCACTCTCAGCCGAAACATTATTGACAAACTTATCACATTATGTCAGAAAACCTCGTAATAGAAGTGCATCTTCTGATGAAGAGAGAAGTCATTTAGATGATACTGTAGAACCGAAAGTTATCAGACCAATAGATCCTTTTGGTAAGGTGTATTTTGTTTGTAGAATACTTTACCCTGTTATTAAGTTTGGATGTTTAAGAGACAAAACTGAACTTATGTTTTGTAGTTTCCAAAACACCACTTTTTTCCAGTAGGTAACAACTGACCTAGGGTGAGGGTCCTAGTTTGGGGGGCCACCTAGGATGGGGGGTCTAGGGATTGCATGGTGACATGATCTAGTCTACATTTAAAGAAAAGTTAGAAATACAATATAGTAATATGCATTTAAAAAAAATGTTTCGTGTCAGTATTATATTTAATAAACTGGTATTTATGTATATAAAACGACAAATTTTTCTTAGGCCATGTAATTATACCACTGACTTTTTTCCAGTATAAAAATAAAGATGAAAATATTTAGTAGTTTATGGTATAATACTTTTAGAAGTAGGGTTTCCAAATGGCCGGATTTACCTACACATGTTTGGGTGTCTGGGGAAGTCTGGCCGGAATTCAAAAAAATATCCAAGAAACCTGGAGACTGTAAAGCAGCCAGTAGCGTAGATAGAAAATATGCTTGGGGGGGGGGGGCTCAGTGGGCGTAAGTAGGACATTTTTTTTCTGGCGAGTGGGCAGTCGGGACTACATGTTTTATTTGATATTGTACCTAGTGAAGAAGGCGGAAAAGCGCCGCAGGCTAAAAATTTTCGGGGCCACGCCCAAGGTTTGTTTAAAATTCATTTAACTACTATTAAATTTCGAGATTGATATTGGCTCTTTATTTAAAAATAAACATTTTTTATATTTGTGAAAAATATGAATATTGGTGTCAATCCAAAATTTTAACATAAGACGTATGTATGACTCTAACCAGCGTTTTCGAGCTCGGTTTTTCATGATTAAAAATAAAGTAAATATCGCTCACCACGCCAATATTGATGATTTTTTAAGAAATCATGTATTTTAGGAGGGTAGATCTAAGAGCAGTTTTTGGTGCAAATGCTTAGGTTTTGAAGTACTCCTTCTGAAGTGCCGTTTTGTATATTCATAATAAAGCATTCTCGTTTCTTCCCGCACTATTTTTTATATTATAAATTATCACACTTCTTCCATAAAAAATGTTTCAATTAAAATTTTTCTCTTTAAAAATAAATAAGTACTTACCTAATTGTTTTTTGTTTTTGTTGTAAAAATATTTTAGTGCATTGGGTTATATTTTTGTTGATTTAAAATAGCTCTAAAAAAAGGGAAAACAGAACAGACAAGTATATAATAGAAAAATATAAAATATTATTCTTTTTACTCATTTTCCTTTAAAACTGCATCATAAATCAATAACTAAAACGATATGCGTCTGAAACGTTAATCTCTATACAAAACAGGACTTTTAGAAGGAAAAGTGTAAAAACTAAACGGTTCCTACAAGACCTTTGTAATCTAAGCCAAGAATACATTATTTAAAGATTTAAATTAAGAGTCCAAGCGTGAGATGAAAAATTAGGTTGCAAATAGACTTTTAGACCCGAGCTCCTAGGCTCAGGGGGGGGGGGGGGGGGGCTGCAGCATACGCCACTGAAAGCAGCTTATTTAAATACCTTTTTAAATTCAAAGTACATAAAGACATTTATAAGTTATTTTTCGACATGGTTCGGATTTCAGGGCTCATTTGTCCTAAATTTCAAAAAATCTTAACGAAAACCCTTATTAGAATTAACTTATTTTTAATCATATTTATTTTTTAGTCGACATTGATGCAAATTCTGTTTATAATACTCAGTGTAATGAGGTGTTGGATATGTGTAGTGAATCTGAAAGTGACATGGAGCCTTCCACTTATGCTTCAGTATGGCATGATGCAAATGCTGACAGTTCTGACAATGAAAGTATCGATTCGGAAGAAGAAGATCCATTAAAGTATGTTTCCTAAAAATTAGAGACCATTAAATATTATTATTAGGATTTTGGTGTAACCAAACCGATTACAGATTGAACATGAAGAGGCCTCTGAAATTTTTCTGTTACAGCTAATAAATAAACTTTGAGTCCTATTTACTTATGAAAAATTACAAAGGTTTTGTATGATTACACATTTATTGGAACTCAATATTTTATGGAATCGAGAGTTATATTACTCAAGTTATTCTTCTACACAGGGCACTAGTTCTCCCTACTTTTGAATGGGCAAGATGGCAACATCTTGGTTAAATTCTATGGGCATAGATTTTCTAAACACTTACCAATACTAACTCTTAATTAGAAGGTAAGAAATAAGAACATAAAGTTTTCCTCCACTGTTATATTAAAGAAAGTAAATATTTTACAAATCTTCTCTACATGTTTCGAATGCAGAAGCATTCATCTTCAGGAGAATAAATATAATAAAAAGAAGGAAAACTAGTAGATATCACCCTAACTGAGCGACAAAAATTGAAGGTTCAATGAAAAAATGAGTAGAACGGTGAGAAAATAGGTGCACACGTTGCATGGAAAAAGAAAAATATGTGGATTTTAAGGCTCAAGGCACTTTACTTTTAAAATATTCTTTATTTATTTAATAAGTTACATGTCAGGTTTTCCTACATATCGATTATTATTACATAATATCTTAATACTATTTTTCGCTGGATTAGCGCGTGCTAACCAGGACACTACAACGAGGCAACGCCCCGTTGGGGCTGGTCTTAGCCCTGGTAGAAATGATCCTGTTTTCATTGATTTTATTCGGCCGGTTCCAGTAATCTTTTACCGCGATGAAACAGCTTATTTTGCTTTAAAAATTTTTTGCTATTAAATGGTTTCTGTTATTGGTTGGTAGATTTTTGCGCTTGGTTCACTGGAAAAACGGTTCGAAAAAACCAGCTTTAGTCACTCAGGTACTGTGTAGCGAAAGTTGTTGTCTCATGACTTGAACAAAAGTTAGAACTACCATAATTGGGAGTGGGCGGGAGTATTTCCCGTGGTATGGTAAATGGGGTTACTGCCTGTCCGTCTGTTTGTGTCCTTTCCAATTTATTTGCCTTTGTTCAAAAAGTGGGCGTTTCCTTCTTTCAGTAACAGGCTCAAGGCACTATAAGAGCCTTAAAACCCACATATTTTTCTTTTTCAATGCAATGTGTGCACCTATTTTCTCACCGTTCTACTCATTTTTTCATTGAACCTTCAATTTTTGTCGCTCAGTTAGAGTGATATCTACTAGTTTTCCTTCTTTTTATTATATTTATTCTCCTGAAGATTAATGCTTCTGCATTCGAAACATATGTAGAGAAGATTCGTAAAATATTTACTTTCTTTAATATAACAGTGTTCTTATTTCTTACCTTCTAAATTTTCACTCCACTTTAAGTATGGACTATTTCTTCAACTTTAACTCTTAATTGTTTGGTACTATCTTGTTTCCCTTTAAATTTACTCCATTATGTTTTTAGACATGCCAATGTATACACAGCAGAAGAAATATCTTTACTTACAAGAGATAAATTAGTAAGGTTGCAATCCCTCTACATTGAACAGTATAAACACTTACGAGCTCTGTTAAAAGAAAGAAGACGCAAATACATTCATTCCTTGAAGCGAGAAAAGGAAACATGCTGTAAGAAATACATTATTTATTTTCTTAACACGACCTTCAGGCTTTCCTACTGCCTGGCTGCCCAATAAGCATTTTGGTAGATTACTATGCCTACACAAAAAGATACTTTGAAGTGTGTAAAAACTAATAAAATTGCTATACAACTCAATATTTTGTAGTCTCGTTTATCAATAACATAGTTTTAAATTCCTGCAAATAAGTCTACTGTTCGAATTTTTTTCAAAAAGTCAAAATCTCATTTCATGCTGACCTTTTTCTGGAAACTGTAATCATCACTTTTTGTAGGTAACATTTATAATCAAGTACGAGACAATCCTAAAGAGCAGAGGTTGTACAAAAAATTAAAGCAGTATAAAAAATATCATAAGGCGTGTGGAGAAGAAGCTGTTTTGGATAAAAGACTCCATGATCTTAGGGCAAAGGTAAGTTTGGAAAATAAAGAACTTTCACTCAATTATACAGGGGATTAAGATAGTAAGCTATACTTTTAATGGTGAATATATTGCGGATTAAATACTTATAACCTTAAATTATATGAAAGTGGAGTACCCCAGGGCTCAGTCTTGGGGTTCATACTATTTTTAATTTATATTAATAATAAGATTATTTTCAATATTTATAATATAATAAATGTGTTTATTTATCTTCCTCAATAAACTTCTTCTTTGATCCCCCGAAGACGTTTGTTAGGGGCAAATTTAAGTATTTTAAATTATAAATATATAGGAATATTAAAATATGTTTTTTAAAATATTTGTTAATATTATATTTCATAGATTTATTCAATTCAATTTACAAATACAAATACAAATAATTTTATTTATAAATTTAGTAGAATACACTTTTAATCACTATGAGACATAGAGAGAAGTTTCGCCTAAGCCACATAGAAGTATGGGTTTGTGTGTTAGAACTTCTCCCCTTGCTCGTGATGGCAGTGATTAATATAATATAACATGAAAAAAATAAATAAATTAAATAGTATTATTAATATCATTACAATAAGTAGAAAATAAAGAATAAAACCAAAAACTAGAACGAAGTGAAATACATGGGCAGAATAAACATAGAAAGCAAATATTTGTTAGTTATTAGTTAGTTATGCAAGAGAGCAAACAAATGAGTAAAGGCAGCAGAGGTAGAATAATATAGGTGACAAAAAGGAAAAAACACTCCCTCTTACTATTATCTAATTTTTTTTTAATCAAAAAAGATTTTTAAAGACGTAGGGATTATCAAGGATAAACTTTTTTGACAGCTTTTTGAATAGGTTTTTATTTTGTGCAGAACCACGAATATGTAAAGGCAGCAGGTTAAAACATTTAGGACCATAGTATAATATCGATCTTTGAGAAATTGAACTTTGAAAAGAAGGAACAATTAACAGTTCATTTACATTAGATCTAGTTTGGTAGGTGTGAAAGATGTTTGGAAAAAATGTTAGGATTTTCTGTATATAATTAAGACTCCAGAATATGTATAAGTTACTTAGATTTAAGATCTTGTTATCGTTATATAATAAAGAAGTTGGGTACATGCGTTCTTTTTTTAAGACAATTTTAAGAACGGTGTTCTGGCAAGTGGAAAGGATTTTTAATGAATTATCATACAGGCACCCCCAAGACACTATACAGTATCTTAAGTTAGACTCGACCAAAGCACCATACAAAGTAAGCAAAAGTTGTTTACTTAAAATATTTCTTAGTTGATAAAATTTATAAAAAGTTTTTCTTACCTTACTTACCACATAACTTGCATGTTCGTTCCATTTTAAATGGCAATCGATAATTACTCCTAAATATTTTGTTTTATTTTTTCTACTTATTGAACTACACAAGCATGCATTGCTTCTATTACAATCGGGAGAGTGCATCTTTAAAAAGTTTTGTGTCGGTTGATCAACACTAGTTGCGGAGAATGTCATAAAAATAGTTTTTGAAGAATTTAAACTTAATAATCCAGCACAAAGCCACCCATACACAACACTAAGTCCCAGTTCAGCTCTCATATAAACATCATGCCAACTTTCACCAAAAAACAAAATAGCAGTGTCATCTGCATAAGAAATTACACTGGCATTCAGAGGTAATTTACCTATATTATTTATATAAATAAGAAAAAGAATAGGACCCAGCACTGTGCCCTGCGGCAGGCCCGTTTTGATACTTTGAGCGTTGCTAACATCATCGTTTACTCTTACCCGTTGTTTTCTTTCCGATAAATAATTTTTTAATAAATTTAGTGGCCCATCTCTTATGCCGACATTCTCCATTCTTTCAAAGAGTATGTTATGAGATACTGTATCAAAGGCCTTAGACAGATCCAAATATACCGATAAACATTTTTTCTTTTTGTTGATATTGGATAAGATTTCATTAGTCAAACAAAAAACAGCGTCCTCAATATTGTGATTATTTCTAAAACCAAATTGCCTTTTGTAAAGAATATTCTCCTTTTCCAAAAAATTTACGAGACGCTCCTTTAAACACTTTTCAAATAATTTAGAAAAATTGCTTATTACTGAAATTGGCCTATAATTTGTCAGAAGCGATTTGTTTCCCGACTTAAAAACAGGGGTAACAACAGAAGTTTTCCACTCGGGTGGTATATCGGACGTAGAGAATGCTAAATTAATAATATGTTTTAGGGGTTTTAGGATACTAAGATGTACAGTTTTAATTAGCTCTGCGGATATTGTATCATCACCAGGGGCAGAATTATTTTTTAAGGAAGATATATGTTTAATTAATTCATTGTTGGATACCGGAGCCAAAAAAATTGAATTTTGATGTTTAGTTTCTTGATAATCATTATTTTTCAATATTGGTATTTGCTTTTGTAAGTCGTTTGGGACATTTATAAAAAAATTATTAAATGCTTCTGCCTTGCTAAAGTCATCACTCAATTGAGTTCCATTATCATCGGTAATATTATAATTCTCTGAATAATTTTTTATAGTACCAGTCGCTTCGTTAACTAAATTCCAAATTTTTTTATAATCCTTACCGGCTTGATTTATTTTAGATTTTAAAAAAAGTCGTTTCGCTTTACCTATCATTTTGGTTAATAGATTTCTATAAGCTTTATATCTAATATTCAGGTCATCCGAAAATGTTTTAATTAGTTCCCTTTTCATTCTATCCCTATTGTTTATAGAATTTATTATACCAGTTGTAACCCATGGGTTCCTTTTCCTATTCGAGCTATTAATTTTTTTAAGTGTTGAGTTATTATTAATGTGTGTTAAAAGTTTTTGAATAAAATTACTATAAGATGTTTTTACGTTTATACAGTTTATGACATCTGTCCACGGCTCATTGCGTAATACTTCATTAAGTTTATAATATTCTATAATTTTTTTAAATCTAACTGTTTTATCCTTCTCTGAATTTTTGGCTACGTTTTTCATTGTCAGTCCAACAGTATAATGGTCAGTCAGTGAGTTTTGATAAATAAAAGAGTTAATACTATCTAAGTTCTGACTTTTAATAAAAATATGATCTATAATACTTCTGGATTGTTCACACTCCCGTGTATGCTGATTTATGCAAGAGATAAAGCCATTTTTTGCTAAAATATTCAAATATCTATTAACTTCAGGGTCATTTTTGTTTAATAGGTTTATATTCAGATCACCAGCAAAAATTTCAACACCATTCGAGGGTAGGTTCTTGTAAAGGGTATCCAATCCATATAAAAGTTAAATTGCAATAAAACGTTTATGTATATAAATATAAACGCAGTTTTTTTGGAAGATATATTCTTCATAACAATATTTATTAAAACATTTTCAAAAACTTTTTTACGTTATGTTTCCAATATCCATGCTTTTATTTCGACTATTTTTTTTAATGAATTATATTAATTTTTGATGGTAAATAATCGTCTAAATAAAAACATAAAAAGTTTCAAATATTTATGTTTTTATTTAAACGATTATTTACCAACAAAAATTAAAAAATATATTTCATTAAAAAAATATAAAGTCGAGATAAAAGCATGGATATTGGAAACGGATAATTTAAAAATATTTTTGGAATTGTTTTAATTGATATTGTTATGAATAATATATTTTTCAAAATTTTATTATACCTATATCTTCAAAAAACTGCGTTTATATTTATATACATATACTTAAACGTTTTTTACATCCAATTTAACATTTATATAATATTAACAAAAATTTAAACAAAATATTTTAATATTCTCATATATTTATAATTTAAAATATTAAGATTTGCCCCTAACAAGCACGTCTTCGGGGGATCAAAGAAGAAGTTTATTATGGAAGATAAATAAACAAATTTATTATATTATAAATATTGAAAATAAACTATTACTAAATAAACGTTTCAGTTTTTCCTAATTTTCTTAAAAAAAAAAATGGCGCAGTATACTTTTTGTATAGAATATTTGAGAAGTATAAAAATACCTACATTTTGGCGAAAACCGCGTTTTGGTATCTTTATTCGTTTCCGAGTTATTTCCAAATAATCTAAAAAGATACTCTTAGATTTCAGATGGCTTAACAGTAAAACCAACAAACTATTCGAAGTGTACCTTTACTGAAGGAGGAGTAAAATGTGGAGAGAGATCTCTACCCATGACCAAGCATTGTCGAAAACACATTTTAGAGGTAAGAAGCTATTATTTTCAATATTTCGTCCCTTTAGAGCAGAACTATGTCAAAAAAATGTCTGTTTTCGTTTTTGTATCCTATTTATATAATAATTAGACCTGCTTTATCTGCTGCAAAAAATTCTATGTCCACGAAAACTAGTGTAAAAGTAACGACGAGAAAAACATGAAGTTTGTTACTATTACTTCTGCTGATTGTTGACATAGTCAAACATTGTAAACGTTTGACAACCGCGCTTGTAGCTTTGTACTTGTTATAAATCGATCCCTTGAGCACACATTAAATTATTAGAAACCTATCATGATAAGGTATTTTTCTTGATTGGTTTTGACCTGCTCTTCAATGACTTGTGTTATTTTCTGGATATCGTTTAAAAATTTGAGCCATGACCCTTTGCATTATATTCATAATTTTGGCATTATCAGACCGAGACCGACCATACTCGAACAAACCTCTTGCAGGCACATTCTTATGGATATATTGTCGGGCCAGTGGCGCAGCCAGAAATTTTGTTCGGGGGGGGGGGGGGGGGGGGGCCTAGTAGACGCGACCGTTCACCTATTTCAATTTCTAATAAAAAATTTAAAATGTATATCTATTAAACAGGTAGGTATTTACCTACTAAGAATATAAAGGTACAGTAGTTTGCATCTCAAAAAATCAAGGGGGGGCGCCCCCCCCCCCTGACTGCGTCCCTGTGTCGGGCTACAAAAAGGTAGACGACTGGAACGTGTAGGTTAGATAGTTTGAAATTACGGTTTAATTTATTTAATTTATTGTGCGCTATTTATTTACCGAAGCACTAAAGATTTTTAATAGTTTTATTAAAACGAAGCAAAGTAAAGCAATTGACGATTACATTATGATGAAGAACATATAAGTTTTAAGAAATAAAAAAAAGTTATCAAATCAGTAAATTTAAAGAGTTTTCTCTAAAGAAGAGTTGTTCCCTTGAAACTCACATACGACGCTATTTCGAGTAAGTTCAAGAGGCACAATTTTCGCTTTACAGTCAACTCGGGCCAAAAGAGAAGTAAACAATTTAACACTTAAATAAACATTACAAAGACCACTTACTCATTGGCTGGAAATTGTTTTGGTTCTGACAATATGGTTTACATCATTTAGAGAGACTTGAGCTACCAAACGGGTAGAGGTTACCCTTACACTTAAATATTTTAACAACTCCACTGAGTAAGTGTTCCTTTGAGTTTTTATAGTGTTTTGTAACCGCTACCAAAATAGAGAATTTTGCTGTGTCAGGAATTTAACATTAGGAGAAAAGCTTCTTAAATGTACTATTCAAAATGGAACTCTTTCTTCAACCAATTACAAACAGTTATTTTTATAAACATTTGTCTACTGGCTCCTTCTACGAAGCTAGAAATGTTCTTGTCCTTGTTCTAGGCACTATCTTTCCACTACACCTATTTTTTTTATCAAACCTATCACCCATTAACAGTCTTAACTTCACAGCGAAGTATTAGATGAGCAATCCGTCCTTAAGGATACCAATCCATATCCGACAATATGAGTCGGTTATTGGTAATCATTAAAAAAACTCTGCAAAAGGTCTCTGCCACAAAAATAACTAACACTTATTCTTATGACTTTGCCTTAAGAACCTTATATAACTTGACAAACCGACAAGCTAGCAACAAATGACAATACCACTATAACTGGGTTTTCAGTCCATAATAATTGCCAGTATTACAATTTTAAAAAAATTGATAAACATGGCACTGCTCTATAATGAGTACAGTAAGTGCATAACATAGAGCTGTAGCCAACATATGGATGAATGGATTCTTTAGCCATCACGGTTATCACATCGCATAAAAAAGACATACACTTATGTCAAACACAATGCATTAGGTAGTCCAAGAGACAGCCTATAGTCCGGTCAAATTATAAATACAATTATAAATAAAATTTGTAAGTTTCCCATCATTCCCGTGCATGGAAAAAATTTGACTTGAGGTCAAAGGTAAAAAAAAATGAGTTTTTCGCGATTTTTAGCAAAACGGTAAGTTTTATCATAAAAACACCCCAGACAAAAATTGTAGATCATAAAATTATCTATAAAAATGTATTAATACTTTTTGCCCTACAAGCCACTGTTTCTGAGATATAACGATTCAAAAAGTTGTAATCGTCGTAATATGCATGAGTACGCCACGTATATACATCTCTAGAGTTGTAATATATGTTAAAATATTTTTCTATCGGTCATTGTAACTTACACTTAAAATATAAAATATACATAAGCTAGAACTATAAGAATAAAATGTAAAATGGTAAAATGAAACCCAGTCCCTTCATTTATACGTCGGTGTAACCTCGATACAACATCTGTCTTGTGTTCAATTGTGTGCGTGGCTAAGGTCTTATACATGCTATAATAAATGAAATACCGCTAGTTTAGTCTTAAGCGCTGCTCTGTAGTAAAAACACGTGTTTATCCTAACATATATCGTGCTGTTTTAAATTTTATTACAAAAATGTCAGAATACTATTTTCTTCTTAAAACCAGGACAAGCTCAACATCAATCGGAAATATATTCATCAAAAAGTTTATCTACCTTTGCAAAGTGTCAAAATCATGTACTATTTTTAAACGCATCACGGCTGTGATACGACATCTGCATTTTACAGGAGGGGTAAAACGACAAAATTTCAAAATGTTTAAAAAACAAGATTTAGTTCAATGTGCTGAAGTTTTTAAAAACAGTAACAAGAAGTTATCACTAATGGCATTCGCTTTCTTCTTTCAATGTACGGAGCTCCTAAAAAAACTACCTGCTTAGATAAGCATCGATATGCATATTTCGTTAAAAATACTAAAAATAAAAAACAGGTACAATTAGCTTGTCTTCCTTCAACCTCAGCTGCTGCTCATCAACATCTTCTTCGGGTATATTACCAAGTTCAAGAGTGGCTTGGTTATCAGCAAGACCCTACAGACTGAGGTTGAAAGTTGGTCAACAATACATTAGAACCAGTTCCAACTTTACTCCCACCTGCGCCGGAAAAATTGCTAAACACAATTTTATGCAACTGCAAAAAGATATGCAGTGCTAAATGTGGTTGCAAGAAAGTGGGACTGTTTTATTCTCTGGCATGTACAAATTGTCAAGGCCGGTCGTGCTCTAATTAATAATAATAAGAATTAATAAGAGTTTATTTTTCAATATTTATAATATAATACAATTGAGGATTCGTTTGATTCCAACGAGTAGACTTGCGATACATCGCTATTGACGCAATTTACTTGCACCCAGAATGAAGAGTAAGAAGAAGAAGAACAAGAAGAAGAACAAGGAGAAAATCAAGAAGAAGAATGTTAAAGTTACGACTACTTCACTACTTTTTTTAATCAACATCGCTTTTATCTTTTCCAATCTTTGTTAATTTCCGTTATTTTGCAATAGTTTCAAATTAAACAGGATCACAACTGACTTGTGATGTAGGCCTACTGGGGAAACCACGTTAAAAAACGCGCTAAGTACACTACCTCATAGGTGGCGTGTGCATATTATGACGATTACAACTTTTTGAATCGTTATATCTTAGAAACGTTTTGCTAAACATCGCGAAAAACTCATTTTTTTGACCTTTGACCTCGAGTCAAATTTTTTCCATACACGGGAATGATGGGGAACTTACAAATTTTATTTATAATTGTATTTTGAACATTTTTAATGATTTTCAGCTTGTTGTAAATTTATTTATCTTCGAATGTCTAATTTTACCGGAATACTACATAAGAAACTAAAAATTGAATTAATTGATCAACTATTTTTTACCTATTCCATAATTAATGGACGCGGTGTAATTTTTTTTTGTTTTAAGTTCCTTACTTAAAAGCTATTATTGTATGCTGAATTCTAAAAAAAGAAATTTAATTTCCCTTTCATATTTCTTTTAGGATCCACATCAAGTTCTTTTTAAAGCGTGCGGAAGAATAAATGGAGATATTGAATGCAATACCCCAGTTGAGGCTATTTTTGATGACAGCACTTGCAAGCTTCACATGGAAATTCCCCCCATAAGATCTTATAGCCAACCAAGAGTAAGTCTTCAAATTACATAGTCTATAGAATTATAGTTAGAGCGCGGAAATTTAATGACAATGACGTTTTTCCAGGACCCTAGTGAGCACCTTGTTCATTTGTAACAGGGTGCCCGGAAATGACCATTACAAATTTCAAGGGATGATTCTACATAAAATTATATGAAAAAATATTTACGTATGTCCGAAAATGATTCTATCCGGAGCTACATACCCTTATACAGGGTATTATGAAATTGCCTTAGTATATTTGAACTCATAAACCCTGATATGATTGCATTCGAAGAAAAAATATTTTTGAGAAAATTTACCATTTGTGTTTTTGATCCCGACGCCTTTACTGCCTTACCAACGTGCGTTTGTTTTGATTTTGAACTGTCAAATTAAAAGAGGAAGGTCAGTGGTTTTACAATGTTGCATTACAGTGACCTACTAAATAAGAGTTCACTGACCTTATGTCATTAGGTTATATTCAAGTATCTGGAAGGGCTTAACATTATCAGCGACCATCAATACGGTTTTCGTAAGTCCAGATCAACAGGTGACCTTCTGGCATATGTCACCCATCTTTGGAGCAACACCATCGAACATCATGGAGAATCCCGGGCTGTTGCACTGGACATCTCTAGGGCTTTTGATCGTGTTTGGCACGATGGGCTTTTAAGTAAACTGCGATCCTACGGTATGCCTAATGGATTTTGTTTATGGTTGACCAGCTTCCTTAAGAACCGTTCTCTGCAAGTGGCGATTGACGGGTTTCTCTTAGACACCTTCACCATCAATGCCGGTGTTCCTCAAGGGTCCATATTGTCGCCTACCCTCTTTTTACTGTATATTAACGACCTTTTAGTGAAAACCCAAAATCCAATTTATAGCTTTGCTGATGACAGCACACTTGTCTCATCTTTTACCTTGACTCCCCAAACATCCGCTGCCGACGCACATCTTCGCAAGCAGCATGAAGTATTGCGCCTCAACAAGGACCTGGAAGAAATTTTGGCTTGGGGTGACAGTAACCAAGTCGAATTTAATGCTAAGAAAACCCAGGCAGCAGTCTTCTCCAAAAAGGTTAACATTGCAGAACCGGATATAGTCATGGCAGGACACGCAATTCCCCTGGCAGCGTCTATTAATTTGCTGGGGGTCAATTTGGGAGGTAATATGTCTTGGCATGATCACGTTGCCGCAATTGCCAAAACAGCTGCACAGAAACTTGGTGTACTTTTCCGCACCAAAAGGTTGTACACACCTCATCAACTTTTGACACTCTACAAAGCCCAGATTCGACCATCATTAGAATATTGCTCTCATGTCTGGAGCTCTGCACCCAAGCACACCCTTCGGCTACTGGATTCCATTCAAAGGAGAGCCGTTCGTCTGATCGGCGACCCCGAGCTGACCAAGACCCTCGATAGCCTGGAGCATCGAAGACAGGTTGGTGATTTGGCTCTCTTTTACAGATATTTCCATGGCAGGTGTTCGACTGACATTGCCCACTTAATTCCACCTAGAGCAATGCAAAACAGAAATACACGGCAAACCACTGCCGCTCATCCATATGTTGTTCGGCTTAGTACTCCTCGAACTTCATTGTTCAAGAATTCTTTGCTGTTATTTTCCCCCATTCATACGCTTATAGTTATACACATATGTCCTTGCACTTATAATCGCGATTCGCAAATACGTCTCTGGAATGTCATGATTTTTCCGCACTCTAATTATAGTATAAAGTAATATTTTGACACCTAAAAAAAGTTCATTAAGTTGAGCCACCCCATATTGGGCTATTTTACTACAATTGACTTTATTATTTTAAGCTTCTTTATCTATTTCAATAAAAAAACTATCCTAGAAACAATTTTAAAAAAACGCGAAAGCATCAAGTTTAAAAACGGCTTGCAGTCGATGGGAGCACTGCTTGCCTTGCTTTCATAAGATAAAATATTTTTTTATTTTCGCCAATCGCTATTCATATTAACCGTTTATTTCTAATTATTACTACCAAGCGAACCACATGCCGCATACATCGAGACCTTCGGAACTGATCGTTGTTATATCGGTGTTACCCGGCACTCGCCCCGCCTACCTTACCTGAGCTTCGTCGTTGTTCGGCTCGCTTGTATCTCTGGGGTGGCGCGATTCCGAATTTATAGGTTTTGTATTTTTACTGGCGGTGAGCTGTAAACTTTTAACGGAGTGGCGCTTTGCTTTAAACAGAACTACGGGGACTGCGTGCTTGTTTATGATTTTGTGATGGAGCAACGAGCGCCGTTCAATAATTTTTTCGATATATATTCTTAAGATTTTAAAAGCTATAATCTTGCTCTGTCATAGTTTCAAATGCAAATTTTAGTGGAAAAGCCCAAGGCTGGTTTTATTTTTGATTATGTTCCTCTTTTTAATATATATTTTTTTGCATAATCAGACTTGCCAAGGCAGTAAGTATAAAGGGGTGAGTTATTTATATTCTATAATACTTGTGATTGTAGTGTCGATTCGCAAACACTATAATTTGCACTGTAGTTTTTGGTTTAAAAAAGTTATTAGTTTTTATGTCGGGAGGTTGTTACTTACAACCCTTCTAGTTAAAAAGTGCACTTTTTTGACGTTATATTCGCATACTTTTTACTAACTCGCTAGGGCTTGGCCAAAAACACGACGTTTTGCCAAACAAATAAAAACTTTTATAAAAATACTAAAAATACTTTTTGGATGGCAGTGACAACCGTCATTACATTATTTTATTTAATTACTTATAGCGTTTTCGGTTTACTGCTCTCCATGATACAAAAATTACAAAGTATGTTTTTGATAATCAAACTGTCTGTTTTCAGAGTACTTTGTTTAATTTCTTAGTGGGCCAAGCTCTTCATACTGTGGGTGAATACTACATTGTGAATTAAACGTGTTTGTATTTTTATTTTGTATTCATGATTATATTTGCACACATACATATTATTATGTAGTTTAGTACTCTAGGCACAAGTCCGAGCGGGTTCATTTATATTGTAAATAAACTTGAGAGGTGAATAAAGATTACTTTACTTTACAATCGAACAACAATTATGCTAATTGTTTAAAAAAAATTGCATTTTGAAAGTCGCTTAATTAATTAGTGTATCTACTTTTAATAAAGAGCAAATTACACCAAAAAATTAGAGTGAAGGTACATAAATTTACAAGCTGAAAATCAGCAAAAATGTTCAAAATACAATTATAAATAAAATTTATAAGTTCCCCATCATTCCCGTGTATGGAAAAAATTTGACTCGAGGTTAAAGGTCAAAAAAATGAGTTTTTCGCGATTTTTAGCAAAACGGTAAGTTTTCTATAAAAAATGTATTAATACTTTTTTTTATGAACCACCGTTTTTGAGATATAACGATTCAAAAAGTTGTAATCGTCATAATATGCACACGTTTCCACGCCACCTATGAGGTAGTGTGCTTAGCACTTTTTTTTTACGTGGTCTCCCCAGTGGGCCTACTCCACAAGTCAGTTGTGATCCTGTTTAATTTGAAACTATTGCAAAATAACGGAAATTAGCAAAGATTGGAAAAGATTAAAGCGATGTTGATTAAAAAAAAGTAGTGAAGTTTATTCGTAACTTTCAAATTATTCTTCTTGTTCTTCTTCTTAATTTTCTCCTTGTTCTTCTTCTCGATTTTCTCCTTGTTCTTCTTCATCTTCATTCTGGGTGCAAGTAAATTGCGTCAATAGCGATGTATGGCAAGTCACCTCGTTGAAATCAAAAGAATCTCAATTGTTGGTGATTCAACATGAGAGCACGACCGGCCTTGACAATTTGTACATGCCAGAGAACAAAACAGTCCCACTTTGTTGCAACCACATTTAGCACTGCATCCCTTTTTGCAGTTGCACAAAATTGTGTTTAGCAATTTCTCCGGCGCAGGTGGGAGTAAAGTTTGAACTGAATCTAATGTATTGTTGACCAACTTTCAAGCCTAGTCTGTAGGGTTTTGCTGATAACCAAGCCACTCTTGAACTTGGTAATATACCCAAAGGAGATGTTGATTAGCAGCAGCTGAGGTTGGAGGAAGACAAGCTAATTGTACCGGTTTTTTTAATTTTTTTGAATTTTTAACGAAACGTGCATATCGATGCTTATCTAAAGCATGTAATTATTTTAGGAGCTCCGTACATTGGAAGAAGAAAGTGAATGCCATTAGTGATCACTTCTTGTTGAGTTGAATTACTGTTTTTAAAAACTTCATTGAACTAAATCTTGTTTTTCGAACATTTTGAAAACTGTCGTTTTACCCCTCCTGTAAAATGCAGATGTCGTATCACAGTTATTGCGTGTAAAGATAGTACATGGTTTTGACACTTTGTAAAAGTAGATACACTTTTTGATGAATATATTTCCGATTGATGTTGAGCTTTTCCTGGTTTTAAGAAGAAAATAGTTTTTTCAGTTGGAGTTCGAGCAGTGAGTACTACGAGTAAGTCTACATCTTCACCAACAACAATAGTTGTATTTGTCGAATTGAATTGCTCTATTGCTGTTTTAATAATCAATACATCAGCATCATTATTAACTTGTTTTACCAATATATTTTCAGCAGTAAACTTTTCTTTCAACATTGAAATGAACCGATACTTGTTGTGAGTATTTGTAAGAAATCAACATCATATCTCAGAAACGGTGGCTCATAAAAAAAATATTATAACATTTTTTATAGATAATTTTATGATCTACAATTTTTCTCTGAGGTACTTTTATGATAAAACTTACCGTTTTGCTATAAATCGCGACTTTGACCTCGAGTCAAATTTTTTCCATGCGGAATGATGGGGAACTTACAATTATTGATAATTGTATTTTGAACATTTTTTACTGATTTTCAGCTTGTTGTAAATTTATGTATCTTCGAATGTTTAATTTGACCGGATAATGTAGTAAGTGTTACTTATTATTTCTTGTAAAATATTCTAACTTTAAAAAGCATGCGGTGAAAAAATGATTGCAGGTGCTAAATTAAATGGAAATATGTTAAAAAATTTGATTTTAATGTTTTGTCATTTACGCTGTTACTTTGCTGAGAAAATATTGCGCAAAGTGCTTTTGAATGATCTGTTAAGTTTATGGATAAAACCTTGGTTTTATACTAGACTTAAATGTTTAATTCAGAACTTTTTATGCCCATATTTATAGTCGTTCCTTGAGGCTTCCTTATTCGAGGAAAATCCCAAGTGTTCCTCAACTCGACATTGATTGATACTGGCAGTTCCTTAAGGCTCAATTTTCGTTTATAAAGTTTTTTGTAAATAAATACGAGCATTATTCCCGTATTTATAGTTCTTCCTTGAGGACGCCTCATGTGCCAAAACGGATTTTATAGACAAACATTTGTCTTTAAGGATTCCTCAAGGAACTGCCAATATCAAGTTGAGGAAGACCTGGGATTTTCCTCGAGTAAGTAAGCCTCAAGGATCGTATATAAATATGGACATAAGAATCCGTACATCGGGATGCTAGCCACATCTACTATAACCTATATGAAATTATACTTTGTTTTGAGGATGTTCCTAGATTTTTTGATTCATACAATTTTAATGAGTAGATTCTGTAACGAGGTTGGAATGAAAATTTGATCCGAGTGGAAGATTCCGAACGCGAGCGTGAGGAACCACGAGTATCGAATATTCATTCTAACCGAGTAGCAGACTATATTTTCTCCACGACCAAAAATACTATTCGCAATATTTGTATTTTCAGGTAGAGTATTATCCAGTTCCAAATCTGATTCATCCGATTTTTCACTCATATTTTGACTTGCACTAAAATTTGTCTTCTGACATTGACAGTTTCGAAATTCATGGCAACCTATGTCGTTTAGATCAATTACAGAATATTCATTCCGTATCTTGTTATGGAATGAAAATACACGCAAAACGCATAAGAAGCAAGTGTTTCAGAATAAATATTCCAACTCAAGAGCGAGAATTTTTACATTCTATTATCAAAAATGATTTTGGAATTATTGCATTCAGTAATGGTCGTGGAGAAAAGTAATAACTCACACCGGGACTACTGTGTGATTGTATTCATAAAAAGGGCGGACAAATAATAACGAAGAGGTGACAAGACAAATCGCATCTGTCATTTTAATGTTGTACGATTCAAATTAATTAAATAAATTTGAAAGAAAAATGGAATTTGCAGGTTTTTTTTATTCATTTATCTCACTTTCTAATTTTGTAAATTAATAAAAATAAGTAGAAAATTTTCTATGGGAGAAAATATTAGTATGCACATAAAATAGTCTGGATCTAAGGTGGCGTTGTAGTTAGGTTAGAATTTACATTATATTACTTTTAACTCGTATACTTTTTAATGCAGAAAGAGTCGGAATCAGATACCGAAGATACGTTAGAATTACCACCCCATTACGCCATGCCTCAGAATAATAGCGTCAAGACTGAAATGATCGACTATTCCTTACCGAGCTTACCCAAAATGGAAACTTTACCTTCACTTTTATTTGAGGACAGTGCCGAGAGTTTGTCGTCTACCTTGCAGGTAAATAATTTGTTTTATTTAATACTCTATACGAAAAAAACAGCCCTAATAGTTTTGAATTAGTTTTGTTTTACACTTAAAGAGTTTTAATGACTCTATTATGAATTGATGAAATTATAATGTAATTTGTGTGCGTTTGCCGGAAAACAGACGAAAAAACCAGCTTAATCTTTTCTCAGGTACAACGTAGCGTATCATTTGTCAGATACTATTGATTATTTTTTTAGAAATGATATATTTTGGGGCGTAGATAATAATAATTTATTTTAAAACAAAATATAGATAACACCTGGGAAATAATATGGTGATTTTTATATTTTTCCATTTTCCAAGTCCTTTGCATAAAGTGGACTTTATGGAATTGAAATTGAAAATTATTTTTAACCCTATTTTGCTTACAAAATTTTTGTTCTAGTATTCCACGTCAGAATTTACCGAAAGTTATGCAGAACAGAGTTCCATTGATGTAGGGGAAGGTAATGAAACGGGCGATTTGGAGATCAACGTTACTGACGATAATGAAAATGCCGTTGACCTGAAGACTGAGGATCCAATGGATCTCCAAAACAGCGATTTGCAAGGCAGTAAACATGAAGAAATGGAAAAATATCATGGTGAAATACAGTATACAATAGAGGAACAAAAATATGATATAGATGAAACTACTAGTCAAACATTACAAGATGTTGATTGTTATAAAAATACAGGTATATCTACTAAAGAGGTAAAGGAGGATATTGATTTAGATATTAAAGATCAATTTTCTTCTGCTGGAGTAACAGCCAAATTTGGAATTGATGATGTTTCTACTAATCTAGATCTGGGGCGAGAAAATAAGGGTCTATCCAGTTCCAAAATGAACGAACGTCAAATCTCTACAGAAAAAATGGACGTTATTTGACGGAGTGCAGGATTACAGACTTAGTTGTAAAAAGTGTTAATAGTGTTTCTTTTAAATATTTTATTCATGAATTGAAACGATCTGATTTTTAATTTTTTAATGGTTTTGTAGTTATTTATTGAAAAATAAAACAGTAAAAAAATCTTGAATTATTATATTATTACTATTATTAACATCTAAATCTTAGAACTAAACTTATTTCTTGGATGTAGTAGACTCGCCTCTTCGCCTTTTATTTAGTGGATTTCTTGGATCGTAAATTTCGAACCAATCGTCATCTTTAGTGTTAGCGTCTTTAGCCAAAACGAGATTGTCTGCAAAGTGGAGTTTGTGGTTTAACCTGAAACAGAACAAAAGAAAAGTATGTTCAGAAATTACAAAACTCAAAATTATCCTATTTTTGACCCCTTCTCCCCTCACGTACTAGGACCAACGACGAGAAAGCAAAGATAGACTCCGCCTCTCATTCATAAACTTACTTTTGCGCCGAGCCTACAACTCGCTGTTTATAAGAGTGCGATAGCATGTGTAGACTACTATAAAATCCAGGCACTGAATCGGTTATTTTGCAAACCTGACATTGTCTCACCATATTGTTTTTTTATAATTAACCCACCAAACTTTCAAACACTAAACCACTTTTTGTTTAATAAAGCTGGAAATAAATAATTTATTCTTTGTCATTTTTCATTTCCGTATTTTCACTTGCTACCGCTAGGAGGCAAACGTTGCCAAGTTTTGCACGATCGATCCGAAAAATAAATTTATTATGACTGTTCGTTGACTGTATGTTAAAGACAATTATAAAATGTCATTGTAATGCTGATTCAATGTGTTTTAAAATATATATTTACTTCTCGAATTCATGAAGAATAGATGACTATGTAGTATAATCAAATCGTTTTGACGAGATACCTATTTTATAATTAATTTCTACAATAGTTCAGCTCAAAAGTTGGGTTAAGTTATGTTAAACTGACAATCACGTTCCAAGTTCGATTCTGTTACGGTTTTCATTTAAATGTCGATACGGATACAATTACAAAATATGCCAAATCGAACTCGATACCTGTATTGGTGAAATTTTTAATTCGCTACGTGGATTTAGGTCGATTTATGTAAATAGGTACTTCATGAAAATGTGCTAAATTATTAGGAATACGAGAATTTGGTGGCAGTCACAGAAGCTCTCTTAGTTGTCATTCTATGAGAAATTTTCTCGAAATGTTTGTCGTTATTAGTATTTTAACTAGTTTGAGGTTAGAATATGTTTTAAGCAATCCAACGATGTGTTTAATTAGGTATATTATTTTTTTTACCGGCGAGTCCACCGGTTGAGCCGAGTCGCGCTCTTAAATTGCATATTATATTACCGGTTGGATATAAATTATGTTATTTTAATTGCGGTGGATGTCTCGTAATTTCTATCAACGCCAACGAGAGAGATCGTAAAATAATTAACCAACCGGTTGATGACGTCATTCCACCAATTGTCAATCATAAGTTCATCAGTTCCACCACTGGTTGAATTCAACGGCGAAAAAAGAATATACCTATTTGAGCCCAAGTCAAACTCACAATAGGAGAATCTTAATCATTTGGCAACAGCGTATTATACGCTCGTAAAAATTTCCTACTATTTCCATATGGTTTCATTCATGTAACTTGTCAGGAACTAAGTGGTAGTATGAACTTTACTTCTTGTCGGTTTGTTTTGATAAAGGGGAATGCGGGGTCTATCTTTGCTTTCTCGTCGATGTGTACGTCATCTTATTAACCGCACGATCGATCAAATTGTTATCTTTGTTTCGATAGTTTAAATAGTAAAGAACAGATTAGAAATAGAACACGAGTCTGGAGAGAAGATTAGTCAGGTTGGAGCGTGTCGAAGGATGGCCGTCCCGGGTTGTCCATTTGCCGGTTTTATTGTGACGTCGGTACCTTCTTCCGTGTGTTTTTATTAGAGATCGTATTTTATTTAATTATTTATTATCTCAGTAAATAACTGAAGAATTTAAAACTAAAAGAAAATTTAATTTTTTCGTGCTCTACACGAAAACAGTGGCGGCTCGTACAGTAGGGCCACAGTGCCATGGCCCTACTACCTACCTGTACACCAAGTTATTTTTTTACTCACACTCATAATCATTGCTTTGCATCTTTACGCTTCATTCTTTTTGTGAATAATTTAAAATTCAAGACGTTGCGTTCATTTAATATATGATAACGCCTAACGGTGCAAAAACTCCCCGACGCCCCGAAAATTCCTTCGCGCTACCCAACGCCAGCGATTTCTATGTATGGCCATGCTGTTCATCGAAGGTTCATCGCTTACGAAAAAGATAATGATATATCGCCCTCTCTTACTGACTCATAAGGAATTCAGACATTTTGTGGCGGGCCAGATCCGTCCGGGATTGGAGGATTTACACGTGCTTTATTTTGTCGTTCCAATCGGATCAGGCCTTCGTCTTTGTTACCACTACTTGATACTAGATGGCAGCTGTTTTGAATACGGTTTGCCCTGTCGAGATATTAATTTTAAAATAGTTTTTACTGTTTAACATAAATTATTCTTGTAGGTTAGGTTTAGGTCAGTCCGTCGGTGGATTATAATAATATTCCTGATTCCGGTTTATCAATTTAAAAATGAATAAAATAAAAGAGAAAAGACGTATGTAGCCTGCCGAAAAACATTTTGTAAACAATATTGTAAATCATTTTTAAATAACAAAAAGACGTATATAGTTTTCTTATAAGATAATTTGAGTGTTTTGTGAACATTTTTTGTTGCAACTATTGCAAATGCTCCATTTAATTAGTCGGTAAGTTTTTTGATTTTTTTTATATACAAATTCGATGCACTAGCATTGCTATCTCGGTAACTACAAGAGATAAAGAGTTTGGTAAATGGAGGCAAAGTTGCATATTTTAATGCTGAACAATTTGTTAAAAAGAAATTTAATCAAATTTCAATGACTTCCAGAGATATCCGAAAAAATAAACGAAAAACTTGTTTTTATTTTTTTTATGACAAAATTACTTATTATTTTTAGAAACCAAGAGCACTTTCTTAAGTATTTTTCAAGATAATAATTTTAAGAGGTCAAAAGTTACTCAAAAATTTTTAAAAAATTCAGGTCCGAATTTGAAAAAATTGAGTTGATATAGGTATCTAAAAAACGAACGTCGCATCTGAAAAATAAGACTATTTTCTTGAAGTGCATAAAAAATTATCTTTAGTAAGTGCTCTTGGTTTGTCGAAAAAATCAATATTTTGTCGTAAAGACAATAAAAACAAATTCATTTTTTCTTGTTTTTTTTCCGATGCTCCGGAAGTCATCGGATTTTTTTTAACAAAAATGTGCAACTTTGCCTCCATTTAACCAAATTTATATCTCTTATAGTTACTGAGATAGCAATGTCAATGTATCGAATTTGTAACACTCTGTACTCTCATCAAAGATTTTTGACTTGATATTTTGGCCCCACCTGTACCGACTATCACGAGCCGCCACTGGTGAAAAACTCCCCTCTTAACGTACCTGACGCTAGTCTAGTCGCAGGGGCGTATACAGCCTAACTTCTCAAAGGGGTCATTCCAAAAAAATTGCTTAAAAATTTATTTTCATCGAAATTATTAAAAATCACGGAAATTGGCATAAAATCGATCTCCTTTCAGACACCCTATTTTGAGATTTTGCATTCTAAGAAATACAGGGTGTTTCAGTAAGGCTGGCCACCGGCCATATCTCGTAAACTATTGGACATAGAAAATTGTAATTAATGTGATTTTGAAAAATCATTTTTAAGTTCCGTATTTGGCCGCAAGAGAGCACAATCGAAAATTATTTCCATGATTCATAGCCACTTTAATTACGATTTTTTTCCTAAGTTTCTATGCCCAGTAGTTTCAGAGATATGGCCGGCGGCCAGCGTTAATAAAACACCCTGTACAAAAATCTAATATTTACCAATTTTCATCCTCGTCTACATTATCATCTTTAGATTCCTCCTTTTCTTCTTCAGTTTCTTTTTCCTTTGCAGAATGCAGCTTTTTCTTAAAACTTTCTAGCAACTGCAGAGTAAACTGTTCTCTACCTTGACCTAAAAGTATGATACTTAAATAATCTTTGCTTGTTCTTAATTTGTAGAAAACTAAAATAAAAACTGGGGCGCGCCATGTGTTCTGTGGATCCGCAGCCAAACCATCACCGCCGTACGAGGCCATGCCGCACCTGGTCCCGCAAAACCTTGCGCAATTTTTGTATTACCTATTATAATAAAATTCTTCATTTCATTTTGTTTCTGACGGTGTATCACAACTTAATAATTATTCATTAAGTAATAGTACAAATTAACAAGAAATATCATAAATGTAATTTTCAGACCCATATAAGCCATAGATAGATAAGCATTTATTTCAAAATAAATTTGTAAAATTTACAAAATTTGAAATACGTCAAAAAAAAAATGTTACAAAAATACATATTATAAATCCTACAAACAGCAGTAAATTTTAAAATACACTTAATTTGTACCAGTTATCTAATCACAAATTTGGCTTTTATAATCAAGATATTCCTAGATCTTATAAGGTTTTATATTATTAATATAAACAAATAATTCTTTTTTGAAATTATTTCTACATTCTATATGCTGTGGCAAAATATTAAAAAAGGTGATATATATTATACCGAAACGCAGTAAGGATAAAAAGTTACTATAATATATCATACAAGATATACTAAAGTAGTAGATAATCAAAGTTCGTTCTGGAATTTAATTTTAACATAACCTTACATTTCCTCATCGCTGTTGCGCATGCGCGAAAGTAGTTGTCATCCCGTCCACCGATCGTTTGTAGATGTCGCTGGTAGTCGATAGATCCTTGTGTTTGATAAGGCGTTTGGGCAAGGGCCTGTCGATATTAAGCACCGGTTCCCGCAGATCACCGAAGTTAAGCTGTGTCGAGCGCGGTTAGTACTTGGGCGGGTGACCGCTTGGGAACACGACGTGCTCTTGCCTCAGGGAAGAGTGTAAAATGAATCGACACCTAGCCATCCTATTCACGCCGGACAGGCCGGATGAGATCGGATATCTCGTAGGATGAAGGTGCCGTTTCACACTCCCCAGTCGGTAGATCACATTTTTGTGGTCGATGACCGGTTCAAGATGGCCTACGTAGTCGGCGAACCGTAAAAAAAAAAAAAAGATAAGGCGTTTGAATGTATGCAATGCTAGTTCCAATTTCGTCCACCGGTGTTTTATAGAGTGCGCTGACTACTATCGTGTGATGCGAAGTATACTATAAGTATTTTTTATACTATTACCCGTACAACTTACCCTTTTTAGGGAGAGACTTTTTTCTGTCTTTATACATATCAACTTCTTGCTTATATTCCTTAAAGGTATCACTTTTTTCATCTTCTTCTTTTGCTTGTTCTTTCTTTTCATCTTCATGTTGAATTTTATTTTTGTGGTATTCTTTTTTGACATTTTGGATTTCCTTTTTTAGTTCCTCCCTTTAATAGAAATGTAACACAATTCAGGGTGAATCATAGTGAGTGGTACATTAAATATCAGAAACGAGTAGAGTTGCAGAATTTAAAAGGGAGGTCTAGTGGCGCATTCACCATTTCGTTTTTTAATAAATATGTCGTTAACTTTTCCTTTTATCCAAAAATCGGCCAAATACCGACATTTGAAGCATAATTACCTACAATTTAATATTAAGTTTGAATTTATAAAGTAAAGCGGAAGAAGAAAAATGGACAAATTTTACAAATTATCGTTTTTTCTTTTTATTTATTCATTAATCAAAATTTCTTTAGTTCAAAAATGCAGGTAATTGCTACGCAAGAACGGGTTGGCCCCTTTTTGAATAAAACGAAAAGGATAAGAAATAATGATCAAAAATTGAAATGGCGAATGCATCACTAGACTTCACTATTAATGTTAAAACGTATATCACATACAGGGTGGCCCATTAGAGCGAGGAAGTCCAATAAATCAGTTGTCAACAGAAATAGTGACAAATATTACACATAAAAGCTATATGATCCATTAAGACGCATATTTTAAAAATATTTTCAGATATACAGGGCGACCTAAAAAATCAGAGGGGCAAAAAGGTAAATTTTTTTAAATGGCTACCCCTATTTTTTTACATACAAAATCTGCCTAGAATCTTGCGTAGAATGCAAAAATGTAATATATAGGGTGTCCCATTTAAAATAAGCAAGTTGACACTTACTTCCGGTATAACCGGAAGTGCCACCATTATGAAAATATTGTAGCCCGGTCGCCCCCATCAGCATCGGCATACGGTCAAATTTTCAAAATGTTCCTATGTATAGTTTTCTATATATAGATCGATTCGGTTCTCGGTGGGACACCCTGTATATATATTAAAAAATAAGTTTTAAGTCAATTAAAACACTATTACCATTTCCAAGAACGTTTACTATGCTACGCCTCCCCGTCCTCCCTTTCCCTGAAATTGCGCCAAATATTTTTCTTATTCCTGAACTAGACATTTAAAAAGAATTATTTATTAGAGATAAAAATCATACATTTCTTACATTTTCTTTTGCTTCTCCTGATCCCGATCCTTATGCAAATAATATTCCTCTAATTCATTATCATCGTCATGAATTTCCGTCGATTGCTTTGGCTTTTCCACAGGCTTTGACTTTTTGTATCCAGTTTTTAATTTTTTTCTTATACTTTCTAGTTGTTTTTCTGTATCGCTATTTATTTCCTCTTCATTTTCACTGTCTTTATTTGAAGTAACGTCCTCGGTATGTGAACTGAGTTTGGGATCATCTGAATTAATAAAAAAATAAGGTATGTATTTTAATTAAAAACACATAGAAATAGTATATTATGCGTTAGGGGGGGGGGGGGGTGTCGCATGACTGAGGTGGTTCGGAACCCACGTTAAGCTCCTCGGGAATGGCACTGGCAGCGAACGAAGAGGTAAAAAGCCTAATTCCAAAGAATAGCAAGAAATGAGAAACCAGCTAATAACATTTTTAGGACATAAAAATTCAGTTTTTTAGCGATATTTCTGTACTAAAATAAAAATTTAAAATTGGCCACCATCAATCTCTGGACCATTGGCTTCTAACCTGACTGGTCTGAAACCCTTAAACATTTTTAAAAAAAACTTACCGAGAACATCATGTGATGATTTTCCTTTAGACCCGAATTTTTCACTTTCTCTAGTCGATATTTCTTCATCTTCTTCAGCTTCTTCCCCAAATGACAAAAGCTTAAAGTTCCTATAATAATAATAATTAAAATTGTGCCAATTCAGATCACATTTTCTTTTTCTTTGTATTTTGTATCAATTCTAGTTTTCCAGATATATACATCCAAAAATGTGATTTTTTTCCCCATTAATATGAATAGAGCAGCAACTTTAAAAAATAATGGTTAATTTTGGCCACAAGCTTAAAATGCAGTCAAATTTAATTTGACTCGCAGGGTAAAAATGAATTAATCTGTAGTGGACAATCATTATATAATACAGAAAACTTACTTAACCCCTTGTTTTTTTTCTCTTTTCTTTTTCTCCTTAACCTGCTGTTCTGGTCTAACTCTGGGTACAATATCAGAAAATGGATTATTTAAAACCTCTGTTTTAATGATTTTATAAGGGTATACAGGTCTTTCATCTTCTACCAACCCTTCGGCAAGCTTAACCATATTAAAAACTGTGTCTCCTATAAAAATAATTTAACTTTGATTATCAATTACTTATTAGTTGGCTTACCTACTTAAATATAACTTCAAGAAGTTTTTACTTGCCTCCCACTTTTCCAAATATTGTATGTTTATTCTGTAATTCTGGTGTAGGTCCCAAGGTAAAGAAGAACTGCGAACCATTGTCATCCTTTCCAGCATTTGCCATAGCCACTAAACCTCTTCGAGCAAAACGTAATCTTTGGTGAAATTCATCTTTGAATGGCTCTCCGTAAATTGATTCCCCTCCAGTACCATCTCCACTTGGATCTCCCCCTAAAAATGATTAAGAAACTAAATTTTTTTGTATATTTTTGAAATAAAGTTAAAAGTATAAGTAGCAGGAGAGATAGAGTTTTGAGTTCTTTGTCTTTAACATACTAATAAGTACATTTTGGTTTTACTTATTATTATGAAGATGTTTTAAGTGAGAAAATAACAGAAAGCTAATAACAGCTTGTTACCTTGCACTATAAAGTCCTTTACAACTCTGTGAAATATAGTATTGTCGTAATACCCTTCTTGGCAAAGCTGAATAAAGTTTCTGCATGCTTTTGGTGCCTCTTTAGACCACAGCTCTATGTCGATATCTCCAACCGTTGTAGTTAGTAGAACCTAAAATGAAAGTGTTAAAAAAAGTCGGGTAAATAACTATAATTAATATTTACTTTTCCGCTAGTCGGAGGTTCTAAAATATATATATTACTCATTTTTAAAAGTTATCTTATTAATATCTCTTTAGGTTGCCTAAAAAATGAAAATAAACAAAAATATAAGGTTAGGTCACACACAGAAGAGGTCACAGAGCGCTGTCACTGTCAAGTTCAGTAAATTTATTAAGGCGTATTGTTAGTTGCCTAATATATTTAAATAAACTATTCTACAAAATATCGGGCTCTTTTGTAAATTATTCATTGAATGATTCAATGAAAAATTTACATTGAATAAATTACAAAATCTGTTTACAGTAATTATATTTGCAACTGCCAGGCTTAACCACAAATTCGATAAATTAATGGAAATTCTCGTCTTCGAAGCGAAACATTAAAAGTAGAAAAATATAGCCACAATGCCCACAACAGTCCTCAGTTGCAGATCCAGGATTTTGCCGAGGGGGGAGGGGCAACTCAAAAAAGAGCGTATCCCGGCTCTAAAGAACCTTGGGCACAGGCAGGCCTCCCTCGCCGCACAACACAACATTTTTTTGCATGAAAATAACTTTCACACCTACATAAATACCACTTTTCCATTGGTAAAAACAGAAATTTAATATCTTGCTTAGTTTTTTTGTAATTCGGGTCGAAAAATGTCGCTATTTTACATATGGCAAAGTTTAACGGTCGAATACACTTGCCGTGTCTCTCACATCTATACGTTTGTGCTTTGTCGTTTGCCGATTGCCGCACAACAATTGCGGATAAATTAGCGAGATTTCAGCGTGTTTTCAGTTACACAGCGGGTGGAATAGGCCATAGGAGGTCGCTGATTTTACGCGTTTGTCAGGAAGGAGCGGCCGCAAAGAATTCGCATCGCGCATTACATGATGACGCGTGGATTATCGTCGGGTAAAAGAGAGTTGCAGGCAGTGTTGTCGTATTTTTAGTAGACGGCAGGGGCGCGCGGCCACGCAGCTTCAAGGAGGAGCCGCCACCAGGTAATCCAGGTATTGCTTTTACAATATGCTTACGCCTACACATACATCATATATAGGTATTCAAGTTTCATTTTATAAATATCATTTATTTTAATATATTTATTCATATGAAACAATCGTCATACCAGCAGATTATACAATTTTTTAAAAAGTGAACACATTACACTAATTTTGTTTACTCTTGCTATTAGAATTGTTTATACAATGATTTGCGATAGCAAAAGAAATGTACCACCATTATATAAATATTAATATGCAAATAATGATTTGTACATAATTACCTACTTAAACTACTTAAAAAATAATAATATTTAACAGGTACATATATAGTGCCCTTAACCTTAACTTCAAGCCCGGGTACGTCGTCGAACCAGGGCCGCGCAAGCATAAGTGCAACGCGTGCACTGCAGGCGGGCACCACTCCAAAAGGGCTCCAAACCGAAAGATACGTTGAAAAAAATTAAACCAAAAGAATATTTTTAAAACTAGAACTTAAACTTTATACCAAAACTTGAATTTTTAATTTCTCAACAACTTGCAACGAACAAGGCACCGAAGAAATCAAATATTTTTATCTCAATTCACAATAGAATTAATTATTTAAAAATTTGTCTAGAAATATCCAATCTTTTAAATTTATTTGTAGTGTAATCAGTGGTGTAATTAGAGCTTCCCGTCCATGGACGGCCGTGCGACCTTGTAGAGGACCAGTGGCGTATTTGGGGGGGCAGCCCCCACCCCCGAGCCTAGGAGCTCGGGGTCTAAAAGTCTAATTGCAACCTAATTTTTCGTCTCACGCTTGGACTCTTAATTTAAATTTTTAAATAATGTATTCTTGGCTTAGATTACAAAGATTCTTAAAGTCCTGTTTTATATAGAGATTAAGGTTTCGGACGCATATCGTTTTAGTTAATGATTTATGATGCAATTTTATAGGAAAACGAGTAAAAAGAGTAATATTTTCTATTATATACCTACTTGTCTGTTCCGTTTTCCCTGTTTGGGAACTATTTTAAATCAACAAAAATATAACCCAATGCAATAAAATATTTTTACAACAAAAACAAAAAACAATTAGCTAGGTATTTATTTTTAAAGAAAAAAAATTAAAGTAAATATTTTAATTAAAACATTTTTTATTGAAGAAGTGATCGATGATGTATAATAAAAAAAATAGTGCGGGAAGAAACGAGAATGCTTTATTATGAATATACAAAACGCCACTTAAGAAGGGGTATTTCAAAACCTAAGAATAAAAAATGTCCTACTTACGCCCCCCCGAACCTATTTTTCTGGCTACGCCACTGTAGAAGACTCTGGCATATGGCTTTACCACAGACAATTACATAGGGTTAGCTCATTGAGATAAAATAAACAATTAAACATCTATCTCGATGGGTTAGATCATTAAGATAGAATAAACATCTCGATGGGTTAGCTAGACCTACCTCGATGGCTCGACCTCAAGAACCGCCACTGGTAGATGCTAACGCTTGTCAATGCCTCTATTCGATGGGATCGAAAAGTCGTAATGTAAAAGATACGACATAATATGATGTAGGACCTAATTTGCTATGTAAATTGTAAAAGTGAAAAAATAAATAACACGCATATTTCAGCCATGTTCTAATATAATCACAAATTTTATTTTACAGGGTCGAGTTAAAAATTTTAATTAATTTAATTATGCTATATTGTCCGACACACTATTCTGAAACTACGAACGCAGAAAAAAATTTGCGATATTGTCAGCTAGCTCACCTCACCCTCATTTAATATAAAGAATACAAATTACACAGATATATGCTTATTAGGAATGACAGATTTTAAAAAACCAAAAGCCGAGCTGTCGAGATTATCGTTTGTCGCTATCGCCATATTTTTTGAAAAAATGGGTAATATTTTTGGGCAAAAATAGCCACTCTGCCTTCCATATAGGTCCCTACCTAGCTAAAACCTACGGAGAGGGCGGAATATCAACAACCAATAACTTTTAGTTGGGTTCGTATGCAAAAAAAAACATAAGTAGGTATACAAATAAATAGCAGAACAAAATAAAATTGTGGAAATGATGTACTTAGAAGTATAGATAGTTTTAAAATGTTAGTCGGGAGGTTGGAAATTTATTGGAAAATCTGGAGTCTCCCGCTTAAATCAGGAAGGTCTGGTAACCCTAATATATATATTATTTTATTTTAAACTATGCAGATAGAAAATAAATTAGGCCCGCCTTGACTTCAAATTTTATGGATAATTTTTCGTGTTTCCTCGCCTTTTTTTCCCCGGTTAGGTTACCGTTTTACATATAAGTAACTACTAATATAATGAGGTAATTAAATCCATTAAACAATATATACACTATTGGCAAACTCGAATCCAGGGTGCCGATATAAACGCATCAGACGGAGATTATTAGTAGCGTTTAACACGTTAAACAGAGAACATGCTATCCTCTACCTCCCACCTTTCATTCTTCAGAACACGCGGTCGAAGCAGCCAGGGGAGCAATCGATACATCGACTCGGCCACACTACACACATATCCCCTCTTTCAGTAGGAATATAGGGGTGGTTAGGTGTCTCTTTCAGTTTTGCCCATATGTGCCTTCTCTCTTGGTTGTATTAGAGATTTCGCACCCCAGATTCGAGTTTGCCAATAGTGTATACGTATCTACATAACGAAGTCGGCGAAGGCACACTGCCTTGCAGGGGGCGTTAGGGTGTGAAAATGAATAAACTGTGGCCTACGTATCAGTTCTGATCGATTCGCGTGCGTTTCGATTGGGCCCAGGGGCCTTATCGGGCTCAAAATATGACAACGCCATTCGATTCCCTGGAATATGCGATAAAAAGTTAGATATCCTTAAAAAAACATCGCCTCTTGGAAATTTTTAGGGGTACCGGCCTGTATATACTCATTTTTATTACCCATACTTTTTCTTCATCCAAAAAAGTAATTTAAACAAGACATTTAGAACCCATACTTTTTCTCTATTAAACTAAGTAACGGAAACAAACATACTTTTAACACGTTCTCAAAATTGTTTACGGTTTTGACAACTTTTAAAAATATCTCCGTTATTTGAAGGATTAAAGCAAAAGTGAATAGGACCTTTTTGTGAGGTTTAAAAAAAGAAAACTTTTTTATTTAAAGCTTTTTTTCATACCTCTTACCGTTTATAGCTTCGTTACCTCGATATCAGAACTGGAAGCGAATCATTCTACATATCTCCATTCGGGGCAGTTGGTCATCGCTTCCAGCATCTGTGGAGGCAGCAGAATTTTAGGTAGCTGTAAGCATACTTATTGCTAATAATCAATACAACATAATCAGCTCAACTCCATTCTCCAATTCCTTTACAGACCTCAAGATGATGGCTCTCTAAAGGCGAATCGAAGGTTAATATTGGGCCCAGCATAGGGCCCATAAAAAGTTGAGATTCACGTATCAGAACGCAAACTTTTTACCTTAATCCCAATCTGCCAAAAAAACTAAAATTTTCATATGAACAATGAAATCTAGGCTCACAGGTTCCAGGAACCAAATCTGACAAAGCCGTTCGATTCCCTGGAAAATTTCCTACGCGATGCGCGTAAGACTTTCTTTAAAAACATCCTCCCTGGAAAATTTTTAGGGGTACCGGTCTTTTTCCAACACCCTCTATATATACAGTGACCGGTAGAATTCTGGCTCCATATGGAAAACTTTATTATTGATATTGCTGAAAATTTTATTTTTGATAAACGCTAAAATAGCGCTCACTAAAATCGAATAAACTGCAGTGCATACGAGGGAAATTCAATTTTTTTAAAGTTGCTCAAGAGTAAAGTACTCTTATTTTTCGTTTAAGATGCAATTTTTATTTATAACGTATTAGACACACGGAAATAATCACAAAGCTTCTATTTTTTAATGGAGTGAGATACTTAAAACACATAATCGAACGATGCAGTTTTTGATGCGGTCGTATTTCCGTAAGTGTATCGACAACTATATATTTTTGAAATCGGACCGTGAAATGCAATACACCGACGTAGGTATAAATGTGGGTCGCCATTTAAAAATATTCAAAATGGCGTCGTAACTGTCATTTTTTGACATCTGACATATATGACAATAGCATGGGTGGCTCCGCCATAAAGAACTACGTATCTCCAGAAAAAATTGAGTTTCTAATCTCGAAGCTTCTATTGATTCGGTGATAACAAAATCACCAACTTCGAAGCCTCGTATCTCCGGAACGGCTGACAATAAATATTGACAATTATACATTTTTAATGTCGGAACAAATAAGCGAATGCGGCTGGCTTACTATAAGGTAGGGTTGCCATTTAAGAAAATCCAATATGGCGTCGTATCTGTCAAATTTGGAAACATAGATTTTTTTTACATCAAATTTGGCTTCTTCACTACAAGCTATTGGGGATTACATAATTTTTTTTTATTGTAGTCGATAGCAAAGTCGCCAATCGGGTGAGACACTTAAAATAATGTCCCTGTACCTAAGGTAGGTACTTACTTTACTCTTAAGCAATTTCAAAAAAAAATCAAATCTCCCTCGTATGCACTGCAGTTTTTTCTATTTTAATGAGTGGTTTATTAGTTTAAGAGGATGCAGAAGCTTTTATCGAGAATACAATTTTCTGTGAAATCAATGAGAAAAAAGTTTTCCGTGTGGAGCCTGAATTCTGCCGGCCACTGTATATAAATTAATATTTGTGGTACATGTATTATATATAAACCTCTCCTCCATCATTATTCTGACAAGCCAAGCTCAAAATGCTTGATATTCAGGGCTCTCTGCTGAAATGGTTTGAAAGCTATTTCAATGATCGATCTCAGATTGGTAGGGTTCATAACTTCAGTTCTAGGGCGGTAAGGGTTACGTCCAGAGTACCCCAGAGCTCTCATGTGGGCCCCTTACTTTTTAATATCTTTAATAATGATATTCACACCTGTTTCAAATTTGCTAGATACCTTTTATTCGCCGATGACCTCAAATTGTTTTCTCGTATCAGCTCTTCTCCGGTTTGTGAGCTGTTGCCGTTGGATTTAGTTAACTTCATAAATTGGTGTAAGTGAACGGAATGGAACTTAACGCTTCAAAGTGTCACTTGATGCTCTTTCCATTCCATCTATTTACCAATGTTTTATTGGGCACGATGCATTGAAGCTTGTGGATAGTGTGGTTGATTTGGGGATCACATTAGATCGTTCTCGTAGCTTCGTGCCACATATTGAAAATATTATGAACAGGGCACTTAAGATTTTGGGGTCTCCAATCGTTAAAGTCTCTGTACTGCTCATTGGTAAGATCCCATCTGGAATATGCATCTTCATTGTGGAATGCGAGTTATGCAGTCCATGTGAATGATTTGGAGAGCGTCCAGCACAAGTTTCTCGGATATTCAGCATTTAAAATTACAGATTGAGATGCAATGACTTATCCTGAACTTCTGTCTCTGTTGGGCCTAGTTTCACTAGAAACTCGCCGTAGGAGACATGAGTTGAAACTGTTATACAATATCTTAAATTATGTTTGCTATTGTCCGGACCTATTATTGAAATTACCAATTTTTGTCCCATCAAGAACCATACGTTCGAATAACACTTTTTATTAGCCATTCAATCATACAAATTACTCTTCTAATTCTTTTTTATTGAGATCTTGGTACCAGGTTAGCTAACTTTATTATTTTAACGAGCTGGACTTTTTTTCATCATGCTCTAAATTTTATAGAAGCTTAAGACTTGTGACCTGATTTTGGAGTGATTTTATTTTATTTACTGTTTCAATTAGTACTTGATTTTAATTATTAAAGGGCAAATTACCTTCATTATTTTAGTGATACTTTGTTTAATTGTTTATTGCTGTTGTTTTAAAATAAGTTTGTAAAATTTTATGTATATAGACAGGGTGGTTCCTAAGTTGATACTTCTGTTTTAGCTGTGTATAGAAGGCATTAAAATAAACAACATTGTCAAATACCTTTTTTTAAAAAGCGCAAAAATAAGGTACTTACATTCATTTATTACACTACGAATCAAATACGGTCCTGCCTAACTTGCCCGTAGAATAACATAAAGAAAACTTCTGGGTGTAGGATGAGCCCGCGAGGGAAAGCTTTCTGCGTATAATCTCGAAGCACTTTGCCACACTCACAGTAAATTAGCACTTCAAATCTACTAGTTCATTGTTTTCAAAGTTTACCATTTTTACGCGTCACCAATTTAAAATTAACTTGCTTCAGAAAAACACACCGCAGAATGACGCCAAATAAATAACTGATGACCACTGACCCGTTAACTGCATGACTAATAACTACTAATAAGACAAAAACAGCATACATTATATTAGGGTATGTTTTGATGACCAGACCCGCACTTAGATTTTTTACTTCTGTATCTCGCCAATTTTTAAGTTTTTTGAAGGTATTTGAAAATGTTGTTTATTTTAATGCCTTCTATACACAGCTAAAAAAGAAGTATCAACTTTATATGCATCAGACTATGATTGTATTTTGTAAATGGTCTAAGCTCGTTGATAAAAATATAAAAAAACATCTTTCAAACACAGAAAAATACGGGTTCACCCACTGAAAGGGTGGTTTCACTCCCAATAGATCTGATGGAGGTCAGATTCGGATTCAGCGACCTTAAAACATGACTTTTTTTTCGTAAGGATTATTCTGAACGTTCAAGAATCACCCGGTAGAATCAAAATTGTCACATAATGTTGATTACATATTTGCATTCAATTAGTAATAAATAGTATTTCGACCGATTCCGATATTATTCTTTTCATGTTATCAGATGAATTTACATCAATATTACGACACGTCAAGTGGAGTTTAATAATTGATGATCTCGCGCTACAAAGATAAGACAAAGATTTGTGTTAATTTTCTATTAAGTTGGTTTATATTGTGTCTTGTGCCTTAAAAACTGATTTACGCTTTTTGATTGATTTCCTTTTTTCTATTATTGTCATATCACAGTCAGCAGACAAGAAGCTGCTATTAATACCCTTCAAAACATAAAAGATACCATTTTATTTTTAGTTTGGGTGTGATATTCAATAATTAGGTACTAATTTCAAGGAAATGCCTAATTAAACAAAAAATTTGATATCTATAACCAAATAAAAACAAATACAATTTTCGCTAGACGACTTGTTGATAAGGTTTTTATTTTTTTTTGGTGAAAGATATATCTTTAAGACAGTCTATTAAAAGCGACGCAGTCGTGAACATATTTATGATTAGTTCTTTGTTGTGCATGGTATACATATTTTCTTAAAAGTGAATTTAGGATTATGAAGGATTTGAAATTTGAGCTAGAAGGTAAGTTTTTTAAGAAACTAGTGATAAGACGCTTGTGCAAATATTTTTGAAGATAAAAATAGAGACTGTCAGTATTATTTTCCTAGTTGATTACATATAAACAATTTCATTTGTGCAGGTGTAATACGAGTAATTCTACTCTTAGTTTGTTCCCAATTTTGGCTGAAGTTTTGTCTGCGGCGTCATTTGCGTCAATCTTGGATAACGAAGGATGCTTGCTGCAACTACTGTTTTGTAGCTGCCTTTATTGTTCTTCATCTATCTACATCTTGGATTCGATGAATGAAATCCTTCTATTATTAAAAAGTACACTGTTTTGATGTTACATTCAGTGGCGTAGTCAGCTTTTGGGGGCGGAGGGGGGAAAACATATAATGCGGGCAGTGGCGGCTCGCGGTCTTAAAAATGGCGAAGAGCTAGGTATAGGGCGGGTACTTAAACAAACATTGACTAAAAACCCGTGTAACAAAACGTTTCTTTTATTCTCATCTGTCCAACGACTGAAAGGAGTTTTCAACAAATAAAAAACTATGTCATTAATTGAGTTTATTTTAAAAACACTTAACTAAGTAAGTACATACATTATTGAATTAACTGAAAAATAAAAACAACACTTTAATCACACAGTAAATCACGTAAAAATGATATCTATAACCGTAAGTCCCGCGAAGCCTCAAAATTAATACCTTAAGGTTAGGCGAACCAATGCTAAAACAATGGTGTATACGACTGATCTATTTTTAAATTGCCCTTCATCATAATGCAAAACATGCTGTTTGCTTGGCTGACGTCACGTAACCATAGCAACGGTGAATATCAAAGCCTTGTTGGGTGTTAGGTCTTCACTTGCTTTGAGCTAACAGACACGGTCGGCTGGGGCGCGCCAAAATGCACGAGTGTTTATAATCATTGTGTACCAGAAACAAAGAGATCGAGTTGCGGAATGCTGCATTGCCATGCAGCTTGATTAGGGAGGTGGAAGTTTCTGAAAAAATATATAATTAAATTCAAAAATTTAAAGTGAGCCAATTTCTATGCACGCAAGATTATATTGTACATCTATTGTATTATCTAAACAGTTTTATAGTCAGAAAAATAATAGGTAATTTTGTTATGAATGGTGCTGTCTCTGAAAGCCTTTGTTCTTAAATGGGTTAAAAAACACTTAAGTAAATTATTTGTATTAATTTTACTGATACAGAAACTATGTATAGGTATACTTAGGTATCTACGGTCGCTTTTTAATGATAATAATGAATTTAGCGTATTTAAATCTATTTTTACATAATTTCGAGAGGCTTGTATAATTTCTCAATCGTGTAAATTATGTCTATCGTTTATTTTATTGTCAGCATTTTTTAATCAATAATGTTTCATTAAAAGAAATATTCGTAATTTAGGACCACACCAATAAGAAGTCTGGGTATATCAAGTTTAATCGAACCAGTACCATACGAAGATGTTATTCTAAGATCCTGAAAATACCTTTTTGTACTTCCACATGGAAATTTGGTATTTCCCTTACACTTAAGAGACGAAAAAGTATCTAGGCTATTCCAGTTAACTGTAGGACAAAATTTAATATTCTTACGGTCAGAGATACACAGTGTTGCGACCTTTAAAAATAAAATTTTTCATTTGTTAAGAAAAATTTTACGAATGCACACAATACGAAAGAAGTATTTTTAGCAGATCACAACTACAAGTGATCCTAAAGAATATCCTACGAATATAACACTGTGTGTAAAAATTTCTCTTTTTCCAACTTGAAGAAATAGTCCATACTTAAAGTGGAGTGGAAATTCAGAAGGAAAGAAATAAGAACACAAAGTCTTCCTCCACTATTATATTAAATTAAAGAATCTCGTATGTTCAGAGAAACTTTTTATCTCTACATGTTTCGAATGCAGAAGCATTCATCTTCAGGAGAATGAATGAAAAAAGAAGAAACTAATAGATATCACCTCAACGGAGCATCAAAATAGTAAGTTCAGTAAATAGAACTGTGAGAAAACTAATACGCACGTGGTATTGTAACAATAATTCTCTTTTTCCGTTGGAGACAGCGCCGACCTATCATTCTTCTGTGCTTTGTTCTCACAAATCCGGAAATTTCCCATTAGTTGATACTTTGAATTTCAACATTTAAAGAAAGCCGAATATATAGGCGCACTATGATTCATTCGCTACGTAAGAACCGACGTGACTTCGGAGTGCGCCGTCTTTTATTGCGTAAAATAATATAATATCTTCTGTCTGAAATCGATCGAAAATGGAGACAAACATTATTTTGTCTCCAAAAACGGTTGCCACATTTTTGTACTGATTGGTCGTTCTTTAAATATTGAAATTCAAAGGTTGATAACATTGTTAGACAAATTATATTTCTCGGTGTCGTTCTTATAAATACTGACCAATCACAATTTATTGTACTGACTGCCTTCTATTTCAAGACAGTAAATTATATAATTTATATTTTATATAAGTATATGGAACAATATGTTATTAATTTGTTCACTATAACTAGGAAGACAAGATATTTACATAAAAAATATCACTATAAAAATACGCTGCAGGCGACAATTTTTGCTTCAGTCAGCGATGGTGGGAGTTATTATTTTGCTTTTGTAGGGCAGAAAGGCAAAATATAAAGGAAAAGGTTATATTATATATATTATACACATTGAGCACCTTATAAAATAAAATTTCAAATTGTTGTTTAATAACACTTAATTTTTCTTTTTTCTGATGTATTAGAAAAATATATTTAAAACTTGATATGTCGAAAACTGTTAAGTTTGGGTATGTGCCTTTGCAATTAATTGAAATATAGAATAATATACAGGGTGTTCCATTTAAAATAAATCAACTTCGTTATTTTATGACTGAACCTGTTTATTTCATTTTAATGCAGTATAATACATTTTTTAAATTCCTATAACTTTTCTTTTTTACATATTTCGTTAGCTATCTTATTTTAGGAATGAATCGAGTGTTTCCATACATAACTGGGACCGTGTATATTGATGTTTTTAAAAAATATAATTAATTTTTTATCAAACAAAAAACTATAAAAATATATTACTGCGGCGGTAAGTCACTGGCATTCGACCGTGGCGTTTCGAGTTCGATCCTCGAACGCACAATAAAAAAAGTATGTCCGAAATTTTAGTAGGTTTAAGAATGCAAGGAAGAGTGTAAAATGTATCATCTCCCAACCAGGCCGGATGAGATCGGATATATCGTGGACGGTGGGAGTAGGGTTAGCTCTTGAGGGGAATGTCGCATAACGGAGGATCACGGTTTGGAACCCACGTTAAGCTGTAGGTCCCCTCAGGAATGGTCCTGGCAGCGATCAAAGAGGTAAAAAACCGACTTCCAAAAATATATTAAAATATTCTATTATTGATATAACTATTTACTTAATATTTTTTTTTGCTACACAATGCATATAATAAACTAACGGTATCTATATATTATAAAGTGATAATACTTGATTAAATAATTTGTTGAATCCTATCTTAAATCCTATAATGCATATAATATATTTTTTTGAACCTAATTAGAAAAACCAAGCAAGATTTTGAATTTTTGTTTTTACTAATGCAAAGGTTGTATCTATATGTGAAAGCAAAAATTTTATTTTCACGCAAAAAAAAAATCGAGGAAAAAGATATAACCCAATGAAATATATATAAGCTCCGTGTACAAATCCTACACAATCCTACTACACCTTCTGAAGATGTCTTCTAAAAAACAGATCCAAAAAAAAGTCGTCCTATACGGTTTTAACGGTTTAACATGGTAAATCGGAGGTTTTTTTCTTTGGATAGAGAATAAAAAACTAAAATAGGGAGGTGAAAACCATTTTTCTCTAAGATGAACCGTTCTAATGTTACAGCCTGTCAAAGTCAAAAAATGTCATATTTTAAACGTCAATATCTCAAAAACTATTGAATTTAGACACAATGACATTTACAACATGCGTAGAATTTTGTTGGGTATCAGAAAATAATACAATATATAGGGTGTTCCATTAAAAAAAATTGTCAATCACGTGACGACAGTTCTATGAGACACCCTGTATAATATTCTTTATGTCAAAAAATGCACAATTAAACGTAAAAATTTACGGGTCGGAGCGTTTTTCCTAGATCTTTTTCCTTTAATTAATATTAATTTTATGCGGGACTTTTGGGAGACCCAGTATAGAAAAGGATGTAAAGACATCAAATTGGTCCAGTGGGGCTAATCTCGATTCAGAAGGCTTAGCTCCCCCTAGACCCGCTCTAGTTGCGCCTATGGTGGACAAATATATTTATGGCAAGAAAGCCAACAAAGGCAAGTAGAAATGTTCATTTCTTAGGTGTATACATTATGCTTTAAATTTTGTAATAATTGTCTAGAAAAAAAACTGGAGATTTTTAAAAGACGAAAGTGCATTTAGTTTTGTTAGAAAATAACAATTCGGTCGGTAAAATCACGTTTTGGTTGTATATCTTCAATTTTTGCACCATTTTGTGCACTCTTCATTACATATAAATTGATATTTGTACAAGTTCGGTACTATATTGTCATGTCATTGAAAAATACTAAATCTGAAATTTTTAAGCAATTTTAGACTTCTCTGCGACATTCTTGTTATCAGCAAAAAAGAAACCGATGTATTAATAAAAAAAAAATTTGATAATTTCCGCCTTTTACCGGTCTACGATATTATCCTTGCAATATTTATCTTAAGAGCTATCTTTAATAAATATTTTAATAACCTCTTAGGTCGATGATACCTCATTAATTTTTTTAAGTTATTTTTTAGTTTCTTATGAGCCAATTATAGGAATCAAGACGACAAAATGTTGATTGACCTTTAATAATTGTAAATAAACCTACTACGTACACAGGAGCAATCATAATAGTAGATTATACAACAAGAGAGGAAGTAAATTGAGCACGACGCCGTAGGCTGAGTGCTCAAGCTTTCGAGTGCGATATAGACAATCCACTCGAGTTGAACAGTATATTTTTTACGACGAAAGTTACGAACCTTTTGCTAAAAAATGTTAAAAAAAAGTTTGCAGGCTGCCGCACTCGAACTCACGTCCATTGAATTCGAAGTTCAACGCCCTACCGCTTCGACTACAGAATAATTTAAGAAACTATGGTAAAACTAACTTAATAATGATGCTACATGAAATTAATTTTCTATGCACATTCAGCAGGTTGCATTATTAATAAATCTATTATAGATGCGTATATGTTCTGTTATATTGAACAAATTAACAACATATTGTACCATATACTCACTATATAAATTATATAATTTAGTATCTTGAAAAATAAGGGGGAGCCTCAGTAAATATAATAAACTATGATTGATCAATACTTTGAAGAATGCTACAGAGAAATATAATTTTTATAACAATGTAACTAAAGGGAGATTTCCGGATTCGTGAGAACAAGGCACAGAGGAATGATAGGTCGGAGCTGTCTCTAAAGGGAAAAGGGAAATTTTTACGCACAGTGTTATATTCGTAGGATATTCTTTAGGATCACTTGTCGTTGTGATCTGCTAAAAAAATACTTTTTCCGTATTGTGTGCATTCGTGGAATTTCTCTATAAATATGAGAAATTTTATTTTTAAAGGTTGCAACACTGTGCAGCACTATTATGAAATTTTGCCGTACAGTTAACTGGAATTGCCTTCTTGTCTCGCCAGTACTAATGTAAAGAAAACAGCAAATTGCCATGTGGGAGTAGAAAAAATATTTAGAGCTAGATCGACAGTTCTTATATCGGGTGTTGCATCGTCGAGCGGGACATAAGAAATCCCATGTAATTTTAAATGGGGTCAATTATTGGCTTCTCTAATTATTTTAGAGAAAAATTCCATTTAGGTTTATTAAAGAGCACTAAAACCCACATTCAAAAGAATACCTTTAGATATTTTTGATGAGCCCGTTTACGGGTTATCGCCGATTTCTTTTTAACTATTTCTTCTTTTTATGGCCCTGTATTTGCGGGCACCAGTCAAGGTAAAAGATGACTGTCAAATAAAGTTGTAATTTTGAAATGTGTGCTTTATTGTTATAAAAAATCGTACATCGAGAATATTAGCCATGAATTACACTTCTGAAGAAAAAATATTGATGATTAAATGGTATTATCAAGGAAATAGTTATCAAAATGTGTCAGACATGTTTGCTGCTCTGTATCCGAATAGACCGATACCTGCAAAATCTACAGTCGAAAGGACTATCAAAAAAATTTGAGACAAAAGGCACTGTAATAAATAACTGCAGATGTGAAGAAAAGCAGGAACAAAGAAGAGATGCAAGAAATGATAGGGACTTGCAAAGGCAGGAACAAAGAAGAGATGCAAGAAATGATAGGGACTTGCAAGTTTTATTGTGCATGGAAGAAAATGATGGGAAGATCAGTACAAGGAAACTTGAGGATGACATAGGATTAGATCACACCATAGCGTTACGAGCTTTGAAACGACATAAATATTATTCATACAAATATGAAAAGCACCAAGAGCTAAGAGATAGGGACGAAATACGACGACAGGAGTTTTGTTTTGGTATAATTGAAAGAGCAAACATGGATAGGGAATTTTTTAAAACATTTGTTTCACTGACGAATGCACATTTACCTTAAACAATGAACCCAATGTTCAAAATTATCGATATTGGAGCAAAGAAAACCAACACAGGTTTGTCGAAACAAGGACGCAATATCCACAAAAAGTTAATGTTTGGGCTGGGATTTTCGGAGAAAATATTATCGGGCCATTATATCTTACACAAAATTTAAATGCAGAATATTTTTTTGAACTACTTGAAGATCATATTTTACCTACTTTACATGATGCCGCCAGGGAAAATCAGGAAGTTTGGTACCAAATGGATGGCTGCCCGGCACATAGTACCCTGGCTGTCCGGGAATATTTAAACCATGCTTTTAATGAAAATGTTATTGGCTTAAATCATACAGTAAATTAGCTAGCCAGGTCTCCTGATTTATCGCCAAATGATTTCTTTCTCTGTGGCCATTTAAAAAACAGGATATACAAAGATAAAAAATACCCAAATCTAGACGAGTTAAAAAATGCTATTTCTGCCGAATGCAATAGAATTTCAGTTTACCAACTAGCGAATGTAAGAAGAGAATTTTATGATCGCCTCGGTTATTGTCTAGCAGTCAATGGAGGAATATTTGAACATCTTCTTAAATCCTAAAGTTCTAACAATTTAATAGTACCTACCTATTAATTAGTAAAATATTGAAACATGTAAAATGTCATAATTAACCTTGTAATTGGATACTTTATTTTAGTTTTATTCAGATTAATTTGTACTCATAAATACACCTTTAATATTTTCGATGTACGAGTTTTTAATAACAATAAAGCACACATTTCAAGATGACAACTTTATTTGACAGTCATCTTTTACCTTGACTGGTGCCCGCAAATACGGGGCCATAAAAAGGAGAAATAGTTAAAAAGAAATCGGCGATAACCCGTAAACGGGCTCATCAAAAATATCTAAAGTTATTCTTTTGAATGTGGGTTTTAGTGCTCTTTAATAAACCTAAATAGAATTTTTCTCTAAAATAATTAGGGAAGCCAATAATTGACCTCATTTAAAATTACATGGGATTTCCTATGTCCCGCTCGACGATGCAACACTCGGTATAGATACTAGGTTTTTATGATATTTTTATTCGTAATAATATCTTGAAAATATATTTTCGCTGTAATGGGAATTGCTTACAGGTTATGGCTTTCTGATGAGTCCCGATAAAGACGAAACAGTCTCTCAATGTCTACCTGTGCCCCAGGGAACCCATTACCTTTGGTATCCCTGTGTACTTTATTGCAAAAGATAGACGCACTACTCTGTCCGGTTGCTGCTAAGTTTCTTTCTATATTACTATTATTATTATTTTCCTATAAATCGGTTTGTTTATTGAAAAACTATTTTCTTCAATTTTGTTCTGACCTCCTTTGTGCCTCGTGGCTACGCCACTGGTTAGAAATCTTTCCGTATTTAAGTGTTCATTGATTATTGTCGTGGTCATTAGTGTCATCACCCTCTATTGCAGTAAACAAAAGTGCTTGTTTTATACTTTGATTCTTTTGTTTATAATTAATCTTTACAACTATTTAACAATCAGTTATAAGTGTAACATAATTAAAGTTAGTGTAACCAGATTTCGAGTAAAATACTAGTCGATAGTTGCAATATGGTCGTTGTTTTTTTGTCTTAAAAATAGAGATATTGTGCAGAATTATTTCTGAAACCGAGAGGGCAGTGTGCCTAATAATTAAAAAGCTTAAAACATCTTGTTTTAATTATATTTGGCAGCAACTATCAAGTGCGACAGGTAAAATAAATATTAACATATTAGTTTAAATTAGATTTAGCAAAAATAGTATATGATAATAAAAAAGGTAAATCCACATTTTCACATAAATTTGTAAATACTTACTTTTCATATTCGACTAAATGACGTAAAAAATTTAAAGTAAGCAAAATAACTAATAAGTATAATCAAATTAGCAAGTATTTTTTATTTTTACCGGCTGTTAAAAATGTTTTATAATTCAGTTATCCTTATCAAATTTTATTATTACTGCGCCACAGTTTCTTTCAATTTAGTTGCATGAAATGTCATAAATGATTATATACAGGACGGTTAAAAACGGTAGACGTGAAGAAATAGTATTTTGTACTACAAGCAGCGGCATATTTAGAAATTTCGCCTGGGGGGGGGTAGTAAGCCATAAGTAAGTAGTAAGCCATGACCAGAAAAGTCAAAACAAATGTAATTGAATATAATGTTATATTTATAATTATTATATTTATGTTTATAAATGTTTATAATGTTTGTGAACTTATTTTCAATATCCAGTTGCATAATAAAAAAGAAGTTTTATTTAATTAAATAAATACGTAACTATCTATGGTTACCAATTTGTTTTAATATGACATTATATTCATTTATATTTGTTTTTACTTTGCTGGTCATGGCTTACTAGAAAAATAAAAACTATAGTTTTTTTCACCAAAATTTAATTAAAAATCGAAATAGTGCCAAAACTAGTAAATTTAGGTATAGGTATGACTTAACAATAATAAAAGATACTTACAATGTCTATCAGACGAGCCTAATAAATATAGGGTGTTTCATTTAAAAAAACAGAGTTATTGTATTTTAAAATTTTGTATATCTGGATGTCAACAGAAAACATCCTGTATAAAATTTTCGGAACTTAAAGATTTAGGACAGTTTTTCTATCCCTAAACTTAAAAGCTTACAAGAAATTTTCGATTTTCGATACTCTTTTTGAGAAATACAGGTCATTTTTTACTATCATGTTTTTTCCAAAATTTTAACAATTTTGTAAGGAAACAAAAAAAGCTAAAAAATATAGGGTGTTCTATTTAAAAAAATTTAACTTTTTATTGTAATACTTTTTTGGACCATCCTGTATGTTTAAAAATAATTTTAGAACATATATTTTTTTATACCTCACAACTTTTATAAAAACTTTTTTTTTCATATCTTTAATAGTGGAGACGGTATATTACTTTGTCAGACAAATGGGCCACCTTGTATATGTTCTTCGATTCTTTTTTCTGCACGAAAATAACTTTCCCACCCCCACATATAAGATACCACCTTATTATATATAAGTAAAAGAAAACCCAATTATTTGCTATTTTTTTCCACTAATTTTATGGAACTAAGTACATGCTCTGCTTTTTCAGAAATACCATTACAAAGCCTAGGACCCTACGAAAAGAGACCGTCGAAAAATTTAAAGGGGCCCCTTAGGGTTGTACGATTATGTCTCCTAGGAGTCATAGTCCCAAGCCTAGTTTTGGGGGTCCCTTTATACCTGAGATACAATGTGTATGGAGCACAGTTGTATCCTCTTGCAATGTCCGATATGAGAATGATTGATAATAGAGTTTCTACCACATGGTGTCAGGTAGGTTGACAACATTTTTTTTACGCAATGAGTTATTTTCTTCTTATTTGGCGATAAAAGTGATAATTGAAGCTGTAAAATTTGTATTCGAACCATGGGCGTACCCATTTTTTAAATATAAATTAAACATGATAAACAAAAACTTGTACTAATTGACATGTAATATTGCCCAAAAAATCCTTGTGAAAATATCTTATGCAAACGCCTATTTTGAAATGAAACATTCTAGATTGAACGTTGTCCGCCGCGCGACACTATTTCGAAGGTAAGTTGCATCCCAATTTAATAAAATCAAAGTAACGCCGCAATGGTAGACAGCTCGCAAAAATGTTCGGCCATTCGCAGCAGTTTGAGGGATTGCTATTACTTAACACTGTTTAAGTAAGCCCTATAAGAAACATCTAGAAACCGTTGTTAAGTAGATGAAAACTTAGAATACCCCGCGCGAACTGAAAGCATAACTGCACCCATCTCAGTTATGCTAAAGTGTATCTAGCTAGTATAAACAGAGCTGTAGTTACTTTACTTATTTAGTATTCACCTGAAGATGACTGGAGATACTTACCAGTTGAAACGTTGTGATGTAAAATAAATAAAGACAACGCAAGTCCAACTATTCTATCATTGTCTTTTCAAATTTAAAAAACTCTGAATCCTTCCAAAGATATTTGGGTAAAACAAAATTTTCACGATTTCGTTTTTATTTCTTTCTGACTCTATTTGAAGAGATATGTTAAAATAAAGTTTACATTTTTATTACAATTTTTTCTCCTCTACAAGTTGGTGTAATTAGATTTTTAATCCGACGTTTTGTTTTTTCAAAACCATCATCAACTTTGCCTTTTTAAATAGTCGGGAAATTTTATTTTATTATTTTTAAATTCCCCTCCTTCTTTATAATTTAACGACGTATCACACCTAGTATTAATAACACTTTTCGGACCTACAAATCCATCATCAATAGGAACACCTTAATTCAAATTTATCTATAAACTTTCTTTTGTTTTCAAAACCGACTAGAAATCTGGACGTCGACAACAAATCATGTAATATTTTTCTTCTCCTGAATAATGTTCCGTACCGTAATTTTTGTTTAAAAAACTACTGTCCCTCAACTACTTAAAAATATAAAATTTTTACTTCAGAGAAATTGAAATAAAGTTCATTTGCTCTAAACGATTACTTACATTAACCTAATCTGTAATTTGGCATGTATTTACAATTTATTTAAACAAGTGCCTGTCACAGGTCACAGTCTACTTGACAGTTGAAACAGATTAGGTTACGAAGATTGAAAATAAAATAAGACTAATTTAAATTTATTCTAATTGATAATGGGTTTTTAACAGTGGCGGCTCGTACAGTAGGGCCACAGTGCCATGGCCGTACCTACCTGTACACCAAGTTATTTTTTTACTCACACTCATAATCATTGCTTTGCATCTTTACGCTTCATTCTTTTTGTAACTGTGAATAATTTAAAATTCAAGACGTTGCGTTCATTTAATATATGATAACGCCTAACGGTGCAAGAACTCCCCGACGCCGCGAAAATTTCTTCGCGCTACCCAACGTCGGCGATTTCTATGTATGGCCATGCTGCTCATCGAAGGATCGTCGCTTATGAAAAAGATAATGATATATCGCCCTCTCTTACTGCCGCATAAGGAATTCAGAAATTTTGTCGCGGGCCAGATCCTCAGATCCATCCGGGATTGGAGGATTTACACGTGCTTTATTTTGTCGTTCCAATCGGATCAGACCTTCGTCTTTGTTACCACTACTTGATACTAGATGGCAGCTGTGTTGAATACGGTTTGCTCTGTCGAGATATTAATTTTAAAATAGTTTTATTTTAAACAGTTTTTACTGTTTAACATAGATTATTCTTGTAGGTTAGGTTTAGGTCAGTCCGTCGGTGGATTATAATAATATTCCTGATTCCGGTTTATCAATTTTAAAATAAAAGAGGAAAGACTTAGCGCTTTAGGTATGTAGCATGCCGAAAAACATTTTGTAAACAATATTGATGACTTCAAGAACAAAAGTGATTGAATCATTTTCAAATAACAAAAAGAACCACCTATAGAGTTTTCTTATAAGATAATTTAAGTGTTTTGTAAACATTTTTTGTTACAACTGTTGCAAATGCTCCATTTAATTAGTCGGTAAGTATTTCGATTTTTTTTATATACAGGGTTGTACAAATTCGATGCACAAGCATTGCTATCTCGGTAACTACAAGAGATAGAAAGTTTGGTAAATAGAGGCAAAGTTGCATATTTTATTGCTGAACAACTTGTTAAAAAGAAATTTAATCAAATTTCGATGATTTCCAGATATATTTTATTTTTTTATGACAAAAGTACTTATTATTTTTAAAAACCAAGGGCACGTTCTTAAGTCTTTTACAAGATAATAATTTCAAGAGGACAAAAGCGGCTTAAAAATTTTAAAAAAATTCAGGTCCGAATTTGAAAAAATTGAAAAACGAACGTCGTATCGGAAAAATAAGATTATTTTTTTGAAGAGCATAAAAAATTATCTTAAGTAAGTGTCTTGGTTTGTCCAAAAAATCAATATTTTGTGGTAAAGACAATAAAAACACAAATTAATTTTTTCTTATTTTTTTTTCGGATGCTCCGGAAGACATCGGATTTTTTTTAAACAAATAATTCATCATTAAAATGTGCAACTTTGTATCTATTTAACCAAATTTATATCTCTTATAGTTACTGAGATAGTACTCTCATCAAAGATTTTTGACTTGATATTTTGGCCCCACCTGTATCGACTATCACGAGCCGCCACTGTTTTTTAAGTCGGAGACGTGTTATTAATACTAGGTGTGACACGTCATTAAATTATAAAAAAGAAAGTTAATTTAAAAATAACAAAACAAAATTTCGCGACTATTTTAAAAAGCCTCGAAAAACCAGAGTTGATGATGGTTTAGAAAAAACAACTTATAGAGAAGAAAATATTATAATAATAATGTAAAATTTGTTTTAATAAATCTCTTCAAACAGAGCAAGAAAAAAATAAAAATGAAATCGCAAAAATTAGGTTTTGCCCAAATATCCTCGGAATGATTCGAAGATTTTTAAATTTGAAAACACAATGTTGCAGAATTTAGTAAGGCGCAATTTTTTCCTAATTTAACTATCTCTGTATCTTATATGGTTTACGAGATCTCTGAATAGTGCATTCTTATCTTATCTGGGACACTATGTATATTGCGTTTTATAAACCAAAATGTAGGATTTAGTTAGATGCAGACAAAATAAATATTTATGTGCAAAAATATTTACAATCATATCAAGGTTTGTGTAATAAAGTTTTATATGGTTACAGAGGAATTCAGAGCATTATTTAATTCTATTATGATTTACTAATCCGGTATTTAATTACGTCAATTCTAAACTTTCCCAAATAACTGTTGTTTTAATTAATTAAGTTATTGTTATATTACTTATCTGTTTTTACAAAATTTATATCTCCAAATAAAACGTAACCTGTAATTATTAAAATGTTGTAGTAAAGTGTAATTTAGTATCTTTTTGCTGTTTAATAACAACATTTTTGGAACTCGTAAAACCCATTTTTTTATACAAAACTATAGTCTATTTCAGAAAGGTGTAAAGTAATAAAAGCTCATTAGGTGTGCAAAGGGACTACAGAGTGACCCAACGAATATTTAAGCCACTTTCATAATTTCGCATTGATTTCCTTGCAAAATTCTTTATTTTCATCAAGTCCAGGTAGTAGCACCCGGGTTTGAGTCAATTTATGGGTTTTGCCTATTGTTATCCATTCACAAATACTGAAAATGGTGTGACAAAGGCGTGCATTATGTACATAGTATTAGGTACACTAATTTGTTATTAAACATTACAAAAACATACAAAATACCTACATTGTACAGAAATTAAATTATAAAAAATCATAATATTCCTCGACATCTAAGGAACTGTCATTGACGTATTAATTAACGGGTCGACGGTCCGATCGATTAGGTGGTCAAGATCCCACATTTTCTCCTCTTTTATAATGACATGATGGACTGCTTTTCGCCAGTCCTCTGATGGTGTCACTTCCTTAATGGCTTAATTAAACAGTAGCTTTACGTCTTTTATTTTGAATGTCGTGTTGTGTTTTGCTACAAATCCTTTCACTTCCAACCATTTAAGTTCTATAGGATTTAGTTCGCAATGGTATGGCGGTGTGCGCAGCATGGTTACACTATCTTTTTTAGCTATATCTTCCACGGCATATTTCACAAAATGATGTTTGTGTAAATTTGCTATAGCTAATAGTTCCTTCTTTATCAAATTATCTTCAAATTCAATACTTTTGATAGTTAACCAATCGATAATTTCTTGTTTTCTTTAAGATGAAGTTCAAGTCTTCTCTGTGCTTCGTGAATGATAGCTTGCGTTATTCATAACTACTACTGAATCAGCTGAAAGATATTTTATCATTTCACCAAAATAGTCCTGTAAAACATTCGAATTCATGTCCTCGTGGTAATCTCCCGAATTGAATTACACAATTACTTGAAATTTTAATATTACAAACAATACTATTTTATCTTAATACCCGTTAACCTAATTTTCTAAAGTTTTTGGTTAGTTATTTTATCATAAATAATTTAATGCACAAAATTTACGTGCGCCTATGGCCGACACCGAAAATAAATAGACTATAGTTTTGTTCGCAGTAAGAATTCTAAACCGATTCGAAACAATTCGTATGCGCAGTTTAGATAATTCGCAGTTAAAGAATTTTTTGATCTGCGCACGCCATTATTTGAACTGAGCATGCCAATAGTGCCGAATCGGTTCAGAATCCTAACCGCGAGCAAAGCTATTAAATTAGATCAAAAATTTTTACTTTGTTAAAATTGTTGTAATAATAATTCGGGTATTAATTTTGACTTTTATCACTCTTAATTTTACTGGATATCATTTAAAAACTTTTCCTTGTGTTCATAAAATATTTTTAATAAACCTCTAATAAACCAGTGAACCAGATAAAAGGATTAAAATTAATTTAAACTTTTATAACAGGTGGGTCTTTAGGTCATAAAATTATATTAGTAAAAAAAATGAAATTAATAGTCAATATATAAAATATTATGGATTTGTCATTGTTAGTAATATATTATTGGGGGGTGACGTAGATAAACATATAAAAATCAATTTTTTATTTTCTCAAAAAAAAAAATGGATCACTGATAAAGGTTGGCGCATGAAACAAACATCTTACAACTGGAAAGCTTTAATTAAAATAAACCGAAAGTGCAAAGAAATAGGAATATTTAACCTTACAAAATTTAAAATTTAAAATCCGAAATTCTTAAAATAAAAGTAAGAATAGTAATTTAAATTTTTCAAAAATATAGACACCTCAAGACGCTCCATTTATTCTAAAACAAGTGGAAATGCAACGACAAAACAACGCAACAATGCAAAAAAAAATTGTTCTGACATCAGCTTTGGGTATCCGAATGGAGGGGGGGATACTAGCATAAGCATTTGGTTACTGCGGCGGTGACTCAGCGGTGAGTCACAGGCATTTAATGGTGGCGTTCAATCCTCGGAGTGGGCGTATGCCTATGCGTTACCTATTGTGCGTATGTACCGGGTGGTCAACTAAGAATGACCACCGGCCATATCTCAGAAACTAGTAATCGTACAGCATCCGGGTAAATTTTTTTATGACAAAAGTGCCCAAGAGAAAATGCTGAAAATTATTTTCAAGTTCCGAATTTTGCCGCAAGAGGGCGTAATTGAAAAGTAAATTTTAAAATTCTACATATCTCCGAAAATTCCACATTAAGGTATATCTTTGATAACACCATTAAAAAGCTTGGACAATTATGCATCATTTTGGTCTTATGCTTATTGGCGTACCAACTTTAATAAGAGGGGAGGAAACTGTTGAAAGTGTAATCAGTTAAATCGCTGTAACTTTTAAACGACCTATCCGATTTTAACAAACTAAAGACTGTTTGGAAGAGAAATGTATGCACTGTCACCAATGGTATTTAGTGGTCCATAATAGTTCTCAAAAAAAAAGCTAGAGGGCGCAATTTGCAATAATAACACATTTTTTGATTTTACTCCGAAAAAATAAATTATACGGTATAATTATGATAAAAAAAGTAGTAGAAAAGTAGATGAAATTTGCTAGAAAAAATATTAAAACCGCAGCTCGATATCTCCGTTCGTTTCAGCGTTATAGCCAATAGAATAATTTTTAAAACTAAGCGATTATATATTTTTTAGAAAAAAAGTGGTACGCCACTGATATTTTTCCATGTGGATATCATTTCTGATTAGCCTGGTCAATTCTGCATAAAAATGGTCTCTTGCGTTTTTCTCCTCAGGCACACCGTTCTTAATTAAAATAATTAAATTAAATTAGGTCTACTATTATTATTAACAATGATAATGCAAAATTTTGTTTTATAAAAATTGGTGGAAATGACTACCTTCATTTAATAAGCATGCATGAAGCTAATTTAATTTAATTATTTTAATTAAGAACGATGTGCCTGAGGAGAAAAACGCAAGAGACCATTTTTATGCAGAATTGACCAGGCTAATCAGATCCACATGGAAAAGTATCAGTGGCGTACCACTTTATTTTCTAAAAAATATAGTATAATCGCTTAGTTTTAAAAATTATTCTATTGGCGATAACGCTGAAACGAACGGAGATATCGAGCTGCGGTTTAAATATTTTTTCTAGCAAATTTCATCTACTTTTCGATTATGGTATCATAATTATACCGTATGATTTATTTTTTCGGAGTAAAATCAAGAAATGTGTTATTATTGCAAATTGCGCCCTCTAGCATTTTTTTTTTGAGAACTATTATGGATAACTAAATGCGATTGGTGAAGTGCATACATTTCTCTTCCAAACAGTCTTTAGTTTGCTAAAATCGGATAAGTCGTTTAAAAGTTACAGCGATTTAACTGATTACACTTTCAACAGCTTCCTCCCCTCTTATTAAAGTTGCTACGCCAATGAGCATAAGACCAAAATGAGGCATAATTGTCCAAGCTTTTTAATGGTGTTATCAAAGATATACATTAATGTGGAATTTTCGGAGATATGTAGAATTTTAAAATTTACTTTTCAATTACGCCCTCTTGCGGCAAAATGCGGAACTTAAAAATAATTTCCAGCATTTTCTCTTGGGCACTTTTGTCATAAAAAAATTTACCCGAATGCTGTACGATTACTAGTTTCTGAGATATGGCCGGCGGCCATTCTTAGTTGACCACCCGGTACAATGGGTAACTCGTTAATATATCGACACTGTGGTTTGTAAAATATGTCGAAACGAGCGGTTCTTAAGTGTTTCTAGTAACTGGATTGGAAAATGTGTCGCTAAAGTTTCGAAGGACATGTGCCTCGAAACAATTTTATAATTTTATTCGAAAATGTTTCGAAACGTTTCGCAGCAAGGAATTTGTGTCTAAAATGCTACTTGGGTTACGCAATCAATTATTTTATATCTCTTTTAAAACTGGATCGTACCAGTTAAACTATACCAACATCACAATTATTATATCTTATAAACAATTTTTAGCTCTCTAGATTAAAAGTCGTAGAAACAACTTTAGTCCCTACCCTTTCTGAAAATATTTACATTCATTACAAATTTATTCCGGATGCGTTGCCCTTCGCCATGATAAAAATATATAAGTCTGCCTCTGTTATAGGGGCCAAAATTCATTAGCTATGCCACTGATTGATACTCAAAGATGGGTATTTGGCTGATTTTTAAATAAAACGAAATATTGATAAAAAAATAAAATAACAAATGAGAATGAATGAATATGCCCAATAATAGATATTAATTTTGTTACAGAGACAAAGAATAAAAACAAACACTACTTTTAACGCTTTTCTACTACCAGAAGCACCAACTCTATCTAATAGTTTAAAAGCTATTTCTATGGTAAGACATCTGGTCCTTGAAGATGACACAAAGGAATATTGGGGATTTTATCTTCTAAAAGGATCTTCAGTCACCGTAAATACTTGTGTAAGGTAAATTAAAGTAAAAAACCATACTACAAAGAGGCCGCTCGTGCCAATTCATAATAAAGAAATACTGAGAGACTGAGCGCCTGGCATCAATTTTTTAAATTCCTTGGCAACCTATAGTAATGCCAATCGGTTAAGACGTTATGCCCAAAACTAAAAATAAAAATATAGACAAATTGATAACCTCATTCTTATTCCTACCTTATGAAAAAAGCCTTAAGTAAAACATTCCTGTTTAAAAAATGTTTTTTTAAATAACTTTAGATGGCCTGGAGCTTCGCTGATTGTAATACGAGGTCACCGGCATCTTCACGAATGCGCTTATATTGGAGATGATTCTTCAGAAGAATTAGATGAGCTTATGGAAGCCATTAAGGAAGGGACCTACCTCGGTAAAAATGAAGATCTTGTAAAAATGAATAATTCTAATGAATCTATAACCAATGATCCAGAGCTGATGAAAAGGCATAGAGCTGATGTAACATTTCATAGGTAAGACACTCAATGTTTCTTAAACTCAGTGGTACGCTAATGGTGGTGACAGCACGTACATCCTTACTTTTGATGAACCCAAGTATATCCAAAACGCTTTCAGTTTGCGTATAGTGTGTCACAGTCTAGAGTTTAAGACATAATGCTTCATACATTACAGTAATATAGTAGTTCGTACAAGGGTGGATATAAAAGGATATATGATGTTCCAGTGGCGACTCGCGGTCTTAAAAAATGATGAAGAGCAAGGTATAGTGCGGGTACTTTAACAAACATTGACTAAAAACCCGTGTAACAAAACGTTTCTCTTATCCTCATCTGTCCAACGACTGAATGGAGTTTCCAACAAATTACAAACTATGTCATTAATTGGGTTCATTTTTAAAACACACAACTAAGTAGGTACGTACACTTCTAAATTAACTGAGAAATAAAAACAAAACTTTTTAATCACACAGTAAATTACGTAAAAACGATATCTATAACCGTAAGTTTCGCGAAGCCTCAAAATAAATTCCTGACGATTAGGCGAACCAATGCTAAAACAATGATACGACTGATCTATTTTTAAATTGCCCTTTATCATAATGCAAATTGTTACATGCTGTTTGTGTGACTGACGTCACGTAACCATAGCAACCAACGGTGAATATCAAAGCCATGTTAGGTGTTGGGTTTTCACTTGCTTTGAGCTAACGGACACGGTCGACTGGGGCACGCCAAAATGCAATTATTGTTCATCGGAGTTAACCGTGGCCCTATTATGAATAGCTACATTCGAAATAAATTAATATTATTAATTCTAACCTAATTATTTTTAAAAGGCAAAAATGGTAGCTGGTACATTAATATTTAATAGTGTCGAAAACTTTCCTCCTGGTTTTATTTATTTTTCATGACGAGCCGCCCCTGTGTATTACTTAAAAGTCATTACGTTTTAGCCCAGTTCATCAAGTGAACAAAGAAAATTACACGCTTAAAGACAATGTAGATATGTCCGAGCTAAATGACCCAAAAGTGATGAAAACAATCCTTGAAGCTATTCAAAATAAAAAGAAAAAGAAACAAAAAGTTGAGCCTGAAACTCATCCACATTTTAAAAGAAATACGACTGTTGCTAAGAATGAAACTGGAAATTTTAATATTCATGCGCCAGGTTTGTATGCTTATTAATACATTAATTTAAAAAAAAGTTTAGTGTTGATTGCGTTCAGTAAAATTCTAAAAGTTATTTAAATATTACTTCTAAACGGTGGTTTGCCCCTTTCTATATACTATGGATGTTTTGGTGGTAGCTTATAAAGGTGTTTTTTCAAATATTTGCAACTAATAGAGTTTAAAAATTAAAAAACAAACGGATATACCATTAAATCTTAATTTTTTACTAACCTCATAAGAGACCCCTAACCGAGGTAGTGGCTCAGAGGTGAGATACTGGCATTTGACCGAGGCGGTCCGGGTTCGATCCCCGGAGTGGGCATACGCATACTAAAAAGAGTATGTCCGAAATTTAGTAGGTTTAAGAATGCAGGAAAGGGTGTAAAATGTATCTTCTCCCAACCCACCCCATTCACGCCGGTAACCACGCCGGATGAGATCGGACATCTCGTGGGGTGCGGAAGAAGATACACACTCCCCAATCGGTAGGTCATGCAATGGCAAGAAATCAAGGGTTGATAGCCCTTGGGGGGTGTCACATGACTGAGAAGTCTGGAATGGCCCTGGCAGTGAACGAAGAGGTAAAAAGCCTCATTCAAAAAAAGGGCAAGAAATGACAAGAGACCCCCTAAACTCATTTTTTTACATTTCTTTGTTGCTTCGCTATGGCTGTATACAAAGTATAAATATTTTTGACAAAATATGTAATTAATTTTTTAGGTGAAGATCTTCCAGTTTCATCTCAAGAGCTCCTAACTCAATTTCTAAACAGATTAGAAAGCATGGGTGACAAGGGCCCAAAGATGTTGGAAGAACTTAATAAAAAATTTACCAACCAAGAAAAAGTTCCCGAAAATATAGATCCCAATAACGACAATGGTATGTCAAAAAGAAACGAACCTCACGCCCTGGAAACTCAAGGACGACATTATCATAAACCTGCAGTAAATTTTAACAAAGATATTGACAATCGCAGGAGACGAAGAAGAGATGCGGCGCAGGTCCTTCAAGATCTCAATAAAGATGATAATAAAAATAATATTGCTGTTGAGGAGGTAAGACCACTGGCGTCAAAATAATTTGACTTCACGGGGGCACGGGCGTGCAGAAATACTTTTTCGAGGGGGGATGAATCATTTGGCATACAGCGGAAGAAAGCTATACCGTTTTGGGGTAAAAGTCTAGTTGTAATAGGGATTTAAACACTCTAAAATAATAATTGAGTCCACCACCTCGTGTTTCTTAAAATAATGGATATCTTGGAGATATAGAGACAATCTTTTAACTATTTCGTTTTTATTAGAACTCTACGGTCTGCCGTAACCTGTAACAACTCTAACAAAAGTTTTGAAGTTTAGGAAGGGCTCAGAAACTGTAAATTTCATTATAGAGATCTATACGGGCCGGGTTTTCATCTCGGGTCTTGACGCGGCCGGCCACTTAATCAATAAAGGTTCGGGTTTTCGGGCCCTAACAATTTTTTTCGCGGCTGTCGGGCTCTACTTCATTATACTTGACAAAAATAGTTTTACCGTTTTATTTAGCATCATTTTCTTTTTTAAAATAATTTCAGGGATTTGTACAAAGTCCAGACGGCATAGCAAACCACAGAGGATTGATAAATGAAACCACCGACCATGATATGAGTAACAGTGAATTTTGGTCATCTTTTTCTAGTTCAGAAGAGGCACTGCTTAACTGTGAAGGACTTATTTTAAATTTGCCGTTGACGCCCCATCACAACTGTCGAAGAGACTTAAATGAGCACGAAGCTGAAGAGACTTACTTAGCTAACTCTATAACCTATAGGTAAGTCGCTAAACAAAATATGGGTTAGAGGTAAAATTACTGTGAACTTGGATTGTTTAAATGTTACATTTCTGGTGAGAGATATCCAAGATTTTAAACACTCAGTAGTTCTCAGATACGAATATTTAATAATTGACTTTTCTTGCATATTTTGGTAAGCGAAATAAGCAGCTTAATAATATTCTTGAGCTTAACGGTGCATCTTAGAGCCAATGGCGGCTCGCGGTTTTAAAAAATGGTGAAGAGCTAGGTATAGTGCGGGTACTTAAACAAACATTGACTAAAAACCCATGTAACAAAACGTCTTTCCTCATCTGTCCAACGACTGAATGGAATTTCCAACAAATTACGAACTATGTCATTAATTGGATTCATTTTTAAATTACACAACTAAGTAGGTACCTACTTACACTACTGAATTAGATAACTGAAAAATAAAAACGAAACTTTTTAATTACACAGTAAATTACGTAAAAACGATATCTATAACCGTAAGTTTCGCGAGGCCTAAAAATAAATACCGCGAACCAATGCTAAAATAATGGTGCATACGAGTGATCTGTTTTTAAATTGCCTTTCATCATAATACAAATTGATGACTGACGTCACGTAACCATAGCAACAGTGAATATCAAAGCCATGTTGGGCGTTGCGTCTTCACTTGCTTTGAGCTAACGGACACGGTCGGCTGGGGCGCGCCAAAATGCACCAGTGTTTATAATTATTGTCCATCGGAGTTAACCGTGGCCCTATTATGCATAGCTACATTCGGATTAAATGAATATTATTAATTCGAACATAATTATTTTTAAGGGCTAAAATGGTAGCTGTATTGGGTACATTAATATTTAACATTATCGAAAACCTTTTCTCCTGATTTCATTTTTTTTTGGTGGCCCCTTCACCTACTTCACCTGACGAGCCGCCACTGCTTAGAGCAAAATTATATTTTATTAATATTTTCTTTATTTTCAGGGTTCCTGTAAATGGCTACTACTTTTTTGTTTTCAACAGTGAAAACGAGGTTCAACCGAACTACATCCGTGTCCAGTTTCATCTGAACAAGGCCGTTTATAATTTAACAAACACAGTAGCCGTCTGCGCCAATACGTCGCAGACGTGTGAAGTCGACCTTAAGTTTTTCTCCTCAGAGAAATTAGTATTGGAATTGCCAATAAAGGAAAACGATACATTCTGGAACGAGGAATTTATCGTCGAGTCTGAATGTGAACCAAGAACTGCGTTGTATGCAGTTTGTGTGATAGCCGTACCTGTTATTATTATACTTGTAGCTTTTTCGTAAATATAGGTTTAGTATTAAAACATTGTGTTTTTTTAAGACTGTGAGGGACTTAAACTGGAATAAATTCGGTAGAAGGTGAGGTTTTATCACCATGGGCGTCCGAAGGAACTTTTCCAGGGGGGTAGGGGGAATCATATTAGGAAATATTTTTGTTTTTAGCACTTCAACAAACCACAACAAATTTAAAAGAATAGTAAATCACATAACATAATAAATAGGTAACAACAACTAGCTAAACAAAATATTTAAACATTTTTAAATACAACAAAATCTTAATAATTATTCAGGTTGGTTGGAAAAAAAATGTTCATTTTCTTGATTTTTTGCATATTCATCAATAATTTTTTGGATTAAAATATCTTTTTTTTTCTTTACACAATTGCGCTGAACACTCATTATACGTAGACCTCTCTTGTGGTAGGGCCATAATGCATGGTCCTAAAAAATGGCATTTACTTTTGCCCAAATGTCATCATCAATCATCAAAAATATCAAAAATTAATTTCAGAATTATTTACAAGCCAATAAATTCATGAGAACGTTCACCATGGGCTTATCTCGTTTAAGGCCGATATCAGCCTCAAACAGATATCACAATGTTATTGAATGTGCATGAGCCCCAATTAGGGGGATGCATCCTTGAACAACGAGGTTGTAAAGTTAGAACTCGGTAAACCACAAAAAATATTTGTCATTTTTTTTATGAACAAGGGTCTTTAAAAATATGATGATGGAGTTGAGGCAAAAACTAGAGAAATAAGAACTCAAAGTCTTTGAGATCTTATTTTTTTCCTTCTTAGCCTAAATTATTTTTTTTTAAAAACGCTCAAAAATCGCACAGAATATAATGAACGATCGAGTTCTGGTTGTCTGTTGTATATATAAAAAATAAGAGATCTTTTGACTTTGTTACTGAGATGTGCCGAGTGTCGCAACTTATATTTAGAGCGAGGGGGGCTCAAACCCGGTGTAGAAATCCTACATACCTCCTGAAAATGTCTTCTAAAAAAAATGTTCTATTTAGAAAAGGATTTAAGAAAACCAATAATTGATCCAGGGGCTAATTCCGATTCAGGGGGCTAAGCACCCCCCCTAGTTACGCCTATGGATGTGACGGCACCCTAGCCAAGTTTTAATTTGTTTTTATAAGAGATTACCTAATTTGATGTCATTTTATATATTCGTAGTAATAAAAAAATATTTTTCTGCTTTAATTTCTGATTGCATATTTTGTTTTTAAACTACACTATGTCCAACTGCACGTCAGATTAACCTCTGCATTGAAGATCAAAAAGGACGACATTTTTTTTATCCTTACTTCTTGATTCGCCGATTCTATATGTAAAACTTTATTTTCTAAGCCACAGGATCTACTGGTGACACCCTCGATCCTCGGTTTCATCCCTTAGCTGACGTGTGCTCCTCCCCTATTTAGATAGGAGCATATTGACGCGTCAAAACACCCTTTGTTGTCACATTAAAATCAAGTGTGCGTCAAAATTAAAGTAAACACTGGTGTACGATTCTTATCGCCCTTATCAATATTGAAAATATTTCTGGGAAGATGCACAAAGAAAACTGAACAAATTTTCTTGTACAAGAAATTTTATAAATATTTATTGCTAAAAAGTTAAAGGATTTATTTAAAGAAGAGGAATTGCCAACATTGGCGCAACCCAACAAATATGTTTGGGGATGCAAAAGAAATTCGTATTATGTAACACAAGAAATTGTCGCTCAATTTTTTCTGTTATTTTAAAGTAAAGATTTAAAAATTTGAGGAGTTAATGGTGATATTTTGCAAGCCAACAAAATCCCTCCAATTGATTTTTCAGGCCGTAAAATCTTCGCACTGGCTGATACCTGAAACCGGATTCTCGATTCGCTGGAAATAATTATAATTGCCGCTGAATATGAAACAGGTTTTTACAAAATTGTTTGTGTGGATTCCTAGAAAATCACGTTTGAAATAGCGTTTAGAGGGATTTTGTTGGTTTGCAAAATGTCACCAATAAATGTGTAAATTAACATTTTTCGGCTGATTTAAACCTTCAAATCCACTTCCGGTTTACCGGGAAGTGAAGGCAAAATTTTAATTTTAAATGGAAACCCTTCCTTTTTATTCGATAATTGATTTTATTATAAAAATAACCATTTGCCAAGATCTATTCCTAACTTAAATTTTCAAAACGTATGAATAATAGATATTAAAAAACGTATTTCATAATCATAATCTACTTTCTATTGTGTATTCGTGAATCGAGGTCACGTGTTAGAAAATAATAAAAAAACTTAAATGGTCACAACTAACCACCGACTAGCAGCCACCCTTATTGTATAATATAAACGTGCTGGGAACTGTTTAGGGTGGATAACAGCAAAAAATAAAAGATTATGTTAAAATAAAAATTATTCTGTATCTTAGTTGTGCAATGTGCATATCTTATATTATTATTTTGACGTAGACTTGGTACACTGTAAAAAAATATGGTAAAATTTCATAATACTTTTTTACACTATATATTCATAAATTATTCTTTTTCACTTTATATAAGCTATATTTCCATAAGTAAGTAATATTTCTTTACGGATATTATAAATTTAAACCTTTATGAAAATTTACTAGGGAACATTTTTTTTCCGCTATTGGTTATGCAAAATTACAGTTATTTATTTTTACAATGTATACAGGGTTATTCCTAAGTTGATACTTCTTTTTAAGCTGTGTGTAGAAGGCATTAAAATAAACAACATTTTCAAATACCCTTTTTAAAAAAACTTAAAAATAGACAGGATACAGAAGTAAAAAATCTAAGTGCGGGTTTTGGGTCATCAAAACGTAGCATACTACACTTTATGTTGTTTTTGTCTTATTAGTCATGCAATTGACGGTCGGTGGTTAGTTATTTATTTGGCAATACGCTGCGTGTGTTTTTCTGAAGCAAGTTAATTTTAAATTGGTGACACGTGAAAATGGTAAAATTTGAAAACAATGAGCTAGTAGATATGGTACTAATTTACGGTGAGTGTCGTCAAAGTGCGTCTGCTGCTTCGAGATTATATGCAGAAAGCTTTCCCTTGCGGGCTGAACATCGGTTCAGAATCAAAGCCAATTTGCGATCTATTTCTGAATCTGCGAATCGCAGACTGTGAAGCGCAAAATGTCGTTTCCAGGGCCTATTTTCTCAATAGGCCCGGGCCTACGGCCCCGGCCGAGCGGAACTGTATAGGAAGGTACTTATTCGAGTAGTTCAAGACTAAATACTTCATTTACAAAACCGAGAAGCTTCTAAACTTTTTTATTGTAAAGTATTTTATGAAATTTAGGCCGATTGACAGATTTATTTATTACTGTTTGCAAAACAAAAAACAATCGCAAAAAATCCTGACATTTTTGTGTTTTTGGTATTTGTTCAATCCCATGCCTCGTGACGATGGAAATATGGTATTTATATTTTTTAAAACAATTATTTTAGGTAGAATTTTTATTTCGATTTAAATTTATTCAAGAATACAAATTCAACTTTAAAAGAAATTTATACAGAATTATCTTATTAATTTAAAAATATTATTAAATAAAAATAGCCGTAAAAGAAAGGCGGACGGATCAAAGGGCCCGACAAGCATTATGCACCAAGCATTTTTATTAGTCTAGCAGGCAAGAGGCGAAAAGGTTGATTTATTCTTTAATCTATATAGGCTTGAGATTTTTTTTTATTGATTTTATTTCTATATATACCTATTTTTGTATATAATTTAATTTTATTATTGTTTTTGTAGTAATTGCTTTTGCTTTTAAGGCTTTTTTCCTCTTAGTTCGCTGTCAGGGCCATTCCCGAGGGGAACTACAGCTTAACGTGGGTTCCGAACCACGATCCTCGGTCATGCGACACCCCCCAAGGGCTATCAAGCCTTGTTTCTTTGCCATTACATGATCTACCGATTGGGGAGTGTGTATCTCCTTCCGCACCGCACGAGATGTCCGATCTCATCCGGCCTGGTTACCGACGTGAATGGGGTGGGTTGGGAGATGATACTTTTTACACTCTTCCCTCCATTCTTAAATCCACTCGAATGCCAGTAACTCACCTTTGAGCCACTGCCGCGGTTTTGTAGTAATTAATTTATTTCCTTTATGATATATGTTCTTGTAGTTCACATTTTTTAAAAAACAGATACGAAGCACTGTCCGCTAGCCGATAATTTTCGTTCTTGATACAGGAGAATGCAATAACTACATCGAATCTTGTCCAAAGAAATAGTTCAAACTCGAAAAAACATATTATTTTTTTAACGTTGATTTCTATGGGTTTCTGGTTAAAAAAGTTAGAAAAGGCAAACTTAATGAGATCTCTTAAAATATTTTTGATTTAGAAATAATCATGGTAACGTCTTAAAGTAATAATTTTAATAATATCTGTTAATATTCAGCGGTAGAAATTGTTGGGTAATGGTCAGTAAAATAGCTTAGAAGTTTAAATTTAATATTTAGCCCACGTTTTGACCTCTAAAAAGGTATGAGATTTATTGATTATAGAATGTAATGTTTTTTAAATTTAATTGTTATTATTGATTAATATTTAAGAATAGTAACTCCTAATAGGATATACCTATGAAGACAGTACATTAAGATATACAGGGTGATTCCTAAATTGATACTTCTTTTTTAGCTGTGTAGAAGGCATTAAAATAAACAACATTTTCAAATACCATTTTTCAAAACACTTAAAAATAAGGTACTAACATTCATTTATTACACTATGGATCATACGGTTCTGCCTAACTTGCCCGTTGAATAACATTAAGTAAACTTCTAGGTGTAGGATGAGCCCGCAAGTGAAAGCGTTCTCCGTATAATCTCGAAGCAGCAGCCGCACTTTGACGACACTCACCGTAAATTAGCACCATATCTTCTAGTTCATTTTTGTGTCAAATTTTACCATTATCACGTGTCACCAATTTAAATTAACTTGCTTCAGAAAAACACACCGCAGCGTATTGCCAAATAACTCACCACCGACCCGTAAATTGCATGACTAATAAGAGATAAGACAAATAACATAAATTATAGCAGGCTACGTTTTGATGATCAGTCCCGCACTTAGATTTTTTACTTCTGTATCTCGCCTATTTTTAAGTTAAAAAAAAAGGTAAATATTTAAAAATGTTTATTTTAATGCTTTATATACACAGCTTAAAAATAAGTATCAAATTAGGAATCACCCTGTATATATAAATAAAATGTATTTACTCTTTTCCCCCTGGCTCCAACTAGACCCCCACTACCAGAAAAATTAATAAAAATATAAATAATGAGTTCTCCAGAAACTTTTTACATGCCTTAATTTGAAAATATTGTGTGTATGTTTGGTTACACAAAACCATAAAATAGTGTTCCTCTTTTATCAATATCTAACACTCCAATGGAAATTAAAATAATCCATAACCCTAATAGCCCAATATTAAAATATATTAAGGGGTGGAAAGTGTCGCAATAACCCTCGGTGATTTTTTAATCTTTAGATCGGATCGTTTTTGGTCCTTGAGCCCAAATTAATTTGGATGAGGGGATTAAAAACGCGTGCCAAAACAAATTATACTTTGGATTAGCTTTTTGACTCTCTTGTTCCCACGAAGATGAGAAAAGTTGAGTTGATGAAAGTTCTCGGATGATTTATAAATAAAAATCTAAAATTGCTTGTAAAATTATATAGTCTATTTCAGAAAGGTATAGGGTAATAAAATGGGAAATTCCGTCCAGTTCGGCTCAATTTTAGTATCGGTAAATTTTGTGCATTAAATTATTTATGATAATGAACTAAACAAAAAAAAAGAAGATACTTTGATAAAGAAGGAGCTATAGCAAATTTACACAAACATCGTTTTATGAAATTATGCCGTGGAAGATATAGCTGAAAAACATAGTGTAACTGTGCTGCGCACACCGCCATATTATTGCGAACTAAATCTTATAGAACTTATATGGGCGCAAGTGCAAGGATTTGTAGCAAGATATAACACGACATTCAAAATGAAAGGACGTTAAGCTACTGTTTGATCAAGCCATTAAGGAAGTGACACCAGAGAACTGGCGAAAAGCATTCCATCATGTCATTAAAGAAGAGGAGAACAGGTGTGAATATTTTTTTAATTAACCCAGAAGTTAGTATCAAATTTTAGTTCTTAAATAAACTAAACTGAAAAAATAACGATCATTTTGGTGATTGGATAGGGTTGCCAATTTTCGGATATTGGAATAAAGGGCACATTCGGAAATATTTTTGGGTGCCCCTGTACGGACTGTACAAACCTCCATTTTGTGATCTCGAATAACAATTTTGGGCTAATAAATTTGGGGCTAGAAAAAATAACGCAGAAACTAACATATTACTATATAAACTAGTAGGTAACTATAAAACTAATTAAAAACTCTAAAATATGTTATCAAACACATCTTCATTATTAATTTTACGTAAAAAATTTTCACAAAAAATAACGTAAAAACTAACAAATTACTTAAATGCATTTATTTATTTTCGGATTTTAAAGGACATTTGCAGTCCTTTCACACCTTTCAATAGGACAAAGGACATAACTTTAAAATAAAGGACTGTCCTTTCAAATAAAGGACGGTTGGCAACCCTATGATTGGATGTCATATAAAAGTTAAAAAAGGTCAATTATAAACAGTGGCGTATTTAGGGGGGGGGGGGGGGGGGGGGCTGCCGGGCTGCACTCCCCCACCCCGAGCCTAAGATCTCGGATCTAAAAGTCTAATTAACCTAATTTTTTATCTCACGCTTGGACACTTAATTTGAATCTTTAAATGATGTATTCTTTGCTTAGATTACAAAGGTCTTGTAGGAAATATTTAGTTTCTAAACTTTTTCTTTTAAAAGTCCTGTGTGTTCTAAGATTAAGGTTTCAAATGCATACCGTTTTAGTTATTGATTTTTTATGCAATTTTAAAGGAAAACGAGTAAAAAGATTAATATTTTTATGTTTTACCTATCTATTATTGATCTATAATACCTTAGAAACGGAATATGTTATGATAGCAATAATACCTGCTATCACACCTAGGGCATTATAAGCGGGCATTATGATAATGCCCGCTTATATTACCCTAATGCGCTAATATGGAAATTTTATTGCTTATCCAATTTTATTTCTCTCACAATAAAGATCAAGTTTATACAAAAAATAATTTTTTCTTTAAACAATACTAAAAATTAAACTTTATTTCCAAAATAAAAATTACAATTTTGAAATGTCCCGGAAAATGTAGCTGATCCCACTATAGAATGGTCGGTGTTTTTTGTGATGGTAGCAGCGGTGGTAGCACTAACGCTATTTTGTATAGAAGAACAGTCTATTAAAGAATTTTCAATAGTCGCTACGGAATTAACCTCGGAATTAACTGAATTGGCAATCATTTTGGCTATTTTGTTTTTGGATGAAATACTTTCTTCTATATATCCTTCAGCTACTGAAGAGCTTTTCCATTTCCCATGTTGTTTTAGCGTTTCAAACGAAGCACCTGCCTCAACAAGTAAAGTTGACGATGTGCGACGCAAACAGTGGCCGGTGTAAGCTTCTGCATTATCCAGTTTTAAAAATTTTGCGATCAATGTTGGGACGCTTCCTATGGTATTTTTTCCAATGGGTTGTACTGTACATCGACCCTTTCTATAGGTAATAAAGAATCTTCGCTCCTTTATTCCAGCTGGTCTTAATGTTGTATACTTTTTTATTAAATTTAAAGCGCCTAAATCTTCTTCGATGATAGTAAAACTTTTTGAAGTTGAAGTTTTAGTTTCTGGTACCTTTATAACCAAGACTGTTCCTCTATCTTCAATGTCATCAATGGTCATTTTGACCAACTCATCTCGTCTTAAACCTCCAAAAACACCCATTACCAATATGACTTTGTGTACCAAGTAGATATCATCAGGAGCCTTCTTAATAAATTTTAATATTTGTTCTCCTTCCAAAACTTTAGACTTCTTCGGGACGTATCCTTTCGACTTAACTTTTAAAAAAGATATGAGACGATGGTATTGCGAAATGTCTATATTTTCATAGACCATCAACGTAGACCTTAGGGTAGAATACTTGGTCCAGAGAGAGTTCGGACTGTATTTTTCCGACTAAAAATAATAAAGTTTGTTAAACATATGTATTAAAATAAAATCAATAACTTACCAGTTCCTGGAAATATGCCATTAAAACATTTTCGGTTATTTGAAGAATTGTGTTCGTATCTTTCCAAATACCAAATATGCCATACTCCCGATCATACTGTTGCCTTGATTTAACTGGCAAAAGATTTTCGGTCGCTTTTATGACCTTTTCTCTTATATTTTGTGGAATTTCTTCCATTTTGAGCAAATCGTTAAATAAAAAATGCCAACTGACTAACTGACAGAAACATCAAAGTCAAACTTAACACCAGTCATTATCTACTTACGTATACAGGTACAGGTGCAACTTATTTTTTATATTGCGAATAAATAATGTAATTAGTCATTGAAAAACTCTTTTTTAGGTAAAACATAAAGCATTGTATGCACCACGGGCTTTACTGGACTATAATGCCCATCAGGCAGAAACCTATCCCTCGGGCCAGAGGCCCTCGGGCTATTTCTACCTTCAGGGCATTATAGTCCCCGTAACGCCCTTGATACATAAATAGCTATTTAGTATTTCTCTATTATATACTTGTTTGTTCCATTTTTCCATTTTACAGCTATTTTAAATCAACAAAAATATAACCCAATGCAATATAATCAACAAATCAAAAAACAATTAGGTATTTAGAAGAAAGTGATTTTGTAATACGTGTAAAAAAATCGTTTATTAGTATCATAGCAGAGCGCTTTCGGTTTTCGCCATCTTCCGTCATTTCAGTGCTATTCGTCAATGATTACATAATAACATCCTCATCTAGGCCGAACGGCACTACGTCCACTTCATATTTTAAAATAATTTAAAATTGTGAAAACAATACGAAACACAACATAAACATTCTTGATTTACAAAACATGCTATCAGTGGTAAAAATAACGAACAAGTGTTCGCATTTGCACCAAAAACTGCTCTTAGATCTACGCTCTTAAAATACATGATTTCTGAAAAAATCTTCAATTTTGGCGTGGTGAGCGATATTTACTTTATTTTTAATCATGAAATACCGAGCCCGAAAAACGCTAGTTAAAGTCCTGCATACGTCTTATGTTAAAATTTTGGATTGACACCAATATTCATATTTTTCACAAATATAAAAAATGTTTTTTTTTTAAATAAAGAGTCAGCTAGGAATATAAAAAAAAAAACATTTACAAAAACTTAGTCCAACCATGCAGAGGGGAGGTAATAATTTAATTTTCGAAATTTTTTTGTCCCGGAGTTTATTTATAAAAATGAAATTAAGAACATTTTATTTTCACTACACAATAAACTCCCTTATATCCAGAAAAGTATGGATCCTGCTCTCCTGCAAAGGTAACAGTTAGGGGCGTATCCAATCGTGCCGTCCCACCCCAACCCTCCAAATCCCCCTGTTCCCATTGGCCATAGCGGGGGTGCCTGAATTGTGCTGATAAGCGCTGGCAACGGGATGTGTGATGCTGATATCACAAATTGTTATTCTGGTCACTTCCGTTTTGATACTGTCGGTGTACGATTTAATTAATTTTTGTGTGTGGTTGTGCAATAATGGCATTTTAATTGTGGTTTTTGGGATTTTTTTTAAAGTTCGTTAGTGGTAGTGTATGAAAATAATAAAAATGGTAAGATATTTTTGAATTTTCAAATCAATTTTTATATGTGCTTGTAAATGCAGAAACTTTATTTTCTTTTAATAATGAAAGTTTGTTTAAGTGGAGTATCTCAGCGAGCATATTTGTCCATGATTCTTTTTAACTGGTTTATATTAGATTTAAAGAGTTATTAAATACAGCATATTTCTGAAAAGGATTTTAAACTATACAAGATCATTCAATTTGCTATGGATTGAATGGGACCGCAAGAGGAATTAGATAGGTTTGTGATTTTGTATCATATAGATAAGTTTCTTTTAAATATTAAAACGTGGTCTTGTATGCGTTTTTATAAAATAAAAAATCCTTTACCTTCAATTTACACCATAAACAAAATCCATTAGAAAATAACTCTTACCATTCTTATACTAAAGACCTGGGACTTACATTCGATAGAGAACTGAGATAATTACCAATTCCGCAATAAAGCTTCTGGGTTTCATAAAAATAACTCTTACTAATTTTGATAATATAAACTGCAAACTGGAGTATAATTGTCAAATCTGGAACCTCTATTATGGTGTCTATATACACTTAAAAAATCGAGTGTCCAAAGTAAATTCCTAAGACTGTAAGCTTACAACCTGTGTATCTCTACTGACACAGTGGCGGATTTAGGATCTGCTCTAGGGGGGGGGGGGGGGGGGGGGGGCGCAAAAGGAAAGTGTAAGAAAAAAGTAAAAGCGCCGCAGACGAAATTTTTTTGGGTGCCACGCCCTAATTTTGCCAAAAATTAACCAAACTTAGTAGTAACAGGAAAAACAAAACTTTTTTATTTTATAACCACAATTTCAGTATTTGTAGACACAACCTTTACATTCCTATTATTTACGGAACTTTAATGTGGAATAAAATTTAAAACGAGAGGTAGGTTTTTTCGGTATTATTTATTTAGTACAAAGAACTCTTTTGTGCCGAAAAAAAGGTAAATACAAAAAAATAATACTAAGACATAATTAAAAAAATAAAATACTGAAATAGCAAAACAATGCTCTATTAAGAGTAGACAAAAAATAACAGACGAAACTAAAAATTATCTTTAAAGTTTTTTATACCATTTTGTAAGTATCAAAAAATTTAAAAATCGATTTAAATGACAAAATCAAGCCGTCTCTTTTTGCTTGCAAACCGGTTGATAATTTCATCTATGTCTAAATCCATACTTCGATTGATATATAGTAAAGCTAAGCCGTTAAGGTGGTCTTCTAGAATGGTAAGATTTTAAAATTCTTAAAGTGGAAATACTTCTTTCTGCGGTGGCAACAGAAATTAAAAACGTACAAAGAAGTTTAAGACAGGCGTTAATTTTCGGAAAATAATTGGCATCACAGTTTTCAAGAACTTCTAGCGCGTTATCAGTTGGAAGAGAATTTTGTTTGTATAACTGTACTTCACCCATTAATTGTGTTACCAGAGGGTTTCCTAGAAGATCTCCAAACCGTTCCGTTATTGTTGAACTAATAAGACTGTCGTCATTTGTCATTTTCAGAGTGTTGGGAATTAAAGTATTTAAACTAAAATTGTCAATAGTTTTTTCATTGAAACGAGCTTTTAAATCGACTATTAGTTTGTCCAAAATTTGAATATATATCACGCTATTCCAATATTCAGCAGGCGACAGACTTATATAATCGGAAAAAGTATCGTCGTTTTATCATTTAGAATATTTAGATAATATAATAAATCTTCCCTAGGGGGGGAGGGGGTGCTCCCCGCGCCCCCCTCTAAATCCGCCACTGTACTGACTACATTAATTATAATCTCGTAGTTCCTTTACTAGCAAATAAAAGAAAATACCCAGGTATTTTTTTCATGGACTTCTGAATAAAGATATAAAAGCACCAGAAGCCTTTATGGGCATTTTATTTATTTATTCCATAAGCTGTTTTACAGTTTCCCAGTTACAAAACAGGTAAAAAACAGAATTAAATTAGATAAAACGAAAACAAATTTTTTAACAATTAACATAAAGATTATTAGATATCTACTGGTTATCCAAATTAAGTGTCCACCATTGGTAATTTTGTTATGATTAAAGATGCAAAATTGTTTAAATTAACAAACTAGTAGTATTTTTACAGCTTATTACGATACAAGAATTTAAAAAAACAGTATAGCATCGTGTCTTTGAGGTTAAAAGTAAAATTCAATTTTTTTTAAAGGGAAACCCTTGTACAGCAGAACCTCGATTATCCGAGCCAGTCGGGACCGAGCCTTCGCCGGATAATCGAAAACACGGATAATCCAAAGACCTCATTTTTATTTTTTTAATAATTTATTCTAAAAAATACATGTGTTAGCACAGCATAATACTGTTACACGGTCTTTGCTTACTTTGAAACCTAAAAAAAAATATTTAAAAAAACACTGTCTACACGTAAAAATATGTATGTAAAGCTAACCTGGTGCACTAGTTTCTAAGCCTGCAGCAAGTGTTCTTTTTGACATCGCTTTCCAATAAAGTCCAGTTTCGTCTCCATTATACGCTTGCTCTGGTTTTAGGTTGTGCTCCTGTATAAAGTTTTCCAAAGCATAGCAAAATCCTACCATAGCTGCATAATCAGCACTTAATTTCTCCCCTTGAACAGCTTATTCTCATATTCCATGTATTTTAAACCTGTAAAGCCAACCAGAAGATGCCGAGAAGTTTCCTTTGATTGCTCGTGAAACTTTTGAGCTTGCTTAGCACACATAGGTCCTGATATTGGAACCCCTTCGGATCTTTTCTGCAAGAACCACCTGGTCATAACATCATCAAGCTCTTGAAAAGTAGACCCTTTTAGAGATTTCCTATCAGAAATAGCTTTTGCACTGTCAGCTTTAGCTATAAAGCTCTGTAATTCGGCTTTCTTCTTCACAATGTCACGAACCGTTTGTTTTCCAATGTTATATGCTTTAGCCAATTCAGCAACACATGTTATTTTTAAATTATTTTAAAATTTCCATTTTTTGTTCAATGTTTGCTCAATTGTTACTCTTTTCATTAGCACCAGTACGCTGCATTTTGGGCGCCTGTTTACGTTTAACTAACGAGTCGGTCGGCAGTTGGCGAAAATAATAAGTAAACACATAAATAGGGTATTCCCCGAAATTTAAAATGCCGCACGGATAATCCGCCGCCCGGATAAACAATTACAATGCCGCACGGAAAATCCGCCGCCCGGATAAAGAGCACACGGATAATCGGGGTTCTACTCTATATTATATTTTTATCTGTTAAAGCTATATATTTTAAACAAAAAAGCTTATAATGTATTTCTCCCAGGATAAAAACTAAAGAAGTTATAAGGCCCAAATTGAAACAATAAAGATAGATTTACCAACTTTATTATACACATGAATTTATAACAAAACAATATAAAATCACTAATTTTTTCTTCTTGCTCAAAAATACCACTCCGTTCCTCGATACATTTCTGTGCACGTTTTTGAACTGCTCGAATTGTATGGTCCTCCCATCTATCTCATTTATCGTTTCTCTAACTCAAGTCTTTAAATCGTCAACGTTATTGGACCTTCGCTTGTAAAGTTGGTTCTTTAAAACACCCCGACAAAAAATATCCAGATGGGTTAGGTCTGGTGATCGGGGCCACTGAATAGGGCCATTTTTTCCTATCCATTGATTATTAAAAATAGTACTTAGAAGTTGATAAGTAACTCTGTAGTTATGGGCAGGTGCGCCATCTTGTTGAAAATGAAGATTCTGTCCACTTATAAGATCCAGTTCGGCTAAGAAATTATTTAAAATTTCGCTCATAAATTCCACTTATCTTTCACTAGTTAGAGTGCCCCCATAAAAAAACGACCAACAATTCTTGAACCAATTAAACCGCACAAAACATTAAAACTAAAGCGGACTTGTGGAGCTCGTGGATGTACTAAGAATATATTTTTCCGCGATCAGTAATTGGATTTATCTGTCCATAAAATATAACGAAAATTTACATTTTGGCGACAGAAGTTGAGATACCAATGGCAAAAAATTAGTATTCTTTCTGGATCCCCTGCCAAAAGAGTTTAAACTGGGCGGTACTGTAAGGAATAAATTTGTGCTTTTTTAAAATCCTATATGAACAGTATCATAAGACAATATCTGCAATGGAATTTTCACGGTAGGCTCCAAAATATGCCATGACTTCAATTTTTGTGGCCTCGCTTATTATAAAATTCTTTTTTGTCCTTGTTTTAGCAAAAACACTTTCATTGTCTCTAAATTTTCGGTAGTGTCTTAGAAAACATCGGTTATTCGGTTGAATGCGAAGTGGATATACCTCAGAGTAGTACTCTCTTGCTTTCGAAAAGGATTTTCTGCACACTAAGTAAGTTTTTAACATATCACATTTTTCTGCATGGGTAAAACCCATATTTTTTTTAATAATAACTGACACAACAAGACTTATAAATAAAAAAAGAAAAAAAAAGTAATCACATACGTCCAGTAGCATAGGTACTAGTGATAAAAATGTCATTGTAACATGTACACATCCTATTGATGGGATAATATTTACATACGTTGGTTCGTGAAGGTGGTAAATAGATAATTTTGTTATTAAGCAGTTTATGTTATAATAATTGCGTAGAACATGTGCGTCTATCACGTAATCTAACAAACGAGAATCTTTGCAGCAGCTGATCATGAGGAAAACACCTTTCAGAACAAACTCCATCAGATCTATACCACAAAGCTTTAAAAAAAACGTCTTTGAACAATATTCTCAATGTGGATTTTATAAAGCGGAGACCAAATGATTAAAGAGTTTTCCAATTTAGATCCAACAAGAGATTGATACAAAGTTACTAAAAGATGAAGTGATCGAAAATCTCTAGTAGTTCTAAGAATAATACTAAGTGATTTATAGGCGGTGGACACGACGTTATCAATATTAGAAAGAAAGTATAGTTTTTTGTCGAAAAGAACTCCTAAATCCTTAAACACAATAGGTATTTCCAGGATCTTACCATTTATGTTAGTTGAAATCAAAAGTGGTGTTTTTGTGGTATATGTCATAACATTACATTAAGCAATATTTAAGTTTAATCTGTTTTTAGTGCACCATTCATACAATATATCCAAATTACACAGTAGCTTTAAACATTTTATTAAACTTGATATTAAACAGAACATTTTTAGATCATCTGGTTTGCTTGGTTATGGCTTTGCTACTAGGCATTTGCCAGTTAGATCATCTGCATACAGCAGACAACAAATAGTAAGGTTATTAACAATGTCGTTTATAAATTACGTAAAAAGGACCAAGAATCGACCCTTGGGGAACTCCAAATGTTACGAAATATTCGATAGACTTGACTTCGCCATAAGCTATGAATTGATTTCTATTTTTTAAATATTGTGTAGCTCATCCAAGGACAAATAGAACTCGATAGTTGTTCAATGTTAGGTTTTACAGTACAAACTATGGCCAGAATTCTTCTCAAACCAGAATGACTAAATTATAATGCTCTGAATAAAAATTTTGATTTGGACTTCTTTCCCTAGATTTAGATCTGCAGCTTTTAACCATCCCCACTTTCATGTATGAGGTATTTTACTGTAAATATATATTTCATTTAATTTCAAAAGACTGATCATACGTCCTACTTACTTGTCTTAAGGCTTTTTTACATTGGGTGAAATTTCAAGAAAAATTAAATATCAAGGAAAAAGTGAAAAAAACATTTACAAAACCTATTTTAATCTAACCATGGGTTAGGTAGTTAAGTGGGGTAGAGGTAATAATCTAATTTTTTAATTGGGTGAATTTTTAACAAACTTTGGACGTGGCCTAAAAAAAAATGTCTTAGTTACGCCCACTGAGCCCCCCCCCCCGAACATATTTGATGGTTGCGCCACTGGTTTAATATACAAAAATGGTAAATCACAAATACAAACTTTAACAAAGTTTATTGTCATTTTCTGCTGTTTTTTTTTTAATGAGAAAGTATATATATTTTGACATTTTCGTAAATCTTCGTGCAACCCGACACAAATATGCATCAGCTGATTAAAAAGTTGTCAAAGCGCATGCTTTCAGGCAATTTTTCTTGATACTGCACCTAATGTAAAAAGGCCTTAAGAAAGTTATCAATAGTGCCGATTTCATATTGAACCCAGAGTATATTCGAATCCACTTGCCCCATCTCCCATTTTACGTTATTGCTTTGCCGAAAGCCGCGTGACAAAAAAAAAAGGGGGGGGGGACGCGGTCTCAAGAAGGAACCGCCACTGAGGAGCGACCTTTTTTTTAGAACTCAATAAAAAATTCGCGACTTAACTCTCGTCCCTAAAAACTTTGGATTTCAACATTTAAAGAAAGCCGAATAGATAGGCGCACTTTAATTCATTCGCTACGTAAGAACCGACTTGACTTCGGAGCGCGCCGTCTTTTATTGCATAAAATAATACAATAACTTGTGTCTGAAATCGATCGATAATGGAGACAAACATTAGTTCGTCTCCAAAAACGGTTGCCACATTTTTGCACTGATCCGTCGTTCTGTAAATATTGAAGTTCAAAGCTAAAAATCATGTAGTTTTATAAATTAGTTTTTTAAAATTCATTATTATTTTTTAAGCCTTTAATAACTACACTACCAGCAAATCATCTCGTAGATGATCACATGGAGTGGACTGGTGATGGCGAGAATACGGAATATAGTGCCGGATCTTCTCCAAATGGATGTAGGCTGATCATTCACAATCATCAAGACGGCGATTCTCTATCTGATGATGATGGCTTCTCCGATGAGTTATCATTGGTGGATAGTGATGATGATAAAAGATCGGATTTCAATAGATATTCACCTCATAATGGTCTTCAGGTACGTACAAAAAAACCTATACAGGGTGAAAGAAAAACTTTTTGTGTTAAAAATATACCTATATTTTTATACAATTGTAGTACATATCAAAATTTATTATAATATCTCAAACGGTTTAGGAGATTTTTATGATAATCCAGAAAAAATTAAAACTTAAACATCCTGTATATCGAAAACATAACATTTTAGGACATATGCGTATATGAACTTAAAATTAGTCCAGGAATCACCCGTTAAAATAAGTACATATGATTAGGTATCACCCTGTATAATTTATGTTTATTATTTTCTTTAAATAACAATAATTTATATGATTTTGTAATTTTAGAATCCGAAAGATTTGCAACCAAGAGGGTTTGTAAAGAAAATATTTACGAACAGCCGCGAAAGGTGGCGGCAACAAAATGTTAGCGGAGCTTTCGCGGAATTAAGAAGGCTGGTCCCAACACACCCTCCTGATAAGAAACTGTCGAAAAATGAAATTTTAAGAATGGCGATAAGGTAAAGTGTTTGGCAGATTTTAACATTTATGTTAGGATTGTAAAGGTATGTTTAGCGCATCAAAGCATAATTGTTTATTCAGATATACGTAGTTTTTATACATTTGATTTGTTAAGATAAATATTTAAAAAATACTTGCACAAAATATCACAAAAATTTAATTTAACAAAGGTAAATTTGAAATTGAAGAAATAGTCATGATTGACGTGGTAAGTTTAAATAAAAATACATGAAAAACTTAAAGTCTTCTTTCTCTACTACTGAATTTAATTAATTATTATGCTTGGGGAGGGGGGGGGGGGTACTAGAACTTTAAAATCGTAATGCAGAAAAACAAAAAGCGCCAAACGGGTAAATAGCAGGTTCTCATGGATTTTTGTCATTCGGATGTTTTTAAAATGTTGGACATTTTTTAAAAGCACAGCCCCCCCCCCCCCCCCCCCCACATGGCGCCACTGATATGAATGAAGGAACATACTTCTAAATTTAAGTTGTGGAATGACGAGCGAGCTTTTCTGTCTTAAAAAAGTATTAAGCATTTTAAAAAAGGGTGAGGTTGAAGTGTTAAGTACAGGAATAGGTACACAGCAAGGAGGACCCTTATCCCTCCTGCCTGGGCAAAAAATGATCTTAATAAAAATTCAGTTGCTGTGTCGAAATATTTTAATAACTTTTCCTAAACTTTACGCCTGTGGCGAATTTTATCTAGATAACGGAGTCAATGTATTGAAAATGTTATTTTTATTACTAAATAAAGCGGTTAAATACAATTTTTGAAATTTAAAATCGGTTGAAATAAAATATCGACTGATACCAAACTAGAGGAATAATGATATGCATAAGAAAATATCAATTACATATGCCAATTCTATTAGAAGTGATTAAAATTAAAATAATTTTTAAAGGATAACTAGTGCATACTAGTGGTTCCTAATAACGAAACCCAGAAAAGAGTCATAGACTGGACTTCTGGGGGGGGGGGGGGGGGGGGGGGTAAAAAGGATAACTGACTAGTGCATAGGGGAGGGTGGGGCAACTTAGCCACCTTAAGCTTTCAATGGTGACAAAATATTAAAATAAAACGAGTCATATGTTTGCGTCTTCACTTAACTCTTTGGTATAATACTAATTATGTGGATCGGCAATCTAAAGAAAAATATAATATTTAAAAATAATATAAAAACAAATCAAATTTGTTGCAAAAAACAAACTTGCCCCACCACAGTGGGGTAAGTTAGCCAACGACCTACATTTTTTATTTTCTTTCATATTCTTTCTCAAAGTCTGTGCAGTCCTCATGAGACCACTGCTTACACTCGCCACATTGTATCCATTCTTCTTGCGTCAATTCATATTTCTCTCCACAATAGGGACAGTAGATATTTTCGTCTTCGGTCTCAATTTTTTTAGATGCCCGCTCGCATTTCTTTCCTTTCTTTTCTTTGGCTTCGACGTTTGACTCCCCTATGATTTTAGTTACCTTTTGTTTCTTTTGTTTATCAGTCATTTTTATTTCCAACTCTAATTTGTACGGAGAAGCAGTGATTTCTTCAGATTGCTCCTGTTTTCTCGGTTTCTTATTTGGGTCAAACTTTCTTGCCGTGGGAATTGGTGATATATCTATAATATTAATTTTCTTTTTTTCAGGTGTTCTTGAAAGGTTAAAGTTTGTCTTGTCTAAATGTTGAATTTGCTTCGAGGTTCCTGGTTGAGGACTAAGACTTTTTTTGGCAGCTATTTCTTAGGCCAATCTGCTTAGCACCCTTTTGAGCAATTATTTTCCGAGGTTTCTGGACAATAGAAAGCCCCGTCTCATCAATATTAAAAATTCTAGATGGCGTGAACTGATACTTTGTCAAGCATTCTAGAAAAATTCTGAAAAATCGGGAGCGGGGCAAGTTCGCCACTGACCGGTGAACTTGCCCCACTATTCACATGGAGAGAATTTTTTTTTTCATAATAGAGATTAGTTACTTACGGCTGGTAGCTCTGTAAATCGTAAGAATACTTTGTCAGCTCACCAAAAAAAAATATTAGCACTGCTCAAATAACTTTAAAAACAGTGAAACTAGTTCTTGAATATTTGTAAATGCTTATACCAAAAAGTCCCGTTTACGAAAATGCCCAACTATAACCACGTGCGTCTGTCTAAGACAACGGCTTCTTTTCAACTAACAGATGCGTGATCAGGTGCATTAGTTGACAACATCCGGACACTCCCGAACTGCTCCGATGGCAATAAATCGCATTGGCATACTTGCCCCGTATGGCGAACTTGCCCCACTCTCCCCTACACGTGTTTCGGATTCCACGTTAAGCTGTCGTCTGGCTGACGATGAGGGGATACAATGGGCCTCATATAATAGTGCTAAGTATACTGGCTCTTCCGCCAACCCCGGAAAAAAACACTGAACAATAACCGGTAAATCTTCCTTAAATGGTGGAAAATAAACATAAGTACATAAAACACACAAAATTATAAGATTTTTAGAAAAAACTTCCATTTTTAAAGATTATTATTGTATTCTGGATTACTAATGGTTTTAAGGTTATATTTATTTGTTTTGTTTTGCACAGAAAAAAAATGTTAGTTACGTAAGCAGGCAAAGGTTTTGATTTAGAAAAATAAATAATTTATTATATTTCTATTCTTATTAATAAATATATAGCTCTTTGACTGTTATTCTGCAAAAGGCTGAATGTGAGAAAAACAGATATAATCAAATAATTTTGTGTCAATATAAGAAATTACAAAAACCGACAAATATGTTAGAGTGTAATTTGGTCCATGGATTTGCCAACGAAATGAATTTTTCTTCAATTGTTTTATATCATCTTTCTCACAAGTTTACGGCCAACTAAAAAGACACGTTATAATGCCTGATTTAAATATTTTTTTAAAAAATCTTTAATATGAAGTCAGGAAGTTGACTCGTACAAAAAATATACTGTACAACTCTAGTGAATGGTTCATATTGTGCTCGGAGGTTTGAGCCTTTGAGGCGTCGTGCTCAATTTACTTCCTCGTGCGATATGGACATTATATCCACTCTTCTAGTACAAACGACTATTTTTCACCAGGTATATCCGTCTTCTCAGCAGCGTTCTGGAATGGCAACACGCGAGCTCAGGTCCTATTCAGGTCAACATAAAGTGCGAAGACCATCAATCTATAACTCGTCATAATATCATATCTATGAACCAGCTAATAAGAAATAGAGCTAGATTACGAAGAAATATAGTGCAACCTTCACCTGTGTGTGACAGAAATGGCAATAACCTCCTCATGATAGCTCCCAATAATCATTTGCCGTTGAGAAGGAATATGTTTCCAAGTATAGAGTTGCCGGGCTACAATTTGAGTGGAGGAAATAGGGTAAAAAATGAAAAAGATGAAGGTAGTGACAAGAATTCAGAACAACCAAAGGAATAATATAGTTAAATACAATTTATTAATGCTTTTTGGTAAAATATCAGAAAGTAAAACGAATGATGGAAGAGTTTTGGACTTAAATTGTCATTAAATCAAAAGGTTTCAACTGGTAAACACATCTAGTCGTCTTCAGGTGAATACTAAATAAGTATGGTACCTACACTTCTATTTATACCAGCTAGATGCCGTCCTAAAGCATAACTGGGATGGATGCAGTCATACGTTTAATTCTTTCGCGGTGTTATTCTACGAATATATTTACTTAGCAAATCAGGTGGACTGAAACCTTGCATAAAAAACCACACTAGAGGAAGAGGACGTCCAAGGAAGCTGCTACCATACACCAGAACCAGGGTTATCTTAATAACATCTCATTGGATATAGGAAAAAATCTCGAAACCTTTGCTAAGTAAATCTAGCCTTATAGAATAGCACTGTGCACGATTTAAACACTTGACTGCACCCATCCTAGTTATGCTGCAGTGCATCTAGCTAGTATAAATAGAGCTGTAGTTACTTTACTTATTCTTCTGCGTGTACGCCGCACTAACCATCAGAGATCTAATGAAGGTGGGTTTTACGGAACACGTGTGGTATCACAACGGACCTAATAGGACTACGTGGGACTGTTTGGTCAGAACCAAAGGTCTGTCACTCTTACCTAACCTACTGTAATTATTTAGTATTCACCTGAAGACGAGGAGATACTCACCCGTTGAAACGTTGTGTAAAAACAAAAAAAGACAATGTTTAAACCAAAAATCCATCTAAAAACATCATTGTCTTCAATCTTTAAAGAAGCAGAAAGTGTAATATTATTTTGCGTTTGTTAGGCCAAAAATTAACGAATGAAAAAAACTTTTTACTTATTATGTACGTGAAATAGTTTAAAATATTGAAAATATTTAAAAAAACTACTGATATAATTATTTTAAATTGGCACATAAATAAAGCAGTAATAGTACAGGGTTTGTCAGAAAAAAGACTTATATTTTGATTTTAAATAGATACCTCCAACGTTCTGTATACTTGGTGATTTAAAAGTACTTTGGAAAACTTTGGGATATAGTTGAGGGCATTATTTTAAGAGGAAAAGTTTTCAGCTGTGAATGCAATTTGTGGTTGTCAAATATATTAACGATACGTTTTTACCAGCCGCGGCGCCAGGAATTCGCAAAGGGCACACGTGGGCCCGATTATTTTAGAGTAGGCACTGTCAAAAATAAAAAGTGAGTTCTAAAAAAAGTTCTTCCTTGCCATAAGCTCCCCGAACGAAACTTTTCCTTCCCCTCGGTCCAAACTGACTTCTACAAAAAAAAGATCATCCCTCGTTGTGAGCTTCCTGGGCCCTACTTTCCAATCAAAAGATACTACTTCTAAAAAAATCACCTTATTCCCCGGAAACTCCAACACTGAACCTAATCCCTTGATTTATGGTGGGCACTAGGGTGGGCTGTGACTTCACTTCCGGTTTAACCCGAAGTAAAGTCAACTTTTAAATTTTAAACGGAAACTCCTTATTTTTATTCTATAGAAAATTCTCTTTTCAATGAGATATCACACTTTATCATTTGTTTTAAAAAAGGCAATCTAGATCAATTATTTCTAATTTTTAAAATGTCCATAGTTTTGGTACAACTAGGTAAGTAGTAAAGAGTAAGCTATGGAAACGTTAAAATGGCTTATTTTAACCTACTTAATAGTATGAAATTGACTTGCTTGAGACAAATGTATCCGTTATGTTTATTTTTGTTTATGACAAGTTAAAAATATTTATTAGGTAATAGTATAAATTAACAAGAAGCATCATAAATTTAATTTCTAGACTTGAATAAGCTATAAGAAATTTAGTCAAGACCAGTCTAGTATGCCGTGTATAACAAAAATATTATTTCTGCATTTATTAGGCCAAAATTTCAAAATGGTATTAAATAATAATTAGCAGATTAAAATAAATGAATTGCTTTTTACGGCATTTTTTTTTCTTCCGAGGGCCCATCCATACGCCCGATGCACTTAGGCCAGGTTTGGCCCATTGTGCTCACCCTGTTTGGTTGTTACACCCACTCCGAGATCCCAGTTCCTTGCACTAGTTTGTGTAGGTCAACTTGGGAGAAGGTAAGGATGTCCTTTGCTTCCAGTTTTGGTTGCCCAAGTATTTGTTGCCTCTTCCGATCCAGTGACTCGCAATGGCAAACTATGTGCTGTTCCACGGCATACTTGACATTCTTATGGCTTATACGGGTCTAGAAATTACATTTGTGATACACCATTAAAATGGAAATTAAATGAAAAATTTTATTATAATAAATCAAAGATGGGTTGCTATTTGAACAAAAAGAAGAAATTCCGTTTTTTTTTAAGCAGGTTCTCAATATAATAGCCCTAACCAGAGCTGTGAAAGTTACTTCAGAAAAGTAACTAGTTACTTTTTCGATACTTTTGCACAAATGTATCTAGATACTTATAAGGAATAGTTACTTTTACGTAGTTCTTAGTTACTTAGTTAAAGAAACTAGTTATAGTAACTAAGATACTTTTGAAGTAACTAGTTACATTGATTGTAACTACGATACTCTAAAAGTAACTAAGATACTTTTGAGTAACTAGTTATTTTAATTGTAACTACGAACCTCTAAAAGTAACTAAGATGCTTTTGAAGATACCATAAATTTACCAGGTAGTGATAACATGTAAATGAAAAGTGTATAACGAATACGAATTTATTATACTTACAAACTTAATACATTTCTAATAAAAGTAGAAAGAAACGATAAGTAACAAAAAACCTATTAAATAAATATAAGTAACAAAACTAAATAAATATAAATGAAGTAACAAATCCAAATATACTAGGAACGTTTATAAAGACCAAAAAAATTCATAACGTTTTTTAAAAGCCCCGTTGGCTTTTAAAAGTACCAACCTTTCAAAATTCTCATCTAAGAGGACATGTCTTTTTCCCTTTCATTGATTTCCTTAACAAACACAAAAATTACCTCCTACATGCACCTACGATCTATATACTTTTCCACTCTTACTTACTAATCTTGATAGTCCGTACTACCTCCAACCCCCAATAAAAAAGTAATTATATAATGTTGTGCTAACTTACCTTAGCAATACAATGGATCACATTATATGCCGAACGAGCCAAACTCCTTTTCCTGTACACACTACCACTATTACCATCAGAAAACTAAACTCAGAAGTGTTAATTCGAACAACGAACAAGTAGAATAAAATGCTTTCCAAGAAATTTCGCGTTCCAACCAGTTTGCTGTGTGACGTTCGCGACTCGCAGCTCGTCCCTTCGTAAAAATCTGATTAACGGCTGCCGATCGTCCCTTGGTCATCATCTGATGGACGGCACGTGTGCATTATTGGTATCCTAGAGGAACTTTAAAAGTTACTTAGTTACCTACTTTAAAAGAAACTTAGTTACTTTAAAAGCATCTTAGTTACTTTTAAAGTATCTAGTTACAAGTGTATAGTTACTCCTAAAAAGTAACTAGATACAAGTTACTTTTTAAAAGTAACGAAGTTACAGTTACTTTTGGCATGATTCCAAAAAGAACTAAGTTACTAAGTATCTAGTTACTTCAAGTAACTAGATACTAAAAAGTATCTAGTTACTTAAGTTACTCACAGCTCTGGCCCTAACGAATACATTTTTCTCAAGCAAGTAAATTTTATATCCTAAAGCAGGTTGAAATGAGCCATTTCAATGTTTCCATGGTCAACCCTTTACCACTTACCGTGTTTTATAAAGTTATGAACGTTTTAAAAACAAAGGAAACTTGATCGACCATTTTTAAAACAAATGATAAAGTGTGATATTTGAATGAATTGAAAAGAGAATTTTTCATAGAATTCAAGTTGACTTTACTTTCCGTTAAACCGGTAGCGGATTTGAGGATTTGATTTGGGCGAAAAATGTTAATTTACACACTTATCCTCAAATTTTTAAATCTTTATTTTCAATATTACGGAAAACATTGGGGAGGGGGAGCAGCACTTTCTTGTGTTACCAGGTATAAAAGTCCCGAAGGCACCTTTAATTTTATTAATAGAAATAAATTGCGATCATAAAACAAATGAGGCGTCCAGTTACAAAACTCTTTGAATCCAGACACCAAGTTTTTTCAGGAAAGACCTAAAATTTATTAACTTAGGTCAGCCTCAAATTTAACTCTCCATATTTAGTTTCCCGTAAGCAGAGTATGTTCTAAAACAGGTTTTTATATATTTTAAATGTATTACAATTAACATAAATCCGTTAATTGAAAAAATAAATTGGATTCAAACAGTTTTGTTGCCAAATAGTGGATTTAAAAAGTTATGAAACAGTTGTTATTGGATTAAGGAAGTTTTGGAAAAGTAATTGTAGAAAAAGTTGTATTTCAGAAGTTTTTATTATTTATCTTACAATAGGTACCACAATATTAAAACCTAAATTCTCAAGCCATCGTCTTCTTCGGTATACTCAGGCGCAGGTTCTGCTTCAACTTTATTTTCAATGTTATGTTGCTCAGTAACATTAAAGTTATCAATAACATTTTTATAGAAGGTTAAATGTACATTGGGAAGGTCCTTCCAATCTTGCCCAAAATGTTTCTTTAACAGATTTTCTACGTCCTTAACTTTGGCTTGTTTTACCGGATATACTTTTGGAAGTAATTCTGGACTAATAAAACTAAGACTTTTCCCCTTTTTTACTACAGACTTGTACACTCCTATGTCATTTCTATAGAACGTTTCTCCTTTTACAAGTACATTTTTCATTCGTCCTGATAACTGTTTTTTCTTTAGAGTAATGCCATCCATATTATCGCACTTTGTATAATAAAATCAGGAAAATGTATCAATTTAAATGAATTTTATTGAATTATAGCAATATTTTGTCGTTAGAACCTCAGCGAAAGGCGGTCAACAAATTACTAAACAAAACAAGTTAGAACCGCGAAATAGCTGTGGAAGAAAACAGTTTTGATATCGCACGGTATAAGCGTAATCATATAAGATTGGATTTAGGGAGTTTTGATACAATATGTAAGTAATGGATAGAACGAGTTTTGAAACAATATTTACGATGGAATAAAAGAGTTTTGATGGCGTAGCGGGTTTTTGCATTGGATTATTAATGGATCTAGAAACTTTTGCTACAAGACAAATATATGGCCAAATTAAATAAAGAAGTTAAACTACAGCGCCATCACTATCTCATTTTTGAAATAAAATGAATCTAAACAGTTTTGTAACTGGACGCCTCAAATAATACCTTCTCTGTTTAACTGTTGGAGACAATGACGTTTCTTGAACGGCAGTCTTGGCAGTTCAAATGATACATCATTAAAAGTTAAATGTTGTTTTGTTGTTAGGATTAGATCTGTTAGTATTTGTTTTATTTGCATGACAATGGATTGTTTTTAATGTGTTAAAATTACCTTGTGCAATCTACCATAAAATTAGTTGTTTACTTTTTTGAAACTCTTTCAATAAGTACCCGAACTTGCAAATTGAATTTGTTGTTGTAAATAAATAATCGATCAGCTCAGTGTTTTTTTTTATTACATTATGGTACTCGTGTATGTCCTAGAAATAAAATAAAAAAATTGTTTTTTTTTTTTTTATGATAAAACACCTGCACTGTAGGAAAAATCCTTTAAGGCGCTCTGGGAGCGGTGCGAGTGCGAAGAAAGCGATTAACGTTGGTCTTGAAACGTTGAAGATTGTATTCATTGGGAAACACGACCTCAGGAAGATCATTCCACAAAGATGACGTTCTCCAGATGAAAGAATTCTTGAACAATGAAGTTCGAGGAGTACTAAGCTGAACAACATATGGATGAGCGGCAGCGGTTCGCCGTGTATTTCTGTTTTGCATTGCTCTAGGTGGAATCAAGTGGGCAATGTCAGTCGAACACCTGCCATGGAAATATCTGTAAAAGAGAGCCAAATCACCAACCTGTCTTCGATGCTCCAGGCTATCGAGGGTCTTGGTCAGCTCGGGGTCGCCGATCAGACGAACGGCTCTCCTTTGAATGGAATCCAGTAGCCGAAGGGTGTGCTTGGGTGCAGAGCTCCAGACATGAGAGCAATATTCTAATGATGGTCGAATCTGGGCTTTGTAGAGTGTCAAAAGTTGATGAGGTGTGTACAACCTTTTGGTGCGGAAAAGTACACCAAGTTTCTGTGCAGCTGTCTTGGCAATTGCGGCAACGTGATCATGCCAAGACATGTTACCTCCCAGATTGACCCCCAGCAAATTAATAGACGGTGCCAGGGGAATTGCGTGTCCTGCCATGACTATATCCGGTTCTGCAATGTTAACCTTTTTGGAGAAGACTGCTGCCTGGGTTTTCTTAGCATTAAATTCGACTTGGTTACTGTCACCCCAAGCCAAAATTTCTTCCAGGTCCTTGTTGAGGCGCAATACTTCATGCTGCCTGCGAAGATGTGCGTCGGCAGCGGATGTTTGGGGAGTCAAGGTAAAAGATGAGACAAGTGTGCTGTCATCAGCAAAGCTATAAATTGGATTTTGGGTTTTTACTAGAAGGTCGTTAATATACAGTAAAAAGAGGGTAGGCGACAATATGGACCCTTGAGGAACACCGGCATTGATGGTGAAGGTGTCTGAGAGAAACCCGTCAATCGCCACTTGCAGAGAACGGTTCTTAAGGAAGCTGGTTAACCATAAACAAAATCCATTAGGAATACCGTAGGATCGCAATTTACTTAGAAGCCCATCGTGCCAAACACGATCAAAAGCCCTAGAGATGTCCAGTGCAACAGCCCGGGATTCTCCATGATGTTCGATGGTGTTGCTCCAAAGATGGGTGACATATGCCAGAAGGTCACATTGTTGATCTGGACTTACGAAAACCGTATTGATGGTCGCTGATAATGTTAAGCCCTTCCAGATACTTTAGGAGTTGTTGGTTAATAGCTTTCTCCATTACTTTTGAAATTACTGAAAGCAATGCGACGGGTCGGTAGTTGCTTGGCAGGGTCTTTTTACCTTTCTTTGGAATGGGCTGGACACGCGCCGACTTCCAGCAGGATGGAAATATTCCTTTTTTGTAGGATAAGTTGAAAAGTCTACAAAATACTGGTGTAAGTTCATCGGCGCATGTCTTGAGAACAATGATAGGAATTTCGTCTGGACCAGAAGCTTTATTGACGTCGAGTCCTTTAAGAATACATATGTTTTATAGACAGTGGCGGTTTCAGAGGTAGGCCACGGTGCCATAGCTCCTCCTGCCGCATCAATAGGACCAATTGAAGCTGACGAGGATTTATATTCTTGTTGCAATGGGCTCTTTCTCTATTCTCATATTTAATAGTGTTGGCATTTAAATTGTTAAATTGGTGCTATAATAGGAGTTTATCATTAATCAATAAAATTATTGCTAGGTCATACTATGAATATCTTGGAGCTCATTGAAAACATGCACATTTCATATTTTATATATCATAGGAAAAATTAATCCTGAATTGACTTCTAGATTAACCAGAATGACAAATTTTAAATTTAATCAAAGAAAGATGCATTACATAAACATAAATTCAAAAAATCGACCCAACAAGGAAGATTCCAATTCAAAATAATTCTAAATTATTTAATGTTTTTATAAAAAAAGTCAAGTGACCTTGCGATCTGTAGGCTAGAGCTCTATAAATTCTCTACACTATTGCTACCGGTAAATATTTGTTGTTTAATACATGACACTCTCTTCAGCGCGATTTGTTTTTTCAGGTAATAGATTTTCGAGTATATTATTAACATTTTTTATAATATCAGATGGCGTATTTTCATACTATACTCTAATTCTGAATTACTCGACAAATACATGATAAATAAGTTAAACACTTTACAATTACTGCTTTCTAAAATTTGTTCTTTTTAATAAAAATGGGTGGTCTGTCAAATTGGCATCATACGTTTAAGTTAAATAGTGTGCCTTATATTTCAACACTAGTGTTGAAATATTTTCTTTAAACGCGCGTGTGATATACGGCGCTTGCTAGCCAAATTAACTGTGCTTTTTTTCATGGGTGGTCGTAGGATAAGTTCTTTAAAACACACTATAATGTTTAGTAAAATATGTTTTAAACTTATCGTAATATAGCGACTTCCCAAGCGGTAGAATTAGGAACTTAAATAGTTATTTATGTATCTAGGGAATTACATATAAAGGTATCATGGAAATGTTACCCCAAAGATCGTTTGTCAAACCTATATATTAATAGTTATTTTGCTTGTTCAGAATCCCATTGATTTTGCATATATTATGTTCATTAATTAATCCATTGTTTATCTGATATTAAAATACGTTTAATCAAGGTTATATAACTTTGAAACACGAACGCCCATATACATCCGATAAAAATTGCAATAAGTCAGCCATGACACACCTATAACGAAATAATCTAAAACCAATAATGAATTTAATTTCACTTTCTATACACAAGTATCTACTTCCCTTGGTGTAAAGGAAATGATGAATGACTAGTACTGCCGGCTTTGTTGTCAAAGGTTTAGGAAGTTAACATCCACCTTAGCAATCGCCTTGCGAAGTAGGTAATAATCTACTATACTGTAATTTTTTTAATATTCGACATTAATGACACCACCTCAATATTTTGACAGTGCGGCTCTTAATTTAATATTGTATTCTAGTAGTGTTTTTCTAATTGTATACACCATGGGCTTCTAAAATTTATTGAAAAGTGAGTTAGAACCTATAACAGGCCAAGTCATTTGAATGGAATGGGTATATTTTGACATTTACCAGGTAGATGACGTAGGTCGCCTAGGTCGCCGCCTGCTGCTACTCGCTGAGTTAAGATTTTTTAATAATAATTAATGTTTAAGGAAGAAAAAATTACAAAAGGCGAAGTTGAAGCTAGGCTTCCTCACTTAACCTAATGATACAGATACAAACCAACTGTTGAACCAAGAAGCAAACCAAAATGATTTATTTATTTTTTGATGTTTTCGCCAAGTTGGGTTTTTGAAAATAATTTACGGACTTTTTAATCTTAATGCAACGAAAAGATAACAACAAATTTATGTTTTTAGGAAATTGTCACGTTTTGCTGATAATTGATTTCATTGTATTGAACCGCGTAGCCCGACGAGTTATTTTTACGTTCTCTAGTACCTAAAGCGTTTCCTCCGAGGTTTCCTCGTTTTTTTTGTTCGAAAATTCGTTGACTGCCTTATAAACAGGGGCGGTTCTATGGTTCAACATTTCTGAAAAAAACTATAAAATTCATGCCACTGATAAAAAAATATTCCGGGTGCTTTATTATTTACATAACTTGATACAATTTGAGCATGATCCTAAAACATTTTGGGCTGTGGCGTTATTTGCTTGCGAAGGCTACCAAAAATTGTGGCTGCGCCCAGTGGCGTATATAAGGGGGGGGGGGGGGGGGGGAGCTGCCGGGCTGCATTTTCATCTCAGGCATTTAAATCTTTAAATATAGTATTCTTGGCTTAGATTACAAAGGTCTTGTAGGAAACGTTTAGCTTTTAAACTTTTCCTTCTAAAAGTCCCCTTTTATATAGAGATTAAGGTTTCACACGCATATCGTTTTAGTTATTGATTTTTGATGCAATTTTAAAGGAAAACGAGTAAAAAGAATAATATTTTATAGAACTTTTCTATTATATACGTTTTCCCTTTTTTAGAGCTATTTTAAATCAACAAAAATATAACCCAATGCAATAAAATATTTTTACAACAAAAACAATTAGGTATTTATTTCTTAAGAGAAAAATTAAGGTAAACATTTCAATTGAAACATTTTTTATGGATGAAGTGTGATAATTTATAATAAAAAAAATATGATGAAAATTGGATGAAATGGGAATGCTTTATTAGGAATATAAATATACGGCACTTAAGAAGGAGTATTTCTAAATCTAAGCATTTGCCCCAAAAACTGATCTTAGATCTACGCTCCTAAAATACATGATTTCTGAAAAAATCATCAATTTTGGCGTGGTGAGCGATATTTACTTTTTTTTTAATCATAAAAAACCGAGCCCAGAAAACGCTGGTTAAAGTCATACATACGTTTTATGTTAAAATTTTAGATTGACACCAATATTCATATTTTTCACAATTATAAAAAATGGTTTTTTTAATAAAGAGCCAGCTAGGAATATCAAAAAAAAAACATTACAAAAAAAAATTAAGGTAATAATTTAATTTTCGAAATTTGATAGTAGTTAGGTGAATTTTTTCCGCCTTCTTCGCTAGGTACAATACATATAGTCCCGACTAACCCTCTCTTTAGAAAAAAAAATTCCTACTTACTACCTCCTACTCTAATTCCTAACCTCTACTCCTCTAAACTTAAACTGGTATTTGCAGAGTGAAAATGGGGAATAAACTAACAATTCTTTTAATTGTCTCTCACACGATCAAGTAAACAAACCAATGTTAACATCTTGTCATAACATTAATTTTAAAATATTAACAGCCCAATGTGCATCGTGAACCAATGTCAACGCCTTGTCACGATTTGACAAACAAAACTAACCTCAAATTATTTAGTTCTCCCCCCGGATGAGGAGGTCTTTGCATTCGCTATGTTTCTTCTATAAAATAATTAAATTTAAAAGTCCATCTTACCTTTATAATAAGCTCAAATTTCGCAGTGATGTTCATAATGTGAATATCCGTGGAAAACAAATTTTAACTATTCCCACTACCACCACCAACCTGTAAAGAATTTTTTAAGAGGTCATTCAGTTATAACATGGCATCACTTATTAACAAATTCAAAATTTCTGATTTCCCTACATCTCTTACTACCTACATTTAAAAAGAAAATTATATCTACATTATCCCAAAATTAGGGTTTATTCCTTTATTTATGCTTTGCTCAAATCTATAGCAGTATCCATAGTATTTTATGTTTTAATTTTTTTCTTTTTTTTCTTCTCTTCTGTTGAGTTCTTTTTCTTCTATCCCATGTTTCATATTTCCACTATTTGTCCCTTTCTATTACCATATTGTATCGTATAAGTTAATATTTAGAATTAGGTTAAAATCAGTGTTTCGTATAGGCCTCAACAGCACCCATGCTCTCGTAAGATGCTTCAAATATGACCCTTTATTTCCTATTTATATTATTAAAATGTAATATCTATTTTTTTCTTGAAATGGAAATAATAATTATAAATATTTAAAAAATAGTTGCAGATCTTTGGCCGTCACAATGTATTTAGTAACATTTAGGTATAAATTTGATATTAGTGAAAGGTCCAAGCGTTCCGTTATATGAAAACACAGTATGGATTTAAATATATTTAAACTAAAGAAAATCGTATATCTAAATTTGAAGATATTCAGTCGTACTGCAAGAAATGAGTTTGTTTTACGTGCAGTGATCAACTCTTACGCGAATATTATATAGTGATGTGTTGAAGTAGCGAATTCAGGATTTTGCTGAAGGGGAGGGGGCGACTAAAATAAAGTGATTTAGAAAAAAAAGCATAACCGGGATCTAAAAATCTTTTTTGTCCCAGAAGTAACTTCTAAAATAATACTGACCCTCCATACGCCCCACAATTTTTCAGGCTCAAAGTAAACAAAACACTCATTATGTGAAGCTCAGGGGGGGGGGGGGACGAAAACGCCTCCCCCCTTCTCCCTGGATCCGCGCCTGATATGATTATCAGGAAGTTTTCTACAGTCAATTGCCATCAATTAATACCCAGATATACATGGGGAATACCTGTTAGTACTATTAAAAATTGTCCGTGGTAATGCGACGTCACACTTGCTGACCTTGTGGCCCAATAAGATTGGGTTTTAAACTGACTTTCAATGGCTGCAGAGGATCATGATGGTAGTGGTTCTGACTGGTCTAGTCAATTCATTAGCGTGCTGCTGGAAAACCTGAAAGTGAATAGAATGAAAATTAAATAAATGGCTTAAAATAAAAACAAAGATTGTATATATGTACATTATGCTATAAATGATTCTTCATTGTTTTCTTATGCATAAATGTCAAAAGAACATAATATATTAGATTCAGATACACCAAAACTAGTAATAAAAATACGAGTCGCCCATTTAAACTTTATTATAAAATTCAAATTTCAGGACGCTTAAACTTATTGAATTCATTCAATTTAAATCGAGGCTTTATCTAAGAATTAATATATTTACAAAAAATGTTACCACTAACTTTAAACAGTTTATTTAATACCTAAAAAATATATAAATAATATTAATTTACTTGTACTCATAATATAAGAGATTTTAATTCTATCTATTTTTTCTTTAAGTCGAGAAAATAAATCTATTATTTTCTAGTTAAGTCCAGTTGTAGCTAACCTTTAGGTACGTTACGCATCTTAAGGTCTTTATAAAGTATGTGCAATTTCAAGTAATATTTTCTGAAAGCATGCGCTTTAATCAGCTGATGCAAGTTTCCCATTTAAAACGACCTGCACTTGTACTTTCAACTTGCACCTAATGTAAAAAGCAATCGTATCTACTCTTCAGAAGGAACATGGTAATGCGTAATGTAGAGTTAGAAACATAAAGCGCTGTCTTCCTATTTACACAAACCTTATTACTATCTTCCTACTTCCTTTTTAAGACGAGATAGAGCTTTCTGGTTCTAACACTACATACATAATGTAAAAAAAATTCATTACAACATGCACTGATACGGTGTGAATAACCAGAATAATAAATCAGATACATCTCTGAACGGTCACTGACTCTAACTATGTAGCTGTTACACTCCTTTTGCTCAAGAGCGTACTAGATTATGCTTATCTTCCTCCATTCCATTGATTTTGCGTTGTTTGTATGGCTTTAAGGGTTATATCTTTGGGAAAGAGTTGCCGCGGTACATAACATAGAGTTCATTGACAATTTACCCGTGCGCCACGCCATTGACTTACCTGTCTCTGTATACATTGACTGGTGAATGTTGGAATGAGTAAAAAGAACCTGAGAACACAAACATTCTGTTCGCGGTTGTAGCGTAGTAGCGTGTATACGCACATTCAATTGAAACGCGAGAATACATTTTAATGACTAATGTTCAAAAACTGAAGTGAAAAGTGATAGTGAAACGTTTTAGTTTGAGTGAAACAATTGAAGTTTGAAACGGAGTTGTTTCTGGGTATTCTCAGGAAGAGAAATCTTATAAAGATAGTATTGTAAAGGTAATTATAATTAGTTTTATTTTATGTCTTATATTACGCCCGGCATACGAAATAACATTGCCAAAACTGTAATTAAAAATGTATTAAAGTATGCAGAATGTTACACGTTGACAATATAATAATAGATTTTATGGTAGTATTCTAGGTGAAAATAATAATAATTTTCTATTTCGTAAATTATTTAAATGCCGCTTTTCTCAAATCCTAAACAATGATTGCTTGGGGTAGCAGCGACGCCGACGGAAGCAGTAACTTATTGAAGTTTAATTATAAATATAAATAGATTTACACGCAACTCTGTAAACCGCGAGAAACTTGCATGCCAATATATTCTGTGGTTATTCATATTCACTTTGTTTTAATATCGTATATAATATCATAAGAGAGAAAATTTTACCGGTAAAATTTTCGACTGGAATGCAAGTTTATTGCTTACCAAAAAAACAACAAATTGAATAAAACCAAGAGAACATTTTTCCCATACAAAATTTTCTCTCAAATGATATTCGACAAGAATATTTCACGAGGAAATAATAAAAACATACTGTTTATTTAGCAAACTAGAAACTTTATTTATTTATTACTAATATTAAACGTACAGTTGCTATAAGTAATAGTTTGTCCATTCTTTTCTATCAAAGCATGGTTTTGGGTATGATTGACTTGCATTTGCGAAGTCGAAGGTCCAGAACATGCTTCAGTTTTTATTCTGAGATTTTCGATGAGCTTCAGATGATGACTAGGATCTAACTGCAAATATGGGTTCAGGGAATTTGCGTTTGCGTGGCCTGTTAACACTTGTTCCCAACACCTTGTTTAAATAGGGCAGATACAGCGGACGATCGATGAGAATGATTTGTTATTTTATGCTTCTTACTATCAATTCCAATTCTTTCCGCTAAAGTTTTGGTCAACTTAGATACTGTATTTATTCCTAGTGGAGTATTTTTGAACCAATAACCCTTTTGCCAGTTTGGATGAATGGAGAGAAATAGTCTGTCTGTGGAAATGTTTGGTCCTCTTTTTTCCAATAATTTAAAAAATAATCTTACAGGGCATAAGTCTTTCTTTGATGAATTTCTTACCAACCATTTGCTGTTTGCCAATCCTTTTGACCCATCTTGAGTTGTCTTGGAAAATATGCTGTTATATTCAATTTACGGACTCATTGAATCTCAAGCTAGTTCAAATGAGCTGAGCAGAGACGGAAACATTTTTTAGGCATTATCTGGGTTTTCTTCATTGTTGCTTTGCATTATTGTTAGTAGATCTTGCAGATAATGCTTTTAAACTTATTTTCCTCTTTTTCTGACAACTTTGGAGCTGCTTTATCGTTGTGTCTCTTGCCATTCGTGCATTTTTAAAGGAAATATCCGTAAAAGGGTCAATATTTATTTCGTATTCTGTAAAATACATTTCTTGAATCATTTTTGCTGTAGTGTTCCAAATAGCCTTTACAAAAGATTCTTTATAGTCTTCGCCATTACCCTTCTTCATATTAAAGGCGTAATCTTCGAGGATTTTCGCCAATTCCATCACAGAACTTACAGTACTTATAGTTTCTTTCCATTAGAAACTCTGAGAATTGTGCCCAAATTGAGTTCTTGGACTTCCGTGGGTTAAGTGAAATATTTTCAGCTATCGATTTTTTAATTTCTTGGGTAGATTGGCACCCAAACCTTGGATTTTCGTTTAAATTGCTAATTTTGTATTTTCCAAACCAGGATGACATTTGTCAGACTAACAATAGTTTTTACCTGACATCTATCAAAATTTTGCCGCTGAAAAACCATATTGTTGATTTTGTCCAGATAGATGTAATTAAGATGTGTGTAAGTAAGTTTTTCCATTAGAAAACAGATCGTTGCTATGCTTTTTATATTAATCTTCCTAGAGCATGATATCACTCATCTTTTTAGTTGGCTGCGAACTTGTGAGAAAGATTTAAAACAACAATTGAAGAAAAATTAATTTCGTTGGCCAATTACATGGTAACATATTAATATATTATTAACATGTTAAACCAGAAGTTGGTATCCTTGGATAGAAAATAAAAAAACTAAGATGAGGTGAAAACTATTTTTCTTTAAGATGCTACAGCCTGTCCAAATCTGAAAAGGCATAAACGCCAATGTCTCAAAAACAATTGAATTTAGACATATGACATTTTCTACAAAATATACGTGAATATTTATAGGGAAATAGAAAGTTATATAATATATAGGGTGTTGCATTTAAATAAATGTAGGTATTAGTCCGCCACACTTTTTCAGCCACCCTAATATATATATAATGTAAAATATTTTTAAAATATGCCGTTTTTAAATCCATACCTTATGTTGTCTTAGTTAGTTCCTCGATAACGATTTAATCTTCCGTCCCCGCTTCGTTGGTGGACCCGGTATACTAATAAATAATTTTAATAATCCAAAAACGCCAAAGATGGTCTAAAAATTTTTCCTGATAAAAATCGTCCTCGACTCGAGTCCTGCTATGCATTTAAATATTAGTTTTTCACATATGCGAAGTGAGTTTTTTAACAAAAATCCTTACCTTCTAATATGCGAATGTATCATTGACAACCTTATCATATAACTACTTTGTTCATAAATTTTAAATAAAATGTTTTCCTTTGTGTTAAAAGATAAATTAGTTAAATTGAGTATTATAAACTCGCGCAACCCGAAAAACCTTCTAGTCTTTCGTAATGAGCTCTTTCACTAAATTTTGATTTTGGTTGTAGTGTATAAAGGTACAAAAAATAAAATTTTGTGTGTTTGTACTTTTTGATATTTTTAAGCCATTACTGAGAAAATAAATAAATAAAAATGCATCAAAAACACGGACTTTATCGAATATACATACGTCATGAAAACGGCAGCTTGACAATGCTCTCTAAAATATTTATATTATAATACAATGACAAAATTGAAAACAATATAATAATAGAAAGAATTTTCTCCACGACCATTACTGAATGCAATAATTCCAAAATCATTTTTGATAATAGAATGTAAAAATTCTCGCTCTTGAGTTGGAATATTTATTCTGAAACACTTGCTTCTTATGCGTTTTGCGTGTATTTTCATTCCATAACAAGATACGGAATGAATATTCTGTAATTGATCTAAACGACATAGGTTACCATGAATTTCGAAACTATCAATGTCAGCAGACAAATTTTAGTGCAAGTCAAAATATGAGTGAAAAATCGGATGAATCAGATATGGAACTGGATAATATTCCACCTGAAATTACAAATATTGCGAATAGTATTTTTGGTCGTGGAGAAAATATACTCGGTTAGAATGAAAATTCGATACTCGTGGTTCCACTCGGATCAAATTTTCCTCGTTACAGAATCTACTAGACCAAAACGGACTTATGGGGAAAAATAAAAAAATAATCAAATTATTTTCAAAATATCATCTATATTTTGTCTTAAAATAAGATATTAAAGTTCTAGGAACAATATATTTTATTTAACTAAGATAAAAGGTTTCACATGTAGAAAGGCCGAAATTATTGACAGAAAATCAAGCTAATGAAATGACAGTTGTAAAAAGTAGTAAGTTATTTGTCCATCGTTCTGCTCTATGAGCAAATAAATAAAAATACCAGTTATTTTAAACAAAAACACATCAAAATTCCAAATTCATTCGGATGTAAGTGGGATGTAAAAAAAACACCGACATGACAAGTGAAAGATCGGTAACGATGCTCACTGTAAATTTTCATCAGATCGACGTCATTAAGTAATTGCGCCAGTTTTGCGTTTTTAAAATTTGTGGAAATTGTGCATGTTTTCAATGAGCTGCTTAAATTCATGGTATGACCTAGGCAATAGTTTTATTGATGATAAACTTTTACTTCTATTATAGCACCGACTTAATAATTTAAAGGCCAAAACTATTAAATATGAGAATAGTGAAAGAGCCCATTCTGCTGGTCACTGCATGTAATGTCTGACACATACTCTTAAAAATAACATGGTATAGATTACTAAAATTTGGTTCTGGCAACTATTTATTTTCGTGAAATCGGACTAAAGCCAAAAATTAGTTTGTACAACCAAAAAAAATGGTCGTTATTAACCTGTTGAACTAATTAATTACATTAACCAACCCAACCTACAAATTTTAGTTGTCACAACGAAATTTTATATATGGATAGCTAAATTTATATGGTACTCCCGCTTTTAAAATTAGTTGTCTAATGTGTAAATATGGAAAATTGAAATTTTTTTTTCAAGGAAATATTGTTCTTGTTAATGATGCAATCTACAAATGTTGCCAAAGCAATCATTTATTTGGGTCAAACTTGAAATTTTCATATAGAGTAACAATTATTATGTACTTATGTAGCCACAACATTGTGTTTATCATCTTTTTTCTGTATTTTCTAATTGTAAGAAAGAAGTTGAATCATAAAGAAGTAAAAATTTTATATTTTTGTCATTGCAGTTGCACATTAGAAAGTTTGAATGAATTGCTTATAACGCATGGCAAAATTAGCAAGTTAATTTGATAGAAATAACTTTAAAAAAGTCTGTTTCATTTCTAAAAAAAATATCATATGTAATTTATACTTAGTAACGAAAAATATTCCTTCCTAGGTCCCCATTTAAATAAAAAATGCCTTGGTATTACTACTCTATTAGGTATGTGTAAACTAATTGGAATAAATTATCAGGGATATTATGGTTTCTTTAAAAAAAATTATTTCCAATGTCTTTGTTCTCTCATGTTCTCTATAATACATACTTATGCAATACAAAACAGAAACACTAGATTTTTAACTTATTTTACTTAACCTTTTGGGTTGTTCAATTGCTTATAGAACTGAATTGTCCTTATTTAAATTTTCTTATCTGCAACTGCGATTATTAAAAAACAAAAAATATCCCCTGGACTTTCTTTTAAAATATACAGCTATATGAAATTTGTTGTACTTGGTCAGATTAAAAAGTCATCGATATGAAGTTCTTTTATAGAAATGGAACATAGAACAAAAAAAAAATATTTTAAAGTTATTTCTCGTCCGGTCACCTTGCCATGCTTTATAAAAATCTCATTTAAACATTCTAATGTACAACTGCAATCATAAAAAATAAAATGTTTACTTACTTATGATTTAACTTCCTTCTGTCAACAAGAACGTACACAAGAAAGACAATAAATACAAATAAATCACACCAAATATTGTCACATCCATTTTCCACATGGCCAGGGCCATGAAAATGGTCAATTATTGCCTTAAAAACGCGAAAAAATGGACACGGAACCGCAAAAGCACCCTAACATAAACATAACCTCCTGACAGTCCTAGCTAGAATGATGTCACATGTCACCCACCGGGCAAGGGCGTCAAGTCTCTGTTGATGCCGTTAGTTATAAATATGGAGAATAATATTACTTGAAAAGAAAAGTTAGTTCTGGTAACTAAGAATGTATCTTAATCAAAATTAACAAAATTATAGGGACTACAAATTCATAATGTGTTATTACAACAAGCTTAATTGATAAATACAAGTTTGTAGGAACCTTGATGTAACATTTAAATAGGATATATACAGAATAAAATTCAGCTAAACAAAATATTTTATTTCTGCCAACTAATATATTTTCTTTGTTCTGATGGCATCATTTTTTGGTAAATATAACCAAGAAAAAAATCTTTTTTGTTTTTCCAACTAAAAATAGTTATTTTTGGTAACGTAAACACGAGAACAAATAAAAATTAGTACCAAATACCAAGTCATTTTTAATAGTGCACGGTTTTGAAACCACCTAAAGAGAGCAGATAACATTTGCGATATTGTCGGCGTGCTCACTACTACAGATACAAATAAAAAAATTACACAGAAATATATGTTATTTTAATTTAAACTATGTATATGGGCAAAGGAAATAAGGCTCGCTTTACCTTCAAATTTTACACCTAAATTTTTCTTTCCTCGCTTTTTCGCCTCGGTTAAGTTACCGTGCGGATGACTATACATAAAGCAATAAAATTGAAAAAAAGGCGCCCCTATAGATTTCGTCCGTTAGAGTTACGCTACGCCACTGGTTGCACTACTTTGCAAAACAAAATCTATAGTAACCTCTTTATTGTTTAGTAAAACTCAATTATTGTATAATTAATAGTGCACTATGCAGATGGTAAAAAACAATCCTGTTCACAGGTTGTAAAGTATACTTTTAAACTGCTGTTATTGTCTATATTCATATATTTAGTGAAAGTAGCCCCTATAAATCAAGAATCTTGTATTGCTGTGGGCTATGAGAAAATAGGGTCACTGACTTAAGAGAAAAATGCGTAAGTAAATCGATAGGTGAAAATTATTTGAATCTGAGAACACAACTTGTTACAACCAGGGGCGTGCGACACAATGTAGACCAAGAGAGAAAAGAGGGTGTGTGAATCCAGTAGCAGCTGGTGATAACAATATTGAGTGTCGGACTAGCCATATTATAGGCATATTAAATGTAAAAAATTAAATTAATAGTATATTATACAACAAGCATATAATGGTGGCTATTATTCACGCGGATAAAGTTTATGACACGAGCCGTAGGCGAGTTTCATAATTTTATTCAAGGGAATAAAAGCCATTATATGCGAGTAGAATACTATACTTTGTCCACGACTATCCAATAATAATTGTAGCCAGAATTACTAATTATCTTTATTTATTTAGAAATATTAATAGTAATAGAAAAGAAGGTTTTTTGCGGCAGGCGGACAAAGTAGTGCATCTATGTTCGGCATTAAGTACACACGGACGCCAAATGCAATGGGTTTCCTGGGACACAGGTAGACAATGACAGGCTGTCTCGTCCTTGTTAGGACTCATCAGAAAGCCATAACTTGTAAGCGACTCCCAGTACAGCGAGACTATGCTTTCAAGGCATTTTTAAAGAAATAAAAACGCGATGAAAACCCAGTAACGCCATCTATAGGAATCAACTCTTGGAGTCGCTTACAGGTTATGGCTTTCTGATGAGTTCTAATAAGAACGAAACAGCCTGTCATTGTCTACCTGTGCCCCAGGGAACCCATTGCATTTGGCGTCCCTGTGTACTCAATGCAAAAGATAGATGCACTACTTTCTCCGCCTGCCGCTGAAAAACCTTCTTTTCTATTTACTTATACAGACAGTAAACTTTACTACTTTATGAATAGTAATATTTGTATTCACACAATGTGCCAAGTTAATTGTAGGAATTGAATTTAATTCTACATTAACATCTCGGTTATTCGTTGTAGTAGAGGTAGATGAAGATGTAGATGTAGATACTGCCTTATTGCGTATATACGGCTGACCAAAAGGATTTTTCTGGATCTCGTCTGATATTTTTTTAGCTGTTTTCATTTTATTTTTCATTGAGTCATCAATATATCCTTCTGCTACAGCCGTGGATTTTCATCCACCGTGTTGTTTCAATGCAATTATATCCCCGCCTGCGTCTACAAGTATAATGGCTGAAGGTCTGTGAAAACTTTTCTTATCAATCCTCCATTGTACAAACGAATCATAAGCAGACACATAAAGTGTTTTTGATTTTTCTGGTAATTAACTTAAACATGCTATTTTTGCTGCTTCCTGTATATCTGGTGGGGTATAACACATCTCATCTTCACTATCTCTAATCATTTTGTAAGTTCTTTTAATACAATTCTTAACTTTAAAGTTGATAAGTTGACCTATATTTTGACGTTTCAAATTAAAATTACAAAGCGCTTCGACTTAACATTTCATGGCATGCTTGAATTTTTCATCATACACACAAAATCGTATTATGGATGGACCTTACAGGGGAAACGACCAATGATATTTTTTGATTTCAAATCGCATTACCTGTCGATTTCATTATTCACTAGTGAATTATGAGTTCATTATTCACTAGTGAATAATGGGTATTATTATTTTTGAGCAAACACAATGAACATATTATACAATAGTCGTGGACAAAAGTTCTGCATGTCAAACTATTTAATATTAATTTTTCAATTTTTTAAATTTACATAAATACATTGAAAAAAACAAGGGGAAAATATCCTAATAAATATTTATTTAATTAATATTTATTTTAATTAAATTATAGGTATTTCTTTTAAACAAAGATTTTTTTTTCGCCCAAACAATTTGCGTTGTTTGAATTTTACCGGCTATTTATTTGACTATAATTTTTATAGATTTATTAACAATGAGTAATAATCTATTAAATTATAAAATGCAACGGAATTAATAAATGCAATTAAGTTTAAACGGTTGAATCAAATAAACTGCTGTACAATTGCTTTCGAGCAAGAAAAATTTCGCCTAAATTTAATAGTTAATATTTTCTGAACCAGATATGATATCGACCTAGGGTTTTGAGTGGTTGATAGATTCATCCCTTGGGAAACAATTGTCAATGTTGGATTTTCTTTAACTGTCAGAAAATTTTATTAAGGGTGTTAAAGAAAACGATGATTTTTGTTCCAATTTTAATGGCGTGTAACTTTCATAATAATATTGTTAAATTTTATCACTCTACGTCAATTAAATCACTGGTTCATTGCAACGAAAGTCATTTGTTAAATTTTTGATATCTGCTATATTTTAAGAAATACGGATTTTTTTTTGGAAAACCTTGCTTTATTTCAACTTATTGGTAGCTAGATCTCACTGTGCGTTGTATCGTGCATACTTTGTGAGTGATTCTTATACCTTAGCTTGATTATGTTCAGTAACAATAGTTGTACCTAAATGTTATGGTGTGCAGTGACGTACTTATAAACACCTATATGTCTATGGTTTATGAGTATAGTGTTAGAAAGTTAGAAATTAATAAATATATTTCTTCAAAAAATTAAAATAAAAAAATTATCTTTGTTAAAATATTGTAAACACACTGTATAATATACCTGTAGTGCGATATGAAAAACTGAAAAATAAGAAAAAATTCACCTTATCTAGGGGCGAGTACTTTCCAATATAAAACAATCGTGAAAAATTGTGACATACTCATAAACCATAAACATATAGGTGTTTATAAGTACGCCACTGTACATCCTAACATTTAGGTACAACTATTGTTAGATACTGAACATAATCAAGCTTTTCATAAGGTATAATAATCACTCGCAAAGTTTGCACAATACAGCGCATAGTGAGATCTAGCTACTAATAAGTGTAAATAAAGCAAGGTTTTCCAAAAAAATCGGTATTTCTTAAAATATAGCAGATATCAAAAATTTGACAAATTACTTTCTTTGCTATGAACCAGTGATTTAATTGACGTAGAGTAATAAAATTAAAAAATATTATTGTGAAAGTTACACTACATTAAAATTGAAGCAAATATCATCGTTTTCTTTAACACCCTGTATATAAAATTTTCTGACAGTTAAAGAAAATCCAACATTGACAATTGTTTCCCAAGAGATGAATCTATCAACCACTCGAAACCGTAGGTCGATATCATATCTGGTTCAGAAAATCTTAACTGTTAAATTTAGGCGAAATTTTTCTTGTTCGAAAGCAAGTGTCCAGCCGTTTAAATAAATAGTGATTTAAATAAGGAACAAGTAATATAAGATATCTCATTTCGAATTAGGCTTTTTACCTCTTAATTCGCTGCCGGGGCAATTCCCGAGGGGACCTACAGCTTAACGTGGATTCCGAACTACAGTCATGCGACTCTCCCCCCAACCCTCGATTTCTGGCGTCATTGCCTGTCCTACAGATGGGGGAGTGTGTACCTTCTTCCGCACCCCACGAGATATCCGATCTCATCCGGACTGGTTACCGGCGTGAATGGGGTGGGTTGGGAGATGATACATTTTACACTGTTCCTTGCATTCTTAAACCTACTAAAATTCGGACATACTTTTTTTTATGCGTGTGCCCACTCCGAGGATCGAACTCGGAACGCCACGGTCGAATGCCAGTGACTCATCGTTGAGCCACCGCCGCAGTTAGGAAGTCTCTTAAAATATTATTTTTAAATAAAATATTGAAAAGGATGTATTTATTTTTGGTGATGACTATGTAACGCTTTCTGGCGTGTAATGGTGATAATTCTGTGGTTTTTAAAACGGTTTTTGATTTTATATTATTATGATGTCATGCTCCTTCTAAGTTTTTGCCGTTACAATGGAATGACAAAAGCTTTATAATAACAGGATAAAAGCTTTTTTGTTAGCATTTATTTAAGTGTTATCAATTTTTTCTTAAATTCGATTATATTTCTGGTCCACTTAAGTGTTAATTAATTTACGCATCGGTGTTATTACGCAAAAAAAGGATGACAATAAATTTATTTTTCGAATTTTTGTTTAAACTTTGCACACCAGCATAAAATTAAAATCTAAACACTTTTTTCAATCTTGTGCTCTAATACCAGATTTTCACGACAAAATATATACTTTTCAACTTTCCAGACAAGCGAGTATTCACGTAACTAATGTCAAAACAAGGTTACCAATCATGCAAAGGCTATTAGCATAAAAAGTTTTTTTACAATTTAAATATTAAAAAATGTTCCCATATGGGTCCAACTTTTTGCCGGTCACTGTATAATGTAATAATTAAAATAAAAAAGAAAAAAATATCGTCAAATATAAAACCGCTAAAGGAACAAAAATCTCACTTAAAACATTTTTTAGATCTTTTACTAGTAAAAATTAACCCGTAGCCTGTATTTAATAAAAATAAAAATTATTAAAAATATATTATTCATAAACATTTCATCTTTATTGGTATATATATATGGTAGTTAGGCATTTTTAGCTTTGCTACAAGTCACTTGGAGTGTGGGGGGGGAGAGTCATGGCCCCTTGCAAGACTCCCCCCCCCCTGAGCTATAAAATGGATGTTTTATTTACTTTGCGCCTTAAAAAATTGCAGGGCATATGAAGGGTCAGTAGTTTTTTAGAAGTCACTGTTTGAGTCGGGATAGGTTCTTTTTTTTTGGAGTCACTTTTTTTTTAGGCGCCCCCCCCCGCGACAAAATTCTAGATCCGCCACTGGGATTGTGCTAGTTTTGCCGCATAGAAAAAAGTTAATAAATAGGTAACGGTATGCCTATTCTCATCCGACGTGACTTAAAATACCTCTTCTCCACAATAGAATTAAACGTAATCATAATTATGATCGTTAAAAATTAAGCTATCTTTTACAGAACACTGATTTCAAATTGTTGTTACAGTTATATTATTGAGATTTTATGTATTTGTTGCATGCCACAGTTGTACCGCCGAAGATAAGGTTGGGTAACAAAATCATATCTACTCTCCAGAAAGGTTATTTTTAACTGAATGAAAGAGCAATATTGTCCTTCATCTTCTTTATTATGTAAAATACATTTATTGCCTACGCGTTTCGGTAAATACCATCGTCAGGGCTAGCAGATTAAAAATTTAGTCACTAAACAATCAAGAGAAATGACTGGTACTGATCAACAAACAAACGATACTCTTTGTTGAGCAGTTGCTTTCTTATTCAGTTTAACGAACTTGGGGTGGGTTTGAACCCCTCCAGGATTTATCGAAGAAATAAATACAACAATTTTTTCTTTTATCTCCCCCCCCCCCCACCCCCAGCCTCACAAAGTGAACATTTTTAGAGCTGGGATACGTTCCTTTTTAATCGAAAAGAGTTTTTTTTGGGTAATATAAACATGCGAACAAATAAAAATTAGTCCAAAAAACCAAGTCATTTTTAATAGTGTTGAAGGGCACCCAACCCTTCTCTCTAGAACGTCGTCCACGGTACGCCAGTGCTGTAGAAAATTCCATGTATATTTAGAATTAATTAGACATTACATTTAATTATTACTAAGAATCTATGCACATTTTACAATTTACATGAATTCTACCTGGCCATTACAGATAAAATACTGGGTGACGCTGAAAATGATTTTAATTTTTATTCACATTTCATTTTATCACCCATAATATAACTATAAAGGCCCCATACACGCACAGTCTTTATCTATATGATCTGCCTGTACAACCTCGGTTTAATAGCGTTCGTCTGTTGCATGTGTTAATTAGATTTAAAGATTTGGTTCCTTTTTAGCTCACCCAGTTGCATTACTAAAGTCTGTCGCATTACATAGATAAAATAAGGCATAAATGAAATACTACAATACAAGTTTAACGCATTTTAACTTTGTATGAATAGTAATTAAGGTAAATTTCCTCCACGATCGTTAGTCGCTGGTGACTATGACCCAGTACTGATGACCAATTCGCCTATATTTGTTTTCCTAAAAGCTTCCCAACAGCTGCTATCAAACTTCAGGAAACTATTGTACACGTCTTAAAGAAACAGTGGTGGCTACTGGGCAGTAGTCGCCAGCGACTAGCAATCGTGAAGGAAACCCTAATTTTACTACTGCCACCGCGGTCGCGTTGGTTTGAGCTTTGAGAAAAAACAAATCGCGCTGAAGAGAGTGTCATGTATTAAACAACAAATCCTTATTGGTACTGACAGCGTAGAGAATAGAGCTCTAGCCTACAGATCGCAAGGTCACAGGTTCAAATCCCATCAGGAGTATTTGACTTTTTATTATAAAAACATATAATTTATAGAATTATTTTGAATTGAAATCTTCCATGTTAGACGGATTTTTTAAATTAATGTTGAATGCATCTTACCTTGATTAAATTTAAAGTTTTTCATTCTGGTCAATCTAGAAGTCAATCCAGGATTAGTTCTTCCTATAATAAGATATATAAAAAATATGAAAAAACTAAAAAGTTAAACTACAAATAAAGGCAAAGCCTATTGACAAACTAAGTGGAACGTTATCCTAAGTATGCTAATTTCAACACTAGTGTTGATATTTTTTTCTCAACACTAGTGTTGAAATATTTTTTCACAAATCAAAGGCTTTTTTAATAATTCTTTGTGGTCAGAGGAAAAATAGTGTACATTACTCGTGTGAAAGTGATTATTCTAAAATTCGGAGAATTTCCGCACTCGGCTGACGCCTCGTGCTAAATATCTCCTCGTTTGAAAAGTATCACTTTCATTACTTGTTATGTAATATACTATTGACGCGCGTTCAAAAGTATGACTGATTAAATTTTTTACAATGATTGATATCGCTTTGTTTTCGTATACAAACGGCCTGCTTGCCAAAGCTGTGGTAAGTCGGAGCTGGACTTTAGGGTCACTTGTTATATAATAACCTTTTAGATTGAAAACTAAAGGTCTCTAGCATATTTGATAAAAAACCGTATACCGTAACATATCGCAAACAACAGCTCTTTTAAAATATAATCAAAATTCCCAAAGTTTTGAAAATAAAAAATGTTCCAGAAATATTTAAAATGTTCTCCTTATTTTTCTTGAAATGCCATGATTAACGTGATTATTAGGCAAACAAATATTTTGCAACATAATGAACACACTGCATCATAAACATTCTTCTTATAGTTCATGCAACAGCCATACCATACCCATACTTAAACCAGCAACGTAATACATACTAATTCATTATATCATTAGCTATGGTGGTTATTATGGTATTTATTGAACGTAAGCGCGTGGATTTTATTTTTAAACCATGACCATTGCATTGCAGAATTGGTATTCGTTTACCAATAATAAAAATGTTTCTGTTATAATCGGGAACAGCTAGAGACTAAATACATTTTTTGAAAACCCGGTTGTTCGTAAAGTTGGAGGTATGGTTACATTATTATATAAAATTTTTATAAACCCCTGAATAAAATTAACGCAACTCATACTTTTGCTGCCACTGGCGGAACGGGGAACTTCAAAACCTCCCCCTCCCACTCTTTACTTTTTAAAATTATTTTTTTAGAGAAATAGGTGTTGCTTCATAAAAAACTAAAATAATTTAAAAAAATGTTCCTGTTCTCATGACACAGAATCTCATCACTAATGGGTTATTTGTCATCTTTTATTGTAACCGACTTACTAGTACAGGTATTTTAGTTTCAATACTGCTACAGTTCAAAAATTATGAAAATAATGATATGGAAAGTTTTGAATTAGTTTTTTAAATTTTATTTTCGATCTAAGTTTAATATCGTTGTATGATGAACTAAATTTTTATTACCCCCGAAAAATTAGTTCAGTGTCTCTTTAATAGTAGATTTTGTAACGAGGTTGCAATGAAAATTTGATCCGAGTATCGAATTTTCATTCTAACCGAGTAGCAGACTATATTTTTTTCACGACCAAAAATACTATTCGCAATATTTGTAATTAAAGGTGGAGTATTATCCAGTTCCATATCTGATTCATCCGATTTTTCACTCATATTTTGACTTGCACTAAAATTTGTCTGCTGACATTGACAGCTTCGAAATTCATGGCAACCTATGTCGTTTAAATCAATTACAGAATATTTATTCCGTATCTTGTTATGGAATAAAAATACACGCAAAACGCATAAGAAGCAAGTATTTCGGAATAAATATTCCAACTCAAGAGCGAGCATTTTTACATTCTATTATCAAAAATGATTTTGGAATTATTGCATTCAGTAATGATCGTGTAGAAATTATTTTAAAGGTTTGAGACAACAATGTTTTTTGAATCATAGAACAGTTTTGGACTTGCATTATCTTTATTTGTTTTTAAATTACAACGTTTCAACTGGTAAGAATCTCCAGTCTATAACTCGAACGAAGCCCTTAAAAGAGAAACTAACCACATTAAGACCGACCTCGACAATAATGGCTACCCCATGCCCATGAGATTAGTTGACAAAATATTTTAAACTCGTAAGAATCAGCCACATGCACAAAAAGCAAAAAAGAGACATAACCAACTCTAAACTTTCCAGATGTCAAAGAACTATCTGAGAGAATAAAAAGACTAGGACAATAATACAACATCAATACAGTATTTAGGCCGAGAAACACTTAAGTAAGAAGCCATCTGTCGAAGACGAAATCAATAAGCCAAAAAGACAGGAAAGACTGTGTCTACCAGATCACCTGCGAATGTGGCCGATCTTACATTCGTAAGACACTAAGATCACTGGAAATAAGGATCAAAGAACAATACGCTAAAAGTAGAGGCCGAAAAATTAGGTGCAGTTGACCATGCCAAGACGCCATTATATCATGTGAAGAGAAGCCAAAATTCTACAAAAAAGAACCATACTGGAGGAAGATAAAGCTCAAGGAAGATGCCAGAACCCAGGTTGTCTTAGTATTAGGTATAAGAAAGATCTGGAAACCTTTAAGTTAATATAATATTAGAACAAGACCATGCACGAGTTAAACACGTGCACCCATCTCAGTTAATAGGCTTCAGTATAAATATAGTTGTATTTACCACACTTGTTTAGTATTGACATGAAGAGTATGAAGACGACTGGAGAGTGGAGACCAGTTGAAACGTTGTGATTTAAAAATAAATAAGGAAAATGCAACTTCAATACTTTTCTATTATTCAATCTTAGTCCATCTATGTGCCTACATAACATTTCCGCCTTCCATAACATACATTTTCTCGTAGAATCACGCAAATTGTTTTATGGTGTCAATAAGTTTCTATTATTAAATTTAACCCTTGTTTATCCTTTATCGGTAAAATAAGTACAATGGGAACTTATGGACGTTAATGGGGGTTGTTCAACTTATACTACTTAGTTGTTTTTATACTTGGTCATGAATAAAATATTAAGTTGCTCTATTTAACGTTGCGATTGTGTTTTTGACGCTCAGTCGAAGAAATAAATGTTGGTTGTACGAACGCGACGTTTGTTGGTAAGTTTTTGTGCTTTTGTTAATGTACCTAAGTCTGGTTTCGGTTTCTTGACACATTTTTCCAACTTTATAAAATAAAATTACGTATATTTTAACATACATATACTGAAATTATAGGTGCTCTTGGCTTAAAGTGGTGAACTGCTTTGAAGTTAATTATTCCTGGCAAAAGAAAGTATTTTTTTTTACAAGAGAACATTTATTTCCCCGTTTAAGATACACGACTTTCTTAAAAAATTTCTCTTGGACGTTTCATCTTAGAAAAAAATGGTTTTCACCTACCTATCTTAATTTTTTATTTTCTATCCAAAAAAACTAACTTCCGATTTACCAAGTTGTAGCTTCTAGATAGAGAATACAAAATTAAGATAGGAAGATGAAAACCATTTTTTTCTAAGATGAACCGTTCCAATGTTACAGCCTGTCAAAGACTGAAAAGGCCCTATTTTAAACGTCAATATCTCAGAAACTATTAAATTTAGACATATAATAAGCGTATAATTTAGTGGGAAATTAGAAAATAATACAATATATGTATAGGGTGTTCTATTTAAAAAAACCTAAGTCATATCCGTTACGTTTTTTGGGCCACCCCGTATACTCCAATATAAGTTTACAATGTGCACCTCATGCTCTCTACAACTTTTGCATTTCAAATTTTTATCTAATTCTTAAGATAAAGGAGAAATTGAACTTTACTCTATTGTTGACTCACGATGTACTATTTAAACAATTTATTTAGGAAGTATATCTCTTCACGTATGATCTACTTCTTTTGACGTAAGATATATAGCTCTTCACATAAAAAACATTTCTCTTCAAAACCTTATTTGAAGTACTTACTACTCTAATAGCAAGTAACGACGCAGTCGCGGACGGGATTCGGATACAGAAGCATTCACACTATGGCAGCCGAGCTGGCTTGATCAGGTTAACTTTTTAAGCATTTTCCATGAAATAAGTTTAAAATTGTTCCTATAATTCAAAAATGTGATAACAACTACTAACCTATTAAACGGTCATTATTGACCGATTATTAACCTTAGAAATCTGTTTTCATTACCTTGCCACCGGTTATCGACCAGTGTTAATAATGAAAATAATCTATTTGAACCTCATGCTTCAGTTTTGCTAATGAAGTATTTTATTCGTAAACTATACAGAGTGATTCCTAAGTTGATACTTCTTTTTTTAGCTGTGTATAGAAGGCATTAAAATAAACATTTGTAAATACCTTTTTTAAAAAACTCAAAAATAAGGGGCTTACATTCATTTATTACACTATGGATCAAATACGGTTCTGCCTAACTTGCCCGTTGAATAACATTACACAACACTTCTGGGTGTAGGATGCGCCCGCAAGGGAAAGCGTTCTGCGTATAATCTCGGCAGCAGCCGCACTTTGACAACACTCACCGTAAATAAGCACCATATTTACTAGTTCATTGTTTTCAAATTTTACCATTTTCACGTGTCACCAATTTAAAATTAACTTGCTTTAGAAAAACACACCGCAGCGTATTGCCAAATAACTCACCACCGACTCATAAATTGCATGACTAATAAGGGATAAGACAAACAGCATAAAGTATAGCAGGCTACGTTTTGATGATCAGGCCCGCATTTAGATTTTACTTCTGTATCTCGCCTATTTTAAAGCTTTTTGAAAAAAGGTATTTAAAAATGTTGTTTATTTTAATACCTTCTATACATTGCTAAGAACAAGTATCAACTTAGGAATCACCCTGTATATAAGCATAGTGTCTCTTGGACCTACCGCGGAAACTCTCTGAAAGCCGGGTCAAAGGCATGGGCCTATTGGGAAAATAGTGTAGGGTAAAAATAAGGACATTATGGTAGAATTACCAAATCCATTATTTTCCCTTTATTATTAAATTGTTTAATATTGTTGTTATAAGTTACTGCTTAACATTGAACGCCATAACAAGGTTAAGTCAGGGGTTATAGTTATTGTCAGACTCTTAATACTTATAACAATATTTCCTTCTAAACCAAAGGTTATTATCGTAGTTTAAGGTTAGTACGTATTATAAATAAGACTGATTATAATATAGTAAGTTAGCTTCTATTAGTTTAGATAAGGTTCAATTATAGTCAGATATAATGTAACTATAAGTAACAAATATATCCTTTTTATACCTAACCAGTGAAACAAGTATTTTACTTCATCGAACCAAGTAGTTACCTTACATGGCGATCCTGCCAGTCCAACTACAGTACATGGATTTTCAGTAACTCCCTTACAATAGACCCTGTAAGCAAGTAAATGAGATATTTAAAATTTTTACATTTCGACATCAGATAGCCCTCTTATGAGTTTTGTGATTAATACCACCTGGCGTGATATTTTAACGAGATGGTAATATCCAGACGGAACAAATAAATTATTTTATTATTATTACTACCATAACTTTAATAAACAGTGATGTGTAGACGCATCGAAAAAATACGTTTAAGAATGAAATGATTGGTTGTCTTATTTGTTAATCGTTGGTTGAAATGGTCACATTTAAATATAATGACGGTAGAATGCTTCTAAAATACTCTAATTATGATTTGTAATTAAGGTCACTTCTTAAAATGCATTAAAACCTTCTCATATCATTTTAAATTTATGACAATGTAATGAATAATGCATCTAAGTACTATTTATGATTCCTACGGCAAATGTGAATTATATTGCAGGATAGGCAAGGTCTTCAACGACATTAATATTTTTTAATAACTTCGTTCGTGACCTTAATTATTATTGGCTATAAAACCTTTTCGAAATTGCAATAATTCTTGGTTACATTTTTGTGGTTGACTTAATTTTCTTTTTGCCTCTGTAATTCTTTTAAGTGGTCTTGTGTTTGTTTTTTATGTAAATTTCAGTACATACTATATTTTCTGACTATGATATAACGTAATGTTGTGTCGGTTTCTACTATTGAATTTCCACCACAAAACAACGTTTTGTTAACCCAAATTGCACTCATATAATATTATAATGTGATATTCGGAGGTATGTGTATGTTATGGTGATTGTAATATGTATGCAGTACAGTGGCGTATTTAGGGGGGGGGGGGGGGAGGGGGCTGCCGAGCTGCTGCTGGAAGAAGTGGGATTATAATAAAAAAAATAGTGCGGGAAAAAACGAGAATGCTTTAATATGAATATAAAAAACGGCATTTAAGAAGGAGTATTTCAAAACCTAAGCATTTTCACCAAAAAACGCTCTTAGATCTACGCTCCTAAAATACATGATTTCTGAAAAAATCATCAATTTTGGCTTGGTGAGCGATATTTACTTTATTTTTAATCATGAAAAATCGAGCCCGAAAAACGCTGGTTAGAGTCATACATATGTCTTATGTTAAACCTGTGGATTGACACCAATATTCATATTTTTCACAAATAATATAAAAAATGTTTTTTTTTTTTATAAAGAGCGAGCTAGGAATATCAAAAAAAAATTTAAAAAAATAAATTTAGTCCAACTATGCAGAGGGGGAGAGGTAATAATTTATTTTTCGAAATTTAATAGTAAGGTGAATTTTAAACGAACTTTGGGCGTGGCCCTAAAAATTTTCAAATTGGCATGCAACCATATTAAAAACTATCAAAGGCGTAAAGTGAGAGCATATAACCCGGAGTGACATCTATAGTGTCGAGGTAGACACTTATATTCAGTGGCGGATTTAGGATCTGGTCTAGGGGGGGGGGGGGGGGGGCGCAAAAGGAAAGTGTAAAAAGAAAGTAAAAGCGCCGCAGGCAATGCGCCGCAGACGAAATTTTTTTGGGTGTCACGCCCTAATTTTGCCAAAAATTAACCAAATTTAGTAGTAACAGGAAAAACAAAACTTTTTTATTTTATAACCGCAATTTCAGTATTTGTAGACACAACCTTTACATTCCTATTATTTACGGAACTTTAATGTGGAATAAAATTTAAAACGAGAGGTAGGTTTTTTCGGTATTATTTATTTAGTACAAAGAACTCTTTTGTGCCGAAAAAAAGGTAAATACAAAAAAATAATACTAAGACATAATTAAAAAAATAAAATACTGAAATAAGCAAAACAATGCTCTATTAAGAGTAGACAAAAAATAACAGACGAAACTAAAAATTATCTTTAAAGTTTTTTATACCATTTTGTAAGTATCAAAAAATTTAAAAATCGATTTAAATGACAAAATCAAGCCGTCTCTTTTTGCTTGCAAACCGGTTGATAATTTCATCAATGTCTAAATCCATACTTCGATTGATATATAGTGAAGCTAAGCCGTTAAGGCGGTCTTCTAGCATGGTAGACCTCAGGTAAGTTTTTAAAATTCTTAGAGTGGAAAAACTTCTTTCTGCGGTGGCAACAGAAATTGAAAATGTACAAAGAAGTTTAAGACAGGCGTTAATTTTCGGAAAATAATTGGCATCACAGTTTTCAAGAGCTTCTAGTGGGTTATCAGTTGGAGCCCCCCTCTAAATCCGCCACTGCTTATATTCATGGCCTGTGAATAGGTGACGTTGTGATCGGGCCCACATTTCGACAAAATGGAAGCGTCAGTACTGTCAGTAGCAGCTCTTCGACATTTGGTCAATGGCTCCCTCTATAAATCTCTTCTCATGTAACTTAATACTATTTATTTAGTTTTAAATTTATCTAATTAGACAAATTTCGTTTACTTCCTGTCCTATTACTAAGTTAATGGTTACTATTACTTTCAAAATACCCTACGTAACCCACACACTGCTAACTAGGCAATCCATTAATAAACGTAACGGCGCCAATGGCAGCAAAATACCACCTCCATCCGCCCCCCGCAAAACCCGCAGATTTGGTGATCATCCCTCTAGAACAATGCAAATAAAATAACCCTGTGGGCAAGAGAGAAATAAACACATGCTACCCCTTAAACGAAAGACATAAAATAAGAATATGCACTGACTAAAAAAAAAGTGACTTTAAAAAAAAGAGCTCATCCCGGCACTAAAAATCTTCTTACCCTAAAAAGTGACTTCTAAAATAAATTCTGACCCTTCACGGGTATAGGAAATAGGCTATGGAAAATCAAAGTACGTATTGAAGTTTTAAAACATCTATTTGTCTTCAAAAATAAGACCACTCGGAAAGCACGTCAGTATAACACTACTATGTCTTTCTAAAAACGAACCTAACAACCCCCTATATTTTTTTATTTATAATATTAATCCTTAACGACATATTTATGATATGGATATATTAGGTTACACTGTGCCTCTTAACATTCCAGACAACAAGAACCCATTGATTAAGTTGTTTTTGCCTATCGCTTCGTTATATTCTAACACGCCCCCTCAAAAAAAATTAATCAAAAAACATATCTAAACTTATATATCCTATAATATACAAAATTAAAGTAATCTCATCCAAACTATATTCTTGATATAGCAGTATCTCAATAATCGTGCTTTCCTTGTGTCTTCTGGGAGTAATGACAATAATGGTCCAACATTTGTTGTTAAGATTGGGGAAAACCCAGAAAAACCCAATCAGACCATTTAGTTACTTATATCTACAAGACCTGTCCTGCTCTAAATTCTTGAAATTTAGGGGCTGGTAGTGGCTTTGTCAATACATCAGCTATCTGTTTATCTGTGGAAATATATTGTAACTTTAATACACCTTTCAATATCTGCTCTCTAGAGAAATGGTATTTAATATTAATATGCTTCGATCTTTTGTGATTTGTTGGATAATTGGCTATACTTATGCAACCGTTATTATTCTCATAAATTATAATTGGCTCAGTAATATTTATATTAACACTAATTGCCAGAGACTTTAACCAAAGTGCCTCCCTGACAACTTCAAAAAAAAGAGCCATATACTCAGCGTCTGTCAATGAAGCCGCTACGGATGTTTGCCTTTTTGCATTCCAACTTATAACACAAGTATCGAATAATTTAAACAAATATCCTGTTGTACTTTTTCTATTACTTTCATCATCACCTCTCCAACCCAAATCAACATAACCACTTAAAATATTTTTGTAATCACCTCGTATATAAGTCAGTTTAAAATTAATTGAACCCTTAAGATATCTTAGAACTCTTTTTAGACATTGCCATAGTTCTTTGTTATTATTATTAAGATATTGACTTAAAATATTAATAGAGGTATTTAAATCGGGTCGTGTACACATCAGGTACATTAAACAACCCAAAAGGTTCCAAAAAAAGGTATCATATTTCTCTTAAGAATTTAAGCTTGTATAATCTAATTTATTTGGAAGAGGAGGGCTGACAGATTTACAATCTTGCATTTTAAACTTATTTAAAATAGTTTTTATATAGGCTAGTTGATCTAAAGTTATTGAATTATCGGTTCTTTCAATTTTTATGCCCAAAAATAATTTGATATCTTTTAAATCTACCATAGAAAATTTATTTGCCAAATAATTTTTGTAATTTGTCATTGTGTGATTATTAGCCGTGACGATGACGAGATCATCCACATAAAGTACTACATAGATATTTTAGTAATATCTTTTCTATCTAAAATATAAATACAATGATCCACTGAGGAATTTCGAAAACCTTTTTCTTTAAAAGCCTTTTCAAAAATTTGAAACCTACACCTTGCTGAATGTTTTAAGCCATAAAATGCTTTATATAATCTACATACTTGATTAGGCTTGCTTTTACACCTTCAGGTATTTTCATAAAAATTTCCTCTTTTAATATTCCGTTTAGAAAAGCCGTTTTAACATCCATGAGGTCAACTAGAAGATTAAACTGATTAGCAAAATCAATTACAAATCTAAAACTTGAAATTCTTTCAACTGGTGCAAAAGTTTCGTTATAATCTTTTAAGTATTCTTGACTAAAACCACGGGCAACAAGACGAGCTTTATTATTTTGATGGGTTTCCAAATTCATCATTTTTAATAGCAAATACCCATTTACAATCAACAATATTTTAATTTTCAGGTTTTTGATATCAAAGACAATGTATTGTTTATTTCCAAAGAATTAATTTCATCCTGAATTGCTACTTCCTACTTAATTCTATCATCTCTAATTTTAATTTCCTGATATGATGTAGGAATTTTTACTTACTATTGATTGAGCACACATAAGATAATCATTATAGAGATCATCTTCTTTATAAGAAATAAAAAGTTGATTCTTAATCCTGTCACTCCTCCTTAATTCAGAACTTTTATCAGATTTTATTCAGAAATTTATTGTGACTCTGTTCAGGTAAAGACTCGGTTTCAGAGGCCTTATCTGTTTCAGTTACAGATTTATCAAACTTTACTGCTGATTTTGACAAAACGTCAGATGCATCAGTTTCCACACTTATACGGGAGTTTTTTAAATTAACCCCTTTAGACTCAACTGCTGGTCTAGTCATCAAAAAATTTGTCTCGTCTACAATACCATCTCTAACGACAACAATTTTTTTTTTCAGTATCCATATTCCACACGTTATAGTCGTTCGGTTCATACCCAACTAAAATCGCTTTCCAGGATTTTTCATAAAATTTTTGTTTTCCTGGTTTTATTATGTAACTACGTATACAGTAGAACCAAAACCTTTAATATTTGTGGCTTTTTATTATGCCACAATTCATATGGTGTTTTAGAATGACTTAACAAGGCCTTAGTGGGTGTCAAATTAATGAGAAATGTAGCAGTAAGAATTGCCTCACCCCAAAAGAAAACTTTTTCTAACTTAGCGCCAGATATTATTGCGCGACCTTTTTTAGTAATAGTTCTGACCATTCTCTCTGATACACCATTTAACTGTGGAGTGCTGGTGTGGTTAAATGATAAGTAATGCCCCTTTCTATACAAAAACTTTTCATTTCCCTGAACATTAAAAATACATCTGATTTATGTTTTATTAAATATGTAACACAGTAGTGCGTATACTCTTCAACAAAAATTACAAAATAATTTTTGTCATCAACAGTTGAAGGAGTGATAGGACTACAGACATCGGTATGAACAATAAATAATGGTCGTTTTACATGATTTTTATTTTTAACCTTTTGAAAAAGGGACACGTGTTTGTTTACCATTTATACACGCTTCACAAAAATCATTTATGGGTGTAACCTGATCTCTTTGACCCATATCTTCGACCATATGTTTATTTTTTATCTCTAAAAATTTAAGTTTACCAATGTGCCCTAAAGGTTCATGCCATAATTTATAATTGGGTAATTTTTCAGTATTATGTATTTGAACAATAGGATTTAATACATTAATATTGACCAAAAAAAAATCAATACCTATCAAATTACTGTCAGTCAAAGACTTAGAAATATCACATTCTAGCGCGATCTCTCTGACGGACGCGTTGATATGTACTTGTACGTATGCCAGAACGTCTATTTCTTTTTCTTCGCTCACAACAAATTTAATGTTTTCATTATTATTAGGTCCATTTCGCATTTGCTGAACCACTTTTGGGAAATAGTGCCGGGTTGGGTGATGCCGATCTGGATATCTCTGTGCGTAAAGACGTGCAGCATTAGTTGAGATTTGCCTACAGACCCTTTATTATGGTTTTACTACCTTTATTTACAGTTACTCCATTTTGACCAAAGGTAATTTTCATCCCAGTCTGTTGCATTTTTCTTACAGATAGTAAGCTATACGGGACATCTGGACAGTACAGGACATCTTCAAGTAGCCCTTGAATACCCATATTACTGGTCACTTGCATAGTTCCCTTCTTAATTGCAGTTATGTATGTTCCACTTTTCGCCTTCATCGGTGTCTGCAATTCGACGAAATTATGGAATAAATCATCTCTGTTGACAAGGTGATCGGATGCGCCAGAATCCAGTAGAAAAGTAATTTTATTACTGTCATTCTCGTGTTTAAAATTTCCTGCCATAAAAACAAAATTATATGGATTGTTATTAGTTGATGAAGCAGGTTATTGTACTTTGAAGAGTTCGGTTTCTGCCAATATTTTGGTATTTTATTGTTTTCTTTAAAATATAAACAATTTTTCTTTAGGTGACCCTTTCTGCCACAATAGTGACATTTAGTATTGGATTATCTATTTGGTTTAAACTGGCGACTCTTATATTTCCCTTGACAATTTTTGGTAGATTCAAAATTCTGTTTCTTTGACATGACTCTAAAGTCTGCGTGCAGAACTTTTAAACTTGTGTCTCGAGTTACTTGCGTACATTTGACTTCGTGGTCCAAAAGTCTTGTTTTGACGAAAGGTAATGTTAAATTATCTTCGGATTATGTTTCTATCGCTGTTATAACGCCATCATAGGATTTTGGAAGAGTCAGCAGTAAATGAGATACTCGATCGGTTTCTTCCAATTCAGCCAGTGTATTAATTCCGTAATTAGGTCATCAAAGACTGTAAAATGTTTTATTAAGAGTGTAAGGTTATCCAACTTCAAACTGAGTAACCTCTTTCGTAAAGCCAATTGCGTGTCAAGACTTTTGCGTTTATAGATAGCGTCTAAATTACGTAAAACATCTCTTGCAGTAATGTCCGACTTTACAAAACTTAGAAAAGAGTCTGATAAATATTTCACAAGAACATTTTTAGCTGTACGTTCTGATTTAATCCATTCATCAGTGAGCGGATCGGGAATCTCCATATCAATAACTTTAATAATGTCAAGTTCAGTTAACAAAGCCCGAATTCTGAACTTCCACACACCGTATTTATCACCATCAAACGGTTTAATATTTCTTTTAACTTTTAAGTTTTCCATAGTCACTACACAAATAAACACCCTGTAGTAAATACACCAAATGCAAAATAAAACGCGGCGTACACTGGGCCCATAACCTATAGGAAATAGGCTATGGAAAATCAAAGTACGTATTGAAGTTTTAAAACATCTATTTGTCTTCAAAAATAAGACCACTCGGAAAGCACGTCAGTATAACACTACTATGTCTTTCTAAAAACGAACCTAACAACCCCCTATACATATACGTAAAATATTAATCCTTAACGACATATTTATGATATGGATATATTAGGTTACACTGTGCCTCTTAACATTCCAGACAACAAGAACCCATTGATTAAGTTGTTTTTGCCTATCGCTTCGTTATATTCTAACAACGGGCCCTAAAATTTTTAAGGCTTATAGTAAAAAAACACCCATTTGGTAAGACTCAGAAGAAAGGGGGGGGGAGGGGCGAAACTGCCTTTGCTCTCCCCTTGATCCGCGCCTGGACCAAAGCCACCAAATGTCTTAACAGAGTACCATGTTGTTAAGTTGTATGTCAGTGTTTTTCGCGAGGGTCAAGTGAATAATAAAAAAATATGTTTATTGTTTTAGTTACATTTGAAAAAAATGGGCAATAGATTTGCAAAAAATAACAATAACAATAAAAGTGATTTAAGAATGATGGGTTTGGCATAACTAATTTATAAAAAGGAGTCACGATTCAGACGTAATATGTTTATATTAAATCTAGATTAAATCGTAAGCAAGACGCGTAATTTATTGCCCTTTCGAATTCGGGTTTTTACCTTTTCGTTCGCGGCCAGGGTCATTCCCGATGGGACACATACAGCTTAACGTAGGTTCCGAACCACGATCCTCAGTCATGCGACACTCTCCTCCTCTTGCGTCATTGCATGACCAATTAAATTTTTTCTCCTGAAGTTGAATGCTTCTGCATTCGAAGCATGTAGAGAATTTATATTTTAAAACAAGTTTTTCATTAATATAATAGTGGAGTTCTTATTTCTTTCCTTCTAAATATCCCCTCCATTTTAAATATGGACTATTTCTTCAAGTTGAATATACAGGGTGATTCCTAAGTTGATATTTATTTTAGTTGTAGTGCGGGCCTGGTAATCAGAACGTAGCCCTTTACTTTAAATTGTTTTTCTCCGTTTTTTGTATGTGAGTCATGCATATTACGGATTGGTCGTCAGTTATTTATTTTGGCAATTCGCGGCGAGTTGTGGTTTTCTGAAGCAAATTAATTTTAATAAATTGGTAAAAATGGTAAAATTTTAAAACAATGAACTAATTATGGTGCTAATTTATTGGGAGTGTCTTAAAAGTGTGGATGTTTCTTCTCTACACCCACAAGTTTTCCTAATGTTATTTAACGGGCAAGTTAGGCAGAACCGTATTTGATTTGTATTGTAATAAATGATTGTAAGTACTTTATTTTTGGGTTAAAAAAAAAGTATTTGAAAATGTTGTTTATTTTAATGCCTTCTATACGCAGCTAAAAAAGGAAGTATCAACTTAGGAATCACCCTGTATTAATATTTTTGGAAATAAACGTACTTGTGGATGATAAGAGGTACTTGTGGTGAGTCAAGATCGGTTGACAGACAATACTATTGTTTAAACTTGAAACAATAAGTAATAGCAACTTAAAATCTGTCTATTGTATTATAAACATTAGCATTCATAGCACAAACTTGCGGCTATGTGGTAGGCAGATAAAAAGCTGAAAATGTACGTTTAGCTAGTTCTTGTTACAGTTCATACTAAACTGCCGGTCATGGTGGTCAGGGTCAAAATTTTTTCAGCATTTTTAATAATGCGGAATTCCCTTGAAGCGTGATTCACTTAGAAAAACTGAAGGACAATAAGCATATATTTTAACATTCATGTGTTGTTCGTTTTTTTTGTCCGATCACCTTTTGGGTAGCTTGTAATATTAGAAGATTTTGTTTATGGCAATGCATTTATTAATGTAAAAATGATGACGTACTTATTAATGTAAGAATGATTATTATTGATAACTAACTTAACTTAAGATGGGGTTTCCAGTTTTAAATTAAATTTGGACACATAATAGAGCTGGCAATTGTTTATTTATTAGTTCGGGTTCAGAAGAGTCACGGTGTGCTGTGGTTTAATTATTGTAATAAATAAATTACTACATTAAAAATATAAATTAATAAAAACAATTATTTTCTATTGTTGCAACTTTAAAGTGAAGGTGCGAGTATTTTTAAATTTTATTTAATTAGTAGTGCAATAACTAATTTACTTATTTTTTGTTTTCATAATTCAAGGTAACGGTTTATGTTTCAATAATTAATTTGATTATAATCTATACGTTGTGGGACAAACTACATTTTTGTGCAAAAGGCGGAGACATTTTAAATTCAATAAGGAAGGTTAGGATTGATATTTATTAAGCACTTGACGAGTTATAAACAAAATTTCATAACAATAAATATGATATTAATTTTGTGACATCTATAATAGGTTTTAATTTAACAGTAGAATATTTGTTACCAAAATATGGATGCTCATAAAAATATGAATTTTGTGTAGAATATTATAAAAAATAAAATAAAATAATAATAAAAAGTGGAATTTTAAATCATTTAAAACAATTCTACTTAATACTGCCTAATAAACTAAGTGGTATAATTAGTCTGACAAAAGTTAAACAATTATTACCATATGTGTAGAAACTAGTACATTTATTATTTTTACTACTTAATAACTCATTTGTAAATTAAAATACCTACATGCTATATACATATATTCTTACTTATTTATGCCTCTTTATAGTTGCCTTCATACCCCTACAATTTTAATAAAATCGGTTCAGTATTATAGGCAAAAAAAAATAAAAACTAAGAAAAAACAGTTTTGCAGCAATGGTTTTAAAAATTAATAAAAAATAAAAATAATGACTCGTTAATACAATTGTACAAAAGTACTTAATAAATAAGGTTGAACAGTCTCGTCAACCAAGTTTGATTAATACGAATTGTACAGGGTGTCCAAAGTTTAGTGTCAAACTTTACAAACTGATTTTCAATTCTGCATCGAAGGACATAATAATATGCAGGGGTTCCAATTGGAAATAAGAAAAATAAATTAATTTAAAGTTTGCAAAGTTTGACACTAAACTTTTAACACCCTGTACAATTCGTATTAATCAAACTAGGTTAACGAGACTGTTCGACCTTATTTATTAAGTTCCTTTGTTTAATTTTGATAACGAGGCATTATTTTTATTTTTTATTAATTTTTAAAACCAGTGCTGCAAAACTTATTTTTCTTAGTGTTTATTTTTTTTCGCCTATAATACTGAACCGATTTCATTAACATTTTGGGGATATGTAGGCAACTATAAGAGACATCCAAATAAGTAAGAATATTTATGGCATGTAATCTAAAAAAATAGATCCTTATGATGTCAAACTTTTTTTAGAACACCCTGTATAAACAAATATATTTTCCTGACATACGCCCTAGGATACAGATAAAGTCTGCAAAATATCAAAATCCTAACTTAATTAATAAGTTCATAAATAGGAAGACAAAAATCACAAAGTCATGGTCTCAATCATGTAATAAAATCAACTAAGGTGACATGTTTCGCTCTTTACGGAGCATCATCAGACCTTCATTACAACCAATAAAAAAAATAACACATTAAAAACAAGACGAGTACCATTTAATGTGTTATTTTTTTTTTATTGGTTTTAATGAAGGTCTGATGATGCTCCGTAAAGAGCGAAACATGTCACCTTAGTTGATTTTATTACATGATTGAGACTATGACTTTGTGATTTTTGTCTTCCTATTTATGTTGTTACTTTGGTCTCTTTGAGAAAATGGACGATTTTTTCGAATTAATTAATAAGTGAGCTATAGAAGACTGGAGGTAAGGTGCAGGACCCTGTATAATACTACTGTCACAGCCCCCTGGATAGAAGGCAATGTTAATGTTACTGATATACATTTTGTGTGTTTATGTTAAAATTCATATTTTAATTGTATAATAGAACAATTAAAATAGATATTAAAAGTCATTCTTATTGAATATAATGAGTAACACAATGTATACTTTTACTTTATCATTAGTTTCCAATTTTTTAGTTATTAATTGTAACTTGTTTATGTAAAAACCAGAGGAAGCTCAAAGATAGTGTATTATTAAATTGAAAAATGTTTGCCGGCATGCAGATAAGATTAAAATTGAAATAGTTATTTTCCTAACAAGTGCGGAAAGCGATACTTTCCTGCACGCGACTGCAGTTGACCCGAACGACGCGGAGCGGAGTTCGGGCAAGCGGTCAAGGGTGGGAAAGACACTTTACGCATGAGTTAGGAACATTATTTTTTCTACAATCGTATATACAAAAAAGTATACCAACCCATTTTTCAAAAATTATTTTATTTCAACATACATATACAAAACTTTAACTAAAAACTACTAATTATTATAAATATTAATATTATTTATATATAATATTTCTCCTTACACCATGTAACAAAATGGTCGTATTGCTTTTCCTATCTTAGTCTGGATTTGGCAGGTAACAGCTCGGAATTAGCTTTATCTGCAGCCTTCAAAATGGCTTCGAGAAGTTCTTCGTCTGATGAATCCATTAATATTATTACTTCGGATTCGGTTTAATGTGGTTTAATTTAAAAGAAGATTGTATTCGATCACTTCGCAGACGCTTTGAACAAGTTTGACGTTTTAGTAACAATTACACGCCTGGGTTATCATAGCAACTGATATCAACCCCGGTGGTTTGATGGTTGTTTTGTGACATTACTTTAAAGAATGTACAGGGTTATTTAAAAATATCTTCATTATTTTATATTTTCAAAAAATTAAAAATACAAAAAAAGCTAGAAAAGATGTAGATTTTATTTGATGGACTATTTTGTAAATATTTATTTACCTGTTGTAACAATAGTTATAACTTACGAAGTAAAAAACTATCTAATAAGGTCCAAACTAAAATGCGTGCGGGAAAATGGGTTAAAACGCACGGTCGTAGAAAAAGTTTTATTCCTCCGCTTTTTTATTAAACTATTCACGGCTAGATGTCACTGTTCAGAGATCTCTTTCTGATTCCGGCAGATCGCAATATGTCGATGATGTATAGCTAATAGAAAAATTAGATCTTAATGTTCAGTGGTAGAGACTGAGTTTCCTTTCACCTCATAATACCTTCCGCGGTCTGTGAATCCCAGGAGATTCCAGACTGTTATACAACTAACATACAATTGAATTAGTTATATGACCGAAGTTGGTGAAAGAATATCAGGTCCTCCTTGCGCAATTCGTAGCGCACTTGAGGCTTAATCGAGAGGTTCTGGGTTCGATTCCCAGGGGAGGCATAAAACTTTTTAAATTTTAATTTTGTCTGCACGCGGGCAAACATTTTTCAATTTAAAAATTATTTACAGACACCAACGTACCTGTTTGGTTTTACTGTTTCTCTGTGAAAAAGACAATATTGCAATAGTGCTACGGAAAAGAAAAGCCACCCCAGTCAAAAAAGTCCGTCGGCCGTCAGCAGACGTAAAAATTTAAAACAACTTAAAAAACTTAAAAATATATATTCCAGATATGGATGATGGATTTTAAGATCCAAAACGTGTTATTTGTACTAGGTGTGATTCGTGATTAAATTATAAAAAAAGAGAAATTTATAAATAATAAAATAACATTTCCCGACTATTTAAAAAAGCAATGATGATGGTTTAAAAAAAAAACGACAAGTCGGATTAAAAATCTAATTACGCCAGCTTGTAGAGGAGAAAAAATGGTAATAAGAACTTAAACTTTATTTGAACATATCACTTCAAATAGAGTCAGAAGAACATAAAAAATAAATCGCTAAAATTCGGTTTTGCCCAAATATCTTCGGAAGGATTCGGAATATATTAAATTTGAATACAGAATTTGGTAGGGCGCAACTTTTTTCTAATGTAACCATCTCTGTACCTTATATAGTAGTAGAGTGCTAGTGCATCCTTATCTAGGACACCCTGTATATATATTTTTAAATTTTTTTTAAGGCTTTTAAGTTGGGTCGTGAAAAAAATGTACTGTAAAACTCGAGTGTAGCACTGGGAGATTTGAGTACTCCGCCTACGGCGTCGTGTTCAATTTACTTCCTCATGCGATATAGACATATTATACACTCTTGTTGTACAAATTACTACTGTAGGTCATCCACTTCCAATCTACATCTACATATTAGATTATGGAAAATTCCCAATGCGTCCTAATTTATTTCTAATATGCGTCAATATACTAAAATCAGTGTATTTGTAACTAAAAACACCTACTGAGTAATTAATGGTAGCAAAGGATCAGTCGCAATAATAAATGCATATTATTTTTGAAGTAAAAATATGAATGACATAAGAGCATCCAAATTTGGAATGGCTTGAAAAAATAGCTGTAGTAGCCAAAAACAATGTATTGCATGTCGGAAAATTGTAAGGGAAATGATTAATTGTATAGCTAAAGAAATAAATTTAAAAAAAAATATATGCAAAAAAAAAATAAAAAAAATTAATTGGTAACTACTTGGAAATGCAATTTCAAATTTAAATTGGAGAAAGAAATTTTTACTTATAAGAAGGAAATATGTCCCCCTGCCACCTTTATGCCCCTGGATCTTCCTTTTAATAAACAAACTTTTTAAAATAATTCAAGCGCAATATATCGTAATTTAATTTCTCAAAACTCTTCTTATTGATTGTATTTAAGCCTTTAAAATTTAATCATGTATTTTTTTTACATACTTTTAAATTTCTTTTTTCAGAAAAACAAAACTATGCGTACTCTCTTGCCCCTCATTTTAACAATCACAGCAGTACGATGTCTACCTCAAGGCGCCCCATCAACAGTATGTCAAACCATGATGCCCTTCCATGGTGGAGGAATTCCTCCTCAAGGCGGCATATCACCGTACGCAGTAATTCCTAGGAGGCAAGGGGGGAGAGTGACGGTTACAGTGACGTCTACATTAGGGGTGCCTTTCCAAGGATTTTTATTGCAAGGAAGAACACAAAACCAGTAAGTTGGTACTTTTGGTGTATCATAGAATATGTCTACATTTCTACCATTACCTCTACTTTTTTAAGCAATTTTTTTTTCGACAATTTATGGTAAAATTCTAATAAAATTACAGTTTCAAAAACCTAGTTCAATTATTCTTGCTTGTTGCAAGCAATACCTAAAAAGATATAGATCTTACCGGAATGGCTGTACATTTCTCAGGATCTTTCTGCTTAGAGGTTTTGCTGGCACTTTTTTTTTGAAACAAAGTTTACGTGTGACTATCGGGCTGTATGTTTTTTTAGCGAATATTAATAAATAATTGACTTTTTTCTGAAACTGTTAATATGTCGTAAATATATCTTGTTAGTTATTAGTGAACATATATAAAATCTATGTTTAAAAAAATTTAATTAGTTGTGAAAAAATTTAAATTAAAGAATTAGGATTGACGTTAGGTAAGCTATAGTATACGTGGAAAAATATTATGTTAATAGAATTGAAAACTCAAAAAAAACTGTTTCTAGGTTGGTTATAGCATTCATTCTTTTAACTTATTAAAAATCGACTCGAATGTAACCAATTTTAAAATCTTAAAAATTTGTTAGTAAACATTCGCTTCTCTGCGCACCAGTTTATAAATGCTTAACGGACATCGTTATAGATCGTTAAATAGCTGCAGTTTATCAAAAAGAAAGTTGAGAGTGTCTAACAACAACACAGATGGCGCTTCGTGCCACATCTTACTGGTGTGTCCCACCAAGTGCTGCCTTAAGTAGCTTCGAGATCCCTTTTCTTTTCGTCGGATCCTAGCTCTACTGATGAGTCATGATATGACGAAACGCGTCTAGAGATGGATCTAGCGAAATGAAAAGGAAAATCTTCTTTACAAAAATAAAGTTTTATGATATAATATCTTGTTATTAGAGCCTTGTTATATTATTTTAATATACAATATAGATTACACTTTTTGTGATTTTTTTATTTTTCAGACTATAGTCTATTTAAAACAGGTGTAGAATAATACAATGGAAAATTCCGTCCAATTCGGCTTAATTTCGGTGTCGGCCATAGGCGTAGGTAAATTTTGTACATTAAATTTTTTTTGATAACTAACCAAGAAAAAAGATAATTTCATAAAGAAGGAACTAGGTATTAGCTATAACACATTTTCACAAACATTATTTCATGAAATATGCCGTGGAAGATATAGCTCAAAAACACAGTGTAACTGTGCTGCGCACACCGCCATACCATTGCGGACTAAATCCTATAGAACTTATATGGGCGCAAGTGAAAGGATTTGTAGCAAGACACAACACGACATTCAAAGTGAAAGACGTTAAGCTACTGTTTGATCAAGCCATTAAGGAGGTGACACTAGAGAACTGGCGAAAAGCAGTCCATTATGTCATTAAAGAAGAGGAAAAAATGTGAGATCTTGACCACCTGATCGATCGGACCTTCGGCCCGTTAATTATAACGTCAAGAGGAGATGACAGTTCCTCAGATGACAAAGAATATTATGATTTTTTTATAATTTAATTTCTGTATATTATAGTATTTTGTATTTTTTTATAATGAAAAATAAATGTATCTAATACTAATGCACGCCTTTGTCACACAATTTTCAGTGTTTGAGAATGGATAAAATTAGGTAAAACCCATGAATTGACCCAAACCCGGGTGGTACTACCTGCACTTGATGAAAATAAATAATTTTGCAATGAAACCAATGCAAAATTATGAAAGTGGCCTTAATAATCGTTGGGTCACTCTGTAGTCCCTTTGCACACCTAATAAGCATTTATTACTCCACACCTTTCTGAAATAAACTATACCTATGTCATGATTAGTATTATAAAATACAAATTTTAGGAAAGATTGACAATATTGTCAAGCTGTCGTTTCCGTGACGTAGATCTAATAAAGTCCTTGGTTTTAAAATAGTTTTTTTATCATGGTTCAAAATATCCAGCAATTTCATTTTTTGTTCCTTTATAAACTACATTCAAAATTTAGTGAATGTCTATCTGAACAAAAACTGACATACCAATATTTTTAGTTATAATTTCTTGAATTTTTAGGGAAATTCTTGGACAATTTGATTCTTCCACAGTTAACGAAGGACATCCGATCGACTGTGGGGAACCAGCTGACTCAATCACTCATAATTCACCTAGTGACAAATCAAGCATAGATGTAGTGTGGATACCCCCAAGAGGATATGAAGGACCTATAATATTCAAGTAAGTTTCTTAAAAAATTATTTGAACAATCGAGTTCGAGGGATTGACTACAGTCAGTTGTTGACTTGGAATTTTAGAAATTCCAGTTTTGTTCATGTTTTAATATTTCATCATGATGGTCCATTACGGTTTGCTTGTACCTTAGTCTACCTCGTGTTTGCAAAAAGCACAGCTATTAAGTACGGCTTTGATTGATCTACAAGATAATTAAAATCGATTATATGTCAACAATCGGTTGAAACTTTATTTGAAATTGAAAACTCTTACAAGTCCCACCTAGTTCAGGAACTGATTGACAATGACTTCAATAGAATAAATGCCTTTTGCGAAATTATGATGGAAAAATGTAATGCGAATTCGTAATTTGCCCATAACATTTTGTTTTCTGAAAAGATTATCTTTTGTTTAACGGCACCGTCAATTTGCATATCTGTAGATATTGGTCTGCCGTTAATTCTCTGTGAATAGTCGAAGCACACACACAAGAACCCAAAATTATAGGTCATATTATGGCCCCCTACTTACCCTGTAAATATCAATCTATTTCTATGTTTAGCTTTTGAGAAATTAATTAAAATACGTTATCAGTCAAAAATGGAAAAACTTGACGAGCCCTAATTTTATTTTTAGTGCTATTAGTACTTCTCCAATCCAAATTTTGATTTCCTTGTATTCGTATATACCTCTTTTTAATAGTCCGATGCCACTGGCCATTCGTCAATGTTCGGTATTTTAGCTGCTTACTTTTTTTTGCCAACTTCACACCAGTTGAAAAAATGTAGGGTTTAACACTAATTCTAATGGTATAATACCGGGTCCGCCAACGTGGCGGGGATGGAAGATTAAATCATTATCGAGGAGCTTATCAAAAATACTAAACCAGCATAAGGTATCGACTTAAAAGCGGCATATTTTAAAAATATTTTTCATTATACAGGGTGGCTCAAAAAAGTGTGGCGGACTAAACTTGCATTTTTTTAAATGGAACACCCTATATATTATATTATTTTCTAATTCCCTATACAATTCCACGTATATTTTGTATTATCTGTCATATGTCTAAATTCAATTGTTTTTGAGTAATTGACGTTTAAAATATGGCATTTTTTGACTTTGACAGGCTGTAACATTGGAACGGTTCATCTTAGAGAAAAATGGTTTTCACCTCCCCATCTTAGTTTTTCATTCTCTATCCAAGGAAACCAACCTCCGATTTACTATGTTAAACCGTTAAAACCGTTTTTTTGGTTTAAAATGGTAAATCGGAGGTTGGTTTCCTTGGATAGCGAATGCCAAACTAAGATAGGGAGGTGAAAACCATTTTTCTCTAAGATGAACCGTTCCAATGTTACAGCCTGTCAAAGTCAAAAAATGCCATATTTTAAACGTCAATTACTCAAAAACAATTGAATTTCGACATATGATATTTTATACAATATATACGTGGAATTGTATAGGGAATTAGAAAACTATATAATATATAGGGTGTTCCATTTAAAAAAATGCAAGTTTAGTCCGCCACACTTTTTTGAGCCACCCTGTATAATGTAAAATATTTTTAAAATATGCCGCTTTTTAGTCGATACCTTATGCTGGTTTAGTATTTTTGATAAGCTCCTCGATAATGATTTAATCTTCCATCCCCGCCACGTTGGCGGACCCGGTATAGGCATGTTAAAGGCTTTAAACAATGGTGTTTCTTGAAGGATAGAAGAGTTTTGGACTTGCAATCGACTTTATTTGTTTTTAAGTCACAAGCAAGTATCTCAAGTCATCTTCAGACGAATACTAAACAAGTATGGTAATGGTAAATGGTAAATTATAAGTATTCACCTGAAGACGACTGGAGATACTTACCAGCTGAAACGTTGTGATATAAAACAAAAAAGTCCAAAACTCTTCTATTAGTCAACTATGGTAATTCGTGCGCATGATTATTCTAAGATTACATTTACTTAACAAGGTATCCAGTTATCTTTAATGAGGGTTTACTAAAACAACCTGAGTTCTCGTGTATAGTGGTAGCTTTCTTAAACTTCCTCTTCTGGTTCTTTTTGAAGAATTTCGGCTCCTGTCCACATGATATGATGGCCGTGCATCCAGGAATGATCATCTCGACCTAATTTTTCAGTCTTTTCTTTTAGCTTGTTTTGTTCCTATGTCCTTTGATCGTTAATTCGAGTCGTCTTACTGTCTCACCAATATAAGATTGGCCACATTCGCAGGAAATTTGGTAAACACAGTTTTTCCTGTCTTTTTGGCTTGTTGATCTCGTTTGTGATCCTTATTTGTTGCCTTAGTGTCCAGGACTTTGGTCTGTGGGGGTTGTGGTCATTAAAAACTTCATGTCATGATGTCTACAAATTTTACTGTATTAACTGCTTATTCTGTTGGGTCGGAGGGGATGGGGGCTGCAGCCCCATAGCCCCTCCTATATTCGCCACTGTCACCAAAATAAGATTGGCCCCATTTGCAAGGAATCTGGTAGACATAGTTTTTATAGTCTTTTTGGCTTGTTGATACCTTGGCATATTATATGTTGCCAATTATTTTATATTTCCCATCTTCCGGACTGTCTATAAAGTTGAGCGTTAATGTTTAACACGTAACCTATTCATGTTCATGTTATATTACACCATTTTAAATTTAATTATAATTTAAAAAAATCCCAGACATATTTTATAATACTGTTGTAATAAGTAAGTATATTGTAGGATATAAAGTTGATTCGTTGAATTTTAATTTTAAATTTTCCGTTAACAGACGAAATTAGAGCCTGTAAAAAGTAAATTGATCAAGCCTTGATTTTTTTCATACCTAAATGGAGAATTTTAATAAAAATTTTCTCATAAATAATAAGTTAATAATGGTTATAAAAAGTATACATACATTGCCAATGATTTAGGGGAGAGTTGGACAAAATCGGGTATCACTTCAAAAACTGACTGTTTCTCGTGGTATTTTAGAGTATCAAACCTTTGGTTGTAGATTGAAATATTCCCAGATGAGTTAAGTTTGATATACCAATGTCAATTTTTATAAATATTCCTATATTTTTTTTTATTATTATTATTATGAAAATACTGCAAAATACCCGATTTTGTCCAACCGGTATGATAAAACCGGGTAGTAACTTAAATACCATGTAAAAAGGTCAATAGGGAGAAAATAAAATATTTATTTATATGAACAAAAAATCAAAAATCTATGAACAAAAGTCGCAAATAAAAACTTCATCTACATCATCATCCTCTCATAGAAATAACTTTAGACTGCTTGTTGGGGACAGTGCTAATTCCCGTTTCATCAACATTCCATATGCGCTCAGGAGGAAACTTGTGTTGGTCATAAACTTGTGTTAATAGAGTAAAAAACTTTTCTACTGCTGCTCGGTTAAATCCTATAGCTCGTCCAATTGAAGTAGCTTCTGGAGTTCTCAATCGAAGTTTTGGATGTCGCGACAAAAACGAATAAAGCCAACACTTCCCAGCCATTTTCTTTTCTTTATTAAAATTGTGGGTGATGTTATTCTGTACGGCTAGTTCGTAAGCAAGAATTCTTAGTTCTGATAAAGTAAATCCGAATAGTCTACTTTCCATTTGTAAAATATGCGAAACTAGCTCATCTTCTTGGGCAACGCTAAACACAGTCTTGTATCGACCCAGACCTAAAAAACCCCAAACATTACACTTAACACAAACCCAATTGTGTTTTAATATAAAAAACGCTTTATTTAAAATAAAAAAACTGAATTAAATTCAAGGTAATTTGTACCTTTCTTACTAGCTTCTTCAACAGAGTTACCATTTCTTGCTTTTTTGACACGATCTTCTAATGTTGATTGGGGAACATTAAAACTTTGAGAGGCCTTTTTATATCCCATCCTATGCTCTAGGACTTCAATTATTGCATTTTTCATGCTTTCTGAATCCCATGACTGACGAGTAGTTTTTCTTTTATAACGCGACATGTTAAAGTTCACTAAAAACATTAAAAAACGCTGCAGTAAGTAGAAGTAACAACAGGTATGATAAAATCGGGTACCCGATTTTGTAACAACCAGCACTACCCGGTTTTGTCGAACTCGTAAACAAGACATTAAATAGTATGTAAAAATTTTAGGTTATGAGATAATATTCAAAATTTTTGATCAAATTATAGGTAATGTATTAGGTTACATACAATAAATTTTAAAGCGGTCATTAGTTATTCAGTAGAGGAAAAAAAGGACTATAAACCTACCTTAAAAATCGAGTTTGGTACACCGAAATACACTAAAGGTCTTCCTGCTCCACCACGTTGTACTCAAATGATATAGAAATGAACACACGCGACTCTAGGCGGTTTAACGACACTAATTTACCCACCGTTCGATAGATGGCACCACAAATTTAGACGAATTAGGCGGTACCCGGTTTTATCAACCTACCCGGTTTTATCCAACTCTCCCCTACATACTATTATAAGTAAAAATAAACTGCCAGTCACATTAAGGATTATAACATAACAGTTTATTTGTGTACTATTATTTTTATATGACATCGTATGATATTCATTTTATAGGATTGGTTTTATGATTATTATCAGATCGTTGGTATTACATAGTATGGATATGACCAATAAAACCTTCATTTTTTGTTTTCATGTAAACAACTACATGATCAGTCGTTTATTTATGCTGAGTAGGTAGTTATGTTATTAAAAAAAATCCATATTTTTGTAAATATTGAGTATAGGAATATCATGTTTATAGGAGCTTATCCGAGATGGGTAAGCAGAACACTGCAAATACATAAAATAGTCTCCAATACAGTGGCGGCTCGCGGTCTCAAAAAATGGTGAATAGCTAGGCATAGTGCGGGTATTTAAACAAAACATTGACTGAAAACCTGCGTAACAAAACGTCTCTCTTATCCTCATCTGTCCAACGACTGAATGGAGTTTCCAACAAATTACAAACTATGTCATTAATTGAGTTTATTTTTAAATCACAATACTAAGTAGGTACTTACACTACTGAATTAACTGAAAAATAAAAACAAAACTTTTAAATCACACACTAAATCACGTAAAAACTATATCTATAACCGTAAGTTTCGCGAAGCCTCAAAATAAATACTTTAAGGTTAGGCGAACCAATGCTAAAACAATGGTGCATACGACTGATCTATTTTTAAATTGCCCTTCATAATAATGCAAATTGTTACATGCTGTGATCGAGTATACATAACGTGACCATTTATTTTTCTCCTCAAAATGGGACCCTGCAAAATCTATTTGGTTTGTTGAAGTAAAGCACAACATAATTGAAAAATTTATTTTTAAGCATCATTATAGAGGCGGCTTAATTAAGTTTGGTATTTCTCAGATGAAGAATTTTTTTTTAATATATTAGGTGACGAATTTAAAAAAGAGTGTTATTCTTGACAGGTTTTATAATCAACATCGCTTTAAGGACTGATACGTGCAATTAAGTTTTATATACCTATCCCAACTTCTCCCACTTCCCGAAAACGGGACATTTTGGCATCCCGAAGCTTTTTTTGGGGACAACGGGACTGAGTGTCAAATAACGGGACTGTCCCGTTCAAAACGGGACTTATGGTCACGTTAAGTATACATCAAAGCACGCTATTAATAATAGTCACTCTTAGTTCCAAAATTATTAGAAATCGATAAAGGCGTTAAAAAATTATTCCAAAAAAAAACGACATTAATTTAAAACTTCTCTCTCTCTCTCGCTCTGTAGCGTCAAAACGAAACAACATCGCATATAGGTAAGTTTACCTAGATTGCCTTATTTTTGGTTAAGTAATTTGTGGTGAAGCGTTGTACAGTCATTTCAAGGACACCCTGTATATGGATTCGATTTCAATCTACATTAAGATGTAAGATTGATATTAATTTAGAAAATGATGTATTAGGCACTGACCGGGATTATGTGAAACCAAAAATTTTAGGTGAATCATATAACGAGGCGCCACTAAAGTTTACGAGTATTGTGTCAATTTTATTTAAAATTTATCAAGGGAAACCGACCCATCATCCATTCTCCATTCAGTGGAAAACATGTGAATCCATGCGAAGCCGGGAATAGCTACTTTAAAAATTGGTTACTTCACAAGCCCACAAAACCACGTTTCATTTCAGCGCGTTTCTTAATCAATAAATAATGTGAGGAATGTAACGTAAAAATATCCTTGAATAAAACAATGCCTAATTTTTTCCTTTCACATTGTTTTTTGTCAATTGCCTCAAAGAAAATATGTTAATTTATACATAATGGTATTGCGTAACATTAATTTGGTAAAGCTTAAAGGTAATAGAATAAACTGGTTATTTAATTCAAGCAGGTGAATTTCAAGTGAATTCAAAAGGAAACGTAGAATTTAAGATGATTTAATTCTGATGGGAAGCTTAAGAGACCTCACGCACTTGCAACTGTATAATTGCGCAACTATTTAATTGCAAAAGGATGCCTCGCCCGCACTAAGAAACAAAACTGGTTTTATAAAAATAGAGGCACGCACTAGGCGATTAAATTGTCTTTGGATATGATCATACAATTCAATGGGTTATAACTGCTAGATACAAATAGTTGCCCAGCTAAGAATTGTAAGTGAGTAAGGGCTCTTAATAATTTAAAAATGGTAAATATTAAAACTAGTTTTGTTTACCTACGCTGCATGTAAATTCCGATGTATATGGTCATTCTCTTTTTAATGTTTACAAAACAAAATATGGAGAATTACGTATTTCAATTTTGTCATGGAAAATATCTTTGACATTTTTTATGGTCCATATTATTAATTTAATTTTCAAATCAGAAAAAGTACCGAGGGATTTTAAAATAACAGTAGTAACTCCAATTCACAAGGCGGGAGACAAAACTGATATAAATAACTTTAAACCAATCAGTGTTATATACAATTTTTATAAGATTTATCAACTTACTAAGCAAACCGCTAATCTAAACGAAGGTTATAAATGTTTGACAGTGTTCCTGGACCTAGCCAAGGTATTCGATACTGTGCTCCATGCCGCACTCCTGAGTGTACTGGAGACCTATGGAGGGGCAGGGTGTTGGATATAATGGGGAGCTACCTCAATGACCGGAAACAGATCCTCAAAATTGGTAACATTATAAGAGACTCATTAGCAGTTAAAATCGGTATCCCGCAGGGAACAGTCTTGGGGTCCATCCTATTCATACCGTAATTTAATTAGCTAACCAACTTAAATGTTGACAACGGCACAATTATTTAATACGCCATGGACACTGCTGTAGTGTTCTCTGGAGAGAATTGGACTGATGTTAAAAATTCAATCAAGAACGGTATTACTCGAATAATAAATTGACTTGATTGATAAATTCACTTTAAATCTTAAGGTATCCTATTCCATCGGGATAGGTATTGGTGTTGCGCCCACCTATCTGATGTTGCTTTGGTTGCCTGTTTTGATATGCCAAGGGCGGGTTCAGGACCCCTGAGTTTTCGAGATGATCTGGCTCTAGCCAGTTTATTGGCTATTTCGTTGCCCCCTATCCCCGAGTGACCAGGAACCCATAGGAATTTTACACTGTTGTTCCTGGCTGCTAGGTGTTTTAGGCACTCCATTGTGATCTTCGATTTGAGTCGGTTGGAGTTTAGGTATTAGATTAATCTTTATCGCACTCACATAAGCATTTTGAAATTGACACCTATGGTGTTGTCGAAAAAAATCGACATAGGTGGCGCTTAAAATATCGCTTAGACGCGAGGATTTCTATGGGCAGAGTGCACTCGGCGATAAATTCGAATCGACATCGCCTTGTAAGAACATAGTTGCACCCCTGATGTTTAATCATCTACGTGCATGTTATAACAAGTTTTGTTAGAACCCTAAATAGTATCTAACAATTATTTATGTTTATAATCACTCCAAGTTGTTAATAAATGATTAATTGATTGAATCTAATACGTATTAATTAATAATATTTTATTTTCAGTGCGACAATAGCTCAGGCCTACGATACATTTTGGACAGGCGTGGAATCTCATCCAGTGGAAATCTCGAAACGAGGAGCAAATGATCCACAATTCATTGCTCCAGTTAATCCAAACGTTCCCACACCCCCTAATTACGTTCCCCAGCAACCCAGAGAAAATTCTGCTGAATTTGATCCTTTCTATGAGGGATGTTCTGTAACTAAACTTTGTTTTGGTGCTCCAGTTACCTGTGTTAATTCTAAAAATTGTAAAGCAGTAAGTAATAAAATTAACAATAAATTATTATAATATGAGTGTGTTACTGTGAAAAGATTTGTATACTGGTTGAAACATACTTACACATGATTAGAGCGCGGAAAGTTCTTGACATTCCTGAGACGTATTTGCGTATCGCGATTATAAGTGCGAGGATATACCTACCTATAAACGCATGGATTGGTTCTCTAGAAATAATAATATTTTCCGCTGAAAATAAAACAGGTTTTTACCAAATTGTTTTTATAGTTTCAGAAACATTTGCGTTTGAAATATTCTTTGGAGTAATTTCGTTGGGTGGCAAAAACTGGCTATTATAATAATATAGACCGAAACTTATACGATATTTTACAGACTTTACCTGTATTTTAGGGTGCATTTCAGGAAAATATTTTAGTTTATACAGGGTGTTCCAAAAAAGTGTGACGTCATAAGGATCTATTTTTTTAGATCACATGTTATATATTTTCGTACTTATTTGGATGCCTTTTACAGTTGCCTTCAAACCCCTAAAATTTTAATGAAATCGGTTCAGTATTATGGGCGAGAAAAAATAAAAACTAAGAAAAATCAGTTTTGCACCACTAGTTTCAAAAATTAATAAAAATAATGCCTTGTTAATAAAATTATACAAAGGAACCTAATAAATAAGGTCAAATCGTCTCGTTAACCAAGTTTGATTAATACGAATTGAACAGGGTGTCCAAAGTTTAGTGTCAAACTTACCAAACTTTAAAGCAATTTATTTTTCTTATTTATTTTTTATTAATTGGAACCTCTGTATATTATTATGTCATTCGATGCAGAATTAAAAATAAAACATTTGTTTTAATTACAACCCTATCACAATTTCTAACGCATCAAGACTTATTTGCAGAAAACTCATTTTATCAATTATTTCACCCAGTCATTATTATAAATTAATATCGAAAGTGGCTTTGCAAAACAATTTATTATGATGGCTAGCGAAAAATGTTAAATAGAAAAGTAATCATTTTACCTTAGTCGTTGTTTGAATTTGACTCGTACGCCATCCTCAATGTCAGTACAAATTTTGAAACTCTATTAACTATGTATCTACCAAACTCTTCTTTGTTGGCACATTTAATAAAAAACTTTAATTGTGCGTTGGGAAATTTATCCTCACCCTCTACTATATTTTATGTGGTTATGTTTGTTTCCCAACCAGGTGGGAAACATGTCTAAACAACGATGGAAAAAATAGTTTATCAAAAACATTATGTAATTTACCTTTCTTTTTTGTGGAAATAATAAATGTATTAATATAACTAAGTATACTTACTTCAAATTATTTATTTATCCAAATAAAAAAGAAATATTAAAAAAGAAATAATTTCGGCCCTAACACGACAATTTTAAAATGCTGTTAGAGAAGCAACTCACCATGCGATTTCAAACAACAAGACCTCGCCCACGCAAAGCACCTTTAATTTGCGGTAAGTTCAATAACATAACCGTGGCCTGGATGTACTCTTGAAAAGATTTTAAACATTGAACATGACCATTGAAACCTTTACAACTTCTTCACTCTACATGGATTTGAATTAAAGTTGATAAACAACATTCCTGTTCGCGTTAAACATATTAAAATATATTTTTTTTATACCGTGTGAATTGACAGGGAATAGAAATTAATAAAAATGATTTCCAGGATATATCCAGAAAAGGGGGCTCTCTTAGCTTTTGCACGCGGGCGGCCAATACCCCAGTATAGCTCCTGGGGACTAAAATAATATAATATTATTATTAAAAGAAAAGTCACAATTAGCGGGAAAACTTTTCTGGAGAAATAATATAATAATTTCTTATTTCTTCAACAGTTACATTTTTTAGGTTGTTGCTGTTACAGTGGCAGGCGATAGATACGACTTTGAATTAAAAGCAGAAAGTAGCGCAGCTTGGATTGGTGTAGGATTATCCAATGATGACAAAATGGGTGACGATTCCGTCATTGAATGTGTAAAACGAGGTAATGGAGTGGCAGCCTTTATGTCATATACCAATGGAAATCCTAATTATGGAGCACCAAGACTACCAAATGTAAGTGTTTATAATATTTATCAAAATCTATCAATCATCAATTAACATATAAGATTTCACCTCCCCTCCCCCCCGGAAATATATTATTCCCGAAAGCATTACCCTTAACCTGACCTTGTTTGGTAAGTTATTATGATCACTTGTTTAATTTTTTTGTTTGTCTTTACGATAATAGAAATTTGTTTCTGCTCAACCAAATTTATTACATGTATATTTTTTGTAATCAATTTTTTTAGCCACAACTTGGAATTCAGCTTTTAAACAGTAGCATAGTTAATGGAGTCTTGTATTGCAAAGTAAGAAGAGACAGTATAACGAATGTTAATGGCAGAACTTTCGACCTAATTCGAGAAAAATATAATATATTGGTAGCTTCTGGATCCAGTGTTAAAGGTGAGTATTTTTCTCGTAAAACTAATTGCACTACATTACTTTATTTCTATTATGTGTGCTTTTCCAGGGCCGGTCCTAGATTCTTAGTTGCCCTGCTACGCTCCTCCTTGCGTAACTTTTTTATTCGTGAGTAATATGCTATTTACAATACTCATTACATAATGTACTACTTTCTACTCCCACATGGAAATTTGCTGATTCCTTTACACTTAAGTGGCGGGTAAAGTAGGCTATTCCAAATAACTTAAACATTTTATATCCATACTAGTTAGGTTATGAAACTGACCAATCACAGTAGTCAATTACAGAGAAGCCAAATTTACATGTTGTAAATTCGTTTTCTGACAGTTGAGAGAAGTTAGGTTAACAATATGCTTCAAAAATATGTTAATCTGTCAGATGAAATTTGTTCTTTTTAAATTTAAATCTAAACATTTATTCCAGAGTCTATGTGTATACACAATATTTTCCTAAAGAGTAGTACACGAAATGGTGCAAAAGATGGTATAATAACAAAATTAATACCAAAATATATTTCTACCAAATTATTGTTATTTTCTGCCAAACTAAAGATTTGCACACAGACGCACTTTCTTAGTTCAAAAATATCTTTATTTCCACTCATTTCTAGACAATTACTACAAGCTTTACATAAAATGTACTATATACCTACGAAATGAACATTTTCATACTAACCTTCGTAATTTTTTTCCATATAAATAATATATATTATTATAAATATTTGTGCACGGGGATATTTTCCGATATATTTTGAACGGGGATCGAACCCCAATTGATCTTAAAACTTTTATTATACGCAACAAACATATAAAATTAACTGGTTATTCTTCCTTAAATGATGGAACATAAAGATAACCCGATAAAACAGACGAAATTATAAGATTTCTAGAAAAAAAAACAGTTTTTACTAACATTTTTAAGGTTATGTTATTTCTACTTACACTATTGCCACTTCTCGCTTTCTCTTTCCACGTTAACAGTGTTGCTAGTTTGTAAATTGGCGATTATTTTGAAAAATTTGACCATACCGAACGTTAAAAATTCATATTAATGCACAAAATCCATTTTTAACTGTTTAAAACGAATTCTACAGCTATTATATTATAGGATACAGTAAAACAAAGTTGAACTTGTAAATTTCCACTATATTAAAAAAGAAGAAACATAACATGTTTCGCTGCACGGCAGCTTCGTCAGATGACAATGTGAAATAAGATGTAAAAGGTATAGATTATTGACAATGTAAATAAAAACAGTGGGAGGGTTAAAAGCTAGGAAAAACCCAAAGAAAGGGTCGGTATAATTCAATTAAGTAAAATGATGGGTTTTTTCAACCATTGTTAGGTATACAATTATCAACAGAATAAATTTAACAAAGGTGAACTATTTAAATCTAATTGATCATTAAGTAACAGGTCCGTATTCTTAAGTTTATTAATTTCGACAGACTCTAACAAATTAAGTTTTAAGCCCTTATTTTCTGTATGTAAGATTTTAAAAGATGGATCAAAATTATGTTGGTTATTGAGCAAATGGTTAGCGTAATTAGAATCGGTTTTATTTTTAATAAAACTATTATAATGTTCGTGTATTCTTTTGTTGAAGTTTCTCCCTGTTTGACCTATGTATGTTTTCGGACAATCCTTGCAGTTTAATTTGTAGATACCAGAATTTTTGTTTTTATCACTTTTGGTTTTATTGTTTTTAATAAATTTACCTAAAGAGTTATTAGTTTTGTAAGCCACATTTATATCAAGTTTATTGAGAAAATTGCCAATTATTTTGCTAGGTTGACCAAAGAAAGTGACAAGTTTAAAATTGTTAGCGTAAGTTTTGATTTTGGGAAAAACTAGGTCAATAGCTTTTTTGTAGGTTTTCTTTTTTAAAATTTGATCAATAAGATTAGAGCTATAACCATTATTAACCGCAATTTGTTTTATGATGTTTAATTCTTTTTGAAAATTGATTGTGTTTAAAGGGAGAGATACTAATCTGTGTATCATACTATGAAAAGACGCTAATTTTTGTTGTATAGGGTGACATGAAGAGTTGTTTATAACCGTGTCAGTATGAGAAGGTTTATGGAAAACTGAAAAAATGTGTCTACCATTTTCTTTATTAATATTTAAATCAAGAAAATTAATAGAATTGTCAATTTCATGTTCAATTGTAAACTTGATATTCTTATGTAAGCTATTGATATATTCTAAAAAGACTTGTAACTGTCTGTCAGTTCCGAGAAAACATGTTAGGACATCATCAACATACCTATGCCAATAAAGAAACTGTTTGAAAAGAGGATGTTTGCTGATTTTATCTTCTAAAAAATCCATAAATATTTCAGCCAACAAGGGGCTAAGGGGATTACCCATAATAAGACCATTTTTACTTGTATATATTTTATCGTTGAACTCAAAGTAATTTTGTTCCAAGCATATGGTTAGTGAAGTTATAATTTCTTGTTTTTTGATCAAATTAACATTTTTTAGGGTGAGAAGTTTATTAACTAAGGTAATCGTTTCATCAATAGGTATGCTTGGAAATAAATTAGTCACATCAAAAGAAATTAGTTTCGCATTATTGGGTAAATCAATATTCTTAATTTTATTTACTAGCTCGAGAGAATTTTTTATTGCAAATTTTGCTGAAAATTGTGTGATCATTATAATTATATCGATTAGTTTTTTTGAAAGTTTGTATGACGGTGCTGAGAAAAAAGAAACTACTGGTCTAATAGGGTATCCACCTTTGTGGAGCTTTATTAGTGAATACAATTTAGGGGGTTGAGGATTCATGAGACTTAATCTGAAAGAATCTATGTCAGAAAATAAACTTTTACAATTCTGAATAATAGTTTTTATAGACTTTTGGAATATAGTAGTAGGGTCGCGTTTTAAACATTGATAATTATTAGGATTAAGAAATTCGAGAGTTTTTTGAATATAATCGATTTTATTTATTGCTACTACCGTATTACCTTTGTCTGCCTTGGTAAAAATTATATCACTAGATTTATTTTTAATATCTTTAGCTAATCGAATTTCCTGTTTTGGAACAGTCTGTTTTAAAAATTCTTGTTTTATTATAGAAGAGGCTTGATGTTTCAGAGAAATGTTAGAAGGAATGTTTTTAAGAGCAATTTCGGTTTCGACACCTAACAATTCTAAGGTTTTGGGAGAAATATTATCTTGTATATTGTATTTGTAACCTTTCTCTACTAGTTTATTTTCAGGTTCAGAGAAATTTACTGTAGTTAAGTTAATAAATCTGTCAAAAAACTTATGTTCAGAAAAATTATTATTATTTTTAGATATAACCTATAATATAATAGTTATGGATTTCCACCTAGTATCGGCTGAATCAATTAATTCTACAGCTACTTTGTTGTGCTTTCGGAGTTATAATTCTTACGCAAGCAGAAATAAACCCGAAAAACCTATTTTTCATCTGTGCATTTCAGTAAAACAATATTGATCAAATTACCTGGTTGAGAAAATAAATTGTCCGTTTTTATTAATACATATATCGCTTTTTGTCTGTTATTCTGCAAAGTTGAATGTGAGAAAGATAGATATATTCAAAAGTGACTTTGTATAAATATAAGAACTTACCCAAATCGATGAATATGTTACAGTGTAATTTGGTCAATGGGTTTTCCATCAAAATGAATTTTTGTTCAATTGTTTCTTATTATCGTTCTCACAAGTTCATGGCCAATAGTTATTTATGCCATCAGTTACGAAATGCCTAATTTTGTGTAACGCATGAAATTTTTGCGGAACGAACGAAGTGAGTTTCGCAAAAACTCACAAGTTACACAAAATTTCATTTCGTAACGTATTGCATACAAGATTTTTTCTAATTTTGAAGAAAGTAATAAAAAAATAAAATTTAATATAATTGATAAAAATTTGGAAAACATAAAGTTAGTTTTTCTAATTTTGACATATAACTGATGGCATAAATAGCTGTTACTTCATGTTAGTTGTCAGTTTGACATTTTGTAAAAAAGTCTAGACTTTAGGTTTTTAGCGAGATTGATATATTTTTAGTTTTATTTTTAAAAAATGAGTCATTCAAGTTCTGAAGAGCTACCAAGCGATATTGAAGAGGCAGCAGGTAATGCTCTATTATCCGTAATTCCCAAAAAGTCAAAGGCAGTTTATGATTTGGCATACGAAAAATTTGTTACGTAGTGTGATGAGAAGAAAATTAAACATGTTAATGAGAAAGTTTTACTTGCATATTTCGAGGGTAAGAAAGATCTAAAAGTTTCCACATTATGGACACTTTACTCAATGTTAAGGTCTGAACTAAATCTGAAAAGGAATATTGATATTAAAAAATATACAAATTTGGTAGCATATATTAAAAGGCAAGCGGACGGGTACAGTGCTAAAAAGTCAAAAGTTTTTATTAAAAAAGATTTTGCCAAATTTTTATTGGAAGCTGATGACAAAGAATACTTAATGGCTAAGGTTGCAATGATAATTGGAATGGCAGGAGCATGCAGAAAAGCAGAATTAACTTTTCTTCCAGTTGAAAATGTTATAGACGAAGGAAGCCATTTTCGTGTTGATATCCCACCTTCAAAAACAAAAGTTATACGGCAGTGTGCAGTTACCACTGGAGACATTGAAAATACGAATCTTCTTGAAATATTAAGAAAATATATTAAGTTGCGTCCCTAGATTCTTAAACACAACAGATTTTTTGTAAAATATTGTACCAGAAATCCTGTGGGAATTAACACATTTAGCAGTCTGCCAAAAGTTATTGCACAATTTCTTGGTCTTTCAAATCCTGTTCTATATACTGGAAACTGCTTCAGAAGAAGCTCTGCCACTTTCCTAGCAGACAGTGGCGCTGATCTTTTAAAATTAAAGAGGCACGGAGGTTGGAAATCTAGCTCTGTTGCAGAGGGATATGTTGAAAATTCCATGAATAATAAAAAACTTATAGCGCAAGAAATATTTGGTGAAACATCTAATGCGATGTGCGTCGCTTCCCAAATAACAGCAAGTTCGAGCAATGAAAAAAATATGTCGTCGGGAATTAATTTGAATAATTGCAATAATTGTGTTATCAATATTTATAATAATTAATTAATTTATAATTTATGTTTTTAACTTGTATTATAACAGTTTAATAAATAGAATAATTCTTTTTGTCACTAATTTTGAAATACATTTTTTGTCACCAATTGCATAAAATTTTACTTTATGCAACTAGTTACAAAAAGTAAGACGTTTCATAATGTCAGTTTTAAAAAGTGTCACTTTATATGTCAAAATTAGAAAAAATAATTTTTTGTACACATTTGATTTATTTGTGTCCTGTTATTAAAAATTCACACCCCATCTTGTTTACTTTACAATTGTTATTTTTTTACAGCCAATCGTGTTTCCTTCCACGACTTAGTTTACCTCGCTAGTGCGGAACCACAAGCATTGTCTGACGTTTCGGCTTTGGCAGCTAAATCCAAATTACTCATCAGACTTCATGGTTCCTTTATGTTAGCAGCATGGTTGGGAACAGCTTCAATAGGAATATTGTTGGCAAGGTATTATAGACAGACCTGGGTTGGAAATCAGCTGTTTGGAAAGGATATGTGGTTTTCCGTAAGTGTTTATTTAAAAACGAATAAAATGTTTGTCGGAGTATAGTTGCAATCCTGAATATGAATGGTTGATATATTTTAAGAGTAGAAGGTTATGTATGTACTTACTTACAAAAAATTTCTAGACCTCTGAGTTTTGAAACGCAGAATTTCACGAATACGTCGGCGTCATTCGTAAATCTGACCACAAGTACTACTGATCCCAAGGAAGTCAAATAGAGAAAGAAGACAAACAAACTTGTTAATTGGTCGAAGCAAATAAACGTCGAAAACAAGTGGCGTCACCATCGGGTCTGGCGAGAACCTTGAGCCAAGAAGCGGGACATTTAAATGCCTACAGTTAATTTTCTTTGTTGGCAATATTTTAAAGTTATATTTAAGCCAAAAAACTATTCAAAACCCCACTAGTTGGTTTTATAAGTAATAAAAACCAAATAATAGGATTCTGAATTGGCTTTAAATATCACTTTCAAATAAATTCCTTCTAAATTATTTATCACTGTCTGTAAAAACGAAAAATAAAATTCTAGAAATGCAGCATATGCCATAATTTTATTAAAAAATTAGTACAGATATCACAGTTATCATTTCCAGTTATCAAGTTCCTTGTTTACTAGTTTTTCATTTATTCTCTAGGTACTTGAAGTTTTTTTAACAATGTTCGTATTTTCAAAAAAGATCTGTTCTTCTTATGAATGAATGCATTTTGGAGACATAATTTGGTTGTTGCTATTTACCTTGCCAATAAAAAGTTTTACACCAGACCCAGACTGAGGGGCCTGTTGTAAAATTTCTTATTGGCAAGCTAAATAGCAACGACCAACTTATGTCTCCAAAATGCATTCATTCATAAGAAACAGCAAATCTAAAACAAAAATACACAATGCAAAAACAGTTCCAAAATGGGTTACAACGATTTCTACTATAGTATTCAGTAATCGGCAAAGTGCTAAAAGACACGATTCTACGAGTTTAGGACAAGAAAAATAATTAAAAGTCTTTGAAAATGTTGGCTAGTTTAAATACTAATAATTTATTGATTTGTATAATTATAAAGATAAAATCAAAGTTAACGAAAAGGTGCTTGAATTACATACCTTTAGCAAAATGACGATGCTCTTTTTCATGAACAATTAGAAAATAAAAAAAATAAATTAATAATCACTGTGAGCCATTTTCATCATAGGGCGAGGTTAGTTGAGCGATTACATTCAGCTTCAGACGGGGAAGTGAGGTAGAATTACGTCTCTTTCTGCAATCCACCGGTAATTAAAGTAACAAATATAGTCAGAACCAGTTCGCCTGACTTAGTAAACGCGCTCACTTTGTAGAAATACCTACGTAGGTGTCATATTGACACATAAACGATAGGGACAAGCGTAGGTCCTAACTTGAGTGAATAGTCTGGAGGTCTGACGTCACTTGCTTCGATCCCGCCCATAAGAAGTCTCACCGGGCTGACCAATCTTAGCGTATGGAAAGTATATTGAAATTCGTTCAACATCGTACAAAAAGAAACAGAGTTAACGTAATTGATGTTGCCTTTCAGGCGATATGTTAATGTCCTCAATCGTAAAGAATTGTTTGAGAGTTGTCGCCGGCGGCGTCAGATTTCCGACATTTTTACCTTTTCTACCGTTTTCTTCGAAACGACTAGAGGCGATATATTTAAACATTTTGATTTTATCTTATGCGTTTTCATTGATCTTGTCTCATATATTCGATTAAAAAACTTTTAATTTCAGTGGCACAGAACATTTATGGTTCTCACTTGGATCCTCACCATCGTAGCGTTTGTATTAATTTTCGTAGAACTCAAAGCCTGGTCTGGAGAAAATAACCCACATGCAATTTTGGGCACCGTTACAACCATACTGTGCTTTATTCAACCAATAGGAGCATACTTTAGACCCCATCCTGGTACCGCTAAAAGGCCTATTTTTAATTGGGCGCATTGGGCTATTGGAAATATTGCTCATATTATTGCAAGTAAGTATTTTATAGTAGGCAGTAAAGTTTTGGACTTATATTGTCTTTATATGTTTTGAATCACTACGTTTTATTTGGTAAGCATATCCAGTCCTCTTCAGGTGAATACTGGTATTAATCTGAAGACGACTGGAGATTCCGGTAAATTTTTAAAGTTTAAATCGTAGATTTAAAAGAATTTGTTTATTTTTATTATGGCTTTGAAGATTATTACTGAAGGTATGTTTAATTTTAATTTTTAAAAAGTTTAAATAAATAACCTACACACCTGACATAAGGTCAGTGAACTCAGGTCCGTGGTGAATTCTTGTAATAACACTGTAAAGTTCCTAACCTGTCTTTACTACTGTGATAGTTCAAAATCAAAACAAAGCCACGCCAACAAGGGCAGTGACGGCATCGGTTGGCAAATTATCAAAAACACAAAAGGTGAATCTTCTTTCATATCGACACAAAGCGACATTAAAAAATATTTTTCCTACGAAGGTTATATCAGGATATACCCGTTCAAAATATACTAGGGCAATTTCATAACACACCCTGTATATAATTTTTTATACTAGGTACATATTTTTATTATATTTTTAGTTGTTACTTTGTTTTTCGCTGTTAAACTTACCAAAGCCGAACTTCCAGAATTCGTTGACTGGATCTTAGTTGCCTACGTAGTTTTCCACGTCATAAGTCATTTGGTACTATCGGTAAGTAAGCTTGACCATAAATTATTTTTACATTTTCATTATAGTATAGAAATTATATAGTTATAAAGCAGAAATGTTGTACAGAACTTATCGACAAATTTCTACGAAACACAACCAAGTTATACGATACTGACAGCGAACGTGACTTACGTAAGACAACAAGACAATTACTTACATAAAGCTCTATATCATAAATTGCCAATTTCACGCAAAATAAATTAGGTTAAAATAGAGTTAAATAATAGTAACACCAACAAGCAAATAAGAAAGAAACCCCATTTCTCATGTCACGTGGGTTAAGCCTATCCTACTTAACAATGTATCCGCCAACCGCCTGATAATTTAGAGTCTTTGACAAATGATATGCTACGTTGTACCTGAGAAAAGATTAAGCTGGTTTTTTCGCTCCATTTTCTAGCAAGCAATAAAGTCTTTAAAAGCCTTCGAGTGTAAAACAAAACCAATTCCCTCATTGCAGTAATAGACTACTGGACTGCCCGAAAGATACGAAATCTAAGCCAGATTACCCTTGCCAAGAGCTAACACCAGCTCCAACGGGACGTTGCCTTGTTGTAGTATCTATGTTACGTAATAGCATAAGAAGCACAAATATATTAAAATGTAGTATCTATGTAAGGACCTGACATGTAAATATCAAATAGCAACAAATAAAGAGATTTTGAAACTAAGTTAGCCCAACTATTATTAAAACTAAATTTTATTTCTTTTAGATTCTGAATTGCGTCGCAGAAAAATCGTCGGAACGGAGGGTGTCATCGTTTCCGATGAAGGATCTTGGTGGTACTGGTAGGAGTTCGGCGTACGCAGATAGAAGTGCAGATGCACCTGTAAGTATTTTTGAATAAGCCTGGCTTCTAAACAACGTATTACATGTAAAGACAGATTCGGTAAAGATTAACTAACCATGTCAATTTCACTTAGAATTTTACTCCACACTATGAATGAACGTAGAAACTGAAACTTACTTATTTTATTTGCTATACTTATTCAGTTTTTACTTGATGGGTAAACTTAATCTGAATAATTGTATCTTTACGTTTATTGTGGGTGTTCGAAAAATACACGCAAGGTAACGAAAATACACGCAAATCGTGTAATTACACGCTTATTGGCAACACTGGTTGTACGACGCTCGTTGCATACCGACATCGTAAGTATAAAAAGTTGGGTGTACCTATGTTGCCGAATTTCACCGCGTCTGTCGAAGGAAATTAATTTAAAATTTGTATTAATTTTATGTTTTGCTCCCCCCCCCCTCTCCTTAGTTTGGCCGTCTTTAGGTATTGCCTAATAATGGGTTAACATGGCTCGACAAATGGGGTCGTCGACGATTATTTAAACAAGAAATCATATGTGGTCATATCTGGAAAACTATCAAGAATACAAATTCAGGCGAAAAAAAATTGTAATTAAAGTGGCCATCATGATCATGCCTAAATTAGAAAATGTCCTCGATTAAATTCTAAGGTAGTTTTTAAACCATGGAACAGTGAGTAACAAACATACACAATCATAAAATATAAAAACATTTTTTTGTCGTGGAATGCTTGATCACGGAACTTTGATACAAAAGGATATATTAAACTGCGGTTTTGGCATATTTCTTGAAAATTTAAACTATTTTCTGATTATGATGACATAGTTACACCGTATGAATTAAGTTTTCGGGATAAAATTTAAAAAAAAAACAGTTAATTTAAATTGCGCCCTCTAGCAACTTTATTACGAACTGTCACGTACCAGTGAGTACGACAATTAAAAGTACTTACCTTTTTCTTCCAAACAAGTTTAAATTTACTAAAATCGGACAAGCCGTTTAGAAGTTATAACTATTTAAATGATTATACTTTCAATAGCTTCTACTCTTATCAAGATTGGTACGCTAATGAGCCTTAAACCAAAAGGATGCAGAATGTCTAAGCTTTCCAATGATACTATCTTAATGATTTTGAATTTTTAATTTTCAATTGCTCCCTCATCCGAAAAAATGCGAAACTCACAAATTATTTTCAGGATTTTTGTCCATGAGTTTCTATTCCCCGTAATTTCCGAGATATGGCCGGTGACCACCCTTTATGAATTACCCTGTATATCCTGTTATCATCTAAAGGAGGAAGTTTAGGTGGCTCTTGTATTCATAAATAATGCAAATAATATTTAAACTACACTAAAAAATGAGTTTATTTGTATAGCCCTAACATTAATTTTATTCTAATAATTATTTTTATATTTTTCAGTTTTCGTCCTTTAGAAAAGCCCTCCTGGCAATATATATTGTGATAATCATAGCGATCGTAGTCGCTCTGATAGTGATCACAGCCTTAGCACCGATCGAAGAAACATGGTCGAATTTAAAAACCTCAGTGATGAATAAGAATTAAAAAGTGATGTTGAAACGTCTGGAATAGGTTGTGTAACTATACCTTTTTCAGTTTTATGCGTAATTTGGATTTAAGATTTGTGAATATTATTTCAGAAAATCTTTTTTATTGTCGATGACAGTGTAAATTGTATCGACGTCATACGCCAGTGGCGTAGGCAGGGGGGGGGATCCCCCCAAAAAAAGACGATATAAACTATAATTGGGCAATATATCAATAAAATCTTTGACGGCAACGTTATCAATAACGCGCCAAATAAAATAACAAATCATCCTCCCAGTAACTAAAGCTTCAGCAGAAAGACGTTTTTCCACTTTAAAAAGATTAAAAACATATCTGAGAAATCATTCAGGTGAAGAGCGTACAACAAGTTCAGCTTTAATAAGTATTCATAAAAAAATCCTTATTGATATCTGAAATAATCAATATATTTTGTCAAAAAAGGCGACGAATCACGGTTTAGTTTTTGGCAAAAAATATGTTGTGCTTTAAGTTTATGGTTAATTTTTGTTTTTTCAATAAATAAAAAATATACCTTATTTTTAGTATTTTTTTGCTCAATTATGCTTATTTCATGAAGAATTTTTTATTTAACAAGTATATATTATCTGTTTTATATTACCTATATTAGTGTATTTGTATAACTCACTACAAGTTTCTTTAAATGTATGTATTTTTTTATTTTGAAATTTTTTTGATTGTCCAAAAAAAGGGTTTTTTGGGCGTGGCACCCAAAAAATTTTTCGCCTTCGGCGATTTGCCTACGGCGCTGACTCATCGGTTTCCCTACCCATTTGCCCCCCCCCCCCAAAATAAAATTCTGGCTACGCCACTGTCATACGCCTTTGCTGTTCCGGACCAATAATTCCATAAACAGAAATTTTTGCAGATGGATTTAATAGCCAGTTTTTGCCAACCCACAAAATCCCGCTAAACGATAATTTAAACGCGAATTTCTTTGAAACTACAAAAACCTATTTCATATTAACGACAAGTATCATTCTTTCTAACGAAGAAAAATTAGGTTTTCACCACTGACCCAGTGGTTGCCGAGATTTTAGCATCTGAAAAATCGAACGGCGGGATATTGTTGGTTGGCAAAAACTGGCTATTAAGTGGATCCGAACGATCTAAAATTTCCCATGTTAAATTGCGTTTTTTTGAACCGAATTACAAAGAAACCTTCAGATTTTGATTTCTGTTTCCACCAATGGAAAGGTGGTATTTATGTGGGTGTGACCTGACGAGCCGCCACTGGATGTTGACATATGATCCCAAATTTTAAATCTATTTTTGGTTTTAGGTTTAATAGAAAGTTAAATGTAATTTATGTTTTTATTTAAGGCGATATATAGTTTTAAAATATTCGTTATAAATTAAGGTAGCTATAGAAATAACTGTGACTGACATTTTATAAAATTTTGAAGGGGCACCATGAAACATTTAATTACCAAGTAAAGAAACACATTTTGTTTTAGTGTTTAATAGTAGCTGTTGTATTGAGAGCGGAAATATATTCTTTATCGCTAACTTGTTAACGGAAAAATGTAATTACAGAGACGTTTGTGTTGTTCTGATGTATAGTTGTTAGGTTAACAAAATGATGTAAACACCAATGGCTCTATTTGTTATATGGTTCTTTTCTCCGTATAACAAAAAAATAATATTACATTTTATAGGCTTAATAATTAAATGTCACGTGGCGCCCTCTTTAATATATATTGTACCATAATCTTAAATATAAAGTTACCGATCTTTTTTTTTACAAATTTACAAACTGATCTAAACATAAGGCGAATAACACTATCAGCGGATTGCATAAAGAAATATAGTTGTCGATTAGCTTAACCGCGTATTAATTAGACAAAATTTATTCGGTGGCTGGCAAGGCCAACTACGTATTTATGCGAAATAACCTTATTTTATAAGAACTGGCATCTGACAGCACTGACAGCGGCCATCCTTTGCCAAATCTAAGGCAATTTTGCGCAAACATGCGATAGGCCTTGCCAGCCTCTGATTAAATTTTGTCTTTTTAATACGCGGTTAAGGTAACCGAGAACTATTTTCTTTATGTAACCCACTGTTAGATGTGTAAATTTTGGCTCCTCTTTATGCAACTTTAAATCATTTTAAAATAAAGTAATTGCTATAAATATACCGAATTTTATTAAATTTTATTAAAGGGTTCTTCAATTAGGCAAGTGAATTTATTACTTACACACAATTTCTAAATTGAAATAAAGTTATATATTTTTTGCTAAACCCGTTAATGTTAGACCTCCCCCAAGTAGGCATGGCGGCACTACAGCGTGGGGACTTTTTTTAGGGTGTGCGCAGGTGCGTTTCATCTGTCACACCCGACATACGTCATCTTACGTGGTTTAAAACAGGGGTGGTTTTTAACAGGATGGTTTAAAACGGGGGCGGTTTATAACCACCTTTTTAAACCACCCCTGTTTTAAACCACCCTGTTAAAAAACTACCCTTGTTTTAAACCACCCTGTTGAAAAACCACCCCTGTTTTAAACGACCCTGTTAAAACCCACCCCTGATTTAAACCACCCCTGTTTTAAACCACGTAAGATGACGTATGTCGGATGACGTATGACGTGACGATGACACGCGCCTGCGCACATCCTAAAAAAAGTTCCCACGCTGTAGTGCCGCCATGCCTACTCCCTCATTGAGAAATATACTACATTAAACCAAAATTATGTAGACTTAATAATATAGACGTCAATTGTTATAGTTATTATAAGAAACAATAAAATTACACTGGTCAACAAAATTTAAGATTTTTTTTGTCCCACGAGCTGAAGTGGGTGTACTTGGTAGTACTTTTTAAACATATTTCATATAGAAGGTAAAAATAAGAACACAAAGTCTTCCTCCACTGATATATTATAGAAATATTTAGTCAACTTCTCTACATGTTTCGAATGCAGAAGCATTCATCTTCAGGAGAAAAATTAAAGAAGAAAGGGCCAGCAGATATCACCCTAACTGAGCAACATAAATATAGGTTCGGTATAAAATGAATGAAGAAATCAATACACATTGCATTGTGAATAAGAAAAGTATATGGGTTGAGACTTAAGGTACTGTGAAAACTTTAAAGGTGGAGTGAAAGATTTAACATCTTTGTGTGGAAGAACTGTCGAGAAATCAGAATGAAGTAAAAGGGAATGATCATTAAGCAAGCTATTATTTCATATATGTTTTCAGAATTTTTCTATCACGCAGGGTTTTAAAGTGACAAAGCAATGAATTTTTGTGAACGTATATATTATAATATGGGTATAAGTTATGAAAAAATAAAGTACAAAGTGATATATTTACTTAGAAAATGTGGTCATATATGACTTTCGACTGTACTTTGCATCAGAAACATCTCTCTTCAGCGTCCAGCAATAGTCTGCCAACATAGCGGGGCACCATTTGCCTTGGTATCTCTTCTCCATGTCCAGAATGTCCTGGTGAAATCGCTCGCCATGTTCGTCACTTACTGCTCCAAGGTTTTTCGGAAAAAAGTCCAAGTATGAATGAAGAAAGTGTATTTTTAGACTCATGTTGCAACCCATGGCTTTATATGAGACCAATAAATTGTTAACATTCTCTACGTAATTTTCGGATTTACGATTTCCCAAGAAGCCGTTGCAAATGTCCTTGAAAGAAAACCATGCTGCTTTTTCAACTCCATTCAGAGCCTCACTAAAGTTTTCATCTCGAAGTAGCTCTCTGATCTGAGGTCCCGCAAAAATACCTTCCTTTATCTTGGCATCACTGATTTTAGGGAACTTACTTCTCACATATGCAAACGCACTGTTAGTTTTATCCATACCTGCGGCGCACAAGAAGACGAATCTGGTGTAAATGTTGGATCCAGATCAATATTTTCGGCTGAAAAACTTTCGTTGTTTACTTCGTCATCGGCAGTTTCATCGTCGCTCGGTGTCATATTTTGTGGGGGGTCAGGCACAGGTAATTCCGGACTGTGCGGCACTGGTCTCAGTGCAGATGGAATATGAGGATATTTAACAGTATGTTTGGATTTAGAAGTTATACCACTGATATTTGTAAGACAAAAATAGCAATCGGTAATATGGTCTGATGGTTCCCTCCAAATCATGGGAATAGCAAAAGGCATATGTCGTTTACCTTTTGCCCACGCTGTAAGAAGTCTGACACACGTAACACAGCAAATATGGGAAGCCCAGCTTTTGTCTTGATCGCCGACTTTACACTTGAAATACTGTTCATAGCATTTATTAACGAGAGGCGTGAAAGACCGTTTTTGAGATTTAAATGTCAATTCACCGCAGATGTAGCAAAAAGAGTTCGGGTGGTTTACACAATTTCTTGGCATTTTTACAGGTGAGTTACACTACAATAGCTTAAAATGCACCACAGCACATTCTTCAAAACGTTAAAAAAGTCTGCGTATATGTTCATTCACCGAGCTCTAGCCGATAACTAAAACAACAATAAATGTTATGTAGGACTCGGAACTGCTTGCAGGTCTCAACAAGCCAAGACATGTTCCGCGTGACACACAGAGCACACTTTGTTATTTCTAGTCACAACAAGTTATTGTTACAATACACAAATAATAAAATAGCAATGCCTGACACAAGTTTTTTTTTAGATGACTCTTATAGTACAGACCTATGCGTGCATTTTATAGGTAAATAATCACATATACTGGAACATAAAAACTAAGGGTGATGGAGAAATTCTGAAAACATGATTGATTTCAGCATGCAAAATTATATTGAAATCAGACATTTTTGCGCTTGGGACAAAAATCTTGTTAACCAGTGTTATCATATTGTAAAATTTTTTTAAAGTTTTTTAAATCAACTATCTCGCGAAGGTGAACGATGCGACTACGACGATAAAAATAAATATTACTTTTAATAAGCAATTATTTTCTGAATATTATTAGCTACTTTATATTCCAAATTAATTTTTTATTGGCTCTAATTACTGTTTACGTTTTCTCCAAATGGTCGATTTATAATGAGATGTTATTATACTAATAGATATTTAAGTAGGTAGGTACTTCGAGTAAACATAAAAGTATTCAAACTATGAAGAATACTTATATTTTTTTATTGAAATACCAGAAAATATTCCAGCGTTCTTTTTATTATTAATATATTGTATTTTATATCAACACAAGAATTTTTCAAGCAATGGTGGAGTTTTTCTATATTTATCAGATTTACGCTAGTTATTTTGAAAACTAGCCCTACTATAAAGTAATCATTTGTTCGATTATAAAATATATTTCATTCCACTATAAAGTATTAATAATAAATTTGGGATTATCTATCTAATATTGCTGTTATTAATTAGGATTAGGAACAGAAAGCAATATCTTCCTTCTTACACATAATAATTATGGGGCTTTTTAGAAGATATGGCGTTCTATTCCTAACTCTACATTACCATTCCCCTTCTGGGGAATAACTACGACTTCCTTGTTGCTGCTATTATATTACATAATTAGACCTGCCAAGCTCAGGAAAATGATGCGAATTTAAAATATGTATTTATTGATGTGTTGGAGTCTGAACATATCCGTACAACGATCAAAATAAATAATAATATACGAGGTACTCCATTTTGAAAAATATAACTTTGATTATCCACAAGTTTTTGGCGAACCTGTATATTCCAATTTAGTACAGATATGTAGATTTTTAAAAGCCTTACAACTTTAATTTAAGACATTTTTTGCTAACTCATATATCTTTTAAAATAATCGACCGTTCTGATAATTTTTCCTAACCCTGCATATTTAGACAATTTTGTATAATGTCGTAATTTAAAAGTATGTAGGTACTTTACTATAATAAATTTAAAAAACCCAGAAAAATCAATGGCATTTTATGCATGAAAGTTCTTACAACCAATTTTAAAATATGTTTACTATTTTACAAATTTAAATACTTATTGACCAATACTATTACTCGCGTCTATATCCCAACCAATTGGCGGCACACTGCGCATGTCAGGCAGATAGCGTGATGGCGGGATATTTGAAATTTACAGAGGTAGAAATGAGTTAAATTATTATAGGTAAAATATGATTGATCTAGCGGTTAATTCATTAAATTTTTAATAATACGGTATTCTATTTATAATTTTAAATCAAACACTTTATTTTCTTTTTTTCTTTTACGTAAGGAATTCAAAGATGTGGTTACCGGTGTTGACAGTTGTTTTTAGTGCATTAATACCAGAAATGATGGATGTGACGTTTTTTGATGCGACTTTGTGTTTTATTTTCATGTGAACATTAATATTTGTTTTTGTAATACATTTCATCCCACAGTCTGTGCACACATAAACTGTTCTACAATTTAAAAAATTACGGTTGGATTTTTACTTTACAGCTGCTTGACAGCCGCTACAAAATACTTAATATTTTGTGACAACCGCTGCCATAACAAAACTTACTGATTAATAACCTGCCCCTCCATTTTAATTATGCCCCACAAGGCCACAAATTAACAAACTGGCAAACCTGTTTTTGAAGGAAAACTTAATACCTCGACTATGACTAAACACCGTTATTAAATCCATTTCTACCTATATTTTAAATGGCCCGTCATCAGGCTATCCGCCTGACATGCGCAGTGTGCCCTCAATAGGTTGGGATATAGATGCGAGTATATTATTTAGGTTATGTTAAAAAATCTCTATTTGTAATAATTAATTCATATATGTTTTTGTAAATAAAATCATTTTTACACAGAAATACGAATTTAATTTAACCAGGTAAAAGAATACAGGATTTTTCCTAAGATTTATTATTTGGACGCTACAGCCTGTCAAAGGATTACCTAATGTAATTTTTTAAATATCCATATCTCAATAACAATTGAACTTCGACATGTAGTGTGCAATCAGTGTTGCATTCTTAGTACAAATTCAAAACGAAATATTAAATAAACATGTTATAATATTTGCCACGTTTTATTGACTTACCCTGTACAACCACTTAATCACAGATAATAAACTTTAAGAAACGATAATATAATACCATAATAATAAATTAATTAATAAAAACTATAAGAATATTTTATATTTCTAACAATAAAACTAACTAAAAATATTTTTAAATATCCTAATATTTAATAAACATATTCATAAATTTTAATAGAAACCATTATAAAGATTACAAAATAATATAATAATCTATATTATCAAAAATAATACCTGTCACTAAATGAAATATAATAATATTGTAATCATATTATAACCAGTGGCGGCTCGCGGTCTTAAAAAATGGTGAAGAGCTAGGTATAGTGCGGGTACTAAACAAACATTGACTAAAAACCCGTGTAACAAAACGTCTCTCTTATCCTCATCTGTCCAGCGACTGAATGCGGAGTTTCCAACAAAATACAAACTATGTCATTAATTGGGTACATTTTTAAAACACCCAACTAAGTAGGTACCAACACTACTGAATTAACTGAAAAATAAAAACAAAACTTCTTAATCACACAGTAAATCACGTAAAAACGATATCAATAACCGTAAGTTTCGCAAAGCCTCAAAATAAATACCATAAGGTTAGGTTAACCAATGCTAAAACAATAGTGCATACGACATCTATTTTTAAATTGCCCTTCATCATAATGCAAATTGTTATATGTTGTTTGCGTGACTGACCTTACGTAACCATAGCAACAGTGAATATCAATGTTGGGCGTAGGGTCTTCACCTGCTTTGAGCTAACGAACACGGTCGGCTGGGGCGCGTCAAAATGCATGAGTGTTTATAGTTGTTGTCCATCGGAGTTAACCGTGGCCCTATTATGCATAGCTACATTCGGATTAAATTAATATTATTAATTCGAACATAATAATTTTTTAATGGCTAAAATGGTGGCTGTATCAGTGGCGGCTCGTACAGTAGAGCCACAGTGCCATGGCCCTACCTACCTGTACCCCAAGCTATTTATTCACTCCCACTCATAATCATTGCTTTGTTTCTTGACGATTAATTCTTTTTGTATATGTGAATAATTTAAAATTTAAGATGTTGCGTTCATTTAATATCTGATAACGCCTAACGGTGCAAAAACTCCTTGACGCCGCGAAAATTCTCTGGCGCTACCCAACGCCGGCTAATTATTCTATGGTGTTATGTGGTATGGCCAGGCCAGACTGTTCATCGCTTACGAAAGAGATAATGGATATATCGCCCTCTCTTACTGACGCATAAGGAATTCCAAAATTTTGTGGCGGGCCAGATCTTCAGATCCGTCCGTGATTGGAGTACTTACACGTGCTTTATTTTGTCAGGAGTGCAGAGTTCCAAGCGGCCTTCTTTTTTGCTACCACTACCCGATACTAGATGGCAGCTGTTTTCAATACGGTTTTCCCTGTCGAAATATTAACCTTTAACATATATTTATTTTAAACAGTTTTTACTATGGGACCTTAATTACTTTTGTAGGTTAGGTTTAGGTTAAATCTTAGTCAGTGTGGGTTAATGCGTGTTAAAAACCTTTTTAAGAAATATCATAAAAAAAGAAAGACTTAATCGCGTTAGAAATGTTGTCTGCAGAAAAACATTTTATAAACAATATTGACAATTTTAATAAACAAGGTGATCGAAACATTTTCTAATAAAAAAGAAAGACAAATAGAGTTTTCCTATAGAAAAATATAAGTGTATTTTCTTTTTATTGTTTCTTTAGAACTACTGAAATATCGAGAAAAACACTGTTTAATATGTTAATTTGGATATTTTGGCCCCACCTGTTTCAACTATCACGACCCGCCACTGAGCTGTATTGGTACATTAATATTTAATATTGTAGAAAAAATTTCCTCCTGGTTTTATTTTTTTTACTTCGCCTGACGAGCCGGCACTGATTATAATTAAAATAAATGTTATTATATTTTTTTTATGTGGTATAATAAATTTCTCTCCATGAACAAAACGGCCGTCATTGTCTACCTGTACCTCAGAAAACCTCTCCTACTAAATTTAATATTTTGCTCTTACTCCAACATCCACTAGATGGCTACTGCACTTTCAACAAAAACTGTTCGTATGGATGGCGATATCTACAGAATAAAATATGCACTATCAGCAATTTAATATTCTGCACTTACACAATCATCCACTAGATGTCGCTAGCAGAAATTTAAACCCTTAAGCATTAAAAGATTTCGTTTGTATGGATGGCGATATGCACTATCAGAAATTTAATATTCTGCATTTACACTTACATCCAGTAGATGACGCTACCGCACTTCTCGCAGTAATTTCAACCCTTAGCCGGTCCGGGGGATGCCAGGCTTGCGTGATACCATTCGAAGGTCTCGTATTGAACGTACAGAACGCGATATAGTATTTCAACCCCCCAGAGTCGATTAGAATCCACGGTGTGCGCGTACAGGGAAATATTCGTTCGGTGAATGACGGGACACTGGCCTTTTACCTCGTTACACTAATATAATTTTCGGGATAACTTCAGGTTAAATTCCGAATAATTTCTTGTCTTGTGCATGTGCAGGACATTCAACAGATGACGATTTCATGAATAATACATACTTAATTAGTGTAGTGTGTGTGTCGGAGTGTTTTACGGGACCCCAGGGTGGTTATGTGCGCTTATAGAATTAACAGTAAAATTAGGGCTACCTGGGGCCACTGACGGTGTACAGGGACATGGATGCAGATTGGATGCCCTTTTGGGGCCTAGTATTTTTCTTGTTGGCTACCGGACTTGGGTTGGACCAAGAGGAACTTCAAAAATTACAATTTGAGGCTGCTTTTCAAGGTAAAGTTTGTTTTTATTTAGTAAGAGTTATCTATACTAGACCGATAAGTTATTATATGTCAGTTTTATTTATTTTCAAAATACAATAAAAATAAAAGTGCAAATTTTAAAAAATTTGGTTAAGCCGGAAGGAACCAAATTTATTTGTAATTTGCTGGTACGGTTTCTATTTCAATCACCATCTCATCCACATACCTCCGAATGTCACATTACTATAAAATTATATGATATGAGTGCTATGTTGAGGTAAGAAAATATTGTTTGGTGGGGATTCTCTACATGTTTCGGATGCTTTCCTTTTGTAGATCATTTGACATCCTTTAACTTTTGTAATAAAAGTATTTGCGAATATTTAATAACATTGCAGCTGTTATAGCTTGAAACACTAAATGATCACCCTGTATGAAGGAAACCCTAACTAAACTGCTGGACAATTGCTTTTGAGCAAGACAAATTTCGCCCAAATTTAACAGTTAATATTTTCTGAACCAGATATGATATCGACCTACAGTTTTGAATGGTTGATAGATTCATCCCTTGGGAAACAATTGTCAATGTTGGATTTTCTTTAACTGTCAGAAAATTTTATATACAGGGTGTTAAAGAAGACTATGATTTTTGCTCCAATTTTAATGGCGTGTAACTTTCACAATAATATTTTTAAATTTTATAGTTCTACGTCAATTGAATCACTGGTTTATAGCAAAGAAAGTAATTTGTCAAATTTTTGATATCTGCTATATTTTAAGAAATACTGATTTTTTTGGAAAACATTGCTTTATTTTAACTTATTGGTAGCTAGATCTCACTGTGGACACTGTGCGTTGTATCGTGCAAACTTTATGAGTGATTATTATACCTTATGAAAAGCTTGATTATGTTCAGTAACAATAGTTGTACCTAAATGTTATGATGTGCAGTGGCGTACTTACAAACACCTATATGTTTATGGTTTATGAGTATCTCACAATTTTTCACGATTGTTTTATACTGGAAAGTACTCGCCTCTAGATTATGTCAATTTTTTCTTATTATATAGTTTTTCATATTGCACTACAGGTATATTATACAGTGTTTACAAAATTTTAACAAAGATAAAGTTTTTAATTCAACTTTTGGAAAAAATGTATTTATTAATTTCTAACTTAGTAACACTATACTTATAAACCATAGACATATAGGTGTTTATAAGTACGCCACTGTACATCATAACATTTAGGTCCAACTATTGTTACTGAACATAATCAAGCTTTTAATAAGGTACAATAATCACTCGCCAAGTTTGCATGATACAATGCACAGTGAGATAACAATAAGTTAAAATAAAGCAAGGTTTTCCAAAAAAATCGGTATTTCTTAAAACATAGCAGATACCAAAAATTTGACAAATTACTTTCTTTGCTATGAACCCGTGATTCAATTGACGTAGAGTGATAAAATTTAAAAATATTATTGTGAAAGTTGCACGCCACTAAAATTGGAGCAATAATCATCGTCTTCTTTAACACCCTGTATATAAAATTTTTTGACAGTTAAAGAAAATCCAACATTGACAGTTGTTTCCCAAGGGATGAACCTATCAACCATTCAAAACTGTAGGTCGATATCATATCTGGTTCAGAAAATATTAACTGTTAAATTTAGGCGAAATTTTTCTTGCTCGAAAGCAATTGTCCAGCAGTTTATATCAGGTTTTGGGCGATTCCCAGTCAAGTAGTTTTAGAGCTTTCAAACCAACAGATAGACCTAGGGATATAGGAAACATATTAGCCAGATTTTGCCAACCAACAAAATCCCGCTAAACGATATTTCAAAGGCAAAATTTTCCGAAAATACAAAACAATTTGGTAAAAACCTGTTTCAGATTGAGCGGCAAGTACCATTCTTTCTAACGAAGCAAAATTCGGGTTTCCGGAATCAGTGGTTGCCGAGATTTTAGCGTCTGAAAAGTCGAATAGCGGGATTTTGTTGGTAGGCAAAAACTGGTATTTATTGCTTTTTAGAGACTCTAAAAGGTTAAAATCTGAAATTTAGTTTTATATAATTACCATATTTCTTTCCTTTTCGAGAAAAATAAAAATCAATATAATATACATAGACATTAAAAAAAAGTGAATATGCTAGAAAAACAAAAAATATATAGTTCCGTAATTGATATGTCAAGTTGGTATTATTAATGGTTGAGGAGCAAGATTTATGGAGAAAATTTGCTAGATAATTTATTTTAGTAAACAGAAACTTAAATAATATTTTGACGCATGAAACATTAATGTTCGAGTGGAAAAATGGAAATTATTATAACGTGGCTACGGAAAAACACAGTTTGTTATAATAATATTAGAAACTATGTACATTGTACATATATATCAATCATATTATAAGCATTTTCACCTATTATGCAGTTTTCAGAATATATTATTAAAATATTTTAATAAATCCACGAGAGTTTTTTAAATTTGGATTGCAGGAAGAGATTGAGAAAGCTTCCTTATAAAACGTAACCTCTATACAAAACTGCACTTTAAAAATAAATATTTTAAACTCTAAGAATTTCCAATAAAAACGGCTCTCTTGTGCCCAGTAATACGTAAAAAAAATTGAGCTTCCCTTTTTTAATTTTTGAAACATTCGGAAAAAACTAAAATTTTGAGTTTTGGTTTTTGAAATTTATCTGACTTATTTTAACAGCCACAGAAAAACAAATACTACATTCAGAAGAAGAATTTCTTTATTTCGTCAGATCCATCCCTAGACGCGTTTCGTCATATCATGACTCATCAGTAGAGCTAGGATCCGACGAAACAAAGAGAACTCAAAGCTGCTTATGGCAGCACAGTGGTGGGACACACCAGTAAATACTACATTGTTAAAGCACCTTTTTTAGCTTTACACAACCATGTTTTTAGAATTTCAGTACAACGTTTCGTTTTTGCGGAACTGTTATTAACTTTAATTTTTTAAATACGGACCTGCATTTTTTATTTTATTTTTTTAAATTTCCTTATCTCCTTAATTCAACCATGTATCACACTTACTAATTTTTAGACATTTTGATATTATCTTTATATCATCAGGAATTTCATTATTACATACTTTTGAATAAATACGGCCCTGGCATTTATTTAAGGTATAGTTGCATACAGCAGGATATGAGTAATATATTATGTAGGAAACAAATTACAAAAGAAAAGACCAGCAACAAAAACGAAGAGCAAAAAAACTTCTTTATATTGTTCAAGCGAGTGTCTTTCCTATCGAATGCATTTTTGAGTAAGCCTTCGCAGTTTAAATATCGCTAGTTGAGCATAAAAAGGCGACTACTCACTACATCTGTCAACATGATTAAGCCAAACAATTAACTATAAAGTTTCCGTCACCTTTGGTTTGTTTAGCTTTATTTCATGAGTTATGTCACTGTCCAACCCGAGATTCTGCTAACTATGCAACTCCGCCGATAATATACCATGCAGCCAAGGAAGAAGACACCAGTCAGTTAGATGCCATCATAAACTTAACACATTTTTATTGTCAATCTTTTTAATCGATCTAAAATTGTAACTTAGTAAAATCATCATCATCAATCAGCCCTTTGCATCCACTGCTGGATATAGGCCTCCCCCAGTTCTGCCCAAAGTCCTCTATTTTGAGCGCTCTGCATCCAGTTTGTAGTTATCCTTTTAATATCGTCCGTCCATCGCGTGGGAGGTCTTCCCCTGTTTCTCTTGTCAGCCCTTGGTCTCCACTCGAGCAGCCTTTTTGTCCATCGTCCATCTGTCATGCGGGCCACATGTCCAGCCTAGTTCCACTTGAGCTTTGCCACCTGGTAGATAACATCCGTGACTCCTGTTCTCCCCGTAGGTCCTCATTTCTGACGTGGTCGCGAAGTGACACACCCAGCACCGATCTTTCCATTTTACGTTGTGTTATTCTAAGCTTCTTTGCAGATGTGACCGCCAGAGTTAAAGTTTCGGCGACGTAGGTCATAACCGGTAGAATGCACTGATTAAAAACCTTTCGCTTTAGGTAAATTGGGAGATTACTCCTAAACACGTCCCCAAGTTTGCCATATACAGCCCAAAAGGGCGTAATTCTTCTTTTTAATTCGCATGTTTGATTGTCTCTCGAGATTCTTATTTCATGACCAAGATATGTGTACCTATCCACCAGCTCCACCTCACAGTCACCGATAGCAATATTTCTACTAGGAACCAAATTCGTCATAAATTTCGTTTTTGATATATTAATTTTTAGCCCGACCTGAGCACATACTTCCTGAAGAACTTCCAGCATTTTTCTAATATCTTTTAGGTTGTCAGACATCAAAGCTATGTCATCCGCGAAGCGCAGATCTGTTAGATTTAAGCCATCTATATTCAACCCCTTTTCGCTCCATTCAAGCATTCCGAAGGCGTATTGCAGAACGGTGATAAACAGTTTGGGTGACATAGTATCACCCTGGCGTACTTCTCTACCTATTCTTATGGGGTTGGTGTTTTCATGCAGCTTTACCATCATGGTAGCATTTTTATATGTTATATATTAGTTTAGTGTAACGATAGTCGACGCGTAATTTTTGTAAGGAGTCTAAAACTGCACTCAACTCAACAGTGTCAAAGGCCTTATGGAAGTCCACAAAGGCAATGACAAGCGGTCTATTGTATTCGATTGATTTTTCGATCACGGTTTTGATGCCTTGAAGATGGTCATTGGTTCCAAATCCTCTGCGGAAACCGGCCTGCTCTATTGCAATAGAACAGGCCGGACCATGGTTGGTAGAAATCTAGTAGTAAAATAAATGTTTTTAAAAACGGTCTTCAACGGTCTAATTAGTTAACTCATGCTTTGTTATTATTAATATTATTAAATCTTAAATATGAGTTTTTCTGTCAATGTTGCTTGTGCTCAGATTATTTTTTACGACATTACTGGACATAAAATTCCGCAACTTTGTACGGCCACGCGGCGTCAAGGAGTAGCGGCCACTGTCGATTTGTATGCTTACTTTTTCAAATAATATGCAAACGCTCTCGTCGTGTGGTTTAAAACAAATTTCCTGTACAATTTAGTATCCTTTAACCAAATTATTCATAAGAATAGCCTCTCAATAACTGATACAAGTTAAAACGTAATGTCTCTCAAACGCAATTTTTTTCCCAAAGTATCCTTTTGACTCTTGAAAACTTGACCACGAGTCACCACTGGTAATAATACTTTTTTTTTTGGTAGGAATGTAAAAATAAACTGACGCCAACACTCTTAAAATAATTTAAATTAATAATTTAAACATTAAATAAATAATATCATTTATGGGTGGTTGGACTAAAGTCATTAAGTAAAGAGGATGACCAAAAATAAGAGAATTATAAACTTTGGGCTTGTTTAACAAATATTTTGTTAATTTAGGACTGTCAACAGGCTTCCCTTGGAATTTAAATCTCTTTACTCTCTCTAAGCATAAAATAATTTTCCCGGTATGAGGTTTCCTGGTTAATTTAAACGCCCTGATTCACTAAAAGGGTTTAAACATAAAAGTTTTTTTTTGGGATTTAAGATGATTTTTAACAGGCAAACTTTAAGTAATGACGCGACATTTATTTTAAATAAAAAGTTTGTATTTTAGAAATTGGCTTTAATCGAAGCTATTATTGGTAATGGAACTTCTAGAAATTCTTTTTATTATTTGAGGATTATAAAGCATCCTGCGCAATAATTGGGGAGAGTTCTGGTATAAAAAGGGAAAAAAAGTTCTGGTGTGCACAGTGACAGCGCCTGAAAAAATTAAATAGAAGGGCCCGATATTTTTGAGGTTGGCATAAGATTAATATGAAAGAATTTTTATTTATTTTCAATCCATGCATTAATGACAAAAATATTGTCTATTAGTATATTACATAGCAAATAATGAAACTGATACTTTTCTAACAAGGCGAAATTTAGCACAAGGCGTCAGCCGAGTGCAGAAATTCTCCGAGTTTTAGAATAATCACTTCCACACGAGTAATGTACACTATTTTTTCTACGACCACAAAGAATTATTAAAAAAGCCTTTGATTTATAAAAAATATATATCAACACTAGTGCTGAACTTAGCATACTTAGGATTACGTTCCACTTAATGTCTGATCATATTTTGTCAATAAGGTTTTCCTTTATTTGTAGTTTAACGTTTTCATTTTGTGTCCCATAACTTATGGGCCGTAGATTAACTGGAGATACTACACATTAAACTAAGCCGATTAAGTCATAAGCATAGGGGAGAGGGAGGCAAGAGTGAACACTTAAGATTTGATATTTTATTTTATTATTAGGCAGAACTTGAAATAAACTTGCTTAGCATAGAACAATCTTTGATAAACCAGTAACACAAAAATATATGTATACATTCTTTAAACTATAAAATAATATTAATACAAAAATATTTTGAAAACTCCAAAAGTTTACTCTTGCCCCTCTGGTATGAGGCAAGAGCAAGCAACAAGAAAGATCCTAGGTAGGACGAGAAAATCACAACTAAAAACGTCATCAAAAGGTTCAAGGTCTGTAGGTACAGTCTTCATGTGACTATAAACCACAGGTGACACATCGAATCCATTTCTCATTTGACTGACTATATTTATTTAACGCTACAATAAATACATTCGCAATAATTCTCTTTATCAGTTATTTTTATTTTCTTCACTACTTTCTTTTTTGTTTTTATACCAGATACACCAGCTGGTTCTCCATTACATACATTTATTTCATCCTTTGCCCCACTTTATTATTTGTTTGTTAACCATTTTATTTTTTGATTTTAAACCCGACCAAGCGAGCAAGAGTAAACACATGTGTTCACTCTTGCCCCAAAAACAAAATTTTTTAAAAGGCCAGCTTTTTTAACAACGCGCCACTGGCGACGTTATATACCAACAGGAATTGATAGGTTAGATTTTAAAGATTTTGTAAAAAAATGGTAAGAAGTAGAACAAGCGATTAAACGATCTAAATTATCTCTTTATTGTTAAATCGTATATTATTAAAAATAAATTTACCTTATTTTCGGCTTAGTTTTTGAGGAAATTCAAAGCAAAGTTGCACAGAGAACTAAAAGCACATGGTTTACACTACTGTGACCAATGGCAGCGAAAAAATTATTAATTAGAAATGTTATTGCATTGTCTACTCTTGCCCACCTGTTTACTCTTGCCCCCCTCTCCCCTAAGTTTTTTTTTTGATAATTAAAATATTAATTTAATTATGTACCTACATGCTTTGGGATGTTTAAAGGGAAATATCTCGAAAACCGTTAAAGATATTAAGATCAATCAAGTACACCTTTTTGACTCAGAAAATGCCCTTCTTTAAGAAACTATAATTGAAAAACACCTTATATCATAGGTAAGAAAAAAAATCATAGATTTATTAATCCCAGTGTATGCAATCAGCGCCCTCTAGTTTGAAACTTAAAAATTTCTACAAATTCTTATTTCTAATAAAACATAATATTGCCAACGTTCAATTCGATTCATTAAACTGTCTTAAAATTATGGCTTATTTTCGAGAAAAAACTTTTACTTTCAACACCCTGTATCTCTAGAACGAGTAACAATCCAAAAAAACTTATATGACTTAATCGGCTTAGTTTGATGTCTAGTATCTCCAGTTACTCTACGGCCCATAAGTATGGGACACCCTGTATATCATAGAAAGAACTAATCTTGGATTAACTTCTAGATTACCCAGAATGAAATTTTTTTAATATAATCAAGGAAAGATGCATTAAACATAAATGCAAAAAATCCACCCAACAAGGAAGATTTCAATTTAAAATAATTCTAAACATTATTTAATATTTTTATTTAAAAAAGTAAAATAATCCTGATGGGATTTGAAGCTGTGTGTGTGTGTTTTATTAATTATGTATTCATAACATTTATTTCAGCAAGATTTGTTTTTTCTGGTAATAGATTTTCCAGTATATTATTAACATATTTTAAAATTTCAGATGGCGTATTTTCACACTCTAATTCTGAATCACTCGACAAATATATGATAAATAAGTAAAACACGTTACAATTACTGCTTTCTAAAATTTGTTCTTTTTAATAAATAGGGGTGGTTTGTCAAATTGGCACCATATGTTTAAATTAAATAGTGTGCCTTCTATTTCAGCACTAGTGTTAAAATATTCTTTTTAACACGCGTGTGATCTACGGCACATTCTAGCCAAATTAACCGTGCTGAACATCTTTAGTAGCGTGCAGAAGAAGTTTTTAAAATTGCAAAAGTTTTATGCCTCCACTGGGAATTAAACATTTTTAAGTTCTATTTAATATAAATAACTAAAAACTATTATAGAGTTCTTCGAAATGTCTATTTTGCGTTAATAGAATTCTTTTAGAGCTACGGGTTATTTTATTTTACAAAAAAGAGCTATTATATTTGTATGAGTCCTATAAAGGATGAAACAGCCGTCATTGTCTACGTGTGTCCCAGGGAATCCATTATTTTGGCATTCCTGTATACATTAATGCAAAATACAGATGCATCACTTTGCCCGCTTGCCGCTAACTTTTCTTTCTAAACAGGGTGATTCACGTTGAGTGGCCTATTAAAAGATCTCGGAAACGAGTAAACTTATCTTTATAAAAATTTGAGAGCAGGCATAATTGGCTTTGAGTTTTTAAAACATTATATTTTGACGTTTTTATTACTTCCGGCTATACCGGAAGTTAATGCAAACTTTGCTATTTCAAATGGAACACCCTGTATATTTTAGTATTTTTGATTACATTATTAAAATCTAAATAACATTTATTAATAATAATCTATTCCTATCTCTAACCGTTTTTGAGATATGAAGTATGAAAGGATTTTTTTGTGTAAAAACGCTCCGAGAAGAAAGTTTAGTAACTCTAAAACTAGTAAAGGTAAACATTTAAAATTTTGTAAGCTTTCAAGTAATATATAGATCTTTAGTTTAAATGACTTAAGTTTCACGTTTTTTATACAGGGAGTTCTTATATCTGTGCCAATATTTCCATTTAAATAAATGTGCATAAGTCAATTTTTGCAAATGGAACACCCTATTTTTTAGCTTACTAACTTGTAGAGAATTAAATTTCCTATCTAAATACTTAAGATGCTACAATCCTCATTTTTAGTTGTTTTGAAATTATGAGCTTTAGTATGACCAACCTTTAAAAAAATTAGTCTCAATTCTTCTAAATTGTTTATTGCTTAATGTTGGTAAATGTGGATATCGTTCATTAAACAGTTGTATGTTCGGCTTATGATAAGTAGACACCATTAATATAAAATATATTTAAAATATCGTTATTAAAATAATTATTATTATTCCCCATTCTCAGATTACCAAGAATGAACGTATAATTTTAAATAAGTTAACTAGAATATGACAACAGGGCTAAGATAAGTGTCAGCTTTAAAATCATTTTTGTCAAAGCCTACCCTAAAAATTGGCAACAAAGATCAAAGTCAAACGAAAATCCCAGTCGAAGCCTTCTTTTCAAAAATAATGTCGCAATAACACAAACAGAAATTTTAAGATTTTATATTTAAATTGCTCATGATTCAAAAACGACTAAAAATGTAGATTGTAACATATTATTAGACATTTAGATAGGAAATTTAATTCTCTACAAGTTATTAAGCTAAAAAATAGGGTGTTCCATTTGCAAAAATTGACTTATGCACATTTATTTAAATGGAAACATAGGCATAATTTTAAGAACTCCCTGTATAAAAAACGTGAAACCTAAGTAATTTAAACTAAATATCTATGTATTACTTGAAAGCTTACAAAATTTTAAATGTTTACCTTTATTAGTTTCAGAGTTACTAAACTTTCTTCTTGGAGCGTTTTTATACAAAAAAATCCTTTTATAATTCATATCTCAAAAACGGTTAGAGATAGAAATAGATTATTATTGATAAAAGTTATTTAGATTTTAATAAGGTAATCAAAAATACTAAAATATACAGGGTGTTCCATTTGAAATAGCAAAGTTTGAATTAACTTCCGGTATAACCGGAAGTAATAAAACCGTCAAAATATAATGTTTTAAAAGCTCAATTATGCCTGCAATAAAATTTTTAGAAAGATAAGTTTACTCGTTTCGGAGTTCTTCTAATAGGCCACTCAACGTGAATCACCCTGTAGAAGTAGTATTAATTTACCTACTTACAATATGTCTGTTTAAATGTTGGAGATAATAATGTCTTTTTAATGAAACTACAAAATTTAATGGTTAAACTTGTACTTTTAGTAAAGGACAACTCCACTAAGATACCTACCACAAACGACAAACACACCATACCACAGTATACCCAAGTGCTGGCCTGGTCATCAAAACGTAGCCCTTTACTTTATATTGTTTTCTCCGTTTTTTGTATGTTAGTCATGCATTGTACAAATCAGTCGTCAGTTATTTATTTTGGCAATTCGCTACGCGGTGTGGTTTTCTAAAGCAAATTCATTCTAATAAATTGGTGAAAATGATAAAATTTGAAAACAATGAATTAATTATGGTGGTAATTTATTGTGAGTGTCGTAAAAGTGCGGTTGCTTCTTCTCTACACCCAGAAGTTTTCTTAATGTTATTCAACGGTCAAGTTAGGCAGTTTGATTTGTAGTGTAATAAATGAATGTAAGTACTTTATTTTTGGCTTTTTTGAAAAGTTGTTTATTTTAATGCCTTCAATACGCAGCTAAAAAAGAAGTATCAACTTATGAATCACCCTGTATAAACCAATCATAAGACAATACAGGGTCAGTCAACGGGAGCGTAAAGTTCATTTTACAAAATAAGCGAAGAATTTTGTAGGGAATCAGAAAAAAATAAAATATATAAGGTGTTCCATTAAAAAACCCCAAGTTATATTCGCCACCCTGTATACTCAAGGATAATTTTAAAATATGAACTTCAATGGTCTCTACAACTTTTGTAATTTGAATTTTTATGTAATTCTTAAGATAAAGGAGAAAATGAACTTGAATCTATCGTTAACTTATGTACTTAAGAATTAGATGAAAATTCGAAATACAAAAGTTACAGAGATCATTGCGGTGCACTTATTAAAATTATATTGGTTAATACAGAAAAGAGAGTAGAAAAATTAAACAGCACTGCATTAAATGTCATATTATAGTTTTTTTTTGAATAAATAAAAAACGGAAAGGTTAGCTTGCGAGGTGGACGCGCTTAATTGCATGTTTATTTTAAGTTTGATAAATAAAAGCTCAAAGGTCATTTTATGATATAAATATCAGTAGGTCGGAAGCGCGAAGGGACTGTATAGTTGCAGTTCATTAATTCCTATGTGACATTTAGAATTAAGATTTTTAAAAGTTTTTTAATATGTTGATGAGTCCAGTGTGAATAAGGTGTTATTTATTTGTTTAAAGGAAACTCACAGCTCTCTCTACAAATTTTTATTTTCCTGAAAAGGGGATTTATATGGGCGATAAATATGTTTCGGGGCCATCTGACTCCTTTATAAGAACCAAAAGAGGCTCAAAAGCCTTTTCTTCTTCATCCTCTTCTTTTACTTTTTTTCTGCTTCTTCTCTTACTTCTTTTTCTTCTCCTTCTTCTTTAAAAAAAGGATTTTTCTTTTTTACTTGCTGGACAGCTTTTCTAAAAACCTTAAAAATCTCAAAACGCTGCAGAAAAAGGTTATTTTTCTCTACTCATCAAAAGATTAATAATAATTATAAAATGTTTAACCAGTCCAGAATATTTTAACATTTCCTTACATTTTAAAGATATTTCTCTTGAGGGGCCCTTGAACCTTCCTCTTTTGGTGGTGATGAGGATCAATCCCACCTTTTAGGGAAATAAGAAATCAAATCAAATTAAATCAAAAAAGCTTTATTGCCTAAGACAATGGCTCGTTGACAAAGCAAAAAAAAGTTTTACAATAAGTAATACTCTTATATTCTAAAATAAAAAAATTAAATAGAAACTACGGTTAAGGGACGTACTACATATAGTTCTAAAAAACGTGTCATTAGTTAACCTAGAGTTAAACAAATAATATAAAATCAACACTAAATAAACATAGAGTCAAACAAATAATATAAAATCAACAATAAACATAGAGTCAAACAAATAATATAAAATCAACAATAAATAAACACAGAGTCAAACAAATAATATAAAATCAACACTAAAAAGTACAAAAGGAAAATTTTACGCTGTAAAATAAATAATACTATATCTATCCAGTGCCTAAAGGTCAATAGTGTCATCAAAAAATTCGCCCAGTGTATAGTAGACTTTAGTTATAAAAATATTCTTAAGTTTCCCCCGGAATTTTCTTTCACACTGGGTAATTTTTAATCCTTCTGGGAGGTGGTTAAAAATTCTTTTACTCTGATAAACAATACTCTTATATACCTAAGTAGATGTAGGTATAGGTAAATTAAGATTAAACGCTTGACGCGTATTGTGAAGAAGACTGTGAGTTAAGTGAGTTTCCTTTTATGAGTTTACTCTATGTGTCAATAGATCTACTCTGAAATAAGGGACTATTTCTACAAGATTTATTTGTTGCTTTTTAGGATTTGCTGATCTCGCATATTTTTTTGCGGTTTTTAAGGAATATTTTTGTTGGGTCCAATTGGTGATTGTCTAATATTTATTACCGCACTAATTTTATACATCATACAAATTATTATACTAAGGTCACCACTAAATCATTTTACACATTTTTATTGAATTATTACTGTTGGTAAAGAATTAAAATTTGGATCGAAGAATTGATGGATAAAGGCACATATTTAGGCATAAAAAGCAATTGCCTATTGCTTCCAGTTTCACCGGAAAAAGTTTAAAATAGAAACCAACCAATTTTTTTCCAGAATTGGATAGCTCCTAAAATTCTTTTTTCAACGATGTATGTAAGTTGTCTTTTGTTAATTTCAATATTTCGCCATTTGAAGTCGTTAAGCAACATTTTTAGAAAATAATTGGACAAAAATAGGCAATCATTATTTTTATACCGAAAATGTGTTTTTGTCTCTCGAATCTTCAACCGAAATTTTAAATCATTACCAGCAGTAATAATCGAATTAAAGTATGTCCCAAGATTTCGTGGTCACCCGGTAGAGAGTTGGGAGAGTAAACAATCTTTTAAATAGCATGAAACGCTATTGACATATATCATTTGTATTAATTTACCAGTTTTCTCTTGTCAGTTGTATACCATGAGTGGCTGATAACTAAAATACAGGATGATTCCTAAGTTGATACTTCTTTTTTAGCTGTGTATAGACGGCATTAAAACAAACAACATTTTCAAATACCTTTTTTCAAAAAACTCAAAAATAAAGTACTTACATTTATTCATTACACTACGAATCTGCCTAACTTGCCCGTTGAATAACATTAAGAAAACTTCTAGGTGTTGGATGGGCCCGCAAGGGAAAGCGTTCTGCGTATAATCTCGAAGCACTTTGCCACACTCACAGTAAATCACCACCTTATCTATTAATTCATGTTTTTCAAATTTTACCATTTTCACGTATTAATAATTTAAAATTAACTTGCTTCAGAAAAACACACCGCATCGGATTGTTCAACACTACCCGTATGACTTATACTAAGAAATAAGAAAAACAATAGAAACTATAGTGGGGTATGTTTTGATGCCAGGCCCGCACTTGGACTTTTTACTTCTCTATCTCGCCTATTTTTGAGTTTTTAAAAAAAGGTATTTGAAAAAGTTGTTTATTTTAATGCCTTCTATACACAGCTAAAAAAGAAGTATCAACTTAGGAATCACCCTGTGTAACTGCCACCTTACTTGGATAATTGTTTATTTTGAGCTTAATCAATTGCCAACGTTTTGACCTCGTATCATTTAAAAATTGAAATATTTCTAAAATTTAATAGTTAAAAAAAAATCCAAAAAGATGAGGATTTTACCGGTGATACTGTAAAACATCAAAGAACAAATATTTCAATCACATAGCTACATTTATATTATCCAACTTTATTAGGCACCCATAATATTATATTTTATAATAGATTACACTTTATTTACGCGAGACTAAACATCCGTGATAAGATGCTTATATTCCATGCTAAACTGGTTGATGTTTACGTAAACGCCCCTTGAAACTAGTTCCATAACTTCGTTGATGCCTTACAGAATGTGATTTTGAACTATATTTAGTAAACAAACATTAGTTAAAGATGTACCTATTTAGCATTGTGGCAGTTAACAACACCAAATAACATTACTTAGCATGATATGATTTTATTCAATCCTTCTTTGATGTTAGCTTGAAAAAAATATATAAAAATAGAAAGTTGAATCATCCGTCAAAAAATTCAGTTTTATGTCATATACAGGGTGTTCCTTAATGACGTGCTAATATTTTAGGGTGTGATTCCTCAAGTCATTTTATGAAGAAAAGTGCATATAAACATATGTCCTAAACGGCTTAAATTTTTTGCTAGAGGGTGTTAAATTATTTTTTTTAATGCGTTTTTTGTAATATCTCCGAAAGTACTTTAGATAATATTTTCAATTTTGGCATGTGCTAATAGGACATAAAACCACATCTTTTAGTAATAAAAGTTACATTTTTGTTCCACCAGTGGCGTCCCTGCAAACATTTCCTCTGATATTTTTTAGGAAAAAAGTGGTACACCACTGATATTTTTCCATATGGATATCATTTCTGATTAGCCTGGTCAATTCTGCATAAAAATATTCTCCTGCGTTTTTCTCCTCAGGCACTCCGTTCTTAATTAAAATAATTAAATTAGCTCTACTATTTATTATTAACATTGATAATTCAAAATTTTGTTTTATAAAAATTGTTGGAAATGACAAGCTTCATTTAATGGACATGCTTCCGCCCGTCTATTTTAATTATTTTAGTTAAGAACGGTGTGCCTGAGGAGAAAAACGCAAGATACCATTTTTATGTAAAATTAACCTGGCTAATCAAAAATGATATCCACATGGAAAAATGTCAGTCGCGTACCACTTTTTTTCTAAAAAATATCAGATTAAATGTTTGCAGGGACGCAACTGGTGGGACAAAAAAATAACTTTTATAACTAAAATATGTGGTTTTATGTCCTATTAACGCATGCCAAAATTGAAAATATTATCTAAAGTACTTTCGGAGATATTACAAAAAACGCATTAAAAAAAAATAAATCAACACCCTGTAGCAAAAAATTTAAGCCGTTTAGGGCATATGTTTATATGAACTTTTCTTCATAAAATGACTTTAAGAATCACACCCTATAATATTAGCAGATCATTAAGGAACACCCTGTATAAATCCTTCGAATTTCATTCCATTATCTTCAAAAACAAAAAAGTTTTAGGGGCGAGCCATCTTCCGCGGACACCCGGTATGTTTTTTATTTCAAGGAAAAATGCGGTAAATTAAATTGACTTCTTTTCAAAGTCAACAATTCAATTATGTCAGATTGATATAAATGATGCTAATTATTTTTTTCCCTCCTTCTAACTTTACCGATCAATATCCACCTAATGGCGTAATACACTATGCCAAGTAGACTGATGTTCCCTCGGGAAATTGTCCAAGTGTTTTATGCTGTCCGGCACTATACGTCTCTAATCATACTGTTGAGTCTGGCCATTACTTACAGATTTGAGTGTCTAAAGCCAATATAACATAAAACTAGTTATGTCGTTGGACATATTTTAATATGGTTATGAATACTTACCGCTTGAACCATATTATATTAGCAATATCGTTATTGGAATGAATTGTAAAGAAAACAGCAAATATCCAAGCGGGAGTAGAAAAAAGATCTAAATAGAAAATAGGTACATTTTTAATTTCGATAACAAGACCATTTATTTTAATGATTTGTTGAACCTCAATTCTTTTTATGAAATATGCCGTGGAAGATATAGCTGAAAAACATACACAGTACTACAACATATAAAAATTTCAGACATTTTGACCGAAACCTATTTTCAATGGTCCAAGTGCGGTATCCTTTGCTATATCAAATAGTTCCTTCTTTATCAAATTATCTTCTTTTTTTCTTTGGTTAGTTTCCTAAATAATTTAATGCACAAAATTTACCTACGCCTATGGACAACACTGAAATTGAGGCGAACTGGACGGAATTTCCCATTTTATTACTCTACACCTTTCTGAAATAGACTATAGAGAGCGAACTTTTCTAGTATCCCATTTAAATGTAAAAGCAAGTTGCAATTTTTTTTCTCAGCTGCTTATTTTATTGGGTATTTTCAATCTACAGTAATGTATGTGTATTTTATTTATTAAAATTCCGTTTTTAAATTGACATTTTTTGTATAAGTAAGAATCCCTTAAAGCCCACTCCAGACTATTTACTCCCACGCGTCGCGACGTTGTTCGCCTACCGCCTACGCTTCGATATACAAAAATTATTGTAAGTTTGAATAACGGGAAACAATACTTGGCGAAGTACAATGAACTGCCGTATTCACTGTAGAGTTAAAGTGTCGAATATAAAATTCCTTGGCTTAATTGCTTTGTACATTTTGAAGCTTTGTTGCTTTTTAAAAATATTTGGTGATTTTAAAAAATCGTCGATAATAATTTTGATTCACTTTTTACACATTGGGCTAATTTTTTAGGGATTATTTATTATAGTCTTTGACTCAGTGGCGTAGCCAGAAAATATGTTTATAGGGGGGGATTAAGGTGGCCCGGCCCGGTTAGCTTAATTCTTCATTTACTAATCAGAAAACTTCTATTTAGAAAAAATAATGCCTGCCAATGTTACTAATGCCCCATTCAAAGTTGCTGGTTAGATAATTATTATTAATAATCTTTATAATACCTACTTTCTCATCTACCGAATTGATTGAATTTTCTAGCAACAACTTTCAATGCAAACTGAATGCAGTCATGTGAGTATAGAAGAGACCATCGAAAATTAATTTAAAAAGGCGACATCAAACAGCTTTGCCGGCATCTACCTGGCCCAAAATTGGGCTATTTTAAAAGAAATTCTGTTTTACTGATCGAAAAGCCAGAAAAAACGTTATAATATTTTTTTCGGCGCTTGTGTAAAAATTTATAATTAGAGAATTACCCATATATTTAATATTTTTTTAACAATGGACTCGCTGCCTATATGACTCACACATGATGACGCCGAGTTAGCAGCTGTAGATATTTCGACGAAAATGTTTTTGCTTTTTTGTTTTTATGCGTCTCCATCAATAAAAATTGATTTTCGATAGTCTCTTCTCTATACCTGTATAATTGTATCGTTGCTGCTAGACCAAGTAGAATAGTGATTTCGTGGTTAGGTTCATACAAATAAATATACTTATATATAACCTACATTTAAAAGCTGTAAAGTTTACAATTTTACATAAGGCCGCTAGGATTATTTTTTCGTCGCACAACTTACAAACTACTTAGCAACGTGTAACCGACAAATCTTTTCAAAAACAGCTAAGATAATAATTCACAATAATTTCGTGTTCAAGCGAGTTTGTAGAAACTTCGTTTTCAACAAACTAACGATGCAACTCGAGTACGATGTTACTAGTACCACTATAACGATAAAAAAAATTGCAAATTTGTTAAAATGCAGCGGAATGTGGCCGAATATAAAATATTAGTAAAAGAAGATGAAAAATTAGTTTGCAATTAGACCCTGAGCTTCTGAGCTCGGGGGGGAAGGGGCTAAAGCCCGACAGCCCCCCCCCCCCCCCCTCCCATAAATACGCCACTACCTTGACTTTCTTTAAATATTTAAATAAAATATCACAAAACGGTACAATAGAAACGATATTTCCCCTAAAATTAAATAAGGGTCTAAGTAATAGCATATTTATTCTCCCCTTCATGTAATACAATTTGCTTAAAAACGAGCAGTGAACATAAATATATGCACTTAAAACGTCATAAAGAAAATTCATTACTGCAATAAAAATAATGAATAGTGTATGTTACATTTTTAAATTTTTATTTTATATTATAACAAACTACCCAACGATATGGGTTTCATTTTTAAATTTTAGTTTCTAGTTATTTTAATATTTAATTACATATTGTTGAGTCATTTTATATATAAATACAGGGTGTTATGGAAAGGATGATTTAGTTAAGGGGGATTTCTACTGTGATGGTTTCAAAAAATCGAAATTTTTTTTCCGACGTTTTTCGACTCTCTATAGCCTCTAGAATAACCGTGTGTAAACGTTTGTACCAAAGCTACTCTAAAAAAAAGTTACACCCAATTTTATGATTGCCGGTCAGTTCTCACCATTAGCCGCTTTTGAGTTAGTCACACACTGCATATGTAATCAATCTGAAAAACGGGTATCTGAGGGCGCTAAGAAGGCCAGGCTCGCGAAGAGGCAGGAAGAATCAGCTCGTTTATCGTTTTTCGAGGAAGAGGAGGGTGTTTTCTACGGGCCAGGCATCGCAGACTAAGTGACAGTGAGACTATTTTGTTGTGAGCCACCGTTGAAACTTTAAAGTTATTTTTCTCGAAACACTGTTTTTCGCGCTGGCGGAAAGTACTTCGGTATGTTCAAATTATCAGAATTTAATGATTTTGGTCTTAAAATGCTCAGAATACAAGTGGTTATAGCCCCCTCTAGAATCAAGTATTTTGCGATATTACAGAAAATGTTACGGCCCTTAAAATACAACAAAAATGGTAAATTTTCAAAAAAAAATTTAAATCTCGCGCCATTTTAACAGTTACTCGAGTTTTGACTTGATTCTAGTGGGGGCTATAACTACATGCTTACAATTAAAGAATCTGGGTCAATTTTATTTTTGTCATGAATAGAAAAATTTATTTGAATTCCGCCAGCCAGTTACGTTTTTTTGAGGGGTAACTTAAGCACCCTGTAGCACCCTCAAATTTTTTATTTTTTGGGGGTTGAAAATTTTTTTTTGGTACATCTTATTTTTAATAAAAGAATTGAAAACTTATTTTTCTGCATTTGTCTTATTATCCCCAGAAAAAATCGTAAAGGAACGATGAAAATAGGACCATCACAGTAGAAATCCCCCTTAATAAATGATTTAGTTAATAAACGATTGCTTTATTCACTATTGAACGAAAAATGTTTATTGTAGAGTTCCATAAAGTTTTATGGCATTATTTTTACAATTTGTGTTTTGTGGTGAAAGTATGGGACTTCTACAGTGCTGTGGCAGCCGGTCAGGGGCGGCAGGGTCGGCAGTGTTAAAGCAATAGTCTGAACTTATTGGTTTCTGTCTTAAGGAGTGGAAGTTACTAGCCAAAGAAACAAAAATTAAGACTTTTAGTGTAAAAAGCAAAAACAGGTTTATTGAAATATTCTGTGGGCTTCATACTTCATTCAAACTTCGTAAAAAGGTAAAAAGATAACCTACACTAATTCTTTTAAATGGAAAAATACCAGTAATTTACCATTTAAACAAAAAAGTGTTACCGCCAGTAAAATGATAATTGTTGATTTCTAAGCTGATCATGTTACCCTACAGTCTCTGCTCGAATATTATTGGATTACCGTTTAATATAATTTAAATCAATACCGAGGTCATATTATACCCAATAAATTACGCATATAAAATTAGCAAATCGGTGCTCATATAAATTACATTACCCCTAAGCCTTCCGACGTAATACAAATTGTTTTGGAATGGCTAATAACGCGATAATCTCTAAGAGGGGATCTCCACTCTAACGTATTCAATGGTGAGGTATTTAAAGGACAGTAAATCAACACCTAAAATTGCTTGCATTGATTACGGACCCTTTGACATAATATACCAGATAGAAACCTTAATTACTGAACATTTGGGATGATTGAAATGATTTTCTTTCAGTAATAGAAAACTTACTTGACTAGAATGTTGAGATTCACTCTAATTAAAAAAAAACTTAAAATATGGCTCGAAGACTTGACCATTTCCTTTACTGTGTATACGCAATAATTACAATAAAGTTTCTTTCGAATTTTAAGAACAATTACCCGTCACCCATCTGTCGTTATTAAAATACACTAGAACACTTATACATACAATTGAATTTGAAAAATAATACTCTTAAGCGTAAGCTAATACCATCAAAAGACCCACAGTTCATAAAGAAATGCTTGCGCAGAAGGGACCTGTGAATATTTGCGTTGCACGAATCATCTATCCCTACTCATATCTTTGAAACATGACCGCCCACAGGAATTCCTGTGCCTAGAGAGAGTAAACCGAAATAGTCGTCCTCACGTCTCCGATTAAAAAGTAACACAAAACTAGCCTTCTCCTAAAAGTACCTACTGCTCATCATATTTAAATTGAAATTTTTTTAGAAAATAATTTAAGAACCATGGTACAAAAATGCCCATTTGATCATTTTAGTAGGCCATACAATGACTGACTAGGGGCCGAACGGTCGTGCGGTCCTCCTAAGAGCTACACTTGTTAGGCCTGTTGCAGCCAAATACTCACAGCCTCAGCACTCATTGTGGAGAAGTCGCATTCAGCGATTGAACAAGAGTTACTTAAAAACATTCCTTAAAACTAGCTACAATGCCCTCAAGTACTGTTCTACCCTGTGAACATTATATATTATTAGGTGTGTATTTTGGTCAAAACAATCACAATAGAAACATAAATAAAATTATAAATTTAAATTTGAAAAAAATCAAGAAAGGCACATTCATCCAGTCTACGTCAAGGGCAGACTTCTCATCCCCCATAAATGATTAAAAGTACTAAAATCTTCTTAATCTGCAATTTTGATCGCTTGATTCCTTGTCAACTCTATACAGCGGGATTTGTCAATTTTTTTATCTATTAGATTTATGCCTTTTGTGCTATTATAAATATTTTTGAAAACTGATAAGGGTCATTATTCGTACAAAAAATATGTTTTAAACTCAATAAGAAAATTTAGTGTAAAAGCAGAAAATTTAAAATAATAATGTGTGATAATGAAGATGTATTAGGTACCAACAATTATATCTTATAGTCAGTTTTTAATAGTATTAAAAAACAGCATTTCTCTCTCAATTCCCTAAACTTGTAAAAATTTTGTAAAATAATGTTGCCAGCGACGTTACAATAGAATAGAAACACTCATTTTTCTCTGGAGAGGTACCCCCCAAAGACAAAAAAATGAAATATACTCTTGGTCCACGTCACCACTGTGTGTAAACAAATGATTTCAAGACAAAACAAGTGACTGATGAGAGGTGACTGGAACCTTAAAGCAGAACATATTTTCTATTTACGTTATTTTTAATCGCCTTGGTTGGTTGGTTTAAGGCGGGGATGGGGCGTGTGACCCAAGTTTCTTACACTGCAGTTTAGTGGCTTATTGTGTGCCTCTGTCTTGCTAGAAAAGATGTGTTCCTTTCATAACTTCCAACAGATTTCTACCAAGTTTGTCATGCAGATGATTGTCACCAAATTGAATTCCTCCAAAGATTTTAAATCTTCTTCGAGTTAGTGTTTCGCAGTTATATATAATATGTAAGGTGGTTTCCTCCAGGTGTTCGTTCTATAACATTGGGATAGGTATTGTTGTTGTGCCCACCTGTTTGATGTTGCATTGGGTGCCCATTTTGATATGCCTAAGGCAAGTTCACGGCCCCTTAGTTTTTGAGCAGATCCGGCTCTAACCAATTCCTGGAATCAATAGGAGTTCAACCCTGTTGTTCCTTGCTGGTACGTCTTTCAGGTCGTTTGGGCACTTCATTGTGATCTTTGATTTGAGTCGGTTGGAGTTTAGAGCCTTGAGGGCAGCTCGTCTGTCTGTGACAATTCCCCTATCCTCGCCTATCATCTAGCAAACCATTTGCAAAAAAAATCGCAATACCTCGCAAATTTTTTCAGAATTCACTCTAGTTCTTTATGTATTTGTGACTGTGACGACTGGCGACCATACTAATAGAACAGGATTCTAAGATAAAGAAAACCCCAGAGCAGTAGACTATTTTAAGCGATGTCATGATCATTATTGTAGTTAAAATTTACTTAAGTACGAATTTCAAGTACTTTAAGTACTTATTACCGCAGTTCTGGCTACGAACTCTCCCAATATAGAAATTTTTTCTAATATTTTAACGTAAATGTAATAAATATGTTAATTTTAAACGACAATCCTACTGTTCAACACTTGCGCCACCTTAAACTGTCAGAATAAACCAAGAAAAAATAATAAATCGCTACAATTAAAAAGCCAGAAAGATAATAATTTAGCCCTTGCCCTTTCCAAATTATATTTTTTAAATGATGACAAGGGTCGAGAGTAATATTTCCCAAAAACAAAGTAAAAAGGGTAGATGGAGTGTCAAACCGATTTCGGCAAGGTTGGTCGGGTTTTTATTTAAAATAAATATGCAAATAAAATCGTAATTTCCCAATTTTCGACAACGCTACTTAGAATTGAATTTTAATTTACTTTTTATTTTATTTTACACCTATATAATAATAAGGCCAATAAGATCCATGTGTTATTAAAAGTTATCTGCCCTATAGTGTAGTATCGTAATCATATAGTGAAATTCGTCATTTCCAGTGGCGGCTCGTGATAGTTGATACAGGTGGGGCCAGTGGGGGATCCAGGATTTTGTTTAGGTGGGGGGGGGGGGGGGGGCAAGAAAAAATGTCTTCTAAAAGAAAGAGCGGATCCGGCTCTAACAATCTTCCCACTCCCAAATGTCTCTCCTAAAAAAAATTCTGACCCTTCACACGCCCCAAAATTTTCAAGGCTTAGAGTAAAAAGACACCCATTTTGTAAGGTTCAGAGGGACAGGGGGATAAACTATCGCCCCCTGGATCTACGCCTGAGTGGGGCCAAAATATAAAGTCAAAAATCTTTAATGAGAATACAAATTCGATGCATTAACATTGCTATCTCGGTAACTATAAGAGATAGAGATTTGGTTAAATTGAGGCAAACTTGCATAATTTAATGTTGAATTATTTATTAATTTTTTTTTTAATTCTGCTGATTTCCAGAGCATCCGAAAAAAAGGAAAAAATTAATTTCTTTTTATTTTCATTACCTACGACGACAAAATATTGATTATTTTGAAAAACCAAGAGCACTTGCTTAAGACAATTTTTTATGCTCTTTAAGAAAATAACTTTATTTTTAGTTACGACGTTCGTTTTTTAGATACCTAAACTTAATTTTTTGAAATACGGACCTGAATTGTTTTTTAATTTTTGGGTAGCTTTTGACCTCTTAAAATTATTATCTTGAAAAGTGCCTTAAGAAAGTGCTCTTGGTTTTATAAAATAATTAGGACTTATTTTGTCATAAAAAAATAAAAACAAGTTTTTCGTTTCTTTTTCGGATATCTCCGGAAGTCATCGAAATTTAATTAAGTTTCTTTTCAACAAATTGTTTAGCATTAAAATATGCAACTTTGCCTTCATTTAACCAACTCTCTATTTCTTATTGTTACCAAGATAGCAATGCTAATGCATCGAATATGTAAAAAAAACAAAAAAAACTTAACGACTAATTAAAAGGAGCAATAAGGTATTTTAGTAGTTTTAACAAAAAATGTTCACAAAACTGAAATTTTCTTATAAGAAAACTCCATACGTCTTTGTTTTTTATTTGAAAATGATTCAATCAATCACTTTTGTTCTTGAAGTTACCAAAATTAAATGTTTTTCTGCAGACAACATACCTAAAGCGCTAAACTCTTTCATTTTAAAACGGATACACTTAAACCCGGAGTCAAGAATATAATTCACTGACGGATTAACCTAAACCTAACCTACAAGCACAGAATTCGCCTACAAAAATAAAATATGTTAAATAGTAAAACCTGTTTAAAAGAAAAATATTTTAAAATTAATATTTCGACAGGTAAAATCGTTTTAAAAACAGCTGTCACCTTAGTAGTTGATAGCAGTAGCAAAGCCGAAAGTATAACTATATACCCTAGTAGTGCCCTAACCCGATTGGAACTCTCCACTCTCGATAAAATAGGGTCTGGCCAGGCCAAACATGGCCGATTTCCTTACGCGTCAGTAAGAGAGGGCGATATATTTATTGGTGTTATCTCTCTCGTAAGCGTTTAATATTGGGCCAAAAACAGAAATTTTCGCGGCGTTACCCACACATTAGGGACTTTTTGCACAGTTAAGCGTTATCAGATATCAACGTCTTAAATTATTCACATTTACAAAAAAAATTGTAGCGTAGGGAGATAATGTATTAATAATTATATGTGAGAAATAAACAGCTTGGTGTACAGGTAGTTAGGGCTATGGTACTGTGGCTCTACTATACATGCCGCCACTGGTCATTTCATGAAATGTCGGCGTACAACCTAGAGAAATATTATTACGTTATCTGCCTCGGCATTTCGTGAAAACACGGTATATCAGTCAGATAGTGTTTAGTAACGGTTCGTGTTTATTTGCTTTTTAGGAATGTTTCAATGAAATAATGACAGAAAAAAAAAAAATTTTTGGATCGTTATAATATTTTTTATTTAAGACCTACACTATAATGAGCTTATTACGTAACCCATTTTAGCCTGTTTGAGTTACATTAAAAGTTGTATTATCGTGCTAGTGATATACATCACCAGTGATGTAACCTATTTTTATTAAAAAACAGCAATTTTTTAAAATTTATTTATTCAAAATAATGCTTATTTATTATGAATATTAAATAAGTTAAGATTGAGTTGTCCAAAATTGTTCAAATGCCGCATGTGCGCTTACCACACAGAGACCCCAAAAAAGTATCCCTACAACCCGCTTTAAAGTCAAGGGGGAAGCAAATATTTAGACAGTCTAAAACTTGCATGCAATTCCCTGTTTCCAACCACGATGCACCACCCGGTATGTTTATAAAGTACAAATTTAAACGAAAAGAAATTATTTAAAAAATCTATATTTAAAAAAAGAGACAAGTACCACAATCACGTATTGTAGGATAACCTATACCGGGTGTTGCATCGTCGAGCGGGACATAGGAAATCCCATGTAATTTTAAATGGGGTCAATTATTGGCTTCCCTAATTATTTTAGAGAAAAATTCTATTTAGGTTTATTAAAGAGCAGTAAAACCCACATTCAAAAGAATAACTTTAGATATTTTTGATGAGCCCATTTACGCGTTATCGCCGATTTCTTTTTAACTATTTCTCCTTTTTATGGCCCCGTATTTGCGGGCACCAGTCAAGGTAAAAGATGACTGTCAAATAAAGTTGTTATTTTGAAATGTGTGCTTTATTGTTATAAAAACTCGTACATCAAAAATATTAAAGGTGTATTTATGAGTACAAATTAATCTGAATAAAACTTACAAGGTTAATTATGACATTTTACATGTTTCAATATTTTACTAATTAATAGGTAGGTACTATTAAATTGTTAGAACTATAGGATTTAAGATGTTCAAATATTCCTCCATTGACTGCTAGACAATAATCGAGGCGATCATTATATTCTCTTCTTACATTCGCTAGTTGGTAAACTGAAATTCTATTGCATTCGGCAGAAATAGCATTTTTTAACTCGTCTAGATTTGGGTATTTTTTTTATCTTTGTATATCCTGTTTTTTAAATGGCCCCAGAGAAAGAAATCATTTGGCGATAAATCAGGAGACCTGGCTGGCCAATTTACTGTATGATTTAAGCCAATAACATTTCCATTAAAAGCACGGTTTAAATATTCCCGGACTGCCAGGGTACTATGTGCCGGGCAGCCATCCATTTGGTACCAAACTTCCTGATTTTCCCTGGCGGCATCATGTAAAGTAGGTAAAATATGATCTTCAAGTAGTTCCAAAAAATATTCTGCATTTAAATTTCGTGTTAGAAATAATGGCCCGATAATATTTTCTAAGAAAATGCCAGCCCAAACACTAACTTTTTGTGGATATTGCGTCCTTGTTTCGACAAACCTGTGTTGGTTTTCTTTGCTCCACTGCTCCACTATAACAATAAAGCACACATTTCAAAATGACAACTTTATTTGACAGTCATCTTTTACCTTGACTGGTGCCCGCAAATACGGGGCCATAAAAAGAAGAAATAGTTAAAAAGAAATCGGCGATAGCCCGTAAACGGGCTCATCAAAAATATCTAAAGTTATTCTTTTGAATGTGGGTTTTAGTGCTCTTTAATAAACCTAAATAGAATTTTTCTCTAAAATAATTAGGGAAGCCAATAATTGACCCCATTTAAAATTACATGGGATTTCCTATGTCCCGCTCGACGATGCAACACCCGGTATATTATTTTTCTCCACTATTTTTGCTACCCGCACATTTATGGACTTTTTACACATTTTTCCCAAAGCCACTACAGAAAATGTCTTCCCACTTCGGGTCTTTTTTTTAAAGTGGAGTTCATTAATCTAATTTTAATTACTGCTGAACAGGCAGCGACGTTTCCATGCAAAAAAGGTAATTAAAATTCAGTCACGGTTTACAATATTCGAGTGTCGTTAAATGTTATATTGTGTTAAAGTGCTGAATTTCTGATTTGAAATATTTTACTTGTTAGGTTTTCAAATAAACGTTGCAATTATTTAACTTTTGGTGGGTTAAAGGGAATGTTCTCAATTATTTAAATTTAGTTCTGAGTAGATTTTTTCGGTTTTAGGACCAAAATTAGTAGTTTGTATAACAAGAGTGGATATGATGTCCATATCACACGAGGAAGTAAATTGAGCACGACGCCGTAGTGTAAAGGAAATAGCTCATTTTTTTGTTATTTCATAATATTTTTTTTATTACAATCTAATTTTTTATGAAATTTGAAGAAATAGTCCATACTTTAAGTGGAGTGGATAGTTATAAGGAGAGATAGAGAATAAAATAGCCTTATCATCTTAACGGAGCTTTATATGCTAGAGCTTTAAAATCATAATGATACTAGTTAGCGTATATTATAAAGGTTCAGTAAATTGAATTGGAAGAAATATACTAACGAAATTATAAAAAATACTGCGAAAAGGAAGCTTACGTAGAGTTTATAGTAGTTTGTACTACAATAGTGTGTCCATATTGAACAAAAAAGTAAATCGAGCACAACGCCGTAGGCGGAGTGTTCAAACTTTTGATTGCAAAAAGAACAATCCTTTTGATGTGTAGGTGTAGTATATTTTTTCCACGACTCGACTTCCGAACTTCATACTAGAATTTTTTTAAAAATTATTGAAGTAAGGCATAATACGCTTTTTAGTTAGCCATAAACTTGTGAGAAAAATAATAAAAAATAATTGAAGAAAAATTCATTTCTTTGCAAATCCATGGACCTAATTACGCGTAACATATTTGTCGATTTGGATCATTTCCTATATTACACAAAATCACATAGAATATATTTATCTGTCTCACATTCGGCCTTTTGCAGAATAACAGACAAGAACCGATATATTTATTAATAAAAATGATGGACAGTTTCTTTTTCTCACTCATAGCCATTTTGATTAATTGTTTTGTTACTTTACAGACAGCTAGATCACAACATATTATTAAGCCAACCACAAACCTGATCGTTTACTACCATTTTTCGACTTATATTAAAAAAAATAGGTGTCAGTTTGGCTTATGGTGAGGTCGAGTCTATCGAATATTTGGCAACATCTGGAGTTCTTTAAGGTTTCATCCTTGATCATCCTCTATTCAAAAACAACAAATTTTAAATAACCTTAGTATTTGTTATCTGCTGTATGCTGATGAATAATAGTCTGTTTAATATTAAATTTAATTGACTATTACAGCGTGATTTGGACATATTGGATGTGTGCACATAAAACAGGTTAAACTAAATTTTGTAAAATATGATAAACTGCTGGACAATTCAAGCGGACCGAGCTAATTGTTAGGTGAACTTTGGAGTAAAATATTTTACGAACGAATAAAGCTATCGATGCGCGGTTTGCAAAATTTAAAAGAGAATTTAATTCTTAATATGCACATTTTTTCCGATTTTTTTTTACTTCTAACCTTTAACTGTCTACAGGGTTCAAAGAGAAGTATGTTTTTTTTACCAAAGTTTCTAAGTACCGGATTTCCACAAAAATAATTTCAAACTATTTTGGATGGCATTTTCTTTATCTCCTATTTATAGAGAACAAAGTAAATTCTCAAATTTTTGATATCCCTCTGTGTTCATGAAATTTCGATTTTTTTCTCAACCCCTATAAATTTCAGGTATTTTTGTCATTAGGCCTTACAATGTTTTGTAAGAACGGGTTTTGGTAAGTGAGTATAACTTCTTAGGACCACCTCTTTTGCAACGAGTACATTTTAATTTCTTGCGTTTCGTCGTGAGCAGTTATCCTGGCACGAAACACACGATGTGTGAAAATAGAGGCATATAAAATGAAAAAAATAAAAATAAAACCGATTATAGGTAAGCCACTGGTCACGACGTTCACCTAACAATTAGCTCGGTCCACTTGAATTGTCCAGCAGTTTATATAGAACAGAAACATTTTTTATTTCGACTGTAATGTAAAAAGTTAGATTTTGGAAAAACCTATTGTACTTAAGGATCTAGTTGTTATTCACATGTGTCATGTCGTGTCCACAGCTCACAAATTATTTGGTTTTGCTCCTAGAACTACTAAATATTTTCGGTCACTTAATCCTTTAATAACTTTGTATCGTTCTCTTATTGGATCCAAATGGCAATACTCTTCAATCATTTGGTTTCCGTTTTATAAAATCCACATCAATAATATTAAGCGTATTCAAAGACGGTTTGTAAAAGCCTTATGGTACAGATCTGATGGAGTTTACACCGAAACTGCAAAGGTTTTCGTTTATCAGATAATACGATAGACGCTAGTATTCTACGCAGTTATTTGTAAATAAACTGCCCAATAACAATATTATTTGTGAACAGCTGCTGCTCAAACTAAACTTCCCTAAATTTCCGAAATTTGCATACCTTTCACTTATCACCTTTTCGAACTAAAGTATTTAAATTTTCTCCCATCAATACGATGTGTACCTGTTACAATGATAATGTTCATGCCATGATGTCTTTAATTGTTGTTACGGAATGGATTACCTTAAGACCAGGCGTGGAGATGGATATCTACAGAAAGGGCAAGATGACAGTAGAGTAAGAGAATGAAGTCAAGAAAAGAAATCAAGAACATTAATGTATATAAATACAAGAAATAAAGCAAGATGTCAGCAGCTACCACTGCAACAATTGTAGCTTAAGCGCTGTCAAAAGACATACCACTAATATGGATGTGTGTGATTACTTTTTTACATGTTTTTCAGTAATTTAATAACAAATTCTTAATAGCAAAGAAAAACTTTATTTTTTTAATTCTACTGTTAGTTATTACTTTAACTTACCAGGATACGTCATTTACCGGTAGATTGTATCTTATTCATACTCGTCTCGTGTCTTTTAAGGTCATTTCTGATGGTAAATGATCTATACGAAAAAAAACTTTATTTGTGAAAGAGACCTCACGACCTATTATTTATCATCCTTTTGCCGTGGAGCTTTATAAAAGTTTCACTTTATAAATGAGCATACTTTACCGCTCTTTTATACTTTCAGTGACTGTTTAGGGCTCAACGCACTCCCCCTAATGTAAATAGGTTCCATTTGAGTCTCTGTTTTCTTGTCCGTTATTTGTTTGATCTGTTACACCTATTCATGTTGGTCTTAATTGCGCCCTTTTTTTACTGAAGGCACTCGGTTAACGACTCGAGGGTGCGTGGGAGACCGTAAACAAGAAAAATACACAAAAATAGCGTCCCTGGGGTCAAATTTGTTATGAGGGTTTGGTGCGGGGGTGAGATATTGATCTATACGAATAGTCTTCATACGAGAAAGATTATTAGAAAAATATTTACCTAGCCATGATTTATATTCCTTAATTTTTGGAGGTATTCCCTAACTTTTTTTTTACATTAGTGCCAGGCGATGAGACATAATTTGGATTCAGAAGTTATTAAATTATCTCTCTTTGTTAGGAAAAAACTTGTCTATATATTTATACTAACAAGATAACTCGGTGAGCGTTAGATCTTGGTGCCCCTTGACTATACTTATTATACCATAAGAATAAGGACATTCTTTTAGTCGCAAATACAAACCTTATTAAGGGGCTCTGTTCAATTTTCAAAGTAAAGGAATTGTATACATATTTATCGAATTAGTACGTAGTTCTCGGTTACAATTTAAAAAACACACACTAAATAGTCTGACTTTTTGACGACTTAATACATAATAAGATGAAGAGCATCCATACACCAGGGTAAAGAATTTTTTAAAGTTTGGGATCATGACCATTTGACCGTTAATTACAGAGGTGATGCTGAATCTCGAATACTATTAATAATATCCTTAAACACAATAATTGACTAATGTTAACTAATTTTAATTGGTTTATTCTTTGATTATTGTTTGGAATCTTAATAAAAGCTTTTTCAGTTGATGTATATTATCTAGTTTATAAATAAAGCTGTTTCTGTACCTAATATACTTTTAAGTCCTATTTTGGAAACAATTTTTAATTAAAACCCTGAATAGCCATACACAAAACCCAGTAAAACGCAAGTAAAGTTAATAAATATTCTAAAACTCTAATATCCGCAGTAACGGTAAGCTGGATAAAGTGTTTTGGTCAAAAAGCATGGGATTATCTTCTCAGACAAAGGAGGTTAACCAGTTGCAAAGAGCTGCTCTGTTTTAAACCTAGACTAGACTGGACTGTGCGGCTTAAACAATATTCAACAAAATGAACATGTGGTAAATTACATATCTAATTAATTTCCATTAACTTTAGTATGTCGGGAATACACATTAAATCAGTATAATCCATTCAGATTTACTTTTTATACCATGTATCAATCAATCAATCCTTGTAATTTGCCCTTAAACGATCATTATTACTGTCATTCCTTTATCAAAACTGTTAGTTTGAATGGTAGTGTATGGTCGTTGGTCGTCTATAGATTTTTGGATCCCTTTCTATCGTAATATTCAGATGTATATACGCTTACGATTCACAAGGCCATATTTGTTACTGGAGTTTTTATACAGAAGACAGAAATTTAAATAACAATGTTATATTAGTGGCTCCTACTTTAATCATAAATTTTTCAGATTTTTGCAACTGATGCGTTGTATCACAAAAATGATATTTCAATTTTTATGTGCTTCAGATTCCATCACATTTCTCGCCTTTACACAACTTTTCATATTTATTCCAGTTCCTCTCAAATCTAAAAAAGATATTTTAAACAGTGGGAACGAATTCAGCTTTTTCCGCCTGTTATCGCTGACCCATTTTCTCGACGTTACCTGCTCGAAAACTGCTGACAAGGGATGAGGGCAAGGTTAATGTGTAAATCTTCATTTTAGAAAACATACCCGCGAATTTAACAGATTTCAGAGCTCACAATACTTATTTATTGTGTATGGGGAAACGTTGAAGATTACCATACCAGCGTGAAACGCGGCATCTTTTCCTGGCTTATCTAATTGAAAATGTAATACAAAAGTTTTACTAAGGGGTTCACAAGAACTTCTAGTTTGGCGGATGAACGGATAAACTTATATTTTTCAAAAAAAAAAAAATTTAAAATTTATATAAGTATAAATTATATAGGTTCAAATTATATCACCCGTCATGCAGAACATAAAAATAGAAATATTGCGGCTGTTCATATTAATTTTTTTATTTTCCATTAAAATTATAAACGATGCCCCGCTATTATTTTAAAAACCTCCACTGAAACCGCTCGACCTAATTCTCGTGGAATTGGTTTTAATAATATTTTTTTATATAAAAAAAAGATATTATATTACCATCGCCAGACACAGGTTCAATATGCGCGATGTGGTGGAAATGCACTATTTGTTCGTGATGACTCATCGACTACTGGTTGCTCATAAGATTATTTTACCGTTTTTTACTTAAATTAAAGCTGGCTCGTAATTTTGTAGGTACACAGAGTACACATAGTTTATATAAAGAGCTCTTTAACGCCTGTAAAATAAATCCATATTCATATAGGTAAAAAAGAAAATCGTTGGAACGTAGGGTCGTTGGTTCGAACCCTGTTTTTTTTTGTAACATTTCTTTAACCATTTTTTAGTATTATCACAAATTTTGTAAGTTGGGCCGTAGAAAAATATACTGTGTCATTTGAGTGGATTGTTCATATTCAATCTTTAAGCCGCGGCCACACCAACAATATGTTTGCGAATGTTCGCAAACTTGAGGCATGTTAGCTCGCGCGCTATAAGTTCAAAACGGAGGGGCATCTTGCGTGCCAACGTTTGCAAACATTCGCGAACGTTTTGCGCGACCGATCTGACTATTAGTGATGTAAAATAAATAAGGGCTCATTACAAAGTAAGCGTTACTATGTGATCACTAAAAGTAACGAGTCCTAATGTTATAAAAGACTCGTTACTTTTGGCTTTTCGTTACTCTGAATTTAAATCTAACTATTCTACGCAGAATTTTATAACGGACGGTTTCATTCGTGAACTTGATAGCCAATAACGGACGACAGATAAAACGTATTTTTTTTGTGCTGCAACGGACTCTCGTTTTGCATGTACGTCGGACAGATGGCGTATTAATATTTTTTAAAATTTGTTGTCGGAAAGCCATTCAGAAAGAACTTTCGATCCAAAGCCCATTTTTATAGTATTATTTATCGAGTTTTAATTCTGTTGGGTTGGGGAAACACAGGAATGGAAGTTACCATTGAGAGATGAAAGCAATATGTTTATTCTTATTTCTTTTTAATTTATATTTCTTTTTTAATTTTAACAGACATTTATTTTATAAAAATAATATTAATTGAGTATTCTGTTTCTTCGATTGTGTAGCGTAAACAAATTGTGTTTAGTCAAGTTAACTCTGCACAAAAAATTATGAAGCCTTGATTCCTAGAATCAGAAGCCCAAAAGCAGAAACGAAGTGTTATTTGTTTATATTTTATTTAAATTTAAAACATATAAATATTTTCATTTTTTAATTCAATACGTGATGATCTATTCCTATTTGTTGTTATATTGTATGTTTTATGTGTTTTTTAATCACATATTTGAGAATTTACAATCATACCTATAGATTTAATATATTTATACTACAAAACACGAGTATGTGGGCAATCGATCAAAGCCATAACAATAACACAATTTTTTATTCTTAAAAGTAAATATTTACATAAAGTAACGGGTCCTAAGTAACGAGCCCTAATACCCAAAGTAACGAATCGGTCCAAGCCCTTAAAAGTAACGAAGTAGTAGTAGTCACACATAGTAGTAGTAGCAGTAGTAGTAGTCACTGCTGATTACGACTTTTTAGACTTCTTTTATGTAGGCGTTTTTTGTCGCATGTCGCGCCGCGCCGCGATAAAAAAATGGTACGTTCTCTAAATACATTGCTTTATATGTGCGCTTTTATGCATCAACCGTCATTCATGCATAAACGCGTATAGAGTAAAAGCCATAAATATAACATTGTTGTTTACATTTCCGTCTTCTGTAAAAAAATTTAGCGACAATAACACCTGTTGTGAATGAAAGGTATATCTTAAAATACGCTACATGAGAAACAGAGTCAAAGGATAAGTCTTGCGATATAAATGTAAATTAAATCAAACTAGAGGTGTGTAGTTCGCGAACGAACTGGTTCAAAAGATCGAATCGGACAACTGAACTAAATGATTCAATCAGTAATTTCTCCAAGATTAAAATAACGTGAACTAAAATATTAAAAGAAAAATACTACGTGAGGGAGAGTGGGACGACCGACCGATATCGTTAAGTGTCGGCCGAGATGGAACTATTCTCGGATTTGGTATTTGATCGTATCTTTACCGCTAAAAATTTAGATTAAAGTCAGCCAGTTGAGTTTCCTGCAGCTTGTGATCACATTCTGTGTTCTTTTATTTAATGTTTTTAAAAAGAATAGCATATTGAAGATGTATTTGGCTTTGGCGCGTATTTATTTTATAAATAAATATCGATTATGATCGATATCATCGGTGTATGGATCTTTCTCATTATAGAGACAAGTATTAGATAGACGAGGGAGTTGACCACATCTGAACAATATTTATAATTTGAAATACTTCACTGTGCCAGTATAAATTAGTGAACTAAATGAACTAAACGAACTAGTCTTTGGTACCATTCACTTGATTGGATGAGATCAAAAGATTGAAATAGGCAAAGTAAACTAAACTTCCCAGCACTAAATCAAATGGTATATCTAGTTTCGGACAAAATTCAGTGACAGCGGACAGCAAAAAGTGGGTTTATTTTACTTGCGGCATTGAACTTTTAAGTTTTAAGCATCTTAACGATAAACTTTTTGTACGCACACGTACGTAAAAAACGTTAAATAGTTAGAAGTGCTAAATTACATTATATGCATTAAGCACTACACCTCCATAGTAAAATTTGGAACGATAAGACAACAAAGCTTTTAGCTGCATAGACACAAGCTAAGCAATGAATAATAAACAAACCTGTTAAGCCGTGAAATCTTTTATACTCAAACTCAAAAGGTTTATCTAGGATTATAAAATAGAACGTAGTCCTCTAAACAGCTTAGAAATAATTTGAGTGTGATTATGATTAGTTGACTTTACAAAATGCTTTTGTTATTGTTTTGTGATTGTGTGTAAGGGTGGCTTGCTTTTTTACAAATTTATAATATTTTTATTTTTTCTACTCCTATATCAGTAAACATTATTTTTCTACTCCCACATGGAAATTTTCGGTTCCCTTTACACTTAAGTGACGAGAAAAGTAGGCTATTCCAGTTAACTATGCGGCAAAATTTCATATTCTTACTATCAAAGCTACACAGTGTTGCGACCTTTAAAAAAATGTCCATTTGTTACGAAAAATTCCACGAATGCACACAATACGAAAAAAGTTTTTTGTTAAAAGATCACAACCACAAGTAATCCTAAAGAATATCGTTCGAATATAACACTGTGCGTAAAAATTTCTCTTTTCCCGTTGGAGACAGTGTCGACCTATTATTATTCTGTGCTTTGTTCTCACAAATCCGGAAATTCCCCATTAGTTGACTACATTGTTAGACCAATTATATTACTATGTGGCGTTCTTATAAAGTATTGACCAATCACAGTTTATTGTATTTACTGAGGCTCTGCCATCTTTTTCAACACACTAGATTATGTAATTTATATGTATATATATATATATATTTAGGAACATCCGCAATACCGGCAGGTGTTGGCACGAAAATATATAAGAATAATTTTGGCTCTGTGCGCCCCTTGTCTGTTCTTAGGGCCTCCCAAGTGGGTGGAGCTTAATTGCCGGTTATGCGACTTAAATATTTTAAAATATTAGTTAAAAATATATAGGGTTCCATACATTCTACAGAGATGGCACTCAGGGCGTTTCATAAATAAATATAAATTATGCCTGGGTTGTATATAACTGGCATTTTAGGCTTAAAATGTAGACTTATTGGGTATAGTATTAGGATATCTGAAATAACTGTGTATGTAAAGTAGAAGTTTTTCCGTTTTATATAATTAAACATTAGGCTACATCGTCGTAATTTTCTTGAACACAATTCAATCAATTCATAGATACGTAATATTTCTTTAGTTCAGGAAATTTTCTGCTGGAAAAATGTAAAGTGATGCTGGAATTGGGTCATCCGATACAGACTCGAGAATAAACTTCTTTAATCCATTGGGTCGAAATTTAAAAAAATATACACGTAACATTTATGTTAGGGTCTATTTGAAGGTTGGAGACAATGAAGTTTCTTAAACGTATAGTCTTGGACTTGCACTGTCTTTATTTGTTTTACGTCACATTTTTCTCTACATCGCGTTTGCCTCCCCCCGCTAGACCATCGATTTTACGGTGAAAAATCTCCCGTCTCAGAAAAGTTACTTCGGACGCCCATATGCCCCCATACCTCTAACTAACACATGTTTGGATTAAATTTAGTTGTTTGATGTTTTCTTAAAATTACTAGCTGGCTCCTGGCTCTTCAACTTTAAAACAGAAAAACATTAACAAGTACATGACATGTGTTCTGAAATGTGTTTGGGGTTAATTAGGTTTTTGGAGGGCTTAGCACCTTTAAGCCCCCCTAATTTCGCGCATGAACATGAAATAGGTCGAGATTTGTTTAAATCGTGAACAAAAGTATTCACTCACAAAATGGTGAATGATTTGATAATTTACCGGTATAGAAGTGTCTACAATAAATACATCATATAGCATACATGGGCGTAGCCAAGGTGGGACAGGGTAGGGTGCTTTCCCCCGCCCAAGGAAATACACTAAAGTAAATATGTTTAAATAAAAAAATTTTTTTATTAGTACTTTATATTACGTTTTCGCCCCACCCAGGAGAAAATCCTGGCTACACCCATGATAGTATATGTTATAATTGGGAATTGGGGAAACAGACGAATTATGGATATTATAGTCGTGAACAAAAATGGACTGTTATTAATATTGCCACCTGTCCCGGATTATCGCGAAATTCTAGGCTACGTTGACAACGAAAAATGTTCATAGGTACCTATATTAAAGAAATTTTTATATTACATTTCACAATGTGGCTTTGTTACAAAATAAATAAAATGTTATCTTTATGTTGATAATTTTCTTGTATAATCTTAATGTTACTGTGTTACAAAATGTTCAAATATTTATTATTTTTTTTAGTTTCTTGTTTGTATTTATATTTATAATACTTATCTAATTTCCGAATGGTTTTTGTTTATATGTATTTTATATTGTTAAATTATTTGAAAAAATATGTAGGTACTTAATATTATTTTGTGTCTTTTCCATTATTAGTGTAATTTTAAAGTAAAATTCTAGACAAATTAAATGAAGGATTTATAAAAAGGCGAATGCGCAAGATCTTGACGCCAACCCCCAGAGTAAGGGGTGGCAATCCCAACAATTGCATATAGTATTCTACTTACATGGCATTTTAAGATACCCGTCTACAGCTCATATCGTAAACTTTACCCTCGTAAATAATAGCTATCGTTACATGCTCCCTAAATAATACAGGATACAGGGTGGCCCCGCTCTCAACGCACGATTCCATAGCATCTAAACTATTAAACTTAAATTTTTAAAAGCAGAGTTATAAGGAAGTCCAAATAGTCAGGACACAAGGAACACCCTATATATTATATTATTTTCTACTTCCCTTAATTCCCCGTATATTTTGTATAAAATTCCATGTTTAAATTCAATTGCTTTTGATATTGACGTTTAAAATATGGCATTTTCCGACTTTTGACAGGCTGTATAACTAGAACGGTGTATCTTAGAGAAAAATGGTTTTCACCTACTTATCCGTTTTCTATTCTCTATTTAAAAGTTACATCTTCCGATATTTGTCTTTTGGTTTAACATGTCAATCCAGAACTTAGTCTCTTTGGATAGAAAAGAAAGAACCAAGACTGGGAGGTGAAACACATTTTGTTCACAGATGTGCTGTTCCAATGCTACATCCTGTCAAAGGTCGAAAATGACATATTTTAAAGGAGGCTCAAAACATTTGAATTTAGATAGGACATTTTATTCAAAATTTGTGGAAGGTGTTCTATTAAAAAACATATTTGATATGTCTGGACTATTTGGGACACCCTGTATAATTTAAAATAATCTTAGTTTTGTATTTAAAAATTATTAAAAAGTTAAGTAGTTAAGATGCTTTGGAATTATGCGTCGAGAGCGGGCCACCCTAATATTAAAAAGGGAATAAAAACAGTATTAAAACAAAATATTTATTTTTCAACAAAACATTTTGGAATATCGATAGTGATTTGAATACAATGGTTGTCTATCAATTCACAACTTTTTTTAAAGTCCTATTACAATTAGGTGCAAGTAAATGGTCAGTTTTAAATGGGAAAAATTACATCAGCTGATTAAAGTCAGGAAATCGCCTGCTTTTAGGCAATTTTTGTGCACCTAATTGAAAAAGGCCTTTAGCAAATCTGATTTGGCGCGAGAGAAACAACATTCTAGTGCGCCAGACAAGCGATACAAACAAAATAACATTACATACAACATTATAACACAAAACATGCTTCTCATTCCTTTTCTTATAGTATTTTCTACTAGTAATTTTGAACAAATAAAAAGTAAATAAATGTCACTACCTACATAGTTTCTTTTATATAATGAACTAAAATAATTTATGTAAGCCTTCTTTACTAAAATGTAAATGTCGTGTTAACAGTTGTCAACAAAATCTGCCTTTAAATCTTTAAAGGAGCAAATTATAAAATGAAGTAAGTAATGCCTTATGTGGTCAATAGGAAATGGTTTAGGGGTTCATGACACCTAAATAAACATATCTGCAATAAAAATGTTTAATTGAGAAAAATATACGGATCATAAAAACAACTAAAGGTTTGAGTTCGGATATCTGGACAATATTGATTAAATTAATGATAACAGTTCAGTGTAGTCCACACCATCATACAATAATTACAATAAACAGACACATCAGAGTAATTAAATAAACAAAAAACCTTGCCACTTACTGCTAAGAATAACAAAAAAACAAAGCCAAAACTTAATTAATTCTGCATTCTCTTGCTTGTTTGCTTAAATTACTCTGATGTGTTTGGTATAACTGATTTGTTGTAGACTACACCGAAACGTTAGCATTGATTTAATCAATAAATATTGCCCAGAGCCGAAATCAGACCTGTAATTTAGGACGAAACCTAAACAAGTAAATAACAAAGTAGTCAAGTAAAAATAAATGACATTCCTGTATAAATATATAAAAAACTGAAACAATAAGCTTATAGCTAAAAAAAGTAAAAGGTTAATGCAAACCCTACATAATCAGTCAGAATGGCAGTCATGATAAAGACATGACAGTAATACTGATCATGTGAGGACAAATTTTAAGAATTGCTGGTTGGACTGACGTAAATTTTCATAAGAAACAAGACTCATGCGAGAATGACGAGGGATTAATTCATTCAGGACTGTCAGTCCGACTGATAGTGTAGGTTCTGCATATGGCGACTTTAGTCGTTTACAGCATGAAAAGTATGTTTTAGGCTATAAAGTGAACTAAATTATTGAAAATTCTATCATGCTCATGAACTTGTTCCTTAAAAACAAAACTTAATTTTCATGCCGTTTCGATATATAAATATATCTTAATACATAGTAAAAATTGGTTTTTGCCAATAATAAAATGTGGAATCATCCTACTAGCCTAGAACACATTTATGGTCCCATAAAAAAGTCAACCAGAGGTTTTTTCGTAAAGAAATTTAAATAAAAACCTGGTCAGCGTCAAGTGATATTCTAACTAGTCCAATCACCGAGACGGGAAGCTCTTTCTGTAGTCAACCGGTTTGTATCATAATACAAAAATATAGTATCTTTCGTTTTAAATATTTTCGTTGGTAAAAGGAAAATTTTGATATTCGCTCGTTGCATCACTACTTTAAGGTCTTAAACTACGAATATCAACAATGTATAACAATTATGTATTACAACACGTCTATATTTTCAATTGTATAAAACTAAGTAATGTTGGAAAGCGGTTCTCCAATACTGTTGTTTGTTTACAGTGATTTATAGTAGTGCTGGCTTTTCGCTACATCAAAAAATTGGTTAGACTAGAATATCTTTTGACGGTAAAACATGTAAAGTATTAAGACCTGAGTTTATAAAAAAAATTAAATTTAAAACATATAACAAGTAGTGTCTTATATAAAGATTTTAAAAACATCGAAATCAAGTTTAACTTATAGATCTTCATCAGTGCTAATGTTGGAATCAGGGGAACCATTACCTCCTTCTAGGCACTTTTTATTTAAGGAGTATTCGTGTTGTAACTTGCTTTTAATAGATTCTATTGATTTATCCTTCAATTCGGGTACAGATCCTTTTGCATTTATTAGTTCTGATGTTGAAGGGTATACTGCTACTTTTAAGGCCAAGGTTTGGTCATAATATGTTGCAAATACATCACGTAGTTTTCTTTTTTGGGGTGTAGTCCATCTTTGTCTTTTTATGCCACCTAAAAATTAAAAAAGGCCTTAGAGGTAGGTACGGCTAGTGACGCATTCGCTATTAGACAATTTTATTAATATTTCGTATACTGCTTTACTCAAAGAGCGACCGTCAAATACCGCTCTTCGGGTAACAAATACATATGTAGTTTTAATTTGAATATATTTTTAATGATGGCTTAATAAACGCAAACAACGAAATTTTGCGAATATATTCCATATTTCCTCTTCTGCTTTTAAATCTTCATAAATTCACACATTTTTAACTTAAACTGTAGGAAATTATGCTTAATGGATATATTTTAATAAAACGTGGAGGCTCGACGTACGTTATTGTTTAAATCAGTGTACCTTGGAAATAAATATTATACTTTATATAGTTGCGTAACTCAGTGAAAGTAATTTAAGAAATGAATTTAAAAAATGTCCAAACAGAATTTATAAAAAACCAGTAACCTTATTTTTTTTTTATTTGAATTTATGAATAATTTAGTTATTATAATATTGCCAAAAAGTAAGAATCAATTACTGAAAAAAAAAAAACTTATTAACAAACATTTTCTTTTTAATTATCTGCCAAGATTAAACTTTTGATAATATGAAACAGTATGATTTTTAAAACATTACCTTTATGTTCTTTGTTTCTTTTGATTTCCGCCACTATCCAGGCGAGTATCTGAGAATCGGTCTTGTTAATACAATTAGTCTTGTGAAGTGCAAGTTTTTCCTGAACTCTTCTAAGAGTAGGGGCACGTTGTTTTTTAATATTTTCTTGAAATATTTTTCGTATGGTTTGCTTGTGGGGGGTACTCCATGTCCGTCTTGGTTTTCCAGTCACCAGCTGCTTTTTAATAAACGGTCTAGCTTTCCGTATTAACTCTGCGGGATGTGGTAACTCTTCATTACTTCTATGAGAGGTTTCTTCTTCTTCATTTTCTATAATAACAGATAAATTCTCTCCAGTGATTTCAGTATCAGGTTCTTTAAAAGTTTGGTTGTCATCTTCGTCATCATCCCCTCGTAAATCAGGACCGGACAACCATACTGCTTTAGGAATCTGACTGTTTGTCAAATTTTCAGTAACATCCGTAGTTACTGAATTGTCACCTAAGCGAAAACCACTTGCATTATATAGGATCCTACCGATGATTTTTATGTCCGTTTGAGTCTGTCTCATTTTATATATTGAATTATGAATATCCAAACTATGTCCCATAAAATCTGACAACAGTGCTTGATCATCTTTGGGCAGGCTAGATGTTGATGTTGCCAGATGTTTTCTTAGCCGGGTAGCTCTAGCATACTGATAGTCAAAAGAGTGTTTTATACAAATTTCCTTTAATGAATCATCGGCTCTTAAAAAAGGTAACCTTTTGCCTTTTAGAGATGCAAAAACATATTGGTTGTTTTCTTTATGGATATCCACTTGACGTCTGAACTTTATTAGTTTTTCTATAATGGACATATCCTTTTTTGTTATTACAAGTGATGTCGTTCTGTTTAACTTTTGCTGAGTTTTAACCCTCACAAGACCACGGAAAATCATTTTTTCTTCTTCTGTCAAGTCTTGCAAGTCGTCTTCAGTTATAGAGGATGCTGCTGTTACTTCGTCAATAAGCATTCGGTGTACATCCCCGGGTCTTTTTCTATTAAATACCATTATTTTGGCCAATACTGCTTTAGCAAGGGTAGTATATGCTCTAACGGTTGCGTCTTTTTGAAAACTTTGATAGGCCTCTTCAGATTCTTTATCGATGATATTGATGAGTTCGTTTACTTGGACTGTGGTAGGAATTATTTCTTTCTTTGTCCTTTGGAAAGCTACTCTATCTGCCACAGCAGTTTTAGTAATCCTTCTGACTTGATGATTCTCTACTACCGAGTTGCAATCAGCATATCTTTGTGCTAGCAATTGTTTATCTTCTTCCAAAGCAACTACCTTTAGTAAGGATAGCACTTTTTTTATAATTGTGCAAGAGGCCGTTGCCACTGATGGAGCAGCAAAACTAGACCCGTTGAAACCAGCTCTTTCTGATATACAGTCAAAAATTAGTTTAACTCTATTTGCATAAAATAAATCATCCAGTTTCTTAATTGAAGAATCTTTGCTTTTAACTAGATTAAATAGATCCGCTAAAAGACGTAAATCAGCAGAAATTTTTTTAAAGTCGTCGCCTTTTTCGTCACCTTTAAAATACTGCTTCATCAAAGAACTTCCCCAAAACATAATTATTGGGTCACTGAAAATAGCTTCCCGTTGATCTTTTTTTGTAAGGTAGCAAAAAATCTTGTTTTTTAAATTTTCATCAATGGTTTCAGGGAATTTTATTGATTCTACCCTTGCCTTGCCAATGTTAATTTTTGTTAAAATTTTACATTTATGATTTCGATAATTTTTTTCCGAGTAATACCCCCTACAACCAGGACAGGTTACAAATTGTTGTTTATTTTGGAATTTGCGAACAACTATCACGTCATGAGGATGTTCCTTATTGTATTTTTCGTCGCCAAGTTTTCTTAATGAATCAAATGCTCCGTGGTTCTTGCCAATTTTATTGCTTTTCTCTAGAAGAGAGTGTTATAAGGTATATTCAGCGTGTTCCAAAGGTAAGGAGCATCGCAAATATCTCATTAATAAGAGGTTTATTTCACTGTGCCCACTACAGCGCAGTGCCGTTCGTAACAATTTATAAAAATAAATTCCAAAAATCGGTATAGGGGAACATAACGTAGAACGGGGTATGGCCCTTAATGGCGCCAATATTTATGTTAGATGTATGTTAATTGTTATAATATTTCAATAATTTTAAAGCATCATAAGTACATTATCTTAAGTTTTTTTACCTATATTATTTTGGTAATGAGTAAAGAGGGTTTCTTGTATGAGTAAATTGCAGAAATTATTGGTGTTTCTTAAAATTAATTGTATATCGCAAAAATAAATGGCATTCGGGGTAGAATGAGGTATCAGTATGCGGGTTGGAACGGGGTACCCCGTTCAACCCCACTATGCCAGCACGCTTTCTGCCTGTAAATATACTATTTTAGGCACATTTTTTACAGTACACGTAATTATTTACTTAGTTCTACACATTTAGGTTCATTACTTATGTATACCCCATTCCACCCCATGCTTGGGGCAGAACTGGGAAGATGTAATTTTTTCCAAAAATGAAAACAATTATCGTGTTAAAATTTTTTTTCCATACTATTGCAACCACAACTTTAAAAGATGCCAATAAACAGATTTAATACAAAACCAAAAATTCTAAGAGTATAACCTGGCTTTTATTTGGGCACAAAGCTTACCTCATGTTCCCCTACTTCCAAATATTATTAAAATATGCGCAAAGGGAAAACAAAATAGACATTTTCGAGCGTTTTTATCGTATGCCTCGTATTAATGAGATATTTGTGATGTTCTTTATCTTTGAGAGACCCTGTATAATTTTCCGATTGTGTATTGGTAGAAAAAAAATTTGCCGATTTAATTTATAAAATATTATGAGTTAGTATAATATAAAAAAACACTTACTTGCATTCTCTAAAGCTTCCTGAAAAATTGGTTCGATAGAGTGGCGTTGTCTCCAGTGTTTTCGGAGATTTGAGTATATTTTCTGACAGAAATAACAGGCATGCTTCTTAATTTCAGTTGGTTTAGCTCTTATCTTTACAGGATTGGTGGGACCTAAATTTAACAAACAATAGTTACAAGATATTGCAAAATGTAATTATTAAATAATTATTTATTTAAAATAAAATTATTTTAAAAACCCGTTTAAAGTATGTTTTTAGTATCAAATATTTTAATAACCATGGTACTATATAGAAATTATGAAACACTTTATTTCGTTTTTTGATTTATTTTCTTAACTCTTTTATTATGAAGCAAGCCTTAAAGTACAGCAGCTGTGGTTACATGACTTATTTTAAGAACCATAAAAACTATTTTTAAACAAGTATTTAAGTTCTTAACTCTCACATAATTTATTAAATTTGTCAAATAACTTAAGTTGCCCTAAAAGTAATAAGTTTGTCCAAAAGAAAAATGTATTGATTTACCTGTAATAACTGCTGCTTCGTTATTGTCTGCTGGAAAGCATTCAATGTTGTCCTTATTACCATCCTGTACAATCCTATCTACTACATTAGTGCCCCTGTTATCATCCTGTACAATCCTATCTACTACATTAGTGCCACCGTCTAGAATGTAAGTACTTGGGATCTCTTCCACTAAAAATAATTAAATGATAAAAAAAATTAGACTAGTAAACAGTCAGAGCAATGTTACTGGTGAAGGAAATATAGTACTTTACCCCACCATGTAGGGATTTTACATCTGTCCTTCACATATAAACTTAAAAATTTACAGAACAGATTTTAAAGCTGTTTTCCAAATACAAATTTTCTCTTACAGATGAGTTGTTATGGTGAAAACTACTTTCATATTCATTTGAAGTGTTATCACTGCAGATAGGAATGTCATCTGTAATTCAAAACTGAATTAATTACTCAAAATCTCAAAATTAACTGGTGATTTGAAAATCTAGGACCACTAAGTACTTACAACGTGTGTGACTTCACTTTATGTCTTTTTATACAGGGTTATGGCTAAAATATCAAGTTGTGTAAAAAAATTTCTGGTTTGAAAATTGATATTTCTAAAATACAAAACTATGACAATTGAATTTTATAATTGTGTTGGTTACAGCTTTATGTTAGGTATCTATTGTAGCCATTACAGCTCAGTGCCGTTAGTCAATTATATTTCAAAAATCGGTATATTTCCAATTACCCTTCCTAGCAGAATAAATGGCAGTAGCTAAGGCAGAGCTGTAATTGATACTTTTTCAAATTTTCCATCCTCGAAGAAGAGGAGGAGCGCGGCTTTCATAGCAGCGTAATTGGTAAATATCGAAATTTAATTTTCTTTTAAATTAAAACAAACAGCACTGCACTGTAATGGGTGCAGTAAGTACCTAACATAAAGCTGTAACAAACACAATAATAAAATTCAATTTTCATAGTCCCATATTTCAGAAACATTAATTTTAAAATGAGCAGATTTTACCCAGCTTGATACTTTAGTCATCTCCCTGTATAAAAAAGACATAAAGTGAAGTCATACACACATACGGTACTTAGTGGTCCAAGAGACAGCCTTTGATCGAAGATTGATCGAATTTTGATGAAAATAAATATGGTCCTTTGAAAATAAAGTAATTTTTTAACTATTCTATAATTAATGGACGCAGTGTATTTGGCAAATAACTCATTTGTCCTCAAGTTAATAAAATTGTAAAAAATCTGGTAGTCAAATATCTGTTTACCTGTAATAACTGCTGCTTCTTCATTGTCGCCTATAACGCTTTCAATGTGGTCAATGTTGTCAATTAAATTATGTCCTAGTGTTTCAGTGCCAGAATCTGAAATGTAAATAATTGGGATGTCTTCCCCTAAAAATAATTAAATTATAAACATTTTCAAAATCAAAATCCGTGTGTATCAAAATGGTAAATACAGAGACGAGTTTTTTTTTTATTGGTGAACGAATTATGTTACTTTACACAAAATGTTGACAGTGTAATACATTGATTCTCGATATAAATCAATATAAAATAAAGTTTTTAAAATAATTATTATTTGTGCTCAATGTATTTATTTTTTTTTAATTATAAAAACTTAAAAATTTTTAAGTTTATTTACTACATGTGTGTCAAATTGTTAAATAAACTTCCACAGTCAATAAAAAATATTTTCAATGTAAAAGCCCTAAAAAGGGAATTAAAACAAGTACTAATTAACATTGAACCCTATACAACATCAGATTTTTAGAATATGGTTTTTAATTTTTTTTGTACTTTGATCTCATTTCATTTAATTTGCAAATGTATAATTAATTTGAAATAAAGGAGTATTATTATTATTATTACTTACCTACATAATTCCACTCTAAGGAGGGGTTTTCAATGGGTATTTTATTAACTTGAGTCAACTCCTCTCTGTTTAACTCTGAAACACCTAGATCTTCAACATTTGGTGTGCCAGGTGATGGAAGAGGTACATTGTTGATGGAACAATCTAGTTTGGAGTTGTGTTGCTGTGTCACCTCACAGGTTACAATATCAGAATTTTCCAAAAACAATTTTCGTCTTACTGACGAATTATTGCTACACAAACTATTATCTTGATCTGAAGTGTTAGGACTACGGGTAGGAATATTATTCTCTAATAAAACATTCAACCCATTTTGGAGCTGCTGTCTCATGGTGTTGAGCAATTCCCTGTCATCTGAAATAATTGAAAACTGAATTATTTACTCATAATCTTAGAATATTAATATCTCGTATTTAAGTCTAGTACATTTAAGTTTTTCACTGGCAAAAATCAAATGATAGTAAAGGAGATAACAATATTCTGATGTGTTTCTCATTTGTGCTACTTTCTCTAATTACTACACTTACCATCGGTGGTTACTTGGTTAGCAATGTATCTTGACCCCCTATCAACTACAAGAACGCCTTTCTCGGGGCTTAAAGCTGTGACATTTTTGGTTAGATAAATTTTTAATGTATGTCCATATCTTATAAGGGAATACATTTTATTAAATTATTTGTGCTTTATTAAATTCTTTTTGCAAGTTTCTCAGCAAATGCTGCACTACTGTCTGGTTTTAACTTTTTTTTATGTTCTTGGGATTTTCCTTTTAGTCTAGGATTTATTCTTCCTTCAGGTCCAAATGCAATCTCAAATGCATCATCCATAAGTCTTTAATACAAAAAAACAGTAATTAGTTGAGGATAATTGAAAAAAAATCTTGCTGAGAAAACAACCAGGGAATGTGGCTTTTGATTTTATTACAACTTTACAAAGTCAAATTTTATATACTTGCATAAAGATGTTTATTTTTAATTAACTAAGCAGCAACTTTGATGGTGACATACAGGGTGGCCTATTTGTCTGACAAAGTAATATACCGTCTCTACTATTAAAGATATCAAAAAAAAGTTTTTATAAAAGTTGTGAGGTACAAAAAAATATATGTTCTAAAATTATTTTTAAACATACAGGATGGTCCAAAAAAGTAGTACAATAAAAAGATACATTTTTTTAAATGGAACACCCTATATATTTTAGCATTTTTTGTTTCCTTACAAAATTGTCCATCTGCCGCCATATTTAGTTTTTTAATTTTTTTCAACGTTGCCAAACAAAATGCAAAATTCTTAAAATTTGGGAAAAAACATGATAGTAAAAAATTACCTGTATTTCTCAATAAGGGTATCGAAAATCGAAAATTTCTTATTAGCTCTTAAGTTTAGGGATAGATAAACTGTCTTAAACCTTTAAGTACCGAAAATTTTGTACAGGGTGTTTCCTGTTGACATCCAAATATACAAAATTTTAAAATACAATCACTCTGTTTTTTCAAATGAAACACCCTATATTTATTAAGCTCGTCTGATAGATATTGTAAGTATCTTTTATTATCGTTAAGTCATACCTATACCTAAATTTACTAGTTTTGGCAATATTTCGATTTTTATTTAAATTTTGGTGAAAAAAGCTATAATTTTTATTTTTGACACTGACCAGCAAACTAAAAACAAATGTAATTAAATATTATCCCATATTAAAATAAATTGATAACCATAGTTAGTTACGTATTTATTTAATTTAATAAAATTTTGTATTTATTACGCAACTTGAAATTGAAAATAAGTTTACAAACATTATAAATATAAATATAATAATTATAAATATGGCATTATATTCAATTACATTTGTTTTGACTTTGCTAGTATTGGCTTACTAGAAAAATAAAAACTATAGTTTTTTTTTCACCAAAATTTAAATAAAAATCGAAATATTGCCAAAACTAGTAAATTTAGGTATAGGTATGACTTAACAATAATAAAAGATACTTACAATATCTATCAGACGAGCCTAATAAATATAGGGTGTTTCATTTGAAAAAACAGAGTTATTGTATTTTAAAATTTTGTATATTTGGATGTCAACAGGAAACACCCTGTACAAAATTTTCGGTACTTAAAGGTTTAAGACAGTTTATCTATCCCTAAACTTAAGAGCTTACAAGAAATTTTCGATTTTCGATACTCTTATTGAGAAATACAGGTAATTTTTTACTATCATGTATTTTCCCAAATTTTAAGAATTTTGCATTTTGTTTGGCAACGTTGCAAAAAATTAAAAAACTAAATATGGCGGCATATGGACAATTTTGTAAGGAAACCAAAAATGCTAAAATATATAGGGTGTTCCATTTAAAAAAATGTATATTTTTATTGTCCTACTTTTTTGGACCATCCTGTATATTTAAAAATAATTTTAGAACATATATTTTTTTGTACCTCACAACTTTTATAAAAACTTTTTTTTGATATCTTTAATAGTAGAGACGGTATATTACTTTGTCAGACAAATGGGCCACCCTGTATATAGAAATAATTTTCTTACAATCATAGTGACCCGGTTTTTAATTTACTAATCAGGCAACTATGATTGTAAGTAAATAGTGCCTGTCAATGTCATACAGTGACAGGCAAAAAGTTGGACACATATGGGAAACTTTTTTATTATTGAAATTGTAAATAATTTTTTTATGCTGATAGCCTCTGCATGATTGTTAACATAAAAATTTGTTTTGACATTAGTCACGTGACGACTTGTTTGTCTGGAAAATTGAAAAGCATTTATTTTGTTGGGAAAAATCTGGTATTAGAGTACAAGATATTGAAAAAGTGAAAAACACACAAAGTCTTTTTGAGGCAGAGACTTTGTGTCTGTTTTCTTACAAAATATGAGAGATTACTTTGTCACACAAATTGGCCACCCTGTATGTTTCTCTTTTAATAAAGAAATCAAAACATGTCAAGAAACAAATACATGTCAAGAAACAAAAACATCTCAAGAAACAAAAATGCTGAAATTATGGGTAGAAAAAAAGAATTAAAAATGAATGCTTACCTCTGATATTCTACTGGTAATGGCGGTGGTGTAGGGGAGCTATTTTGGTTTTCTGAATGAAACATAATGATCTTCAGATTCAAACATTATACTGTCTATGATGGAATTCACTTTTGTTTTAAATGTGTATTAGATTTAGTAATTTTTTGAAAAACACCACGAATATTAACATGAGTAACCCAACAACACGATTGTTTTGAAAAAAACAAAATGTCTGAAGCATGAATAAAAACACGAATAGTAACACGAGTATATAGAAAACACGAGTAACTTTAATTTGCTTCTAGGTAGGATACTTGAATACCAACACGAATAGCAACACGAATAACCACACAATTTAATTGTCCAATGAGTAAAATGTCCCATCTATGACGGTTTTGCACAACGGACAGCTCTTTTCCAAGTGATTGTCTCTCTCCACCACTCCACTGATGCATCCTAAACAAAGTACATGCTTGCATTGTGGAAAGAAGCCTGAGCTTCCTAGTTTTACAGTCTCATAACAGACCGGGCAGGAGCTTTCCTCCCGGGAGTTCTCTCCCCGTTGAATATGGATTTTTGTGCAGTGGCAATTCTCTTTGATACAGCATACGACCTTGTACTGCCCCGTACGGTCGATTTCGTTTCTTAAATACAACGAAATCTGATTCGTTTGTCTGTAGACAAGCTCCTCTTTAATGGTTAGGTGAATATAAGGGCAAGCAGCATTTCTCTTGCAGAAGGATAGATTTCGAAAATCTTTACAATAAACAAAGTCATGGAAATTTCCACACTGAAAGTTGCAATTTAACTCTTGGCAATGCTCTCTAGCAGGGCTGAAAAACAAATATCTTTTATTTTTAAATTAATTAAAATCTTACTTTATTTTAAGAAAGCACATAGTAAACACAAAAAGTTTTTGTTTGGCCTAATCATGAATAATTTTAAAAAAAAGAGAACACTTAAAATGTATTTTTTCATACAAAAAACAAAACCCAGACGCATTTGTATGTGGCGTAATTTATTATAATAATCGAAAAGAACAGCTGCTTATTATAAAAATAAAACTTCACATTAATACAAGTTTCGACAAACTTGCAAAAACTACGCGAATGAAATTTGCATGTTAAAACTTTTTCCAGTTTTGCTTCGTATCTGTACTATTCCAGTCTAGAAATATTTGTTTACTTAACAAAACAAAATATAAGCAGTTAGAAATATTTTGAAATAATAATATTTATAAAAGCTGGTCAATTTTTTAATCAAATAAATCATAATTTTTTAATCAAAAAATCATAATTTTTTTAAAAAAATTATTTTTATCAACCCTGTCCAGTAGTAATCAAAATATAGCGTCGCCCCTGGAATATGGTCAGGCCCAAAACTTTTGGCGCTTATTCTATCAAATAAATTTCTTAAAATGTAATGCACTTGAAAAATAAAGCATCTATAAGCATGATACAAAGCAACAATCTGTACTGCAGAAGAGATAGAAAACGAGAAAAGAAAGTAAACAAGGATTACCAACGTCAATCTCACTGTATCAGATTTACATAACTACCCACCACAGACAAGGGAGAACTGTTATGTAAATACAGTGCACACAACAGAACTAGTTGGTAAAAAAGTTAACCTTTGAGTAAGAGAAAAATCGCATACCTACATTAAACAATGGAACAACTCATTTGTCCATTACAGGCTGTGATGTTTGTGATATTTACATGTGATCATCAGAGTTCCCGCTTTATTGCTTATCAATAATAATAATAATAATAATTATAATAATAATATTTCAAAACAATTTTTTTATCACATGGTATTGAAAAAGTGAGAGTTTTAGAGGTTTGACTATACTAAAAAAAAATCTGAACTCTACATAGTCCTTTGTGTTGGCATGCAAAACAAATTCTAATAATCTTTACCTTACAATACTTAATTCCCTTCTGTAGCTTTCCTAATAAATAAAAAATTGAATTTTAGTGAAGACGTGAAAAAATTTGTAATGCTACGTTAAAGTGATAAAAAGTGGGTGTAATCCGGGACTGCCCAAAAAAAAATATTTCGTAAAAATTGTTTTTAGCAAATTTTTGCGTTTAAAAATTTAACGCGAAAACCGCTGTAAGTTTATGAATATATTGTAAAAGATGATAATCGGCAACTTACCAAACGACACAATTCTTCATGAATGACGCCATGCCATAGAACAATAAACAAAACACAAAAGATATATCACTCCTGACACTTAGGAAGAACTGAACAAAACTAAGACAGATTCAGAGTGGGAACAAATATTTATGCAGCAAACAGGTAGCAATAGGGTAGTACCAGTGTTGCCAGATTTGAAGGGCTTTCTTCTAAATGGAGGAATTTAGAAATTTAAGACTTTTTGTTTTCTTTTTTTGCTTTTGATTTGAGGAGATTTTTTGAAACATAGGGACGGTTTTTTTTAGAAGATACTTTTGATCTGAGGAGAAATTTAGGGGAAGTAGGGATGGTTTTTGTTCAGTATTCTATGATCAGACACAGAATTGACGGATTATGAAGAGTTTCTGTTAGAAAAATTCTGGCAACGCTGCTGCCGACATAGGGTTTGTTCCCACAGCAGTCACGCACAGTCCGCGACAGTCAGGATTCTGCGCAATAGACTCGGACGCGGATTTCTGGTGGGTGTTTGGATTGGTTAGAGAACTGTCAAACTATCAGTAACTTGTCGGTGATTGCTTGTGGGAACAAACCTAGAGACGGTAAACCTTGTACCAGCGTTGCCACATCTAGTAGATTTCTACTTTTTTGGTAGATTTTCACTCTTTTTCAGAAAATTTTAGTAGGCATATTTTCTTTAGTAGATTTTGGTAAATTTTAATAATTTAATATCAATTTCAATAATGTAAATATGCCATTAACAATCAATATAATTATTGTAAAAATTATTTTAATTAAGTACTTATTTACTTTAATTTCTATGTTGGTAGACGTGTAACTAATTTGCTATTTTTATTCCTTTGGTTGCTTCGCCTGCTTTTTGTCGGTGATTTCCCTTTATGCCTTATGGGGGTTCACCGTTGTTCCCCAACAACTGAATTTATTCTAATCGCAACACGGTTTTCGCTTTATACTAAATAGTGAAAACAAATGCGCAATGTTAAATTGCTTTTAATGTGAAAATTATGAAGCAAGCTTGTGAGCAATCGTATTGAGCAGAATGGGAAATGGGAACAGAACCACTTGGCTTTGTACTGGGTCTTGCACAAATTTTGACACAATGTAACAATGATTAAGTTAATGGATGATAAAACTTTGTATAACAATCTATATTATAGAGCTGACGAAATTCAAGATCTTTTTCTTTTAATTATTCTAGTATTAAGATTTATATGTTTAGCTTTCGTCAATAAATAAAAAAATTATACCAAATTATTATTTTCAGATTTTTTTTGTAAAGTAGTTTTTAGTTTTTTTGTTAAAATTTTTAGTAGATTTTAGTAGATTCAAGCAAAAATAATGGTAGATTCGCCAAAATAAATGTGGCAACGCTGCCTTGTACCCTTACTGGCCCATGACATGACTGTTGAAACTGTTAATACAGGGCTGAGCCAAGTAAATTTAAGGATTATCCTAAAATTATATATTTTTTTTAAATTTTTTGATTAGGCATTTCTACTTTCCAATAAGAATAAGTTGAATGATCAATATGTCAAAATAAAATAAACAAAGCACAATGCTAGGGCAAAAACAAACATGCTTAAACTTTGTATTCTACATCAATATACCTAGCACACACAGCACATGCATAGGATTACTTATAATAACTTATTTTTTGAAACTTTAAGTCTAATGACAAAAACTTACCCTAATTGGTAAACATAATTTACTGGGAAACAACCATGATGAATTTGAAAACATGAATGTCAACACGAGTATATATACAACACGAGTAATTTTCAATCCGCTTCTATGAAATAGGTATGATGCTAAAAAAAAAGTATGGCTAAAAAAGAAAAAAAAATATTACCAAACGTCCTATTTATAGGATACTTTGTTTTTTGAAAATGCATGTTTAATTTGGCATAAAAAGTAAAAATTTGTTGAAGAATAAAAAATCGAATTTTTTTTAAAGTGTCCAACTCAATGTTCTTTAAATTTCAAATTATATTAATACAAAAACATTTTTGTTCATTTTGTGACCTCTAATACCACATTTTTATAATATATAAAATTATACTAGGAACAAGATTATACTTACTAATTTATTTCTTGCAAGCCAAGGTAACTCAAGCTCTTCAACCGGCTGCTGTCTCATAGAGAAATATAGTTTTGTATATTCCGATCCTGGTCCTTGTTTTTCAGGATCGCATATGGAGCAACAGAGTCTCGGTAAAGGTTCTGTACGGACAACAACGGATTTTAGTTTAAATAAACATCTGCCGCAATACAAATGATTTTTCGTGCACAATAAGCACCAAATTTCTCTTTCCGCTTTTTCCAATATAGTTATGGGAATTTGGCAATGATTGCAACGCATTCTGACATTCGCAATTTCGAATTTATCATCAGCTGAAACAAAAGCTACGGTTATAGGTGATATGCGAGAAAAGTTTATCGTAAAAATCGTGTGTATGTATATAATATGGGGTTATGGGAAAATACTTACTTTCTAATCGGATGCAGACAAGGCAGCCCCAAGTACATCTTTCTAATCTACATGCAGCTGCGAAACAATGGCTAAATTTTCTTCCGCTAAACCAAATTGAAAAAAAAGCCCTTCGTAACTCGTCCATTACAACTGTAGAAAATTGTTCGCCTGGTTGGCACTCATTTAATCGCTTCCCTTGAGCGACAGTTATATGTAGTGCAAAACAGTTCTCGCTGTTACACGTTTTCTTGGTAAATTTGTTACAAACAACGTAATAATGTTTATAAAGGCAATTAAATCTAAAGCACGCCGAACCAAAATAATCGCCGCACATCTTAAGTTGCCGTATATAACCGCCTGAAGTTGACGGTTCAGCGGCCATCTTGATTAAATTCCAAGAAAACTTTGTACAGTTTAGGTAATAATACACTTAAACACACCGACGAATAATTATAATTATCAACTTATTGATATTAAAAGTTATCAACGACGAGACAAATAAAAAACACGAATAAACACACGAATAAAAAACACGAGTTAATCTCAATTCCACCACACTTGACAACAGCAACACGAATGAAGATGAAGAGAGTGAACAAGGAACCCATCAAAATACTTTGTGAATTGGGTGGGGTGGGAGTTAGAGTTTATTTTTTCATAAAGGTGCATTTCAGTGATGTAAATTTTCGTTACTTTTAAGGACTTGGACCGTTTCGTTACTTTGGGTATTAGGACTCGTTACTTAGGACTCGTTACTTTATGTAAATCGTTACTTTTAAAAATAAAAAAGATGGCTTTGATCGATTGCCAAATACCTACTCATGTTTTGTAGTATAAATATAAATATAGGTTATGTACTATTGTCAATTCTCAAATATGTGATTAAGAAACATAAAAACATACAATATAACAACAAATAGGAATAGAACATGGCGTATTGATTAAAAAATAGATTTATTTGTTTTCAATTTACACAAAATATAAACAAATAACACTTCGTTTCTGCGTTTGGGCATCTGATTCTAGGAATCGAAGCTCTATAATTTTATAATTTTCTAAATACCAGTGTGCGAAGTGAACTTGACTAAACACAATTTGTTTACCCTATACAATCTAAGAAACAGAATACTCAATTTATATCATGTATCAAGTGCCTGTTAAAATTAAAAAAGAAATATAAATTAAAAATACATAAGAATAAACATTGCTTTCATCTCTCAATGGTAACTTAAAGTCCTGTATTTCCTCAACCCAACACGCAACATGGCTTCCCGACAACAAATTAACCAAATATTAATACGCCATCCCTCCAAATACATGCAAAACGACACGCCATCGGCTGCCTGACGAGGTAAAAACAAAATCCAGCTCGAAAAATAATTTATGACACGTTTTGTCTGTCATCCGTTATTGGCTATCAAGTCCACGAACGAAACCGCCCGCTGTAAAATTATGGGTAGACTAGTTAGTTAGATTTAAATTCAGAGTAACGAAATGCCAAAAGTAACGAGTCTTTTATAACATTAGGACTCGTTACTTTTAGTGATCACATAGTAACGCTTACTTTGTAACGAGTCCTTATTTATTTTACATCACTGGTGCATTTAGACATGCATGAATTTAGTGGCGCCAGTAGTCGCGCCAGTTCTATTTGCACGCCAGTAAAGGTTTACACTTTGTTGAGAAAACAACACTAAAGCGGGAGTCCCATGCATCCGATTTCCGACGATACGATGGCGCTGTCATTGGTCGAAAATCTTGGCGTCAAATTTCGTCCGATTAATTTTAAAAATTTACGATGTCGGAAATTTTTTAAACTGACTTTACTAGATATTTGACAATTTGACTTTTATTTGGTTGGGTGCTTTTTAGATATTTAATATAACAATGAATGTAGAGAATACATTTGTGCTGCCAATAACGTACTACTTTTATCGCTTTTGTTAATTTTACGAAAGAAACATAAACCCGCTAGAAAAAAACAAAGACCGCGAAGATTATAATTTTTTATAATTATTATAAAACCAAAAAATTAACAAAAACATAAATTTGTGATTTAAAAATAGGTATATACCTACCTAATTTTGGAAATCTACATTATTACAATATTGACCCTGATTTGTTTAAAATTCTTATGGTGGGTTCCTAATAAAATTCATATTTATAAAACTTTAGTAAGTTTAATATAAATTTTATAATACCTACTGGTTAAATATGTTGTTTTAAATTTAAAATAAATGTTTAGCTTTCATTATTGGGAACTCGTATCTTAAAAATAAAGTCTCTTACATTCAGATTTGTGATTTAATCTTAAGTTATTAATGAATAAATTTTTTAGTAGACCAGTTTAATCGTATTTTTGCCTTTTAAGAACAACTATGGACATGTGAAGCTAGTCTAGTTTTTATTGGCGCCACTAAATCCATGCATGTGTAAATGCACCTTAAATATATATTTTTAAAACAAAGACGGAGCAGCGTTGCCAGTTCTGATATATATTTATCAATACTAGTTGCTGTCCAAAAAACTCAGAAATCAGTAGGTATAGGTACCTATACGCTTTTAATAATACAAAACAATAAAAAATGTTTCAAAGATGTCTTGTAGCTGCCATAATATAACCTTCTTATTAAAAGTGACTTCTAAAAAGAACATCCCGCCATAAAAGAAGGTCTATTCCTACGTGTCCTGATATATTATTATTTGCTGTAATCGCTTTACTTTAAATTTATGGTTTTTTCTCTATCACTTCCGGTTATACCAAAAATAGCTGTCAACTTTGTTATTTATGTTAAGTATAGGATATGATTATTTTTATTGCATTTTTGTTTATAGGTATATTTTATGGGTACATTTTAGAGAAAAAACTACCTGCAGATCAAACTTCAAATCAGTAAAACTGGCAAATCTGGGACAGAACACTGGCACTGGTAGTGGTAACAAAAATATACCTGGACAGATTTATTTTTTGAAAGTCCCACGTGGGCCTATATACGTCGCGAAAATGAATTATTAAAGAGCGCTATAGAGGTAGTAGGTACCCTATTTACTTCCACATCACAGAGTGATGAATAGTATCTTCAAAAAAAATAATTATGAGCTGTCTTTTTCTTTTATTATCTTTAGAGAGGGCAGATTCAAAAATAATAGACTATTGCCATTGTAACTTAAGGAAATTAGCTATGACTGTGTACACGTTGAAGGAAAGTATTTTTCTTCCATAGTAATTTTAGGCGAAAACAGTAGATGCTACTTTTGCATGATAAGTTGCAGATTTTCTCTAATGTCCCCGTTAAAATCTTCCATTTTCTAAATACTACACTATTCCTATATTTACTGTTTACTGATACCTACCATCTACCCTATTTTGGCAAAATTTTCAAGATTTTTTGCAAACTATGGCTACGCTGTTCAGGCCTCGCTGTCTGAAAACGAAGTTCACAACAAGCGATAGGACCATCTCGAAAATTCCTATGTACAGTCAGAAACAACAGTATTCGTAGGTTTTGGAATTTAGGCTCTCGATGTCGGTTTTTCTCTTCGCAAAGAACTTTTGACCCTAACTGTACCGAACATCTGACTACAAAATAAAGGTGAAATTTAACCTTGACATTCCACCACAGCACCACTTCTGTTATTATACCTAAACAGGGCAAACAATCGATTTCATTTTGTTAAATATTTTGTGTGATTTAGATAAATTAATAATGACATTTTCGACTATTCCTTTTTATAGGTAACCGCAAATAAACGAAATAAATGGATTAATTATGAATGATATAGGCCTAGGTAGTAGTCAGGTAGTACATAATTAATGTAATAATAAAAAAAATAAATTTAAAAAATTGCTTATTTCCTACTTGTAGTGTAGGTATTTATAATGCCAAACTTAAAAACTGCTTAGGTGTTAATAAGAAGGTATCAGATACCTATCTCTTGTTTATGTTATACGCTGAAAAGGCCATAGAAAGCGTGGTATTTTTTAGCGGTGTTGCCAGGTCTGGTGATTTTTGATCCTTTTTGTTGATTGGTGAAAAACTTTTGATAAAACTACAAAATTTGGCGATTTTTTAACAGATACGCAACCTAAGCTACTCCAAAACAATACCACAGAGTAATGCCTGCGTGGAGCGTATACTTAGCACGATCAATTTAAATAAAACAAAAACTAGAAATAAACTCTCGTATGTAACTTTATCTTGAATATTGCATTCGAAAAGACAAATAAACGAAAATAACCAACATTGCTTTGATTACAAACAATACTATTCCAGATAAGGTTTTGTATAAACATTCTGCACTAATTTATGAGAAATAAATGATATGATTGTAAAAAAATTCTATAAGGTTGTCATTGTCATTTGTCATTTCTTGCCCTTCTTTCGAATTAGGCTTTTTCCTTTTCGTCGCTGCCAGGGCCATTCCCGAGGGGACCTACAGCTTAACGTGAGTTCTGAACCACGATCCTCAATCAACTCTTGGTTTATTGCCATTGCATGACCTACCGATTGGGGAGTGTGTATAGATGTCCGATCTCATCCGGCCTGGTTACCGGCGTGAATGGGGTGGGTTGGGAGATGATACATTTTACACTCCTTCCTACATTCTTAAATCCACTGAATTTCGGACATACTTTTTTTATTGTTTGCTGGTGGATTTCTCATTTTTCATATGGCAACACTGGTTTTTAGCGATGATACTGATGATTGTGCCTTTGACTGTATTAAACTTTTTTCTTTGTTACTAGGTGCCTTATGGGATAGGTACAACTTCATCAAGAGCCTGTATTATTCTCATATTTGGTATTTCTCAGAGTGAGGTTCAAATAAATATATTAACTGGGTTTCTACTCAGCAAAATACAGTGGTAACCTTCATCGGTTTAGGTCAAAGGCGGCCGCCTTTTACTTTGATACCGCGCCGCCTGCCGCCTTTTACTTTGATACCGCGTCGCCTGCCGCCTTACAACATGAATTGCCAAAATTAAATTATGGATTGTAGTGCCGACTCACAAAATTTTTATATAAAACTGTATTTTTAACAAAATAATTTTTTTAGGGGGACCCCGTGCCATTGGTAGAAAGATAATGTTTATGTAAGGTTTAGTAACCTACATCTTATCTTATTGGTAGGTACTAGCAGTGGCGTCGCTAGAAATTTAATTGGGATTCGGGGGGAGGCAAAAGGACCTTAAACACATTAACTAGCGCCCGGGCTCAGGCGCGTATCCAGAACTTTGTTTTGGGGGGGGTCAAATCATGTAAATGAAGTGAACATTTTTTTGGGGTCTCAATAAGAAAAGCGCCGCGGGAGAAAAATTTTCGGGGTCACGCCCAAAGTTCGATTAAAATTCTATTATCAAATTTCGAAATATAACTTATTACTGTTTTTGTTGTAAAAATATCTTATTGCATTGGGTTATGCATGTAAACCGGCACCCCCCGCTCTAAATACGGCATATAAAAATTTGTTTGTGTTTTTTTTTATGGGGGATCATGACCCCCATGCCCCCCCCCCCTCCTGGATCCGCGCTTGCCAGGGCTTCCTGCCCCATGGCTACGCCACTCTACTATAGGTATGTTTTGGTTGGCTTTCATAACCCGAACAAACAAAATAACCAAAAAATACACATAAAACGAAATTCAGTGGGGGGGGGGGCTGAAACATTATCTAGCGCCTGGGCCCCCTGCCCCCCCCTCCCCCTGGCTACGTCACAACAACAAAACGACATTTTAAGAAAAAATATTTCAAAAACTGAGCCAGTGGAGTAGCTTAAATAAAATGTTACATAAACTAAGACACAATATGACATATTTAATGTTCGGGTTGCCCAAAGATTTTAAACAAGTTTGAGCTAACCAGGAAACTTTGATTATGACATAAACGACATAGGTAGAAAGCAGAAATTAATTTTTCCTAATGAAATTTTGGCCCGGTTATCTAAATTATTGGTTTACCAATTCGACAACTTCGATTATATTTAAAATCTGATTCTATAATGACACAAAGTGTCAGATCATTCAACCGGTGAATATTTGGTGGAAAAGTATTTGCTTTCCAGCCCATTATAACAGCCATTCCGTTAGAATTTCAATGTTTTTGACAATTTTAATGTGAGAAAAGGTAACGGTAACTGGAAAAATTTGAACTAAATAGACGAAATATGGATGATAACATTTATTTTAAGTTTAGTAGTGCTTTATTAACAGCTATTTCTTTAAAATTTAATTTTTGTTTGACATTTTTATAATTAGAAAGGTAATGGTCGTATCGTACCAAATAAATAGGTATAGTGGCTCTGAGTTCTTTGTAAGAATACCAGCAATACCCCCCCCCCCCCCGTATATGCGCCACTGGACAGGGTTACTATATAGGGGTAGAGAATGATAGATATTTACCTATATACCTATCATCAACATTTTCGTAGGTACCTACAATAAATTCTTTATTACCCACTAAAATATTCATAAACATTTTGAATTGCTTTTATTGTTGTCAGGACTGTAGACTGTCTACCTATGTAATAATCCCAATTATATATTTAGTTCTTAACTTAACATCATACAAGAGGGTTATTGTTATTAATTACTTTATTATACCTACTAAACCATCAATCCCTCTTAAAACGTTTAAATTCTTTATAATCTGCAGAATTTGACATTATTGTATTTCTTCTGTGAAACGTTGAATAATAATTCTAACCAGTGGCAGCGCGTTTAAAATATTTATGTGTGTAAGGTAAATAATGTCACCGTTTTTCAAAATTCGATTTCAGCATTGTTCTATATGTAAGAAATGTGTCAAACAACTCAAGCAGTATAATTATACAGACAATAATTGCCACACTTGCGAAAAATGTTCTTCCAGAAACAGTAAACCAAAATAAAAACCCTAACCAAAAATGTTGTCATCTGTTGGGTAGGTATCTGTCATCTCGGCAATTGTGTGGTTTAAAAAATTTATATTTTCCTGATAACCTGATAAACCCTTGATCGATGACTTCAACAAAGAATACGGTTTAAAAAATACGTTAAAGACGACAAGAAAAAATAGATTTATTCTACGCAGTACGCAGCTATATGAGCAAGCAACCTACTACCTATACCTATCTATTACCACTCTATTATTATTATCTATGTTTTTTATTATAGCACAATATCTCTGATAATTAAAGCCAGTGCTTACGAACTTGAATTATAGATACCTAATTACATTAATAACATATTATATATTTTATTTTACAAAATAATTTACGCGCCTATGATCTAGCAACGTATTTAGGAACCTCATACTCATGGATACGTATACCTACACAAATAGCCCTGTTACTGAATATTTGCCGTTAAAAGTAACAGCGTCTGGGCTCTGGAATGTGAAGGTCATTTATGCACACTGTTTCTATTATGTACAGTTAAGGACAAAAGTATTTGGACAAAGCATTTACCTAAATTTGGCGCCGCAACCGTCTGGTATAGTCAAGTCAAAAATAAATATATTTATTTATGTTTATAGAACAAACGTGTACATTCTGGTTAATACGATTTCGAAGGAATTCGACGAACAAAGCGCGGGGGGGGGGGGGGGGGGGATGTGCAAAAACTAGGACAACGCCGCACTTCGCAGATGAATTTTTGACGGCGTATTTTTACCAGTATACTAAAACGAATAATTGAAAATAAATCAGAGAATGCGAAGTTTAGATGCAGCAGCTACTCCTGGCACTTAACCTAAAGCTATTTTTGTGTGTCTGAGTATTTTTCTTGAATATCTCACTTCCGGTTGATATATCGAATTGGTAACAATCATTTTCGGATTCAGCGGGGCTGAATTAGCTAAAAAACACCTTTAACACAAATGTAATACGATTTGCTTTTAGATTCGTAACGGAAACCTTTTTTTGAAATCTGGTCTGACTATCACCCTGCTTGATTTTTCACACCGACTCGGTGAGTCCAGTTCCTTTTTCCTTGCACTAGTTTGTGTAGGTCAACTGGGGAGAAGATTAGGATGTCCTCTGGTTCCAGATTTGGTTGCCCGAGCATTCGTTCCCTCTAGTGACTCGCAATGGATAGCCCACTATTATATGTAAAATAATTTTGTTATGTTGAAGGAATCGAAGTTTATATTTTGGTTAAAAAGAGCCCAAAAGAAACAAAATTAGGTGAAAAATAAACCTACCAAACTGCATGAAATATGGCCCGTCTTAGTAATTTTTTCCTAATTCTTATACCAGAAACCCTTATAAATGCGATTTTGCAAAGGATATATAACCTTTATGAACAGGGACTTTCAGAAGGAGTATATCAAAAACTAAGCTAAGCATTTCAGACAAACATCGTTTTCATATTCGTAGTCTACGCTGTTTAAAATCTTTGGGCAACCCGAACATTAAATATGTCATATTATTGGTGTCGTGTGGGCTAACCAATGAATTTAGAGATTTTTTTTATAACAGTTTCTTGTTCCTTTTTTAAAATAAAAAAAAGTTACTTATATCAAAAATATAATTTTTTAAACTTTGGTTACTAACCATTACTTTTTCTAGTCCAAGTTTTTTTTATTTTTAGTTTTTTTGCGATACCTATTGCAAGCGGTGACTTTCGAACTTCTCGATAACTTATTGTGTCTATTGAGATCTAAACATTTAACAAATGCAGTTGTACTGGCAACACTATTATTATACGAGAAACTTTTGAACTTTTACATCTAAAATAGAAATATTTAAAAATTGTCGATTTTTTTTTGAAAAACAAAGTCAGTTTTACGTAGTACCTGGTATAGAAAGGCAATTTACACCTATTTATCAGATCGTGGCAGGTTTTAAGTTTAACATTTTGAATAATGCTTAAAAAAATGCATAAAATAAAATATAAACTTTTAAGTGATTATTTTGGATTTTTAACGGATAATATTGGGAAAAGCACCAATTTCTATGTTTCTGGTGTCGAAAAATCGAATTTGCTACTTAATTTGACTTTTTGACTTTCCCTAAAGTTATCTAAACACACTATTATACGAGGGAAACTTAAATATGTCCCACATAGGTATATCAATTATTGGTGTCGTGTGGGCTAACCAATGAATTTAGAGGTTTTTTTTATAACAGTTTCTTGTTCCTTTTTTAAAATAAAAAAAAGTTACTTATATCAAAAATATAATTTTTTAAACTTTGGTTACTAACCATTACTTTTTCTAGTCCAAGTTTTTTTTATTTTTAGTTTTTTTGCGATACCTATTGCAAGCGGTGACTTTCGAACTTCTCGATAACTTATTGTGTCTATTGAGATCTAAACATTTAACAAATGCAGTTGTACTGGCAACACTATTATTATACGAGAAACTTTTGAACTTTTACATCTAAAATAGAAATATTTAAAAATTGTCGATTTTTTTTTGAAAAACAAAGTCAGTTTTACGTAGTACCTGGTATAGAAAGGCAATTTACACCTATTTATCAGATCGTGGCAGGTTTTAAGTTTAACATTTTGAATAATGCTTAAAAAAATGCATAAAATAAAATATAAACTTTTAAGTGATTATTTTGAATTTTTAACGGATAATATTGGGAAAAGCACCAATTTCTATGTTTCTGGTGTCGGAAAATCAAATTTGCTACTTAATTTGACTTTTTGACTTTCCCTAAAGTTATTTAAACACACTATTATACGAGGGAAACTTAAATATGCCCCACATAGGTATATCTATTATTGGTGTCGTGTGGGCTAACAGTAACCAATGAATTTAGAGATTTTTTTTATAACAGTTTCTTGTTCCTTTTTTAAAATAAAAAAAGTAACCGCTTAATACGAATAACTCTATTTTTTTGAACATATTATGACCAATTATCCTTGGGAGGGCCGCATGATAATATGATAACATATAAATTAATTTAATTTTGATGTTGTTTTTATTGGGTGCTATGGGAAGTGAGCACCTTACATAATCAATATTATACTGTCGATACTAAAAAAAATATTGCGAATATTTTTGTAACATACTTATTTAATATTGTCTAACACTTTGGTATTGATCAGCCATACTGATCGTGTAAGGTTCCTGTATTTATTATCATAACCTTTTTGTGCAGGTAAGTTATAAAATATCCTGGTTATATAAAATTATATACAATATTTAGGTTTCACACTCCAATTTATCCTTGTTTAAGACATCTTTGTATAATAAAAGGGTTTTCTTGAAAGTTGGTATAAAATATTTCACCATGCTCTTTTTCACAAAAGGATAAGTCTGTTTATTTTATAATGATCCTTATCGCGTTTATAAGCTACTTCTTTCTTTACAGATATTTTGACCCTAAACTATATAGGTAACATGTCAGTGACGAATCCAGGATTTTGTTTTGAGAGTGGCCGAGGTAAAAAATAAATTGTATCATCGTGACGTCTCCAAATTTTACTGGAGAATAAAAAGCCGGCTTAGCGATTTATAAAATATTGTTTAGTTTGGGGGGGGATGCAGCCCCATAGCCCCCCCCCCCCACCCTGGATTAGTCATGTAACATGTATATTTTTAGCCAAATTCGAGTAGCTACCAGCATCAAGGACTTTGATTAAAAAGCGGAACGAAAAATGTATTACTTTTTAAAACCGAAATCCCTAAATTTTGTTACATTAAAAATCTGTGTGTCAAACCAAGTAACTATCTGTGTAAAATGTGCCGTTAGCGAGGTACTGAAGGTGGCTTTATAGTCGACGCAACGAGAAACCCATATAGATCAAATTAGTTAAGAAGTAAGAGAACAACTAGGTAGTTAGGTTATAATTTAAATGTTTTGCTTCTGGTTAAGAACTCTGTTTCAAAAGTCATATCTATTAGCAGCTGTTCCTTCTCAAAGTCGCTCATTTTTACAAGGTTTTGTACGAGAAAATTAAATTTTAAAACTCAAAACAACTAAAGAAAATGCCTGACAGTTCATGGCGGTTATGTTCGAGTATGACCGATCCCGGCCGAAGACGTGACGTAACGAAAGAAATGAAAATAAACAATTTCTTCCTGCTTAACTTTTTATGGACTATAAATGAATGTATTACATACTACATAACTACATAATCATAAATATGTTCATTTTTCTTACGGCGACTATAAATCCACCTTGACGTTTAAAAATTGACAATTTTTACTATGCATGGCTACCAGTTTATTTACGGTAGGTACCTATAACTTAAAAAAAATCGCTTGCGCATCCCTGTCTTTATATTTATCATTTCTCTTATTCTTTATTTACAAAACCTGGTTTAACAGTAAAAAACCGATTTTACTTTATGAAATATTATTTTTTTACATTAAAATTATTTCTTTTGGAAAGATCATAATATACACTTTTTACATGAACCTATATATCTTACAATTCTGAGCCTATTAGATACAAAGTGAATCACTAAGAATATAATGCGTAAATTAGCCAGGAATGTGGGAGGCAAAAGGTAAGTATTTGCAGATTTTTTTAAATTTTGCTTTAATAATTTTAAATTGGTTGAGATATCCGGCGCATTCACCGGAACGTAAATAACCGATGCTCTCTATAAATTATATCCGTTTTTAGATCTACTTATATGCAACCCTCAATACACCTAGATTTATAGTATTGCTTTTTGGCGCAGATAAACAACGGCTGATTAATACAACCTCTCGGTTTAAATTATTATCGAATAAGAGGAATACTGAAGACATCAATATGTTTTGTAATGTTAAAATCCTGTTATTCAAATTACTATGGAAATAGTCTATTACGTTTCCAAGTTGACCTGCGGAGTCTGTATTCTCAAAAGTATATTTAGATGTAGGCACCTACTTATACACAACCCCCAATACAACTATATCGAAAATATAGTTTTACCAGTTGTCGCTAAATTTTTAATTATTGCTTTGATGAATATCTATTAATGTCAATTTGTTATTAAAAACTGATGGCTGCTTTCGAACGTTTGGAACGTTGTTGCTGGGTGGGTGATTTATTAGAGATTAATTAAACGAGCAAAAGAAAATAAAAACTATATATACTTGCAGTTCTTTATTAGATTATCAAACACTTGAAAACAAAAAAAAACACACAACCTCAATTATTGAAGAACCAATTCAGCAAAAAACAGTGTCCGAACAATTCCCATATGGATTAGGTACCTATATTATATCTACTGTTTATCAAGTTAAGTCATCAAAAGCTCTCGTGGAAACTAATATACCGACAGACAGAAAATTTGTTTTGCTTAAATTGGTTTGTTCCTATGGATTTTACCTTTTGTGTACCTATCAAATGTCAAGTCAATCTTTAAAATTTATCGCGTGGAAACTAACAGACAATTTTTCTTTTTCTAAAATTAGGGGTTTACATGTTTTGAGAGAGTTTAAAGAAATTTAGCAAGAAAAATAATTGTTATGCCGATACTATAATTATACCTACTGATTTCCTATATCACTCAGCGATGTGGAAATAAAATGAAATTCTAAAAACAAACTTTTTAACAAATAGTTATAGGTACCCTCTATATTACAATATTTAAGAAATGCACAAAAAATAAATTTCGAAAGCTAAGGTTATATTTGTTCTACACTGTTAGATATCAAAATACAAATCAGATTGCATACTATCTAACGGAAGAAATTCTCTGTTTTTGCAATAAGTATCTACAATACTTCGATTTAAAAAATATTATGCAATAGTGGCAGATAATAAAGTAACTCTCTTGTCTATAAGTATAATAAATTAAGATCATTTTAACTTGGGGTAGGTTTTCTTATATATAGGTAATGTAGCTTTTATTTAGTACTTGCTAAAAAAGACGACGCTCTCAACCCATTTTTATTTCTGATGCCTTTATACCAAATCAGATAATATGTATATGTGCTATACTGGTTTATTTAGTTCGTCCCCAGATTAATTTATTATACGTTCGATGCCGGTGGCGCCCTATATGAGCGAACAGTGAAAACTGGATATAGCGTGGACAAGAACCATCAAGAGAATAAAGTCATGCGGTTTTGGAGGCAGGGCTTGCTGACGAAGGTGGAGCTAAAAAACGCCAGACATACACAAAATACGCCAGGTATGCTGCAAATTTACCGGTTATGCACAAAAATACCTGTTTCACGGCTGCTCCGTCGAGAAATTTACCGGTTATGCGGATGTTCCTAAATATATATATATATATATATATATATATATATATACACACAGTGATAGATATTGTAAATCATTTTTACCCTTTTTAAACAACAACATTACCGTTTCGGCAACCAGATGTATGCTTTTCAGGCGGCTGATTAATACCTATCGGTTCTTTTTCGTAAGAAAATAAAGTATGTATATATCTTAAGATGGAAAGTTCTTGTGTATAAACACCTAATTTGAAATTCAGAAAAAAGTATTTCCTCGAGCCGGATTCGAACCGACAACCTCCGTATATCCAGTACAGAGCGCTAACCAATTGCGCCATCAAGGAAGTAGGTTCACAACGGCAAGTCGGGAAACACTTTCGTCCGAAAATTTCAAATATTTACTGAAATACGCACAGTGATAGATATTGTAAATCATTTTTACCCTTTTTAAACAACAACATTACCGTTTCGGCAACCAGATGTATGCTTTTCAGGCGGCTGATTAATACCTGTACTGGATATACGGAGGTTGTCGGTTCGAATCCGGCTCGAGGAAATACTTTTTTCTGAAATTCAAATTAGGTGTTTATACACAAGAACTTTCCATCTTAAGATATATACATACTTTATTTTCTTACGAAAAAGAACCGATAGGTATTAATCAGCCGCCTGAAAAGCATACATCTGGTTGCCGAAACGGTAATGTTGTTGTTTAAAAAGGGTAAAAATGATTTACAATATCTATCACTGTGCGTATTTCAGTAAATATTTGAAATTTTCGGACGAAAGTGTTTCCCGACTTGCCGTTGTGAACCTACTTCCTTGATGGCGCAATTGGTTAGCGCTCTGTACTGGATATACGGAGGTTGTCGGTTCGAATCCGGCTCGAGGAAATACTTTTTTCTGAATTTCAAATTAGGTGTTTATACACAAGAACTTTCCATCTTAAGATATATATATATAACAATATGTTATAAATTTATTCAATATAACAAAATATATACGCATCTGCGCTGATCACAAAATTCTTCAACTGCGCATGCGAATAGTTCAAAATCGGTTCAGAATCCTTACCGCGAACAATGCTATTATGTACGGCAGCAGAGTTTTGGACTTGCGTTGTTTGTATTTATTTTAAATCAAAAGACAACGCAAGTTCAAAACTCTATTGCCATTCAAGAAACAGTGATTCAAAACAAATGAAGACCGTTCAGGAAACGTAATTGTTTTCACACTTTAGTGTGGCTATTATGTGTTTATTATATACATAAAAAATGTTGGTGGTTGACTACAGTGGCGTATTTAGGGGGGGTGCCGGCCCCCGAGCCTAGGAGCTCGGGGTCTTTAAACTTTTAAGTCTAATTGCAACCTAATTTTTCATCTCACGCTTGGACTCTTAATTTATTCTTGGCTTAAATTACAAAGGTCTTGTAGGAGACTAAGAGAGATTAAGATTTCGGGCGCATGACCTTTTAGTTATTGATTTATGATGCAATTTTTTAGGAAAACGAGTAAAAAGAATAATATACTTGTCTGTTCCGTATTACCCTTTTTAGAGTTATTTTAAATCAACAAAAATATAACCAAATGCAATAAAATATTTTCACAACAAAAACTAAAAACAATTACTTAGATATTTATTTTTAAAGAAAAAAATTAAAGTAAAATATTTTAATTGAAACATTTTTTATGGAAGAAGTGTGATAATTTATAATTTAAAAAAATAGTGCGGGAAGAAACGAGAACTTTATTATGAATACAAAACGGCACTTAAGAAGGAGTATTTCAAAACCTAAGCATTTGCACCAAAAACTGCTCTTAGATCTACGCTCCTAAAATACAAGATTTCTGAAAAAAGCATCAATTTTGGCGTGGTGGGTTACTTTGATTTTAATCATGAAAAAACCGAGCCCGAAAAATGCTGGTTAGAGTCATACATAAGTTTTACTATGTTAAAATTTTGGATTTGGACACCAATATTCATATTTTCCACAAATATAAAAAATGTTTTTTTTTTAAATAAAGAGCCAGCTAGGAATATTAAAAAAAAAGTTAAAAAACATTTACAAAAACAAATTTAAATAATTTAGTTTTCGAAATTTGATAGTAGTTAGGTGAATTTTTTACGAACTTTGGGGTTGGCCCCGAAAATGTTTCGTCTGCGGCGATTTTTCGCCTTCATCATTCTTCATGAAATGCATGTAGTCTCGACTGTCCCTTTTGCCAGAAAAAGAATTGTCCTACTTACGCCCATTGAGCCCCCCCCCCCCCCCCACCCCCCGAGCATATTTTCTGGCTACGCCACTGGTTGACTATGGCAAAATATCCAAAAACATATATCTAAAACGTATATCTAACCCATGTTTAAACATAAACGCCAATGGAACAACTTGGAAGTCTTCTAAGAGTTAGTATAATTCAATGAATTTACAAAGGTCTGCTCCTTGGAATTCAAATATAACGGGGTCGTTTTGATTCACAACGTTGACATGTGTGTTGTGCTGCTTTAAAAACTTTGAAAATCACTTTGTTAATTCATTTAGGGTAATGCACAAACAGTTTAAGCTAAATGGTGCGAAATATATTGTTTGGAATGAAAAGGTAGCGCTTGTGTGTGTAGTATAAAGCGTACATACTCGAAACACGTTTCCTTTGGGAATAATATGGAATTTTCATAGCAGTAGGGTAACATTTTAGTGGTTATATAGAGATAACAAAAACTATTTTCTACATTAGTTAAAGGTAATTAGCATACATTTTCCTCACAAGAAGACGAATATTTTGTAAAATCTTTTTACTGTAATCGAATTTATAATATTCAGTACTAATATCCTGAATTGGAACCCATTAAAAATATATCATTTTAGAAACAATTAAAAAAACGTCGCGAAAGCAGCAAGACTGAAAACAAGATAAGAAGAGATTGTACGTCATCCTATTTATTAACCGCGCAATTCTTTTATTTGACAGGCATGCGACAAATTATATTGTTACCTTTGTTTCGATAACATAAATAGAAAATAAGAGTTTAGAAACAGAAGAAATAATACTCGATAATACGACAAATTAAGAATTTTGGAATTTGTTGAAATTGCAGGGTTAAATTATCATCATAATGATTATGTACATCAGTGGCGGCTCGCGGTCTTAAAAAATGGTGAAAAGCTAGGTAATAGTGCGGGTAGTTACCAAACATTGACTAAAAACCCGTGTAACAAAACGTCTCTCTTATCCTCATTTCTGTTCAACGACTGAATGGAGTTTCCAACAAATTACAAACTATGTCATTAATTGGGTTCATTTTTAAAACACACAACTAAGTAGGTACGTACACTACTGAATTAACTGAAAAATAAAAACGAAACTTTTTAATCACATAGTAAATCCGTAAAAACGATATCTATAACTGTAAGTTTCGTGAAGCCTTAAAATAAATACATTAAGGTTAGGCGAACCATTGCTAAAACAATGGTGCATACGACTGATCTATTTTTAAATTGCCCTTCATCATAATGCAAATTGTAACATGCTGTTTCTGTGACTGACGTCACGTAACCATAGCAACGGTGAATATCAAAGCCATGCTGGGCGTTGGGTCTTCACTTGCTTTGAGCTAATGGACGCAGCCGGGCTGGGGCGCGCCAAAATGCACGAGTGTTTATAATTATTGTCCAGCGGAGTTAACCGTGGCCCTATTATGCATAGCTACATTCGGATTAAATTAATACGAACATAATTATTTTTTTAGGGCCAAAATGGTAGCTGTATTGGTACATTAATATTTAATATTGTCGAAAAACTTTTCTCCTGGTTTTATTTTCTTTTTTGGTGAAGAGCCTCTTCTTCTACTTCACCTGACGAGCCCGCACTGATGTACATTCTCCATTATTAAAAAAACAAACAATTTATTGACTGTCCACCATGGTCGGGTATCGTCTATACAAACTCTCATCATAGAAGATTAATTAATAAAGGACTATACAAAAGACTATTGTACTGTTAAGGTCTGGATTTCAAATATAATTTGATTATAATGGTGTCGCTTTATTTCAAGTTGCTTATACGACTAAAATAATGCTTTAAATGTTCTGAAATGAGATAAGAGTCCCCTTATCCAGATCGCTGGCAGGCGGTTTATAGTTTTAACTTCCTATATCTAAAAGAGGCTAAACGCGGCTATAAATGTGCATATGTAAGTTGTTTACAATACAAATATTACTGAAGCTGTGCCTTGTGTCATGGAAAATTTTGTAGTTTTGGACAAGCTCTTTCACTATTCTCCCAGTTGATAGTTTTGGCATCGGTGCTATCATAGAAGTTATTAAAACTGTTGCTAGATCATACCCAGTGCCCGCTAGTGTATAAGATCTGCAGAGCTGCGCAGAGCTGTGAAAGTTACTTCAGAAAAGTAACTAGTTACTTTTTCGATACTTTTGCACAAATGTATCTAGATACATTTGTGCACACAGGCTGCATACAAGGAATAGTTACTTTTACCTAAAAGTAACTTAGTTCCTAATTACTTACTTAAAGTAACTAGTTATTGTTAGACGTAAATTAAAATAAGACCACTTTTTAAGGAAAAGTAACAAAAACTATTTATTTGCGTTCTACAATAGCATCTAAAGTATTCGCGCCGCGCTACTCGGTGACTAACTCTCCTTCCTTCTCGTTCCATATTATAACGTCTTTGCTATCGGCATCTTATTACCAACAAAAAGCCAAGCATAAATAAACAATGACGTTAGTTCTGCTTTCCGCTGATGATTGCAAATATTTTCTAACATTATAGTAACTAAGATACTCTTACAGTAACTAGTTACATTGATTGTAACTACGAGAATTTAAAAGTAACTAAGATACTTTTAAAGTAACTAGTTACATTGATTGTAACTACAATACTCTAAAAGTAACTAAGATACTTTTGAGTAACTAGTTATTTTAATTGTAACTACGATGCTTTTGAACTATCCTTAAATTTACCAGGTAGTGATAACATGTAAATGAAAAGTGCATAACGAATACGAATTTATTATACTTACAAACTTGTAAGTTCAGTCAGTAAGGTCAGTCTCTGGATCCTGAAGAAATTGTAGAACTTTCATTTCTAAAAGTCTGTCGGTTTCGTTCCTTATTGTATTATCGCTATAAATAATTATAGAATGTTGTGCTAACTTACCTTAGCAAAAAAATGGATCACATCATATGCCGAACAAGCCAAACTCCTTTTTCTGTTCACACTACCACTATTACCATTAGAAAACTAAACTAAGAAGTGTTAATTCGAACAACGAACAAGTAGAATAAAATGTTTTCCAAGAAATTGTGCGTTCCAACCAGTTTGCTGTTTGATGCTCGCGACTCGCCGCTCGTCCCTTCGTGAAAATCCGATTAACGGCCGCCGATCGTCTCCTGGTCATCATCTGATGGACGGCACGTGTGCATTATTGGTATCCTAGAGGAACTTTAAAAGTACCTAACTTAGTTACTTTAAAAGGAACTTAGTTACTTTAAAAACATCTTAGTTACTTTTAAAGTATCTAGTTAGTTTTTAAGTGTATAGTTACTCCTAAAAAGTAACTAGATACAAGTTACTTTTCAAAAGTAACGAAGCTACAGTTACTTTTGGCATGATTCAAAAAAGAACTAAGTTACCAAGTATCTAGTTACTTTAAGTAACTAAGATACTAAAAAGTTATCTAGTTACTTAAGTTACTCACAGCTCTGGAGCCGCGACAATTGTTCTGATAATATGAAAATATTTATGTATTTCTATTCTTTTGTGTCGTAATTATCATATATTTGCAAATTAAACATTTAATTTTATTTAAGTATAATTTGTATCCCTCTGGTTTGTCTTCTCCACACTCAGTCGCAGCCATTAATAGAACTCGATGATACACGCTACGTATACTGTTCGTTGTAGAACTGGCAGTATACGTCACAAAACGAGTGGTTGACCTTGATCCGATCAATGGCAAATGAAAGTTATTCCTAGGCCGGAATATCTGCTATAGTTTTTAGAGCGTGTTTTACGTATACATACAGAGCTGCAAAACTTTAAGTCTAGCCGCGTGAAGCACTGCGTTTGCCGGTATGTCTCTTTTGTTTAAGTTATTGAGTTTTATTTGTGTTTTGTTATTGAGTGTATTTGTGTTAGTTTTGCTTTTGATAATTAAAGAATGAATTTAATTTCGATATATAAGTAGTTTTTAAGACGGAATAGTGACGAAATACTTGATATTAAAAGAAATAAGTGTCTTCCACAAGCCGGTAAAAAAGTTTTACCAGAAAATATTTAAAAATATATACAGTGTGTCCACGGATAGAGTTTGGAAGAGGAAAAACTTTTTTATTCTTTATAAAAAGTCTGCTTGTGCTGAAACTAAAATTTCGAATATCAGATTTACTATACAGGGTTCGTCAGAATTTTTTTTTTGGATTTCGTTTAAAATAAATTTACGTAAAAACACCTATTGTTGCCTTCTTAATTAGAATATTATTTTATACCTGGACGAATAACAATTTTGTTGTAAGAAAACTATTTTTCTTTGTCTACTTTTGAAGTATTTTTATTAATACATATCATATTTCTTTAATTTATTCAATCATAAGTTATAAAAAATTTAAAAAAAATTTCTGTCCAACCATGTATAGTTATTACAAATCTGATATTCGAAATTGTAGTTTCAGAAAAAAGTTTATTTTTTTTTATTTTTTTTTTTTTTTACGGTTCGCCGACTACGTAGGCCATCTTGAACCGGTCATCGACCACAAATGTGATCTACCGACTGGGGAGTGTGAAACGGCACCTTCATCCTACGAGATATCCGATCTCATCCGGCCTGTCCGGCGTGAATAGGATGGCTAGGTGTCAATTCATCAGAAAAAAGTTAAATTGATTTAATAAATTAAGCAATTAAAAATAAGTATTGAAAAGCAAATCCAAAAAATTAAAAATGTAGTTTTTGACGAACCCTGTATAGTAACTGCAAATCTGATATTCGAAATTGTAGTTTCAGCATAAGCAGACGTTTTTACAAAGAATGACTTTTTCTTCTATACCTACTAATAAAACAGTTTTTCCTCTTCCAAACTCTATCCGTGGACACACTGTATATTAGTGTATATTCTCTTGAAGTAGCCTATTCTTGATAAAAATTTATTATTCTAATATTAATAAATAATATAACGGTTATAATTGCCACTATATGTTTTTATTTTAAAGTGACATTACAATTATTTCGACACACAGTGTCTTGGTCAGATGGAAAATCTGATACAAGTGATTATCCAAAAGATTTATTAGATATGGAGATATAAAAAAGAAATATAGAGAAACTTAAATGTCTTAACTTCTATTTTTGTATTATAAAGATTCAGTTACCATTGTTTTTCTATTTTCTATGCTTTCTTGTAGCCTTTTAATTAGCTAAAGAGTTTTGGACAAAATTTGGTAAATTTTCATGCGTGTGAGGCCTCCATGTACATGTAATTTGCTCTAAATTTGTCATTAGTTTGTCAGTGTCAATTTTATAGAAATCTAAATAGTAACGTTTTAATTATCAAACATAAAAGGTTTTTCTCAAGCTGAACAATGAAAAGTAAACAACGTCGTGTCGTAAAAGCTTTTTGATATAAGCTCAAAGGGTATATAAAGGATTATAAAAGAGAATTTAGTCCCCTAAACAACTTAATATAAATCATTTGAGAGTCATGTCATGAATAAATGACCTTACAAAAGTATTGTGTTTCCTGTAGGCCTGAAGTTCAAACATGACGACGCTTTATATTACATATTTATTTCGACTGAAACATTCTCAAAAATCCCTAGGATTGACTTATATGTACGACACTGTGTATTTGTATTAGCTAAAAATGGTTTCTTAACTTAGTTAATTAGTAAATAACTGATTGTAATTTTTTTTAGTATTCTGTATAATAATTATCATTAAAAACATTTTATTTCCTGTTAATTATATTAAATACAATAGTAATACTCTATACAATATTTTCTTATGATATTAACTTACTATATTTTCTAATAAGAAATAAAATTTGCTTTTACTATATTTTATTTTAAGAATTATAAAATATTCTTATAGTTATCTTTCACAATAAGATATTATATTAATTATTAAAACCATCATCTCGTTGATTTTGTCCAGGTAGATGTAATTAAAAGTTTTTCCACTAGAAAATAATTGCTTTAGTCGGATCTGGTCTTATCGTGCGGGTCATACGATTCAAGAAAGACATACTCTCAGTTTTTGTTTTCTTTACTTGCGTTTAATTTTACCCTCTAAATAAAATACGTAAGATAAATGAGACATACTTATTCCATTTTGACATGAAAAAAAAGGATATATGTATTTACTTTCCAGCGATTCTAAAAAAGCTTATAATAGCACCAGCTACTTTTTATTATATATTTTAATTACAAAAGGTGTTTTTCGTTTACATTTTTTAGCATTCTTGGGTATTATATTATGCTTTTTTTTCATGCACATTATTCTACATAGTCCTTAAACTAATTCCCAGTGTTTTCATTACGGTTTCCTTCATATTAATTTGCGAATTTCCACTTTTTCTTTCTTTATCGAAATAGTTTATCAGACTAAATGTCATTGTATTTTTAGGTTTTAGTAGTAAAATTGTTAAAATAAATTGCACTGTTTATTATTGTCGTTTTTAATTAAAGGGTACAGTAGGTATAAAATTAACGATTATATAATTTTTTTGTAACTTTTTCAACTCCCCTGTACATAATTTTTACAAAACTAATAATATTAGGTATATGTGGCTATCTTCGCGATAGCTAAAATAATGGAACTATTTTTCCTTCCTTTGGTATATTTGTAAATAATCTCACAACATTTTGATAGCCTCTGTATTGTCTGATTTGACGCATATTATGATCAGTGACCTTTGGACCTGCACGTTAAGACCAGATCTGACTATATGATATTTTGCCAGTATAAAACACTCTAGTGAAATAAAAAATACCACAAGCAAAGTTTATTTCCATTCCATATATCGTTCAAAAATCGTTTTGTGAAGGACAGAATGCAAAACTGTGTCAATTACAAAATTACTATCTCTATATATCACAGTCTGAGCGCTCAGGAACTATAATAAAAATGTTCGCATGGAAAACATATTACGAAATATATTTTACGTCAAACTCAACAGCGATTTATAGGCATATACATTTTTATCCTTTTTTATTTTTCCTGTTAATTAAATATAGCTTTAACTTAATAAATAAACAAATAGTTATAAATCTGCGATTCAAATTTTAAACAACATTATTTTTAAATTAATTATATTTGAGTTTTAAACTGCCAACAATCCTCAACGATTTTTTATGTGCCTCGCTTTTGTCATGTAAAAAAATTGGGATCCCAAAGGGGGGGCGCAGCCCTAACTAACTTTCTCAAAATAGACGATACCACTAATAGCGACTTTTTGAAAAGCTTATAAAAAAAGGGATTATTATTTTTTTTTTTACGGTTCGCCGACTATGGAGGCCATCTTGAACCGGTCATCAACCATAAATGTGGTCTACCGACTGGGGAGTGTGAAACGGCACCTTCATCCTACGAGATATCCGATCTCATCCGGCCTGTCCGGCGTGAATAGGATGGCTAAGTGTCGATTCATTTTACACTCTTCCCTGAGGCAAGAGCACGCCGTGTTCCCAAGCGGTCACCCGCCAAAGTACTAACCGCGCTCGAAACAGCTTAGTGATCTGCGGGAACCGGTGCTTAATATGTCGACAGGCCCTTGCCTAAAAAAAAAGGGATTAGTCCATATTTTTTTTTATATCTGTCAAACCATGTGTCAGAAATCTAATAAAAACTAATTTTCAACGAATAATTACATTAAATATAACTTTAAATCTGTAATGCTACTTTTTTATCCTAACAATTGTTGAAAATTAGCTAAATTTGGAACAGGCCCATTCGTACGCTAATTATTTGTTACCTTGGTAATATAGCCAGTTTTGTTACATTCGTCAAATTGTTTAAAACGATTTGATTTAAAAATTTTAAAAAAGCATTTGACTGAAACGCTAAAATTTGAACTATTGAAGATGGTCGGGTTTGGAGAAAGAAAATGAAGTCAAGAAGAAGGAACTGCGTTATTTCATGAAAGTCATCCGGATTTGCCACTTTTGCCGCGAAGTACAGTCAGCAAAGTTGAAAAGCAATTTCGAGAATTGGGCACATAAGACATGGTCTTCGAAGAAGACTCCCAAAAGTATTAAATGAAACTAAATTGGATATCTCATTTACCTTTCAAGAAAACCCAATTATACCAGCAAGGCAATTATCTCGTGACCACAATATCGATTATAAAACGGTGTTAAAGATCACTAAATCTACTGGGACAAAATCATTTAAAATGCAGCCGATACAAGAATTATTGGAGTATGACTCAGATAGAAGGCTAGAACTTTGCGAAGTTGTAATGGCCGCATTGGACAACCAACAAATTGATTTAGCTTGGATATTTTTTTTTTGATGGTGCAACAATTACTATAGACTCTGTTTTATTTATAGTTCGATTTAAAAAGCAGAGTTCAACTCTGCTCCTCGGCAGGCAGAGAACTGGATACGGTAGACCTGAGTTAGAAATGAGATCAGACCACATAAATTCAAAGTTTCGCTCTGATATACCATATAAGATCGTAATTATTGTACGGAACGTATGAAAAAACAAAACACCAGAAACTACTCCTGGGGCAATAATTTGAAACACGTATGGCTCCAAAACCAAAGAGGATACCGGAGCGGGAATACACGAAGTAAGACAGGAGAAAAATGGGTTTTTCTCTCTGGAAAAGTCTCTCACAGTGTTCCAAGCAGAAATCTACGCCATATTACAGTGTGCTTATGAAAACAATAGGAGGGCTTACCTCAGTAAGCGCATATTCTGACAGTCAAGCAGCCTTAGATCGCTAATATGCACGAAGGTAACATCAAGACTGGTATGGGAATATCAAGGGGAACTGGAGGCCCTGGCAAAAGTAAACAAAACAATATTGCAATGGGTACCAGAATATGAAGGTATTATAGGAAATGAAAAAGCCGATGAACTTGCGAGGAAAAGCTCAGAAAACCCAACCCAAGATGCCATATTTTACACGAGTGAACACAAAATCCACTGGAGCATCAGACACACCACTGTTAAAGCTTCAATAAGGATTCAGACCCAAGGCTTACAAAACAGCTTCTTCAAATGAACAGGAACCAGCTGAGAACCATTACAGGAATTCTGACAGAACACATGACTGTCAAGAACCATCCGCACAGAATGCAACTGTATAATGGAGACCGTAACTGCAGATTATGCAGACAAGTCAGGGAAACTGTACAGCACATAGTTTGCCATTTCGACTCACTAGATCGGAAGAGGCACAAATACTCGGACAACCAAATATAGAACCAGAGTACATCCTTACCCTCGTCCCAGTTGACCTACACAAACTAGTGCAAGGAACTGGGTGTAACAACTAAGCAGGGCGAGCACAGACCAAACCTGGCCTAAGTGCATCCGGCGCACCGACGGGCCCTCACAAAACAACATACTTTTTTTGTTCGTGTACAAACACATTGTGAAAGCATATCATCATTAAATCAACAATGTCTGAATCATGCATTAAGTGTATGCGTGCTTTAAATTTTTGACAATAATCGAAAAAGATACCAAAAGGTTTATTTCCATATGTATATCGTTCAAATGTCGTTTTTTGAAAGACAGTATACAAACCTGTCAATTACAAAATAATAATCTCCATATATCACAGTTTACTGAAAATTCATGTCTGAGCGCAGGAACTATAGTAAAAACGACCGTATTGAGAACATGTCACGAAACATATTTTACGTCAAGCCTAACAGGGATTTATGCGGGTGTAACTTTATATATTTTACAATGCGCTATGGATTTTTAAAACTGCAAAATACTTGAACAACCCATAGGTATACTACGTGCTTCTACGATATAGAAATTTAAAAATCCGAAAGCTTTTAGGAAGGCGCAAATGTGTGGCTTTCCTTTGCAAAATATGTTTTTAAAATATAAATTTGTAATTGTCCATGTTTTGATAAGTATGTATGAAATATAGAAAACTATAATATTTAGGTATTTGTTATACTGTGATTATAATAGTATATTGTTAACCAAAGACGAGAAAGCAAAGATAGACCCCGCATCTCATTCATAAAATTACTTTTGCGCCGAGCCTACAACTCACTGTTTATAAGAGGGCGATAGCATGTGTAGACTGAAATCCAGGCACTGAATCCGTTATTTTGTAAACCTGACACTGTCTCACTATTTTGTTTTTTCATAATTAACTGACAAAACTTTGAAAACGCTAAACTCTCACCACTTTTTATTTAATAAAGCTGGAAATAAATAATTTATTGTTCTTTATGTCAAAATTATCATTTTTCATTTCCGTATTTTTACTTGCCACCGCTAGGAGGCAGACATTGCCAAGTTTTGCACGATCGATCCGAAAAGTAAATTTATTATGACTGTTCGTTGACTGTATGGTTAAAGACAATTATAAAATATATCATCGTATTGCTGATTCACCGTGTTTTAAAATATATATATTTACTTCTCGAATTCATGAAGAATAGATGACTATGTAGGATACTTAAATCGTTTTGACAAGGTAACTATTTCATCATCAATTTTTACAGTAGTTCAGCTCAAAAGTTAGGTTAAGTTATGTCAAACTGACAATCAGGTTTCAAGTTCGATTCTGTTGCGGTTTTCATTTAAATCTCGATACGGACACAATTATAAAATATGCCAACTCGACCTTGAATAATCGAACTCAATACCTGTGTTGATGAAATTTTTAATTCGCTACGTGGATTCAGGATGAGTACTTCATGAAAATGTGGTAAGTTATTAGGAATACGAGAATACCTCTGGTGGTAGTCACAGAAGCTCTCTTAGCTGTCATTCTATTAGAAATTTTCTCAAAATGATTGTCGTTACTAGTAGTTTGACTAGTTTATATACAATACAACCCACAATAGGAGAATCTTTTAATCATTTGGCAACAGCGTATTATAAGCTCGTAAAAATTTCTTACTATTTCTATATGGTTTCATTCATGGAACTCGTCAGGAACTAAGTGGTAGCATGCATTTTAGTTCTTGTCGGGTCTATCTTTGCTTTCTCGTCGTTGTTAGTAATTAGGGTTTATACAGCTATCATTATTGCCCGAGCGTCCACACTCTTAAAAATAACATGGTATGGATTACTAAAATTTGGTTCTGACTATTTATTTTCGTGAAATCGGACTCAACCCAAAAATTAGTTTGTACAACCAAAAAAAATTGTCGTTATTGAACTTTTGAACTAATTAATAACATTAACCAACCCAACCTACAAATTTTAGTTGTTACAACGAAATTTTATATACGGATAACTAAATATTATATGGTACTCCCGTTTTTTAACCATACCTGTGTGTAAATATGGACAATTGGAAGTATTTTTTTAAGGAAATATTATTTTTCTTAATGATGCAATCTACAAATATTGCCAAAGCAATCATTTATTTGTGACAAACTTGAAATTTTCATAGAGTAACAATTACGTATTTAGTTACAACATTGTGTTTATTATCTTTTTTCTGTACTTTCTAATTGTAAGAAAGAAGTTGAATCATAAATAAGTAAAAATTTTATATTTTTGTCATTGCAGTTGCACATTAGAAAGTTTGAATGAACTGCTTATAACGCATGGCAAAATTAGCAAGTTGATTTGATAGAAATAACTTTAAAAAAAAGTCTGTTTCATTTCTAAAAAATAGTCATATGTAATTTATACTTAGTAACGAAAAATATTCCTTCCTAGGTCCCCATTTAAATAAAAAAAGCCTTGGTATTACTACTCTATTAGGTGTGCGTAAACTAATTGGAATTTTTGCTTTAAAAAAAATTATTTCCAATGTTCTCTCATGTTCTTTATAATACATACTTATGCAATACAAAACAGAAACACTAGATTTTTAACTTATTTTACTCAACCTTTTGGGTTGTTCAATTGCTTATAGAACTGAATTGTCCTTATTTAAATTTTCTTATCTGCAACTGCGATTATTAAAAAACAAAAAATATCCCCTGGACTTTCTATTTAAAATATACAGCTATATGAAATTCGTTGTACTTGGTCAGGGTAAAAAGTCATCAATATGACGTTCTTTTATAGAAATGGAACATAGAACAAAAACAAAACAAAAAAAATATTTTTAAGTTAATTCTCATCGGGTCACCTTGCCATGCTTTATACAAATCTCATTTAAACTTTCTAATGTACAACTGCAATGATAAAAAATAAAATGTTTACTTACTTATGATTTAACTTCCTTCTGCCAATAAGAACATACACAAGAAAGACAATAAACACAAATAAATTACATCAAATATTATCACATCCATTTTCCACACGGGCACGGCCATGAAAATGGTCAATTATTGCCTTAAAAACACGAAAAAATGGACACGGAACCGCAAAAGCACCCTAACATAAACATAACCTCCTGACAGTCCTGGCTAGAATGATGCCACATGTCACCCACCGGGCAAGGGCGAGAAGTCTCTGTTGATGCCGTTAGTTATAAATATGAAGAATAATATTACTTGAAAAGAAAAGTTAGTTCTGGTAACTAAGAATGTATCTTAATCAAAATTAACAAAATGATAGGGACTACAAATTCATAATGTTTTATTATAACAAGCTTATTTGATAAATACAAGTTTGTAGGAACCTTGATGTAACATTTAAATAAGATATATACAGAGTAAAATTCAGCTAAACAAAATATTTTATTTCTGCCAACTAATATGAAAACAAGATATTTTCTTTGTTCTGATGGCATTATTTTTTGGTAAATATAACCAAGAAAAAAATATTTTTTGTTTTCCTAACTAAAAATAGTTCTTTTCGGTAACGTAAACACGAGAACAAATAAAAATTAGTACCAAACACCAAGTCATTTTTAAGAGTGCAGTTTTTAACACTTTTGTCAAACACCTTAATTCAGCTTTATTGTTTAATAAATTAGTAGCAAATGTCAAATACAACAATACAAACGCAACATAAGGATGACGTTTATACAGGGTATTATGGAATTGACGCATTAAATTTAAACCCGTAAATCCTGATATGATATTTGAAAAAAAAATTTTATGTTGTGAAAAATTATAATAAATAGAATACAATACAATACTAATAGATAATATTACACAAGAAAATTGACCTTTTATTTTTTTGGTATTATGGCTTGATCCTGCCGCCACTGGAGGAGTTCAAAGTAAGAGTGATTTGTGTAGCACAAGTGTGCCCGCTATTTTTAGGGTAGAAGTTATTTCTAAAGAAAAAAATATCTCTTCCCCAAAATTTTCCCCATATCTCAACTCAAACTTCTTCATCGATCAAAAGTAGCTTTTAATAAAAAAGTACCCAAAGGTAGGACCTAATACGTAAATTAATCCCCTAAATACAATTGGCTGGGCACTTGGGTGAGCACTCTTAATTTCAAGGTGGATCAGTGCTCCCCCCCCCTCCACTCTGACGCCTATACTTTGTAGAACATCTCACCAGATGGCTACAACATTTTTAAAATCAACTTAGAAATTATTAGTTTTTTATTTGCATCAGATTTATATCTTTAGTCTAGCAGCAGTTTAAAGAACTTTTTATATTAAAAGTTTCTTGTGTTTAAACTAAAATGTACGTTTTAAAAGAAATATAGAACACATTTTATTTTATATCCTTCCATAAAATCTAAAAACTACTGGGAAGTACAAAATATGCTGCCACTCGGCTTTAACGATATGATTTATTACCTCGCAGTAAACCAACTTCGCTTGACTTATGTTTAAGATCTTGACTGTGAGCTTTTGTTCCCTTATTATGGCTGATATTGCTACTTATATTTACTTTCAAAATAAAATGTACAATTTTATTTTCAAAAGCCGTTTTTGTGAATATATTTGTCAAACTCAACTACTGGTCCTAATAATTGTAATTTAAATTTTTTAATATCTTAACTTCAATTGTGTAACTTCTGATTAAAATTTCCATAAATATTTCGACTTATACTGAGCTAGTCATTTGTAAATGCGCCGCAGGCAAAAATTTCAAGGCGTATTCACCATTTCTCAAAAACCGGTGTTTTAAACTACCTTGATAAAGAAGTACATTTGTTTGTGTATTGCAATGTTTTTGGTGAAAATTACTATTCAATGTGCGTACGGTAGGGTAACGGTGTGGGTGTGTTAGGGTAAAATTTTGCAAGCTGAATTAGAACCACTTCTTCTTATGCTACAAAGTTGAAATTTTACACAATGATTCAGTTTCGATGACAATGCATTTTTATGATAAGCATGATATACAGGGTGGTCGATAAAGTGTGTAACAAATGGATTTTTTTTTATTAGTTGCACAATCAAAATTTAATAGAAATTCTTCATTTCTCTTAACAATTTTCTTTCTCACACCTGGTTGTTAAACCTTTTATTCTACACTTAAATTCTTATAGCATCCAAAGCCACACACTTATATAAATTATCATTTTCACAATGTGATGTGTATTTTGATGATGATTTTCTTCCTATTCTACTCATTGAACCTTTATTTCATTTAATATTATAATCTTAGAGCTCTTGTTAAGATGATGTCTACCATTTTCTTCTTAATTTCATTTATTCTCCTGAAGATGAATGCTTCTGCATTTAAAACGTGTAGAGAATTTATATTTTAAAATAAAGTTTTCGTTAATATAACAGTGCAGGAAGACTTTGAGTTTTTATTTCTTTCTTTTATTCGGGTTTGTAGCTTTTGTCGGGCTTATTCGGGTTTGTTCGATTTTTTTTGTCGGGCCTCGCCTTTTGTGTAGGTTGGGTAGGGTTTGTCGGGGTCTGGATGTGTTCGGGTTTGTTCGGGTGTTGACTTTTTTTTTAATGATCGCTTTTGTCGGGCCTCGCCTTTTGCGTAGGTTGGGTAGGAATTTTTAAATATCCACTACACTTTAAGTATGTACTATTTCTTCAAGTTTTTTTAAATTATTAGTTTATTGCATAAATGTACACAGGGATGACAAAACAATGGATTTCCTGGGGACAGGAGATTGACGGCTATTTGACTGTCCGCTAACTGCTATTTTTTTCTTTATTACTATTACGGATACAAAACTTTTATTAACTATTTATTTTAATATTGTATGTATGTATATTGTTTTAACGTTTAAAAAGTATTTTCCGATTTTCTGTCTATAGTTAAGTAAAAAGACATTTGCTAAAACATAATTTTTATTAAAATTTCTACAAAAAATAACATCCGGCCTACCAAAATGTCAAGTTATTACCTTGGGAAAATTTTTTAATAAAAACCGTCTTAAACGACGCGATTCTGGAGCTAAGACTTAAAAGATGAAAGCAAATACAATTTTCTTCACGAATATGCTTTTTTAAGTCACCGAATAAAATGTTTCTTTTAAATTACGGAATAGGAAGTAAGAGGGAAAGCGCGTGAAAGATCTACCCTAATCAAAACGTAATATTTTGCGGCTTGGAAAATTTCTACTTTTGGGTAAAACAGAAAAAAAACGGAAATGAGGCATATTAAAGAAAAATGTAAAACAAGGGTTTTATGAGAGAAAGTGAAGTGCGAATGACGTGATAGAAAAATAATAAATAATATTTTCGAAGCAATACAGTGGTTTAGAAGTATAAACACCAATAGTAGCTATGATACTTTATAGTCTATTTCAGAAAGGTGTACAGTAATAAAATGTGAAATTTAGTCCAGTTTGGCTCAATTTTGGTGTCAGCCATAGGCGCAGGTACATTTTGTGCATTAAATTATTTAAGATAACTAACCAAAAAAAAAAGAATATATAACTTATATGGGTGCAAGTAAAAGGATTTGTAGCAAGACACAACACAACATTCAAAATGAAAGACGTTAAGCTACTATTTGATCAAGCCATTAAGAAAATGACACCAGAGAACTGGCGAAAAGCAGTCCATCATGTCATTCAAAAAGAGGAGAAAATCTAGGATATTGACCACCTGATCGATCGGACTGTCGACCTGTTAATTATAACGTCAAGTGTACCTAATACTATATACATAATACACACATTTGTCACACCATTTTCAGTGTTTGTGAATGGATAAGAATAGGCAAAACCCATAAATTGACCCAAACCCGGCTGGTACTACCTGTACTTGATGAAAATAAAGAATTTTGCAATGAAATAAAATTCATGCCAAATTATGAAAGTAACTTAAGTATTCGTTGGGTCACTCTGTAGTCCTCTTGCATACCTAATGAGCTTTTAACTCTTTGAATTTGGTAGATTCGTCCATGCTAAAATTTGCGGTTTATTTTGTCCCGAATTACAAAAAAACCAGGCAAATTAATGATTTGATCAGTGGAAAAGTGGCCTCTATGTGAGCGTGAGAAATTTATTTTCACGCAGCGCGCCGATGTTACCATTACACGGAGCCAACTAGCTTTTTATAACTGATTTTACATTTTTTTATACCTTATATAATATAATTATTATAAAATACAGAATCTTATTTTATTACCTGGTAATATAAAATTATATTAAAACCAATTTATTAGAAAAGTAGTACAATAATTTCTTATAATATTAAATTACGATATTTTCTAATAAGAAATATTATTTCTTTGCTGTTTTGTTATTTTTCATGCCTTCTTAAATTATTTTTTTATTTGCTTTTACTAGATTTTATTGTGAGAATTGTAAAATATATTCTTATAGTTTTTATTACTTAATATCTTATATGGTACGATATTTTCTAATAAGAACTATTATTTTTTTCTTACTCTTACTATATTTTATTGTAAGAGTTACTGTATTTTATTGTAAAATATAAGATATATTTTCTTTTAATCGGTGGATTTGTCTTCTGCATCGGAGTTGCTGCTAGGTGACGTAACTTTTTCCCTACTTATTTATTACTAAGAAATTCTTAAAAACGCGATTTAACTGTTTCTGTAGTTGCTCACGGATATTGGCTATCGGTAGAGTCTTAATAAGAACGAAACGGTCGTCATTGTCTACCTGTGCCTCCGAGAACCCATTGTTTTGGCGTCCCTATGTACTGGTGCACCGTTTTCCACTAACTTTTATTTCTATTTTATAAAGCGAGGCGTAAACGAGATAGTTCGCACCGCGGTGGTATACAATAAAGTCTAGTAAATCTTGCAAGAAAATCAACTAAATCTTACAATAAAATCTAGTAAAAGCAAATAAAAAAAAATATTTTTTATTAGAAAATATCGTAATATTTAATAAAAATTTTCATAAATTTTAATTGAAACTATTATGAAGATAACAAACTATTATAATAATTTATATTACCTAAAATAATACCCGTCGCTAAATGAAATATAATGATTTTATTGTAAGCGGTATTATCCTGGATTGTGGTCTTATACAGGGTGCTACAAATTCATGTGCGTACAAGGGGATCTCGAAAACGGTAAGAGATACAAAGATATTTTAATTGAGGCGAAGATGCATATTTTGGGGCTTAATAATTTAGTGAAAGAAAATTGTAAATATTCCAGATGCTTTCGGAGATATCCGAAATTTTTAGTTTTGGTTTTCAATTTTTTGCGCCTTCGTTTTTGAAAAAACAAAAACACTTTCTCATAGCCGTTCTTTATATTTTACAAGATAGCGTTTTTAGTTTTCAAATTGGACGTTGTGTTCTTTATATATTTAGAATTAATTCTTTTTTAAATACGGACCTGGAATTTTTTAAACAGGTTTGATACTGTCAATATCTTATGTATTAAACAACCAACTGTAATTATTGTTATTATACATTGCATTTTATTGGGCATTGCCCATTTGTTTGTGAGTAATGTTTAAAAATTATGAGGCTACAGTAAGATTTCATCATGCATCCATTGTTTTTGCTAATGCTCCCTAAAAAACTATTATATATGTGCACTCTATGTAAGCCTAAAACTAAAATCTGAATAAAAAATTCTACCACAGTGCAATTACCGAAGAAAAAGCTACAGTTCAAAATTATTATTTTTTATTGAAATCGATTCATCGGTTCTCGAGAAAATTAACTATGAAACTGACAATAATTTTTGGTTGTGAGTTATTTTTGCGGCTAAGTGTATTTGCGATATACCAATTAAATTGCAATATTGAGAAATACAATATAAAGTTTAAATTAGCAGTCAGTTTTTTATACGTTCATACAGTACTAACATTATAAATAATGTAAAATACTAATTTAGAATTTTAGCGGAGCAAATATTCCGTAGCATCATTAGGTTAAAAATAGGTAAGCAAAGGACTCATTAAGCAGGTAAATTATTAACAGATCCGTTGTGTACGCCTTTAGACAGGTAAGCTGTATACCAATTAGTTAATATCTTAATCTGCAAGCAAAAGATAATGCTAAATAATAAAGCTTATTTTGGTTATTATTAATTCATGTTATAATTTTCGTTTACGGCGCCGCATTGGAATAGTAAAGGGGAGGTTTGAAGGTAAAATAATTATGACTAAAGGCTTGTGTTGGCATAATTAAGTTTATAATTAATCTTATAGTAAATATAATTTGTACAAAAAGAGGCAACTGATTTGTGATGGATCGATTTTCTATCAGTGGTTGTTTTAGTGGCGTAGCCAGAAAATATTTTTGTTTTTGTAAACGTTTTTATTGGATATTCCTAGCTAGCTCTTTATTTAAAAAAATAAAAACATTTTTTATATTTATTAAAAATATGAATATTGGTGTCAATCCAAAATTTTAATATAGGACGTACGTGCGATTTTCGGGCTCGGTTTTTTATGATTAAAAATAAAGTAAATAACGCTCATTACGCCAAAATTGATTATTTTTTCAGAAATCATGTATTTTAGGAATGTAGATCTAAGAACAGTTTTTGGTGCAAATGCTTAGGTTGCTAAAAACTTCTTCTTACGTGCCGTTTTGTATATTTATAATAAAGCAATCTCGTTTCTCCCGCACTATTTTTTTAAATTTTAAATTATCTCACTTCTTCCATAAAAAATGTTTCAATTAAAATTTTTACTTTAATTTTTCTCTTTAAAAATAAATACCTAATTGTTTTTAGTTTTTGTTGTAAAAATATTTTATTGCATTCGGTTGTATTTTTGTTGATTTAAAATAGCTCTAAAAAAGGGAAAACGGAACAAACAGGTATATAACAGAAAAATACTATAAAATATTATTCTTTTTACTCGTTTTCTATTAAAATTGCATCATAAATCAATAACTAAAACGACATGCGTCCGAAACCTTAATCTCTCTATAAAACAGGACTTTTAGAAGGAAAAGTTTAAAAACTAAACGTTTTTTACAAGACCTTCGTAATCTAAGCTAAGAATACATTATTTAAAGATTTAAATTAAGAGTCCAAACGTGACACGAAAAATTAGATTGCAATTAGATTTTAAGACCCGAGGGGGGGGGGGGGGGGCTGCAGCCCGTCAACCCCCGCTCCCTAAATAAGCAACTGGTTGCTTGTATACCTGCGAACAAACTGACGTTGCACAATCATTTTTTGTGGAAACAAGGTCACCAATATACTATACGCAATTTTATGACTTATCAGTCCGATTAATAATCGTGCAAGGTTTGTAATTAGAACAGAATAACGCATCGTAATCCGTTGTCAAATATGTAATTGGGATGCAGCGTCGCGTCGTCTATTTTCAAGTTCTAAGAATCATTAAAGGAATAGAAGCCGGTTCGAGCGTTGAACGACAGCATTGTCAGTGTTAGTAGAATTACATAATTTAGGACAGATGGTACCGAAACCTCAGGAACTCACATGGAATGAAACATGTTTTGAATAATAATTTTTTAAAATAAGACAGACTGACTCATAGTGGCGGCTCGCGGTCTTAAAAAATGGTGAAGAGCTGGTATAGTGCGGGTACTTAAACAAACATTGACTAAAACCCGTAAAACAAAACGTCTCTCTTATACTCATCTGTCCAACGACTGAATGGAGTTTCCAACAAATTACAAACTATGCCATTAATTGGGATCATTTTTAAAACACACAACTAAGTAGGTACGTACACTACTGAATTAGGTTACTAAAAAATAAAAACGAAACTTTTTAATCTCACAGTAAATTACGTAAAAACAATATCTATAACCGTAAGTTTCGCGAAGCCTCAAAATAAATACCTTAAGGTGAGGCGAACCGATGCTAAAACAATGGTGCATACGACTAATCTATTTTTAAATTGCCCTTCATCACAATGCAAAATTGTTACATGCTGTGTGGGTAACTGACGTCACGTAACCATAGCAACGGTGAATATCAAAGCCATTCTGGGCGTCGGGTCTTCACTTGCATTGAGCTAACGGATGCGGTCGGCTGGTATGCGCAAAAATGCACGAATGTTTATAATTATTGTTCATCGGAGTTAACCGTGGCCCTATTATGCATAGCTACATTCGGATTAAATTAATATTATTAATTCGAACATAATTATTTTTGTACGGGCTAAAGTTGTAGCTGTATTGGTACATTAAGATTTAATATTGTCGAAAAACTTTCCTTCTGGTTTCCTACTTCACCTGACGAGCCGCCACTGCTGATTCAGTGTTGTATTTAGAAGGAGGGGGGGGGGCAATAGATTTAAGTTGAAGATGTTACGTTAGTGCTGAATATGATAAATTCGATTATAGTAAGGCTCATTGTGGTTGTCAAATAAAAAAAAATTATTAACCCTAAAATAATCTATAGTGATTCTTCTATTAAAAGACGGACTTTGAAAGTCATTATATATACTATCTATGATTTTTAATATATGTATTAATAATTATTTTTTATAAACAAATAATCAAAATCGTGAATTCTATATAAATCTTTTAAATTTAATAGTCTTTCATCTTTGTGAATTTACATATATACATATAGATATATTTTTTACTTAAATACCCCATCAAAAGGAAACCACTACGTTTTTCTTTAAAGATATTTATATATACTGCTCCCTAGAGAAACGTAAAAGAGTTTCGCATTTCTTGAGACATATAGATTTAGCTATTTGATACTGTCTCAAAGCGGAGTCCTATTTCTCCGTAAATAACTTTAAAAACTACGGTCCTTTAAAAATAAATTGTTCATGAGGTTGTGTTTTATTGCTTTAAAAAAAAATCAAACCTCATTTAAAGCAATGAACTTGTACTTTGGTTAATACAGGCCGATGTATTGCATCTTGGTACGAAAATATTGTTCCATAGAGTGAACATCACGAAGCTTATTTAACTTATATAAACTTGAAGATTGGCACCAATGCACTTAACAAACGCGGGCGGGTGGCTGACAGAGGTTCAGGTCACGAGTCACGCGTATTTGTTGCATATCTTTCTAGCTTACTGCCTATCGCCTATCTCGCTCGCTTCCACTAATACAAAAGCAGTTATTTTGCTTTCTCATAGGGCTAATATAAAGTGACTAAGTGACAACTCTGCTGATCGGACGGTCATACGGGATTCTTATATAGCGATCTAATTTACGATTAATCGGCAAGAAATGATGTTCAATTATATTAACTTTTCGGTTCCGGTCATCTACATACACAGAAATATTGCCGGATATTACACGGATTAAAAGTTAAATTAAAAGATATAATTTTGGTTGGCGTTTGTTTCATTGTTCCCAGTATAGGAAATGCTTTTATGCCTATATTGTATGCACCACACTACCTTAAATCAGAAACCCATATAAAAGAAATGTGGCTTTGGAAACTTTTATGAACAGGGACTTCAGGAAGAAAATAAAACCAAGCGTTTTCGATGAAAATCGTTTTTAGATTCGTTATCTGCTCCCCAGAATACATAGTTCCTGAAAAAGTAATCAATTTTGGCGTGGTGAGCGCCGTATAATAGATATTTACCGACAGCTAAATAGCCGTTAGAAAAATTGCACTACTATAAATTGTCTCTCTCCGAAGCGCTAAATTCGACAGTGATATACGTTTTCGTATCATCTGTTTATAAATAATTAAAGACCCTTCGCTGTCAGGCTAACTAGTCTAGTCGGTTGGGAAATTTCGACATTATTTAGAACTTCCAACCTTAATATAACAAAATGCTAAAAGTCTTGAATATTAATACATTTTTAATTTTAACCACGGTTTGTTAGTTAAATAATGTTATAACTCATAATATAGAATTATTATTGCATTATAATGGATCTAGTCTAGAGCAACAAAATCGACTAAATGCGATAATATAAAAACTTGTATTATTCTGCGTAAAGCTAGTAGTATAGAAAACGGGGTTCTAGGTAGATTAATGTTTCGGAGATAACATTCCATGAATTATGCTAACAACTTTTCAGACAAGGCATATTTATTTAGCTAAAAGAAGTATGGCAAGTAGGATAATAATAATATTAATAATAATAATAATAATAATAATAATAATAATAATGTATTTATTTCTGTATTAAACAATAGTATTACAATTATTATATTAAAATAAGAGTTATACAGGGTGTCCGGTAACTTACTAACTAACTGGAGATACTAGACATCAAACTAAGCCGATTAAGTCATATAAGTTTATAAGTTTTTTCGGATTGTTACTCGTTCTAGAGATAGAGGGTGTTGAAAGTAAATGTTTATTCCCGAAAATAAGCCATAATTTTAAAACGGTTTAATGAATCGAATTGAAAGTTGGCAATGTTATGTTTTTATGAGCAAGAAATAAGAATTTGTAGAAATTTTTAAGTTTCAACTAGAGGGCGCTAGTTGCATACACTGGGCTTCATAAATCTATATTTTTTTTCTTACCTGTGATATTAGGTATTTTTCAATTATAGTTTCCTAAAGAAGGGTATTTTCTGAGTCAAAAAGTGTACTTGATTCATCTTAATATCTTTAACGATTTTCGAGATATTTTCCTTAAAACATCCCAAAGCATAAAAAAAACAGTATATGTAGCGCCCTCTAGTTTGAAACTTCTCTCTAGAACGAGTAATAATCCGAAAAAACTTATATGACTTAATCGGCTTAGTTTGATGTCTAGTATCTCCAGTTACTCTACGGCCCATAAGTTACCGGACACCCTATATAATAACAATCATATATAGAATAATCAACAATTAACTAACCAGTAACTTCTCATAAATAACAATGGTTAAAACAATTTTTGCATAATCAAAGTGGCCCGGCTATCTTAATTCTTGATTTACCGACTAGACTACTTTGATTGTGAGTAAGTTATTTCTAATAATGTTATTTATATCAGAGTCAAAGTTATCTGGTTAGTTATTTATTGTTGAAAATCTTCGTACCACGCAAGGTATTTCTTTTAGTTAATTTAGTGTAAATGTATATCTTTGAAAATAAATATTTTGGTTTATCTGACTGTGAGGTATTTATATGTAGTCATATGTTTGGGGAAACCATTAGTTGGATTGGATTCGCTTTGAAGGTTTATTTTCGATCTTAAAAAAATGTAAACGGAAAGCCTTGTTCAACTATGTTTTGACATGTTTGCGTGTGGATTTTTTTGTGTTTACTTTCATCAAGAAACTCTGATAAAAAGCAAATTGAGATCCTAAATCATGCATTAAAGAATATTACGATAAGTAAAAAATACTTTTATTTTGTGACACGAATGTTTTTTTTTTCGTAAAATAAATATTTATATTTTGTGGCCTTATTTATCAGCATACAGCGCTGCGAATTAAATTAAGGATAAATACCATAGTAATATCTTGATCCCCATAATATATACTTGTGGAATTAAAGAAAATATACAAAAAACTATTAAAATGAATAGTGATGACCAGAGTTGGTTCTTTTTTAGCTTTATATGTAGAAATCGGCAGAGCGCCGACTAAGAAGGGGAAAATTTAAACACTCGACCCGACAGAAAAAAATTACGCCTCGGCGAAATAAGTGGCCGCTCGGCCGACCAGCATCGGCATTTAATTTACGCACAGAAGGTTGCAATATTTGCATAAAGTATTAAATTTATTGTTAGATTTCCCGAATAAAATATTTACGAGAGAGAGAGAGAGAGAGAGAGAGAGAGAGAGAGAGGGGGAGAGAGAGAGAGAGAGAGAGAGAGAGAGATTAAAACTTTAAAATAAATATTCAACCTTTTTTTTGAGAAAAAAAGGTGTCATCCGTCAAACTAGAACTTCTTGAGAACCCCTTAGTCAAATTTTTGCATCAAATTTTCAATTAGATAAGCCATGACACGATGCCGCGTTTCACGTTGGTATGGAAGGCTCTTAATATGCATTACATAGATATGAGCGAGAAACATAAGTCTACGTTTACTTGCGTGCATGTATAATATACAAAAAGAGATTGGGTTGGTATTTTATTTATACTTTATTTTGTCTGTCTGCAGACTTTGGTAACGCCACCAGTTGGGCTAAAAAGAAAAGTAATGACTTCTTGCAATAACAATTTAATAATAAACACTTCGTAATAAGAATATCTCATAACGGCATGGTATTTATGTTAGAGTTATTATTTCTTATTTGAGGATAGTAATATATTCTCGTTACTAAAGATTTGTTTTCAAGTCAATATTACCCTTTTTGTATGATATTTTTGTAATTCTAATAATTTATTTGTATTTGGTCATCTTTTTGCCTAAACTCTTTATTAGGTTTATTTAAATTCGTTTCGCTTAAGCTTACCCTCTAAATTGTAGTTTAATGTCCAAAGGTCACAAATGAATCTTTCTCTTTCTCTCTTACCAGGAACTTTAAGGTTCTTATCATACATCAGGAGAATAGATAACGAGGCCGTGGGGTGTAATCAGCTTTGTTTTGGAGAGGAAGTATCGGCACGAATAATCCTTTCTAAGGACAAGATGTTACGATAAGGGTGGTTTAAAGTTATTTTATAAAGTAGGAGTATTTCTAGGATATTAAATATATGATGCTGTTCTTATAATGAGCCTGACGGCTTTCTTTTACTAAAAGCACTTTCGGAAATACTTTTTTCTATCCCATATAGATAACTGTTCTTTCCTTTACAGTGAAGTGATTGGATAAGGGGAATATTCTGGTAAACTGAACGTATATAATTTTATATCCATCCTTGTTAGGGTATGAAACTGACCAATCACAGATCGACAGGTTATAAACAAACCAAACCTACACGTCGTAATTTTTACGTGTCGTTGTATGACACTAACAAAAGTGAGATAATATACTTCAAATAGATGCCAATCTGTCGTATAAAATTTGTATTTTTTTATTTGATTTAAAACATTTCTATTCCAGATTCCATGCACACCCCCATTTTTTCTAAAAGTGCACGAAATTGTACGAAAATTTTAGATTTAAGATTTATACAGAAATTTTCACTTTCTTATTTCAAGAATCTGAAGTTTCCCGCTTATTTCTAGACATTTGCTACAAGATTTAAAGCATCAACTCTATATTCAAAATAAACATTTGAACTTGCTTTTGTTGATTTTTGCGATGCAAATAATTTTCCAGCGCGATTTTATAAGATTTCTAAAAAAATACTTTAATTTTTTAAGGTTATGTTATTTTGTCAATTTTGTAGCCGGTATCACTACAGTATTGCAATTGCTCTTTTAACATTTACTAATTATTAAAAATAAATTACCTTAGCGAATGTTAAAAGTTATTAATAATAATAATGTTACAGTATAACAATTTGGTTCATGAATTTGCCAACGAAATGAATATTTCTTTAATTATTTTATCATCTTTCTCAGAATTTAAACGATTTAAAAAAAATATTTTATAGGGTTCGTAAAATATATACATTATTCGTAGAAATTATATATTATACAACTCGAATAGATTGTCCATATTGCGCTCGAAAGATTGCTTTCTTCCTTGTGCGATGTGAACAAATTACTATTTTGGAGAGGGCTTAAGCCCTATCGCAGCAGGGGTATAATTGATACTGAAAAATGTTTACAGACGTGTACAATTTTTTTTTAAATAAAAGAGTTTTAACTCTTGGCTAAGAATTGAACTCACACCATATTATATCGAGTGACATAAAAAAGTGCTTCCTCCCCAATTTTTTTCGTAATTTTAGCAGTAAAGATTGAAAAATATAAGACGTTAATAAGTATGTCAATTGCAATTTTTCGGCCAATGTAAACCTTCCAAACTACTTCTGGTTTAACCGGAAGTAAAATCAACTTTTAAATTTTGAATAGAAACCCCTTATTTTTATTCTATATTTAAATTCCATAGAAAATTCTCTTTTCAATGACATATCAAACTTTAGCATTTGTTTTAAAAATGGCCTCTTAGATTTTTGTTTATTTTTCTTATTGTCCATAGTTTTGGTAAAACAAGGTAAGCAGTAAAGAGTAGGCCATGAAAACGTTAAAATAGCACATTTTAACCTACTTAATAGTATGAAATTGACTTGCTGGAGCAAAATGTATCCGCTAGGGTTATTTTATTTAAACGTGTTTCCTAAAAAAATAAAGCGAAATTTCTCTATATTTTTAAATGGCAACCCATCTTTACCTTACTATAATAATATTGTTCGTTTAATTTTCTTTCTAACGACGTATCACAAGTTAAAATTATTTATTAGGTCGTAGTAGAAATGAACAAGAAACATCATGAATGCAATTTCTAGACTTGAATAAGCTATAAGAAATTTAGTCAAGACCAGTCTAGTGTAGTTATAGTGGAAAACAAAAATATTATTTCTGCATTTATTAGACCAAAATGTCAAATGGTATTATATAATAATAATTACGAAGATTGAAATAATGAATTCTTTTCCACGGCATACTTGACTTAACTTCTCATGGCTTATACGGCTCTAGAAATTACATTTATGATATTTTAGAAAAGAAGGTTCTTTAGCGGCAGGCGGACAAAATAGTGCATCTATCTTTTGCATTGAGTACACAGAGACGCCAAAGGTAATGGGGGGTTCCCTGGGGCACAGGTAGACAATGACAGGCTGTTTCGTTCTTATTAGAACTCATCAGAAAGCCATAACCTGTAAACGACCCCCAGTACAGCGAGATTATGCTTTCAAGGCATTTTTAAGAAATAAAAACGCGATGAAAACCCAGGAACGCCATCTATAATAATCAACTCAATCCAGAAGATAGTCGTGACGAAGCAACAATAAACCAAATACGTTAGGCCAACATACAGTATAGGTAACATTTATCGCATCCCCCAAATTTTCTACGGATTTGTAGATTCAAATAAGTTCGCGCTGCAGTATACCCACTGTGCGCTGCCAACCCGTAATACAATGCCGTGTTTTTAAAATAAAGTAGTAGAGTTTAGTGTCCGTATAATTAAATAGAAAAGAAGGTTTTTTAGCGGCAGGCGGACAAAGTAGTGCATCTTTTGCATTGAGTACACAGGGACGCCAAAGGTAATGGGTTCCCTATAGATGGCGTTACTGGGTTTTCATCGCGTTTTTAATTCTTAAAAATGCCTTGAAAGCATAGTCTCGCTGTACTGGGGGTCGCTTACAGGTTATGGCTTTCTGATGAGTTCTAATAAGAACGAAACAGCCTGTCATTGTCTACCTGTGCCCCAGGGAACCCATTACCTTTGACGTCTCTGTGTACTCAATGCAAAAGATAGATGCACTACTTTGTCCGCCTGCCGCTAAAAAATCTTCTTTTTTATTTAATTATACGGACACTAAACTCTTTATTTTATGATATTTTGTTAATTTCCACTATTACCTAAAAAAATAAATATTAATTTGTGATACACCTTTAGAAAAGATATGAAATCATTAATTTTATTATAATAAAACAAAGATGGGTTGCTATTTGAAAAATTCGAGAAATTCCGTTTTATTTTTTTAAAACAGGTTGTAAATATAATAGCTTTAACAGACACATTTTTCTGAAGCAAGTCAATTTTATATTATAAAGCAGGTTAAAATAAACCATTTTAACGTTTCCATGGCCTACTCTTTACCACTTACCATGTTTTATCAAAGTTAAGGACATTTTAGAAAACAAAGGAAAATTGATCTAGGCGGCCATTTTTAAAACAAATGGTAAAGTCTGATATGTCATTGAAAAGAGCATTTTTCATAGAATTCAGGCATCCAATGAAAATGGGGAGTTTCCACTTAAAATTATAAGTTGATTTTACTTCAGGTTGAACCGGAAGTGGATTTAAGGAGTTTGAATTGGCACACGAAAGTCTGAATTACACACTTGTTAACTCCTCAAACTTTTCAATCTCTACTTTTAAAATTACGGAAAAAATTGGCACTTTCTTGTGTCACCCGATATATCAAACTGTGTTTTCTATTCATTTTCAGTGGTTACTTCAACAAATTTTTAATATCTTAGATTTGTGATTTTTTAATGAATTTCAATCTCGCAGTACGCAGTATTTCAAACAGTAACTGTTTTTATTGAATTGCATGTAATGAATTGTATGCAATGAATTACATGTAATGAATTGTAGGTAATGAATTACATGTAATGAATTGTAGGTAATGAATTACATGTAATAAATGAATTAACGTAAATTACAATGGCAACATTTAAGGCGTGAACCAAATATTCTTAAATCGGTTAACAAGTATCGTTGGTTTCTTAATGTCACGTAAAGCATTTCAGGAACTTTAAGGGTCTTAAGGGACGTCACGGGAATAGATAACGAGTCGTCCCAGTTTAATCAGCTTTGCCAAAGGGCTCGAAAGAAGCATTCGAAGGATTCGACCTCTTTAAGTCCGGCATGTTGTTATAACGATGTTGACATTGTCCTGTAAAGATTTTAGTCAGGATTCTTGGACATTTATCCGGTAGTTTACCCCAATACCTTCTTCCGGTTTTTAATTTTACATTTTGAATTCGATTATTTTTAGTTATTTCTCGTATACTCGGTATATTAAAAAAAATATGCGATAATACTCTAGAAGCAGCACTGGTTCAAGGAAGAAGGGGGTTAAAGGGGCTACCAGCCTCGGACGGTGGGACATTTTTCATTCAGGGGTTTTTAAAATTGTGACAAGCTCTTTAGATAAATGTGCTTAAGTCAGTTTCATTAATGGAACATTCTGTGATTTTTCCTAGTAACGTGTGTAAAGAATACATGTTGCATGCACATGTTTATTTAGTACAGCATAGACTAGATAATTATTTATGCATTTTTTGCCTTATCTACTTGGAAGCGGAAAAACTGCACGGAAGTTGTTAAACAGTGCCAGCCATACTTGTAGCCTTAATATACTCATAGGTATATGAAAATATATCAGGACCTAATTTATATAATTTCACCAAACAGCAAACCATGAGATGCTCTTCCTGTGAAGCAGATATCAGTAATAGATCATCTTCTATATCATACTGCCTATTATGGTTTCATAAAGGCTGCTCTCAGTTTACTAATAAGGAATTTAACACATAATTAGCGATGTGGAAGAAATCCAATGACACTTCCTAGACATGCGATGGCTGCGCAAGTCACACCCAGTCAGGAGGCAAAGAATCCACTACTAAGAACGTTTTAGGCCCCAAGACTCCTCAGACTGATAACCTGCCTAGCCGTGCCACTCGACAAATCTGCAATCGCATCTCAATTGGCTCGGGGGTTATCAATGTGCAGCGTGACGACCCAAATTCTGATCATCCGATCAACCCATTCCGAGGTATCACTACACGACATTGTAAAAAAGTTGATCCAAATAGAGTCCCAATATCACGTTCTGCTTATTAAATACGAGGAGCAAAGAAGAATAACCGCAACACTTCAACCAGAAATTGATGACCTCAGGCAAAAGCAGATGTCATCGATGGTAGTACACCCAGCGCCACTACTAATGATGTCCTTTCAAGAGTGAAAGACAACTACATAAGAAAAATCTTATAATATTTGGCGCACCAGAAGATACCCCTTCGGAAGGACAGTCTAGGCATCAGTAGGATATTATAACCGCCATGGATATAGTTTTAAAAGCCTATTCGGATGCTAAGGTCGAGAATATCAAAGCCTTTCGCGTTGGTCGTGATAACCATTCAAAAGCTAGACCAATCAAAGTAGTATTGGACTCCAGCGCTGACGTTAAAACTATTATCCGCAACGCAAAAGAAATAAGAAAAATAGATTTCTTTAAAAACATTTTATTTAGTTAGTTTAGTACCCCTAAACTGACTGAAGAATATAAACCATTTAAAAACAATCTTGGACTCTCGGTTACAAAATGGCGAAACCATTCTTGACATAAAGTATCAAAATGTTTTTTTTAAATTATTAAGATAAAAGGTACTATGGGTACTAAGTTTGTCTAAAAGTGCGTCATCATCCTCGGACTTAAAAAATCCTGATAATATCAAAATGTAAGAAGACTCAACATAAAAACAGTTGATGTTTATAAAGCAGTTTGTGAGACTGATTATGACTTCATTGCAATTATTGCGAGCTGGCTTCAGGATGGAGTTTCTTTCAGTGAACTTTCTGACAATTATCGATGTTTCGCTGTGATAGGGATCTAGAAGGAATGGGTGTGCCACGAGGTGGTGGTGTGATATTGACAGTGAACAACAAACAGAAAGCAGTTGAAATGGATTTTCAGACCGCAGTGTTCGCATCAATATTATTAAGGTAGATTTAGTGGGATGTAGGGTAGGCATTAACTATGTCACACTGCTCATAGTACTTACCTATATATAACCAAACGCATTTTAAAATGACTTAACAATACTCTTTAAATGTTCAAAGAAATTATACCTACTATAAAATTTTTAAAAAGATAACTTTACTCGTTTCCGAGGTCACTTAGAGTAAGTCATATTTGATGGTATTCTTATAAAAATGTTTTCTCCCTGTGTAAATATTTTTATCCAGCATTATGTAATCCAATCCTGCATTAATATAAAATTCATGGTATCAAAACAAAAGTGTCACAGAGAAACACCTCACAAATCAAACTCTTTTTGCCCAAAGTTAAACAGAATTTATGACTGGTAATAAATTGGATAATATTTTTCATTGCAGAGGCGCTTGTTGTATACTAGAAACTAAAATTGTTAGTTTGAAAATGGCGCGACAAGTTTAAATTATCCACGCAATAAAATGAAATATTACCGTATCGTTGTTGCATTTTTAAAATACCAAAGCAAAGTAATAATTTATATTTGTTTTTAAGCTGAAAAATTTATTATTATGTGCATGTTTTATTTTGGAAAATATAATATAATACAATATCGCCATAAAAATTTAAAACGAAAAAATTATTTTAAAATTAATACAATGTTTATAAAACGGAACAGAGCGCGCTCATGATTTAAATAATATATGGTTTTAACCTCTTGATTCGATGAGACCATTCTTAAAGCGCTAAAAGAGATTTTTTTTTGTGAATTACATTTATTAAAAATTGGAATATTTTCTTGACAGAAAAATAATTTTATCTTAAAATAGCTTTATTTCTATAAACTATAAGCTGCAAAATTAATTTATTAGAGACGACAGAATTAAACGATAAACCTACGAGTGCTTAAAAACTCTTTTAAATGTTTATTTTATGCCACCCACGCCTTAACCTTCCTATGTATCTTCCTTTGACATTTAGATAAAGTTCATTGAAATTCTAATATGGTAAAACAGCCAACAGTTAGACAATTATTTTGTCTAATTGCATTTTCAACTGTTTAATTACTCGTTAATTATTGTAAAATCAGAGATTATGCAAATACATTATTTTTAAAGTTTCTATTTATCTTTTCAACATGTCTGACTTAGCGGAAGGGTTGCAGGTTTGCGCAACCCCAAAAATATAACAAGAAAGAAATAAAATATAAACACACACATTTATACTTGAAGAAATAGTCCATACTTAAAGTGGAGTGGAAATTTAGAATCAAAGAAATAAGAACACAAAGTCTTCCTCCACTGATATATTAAAGAAATATTTAAGGATTGAAAAATTCTCTGCATATTTCGAATGCAGAAGCATTCATCTTCAGGAGAATACATAAAAAAAGAAGAATTATTAGATATTACCTTAACGGAGCATCAAAATTTGTAGGTACAAAGAAACCGGTTCAATGAGTAGAATGGTGAGAAAATCATAATGTACCTTGCATTATGAAAAAAGAAAGAGATAATGTGGGTTTATGGCTTAGGGCACATAAGAGTTCAAATGTAGAACGAAGGGTTCAGCATCTGTATATGAGAAAACTATTGGTAGATTATATTGAACAGAATGTAAAATTGAAGAACTGTTTAAGAAAAAAAATCATTATGAGAACTGTGGAACTGGAAGTTTGAGGAAGAAAAAGTATATAAAAAAGTATTGAAAAAGTTCCTTATCAAAAAAGTTCTAGACTATAGATGTAAATGTCATAATGAAGTATGTAATATATTCTATAGTCTAGAACTTTTTTTATAAGGAACTTTTTTAATACAAAACGCCTAATTCAATCAACAAAAAAAATTTTATCCGAAATTTTAACCCAGAAATATCCTAAAGAATATGTTCTACGAACAGTTTTCGTAGAATGTGAAAATATTATCAACTCTCGACCATTGACTCACGTTTCCCTCGACTCAGACGAAGCCGAAGCGCTAACTCCAAATCATTTTCTAATTGGTCCATCACATGCATCTCTACCATGTTCAAATATTGACATTGAAAATCTGAACCTCATGTCAAAATGGAGAGCTGCTCAAAAACTGACTGATTATTTTTGGAAACGCTGGAAACGCCCTTTTTGGTTAAAAGGCCCAAATGGTACGAAGAATCAATTCCAATAAAATTAAATGATATCGTCATCATAGTTGATCCCAATGGTCCTAGAAACATTTGGCCTAAAGGTCGAATAATTCAACTATATCCAGGACGAGATAAACGCATTCGAACAGTCGATGTAAAATTGGCAAATGGAAACATTCTCAGATGACCCGCATCAAACTTTGTATTTTAGACGTTCAGACAAACAAAGAAGAGTAATTTTGCCCAAGAACAATTACTGGAGGGAAGAAATGTTATATATTATTTTTACTGTATATTTTATTTTTAGTTTAGTGTTTTAATTGTTGTAATTGGATAGTAACGAAAAAACAAACAAAAGGTTATATACTTTTTTCTTCCTCAAACTTAACTTATTTGAATGGGATTGCGGTTGGGTTATCTTTGGAATTCAACAGGTGAGGCTCCTGACAGCAGCATTGATTGGACTTGTCAACTTATGATTTGTCATCGTCAAATGTAATTTGAAAGTTATTGGATTTGTTACTAGTCATTATTTTTACCTGGGTAATTATGGTAAGTTACACAATAGAAGAAAAAGTCACTATGATAAAATAGTGCTATGCGGGGGAAAGCTTAGGTATTCTATCTGATATGTTTACCGTTTATTTCCCTGATAGACCCATTCCTACCAAGTCGGCACTACAGAAAGTTATTACTAAGTTTGAGGCGATAGGCGCTGTAATAAAGAACACTATAAATGCACAATACAGAATTATGAGAGAGCTAGAGAAAACAATTAAAAAGCCGAAATACGTTCTTTTTTTTAGTCGCCCACCCCCCTTAGCAAACCCTGAATTCGTCACTGTAGCGAAGCTATCCTGTAGTCAATCCTCCGCCGATAAATCCGAAATGCAAAAACTTGGGGGACTTATTCTAACGTGTGTTATATATTAATAAGTATCTTGCAAAAAAACAATATTTAAAATTAACATACCGGTATTTTTTATTGTGAAATAAAAAAAAATTAAGATTATTAATTATATTAATGGGTGTTACCCTCGCGTTTCTAACGTATAAGTTGCCACTGAGCTGACTACTTCAGATTTTTTTAACTCCATAATCCGTCCCAGGTAATAAAATGGGTCCCTTCTAGATATTTTACTCTAGGCGTCAGAGGTGGACTTCAGGTAAATGTAAAAAATATTATTTTTACCTATAATTACCGTATAACACCGACCGACCCTTTTTATCTATTAAACCCCCTGGGTAGCCAGGTAGGTAATAATGATAACATTTAAACACCTAATTATGCAGTGACAATGGGTATGTTTATATAAATGATTTATTAGGGGTAAAACCAAGACGATATACTTTAGGATTGACTTTGCCCCTATTATTGAATTCGTCACTGTAGCGAAGCTATCCTGTAGTCAATCCTCCGCCGATAAATCCGAAATGCAAAAACTTGGGGGACTTATTCTAACGTGTGTTATATATTAATAAGTATCTTGCAAAAAAACAATATTTAAAATTAACATACCGGTATTTTTTATTGTGAAATAAAAAAAAATTAAGATTATTAATTATATTAATGGGTGTTACCCTCGCGTTTCTAACGTATAAGTTGCCACTGAGCTGACTACTTCAGATTGGTTTGCAGTGCAATGCAATTAAATAAATTTTATCTTGAAAAAGCAGCAAAAATTGCTGCAATTACTCAATTAGTTAAAAGCCAATTGTGAGAAAGGAATTACAAAAACTCTAAGAGGTGGTAAATGTACGTATTTTAAATGGAAATAGGGATGGGGTGTTGCAGCCTCTTGGGTGAAACAAGATTTCCTTCTCGTCTGTCCTAGAAATCTTAGTGGCGTACGGTGGGATATTGATGTAGGAAATCGTTCCAAAAAATAATTAAAGAATTATTTAAAAAAAATGCAGATATTAGTGTGGTATTTAAGTATCCAAAATATATTCCAAAAAATACATTTTGAAGTAACAGATTACTTCATAAGTTAAAATAATGTGTACTTATACCAAAATAATTTACCTCAATTTTATTATATATATATATTTGTGTCTACTTATGTCCTTTTATCCACCCTGGTATACTAGTTTTTCTTCTCCCATATGGAAATTTACTATTTCCTTTACACTTAAGTGACAAGAAAAGTAGGCTATTCCAGTAAACTGTACGGCAAAATTCATATTCTTACTGTCAGAGCTACACAGTGTTGCGACCTTTAAAAATAAAGTTTCTCATTTGTTAAGAAAAATTCCACGAATACACACAATACGGAAAAAGTATTTTTTTAGCAGATCACAACGACAAGTGATCCTATAGAATATCCTACGAATATAATACTGTGCGTAAAAATTTCTCTTTTCCCGTTGAAGACAGCGCCGACCTACCATTTTCTGTGCTTTGTTCTCACAAATCCGGAAATTTTCCATTTTCAGTTAGCAACATAGTTAGAAAAATTATATTTCTCTATGGCTTTCTTATAAAGTACTGACCAATTAGAGTTTATTGTATTTACTGAGGCTCCGCCTTCTTTTTCAACGCACTAAATTATATAATTTATATGTAGTATATGGTACAATATGTCATTATCTTGTTCAATATAATAAAATATGAACGCATCTATAATAGATTTATCAATAATGCAACCAGCTGAATGTGCATAGAAAATTAATTTTATGTAGCAATATTATTGAGTTGGTTTTACCATTATTTCTAATAATAATCCCGTGGCCAAGACTGTAAAGCGTCAGACTTTGGATCCAATCATCATGAGTCGTGAGTTCAAGCCCGGCAGCCTGCAAACCTTAAAAAAAAATTTTACATAAGGTTCGTTATGTTTGTCGTAGAAAACATATATTGTTTTTAAAATAAAAAGTCTTTGCCGGCGTGCAGACAAGATTAAAAGTGAAAATATTTTATGCCTCCGATGGGCAACGACTATAAATAAGAAGGATAGCTTACTTCCATAAGAGCAACGTTAGATTTTGCCTGAACGCATGTGACGTAGGCATGGGTACAGAATTCGTTTAGATCGATGAAATTCAGTGTGTTTACGTTCTGATTTCTTGTGTTTCTTTTGAGTTTTTTGTGACTATTTGTTAATTTTTAATTGATTTTAAGTGAGAATAAACATTTAAGAACATCGTGCACTAAAAATTTGGTGCCTTAAGCTTGATTCTGTGTGTTTTTTATGTTTACACGGACTTGGTGTATAATAAAGTATTTTTGGACATTTTGCATTCTAATCAGTATTTTAACAGTTGTGGTAAGTTTTTTCAATGAAATACAGAAAACAAATATCTAAAATACTATTTTGTTGTTATAGATTCAAATGCCTGGGCAGATTTGTGCTGTTGCTTCATGTAAAAGCAACAGGCTAACCCTGAAAAAAGAGAATGTACACCTAATATTCCATTCGTTTCCAAAAGCTTGTGATTTAGTCTCATCCACCATGAGGAAAGAATAGATAAATAGGTATAAATGAAAGGATAAATTTAATCTAAGTACGTCCAGAATATGCTCCCTACATTTTACCTCGAATGATTATGAAAGAGACACAAAATGAGCTTCTAGGTAATAATATGTTCATATACTAATTAAAAAACAAATTCAAAATAAATATTATATTTTAGGTTTACGTTTGCGACGAGTTCTTTAAAAAAACTGCAGTTCCCACTTTAGGCTGTAAGATATTATTAAGAAAAGAAAATCACTTAGAAAGACCCGAGAAAAAATCAATAATTCAAGATACACCGCGTGCTAAGAGAGCTGGGAAAAAGATAAACAAGGATCTGGTCCAATCCTTACTTACAAAAGTGATAGTGTCCCAAGTACATCCATAGCTGGATCTTCATCTGATACTGAAATATTAGACAAGCCAAGTACCTACTTTACCCATACCCGAGCCCATACCCACCCCAGATGCTTATAAGGAAAAGTATGAAGATTTATTGGTGAAGTAGGTATAATAAACTAAAGTCCAGTACTGATAAAAAGATGAAAGAGTTAAATGACATGCTTAATTTAAGTACTATAAAGTAAAATGCTTTAATCAATCCATTAGTAAATGTGCTAAGTCCGTTATGGCTGAGAAACTTTTAAATATGGTGCTTACTAATAACCAGATTTCTTTACTTTCAAGGAGGAAAAAAATTGTTCATTGGACAAATCAAGAAATTTCAGTAGCATTTACTTTACGCTACTACAGCAAAAAATGTTACTTGTATCTTCGTAACAGTCTAAATTATCCATTGCCAGCACTCTCCAGCCTAAGACGTTGGGCATCTCGTTTAGATATAAGTCAGGGGATATTAGCCTATGGACGCCGTAGCCTATATGTGCCGAAATAAGATTTAAAATGAAGGAGTACCTACCTCCCAACTTTGTGCAGATTTGGGATATTTTTATTCCAGTTACCTGTTCGATGTTCCGATACTGATATCTTACATGGGAATCGCCCATATGTATTTTATTTTACCTAGTTTATATTTGTGATTTGTGTATTTTCAATTTTTTGTCATCTCTAAATGGCCTGGCATGGTTATTAAAATATTTAGTTATGTACTTCTTTTACTCTTTTTAAGTAAATATAAAGGAGCCCTTTTATTGTACTTTTTTCAGATTCGCTTTAATATTAAATATGTATATTTGGTCATATTTTTACAAACAAATAGATCGGATTTCTTAAATAAATATATTTTATTTTACTTTAATTTCTCATTAGGAAATAGATATGATTAAACATATTACATTACACTTATAATTATACAGTCGTTTTGAGTAAAACGAAAATTCTATTAATTCAGTACCAATTCTATATAAATATTACAGACTTTAGAAGTGTTTTATTTTCTTCCTGGTTATAAGCTTATTTCAAAAATCTAAAATACTTTTTAGTTCATACTTAAACAAATTAATTACACTGCGTAATTTAAAAAAATGTTATGCGTTACCATACATTTTAAACGAGGCCAGTCTGAAAGTGTACCCACGGTGACGTCACCGCCGTTTGACCTTCGGCTAACAAATCGAGCGAACTAAGCTATCCTTCTTATTTATGGTTCTTGTCCGATGGGAACATAACATACCAACATTTTAAAACTATCTACGGCTAGATGTCACTGTTCAGAAATCTCTTTTTGATTCCGCCAGATGTCGCTACATGTCGATGAAGTATGGGTAATAGAAAAATTAGATCTTAATGTTCAGTGGTAGTGAAAGAGTTCCCTTAACCTTTATAACACCCTTCCCGGTCTGTGAATCGCAGAAGATTCCAGACTGTTACTAGATACTAACAGTGGCGGATTTAGGATCTGGTCTAGGGGGGCGGGGAGGGGGGGGGGGGGGGGGGCGCAAAAGAAAAGTGTAAGAAGAAAGTAAAAAAGTAAAAGCGCCGCAGGCAATGCAATGCAATGCAATTTTTTGGTGCGACGCCCTAATTTTGCCAAATATTAACCAAATTTAGTAGTAACAGGAAAAACGAAACTTTTTTATTTTATAACCGCAATTTCAGTATTTGTAGACACAACCTTTACATTCCTATTATTTACGGAACTTTAATGTGGAATAAAATTTAAAAAGAGAGGTAGGTTTTCTCGATATTATTTATTTAGTACAAAGAACTCTTTTGTGCCGGTAAATACAAAAAAATAATACTAAGACACAATTAAAAAAATAAAATACTGAAATAAGCGAAACAATGCTCTATTAAATGAATGAATGATTTTTTAGTAAATTGTAGCGTGCCGTATCGTCAATACTGGCCATTGCTGACAAATACAATCCAATATCATAATTATTAGTAATTTCAATCTCTGAACTTTCAACTTCAACATTTTTAGTAACATTTTTATCAGGCGGCAAAATGGGATGATCGGATTCTTTTTTTTTCTATATTGTGTTTAGTTCCTTCTGGATCTGTCTCTGTTCTAATTCTTTTAAAATAATTAAGCACAGTATTTTCAGGTTCAGGTCTCTTATTAGTTTTCGACATATTCGAGCAAAAGTTCTGCAAAATCATTCAATGGAAATAATAACATTAAAACTATACCACGCAGCCACAGACCCCTAAAAGCACGCAGCACACGCTACGATTTCGACAAGCGCATGACCGCTTCGGGATACGTTGCTAGGCAACAAGAACAACGAACACGCGAAAACGACGGACAATCGGTTCGGAAGTATTATATGCGCTGTTGCCCGATGTATATAAAAATACTTGCACTATTTATTTTAAGGTATAATATTGCATTTTACGCATATACAATACCATATTATTCATAAATAATTTTGTTAGTTACGAAATAAAGTTATGTCGTTTTATCATTTAGAATATTTAGATAATATAATCAATCTTCCCGGGGGGGTCTAAATCCGCCACTGGATACTAACATAAAATTGAATAAGTTATATGACCGAAGTTGGTGAGAGAATATCAGGTTCTCCATAGCGCAATTGGCAGCGCGCTTGAGGCTTAATCGAGAGGTTCTGGGTTCGATTCCCAGAGGGGTATAAAAATTTTTCAATTTTAATCTTGTCTGCACGCACACCAACATTTTAAAAACAAAAAAACTTTCAAGTAGTTACTTAAACAGCTATTTTTACCCCTGTAATAGGCCTTAATTCCATTTAAGCTAATAGTAATTTTAGAGTCGATTCTTGGTCTAGACAAAAACGTACTTTAAATCTTTTATCCTGGTAAAACTTAACCACTTTGTCACCCACATTTCTTGTGAACTATAAAGTAGTTCTCTAAATATTAGGCACCCTGGAAATTCTAAGTTTCAATAGATTTTCAAACAAACTAAGTTTAAGCTGAGTTTCTCCATTCAAAATTTGTCCTTTTGAAGGAGATGCGCGAAAGTTGTATTATAAATTAAACTTTGAGTGAAAATTATAATGAGAATTAAAATTCTTTTAGCTAAACGTCGGCGACTGAGTGTACGATTGTCTTGTCATGGAATGTATAAAAAGTTTAACGTCAACGAAAATACAAATTAAAGGGGGAAAGGGATCTATGTCGAAATAAAAACTATTTGATCTTAGGTTAGGTTAGAGTAGCAGACCTTTGTTTCTGACCAAACGGGGTCACGTAGTCCTATTAGGTCCGTTGTGATACCATCAGATCTGTAGTGGATAGTGCGGCGTATACCGCAAAAGGATTTAAAAAAACTCATTCAAACCAATTCAGAAACCTGCTTAGTCGATCAAGTTGTAAGTTGCTTAGTTCCTCAAGGCTATTGAAAAATGGTTCACTCAGGGCAGTGAACCTTCTTCATGCAAGGCCAGGGCACTCACACAGAAAATGTTAAATACCTTCTTCCTTATCTCTGCAATTTCTGCAGAAGTCGTTAGAGGGTATTTGCATATGTTCGGCATGTCTACCGAAGAGGCAATGTTCGGTAAAAACCGCAACGTTAAACAATGAAGATTTCTTACCTTGAAAGGTAAAACACATCAATGATTTATCATTTTCGCTTATTTAAATAGATATTTTTTAAAAACTTTTAACAGTCGCCATTTTGAAATAGCTTGACAGAATCGTGCCAAAGTTTATGAGCATACTGTATGAGATAATAGCTTTCAAATGAACAAGCTGTATGTTTCCATTTAAAAAAAAGATCGATGTCGTCGTATCTTTTGCAAATGTCTATAAAAAAATAAACAAATGTCATTATTTAGATATTCTTTAAAGTCTTACCAAAACTATTTTAAAACCCTTCTGGTAACCGGTTAAATTACAAATTATATGTTCTTATTTTTACTAAATTAAATTGTTAAAAGTTAAGATGTTGGCTCCATGCCTTTCTACTAATCTGCAAAACAAAAACATGCGACAAAAAAAAACATACTTATGGTATAAACGATACAAAAATGAGGGTGGTGTAACCAGACCATCCCTTTTTTTTGCTTCTCAGCAAAGTTTATCATTGTCAAAGCACTTGATAAGGGTAGGACGCAGAAGAAAGAAATGGGGCTTTAAAAAAAAGTTAACGGCACTTATGGTTAAAAAGTAGAATTTATTTTTAGGTTAAGAGGCATTTAAAAAGCTTTGATCCGTTTTTATTTGAAAGGCGCGATTTTAATCATTTATATTTTTTACTCTACCATAAATTCAAAAATATGTTCAGTGACGTAACGCGACAACTCCCTTTTAATAAGAAACTACTGGTACTGTAATCAAACATGCAAAGGAAATAGTATTTTATGTATTTAAGTATTCGCGAGCCGTGTAGCGGCGAGTGCGTAATTGCTTTACAACACGCAACCCGTACTGTACTTTTTCTACGACTCTTACTTATAAATTAAAGATCGATTTATAAAGTATTGATTTTTAACTTTTTTTTTAAGTTGGCATTTGGCTAATTAGCCATACAGCCAGTCACAAGGTAATTTATTTGAACTTCAAATCTCAAATAATGACAATGTCACTGTCAAATATTTGAACGCAAGATAGATAAATGTCACTATTTGAATGGTTTAAGGCTAACTTAATTGTTATATTAGGAATCATAACGCACAGTTGTGTGTTTTTATGCATCAAAACGCACGGGTGTACGTTTTTATTCTTTACGCACAGTTGTGCGCAAGAATGGATTTACTTTTATTATATCACTTATATTATATATTATACAATATTCTGCGAGTCATGCATGAAAACATATATTTGTCATCTTCTCCATCACATTTGAGTGTTTGAAAATTAGAAATCGCTAAGCAACGAACATAGGCGCTTAATAGCAAATGGTAACAAAGCTCAAAGTCAAACGAAAATCCCAGTCGAAGCCTTCTTTCCAAAAATAATGTCGCATTAACACAAACAGAAATTTTAAGATTTTTTATTTAAATTGCTCATAATTCCAAAACGACAAAGATGTGGATTGTAAAATATTAGGCATTTAGATAGAAAATTTAATTCTCTACCCGTTAGTAAGCTAAAAAATAGAGTGTTCCATTTGCAAAAATTGACTTATGCACATTTATTTAAATGGAAATATTGGCACAATTTTAAGAACTCTCTGTATAAAAAACGTGAAACCTAAGTACATTAAACTAAAGATCTATGTATTACTTGAAAGCTTACAAAATTTTAAATGTTTACTTTTATTAGTTTTAGAGTTACTAAACTTTCTTCTCGGAGCGTTTTTGCACAAAAAAATCCTTTTATAATTCATATCTCAAAAACGGTTAGAGATAGGAATAGATTAATATTAACAAAAGTTAATTAGATTTTATATATACAGGGTGTTCCATTTGAAATAGCAAAGTTGGCATTAACTTCCGGTATAACCGGAAGTAACAAGAACCTCAAAGATGATGTTTTAAAAGCTCAAAGCCAATTATGCCTGCTATCAAATTCTTAGAAAGATAAGTTTACTCATTTCCGAGATCTTTTAATAGGCCACTCAACGTGAATCACCCTGTATACTAACATTTCCTTTGTGTAGTTTTTTTAGTATGTATGCACTTAAGAATATCATTTAAAAAAGTATTTACTTGTTTTTGGGCAGTTTCTAAACAGTTAACAAGAAATGTTCCTATTTGCAAAAAAACAGAGAAGAAAATTTTCTTCTCGGTCTTCATTTCATTAAGGCACTTTGCTTATCTGCCGAGCTATTCAAATATTCAAAATCAGGATAAATTAAATTGGAAAAAGATGGGCCTGTACCCATTAACCCTAAGACCGATAAAGTTTATTCCCAATCCACTATTCCAAGAGTTTATAGCTTTCCTAACTATTTCTAACTTTGGCCTTTGTTCCAGGACGGTGTAACCATGGCAGTCCCTGCGAGCAGATTTGTTTCGAACTTCACGATGGAATGTACGAGTGTGATTGCAGGGACGGTTTTATATTAAGAGGGGATGGTTACAGTTGTGCAGGTAATTATACTATAAAAATTAAATTCATTTGATTCATTACTCAGAAAAAACAGGAGAATGATAATAATGACTTAGCTAAGTTCATAAAGTTCTTACTTGCCCATATAGATGTTTTTTGAAACTTCCTTTTCCAGTTCGTTAAGAAACCCTTAAGGACTAATTTGTCTATAACGTATTTTGTCTATATGAATACGAGCATTATTGCATTGTTCTTCCATGAGAAAGCCTCGACACTGAAGAAAGCCTCACGTGCCTAATAAATTTTATAGACAAAAATTAGTCCTTAAGGATGCCTCAAGGAATTGTCAATGTCAAGTTGAGAAACACTTGAGATTTTCCTCGAGTAAGAAAGTCTCAAGGAACGACTGACTGGCATAATGGGCATAAGTACTGGCTAGATGCACGTCATAAATTGCAAATAATTCATAATCATAACGTGGCATTATTTCTCATTCGCTTGCAGTATTATTAACCGCCTTATTTACTTATCCTAAGACGTATTTAAAATAGCGTTACGGTTGGCTTGCTTAGCCCTCTCAGTATCACAAATGCCATCCAAACCCTTGGACAGTGCTTAAGAAATCCAAACTTATTTGGTGAGATAATATTAAAAGTTTTCATAAAATTTAACCATTTGGTTGTGGACAAGAACAACTCTCTCTAGGATCTTCTACAGACAAGAGACTAAACCTTCGGATATCAGACAAAGAACTAGGGCTCCCAATAAACATTTTTCGCAACTTATGGTAACATCAAGTCATATAATGGTTATATAAAGGTAATAAAAGTATATAAGAGGGTTATAGGGGTTTATGAGATTACAATAAGTTACAAGTATATAATAAGGTATTATAACGTTTCCATCACCATTTTATAAAACTTATAGTAATGGTTACCAATGTGTTTGTAATTAATTAATATAATATTTGCCGCAACCTCATTAATTTATAACTAGAATACCCATAGTTATGTAGAAGTGATCACCTTATATAAACCTTTATATAAACTTCTTGTTTATAAAATGACCGTCTCCCATAATAGTATAAACACCTAACTTAACATTTTTTTACTTTTCTAGTATTTCATAATGAATAAGCACAACACTTCATTTAGATGCGATATTGCAAAAAACTGTACTAAAATATTATATTTTAAACCATTAAGCGACGATTAGTAGATATAACAAAGGTTGTATATATAAAAGTTATATACTGTTACTATTCGTTATATAAGGTCATAATAGATGATATTAAAGTAACCGACGCTACTACATTGATTCGGCCATGATTGTTTACCTAAATTTATCATATTGGGAACGGTGTTAGCAACATATAAAATTTAACAATGGTCAAAGCAAAATACGTTCTTATACTTGTCAAATAGTGTCTTATATTCATAATATTTGTTATAAATAGTCCTAAAATAAAAATCTTTATATTTTTTTTTTCTAAACTTTACCTGAAATTAATTATTATTGGATATTTGAACCGCCCTGCATTTTTTAGAAGTACTAGGTCTATTTTTGCAGTCAAAAACTGTTTCCACCTCAATTTCGATTCATACATATAAAGATTAAAATCATTTTCTAACTTTTGCTTTCCATTTTAAATTCCTTTACTAACAAGTGACAGACAGACGCGGTTAATTGAGATGTTATATAGTGGTTACCACAACCTTTCTGTTACTTCTGGTTACATATTAAATTTATATAGCGTTACTAAACAATGGTTCTCCCTTCATGCTGGAAATCATCTCTTATTCAAACTATTGAAATTGTATATTGAAACCTATATAGACTTCTATACCCTACTATAGACTCAATTATCACTCATTTAATGAATGTAAGCCTCGAGAATAACTAACATAGTTAGGGATGTTTTGTCGTACCCTGCCGCATTCATATTCTTTATTGCATTACTAACTTGGTCAACAGTGCCATTCTAGAATAGTAGTTTGTACAACAAGAGTGGACATGATGTCCATATCGCACGAAGAAGTAAATTGAGCACAATACCATAGGCGGAGTGCTCAAACTTCCGAGTGCAATATGGACAATCCACTCGAGTTGTACAGTATATTTTTTTTACGAGTCAACATCCGAACTTCACACTAAAAATTAAAAATAATTATTTAAATAGGCATCATAACTTGTGTTTTTAGTAGGCCGTGAATTTGTGAGAAAGATGATAAAAAACAATTGAACAAATATTCATTTCGTTGGTAAATTCATCGATCAAATTACAATGTAACATATTTATCAATTTGGGTCATTTCTTATATTTACACAAAATCACTTTGAATATATTTATCTTTCTCACATTTAGCCTTTTGCAGATAACAAACAAAAAGCGATATTTATTAATAAAAATAAACAATTTATTTTTCTCAACCATAGCCATTTTGATTAATTGTTTTGCTGAAATGCACGGAAGAAAAAAGGGTTTGTGTTTTTTTTCTGCTTACATAAGAATTATAACTCCGAACGTACAACAAAATAGCTGTAGAATTCGTTTTAAACTTTTAATCTTCTCTATGGTAAAGTTTTTCAAAATATTTGCCAATTTACAAACTAGCAATACTGTTAACGTTGAAATACTATACTGTATAAAATAACATAACCTTAAAACCTTTAGTAAAAAATTTAATTAATTTTTTTCTAAAAATCTTATAATTTCGTCTGCCTTATCGGGTTTTATATACTCATCTGCATGTTCCACCATTTAAGGAAGAATTACCAGTTAATTTTCTATATCTGTTACGTATAATAAAAGTTTTAAGATCGATTGTGGTTGGATCCCCACTCAAAATATATTAGAAAATATTGCCGCGGACCAATAATTGCATGGCAAAGAACCAATCATTCGTTCTGTAGGTATATAGTACATTTTATGCATTCGATCTTATAGTAATTGTCTACAAATGAGTGTAAAACTGGAGATTTTTGAAATAATAAAGTATATCTCTGCTTAAATATTTAGTTTGATTTGCTCACCATTTCGTGCATACTAGAAAAAAATTGTGTATGCCTACAATCTGGGATAAATGTTTTTATTTAAATTAAAAAAGATCAATTTTCATCTGACAGATTTGCATATTTTTGAAGTATATTCTTAACCTCACTTCTGTCAAGCGTCAGAAAACGAGTAGTGAAATTTACAACATGTAAATTTGGTTTCTTTGTATGACCACTGTGATTGGACAGTTTCATATCCTAACTAGGATGGATATAAAATCATATCCGTTTCATGTAGGAGTAGAAAAAAATTTATATTATTACTTATATAACAACACAAACACAAGTGGTAGTGGAAATAGTAGTCTGTACAACAAGAGTGGACATGATGTCCATATCGGACGAGAAAGTAAATTGAGGGCGACGCCGTAGGCGGAGTGCTCCCGTAGGCGGAGTGCTCAAACTTCCGAGGGCAATATGGACAATCCACTCGAGTTAAACAGTATATTTTTTCTACGACCTTATGCTAAAAAATGTAAAAAAAAAGTTTGTAGGTTGCCGGGCTCGAACTCACGACCATTGGTTCTATAGTCCAACGCTCTAACATCTGGACTATCGAAGCGTTTAGTTAATTATCGGAAAACCAACTGATAAATGATGCTACATGAAATGAATTTTCTATACACATTCAGCAGGTTGCATTATTGATAAATCTATTATAAATGCGTCTAGATTTTATTATATTGAACAAATTAATAACAAATTGTACCATATGCATTTAAATTATATAATTTAGTGTCTTGAAAAAGAAGGCGGAGCCTCAGTAAACATAATATACTGTGATTGGTCAGTACTTTTAAAAACAACATGTCCATTTGGCTTCTTGACTACTGTGATTGGTCAATTTCTTTACCTATCTAGGATGGATATGATATATTCCCGTACAGTTAATTGGAATAGCCTACTTTTCTTCACTTTAGCGTAAAGGAAACAGCCAATTTCCATATGGGAGTAGAAAAAATATAATTCTCTTCGTTTAGGAGTTAAAGTATCATATTAAGGGCAGATATCCTTACAACGCCTGTCAACAAACACAAAAAAAAGTTTTTGATGAAACAGTATGGTCAGATACATATTATAGTACAAATAATCACTCTATGAAAAGTTATCGAAAATATTTATACTACCATCGCAAAGTAAATAAAAAAAGTTATTGGCAGATCACAGTTACATAACTTAAACCACTAAAGCTTAAATATAATGTGTTTTAAATCAAAATTTAATTTAACGTTTCGTTTAGATTTCAACAAAACAAACAATATTTATTTCTGATTTTAATTAAAATTTAAGTCTCGTAAATTTAATAAATTAAACTAGGGTCAACAACAAGAGAAACAACCTTAATTTTAAGCAAATTTTGCGGTGGAAAGCAATTCGGTATATTTATGTCAATATTTTTTCTGAATGAAAAATATTCATAGCGAAAGTGATCTTGCAAACTCTAATTTTTGATTTATCAAACCATTGATCAAATAAACTTAGACGTGCTTATATATACAGAAGTGGCGGCTCGTGATAGTCGATACAGGTGGGACCAAAATATCAAGTCAAAAATCTTTGATGAGAGTACAGGGTGTTACAAATTCGATACATTGGCATTGCTATCTCAGTAACTATAAGAGATATAAATTTGGTTAAATAGAGGCAATGTTGCACATTTTAATGATGAATTATTTGTTTAAAAAAAATCCGATGTCCGGAGCATCCGAAAAAAAAAGAAAAAATTAATTTGTGTTTTTATTGTCTTTACGACAACATATTGATTTTTTGGACGAACCAAGAGCACTTACTTAAGACAATTTATTATGCTCTTCAAGAAAATAATCTTATTTTTCAGATACGACGTTCGTTTTTTAGATACCTATATCAACTCAATTTTTTCAAATTCGGACCTGAATTTTTTAAAAATTTTTGAGTAGCTTTTGACCTCTTAAAATTATATTATCTTGTAAAATACTTAAGAAGTGCTCTTGGTTTTTAAAAATAATAAGTACTTTTGTCATAAAAAAAATAAAATAAGTTTTTCGATTATTTTTTCGGATATCTCTGGAAATCATCGAAATTTGATTAAATTTATTTTTAACAAATTGTATAGCATTAAAATATGCAACAATATGCTTGTGCATCGAATTTGTACAACCCTGTATATAAAAAAAATTGAAATACTTACCGACTAATTAAATGGAGCTTTTGCAACAGTTGTAACAAAAAATGTTCACAAAACACTCAAATTATCTTATAAGAAAACTCTATAGGGAAGTCTTTTTGTTATTTGAAAATGATTCAATCAGTTTAGTTCTTGAAGTCATCAATATTGTTTACAAAATGTTTTTCGGCAGGCTACATACCTAAAGCGCTAAGTCTTTCCTCTTTTATTTTATTCATTTTAAAATTGATAAACTGGAATTAGGAATATTATTATAATCCACCGACGGACTGACCTAAACCTAACCTACAAGAATAATTTATGTTAAAGAGTAAAAACTGTTTAAAATAAAACTATTTTAAAATTAATATCTCGACAGGGCAAACCGTATTTAAAACAGCTGCCGTCTAGTATCAAGTAGTGGTAATAAAGACGAAGGTCTGATTCGATTGGAACGACAAAATAAAGCACGTGTAAATCCTCCAATCCCGGACGGATCTGAGGATCTGGCCCGCCACATAATTTCTGAATTCCTTATGCGTCAGTAAGAGAGGGCGATATATCATTATCTCTTTCGTAAGCGATGAACAGCATACATAGAAATCACCGGCGTTGGGTAGCACCAAGGACTTTTCGCGGCGTAGGGGAATTTTTGCACCGTTAGACGTTATCAGATATTAAATGAACGCAACTCTTGAATTTTAAATTATTCACAGTTACAAAAAGAATGAAGCATAAAGATGCAAAGCATTGATTATGAATGTGAGTAAAAAAATAACTCAGTGTACAGGTAGGTAGGGCCATGGCACTGTGGCCCTACTGTACGAGCCGCCACTGATATACAGGGTGATAAAAAAGTCTAGGATATTGCAAATATTTCAAAAAGTACGAAATATAATTTTTTGGAAATGACATCCATACGAGGGGAGAAATTTTCAATACAACGAGAAATACAGGGTGGATTTTTAACTAAAATAAATTCTGTATTAGAAAGCCTGTTCATTTGCTGAAGTGCATTTTTTATTTTAATTTTTGAAATTTTTTCAAGCTCTAAATTCAACCATGTATCACACTTAATAATTTTTAGACGTTTTTACGACATCTTTACATCATTGGGAATTTGATGATTTATTTTCAATAAATATGGCTCCAGTGTCAGTTACAACAATATTTACTAAATAAAACATGCAAATGAATGCGGAATTTAACAGTTATAAAATAAATTAACTAAACTGCTGGACAATTGCTTTCGAGCAAGAAGAATTTCGCCTAAATCTAAAAGTTAATATTTTCTGAACCAGATATGATATCGACCTACGGTTTTGAATGGTTGATAGATTCATCCCTTGGGAAACAATTGTCAATGTTGAATTTTCTTTAACTGTCAGAAAATTTTATATACGGGGTGTTAAAGAAGACGATGATTTTTGCTCCAATTTTAATGGCGTGTAACTTTCACAATAATATTTTTAAATTTTATCACTCTACGTCTATTGAATCACTGGTTTATAGAAAAGAAAGTAATTTGTCAAATTTTTGATATCTGCTATATTTTAAGAAATGCCGATATTTTTGGAAATCCTTGCTTTATTTCAACTTATTGGTAGCTAGATCTCACTGTGCGTTGTATCGTGCAAACTTTAACTGATTCAATTGACGTAGAGTGATAAACATTAAAAATATTATTGTAAAAGTTACACGCCATTAAAATTGGAGCAAAAATCATCGTCTTCTTTAACACCCTGTATATAAAATTTTCTGACTGTTAAAGAAACTCCAACATTGACCATTGTTGCCGAATGGATTAATCTATCAACCATTCAAACCCGTAGGTCGATATCATATCTGGTTCATAAAATATTAACTGTTAAATTTAGGCAAAATTTTTTTTGCTCGAAAGCAACTGTCCAGCAGTTTATTAGATATAGCAAATTTACACAAACATGGTTTTATGAAATATGCCGTGAAAGATATAGCTGAAAAACATGATGTAAATGTGCACACCGCCATTTCATTGCGAATTAAATCCTTTGGAACTTATATGGGCGCAAGTGAAAGGATTTGTAGCAACATACAACGCGACATTCAAAATGAAAGACGTTAAGCTACTGTTTGATCAAGCCATTATTAAAGTGAGACCAGATAACTGGCAAAAAGCAATCCAACATGTCATTAAAGAAGAGAAAATGTGGGATCTTAACCAGCTGATCGATCGGACCGTCGACCCGTTAATTATAACGTTAAGAGGAGATGACAATTCCTCAGATGACGAAGAATATTATGATTTATTATAATTTAATTTCTGTATAATGTATTTTGTATTTTTTTATAATGTTTAATAAAAAATAAGTGCCCTCCAAACACCAAACTTGCCCGAAAATATTCAAAGCCGGAATTGAACAGGCAACTTTCGGCTTTCCATGCGAGAACGTCACCTCTTTGTAAAGGCCCCACCCAACAAGATACTAAAAAATGCACATAAATTAATCTTATAAAATTCAAGTTTACATCGGATGCAACGCGGCCTTAACTTAAATTAAATGGTCACCATCGGCGTAACGAGACTTTAATGGATGAGATGAGTAGTTGATTGAATTACGGTTGCAATTTAATTTAAAGCTAGTGCTCCTGGAAAACGAGATTGCAACATTTAACTTTAAGAAAGACAGTCAAGGACTGTAAGGAAATTGAATTTCTGGGATTGACGAGATACTTCACTGTTTAAAAAGTGTTGTGTCTGGGCTGTGCCTGGGGACGCAATGGTAGCTTAGGTTTGCATGTTTGCGCAATTTTCAACCAATATAATATAATGTATAAAAACACAATAGTAGTTGTACAACAAGAGTGGAAATGACGTCCATATCGCACGGGGAAGTAAATTGAGCACGACGCCGTAAGCAAGACCTTTTTAAGAATAAAAATGTAATGAAAACCTAGTATCACCATCTGTAGGAATTAACTCAATGCAAAAGATAGCCATCAAACGGGAAAACATAGAACTAAATAAACCAAGTGCGGTTGGCCAACAAACACCAGTATAGGAAACGGTATTTCGCATCTCTACACTTTTTATATAGATTGCGCCGCAGTAGCCTACTGGGCGCTGTCAGTGGCGTATTTAGGGGGGGGGGGGGGGCTGCCGGGCTGCAGCCCCTCCCGAGCCTAGGTGCTCGGGGTCTAAAAGTCTAATTGCAACCTAAGTTTTCGTCTCACGCTTGGACTCTTAATTTAAATCTTTAAATAATGTATTCTTGCCTTAGATTACAAAGGTCTCGTAGAAAACGTTTAGTTTTTAAACATTTCCTTCTAAAAGTCCTGTTTTATATAGAGATTAAGGTTTTGGAGGCACATCGTTTTAGTTATTGATTTATGATGCAATTTTAAAGGAAAACGAGTTAAAAGAATAATATTATATAGTGTATTTCTAAGATATACTTGTCTGTTCCGTTTTCCCCTTTTTAGAGTTATTTTAATCAACAAAAATATAACCCAATGCAATAAAATATTTTTACAACAAAAACAAGAAACAATTAGGTATTTATTTTTAAAGAGAAAACTTAATGTAAAAATTTTAACTGAAACATTTTTTTATGGAAGAAGTGTGAACATTCATAATTAAAAAAAATAATGCGGGAAGAAACGAGAATGCTTTATTATAAATATACAAAACGGCACTTAAGAAGGAATATTTCAAAACCTAAGCATTTGCTCCAAAAACTGCTCTTAGATCTACGCTCCTAAAATACATGATTTCTGAAAAAATCATCAATATTTATTAAAAAGAACAAATTTTAGAAAGCAGTTTAGTGTTTAACTTATTTATCATGTAGGTATTTGTCGAGTGATTTCGAATTAGAGTGTGAAAATACACCATCTGAAATTATAAGAAAGTTAGAAAATCTATTACCAGTCAAAACAAGCCCCGCTGAAGAAAATGTCATATATTAAACTTAAACAGGAAATGTTTATGAGTAGGCATAGTGTAGAGACTAGAGCCATGGGCTACCGATCGAAAGATCACAGGTTCAAATCCCATCAGGAGTACTTGACTTTTGTTTGTAAAAACATTAAATAAATTATAAAATTATTTTGAATGAAATCTTCTTTGTTGTATGAATTTTTAAAATTTAATCAAGGAAAGATGCATTAAACATAAATTAAAAAAATTCACCCAACAAGGAAGATTTCAATTCAAAATACCTAATTCTATAAATTATTTAATGTTTTTATAAAAAAAAGTCAAATACTCCTGATGGGATTTGAACCTGTGATCTTTCGATCGGTAGCCCATGGCTCTGCCTCTACGCTATGCCTACTCATAAACATTTCCTGTTTAAGTTTAATATATGACATTTTCATCAGCGGTGCTTGTTTGACTGGTAATAGATTTTCCAGTATATTCCTAACTTTTTTATAATTTCAGATGGCGTATTTTCACACTCTAATTCTGAATCACTCGACAAATAACACTGGTTAACAAGATTTTTGTCCCAAGTGCAAAAATGTCTGATTTCAATATAATTTTGCATGTTGAAATCAATCATGTTTTCAGAATTTCTCCATCACCCTTAGTTTTTATGTTCCAGTATATGTGATTATTTACCTATAAAATGCACGCATAGGTCTGTACTATAAGAGTCATCTAACAAAAAACTTGTGTCAGGCATTGCTATTTTATTATTTGTGTATTGTAACAATAACTTGTTGTGACTAGAAATAACAAAGTGTGCTCTGTGTGTCACGCGGAACATGTCTTGGCTTGTTGAGACCTGCAAGCAGTTCCGAGTCCTACATAACATTTATTGTTGTTTTAGTTATCGGCTAGAGCTCGGTGAATGAACATATACGCAGACTTTTTTAACGTTTTGAAGAATGTGCTGTGGTGCATTTTAAGCTATTGTAGTGTAACTCACCTGTAAAAATGCCAAGAAATTGTGTAAACCACCCGAACTCTTTTTGCTACATCTGCGGTGAATTGACATTTAAATCTCAAAAACGGTCTTTCACGCCTCTCGTTAATAAATGCTATGAACAGTATTTTAAGTGTAAAGAAGGCGATCAAGACAAAAGCTGGGCTCCCCATATTTGCTGTGTTACGTGTGTCAGACTTCTTACAGCGTGGGCAACAGGTAAACGACATATGCCTTTTGCTATTCCCATGATTTGGAGGGAACCATCAGACCATATTACCGATTGCTATTTTTGTCTTACAAATATCAGTGGTATAACTTCTAAATCCAAACATACTGTTAAATATCCTCATATTCCATCTGCACTGAGACCAGTGCCGCACAGTCCGGAATTACCTGTGCCTGACCCCTCACAAAATATGACACCGAGCGACGATGAAATTGCCGATGACGAAGTAAACAACGAAAGTTTTTCAGCCGATAATATTGATCTGGATCCAACATTTACACCAGATTCGTCTTCTTGTGCGCCGCATCTTCTAAGTCAAGAAGAACTTAACGACCTTGTCCGAAAAAGCAGCATGGTTTTCTTTCAAGGACATTTGCAACGGCGTCTTGGGAAATCGTAAATCCGAAAATTACGTAGAGAATGTTAACAATTTATTGGTCTCATATAAAGCCATGGGTTGCAACATGAGTCTAAAAATACACTTTCTTCATTCACACTGGGACTTTTTTCCGAAAAACCTTGGAGCAGTAAGTGACGAACATGGCGAGCGATTTCACTTGGACATTCTGGACATGGAGAAGAGATACCAAGGCAAATGGAGCCCCGCTATGTTGGCAGACTATTGCTGGACGCTGAAGAGAGATGTTTCTGATGCAAAGTACAGTCGAAAGTCCACATTTTCTAAGTAAATATATCACTTTGTACTTTATTTTTTCATAACTTATACCCATATTATAATATATGCGTTCACAAAAATTCATTGCTTTGTCACTTTAAAACCCTGCGTGATGGAAAAATTCTGAAAACATATATGAAATATGTTTAAAAAGTACTACCAAGTACACCCACTTCAGCTCGTGGGACAAAAAAAAATCTTAAATTTTGTTGACCATCAGTGTAATAGGTTAAGTACTAAACTGCTTTCTAAAATTTGTTCTTTTTAATAAATAGGTGTGATCTGTCAAATGAGCACCATATGTTTAAATTAAATAGTGTGCCATGTATTTCCACTCTAGAGTTGAAATATTTTCTTTCAACACGCGTGTGATATTCGGCGCTTTCGAGCAAAGTTTACCGTGCTTTTTTTCTCATTTTCATAAGTGGTCGTAGGAAATTTTTTTATATTTTTGTCATTGCAGTTGCACATTAGAAAGTTAGATTGAACTGCTTATAACTTATGGCAAAATTAGCAAGTTGATTTGATAGAAATAACTTTAAAAAATAATAAAATAATTGATAGAAATAACTAAAAAAAATGTCATAATATGTAATTTATACCTAGTAACGAAAAATATTCCTTCCTAGAGTCCCATTTAAATAAAAAAATGCCTTGGTATTATTACTCTATGCGTAAACTAATTTAAATAAATTATCAGGTATATTATGGTTTCTTTAAAAAAAATATTTCCAATGTCCTTGTTCTCTCATGTTTTTTATAATACATAGTTATGCAGTACAAAACTGAAACACTAGATTTTTAACTTATTTTAATCAACCTTTTGGGTTGTTCAATTGCTTATAGAACTGAATTGTTCTTATTTAAATTTTCTTATCTGCAACTGCGATTATTGAAAAACAAAAAATATCCCATAAACTTTCTATTTAAAATATACAAGTATATGAAATTTGTTGTAATTGGTTAGATTAAAAAGTTATCAATATGACGTTATTTTATAGAAATGGAACATAGAACAAAAACAAAAAAAAATTTTTAAAGTTATTTCTCATCGGTTCACCTTGCCATGCTTTATAAAAAGCTCATTTATACTTTCTAATGTACAAAACTGCAATAATAAAAAATAAAATGTTTACTTACTTATGATTTAACTTCCTTCTGCCAATAAGAACGTACACAAGAAATACAATAAACACAAATAAAATACACCAAATATTGTCACGATTATTGCCTTAAAAACACGAAAAAATTGACACGGGACCGCAAAACCACCCTAACATAACATAGCCTCCTGACAGTCCTGGCTAGAATGATGTCACCGCCATCGTCAAGGGCGTAAAGTCTCTGTGTAAAGTGAGTACAGCGACGCCGTTAGTTAAACATAAAATATGAAGAATAATATTACTTAAAAAGAAAAGTTAGTTCTGGTAACTAAGAATGTGTCTTAATCAAACTTAACAAAATGATAGGGACTACAAATTCATAATGTGTTATTACAACAAGCTTAATTGATAAATACAAGTTTGTAGGAACCTTAATGTAACATTTAAATAGGATATAAACAGAACCTTGATGTAACATTTAAATAGGATATAGACAGAGTAAAATTCAGTCAAACCAAATATTTTATTTCTGCCAACTAATATGAACACAAGATATTTTCTTTGTTGTGATGGCATAATTTTTTGGTAAATATAACCAAGAAAAACATCTTTTTTGTTTTCCTAACTAAGAATAGTTATTTTTGGTTGGGTAAACGCGGGAACAAATAAAAATTAGTACCAAATACCAGTCGTCATTTTTAAGGGTGTTGGCTCTATGGGCATACATGATTAGTGGCTCCGGAAAATAGGCCCTGCGTTAAGTACTGTTTGTAAAGTTTAGCAATGGGAGGACTTAAACGCGAGGACAAGAATTTTACAAACAAAATTTTCAAGATTCAACTTCACCATTTTACTGCAAGGTTTTACTATTCCTACTTCCTACTAATAGATATCTCAATATATTTAAATATTTTCTAGATATTTCTAGTAAGACGTGTATTTTTAAAATATACCTTTTTGTTTTCATTTCAGAAATGAACTCGACAGCCTCCACTCCATCCGAAGAAGACTTAAAATTAGACCTAATTTATCAAAAAGACGCCGTAATGGAAGCCTTGGAATTTTCTTTTCCGAACACGAGCGCCTCGTCGTCGGACTCAAATGAAATTCCTCAAACTTTAGCGAATTCGACCACGGCTACAACGTCAGGTAAAATATACGTTTTAAATTTCAAATGAATGGGAACTACTTTGTATGTCTAAGGAAAAGTTACATGCGTGTTATGGCGCAATCGATCAAAACGAAATGTATTTGGAAAAAATTAATAAAATGGATAATATCAAAGAAATGTAACTTTTTTTTAAGAACAGGGTCCATTTTTTTAAGTTTGGCTATCCATACTGATGATATAAAATTATTTTAATTAGAAAATCACAGCATTTTTTAGTAGTCAGGTGGTAGTAAACATTTTTCAAAAATGCAAGAACAATAATTCAATGAAGGGAGTTTGTTGGGAGGAGTCAAATAAAACACGGAAACCAATTAGCTCCAATGCCGACGTTTCGATGTTTATAACGTCTTCTCCCCTCCCAACAAACTCCGTCTATTGAGTAAAGAAGAAGATTTTCCTTTTCATTTCGCCAGATCCATCTCTAGACGCGTTTCGTCATATCATGACTCATCAGTAGAGCTAGGATCCGACGAAAAGAAAAGGGATCTCGAAGCTACTTAAGGCAGCACTTGGTGGGATACACCAGTAAGATGTGGCATGAAGCGCCATCTGTGTCGTTGTTAGACACTATTGAATTACTAAACTGGGTTACAATCATACCATTTGTTGCTGTAATATTTCAAATAATAAATAAATATAATCCCTTTTTAGCGCTCTGAGGATGACCTCATAGAGGTCGAAACGTTGGCATAAATACAAACTTTTAATTTCTGAAGTGTTTTATTGACCATTTCCCAACTAATTTTACCCCTCAATATTAGTCAGTGTGGTCACTAATTATACCAATTTAAAAAATACTTAAGCAAAGAATAACGGGATATGTGAATGAAATAGTTAGTATAAGTTAGTTAAGTGTGGTAAAAAGCATATTACGAACGAATGGAAAAATTGATAACAAGCCGCGTAGCGGCGAGTGCGCTGATTACACGAGTGCGTAATTGCTTTACATTACGCAAAACGTAGATACTTCTATGGAACCAAATAAAAAAAAAACGCTTTAATGAATTAGATTCTAAAAATAATTTTCTTGAGAGATTGTTTTGTATATTGCAAGCTTTTTTCTAAAAATTGAAACTTTATTGTAATTTTCCGGCTTACTGAATAAATTTTCCGAATATAGTTTGGTTGGAACTTTTTTTTCCATTTTTTAGGGTACTTATTACCACTGTATTGTTAGTTTTATAAATCTAGATATTGCTAATCTTTATGTTAATTGCTAAATAGTTTGTTTTTATTTTACCTAATTAAATTCAGTTTTCCATCTGTTTTGTAGCTGGGAAATTGTAAAACAGTGTATGGAATAAAGAATTAAAAAATAAATATTTTCAGTACGATTAATCCCATAGCCAGTTCTCGAAAATATTCATAATAACAACAATCATATAAAATATGATACATATAAAAAGCAATAGTTTCCAATTGACAAGAAAAAGCAGTGAACAATTTTCTTTACCGAGCATAAAATTTCAAAATCTTTTAATATTTATTATAAAATATACAAAAATATTTATTATAAAATCCATAAAAATAAAATCATTTACTTTAAATTTAAAAATACATATTTGGAAATAACAAGCTACCACTAAAGAATTTATTGTATAGAGAAAAAAAAACAATTTCATTGGGCTTTGGTTATTTATTTTAAAAGCAAATTAAAAATAAATTTAATATTTTAAGGCTTTTTATTACCTATGTCATATTATTAAAATGTTAAAAAACAGAATATAAAAAAAATCTTTGACATCAATTAGGTAAACAAAAAGAATATATTTACCAAATACTTGAAATAAAATGCACATAAAAAAAATTATGTTCAATAATATTAAAGTCCTCTTTTTAAAAACATTTCCTTTTCAGGATTTTGGAAATAATATAATTCATAAAGCTACGATTTGGGAAACCTTATCTCAAGTACACAAGAAATATTGGGTAATAAACCTAAAGTCGTTTAATCCAAATGTATTTAGATTTATTACCGATTTTTTTTTATATTTAATAGCAGATTAGGTACACAAGTTATTGCCTTAAGGGGGTTTAGTTTTTTTCTTTAAGGGCTTCACTTGAGTTACAGATTTTTTTTCCGAGGGCCCGTTCGTGCGCCGGATGCAGTTAGGTCAGGTTTGGCCCATTGTACTCACCCTGTTTGGTGGTTACACCCACTCCTTGATCCAAGTTCCCTTCACTAGTTTGTGTAGGTCAACTGGGGAGAGGGTAAGGATGTCCTCTGGTTCCAGTTTTGGTTGCCCGGGTATTTGTTGCCTCTTCCAATCCAGTGACTCGCAATGGCAAAATATGTGCTGTACAGTTTCTCTGTCTTGTCCGTATGATCTGTAGTCAAGGTCTCCATTGTACAGTTGCATTCTGTTTGAGTTACAGATATAGTCGGATCTGGTCTTATCGTGCGGGTCATACGATTCAAGAAAGACATACTCTCAGTTTTTGTTTTCTTTACTTGCGTTTAATTTTACCCTCTAAATAAAATACGTAAGATAAATGAGACTTATTCCATTTTGACATGAAAAAAAAAGGATATATATGTATTTACTTTCCAGCGATTCTAAAAAAGCCTATAATAGCACCAGCTATGTTTTATTTTAAATATGCCAGTTTTTTTACTTTGACAGTTTGTGACAGAATGAAACAATTTTCTGGGTTTTTGCATCCCCAATCAAAAAAAAATGGTACTTAATCTGATAAACTATTTCGAAAATGAAAGAAAAAGTGGAAATTCGCCAACCAATATTCAGGAAACAGTAGCCAAAGCACTGGGAATTAGTTTAAGGACTGTGCAGAAAATTGTGCTTGAAACAAAACATAACATAATACCCAAGAATACTAAAAAGTGTAAACGAAGAAAGCCAAAGACTGAGGATGTAAGCGAAAATATTAAAATTGGAGTTTGAAATGTGATTTACGATTGATTTAAGTCAAAAACCAATGTAACTCTTCCAGTTTTACAAAAAACATTAAAAATTTGGGGTGTTTTGGAAATTGGACTTAAAGTGTTATCAAAATTATTAAAAAATTTAGGTTTTCGCTATAAAAAAGACTGTAACCGAAGATTTTTATGTGAGGAGCCATAGATAGTGAGTCAGCGTGTTCAATTTTTAAAAAAATATACGGACAATTACAAATCGAAATTTAGAAAAGTGGTATTTTTAGACGAAACGTGGATATTTTCGAATGGAAGTGGTTCAATATCTTAGCAAGATGAGTCTGTAAAAAGTGTTAAAAGGAAAAAGGGGTGCGGTACGGGAAAGCGTTTTATTATTTTGCATGCCGGTTCTGCAACAGGATATGTTGCAGGTGCGGTTTGAAAAATGGTTAAAAGTTCAATTGATACCAAATTTGGATGCTCCGTCTTTAATTGTATTAGATAATGCATCATATCATTCAAGAATTTTAAATAAACAGCCTACTTCATCTTGGAGAAAAAGTGATATTTATGAGTGGCTCGAAAAACACAACCAAAATCCTTTACCAAATATGCTTAAATCGGAACTCCTATCAATAGCAAAGTCTCTTAAAAAACCCAAAATATACGCGGTAGATGAAATACTGCGTGAATATGGTCATGAGGTTCTACGACTGCCACCATATCATTGCCAGTTTAACGCAATAGAATTAATATGGGCTGGTGCAAAGTCTTATTATGAAAAACATGTAGGCGATGGTCTTAAATCCGACCAAGTACAAACAGTTTGGCAAGATTCGTTAGATCATATTACACAAAAGTATTGGAAGAAATCGGTGGAACATACAGAAATATTAATAAGGGATTGGTGGGATCGAGAACAAGTACTAGATGTCGAAGTAACGCCAATGATAATTGCTCCATTCGAAGACGACTCAGACGACGAGAACTTTTCAGATTTTATAAGTGACGATGAGAGTTTTTAGGCTATAATTATAAACGGTGTTTTTCGTTTACATTTTTTAGTATTCTTGGGTATTATATTATGCTTTTTTTTCATGCACATTATTCTGCATAGTCCTTAAACTAATTCCCAGTGTTTTCATTACGGTTTCCTGCATATTGGTTTGCGAATTTCCACTTTTTCTTTCATTATCGAAATAGTTTATCAGACTAAATGCCATTGTATTTTTAGGTTTTAGTAGTAAAATTGTTGAAATAAATTGCACTGTTTATTATTGTCGTTTTTAATTAAAGGGTACAGTAGGTATATAATTAACGATTATATAATTTTTTTGTAACTTTTTCAACTCCCCGGTACATAATTTTTACAAAACCAATAATATTAGGTATATGTGGCTATCTTCGCGATAGCTAAAATAATGAAACTATTTTTCCTTCCTTCGGTATATTTGTAAATAATCTCACAACATTTTGATAGCCTCTGTGTTGTCTGATTTGACGCATATGATCAGTGACCTTTGGACCCGCACGTTAAGACCAGATCTGACTATAGTAATTGCTCTATCCACAAGCGTTCTTACTATGCCATGTCTTGTGCTGTTTACGTTAATACCGCACACGAATTGAAAACATGACTGCACCCATCTCATTTAGGCTCCAGTGCATCTAGCTAGTATAAATAGAGCTGTCGTTAATGTACTTATTTAGTATTTACCTGAAGACGACTGGACTTATCAGTTAAAACGTTCTGATGTAAAACTAGCAAAGACAATTACATTACTACATTACTCCGTAGCACTACAACCCAGGGTGGGTCTTGGCTGCCTTAACTATTTGCTTCCACCTAGAACGGTCTTGAGCCAGCTCCTTCCATTCTTGCTGGTCCACTTCAAGGGTAGCTAGACCCTTATTGATGTTATCTCTCCATCTAAGCCTAGGTCTTCCCAGTGGTCTTTTTCCTTGTGGTGCCTCCTCCCAAACCCGTTTTATTAGTCGATCATTTTGACTTCTTTGTGTGTGCCCTGCCCATCTTAGTTTGCTGGACTTTATTTCCTGAATGATGTCAGGGCTTTGATATATTTGAGCAAGTTCTGCGTTGCTTCTCATTTTGTAATGGCCGGTTTCAAGACAATGCAAGACCAAAACTCTTCTATTATTCAAGGAACATCATTGTCTCCAACCTTCAAACAGACATCTATGTTTTAGTTAAAAGCTTAGCTTTATTAGTTAAAAAATTACTAAACTTTCTTCTCGGTAAGGTAAAATTGTAGTTTTTCTCTGAAGAGTGGAATACTTCATTTTTTTAACTTCATTGTTATTTTTCGGGTTCTTCAATAAATTTCTCAAAACATATCCAGTTTATAAAAAAATATTTATAATATAATAACATGAAAAAGTAACCATTTCCCTTAACAAATAACTTTATTTACAGAAAGTCTTAATTACACAACAGTTGGTCCCAGATTAGAACAAAAACTCACCTCGGATAGTTCGAGTATTTTAAAGTCCACATTACCCATTTCGACTGCGCGACCCTGTACCCTCATGTGTGGACCTGGTGGAGGATGCCACGTGGAGAACGACGAAGAGCCAGCCAAGTGTCTATGTCCTTTAGGAAGGGGAGGGGATATGTGTGAAAAAGGTAAGAAATATATCTGTTTTTCTCCAAGATTTTTAATGTTCGTAAAAATATTTATTTTGAAAAAAGTGTCTACTCATCAGTTATTAAAATTTATATATATATTTAAAGTGTCTACATTATGCGATAATGTAAAATAACTTCTTTGTGATTAAAAATGGAGAAATATTGTATGGGTCTCGCAATTTTTCTTTATAAAAGTGTCTTGTATGAGATATTGTGTTGTTTTCATGGCACTATTGAAAATCCATTCCATGAACGTAGATTATGGGGGGTGGCAGAGGAGGTAAATTTGCCTCGTAAGATTGATAATATAATTTAACTTTATATCTTTTCCTTTTATGAGTATATGATATATATAATTGCATGTGCCGTACCGAAAGTTCGTGTTTTCTTTGATGCACTCAAATCTTTAGCCATAGTTTCTGAATTAAAGAATAAGCATGGAAAGCATCAGTGCTTTCAGTTTCACAACTGCATATCTACTAGTCCTTAAACCTCTTTGGATAAATGATATGTATCATATAATCAAGACTTGTTTAAACCAATCAATTCAAAATTATTGTTTTTAGAATAATTAGTAAACATATTGGCGGTGTCCCAGACACTAATAAGTGTCTTCATGTACTCCTTTGACAAAGACCTGAAAATAGTCGAAACACGTGCCAGGCAACTGAATAAAAATTGTGAAACACAACACATTGTTTTAACGATAGTTACAGGGAAATTTCCAGAGTTATTTGGCCACCGGAAGTTCAACTAGCATGAATATTTCCAGAACTTTTCATCGTTTCCATGGTAATGATTCAAAATGAAGTATTTTGATCGATTATGATGCTCACATATCGAACTCATTGCTTGAGCTTAAGTGGCTCAATATGGAAAACAGAAGGAAACTTCATTTTGCAGTGTTTGTCCATAAAATTGTTCTTACTGGGTCTCCTTCTTTTCTATATAACTTGCTCGTTTCTGGAAGCCAAATTCATCAACGAGGTAATAATAATAATAATAATAATAAACAATTTATTACTAACCAGAAGTGTACACTGTAAATGCAAATACTTCGTAACAAGAAATATGGTTAATAAAAGGCCTTTATTTGCAGACATCTGGTATTATAAAATAATACCAGATACTGGTTAAGCCTTAACTTAAATATCACCTAATATAACTTAAATACTTTAAAAAAAAAGATTAGATTCATAGCAATTTAAATAATACATAACATATATACAATTAATATAATGAAAAATTGGCAAAATAACAAAAAATTAGTTAATTAAAGAAAAACCCCTTCAGTGCAAAATCTTACTGACTCAATAGCAAACGGTTCTTATATTTATTTTTAAATACATTAGCCGAACTGTCAACATCACTGGCATCCAAAGAATTGACGCAAGAAGCAAAATTATACACAAAGGATCTCTTAAACGCCTCCTTTCTGTGCCGAGGAATAATAACGATATTATTCCTTCGTAGATTTAAATTGTGAATATCATTTCTAAAAATAATCTTGCGGAATAGATACGAAGGAGATTTAGTTTTCAATATTTTGAGGCAAAAAGAAGCAAAGTGTAGCCTTCGCCGGTTGTGCATGTTAAGCCATCCCGCGTCACGCAGAAAACGAGAGACTCTTTGTCTCCGATTTACACCATAGACAAGCCGCAAACACGAATTCTGCACCCTCTGGATTCTGCGCGAATCGGCACTATCAATACAGTGCCCATAGACCACATCACAATGATTGAAGTGAGACAAGACAAGACTATCACAAATAAGTTTTTTAATTTCCGTGGTAAGATAGTGTCGATGGTTATAAATAAGTTTAAGGGTACAAAATGCCCCCTTGACTTTAGACTTTACATGCTGCCTAAAACGAAGGTCAGAATCCACCATCAATCCCAAGCTTTTGGATACATTTTTGAAAGGTATAGTTACATTATCGATGGTGATATTCAGGAGCTCCTGTGCGTGATTTCTCATTATTTCGTTGCCAAATAAAGTGATACTTGATTTAGATGGATTAATTTTAAGCTGATGATCCTTAGAAATACTAATTATACTTTGTAGATCAGAGTTGATATTGGTGTTAACAGCGTCAAGGTCCGAATTATCAAATGAGCAGTATAATTGCGTATCATCAGCGTATAGATGATGGCTACAGTAATTAAGGGCATCCGGAAATTTTAATGTGTAGATAGTGTAAAGTAATGGGCCCAAAATACTGCCCTGTGGAACGCCGGTGCGCACATAAAGTGATTTCGAAAGAGCTCCCTCTACAACTACTCTTTGAGTTCTATCAGTTAGAAATGATCTAATTAGGTTAATAGCCGATTTTCCAAAACCAATGTAGTGCAAAATGGAAAGTAAAATTGAATGATTAGGCATATCAAATGCCTTTGTAAAGTCCAAAAGTATAAGAGCACTCACTCTACCACTATCATGCGCCTGAAGAATATCATCGACAACATCCGACATAGCAGTATCACAGCCATAGCCCGGACGAAACCCAGACTGTTTAGGGGGTAGGATATTAAATCTGTCAAGAAAAGGACGCACTTGTAAGTCCAATACCTTTTCCAATATTTTAGAAAAGGTAGGCAAAATACTGATTGATCTTAAATGTGAAAATTCAGTTGGTTGATTAACCTTGGGAAGAGGCAAGACATGGGCATTCTTCCAACAAACAGGAAAATAAGATGTCTCTATACATTTATTAATTACATGGGTTATGTAGGGGATAATATGTGGACAGCACAGCTGTATTAGTGTTACATTCAAATTGTCACTTCCAAATGCTTTTGTTTTAATATTTAACAGTATTTTCACGATATCATTATCAGTAACCTCAGAAAACTGCAGCCGATCAAGAACACCAGGCTTAACATTATTCTGATAAAAGTTTAACAAATCTGGGCTAGGCGAAGTGTCATTCGGTACAGAATTAACAAAAAAATCATTTATGTTATTAGGATCACAGAGGTGTAGTATGCTTTCTTCTCAGCTCTGACTGCTGCCGTTGTATAATTTCTAAGCTGTTTGTAATAGGAGTAATGTTCAGGCTGCCTAGTATTTTTAAACCTCTTTAAAGCACGGTTCCTTAGAGTTTGTAAAAGTTTTACATTATCGGTCATCCAAGGTGAATACTTATAATTTCTTTTCCTGCAAGTTTTAATCGGAGCATGTCTGTCAAATAGGTTAACAATCGATGAACTTAAAAAATTTACTTTTTCTTCAATGGTCGGTATATAAAAAACATTTTGCCAAGGCCATGATTGAAGATCAGCCTCAAATAATTCATAATTTATATTTTGTAAAGCCCTATATTTAAAAGAGGTCGTTGGTGGTTGAATGATGGTAAAAGGTACTTATTACAGGTTCCTCTTTTGTATTCCACAACATAGGAGAGCCTTGTTACAGAGATGCTTTAGCTATCGGGCACCACGTATTTATAATAGTTTGGAAAGCGAATTAAAACTGTTAAAATGTAAATAGTATTTTTGTTTTTTGCTCGTTTGTATTTACATAGCCGTGCGCGGTTCGATGCAAGAGTAGCTATTGCAGCTAAATCTCGCCTTGATATGCCTCGATACATTATCTTAAGATCTTTCAGACATTGCTTGATCCCCACTTCGTGCGACGCCACTAAAAAAAATATTTTTTTTAAATTCACTGTAATTTATAACTTGGCGGTTGTAAATTACAGTCATATTATAAAAAAAAACTTTCCCTTGACCCTTTTTGCGGGACTTAAGCACTCTAAAGAAGTATTTCTGGGGGTATACTTATAGGACATTTTTATCATATTTTAAGTACTTTACGCCCTAAAAATATTGCACGCTAATTTCGGGACACGCTGTATACTATACCTGACTAAATAGTACATTCCTAATGGAACGCTGCTGTTTTAATAAAATTGCCATTAATTAAAAAGCATTTTCAGTAAAACTGTTTAAGCTTCATGGGTAATTCTTAACAAATAAAGAGTGCTTAATTTCAAACCACCAACAAGAGTGATAGCTTGGTGTTATTAAAAAAAATACTTAAAAAAAACATTATAGTATGTCTTAATTACTCGCCGAGGTTAATAGTCTAATATTTATTATTTAAACGTAGTTATTAATTAAAATTCGCCAATGTTCCCAGTAGAAATACTTCATTTTTATTATTTAAACTTCCCGAGTCATCTTGCAAAAGAAAACAGGAAGTTGCATTTTAAAATACCCCTGACATACAGTGATTCGTTTTATCAATCTGGATGGACATAAGTCGACACAGACAATTTGAACATTTTAAGGAATTGATATTATCAAAATGAAAACATGTTGTCAGTTATAATGTAGATGCGGAGCGGAGTGATTTTAGTCACGGGACTGTAAATGAAACAGAGCGATCGGTAATAAAGTAACAAAACGAATTTGTAGATAAAAATGATTTTTTTATGGTGGATCACATAACCTTATTTTTTCTAAAAAATGTATCTTACTGTAAACCCAACTAGCATTTTCGGGACTTATGACCACATTTGAACTAAATCTGACGTCAGTATTGGTGTAACTTTGGGTAATACAGTTACTTAAGATGTCACGTTAGCATTTATTTAATTAGCACATTTTAACAGTAAAGTGCGTCGCGTTTTAATTTTACGCGACCGAAACATTCTAAATAAGAGTAAGCTTTTTATATAGTAGTCATTACTTATATTTTATGAAAGAAGCCGGAAAATGTCAGTTGGTTTAATTTGTTTTATTTCATCCTGTCCAGTAAATTTACTTACCCTCTACTCATTTGCGGCCGGTAAATGGAACATTACAGTATCAGATACTGTAATGGATTGCCCCTATCAACAAAGGTATGATTTTAGAAACAATGACTGGTTACTTTCGATCTTTGACAAGTTGCACACCTAAAAGGTAATATGACCTATTTGTTTATTCTTTTTAAAAAGGATTATAAAGACAGGATGAAATAAAATATCATACGATACACGTCCGTTAGGTGTTATTACAGCACTCGTTTATATTCCAGACTCGGCTCCTACGTCGCCACGTCCGTAAACCAACTCGTACTGTAATAAGTAACCTACTGGCCTTGTAACGTAAAATACTATACCCGTACAGAAATCATATAAAGATATCTTTTAAACTTCCCGACATTTTAGGTGCAAGATAACTGTAAAAGATATACGTAAAATCCATTACTTATAATGTGACGTCCTTACAACCCTTATTTTGTTCACCAAATTGGTGCAAATTCAAGTCGTCTGGAAGTAGATCGACGTATGTTTCCAATGTCAGGTTAAAAAATATAAGGTCAAAATTGATCAGCATAACAAATTTAAAGCTCCTACATTTTCAAAAGAAAGAATCACCACAACCCACTCAAAATTCATATCACAAACAGAAAGAAACCAAAAACATGACCTCAGAGCTTTAGAATAATCGCATTCGTCGGCCAAAAAGTTTGCTAAGGACCGAGCATCACCAAATTTATAATTGATACCTGAACGATTAACACTTACCTCCTCTACATCTAAATCAAATAAGAGAACCATGCTGGGTAATCAGAGCAGCCGGACATAACTACCAAAAAATATACAGGGTGATTTCTGAGTTGATACTTCTTTTTTAGCTGTGTATAGAAGGCATTAAAATAGACAACATTTTTAAATATCTTTTTTCAAAAAACTTACAAACAGGCGAGATACAGAAGTAAAAAATCCAAGTGCGGGCCTGATCATCAAAACGTAGCCTGCTCTACTTTATGTTCTTTATCTTATTAGTCATGCAATTTACGGGTCGGTGGTCAAATGTTTGGAAATTCGCTGCGATGTGTTTTTCTGAAGCAAGTTAATTTTAAACTGGTGCAACGTGAAATGGTAAAATTTGAAAACAATGAACTTGTAGATATGGTGCTATTTTATCAAAGAGCAGCTGCTGCTTCGAGATTATGTTTAAGTTAGGCAGGACCGTACTGGATCCGTAGTGTAATAAGTGAATGTAAGTACCTTATTTTTTAGTTTTTTGAAAAAGGTATTTGAAAATAGAAACGAAGGTTTTTTAGCAGCAGGCGGACAAAGTAGTGCATCTATCCTTTGCATTGAGTACACAGGGATGCCAAATGCAATGGGTTCCCTGGGGCACAGGTAGACAATGACAGGCTGTTTCGTTCTTATTAGAACTCAGAAAGCCATAACCTGTAAGTGACCCCGAATACAGCGAGGCTCTGTTTTCAAGATATTTTTAAGAAATAAAAATGCGATGAAATGCCAGTAACGCCATCTATAGGAATCAACTCAATGCAAAAGATAGTCGTCGACGAAAGCAACAATAAACCAAATACTTTTTGCCAACACACTAGTATAGGCAACATTTATCGCATCCCCATAATTTTTCTACGAATTTGTAGATTCAAATAAGTTCGCGCTGCCAACCCGGACACTAAACTCTACTACTGTATTTAAAAATGTTATTTATTTTAATGCCTACTATACACAGCTAAAAAAGAAGTATCAACTTATCAATCACCCTGTATAGTTGATTTTGTGATTCACAGTTTCTGCAATAACAGATATTTAATAACCCACCTATCGATGCCTAGAAGTTAGAACGGACTCTTTACATATTATTAGATAATGTAATGTATTACTTTTAAACATTGAGTTCTTAATTTTTATTTAAAATTAGCCAACGTAACTTTGGAAAATTACTTTAGGGATAGATAGGGTTCGATTAGGATGAACTCAAACTGATGCCAGATTGACAAAGGATTGACGCTCCCCGGTTACTAATTGTTCCCCTGCTAATGCATTTTCAACTGTATACCTGGTACAAAAAATAACCCAAGTATAGATTTTTTAACTAATTTGAATTTTGTCCACCTAAATTGATAAAATGAATCACTGTTCGACGGCCGTTAAGTGCTCCACTGGAAAATTAATTAAAAAACATCTCTTGCGTGTCTAAAACATTTTTAGCATGTTTCGTTGAACACGAAAGTGTATAAATATTTTAACCAGATTAAAATGTTATCCTTGTGTTGGCAGTTTTTAAATTTTAAAATACCGATTGAGAATTCCAGAAGACTGCGGACTATTAACTGGGGTTAGTCTGTGAAATATTAGCTATTAAGTGTTATGAGTAACCTTACAGCTGTCGTATTAGACCATTATTAAAAGTACCCGCACTAAAAAAAGTACTTCTAATTGACCATCTTAATAAAGTCCGTGCTTAACCTTCTAGTAGTATTGTTGGTGGGATACTGTGACACTTTAACTCAGTTTAGTATGCGCTAACACTAAAACATGTAAAAATTGGGAGGGAATATATATAATTTTTTTTATTGGCTATAAATTGCCTGTGATTTTTATGCAGTCAAAAAGAAAAAGAAAAGAACATTATTAGTGTATGAGTAGTAGTAATATCGCCGTGTATGTATTGATTTATAAACAGGGTCATGTGACCTAAAGCAGATGTGTTTATTAGCATTTGATATTTGGTTTAGGCCATATTAATATCTTGATACCAATAATAAGTATTGGATATCTTTTTCTATTTAATAAATGCGTACTGGACTGCAACTGAAACAACTTAAGAGAAAGTTACTGTACTTGGTCAATTTTCCCCCCAGAATCACCATTGGTTTGAACATCATAATAAATAGTGATTTATTTCATTGTATGTACACAGGGTATCTGGTAAGTAACGGGCAAATTCGTTGGGGCAAATGACGTTAAACTTCTAACTAAAAGTTTCATGTAATTTTTTATTCTATAGTGCTCCTTGACCGAGGCCTCGGATCTCAAAGGAGGACAAAGCAATTCATCTTTTTCATATCGTTACCCTAATTTTTATATCACATATTATTAAATTTGCCGAAATTGAGATTTTTCCATAAATGAAATATATATTATAATAATAGATAATTCCACAGATAACAAAACAAGGTGTCATACAGTCGGCAGTTGCTCGTGTCATAATGGGTCAGTTGCTACGTGGGTTTTACAGAATGTGCATTATACTTATTTTATTTTATTTATCCCAAATTCCGATTTAAAAAATAAATTTATAACTATTTGATGTATGGAAAAATCGGCAATTTTGATGATACGCGGTATTATAATTATTAGGGTAACGATATTAATTTTTAAACCACCCCGTATACTTGGATACTTGGACCTTAAAATATATTCAATGGAGGTAGTTTATTGGGAGGGGTCAAATATATTTTTCTAACAGCCGTATTCACCATCTTTAAGTTAACAGTCTGATAGTTAACATCGGTATAAGGATTAACAGTCTGTTAATGAAAAACCATAAATCAGGGACGCTCTATTAACAAACCGAGAGTTAGGTTGATGTACGTACGTTTGAGCTGACAATTCTAGTTTATAACTAACTTCAGAGTAGAATATTCCAACCTCATATCTTCTGAAATATCGTTTTATCAATCAAATCCGTCCTTTACGTCACTTTACGCTAATAAATACAATTTTATGAATCCAGTAGTAAAATTTAATGAAGGGTAAAACAGGATATAGGAAGACATCCAGTAATTATACTATGCGGAAGAAGAACTCTAATTTTATTGGAACAAAACTACATTAAAATCGGAAATCCCCGATATTTATTTGAAATGATCCTGTAACATAAGATCTTAAACAAAGTAGTATTTAATATATTCTTAAAATAGGTTGATTTCTATAATTTACTGGTTCAACTACTCCATCTAACCGATTCGCCAATTGCTCAAATGTGTTTTTATTTCTTCTAAACCGTTTTTTAATTCAATATCGTCTATTTCTTCAAATACATTGTTACGCACTTTTACGTTCCTATCTCGTACGATTTCATCGGAGTTTGACGAGTCTATAGTAAACGTGGAAAATGTATTCGATAGTCTAAATTAATTTTTAAACGAAAAACCTATAAATAATTTTTATTTGTCATGTGTTTGTCAAGTTGTTATAATTCTAACAACAATTTTAAAACTTATCAGCTTGTTATTTCTTATCAGCTCAAAATTTCACTGTTAATTTTATCTCTCTAATAGGGCTTAAAATCCAATGGAGAATAGAATTTAACAGACTGACAAGAATCTTAACCGACTGAGAGTGAAAAAATAGTTGTAAGCGAGTAAGACATTTTGCCATATCAGGATTGACAGGTTTAACAATACGTCACTTCACTAACAACCTGTATACATTAATATAATTTAACTGTTAAAAGCAACAAAAAAATATTTTCATAAATTGAATTTATTTTTATCTGTTTATTACGAGATTGAAGTAGATCTTTCCTCCCTTCCTCCTGAACCCCAAGTTGTTCTACATTTATACTAAAAATATGTATAATACCATTAAAAGTAGAAACAATTTATTATTCGCTTTTGGAAACTACTTTTATATGAAAGTTGTATATACACAACTCAAGGAAATAAATCAATAAAAAATATTATCATGAATACTGCATGTTAAATTTTAACTATGGATCATAAAAACAATAATATATTGGGATACATTATCAGTTTTGTAATTAAATTGATAATAAATAACATTAAATACTAAATTGAACCTTTGTTGAAGTAAGTCAATAAATTCAATACAATTAAATTAAATTAAAATAAATTATCCTTAAATCTCTTCAACCACATGCTGCGCATAGTTTTATTTATCTACTTTCATAATTTATTTGACGCTGCCCATCAATTACTTCTTTCCATGTTACAGTTGAAGTTTTTTAAGGAAGAACTTTACGCCATTCTGTTGAAATTATTTTAGAAAGATACGACAATACAATAAGCTTTACAATGTTTGTTTTTCTTGGGTTTTCGGTCACTCTTGAATAAAAGATTTTTCTTTATAAGGGGGTTAACGTTTCGGTTTTATTAGGAAACCATCATCAGAACTATAAAAAAAATATTTGTCTAAACAATCAAAAGAGAAAAGAAACTATTGTATACAAATAATAAAAAAAAAAATTTAGAAAACTATATCAAGTATAAAATATAAGCTAAACATACCCTTATTTAATTTTTTACACCTCACAAAACTTTAAATTCACAGTATGGCTATATTTGTGAAGTGTAAAAAATTAAATAAGGGTATGTTTAGCTTATATTTTATACTTGATATAGTTTTCTAAATTTTTTTTTTTATTATTTGTATACAATAGTTTCTTTTCTCTTTTGATTGTTTAAACAAATATTTTTTTATAGTTCTGATGATGGTTTCCTAATGAAACCGAAACGTTAACCCCCTTATAAAGAAAAATCTTTTATTCAAGAGTGACCGAAAACCCAAGAAAAACAAACATTTTAATCGATTAAAACGGTCAGGAAAACAAACTAATATTAATAAGCTTTACTTTACTTAAATTTGATACTTAAGACATTTATATTATTAAGTTGGATATGCATTTTAATTAAATTTTACTTTTTTAAACTTTATGTTGTATACAGGGTGATTCACGTTGAGTGGCCTATTAGAAGATCTCGGAAAAAAGTAAACTTATATTTCTAAAAATTTGATAGCAGGCATAATTGGCCTTGAGCTTTTAAAACATTATATTTTGACGTTTTTATTACTTCCGGTTCTACCGAAAGTTAATTCCAACTTTGCTATTTCAAATGGAACACCCTGTATGTTTTAGCATTTTTGATTACCTTTTTAAAATCTAAATAACTTTTGTAAATAATAATCCTCCTCCTCTAACGGTTTTCGAGATATGAATTATAAAAGGATTTTTTGTGTAAAAACGCTCCGAGAAGAAAGTTTAGTAACTCTGAAACTAATAAAGGTAAACATTTTAAATTTTGTAAGCTTTCAAGTAATACATAGATCTATAATTTAAATTACTTAGGTTTTACGTTTTTTATACAGGGAGTTCTTAAAATTGTAACAATGTTTCCATTTAAATAAATGTGCATAAGTCAATTTTTGCAAATTTAACAAAAGTTATTTAGATTTTAATAAGGTAATCAAAAATGCTAAAATATATAGGGTGTTCCATTTAAAATAGCAAAGTTGACATTAACTTTCGGTATAATCGGAAGTAATAAAAACGTCAAAATATAATGTTTAAAAGCTCAAAGCCAATTATGCCTGCTATCAAATTTTTAGAAAGATAAGTTTACTCGTTTCTGAGATCTGCTAATAGGCCACTTAACGGGAATCACCCTGTATATTATTATGTAGTATGTTCTTTTCTAAGATACATTTTCATACTTTAAATGTAAATGTGTTTGTGATATACAATACATACTTGTATTACTGTAATTTTTTATAGTGTGTATTATGTTTACTTTGACTTGCTACTATTATACAAATATGTATGAAATGCAGTCAATAAAATTTGAAGTTTGAAGTTTATACTATGCATATATATTTGATGGATAACAATTCTTTTTACAGGACAACGAAATATGGCCTTAAGTAATGGATTTATTCCATCGACCGTATCCGGTGAAATATGTAGACACTTAACACAATACGTTAAAATATATCGTATTTCTAGTAAACCACGTGGGCTTTCACGCAAATAGGCTTAATGGCCTAAGCTGTTTAAACATTCGGATAGCAGGGTTGATGATGGTATGTTTATACATTATTTTACTCGGGGTTGAGTGGAGTGGACAACGCAAACATTTATTATGATGACAAGGGGACGTCAATCGATTTCTTTTTTCATAAATAAAGTGTGAGTTTATTTTTGGACTATACATACAGTGTGGCTCGCTCTCAACGCAGGACTCCATAGCATCTAAACTATTCAACTTTTTAATATTGTTCAAAAACGAAGTTATAAGGAAGCATTAGATCTAAAATTTAAAATTATACAGGGTGTCTCAAATAGTCAGGGCATATCCAACATACTTTTTTTTTAAATGGTACACCCTATATAATATATTATTTATTAATTTCCTATAAAATTCCAGGTGAATACCAGTATTCACCTGAAGACGACTGGAGATACTTACTAGTTGAAACGTTGTGATGTAAATCAAATAAAGATAATGCAAGTTCAAAACTCTTCTATCGTTCAAGAAACATCATTGTCTCCAACCTTCAAACAAACAGAAATTGTATACAATAAAACGAAGCCAGAAGTCTCCTGCAGTACTTCAAGAGTAACAGAAAACTTGGTTAGAAATGGAGAAATTATGGAGTCAGACCATTTCATACAAATTGAGAAAAAACGAGAAATCATTTATTTTGTAAATAATATTCGTAATTGTAATAATCGTAATATTAATATTCATATCACTTAAGATTACTTAATTTTTATAAATCATTGTGTTTATATGGCATACATTGTTACCGCCCAAGGGTGGTAAGTTGACTTACAACCCGTCGTCAAGGGCAATCGATACCTTTTTGGTAGGGAGGAGAAAAAAATAGTTTCTCAATTCAAAATTTTCTATGGCCTTAAAAAAATTTCTTAGACGCAACTTTTTACAAACAATAATAATTGTAGACGTAAGAAATTTCCCTTTATAAAACTTTTCAAATCGTAATACATAATTTTACTTTTAAATCAATGTTCTTTACATTTTTTTATGGATATTCCTTGTTATTCGGCTACTGAATATTGATTACAAAAAAAAACTTAAAAGAAAAAGTTATACCTGTTAAAAAGTTTCCTGATTAGATTTTCCAAACTTTGCGCCTTCGAGCAGAACACGGAAAGAAAATAAGTTTATGTTACAAAGTTTCTGTTTGTCTTTTTTCCTTTAATAAAGTCAATTGTAATTTTTTATGGGTTTTAATTTATTTCTTATGTACACTTGAAATAGGAGCTCTTGATTTGTTTTTGAACAAATATTTTCAATTTTTTAAAGGACACAAACTTAAAGACACTGAATAAAAAAAGTAGAATAAATCATGCACAATTTATACAAATTTTAAAAACGTAAAATTGACGCGATGACGTCGATCCGATAAATATTTACAATGAGCATCGTTACCGATTTTTCACTTGTCATCTCGGTATTTTTGTTTCCTTCCCACTTACATCCGAATTATTTTGGAATTTTGATATAATTTTGTTTAAAATAACTGTTCTTTTTATTTATTTGCCCATAGAGCAGAAATATCGACAAATAGGTAAAAATACTTTTTCAACTGTCATTTTATTGCTTGGTCTTTTGCCAAAAATTTCGGTGTTGCCACATATGAAAAATTTTATGCTAGTTAAATAATATATTTTGTTCCTAGAACTTCATTGCCTTATTTTAAGACCAAATATAGATAACATTGTGATGATTTTTTATTTTTCCGCATAAGTCCGTTTTGGACAATTATTTCTATAGCATTATTTTTCAGACTTTTTCCTTGTATCGTAATATACAAATTTTAAAAAACATTGGCAACATTGTGAAGCTGCCGTTTTCATACGTATATATGATATGTTCCAATAGCTCTTTTTATTTATTTATTTTCACTGTGATGGCTTAAGAATATCAAAAAGTACAAACACGGAAACTTTTATTTTTTGTTCCTTGCACACTATAACCAAAATACAATAAATATCAATGAAATTTCAGTACTTTATATTTTAAAAGGTTATAAATTAAATTATCCAAGAATTTTTAGAAAATAGATATACCTACGGTTTTTTTTCTACTCTCACTTGGAAATTTGTTATTTCCTTTACACTTAAGTGACGAGAAAATTAGGCTATTCCAGTTGTACGGCAAAAGTTTATATTCTTACTCTCAGTACTGCACACTATTGCGACCTTTAAAATAACATTTCCCATTTCTAAAGAAATATTCCACGAATACGCACAATACTTAAAAAGTATTTTTTTAGCAGATCACAACTACAAGTGATCATACGCAATATCCTGCATGCGAATATAACTCTGTGTATAAAAATCTCTCTTTTCCCGATGGAGACAGCGCCGACCTACCACTCCTCTATGCTTTTTTCTCAGGAATCCGGAAATTTCCCATTAGTTGACAACAATGTTATAAAAATTAGATTTCTCTGTGGCCTTTTTATAAAGGACTGACCAATCACAGTTTATTGTATTTACTTAGGCTTCGCCTTTTTCTTCAAGGCACTAAATTATATAATTTATGTGTATATGGTACAATATGTTATTAATTTGTTTATATAACAAAATAGCATCTATAATAGATTTATCAATAATGCAACCCGCGCTGAGAGAAGATTCTTGCTGTCCTTATAAAAATCTTTATACCGCTTATAAAGAAAAATGCTAACATAGGGGACAAAAGAAAAACTACCTGAGACAGTAAAATCCATTTGGCTGTAATTTCTTTGCTGTCGTAATAAAGTCACTTTATAAAGAATGATCACTTAGCTCAAGTAAACAAAAATGTTGTATTAGCAAAGTAACTGACCATCGGCTATAAAGAGACTTTGCTAGAACAGTAAAGATACTTTTCTACGCCATCCGCATTGTTTTCGAAACAAGAATTTTTTTTTCAATATCAGCATAGCATATTGCTATATTGGAAAGATTTTTTTATTTATTTCAAGAAAGTTACTTTGCTGGGTCAGAATGTACCTACTTACTTCAGATACTCTTTTTTAGCTAAAGTAGCAACTGAGAATGGCTATAATAGTAAAGTGGTTTATTATGACAGCACCACTTATTTGCTATAATATGTGGGGTGGCCCAAAAAATAAGCCGCATATTTTGTTTAATTTTTAATATACTCTAGAGAACATAATTATTATGCTTATAATAACACATTTATAAACCAAGCTTTTTCACTTTGGGTACGGAAGTTTCAAAAAATTTTGATTCATTTAAAATTGTGTTATTAAAAATAATATGTTCCATGCTATATCAAAAATTTAACATAGTATAAAGCTGATTTTTCAGGTAACTCCATCATATTTTATATCATGCAACTCCCCACGTCTGAATAGGTTATTAACGATTTGAAACTAAAAAAAATTATTTTTCTCTTTATTATTTAATACAACAGAAAACAACACTTCATAACCTAAAAATAGTTTCAGTTTTAGCTGCTTAAAAAAACAATAATATTTTACTGCTTCTTTCTTTGAGTGGTTAAAACATATCTTATTAAAAAATATCTGTTCACTTTAAATTTAAACAAATATCCAAAAGGGAATACCGAAAAAACATGTTTCTGCATCTAGCCTGAATATTAGGTACAATAATAATTACATTGTATTTTATTTAGAAAAAGAAAGTATTTTACTTTTGCGATATTTCTTAAAATCTTCTTTTAAAAATCATACAATGTTTAAAACTTTGGTAAGTTGTCTTTTAGTTTGAGGACTTTTAGTATGAATGGCATTTGCTAAAGAATTACTAATTTTCTTTTCTCTAAAACTTAATTCACACAAAAATTATTATTAAATAAACACATAACATCACATAACATAAAAAAATTAACATTAAACTAAAATAACTATGGTCTTTTAACACTGATAATAAAAATCTACACTGTCATTGATGTCACAATCCAATAAAGCACTGCACACTGGAAACATTTTTGAGCCAAGACAATTTTTATTGGAAAAAATGAGACAAATGTCGAGTCGTAATGGTCACCAGCAACAGCCACCGATGCGACGATTTTACTTTATGAAGGAACGAGCATCTAATCTAAATATCTTAAATAAAATGAAGACCTAAAGACATGAAGACCTGGAGACAGGAACGGGACGACTGGTGCGCAATATAAAAATTGACCCAATCAGACTGAATTCGTCACCACGAAATAATCCGATTCGAACCGAACAGTTACGAATTTCCCAATTCCAACAAAAAATTTTGCTACCCCTTTAAAAACTCTTTAGAGCGCTAGAAAAGATTTCTTTATAAAGATTTTTTTCTAAAGCAGCAAGTTGCATTACTTCCTCAGCAAAGCAACTAGTAGTCCTAGAAAATAATTTTTTATAAAGACTTACTTAGCTGTTATCATAATGTAAGTTTTCTATAATAGCAAAGATTTTTGTAACGGGTATAAAGAGTTTTCAGGTAAATTGTTTCTTTTACAATAAGAAATTCATTTTGCTATCGTAGGTTAAAAATTTAATATTACAGCCAAAATATTCTTAGCAAAGAATTTCTTGCTGAAGCTTTTCTCAGTGCGCTGGATGTGCATTTAATTTCATGTAGCATTATTATTGAGTTGGTTTGACCGTAATATCTAATATGATCCCGTGGTCGAGACAGTAAAGCGTCGAACTTTGGATCCAATGGTCGTGAGTTCAAGCCCGGCTAAAGCCAACTTAAAAATTTTTTTTAACATAAGGTTCGTAAGTTTGGTCATAAAAAAAAATATACTGTTTAACTCAAGTGGATTGTCTATATCGCACTCGGAAGTTTTAAATCCTCATGGGATATAGACATCATATCCAATCTTGTTGTAAAAACTACTATACTGAGACTGTAATGGCTGTCTACCGGTAGGCATTTTGTGTTTTATCCGCTGCCTGCCCCATTTGTAATTTATTGTAGGCATACTTGTCCTAGGCACCTAAATTATTTATCTATTAGTATAGGCTTTTGTAGACTAATGTCGGGTTGCACAAAGATTTTTTATAATAATTATTGACCATGACATAAATGACTTTGACAGACAATATATACTCACATACAAAGGTACGTGATTAGTAAATTAAAAATTAAGGTAACCGGGCCAATATGATTGTGAGAAAATTATTTCTGTCAATGTTACGTCTGTCACAGTCAAACTTGCCGGTTAAATAAGTATTATTAAATTCTTTGTGCAACCCGACATAATAAGTTTAAAATGTTTACAAAAAACGAGTTTTAATTAAAATTAAATCTAGAGCGCCCTTCTTAAAAAGTGTTTTAAAAATTTAAAATAACTCATTGGTATAGGGGTACGAAATCCCATGTATATCTGTACCTTTCTTTAAATTTTATATAATTCTTTTAAATAAGGAATTGCTAGGCTCATGCAACCCTTATTTTTTCCAGTCACGATATGCCACTAACACACTCTGTATAATATATTTAAAAAAAAATTATATTAATAAACCAACATTTAAACAACAAACCTTTAAAAACTGTTCTGTGTTATATTTACTCTATACCCCTGTTGTTATTATTTATTATTAATTTCAAAAGGAAGCACAAATTCTGAGAAATAATGGTAAGTAGAAAGCAGATGCTTTATTGTAATTAAAGTTTTGTACAAAAGTTTTAATAAGGTAAATTTGAACAATAGCTGTATATTGCCAGTGAAGTTTTAACAAAATGTTGAGATAATACGTGATTATCCAAATATTGTACATTTTTGCTGTTGTAATGTACGGCAAAATGACAGATTTGTAAAAAAAAGATATTTAAATTTCTGAAAATAATTTATAAAAAATACCATGTCATGCCTGAATCATCTTCGCTGAGTGAAAACCGCTAAAGCTATAAATCAGTAGCGGTTAGCCCTTAAAAAATAATTATGTTTGAATTAATAATATTAATTTTATCCGAATGTAGCTATGCATAATAGGGCTACGGTTAACTCTTATGGACAATAATTATAATCACTCGTGCATTTTGGCGCGCCCCAGCCGACCGTGCCCGTTAGCTCAAAGCAAGTGAAGACCCAACGCCCAACATGGCTTTGATTTTCACCGTTGCTATAGTTACGTGACGTGAGTCACGCAAACAGCATGTAATAATTTGCATTATGAAGAAGGGCAATTTAAAAACAAATCAGTCGTATGCACCATTGTTTTAGCGTTGGTGGTTCAGGTTATTAAGGTATTTATTTTGAAGCTTCGCGAAACTTACGGTTATAGATAGATATCGTTTTTACGTGATTTACTGTGTGATTAAAAAGTTTTGTTTTTATTTTTCAGTTAATTCAGTAGTATAGTAACTTAGTTGTGTGTTTTAAAAATAACCAAATAAATGACATAGTTTGTAATTTGTTGGAAACCCCATTCAGTCGTTGGACAGATGAGGATAAGAGTGACGTTTTGTTACAAGGGTTTTTAGTCAATGTTTGTTTAAGTACCCGCACTATACCTAGCTCTTCACCATTTTTTAAGACCGCGAGCCGCCACTGCTATAAATATGAAATTTAGACAGTAGTACAGAGCACAATTAAGTAGGGTCATTTAGCAAAAATCCTTTGATGATTTCTCTCAAAACAACTTTCTAGGAAAAATGGCAGTACTATAAACGAGAAAATTGACCTTTTGTTTCTTTGGTATTGTATTGTATTAATCACGCATCCACTGAAGAGTTCTAAAGAAAGAGTGATAAGATAAGAGTGTTTGTTCTTATTTGAAATGTAAACTAATTGAGATCAGTAACCTGTTATTTACCTGTTCTAGTTAAGAAGAAATAAACCTACCCCTTCAAAAAAATCCAAGACAATCACAACAATAATAAAACAATGGTTATAAATACAATCTACGATTTAAACTTTTGCCGCAATTTATTACATCACAACAAATAAACAAAGAAAAATGTAGCAAAAGACAGCGCCGACCTATCATTCTTCTGTACTTTGTTCTCACAAATCCGGTAATTTTCCATTAGTTGACAAAATTGTTAGCCAACTAATAATTCTCTGTTGCGTTCTTATAAAGTGCTAACCAATCACAGTTAATTGTATTTACTGAGGCTCCGCCTTCTTTTGCAACACACTCAATTATATAATTTATATGTATATTGGACAATATGTTATTAATTTGTTTTATATAACAAAATAGCTATGCATCTATAATATATTTATCAATAATAATAATGCAACCTGCCGAATGTGCACAGAAAATTAATTTCGTTAAAACATTATTATTGAGTTGGTTTTACCATAATTCCTAATACTTAATGATCCTGTGGCTAAGACGGTAAAGCGTCGAACTTTGGATCCAATGGTCGGGAGTTCAAGCCCGACCGAAAGTAAACTTTTTTTACTCAAAGGTTTATTAGCTTGGCCGTAGAAAAAATATACTGTTCAACTCCAGTGGATTATCCATATCGCACTCAAAAGTTTATTCAATTTACTTCTTCGTAAGATATAGACATCATTTCCACTCTTGTTGTACAAACTACTATATATATACAGTGATAATATAAAACGTTACTATTTTACATAAGCCGGTCCAAGACCAAACATTACTTATAATACATTATTATCTATTCGTAATTATTATTTTAAAAATGGTGGAAAGTTGAATAATGAAGTCCTCTTGAGACACCACGTCCTAAAATAAATGGTAAATTTTTGAGACTTTATTTCGAAACCTCAAGGGAAATTAAAGGCAAATTACCTAGAAATTGATGATACCTTGCATTCTAAGAAATAATCAAGTTTTATAATGGACGAGAATTTTTTTAAAAGTTGGAATTAAGCTTTATACTTTATTAATATTCTGGAAGTAAATGAGTATTGATTAACGGCTTAAGGAGTTTCTAATGGAATCTGAACTTATTACAATAAATTAACTTAAAAAGTTTGTAGATAGGCTGAGTTTATATAAGTAGCTTTATTTTAGATAGAGTTTTTATATATAGGGTGATTCCTAAGTTGATACTTCTTTTTTAGCTATGTATAGAAGGCATTAAAATAAACAACATTTTCAAAAAACTTAAAAATATGCTAGATACAGAAGTAAAAAATCTAAGTGCGGGCCTGATCATCAAAACGTAGCCTGATATACGTTATGTTGTTTATCTTATTAGTCATGCAATTTACGGGTCGGTGGTCAGTTATTTGGCAATACGCTGCGGTGTGTTTTTCTGAAGCAAGTATTAATAAATTGGTGAGACGTGAAAATGGTAAAATTTGAAAACAATGAACTAGTAGATATGGTGCTAATTTACTAATATTAGTAAGTACATTCATTAAACTTTATACATGTTCTAGCTATAATTTTATCACACCGTCTAAATAAAATAAATAAATTCATAAGTACTGTGTTGGATTAGTTTTCTTTCATAATTGTTAACGGAATTCAGTATTTCAATCGACAATAATTAACACAATACCACAAAAATAATGAAACTGACATAATTTTAACGTCAAACGAGAGTTTGTCATGGCATACTTACTAAAAATCTAAAGGAAATAAAATTTTTGAGTAAATTTTAAAAATAATGGCTTATAAGTCAAAAAATCTACTAGTTAGGTATAAATATGCCATACAAAAATAAAGAGCCAATTTAAGTAGCTTTTTATATCAGTGATAATATACAGGGTGTTACATTTAAAAAAATATACTTATGGGCACCTATTCAAGTCCCCAAATTAACTGTATTTTTATACCACCCTGTATATCGCTTGTTCCTAAGGTTTTTATACATTAAGCAGGCCGTCTCCAAAATATAAATATAAGTAAGCGTTAATAATTTATGTTGTCTAAATAATGGCCTACACGGTTCTCTTGCTCGTGGCCTGCATCCCTGCCTAAATCTATGTTTTTCGCACTCACATAAGCGACTTTAAATCGATACCTTTGGTGTTGTCGAAAGAAATAGATGACGCTTAAAATATCGTTTGAAAGCGATGATTTCTATGAACATAGTGCGTTCGGTGATAAATTTGAATTAACATCGACTTGGAAGATGAACATAGTGTCATCTCTAAGGTGTCGAAAAACAGCCAGAGGGATGCTGACACAGTCGCAAGTCCTTTCTTCTGAATTGCAAGGTAAATTCACATCCGGTGAGATAATGAATTGTGTACAATATGTATCTAAAAACCATTGCATTTAACTTGTCTCTCACACCTCTTAGTAATTAAAAACTGCGAAACAACCAGTGAGTCGTATACAAATCGATTGAACACGAACACGAAAAACAGAAATTTTACGTTGGAATCAGGCATCTGTTAACAATTTTCGGTTGAGCAATTTACTGTTGTGGTGTTTAATTATTTTAGCAGACGGTGTCTGCTGTTTATTTACTATCTGTCGGTCGGTCCTAAAATGTCTGTCTAATGAAAACGTAAATAAAATGCCTAATGGTGTGGAATATTTTTGATTTGTCAGTAGGAAATGACATCACTTTTACGTGTTGGAAAATCTTTGATATCGTGTTTTATTACCCAAAAATCCCTCCTAAGTTTTATATTTTGTAACAATCACTGTTGAATGTTTTGTTTTATATAAGGCATTTTAGGTTATTTGATCTTGTCGATACTTTTAATTTAAAGCCACCGTCAAGTAATTTGGTGCTGGTCCTGACATCTGGCTCCTAGTGAGAGTATTTATAGGTATAGGATAAGGAATTTTTGTACAGATATATGGAAAACCCAATTTTCCGCACGGATATCAGTGCGGAAAATTGAATTTTCCACACTAGTGCGAAACATTTTTTTTACGCGATTATATCCAAATCAATAATATATAAAATTTGGAACCTTCTTCACTTGTCAAAAGGTATACTCCACATAAAACAAAGGTTACAATGGTTATTTACCTAACAAGTGCGGAAAGTGGTACTTTTCTGCACGCGATGGCAGTCGGGCAAACCGTCAAGGGCGGAAAAGACACTTTTCGCATGTGTACAAAAGTTTTCCTACGATCGATATAGTTCTCAGATAAACGTCAATTAGGTTCATAATAATATACTGTAATTATAAAAGTTATTGAGCTTGTGGCAAAAAAAAATATTTATTTTGCAAGTAATTCACTTTATTGAGTGTTTTAGATAAGGAATTAATTAATTTAACAAATCGTGCGGAGAAGGTTCTAGTGCCAGTAGTCCTGAAAAGTTACTTTTCCGCACGATTTACATATAAACACATATTTGTAAAATCGTGCGGAAAAGCGGTACTTTTCGCACGATAAATCGTGCCGAAAAGTAACTTTTCCCCACGATCGTAGGAAAAATGATTTTGTCACTATAGTTTTTCTTAGCTACCAGGTTACTAAGGAAACTTATAATAACAATTAGAAATTACCAAACTGACATTTTGATATTATTAATATTAGTTGTTTGTGAGTTAATTTCGTAATAATTTATGCTTATATTTTGTAATTTTGCAATCTCAGAATGAGTTTAACTGATTTTGATAATCTGGAAATGGAATATGGGGTTCCAGAGTACATTATGAGTGCAGCAAAAAACGTAGATTTAGATTTACTTCCAGAGAAATCCAAAGTAAGGTAAATTCAAGAATATGAAAAGTTTACGAAATGGTGCACCGACAAGAAAATAAGCAACATTAGTAAAGAAGAGGTGCTTTTGTTTTATTTACAAGAAATTTCAAAGAATTTTCAACCTTCTACAATGTGGTCCAAGCACTCAATGGTAAAATCTATGCTTAAAGTGAAAAAAAAACGTTGATATTAGCAGGCATTGTAAATGAATTGCTTTTTTAAAAAAGAAAATGGTGGGTTTCAGACCAAAAAAGTCTATAGCCCTAAGCCATGAAGATGTTAAAACATTTTTAAGCACTGCGCCTGACGATATTTATTTGCCTATTAAAATTTCAACTATATTTGGAGTCGCTTGAGCCTGTAGGCGCGAAGAATTAACTTATCTGTTGTGTGAAAACGTGGTCGAACAAAAGTAGTTATTTCTGGTGAAAATACCAAATAGCAAGACTCACCAGAGTAGAAGCTTTGTTGTAAGTGGAGAAAAAAATCTCAATTTAATTAAGAAGTACATCTCACTGCGTCTCAAAAGTACACCGCATCAAATGTTTTTTGTCAATTTCCCAAAGGGAAAATGTACTAATTAAACTTTTGGCATTAATAAGTTTGGTAAGATGCCATCAAATGTGGCTGCTTTTTTAAGACTTACAAATCCAGAAACATATACTGGACACTGTTATAGACGCTCTTCGGCTACTATATTGGCCGACGCTGGAGTGGATATTACTAATTTGAAACGTCTCGGGTGATGGCAATCGACAAATGTTGCAGAATCATATGTGGACGTGTCCATGGGGAACAAAAAACGTATAGCCAACCACATTCTACACTCTAAAGAAAAAAATTCGCCTCCATCTTCACCCTTGCTTTCTACAAGTTTTGCGTATGAAACTAATAATATTCCTGACAGCAGTGGATCAGCGAACCCGCACCAGTATGACAATTTAAGAAAAGAAAGTGTCAACATTATTGCCAACACCAAGGAAACCAACAAAATGTTCCAAATTCAGTTAATACTGCTTATAATTGTCACTTTTCGGTTACCTTCCATGTTAATTTTAACAAAGAGTAAGTTTTTTTAAAAGTTTCCTATAACTTAATGTAGTTATTACTTTTTTCCTCAGAATTCGTTACTGTTACATGTATGTGATTATTATAGTTAATTAAAAATTATTAAATTTCTTTGAAATTTGTGTTACTTATTTCCCCATGTCTGTAGAAAAACTATTGTATCTGACACTGTTTTGAAAATGTTTTTCCTGCACTCAGCTGCTTCACCGGAACGGCAGACCCGTGTGTAAAATTTTTTTTTCGGCACTTGTTAGATAAATAACTATTTCAGATAGTTTGGAATAGTAGTTTTTCTACTCCCGCACGCAAAACTTATCGGAACTCCGCTACGCGTTGTTCATCATCAACTGTATTTGCGTACGGAAAAGTAACATTTTGCGTTGTTGAGGGAAATAACTCTTTCTTGCATATTTAGACTTCTGTTCCCTAAAAAACATTAACTCTATCTGATTTCAAAAAGAAGTTTCTAAAAAATTTAGTAACTTAATACTTCAATGCAAAAGTTCTTTAATTTATAAAAGCGGAATCGGAAATTCATAAACAAAACAGCAATGTCGAATAAAATCATCCAAGATTGCAAATATTTAACTGTTGGATTCAGCAATTTGTAGTTAATCAGTTCCATTTATGTAATTTACTCTTGGGGATGCTTATTTAATTAGGTTTTACGTTATTTGTAAGTTTTGTGTTTATTTATAGCCAATTAGATGCAGGCATGAACTTTTAACATTGGCGTTGTTATAGGGGATTTTTTAAAGGAGGGACCACTTATTATTGGACCTAATAAGCAAAAGCCTTCGTAGTTAAATTTTTTTTTAGATCCCACACAAATTATACTAAATTTAGACAGTAATTTACAATAAATATTAGTTGCTCATCCAAAAAAATACCCTAACTTCTTTAAACGTTAAATGGGCAACTCGGAAGGCGTGCAGTGAAATTGAGACACGAAAAGTAATAATTTTCAAAAAGTTACCATATTGTATTCTTCTATCCTTTTCTGTAAACGTTTAAGCCTGCAATAAAGAACCTATCTACGTTTTTCATTACAGGCTTAGACCTACCGTATTCAATTTTTCAATAAAACTTTGTGCAGAAAATTGTTAAAATTATCCAACAAATAACACTAAACAACTGTATAGTTTCAACCGCCGAAGCTGAAACATGATTTTCCCAACTTAAATATGTATTACGTGTAATCAAAAGCTGCTTATTTGGCGGCAAAGTGCTCGTAACTAAACTCTCTTTTGCTTTTGACTTCGAAATCGGTTCAACAATAAGCAGAATCAATTTCAGATTTATTTACTTGGGTACGCGATCGCCCATCAAAGTGCAGTGTACGATCCTCGCTTCGTAGTCGATGGCGGCCGATGAGTTGAAGAAAGGCTCATTGGCTGCACTATTATAGGTATGACGAAGACAAGGTAATGTGTTATTGTCTTTTCTTACCTTTTCTGCTGCCTATGTAACTTGCTCAGAAACACTAAATCCTAGCTTTTTTTTTTGCAGGCTTGCTTAACCTATATTTTTATTAAGTTTATTATGAAATAAAGAAATTGAAGCAAATTGAGTTTTAGGGTAATCAATGCTTTTCTTGTTTCCATTGTAATCAATGCTTTTCTTGTTTCCATTGATCGCATACCCAGAGGTAACTCCTCATCAAAAAACTTATTTTATTAAAAATACAAGTACAAATCCCTAACACTTTATACAATAATAGGAATACAATATAAATTTTTTTCTAACTGATAACGTAACAAAAACTACTTGAACGGCAGTAGAGTTTTGGACTTGCATTGTCTTTATTTATTTTAAATCACTACGTTTCAACTGGTAAGCATCTCCAGTCGTCTTCAGGTGAATACTTAGTGATTCAATACAAATAAAGACAATGCAAGTCCAAAACTCTACTTCCGTTCAAGAAAGGTCATTGTCTCCAACCTTTAAAAATAACTCTTATCTAGAATGATGGAAGAGTTTTGTCTTGAATTATCTTTATTTGTTTTAAATCACAACGTTTTAACTGGTAAGTTTCTTCAGACATCTTCAGGTAAATACTTAAACTTGACGAACACGGCAAAGTGCAACTCTCTCATATTAGTTATTCTAAGTCAGCCGAGTTTCAGTTGCGTGCGGGAGTAGAGAAACTACTATTTCAAACTACCTGAAATAGCTATTTACCTAACAAGCGCGCAAAATGAATTTTTCCATACGAGTTCCGGTGAAGCAGCCGAGTGCAGGGAAAACATTTTTCGCAAGTGTCAGGTACAATAGTTTTTCTACAGACATGGGGAAATAAGTAACACATATTTCAAAGAAATTTAATAATTTTTAATTAACTATAATAATCACATACATGTAACAGTAACGAATTCTGAGGAAAAAAGTAATAACTACATTAAGTTATAGGAAACTGTTAAGAAAACTTATTCTTTGTTAAAATTAACATGGTAGGTAACCGAAAAGTGACAATTATAAACATTATTAACTAAATTTGTAGCATATATCCGCGGCAGTGGCTCCATGGTGAGCTACTGGCATTCGACCGTGGTGGTCCAGGTTCGATCCCCGGAGTGAGCCTACGCTTAATAAAAAAAGTATGCTCGGAACTTAAGTGGATAAAAGAATGTAGCAAGCTATTAATAAATTCTAATATCGGAACCTTGAGAGAGGGGCGCCAAGGACCTCTGGGGGAGTAAAAAGGATATACTAGTGCATACAAGTGGTTCGGATTCCACGCTAAGCTCTATGTCCCGTCTGACTGACATTCCCAAACGATAAGGGATACAATGGGCCTTATAGACCTAAGTATACTGACTCTTCCGCCAATCCCAGCAACAACAACACAAAAATGTGTAATATGGTGGAGCTTCCTTATGCCGAACATAAATCGAATACACGAGTTTGGTACCATTTCTATCTCTCCCTGCTTCAGAAAGTTCAAGTATGGTCCATAAACAAAGTTGCAATATAAACAAGAGAGTACTAATGAATTTAAAAGAACTATGTATGTTTTTTTATGATAAAATTAACTTATTATTAGCATATACCAGTTTCAAGTTCAGATATGATTTTTAGTAATATAATGGTACATTCTTAAAATTTAAATTGGCTATCTATAGTTACTCCCAAAAACTTAATAGAGTTCTTTCCAAGTATTTTTATACTCTCAAAGAGACTTAGAGTATTTTTATGTTCTTGATACGGTGATAAATATAATTGTCCAGTCTTTTTGCACCTGCTGTTCCAAAAATATAGAAATTAAATGGTTTTCTATTGATTATATATTATATAAAATGCCGAGTTGACAAAGCCATGTGGAATAGTTTGTATTTTCTTTCTTTATATTTTTTAGACGACCTTATTGACAATTTCTAAAGGCACTTTGTTAGTGGTATGTATTTTACTCTAGAATTTCTGAACATTTGTGTATTGATTGGAAATATGATCCCTTTAAGGAGAAATTCTATGATATACTAAACACAGTGTACCTACATTATTGGAAAAATAACTTATTATTTTATTTTATTTATCTTAAAAAAATATTTCAAAAAACGTATCTTTCCCTAAAAATATTATACAGTAACATTCATATTTTAAATTTTTAATTAAGGAAGGTCTTCTGTGAATCTCTCGTTTTGTCCAATTTTAATTATTGTGATTTTGTATATGGATTTTGCTTAGATGCTGAGACTAGATCTCGGATACAAAAAGTTCAGAAAGCGTGTCTTCGATTTGTTTATGGTGTGCAAAGGTTTGATCATATTTTCTACTTGTACAGGACTATTAACTGGTTGAGGATGGATGAACGAAAAATTCTTCAATTTTGTACATTTGTGGTAAAGATTCTTAATAATCCAAACTCACCTATCTCTATTCGAAAGCGTTTGATTTTTCGTCATAATATTCATGATGTACGGGTTAGAGACAGAAGTAAATTAACCATGTCTCATCATCAGAGTGCTATATTTCAGAGTCCTTTTTCATATAATGCTGTTAAGTATTTTAATTCAATACTCATTGATATGTTACTTATAATTTGTATATAATGTATTAAGATGTATTTAAGATGAAGTATAAAAAGTATCTTTTAAATTTACAAAATTCTTAATTTTTAAAATACAACTATGTAATTTTTTTTCCTTTTAGATTTTCTGTGTAAGATGTTAAATTATATTTATTTAATTATTATATTCCGCGCGAAAGCTTTTATAAACTTAACATTATTCATTTAATTATGAATTAAGTTATATTTAATTAATAATTCATTTATTATGTCTTTGACTGGTTTAGTAGAGTAGCTATTACAGCTAGACTACGCCAGGATTTAACATTTATTTCTAATGTTTTTCATTGTAAATTTTATGTTGAAATAAAAGACGTTTATTATTATTATATTATAATTGGCAAAAATTTTCTTGCAAAAAATGGAAACCCAGCCCATAGCGAAAGAAGGGGAATTAGGGGGTTGCAGCACTTATCATGAAATTCAAAATAAAAATTTACCACTTGTCAGCAGTAAAACATTCTAAAGTTACTATAGTACTTATAAAAAGGTTTTAAAAATAAACCAATATATCTTTCGTAATCAACATTAGGCCCGTTTTCATAACGTTTAACTGAGAGTGAGTTTTCTTGAGATAAACCTGCCATTTACTCTGGGATTAATTCAGTGTTAAAATTACAACTAATAATAGCACTTTTATAAATAATAGCTGACTCAAGGATAGCTCTATGGTCTATTTCTTTTCAATTGCGAACGATGACAGAAAAAAAAATTGAACAAAAATTCACCTAATTGGTTAAATCATGGACCAATTTACACTACATAAATGCATAGCCAACTTATTAAAGGTCTTTTTTTTTAAATCACAGAAGAAGAATAAGAAATTTCCGTTCGATTGATTTCTAGCAAATATATGCAAATATAAACCTTTAAGCAATTAAAAATAACTTTTAGCTCTAGTTATTTTACGAAACAAACAATCTATTAACTTTCTGTACATAAAATCGGTTAATTTCACGTTTTTCTGCAACATAAAATAGTAAACCTATGCCTACTTTGTGTTGAAGCAAAAAGGATGCCCGATTTATCGACAAAATATAGAAGGCCATGCTAAACGCCAAACATTGTGACATAACCTAAAAATTCATCTTCTTAAAGGCCGCTTTACAGTTTGCAATTTTGCTTTCACGCAAGATGTCTTGCAGCAATTAATATTGCGGCAATAAAAATTTCACTTCGTTTTACAGCGTGCAATGACTTGCCAAGATCGTAGGTCATGTACCACTTGCCAACCATTAAAATAAAAATACATTTGGTTAGGACTTACCGGCGCTTTTTGTGCATTCATTTTAACAAAACATCATTACAGGACATAAAAGCAAACCAACAAAAACAAAACGTACCCGCTATAGGTTAGAAAAAACATAAATAAATGTCAAGGATTTTTATATTTAGTTTGGTGTCTCATAAATTACCAGAAAATCCTGAGAATTGCGCTTGCAATGGCAATAAAAATACGGTCCGAGTTATACTTCTTGCAAGCAATACAAATTGCACCAGCTAATCATTAGCCTCGTTCTGCGCATACTCCCGGGCAATCTTTTCTTGCGTGAAAGAAAAATTGCAAACTGTAAAGCGGCCTTAACAAGTGTTAAATTAAAATTCTAACCGCTATAAACAGTAAACAACAAAATGTCAGTTATGACGTAAATCCTTAACCTTACTTTTTCAACTTGTCAAAAATGAAAATTCTTTCATTTTTTTTTTATGTAAAACGGGTTTCTGTCATCGTTCGCAATCGAAAAGAAATAGACCATAGGTATTCCAAAATTGCCTTCATTTCGAAGCAGATGCCATTAAAATAAAGTAGAAGTTATCAAAATTTATTAAAGATTTTGACGTTTTGTGCTTTTTTTTTTAATTTGAAAATTTCGCAAGGCTTTGTAGTGGTATCTCCCAATCTCAGCAGTTTTATGCGTCAGGTTATTTTCCTGCAGTCTTTATCTAAAGCCGCGGCCACGCAAAAAATATGTTAGCGAATAACGTTCGCGAACGTTTGCAAATGTTTGCAAATGTATGCAAATGTTTGCAAATGTATGCAAATGTTTGCAAATATTTTAAAATGCCTTTGTAGCATTCGTATTGCCTAGACAAAAGTTCGCAAATAACAACAAACGCTGTCCATTTCTAATATAGTTTTTAGAAAACGAAATATTAAGAAAAAATGATATTTGCGTTTCTAGCATTAGCTCTCGGAGTTGTTCCTGTAACTCTGATGCCTAAAATAAAATGCCTTATATTACTTGACTATTATTATGACATGACACGGTACATTGCATACACACAAAACCTGTCCAAACTCAGTTATTCCGGATGTGTACCTTTAAATATTCAGTCGAAACAACCCCTTTCAAAATAAATACAGTGGAAAATTTTCATCACAAACCTGGAACGACGCGGAATGTGGTCTATTCAGGAAATGGAAACGTGTTACCGCAACACAGGATTCATTTTCGTTTTTTAATCATCGTCGTATATTTCGGGTTAAATTGGACACGTGGAATATAAAAAAAAAAAAATCAAAAAATGGGTTTCTGGATAAAAATTATTACGGTCAAAAATGGCAGTTTGAAAATTATAACATAATTTGGTTTGTTTAATTCAAAGCAAATAACTTTGCCCTGCATTTTTTTCTTTAATATTTAAATTTTTATGGATTACCCTGTATTGAATACTCAGATTTTTCAAATACAAAAAAGGCCAGTGACGGCTTGTGACTGATTTATAGCGAAAGTTGATTAGAATTGAAGCCCCTTTAAAAATATATTAGAGAATAGTAGAAAAATTATTTGTATTGCAAAAAGCAGTAAAGGTAATTACAAACGTTCATTATGTATTTCATGCTTTAAATCTTGAAGCGATTGTCTAGAAGTGAGTAGAAAACTGGAGATTTTTTAAATAAGAGTTAGAACATTTGTAATAATAGGGCCACGGATAAACTCCGATGGACAATAATTATAAACACTCGTGCATTTTGGCGCGCCCCAGCAGACCGTGTCCGGTAGCTTAAAGCAAGTGAAGACCCAACGCCCAACATGGCTTTGATATTCACCGTTGCTATGGTTACGTGACGTCAGTCATACAAACAGCATGTAACAATTGGCATTATGATGAAGGGCAATTTAAAAATAGATCAGTCGTATGCACCATTGTTTTAGCATTGGTTCTCCTAACCTTAAGCCTTAAGGTATTTATTTTAAGACTTCGCGAAACTTACGGTTATAGATATCGTTTAAACTTGATTTACTGTTTGATTAAAAAGTTTTGTTTTTTATATTCCAGTTAATTCAGTAGTATACGTACCATTGCGCCCAAAAAAATTGAGACAGCAAAATGTAGTTTAATCTCCCAGACTATTAGCTTTTTTTTGAAGTTGTCAATTTTATTTAATTTTGTGACTGACAGTGACGTGTCAAAAGAAATATTTTTTGAAATCGTTAACCACCGAGCAAAGAGCAATCATTTACACTCGATTGAGAGATGGGCATCAAATAGGAAACATCGCAGATGAATTAGGGATAAGCAAAAATACCGTGTTGTTGTCTAAGCACACAATTGCAGAATATTGAAGTATTGTAAGAAAAGCAGGTTCTAGTCGCCCCAAAATTTCGAATGACGGCCAAGATATAGAATTAATTAATTTTCTAAAAGATCATCCTTTCGAAACAGCAATACAAGCTAAAATAAACACATTTTCCTGGTTCAGCTAATACAGACGAAGAAGTATTCGTAGTTCAGATATAAAAAGTTATTGTGCTGCCAATAAAATATTATTGACCTTAAGCAAACAAACAGAGAAGAGTAGAATTTGCTTATGAATATATCAATCAAGGTAATATATGGGAAACCGTAATATTTTCCGATGAAAAAGCCTTTCAATCATACAATAATGGGAAAATACGCGTTTATAGGCTTTCTACACTGAGAAAATTCGTACTATTATATTTCTGCATAGACTTAACTTTAATACCGGTAATTAGATTTCTAATAACCCGTATCATTGGACCCAAATACCGGCTAAAATATTGGTCTAATAGAGCGCTATTCAGATCATCTTGTTGCAGTTATTAGAAATCTAATAGGCTTTATTAGTCGCTCTAATACTGACAATAAGTTTTCACAATAGGCAAGTTCCTATTAAGAAATCTAGTAACCGCTACTAGAGATCGAATGCTGCCTATTAGAAAAAATAATAAAAAGAAAATATAATACTGCCTATTAGACTAAACAATAACCTCTATTAGGATATCGAATTGACAAGACAAACGACGTTTTTCTTTCTTCCATCTTTTATGTTTGGTAACGCGGACATGTCGGAGTGAAATAAATGCTCTGCTGTTTTTTATCCCAAAGTTTGTGTAATTAATTAGTGATTTTTGTTTAATATTTAAAAAAATATTCCATTTGATGGTAAGTACATATTTTTATAATGTTTTAATTGATATACAACCTTAATCCTTGTCTACAGACATAGTTTGTACGGTCCGGTCTTATTTTAGAATTCAAGATGGCCGGCGTATTGAAAACAAATTATGATTTTTAATAACTTCTCATTTAATGATATACTTTAAACTGATTATATTAATGATGATTTCTTTTAGAAAAATAATAATGAAAAATGCACCAAAAATATTGACTTGTTTGTTTAAATTGCAGTTTCTTTTTTAAATACTGTATTACTTTTTGATATCTACCTGTCTTTGGATTGGTCAAGACTATCATTAGTGATCTCGTATCCTTGATGGCCTGTGAATAGCATAAATTCGACATTTTAAAAAATGTTTTTTTTAGGTAGCTGTTGTTTTACATTTTAAAAGGTCACAAATTAATTTTGTTTAATAGAGTACGAGATGTAATAATTACTAAATTTTTTGTTTATCGAACCTTTTGTCAGCTGTTTATATATACGATATTAGGTATTTTGTTAAAATATGATTTTTTAAACTTTTTTCTTTACTTGTTTTTAGGACTTTTTCAACATGGCTGATGAGTATAAATTACGATTGCACGTTACATAGGGACATACTATATTGAAAATTTTGAAGGTAAGAAATACCTAGTTAGGAAGAGTTTAAATCAATGTTAAATATTACATAAAAACGGTTTTATTTGTTTTTAAAATAAAAAATAAAGAAAAGCGTAGACCCTCGCCAACGGATAATAAATACAATTTTTCTTCTTTAAAGACTTCACTTTTATTTGACATTAATTTTATTTTCTAACAATTTTATTGTCATCTCCCCCACCCTCTTTGAAAATAAGGAAAAGGTTTGCCTTCCTCAAGTTTGCTTGCTCACGTAATACGCTCGTTTTATGTGTTCCGTTTATGTGTTCCAATGATATATAGAAATTTATCTCAATGGTGTATCCTTTTATGTAACCCACGTTAGTCCAATTTGGGGCTTTCTGGTTCGTCTCAGGGGCTACCTTATCTACCTTTCTTACGATTGAGGATGTGAAGGTAGAAAACACCTGGTATCGTATTTAATTTTTTTATCTGTCAAAAATGAGCTCATCTCACTAACGTTTTTCAAAAATATATCATTTAGAAAGTGATCTTGGAATAGCTTGTTTTTGAGACGACCCTTCGGCAATTTTTAGGTACAATTATAATTCTTTTTTTGTCACATTATTATTTTTGTCATTATTGTTATTACAGGAAAATATCAGCAGTTTCAACTTTAAGACAAAGAAACAACAAAATGCAATGAACGAAGAGTGGACCTCAACCTTGTTTTCAAAAACTTTATGGGGACTTTATGAAAGAGTTGGGCAATGAAAACTTATATATGCCAATTTTTTTTTATCCTATTGAATAAGTAAGTAGTTTCTCGTTTTTATGTAAGTATATACTTATTTATAAAAGTTCAAAAATACAGTGAAATTTGTGTTTTTTTAAACAAGACGGATAGCCATAGGAAATTTATAATAATGGTTTAGATAAACTAATATTTCAAATTTTTGTTTTTATCATTGACAAAAATATTATTCCATAGAATTAGTTTGAGGGGTTAAAAAAATTAGGATTATTAGTTTATCTAATAAACATTAAATACATTTTTTATAATGGATATGCGTTTTCTATTATCCCTAACAGAAATACATAATAGCTATTAAAACTGACGTCTAGTGATGCATTCGCCATGTAATTTTTTAATTAATATTTCGTATCCTTTTCTCTTTATTCAAAAAGGGTCAAATAGCCGTCCTTGAATAGCAATTATCTACAGTTTTGAACTAACAACATTTTGATTAATGAATTAATAAAAGCAAAAAAAGAAAATTTGTGAAGTTTGTAGGTACATTTTTCTTTTTCTGCTTTTATTGACTTATAAATTCAAACTTGTTTAACTTTAAATTGTAGGTAATTATGCTTCAAATGTCGGTACTTGGCCGCCTTTTGGATAAAAGGAAAAATTAACGAAATATTTATTAAAAACGAAATGGCGAATGCGCTACTAGACCTCACTCACAATAAAAATTCGAATAAGGGCAATAAGAAACTCTAATAGCCGTTATTAGAAATTCGAATACGGGCAATAAGAAACTCTAATAGCCGTTATTAGAAATTCGAATACGGGCAATAAGAAACTCTAATAGCTGTTATTAGAAATTCGAATACGGGCATTAAGAAACTCTAATAGCCGTTAATAGAAATTCGAATAAAGATAATAGGAAACCTAATAGGCGGTAATAGAAATTCGAATAAGGGCAATTAGAAATTTGAATAATCGTTATTAGAAATCTATATAAGGCAACAAAAAACTTGTATACCGGTTATTGGTATTTAAACATTTGTATTAGAAAATCTAATTGCCGTAATTAGATATTGGTGTACCAGCTATTAGGTAACTATATATCGGTTATTAGAATATATTATAGCATTTCTATTCGAAAATCTAATAGTGGTTATTAGATGGTTTCTATTAGACCAATCTAATTGCTACAATTCGATCTCTGCATTGGAGCCTATTATATGCAGAAACTTTAATACCCAGTATTAATTTTCAAGTAGTGGCTATTAGAAAATTTTCTCAGTGTAGTACGAGATACGATGAAAGATATACACTGAGAAAATTCGTACTATTATATTTCTGCATAGACTTAACTTTAATACCGGTAATTAGATTTCTAATAACCCGTATCATTGGACCCAAATACCGGCTAAAATATTGGTCTAATAGAGCGCTATTCAGATCATCTTGTTGCAGTTATTAGAAATCTAATAGGCTTTATTAGTCGCTCTAATACTGACAATAAGTTTTCACAATAGGCAAGTTCCTATTAAGAAATCTAGTAACCGCTACTAGAGATCGAATGCTGCCTATTAGAAAAAATAATAAAAAGAAAATATAATACTGCCTATTAGACTAAACAATAACCTCTATTAGGATATCGAATTGACAAGACAAACGACGTTTTTCTTTCTTCCATCTTTTATGTTTGGTAACGCGGACATGTCGGAGTGAAATAAATGCTCTGCTGTTTTTTATCCCAAAGTTTGTGTAATTAATTAGTGATTTTTGTTTAATATTTAAAAAAATATTCCATTTGATGGTAAGTACATATTTTTATAATGTTTTAATTGACATACAACCTTAATCCTTGTCTACAGACATAGTTTGTACGGTCCGGTTTTATTTTAGAATTCAAGATGGCCGGCATATTGAAAACAAATTATGATTTTTAATAACTTATCATTTAATGATATACTTTAAACTGATTATATTAATGATGGTTTCTTTTATAAAAATAATAATGAAAAATGCACCAAAAAATATTGACTTGTTTGTTTAAATTGCAGTTTCTTTTTTAAATACTCTATTACTTTGATATATCTACCTGTCTTTGGATTGGTCAAGACTATCATTAGTGATCTCGTATCCTTGATGGCCTGTGAATAGCATAATTTCGACATTTTAAAAAATGTTTTTTTTAGGTAGCTGTTGTTTTACATTTTAAAAGGTCACAAATTAATTTGATATTTTGGTAAATTTTGTTTAATAGATTACGAGATGTAAAAATTACTAAATTTTTTGTTTATCGAACCTTCTGTCAGCTGTTTATATATACGATATTAGGTATGTTGTTTAAATATGATTTTTTTAACTTTTTTCTTTACTTGTTTTTAGGACTTTTTCAACATGGCTGATGAGTATAAATTACGATTGCACGTTACATAGGGACATACTACATTGAAAATTTTGAAGGTAAGAAATACCTAGTTAGGAAGAGTTTAAATCAATGTTAAATATTACATAAAAACGGTTTTATTTGTTTATAAAATAAAAAATAAAGAAAAGCGTAGACCCTCGCCAAAGGATAATAAATACAATTTTTCTTCTTTAAAGACTTCACTTTTATTTGACATTAATTTTATGTTCTAACAATTTTATTGTCATCTCCCCCACCCTCTTTGAAAATAAGGAAAAGGTTTGCCTTCCTCAAGTTTGCTTGCTCACGTAATACGCTCGTTTTATGTGTTCCGTTTATGTGTTCCAATGATATATAGAAATTTATCTCAATGGTGTATCCTTTTATGTAACCCACGTTAGTCCAATTTGGGGCTTTCTGGTTCGTCTCAGGGGCTACCTTATCTACCTTTCTTACGATTGAGGATGTGAAGGTAGAAAACACCTGGTATCGTATTTAATTTTTTTATCTGTCAAAAATGAGCTCATCTCACTAACGTTTTTCAAAAATATATCATTTAGAAAGTGATCTTGGAATAGCTTGTTTTTGAAACGACCCTTCGGTAATTTTTAAGTACAATTATAATTCTTTTTTTGTCACATTATTATTTTTGTCATTATTATTATTACAGGAAAATATCAGCAGTTTCAACTTTAAGACAAAGAAACAACAAAATGCAATGAACGAAGAGTGGACCTCAACCTTGTTTTCAAAAACTTTATGGGGACTTTATGAAAGAGTTGGGCAATGAAAACTTATATATGCCAATTTTTTTTTATCCTATTGAATAAGTAAGTAGTTTCTCGTTTTTATGTAAGTATATACTAATTTATTAAAGTTCAAAAATACAGTGAAATTTGTGTTTTTTTAAACAAGACGGATAGTCATAGGACATTTATAATAATGGTTTAGATAAACTAATATTTCAAATTTTTGTTTTTATAATTGACAAAAAATATTGTTCCATAGAATTAGTTTGAGGGGTTAAAAAAATTAGGATTATTAGTTTATCTAATAAACATTAAATAAATTTTTTATAATGGATATGCGTTTTCTATTATCCCCAACAGAAATACATAATAGCTATTAAAACTGACGTCTAGTGATGCATTCGCCATGTAATTTTTTAATTAATATTTCGTATCCTTTTCTCTTTATTCAAAAAGGGTCAAATAGCCGTCCTTGAATAGCAATTATCTACAGTTTTGAACTAACAACATTTTGATTAATGAATTAATAAAAGCAAAAAAAAAAAATTTGTGAAGTTTGTAGGTACATTTTTCTTTTTCTGCTTTTATTGATTTATAAATTCAAACTTGTTTAACTTTAAATTGTAGGTAATTATGCTTCAAATGTCGGTACTTGGCCGCCTTTTGGATAAAAGGAAAAATTAACGAAATATTTATTAAAAACGAAATGGCGAATGCGCTACTAGACCTCACTCACAATAAAAATTCGAATAAGGGCAATAAGAAACTCTAATAGCCGTTATTAGAAATTCGAATAAAGATAATAGGAAACCTAATAGGCGGTAATAGAAATTCGAATAAGGGCAATTAGAAATTTGAATATCCGTTATTAGAAATCTGTATAAGGCAACAAAAAACTTGTATACCGGTTATTGGTATTTAAACATTTGTATTAGAAAATCTAATTGCCGTAATTAGATATTGGTGTACCAGCTATTAGGTAACTATATATCGGTTATTAGAATATATTATAGCATTTCTATTCGAAAATCTAATAGTGGTTATTAGATGGTTTCTATTAGACCAATCTAATTGCTACAATTCGATCTCTGCATTGGAGCCTATTATATGCAGAAACTTTAATACCCAGTATTAATTTTCAAGTAGTGGCTATTAGAAAATTTTCTCAGTGTACAAATAAGACAAATCAAATCGGACTCTTTTCTATAAACGTCTGGGGCTGGATTAGTGCAAGGGGCCCAGGAGTTTGCCAAATAGTGCAGGGGAGGCTCAATGCACCATTATATTGCAACATACTAAACCAAGTTATAATACCATCGGTCGACGTAGTATATGGCCAAGATTTTATATTTTAACCAGATAATGCTCCTATACATAAAGCCCGCATAGTTCAAGATTATTAAGAAGAAAATTAAATTCGTGTTCTGCTTTGGCTCTCGAAAAGTAGGGATATCAACCCAATTGAAAACGTTTGAGGTGAGGTGACAAAATTTTTGTATAAACACAACTTCCAGCCTAGAACTCGGATTGAATTAGGCCAAAGGATAATGCAAGCATGGTATGCAATAACGCAAGAGTATACGAAAAACCTAGTGTTAAATTATGCCACGACGTTCACAAGCATTAATCAATAATAACGGTGCAACTACCAAATATTAAAAACATGTTATTATATTAAGGTTTAAATATGATGTTAATGAAATTAAAATTTATTGGAACATAATATTAAAAAACTTTGTTTTATTTTTGATACATTTTAAAACACTAAATATGCGTATTTTCATTTTTCCTCGTATTTCTAAAAATGTGGTATTGTTGTTAAACCTTTTCACTTCCATGACAACTATTATAACAACAATGATAACCTTTCCTCAATAGATTTTACATATTCCTTATAGTCAAGGAGCTACTCTACAACAAAAATTTTGCTGTCCCAGTTTTTTTTGGGCACAATGGTACCATCGCCCCGATAAAAAACTGGGACAGGAAATTTTTCTATTTTCTCCTAGACTATTAAGAATAATTTTACATCAAGCCTGGTACCAGTAAAATGTCATGAAAATTTGCATGTCAATAAAGATTGTCACTTTATGATTGACTCGTCAAACATACAATCATATATTATTTGTAAATATGCCACAATTAACCCCCCAGCAAAAGGCAATTATTTATAGTCGGTTGCGAGATAGTGTTGCTATTAGGGATATTGCAGATGAACTGGGAGTAAGCAAGAATACCGTGCTATTGGCAAAACAAAAAATAGCAAGACATGGGACTATTATTAGGAATGCAGGTTCTGGTCCCCCTAAAATTTCTACTGATGATCATGATAGAAGACTGGTTAATTATCTAAGGGATCATCCCTTCGAAACTGCAATCAAGGCAAAAGAAGAGACGAATTTTCCAGGTTCTGCAAATACCGCTAGAGACAGGGTTCGAAATTCCGATATACGAAGCCGTTGTGCTGCCAATAAAAATTTTTTAACGGAAATAAATAAACAGGGCAGGTTAGAATTTGCACATGAATATATTAATCAAATAAATTTATGGGAAACAGTTATATTTTCTGACGAGAAAACTTTTCAGTCATGCAATAATGGGAGAATTCGGGTGTATAGGCCTTCCGGCATGCGGTATGATGAGAGATACACCCACAAAACCAATCAAAGTGGGCGTTTCTCCATAAATGTTTGGGGCTGGATTAGCGCTAGAGGACCAGGACTTTGCCAAATCGTCGAAGGAAGACTAACTGCAGCAGTATACGTTAATATACTAAACGAAGTGATGATACCATTGGTAAACGCTGTATACGGTCAAAATTACACATTTCAGCATGATAATGCTCCAATACACACAGCGCGCATTGTACAAAATTTTCTCCAAGAAAATAACATAGCAGTTCTTCCCTGGGCTTCGAAGAGTCCCGATTTGAACCCGATAGAAAACATTTGGGGTGCCATGGTCAAATCTATGTATAAACATGATTTTCAACCTAGAAACAGGGATGAATTACGTCATAGGATAAATCAAGCTTGGGATGAAATAACTGTCGAATTATGTAGAAACTTAGTTTTAAGTATGCCACAAAGGCTCCAAAAAGTAATAAACAGAAATGGTTCTATGACCAAATATTAATTTTGTGTTGTTTTGACAAACTTTGTGTTCGCAATTTTTTTCTTTTTATTAAATGTATTTTATTACCTGTATTAGCTTTATTTATTATTTTGTGGTAATGGTAAATATAATAATTTATAAAATATTTGACTTTAAAAAAATCTAATAAATTTACTTTATCCATATTATATGATGTCTCTCAAATTTAACCACCCCGTATCGAAAAATACAAAACATTCCATTATGTAACCTAGGTTACTTTTTAAATTTTGAATGTTTTTCCTTTTTAGCTCTAGACACCTTTTATAGTCTAGGGGATATGTATTTCTTACATTGTTTTTGTAAATCTCTTGTCCCAGTTTTTTATCGGCACAATAGTACCTACTTAGTTGTGTGTTTTAAAAATGAACCCAATTAATGACAGTCGCTGGACAGATGAGGATAAGACAGACGTTTTGTTACACAGGTTTTTAGTCAATGTTTGTTTAAGTACCCGCACTATACCTAGCTCTTCACCATTTTTTAAGACCGCCAGCCGCCACTGACAATGGCTCGATAAAAATATATTTTAATTTATATCTTCAATTTTCGCATCATTTCATGCAATCTTTAGGGAAAATTGGTGTGTGCATAGGATCTGGGGCTAAATGTTTTCATTGAAATATATTCTTAACCTCGCTTTTGTTAAGTGTCATACTCATAAAACAACGCGTAACATTTACAATGTGTAATTTTTTTTTGTAATTGACCAATATGATTGGTCAGTTTCATAACCTAACTAGGATGGATATAAAAATATATCCGTTCAGTTTATTGGAATTGCCCACTTATTCAATCGCTTTAATATAAAGGAAACCGAAATGATCCATATAGGAGCAGAAAATAATTTTTTATTTTCTACCCAAAAATACCAACTTTCGATTTAACGATTGAACCTGCAAACTGAAAATTGGTTTCTTTGCATAAAGAATAAAAAACTAAGATAGGAAGGTTATACGGGTTAGTTAATTGTGGTTACAAATTCTTTACACAACCGGAGATTACTCTTTCTATGCAACTTATTTACTGTAATGTTGCTTTAATATGGAACTTTTTACTATAAATGTTAAATTTAATAAATTGTCATTGACCATGTCATTATATTTTGAGGTCAGATCCTATCTATTTACATTAAATTTGCGGTTGGCAAATTAAACACTATGTGGCAGTCTCATACCAAAATGTAATCGTAAAATATGGCTGGTCTGTAATATATGTAAAACATTGGTTAACTGAGGTTGGTGGCTGAAACGTGACCCCACTGATTATTACGGATTTAACAAAAATTAAATACTATGAGAACGTGATTAACAATTAAGCGCTTTGTTTGTATTAAGTTTTTTGAAAAAAGGTATTTGAAAAAGTTGTTTATTTTAATGCCTTCTATACACAACTAAAAAAGAAGTATCAACTTAGGAATCACCCTGTATATAATGACGCAATTGTGAATATTTTGTAAAAATTTACGCCAGCGGCGCTTTTGACGATATTTTTTTAAAAGTTGGTTAAACACAAATACTAGTCGGATTAAACACCTCCTTTTCTTTTAAAATCTGCTAAAATTAGAAAATTAATAATTGAAAGGAAAAAAGATGTTAAAACATCGTGTTTTCACTAATCTTTCTTATTTTGCGATTTCATTTTGTAATTGTTGTTTTTAAAAGTTTAATTAAATTTATGATTGGCAGATCTTAAGGGTGTTTTCCTTATTAATTAATTTTTGTTGTGTTCATTTTACTCCAGATTATAAGATGTTTAACAGTTTTTGCGCTGTTATCTCTGTATATTGCAAACCGTAGAATCGTCAGGGATATATAAAAAAATTAATGATAAACACACAAAAAAAAACATGTAGCTTGGTAATTGACAAATAAAAAATAATGGTTTTTACTAGAATGATTTAAGTTTCTCAAATTTTTTTATAGTCTATTTCGGAAAGGTGTAGAGTAATAAAAGCTCATTAGGTATGCAAGGGGACTACAGAGAGATCAAACGAATATTTAAGCCACTTTTATAATTTGGCATTGATTTCATTGTAAAATTATTTATTTTAATCAAGTGCAAGTAGTACCACCCGGGTTTGGGTCAATTTACGAGTTTTGCCCATTGTTTGTTATACATTCACAAACACTAAAAATTGTGTGACAAAGGCGTGCATTATGTACATAGTATTAGGTACACCCGTTCTTTATTAAAAAACATAATTAAAAAAATACAAAATATAAAAAATCATAATCCTTTTCGTCATCTGACGAACTGTCATCTCCTCTTGAAGTTATAATTAACGAGTCGATGGTCCGATCGATCAGGTAGTCAAGATCCCACATTTTCTCCTCTTCTTTAATGACATGATGGACTGCATTTCGCCAGTTCTCTGGTGTCACTTGCTTAATGGATTGATAAAACAATAGCTTAACGTCGTTCATTTTGAATGTCGTGTTGTGTCTTGTTACAAATCCTTTCACTTGCGCCCATATAAGTTCTATAGGATTTAGTTCGCAATTACAAGGCGGTGTGCGCAGCACAGTAACACTATGTTTTCAGCTATACAGGGTGTCCGGTAACTTATAGGCCGTAGAGTAACTGGAGATACTAGACATCAAACTAAGCCGATTGTGTCATATAAGTTTTTTCGGATTGTCACCTTTGTTTTTTTTTTGTTAATTTAATTATTTACTATGTTTTTTTATGCTTTGGGATGTTAAAATGGAAATATCTGGAAACCCGTTAAAGATATTAAGATCAATCCAGTACACATTTTTGACTCAGAAAATGCCCTTTTTAAGAAACTATAATTGAAAAACACCTAATATCACAGGTAAGAAAAAAAATCATAGATTTATGAAGCCCAGTGTATGCAACTAGCGCCCTCTAGTTTGAAACTTAAAAATTTCTACAAATTCTTATTTCTTGCTCATAAAAACATATTATTGCCAACTTTCTATTCGATTCATTAAACCGTTTTAAAATTATGGCTTATTTTCGAAAATAAACTTTTACTTTCAACACCCTGTATCTTGTCGTAATATCAACACTTTTCCGAGAAAAATCGGTCAAGTAATAAGACAATTACAAGCATAAAACTGATAGCATTGTTAGAGCCTGACGTCTTCAAAGCGTCGCGACGCTTGGCTGTTGCTTGACGGGTGGCCTAACTAAGAAGGAATTCAGAATTAGCCCCGCCCCTCACCATGACAACGAAGCAACAAATAATTCGATTGGCCAAGAAATTTGCGCGCCGAGAAGCATGTGCCAGCAACGACCAAAAACGGCAGTTGGTCTCGAGCAGCAGAGAGAGAGCTCACGGCGGTGTTTTGGCCACGAAAACGTCAATTACAACACCGATAATAACTGCTGCAAAACTTGGAACCAAAAAACTTTGAAACAACAGGAAGCTGATGATCCAGTCAATCAGCTGAAGAACCTTCAGTGCGTACCCTGAAGCCCCCGCGTTCGACAACGTAATTATTTAAATTGGTTAGCTTTGCAAAATATCACCTATATATTTTTCAGCTTTCTAATTTATTTAAGTTGCGTGGCTTTTTTTATTGGTTTTCTTTGGGCACTACTTCATGATCTCTAGTAGGCTGTCGAGAATCCCTAGGATCAATAAAGAAAGTCGCTAGCCTTCACAAAAGTGCGTTATTTGTGAAGTGAAACAAAGAAACAAGAAAAAACGAACACATCGTTTCGAAGAAGTGAATAGATTTTCGGGCGCGTGTCATGCTAGTTTATCACACCTACGCTCGTATAACTTTACAACGTTGGAAAAAAGTTAGGTAAAAAGGTGTGTGTAACAGAATAGCAATATTTCGAAAACTACGGAAGCCACGTTGACTCTGCACTGAGAGCGACGGCGGGTGAAAGTAGTATAAAAATAAACCTATCTATAAAAAACGCCCTTCTTATAAACTACATCTAGTTTTGTAAATTTTCTTCAAGTATCAAGAGTACATCTTCACCGGAATTTTTTAGTTTATGTAAATTGCGCGATATTTAAGTTTAGCGATATAGTTCGTGTATTAAGAAATAAGAAATTCGCATAATTAAGATTATTTTTCTGTGCGCGAATGTAATATCTTAAGTACTTAATTGACATATTTATAAACCTCGATTTTGATAATCCCTGTATTGGTGATATTTATATTGTATTCCATAAGTTAGGGAAGTTATGTTGTAAATACAGGTTATTTAAGGCGTTAAATAATTTTAGTGACAAAGGACAGGACAAACCCATAAGTAAAGTTAAAAAAAAAAAATTTAGCCCTCCTTGTTCACCACAAACATTTGCATTGTGTTTGTAGGTTAGTTGAACGTGCCCGAGTCAACGACAAGTTTATTTAAAGCAACGCTTATTTGAGGAAGCACTAGGTCTCGCCCTAGTCTCAAATACAGTCGTATTTTAATTTCAAAAATTTAAAATTATTTAAATAATTTAAATTCATCCCTTAAATTTTTTTGTTTTTCGAAAAAAGCCATTTTTTTTCTCTTTGCGCTTGAGTGGACTGCTGACAATTCCGTCAGTGGGGAAAAGGTGGTGGGACTACTCCTAACAAACCGACAACAGCGCTGTTGCCGTTGTTAGTTTAATCTACGGCAAATAAACGATTTGCCTGGCATCCCTGGACAATTAAAAAACAGTTTTAAAACTATGGCTGGCCGCAGCCTAAGCGGCGCGAGTATAGCGACTGACTCTGAAGTTAGTTTTCGTCAGCTTTCAAAAATCGATGGCCCTAGTGTACGGATCGCCAGAGGGCGCTCACTGACGCCCTCTTTACATTCTCGAGGTGGGGATTCTCATACCTCAGGGGCAGATAATCTAATAAGGGGCTATAATCAAATTAATATCGACCCGTATACTCGGCAAGGGGAAAATTGGGTTAGGCGATACAGCGACATGGCATCCCTGGTGGGGACTAAAGTCAATAAACAGTCAGAGGCCCCTTGCCCCTCTGGCAGGCTTGGGCAGGCACAGAAACCTGCGGACCCAACTAAGTTCGCATTCGCTAACCCGGTTCACAGGGCTCAAGCAAAGCTGAAAAAAACTAAACTTTCAGAAAAGACACAGGAAGATCATCAGATAATTGACACTCAATATTTAATAGCTCAAAATCTCAGTCTCATAGCTGAGGCCTTGGGGGGGCTAAAAATGCCCCAAGTTCAACTTCTAAGGGCCACATTTGGTGGCGCCACTCATGAAGATCCAGTAGCGTTCCTTCATGAGTTACAACTTTATTTTATTGAGCAAAAAATTACTGATGATCGAGACAAGTTTCGACAAGCCCGCGATTGTTTGTATGGCCCGGCGCAAATGTGGTTTCGTGGATTGCAAGCATACGCATTTACGTATAGTGAATTCGCCGGACGCCTGAATCGCCGGTACAATAACCCCGCACTTCTGGCAGAAATAAAAGCGGACTTGTACGGACGAAAACAAGGTTATCATGAAAAAGTAGAATCATTCGTGTTAGAAAAGCGGGCGCTATTCAATAGGGTAGTGCCCGAAGGATCTGAAGGAGAGTGCGTTCAATTACTGATCCCGCAACTACTGCCTATGATCAGATCTCGCATGAGATGCGCGTACATAGCTGACACTGAGGAGCTATCTACGCTAGCAGCCCTCTTGGAAGATGACTTAAGGGCCGAAAATAAGCCAGCTCTTAAATTAAGGACAGGGCAAGTAGTTGAAAAAAGAGGACCAAATGAAAAGGAACACTCCGGAAACAGACAAGCAAGGCCTCTGGAAAAACCATCCAGAATAGAGCAGCCCACTACTCCGCGTCCATGTCGTTTCTGTAGAGGCAATCATTGGGACAAACATTGCCCCAAAAGGGCAATTGAGCCCAAGAATAACAGTGATACCCGAGAACGTTTGCTCGAAAACAAAAACCAACAAAATTCTGCTAGACGTGCAGAGAGGGCAAACGTTATAACGACTGAAGACGTCGACGAAGAGTCAAAAAACTAAGTGAGGGTCACTCTTCAATGAAGGTAGGTGACCCAACAAAAAAGGATGAAAATTCAAATAAAATTAGTACATGTCCCACGATACATGTAACTACGAATCTACGGCCAACAATTAAAACAATGATCAAGGGCGCCGAATATGAAGCTCTCATTGACACAGGTGCGGACTTAAACCTGTTGTCAGAAGACGTCCTACCAAAAGATTCGTGGTCCCCTATGCAACAACAGATTGGCTTAGCCGTAGACAATAGCTATGCCCAAGTGATAGGCACGACAATTCAAGCAACGAAAATTAGTAGCAAAATATACAACATAAACTACTACGTGGTAAAAGGGCTTACTACCCAAGTCATTCTAGGAAGTCCGTTTCTGCAGCAGGAAAGAGCAATCATCGATTACTCACGAAATTGCCTGTACGTTGGAAATATAGAAAGACAAACAGTATACTGGCGACGAAATAGAAAAAATGTATCGGCAAAAGTTGAGCTTCCCGAAGTAGACCTGGCTAATCCCAGGAAACTTCAGGCGCTTTTAGCTGAATTCGCTGAAGTATTCGAAGTTGGGCTAGTACAGCCAACAACTCGCACCACCGAACACAAAATTGTATTAACTAAGGACAAGATAATTAATCGAAGATGCTATCCAATGCACCCAGAACGAAAGAGGGTCCTGTATCAACAGATACAAGAAATGCTAGAGGCTGGAGTGATAGAGCCTACTCAGTCAGCCTACTCCTCACCCCCCGTATTAGTTTATCGTGAAAATAAAGAGCCCCGGTTTTGTGTGGACTACCGGGAAGTTAACGGCATTACGACCGAGGAAAGCAGTACCTTACCGTCGATACAGAGTGCGTTAAAAAATCTTGCACAAGCCAAGTTTTTTTCAGTATTGGATCTTAAGAGTGGATATTGGCAAATCCCAATGGAGGAAAATAGCAAACAATACACAGCGTTCTCCACCCCTGATGGGGCAACGTACCAGTTCACCGTAATGCCTTTCGGACTGAAGGGGGCTCCCTCGACGTTTCAGAAATTAATGACATCAGAAGTCTTAGCCGGTCAAATTCAGGAATTTGTTCAGGTATATCTAGACGACATCATTGTATACTCGGATGACGAGGAGTCCCATTTACAACATTTACGGTTGGTTCTCGAAAGACTAGCCATGCATAACTTGAAAGTTAGTGCCACAAAATGTCACCTATTTAAGCAGGAGATCGACTACCTTGGCTACCGAATCAGTAAGGACATGGTACAACCTCAAGAGAAGCATTTGGACCAGATCAGAGACTTTAAGGAGCCCGCCACAAAAAAGAACTTACAGGCCTTTTTAGGCATATGCAATTGGGTGCGCGAATTCGTGCCCAATTTAGCCGCTCTAACGGCACCTCTCACTGACGCCCTCAGAACAACGCAGGGAAAATTCCGGTGGGGTCCGGCTCAAAAGGAGGCATATCTATTGACCAAAAACGCCATAGCTCAAGCAAGTGAGTTATGCCGCCCCGATTTCCGTAAAATTTTCATTGTACAAACGGACGCCTCTATGATGGGCATGTCCGCCGTATTGTACCAAGAAGGTGAAAAGGGCGAGAAGAGAATAGTCTCTTTCGCCAGCGCAAAATTTAATGACACGGAGAAGAAATATCATGTGAATGAGCAGGAATGTTTAGCCTTGGTCTGGGCTGTCAAATTGTATAGAGCTTATCTTGAAGATAAGCGTTTCATCGTTCGCACTGACAGCAAGTCCTTGACCTGGCTAGCTAAATTCAAAGATTCACGAGCAAAATTAACTCGCTGGGCCTTGTTGCTACAAGAGTTTAGCTTTGAACTGCAACACGTGCCCGGAACACAAAATGAACTACCTGACTTTCTTAGTCGAAATCCCGGGAACATGTCGTACGACGGGCAACCGGACAACGACAGGCTAGTTCCTCCACTAAATATAACCAGCCCCGAACAATTGCTGCGCTGTGATGTAGTAGCCGAAAATGTAGGCGACCTCTACGAAAAAATAGCCCGGTCACAACACCATAACCAAACCATCCGTAAACTGAAAGCTGTTTTAGGCACGTTGGAACAACGAGAACCGGCTAACGATCAAGAACGACGAACTAGTAACGAATTTGTCCTCAGCAACGAGTTGCTTTGGCGACGTAACCCGCATGGTGACCGATTAGTAGTTCCACGCCAGTTAGCTGATTCCGTAATCCATATGTACCACGACGCACTGGATCAAAGTCATCCAGGCGAACAAGAAACGTGCCGAAAAATAGCCCAATGTTACTTCTGGAGTTGCATGCACCGGGACATTAGACAATATGTAGCCAACTGCATAATTTGCTCGGTTTGCAAAACACAGCAACGACAAGGGCATGCCCCCATGCATGCTCGTAGCCCAAAGCATCCCTTCGAGATGATTAGCATCGATGTTCTAGGGCCATATCCAGGAGCACTAGGTACCAAAAATAAATACATCATCATCGCAGAAGACGTGTTCTCTAAGTGGGTCGAAGCAAAAGCACTCCTTGAGGTAAAAACGCGGGATATCATTGAATTTCTGGACAAAGAAATAATAGCTCGCTACGGCAACCCACGCGTCTTAGTGACAGACAACGGTAAAGTGTTCATCGCCAATAGACTACGTGCCTTCTGCGAAGAAAAGGTTATTGAACATCGATTCTCCAGTATATATCATCAACGGGCCAACCCGGTAGAACGAAGGGTACAGGAGCTAAAAAAGGTTCTACGAGTGTTACTTTACAACAGAAAGGAGAACTTGTGGGAGCAATGCTTACCAAAAGCGCTACAGGTGCTCAGAAGCCGAGCAAATAGAGCCACAGGCGAAACCCCTGCTTCAATAATACTTGGCTATGAACTCCCGTGCCCAGGAGAATGGAAAATGAAGTGGGCACAAAGCCGAAAACAACCAAGTATAAGACTACGGGTGCAAACACGACAACAAGTATACGAAAAGCAGCTAAATTTTCAAAGGCGCGAATATCACGAAGCAACTCCCCCACCGGTACAATTCAAGGTCGGCGATCTGGTAAATGCCAGGAGAAGGGCTGCGGGAGCCTTCGCGCCGGCTTGGACTGGGCCGCATGAGGTAGTTAAAATTAACGGTGATACAACATATGAAGTCCTGGTTAACGATAACCAAGTCAATATACATGTTGATGATTTGCGACCCGCCCGAAATGGAAATTACGTTAACCTCGATCAGGAGATGGACTATGAGTCGGACAGTTCTGACTCGGAGCATGAATTCCCCACTCAAGAGGGATCTCTAAGCGACGTCGCCGCTGAAGAACCGGCACCGACACATCTAGATATGCAGGTCCCAATTAAAGGACAGGAAAGCCTGCGGCGACTCGAAAGTATAAACCACAATGTTGACAAACTAGACCGGCAAGTACAAGCGGTACGAAAATTGGCAGACACCCGGCAAAAGAAGTTCCTTGAAGAACTGCTGACCAGGGAATTGCTAAAGGTTGATCAAATCGAAACCTTAGGACTAGCTGTGCTCCGTCAGTCTAGAAAAAATTTAGTGAACCGGATAGAAACTATCATAACGGTTATGGAAACTTCATCACAAGAAGATCCTCCCACATCAGCTGAAACAACCGATTCCGCACCCATATCGAGAAAAAAGCGAATAAACACCGGAACAGCCGCAACCTCTCCTTTGACGAGAAAACGGTTGACTAGTTCGCAATATTTTTTCAACTCCAACCTAAAACCATTGGGCAATCGACCTACATCGTTCAGCAATTGGTGGGGAGATTTCTTCAAAAAAACTAACGAATACTGGGAAGTGATCCTTCCAAACTTCTAAGGCCTCCCCGACATCTTGTAAAAAGAGACTTACGGTCTCTTTTTACGCCTAGGTGGGGGAGTGTCGTAATATCAACACTTTTCCGAGAAAAATCGGTCAAGTAATAAGACAATTACAAGCATAAAACTGATAGCATTGTTAGAGCCTGACGTCTTCAAAGCGTCGCGACGCTTGGCTGTTGCTTGACGGGTGGCCTAACTAAGAAGGAATTCAGAATTAGCCCCGCCCCTCACCATGACAACGAAGCAACAAATAATTCGATTGGCCAAGAAATTTGCGCGCCGAGAAGCATGTGCCAGCAACGACCAAAAACGGCAGTTGGTCTCGAGCAGCAGAGAGAGAGCTCACGGCGGTGTTTTGGCCACGAAAACGTCAATTACAACACCGATAATAACTGCTGCAAAACTTGGAACCAAAAAACTTTGAAACAACAGGAAGCTGATGATCCAGTCAATCAGCTGAAGAACCTTCAGTGCGTACCCTGAAGCCCCCGCGTTCGACAACGTAATTATTTAAATTGGTTAGCTTTGCAAAATATCACCTATATATTTTTCAGCTTTCTAATTTATTTAAGTTGCGTGGCTTTTTTTATTGGTTTTCTTTGGGCACTACTTCATGATCTCTAGTAGGCTGTCGAGAATCCCTAGGATCAATAAAGAAAGTCGCTAGCCTTCACAAAAGTGCGTTATTTGTGAAGTGAAACAAAGAAACAAGAAAAAACGAACACATCGTTTCGAAGAAGTGAATAGATTTTCGGGCGCGTGTCATGCTAGTTTATCACACCTACGCTCGTATAACTTTACAACGTTGGAAAAAAGTTAGGTAAAAAGGTGTGTGTAACAGAATAGCAATATTTCGAAAACTACGGAAGCCACGTTGACTCTGCACTGAGAGCGACGGCGGGTGAAAGTAGTATAAAAATAAACCTATCTATAAAAAACGCCCTTCTTATAAACTACATCTAGTTTTGTAAATTTTCTTCAAGTATCAAGAGTACATCTTCACCGGAATTTTTTAGTTTATGTAAATTGCGCGATATTTAAGTTTAGCGATATAGTTCGTGTATTAAGAAATAAGAAATTCGCATAATTAAGATTATTTTTCTGTGCGCGAATGTAATATCTTAAGTACTTAATTGACATATTTATAAACCTCGATTTTGATAATCCCTGTATTGGTGATATTTATATTGTATTCCATAAGTTAGGGAAGTTATGTTGTAAATACAGGTTATTTAAGGCGTTAAATAATTTTAGTGACAAAGGACAGGACAAACCCATAAGTAAAGTTAAAAAAAAAAAATTTAGCCCTCCTTGTTCACCACAAACATTTGCATTGTGTTTGTAGGTTAGTTGAACGTGCCCGAGTCAACGACAAGTTTATTTAAAGCAACGCTTATTTGAGGAAGCACTAGGTCTCGCCCTAGTCTCAAATACAGTCGTATTTTAATTTCAAAAATTTAAAATTATTTAAATAATTTAAATTCATCCCTTAAATTTTTTTGTTTTTCGAAAAAAGCCATTTTTTTTCTCTTTGCGCTTGAGTGGACTGCTGACAATTCCGTCAGTGGGGAAAAGGTGGTGGGACTACTCCTAACAAACCGACAACAGCGCTGTTGCCGTTGTTAGTTTAATCTACGGCAAATAAACGATTTGCCTGGCATCCCTGGACAATTAAAAAACAGTTTTAAAACTATGGCTGGCCGCAGCCTAAGCGGCGCGAGTATAGCGACTGACTCTGAAGTTAGTTTTCGTCAGCTTTCAAAAATCGATGGCCCTAGTGTACGGATCGCCAGAGGGCGCTCACTGACGCCCTCTTTACATTCTCGAGGTGGGGATTCTCATACCTCAGGGGCAGATAATCTAATAAGGGGCTATAATCAAATTAATATCGACCCGTATACTCGGCAAGGGGAAAATTGGGTTAGGCGATACAGCGACAATCTCTAGAACGAGTAACAATCCGAAAAAACTTATATGACCTAATCGGCTTAGTTTGATGTTAGTATCTCCAGTTACTCTACGGCCCATAAGTTACCGGACACCCCGTATATTCCACGGTATATCTCATAAAACGATGTTTGTGTAAATTTGCTATAGCTAATAGTTTTTGAAAATGGGGAAACTCAAAGTCGAAAGTCTCAATCATGCATTAAAATTTAATAACTTGGTTACATGTTTCGCCCTAACATATGGGCATCATCAGACCTAAAAACTATACAAATACAGTAACCAATTAAAAATATAAAATCTCTTCCTACCTAACATTCAGTATAAAAACAAAAAACAAAAATTAAAATTAACACATCGTATAAATGACTTTACAAATAAAGTGACAGACTATTTGGTCAATAACCCAAAACAACAAGAGTAGTAGGGTAAGGGATTAGGTTGTCATTTGATTTAAATAAATCGCCCATGTTCTTACAACCTGCATAAAACTTTAAGAAGAAGAGACAAGTGTCAAGGATAACATTTAGCACGCATGAAAAAGAAAAGAAAAATATAAGGTTAAGTATATTTACCAACTAATTGTTTATATTATTAAAAATAAAATAGGGTTCAAAATTGAAGACGTCGTTAACACAGGTAAGGACCGGACTCTTTTTTGCCTTAGTGATTTCAAGTTTTTCTAACAAATCCAACTTCTTGCTTTTATGGCATTCGTGAATAACATTTATATTTTCAGGTACTGAGAATCGATGTTTGGATTCCAATAAATGGTTAGCGAAGGCGGATTTTGTGTTGGTTATATCAGTATTTTGGTATTTATTCACAAAACTAAGGTGTTCCTGAACTCTTGTTGATATCCTTCTACCTGACTGTCCCACATATACAGCCGAGCAATCACCGCAATGTAAAGAATAAACACCGGACTTAGCAAGGGGATCGACCTTGTCTTTTGTTTTAACTATATTTTGTTTAAGAGTATTAGTGGTTTTAAATGCTATTGATATTTTGTGAGGTTTAAAAATTTTACCCAATTGTTCAGAAATTATGCCAAAATAAGTTAATGATCTGTAGTTATTACTTACCACCTTAGTACTAGAGTGTAAGATATTATAAGATAGTTTATATTTGTTTAGAAATTTGTAATAAAGTTTATTAATTGTTTTCAATGGAAATCCATTGTTTACAGCTATTTGTTTTATTATTTCTAGTTCCTTATTAAAAGCATTTTTTGATAACGGTAATTTAAATAACCTATAAAAGAATGAACTGAATGCTGAAAATTTATGTGAAAACGGTGAGTTTGATGTGAATTGAATTATGTTATCAGTTGATGTCGGCTTTCTATAGACTTCGAAGTCGATTTTGTTATTATTTCTAAATAGAAGGAGATCAAGGAAAGGTAACTTGCCTTCTTTCTCTACCTCGAGTGTAAAAGTAATATTAGGATGTAAATTATTGACAAAATTTAGAAACTGCTTCAATTCATCATCACTTCCGTTCCACACAATACAAATATCGTCCACGTACCGTTTGTAAGCCAACAAGAAACCCGAAAAGTTACTATTCATTATTACATTTTCCAGACCATTCATAAAAACCTCGCTAAGAAATGGAGAAAGGCAAGAACCCATTGCTAAACCCGTTTTCTGTCTAAAATACTTGTTATTAAATTGAAAAAAGTTCTGTTCCAGAACTGTTTTCAACAACAATATGAGATCTGAAATTAACAAATAAGGAAGTCCCCTGTTCGCCAGTAAACCCTCAACCAAATCAATGCAGTCTGAAGGAGGGATGCTAGGAAACAAGTTCCTGACATACAACGAAATCAATCTGGCCCCAGGAGGGACTTCAATATTTTTCATATAATTAGAAAAGTCTACCGAATTCTTAGTTGAAAAATTGTTTCTAAATCCAGTGACATCTCTCAGTATGGCGTTGAACCAGGCAGAAATATTATAACAAGGAGAGCCAACAAAAGAAACTACAGGCCTTATGGGCGTGCCCTCCTTGTGTACCTTAGGTAATCCATACAGTAAAGGTGTATGGATTACATTATCAACATATCATAGATTGAGCAAAAAACTTTATAATTTAAAAACCCAACAGAAAAATAATCTTTTAAATAATGATAATACACAGTACAGAATAAATTTGGTTAATTCCAAGTTCAAATTTCATAATAGATTTTTAAATTTAACAGATGTTACTTTCACTAAGCAAGAAGAACATATACTCTCTTTAAACTTAAAATACAATTTTTCAAATAATATTAACACAAGTGTCAAGGAAATGTTTGCGTTTGAAGCGGAGAATATAATTCAAACAACTGACATCTCTAATAAGAATATTCTGAGGGCACAAATCATTAGTTTTCTCAATTCCAACACTACTCACAAAAAAACATATAACTATAATAATACCCACCTTAAATCTTTAAATGAAAAGATAAGAACTCATGACTTAATTATGACAAAGGCAGACAAGGGATCTTGCTTGGTAATAATGAGAAGAACCGACTACATAGGTAAGGTTATGGACTTCTTACATTCTGATGACTTTGAACTAATTTATAGAGACCCCACAATTGCCTATTTTAATAAAGTCAAAACCATTTTAGACAAAACACTTACTACCTTGGAGTACTTCGATTCATCAAAACAAAAACTATATCCCATGAATCCCAAAACACCTTTACTGTATGGATTACCTAAGGTACACAAGGAGGGCACGCCCATAAGGCCTGTAGTTTCTTTTGTTGGCTCTCCTTGTTATAATATTTCTGCCTGGCTCAACGCCATACTGAGAGATGTCACTGGATTTAGAAACAATTTTTCAACTAAGAATTCGGTAGACTTTTCTAATTATATGAAAAATATTGAAGTCCCTCCTGGGGCCAGATTGATTTCGTTGGATGTCAGGAACTTGTTTCCTAGCATCCCTCCTTCAGACTGCATTGATTTGGTTGAGGGTTTGCTGGCGAACAGGGGACTTCCTTATTTGTTAATTTCAGATCTCATATTGTTGTTGAAAACAGTTCTGGAACAGAACTTTTTTCAATTTAATAACAAGTATTTTAGACAGAAAACGGGTTTAGCAATGGGTTCTTGCCTTTCTCCATTTCTTAGCGAGGTTTTTATGAATGGTCTGGAAAATGTAATAATGAATAGTAACTTTTCGGGTTTCTTGTTGGCTTACAAACGGTACGTGGACGATATTTGTATTGTGTGGAACGGAAGTGATGATGAATTGAAGCAGTTTCTAAATTTTGTCAATAATTTACATCCTAATATTACTTTTACACTCGAGGTAGAGAAAGAAGGCAAGTTACCTTTCCTTGATCTCCTTCTATTTAGAAATAATAACAAAATCGACTTCGAAGTCTATAGAAAGCCGACATCAACTGATAACATAATTCAATTCACATCAAACTCACCGTTTTCACATAAATTTTCAGCATTCAGTTCATTCTTTTATAGGTTATTTAAATTACCGTTATCAAAAAATGCTTTTAATAAGGAACTAGAAATAATAAAACAAATAGCTGTAAACAATGGATTTCCATTGAAAACAATTAATAAACTTTATTACAAATTTCTAAACAAATATAAACTATCTTATAATATCTTACACTCTAGTACTAAGGTGGTAAGTAATAACTACAGATCATTAACTTATTTTGGCATAATTTCTGAACAATTGGGTAAAATTTTTAAACCTCACAAAATATCAATAGCATTTAAAACCACTAATACTCTTAAACAAAATATAGTTAAAACAAAAGACAAGGTCGATCCCCTTGCTAAGTCCGGTGTTTATTCTTTACATTGCGGTGATTGCTCGGCTGTATATGTGGGACAGTCAGGTAGAAGGATATTAACAAGAGTTCAGGAACACCTTAGTTTTGTGAATAAATACCAAAATACTGATATAACCAACACAAAATCCGCCTTCGCTAACCATTTATTGGAATCCAAACATCGATTCTCAGTACCTGAAAATATAAATGTTATTCACGAATGCCATAAAAGCAAGAAGTTGGATTTGTTAGAAAAACTTGAAATCACTAAGGCAAAAAAGAGTCCGGTCCTTACCTGTGTTAACGACGTCTTCAATTTTGAACCCTATTTTATTTTTAATAATATAAACAATTAGTTGGTAAATATACTTAACCTTATATTTTTCTTTTCTTTTTCATGCTTGCTAAATGTTATCCTTGACACTTGTCTCTTCTTCTTAAAGTTTTATGCAGGTTGTAAGAACATGGGCGATTTATTTAAATCAAATGACAACCGAATCCCTTACCCTACTACTCTTGTTGTTTTGGGTTATTGACCAAATAGTCTGTCACTTTATTTGTAAAGTCATTTATACGATGTGTTAATTTTAATTTTTGTTTTTTGTTTTTATACTGAATGTTAGGTAGGAAGAGATTTTATATTTTTAATTGGTTACTGTATTTGTATAGTTTTTAGGTCTGATGATGCCCATATGTTAGGGCGAAACATGTAACCAAGTTATTAAATTTTAATGCATGATTGAGACTTTCGACTTTGAGTTTCCCCATTTTCAAAAATTAAATAAAGTCTCTTTGAGAAATGGACTACTTCTTTGAATATAGCTAATAGTTCTTTCTTTCTGGGAGAGTTCTTTCTTTATCAAATTATCTTTTTTTTTTGTTCGGTTATTTATCATAAATAAATTAATGCACAAAATTTACCTACACCTATGTCCGACATCGAAATTGAGCCGAACTGGATGAAATTTCCCATTTTATTATTCCACACCTTTCTGAAATCGACTATAGTTGTAGAGAATACCTTGGGTGACCCAGGCCCCTGGCCCCTCCCTGACTGTGTCACAATATATAGCGAAGCGACATAATTGAACCCTTAATCTTCCATATCTAAGCTTGATATATTTCCCTTCGGACTTTTGAATAAAATATCGTCCATTGATCGCTTCTAATGGTAAAATCGATGCGTTTGGCCTAGAATGATAGTCACTTAAATAATATTAAGGTGGCAATCCGATTGAAAAACCAAATAGCCGATGAGTATTTAAAGCAATAAAAGATTTTTAGGTAAAGGTGATAGTGTTTACATTGATTAATGATGAATTTAATACAAATATTTTACTTAGGGATTTACAAGAACTTCTAGTTTGGCGGATGACACCTTATTTTAAAAAAAATTGAAAATGAAGTTTCAAGTATAGAGGCTATGCACAATATAAAAATAGGAATATTGCGCCTATTCATGTTAATTTCTTATTTTCCATTAAAAGCAGAAACGATGCCCCGATATTATCTTAATAATCTCCACTGACGCCGCGCCACTTAATTCTCGTAAAATTCATAGTATAATATGCGCGATGCGGTGGAAATGCACTATTTCTTCATGATGACTCATCGATTACTATTTGCTCTTAATGTACTAAAGCATAAAAACAAAAATTAATACAATAGAAAAACCTTAAAGGCAAGCAGACAAAGTGGTGCATCTTTCTTTTGCATAAAAGTACACAGGGACGCAATAATGGGTGTCCTGGGACACCGGTAGACAATGACAGCTGTTTCGTCCTTATTAGAACTCATCAGAGGGCCAAAACCGGTGAGCCACTCCAGAAACAGCGAAGACGCATTTTCAAGACTTACTTAAGAAATACCTAAGTGATGAAAACACAGTATCGCCATCTCTAGGAATCAAATCCAATTCAGAAGACAAAGCCATCGGACGTGAAATCATAGAACTAAAAAACATATAGTATAGGAATCAACATTTTTCGGTTCATTATACCTCTCTGCCATTCGCAGGATCAGAAATAGATTACACCGAAGTACCCACCAATAATAAAATAGAAAGAAAAGTTAGCGGCAAGCGGACAAAGTTATGTATCTGACTTTTGCATTGCAAGTACCGGGTGGTCAACTAAGAATGATCGCCGGCCATATCTCAGAAACTAGTAATCGTACAGCATTCGGGTAAATTTTTTTATGACAAAAGTGCTGAGATATCGAGCTGCGGTTTAAATATTTTTTCTAGCAAATTTCATCTACTTTTCGATTATGGTATCATAATTATACCGTATGATTTATTTTTTCCAAGTAAAATCAAAAATGTGTTATTATTGCAAATTGCGCCCTCTAGCATTTTTTTTTGAGAACTATTATGAACAACTAAATACGATTGGTGAAAGTGCATACATTTCTCTTCCAAACAGTCTTTAGTTTGCTAAAATCGGATAAGTCGTTTAAAAGTTACAGCGATTTTACTAATTACACTTTAAACAGCTTCCCCCCCTCTTATTAAAGTCGGTACGCTAATGAGCATAAGACCAAAATGATGCATAATTGTCCAAGTTTTTTAATGGTGTTATCAAAGATATACTTTAATGTGCAATTTTCGGAGATATGTAAAATTTTAATATTTACTTTTCAATTACGCCCTCTTGAAGCAAAATGCGGAACTTAAAAATAATTTCCAGCATTTTCTCTTGGACACTTTTATCATAAAAAAATTTATCCGAATGCTGTACGATTACTAGTTTCTGAGATATGGCCGGCGGTCATTCTTAGTTGACCACCCGGTACTTATCCTAATTTTCTTTAAAAATAATTTTTCTATACCTGTTGCATATAATTAAAGTTTTAAGGTTGGAGCTCTGTTGAAAATATCAGAGAATAGAAAATTGCGGTGGAAAGTTATTTACAATACAAAGAAACAGCAAAGGCAAACGTTCATTTTGTATATTCATTTTATGCTTTAAATCTTGTAGTAAAAATTATCTAAAAATTAGTGAAAAACTAGAGATTTATGAAGTAAGATAGTGAATATTTGTGCACAAATCTATAGTTCAGTCAACAAAAATTTAACAGTAGTTTTGTAAATATATATTTTGGTTTTAAATCTTAAATTTTGGCATTATTTCGAGCACTTCTTAGGAAAAATTGGTGCGTGTATAGGATCTGGGATAAATATTTTGATTGAAATAAAAAATAACAAATTTGATCGCACAGATTTGCAGTATTTTCTTAACATTAATAAAATAAAATAAATTAACATAATTAAGTTATAATGACCTGGCCACTGTGGCTGGTCTGTTTCGTATCCTAACAAGGATGTATATGAAATTATTTCCATTTAGTTAACTGGCATAGCCTATTCATCCAGTCAAGGAACAGTAAAGGAAACAGCAAAGAAAACTATTTTCTGTCTTGAGCAGAATTAATCCATTTAAAATTTTTTGTCGATTCTCAGCAAGTAGCTTTTCGAGTCAATAGACAGACACTGGGAAAATGAGAAACCTGCTTTCTCTCCTATCTAGGGAATCTACAAAGTCGATATCTAATAATATCCTAAATAATAATTTTTTTCGTTTATTTCCTTCTTACGAGGAAAATAAATGACTCCTGCGTTGCTGTAAAACATATGCATTTCCTGGTTCGTTCACATGTTTCTCGTCGTTCCAGTGTTATGATGGAAATTTTCCACTGTATTTATTTTGAAAGGGGTTGTTTCGGCTTGATATTTGAAAATACACATCCGGAATAAGTGAGTTTGGATATATTTTGTATGTATACAATGTACGGTGTCAGCTCATAATTTTTATAGCACAATATTATTACCATTAGGTAGGAATATATTGTCAGTATAGAGTATGTCTTAATAAGTTAAAGTGTAATAATTTAATCAAGTTTTGCTTGGTACAACAACACAATTTTACTGGAAAATGGTTGTTTTTTAATGTTTAGGAGGGCAGGAAATCGGGACGGGAAGAAGAAGACAGAAGAGTACACCGCGTTAGGTTAGGTTAGAGTGGCATACCTTTGGTACTGTTCAAACAGTCTTACATAGTCCTATAAGGACCGTTGTGATACCACACGGTCCACACGTGTTCTATAGAACCCACATTTATCAGATCTATCTATGATAGTTAGCGCTACATACATCGCAGAAGGATCTTGACAACTAAGTTGAACCAGCCGTTACTTTTAATGATCCTGGTTAGTCGACCAAGCTGTAGGTTGCTTACTTCTTCCAGTCTATTGAAGCATGTTTTATATAAGGCAATAAACCTTCTTCTTGCGAGACCAATGCCCTGTTCTGGCAAAATGTTAAATACTTTTTTCTCATCTCTACATCTTCTACAGAGAACGTTAGTTGTTGATATTTGCATTCATTCGGCTTATCTACAGAACAGGCAGTATAACGGTAAAGGTAATTAGGACAGTGATATTTATTTATCAAATATTTGCCACAGTTACTTGGGTATAGATTGTTAACGCTGTCCATCTGTTTTGTGGAAATTGTTTGGCTTTGCAATCGATTTCCTCCTTGACTAATTCCAGTGATCTATCCACAGTATTGTCTGCTAGATCCGCTGAAATACCTGCACTCTCCCTGGCAAACGCATGCCAGGAACGCAGCACAAAATTAAGCTTGAACGGCAGTAGAGTTTTGGACTTGCATTGTCTTTATTTGTTATGAATCACTACGTTTCAACTGGTAAGCATCTCCAGTCGTCTTCAGGTGAATACAATGCAAGTCCAAAACTCTACTGCCGTTCAAGAAACGTCATTGTCTCCAACCTTTAAACAGACACTAAAATTAAGCTTGTCTCGCACTTATGCGAAGCGCCTCTCGGTGATATATGAGGATGGGGATTTTAGTAATGAGTTCTATGCGCCGGCCGTGCTTTGCTGTTGTACACACCGTTCTGAAACCACCTAAAACTGTGGAAAAAGTGTGCAAAGTACAGAATCTTAAGCGAGAGATAAAAATAAATAGTGGACCAAATAAAATTGCACTATGGCACAGTCGAAACTAAAAAGGCTGGCAGAATATTAAAGGTTGAGAATCCATGCAGGCCAGTGGCGAATATATCCGAAAGTTTCGTATAGTTAATTTTTTTTTGTTTCCTCACCTTTTCGTCTTAGTTAAGTTACCACAGCAATACGTGGATCTACAAATCCAAAGCTCTTTAACGGTTACATAAAAACCATTGGCAGAGATTATTTATTCACAATCGAAGTTACCCGAATATTAAATTAAAATTAAGATAACCAGACCACTGTGAGAAAAGAATTTCTGCAAATGCCATGTATGTCACCGTTAAAGTTGTTGGTTAGTTAATTATTATTAAAAATATTTGATCAACCAGGACATTTGTCTTTCGATGAAGTTAATTATTGCTTAAAATATTTGTGCAACTTGACCTAAAACTTGTTTTTAAAAAAAGGTAAAAACAATTTTAGGTTTTTTGTTCAGGTTTGTTGAATTATTGAACTATTTAATACAGGATCTTGGATAAATTTATTCGATTCGATTACAATTTTATCTCTACCGGCTTTTTATTAGCGACAATGCCTCACCTTTCAATGGCCTTTAAAACTATTTGTCAGAGAGATCCTTTTGTAAAGTTGATAAAGCGAGTCCATGTCCAACTTCAACAATATTATTCCGCGAAGATAGCATGAGAGGAATTTTAAAGCTTACTGTTATCAAATATACCGTGAACAGACTTGACTTTTTATTTTTAATTAAAAAATAATATTAAAGCAATGGGTGATTATATGATTTTTTAGGTGTAAACACATTTTGTTGCCATTTATAAAAAAAAACTCGTTAATGCCAGTAATTCCTAATGCTGTGATGTGAAGTTAATAATAGTATCTACCGAAGAATGTATATGAAAAAATACTTTCCACAACTAATAATATACAGGGTCCTGTACCTCACCTCCCGTCTTCTATAGCTCACTTATTAATTAAGTTAGGATTTTGATATTTTGCAGACTTTACCTGTATCCTAGTGCGCATTTCAGGAAAATATTTTTGTTTATACAGGGTGTTCCAAAAAAGTGTGACGTCATAAGGATCTATTTTATTTAGATTACATGCTATATATATCTATATAATTCTTACTTAATCGGATGCCTCTTATAGTTGCCTTCATACCCTCAAAATGTTAATAAAATCGGTTCAGTATTATAGGCGAGAAAAAATAAAAACTCGGAAAAATCAGTTTTGCATCACTGGTTTTAAAAATTAATAAAAAATAAAAATAATTCCTCGTTAATAAAGTTATACAAAAATACTTAGTAAGTAAGGTCGAACAGTCTCGTTAACCAAGTTTGATTGATATGAATTGTACAGGGTGTCCAGAGTTTAGTGTCAAACTTTGCACATTTTAAATCGATTTATTTTTATGTCATTCGATGCACCCTATCGCAATTTCTAACGCATCAAAACTTATTTGCAGAAAATTCATTTTGTCAACTATTTTAAGTCATTAATATGAATAAATATCAAAGGTAGCTTTGAAAAACAAGTTACAATACCAATAAATTGTTTTGCAAATCCTTCTTTCATATTTATTTATAATAATGACTGGTGAAATAGTTGATAAAATGAGTTTTCTGCAAATAAGTCTTAAAGCGTTAGAAATTACCATAGGGTTATAATTAGATCAAATCTTGATTTTTAATTCTGCATCGAATTACATAATAATATATAGGGGTTCCAATTTAAAATAAGAAAAATAAATTGATTTCAAGTTTGACACTAAACTTTGGACATCCTGTACAATTCGTATTAATCAAACTTGGTTAACGAGACTGTTTGACCTAACTTATTAAGTACCTTTATATAATTTTATTAACGAAGCATTATTTTTATTTTTTTATAACTTTTTAAAACCAGTGGTGTAGATCTGATTTTTCCTACTGAACAGATTTCATTAAAATTTTAGGGGTATGAAGGCAACTATAAAAAGCATTCGATTACATAAGAATATATATAGCATGTAATCTAAAAAAATAGATCCTTATGACGTCACACTTTTTGGGAACACCCTGTATAAACAACAATATTTTCCTGGATGCGCCCTAGGATACAGGTAAAGTTTGCAAAATAGCAAAATTCTAACTTAATTAATAATTGAGGTATAGAAGACGGGAGATGAGGTGCAGGACCCTGTATATTTAGAAAGGCGAATTTTTTCACTTGTATCAAAAATGCCAAAAGCTACGCAAGAAATGCCTCGCCGCTTTGCCCGCTTTGACGAATATTCCAAATAAAATCACCAAAGATTAACTTTTTGCAATCTCCCAAATGAATGAAAAATATGTCAATGTCAATATATTATATGAACGAATAGTTCTGAGGATAAATTGACCGTTACCAGAGTCCTTTAGCGTTTTTCAAAAGTAAAAAACATCGACTATTTATTTTATTTACAAGACATATTATGATTGATTATAGGTTGTTCGCATCATAGAACTTTCTTCCTATCAATTACATTTCTATATCCGTTTGGCTCCTTGTATACGATAATATATCACCTTTAAATGGCGATGCCTTCTTCCGTCCAAACTACTTGTCCAATAGAAAACATCTTTTGTAAATTTAATAAAGGATATATTTTTTTCATTTCAGCTGTAAGAAATATAGAACAAAAAATACAAATATTTTGAAAGGGTTTTCTGACTATTTAATAGTAAGTTATTTTTGCTTTTCTAAAAGGTGCAAAATAATATTTATTTATTAAGGATAAGTTTGTGCTTGAGTGACAAGAGCTATCAAAAAGTCCGTTAATAAGAAATTAATTGAAAGTATTAACTAGGGGTTTTCCTTAGAATTGGAAATAAGCTACTATCTACTTTAGTATAGATAATAATAATAATAATAATAATAATAATAATAATAATAATAATAATAATAATAATAATAATAATAATAATAATAAACGTCTTTTATTTCAATATAAATATAAAATTTACAAAAAAATATATTAGAATATATGTCCAATCCTGGCGTAGTCTAGCTGTAATAGCTACTCTACTCAACCAGTCAAGGACATAGTAAGTGATATTAAATTACTTATTAATTAAATAGAACTTAATTTATAACTAAATTAATAATATAGTATAATAAGTTTATAAAACTTTCAAATAATAAACTCGGCGATTATAATAATTAAATAAATATAAGTTAACAACCTAAGCAACAAATTTAAAAAGAAAAAAAATTATATAGTTGAATTTAAAAAAAAATTAAGAATTTTGTAAATTTAAAAGATACTTTTTATATTTTATTTTGAATAACTCTACGCTTACAAGTAACATATCAGTGGGTATTGAATTAAAATATTTAACCGCATTGTATGAAAAAGAACGTTGAAATATGGCACTCTGATGATGAGGCATGGTTAACTTACTTCTGTTTCTAACACGTACATCATGAATATTGTGACGAAAAATCAAACGCTCTCGAACCAAGATAGGGGAGTTTGGATTATTAAGGATCTTTACCACAAATGTACAAAAGTGAAGGATTCTACGTTCATCCATTCTCAACCAGTTAATAGTCCTGTATAAATGAGAAATATGATCAAACCTTCGCACACCATACACAAATCTAAGACACGCATTCTGAACTTTTTGTATGCGAGATCTAGTGTCAACATCTAAACAAAATCCATATACAAAATCACAATAATTAAAATTGGACAAAACGAGAGATTCACACATGTCTTTCCAAATTTAAAATATGTCTGTTGCTGTATAATATTTTTAGAGAAAGATAAGTTTTTTGAAATATTTTCTTTAGATGTTCTTTAAATCTTAGTTCTGTGTCGATTAATAGACCCAAATTTTTTGCACTATCTACAATCTTTAATTTAGATCCATCGACAGATGTATTTAAAATGTTTTTTAAATCATTAATTCGATTCTTATTACCAAAAATCAGCATGCAGGACTTAGTAGGATTTAAAATTAAATTGTGACTTCGAGAAAGCTCACTCAATACTTTTAGATCTTGGTTTATATACAACTCGATATCAGCATAATCCTCAGCATCAAAACAACAGTATATTTGTGTGTCATCAGCAAATGCTTGTACTCTACAATGTTTTAAAGATCTTAGTATATCGGAGGTATATATAAGAAAGAGTAAGGGGCCTAGAATTGAGCCTTGTGGCACTCCAGAACGTATATTTACTTGTTCAGAATAATTATTATCAGAAAAAACTTTTTGAAATCTGTTTAATAAGTATGATTTAATAAGAAAAAATGAATCATTATGAAAACCATAATATTTTAATTTAGATATAAGAAGTGCATGATTAATGGTATCAAAAGCTTTCGAAAAGTCAAGAAGAATTAGTATACTATTCATTTTTTTATCACAGGCACGAATAATGTCATCAGTTACATTTGTTAAAGCCACAGCAGTTCCAAAATTCTTTCTAAATCCACATTGTGTGGGAGGAATAATATTATTATTAGTAAAATAGTCGTACATTTGATTATATAAAATTCTTTCAAAGATTTTTGATGATAAAATAATTTTGGACTGGTTGGAGTGGTTACTTGTTATGTTTCACAGTTAAAAAGATCGAAACACGTGTCAGAAACTGAATTAAAAACTGTGAAATATAAACAAGTAACCACCGTTGTATTTTCCATATAATGGATATTTCGTTTCACCAAGAATGTAGTCCAGTTCAAATAAGTTATCCTTATTTGTTTTTTAATCACAGTATTTTAAATCGTAAGTATCTTCGGTCATATTTAGGTGAATACTAAGTAAGTTAACTATAGCTCTATGTAAACTTAAAAGGTGCTGCTTGTAACAGGGCATGAATCCGACACTATGCAGGCACATAAGATCCACTTGCCTGTAGGTCTTTTGAAGATACCCAATCCTCCATAAAAAAAAACTTGGGTGCACTGAAGAATAGCTAAGATGTTTAGTTTGTGCGAGGTCCTATTCTAAGGTTACATTTACTTAACAAAGGTTTCCAGATTTATCTTATATCTAATGAGGGCTGACTAAAACAACGTGGGTTCTGATTCTTCTTCCTCCAGTGAGATTTTTTTGCAGAATCTTGGCTTCTGTCCACATTATATGATGGCCGTACAGCATCCAGGCATGGTCAGCTGCACCTGCCTTTTCTGTCCCTCCAGTGTTATTCCCATGTTCTTTGATCCTTATTTCGAGTGGTCTTTTAGTGTTCCACCAATATAAAATTTTCCACATTCGCCGGGAATCTGATACACTCAGTTTTTCCTATCTTTTTTTGCTTGTTGGTTTAGTCTTCGTCAGGTGGCTTCTTAAAGTGTCTCTCGAGCTAAATACTGTATTGATGTTGTATCATTGTTCTAGTCTTCTCATTCTTTCAGATACTCCTTTGACATATGGAATATTAAGTGTTAATTGTGTCTTTTTTTTTTGCTGTTTGTGCGTTTGGCTGATTTTTACAATTTTCTAAAAATTTCTCAACTAATATTATGGGATACTTAGCCATTTTTATTAAGGCCGGTCTTGATGTGGTTAGTTTTTCTTTTGAGGGCTGCGTTCGAGTTATAGAGGGTAATTGCTCTATTCACAAGGGTTCTTACTATGTTATATTTTATGTGGTTTGGTTTGAGTGATTTTATGTGTAATTGGAATATTGACCTGTATGTGTAGGTTGTATACTAAAGTTCTGGTAGTGTTGTTATTTTTCTTTACGTTAACGTCTAGGAAAGGTAATTGGTTGTTTTCTTATTTCTCCATGGTAAATTTGATTGTCGGTATAAAACTATTAATGTGATGTAGGAATTACTTGAGTTCGTTATCGTTTGCAGTCCAAATAATGAAGGTGTTACTCACAATATCTCAGCCACATTTTTGGTTTTGAGCTGTTGTTACCAGACTTATTTAATATTATCATAAAGATAACTGTAGACAGTGGCGGATCTAGGATTTTTCTAAAAAATACTATAGGCTTGGCATATCAAAAACTATGGAAACGATGTGTATATTAGTGTGAGAAAGATAAATATAAATACAATTGTTACCTTACATATATTTCCTTGTTTACAGTGTGACGGGTATTTTGATGATAATTTTCTCACTGTTCTACTGATGGAACCATCTAATATTATAATTTTAAGGCTCCGTTAAGATGATATCTGCCCTTTCCTTCTTAATTTCATTTGTTCTCCTAAAAATAAATGCTTCTGTATTTGATACATGTAGAGAATTTCCATTTTTAAATAAGGTTTTCATTTATATAACAGTGAAGCAAGACTTTGAGTTCTTATTTCTTTCTTTCTTTCTATAATAGTTGTAGCTGTTTTACGCATGTTAGGATAACCAGTAGTTAATAAAGTTAGTGTATTGTATTGCTAATACCTTGTGCTTTATTGAATACTCGACTATACCACACTAACTAAATAAATGTGTTAAAGAAAATTTAAAACATTTTATGGCAACAGCTGGGAAACAGCTGTTGCCATAAAATATTGTTACTATAATATGACGATATGTATTTGACTACGATAACAATTAATTTTTCTGAAATTTGATGTAAACAATTTTTTTAGATATAACTGTATTTTGATTCACGATAATTTATTGTTAACCGATAACAATTCAACTTTTTGAGTGCAGGTAAATTTAACTCCCAGCTACGTAGCTAAACAGATTTAACTACACATTGATAAAGTTTTCCTTAGTGTAACAGACTCACTGATGAAAATAAGGGCAATTTGTTGTTGAAATAATATGTTTGTATCAAAATATATTTTTTTTAGTATGTTTTTTTATCGATATCTACGTTGTATCCATTAAACTGTGTGCTTGGTGTAATTATTACTGTTGCCGTCTAGACTATTTGTCAAGGAAAATCGGCTTTTCAACCTGAATGAGCAATGTTGTTTGTTCACCTAAAACATTATTTTTGTTCATACAAAAAATTATTTATATTAACTTTTTTTATATAATGTCCAATGCACTTACTTTTAATTAATTAAGGTATTTAGATATAGTATACAGGGTGCTACAAATTCGTGTGTGTATAAGGGGATCTTAAAAACTGTAAGAGATACGAAGATGGTTAAAATAAGGCAAAGTTGCGTATTTTGGGGCTTAAGAAAATTGTAAACATTCTGAATACCTTCGGAGATATCCGAAAAAAAAACGAAATTTTTAGTTTTGGGTTTTAATTTTTTGCGCCTTCATTTTTGACTTGGGAGAAAAACAAAAACACTTTCTCGTAGTCGTTCTTTATGTTCTACAAGGTGACGTTATTAGTTTTCAAATTGGACGTTTCGTTCTTTAGATACCAACCGCAATTCTTTTTTTTTTAAATATGGACTTAGAATTTTTAAAAGAGTTTTAATGACTTCTAAGCTTTGTAAATTTAATACAATTTATTGATTTTTAAAATTTACATCAGTAGCATTTCAAATTATCCTTTCTTTACTATTACGGCCCTGGCAATTATTTTTTGAATTACTTTAATATTAAAATTACATTCCAAGAAGTTATGGAGTTTAGGTCGTTTATTTTTTCAATACGATTTACCGTCACAATACTCTAGGAAGTAAGAGAGTTTTTAAGGCATGAGAATTAATTCTATTTTCTTTGATATTATGTTGTTCTTTTTGGATAAATATTTTTCTTAGTTATAATTAAATTCTATGGATATTTTTTTTTGAAATAAACGCTTTAAGATTTTTGTGTCAAAGGTCACATGTTTTATAAAATTAATTGATATACATATTTTTAATACCATAGGAAATTTTGAATTAAGAGACTTTTAGCGTTTCATTAATGTTGCGGAGTATACATATACAGGGCGTCCCACCGGGAACCGAGTCGATCTATATATAGAAAACTATACATAGGAAAATTTTGAACAGTATGCTGTGCTGATGGGGGCGACCGGGCTAAAATATTTTCATAATGGTGGCACTTCCGGTTATAAGTAAGTGTCAACTTGCTTAGTTTAAATGGGACACCCTATATATTATTACATTTTTGCATTCTACGCAAGATTCTAGGCAGATTTTGTATACCACGTCCTATACCTATGTCTAAACGTTTTTGACATATTTGAATTTTTATGTCAAAAATGACGTTTGCAAGCCTTAGAATAATTATCAATTTTTTCTATAAAGAAGCCTTATTTATTTAATTTAAGTGGGATTCCTTATTATAAAGGATCTGCTTTAATAGATTTTTTATAATATTTTGATAACTATTAATACAGGGTGTTTAAAAAATAAGATTAAAAATGAAATGGAAAAAACTGCAAAAAGTCTAGATTTTCAAATGGAAACACCCAAATTTTATAATTATTTCTTATTTAGCATTAAAAATAAGGGTAAGTTTGTGTAAGGTTGTATATCTTAAAAATTTGTAGTTTTCGAAATATTGCCAATTTAGTATTTTTATATGGCGATCTTGCAGCGATTTTAAGTTCAGTTACTCCTAGTTGGCCATGACTGTACAATTTCAGCATCCCAGCATGGTTATTTATTTTTCCTACGACCACCTGTGAAAATGAGAAAAAAAGCACGGTTAACTTGGCTCGAAAGCGCCGAATATCACACGCGTGTTGAAAGAAAATATTTCAACTCTAGAGTGGAAATACAAGGCACACTATTTACTTTAGGCATATGATGCCAATTTGACAGACCACACCTATTTATTAAAAAGAACAAATTTTAGAAAGCAGTTTAGTTTATTTATCACGTATTTGTCGAGTGATTTAGAATTAGAGTGTGAAAATACGCCATCTGAAATTATAAAAAAGTTAAGAATATACTGGAAAATTTATTACCAGTCAAAACAAGCCCCGCTGAAGAAAATGTCATATATTAAACTTAACCAGAAAATGTTTATGGGTCGCCATAGCCTAGAGACTAGAGCCATGACCTACGAATCGCAAGATCACAGGTTCAAATCCCATCAGGAGCACTTGTCTTTTTTTTTCATGAAAACATTAAATAATTTATAGAATTATTTTGAATTGAAATCTTCCTTGTTGGGTGAATTTTTTAAATTTATTTTTAATGCATCTTTCCTTGATTAAATAAAAAAAATCATTCAAGAAGGAAGATTTCAATTCAAAATAATTTTATAATTTATTTAATGTTTTTATAAAAAAAAGTCAAGTACTCCTGATGGAATTTGAACCTGTGACCTTTTGATCTATTAAATTGGCATCATATGTTTAAATTAAATAGTGTGCCTTGTATTTCCTCTCTAGAGTTGAAATAATTTTTTCCAGCTCCAGAGTTGAAATATTTTTTTCACAAATCAAAGGTTTTTTTAATAATTCTTTGTGGTCGTAGGAAAAATAGTGTACATTATTCGTGTGAAAGTGATTATTTTAAAACTCGGAGAATTTCCGCACTCGGCTGACGCCTCGTGCTAAATATCTCCTCGTTTGAAAAGTATCACTTTTATCACTTATTATGTAATATAATAATTGTCAAATGGCAAGTGACAGCTTCAATGCCGTCATAGCCAACTAGGAGCAACTGAACTTAAAATCTGCTGCAAGATCGCCATATAAAAATACTAAATTGGCAATATTTCGAAAACTAAAAATTTTTGGGATATGCAACCTCTCACAAACTTACCCTTATTTTTAATGCTAAATAAAAATAATTATAAAATTTGGGTGTTTCCATTTGAAAATCAAGACTTTTTGCAGTTTTTTCAATTTCATTTTTAATCTTATTTTTTAAACACCCTGTATTAATAATTATTAAAATATTATAAAAATCTATTAAAGCAGGACCTTTATAACAAGGAATCCCACTTAAATTAAATAAATAAGGCTTCTTTATAGAAAAAATTGATAATTATTCTAAGGCTTGCAAACGTCATTTTTGACATAAAAATTCAAATATGTCAAAAACGTTTAGACATAGGTATAGGCCATGGTATACAAAATCTGCTGCCTAGAATCTTGCGTAGAATGCAAAAATGTAATAATATATAGGGTGTTCCATTTAAAATAAGCAAGTTGACACTTACTTATAACCGGAAGGGCCACCATTATGAAAATATTTTAGCCCGGTCGCCCCCATTAGCATCAGCATACTGTTCAAAATTTTCCTATGTATAGTTTTCTATATATAGATCGATTCGGTTTTCGGTGGGACACCCTGTACAGGGTGATTCCTAAGTTGATTCTTCTTTTTTAGCTGTGTATAGAAGGCATTAAAATAAACAACATTTTCAAATACCTTTTTTCAAAAAACTCAAAAATAAGGTACTTACATTCATTTATTACACTATGGATCAAATGCGTTCTGTCTAACTTGCCCGTTGAATAACATTAAGAAAACTTCTGGGTGTAGGATGAGCCCGCAAGGGAAAGCGTTCTGTGTATAATCTCGAAGCAGCAGTCGCACTTTGACGACACTCACCGTAAATTAGCACCATATCTACTAGTTCATTGTTTTCAATTTTTACGTATCACCAATTTAAAATTAACTTGCTTCAGAAAAACACACCGCAGCGAATTGCCACATAACTCACCACCGACCCGTAAATTGCATGAATAATAAGATATAAGACAAATAACATAAAGTATAGCAGGCTACGTTTTGATGACCAGGCCCGTACTTAGACTTTTTACTTCTGTATTTCGCCTATTTTTAAGTTTTTTAAAACAGGTATTTGAAAATATTGTTTATTTTAATGCCTTCTATACACAGCTAAAAAAGAAGTAATAACTTAGGAATCACCCTGTATGTATTTAAAAACTTTACTGGTGATTTTTTAACACAGGCGAGTGCTTGTAACTATTTTTCGATTATTTATCTTAGCATTTGTTAACAGCACAATGTCTTAATAAATATATTTAGAATATGACCCACTATAATTAGTATACTCCTGAAATAAGCAAGGTAATAGTATTTAATTAGGCGTGCATTATCATCAAAATTAATGACAAGCCGCACATTTCACCCCCGATCTGTACCGAATTAACAACTTCGCACATTTCTATTCCAAATAGTAATTAATCGTTTACGCTTACGCTTACGTTTCGTTCAAGAGACCATCCCCTCTCATTTCGACAGAAAAGAGAATGAAATAGCGTGACAGGACAGGAATGCCCACATCTAACCCTTATTTATTACTGGAGACAAGGGCGTCGATACTGGGAAGGGTTTCTTTCGTACTTGCTTGTATCATGGAATGATAAACTCGCTCTTCTAGAACTATGTATTTTTTGTAATAATTAATCAAGTAATATAACAACTAAAAAATTGTGACGAATGTCTTTACAGGTGATTTCCTCTTAACATTTTGCTTATTTCTATAAGGTGCTGGTATGCTTAAGAGTGTCTAACAATGACACAGATGTCGCTCTGTGCAAAATCATGCTGGTGTGCTACACCAAATACTGCTTAAGGCAGTTTTAAGTTACTCCTTTAGCTCTACTAATGAGCCATGAGGTGAAACGCGTCTAGGGATGGATCTTGCAAAATGAAAGGAAACTCTTCTTCTGAACTAATCAAAGGTTTCAACTTTTATGTCATAAGCAGACTCTACATAATTAGTTAGACTGACAGTCTTAAAAAAGAAAATAACAGTAACACTGACCTTGTAAGGGCAAATTTCAAGGATTGATGGTCGGACTGATGTAAAATCTCATAAGAAAAACAATTAAAGGAAAATTAATTTTGTTGACCAATTCATGGACCAAATTACATTGTTCATTTTGTATATTCGTTTTATGCTTTGAATGTTGTAGAGAAACCCTAATCTTACTATTTAAAAATAAGGTAGTATTGGAATCAAGTATTATTTTATTTAAGGAATAATAAAACTAGAAAATACTTGATATTTTATATTCGTGTTACATTTTTGGTGTAAATTTAAAATTTTAATAATTATACTAACAGCGGGTCGCATAAAGAAATATAGTTGTCGATTAGTTAAGCGCGCAATAAAAAGACAAAATTGAATCAGAAGCTGGCAAGGCCAACTTTGTATTTGTGCGAAATAAACTTATATTTTAAAAGAACTGCCATCTGACAGCGGCTATCTTTTACCCACTGTAATATTACTAACATCTTTAATTTTTAGTTAATAATACGTTAATACGTTTATCTCCCTGCTTCTTTAGGGGATGTATATAGCTCTAGAACCTTGTGGCGAACTTTATCTATAACAATAATGTTAGGTGCATTTATTATTGGATAACTACGTCATTCTACATTTAAAGGTATATCCAATAATGTGGATACTATAGAGGCGATATATCGGCCAATGATAGAAAACCCATAGATATCAACGAGTTTCGCTGCTGACTTCAGGAACAGCTGATTACATGAAATTATACTAATTTGGTATAAATTACATTAAGGCCTTAGAGGTATGTAGTATATTTTTTTGGTATCCCCAAAATGGAGTCAAAGATACGTGAATTCTGATATGTTTACTTTCTATAACACAATTCACAACGTCACTTGTGGGATAATTACGGCCCAATAAAAATCTGGGGAAATTATAATGTCCTGATATCAGCTGATCGATGTTAAATTACTGCTGTCGTCTGTCGGGAAACGATAAAATTGCGAAGACTATAATAGAAAATTATTTTCGATATACTAACTTTTTTATTTTAAATTGACAGTAGGTACCTAAGTGTTTATTGTATTTTATTGTATAGTATTGTGTTTTTTACTTACATTATTAATTTTTAAACTTAATATTAGTTTAAAATACTTTATGCTAGATATGTGAGTTAGTTTAACATTCCCTGTAATAAACTTAAAAGTAGTTTTTGAAATATTTGCATGTTCTCGACCTTTTAACATCCTGTAAATTACGCAGCCCCATGAAAAAAATGCATGTCCACCGAATTAATCCATAGAGCCTCACGGTTATATGTTTTCGAGGTCCGTTTCACACCTTCAGGTCTGTTGAGGGTGAAACCCCCATTTTAGGGGGTAAAATTAAGTTTTTCGAAGGATGTATCTTAAAATAATGATGGAGGAGAAGGGTTTGTTTATACATGTACATGTACAAATATAAATTGATTGAAATTAAAAATATGCCTTCATGTAATTTTGAGTGTGGAGTGTTTTTCTGGCTCCAAATTGCATTCAAGCATATATTCCTAAAATTACCGATAATTATCAATGCACTTGTTATATTATATATGATAAATAAATATTTCCAAGTGTGATAGCACAGGCCTTTGATATCTTTTTCAATCAAGACTTTATTAATTGTAACCCCACACCTGACACTACACTCCATAAGTACCTATTTACTACTACTAAAAAATCATAAAGTTATACTATTCTGGAAATACTTGCTTTTTATAATAATTGCATTTGATTGAACAGAACCTAACATCTATATCTTTAGAGTTTAGGGTTTATCATTCATATTTCGTTACCTTGTTCCTTGATACCTACTTATCAAATAATCCTTTTTAACTTAGTAAGAAACTAACTTCATACTTTTGACAATACTACTTATAGTCATATTTTTATTTATTTATTATATTTATTTTTTAATATGTCAGTATAATAATAGTAATATTTAAATAAATATAAATTTAATAATATGTTATATACGATAAATACTTTTTTTATGTAGTTTTGTCAAAAATCAAGTGTAGAATTTGATTTGATATCTGCTTTATATTTAAGTGCCACTCTTCACAACAAACCGTTCTTCACGATGTAACCACTGTACCGTGAGAGTATTATTTATAAGCAGCATTTGCAGCCGCACTTTCTCAACATTTCCCATAAATAAACAATGTATTATCCACTGGTTTAATAATTTAATAATGTTCCATTTTCAAGTTTTAACAATTTAAGTTAAAAAAATACTCCCATCCACCACACATACAGACTACACGACTAGTTGACAACTAACTGACCCGTACACTGTGGGATTCATTAGAAAAGAAACATACATATACTTTATTAATGATGCATAGGACCGGATTAGAATATTTCTATTTACTTATTTATGGATCATTTAAAAAAAAACTATTTGATAATTTTGTTTCTTTTAATGACTTTAAGAAAAAAGAATCAACTTAAGAATCACCCTGTATAAAATAATGTTACTGTACATTTCCCCTTAATCTTGCCTAACCAGTTGGTATCTTGTATTATTCCGAACAGAAGTGGAAATTTACAAACAAAAATATTTTAAATTAAGGTCTAAAAAGAGAGAACTTATCGGCGCCCTTGGCTGAAAGCTGTGCGATCAATAGGGCAGAAGCAATCGAAATTCTGATTTGATTGCTTAAGCAAAAGGCTACGGAGGAATTCCTGGTCCATTGCTATTGTCAGTTTACGTTTTTGCCTGGTAAATTTGTGGCAGGGTTAAAAAAATATTTAATAGTTTTAAAGGTCTTCCATATACCTATGGTCTACCATCGTTTTTTTTCCACTTACGCTTTGCATTCATACCTTTTACTCAGAGTACATTTAGCTTACTGATTTCTCCGGTTTATGTTAAGTTTGACATTATAATGACTACAAACTTTATATATTACTTAACAAGCAATGAAACTATACTAGTAATGATTTACACCAGTTTTCCTACGACCTTAAGAGCGTTTTCACACGGCACCATATATCGCGCGCGATAAATGGTCGCAATATTGCTTTACACCAAATTACGTGTTCTCTAATATCGCTTGTGTGTGAAAATGGCTCATTAGAAAACACACAATTTGGTGTAAAAGCAATATTGCGACCATTTGTCGCGCGCGATATATGGTGCCGTGTGAAAACGCTCTAAGGAATTATCAAATAGAAAATTATTTTTAACGGTTGGAGACAATGACGTTTCTTGAACGGCAGAAGAGTTTTGGACTTGCATTGTCTTTATTTGGTTTGAATCACTACGTTTCAACTGGTAAGTATCTCCAGTCGTCTTCAGGTGAATACCAGCACTTCTGGTTCAACCGGAAGTGACAGTCAGACGTTTGGATTCTGAAAATGGGCAGACAGTGTAACCATATATGACATACCAAAGTTTATAATATTGTTTTATTTTATAAAGACGTGACAAGCTGGGTAGTAATTTCGTTGTCACCCAATATAGTGTGCTTTACTTTATCTATTACCCCTATTCCCTCCAAAGATTCAGAAAGTTTATTATTTTAAAATAAATAGTTGTGTCAAACAGTGTCATTGACAAGCTTCTTCATTTGAAACACTACTTGATTGCATATGAATATGGTGATGTGGTTGATACGAAAATGGTTTGTAGTACAAGTTTGTCCTTGTTGCTTGATTTTCTTGAACCGCACGCCCCTGTTCTAGTAAACGAATTAAAACTTATTTTCCACCACCACTACCCTGGTATACGGGATAAACTAAAACGATAGTAAATCAAAATCTAATATCGTTATTACAGGTTTTATCACGTCAAGATTCTCTTGTCAACTAAAACGAGGCAATATTGGCAATTTCGTAAAATTTTTACGACATCCTAAGACTTCCAGTTTATTTTCTTTTTCAGGTCTGATTGTAATCGATTGAAAATATATTTCTTAGCGAGGTTCGGAGTCCAAAGATTTTTATAATCTTTGGAATACGTTATTAAACTTAGAACTGAAAATGTTTATCGGCGTGGAGACAAAGTTATTAAAATCGAGAACACATCTATAGTCTATTTATTTCCAATTGGCACTAAATTGAATCGTATACACCTGGACTTACCTGAACAGGGTTGTATTTAGAAGTTTATTATACGGCTGCACAATTTTAAACAAGACACAATAAGACAAGAATTTTCTAGATACGACCTTGTTCTACAATGAATGAATATTACATTTTCAGCAAGGGCGCCCATAGAACGTTTTTTAGGGGGGAGGAAACCAGCAGTGCTTCTTCAGGCACGGCCAAATAAATCATCCTTCCACCGATATTGAATCCGAAGGTTATTACTGAGCATTTTTGACTTCTATTGTGCAGTGAAAGACGGATGGAGTAAGGGAGGGGGGGACCAGCCAAAAACCTTCAAACTTCTCCTCCTAAATGATTTGCGGAAGTGATGGAGAACTTCTTTTGTAAAGAGAATTTTTCTTTTGGTATTCTTCACCCCTAGAAAATAGAGTTGGAGTGTAGGTTTTAGAGCTGCAGTGCGACCATCTAAGAAAACGGTCAAAATATGAAGTTCTCTGAAGCTTGCGTGAAGCATAAAGATCGTCTTTTTCCAGGTCCAGATCCACCGAATAGCCTTGCTAGGTTTCCCTTGTAAACTCATTCACTTTGAGATAAACAACTTGTCATACGTCTCCTTCGCGAAATTACTCGGCTGGTATAGACCCGGCTATTTATTATTAATAATAATAATAAATTTCTTCGTTAGAATAATTTCACGTCATTGTTAATAATAGAAAGAAAAGTTATCGGCAAGCGAACAAAGTGGTGCATCTATCTCTGGAGTTGTTTACGGGTTTTAGCTCTCTGATGAGTCCTAATAAAGACAAAATGTTATCTACCTGTGCCACAGGCAACCCATTATTTGGGCGTCCTTGTGCACTTTAATGCAAAAGACTGATGCACCACTTTGTCCACTTGCCGATAACTTTTCTTTATAGTTTATTATTACAGACACTAAACTTTTACTACTTTATCATTACACGGCTTGTAAACTGATAGCGTCGCATCCTATTGGGTACTTCGGTGTGATCTATTTCTGAACCTGCGAATTGCAGAGAGGTGTAGTAAACCGAAAAATGTTGTTCCTTATACTAGATGTGTAACCTACCGTGTCTTGTTTTGTAGTTCTATCATTTCACCTCCGGTGGCTTTGTCTTCTGCATTGGAGTTGATTCCTACAGATGGCGATACTGATATTTTATCACTTATTTATTTTTTAAATAAATCTTGAAATAGTATATAGTATTATAAAAGTGATACTTTTCAAACGATGAGATATTTTGCACGAGGCGTTAGCCGAGTGTGGAAATTTTCCGAGTTTTAGAATAATCACTTTTACACGAGTAATGTACACCAGTTTTCCTACGACTACAAAGAATTATTAAAAACGCCTTTGTTGTGAAAAAAATAATTCAACACTAGTATTGAAAAAACAAATATCAACACTAGTGTTGAAATTAGCATACTTAGAATTATGTCCCACTTAATATCTGGTTTCATAGTTTGTCATATAGGCTTTTCCTTTATTTGTAGTTTAACTTTTTCATTTTTTCATATTTTATATATCATAGGAAGAACTAATCCTGGATTGACTTCTAGATTAATCAAAGTGAAAAATTTTAAATTTAATCAAGGAAAGATGTATTAAACATAAATTAAAAAAATTCACCCAACAAGGATGATTTCAATTCAAAATAATTATATAAATTATTTAATGTGTTTATAAAAAAATGTCAAATACTCCTGGTGGGGTTTAAACCTGTGACCTTGCTATCTGCAGGCTAGAGTTCTATTCTCTACGCTATCGGTACCGATAAGGATTTGTTGTTTAATTCATGACAATCTCTTCAGCGCGATTTGTTTTTCCTGGTAATAGATTTTCCAGTATATTATTAACATCTTTTGTAAATTCCAGATGGATTATTTTCACACTCTAATTCTGAATCACTCGACAAATACATGATAAATAAGTTAAATACTTTACAATTACTTTTTTCAAAAATTTGTTATTTTTAGCACCACCTTGTCCTTAACTTTTCTTTCAATTTTATTATTACGGCCTTATACTAATTTATTGTAAAATAACCAGAATAGATCCTTAAGCATCAATTAACTACTAACATAATTATTGCCAAAAACTTTACCCACTTGACAGTCTTTTTCTCTCTTTTGGTTTCCAAGATCGTAACCAATTTCACGTAACCTGTATATGTAGCCTCAAATATTGGAGTATTTTTCTCATTTTTTAAATAAATAATAAACTTAGATACATGTGGTAAGTTTCGTTTGTTTACTTTACACCCGATTAAGTTCCTGCAATCCGAGCAACGGCAACACGAAAACACGAAGATGGTTCACAAAGCGCTTTAAACTCTCAATCGAAAGCGGGTGTTGGTTGTTTTTCGATCATAAAGAAGATTAACTCTCGAATAAGTGAAAGTTAGGAACATAAAACGACCAACGTGAGATTTCAACAAACAAAGAGAAATCCCTTTCAAGTACTTTTAGTGTTTGGAGATTTAAACTTTTCGTATTAAGGGTGTATACACCTATTGATTTTAACGAGCGTGATGCCTTTCGGTTTTGTTTTGCGAGAATTTATGGCAAATTTATTAAAGTTGAACCATAAAATGTACCTTTCACCAAAAAAGCAGCTTTCTAACTAAAATTTCTTTTTGTTTATTGGTCTATATCCGGCGCCCCGAGGAAAAGAGTTGACACGTGACTGGCGTGACGCGTTTTCGAAGAATACCTAAATATTATGAAAAGAGAACCAATCTTGTTCGGAGAAAAGAATAATAAATATAAATATAAATTTATTATTCTCATTTGGAGTTTCAACATTTCTTTGAATTAAATCTACTAAACTCTATTGAAATATAAATATGAATTAAACCAAAACGTACCATAACTAGTTCAATATAAGTACTTTGTGTCGAGAGAGAGCCGGTCTAGCGGATCGAGAACTCTTCGAACACATCAAGAAAAGAAAGATAGGTTATCTTGGGCACATACTGCGCGGAGAACGCTACCACTTTCAACGCCTCATTCTTCAAGGTAAAATTGAGGGAGGAAGAAGAGGAATGGGCAGAAAAGAATTATCATGGCTTAGAAATATCCGTCAATGGACGGGGATAAAGGACTTTCAAACATTACAGAATGCCGCAATTAACAGAGCCATATGATGGGAATAGAAAAAGATGAACGCCTACGCAGGAATCTGCACGGCACTAAAAGAAGAAGAAGAATTATTAACAAAAGTTATTTAGATTTTAATAAGGTAATCAAAAATGCTAAAATATGAAATAGAAAAGTAATAAAAACGTCAAAATATAATGCTTTAAAAGCTTAAAGCCAATTATGCCTGCTATCAAATTTTTAGAAAAGTTTACTCGTTTCCGAGATCTTCTAATAGGCCACTCAACGTGAATCACCCTGTATATCCATGTGAGAGTAGGAAAGACATTTTGTTGATATTTGGTCGTAAGAAAATCAAGGAAACCAACACAGTCAACCAGTATGTAACTTTAAACATTCTGTGTATTAATTCCACGTCTAAACAAAAAATTGTCCGTAAAAAAAATTAGATTTGAAATTCTATCGTAGTGAAGCCTTGACGGGATAAATCGATAAAAAAAGTAACATTTTTACCCTTTACTCTTTGAAAGATTCTGCCAGAAGTCTCTAAGGATCAATATATCCTTTTACTTACAGATATTGAAATCCCGTGTATCCAATTTTCAAGAAACAGTTTTTTTTTTGGATTTGAAGCATATCGCTATTGAGAGATTCTTACTTATACAATTTGTTCATTTTCGTTTTTAACCAACTACCCAATATTTATTTTACGTAAAGAATATTTATTTATTTAAAAAAAATCTTAATATTGTGACTTTACCCAATATATTAAGAGGCTCCGCAGAGTCGCTCTTTTTTTGGTGATATTGGATTAGTAAAATTCCGTGGGCTTATAAATAATATATTAAAGAATATCCATATTCCTATCTGTTCGTTGGTTTACAAAAAAAATCTCTCAAGAAAATGGCACATTACTGATTGGGGCTTAAGGGGTGCAATTTTTTTATTAATATCCCATATCAGATCTATATCAGAGTTTGCTTGAAGATTGGAGACAATGATGTTTCTTGAATGATAGAAGAGTTGTGGACTTGCGTTGTCTTTATTTATTTTAAATCAAAACAATTTATCTGGTTAGTATACTTCCTCCAGTGTAGTTATTGATGCAAAATTTTAGCTTCTGTCCACTTGATTTGATGGTCCGCTCAAGGAAGTTGCTACCAACGACGAGAAAGCAAAATAGACCCCGCATTTCATTCATAAAATTACTTTTGCGCTGAGCCTACAACTCACCGTTTATAAGAGGGCGATAGCACGTGTAGACTACAATGAAAGCCAAGCACTGAATCGGTAATTTTGCAAACCTGACACTGTCTCACCATATTGTTTTTTTATTATTAATCCACAAAACTTTCAAACACTAAACTTTCACCACTTTTTATTTAATAAAGCTGGAAATAAATAATTTATTGTTCTTTATTTTAAAATTGTCATTTTTCATTTCCGTATTTTCAGTTACTACCGCTATAAGGAACACGTTGCCAAGTTATGCACGATCGATCCGAAAAATCAATTTATTATGACTGTCCGGTTGACTGTATGTTAAAGGCAATTATAAAATGTCATCGTAACACTGATTCACTGTGTTTTAAAATATATATTTACTTCTCGAATTCCAAAAGAATAGGTGACCATGTAGTATACTCAAATCCTATTAGGCAGTCCAACGATGTGTCAAATTGGCGACTGGATGGCAAATACTGCGTTGTAATTGGCGCACGTGACCATAAAAATAATATTGCTGGTGGTATTTAACGGGTGACTCAATGCTTTTTGCCATCCAACCGCCATATTGAATCACGTGGTTTGGATTCCTTAATTGACAAGCTATTTTATAATTAATTTCTACAGTAGTCCAGCTCAAAAGCTAGGTTAAGTTATGTCAAACTCACACTCACATTTATTTTGTGTCACTTTATAACATGTTTTTAAGCAACTTGATATTGTCCACATACATTTAATTAGTGTTAAGGTTAGTAAACAAATGAAACAAAGGTACAAACAACGCTATTAGATTAAACTCACGAAAGGTAAGATTTCGCGTCGTTTGTTCTCGGTTCAGTGATCGTCAATAAATCATTTAGCTCATTTTCTTTTGTATAAAGGGTTTTTGTTCTATTCCTTTTATTATAAGTCACACATCCTGTTCTCCATTAATTTTTCGAAATCTCGTTTATTGGGTTGTCGTCTGTCTGGCTATTTTTCATGATAAAGTATGTATGTGTAGTGCCAACAATGTATTTGTGTCACTTGCACCAATAATTCAAATTCAAAAGCATTTATTCATCTCATATGGGATATCGACAACGTCAATGTAAATCATATTAATTATTTCAGTAATTGAAATATACATTTTTTAATCAAATGTTAAAATTAGCTGCTAGCACCTATAATATAAGAAGACCTCGTCGCAACAAATATTACTGTTATACATATTTTAATTTGACATTATATTCTATTTTGTTCTAACTTTGCTGGTCATGGGTAGCTAGAAAAATAAAAATTACAGTTTTTCACGAATGAACTATTATTTTCTCTCACCTACATATTCAGAGAACTATGGTCTATTTCTTTTCGATTGCGAACGATGACAGAAACCCGTTTTACAATAAAAAAATGCAAACATTTTCATTTTTGACAAGTTGAAAAAGTAAGGTTAGGGATTTACGTCATAACTGACATTTTGTTGTTTACTGTTTATAGCGGTTAGAATTTTAAATTCACACTTGTTAAGGCCGCTTTACAGTTTGCAATTTTTCTTTCACGCAAGAAAAGATTGCCCGGGAGTATGCGCAGAACGAAGCTAATGATCAGCTGGCGCAATTTGTATTGCTTGCAAGAAATAGAACTCGGACCGTATTTTTATTGCCATTGCAAGCGCAATTCTGAGGATTTTCTGGTGATTTATGAGACACCAAACTAAATATAAAAATCCCTGACATTTATTTATGATTTTTTTTCTAACCTATAGCGGGTACGTTTTGTTTTTGTTGGTTGGCTTTCATGTCCTGTAATGATATTTTGTTAAAATGAATGCACAAAAAGCGCCGGTAAGTCCTAACCAAATGTATTTTTATTTTAATGGTTGGCAAGTGGTACATCACCTATGATCTTGGCAAGTCATTGCACGCTGTAAAACAAAGTGAAATTTTTATTGCCGCAATATTAATTACTGCAAGACAACTTGCGTGGAAGAAAAATTGCAAACTGTAAAGCGGCCTTTAAGAAGATGAATTTTTAGGTTATGTCACAATGTTTGGCGTTTGGCATGGCCTTCTATATTTTGTCGATAAATCGGGCGTCCTTTTTGCTTCAACACAAATAGGCATAGGTTTACTATTTTATGTTGCAGAAAAACGCGAAATTAACCGATTTTATGTACAGAAAGTTAATAGATTGTTTGTTTCGTAATATAACTAGAGCTAAAAGTTATTTTTAATTGCTAAAAGGTTTACTTATTATTAGCATATATTTGCTAGAAATCAATCGAACGGAAATTTCTTATTCTTCTTCTGTGATTTAAAAAAAAGACCTTTAATAAATTGGCTATGCATTTATGTAGTGTAAATAGGTCCATGATTTAACCAATTAGGTGAATTTTTGTTCAATTTTTTTTTCTGTCACCGTTCGTAATCGAAAAGAAATAGATCATAGTTTCTACATATCAAAGATAATGACATCCAAAACAAAATAGAATAAGTTATAGTCTATTTCAGAAAGATGCAGAGTAATAAAATGGGAAATTCCGTCAAGTTGGTCTCAATTTTGGTGTCGGTCATAGGTAGGGGTAAATTTTGTGCATTAAATTATTTATGATAACTAACCAAAGGAAAAAAAGTAGATAATTTGATAGAGAAGGAGCTATTAGCTGTAGAAAATTTACACAAATATCGTTTTATGAAATATGCCGTGGAAGATATAACTGAAAAACATAGTGTAACTGTGCTGCGCACACCACCATATCATTGCGAACTAAATCCTATAGAACTTATAATGGCGCAAGTGAAAGGATTTGCAGCAGGACACAACACGGCATTCAAAATAAAAGACGTTAAGCTACTGTTTGATCAAGCCATGAACTCTCTCTCTCTCTCACCAGAGAACTGGCGAAAAGCAGTCCATCATGTCATTAAAGAAGATGAGAACATGTGAGATCTTGACCACCTGATAGATCAGACCGTTGACCCGTTAATTATAACGTCAAGAGGAGATGACAGTTCCTCAGATGTCAAAGAATATTATGATTTTTTATAATTTAATTTATGTATAATGTATTTTTTGTATTTTTTTATAATGTTTATTAAAAAATAAGTATAGATATTACTATGTACAAAATGAACGCCTTTGTCACACCATTTTTAGTGTTTTTTGATGGATAACAATAGGCAAAACTCATAAATTGACCCATTGCTACCTGCAATTGATGAAAAGATATAAGTTTGCAATGAAATCAATGCCAAATTATGAAAGTGGCTTCAATATTCATTGGGTCACTCTGTAGTTTCTTTGCATACCTAATGAGCTTTTATTACTCTACGCCTTTCTGAAATAGACTGTATAATTTAATACTAAAATTTTTCTGCACATCTCCAAATTATTAAAATAACTCGATCGAATATCAAAAACCAAATACTGAATCTATATCTTTGATTTTATAAGTTTAAAAAATAATATATATGTCTCAATGCCTTCTTTTTCTGTTCTTACCCTTTAGTATTTTAAAAAGTATTTCCCACACCCCAACATCAAAATCGATAAAATAACACAAATATTTTTTAATAATATCATCACAGATCCATATAATACAACCATATTTCCTTTTTTTTTTCAGATATGGAAATCCAATCCCCCCGTTTTACTGGATCTAGCTGGCTGGCGTTTTTGGCCCTTAGGGGTGCATACAAACACGTCCAACTGAGTTTGGAATTGCGACCAGAGGCGTACGATGGCATTTTTTTCTTAACCGGAGAACGGGACGACATGGCAGGGGATTTTATGGCCTTGTTATTGCATCAGGGGTTCGTAGAATTTCGGTAAGTTATTATATAAGATATATATATAAGATTATTAAGGGGGCATACACTGGCGATCCTGCATTAATTAATCAGCACACAACCATCAACGTGCGAACAAAAACTAGCGTGTATGGGTATTTTTTCGTCGCGAACATGTATGCGCATGAAAAAAGAAGTGGGTCGTATTTCTAAACCTAATACGACCTGAAAACATCAACGCGCGTAAATGAGTGTGTGATAAAGTGCGACTGAGTTGTAAACAAAACTGAATTTTAATATCATAATGGCAACCCAGTGGATGTGAAGAACTTAACAGGGTGAGCACAATGGGTCAAACCTGGCATAAATGCATCCGGCATATGGACGGGCCCGCGGAAGAAAAAATCACGTGGCTCATCTTTTGTACAGGGTGGCCCATTTGTCTGACAAAGTAATATGCTGTCTCCAGTATTAAAAATATCAAAAAAAAAGTTTTTATAAAAGTTGTTAGTTATAAAATAATATATATCCTAAAATTATTTTTAAACATACAGGATGGTCCAGAAAAGTAGGACAATAAAAAGTTACATTTTTCTAAATAGAACACCCTATATATTTTAGCATTTTTTGTTTCCTTACAAAATTATCCATACGAAGCCATATTTAGTTTTTTAATTTTAATTTGCAACGTTGCCAAACAAAATGCAAAATTAATAAAATTTTGGAAAAAACATGATAGTAAAAAATTACCTGTATTTCTCAATAAGAGTATCGAATATAGAAATTTTCTTGTAAGCTCTTAAGTTTAGGGCTAGGAAAATTGTCTTAAGTCTTTAAGTACCTAAAATGTTGTACAGGGTGTTTTCTTTAGACATCCAAATATACAAAATTTTAAAATTCAATAACTCTGTTTTTTCAAACGATACACCCTATATTTATTGGGCTCGTCTGATAGATATTGTAAGTATCGTTTTTTTTTGTTAAGTCATACCTATACCTAAATTTACTAGTTTTGGCAATATTTCGATTTTTATTTAAATTTTCTTGAAAAAAACTTTTTATTTTTCTAGTTTTTTATTTTTTTAGTTATCCATGACCAGCAAAGTCAAAACAAATGTAATTAAATATAATGTCAAATTAAAATAAATTGATAACCATAGTTACGTATTTATTTAATTAAATAAAACTTTTTTATTACGCAACTTGATATTGAAAATAAGTTCACAAACATTTAAATTGTGTAAAACAACATCATTAGACTGAACTCACGAAATACGAGGTTTCACGTCGTTTGTTCTTGGTTCAGTGATAGTCAATAAATCATTTAGCTCATTTTCTTCCGTTCAAACAGTTTTTCTTCTATTCCTTTTATGATCATGGTCACGCTTCCTTTTCTGTCAAAGCTCTCCCATAATTTTTCCAAAGCTGGTTTATTGGGTTATCTGTCAGGATATTTTCCATGATAAAGTTTTGTTACCAACAATATATTTTTGTCATTTAGACCAAGAATGTAAATCATAGAGCATTTCGGTACTTGTAAATTTTTTTAAATAAATGGTAAAATTAATGGCCAGCATCTAGATTATAAGAAGACCTTGTCGAAAAAATATTATTATTATTATTATTATACGTATTTTAATTTGACATATATATATTCAATTACATTAACTTGGCTGGTCATGGCTAACTAGAAAAACAAGAACTATAGTTTTTTAAATAAAAATCAAAATATTGCCCAAAACTAGTCAATTTAGGTATAGGTATGACTAAACAATAATAAAAGATACTTACAATATCTATCAGACGAGCCCAATAAATATAGGGTGTTTCATTTAAAAAAAAAGAGTTATTGTATTTTAAAATTTTGTATATTTGGATGTCAACAGAAAACACTCTGTACAACATTTTGGTTACTTAAAGATTTAAGACAGTTTTTCTAACCCTAAACTTAAAAACTTATAAGAAATTTTCGATTTTCGATACTCTTATTAAGAAATACACGTAATTTTTTTCCGAGTTTTTTTCTATTATGTTTTTTCCAAAAATTTTAAGAATTTTGCATTTTGTTTGGCAACGTTGCCAAAAATTAAAAAACTGAATATGGCGTCATATGGATAATTTTATAAGGAAACAAAAATGCTAAAATAGGTGTTCCATTTAAAAAAATTTAGCTTTTTATTGTCCTACTTTTCGGGATCATCCTGTATGTTTAAAAATAATTTTGGAACATATATTTTTGTATACCTCACAACTTTTATAAAAACTTTTTTTTGATATCTTTAATAGTAGAGTCATAAAAGCGAATGTCAACGCTCAATACCAATGACCCTTCCCCCTTCCTTCCGGCCATTACATTATCAATACTATGGAATAGAGATATATCAAAATAGAGAATATGTCAAAAGTCCAATGGAATGCAGCGTCGATTCTGGTACAGTCACATTTTTATAAATTTAAATCAATCACTTCTGATACGACTTAATTATATACAGTGACACTGAAAATAAACTCTTATTAAAACTACGTTAAACTTTTGCCAAAAAAAAATTGGGTAATGTTCAGTAACCGCCTCCATCGGTGGAGAAATTTCCTTGACGATAATAGCCTCCTATTTGCTTGTCCATAATATAAACTTTCCGAGCTGTTAACGGTAAACTCATTAGTATTAATGTTAATCCCCGGGCATTGTTTAGAGCACGCCTTGATCATTAGTTCCGAAAGTTATACTGTTTCGGGTTTAGTTTTACCGTTCGGTACATTATACGGCTTCGAAGTTGATGCACTCACGTTAGGTGATCATCGATTATGTTTGTGTGATGTAGTCGTCCATCTCAACACTCACTGTTTAACGATAAAATAAATAGTTCTTAACAGTGTCAATCGCAGGTGTTATTAATATCGATAAAGAGATAAACTACTCTTCAAAAACACCTTAATATGGCATTTTTACCGTCAGTTTTGCATTGATGTAAATAATTGTGATTAGAAACAGATCTTTTTTTTCAATATTGGTACGATATTTTGTTATGTTATCAGTTATTACTTCAGCAAGAATAACTTCTGGTTGGTTTCAAACATCGAGATAGAATAAACATGGAGACGACATTACGTGACTAAAAGGGATCCTATCGGCGCCATATTGGTATGACACTTATGTTAGTCAGCTGTTCAGTTTATCATAATTGGGGTGATTTTAGATTTTATAAGAAGTTTTTTAATTTTAGTGTAAGACTATTGCTACTGTGTGATAGATATTAATTATTTCTTGTGCCGTGCGAAGTTGTTCCAGCAGAAATGCTGTGGATAAGAAGAAAACGGCGAAATTACGTTTCATAGCTTAGTATAAATAAAAGGCAGGTCCGTATTTATAAACTTTGGGTGCTAATTGTTGTCTATGATTTGTTTAGTTGCAATTTTATTTAAATTATTAAATAATAAAAAAAAATTAAAAACAATAGCTTTGGACTTTTTAAGACTAGCCGCTTAACTGCATTTTCACCATTTGTATATTGATATAGGTAATTATTTTCTATGTGCGAAATAAACATAACTTGTATGTTGGGTTCCACAAATATTTGTAACCAGAATTAACTAACCAACAATATTGACTGTGACAAAAAGGACATTGGCAGGCATTCTTACTTACAATCGAACTTGCAATATCTATAAATTAAGAATTTAGGCAACCGGGCCACTATCCCACTATGCCACTACTTATCTTTGTCTGACAAGTCACGTGGTTCATAAAAAAGTGTAACAAAAACTCTAATTTTTGCTGTTGTTGCATGTAAGTCAAATTTTATAGGTGAAAGTTTATTTATTAAAACATTTACAACTTCTAAATAAAATCATTTCTCATCCCATTGTGCAACTTTGCAATGGAACACTATTTAATTACAATACTATATTCTCAATTTTTTCTGTGTCACCATTCAAATTAATGAGCACAAACATGTTTCACCAAAATGTTTCTAGCTAACAAGTACATAATATACCAACATGTGTATAATATAATACCATTATTCGTTATTTCCATTACAATGTTGTTCATTGCTTAATGAAATTATATTATTCTAGTTGACCCAGGCATTTCTAGAATCAGGCGCTTATGAATCAGCCATATGGGTATGACACTTATCCCCGCCCTCTGATACCGTTTTTCGCAGACGAAATTAACATGGTAATAATAGCGCCACCTTGTTTATTCTCGATGGTTTTAAAAGACGGTGGCTACGACCTTTTTAGCCGTTGAAAAAAAAATCTTGAAAAAACAAAAAGTCTTACAACAACTCTCTAGAGACCAGGATGGTATTTCAATATAGTCGACCTGTTTCCAGTAAATCAGTGGCGTATAAGTTATTAAAAAAAAATAAAAAGTAATATTAAACATATTTATTAGATACTGGTTTTGTTTTATGTTGATAATTTGGAGTCAAATGTCCTAATTTTATATGAACGTTTAAAAATTAATATTTTTTTAACTTTGACAAAAATACGCGTATGTAGAGCGAAACAGTCTGCAAGTTCCTATCATGATCTTTTATTTAATGGCATCAATTAACTGATCCATTTTCCTAAGCATAAATGACAAATCAATTTCATTTAATTTTAATTCAACACCCACTAATAATATCAAGAAGGAGTATCTCAAATACAAAACGTTTTCGTAGAAAAAAAGATCATAAACTACTCTTACAAATACATTGTTGGCCCAAACCTGGGTAACACTACCTAGACTTGGTGAAAATAAAGAATTTTGCAATGAAATCGATGCCAAATTATGAAAGTGGCTTAAATATTCGTTGGGTCACTCTGTAGTCCCTTTGCATACCTATTGAGCTGTTATTACTCTACACCTTTCTGAAATAGACTATAGCAGAAATTACCAAATAAATCTTCCGACTAAATTAATAGGTACCTAATTACACCATCAAATCGTAAATTCTACAGATCTTAAGGATTGCATCTACTTAAAACGTATGCCTAGTTTTTGTTTAAATAATACTTTTCCAAAAAGATCACGAAATGGAACTTTACCCTTTTTCTAATGGAATTTCTGACAGTATAAACATTTTCAGTAACGCTGAAAATACAATAGGAAATTTCAATTGTACCTTAAAATGCATAAAAGAAAATTCCATCTAGCACCTCGAGGAAGTTAATGGCTCTGGGAAATTTAGTGGCAGAAATTGTTGCCGTTACAGCTCACGCTCTTCCGATTTAGAAAATTGCTGAGCTTGTTTGGGTTAAAAGTTATTTCGCTGTTTCAGTTTTGTTGTAACTGTTAAAATACTACAATTTGCATTTCTGAATAAACAAATTTTTTACCAAAATATTAGCAATCGATGAGTCATCACGAACAGTGGCGTATTTAGGGGGGGGGGCTGCCGGGCTGCCCCCCAGCCTAGGAGCTCGGGGTCTAAAAGTCTAATTGCAACCTAATTTTTCGTCTCAAGCTTGTGTGTGTGTGCTAATACTTTATGTTGTTTTTGTCTTATTAGTCATGCAATATACGGGTCGGGGGTCAGTTATTTGGCAATACGCTGCGGTGTGTTTTTCTGAAGCAAGTTAATTTTAAATTGGTGACACGTGAAAATGGTAAAATTTGAAACTAATAAACTAGTAGATATGGTGCTAATTTACGGTGATTATACACAGAACGATTTCACCTGCGGGCTCATCCTACACCCAGAAGTTTTCTTAATGTTATTCAACGGGCAAGTTAGGCAGGACAATATTTGATCCATAGTGTATGCATCAAAGAATGTAAGTACTTTATTTTTGAGTTTAAAAAAAAAAGGTATTTGAAAATGTTGTTTATTTTATTGCCTTCTATACTGTATATTCTTTCTGCAAAATTATTCAATTTTGGCATGGTGTTCCTGTAATAGTTAATTACCAAATAAATAATATATTTACTTACTTTCCATAAAGAACACTTCACAGATACCTACAGTCCAGTAGTTTATAACCAATTTACAATTTTCTTTCACCAAATTATTAAGCCCCAAAAAGTAAGCAATATTGCCCCAATTTAACCTTCTTCGTATCTTTTGCGGTTTTTGAAATTCTTTTGTATGCAGGCGAATATGTAGCACCCTGTATATATATAGTCTCGAACTGGCTATTACGGAGCTTTTTTGTTAGAAGAAGGTGACTATGCATTATTATTTAACCAACAAAAAAAGGAGGTTATGAATGTTTTTTTTTCATGTTTGTTCGTTTGTAACTTTATTATCAATTTGCACTTTTAATGGAAACCAAATAAAATGTTTTTAGTAAAAATTAATTTTATTAACTTTTTAATAATAGAAAGGGAGAGAAGATAAAAACTCGTTATACTTGGGAATTTATATATATTTTTTTCAGACCCAAGCAATGCTAACATTAAATATATTTTTATGGCTTAAATTTTTTAATGTTTATGTTTTCCGGATGGCTGATTTCCCCAAGGAGCGATATAATTGGCCATTAAGGTCATCTTTCTGTTAAAGCTCAAGAGTTTTTTTTATCAGGTTAATTTAATTTGCTCTGTTAATGTTGCGTAAGGTCTTAAAAATGTATGTATTAAAGGAATTAAATACAGAGATAGAAACGCGAACAGAAAACCATTACTTTTAATTTACTTTAAATTAAATTTTTTTTTTTAGAAATATTGAACAATAATTATTTTATTCATAAACGTAAAATAAAAAAATAAAATAAATAAATTGGTCTTTATTGTAATATTAAGAGAGAAAATAAAAAACTACAATTGGCGGAGTTGAAGCTTAGCTTCCTATCTCAACCATGTTAAGTAAGTTGCTATATAAATTATAAAATGCACTAAACAATAAAAACTATATCACTAAACAATATAAATACTTGTTTTTTAACATTTACAGGTAAATGTAAACTAGGGGCGAATTATATTATAATACTTTTTATAAATAGATACAAACAAACAAAAAAAAATATACGACTCTGGAATAAGAATGACATATGACGCAGGCAGAAAAAAATATACATGGTTCTACAAGAAGTTCTGAACATTTTATTGTGCAAATAGCTTAAACTAATCTGAAATCATTTTAAAGTCAGGAGGTACCTTATTATAAATTTTTGAAATTTGGTAACTAAATGAGCGCTTGTACAAGGATGTTACATGTATAGGTGGAGTTATCGTAAGCTTATGTCTAAGTTCCAAATTATGTACATTATACCTAAATTTAATTTTGTCATACAAACAATTAGGGCACTCCTTACAGACTATTTTATTAAATAATACTAAGCTATGCAACATGCGTCTCTCATTCATTCTTGACCAGTTAATTTCACGTAACTTAGCACTCACACCCCTCTCACGACCTCGCATACCACCTATCAATCGTACACATAAATTCTGCATTAATTGAATTCTCTTAATGTCCGAGTCCAAAAGACAGGGACCATACAAGACATCGCAATAGTTAAAATAGTTAAGATAGTTAAACGTACTTTTGCCAGAAGCTTACACAGAAAACACGTTCTATTAATTCAAAGAATATTATTTTAATCCAAGAGAATGAATATGAAACAAAAGTATGTGTGCTGAACAATAAACTCATAAACAGGGTGATTCCTAAGTTGATACTTCCGTTTTAGCTGTGTATAAAAGGCATTAAAATAAACGCCATTTTCAAATACCTTTTTCAAAAAACTCAAATATAAGGTACTTACATTCATTTATTACCCTATTGATCTAATACGGTTTTGCCTAACTTGCCCGTTGAATAACATTAAGAAAACTTCTTGGTGTAGGATGAGCCCGCAAGGGAAAGCGTTCTGCGTATAATCTCAAAGCAGCAGCCGCGCTGTTGTTATCAATTTAAAATTAACTTGCTTCAGAAAAACACACCGCAGCATATTGCAAAATAACTTGGATTTTTTTTGAATAGTTTTATCATATATATAACTCACCACATACATTGTACGACTAGTAAGAGATAAGATAAATAACATAAAGTATAGCAGGCTACGTTTAGATTACCAGGCCCGCACTTAGATTTTTTACTTCTGTATCTCGCCTATTTTTAAGTTTCTTGAAAAAATGTATTTGAAAATGTTATTTATTTTAATGTCTTCTCTACACCGTTAAAAAAGATGTATCAACTTAGGAATCACCCTGTATACTAATGTCGGTTTGCACAAAGATTTTTAATATTAACTAACTAACCAGCACCTTTGATGACAGTCCAGAAATACTTTTCTCACAATCAACGCGGCCCTGCCTTAATTTTTATTATAGTAAGCAGGTAACTTCCATTATGAGGAAATAATGCCTGGTAATGTCATTTATGTCACAGTCAAAGTTGCTGGTTAGTTAATTATTATAAAAAATCGTTATGCAACCCAACATAAGGTAAATAACCTGGAGCCTGGAGCTTTAGGCTAAGGCCCAGTTGTACAATTAGGGCTTAAGTAAGAGTTTCTCATAGCTCGACCTAAAGTGGAAATTGGTTCGAAAAGGTAGTTCTGTTATATAATCAATTACTTACCACAGATTTGCACAGGTGGGATTAATAATTAAATTACCATGCTGGCAATGGTTACGCTGTCAAAAAAACATCAAACTTTATTTGTTGTCAAAGTTTAGGGTATTTACAATTTGCAGCTACTTTTTCCATGTATTCTAACATAAAACTATCTGCAAATTTTACTTTCAAAAAAGAATATTTGCTATTAGCTTTTTTTAAGGATTTTAAAGGTCTTTTGGAAAAGAAAAAATAGAATGTTGGAAAAAGACGGAGAAGAATTTATGAGTCTTGTTTTATGGGGTAATATGGTATCAGTCATTAATAACTTGGTTTGGGCCTAGAAAATTGATAACTTACCTGAAAAATAAAAGCTTAGTAGAACCGAGTTCAACTTAAGGTCGAGCTTTAAAAAACTCATACTCTAATTGTATAACCGGCATTTTTTCTACGACTAAACTTACGAACTTTATGTTAAAATGTTTTTAAAGTTTGCAGGCTGTCGGGCTTGAACTCACGACCAATGGATCCAAAATTCGACGGTTTACCGTTTTGGCCACTGGATCATGTTAGAAATTATGGTAAAACCATCTTAATAATAAATGCTACATGAAATTAATTTTCCATGTACATTCAGCAGGTTGCTCTATTGATGAAACTATTACAGATGCGTATATATTTTGTTATGTTGAACAAATTAATAACAGATTGTACCATATACAATATACATATACATATCTATAAATTATATAATTGAGTGTCTTGAAAAAGAAATCGGAACCTCAGTAAATACAATAAACTGGGATTGGTGGGTACTTTATATGAACGTCACAGAGAAATATAATTTTTATAACAATGTTGTCAACTAATGGGAAATTTCTGGATGCGTGAGAATAAAGCACAGAAAAATGATAGGTCGCCGCTGCCATCAACGGGAAAAGGGAAATTTTTACGCACAGGGTTATATTCGTAGGATATTCTTTGGGATGACTTGTGGTTCTGATCTGATCAAAAAGAATTTTTCCTTATTGTGTGCCTTAGTGGAATGTTTCTTTAAAAATCGCAACTCTATGCAGCGCTGACAGTAAGTATTAGTAATAAGTAATATAAAATTTTGCCATACAGTTAACTGGAATAGCCTACTTTTCTCGTCACGTATAAAGAAAACAGCAAATTTCCATTTGGGAGCACAAAAAAGTACATTTTTTTGATGATAAAATTAATAAGTATCCTTATATTCAGCGTAAAATAATATAAAAACTTTATAGAGGGAACAAAAACTGTAATTTCTGTACATCAGTTAACTTTAATTGGTACCTGATCCACCCAATAAAGTTAACATTCAGATAGTCAACTTAACTTCAACCTGTGACGTCATTCTACAAGTTAACCTTCGTTTGTCTATCAATTAAGTTTTATAATACCCACCCTCATCCAGTAACTTGGTTATGCCTAAAGCAAAGGAAACAGACAATATCCCTTTGTGAATAAAAAAAAATAGTTTTCTTTGTAAAATAATTTGATCATATAAATAGAATGAAACTGTAGTTATCCTAAAAGATAATGAGTACGCCCTTTCCTTTGTTCTCTTTCTGCAAGCAACGTTCAGGAAAATTTTAATAATAGTATATATTTTCAATTCTTCTTTAGTCCGAAGTAAAAGAGCAAATCTTAATTATTTTCCCTTTTGTCGCTTATAAAACAACTATCTTGCACCTAGGAAGGGAGTTAATGACGTCACAAAATATAACAGCAGTTCACGGTGTCCCAGTTTACAAAATTGCGAAGTTCGCTTTAATGATGAACGGCATTAAAACTCTGGCTTTACTAAGTTTGAAAATTAACGGAAAAGAAGGGCTTGCAGCATAATTAAAGATGACAAATTTTAAAAGACGTAAATTATATGGCACAAACTATCTTAATAATTTTTCAGTGGCTTTTATACAGGGTATTTATTAAGTAAATACAGAAACTTTAAGGTATTAATTTTTGATTGATTATAAGATAAAAAGTTCATAGAACATAATAGATTAATCATATTGTGTTTATTGTGGAGCATGACGAAGTTAGGGACCTAAGCTAAAGTCCCCTATCCAGAAATTATTTGAACATTTTTACATATAAATTTCAAGAATACATTTAAAATTACCTTTAAATATAAATTTTATTTTCTTAAAATTTTAATTCGATTTAAAAACATTAATGGCGCTATTTACAATTCTAAATTTCAAATAGTTCTAAACTGGCAGTTCTAGATTTAAAATGAGAATAAGTCAATTAAGTTTTGTAATATAATTTTCTTTTTCATTTTTTTTTTAATTTATAAAGAAACCATTATCTTAATACGAATTGTGTTCTTTAATAGTTTCAAGTAATATTACTTATCGGTAAAACGATTTAATTACAAATAATAAAATTACCACATTCTCTCAGACACCTTCACCATCAATGCCGGTGTTCCTCAAGGGTCCATATTGTCGCCTACCCTCTTTTTACTGTATATTAACGACCTTCTAGTGAATATCCAATTTATAGCTTTGCTGATGACAGCACACTTGTCTCATCTTTTACCTTGACTCCCCAAACATCCGCTGCCGACGCACATCTTCACAGGCAGCATGAAGTATTGCGCCTCAACAATGACCTGGAAGAAATTTTGGCTTGGGGTGACAGTAACCAAGTCGAATTAACCGCTAAGAAAACCCAGGCAGCAGTCTTCTCCAAAAAGGTTAACATTGCAGAACCGGATATAGTCATGGTAGGACACGCAATTCCCCTGGCACCATCTATTAATTTGCTGGGGGTCAATCTGGGAGGTAATATGTCTTGGCATGATCACGTTGCCGCAATTTCCAAGGCAGCTGCACAGAAACTTGGTGTACTTTTCCGCACCAAAAGGTTGTACACACCTCATCAACTTTTGACACTCTACAAAGCCCAGATTCGACCATCATTAAAATATTGCTCTCATGTCTGGAGCTCTGCACCCAAGCACACCCTTCGGCTACTGGATTCCATTCAAAGGAGAGCCGTTCGTCTGATCGGCGACCCCGAGCTGACCAAGACCCTCGATAGCCTGGAGCATCGAAGACAGGTTGGTGATTTGGCTCTCTTTTACAGATATTTCCATAGCAGGTGTTCGACTGACATTGCCCACTTGATTCCACCTAGAGCAATGCAAAACAGAAAACCACGGCGAACCACTGCCGCTCATCCATATGTTGTTCGGCTTAGTACTCCTCGAACTTCATTGTTCAAGAATTCTTTCATCTGGAGAACGTCATCTTTGTGGAATGATCTTCCTGAGGTCGTGTTTCCCAATGAATACAATCTTCAACGTTTCAAGACGAACGTTAATCGCTTTTTTCGCACTCGCACCGCTCCCAGAGCGCCTTAAAGGATTTTTCCTACAGTGCAGGTGTTTTATCATAAAAAAAAAACACTGAAAAAATTAAATGTAAAATAACAATTTAAAAGAAAAATTAGGTAAATTCACACTAATATTTATGTATGCCGTAATTTGTAATATTTCGTATCTTTATGAAATTCGCAAAATAATAACAGTAAAAATACTCAATTTATGAGAAATTTTTACATATATTTTTCGCATTTTGCGAAATATAAATATAATTATGATTAAAGACAATGTACAGTTCCTTGTGAGTAAATTTACAGCTCATTTAATTTTAAAAATGGGAAAACATAATTGATAAATAATAAATAATACCAGTAAAATAAGAAAAGATTTATCAATAGTGACGTATATTTTACTGAAAGATTTGCTGTTTATTTACAAAAAAAGATCGCGGATGTTTTACAAGTGCTGGGTTATTTTACTTTAGAGTTCTAAACTTATATTTTTCACTTCAACAAAATAAAATTTCTATTTAAAGATAATTTTAAATTATTCATTCTTAAAATGTTTTATATGTTATTGTTCATGTTCAACAAGAAGAAAGAAATATTTTTTAAGCCCATCTCAGAAATATTTGGGTAAAGTGTTACCTTGTACCATTGGCTGTGCTTGTATCAACTGGAAATCCCACTATTGATAACCAGCCGCATATTTTTTAACTTATTAGTTGCGATATAGATGGCTCTACTTGCTAATTTCACATGCTCATCTTAGTTAAGCGTTTTTTGTATCTCTACTGCATTCTGCTTTGCATTTGAAATATATTCCTAGCAAATTTCCCAAAAATAACCTCAATTTGCATTTAATGTTGCAGAACTAAACTAGCAGAAGCAGTTTCTTGTTTCTGCTAAATTTGATGTAAGATAAACCCAAATTAACTTAAAGCTCCCGAATAATATTCTGACTGTCCAAATCTAGTTAGGAGTTTAAGTCGACAGTGGTAAATTGACTATTAAATTATTATATAGTGCCTAGGCATAAAGTTGTAACTACAATGATATTCATAGCAGGAAGAACAGGAATATTATTGCTTTAAATAAGAATCAATTTGATAGTTTGATCCCGTCGAAATTCGAACGAAATATATTATCTTTATTTTTGTTATAAGCAGACAAAAATACTTTCTTAATAAACACGTCAAATTCAGCCTTAGTCGCAAAATAGATCGAGAATTGCTTTCTCAAATATATTAAATAAGTAAGAATAAGCTCACAGGGAGGGTTCACAGAAACCGGCCCTTCTATCTTGAAGCTGCCTTCAAAGCTAAAAAAATAGCGAACACATAGGGAATAACATTTACCCATTGTTTCAATAATTAGAAAAAGTTTATGTAGTTAGTAGGGAGAGCTAGTTCCTTCTGCATCAATTTGCGGAGGTCCCTTCTGCGCATGCCCAGGCACTGTTTTTAAACAGGGTTGTTTTTAAATAGGGCTGTTTTAGCTGTTTTTAAACAGGGCTGTTTTTAAACAGGGCTGTTTTAGCTATTTTTAAACAGGGCTGTTTTAGCTGTTTTTAAACAGGGCTGTTTTAAAACAGCCCTGTTTAAAAACAGCCCTGTTTAAAAACAGCTAAAACAGCATTGTTTAAAAACAGCTAAAACAGCCCTGTTTAAAAACAGCCCTGTTTAAAAACAGCCCTGTTTAAAAACAGTGCCTGGGCATGCGCAGAAGGGACCTCCGCAAATTGATGCAGAAGAAACTAGCTCTCCCTACTTGTTCTCCTATCTTGCTAGAAAAGAATCGTTTCTGTTATAAAGTCCAGTAAATTCCTACCGAGTTTGTCATGCGGGAAGTTATCCCCACATTGGATTCCTCCGAAGATTTTGAATCTTCTTCGGGTCAGTGCTTCACAGTTATATATGTGAGACGGTTTCGTCCTCTTCGCGCAAAGTCTGCATTCAATGGTTCCATTGTAAATTCCTATTCGACGTAAGTTTTCTTAAGTGGCAGTGTCCTGTTAGTAGATCAACCACTTGTTTTAGCTGGGTGCGCGTTAAAAGCAACGAAGATAGCTTTTTGGGAAGAGGAAGGGTTTCCCAATTGTGACCCTGGCTTGGGTTTGACCAACTATCCTGTTCCATCGGGAACCTCAGAAGCATTCTCATTCAAACCAGCTACTACTATTCAGAAACCTGCTCAAATTGAGAAGTAAGTTAGTAATCAATCTATTTACAAAATGTATAACAACACAGGCGAACATGTTATTAAAAAGAGCAAAAACTATTATCTTGTCACGTTTTACTTTGTTTATAAAAATATCATTTTCAAAACCAAATTACATGGATTCGTCCCTCCCCCATCTCTAATAGCAAAATGAATCAAATTCTGTAGTAAAGTAACGCCTCAGGCGAAAAGGTTTAGTAATAACATTAATAAATATAAGGAAAATGAAGACAAAATCTAATAATATAATAATTAATTGTCAGCCAGAGAGGGGGAGGGGGGCCATTGTCGGCCTCACCGAATCTTTTGGCCGACTTTCCAGCTCGCTCTCCTGCTTCAATCCGGGCCTGCATTAAACGTTACGTACTTGACAAAGCATAGTTATTTCTACCATAGAAAGATGCATTGAATAGATTCTTTTTAAATTTAAATGCAACAAACCCGAACAAAATTTTCATGCATAAATAAAAATACATTTATTTAAGAAACCGACAACAAATAATAATAAATAAATTACTAACTAGCAGGTAATCGCAATACAAAGAAGGAAAAAGATAAAAAGAAACAGAGACAGTGAAGAAATTACAATTAACTATTAAATGATAAAGGTAGGAAAGAAATAAGAACTCAAAGTCTTCCTCCACTGTTATATTAATGAAAAGCTTATTTTAAGATAGAAATTCTCTACATTTTTCGAATGGAGAAGCATTCATCTTTAAGAGAACAAATGGAATTAAGAAGAAAAGGGTCGATATCATCCTAACGGAGCTTTAAGAATAAAGGTTCAATGAGTAAAATAGGGAGAAACATCATCATAATACACGTCACACCGTGAAAAGGATTACAGTGAGGTTTGTAGCTTTGGGTACTATCAGAATGTTATTACAGAATAAAAGGTTTAACAACTAAGTGTGAGGAAGAGAATTGTTAAGAGAAATAAAGATACTATGGGATCGGCATAATAAAAACTATGGAAATAAAGTATGTAAAGTGAAAATTTTGAATAAAAAATAAATTGATGCGATGGCGATACTAGGATAAAGCAGAACATGATCAATCTTCTAGATGGAAGCATCCACGTGGGCACCTCAGCAGATTAAGAGTATACGAAGAAAAAATGTAGATTTTGTTGGTTTTATTTAGCATTTTCTTATTGAAATTGAAACTTTGTGGGACTAACTTTAAAAAAAAGCCTGGAAGCGCCACCACGTTTCCAAAAAAACCTCTTTTGGATACGTGGTGGCATTTCATTTCATTACCATTTTCATATTTCATCTAATATTGTAATCTTAAAGCTTCGTTAGTATCGTATCTACCCTTTTCTTTTTAATTTCATTTGTTCTCCTGAAGATGAATGCTTCTACATTCGAAATAAAAGTAGATAGTTTTTATCTTAAAATAGGCTTTTTATTAATATAACAATGGAGGAAAACTTTGAGTTATTATTTCTTTCCTTCTATTTATCCACTCCACGTCAAGTATGGACTACTTCTTTAAGTTTCCATGATAACAACTTTGATAAAAATTATAATTAGGGAATAAATAAATGCTTACCAGTTGAAACGTAGTGATTCAAAACAAATAAAGATAATGCAAGTCCAAGACTGCCGTTCGAAAAAGCAATTTATAATATGTAACTACTGTAAATCAGACAATACAAAAAATCATATCTGGGTAACATGACGTTTTAAATATAGTTTAAATCTTCTGCTATCCCACATCCTGTGGGAGACCATTATACAATGTTACATCCTTCGCGTACAGTGACACACTTGACAGTTTCGAATTGAATCGAGGAATATTTAAATTCTTTTTATATCTAGTATTGAGTGCGTTTTATATCTATATGTATAAGTGAATGATGCATTGGACAATCGAGACTTAAATATGTGAAATATGATGTCACCTGATGATGTAAAAATTCTTAGTTTAATAAAAAGTAATGCTAAGGATAACCATAATTTTTAAATGCTTTTTCCCTATCTACCTAACCACCTGATTCGCATTGTAAATACATGCCTTCTTTTCCGGATTCTTGGAAGTGTGCAAATATTATTCCCATCCCAAAAAATTATTATCCCACTGAATTAGGTCATTTTAGGACAATAAGCAACTTGCCTGCAATATCCCAAGGCTTTGGAGATGATTGTCGCTCAGAAACTTAATGTTTATTTGAATAATCAATGGCTAGAACTAAATAATTTGAGAGAGTTGTAATGGCTGTGTGCACTTCTGGTTATTAGAAATGAAAGACCTTTTTATATATTCCAAGTGCAAAGTTTTAACTTGAAATACATAAAAGGGCCTTTCATTTCTAAATAATTTAAGGTTGGTTTTGTTTGTTAAATGGTAACAAGGCATTGATATCCGTCCACGATACTATTTTAAGGTTAGTGTTATGACAAAATGTTGACAACGGTTTATTTACTTGAAAGTTTTAGATACAATTTAAAATATTATTCTCCATTTTCACTCTGCAAATAACAGTTTAGAAGAGTAGAGCTTAGGAATGTTTAGCCACATGTTTAGGATATTGTACACAGAACACTATGTGAGGTCAAAGACTTTCTTCTACAATTCTTCTGCGAAGTACAAGTACGTCCACCGTCTGATCCAGCAACTGAGGGAGTGCAGACCGGATAGCATTTCAACGACTGTCTTGTATGTTTTGGAAGCAAAATAGAACGGCGTCGGGGTCTTTATAAGGCAAAAACGGTGTGTTTTATTTTTATTGGTAGCGATAGCGTAGAGAATAGAGCTCTAGGCTACCAATCGCAAGGTCACAGGTTCAAATCCCATCAGGAGTGTTTGACTTTTTTTTTATAAAAACATTAAATAATTTATAGAATTATTTTCAATTGAAATCTTCCTTGTTGGGTGGATTTTTAAAATTTATGTTTAATGCATCTTTCCTTAAATAAATTTAAAATTTTTCATTATGGTTAATCTAGAAGTCAATCCAGGATTAATTCTTCCTATGATATATAAAATATGAAAAAATGAAAAAGTTAAACTACAAATAAAGGAAAAGCCTATTGACAAATTATGAAACCAGATATAAATTGGAACATAATCCCAGTATGCTCGTCAATCACCATCTTCAGTGATAGTTAGGCGGCGATTAAGGCAATCTGTTCCAGCAGCGTTAAATCAAAGCTCATAAAGCCATGCCGCAACAATCTATGCACACTTGGCAACCAACATCGGGTTATTCTGTGCTGGGTTCCTGGACACTCCAAATAGATGGCAACGAGGCTGCCGATGCGCTCGCAAGAGAGGGCGCAGGTATGCCAGCTGATCTAGCAGATAATACAGTGAACAAACCACTGGGATTGGTCAAAGAGGAGATTGACTACACGGCCAAGCAGCTTGCACAGAACAGATGGACAGGGTTGACAACCTGTAGTACATCCAGACAACTGTGGCCCACATTCGATAAAAAGAGAACGCAGAGCTATTGAGACACAGTCGAAAAGACGTGAGAAATATTACTGCGGTTGTTACCGGACATTGCCTCTTCGGTAGACATGCCGAACGTATGCAAATACCGACTAACGACTTCTGCAGAAGTTGCAGAGATGAGGAAGAGGAAGAAAGTATTCAACATTTTCTGTGTGAATGCCCTGGCCTCGCAAGAGGGAGGTTCACCACTCTGGGTGAACCATCTTTCGATAGCCTGGAGGAACTAAGCAACTTACAACTTGGACGGCTAAGCAGATTTCTGAACAGTAGTGGCTGGTTTGAATGAGTTGTTAAAATCCTTCCGCGGTTACGTCGCACTAACCATCAGAGATCTGATGAAGGTGGGTTCTACGGAACACGTGTGGTATCACAACGGACCTAATTAGGACTACGTGAGACTGTTTGGTCAGAACCAAGGGTCTGCCACTCTTACCTAACCTAACCTAGTATGCTAATTTCAACACTAGTGTTGATATTTTTTGTCAACACTAGTGTTAAAATATTTTTTTTCACAAATCAAAGGCTTTTTTTAATAATCCTTTGTGGTCGTAGAAAAAAATAGTGTATATTGCTCGTATGAAAGTGATTATTTTAAAACTCGAAGAATTTCCGCACTCGGCTGTCATCTCGTTTGAAAAGTATCACTTTCATCACTTGTTATGTAATAAACTATATCGCATCAAAAAAATTCTATAGAATATTTTAAATTAAGTTAAGAAATAAAAGATATCGCCTAAATACAGGCTCATAAAAAGTATCGTGCCTGTAATAAACTTTAAAACTTCGACTTTTTAAATCTCCATACATCATTTCGTTATCGAGTGTTGTGATCCATTTATTATGTCACTCCTCATTTTCACGCCCCAACGAAAAACCGACTGCAGTTGACAGGTCTGTTGAATATTCGCTTAATTTCGAGAGAAAGTGTCATCAATAGAGTAATAAAACCGTGGTAATTATCTAAGCTTTTGGTATTCGTTAGCTTTATTGTATATGTATGCGGGTATGTGTGTAACCAATTAAATACACAGATGGGTAGTAAAGAATTTTCAGGTATATATAGATTAGCTATGCTGAAATTAAAGCCCACCGGGGTTCCAGTCCTTTATTTGGACTAGTTCCCCTAACTTCTATAATTTTATCTTAAGGTAAGCCCCTTTTCTTCATACATATATAAAAGAAAGTGTTTAGTAAATTATTTAAATGTTTATTTCAATATACCTATCGAATTAAAGAATTTCTTTTATTCTTACAGAGTAATATCTACAATATAATTGGTACATCCAAGTAACCTTTATGGAAGTCTTAAATAAATAATTTGTCTTTCGTTCCACACCACTTTTCTTACTTTCTCCATGTTTTCTTCGGGATGAGTTTTCTGAACCCATGAGTCTCCATTTTTCTTATATTTTTCTCTGCCTAAACGGGCCCCCTCTTGCCACTGTTACCTTTTGCCCACGGTCAGTGTCAAGACTTAGCCTCGAGTCTCTAAGTATACCAATTTTAAATCATTAATCCTTTTCTTAATTTTTTTATCTTTCATGGCTTAATAAGAGCTCCATCGATCTTTACTACCATTTAATCTTGTTCCTTTATTTACTAATGCTCTCTCATTGTATCTTATTCCTGATGATGGGTGTTACTACACCCGAAACATGTAGAATATAATTTCATTATTTCAATAAACTAGTGGGGAAAGACTTCATGTTTTTACTTATTCCCATAAGTATATAGGTTAGTTTTAAAGTTTTAGTGTCCGTATAAGTTAAATAGAAAGAAAGTTTTTAGCGGTAGGCGGACAAAGTAGTACGTCTATCTTTTGCATTAATGTACACAATATATAGGACTCATCAGAGAGCCATAACCTGTAAGCAATTCTCAGTGCAGCGAAAATATGATTTCAAGATATTTTTAAGAATAAATAAGTATATGATGAAAATCTAGTATCGCCATCCGTAGGAATCAACTCAATGTAAAAGATAGCCATCAGACGTGAAAACATAGAACTAACAATAAACCAAGTACGTTCGGTCAATACATGCATGCGCATGGACTACTGCAGCGCGATCTATATTTGAATTTACAAATCCGTAGAAAAAGTGTAGGGATGCGCAAAAACGTTTAGTATACCGGAAAAAAAATTAATTTCGTTGAAAACTCCACGGACCAAATTACACTGTAACATATTTATCGATTTGGGTCATTTCCAATATTTACACAAAATTATTTTGAATATATCTATCTTTCTCACTTTCGGCCCTTTGAGAATAACAGACAATGAGCGATATATTCAATTAAGATGTTTTCAATTACCTCTTGCTTTTCAGCATTCAGCCAAGTAGAAGAGCAATATATTTTTAATTGAAATGGACAATTTCTTTTTCTAAATCAAGGCTTTTGCCTACATGAGTAACAAACTTCTATTTTTCTTGTGCAAAACAAAAGCACGAATACAGGAGGGGGTCATGACTAACTCCGAAAAAATAATTCGCCTTCTTTAAATTTATTTTTAATGAAATTAATGTATTTTTGCCAAAGTCGCAACTTACTAGATAAATGTTAAAAAATACATAAGTATATTTTTTTATTTTAAAAAGTTTATTGATAGGCCAAAAAAAGGTTGTTGGGCGTGGCAAACAAAAAATGTTCCTTCTTTCAGCTTAAAATAATTAAATGGATAAAAACAAGTTTCTGTAGAAACGAAGTTGGGGATCCCCGCCTACCTCGACGATGGTGGGAGCTTTTTTCATTTTGTTTGTGAAAAAATATGATGTTATTATTAAAATATTTTAGGGTGATATTTTATTTCGATTTAAATTCATTCAAAAATACAAATTCTACTTTTAAAGAAATGTAATCAAAATTATCTCGAACGGCAGTAGAGTTTTGGACTTGCATTGTCTTTATTTATTAGAATCACTGCGTTTCAACTGGTAAGCATCTCCAGTCGTCTTCAGGTGAATATTACTTACTAGCACTTCTGGTTTAACCAGTATTCACCTGAAGACAACTGGAGATGCTTACCAGTTGAAACGTAGTGATTCTAAACAAATAAAGACAATGCAAGTCCAAAACTCTACTGCCGTTCAAGAAACGTCATTGTCTCCAACCTTTAAACAGGCATCAAAATTATCTTATTAATTTAAAAATAGAATTAAATAAAAATAGCCACACCAAGGTAAACGAGCGGATCAAAGGGTCCGACGCTTACTAGTCTAGCAGACTAGGGGCGAAAAGCTCGATTTGTTCTTTGATCTATATCGGCCTCTTTATATGTTATATTTATTTAAGAAGTATAATAATTTTTTTTGCTTTAATGTTTATAAACCGGATATTACCTAACATACATAAATCCAACACTGTTCTAAAAAATCGATTTTGTAGTCTCGCGCGGGTGGTTTATTACGGGTTAAAAGCAGTATAAGACAGGTGTATTTAAAATTGCATTTTTATGGATTGAAATTGCTATGGTCTCGCCGAACAGAATTGCAGCTGGGATTTGCGAAGGAATGTATTGAATGACATAATGTGTATTATGAATAGGTACGTAGAACCGTGTAATTATTTGTCAGTCTCTTTCCCATCATTCTTTTCGTAATCAGTTTATTTGTCCAATAGGTACTAATTTAAAACGTTTTCTGTTGCTTGACTGTCGATTTAAGAACAATATAAAGTCTGTTCGTTTACGTCCATAGCGATTGTGTAACGAAATACTTTACATATGGCCATAGCGAGTATAGTTTGCAGGTTGGCGTAACCCTTCAAAAATGCATAAGAGATAAAATATAAAAAACACAAATCATCAATGAGTAAATTCATTTAAATAGAAGGGATAACACTGCATCATTAAAAATACTTTTTTCTATTTGGGAACCATAAAGTCTTCATTATGGGTTTCCATTGGGTTGCATAAGCAATTATTTTATTCATTTTAAACACGCATTTTTTATTTTCTTCCTGTTGGTAACAACACAATACCGTTTTGAAATTCATGGCACACCATACTAAAAGTCCGTGTTTTGTGCACCATACTAATCCCTTTTCTCTTCTGTGACCACACCAACTTTCTGTTTCTGTTAGTGTTGCCAACCTCAAAGAAAAATAAAAATTTTGACTGGAAACTATTAACTACATTTTTATTTGAAATTCCTTAAAAATAACCCAAATAGAAAAAGTGTTATAAAATATTCGTTCCATAAGACAAATTTTAGAGCACTCGTCTAATTAGGACACTCCCCGCTACGCGGCTCGTGTCCTAAACCAACGCGTGCTCTAAAATTTGTCTTATAAAACTTATGTTTTAATATACTATTATGTTATACCAGTACATTATTGTGTTTTTATACCTTAAATACCATCTACATAATGGATTATTTTATGCCCGTGTGGGCATAAAGTACACATTATGACCCGCGCGGGCATTAAGACGCAAAAAACAGTTTTCGATTAACTTTTCTTTATTAACAAAATAAAAAATATAAATTTACGTTTATATATTATATTTATTATTTTATATAAAAAATATTTATATATTATAATTATATTAATTAATATGAACTGAATTTTTGTCGGATATAAATAATGTGGAATCGGAAATTTGTAATAATAGTAAAAAGTTTTGGAACTATGCTACGAATAAAAAAAAAGCCAAATGTCGCAATCCAAAGCACTCTTTATTTTGAGGACTCAAATGCAACGAACGGAAGAGACGTTAGTAACATGATTGCAAATTTTTTTAAGGGTGTATTTGTACCAAATACGGGTCAGGTTGCGCCCAGTCAGAATGCTGCAGGTGCCACCACTAATGTCGGTATTTCTATTCCTGAAAACAAGGTCATTGACCTGATTAATAGTTTGGACTGCAAAAAAAGCGCTGGTCCTGATGGTATACCACCTTTGTTCATAAAACACTGTGCAAATAGTCTAGCAAAACCACTCCATATTATATATAATTTGTCTTTAAAAACTGGATGTTTTCCAAAAGAATGGAAAACATCACATATTACACGAATATTTAAGAACGGATATAGAAGTCATGTTGTTAATTATCGATCAATTAGTAAAATTAATATCTTTGCAAAAATACTTTAAAAAATAGTTTACGATAATATTTATGCCACAGTAAAAATCACAATTATAAAACAATAACATGGCTTCTTTCTTGGAAGATCTTTGGAGACAAATATTTTGGGCTACGCCCAGAATATTTGTTTGGCCATGGACAGTCAGAACCAAGTCGATGCCGTCTACACCGACTTCAGCAAAACCATTGACAAAATTAGTCATAAACGACTGATCGCGAGACTTGGTGAGGTCGGGTTGTCCAGGGGGCTTCTATCCTGGGTTTGGTCCTACATTTGTGGTCGAAGGCAAATCGTTGTTGTTAATGGGTACCTCGGGTGTCCCACAGGGGAGTCAGGGCCTTTATTTTTTATAATCTACATAAATAACATTAGCGATTGTTTTATATAAGGTACAGGCGCCATATAAGGCCACATTAAGGATTGTTTAAATTTTATTCACCTAAAATAAATATTATTTGTTTGATACTGCATACACACTTACTTTATTGCATAAACTTACATATTTAATGCCATAACTTTTTTTTTGATGGATAGAATCATAGATTTTATAACAAAAAACAATGTATGCAAAATGGCCTTATTTGGACACTAGGTTCCTAATAAGGCCAGTACAGTTTTGTGCTCTCAAAATACATGAAAGTTATAGTCGTGGTTCTTGACCAGTTTTGCGTTTATTCTGTATTGTCAAGTAACTAGAATAATAAAGAATTTTCTATTGAGTCAGAACAACAACCGGTATCTTGTTAAATATAAAACACACTTAAAAGTAAAACTAAATATTTAACTGCATATTGGACAGTAAACAGTTCCTTATCTTTCTTGCTTAATTCTGCGCACTCCTCCTGGGCATATTTACCACATGAACAGCATCTGCGCATTTCACTTATTCTGTCTTCCTCACAAACAAAAAAAGGTACCATAATTTCTGTTGTATTGGGTAGAATTTCCACTCGAGTGGCCTTATTAGGAAACTGCAGATGTTTTAATTAAACAATTAATAAAATCAAAATGAGATAAAGTAACCACAAAGAATAATCCGTTATTAATAAACAAATGCTTGTTTACATAAATCAACATGATATCAAAATTCATATTTAATATTTTAGTATCAAAATAATAAGAAGAAAACGTATCTTATGTTATAAGTCAACATTTGCACAACGGAGCACAAAATTACACCGAAATAGAAAACGTCTGGTCGGTTAAAATCACGATGCACACTGTTAATTTCAAATTTGGGCTGGCTAGGGATTAATACATATCGCCATCTAGTAATTTTTCCTAACACTTTTAGATATATTAGGAATTGGCCTTATTATGACACTGGCCTTATTTGGCGCCTGTACCTTACAGTAACTTTGTAGTGTATGCCGATGACCTTAAGATGTATCGTATAATGGAGGCCCCAACGGACTGTCTTAAGTTGCAAAGCGACTTAAATAGGTTGCTTGAGCAAGCCAGAAGCCTGTTTTTGAATTTGGAGAAATGTTTTTCAATAACGTTCTCAAAAAATATAAATTTAATAGATTTCAGCTACACTATTGACTCCAAAACTCTAAAAAAAGTTGACCAAATAAAAGACCTTGGAGTTGTTTTGGACAGCAGATGGTCGTTTCCTAACAGAATGTTAGGATTTATTATTAGAAGTTGTCAAGTTTTTAGGATTTTTAGTGCCTGGTTCGTTGGAAATTGTTGAAAGTTCAAGTTTAAAAATGTTATTTGTATTTATTTTTTCAACGCATCTCTACAAACATACGGTTTGGTGTCCCTTAAGAGAGGCGCCAACGTGCTTAAGGGGGCAGTGGGCAAATACAGGGTGATTCCTAAGTTTATACTTCTTTTTTAGCTGTGTATAGAAGGCAATAAAATAAGCAACATTTTCAAATACCTTTTTTCAAAAAACCCAAAAATAAAGTAGGTACTTACATTCATTTATTACACTAAAAATCAAACTGCCCAACTTGCCCGTTGAATAACATTAGGAAAACTTCTGGGTGTAGAGAAGAAACATCCGCATTTTTACGACACTCACAATAAATTAGCACCATAATTAGTTCATTGTTTTCAAATTTTACTATTTTCCCCAATTTATTAAAATTAATTTGTTCTAGCAAACCACACCGCGCCGCATATTGCCAAAATAAATAACTGACGACCGATCCGTAAAATGCATGACTAACATACAAAAAACGGAGAAAACCCATATAAAGTAAAGGGCTACGTTTTGATTACCAGGCCGGCACTTAGATTTTTTACTTCTTTAACTCGGCTATTTTTAAGTTTCTTGAAAAAAGGTATTTGAAAAAGTTGTTTATTTTAATACCTTCTATACACAGCTAAAAAAGAAGTATCAACTTAAGAATCACCCTGTATAACAAATATAAAAAACCAACTTCTTAATTGTCGCAAGAAAAGCGTTTAAATATTTTATTCAGACCTCTGGCTTTCAAAATAATGAACCAATATCACTATTATATTATCCAACAATATATTCTAAGTATTATGATACGCGATTTTACTGTTTCCTTATTATATTTGGGTCAACGTTTTTGTCAATATTCAATTAAATCAATAGTTCCAAAAACTATAGTGAACATATAAAATTATACAAATTTTGATTAAAACTCGCTTCTATGACATCAATATTATTAAACCACAAAATCTGCTTAAATTAATCCATTTATGCGATTGAAATGAGCGACAAAAATAAATGAATTTGTTAATATTAATTTATTAATTGATTGTATTGTAGCAAAATTAATTGAGCTTAAAATATGAAGAGGAAATTTGTAATTGGATAATAAAACAATAATTTTATTATTACTCTACTTTTTAGAGAAATTGATTAGTATAATCCTTAATAACGAACCATTATTAGGTAAAGGATTTTTTTCTACTCCCAGATGGAAATTTGTTGTTTCCTTTACACTTAAGTGATGAGAAAAGTAGGCTATTTCAGTTAACTGTATGGCAAAATATCATATTGTTACTCTTTAGTGCTGCACAGTGTTGTGACCTTTTTTTTAAAAGAAAAATTCCACGAATGCACACAATACTGAAAAAGTACTTTTTTAACAGATTATAACCACAAGAGGGAATTTCATACGAATATAACACTGTGCGTAAAAAGCTCTCTTTTCCCTTTGGATACAGCACCGACCTATGTCTCTGTGCTTTGCTCTCACGAATCCAGAAATTTCCCATCAGTTGACAACATTTTTAGAAAAATTAAATTTTTCTGTGTCGTTCTTATGAAGTACTGACCAATCACAGTTTATTGTATACTGAGGCTCCGCCTTTTGTTTAATATAAGAATAGGGGAGAGGGGGCAAGAGTAAACAGGTGGGCAAGAGTAGACAATGAAATAACATTTCTAATTAATAATTTTTTCGCTGCCAATGGTCACAGTAGTGCAAACCATGTGCTTTTAGTTCTCTGTGCAACTTTGGTTTGAATTTCCTAAAAATCTAAACGAATTGTTTCAGCCTTTACTTGATGAAAATCCATAATAGTATTATGAAATAAAACACTCGTGGTTTGTAATTTTCACTCGTATAATGTCAACATGACACGTGTTTCGCTGTCACAGCAGCTTCATCAGATGTGAAGGCAAGAGTGAACACATGTGTTCACTCTTGCCCCTTGAAAAATATGTGATGAAAAAGGAGGTGGGTCGGGTTTAAAATCAAAAAATTAAATGGTTAACAAACAAAAATTAAGTGGGACAAAGGATGAAATAAATGTATGTAATGGAGAAGCAGCTGGTGTATCTGGTATAAAAACAAAAAAGAAAGTAGTGAAGAAAATAAAAATAACTGATAAAGAGGATTATTGCGCATGTATTTATTATAGCGGTAAATAGTCAGTCAAATGAGAAATGGATTCGATGTTTCACCTGCAGTTTATGGTCACATTAAGACTGTACAGACGTTAAAACCTTTGATGACGTTTATACTTGTGATTTTTGTCGTCCTATCTAGGATCTTTCTTGTTGTTTGCTCTTGCCTCATACCAGAGCGGCAAGAGTAAACTTTTGGAGTTTTCAAAATATTTTTGTATTATTAAAATTTAATAATTTAAAGAATTTATACATATATTTTTGTGTTACTGGTTTACCAGAGATTGTTCTATGCTAAGCAAGTTTATTTCAAGTTCTGCCTAATAATAAAAAAAAATATCAAAGCTTAAGTGTTCACTCTTGCCTCCCTCTCCCCTATATATCTATAATAGTTTTATCAATAATGCAACTTGGTGAATGTGCATAGAAAATTAATTTTATGTAACATTATTATTGAGTTGGTTTTACCATAATTTCTAATATGATTCCGGCCGAGACGGAAAAGCGTCGAACTTTGGATACAACGATCCATTAGTCGTGAGTTCCAGCCCGGTAACCTGCAACCTTTTTTTAAACATTTTTTAGCATAAAGTTCGTGCAATTTTAGTGGATTATCCATATTTCACTCGAAAGTTTGAACACTCCGCCTACGGCGTCGTGCGATATGAACATCATATCCACTCTTGTTGAACAAACTACTATTATTGTGTTTGGAATGGCTTAAATTGACAGGTTTTTGCCAGTTTTTTCGCAGTCATTTAAATAACATATAAATCGAAGAACCGCGTCAGTGGCTCAGAGGTGAAGTACTGGCATCCGACCGTGGCGGTCCGGGTTCGATCCCCGGAGTGGGCTTATGCACAACAAAGAAAGTATGCCCGAAATTTAGTAGGTTTAAGAATGCAGGGAAGAGTGTAAAAGGTATCATCTCTCACCACACTCCATTCACGCCGGTAACCAAGCCGGATGAGATCGGACATCTCGTGGGGACTGGTGGGGTGCGGAAGAAGGTACATACTCTCCAAACGGTATGTCATGCAATGGCAATAAACCGAGGGTTGATAGCCCTTGGGGGGTGTCGCATGACCGAAAATCGTTGTTTGGAAGCCACGTAAAGCTATAGGTCCCCTCGGGAATGGCCCTAACAGCGAACAAAGAGGAAAAAATTACCTAATTCACATTTGCAGGGTACAGTATTTTTATATATCCTCCCGTGATCCTGATTCCAACCCACGTTTTATGATTTAAATCCGACCACTATAAATAATAAATATTTCAAAACGCCCCTTTTCTAGATAATTATTTTTTTGGAAGCCTAAATAGAAGGTCCTATAATTGTTTAATTATTATTATTAATAGAATAATTAATAATTTAATTTTAACAAAATTAATTAGCCATGAAATAAAGAGCATATTTTCTTTCTAATATTATGAAACAATGCCATTATATTTTTATAACATTGATTGATTACTACTAGTATAAAATATTATAAGCAAATCAAATTATGTTTGCTAGTCATTAGTGGTGGTTATAAGAGGGTATGAGTATACAGGGAGGAAAATTTATAATACAAACGTAAAACAAATATAATAATATTTATTATAATTTCTAGTAGTATAAAGGATCATAATCCGGTATAATATCATTTAGTGATGCGTATAATTATTGGTAATATAAATTTATTATATTATTTTGTAATCTTTATAATAGTTTCTATGAACATTTTTATTAAATATTAGGATATTTTCTTATAAGAAATATTTTTTTCTATTGACTGCAAAGCTACTTGTTCACTGTTTACCTCAGAGGCGGCTCGCGGTCCTAAAAATGGCGAAGAGGTAAGTATAGTGCGGGTACAATTGAACGTGTAATAAAACGTCTCTCTTATCCTCATCTGTCCAACGATTGAATGGAGTTTCCAACAAACTATGTCATCAATTGGGCTCATTTTTAAAACATACAACTAAGTAGGTACATACACTACTGAATTAATTGAAAAATAAAAACAAAACTTTATAATCACATAGTAAATCACATAAAAACGATATCTATAACCTTAAGTTTCGCGAAGCATCAAAATAAATACCTTAAGGTTAGGCGAACCAATGCTAAAACAATTGTGCATACGACTGATCTATTTTTAAATTGCCCTTCATCATAATGCAAATTGTTACATGTTGTTTGCGTGACTGACGACAAGTAACCATAGCAACGGTGAATAACAAAGCCATGTTGAGCGTTGGATCTTCTCTTGCTTTAAGTGGGAACGAACACGGTGGGCTGGGGCGCGCCAAAGTGCACGAGTGTTTATAATAATTATTGTCCATCGGAGTTAACCGTGACCGTATTATGTATTCGGATTAAATTAATATTATTAATTCGAACATAATTATTTTTTAATGGCTAAAATGGTAGCTCTATTGGTACATTAATATTTAATATTGTCGAAAAACTTTCCTCCTGGTTTTATTTTATTTTTTTGGGAAGAGCCCCTTCACCTACTTCACCTGACGAGCCGCCATTAGTTTACCTTTACCAACAACTGCTAAAACAAAATAGCATGTAATATGCACGTATTTTTCCATGCCCAGCCTGTACTTTTTGATTTTTTTTAAAACGTTTTAACACGGAGGATCTAGATTTAAAGTCCTGAGGATGACCTAATATAGGTCGAAACGTCGACTAATAAATAATTTCTACAGATTATTATTGACCGATGGGGGGGGGGGGGGCTAAAGTAGTCATGACCAGAAAAAAACGAGGACCCGGTAGATTATTGTAAATGTTAATAACGTTATTTCATAGATACTGGCAAAGTATTATATTGTAGCTTTATTTTTCACTACATACTGTTCTTTACGCTATTTCAAACCTGATTTTCTCGGAATCCACACAAACAATTTTGAAAAAACCTGTTTTATATTCAACACAAATATAATTATTTCCAGCTAATCGACAAGCCGGTTTCAGGTATCAGCCGGTGCGGAGATTTTAGCGACTGAAAAATCGATTGGCGGGATTTTGTTGGTTTGCAAGATATCACCATTGTGTCCTGTTTAAAATCGTGCTGCCGTATAAATATTGTAAACTTCTAAATACGACCCTGTTTAAGTCGAGTACCCACGTGTAATTGTTTTCATTCTCTGCCAGCTAGAAATAAATAGGCTTTAGATCATACTATACTAATATATGACTTATAAATTATTTGATTAGTAGGTAAGTCAAGAATCAAGCTCACGAAAAAATTAATCATTTCTGCCAATATGTCATGCAAGTCACCATCAAAGTTGCCTGGTTAGTTTATTATTGTTTAATATTTTTATGGAATCCATGAAACTCCGAAACCCTGAAAAATTTTACTGCTAACTAAGTTATATAAAAAAAGTCCTTGTTCTCTGTGTCTCAATTCTAAAACAAGTTTTGTATAAAATGAATTCAGAATAAGGACTAAATATACCTGCATGTACTTGTGTTTCGAAATAAACTTAGTTGTCCAACTTACGATCTAGATACTTCCCGAAGTAACTTTCTGACTAAACGTCGAAAAGAGCTTTTCGTTGTAGCTTTGAAATGATATTTACATTTTGTTAAAGGGTCAGAGACAAAGGGAAAAGTCTAATGTAAAATATACATTGTTGTGTACACAATGTAGAGCTTTCGTCATTGTGATTACGTTACTGTTACTAATAATATACAGATTGATAGTGAGACATAAGCGAGCAGGAATTTAATAGTGGACCCTAAATATTTTTAAAAAAGTAGACGATTATTTGAGACTAGCTCTTTTTACAGATAAATGTGCCCTGATAAACTCGTAGTATACAAGACTCCATATAGCACGATGAAGTAAATTGAGTACGACGCCGTAGGCGGAGTGCCAAAATTTTCGCGCGCAATCTGGACAATCCTCTCTAATTGTACAGTATATTTTTTTACTACCCAAACGAACCTCATAAAAACAATTGAAGAAAAATTAGTTTCGTTGGCAAATCCATATTTTTCTGTAACATATTTTATCTTTCTCACATTCGGCCTTTTGCAGAATAACAGACAAAAAGCTTTATATTTATTAATAAAAATGAGCAATGTCTTTTTCTAAACCCGAACTAATTTGATTTATTGGTTGGCTGAAGTATTTTTGTTTGGTTGCCTGCTTTCGCAGGAGTAATAACATCAAGAGATAAGCAAAATAGCAGTAATATTCGTTTTAAAAAATTAAAAACGTCTTTTATCTACTTTCATTTAGTAGTATGAATTTTACAGTTCTGTAAATCGTTTTGTAAGGGCATATATTACAGCACTAGTGTTGAAATAGATGCCTTTACAGTACTAGTGTTGAAATAGATGCCTTTACAGCACTAGTGTTGTAATGTAAAAACCGGTTTTATTGTTTTATTAAAATTTTGTTGTTAAATAAAAACACACTTTTTAGAAGAATGATTTATTATTAACAATTATAAAATTAATTACCAATTATTAATTAAAATATATCACAGGTTTATTATAAACATTAATAATACACTTATTACAGTTAGAAAGTTGTATTCCATTTTTCCAATCATTAAATCCGTGTCTGACCCCATGATCTTCTTTGCTATTTTTTGTTTCTTATTTTCTAAAGAATTCTTAATGTAGCCTTCTGCCGTAGAAGAGGATGTCCAGCCCCCATGACGCTTTAACATCTGCATATCTGCACCACCATCAACTAGAATGTTGGCTGAGGACCTCCTAAAATAATGTCCACTGTATCCTTCGGAATTATTCAATCCAAGTTTTGTCTTTTTTGGTATACTTCCAAAACTATTAATTCCGACAGGCTGGGAGGTGCATTTTCCTTTTCCATAGAATACAAAAAACCGCCTGTGAGTTGCATTAAGAGGACGAAGTTTAGCATACTTTCGAAAAATACTTAAACAGTTGACACCTGTCATATTTCCTTCTGTTATAACAAATTCTCGCATAATTTTGGTTTTCGAGAATGGAATCACAATTTTTATATACAAATCATTGTGTTCAATATGATCCAACATTAACTTAGCTAGTTCTTCGCGCCGACAAGCTCCAAAAATGCCGATTATCATAACAACCTTCATAAGTAAATATGTTTCTTCATCTGCAGTACTAAGAAACTTACATACGTCTTCCTTTATGAAAACTTTGGACTTTTTGGCCTTGCAACCCTCTAAACTTCTTTTCAAAAATGCGATTAGTTGAGAAAATCTGCTTATATCTTGATTTTCTTGACTGAAATCATAGTTCTCAACATTGAGTAGTGAGTCCATAGTGTAGATGGTTTCTGGGAGCGTTGCTTTACGGAAAAATAACCCAAAAGGATTTTCTCAGACACCTTCTTTATTTTGTTAGCTTTGCACCAATCTTCAAACTTCTGATACTCCAACTCATACCGCGCCTTGGATTTTGTCGGAACTAAACTTGAGATTGCTTCGTTTGCTGCTGCTTCTATATCAGAGGGTAAACTTCCATCAGAATCGCTCATTTTGAAAAACGCTTTTTATATTTTTGAATTTGTTTGACAAAGTTTCGACAGTAACCATGCGAAACAGTAACTATGCGAAAGGTAACATAAATAACTTGATTAGTAAACTTAATAGCAGGTGCATTTTTACAGGTGAATTTTTATTTTAAAAAATGCCTTTTGTCAAATATTTTTATTCATAGATGAAAGTAGATAAAATTTTGTACAGTATTCTTGTTGTAAATTCATATTACTACACTCGATGTTTTATTAAACTCGGCTAACGCCTCGTTTGATAACTTTAACATCTCGTGTTGTAATATGAATCTTTCCAACACTTATATCGTAAATAACTATTGTGCATTAATATTAACTTTTAACGATCGTTATAGTAATTTTTTTTTAAATAATTACGTTCTATGTCAATTTATGTACTAGCCATACTATACCGACCAAAAAATTAAAAAAAACATAACGAAATAATATAACCTTAAATATTGAAATTAATTTTTTTCTACAACCATTTCACTCTCAGTTTAATTAGAGGTGCTGCAAAATTTGACATTCAACAAATTTCTCCAATCATTTTAATGGCACTCACCCTTTTAAATCTAATTTTCAAAATTATCTTACTTTTCTAAATATTTAAATAAATTTAAATATTTATTTAATCTTCCCTATGTTTAAACTAATTAGTTTTTAGAATATAAGCAATTAAAGGTTTAGTTACATTATCCAATAAGCAACAATTGATGTTTATTTATTCATAGTTTTATTCAGTGACATTTTGTCCACCAACAGAATCCCTATAAACGCTATTTCAGACGTGATTTTCTCGGAATCCACACAAACAATTTTGTAAAAACCTGTTTCATATTCAGCGGCAAATATAATTATTTCCAGCGACTCGAGAATCCGGTTTCAGGTATCAGCCAGTGCGGAGATTTTAGCACCTGAAAAATCGATTAACGGGATTTTTTTGGTTGGCAAAATGTTATGGTGATATTTGGTGACGCCGTAAAACAGATCTGCGGTTATCCATAACTACCTTAGATGACTCTATGCATAAACTTACATAAATTGTTGCATGTTGGATAATGTAACTAAACTTTTAATTGCTTATATCTTGAAACCTTTTGTTCAGACAAAGGTAAGCATAAAAAAAAATATTTAGCAAAGTAAGATCATTTTGAAAATTAGATTAAAAGGGAGGAATGCAATTGAAATTATTTTTAGAAATTTGTGTTTGAATGTAAAATTTTGCAGTCCTTCCGGTTAAACCGGGATTTTGTTGGTTGGCAAATTTCGCTATTATCAGGATGTAACAAGCTGGGTAGTTATTTCGTTGCCACCCGGTCTAAAACGAAACTTTATAAACAAATAACTGCCCGTTATCCGATTTTTGAAAATGTTTATAGTAAGAACACAATAACAGGGTAAATATAAAACATGTGAAAACATAACCGACGCCCCTAAATATTTCTCCAATATATTTTTAGATTTCCAAACTGACCAATATTTTTTAACATATAGTCCTTATAGATGTAACATCTACTTCAACCATAAAACAAACTTTCATTCGAAATTAGTTTTTCTCAAAGTTGGAAAATTGCTATTTCGTGTACAATACTTCGCGACGTAACTCCTGAGAATAACTTTCTTGAAACCCACCAGCGTGTCTGGAATGGCGTCCAGGTAGCACGCTCGACAGCGGGTATTGATCGGTTTATACCTGGCAGGTATCACGCACCGGTCTTAAACAGTAGTGTTTATACAGGGATTGGAAAAAGTATAAAGGAAAGTGTGTATCAAAGTATACAGCCTCGGCTTTTATCTACCTGTGATCTATTTTAATAAAATATTATTGTTGTATACCTGAAAGGTCTATACAGGGTGTCCCACCGAGAACCGCTTCGATCTATATATGGAAAAGTATACATAGGAAAATTTTGAAAATTTGACGGTATGCTAATGCGAATTCAGTGTCAATTTTAAATTGAAATAAAACCGTTGTTTACGGTGCCCATATACTGTCTTGTTAAAAAAAGGCATTTTGTTGACGCTCTGCTCATAAAACTTTAGCAGAAGCAGCAATGTGTGTCATCGCAACTACAAATCTATTGTAAAAAATCACTGATGTAAAATTGGTTTCATCCCTCCTAATTTGTGGACCACAGGTATAATTTACCCCTTTATTTGTCTGATTTCACGGATACTTTGCTTGACACCAGTTAAGCACTATGTTTTTGTAATGCATACATTTCACTAATAGTAGTGGTGTGTGACTACCAATCAGCTGTTCATCCAGTTAATTGGCTTATTCGTGTTTTAAATATAAATATATTCATTTTCTACTGATATAGAAACCAGTTTACGCATTTAGCAATTTCTACATAGTCTAAATTGTTCCATGTGTCCAGCTAGTCTCCTGAATTCTCTTGTGTTGTTAATCTAAATTTATGTAACTAGTTTATTGATTATCATTAATGTCAAACACCTATGTTGTGTAAATAATCTGTAACTGTTAAGTATTAATAAATAAAAACAATCCATTTTTTGTAGTAACTCGAACTTGCGTATTTTTTATTAACCCCATGAACCATCACCTAGGGAAACACAGTATTTCTTAAACGTAACTTTTGCTAGCCTTCGATAAAACACGAAGGCTACTCTATAGATGTGTGTCATGGACTAAATAGTCTCTGAACAAAATATTTTCATATTGGTGGCACTCCCGGTTATACCAGAAGTAAGTGTCAACTTGCTTATTTTAAATAGAACACCCTATATTATTACATTTTTGCATTCTACGCAAGATTCTAGGCAGATTTTGTATACCGTGTCATATACCTATGTTTAAGCGTTTTTGATATATTTTCATTTTTATGTCCAAAATAATGTTTGCAAGCCTTAAAATAATTATGATTTTTTTTTATAAAGAAGCCCTATTTATTTAATTTAAGTGGGATTCCTTGTTATAAAGGACCTGCTTTAATAGATTTTTTACAATATTTTGATAAAACTATTAATACAGGGTGTTTAAATAATAAGATTAAAAATGAAATTGAAAAAACTGTAAAAAGTCTAGATTTTCAAATGGAAACACCCAAATTTTATAATTATTTCTTATTTAGCATTAAAAATAAGGGTAAGTTTGTATAAGGTTGTATATCCCAAAAATTTTTAGTTTTCGAAATATTACCAATTTAATATTTTTATATGGCGATTTTGCTGCAGATTTTAAGTTCAGTTATTCTTAGTTGGCTACGATGACGCTGAAAAACAATTAAATGCTAAAAAAATCTATTAAGTTTCCACTAATCATTTGAACATCATTAATAATCCTGCCTGGGCGCTTAAATTATACAAACGAAGATTATTTAAACTTATTTATGGAGAATGTGATAAAGTTACATCAAGAACATATAAGACATTTGCCATTCGATATTATTATTAATAAACAATAAAAACAATTTAATTTTGTCACCTCCGTTATGCAACCACCGTTGACTACGAATGTGTCTGCTAATAACGGATATGAAATGAATCTTATAATTATGACGAATAAAAAAACGTATTTAAGAAAATTGACTTGAGGTTGGTATTTAAAGAACAAAACGTTGAATTTAAAAATGAATAACGCCATCTTGTAGAACATAAAAGACGGCTATAAAAAGATGTTTTTTGATTTTTGTCCCAAGTCAAAAATAAAGGCGCAAAAAATTAAATATCAAAAATAGAAATTTCGTTTTTTTTCGGATATCTCCGAAAGCATTTGTAATATTTACAATTTTCTTTTAACAAATTATTAAACCCCAAAATACACAACTTTGCCTGAATTTAACCATCTTCGTATCTCTTACCGTTTTCGAGATCCCCTTGTACGCACACGAATTTGTAGCACTCTGTATATCTATACTTGGTTGTTTATACAGGGTGATTCCTAAGTTGATACTTCTATTTTAGCTGTGTATAGAAGGCATTGAAATAAACAACATTTTCAAAAACCTTTTTTCAAAAAACGCAAAAATAAGGTACTTACATTTATTTATTACACTACGAATCAAATACGGTCCTGCCTAACTTGCCCGTTGAATAACATTAAGAAAACGTTTGGGTATAGGATGAGCCCGCAAGGAACGAACGACACTCACCGTAAATTAGCATCTCATATCTACTAGTTCATTATTTTCAAATTTTACCATTTTCACGTGTCACCAATTTAAAATTAACTTGCTTCAGAAAAACACATCACCAGCAAAACGCCAAATAAATAACTGACCACCGACCCGTAAACTGCATGACTAATAAGACAAAAACAGCATAATGATCAGGCCTGCACTTAGATTTTTTACTTCTGTATCTCGCCTATTTTTAGGTTTTTTGAAAAAAGGTATTTAAAAAGTATCAACTTAGGAATTACCGTGTATGTAAATATTTTTCTAATTTCTTTTGTATTTGCTAAAACCTCTACAATAATTTCTAGACTTTCACTCCGTTCACCGAACAAATTCAGTAATATTGATAATAATGTTTGTATTTAATTAATTTGTGGAAATCGTTTCCTAAGTTCATATTAAAACTTATTTCTTCACTGTAATGTTGGAAATTAATGATTAAAAGTTGTGACATTTATTTAGGTAGGTATTTATTGACTAACTTGAAGAAACTTTGGGCACAAACAAGGCGGAAAATTCCGTTTCGTGTTGAAAGAAGCCTAAAAGGGTTTGAAAGTTTTTGAACTTTGATAAAACGTCATGAAAAATCATCGAACTATATAGAGAGAAGTTATGTCAAATTTGCCCTTTATTTCTGTATATAGGCAAAGATTATTTCAAAAAGGTCATTAATAAACTCTTTAAATGTATCTATGATATCGATATAGGCATTTTACACATTTTGTGTCAAAAACAATTTGAATTTTTAATATATTTTGATATATTTTTTTACTTACGAGCACTGGAAAGAAGGGGGAGGGGGTTCCTCCAGAACTCCCCTTCGGTGCGCAACTGATTTATGCATACATACAATAATGTCACAATTAGGCCCAGTTTTATAAAATCCTCTTAAACCTAAGATTAAACGTAGGTTTAAAACGACGAATAATTATAAAATCGTAAAAATGGCAACAACGGTCATTTTATAATGTGGAATTAAAAGCAAAGTTCAAGTTAAGAGTGATCAACCTTCCAACTTGTTATGTTATGTTACATTATATTAAGTTATGACCAGCTTATTCACTTTTAACTTGAATTTTGCTGTCAAATCCAAAGTAAAAAATTACTATTTTTGACATTCCTTCGGTTTAAACTAAACCTCGGTTTAAATCGACTTGATAAAATTGGGCAACAGAGTATCTATGATTAAAATCGAAGTCCAGTTTTAATCGAAGAAATGTTAAAAATTGTAATTTTATAATTTGAGATTGACAGCAAAATTTGAGTTACAAGTGATATATAACTTAATATAATGTAACATAACATAACAATGCAAGTTTAAAATTCGTCTATCATTCATAACATAACAAGTTATGGCCAGGTTGATTACTCTTAAACTGGACTTTGCTGTCAATCCCACATTATAAATAGATTATTTATTCCTACTTGCAGTGGCGGCTCGCTAAAAAATGGTAAAGAGCTTTAATAAACATTGAATAAAAACCCGTGTAACAAAACGTCTCTTTTATTCTCATCTGTCCAACGACTGAATGGAGTTTCCAACAAATTACAAGCTATGTCATTAATTGGGTTCATTTTTAAAACACACAATTAAGTAGGTACGTACACTACTGAATTACTGAAAAATGAAAACAAAACTTTTTAATCACACAGTAGCCTCAAAATATATACATTACGATTAGGCGAACCAATGGTAAATCAATGGTGCATACGACTAATCTATTTTTAAATTGCCCTTCATTATAATGCAAATTGTTCCATGCTGCTTGCGTGACTGATGTCACGTAACCATAGCGACGGTGAATATCAAAGCCATGTTGGGCGTTGGGTCTTCACTTGCTTTGAGCTAACTGACACGGTCAACTGAGGAGCACCAAAATGCACGCGTGTTTATAATTATTGTCCATCGGAGTTAACTATGCCCTATTATGCATACCTACATTCGGATTAAAACAATATTATTAATTCGAACATAATTATTTTTTAAGGGCTAAAATGGTAGCTGTACATTAATATTAATTATTGTCGAAAAACTTTCCTCCTGTTTTTTTTTTTTGGTGAAGAGCCCCTTTACCTACTTTACCTGACGAGCCGCCATTGCCTACTTGGTTTAAGAGGACTTGATAAAGTTAGCCTTGTGACAATTTTAGCTTGCTTTATGCATTTCGCCGATTCTAACACGACTTTCCAATATTTTGTCAACTAATTTCAGGCGATTAGCCATCTGACGATTACGAAACCAACAAGCCAATAAGACAGTAAAAATTGTATCTACCGGATCCTATGCGAATCTGACTAATCTTATACAGGTGAGACACTAAGACTACTCGAAACAAGGATAAGGAACATAGAGATAAAACGTTAAAAGGAAAGGTCGAAAAATCAGGTGCAGCTAAACATGCGTGGACACAATTGTCATTGGCCAAAGGCCCAAATCATGTATAAAGAATCTCACTGAAGGAATAAGTCCAAGGAGCTGCTACCATATACCAGAACTCAGGTTGTTTTAGTAAGCTCTCATTGTATATAAGAATTATCTGGAAAACTTTGTTAAGTAATCATATGAAGACCACTAATGAAACCAGTTGAAACATTGTAATTAAAAACAAATTAAGACCAGTCCTCTTTCATTCAAGAAATGTTTTATCTGTTGTGCCAATAAAATTAAATAATTTATACTGATTCATGAAGAAAATATTTCCAATTTTAAGGAATTTTCATTTGCAATTATTATCCCAGTAATAATTACTATCTAGCAGTAACGGACTAAGGAAATATTGGTCCCACTTGGTATTAAATTTACTTGATTTGGATTCATGGGCGCTGGTAGACTTTTTCTCAATGGGGATAAAATAAATCCATTCATCTGAAGAATAATAGAAGAGTTTTTGGACTTAAATTGTCAAAATCTTCTATCATTTAAGAAACATTGTTTCCAAACTTCAAACAGATCTTAAGGCTACAGGTAATTATTGCCTTCCTGTCCAGCCCGATACTGTCTACATGCTTTGTTTAATTTATGACTACATAAAAACATTTTCGGACCTCTAAATATATGTGCTTCCACAACAAACAATATAATGCGAAATACATAAATATCAACATGAAATGCTGCGTTGGTCGTTTACAAAACATTGTTTTAGTTTCTCCGGTATCAGCACATATTTAGGCAAAGTGGCTAATGGTGGGTCTCTTAGGAATTTCGGCAATTAAACCCTAAATGGTGGCTAACGTAAAAATTCGAGAGATAAGCTTGAACGTTTTCGTGGTAAATAACGCAATCACAAACAAGCAACAATTTAAAAAAAAACATCAAAATATAAAACATCGATTTATAGGTTCATTCACCTTACCATGCTTGTGCCCAAATAGGCGAATATTTTAATTACAATGTATGGACCCAAGAAAAAACTCTATTTGGGGTTCTACATATTTTTTCACCAGTCTAGTATAAAGAAGTCTTACTTCTTAAGAAATTGTCAAAAGTTCGGCCTGGTTTTCAAATTTCTAGAATTATTCTATCGTGAAAAGAAATATAATTTTTTTTTTTGTAAAAACTTCTCAGTATTTTACCATTTCTCTTGACATTTATTATTGCAGTGCTATTTATTGTTATTAGGAAAATGATTTAATGATATAAAAATGTCCTAACAAAGAAAAATAACGAAAAATTATGAAAGGAGAAAGGCAAGAAATATTTGGGAGGATTATTATGCCAGAAAAAGATATTATTTGAACAAAAAATTATAAAGAGTTCGTTTCTTCCCCTTTTAATGCAACAGCCTTTATATTTTTGGGAACAGCTTGAAGAATATTCATAATAATATTTAAATTTTAGATCTAGATTTATTAGAAGTGTATACAGTATGTTTTAAAAATAGGACTACCACAATTAATAGTCCTGACAGTTTATGTGATACAAAACCATTGACACTGATTTTTTTCCTAAATCAGGAGATAATTTAGTGTGACGAATATTTATAGGGTTCTAATAAACTGTGTGACTCATGTAACGTATTGTCAGGTTTAACTTTCAACAGAATAAATAGGTAGTCGTTAGAAATTATTCTCTCCCAATAATTAAAAAATCTATTTTTTTACAAACAACTTGTGAACCTTTACACCTCCATTGATACTAAATGTCTGCTTGTTAACAGCAGTTTGTACAACAATAGTGGATATGATGTCTATATCTCACGAGGAAGTAAATTGAGCACTAAGCGAAGTGCTTAAACTTCCAAGTGCGATATGGACAATCCACTCGAGTTGAACAGTATATTTTTTCTACGACCAAACTTACGAACCTTGTGCTAAAAAAAGTTTGCAGGCTGCTTGGCTTGAACTCACGACCATGGGACCCAAAGCTAGATGTTATGTCGCTTGGCCAGATCCTCATATTAGAAATTAGGGTAAAACTAACTTACATAATAATAATACTAAATGAAATTAATTTTCTATGAACATTCAGCAGGTTGCATTATTGATAAAACTATTATAGATGCGTATATATTTTATTATATTGAACAAATTAATAAAATATTGTTATTTTAAAAAAGAAGGCGGAGCCTTAGTAAACACAAGAAACTGTGATTGGTCAGTCAGAATGCCAGAGAAGTCTAATTTTTTAAACAATGTTGTCAACTAATAGAACATTTTTGGATTCGTGAGAACAAAGCACAGAGGAATGACAGGTTCGCGCTGTCTCCAAAGGGAAAAGGGAAATTTTTACGCTCAGTGTTATGTTCGTAGCAAATTTTGTGGGATCACTTGTGGTTGTAACCTTCTAAAAAAATACTTTTTCAGTATTGTGTGCATTCCTTTTCTTTAAAAATGGGAAAGTTTATTTTTAAAGGTCGCAACGCTGTGCAGCACTGACCAGTAAGAATAAGAAATTTTGCTGTACATTTAACTGGAATAGTCTACTTTTCTCAATTACTCACTTAAGTGTAAAGGAAACAGAAAATTTCCACGTGGGAGTAGAAAATTAGTATATTACAAAACAAGTGATACTGGAATCGAGGAGATTTTTAACACGAGGCGTTAACCGCAGTAATGTCAACGATAAATCTTTAGAACAGAAGTTGAAAGTTAAAATGGAATAGGGCGTCGATTCTCCGATTTAAAAATGAAAAAAACTCAAGGCGGACCAAAAGCGCGTTTGCGGAAATTGAATACAAAAATTTATGCAAAAAATAGGTGGGTATGTCCGTGTGATGAATCTCGTAGATTATTTTTTTTGATTTGGAGGGGAAGAAATTTGGTCCCGAAAAGAAACTAATGACCTTGTCCATATCTGAGAAAAAATAACACATGAAAATAAAATTTAAAGTGACATTATTTTAAGTGTCTTAGCCGATTATCGACCACAATAAAAAAAAAACAATTAGGCATTCCCTAATAGTTTTTATAATTTTTTTCAACCCACATTTATAACCACACCAGTTGTCGATATTTATTTTCAACCGTTACGCAAACGCGCGATATTTGAAAACTGAGTCGGTAACAAAAAATTACCTATCCTGAAAAATAATTAGGTTTCTAATCTCAAAGCTGTTATTTTTTAATGGAATGAGATACTTTAAAGACATATTCAAACGATGCAGTTTTTAAATATAGTCTATTTTCGTAATGGTTGGAAATAAAAATATCGACAAATATATATTTTTGAAATCGGCCCGCGAAATGAAATATACTGGATTATATACCTCAATCCGATTCTGACCAATTAAACGCTGTTTTGCGACCAATCAGATGCATATTATACTGAATATACCCCGCATAAGTGGATATACCCCGGGCCACCTGCCACAACAATGCCAATGCATAACAACATCATAACAAGTTTAAAATATTTGATGGTTGCTATAGACCGTTTCTATAATAACAAAAATCCCTTTCAACAAATCAAGTTTTTGATGTTGTCAGATTCATGTCACATTTTTTTTAAAATGGAATCTTGCCGATTCGGTGATTTTCAGTCGAAAATATAAGAAAAAACGCTGAAAAGACTATCCCAGAAAATACAACAAAAACAAAAAAGTATATATGGACCCAATTCGAGAAATTCTGCGAAACACGGCAGTACATATTGACCAAAAATACAACTATAATACAGCTTGCCGCTATATTGGAAGACTGGAGTTTTAATATGAAGAAAAAAGATGGTTCTGACTACAAGGAAGGGGTGATCAAGACAATGTGGGACCAAACAGCCCAACTGCTTCAAGAAAGGTACTATTGTGCCGATAAAAAACTGGGACAAGAGATTTACAAAAACAATGTAAGAAATACATATCCCCTAGACTATAAAAGGTGTCTAGAGCTAAAAAGGAAAAACATTCAAAATTTAAAAAGTAACCTAGGTTACATAATGGAATGTTTTGTATTTTTCGATACGGGGTGGTTAAATTTGAGAGACATCATAATATGGATAAAGTAAATTTATTAGATTTTTTTAAAGTCAAATATTTTATAAATTATTATATTTACCATTACCACAAAATAATAAATAAAGCTAATACAGGTAATAAAATACATTTAATAAAAAGAAAAAAATTGCGAACACAAAGTTTGTCAAAACAACACAAAATTATTATTTGGTCATAGAACCATTTCTGTTTATTACTTTTTGAAGCCTTTGTGGCATACTTAAAACTAAGTTTCTACATAATTCGACAGTTATTTCATCCCAAGCTTGATTTATCCTATGACGTAATTCATCCCTGTTTCTAGGTTGAAAATCATGTTTATACATAGATTTGACCATGGCACCCCAAATGTTTTCTATCGGGTTGAAATCGGGACTCTTCGAAGCCCAGGGAAGAACTGCTATGTTATTTTCTTGGAGAAAATTTTGTACAATGCGCGCTGTGTGTATTGGAGCATTATCATGCTGAAATGTGTAATTTTGACCGTATACAGCGTTTACCGATGGTATCATCACTTCGTTTAGTATATTAACGTATACTGCTGCAGTTAGTCTTCCTTCGACGATTTGGCAAAGTCCTGGTCCTCTAGCGCTAATCCAGCCCCAAACATTTATGGAGAAACGCCCACTTTGGTTGGTTTTGTGGGTGTATCTCTCATCATACCGCATGCCGGAAGGCCTATACACCCGAATTCTCCCATTATTGCATGACTGAAAAGTTTTCTCGTCAGAAAATATTAATATATTCATGTGCAAATTCTAACCTGCCCTGTTTATTTATTTCCGTTAAAAATTTTTTATTGGCAGCACAACGGCTTCGTATATCGGAATTTCGAACCCTGTCTCTAGCGGTATTTGCAGAACCTGGAAAATTCGTCTTTTCTTTTGCCTTGATTGCAGTTTCGAAGGGATGATCCCTTAGATAATTAACCAGTCTTTTATCATGATCATCAGTAGAAATTTTAGGGGGACCAGAACCTGCATTCCTAATAATAGTCCCATATCTTGCTATTTTTTGTTTTGCCAATAGCACGGTATTCTTGCTTACTCCCAGTTCATCTGCAATATCCCTAATAGCAACACTATCTCGCAACCGACTATAAATAATTGCCTTTTGCTGGGGGGTTAATTGTGGCATATTTACAAATAATATATGATTGTATGTTTGACGAGTCAATCATAAAGTGACAATCTTTATTGACATGCAAATTTTCATGACATTTTACTGGTACCAGGCTTGATGTAAAATTATTCTTAATAGTCTAGGAGAAAATAGAAAAATTTCCTGTCCCAGTTTTTTATCGGCGCGATGGTACTTCATTAAATACAACATTAAATTTGATCCTTTTAAAGATCCTGAATTCCAAAAAGCACGTATGGCTAGAAATTCTAAAAGAAAACTGCTTCAGGCTGATCCAAAAAATCTCCGGAAAAGTGCAAGAGCACTAACCTACGACGAGTACAAAAAGATAGTAACAATTTTTGACGAAAATAACCCCGAGGATTTACAGAAAAAGTTCTATCAAATAGCGGCTGTGGGTGGAATTAGCATGGAGAGGAGGAGAAGTCGAGACATGCCTAATTACGTATTTCAGAGAAGAATATTATAGCGATGGTACAAAAAGTAATATAATGGAATATAACCCAATCTTTTCAAAAACATCCCAAGGCGGAGACAAGAAGCTTTCAAATTCAAAATGGTTAGTGGCAAACACAAAAGATGCCGATTTATGTCCAGTTCGCCTTTACAGAAAACTAATTTCAAAAAGAGGGCAAAATATAACTACCCAAAGACTATTCCTGACAGTAAATCCAAATTGGAAAATGAGAAATTGGTACAAAAACTGTCCCATTGGAAAAAATACTCTTTCTAATTGGACAAAACAAGCAGCACAAAAAATTGGACTAGATACTGAGAAAGACAAAATCACAAACCATTCCAATCGAGCCACAGCTGTCTCTACATTAAGCAAAGCAGGTGTGAGCGAACAAACTCTTATAAAAATAACTGGACAAACTAGTGCTGCATCCATAAAGCCATACTTGCAGATGGACAAAACTCATCACGAAAACACTATTCAAGGTTTAAGATACTATGTTTTTATGTAAAATGTTTTGTTTATAAATAAATAAATAAATAAATAAATAAATAAGAGGTCACCCTCCAACTAATGGGTTGGACCAACACGAAGCTCCAGTCTCTTGCAGCTCGAAGAGTTTCCAGCAACACCAGCAAGCCACTACTGTTTATTATAATAACTGTGTGTTTAACAATAATACTTATAACTAATTTTCTGTTAGTTTTACTACTTTGTCAATTGTTTAGGTTTTGTTTCGTTTTGTCCGTTTTTCTAGTAGCTACATAAATCATTTTAAAAATCTTGCATTTCGTGGTATTTTTTCTTTTTTTTTGGTATATAATCTCAACATATACCACTCGAGGTAAATATTTTATTTAGGATATTCGACAAAAATTCTTTTAAAAAAATATCCCTCCAGCTTCGCTGTCGGGATATTTTTAAAGAATTTTTGTCTCGCGAATTTTTGACAGAAATTTTGCACAAAAATGTTAAAAAATATTCAAAAAAATATTCACCTCTTGTGATATAACTTATGAATAATTATAAATGTGGGTTGACATTACATTTTTTTTTTTGACATCTGACATCTTTCATATTAGCATAGTTAGCTCCGCTATAAAACAATTACGTATCCCCAAAAAAAATAGGTTTCTAATATCCAAGTTTTATTTTTTAATTGAATGAGATATAAATTACCAACTTTAAAGCCTCGTATCTCCGGAACAGCTAAAAATAAATATTGACAACAACATATTTTTAATGTTGGAACAAAACATCTAATGAAGCAAGTCTACTATAAAGTAGAGTTGCTATTTAAAAAAAATCCAATAGGGCGTCTTATCTGTTAAATTTGTGAACCTATATATTATTTGATATCAAATATGACTTCTTCACGAAAAACTATTAGGGAATATGTAAATGTTTTTTTTTATTGTGGTCGGTAGGAAAGTCGCTAATCGGGTGAGACACCTAAAATAATATCCCTGTTCATATAAATAACACATTTAATTTCTGTATGCTGGGTAAAATTCACATTAAAACTCAGTTCTCACCATTTGGTTTAAACTAGTGCCATTAACGTAATACACACAAAATTCAGTTAAATTCTGCATATCGTATAGAAATATGAGCAAAATAAAAAGTTGATAAAAAACAGATATGTCTTAAATCAAATTTTAAACTGAGTTCGTTGTTGTGATGCATATTAGTTAGCCCTTAGAGATCATAAAAAAAAGAAGACTTTGGAAAATAAAAGCATATTTCGGGAAGGAATAAATTTTAGCTCAGAGTTAGATTTAAATTTAAGAAATAATAGTTTTCTCCTGAATATTTTTTTTTTAATTTTGATATTTTCTTTATTAATATCTTTACTAAATTATTGTTAAAATGTTTTTGCTTTGAAATGCTTCGTAAAAATATTTATGCTTAATTAAAAACATTTTTTAAAAAATGTGTGTTCACCTAAAGACGACTGGAGATTCTTACCAGTTAAAACGTTGTGATTTAAAGCAAATAAAGAAAATGAAAAACTCTCTTCTATCATTCATTGAAAAAAATTTTTACGAATGAAAATCTTGTATAAAATATATTATGTAAAACAATCAAAACCTTATCAGAAACGAGTACCGTCGAAGGCTCTTAAACTCCCAATTAAATAACTGTTGATGACACACGTCATTTCTAGTAATAATGTTGTTGCTAAGTTTGATCAGAGGCGAAAGTTCGATCAAAAAATATAAGTCAATTTAACTACATTTCTAATATTACCAACCGTGAAAGCAACATATCACTTAACATGTTTGGTACAACATTGCATTTTTTAATTGAATTTAAAGTTATGTTCTGCAGTTTTAAGTGCAAAAAATAGGGTTTGTTCGGTTTTAAGGTTATGTTAATTCGCTTTACTACAATATCGCCACTCCTCTTTCCACGTTTATAATATTGCCATTATGTAAATTAGCGATTATTTTGAATAACTTTACCATAGCGAATGTTAAAAGTTAATATTGAAGCACAAAAACAGTTTGCAACTATTTAAAACGAATTTTGCTTATCTCAAGAATACGTTCAGCAGAAAAATAATTAATCAAAATGATTTATAAAAACAAATTATTCATTCCTATTAATAAATATATCGCATTTTGTTCGTTATTCTACAAAAGCCCGAATGTGAGAAAGATAGATTTATTCAAAGTGATTTTGTGTAAACATAAGAAATTGCCTAAATTGACGAAATGCATTTTTCTTCAAATTAATGATTTAAATGATTTTTTTTAAAAATATTTAGTACAAAATTCTGAAGTTAAGCCGTAAAAAAATATACTGCCTGCGGCGCTGTGCTCAAAACATTTCCTCATGAGATATAGGCTTCATATCCACTCTTGTAGTGCAAACTACTATTACAGAATAAGGGTACGTTTGTACTTACTTATCACTTGTTGGTCCCCTTTTTACGCCCATGTACTTATTCCTCCTTTAGTAAACACCTAGTACGTCTATGTTAAAGTTGTTGAACGTGCATAATGCGATTGTTAACATGACATATGCGTTCAGGAGGTCGGATATGTCAGGTGGCCCAAGATTATCATTGTATTCGGAACATAACAGGTAGCAAGCGGCAGTAATTAAAATTCAAATGGGAATAATCCAGGTCGACAATGCATATATTATGTGGTCAGCAGCGCCTTAGGGTGTCGTCCTGCAGTACCGTAAAAACATTGCATATTTGATGACGCCGAAAAGTGAAGAAATGATATTTTTTCTACTCCCTGCTGGTCAGGACTCCTTACTGACACTGATTTGGGAGAGGTAGTTACGTTTTACTTCACTAGAGATGTAAGTAAATACTTAGCTCCTTAGGGAAGTAAGTAAATACTTAGGCTAAAGTAAATAAATAAAAAATGGACTGCAATAAATATTTAAAACATACAAATTTTGTTTTAGATTAATATTTATGGTACATTTTGGTAAAATGCAATTTAAAAAAATTGGTACCACCTCTTGTAGCTGATTGAACATTTCAATAATTCTTGAGAACAACAGGACCCAAAAATCCCAACTATCATTATCACCTTTATAGTAAAAAACTTGTATCTCTCTGTAAAAAATTTGTCCATTTCTTCTCGGGTGAAAACACAGGACTTCTTAAGGCGGAACTTTGTGCAGCAAGAAATTTATTTGCGAGAGAGTCTCACCCGAAGTGGGCATACTAGCAAGCTTATGACGTGGTGAAAAATATTCCGTAAACATCGACACACACTGAAACCACGAGACGAGGCGGCAGGTTCTTTCTTATGCTAATGAGTTTCCGTTGATTTTATTTCGAAGATGAGAAATTTGTTTTGAGGAAAATAAGTATTTTACTTGTTATTCTATTAGTTAAAATAATGTATCTAATCGTTATACGGATATATCTTTTAAATTTTGTCTTATTTTATTATTAAAGCTATAGAATATTTACAAAAAAAAATTTAGGTAGAGCAGAAAGTTTGAAGTGTTAATTAATAATAGGTATAAAAGCACCTGCAAACAGGGTGTTCGTGTTCCACCGGGAACCGCTTCGAACTATATATGGAAAACTATACATAGGAAAATTTTCAAAATTTGCCATCGTGGTAATGCTGATGGGGACGACCGGACTAAAAAAATTTCATAATGGTGGTACTTCCGGTTATACCGCAAGTTAGTGTCAGCTAGGGTAGTCAGGTTTTAAAAATTGAAAAGCGGGAGTGCCTGGAGGACAAGTTTTTTTTGAGGTGCTTAAAATAATTATATTGATGATTTCTAAAAAAAAAAGTCGATACCCCGTTGACCTTACGCTGTGGCGTGCCTTTTATATTTCTTCCTCCTCTCATCAAACGTGCTTTCTAAAAAAAAAAGGGTTGCCCCTCTCTAAGGCAGCTGTAGGTACAGTTATTAGGCGTCCGTCGTGTTATCGGAAAAGCGGGAGTTTTGTTTAAGTGCGTGGGCGGCGGGAGGTTTAGTAAAAAGCAACGAATATTGTTGCTAAAAAGCAAAACCATCACATTGGAAAATTTGTTTAGAAATTTTCCTTTCATTCTGAAAATGCTTCTTGCTTCCTGGACAAATTTGACGAGACCTAAGCCCTGATGATGGCCTACAATTAGGCCGAAAGCGCTAGGCAATATTGAATAAATTACGCTGAATACAAAAAATACCTTTCATTTCATTGAAAAACGGCGTACAACCGACCTCCCCCCCCCCTTTTGCAAAAATTTATTTTTATTGCAGTGCATTGGGCGTGTCCAATTTAATAAGATGCCAAATTTACAAAATTCTATCTTCACTAATTGCTGAGCTATGGCAACACTGTAGTTCCATTAAAAAGTGTCATGAAAATTTCTATTTTTAAAGTTTAAATTAAATTGGCCATTTTGAAAAGACAAGAACTTTTCTTGAAGCTTGTCAATAACTTAGTAACTATGGAGGTAGACAAGCGTCCCGGTACTTTTTAAGGGAACTACAGTGTTGCCATAGCTCAGAAACTAGTGAAGATAGAATTTTGTAAATTTGAGATCTTACTACATTTAACACTAATTCACTGCAATAAAAATAAATAGTGCATTCCATTTAAAATAACAAAATTACTACGTGTAGCGCAAAGCTGAGAAATCTGGCAACTGCGCCGACATCATAATCCAATTCCCCATGCTCCAAAACCCCCACATACTAAATTTTGTAGGCGCAACTTCAGCAGGTTTAATAAAATCGAATTTATTCCAGTTAAAGTCCCCAACCTGTATACCTATACCTATAAATATCTAAGCGTTTTTGACATATTTGAATTTTTCTGTTAAGAATGAAGTTTGCAAGCCTTAAAATAATTATAAATTTTTTCTATAAAGAAGCCTTATATTATTCTATTTAAAATAAGCAAGTTGACACTTACTTCCGGTATAACGGGAAGTGCCACCATTATAAAAATATTTTAGCCCGATCGCCCCCATCAGCATTAGCATATACTGTCAATTTTTTAAAATTGGGAGGCACAGGCCTACCCTGAAACTAAAGGTTTTCAGCATTGGTTATCAAATACTTCGTAAGGTCAATAGTTTTTCAATCAAAATTTTCTTATATTACAAATTTTTCACCGTGTTTATTTAAAAAAACAAAAGATAAGTCCCGCTGGTTCCAGGATTTGTTGACTGTGGTTACTAACTCGCGCAGTATTTTGTCCGTCGCGTTCCGTGCCATTATAATTATTTTTTTTTAAAGTGGTATGTTTTGACGATTAGTTGCGCTGCACCCTCAAAAGAGGAAAAAGTAAGTACCTAGACTTTTTTTTAGTAACACAGAAACAACAGGAGGTAGTACCGTATCGTCGCGCCAATCCGATACAAAATCACGGTATTAATGTTTTTTATAAACATAAAGTGATAGGGGGGTAGCCAAAAAAACGCGTAAGTTCTCAAAAGTGACTTCTATAAAATAAAATACTACGCAGCCTTTTCTACACTTTCTCCGTTCAAAAGTAGCTACAAAAAAAAACAAAACTTCTATCAAAAGTGATTCCTACAAAAAAAAATGTCGCAGTCGTTTCATAAACTCCCCCTAACAAAAGTTAGTAAAAAAAGTATATCTACCTCATAAGCATAAAATATAAAAACAATCGAATAGAAATAGATTCATTATGCAACAGTTGGTTTCCTTACTCACTAAGAACCTTCATAAATGGCTTTATTTTATTGCACCTATCACCCTTTACCAAGACAAATTAAACTTTAATTTTAGATCTAAGAGTTAATATAACAGGGTTACCATACAGCCTAGGATTTGTCATAAGTTCCCGGTGACCCAGTTTGGGCCTCTAATACCAATAAGCTATTTACCTTAGTATATTTTGTTCAGTATCAAGACAATGGCCCATTTCGATAAAAAACGAAACAAAAAAAATTCAATATAGCCCATTTTTGATTGCAATACATCAACAAATCCACTGCATTTCGTTCAATTCTTATCCTTACCTAACATGAATAAGAAATTTTGAAAGCCCAAACACCCGTTTTGGCAAAATGGTGAAAGCGCCTTGAACATTTTGCCTTCCGGCGCATTATAAACCATCTCGGTCTAAGCCGAAACATTTATGGCAACCCAGAGTATATAGCACAACTACTAGTTGCGTCTTTTTAAAATTGACACTTAGATATTCTGTTATTGGCATTGACAATCCAAAAAGAAGAACATAAAATTTAGCCCAAAATTACCCCCGAAATTACTTCTTGTTCGACCACCTATAATTTTTTTCAGTGTATCATTATTCTCTCTGGATATAAATTGTTTCACGTCAGCCGAGAATAAATTCAGCTGTATATAGGCAACTTCTATAACATGACAACAAAATTTACCTAAAACATGAGTTGCGCGCTGCAAGATAACGGACTTATTACGACATTGTTTTGTCTCAATTTTTGAAGTCTTAAAGATAAGACATGGAAGTTCTAAGGTACATGGCTATTTTTTTGAAAAAAAAATTCTTAGCTACGATATTAACCTTGGAAAAGTGCCTAAAAATACGCACCTTTAGTGGACATTTTCTTATACATATTCTTATTTTTTTCAAAAAAGGGCTTTGTACCTTAGAAATACAAACATTCCTTTATCAAATTTTAAATTGTCCCGACAAATATCTCAAATAGCCTTTGCAGAATCCTGCAGTAGCGAAACGGTGTTTTTCATCCTCTAAATTTGCGCGTGGTAGAGCCTTAAGCTTATAATTATCATTTTTTTTTTTCAGAAAATTCTTTATTTTTAGAAACTTTTAGACATCTAGGTATGTTGTCTTTAATGGATAAAGTGGATTTAGCATGGAATACTCACTCCATAAACATGCAGGGGACTTAAGGATCTTTGATTGCTCCACATAGTAAACCTGCAAAGAGTTTTCTGTAACTTTTTCAACAATCACCAAGTTTTGATATTTTTGTAGGCATTTTCATATCTTCCTTTGGACTCCTTAAGCAATAAAGCAGCGCAAGCAGCTTCTGCGGCTGTATTGACATCCATTTAACCATTTTTGTGACAAAAGTCTGACGAAACTGACAAAAAATTAAATAAAGAAATTAATTCCATAGAAATCAGTCTTGTCACTGGAAATTTAATTTTTAAACCTCTTATATCAGGCTTTTTAACTTGGATTACGAATTATAAAGGGACATTATTTTAACCCTAGATTGCCAACCTACGTATACGAATTCGTATAGACGTGTTATGAATGCGCTGAGTTCAACTAATCTTTTTATGTGTATTTTTGGTTATTTTGTTTGTTTTAGATTCAGGAAATGTTTGTTATTTTTGTGTAAATAATTATTTACATGTCGCATCACTATAATAATTGAGAAAATTACATGTGCTTGTTTTAATCTGAAATGTCAATTAATTAAAGGCAATGACCCGTGATTACTTGTTCTGAGTTACGAAAAAAAAAACTTCCTTCTCAAAAAATCCAGGAATACAATTTTTGCCGCAGTTTACTACAACACAAGACACTGCCAAAAGACTCTATAACATGTTATTAAGAAATTCGATATTGAAAACTATTTGTTAAACCACAAACATTTAAACAGTGCAAAGGTAAACAACAAACCAACGCCATTATTTTATTTAGACTGCACCTCTCATCTATTCTCGTTCCGTGCAGCGGCCATCAATGACGCGGACGCCATCTAACTCGCCTAAATTTTTCTTATAAGCGTTTGGAAAATCGGTGTGGTTTTAAGGGTACTTACTCAATTATTATGCCAGTCGTTTTAAAACAAATAAATTATGAGGTGTTTCTCTATTTTACTTAAGTAGTCACCTATTTAAGTATAAATTCTTTTACAGAATTGATAAAGTAAATTTATCACGGTAGATTTAAGCTGTCATCGGTAGAATTTCTTAGAAAATGGTAAACCGACCTATAAGATGGTAGAATTGGCAACACAGCAAAACATGTATACACAGACATGCATACAGCCAATACCCTTTAATATTGTGGTTCTTATAAAAATGTGCCTACATATAAATTACAAATTTATAGAAATAACGATAGCCTTTTCATTTTTAATTCCTGCTACATGTAATCTTCCAATAAAAAAAAGTATTTAAAAAATAAAGAAACAAGTCTATAGTGGAGAGAATTAAAATCGTTTTGTTAATCTAGCTATTCTCTAATTTCGCAAATAAAAAAAACAGACAGGGATAAAACTGAGATTAAATATCAGTATTTTTGCGTTTTTTCCATTAACCCAGAACCGGATATTATCCCTGGGGAGTTTTTTCAGTTTATCCTGTTGCTTTTGTAATCCAGCATGGAAATAGGCTCGATTTTAATGCACACACAGCTTCAATTTGGATAATTACGGAAAAGCGAGTGTTAACGGAGCTAAAAATAAATAGTAGATAATAACAATTTAAAAAATGCTGGTCAATGAGCAAAAGCAAAAAAATCTTATTACATGTAAGCCACAAATGGCGGAAACTGATATTTTCTTCTTAATTAATTTAATATGCATCTTTATAACATTATACAAAAATCACTTTTCATCCAATGGAAGAAAGGGATATTAGTCAGAAAAGTTTTCTTCCTTAATACTCAAACTCTTTTAACGTTATAACAACAAGGAAAATGGGGAGAAATAACTCTCTAAGTCAACCTTCACTAGGATATATTTCAAAGAAAAATATTTATTTCACTCTCTACATGTTTCGAACGTATAAACGTTCATCTATCATCATTCTAAAAATTCATATTGAAATTTAAAGTTTGCCTACACTTATTCCTAACTACATATATCCAAGGAACGTAACTACATTCAATACTTCAGTTACTTCCTCCAAAAAACATTTTTCAAAAAAAAACTTGTTTTTTCCATAACTTTAAAAAAAAAATTCTCAACCTTCAACTCAATATTTTAGGCACTACCTCCAAAAATGTCACCACTATGTTTTATACCATGTGTGTACCAGTGGCGGTTCTTGGTCAATTTAGCAGGGCGGTCAATACAGAGAAAAGAAATGCGCCGCAGGCAAAAATTTTTGGGTGCCACGCCCTTTTTTGTTAATATTTCTTGTCTTTGAAAAGGAAAAATATAAGCAGATAATCCGGAACTTACTATATATAATATTATATTAGAAAAAAAAAGAAAAAACTTACCCTCTAACATTTTGTGGGCCGGTACATGACAAGGCAAACAAAAATACTGGATTGGCCAAAATTATGAACCCGAGTATGAACCAATCGGCGTTTTAATAAAAAATGTTTTTTGTATTAGCGTTGTTGTCGTTTTGTCTTTGTGTATTTTTTGTTTTACATTTGTTTAAATTTTAAGTCAATTTTTCTGTCTTTTGAATTTGCGAAATAGTCTATAACTAGCTCGTTAAAATTTGGAATGTTTTTTATTAAAGATTTTTCCATACTTAACATCGCCAAAGCACATAATCTGTCCTGTGTCATAGTGTTCCTTAACAAACTTTTAATTCTTTTTAAAGTAGAAAAACTTCGCTCACTTTCCACCGTCGTCATTGGTAGAGTGCATAAAATATTCAAAATTTTAATAGTTTCTGAAAAAGTAGTGGTTAAATTTAGGTTGTAAAAAAGCGTCAGAAGAGCTGCAGCGCCATCGTTTTCACGGAAGTCATCTCTGTCATAAATTACGCTTAATTCTGTTTTTAGTTTAGAGGAATCTATATCAACGTATGTGTTTTTACTTAACTTTAAAGTATCGTCTGGAATTTGCTGCTTAAACTCAATAAATTTTTCTTTACGAAATAATTGTTCTAGGACAAATTTAAACCGATTATCAATTTCTACTACAATAATATCACATATTTCTAGAGATATTCTTTTTTTCGATTCCAGTACTGTTGTCTTCTGTCGTTTGTTGGAATTTTCAACGTGGTGCATTCTATCATCGTTTAAAATCTTTCTCGAATTTTTTGAATAGCCCGTTTAAAATTAAATATCAGTTCGTATACGTCGGTAGCAACTAGTTTTCTTTTCTGTAATCCTTTAAATAATATTTCGGATTGTGGTAAAATTAAATGAAAAATATTAAGCCAATACAAAAAATCGCTGTTGTTTAAATAGTTTAATAATCCTGTAGCTTGTTGTAAGGTACTGTTATCTTCCTCTAAATCAATGATTCTCTCTAAGCAAAGTTTAATGTTTTCTTGGTGTTCAAAAACAGTTTCTACACACCTTGTATTAAAGTACCAACGTGTTGGCGCGGCTTTGGGGAGGCGCCTTTGTACTACTTCATCCAAGACTTCAGTTCTTTTAGGAGACCTTCCAAAAAAACTTGAAAATGCGTGCAAATTGGCAAAAAATATCTTAATGCATTTTTCTTTACTAGCGGCTTTTTGTAATATTAAATTTAGCTGATGGGCATAGCAGTGAACAAAATGGGCATTTGGATACTTTTCTTTAATCTTATTTTGGACCCCCCAAATTTCCCACTTATTACTGAAGCGCCATCGTAACATTGAGCAATTAATTTTTCTGGTCCAACCCCTAAAGTTTCCAGTTCTTGAAAAATCACTTTTGCCAAATCATCGGCCGTTTTTCCTTCCGGTTTTATAAATTTCCAAAACCTTTCAAAAATTGTTCCTTCCAAAACATAGCGAATTATTAAAACCATTTGGGTTTTATTTGAACTATCTGTGGTTTCGTCTACTTGGATTCCCAAAAATGGAGCCTTCTTTACGTCTTTTTTGATATATTCATGTGCGACAAATAAAATCGAATCCAGTAAATCGTTTTGAATAATTTTTGAAACTCCTTTAAAAGATTTACTGTTTTCCAAATGGTCTTTAAAAATTGAGTCCTATTCTGCCACAAAATTTATAAGCCCTCGAAAAATTCCAGGATTTACTGAAGACTCAGTCTCATTGTGACTCCTCAAAGCTAGTTCAAATGCCCCACAAAATTTAATGCAGTTTAATATTTTATTTAAAATGTGCCGATTTTGAGTAACAGTTTCATTAAAAACTTGCACTGATTTTTTGTAGGCACTGTCAAGTTGAAGTCGAATGTCTACTCTGCCAAGTGCTGAAAAACTCACCATGCACTTGATATGTTCTGCAGCCATGGTATGTTTTTTAATTTTTTCCTTTAAATGTTTTAAATCATTTACCCCTGTTTTAGTCCAAAAATCAGATGAAGAGGAAAACAACAAACATGGAAAGCAGAAAAACATGTTCTTGTCTTTGCAGCCACATATAAACTCACACAAATCATACATTGTTTTTTAAAAATATCTATTTACAATTTTATTTTTGTCCTGAGTGACTTGTTTTAACGTAAGTTCCGGCAATGGCCGACCAAGCTGTTTAAATTCCAGACTTTTTTCGAATGATAAACCATTGCTTTCTTTAAAATACACAATTTCACAAACAACACAGCGGTCCGACATATTAACTGTTTAACACCTAATTAATTAAAAAACAAAACTAATTAAATATTACCGAAATTACATTCCATTAGAATAATTGGAACCACGCTCGACAAAACAGTCAAAACACAGTGTTATGTGAACACTGACTGCCACCCACAATTTCCATATGAAATAATCAATATCACGGATTAATAATCGATAGACGTCAGCCTTTTGTCAATCTGCATCGGAGATCGGAGATCGAAGAGAGACACGCATGGGTGGTGCATAGGTCGGAGGTTAGACTCGACATGACATGTGACCTATCGCATGGAACCAGTGATCTCGCGGTCAATGCCTAGCGTAGTAGTTTCTCTCGATTTAACGCGTTGATTTCTTCTATGATTCTTTCTCGCTCTAATAAATCACGGGCCGCTATGCAAATAGAATTTTACATTTAAATAAGCCGGCTATATTTGGCAAAATGATGTTCAAGATACTATTTTAGATATTTTTGGATGGGTTAAATGTTAAATTTAGAGTGTTTAAATTATCATATTGACTTTTTATTTATGGGAGGTCAATGACCATTTGACCCTATTGTTAAGCCGCCACTGGTGTGTACTACCTAACTATGTAAACATATGATACATCTGCCCTATACCCACATGTAACTTCTTCTTACACCGAATAACAAGATTTTCCTTCAATAATATGCTTCACCACTAAAGTCTCTTCATTTTCATTATCGTTACCTACCACATAAAGGTTTTACCTCGTCACTTTGAATTTTTGAAACACTATAACATAACAACGGTTATCCCAACTTTATCTATATAACTTGGTAGTATGTTTTTCTCTCCTACTTCTATGGAAGTTTTTCAATATTTTTTCTTTATTTAATTAATTTCCTCAAAAGCTCTATGAGGATGTCACTGGCAATTTCCTAACTAGGTAACTTTTTCCATATGAATTATTCTCCTGAAGATGAACGTTTATACGTTCGAAACATACAGTGAAATAAATATTTTTCTTTGAAATATATCCTAGTGAAGGTTGAGTTAGAGTGTTATTTCTCCCCATTTAACTTACAACTTCACTTCAAGTATGGATTACGTCTTCAAACAAGGAAAATGCACTCGAGCAGTTTTAACACAATATTCTTTTAGTAGAATTATTTTTCATTTTTATTACATTCTAGATCCCTAAAAAATTATGACAAAAGTGGTAAATTTACTGCCTCGTATATTCGTTGGTATTCAAGAGAAGGTGACCAAGTCCATAGAAATATATGTGGACTTGGTCCCTTTCTCTTATGTACCGACGATATGTGGTAGCCATATAGTAAAATCCATTATTTCCTGAAAAGCCTAGGAATTTTATGAAAGGCCGGCATATAGTGTAGAGAAATATTGTTACGCTATCTGTCTCGGTTTTTTGTAAAAAGCCTAACATTTTAGTCATATAGTGAACTAATTATCTCAACAACAATCCGCTATATTTAAAACTCGGTATTTAGTGAAAAGACGCTATATCAGTCAGATAGTGTTAGTAACATCTCTTGTTAATTCGTATTTTTGTGAATGTTTGAATGAAACAATATTAGAAAAAACAGAAGCAAAATTGTCTGTGGAACATTATAATCTCTTTTATAAAGATGAAACAACAAAGCGTCTTATATACAATGAACAACAATTAAATGAGGTATAAGCATTTACAGAGCAAATCGCAAGGGATAGGTCCAGATATACACAGAACGACTTGTAAAAATGTGTTTTCGCGTACTTATTTAATACCTTACCATAGGCATAAAATAGTAATGCTGAGACGTAATTGTCCGCCTTATTTAAAATGCGTATACTTATAGTAAGAACAATAAAAACAGAATTAGTAAAGTCTATACGAAGTCAGTGTAAACAGTAAGGAAATGGGGTACGATCAATTTCCTATAGCTTTGCATTGAAATAAAAATCATAATCCGTATTGACCGCTCCTTGTAGAAAGTCTACGTGGACTTCATGAGTTTATCGTGACAAAATGAGGGCGGGATAACAAGACTAGCGCCTTTGATTGGTCCCTGCCAAGGGACTGGTAAAGTGTTTTTTTATATATTGTTCAACTTGGGAGCATTAATATGATTGTTTAGGTAGGCATTTTGAAAAATATAATAAAATATTTTTTCATTTTCATTGTCGTGTTGCACGCCTATAAAGGAAAACCCGGCTATGGGTAGAGTTTTAGGTTTTATGCTGTTTACACTGACTTCGTATTATAGACTATAGACTATAGTCACTTTGGCTTTATCTGACAACAGCCTATATGCCGTCCTAATAAGATATAACTATAAAAATGTATTATACATGTATGTTATATACATTTTTACTTCTTACCTCATTTAATTGTTTATTATACGCACGCTTTGTTATTTTATCTTTATTAAAAAGATTATAATGATCCACAAACAATTCTTTCTCTGTGATTGTTTTATTTAAACATTTACAAAAATTACAAATAAACAAAATCCGTTATTAAACATTATCTGACTGACATACCGTATTTTCACTTAATGCTGAGTTTCAAATACGGCGGATTATGTAGAAGTAATTAATTCACTATATGCCAAAAATGTTAGGCTTTTCACGAGAAGCCGAGGCAGATAGCGTAACAATATTTTTATACACTACATGCCGGCGTTTCATAAAATTGCTAGGCTTATCATGAAATGACTGATTTCACAATACGACTACGACATATTATATGTCAACAAAGTCCTCAGGATTTTATGCGCACTGGGATAGGTTTACATTTCAATTTGAAAAGGTGAGCAGGACCGGACGTATTTGTTTACCTAGTTAAGGTAACTATTCAATACTACAAAAAAAAAAACACCACAATATACCTTTATTTGGTCAAAATGGAAGTATAGAATTTTCAACAGTAATATACCGATAGAGGATGATAATTTTCACGAAATATAATTTTTACTTATAATCTGATAAGATCCCGAAAGCTTTAGTTCGAGGGTCTTATCTTTGATTATAAGTGAAAATTATATTGAGTGAAAATCTAGTTTTGAGTGAAAAACAACGGTATGAAGATAAGATGCCGCTTATAGATGTGTATTTTATTGGATAATTTACTGAATTCGAAATAAAAGCCGTTTGTTATAAAGGAAAATATGCAAACACATCATTATGATTTACTTTTAATTTTATAAATGTGCCACATCTAACAATTAATTAAAAATCCAAGACTAAATCAGACGCGTGGAACGTCAAAAATCAAATTCGCTTTTTTCATCACGGTTGCCATGAAAACGCCAAGATTTCTTAAGCTCACGTCAAAGCAAAGCACACTGGGTTTAATCTTGCATACATTTTGTCATAAAACATTTCTTTAAAAATGTCAAAATTAAGTTAAGTTTATGCCCTAAAATCACCTCAAAAATGTGTGTCACTTTTATTTTGTAGGGGTTATAATATTTATTTATTAAACTTGATTTCTTAATATAAATTACTGTTTGTTTGACAAAAAGCTACTGTGGTCTTACCGAGCTAGTCGTAGGTCTTATCGGGTAAGACCACGTCAAGGTGGTTGCTATGAAAATTAGCGTTCTGATTGATTCTATATATGTGAGGTAAATTATCATTATAATGCTTTTAAATGGACCCAATCAACATGGCAAAAAGTTAACATAAAATACATTTAATTATTAAACGTACAAAAATTAAATTTAATAATCAAGGAACAATCCTTTATGTCAAAACACAAAATATAATTTTCAGTGTAAATATACCGCAATGCAAAACATATATACAGAAAGAAGAACAATGGCATCAATGACAATAGTATGATTCTGAACCCTAGTAGATGATGCTTTCTAAGGAAGGAATAGATGATTGCACTCATTTTTTGATCAATGAATCTTAGCTTTTGCTTGCTCACGTAGGTAAATTTGTCTTGGTATTATACGGTCATAGTAAACTAACTAGTACAAGGAACTTGGATCATCGAGTAGGTAATAAAATTGAAATAGGATAAGCACAGTTAGCCACACGAAGCCAACAAGAAATCAAGTTTTCTATTGTTACAATTTCACAGATATGATAAACAATTTATTATTTAAACATTTGAATATGATTTTCACTTATTCATTTTGATCATCATATCTTGGATTATGACATACCAGTTATAAGATACAAGGACGTAGGGTCATCGAGTGGTTGTAGGATAAGAACTTATTTTTTTTATCAATAAATCTTAGGTTTTGCTTGCTCACGCCATAATTTAGGGGAATTTGTCTATGTATTATACAGTCATAGTAAACTAACTAGTACTACGAACTTGGATCACTGAGTAGGTAATAAAATTGAAATAGGATAGGCACAATTAGCCACAAGAAGCCAACAAGAAATCAAGTTTTATATTGTTACAATTTCACAGATATGATAAACAATTTGGTATTTAAATACATTTATTTCAATATGATTTGCACTTATTCATTTTCATCATCATTTCTTGGATTATGACATTCCAGTTGCGATTTTCCAATAGTTTATGAACTAGATGCCGGGGGTAGCCATTTTTGTTAAGGTCGGTCTTGATGTAGTTAGTTTCCTGTTTAAGGGCTTCATTTAAATTACAGATGGTAATTGCTCTATTCACAAGCGTTCTTACTATGCCATGTTTTGTGCTGCTTGAGTGATTTGAAGTGTAATTCAGATATTGACCTGTATGCGTGGGGAAAATCGCAAGAATCGGCCAAATACACAAAAGAAGCCAGTAGAGTCACAATCAACACTCAACATTCCGTATGTCAAAGGAGTATCTGAGAGAATTAAAAGACTAGGACAACGATACAACATTAATACTGTATTCAGCTCAAAAGACACTTTAAGAAGCCATCTGACAAAGACGAAACCATCAAGTCAAAAAGATAGGAAAAACTGTGTTTATCAGATTCCCTACGAATGTGGCAGATCCTGCATTGGTGAGACTAAAGCCACTTGAAACTAGGGTCAAGGAACACAGAAACAACACGCTTAAAGGTAAAACCGAAAAATCAGGGGCAGCTGACCATGCCTGGACACACGGTTATCACATTAATTGGACAGAAGCTCGAATCCTGCACAAATAACACCATTGGAGGAAGTTCAAGGAAGCTGCTACCTATACCAGAACCCAGATTGTTTTAGTAAGCCCTCACTAGATAAGAAATATCTGGAAACCTTTGTTAAGTAGATGTAAACTTAAAATACCGCACAAGAATTAAACGCATGACTGCACCCATCTCAGTCATGCTCCAGTACATCTAGCTAGTATAAATAGAGCTGTAGTTACTTTACTTATTTAGTATTCACCTGAAGAGGATACTTACCAGTTGAAACGTTGTGATGTAAAACAAATTAAAGACAATGCAAGTCCAAAACTATTCTATCATTCAAGTTAGAACTTTCTACAACAAATAAATATGTATTATTAACTACTTACCGGAAACACAAGAGAACGATAATAAAAGTTCTGAAAAGAATTATAATTAGGAAGACAAGACACAAAAAGGTTTAAAAAATTTAAGTCAACAATGGACAAATTTTAAAAAATAATTAAATTAAATAGTCCAATCATTCTACAATTATTTCTTTATCTGGAACGTTTCATTGGCAACGCAACCATAGAATGGTGCCCAGAAGACGTTAGGTTATGTTTTTTTATTCACCTTTATAATAAATAAAGATGGAAAGTTGTAAATCACATTGTCACTTAACCGTCGAACAATAACGCACGAGTAAAGAACCACTGTGAATACTGTACTTTAAAATAGAACATCTACGCATCTTATGAATTTTCCTGCAAGTGCTTTCCATTTTTTTAAAGTTTCTTACTTCAAGATAATCGCTTGGGGGCCCAGCTTCTCTGGCTGCGCCCCTGCTTTGACGCTAGGATCGCCTTATTTCTTTTTTATACTTTCTAAACTAAAATTGTAGTGTTGTGCAGAATATTGATGAAGTATAAAAAAGAAACGCTATCCCTGACAAGAAAAGGCTTTTTTGGGTAAGGTGGAATTACTTTATATTCTAAATATGTCCCCTACCTAAATCCATAAGTTTTTATATTATCCCAAAATATTCTTATAATTAAATCAAATAATAATAGCTTTTTGCCCTGGTACATGGCAACTGGAGTTACTAGAAATCCCTGCACACGTTATGCCATTATTCATACAGGGTGTTCTAGAATTGACGTATTATATTTAAACTAGAATGATAGAAGCTGGGTGCAGTCATGCATCTCAGTTATGCTCCAGTGCATCTAGCTAGTATAAATAGGGCTGTAGTTACTTTACTTATTTAGTATTCACCTGAAGACGACTGGAGATACTTACCAGTTGAAATGTTGTGATGTAAAACAAATAAAGACAATGCAAGTCCAAAACTCTTCTATCATTCAAGAAACATCATTGTCTCCAACCTTCAAATAGACACATATTTAAACTCATCATAAATGATATGAAAACATGATTCTTTCATAACAAGCGCGCAAAGTGTTACTTTTTCGCACGTATTCTAACTTACTGTATAGATGAATGACACGAGGCGGAATTCGGATTAGTTTTATGTGCGGAAAAGTCATTTTGGCACGTGTTAGGAACAACATTTTTCCAAAGAGCTTCATATTAGATAACAACAAAAATGAAAATATACTCAATTATTTTTAATTAACCTTGAAAGAAAGAACTATACCTACAACAAAAAATGACAAATTAATAGTAAGATAAAAATTAAATTATTTGTTACAACAGAAGTATTATTAAGAGCTAACAGTAGTCGATGAGTCATCACGAACAAATACTGCTTTTTCCCCACATCGTGTATACTGTACCTGCGTCTGGCGATGGCAAAGTGAAAGATTTCTTTTTTTAATTTAGAAAATATTATATAAACGAATTTCACGAGATTGAAAGGACGCGGCGTCAGTGGAGATTTTGAAAATTATATCGGGGCATGGAATTTTGATCTGAATACTGCTATTCACCTGAAGACGACTGGATATACTTACCAGTTGAAACGTTGTGATGTAAAACAAATAAAGACAATGTAAGTCCGAGACTCTTCTATCGTTCAAGAAACATCATTGTCTACAACCTTCAAACTAGAAGTTCTTTTGAATCCGAATTTTTGTGTTACATTTTCAACTAGACCAACCAGGAAACAATGCCGCGTTTCATGCTGGTAAGGAACGCTCTTAACTTATTACAAATTGATTGCAGATCCGGTCAGTTCATTTAACGCGAAAGGGCAGTTAACATTAGGGCTTGATACATGTTGATTTAACTTAAGACAGTTAGGTTGACCAAACTCAAAAGGGCAGCTATTTATATGGCTTGATGAAGGCTGACTTGTAGATGGGAAGTACAAGGCCAATATTTTATTTGACACTTTTTTAAATCGTCGAATTATCAATATAGCTCTCAGTGACAGTCGTCGAGTTCCAGACTCCGAGTCGCGTGTGGTTCCTACTCCAGAATCAGGCAACATTGTAGCCGAGGAATCACGGAAACTATGTCCTATATACTGCTCCCTATTATTCAATTGTAGATATGCAGATATGATATTGAGTTCTTCATGCGTCTTGTCTATACAAAAAACGCCTGTGCCGAGTGGATGGTTTTCGGAAATTTGCATGTATATAATAGAGTTGTAAATAATAAAATAGTGGAATTTAGTGTCCGTTAAAATATATAAAGAAAAGAAGCTTAGCGGCAAGCGGACAGGTAGTGCGTCTATCTTTTGCATTAAAGTACACAGGGACGCCAAAGGTAATGGAATCCCTGGGGCACAGGTAGACAATGACAGGCTGTTTCGTTCTTGTTAGAACTCATCAAAAAGCCATAACCCGTAAGCGACCCCCAGTACAGCGAGTCTGTTCTTTCAAGGCGTTTGAAATGAAAACGCGATGAAAACCCAGTAACGCCATCAGTAGGAATCAACTCAATGCACAAGATAGCCTGTCCGCTTGCCGCTAAGCTTCTTTTCGTTGTAAATAATGTTCCGTATTTGTTTCATTGGACACTACAAAGATTAAACTACTTTATCTTGTTCAAGAAAAAAATAAACAAAAAAAAAGGGGGGGCACCGAAAATCCAAAAGTAGGTTTTTAAAATAAGGCGCAAGCAAACTTTTTTAAAATTTTAAGTTCATTGCCATGAAATGAATAAGTAGTTAGCAATTCGATACTCACATACATTTACTAAATTATTGTAATCGCCTGTCCTGAGCTCTCCTAGGCACACCGTTTCTGCATTAGGACTATTTTATTTACAATCAATGATAATTTTTTACAAAATCTATATAAATAACAAATTAAATCCCTAACAGGTTTTTGCAAATATATTCGGACCTTTTTAATCGTTCCTCATGAATTTCTCACACTTGCTTACGAAGTTCCGGCTAAATTGGATTTAGTTTCTTCAAATAAATAGACCGTATCATTTTTTCCCAAGTGCCTTTTGACCTTTTATCAGAGTTTCCTAAACGGGTAACATGTGTAGCTCGGAAGGCAGGATATATTTCCTAACCTGAAAACATTTTTTACAAAATATATTCTTCCGACAAAATCGTCCGAATAAAATTTAATATGTCACCTTCAGGTTCAAGCACTTTAATAAATTATGTCATAAATATTAAGTTGGATCAGTAGAACAATCCTAATTTCAGCAATTCTTTTTCGGGCCATTGGCACCTCACCGCAACGATTGTTTTTGGTTTTCTGTTTACAGTCTATTTCAGAAAGATGTAGGGTAATAAAAGCTTATTAGGTATGTAAAGGGACTACAGAGTGACCTAACGAATATATTTCATTGCAAAATTATTTATTTTTATCAAGTGCAGATAGTACCACCCGGGTTGGGTCAATTTATGGGTTTTACCTATTGTTATCTATTCAAACACTGAAAATGGTGTGACAAAAGCGTGCATTATGTACCAGGTGGTCAACTAAGAATGACCGCCGGCCATATCTCAGAAACTAGTAATCGTACAGCATCCGGGTGAATGTTTTTATGATAAAAGTGCCCAAGAGAAAATGCTGGAAATTATTTTTAAGTTCCGCATTTTGCCGCAAGAGGGCGTAATTGAAAAGTTAATTTTAAAATTTTACATATCTCCGAAAATTCCACATTAAAGTATATTTTTGATAACACCATTAAAAAGCTTGGACAATTATGCGTCATTTTGGTCTTATGCTCATTGGCGTACCAACTTAAGTTAGAGGTGTTGAAAGTGTAATCAGTTAAATCGCTGTAACTTTTAAACGACTTATCCGATTTTAGCAAACTAAAGACTGCTTGGAAGAGAAATGTATGCACTTTCACCAATCGTATTTAGTTGTCCATAATAGTTCTAAAAAAATGCTAGAGGGCGCAATTTGTAATAATAACACATTTTTTGATTTTACTACGAAAAATTAAATCATACGGTATAATTATGATACCATAATCGAAAAGTAGATGAAATTTGCTAGAAAAAATATTAAAACCGCAGCTCGATATCTCCATTCGTTTCAGCGTTATCGCCAATAGAATAATTTTTAAAACTAAACGATTATATATTTTTTAGTAAAAAAGTGGTACGCCACTGATATTTTTCCATGTGGCTATTATTTCTAATTAGCCTGGTCAATACTGCATAAAAATGGTTGCTTGCGTTTTTCTCCTCAGGCACACCGTTCTTAATTAAAATAATTAAATTAAATTAGCTCTACTATTATTATTAACACTGATTTATGCAAAATTTTGTTTTATAGAAATTGGTGGAAATGACCACCTTCACTTAATAGGCATGCATAAAGCTAATTTAATTTAATTATTTTAATTAAGTACGGTGTGCCTGAGGAGAAAAAAGCAAGAGACCTTTTTTATGCAGAATTGACCAGGCTAATCAGAAATAATATCCACATGGAAAAATATCAGTGGCGTACCACTTTTTTCTAAAAAATATATAATCGCTTAGTTTTAAAAATTATTCTATTGGCGATAACGTTGAAACGAATGGAGATATCGAGCTGCGGTTTTAATATTTTTTCTAGCAAACTTCATCTACTTTTCGATTATGGTATCATAATTATACCGTATGATTTATTTTTTCGGAGTAAAATCAAAAAATGTGTTATTATTGCAAATTGCGCCCTCTAGCATTTTTTTTGAGAACTATTATGGACAAATAATACGATTGGTGAAAGTGCATAAATTTATCTTCCAAACAGTCTTTAGTTTGCTAAAATCGGATAAGTCGTTTAAAAGTTACAGCGATTTTACTGATTAAACTTTCAACAGCTTCCCCCTCCCCCTCTTATTAAAGTCGGTAGGCCAATGAGCATGAGATCAAAATGATGCATAATTGTCCAAGCTTTTTAATGGTGTTATCAAAGATATACCTTAACGTGGAATTGTCGGAGATATGTAAAATTTTAAAATTTACTTTTCAATTACGCCCTTCTGCGACAAAATGCGGAACTTAAAAATAATTTCCAGCATTTTCTCTTGGGCGCTTTTGTTATAAAAAAATTTACCCGGATGCTGTACGATTACTAGATTCTGAGATATGGCCGGCGGTCATTCTTAGTTGACCACCCGGTACACAGTTTAGGTACATTTATTTTTTGTTAAACATTATAAAAAAAATACAAAGCAAAAAATACATTATACAGAAATTAAATTATAATAAATCATAATATTCTTCGCCATTCGAGGAACTGTCATCTCCTCTTGACGTTATAATTAACGGGTCGACGGTGTGATCAATCAGGTGGTCAAGATCCCACATTTCCTCCTCTTCTTTTTTGTCATGATGGACTGCTTTTCGCCAGTTCTCTGGTGTCACTTTAAGTAGCTTAACCTCTTTCATTTTGAATGTTATTATGTGTCTTGCTACAAATCCTTTCACTTGCGCCCATATAAGTTCTATAGGATTTAGTTCGCAATGATATGGCGGTGTATGCAGCACAGTTACACTATGTTTTTCAGCTATATCTTCCACGGCATATTTCATAAAACGATGTTTGTGTAAATTTGCTATATCTAATAGTTCCTTCTTTATCAATATTTTTATTCTTTGGTTAGTTCATAAATAATTTAATTTTTATTTGGTAATTTTTGGGTTTACAAGGTTACACAAAAAACAACTCATTTTAATGTAACGACGTTTCGTACGTTTTGTCGTACTTTTTCAAGCTTTATTCATCTAAATATATAAAAGTGATAAATATAAAATACATACACAATTTTCAAAATAACAAAAACATTTTGTAACATTTTCTTATCATATACAATAATAGTCTTCGAAACTAAATAAAAATTTGAATAAAATAAGGAAACGTACCTTGGAGTTGCTTGTATTATGTTGAACTGAAGTTTTATTTTATGCGTTTAGCGAGGCTCCATATATAAAAAAACAAAATAACAAAACACCAAAAAAGATCAGATACCGTTTATACGTCGTTACATTAAAATGAGTTGTTTTTTGTATAACCTTGTAAACCCAAGAATTACCAAATAAAAATTAATTACAAAGGTTAAGAAACACTTTATCATAAATAATTTAATGCACAAAATTTACCTGCGCCTATGGCCAACAGCGAAATAGAGCCGAACTGGACGGAATTTCCCATTTTATTACTCTACACCTTTCTGAAATAGACTAATAAACAATGCTTTTACCCAGATGTTTAACTAATTAATGAATGGGTTTATTTAATACATTTTATTATACTATACATTCTACACAGTAAAAAGTTCAAGTGATTAACAACGAATGTCGGCAGAAAACCATCAATGCCTTAAGTGGTCCATTAAACATCCCTTAAACCATATTTGTTGGGTAAATTCTTCTTAATCACTATTTTTTTATTATAAATCTCATTTACTCCATTAAAAAACAAACAGAAAAGCCTCATATTCGGTGTTTATCAATAAAAATTCTAATTTGTGTTTTTAAAAATAATGTTCAATATTCTAGCATAAAAGTAGACTGGTTGTAATTTTTTTGTACTACCACAGCCTGCTATATAAAAATACTGCAATCGGCTTTGTATTTGGTTTTATTTTTTTATTAAAATAGCTTTAAAAAGGGGAAAACAAAACAAAAACATTTTTTAGACTCGTAATTTACGGCCCAAAATATATTATTCCCGAAAAATTATCAATGTTAGTGTGGGGAGAATATAATAAATATTTACAAAAATATTATTTTTTCTGGATTCTAAGACAAGAAGTTTTAAATCCACTTGAAGCTAAACAGACACAAAATCACTTTAGAGGTTTTTTTTTAAATAGAAGAATGATAGAAGGGTTTTGGAATTGCTTTGTCTTTATTTGTTTTAAATCACAACGTTTCAACTGGTAAATATCTCCAGTCGTCTTGTTGTGACTAACTGGAGCATACTGTTGATGACTGGAGATACTTATTAGTTGAAATGTTGTGGAGTTAAACAAATAAAGACAATGCAAGTCTTCTATCACTAAAGACACAAAATCTTTATTTGAAGATAAACTGCCACTGTCAATTTAATAGAGTTAACTTTTTTATGTTGGTAAGTTAGATGTGTTATCGCTTTTACAAAAAAAGTATATCTTCATAAACTGATCTATATTATGAAATATATATGGTCATAATAAAGTAAGCAACAATTGCTGCCAACTAAATCCTCATATTTTATTCCGATAAATTTCTGTATCTCCCTAATAACTTCGCTGGACCTGTCTAATGGATTTTCCGAATTTCCTTTACATTCCTTTTACTAAGTCACGGTTGATATTATGTCCATTTTCCCCCAAATCCGTGCTGCCGTTTGGTAAATTCGTACCACATTCGGTACAATTTCGGTCTATTACAGGTAATTATAAATAATGCCCATATGAGTTTTTTGTGTTGTGTATATTTTTCCTCGTCGTTCGCTGCCAGAGCCATTCCTAAGATGATCTACAGCTTAACGTGGATTCCGAACCACGATCCTCAGTGATATGACACCCCCCAAGGGCTATCAAACCTTGGTTTTTTGACATTGATGATTGACATATCGATTGGGTAGTGCGTACCTACCTTCTTCCACACCCCACGGGAGGTCCGATCTCATCCAGCCTGGTAACTGGCATGAATTAATACTAAATTTGGGACATATCTTTTTTATTAAGTCGAATGCCAGTACCTCACCTTCGTGCCATTGCCGCGGTCACCCTATATGTGTCTGTGTTCTGGTTAATGATAGTCACTTGTCGTTCCAACATTCAGCCAGCTTGTTCTTTGGACCTAACAATAAAAAAAAAGACTTAAACTTTCAAGACTAGTTCTGATCCCGTTTTCAGAGAGGAAGTTATAAAAAAAAAATTTAAAATTATTAGGTCTACAAATGAACAATCTTGGCTCTTAAGAACAGAAAAATACATGGTGATTCCTAAGTTGATACTTCTGTTTTAGCTGTGTATAGAAGGTATTAAAATAAACAACATTTTCAAATACCTTTTTTCAAAAAACTCAAAAATAAGATACTTACATTCATTTATTACACTATGGATCAAATACGATCCTGCCTAACTTGCCCGTTGAATAACATTAAGTAACTTCTGGGTGTAGGATGAGCCTGCAAGGGAAAGCCTTCTGCGTGCACATTAAATTAGCAACTACCATATCTACTAGTTCATTGTTTTCAAATTTTACCATTTTAACGTGTCACCAATTTAAAACTATCTTGCTTCAGAAAAACACACCGTAGGAGATCGCCAAATAAATAACTGACGACCGACCCGTAAATTGCATGACTAATAAGACAAAAACAACATGAAGTATATCAGGCTACGTTTTGATGACCAATCCCGCACTTAGATTTTTTACTTCTGTATCTCGCCTATTTTTAAGTTTTTTGAAAAAAGGTATTTGAAAATGTTGTTTGGGTTTGTTTTAATGAATTCTATATGCACAGCTAAAAAAGAAGTATTAACCTAGGAATCACCCTGCATATCTTCGTATTCACTGAAATTTGGTATTATGGCTTGACGACAAAACCGCTGAAAGATTCCAAAGAAAGAGTTACAAAGGACTGATGCGTTTATTTTTATTTGAAACGTCAAGCAATTAATAGCTGTCTTTTAATAATAAGAATTAAATCAAAAATCCAATACTGACATAAAATGTACAACCATAACAAAACTAAACAAATCGTAATACATTCAATCTACGAATCAAACGTTTACCGCATTTCACAGCATCACAACAATCAACAAATTTTCACATCTTGAACACAATTCTTCAAAAATAATTTTATAACATGTCATTAGGCAACTCGACTTTTTTCTGTTTAACCACACACATTTAAATAATGGTTTAAGCAAATAAGTTAAAACAAGTAGAACGCGCACACCCCATAATTAAAAGCTCGAGTCTGAAAGTATGGCGTTGTTTGGTCTCATATAAACTCAGGTCTGTTGACGCAGCCTGAAAATGACGTAAATTATGCTACATTGAGAAGATAGTAGATTTTCTTTATTTAACCACTTGGATATTAAATATTTATACATACATTTTGGTACAATTTTTTATAAATTCTTCGTACATTAATAAAATTTGCTGCGATAACATTGCCCCGAATAAATAGACCGTACCAATTTTTGGCCAAGGGCTTTGTGACCTTTTATATCCTTGTAACTTGTGTAAATTGAAAGATAAATTCTCTTCGCAAAAATATTTTGTTATTGTAATATTTAATCTGTTTGCCTTGATTTCTTTTTAGCCATTCTTATCATTTCTTAAGGGGATGTCTTAAATTTTACGCAGTAATAATTTACAATCTGACTACCTGTCTTCAATTGCTAGTATAGGTCGTGCATTGTAGCTTGAGCCCTGAGATGCGCAGATGATAGAAAAGGAGAGTCGGTGTACGACAGAGACACCTAATACCGCATTTTAGTAAAGTACAGTCCGCGTATAAAGTAAAAGTGCGATTTGATTGATAAATCCGTAGTAACTGCTAATCCTGTTTGCTCATCGGGCCCTGTTATGCAAAAAGCAACCAACCAATAAAATTTTAATGAGTTAATTCTTTTTAATTATTTAAATTTTCGGAAATATTTTCAAAACTAAAACTTTATTATTCAATATGTAAAATATATTGTAATTTTATTACTCTAACAGTAAAATTATTTTATATATTTTGACCATACAAACTTAGATACATTGAGGGTTAGTGGCTTTTTGCATAATATGGCCTAATTATGTGTTTATTATGCTTTTATGGCTGCCCTTTCTTGGAACAATATACGTATTTACTCATATTCATATGTGTTTAAATTGTTGGTAATCCTCAGTCATAGGGTTTCCATATTTAATGAGCATTTATTACTTCGCATCACTGGTTTTTTAATAATTTTATTATGGCCGACACAATTTCGACTTTATATAATGTATGAACAAAATATGTTAAGAGTGTAAGTTTTAAAAGTACATGTATCACTATCAGTGGCACACCCAAGGGGGGTTTTGGGGGTTAACACCCCCCCCCCCCCCTTGAAATAAATAATTTTTCGATAAAAATATCTATTAAAAAATAAATACAGTAATAACTTTTTTCCAATGAACGTCCTACTTTTCTGATAGACTATACAGAAGTGTGCGTTTCAAAGATTATCAGAAGAATGAGCTCCCGGATAGCTCTGCCTACCTGTTGACTGCGCACCTAAAAGTCAGAGCTCAAGCTATATTGCACAAGCTTTAATGTGTCTGTTTCGATTTTTTTTTAGGGAATTTTAGGGTTTTTAGATATTTTATACGTATTTGTGAATTATTGTAAGAACAAAACATCTTCTTAATGATCGGATAACATGACATAAAAGGCTGAAGTATACTTTGTAAAAGTATTACACAATTTTTCAAGGATTAGGTATCAAAAACCAAGATTGGTGATTTACTAATCTAGATCTGTAAGGGTCTTTTTTAATAGTTTTATGTATGTAATTAGTATGAGAATGTCAAGGGGAATTGGAGGACCTGACAAATGTAAACAAAGTAATACTGCAGTGGGTACTAGCACACGAAGGCATTACAGGGAATGAAAAATCCGATGAACTTGTGAAGAAAGGCTCAGAGAATACATCTATTGGTCCAGAACCGGCACTCTGGGTACCAAGGTGCACAGTGCGAGATGCCATAAAGCGATGGATCAGGAATGAATACAATCTACTGGACCAACAGACAGTGATTACACCATAGCAAATGCTTCATTGGGGATCCAGACCCGAGACTAACAAAACAGCTGCTTACATGAACAAGAATCAGCTGAGAGTTATTGCAGGAATTCTGACAAAACACATGGCTGTCGAGAATCATCTGCACGAAATGCAACTGTAGAATGAAATTATAAAAACAACTTAGAAAAACAGTACAGCACATAGTTTGCCATTGCGAGTCACTAGATCGAAAGAAGCAAAAAATACTCGAACAAAAAAAAACAGGAACCAGAGGACATCCTGACCCTCTCCCACGCTCATCTAAACAAACTAGTGCAAGGAACTCTGATCATCGAGTGTCAATCAAACAGGGTGAGCATAATGGGCCAAGCCTAGCCTAAGTGCATCCGTCATTTGAACCGGCCCTCGGAAGGAAAAAACACACTCTTGCGTTTCTTTAAGGGTGGGTTAAAAGAGGTCAAAAATTAACTTTGATTTTAACGGTTAGGTTAACTCCGTTAGATAAAATAAAATTCTCATTAACCTCCGAAAGTAAAAAAAATAATTTTTATCTACTTTCATTTAGTAATACAAATTTTACAGTTCTGTAAATCGTTTTGTAAGGGCATCTATTACAGCACTAGTTCTGTAATAGATGCCTTTACAGCACTAGTGCTGTAATGGAGAAAACGGTTTTATTAAAATTTTGCTGTTAAATAAAACCACACTTTTTAGAAGAATGATTTATTATTAACAATTATAAGATTAATTACCAATTATTAATTAAAATATATCACTTAAGGTTTATTATAAACATTAATAATACACTTTTTACAGTTAGAAAGTTGTATACCAGAAGTGGATGTGATGGAGCCCTTTATGTTCGAATTTCCAATCATTAAATCCGTGTCTGACCCCATGATCTTCTTTGCTATTTGTTTCTTATTTTCTAAAGAATTCTCAATGTAGCCTTCTGCCGTAGAAGAGGATTTTCAGCCACCATGACGCTTTAACATCTGCATATCTGCACCTTCATCAACTAGAATGGTCGCTGAGGACCTCCTAAAACAATGTCAACTGTATCCTTCGGGATTATTCAATCCAAGTTTTGTTGCAATCTTTTGTGGTATACTTCCAAAACTATTAATTCCGACAGGCTGGGAGGTGCATTTTCCTTTTCCATAAAATACAAAAAACCGCCTGTGAATTGCATTAAGAGGACGAAGTTTAGCATACTTTCGAAAAATACTTAAACAGTTGACACCTGTCACATTTCCTTCTGTTATAACAAATTCTTGCATAATTTTGGTTTTCGAGAATGGAATTGCTCATTTTGAAAAACGGTTTTATATTTTTGAATTTGTTTGACAAAGTTTCGACACTAACCATGCAAAACAGTAACTATGCGAAAGGTAACATAAAAAACTTGATTAGTAAACTTAATAGTAGGTGCATTTTTATTTTTAAAAAGGCCTTTTGCCAAATATTTTTATTCATAGATGAAAGTAGATAAAATTTTGTACAATATTCTTGTTGTAAATTTGTATTACTACACTCGAAGTTTTATTAAACTCGGCTGACGCCTCGTGTTGTAATATGAATCTTTACAACACGTATATCGTAAATAACTATTAACAACCTCAGCTTTAATATTTTTTAATTTAATAAATAAAAACAGTCATGGAGATAATAACAGTTAAATGTCTGATGATGAAATTAGTATTCTTATATCCAGCGTAGAAAGCGACCAGACACTGAGACACTGTAACTTTACATTAATTCTGTATCTACTATTGTGCCGATAAAAAACTGGGACAAGAGATTTACAAAAACAATGTAAGAAATACATATCCCCTAGACTATAAAAGGTGTCTAGAGCTAAAAAGGAAAAACATTCAAAATTTAAAAAGTAACCTAGGTTACATAATGGAATGTTTTGTATTTTTCGATACGGGGTGGTTAAATTTGAGAGACATCATATAATATGGATAAAGTAAATTTATTACATTTTTTTAAAGTCAAATATTTTATAAATTATTATATTTACCATTACCACAAAATAATAAATAAAGCTAATACAGGTAATAAAATACATTTAATAAAAAGAAAAAAATTGCGAACACAAAGTTTGTCAAAACAACACAAAATTAATATTTGGTCATAGAACCATTTCTGTTTATTACTTTTTGGAGCCTTTGTGGCATACTTAAAACTAAGTTTCTACATAATTCGACAGTTATTTCATCCCAAGCTTGATTTATCCTATGACGTAATTCATCCCTGTTTCTAGGTTGAAAATCATGTTTATACATAGATTTGACCATGGCACCCCAAATGTTTTCTATCGGGTTCAAATCGGGACTCTTCGAAGCCCAGGGAAGAACTGCTATGTTATTTTCTTGGAGAAAATTTTGTACAATGCGCGCTGTGTGTATTGGAGCATTATCATGCTGAAATGTGTAATTTTGACCGTATACAGCGTTTACCGATGGTATCATCACTTCGTTTAGTATATTAACGTATACTGCTGCAGTTAGTCTTCCTTCGACGATTTGGCAAAGTCCTGGTCCTCTAGCGCTAATCCAGCCCTAAACATTTATGGAGAAACGCCCACTTTGGTTGGTTTTGTGGGTGTATCTCTCATCATACCGCATGCCGGAAGGCCTATACACCCGAATTCTCCCATTATTGCATGACTGAAAAGTTTTCTCGTCAGAAAATATAACTGTTTCCCATAAATTTATTTGATTAATATATTCATGTGCAAATTCTAACCTGCCCTGTTTATTTATTTCCGTTAAAAAAATTTTATTGGCAGCACAACGGCTTCGTATATCGGAATTTCGAACCCTGTCTCTAGCGGTATTTGCAGAACCTGGAAAATTCGTCTCTTCTTTTGCCTTGATTGCAGTTTCGAAGGGATGATCCCTTAGATAATTAACCAGTCTTCTATCATGATCATCAGTAGAAATTTTAGGGGGACCAGAACCTGCATTCCTAATAATAGTCCCATGTCTTGCTATTTTTTGTTTTGCCAATAGCACGGTATTCTTGCTTACTCCCAGTTCATCTGCAATATCCCTAATAGCAACACTATCTCGCAACCGACTATAAATAATTGCCTTTTGCTGGGGGGTTAATTGTGGCATATTTACAAATAATATATGATTGTATGTTTGACGAGTCAATCATAAAGTGACAATCTTTATTGACATGCAAATTTTCATGACATTTTACTGGTACCAGGCTTGATGTAAAATTATTCTTAATAGTCTAGGAGAAAATAGAAAAATTTCCTGTCCCAGTTTTTTATCGGCGCGATGGTACATCAGATAAATTTATTTGCTTTACCAAAATTAAAGTTGACATTGAGGTTGTCAACTCAAGTTCAACCCATGACATCATCCCAGAAGTTAACCTCCGTTCGTCTGTCAATTAGTTTGTAAAATACTCACCATAAGAGTATTTAGAAGGAATTCTGCAGGTAAATGTTTACGTGTAAAAGGGAAACTGTAACTTATCGCTCGTATTTGATTCGGCACGTAAAACCTAAAAGGTTTCTGTTTAAAGATTGAAGGCAATGATGTTCCTTGAACGACAGATGAGTTTTGGACTTGCATTGTCTTAATTTGTTTTGAATCATCGTGATTTAAAACAAATAAAGACAATACAAGTCAAAACTCTTCTGTTGTTCACCTAAACGATTTATTATACAAGATTCAAGAAGTAATCCATTCTCACAGTGGTTAATAATTAAATGGAAGGAATAAAAGTATGTCTAAACCACAATATCTTTAATAATGAAAAAAACATTTTTAGGGGTACTTTACATTAATGAAAGAGATCATGTTTCGACCTTAGTAAAGGTCATCATCAGCTCTAAATAGAAAATTAAGTGACGTAGAAAATCTAAAACATTGGTATAAAAATCAAACAGGGGTAGAAGTTTCTAAAACAAAATGTCACTAGATAGTCTAAACTAAGGAATATATGGGGTTTGACAGAATATGTGACGGAAGCCCTTTAGTTCACCCTTGGTTGGGTAAGAATTGTTGAAAGTAGAGAAGATGGTTTAAAAATAATTTTAAAAATAATTTCAAAAATTAAAATCTCATATTTTTTAAAATTATTGCCCATTAAAATCCTTAATTTAAAAAAATTTGAGATTTTAATTTTTGAAATTATTTTAAAAATTATTTTTAAACCATCTTTTTTACTTTCAATAATTTTTACCCAACCAAGGATAAACTAAAGGGCTTCCTTCACACATTCTCTCAAACCCCATATATTCCTAAATTTAGACTAGTAGTTTTGTTTTAGAAACCTCTACCCCTGTTGGATTATTATACCAATGTTTTAGCTTTTCTCCGTCACTTAAAAAATTCACTATTTAGAGCTGATGATAACCTTTACTAAGGACGAAACACGTTCTTTTTCATCATTGTAAAGTACCCCTAAATTTTTTTTTCATTAATAAAGATATTGTGGTTAGACAGACTTTTATTCCTACGATTTATTATACGTTTGTTACGTAATTCTGGTAAAAAATGTCAAATTTTACACGCACACAAATTAAAATAAACTCATACGCGTGAGAATAATCGACGAGATTCCTGAAAATCGCTTGTTGGAAACATTAATAGCACAAATAGAAACAAACGTTTACGCATGGGAATGAACGTGCGTGTCTAAATTCGCACGGTTAATACCTTCCGTGCAAAGGCTATCCTATATTCTTATATTTTCCTGTTCAATCTTTTTCTAATAAAATACAATGGAAGCCTAATGCATTTTATTCTCTATTCAACAAATTAATAATATTCGCGTTTATCCGAACGAGAACAAAAAACACCGCTTCCATTTTTTACTGCAACGATTTTACTTGAACACGACAAAATCTACTTACTCATGTCGTATCGTGATAATCTGGTTTTCGTGTGTCCCGCTGAATAGTTATCTGGTAATTTATACTGTGGCTGGTAAAAATAGCCGGAAATTGCTACAGAAAAATGTTTTCAAAATGACAAATTAAATGAGCCATTTATTATGGGTAAATTACATGGTGTAGCCGCAAATAAATTTAAAAAAGTGTTTTTTGGCATGCATAATTTTTCGATTTGTTTGTGTTGATTATAGCATTTTAGCGAAAATAATTTTAAAAAACTTGGTTTATAGTTTATTTGAGAAAGGTGTAAAGTAATAGAAGCTCATTAGGTGTGCAAAGGAACTACAGAGTGACCCAACGAATATTTAAGCCACTTTTATAATTTGGCATTGATTTCATTGCAAAATTCTTTATTTTCATCAAGTGCAGGTAATATCACCCGGGTTTGGGTAAATTTATGGGTTTTGTCCATTGTTATCCATTCACAAATTTATTACATTATAAATTATAAAAAAATACATTATACAGAAATAAAATTATGAAAAATTATAATATTGTTCGTCATCTTATTAACCCATCTCCTTTTGACGTTATAATTAACGGGTGGACGGTCTGATCGATCAGGTTGTCAAGATCCCACATTTTCTTAGCTTAACATCTATAATTTTGAATGTCGCGTTGTGTCTTGCTACAAATCCTTTTACTTGCGTCCATATAAGTTCTATAGGATTTAGTTCGCAATGATACGGCGTTGTGCGGAGTACAGTTATACTATGTTTTTCAGCTATATCTTCCACGGCATATTTTATAAAACCATGTTTATGTAAATTGGCTATAGCTAATAGTTCCTTGTTTATCAAATAATCTTCAACTTGAAGAAGTAGTCCATACTTAAAGTGGAGTGGGAATATAGAAGGTAAAAATAAGAACACAAAGTCTTCCTCCACTGATATATTATAGAAATATTTAGTCAAATTCTCTACATGTTTCGAATGCAGAAGCATTCATCTTCAGGAGAAAAATTAAAGAAGAAAGGGCCAGCAGATATCACCCTAACTGAGCAACATAAATATAGGTTCGGTATAAAATGAATGAAGAAATCAATACACATTGCATTGTGAATAAGAAAAGTATAAGGGTTGAGACTTAAGGTACTGTGAAAACTTTAAAGGTGGAGTGAAAGATTTAACATCTTTGTGTGGAAGAACTGTCGAGAAATCAGAATGAAGTGACGAGCTATTAGCTAGTCATTAGAGAACATATTTTTTTAGAAAAGTAAATAAAAGTGTGAGGAAGAAGACTATTAAAAATTCATTGGAAATTTAATTTAATTTAAAACCTTATTGTTGGATGTAAACCTGAAAAAGAGAAAGATATCTTTTTAGGATACATCAAGTGGTCAAATATAGAAAAATCTTACCTCAAAGGTTTACGAATAAACGTAATTAAACTGGAAAAATAAGCATTTAATTTTATAAAACTCTAACATTTTGGCTTTATGGAAGAAAAAATTCTGTGCAAAGATTATTAATGTGTACTAGTTCGAGATCGGAACTGTTTTCTAAAAGTTGTTTAATAAGTATTACACATTCTTGTGGGGGTATACTCGGAAATAGATTATAGACATCAAAAGATACTAGTTTTATTAAAGTAAGTTTGTTTCCCAAAATTCAAGACTTCAATTATCTGGTTTTCACTTCTTCTCATATCCCCACATGACAAGATTCAATTCTATTTAAAGGTGTTTTCACCTAATTTATAACTATATATTCTGGTGTAATTTGTTTTTTCCTGATATTTTCTTACAGTGCTTACTAATAAGAATTTTCCAAGTGTTCTATATTTTCTCTTTACCAATCTGGACTTTAACCCCGCAGTGTTTTATGGTTTTTTCCCCTATTTTACTTATAAGTTTGAACATTGTTGTATATATTATATTGTTGTGGTTCATTTCATCACCACCTTTTTAAAGTACCTTTTCATTTCTTAAGACAAGTTTAGGCCCCTACATTCTGCCTCTTGTTTTAGGTTATGCCACCAGATGTCTTTTGTAAACCTTGACTGAGCCATTAATATTTTTTAAAAATTCCGGTAATCCCACACTTTGCTCTGTGACAATTAAATATAAAAACTTTTCTCTGTTGTAGCCTTAAGCTTAGTAAAATTCTAGAAAATTCTTTTAATTCCACTTTTTGCTTTGTGACAACCCTGTAAAACAAATTGTTCTCTGTTGTAGCTTTCCGCTTATTCAGTTTAATACCACAACTCCTCTAGGTTTTCTTCTGTGGTCTCCATACGCCCCTCTTATTTTTCAATGAACTGTCACTAACTTCACCTAATCATCTGTCTTTTTGGAAAAGCACGCGGTAGCGGTCGAGCTGAATTGAAATAGTTATTTTCCTAACAAGTGCGCAGTACTTGCGTGCGGAAAAGCACTTTGCGCACTTGTTAGGAACAACATTTTTCCTACGAGCTTCATATCAGATAACAACAAAAATAAAAATATGATAATTTATTTAACAGTGTTTAAGCCTTTTTATGATTTGATAAAAATAAAAGTGTCGGTGTTTGTAGATTCTTGTGGACATAGAAACTGAGGAAAAATCTGACATCATGTGTCAAAATCGACATGTACATTTATTGTTGCTTGGCAATATTATAATCATTTATCACTATACGAGGTACTTAAAAAATACAGTTTTTTTCGTTTTAAGCTGAAATACAAATATCGGGAATCACGATTAAAAGATAAAAGAGAATACTCTTGCAACGGCTTCTCACATTGCCATAAAATAGTTTACAGCTACTAAAATAAATATAAATATTCCCTACCAAGGAGATTTTTGAATAGTTTTACTTTTCCGCACAGTGCGGAAAAGTGTAACTTTGCACACAAAAATGCGTGCGCAAAGTACTACTTTGCGCACGCTCGTAGGAAAAGAATTTTTTCTTCCATAAAGCCAAAATGTTAGAGTTTTATAAAACTAAATGCTTATTTTTCCAGTTTAATTACGTTTATTCGTAAACCTTTGAGGTAAGATTTTTCTATATTTGACCACTTAATGTATCCTAAAAAGATATCTTTCTCTTTTTCAGGTTTACATCCAACAATAAGGTTTTAAATTAAATTAAATTTCCAATGAATTTTTAATAGTCTTCTTCCTCACACTTTTATTTACTTTTCTAAAAAAATATGTTCTCTAATGACTAGCTAATAGCTTGTCACTTCATTCTGATTTCTCGACAGTTCTTCCACACAAAGATGTTAAATCTTTCACTCCACCTTTAAAGTTTTCACAGTACCTTAAGTCTCAACCCTTATACTTTTCTTATTCACAATGCAATGTGTATTGATTTCTTCATTCATTTTATACCGAACCTATATTTATGTTGCTCAGTTAGGGTGATATCTGCTGGCCCTTTCTTCTTTAATTTTTCTCCTGAAGATGAATGCTTCTGCATTCGAAACATGTAGAGAATTTGACTAAATATTTCTATAATATATCAGTGGAGGAAGACTTTGTGTTCTTATTTTTACCTTCTAAATAATCTTCAAATTCAATACGTTTGGTGGACCAGTAGATAATTTCTTGTTTTGTCCAAGATGAAGTTGGACTCTTCTCTGTGCGTCGTGAATAATAACTTGCATTATGCATAACTACAACTGAATCAGCTGGAAGATATTTTATTATTTTACCAAAATTGTCCTCAAAGACATTTGAACTCATGTCCTCGTAGTAATCTCCCGTATGGAACGACTGAAAGGTTAGCAAACCTTCTTTTAAAAATCCCTCTTCGCTTCCATGTTCACCTATGACCGACACCGAAATTGAGCCGAACTGGACGGAATTTCCCATTTTATTACTCTACACCTTCCTGAAATAGACTATAGAGTGTAAATATAAGAAAATAAAATAAGTAATATAATAAATAATAAGAGATTATTATCTATATAAAATCGACATATACTTAATGAAAAATAATTTTTTTGACTCATCTTCATATTCCACCATTGATGGAAGATTTACCAAATATTTTTCTATATCTGTTGCGTAAAATAAAAGTTTTAAGGTCGATTGGGGTTAGATCCCCGTTCTAAATATACTAGAAAATATCGCGGTTGACAAATATTTGCATGGCAAAATATCTACCAAGACTAGTAAAAAACGTTTATTTTGTAGGTATAGTCGAATCTGGTATTATCGTGCAGGTCATACGATTAAAGAAAGACATACTCTCAGTTTTTAGAACATTTTATGCATTAAATCTTGTAGTAATTATCTAGAAATGGTAGAAAATTGGGATTTTTGATATACGAAAGAGCATCTGTGCACCAATATTTAGTTCAGGCCAGAAAATAATAGTTTGGTAGAAATATATTTTGGTATTCATTTTGGTATTATACCTTCAATTTTCGTGCATTCTTTAGGAGAAAAATATATATGCATAGACTCTGGGATAAATGTTTTAATTTAAATTAAAAAAGAACAAATTTTGTCTGATAGATTTGCATATTTTTAAAGTATTTTCTTAACCTCAAGTGTCAGAAAACGACTCGTAAAATTTACAACGGTTAAAATTGGTTTCTTTGTAATTGATCACTGTGATTGGTCAGTTTCATATCCTAACTAGGATGGATATGAAATCATATCCGTTCAGTTAACCGAAATAGCCCACTTTTCCAATCACTTTTGTTTAAAGGAAACAACAAATTTCTATGTTGGCGTAGAAAAGAGATATTTCCGGTTTATGTCTACAGAACAGAAAAATACACAAATTGTTATGTTAAATATAAGAAATGGTGTTTTATTGTTGTAGTTTAAATGATAGAAAACAGTACGAGAAGCAAAATTAACATCTTATCCCACTAAAAATGAATAATCTTATTCATATAATAATAATTCATTAATTTTCAAATAAAAAGCGGTAAGGTCAGGAGATAAAACTTTTTTGAAATTCCAAGTAATTTGAATAGAAATTGAAATATCTATGAGTATAAGCAGATAGAAAGGTATTCAAAAAGTAAAAGCAGAAAATATATTTTTTTTAAAGGCATATTTTTATGAGTAATATCTCAGACACATCTAAATATTTAAATGATTAATGATAAATCAAGATCCTCTCATTTTTCATTTTTCACTGGTAGTAACTTGCCTTTTAAATAAGAAAAAGCAAAAGAAATATCAGTAAATCCAAGTTAAGTAAAAAATTAATCACGAACCAACTTTTTTTGACGTGCTAATGAAATAAATCTTAATCTTATAAATATTTCCTGTTGTTTTCGTTTTGAGGGCTAAGATAAAAAAATCGTAAAAGTTTCTTTGAGCCTTAAGGGAGGCTATGGTTAGAAATAGTTCTTTTGGCGCAATTTCTTGACACCTAATTAATTTTTATATTTCAAAAGCGATTTAAAATATTTTGGTGGAATAAAAGGGCTTTTCTACTCCCACGTGGATATTGTCTGTTTCCTTTATAATCAAGTGACTGGATAAATAGGCTATACCCAGTGGCGGCGCCCGGATTTTTGGGATGGAAGGGCACAAATGGCTCGATGATTTTTGAGTGGGCACTACCCAATATAAAAGTGATTAAAAAAAAACCTCCTCCCGACGCTTTAAACGCCATAGGCAGCGACAAACAAAACTTCCCTCTTGTTCTAAGTGATGTCTAAAAAAAAATAGGTCATCATTCTCTTGATAATACCATATAACCACTCATTAAAACTTTCACAGCCAAGTCCGTCTTCCCCCGAAAATTCCATTACAAAACCGGATCCATCAATTTTGGGGGGGCACCAGGGTGGGCACTCCTGTTTCTAGGGTGGGCAGTCCTGTTTCTAGGGTGGGCACTCCTGTTTCTAGGGTAGGCCAGTGCCCCCCCCCCCCTAGCGCCACCGCTGGCTATACCAGTTAACTGAACAAATTAAAAATTGTTTCTTATTTCTTAAAGTAGTAGAGTTTAGTGTCCATATAAGTAAATAGAAACAAAGTTTTTAGCAGCAGGCGGAAAAAGTATTGCATCTATCTTTTGCATTAATAGACAATGACAGGCTGTTTTGTCCTTGTTAGGACTTATCAGAAAGCCATAACCTGTAAGCAATTCCCAGTATAGCGAGAATATGTTTTCAAGGCATTTTTAAGAATAAAAATGTGATGAAAATCTAATATCGCCATCTATAGAATCAGCTCAATGCAAAAGATAGTTATCGACGTAAAAACAACAATAAACCAAGTACGGTAGGCAACAAACACCAGTATAGGAATAGTTATTATGTTACAAGGACGAAAAATGCAGTATTTCGGACATATTGCGGGAGATTACTGGACGAGGCAAAGTCGAGGCTAGTAACCCGCATAGTCTGAAATACATTTTTCGTCCGTATAACATACGTTATACGGACAATTTTTTATCCGATTGTGTTTTTGCTCGGATTATAAAATAATGTAAAAATTAAGAAAACCAATATATTTCATCTTGCATTGTAATTTTTTGTCCCTTGAATGTTTGAACAATGAAACCTGTAATATGCGTATCCATGGATCTAACAAATAATTAAATTAACATTATCAACTGACGTTTTATCAATCAGGCGATAGTTTTAACTAATCTTTCGTGTTCTGCTAGTTTTAAAACCTGAAAAACACAATTAAAAATGGAAATAGACGATGATCTTATAGAAGGTACACCACCTGACATTCAAGAAACTGCCAAGGAAGTAATGTTACATTTGTTGCTACAAAAATCTAAGGAAATATATGAAAGAGCTTATAAAAAATTTATGGATTACCGGCAAGAAAAAAATATACAGTCGTTCTCCGAAAACGTCTTCTTGGTCTATATGGCGGAATTATTGAAAACTATGAAGTCATCTACTCTGTGGTCGCAGTATTCTATGCTACGTGCAGTGGTAAATGTAAAACAGAATCTTAATATATCTAAATACATGAGATTACGAGCATTGTTGAAACAAAAAAGTGTTGGATATTGTCCAAAGAAATCAAGGATCCTAACTAGAGAAGAGGTTCACAAATTCCTTTGCCATGCTCCAGATGACAAATACTAAATGTTGAAGGTAAATGTAACTATATAATAGTATTTTAAATTTCTGACTAACAATTTTCTTAATTTGGAATCGCGGGCGCATGTCGTTGAGAAGAACTGGCTCATATGAAAATTGATGACATACAAGATTTGGGAACGGCTTTGTTAATAAAAATTCCCTATAATAAAACAAACAAACCGAGATCATTTACGGTGACTGGAGAATATCTAAAGTATTATAGAAATTATCTGGCTCTACGTCCAACAAATATGAGTGATGGGCGATTTTTTGTGTCTTATCGCAATGGAAAATGCCATAAGCAAGTTGTCGGTATACACAAATTTGGCTCTATACCTCAGGAAATAGCATCTTACTTAAAACTGCCGAATGCCAAGGAATTCACGGGACATTGTTTCAGAAGAACATCGGCCACATTACTTGTAGATGCGGGAGCAGACATAATATCTCTAAAACGGCATGGAGGCTGGAAGTCTTCGGGAGTAGCCGAGGGCTACATAGATGATTCCTTAAGTAATAAGTTAGAGCTGACCAAGAAAATATTCAACATTCCACAATCTGACCTGCAGTCAGTCTCGACTCAGGTGTCGCAATCCGTCTCCCAATCGAGTTCAACATTGGAGAATAATATCATAACGGAGACCAAAAATAATAACACATCCTCAAAATCAAATTTACATCACCCCGTTCTTGTTCAAAATTGTTCTAATTGTACATTTAATATAAATATTGTAAATAAATGAATAAAATAAACTGTTGAAAATATTTTAGTGTCCAACAAAATGTTTTTCGGACTAGGACGACAAAGGTTGCCTAGCTACCAGCGCAATAATCAATACCTTATTAAAAAGGTTACCTTCTCGTCCAAATATCTGATCTATAAAACGTCATTTTTTGACACAATCGGATAAAAACGTCTTTTCGTATCCCTACACTTTTCCTACGGGTTTGAGTCCTGTTAAGGACGAAACAGCCTGTCACCTGTGCCCCAGGGAACTCATTACCTATAGCGTCCCTGTTTACTTTAATGCAAAGGATATAGCACACTTTGTTCGCCTGCCGCTGAAAAATTTCTTTCTATTGTTTCTTAGTTCCACCGATGGGCAACTAGTTGCTTCATGGTTTTCAAATTTTAAAACAGAAACGTCGTTAAAAACTGAATCTTTATGTCTCAAGGGTATATAGGTGATAGATTGCCCTTAATGGAAGATTCAAGGGGTTGTCAATCATTTATGAATAAACTGTTTTTATGTACATCCCATGAGACCATAACAATGAAAACAAACCCAAAAGTCATAAAATTTTCGTACTGGATCGTAGACGTTTACGGCTTAATAAGTTCGGTCGTTTATATATTTTTTATACTTGAAGGAAAAACCTCTTTTTTTTGTTTTAAAAGCAAGCTGGTATAATGACTGACTGGGTTTGGTCAAATGTTTAAGAAATATTGTTATATTAACCAATATAAACAGTGTTGACAAAAAGTATTCGTATTATGGGAAATTTTCTTGTTACCGATTTCTCAGAAAATTTTATTCATGATAAAAGTTGGTGCATGATTTAAAACTATAATAGTAATTTGTACAACAAGAGTGGATATCTCACGAGGAAGTTAATTGAGCACGGCGCTGTAGGCGGAGTGCTTAAACTTTCGAGTGCGATATGGACAATCCACTAGAGTTGAGTGGTATATAAGACCAAACTGACGAACCTTATGCTAAAAAATAATTTAAAAAAATGCAGGCTGCCGGGCTTGAAATCACGACCACTGGATCCAAAGCTAGATGTTATGTCGCTTCACCAGAATCTCATCTTATAAATAAGGGTAAAACTAATTTAATAATAATGCTAAATGAAATTAATTTTCTATGAACATTCAGCAGGTTACATTATTGATAAAACTATTTTAGATGCGTACAAATTAATAACACATTGTGCCATATACCCACAATTAACTGTATTGAAAAAGAAGGCGGAGCCTCAGTAAATACAGGGTGTGTCAGTTAGGTGTCTGTCTTAGATAGCATCTAAACTATCAAAGATAGGGAAAAAAGTGTAATACAAAAGTTAAAGGGTTTTTTAGGATACATAATCTAAAAATATTTTCTAATCTACAGGGTGGTCCCAAAAGTGGTACTGAATAATAAATAAGAAAATTAAATAGGACACCCAGTATAATTTTCTAGAATATGATTCAATGGAATAAGGACTTTGCAACCCTATTAAAATTTTTGAAGTGAAATGCAACGTTGCCAAGTAATTCATTTTTTTCCGAAATATTAGTAATTTATCGTTAAAAAATCATAGCAACCTGTGGATTAACCCTAGGCAAATATAATTTACGTCATAAGTACTTTAAGGTACGATATATTGATCTATAATAATGTATTTTAAATCTCTTATACAGAGCGTTCATTACAAGTTGGACAGCTCGATAGTTTTAAAAATGCTTTATTTCAATTTTTTTAAATGGGACTCCCCTAATTTTTTTAGGCAAAAGAATGTATCTTTCGAAAACCTTACTTTTTTGTTAAGCATGTCATATATCTAAATATCATAGTTTTTGAAATATTTTATGATTTGTCTTAAATCAGGGTAAAAAAGGAAAGTTCTAATTAAACTATTTAGTCAAGATTGCTTTGGAACAAAAAATAAATAATTTTCTTTGTCACAGCTGTCATTGCAAAATTATTTCGCTAACATTTTGTGCTTTATTACTGTTTAAATTTTAGTTTCCCGAACTAACTTTATTGAAATAGAAAAATATGAGTTATGATAAAGTTAGTTTAAGAAACTAAAATTTACACAGTAATAAAGCACAAAATGTTATCGAAATAATTTTGCAATGACAGCTGTGACAAAGAAAATTATTTATTTTTTGTTCCAAAGCACTCTTCACTAGATGGTTTAATTAGAACTTTCCTTTTTTACCCTGATTTAAGACAAATCCTAAAATATTTCAAAAACTATGATATTTAGATATATGACATATTTTAAAAAAAAAGTAAGGTTATCGAAAGATAAATTATTTTGCCTAAAAGAATTAGGGGGGGTCCCTATATTTGATAGTTTAGATACTATCTAAGACAGACACCTTACTGACACACCCTGTACAAGAAACTGTGATTGGTCAGTACTTTATAAGAATGTCGGAGAAATCTAATTTTTATAACAATTTTGTCAACTAATGGAAAATTTCCGGATTCGTGAGAACAAAGCACAGAGGAATGATAAGTCGGCGCTGTCTCCAAAGGGAAAAAATAATTTTTTACCACAGTGTTATATTCGTAGAAAATTTCTTTAGGATCACTTGTGGTTGTGATCTGCTAAAAAAATACTTTCTCAGTATTATGTGCATTCGTAGAAAATTTCTTTAAAAATAAGAAATTTTATTTTTAAAAGCGCAACGCATATTAAGCGATTTTTTATTTTATTTAGAGGTACTATTTACCTCATTGATCACAAGATATAAAACTTTAAAACGTTATTTAAATGCAATAAGTAAGAATTGCAAGAGATGTTTGATTCTGTCTATGCAGCTTAACGTAAAAGGAATGTTGGATATTTCTTATCGATATTTATGTCCAGTTAACCTGCAGCATGAACAAATTTTATCTAAGAATTAATGGTCGGTAACATTGCAGCTTTATTGAAGCACGCTAAACCGGCTATTTTACCGAGAGATAAAGTCGTAAAAATTTGGTTAAACATTAGGAGAGGAAATTAATCGAGGACATAAAGATAACATGTATAGATTGTAACGATAGTGATTTGACCTATTTCACATTATATGAGTCTTATTCAGTGTTATAATCGATTTCAGAAAGGTGTAGAGTAATAAAATGGGAAATTCCATACAGTTTGGCTCTATTTCGGTGTCGGCCATAGGCGCAGGTACATTTTGTGCATTTAATTATTTATGATAACCAACCAAAGAAAAAAGAGGATAATTTTGATAAAGAAGGAGTTATAGCAAATGTACACAAATATCATTTTATGAAATATGCCGTGGAAGATATAGCGGAAAAATATAGTGTAACTGTACTGCGCACACCGCCATATCATTGCGAACTAAATCCTATAGAACTTATATGGGCGCAAGTCAAAGGATTTGTAGCAAGACACAATACGACATTCAAAATAAAAGACGTTAAGCTACTGTTTGATCAAGCCATTAAGGAAGTGACACCTGAGAACTGGCGAAAAGCAGTCCATCATAAAAAAAGAGCAGAAAATGTATGATCTTGACCACTTGATCGATCGGACCGTCGACCCGTTAAATATAACATCAAGAGGAGATGACTGTTCCCCAGATGACGAAGAATATTATGATTTTTTATAATTTAATTTCTGTATAATGTATTTTTTGGATTTGTTTTATAATGTTTAATAAAAAATAAGTATACCTAATTATTGTTACACCATTTTCAGTATTTGTAAATGGATAAAAATAGGCAAAACCCATAAATTGACCCAAACCCGGGTGGTACTACCTGCACTTGATGAAAGTAAAGAATTTTGCAATAAAATCAATGCCAAATTATGGAAATGGCTTAAATATTCGTTGGGTCACTCTGTAGTCACTTTACATACTTAATGAACTTTTATTACTCTAAACCTTTCTGATATAGGCTATACGTCTCTATACGTTACTTGATTTGTATTAAGACAAATTTTTTTTATGTCCATTTTGCATTATGCGACATATAAATTCCTTAACTTCGAAATACGTACCTATCAAATATAGTATTTATATAAAAACATCTAACATTGTAGCATCAACTTATACCCTCCAAGAAACTTTATATTATACCTCTGTCAAGTTGTCAAAAGTTACCATGTCATATCGCTCGAGGCTGGAAACATGTTTGCTAGCTTACGCGGGCTTACTTGGAATTCTCATACGCGAGAGACTTTTTTACTTATGCCTTCTCTAAATATCTACATAAGTCTCGATTCAGCACATCGTTTATTCTTTTCAGAAGGCTATTTTTATTTTAAACCTTAAATCTTTAGCGTAATACCTAAAACATAAGCATAAATTAAATTGTTATTTGATAAATAACGAATAGTTAGTATATTATTATTATATAAATTTGAATTTTCCTAACTCTGTATTTTATCACGATCGCTCTGCAAGCGAGGGTAAGGAAATTTGCAATCTATTTGCAAAATATTTTCAGGAGGTTTATGTTTCCGACCAGGGTGGTAATCAACCCATATTTCCTGTGACTGACGGCAATAATCATGTTTTGATAACAGAAAAACAAATATGCGATACCATTGCTGCTCTAGATCATAAAAAGTGCCCTGGTCCGGATAACATTCCTGGAATGTTTATTAAAAAATGCAGTACCTATCTTCTTAAGCCTCTCTTACATATATATAACCTCTCATTAAAACAAGGTATTTTTCCTACTATGTGGAAAACATCTCATATAACTCCGTTACCCAAGGGAGGAGACAAACATAACGTAAAAAACTATAGACCAATAAGTAAATTATGCATTTTTGGAAACATTTTTGAAAAAATTATTCACAGCATCATACTGGAACAAGTTAAAGATATTATTTTAAAACAACAACACGGATTTTTTCCACGTAGGTCAGTTGAAAGTAATTTAGTAGAATTCACAGATTTTGTTTTGGGTAGTATGGATAATCGCGAGCAGGTCGACGTGGTGTATACAGACTTCAGTAAGGCGTTCGACAAAATTAGTCATTCTATACTGATGGAGCGTCTTGCTGATGTCGGTGTGCATAACAGTTTGCTCAAATGGATCTGGTCCTATCTCAGCGATAGACGACAGATGGTTTCTGTTGGGGGATTTTACTCTGAGCCTTTTAGCGTGCCGTCTGGTGTGCCGCAGGGTAGTCACCTTGGCCCCCTGTTTTTTATTATATATATATATATATATATATATATATATATATATATATATATATATTAACAACATACAACAATGCTTCAATTTTTCTAAATTTCTGCTGTACGCAGATGACCTAAAATTTTTTAGAATAATCAGGGTGCTAAGGGACTGCGATAGGTTGCAAGATGATCTTAATGCTTTGGTAAGATTCTGCGAAAGTCGGAGTTTATTTCTTAATCTAGATAAGTGTGTGTCGATTACGTTCACCAGAAACAAGAATGTGCATAATTTTCGTTATTCGATTAATAATAGTGATCTTAAGTCGGTAAGTGAAATACGTGATTTGGGTGTTATAATGGACACTAAGTTAATTTTTAGCTCTCACATTGAGCAGATTGTTAATAAGTGTAACCGATTCTTAGGATTTATTATAAGAAACAGTTTAAATTTTCAAAATCCTCAAACAATTCTAAATTTATACTACGCGTTTATATTTAGCAAACTTAATTTTGCATCAGTTGTTTGGAGTCCTCAGTACGCGATTTATCTGCGGAGGCTGGAAAGTATTCAAAATAAATTTTTACGGTTCTTATCACGTAAGACGGATGTACTTATAGTAAATAGCAATTATAAACCTATTATGGAAAAGTTTTCAGTAGTAACGCTTGCTGGAAGACGGACAATTTCTGATCTTGTTATGATTTATAAGCTGGTTAATAGTCTTATTGATTCGCCAATACTTAGATCAAAACTAAGTTTTAATGTACCGGTTAGGGACCTAAGGCTTCAAAATACATTTAACATTCCACTTCGAAATACGAATTCAGGTCAAAATTCTCCTATCTATAGAGCGACACGTACCTGTAATGGTCTTTCCTTGAGTATGGAAATGTTCGATATGTCTATAGTTAGATTTAAAAAACATGTCAGATCATTGTTGTAATTTTTTTTGTTTTTAATTTTAATTTTTGTAAGGTTTTATATTATATTTTTGTTTGTATAATTAAAACATTTAATTCCCACTAGCTAATACCACAACGTGGATGCTTTATTAGACTTAGTGTCTGTTGGATCCCTACTTGTTAATAAATAAATAAATAAATAAATAAATAAATAAATATTTCCATATCTTACTATAATTATATACAGGGTGGGGACTTAAACTGGAACAAATTCGCTAAAAGTTTAGGAAAGAATATTTTTAAAAAATAAAAAAACACATCTATTGTGAGATTTTAAAAAAGCTACATTTTGGTACCAAAATAATTTTTTTACCCCCTGTATAAGGTGAAACTTAACCCAACTTAATTTTTTAAAAGAAATAATTAATTTAATATGCTATTGTTTTTAATTTTAGTATATTTTTATTTTTTATTGTAAAAAAATTAAATTGGATTATATTTCACCCCCTTATAAGGGTGGAAAAAAACAATTTTTGTTATGAGTATGAAGTCTACAAAACATCTTAATCGACGTGCTTTTGCATTTTTCATAAATATTTTTTTATTTTTTTCCAATATTCCAGCGAATTTATTCTAATGAAAGTCTCCACCACACTCCACACTGGGGAAATTAAAATTTAAAAAAAAATGCATTCAATAATATTTTTAAAAAAACTTTCCAAAAAGGTACCATGAATATAGCTCATACAAAATCTCAATCGACGTGTTTCCATTTTTCAAAAATATTTTTTCCTAAACTTCTAGGAATTTGTTTCACCCTGTATTGTTTTTGAGGTAGTTTCTTGGGATTTTTGGTTCTTAAAGAAAAAAATATTACATGTGCAAAAATGATTACCAGACGCTTCGGCAAAAATGTTGTCTTGATCAGTGTTGATGAAAAAAAAAAAGTTCATAATAACATGTGAAAAATGCCCATTTTTTTATATTTCACTGCCACTGAATCTCTTAAAATTGTAATATCCTTCGGTTTCAAGATATTCAAAAATGCTTTCTTAAACTGTGTTTCGTTAACGAAGTTTCGAGATCTACAGTAATTTAGGTAGTATAAATACGCTAACTTTAAATTAAATATCTATTACGTTAAAAAAACGTTATTTTACCTTTCTTCGTCAGATCCATCCCTAGACGTGTTTCGTCATATCATGGCTCATCAGTAGGGCTAGACGTCGACGAATAGAGGAAAATGGTCTCTAGATGTCGCAACTCGTAACATCTAATTGTGTCTTTATTATGTGGGCTACAACGTTTTGAATCTTTATAGGAAATTAGGTCAATACTAACTTCCAAATAAACAAACGGAATTTGCTAACATTCGCAAACATTTTCAAATGTTTGTAAACTTTCGCGAACATTGTATGCTAACATATTTTTGGTGTGGCCTCGGCTTAAGAATCTCAAAAAATATGATTCTAAAATGAAATTAACAAAATTATTAACATTATCTTGTTAAGTTTAAAATTATAAACTACCAAACACTTATAAATTATTTTTGAAGAGAATCAGATTTTTATAAGAAATTTAAAAAAATTAACCTATATTTCAAAGCTTTATTGTATACTTTTTTTTCAGGTTTGATTGTGGATCTGGAATTGGAGTAGTGCGATCAGAAGAAACAGTTCTTTTAAATCAGTGGAACCATGTATCATTGTACAGACATCGATGGGATGCGTGGTTACAACTCAACAATGGCAAACACATACAAGGAAGAAGTAAAGGCCTATTTTCTAGGTAAGAAATTATAAGTATCTAAATACAAAACTTAAGGGTGAGCTATCATCTACATGCCCTCGGGGCATACAAATTCAGTTTTAGTGATATTTTTTGTTTTAAAATAAAAAAAAATTAGGTCACCATTAATCCTTATCCGCTTGTTTTTTAACTTATAAAGGATTAATTGGTATTAAAAACTCAGACCTTTAAGGTGAACTGCAAGGCACTTCCACCAGGATTAGGCAAAGTAGACCTAGAGACCCTTTTACAAGACAAATAAGGCCTTGGACACAAAAAACACATTTTCGATTTATCTGCATGTAGATGCTCAGTACCTCCAGCTCAAAAGGATATTTTATTTGATAGAGAAGTCTTGTTTTTTAAAAATTAAAAATAATAAATATTTATTGTGGGGTTCTTCAAGGTTCTGTTCTCGGTCCATTGCTAGTTTTAATCTATAATAAATGATCATACGTTGGTTTTTATAAATGGTAAATTTACTATAGTTGTTGAAGCTAGAACAATGCAGTGGCGGCTCGTACAGTAGGGCCATAGTACCATGGCCATACCAACCTGTACACCAAGCTTTTTATTTCACACTTATAATTAATATTACTTGTTCATTTTTTTGTAAATGTGAATAATTTATAATTTAAGACGTTGATATCTGATAACGCCTAACTAAGCAAAAAGGCCCTAATGTATGTGTGACACCGCGAAAATTGCCTGCCGCCACGCTGCTCCGGACAACTCTGTATTTGGCCCGATGTTAAACGCGTACGAGAGAGATAATAACACCAATGAATATATCGCCTTCTCTTACTGACGCGTAAGGAATTCCGGCTTGTTTGGCCTGGCCAGATCCGACCGGTAAATTGCATGACTAATAAAACAAATAACATAAAATATAGCAGGCTACGTTTTGATGACCAGGCCCGCACTTAAATTTTTTACTTCTGTATCTCGCCTATTTTTAAGTTTTTTGAAAAAAGGTATTTAAAAATGTTGTTTATTTTAATTCCTTCTATACACAGCTAAGGAATCACCCTGTATGGAACATGCATGGCTCCTCTAAAAACACGTTATCATTATGAAAAAATTACTAGCCAATAAAGTGATTTAACCAATTCCAGGTGTACAGACACAGAGACGCCAAAAATGCCTATTAAACAAAATCAGGTCAGCTTTAAACAGCCGATACATAAATCATGACTCAAGAAAGCGGAAATACTTTGTTGTTAAGCCGGAAAAGTTAATAATACCTTAATAGTTTGACATCGTTTTAGACGGTTGGTTGGCGATTTATTGAAATCGATATTACCGTAAAATATTAAGGACGTGGAATTGGTTCAGCTTGGGATTATTAAAAATTCACAGAAGGGAAAAAGGTCTATTCGCGGTGAACTTTTGTAAATATTTCCTGAATTACTGACTCTCTTGTATTAATAAATCAGTTAATTATTAAGTCATAAATAATAAGGACATACCGATAGACACAAAAGGATGTTTTACATACCCGAATAAACCCAAACAGTTTTTTTCCTTTTATGAAGAAGACTGGTATAGTTTTAAAAATTATAATTTAGAAAATACTTTCTATATTTTACAGAATTACATCAGATTGCAACGAGGTTACATAGTTTTTACAGGATTGTATGTATGACAGTAATCAACTTCCTTATTTTGCCTAATACAAAGTCCGTTCTTATTCGTAAATAATCCGTATATTTGTAATTTTCAACAAATTTTCATTTCGAAAAATTGGGAAATTTTTTAAATTTTCCGTTATCTTCCCTATTTTTAATAAGCCTCGACGCGATGTAGCGTCTACTGCCGAATATGGTGTTTTAAATATTCTGAATTAAAACCGTTCACGTTATAACCGGCACAATTTCCACCATATTTTAATCATAAAACATATTAACGCGAACACATGAGCATACATCCTTTCTTTAGTCTGCCAGTATTTGTTAAGTTCGTCTTACTCTAATACGTTATGAGAGTTTCAAACTATAAATACTGATGTCATATAGTATGGCCTTTCGCTTGGCAATAAATGGTAGTTTGTGTGCTCAAACTTCCTAGGGCAATATGGACAATCCACTCGAGTTGAACAGTATATTTTTTTTACGACTTTATGCTAAAAAATGTAAAAACAAAGTTTGTAGGTTGCCAGACTCGAACTCACGACCCGTTCCATAGTTCAACGCTCTAACGTCTGGACTATCGAAGCGTTTAGTTAATTATCGGAAAACCAACTGATAAATGATGCTACATGAAATTAATTTTCTATGCACATTCAGCAGGTTGCATTATTGATGAATCTATTATAAATGCGTCTAGATTTTATTATATTGAACAAATTGTACCATATGCATTTAAATTATATAATTTAATGTCTTGAAGAAGAAGGCGGAGCCTCGATAAAAATAATATACTGTGATTGGTCAGTACTTTTATAAACAACAAAGGCTTCTCTGTAATTGACTACTGTGATTGGTTAGTTTCATTACCTATTTAGGATGGATATGATATATTCCCGCACAGTTAACTGGAATAGCCTACTTTACTTAAGTGTAAAGGACAGCAAATTTCAATGTTGGAATAGAAAAATACGTTTTAAAATCTATTGTCAATTTTTGTAATTAGTCGGCATTGCTCACTCTACCCCCAGTCTTCCTAGCTACAGGCCTGTACGTCAGCCAGTAAATTGTACAATTTACCCGTCAAATTTTAAGAAAATTATTCCGACTGGAGTTTCACGATCTTAATAACAGTCGTAAATTATATTAGATTATTTTTATACTATACCAATGAGTGGCATAACTATAAAAAAATAAGAGTCACTATAACGAAACTTTTATTGGTCAAAAATAAAAGGCTATATGTATCAAATATGCTGCTTAGTAGCAATAAAATTTATTTGATTTTTATGAAAGACTGAAAGGGTATTATGAAAAGGGTAAAGAAATAAAGTAAAAGCAATTGTATATTGTTTGAAATTTCGAATAAAGCCTAGGTTTTATTTCATAACGTGCAAGTCAAAATGTCTGGCGTTTTGTAGCCAAGTTAAAGTTTAAAACTTTTCAATGCAATATTAAATCTTGGTGCTCTTTTTCCACAGAAAGATTATATAAATTTGTCAGTAAATGAAATACACTTCTTAATATCTACTTCCTATGTTTATACAAGTTGGCTGAGGTTTGTGTAATAATATAGAGTTTTAAAATTCATGTAGCTTCTGAAAAATAGTAAACTCCTGAACACAAATTAACGCAACAACACAAATTTGCCACACATTTGATACTATATTTTTCTGAAATAGAAAAAAAAAACAGCTCAGAAATAGAAAGACTCGATGCAGTCTCTAGGTGGGTGTGCGTCGAGCACAACTCCCACAAACTGGATAGACCAGCTATAGTTTTTCGCGTGACCGTTTTTATCAGTAAAAGGGTAATTTAGCATTTAAAAAGCTGAAACCATAGACAGATTTAGGAAAAGAACCCATGAATTGATTGATTTGATTTTACAATAAAAAAATGTAATAAAATTTAGTGTATCATTTAAAAAATATTAATTTTTTTTATGGATGCATGCCAGTTTTTGGACACCGTGTATATATTTTACACTAATTTCAAATTGTAGGTCGTATGGTATGGCACAATCTTCCTGTATGACTTTTTTGTATCTTTAACATTAGTAAATCCTGTATGTACCCCCGTCAGATGACAATAGTCCCGAACCTTTATATTTGGTTCTATGAAAATTCGTATTTTAATAATTTGTTTGTAAAAGAGTAGTAAATGCAAAAGTACACAGCTATTATAAAACAGATAAAACAATTATATGTTGACAATGCAATTTTCGTCATAATATCAAACTGCTCCCTTATGGCTGACCCAAAAAATATCATATATAATATAACAAGTGCAATGATAATTATCGGTATTTTTAGGAAAATATGCTTGAATGAAATTTGGAGCCAGAAAAAGCATGAGTGCACGTAGTATTAAAAATTTATATGTCATATATGTAAATAACGCCATAAAAAAACGCAAATGACAATTTTCATTTCTTTACAAATGTCCTTGGAAGTACTATAGTCTATTTCAGAAAGGTGTAGAGTAATAAAAGCTTATTAGGTATGCAAAGGGAATACAAAGTAAGCCAAAGAATATTTAAGCCTTTTTCATAATTTGGCATTGATTTCATTACAAAATTCTTTATTTTCATCAAGTGCAGGTAGTACCATTGGACTTAGTGTCTGTTGTATCCCTTCTTGTTAATAAATAAATAAATAAATAAACATTATAAAAAAAATACACAATACAAAAAATACATTATACAGAAATTAAATTATAAAAAATCATAATATTCTTCGTCATTTAAGGAACTGTCATCTCCTCTTGGCGTTATAGTTAACGGATCGATGGTCCGATCGATCGGGTAGTCAAGATCCCACATTTTCTCCTCTTCTTTAATGACCTGATTGACTGCTTTTCGCCAGTTCTCTGGTGTCACTTCCTTAATGGCTTAACCAAACTGTAGCGTAACGTCTTTCATTTTGAATGTTGTGTTGCGTCTTGTACAAATCCTTTCACTTGCGCCCATATAAGTTCTATAGGATTTAGTTCGCAATGATATGGCGGTGTGCGCAGCACAGTTACACTATCTTTCAGCTATATCTTCCATGGCATATTTCATAAAATTATGTTTGTGTAAATTTGCTATAGCTAATAGCTCGTTTTTTATCAAATTGTCTTCTTTTTTTCTTTGTTTGGTTAGTTATCATAAATAATTTAATGTACAACGACACTGAAATTGGACCGAACTGGACGGAATTTCCTATTTTATCTACACCTTTCTGAAATAGTCTATAGGAAGTTTTCAAATCTCTTAATAGCTTGTTAGTCGTCTTTAATTGATGCAACTTTGCTTCTTTAATCTTTGTTGCATCTTTCTCCGTTTACGTAATTTCAAGCGTCAAATTTGCAACGTCTTATCCATTATTTTATACATTTTGCTTACTGACAAAAGGAAAAATAAATGACTTTGTAACTTTCAAAAACCCTCTTCAGAAACCAGAAAGAGATGTTTTGAACAAACAAAAAGAATGGTCACCAGCTGAGTCTTTATAATCAGCATTTTTTTATTTTCAGAATAACCTTTAGAGAGCCCCTATTTATCGGCGGACCAGGAAACACAACCGGCCTAGACGAAAAATTGCCGGTGACAAAAGGTCTAAAAGGCTGCATCCGTCATTTAGAAGTTAACGATCACGTGTATAAGTTCGCCTTGGATCCGAACGGGGAAGCAATTAAGGGGTTTGGAATAGGTAAGATTAATTGAATTTTAATTACTTAACAAACTTTTTACTGAACAAGCAAATAATTTGATTTCACTAAATATGAGAGCTGTTTTCATTTTGTCGTTAATATATAATGATTCATGACAAGCGTTTGTTAAAGCTTTTGGGGATACTTCTAAACATATTTGTTTAGTTATGTTATATTTTTGGATGCGCATTGAACTAATGATGTTGACTTTTTTTATTACTTCGGGTTATATAAGGAAGTACTAGTAGCTGTTAATTTTGTTATTTTAAATAAGTTATGATTATTTTTATAAAATTTTGGAATTTTCTTGAGACTCTGTAGTAATTTTTGCATTAGTCGCTAGTGGGTACCGTTTGAAACATAATTGAAATTTACTGTTTTTCTTAAAATTTTAAAAGGAACCTTATGTTGGATTTTACATAGTCAAAATTGTAACCAAAATACACGGAAGTCAGTCGAAACTGTAAGGTAATATTTCTTTCCTAGCTAAAGATATCATCAAAATATTCGGATAATATAAAAATTGAACACAGGTATTTAAAGTATTAGTACCTAAATACAATAACTGTCACGGAGTGTTAACTGTTTGTTACTCATAAAATAATAATTTAGATTTTTGTCACTGTCACTGTTTTTTTCCGAGGTAAATAAACTTTCTCTTCGAGTTAAATAAAAATGTTTACCCTTTTTATCCATACCGGCTACCGGACTCCTGTAATAGTTCTTAATAACAATAGATATGTCTCTCGACCGTGGAAGAATAATTCTCATCGGTTTTTGGAAGTCATGGAAGAATAATTGTAAAAGTGTGGATCCAGTTAATCCGAATTAACTTTAATAACACAGTACATTTTAGGAATGTTCTACAGAAGTCCTATTAAAGTCTGAATGTTCTGGATATTAAAGAAATATTCTTGAAACATCCTTTTCAGTACAGGAAAAAGATTGAACATGCCACGAACATTTTACAAATGTTATTTCACGCTAGTTTTTGGACCTCAAATAAAATGAAAAATTTTCAAATAAAACAAATTTATTTAGGTGGGACGGTATTATTTTGTAAAAAAATATGTATTTTTACAATTCTTGGAACGCCCTTGATGGGTATAGTAAGATAGATTGCTTAAGACACCAAGAGATGGCGCCAAAACTTATATAGGAGGATAAAATAAGTTTTAGTATAATATGAAGAATTTCGATTGAAAAGGAACATATATCGACACCTACCCTGGACTGACCAGAACAAAAGGGTTCTTAACTGGTCCGCAGGTGATTACATCCTACCAATAATAAAATATTTACTTCTTGGTAGTATGCAGTCTGTATTTTGATGTCTTACAGTTTTTGACAAAATATAACCTTATATTATAATTTAGGTGGTTCGAAAACACTTTTCATGCATTTTTAAATAAAAATAATCCCTTAGTGTAGCATGGCGCATGGCATGTTCTAGAACATGCCATGCGCACATTCCAGGAATGATATGTTGGAATGTTCACCGAACAGTCCAATTGATGACATAGCACTTTCCTGGTATGTTTCAGGAATGTTCTAGAATGTTGGCGCACATTCCAGAAATGTTCTGAAGTCCCAGTAAAATAACTTCTGAATGTTCTGGCAACATTCTTGTGTTATTAGGGAACCTACCTGACATTGGCTAAATTCTTGTATTTAAATTCAGGCGAGGATTTGAATAAAAAAATTGAAAATTATAAATTAAAAAATCTGTCAAATACGAAAATTAAACGAATCTTACATTGGCTGAGGTTTGAAATCTTTGACATTAGGAAGTTTTTCTTGATTAAGGTAACAATAAGACTTATAGTTGAATATACCAACATATACTTTGTCCGCCTGCCGCTAAAAACGTTCCTTCTATTTACTTATATGGACACTAAACTCTACTACTATATTTTTAAAAATACGGCATTGTATATGGATTGGTGCAGAACCCAGTGAGCTACTGCAGCGCGATCTATAGTTAAATCTATAAACCCGTAGAAAAAGTGTAGGGATGCGAAAAAACGTTGCCTATACTGGTGTTTGTTGGCCAACCGTACTTGGTTTATTTAGTTCTATGTTTTCACGTTTAATTTTTTTTTTTTTTTTTTTATGATAAAACACCTGCACTGTAGGAAAAATCCTTTAAGGCGCTCTGGGAGCAGTGCGAGTGCGAAAAAAGCGATTAACGTTGGTCTTGAAACGTTGAAGATTGTATTCATTGGGAAACACGACTTCAGGAAGATCATTCCACAAAGATGACGTTCTCCAGATGAAAGAATTCTTGAACAATGAAGTTCGAGGAGTACTAAGCTGAACAACATATGGATGAGCGGCAGTGGTTCGCCGTGTATTTCTGTTTTGCATTGCTCTAGGTGGAATCAAGTGGGCAATGTCAGTCGAACACCTGCCATGGAAATATCTGTAAAAGAGAGCCAAATCACCAACCTGTCTTCGATGCTCCAGGCTATCGAGGGTCTTGGTCAGCTCGGGGTCGCCGATCAGACGAACGGCTCTCCTTTGAATGGAATCCAGTAGCCGAAGGGTGTGTTTGGGTGCAGAGCTCCAGATATGAGAGCAATATTCTAATGATGGTCGAATCTGGGCTTTGTAGAGTGTCAAAAGTTGATGAGGTGTGTACAACCTTTTGGTGCGGAAAAGTACACCAAGTTTCTGTGCAGCTGTCTTGGCAATTGCGGCAACGTGATCATGCCAAGACATATTACCTCCCAGATTGACCCCTAGCAAATTAATAGACGGTGCCAGGGGAATTGCGTGTCCTGCCATGACTATATCCGGTTCTGCAATGTTAACCTTTTTGGAGAAGACTGCTGCCTGGGTTTTCTTAGCATTAAATTCGACTTGGTTACTGTCACCCCAAGCCAATGGCTATCTTTTGCTTTGAGTTAATTTCTATAGACGGCGATACTAGGTTCTCATCACATTTTTATTCTTAAAAATATCTTGAAAACATATTTTCGCTATACTGGGAGTTGCTTACGGGATTTGGCTTTCTGATGAGTTCCAGCAAGAACGAAACAGCCTGTCATTGTCTACCTTTGGCATCCCTGTGTACTTTAAGGCAAAAGATAGGTGTACTACTTTGTCCGCCTGTCCCTAAAAACTTTTCTTCTATACCAACATATAAAATAAGTCGTTTTCACTGAACGTTATAATTACAAGGCGTGAGCGGAAATACCCTGCCAACAGCGATGATAGACTCAAAAAGAACAATAGAGAATATTTCACTCATGTATAAATTTTCCCATAAGAAACGTTAAAAATAAAAAAAATATCGTTCTTCGAACTCGTGGAATTATTTATAAATAACAAGCTTTCATGAAAATTATCGGTAATTTTTAAGCACTCGTGGTATTAGCCCCGAATATTTTTTTATTATGTCTTTTTTGACAAAGACCTTAAATCAGAGTCAGTAATTTATACTCTTATAAATCTTTCGCTATTCATTCAGTCTTCATAATAATATTACGAACGCTACGTAAAAATAAGACCCTAAAATCTTTATAATTTTTCATAACTTTTCTTAAAACAAAGGAGTAATGGAGAATGCCATTTCAAAACCACTTGAGCACAGATGTCAGGCGAAATAACAGTTTCTTATTTAATACGATGTTTCAAGGGAAAATTCTAAACTCAGTTTCCTTTAAAATTGTTACAAGCGATAATGACACAATGTTTTAAATACTCCATTCTTAAATTTTCTTTATTATTATTAATTGTAATTTCTGAATATTTAATAATGTAGGGCTAAAAGAATTAATATAGAATATTAATTATTAAACATTAAAAAATAAGCAAACACTTTTGCCCGGTACTTTCCTGGCTACTTTTTTTTGTCTAGTCGCATATTGCAAAGTAAAGGCATGTGTGTTTTCTTTCCCATCCCATCACTGGGATGGAAATTTTAAAAACTCTTGGAAAAAAACGCGGACTATCAAATCTAGTTGGACGACACACACACGTAAACTGCTTTCTGCATTAATTCAATTCCTAGGAATTGCGAGGCCGTTTGTTCAATGCAAGCCGTATCCTACGGTTCGGTATTGAATTGGCGTTTTCGCGGTCAATGCAGTTGCAACGGGTTTATGGCAGTCGGATAAGGCCTGGTTTGGTACACTGATGGATCAAAAACGACTGAGTAGGCGCAGGTATATTTGGGGAAAGACCCAGAATGGAAGACTACGCCAAAGTATACCAAGAGGAAATCCGTCCTATACAAGCATGTGTACAGAAAAATATCGAAAAGGGCTACCACGATCAGGAGAGAGATATACATTCTGTCAGATAGTCAAGCTGCCCTCAAGGCCCTAAACTCCAACCAAACTTAAATTGAGGATCACAATGGAGTGCCTAAACAACCTGAAAGATCTAGCAGCAAGGAACAACAGGGTAGAACTCCTATGACTTTCTGGTCATTCGTGAATAGCGGGCAACGAAAAGCCGATAAACTGGCTAGAGCAAGATCATATCGAGACAGGGGCCCTGAACTCGCCCTTCGCATATCAAAGCAGGCAACCAAAGCAATATCAGACAGGTGGGTGCAACAACAACACCTATCCCGCTGGAACAGGATACCTGGTCAAATCCAAGCGAGGGTCACAATTGGAAAAACCTCCAAAAGCTATTAACTGGAATGTTGCTTCTAACGCGCCCCAGCTAAAACAAGTAGTTGGCCTAACAGGCCACTACCACTTAAGATAACATCTACATCGAATAGGAATCTACAATGGTCCCATTGAATGCAGACTTTGCGGCGAAGAGGACGAAACCGCCTTACATATTATATATAACTGCGAAGCATTGACCCGAAGAAGATTTCAAATCTTTTGAGGAATTCAATCTGGGGATAACCTCCCGCATGATAAACTTGGTAGGAATTTACTAGACCCTATAAAAGGAACACATTTTTTCTAGTAAGATAGGGGCGCACAATAAGCCACTAGGCGGAAGTGCAGAAAGCTTGGGCCGAACGTCCGACCCCCGCCTTAAGCCAACCAACCATGGCAGTCGGATGAGTCCAGATAAGAACAAAACGGTCGTCATTGTCTAACCTTCGCCCAGGTATATATCTCGGAAATGACAACACAACAAAAAAAACCGGTTTTAACGGTTTAACATGGTAAATCGGAGGTTGGGTTCTTTGGATAGAGAATAAAAAACTAAGATGGAGGAATGAAAACCATTTTTTTTTAAGATGAACCGTTTCAATGTTACAGCCTGTCAAAGTCAAAAAATGCCATATTTTAAACGTCAATATCTCAAAAACTATTGAATTTAGACATATGACATTTACAACATAAGCGTAGAATTATGTGGGGAATCAAAAAATATTACAATATATAGGGTCTTGAAGAAATAGTCCATACTTAAAGTGGAGTGGGAATTTAGAAGGTAAAAATAAGAACACAAAGTCTTCCTCCACGGTTATATTAAGAAATATTTTAATCAACTTCTCTACATGTTTCGAATGCAGAAGCATTCATCTTCAGGAGAAAAATTAAAAGAAGAAAAGACCAGTAGATATTACCCTAACTGAGCCACACAATTATAGGTTCGGTATAAAATGAGTGGAACGATGAGGAAACCGATACACACATTGCATTGTGAATAAGAAAAGTATATGGGTTTGAGGCACTGTGAAAACTTTAAAGGTAGAATGAAAGATTTAACATCTTTGTGTAAAAGAACTGTCGAAAGATGAGATTGAAGTGGAAGGGAATGAACATTTAAGCAAAAAAAAGCTGTTAGCTAGTCATTAGAGAAAAAATATGGAGAAGAAGTGGATGTGTGAGGAAGAAGACTATTAAAAATTATATAGAAATTAAAATTGACTAGATGTAAACCTGAAAAAGACATCTTTTTAGGATACATCAAGTGACCAAATATAGAAAAATCTTACCTCATTGGTTTACGAATAAACATAGTGAAAATAGAAATAGAATAGAAAAATTAAATCAAAAAAAAAAAATTTAAAAAAATCAATCAATTTTTCTATTCTATTTCTATTTATTTTCACTATGTTTATTCGTAAACCAATGAGGTAAGATTTTTCTATATTTGGTCACTTGATGTATCCTAAAAAGATGTATTTTTCATTTTCAGGTTTACATCCAGTCAATTTTAATTTCTATATAATTTTTAATAGTCTTCTTCCTCACACTTACATCCACTACTTCTCCATATTTTTTCTCTAATGACTAGCTAACAGCTTTTTTTTTGCTTAAATGTTCATTCCCTTTCACTTTAATCTCATCTTTCGACAGTTCTTTCCCACAAAGATGTTAAATCATTCATTCTACCTTTAAAGTTTTCACAGTGCCTCAAACCCATATACTTTTCTTATTCACAATGCAATGTGTGTATCAGTTTCCTCATCGTTCCACTCATTTTATACCGAACCTATAATTGTGTTGCTCAGTTAGGGTGATATCTACTGGTCTTTTCTTCTTTTAATTTTTCTCCTGAAGATGAATGCTTCTGCATTCGAAACATGTAGAGAAGTTGATTAAAATATTTCTTAATATAACTGTGGAGGAAGACTTTGTGTTCTTATTTTTACCTTCTAATATATAGGGTGTTCCATTAAAAAAAAGTGTCAAAGACGTGACGACAGTTCTATGAGACACCCGGTATAATATTTTTATGTCAAAAAATGCACAACTAAAAATAAAAATTTACGGGTCCAAATGTTTTTCCTAGATCTTTTTCTTTTAATTGATATTAATTTTATGCGGGATTTTTGGGAGACCCAGTATAACATTTTATACAAAATATAAGTGGAATTTCATAAGAAATTATAAAATAATATTTAATACAGCTACAGAGTATTCCATTTAAAAAAACGTATGTTGGATATGCCCTGCGTATTTGAGACAGCCTGTATAGTTAAAAATAATTTTAAATTGAAGATCTTATACCTCCTTACAAAGTTTTAATAAAGCAGGTTTTTTATTTCCTAAAAGATGTAATTCCTTAAATACAATTTATATTCGTCAAAGTTAAATAAGTTCTTCCCATTCATTAAACTGTAATAATATTACAAACGTTGTGTAAAAATCAGTTTGAAGTTTTCATAACTTTTGTTAAAACAAAGGAATAATGGGGGATTTTATTTCAAAGCCACCTGGGCACAACCGTCAAGATCAAGAAGAGAAGAAACTGAAATAGTAGTTTGTACAACAAGAGTGATGTCTATATTACACGAGAAAGTAAATTGAGCACGACGCCGTAGGCGGAGTGCTCAAACTTTCGAGTGCGATATAGACAATCCACTCGAGTTGAACAGTAAATTTTTTCTACAACCTTATGCTAAAAATGGTAAAAAAAGTTTGTATGTTGCAGGGCTCGAACTCACGACCATTGGATCCATAATAAACTGCTCTAACGTCTAAACTATTGAAGCGATTAGTTAATTATCGTAAAACCAACTGAATAATGATGCTATATGAAATTAATTTTTTATGCATATTCAGCAGATTGCATTATTAATAAATATATTATAAATAGTATAGATTTTGTTATAATGAACAAATTAATAACATATTGTACCATATACATTTAAATTATATAATTTAGTGTCTTGAAAAAGAAGGCGGAGCCTTAGTAAAAATAATATACTATGATTGGTCAGTACTTTTAAGAACAACAATGGCTTCTCTGTAATTGACTACTGTGATGGGTCAGTTTCATTACCTATCTAAGATTGTTATACAATTTTGCCGCACAGTTAACTGGAATAGCCTACTTTACCCGCCACTTAAGTGTAAAGGAAACAGCAAATTTCCATGTGGGAGTAGAAAAAATAGATTCCTATTTTAGCGTCTTTTTTTTCTTAAATGTTCTTCATTATAACCACAGAATATATTTTCGCAGCAATAATATATTCTGTGGTATAACCGAATTTATCATATTCAGTTTTTTAAATGCAAATTCAGATATTTTATTTTTTTGACGTTCATCCGATTTGAACAAAATCTACCGGATTATTGTTGGGATTCTGTTATTCTTGGCATCAAAATATAACTTACTTAGGCCCAATTTTATAAAGTCCTCTTAAAGCTAAGTTAAAATCAAAGTTTAAAGCGATGAATAATTCTAAAATCGTAAAAATGTCGGAAATAGTCGATTTATAATGTGGGATTGACAGCAAAGTTCAATTTAAGAGTAATCAACCTGGTCATAAATTGTTATGTTATGTCTGTTTGAAGGTTGGAGACAATGATATTTTTTGAATGATAGAACAGTTTTGGACTTTTATTATATTATTTATTTTAAATTACGGTATCTGTGTAACTGCTACTTTGAAACGATATTTTTTAATACTGTCGTGTCGCAATCCACCTCATACAAGCCAGCAGTTGCTCTGGAACTATTAAGATTTCGTCCTTCGCGCTACACGCTGCGATGCAAACCGAGAAAAGGCGACAGCGGTCGGCCTGTTCAGCCGTTAATTGTAGAGTATGCAACGGCAAACGGTATCTGAGGAACAGTAACAGTCTCGTGGTTGATGGTATTTTGTCGTTGAAGGTATTTTTTCAGGCCGGGGACGAAAGGTTGCCGAGGAAACTGTTGCGACCGTTTGATTTTGACACTACGAATCGTAGTTACGGTGCGGTCTCGAGGTTCCCTTTGGCGTGTATTGATAATGAAAGAAATTACTCAAAGAGTTAAAAAGCGTTGTTGTCAATTTGAATAAAATAGAGGACTGATAATTATTATCGAGAGAGATCTTAATCGAGAAACCAGCAAAAATCTATAAATATAATAGTTTTGATCAATCACAGGAATTTGCTCGATATTTTTTCCAATATAGCAGAGATCGCACTAAACATTACTTTAAAAAATCGTTTAATTTAATTGACAGGCGATTTGAATTTTATCATTTAGTTATTGGTTTGAGCTTTCAAGGTCACAAATAGAAATGATAGATTATTTTTATTTTGATACATTTTTATTACAGTATTTCCCAGCTCTTCTTTTAACTAGTAAGTTCAGTCGTCTTCCTGTGAATACTTAATAAGTACAAGAATTTTTAAGAATTCTTATTTGTATTATTAGCCAGGTTATACCTCTTACTACTATTACAATGTGATGTTAAGTATTAAATATTATATTTTATTTTGTTCTACGTGTGGTGGGTTTGGCTTTCTGGTGCTAATTAGTCCATTGCTGGTGGCGGTGGGTCGTTTGGGCGTTTGTATGTGCTTCTTATGTGTGGAAGTAGTCTGAAGGTGCTAGGATCGTCTGGTTAGCTGTTTGGTTGATGTTGGCGTAGAATTTTGGTTTCCCTGTGTATCTGAGTGTTTCGCATGTACCAGGGTGCTTCAGTGATGATACGTAGGATTTTGTTTTGGATGGCTTGTAGTTTCTTCCTTTTGGTTAATGAAAGTTGGGTCCATGTTGGTGAAGCGTAGGTGATGGTTGGCCTGATTATAGTTTTGTATATTGTTGACTAGTTCTTGAGCGATATCTTGGTGGATTTGAGTAGTGGGTATAGCTGGATAAATAAATACAGTAACTACAGCTCTATTTATACTAGCTAGGTGCATTGGAGCATAACTGAGATGGGTGCAGTCATGCGTTCAGTTACTTCAGTTTGTGCTCAGTATTATTCTAAGATTACATCTGTTTAATAAAGGTTTCCAGATATTTGTTGTATCTAATGAGGGCCTACTGAAACAACCTGGGTTCTGATGTATGATAGCAGCTTCCTTAAAGTTCCTCTTTCTCCGGAGTGGTTTTTTATGCAGGATGCCCACTTCTGTCCAGCTTATATGTGCCGTGTCTCCAGCCATGGTCAGCCGCACCTGATTTTTTGGTCTCCCTTTAGCATATTAAATTCGCTGGAGATACTTACCAGTTGAAACGTGTAATTTAAAACAAATAAAAAAAATGTAAGTCCAAAAGTCTTCTATCATTATTGTTATGTTATGTTACATTATATTAAGTTATGGCCAGATAAATTACTTTTAACCCGACCTTTGCTATCAATCCCGCATTATAATATGACCTTTTTTTGACATATCTTCGATTCAAACTGGACCACGGATTAAATCATAGATGTTATTTTACCCCATTTTATAAAGTCTATTAAAACCGAGGTCCAGTTTAAACCGAAGAAATGTCAAAAATGGTATTTTTATAATGTGGGATTAACAGCAAAGTTCGAGTTAAATGTAATTTACTTGGTCATAACTTAATATAATGTAATATAACATAACATAACAAGTTATGATCAGGTTGATTACTCTTAAATTAAACTTCGCTGTCAATTTCACATTAAAATTCGGCCATTTCTGACATTTCTACGATTTTAGAATTATTTTTTTGTTTAAACCTTAGTTTAAACTTAGGTTTAAGAGAACTTTATTAAATTGGACCTTAGAGAATATTGGCAAAATTACCTAACCTATCATGGCACAGTGATAAGTGATGCGGTAGATTTGAGAAAGTGTTTGTTTTTATTTGAGAGTTCTTGATTTATTTATGTTCTCAGTTGGAGCTTAAAAATATCAAAAAAGAGTACCGACATAACACACCGAAAATAAAAATTTTTCTTTTACACATACATAGTGATGTAAAAAAAACCGTTTTTTTGACCACCTGAAAAAAAAACGTGAAAAAAACCAATCCACGTTTTTTTTCAGTCAGGATTTTCACAAAATATGGTACATAAGTGTGCCCTATAGGCAACACATAATCCCATTTTAAAATGAATTAGGCCGAGTTCTCAGAGCTTAGTTCTGTCGTTAGCGGCGACACGTGTTGTGATTGTGACCAAAGGTTAGGTTAGGTTAGGTAAGAGTGGCAGACCCTTGGTTCTGACCAAAGAGTCTCACGTAGTCCTGATTAGGTCCGTTGTAATACCACACGTGTTCCGTAGAACCCACCTTCATCAGATCTCTGATGGTTAGTGCGACGTAACCGCGGAAGGATTTTAACAACTCATTCAAACCAGCCACTACTGTTCAGAAATCTGCTCAGCCGTCCAAGTTGTAAGTTGCTTAGTTCCTCCAGGCTATCGAAAAATGGTTCACCCAGAGCAGTGAACCTTCTTCTTGCGAGGCCAGGGCATTCACACAGAAAATGTTAAATACTTTCTTCCTCTTCCTCATCTCTGCAACTTCTGCAGAAGTCGTTAGTGGGTATTTGCATACGTTCGGCATGTCTACTGAAGAGGCAATGTCCGGTAACAACCGCAGTAATATTTCTCACGTCTTTTCGACTGTGTCTCAATAGCTCTGCGGTTCTCTTTTTATCGAATGTGGGCCACAGTTGCCTGGATGTACTACAGGTTGTCAACCCTGTCCATCTGTTCTGTGCAAGCTGCTTGGCCGTGTAGTCAATCTCCTCTTTGACCAATCCCAGTGGTTTGTTCACTGTATTGTCTGCTAGATCTTGCAAGCGCATCGGCAGCCTCGTTGCCATCTATTTTGGAGTGTACAGGAACCCAGCACAGAATAACCCAATGTTGGTTGCCAAGTGTGCATAGATTGATGCGGCATCGCTTTACGAGCTTTGATTTAACGCTGTTTGTGACGCTAATTGTGACAAAAAAAAAATGAGTATTTTGACAAGTTACTCCAATACTAATTTTCTATTGGTCACATCACGTGTCGCCAGTGATAAAAACAAAGCTCTGGGAATTAGGACTTAAAATCATTAACCATAGGCGGAGAAAATAGGATGTTCATTCTTTTTTAAGGCGATTTTTACGATTTTTTTTAATCACAGCTGATTGATAATTATTGTAAAAAAAAACGCAATTTAGAAAAAAACATAACCCTATGTTTTTTTTTCAAAAAAAAAACGTCAAGTTTTAAAAATAAAACATCAACGTTTTTTTCATTTACATTACTAGACATACATACATTACTATCAAAGTTAAATTTTAACGAATAAACCTAATCGTATTTTTTTATGTATCACTCAACGACTTTTTATATCCATTTCCCATAATTTCTAATCAAATAAATACAAATTGCAATTTTATCAAAATAAACAAACTCTAATAACTTATATGAGATTATTATTTTCTGTGTGTTTTGTAATATCTACCATCTCTATCCTAACACTTTTTCTCTAATAAATACTCCAAAAACAACTTTTTGTCGACAAACATTAAATCACTCATAGTTTCCTGAGGGATTTACATTTCGAATAATATGGTCCCCAGTTTCCAGAGAACTTTTGCAACTAATTCCCGGTGAAATAATTTAAATTTTAATCTCAAGAGGATTTCAATGTGCAAATTAAATTTAAAATTTCATGGTAAAAAATATTTTCTTTTTGCAATTACAAACTATAAAATTAGGCTATTCATAATGGTATTAAAAGAATCAATATACAGGGTGTGTCAGTAAGGTGTCTGTCTAAGATAGCACCTAAACTATCAAAGATAGGGAAAAAAGTGTAATACAAAAGTTAAAGGGTTTTTTAGGATACATAATCTCAAAATATTTTCTAATCTACAGGGTGGTCCTAAAAAGTGGTACTGAATAATAAAAAAGAAAATTAAATGGGACACCCAGTATTATTTTCTAGAATATGAATCAATGAAATAAGGACTTTGCAACCATATTAAAAGTTTTGAAGTGAAATGCAACGTTGCCAAGTAATTAATTTTTTTCCGAAATTTTAGTAATTTTAAGGGTATCGTTAAAAAATCATAGCAACCTGTGGATTAACCCTAGGCGAATATAATTTACGTTGTAAGTACTTCAAGGTACGATATATTGATTTATAATAATGTTTTTTAAATCTTTTATACAGAGCGTTCATTACAAGTTGGACAACTCGATAGTTTTAAAAATGCTTTATTTCAATTTTTTTAAATGGGACCCCCTAATTTTTTTAGGCAAAAGAATTTATCTTTCAAAAACCTTACTTTTTTGTTAAACATGTCATAGTTTTTGAAATATTTTAGGATTTGTCTTAAATCGGGGTAAAAAAGGAAAGTTCTAATTAAACAATTTAGTCAAGATTGCTTTAGAACAAAAAATAAATAATTTTCTTTGTCACAGCTGTCATTGCAAAATTATTTCGCCAACATTTTGTGCTTTATTACTGTGTAAATTTTAGTTTCCTGAACTAGCTTTATCATAACTCATATTTTTCTATTTCGATAAAGTTTTATTGCAATGACAGCTGTGACAAAGAAAATTATTTATTTTTTGTTCCAAAGCAATCTTGACTAAATTGTTTAATTAGAACGTTCCTTTTTTACGCTGATTTAAGACAAATCCTAAAATATTTTAAAAACTATGATATTTAGATATACGACATGTTTAACAAAAAAGTAAGGTTTTCGAAAGATAAATTCTTTTGCTTAAAAAATTTAGTGGGGTCCCATTTAAAAAAATTGAAGTAAAGCATTTTTAAAACTATCGAGTTTTCCAACTTAGAATAAACGCTCTGTATAAAAGATTTAAAAAACATTATTATAAATCAATATATCGAACTTTAAAGTACTTACAACGTAAATTATATTTGCCTAGGGTTAATCCACAGATTGCTATGGTTTTTTAACGATACCCTTAAAATTACTAATATTTCAGAAAAAAATGAATTACTTGGCAACGTTGCCTTTCACTTCAAAAATTTTAATATGGTTGCAAAGTCCTTATTCCATTGAATCATATTCTAGAAAATAATACTGGGTGTCCCATTTAATTTTCTTTTTTATTATTCAGTACCACTTTTTAGGACCACCCTGTAGATTAGAAAATATTTTGAGATTATGTATCCTAAAAAACCCTTTAACTTTTGTATTACACTTTTTTCCCTATCTTTGATAGTTTAGGTGATATCTAAGACAGACACCTTACTGACACACCCTGTATAATTATTATTCAGGTTTTGCTTATAGAAATTAATAATAATAGTTAAGTATTAAGGGATATGGTGCATTTTTTCTATTTGCAACAGATGTCTGGTATTAGGTATTTTATATATTGGAAACTGAGAATACCTTTTTATTAATAAATAATAGTACCTTATTGTATAACAAGAGTGAATATGACGTCTATACCTCACGAAGACGTAAAACTTTCAAGTGCGATATATATGTTACCGGCCAAACCCGATTTCAGGATAAACTAGTTTGGCCTAGGCCAAACCAGTCTATCCTAATAACAATAGGATGAACTAGTTTGTCCTAGTCGAAACTAGTTTGAACTGCGATTTTACTCTGCCCTCACACGTTCAATATTATTGTCAATATATTGATCTTTCCCTCACATTATTAATAAATTCATCAATATTCAGCCGCTACGAAATTTTGCATCGGTGAAAATTTAAAAAGATGAGTAACAAAAAAATCTTGTATAGCTATAATTTTTATCAAATTTATTTGATTGTGGGAAAAACTTTTAAAAAAAAAAGCTGGAAAAAAATGGTTATCGAAACGAAAGGAATACACCCATTTACACGTGCTACATTCCATTTTGGAAACGGGCCCTGAAGATTATCGGAACTATTTTCGAATGAATAACGATGTATATGAACAACTATTGCTCATAAACGTCTTCGGCAGCACAATCTGACCGTTTCGAGTTTTTATTTTTTTTAAACTCTTTTCTGTGATTTGTTCTAAAAGCATTTTTTTTACATCTTCAATTTTCGAATCTTTTTTTTATGATTTTATAAATTTTTAATAATTTCTTGTAGCCAACCGCCTTTTTATCTCTATTACAATAGTCTTTTGAAGACGGATCCCATAACTCTGGCATTTCACGGTAGTTTTACTCTCATTTTCATCGAGCTGGAAGAAGCCGGAGTTGTGACTTCCATTGTGTTTATGTTTATACTGGCAAAATATTGTCAATATAGCCCTCAAACGGTCAATACTTCTTCAATATAGTCGCCCCGCCCACAATATTAAAGAAATATTTTCGAATCGCCAAAAATACATCAATATATTGACAATACTTTAATATTTTGCCTCACACGATCAATAATTATTATTATTATTATTATTATTACAAAGAAGAGTTGAGGTTGAAAACCTATAAACTCTATTATACTTAATAATATTGTCACTATTTTATTATATTGACAATAATATTGAACGTGTGAGGGCCGCTTTACTCTCTAGAATTAACTAGTTTAAACTAGGTAAAAACAGGCAACGTCTTTGCTTTGCCTTGTCGGGCGCGAGGATGTAGCAGTGTTACCATATCTCCTGTTTTAACAGAAGATATACTGTTTTCACTCTTAAACTACTGTTCTACTGTTTTAACCCTCGAATCTCCCGTTGAAAATTTTTTAATTCTTAGTACAGTAGATCTTTTTTTTATGAATGGAAAAATTCCCTGGAGCCGCAGGCGAGACAATTCCATGAGTGAAAAATCGACTTTATGCACGTGTTTATAGATGTAGATTTATTTTAGACTTAAAAGAGTGAAAAAAAGGATTTTAAGGATCTAGTGCCTAAAAGGCACACCCTACTTTGGTCAATGATTGCATATGTTAAATTGTTATCAAGACTAGCAAAAGATCAAGGCCAACTTGGAGAAATGTAGTTCTTATAATAAATAATATACGCAATTTACTTTAGGCACTAGTGCGAATTGGCATTTTTTGCGCTCTAGTGCGTCAAAAGAGCATCTGTACAATTTTTTTAGATTTCAAACTAGTTTAGACTAGGATAAACTAGTTTTTCCTAAAAGCCTCACATTTATTTCAGGACATACTAGTTTCGACTAGGACAAACTAGTTCATCCTATTGTTATTAGGATAGACTGGTTTGGCCTAGGCCAAACTAGTTTATCCTGAAATCGGGTTTGGCCGGTAACATATACAACCCATTCGAGTTGAATAGTATATTTTTTCTACGACCAAACTTACGAACCTTATGCTAAAAAATGTTTGAAAAAAGTTTGCAGATTGCTAGGCTTGAATTTACGAGCATTGGAGCTAAAGTTCGATGCTTTACCGTTTTGGCCAGACGATCATGTTAGAAATTATGATAATACCAACTCAATAATATCCAAAGCACAGAGGGATGATAGTTCGGCGCTGTCTCTAAAGGGAAAAGAGAAATTTGTACGCACAGTGTTATATTCGTAGGATACTGTTTAGGATCACTTGTGGTTGTGATCTGTTTAAAAAATATTTTTTCATTTTATGATGCCTAGTATAAAAATTAGGTTAGCTTTGAACCACTCAAATCGTGACATTTATCTATTAGGGAATCCAAACCACGTGATTCAATATGGCGGTTGGCTGGTAAAAAGCATTGAGCCACCCGTTAAATGTCACCAGCAATATTATTTATAAAGTCACGTGCACCAATTACGACGCAGTATTTGCCAGCCAGCCGCCATTTGGACACATCGTTGGATTGCCTAATTCTGCGTTTTGAATATTTCACAGTGACATTGTCATTATTTGAGATTTAAAGTTCAAATCGAGACCAATCTTAAATTTTTGTGAAATCCATTAAAAAGGTTATTGATTTCGGATAATTTAAAACTGGATTGATATAAAGGGATATTTGAGACAAACTGGCAACAATGTTTTGTAACGATGACATTTAGAGTAATGATATTCATCGGGATTTAAGTAGCTGCCCTATTTATTTTTTTTTTTTTTTTTTTATGATAAAACATCTGCACTGTAGGAAAAATCCTTTAAGGCGCTCTGGGAGCGGTGCGAGTGCGAAAAAAGCGATTAACGTTGGTCTTGAAACGTTGAAGATTGTATTCATTGGGAAACACGACCTCAGGAAGTTCATTCCACAATGATGACGTTCTCCAGATGAAAGAGTTCTTGAACAATGAAGTTCGAGGAGTACTAAGCTGAACAACATATGGATGAGCGACAGCGGTTCGCCGTGTATTTCTGTTTTGCATTGCTCTAGGTGGAATCAAGTGGGCAATGTCAGTCGAACACCTGCCATGGAAATATCTGTAAAAGAGAGCCAAATCACCAACCTGTCTTCGATGCTCCAGGCTATCGAGGGTCTTGGTCAGCTCGGGGTCGCCGATCAGACGAACGGCTCTCCTTTGAATGGAATCCAGTAGCCGAAGGGTGTGCTTGGGTGCAGAGCTCCAGACATGAGAGCAATATTCTAATGATGGTCGAATCTGGGCTTTGTAGAGTGTCAAAAGTTGATGAGGTGTGTACAACCTTTTGGTGCGGAAAAGTACACCAAGTTTCTGTGCAGCTGCCCTGGCAATTGCGGCAACGTGATCATGCCAAGACATATTACCTCCCAGATTGACCCCCAGCAAATTAATAGACGGTGCCAGGGGAATTGCGTGTCCTGCCATGACTATATCCGGTTCTGCAATGTTAACCTTTTTGGAGAAGACTGCTGCCTGTGTTTTCTTAGCATTAAATTCGACTTGGTTACTGTCACCCCAAGCCAAAATTTCTTCCAGGTCATTGTTGAGGCGCAATACTTCATGCTGCCTGCGAAGATGTGCGCCGGCAGCGGATGTTTGGGGAGTCAAGTAAAAGATGAGACAAGTGTGCTGTCATCAGCAAAGCTATAAATTGGATTTTGAGTTTTCACTAGAAGGTCGTTAATATACAGTAAAAAGAGGGTAGGCGACAATATGGACCCTTGAGGAACACCGGCATTGATGGTGAAGGTGTCTGAGAGAAACCCGTCAATCGCCACTTGCAGAGAACGGTTCTTAAGGAAGCTGGTTAACCATAAACAAAATCCATTAGGCATACCGTAGGATCGCAATTTACTTAGAAGCCCATCATGCCAAACACGATCAAATTGATACAGAAAATTGATACAGAAAAAGTAATTTGCTTATCCATAGGCTCAAAACTTAGCCCTGAGGAACACCTTGTTCTACATCTACAATAATACAAACATAATTCAAACATAATCAAGTTGAAACATGCTGTTTAAATTTCTCTAAATATAAGGATAATTTATTGTGATTAACAAATTGCAAGTCGAGGCATTGTGAATAACAAAATTGTTTTTACAGCGGCGATGAAAAGCAATACAGAATCAAGAAACCTTTTATTTAGTCTTCAAAAATACTAACAATCAAACCCTTAATTATTCTAATTGTTTCGCTATGCAGCAAAATAAATTACGGTTGCCTGACACTTCTATTTGCGGTTACGTTGCGAATACCAACAATTTACTGGCACTAATTATTGTTGCACTGTTTTGCTATTACAGAATTTCTATCCAGTTTGAATCTTTACCTATAATTAACAGGATATTATAAGAATATTAATTTTTAGGTATGCTCGGCTTTTGTACTATGCACTTTACTTTTAGCTGATAATGAAACTTTTTAAAAAGAATGTGAAAATTGACTTGCTAAGGAAACAACTAACGTAATTTTATTCTTACTCATGAATCACTGTGTTTTCTCAAATGTTTTTCATTTATAATAAAAATATTAGGTATGGTGTAATATTTTATTAGGTACGAGATTTTCTTACCGATTCTCCCTCGCGCTTGAATTATTAATCTGGAAATTTTTTCTTGGGTGTGAATTTTTTACGAAAATTTTAAAGAATTCGCGACCTCGAAAAAATTTAGGAAACAATTCATGCTCTAGGGAGATTATAAGTGAAAAATTTGCTAAAAATCTTAGAGCTACAATAAATACAATCAGCATTGTGGCTGGAAACATAGGAAATCCCATGCAAGGTTTAGACAGTCCAAATATTTGCTCACCTGTTGACTTTAGAGCGGGGTTGTGGGGAGACTTTTCTAGGGTTTCTATGCGTGGTGAGTGCATATGTGGTGTTTAAACTATTTTGGACAACCCGATCTTAACTTGTTTGAATAGGATTGCGATTGGGTTTTCATTGCAATTTAACAGGTGCTGCTGCCGATACCAGCATTGATTGGACTTGTCAACCTGTGATTTGTCATCTCTAAATGTAATTTGCAAACGGGAGGTTTTTTAAAATTCTTCTAGAGTTACATTTTACATTTAACTAATATTTTCAAATAAAACAAACATTATTTTCAAAACGGATCTTATAATAGAAAGCGAATTATTTTACTTATAATAAAACCTATTAAATAGTATTAAAATCATCAAGAATTGTTGAAAGAGGAAGAAAGTGTTTAAAAATAAACAATTGTTTATAAAAAAAAACCTAACAATTTTATTTCAAGAATTTCATCACTGGTCCCTTTCTACCATTATTTTGGTAGTAAATTTCTTCTTAATTAAATTATTTCTTTACTTTATTAAAGTTAAGCTATTCTCCTGAGGATAAGTGTTTATACACTCGAAACATGTATAGAATGAAACTTGTAAAATATGTTTCTAAATATATCAGTGAAGAAAGACTTAAAGTTCCTTTTTTCCCATTTAAAGAAAGGAGTTGGAAAATATAATCAAATTACAGAGTATTCTATTTAAAATATCCAAGTTGCTATAAATTTTTGATCGAAGTGGCAACACTATTACATTAAAAATAGTTTAGATAAATAGAGCATGGCCGTTTATGTGTATTATCAAAGATTCAGAACGATTGATTAGCCGGTTGCACATCTACGTCTAACGTACCATCCACCCTGAATCACCCTATATATAACTTCAAAATATCGGTTGTATTACGGGTAAACGAGCAACATCATACTATTTGTGATTAAATTACACAACGGCTGGCAAATAATACTACTTCCCATCATTAATTACTGAAATGTTCAGGATATTAAATCCCAACAAACATATTAAGTACCGTAGACCAGAACGGAAGGAAAATAATCCTAAATTGGCAAATATTTGCTTATTTTTGCCTTAAATGTTTTCTTAAGAGTCACAAAAGGTTCGAACTCCAAAACATAGGTTATAATTTATATATTTACGACTTAAATAATTTCTTATAGGGAAATTTACTTTTAGGTTAATTTACCTAGTTAAAAATTACAAATAAATTACCTCTTTAAAACATTAAAAATAATTAATCCTAATAAGTCATATTATGAAGTCATAACTTACTTCTTTGTAACTTAAAAAATGTCTTCATAGTTAAGGAATTTTTTGACTATTACGCTAAGTAAAACATGACTTAATTACTACCTAAAAAATGTCCTAATAGTTTGCTGACCATGGAGTTCTAGAAACAAGTAATATTTTGGTTAACTTTGCCTTATAATTGTTCCCAAAGTTATAAACCTTTTGTGGTTAAAAATTGAGCTATTTGTCAATCTTCTGATTAACCTGAAAGGATAAAATTGCTTGTACAATTGACCTGTTAGAAAAGTTGTCTTGATTGAGGTCGCAGATTACATATTACAAATTACCTTCAAGTTACATGGTCTCTTAATATACCTTTAACGACATTTGTTTATGTTCTCGGTTGTGTCTGTATTTTATTTCTAGTTTTTAACCAAAAAGTGCGTAGAGTTAACTTGCAATGTCAAACCAAAATTCTAATAAGAAAATTAGAGCATACAGACATACTACACAATGTTACAGGAGCATTAATAGAAATGTCGAGGAAAATCATATTAATACGAGTTGCAGCAATGATGTTCAGCCTCCAATTACGTCAACAAGTTCCATAAACAGGGCTAACCCTATAGAGTGTAAGTGTGATCAGTGTGAAATAGGGTCGAAAGTAGAAGACGACCAAGACGAATTTATTTCTAAAAAATCAGATTGGGAAATGTGAAATGTCACTTGTCAAGAATCAATGCGCCAACCTATCAAAAAATCAATTCATTTAGGTCTAAATATTATTAGAGAGAGACAGTAACAACGATTTAGGTTCATATTAGACAAATGCTGCAATGGTCCAGACTACTCCGGATGCTATTACACTACTCGAATATTTAAACGAATTTATTGTTTCCAGTATTGGTCAGCGCGGATCCTAAAATATTCCCTGAATTTAACTTTGACTTATAACTAGAAATGTCTTATTTAGGAACGATTTAACTTTAAATTCGGTAAATGATTGCCAATTTAACCTCGGACCAGGAAAACATGTGCTTAAAGTTAATAATAAAGGGAAAAATAACTTTAAGGTTACAAATATAAAAACGGCCATATTTGATAATTAATTTTCCTGTTTATCGACAATAATCTTTAAAATTTTAAGAATTACGTAAGGTCAGTTGAAAATCCATTAGACTACGATGCTTTTTGTCAACAGAAGATTTTTTTAAAACTATAGGTACAAATATAATGTTTATATGAAGACACTCTGTTTTTAGGTTAAATTAAAATATTTAAAATTATCCCAATAATACATAGAATAATCCCATATTTCAAGGGGGCTCTTTGTTTTGCGAAGTATTATTACCCTAATTAACAAAAAAATTTCTTTGGCATCAAATTTTTGGTCCAGAAAGATAATTACACTAATTAAATATTGCTTGATTGTTGGAGTTAATAAGCGGCCATTCAAAATATCTACTTGGATCAAACTTCATTTTATAATGTGTTTGTCCTGTTGGAAGTGTTGGCATCAGTGCATCGAGTTGTTGTCTTTTCTTTCTAACGCCAGAATTATGATATTATGTTTTCTCTGTTGTGTTTTTAAAACCTATTTAGGTTATATTTAGGTCACAAGGTTGGTCTTATTTTCCACATTTAGAGGTAAAATAGGTCTATATTTATTTCAGTTCGTTGTGTCTTATTAGACAGAAATCCCTATGAACCTATTTTGGACTTCCAAATTACTTTAGTTTCGTTCCCCACATTGGGCAAAAGGAAAACAAATGTAGGTAAATTATCCCTATATATAATTGGTCATGCAAAATTTTTGACCTGTGTAGAGGTCGATAATAGGTAAATTTAACTTAAAATGTTTGTTGGGATTACTCTAGTAAAATTTACATGCTTAAAAAGCAATAAATCTGAATATTAGTTAAACATTTAAAATCGTAATTTCAAAGAAACTTATTAACAATAGTGGGAGGTCACTAGAAAAGTTAACATAAATCATTCAACAATAAGTACGAGTAATATACCGGGTGATTCACGACGAGCTAGCAGTGGCGGCTTAACAATAGGGTCAAATGGTCATTGACCTCCCATAAATAAAAAGTCAATATGACAATTTAAACACTCTAAATTTAACATTTAACCCATCCAAAAATATCTAAAATCGTATCTTGAACATCTGAAATCTTCAATTTTCACGCTACAACATCTTAAATGTCGTTCATATTATTCCCCGGTCAAAACTTAATTTTGCCCAATATAGCCGGCTTATTTAAATGTAAAATTCTATTTGCATAGCGGCCCGTGATTTATTAGAACGAGAAAGAATCATAGAAGAAATCAACGCGTTAAATCGAGAGAAACTGCTACGCTAGGCATTGACCGCGAGATCACTGGTTCCATGCGATAGGTCACATGTCATGTCTAGTCTAACCTCCGACCTATGCACCACCCATGCGTGTCTCTCTTCGATCTCCGATGCAGATTGACAAAAGGCTGACGTCTATCGATTATTAATCCGTGATATTGATTATTTCATATGGAAATTGTGGGTGGCAGTGTTCCAGTGTTCACATAACACTGTGTTTTGACTGTTTTGTCGAGCGTGGTTCCAATTACTCTAATGGAATGTAATTTCGGTAATATTTAATTAGTTTGTTTTTTAATTAATTAGGTGTTAAACAGTTAATATCTCGGACCGCTGCGTTGTTTGTGAAATTGTGTATTTAAAAGAAAGCAATGGTTTATCATTCGAAAAACGTCTGGAATTTAAACAGCTTGGTCGGCCATTGCCGGAACTTACGTTAAAACAAGTCACTCAGGACAAAAATAAAATTGTATACCGGCCCACAAAATGTTAGAGGGTAAGTTTTTTCTTTTTTTTTCTAATATAATATTATATATAGTAAGTTCCGGATTATCTGCTTATATTTTTCCTTTTCAAAGACAAGAAATATTAACAAAAAAGGGCGTGGCACCCAAAAATTTTTGCCTGCGGCGCATTTCTTTTCTCTGTATTGACCACCCTGCTAAATTGACCAAGAACCGCCACTGCGAGCTAGTATTAGAACTTTTAAGGAAACTACTGCAAATATTTTTTTTCTACTCCCACATGGAAATTTGCTGTTTCCTTTACACTTAAGTGGCGAGTAAAGTAGGCTATTCCAGTTAACTGTGCGGGAAAATCTCATATTCATCCTAGATCGGTAATGAAACTGACCAATCACAGTAGTCAATTACAGAAAAAATTGTTGTACTGACCAATCACAGTATATTATTTATACTGAGGCTTCGCCTTCTTTTTCAATACACTAAATTATATAATTTAAATGCATATGGTACAATTTGTTATTAATTTGTTCAATATAATAAAATCTAGACGCATTTATAATTAATTTCATGTAGCATCATTTATCAGTTGGTTTTCCGATAATTAACTAAACGCTTCGAAAGTCCAGACGTTAGAGCGTTGGACTATGAAACCAATGGTCGTGAGTTCGAGCCCGGCAACCTACAAACTTTTTTTTTACATTTTTTAGCATAAGGTCGTAGAAAAAATATACTGGTCAACTCGAGTGGATTGTCCATATTGCCCTCGGAAGTTTGAACACTTCGCCTACGACGTCGTGCTCAATTTACATCCTCGTGCGATATGGAAATCATATCCACTCTTGTTGTACAAACTACTATTGAAAATCTGTAAGTTTATGTTTATCAATATTCTCTCTTGTGTAAAAATTTCTCTATCCAGAGAATTACCCAAATATTCAATATTTTTGTATCGATGAACTCGCTCCCTATATGACTCACATTTTATGACGGCGCGTTAGCAGGTGTAGATATTTTGACGCAAATGTTTTTGCTTTTTTGTTTTTATGCGGCTTCATCAATAAAAAAATTTTCGATAGTCTCTACTATACCTGTCTAATTGCATCGTTGCTGCTAGACCAATAGAATAGTGAGGAGTGACCAACCGATTTCGTGCTTAGGTTCATAAATTTTAATGTTTACTGTCGCTGCCAATTGAAAACTTCCCACCACGGATTTATCGAAAACCACTGATTAAAAGAAAAAACGCCAAAAGATGTGCCAAAGGGGACAACTTTTTAACCAAAAACTACTTCACCCCCTTTTACCCTCTGCCCCCCAGGGTCATCCCCTTAAAAATTTTAAATGACAAGGGGTATCAAGTAATAACTTGTTTGAAAGGTCTTTCAAAGTGCTTTATTTTGACGTTTGATTTTTTTAAATAGGTCGATTCGTTTTCGAGAAAATTAGAAAAATCTTTATTTATCTTAATTTGATAATTGACGTATAATCTTCCGAATTTCTGTTTATGTTGGTTTTTGAACACTTATTGAAATAAAAAATGATATTTTCGTGTGTTTTTTTTATCTGAACAAATTAAGATAAATAAAGATTTTTCTAATTTTCTCGAAAACGAATCGACCGATTTAAAAAAATTAAACGTCAAAATAAAGCACTTTCAAACAAGCTATTACTTGATACCCCTTGTCGTTTAAAATTTTTAAGCGGATGACCCCGGGGGGCAGAGGGTAAAAGGGGGTGAAGTAGTTTTTGGTTAAAAAGTTATCCCCTTTGGCACATCTTTTGACGTGTCTCGGCGATTTTCCTTTTAATTAGTAGTTTTTGATAAATCCGTGGTGGGAAGTTTTCAAATGAACACCCTGTATACTAGGTATAACCTACATATAAAAACTGTAAATTTCACATTTTTACGGCAACTAGGATAATTTTTTCGTCACACAACTTAGAAACCACTTAGCAACGTATAAACGGCAAATCCATACAAAACCAGATAAAACAATAATTCAGCCTTTAAGCGAGTGAGTAGAAACGTCTTATTCAACAAACTAACGGTGCAACTTTAGTACGGTGCATAACCGGCTCGGCGGACAGCTCGAGCTTAGTTGTTAGTGCCATAATAGTGAAATATGGCCGAACATAAAATATTAGTAAAAGGTGTAGGACGAAAAAATTAGTTTGCAATTAGACTATTAGAGAGGGGGGGGGGGATAGCTGCAGTGCCCCCCTAAATACGCCACTGTACCTTTACCGAACAAACAATCTAATTTTTGAATCCCGCCTGTTTCACTACTGAACCAGTGAATAGATAGAAATAAAATTAACCGGAAATATTTGTTGTAGTATTTCTTAACTATATCCTGTACCTTCTAATTTAAGTTTTAGAGAAACATGCAATAAAGGAGTTCAAACTGTAGGTCGACACAATACATGGAGTTTTATTCGTTTTTCTACAGTAATAAACCAAACTTTAATATAAATTCTGAGTGGCTTTAAATCACTATTTCATAGAAAACCGTTTTATTAGTGGTTATACGGGGTATTTTTAATTTAAGACGTTTTATCGATTCTAATGTAAAAATCTCCGAAACCACCTATACAATTTTGTTAACGTCATGTCTTTTATTCGACAGCAAACATTTTTTTTTCAGTCAAAAATCTTGTTTTGCGAGTTAGCCAATTTCAAGCAATTTGTTTTTAAAGAAAACATTACCGGGTTGGCCATAGGCTTTCATATTAAGTTGATATTTATTCAGTAGCGGCTCGTGGGCGGGCATTGAGTAAGGTCTAAATGCGTGACTTAAAAATTATTATTAATTGCAAAGAAATTAGTTTTTCTACTCCGACATGGATATTTGGTGTTTTCCTTACATTAAAGTGACTCAAAAGCGGCTCGTGGTGAATTAACTGAAAAATAAAAACAAAACTTTTTAATTACACAGTAAATGACGTAAAAACGATATCTATAACCGTAAATTTCGCAAAGCCTCAAAATAAATACCTTAAGGTTAGGCGAACCAATGCTAAAACAATGGTGCATACGACTGATCTATTTTTAAATTGCCCTTAATCATAATGCAAATTGTTACATGCTTTTTGCGTGACTAACGTCACGTAACCATAGCAACGATGAATATCAAAGCCATGTTGGGCGTCGGGTCTACACTTGCTTTGAGCTAACGAACACGGTCGGCTGGGGCGCGCCAAAATGCACGAGTGTTTGTAATATTTGACCATCGAAGTGAACGTTGCCCTATTATGCATAGTTACATTCGGATTAAATGAATATTATTAATTCAAACATAAATATTTTTTAAGGGCTAAAATGTTAGCTGTATTGGTACATTAAAATTTAATATTGTCGAAACAATTTTCTCCCGGATTTATTTTTTTGTTTCACCTGATTAGCCGCCACTGAAGTGACTGGATAATTGGGCTATTCTAGTTAACTGAACCGATAAAATTTCATATTCATTCTTGTTAGTGATGAATAGTGTTGCAACGTTTAAAAATTAAATTTGCACAAAATACCGAAAAATTTCTATTTTTAGCATAATTAGAACTGATCCTAAAAAATATCCCACGAATAAAGCACTTTGCGAGAGATAACGATAAAATTGCGCCGTTAATAGAATGACGTACATTCTTTCTCGTCTCATGTTTTTAAACTTCCAGCTTTCCCGCCGTGTTTTCAATTATTTCTAGAAATTTTTGTTATACTCTAGGAAGATTTTTATTATTGGCATATGTTATTAATAGATTCTAGTTTGGGATGTTAGTGCTAAATATAATAAATTCGATTATAGTGAGAGAGCACATTCTTTGAATTAGAGCATAGTCAAATATAACCCTTAATAAAATTAATAACCTATTAAATTATCAAGGCTACTATGATAAATAATTTGATAGTATGTTCAAAATAAAAATTTATAAAATTTAATAACGTTTTATTTTTTTTTCGAAAAATTAGTTTAAATATACTACATGTTTTATAAAGTTATTAATTATTATATATCAAGGAGCTCGTTTTTAAACATGGGCGCATTGTCTATATTGATATTTTATGTATAGAGTTGGTCCTTTTTAATTATTAAATGGCAGATTCGGCCCTTAGGTTAGGAAGCTGAGTAAATAATAAGTAAAATTGTGTAGTTTTTTTTATGAGCTTGAGGCAGTGGCGTAACCAGAATTCTATTTCGGGGGGGGCTAATGGGTAGGTAAACCCTCGAGCCACCGCCGCAGGCAAAACGCCGAAGGCGAGTATTTTTTGGGTGCCACACCCAAAAAATCCTTTTTTTGGACAATCAGAAAAATTTCAAAATAAAAAAATACATACATTTAAAGAACTTGTAGTGAGTTATACAAATACACTAATATAGGTAATATAAAACAGATAATATATACTTGTTAAACAAGAAATTCTTCATGAATAAGCATAATTGAGCAAAAAAATACTAAAAATAAGGTATATTTTTTATTTATTGAAGAAACAAAAATTAACCATAAACTTAAAGCACAACATATTTTTTTGCCAAAAACTAAACCGTGATTCGTCGCCTTTTTTGACAAAATATATTGATTATTTCATATATCAATGTGGATTTTTTTATAAATACTTATTAAAGCTGAACTTGTTGTACGCTCTTTACCAGAATGATTTCTCAGATATGTTTTCAATCTTTTTAAAGTGGAAAAACGTCTTTCTGCTGAAGCTTTATTTACTGGGAGGATGATTTGTTATTTTATTTGGCGCGTTGCCGTCAAAGATTTTTTATGTTGCCCAATTATAGTTTATATATTTTTTTTTATTTCGGGGGGGGGGGGGGGGGGCTCGGGCCTAATGTCCCCCCCCCCCGGCTACGCCACTGGCTTGAGGTATTGTCAACAACATCATTATGAACATAAAAACTCAAAATACGACATTTCTTATTGATCACGATAATTTTTATATTTAAGAAACTACATTTTTTTGACATTATTAGACTTTGACCGGCATCTTAAAGAAAAATGGTTTTCACCTCTCTATCTTTGTTTTGTATTCTCTATCTCAAAGCTGCAACTTCCGGTTTAACATGTTAGAATTTAAAAAAATGGTTTTACCGTTATAATATAATATCTGAAACGATGTACAAAATAAAGCTATATGGGCGTTGGTATTGTTACTCTTCCCCCGGCTTTTTGCAATGTGACCGCAAATAGAGGTGGCAGCTTACCTGTCGTTATTTATCTTTATCAGAGGGTGCATAGTATAACCACAACATAAATTTAAATAGCGGAAGTTATTTGTTCTGTAGAATAACTAGTTAAATAATTTTGAATCTTATCTTTCAATTGTTCTCGTCATTGAGATTTTAAATAGTGTTTTGGCTTCAATATTACTTTAAAATATTGCCAACAAAGAAAATTACAAAACTATAGGCATTTAAATGTTCCGCTTCTTGACTCAAGGTTCTCGCCAGACACGATGGTGACGCTACTTGTTCTTGATGTTTCTTTGCTTCGACCAATTAACAAATTTGTTTGTCTTCGTTGCATGTTCCTGGTCACACCAACAGACGCGGATACTCCTACAGTCGCGACGTGGCGGTGCAGAAACGTTACATGCACTATTTTTTAAGCTGCTGCCTTAGTGTACCTATGTAAAAAAATTATTAAATTTGATGCAAAATATCCTATACCGCATTCGAATGTTCCGCTGCGAGCAATTCACACCGTCAAAGTTTCGAGTCGGTGTAAGGGATCCTCAAAAGGGATTATGTCTTACTCACTCCTTTTAAATCGAGAAGGATATAATATTTATTATAAAATTTGTTAATATCAACAAATGAGTGCAGCTGCTGACAGTTTATTCTAATATAAATGCATACCGCCAATGTAGAGTGTCATTTCCCATCTTCCCTTTCTCATAATTATTAGTAAACGAATCCATGAAAATCCATTTTAAAACAAAAATGTGTTTGTCACGCCTCAACACACCACATAATTTTAATTAAAATAATAATTTATAAATGTAACATTAAATTAATAATATTTAAAGCAATTTTCTGTGAAGTCGTTTTAATTAATTAAAATTAAATAATTATGAAATGTAATATTTATCTAAGGGAACTTTATATTATAATATCTGTTATGGACACAAACGTAATTAAAATTTTATAAATTATCTCGTTTTCGGATAAAGTTATTTTATTTTTGTGAAAGTAGTTTATCTCACAGTGGAGTAATATTTTAAAGGGAATAAGGCTGAGTTCTATTATTACCTTTAAAGTTATTTTTTTATTTTACTCTCGAACAGTTTACTTTGTGCAACAAAATTTAGTTACCAAGTCAATAATTTATTATTAGTATTATTATTATTATTATTTTTAAATTTTAGGGTTAACGTCACGTGTTGGAACGTACGTAAGGCATTCAGTGAGTGAAGGGGAGATGTGATGATTTAGTCAACTGACACTTCATATGCTGTTTAAAAGAATAAGGGACCATTTTGAGTCACTTTTCTTTACAATTAATTTATCGTCTCAAAGTCAATCGATTTTTGAAAAACTCCAACTCTAAATTTTGTTTAATCGATTTTGAAATAATCCTAATATAAAAATTTATCTACTGAAAAATGGTATTGGACTTATCTACTTATGGACGGATGGTACAGGTTTCTTTTATTAATAATTAAACCTCATATTACCCACGAAACTTTAATTATTGTTACACCCAGTCCGTGATCCCAGTTCCATGCACTAGTTTGTGTAGGTCAACTGGGGAGAGGGTAAGAGTTTTGGTTGCCCAAGTATTTGTTGCCTCTTCCGATCTAGTGACTCGCAATGGCAAACTATGTGCTGTACAGTTTCCCTATCGTATCCGCATAATCTGCAGTCAAGCTCTCCATTGTATAGTTGCATTCTGTGCAGATGGTTCTTGACAGCCATGTGTCCTGTCAGAATTCTTGTAATGGTTCTCAGCTGGTTCCTGTTCATTTGAAGCATGTGTTTCGTAAGTCTTGGGTCTGGATCCCAATGAAGCTTTTGCTGTGGTGTAATAACTGTCTGTTGATACGGTGGAGTTTATGTTCACTCCTGATCCATCGCTTTATGATATCTCGTACTGTACACCTTGGTACTCCGAGTGCCTGTTCTGGACCAATGAATGTATTTTCTGAGCCTTTCCTTGCAAGTTTATCGGCTTTTTCATTTCCTGTAATACCTTCGTGTCCTGGTACCCACTGCAGTATTACTTTGTTTACTTTTGCCAGGGCCTCCAGTTCCTTGACATTCCCATACTAGTCTTAAAGTTACCTTGTTGCATATTAGCGATCTAAGAGCTGCTTGACTGTCGGAATATATATGGATCCGCTTGTTGAGGTAAGCCAACCTATTGTTTTCGTATGCACATTACAATATGGCGTAGATTTCTGCTTGAAACACTGTGGAAGGCTTTCTCATCAGAGAGAAAAACACATTTTTCTCCGGTCTTACTCCGTGTATCCCCGCTCCGGTACCCTCTGTGGTTTTGGAGCCGTCTGTGTACCAGATTATTGGCCCAGGAGTAATTTCTGGTGTTCTGTTTTTCCATACGTTTCATTCATCAATTACATCCTCGTATGGTATATCATAGCGAAACCTTGGATTTATGGGTCAAAATCACCAAGGTGGGGAATTTCAAAATGTAAATTTCTTTAAAAATTAGTATTTGATAACAACACAATAATGAACTTACATTATACACTGTGCAAGTAATAGTTATTGTGTAAAACAGGCGTGCACAAATTTTATATTTTAAATATTTACAGTCATTTTAAAGAGACAGGGTATTTGAAAACGTCATTCAGGGAACATCTTTTAAAATTTGAATATTTTTGTTTAGAATAGGAATTTGATACTATTTATGTTTGGGATAGTGTGGCCTTGTTAATATTAAGTAAAAAATATTGAAAAGTTTGCTCTACATTTTCTAAAATTATAGTAATTTAATAAAATTTAACATTTCTGAAGCATGACCTTTATTTGTGAGAGGAAAGTTTTGTTTTTGTATCATATATTTCAGGTAGAGATATTTCCATTTTATTTGAAGTAAATTGTTTGAGTATTTGTTTTTAGGCTATTAAAAAAAAATGCAAATAAATTAAACCTGGAATTTAATAATATCATTCTCGTGTCGTTCCCATAAATGACGAAATGTTCACTGAATGACTACGACGTTCACAAAATGACAAAACTGTTCCTAAAATGACACAGATTTTAAGATTTAAACAACTTTAAAGTAATTTGGAACTTTATTTTGCAATTAAAAATCCTAAACTCGTAACAAACTTAAAATAAAATAATAAATTTTAATACAAAATTCTGTCTGTATTTTCTAGAGTTCTTTTTCCAATGATTTCTTTGTTTGCGTTTCTCCTTATCAGTCATTTTATTTAGATTTTGCTTCATTTCTCTGTTAGTACTCCCTATATTTTTTAGCTTTATTAATTTCTTTTTGTTCTGCTGTTAATTTATTTAAAAATTTACGTTTTCTTGCATTTACCTCACGTTATTTTATATAAGCAGCGCTGTTTTTATTGACTTTTTCTTGTTACATTTGACCTTTTTATTAACTTCTTCAGGCTCCATTCTTCTTTATCAAAAGTGTTGGATCAGATGCCAGAAGTAATTTCTGAGATTTTGTAGATTTAAACTTATATTTATTAAATTTATATCATTAATAAATAAATGAAAATTTTGTAATTTTTATACAATACGCCTGCCTAAACATTCAAATTCAAGAAATAACATCATTACGGGAACAAAGAAATCATTACGGGAACAAGGAAATCATTTCGGGAACGTGTTAATGTTCGAGAACGTTCCCAAAATGACCATTCCCGGAATGACGTTTTGACAGTGTTGATTATTTTGAGCAGTTGTCCTCCATTTTGAACGCTGTCAGGCGAAACCATCGACAAGCGAATAATATTATTGTATGAATTTAAAACTAGTTATCTTTATGTTTTGTGAAATTAATGACATGGGGGCATCCCCGTAATGATGCTCTATTGATGTACTCAAATCAACTTACCGACTAAATTATTAAAAAACACCACAAAACAAACAAACACCATGTCTGTTTAAAGGTTGGAGACAATGACGTTTCTTGAACGGCAGTAGAGTTTTGGACTGCATACTACAGTATTCACCTGAAGACGACTGGAGATACTTACCAGTTGAAACGTAGTGATTCTAAACAAATAAAGACAATGCAAGTCTTAAACAAACACCATGTTACACTTGTCTGTTAGCATTACTAGATTGCACAGTAGCACCATTTAAGACGATATTAAGTTTTTTTTTTCCAAAGTTCCGGTCAAAATTATGCAAGACTTAAGAATTACAGTTACTGAAATGTTCTTTAAATAGTCATTAGGTTACGACAATAAGATACCAAGTTATCAAAATTAAATGAGAATTAATAATCGTATAAATGACTAAAGTCATTTATACGATGTGTTAATTTTAATTTTTGTTTTTTTGTTTTTATTCTGAATGTTAGGTCTGATGATGCCCATATGTTAGGGCGAAACATGTAACCAAGTTATTAAATTTTAATGCATGATTGAGACTTTCGACTTTGAGTTTCCCCATTTTTAAAAATTAAATAAAGTCTCTTTGAGAAATGGACTACTTCTTTGAATTTAAAAAACATATATTATAATGTTTTATTAAGATTTTGATTCGGCAATTGTGTATTGGGACGCGTTCCCAAAATGACTTTTTGTTAGTTTTATGAGAAAATATTGTGTATTAATTTTGTTTTCCAAAAAATAGTAAAGAGTGTAGAATAAACAAACTAAACCTTATGGTTTCATGTAATTGTTACATAAGTATTTAATGATTTTTTTTGTAAAAATTGTGTTTAAACCAAATTCGCCACCTTGGTGATTTTGACCCTTATGTAGTCTGATCTCATATCTAACTCAGGTCCACCTATAGAACTCTGTAGTATATAGTCCCATTCTTGCCTAACCTTAATTACAGACATTATTGTTAAATTATTAAACCATCACAAAATAGCACTGGAGTAGTAATTCCACAGCTTTAGCAACGGTTAATACTAATAATACGAGATGTTTAAATTCCCCCGAAACTATTTGGTTGTCAACATTGTGGCACGGTTTTAGCTTCGAAAATGATTAACTGATCAAACTATTTGCCTTTTGGGGATTGAGAATTTATATTGGAAACAATCCGGGACTAGATCGAAGGTTTATCAAATTTTTACGATTTTAAAAATGTATTGATATAAAGTGTTATAAGTTACTTTAAAAGTAAACTTACGGCTACATAAAGTTACAGCATTAAAACAATCTTTAGGTTCTCAAACGAATTTAAGCTATTACTTACTGTATTATAGTATTAGCAACCATGTCGAGCATGTTGCAAGTATAGTATATTACATAACAAGTGATGAAAGTGATACTTTTCAAACGAGGAGATATTTAGCACGAGGCGAAAATTCTCCGAGTTTTAGAATAATCACTTTCACACGAGTAATGTACACTATTTTTCCTACGACCGCAAAGAATTATTAAAAAAACCTTTGATTTGTGAAAAAAATATTTCCACTCTAGAGTTGAAAAAAAATATTTCAACTCTAGAGTGGAAATACAAGGCACACTATTTAATTTAAACATATGATGCCAATTTAATAGATCGAAAGGTCGCAGGTTCAAATTCCATCAGGAGTACTTGACTTTTTTTTATAAAAACATTAAATAAATTATAAAATTATTTTGAATTGAAATCTTCCTTCTTGAATGATTTTTTTTATTTAATCAAGGAAAGATGCATTAAAAATAAATTTAAAAAATTCACCCAACAAGGAAGATTTCAATTCAAAATAATTCTATAAATTATTTAATGTTTTTATTAAAAAAAGCCAAGTGCTCCTGATGGGATTTGAACCTGTGATCTTTCGATTCGTAGGTCATGGCTCTAGTCTCTAGGCTATGGCGACCCATAAACATTTCCTGCTTAAGTTTAATATATGGCATTTTCTTCAGCGGGGCTTGTTTTGACTGGTAATAAATTTCCAGTATATTCTTAACTTTTTTATAATTTCAGATGGCGTATTTTCACACTCTAATTCTAAATCACTCGACAAATACGTGATAAATAAACTAAACTGCTTTCTAAAATTTGTTCTTTTTAATAAATAGGTGTGGTCTGTCAAATTGGCATCATATGCCTAAATTAAATAGTGTGCCTTGTATTTCCACTCTAGAGTTGAAATATTTTCTTTCAACACGCGTGTGATATTCGGCGCTTTTGAGCCAAGTTAACCGTGCTTTTTTTCTCATTTTCATAGGTGGTCGTAGGAAAATATATTAGCCTACCTAGTTCCTACAAATATTGATCTTAACCAAACACACCAAATTACGAAGAGATGGCGCTAAAAGTTATATACAACCCTCGAGGGTTAATAATATTGTAATTCTTAGTATCAAGACTATCGTTTGGAAGGTAGAGACACTTACCCTGTACGGACGAGAACGAGAGAGTTCGAAACAGGTATGAAGGTGGTTGCATCCTACCAATAATTAAGTCTTTACTTCCTAATTGCGCAATTTGATTTTTATTTTGACACAGTGTTAACAAAATATGACCTTATATTATAATGAAAGTTCATGTGGTTCGAAAATAATTTTTTATACATTTTCCAAATAAATTAGTGCTGGCAACACACGTACTCTTTAATCTAACCAACAGTTAGTTTGCTATTGACAAAAGTGACTATAGAAACCAATGCCGGGATCGGCCTAGCAATAAAATGAGGCTCTTTTAACTAACTTTTCTTGTCACCGAATCTAAGATTCTAGTATGGTATACTAGGCCAGTTTTGAGAGTGTATGCAAGTTTTAAAATAATAAAAAGACAATACCGAGACTTCTTGAAAGGTGTCAAATGCTCTAAAGCAAAAGCTTTCTATAATTCATTTAACAAATATTAAAACTAATAGAAGGAAAGTTTTAGCGGCACGCGGACAAATTAGTACATCTATCTTTTTCATTAAAGTACACAGGGACGCCAAAGGTAATGTGTTCCCTGGGGCACAGGTAGACAATAACAGGCTGTTTCGTCCTTGTTAGAAATCATCAAAAAGCCATAACCTGTAAGCATCTCCCAGTACAGCGAAGATATTCTTTCAAGATATTTTTAAGAATAAAAATGTGATGAAAACCTAGTATCGCCATCCGTAGGAATCCACTCAATGCACAAGATAGCCATCAGACGTGAAAACATAGAACTAACAATAAACCAAGTACGTTGGGCCAAGTAGAGAAAACGTTTTTGCGATTCCCTACACTTCTTCTACGGATTTGTTAATTCAAATATAGATCGCGCTGCAATAGCTCACTGGGGTGCTACACTGGATGTGTTGGCCTACCGTACTTGGTTTATTTTTAGTTCTATGTTTTCACGTCTGATGGCTATCTTTTGCATTGAGTTGATTCCTACAAAGGACGATACTATAGGTTTTCAGCATATACCGGGTCCGCCAACGTGGCGGAGATGGAAGATTAAATCATTATCGAGGAGCTTATCAAAAATACTAAACCAACATAAGGTATCGACTTAAAAGCGGCATATTTTAAAAATATTTTACAGTATACAGGGTGGCTCAAAAAAGTGTGGCGGACTAAACTTGCATTTTTTTAAATGGAACACCCTATATATTATATTATTTTCTAATTCCCTATACAATTCCACGTATATTTTGTAAAAAATGTCATATGTCTAAATTCAATTGTTTTTGAGTAATTGACGTTTAAAATATGGCATTTTTTGACTTTGACAGGCTGTAACATTGGAACGGTTCATCTTAAAGAAAAATGGGTTTTACCTCCCTATCTTAGTTTTTATTGTCTATCCAAAAATACCAACTTCCGGTTGAAAATGTTAAACCAAAAAAACGGTTTTAACGGTTTAACATAGTAAATCGGAGGTTGGTTTCCTTGCTAAGAGAATGAAAAACTAAGATAGGGAGGTGAAAACCATTTTTCTCTAAGATGAACCGTTCCAATATTACAGCCTGTCAAAGTCAAAAAATGCCATATTTTAAACGTCAATTACTCAAAAACAATTGAATTTAGACATATGACATTTTATACAAAATATACGTGGAATTGTATAGGGAATTAGAAAACTATATAATATATAGGGTGTTCCATTTAAAAAAATGCAAGTTTAGTCCGCCACACTTTTTTGAGCCACCCTGTATATTGTAAACTATTTTTAAAATATGCCGCTTTTAAATCGATACCTTATGCTGGTTTATTATTTTTGATAAGCTCCTCAATAATGATTTAATCTTCCATCCCCGCCACGTTGGCGGACCCGGTATTTATTCTTAAAAATATATTGAAAGCATATTTTCGCTGTATTGGGAATTGCTTACAGTTTATGGCTTTCTAATAAGTTTGATGACAACTCATAAGAGGGTTTCAAAGCGCTTTTATTGCATTTGTTTCATCAAAGCCTACAAGTTTCACACATGTCTTGCAAATCAAAATTTAAAATGCATTAGAAATTGTAAGTGTAAAAATCTCGCAAACCGTTACTCGCAGCGCCATTTACAAAGTGAACGTTTTTGGCATAAAATTGCCATCTTTAATAAAAACATATATACACCAAGGCTTGTTCATTTAGAGTGCCGCAGAGAGCGCCCCCTACAATCTACATCAAAATTCTTAACTAATTCAATTTGCTCGCCTTGGAAAACCCCCAATCAAGAAAAAAGTTACTTAGGAAAACCAAAAAAAAAATGCTTCTTGGACACCCTGTATCTCGGTTATTATGACTTTTAAACTAAGCTAGGCTTGGCCAAATCGCAATGTTTTTACGCAAGAAATCTTCAGTTTTACTGTGTACCATTAATTATCATACTCTCTGTGTAACTATATAAAACTATGAAGTTGTAAAAAAGCTTATTGTAATACTGAAAACTCTTTGATATTAAACCAAAACGTTATTTAATTGCTTTTATTGCCACACCAATTTCCTACTCAGCTACAACAGGTAAATTTTAATATAAATTTGCCCGTAAGCGCTGTCAGGGAAATTATAACTATGTAGATAAAGTTACATTATTATTAAATTTGCTTTATAGCAATGTACGAATATAACCTGGTCTATTTAGAAAATTTTAAGGACGAAAAATTAAAATTATATTTCATATTATCCTCTAATAAAACTTTGGTTTTTATTACAGAAAATATTTAAAATTATAAATGTGTATATACAAGGTGTTATGGAATTTTTAATAAATGCATGAAAAATAAATTTTAAACCACCTGAGAGTACTTTGTATTATAAGGTTATATTTCGACTAACACTGGTTTGATTGCATGCGCTACGAAGAAGTGAAAACTAGAGGTTTTAAAAAGGGTAACTTAGGCAGATCTCATGGGACTACCAAGAGATAGCGCTGAAGGCTATATACAACCCAAGAAGGTTGATATTATAGGCTTTAGTATTAAATTTTTTGTTTGGTATGGTATGAACACCTACCCAGCGATGCCAGAGCTGGTACAATTGTACGAATCTGGTACATTTTCATCCTCGTGCCGCCCCCCAGTGTTGCCAACCTTTCGGAAGCGGAATGTCAAACATTTCCTTTTACCAAAAAAAAAAGGTCACGCCCTCTTGACCACATTTCACTATTTCTACTGTTTTTGGTACGAGGTTAAAAATAAGTAATTTTTGATGGCTGTACAAAAGTTCAAAATCTGGTACATTTTATGTTTGTGATTTGTACAATTTCTTGATACCCTCTGGCAACACTGCACCTACCCTGTAATTACGAGAACAAAATAATTCGAAACATGTGGACCGGTCTGCAGTTGGTCACATTCTACCAATAGTAAAGTTTTCACTTCTAGGAGTTCTAGGTAGTATTATGCAATTTGATTTGTATTTTGATTTCTAACAGTGTTAGACGAAATACAACCTTATAGTATGAGATATAACAGACAGAGACAACAAGTTCGGTTTTTACCTTGCAAATGAGACGAGAGCGATGAAATTTTTAGATCATGTGATCACGGAGAATTCAGACGACTTCGTACTTGATGATTTTTATTTTTATTTTCTAATTTTGTAAAGTTGTATATAAACAAGTTTAAACAAAAAATTTGGTCGGATTCATATCAATTATTTGTAAACTGCAATAAAAAATTATTTCGCCGATTTTTACGAAAGGTGAGGTTATCTTCATCCCTCAAATAACGCCAACGGTTAGATTTTAAATATTCCCACCTTTCGAAAATATAGTTTTTAAATATTAGTTTGTTTTCCTGACCGTTTTAATCGATTAAAATGTTTGTTTTTCTTGGGTTTTCGGTCACTCTTAATAAAAGATTTTTCTTTATAAGGGGTTAACGTTTCGGTTTTATTAGGAAACCATCATCAGAACTATAAATTTTTTTTTATCTAAACAATCAAAAGTGAAAAGAAACTATTGTATACAAAAAATAAAAAAATATAGAAAACTATAATCAAGTATAAAATATAAGCTAAACATACCCTTATTTAATTTTTTACACTTCACAAAACTTTAAATTTACAGTATGACTATCATATTGGAAATGGTCAATATTAAGATGAAATAAAAATGGTTTTAATTTTTATGGGGGTAAGGGATGGACCAGATGGGAATTCCATTTTACCTAATACATTTGAATAACTATCTTAACTTAATTATATTAAAGGTATTAAAAGTAGCATGTAAAAATTTGCATTTTATTGTGTAATTAAATTATTATAGACGTTACTAAGATTTTCTGTATCAGTTCTGAAATTAATTGTGTTATGGGTTTTTTTAAAATGAATCATTTCTTTAATATTTCTTTTTTTGTTGTTTTTTTTATAGTTCTGATGATGGTTTCCTAATAAAACCGAAACGTTAACCCCTAATAAAGAAAAATCTTTTATTCAAGAGTGACCGAAAACCCAAGAAAAACAAACATTTTAATAATTTTTAAAATTTGTCGAAATTCTCCAAAGAAAATATGTACCTCCATTTGCTCGTCGATATGATAAACGAACGACATTCAAATTTATATTGGTCTTTAAAATAAAAAGTGTTTGCGGGCGTGTAGACAAGTTAAAATTAAAAAAGTGTTATGCCTTTAAGATAGCAAGTTTGACTGTGACATACATGACATTGGCAGAAATAATTTCCTCACAATCATACTTGCCCGGTTACCTTAATTTTTAATTTACTAATCAAGCACCTGTGATTATAAATTCATATAATGCCTGTCAATGTCAGTAACGTTACAGTCAAACTTGTTGGTTAGTTGATTCTGCAAAAAGCAAAAACATTTTCGTCGAAATGTCCACACCTGCTAACTTCGCCTCATGTTTAGGGGTGTGTCAATCCCGGTAAAAAATATTAAATAAATGGGTGATTCTTTGGATAGAAAATTTTTTACACAAGCACCGAAAAAATACATTTAAACGTTTTTTCTGGCCTTTCGATCAGTAAAAAAGAATTTTTCATGTAGAATAACCCATTTTTTTCCGGTCCTGCTAAATACCGGCTATGCTGTTTAATGTCGGCAATTCGACATTCAAAAATATGTTTACCCAAGCAGAAAAAGTATTTTTAGAATTGAGATTTAAACGCAAATTACACGAACAGACAATTTCAGGTTTATTTTATGATTTGGTTATCCTAGAGGAAATACCGCTACTGGAGCCCTTCCGAATAAAATTTATCATAGGGAAACATTATACAAATGATTAATTCTGGCGTATGTAGCGGCGCAGAGTTATTACATTAGCTTCCTTTGTTTGAGATTAGAATACTAGACTCATTTGTATCAACAGTACCATTATTTAAAAATGGTTGTATTCAGTAGATATTTTCAGATGTAAATTAATAATCAATAATCTTAACTATGAGACTATGTAGAGCAGTGGTAGCTTTACGTTAAATTTCATAGTAATAATAAAGATATTTATTTGTGTCAGAAAGAACAACTATAAATTATATGTTATATAATAAACTTGTCAAAATTATGCTATAATTAAATAACCAAACATTGATTGGTGACAGTAATATACCGGTTACCACAAAAAGGTAAGATTTTGATTGGTAAATAATCAGTCTTCCAATAGGACTCTAAGAAAAAGCTTTTTAAGATGTTGTTGAAAAGTAGAATATTTTAATTTTTTTATAACAGTTCGTGTGTGTATTATTGTATATTATATTTACAAGAGGTTTTATATTTTTGTGTGCGATGTGTTGGTATTTCTAAATTATTTTGATTTCTAGTATTCATGTGTTGATTAATTCTATATTAATTTTTTTTATAGATAATCAGGTTTTTTAGTAGAGATTATTTTATAAATAAAACAATTAAGATGAATTTTACGTCTGGATAGGCCAATAATAACAGATAGAACAGTAGACCACAACCGTCCGAATATTATTCTTATCAAAAAGATTATCAAGAAAGCTTTCATAATAAATATAGGTTGCCCACTAACACACAACCTCTCTAAACCCGAATCGGAAAAGAAAACCCAGTACTCAAAAAAAAAAAATTGACATAATTCCGATCATAATATCGGTGGACGAATGACGAAAAATTACAAGCCCAACCTACAAATTGAGTAAAGCGCCATACTCTAAACTTGTCATATTATAGTACGGAAGATTCTAAGTAGTACAGGTTAAGATAAAATTCTTCTCTGTACTGTAAAAAAATACCAGCAATACCAACAAAAAGCTGTGGACAAAAACATCGAAAACATTATAATAATAATAATATTCAAAAATATAAATATAAACCAGAATGTGATACAATTTTTTGATTGAAATGCTTAAAGAGTTAATTTTCCAAAGTTTGCCTACACCTTATCTTAACTAAGTATATCCAAGGAAAGTAACTACAATACTTCAGTTACTTCCTCCAAAAACATTTTTCAGAAATCTTTATGTTTCTTCAATAAAAAAATTTTTCCCAACCTTCAATTCAATTCTTCCAAAATTTCACCACTATGTTTTCATACCATATGTATACTAACTATGTACACTGTACACATATGAAACATCTGCCCCATAACCACATGTAACTTCTCCTTCTTACACCATATACCAAGATTTAACAATTCATTTTCAACAATATGCTTTACCCCTAAAGTCTCTTCATTTTCATTATCATTCCCACATAAAGGTCTTACCTCGTCACTTTACATTTTTGAGAAATAACAACGGTTATCCCAACTTTATCTATATAACTTTGTAGTATGTTTTTCTCTCCTACTTCTATGGAAGTTTTTCAAATTTTGTTCTTTATTTAACTAATCTCCTCAAGAGCTCTATTAGGATGTCACTGACAATTTCCTAACTTAGTGTAACTCTTAATATTAATTATTCTCCTGAAGATGAACGTTTATACGTTCGAAACATGTAGAGAGCATAGATAAACATTTTCTTTAAAATATATCCTAGTAAAGGTTGACTTATGTCGGGTTGTACAAAGAATTTTAATAATAATTATTTAACCGGCAAGTTTGGCTGTGACATAAATTACTTTGACAGGCATTATATACTCACATTGACAGGTGCGTGATTAGTAAATTAATAATTAAGGTAACCGGGCCAGTATAATTGTGAGAAAATTATTTCTGTTAATTTTACGTCTGTCACAGTCCAACTGGCCGGTTAAATAATTGGTATTAAAATTCTTTGTGCAACCAGACATTAGAGTGTTATTTCTCCCCATTTAAATATAAACCAGTTTTATGGATGTATATGTATGATGTATTTGTGTATGTAAGCTACTCGTAAATCAAAAATACTATAAGTGCATATACAATTCTAATAACCAGAAATAATAAAATTGTATTGTAGAAACTATAATAAATCATTTTCTGTATGAAATAAACTGTGGCGGTTGTAGACAACCAAAATATATGTATTTTAGAAAAATCGGTTAAATCTATACTTACCTAGTTGAATGTTTTAAACTTGTACGATGCTTAGTCATCTTATGGTTTATCATCAATCAAGTTCGCGATTTATAAAGAATTCCATTAGTTTATTTTTTATCTTAAGAATAAACAACATTTTATTCTGCTCAAACTGAGATTTTCTTTAGTTTAAATATATTAAAAGGAACATCTTTAAACTGTGTTTTTCATGTAAGGAAAGTTTAGAACTAACTTTAATATTAAGAGCCTTCCATACTAGCGTGAAACGCGGCATCGTTTCCTGGCTGGTGTAATTGAAAATGTAATACAAAAATTTTACTAAGGGGTTTACAAGAACTTCTAATTTGTCGGATGATACCTATATTTATTTCAAAAAAAAAATTAAAATTTTTTTAAAAAGTTTTAATTATATAGGTTTAACTTATATCATCCGCCATTCGACCATAAAAATTTAAATATTAATGCTATTCATGTTAATTTATTATTTTCCATTACAATTACAAACGATGCCCCGATATTATTTTTAAAATCTCCACTGACGCCGCGCCCCTTAATTCTCGTCAAATTCGTTTGTATAATATTTTGTATCTAAAAAAAGAAATTGTATTGCCATCGCCAGACGCAGGTTTAGTATGCACGATGTGGTGAAAATGCAATATTTGTTCGTGATGACTCATCGACTACTGTTTGCTCCTAATATAATATAAAGTAATTATTGCTTAGTAAGCCAAATTTAAGAATTGGTTTCAATTAAAGCCCGAAACTAAAATACGATTATAAACCACGCATCGTTTGATCCTTTAGCTCCAATAATAACAAATCGTACGTGTTTGATTACATTTTACTAGTAATATTTAATGGCATTCGAACGCTTGCGATTATTATTTGAATATTTATTTTGGCGTTATTAGTCCAAAAGTTTAATGTACAAGCACATATTATATTTAAATTACATCAGTATTTCTCAATGAACAAATATATTTTAAACCACGACAGTGGCTCAGAGATGAGTTACTGGCATTCGAACTTGGCGGTCCGAGTTCGAACCTCAGAGTGGGCATACGCACAATAAAAAAAAGTATTTCCAAATTTTAGTAGGTTTAAGGATGCAGGGAAGACTGTAAAATGTATCATCTAACGCGCTATTCACACCGGTAACCAGGCCGGATGAGATCGGAAATCTCGTGGGGTGCGGAAAATGTTACACACTCTCCAAACGGTAGGTTGAGACATGGTTTTAGCTTTCTGAAAGCTGTCGTCACATTTTGATGACCATATCCATTCTGTGTCCTTCTTAAATGAATTATAAAGTGGTTGGTTTTAAAACACTTGAAGCATTCGGAAGAAATTTACAATAAAAATTTAAAATATCCAAAAATGACTTAAGCTCAGTAACATTTTGAGGAACTGAGCAATCTTTGACAGCCAAACCCGTTTCTTCAGAAGTATGAAAGCCATATTTGTCAATTTTGTTACCTAAATATGTTACTGAATTCTGAAATAAAAAACACTTATCTTCCTTAACCTTTAGCCCACATTCTTGAAGACGCTAAAAAACTTTTTCCAGGCGCTTCATATGTTCAAGGTTATTTCTTCCTGTCACCAGTATATAGTCTAGAAAACAAACCATACCCGGCATTAAAAATAGTTGCTCCATAATATTTTGAAAAATCGCGGGTGTGCTAGTTATTCCGTACGGTAACCTGGTGTATGAAAAAAGACCCTTGTGAGTAGATAAGGTGACAAATTTCCTTGATTCCTCTGTCAGAAAAACTTGCTGATATGCATCAGACAAAGCAATTTTTGAAAACTAGCAATAAATCGAAGGTTGATAGCCGTTGGGGGTGTCACATGACTGAGGATCGTGGTTCGGAACCCACATTAAGCTGTAGTCTAAGAAAGAACTAGTGGCTATCAGTAATCCAGAACAAACATCAAACAGATATATTTTAATTCGATATACCGGAAATCTTAAAAATTTAGGAATTTAGTGAATTATAGATAAGAGATAAACGGTAATTTAATTATTAGGCTTGTGTATAAAATCTGGCTATCTATTTTCTTTTATTAAAATTTCTGTATCTAAACTTAAATAAAGAACTCACTTCGGGACCAAGTACACCTAGTTAACTCAAGATCAAGCTTAACATCGCTAAAATGTGATGAATTTTGTCGTGATTTAGCCCCGTACAGATTTTACAAATCTACCTATTTTCCGACTAGTGTCATTGGCTCAAATTTCAAGCGTTCGTTAAAAATTTACCTAACTACTACGAAATTTTGAAAATTAAATTATTACCTCTCCTCCTCTGTATGGTTGGGTTAAATTTGTTTTTGTAATTTTTTTTACTTTTTCTTTTGATATTCCTAGCTGGCTCTTTATTAAAAAAAAACATTTTTTATATTTGTAAAAAATATGAATATTAGTGCCAATCCAAAATTTTAACATAAGACGTATGTATGACTCTAACCAGCGTTTTTCGGGCTCAATTTTTCATGATTAAAAATAAAGTAAATATCACGTACCACGCCAAAATTGATGATTTTTTCAGAAATCATGTCTTTTAGGAGCGTAGATCTAAGCTCAGTTTTTGATGCAAATACTTAGGTTTTGAAATACTCCTTCTTAAGTTCCGTTTTGTATTTTCATAATAAAACATTCTCGTTTCTTCCAGCACCATTTTTTTTATTAATTACACTTCTTCCATAAAAAATATTTTAATTAAAATTTTTTACTTTAATCTTTCTCTTTAAAAATAAATACCTAATTGTTTTTTGTTTTTGTTCGAAAAATATTTTATTGCCACTAAATACTCCAATGAGTGCGGGTACTTAAACAAACATTGACTAATTTATATTTTTATTAAATTAAAAATTAAACTAAGTGGGTACGTACACTACTGAATTAACTGAAAAATACAAACAAAACTTTTTAATCACAGTAACTCACGTAAAAACGATATCTATAACCTTGCTAAAACAATGGTGCGTACGACTGATCTATTTTTAAATTGCCCTTTATCACCATATGCAAATTGTACATGCTAGCAATGGTGAAAAGCCACTTGGACGTTGGGGCTTCGTCTTCACTTGCTAGCTTGTTGGTCTGTTCGAGTGTTTATAATTATTGTCCATCGGAATTAACCTAGCTACATTGGCATTAAATGAATATTATTAATTAAACACATAATTATTTTTTAAGGGCTAAAATGGTAGCTGTACATTAATATTTAATATTGTCGAAAAAAATTCCATCTGGTTTTATTTTTTTTCACCTACTTCACCTGACGAGCCGCCACTGTATTGTATTTTCAATCCGATTTGGAACAGTATAAAAAAGGGTACGCATATGGAATCAAGAAAAGTTTTGGAATTGCATTGTCTTCATTACTTTTTTAAATCACAACTGGGGTGAACCATCCAATTTGTTTATCCTGAACCATCTTTTTCTTTTTTAGTATAATTAGGGTAGACAAAAAATAATAAAATTTTGAGTGCACAAAAACTGTAAATGTTAATTATTCTCAAAAAAGTGCATTTCACTTATAAAGTTATAGTAGTAATTATAGAAGATAAAAAGCAACGGGACGTATAATTTCTGAAGATAAATACCGTAAAAAGGAACACTTTTATTACATTTGTTATTAAATTATGTACAAGGTTTTCCCCAGTGTCAGAAGTGGCTTGGATAAAGCTTTTTACATGTTCCAGCTGTAAAAGGAATTTTAGTGCAGGATAAATTACTTGCCTCGAATCCAAATTACGCTGTTATTTTATTTTCGAAATCTTAAATCATCCAATCAAACTATATTATTAAAGACGCTTGACTGTTGAGCACATCGTTTCAATATAGCAATCTACTATTTTCGATTAAAATTTACCTAACTACTATCAAATTTCGAAAATTAAATTATTACCTCTCCCCCTCTGCATGGTTGGATTAAATTGGTTTTTGTAAATGTTTTTTTCCTTTTTTTTATACTCCTAGCTGGCTCTTTATTTAAAAAAAAAACATTTTTTATAGTTGTGAAAAATATAAATATTGTTGTCAATCCAAAATTTTAACATAAGACGTATGTATGACTCTAACCAGCGTTTTCGGGCTCAGTTTTTCATGATTAAAAATAAAGTAAATATCGTTCACCACGCCAAGATTGATGATTTTTTCAGAAATCATGTATTTTAGGAGAGTAGTTCTAAGAGCAGTTTTTGGTGCAAATGCTTAGGTTTTTAAAAACTCCTTACGTGCCGTTTTGTATATTTATAATAAAGCAATCTCATTTCTCACCGCACTATTTTTTTTATTTCAAATTATCTCACTTCTTCCTTAAAAAATGTTTCAATTAAAATTTGTACTTTAATTTTTCTCTTTAAAAATAAATACCTAATTGTTTTCTGTTTTTGTTGAAAAAATATTTTATTCCATTGGGTGATATTTTTGTTGATTTAAAATAGCTCTAAAAAAGGGAAAACGGAACAGACAAGTATATAATAGAAAAATACTATAAAATATTATTGTTTTTACCGATTTTTCTTTAAAATTGCATCATAAATCAATAACTAAAACGATATGCGTCTCAAACCTTAATCTCTATATAAAACAGGACTTTTAGAAGGAAAAGTTTAGAAACTAAATGTTTCCTACGAGACCTTTGTAATCTAAGCCAAGAATACATTATTTAACAATTTAAGTGAAGAGTCTAAGCGTGGGACGAAAAATTAGATTGCAATCAGACTGTTAGACCCGAGCTCCGCGGCCTGGGGGGAGGGGGGGCTGCAGCCTAGCAGTAGCCCCCCCCCTCCTAAATACGCAACTGGATATTCCTGACAGAAGCACATAAAGAATAAAGAAAAAAGTAATTTATACTATATCGAAAAACTGAATCACAATAAATTACGCTATACCTGAAGTGGCTTAGCTTAAAAACAAAAGACTTATAGATAGTCTGAAAAGAAAAAGTAATTGAGAATAATAATGACATTCTAAAGAAAATAACATGTGGGACAAGAAATGTATGGAAATAAACATATTATGTATAGGAGAAAGGAAAAATAAGAAACCTGAAAATTCATACAAAAATAAATATGAGAAAAAATGTTCTAATTCGCACAATAACACATAAATAATGGTCTGAACATGACAAACAGTTATTATCGGAAAATATAGAACAACACCACCACAAGAACATAGTATAAACATAAAGAGAGAAGGAGTAGTGGTCACAGACAATGTCATTGAAAAATAAAAGACCATCTGACTCGAAGAGTATAAATGCCAAATTTATAAAATATGCACAAACACGAAACATCTTTGAGAACGCTAAAATCATTAATTTGTGTTTGTTCCGTTCCATAATATCGAAGAATCTTAAGGAACCCAACAGAGCAAGAGTATAGCAGCTACAAGGCAGACAAACAAAGCTGATTTCGTGGTGCTAGGTACCGACGATAGATTTTGTTTAAAATAAATGAAAAATCAGGCCTTTAATTAAGAAGTGCATGTATTCTTTATAGACTTACGTACAAAAACATTTTAATAATCACATTATAAGAGAAACAAGAAACTAATAGAAGTCACACACTTTTAAAGTTTACATGACAATTCCAAGTCCTGGATAAAGATTTGTAATAGCCTGTGAACAACTCGCTTTAAAATTAATGTATCAAAATCTTTACATTTCGCAAAACAAAATACTATATAACGAACTAAATAATAGTTACATACTCCATTTCGTTGAAGAGCAAGCGGTTATAGCAAATAGTAGAGAAAATATGGAATATATAGCTGGTTAAGGAATATGAAAATTGCAGACTTTCGGTTAATGCCGAAAAAAATCAAATATCTCTACATTGAAATATGCAACCTACAAATCAATATATTTTATAATTGATAACTAGTCACGTGTGCCGGATATAAATATTTGAAATCAATTTTTAAGCTAGAAGAAACGGATGAGCAATAAATCAAGACAGGATAATACAAGAACTTTTTTATAATAAGAACATTACAAAAAAAAAAGGAAATTTGTTATACAAAAGAATCATTAGGAGTATTTTATTGTAAATGTGTGAGACTTAAAGACTACCTGAAAGAAATGGCAGAGAAATGGAAGCCATAGAAATGGATGCAATAAGAGGAATTCTAAGGATCTCGCGATTAGAGAGCATGAAAACGAAGACGCCCAACAAGGCTTGGTTATAGAAGGTACATTAACAGACGACGTTCACCCAGCCACAGCTCATTTGGTATGGTTGGGTGCAGCGAATGGAATACCAAAACAAATATTAGAGTGGCTACTCCTAGGTAAGCAAAAGAGAGAAAAACCAAAGCAAACCTGGGTGAAAGAAGTTCGAAAGTCAATGAAGAACCTCACAAAAGAACAAATCAGGAATGGTAAACAATATAATACCAAGTAACTGCTAGGTCAAGACTGAAAAACTAAAATAAATATTTCAACTAGGAAATCTCCTCTCCACTATAGCTCTTTCTTATGCAGTCACCTCTAACACTGGGGAAACAAGGTGCAGCTGTCTTTCGTGCATTCCCCTGAAATTAAACAACAGAGCCGAGGAGTGTAGAGTAAAGATTAAATGCGTTTTCATTAGAGTTACCGTAATTTTAGGGCGTATAAAGTTGAGTGTTTTAAATTATGGCTTAAAATTAGGATATGTCCTATTTTGTTAGGGCATAACATTACAAGACTTAACTAATAAAATAACACTGAACGCTTGTTCTTGAACGAAAATTAGTAGTTTAGTAATATTAAAATAAATAGTTTACTTGGTTTTGGAATAGAAATCTCCTAATTATAGAAGTTTTATAAAAACATCATAATTTATGATTTAAGTGAAACATTTTTAGAGACTGCGTTGACAAAGTTTTTGAATTTAAAAAGCATTGTGCCCCCGATGGAAATCGAATCCAGAGACTTCTGCTTTCCAGAAGTACTAACTACTAAATAATTTGGTCATAGAACTTGATCAATTTACAAATTGTAATTTTTGGCATTTTTAAAAAGTGTTTTAAAATATACATTTACTTCTCGAATTCATGAAGAAAGAATGATGACTTTGTAGTATACTAAAATTGTTTTGACAATATAACTATTTTATAATTAATTTCTACAGTAGTTCAGCTCAAAAGTTAGGTTAGGTTATGTCAAACTGACAATACGTTTCAACTTCGATTCTGTTGCGGTTTTCGTTTAAATTTCGATACGGATACAATTACAACATATGCCAACTCAATCTTAAATAATCGAACTCAATACCTGTGTGGGTGAAATTTTTAATTCGCTACGTGGATTCAGGTCGATTTATGTAAATAGGTCCTTCATGAAAATGTGTTAAATTATTAGGAATACGAGAATACCACCTCTGGTGTCAGTCACAGAAGCTCTCTTAGCTGTCATTCTATGAGAAATTCTCTCGAAATGTTTGTCGTTATTAGTATTTTGACTAGTTTAAGGTTAGAATATGTTTTAAGCAATCCAACGATGTGTTTAATTAGGAATATACAGGGTGTCCCATAACTTATGGGCCGTAGAGTAACTGGAGATACTAGACATCAAACTAAGCCTATTTCATGTCATATAAGTTTTTTTTTGATAATTAAAATAATAATTTAATTATGTACTATGTTTTTTTATGTTTTGAGATGTTTAAAGGGAAATATCTCGAAAACCGTTAAAGATATTAAGATCAATCAAGTACACCTTTTTTACTCAGAAAATGCCCTTCTTTAAGAAACTATAATTAAAAAACACCTAATATCACAGGTAAGAAAAAAAATCATAGATTTATGAAGCCCAGTGTATGTAACTAGCGCCCTCTATTTTGAAACTTAAAAATTTTTACAAATTCTTATTTCTTGCTCATAAAAACATAATATTGCCACCTTTCAATTCGATTCATTAAACAAACCGTTTTAAAATTATGGCTTATTTTCGAGAATAAACTTTTACTTTCAACACCCTGTATCTCTAGAACGAGTAACAATCTGAAAAAACGTTTATGACTTAATCGGCTTAGTTTGATGTTTAGTATCTCCAGTTACCCTGCGGCCCATAAGTTATGGGACACCCTGTATATAGCGAGTCCACCGGTGGCACCGGTTGAGCCGAATCGCGTTCTTAAATTGTCTATTGTATTACCGGTTGGACATAAATCATGTTCTTTGATTCATGGTGAATTTCTGGTGATTTCTATCAACATCTACAAGAGACAGAGATCGTAAAATAATTCAACAACCGGTTGATGACGTCATTCCAGCTGTCAATCATAAGTTCATCAGTTCCACCACTGGTTGAATTCACCGGAGAAAAAGGAGTATATAGAGCCCAAATAAAACCCACAATAGGAGAATTTTTTAATCATTTAGCAACAGCGTATTATACGCTCGTAAAACTTTCCTGCTGTTTCCATATTTTATGGAACTCGTCAGAGACTAAGCGGTAGCGTGAATTTTAGTTCTTGTTAATTTGTTTTGATAAAGGGGAATGCGGGGTCTATCTTTGCTTTCTCGTCGTTGGTATTCTATAACTCGAGGGAATTATCTATATTGAGCTCAGTGAGATATGGACTTTACATCCACCCACATTGTACAAACTACTATTTTCTACTCCCACATGGAAATTTGCTGTTTCCTTTACACTTAAGTGGCGGGTAAAGTAGGCTATTCCAGTTAACTGTGCGGCAAAATGTCATAACAATCCTAGATAGGTAATGAAACTGACCAATCACAGTAGTCAATTACAGAGAAGCCATTGTTGTTCTTAAAAGTACTGACTAATCACAGTATATTATTTTTACTGAGGCTCCGCCTTCTTTTTCAAGATACTAAATTATATAATTTAAATGCATATGGTACAATTAGTTATTAATTTGTTCAATTTAATAAAATCTAGACGCATTTATAATAGATTTATCAATAATGCAACCTGCTGAATGTGCATAGAAAATTAATTTCATGTAGCATCATTTATCAGTTGGTTTTCCCATAATTAGTTTAACGATTCGATAGTCGAGAGGTAGAGCGTTTTACTATGGACCCAATGATCGTGAGTTCGAGCCCGGCAACCTGAAAACTTTTTTTTCATTTTTTAGCATAAGGTTTGTAAGTTTGGTCGTAGAAAAAATATACTGTTCAACTCGAGTGGATTGTCCATATTGCCCTCGGAATTTACTTCCTCGTGCGATATGGACATCATATCCACTCTTGTTGTATAAACTACTATTATCTACTCTGAATGTGATTTAACAAGTAATAATATTATCTTGTCTTTTTCAGAGGAATGCACGGCGGATAGATGTAGTAGAGTGCCATGTCAGCACGGTGGAAAATGTCTTACAAGTGAAACGTCCGCAGTTTGTTTATGTCCGTTGGGGTTTTCAGGGGACTTGTGCGAAATACGAGTAGACCTACAGGTAAGTTAGACAGGATGCAACATTTCAATTCATTGTAACAAAAAAAACGTTTTGAAACTATGCCTTTGCATTACTTCAAGTTAATAAAAAATTGAACTGACATTATGTATTTACTATTTTTTGTAAATTAAAATGTACCAATGAATTTTTTTCGCTATTTTCAAATTTGATCGTTTTTGGCATAAACTGTTGCTAAGTAATGGTATTAATTTTTTCAGCTCATTAGAAACTTGCTCAAATACAGCCAATTTAAAAATCTCATAACAGGCACGGTATAAATGACGTAGTTCAGATAAAAAGAATCGGTAGTTTTACCGCGCATCTACGCATAAACGGTTAATAGGCATCGTTATCTATGGGAAAACAGCTGCAGCTTATCACTTGTCATTAATCATTATTGTATTGTCCGTGTTTTAGTTCGCATCTGGAATACTGTGAAACTTTGATTAATTTTTGTTTAAAATATTTATTATTTTTATTTGTCTTAGACTGGTTAGTCCTAAAATTATCCACTGTTTTCCTCCGACTTTGAAAAGCTGAGAGTATTTTCTTGAAAAGGATATGATAATAATAATAATAATAATAATAATAATAATAATAATAATAATAATAATAATAATAATAATAATAATAAAATAATTAATTTAGGTGTTGCCACATGTAGAAAGTTTTATCAGTTGACTAATAAACTTTGTACTTAAAAGGTTATTAACTTATTTCAAGACAAGATATAGGTAATACATAAAAGATATTTTTATAATTTTTTTATTTTTCTTGCAATCCGTTTTTTTTGGCAATAATTTCTATTGGATTACTTTTGAGACCGTGCAATTAGTATTATCATAAAAAAATCTTAGAAAACATTAACAACAACAAGTCGTGCACCATTTTTTTGCCAATTGATTTTCTCGGTGACATAAAAAAAATCAGATAACATTTAATTTTTTAAAACAAATAAAGATTTTACCTTCATTTCGTCAGATCCATGCCTAGACGCGTTTCACCCTATCATGGCTCATCAGTAGAGCTAGGCTCCGACGAAAGTAAGAAAGAACTCGAAACTGCTTAAGCAGTATTTGGTGGGACACACCAGCAAGATGTTGCACGGAGCGACATCTGTGTCGTTGTTAGTTAGTTGTTTATTTTTTGTTCCTCGGTATACTACAATCAAAATTTGGTAAGAAGTTTCATTGTTAATAAATAATAATTAGAGAACAGATTTGGTTATCAAGGGCGAAGCTTGTGCGTCACAAAAGTATAATTATTTTTGAATAAAAATAAATTTTAGAACAGAAAATCATACAAAAAAAAACTAAGAAAATTGTTCCCTAAATCAGAAATTTGGTTAAATAGTTATTGTGACGATATAACAAGTTGCATCAACCCAGACGAAACCTCGTGGTCTGCAATTTAAATAATAAAATTGATAAATGTATAAAAGAAACAAGGGAGGAACAAAAGACAATATTAGCCCAATGGACCCAGCCAGGAATGACTACAAGAGTAAGTCGAGAAGATTATGCTAGACTATTTTCTACAAACGTTCGAAAGAGTGTTTCTACAAAACGTCTAGTAGTTAAAAAGAAATTCGAGAAAAGAAAACTATCTGCGAAACCAAAATCTTCAGGTTGTGGTCCTGCAAAGAGAAACTTTAAAAATACAAGATTTAATCCTTATAGATTATAAAACATCTTTAAAAATATCTGTTAGTTGTAAATTATAATGACTACTCCCTTATTAAAGAGTGTTTTTTAATAGAAAAATTGCGTTATTTTTTAAAATTAGAGCAGATATGCTGCTTGGAGAATAAACCAGAAATAACGTAACTGTAACTGAGAGCACTTTCGTCACAAACACTTTTCGAATATCGAAAATGTAAGAGATGATGTAGTTAACATCTGAAACAGTGACCAATTGACAACTATTGTTGACGCTGACGTCATACACCATTAAACACTTCACGGTTGACTGCACTGACCCTACTATAAAAGACGTACCTTTAACCTCGAATGTTATTATTTTACCAACTGCCCTACTGTGAACTACTCCAAGATGTATCAACTGCTTCCATTTGTAAGTGCCTATACGACTGTACTACCAAACCTTCCTGTAGAAATTTGGTGTATTATACTGAGACTTCTGGATCCTACATCATTGTTAGCAACAGTAAGAACGTCTTTATATTTTAACTCCATTGCCCAAGGAGAATCGACGCTAAGAAGAATGGTTGAAGATGCGACAAGGGAGGAACAAAAGACAATATTTGCCCAATGGACCCAGCCAGGAATGACTACAAGAGTAAGTCGAGAAGATTATGCTAGACTATTTTCTACAAACGTTCGCAAAAGTGTTTCTACAAAACGTCTAGTAGTTCAAAAGAAAGTCGAGGAAAGAAAACTATCTGCGAAACCAAAATCTTCAGGTTGTGGTCCCACAAAGAGAAACTCTAAAAATACAAGATTTAATCCTTATAGATTATAAAACATCTTTAAAAATATCTGTTAGTTAAGTTCTATTGTAAATTATAATGACTATTCTCTTATTAAAGAGTGTTTTTTAATAGAAAAATTGCGTTCTTTTTTAAAATTAGAACAGATATGTTGCTTCGAAAATAAACCAGAAATAACATAACTGTAACTAAGAGCCCTTTTGCCATAAAAACTTCTCGAATACAGAAAATGTAAGAGATGATGTAGTTAACATCTGAAAATGTGATTAATTGACATCTATTGTTAGAAATTTGTTTCTAAATATAATGACGTCATACACCAATGGACACTTCACGGTTCACTGCACCGATCCTACTATAAAAGAGGTAACTTTTACCTCGAATGTCATTATTTTACCAACTGCCCTACTGTGAACTACTCCAAGATGTATCAACTGCTTCCATTTGTAAGTGCCTACACGACTGTACTACCAAACCTTCCTGTAGAAATTTGGTGTATTATACTGAGACTTCTGGATCCTACATCATTGTTAGCAACAGTAAGAACGTCTTTATATTTTAACTCCATTGCCCAAGGAGAATCGACGCTAAGAAGAATGGTTGAAGATGCGACAAGGGAGGAACAAAAGACAATATTTGCCCAATGGACCCAGCCAGGAATGACTACAAGAGTAAGTCGAGAAGATTATGCTAGACTATTTTCTACAAACGTTCGCAAAAGTGTTTCTACAAAACGTCTAGTAGTTCAAAAGAAAGTCGAGGAAAGAAAACTATCTGCGAAACCAAAATCTTCAGGTTGTGGTCCCACAAAGAGAAACTCTAAAAATACAAGATTTAATCCTTATAGATTATAAAACATCTTTAAAAATATCTGTTAGTTAAGTTCTATTGTAAATTATAATGACTATTCTCTTATTAAAGAGTGTTTTTTAATAGAAAAATTGCGTTCTTTTTTAAAATTAGAACAGATATGTTGCTTCGAAAATAAACCAGAAATAACATAACTGTAACTAAGAGCCCTTTTGCCATAAAAACTTCTTGAATACAGAAAATGTAAGAGATGATGTAGTTAACATCTGAAAATGTGATTAATTGACATCTATTGTTAGAAATTTGTTTCTAAATATAATGACGTCATACACAAATGGACACTTCACGGTTCATTGCACCGACCCTACTATAAAAGAGGTAACTTTTACCTCGAATGTCATTATTTTACCAACTGCCCTACTGTGAACTACTCCAAGATGTATCAACTGCTTCCATTTGTAAGTGCCTACACGACTGTACTACCAAACCTTCCTGTAGAAATTTGGTGTATTATACTGAGACTTCTGGATCCTACATCATTGTTAGCAACAGTAAGAACGTCTTTATATTTTAACTCCATTGCCCAAGGAGAATCGACGCTAAGAAGAATGGTTGAAGATGCGACAAGGGAGGAACAAAAGACAATATTTGCCCAATGGACCCAGCCAGGAATGACTACAAGAGTAAGTCGAGAAGATTATGCTAGACTATTTTCTACAAACGTTCGCAAAAGTGTTTCTACAAAACGTCTAGTAGTTCAAAAGAAAGTCGAGGAAAGAAAACTATCTCCGAAACCAAAATCTTCAGGTTGTGGTCCCACAAAGAGAAACTCTAAAAATACAAGATTTAATCCTTATAGATTATAAAACATCTTTAAAAATATCTGTTAGTTAAGTTCTATTGTAAATTATAATGACTATTCTCTTATTAAAGAGTGTTTTTTAATAGAAAAATTGCGTTCTTTTTTAAAATTAGAACAGATATGTTGCTTCGAAAATAAACCAGAAATAACATAACTGTAACTAAGAGCCCTTTTGCTATAAAAACTTCTCGAATACAGAAAATGTAAGAGATGATGTAGTTAACATCTTAAAATGTGATTAATTGACATCTATTGTTAGAAATTTGTTTCTAAATATAATGACGTCATACACCAATGGACACTTCACGGTTCACTGCACCGACCCTACTATAAAAGAGGTAACTTTTACCTCGAATGTCATTATTTTACCAACTGCCCTACTGTGAACTACTCCAAGATGTATCAACTGCTTCCATTTGTAAGTGCCTACACGACTGTACTACCAAACCTTCCTGTAGAAATTTGGTGTATTATACTGAGACTTCTGGATCCTACATCATTGTTAGCAACAGTAAGAACGTCTTTATATTTTAACTCCATTGCCCAAGGAGAATCGACGCTAAGAAGAATGGTTGAAGATGCGACAAGGGAGGAACAAAAGACAATATTTGCCCAATGGACCCAGCCAGGAATGACTACAAGAGTAAGTCGAGAAGATTATGCTAGACTATTTTCTACAAACGTTCGCAAAAGTGTTTCTACAAAACGTCTAGTAGTTCAAAAGAAAGTCGAGGAAAGAAAACTATCTGCGAAACCAAAATCTTCAGGTTGTGGTCCCACAAAGAGAAACTCTAAAAATACAAGATTTAATCCTTATAGATTATAAAACATCTTTAAAAATATCTGTTAGTTAAGTTCTATTGTAAATTATAATGACTATTCTCTTATTAAAGAGTGTTTTTTAATAGAAAAATTGCGTTCTTTTTTAAAATTAGAACAGATATGTTGCTTCGAAAATAAACCAGAAATAACATAACTGTAACTAAGAGCCCTTTTGCCATAAAAACTTCTTGAATACAGAAAATGTAAGAGATGATGTAGTTAACATCTGAAAATGTGATTAATTGACATCTATTGTTAGAAATTTGTTTCTAAATATAATGACGTCATACACAAATGGACACTTCACGGTTCATTGCACCGACCCTACTATAAAAGAGGTAACTTTTACCTCGAATGTCATTATTTTACCAACTGCCCTACTGTGAACTACTCCAAGATGTATCAACTGCTTCCATTTGTAAGTGCCTACACGACTGTACTACCAAACCTTCCTGTAGAAATTTGGTGTATTATACTGAGACTTCTGGATCCTACATCATTGTTAGCAACAGTAAGAACGTCTTTATATTTTAACTCCATTGCCCAAGGAGAATCGACGCTAAGAAGAATGGTTGAAGATGCGACAAGGGAGGAACAAAAGACAATATTTGCCCAATGGACCCAGCCAGGAATGACTACAAGAGTAAGTCGAGAAGATTATGCTAGACTATTTTCTACAAACGTTCGCAAAAGTGTTTCTACAAAACGTCTAGTAGTTCAAAAGAAAGTCGAGGAAAGAAAACTATCTGCGAAACCAAAATCTTCAGGTTGTGGTCCCACAAAGAGAAACTCTAAAAATACAAGATTTAATCCTTATAGATTATAAAACATCTTTAAAAATATCTGTTAGTTAAGTTCTATTGTAAATTATAATGACTATTCTCTTATTAAAGAGTGTTTTTTAATAGAAAAATTGCGTTCTTTTTTAAAATTAGAACAGATATGTTGCTTCGAAAATAAACCAGAAATAACATAACTGTAACTAAGAGCCCTTTTGCTATAAAAACTTCTCGAATACAGAAAATGTAAGAGATGATGTAGTTAACATCTTAAAATGTGATTAATTGACATCTATTGTTAGAAATTTGTTTCTAAATATAATGACGTCATACACCAATGGACACTTCACGGTTCACTGCACCGACCCTACTATAAAAGAGGTAACTTTTACCTCGAATGTCATTATTTTACCAACTGCCCTACTGTGAACTACTCCAAGATGTATCAACTGCTTCCATTTGTAAGTGCCTACACGACTGTACTACCAAACCTTCCTGTAGAAATTTGGTGTATTATACTGAGACTTCTGGATCCTACATCATTGTTAGCAACAGTAAGAACGTCTTTATATTTTAACTCCATTGCCCAAGGAGAATCGACGCTAAGAAGAATGGTTGAAGATGCGACAAGGTAGGAACAAAAGACAATATTTGCCCAATGGACCCAGCCAGGAATGACTACAAGAGTAAGTCGAGAAGATTATGCTAGACTATTTTCTACAAATGTTCGAAAGAGTGTTTCTACAAAACGTCTAGTAGTTGAAAAAAAAGTCGAGGAAAGAAAACTATCTGCGAAACCAAAATCTTCAGGCTGTGGTCCTACAAAGGGAAACTCTAAAAATACAAGATTTAATCCTTATAGATTATAAAATATCTTTAAAAATATCTGTTAGTTAAGTTCTATTGTAAATTATAATGACTGTTCTCTTATTAAAGAGTATTTTTTAATAGAAAAATTGCGTTCCTTTTTAAAATTAGAGTAGATATGCTGCTTGGAAAATAAACCAGAAGTAACGTAGGTAACTGTAACTGAGAGCACTAACATAATGTTATAACTAGTGGTTAGTTATAATGTTATAAATTAAATAGAAAAACAAACCACTTTAATACACAATTTTTCTTTGATATTTTAATTTGAGCCAAAAATGACAAATATACCCCAACTTTAGTATACAAGACAACAACATATTTAAGTGGAACTCTTTTATATAAATTATTTTAAATGAGAACATTCCTACGCTTTTACGGGGTAAACGTTTCCCCAAATGTACCCAAAAGTACAAAGAACAACATTTCAAAAGGTTTTACGTTTACGATTTACCTTCAGAGGGTCTTTTATAATGAATGATTGTGATGACAACAACAAAATATTTCCAATTCTGAATGTGGCATTGTTGACTCGTTAGCAATAAAATTTAACATAAATCTGGTGTGAAATGTACAAAATGTTACTGGGTAATTCCTTTATTCTATGCAAATTTATTTTGATGTTACGAAACATGTTTATGTGTTAATGCAGTGGCGTAGCCAGAAAATATGCTTGGGGGGGGGGGGGGGGCTCAGTGGGCATAAGTAGGACCTTTTTTTTTTTAAATTAAATTATTACCTCTCCCCCTCTGCATTGTTGGAATAAATTTGTTTTTGTAAATTTTTTTTTTTTACTTTTTTTTTAATATTCCTAGCTGGCTCTTTATTTAAAAAAACATTTTTTATATTTGTGAAAAATATGAATATTTTTTTAATATAATACGTATGTATGACTCTAACCAGCGTTTATCGGGCCCGGTTTATCATGATTAAAAATAAAGTAAATATCGCTCACCACGCCAAAATTAATGATTTTTTTAGAAATCATGTATTTTAGGAGAGTAGATAGATCTAAGAGCAGTTTTTGGTGCAAATGCTTAGGTTTTGAAATACTTCTTCTTAAGTGCCCTTTTGTATATGCATTCATAATAAAGCATTCTCGTTTCTTCCGTACCTACTATTTTTTTTAATTATAAATGATCACACTTCTTCCATAAAAAATGTTTCAATTTCAATTTTTACTGTCATTTTTTTCTTTAATAATAAATAATTGTTATTTATTTTTGTTTGTAAAAATATTTTATTGCATTGGGTTATATATTTTTGATTTAAAATAGCTCAAAAAAAGGGAAAATGGAACAGACAAGTATATAATAGAAAAATACTATAAAATATTATTTTTACTCGTTTTCCTATAAAATTGCATCATAAATCAATAACTAAAACGATATGCGTCCGAAACCCTAATCTCTATATAAAACAAGACTTTTAGAAGGAAAAGTTTAAAAACTGAACGTTTCCTATAAGACCTTTGTAATCTAAGCGAAGCATACATTATTTATACATTTAAATTAAGAGTAAAAGCGTGAGACGAAAAGTTAGATTGCAATTAGACTTTTAGACCCGAGCTATTAGGCTCGGGGTGAGGCTGCAGCCCGGCAGCCCCCCTCCTCCCTAAATACTCCATTGTGTTAATGGCAGTGGTAGCTCATAGTTATAAAAACAGGAGAAGTACTTCCAACAAGTTACAAAATATCATTTGTAGGTTTCATAATAATCCAGTTTTTACTCTCTAGAGGTACCCAGCCCCAACCTCATTTTAATATCACTTAAACATTTTGCGCGCGAGCCGGCCGTTTCTATTGGAAACTTTTGTATTTGGATACGTTGGCGATCTCCGCCACGTATCCAAACAACTCACTGATCATATTCAATCAGAAGCCATGAAAACATTTAAAATTCACTGAAAAAACAGTCCGTGTTATATCAAATAAATGATTTGATTTATTTTTATAGGCACCAAATAATTTTTAATTGTTTGATACAAATATTGTTTGTAATAAATAATCTGAATTTGCTTTCATATTTATTTGGTTTTTTATGATTCACGTCAAATAAAATTTATTTGCTAGCCACTCCATTTCAAAACTTAACAGTGACTTGATATTTTAAATAAATATTTATTGTGGCAAAGAATTATTTATTTATTTGTCTACCGAGAAGGATGTGTCAAACGCGTTAAGACGTGCAGTCTGACCAGTCTCAATGGTTAGTAGCCCGCCATATGTTTCTATATACTTACACTGAAATACTACGGTTTTTTCCTCTCTCAAAACATTTTAGCTAGATTACTATTTTTTTTTGGAGCTCCATAGCGCTACTACACCAGCCGCCATTTGGAATGGCACTTTACTACTATTTCATTTAATTCTTATTCCATTCTCCCGCTCGAGAAGTCTTTTGACATTTTCTCTCTCTCCTCAAGCTGTATTAAAAGACATCTATAGATCTGTGAAAATATTACTACAGTTTGTAAAATTTTAAACTTCGAACTGTCCTGGAATACCCGGCATGTAAAAACCATTTCGTTTCTATTCTTGGGTTTTAATTATTTCATGGCGTTGTACCGTTAAAATGTTAACTTAATAAATATATCATTTCAAAGCTGTTTTACCAAATTAAAATAACAGAAATTTTAGGGTTAGCCCAACATTCACTTGAAACAAAGTCTGGGTGGCTTATATAGAATTTAGACGTTTGTAAGTTAATGCCGGTCTACATTCCTCCTTATAATTAATGATTCATAACAAGGGAAGAACAACTCATTCCCTAAATTGGAAGTTCTCTCCCAGCTTAGAAGCTACTTTAAGCATTAAGCTACAAGGCTAAAGCAAATTGTTTATTGTAAAAGAATGTCTAATGTGTTCTAAACACTTGTGTAATTTTTAACAAAACAACACTGTCATAGTCTTAAAAAAGGCTTATAGAAACTACATCGAATTTACAGACTAGAACTTCTGGATTGGATTGTGAGACGACTCCGCAACTAAATTTATATCATTTATATCAGTGGAAACTTACAGAGAAATGGCGCCAAAGGTACAAAAAATCATATTCAAGTATAAATCCAACCACATAATAAAACCAATATATTTCCAGTGGTATATGAAGCCATCAGCTATCTCTTCGGGGAGTATAGGAGTATGCGCAATATGTAGTATAAACAAGAAACTTCGACCATTTTCTGTGGATGCCATAACGCGTGCGATGTGAGCAAGACCCACAAAAGAGCCTCTGGGAATAGCGACAGCGACGATCTAATATTTCTCTGTGCCCTGGAGCCGAATTCTCTAGTGTAAAAGAATGATGTCGATCCCTGATTCCCCGTTAGTTTCACAGAAAGAGAACTCGGTATTCTAGACAATAAGAGATGATGGGGACTGGGAACAAATGTCACATAGGTACTACTTAAAATAAATAGAAGAATAAGGTTATATTTGAGAATAAAATGACAGATGATAGACACGATCTTTCGCCTTATAGTATGAGGGCCGCTTCTTTTACTATTTGATGATAGGAACGATCACCTTACTTCAAGAATACGATTTAGAAGGTTTCAAACGAATTCCGTAGATTATTGCCATGAGAAAGCTCTTCCTCGATTTCGAGAATTCGGTCCCTGGGCTCTTTTGTAACCGGGTCTTGTAAAAATTAAGCGTTAGGTTATTTGGTACTTTTATAAAAACACATTATCGGTTTAGGTCACATATATACATACACTATATTGCCAATACAAGCAGCCGCACGAAGCAAAAAGATACCCATCGTGCGATTCAAAATAACCTGTGTTTGGGCCCGTGGTGCTTGCGCAGTAGGAAAAAAATTAGGCAACCGACACGATATCTAACAGAACGTAAACAGAACCGACTAGCTGTTGTTTGTATTCCTAATCGTCGACATCTTTTGTTTCGTTCCTTCATGTGTGGATATAATTTTGAAGTTTTGGGTGTTAATATTTATAAAACTTTACTTTAGATATTTTTTTTTAGTATGTAAGTTGTTAGGTGTTTCCATCTTTTTTTACGTTGTATTCGTTCAGATGTTCCGTGTGTGATTGTAGATATTATTTTTATGTTTTGGGTGCGAATTTATGTATAAAACTTTACCAGACATTTTGTTATTGTTAGCGACTTGTGTCTCAAGATGGGTAGAAAAAAGTGCATGATCCTTTTTTTTTACGAATCGCGGTTTAATACCAGGAATAAGGTATTTCAGGTATGTTAAATATTGATTACTTAGTTTTATTTGACCATAAACTGTACACACCCAAACTAATCGGGTGAATTTCAATAAAAGCTTGTAAAAATATTTTGAAAGTCGGCCCTCTCAAATGTTTACATCAAGAAGCAAATTTCCGAGCTGCGCAAACTCAGCGGAACCTGATCGTCTGCCTACAGTGGTGTCATCATTGAATTATGGTATTAGCAATATAGTGTATGTATGTATATATGTGGTTTAGTTCAAGAAAAGCAACAAGCAACTATTGTTTAATTTGAGCCAGCGTTGCCAGGTGGTTTTAAAGTAATTCCCCAAACCCGTTCTACAATACCCAAAAAATCACTGCTTTGTAGGGTGGTTTAAAAATACAGTTAATTTGGTTACTTGAATAGATAACCATAAGTATATATTTTTTTAAATCAAACACCCTGTTTATTATCACTTATCACTGATTTGAAAAGCTACTTAAACTGGCTCAATATTTTTGTATATTATCAATACCAAACTAGTCAAGTTTTTGACTTATAAGCTATTATGTTTTTTCGACAATTTAATTTTTATTTGGTTTTTAGTAAGCATGCAAAAAACTACTTCGATACACTTTTAAAATGAAATAAAAATGGAAAAAGTATATTAAGAAATTAAAGCTTAATACAAGAAAGGTCATGTTTTACAAATTGCCTTGTTTTGTGTATAATTTTCATATTAGCATTGAAATGTATTATATTATACTTGAAGTCTCTACATACATCGGAAGGGTAAAACAATTTTTATAGAAATGCATTCTAAAAGTCATTACAGAGCTTTTAGAAAATTAGCTTTTAGTTTTAGAACGCAGAGGAGTGTTTCTTATTTCTTTTAATATTGGCAACTTTAGTAATGGAAATTAGTGGATTACCTTATTGAATAAGACACAGTGTACAGTCTATCTCTATATTTATTATTTCTTCTTCTATGACGGAAAATGATGTACAAAAAAAATCATCAAAGGCGTGTTTTGCTTGGGTTTTTGGGTATGTCAAACGTGGCGGTTTACATCGTGCAACAGCGTTTAGGCAGCTTAAGATAATAGCGGCCTAGTATAAACATCGGTGTAAATTAAGTATTATTTATTAATTAAAGACTGTTACAGTATTTATGTTATGTTAAACGGTAAAATTGTTTTTTTGGATGCGGCGTGGCGTTCGGTATTTAGACTTTAATAAGGGATTGGTAAGCGCAACACGCTCTTTTAGCTAGACTGTCACGTGACATTACATCTACATCTGTTCTAGAGTCCTGCACAGGCCGGATTTTCATCCCGGACCATAACGCGATCCGGCCCGACTCTCGGGCTCTGATCGGGCCGGACCACTTAATCAATAGAGGTTCAGGTTTTCGGGCCCTAACAATTTTTGCCGGACTTGACGGGCCTGCTAAACCGGTCGGTCTATCAGTTCAGCCTTGGTTTGCTTATGTGCTTTTTTTTAAAGAAATATTTGTAAAATAATTTTCGAGAACATCTGATACAGCACCGTACTTACCATAATTTGCTATCCGGGCCCTAATAATTTTCTTCGGGCCTGCAGGACCTTCCAGGGCTGATGGGCGTTCCGGGCTTGTTGGGCCTGCCGGGCTTTTCGGTTATGGTTGAGGTGCCGAACCGGTCCGCGACGCCAAATTCCGGCGCGGGCCGGGTCGCGTCCTGAAATGCCGGCTCGTGCGGGCTCTAATCTGTTCGATTTTTTCAAAACCGAACGGAGTAAATGTATTCTTTAAATTAAACAATATAATAGGTCAGGTAGAATCTCTTTCCTTAATTCACCAATTAATTTTTGTAGGTCTAAATATATCTATTTTATATTTATGTTTTTTCCTACGATCGTGGGGAAAAGTTACTTTTCGTCACGATTTTACTTTCCCGCTCAATTTTTACTTTACCACACTATTTTTAAAATTGTAACAGAATTTATATAAAATGTTCTAATTTGACACTTAATAATATGCTTAATTTGTTCTCAGTTCTCTATTCTCCTAGTCTAAAATAAAGATTTTTGTAATATTTATATGTAAATAAGTATGTGTTTATATGTAAATCGTGCGGAAAAGTAACTTTTCAGGACTACTAGCACTAGTAACTTTTCCGCACGATTTGTTAAATTAATGAATATCTTATCTAAAACACTCAATAAAGTAAAATACTTGCAAAATAAATATTTTTGTTTGCCAGAAGATTAATAATTTTTGTAATTACTGTATATTATTACGAACCTAATTGACGTTTATCTGAGAACTATATCGATCGTAGAAACACTTTTGTACCTAACACACGCGGAAAGTGTCTTTTCCGCCCTTGACCGCTTGCCCGAACTCTGCTTCGCGTGCGGAAAAGTATCACTTTCCGCACTTGTTAGGTAAATAACTATCACAGCATATAAAAATACAAGTTACTTTTTAGGTAATAAGTAAATACACTTTAAGTAAAACACAGATAAAAATTGTGTTTATTCCCGCAGTTATTTTTATTTTTATGGCTATATTTCTAGCCAGATCATCATAAAGACACAATTTTATGACTGCAGTCAACAATTCTGTTCTTGTTTCTATCTGTTTTCCGATTTCTAACTAAATTCTAACAATACAATGTGCTAATTTGTAAAGCAAGAAAATATTGAAGTCCGTTAATTTAAAGTCAAAAACAAACAGATATTGGGCTTCCTATCTCAACAAACCTGACAAAGAAACAGGAAAAAGGGGTAACTAAGATAACTTTCAGTCACTCTACCTGATACTTTAATATATCTTGCTCAGAGGCGTATTATCTCATAATTTAAAATTTTAAATAATGTATTCTTGGCTTAGATTACAAAGGTCTTGTAGAGAACGTTTAGTTTTAGACTTTTTTTTCTAAAAGTCCTGTTTTATATAGAGATTAAGGTTTCGGACGCATATCTTTTTAGTTATGATTTTAATGCAATTTTATAGGAAAACGAGTAAAAAGAGTAATATTTTATAGTATTTTCTATTAGACTTATACTTGTCTGTTCCGAAATCAAATATAACCCAATGCAATAAAATATTTTTACTACAAAAACAAAACACAATTAGGTATTTATTTTTAAAGAGAAAGAAATTTTTTATGGAAGAAGTGTGATAATTTATAATAAAAAAAATAGTGCGGGAAGAAACGAGAATGCTATGTTATGAATATACAAAACGGCACTTAAGAAGGAGTATTTCAAAACCTAAGAATTTGCATTAAAAACTGCTTAGAACTACTACTAAAATACATGATTTCTGAAAAAATCATCAATTTTCGCGTGGTGAGCGATATTTACTTTATTTTTAATCATGAAAAACCGAGCCCGAAAACGTTGGTTCGAGTCATACATTATGTTAAAATTTTGGATTGACACCAATATTTATATTTTTCACAACTATAAAAAATGTTTTTTTTTTAAATAAAGAGCCAGCTAGGAATATCAAAAAAAATAAATGAAAAGAAACATTTATATAAACAAATTTAATCAAACCATGCAGAGGGGGAGAGGTAATAATTTAAGTTTCGAAATTTGATATCAGTTAGGTGAATTTTGAACGAACTTGCTTGGCCCCGCCTTCTTCACTAGATACAATATCATGAAATACATATAGTCCCTTTCTCCAGAAAAAGAAGTCCTATTTACACCCACTAAGCCCACACATTTAATTTCTATAGCTTCGTATTTTAGAAACATCAATTTTAAAATCGGCAGATTTTATATAGCCTAATATATTAGCTATCACCTTGTATAAGAAAGACATAAAGTGAAATCTCACATATTACACATAATGGTCCAGTGTCAGTGGCGTATTTAGAGAGAGGGAGGAGGGGGCGGGAAAAACGAGAATGCTTTACTATAAATATACAAAAGTGAGCGATATTTACTTTATTTTTAATCATGAAAATCCGAGATCGAAAAACGCGGGTTAGAGTCATACATACGTCTTATGTCAAAATTTTATATTGACACCAATATTCATATTTCTCACAAATATAAAAAATGTTTTTTTTTTAATAAAGAGCCAGCTAGGAATATCAAAAAAAAAGTAGAAAAAAAAACATTTGCAAAACTAAATTTAACCCAACCATGCAGAGGGGAAGAGGTAATAATTTAATTTTCGAAATTTGATAGTAGTTAGGTGGATAATAAATGAACTTTGGGCGTGGCCCCGAAAATGTTTCGCCTGCGGCGCGTTTCTACCTTATGTTTAATTTCCACTTAATTCTAAAAAAGATTTTTGAGTCTTTTATGATCTTGTCTGAAAAAAGAAATTATTATATAACAATTTTAATAATACTTATAAAGATACTCATACAAATTAAAAATTCCTGTCGGGTACTTCTATGATACAGCATGTCATGCATATAATTCTCGTCTAGTATTTCTAAGAGATATTCCATTAAAATGCACTTTATATAAAAAGGAAATTGTGTAGTGCAAATTCCGTTTAATGCACTGTGATGTATACACCTTTAGGTAAACTGTAAAGGCATATTATGCAGGAGCAGGTTTACATACTTATTCATGTACAGGGTGTCCCCAATTCGATGCTCATCATGGGTATCTCGGAAACTATAACAGATACAGCATTGGTCAAAAGGTGGGCAAAGTTGCGGAATTTCGTTTTCGCTTTCGTTTTTACTGTTTGAAATATTCGAAAAATTTTGAATTTTTGGTTTTTTAATTTAACTGACTTATTTTCACCTCTACAGAAAAACAAAAACAAAAACAACATTGTTAAAGTAACTTCTTTAGCTTTATACTACCGAGTTTTTGAAATTTCAATACAACGTTTTATTTTTGTGGAACTTTAATTTTTTTTAAATACTGACCTGCATTATTTATTTTATTTTTTGAAATCTCTTTAAGCCCTAAATTCAACTGTGAATCACCCTTCATAATTTTTAGATGTTTTAATGTCATTTTACATCATCAGGAATTACGGCTCTGATGTCAGTTACTTAACAATTTTTACCAAATAGAACATGCAAATGAATGCGAAATTGAACAGTCATAGAATGAATTATCTATACATTGTGAAAGTTGATAATTCTTTTTTAGCTGTGTATAGAAGGCATTAAAATAAACAACATTTTCAAATTCCTTTTTCAAAAAACTCAAAAATAGGATATTATAATATATACTTAAACATTCATTTATTACATTAAGGATCAAATACGGTTCTACCTAACTTAAACAATGTTTTCAAATTTAAAATTATCTTGCTTCAGAAAAACACATCGCAGCGGATTGTCACATAACTGACCACCGACCCGTAAATTGCATGACTAATAAGAGATAAGATAAACAACATAAAGTATAGCAGGCTACGTTTTGATGACCAGGCCCGCACTTAGATTTTTTACTTCTGTATCTAGCCTATTTTAAGTTTTTTGAAAAAATATATTTGAAAATGTTGTTTATTTTAATGCCTTTTATACACAGCTAATAAAGAAGTATCAACTTAGGAATCACCCTATATAATATTTATTTATATCTGTTTTAAGCAAATATTATTACTTAGATTGCCGATGCGTAGATTAAAGGGCTATCGAACTATAAACCAAAAATTACATACTTAATTGTAATGTTTGATAATATTATATCTAGAGCAGATAATTAGAAAACCAACAAAAATTTTAAATAAAAAAAGGAATAAATAAACAAAGCATGAAATAAAGCTAAACAAACCAAAGGTGGCTATGACGGAAACCTGATACTTGATTGTTTGGCCTAATTATGTTGACAGATGTCAACAGTCACCTTTTTATGTTCAACAGGCGATATTTATATTGCATAGGCTTACTCAAAAATTCATTCGAGCGGAAAGACACTTGCTTCAACACCTAATATAAAGATGTTTTTTACGTTTTGTTTTTGTTATTGGCCCTTTCTCTTTTAATTTGTTTCCTACATAATATATTACCCATATCCTACTGTATGCAATGATACATACCTTAAATAAAAGCCAGGAACGTATTTATTTAAAAGTTGTTATCAGATTTCTGATGGCGTAAAGATAATCATCATAATATCTAAAAATTATTAGGTGTGATAGATGGTTGCATTTAAGGCTTAAGGGAAAACTAAAATAAAAAATGCAGGTCCTTATTTAAAAAATTAAAGTTGATAATAGTTCCACAAAAATGAAACGATATACCAAAATTCTAATAACACTGTAGTATAAAGCTAAAAAAGTTGCTTTTATCTACTTTCATTAAGTAATATGAATTTTACAGTTCTGTAAATCGTTTTGTAAGGGCATCTATTACAGCACTTGTGCTGTAATAGATGCCTTTACAGCACTAGTGCTGTAATGGAAAAAAAACCGGTTTTATTAATATTTTGCTGTTAAATAAAACCATACTTTTTAGAAGAATGATTTATTATTAACAATTATAAAATTAATTACCAATTATTAATTAAAATATAACACTAAAGGTTTATTATAAACATTAATTTAGTTCTTACAGTTAGAAATTTGTATACCAGAAGTGGATATGATGGAGCCCTTTACGTTCGAATTTCCAATCATTAAATCCGTGTCTGACCCCATGATCTTCTTTGCTATTTGTTTATTATTTTCTAAAGAATTCTCAACGTAGCCTTCTGCCATAGAAAAGGATTTCCAGCCCCCATTGTAGCATTCAATATTACCGAAGCATTTCTTAAGTTAAAATTAAATGAGTACGAATGCTACATAGTAATTTATGCATTATCAATTTAAGTATTAACGCAGTTTGATATAGTTAGGAATTTAAATGCTTAAAAATTACCTTATAAATTTTGAAGATTTAGCTCAGTTTTGTTGATTGTATATTCAGTATATTTTAAGATGGTATTTGGCACTAGATTCCATATCCGGTGTAGTCATGCTCATTTATTTTGTAGAGTTTCCTTTTATCGATGGTTTTCTCCTATGAAAATCCTTTCATTGTTTTGATTACAGGATCTGATATATTTTTGAAAATCAGGTTAGTTTCGATTGAAGTTTATAGCTGTCAAGTAAACCACAGAGTAGTTAAAGGTAGGTAGTTTCAAATTCTTACAGTGCTTTTACGCGCTAAGCCGACAGCCAGATAATTTATGGTGGGGTGTTCGGAAAATAGTGTTGGTCAACGTTGGAAATTGGTTGGTGCCCCGAATTCGGTGTTAATCGAACATTATGTTGCTAACTTCTGGAGGTAATTAAAGTTCCGTTTCCTGCTGGGAAGCAGCGATTGAGAGAGGGGGACTTAGGCACTTATTCCCCGGCCGTGAAACGCGGTGCAAGCGTTTTTTTAGGAGCTAGTGCGGACCTAAAAAAGGGGAATCTAAGTCACTATTTTTGAGGGGTGATAGGCCTGGTAATTTCCACTTGCAGGTAAGATTTTGATTTTGCTAAAACTGGGATTTTTATTAAACCAGAAATATCTTCATTTGCAGTTTTGAGGTTGGAATTGAGCACGTTTTAGTACAATCACCAGCTTAGACCAGCTTAGAGTAATTTAGCTCACATCAGCTAAGTTTAGCTTAATCTAGCTTAGTTTAGCTCAACTAGCTTATTAAAGTTTGGGAAACCAGTTTATGGAAGTTACACACTTTTGAGTTGGAACTCGATGATCTGTTCTGAGGCTGTTTCTAATTACTTTATGGGCCTTCAGCTGTTTGAGATTTGGATGTGAAAATTCGGGAAATTAGGAGTAACTGGAGGAAGAAGGAGACGATTGTAAATACTACCTCATGGATGGGTGAAGTCAGGATTGACGTTAAGTTGCTGAACCAAATACACTAAACATAAGGTTTATCAGGCCAGTTTTTTTAATTTATATATCATGTAATACCAACTTGGTAAGTCAAATAATTTAATAATTTAACTTCGTACTATAGAAAGGGTAAGGTCTGACAAAGGGTTCTAGAACACTTGAGACGCTAGAAATACTCACCGTTTGGTTACATTACCTCTTTTACACAAACTTTACCAAGTAGCGTAATAATCAAATTACCATAAAATCATATTGCATTACTTTGTCTGGAACCGTATTAAATTTGGTTCTAATGTTTTAATAAACCATCCAGTAATTATTGCAGGTCTGCTACTGCTAACCTAAGAATATATATTTTGATTTCATAACCGGTGTGTTTTATTCCTCTTGATAAGTGTTTTCAGATATGTATCTGTGAAAGACGTCAACAACTTTAGATCCCAAGTGATTTTCTGACTTTCTAGCACTTGGTGAGTATTATACTATTCAAAGAGTCAGTGGTGCCCTCGGGTTGAAAGAGTGAACTGGAACTATGTAGTGAAGAACCCAGGCTAACCGACATAAGAGCTAACCGTTCGCAAATTTAGGTGATAAGCTATCAGTAGTTTGCCACATAAAAATGGCGCTCGCAACGTATAGGGCCTAGTTCATTTTTTTCAACAAAACCAATTCTTTATAGAACATACCTGAGAACACAGAGAGGAATAGGTAAATAAATGTCAAGAAAAAGCCTGAGGTTTTTTATCAAGGTATTCAAAAGAGCTTTCAGTACTCGAAAGCAAATGTTAATGGTGAAGATACATACATGGTGAAGTGGTATTAGTAAAATTTTGCAGGTTATTTATTTATACAGGTATAAAGTCATAGTTTCTCCTCGATTTACGTGGTAAGATAGGTATACCCGAGTGAAATTTTTTTGATTTATAATAAAGAGTTTTTACTGTGTATCATTAATTGTTTAGAGACAATGGAATAATATCGATTCTCTAATTTTATGGTTCCCATCAATTGTTTTTGGTTTTTGATATACTTCATGGTTGATTTGAATGTATTTTCCATATTGCTGAATAAGGTTTATATTGTTACGAGGTATATCAATAGTAGCTGGTGATTGGTAGGTTTAGTAAACTTGAGTTATATAAGGTCATACTGTTGAGGCAAGAGTTAAAATTTGATTGAAGAAGTTTTAAAAAGTTTTTAGAGATTCTTGACAAATTGGCGAAATTAATTTTTAAATTAGTTTCAAAATAATATTGAAAGCTGAGTTTTAGTGAAGACTATAAATTGTCAGTTCTTATAAAGGTAATACAGTAAAGCTGGGAAGATTTTAATAATTTTCAAAATTCTTTTGGTCATTATATACTGTACAGGGTGATCTGTAAAAAGTGTCTAAAATTTTCATTAGTAATAAAGATAACAATCTGCTTATTGAACATATTTATCGATTTGAAAAGTTTTATGAGGGGATGTTCTTTAATATACAGGGTGGAATGAGACCAATTTTAAAAACTTGTACAGGGTGTACCAAGTTAAGGAATTTTTTTAAACTTTGAGAAAGAAAATTTTTTGGAAAATTTTTTCAGCATTGTCTTGCTTTGGACTTACAATTTTTTTATGAGTTTATATATACAGGGTGTCCACACTCTTGTACTTGAAATATTTTAGTGGAAAGTTTCTTTTGAAAATAAAATTTATAGCTCCAGGCACTTGATTGTATTTTATATGAATATAGTGGTGCATAAGTGCTTTCAATATTAATATACAGGGTGTGACAAATATTTGGATGCAACTTTAACCAAATGAATTTAAGTTCAATGATAAATTAACATCGATATAAGAGAGTTAGTATCAGGTATCAATTATTTTGAGATTTATTGATCATTTTCAAAAAAAGAAAAAAATTTTTTTGAAAAATTTTTTTAAAAATTTTTTTAATTTTTTTGTTTTTTTCTGCGCATCATTATGGACGTGTTTAATTTCGTTCCGAATCACCTGTTAGATTTTGAATTGGAATATGAATTGCACATTCGCTTAATAACTTCACAACGCAATGTCGCCGATAAACGTAGAATCTTAACTCGTATACAGAGAATGGAACAAGCATCTCCGGGTAGAGAAATTAATTTGGAAGTTTGTAAATTGGTTTTTGCTGACGAAAAAGTTTCTATAGCGCGAAGTATAGATTCCATCCGAAGAGTAGTTGGCGAATTTGAAGGAAATGTAAATGATTCAGCTTTCAATAGGGTTAAATCGCGATTAGCGCATGTGATAGGTAGAGCTCGCAGAATTCCTTTAGAGGAGGATGATGCTGTCGAAATTAATGCTTTTATTCAGGAAACTGTCGCGACTTGTATACTTTTAGAGTCGGATTTATATGAAAAAATTCCTGCAAATCAAAACCCAGAACCGATCGTTCCTGTTAATCCGGTAATAAATGTAGCTGCACCGATTGTGCACTGCGCAACTCGAAATTTACCTATCAGTGAATGGCAAGTAACTTTTAATGGCGATCCGAAAAAACTTTATCCGTTTTTGGAAAGATTAACTGAATTAGCGCAGGCGCGAAATATTTCTTCACAGGATTTATTTAATTCTGCGGTCGAGTTCTTCGTGTCGGACGCCTTCACCTGGTTCAGAGCGATCAAAAGTTCGGTAACTACGTGGGAAACGTTGGTTTTAAGATTAAAACGCGATTTTCTGCATGACGACATTGACGATGACTTATGGGACCAAATTAAAAGAAGGAAACAGAAAAGAAATGAGACTACAGTAGTTTTCATAGCTCATTTAGAAGCACTTTTTTCTAGATTATCTCGACCCCCAGTCGAAATTTCCAAAGTTAAGCATATTAGAAAAAATATTTTACCTGAATTTATCAGTCGATTGGCTTTAATCGATATAACTACGGTTTCTCAACTTTCAGAACTTTGTCGTAAACTAGAAGAGTCTGACTATATGAGAGATAAAAGTAAGCCTAAAGAGGAAGTGGCAGTGGTTAATGATACTGACCATTCTTATAAAAATTTTGGACATGCTACGAATAGAAATAATAATTTTAGAAAAGATTTTAAGAATAAATCAAATTTTTCCAATACTTCAGGACATAGAGAAAATAATAAAAATAAATTTCATTTTAATAAAAATAAAACTGTTAATAAAAATAATAATTCTGACAATAAAGGTAATAATTCAGAAAATAGAAATAAATCAGCAATAGTTTGTTGGAATTGTAAATTAGCCAACCATCTTTATTTAGATTGTAAAGCTCCTAGAAGTCTATTTTGTTTTAAATGTGGAGAGCCTAATTTTAAAGCTTCTACATGTCCAAATTGTTCAAAAAACTAGTAGAGAAAGTGTCTCATAGAGGCAGTTTCACTTTTTCTAAAAATAAGGCCTCTTTTAAAAATTTTAATAATGTTAATAATACTAGAATAAAAACAAGAATATTTCAAAATTCTTTAAGTACAAATTCTTCTAATTTAGTTACAAACAATAAGAAAAATTATTTTAATCAAGCTGATTGGAACAAGTGGTTGAGAAAAGTTTCAGAATTTTATAAAAATTATAAAGCTCCTTTTAATAAAGTTTCTTCAAATAATAATAATGATCATATCTCGCCTTTATTTGTTAGTCAAGAGTTTGATAATAGACCTTATATAACTGTTAAGTTGCTTGATGTCGATATTACCGTTTTATTAGATTCTGGTGCAACTACATCTGTCGTTGGTTCACGAGGGGTAGATATTTTAGGTCAATTAGGTCTGAAGATATGTCCAGCTAAAATTAAGAATATTTTTACCGCTGATGGTAAAAAACAAGGTGTACAAGGTACAGTAGATATGCCTATTGTCATTGATGACACTTGTTTGGTAATTAATGCTTTTGTAGTACCTTCGTTACCTCATGCATTTATATTTGGGTGCGACTTTGCGCAGAAATTTAAAATTTTGGTTAATTTTCAAAATAATTCATGGCATGTTCAAGCTATGAACAAAAATTCAGAAATTAATGTTTTGAGAAACGACGTAAGTCAGTCTTTTGGTAGAGTGTACCCGCGATTAAATTCGTTAGATGATCTTTCGGTAGAGCAACGGGTTAAAGCTAGTAAAGTTATAGATTCGTTTAAAGAAATTAGTTGCAAAGATAGATTAGGGCGTACTGATAAAATTAGTTTAAAAATTGATACTGGTGACGCAATTCCATTTGTAAAGAGACCATTTGCGATGTCTCCTTATATGTCGAAGATTTTAAATGACGAAATAACAGAAATGCTCAATTTAAAAGTCATCGAACCTTCAACATCGCCTTGGTGTTCTAATGTTTTACTAGTGAAGAAATCAGATGGAACTTATCGCTTATGCTTCGATGGACGAGAACTTAATAATGTTACGGTGCCTGATCGGTATCCGATGCCTAATGTAGATAGAATTTTGACCTCATTACGCAATGCTAAATACATTTCGTCAGTAGATCTTCGAAAAGCATTTTGGCAAATTCCTTTAGAGGAAACTTCAAAGGAAAAAACCGCTTTTGCAGTGGTAGGTCGTGGTCTTTTTCAGTTTGTCACTGTCCCATTTGGATTAAGAAATAGCGCAAATGCTTTAGTAAGGCTAGTCAATTCAATATTTGGACCTCGTTACGAACCAAACGTTTTTACCTACCTAGACGACATTTTGGTGGTATCAGAAGACTTTGAGTCTCATCTAAAATTATTGACTGAAGTCAAAGACAAGCTTAAAGAAGCTGGGTTAACGATTAATCCCGATAAGTGTGATTTTTTTAAGACTTCGTTAAAATTTTTAGGTTATATCGTGGGTTCGAATTCCTTACGTACAGATCCAGAAAAAATTGAGGCCATGATTAATTATTCCAGACCTAGAAATACTACTGAAGTTAAACGTTTTGTTGGTCTTTGTTCGTGGTATCGAAGATTTATAAAAGATTTTTCTACGTTAATGTCACCAATAAATGATCTTTTGAAAGGCAGAAAGAAAGGACAGTCAATTCAGTGGACTGATTCTGCAGAGGATTCATTTGTAAAGATCAAGCAACTGTTAGTATCGGCTCCAGTTCTATCGCAACCCGATTTTTCACAACGTTTCTACATTTCTAGTGATGCATCAAATACAGGTCTGGGTGGTGTGTTAACACAAATTATAGATGGCGAAGAAAAAGTAATTGCTTATGCCAGTAGATCTCTATCCAGAGCTGAGAGAAATTATTCTGTAGTCGAGAGAGAATGTCTTGGAGTACTGTTCAACATTGAGAAATTTCGTGGATTTATTGAAGGTGTTCCTTTTACGGTCATTACCGACCACTATAGTTTGTTATGGTTAAATTCCATTAAAAATCCAAGTGGAAAGTTAGCTCGTTGGGCAATGAGACTTCGACAACATACTTTTGATCTAGTACACAGAAAAGGAGCTCTGAATGTAGTTCCTGATGCTTTATCACGTATTCCTGGAAATGAAAATGTAGAAGATACAACCGAAACTTTAGAAGAAATAGTAGTTGGTACACTTGATGTTGATCGTATCGACCCGTGGTACGATAATTTACGCCAGAAAATTTTGGATTCTCCAGAGAGTTATCCACAATGGAAAGTGGAAAATGATTTCGTGCTTAAATTTATCCCAAACAATCTTCAAATGAAAGTGAATCTTCCAGAATGGAAATACTTAGTCCCTAAACCTCAAAGGGAGGAGATTATTGATTCTTGTCATAGTCCTCCAAATAGTGGACATTTTGGTTTTTATAAGACATTTCACCGTCTTCAAGAACAATATTATTGGCCAAAAATGCGTCAGGACATTTTAAGATTTGTCAAATCTTGTCTTGTCTGTGGAGCACAAAAGGCACCAAATACTTCTCCTATGGGACTTATGGGTAAAGAAAAACCAGTAAACTATCCATTTCAAGTTATAGCTGTGGATTTAATAGGTCCTTTACCACGTTCTAAAAAAGGTAATAAATGGCTTTTAGTGATAGCTTGTTGGTTTACTAAATATACGTTGCTATTTCCATTAAGAAGTTCTAAAACTCATTTTATCGAAGATATTTTAGAGAATAAAGTTTTTCAAGTTCATGGTTGTCCTGCAACTTTAATTGCAGATAATGGTAGTCAATTTATTTCGAAAACTTTTAAAAAATTATGTAAAACATACGGTGTTAATATTAGATTCAATCCGGTCTATTCTCCTCAATGTAATTTTGTCGAAAGAAATAATCGAACCGTTGGTACGGCCATTAGGTGTTATATAGATTCTCATGATAACTGGGATCTAAATATTTCTAAAATTCAACAAGCAATTAATACGTCTAAGCACGAAGTTACAGGGTTTACGCCAGCATTTTTGGTTTTCGGCAGACATATTCCTTTATCAGGCGATTATTATAAAGATTTGAATGTTGACATCAGTGTTGACGCTGAGATAATTCCTGGTGATAGGAATGTTTATGCTGAAAATTTAAAAGAGTTAAAAGATATTTTTGTAGACGTTAGAAGTAAAATTCATAAAGCGTATGAACGTAACTCGCGAGCGTATAATCTTAGAAAACGAGATATTTCATTTAAAGTGGGAGACCACGTTTGGCGAAAAAATAAAATTCTTTCTAGCGCGGTCGATAAGTTCACCGCAAAGTTAGTACCTAAATATGTGCAATGCATTGTGAAAAAAAGGTTTTCAAATTTAGTGTATGATTTGGAAAATGTTGATGGTTCCAAAGCTGGGAAATGGCATATCAAAGACTTAAAACCTTTTAATACTCCTATTTCAGAAAATTCTGATTCTGAACTTTCAGATGAAGAATAATTTTAGTTATTCCGTGGGAATTATGAGTTTGCTAGAGGGTTATAGACTAATAGTCTTCAATTTTTTTGGTGGGTGACGACCCGTAGTTCAGTTCTATTACAGAGTGGACGATTTTTGCAGTTTTATATTTTTGGATACTGGCCATATCCAGAAAGTTGCCAATGTTGGCGTTGATTTAGTTTTGTAGCAAGTGTAGCTTTTTGCCTATAGAGGTATATATTTAGTTTGGTAGCAAGTGTAGCTTTTTGCCTATAGAGGTATATATTTAGTTTGGTAGCAAGTGTTGCTTTTTGCCTATAGAGGCGTATCTTTTGATTTTTAGCAAGTGTCGCTATTTGCCTTTTAGAGGTATATTTGCTGTTGAGCAGTATTTTGGTAATTGAGTCTAGCAAACTTAAAATTTAGCTTTCTGAAATGAGTGAGTAGTTCTCTGATAAATGTCATATTGTATGCATTATATAGAGTATATTTTGAGATTTTCACGATTATGACTTTTTGATTCTTAGGAATATTTTTGCAGTACTTATCTTTTGGAGATAAGTTTATAGCCTAATACTTTATAAAGTATTAAACCCCACAAGTTCTTTAAGTTTTTTGTTTAGTACAGGCCGTGGAGTGTTGGGTGCTATCAGATTTCGTACAAACGTGCTTGAGTTTACTTTAGCACACCTGTTCGGAAGGGCAAGCATTGGGGGGAATTTGCTTTGGCGTAGTGATCTACCGCGATGCTACACATAGCTGGGCAGTTCTACTGTGTTTTGCCTGAGCTCAGTTCTTGGCTGTGTTGTGCGGAGGGCTGATGGCAGTGTCACCTTACGGAACACCCTATTTTCGGTTTCTTGAACTTGTGGTAATGCTTTATGCATTTTTTTAGTTTGGTATGGACTAGATTATACCTCCTTTTGTTGGTGGACATCTGGGTCACCAATTCTGTTTAGTTTTCCACCTTTCGGACTATCATAGTGAGGGGTGTGTCCCTGGTTTTTTGGGTGTTGGAGAGCTTATTTATTGTGATTCTCTGGGGTGAGGCCAGTAAACGAGGGTTTCTCACGCAACTTGAGAAAACGCAATACGGGCTTGAAGTTCTCTAGTGTTGCCACCTTGGGATCCAATGGGTATTGCTCTCTGCTGCTTGAAATTCTCAGTGGACATTTCGCCTTGTTGTGATGTTCCGGAAAAGCATTGATTGCTTCGAATCTTTTGATTCATTATTTTTTTGTATATAGACTATATCATGTCTGTCTGTAATGTCAGATGATGATATTTTGGGTTATCCTATGTGGATTGGTTATGACTGTGTGTCATGGATTGTTACGACCAAGAAGGTTGTCCTTTAAAAGTGTATATTGATACGACAATCTATAATATTTTTTTTTGGGTTTTAAAAATAGTTCTTGAATTGGAACTTTAGGTCTTCTGACTTGTAAATTTTTAACTATTTGGTTAGTTGGAAGTAAAGTTTTGAATATAGTATTCATGCGTGGAATTAAATTTGTTAGACTTTCACCGATTTTGTACTACTTTGATTTTGTCTTTTTCCTGGATTTGTCTTCCCGATAGTGTCTTCCGCAAGGACGTGTAATACGCGCAGTTATTAATTCAAATTTATTTTCCACAGCATTTCATAGAGAGTTTGATATTTAAAATAGCCTATCAAGCTAGTCTATTTTTTTTTCGGAGGGGGGTAAATGTAGCATTCAATATTACCGAAGCATTTCTTAAGTTAAAATTAAATGAGTACGAATGCTACATAGTAATTTATGCATTATCAATTTAAGTATTAACGCAGTTTGATATAGTTAGGAATTTAAATGCTTAAAAATTACCTTATAAATTTTGAAGATTTAGCTCAGTTTTGTTGATTGTATATTCAGTATATTTTAAGATGGTATTTGGCACTAGATTCCATATCCGGTGTAGTCATGCTCATTTATTTTGTAGAGTTTCCTTTTATCGATGGTTTTCTCCTATGAAAATCCTTTCATTGTTTTGATTACAGGATCTGATATATTTTTGAAAATCAGGTTAGTTTCGATTGAAGTTTATAGCTGTCAAGTAAACCACAGAGTAGTTAAAGGTAGGTAGTTTCAAATTCTTACAGTGCTTTTACGCGCTAAGCCGACAGCCAGATAATTTATGGTGGGGTGTTCGGAAAATAGTGTTGGTCAACGTTGGAAATTGGTTGGTGCCCCGAATTCGGTGTTAATCGAACATTATGTTGCTAACTTCTGGAGGTAATTAAAGTTCCGTTTCCTGCTGGGAAGCAGCGATTGAGAGAGGGGGACTTAGGCACTTATTCCCCGGCCGTGAAACGCGGTGCAAGCGTTTTTTTAGGAGCTAGTGCGGACCTAAAAAAGGGGAATCTAAGTCACTATTTTTGAGGGGTGATAGGCCTGGTAATTTCCACTTGCAGGTAAGATTTTGATTTTGCTAAAACTGGGATTTTTATTAAACCAGAAATATCTTCATTTGCAGTTTTGAGGTTGGAATTGAGCACGTTTTAGTACAATCACCAGCTTAGACCAGCTTAGAGTAATTTAGCTCACATCAGCTAAGTTTAGCTTAATCTAGCTTAGTTTAGCTCAACTAGCTTATTAAAGTTTGGGAAACCAGTTTATGGAAGTTACACACTTTTGAGTTGGAACTCGATGATCTGTTCTGAGGCTGTTTCTAATTACTTTATGGGCCTTCAGCTGTTTGAGATTTGGATGTGAAAATTCGGGAAATTAGGAGTAACTGGAGGAAGAAGGAGACGATTGTAAATACTACCTCATGGATGGGTGAAGTCAGGATTGACGTTAAGTTGCTGAACCAAATACACTAAACATAAGGTTTATCAGGCCAGTTTTTTTAATTTATATATCATGTAATACCAACTTGGTAAGTCAAATAATTTAATAATTTAACTTCGTACTATAGAAAGGGTAAGGTCTGACAAAGGGTTCTAGAACACTTGAGACGCTAGAAATACTCACCGTTTGGTTACATTACCTCTTTTACACAAACTTTACCAAGTAGCGTAATAATCAAATTACCATAAAATCATATTGCATTACTTTGTCTGGAACCGTATTAAATTTGGTTCTAATGTTTTAATAAACCATCCAGTAATTATTGCAGGTCTGCTACTGCTAACCTAAGAATATATATTTTGATTTCATAACCGGTGTGTTTTATTCCTCTTGATAAGTGTTTTCAGATATGTATCTGTGAAAGACGTCAACAACTTTAGATCCCAAGTGATTTTCTGACTTTCTAGCACTTGGTGAGTATTATACTATTCAAAGAGTCAGTGGTGCCCTCGGGTTGAAAGAGTGAACTGGAACTATGTAGTGAAGAACCCAGGCTAACCGACATAAGAGCTAACCGTTCGCAAATTTAGGTGATAAGCTATCAGTAGTTTGCCACACCATGACGTTTTAACATTTGCATATCTGCACCACCATCAACTAGAATGGTGGCTGAGGACCTCCTAAAACAATGTCCACTGTATCCTTCGGGATTATTCAATCCAAGTTTTGTTGCAATCTTTTTTGGTATACTTCCAAAACTATTAATTCCGACAGGCTGGCAGGTGCATTTTCCTCTTTCATAGAATACAAAAAACCGCCTGTGAGTTGCATTAAGATGACGAAGTTTAGCATACTTTCGAAGTATACTTAAACAGTTGACACCTGTCACATTTCCTTCTGTTAAAACAAATTCTCGCATAATTTTGGTTTTCGAGAATGAAATCATAATTTTTATATACAACATTAACGCCAAAAATGGCGATTATCATAACAATCTCCATAAGTAAATATGTTTCATCATCTGCAGTACTAAGAAACTTACATACGTCTTCCTTTGTGAAAACTTTGGACTTTTTGGCCTTGTAACTCTCTGAACTTCTTTTCAAAAATGCGATTAGTTGAGAAAATCTGCTTATATCTTGATATTTCTTTACTGAAATCATAGTTCTCAACATTGAGTAGTAAGTCCATAGTGTAGATGGTTTCTGGGAGCGTTGCTTTACGGAAAAATAACTCAAAAGAATTTTCTTAGACACCTCCTTTATTTTGTTAGCTTTGCACCAATCTTCAAACTTCTGATAGTCCAACTCATACCGCGCCTTGGATTTTGTCGGAACTAAACTTGAGATCGCTTCGTTTGCCGCTGCTTCTATATCAGAGGGTAAACTTCCATCAACATCGCTCATTTTGAAAAACGCTTTTTATATTTTTGAATTTGTTTGACAAAGTTTCGACAGTAACCATGCGAAACAGTAACTATGCGAAAGGTAACATAAAAAACTTGATTAGTAAACGTAATAGCAGGTGCATTTTTACAGGTGCATTTTTATTTTTAAAAATGTATTTTGCCAAATATTTTTATTCATAGATGAAAGTAGATAAAATTTTGTACAATATTCTTGTTGTAAATTCATATTACTACACTCGATGTTTTATTAAACTCGGCTGACGCCTCGTTTGACAACTTTAACATCTCGTGTTGTAATATGAATCTTTGCAACACTGATATCGTAAAAAACTATTACCAAGTCGTATTTGTTTTTCTGTAGCGATTAAAATATTAATTTTAAATAATTAAATAAACAAATACTCAATATTTTGGGGTTTTTCAAATATTTTAAAAAGTAAAAAAAACTGAAATTTTTTTTTAGGCTGTTACTTAGCACAAAATTCTGCACTTTTGCCGCCATTTGACGGATGATGAATCTCTTATAGTTTCCGAGATACCCATGATGAGCATCGAATTTGGGACATCCTGTACATACTTTATCTTTGGTCTCCATTTTAAAATTTAAACAATTCTACCACGACTATCGAAGAAGATTTTGTAATCTATAAATAGGTAATGGAGTGGACATATAAATCATTTCCTTGACGACCCCATAGATATGACCTAAAATTTTTCGTAGGTTCTAAATCACTATAAGATCTAGAGCCTTTGTACCAAAAATAGGTATTAAATTATCGTTTTTACCATGGGACTCTTTTGAAGGGTGGTTTTCAATAGCTCTGGCAGGAACCAAGGTTGGGAACCTTCTTACTATACCTCTGACATGGACTTTCCCTGTAATCTCGCCCTACAAAATATGCTGAGGCTATTAACTGTATAAGATAAAATAAATGGACGACTATTATTTAGTAGTCTAGCCTTGATCTATAGCAAGACGAGCTGCCTATGAAATTTTGTATTAAGAATTCTTATCCTTAGTCACTCTGAAACCAATATATTTTAAGACTTTTTGGAAAATTATTACTTCTTTGGCTGCACTCTGATAATAATTTGTAGACAGAGTCTTTCTCAATATTAATAACTTTGAAAGCAACATAAAAACTTTAGGAATTTTACGCACTTTCCGAAAATAAATATTACAAAATAAAATATTTTTAACAGCACTTTATTTAAAATAATTCCAGGTGCCTTCATTCAACGGCTCAAGCCATCTTCGCTACCGTGGTCTCGCCGAATCCGCACTGACATGGCTGGATTTAGAAATCACATTCAAACCAACAACAGCAGATGGACTAATCATTTATAATGGGCATAGAATGGATGGCACGGGTGACTTCATGGGGCTGTATCTCAACGATGGGTTTGTGGAGTTTGCATTTGACTTAGGAACGGGCGCGTCCATTATCAGGAGCCATGCCCGAATTGAGTTAAGCGAGTGGCACGAGGTAAGAATTTTAAATTATTATTTTAAGAAAATGTGATTGAAGATATACAGGGTGATTCCTAAGTTGATACTTTTTTTTTGGCTGTGTATAGAAGGCATTAAAATAAACAACATTTTCAAATACCTTTTTTCAAAAAACTAAAAAATAAAATACTTACATTCATTTATTACACTATGGATCAAATACGGTCCTGCCTAACTTGCCTGTTGAATAACATTAGAAAAACTTCTGAGTGTAGAATGAGCCCGCAAGGGAAAGCGTTCTGCGTATAATTTCGAGCAGCAGCCGCACTTTGACGACACTTGCCGTAAATTGGCACCATATCAACTTGCTTCAAAAAACACACTGCAGCAGATTGCCAAATAAATAACTGACCATCGATCCGTAAATTGCATGACTAATAAGACAAAAACAACATAAAGTATAGCAGGTTACGTTTTGAAGACCAGGCCCGCACTTAGATTTCTCTATAACTCGCCTATTTTTAAGTTTTTTGAAAAAAGGTATTTGAAAATGTTATTTATTTTAATGCCTTCTATACACAGTCTCCAGTTACAAAATTTTCTCTTGAGGGAATTTTAACTAACCTTTCTTAGCACGGAAACGAAGATTCTGGTATGGGTTCAATTCCCAGCGGAGACCTAAAACTTTTTCAATTTAAAAAAAAATGTTGTTTAAACATTTTTTAGTCAAATTTAAAAAAACAAACTACATTGTTAATAAATATCGATTGAATACAAATTTTTAAAGTCTAGCCCATATTTTACCATTTTTGCCCAAAATATTGTCTATTTAGATTTAGAGAATAATTTCCTGTGAATTAAAATTTTGTGCTTCACTCGTAATCCCTTGTCAAACCAGGGTATGGCATTACCCTTGTTTGATTATGGGATATGAGATGTGGTCCATAAGGATCAGGATTTCTTCCGCTCGGGAATACAGGATGCATTGCAACGAGAAGGATATTCTGGATATTTCTGGAAAACAATAAAATATTTACACTGTGACAATGACATTGTGACAAAATTTTCCACTCCCACCTTAAATAATAATAATAATAGTAATATTATTAATAATAAGAATAATAAAACATTTCTTATTTCTACAAAAGATACAGGGTGTTCAAAATTAAAAGAAATTTAAGATTTTTCCACATGCTTTTTGAATGGTGTAAGCAACTTTTAGAAATTTAGAAAACAACATTTTGCAAAGATTAAGTCATAATTTTTTTTTCAGACAATTCGAAAAAATTTGTGTGTAACGCCCAAAAATGCCTTTTTTGGCTTATTAATAAAAAATGTTGCTCCTTTACCAATTTTTACTAATTAATTACAATATGTACCTAATAGTACATTTTTTAAAAGCTTTTAATAAATAGCAAGGCAATAAGGCAATTTTTTACATTTTTTTTTGGTAAATATTCATAAAATTAAAAAAAGAAACGGTCGATAGTCGCTTTTATTTAATTTTTTTATCTTGCAGCACTGTAAAATGTATTATTTAAAGTCCTCAGGGGCAGGCAAGTGCCCCTTTGCCCCTCTCCAAGCTACGCTAGTGCACCCTTATCGAACATGACACATCATTAAAAACTTACAGCATGTTCCTCATAATTTTATATTGTGTTGATAAATAAATAAATTTTGATATGATGTATGTTAGTTCAACAGTTAACTCATAAAGCTTTATTGTACCAACAAATTATAATTTACATCCCACAAAGCGTGGCGCAATTAAGCGCGATTTTAGCAATTTTGCGCTAACCCTGTTTCATGCATAATAAAATATATTGCAAGCCATCAAAAGGTCCCTCAAACAGAACTGACAAAGACTGACGTTAATGTATGGGACATTTTATTAGTACAGCAACACTATTATTTACACAATGATTGTACTCTTATAAAGGACATTTTTTGTCTAATTTAAATTCATGTCTTTAAGACACACGGCGACATGGCATAGTATGCTAACTAGAAATATGCCAACTAACCCTGATAATAAATATTTGTCTACTCCTACATTAGTAAACATTGTTTTTTCCACATTGATTCCTAAGTTGATATTTCTTTTTAGCTGTGTATAGAAGGCATTAAAATAAACAACATTTTCAAATACCTTTTTTTAAAAAACTCAAAAATAAAGTACTTACATTCATTTATTACACTACGAATCAAATACTGCCTAACTTGCCTGTTGAATAACATTAAGAATATATATAATATATTATACAGAATGAGCCCTCAAGGGAAAGCGTTCTGCGTATAATCTCGAAGAAACATCCGCACATTAACGACACTCACAGTAAATTAGCACCATATCTATTAGTTCATTGTTTTTAAATTTCACTATTTTCACCAATTTAAAATTAACTTGCTTCAGAAAAACACACTACAGCGGATTGTTCAACACCACCCGTTAATTGAATGACTAATAAGAGATAAGAAAAACAACAGAAACTATAGCAAGCTATGTTTTGGTGACCAGGCCCGCACTTAGATTTTTTACTTCTCAATCTCGCCTATTTTTTAGTTTTTTGAATAAAGGTATTTACAAATATTGTAATGCCTTCTATACACAGCTAAAAAAGAAGTATCAACTAAGGAATCACCCTGTATAGCGATTCTCTGGTGACATGGAACTTCACTTACATCACCTGAATTGTCGCCATTGCAGCGTATACTATCAAGATGTAGATTTTAAAGGTATATTTTTGAGAAAAATATAAAAGGAACTTTTAAAATAGTAAACTTTCCCGGTTTATTTAATTTCCAATATGCTAATATAGTTTATGGAACTTGTTAAACTACAAGGAGCCGTGGCCACAGCTGCAAACCCACTCGGCCCGTTTTATTTCTCATGTTCTACATATAACTTTTTCAATATAGTCGTCGAACTTTCAAGAATTGAAGCATTTTTAACGAAATAAACAACAAATCGTAGTTTATTACCAACCCTTATTTATTTGATGGGAGAATGTGACATTTTATAATTTCTTAAGGTTGTCGGCTGGGTTTTTACATATATCAGATTGTGCTCTAATCAGTGACGGCTAGTGACATATTAAAGAGATAGTGCTGCAGAGCGTAAATATCAACAATACAAATTTAAAAACATAAAAAGTGTGCTTTTATATCTTGTGTTATGTAGGTAAATGGAAGTAAAAAATGTATTATTTTACTAAAAATTCCACTATATTTAAAACACTGTAAATGAATTTTTACATGTTTCGCTGCACGGCAGCTTCTTCAGGTGTGAAAATATAATTATGTATTAACTATTTATACATAGTATTTAATACCTAATAATGTACCTAAAAATAGGTTTTTACTGATATTATCCTTACTAGAAAAGATTTAACAATGGGAATCTATTTAAATCTAAGTAATTGATTATTTAGTAAACAACCAGAGCTTAGAGTTTGTTAATTTCTAGAGATTCAAGCAGACTTAATGTACCTAATAGCTTTATTATCTATATACAAAATTTTACAATTATTATTGAAATTATGATTTGGCTCTAAAAGATGGTTAGCATAATTAGAATTTCATCATTTCTGATGATAATGATGAACAAACCCACTAATAAACATGGCTAGGATTTCAGCCAAGAGAACGCAAGAGAATCTTTAAATTCTTTGTACGGGAACATCGCTTCATTTGTTATATTTTTTGCTGGTGTTTTTTACAGATGACAGAAATATGCTATATTTGTTGAGGTTACTCTACCTATTTATTATATTATGTAATATACAGTGACCGGCAAAAAGTTGGACCCATATGGGAAACTTTTTTATTATTGAAATTGTAAAAAAACTTTTTATGCTGATGAGCCTTTGCATAATTGGTAACCTAAAATCTTGTTTTGACATTAGTCACGTGACTACTGGTTTGTCTGGAAAGTTGAAAAGTATTTATTTTGTCGTGAAAATCTGGTATTAGACTACAAGATATTAAAAAACGTTATTTGAAAAAAGTGTTTAGATTTTAATTTTATGCTGGTGTGCAAAGTTTAAAACAAAAATTAAAAAAAAAAATATTTCTTTCTAATTTAAAAAAATATCAAATGTTATATAATGTTAATTTTTAATTTGGTAGGAGCAATTTTAGGAGACACGTTAAAACTTGTTCAAAATTAGAAAGAACTGCCTTTCGTAAGCATATTGTTCCAGAAATACCTATAATTGGTAAATATGATTGCTAGATACACAATAAAAAGCTAAATTTTGAATTTTAGCAAATAACATTTTTTTAAGATAATTAAAATGTTTAAATATTGGTTTTTAATCATTTAACACATTTTCATTAAATTTATGGAAATATGAAAGTAACATTTGATATTTTTTTAGATTTAAAAAAAATTTCTTTTTTTTTAAATTTTTGTTTTAAACTTTGCACACCAGCATAAAATTAAAATCTAAACACTTTTTTCAAATAACTTTTTTCCATATCTTGTACTCTAATACCAGATTTTCTCGACAAAATATATACTTTTCAATTTTCAAGACAAACGAGTAGTCACGTGACTAATGTCAAAACAAATTTTTAGGTTACCAATCACGCAGAGGCTATCAGCATAAAAAGTTTTTTTACAATTTCAAAAATAAAAAAGCTTTCCATATGGGTCCAACTTTTTACCGGTCACTGTATGTAGATAAATAAAAATACTTTATATCCGCGTCAAACTTTGTCGCAATCGCGATGCTTCCTGAAATATTTGAAATAAATCATTCGAAAATGTCAAAGACAAAATATTAATTTTTTGTATGTTTATTTAGACGAAAAATTATCTCTCTTTAAAAAAAAATATTGATCAAGCTACATTTTGTAGAAGCTCCGAATTAAAGAGGACAATTTATATTACATCAACCAATAATAGAACTTTAAACTTATGTAATTTCCCATTATTTGAACATTATAGACTTTTATATTGAAGGTTATAGACGGTGTTGAAAAGTGACCATAAATCGAATTTTCTCAGATTAAAGGATATTTCGTTGACTATAAATTCTCGGCCACCATTACTTTTGTCCCCTATTTCGTATTTTGTCAATTACCATTACAAAATGCTGACTTGACCGACCCCATTTCCTTCGAGAACGATTTCCCAACTTTATTTCCTGCAAGAAGTTTGAAATTGTATTTCGGTTTTATATTTTTATCAGTGATATAAAGTCACTTTAGATAATAATGAGTATGTATGTGTATATGTATAATTGCACATACATACTTATTTATTTTACTTTTAAAACATCTTTAATTGTTTTGCTATAATTATTTACATGTGATTTTCCTATACTATTTACAATATTTATATATTATACATATATTGTACATACGTACAGGTATAGTACTAGTTCACTCTAAATAATGGCCTATTATACCATATTAAAATCTTAATTTCCGTGACAAGAAAAGTTACTTAAAATAGCCTCAAAAAGACATTAGGTAACGGATAATATATTTTATTGCTAGACCTGTTTGTTCGTTCAAAAAATATGTTGGTTACCAACACTAAATTTGTTGTTAATTATAAGAATTATACCTAGTTGTTGTGTGGACGATCTTTATTAGTACTAGTAACATATTTTATTCTTAGAGGAACCAGATATGCCTATTTTTCTATTTTGCCTTGTAGGGTAAATATAAGGACATTATGGTAGAATTACCAAATCCATTATTTTACCTTTATTATTAAATAACAAATTGTTTTAATATTATTGTTATAAGTTACTGCTTAACATTGAACCCCATAACAAGGTTAAGTCAGGGGTTATAGTCATTGTCAGACGTGATGTGGTAATCACTCTTAATACTTATAACAATAATATTTCCTTCTAAACCAAAGGTTATTATCGTAGTTTAAGGTTAGTACGTAGTATAAATAAGACTGACTATAATATAGTAGGTTAGATTCTATTAGATTCGATAAGACTTTATAAGTTAGATAAGCTTCATTATAGCTCTGATATAATGTAACTACTAGTAACAAATATACCATTTTTAATACCTAACCAGTAAAACAAGTATTTTACTTCTTCGGACCAAGTAGTTACCGCAGCACGATATAATTTTATTTAAAAAATTAGACGTGCATATATCACAGGTAGGCCATTGGAGTCTTATATTTCCTCGTAATCTACATATCGCCCTTCTTGTTTACTGCTTTTTTCATTCATTTTTTAGGAATTTTAAGTTTTTTCCGTAAGGTTTGTATTTTCAATAATATTTTATTGTCCTTAAGGTCAGAATGAATTAAATTTTTTATTGGCAAGCTGAAGAGTAACATCAAAATCCTGTTTCCAAAATGCATTTTTTCATAAGAAGAAACAATTAATCTAAAACAAAAATATGCCATACAAAAACATTTCTGTAGTAAGCTTAAATAATTTCTGCTCTTAATCAGTAGTCGGCAAAGGGCTGAAAAACATTATTTTATGAAATACGATATGTATGACAATAAATCGACAAACTCCTACTTACATCCGAATTATTGTTGAATTTTGATGTTTTTGTTTAAAACAACTGTTCTTTTTATTTATTTGCTCATAGAGCAGAAAGATCGACAAATAACTTAGGTTAGACTTTATTCTACTGTCGTAATTTCATTAGCTTGGTCTTCTGTCGATAATTTCGTCGTTGCCACATGTAAATCCTTTTATGCTACTTAAATAATAGTTCCTAGAACTTTATTGACTTATTTTAGGACAAAATATAGATAACATTTTGGAAACAATTTGATAATTTTTTTACATTTTCCCCATAGGTATGTTTTGGACAATTATAGATTTTGTCATTGTATTATAATATAAAACTTTTATAGAACATTGGGAACATTGTCAAGCTCAAAAAATACAAATACAGCAAATTTTATTTTTTGTTTCTCTATACACTATAACCCAAATCAAAGTTTTAGTGAAAGAGCCCATTACAATTAGGACACTGACAACAAGTATTTTTATAATAGTGTTTATGGGTAGGTAAACCATATTTTATATCTACAGTAAATTTACCAAAAGAAATCCTGGCCTATCGCCTGCTCTCTGCCTATAAATTATTCGATTATCACCTCTATGCTAATACCGCTGCAAAGTTGCAACCTCAAATTATCATTTACATCGCGTTCAGTCTGATTAATCTGGATTTCAGCAAATTTACACTGAACATGTTTCATTAGTGATTAATAATTCGCGACTCATCAATACCTCTTTTCTGTTCCAATTTTACCTGATAAATCTGACTATAAATTTATATAATTAATGAGATTGTAGCCGTAATAGGCTCTTTCACGATTCTTATATTTCATAGTTTTGGTATTTAAATTGTTAAGTCGGTTCTATAATAGGAGTTTCATCGATAAAACTATTGATAGGTCATACCATGAATTCTTTGCAGCTCATTGAAATCATGCATAATTTCTACAAATTTTAAAAACGCAAAACTGGCGCGATTACTCGATGACGTCGATCCGATAAAAATTTACTGTGAGCATCGTTACCGATCTTTCACTTATCATGTTGGTGTTTTTGTTTACATCCCACTTACATCCGAATTATTGTAGAATTTTGATGTATTTTTGTTTAAAATAACTGTTCTATTTATTTATTTGCTCGTAGAGCAGAAAGATCGATAAATAGGCAACTTAGGTTAGACTTTTTTTAACTGTTATTTTATTAGCTTTGTCTTCTGTCAATAATTTCGGTGTTATCTTTTATGCTAGTTAAATAATATATTTTGTTCGTTTTGGACAATTATTTCTATTGGATTACTTTTCAGACTTTTTCATTGTGTTATAAATTTTAGAGAACGTTGGCTACATTGTCAAGGTGCCATTTTCATGAAGTATATGTTTTACTTATTTATTTTCTCAGTGATAGTTTAAAAATATCAAAAAGCATAAACTCAGAAAATTATATTTTTGGTTCCTTTATACACTACAACCAAAATTAATATTTAGAGAAAAAGCCCATTGTTTTAGTAATGTAATATCGTCCGTCACGTCGCATTGTTCCAATGCCAAACAAACACCAGAATGTGAAAAAAAGCTGCTTCTGAAAATTGGGGGGGGGGGGGGGGGTACAGCCGAAAGGGAAATAACAATTAACACCTTAAATAAACGATACAAAAATCACTTAATCATTGGCTGAAAAAAAAAACCCGGGTTCTCTCTGTGTTACATCATTTAGAGAGACTTGAGCTACCAAACGGGCGGAGGTTACCCTTACACTTGAATACTTAAACAACTCCACCGAGTAAATGTTTCTTTAAGTTTTTATAGTGTTATGCTACTCCAACTAAAATAGTAAAAGAGTTCCTTGTGGCTGTATCAGCATTATTAGCAATTTCTTAAATATGTTATTCGAAATGGAACTCCTTCTTTAACCAATTACAAAATATTACTATTTATTATTTTTATACTCACTCTGCGCACCAAGCCTTATAAAACAATTTAATCAACCTTTTTTTTTTAACCAATTTATTTCTTTGCCAATAGGTTCGTCTGTCCCGGACGGGTCGTTTGGCCATCTTGACCGTGGATAACCAGTTGCCGGTGGAAGTTCTGGCCCCGGGGGCATTCACACAATTATCGCTACCGCAAAATCTTTACCTTGGGGGTGTTCCCAATTTCGGGGTTGTATCTCCTCAGGTTAGAGTCAGGTCGGCATTCGTTGGCTGTATTCAGAAGGTAAGTGAAGTGTTTTTTTTGATGTTGTGTATGTTGAATATATAAAAATATTATGGTAAAGGTAAAATAATATTTTAGATTTGAAATTCTCGGATAACTTTGGATGGGTAAGGCTTAAGCAGGGCCTGAATATAATTTGTGATATCTTCATTACTTTATTTTTAATACTTACCACCATTTTACATATGGCAGTGGCTCAGAGGTGAGTTACCGGCATTCAATCGTAGCGGTCCGAGATCGATTCTCGGAGTGTCATACGCACAATAACAAAAAGTATGTTCAAAATGTAGCAGGTTTCAGAATGCAGGAACGAGTGTAAAATATATCATCTTCCAACGCACCCCATTCACGCCGGTAACCAGGGCAGATGAGATCGGACATCTAGTGGGGTGCGGAAGAAGGTACACACTCCCCAATCGGTAGGTCATGAAATGTTAATAAACCGAGAGTTGATGGCCCTTGGAGGGTGTTGCATGACTAAGGATCATGGTTTGGAACCCAAGTTAAGCTGTAGATTTAAGAGCAAGCTGGCTAAATGTTCGACACGGCAAGTGGCCATCAGTAATCCAGAACAAACCAAACAAATCATTTTACATAATATTTTTTGTGAATTGCATAGATTCGGCTAAATTTTGTACTTCGGCTAGGGTTTAATTTAAAACATATTTATTATCTAAAATTCTAACTCAATCAACATGTTGCATGTGGCGACATCTAATGCCGCTGTTAGACACTTTTAAAGCATATCTACCAGCAGCGGAACCATGTTACGCCATAAGAATAGAAAAAAACATAGAAAGGAAATCTGTTACCGAAATTATTTCGCGCTATATAAAGATTTTCTATGTTTGATCGGTAAAGTTCGAATCTGGAAAAAGTTATACTATAGGAACTATCGGGACGTGATGATATTAAAAATTTGAAATACGAGCATTGCATTGGGATCTCGAAAACTATAACAGGTAAAGAAATAGTTAAATTAGAGCAAAGTTCCGTTATTTGGTGTGTAATAAAACACCGTTGAAATATTTAGAAAATTCCGTTGGGTTCCGGAGATATCCGCAGAAAAACCGAAAGAAACCGACATTTTGAATATTCGTTTTTCATTTTTTACGTTGCGGATTTATAAAAAGGTTGGTTGGACGTTTTTAAGTCCTCTTTCGGTCATTGCGAATGTAACCGAGTGATCTGTCATAGTTCTAAATAAGAACAGAATGAAAACAAGACATCTTTTTTTTTATCTTTATCTTTTTCATGGTTCCGCTGCAGCACCTTTAAAAAATCTTATAAAAATAAGCAAGACGGATAAATCACTTGAAACTGCATTCATCATAATTACAGAAGCCCTGTTTGGCAGTTCCAACCCGTCAAAAACTGTTAATAATGGGGGTGAAGGGGTTCTCGATTTGCCCTCTCCTTTATGAACGTCTATGTTTTGTCCTTTTCTAAACCCTACCCGCGGACATACTGTGTAAGTTGTATGTAAATCCCTAATATTTTTGTATATATTATACTTATTTTGGATATCTCGTTAAATAAAGAATTAGATAAACCCGCCGTGTAACGAATTTGCACTTATTCTTATTGATGATGGGTTTTTTAAGTCCGAAACGAATAATACTAGGAGTGATACTACTACTATAAAGAAGTAGGGGAATTAGAAAAAATAAAACAAAATTTACCGACTATTTGACAAAGCAAAGTTTCTGATGGTTTTGAAAAAACGAAACGTCGGGTTAAAAAATCTAATTACACCAACTTGTAGAGAAGAAAAGTGGTAACGAGAATGTAAACTTCATTTTAACATATTTTTTCAAATAGAGTCAAAAAAAAATAAAAACCAAATCGCGATAATTTGGTTTGCCCAAATATTTTCGGAAGGATTCGGGTTTTTTTTTAATTTGAAAACACTTTGTTGCAAAATTTAGTAGAGTGCAACTTTCTCTAACTGAACCATCGCTTTTTATCTATGCTTTACGACATCCCTGTAGAGTGCATGCTTATCTGGGACACCCTGTATATTAAACTTTATCAAAAATATGTTTTCTTTACCCGAATCCTGGTCATTTTAATTATATTAAGTTGTTTTTAATAAAAAATAAGTTAATGTTAGTGATTATTTTTAGAGTGTTCCTTGGCTTATACCTTTTTCTATTTTAAATTTTCACCTTTATTCCAGTAACCCAAACCTTTTTCTTTCTACACTCCTGATATTCAATAATGAAAGAATAAAATTCCTAAGGAATACTGACGACTGTATACCTCAGATAAGACAATTTAACCCAGATTTACCAACCTTTCAATAACACTTAACGTTATTTTTGCCCAAATCAAACCTTGGGGTGCGTAAAAGTACATTCGTGAACTGCGTTTTAGAATGGAAATTTTCATATCTTGTATTCACTGAAGCAAATATAATTGTGATTGGCTTCTTCACTTTTTTAATTAAAAAAGTACGATTGGGGATTTATGACTTATTAGTATTCAGGAAAAGTAGACATTTTTATGTGAGTAATCCGATGACTTATAAAAAAATATAAGTATATACAGGGTATTCGACAAATTCGATGCCCACTATTGGGATCTCATAAACGATAATAGATACAGGCAAGGATAAAGGATCCCCCAGACCGGCGCGAAAGTTCCGCTGCCGCGACCTGTGCGATACCGCAACGGATTAATACAGGGTGATTCACGTTGAGTGGCCTATTAGAAAATCTCGGAAACGAGTAAATTTATCTTTCTAAAAATATGATAGCAGGTATAATTGGCTTTGAGCTTTTAAAACATTATCTTTTGAGGTTTTTGCTACTTCCGGTTATACCGGAAGTTAATGCCAACTTTGCTATTTCAAATGAAACACCCTATATATTTTAGCATTTTTGATTACCATATTAAAATCTAAATAACTTTTGTTAATATTACTCTATTCCCATCTCTAGCCGTTTTTGAGATATGAATTATAAAAGGATTTTTTTGTGTAAAAACGCACCGAGAAGAAAGTTTAGTAACTCTGAAACTAATAAAGGTAAACATTTAAAATTTTGTAAGCTTTCAAGTAATACATAGATCTTTAGTTTAAATTACTTAGGTTTCACGTTTTTTTGTACAGGGAGTTCTTAAAATTGTGCCAATGTTTCCATTTAAATAAAGGTGCATAAGTCAATTTTTCCAAAGGGGACACCCTATTTTTTAGCTTACTAACGTGTAGAGAATTAAATTTTCTATCTAAATGCCTAATATGTTACAATCCACATATTTAGTGATTTTGGAATTATGAGCAATTTAAATAAAAAATCTTAAAATTTCTGTTTGTATTAATGCGACATTATTTTTGAAAAGAAGGCTTCGACTGGGATTTTCGTTTGACTTTGAGCTTTGTTACCATTTGCTATTGTTCGTTACTTAGCTATTTCTAATTTTCAAAGTCAATCGAAAATCTCAGTCAAAGCCTTCTTTTGAAAAATTATGTCGCAATTAACACAAACAGAAATTTTAAGATTTTTTATTTAAATTGCTCATAATTCCAAAACGACTAAAAATGTGGATTGTAACATATTAGGCATTTAGATAGGAAATTTAAGTCTCTACACGTTAGTAAGCTAAAAAATAGGGTGTCCCATTTACAAAAATTGACTTATGCACCTTTATTTAAACGGAAACATTGGCACAATTTTAAGAACTCCCTGTATAAAAAACGTAAAACCTAAGTAATTTAAACTAAAGATCTATGTATTACTTGCAAGCGTGCAAAATTTTAACTGTTTACCTTTATTAGTTTCAGAGTTACTAAACTTTCTTCTCGAAGCGTTTTTACACAAAAAAATTCTTTTATAATTCATATCTCAAAAACGGTTAGAGATGGGAATAGATTAATATTAACAAAAGTTATTTAGATTTTCATAAGGTTATCAAAAATGCTAAAATTTATAGGGTGTTCCATTTGAAATAGTAAAGTTGGCATTAATTTCCGGTATAACCGGAAGTAGCAAAAACCTCAAAATATAATGTTTTAAAAGCTCAAAGTCAATTATACCTGCTATCAAATTTTTAGAAAGATAAGTTTACTCGTTTCCGAGATCTTCTAATAGGCCACTCAACGTGAATCACCCTGTATACACAGCGGTATATGAACATGTTCACCCACATATATATATATACACTATATTGCCAATACAAGCAGACTGCACGAAGCAAGAAGACACCCATCGTGCGATTCAAAATACCCTGAACTTGGGCCCGTGGTACTTGCGCAGTAGGGAAAAAATTAGGCAACCGACACGATATCTAACAGAACCAACTCGCAGTTGTTTGTATTCTGATTCGTCGACATTTTCTTACCTTTGATATCAATTCAGGTATTTAGATATTAAAAATACCGCAAAAATTACACTTGAAAGTCAAATATGGCAATTTACCTAAGATAACGCGATCTACATTCGAAGCGATCGATATTTACGCTGCCACTGAAAGCGCGCCAGGTATTTATGGTAGTTACGTGGGTGCTAGCGCCGCCTACGGGTGAGTAGACAAACATATCAAAAAATACCCATTTGGAGTAAGATGAAATGTATCAATGTCCCCCATGCATCAATGTGCCCCAACTCCCCCTACATGGCTAAATATAAAAATAATTACATACTAAAGTCCTGGAGTCCAAATTTAAAAAGTTTTTTAAAATCCATTAATAATCATGGCCAAGAGAACGCAATATTTTTGGACTAATTTAATATACAGGGTGTGTCAGTAAGGTGTCTGTCTTAGATAGCACCTAAACTATCAAAGATAGGGTAAAAAGTGTAATACAAAAGTTAAAGGGTTTTTTAGGATATATAATCTAAAAATATTTTCTAATCTACAGGGTGGTCCTAAAAAGTGGTACTGAATAATAAGAAAGAAAATTAAATGGGACACCCAGTATAATTTTCTAGAATATGATTCAATGGAATAAGGAGTTTACAACCCTATTAAAATTTTTTAAGTGAAATGCAATGTTGCCAAGTAATTAATTTTTTTCCGAAATTTTAGTAATTTTAAGGGCATCGTTAAAAAATCATTACAACCTGTGGATTAACCCTAGGCAAATATAATTTACGTTGTAAGTACTTTAAGGTACGATATATTGATCTATAATAATGTTTTTTAAATCTCTTATACAGAGCGTTCATTACAAGTTGGACAACTCGATAGTTTTAAAAATGCTTTATTTCAATTTTTTTAAATGTGACCCCCCTAATTTTTTTAGGCAAAAGGATGTATCTGTCGAAAACCTTACTTTTTTGTTAAACATGTCATATATCTAAACATCATAGTTTTTGAAATATTTTAGGATTTGTCTTAAATCAGGGTACAAAAGGAAAGTTTTAATTAAACTATTTAGTCAAGATTGCTTTGGAACAAAAGATAAATAATTTTCTTTGTCACAGCTGTCATTGCAAAATTATTTCACCAATATTTTGTGCTTTATTACTGTTTAAAGTTTAGTTTCCCGAACTAACTTTATCGAAATAGAAAAATATGAGTTATGATAAAGTTAGTTCAGGAAACTAAAATTTAAACAGTAATAAACCACAAAATGTTAGCGAAATAATTTTGCAATGACAACTGCGACAAAGAAAATTATTTATTTTTTGTTCCAAAGCAATCTTGACTAAATAGTTTAATTAGAACTTTCCTTTTTTACCCTGATTTGAGACAAATCCTAAAATATTTCCAATACTATGATATTTAGGTATATGACATGTTTAACAAAAAAGTAAGGTTTTCGAAAGATACATTCTTTTGCCTAAAAAAATTAGGGGGGTACCATTTAAAAAAATTGAAATAAAGCATTTTTAAGACTATCGAGTTGTCAAACTTGTAATGAACGCTCTGTATAAGAGATTTAAAAAACATTATTATAGATCAATATATCGTACCTTAAAGTACTTACAACGTAAATTATTTTTGCCTAGGGTTAATCCACAAGTTGCTATGATTTTTTAACGATACCCTTAAAATTACTAAAATTTCGGAAAAAAATTAATTACTTGGCAACGTTGCATTTCACTTCAAAAATTTAAATAGGGTTGCAAAGTCCTTATTCCACTGAATCATATTCTAGAAAATTATACTGGGTGTCCCATTTAATTTTCTTTTTTATTATTCAGTACCACTTTTTAGGACCACCCTGTAGATTATAAAATATTTTTAGATTATGTATCCTAAAAAACCCTTTAACTTTTGTATTACACTTTTTTCCCTATCTTTGATAGTTTAGGTGCTATCTAAGACAGACACCTTACTGACACACCCTGTATACAGGATAACCCTCTCTCTACGCAGGATTTCATAACATCTAAACTACTGAACTTTTTAATATTTTTCAAAAACAGAGTCATAGGAAGTTCTGAGATCTAAAATTATTTTAATTTCTACAGGATGTCCCAAATAGTCAGGGCATATCAAACATATTAATTTTTAATGGAACACCCTATTTATTATTTTCTAGTTCCTCACAAAATTCTACGCTTATTTCGTATAAAATGTCATAAGTATCTTGTGTATTCAATTATTGTTGTTGAGATATTGACGTTTAAAATATGGCATTTTCAAACTTTGAGAGACTGTAACATTGGAATAGTTCATCTTAGGGAAAAATGGTTTTCACTTTCCTTTTTTTATTCTCTATCTAAAAGTTACAACTTCCGGTTTGACATGTTAAACCAAAATGACGGATTTACGGTTTGTTAAAATTGGAAAATCATATTTTACATATAGAGGGTGATTCCTAAGTTGATACTTCTGTTTTAGCTGTGTATAGAAGGCATTAAAATAAACAACATTTTCAAATATCTTTTTCAAAAACCTAATAGATAAGGTACTTGCATTCATTTATTACACTATGGATCAAATACGGTCCTGCCCAACTTGTCCGTTAAATAGCATTAAGAAAACTTCTGGGTGTAGGATGAGCCCGCAAGGGAAAAAGTTCTGCTTATAATCTCGAAGCAGCAGCCGCACTTTGACGACACTCACCGTAAATTAGTACCATATCTACTAGTTCATCAGTTTCAAATTTTACCATTTTCTCGTGTCACCAATTTAATCTTGCTTCAGAAAAACACACCGCAGCGGATTACCAAATAACAAACTGACCACCGACCCGTAAATTGCATGACTAATAAGAGATACGACACACAACATTAAGCATAGCAGGCTACGTTTTGATGACCAGGCCCGCGTTTAGATTTTTTAGTTCTGTATCTCGCCTCTTTTTAGGTTTTTTGAAAAAAGGTATTTGAAAATGTAGCTTATTTTAATGCCTTCTATACACAACTAAAAAAGAGGTATTAACTTAGGAATCATCCTGTATATTCCTGTAAATACACGATGACAAACAATATAATGTATTTTCTTGATAAAGGTTCAAATAAATGGACGATCAGTTGCCATCCTTGCTGAGGCTCTCGGTGGTGCCAACGTTGACAACTGTCCACATCCATGCGTTGCAAAACCATGTGGTGAAGATGGTGAATGTGTTCCAGTGTTGGATTATTTTACGTGCAGGTATTGTAATATGACATATACATTTCGAGTGAAAGGAATCCGTATATGGGCATCTAGTAAGAGCAGAAAAAGCCTGCCATTCACGATACACTTACAACGGTATGCCGATTAAGCAAATTGAACTTTGAACATGGCTGCGCATGTCGTCACATGCGAATATACGAGCATAGTTGCATAACCTTTTGACGCGATTGACGGTTATTCTAACCTGACATATCAAAAATAAAACGATCATTTCTTGCACCTAATGTAAACCGGCCTTAAGCGCGTCCTAGTACTTGTCGTCAAAATGTTGGAGAACGATAGAGAATTTCCGTGGATTAGCATACCGGTGTTAGTGTATCGTACTACCATTCAAATTAGGGTTAGGAACAAAAAGCCCTATCTTCCTTCTTACAAAAATATATTAAAATTACCACCTACGCGTTTCGGCCTATAAGGCCATCATCAGGGCGTACTGTAAGAAATAAAAAACAAGTTGTATAAAATTAAAAAAATAAAAAATGTCAAAACTTACAGGTAATAAGGTCACCACATAAAGACTACAAGTAGGACGCACCCTAGTCAACAAGTCAATAAAAAAACATCAATTCACATTAAAAAAAAAAACATTTACACTTTTTTTAAAAAAGGTGGAAAACCCACGACAATCGAAAAATTTTTTAAAATTAAAATTAAAATTTCGCTGCATTCTAGCAGTTCATATATCTGACTAAATAAATTTAACCTTATCTTATTTATATAGAATAAAAAAACATTATTGTATCAAACAGCGAAGTAGAAAAGGAAAGAGAGGAGAGAGAAAAAAGACAGTTCCGAAGGTACTATTACAAAAAGAAAGGAGGGGTGAATATGAGTTGAAATCTTAAAATAAAAAAAAATTGAATTAAATAATTAATCTCTGAAAAGACGGACCGCAGCTACATAATTACGATATGAAAAATTGCCCTGTTCATTTAGATTATGTGGGGAGCGGGATTGGGACAGGGCAATTTCTATATTCTCTAACACATCCAGTTTTTGTCCCTTGTTCAGATGATGTAAAACTCTAAAATTCTCGTCTAAATCAAAAGAATGATTGGTTGCTTTAAGATGTGTACCAAAAGGGGATTTATTGTCGTGTTGTAATCTACTAGATCTGAGATGTTCTTTTATTCTTTTGTTAAATGAACGACCTGTTTGTCCCACGTATTCCGCCGGACAGGAGTCACAGGAGAGCAAATATACCCCACATTTGTCTAGGGTTGATATTCTGTCTTTGAGTCTAGAAAAGAGATTTGATAAGGTACCCACTGAACGGTAGCAAACAAAAATATTCTTGTTTAGTTTTTTCAAAGAACGTCCCAAAATGGTGGATATTTTCCCCAGGAAGGGAAGAGAAACAAAGCGTTTAAAAGAAAGTTTTTCTCTTTGAACAAATTTTGTATAAGCATTATCACATAAAGATTTTCGGGATTTTCTATGAAAAGTGTTGTTAATAATGTGAAAGGGGAAACCATTTTTTAGTGCTATTTGGAAGATTATATTTTTCTCAAGGTCAAAATACTCTTTTTTCATAGGAATGGAGAAAAGGCGGTGAAAATATGTATTTAAAGCTGAAAGTTTTTGGGAGATATGATGACAAGAATCCCAAGGAATCATGTGATCTCATCATATCGTAATTATGTAGCTGCGGTCCGTCTTTTCAGAGATTAATTATTTAATTCAATTTTTTTTTATTTTAAGATTTCAACTCATATTCACCCCTCCTTTCTTTTTGTAATAGTACCTTCGGAACTGTCTTTTTTCTCTCTCCTCTCTTTCCTTTTCTACTTCGCTGTTTGATACAATTATGTTTTTTTATTCTATATAAATAAGATAAGGTTAAATTTATTTAGTCAGATATATGAACTGCTAGAATGCAGCGAAATTTTAATTTTAATTTTAAAAAATTTTTCGATTGTCGTGGTTTTTCCACCTTTTTTTAAAAAAGTGTAAATGTTTTTTTTTTAATGTGAATTGATGTTTTTTTATTGACTTGTTGACTAGGGTGCGTCCTACTTGTAGTCTTTATGTGGTGACCTTATTACCTGTAAGTTTTGACATTTTTTATTTTTTTAATTTTATACAACTTGTTTTTTATTTCTTACAGTACGCCCTGATGATGGCCTTATAGGCCGAAACGCGTAGGTGGTAATTTTAATATATTTTTGTAAGAAGGAAGATAGGGCTTTTTGTTCCTAACCCTAATTTATCATGTCCCTTCTGGAGAGTAGATTCGACTTCGTTGTACTACCATTCCATACCAGGTGTCACAAAAAAATGCTACCTCTCAAATTTTTTCGGTTATTTTAGAAACAAAAATTTGTATAAATTGACATTTTCCGGCCAATTCAAACCTTCAAAACTTCTTCCAATTTAACCGGAATTGAAGTAAAATTTTAAATAGAAACCCACAATTTTTATTCGATGCTTTAACTCTATAGAAAATTCTCTTTTTAACAGTAATATACCGATAGAGGAGGCGTCTTATCGGTAATACCACTACAAGAAGAATTCTGATAAAATTTTCTTAGAAAATCTAGTTTCGAGTGAAAAACAACGGTATGAAGATAAGACGCCGCTTCTAGAGGTGTATTTTATTGGATAATTTACTAAACCCGAAATAAAAGCCGTTGGTGATAAAGGAAAATATGCAACAACATCATTATGATTTACTTTTAAGTTTATAAACGTGCCACAACTAACAATTAATTCAAAATCCAAGACTAAATCAGACGCGCGGAACGTCAAAAATCAAATTCGCTTATTTTCATCACGGTTGCCATGAAAACGCCAAGATTTCTTAAGCTCAAGTCAAAGCAAAGCACACTGGGCTTAATCTTGCATACATTTTGTCATAAAACATTTCTTTAAAAATGTCAAAATTAAGTTAAGTTTATGCAATAAAAATCACTTCAAATACTGTTGTGTGTCACTTTTATTTTGTAGGGGTTATAATATTTATTTATTAAACTTGATTTTTTGAAATAAATTACTGTTTGTTTGACAAAAAGCTAATGTGGTCTTACCGAGCTAGCGGTAGGTCTTATCGGGTAAGACCACGTTACCAAGGTGGTTGCTATGAAAATTCGCGTTCTGATTGATTCTATATAATATGTGAGGTAAATTATCAGTAATATATCAAACATAATGGTTTGCTTTAAAAATAGCCTCCGAGATAAATTCTTCTTTATTTCCTAAAATGTCCATAACTTCGGTAAAACAAGGTAAGTACACGAATTCTTCTTCGAGCTGTAATTAAAGATCCAGAAAAATGGGTTTCTTCTTTAGCCTTAATAGCGGTCCCGAATGGGTTGTCCCTTAAATTATTAATTAAAGTTGTATCTTCGTCATCGGTGGAAACTTTTGGGTGATCAGAACCTGGGTTTCTCACAATACTTCCATGTTCTCAAATTTTGGATTTAGCCAACAACACTGTTTTTTTGTTTATCCCTAATGCGCCTGCAATGTCCCTTATGGGAACCCCATTCCTTAATCGCGTAAATATGATCGATTTTTGCTCTGAAGGTAAAGGCATTTTTTTAAAATTACATGACACTGACACAAGAATTCTGGTGACACTGAGTTATCAGTTTAAACGAGCAGATAAAATTATATTTTGTTGTACTATTTTTTTTATCGCAATGGGACTAGGAGCTATAGAAAACGTTCGAAGACGGCCCCAAAACTACAGACCGGGACCAGATCATATTCAAATTTTCGTAATTAAATTTAGTCCCAATATTTTTTTAACATTCTATTTTTTCTTTATTAGTAATATTAACTATTTTTTTATTTTCCAAAGTACCTTTAAACGCCTTAACAAAAGCTAATAGCAAATTTTCTTCTTTAGAAGTAAAATTCGCATATAGTTTTGTGTTAGAATACATGGAAAAAGTAGCTGCAAATTGTAAATACCCCAAACTTTGACAACAAATAAAGTTGATGGTGTTTTGCCAGCGTAACCATTGCCACAACAAAAATAAGGTTTGAACCAAGTTTAACTTTAAGTAGAACTTTACAAAGCTCGTACGTAAGTTCTTATTATACAACCGAATCTTAAACATCGAAAAAAAATGGTTGGTTTTCATTTAATATTTGACTTCACTTTCGGTTAAAACGGAAGTGGTTTTAAAGGCTTGAATTGGCGGAGAAATGGAAATTTACACACTTATCAACTCTTAAAATTTTAAATTTTTACTTCTAGAATTACGCATAAAATTGTTATAATATGTAAAATTAATATAACCTAATTACCTTAAACTAGAAAACTAGAGCTAGTGTAGAGTAGCTTCTTGATTTGAAAAATTTAAATTTTTTTCTAATTAAAATTTACATGTTTATAGATGTAAACCAGGATACAGAGACCATTTATGCTCCAGAGGTCCTCCTTCTTTCCATGGCATCGACAGTTTCTTTCACCTAAGCGACGCTACAACCATGGAAGCCATTTCAACAGATCCCCTGGATATCAATGTCAGATTTAAATCAAATTCGGAATCGGGGTTACTTTTATGGGCATTTACTGGAAGCGGCTTCGTGTCATTGGGGTTAAGAAGGGGCACACTGGAACTGCGATATAGTTCCAGATATAGAGAAGAAGAGATGTTGGTAGTGCATAATACAAGCACAGTTCATGATGGATTGTGGCATCGAGTAAAAGCTGTAAGGTAATGAAGTTAAGGTCCTATAGTGTATGTATACGTTAAACTTCACGGTCTTGTTCCAGAAATTCTTCTTATCTTTCTTTTTTTTTTGTTGCAGTCAATTAGTTTCTAATAGCTTTACATTCTTAAATTCCATATTGTAAAATATTACTAATATTTCCGAAAAATTGCCCAAGTAAACAAATAGTTATTTATACTACAAGGGATGTCAGTAACATTCACTAGTCGAGAACGATTTTGCGCCTGAGCGACAGCGAGGGCTGGCAATAAAGTTCGATACTAGTAAATATATTATATACTTTTTTCTCCTACCCGATGAATTTATTCTTGGATTTTTATTAATTTAATACGATACTTTTCGCGTGAAATTATGGGCAGCTTTGACCGGTTTCTATAGCATCATAAGCATTGCTATTTTATCAACAACGTTAAGCTGACAGTTTATTCTTAAAAATTGAGAAAAATTGAAATTATTGATTTGTATAACAGCCAAATGGATATAAAAGAATCAGCAAATATCGCTTGTCCGTCGCTGCTGCCAGAAAAATCGAGGAAGAGGTATGAAGCAACGTATCAATACTTCAAGACATGGTGCCAAACAAAGAATGCTACTGCAGTTTCAGAAACCTGTTTTTGGCGTACTTTCACGAAAAATCTGCTGTATTAAGTCTCAATCAAGCTTATGGTGTGAATATTCCAAGTATCCTAAACTTCAAGCATTTAAAAAAAAAACATTACAGATATAAACCCAAAAAATCGAATGTGTTTGACAGAGAGGATGTAAATAAATTAATGTTTGAAGCCCCCGATGATATTTATTTAATGATGAAGGTTGTAAGGATAATGATAATTGCTGGAGCGTGCCGTTCTAGTGAAGAACCCTGTCCAATGAAAATGGACAATGTTGAATTAAGGCATGAAGTCATATTTGGTACTATTCCGGATTCCAAAAATGGAATGGCACGTAAATTTATAGTGACTAAAAGTAACGATGAGAAGGTTTGTTATTTCAAAATAGTTCGAAATGACATTGATATAAGATCCCACATGACGAATTTTAATTCTTGCTTCTTCATGCAATATCAAAATGGAAAGTGCTTAAACCAGCCTGTCAGGAAAAACTCTATTTCTTCAATTCCAAGTAAAATTGCTAAATTTCTGAACTTTAAGGAGTATACTGGACACTCCCTTAGAAGAACGTCAGTCACTTTATTAGCGAATACTGGAGTTGATCTCTTAGCTCTCAAGCAACATGAAGGATGGAAATCTGCAACTATTGCGGAAAAGTATGTAGCGGAGAGCGTCAACAATAAAAAGGAAGCTTCCTGCAGTACTTCAAGAGTAACAGAAAACTTGGTTAGAGATGGAGAAATTATGGAGTCGGAACATTTCATACAAATTGAGAAAAAACGAGAAAACATTTATCCAAATTTTGTAAATAATGTTCATTGTATAATTGTACTATTAATATTCATATCACTTAAGATTACTCAATTTTTACAAATCATTGTTTTTATATGGCATAAATTATTACCACGTAAGGGTGGTAAGTTGACTTACAACCCGTAGTCAAGTGCAATCGATACTTTTTTGGTAATTGTTACTTACGTCCTTCAAAACAATGTCAAAATGCGTTGTTTACAATATAGGGAGGATAAAAAATGCGTTTTTCTGCAAACGTCAAAAAAACCTTTATTTTTAACGCATGATGTCGACATGTAGAGACTTTAATTTCTGAATAATTTTCTGAATATATCAGTGGAGGCAGACTTAAAGTTTCTTTTTTCTCTCGTTTATATACTAATATGTTTTTTAGGGATGGTTCTACAGGTTTATTAATCGTCGACAACGGCCCAGCAATAACTCAACAATCAGTCCAGATCCGGCCCCCCGACAAACCCTTTGCCCCGCCAGAAGCCGACGGGCTCTTTATCGGTGGAATGCCGCACCGACTTATAGGCCCTGTAACAGGATACAGAGCTGGAATAAGGGGTTGCATAGCGGATTTAGTGATTAACGCAGATTATCATTTAGGTGTCATCAATAGATCAGCTATGAGGCATAATATTGGAGAGTGTGATGTTTGAATATGAAATTTTTTTTTAAGAGTAGATTCTTATCTTAATCGTAAAAAGTATCAGTTTTTTTACTCCAAGATAATGTAAATATTCAACCTAATTAACAAGCCCCCATAAGGGCGAAAAAGGACAGTTTTATACTCGATGGAACAACTAAAATGTAATAAACAAAAGTGATGATGATACTAATGACTGATAGACCGGGTGTATCAGACAGTACAAAGTAAAATAACTTTATGGGTAAAAGGCATTTATTAATTTTATTAGAAATACAAATTACGTCCTTATAATAAGTTATATTAAAGTAATAGAGTGTAGAAGTAAAACAGAAAGAAAGTTTTAGCGGCAGGCGGACAAAGTAGTTCATCTATCTTTTACATTAAAGTATACTGGGACGCCAAAGGTAATGGGTTCCCTGGGGCACAAGTAGGAAATAACAGGGTGTTTTGTCCTTGTTAGGACTCATCAGAAAGCCATAACCTGAAAGTAATTCCCAATACGGCGAACATATGCTTTCAAGATATTGTCATGAAAAAGTAAAACTTTCCGTAAAAAATAAGAATTTTTAGTTTTATTATTATAAGACCCAGTTTTCTCAACATGCAAAATATGCTGTCCTAGAAAAATGCCAAGCTTGCACTGTTTATATTACAATCAATAGGTCAACCTCATTAAAGTAATATAAATAGTGGAGCCAGCGCTAGGACAGACAGTGGACAGGGGGTGGAGGTACCAGTCCGGTACGCATAATTTGAGAACCTGGGTCATCACCCGCGAATACCGTCGCCCTTGAAAGCAGCCCTCGACGTTGCAATAATATGATGTAAGTTTACACCGAGGTCCTTTTATAATTTGTTTCTTGTAGGATAATATAGTTATAGTATTTTTTATTGAAAACCTGTCTACCGTTATTTATTTATTCCCATCTGACCCCCTTAAACAAAAGCTACGTGACAATGTTTTTAAGAATAAATATATCAATGCAAAAGAGAGCCATCAGGCGTGAAAACATAAACCAAACAATAAACCAAGTACGGTATGCTAACAGATCAGTATAGGAAACGTTTTTGCGCACCCCTACACTTTTTCTACAGGTTTGTAGATTCAAATATAGATCGCGCTGCAGTAGCCCACTGGGTTGCCGCATTAATTATTGACTCAGACTGATGGCTATCTTTTGCATTAAATTAATTCCTACGGATGGCGATACCAGATTAATATCATATATTTATTCTTAAAAATATCTTGAAAGCATATTTTCGCTGTATTGGGAATTGCTTCCAGGTTATGGCTTTCTGACGAGTTCTAGCAAGGACAAAAGAGCCTGTTGTTATCTACCTGTGCCACAGAAAATCCATTACCTTTGGCGTTCCTGTGTAGATACTTTAATGCAAATGCACTTCTTTTTCCGCCTGCAGCTAAAACTTTCTTTTTATAAGTAATATTGTTTTAACGCAATTTTTAATTCTAAAGACGAAACGAAATTAGCATGTAATATAGAGTTTCCTATACCCTAATCCTACCATTTTAAGTGAAGATCTTTTAACATTTAAAAATTAAAATGTTTTCTTACTTTAACAGTGTCGGAATGATACGACCTGCACATTCTTGTTTTATATTTTAGAAAAGAAGAAATATTTTTTTAAAAGTCTATTGAGTCAAGATGTAATCATTACAAGTTTTAAGAGTAGATAAAACAAAATTAAGAAAATACTTGCTGTATTTCTCCATGGATCACTAAGACTTACAGCATGTCACAGGATGGAAAATAATAATTTTTTCTACTGACGTTTTATAATAACCTCTTTTTGATTATCATTATGATTTTTTAATAACCTCCTTTTAGGCGCAGCGTGCTTAAAATTTTTTTAAGCACGTTAGCAGGAACAACGTGCTTAAAAGTAACAAGTATAAACACAGACTATAGTTTTATCTATTTATTATAAATATTAACAGTACTGTTACTTATATTATTAAAATTAATGCTGGGGTAACCTAAAACAGTTCGTTGAGATATTTCTCTTTGTAAAATTGATGAGGAATTTGAACTTTGAATAGTAATAGAATCTGCAACAGCAATATCAATTAAACCCATGCCACTAGTAGAGCTGGTAGAACACTCGAAATCATTACATTTAACACGTTTGTTGTTAGCGTCCAAAGATTTTTGACCAAGAATTTTTTCGGAAATTTTTCTTTTATTTTCTAAAGAATCTTCTATATACCCCTCAGCCACGGTATTTGACTGCCAACCTCCATGTCGCTTTAGCATCAATATATCCGCTCCAGAGTCAACTAAAAAAGTTGCTGAAGATCTTCGAAAGCAGTGGCCTGTATATTCTTTAGCGTTTGGAAGCTCCAAGAACTCAGCTATTTTCTTTGGTGTTGCTCCAATGGTATTAATACCCACTGGAAGTCTGGAACATTTGGAGTTTCTGTATGCGATAAAAAATCTTTCATGGGTTATGTGTGCTGGACGTAACTGCGCGTACTTTCGGAAAATATTTAAGAAGTTGATGCCGTCAATAGAGCCTTCGCTAATTACAAAGCTTCTTGCAATATTTGTTTTAGTGTTTGGAATGGATATTTTAATTAAAGACTCCGAAATTTCGATATTATTTATATTTAAATATGTGAGTTCTTCTCTGCGACATGCTCCAGAGATTCCCACAGTAAGTATGACTTTGTCCAATAAATTGTTCTTATCGTCTGCTTCTTTGACAAACCTCTCTATTTGTTCTTTAGAAAAAACTTTCAAATTTTTGGGCTTATACCCCGTAGATTTTCTTTTCAAAAATGCGATTAGGTTTGTAAATGTCTTCATCTCAACATTTTTATTCAAATAAACCATCGTTCGAAGCATTGAGTAAGTACTCCACAAAGTTGATGGCTTATAGGCATCGGATAATAGTGAAAAATATGCCAAAAAGACTTTTTCTGATAAGTTTTTACCTTTTCTTCTTCACACCATTTTTTGAATTTTTCGTATGGGCCCTCATACAAACTTCTTGATTTTTGGGGAACAAGGTACACCATTGCGTCATTTGCGGCATTTTCAATATCTGAGTCCTCTAAATCACTCATTTTTACTTTTATATTTGTCGCAGTTTTTGACAAAAAAATCGAATTTTTTTGACATGAAAGGTGTAAATGAAACATAGGTAATAAAATGTTAGTAAAATTAAGTTATTTATTATAAAACCTCAGTAGAAAAAATATTGTATACAACTCGTTACGAAACAATGTATTTTAGTCACTTTGACGTGTTGTCCAACTCGGCTTCGCCTCGTAGGACAATTCACGTCGCGTGCCTAAAAGACACTCATTTCGCAACTAATTGTATAAGTAGCTATTTAAATGTGTATCTTAAAAACGGCATAGCTGTTTTTGTAGCAACTTGGTTTGATTCCTAAACGTTTAAAAATGTGGTTATTCATTATAATTTTAAACTGTGTATCCAGTTAAATATTTTTATTTAAAAAAAAAATAGCTATAGCCACATAGAGTAATCTTACTTTGTTGCACTATCTGAACAGCCTGCACGATTAGGTTATTCACTTGCAATGTAATGCACTGTCGTTTATAATGGTAGCTTCATTAACATAATTAAGAGAATTTATGAAAATTCTTTCATTGTTCTAACGTTTTTAACATTTTTTCTTTAAAATTGGCATTATTTGTACTTCTCTTCGTATTATTAATAGAAATGTTCTATCATTAACGCGAAACTCCAATTTTCCCAAGTAGATATTGGAATGAAAGTTATTTTCGTCATCAGTAGTACAAAACAAAATTTTAAAGAAAATCCATATTTACCAACTGTAATAAACATTAAAAAGTGAAAATGGTGAAGGAGCCTTCATTAATGCTCTTAAATATTACTTTTTTAAAGTTGAAGTGAAGCTTTAAAAATTTTAATATAAAAAACTTGGAGTTGTTGCTGATACATTTGCAGAACTACTTAGAAATGAACAAGACTTTTAAATAAAACAAACTGGAGTGACGAGAGAATTAAACGATAAGTATACACAAGTAAAATAACGTTATTGCATAAGGAATTTTCGTACAAAAATCTGATACCTAGTTAATTTGTGATTTTTGGTATAAAGTCAAAAAAATATTAATAAAGTATGTGCTTCTTAGATGATTCTTCAGTTCTTTGCATTTAGGTAAACTACATTCCAAAAAATAATATAAGTATCATTGACCTTTTAATTTCTTTAAAAATAATTATAGTTTAGAGCTCCCCAAATTATATCCCGCGGCTAAAAATTAATGCTCCCTAGTGAAAAAAAAAACTGGAGTGTTAGTCTAGTCATGTTACTGTGATCCGTTTATGTTTGTTTCAAAAACAATTTCAAAATTCGTTTACTGCTGATACCGTCTGATGATACTATACTTTCAGACGAAACATGTAACAGAAATAAACGGACAGAAAAGTACTTGAGGCCGAGACTCTGTCTTTGTTCTTAAAAAATATCAAATATCAGGTCACTTGAGTAAAAATAGACAGATTCTTCAAATCAGAAATATTTTTTATTAGCTCTGGCTCACTAAAACTGTATTTAAAATTCCAGGTCCGTTTATAAAAACTTGAGGTTGGTATCTAAAAAAAGAAACGTCAAATTTAAAAACAAATAACGGCATCTTTTAGAACATAATTTTTTTTCCAAGCGCAAAAAAATAAAACCCAAGACTAAAAATTTCACATTTTTTCGGATATCTTCGAAGATATTCGGAAAATACGCAACTTTGCCCCAATTTAACCATCTTTGTATCTGAATTTGTAGCACCCTGTATACATTGTAAGGTAAGGAACATAACTAATTTTCCCAGTGACAGGATTGGATTATATTTTATTAACGAAGTCGTAACTACTCTCCAGAAGGGACATTGTAAATAAGGGGTTAGGAGAGAAAGCCCTATCTTCCTTTTTACATTTATTAACAATAAAATCAGTACCTACGCGTTTCGGCCAAAGGGGCCATCATCAGGGCATGCTGTAAGAAACAAGGTATATGATGTACAAAATGAATACAATAAAAAAAGGATGCAAATGTCCTTTTTTTATACTTTGTCCTTGTGTTTATGGACCTTATTGCCTGTAAGTTTTTAGTTTGTTTTATTGTATTCATTTTGTACATCATATACCTTGTTTCTTACAGCATATCCTGATGATGTAAGAATGAAGATAGGTCTTTCTTTCCTAACTTTTTTTATATTTATATTTTATTGTTAAAAGTATCCTGCGATATTTAATATACCGATATTAAGTGGGTAGTGGGGGTTTAATAATAAGATCACTTATTAAACTAAAAAGGTCAACAATATTTGTATATACTATATACATACTAAAACTAACATCCGTACAATTACTGACTGGATGCACGTCACAGCTTCTGACGTAATTTTTGATTCGAGTCATGTCGTTGATTAAATTGTATATTTTTTTAACAGCCGTATTTACCAACAAGTATTTTTTTACTATCAGTCGGTTAAGATTCTTGTCAGTCTGTTAAATTCAATTCTCGTATTCACAATTGGGTTTTAAGCCTTATCAGAGAGTTAAAATTAACAGTGAAATTTTGAGCTGATAAGAAATAACAAGCTGTTAAGTTTTAAAATTGTTGTTATATTTATGATAACTTGACTTGACAACGCATGGCAAATAATAACAATACTTAATAGTTTTTTCGTTTAAAAACGAATTTAAACTGAATAGATTTTTAACATTTACTAGACTCGTCAGACTCGGTTGATGAGGAAATCGTACGAGAAAGGAACGTAAAAGTGCTTAACAATTTGTTTGAAGAAATAGACGATATTGAATTTAAAAAACGGTTTAGAAACAATAAAAACACATTTACATGAGCAATTAGCGAATCGGTTAAATGGAGTAATTGAACCAGTAAATTATAGAAATCAACATATTTCAAGAATAAATCAAATACTAATTTGTTTAAGATATTCTGCTACAGGATCATTTCAAAAAAATATCGGGGATTACAGATTTTGATGTACTTTTATTCCAATGAAATTAGAGTTCTTCTTCCGCATAGTATAATTACTGGATGTCTTCCTATATCCTGTTTTACCCTTCATTAAATTTTACTACTGGATTCATAAAATTGTATTTATTAGCGTAAAGTGACGTAAAGAACGGATTTGATTGATAAAACGATATTTCAGAAGATATGAGGTTGGAATATTTTACTCTGAAGTTAGTTGTAAACTAAAATCGTTAGCTAAGACGTACGCACATCAACCTAACTCTCTGTTTGTTAATTGAGCGTCCCTGATTTTTGGTGAATACGATATTTTATTAACAGACTGTTAATCCTTATACCGATGTTAACTATCAGACTGTTAAGTTAAAGTTGGTGAATACGGCTGTAAGTCTGTCAGGATTTAAATAAGATTCAAATGAGCGTTTCGTTTTATACTGAATACTTATCTTCAGAATATGTTCCAAATAACTATTTTTCGATTTCAAATTACTTTTAACATGTAAAATTAAAGTTCTTCGGAAAGACAAATGTTAGCGAGTTGTGAAGTGCATCCAGCCAGAAATTGTTCTGACTACATATACTTTGGAATGTATTTACACCCTTCGCCTTATACTTTAAGATAACTGAATCATTCTTTATACTTTTTTATATTAAACTATAAAAATGTTTATACCGAGTGTCAGTTTTAAGTGACATCAGTATTGCTATCTCGAATTCTAAAATAATAAAAGCTTAAAGATTGTTTAACCTGGTAATTTTAAAGATGATTTATATTCCACCATGGTGTTGCAATTTGCCATTAGTTTCCGAGAAAACAGTAAAATTTATTTTCCTAATATTTCAGAATGAGAGAGTCCACTACTGATATCAACTAAAATTAATATAATTATAATTAGAGAGAAACTAAACCATAAATAAACCAACCTAAGCTAAACTTATAAAAATGTCTCCCTTTTATAATGCAAAATATGTTCCTGTTTAAGTATTAATTTGATTTAATTTTGGAAAAATTAATATGGGAGGCAGAGAATCATTTTCAAGGACGCGGCAAAAAAAATTTTCATCGGAAAATCGATTATTTAAGAAGCGATGCGATGCAGAGAAAAATTACGAAAATATATAGAAAGAAGCTTAGCGGCAAGCGGACAGAGTAGTGCGTCTATCTTTTGCATTAAAGTACACAGGGACGCCTGGGGCACAGGTAGACCATGACAGGCTGTTTCGTCCTTATTTGGACTCATCAGAAAGCCATAACCTGTAAGCAATTCCCACTACAGCATGTTTTCAAGATATTTTTACAAATAAAAATATGATGAAAACCTAGTATCGCCATCCGCTGGAATCAACCCAATGCAAAAGATAACCTTCTAACGTGAAAACATTGCGCTTTCTTACACATCTCTACGGTTTTGTAGATTTTCGCTGTAGTGGGAATTGTTTACAGGTTATGGGTTTCTGATGAGTCCTAACAAGGATGAAACAGCCTGTCATTGTCTACCTGTGCCCCAGGGAACCCATTACCTTTGGCGTCCCTGTGTACTTTAATATAAAAGATAGACGCACTTCTCTGATCTCTTGCCGCTAAGCTTCTTTCTATATATTTTAACGGACACTAAATTCCACTATTTTATTTATAATTATGAAAATAATGTTAAATTTTTAAAATAAAATCATAAGAATTCACATGGTTAACTCTCTCTCTAATATCTTAAATATTATTTATTTATATCTTTAACTATCAATTTCTTTATAACTGATTTAGTTGAGGATTTTTTCAAATATTTCTTAGGGGTCTAAATCATAATATACAAATAATTTCATTAAAAGTCAATATTAGAGCTATAACTATCGAAAAATCACGAAATACGCTTATTTTTATATTATTTAATAGCAGTACTCTATAAGAAATAATGTTTAAATTATCGCTTTTAATCTACACACAATTTTTTTACCCGTATATTTAAAAAAATATATCCAAAAAATGTTAAGCGACAAACGTTTTTTCAAAAAAAATTGTGTTTTAGTTGAGAATCGAACCCAAGACATTGCGATTTCCGAGGACTTTCTCAACCAACTTCGGTCACATACCTTATTTGATTTTTATGTTGTTAGTCATAAAAAGTTAGGAATCTTCTGTAATTTTTAGCCAAGGAAGGTGTGTTATTAAGGGGGAGAGAACTTACGTTTGTGACCATTGATCATTACCATAATCTGCAGGTGTTTTATATTAAAAGATTGAGTATTGATAACTAAACTGATCTAATAGAAGCCTCAAAAGGTCAAAAGATAAGGTCAGTAGTCCCGGTGGATGATACTAAAATCGTATGAATCAAATCGAACAAAAATTGGCAAAACAAAGTCTTATTTCATAAACGTTATAATTGATGTGTCCTCTGCGCCCCTATTTAGGTGAATTACAAATTTAAATCTAGTACAAAACCAATTTAACGCATTTAATAGATTATTCAAAAGCACTTTGCGCAATATCTTTATCAACAAAGTATACATGAAAATGAATCTTTAACATATTTCCATTTAAAGGATTTAGACACTGTCGTAATGTTTTGACAACATACTGTTAAAAGTTTAAAAATTTTACAGTAAATAAGTATTATACAGGGTGCGCCAAACTCAGTGGCCTATTAGAAATATTTAGAAAACGACAAAAGATATGTTTTTGAAAATTTGAGTGTGTTCATGAGGGCTAGTGTTCTAGCGTTTAAAAATATTTTGAAAGGGGCGGTGTTGCCAGATCATCTTGAAACTCCTAGCAACTTTGGAATTTTAAATGAGACACCCTGTATATTATTTTACTTTTTGTTTCTGCTTAATAACACAAACATTTTTTGTATATAATAATCTATGCCTATCTCTTATAGTTTTTGAAATATTAATTAATTAGTAATTTTTTGGGGCCAAAACATGCTAACCAGAAAATCAAATATTTTTGTGATTAAGGCACCTAGAAAGTTAAAATTTTTACAGAGGGTTCTTATAGCATGGCCACTTAGGAATTTTGATGATATATGAAAATATTTTTACATAGAGCGTCACAAAAAAACGCAATCTTCGTAATATAAATAAATGCAAAATTCTCAACTTTTTTAAATGGAACACCCTGTATTTTATTTTCTTAACAAAATCTAGTTTATATTTCCTACCAATAAGTATAACATGTTCCTATACCTATCTCTAACCAATTCGAACTTACAAGGGGTTTAAAAAATTAATAACATAATAAAAAGGTTTAAACACATTTAATAGTAGGCTTTGGCAGAATTTGTTCGGAAACAAATGAAAAAGAAAAAATGTCAACTTAATTGGTTTTGTCTATAATCTGTGTTTTTAAATTATTGACTAAAATGGCCAATATTTCTTATTCAAACGCAGAAATTTTGAATTTACTTTTTATACATGGAGAGTGTAATAAAATTGTATTAAGAACATGTAGACGATTTAATGAATTGTATCCCAATTCATCTCCAATGACAGCAAAAAAGTTTAGAAAAATAGAACGAAATATGTTGCAGTATAATAATGTGAATGTGTGACGTATAAATCCATAGAACGAATAATTTTTTAAATATAAGATAATATAGGAAATTAAGTTGACATCTCGGTTGACATTTTTTCTCTTTCCTTTGTTTCCGAACAAATTCTGCCAAAGCCTACTATTAAATATGTTTAAACCTTTTTATTAAGTTATTAATTTTTTTAAACCCCTTGTAAGTTCGAATTGGTTAGAGATAGGTATAGGAACATGTCATACTTATTGGTAGGAAATATAAACTAGATTTTGTTAAGAAAATAAAATACAGGGTGTTCCATTTAAAAAAGTTGAAAATTTTGCATTTATTTATATTACGAAGATTACGTTTTTTTGTGACGCTCTGTGTAAAAATATTTTCATAAATCATCAAAATTCCTAAATGGCCATGCTATAAGAACCCTCTGTAAAAATTTTAACTTTCTAGGTGCCTTAATCACAAAAATATTTGATTTTCTGGTTAGCATGTTTTGGCCCCAAAAAATGACTAATTAATTAATATCTCAAAAACTATAAGAGATAGGCATAGATTATTATATACAAAAAATGTTTGTGTTATTAAGCAGAAACAAAAAGTAAAATAATATACAGGGTGTCTCATTTAAAATTCCAAAGTTTCTAGGAGTTTCAAGATGATCTGGCAACACCGCCCCTTTCAAAATATTTTTAAACGCTAGAGCACTAGCTCTTATGAACACACTCAAATTTTCAAAAACATATCTTTTGTCGTTTTCTAAATATTTCTAATAGGCCACTGAGTTTGGCGCACCCTGTATATATTACCCACTGCAGTAGGTATAAAAGGACGCTGACAATAGCTCCGAAAAGAACTGTTTTAGGATTAAATACATTTTTAAGCACAAAATGTAAAAACGAAAAAATTATAGCTCATAATGACAATAAAAAAATTGACGTTCAGAAGTCAATTAAAAAAACTTTTAAAGACCTTAACATTCAATAATCAGTTTATAACTTTCTCTGGCAACGACGTACTGCGCAATAGAAGCATGCCGTAAGACGTTGTGTTATGTGCTTATGCGGAGTTTTAAATAACGTCGCCTTATTGTTGAACAATGACGCATGAATAAAAATCCAACGGAACTACTTAGCCTATCCTCTCCATGTTAGCCGCTTCCCCGCGTGTCCCGATTGATCACCCCTTTATTTATGGGTGGGAGACTTGGTTGGTTGGTTTAAGGCGGGGATCAGGCGTTCGGTCCAAGCTTCCTGCACTGCAGCCTAGTGGCTTATTGTGCTTCCCTATCTTGCCAGTAAAGATTTGTCCTTTTATAAGGTCCAGTAAATTCCTACCAAGTTTGTCATGCGGGAGGTTATCCGCACATTGGATTCCTCCGAAGATTGGTTATCCGCACATTGGATTCCTCCGGAGATTTTGAGTCTCCTTCGGGTCAGTTCTTCAGTTATATATGATATGTGATGCAGTCTCGTCCTCTTCGCCGCAAAGCCTGCATTCAATGGGACCATTGTAAATTCCTATTCGGCGTAGGTGTTTTCTTAAGCTGGCAGTGGCCTGTTAGTAGGCCGACCACTTGTTTTAGCTGGGTGCGTGTTAGAAGCAACATTCCAGTTGATAGCTTTTTGGAGAGTTTCCCAATTGTGGCCCTCGCTTGGGTTTGATCAGGTATCATGTTCCATCGGGATAGAGGTTGTTGTTGCGTCCATATGTCTGATGTTGCTTTGGTTGCCTGTTTTGATATGCCAGTGGGAGAATTACTTATATTGCAAAAGTGATTGGTCTTGAGTTGAGCGGGCTAACTTTCCATAATAACACTCTCCCTAGTTAGAAACGCTGAAGATTGCAAACTATAATGCTAGAATAGCAAGAATATCAATCATATATTCGAAGTTGGCTAAGGAAAATGTCTGGGTTCGACTCCCAGCGGTAACAAAAAACGTTTTTGCTCGCCGCTAAACATTGTTCAGTTGTATTTAATGAAGACAACAAAACTCAAAATTAAAAAAAAAAAATTAAGGAGTCTGCTATTAAAACCATAAAAATTATTAGATCAAAAAAGCTAGATGCTTTCAACACAAAGGCGGCAAAGAATCAATAACGATTTAAGTGAAAATATTTTGTTTCTGACTTTCTTACTATCAGAAGAGATTCATAGGTTTGTGGCACACAGTAATAAATACTACTTTTTGTTATGATAATTTAGTTATATTTCTAAATATATAAATTGTTATAGTTCAGCGAGTCCAGGAAAAAATGTGTTTATGTAATATATATACGATTAAATATGAATTTAAGAAACGCTAGTAGACACGAGCCACAATTGCCACGAGCCTATGTAAGGCGGAAAGATCACTGTAAATAAATCAGATTATTTCTAAAAGCGGTGAAACTCAACAACTCAGGTACACTTATCATGACAAAGCACCAGGTCTAAACCTACATGGAAGACGGAAGAAACTCCTTTGAGGGGAAAATTTCAAGGCATTCGCCGTAAGGATAAAATCGATGCCAAATTATAGTTCTTTACTTCTTATATCAGAAGCACTAATGGTTTAGCACCCTGTTTGAAAATTAAGGATTTTCCAAATTTTACCACAAAACTAAAGAAACATACAAATGATGAAGGAGTTTTGGACTTGCATTGTCTTAATTCGTTTTTAAATTACAACGTTTCAACTATTAAGTATCTCCAGTTATCTTCAGGTGAATACTAAATAAGTATAGTAACTACAGCTCTATTTATACTAGCTAGATGCACTGACGCATAACTTGGATGGGTTTGATTCGTGCGAGGTGTTATTCTAAGATTGTGCTGTGCAGTGCCCCCCCCCCCCCCCCCCCCACAGAGTCTAATTCCAACCTAATTTTTTGTCTCACGCTTTGACTTTTAATTTAAATGTTTAAATAATGTATTCTTGGCTTAGATCTTGTAGGAAACGTTTAGTTTTTAAACTTTTCCTTCTAAAAGTCCTGTTTTATATACAGATTAAGGTTTCGGACGCATATCGTTTAAGTTATTGATTTATGATGCAATTTTACAGGAAAACGAGTAAAAAGAATATTTTATAGTACTTTTCTATTATATACTCGTCTGTTCCGTTTTCCCTTTTTTAGAGCTATTTTAAACCAACAAAAATATAACCCAATGCAATAAAATATTTTTACAACAAAAACAAAAAACAATTAGGTATTTATTTTTAAAGTAAAAATTCTAAATAAAACACTTTTTATGGAAGAAGTATGAAAATTTATAATAAAAAAAAATAGTGCGGGAAGAAACAAGAATGCTTTATTATGAATTTACAAAACGGAACTTAAGAAGAAGTATTTCAAAACCTAAGCATTTGCACCAAAAACCGCTGTTAGATCTACGCTCCTAAAATACATGAATTCTGAAAAAATCATCAATATTTGGAGTGGTGAGCAATATTTACTTTATTTTTAATCATGAAAATCCGAGCCCGAAAAACGCGGGTTAGAGTCATACATACGTCTTATGTTAAAATTTTGGGTTGATACCAATATTCATATATTTCACAAATATTGTTTTTTTTTAATAAAGAGCCAGCTAGGAATATCAAAAACAAAGTAAAAAAAAAACATTTACAAAAACAAATTTAATCCAACCATGCAGAGGGGAGAGGTAATAATTTAATTTTCTCAATTTGATAGTAGTGAGATGAATTTTAAACGAACTTTGGGCGTAGCTTCGAACATTTTTCGCCTGCGGCGCTTTCCGCCTTCTTCACTAAGTACAATATCATAAAATACATATAGTCCCGACTATCCCTTTGTCCAGAAAAAAAAAATCTACTTACGCCCATTCAGCCCCCCCTCCCCCCAGCATATTTTCTGGCTACGCCACTGATGCAGTGCATTGCTTTAGTGTATCTAGTTAGTATAAAAAGAGCTTTAGTTACTATACTTATTTATTATTCACCTGGAGACGATTCGAGATACTCAACAGTTTAAACTTTAAAAACGTTGTGAATTAATACCAAACAAAGACCATGTAAGTCAAAAACTCTTCCATCATTCAAACATTATTGTCTCCAACCTTTAAACAGACAAAAGTTGATACTTCTATTTTAACTAAAAAAATAAAATAAATAAAGTTTTCAAATAAATTTTTTCAATAAACTTAACTATAATAAACCTAAATTATGTTATTACAAAAAGCGTACAATATATTATGGTCCTGTCTAACTGAAATAATGTGTTCAAATAACTCCACAGCAACAACTGCACTTTGTTAACACTCCCCGTAACATATTTACTGGTTTGTTTTTCATAATGTACCATTTTTACGTGTAAACAATTTAAAAGTAACTAAATACTTACTCACTTTAGATAAACCCCACCAACTGACCGGTACATTGCACCATTCATTAGAAAAAATATAAACATGAAGAGACTTATTAGCTTTTACGTTTATTGTAGCTGTACTGTATTGCATAGGTTTCGCCGCTTCTAGGAATGATCTGGTTTGACGATAGTCCCCGCCTGATGATCTGTATGTTATACATTGTACCTATTCTAAATAACTTCACCATCTGACATGTATGTATAAATGTGTGATCTTAAATGATTTAAACATAAGGCTGACTTAATGTAAACTATTTTTCTTATCTAAATCTATGGTGTTTTTTCTTTTTGTCGCATTAGGCAAAATTTTCCTCGAAATTGTTGTGCTATATATTACTGTTTTTGGAAAATACATAAAGTTTTCAAATGCAATAAATTAAGAGAGAAAGAAACACGATTATAAATGTTCAAAATTTTTATATTTGTATTATAACGAGAAATCAATCCGTTTGAAATGAAAATAATTGCAAATTCGATGTTCGCCATTGGGATATCGGTTGTATTATTATAATTAGAAAAATGGTGATTGGTAAAACTAAGATATCATTTCAAAAATGTTCTATCACATTTGAATTTTAAGAGATTTGAGATAAACCAAAAGCGATCAATTTTGTTTTTTGTTATCTAAAACCTCCCCATTTCTATACCTGACAGCTACTAAACTAATGCCAAGTTTGTGACAAGTGCTTTGATGAAATCGAAATTCCAGATCACATATCTTGTGTATTTTAGTTACCAATCATAACTTAACTACCCATTTCCTACGACGGCAATCTTGGATTTTTACATAAATTTCCTTTAAATTATCTTTTAAGTATGCGTCACAAATATACATTTCTGTCGTCTGTATAAAAGCTCCAGCTAAAAATGCCGGGCGAACCCGAACTACCCCTACCCAAGCTACGCAAAGGGCGAATCCAAACAAACCTGAACAAACCTAAACTACCCCTACCCAAGCTATGCAAAGGGCGAATCCGAACAAACCTAAACTACCCCCTACCCAAGCTACGCAAAGGGCGAACCCGAACAAACTCAAACAAGAAGCAATAGATCGTTGGATCTCCATACTTTGTCATCCAATCTAGGCTGAACAGTGGCCTATTTTTTAAGTTTCCCTGTATTTTTATTAAAACCAATGTTGCCATTTAAAACGCGACTTGGCTTAAAACAAGCGAACCGTGGAGTAAAGTTGTGGTTTTTTCAATAGAACACCCTGTATACATTCTCGACCTCAAAATTTTGAGGGTGAGACTTAGTGTCTTTTTTCTTACAAAATATCAAATATAAGGTCTCTTTGAGTAAAAAATGGACGAATTATTTAAATTTCTTTTCTGATTCTAAAAATGCGCGAAAGCAGGAAGTTTAAAAATATAAGATCGGAAGAGATGACGTCATCCTATTAACTATGCAATTCTTTTATTTGTCAGTCGTGGGACCAATTCTATTGTTATATTTATCTAGATAACTTAAATAGACAAAGACAGTTTACGAACAGGAAACCAGACTCGAGACCTCAGTCAGGTAGGAGTGCGTCGTTTACAGAGCAATCGGCTGCTGCCACTGTTTGGAATTGTTGTGACGTCGGCAAGTAGTTTCGCGTGTTTTTAATAGAGAATTTACTTTGTTTCATTATTTTCTCAGTAAATACTTAAAGAGTTTAAAAACTGAAACTATTTTTTCTGGCGATTTCTACGATAGAGCCAAAATATGTAATAATGTAACAGTTTGACAGCTGTCAGGAAAAAGGTTCTTAACCAAAAACAAAACCGACCAATTCTTGTTTTTCTTAAATATCTCAAAAATCAAATATTGTATTTTTTTTATATAAGATTCTCCTTAGTTGATACAACGGTAATTCGATTAAAAATAAAGTGAGATTTTGCCAACCAACAAAATCCCTCTAAACGCTATTTCAAACATGATTTTCTCGGAATCCACACAAACAATTTTGTAAAAACCTGTTTCATATTCAGCGGCAAATATAACTATTTCCAGCGAATCCAGAATCCGGTTTTAGGTATTAGCCAGTGCGGAGATTTTAGCTCCTGAAAAATCGATTAGCGGGATTTTGTTGTCACCAATGGTGACATTTACATTTTGCCAACCAATGGTGACATTTTGCCAACCAATAATGACATTTTGCTAACCAACAAAATCCCGCTAATCGATTTTTCAGGCGCTAAGATCTCGACAGTGGTCGATGCCTGAAACAGGAATTTCGATTCGCTGGAAAGAATTATGCTTGCCGCTGATATGAAACGAGTTTCTACAAAAAATTTTGTGTGGAATCAGAGAAAATCACTTTTGAAATATCTTTTAGCGGGATTTTGTTGTTTGGCAAAATGTCGCTAATAATTATTACTAAGAACGTATTTCTTATTTCCGATCAAGCCAACCGGATTGATAGCTCCGTTATCAGCAAAATATATGCACATTTATGCTGCCGCTTATATAACGCTTTAAACTGCCTATATAAAAAGTGTGCACAAAAGTAATCTACAATATTTAAATGAATGTTAAAATAAAAATTTCCGAACACCATATCTTTAGAAAAACTTCTTATGTGGTCTTAAATGGTCATACTTGCATAGAAATAGAAACCATAAAAATATCTGTGAATTTTTTTTATATTGTTCTACAAAGATATTAGGAGATTTCTTGTAATTTCGTAATAAAACAGATATAAACAAACCCCGTATTGGGAATCCTATATGATTAGTATCACTGACATTATCACTAAATAGTATAATTGACACTATTACTGACATCAAACCTAAAATAATTAACATGTTCCTAGGATCATTCGTTGCTAAATACGTTACAATATTTATATTGTTAGGACTGACAGTAATACTGAAGTGATACTGATGATGCATAGTTCCCTATAAGATTTTTATACAAGAATGACCAACTTAGCATAAAAATAATATTAGTCAAATTGTAAATGTCTGCAAAGTACTTATGAAATTTAAAGGTAGTCAACAAAAATTAAGTCGGAAAGTAGATAACAGCTGATATTTTGCCATATTGTTTTAAAAAGTTTTTATATAACATTTTATATCCATTAGAAGCCAAACTCTGCAACCTAAATGCGATGCCATTGCGATTTCTATAGGCTATATTTTTCTTAAATGTTAAAAAACCATTGACATATTATTTCTTTCATATCGATCAGGCATATGCTCTTATCAGTTACGTGTCCTCAGGGCATAAAATAATCATTTCTTTCTTACAATTTTTACGTTCTAAAATTAAAATTTGACAACCGTCAATTTCTCTGGGGAAGTAGGGATAGATGGGGGTTTCTACGCCAATTTGCACACACGCTTTTGCGTAGGCGTGTGGTTTTTAACAGAGTTGTTTAAAACAGGGGTGGTTTTTAACAGGGTGGTTTAAAACAAAGGTGGGTTTTAACAGGGTAGTTTAAAATAGGGGTGGTTTTTACCAGGATGGTTTAAAACAGGGGTGGTTTTTAACAGGGTGGTTTAAAACCATTCTTGTTTGTAAACCACCCTGTTAAAAACCACACGCCTGTGCACTGCCTACGCATGCGCAGAAGGGTGTGTGCAAATTGGCGTACAAACTCCCATCTATCCCTACTTGTATATATCTTTTCTGATATTTCTTTAAATTTATAAAGAAATAAGTATTTTAGCACGTACTGTGTTCTTAAATAGAAATAAAAAAGTATTTGCAACATCATCCCGGTCAAATTATTTATCGGTAAGACGATTTACTTACAAAAAAATCAAATTAAGATAAAAGCGTCATATGGCATATCACAATAATGCCACGGTGAAAACACAATTGTGAGACTATAGATCTAAACCTGACTAACCGTTCTAACCTGACATCAAAAGCAGGCTAATATCAAAAATTAAACGATAATTTTCTTGCTCCTAATGTAAACCAGCCTTGAGCGTCCTCACAGTGTCGTCAAAATGTAGAAGAGAGATAGAGAATTTGTGAAGAATAGCATACCGGTGTTAATGTATCGTGTTTTAAAAGAAAACAATAAGGGTACTAATTTAAAAAGATACTGGTTTAATGATACAAAATGTTAAATTTGTATTTCAGAACAGAAACATCATAAAAAATCTGAATTCTAATGCCCTGAGGGCATGTAAATAATAATTCAACGTAAAGAGTTAGGAATACGCATTTAATTATATTTTATTCTTCGATAATGTTTTGTTGATTATCTTTTACCACTAGCAGGTTTATATTTGTGTTAGATCTTGTAGATAGTAACCACTGAACTATACTTAGGCTTTTTTATCGTTTTCTTCTTCTTTATATTACTTTTAAAAAAATGGAAAAATTAACAGCGATTTAAAAAGGTATGTTTTCATTTTGCAATTACGAAAAAATTAAATATATAGTACGTAAGATAATTTAAAATTCTAAAGGCAAAGAAGCAATAATAAAGCGTATCAAACAAAAAGTTGTCAATGATTTTAAGCAATAGAAATTCGCATATCAAATAATTTTATGTAAAATAATACTGGCCAATGTACTTGATCGCTAAATTGTTATAAAGAATTTAGTTTATAAACAAAAAAGTTACTGTTGTAAGCATGGAAAGCAATGAAGAAAGAAAAACGATTTAACGTGTCCATTACAACAAAATTTTGTTTGTTTTTTTTTGTATAAAAAGAAGCTATAAATATAATCATTTTATATACTTATCCCCATCAAGTTAAGTGCAAAGTCATATCAATAAAAGATAACATGAACGGACTAAAATCAAGTAACAATAAGTTTTAGATTGAGTTTTTAAAATGTATTTTACAATAACAGCTATAGCATAACTTATACCATAGGTAATAATATAAATTATTGAACGCATACCTTTAAAAGCAACTAACTTGCAAATGCCTTTATTTCATATCATTCTATTGATGTATGATCACTAATTTTTTTGCTATCCAGTACCTAATTATAACCTGTTAATTATTTCCATTGCATTAGATCAAGAATTCATCAAACAACATTTCTGTTTAAACTCTAATTACAATACAGGGTGTTCCTTAATGATGTGCTAATATTTTAGGGTGTGATTCCTAAATTTATTTTATGTAGAAAAGTTCATATTAACATATGTCCTAAACGGCTTAAATTTTTTGCTACAGGGTGTTGAATAATTTTTTTTAATGTGTTTTTTGTAATATCTCCGAAAGTACTTTAGATAATATTTTCAATTTTGGCATGTGCTAATAGGACATAAAACCACATGTTTTAGTAATAAAAGTTATTTTTTTGTCCCACCAGTGGCGTACCTGCAAACATTTCCTCATATTTTTTAGAAAAAAAGTGGTACGCCACTGACATTTCTCCATGTGGATATTATTTCTGATTAGCCTGGTTAATTCTGCATAAAATTGGTCCCTTGGGGTTTTCCCCTCTGGCACGCCGTTCTTAACTAAAATAATTAAATTAATTTAGACGGGCGGAAGCATGCCTATTAAATAATGGAGGTGGTAATTTCCAACAATTTTTATAAAACAAAATTTTGTATTATCAATGTTAATAATAAATAGTAGAGCTAACTTAATTAAGAACGGTGTGCCTGAGGAGAAAAACGCAAGAGATCATTTTATTGATCACGCTAATCAGAAATAAAATCCACATGGAAAAATGTCAGCGGCGTACCACTTTTTTTCTAAAAAATACCAGAGGACATATTTGCAGGGATGCCACTGGTGGGACAAAAAAATTACTTTTATTACTAAAAGATGTGGTTTTATGTCCTTTTAGCACATGCCAAAATTGAAAATATTATCGACAGTACTTTCGGAGATATTACAAAAAAAGCATTAAAAAAAATAATTCAACACCCTGTAGCAAAAAATTTAAGCCGTTTAGGATATATGTTTATATGAACTTTTCTTCATAAAATCACTTGAGGAATCACACCCTAAAATATTAGCACGTCATTAAGGAACACCCTGTATATTCGAATAAATGAAAATTATTGATTCAAGTTTTAATTAAAGAATCAAAAACATTCTGAAGGTACTCTTTGAAAGAGGACTTTCAAATAAATAAAGTAAATTGAAATAGGCCTTCAAAAACGTTTCTAAAAATTACTTTTCGAAAGTATACTATAGAAAATGTAAGGAATTTTTATGTTCCATGTCCAAATTCAAATTTATTAACACCTTTTACACGAATGCAAAAAAAAACATTTAAAATTAGGTTTAGTGACGCATTCGCCATTTTGTTTTTAAATCAATGCTCGAATCGAAAAATCGATCACACACTAGGTATGTGTATCACAATTACCTACAATTTCAATTTACAATTATTTATTTGATTAATGCATTTATAAAATCAAAAAAAAATATATTTTTTTCAATTTATAACTAGGTAGGTTTAGTAACCTCCGCAAATATAGCATTCTTGTTTATATTTCTGTCTTCTGTTCCCGTACAAAGAGTCAACGTGGACAACAAGAAACCCCACTCTAATAAACATTCTATTGGCCTTTCGAGTCCATTTTTCGCTCCTCATCAGTTAGAAATTAATCATCATGCAAAATTCAACCAATGGACAGTATTTCCGATCGCTCGAAATCGACGCGCCGATACGACTTCGCTCCGTTCTTATCTATATGTATATCATGTTAAAAACAGATGGCACGAAATCATAATAGGGTCTGGCGACCTACCCTATGCTACCGCAGTATTGAGTCAAAAAATCATATAGCCTTTTATTTTACTATCTACTTAATATAAGTATTACAGGTACTTGTCGCTATTGTTTTAAGATCCAAGAATATATCGCTTCATTATTAGGCGTCCGTACACGACCAGATGTCAATCAAAAAATGAGTAAAATCTAAATCACTATAATAATGTAATTATTTTGTAATAATAATGAGGGGATGACGGTACTAATAAACAAATTTCATACAATAATTGGGTTAATATTATTCAGGACTGTCAGTAATGTTGGTCGTGTAGGCCTGTAAGGTCTGCAATAGTTCCCAAAGAGAGCGCATTTTTCGTTGGAGTTTTTATAAAGAAAAAAATGTAAACAACAATGTTATATTTGCGGCGCTTACTCTAAGTAAAGACCGATACTTGGCCGCTTTTTGAAGTAAAATGGAAACCCATATACAAAATTTTTAACCAATTGTAACATATACGCTTACACTTTCTTACACAGAAAGATGTACGCGTGCATCAACTCGCGTTAAAGCGCGCAAATATCTCCCTGTCTGTGACCGGCTTTAAGGTGGATTCTTGTTCTAAATAATAAATTACCTTTATTTTTTATACTACCAGAGTATAATAGGGTTCTAAATGGTCCACTGTAAAATTCACATTGTTATATAGAAATGACAGAACTATGTATATGAAATCCTAATTTGTACAGGTAGTCTAACTTGTGTGTTAATAAATCGCTTTTGACTTAATAAAAATAGTTTTATTTAAAGCAGACAGGCATCACTGAATAATGTACGTGTATGAATAAAGGATTTATTTTTTGTGCAGTTATTATTTTTCTGCTTATCTCGTTTTTTTGATGTATGTTTTGTTCATTACAACTTCATAAAATGACTTTTTCAGTTTAATAACGAGACCGTGTTGTTATTTAAATATTTGTACACGGTTTCAAGTATAGCAGCAAAAAAATAGACCGCGTGAAACAATCCATACGTCACGTATGGCGTTGCCAAGTTATTGGCAAAGCCGTTATAATGTTAATATTTTAAGGTTAGTGTTATGACAAGATGTTAACATCGGTTTGTTTACTTGAACGTATTAGAGACAATTAAAAGAATTATTAGTTTATTCTTTATTTTCACTCTGCAAATAGCAGTTTAGAAGAGGAGAGGTTAGATGTGGTCAAAGACTTTCTTCTTCGATTCTTCCGCGAAGTATATCCAGCGACTGGTCCAGCAACTGCCGGAGTGCAGACCGGATAGCACTGATTGGTATGTTTTGGAAGCAAAACAGAACGGTGTTATTGTCTTTATCAGGCAGTAAATGATTTATTTTTTGCTGTTAGAATTTTCGAAGAAAAAAAAACAAAGAAACGCTTTAGGTGCTGGAGAACGTAAAAACAACTCGTCGGGCTACACGGCTCAATAAAATGATATCAATTATAAGCAAGACGCGAAAATTCTTTAAAAACTATTTTGTTCTTATCTTTTGGTTGCTTTATGATTTAAAAGTCCGTAAATTGTTTTTCCTACGATCGTGGGGAAAAATCACTTTTCGGCACGATTTATCGTGCGGAAAGTAGGTACCTACCACTTTTCCGCACAATTTTTACTTTACCACACTATTTATATGTAAATATGTGAATCGTGCGGAAAAGTAACTTTTCAGGACTACTAGCACTAGTAACTTTTCTGCACGATTAGTTAAATTAATGAATACCGTATCTAAAATACTCAATAAAATGAAATACTTGCAAAATAAATATTTGTTTTGCCAGAAGCTCAATAATTTTTGTAATTACAGTATATTATTACGAACCTAATTGACGTTTATCTGAGAACTATATCGATCGCTTCGCGTCGTTCGTGCGAAAAAGTACCACTTTCCGCACTTGTTAGGTAAATAACTATTAAAAAAAACTCAACGTGGCGAAAACGTCAAAAAATTAACTACAATTTTGGTTTGCTTCTTGCCTCAACAGTTGGTTTGTATCTTTACTCAACGAGTAGCAACAGGCGGCGACCTACGTCATCTACCTGGTAAACGTCAAAAATTCCCCAATTCTTTCAAATGAATTGGCCTGTATAGTTTCTAACTCACTCTTATTTAAATTCTAGAGAAGGCCACGATTCTTTCTATATAAATTATCTGGCTAGTAAGTTACCAGGAGATACGGGCATAAATGATGTATAATAGCACTCATTTTCCTCGATCCCCGTACTATAATATCGATTTAACATGGTTCCCATGTTGTTGCATGCGTCCTAGCAACGAAAACACTCTGTCAGATATTTTTATTTCTGACAAAACTTCACAGGTTAAATGCGTACAATATTTTTAGCAAGTCTAGTATTTATTTTAAATTTTTGATAGCATGGAACAGAAAAAGAAGGAAAAGAAACCAGAGAAGAATACAACGATTAAAACGAAAAAGCCTACCATTTTTAACAGGGTTACTCATCTGTATTTGCAAGACAAATATTTAATAAGAATTGTAAGTAAGGTCAAGGAAATTACTGCCCAGCACTGATACAACCGAGTAAGACCATATTTTTGTTATTTTCATTACTTGTACCTGGCAGTTGGTCGTAAAACTAACCGGGGTCTAACCAATATTGATCAAAAAATTAAATTGAAAGCATGTTACTATAGCCTTACCTCTAAACAGATTTTTACATCAAACTATTTTTTTTAAATTTTAGCCCAAAATTTACAATCCACAAGACATTCAAACTCTCTATCTTTATAACAATAATCTAACAAGAATTGAAAATTTGGAAGGACTAAACCATCTGACCAGCTTGTACCTTCAAAATAATCAAATTGATAAAATCGAAAACGTTTTTACCTTACAAAGACTCAAAAAACTCTATCTGGGAAAAAATAAAATTGGTGTATTAGAAGGACTGGAATGTATAGAAAATTTGCAGGAACTACATATTGAAAAACAGGAATTGGTTGATAACACTCCTTTATGTTTTGATCCAAGGACTATTTTAAGTCTGTCGGTAAGTAGAAAAAATGTATACCTTGGGCTTCGGCGGGATGTAAACCTGCCAGTGGCGTAGCCAGCTTTTATCAGAGAAGGAAGCAGAAAATATTGCAAATATCTAAATGGAAGCTGGGCTGGAAAATATACATTTTTGACTTATCAAATGCAATATTCTCCATCTAAATATGATAGACGGAAATGTATAATTTCGCCTATTTTTAGAGTAGTGTCTTGTAAGTGGTAATACTTGTTACAAATTACAATACTGTAGATTAATGAAGCCCATGCTGACGCTATCTACTCATAGAAACGGTCTTTTTTGTGATGACTAACTGTATTGTAACCGTGAGGTGAGACCAGAAGAAAAAAGCGTTTGTTCCTGAGTCTCAATGAAACAAGCCAAGCGAAGTGGCATACAAGTGTTGCTAAATCTGGAGGAATTCATCTCAAGGAAAAAGTTATTGTTATTACAATGATAATAGGATATTTTAGGTTTGTCATATTATTATTATGATTAGGAAAAAATAACAACAAACGCTTCTTTTTTCTGTGAAGACTCAAACACTCAGCTCTAAAGCAATTACGAAGTTCTGGCGAACCGCGGCTGTGGCTCAGAGGTAGAACTACTGGCATTCGATGGCGGCGACCCGGGTTCGATTCCCGGAGTGGGCATACGTACAATAAAAAAAGTATGTCCGAAATTTAGTAGATTTAAGAATGCAGGGAAAAATATGTGAAATGTATCATCTCCCAACGCACCCCATTCACGCCGGTAACCAAGCCGGATGAGATCGGGCATCTCGTAGGGTACGGAAAAATGTACACACTCCCCAATCGGTAGGTCATGCAATGGCAATAAACCAAGGGTTTATAGCCCTCGGGGGGTGTCGCATGACTGAGGATCGTGATTCGGAACCGACGTTTAACTGTAGGTCCCCTCGGGAATGGCCCTGGCAGCGAACGAAGACGAAAAAAGCCTAATTCGAAAGAAGAGCAGAACGGCAAGTTCTGGCGACTCTGGTTTTAATATCCCATAGACTTCTTGATTTAAAAGCAATAAAAAATATTTAATTTCGGACTTTGTTACTGATCCAGGTATAGGGACATCTTTAAAGGACAGTGGTGGCCTATAATTTGAGGTCACTTTTAGTTGTCAAATCATGACAATCCGTCAAGGTGGTGACATCGATTTGGTAATTAGGGAATCCAAACCACGTGATTCAATATGGCGGTTGGCTGGTAAAAAGCATTGAGCCACCCGTTAAATGTCACCAGCAATATTATTTATATAGTCACGTGCACCAATTATAACGCAGTATTTGCCAGCCAGCCGCCATTTGGACACATCGTTGGATTGCCTAATTGGACAAATGATGTGCCAAAAATGACGGCTGTTGGCTATAACTGCTTTGTAATTGGCACAAGTGAATATAAAAATGACATTACTGGTGGCATTTAACGGGTAACTCAATGCTCTTTGCCCACAACCATCGTATTAAATCACAAGGTTTGGATTCCCCAATTAAACATAGTTTGAAGTTAGTTTTGTTTGTCAATTCACAAGATTTTGACATTGGTTTGTTTCCTTAGAATGTGTAATAGTAGGCAACGACCCACGTCCAGGCCCGCGCCGTACATAAGGGCAAAGTCGTGTGGTGCACGACGGCGCCGAGGCGCCGAAAAGCCTTAAAACTCAAAAGTAAAAAAAAAGATAAAGCAACAAACAACATTGTCAAAACAAAATTTATAATGATAAAAAAAAACAGTAAGGAATTGCTAGCTATTACATTGTTTTTTATTTGTTTATTATTTTATTTTTTCTCTTTAAGACGAGGGAACCGAATTTCTCGAAAATAATATATTTTCCAAATGAGAGTACGCAATAATAGCATTTATTCGATCGAATACGTAGCATGATAACATGAATTGTGTAAACTCAAACAAATCTGATTTTATTCATGTTTGAGCTTGAAATTTGGCTTGCAACGAGCCAACGAGCGGACAAGCGTTTTTTTCCTGTCTGAGCTTGCAATGTACGAAACTTTATATATTAAGCGCTGCATCGGTCGCGATTTCATTTGTTGCCAGATGCTCGATCGATAATTAACTTAGCGAAGTGAAAAGGTGCATGGGGTAAAAGATATATGTTTTTGAAACTTTAGTTTTTTGTAGTTTTACAGATTTGTGTTTTGTGTTGTGAATTAAGGTGAGTTTATCTAAAATTTATTTTTTATTTTAGATTTATTAAAATATTAAAAGCCAAAAACTTGCATCTCAAAAATCATTTTATATTTCATTATATAAACATCACTGTTAATTGAAGTAAACTTAAACAGAATAATTGATAAGCACTAATATAACTATTTATAAAAATTTATAAATTTTGAAATAAGTAATGTTGAGAAAATATTTTCGAGTTTGAGTTTGAGACGTCGAAACATTTCCATTTTTCATGAATAATTTGTCAAGTTGTTTACTTACGTAGGTATTAATTTCTTTACAGTATACAGGATGTCAGAAAAAAAGAAGAAATTGTCTGGATACCAAAATTTGATGAATAAAAGAAAAAGAGAGGAAGAACTGGAAAAACGCATTTTTTTTCAAAACCCGAGTCTACTTTGCCAAATATTAATAACAACAATAATACAGCTGAATCCCAATATACTGAACCTGTACTTGAAACAAGTATCAGCAGCAGACAAGAAACTGATCTAGAAAGCAAACCATCAACATCTTCAAGTTCCGCTGATAATGAGAAATCAACACCTTCAAAAATTACCAGAACGGAAAATATGAGTCAACTTTCGAAAGATGCAGCACTATGGCCAAAGAAATTACGTCCTAATAATATTCAAGAATTAGTAGAACGTGGCCCTGCTTATTATCAAAACAAAAAGGATATTTATCCGAGAGATAGTTCGGAGTCGGGGCGTAAGTTTTCCAATAGTTACTTCTTTAGAATTTTACCGAACAAAGAAAAAATTGAGCGTTTTTGGTTGTTGTATTCCGAAACAAAAAATTCACTTTACTGCTTCTGTTGTAAAATTTTTAATGACAGCGATTTGAAATCTGTTCGCCTTAGTGATGAATCTGGTTACAATGACTGGCAGCATTTAAGTGAACATTTAAACATTCATGAAAAGAGCAAGTTACATATCGAAAATGTTCTAAAATTGCTAGATCTTTCTAACCGTTTGAATAAAAATGAAATAATTGATTCTGAAATTCAAAATGTAATAAACAGAGAAACTAAATACTGGCAAGCTGTTATAGAAAGAATTTTCTACGTGATTCAGTTTTTAGGTGAGCAAAATTTAGCTTTTCGTGGAAGTAGTAATAAGTTGTTTGAGAAAAATAATGGTAACTTTTTAAAATGCATAAAAATGATTTCCAAATTCGACCCGATTATGTCAGAACATACAAAACGCTCTCAAATAAAAGATCACAAAAACTATCTCGGGGATAAAATACAAAATGAAGTAATCAACTTGATCGGTGAAAATATCAAATCCAAAATTTTAGAACTAACTAAAAAGGCAAAATATTATTCCATATTATTAGACTGCACTCCTGACTCTAGTCACCAAGAACAAATTTCAGTTTGTATAAGATTTGTTAATTTAAAGAACACGGGAATTAGTATAGAAGAACATTTTTTATTATTTTGTCCTATAGATGATGTGTCGGGTGAAGGCCTAACAAAGTTTCTTTTGTCGGCGTTAGAGAAAGAAGGCTTAAATATCAACGACATGCGGGGTCAGGGTTACGACAATGGGGCAAATATGCGTGGTAGGCATAATGGTTTACAAAAAAAAATTTTGGATTTGAATCCGCGAGCTTTCTTTGTTCCTTGTTGCAATCATAGCCCAAATTTAGTCGTCAATGATGCCGCAAAATCGAATACTTTGAGCATCAATTTTTTTTCTTTAGTTCAAGAACTGTTTGTATTTTTTTCAGCTTCTACTAAACGCTGGTCAATTCTGAAATCTAATTTATCTAATGTAACAAATTTGACTTTAAAACCTTTATCGGATACTCGATGGTCTAGTAGAATAGACGCAATAACTCCTTTAAGGTATCAACTTGGGGAGGTTTATGATGCTCTGTTTGAAATAAGCGAAGGAAACTTTGAAAATAACGTAAAAAATTTGGCTGCATCGTTGGCCAAAAAATTGCAAAATTTTGAGTTCATTTGCATTCTTATATTGTGGTATAATATTTTAAGTAAAGTTAACATTGTTAGTAAAATTATTCAAAAACCGAACTTTGATGTTGCTCAGTGTGATAATCATTTAAATAATTTGAATAATTTTTTGAAAGCTTACCGCTCTGATAAAGGTTTTAATGATCTTTTGATTGATGCTAAAGAAATAGCATCCAGCTTAGACATAGAACCTACATTCAAAAAACAAAGAGGTCTAAAACCGCGAAAAATAAAAAATAAAACATTTTGATTATGAATGTGACGATGAACCGATCCAGGACGAAACTTTAAAGTTCAAAGTTGATTGTTTTTTTAATGCTCTAGATGTAATCATAACATCAGTGGATGAGAGATTCAAATTACTTTCTTCTTACTCTAATAATTTCGCGTTTTTATGGAATATTGATAAATTTAAAAATTATTCTGAAAACGAACAATTAGAATTATGTCAAAAAGTAGAAAATTTATTAAATGACAAAACTCGCAATGAACGAGACATAACTGCCGTAGAACTTGTTAAAGAATTGCAATATTTACAAAATTTTGATGAAAAAGTTATTACGTCTCCAGAAGAAACTTTAAATTATATAACAATTAACAACTTAGCGGATTCTTTTCCTAATACGAGCATAATACTTCGTATTTTATTAACAATGCCGGTTTCGGTTGCTACCGCAGAACGATCTTTTTCAAAACTCAAAATAATAAAAAATTATTTAAGATCGACCATGGGGCAAAACCGACTAAGTAATCTTGCTATCATTTCAATAGAATCGGACCAGCTAAAAGAATTAGACACCGAAGATTTAATTAAACAATTTGCAAAAATTAAAGCACGAAAAGCTCAATTCACTTAGCTAAAATATTAATAACAATACCTAATACCTCGATATTAACCTTAAAAAGGTGACATGTTGCATTATTAAAATAATATATTGTTTTGTTTTTATTTGTCGATCAGTTTCGTCCTGTGATATATAAACGAGTATTTTTTATGTTTTAAATATTTTTTTTATTTCTTGTGCTTTTGTATCATATATTAAATTTGAAACTAAAATACAAAAATTTTGAGTTGTAATACTGTTAGAATATATTTCTGTTTTCTATAAGTTTATAATTATGTTATGTATCTCAATGAGAAAATACTTGTATGGCTTGTACTTGTAAAATATAAAAATAAATTTATGAATATACTTTTTAAAATTATTGTTTAATTCAATAGTGGATAATAATACCTAACTTAACCCGTATCTGTACTCACATATGAACGTTGAATGAATTTGGGGCGTTATTTTAAATTTGCACAAGGGCGCCAAAAGTGCTAGGCGCGGGCCTGCCCACGTCATCTACGTGGTAAAAGTCAAATTTTCCCTTTTTTATAATGAACAGGTTGTCTTACTAACTCCTCCTCAAATTACAGAAGGCCTTGCATCATCCCAATTTTACAGTAAGCGCCCATGGCACCTCAATAAAAAATATATTATTTGTAGGTGTCTCTGCAAATTCTAAATATCTCACACAATAAAATAATGTCGTTGACGTTTCTGTCTCCTTTAAATCGTCTAGTATCTTTGGATGCCTCCTACAATGACTTGGATGATATTAAAGATGTGTGCCAAACTTTACGAAACTGGTATAATCTACAAGAGTTAAAGCTATTGGGCAATCCCATTAGTAAAAAACATCGTTTTAGAGAAGACGTTATTGCTAACACGTATCGTTTGGGTAAGTATAAGGGTTATTCTAAAATACGAAATTTTAATGTATCCTTCAAGAATCCCTATTTTAGTTAGCGTTAGCTGGGAGCGTTAGAACGGACCGTGAAAGTCTAAGGAGTACGTAAAGCGCTAACGTGAAAAAACTATTTCAATGCGACTGTTGTCAATTTACACGTTTACGTCGCGAGTCGATGACATCACTCCAACTCTCTACAAGGCAGTCCTTACACAGGGAAACTTAAAAGAAACTGTAGTATCGTGGAGACTAAGAGACTGGGCGACTAGACTACTCGAGTTGCCCGACCTCGCATTGGTCAATTTAATTCATTGTTTTTCTTTGCTGTTACAAATAAAATGACGACCAGCCGGAGACCTACTCTAAGAAGCTTTTAAATAATATTGTTATTTTATGTTGTTTTTAAAATTGGTTTTAGAAACCCTTGATGATAAAAATATATCAGAGCAAAGTAGAACATTTATAAAAAGATTTGAAGAGGGTAAACTCTTATATGGCTCAAAACCAAGTGTAAATCTCGCTGATATTGTACCGGGTAAGTAAATATAATATTTATTAATGTTAAAAAAATTAAGCCATATTAATCACGTTTTCCTGGAGAATTGTCACATTAGGTCTTATCCTAGAAGACGTTACCAGGAAGAGTATTTAAATCGGTTCTAAAAGTTTGATAATTAAGATCATTGACTTATTACTTTCCTTGTTTTCATGTGTTCTGATTTAAAATACATGCATAAAATTATGTGCTGTTTTATTATTTCTAACTTAAGAGGGATTTCTACTGTGATGGTCCTATTTTCATCGTTTCTTTACGATTTTTTTCTGGGGAAAATAAGACAAATGCAGAAAAACAAGTTTTCAATTCTTATTAAAGATAAGATGTACCAAAAAAAAATTTTTAACCCCAAAAAAATGAAAAACTTGAGGATGCTACAAGGTGAAATTACCCCCTCAAAAAAAATGTAACTTGCTGGCGGAATTCAAATAAATTTTCTATTCATGACAAAAATAAAATTGACCCAGATTCTTCAATTGTAAGCATGTAGTTATAGCCCCCACTAGCATCAAGTCAAAACTCGAGTAACCGTTAAAATGGCGCGAGATTTAAATTTTTTTTTGAAAATTTACCATTTTTTTTTGTATTTTAAGGGCCGTAACATTTTCTGTAATATCGCAAAATACTTGAATCTAGAGGGGGCTATAACCACTTGTATTCTGAGCACTTTAAGACCAAAATCATTAAATTCTGATCTGATTTGAACATACCGAAGTACTTTACGCCAGCGCGAAAAACAGAGTTTCAAGAAAAACAACTTTAAAGTTTCAACGGTGGCTCACAACAAAATAGTCTCACTGTCACTTAGTCTGCGATGTCTGGCCCGTAGATTACACCCTACTCTTCCTCGAGAAACGAGCTGATTCTTCCCGCCTCTTTGCGAGCCTGGCCTTTTTAGCGCCCTCAGATACCCGTTTTTCAGATTGATTACATATGCAGTGTGTGCCTAACTCAAAAGCGGCTAATGGTGAGAACTGACCGGCAATCATAAAATTGGATGTAACTTTTTTTTGTAGTAGATTTGGTAAAAACGTTTACACACGGTTATTCTAGAGGCTATAGAGAGTCGAAAAACGTCGGGAAAAAAATTTCGATTTTTTGAAACCATCACAGTAGAAATCCCCGTTAACCTAAAGTTATTTTGACATAAATTCGGCTCAAAAGTTAGGTTATGTTTCATCATTCCAATGTGTTGTCATACTGTCATCGAGCATGAAATTTAAATCGAAATAAACACCGGTTTTCATGTAATTTTCAATTCGCAAAGTGAACTCAGATCGATTACTTTATGAACACGCGGTAATTGATTCTCCAAAAATGAAGAGGATTTCGTAGCTACCCGAATTTACAGTTTTCATGATGTTTGGTCCACAAAAGGCAGTGGTCACCCGACTCACGTCGCGTCTTCGAGACTATTGTTCACCACTGATGTTAGAAAGGTAGAGCATCAGTGGGCAACTAAGATCGATTATAATTAAGCTTAGAAATAGCTTAAAAATTGAACTTTCGATTTAAAATAAAACCGTAATTGTTTTTTAAAAATTATTTTAACAAAAGGTATTTAGAATTAATTACCGAATATTGGAAAGTGAATCTATAGTATTGCTTAATTTAAAAAATAATTATTTCAATATAATATAAACTGCTGGACAATTGCTTTCGAGGAAGAAAAATGTCGCCTAAATTTAACAGTTAATATTTTCTGAACCAGATATGATATCGACCTAAGGCTTTGAATGGTTGATAGGTTCATTCCTTGGGAAACAATTGTCAATGTTGAATTTTCTTTAACTGTCATAAAATTTTATATACAGGCTGTTAAAGAAGACGACGATTTCTGCTCCAATTTTAATGGCGTGTAACTTTCACGATAATATTTTTAAATTTTATCACTCTACGTCAATTGAATCACTGGTTCATAGCAAAGAAAGTAATTTGTCAAATTTTTGATATCTGCTATATTTTAAGAAATACCGATTTTTTTTGAAAACCTTGCTTTATTTCAACTTATTGGTAGCTTGATCTCACTGTGCGTTGTATCGTGCAAACTTAGCGAGTGATTCTTATACCTTATGAAAAGCTTGATTATGTTCAGTAACAATAGTTGTACCTAAATGTTATGATGTACAGTGGCGTACTTATAAATACCTATATGTCTATGATTTACCAGTATCTCACAATTTTTTACGATTGGGGGATCCTTAAAATTAAGAAAAGCTAGTTTGATTTTGATGGGATTAATACATTGTAGGCCCTCCTCGGATGGACGGGGTTTGGTTTGACGGCAGCTAGTGATATTTAATATCAAAGTATCTTTTAATGTAAGTTTAATATTAGGAATAGTGTTAGAAAGTTAGAAATTAATAAAAAAAAAATTTTTCAAAAATATTAAATTAAAAAAATTATCTTTGTTAAAATTTTGTAAACACACTGTATAATATACCTGTAGTGTGATATGAAAAACTAAAAAATAAGAAAAAACTTACCTAATCTAGGGGCGAGTACTTTCCAATATAAAACAATCGTGAAAAATTGTGAGATACTAGTAAACCATAGACATATAGGTGTTTATAAGTACGCCACTGTACATCATAACATTTAGGTACAACTATTGTTACTAAACATAATCAAGCTTTTCATAAGGTATAATAATCACTCGCAAAGGTTGCACGATACAACGCACAGTGAGATATCTACCTACCAATAAGTTAAAATAAAGCAAGGTTTTCCAAAAAAATCGGTAATTCTTAAAATATAGCAGTTATCAAAAATTTGACAAATTACTTTATTTGCTATGAACCAGTGATTCAATTGACGTAGAGTGATAAAATTTAAAAATATTATTGTGAAAGTTACACGTCATTAAAATTGGAGCAAAAATCATCGTCTTCTTTAACACCCTGTATATACATTTTTTTGACAGTTAAAGAAAATCCAACATTGACAATTGTTTACCAAGGGATAAATCTATCAACAATTCAAAACCGTAGGTCCATATCATATCTGGTTCTGAAAATATTAACTGTTAAATTTAGGCGAATTTTTTCTTGCTCGAAAGCAATAGTCCAGCAGTTTATTACATTTATGGTAAACCAAAAGGACTTCCCAATACTCTTCGTTTAATTTTTAAAAACTTTTACATACAACATTTTTTTTCTTTATCAATTAATAAACCCGTGGGAAGAAATCTAGTTTTAAAGCCATGCGAAATCCTCCTAAGCTTTAGCCTAAGCTTTTCTGACAAAAAGGCATTTATATTCGTCATCTATGACAAAAAATACATCATTATTGAAAAAATTATTAATTTGGGCGTGGTGTAGCTGTAATTAGAAATTATCAAACGGATAACGTTGTTGTTGGGTATATAATTTTCAAAGCCAATTAACATAAATAAAAAAAAACTAAATACGTTGGCACGCCGCATCAAAGCCCTGCTAGCAAGTGTGTATTCCAATATATTTTTCCTACGACCACCTATGAAAATGAGAAAAAAAGCACGGTTAACTTGGCTCGAAAGCGCCGAATATCACACGCGTGTTGAAAGAAAATATTTCAACTCTAGAGTGGAAATACAAGGCACACTATTTAATTTAGGCATATGATGCCAATTTGACAGACCACACCTATTTATTAAAAAGAACAAATTTTAGAAAGCAGTTTAGTTTATTTATCACGTATTTGTCGAGTGATTCAAAATTAGAGTGTGAAAATACGCCATCTGAAATTATAAAAAAGTTAAGAATATACTGGAAAATTTATTACCAGTCAAAACAAGCCCCGCTGAAGAAAATGTTATATATTAAACTTAAGCAGAAAATGTTTATGGGTCGCCATAGCCTACAGACTAGAGCCATGACCTACGAATCGAAAGATCAGAGGTTCAAATCCCATCAGGAGCACTTGACTTTTTTTATGAAAACATTAAATAATTTATAAAATTATTTTGAATTGAAATCTTCCTTGTTGGGTGATTTTTTTAAATTTATTTTTAATGCATCTTTCCTTGATTAAATAAAAAAAATCATTCAAGAAGGAAGATTTCAATTCAAAATAATTTTATAATTTATTTAATGTTTTTATAAAAAAAAAGTCAAGTATTCCTGATGGAATTTGAACCTGTGACCTTTCGATCTATTAAATTGGCATCATATGTTTAAATTAAATAGTGTGCCTTGTATTTCCACTCTAGAGTTGAAATATTTATTTTCAGCTCTAGAGTTGAAATATTTTTTTCACAAATCAAAGGTTTCTTTAATAATTCTTTGTGGTCGTAGGAAAAATAGTGTACATTACTCGTGTGAAAGTGATTATTCTAAAACTCGGAGAATTTCCGCACTCGGCTGACGCCTCGTGCTAAATATCTCCTCGTTTGAAAAGTATCACTTTCATCACTTGTTATGTAATATACTATTTCTTTATTCAATTATTGACTTGGAATTTATATAGCACTGTACCTTTTCAAGGTTTACCAAAAAATTATCCAACGAGCTTACAGAAGGCAGCCTCCGCTTCAATTATAAAAGACTCAAGATGTAAATTATTGGAGGATCTCACAGCTTTTGACGACGCAGAACCAGTGTACATTGCATGGAATTTATGTAAGTTAAAAATTAAACTACTTAGGAGCTATCATAAGCTCTGTTCCCATAACAATCTCAAACTAGAGATGAGCGATATTTTTGTACCGGTTAGCGGTGACCAAATTGCCCAGGTCACCGCGACCGCGACCTACCGTATCACACCCAGGTCGCCACTCCAAGTATCGGGCTTACCCGGTGACCGATCAGATCAAGTCACTGGTAACTGCTCGAAATGCGAATATTAAACAGCGACCAGCGAGCTAAACAGCGACCAGCGAGCTAAACAGCGACCAGCGACCTAAACAGTGACCTGCGAGCGCCGGGCTGTGCAGCGACCTGTATGACTGGTTGCTGAACACAGCGGAAACAATATTAAAATAATAAAATTTATTTCTGCTTGTGGTTGGTCAAGCTCGAGAAGGTAGTATTTGCATAACTTGCAGGGTGATGCCACGGATTGACGTGGTTTGAGAGGATTATAGGATTTAGGTTACGTTTTGGTTTTTATTTCACTGTCACCGTATATTTTTATTTTTGAAAGTTGTGTTTATAGATTAGTGATATTTAATGTTTAGTTTTTATGAGAGCTTGTGCGAAAAGTTGATTTGTTAAAGACTATTTTTTTTTAAAGATTTTTTAAATAATATTAAGGTATGCAAATATATTTTTTATATAAATTTTAAATGATTTTAAAAGGGTTACACGCAGTGATTGAATCATCAAACAGTAAGAACAAGCTCTAAAATATTTTAAAATCCAAATACCTAGTGGTTAAGTGAGGGAGCTTGCTTCAACTTCGCCATTTGTAAATTATTTACAAAAAAATAATAATAATAATAATAATAATAATATTATTATTATTATCTCTATAGTTTTTCCTCCTAAAAATATTTTCATCTAAAGGTAGAGATTTTTATGAAAGTCACCGGGTCTGAAGTCGCTGTTAAAAATACCGGTGACCTTAAAGTCGCTGTCACCGGTATACCGGTTACTTGAAAGTCACCGGTAATCTCACCTCTATCTCAAACTGATCAGCGTCAATCATTATAGCTTAATTATAGTTGGTAAAGTCTATACGAAGTCAGTGTAAACAGCAAAAAACCTAAAACTCGACTTCTAGCCGGCATCTCCTTTATGAAACATAGGCGTGGCACGCAACAGTAGAAATGAAAAAATAATTAGTTATAGTTTTCTGAATACCTACAACTATATACAGGGTGATTCACGTTGAGTGGCCTATTAGAAGATCTCGGAAACGAGTAACCCCATCTTTCTAAAAATTTGATAGCAGGCATAATTGGTTTTGGGCTTTTAAAACATTATATTTTGACGTTTTTGTTACTTCCGGTTATACCGGAAGGTAATGCCAACTTTGCTATTTCAAATGGAATACCCCATATATTTTAGCATTTTTGATTACCTTATTAAAATCTAAATAACTTTTGTTAATAATAATCTATTCCTATCTCTAACCGTTTTTGAGATATGAATTATAAAAGGATTTTTTTGTGTAAAAACGCTCCGAGAAGAAAGTTTAGTAACTCTGAAACTAATAAAGGTAAACATTTAAAATTTTGTAAGCTTTCAAGTAATACATAGATCTTTAGTTTAAATTACTTAGGTTCCAAGTTTTTTTATACAGGGAGTTCTTAAAATTATGCCAATTTTTCCATTTAAATAAATGTGCATAAGTCAATTTTTGCAAATGGAACACCCTATTTTTTAGCTTACTAACGTGTAGAGAATTAAATTTCCTATCTAAATGCCTAATATGTTACAATCCACATATTTAGTGATTTTGGAATTATAAGCAATTTAAATAAAAAATCTTAAAATTTCTGTTTGTATTAATGCGACATTATTTTTGAAAAGAAGGCTTCGACTGGGACTTTCTTTTGGTTTTGAATGAGAAATAGCTAAGCAACGAACATAGGCAGTTAATAACAAATGGTAACAAAGCTCAAAGTCAAACGAAAACTTCTTATAGACTTTAACAGTTTGCAACCTGTCTTAAACCAATCGGAAGGACGCTGACTAGTCCTTGATTGCCGTAGGAACAAAGTTATTGAAGGGCAGTAGAGTTTTGGACTTGGATTGTCTTTATTTGTTTTGAATCACAACGTTTCAACTGGTAACTATTTCCAGCCGTCTTCAGGTTTACCTTCAGGTTATAATCCTGATAATGAAGATTGAACGGCAGTACGCTGTAGTGGGTACAGTAAGTAATATAAAGCTGTAACCGACACAATAATAAAATTCAATTTTTATAGCTTCGTATACCAGAAACATCAATTTTAAAATCAGCAGACTTTACACAGCTTGATATTTTACCCATGACGCTGTATAAAAAATCATTAAGTGAAGTCACACACAGTGTACTTAGTGGACCAAGAGACAGGCTACCCAATAAAGTGAAAATAGAACGGATTGATTGAATTTTTATGAAAATATGGGCTTTTGAAAATCAAGTACTTTTTCAACTATTCCATATTTAATGGACGCAGTGTATTAAAAAAAAATTAATTATCTAGAGGAAGAACAGTCGCGTGTTCACAGGAAGGGGAAATGGGAAATCCTTTAAAAACCTTTTTAATTATTACCATTTTTTTACAATAATTACTAGACACTTGACCAATGGCGGCTCGCGGTCTTAAAAAATGGTGAAGAGCTACTTAAACAAATATTGACTAAAAACCCGTGTAACAAAACGCCTCTCTTATCCTCATCTGTCCAACGATTGAATAGAGTTTCCAATAAATTACAAACTATGTCATTAATTGAGTTCATTTTTAAAACACACAACTAAGTAGGTACCATTGCGCCCAAAAAAAAACTGGGACAGCAAAATGTAGTTTAATCTCCCAGACTATTAGCTTCTTTTGAAGTTGTCAATCTAATTTTGTGACTGACAGTGGCGTATTAAAAGATATATTTTTTGAAATGCCCGCGTTAACCACTGAGCAAAAGGCGATCATTAACACTCGATTGAGAGATGGGTATCAAATAAGAAACATCGCAGATGAATTAGAGATTAGCAAAAATACCGTGTTGTTGGCTAAGCACAAAATTGCAGAATATGGAAGTATTTTAAGGAAAGCAGGTTCTGGTAGCCCCAAAATTTCGAATGACGGCCAAGATATAGAATTAATTAATTTTCTAAAAGATCTTCGAAACAGCAATAAAATCTAAAGAAGAAACACATTTTCCTGGTTCGGCTAATACAGCGCGTAGAAGTATTCGTAGTTCAGATATAAAAAGTTATTGTGCTGCCAATAAAATATTTTTGACCGAAGCAAACAGAAAAGAGTAGAATTTGCTTATGAATATATAAATCAAGGTAATTATGGGAAACCGTAATATTTTCCGATGAAAAAACCTTTCAATCATGCCAATAATGGGAAGATTCGCGTTTATAGGCCTTCTGGTACGAGATACGATGAAAGATATACAAATAAGACTAATCAAAGTGGACGCTTTTCTATAAACGTTTGAGGCTGCATTAGTGCAAGGGCCCAGGAGTTTGCCAAATAGTGCCGGGGAGGCTCAATGCACCATTATATTGAATACTAAACAAAGTTATGAATCTATCTGTCGACGCAGTATATGGTCAAAATTTTATATTTCAACAAGTGAATGCTTCTATGCATAAAGCCCGCATAGTTCAAAATTATTTAGAAGAAAATCGATAATACCGGTGTAACTACCAAATTTTAAAAACATGTTATTATATTAAGGTTTAAATATGATTGAAATTAAAATTTATAGGAACATAATATTAAAAAATCTTGTTTTATTTTTGATACATTTTAAAACACTTAAATAGGCGTATTTTAATTTTTCCTCGTATTTCTAAAAATGTAGTATTGTTGTTTTGGTGTTAAACTTTTTCACTTTCATGACAACTGCTATTACAACAATGATAACCTTTCCTCAATAGAATTTACATATTCCTTATAGTCAAGGAGCTACTCTACAACAACAATTTTGCTGTCCCAGTTTTTTTTGGGCGCAATGGTACGTACACTAACACTACTGAATTAACTGAAAAATAAAAACAAAATTTTTTAATCACACAGCAAATCACGTAAAAGCGATATCTATAACTGTAAGTTTCGCGATGGTTCAAAATAAATACCTTAAGGTTAGGCGAACCAATGCTAAAACAATGGTACATACGACTGATCTATTTTTAAATTGCCCTTTATCATAACACAAAATGTTACATGCTGTTTGCATGACTGACGTCACGTAACCATAGCAACGGTGAATATCAAAGTCATGTTGGGCGTTGCGTCTTCACTTGTTTTGAGCTAACGGACACGGTCGGCTGAGGCGCGCCAAAATGCACGAGTGTTTATAATTATTGTCCATCGGAGTTAACCGTGGCCCTATTTTGGATAGCTACATTCAGAGTAAATTAATATTATTAATTCGAACATAATTATTTTTTAAGGGCTAAAATGGTAGCTGTATTGGTACATTAATATTTAATATTGTCGAAAAAGTTTCCTCCTGGTTTTATTTTTTTTTTGGTGAAGAGCCCCTTCACCTACTTCACCTGACGAGCCACCACTGCTTTTGACTGGCAGCCGTCCCCCATACTCTTAACAAAAATCTGACTACAATGGGTAGTGATTAATTTTTTTTTCTTTTAAATATTGTAGGTACTAATTGTTTTTTTTTACAAATCACAGGACGAACTATTTATAAATTTATTTCCTTTCAGTGCCCAAGAAAAAGCCACTCGCCAAACCTGCCAGTCAATCTCTATTAAGGGGACATAAGATGGAAAGCCAGAAGAATATTGTTATTAGCAAAAGCACCATTAAACAAAGAAAAAAGTTCTAATTATCTAATTATGAAATAAATTTAAATTTATTCAAACGTCTCCGGTCAATCAATCTTGTATTTTTTATAGTTTTACCCATTTTTTAGTAAAATAAATATGTGAGATACTCTAAAAGCTGTTCTTATTTTGTAAAAGTTAATCTACACATTAACCTTATATTATTTACCATGTAAATAGAATACCTACTTAATTATTTTTAAAAGGAAATACAAGTTAAAAAAGAACTGCACTTATCTACGCTTTCGATCTTCTTCCTTCTTCTTCCTATCTTTGTCTTTGTCCCGCCTATCTCTATCTTTATCTTTATCACGCCTATCTCTATCCTTTTCCTTGTCTTTCTTGTGTCTCTCTCGTTCCCTGCTCCTGCTTCGTTTTCTCTCTCTCGACCTACTCCTTTCCCTTTTACGATCTTTTTTTTCTTTTTCTTTTGCACCCTCCACCAGCTGGTATTTTGCAAGGTCAACTTCTTCCATTTCTATATCTTCGTCCAAGTCATCTTCTAGAGCTGATACTTTTGCTTCTATCTCGTTGTTTTCTTCTAGAATGTGACGACTTTGGATTCTTGGTAAAATTACATCACAAACCTAAAAATATATTTTTTACACCACCTCATAAATAAAGTTATGTAAAGTTACCAATGCTGATAAAGGAAGGGGTGCCTAAGAGTCTACCATTGCTTTTGGGAATTTTTCATCGAAGCATTACTTTACATTTGTGCATAATGTTTACACAAAAACGACCCTGGTGTATTTATTTTCAACTGGCACCGGTAGTAAACAATAACCTAACCACAAAACTCTCGATGCGACCGGTACAGAGGTGCGATGTCACCGTTGTGGAACTAGTGATCAATCGTATTTAATCCTTGAAGAAATGGTCCATACTTGAAGTGGAGTGGAAATTTGGAGGTAAGAAATAAGAACACAAAGTCTTCTTCTTCCACTGTTATATTAAAGACATATTTTTTAAGCAACTTCTCTACATGTTTCGAACGCAGAAGTATTCATGTTCAGAAGAATAAATATAAAGAAGAAAAAACAGTAGATATCACCCTAACTGAGCAACAAAATTGTAGATTCAATGTAAAAATGAGTATAACGGTGAGAAAATAGGTACACACTTTGCATTGTGAAAAAGATAAATATGGGTTTAAGGCACTATAAGAGTTTAAAGGTAGAATGAAAAGTTTGACATTTGTGTATGAAAAAACTGTTGAAAGATATGAAATTGAAGTGACTGGAAATAATCATTTTAGAAAAAGAAAATTGTTGGCTAGTCATTTGAGAAACTATAGAGAAGCGGATGTAGGTGTGAGGAAGATGAATATTAAAAATTGGTAAGTGGTAATCTTAACTGGATGGAAACCTCATGTTGGTTTATGAGTAAAAGAATAAGTCTTTTTAGAAACGCGGTAGCGGTTCGAGCTTAAAACAATTTTTTTCCTAAAAAGTCTTTTTAAAATAAATAAATCTAGTAAGATTTGTTTTTTCTACTACATTTACTCATAAACCAACATGAGGTTTTCATCCACTTAAGTTTACCACTTAATTTTAATAAATTTTTAATATTCATGTTCGTCACACCTACATCCACTTCTTCTACATAGTTTGTCAAATGACTAGCCAACAATTTTCTTTTTCATAAATTATTATTTCCATTTAGGTACTTCAGTTTCATATCTTTCAACAGTTTTTTCACACACAAGTGTCAAACTTTTTATTCTACTTTAAACTCTTATAGTACCTCAAACTCATATTTCTCCTTTTCACAATGCAACGTGTATAGCTATTTTTTCACCGTTATACTCATTTTTACATCGAACATACAATTTTGTTGCTCAGTTAGGGTGATATATCTTTTGATAAAAAAATAATGTATCATCCGCAAAACTATAAGTTTTTGTGAACCCCTAAGTAAAATTTTTGTATTTAATTTTCAATTAGACAAGATAGGAAACGATGCCGCATTTCACGTTGGTATGAAAGGCTCTTATAAGCGAAAACTAAGCTAAGCAATAACGCAAGCAGTATTTATTTAATCGTATTCTGTAACGTCATTCTATGCTTTCGTCTTGCCTTCGACGTTATGAACGATATAACACGATTAAGGTTGAAGTCTAGTGATGCATTCGCCATTTCATTATTTGAGCAATATTTATTATTCTTCTCGCTTTATTCAAAAAGGGGCCAAATACCCATCCTTGAGTAGCAATTACCTACAGTTTTGAAGTAAAGAAATTTTTATTAATGAATTAATAAAAGCAAAAAACGAAAATTTGTGAAATTTGACCATTTTTCTTTTTCTGCTTTTATTACTTCATAAATTCAAACTTGTTTAACATTAAATTGTAGGTAATTATGCTTCAAATATGGGTATTAGGACGATTTTTGGAAAACAGGAAAAAAAAACGAAATATTAATCAAAAAGCGAAATGGCGAATGCGTCACTAGATCTCACTCTTAAGTATAATTAATTTTTAGTTCCACAGCGGCACATCGAAAACGGTACAAATAATTAATAAATGTCAAAAAAATTTTAAGGAAAAAGGGGAAAATATTTTTGTTATTATATTGGGGTTTTCTTCCGCAAAATCTAAAATAACTGACCATTGAGTTGAAAATAAATACACTTTAAAGCTACTTATAGACTTTATCTCAAGATAATTTTGTTTAGGTATTGAGAAACCGTAAACCCCCTATGTGCAACCCAAAATTGAGTAAATAGAGCCAAAGCAGATGGAATGGAAAAGATCTAAGGGGTGATGTAATTGAAACTTATAAGATCCTAAATAGTCATTATGGCTGTCGCCTAACTTAAGAAATTACAAACTTATCAGAAAAAACTTAGTGTCAAATCTGGTGATATACCTACCACTAAAACCGTCTCTCGAATGACACAGTAAATATAGGCAGAAACCAAAAACCAATATAAAAACCTATTATACCCTAAGTTCAAAATTATTGTCAGTGATTCATTGCTTTCATATAGAGTTCAGCGGGTTGTACAAAGTTAAAGGAAACATTTCTAGTGTATTTTTTAAAATTATAATGAAAGAATATTAAATTTTCATGAAATTTTTTTCTCTAACTTTGTACAACCCGCTGTCCTTTATATGAAAGCGATGAGTCACTGACAGCAATTTTTGACCTGGAGTATATAGATAGGAAAATGAAAGACTGGAACGAATGGATATTGCATTGAATAAAATACAAACTTCATATTCTTATCGGATTTTACCTGCCGACTGTTGAAACTAATGTTTGTACATTTGGCTTTGTTCTATATTGACATAAATAAATCAAAATAGGGGCGGATCTTCAGCTGTCACCAAATATTGCTAGTAAAATTTAAATTTAAATAACCATGCAGGTATGTACCTATAAATTTGTTTATAATGGAGAGTTAAAAATTTAAACTTTTTTTCAAATTCAAATTGTTTATTCATGTTAAATATACAATAAGGTATTTACACACGTCAAAAAAAGTACCTGTAAATTTTTGTTTAAGGTGGTAACTGATATATTACTGTATATATCAAAAATGAAACTTAAATCTACAAATATGTTACATTAGTAATACAATTTAAGGATGTATTATCTTTAAATAATATCTTTAACCTGAAATAAATTGTATTACCTAATTTGGAGGAATTCAGTGACAATGGAATGTTAAAAATGGATTTATTTTACATGCAATCCTTAAATGATTAACTCTCAAGCATTTTGCCATTAACTTTATTTGTAAAAAAATCTAAGTACCTACTACACTTGTGATCATCTTAATTATTTTGGGGTTTAAAGGTTTTTGTATAAATTAAAAAGATATAAATTTTCTTACTCTTTCTTCCCTTAACAGTTCGTCAATAAATTCATCCATATGAACCAGTTCAAATTGGGCTTGTCTGTTTTGTCTCCTTAATTTACGATTGTCGTTATAAAGAGGCTCCAAATACTTATAGCAGTCCAGTGAAGACCCCGTAAGCCTCATATAAAAAGCTCCCAAGGCTCGAACATACTTAAATTCTTCGTTTTTTATAAACTCTACTACAATATCTTTTTCAGGTTGAATTTGAAGCATTTTCAATGTGAGGCATAAAAACGGAGTTGGTTTTATATTACCCCCATAGACTCCACCAAGATACCGCAGTTCCATGGCTTTATCAACCAAAAGTTCGGCAGTAAGGGCAAAGCATTCTTCTTTCCAATATTTTGAATCATAAATTCTGGAACGGATAATCTTTTCTACAAGATATTGTGGATTGGTACCATGAATGGAACGCGCATCCTTAACTGTTCTATTAGCCATATTTTCGAATATTCGAAAATTATAAACGCATACCAGCCAGAAAAATGAGAAAACCTATACACAAAAAAATCAAATAATAACTTTTCGGGGTTGGATACAGAAAATATATTATTTTTATTGAGGTTACTTACAGAGCAGAAAAGACAGACTTTTTGACAGTTCCAGCTCCTCAGTCGGAAATTGGTGGTTGCCTAACTTCTTAGAGGAAGGAAGGGCAAAATCTATAAAATTAAATATTTATTTTAAAAAATCATGAAAGAATAATATGCCGGTACCTAGCATTTGTATTTGAATAAACTGTAAAAGCTAAACCAGTTTTGTTTATATTAAGAAACTCTGGTTTACAAACCCGAGGAGCTTTAGTTTATTGTCGAAAGTCAAATATCACAAACAATTTTCGGTATTATTATAAAATTAGGTTTTAAGTATCTACAACTTGTTTTTTCAACACGGATTCTTATGTACATGAAATTATTTAACCGTCTGCGTCTGTATTAGATAACATATGACATACTAAAATAGACTTCATAAATTATGTTTTTTGGAGATATCCTGTATTTATTTTGTTCATAAACTTATGATAAAGTCACATTTTATGCAATATTCCCCTGATATTTAAGTAGTAAAGTTTTCCAAGTCAAATCCATGGAAGAAACTTAAATGTCTTTATCTAATTTAAGGTAAAAAAGAAGGATAAACAAAAACCTACCGAGTCCTGATCAAAAGTTTGGAAATTGGAGTACAAAGTACAAAATCAACTGTCAAAGTAACAGAAAGAAAAGTTAGGTTAGAAATTTGAGATTTGAGCAGACCAGAAACATAAAACCCGTTCAAAGAACATAATTATTTTATTAATATGTACAGTTTGTTTGCGAATTAATTACAAAACACAAACAAGTGTACTCTAAAAAATGTCGTCTAATTTTGAAGTTGAACCGGGGGCTGCTCTCGAAAGTGTTCTAATAGCTACAGACTCAGACACATTTGAAAACTATGACCTAATGAGTTCTAGTTTGGAGGAAATTAAATGTGGGGCTGTGGCTTCTACAAGCGAAGATTCGAATCCAATTAATAATAGCAATAACGATCCTGAAGAATCTAACGAGAAATCGGAAAATGGAGTACAAACAGAAGATGACATAGAGAACAACGAAGACTGGACCTCCAAAAAGAAACATATTTTTGTACTAAGTTCGGCTGGAAAACCTATATATTCTAGGTGGGTAAACATTGTAATGGTCAAATACATTTGTGATTAATGTAATGATATTCTTTTTTAAGGTTTGGCAATGAAGATAAACTTGCCTGGCTATTTGGAGTCATGCAAACCTTAGTTAGCTTTGTACAATCCAATGATGATAGTATTAAGAGCCTGCAAGCTGGTGATACTTTATTTGTATTCCTAACTAAGAAACCTTTAATTTTAGTAGCTGTTTCCAAGACTGGAGAAAGTGTAACACAACTTACATTACAACTCAAGTATGTTCCTACTTTTCGAGTGTTTTTATTGTTTTTAAAAGACCCCAAATCTCTAAAAGCTTTGTTGCTAAAGATATCCTTTTGGAGAGTAAAGCATATTTTGACTTTCAGATACCTAAGTAACTCGTTTAGTTTATAGATAAAATTTTTAAAATTAGGGTTGTCAAATCATTTTTATTTTAATCCTACAATAATATTTTTTTATTTTTCTAGCTATGTCTTTAACCAAATAGTAAGTATGTTAACCCTAGCAAGACTTAACAAAATCTATGAACAAAGGCAGAATTACGATCTCAGAAGACTTCTTACTGGTGTAGATAGACTTATAGATCACATCCTTGATTTTTCTGAAAGGGAGCCATCCTTCACATTAGGAGCAGTACAGTGTTTGCCTCTTGCATCATCCGTAAGAGATTCTATTAGTTCTGCCATTACAGGAGCTTGTGGAAAAATAAAGGTAAGGCGTAGATAGAGTAGTAGAGGTAAATTAACTTCCCTCAATATATCAATATGCTACTGACAGAACTTAATAGTGTTGTATAAAATTAAGGGCACTATCAGGTACCTAATTGCCATTAGCAACTTTATTGAATATTGAGGGATAAAATGAAACATTGTACCGGAATTCTAGAAACATGGTATTATAAAGCTAAGAAAGTTGCTTTAACAAAGTTATATTTGTTTTTCTGTGGCTGTTAAAAGGAATAAATAAATTAAAAAACAAAAACTCAATATTTTAGTTTGTTTCAAATATTTCAAAGAGTAAAAAATAAAGCTTAAATTTTGTTTTTACAGTATCAATAAGCACGAAATTGTATTTTTTATATAGAATACAGAAATGTTAACAACAATGCTTATTTGTTGCGCTTACTCTACCCCTTCCAAAAACCTAAGTAATCCAAATAAAACACTGAGGCAGTGGCGTGCAATGCTGTTTTAACTAGGGTAGGTACAAATTGCATTTAAGATAAGAATTTACCTTCCATAGCATTTAAATTTCAATTTTTGTCACAAAATGTCTTGTTTTTAAGTTTGTGGAAAGAACACTGGCAGAAGAAGAATAAAACAACATTATTTGTACATTTGTTCAACACGGCGGTCTATACGTAATTCTTTTAAAACATCGTCATAAAAATTGGTTTTGCCGAGTTTTGCATTTTAAATCCTGCAAAAGGTCACTCTCCAGAGATATTATTGTTAATTCACTTAAACGTGTCTCTCCCTGTGTGTTTCGTAAATAGGTATGAATTCTTTTTAATCCAGAAAAGTATCGTTCTGCAGAGTGCAGATGCGCTGCTAGCCGGAAAACTAACAATTAACGCCTCCAATTTTTTTTTCCAAAACCCGCCGGCGCGAAGTTCAGCAGAATTGGGAAAACACTAATTATAAATTAAAAATCTATCATTCGCTTGATTGAACCAATGTTGCCAAAAACTAAGTCAATTATTATGTAAAATATGATGATAAGCTTACTGATTATTAAATAATATTATAAACCTATTAGCAAAAATTATTTAAATTGTCTCAAAAGTGCTTCCTATTTTACGATATATTATTCGTTATCCCTTTGAAAATATTCTAACTAAATTAATTAATAATAAAACTTATAGAGGCGTGTTTCATATTTTTAATTAAGAAAGCGAATTATTTTCCAAACTACGGTAAAACTTGAAGATTGGCACCAGTGCACTTACGCGTGCTTTTTTGGCGCGGACTGATAGATCAAGGAAGGTCGAAGGTTGCGACGGGTTTATTTGTTACATCTCTTTCTACCCTACTGCCTACCGGTTCTCTTGCTTGCTTCTACTCGTACAAAATCAGTGCTTTTGCTTTTGCATAAGACGCTAATGTACATCGAGATCTTTCCTTTTATAACGGTCTTACGGAATGCTTATACAGGGTTCTAGTTTACGATATAATAAGCAAAGAATGCGTGCGTGGAAATGATATAGGATCAGAGCTGTGAGTAACTTAAATAACTAGGTACTTTTTAGTAACTAGTTACTTAAAGTAACTAGATACTTAGTAACTTAGTTCTTTTTTGAATCATGCCAAAAGTAACTGTAACTTCGTTACTTTTGAAAAGTAACTTGTATCTAGTTACTTTTTAGGAGTTTAGGAGTAACTAAGTTACTTTTTAAGTGTATAGTTACTCCTAAAAAGTAACTAGATACAAATTACTTTTCAAAAGTAACAAATAATGCACACAATCAGATGATGACCAAGGGACGATCGGCGGCCGTTTTTTTTTTTTTTTTTTTTTAGAAGTCACTTGTTACTCAGGCTGTAGTGTGTACATGAAAATGAATTATCACTACCTGGTAAATTTATGGTGTTTTCATTTATATCTAGATACCATTTGGGCAAAAGTATCGAAAAAGTAACTAGTTACTTTTACTAAGTAGTAACTAAGAACTAAGTTACTTTTAGGTAAAAGTAACTATTCCTTATAAGTATCTAGATACATTTGGGCAAAAGTATCGAAAAAGTAACTAGTTACTTTTACTAAGTAGTAACTAAGAACTAAGTTACTTTTAGGTAAAAGTAACTATTCCTTATAAGTATCTAGATACATTTGGGCAAAAGTATCGAAAAAGTAACTAGTTACTTTTACTAAGTAGTAACTAAGAACTAAGTTACTTTTAGGTAAAAGTAACTATTCCTTATAAGTATCTAGATACATTTGGGCAAAAGTATCGAAAAAGTAACTAGTTACTTTTACTAAGTAACTAAGAACTAAGTTACTTTTAGGTAAAAGTAACTATTCCTTATAAGTATCTAGATACATTTGGGCAAAAGTATCGAAAAAGTAACTAGTTACTTTTCTGAAGTCCTATAATATTATTTATTATGTACAGATAAATTGCCAAAGTTTGATTACACGGATAAAAACTAAAATACAAAAAAAATTGTTTCTGTTTGTTTTATTATTCACAGGGTAGGCATTGCCCTTTTGCCTATAATATATGCACGCCACTGTACTTAGGTCACCAAATAATAGGTTATTAAAAACACGCCATTTTTAATCGATATTAAAGTTCTATAGAAAATTATTTTATTTCCAATGCCATATTGCACATTATAATTTATTTTTAAAATGGCCGCCTTTGTTTCCTAAAATGCCAATACGTTTGTTGGGCTGAAATTAAAATATAAAACATATTTATGAAGTTATAATTTTAACATGCAGTCACCTGGTTCAGTTACTTAATATACAATTTGGTTACCTAAATAACGAGGGTGATTAGTTATTTCTTTTTCAGAACTTAGTGTTTGCTATACTCTTGGCAAACAATCGCCTAATTACGTTAGTTCGTATGAAAAAATATTGCCTTCATCCTGCAGACCTGCATTTGATTTTCAACTTGGTTCAGGCAACTGAAAGTCTAAAGTACTCAGAAAGTTGGACGCCGCTCTGTTTACCACGTTTTGATGCCAGTGGATTTCTGTATGCCCACGTATCCTACCTCGCTGAAGACTGTCAGGCTTGTCTTTTACTATTAACAGTTGAGAGGGACGTATTTTTTACTCTTAGTGAAGCTAAACAGAAAATAGTTGAAAAATTAAGGAGAAGTAACTGTTTGGAGCCCATAAATGAATCTTTAGCAACGTTAGAAGAAACAGCTTTAAAGGAATTTAAGGAACTTAGGCATTATCTATACAAATGTAAATCTACAGCACAGTTCTATCAACCGGCTGTCGCTCCTCCATATACAAAAGATAAAACTAGACTTATAGCGATCTACAAGAGGGCGCATCAAAAACTCCATCATTCTGTTAGTCCATTGAAGCTGATTTTTGAACGCTCTTCTAACGAAGCTGTGTTATCCTGGGATACTAAAGGCTTTGAATTGTATGTTATTTTTGAACCATTAATTGATACTACCAGTGCAATAAATAATGTTGGAAAACTGTTAGGTTGGATTAAGAAAAGGGAGGATAGGTTATTTCACTTGAATGCGCCTACATTTTAATTTTATTTATTTAAAGTTATTTAGTTGTTAGCGTTACATCAATGATCTAATGATCATGCTATTTCGTCCAGAGCATTATAATTTATCAGAGACTATTATAATGTTCGATTCCTGTTTGGTAGTTAAGATAAAGCACTTATTTGTCAAATGTTTATTGAATGATAAAAGAGTTTTTGGCATGCATTGTCTTTATTTGTTTGTAAGTCACATGCCTGAAGACGACTGGAGATACTTACCAGTTGAAATAAAGACGTGCAAGTCCAAAACTTTTTTATTATTCAAGAAACATCATTGTCTTCAACCTACATATGTTTATTGTTAAAAAATATCTACCGCCTTCTTAAAAGGCTAACAGATTCTTGAAAGGCAATTTTTCCAAATAACAGGATATATTCTGTGCTATTGGCGTTTTAAATAAGCATCAATATCCTCTGTCAATTGAATATTTCGTGCAAAAATAACATCCCCTAAAGAACTCTGACTTTCTGATAGTGACAGTACCCCGCAGTACGCAATGGCGCAACCCCCCCCCCCCCCCCCCCCCTTAGCTTAGATGCTCGAATTTAATAATGTACAGTGAAACCTCTTATAACGGACACCTCTGATAGCCGGACATCTCTATTAAGCGGACATTTTTCCATAGTCCGGAACTAGGTAGGTATGTGAAATTCCATGAAAATCAACCTCTCTTGAGCGGACTCTCCTTTGGGCGGACGCGGGCAGGGTACAAAGAGTGTATGAAACTCAAAAATTTTTGGGTGTGGCACACGAAAGATTATCGCCTGTGGAGCCTTTTTTGTCCTACGTAAAAAAAATTATACAGGGTGATTCCTAAGTTTTAGCTGTGTATAGAAGGCATTAAAATAAACATTTTCAAATACCTTTTTCAAAAAACTTAAAAATAGGCGAGATACAGAAGTAAAAAATCTCAGTGCGGGCCTGGTCATCAGAACGAGCCTGCTATACTTTATGTTGTTTATCTTATCTCTTATTAGTCATGCGATTTATGGGTCGGTGGTCATTTGGCAATCCGCTGCGGTGTGTTCTTCTGAAGCAAGTTAATTTTAAATTGGTGACACGTGAAAATGGTAAAATTTGAAAACAATGAACTAGTAGATATGGTGCTAATTTACAGTGAGTGTTAAGTATTTGGGAGGCAAATAAGTACGGCGCAAAAACTCACTGAAGACAGACCGGCAACCAATCGCGTATGCGTGGCAGCGCGAAAGGACCTAGCCCGAATGAAAGTAGTGTGATTCCCCGAAAGCAGTCCGCCTTTTATTTGTGAGTTGTAAGGTCAAAATCGTAAACAGTGGCAGAAAAACGTCGCGTTTTTTATCACTACATCCTAACTAAAACTAGTGTATTTTTGTTATGTTTAATAAATGTTTATTTGTACATACATATATGTAGTAATAATTTGGCATTTACATATTACCATAGAACAAATTTCCCATGGGCGGACACCTCTTTTAGGAAGCCACATTTAGACAGTCCCGTAGGTGTCGCCTAAGAGAGGTTTTACTGTAATTGCAATCTAATTTTTCGCCTCACGGTTGGAGTTGGAGACTAAAATCTAACAGCTGTATTCAGGGTTCTAAATTAAAAACCGTCCTAAATTGACAGTTCTTGGTTTAAAATAAGAAATGTCAGAATAATGTCGGATTGTACAAAGATTTTTAATAATAATTAACTAAAAAGCATATTTGACGGTTATATATGTATATGACATTGGCAGTAATATTTTTCTCACAATTACTGTGGCCCGATGTTTTAATTTACTAATCATGCAACTTCGATTGTAAGCACATAATGCCGGTCAGTGGCATTTATGTCACAAAACTTGCTAGTTAGTTAGTTATTGTTAATAATCGTCGTACGATTCAACATTAGTCAACTACTGCATTGTAATTTTTTTTTGTTTTTTTTTTAATTTATAAAGAAAAAAATATTTTAGTACGTACGTACTCTGTATTATTTAATAAAATAAAACTGTATTTGCAACTAAATTTATTACTTTATAAATTCAAACTTGTTTAACTTTACATCGTAGGTAATTATGCTTCAAATGTCGGTATTTGGTCGATTTTTGGAGATATATCCGGTGGCCAACCTTAATGAAACACCCTGTATACGTCATATATCAGTGTCAGTGACTCATCGTTTTCGTATCGAGAGCCGCGGGTTGTGCGAAGTCAGAGGAAAACATATTTCATGAAAATAAACATTTTGCTCTACTAGAATTTCAAAAATACATTGAAATTGTTTCCTCTGGAAACAATCGTACAACCCGATGCACTCTATACGGAAGCGAAAAATTACTGACAGTAATATTGGACTTAAGGTATACAAGACAGCACTTTAAAAAGCAAAATTTCAAAAACTAAGCGTTTCCGACAAAGATCTCGGATTCATAATCTGCGCTCCAAATTACGTCGTTCCTGAAAAAAATCAGCAATAATAACCTGTTTCATTAAGTCAGAGCTCCGAGATTTAATTGATTATCCAAATATGTAGTTATATTCGCAGTTTATATGTCAAACATTTTGTAACAGACAAGATTTTATATTTATCTACATTACATACACTTTATTTTACTAAATTTGCAGTCTATTATTAAAACCTGTTGTTTTATGTATACAGGGTGGAGATTTTAAATGAAACGCTGCTTATATAAAATCCAAAAATACTTCCTAAAGATTTTTTATGGGTCTTTGTCATGTAAAAAAAATTGAAAATCCCGGGCCCCTCCCAGAGCCCCATAGAATGATCTAACTTAATATCAAATAAGCTGTCTGGTCATTTGCCCTTAGAGTCAAGACAGATAATAACACCAAAAATCTGAACATATGAGTTAAAAAACATTAAAATAAATAAGTTAATTTTAGAATTTAGATAATAGTTGGGCGAATTTTTGTCAGAATTTTGGCGTGGTCTCCCGCGGTTTTCCGCCTTTATATTTTCTATAACCCCTCCCAGTACCTGCCCCCCCCCCCTGACGAAATTTGTAAATCCACTATTGGATGATGCGTCATCTATTGTAACTCGAAAACCAAAATATATGTATGCAAATATAATCCACAGACCAAAATGTTGGCAAGAATTAACATAGTTAACTATCCCCCCCTCCCCTAATAGTCTATAGGTACTATTTAAACTATTATCTATAAAAAGTAGTTTTTTCAACACAAATTTCAGATCTGTATAATATGTATAATACCGCAATCGTAGAAACAGGTACAAATAAGTAGCTTTCTGTCATAATCTGTGATATTATATACAAACATGTTAATCGCTTTATTTAATGTAATATAATGGCATATAATTCAAATATTCTTTATCGTTTTTTTTACATATTAAAATATATTCTAAACTTAAACGACGCGTTAAGTTTACATGTAAATTAGGTATCTTTGTCGTCATTTTCAAGTTTTCTAAATGAAATAGACCCCATCCATGCGGGCGAGGAAAAGTATTTAAGTAGAAAATATCAATTTTTTCTACTACAGGGATATTTACTGTTTTCTTTTTCCACTTAAGTGACGAGAAAAGTAGGCTATTCCAACTATTTATGCGGGAAAATTTCATATTCATTACTGTCAGTGCTGCAATCTTTAAAAATAAAATTTCCCATTTTTAAAGAAAAATTCGACGAATGAACGCAATACTGAAAAAGTCTTTTTTATAGCACCCACAAGTGATCCTAAAGAATATCCTACGAATATAACACTTGGTGTAAAAATTGCCCTTTTCCCTTTGGAGACAGCGCCGACCTATCATTCTTCTGGGCTTTAGATTTTTATTTATCACGAACCCGGAAATTTTCCATTAGTTGACAACATTCTTGAAAAAATTAGATTCCTCTATGGCGTTCTTATAAAGTAGGTACTGACTAATCGCAGTTTATTGTATTTACTGAGGCTCCGCCTTCGATTTTTCAAGAAACTAAATTATATAATGTATATGGTACCTACAATATGTTATTAATTTGTTCAATATAACAAAATATATATATAGGCATCTATAATAGATTTATCAAAAATGCAACCTGCAGAAAATTAATTTCATATAGCATTATTCTTCAGATGGTTTTACCATAATTTCATTGGCCGAAACGGAAAAACGGCGACCTTTGGTTCCAATGGTCGTAAGTTCATCAAATCCAACAGCCTGCCAACTCTTTAAACATTTTTAACATAAGGTTCGTAAGCATGATGGGCGCCCAGTGGCGGATCCAGGATTTTGCTGAGGGAGGGCGACTAATAAAAAAATGACTTTAAAAGAAAACGTGTATCCCGGCCCTAAAAATCTTCTTACTCTCAAAAATTACTAACCCTTTAGACGTCCTACAATTTTCAAGGCTCACAGTATAAAAACACCTATTCGGTAAAATTCAGGGGTGGGGGGGCGAAACTGGTTTCCCTGGATCGCGCCTATAGGGAGGGGCAAGATAGGGCGATTCCCTCCCCCCCCCTGGATTCTGAAAAAGGGCGTAGTTATACGGTAGCGAGATCCTTTTTTTTAGACTACTTTTTCAGATACTTTTAAGGATAAATGATGAGGACTTTTAATTTTAACCCACTTTCGACAAAAACGGTAGCGGGGGGTCGTTTCTTGCGACCTCATTTGGAAGAAATGTTTTACACTTTTTGGCTAAATAAAAAACTATTGTGTTGTGCTGTTGAAATACCAAAGTAAGACTGTCCCAAACAAAATACAACCCTTAAGAAAGTCGTAATTGGTGAGAGTAGGAATAAAAATTTTAGAACCGACCAGTCTTATTTAATAAAAATAATAATTATGTTAAACAAAATTTTATAATAATCCAGGTGGAAACAAAGACACTGGCAACTTGTATTTTTTCTTGCTCTCTATTCTATACAATCAAAATTTTTGCGAAAAAACCATTTATCGTTATTTACATTTAATGTTGAATTAATCTTGACAAGCTAAATCCTTTGGTAATTTTCTTTGCATAAGGTTTGTCTTTGTTAGTATCCAAATAGAAGTCACCTGTCACCGTTGTTGTCAAATCACCCATCGGCACAGTCTCTGCATCACATAAACTTACTTTATACTTAGCCCAAGAACTACATTTTTGAGCTTCGAAGTCTTCGGGGTTTAGTAATGCTTCGGTAAAGTAGGCCCAAGCTCGACGATGGTCACACATAACTGAAAAAAAAATATAAGTAAAAGATTCAAATAAATGTCCTTGATCTAAAAATAAAGCCAGGAGGAAAGTTTTTCTACAATATTAATGTACCAATACAGCTACCATTTTAGCCCTTAATAGTAATTTAACCAACAAGTACATTAATAATGGCGATTAATGATCGAAATATTTTAACGCGTGAGCGTAGCGAACGCGTTAATGTTCGAGATCATTAATCGCATTTTAATGTAAGAGTTGGTTACAATGTTTTTTCGTCGACCGTATTTTTTACTAAAGTGAAGAAAAACAGTTAACAACTTTTATTTTACAGTCCAGATTTCACAATTCTACAAATACTAATGACAGCGGACGACGTTTTGGATTGACGTTTTATTATTTTGTTGATTTGTTTGCATGGCTGCCTTTAATTTTAATTACCAAAATCGTGCATTTACAGAAAATCATGCATTAATAGGGGTCATTAATGAATAATTTTGGGAAATCGTGCATTTACAGAAAATCATGCATTAATAGGGGTCATTAATGAATGATTTTGGGAACGTTAATATCGGATGTAAATACACGGTCGACGGAAAAAAATAATTATGTTATGAATTAATAATATTAATTTTATCCAACTCTGATGGACAATCGCCCCAGCCGTCCGTGTCCGTTAGCTCAAAGCAAGTGAATACCCAACGCCCACCGTTGCTATGGTTACATGACTTCAGTCACGCAAACAGCATGTAACAATTTGCATTATGACTGATAGAAGAGTTTATTTGCATGATGATGAAGGGCAATTTAAAAATAGATCAGTCGTATGCACCATTGTTTTAACATTGGTTCGCGGTTTTTATTTTTAGGCTTCGCGAAATTTACGGTTATAGATATCGTTTTAACGTGATTTACTGTGTGATTAAAAAGTTTTTACAAATGAACCCAATTAATGACATAGTTTGTAATTTGTTAAACACTCGATTTAGTCGTTGGGCAGATGAGGATCAGAGAGACGTTTTGTTACTCGGGTTTTTAGTCAATGTTTAATTAAGTACCCGCACTATACCTAGCTCTTCACCATTTTTTAAGACCGCGAAATCACCCTCCACAGGGAGTTCTGCTACGATCGAATCAGCTTTATTCTATCTAATTGGTTTTGGAACTTGGTGATTTTAATGAGGAATTTTTTTATTTCTATCAAAGAGGGATTAAGATCTATGACTTCTATTTAGGTACGTCTTTACCGCAATTGTTCCATATAACTTACTTGGTTCCTCAAATGATCCAATAAGATCTGCCAAATCAATTCTCTTGCAGCCTGGCTGACTGCTTCCACCATTTACAAAAAAATCGATGGTTCCACAAGAATCTTGGAAACCAAATGTTCCACCGTCTGTGTGGATCACTTCGACGACTTCTGCGTCATCTTTGTTTAGGCGCTTGTCGATAGGTCTGGTACTAAATAAAGGACCTGAAAGAGATCTTAAAATGTGTCAACAAAATTTGGAAAGTCAAAATGTTTTTTTCCTAACAATAAGGCAAAATACTTTTTTTATAATTTGATTTTGCCTATATCTGTAACAATTACTGAGATATTTAATTTAATAATAATAATAAATGCCTTTATTTAAAATTCAAAAAAAAAAGTATTGCAATCTATATTTAAAGAGTGGCGGTATCCAACTACTGCTGCTCATACAACCACCTTAATGAAAATAATATTTCTAAAAATAAATTAGGAATTTAACAAAAAAAAATGATAGATAATAAAAATTAAAAGAGAAAAAAAACAAAAATAATTAATTATTGATGGGAAGAAAAAACGGTTAGGTAACAAAAATAAGTGCTGTTGTAATAAAATTATTGAAAGAGGAAGATTATTTGCTAACAGATAAAAGTTAAGTGTAAAGGTTAAGGACATAATCCTTAATGCTTCATTACACAATACTAAACTTATTATTACACACGTTACTTACCTGCCGGATCTAAAGCAATAATTCTGGGTAATTTTTCCATAGTTTCCTTTTCAAAAAGTTTTCCTACGAAACCGGTTATTTGTCCGCCCAAAGAATGACCAACTAATAAAAAGTGTTTCTTGTCAACTCCATAATTTTTGTAAAGGTTGACCAAAAGTTTTGTTATGTGTTTACCTAAAAGAAAGTTAATTAACTTTATTAATAACTATTAACTTATTGGAACATCCTAACGGGGAAACGTTTCATATTTAATTAAGTGCTCATGAAGTCACTAACCCTAATAAGAAGGTTTCCTGAACATTCAGAAGATACTTGAAGAAGTAGTCCATACTTAAAGTGGAGTGGGAATATAGAAGGTAAAAATAAGAACACAAAGTCTTCCTCCACTGATATATTATAGAAATATTTAGTCAACTTCTCTACATGTTTCGAATGCAGAAGCATTCATCTTCAGGAGAAAAATTAAAGAAGAAAGGGCCAGCAGATATCACCCTAACTGAGCAACATAAATATAGGTTCGGTATAAAATGAATGAAGAAATCAATACACATTGCATTGTGAATAAGAAAAGTATATGGGTTGAGACTCAAGGCACTGTGAAAACTTTAAAGGTGGAGTGAAAGATTTAACATCTTTGTGTGGAAGAACTGTCGAGAAATCAGAATGAAGTAAAAAGGGAATGATCATTAAGCAAGCTATTAGCTAGTCATTAGAGAAAAACATATTTTTTTGGAGAAGTAAATAAAAGTGTGAGGAAGAAGACTATTAAAAATTCATTGGAAATTTAATTTAATTTAAAACATAATTGCTGGATGTAAACCTCAAAGGTTTACGAATAAACGTAATTAAAGTGGAAAAATAAACATTTAATTTTACAAAATTCTAACATTTTGGCTTTATGGAAGAAAACATTTTTTAATTCAGCTCGACCGCTACCGCGTGCTTTTCCAAAAAAAAAGCACATTCATGGAATGTGCGCGAATGTTCTAAAACACTCACGGATCATCTTAGGAAAGTGCCATGTCATCATTTTGAAAGTTCTGAGAATATTCTCTGACTATCCGATAATGTTCTACCGACATTGTGGGATTATTTTTATTTAAAAATGCATTAAAAATAATTTTCGAACCTCGTGAAAGTTTCTTATACTTTATACTAAATGTGTATTTTGTCTAACAATGTTAGATAACAAAACAAATCCAGTTTGCATATATATCAGTGGCGTATCTAGGGGGGGGGGGGATTGCCGGGCTGCAGCGCCGCCCCTTCCCCCCGGGCCTAGGAGTTTGGATCTAAAAGTCTAATTGCAACCTAATTTTTCGTCTCTCCCTTGGACTCTTAATTGATATTTTTAAATAATATATTCTTGGCTTACATTACAAAGGTCTTGTAGGAAACGTTTAGTTTCTAAACGTTTTCTACTAAAAGTCCGGTTTTATATAGAGATTAAGGTTTCAGACGCATATCGTTTTAGTTATTGATTTATGATTTAATTTTAAAGGAAAACGAGTAAAAGAATAATATTTAATAGCATTTTTCTATTATATACTTGTCTCTTTGTTCTGTTTTCCCTTTTAGAGCTATTTTAAATCAACAGAAATATAACCCAATGAAATAAAATATTTTTACAACAAAATCAAAACCAATTAGGTATTTATTTTTAAAGAGAAAAATTAATTTTAATTGAAACATTTTTTATAGAAGAAGTGATAATTTTTAATATAAAAAATGGTGCGGGAAGAAACGAGAAGGCTTTAATATGAATATACAAAACGGCACTTAGGAAGGAGTATTTCAAATCCTAAGCATTTGCTCTAAAAACTGCTCTTAGATCTACGTTCCTAAAATACATAATTTCTGAAAAAATCATCAATATTGGCGTGGTGAGCGATATTTACTTTATTTTTATTTATGAAAAGCCGAGCCCGAAAAACGCTGGTTAGAGTCATACATACGTCTTATGTTAAAATTTTGGATTGACACCAATATTCATATTTTTTACAAATATAAAAAAATGTTTTTTTTTTATGAAGAGCCAGCTAGGAACATCAGGAGAAAAATATTTACAGAAACAAATTTAATCCAACTATGCAGAGGGGCAGAGGTAATAATTTAATTTTGGAAATTTGATAGTAGTTAGGTGAATTTTAAACGAACTTTAGCAGTGGCCCCGAAAATTTTTCGCGTGTTTCGCTTTTTTGCCTTCTTCACTTATCATAAAATACATGTAGTCCCAACTTTCCCTCTCTCCAAAAAAAAATGTCCTACTTAAGCCCCCTGAGCCCCCCCCCCCTCCCACGAGCATATTTTCTGGCTATGCCACTGATATATACTATTAAGAAGCGAACACCAGTCGCGGATCCAGGGAGAGAAGGAAGTTCCTCCCCCCCCCCCCTGATCCTTACAAAATGAATGTTTTTTTACTTTGGGCCTAGAAAAATTGTAGGGCGTGTGAAGGATCAGAATTTTTTTTTTAAGTCACTTTTGAGAAGATTTTTAGAGTCGGGATACGCTCTTTTTTTTTGGAAGGCATTTTTTTTTAGTGTTCATATACCAAAAGAAAGTTTTTATACTAAAGCTATGAACATTCTTGGATTGTATATAGCCCTTAGCGCCATCTCTTGGTAAACCTACACCAAAAACCCCAAAAATTATTAGTCCAAAAAATATTTTCATTATAAATACTATACCGGGTCCGCCAACGTGGCGGGGATGGAAGATTAAATCATTATCGAGGAGCTTATCAAAAATACTAAACCAGCATAAGGTATCGACTTAAAAGCGGCATATTTTAAAAATATTTTACATTATACAGGGTGGCTCAAAAAAGTGTGGCGGACTAAACTTGCATTTTTTTAAATGGAACACCCTATATATTATATTATTTTCTAATTCCCTATACAATTCCACGTATATTGTGTATAAAATGTCATATGTCTAAATTCAATTGTTTTTGAGTAATTGACGTTTAAAATGTGGCATTTTTTGACTTTGACAGGCTGTAACATTGGAACGGTTCATTTTAGAGAAAATTGGTTTTCACCTCCCTATCTTAGTTTTTCATTCTCTATCCAAGGAAACCAACCTCCGATTTACCATTTTAAACCAAAAAAACGGTTTTAACGGTTTGGATAGAGAATGAAAAACTAAGATAGGGAGGTAAAAACCATTTTTCTCTAAGATGAACCGTTCCAATGTTACAGCCTGTCAAAGTCAAAAAATGCCATATTTTAAACGTCAATTACTCAAAAACAATTGAATTTAGACATATGACATTTTATACAAAATATACGTGGAATTGTATAGGGAATTAGAAAATAATATAATATATAGGGTGTTCCATTTAAAAAAATGCAAGTTTAGTCCGCCACGCTTTTTTGAGCCACCCTGTATAATGTAAAATATTTTTAAAATATGCCGCTTTTAAGTCGATACCTTATGCTGGTTTAGTATTTTTGATAAGCTCCTCGATAATGATTTAATCTTCCATCCCCGCCACGTTGGCGGACCCGGTATTGTGTAATTTTACTATTGCCATAAAATATTGTTATAGTGTACCATAATATATTAATTATAATATGACGATATGTATTTTACGATAACAATTTTATCTAACAAGATTTATTTAGTAAATTGTTAACCTAAAACAATACTTACAAACCGTTAAGTAACAAATGTATAATATAGAGTATTTTATATTATACTTACTGACGTCATAGGTATTAATAGAAGAAACATAATACAGCTGATTGGCTGGATCCTTCCAGTCTACTATAATGACAAAAGTATCCTTATCCTTAACAAGAAAAGCGTTTTTCATATCTTCCATCCACTCGCTTTCCCGACTGTTTGTCCATCCATGAATAAGGAACACTATCTGATTCGTTCTATTTCGTAATCTCTCCAAATTATCTACAAATGGACCGTAACAAAATAATTGAAATTGTTTTTTTATATAAAAAATTCCAAAGATGATTTTATGGATATGTTTTTCTGGAGCCACTGAGATTGATTAATTTATACAGGCTTGTTGTGAATAAGCCTACCATATCAGATAAAGATTTCGATAACTGTTAAGGTCCGTCCACGCTACATTATCGATTACTAAAAGAAAAAACAGGATGGCAGGAGAAATCCTTTTCCCAGGCTGCACCATCCCCCCCCCCCCTTCCCCCCGAGCCTAGGAGCTCGGGTGTCTAAAAGTCTAATTGAAACCTAATTTTTCGTCTTACGCTTGGACACTTAATTTAAACTTTAAATAATGTATTCTTGACTTAGATTACAAGGATCTCGTAGGAAACGTTTAGTTTTTAAACTTTTTCTTTTAAAAGTCCTGTTTTATAATAGTTATTTATGTATAAATGGTACTAAGTAGATGATTATGCCCTGAGGGTGACATTGTTACAAAGCCGAGGGCCTCTTGCCCGAGGGTTCGTAAGTCGCCCCAAGGTATATATTTATTAGTAGATACCCGTGGTACATATAAAAAAATTTTTCCTACGTTTTCACGTTAGATGGCTATATCTTTTGCATTGAGTTGATTCCTTATGATGGCGTTACTGGGTTTTCATCGCGTTTTTATTTCTTAAAAACGCCTTAAAAGAACAGGCTCACTGTACTGGGGGTCGCTTACGGGTTATGACTTTCTGATGAGTTCTAACAAGAACGAAACAGCCTGCCATTGTCTACCTGTGCCCCAGGGATTCCATTACCTTTGGAGTCCCTGTATACTTTAATGCAAAAGATCGACGCACTACTCTGTCCGCTTGCCGCTAAGCTCCTTTTGTTTATAAAATTTTATGTCATACCAGTTCGTTTTAAATAATAAATATTTTTTTAAAATTTAATTTGATTTACCAATTTTGTATTTTTACCCTATTTTTTGCTTCATTATGCCCGCGCGAGCCATAATGTGTACATTATGCCGCACGTATGCAGTAATCAATTATGTAGGTGGTATCTAAGGTATAAAAACACAATAATGTACTGGTATGACATAAAAAGATTAAGATTTCAGACGCATATCGTTTTAGTTTTTGATTTTTGATGCAATTTTAAAGGAAAACAAGTAAAAAGAATATTTTATTGTACTTTTCTATTATATACTCGTCTGTTCCGTTTTCCCTTTTTTAGAGCTCTTTTAAATCAACAAAACTATAACCCAATGCAATAAATTATTTTTACAACAAAAACAATAATTAGGTATTTATTTTTGAAGAGAAAAATTAGAGTAAATATTTTAATTAAAACATTTTTATGGAAGAATAAATATAATTAAAAAAATAGTGCGGGAAGAAACTAGGAAGCTTTATTATGAAAATACAAAACGGCATTTTAGAAGGAGTATTTCATAACCTAAGAATTTGCACCAAAACTGCTGCTAGATCTACGCTCCTAAAATACATGATACATGAAAAAATCATCAATTTTGGCGTGGTGAGCGATACTTACTTTATTTTTAATCATGACAAACCGAGCCCGAAAAACGCTGGTTAGAGTCATACATACATTAAAATTTTTAATTGACCAATATTCATATTTTCACAAATATAAAAAATGTTTTTTTTTTTAAATAAATAGCCCGTTTGGAATATTAAAAGAAAGTAAAAACACAACATTTACAAAAACAAATTTAATCCCACCATGCAGAGGGGAGAGATAATAATTTAATTTTTCGAAATTTGATAGTAGTTAAGTGAATTTTAAACGAATTTTGGGCGTGGACCCGCAAAATTTTCGCCTGCGGCGCTTTTCCGCCTTCTTTACTAGGTGCAATGTCATGAAATATATGTAGTCCTGGCTGTCCCCCTGTCCAGAAAAAAAAATGTCCTACTTACGCCCACTGAGCCCCCCCGAGCATAATTTCTGGCCACGCCACTGAGTGTTTTTTTTTTAGTTTTGAAGAATCACAAGACAAATTTAACAATTTGGGTTTGTTGTGTTTATTCTTCAAAATGCAAATTTTTAAATAAAGTAAGAGTGAAGTCTAGTGATGCATTCGCCATTTCATTTTTTGAACAATATTTCTTATTTTTTCGCTTTATTCAGAAGGGGCCAAATACCCTTCCTTAAGTAGCAATAATCTAAAGTTTTGAACTAAAGAAATTTTGATTAATGAATTAATAAAAGCAAAAAAGAAAGATTTGTGAAATTTGTCCATTTTTTTTTCTACTTTTATTACTTTGTAAATTCAAACTTGTTTAACTTTAAATTGTAGGTAATTATGCTTCAAATGTCGATATTTTGCCGATTTTTGGATAAAGGGAAAAATTAACAAAATATTGATAAAAAAACGAAATGGCGAATACCTCACTTTTAAGTGCATGCTTCAGCATCGTTTTTATTTAGTACTCTAATTCTGATCTGGATAAGATCCGTCAGCCCTGGCTATACTTATCAATTTAAAGGAAAAAAGGGAAAGACAACAAAGTCTCGGTCTCAGCAAATATAATTGTGTGGTTACACGTGTTTCACCCTTTCGGGCATCATCGGTGAAACACGTGTAACCACACAATTATATTTGCTGAGACCGAGACTTTGTTGTCTTTCCCTTTTTTCCTTTAAATCTATATCCGGTCTCTTTGAGAATTATGGACGATTTCTTCGATATACTTATCAATGATGACTTACCCCCATCTATAACAGTGAATTCCTTTGGATTTTCACTCGTATACAGATAAAAGGTAACTTTATCTTCAGTCACTGGTGTATTTTGAATCTCTCTTGTTTGTATCGCAGCATTTTTGTATATGGTAAAAAAGTCATCTCGTAACCTTTCGTCAATGGCTGATTTTACACCTAAAAAGAAATTTTCATCTTTAGAAGTTGAACATAAGTGATCGACTGGTCACCAAATTTACCTACAATTAAATTCTTTACAGCTTTCAATTGATTGTCTTAAAAGCTATTATAGGACTAGTGATGAATTCCCATCATTTTTCTATACTCCAGATCCAAAATTACTGTCGGTAACTTATCGCTTTAATATCGAAAGCAGCGGATTGTACGAAAACAGAGGGAAAAAAATCCATAAGAATAAATATTCTGCTCTATAGGCCGCTTAAAATTTTTCTTTCACGCAAGAAAAGATTGCCTGCTAGTATGCGTATGCAGAACGAGGCTAGTGATCAGCTGGTATTTTGCTAGCAAGAAATATAGTTCCGACCCAATTTTTATTGCAATTTCAAGCGCAATTTTGGGGAGTTTTTGGTGACACCAACCTAAATATGAAAATTCCTGACATTTGTTTATGTTCTTTCTAACCTATAGTGAAAAAGTTTTGTTTTTGTTGTTTTGTTTTGTGTCCTGTAATGCTGTTAAGTTAAAATAAATGCACAAAAAAATGCGGATAAGTCCCAACCAAATATATTTTTATTTTATGGGTTGGCAAGTGGTACATCTTGGCAAAAACATATTAATGACACATGAAATAAAAATTGTAAACTGTAAAGCCGCCTTATTAAAAATACACTGGAATTGTTTCCTCCAACTTTACACTATACAGGGAGCTACAAATTTGTGTGCGTACAAGGGGATCCCGAAAATGGAAAGAGATATAAAGATGGTTAAATTGAGGCAAAGTTGCATATTTTGGGGCTTAATAATTTGGTTAAAAAATATTCTAAATATTCCGAACGCTTTCGGAGATATTCGAGAAAAATCGAAATTTCTATTTTTAGTTTTTAATTTTTTGCGCTTTCATTGTTGACTTGGGAATAAAACAAAACAAACTCTTTAATACTCGTCTTTTATATTCCACAAGATGGCTTTATTAGTTTTCAAATTCGACGTTTCGTTCTTTAAATACCAACCTCAAGTCAATTTTTTTTAATACGGACCTGGAGTTTTAAATACAGTTTTAGGAACTTCTAAGCTTTACAAATTTAATACAATTAAAAGTTTTTGAAATTTTAACGTTTTGTCATCTAATAACACATTTTTTCAAGTTATCTTTTTATGTCATTACGGTCCTGAACATTTAGAGCCAAACCAAAAAAAAAAAGATTTCTGATTTGAAAACTCCAACCATTTTCACTAAAAGAGGCCTGATATTTGATATTTTGTAAGAAAAAAGACCTAAAGTCTCGGCTTCAAATAATTTTCTGTGAATATTTTTGTTACACGTTTCGTCAGAAACTGGTATTATCAGACCGTATAAACAGTAAAAAAAAATTGGAAATTGTTCTCAAAACAAACATATGCGCATTACAGTAACATAACTAGACTAGCACTCCATTTACCTTTTCTTTACTCGGAAGCATTAATTTTTATCTGTTTTATAATATTTCAGTCTAGGTCTAAGGACTTAATAAAATAAATAAAATTCTAATAAAAAATAGAATTACTTCTCATCCCAAAAAAAACTTACTTACTTTCTAGTAAATCTTATTGAAATAATAAACGGCCTTAACACTATAACTTCCTGTAATGTAATGTCATTTTAATATTTAAGTTGTCTTAAAAATAATTGCCAGGGCCGTAATAGTAAAAAAAGAATAATTTAAAATACTAATGATGTGATATTTGATGACAAAACATTAAAATTTTAAAAACCTTTAAATTGTATTAAATTTACAAAGCGTAGAAGTCCCTATAATTTTTTTAAAAATTCCAGGTCCGTATTTAAAAAAATTGACTTGAGGTTGATATTTAAAAAACGAATCGTCGAATTTGAAAAATAATAACGCCATCTTGTAGAATATAAAGCACGGCTATGAGAAAGTGTTTTTTGTTTCTTTCCTAAGTCAAAAATGAAGGCGCAAAAAATTAAAACCCATAACAAAAACTTTCTGTGAAGGTATTCGACATATTTACAATTTTCTTTCACCATATTATTAAGCCCCAAAATAGGAAACTTTGCCTCAATTTAACCATTTTCGTATCTCTTACCGTTTTCGAGATTCCTTTGTACGCACACGTATTTGTAGCACCCTGTATATGAAAGCGATAAATCATTTTCAGTAACTTTAGACTTATAGTATGAGTGGGTATATCGTAATGAAATTAAATTTTCAAGATATATAAAGATAAAACGCCTTTAAATACAAATACCCTGTCCAATCCAACGAATGAATGTGTTTCATACACTATATTGCCAATACAAGCAGCCGCACGAAGCAAGAATACACATATCGTGCGATTCAAAATAACCTGAGTTGGGGCCGTGGCGCTTGCGCAGTAGGGAAAAAATTAGGCAACCCATACGATTTCTAACAGAATGTAAACAGAACCCAAGGTCTCTTGAACAGAACCGGCTCGCCGTTATATTCTTATTAGTTGCCATCTTTTGTTTCGTTCATTCGTGTGTTGTTATAATTTCCAAGTTGTGGGTGTTAATATTTATAAAACTTTACTTTAGACATTTTTTTTGTTAGTTTGTAAGTTATAGTCGTTTCCATCTTTTTTACGTTGTATTCGTTCGGATGTTCCGTGTGTGATTGTGGATATTATTTTTAAGTTTTGGGTGCGAATTTAGGTATAAAACTTTACCAGACATTTTGTTATTGTTAGCGACTTGTGTCTCAAGATGAGTAGAAAAAAGTGCAAGATCCTTTTTTGCACGAATCGCGGTTCAATACCAGGAATAAGGTATTTCAGGTATGTAAAGTATTGGTTACTTAGTTTTATTTGACCATAAACTGCACACACCCGAACTAAACGGGTGAATTTAAATAAAAGCTTGTAAAAATATTTTGAAAGTCGGCCCTGTCAAATGTTTACATCAAGAAGCAAATTTCCGATCTGCGCAAACTCAACGCCCCTGATCATCTGCTTACAGTGGTGTCATCATTGAATTATGGTATTAGCAATATAGTGTATGTATATATGTTATTTCATCTTCTTGACCAGACTACAACTCAATCCAAACAAGCTTTGATTTATCCGAAGGATCGAAAAAATATAAGTGTATTAGCGCTACCTACCACTTTTAACTGCAACTACCCTGTTAATTTGTTCTTTTCCAAATCTTCCCACGGAATGAAGAAAATCTCTTACTATTGGTATTGGTACAATTTGTGCAGTGGCTGAAAACTGGAATCTTTTTGATCAAAAATGTATCCGGGAATGTATCTAATTCAAGGCAAATAAAATAAAAGTGCTTTCAAACCACTGCATTAAGTCGTAGGTGCCGAGCGGTGCGTATTGAGCGAGTGATTTTCTAGCAATGGATGTTATGGAATAGACGCATGATGCTTAAATGAGTATCCTACATATTTTTTTTTATTCGATTGACTAAAATATTGTATAAGGATTCCTAAATAGGACACAATTTGAATGATAGAAGAGAGAGGCCTAATTGGCTGCACGCCATTGTGAAATGCCTAAATGACAGAGACCGGAAATAGCCTTCTAAAAATTTCATATTTTAAACTTTAATATCACAAAAAAAATTGAATTTAGGCATGTGACATTTTAAACAAAATAAATGTAAAATGTTATGAGGAATTATAAAATAATATATTATATAGGGATAGGGTGTTCCATAAAAAAAAGTTTGATATGTCCTAACTATTTGGGACACCCAAAAATACCTTGTTATTTATCTAGCATGAACCAAAAGTATAAATAAAAGTAAAAATAGTATATTGTATACAGAGCTGTGAGTAACTTAAGTAACTAGATACTTTTTAGTATCTAGTTACTTAAAGTAACTAGATACTTAGTAACTTAGTTCTTTTTTGAATCATGCCAAAAGTAACTGTAACTTCGTTACTTTTGAAAAGTAACTTGTATCTAGTTACTTTTTAGGAGTAACTATACACTTAAAAAGTAACTAGATACTTTTAAAGTAACTAAGTTACTTTTAAATTAACTAAATTACTTTTAAAGTAACTAAGTTACTATTAAAGTAACTAAGTTAGGTACTTTTATCATCCTTCAGATGATGACCAAGGGACGATCGGCGGCCTATAATCAGATTTTCACGAAGGGACGAGCGGCGAGTCGCGAGCGTCAAACAGCAAACTCGTTGGAACGCGAAATTTCTTGGAAAGCATTTTATTCTACTTGTTTGTTGTTCGAATTGACACTTCTTCTTTTCTGATGGTAATAGTGGTAGTGTGTACAGAAAAATGAATTATCACTACCTGGTAAATTTATGATATCTAGTTCAAAAGCATCTTAGTAACTTTTAGAGTTTCGTAGTTACAATTAAAATAACTAGTTACTAAAAAGTATCTTAGTTACTTTTAGTAACTAGTTACAATTTAAAAAGTATCTTAGTTACTTTTAAATTATCGTAGTTACAATCAATGTAACGAGTTACTGTAAAAGTATCTTAGTTACTATAACTAGTTACTTTAACTAAGTAACTAAGAACTAACTTACTTTTAGGTAAAAGTAACTATTCCTTATAAGTATCTAGATACATTTGTGCAAAAGTATCGAAAAAATAACTAGTTACTTTTCTGAAGTAACTCTCACAGCTCTGATTGTATACCTAGTAGAAAAAGCTGAACTATCCCGGACGACCATAAAGATTGTATGTCGAGGCGCAAACCGAGACTGGCAATACGGAGTCCGGGAAAGGGGCCTTTTCTACGAGGTATACATACTATTTTTCCGAAAATCGAAAATTATTTAAAAGGACATAAATTATTACAATCAACTTGTTAAAATTTTGAAATAAGCATTATTAATTCTGTTCACAAATAAAGGGTGCCATAAAACTTTTGTGTTGTAACTATGGAAATAAAGTAATATTGAATTGACACATTTAAATTTACAAGTAGCTGTATAGAAATAATATTTCCTTACAGTACAATAATAAATATTTCCTTACAGTTATTTTCCGTTGCCTGGTAACGACTAGGTTTAGGGAAATATTGACTTTTTCTGTCAGAAATCTGATTAAAAATGTCAATATTTCCGATCAATTTTCGGAAAAATACATTTTGATACTAGAGGCAGTAAATTATCTTACTAACAACTTTTGGATTACTTACTATTAAGAAATAGTAAAGTTATACTAGTTGTATTTAGTGTAGGACAAATAACGCCACCAACTATTTTTGAATTATTTTTTTGCCTTCCTTTATAGCACAAAAGTCAGCTGTACAAGGAACTACTACAGTATATTTTAATGAACAATTAAATAGGTTTTAAAAAACCATAATAAATGCAAAGCACAAATGGAAAATTTCCAAACAACCTGATTGTTAATTTATTTTAATAATGAATTTTAAAATAATAATAAATAATAATAATGTATTTATGTACCAAAACAACAACAACAATTATTTATATTAAAAAAATAGTCCATACTTAAGGGTGAGGTCTAGTCTAGAATACGCCATTTCGTTTTTTGGTCAATATTTCATTACTTTTTTATTTTATCCAAAAATGGCCCAAATACCCATACACTGCACCGCAAAATTAACCGGATGGAAAAAAATTCGCTCCAATTCAATCTTAAATAACTTTTAAGGGTTTTGATTAAATTCGATAATTTTTTGACACGTTGCAGATGCAGTCGTCTTCATCATGTTCTGATATCGCTTTTACGAACAGTGAAAATACATACAGGGTAGCCGAAAAAATTGCATTTTACGCTTAATTTCTAAACGCCCTGTGGAAAAATTGAAGAACTGATTGATGTTTTTTTGTACGGCATTTTTAAGTCCCATCTTTTCTGAAAAACTTGTTTTTTGATTCATACCGATATCTAAATTATTAAAGGAAAAACACAGGTTTAAAGGAAATAATGCAATAATCCTTTATTAGCAACAAAAAATTTAAAAATTAACATGGGCAATAGTGGTAAGATTAAAATAGTACCATATCCGATGCGATCCAAAGATTTAGAGAAACTGGTTCTTACTCGAGAAGACCCGGGCATGAAAGATCAAGAGTCACAAATGCAGTTGAAGATCGATTTCTTCGTCTTCAGGCTCTTCGAGAGCGAACAGCCTCTGCTCCGGTTTTAGCTGTAAGATTGGCAGATGTTCATGGTACCTTGGTGTCATCTGACACTGTACTTAGAAGGTTAAGACAACAGAATCTAATATCTCATGTACCTGCCACAGGACCTCTATTAGACGCAGGTGATCGAAGACAGCGCCTTGAATTTGCTCGAGCTCATGCAGATTGGAACATGAACAACTGGCAAAACGTTCTATTTACACACGAGTCTCGTTTTACGCGATATTCACCTGACGAACGTCAAAGAGTGTGGAGGAGGCCTGGAGAACGATACTCTCAATGTTGTTTCTCTCCTAGAGTGCAATTTGGTGGCGGAGGAGTGATGGTATGGGGCGGCATATCTTTGGAGGCCCGTACAGGCCTCATTACACTTCAGGGGATTATTAACGCTGATAAATACATCAGACAGTGCTTAGAAGAACATGTGATACCATATTCGCATTTTATAGGAGAACATTTTAAATTAATGCAAGATAATGCTCCACTACACAAAGCACGAATAACGAGGCAGTATTTCAACGATGTTAGCGTTCAGGTATTGGACTGGCCCTCAAGAAGTCCGGATCTGAACCCTATTGAGCACATGTGGGATACACTGGGAAGGAGAGTTAGGCAAAATTACGGCGAGTTTCAAACTTTGGAGGCGCTAGCACAGGCACTGACAAACGAGTGGCAGCAGACACCCCAAGACGCAGTTGATATTTTAATTCAATCTATGCCTGAAAGGATGGGAGCTGTTATTCAGGCTCGTGGAGGAAATACTCGATTTAATCTTACCACTATTGCCCATGTTAATTTTTAAATTTTTTGTTGCTAATAAAGTATTATTGCATTATTTCCTTTAAATCTGTGTTTTTCCTTTAATAATTTAGATATCGGTATGAATCAAAAAACAAGTTGTTCAGTAAAGATGGGACTTAAAAATCCCGTACAAAAAAACATCAATCAGTTCTTCAATTTTTCCACAGGGCGTTTAGAAATTAAGCGTAAAATGCAATTTTTTTGGCTACCCTGTATGTGAACATATCCATTTTCACTGTTCGTAAAAGCGATATCAGAACATGATAAAGACGACTGCATCTGCAACTGTCAAAAAATTATCGAATTTAATCAAAACACTTAAAAGTTATTTAAGATTGAATTGAAGCGAATTTTTTTCCATCCGGTTAATTTTGCGGTGCAGTGTATTTAAAGCAGAATTACCTACAATTTAAAGTTAACAAGTTTGAATTTACAAAGTAATAAAAGCAGATATTCAAAATTGTCACACTTCGTTTTTTGTTTGTATTAATTCATTAATCAAAATTTCTTCAGTTCAAAACTGTAGGTAATTGCTACTCAAGGACGGGTATTTGGTCCCTTTTTGAATAAAGCCAGAACGATATATGAAATATTATTCAAAAAATAAAATGGCGAATGCTACACTAGACCTCACTCTTAAGGGTGTTATATCACGGACCTGTTTCCAGAGCATACAAATTCAGTTTTTTAACGATATTTTTCTAGTCCCACATGGATATTTGCTGTTTCCTATACACTTAAGTGATTGGAGAAGTGAGCTATTCCTGTTAACCGAATAACGGATTAATTTCATAGCCATCCTAGTTAAGATATGAAACTGACCAATCACACTGATCAATTATAAAGAAACTAGATTTAGACGTACATTTTCCGCGTCGTTTAATGACACTTAATAGAAGTGACGTTAAGAATTTACTTTAAAAAGATTTTTCTGTCAGATCAAATTTGTTATTTTTTATATTTAAATCAAAAGATTTATCCCAGAGCCTATTACATACACCAATTTTTTCCCAGAAAGTACACGAAATGGTTTAAAAAATGAAGACATAACCAAAATATATTTTTACCGAACTATTTTATTAAGTAGTTCAAAATTAAACCGAAAGATTATTCTAAAATCGTATTTAAGTGCAATCAACCTGGTCCTAACTGGTTATGTCATGTTACATTATATTAAGTTGTAACCAAGTAAATCACTTTTATCTACTTTCATTTGAATTTTACAGTTCTGTAAGGGCATCTATGCCTTTACAGCACTAGTGCTTTAATGGAAAAACGGTTTTATTATAATTTTGCTGTTAAATAAAACCACACTTTTTAGAAGAATGATTTATTATTAACAATTATAAAATTAATTACCAATTATTAATTAAAATATAACACTTAAGGTTTATTATAAACATTAATAATACACTTTTTACAGTTAGAAATTTGTATACCAGAAGTGGATGTGATGGAGCCGTTTACGTTCGAATTTCCAATCATTAAATCCGTGTCTGACCCCATGATCTTCTTTGCTATTTGTTTTTTTATTTTCTAAAGAATTCTCAACGTAGCCTTCTGCCGTAGAAAAGGATTTCCAGCCCCGATGACCTAACCTAGCCCCCATGACGCTTTAACATCTGCATATCTGCACCACCATCCACTAGAATGGTGGCTGAGGGCCTCCTCAAACAATGTCCACTGTACCCTTCGGAATTATTCAATCCAAGTTTTGCTGCAATCTTTTTTGGTAAACTTTCAGAACTATTAATTCCGACAGGCTGGGAGGTGCATTTTCCTTTTCCATAGAATACAAAAAACCGCCTGTAAGTTGCATTAATAGGACGAAGTTTAGCATACTTTCGAAAAATACTTAAACAGTTGACACCTGTCACATTTTCTTCTGTTATAACAAATTCCCGCATAGTTTTGGTTTTCGAGAATGGAATCACAATTTGTATATACAAATCATTGTGTTCAATATGATCCAACATTAACTTAGCTAGTTCTTCGCGCCGACAAGCCCCAATAATGCCGATTATTATAACAACCTTTATAAGTAAATATGTTTCATCATCTGCAGTACTAAGAAACTTACATACGTCTTCCTTTGTGAAAACTTTGGACTTTTTGGCCTTGTAACCCTCTGAACTTCTTTTCAAAAATGATAATATCTTGATTTTTCTTGACAGAAATCATAGTTCTCAACATTGAGTAGTGTGTCCATAGTGTAGATGGTTTCTGGGAGCGTTGCTTTACGGAAAAATAACACAATAGGATTTTCAAAGACATCTCCTTTATTTTGTTAGCTTTGCACCAATCTTCAAACTTCTGATACTCCACCTCATACAGCGCCTTGGATTTTGTCAGAACTAAACTTGAGATCGCTTCGTTTGCCACTGCTTCTATATCAGAAGGTAAACTTCCATCAGAATCGCTCATTTTGAAAAACGCTTTTTATATTTTTGAATTTGTTTGACAAAGTTTCGACAGTAACCATGCGAAAGGTAACATAAAAAACTTGATTAGTATACTTAATAGCAGGTGCATTTTTATTTTTTAAAATGCCTTTTGCCAAATATTTTTATTCATAGATGAAAGTAGATAAAATTTTGTACAATATTCTTGTTGTAAATTCATATTACTACACTCGATGTTTTATTAAACTCGGCTGACGCCTCGTTTGACAACTTTAACATCTCGTGTTGTAATATGAATCTTTACAACACTTATATAGTAAATAACTATTAACTCCAACTTTGCTGTCAATCCCACATTATAAAATGACCATTTTTGACATTTCTTCGATTTAAACTGGACATGCATCGGCTTAAATCGGCTTTATAAAATTGGGCAAAAGAACGTCTTTGATTAAAACCATCAAAATTTCCTTACCTTGTAATGAATAAATTGTTAAAAATACTCCAATCAAATATTTGGGACACTGCATTTTAATAAGAAATTGACCGTTCACATGCACACACTGCAATGACAATAATTAAATATCAATTAGAAACGGTGATTTTACGTAAAAACAAAATATTTTTCTTGTACGAACCAAATAGGAAGTTGATATCCTTGTACACCGAAGGTGAAGTATCAAATGCTACACATGAAATAAGCTTCAATTACTTTAATGTTTGTTAAAAAAAAATATTTTTGTCAGTTATTTTTCCTGCAAATAAATAATATGCAAAATTTATAGCATTACATATAATATCCTACATATACGAGACGTGTGTGTAGAGTAGTCGAAATGTCTGTATCCAATATGGCCGTCCAATAAAATCAAAGTGTTTTAAATTTTAAAAGGGTGTGGTAAAAAGTATGGAATTATTTCAAAAACTTCGAAATATAATTTGATGAAAATTGGCACATATCCGTGGTCCCGGAGAAAAAGGAGATAAGTCTCAATTTGGTCAAAATGAGATAAATGATAAAATCACTTTCAAATTGTTGCTTCTACCTTCGGACCTAACGGGATAGGTTAATTCACATTAATAAGATTTTTACGGCAAAGTACATTAGGAGATATGTCATAAGTTAGCCCCTAAAATGTGCTTTACGGGATAACTAAACTTATTTCTTTTTACACATAACTATACCCGCATTAAAATACTATCCACGAAGAGATAAGTCGACATATCTCTTTTAGTCCCACAATTTTTTTAGTTTACATGCACATATCTCTATTTAGTCCGAATATTTACGTTAAATCTGACGAGTCATTTTGCCTAAAAACTCTTTGAAAGCAAGTTGTTTCCTTGATATCCCAGTTAAAGTTATCGAAATGGAGTCTAGGAGAAAAAGACGAGTGTCTATGTGTTGAAGGTAACGGTAAGTATTTTTGAATAGTAAAAAAGGAATTTTATATATTTAATTCAATAGTAAAAAAGGAATTGCAAGTAAAGAAAAAGGATAAATCAGGGGGACCCATTTTATTGACGTAATGTTCGAGAAATCGCCGTTAAAAAAAATCAAATGGGTCACATGTTTTTTAAGACAAACATTAATGGGAACTTTAAAATTTTGTCATTTAAGCGACGTGGTTCCCCAGCAAATTTAATTTCTAATTTACAGTATAATGGTCCAGTATCAATTGCTAAAAAGAAAAAAGATAACCTAATGCAGCTACTTCCGTATATTTCCAATCAATTTTGGGATTTTTACAAAAACCTTCCTACCGTGGATGATGCAAAGGAAACACATCCTGACCTGGTATCATCAGACGAAGAAGACTAAGTTTAGTATAATTATTAGTTCATGTTTCTAGTTGTCGTTTTATGTCTAACTACATTTTAATTAAAATAATAGCAAGTGTTTAGTTCTGACAATATTTTATTTTTGTTTTAGTATAATATAAATAAAATGTTATAAATGAGATAAGTATTGTTTCAGTTGGTTCTTAAAGGGATAACTACATTTTTTTCTTTAAAAACCAAAAATATCAGATCAAGTATTAGACACATTTAAACTTAAGGTAACATTGACTATATCATCAAAATTTTAGCGTCCAAACCCCTTCGCCTGATTTGCAGTACTAAATTAAACTTTAACTCAATCTCCTGAAAACTTTAAAAAATCAACTTATCTCCTTTTTCTCCGGGACCACGGATATAACAAAGTAGACCTTCCACAAAAAAAAAATGTCGTAAAATCAAAGAAACAAACAAAATCCCGCTATTCGCAGTAGCGGCTCGTTAGGTGAAGTAGGCGAAGGGGCTCTTCATAAAAAAAAATATATAAAACCAGGAGGAACGACAACATTAAATATAAATGTACCAATACAGCTGCCATTTTAGCCCTTCAAGTTGATTATATTAATTTAATCCGAATGTAGCTCTGCAGAATGGGGACACGGTTAAGTCCGATGGACAATAATTCTACACACTCGTGTACCCAACGCCCAACATGGCTTTGATATTCACCGTTGCTATGGTTACATGACGTCAGTCACGCAAACAGCATATAACAATTTGCATTATGATGAAGGGCAGTTTAAAAATAAATCAGTCGTATGCATCATTGTTTCAGCATTGGTTCGCCTAATCTTAAGGTATTTATTTTGAGGCTTCGCTAAATTTTTTTTCCCTCGAGTTTCTATGCCCAGTAGTTTCCGAGATACGGCCGGTGGCCTTCCATAATAGGACACCCGGTATATTTTTTTAAATAAAGGTTGGTGCCTCTACCAAAAACGACATACCTAGGAAGGACGCAACCGTTGTAATTGTACAGGCTAAGTCAGAAAAAATACTAACGCCCAGCATATAACAAGGTAACGGCCTTTAACTATTGACAACTATTTTTGTTTTTTTTTACCAAAAATAAAAATATAGGTATTATGGAATATTTAAGGGCTCATGTTAGTTCTATTCCCTGTAAGATACACTCGACGTATTAAAAAAATGGTAGGGGTAAGTTTTATGGGTTAATTGTGGGTTTCCTATATCAAACAAAGCCGCACTTTAAAAAAAAATATTGGAAAACCTAAGCATTTGCAACACATCGGCTCTCAGATTCGTAATCTACGCTCCAAAATACATTATTTCTGAAAAAATCATCAATTTTGGCTTGATGAGCATATAAAAGATATTAATTTTATTTTTATACATGAAAAACCGAACCTGAAAAACCCTCATTAGAATCATATATATGTAAAATTTTTGGATGGAATCACAACAATTATATTTTTCACAAATGTAAAAAATGTTTTTCTTTATCAAAATTAAAAACCCAACTAGGAATATCAAGAAAAAAGTTTAAAAAAACATTTACAAAATCAAATATAATTCAACCATGGGTTCTATAAAGGGATAGAGGATATAATTTAATTTTCGAAATTTAATAGTGTTAGTAGCCCTGAAGATTTTTTGCCTTCCTTACTAAGTATGAAATAAAGAAATACATGTAGTCCCGACCATCCCTGCTTCCAATAAAAATATTCTAGTTACTCCCACTGATGAGCCTCCCTGTCCCCCTGTCACTGGTTTTAATTATGTTAACCGTTAGTTTAACTTATAGTTGCTTTAGAGATAAGTCCTTTAAATACAGATTTAAAAGAGAAATTTTCTTTACGCGAAAATAAATTCTCTTGAGCGAAGAGAATATCCCTTCGCGAAGAAAGAGAAATTCTCTCACCCGAAGATATATGTATATATCTTACATCCAGAGAAACACATATTTAATACTTTTTTTAAAAAGTTTAATGCTAATGTTGGATTGCAAAAAGATTTTTAACCAGAATTAACTAACCAGCAAGTTTGACTGTGACATAACTGACACTGACAGGCATTATGAACTCACAATCAAATGTGCCTGATTAGTAAATTAAAAATTAAGGTAATCCCGCCAGTATGATTGTGAGAAAAAAGTATTTCTGCCAATGTCATGTATGTTACAGTCAAACTTGCTGGTTAATTAATTATTCTTAAAATTCTTTGTGTAACCCGACATTAGGCTTTACTTACTTTAGATAAACGTCCAAGAGACATTTGAAGGTTTTTCACGAGAGCTTTTTCCTTGGGACAATAGAAATTATCTTATACAAAGATAATTTTTGTTGCCTCTAAAATTATTAACTTTTAAGAGAGTCAGTTCATACCAGAAGCGGCTCGTCAGGTGAAGTAGATGAAGGGGATCTTCACTAAAAAATAAAATAAAACCAGGAGGAAATCTTTTCGACAATATTTAATATAAAAGTACCAATACAGCTAGCCCTTAAAAAATAATTATGTTCGAATTAATAATATTAATTTAATCTGAATGTAGCTATGCATAATAGGGCCCCGGTTAACTCCGATGGATAATAATTATAAACACTCGTGCATTTTTGCGCGCCCCAGACGACCATGTCCGTGAGCTCAGAGCAGCAAGTGAAGACAACATACAGTCAAGTGGTATTGATTTGCACCGCTACGTGACGTCAGTCACACAAACAGCATATAACCATTTGCATTATGATGAAGGGCAATTTAAAAATAGATCAGTCAATGCACCACCATTGTTTTAGCATTGGTTCGCCTAACCTTAAGGTATTAATTTTGAGGCTTCGCGAAACTTACGGTTATAGATATCGTTTTTACGTAATTTACTGTATGATTAAAAAGTTTTGCTTTTATTTTTCAGTTAATTCAGTAGTGTACGTAGCTACTCAGTTGTGTGTTTTAAGAATAAACCCAATTAATGACATAGTTTGTAATTTATTGGAAACTCCAGTCAGTCGTTGAATAGATGAGGATAAGAGAAACGTGTTTTTAGTCAATGTTTGTTTAAGTACCATTTACCATTCTAGCTCTTCACCATTTTTTAAGGCCGCGAGCCGCCACTGATTCACACTGAACAGAATAGGTGCTCTTGGCACTATTGTCACAAGAGAAAAGTTCTTCTAATTCATCTCGCTAACGGAATTTAAACCCACTATAACAAAATTTGAGGTACCTAGTCGCATTTTTAATTAATAAAAATATGTCTCTAAGATTTACAAAATATTCTTACTTGGAAAAAGATTCCCTAAACTTATCAAATGGTCCCTGTACCCTTCACTAACCCACCTCCTCAAAATATTACTTACACTGTAAATGAATGGTTGGATTTTTGAAGGCCAAGAGTGTATTAATATTTATCTTCCATATAATCACTTTTCTATTTGATCAGAATCCCTAATAGGCGTTCATTTGATTATTTAACTGAATTTATATATTAAAGATGAATGTTTGCGTTTTTTTTTTGAAAAAAATTGTTTATAAAATTTTAATCTTACCATATTTTTTTGAATTGCTCTACAATTTTGTTTGTCGCGTATAAAGGTGTAATAAACAGACTACAAATTTACAAAATTAAACGATGCGAATTTTATTTAAGAGTAAAGTCTAGTGATGCCTTCGCCCTTTCATTTGTTGATCAATATTTCTAATCCTTTTCACTTTATTTAAAAAGCTGCCAATCCTTGAATAGCAATTACCTATAGTTTTGGACTAAGGAAATTTTGATTCATGAATTATTAAAACCAAAAAATGAAAATTTGTGAAATTTGTCCATTTTTTTTTCTCTGCTTTTATTGCCTACTTTATAAATTCAAAGGACCCCGCACAAAGCTTATGGGAAATAGCTTTCGGCTAATTTTTCTAAATTTTTAGCATTTAGTATATAGTGATTAAAAGTGTCCATGGCCGTAATCCAATCCTATGACTAGTTTCTTAAAAACTATCAATTTTTTTATTTTTTTTATTGGTGGAAAAGTAGGCCTTAAGTTTTCTTTTACTTATATAGAAATAAAATATGTACAGGATGTTGAATAATTTATAGGCGGATTAAATAATTAATAATATCAAAAGTATGAAAATCAAAAAAAAAATTTTACTCTTTTTTTGAATTTTGAAAACTAACGGCTGGATTTTGTTCATATTTTAATATATTGTAGTACCAAGCTGTGAATGAAAAAAAATCAGTATAGGTTGACGTAGAATATATTGCCGGGTATTTTATTTTTCAAAAAAAAAATTGAAAATTCACCTAAAAACTTAATAAACGACTTTTATTTGATTCGTTTAACTATTATGCCAATCTGTAACAATAACTCATTTTTAACACATTCTTATCTTAGATATACAGGGTGAACCAGTTACAATGATTTACACAAGAGAAAACTTTTAAATATAGGAATTAAAAAATGTTTTTTTTTTATCAAATGACATGTCTCATCTCTTACCTTGACTCCCCAAACATCCGCTGCCGACGCATATCTTCGCAGGCAGCATGAAGTATTGCGCCTCAACAATGACCTGGAAGAAATTTTGGCTTGACGTGACAGTAACCAAGACGAATTTAATGCTAAGAAAACCCAGGCAGCAGTCTTCTCCAAAAAGGTTAACATTGCAGAACCGGATATAGTCATGGCAGGACACGCAATTCCCCTGGCACCGTCTATTAATTTGCTGGGGGTCAATCTGGGAGGTAATATGTCTTGGCATGATCACGTTGCCGCAATTGCCAAGGCAGCTGCACAGAAACTTGGTGTACTTTTCCGCACCAAAAGGTTGTACACACCTCATTAACTTTTGACCCTCTACAAAGCCCAGATTCGACCATCATTAGAATATTGCTCTCATGTCTGGAGCTCTGCACCCAAGCACACCCTTCGGCTACTGGATTCCATTCAAAGGAGAGCCATTCGTCTGATCGGCGACCCCGAGCTAACCAAGACCCTCGATAGCCTGGAGCATCGAAGACAGGTTGGTGATTTGGCTCTCTTTTACAGATATTTCCATGGCAGGTGTTCGACTGACATTGCCCACTTGATTCCACCTAGAGCAATGCAAAACAGAAATACACGGCGAACCACTACCGCTCATCCATATGTTGTTCAGCTTAGTACTCCTCGAACTTCATTGTTCAAGAATTCTTTCATCTGGAGAACGTCATCTTTGTGGAATGATCTTCCTGAGGTCGTGTTTCCCAATGAATACAATCTTCAACGTTTCAAGAACAAACTTACAACAAACAACTTTAATCGCTTTCTTCGCACACGCACCGCTCCCAGCGTGCCTTAAAGGATTTTTCCTACAGTGCAGGTGTTTTATCATAAAAAAAAAATATATTATTTTTAAATTATAAAATATTTTTTTCGTAGAATACCTTGGCTCGTATCATGTACAAAAGCGAAGGTATTCTACGAAAAAAATATTTTATAATTTAAAAATAATATTTTGTCATTTGATAAAAAAAAACATTTTTTAATTTTCCTATACTATATTTAAAAGTTTTCACTTGTGTAAATCATTGTAACTGGTTTACTCTGTATATCTAAGATAAGAATGTGTTAAAAATGAATTATTGTTAAAAAAAATTATTACAGATTGGCATAATAGTTAAATGAATCAATTAAAATTTGTTTATTACGGTTTCAGGTAAATTTTAACTTTTTTTTTTAAATAAAATACCCACCAATATATTCCACGTCAACCTATACCAATTTTCTTTCATCCACAGCTTGGTACTACAAGATATTAAAATATGAACAAAATCTAGCCGTTTGTTTTCAAAATTCAGAAAATAAGTAAAAATTTGTTTTGGATTTTCATAATTTTTTAATATTATTAATTATTTAATCCGCCTATGAATTATTCAACATCCTGTACATATTTTATTTCTATATAGGTGAAAGAAAACGTAAGGCCTACTTTTCCACCAATAAAAAAACATAAAAAAGTTAAGTGCAAACTCCAGACAATGTATAAAATCTCAAGTAAGAAGTTGCCATCAACTTTAAAAGGCCATAACTCAAAAACTAGTCATAGGATTGGATTACGGCCATGGACACTTTTAGTCAGGACGTCAAGATCTATAATACCTATAGGTTATTCACACCAAAAAAATTTTCAAAGAATTTTGGAGAGCTGTATTCGCAGTACTAAAAATTCAGAAAAATTAGCCGAAAGCCATTTATCATAAGCTTTGTGCGGGGTCCTTTGTTTAACTTTAAATTGTAGGTAATTATGCCTTAAATGTCGGCATACGAATAGATAAATTTGAATAGTAGAATGCTTGCTGGCGACGGATGTCGAGTTTTGTGAAATAATTGTGAAAAATAAATAGTCTAGTTTAGTACCTTTACAAAAACTGCCAGTGCCTGTGAGGGAACACATCTGTAGCTTAACTTTTGGGAACGGCTTAGGATTGACGAATTGACTGAATATCACATACATTTAAATATTCCTAAATTTATTACCACACCAAAAAAAAACCATCGATATGCTCGGAATTTAAATTTATAGTGTAGTGGATATTACCTGCATTTTTCTTGAATGTCTGTCGGCTATTCTATAGTGTAGAACATTTTGCTTTCAATCTTGTTCATTGATTTAAAGTTTAATTTTCCTAAATGGCGGATCACTCTGTATGTCCTATATGCGGTCGTGATATTAAATCGAATCAACATACAGTGGAATGCAAAACCTGCTGTTACTGGATACATATGGGCTGTTCAGGACTACTGACTTTAACCTATTAACGCTCAACTTATTTTTTTTTCTTTTTTTTTGAAAAAATTTAATATTTTGTTATTTGGATGCTATAAAAGGCAATTGAAGAAAAGAAGAGAGTCGGGTTTGTATTACGTGTAAAAAATTTTAATTTGTTAAAATCTTAGCAGAGCGCTTTCGGCTTTCGCCATCTTCAGTGCTATTCGTCAGTATACAATGATATCCTCAAGGTGAAATGGCATTTCGTCCACCCAATGTTTCAAAAACAATATTAAAATTGTAAAAAGACAACACGAAACAAAACATAAAACATATTTGATTTAAAAAGACATGTTGACAATGGTAAAGGTAACGAACAAGTTTACCCTACGTGTACACAGCCACAACGAATTTTCTATAAAAGGCAATGGCTACGACAAAATCTGAAATGAACAATTGGTTTTTTTCAAAAGTGATGTCCTATAAATATGACGCTGGGCGGATGTGAATAAAATTGAGATGAAAAAATACTCGGGTAAAATATATTTAAAAGAATAATATATTTTAAGATATTAACGAAAACATTACTAGTAGTACAAGAAAAACATTCTACTGTTAATCTATAAAACTTGAAACTAATTTCTGACATAAAATTTGGTAAAACAAAGTGTACATAATGTTACATTACATTTTCTGCAGAAAATTAGCGGTTTGCTTTTGCAAGTTAGGAATTGAAAACGACGTTGCTTCTCTCGTTGTTCAAAAATATGTCCCCTTTCGTCGAATCCGATATCATCTGCCACGCTTGATCTTGAAGTAGAAGCCCAGCTGTAAGGTCTGCCTTTTAGGAAACACCAGTACCATTTTCTCTCCTTTTTGATCGAAAGAGAAGGCTTAATCAGCCTTAACTAGAACTCAGGAGCAGCCAAGCTGCCTACCTCTCATGTGTCGAATAAATCACCGACAACAATGAGCTAAGGAGTCTAGAGGATCAATATGCTAACTGGACATCGAACGTGTCACATTGCCAAGCCAGATCACTGATTAGCACCCAGAATCAGAAACAAGGATGACCTCACATTTCATTTTAAGGGAGGCAAGGAATGTTAACATCAAATTAAATGACAGGAGGATGGAGGGAGATGTTAACGGAAGAAGACAGGGCATACCGTTGTTAGCAGTGAAGGACCCATAAACTGCCATTACCCACTGACAAGGTGAGGGGACAGCGAGTAATAGACGAAGGGGTGCACAGCATGCAAACCCCGGACGCTCAGCGCCGTGGAGGTCTACCAATAAACAAATTTGTTTACCGATAGGTACGTCCATCGGGTTTTTGAGGTAACCACGGCAGGCCTGTTATTTAATTTGATGTTAACATTCCTTACCTCACTTAAAATTAAATGTGAGGTCATCCTTGTTTCTGATTCTGGGTGATCATCAGTGATCTGGCTTGGCAATGTGACACGTTCGATGTCCAGTTAGCACATTTTCTCTCCTTATTGCAATAGCATGCTTTTCTAAGAGCCAGTTGTGTTGATCTAATCCTTCCATGTAGCGATTTTAATTATATATTATCCTTGGCTGGGGAAGCACGGTTCATTTTTTCCTTATTCCATCTTTGCACCGACGCTAATAGTTCGACTGTATCAAAATTGCTTGCTAGTGATACACATTTACTATCATTCCATTTGATAAGTAATATCTTATTTTTCTCATCGAACTGGTAGTCATACGATCCTCTTTCCTCCTTTTCAAACTCTTTTGATGGTTTCATAGAACATTTTTGAGTTCTGCTTTCCCTAATTATTCCAGTTGCTCGAAATTTTTTTATTTCATGTGTGTTCCCTGAAGGGTTTGCTGTATAACTTTTAGAAATCTTCCTCCATTGAGCTGTGACATTTTCCTTCGCTAGTTTTTTTCTCTTTGCCGGCGGAGTGCTTGTAGAAGTTGATTACTTGTTTATAACAAAAGCGCTTAGGGGCAAATTATCTTCGTCTTCAGAGTCAACCTCTTGGTCATGGTTAAAATTGATTTCATTATCAGCTGGAAGGTCATCGACAATTGGAATATCTAAGTCATGGTTGATATCTTTCTCATCCGTTAATTCATCGACAGTTGGAGGTAATGCCATTAAGTCTGCTTTAATCTATTCAGAATATAAGTAATGTACTGCTTTTTCTAATGTTTTAAATTGTCTACTTATATCGCTGGATGTAACAAAAAATATTACTTGTATTGCAATATTGTCTGTAGATCACAAATTTTGATTTCAACGCTCAGCGTGGACGCTAATGGGTTAATAGAGTATGGAAACAATTTGACAAAACGCAATCTCCTGATTAAAAGTGCAAAACCTGTAAGGCCAGTGGAGTAAAACGAGTTTCCATGGGTTACGCTTCTAGCAACAACGACCAGTCAAAATCTTCGACCTCCAATGTCACCTTAAGATCGAGCAGTAATACAAAAAATAGCGCCCGCAATACTCCTGTTACAGAGGTGTCTGTTATTTCCATTGCAGAAATGAAAAACCAGGTAACGACTCTCCAGAGCAAAAACAATGCTAATAATAAAGATGTTATTTCCTTTTTTTCGGTTTTCAATAAATAAAAAATAAACCCTATTTTTAATATTTAGTTATGCTTATTTCATAAAGTTTTTTATAGGTTTCAAATTATTTGTATAAGTAACTATATTAGTATAACTCCCTACAAAATTCTATAAAAATATTATATATTTTTCTAATTTGAAATAAAAAATAAACCCTATTTTCAAAATTTTTTTGTTCAGTTATGCTTATTTTATAAAGTTTTTTTTATAAGTTTTATATTATTTATATTAGTGCATTAGTATAACTCCCTACAAGTCTCTTTAAAAATAATATATATTGTGGCACCCGAAACATTTTTCGTTTGCGGAGCTAGTTACTCAATTTCAGATCCTTTCAGCCCCCTCCTCCCTCAAACTAACTAACGTGAGACGAAATTGCGAAATCAGTTCGGTTTGAATATTTTTAATGGAAAACGCTCGTATGTCTACACATACATAATTGACCGCGCTAAAATTTGCCTTGTTAAATTGCGGTTCTTGTTGGTCCGAATTACAAACAAAACTAGTACTAACAAATTATTAAGTTTTTTTTTTACCACTGGGAAAGTTATTTTGAATAAAATGAAAACCCTAAAAGTAGATAAGTACTAAAATGAATTGTATTGTAATAATTATTTACGATATAAGTGTTGTAAAGATTCATATTACAACACGAGATGTTAAAGTTGTCAAACGAGGAGTCAGCCGAGTTTAATAAAACATCGAGTGTAGTAATATGAATTTACAACAAGAATATTGTACAAAATTGTATCTACTTTCATTTATGAATAAAAATATTTGCAAAAGGCATTTTTACAAATAAAAATGCACCTATAAAAATGCACCTGCTATTAAGTTTACTAATCAAGTTTTTTATGTTACCTTTCGCATAGTTACTGTTTCGCATGGTTACTGTCGAAACTTTGTCAAACAAATTCAAAAATATAAAAAGCGTTTTTCAAAATGAGCGATTCTGATGGAAGTTTACCTTCTGATATAGAAGCGGCGGCAAACGAAGCGATCTCAAGTTTAGTTCCGACAAAATCCAAGGCGCGGTATGAGTTGGAGTATTAGAAGTTTGAAGATTGGTGCAAAGCTAACAAACTAAGGAGGTGTCTGAGAAAATCCTTTTGGGTTATTTTTCCGCAAAGCAACGCTCCCAGAAACCATCTACACTATGGACTCACTACCCAATGTTGAGAACTATGATTTCAGTCAAGAAAAATCAAGATATATTTTAATTCATAATTGGTAATTAATTTTATAATTGTTAATAATAAATCATTCTTCTAAAAAGTGTGGTTTTATTTAACAGCAAAATTTTAATTTCCATTCCATTATAGAGTCTGTAATAGATGCCCGTACAGAACTGTAAAATTCATAAAATATTACTAAATGAAAGTAGATAAAAATAGTTTTTTCAATAAAAATAACCTTCTGACACTCTCCAACATACAGGGTGGCCCATTTGTCTGACAAAGTAATATACCGTCTCTACTATTAAAGATATCAAAAAAAAGTTTTTATAAAAGTTGTGAAGTATAAAAAAATATATGTTCTAAAATTATTTTTAAACATACAGGATGGTCCAAAAAAGTAGGACAATAAAAAGATACATTTTTTTAAATGGAACACCCTATATATTTTAGCATTTTTTGTTTCCTTACAAAATTGTCCATATGACGCCATATTTAGTTTTTTAATTTTTTGCAACGTTGCCAATCAAAATGCAAAAGTCTTAAAATTTTGGAAAAACCATGATAGTAAAAAATTACCTGTATTTCTCAATAAGAGTATCGAAAATCGAAAATTTCTTGTAAGCTCTTAAGTTTAGGGATAGATAAACTGTCTTAAATCTTTAAGTACCGAAAATTTTGTACAGGGTGTTTTCTGTTGACCTCCAAATATACAAAATTTTAAAATATAATAACTCCGTTTTTTCAAATGAAACACCCTATATTTATTAGGCTTATCTGATAGATATTGTAAGTATCTTTTATTATTGTTAAGTCATACCTATACCTAAATTAACTAGTTTTGGCAATATTTCGATTTTTATATACATTTTGGTGAAAAAAACTATAATTTTTATTTTTCTAGTAAGCCATGACCAGCAAACTAAAAACAAATGTAATTAAATATTATCCTATATTAAAATAAATTGATAACCATAGTTAGTTACGTATTTATTTAATTTAATAAAATTTTTTTTTTTTTTACGCAACTAGACATTGAAAATAAGTTTACAAACATTATAAATATAAATATAATAATTATAAATATGACATTATATTCAATTACATTTGTTTTGACTTGGCTGGTCATGGCTTACTTGAAAAATAAAAACTATAGTTTTTTTCACCAAAATTTAAATAAAATTCGAAATATTGCCAAAACTAGTAAATTTAGGTATGGGTATGACTTAACAATAATAAAAGATACTTACAATATCTATCAGACGCGCCTAATAAATATAGGTTGTTTAATTGGAAAAAACGGAGTTATTGTATTTTAAAATTTTGTATACTTGGATGTCAACAGAAAACACCCTGTACAAAATTTTCGGTACTTAAAGATTTAAGACAGTTGATCTATCTCTAAACTTAAGAGCTTACAAGAAATTTTTGATTTTCGATACTCTTATTGAGAAATACAGGTAAGTTTTTACTATTATGTTTTTTCCAAAATTTTAAGAATTTTGCATTTTGTTTGGCAACGTTGCAAAAAATTAAAAAACTAAATATGGCGTCATATGGACAATTTTGTAAGGAAACAAAAAATGCTAAAATATATAGGGTGTTCCATTTAAAAAAATGTATCTTTTTATTGTCCTACTTTTGTGGACCATCCTGTATATTTAAAAATAATTTTAGAACATATATTTTTTATACCTCACAACTTTTATAAAAACTTTTTTTTTTTATATCTTTAATAGTAGAGACGGTATATTACTTTGCCAGACAAATGGGCCACCCTGTATGTAGAGTACAAATTAAAAAGTTCCAAAAATACCAATAAAGCTAGGATTTGACAAAAGAAAGGAGCAACTCAAAGCTGCTTTGGTGGGACACATCGGTAAGATGTAGCACGGAACGTCATCTGTGTCGTTGTTAGACACTCTTGAGCATACCAGTACCTCTAACAAACTAATAGAAATAAGCTAAATGTCAAGAGGAAATCACCTGTAAAGACATTCATCACAATTACAGGAGTCCCGCTAGGCAGCGCTAACCCGTATAGGCATCGATTTAAGTTCCGAAAACTAATTTATCTATTTAGTTCTTAACATTTATCTATTAGCATTCACCTAAAGACGACTTGGAAATACCAGTTGAAACGTTGTGATTCAAAACAAATAAAGACAATGCAAGTCCAAAACTCTATTTCAGTCCATTTATCTATATGTGGCGCATCTGCTGGTAGCGATGGGCCATCGACAAGTCAAGTTCGATCTTAATATCGAAAACAACCATCGATGTCAACAAAACATTGTTGTTGAAACATCAATGGTAAGAAAAAAGTTCGGCGTCCACCCGGTCAAAAGTGACTTAAAAAAACCGTCTCAGCCACCAAAGCTTCTTTCCAATCCAAAATTACTTCTAAGAAAAACGTTCCTGCTACCAAAGCTTCTCCCTAATCCTAAATTAATTTTTTAAAAATGTTCCTATCCCACAAATGAAAATTCTTATTGGCGTCAAATATCGAAACACAGAGTCAACCATCGATTTGTGACCCTTAATATTGATGGCAAAACATTAAACATTGAATTTTAGGATTATTTTAAGCTATAACCGAACTGCGGCGGTGGCTCAGTGGCGAGTCACTGGGATTCGACCGTGGCGTTCCGAGTTCGATCCTCGGACTGGGTATTAATTTTTGCAATTAGACTATTAGACCCGAGCTTCTGAGCTCGCAAAAAAATACATTTTTCTATCGTCATCTATAAGCCGTTCTGAAAACTTTTCAATCCCGCCCGTATGTTTAGGTATAGTAAAAAAAGTAAAACTATTGAACTAATTAACATACAACAGCACATGAGACATCGGTATCTTAACATCTATTGTTGGAGACATTTCTTAAAAAACACATCGAGTCTGTAATAAAGAGGTGCCTACATATGGGTGGGTGTGGGAAGAAGTATGTAAATTTTGTATTATGATGATATTTGCTTAGTTAATGAATAGCTTATAATAGTCTAGAAATTTGCATAAAAAAATAAATTCAGTTATCTTTTATGATATTTAAGTCAGATAGACAGAAAATAATTTTAGATAAGTAGATTTATCCATTCATAACTAAACCCATTCACTAATATTCAATATGGAAACCAGTGGCGTCTAATATTCATAATGGAACCAGTGGCGTAGCGACAACCCAAATAGCATTTGCTACAACTTATGTCGGAACGACTACGTGTGGGCCCGTTTTTGCACCAAAATGAAGCAGACAAATTTGGGTTTGTTGGCTTTTTTATAAAAAAAAATCGAGTAAAAATCACTCGAGTAGGTACTCGATTATGGAAATAATCGACATCATTCGATTATTTACATCACTCGATTATTGAGCGACAGACTTTATTTTATGATTCACCTTAGATCAGAGGCCAAGTTTTACCAAGGGCACTCAATTATTTTGATTACTGCGATTATTCTCAAATGACTCGAGTCATCATCATTTGAAAATAATAGCAATAATCAAAAAAATCGAGGACAATTATTTAAAATCATTGATTATTTTCAAATCACTCGATTTTTTTGTAAAGATTATAATTATTGTACTCAACATCTATAATCACTCCAGTATCGAGTACTCGGTTATTGAAATTATCTGATTTTTCTCATCACTAATATTGAGTAAATTTTCAGGGGAAGCAAGTGCCCTATTCCCATCTTCCCCCGAATAACGCGAATGTTGCTATAAAAAAATAAACTTTTAATTAATTCAACAAGAAATTGCAGTAACCCCTCGAATAAACGAATTTCCTGCGTTGACAGAAAGTTCATACTCTAAAATTGTATTTTTTTTTGTAGTTGGTAATAATGAGGGTGATTACTTGGTAGCCATCCTTCGAGAGGAGGTGGGATACTACCTCCTCCCCCCAGATACGTCATTGTATTAATCTTCAAATATAATTCTCTTGCATTGTTTTCGGTTGCCCAAATGGAGTATTTATTTAGCTCTAACATATGCATACACAAACAATTATACACTATCGTGTGCCTGTAATAAAGCGATGCCATGTAGGAAGAGATATGTAAATTGTATACCCTGTTATTTACGCAACTGAATGAGCGATGGATAGTTAGTAGGTGTATGACCCTTTTGTGTTGGATAGACCGTGCCCGCTGCGCGCATGGTGCTGTTGTCTCCAAACTTACCACGCTTTTTAGTATGCGGCGTTGCCTACAAGTTGGTCAGAAATATCCTGGAGTATCGTGCCACCACTAAAATGATCTGTTTTACTGTTTCATGCCACTTTGGGCAGGTAACTTATTTGAGCTGGGCTACATTCTTGGCGTGAAACGAAATCTTCATTGCTTATATGGAAAATAAAACAGTGGTTACTTGTTATGTTTCACAGTTCTTGAATTCGGTTTGACATGTGTTTCGATCTTTTTAGATCATTCTCAAAAGTAATAAGTACAAATAGCTACTCTACTGACTACAAAAAGCTACTCTACTGAGTACAAAAGCTACTACTTACTTTTGGGAATGATCCGAAGAGATCGAAACACGTGTCAGGAAACTGAATTAAAAACTGTGAAACATAACAAGTAACCACTGTTTTATTTTTCATATAATGCTTTATTTCGATCTTAAAAAGAAACATTGATTGATATCAACTGTTCTGCAGTAGATCAATCGATCCAATAGTTCCTGTTGTACATTTTATACTACTTTGTGTAGAAGATACTCGTATTACTCGTTGAATGGACCCCAATGGAATTAAGTGTATCTATCGAGTCAAGGTTTAGATTTATAAACTAAATTTTTGATGTAGCCACACAAAAAATAGTCCAGTGCAGTCGCAGATCCAGGAGGGAGGGGGGGCATCTTTGCCTCATGAAAATTAAATTTAAGTTATTCCTTACATGAGCAGTATAATGCGGGGGAGCTCGTACCACGTTAAAACCATAAGGTTAACTTGGTAAAGCAGCATCATTATTATCTAGAAATAGAGTAGCGAAGAGCTGGAACTACGTCATTTCAACGGAAATAGAGATGTCTTTCTTCAGAATGGGGCTCTCATCAAAGAAAAATGGTCCGATTAATTACCCAATTTTTAAGAATGCTCGCCCAGATATTAACATGCACTGCAAAAAATGATATGTAAAAGAAATTTAAATTATTTTATTTAAATATTTTCAATTTGCTAAAGCAAAATCAAAACAAAACAGTTAACACAAAAGGCAGACCGATAAACGCTGTGTAATACCACGGCTAGACTAAACATTTTGCAGTGGCGGTTCGTCAGGTAAAGTAGGTGAAGGGCTCTTCACCAAAAAAATTGAAACCAGCAGGACATTTTTTCGACAATATTAAATAATACCAATGCAGCTACCATTTTAGTAGTTAAAAAATAATTATGTTCGAATTAATAATATTAATTTAATCCGAATGTAGCTATGTATAATAGTGCCACGGTTAACTCCGATGGACATTAATTATAAACACTCGTGCATTTTGACGCACCCCAGCCGACCGTATCTGTGAGTTTAAAGCAACAAGTGAAAACCTAACGCCCAACATACAGTCAAGTGGCTTTGATTTTCACCGTTGCTATGATTATGTGACGTCAGTCACGCGACAGCATGTAACAATTTGCATTAAGATGAAGACAATTTAAAAATAGATCAGTCGTATGCACCATTGTTTTAGCATTGGTTCGCCTAACCTTAGGGTATTTATTTTGAGGCTTCGCGAAACTTAAGGTTATAGATAGATATCGTTTTTACGCGATTTACTGTGTGATTAAAAAGTTTTGTTTTTATTTTTCAGTAGTTAATTCAGAAGTGTACGTACCTTCTTAGTTGTGTGTTTTAAAAATAAACCCAATTAATGACATAGTTTGTAATTTGTTGGAAACTCCATTCAGTCGTTGGACAGATGAGGATAAGAGAGACGTTTTGTTACACGAGTTTTTAGTCAATGATTGTTTAAGTACCCGCACTATACCTAGCTTTTCACTGAAGAGCTAGGTATAGTACTCTTCACCTATTTTTAAGACCGCGAGCAGCCACTGGTTTTGTGATGTATACTGCCAGTTCTGTAACGAACAGCGTACATAATCGAATTCGTTGGATGGCCTCCTGAGACTGAGCGCGGACAAGACAAACCACATGAATAAAAACTATATTAAATAAAAGAAAACATTTTAGTTCTGAAAATATAGAATAATTAAGATAAAAAAACATGGAAATATATAAATATTTCATATTCTCAGTTGCCGTGCAGCTCTGCAGCTCTTCTAGCGTCACTGGATAGGTAGGGCATGATTTATGAACAATGTTTTGAATTGATTGTAAAAAGTAGAGAGTAAAAATTTAAAAATATACTATCTACATATAATTTATTTCATTAAAAAATATATAGTAGGTACATTTTTATGGTCCACCCTGTAGGTATAGCATTTTTTCTAAAAAAAAAATTAATTAAAAAAAATAAATTTAACTAATTTATTGATTTTGATTAAGTGGGCAATATTGTATATTATTATAATCTTGTGTGTAAATTCATTTTGGCGAAGACAACCACATCAATGCTAAATAGGATATTTTAATTATTCCTGGTTGAAAAACTGTTTCCAATTTCTGTGTACAGTTAAAAAAAAATTCGGTTTATTTTTTTAGCCTTCAAAATTTTCCAATTTGAACACAATATTTAGACATTTCCATGTAGATGTAAGCAGGGTTGTAACTTTGGACTGAAACCAAAATTATTCACCAAAACCAACACTCTGACAACACAGCATCCATCCACGCAACCACGGCCTTCCGTGATTGTTTTCTTGTATTCCGACCGCAACCTGCACAAGGCAACCTCGCTCTTCGCTTTCGCCAATCAAGCACGCGACCGCGCTTCACCTGTTTTTCATTTTCGGAAAATCGGGGAAAATGTAGCGCGTCACCCTTTTATTCCTGCAGGTGTTAAACAGAGAGGGCACAAAAGTTCCAAATAAGTCATATAGGCTTTGGAAATATAAATTTTTGAAACAGTTGTTATCGTCTAACCTTACAGTTCCATTATATAAATTCTCGGTTGCAAAATACTGATTGAATTAAAGAAATGAATGATTGTATGTTTTATTAAAGTCAAATACAGTGATTTAGTTAGTGAAAAGTGTTGGGTTTGTTTTCGGGAACTGTCAGGTGTTTTCCGGCAAAAAGTTTTGTTGTGTTTTGGAGCGCAGGAAACGGAAACATGCTTCGCAGATTTGAAAAGAGCCGCAGTGATCACCGGAAACTCGTTTGTTAAAGGTTAGTTTTCTTTTATTGTTTGCTGATTTATTTAATGAACATTATGCTGGAGTATAGGTTTTCAATAAAGTATGTCGACATGATTATTTAATTGTTTTCTGTATGGCACAATTTCGTAAGTTTACGTATTCGGAACGGTAAAGAGCGAAGTCTACACCACCTACGCGCGAAAGAAATACTGTTTTAAATGAGATATAAAAAACTAGTTTTTGGTTGTTTTGTTGACAAAAAGATAAAAGTCATAAAAGAGTCTATAATGGGTGTGTAATAAAATTAATTTTAATTGTTTGGTATATAAAAGAATGGTTACAAAAAGCTGAATAAGAATTTAAAAAAATATAAAGTTACTCATATCAAAGCTGCATAAGAACTAAGATTTTTTTTTTGCTTGCATTAAATACGGTAAATAATTAATTGTAGTTTGTACAAAAAAAATTGATATGATGTCGATATCTCACGAGGAGTGTAAATTGAGCACGACGACGTAGGTGGAGTGCTCAAGCTTCCAAGTGCGATATGGACAATTCACTCGAGTTAAACAGTATATATTTTTTCTACGACCAAACTTACGAATCTTATGTTAAAAAGATTTTAAAACGTTTGCAGGTTGCCGGGCTTAAATTTACGATCATTGGATCCAATGTTCGACGTTTTGCCGTTTAAACCACAGGATCATGTTAGAAATTATGGTAAAACCAACTAAATAATAATGACAAATGAAATTAATTTTCTATACATATTCATCAGGTTGCATTATTGAAAAAACTATTATAGATGCGTATATATTTTGTTATATTATTGATCAAATTAATAACATAATATACTATTATAAATTAGGTATATAATTTAGTGTCTTAAAAAAAAGGCGGGACCCCAGTAAATACCATAAACTGTGATTTGCTAGTACTTTATAAGAACGCCACAGAGGAATCAATTTTTATAACAATGTTATTATGGTCAACCAATGGAAAATTTCCGGATTCGTGAGAACAACGCACAGAGAAATGATAGGGCGGCGCTGTCTCCAAAGGGATTTTTTTACGCACATCAGTGGTATATTCGTAGGATATTTTTTAGGATCACTTGTGTTTGTGATCTGCTAAAAACATATTTTTTCTGTATTAGTAGGTAGGTACAATCGTGGAATTTTTCCTCAAAAATGGGAAATTTTATTTTTAAAGGCTGTGTAAACACTGTCCAGCACTGACAGTAGAACATGAAATTTTGCGTTACAATTGAATGGAATAGTCACCTAAGCGTGAAGGAAACAGCAAATATGTATCTATGTGGAAGTAGAAAAATATCTATTATACGCTCACCATGCCGTCATCTTTCAAATTAGGCTTTTTGATCCTTCGACTACCAGGGCCAGTCCCGAGGGGATCTATCTACAGCTTAACGTGGGTTCCGAACCACGATCGTCAGCCATGCGACACTCCCCCCAAAAGCTATCAACCCTAGGTTTCTTGCGTCATTACATAACCTACCGATTAGGGAGTGTGTACCTTCTTCCTCATCCCAAGAGATATTCGAGCTCATCCGATTTGGTTAGCGGCGAGAATGGGGTTGGTTGGGAGGTGATACATTTTACACACTTCCCTGCATTCTTAAACCTACTAAAATTCGGACATACTTTTTTTTTATTGTGAGGATCGAACTCGGAATGCCATGGTCGAATGCAAGTAACTCACCATTGAGCCACCGACCCAGTTGCTCACCTTGTCAAAATTGTTATTTTTTGTACATAATTCGTGAAAAAATATCAATTTTGACGTAATAAACGTATAAGGAATAGATAATTAATTACCTTAAATAGATAGGACTGGAAAAAAGAGGCAGAAGAAAATTTAAAATTAAAAAAGCTTTATGCTTCTTCTGGGATTTGAATCTCTAGCATGAAGAACCTTTTTTTTTAATAAAAATAGATAAATTTAAATGTAGGTACATCTATAAGTGGTATGCATCAGAGAACGTGGTGCATGGACTAGCAAAATAGGAAATCCCATGTAAAATTTAAGGTGTTCATCAAATATTATTGACTTCCTTGTTTATTTTTGAGTTTCATGCAGTCTACAAAGTTAGTTTTTAGTATCTTTTATATTCTAAAAATAAATAATAGCGGTATGAATTATTTTAATGAAAATACAAGCAAATATTTTGATTATTTTGTCAGTTTCAACTTCACACAAAGTTTGATCAATTTTTTAACTGTTAACCTGATAAAAGGTCATATCATTAGTTTGAGATTTATGGTGCTTTTGTTATATTCAGAACAGTATTTTTTAATTTCGTCAATTATAAATTTACATTTTTTTAAAATAACTATTAAATTCTCGATTTATGTATTCGTGCCTTGGTAACTTTACCAGCAAGGTAATTTCCATAGAAACCATTGTTAACCTTCCTAATATTGACTGACTTCATACCCCGTAAAGTACTAACTGGGGTAATTTTGTACCCCGGCTAATTTGTTGATTTTTTACTAAATTTTCTAGATATATCTTATATTTGATGTTAAATCAAACAATTAATAAAATATAAGAACAAAATATTTATTATAATAAAGTTTACAAATAAGAAAGGATATCCAAAAAGAACCAATATAACATTTTTGAAATAACACAATTTTAAAGTTTTGCACTGTCCACAAAAAATGTTCTCACTATGTTCTAGGCAAACAAAATGTTTACAGGATTCGCATTTATTGCGAGTTTTTCTGTCTTTTTGTCGAGGACAAATAACACAACGACCAGATGATCTCTTTACTAAAGGTGGTACATGAGGGCGGCCTAACTCGGGAACCACAGTGATCATGTGATCGCGGATTAGTTGTTGGATCCTCTCCACGTTATCAAATCTTTAACGTATTTGATCCTTCACAAATTCTTTTCCCAGACATAGGAGAAATTTGCGCCTAGCATCTGGGTATGACTTGTTCCGAACGGGATACTTTAGTCTCCATAAAATAAAGGAATTTAGAGCTGCGGTATCAAAGAGATGGCCAAAAATAACCATTGGCTATCTGTTTGTAGTGTATTACTTGACCATTTTGTCCGCGGTATCACCGGCGCCTTTAGTTATATTGTAGTGAAGAACTATTTCAGGTTTATATGAGTTGGCCTCATCACTAACTCTGTCTAAAGCATGTTCAGTCGATAATTTTTGCACTCCCACAAGTTTTACGGACGGAACTTTGGAAAAAATATTAGTATTGTTTAAAAACTAATTTTATTGCAAAAACTAAGTTAGAAATATATTCTAATTAGCATTTCTAAAAGGGTTGTCACGCATGATTAACGAAAACGAAATTATCTTGATTCTTTATGAAAAAAAATCAAGTTGGGGTACAAAATTACCCCAGTTAGTTTTAGGAAATTTAAGGCAATTGTTTCATTAAAAATTATCTAGCTGGTAAAATTACCAGGAGATCGATATAACGGGCCTAAATAAATCAAGTCAAAATTTCGCAAGTTAAATCGTCGAGTTATTCTCTTTAATAAATGAATATAAATTGTGGGTCTAAAATAAACAAGAGAGCCAATAATTTGATCATTACAAATTTTGCATGGGATTTCCTATGTGGCGTTGGTTTATACACCACTCTGTATATTTAAAGTCAATATTTAATTACTATTAGGCAAATATATATTCTATTGTCATCAATATTTGCTAGATTTGCTATATAAAATAACAATAATGTTCTCTGCATTTACCGAGGCATTACCTGTAGAACAAAAAGTTATATTAAAAAGTTATTGCTTTGGAATTGAGAGTAAGCAAGAATATACAGTGTTATCGTGCACAAAAAAAATTAAAGAATACGTTAAAATTAAGAAAAAGATTCCTGTAGGAGGAAAATCTCCTCCTTTAAAGGCAGCCTTAAACGCGACAGAGGAAACCAATTTCCCCGGATCCGCCAGAACAGCAAGACGTCGACTAGGAGCGTCAGATATGATATAAACAACCTAGAACTGGGCAATGTACTTGAAAAAAAAGCTTCGAGCACCAAGCACTTTGGAAATTCTAAAAGCTTGCAATTACCAATTACTGAGGAAAGTAATTTAGAGTTCTTGCAAGTACTTTAAATGACTTGAAATGCGAAACTCAATTAACAATTACCAAGCACTTGTTATAAAGAGCTTGAATTACCAATTACCGGGCACTGTGTGCTTCCAAGCACTGTACTCGAAGCACTATTTGCTTAAAACACTTTCAAGGCAATTACTGCTCTAAAACATCCACTGCATGTGTTGCAAAAAAAAATGTTTACTGATAAAAACAAAGAGTAGAATTTTGTAAGGAAAATCTCAATCAGAATAATTTTATAGGGAAATAGTAATATCTTTTGACAAAAAGCAGTGGCGGCTCGCGGTCCTAAAAAATGGTGAAGAGCTAGGTATAGTGCGGGTACTAAAACAAACATTCACTAAAAACTCTTGTAACAAAACGTCTCTCTTATTCCAACAAATTACAAACTATGTCATTAATTGGGTTCATTTTTAAAACACACAACTAAGTAGGTACGTACACTACTGAGTTAACTAAAAAATAAAAACAAAACTTTTTAATCACACAGTAAATCACGTAAAAACGATATCTATAACCGTAAGTTTCGCGAAACCTCAAAATAAATACCTTAAGAAGTGAAGTTTTACGAGTAGCGACATCTAGTCAATGTTCGACAAAGTACTTCTTTGATACTTTGAAGACTGTATACAGTAGACCGTTTCCCTTCACTCGTCGACTTCTAGCCCTACTGGTGAGTCATGATATGACGAAACGCGTCTAAGAATGAAGTTCGATGAAGGAAGGGAAACAAAACTCTTTTCATTTTAAATACCTTAAGGTTAGGCAAACCAATGTTAAAACAATGGTGCATACGACTGATCTATTTTTAAATTGCCCTTCATCATAATACAAATTGTTACATGCTGTTTTCGTGACTGACGTCACGTAACCAAAGCCACGGTGAATATCAAAGCAGTGTTAGGCGTTGGGTCTTCACTTACTTTGAGCTAACGGGCACGGTCGGCTTGGGCGCGCTAAAATGCACGAGTGTTTATAATTATTATGCATAGCTACATTCGGATTAAATTAATATTATTAATTCGAACATAATTATTTTTTAAGGGCTAAAATGGTAGCTGTATTGGTACATCAATATTTAATATTGTCGAAAAACTTTCCGCCTGGTTTTATTTTTTTTTTGTTCACCTGACGAGCCGCCACTGACAAAAAGACGTGCCAACCGTGCAAAGAAGGCAAAATGTATTTACACATAGACCCAGAAACATGAGATGTGACGAGAGATATACTAATAATACCAACAGTGGACATTTTCCGATTAATATTTTTCGGACCCAGAAGTTTTGCAAGTCGTTCAGGGAGGACTCACGGCTGCTGTTCATTGAGATATTATTTATCGAGTCATGATTCCATTGGTCGGAGTCCAGTACGACAATGCACCAATCCACACGGCTAGAATTAAAAATTCAATCGAGAAAACATCGTTTTCATATAGGCATTTTTTTAGATCGAAATCTGTAAGAAAAAAGCAATAATATGGTCTTTAAACATTTAAACCCTCGAGTCATGAAAATCACCAATGTTTGCACAAAAAAACGCATTTAAACTTTCCTCCCATGCACGAAAACGTTGAAATTGTGTTGACAGAAAGTTTTAGGTATGAAACTTTGTACACAGTGGCGCGGGGAGAGAGGGGAAAGGGGCAGAGCCTCATAGAATGGTGTAACTTACCCATCAAATAACGTTTGGTCCCTCAACATGGCACTCATATAATGTGTCGTTCGGAGGTATGTGGATGTTATGGTGATTGTAATATGTATGCAATCAATTATGACTCAGGTTTTAATATAACAAAATGATATTCAATGTCACGCAATATTACAATTATTGTTACTATATTGTTGTAATATTAAGTTAAAAATATCGCGGAGTGACGTAGATATGCCTCTTTTGTCCATGAAAAGCTATATCTTTTTGTGATATATTTTATTTATGTTTATTTTTATGTAATATTGCCTAAAATTTACGCCATATTGTACTTGTTGGATCCCCAGCTGCGTTCGGGTGAGACTACAAAACCTGGTGGGCGACATCTACAGTGTCAAAGTGGACACTTATATTAATTGCCTATCACTTTGTGATGTTAAGGAAATATAACTTAATAATATTAATCTAAAATAAGAAAAATAATGTCAGAAAATTTGACAAAAAGCAAAAGCAAAAGTCTGATTTGTAGAACTCTGCTTTTATGAAATTTTCCCTTTTGCTTTTGTCAAATTTTCTATAGATTCACTTCCTTTTGAATAAAATTTCCAACTTATCTAGAGGTGACTTGACTGAAGAAGACGAACCGAAGTCGAAAGAAATATCCAAACTTAACAGGTTTTCAAACCAAAGAATATTTTTTCTTCTTTGGACTCTAAGACTTTTGCTTTTGAACAAAAGGAAAATGCGCCACAAATTCCTGGAAATTTACAAAATTCCAAAAGTTCTTTTGCTTTTGTCAAATTGAGGTAGAAGCAGTAAACTGGAATTCGGGTTTTACCTTAACCCAACGACGTTTAGGGTGCAATATGGATGTTCTCGACCTTCCGGGTCTCATAAGTTAGGCAAAGAAGCCTAAGAGCTAATTTAATTATAAAAATAATGTCTTCAGTACCTACTTTTAAAAATGTAACAGAAGATACCAAATGTTGTTGTAATATATGTTTGATGGGTAATGTCTAATAAGCTGTCTGGTCATTTGCCCTTACAGTCAAGACAGATAATACTACCAAAAATCTAAACATGGGTTAAAAAAAAATTAATTAAATTATGAAAATAGATAATAGTTTGGTGAATTTTTTACGGAATTCGGACATTGTCCCAAAATATTTGTATCTACGGCGCATGACCTACAACGCTTATGGGCCTTTTGTTTTTCCATGACCTTCTTATTATCCCCCCCGACGAAATCTGTAAATACACCACTGCTTGTACAATATGAGAAAATCTATGTTAGTATTTAAAAAGAAAAGCTAAAATTATTTGTTTACTTATCCTGTATAAAACGTAGCTTGATGATTATTCAGCTTCTAAATAAGCAATCACTCAAACTTTTCTATCTAAATTGGCCGTAATTCGCCATAGGCAGAGTTTAACGCGGCTATAAATTGTTTTTTATAATATTAGAGATTCGATATTTCCGTAGAAATTTGACAGACTCGTATTTTTTAAATTTATAATTCAAACAGTTTTGTCGAGAAACTTATTGGAAATCTTTGTGAATAAGACTGGAAAGTTTTAATCCACCGATCTCCACATTTTCTTGAATACTTCATAAAGTTCGCATTTGCGATCATAAATATTTTTAAAGGCCAAAGTAAACTTTAGAAAATTTAAATTTATTGATTACTCGCACGTACGAGTAGATACTTTAACATATTTAGAAGTTTTGCAATATCTTTTATAACTTTATAAGTTTAAATTATGTCATATTGTTCCCATAAAGTTGGCTATATGTTTTACAGCAACTATGGGCGGAAATGTCCCTGCTACAGAATACATTTTCTTTAAAATTTATTACAGCTTTCGAGCTATTCTACTTCGATATTACATTTCGACGCCATTGTACTCTTGAATTTTACATTAAATTACTTAACGTTTCATTGTCTGATAATTGAACATTGCATGAACTAAACCATTCCACTAAAGCAGTCCTATACAGGACAGAGTGTCCTGAAAGGTTAGGCCAATAATTTTTATAAATCAAGTAAACGGGATAATTCAGGGTCTTATGGAACTTACTTATTGTTTCCTATATTAAAGGATCTCTGATCCCTTAGCCTTAGACCAATGCGGTGCTGCTTTGACCACATATATATATGTGGCTGTGACGGGTTGACCGCGATGCCACAGAACACAGCGGTAAAAAGCATGACCCACACATACATATACATACACTATATTGCCAATACAAGCAGCCGCGCGAAGCAAGAAGGCACCCATCGTGCGATTCAAAATAACCTGAACTTGGGCCCGTGGCGCTTGCGCAGTAGGAAAAAAGTTAGGCAACCGACACGATATTTAATAGAACGTACCGGCGAACCGGCTCGCCGTTGTTTTGTATTCTTATTCATCGCCATCTTTTGTTTCGTTCGTTCGTGTATGGTTATAATTTTCAAGTTTTGGGTTTTAATATTTATAAAACTTTATTTTAGACATTTTTTTTTGTTAGTTTGTAAGTTGTTAGTCGTTTCCATCTTTTTTTATGTTGTATTCGTTCGGATGTTCCGTGTGTGATTGTGGATAATATTTTTAAGTTTTGGGAGCGAATTTAAGTATAAAACTTTACCAGACATTTTGTTTTTGTTAGCGACTTGTGTCTCAAGATGGTGATCCTTTATTGCACGAATCGCGGTTCAATTCCAGAAATAAGGTATTTCAGGTATGTAAAATATTGGTTATTTAGTTTTATTTGACCATAAACTGTACACACCCGAACTAACGGGTGAATTTAAATAAAAGGTTGTAAAAATATTTTGAGGGTCGGTCCTGTCTAATGTTTACATCAAGAAGCAAATTTCCGAGCTGCGCAAACTCATCTTCCTACAGTGGTGTCATCAATGAAGTAGCAATATAGTGTATGTATACAGGGTCCTGCATCTTACCTCCCGTCTTCTATAGCTCACTTATTAATTAAGTTAGGATTTTGATACTTTGCAAACTTTAGCTGTAATCCTAGAACGCATTTCAGGAAAATATTTTTGTTTATACAGGGTGTTCCAAAAAAGTGTGACGTCATAATGATCTATTTTTTTTAGATTACATGCTATAAATATTCTTACTTACTTGGATGCCTTTTATAGTTGCCTACATACCCCCAAAATATTAATGAAAGCGGCTCAGTATTATAGGCGAAAAAAAATAAAAACTAAAAATAATCAGTTTTGCACCTCTGATTTTTAAAATTTATTTTTTTTCGCCTATAATACTGAACCGATTTCTTTAAAATTTTAGGAGTATAAAGGCAACTATAAGAGGCATCCAAATAAGTCAAAATATGTATGGCATGTAATCTAAAAAAAATAGTTCCTAATGACGTCACCATTTTTTGGAACACCCTGTATAAACAAAAATATTTTCCTGAAATGCTTCCTAGGATACAGGTAAAGTCTACAAAATATCAAAATCCTAACTTAATTATTAAGTGAGCTATAGAAGACGGGAGGTGATGTGCAGGACCCTGTATATGTGGACCCATATCGCTGCAGTGTTCGTACTTGCGTTTTCCGCTGTAACATTTTTTTATTTTGATATCGTCGTTCACACCGCTGCGCTCACCGCCACGTCATTAGCCACATGTGTTTAGTGTAACCTGTGTAATTGGTTTGTACGAAAATAAATATAATTTCGTTTTGCATCTTTACATAACTAAGGCAATAAAGTATGGTATTCTTCATATTAGGTTTCTTTGTAATCTTTCTTAAATTATAGTGTTCTAACCACTGGGATTGGTCAGTTTCGGACGGATATGACATTATATTCGTTAAATTAATGTTAGTCACTTACATGTAGTAGTAGAGTGGAAAAATACGCTAGCAATGACTTTTTTCCGATAAAATGTTGTTGTATTTTTATTTTTACCCCCTTTCCCCTGTTTGTTGGAACGCCCATGAATAATGCTCTTTTATTTATAGCTGCAATAATAATTTAAATCACTTCGTTGTATTTAAGTCTAATCCTTAGGTTCTTTTATATGGTCACGTGCATTTATTGTGAAACAGACACTTCGACTTAAATGTCTTTTATTAAGAACTGTAAATTATGTGTTAAGAATATAAGGTGACATTAGAGGAAGTCAGTGGTCTTGTATGACATCCGCTTTGGAAACATTACGATCGAGTGGGTTCCTATTGTTGGCAGTGCTATTGTCTATATTTGTGAAGAAAAACGTATGTCGGATACGTGACGCCGAATCGTAATGAACTCGCATATGTAAGGTAATATTTGAATCGCTCCGCTCTACCGAAAAATATTTTCTCGGAAATATCGTATAATGAGAGGACTTCCCTTCAGTTACCTAATTTTTAGAAAGAGCAAAATAATTAATTATTTGAGCTTGACAATTCGTTGTAAACAATTGATGAATGCCAAAATCTCGCTAACTGAATTGAACTGCCGCTATAAGTAAGTACAGTAAGTACATACCCACCAATTGAAAAATAATCAGTAACCACGGAGGGTAATAATATAGTGGTTATTTTGCATACTTTTTGGCGTCGGGACTGCATGTATTTTATGATATCGTATCTAGTGAAGAAGGCGGAAAGCGCCGCAAGCGAAAAATTTTCGAGGCCACGCTCAATATTTGTTTAAAATTCACCTACTATCAAATTATTACCTCTCCTCCTCTTTCCTTTTTTTTCTAATATTCCCAGCTGGCTCTTTATTTAAAAAAAAAAACATTTTTTATATTTGTGAAAAATATGAATATTGGTGTCAATCCAAAATTTTAACATAAGACGTATATATGACTCTAACCAGCGTTTTTCGGGCTCGATTTTTTATGATTAAAAATAAAGTAAATATCGCTCATCACGCCTAAATTGATGATTTTTTCAGAAATCATGTATTTTAGGAGCTTAGATCTAAGAGCAGTTTTTGGTGTAAACGCTTAGGTTTTTAACTACTACTTTTTAAGTGCCGTTTTGTATATTCATAATAAAGCATTCTCGTTTCTTCCCGCACTATTTTTTATATCTATTATAAATTATTACACTTCTTCCATAAAAAATGTTTCAATTAAAATTTTTACTTTAATTTTTCCCTTTAAAAATAAATAGGTAATTGTTTTTTGTTTTTATTGTAAAAATATTTTATTGCATTGGGTTATATTTTTGTTGATTTAAATTAGCTCTAAAAAAAGGAAAACAGAACCCGGAACCCTCCTCCCTAAATACGCCACTGAACATAAGTAGTCTAAGTTTTGCACTAAACGAAGATTTAGTTTATTCTTTGTTCCAGTTTCATAAATTTATTTGGCGTGAATCTCAAAACACACGAGTTTTTATTTATTCAAAAATATGTAAAATTCTATTTTTGCACAATGGGTTTCTACCTTTTTATGGGCAAAACTGCATCATAAATTTAAAGAAAAAAATAGAAAATTCTGCTTGTCCTTAGAAACTTAATACAAGTATCATTGGTTCTGACTGGTTCACCGGTTGTCGCATGTAAAATTAACCCATTTTTGCCCTCCGTAGGTCCTCAACCACCAATAGGTTGAGTTAGAGGCCTGAACAGATCGGGTTTTCATCCTGGGTCGGGCTGGGCCAGACCGGGCCACTTAATCATAATCATCGGGTCTCACGGGCCTGCTGTGCCGGCGAGTCTTTCGGGTCAGCCTTGGTTTGGGTATGTGCTTTTTTTTTAAAGAAATGTTTGTAAAATAATTTTTAAGAAAATCTGATAAAACACCGTGCCATAATTTTCTATCTGGGCCTCAATAATTTTATTCGGATCTGCCGGGACTTTCGGCCCTGCCGGGCTGTTAGATGACTGGTCGGGCCGGACTGGGCCACATGCCAAAATTCGTGCCCGTGCAGGGCCCTAGGCTGAGTAGGCTTTAGTATATTCGACAAAGTCCATATTTTTGTTCCAAGAGTTCTTTTTATTTATTTTCTTATGATAAAAATATCAAAAAGTACAAACACAGACAACTTTATTTTTTGTTTCTTTGTACACTACAACAAATATCAAAATCAAAGCCCATTGCATTTATTAGAATAAAGTTACTAAATATAGTTTAAATAGTTCGAATTTTGCTGCCCTAGGCTGAGTAGGCGTTAGCCTAGGGCGGCAAAATTCGAACTATTTAAACTATACTTAGTCTTTTTGAAACCTGGTTCTTTGAGCAAATAAATTTAAAAAAAAACAGTTATTTTAAATAAAACCGATCGGTAACGATTCTTACTGTAAATTTTTAACAAATCGACGTCATCGCGCCTGTTTTGCAATTTTAAAATTGATCGAATTTGTGCACGATTTCAATGAACTGCAGACTCACAAGACAAGACTTAACAATTTAAATGCCAAAAACTATCAAATATAACAATAGTGAAAAAGCAAATTGTTTTTTTTTTTTTTATGATAAAACACCTGCACTGTAGGAGTGCGAAAAAAGCGATTTACGTTGGTCTTGAAACGTTGAAGATTGTATTCATTGGAAAACACGACCTCAGGAAGATCATTCCACAAAGATGACGTTCTCCAGATGAAAGAATTCTTGAACAATGAAGCAGCGGCGGCGCCAGGGGGGGGCCAGAGTGGGCACCGGCCCACCCTAGAAATATGAGTGCCCACCCTGGTGCCCCCCCAAAATTGATGGATCCGGTTTTGTAATGGAATTTTCGGGGGAAGAGGGACTTGGCTATAAAAGTTTTGATGAGTGGTTGTATATGGTATTTTCAAGAGAACGATGACCTTTTTTTTAGACATCACTTAGAACAAGAGTTGTAGAGCGTCGGGAGGCCGGCCAACTTTTTTTTTTTTTTTTAGGAGTCACTTTTATTTTGGATAGTGCCCACTCAAAAATCATCAAGCCCATTTGTGCCCTCCTATCCCAAAAATCCTGGCGCCGCCACTGCAATGAAGTTCGAGGAGTACTAAGCTGAACAACATATGGATGAGCGGCAGTGGTTCGCCGTGTATTTCTGTTTTGCATTGCTCTAGGTGGAATCAAGTGGGCAATGTCAGTCGAACACCTGCCATGGAAATATCTGTAAAAGAGAGCCAAATCACCAACCTGTCTTCGATGCTCCAGGCTATCGAGGGTCTTGGTCAGCTTGGGGTCGCCGATCAGACGAACGGCTCTCCTTTGAATGGAATCCAGTAGCCGAAGGGTGTGCTTGGGTGCAGAGCTCCAGACGTGAGAGCAATATTCTAATGATGGTCGAATCTGGGCTTTGTAGAGTGTCAAAAGTTGATGAGGTGTGTACAACCTTTTGATGCGGAAAAGTACACCAAGTTTCTGTGCAGCTGCCTTGGCAATTGCGGCAACGTGATCATGCCAAGACGTATTACCTCCCAAATTGACCCCCAGCAAATTAATAGACGGTGCCAGGGGAATTGCGTGTCCTGCCATGACTATATCCGGTTCTGCAATGTTAACCTTTTTGGAGAAGACTGCTGCCTGGGTTTTCTTAGCATTAAATTCGACTTGGTTACTGTCACCCCAAGCCAAAATTTCTTCCAGGTCATTGTTGAGGCGCAATACTTCATGCTGCCTCCGAAGATGTGCGTCGGCAGCGGATGTTTGGGGAGTCAAGGTAAAAGATGAGACAAGTGTGCTGTCATCAGCAAAGCTATAAATTGGATTTTGGGTTTTCACTAGAAGGTCGTTAATATACAGTAAAAAGAGGGTAGGCGACAATATGGACCCTTGAGGAACACCGGCATTGATGGTGAAGGTGTCTGAGAGAAACCCGTCAATCGCCACTTGCAGAGAACGGTTCTTAAGGAAGCTGGTTAACCATAAACAGAATCCATTAGGCATACCGTAGGATCGCAATTTACTTAGAAGCCCATCGTGCCAAACACGATCAAAAGCCCTAGAGATGTCCAGTGCAACAGCCCGGGATTCTCCATGATGTTCGATGGTGTTTCCAAAGATGGGTGGTGACATATGCCTGAAGGTCACCTGTTGATCTGGACTTACGAAAACCGTATTGATGGTCGCTGATAATGTTAAGCCCTTCCAGATACTTTAGGAGTTGTTGGTTAATAGCTTTCTCCATTACTTTTGAAATTACTGAAAGCAATGCGACGGGTCGGTAGTTGCTTGGCAGGGTCTTTTTACCTTTCTTTGGAATGGGTTGGACACGCGCCGACTTCCAGCAGGATGGAAATATTCCTTTTTTGTGAGATAAGTTGAAAAGTCTACAAAATACTGGTGTAAGTTCATCAGCGCATGTAAATGTGTGCGTAAATGCGTGTGTAAATTACTATGCGAAATTTTAAGTCTTTTATTATAAAATTTATACGCAATTTAAAATATAATAAAATATCACATTCGCAATGTAAATTTAGCCTACGGGCGGACAAATGGTAAATCCGACCCTGCCTCCGCTGTCACTGAGAACATGGCGACCCATTCGACGGCACTTCGAAGTTCCCTTTTGACCGTTCACCATTTTGCCAAGAACTACAATTATTCGTTTGTTTGTTTTTCTTGGATGTCAATTTGTAATTATTTGTACATCTTGTTTTCTTTCGTGGAAAGGGTATTGTACATTAGCGGTGTGGGCGATATTCACCTCCTGAAGGCACGCCACTGCATTTTTCTTAACATAAACTTCTAAACCGCTTGGATGACATACCGGGACGACTGTGACTCCCTTGAAGAATATACATAAAAGAAAGAAATTGACATACTTGAACAATGCAGAAAATAATGTTAATTTTATATTACTATTATCAATTTGACATTTTGAAGAGGTATCGAAACCCAATCCAAGTTGTATACCCTTTATAATCTCCTGCGAGTATTCTCTGTAATTTATTTCACTCCTACAATCATTGACATTCTTTCTGCCAAAACATATGCTATAAACGCTGTTGAAAACATATGTCGTTGCTATTTTTAAAACAATGGAGAATAAATTTCTCAAACGTTTCAAGTTTAGCTGATTTAAAAAACGAAAATGTTTAAGCAATTCTAGTTTAAAAAAAAATGTTTAATTCAGAAATACTATAGTTAGTATTCTGGTGTTTGATTTTTTTGTCAACTCCTTTTCATTTTAAATTTTAATCTTCAACCCATTAGGAAGAATGTGTGTTAACTTTAACACACCTGTGAGGTATAATTTCGAAGGTGTTGCTTTTTTTTTATCTGGCATTAATATTAATTCTCCATATTTTAAGCCTACACCTACTCAGCACGGATTCTGGTACACAGTGCTAATGTAGTCGATAAAAAATGTTTAAACAACATATAATTTTGCTGCTAGACTTTTTTGTAGGTTCTAATTGGTGTTAATTATTCGGAAAAGAACATTCTTGGTTTAAAACTAATAGTATGGCAATAAATACAATTATTTTTGTTTTCTTGGCCGTTTTTAAGTAAATTATTAATTTTTTCCTGTGTTTTCTCAGACTAATTAAAGAGAAGAAGCTATTATTGTTTGTACATGTACATATTAGCTAAAAGGCACATTTTCGATACAAGTAAGTCTCAGTGATTAAGCGTGACGCGCGGAGAAGTGGATGCGATGGAGGAGGAGGAGCCGGGCCCGCTCTAGCAATAACGCCGCCCTTGTCAAAACAAAACAAAAAATTGCCGCCTTTTTCCTAGTCTCGCACATAATTTCGAAAGTGTTTTTTCTAATTTAAAAAAATAAAACACTTGCCAGGTATTTTTAATTAAAAAAAAAATATTGAATTTTTTTTTATTGCGTATTTATTGCACATAAATAAATTCTAGATACTAACAAAGTGAAAATTAACAAAAAAACATTAAACTTTTTAGGCAATCTCATTGCACATTTGAAACATATGTTTAAAAAAATTAAGCCCTTTGCTGCGACGTCGTCATGACCGAAAAAAGCACCGGTGCCGGCGTTGTTCGGCATGCTTTGTCGAGGAATTGCTTGATATTTTAATAATATTAAAAAGAAAAGGGATCGGTTGAAATAGTCACTGTTTAAAAAATAAAACAGCAAAACAAAGGAAATTAATGTTGTTAACTGAGAATTGGAATGGTTCAAACTTCAAATATACGTAGGAACGTAAGTAGGCAAAACGGGGATTTATGATGTTTTTTAGAATTATCATGCCGCTCTTCCAACTTGCCGCCCTGGGCAGGGGTCCAGGTTTTACCCCCCTAGAGCGGGACCTGGGAGGAGAACCCAGTGGCGTAGCCAGAAAATATGTTCGATGGGGCTCATATTTCCTAACCAAGTTTTTTAGTGTTTGGGTTTTCAAGTTAAAAATAAAATTATATTGATTTGTTTATACATAATATAATATTATCGGGTTGCATAGAGATTTTTAACAATAATTCACGAACCATCAACTTTGCTTGTGGCATGAATGATTGATGATGATTACATGACTATGGCATCAATAATTATCGATTATAGTTAATATATTTTTTGTTTTTCAATAAATAAAAAATAAACCTTATTTAATTATTTTTTTGCTCTGTAATGCTTTTATTTCAAAATTTTTTTGAAAAGTTTTAAAATATTTATATTTATTAGTATAACTCCCTACAAGTTTGTATAAAAATATTATATATTTTTTTTAATTTGAAATTTTTTTATGGTCCAAAAAAGGGGGTTTTGGGCGTGGCACCCGAAAATTTTTTCGACGCTAGTTAATCAAGGTGCTTGTGCCCCCACCCCCCCCCCCCCCCCACCTAAATTTCTGGCTAAGCCACTGCTTCCAGGAAACACATTCATTGTATTTTCCTTAATTAAGTGTAAAATAGCAGATAAAAACTTTTTTTTATAGGGAAATAGTACTTTCAATGTAATTTATTATTACATAACCAACATTCATAAATTGTTCTGGCTATACCTCTCTGCTTTCCGCAATGAGCGCGGTAATCTTTATAAGACCATTCTTCAGGTCTTTGTGAAATGCTCGAACGCAGGCAGAATATTAATACGGCTACCTTTGTGGAATTATTTTTACTTTTTAGAAACATATGTTTCGATACGGAGCAACTGTCGAAAAATGTCTTTTAAAAATTGCTTAAAATTTATTTTCTGGTGGCAAGAAGTGGTTAAGGAACATACAAAAGAAGAAAATTTAAAGGTATACTGGACGTAATAGGTTCGGAGTGAGTTACCGACATTGCTGTCGGATTTTTGTAATTTATTTCTGATTTATTTTTTGTTGCTTAGGTATTTCTTGAAATTGTCCTTTCTACTATAATAGTATTTATTATAAAATAGTAGAATTTAGTGTCCGTTAAAATATATAAACAAAAGAAGCTTAGCGGCAAGCGGACAGAGTAGTGCGTCTATCTTTTGCATTAAAGTACACAGGGACTCCAAAGGTAATGGAATCCCTTGGGCACAGGTAGACAATGACAGGCTGTTTCGTTCTTGTTAGAACTCATCAGAAAGTCATAACCCGTAAGCGACCCCCAGTACAGCGAGCCTGTTCTTTCAAGGCGCTTTTAAGAAATAAAAACGCGATGAAAACCCAGTAGCGCCATCATAAGGAATCAATTCAATGCAAAAGATATAGCCATCTAACGTGAAAACGTAGAAATATAAATAAATCTAAATAAATTAAGCACGGAACGGCCACTTCACCAGTATAGGAAACATTTTTCGCTTCTCCATACAGCTCCAAGCTTTGTGGATTCAGATCTAGATCGCGCTGCAGTCACCCACTGGTTTTGCAGCACTATTCCGTAAATGCCGTATGTAAGTATAAATAAAATAGTAGAATTTAGTGTCTGTTAAAATATATAAACAATAGAAGCTTAGCTTAGTGTACTTTAATGCAAAAGATAGACGCACTACTCTGTCCGCTTGCCGCTAAGCTTCTTTTGTTTAAGTACCTATTTATTATATTCAGCACTAATATATAATTTTAACAATATCTCTCAATCATAAAAATATTACAGAAGAAGAATTTACTTTCATTTCGTCAGATCCATCCCTAGACGCGTTTCGCCATATCAGTAGAGCTAGGATCCGACGAAAGAAAGGAATAACTCAAAACTGCTTATACAGTATTTGATGGGGGCACACCAGCAATGGTATTAAGATACTCTAGGAATAAAAATATTCCTAGAGTTTAACAAACTTTTTTTAAAAGCATTTAAAAAGACCCTGCGAAAGCAGAAAGTTTAAAACCATACGATACGAAGAGTTATTTTATTTACCAGTCGTGTTACCGATTAAGAAATTAAGAAAATAATTGTCAATAAAGTAGTAGAGTTTATTGTCCGTAAGTAAAATGAAAAGAACGTTTTTAGCGGCAGGCGGACAAAGTAGTACATCTTTCTTTAGCATTAAAGTACACAGGGACGCCAAAAGTGGCGGATTCCCTGGGGCACAGGTAGACAATGACAGGCGTATTGGGAATTGTTTACAGGTTTTGGCTGAAAGTATTGTTATTTTCTGATCGAACTAATTTGAGCGCAGATGCACTTTCTTATTTCAAAAATATTCAGTTTTACACTCATTTCTAGATACTTATTATAAGATTTAATGCATAAAATGTACGACATACCTATAAAATGAATGGTTGGTGCTTTGCCATCCAAATATTGGTCCACCGCGATATTTTCCAATATATTTTGAACGGGGATCCAACTCCAATCGATCTTTAAACTTTTATTATACGTAACAGATATAGAAAATTAACTGGTAATTATTCCTTTAAAAATGGAACATGAATATGAGTATATAAAACCAGATAAGACAGACGAAATTATAGGATTTCTAGAAAAAAATTAATTTCATTTTTTACTAAAAGTTTTAAGGATATGTTATTTTTACACTATTGCCACTTCTCTTTCCACGTTAACAGTGTTGCTAGTTTGTAAATTGGCTATTATTTTGAAAAGCTTTAAGGCCTTTTTACATTGGGTGCAATTGCAAGAAAAATGGCCTGGAAGCATGCGCTTCGACGACGTTTTAATCAGCTGATGCAGGGTTTAAACGGGAAAACGTGCATCAGCTGATTTAAACGTCGTCGAAGCGCATGCTTCCACCCCATTTTTCTTGCAATTGCACCCAATGTAAAAAGGCCTTTACCATAGCGAAGATTAAAAGATCATATTAAAGCACAAAGGCCGTGTTTAACTGTTTAAAATGAATTATCCAGCTATTTTGTTATAAATTGGTAAAAATGGTAAAATTTGAAAACAATGAACTAATTATATGGTGCTAATTTATTGTGGGTGTCGTAAAAGTGCGGATGTTTCTTCTCTACACTCAGAAGTTTTCTTAATGTTATTCAACTGGCAAGTTAGGCAGAACCGTATTACCCGTAACCATAATAAATGAATGTAAGTACTTTATTTTTGGGTTTTTTGAAAAAAGGTATTTGAAAATGTTGTTTATTTTAATGCCTTCTATACGCAGCTAAAAAAGAAGTATCAACTTAAGAATCACTCTGTATAATTGATCTAATATCACAATAATTTAAAAGAAACATTTAATTCTCCATTCACTGTTTAAAACTTTTAAAACCGTCCATGGACCTATAAGGCAGTGACTTTTCTCGGCATAGACCAAATTTTCATTTGTAACAGAAATTCCCAATACCCCAAATTAATTTTTGAACTAATTTTACATTCAGTAAGGATAACGCGGGTAATTTCCAAACGTAATCCAAATAAAATGCAAATTAGAAAAAATAAAAAAACCATCAGGGCGCCAAAGTATCCATTCCGAAACTTCTTTACATGTCTCTCATTTGGGATCCTGACACTTTTGACTACCTATTAAGAAATAAATAAACTCGAGACTCCCAACACCAGTGAGCAGGTATACACGGGAAGGGAGATAGCATCTTTCGTTTATCGTTTTTTAAGTGTTACGAGGGTTAATAAAAACGTATGAGGGTGATTCCGTACTTTATAGGAATTTTTATGTTTCTTTAGTTTTTTCCCATTTGAAAAGGGAAACCCAATCTAACAAATTATAAAAGTGCCTATTGTTAGCTGGCTATTATACAAGGTGTCCTTCAAATGACTGTACAACGCTTTACCACAAATTCCTTAACCAAGATTAAGGCGATCTAGGCAAACTTACCCACAGGGGCGATTCTACGGGAGGGCCTGGGGGGCCCAGGACCCCTCAACATTTCTGAAGAAAACTATAAAATTCATGCCACTGATAAAAAAAAATTCCGGGTGCTTTATTATTTACATAATTTGATACAATTTGAGCAAGATTATAAAAAATTTTGGGCTGTGGCGTTAATTGCTTGCGAAGGCTACCAAAAATTGTGGCTGCGCCCAGTGTCGTTTATAAAGGGGGGGGGGCTGCCGGGCTGCATTTTCATTTCACCCATGGGCTCTTAATTTAAATCTTTAAATAATGTATTCTTGGCTTAGATTACAAAGGTCTTGTAGGAAAGTTTAGCTTTTAAACTTTTCCTTCTAAAAGTCCTGTTTTATATAGAGATTAAGGTTTCACACGCATATCGTTTTAGTTATTGATTTTTGATGCAATTTTAAAGGAAAACGAGTAAAAAGAATAATATTTTATAGAATTTTTTTATTATATACTTGTCTGTTCCGTTTTCCCTTTTTTAGAGCTATTTTAAATCAACAAAAATATAACCCAATGCAATAAAATATTTTTTCAACAAAAACAATTATTAGGTATTTATTTCTTAAGAGAAAAATTAAGGTAAACATTTCAATTGAAACATTTTTAATGGAAGAAGTGTGATAATTTATAATAAAAAAAATAGTGCGGGATAAAATGAGAATGCTTTATTAGGAATATAAATATAAGGCACTTAAGAAGGAGTATTTCCAAATCTAAGCATTTGCACCAAAAACTGCTCTTAGATCTACGCTCCTAAAATACATGATTTCTGAAAAAATCATCAATTTTGGCGTGGTGAGCGATATTTACTTTATTTTTAATCATAAAAAACCTAGCTCAAGAAATGCTGGTTAGAGTCATACCTACGTCTTATGTTAACATTTTGGATTGACACCAATATTCATATTTTTCACAATAATTGTGAAAAATATTTTTTATAATTATTATAAAAAATGTTTTTTTTGTAAATAAAGAGCCAGCTAGGAATATCAAAAAAAAACATAAAAAAAAAAATTTAATCCAACTATGCAAAGGGGGAGAGGTAATAATTTAATTTTCGAAATTTGATAGTAGTTAGGTGAATGTTAAACGAATTTTGGGCGTGGCCCGCGGCGCCTTCTTCGCTAGGTACAATACCATGGAATACATATAGTCCCGACTATCCCTCCCTTCAGAAAAAAAAATGTCCTACTTACGCCCACCCAGCCCCCCCCCCCTCACCCTTCCCGAGCATATTTTCTGGCTACGCCAATGTGGTGCCCCCCCAATATTTTGGGTCTAGAACCGCCCCTGCTTACCTACAATATATGCAATATTGCTTCGTTTTGACGCTACAGGGCGCTAAAGTTTTCAAATTGATGTCGTTCCTTTAGAATAATTTCTAAACGCCTCTCTCGATTTCCACTAATTTTGGGACTATGAGTGACTAATATTAATAGTGTGTTTTGATGTATACGCCATCTTTTTTTAATACCTACAAATTTAAAAATGGCGGTTAAAAAATAGGTAAGTTTGCCTAGATCGCCTTATTTTTGGTTAAGGAATTTGTGGTGAAGCGTTGTACAGTCATTTCAACGACACCCTGTATATTTCTTTAAATTTTCTAGTAAAATATACTTTTTTTTTCAAAGCTGGAAAACATAAAAAAAGTTCGTTATGTCTTCTTTCTTGTTTTATTAACAATTTAGTGCTGGGTCCACCCTAATAATATCTATTAATAGTAATTTTACTTTTTATCAACCCCCGGTAAAATCTTATTTTAGGTTATCCGTTTTATCAAGTCGAATGCATTATTGACAAGATATTTGAATTAGGAGTGCCGTAACGTAAGTCCCACGCACCGTGACCCACGTACGGCTTTGAAAACGCCACCTTAAATCCGACACCAAAGAGCTCCATTCAAATTATAGTCCAAGAGCTCGAGACGAAAAGGTGTAAGAGCTTTTGACAGATTAATATTTTCCATTGAGATAGAATAACCAAGGAGGCGACATCACGTGACTAAAAGTGACGCCATATTGGTACGACACTTATGCCATTCGTATAGTCAGCTGTTCGATCTATCATAATCGAGGTTTTTTTAGATTTTATGAGAAGTTTTTTTATATTTATTTAAATCCATTGCTACTGTGTGATAGATATTAATTATTTCTTGTGCCGTGCGAAGTGTGCCAGCAGAAATGCTGTGGATGAGAAGAAAACGGCGAAAATTACGTTTCATAGGTTAGTTTGGGTGCTAATTGTTCCCTATGGTTTGTTTAGTTACAATTTTATTTACATTATTAAATAACAAAAACAATGTAAAAACAATACATCTACAATTAATAAGTTAAAGCAGCTATGGACTTTTTAGGACTAGCCGCTTAACTGCAATTTCACCATTTGTTTATTGATACAGGTAATTATCTTCTATGTGCGAAATAAACACAACTTGTATGTTGGGTTCCGCAAAGATTTTTAACCAGAATTAACTAACCAACAACGTGGACTGTGACATAAATTACATTGGCAGCATTATTTACTTACAATATTTTGAAATTAAAAATTTAGGCAACCGGACCACCATGCCACTACTCGTCTTCGTATAACAAGTCACATGGTTCAATAACTGTAACAAGATTTTTTTTAATTTTTGCTGCTGTCGCATGTAAGTCAAATTTTATGGATTAAAGTTTATTTATTAAAACATTTACAACTCATTTTTCATCCCATTACCAATTCCAATTCCATTACAAAGCTGTTCATTACTTAATTAAATTATATTATTCTAGTTGACCCAAGCATTTTTAGAATTGTTCAAAATAATTTTAATCAGGCCCTTATGAATCGGCCATATTGGTATGACACTTAGCCCCGCCCTCTGATACGGTTTCTCGCAGACGAAATTGAATGGTCCTTGTTTATTCTATCTTCATGATATTTTCAGTAGGGCAAAAGCGCCGCAGGCAAATCGGCGAAGGCGAACATTTTTTTGGGTGTCACGCCTAAAAACCCTTTTTTTGTACAATCAAAAAAAATTTCAAAATAAAAAATACCTACATTTAAAGAAACCTATAGTGAGTTATACAACACTAGGTACACTAATATAGGTAATATAAAACAGATATTATACTTGTTAAACAAAAACTTCTTCATAAAATAAGCATAATTGAGCAAAAAAATATAAAAAAAAATGTATATTTTTTATTTATTGAAAAAACAAAAATTAATCATAAACTAAAAGCACAACAAATTTTTTTACCTGAAACTAAACCGTAATTCGTCGCCTGTTTTGACAAAATATATTGATTATTTCATATATCAATGTGGATTATTTTATGAATACTTATTTAAGCCAAACTTGTTGTACGCTCTTCGCCTGAATGGTTTCTTGATATGTTTTGAATATGTTTAAAGTGGAAAAACTTCTTTCTGCTGAAGCTGTAATTACTGGTGGGAGGATAATTTGTTATTTTATTTGGCGCGTTATTGATAGCGTTGCCGTCAAAGATTTCTTATGTTGCCCAATTATATTTTTTGGAGATTTCGGGGGGGGGGGGGCTTCCTCTGGCTACGCCACTGCACTTAACAGATGCCTTCTATGACTAAAGCATAATCCAATCTGAAAATATTAACCTATCAAACGCTCTTGCACCTTTTCGTCGCCAGCTCTCGGACTATTACTATCTCCAGTACACAAGTCAATGAATACTTAATTAGTTGAGTTTTAATTTTTAAATATTGTGTAATGGCTTTAGGTACAAACTTAAGCGAAAACTGGGCATAATAAGAGCCGTGTTTTGATTTGTTATTGGTTGAATTATGGGGTCCACTTTGGGATTTAATGAATTTGGGTAATACCTCCTGATGAGGTTGTGAAATATAATATTATATTCTATTTCTATATTATCCAAAGTAAGTAAGCAATGCGCTTGAAATTCGGCATCGTTTCCTGGCTTGTCTAATTGAAACATTAATACAAAAATTTTACTAAGGGTTTCTCACAAGAACTTCTAGTTTGGCGGATGATAACTTTTTTTTTGAATTTTAAATTATATAGGTTTAATTTAAATCATCCGCCATGCAAAACATAAAAATAGATTTGATAATATTACGATTAATTAAGTTAATTTCTTATTTTCCATTAGAAATTACAAACGATATCCCGACATTATCTGCAAAATCTCCACTGACGTTTGCCACTTAATTCTCGTGAAATTCGTTTTTATAATATTTTGTAAAAAAAGACATTTTATTGCCATCGCCAGACGCAGGTACAATATGTGCGATATGGTAGAAATGCAGTATCTGTTTGCTCTTAAGGATCAAGGTTCTGATGTTCTGTGCTGTGCGTAACGTGACACTGTTAAGTTAAGACGATACCATGCTTCACTGTCACTTTAACCCAAACTACAAAAGAAAAATATACTTTATATTCTTAAAGGCGGTAACTTAATAATTACGACGTATACACGTTGGGACAATGCTCCCCCCTGCCCCTTTCAGATTCAGATCAAAATACTGATAAATTTATTAAGTAAAAGGTTGTTGATAATTGGGGAAATTGTAGTTCAAAATGTAAAATTTCTGTTTTTCAAGGTATAATATTTTTTTTTTAAATATACTAACTACTCCGATTTACACCTTGGATGTTTAGACACTATGCAGGCAAATTTTCACTAATCGAGCAACTTTTTTATTTTTGAAAATTGTTTATAATATGATGCGAAGAAAATATAGCCAAAAGACCAAAACGTTTTTGGTAAAAAACCATAACCGTAATTGTGACTTTGATAGTTTAGGCGCTACGATTTATTTTATATCACTCGACATTTAAAAATTCAGTTATGAGTCAAGCGGCCGGTTGTATATCTAAGCATCACCGTATGTATAATATGGTAACAATTGAAGGGGTAAGAAGCAAAACAGCCTAAGTGGTCTTTTTTATTAAAAATGATATATTAAGTATTTTTCCTGTGCTGAATATTATTTATAGTTTTATACGTCCTTTTAGTCGGCCTATAATACAAAGTAATTCAATACTCGTAATAGTTAAGAATTTTTAAAAGTTAAAAATTTTGAGGCGAAATAAACATTTTGCTACTTAGGCTGTTTTGGTTCTAACCCCTTCGATTGCGAAATGTGCGTTGTTTATTGCTAAAAAATATTTAAGATTAAGATAGACTAGTTGAACAATAATCTCCCCCCCCCCCCCTCTCCTTCCACTCTTAAATCCGTTCTTGCTGTAAGGTTGATGCAATTAAAAAAACCAACTCTAGTCATAATTAATATTTTGACATGTTCCCAATCGGATATTTTCTACGAAATCCACATTATTTACTGTATTCAAACGAATGTAGGAGCTGCTTACCCTAGTTTCAGTTAATACCTTTCTTTTATCTACTACCATTTATTAAAATAACCGATAATTACTACCACCTACTTAAACTTATTTTTTTAATCGACAAATCAACTGCCTACTTTAAGCAAGTGACACGTGCATACCTACCGTGAAAAATAATCATATCGTTTCGACATAATGAGAAAACTGTATAACCACAAATAATGAAAATAATTCAAATAATTATTATTATTGATTTGACATATTATAAAAAATTTAAAATAAGTCCAACAATAAGATGGCAAGTAACAGTCAATAGATGCCTAGACCAATGAAAATATTTTTCGGGAAAAAGATTAATAATAATAATAATAATAATAATAATAATAATAATCCATAATTCCAAGAATCGAATGGGGAAATTCTTAAAAAAGTGGTAGCAGCAGATGCTGGATATACAGCCCTTAACTTGAAGCAAAACGGATTACCTAACATCATCCGCCCGCCTCCAAGTCAACAGCTTGTAACTTGGCAAGAGAAAGCTCTACACGGCAAATACCCTACTGCACTCCAAAATCCACTCATAGATAGAGAAATGTCACTGAATTGGTTAGAGAAAAGGCACCTCCACGCTGAAACAGAAGGTTTTATAATCTCTATCCAAGACCGTGTCCAGGCCCGTGCCTGGGGTGTTTGGCGCCTACGTGCAGGTTTCTTTGGTGCGCCCTAGTTAAAAAAAAACATTTTCTAACTATTTTCAAAAATATATTTCGGGAAAAACTGGTAATATTTTTAAATCTAAGAAACCTGATAAAAAATAATTAGAAAAGTATTTATTAAATTACCAAAAAAAACAAAATCACAAAAAATATTTAATAAGTATTATTCATGAGAAAATTAAAGGAGAACAAAATTAACATAAATAAAATAAACAACAAAAATATAAATCAAAATAATATTGACCACCAAGGCATCTACGCAGAGAACACATTTTTTGTGCTGTTATTAAGGCAAATTAGGTAATATTTTAGATATATTAAAATGATAAAATATATGAATATTTTTTTAAAATTTGTAATAAAGAATCCTGAATGACCGTCGATTTTGCGCCCCTAAAATTTTGCGCCTGCGTGCATGCACGCCCTGCACGCTCGCCAGGAACGGCCCTGACCGTGTCATTCGAACTCGAAACTATGAAAAGGTCATCTTGAAGAGAAATGTGGAAGATGTGTGCAGAAAATGCAATTGCCCCGGAGAAACAATAGAACATATCACGGCGGGTTGTGGTGCTATGGCCCCCAACGCTTACCTGGGGAGACATAATCTTAATCTTGGCCACCTGGCTAAGATCATCCCCAAGGAACTGGCCCATAAACTAGGGCTAAGGGAAAACCTCCCACCATACTACCAATACTCACCCGAGCCAGTCCTTGAATCCCCCCTGAATATCTCTTATACTGGGACAGGCCAATAATAACGAACAGACCACAACCGACCGGATATTCTTCTCATCGAAAAAACCACCAAGAAAGCTTTCATAATCGATATAGGTTGCCCACTAACACACAACCTCTCTAAAACCGAATCGGAGAAGAAGACCAAGTACTCGAATTTGGCTATAGAGATAAAAAAATATATGGAAGCTAGATAAAATAGACATAATTCCGATCATAATATCGGTGGAGGGAGTTATGAAGAAAAATTTCAAGCCCAACTTGGAAAAACTGGGCCTATCAGGTTATTTATACCAACTAATTCAGAAAAGCGTCATCCTCCAAACTTGCCATATAGTACGGAAGTTTCTAAACAGTACAGGTTAAGATGAATTTCTTCTCTGTACTGTAAATAATACCAGCAATACCAACAAAAAGCTGTGAAAACTAACATTGAGAATAATAATAATAATAATAATAATGTTTCTTTATTTCAAATTACAAAACTACAGTCACAAAAGGGAAGGTAACATTTATAAAATTATATGACGTCATAAAAGAAATTTAGCTAGGCTTTACATATTCCGACTAAGAAACTCCTGTATAGTATATGGTTCAATTTCAATTAACAAGCTTCTTACAGTTTTTTTCCATACTCTTATACTACTAATATTTTTAATGGTTATCGGCACATGTAATACGGACTCTTTTCTGTAAGGGTCAGACGATGCGATGGATACAAAAGATTAATAGTTCTGGTGTTGTAACTATGGTCATTTAAGTTCTGAAATGTTCCCCTATTTTTAAAAACAAACATTAGGCATTCATAGATATATAAAGCATAAATTGTCATACCTAGTTCCTTAAAAACTCCCCTACAGGTTTTCAAATATTTTAATTTTCGTATCAGTCGCACTACACTTTTCTGCACTACTAACACTTGTTGGGTTTCAAAATTACTACCCCAGGAAATAATGCCGTATCTCAAAACCGATTTGAAATTGGCATGATACAGAACTTTAATTGTTTCGTGATCCATGATGACACAACCTTTATGCCATATCCAATACTTCCGAGTTTTAGGCATAAGGATTTTATATGAGGCTCCCATGACAAAAATTCATTGATGGTGAGACTCAAAAACTTGGTTTCTTATTCTCTATTTAGCTCAATGCTATTTATGTTCAAAATATCTGGTAGATTTATTTTATTTTGTTTTGTTCTAAAAATTACAATATTTGTTTTATTCCTATTCAGGATTAGTTTATTCCTACTAAACCAATTGTTTATTTCTACAATTTTAAGATCAGATTTGATTATTCCACCTTCGTCTTGAATTACGACTCGCTGCTGTCTATCCGAAGGGTAAGATCGCATCCATGCATGAGCATTTCCCCTAACTCCATATTTGCTTAATTTAAAGAGTAGCAGTTCTCTATCAATGCAATAATATGCTTTGCTGAGATCTAAAAACATACCCAAAGCCAAGTTTTTATTTTCAAGGTGGTCTACAATTGCTTTTGTAAATTGAAAAATAGCCGACATGGTCGATCTACCCTTCAGATATCCATGCTGACTCTTGGAAAAGAGTTGCCCCAATTGCATGTCACAGTCTCGAGCACACCACCATTTCAAAGACTTTTGAAAAACTTTATAGTAACTTAATGGGTCGGTAATTATTCAAGTCTGTTGGGCTTCCTTTTTTATATAAAGGTTTAATTTTAAAGAACTTGAACTGATTTGGAAAAATTCCAGATTTTCTAGAATTGTTAATAATATATACTAGGACTTCAGAGACATCTTTAATCGATAATTTTACTATGCTTGTTGGTATCTCATCCTCACCACTGCTATATTTATTTTTAATTTATTGGATATTTCTAACAATTCCTTTCTATTTGTAGGTTTTAGATACATCGACTGATCATTTTCGGGAATATTACATTGAAATGGTACATGTGTTATATCCTTTAAAAGTTTTGGAACTATACTGACCAAATATGTTCATTTAAATTATCCGCTAATTCTTGGCCATTTTCAAAAAAATTATTCTGTGCAGTTTTAAACTTACCGTTTATTTCATGACATATTGACCACTAATCTTATTGTCGGAGGCTCTGATCTTATTCTTATATTTGTTTGTTTTCTCTTTTTTATTCAGCATATCATAATGTTTTTTTTGTTTTGTTATATTCGTTTTTATAATTATTATCTCTACACTCTAGCCTGGCAGCCTCCCCCCCCCCCTCTTCCTTGATTTCACCACTGATCTAGAAGTAAAAGCGTTGCATTCCTGGACAACGATAAACAAACTTATTAAATTTAAAAATAAAACAAATTCCCATATGTTGTATACTACATTTGGCGGTTACTGTGCAAGAAACTGAGAATAAGATAAATTTTCCTACCACATTTAGTATCCTAAAAAGCTTATAAGATCAAAAGACTTTCTCATTTCTTTCCAAATATTTTATTTAGTTCAATAAATTCGCCAATTTCCTTCTACATGATTTATTCAATGCCCTATCAAGGCAGCGTGCTTAAATGGAATTCCACGAACAGACAGATTTTACATGCATGTTGAACCTCTAAAAACAAAACGAATTTCGAGTCAATATCACGTAGTCCGCCTTGTCCTCAGTGTTTTGTATTAAATTCGACGGGAATTTTTGGGAAAGACGTACTTTGGACAAAAAGAGGGATATGTTTAGGTTAGAGCTATCGCGTATCATACTGGAAATGGAGTATTATGTCTGTTGGTTATAAACAGATGGGACCTATGGGTTTTCGAATTGATGGATGCTCGAATTTGATTGATATGTGTGAGCTAAAATGGTAATCCAAGTTTACTTTAAGAAAAATTTAATTATTTTTATGTCGGCGTTTTTATATACAATTTCAACCTAAACCATTTTGTGAAAAATTAACTTAATACAAAGCGCAAATGAACTAAGGTCAGTCAAGAAAAAATTGTTGATTCAAGAATATACTAATCTTGAACGGTAGTAGAGTTTTGGACTTGCATTGTCTTTATTTGTCACTATCACTACGTTTCAACTGGTAAGTCTCTCCAGTCGTCTTCAGTATTAATTCACCTAATGGTTATACCAACGATAAAACGCTTTACTTGGGTATTAACTGAATTATTTGGTCTAAAAGTCTAATTGCAATCTAATTTTTGTCTCACACTTGGACACTTAATTTAAATCTTTAAATAATGTATTTTTGGCATAGATTACAACGGTATTGGAGGAAACGTTTAGTTTTTAAACTTTTCCTATTTTTGAAGCTTTTAAATCAACAAAAATATAACAACAAACCAAAAAACAATTAGGTATTTTTTTTAAAGCGAAAATTTAAAGTACAAATTTTAATTGAAACATTTTTTATGGAAGAAGTGTGATAATTTATAATAAAAAAAATAGTGCGAAAATAAACGAGAATGCTTTATGAATATACAAAACGGCACTAAAAAAGGAGTATTTTAAAATTTGCAACGAAAACTGCTCTTAAATCTAAGCTCCTAAAATACATGATTTCTGAAAAAATTAAGTTAAAATATTGGATTGACACCAATATTCATATTTTCACAATAATTTAATTTTCGAAATTTAATAATAATTAGGTGAATTTTAAACGAACTTCGGGCGTGGCACTGAAAATTTTTCGCTTGCGGCGCTTTTCCGCCTTCTTCACTAGGTACAATGTCATGAAATATATGTAGTTTCAACTGTCCCTCTCAACCCCCCCAGCATATTTTCTGGCCGCTGGTTGAGGGTAAATTCCCTCATTTGTGTTTTTTTAGTTAAATAAATACCTTTGAAATGTAAACCTATTTTTTCTGGTAATATTACAAAAACCTTAACATTTATTATTGAGTGAGTATTTGAGCTTTTGCTATATTAGCTTTTGGTAGTTTTATCGACTATTTTTCTTTTTATTCAAATTTCAAGTAACAAGCGGAATTCTGGATACATTGTCACATGTTTTAACGCCAAAAATAACAGTTTCATTTACCTGGTTTTTGGAATTTTATCATTTTTTGGTCTTAAAACCTACAATCATATCCAAAATTTCGCTTGAAGCTTGTATGAAGAGATAAGTGCTCGATAAATTTATCAAAAATTAATATTGGAAAAGCGCAAGCGCAAAATTTGCATTTGTAAAACATTTTATATTGACAGAATTGAATCCTTAATAAACCTGGAAAAATGGTTTAATTGCAACAAACTATGTTTAAACCAAGATAAAACCTCCAAGATCATTTTTACTTTGAGGCATCTTCAAGAATATACTCCAAATCCCCAAGAGGTAAAGTTTTTGGGTGTCTACTTGGACCCTTCACTTACCTACCTTTGAAAATCATACAAATCACCTGGCAGACCGGCTTTGCAAAGGTGTTTTCTTATTAAAAAATCTTACAGGCATAGTACCAACATCAGTGATGCTTCAAGCATATCACGGACTTTTCCACAGCCTGATTAGTTATGCAATCCTGGTGTGGGGTCACTCCGGTCATGTTGGCAGAATTTTTGGGTTGCAAAGGAGGGCTCTGAGGGTCATGGCTGGTTTGGAATACCGAGCGGATCTTAGACAGACGTTCGTTGATTTGAAGATTATGACTACTCCGTCTCAGTACATATACCAATGTTTACTACACGCACACAAAAATATTAACGATCTTCAAAAAAATAATGACTTGCATTTGCACGATACGAGGCTTGTAAATGATCTTAGAATCTCCTATTTTAGGTTGAGTAAATCAAGAATCTCATTCAACTTTTATTCCTTAAAATTTTTCAATAAGCTACTAAGTAGTCTTCAGCAAATAATAATAATAATAATAATAATAATAATAAATCGACTTTATTGGCAACATACAATAAAATTGAACAACAAAAAAATTGCATGAAGCATCGAACAAGGGCGAAGTTTAGCCGAATCAGCAATGATTCAGCTAGTCTTTCACTTAACCCTAGTGAGACTTACTCTAGAAAAAAAAAATTATTACCTAACACATGCTAAAGTATAACCAAATAGCTATTCTTACACCCTAGTGTAACTTATTCTCTAAAAAAAAGGTATATAACCTAACTTAGCAAAAAAAAATTAGTGATTTAAAAGCCTGCTCAAGTAAACAAATTTAGATACATATATTAATATAAAAAATATAAAAAACATTAGAAAAAAAATTAGGATTGAGACGACAGTAACATGAATTTAACTTTTTTTTTTAAAGTAATAATACTTATGTTGTCTAAACAAAATGGCAAAATATTGTACATACAAACAGAACAGTATGAAAAGCTTTTCTGAAACATGGCAGTTCTATGTCGAGGAATATGAAGCAATGATCGTGATCTGACGTTAACAGAGTGACAGTTCAGCCGCCTTGAGAATCTGGCAAGTAAATAAGATGGTTTCTTAATCAGTAAAATTCGATGTACAAAGGTACGGAAGAGAAGTTTCGCACGATTCTGCATATTGAGCCACTGTAGCTGAGATATGGAAGGAGAAACGTGGTCGAATTTGCGTAAGCCAAATATATATCTGCAGCCAGCATTTTGTACCTTTTGTATTCTTCTCTTATCAAAAGCATTTAAGTAGTTGTATTAAACAACGGCGCCGTAATTGAACAAAGACAGGACCAAAGTATCGCAAAGAAGTTTTTTTAAGTTAATATCAAAACAGTGCCTATTTGCGTATAAAAGCTTAAGCGATAAATAAGCTCGCGAAAGCAAACTGCTGACGTGGAGAGAGAATTTTAATTTACTATCAAAGATTATTCCCAGACTCTTCGCATTATTCATACGAGGCAAAAATGTCTCCAATTCTAACGGTAAAATCATTGATTGAATTGTTATCGCCTTTGTTATCAAATACAATGATACTGCACTTAGCAGGGTTAAGAATTAAGTTGTGACGTAGGGATAAAGATCTAATTGTTTCCAAGTCCGAGTTTAAAATGGCACAGGCAGTGATGGCATCCTTTCGCTCGAAACAAATGTATAGCTACGTGTCATCAGCATACGCCTGGATAAACGAAAACTGAACGCTATTAAGGCCTTCATAAAATTTAAAAATAGTATCAAAAAATTTCTATTAACTAAAGCATTCTATAGTGTGGATGCATTTTTTCAGTTTAGGTTTTAAATATCATTAACTTATCTCAATTGTGATTTTTTCTTTTTAAACTTGAATCTTAAATTTAATTAATATAATGTGTTGTAACGTCTAAATTTACAATTTTAAATGTTAAATTTGAGTTGTGCATAGTATGTAAATCTATATAATCTATATTGTTTGTTGTATGATGTAGGTACTTATTTAAATGTTTCTTATATGTTGTTTTTACATTCTTAGGTATATTTTAATTAGTAAGACTAACGTGTATAAAAATTTTGATTTTGTGACACAAATATTTAAATAAATAAAAATAAAATAAATATCTGGTGTATAACTGGTATTAGCTCGTATCACTGTCCCAAATAGTATTAAATATTCTTATAATGACCATACGAATTCTTATAATGGTTATAATTAATTTTTTTTCAGTTATAAATAAAAATAGGCCCTGATTACTTTGTGGTATCAATTTTACTATTAACTCTCGGACTATGCATATATGAAGAAAATCAAATGCAACCAAAGGCTAAAAAGCGTGGCCACCGAAAATACAGTCAGCAAAATCTAATTTTAAATTATCTAATAATAATCCAAAGATTCCAAGAAGTGCATCTGTTTTGCCGAAATAACATTTCATTCTCTTGCTGCCACGATGCATAATAATTCAGCGTCTTGACTATGGTAGAAAAGTAGCCTACCCCCTTTTCTTCAGTATAAACTTCCATTATCAGCGGAAAGTCTTTAAAATTGATAACAAAATAAAATAAAGCATTATCAGTTTGAAATACTCTCCGCTTAAAAAAGTTGCTTAAAAGGTCTGGACTAAACGGCTGCTGAAAACAAGCTGAAAGTGCTGATTTGGTGCGCGGCAGGTGCTGCTGTGCCTGGTTGCATAAAGATTTATAAATTTATTTATTAAATAATAATTAACTAACCAGTGGCGGCTCGTCAGGTGAAGGGGTTCTTCACCAAAAAAAAATACAACCAGGAAGAAATTTTAAAAACAATATTAAATATTAATATACCAATACAGCTACCATTTTAGCCATTAAAAAATAATTATATTTCTAATTAATAATATTAATTTAATCCGAATGTAGCTATGCATAATAGGGCCACGATTAACTCCGATGGACAATAATTATACTCGTGCATTTTGGCGCGCCCCAGCTAACCGTGTCCGTGCACTACCCTCGGTCCGTGAGCTCAGAGCAGCAAGTGCAGACGAAGACCCAACGTCCAAGACTCGCGACTATATCCCAACCATGCTACAACTACAAGAAGATATGATACCGAATCTAACCATCAACTTTGACTAAGTATGGCCTAAATAACACTGGCAGGCATTATTTACTCACAATCAAAGTTGCCTGGTTAGTAAACACAAATTAAGGTAAGCGGGCCACTTTGAGTGTAAGAAAAGTATATCGGCCAATGTCATGTATGTCATCGACAAAGTTCTTGGTTAGTTAATTATTGTTATAAATCTTTACGCAACCCGACATTAGGCTTTTTTATTTCATGTTACTTGTAGCCCACCTGACACCCACATACTAAAGGCTCATTTATACTTCGAAAGTTTAGATGGCGGCAAGTACTTTTCGCAGCTAAACTTTCCAAGTATAATTGAGCCTTATGACACTTGGATTGGATTAGTTCATACAACGTTCAATTTATCCGACAATTAAATTATGTAAAATTCAGAAGTGTAATGGCGTCGAAATGTAATATCGAAGTATAGAAGAGCACGAAAGCGGGCATAAATTTGAAGAAAATGGCATTCTATGGCAGGAAGGTTTCCTCCGATAATAAATGCTCTAAAACATATAGCCAGGCTTTATGTGAACAATATAGCATAAATTAAACTTATAAAGTTATAAGAGATATTGCAGAACTTTTTAATACAAGAGGAAGATAGTAGTAGGTAAGTAAAAAGTATTCATACTTTTGAAATGTTAAAAAATGTTATTTAAATGGATCTCAAAAATATATATATATAACGAGTTTAATAACTGATCATTTGTTTACTTGTACACCTATAGTATATTTCAGAAAGATGTAGAGTAATAAAAGCTCATTATAGGTATGCAAAAGGATTACAGAGGGATCCAACGAATATTTAAGCCACATTCATAATTTGGCATTGATTTCATTGCAAAATTCTTTATTTCCATCAAGTGCAGGTAGTACCACCCGGGTTTGGGTCAATTTATGGGTTTTGCCTATTGTTATCCATTCACAAAAAATAATGACAAAGGCGTGCATTATGTACATAGCATTAGAGCGTTTTCACACGGCACCATATATCGCGCGCGATAAATGGTCGCAATATTGCTTTACACCAAATTATGTGTTCTCTAATATCGCTTGTGTATGAAAATGGCTCATTAGAAAACACATAATTTGATGTAAAAGCAATATTTCGACCATTTGTCGCGCGCGATATATAGTGCCGTGTGAAAACGCTCTTAGGCACACTCGTTTTTTATTAAACCTTATAAAAAAATACAAAAATACATTATACAGAAATTAAATTATAAAAAATCTTGACGTTATGGGTCAACGGTCCTATCGATCAGGTGGTCAAGATCCCACATTTTCTCCTCTTCTTTAATGACATGATGGACTGCTTTACGCCAGTTCTCTGGTCTCACATTCTTAATGGCTTGATTAAACAGTAGCTTAACGTTTTTCATTTTGATTTTCGTGTTGTGTTTTGCTACAAATCCTTTTACTTGCCAATGATATGGCGGTGTGTGCAGCACAGTTATACTATGTTTTTCAGCTATATTTTCCACGGCATATTTCATAAAACGATGTTTGTGTCAATTTGCTATAGCTCCTTCTTTTTTTTTCTTTGATTAGTTATCATAAATAACTTAATGGACAAAATTTACCTCCGTCTATGGCTGACACCGAAATTAAGCCGAACTGGACGGAAATTCCCATTTTATTACTCTGCACCTTTCTGAAATAGACTATAGCTAATGTCTCTGGTTCTTACTAATTTTGCTCAAAGTTTCGCCTGCGGCACTATTTTTATAATAGCTTGGCTTGCTTGCTACCCTGGTTTTTCGCCCCTCCCCCCCCCCCCCCCCCCCTTCCTCCAACTGAGTTCGTGGATCCGCTATTGAGTTTATCAGTGATGCAGTTACCAAAATTTTCTTTGGAAGGGTCTTTTTTAAAGATACATGTTAAACTAAATATATTTTTTTTATACTTTTCTAATTTTTAAAATAATTTTTGTTATATCTTAACCAAACGATTATCCGACGAAAAAATGTTTGCCACCACTGAAAATCTAATAAATGTTTACATTCATTATAATTCAAATTATAAGACGGCGACGACGACGACGAGGATTATAATTTTTATTACAATGCAAAGCCATAGGAAATTGATCGTACTGACTTTGTATAGACTTTACCCGAATGACGAAATGTCGTAGTCAATTTTTGATAACAAAAACTTTCGGTTTTTTTTCGAATATCTTTTGAAAAATTGAAAATTTTTCAAATTTGTCTACGGTTTCTTAGTCGTCTCAAAATTGCTCAACTTTGCCCTAATTGAACCTTCGCTGTATCTTTTACCGTTTACGAGATTCCAACTGTGAGCGTAGAATTTGTAACACCCTGTATTAGCCTGACATCTAGTTCTGTATTTGGCAAAGCATCTGGGAACAAGAAATCAATCGGATAAAAGACTGCACGGACGAGCATCGAAGTTCAAGAGTTTCGTTTGTTTTTCTGGTTTTCTCTGTTGTCTCATTGCTTTTCTGTTGGTACAACATGTAATAATATGTAATGGTCCAAAAACATTTTAATAAATCGTTTGAAAATATTAAAAGGGGCGTATTATGCTTTAAGTAAAGCTGCAACGTTGCAGTTAAAATAGCAAAGCGTGCGTCGGACCGTGCGGGCAAAGACAATCGGCATAAGAATCACCCAAACTGCTGCGAACGGCCGGAAATGTCTACCATTGTGGTGTTAGTTTGGATTTATTTGGGATAAATTGGGATGCAACTTACCTACGAAACTAGTGTCGCGCGGCAGACAACGTTCTAGAACGTTCTTTTTTAAATTACACACTCTGCTTAGCTAAGTTTGATTTTGTAAAAGGAACACTCAAGTCAGCCGTTGGCTTTGCTGTGCTAATGAATAGCAAGTAAAAGGCACTTAAGTAATATGATAAAAAAAAATAATGGGGACGTTCTGACACACTAAAAGTACGCGGCAACAATAAATCAGGTAGTCGTACTTAAGAATCATTTCATTCAGGTTCATAAATTTAAACCATATACAGTGAATATAATGCCCGATGAAATTCTAAACGAATATCGGGCCTCCATCTTTAGCGATTATATCTCTTATCGATTCGGAGATCCATAGATATCATAAATATGTCGCGGCCCATCCGAAAATAAATTGACATAAATTATACCCTTGGTCAAGGCAAAAACTTGAGTTCGTTATGAAATCGAAAAAATCTTTTGAAAACTATGTATTGCAAAAAAAAGATTGTGGTGATTTAAATTACAATAATCTAACTGTATTTACATATAGAATGACTATTGATACTAATCGAGAGTGAACATTTAAAAAAATATTTAAGGTCATTCGCCGCTTTACCTTAGGTTTTTGCAACCCCAAGAAATAAAACAAAAAATAATTATTGAAATATAAAAACACAAATTATTATTTTTCAAATTTCTTTCTATTGCTATAAAGCGGCGGCGACACCAAAAAATTGTTACCGAACAACATGTTCGGAAACGTTTACAAGCGTTTGCAAAGGACACAGGCGGGGATTCAGGGTTGAGGCAGTCCCCCCCCCCCTTCCCCCCCCCCTAAAGAATAATATTTTATAGTATTTTTCTATAATGTACTTGTCTGTTCCATTTTCCCTTTATTAAAGCTATTTTAAATCAACAAAAATATAACCCAATGTAATAAAATATTTTTACAACAAAAACAAAAACAATTAGGTATTTATTTAAAAAAAAAATTAAAGTAAAAAATTTTAATTAAAATATTTGTGACAATTTTTAATAAAAAAATAGTGCGGGAAAAAACGAGAATGCTTTATTATGAATATACAAAACGGCACTTAATGAGTACCTATTTCAAATCTTAAGCATTTGCACCAAACACCGCTCCTAGATCTACGCTCCTAAAATACATGATTTCTGAAAAATCATCAATTTTTGGCGTGGTGAGCGATTTTTACTTTATTTTTAATTATGAAAAACCGAGCCCGAAAATCGCTGGTTAGAGTCATACATACTTCTTATTATTTTATAATTTTGGATTGACACCAATATTCATATGTATCACAAATATAAAAAATGTTTTTTTTTAATAACGAGTCAGCTGAAATATCAAAAAAAAGTGAAAAAAAACATTTACAAAAACAAGTTTAATCCAACCATTCAGAAGGAGAGAGGTAATAATTTAATTTTCGAAATTTGATAGTAGTTAAATGAATTTCAAACGAACTTTGGGCGTGGCTCCAAATATGTTTCGCCTGCGGCGCTTTTCCGTCTTCTTCCCTGGGTTCAGTATCATGAAATAGTCCCGACTGTCGCATCCTCCAGAAAAAAAATGTCTTACTTACGTGCACTGAGTACCTGGGCCCCTTTGAGACGAAATTTGTAAATACGCCACTGGCTATTTGTATATAAATCCCTATCTATAGTAAATTTCACGTTCGTTTTTAATGCGTTGGCCAACATTTAAAAATTCCTTAATTCCGAAAACGGCTTTTCATCACGAACTTTGTAGGTTCAAAATTAATGTTGCTATTGAATTAAACTTTAAAATAGTCGAGAAGTTTAAAAGTTTAAGATTTAAAGGAAAAAAAATTATAAATCCGTCCAGATCCAGACGGAGATGAAAATTAGTTATGTCCGGATCCGCACGGTGGTCAACTCTCGAACTTTAATGCCCCAGGATCGTTAAAAAACTGATTTTTAAGAACACCATATTATTATCTTTGAAGTGAAGAGACGACGAGCACAGATTTGCTTTACAGAAATTAAAGAAGTTCTTATAATGGCTAAAAACCGACCAATATCAATTATCTGTAATTTTTGTAAAGTGTTTGAGTTCCTACTTCACGAGTCTGTCTTTCCGTTCATCCGCGGGCAAATAACTCAGCAGCAACACGGATTCTTTAAGGGTAGATCCACGATAACCAACTTGCTTAATATGGCACAAAATCTTTCTGAGTCGTTGGATGAGGGTATACAAACTGATGTAATATATTTAGATTTTTTTAAAACCTGATCATGGTATTTTGATTTCAAAATTAGAAAAATTTGGATTTTCAGAGTCGTTGTTGGCACTAATTAAGTCATATCTCTCCAACCGCTGCCAGTATGTTTCCCTTCATGGACTCAGCTCTAATAAATATACCGCTGGCTCCTTGTCCCCCAGGGATCGGTGCTTGGGCCGTTACTTTTTATTCTTTTTATAAATGATATTGGTGATGATCTGGATATTGACCATTTGATATACGCTGATGATATTAAACTATATAAAAGAATTAGAAACATCAATGATTGTATTTGGATGTAATTAATAATTGGTGTATTAAAAATAATTTAAAACTTAACATTGAGAAGTGTAAAGTTGTTTCTTTTACAAATAAACTTTCTGTAATTAATTTTGATTATATTCTTGAAAATAAAATTATTTCTCGCTCTGACTCTTTTTGTGACTTGGGTGTCGTTTTTGATTCAAAGCTTTCTTTTATACCCCATATAAATAAGATTATTAGTGAAGCTCTTCAGAGTTATGGATTTATTGTGCGCTGCACTAGGGATTTTAACAGCGTTGATGTCTTAACAAGCTTGTACAATGCCTATATAAGATCGAAACTAGAATATGCAGCAGTGATCTGGACACCTGAGTATAATGTTCACATTGATAATCTTGAAAGGGTGCAGCGAAAATTCTTAAAGTACCTTAGCTTTAGGGTCGACGGAATATATCCCATGCAGGGTTTTCCCCAGACTCTACTTCTTCAGAGATTTAAATATGAATCACTCAGGGATCGCCGTGATTACCACCTATTAATGGCTCTGTACAAATTACTAAACAATCAACTCGACTGTATTAATATATTGGGTAAGCTTAATTTTAATATGCCACGATTGAATTCACGACAAAATATGACTTTCTACCTGCCTAATCCAAAGACAAATATTTTAAAGTTTTCTCCTGTCTTTCAAATGTGTGAGAGATATAATAAGCGATTTGATTTAGATTTTTTCAGTTCTTCGGTCAGTACAGTTAAGAGGTTAGTGCGGTATTATTACTTTAAACTGAGATTGTGCGGCTGGTATTATTTTTTGTCCAGTGACATGATTTTCTGTGTTCAGTCTCTCTTTTTCTTTTTTTATTGTTACTTTTCTTATTTCAAATTTAATTTCGAATAATTAGTTTAGGTTTACGTATAGACTAGCTTACTTTTGTTAGTATTTTTAGCTTCACTTTTAGTATATTTATTTTTTGTGTAAACTTTTTCATGGTCCTGCCTTGTAGTTGGGTTATTTAACCTGTAGGGTAGGTAATGTAAATAAATAAATAAATAAATAAATAAATAAATAAATAAATAAATAAATAAATAAATAAATAAATAAATAAATAAATAAATAAATAAATAAATAAAATGTATTTTCGATTATCCATGATTCCATAGCCAGAAAAATGAATTATAACCATTATAAGAATTTTTATGGCCATTATAAGAATATTTAATACTATTTGGGACAGCAATACGAGCTAATATCAGTTATACACCAGATATTGCTAGGACCAGTGCATAAGGATAAGTAAATTATGTTATACTGATTATATGACACGGATGGTAACCATGAAGGTTTGTTCCATAACGACTATAAAACGTACTTCTATGGGTATACACATTAGTTAAAAACGATTATATTGTTTATATGACACGGATTATAACCATAAAGGTTTGTTCTATAGCGACTATAAAACGCTTTATAACCAGTAAACACAGTTGAAAAAAAATAATCCAGTTTTATAACCGGTATAAAATTGTTTAGCTGCCAATATAAAACGTTTTTATACTGTTCACCAATTCATTAATATTGGGAATGCGCTTGCGCATTTCCAATATTAAATTTTTATAAATTTATCGGTCACTTATCTCTTTACGCAAACTCCAAGCAACAGGCGAAATTTTGGATGATTGTATGTTTTAAGACCAAAAAATAATATAAAGATAATGAAATTTTACTATACTTATATTGGTATTGACAAATTTAATTTTTTAATTTTTTAAAATTTCTCTGAAACTACAAAATCAATTTGGTAAAAACCTGTTTCATATTGAACGGCAAGTATCATTCTTTTTAACAAAGCAAAATCCCGGTCTCAGGATCAGCGGTAGCCGAGATTTTTGCGCCTGAAAAATCGAATAACGGGATTTTGTTGGTTGGCAAAAACTGGCTCATGAGGGACCATCTCCCCGTAAATCTGGCCTGTTTACGTTATCCGTTTCAGCCATTTTAAGAACGTTTTTATATTAAAGCTAGGCTGTAAAAAATTTGACCCTTAATCTGCAATTATGTCAAATCATGTGCCAACAGTGAATTAGCCAGAAAAGGATCAGAGTTCGGCGTTTACTTTTCTATACAGAGAAACCCTTTTAGCTGGCTTAATGGCATTCTAAAGTTCAATTATAGTCAACCTGATATACCTTTACCTATAAGTTATGACCATTGAGTTTTCTTTACATAACTTATAGGGGAAAGGGGGATAAGATGGCGAATCGGGTAAGATGACGAATTGGAAAATTCCGATTATTGTAATTAGATAGCGCCACTTGCCGAGTATAGCAGGTATGCTTCGTAAGTTGCCTATGTATTAACATCAAAATCTGACTTACTTTATTGACGATATTTCGCCATTTGTGTTTAATGGTTATGTCATTATAATATTAGTGTAAGACGAAATAAGCTTTATAGCGTTTGTGTTGAATCTTATTTTTAATCGGTAAGTATTTTCTTCAATGTTATGGTATTGTTTATCTATAACCCAATAAGTTTTCGTGAAATAATATCTCTTTGTTGGTTAATACAAAACTCGATTCAAAATTTCCTGGTCAACTAAGATGACGAATTCGCTAAGTGGGCAAGATGGCGAATTCGTCATCTTACCCGACCGAAGGATGTGGCGGCATTATCTAATGTGGCTTACAATAAGGTAGCCATAAAAATACCGTACAATCTTTCAGAGCAACTGGATAAGTCCCACTTAATTCTTAAATTTTTAAGCTTTCAACAGGCAAATATTGTTTTTTTAAAGGTTTTATAGAAAATTTATGGCAAGAGAATACCGGTTTTTGACCAGAATTTAAATGCGCAAGCCTTATAATTAAATGGGTAGGTAAGGTGGTGTAAGTGCGACCAGTAATTTTAATAGGGTAATAGCGGAGATCGGGGATTTGGTAAATAAAGGTTCTGAAGGGTTATGATTAATACTATTCTATAAAAATCTAAATATTTTACTGTATTGAAAAGTAATTATATTTTTGTTTTTATGTGATTATATTTTCCCGACGACAGCGAGGAAATGCAATCGAGTAGAAAAGAAGTCCTTTATAATGAGAAAAATAATATCGGGAAAGAGCAATACACTTTGAGACATTCTTAAATAAATAAATATTGTGCAAACGTAAAATATTTATTCGAAAAGAAATATGAACATGGGTTTAAATAAACTATTTTATACATAAAAACATTACTTTTTATCCAATTACTAAAACTAAGCCTTCCAAAAGTAAATTTTAAAAATGCAAAGTTCTTTTTTTTCCTTAGAAACGATGTCTAAATAAATAATAATAATTAATTCAGTAAACACGGTCAAAAACATAGAAATGTATAAGCTCAATTCTATGTTTTTGACCGTGTTTTCTGAATTTTCTGAAAACACAAAACAATTATCTGGATTTTTTTTGTCAACATAAATAAGCATTCATAAATTTCATTGGTTAAATTGATTATCTGTGTGATTGATTATTCCTACAAAAGTTTATTTGAATTTTTGTGATTTTAGCAAGACTCCTAAAAAAGTTCCTACTTCAATTTTTTCGGATCTGGTCTTCTTCTCAATGTCTTGTTCTACTTTTACGGCGATTTAACTATAATGTTTTATTTTTGGCCCATTTTTCTATACAGGGTGATTCCTAAGTTGATACTTCGGTTTTAGCTGTATATAGAAGGCATTGAAATAAAAAAACATTTTAAAATATCTTTAAAAAAAAAAAGGTATTTACATTAATTTATTACACTATAAATCAAATACAGTCCTGTCAATAACTTTCCCGTTGAATAACATTAAGCAAAGTTTTGGGTGTAGGATAAACCCGCAAGGAAAAGCATTCGCGTATAATCTCGAAGCAGCAGCCGCACTTTGACGACACTCACGGTAAATTAGCACCATATTTACTAATTCATTGTTTTCAAATTTTATCATTTTCACGTGTCACCTTAAAATTAACTTGCTTCAGAAAAACGTACTGCAGCGTATTGCCCAATAACTGACCATCGACCTGTAATGACTAATAAGCGATAAGACAAACAACATAAAGTATAGCAGGCTACGTTTTGATGTCCAGGCCCGCACTTAGATTTTTACTTCTGTATTTAGCATACTTTTAAGTTTTTTGAAAAAAGGCATTTGAAAATGTTGTTTATTTTAATGCCCTCTATACACAGCTCAAAATAAAGTATCAACTTATTAATCATCCTGTATATTTAGGCGCTCACTGCACTGTGCACCGTGGAGCCCACGATTTTATTTTAATTTACAGTCTTACCTTGTAAGTCCGCCTTAAAGGTCGCAATAAATATCTTTTTAATTCAATTTAGCTGCCGTTCATCGGAAATAAAATAAATTTTCTTGAATACAATACATAATCTATAATTCATATGGTGGTCCTCTTTCTTCCACTGCAAAAACCAACATGTTCATAGCCGATCGCTTATTACTACTAGGATTTATATCTTTCTTTTCACTAATAGTGAATAAAACAGAGATAAAATATGTTTGGATTGTCATCGGATGCGCAGTTCTTAAAGAAAATTAAGAAGGACAAGATAACTGCCGCCTAAATACAATTCTCTGCGTTTCTGTAAAAAACGCAGTATTTTTATTTGATTAAGAATTGAAAGATTTTTTTTAATGACGTAAGTTTAATTTATTTTTATTTGTATCGAGTTGCGACATATTTATGATATCGATACATCTCTCCGAACCGATTAGAGATATGATCTTGAAAGATGGAAGCCTGATATTCTTTTAGAATTTTATTAAGCCTGATGCTCACTGTATATGGCTTAAATTTATGAACCTGATCAGAATGCCGTTCGGGAATACCAATTTTTTTCACAGTTTCGCTATTGACATTAATTTATAAGATACATATATACATACCTACTTAGTCAACATTCAAATTGCGAAGATCAATTTGTTTATATTTTTTCTTTTCACAATGGTTCATATTAGAGACAATGACAGCAGTATACCAGGTGCCCCATTATGGATGGGTACCGGCCGTATCTCGGAAACTACTGGGCATAGAAACTCAAGGAAAAAAAATTCGTAATTAAAGTGGCTATGAGAAAATCCTGAAAATAATTTTTAAGTTCCGTATTTGGCCGCAAGAGGGCAATAACTCTCAAACGAAAGAAGATATTAAACCAGTGTCTTCACAGTTTTTCTTGCAAATTTAATATACTTTCCGATTATGATGTCATAGTTACACCGTATGTTTTGAGTTTTCAGGATAAAATCGCCAATGAAACCTTAACCAAAATGATGCAGAATTGTCTAAGCTTTCTAATGATGTTATCAAAGGTATACCTTAATATGGGAATTTTCGGAGAAATTTAGAATTTCAATATTTAATATTCAGTTGTGCCCTTTTTTCATTTTCTCATAGCCACTTTAATTACAAATTTTTTTTCTTCAAGTTTCTATGCCCAGTAGTTTCCGAGATACGACCGGTACCATCCATAATAGGACACCCGGTATACTATACCGGGTGTCCATTTAGTGTGCCGGTGGAAGATATCTCGTAAACAGTCGACTTTACAAAAAAATTGTAAATACAAAAGTGGTAGGGGTTGATTTTGTGCATATTTTAAAAATAATTTTAAATATACAGGGTGCATCAGAAATGCAGGGTCTACCAAACATGCATTTTTTTAAATGGGATGCCATATACAGGATGTTCTTGAAATGACTGTACCACGCTTCACCACAAATTCTTTTACCAAAAATAAGGAAATCTAGGAAAACTTACCTATATGCAATGTTGCTTTGTTTTGCCGCTACAGGGCGCTAAAATTTTCAAATGAATATCGTTTTTCCGGAATAATTTCTAAACGTCTTTATCGATTTCCACTAATTTTGGGACTAAGAATGGCCACTATTAATAGCATATTTTAACGTATGCGTTTTTTTTAAATACCTGCAAATTTAAAAATAGCGTGTGATTGATAAATAAAAGTTTGTATTTTTTTACTCCCCGTATAAATGACTTTAATTATTTCTCTGACACTAGCTCACTAAAACTAAAACTTTTTTGTCTCTTTTCTAGCCAGACATGCACTTTTTCTACAAAAAATTATTTACGGTGCCTTGTAATTCATCATTGCTGTTTATTCAGAACGAGAAAACATAAAAAAAAATTCATTCGAAATAACTACCAACTAATTTGATTTTTATAACAATTGTCCTAAAAGTTCATCGTGTTCCTGAATACATAAATTATATATTTTCAAAAAAATAAATTGTACTTTGGGCATCGTTTTTTTAAAATAATCTGCAGCATTGATAATTCTTTGCAATTACTCCCTTTTATAGCAATGGAGGAAGCATACTTGCAGAAAATAGTCCAGAGACGTTAGATTTGGGGTTTATGCACGACGGGGCGCCCCCCCCTCCCCATTTGGTATCAACGTACGAAGATTTTTAAATGAAAGATATCCTTATAGATGGATCGGAAGAGGTAACGATGCACCCGTAAATTGGCCGCCAAGATCCCCAGATCTAACGCCTCTGGACTATTTTTTGTGAGGTGCTCTTAAATCAAATGTATGCTTCCCCCATCGCTGAGGAAGATGAGTTATTGCAAAGAATTATCAATACTGCAGATTATTTTAAAGACAAGCCCAACATTTATAGTCTACCCAAAGTACCTACAGTTTATTTTTTTTTAAAGAATTAATATAATTATGTATTCAGGAACATGGTGAACATTTCGTACAATTGTTATAAAAATCAAACTTTTAGTAGTCATTTAAAATTTAAAAAAATTTCATGTTTTCTCGTTCTGAATAAACAGCAATGATGAATTACAAGGTATCGTAAATAATTTTTTGTAGAGAAACTTCATGTCTGGCTAAAATTGTACAAGAGACAAAAAAGTTTTTACATAAAGTCAGCTAGTGTGAGAGAAATAATTTAGGTCATTTATACGGGGGGTACCAAAAAGACAAACCTTTATTTATCAACCACACGATATTTTTAAATTTGCAGGTATTAAAAAATGATGGCGTATACGTCACAACACGCTATTAATAATAGTCACTCTTAGTCCCAAAATTAGTGGAAATCGATAGAGGCGTTTAGAAATTATTCCAAAAAAACGATATTAATTTGAAAACTTTAGCGCCCTGTAGCGACAAAACGAAGCAACATTGTAGATAGGTAAGTTTGCCTAGATCGCCGTATTTGTGTTTAGGAAATTTGTGGTTAAGCGTTGTACAGTTATTTCAAGGACACCCCGTATATTTTATTATTTTCTAACTTCCACAAAAATCTACTTTTTTTTTATATTAAATGTCATATGTCTAAATTTATTTGTTTTTGTGATATTGACGTTTAAAATTTGGCAGACAGGCTGTAACCTTGTAATAGTTCATCTTAGAGAGAAATGGTTTTCACCATTTGGTTTTTAGTCTCTATTTATAAGTTACAACCTCCGATTTAACATGCTAAAGGTGTGACATATAAAACAACGACATAGACAAAACCTCATAAGTTTCATTCTACTTTTTTTATATCTTAATAGTAGAAAAAAAACTACTTATGCCCCATAAAGTATTATAGAAATTACTGTTTCAATAATCGACTTAGTCCCTATATGTTTTTTTTATAAGACTTTATGCGGTTTTTTTCGGCAGGATACGCCAAAATAAATTACTTTTCTTTTAAAAATAATTCTCTGACGGTGGGTGGTCGACGCTCTTTGACAAGCCCAAAAAAACCTTGTATATGTTAATAGAAATCAAGAAATTATAAATTAGAAATTGTGATTAGTGTTTTTATACAATTCACCTGTTATGACGGACGGCCAAAAAGGTTAATCTTGCATTTGACAATGCAATATTCAGTTTGGGCAATTATACGAGTACGAGGAGCTCAAGGATTCAAAGGGACGTAAGAAAGAGAAAGATGATTGGGTAATCAGGACAAAAGGATTCTAAAATTATACAATAAATTTACTTTAATTGAATCAATTGATTTATTTTTGCAAAAAACTTGTGACAGTGGGTGGTCGACGCATGTGAAGTGTTATAAATAAATATATAATACATGATTTTCTTTTATAAGTCTGATTTTGATATATTTCAATAAAATGTATCTATTTGTAGCGGTGGCGAGCAATGCTGTTTTAACCAGGGTTAGCAAAAATTGCATTTAAGACAAGAACTGACCTTCGGTAGCATTCAAGCATCTAAATTTTAAATTTTGTCACAAAATGTCTTATTTTTAAGTTTGTGGAAAGAACGCTGTGGCAGAAGAAGAAAACGACATTATTTGTAAATTAGTTCAACACGGCGGTCTATACGTAAAAATTATTTTAAAACAGCTTCATAAAAATTGTTTTGCTTTTTAAATCCTGCAAGAAGGTCGCTCTCCAGAGAGATTATTGTTAATTCACTTAAGCGTGTCTCCCTGTGTGTTTCGTAAATGGGTATAAATTCTTTTTAATCCAGAAAAAGATTGTTTTGCAGACGCGCTACTAGCCGGAATAGTAACAATTAACGCAAAGTCTAGCAAAAGGGCGAAAACACTAATTATAAAATTAAAATCTATCATCCACCTGATTGAACCAATGTTGCCAAAAACAAAGTCAATTATTATATGAAATATAAGGATAAGCTTACTGATTAATAAATATTATGAACCTATCAGCAAAAAATATTTTAATTGTCACATAAGTGCTTCTTATTTTACGATATCTTATCCGTTATCCCTTTAAAAATATCTTAGCTAAACTAATTAACAATAAAACTTATAGAGGCGTGTTCCATATTTTATATTAACACGTTCACTACCGCCGGCCACTATAGTGGCCGGTTTCTTTGGTTTCTCGCTGTGGACCGCGGTCACTATAGTGGCCGTAATTTCAAACCTACTTCTGTGCAATATAATTTCAGGCGGTTCACGAATAGAGATTTGTATGTTGTTTGCGGTCCATGAGGAACTGAACTGCGTGTGCACGGCCACTTTAGTGGCCTCTGGTTCATTTCATGTAGTAAAAAATTACAATAGTTTAAAAGCTATTTCACTTGGTACACCACAAGCGACCAGCTATAGCACGCCGGTAGTGAAAGCGAAATATTTTCCAAACTACGGTAAAACTTAAAGATTGGCACCAATACACTTCGGTCAATGGTTGCGACGGGTTTATTTATTACATCTCTTTCTACCCGACTGCCTGCCGGCTCTCTTGCTTGCTTCCACTCGTACAAAAGCAGTGCTTTTGGATAACACGCTAATGACAGCAAGATCTTTGCTTTTAGAACGGTCTTACGGAATACTTATACAGGGATCTAGTTTACAATATATTAAGAAAAGAATGCGTTTCTGGAAATGATACAGGATTAAGTTTTCGGTCCTATATTATTATTTAATATATTAATGTAGAGAGAAATTACCAAAGTTGAATTACACGGATAAAAACTAAAATATAAAAAAAGTGTATCTGTTTGTTTTATTGTTCCCAGGGTAAGCAATGCTTTTTGCCTATATTGTATGCCCGCCACTAATTTGTAGAATAAAGGAAATACTTTTTTCTATAGACAGGGGCGTATATACGAGGTAATACAATATAATTCTGAAATAATACTTTAAAAAATACTAAACGGCTAAAAAATCAATTTGTACTTTTCATGTACGTACTATTATATTTTTCAAACATATTTTTAAAATTGCGGAAAAATCATCCGAACTGGAACTCTGTAACAGCACCAGTAGTTGTCCTAAACAGCATACGATTGAAGGTATTTTTACATTGGGTGCAAGTTCAAAAAAAATTGCATAAAAGCATGCGCTTTGATGACATTTTAGTTTTCCCATTTAAAGCGACCTTTTACTTACACTTGTACTTGCACTACGTATTAAGTGTGCTTAAAAGCATATAGACGCACGTTTCTTTGGGAAAACTTTGGATACTGCATTATCCGGTACATTGGACACATGACATATTGGCTTGATGACAAATGGCTGCTGTCGTCTGTCGGAAAACGAGAGAATTGGTAGCGCAGACAATAGATGAGTTCCTTTTGCTTCTTTTAAACAACTTAGCAAAGTAAAATCTTTACTTTGCTAACTTGTAATAGAAGCGGTAGTTGATTTTATTAAATGAATGCTCAAATCAGCCGTTGCCTTTGCTATGCTAACTAATAGTAAGTAAAAGGAACTCAAGTTGTATTTTATTTGATACATAGTCTACGAAACTGCATTAAAAAAAAACATGTCCCTATTAAGGACACCGAGGTTTGGTTTAAGGGGTACAAATTGCTTTTAAATAAAGATAAAATAAGTATTGTCATTTTTAAAACTAAACTATGTAAAAAAGCACGACCAGATATGGTAGAACTTGGTCAGAATCAACTACCAACAAAAAATAATAATTTTTAGGCATTCACATTGATGAATTTTTGAATTGGTCACACCATATTGGTATGCTACCCCTTACGCATCATAACAAAATATTTAAACGATATGGCAAAAAGAACTCTCTATATTGCAAATTATGGGGCCACAACAAGATTTGGAATTATCTTTTGGGGAAGTAATTCAAAACTAGAAAAAAATTTTGTTATTCAGAAATGTGTTTTAAGAATAGTACCTATATAAAATGTCCTATTTATAGTCATGCAAAAAATGTTAAAATATTTATGCATTGTACATTTACGAAGCCATTTTATTTTTTTAAACAATTATTTATCACAACTATAATACAAGAACAAGAGATATCAATTATCCAATACACAGAACAACATTGTCCAAAAAAAATCCATATTATATGTGGATTAAATTGTATATGTTTATTAAATTGAATGTTAAAATTAAGGACCCACGAAACGAACGCTTATTTAAGAAGAAACTAAAAAATTGATTTAGAACCCTACAAGTTAAGCGATTACTTAGACACCTAAGATTTTGTGAATTGTAACTATTGTTTCTTTGTTTCTGTTTTTTTGGACGCCATTTCTTTTTACTTTGTATTTGTAAATGTAATTTTGAAATAAAAATGAAATAAATAAATAAATAAATAAAAATTATCCTGATATTGGTATCCGAAGGACGAAACATCGTAGTCAATTCTCAATAACGTTAGGTTATGGAAAATGTGTTTTGATCATCTCTTTAAATAAAACAAGGAAAAAACAATCGTGAAGCATTCTTTTTTCTAATATTTTTAAAAGTAATAGGAATTTACCAAATTTGTCAATGGTTTCTTAGTCGTCTTTAAATTGTCGCGAAAATGCCATCTTTCCTAAACAAGGTACTTCTATAGATTACATTTTACTAAATAACTACTTTATCTTACAGCAGAAGTTGTAAAAGCCCATTTTCGATAACAAAGGCCTACAAACTTTTCTCTAGAAAATGAGGTACAGTTTTATTTTAAGGTCTCGAGCCATTCTCTAGATTTAATATGGATAAGCCCCGATGAGTTTTCATTTAAAATTAAAAGATGCAAGAGTAACTTTTCCTTATTAAACCGTAATAGCTGTTTAGCCTATCGGAAGTCCCGATTTCTTATTTCATTCATTTTAAAAAATTTGCTAGGTATTACCACAGAATATATATTATAGCTATATATTCTGTGGTATTACAAAACTTTTTTTTTTAATTCATGCTTTAATTTTTCTTAAGATCCTGTTTTTATATGCGTGTAGTATAATAAATATGTTGAACACACCGGCACCTGCCGGCAGGTCTTTAATACGACCAGCGAAGGTAATTCCTTTCTTATTTAGGTCATTTCTAATAAAAACATGTTATTTTGATATTTAAAGATACTGTTTATATCATTAGCTTCGCTATCACCTCAACCAAAAAATAACGTGTTTTTCTTTCCAAATCACGTATCTATCATTTATCAAGGCTTATAGATTAACGTTGGAAAAGAAAAATTAATTTAGGGAAGCACTTAGTTAATTGCAACCAGTGGCATGTGTGACTTTTTTTTAACTAACATCAGTCAAAAGTTACCTTGACTCCTTTGCCTAAGGCACAGGACCAAGTAAGGACTTGGCTATTTACAACTATACGTTATTTTTTGGCCCCCCTATGGTGTTGATGATGAGGCCAGCTGGCCCCAAAACATGTATACCAATTTCACCCTTTTAAACTCTTTATCGGATACTACAAATAAAAGCTTTGTGGAGAAGATTGCGAGTTTACTTTATCCTATATTTTAACACCTCCACCATGAGGACTACTTCCGCAAGATTGTTTTTTTAGTTGCTTAATTTAGCGGGCTTTACTGCAAATCAATGACGGGTCCTCTTTGAGGCTACGTACGTAAAAAACATAGTACATAATTAAATTAATATTTTAATTATCAAAAAAAACAACTTATATGACATAATCGGCTTAGTTTGATGTCTAGTATCTTCAGTTACTCTACGGCCCATAAGTTATGGGATACCCTGTATAATAATGATTTTTTTTAACCCGAATTACATTAAAAATAAGGAAGATATTGAATTTCTGTTTCTACCAATGGAAAGGTGGTATAGGTATGTGGGTGTGAGAGAGATTTTCACGCAAGAAAATTCCAGGAAAAAAGACTTAAGCCAAATAAAAACCATTCAAATTATTGTTTTAATTCTATGCATTGTTAAAAACATTTAAAATTATTTTTTTTAATGAAAATAATTTCCTCACACTACTCAATATCTGCGTATCTGTGAGTCCAAATTTAAAAATATATTTTTAATGTATACAGGGTGCTACAAATTTGTGTGCGTACAAGGTCGCGAAAACGGTAAAAGGTACGTTTATTTCAAAAACAATTTATTTTTTTTACTGTTTTGAAGATCTGATGATGCTAGTTTCAGACAAAACATGAAACAAAAATAAACAGAGAGAAAGATATTTCACGACGAGAGATTGGGTCTCTTTTCTTACAAAATATCAATTATCAGGCCTCTTTAAGTAAAAATGGACGGATTTTTCAAATCAGAAATATTTTGTTTTATAGTTTTTCTTTAACTGTCCAGGACCGTAAGAAATAAAAAAGATATTTTTAAAAATGTGTTATTAGATGACAAAACGTTAAAATTTTAAAAACTTGTACATTGTATTAAATTTCTAAAGCTTAGAAATCATTAAACCTGTATTTAAAATTACAGGTCCGTATTTAAAAAAATTGACTTGAGGTTGGTAACTAAAGAACGAAACGTCGAATTTGAAAACTAATGCCACCTTGTAAAACATAAAAAACGGGTATGAAAAAGTGTTCTTTATTTTTTTCCCAAGTCAAAAATGAGAGCGCAAAAAATTAAAAAACAAAAATTTTTTATAATTTAACAATCATATTTTTTCATTTGATAAAAAAAAACATTTTTTAATTTTCCTATATTCAAAAATGTTTACTTGTGTAAATCATTGTAACTGGTTCACCATGTATATGTTAGATAAGAATGTGTTAGAGAATAATTATTGTAAAAGAAAATTGTTACAGATTGGCATAATAATTAAATGAATCAATGAAAAGCCGTTTATAACGTTTTCAGGTGAATTTTAATTTTTTTTTGAAAAATAAAATACCCGGCAATATATTCTACTTCAACCTATATTCATTTTTTTTCATCCACAGCTTGGTGCTACAAGATATTAAAATATGAACAAAATCTAGCCGTTTGTTGTCAAAATTCAAAAATAGAGTAAAATTTTTTTTTAGATTTTCATAATTTTTTTACAGTAGTATTTATTTAATCCGCCTATAAATTATTCAACATCCTGTACATATTTTATTTCTATATAAGTGAAAGAAAACTAAAGGCCTACTTTTCCATCAATAAAAAAATATAAAAAAGTTGATAGTTTTTAAGAAACAAAACTCCAGACAATGCATAAAATCTCAAAGTAAGAAATTGCCAACTTTAAAAGGTCATAACTCAAAAACTAGTCATAGGATTGGATTACGGCCATGGACACTTTTAATCAGGACGTCAAGATCTAGAAAATACTAAAAATTCAGAAAAATTAGCCGAGAGCCATTTCCCATAAGCTATGTGCGGGGTCCTTTGTTAAATGTCGGTTAAATAACTATTAAAAAAATATCCATAACTAACGTTTGGCACAGTTTATTAATTCAATAATAAAATTAGGCCGACTTGACTAAAAATCTAAAATATTTTAAACAAATATTAAAATAAAGAAATAGTCCATACTTACTGGAGTGGGAATTTAAAGGGGAGAAAAAAGAAACTTTAAGTCTTCCTCCACTGATATATTCAGAAAATTATTCAAAATTTAGAGGTTCTACATGTTTCGAATGCATAAAACAAGCATTCATCTTCAGGAATGTTACTTTTAGAAATTTAAGAAAGGTGGAAAATGTCCTAACTGAGGTTTACATTCATGGTGTAGTTGAAACGCGTTCAGAGATTTAACAGTGGAGAAACATACCACCACAGTTCAGATCTAGTGAAGCAAACCCGGGAAGTAAACACTGGTACAAGGTTCAGAGTTTAAGTCGTTGGGAAATAAAGAAATTGGATGTATAAAAGCAATTAGTAGAAGCATTTAAAGAGTTATGGAGTAGGCATATTAATTGAAAGATCGACGAGAGGAAACAATATTCCAAATTGAGTGTAAAGAAGAGATTTTTTAAATTTAATTTAATTGAATTACCTGTTTAATTCTCAATTAAAGTAAATAAAAAAATCTTTTCCTGACACTCAATTTGGAAAACTGCTTCCTCTCGTGAATCTTTCAATTAATGTGCCTATTCCATAACTGATTAAATGCTTCTGCCAGTGGCGTAGCCAGGGGAGGGGGGGCCCAGGAGGCCCGGGCAACCCCTGAAATCCAAAAAAAAAGACATATAAAATATAATTGGGCAACATAAAAAATCTTTGACGGCAAAGCTATCAATAACGCGCCAAATAACATAACAAATCATCCTCCCAGTAACTACAGCTTCAACAAAAAGAAATTTTTTTATTTTTAAAAAGATTACAAACATATCTGAAAAACCATTCAGGCGAAGAGCGTACAACAAGTTTAGCTTTAATAAGTATTCATCAAAAAATCCACATTGATTTATGAAACAATGAATATATTTTGTCAAAACAGGCGACGAATTACGGTTTAGTTTTAGGCAAAAAAATATGTTGTGCTTTTAGTTTATGGTTAATTTTTGTTTTTTTCAATAAATAAAAAATATACTTGTGTATGTGTATAGTATAACTCACTACAAGTCACTTTATATGTATATATGATTTTTTGTTTTGAAATTTTTTTTGATTGCCCAAAAAAAGGGTTTGTTGGGCGTGACACCCAAAAAAAATTGCGCGATTTGCCTGCGGCGCTGGTTCGTCGCTTTCCCTAACTTTTGCCCCCTCCCCCCCCTCCCCACCCCCCCCCCCCCCCTCCCGAAATGAAATTCTGGCTACGCCACTGGCTTCTGCTAATTGCTTTGCTTGCTTTTATACATCCAATTTATTTATTTTCCAACGACTTAAACTCTCAACCTTGTAACAGTGTGTACTTTCCCGATATTCTTCACTAGACCTGCACTGTTAAATCTCTGAACGCGTTTCAACTATACCATGAACCTAAAGCTCAGTTAGGACATTGTCCACCTTTTTCCTTGTTTTCTAAAAGTAACTCTCCTGAAGATGAATGCTTATGCTTATGCATTCGAAACATGTAGATACTCTAACTTTTGAATAATTTTCTGAATATATCAGTGAAGGAAGACTTAAAGTTTCTTTTTTCTCCCCTTTAAATATTAAATTATGAACAAACAAAAATCGTTCATAGCTTAAATGTAATATTAACAATATTTTTAAGACAATATATTTTTTAACAGCTAAGCAAATTTTAAAAAATAGTGTACCTGGTGTATCATTTGGAAACCGTACCCAATCAGTCGGAATGACAGTCCTGAATGATAACAATCCTTCGCCATTCTGGCATCCATGTTTTTCTTATGAGAATTTCATTGAATAAAGAACGACTCTTTATTCAATGGAGATTTTATATCAGTCCGACCCATGATACAAACTACAAGAAGGTATCATACCGCGCAGGTTTTCGTGACGTCACTTGTGACTAAAAACAGCCATATTGCGATATTCTCCCTTGTTTAAGTTCCGTATTATGTTCCAATAAGCAAAAATGTTATTTTTTAGATGTAGAATGTATTTTCGTATTAGAGAACTAAATACAAAATTACACGATGCAACACTTTCTAGAAAAAGAAAAATGAAAACAACAATAACCTCAATTTTTCATGATCACAGTAATCAATCTAAAATGTATGTTTCAAGATTTAAGTCACAGTAGAAATTCTAAAGCTAATATGATTTAAAATAAATTTATTAAAAACTTCATATAAAATTGCCTTTTAATAACGTAAACTCCTCTCTGTGTGACGTCACGATCCACTGCGCATCATGTTGTATAGTTGTATCATGAATCCGACCATCATTCCTTAAAATTTGCCCTTTTCTCATCAGTATTACTATCATTCCTTTATCAAGACTGTCATTCCGACTGATAGTGTATGTTTTTTCTTAACAATGCAAAACAGATTTTAACAAAAAAAACTTTTTCCTACGACCACCTATGAAAATGAGAAAACAAGCACGGTTAACTTGGCTCGAAAGCGCCGAATATCACACGCGTGTTGAAAGAATATATTTCAACTATAGAGTGGAAATACAAGGCACACTATTTAATTTAAACATATGATGCCAATTTGACAGACCACACCTATTTATTAAAAAGAATACATTTTAGAAAGCAGTTTAGTTTATTTATCACGTATTTGTCGAGTGATTCAGAATTACAGTGTGAAAATACGCTATCTAAAATTATAAAAAAGTTAAGAATATACTGGAAAATCTATTACCAGTCAAAACAAGCCCCGCTGAAGAAAATGTCATATACCTATTAAACTTAAGCAAGAAATGTTTATGGGTCGCCATAGTGTAGTGACTAGAGCCATGGCCTACAGATCGAAAGATCATAGGTTCAAATCTCATCAGGAGTACTTGACTTTTTTTTATGAAAACATTAAATAATTTATAGAATTATTTTGAATTGAAATCTTCCTTGTTAGGTGATTTTTTTAAATTTATGTTTGATGCATCTTTCCTTGATTAAATAAAAAAAATCATTCAACAAGAAAGATTTCAATTCAACATAATTTTATAATTTATTTAATGTTTTTATAAAAAAAAAGTCAAGTACTCCTGATGGGATTTGAACCTGTGACCTTTCGATCTGTGAAATTCGCATCATATGTTTAAATTAAATAGTGTGCCACTCTAGAGTTGAAATATTTTTTTTACAAATCAAAGGTTTTTTTAAATAATTCTTTGTGGTCATAGGAAAAATAGTGTACATTACTCGTGTGAAAGTGATTATTCTAAAACTCGGAGAATTTCCGCCCTCGGCTAACGCCTCGTGCTAAATATCTCCTCGTTTGAAAAGTATCACTTTCATCACTTGTTATGTAATATGTTTTATTCTTACCCTGGAACTAATGACGCTATGCATGTATATTATTGTTATTATTTAAGTTCTAAAACCAAAAGAATAATTTAATGTTTTGCTAAAAATGTCACTGATTAGTAATTATTATTATTAAGTCGAGAATAAAAATTGACCTCTGCAAATTGCTGTTCACTTCTTAGAAAGATTTACCAAAGTAAGCATAAGATTGAAAGCACAAAACACTTTTTTAGATAACAGTGGCGTAACTATGATAATAGAATATTTTAGAATATTACTAAAATATTGATCTTTAATGGAATTTATTTAATTTTTCTAATTTATAAGGGCACACCCTACAGTGTTTCAGGTGGAAAATAAGAAAAGCGTATTCTGGTTAAGAAGCCAGTCTATAGTCGATCTTTCGCCAATAAATCCGAAATAAAAGACTTGAAACATCTACGAACTTAAATAAAGACATACTGTATAATCTGTGTCTAGCAAGAAATGAACTTTTAGTAACAAAAATTTGTAGCTCTAAAACTTTTAAAAAATGTATTGTTTTGTGCCTTCTCCTGTTCATGACTTGTGATTTGAGCTATTTACTGCCAACTCTAACAAAATAATGCATGCCAACTCTAACACGATGGTAAAGATAGCTTCCGGCGGTAACAACTTCGTTCCCATCCCTGCCAGTTGCGAAAACCTAATTCCGCTTGAATCTGTTTTGCGCAGATTGAATCGTCACTGATGTCTTCGTCGATGAAATCTGTAAAATTTTAAATTAAAACTTTCCTGATTATACAATAGTCCCCTTAAACTATTATACATATTTGTATCAAAACAACTACTTAAAAAACTTGCAAATTGTTTTAAAAAACTAGACACGAACCAAACCCCAGCTAAGAATCGCCAGCCTAGAAAATAATTTTAGTCTGGGTGCATAATATTGAATTCATTATACTTTTTCGACTATAGTATTGTTCTAGTTCTCCATGCAAGTTTACAAACACTGAAAAAAGGTATACACTAATTTAAATATACTGTTTTTTTTTTTAATTTAAACAATGATTTTGTACAGGGTGTCCCAAATTGGATTTACAATTTACAAGTTTACAAACACTGAGAAAAGGTATAAACTAATTTAAATATACTGTTTTTTTAATTTAAACAATGATTTTGTACAGGGTGTCCCAAATTGGATTTGGGACCTCGGAAACTATAAAACATTCAAACAAGTTTAAAGTTTCCCAAATTGGTGATCAATCAAAAGTATTTTAAAAATTAAATTGCTAGTATTATGGAGCTGGATATATCTATAAAAATGCGGAATTTGGAATATCTGTTTTTATTTTTTTTTTTATTAATTTAACTTTATTTAAAGATAAATTATAAAATAAATTGCACTTTTTCATTGCCTCTTTTTTTATAAAAGGGCGTTATCAGTTTTTGAATTCGACGTTTCGTTGTTTTGTTCCCATTATCTACTTTACTCTTAAAGAAGAACTTGGATGTTTTACTTCGGATATCGACGGGGCTCGTCATTCTAAAAACAGATAATATAACACTCGTTTTATTATTTAACAATTCGACATATAATTTCATCATCAAAAACACCGATATCTGCCAACATATTCAATATGAAAAAAATTAGACAGAACTTAAATAATAAACTAAAGGTGGCTTTACGACAAAACATTATACGCTGAACTGTTAAAGTTAGAGCTATTTTTTACTTTTGTTATTTTATAGTAAAATTATGTTTTCATATACAATTTTTTTGTTATTGCTTGGGTTGGTGGAAGAGCCAGTATACTTAGGCCTATAAGGCCCATTGTATCCCCTATCGTCTGGGTAACGTCAGCCAGGCGGAACGTACAGCTTAGCATGGAATCCGAACCCCGTGTATGCACTAGTTTATCCTTTTTACTACCCCCTACTAGGTCCCGATATAAAGTATCACTAATAGCATACTGCGTTCTTTTATCCACTTAAGTTCCGAGCATAATTTTTTTATTAAGCGTATGCCGACTCCGGGGATCGAACCCGGACCGCCAAGGTCGACGTGGTTAAAAACAAAGAAACAAATTTACGTGTTAATTTTACAAGGCGTTTTCTGACACTTGTCAGAAGTGAAGTTAAGAATAAACTTTATAACTAGTTATTAGTAATCTCCACCATAAATATAATATTTAACTAAAAGTATGTGCTTTATAGTTGTAAGATGTCGTCCCCCTGAAAACGATAAGTCATAGCAACCTTTAAATATGCCTGATTGACCATAAATTTGATAAAGATATTAGTATATTTGAAATAAAATAAACCTTGTGGCGCATTAACATTTTATAAACTTTGACATTGTAAAATTGGCCAGGAAACGCCATTGTTCTTTTCGCTAATAGCCAATGCAGGCCAGTAAACAACTCAATATAAGGGTGTAGGTATTCAAGGAGAGCATTTTAAAATGAAACATTTAAGAAGTAAATATTAATATAATATATTGCATAATCTGTCCCCAATACCCAATTGTTAAATATTTTTTAGAACAATACCTACATATATAATCTAAGATTTTAAGATTAACAATAACTTAATTAGGATTGATATAAACGAGAAATGATTTTAATTATTCTAAGTAAGCTAATTTATTATATAAAACTTACAACCTAAAACTTAAATCTACATTATCGTATCAAACCCTGAAAAGATTTTAAACAATAATTGATGACATGACCATTTGTCGCTTTTATTAAAATATTTAATATACCTACCTCCAAATTTGTAAGAATGGGCTATTTCACTATTTTTATAATTGATAGCTCTGGCATTTAAATTGTCAAGTCGGTATTATAATAGGAGTTTATCATCAATAAAACTATTGCTAGGTCATACCATGATTTTTTTGCAGCTCATTGAAAACATGCACAATCTCAACAAATTTTATAAAACGCAAAACTGACGCGATTACTCGATGACGTCGATTCTATAAAAATTTACTGTAAGCATCGTTACCGATCTTTCACTTGTCATAGAGGCCTGCATGGGCCGGGTTTTTATCTCGGGCCTATGAGGCGACCCGGCACTACTCTTGGGCTCGGGTCGGGCCACTTAATGGTTTGAATTTTCGAGCTGTAACAATTTCTTCCAGGCCAGTCGCAGTGCTCTAACTTGTCATGTCGGTATTTTTGCTTACATCCAACAGATTCGAATTGTTGTTGAGTTTTGATGTATTTTTGTTTAAAATAACTATTATTTTTATTTATTTGCTCATAGAAAAAGAAAGATCGAGAAAAAACTAAGGTTAGACATTTTTTCAACTGTCATTATATAAGCTTGGTCTTCTGTCAATAATTTCGGTGATGCCACATGTGAAACCTTTTATGCTTTTTTGTTCCTTTATACACTACAACCAATATCAAAATTTAGTGAAAGAGCCAATTACAGTAGGTTTGTAGGTTAGTTTAATTGTTGTAATCAAAACCTAACAAGGCCAGTTTTGTGTTTTATTGCGTGGATGAGCTAGCCGAAAAAGATTTTTCTTTGGACAACCTCAGACAATTACCATAGAAAAAACTATTTACGTGTCCCCCAGTAGCGGTATGGAAATTGATCTGAGTGTGCATGTGCAACCCGCTGTTGATCTTTGTATAATATTTATGAAAGTGGAAAGTATTTATCCCATTAGCTGTTACAACTATAGCTACAACCGTGACATGCACCATGGCACAGAGCCCTCTAGGATGTTTAAAAAAAAGACAGATGATTTATGGCCACTCCAAAATGTCATTTTGAGAGATTGAGATGGTGAACGACGCACATATATAAAACCAATATATTACCATGCATATAAACAAGACATTTTGACCATTTTCTTTTCTGTGGATGCCATCACAAGCGAGATGTGAGCAAAAAAACTCTTTAGAATAATTATTTAGGTGTCCTTATAAAATAATGTGGTTGATATAGTGCCTTTTACGTGCCGTGTAATTTATAACCCTGGGTGTTCCTTAATGATGTGCTAATATTTTAGAGTGTGATTCCTAAAGTCATTTTATGAAGAAAAGTTCATATAAACATATGTCCTAAACGGCTTCAATTTTTTGCTACAGGGTGTTTTTTTATTGCGTTTTTTGTAATATCCCCGAAAGTACTTTATATAATTTTTTCAATTTTGGCATGTGTTAATAGGACATAAAACCACATCTTTTAGTAATAAAAGTTATTTTTTTGTTCCACCAGTGGCGTCTCTGCAAACATTTCCTCTGATATTTTTTAGAAAAAAAGTGGTACGCCACTGACATTTTTCCATGTGGATATTATTTCTGATTAGCCTGGTCAATTCTGCATAAAAATGGTATCTTGCGTTTTTTTCCTCAGGCACACCGTTCTTAACTAAAATAATTAAATTAAATTATAAATTAAATAATGAAGGTGGTCATTTCCAACAATTTTTATAAAACAAAATTTTGTATTATCAATGTTAATAATAAATAGTAGAGCTAATTTAATTATTTTAATTAAGAACTGTGTGCCTGACGAGAAAAACGTAAGAGGCCATTTCTATGCAGAATTGACCAGGCTAATCAGAAATTATATCCACATGGAAAAATGTCAGTGGCATACCACTTTTTTTTTAATATCAGAAGAAATGTTTGCAGGGACGCCACTGGTGGGACAAAAAAATAACTTTTATTAGTAAAAGATGTGGTTTTATGTCCTATTAGCACATGCCAAAATTGAAAATATTATCTAAAGTACTTTCGGAGATATTACAAAAAAAGCATTAAATAAAATAATTCAACACCCTGTAGCAAGAAATTTAAGCCGTTTAGGACATATGTTTATATGAACTTTTCTTCATAAAATGACTTGAGGAATCACACCCTAAAATATTAGCACGTCATTAAGGAACACCCTGTATACCGGTGTGGTTCACTATTGACATGATCTACAAAATAATGTGAAATGCGCAATTTCTGTATTCCACTTTAGTTCCACATCGGATCACAAATCTTGTACATGCTATTAGCGATATATTGGTTATATAATATAAATATATTATATATAATATGTGAACGACATCCGGGATTCGCTTGACATAATTTTAAAGAAATATTTAATAGCTGGAAATCAATTTTAAAATTCCATTGTTTAAATTCAATCCGAATATATTTTCTAAAAGTACAGATGTCAAATTTTTAACGAACTATTATTGATAAAGAAACCGATGTTAATGCCTTGTCAATATCACTTCGGTTAACGAGCCACGGATGTCGCATTCACTTATCTTCCGAATCACCTCCGTTAATACACTTTGACATGACCTGAAAATTCTGTCTTCGACGTTAAACATGATTCAAAGAGTACAATGTATGATATTCAGATGCTGTGACGTCATGTTTTGTGTAAGTAACCCATGAAGCAGACGGTCATTTTTAGTGGCGTATTTAGGGGGGGGTGGGGGCTGCCAGGCCCGGTACACCCCCCACCCAAGCCTAGGAACTCGGGTCTAAAAGTCTAATTGCAATCTAATTTTTTGTCTCACGCTTGGACTCTTAATTTAAATTTTTAAATAATGTATTCTTGGCTTAGATTACAAAGGTCTTGTAGAAAACGTTTAGTTTTAGACTTTTTTTCTAAAAGTCCTGTTTGATATAGAGATTAAGGTTTTGGACGCATATTTTTTTCGTTATTGATTTTAATGCAATTTTATAGGAAAACGAGTAAAAAAGGTAATATTTTATAGTATTTTTCTATTATATACTTGTCTGTTCCGTTTCCTCTTTTTTAGAGCTAATTTAAATTTTTATAAAATGTATTCTTGGCTTAGATTAAGAACGTAGGAACAGTTTAGTTTTTAAACTTTTTCTTCTAAAAGTCCTGTTTTATATAGAGATTAAGGTTTCGGACGCATATCGTTTAAGTTATTGATTTATGATGCAATTTTATAGAAAAACAAGTAAAAGGAATAATTGTTTATAGTATTTGTCTATTATACAGGGTGTGTCAGTAAGGTGTCTGTCTTAGATAGCACCTAAACTATTCAAGATAAGGAAAAAAGTGTAATACAAAAGTTAAAGGGTTTTTTAGGATACATAATCTAAAAATATTTTCTAATCTACAGGGTGGTCCTAACAAGTGGTACTACTGAATAATAAAAAAGAAAATTAAATGGGACACCCAGTATAATTTTCTAGAATATGATTCAATGGAATAAGGACTTTACAACCCTATTAAAATTTTTGAAGTGAAATGCAACGTTGCCAAGTAATTAATTTTTTTCCGAAATTTTAGTAATTTTAACGATATTGTTAAAAAATCAGAGCAACCTGTGGATTAACCCTAGGCAAATATAATTTACATTCTAAATACTTTAAGGTACGATATATTGATCTATAATTATGTTTTTTAAATCTCTTATACAGAGCGTTCATTACAAGTTGGACAAGTCGATAGTTTTAAAAATGCTTTATTTCATTTTTTTTAAATGGGACCCCCTTAATTTTTTTAGGCAAAAGAATTTATCTTTCAAAAACCTTACTTTTTTGTCAAACATGTCATATATCTAAATATCATAGTTTTTGAAATATTTTAGGATTTGTCTTGAATCAGGGTAAAAAAGGGAAGTTCTAATTAAACAATTTAGTCAAGATTGCTTTGGAACAAAAAATAAATAATTCTCTTTGTCACAGCTGTCATTGCAATTTTATTTCGATAACATTTTGTGCTTTATTACTGTTTAAAGTTTAGTTTCCCGAACTAACTTTATCGAAATAGAAAAATATGAGTTATGATAAAGTTAGTTCAGGAAACTAAAATTTAAATAGTAATAAAGCACAAAATGTTGGCGAAATAATTTTGCAATGACAGCTGTGACAAAGAAAATTATTTATTTTTTGTTCCAAAGCAATCTTGACTAAATTGTTTAATTATACTATCCCTTTTTTACCCTGATTTAAGACAAATCCTAAAATATTTCAAAAACTATGATATTTAGATATATGACATGTTTAACAAAAAAGTAAGGTTTTTGAAAGATAAATTCTTTTGCCTAAAAAAATTTGGGGAGTCCCATTTAATAAAATTGAAATAAAGCATTTTTTAAACTATTGACTTGTCCAACTTGTAATGAACGCTCTGTATAAGAGATTTCAAAAACATAATTATAGATCAATATATCGTACCTTAAAGTATTTACAATGTAAATTATATTTGCCTAGGGTTAATCCACAGGTTGCTATGATTTTTTAACAATACCCTTAAAATTACTAAAATTTCGAAAAAAAATTAATTACTTGGCAACGTTGCATTTCACTTCAAAAATTTTAATAGGGTTGCAAAGTCCTTATTCCATTGAATCATATTCTAGAAAATTATACTGGGTGTCCTATTTAACTTTTTTTTTATTATTCAGTACCACTTTTTAGGACCACCCTGTAGATTAGAAAATATTTTTAGATTATGTATCCTAAAAAACCCTTTAACTTTTGTATTACACTTTTTCCCTATCTTTGATAGTTTAGGTGCTATCTAAGACAGACTGACACACCCTGTATATACTTGTCTGTTCCGTTTTTCCTTTTTTAGAGCTATTTTAAATCAAGAAAAATATAACCCAATGCAATAAAATATTTTTACAACAAAAAGAATTAGGTATTTAATTTTAAAGAGAAAAATTTAAGTAAAAATTTTAATTGAAACATTTTTAATGGAAGAAGTGTGATAATTTATTATAAAAAAATAGTGCGGGAAGAAACGAGAATGTTTTATTAAGAATATACAAAACGGCACTTAAGAAGGAGTATTTCAAAACCTAAGCATTTGAGCCAAAAATTGCTCTTAGATCTACACTCCTAAAATACATTATTTCTGAAAAAATCATCAATTTTGGCGTGGTGGGCGATATTTACTTTATTTTAAATCATATCAAACCACTACGCCACTGGTCATTTTCGTTGTATTGCAATGGCTACGAGGAGAAACTTTACTTACAAGATAGCGTCATAGCCTCTGACTATCATATTTTTTAATCATTGTCAGTGTCTTTACGTAGATCGTAGATGGCCATGATGACTATTTGTAAAAGATCTACTAAATAGGTGGTAAACAGACTCTAGCAAGGTGGAAAGGGTAGCGGCCGGCCATAACAGCTTCTAGTCCATCCCTGCCAATTGCGAAAACCTAATTCACTTTGAATTAACTTGGCACATTTAGAGTCATCACTGATGTTGTCATCTGTAAAATCTAAAAAAAAAATATTTGTATTCGTATTTGTTTACATATAATAAATTTTACTCTACTAGTTGCGTGCAATAGATATTTCTTACCCTTTTCCAAATACCAAAACACAGTGATACATATGAAATAAACTCACACACAAAATTTTTTAGGGACACAAAACACATTTAAAAAAAACAATAACAAACGTTTACTTAAGCAGGATAAGCGTCTATACTACACAGTATATAGGTTAGAATTACCACACCAATCAAGCGAAATACAAGAAATTAACCTAAAAATTTGCACACAACGTAAAACAACGTATTTTCTTAGAGAAATTAATATTTTATAGAAATGGGGTACTGAAATCCCAACATTATATTATGTACTTTCTCATTTTTTTTCTTGTAGTTTTATTATTTAAATTTTTTTTACAGGTAAATTCCCTTCTTCATACCATGTTAAATAAGCGACGTATAGGGACAAAAAGAGTAAACTCAGGTAAGGACATTTTTTATCACACACACACAATATTTTAAAAATATAAAGTGGAGTTTGTTTTTCGTAATGGCGGCTCGTACGCCACAGTGCTATGACCCTACCTACCTGTACACCAAGCTTTTTATTTCACACTCATAATTATTATTACTTTGTCTCTCGACGCTTCATTCTTTTTGTAAATGTGAATAATTTATAATTCAAGACGTTGATAACTGATAACGCCTAACTATGCAAAAGCTTCCTGAAGTATGAGTGACGCTGCGAAAATTCCCTGCCGCCACGTTGCTTCGACCAACTCTGTATTTGGCCCGATGTTAAACGCGTACGAGAGAGATAATAACACCACAATGAATATATCGCCTTCTCTTACTGACGCGTAAGGAAATTCGCCTTTTTCTTCATATGATGCTTTATTTTATCGAGAGTGAAGAGTCCCAATCGGGTTAGAGTACTACTAGGGTATATAGTTATATGCTTTCAACTTTACTACCGTTACCAGATACGAGGTGACAGCTGTTTCTAAAACGGTTTTGCCTGTGAAGATATTAATTTTAAAATAATTTTCTTTTAAACAGTTTTTACTACAGTGTTGCCGATCTGTTACAATTGTAACAGATCTGTTACGTTTTGAAATGATCTATTACGCTGTTACGCATTTAAGCAATCCTGTCACGTTTTATTGAGCTGTGATTTTTTGGGGGTAGGAGAACAGAGGACCTTTTTTTGTCATTACTTTTGTTCGGGTTCGCCCTTTGCTGTGTAGCTTGGGTAGGGGTAGTTAAGGTTTGTTCAGGTTCGCCCTTTCAGAAAAGGATATTTTTTTAGAAGTCACTTTGGATTGGAAGGAGAGATGGGAGAAGAGATATTCTATAATGCTGTTACTATTTTAGTAAATCTGTTACGGTTTTTAAGCTAATTTGTTACGATTGAAAAAAGTTTTGTGGCAACACTGTTTTACTATTTAACATAAATTATTTTTGTAGGTTAGATGTAGGTCAGTCCGTCAGTGAATTATATTCCTGATTCCGGGTTTAGGTTTATCAGTTTTAAAATGAATAAAATAAAAGGGGAAAGACTTAGCGCTTTAGATATGTTGTTTGCCGAAAAATATTTATATATTTGTAAACAAGATTGATAACTTCAAGAACAAAAGTGATTGAATCATTTTCAAATAAAAAACGACGACGTATTAAGTTTACTTATATGAAGATTTGCGTGTTTTGTGAACATTTCTTTTAACAACTACTAGAATACCTTTATAAATGCTCCATTTAATTAGTCAGTAAGTTTTTCGGATTGACTTATATACAGATATTCACAAATTCGATGCATTAGCATTGTTATATCGGTAACTGTAAGAGATAGAGAGTTGGTAAAATAAAGGCAAAGTTGGATATTTTATTGCTGAACAATTTGTTAAAAATATATTTAATCAATGACTTCCGAAGATATGCGAAAAAAGAGACGAAAAACTTGCTTTCATTTCTTTTTATGACAAAATAAGTGATATTTTTAAAAACCAAGAGCACTTTCTTAAGGTATTTTCAAGATTTTAATTTTAAGAGGTCAAAAGTTACTCAAAATTTTTTAAATTCATCCGTATTTAAAAAAATTAAGTTGATATACGCGTTTAAAAAACGAACGTCGTATCTGAAATATAAAATTATTTTCTTGAATAGCATAAAAAATTGTCTTAAGGCGGAACTTTGTGCAGCAAGAAATATATTTGCAAGAGAGTCTCACCCGAAGTGGGCATACTAGCGAGCTTATGACGTGGTGAAAAATATTCCGTAAACATCGACACACACTGAAAGCACGATGCAAGGCGGTAGGTTCTTTATTATGCTAATGAGTTTTGGTTGATTTTATTTCGGAGACGAAAAATTTGTTTTGTGGAAAATAAGTAGGTACTTGTTATTGTATTCTTAGTTAAAATAATGTACCTAATCGGTATACGGATATATCTTTTAAATTTTGTCTTATTTTATTATTAAAGCTATAGAATATTTACAAAAAATAAAATTAGGTAGAGCAGAAAGTTTGAAGTGTTAATTAATAATAGGTATAAAAGCACCTGCAAACAGGGTGTTCGTGTTCCACCGGGAACTGCTTCGAACTATATATGGAAAACTATACATAGGAAAATTTTCAAAATTTGCCATCGTGGTAATGCTGATAGGGACGACCGGACTAAAAATTTTTTATAATGGTGGTACTTCCGGTTACACCGGAAGTTAGTGTTAGCTAGGGTAGCCAGATTTTAAAAATTGAAAAGCGGGAAGTGGATAGTGCCTGGAGGACAAGTTTTTTTTGAGGTGCTCAAAATAATTATTATATTGATGATTTCTAAAAAAAAAAGGTCGATACCCCGTTGACCTTACGCTGTGGCGTGCCTTTTATATTTCTTTCTCCTATCATCAAACGTGCTTTCTAAAAAAAAAAAGTCGCCCCTCTCTAAGGCAGCTGTACAGTTATTAGGCGTCCATCGTGTTATTGGAAAAAACCGGGAGTTTTGTTTAAGTGCGTGGGAGGCGGGAGGTTAAAAGTAAAAAAGCGGGAGCATCCCGACTAAATCGGAAGGGTTGGCAACCCTAGTGTCAGCGTGTTTATTTTAAATAGAACATCCTATATATTATTACATTTTTGCATTCTACGTAAGATTCTAGGCAGATTTTGTACAGGGTGGGGACTTTAATTGGAATAAATTCGATATTATTAAAACTGCTGAGGTTACGCCTACAAAATTTAGTATGTATGGTTTTGAAGCATGCGGAATTGAATTATAATGTCGGCGCAGTTGCCAGATTTCTCAGCTTTCCGCTACACGTAGTAATTTTAATATTTTAAATGGAATGCCCTATTTATTTTTATTGCAGTGCATTGGGCGTGTCCAATTTAATAAGATGCCAAATTAACAAAATTATATCTTCACTAATTGCTGAGCTATGGCAATACTGTAATTCCATTAAAAAGTACCATGAGAATTTCTATTTTTAAAGTTTAAGTTAAATAGGCCATATTGAAAAGACAAGAACTTTTCTTGAATCTTGTCAATAACTTAGTAACTATGGAGGTAGACAAGCGTCCTGGTACTTTTTAAGGGAACTTCAGTGTTGCCATAGCTCAGAAACTAGTGAAGATAGAATTTTGTAAATTTGAGATCTTACTAAATTGGACACTACCAATTCACTGCAATAAAAATAAATAGGGCATTCTATTTAAAATAACAAAATTACTACGTGTAGCGCAAAGCTGAGAAATCTGGCAACTGCGCCGACATCATAATCCAATTCCGCATGCTCTAAAACCCCCACATACCAAATTTTGTAGGCGCAACTTCAGCAGGTTTAATAATATCGAATTTATTCCAGTTAAAGTCCCTACCCTGTATGCCTATACCTATAAATATCTAAGCGTTTTTGACATATTTGAATTTTTCTGTTAAGAATGACGTTTGCAAGCCTTAAAATAATTATCAATTTTTTCTATAAAGAAGCCTTATATTTATTTAATTTAAGCGGGATTCCTTGTTATAAAGGACCTGCTTTATTAATTTTTTTATAATATTTTGATAACTATTAATTCAGGGTGTTTAAACAATAAGATTGAAAAAACTGCAAAAAGTCTAAATTTTCAAAGGGAAACACCCAAATTTTATAATTACTTTTAGTTTAGCATTAAAAAAGGATAAGTTTGTATATCCCAAAAATGTTGAACATTATTAATAAGCACATTGTGATGGCTTCTGTTTTGCGGATATCGATTGGCTAATGTTTCCCATGTTCTTGATATAACTTTAACACATTTTCCATAAATAATAAATAAATTTAAATAATCTTCGTTTGTATGTACAATTTAAGCGCACAGGCATGAGAATTAATGATGTTTTAATGGTAAGTGACAGCTTCATAAATTTTTCTCGCATTTGATTGTTTTTCAACGCCGTTATAGCCAACTAAAAGTAACTAAACTTAAAATCTGCAGCAAAATCGCCATATAAAAATATTAAGTTGGCAATGTTTCTAAAACTAAAATTTTTTGGAATACACAAACTTACCCTTATTTTTAATGCTAAATAAGAAATAATTATAAAATTTGTGTATTTCCATTTGAAAATCTAGTCTTTTTGTAGTTTTTCAATTTAATTTTTAATCGTATTGTTTAAACACCCTGTATTAATAGTTATTAAAATATTATAAAAAATCTATTAAACATATCTAAAACGCTTAGACATAGGTATAGGACATGGTATAGAAGATATGCCTAAATTCTTGCAAAAATGTAGTAATATATAGAGTATTCTATTTAAAATAAGCAAGTTGACACTTACTTCCGGTATAACGGGAAGTGCCACCATTATAACTAAAGGTTTTCAGCATTGGTTATCAAATACTTCGTAAGGTCAATAGTTTTTCAATCAAAATTTTCTTATATTACAAATTTTTCACCATGTTTATTTATAAAACAAAAGATAAGTCCCGCTGGTTCCAGGATTTGTTGACTGTGGTTACTAACTCGCGCAGTATTTTGTCCGTCGCGTTCCGTGCCATTATAATTAATTTTTTTTAAAAGTGGTATGTTTTTGACGATTAGTTGCGCTGCACCTTCAAAAGAAAAAAAAGTAAGTACCTAGATTTTTTTTTAGTAACACAGAAACAACAGGAGGTAGTACCGTATCGTCGCGCCAATCCGATACAAAATCACGGTATTAATGTTTCTTATAAACATAAAGTGATAGGGGGGTAGCCAAAAAAACGTGTAAGTTCTCAAAAGTTAATTCTATAAAATAAAATACTTCGCAGCCTTTTCTACACTTTCTCCACCGTTCAAAAGTGGCTACAAAAAAAAAAATTGCGTTTTCAAGAACTTCTATCAAAAGTGATTCCTACAAAAAAAAATGTCGCAGTCGTTTCAACTCCCCCTAACAAAAGTTAGTAAAAAGTATATTTACCCCCCCCCCCCCCCCCTCTCCCCCTTGGTCAAGAGACAGGGGCAACTGCCCTCTTTATGGACGCTCATGCCTAACAAAAAATTGTATTTTATTACTCTGCGTGGCATACTGTCCAATTTTTATTTATTACCTACCTAGCTTCTTAGAAGCATTGTCACTATACAGTAGTCTCGCTGCACCAAATTGTAGCTACGAGCCAATAACATGAACAGATAAATGTCATGTGACCAACGCCAAATTCGTGCCTGACAACTACTTTTAAATCGTTAAACCATGGATAAAATAATAAACACATTTCACCTTTAAAATTAATTTATATTTTAACAGGTTTAGACAGAAGCTCACTATATAAACAATATATAGAGCCTGTATAATAAGCATAAAATATAAAAACAATCGAATAGAAATAGATTCATTATGCAACAGTTGGTTTCTTTACTCACTAAGAACCTTCATAAATGGCTTTATTTTATTGCACCTATCACCCTTTACCAAGACAAATTAAACTTTAATTTTAGATCTAAGAGTTAATATACCAGGGTTACCATACATCCTTAGATTTGTCGTAAGTTCCCGGTGACCCAGTTTGGGCCTCTAATACCGATAAGCTATTTACCTTAGTATATTTTGTTCACTATCAAGAAAATAACCCATTTCGATAAAAAACGAAACAAAAAATTCAATATAGCCCATTTTTGATTGCAACAAATCGACTGGATTTCGTTCAATTCTTATCCTTACCTAACATGAATAAGAAATTTTGAAAGTTTAAACACCAGTTTTGACAAAATGGTGAACGCGCCTTGAACATTTTGCCCTGCGGCGCATTATAAACCATCCCGGTCTAAGCCGAAAAATGTATGGTAACCCGGAGTTAATAGCACAACTACTAGTTACGTCTTTTTAATATTAACGCTTAGATATTCTGTTATTGGCACAGACAATCCAAAAAGGAAAACATAAAATTTAGCCCAAAATTACCCCCGAAAACACTTCTTGTTCGACCACCTATAACTTTTTTCAGTGTATCATTATTCTCTCTGGATGTAAATTGTTTCACGTCAGCCGAGAATAAATTCAGCTGTATATAGGCAACTTCTATAACATGACAACAAAATTTACCCAAAACATGAGTTGCGCGCTGCAAGATAACGGACTTATTACGACATTGTTTTGTCTCAATTTTTGAAGTCTTAAAGATAAGACATGCAAGTTCTAAGGTACATGGCTATTTTTTTGAAAAAAAAATTCTTAGCTACGATATTAACCTTGGAAAAGTGCCCAAAAATACGCACCTTTAGTGGGCATTTTCTTATACATATTCTTATTTTTTTCAAAAAAGGGCTTTGTACCTTAGAAATACAAACATTCCTTTATTAAATTTTAAATTGTCCCGACAAATATTTCAAATAGCCTTTGCAGAATCCTGCAGTAGCGAAACGGTGTTTTTCATCCTCTAAATTTGCGCGTGGTAGAGCCTTAAGTGGTTTTTCAACATAAACAGTATTTTATATTATTTTGTCGTAAAGAAAATGAAAATAAACTTAATTTTTTCGGGTTTTTGCGGAAACGAATAATTCAGCATTAAAATATACACTTTGCCTCCATTTTAACCTAATTTATATATCTAATAGTTACCGAGATAGCAATGTTAATGCATCAAATTTGTAACACCCTGTATTCTCATTAAAGATTCTTGACTTGATATTTTGGCTCCACCTGTATCGACTATCACGAGCCGCCACTGGTTCTTCGTCATTCATATGAATATTACACGTATCTAAGTTCATACAGGTATGTGCTGTAGTACTGACAATAAAATAATAATGTAAAAGCAAACGACATCATCATATCCATTCATTTCAAGTCTCTAATGTTCTAAATTTTTGTAATAAAACACTGTTTCTCTTAATCCATTTAATCGGGTTAACCCTCTACTCATGTCGCATACAGACGGACCCATCATAATCTCCTCATCGGTCATCTCTACTATCGGGTATTTACCCATAACATAACGCAATATCCACAGGGTCCTGCGCCTCACCTCCCGTCTTCTGTAGCTCAGTTATTAATTAAGTTAGAATTATGACGTTTTGCAGGCTTTACCTGTATCCTATGGCGCATTTCAGGAAAATATTTTTGTTTATACAGGGTGTTTCAAAATAGTGTGACGTCATAAGGATAGGTTTTTTTAGATTACATACCATATATTTTCTTACTTATTTGGATGCATCTTGTAGTTGCTTATATACCCCTAAAATTTTAATAAAATCGGTTCAGTATTATAGGCGAAAAAAAATAAAAACTAAAAAAAATCAGTTTTAAGAATTAATAAAAAATAAAAAAATTAAATTAAAATTCTACAAAGGTACTTAATAAATAAGGTTCTAAAGTCTCGTTAACCCAGTTTGACTAATACGAATTGTACAGGGTATCCAAAATTTAGTGTCAAACTTTGCAAACTTTAAAGCAATTTATTTTTCTTATTTCAAATTGGAACCCCTGTATATTATTATGTCATTCGATGCAGAATTAAAATTCAAATATTTATTCTAATTACAACCCTATCGCAATTTCTAATGCATTTAGACTTATTTGCAGAAAACTCATTTTATCAACTATTCCACCAGTCATTATTATATAATAAATATCAAAGGTGGCTTTTAAAAACAATTTATTGATATTAAAGTTTACTAAAAGGACAAATAAAAATTCTTTTAGCATGCTCCTAATATGAACATCATATCTACGAGCTTTTCTTGGTTGTATTCCATTATAAAAAATAATATAGCTTAAATAATTAATACTAATCTAATAATATTTGAAATTATAAAATAACTAAAGTCAAAATGGGCTTTTGTCACTTTAATAAACTTTAATACCAATAAATTGTTTTTCAAAGCCACCTTTGATATTTATTATATAATAATGACTGGTGGAAAGGTTGATAAAACGAGTTTTCTGTAAATAAGTGTTAATGCGTTAGAAATTGCGATGGGGTTGTAATTAGAACAAATGTTTGAATTGTAATTCTGCATCGAATGGCATAATAATATACAGGGGTTCCAATTTGAAATAAGAAAAATAAATTGCTTTAAAGTTTGCAAAATTTGACACTAAATTTTGGACACCGTGTACAATTCGTCCGTGTACAATTCGTATTAATTAAACTGGGTTAACAAGACTTTAGGACCTTATTTATTAAGTACCTTTGTAGAATTTTAATAACGAGACATTATTTTTATTTTTTATTAATTTTTAAAACCAGTGGTGCAAAACTGATTTTTTTTAGTTTTTATTTTTTTTCGCCTATAATACTGAACCGATTTCATTAAAACTTTAGGGGTATGTAGGCAACTACAAGATGTATCCAAATAAGTAAGAAAATATATGGCATGTAATCTAAAAAAACATATCCTTATGACGTCAGACTTTTTTGGAACACCCTGTATTAACAAAAATATTTTCCTGAAATGCGCCCTAGGATACAGGTAAAGCCTGCAAAATGTCATAATCCTAACTTAATTAATAAGTGAGCTACAGAAGACGGAAGGTGAGGCGCAGGACCCTGTATACTACAAGTCACCTTATAAAAAATAACGCCCCGAATCTAGATCATTCCCAATCAAATCTCAATATTAAATGTGTTACTTAATAATAAATTATACTTGAACCTGTTCAAAATAAAGAAAATAGGAAGTTCCTCCTTTATAACGTTTCTATATTTATGTTAGATAATAGTATTCCTTTGGATAACCCTACAGAGTACAGCCCTACATGTTTGGCGCAAATGAAGTCACTAATGGCAGTTCTGCAGCATCAAGATAATTTTAATTAGTTTACAAGTGTTTAAACTCGAGGGAAATGAGGGAAGCGATGACGATGAGAGCAGACGCGATAAAATGTATGGCTGCAGAAGTACGAATTTATTTGTTAAAATTAGGTTAATTACGATGGTATAAAGGTCATGCAAAATAGTAGTTTGTACTACAAGAGTGGACATGATGTCCATATGGCAAGAGGAAGTAAAAAAGCGCTATATGGATCATCCACTTGAGTTGTACAAGGTGAGTCAACAAAAGAATAAAGTTCATTTTCTCCTTTATCTTAAGAATTGGATAAAAAATGCAAAAGTTGTAGACATCATTGCGGTGCCCATTTTAAAACTATATCGGAGTATACGGGGTGGCTCAAAAAACCGTGGCGACTATAACTTAGGTTTTTTTTTTAATAGAACACCCTATATATTGTATTATTTGCTAATTCCCCACTAAATTCTACGCTTATTTTGTACAAAATATTATATGTCTTAATTTAATAGTTTCTGAGGTATTGTCGTTTAAAATATGGCATTTTCAGACTTTGACAGGCTGTAACATTGGAACGGTTCATCTTAGACAAAAATGGTTTTTACGTCCCTATCTTAATTTTTAATTTTCTATCTAAATGTTACAACTTTCGGTTTAACGTTAAAACCGTTTTTTTTTGGTTAAACATCGGTAAATCGGAAGTTGGTTTCTTTGGATAGAGAATACATATTATCTAATCAATATGTTGTTCCAAGATGAACCGTTTCAATGTTACAGCCTGTCAAAGTCATTCCATATTTTAAACGTCAATATCTCAAAGACAATTGAATTTAGACATATGACATTTACAAAATAAGCGTAGAATTTTGTGGGGAATCAGAAAATAATACAATATATAGGGTGTTCTATTTTAAAAAACCAAGTTATATTCGCCACGCTTTTTTGAGCCACCCCGTATACTGTATACTCCAGCATAATTTTAAAATGTGCATCTCAATGGTCTCTACAACTTTTGTATTTCGAATTTTTATCTAATTTTTAAGGTAACGGCAAAAATGAAACGTACTCTATCCTTGACTCACCCTGTATCGGGTGTCCATTTTTGGGCCCTTTAGTAGGGTATCTCTCTTATATTTAAAGATAGATGGTTGCGCTACTCGCAGCACTGTACTACTTTTTTGTGAAACTAAACATGCCGTAAACAAAATTTTCATATCCGTCTTGATTTTTCAGATACAGGGTGAAAATGAAAATAAACCATGTCTTTTTCTAAACCACAGCCAGTTTGATTTATTATTCTGCTGAAGTGTATTTTTGGTTGCCTGCTTGCGCAAGAAGAATAATGCCCAGAGAAACAGAATATATAGCTACGCTATTCTGTGCCAGAGATAAACAAAATATTGCTGTAAAATTCGTTTTAAAATTTAAAAATGGCTTTTGTGCATTAATATTAAGAAAATAATCGTTAAGTTACATGGTAACACTGCAAAGAAACTGAAGTGATACGGCCACAAAATTGACAAAATTAAACGAAATGACCTTAAAAATTGGAATTACTTTTTTCTAGAAATCTTATAATTTCGTCTGTTATATCTGGTTTATGTACTTATTTTCATTTTCTATATGGGGCTTCATTGAAATTATAAAAAAAAAATAGAGGAAAAATCGCGGTGGAAAATTATTTGCATCGCAAAAATTCTACAAAAGCAAGTTCAAACGTTCATTTTATATGTAAATTTTATGCTTTAAAGCTTATAACATTTGTCTAAAATTAAGTGGAAAACTGGATATTTTTAGAAGAAGAAAGTGAACATTTGTACAAAAAAATCTTTAGTTCGGTCACAAAATACTTAACAATAGTTCGGTATATTTCTGTTTTATATTTTTAATTTTCTCACTAAGAAGGTGGTGTGTGAATAGGATCTGGGATAAATTACAAATTTACTTTGACAGATTTGCATTTTTTTGAAGAATATCCTTAACCTTACTTTTGTTTCATGAAACGATGCGTAAAATTTACAACTTCTAAAATTTGCAATATTTTTCAAGTTATAATGATCTGACCACTGTAATTGGTCAGTTTTATATTCTAACAAGAATATTCAGTTACTTTAGTGCAAAGGAAACAATAAATTTTCAACAGGGAAGTGGCGCGGCGTCAGTGGAGATTTTTAAGATAATATCGGGGCATCGTCTGTAATTTTAATGGAAAATAAGAAATTAACATAAATACCCGAAATGTTTCTATTTTTATGTTCTGCAAGTCGGATGATATAATTTGAACCTATACAGGGTGATTCCTAAGTTGATACTTCTTTTTTAGCTGTGTATAGAAGGCATTAAAATAAACAACTTTTTCAAATACCTTTTTTCAAAAAACTTAAAAATAGCCGAGTTACAGAAGTAAAAAATCTAAGTGCGGGCCTGGTAATCAAAACGTAGCTCTTTACTTTATATTGTTTTTCTCCGTTTTTTGTATTGTTAGTCATGCATTTTACGGATCGGTCTCCGTTATTTATTTTGGCAATTCGCTCTTCGGTGTGGTTTTCTGAAGCAAATTAATTTTAATAAATTAATGAAAATGGTAAAATTTGAAAACCATGAACTAATTATGGGGCTAATTTATTGTGAGTATCGTAAAAGTGCGGATATTTCTTCTCTACACCCAGAAGTTTTCTTAATGTTATTCAACGGGCAAGTTAGGCAGAACCGTATTTGATTTGTAGTGTAATAAATGAATGTAAGTACCTACTTTTTTTTGAGTTTTTTGAAAAAAGGTATTTAAAAATGTTGTTTATTTTAATGCCTTCTATATGCAGCTAAAAAAGGAGTATCAACTGAGAAATCACCCTGTATAATTGAAACTTTAAAATAAATTTTCATTCTTTTTTTGTTGAAAAAAAAATGAGGTATCATCCGCCAAACAAGAAATTCTTGTGGTAAAATGTTTATGTTCAATTTTGAATTAGAAAAGCCACAAAACGATGCCGCATTGTACGCTGGAATGGAAGGCTCTTAATCTAATTCCCTTTTGTGTAAAATGTCGTTTACTAACCATGCTGTCTACTAATAATTGTCATCATACAGATGTAATAATAATATAATCGAAAATATTACATTCTGTAATTATAAAAGTTGTAGTGGGTAAACTGTACAGAATACCAATATTAATGCAACACAAAAATGCGTGTATCCTTTTTCATCAATGACAAAAAAACTTATAGCTGACCAGCATCAATTCAATCAGTGGTTCAATCAAAAATAAAAGTAAATATATACAAAACTACGGGTTGGAGACAAGTTATATAAATAATAAACTTATCCCGCATCCTATGTTGCATATATTTTGACCTCTTCTAGTATAGACACCTCATTCGCAATTTCCATAATTATAATTAATATATCCGCCCAAAAAATGTAAAAACAACGTTGGACACATCTTTGAGTTATTAGCAGTGGCTGCTCATGGATATCGAGTATGGGGAGGGCTCAGATCTAGATATACAAAAATGAGTGCATGCGAAATTATTCTAATTTTTGAAGTAAGTCTGAAATGCATGACTTTTATTTCTATTACGGTTTTTACTCAATTTAACTCTTGACAGTGGACGTTATTACGTTCGAAACTTATAGAGGTTTAACTACTTAATTATTATTACCAAATACAGGGTGAATCCTAAGTTATACTTCTTTTTTGGGTATATAGAATAAGGCATTAAAATAAACAACATTTTCAAATGCCTTTTTTCAAAAAACTTAAAAATAGGCGAAATACAGAAGTTAGTTAATTATTGTTAAAAATCTTTATACAACACTCTGTCTTATTGTTTTCCTTTTAATTTACCAATTTATTTATAGTCCCGACGCCCATGGTCGGGCAGCGTGGTTACGAACTCTACTTATTACGTGTACACAACGTGGTCATGATCTAGTCAAGATGAAAGTAAAAAGGTTCGAACATTTGTTATTTTTCTTGAAGCATTGCTTTTTTAATTACAATAAAAAATCGTAATCTTACCTTCACATTTTGCTTTACATTTGCCTCCAGCAGTCCCCAATTTGCAAAACTCCTTATCGTTGATCTACAAAAAAATATATATTTTTATTAAACCAATAAAAATTGATATATACAGGGTGTCCCACCGGGAGCTGAATGGATCTATATATAGAAAACTATACATAGGAAAATTTTGAAAATTTGATAGTATGCTGATGCTAATGGGGGCGACCGGGCTAAAATATTTTCATAATGGTGGCACTTCCGGTTATACCGGAAGTAAGTGTCAACTTGCTTATTTTAAATAGTACACCCTATATATTATTATTATTGTATTCTACGCAAGATTCTAGGCAGATTTTATGTACCATGTCCTATACCTATGTCTAAAACGTTTTTGACATATTTGAATTTTTATGTCAAAAATGAAGCCTTATTTATTTAATTTAAGTGGGATTCCTTGTTATAAAGGACCTGCTTTAATAGATTTTTTATAATATTTTGATAACTATTAATATAGGGTGTTTAAAAAATGAAAATGAATAAACTGTCAAAAGTCCAGATTTTCAAATGGAAACATCCAAATTTTATAATTATTTCTTATTTAGCATTAAAAATAAGGGTAAGTTTGTATAAGGTTGTCTATCCCAAAAATTCTTAGTTTTCGAAATATTGCCAATTTAATATTTTTATATGGGGATTTTGCTCCAGATTTTAAGTTCAGTTACTCTTAGTTGGCTATGGCGGCTTTGAAAAACAATCAAATGCTAAAAAAATCTGTCACTTAACATTATTAATAATCATTCCCAGGCGCTTAAATTAAATTAATATCATGTCACATTTGCCATTCGACATCCGCAAAAACAGAAGCCATCACAATGTGCTTATTAATAATTTTTTAGCATTTGATTGTTTTTCAACGCCGTCATAGGTTATAAGAGGTATATAAAATTATAATAAGTTTCAAGTCTATAATAAGGTAATATAACTATTTAACTTTTAATTCATCATTTTATAAAACTTGTAGTAATAATTACCAATCTATTTATAATGAATTGATGAATGAAGGTTTGCCGCAACCTCATTTATACAACAAGAATATCCGTAGTTAGTAAAAATAATTATTTTTACCTTCCTAGGTATCTTGATTTTTTTTCTATCCAAGGATACTAACTTCCGGTTTAACATGTTAAACCACACGTTGTAACTTTTAGATAGAGAATAAAGAACTAAGATAGAGAGGTGACAACCATTTTCCTCTAAAATGCGCCGTTTCCAGTGCTACAGCCTGCCAAAGTTTGAAAATGGCAAATTTTAAACGTTAATATATCAAAAACAATTGAATTTAGACATTTTATACAATATATACGTGGAATTATATAGGGAATTAGAAAATAATATAATATGTAGAATAGAATTAATGTTAAACGTTTTATCTACCATAAAACACCCTGTTTAATTTTTTTTTTGTAAACATATTAGTGTAATTATTTTTAAAAGCTAAAAGAACTTCAACTCACTCTAACATCTCTAAACATTATTGCATTTTCAAACTCCAATTTTTTTTATATTGACATTTACACAGAAACTTGTTTTGTAAATATTTACAAAGTAGAGAGAAAAAAGATGGATTAAAAGAATAATGATTATCACCTGAAATAATCCATAAGATTTACTCCCATTCGCCTTTTCAGTAATTTTTGATGAATTTTTGGCACTCTCACTTTCTATAAGACACACCCCTGAAAATAAGGAAATATCATGCATAGTATCATTAGTAAAATACATGGGCAAGGCATAATATTCTCATAGTTATTAAATTACATTATTTATGTCTGACAATATCAAATAAATAATTAATATTCATAATTCTGTTATAAAACTAATGTAAACTGAAATATTAAAATTTTTTTTTTTTCATTTTACGTATAATATCTTTAGTGCTTACATTTTTTCGAGTTAAGGGGGATTTCTACTGTGATCGTTTTCAAAAAATCGAAATTTTTTCCGACTTTTTCCACTCTCTATAGCCTCTAGAATAACCGTGTGTAAACGTTTTTACCAAATCTACTCCAAAAAAAAGTTACATCCAATTTTATGATTGCTGGTCAGTTTTCAACACTAGCCGCTTTTGAGTTAAGCCGCGTTCTTAGGGCTGCTACGTTCTGCCGCCAGCGACATCATCTCGACCAATCAGGCCATGCTCGCAAAGAGGCAGGAAAAAATCAGCTCGTTTATCGTTTTTCGAGGAAGAGGAGGGTGTAATTTACGGGCCAGGCATCGCAGCCTAAGTGACAGTGAGACTATTTTGTTGTGAGCCACCGTTGAAACTTTAAAGTTGTTTTTCTCGAAACCCTGTTTTTCGCGCTGGCGGAAAGTACTTCGGTATGTTGAAATTATCAGAATTTAATGATTTTGGTCTTAAAATGCTCAGAATACAAGTGGTTATAGCCCCCTCTAGAATCAAGTATTTTGCGATATTACAGAAAATGTTGGCCCTTAAAATAAAAATAAGAATGGTAAATTTTCAAAAAAAAGTTTAAATCTCGCGCCATTTTAACAGTTACTCGAGTTTTGACTTGAATCTAGTGGGGGCTATAACTACATGCTTACAATTGAAGAATCTGGGTCAATTTTATTTTTGTCCTGAATAGAAAAATTTATTTGAATTCCGCCAGCAAGTTACGTTTTTTTTGAGGGGGTAACTTCAGCACCCTGTAGCACCCTCAAGTTTTTCATTTTTTGGGGGTTAAAAAATTTTTTTTGGTACATCTTATCTTTAATAAAACTTTAATAACTTGTTTTTCTGCGTTTGTCTTATTATCCTCCAGAAGAGAATCATAAAGAAACGACGAAAATAGGACCATCACAGTAGAAATCCCCCTTAACGAATACTTTGAATTTTTTAAAACAATTTGTATTTAAAATTTACCATGTAAAATAGCGGTTTCGAAAATAACTAAGCAAGATATCGAATTCCTGTTTTTACCAATGGAAAGGTGGCCTCTATGTGGATATCAGAACATTATTTTTATGCAAAAAAATATCCAAAAAAATATAAGCCAATGAAATGTATTGTTTAAAATATTTAAAATTATTATTTTTAAAGAAAATTACTTTCTAACACTCCGAAAAATCCAAGGTTTCAAAAATCCATTAATAAACATTAACCAGGATTCGGGTCAAGAGAACGCAATGTATTGAATTAAGCTGGTAACTTTAAAGAAGCATTTAGAGATATTCTTCGGATGCTCTTAAAAAAAAGTTAAGAAACGCGAATCACATCGTGGCCATTTTTTCTAGCTAATGTTTTCGATTCGAATTTGTTAGTCACGCATTTTAAACATTTCCTCAAAAATTGGAAAAACATCCACATGCACTCAATTTTGCGTGCCTCGATCTGCGCCCTCCCATACTTCATATCCACGAAACGCCACTGGTGCTGAATAGGATAAACGCAATTATAGTGAAAGATCCCATTACAAAAACAACAATAATAGTTTGTACAACAAGAGTGGTTATGACGTCTATATCTCACGGGGAGGTAAATTGAGCACTCCGACTACGGCGTCGTGCTCAAATTTCCTAGTGCGATAAGGACAATCCACTCGAACGGTATATTTGCCTACGACCAAACTTACGAAGTCTATGCTAAAAAATGTTTAAAAAAAAGTTTGTAGGCTACTAACTGGGCTCCAACTCACGACCATTGGATCATTGTATTCAAAGTTCGACGCTTTACCGTCTCGGCCACAGAATCATATTAGAAATTATGGTAAAGCCAACTCAATACTAATGTTACATCAAATTAATTGTCTATACACATTCAGCAGGTTACATTCTTGATAAAACTATTATAGATGGGTATATATTTTGTTATATTGACCAAATTAATAACAAATTGTACCATATACATATAAATTATATAATTTAGTGTCTTGAAAAAAAAAGGCGGAACCTCAGTGAATACAATAAACTGTGATTGGTCAGTACTGTATTAAAACGTCACAGAGAGATTTAGTTTTTCTAACAATGTTGTCTAATAATGTCAAATTTCTGGATTTGTGAGAACAACGCGCAGATAAATGATAGGTCGGCACTATCTTCAAAGGAAAAAAATAAATTTTTACGCACAGTGTTATATTCGTAGAAAATTATTTAGGATCACTTGTGATTGTGATCTGTTAAAAAAAGACTTTTTCAGTATTATGTGGATTCGTGGAAGTTTTCTTTAAAAATGAAATATTTTATTTTTCATGGTCGCAAAACTGTGCAGCACTGAACAGTAACAATATGAAATTTTGCCGCACAGTTAATTGGAATAGCCTACTTTTCTCGTCACTTTAGTTCAGTGGTTCCCAAACTGGGGGCATGCCCCCCCCCCCCCCCCCGGGGGCATGCCTTTTTCTCATTTCCGAAGTTGGCTTCATTATTGGAGAATACTATGATTACTAAAGGCCTTTTTACATTGGGTGCAATTGCAGAAAAAATTGCCTGAAAGCATGCGCTTTGTCGACGTTTTAAACAGCTGATGCAGGTTTTAAATGGGAAAACGTGCATCAGCTGATTAAAACGTCGTCGAAGCGCATGCTTCCAGGCCATTTTTCTTGCAATTGCACCCAATGTAAAAAGGCCTTAAAAACGAAGAGATTACAACAGATATTACCTATATCTCATCTAGAAAGTCTTCTTGATGAATTTTAACGATATTTTGATAATTTACAAGACAATGACGATCATAAATTTGCTTAAAATCCTTTTAATTTTGATATAAACATTCTTCCAGGACATCTGCAAGAACAAGCAATCGACTTAAAACACGATTCGGCGAAAATTAACTTAAAACAAAACAACGGAATCGGCTTGATGTTGCTAGTGACCTCCGTTGCGCACTTTCAAAAATGGCACCAAGAATGTCCAACCTTGTTAATGAAATGCAGCCCCACACTTCTCATTAGATTAGAGTTTAAATATTACGTTTTTAAATAAATAAATAAAGTAAAAAGAAATGTATCTGTAAAGTGGAGGGGGAGGGGGAAGCGCGACCATTTCTTGATTCCCAAAAGGGGACGCCATAGAAGAAAGTTTGGGAACCACTGCTTTAGTGCAAAGGAAACAGCAAATTTCCATGTAGAAGTAGAAAAAATATGTAACTTAACATATTAAATGTTTTCGTTTGTTTTTTAATTTAGCGGGTGAGAAGTTTCCCTCCTGATGATAATAATGACTCATATATGTTATACGATAGACGATATATCGTTTTTATGATGTGTCGATTGTTTAACGTTATTTTACTTTTTAAATATCGTCATTAGATAAATCGTCGATTTTGTCCCACCCCTAATAGGTACTATTAATCGGCACCAAGCATTCCAATTCGCAAAGATAAAAAACTTACAATTTCCAATGTAACTCCTGTCAAATCCATTATTCAACAGTTCCTTTGTAAGTCCGCATTTGGTGAACACTTTGGCTTCCACATTGTACACGTTTTTAAATATAGCGAGCACGCACACCGCAAAAAATGTTACTTTCTTCATGTCTTTCGGTCCTAATTAAATAACAACTTCCAAACTTTCGGTTAGTTAACTGGCGGTTACTGCACTTTTTAAAGCTCCTTACGGTCGGTACTGAAAAAGGAAATCGAATGAATTTTTGATACAGAGTGTTCTAATAATTTGTCATATTAAGGGTGTTCTATCATTTACAAACCATAGAAATTTAGGAATATTTTGACAATATTTCTATTCGAAAATTAATATTTAAAATTTCGCCACCATCAATCTCTGGGGGGGGGGGGGGGGGGGGGTTAACCCAAAAACATTAACTGTCTGGCTGAATGACAGATCTGCCAAAGCCGAAAAAGAAAACCTGAGGGTACTACAAAAAAATATTCCAATATCCCTCACTATTTCGATCAAAAATCTGTAAGGTATTGACTGTTAAAAGCTGTCAAAGCAAACAATAGTCGATAAGTCATCACGAACAAATAGTGCATTTCCACCACATCGCGAATAGTGTACCTGGCGATGGCAATAAATAGTATATTACATAACAAGTGATAAAAGTGATACCTTTCAAACGAGGAGATATTTAGCACGAGGCGTCAGCCGAGTGCGGAAATTCTCCAAGTTTTAGAATAATCACTTTTACACGAGTAATGTACACTATTTTTCCTACGACCACAAAGAATTATTAAAAAAGCCTTTGATTTGTAAAAAAAAATATTTCAACTCTAGAGTTGAAATTAGCATACCTAGGATTATGTTCCACTTAATATCAGGTTTCATATAGTTTGTCAATAAGTTTTTCCTTTATTTGTAGTTTAACTTTTTCATTTTTTCATATTTTATAAATATCATAGGAAAAACTAGTCCTGAATTGACTTCTAGATTAACCAGAATGAAAAATTTTAAATTTCAAGGAAATATACATTAAACCAAAATTTAAAAAATCCACCCAACAAGAAAGATTTCAATTCAAAATAATTCTATAAATTATTTAATGTTTTTATAAAAAAAAGTCAAATACTCCTGATGGGATTTGAACCTGTGACCTCCCGTTCTGTAGACCAGAGCTTTAGTGTCTACGCTATGGCTTCAATGGCTACCAATTAACATTTGTTGTTTAAATATATGACATTTTCTTCAGCGCGACTTGTTTTTTCTTTTATTAGCATTTTTTATAATTTCACATGGCGTATTTTCACACTCTAATTCTAAATCACTCAAAAAAGACACGAAAAATAAGTTAAAACACTTTACAATTACTGCTTTCTAAAATTTGTTCTTTTTAATAAATAGGGGTGGTCTGTCAAATTGACATCATATGTTTAAATTAAATAGTGTGCCTTGTATTACCACTCTAGAGTTGAAATATTTTCTTTCAACACGCGTGTGATATTCGGCGCTTTCGAGCCAAGTTAACCGTGTTTTTTTTCTCATTTTCATAGGTGGTCGTAGGAAAATGTCTTTTTTATAAGTATACAAAATATTACAAATACGAATTTCACGAAAATTAAGTGGCGCGGCGTCAGTGGAGGTTTTTAAGATAATATCGAGGCATCGTTTGTAATTATAATGGAAATTAAGAAATTAATACGAATAATTGCCACAATATATCTACTTTTATCTTCTTCGTAGTGGATGATACAATTTTAACCTATGTGATTGAAACTTTAAAATTAATATTTAATTTTTTTTCTTAAAGTTCTTAACACTCAAATTTAATTATTGTTCAATAGTAAAAAAAAATTACCTTATTCTTTATTTAATCTTAAGTACTTATAGATTGGACTACGCTGGGGAACAAATTGCGACTTTTCTTTTGTTTCCTGAACAAAAAAAGTTTGGTGACAAAAATTGACAAGTGACACATGGTTGTATTTAAATAAAGTTGAAAAAAGAAAAATATATACCAATCTCCCATTTTAAAATAGAAAATTCATGTCAATTCCAGTTAAACCGGAATTTCCATAAAGTTGAATTATCCCTCGAAAAATGCAGTTTTATATTATATTCAAATCCTCCAAATTCCATTCCATTATTTTTAAAAACAAAAAAGTTTTACAGGCGGGCCATCTTCCGTGGACACCTGGTATACAGGGTTGCCCATTTGTCTGACAAAGTAATATACCGTCTCTACTAATAAAGATATCAAAAAAAAGTTTCTATAAAAGTTGTAAGGTATAAAAAACTATATGTTCTAAAATTATTTTTAAATATACAGGATGGTCCACAAAAGTAGGACAATAAAAGGATACATTTTTTTAAATTGAACACCCTATATACTTTAGCATTTTTTGTTTCCTTACAAAACTATCCATATGACGCTATATTTAGTTTCTTAATTTTTTGCTTAATTTTTTGCAACGTTGCCAAACAAAATGCAAAATTCTTAAAATTTTGGAAGAAACATGATAGTAAAAAATTACCTGTATTTCTCAATAAGAGTATCGAAAATCGAAAATTTCTTGAAAGTTTTTAAGTTTAGGGCTAGAGAAACTGTCTTAAATCTTTAAGTACCGAAAATAAATATGACATTATATTGAATTACATTTGTTTTGACTTTGCTAGTCATGGCTTACTAGAAAAATAAAAACTACAGTTTTTTTTTCACGAAAATTTAAATAAAAATCGAAATATTGTCAAAACTAGTAAATTTGGGGATAATAACAATAAAAGATACTAACAATATCTATCAGACGAGCCTAATAAATATAGGATGTTTCATTTAAAAAAACAGAGTTATTGTATTTTAAAATTTTGTATATTTGAATGTCAACAGAAAACACCCTGTACAAAATTTTCGGTACTTAAAGATTTAAGACAGTTTTTCTATCCCTAAACTTAAGAGCTTACAAGAAATTTTTGAGTTTCGATACTCTTATTGAGAAATACAGGTAATTTTTTATCATCATGCTTTTTCCAAAATTTTAAGAATTTTGCATTTTGTTTGGCAACGTTGCAAATAATTAAAAAACTAAATATGGCATCATATGGATAATTTTGTTAGGAAACAAAAATGCTAAAATATATAGGGTGTTCCATTTAAAAGAATGTATCTTTTTATTGTCCTACTTTTTTGGACCATCCTGTATGTTTAAAAATAATTTTAAAACATATATTTTTTTATACCTCACAACTTTTATAAAAACTTTTTTTTGATATCTTTAATAGTAGAGACGGTATATTACTTTGTCAGACAAATGGGCCACCCTGTATAATAACCGGTATATAATAATAACTTAAACTTAATATTACCCTTCGATTTCAATCGGTAAACCTAACACAGAATCTAGACCTTCCCGGAGGGCTTTATATGACTATAATATAACTTGATTTTAATTTCTAAAAATATCGTAAGGATCTACATACAGTTTATACACCAAAATTAATTTCAGTCAAGAAATTCAACCAAGAGAGCTTTGTGGTAATTTATATTCAATCTGTGCTTTCAAATTCCCAATCTGTTAATACTAAACCTACTGTTTTAATATTTATAGGGGATAGATCATCGATAATTTCCATTAAGATAAGATTTGATATTCAAACTATGAATCAAATATAAACAGCATTAAAATATTTTCCCTCTGAAACGCTATTTTTCTTAGCCGGTTGCGTGCTAGCCCATCTGTAAATTTTGACCAATCGCTTTTTACGTTTTTTTTTTTTTTTTTTTTATGATAAAACAGTGGTTTGCCGTGTATTTCTGTTTTGAATTGCTGAACGTATTTAAAACAAGTAGACATGGGGCGCTTTTGGTCATTTTTTTAAATTAAACATTTGTAATATTAAATCGTTTTTAAATTTTCTAATAATATTTTAACAAATTCAAGATAAAAGAGTTGATGTATGGGTAATTTTTCGTATACTTTCTCAAAATTAAATTGCTGTATTCGGGACCGTTCCGATCCGGGGGTGCGGGGCACCCGGGCGACAACCGAGGGGGCGGTGCGAGCCGCCCTAACGGCTTGCCGCCTTATAAAAAGGAAAAAATTAATTTAATAATAAATTAACATAATACATAAATATTATTCTAAATATTATTAATTAAATACTACCATTCTAATATTATTTAAATACTATATTATTATTCTAAATTTTAACATTACCTACTGGGGTAAGAAGCTTTTCCAAACTTAAAATAATAACAAATTATCTACGATCCACAATGGGGCAAGAAAGGCTTCCCGACCTATCCATCATTAGTATTGAAAAAGAGATTTCAGAAAATATAGATGGTTCTAATATTGCATTAAAAAAGGATAGAAAAGCAAACTTTACTGTATAACTTATTAGTAGATAATGTTAGCATTCTGTCCTATATGTATGTATTTATTTCATTATTACATTACATTACAAATAAGTTGTAAAATTATATTATATTAAATAAACTGTAGGGGAAAGGCGGATAAGATGGCGAATCGGGTAAGATGACGTATTGGAAAATTGCGATTATTGTAATTAGATAGCGCCACTTGGTTGATTGCCGAGTGTAGGTGTACTTCGTAAGTTGCCTATGTATTAACATCAAAATCTGACTTACTTTGTTGAAGATATTTCGCCATTTGTGTTTAATGGTTATGTCATTATAATATTAGTGTAAGACGAAATAAGCTTTATAGCGTTTGTGTTGAATCTTATTTTCAATCGGTAAGTATTTTCTTCAAGGTTATGGTATTGTTTATCCATAGCCCATTAAGTTTTCGTGAAATAATATCTCTTTGTTCGTTAATACAAAACTCGATGCAAAATTTCCTGGTCGGCTAAGATGGCGAATTCGTCATCTTACCCGACCGAAAAATGTGGCGGCATTATTTAATGTGGCTTATGATAAGATAGCCACAATAAAAAATGGCGTACAATCTTTCAGAGCAACTGGATTAGTCCCACTTAATTCTCAAATATTTAATGATTCTGACTTCGAACCACCAATGACGACAGACAAGCCATACAAGCCTCCCAAGAATGTCGACGAAAACTTAGACCTTGATGTACCTACCGGAATTACCAGATGTCACTAATACTCTTTCAGGAAATATTCACTGCAGTAGAAGGAACATCTTAAAATACTTTCTCTAATGTCTTAGATATTTCACTACCAGGGCCGTCTAATGCAGAATCATTGAATTGTCTACCTTACTTGCCTATTGCTGCTTATAAAGAAAAGAGACAGAGGAAGAAGCTACCTACTGCATATAACGAGTACCCCTGTTAAAAGTACATTAGAAGAAAGAAAAACTAACGAGGAGAAAAAAGAAATTAATCGAAGGAGAGAAGAGAATAAAAGAAAAAAAGTTAAAATGAAGAAAAAGCAGATCAAAAAAGGCAAACATGTCAGAGAAGTGAGGTTTGACGATCATGATGATGGGGAATCCGCTGACTCCTCCATATCAGTAAATTACATGGATAACAATAATGTGGAGGAACAAGAAGAAATTTGTTTAATATGTAACGATTCTGGACAAAATGAAATTTGGTACGCCTGTTCCCTCTGTCGTTAATGGGTTCATGCAGCATGCTCAGGACTAACATCCGCAGAAGCGAAGCTCAAAGCATAAATTTGCGACTTTTGTGACAATAACTAATCTATCTTTCTATCTACTGTTTTTCTTTTATTCAATAATCCTCGGCATCTTACCCGCATGCTTTCGTCATCTTACCCATTCATACATAAGGGCAAGATGACGAATTTGTCATAAAATTTTGAACTTAAAAAAAAATTTACAGTGAAGATAGCATGATAAGAAGCAAACTGTTGGGAACTAAAATTTTCCTGAATGCTCTAAAATACGAAACAAAGTTTTAGGGCGAAATATGACGAAGAAAATAAAAATATATGCTTACTGTCGTCATTTTGCCCTCCTTTCCCCTACAAGGTTTTACAATTTTCATTTTTTTTTACTTAAAATTATTTTAACTTTTTTATTATCAACTTTGGGAGGAGGGGGGTTGGGTTGGGTTTTGGGAGCGGTAAAATTATTGTCGCACCCGGGCGGCAGATACCCTAGGAACAGCCCTGACTGTGTTCCTTTTAAACTCTGTCTGATAAAAAAAATTCTGAAAATAGATTTAAAATTAGTGTAAAAAGAACCACAAAGTTCACCTACCTTACTTTATGGAACAAACAAAACATTAAATTTTGTTTTTCAGTGATTATCAGCTTGTTCATACTGGTAGTTCCAATATTCGTAACAATTAAATGGTGATAATGCTGATATTAAAATTTATTGCGTTTATAAAAAAAATTTTGTTGAACCCCAATATAAAATACTCATATAAACCAAGTTTTTTTCAATCTTTATCAAATGACAAAGCGTATTTCATTTATAAACAAACTTGTTATATATTATTCAATAGATTACAAGTCACGCACTTTTAATAACAATAAAATATGCTCTTGCATTTTTTTTCACCACTAACCTAGATATTTCACCGAAGAATCACTACAATTAGTATTTACCAATTCCTCCTGTGACTTAGGAGCAGTAATTTCAATGTTCACACAAATCTCTTATCACCTAATAAATTTAATTTATTGTTAATTTTTAAGAATCTTGTTCAGAGATAAGAAAACGTTTTTTTATTTGCACTTTGCTACTTTAAACTACAGGATTATCACTGTCGGTACACAGGATTTTATTGCACCATTAAAAATGGATTAGAAATGATTAAATAATATTGACACACGCTGATTGTTGTTTATAGGTATGGTTGATGGTATGACTATGATCAAAACGGTGAAATACCAAATATACTTTTCCTTATGCGGATGTGCCATCGGACCTTGACTCTTGAATATAATGAATATAATGATTGTGTTTTTTTTTTAAATGATATTTCCATTATATAGTGTGTGTTTAAAATTTTTATTTGATTAATGATCATTTATCATTTTGTTATTAGTTATTTCTAATGGAGTAAGGACAGTGTGCTTATGTGATTGCCAATAGCGGCGGTCCCAGAATTTGTCAAAGGGTGGAGACGGGGGGGGGGGGGGGGGGGGGGGGGGGGGGGGGGGGGGGGGGAAGGGGGCTAAGATTTTTTATTATACAATATTTTTACACAAATTTAAACAATAGCAAATACCGGATGGTGTATCGTGATTGGAAACATAGGAAATCCCATGCGAGTTTTAGACTATCCAAATATTTGCTTTCCTGTTGACTTTAGAGCTGGGTTTTAGAGAGACTTTTTAGAGTCTCTGTGTCTGTGTAGATATTCGTGTACCACGGGCAGTGTGGGCCGGGCAACCATCCATGTGCAATAAAATCTCCTGATTTTCATCAGCGACTTCCTGGACCCGTAAGATTTCCGTCACTAAAAAATAGTCCGAAGATGCGATGTACAAAAATGTTTGCTAAAACATTCACTTTCTGAGGTTATTGGGTTCAAGTGCATGCAAGACGATGGTCATTTTGTAGGCTTCAATACTGATAATTTTGTATATTCGGCTCATTATTTAATATAAACATGCAATCGACTGAGAAGCAAATATTTTGTAAAAAATATCTGTTGTTAACAGGCCAGTGGCGGCTCGGCAGGTGAAGTACGTGAAGGGGCTCTCCACCAAAAAAATAAAACCAGGAGGAAAGTTTTTCGATAATATTAAATATTAGTGTACCAATACAGCTACTATTTTATCCCTTAAAAAATAATTATGTTCGAATTAATAATATTAATTTAATCCGAAAGTAGCTATGCATAATAGGGCCACTCCGATGGACAATTTATAAACACTCGTGCATTTTGAGGCGCCCCAGCCGACCGCATCGGTGAGCTCAAAGCAGCAGTGAAGAACAACCATACAGTCAAGCGGCTTTGATTTCACCGTCGTTATGGTTACGTGACGTCAGTCACGCGCCAGCATATAAGAATATTCATTATGATGAAGGGCAATTTAAAAATAGATCAGTCGTATGCACCATTGCTTTAGCATTGGTTCGCTGTATTTATTTTGAGGCTTCGCGAATTAGTGTGATTAAAAACTTTTGTTTTTATTTTTCAATTAATTCAGTAGTGTACGTACCTACTTGTTGTGTGTGTTTTAAAAATAAACCCAATTAATGACATACTTTGTAATTTGTTGGAAACTCTATTCAGTCGTTGGACATATAAGGATAAGGGAGACGTTTTGTTACACGGGTTTTTAGGCAATGTTTGTTGAAGTATATCGTAATATATACCAAGCTCTTCGCCATTTTTTTGACCACGAGCCGCCACTGTAACAGGCACGAATACGCTCATGGTTTTATGCATTATATTTTATAGTAATTGTCTAGAAATGAGTGAAAAACTGAAGATTTTTGAAAAAAGAAAGGGTCTTTGCGAATAAATCTTTAGGGCGGTGAGACAAAAATTTAAGAATAGTGCGGTAAAAATATATTTTGGTTTTAAATCTTAAATTTTTGCACCATTCGTGCACTCTTTGGGGAAAATTGGTGAATGAATAGGCTCTGAGATAAATATAAAAAATAGCAAATTTAATCTGATAGATTTGCATCTTTTTGAAGCATATTCTTAAATGTCACAAAACGACTCATACTTGCCACTTTAATACCTACCTAATACTTTCTAAAAGAACCTTATGCTGTTCTCCAAAAGAGGTAATCAAACGGTAAAATTATTAACCAGCCGAGTACACTCTACACTTCTTATTATTTAATCAAACGCCGTATAACTATAGTAAACGAGTGGGTGTAAACAACTAGTGTTACAAAATAAAATAATTTTTTATTATGATATTTTTCCAAGCGGTCGTGGTTTTATGTTATGCAACAAGATTCCTAAGAAATTAACAATTTATTATGCTCATTATTCATTTCCTCATTTTTAATTACGTTCTTTTTTGAATAACTTAATTTACCTAGTGGAAAGATGAGGTTTTTTTTTTGTTACTAAAACAAAGTTTTTCAACTTAAAATGTGTTGGTAGTACCAGATTGTAGAGAGAAAAACAAAAGGGGAGTGTAGTTTTTCAAAATGTTAAAAGTATACAGTGGCGAATCTGGGGGGGGGGGGGGGATGGGGGGCAAAGATGCTCCCCAGAATTTTGTACCCAGTAATATCCTAAAATAAAATTTTAGCTTTCTTTTTTACTTTTCGAAAAAAACTAAAATTTGAGTTTTGGTTTTATTAATTTATCTGAGCTATTTTAACCGGTACAGAAACACAAATACAACATTGTGAAAGCAACTTTACTAGCTTTATACCATCGTGTTTTTAGAATTTGGGTACAACGTTTCGTTTTTGTGGAACTGTTATCAACTTTAATTTTTTAAATTTCTTTAAGCCCTAATTTTAACTCACACTTAATAATTTTTAGACGTTTTGATGTTATCTTTACCTACATCATCAGGAATTTGATAATTACTTTTAAATAAATACGGCACTGGCATTTATTTAGGGTATATTTGCATACAACCGAATATGACTAATATGTAGGACAACAAAGAAGAGGAAAAGCCAGCAACAAAAACAAAATGTAAAAATACTGTGTGTCCTCCTCGAAAGAGGTCTACAACTTCACCAGACCCTTTAACATCAGGTGCGACTCTGACATGTGGTCAAAAGGGACACCACCGTCATTAGATAGGGGCCTGGTTTGGTACACTGATGGATCAAAAACGGCCGACGGAGTAGGCGCAGGTATATTTGGGGAAAGACCCAGAATGGAAATCAGCATTCCCTTGGGAAACTACGCCACAGTATACCAAGCAGAAATACGTGCTATACAAGCATGTGTACAGAAAAATATAGAAAAGGGCTACCACGACCAAGAGATATACATTCTGTCCGACAGCCAAGCTGCCCTCAAGGCCCTGAACTCCAGTCGACTCAAATCGAGGATCACACTAGAGTGCCTAAACGACCTGAAAAACCTGGCCGCAAGGAACAACAAGGTAGAACTCCTATGGGTTCCTGGCCACTCAGGGATAGCAGGCAACGAAAAGGCCGATGAACTGGCAAGAGCCGGATCATCTCAAAAACTCAGGGGCCCTGAACCCGCCCTTGGCATATCAAAACAGGCAACCAGAACAGCATCAGACAGGTGGGCACAACAACAACACCTGTCCCGATGGAACAGGATACCTGGTCATACCCAAGCGAGGGCCACAATTGGAAAACCCTCCAAAAAGTTATCAACTGGAATGATGCCTTTAACGCGCACCCAGCTAAAACAAGTGGTCGGCCTACTAACAGGCCACTGCTTAAGAAAACACCTACACCGAGTAGGAATTTACAATGGTCCCATTGAATGCAGGCTTTGCGGCGATGAGGACGAAACCGCCTCACATATCATATATAACTGCGAAGCACTGACCCGAGGAAGACTCAGAATCTTCGGAGACATTCAATGTGGGGATAACCTCCCACATGACAAACTTGGTAGGAATTTGCTGGACCTTATAAAAGGAACAAATCTTTTCTAGCAAGATAGGGGAGCACAATAAGCCACTAGGCTGCAGTGCAAGAAGCTTGGGCCGAACGCCCAACCCCCGCCTTAAACCAACCAACTCATATTTTTCTATTTCGATAAAGTTAATTCTGGAAACTAAAATTTAAACAGTAATAAAGCACAATATGTTATCGAAATAATTTTGCAATGACAGCTGTGACAAAGAAAATTATTTATTTTTTGTTCCAAAGCAATCTTGACTAAATAGTTTAATTAGAACTTTCCTTTTTTACCCTGATTTAAGACAAATCCTAAAATATTTCAAAAACTATGAGATTTAGATATATGACATGTTTAACAAAAAAGTAAGGTTTTCGAAAGATAAATTCTTTTGCCTAAAAAAATTAACGGGGTCCCATTTTAAAAAATTGAAATAAAGCATTTTTAAAACTATCGAGTTGTCCAACTTGTAATGAACGCTCTATATAAGAGATTTAAAAAACATTATTATAGATCAGTATATCGTACCTTAAAGTACTTACAACGTAAATAACATTTGCTTAGGGTGAGTCCACAGGTTGCTATGATTTTTTAACGATACCTTAAAATTACTAAAATTTCGGAAAAAAAATAATTACTTGGCAACGTTGCATTTCACTTCAAAAATTTTAATAGGGTTGCAAAGTGATTATTCCATTGAATCATATTCTACGAAATTATACTGGGTGTCCCATTTAATTATCTTTTTTATTATTCAGTACCACGTTTTAGGACCACCCTGTAAATTAGAAAATATTTTTATATTATGTATCCTAAAAAACCCTTTAACTTTTGTATTACACTTTTTTCCCTATCTTTGATAGTTTAGGTGCTATCTAAGACAGACACCTTACTGACACACCCTGTATATGACCATGGCAGTAATATTTTTCTCACATCAACGTGGCCTGGTTACTTAGTAACTTAATTTTTAATTTACTATACAGGCAGCTACGATTGTGAGCACATAATGCCTGTCAATATCATTTATGTCACAGTCAAACTTGCTGGTTAGCTAATTATTTTTAAAACACTTTGTGCAAACCAACACTTCATCCCATATATTTTTTAAAAGATGTTATCTCTACATGATTTTAATGTGTAAACATTTATCATCAGAAGTACAAATTGAATAAAGGAAAGAAAAAGTGAATAACGTCTTAACGGAACTTTAGACATGAGGTCTGCATGGACCGGGGTTTTCATCTCGGGCCTTAAGATTCGGGTTTTCGGGCCTGCCAGGCTTGCTGGGCCTGTCGGGCTTGCCGGGTCTGCTGGGCCGTTGAGCTATTATTCATTTGTGTTAAATGTTGGTTTTCTCATGGAGATAAGGATTACAGCAGGCCAAGCCAGACGTCAACAGAATAAAATATTTCATTAATATTATTATATTACCGACCTTTAAAAAATAAAAAAAAACTGTATCCTAATAGATTTCTTATGAAGCAAAATTAGACTTTTTTTAAATTTTTTCGGGCGTCATACGATTACGACAAAATCAAAATTTAGTAAGCCCATTACAGGTTTGGCATATTAAAAGTTAGTTAGGCCACGAGACTAGTTGGACACACTTAAGTGTAAGGAAGAAAACTTTTTTTGCAGAAAATTAAATGAAAAAGATTATTTAAAAAGTATTAAAATTGACCATTTTAATGAATTTGTTTAAAGGGAATATGGTAAAACATCCTTGTAGTTACATTAGGACCATGTTATAGTATTACGTTATATCACAGATAATTACTGTGGTAATAATCAACATTGACAGAATGTATATATAGCCTTCAACTCATTCTTTTTTATTTAAATTTTATTATAAGTAGCAAATAGGTCATGAAAGATAGCCAGTTTTTGCCAACTAACAAAATCCTGCAATTAGAATTTTCAGACGCCAAAATCTCGGCAACCGCTGATTCCTGAAACCCGATTTTTGCTTCGTTAGAAAGAATGATACTTGCCGTTCAATATTAAACAGATGTTTTACAAATTGTTTTTGTATAGTGGCTGCTCGTCAGGTGAAGTAGGTGAAAAATAAAACCAGTAGGAAAGTTTTTCGACAATATTAAATATTAATGTACCAATACAGCTACCATTTTAGCCTTAAAAAAATAATTATGTTCGAATTAATAATATTAATTTAATCCGAATGTACCTATGCATAATAGGGCCACGGTTAACTTCAATGGACAATAATTATAAACACTCGTGTATTTTGGCGCGCCCCAGCCGACCGTGTGCGTTAGCTCAAAGCAAGTGAAGACCAATGCCCAACATGGCTTTGATATTCACCGTTACTATGGTTACGTAACGTCAGTCACGCAAACAGCATATAACAATTTGCATTATGATGAAGGGCAATTTTAAAATAGATCAGTCGCATGCAGCATTGTTTTAGCATTGGTTCACCTAACCTTAAGGTATTTATTTTAAAGCTTCGCGAAACTTACGGTTATAGATATCGTTTTTACGTGATTGACTGTGTGATTAAAAAGTTTTATTTCAGTTAATTCAGTAGTGTACGTAGGTACCTACTTAGTTGTGTGTTTTAAAAATGAACCCAATTAATGACATAGTTTGTAAATTGTTGGAAACTCCATTCAGGCGTTGGACAGATGGGAATAATAGAGACGTTTTGTTGTACCTAGCTCTTCATCATTTTTTAAGACCGCGAGCCGCCACAGTGTTTTTGGAAGTTTGAAGAAATTTGCCTTTGAAATATCGTTTACCGGTATTTTGTTAGTTGGCAAAAACTGGCTATTATTTGGGTTTAGACAACGCAAAACAAACAAACTATTGTGTATCTTTTCGTATTTGGCTGCTAAACAAACAGAAATACAAGACATCAAGACAAACATTACTTATAATCCTCAGTTAAGTCGCCGACAAGTCTCATAAAGCAGAGATTTCATCTCTACTGGTTTTAATTTCGCCAGCGTTTATGTCCATCTTGCCTTTTATTCAGCATTCCCAAGCTGCATTACCCGGCATTTTCAATCGTTCGCCTTTTTAGGGCACTGTATGTAACATGCTGCCATTTGTGAATTTATCAATGCATTTAGTAACAGATTGTCCATAAAGTAAGAAGCACGATGCAGTTTCACACATCTAATTAATTTTTTTTAATCTTATATCAGAACTAACTCTAGTAAACCAATATGCGACTTCCTACATCGAGGATGTAAATAGAGGGGTGGGGGGTAACTACCCCTTTTCTCCCAGAATCGAAAATACAATGATTTAGTTTTAAAAATTTCTATAAAAAAAATGCGATTCGTAGTGACTTGTGGATATAACAATTTTTAGAACTGCGGCGGTGGCTCGACCGTGGCATTCCGAGTTCGATTCTCGGATTGGGCATACGCACAATAAAAAAAAAGTATGTCATAATTTAAGGAGGTTTAAGAATGCAGAGAATCTTCCAACCCACGGCCGGAAATGATCATGCAATGACTCAAGAAACCGAGGGTTAGCCCTTAGGGGGGGGGGGGAGTGTTGCATGACTGAGGATCGTGATTCGGAACCCACGTTAAACTGTAGGTCCCCTCGGGAATGGCCCTGGCAGCGAACGAAGAGGTAAAAGGCCTAATTCGAAAGAATGGCAAGAAACGACAACAATTTTTAGTAACTGATGGACATCGAACGTGTCACATTGCCAAGCCAGATCACTGATGAGCACCCAAAATCAGAAACAAGGATGACCTCACATTTCATTTTAAGTGAGGCAAGGAATGTTAACATCAGGATGGTCGCGCGTCTCTGATGAGTCCCAGTAGGACGAAACAACGAAAGGATTGAGATGTTAACGGAAGAAGACAGGGCATACCATTGTTAGCAGTGAGTCTAAAGACCCATAAACTGCCATTCCCCACTGACAAGGTGAGGGGACAGCGGGTAATGGACGAAGGGGTGCACAGCGTGCAAACCCCGGACGCTCGGTGCCGTGGAGGTCTACCAATAAACAATTTTGTTTACCGATAGGTACGTCCATCGGGTTTTGAGGTAACCATGGCCAGCCTGGCATTTAATTTGATGTTAACATTCCTTGCCCCACTTAAAATAAAATGTGAGGTCATCCTTGTTTCTGATTCTGGGTGCTCATCAGTGATCTGGCTTGGCAATGTGACACGTTCGATGTCCAGTTAGCATATTGATCCTCTATACTCATTGTTGTCGGTGATTTATTCGACACATGAGAGGTAGGCAGCTTGGCTGCTCCTGAGTTCTAGTTAAGGCTGATTAAGCCTTCTCATTCGATCAACAATTTTTAGGTTTTACGAATGATTATTGACCTAAAAAGTTCTGTAATGCGTGGTCTTATAGAAACGTAAACTTGTAAACAAATCAAATATTAAAACATATTAAGTTTTTTTTTCGTTTTAGGGTAATTTTGCTGAAGACTTATTTTAGGAATTACTTTTAACATACTAGGTATGGACTTTTATAAAATTTTGCAAAAAAAAGAAATTATAAATTTTGCCCAAACGGGCCCCTCTTATCACTGTTACCTGTTGCTCATGGTCAGTGTTAAGAATTAAGTATCCCAATCTTTAATCATTAACTCATTTCATATTATTTTATCTTTCATGGCTCCATGAGAGCTCCATCGATGTTCACTACCATTTATCTTTGTTCCTCTCATTTAATATAACTATTTTTCTCTTTGTATCTTATTCCTGATGATGGGTGTTTCTACACCCGAAACATGTAGAATGTCTACCATATTTTAATTTTATTACCTTATTAAACCAGTGGAGGAAGACTTCATGTTTTTTATTTATTCCCATAAATTAACTCCACTTTAAGAATAGACTACTTCTTCAAAATATTATACAAAAGCAAACCTAGAAAAAATCTAATACGGAACTTGCATGAAACATAAATTTAAAAATAACACTTTTAAGCGTAAGCTAATATCATCAAGACACACAGTTCACAGATAATTTTTTTAAAAACACTCTATATTAAATAGAAGCGGTTGTGACGTCAAAGCGTACTACAATACACAGCGCGAGAACGGGCTATTTACAGTACGAATACTATGTTTATAGAACCTAAATTATATTTCACAATCTCCTCCTCCAGATTACATATATAAACACATGTAGTTTCCATCTCTCCGTGGGAACAGTCACTAGTTCAAAGCCTAAAAATAAATCTTTGGGGCCGACCCTGTCGCCTCTATTAGGCACTCGTAATAGGCCCTTGATATGTTCTTCAGTTCATTTTTTCGTGTGGCACGTACCGCAGGTTCAAAGTTAAAGTTGCGCCCTAAGTTTTGTGTGCTAGAAATATGAGAAATTTAAAAAATTGTTCAAGTTCGAGTAAGTACACATTAGAGATATCACTCAATGAAGAATTATTGTAAGAAGGAATATAGGGCTTTCTGTTTCTAACCCCACAGATACGACCTCGTCACCAATCAGATAAGTTTTCGATTTTCCGGATTACAAAACACGTAATTAATGCCAGCCACATCGGTCACATGACCTGTTAACAAATACAGAATAAATACATTGATTTTTTCATTCATATACATATGTACATATATGTAACTGAAAAACCACTAATTGTATATTTGTACACATGCACAAACTACACAGGCCAACACTAGAGCAATACCAATACCTAATCACCGTCTAAATATATATTTAGTACAGGTTTACTGCCCAATATAAGCTTTCCCCCTAAAAAATGTACTTACAGTTCGCATGAAATGTAACTATTTCTGCTCTAACATAATTTAAATATTCGTATCTTGGCCACTCGGCTCGAAACAGAAAACCAAACTACTTACAATAATTGATAACGGAATTTTATCATACGATATTATTTACCTCCATTTCTATACTTTCAATACACCAACCTTCTTTTTATGCCATGGAAGCGATATTTAAGAGCACTCAGTAGTCAATGAGTCTTCACGAACAAATAGTGCATTCCACCATATCGCGCAAATTGTACCTGTTATAAAAACGAATTTCACGAGAATTACGTGGTGCGGCGTCAGTGGAGATTTTGAAAATAATATCGGGGCATCGTTTGTAATTTTAATGGAAAATAAGAAATTAATATGAATAGCCACAATATTTCTATTTTTATGCCCTACATGGCGGATGATATAATTGATAACTCAAACTTTACAATAAATTTTCAATTTTTTTTTTGAACAAAAAAAAAGGTATCATCCGCCAAACTAGAAGTTATTGTAACTCCTTAGTAAAAACTTTTTCTTAAATTTAGACCACTGTTATTCAAGGCTCTTAAGTATGAATATGTTATTTTTTCATGTGACTGAACATTTTTAAGTAATAAGAAGATATAGGAAAGTTTCCTTTACGTTCCTCGTAAAAAAGAAAGAATTGTGATGTCGAAAAAATTTGTTTTCATCTTATCATCACTGACGATTTTTCCTTGAAACCGCGTTCTCGCATACGAAATAACCTTTCTCCGCATTTTTCAAAAAATATTTACGCAAGAAATGAGTGTATGTATTCCCTTAAAAGACCTTATGGTGGAATTTAATTTTAGTAGGTGCCACTTTTCTAAAAATAATATAGGTATGCAAAAAATAAGGCATCAGGTTTATATCCGCCGATTAAGCAAGCAAGTTGAACTTTGAACATGGCTGCGCACGTCGTTACTGCAAGATCGTGAGCACGGTTGCATAATCTTTTGACGCGACTGACGGTTCAACCTTCCTGACATAAAAAGTGGGCAAATATCACCAAAAAAAAAAAAACGATCATTTTCTTGCACCGAATGTAAAGCGTCCTCGCAGTGTTGTCAAAATGCGGAAGAGAGCTAGAGAATTTATGCGGAATAATATACCAGTGTTAGTGTTTCGTGGTAAAAACAGACAAAAATCTATATATTTAATAATTAAAATGAACGTTTGTGGTTTTCCTGACCGTTAATTCAAATAGATGAGTTTGTATTTTGGGATTCGGTCAAATTAAATGCAGTTTAATTGGTTGACGTTTCGGTTTATTTAAAAAAAAAAATAAAAAAAAAATAAAAAAAAATAAAAAAAAAAATTAAAAAATAAATAAAAAAAAAAATTTCTTTCTCTTTTTATAGTTCTGATGATGGTTTAATTATTAAATAAACCGAAACGTCAACCAATTAAACTGCATTTAATTTGACCGAATCCCAAAATACAAACTCATCTATTAAAATGAACAATATAATATGGCATTTTTTAAACCATAGCCAATTTTATGTGTTGGTATGATTCAATGTACCTACGTATTTTCAGGTGCCTACTTTCGCAAGAAGAATAACGCCGACTGATAAGCAAAATAGATGTTAAATCCGTTTTAAAATATTAACAACGGCTTATTGTCTCTCTTATTATCTTATATCCATTTTTATTAACTTTTAACATTGTTGATGGTAATTTTTTCAAAATAATAATAATTTACTTAATTGCATAACAGTAACATTGTAAACGTGACCAATAAAGTATCAATACCACCTATACGAAATTGACAAATACAAAATAATGGCATAAGATTGTTTCATATTCATTTTAGTTTTATTTTCATATCTTATAATTTTGTCTGTTTTATCTGGTTTTATGTGCCTACTCATTTTGTTTTTTGCCATTGAAGGAAGATTTACCAGGTATTTTTCTATATCTGTTGTATATAATAAAAGTTTTAAGGTCGATTGGGTCCCATTTAAAATATCCGAAAATAGTAGAAAAATCGTGTAGAAAAATTATTTACATCGAAAAAAAACAACAAAAGCAAATACAAATTTATTTTATAAAAATTAGTATATGAATAAGAACTGGGATGAATGTTTTGATTCAAATAATAAATTACAAATCTGACAAATTTGCATCCTCATGAACTATATTTTTAACAACTGTTTGAGTGGATTCCTACAAATTGCGATACTAATGTTTTTATAACTTATTTATTTCTTAAATAAATCTTGAAAACGCATTTTCGCTGTTTCTGGAGTTGCTTACTGGTTTTGGCTTTCTGATGAGTCCTAATAAGGACAAAACAACTGTCATTGTCTACTTGTGCCCCAGGGCACCCATTATTTTGGCGTCCCTGTAAATTTCTTCTATTTTATTATTATGAACATTATTATCTACTCTTTTATATTCTTAACCTCACTTTTTCTTAAGTGTCATAAAACGATAATTTACATGTAAATTGTCTTTCTTTATCAAAGATGCGAGAGCTAAAATAAGCAAATGATCTTTGTAAAGAGCTTGTCTTCCCATTCCACAGGTTTTTAGGCAAAATTTTAGAAATAATAAAACTACCGACCAAAATAAAGCCTGCTTTATCGCTTTTAAGTTGTTCTGATTTAATTCCACTATTTCTCGTCCAATCAAATTGTCTTCCTGTAGTTTGATCACTTAATAATATGTGAATAATACAATCATCACAACATCATACTAAGGATCAGCGAAGTGTGAAACATGATCAATTACGGCGAATCATCGGTGCTAACGCCGAGAAAACACGTTATTACACAGATGATTAAATTTGATTGCCATCAGATTTCGTGTTTTAGACTATCTTGATTTCTGGGTATAAAATACCATAAATTAATAATAGAATTAATATAAGTTGTCGATATAACTATTTGCAACACTAGCGAGAATGATAACAGACGTTTCACACATAGTTATGAATTTCTACACGTTTTGACTTTGTTTAGACAAACAAGCAGGCGCGTAACTACAGGGGGGCCTGCCCCCCCCCCCCCCCCCCCCCCCCCAGACGTCGCTAGGCCCCCAGAAAAAAGGCTTACTCATTTTGACGTAGGTATTGCTTTTGCTTTAACATATTTTGCTGCAAGGCTGGCAACCAAACATACAATAATAAAATTATAATAAATGTATTTTGGTTGTCAGCCTCAAACTTATATGGTAATTTTACTCGTTGAACTTTGGGCGTGTTTATTTAACGATGTACGAAATAATATTGCCAAATATCACTCGACCATCATTTTTTTATTGCTTAAATTTTCACTCAAACTTTTTTGGCAATACTCGTTGACCTTTGGGCTTTGGGCTCAAAAATTAAAACCCTCGAGCTTCGCTCTCGGGATTTAATCAGAATAAACATGTCCAAATTCAACTCGAAAAATTTCCATAATTCGTGACAGCTGAAAAATCTAACCGATAAAAAAACGAGGTCCTGTGATATTACTGTTGATTATTGACCAAATTTCTTAAAATTTGGGCGTGGTCCAAAAAAAAGGCCACCCCCAGGTCGGAGGGCTAGTTACGCTACTGCAAACAAGAAGGGTGAATAAAAGAAGGGCCGAGACTGGCAATACGGAGTTCGGGAATGTGGCTTTACCTACGAAGTATGCTATTTTTCCGAAAATTCTTTAAAGGACATAACTTGCTAAAATTTTGAAATAAGCTAGGTATATTAATTTTTTTTTACAAATAAAAGACGCCATAAAATATTTGTTTTGTAACTATGGAAATAAAGTAATATTAAATTGGGAAACTTGACAAATTTTAGTTTATAAATAATTGTAAAGAAATAATATTTTCCTACGACTACCTATGAAAATAAGAAAACAGCGCGGTTAATTTGGCTAGAAAGCGCGGTAAAAAAATATTTCAACGCCAGTGTTGAAATACAAGGCACACTATTTAATTGAAACATATGGTGCCAATTTGACAGACAACCCCTATTTATTAAAAAGAACAAATTTTAGAAAGCAGTAATTGTAAAGTGTTTAACTTATTTATCATGTATTAATTTGTCGAATAATTTAGAATTAGAGTGTAAAAATACGCCATCTGAAACTATAAAAAATGGTAATAATATACTGGAAAATCTATTACTGAAGAGAGTGTCATGTATTAAACAACATATCTTTATCGGTAGCGATAGCATAGAGAATAGAGCTCTAGCCTACAGATAGCAAGGTCACAGATTCAAATCCCATCAGGAGTATTTGACTTTTTTTTATAAAAGCATTGAATAATTAATAGAATTATTTTGAATTGAAATCTTCCTTGTTGGGTGGATTGTTTTAAATTTATGTTTAATGCATCTTTTCTTGATTAAATTTAAAATTTTTCATTCTGGTTAATCTAGAAGTCAATCCAGGATTAGTTCTTCCTATGATATATAAAATATGAGAAAATGAAAAAGTTAAATTGCAAATAAAGGAAAAGCCTATTGACAAACTATGAAACCAGATATTAAGTGAAACATAATCCTAAGTATGCTAACTTCAACACTAGTGTTGATATATTTTTTTTAACACTAGTGTTAAATTATTTTCTTCACAAATCAAAAGCTTTTTTAATAATTCTTTGTGGTCGTAGGAAAAATAGTGTACATTACTCGTGTGAAAGTGATTATTCTAAAACTCGGAGAATTTCCGCACTCGGCTAAATATCTCGTGCTAAATATCTCGTCGTTTGATAAGTATCACTTTCATCACTTGTTATGTAATATACTATTCCTTACAGTACAGAAATAAATATTTTCTAACATTTTTTTTCCGTTATCTAGCAACGACTAAGTATAAGGAAATATTGACTTTTTCTTTCACAAATAAATGCTATCAAAAATGTCGAAAGTTTCGATCGATTTTTGGACAAGATATTTTTCTACTCCCACATGGATATTTTCTGTTTTCTTTACACTAAAGTGTTTACATAAGTGGGCAATTTCGGTTAACTGAACGGATATAATTTCATAACCATCCTAGTTAGGATATAAAACTTACCAATCACAGTGAGCAATTACCAGGTGGGCACCAGCCCACCCTAAAAACATGGGTGCCCACCCAAAATTTAGGGAATCAGTTTTGTAATGAAATATCCGTGGGGAAAGGGTATTTGACTATGAAATTTATAATGAGAAAGGAGCGGTATTATAGAAAGATGTAATAATGTAATAAGAAATAAACAGAATGAAGATGACCTTTTTCTGTTAGGACAAGAGTGGAGTTTTGTTTATCCCCGCTAAGGCGTTATAGAGCATGATTTTTGATTTGGGTCGTGCCCACCCTAAAATCATCGGGCCCACTTGAGCCCACCCATCTCAAAAATCCTAGCGCCGCCACTGCAAAGAAACCACCCATTGTAAAATTTAAGCGTCGTTTTATAACACTTAACAACATTGACGTTAATACTTTAAAAAAAGGCAAATCGGTCAGACAACTTTTTTATTTTTTTTTTTAATTTTAAATAAAATACTTATCCTAGAGCTTATGTATAAGTACCTTCACCATTTTTTCCTAATTCCAATTGTTTTTTATTATCTTTCTCACAAGTTCACGGCCAATTAAAAAGATAAGTTAATGCCTGATTTAAATAATTGTTTTAAAATATTTATTCTGAATTTCGGAAGTTGAGTCGTAGAAAAAGTATATTGTACAACTCGAGTTGATTGTCCATATAGTTCGCACTTGAAAGTTTGAGCACCCATTACCATAATCATCAGCCCATGAAACTGCAACTGTTACTAAACTGCTGGACAAAGAAAAATTTCGCCTAAATTTAACAGTTAATATTTTCTGAACCAGATATGATATCGACCTACAATTTTGAATGGTTGATGGATTCATCCCTTAGTAAACAATTGTCAATGTTGAATTTTCTTTAACTGTCAGAAAATTTTATATACAGGGTGTTACAGAAGACGATGATTTTTGCTTCAATTTTAATGGCGTGCAACTTTCACAATAATAGAAGGTAAAAATAAGAACACAAAGTCTTCCTCCACTGATATATTATAGAAATATTTAGTCAACTTCTCTACATGTTTCGAATGCAGAAGCATTCATCTTCAGGAGAAAAATTAAAGAAGAAAGGGCCAGCAGATATCACCCTAACTGAGCAACATAAATATAGGTTCGGTATAAAATGAATGAAGAAATCAATACACATTGCATTGTGAATAAGAAAAGTATATGGGTTGAGACTTAAGGTACTGTGAAAACTTTAAAGGTGGAGTGAAGGATTTAACATCTTTGTGTGGAAGAACTGTCGAGAAATCAGAATGAAGTAAAAGGGAATGATCATTAAGCAAGCTAATAGCTGAATGATTTCTTCATTCATTTTATACCGAACCTATATTTATGTTGCTCAGTTAGGGTGATATCTGCTGGCCCTTTCTTCTTTAATTTTTCTCCTGAAGATGAATGCTTCTGCATTCGAAACATGTAGAGAAGTTGACTAAATATTTCTATAATATATCAGTGGAGGAAGACTTTGTGTTCTTATTTTTACCTTCTATATTCCCACTCCACTTTAAGTATGGACTATTTCTTCAAGTTTCACAATAATATTTTTAAATTTTATCACTCTACGTCAACTGAATCACTAGTTCATAGCAAAGAAAGTAATTTGTCAAATTTTTGATATCTGCTATATTTTAAGAAATACCGATGTTTTTGGAAAACCTTGCTTTATTTTAACTTATTGGCAGCTAAATCTCACTGTGCGTTGTATCGTGCAAACGTTACGAGTGATTATTATACCTTATGAAAAGCTTGATTATGTTCAGTAACAATAGTTGTACCTAAATAGTATGATGTACAGTGGCATACTTATTAATACCTATATGTCTGGTTTATAAGTATAGTGTTAGAAAATTAATAAATACATTTTTCCAAAAATTAAATTAAAAACTTTATCTTTGTTAAAATTTTGTAAACACACTGTATAATCGCGAGTGCGATATGCAAAACTAAAAAATAAGAAAAAATTGACCTAATCTAGGGGCGAGTACTTTCCAATATAAAACAATCTTGAAAAATTGTGAGATACTCATAAACCATAGACATATAGGTGTTTATAAGTACGCCACTGTACATCATAACATTTAGGTACAACTATTGATACTGACCATAATCAAGCGTTTTATAAGGTATAATAATCACTCACAACGTTTGGACGATACACCGCACAGTGAGATCTAGCTACCAATAAGTTAAAATAAAGCAAGATTTTCCAAAAAAATCGGTATTTCTTAAAATATATCAGATATCAAAAATTTGACAAATTACTTTCTTTTGTATGAACCAGTGATTCAATTGACGTAGAGTGATAAAATTTAAAAATATTATTGTGAAAGTTGCACGCCATTAAAATTGGAGCAAAAATCCTCGTCCTCTTTAACACCCTGTATCCTGTATATAAAATTTTCTGACAGTTAAAGAAAATTCAACATTGACAATTGTTTCCCAAGGTATGAATCTATCAACCATTCAAAACTGTAGGTCGATATCATATCTAGTTCAGAAAATATTAACTGTTAAATTTAGGCGAAATTTTTCTTGCTCGAAAACAATTGTCCAGCAGTTTAGTTTAATCGACATCGTACCTCTTTTAATAAAAAAGTTAGCACTTTTTTTTAACACACACGGTATAGTCGGATCCACTCACCACATCTCCCACTTTACATTGGTGTTTTGCCAAAAGCCGCAAGACCTTTCTCGGAAAATTTAACGAGATTTAAGCCTATTTTTAGTTACACAACGGGTGGAATACGGCCGTCCGGAAGTCGCTGATTTTAGGTGTTCGTATGAAAGGCGATGCCGCAGAGAATTGATACCGCGCCAAAACCGAGCACATTACATGATGGCGCGTGGATTGCAGGTATCGAAGAGAGTTATTGCCAGTGTTGCCAATCCTTCTGAATTATCGGTAGATATACCAAATTTATTTATTATTTCCCGATGAATTCAACAATTAACATGGTGAAATAAAATTATCGTGTTTGTGGAAGCCGGCACGGAAGGGGGAGCGGTCACAGGCGCAATCGCCAATAGAAAATAACACAAAACGACCATAGACCCGTACTACAAGTTTTATTTGCATTTTAAATTTGGGCTTGTTAAAAAGTTAATATATCCACAGAAAAGTTAATCTTATAATAATAATCCATAACAACTATACATATTGCTTTATTAACAATCGACACTAATGATACTAAGCTAAAAATCTATAAATAATTAAAAGACACATTAACATATTCTTGTGCAACGAACATGTCATGGTGAAATCAAAGAGTTGGGTGAGATCAAGACGGAAATCGTGGGTTTACGAACACGATAGAATAAATAATTCAAAAACCGTTGCATTCGGTCTTTATTTGTAACATAGTTTAAATTTTTTATGGACTTTCCATACACTCTACCTATTTTCTGGTTTATTTATATTTAAATAAAATGTTAACTTGCCAGTGGTGATTTAAAGCCTATCAAAATAGGCCCACGCGTCTTAAAAACTAAATAAAATAATTGTGGGTTCTGGTTAATTTGCGTTGGTAATTCGTAGGTAAATGTTGTCAGGTTTTGCTTAATTTTTGGTATTTATTTACATTCTTTCTGTTTTACTTTAACTCCTGCTGGGTTTCTAATCCTACGTGCTAACAATTATAAGATTTTTCATTAAATTATGATTTTGATTGTATTAAAGAAAATAAAATAAAAATTTGTGTGTTTTTACTTTTTGATATTTTTAAGCCATTATACAGAGAAGCTAAATAAATAAAAATATTTTTGAAAGAAAAACACGTTCTTGCGGCCTGCAGAGTTAAACTTTTTATATTATAATGCCAGGAAGTTACACAAGTCTGAAAAGTAATCCAATAATTCAAACCGGAATTTTGTCAAAAAAATTTTAGTTTAAATGTCAAAAACTATCTTACCCGCAAGGTGATTAACTACTAAGCTTTAAAATATAAGGTTATGATTTAACCAAGTTGTTCTTATTCGAGTGCGAGTGAGACATCATTTTTTATGCCATCTTTTATTCCGATAAAGTCTTTTTTACTGCATTCGTTTGTCCTTATAATAAAATAAACGTAAAATGGACGCAATTTATCCAAAAATCTTTTATAAACTCTCAAAAGATCGGTCATACATAAATAGTGAACCGAATATACAGGGTGGTCTGTAATGAATACGCTATAGAGTAATCACTGATTCTTTTTTTTTTTTTTACGGTTCGCCGACTACGTAGGCCATCTTGAACCGGTCATCGACCACAAATGTGATCTACCGACTGGGGAGTGTGAAACGGCACCTTTATCCTACGAGATATCCGATCTCATCTGGCCTGTCCGGCGTGAATAGGATGGCTAGGTGTCGATTCATTTTACACTCTTCCCTGAGGCAAGAGCACGCCGTGTTCCCAAGCGGTCACTCGCCCAGGTACTAACCGCGCTTGACTTCGACTGCGGGAACCGGTGCTTAATATGTTGACAAATATATAATAAATATTGTCACGATAGGGAATCATAAGATCATAACATTTCATAAATCAATATATTTTCCATTTTAATATTCTAATCATTATTCGCGTTTATCGCCGGCCGTTCAACGCAACATGAAACCGACGCCGAGTTTATTAAATAAATCAAAACAGTTGCAATTATGAAATGTTATACGTACATCCCGATCTAGCAATTATTGTGGCGTCATCAAGTCGGTATAGAAACAAGGTACATGACCTAAGTCCATTGTCTCCCTAAAGTGGGAAAAATCGCTGACTTGATGAAACTACACATCGCGCTAGAAAAATATCGGACGGCACTAGTGTTCCGGTCGGTGACAGATCCACGTCGAAATTAGTGAAATTTTTGTTGGTCCCCCAGACGCCAGAGATGAGCATAAAATTTATGTAAGTATCATTTTATTGTCAACTGTGTAAAGGTCTAAATCCAAGTTTATTATTTTGATTTTCTTGTAAGCCCTTCAGGAATTTATTATTTTTATATTTTCAATAAATTTGTTTTCAAAACCGCTTTGTTTTTCTGATAGTCGCCAAGGTCCCGCGCTACCTTACGTCCCTCGTTACACCCTAAAATCTGGGCGTGACATATGGTGGAGGCGCCGTTTTTCTTTTACGAAATTTTATTTTCTTTTTTAACCATTGACATATGGTAATCGCGCCGGTTTTACTTTTTTTACGAAATTTTCTTTTCTTTTTTAACCATTAAAAGATAGAGGCCCAGCACTCCTTATCTTTAAAAAATAAATTCATTTTTCTTTTGTAACACTTCGCGATAAACACAATTTTGTTCATACGTTAATGCAATTTTTTTTCAAAATTTTAGTAAACTTTATTTTTATACAATAAGCCAGGACCTTACACTATTATTAAACATAATATAAGAGCATAACAAGGATTTAGGCCTTTAAAATATTTATTTGTGGTGAAGATTTAGGTTTTTTTTTTCAGGGAAATATTTATTTACTTATTGTTTACTTATTGTTTTGCATATTTATCCACTGATTTATACTTTGAATTTTGTTGCGTAATAACATAAATATATATGACAGCCTTTAAAACAATTTTCTACTATAAATGAGCGGTGACGATAGGGTAACAAGAAGCAAGGCCAAAGATTTAAAATTAAATACAGCGGCTGCAAAATTGGTTTCAAACTTTCGGCCAACGCACAGAAGTACCGAAATCAATCCGTTTAGAGCGAATACAAGCTTAAGCAGAAGTCCTTCGCGTTCGGCCTCACCCTCAGTAGGGAACATATTCACATTTGAATTACCGTATAACAAATCTGAGACAGAAGTAGACCCAGACATCGAGAAGTCACAATTACCAACAACAAGACAAGACAAAAACCCCGACCACCCATTATCCGTTATCCATCAAACCGACCTAACCCCACTTCTTCTCCCATCACCCCTTAACGGCCCAGACGACAAAACTCCAGTACAGACGGACACCGTCAAAACCAAAAACAAACAAATACAGGCTCAGACAGTAACAGTAACGAGTGTAACTGACGTACATACAAATATATATAACCCACGACAAGGTAATTCAAATCTAAATACAATGGCCAATACGACAATTGAAAACGCATTCGCAGAAGCAAAAAATCCCGCCACCCCAAAATTTATATCGCCACCCACATTTGACCCTAGCCTGGACTCCCCAGTAACTTTCCTATCAAAATATGAAAAGATCGCAAATTGCAATGGCTGGAGCGACTCATTTAAAATCGCATATTTAGGAAACTTCCTGGAGGGCCCCGTAAGCTATTGGTACGCGGAATATACGGGAAAACGGCAAAACAAAGATAACGATTGGCTCAAAATAAAAAAGGACCTAATTAATGAATTTAGCGGCGAACAACCCATGCGTAAATTAAAATTTAGATTTAACACGCGAAAACAGAACGACAACGAGGACATTAAAAAATATTATTATGATTTGCTAACCTTAGCACGGGAAATTGATCCCACAATAAATTTCGAAACGTTTAGAGATCATTTTGAAAACGGCTTACATTCGTCTTATTATGAAACATATTATTTAATGAGCACAGCGAACATGGGATTCGAAGAACTAAAAACCTTAATTTTAAAATTGAGTGAAATTAGAGAAAGAGCACTAGTCGAAAGAATGACAGCGCAAACATCATTGCTGTCAATCACGGACTCATCACCATCACAACAAAGAGGACCTAATTTCAGCTCAAGTCATCCACGTGGTAGAGGGGGATATAGATATACCAATAATCCTCCGCCACAAAATTATAACAATCCAAGATTCGACCAAGCCCAAGGAAGAGGACAAGGTTTAGAAAGGAGCCTCACAAATTACAGAGGAGCACCAAGGGGATACAGGGGTTCCCAAAGGGGAAACCACCAACGAAACCAATTTGGCAGGCAAAGAGATAACTATTATAGCCCTCAAAGAAACTACTATGACAGAGAAAGAAACTATAGCCGAGATAGAAACTATAATAGAGAGAGAAATAATAGTAGAGAGAGAAACAATAGCAGAGAAAGAAATACGAGCTATGGTAACAGCTATAATAGAAACAGAGGCAACAGACAGCAAAGGGATGAAAATTACCTGCCAAATACAAGGTGCCACGATGGAAGGCCACGATGCAATGATTGCAATAGATGTGGGCACTACGCATGTGATCGAGATGAGAATAGACAAGAGAGAAGAGTCTCATTCTCACGATCAAACTCCCCAGACGCCAGAGATGAGCATAAAATTTATGTAAGTATCATTTTATTGTCAACTGTGTAAAGGTCTAAATCCAAGTTTATTATTTTGATTTTCTTAAAAGCCCTTCAGGTGATTGTTATTTTTATCATTTCAATAAATTTGTTTTCAAAAACGTTTTGTTTTTCTAATAGCCGCCAAGGTCCCGTGCTACCTTACGTCCCTCGTCACACCCCAAAATCTGGGCGTGACGGACGGACTCAATTAGAGGGCCCAAAAGAAGTCGTCCTGCACTCAATGGGCAACAGTCAAAATATTTTATTAGTATTAGGATGTGTAAATAACAATTTAAATATAAACATAGTTTTAGACACGGGTTCAAGTCAATGTGTGGTAAATAAGAATTTAGCGGGAGACATAGAGCCCTTAGAAACAAATTTAAATTTAGTCACAGCAGGAGGTAATAAAATTGTACCTTTAGGTACAACCAATGTAAAAATAAACTTAGGTAAATTATCAGGGTATGTTACAGCATTAGTAGTAGAAAAATTGTCAAAACCACTAATACTGGGTACGGACTTCCTAATAAAAAATAAAGCAAAAATCGATTTCGATCAAAAAACCGTACGACTTCAAAATGGAAATGTACAGACCACTTTATTTTTTCAAAAGTCAACCGAAACAAATTGCGGAAAAACCGAAAAACCCTCGGAAGGATTCGAGATATACGAGCAGCTCTCAACAATAGAAGAAGAAGATAGCGAAGAAAAAATGTATAAAGTAACAGTTGATGAGGACTATATTCTCAAACCAAATGTAAATGTGAAAATTAAATTGGACACCAAAATGAATCCATTAAACATTGAGACGATAAAAAATATGATATTTGAAGAAAACGAAAAATGTTTAAGGCCACGGGGTATGATTCTAGAAACTTCCCCATATTTTTCAGAGAATAAATTGACAATAAATATAATAACTAAGAGTCACCAACCCACAAAAATTTTCAAAGGAACAACACTTGGATATCTAAGGAATACCACCCTATATAACCTCCAAGAAGCACCTTTATTATATGTTGAAGAAACCAATGATGACGAGAAGGTTACCATGAGTGACCATAAAATAGACCATATCGAAAACAAAAACATAAAAATGGACCTGAAAAAACTACTTGTAAAATATAATGACGTTTTTTCCAAAACGCCAAAATACATGGGAAAAACAGACCTAGTGGAACACAGCATAGATGTAGGAGATGCCCAGCCAATAAAAACTAGAGCCTACAGAGTGTCCCAAAAAGAAAGGGAACTAATAGACCAACAAATAAAGGAGATGGCAAAATATAACATTATAAGGCCTAGTAATTCCCCATGGGCAAGTCCAGTCGTGCTAGTGAAAAAGAAATCAGGCGAAACAAGATTTTGCGTGGACTATAGGCGACTTAATGACGTCACTAGAAAATCGGCCTATAATATCCCAAACATAGATGACATTTTAACCTATTTGGGCAACGCAAAATACTTTTCTTCCCTAGACATGTTTTCTGGATTTTGGCAAGTTAAAATTAAAGAAGAATCAAAACCATATACTGCTTTCCAGGCACAAGGTCATGGACTTTGGGAATTCAATTATATGAGTTTCGGACCATGCAACGCGCCTGCGTCGTTCCAATTATTGGCAGATTTGGTATTTAGAGATTTAAAATGGAAAGAAGTACTTATTTACATGGACGACATAATATTATTTTCAGAAACAATGGAAGAACACATAGAAAAACTCGAAAGAGTCTTCGCACGTCTTCGTGATGCGGGTCTCACACTAAAACCCAGTAAATGCGAATATCTTAAAGAAAAAATCAACATTTTGGGATATACAATCTCAAAAGATGGCATTCTCCCGGATGACAGAAAACTAGTCGCAATAAAAAATTTTCCAACACCAAAATCAATTAAAGACATTCAAAGTTTTGTGGGTTTGTGCAATTATTACAGGAAGTTTATAAAAAATTTCTCAATTATTGCTCACCCGTTACATCATGCAACAAAGAAAGACACTGGTTTCATATGGGAAGAAGATCAAGAGAAAGCATTTGAAACGCTCAAACAAAAGCTATGTACCGCACCAGTCCTAGCTCACTACAACCCAACAAAAAGTTGCGAGCTACGAGTGGATGGAAGCCTAGTCGGAATTGGAGCAATACTTCTACAGGAAGGAGAAGACCAACAACTACATCCAATAGCATATGCTAGCAGAAGTCTCTCAAAGTCAGAGAAAAACTATACAATAACAGAAATAGAAGGCCTAGCAGCCATATGGGGATTGACATATTTAAGACACCTGATATACGGAAAACCAGTACGGATAGTGACTGACCATCACGCGCTCTGTTGGCTGAAAACGTTGAAAGATCCAACGGGAAGACTAGCTAGATGGTCTATAAAACTATCAGAATTCGACTACACAGTTGTGCATAAAAGTGGCATAGCTCACCGAGATGCTGACTGCATAAGCCGATATCCTGTACTAGGACCCGAAGAAGACCAAGAGATAAATGAAGTACCTACGTTTCTCATGGAATCAGAGGACATAGCTAAACTGCAGCTCGAGGACTCAGATTTAAAAGAATTAATACAAGCCCTCGATGACCCAGACAGTGCACCAATAGGTACCCGAAGAAGAACAAAAAACTTCAGACTAATAGATGGCGTACTATATAAAATAAACCCAAGTAATGAGGGTAAGGAGAACTTACTTGCTATCCCAAAAAGTCTGATAGGAGAAATAATTTTTAGTCATCATTCAGAACCATTAAGCGGACACCTAGGAACAGCTAAAACCTTATACAAAATTAAAAACAGATATTATTGGGAAGGATTACAGAAAGATGTAGAAAAATTTATCAAGGGATGCCCAGATTGTCAGGCGGGAAAAGGACAACAAAATCGAAAGCCAATTGGACTCTTGCAACCTATCCCTGTAGGAACACCTTTTGAAAGGATAGGCATCGACCTTTTAGGCCCATTTAGAAAAAGTAATGCCAACAACACAGTTATTGTAGTAGCCACAGACTACGCTACACGTTGGGCAGAAACAAGGGCGTTACCAAATGGAAAAGCCGGCCCAATGGCAAAATTTATTGTTGAAAATATAATAACTAGACACGGAGCACCAAAATATCTACTTAGTGACAAAGGAAAAGTTTTTCAATCGGAACTAGTAAATGAACTCTTGAAACAAATGGGAACAATAAAACAATTCACAACAGCATATCACCCTAGCACGAATGGTTTGACCGAACGGTTCAATAAAACATTAGCTGACATGCTGTCAATGTACACCAATTCAAACCAAACCAATTGGGACGAATTTTTAAATCATGTCACATTCGCTTACAATACTAGCAGGCAAGACACAACGCATTTTTCGCCATTCATGCTTGTTTATGGCAGAGAAGCAATCTTACCGACAGAGGCCAACATGATCAGTTCAACAGAACCATCAAGCAGCCACAATATGCGAGAGAAAGCCTTGGCAGTTAGAAATATGGCTGTAGAAAACATTGAAAGAAAACAAAAAATAGATAAACTAAGGTACGACACCAGACACAGACATGTGGAATACCAAGAAGGTGATCAAGTAAAAGTTTTCACACCCATAAGAAAAGTGGGTAGAAGTGAAAAACTTCTATTAAGATGGTTCGGCCCATATTACATTGTGAGAAAGCTTTCAGATGTGGACTATGAAATCCAAAAAGGTATATCAAAAAATTCGAAAAAGGACATAGTTCACATTAGTCGCATTCTACCTTATTATGACCCTTGGACACCTGTTCCTACCCCTGAAGTTTAATAACTGTAAATACAAATAATGTACAGAATAACCCCACCCCTCAGAAAAGTGTAACATAATTCTTCATCAGAATAATGAAAAAGTTACCAACCCCAATTTATACCCACCTCGACTTGTAAATAATACTTGTACAGTGTAATCAATAATTTAACCCTGATACTACTACTAATGAAAATACCCTGGTACAAATTTCAATGAAATTACCTCACTACGATAGAAAAGTAATAAAAATATATTATATCGATGAATATAGATCAATATTATGATCATACAAAATAAAATAGATAATAGATATGGGCTATAGGTATATTAAATATAAAAATAAAAACAAAAAACAAAAAAAAAATCATATAAGCCCAGTCAACCAAATAACATTAAAACCATGTTAGATTAATATGGTATTAAAAAACGTTGACTAGGCGAATCACATGTTTATCAATATGAAAATAACATTTAATCGGCCGATAAATAACATTGTGGTAAAAAACATTAGATATTTTAACGTTGTTTTTGTATTATCATTTATACATAAAATATCTTTATATTTACTTAATTCTAATGTAGAATAACGTTGCGGACAAAAACGTTTAACATTATTTTAACGTTTAAAATTTGTGATAAAGCACTATATTTTATCTTATTTATAATGGTATTTTATCATTAGATATTCTATATTTTCAACTTTTTACCTATTAGAATATTCTTGAATTATAATATTTTGGTATTACTTTATAAACGTATTCTTATAATGGTTTATGGGCTCAAATCGTACCAAATTTCCGATTACCTTTCGCCTACGATTGTTTGAAGCATCTTCTGGGATCTTGACGTTTTGAGATTGAAACACTAAATGCATCCCGAGACTTAGGTATATGAATTAGAGTTCTATCCATAGTCCGATACAAATAAGTTCAATATTCAGCTTGTTTTCCAGTGTTCTAATCTTAAAAGGTTCAAATCCCTGAAGATACAAATGTGCAATCGTAAACGACATCTGAAATCAACTCCAATTTGATACAATTGGAATCCAAAAACCATATATAGTTCTATTAGCATCAACATATATTCACAGCGATCTTTTTTTGTCGATAAAAATTGGGTTTTAGGGAAAACAAGCCAATAACACAACTGTTTTTATATCATTTTTTTTATTTTTATACATTTAATTTTTTTAATCGGGCATTAGCATATCGAACATACTCCATTATCGTTTTGTCTATGCTAAAGTCAGATGAAGTATATGATTTATACTAACCTATGAAACGTAATTTTCGCCGTTTTCTTCTTTATCCACCGCTTTTCTGCTGGAACAACTTCGCACGGCACAAGAAATAATTAATATCTATCACACAGTAGCAATAGTTTTACACAAAAATTGAAAACCTTCTCATAAAATCTAAAACTACCTCGATTATGATTGATCGAACAGCTGACTACATGAATGACAGAAAGATCAAGCTTTAAAGGTCGCAGGTAGGGTCACTTTTAGTCACGTGTGTCTCCTCCTTGTTTATTCTATCTCGATGGTACAGGACGGCATTCAGCTTTTGCATTTGAATGACAGGTCTTTGTGAAACTAAAAAAAAAATGAACAAAAATTGGATTACCCTCGGGATTATTATTTAGATGCATTTGTTTTTTTATAAGTTTGCATAAATATGTACTTAAAAAAAAATTGTTATAAGCCTGCAACACAAGCCACTAGTAATAAAAGTAACCAACTGGTGAGTTTTTTATATAAAGATGAAGCCAAATCTTCTAAGATAACAAATTTTCTGTCATAAAAATCCTAATCCCTCGCCTAATCCCAAAATAAAGTTTCAATATTCTTACGATAGTTGACCATTGACTAAATACCTATTTTTACTTTAAATTTTATGACCTTTTATTTTAAAACAAAACGGTAGGATAGCCGCGGTCATCATCTTACCAGCAAGGTTAGGTGTTAAATCTGGTTAAAAAGGGGTGATATTTTTTTTTAAACATTATTTTCTTCTTTTATTACATATTTTTATTTTAAAAACATAAAATTTAGGTGCTAAACATATCTTTTCGGTTTTAAAATTTGCGAAAGCCTACAAAAATAAGTCAAAATTAAACATGGCGATATTGGCCATTGGTGACACATCGTTTTTCGGCCAGTTTCTGTAGATATTCCGACGGCAAATAGTTATTAATATACAAAAAGAAATTTGAAAACTTACCTACACATCAAACATAAAAGAGGCACATATCACAAAACACACCATTACTAATTTTTACTTAAGAATCGCAAAACAAAACTAAGAAAGACCACAAGAATAAGACAACGAAAAAGGTAGTAGAATGGACGCTGAGCCGGGAGCCGGAGGCTGCTCGTGGGCGGGGTGGTTGCGACCAGTTCCGAACATAAGCGAAGTCAACACGAGGTAGTTTAAATCGGGCGCCAAATTTAAAAATACATTTTGTGCAAATGAAAAACATGTTGATTTAAGTAACGTTATAAGTAGTAATATAATTATATCGTTGGGAAATAAAACATTGCACAAATACCTCTAAAAATAATATATTCGACCCAACAGTTGTTATTAATAGGTTGTAAAAAATAATGTTGAAATTATTAACTTTTTTTTTACAAAATTAAATGTTGTGTAAAAAAACGTTAGTGTTCTAATGTTATTGCCATATGATTTTCATAAAGTGTGTTCAGTGGGAGTATAAATAAAATGTACAGTATGTAAATATACAAGCGCTCTAAAGTTACAAGAGTTATTTCAATTACTCAAAATGGGTTTACTTAAATAGATAACTTAAAACAACAATTTTTCAATTAAATGTTAAAACAATTTTATTTCAATAGGTTTTAAACAAAATAATAATGACGTACGTATCGTTAGGCTATCACAAAACTAAAAAAAAGATATAAAAAAAATACTCTTATTATAATCATAGCAGCATCGTAAACAATACCATCATAATAAGGTATAGAATACAGAAAAAATATATACAAATGACTTAAATATTATCCCAATATAAAAATATTTTCTTCAACAGATGTGTGTTACTAATAATTTCAAGCGGACAATTAAGAATACAAGAGGGTGCACCTGAGACATATAGTGTAGAAATAAGTGCTGGAGCGTTCTGGAAACCCCTTCCAGAAATAATTACATATGAAGCTACAATTCCAATAACATATAAAACTGAGTGGACAGTCGACAACATTACAGAAACACCATCCTTACAAACAATATGCAAAGACCAAACAACAAAAAGTGAAGAGTGCATCGTTATACACCACCTTAATGAACTCTCCGGGTCATTCTCCAGAGAACTCGAACTTCTAGAAGAAGGATGGAGCATATCGTCAATGCATATTGATAAGTCCAATAGAAAGAAAAGATCCTTAGATTTTATTGGACAAGGATTTTCATGGTGTTGCGGTCTAGCCACTCAGGAAAAACTTAATTTGGTAGCCGAGAGTGAAGAGAAGTTAAATCAAAGATTAAATTCAATTGGACAAGGACTCTCTCAAACAATAAAAGAAATAAGTGAAAACTCGAAACACTTTAAAGAATATGAAAAATTATTAACAAACACTTTCAAACAAACAGAGTTTAGAATGAAATCAATTGAGCGGCAGACAGAGGACATTCAGAATAGGATAATAAAGACAATTAACCATCAGGAAACAATGTCCTTAATATCCCTTTACAACGAATATCTTAATCTAAAGAGGACCATCTTATTAACCAGGACAATACGTAGACATACCATCGTAGATTCATGCAAACATCACAAAATACCAGCATCAATTGTCAACCCAGCAGTCCTCCAAAAGGACCTGCAAAAACTGGAGGAAGAAATAAGAAATTCTGGTCAGGAGTTAGCTATCCCTGTCACAGAAATTTTCAAATATTTTAAACTTCCATTTGCAGATTGTTCTTTCACACATTCCAAACTCTTTATTCACATAAAAATTCCTATAATTCAGAGCAGACAGCAATGGGAACTCTACGAACTAGTAACCACTCCATTTGCATGGTATAACCAGACCTGTACCATACCCCATCAAACGTTATTCCTAGCAGTATCAACTGACCCCTATACTGAAAAACATCATATTAGACAAATTTCCGGTACAGGGCTCCATCAGTGTAAACCTTACCATGACAAACTATGTTTCATCCCAAGATTTTCAGCAGATTCAATTCAGGGTCCAGAATGTGCTAAAAAGCTGTATGAAGGCAGCACTGTCCATGAACTTAGCCACCATTGTCCCATGAATTGTCACTCTGCAACTTCTATGATCATATCTGAAATTTATGATGAACATTACACCTTAACCCACCCAAAAGGAGATACTCACATCACCTGTAGCTCAGTCACTAACAGAATACCCATGAGTCACAAACATCAAGGCTCAATTAAAATCCATCTACCCTGTAACTGTAAACTTCACTCCGAAAATGAAACTATAATTCCAAAGAGATTCCCTTGCCCTGATAAAATTACAACTACAGCAAAAGTCATTCATATAATCCCTGCAACTTGGTCAAATTTAAAAACTTTCATACTAAACCCAAAAATACAAAATAGTTTACCCACATATAAAGATATTCACGAATGTTTAAATACAAATTGGACACTAAAAATTCCCCACCTAAATTTAACCTCAACTGACACTTCGATTAAAAATATTTTAGACTCCATAAATAAAATATATCCCCAAATCAGTTCATATAGTGAAACTTACGGTATACACAGTGATTCACTATTCTTAATTTGGAATATAGTTCTTTCCGTTGCAGTAGCATATCTCTTCTTTAGTCGGAACAGGTTACTCCTAGCAGCAACAATACCCACTGCACGCGCAGAATCGCCAAGTTCCTCTGTGAGTCATGACGCCTTTTTCGGTATCTTGTGCACATGTCTAATAATCTTCTTGTCATATTTAATCTATCGAACCTTCCTCTGCTATTGCAGAAAACCTGCAATTAATGGAAAAATCAACCTCGACAATCAAACCGAAAATGTAGAAGAAATTGAACTTTCAACAATGTCTTCTACTCATTCCTCAAAACCAAATTGTAATAAAAAATATACACTGGAAATACTTGAGCATAAAAACCTTCTACTACTGTCTCCTGGTAATAAAGTTATGGCACAGATTCAGTGCATCGAAATATAAAATATTTCAATTAAATTTTTCCAATAAGGGTTAGTATACCCGACCCATATTGCAAATATTTAATATATTAGTCAGTGTTTCACCTTGTTATTTACGCCAAAACCAAGGCCAAACAAAGTGTTTTGGATAAATATCATCGTAATTCACAAGACTTAGCCCCGGGGACATTAATATTTCACAATAAAAAAGTCTGACACATGATGAAAAGTTGACAATCAATAAAAATAATGAGTTTAAATATAGCAAGTAAATAAAGCAAGCAACTATGAAATATGTTAAAAGCTAAAATAAGCTACTTTTATAATTACTTTTATTATGTATGTTTATATTATATAAAGAAAATATGAATCCTGCAAAAGGCAGAAGTAAGATTAAAAAATATTATAGCGTAGGTAGGAGATGGGGGTATATAATCGGTAGAAGGCTTTTTCAAGTATTATCCAAAATCCTACGCAAGGAAAAATATCAATGCAAAAAATAAATGCATGTATAAATAGTAATTTCAGAAAATGATACAATCGAGGATACAATTTTTATAGGTAGATCAATCTAACCTCAAATCTTTAGGTATAAGTACCAAAACTTTGACATTTCAATTTTACAGCAACTCAAAATGCAATGCTAATAAATAATATTATTTCTACAAAAACTCAGTAGCAGACGAGATAGAATACAAAAGAATTTATCAAACAAAGATTTAATTAGCAAATTATCAATTTAAGTACTTACTTGATTTAATAATCCAAATACAATAAATAAACCTCAAACTCTGCATTGCCTGCTATTTCTTTAATTTTCTATTGATAGTTGTTGAATATGAATATGAATAATATGAACAAAGATAGTCTAATGTAAATTTTCAAGTAATCAAGTCATTTAACTAACGCTATAAGTTTTAATTCTGAATTTTCTTTTAACAAAAGTATAGGATATTCAAAATATCAAAAAACCCAAATGCAAATGTAAATAAGATCTTAATTATCTAAGCATTTTAGCGCTAGAAAGTGCAATATTCTGGCATTAATAAATAAAAAATATATAAAAAAAAATAATTGAAAACATTCAGAGATTTTAAATAAAATATTAAGCAAAAAATAGGAGCATATACTTACTCTTTGTTTCATTCTTTTCATGTAAACACTGCTGCACTACCACGAAGCCACCTGGTCGGACACCTGTTCCATCCTCAATCAGTATTGCTGTCGGCCTCAACACTAGAGACAGAACAGCCATTGTACAGCAAACATGACTCAGTATTGTTGGTATCCAGCCTTTACTGCCAAGACACATCGATGCCCGCTGACTAAGCTACACTATCCCAATCCAATCATGGAAGTCTTCATCAATTCATGCCCAAGTAGATGAAACACTAAAACCGCCATTCATCGACACTAACTATGCATTACGACCGAAAGGAGAAAGCAAGGCTGCTAACAACGAAATAATTGGCAAATCTAGAATATGTACACTGCATCACTTGAACTATCACTATAACACTTCACAAACACTAGTGATTGCCAATTTAGACGATTTTCTTCAAGAAAAGCCATTAATCGCGCCGTTTCCCGAAGCCTTGCATCGCAACACTGGAATTTGCAACATTTGCAAATTTCAAATAAACCGAAATCATCCAGCAAGCATCCAATGTAAGGTTAACTTACGAAAATGACTCTTGTAGCAACAAAAGAGACGTCTAGCAACAACAACCACAGAAGAAAAAATGGCTTTATAGGACAACAACCACAGAGGAAGGACCCTATGATATGGAACGAGCGTCCCAAGCAGCAGGTCAGAAAATAAAGGGATACCAAAAATAAGTATGGCATCGGCTGTCTACGCAATAGGCCTTGGCACCAACATCGACGATGCATTCCGTCGATAGAGCACCCACAGCTACGGCGTGCTTCAACCATTCGGCCAATGGACCCAACCGCGCGTTGGCCCACCATCTAACCATTGACGACACGACAGGACCGTACCCAGGCATGGACTTCATTTTGGTGTAGTGACCAAGTGCAAGCGAAAAGTGTTTAGGGACAATTAAGATATTTCCTTTTATATAAAGTTTGTTTGTTTTGTTGTTGTTTGATATTCAATGATATTTTTTCTTTATAAATATAATACATTTACTCATAAAAGAAGGGAAGTGGAGCCAACTGTTGAGTCAATATTAGAATTTTTTTCATACACTTACGTTTAATTTTTCAAAGTAAATAATGTAACCTCTACTTCCTTTCGGCCATCGCTGGGGGCCAGCTCTTTTAAGACCGGGGGATGTGTCACGATAGGGAATCATAAGATCATAACATTTCATAAATCAATATATTTTCCATTTTAATATTCTAATCATTATTCGCGTTTATCGCCGGCCGTTCAACGCAACATGAAACCGACGCCGAGTTTATTAAATAAATCAAAACAGTTGCAATTATGAAATGTTATACGTACATCCCGATCTAGCAATTATTGTGGCGTCATCAAGTCGGTATAGAAACAAGGTACATGACCTAAGTCCATTGTCTCCCTAAAGTGGGAAAAATCGCTGACTTGATGAAACTACACATCGCGCTAGAAAAATATCGGACGGCACTAGTGTTCCGGTCGGTGACAGATCCACGTCGAAATTAGTGAAATTTTTGTTGGTCCCCCAGACGCCAGAGATGAGCATAAAATTTATGTAAGTATCATTTTATTGTCAACTGTGTAAAGGTCTAAATCCAAGTTTATTATTTTGATTTTCTTGTAAGCCCTTCAGGAATTTATTATTTTTATATTTTCAATAAATTTGTTTTCAAAACCGCTTTGTTTTTCTGATAGTCGCCAAGGTCCCGCGCTACCTTACGTCCCTCGTTACACCCTAAAATCTGGGCGTGACAATATAAGGTTTGAGCTCAACATGCATTAATAAAATGTCAGTCGTTATACAGGATGTTAAAGTTTATTTCTAAATTACTTTTGTTCTCATAGCTCAAGCTGTCATAACCAGCGGTTTCTTAATAGATGGCTTGACATCAGTGGCGGCTCGTCAGGTGAAGAAAAAAAATAAAACCAGGAGAAAAGTTTTTCGACAATATTAAATATTAATATACCAATACAGCTACCATTTTAGCCCTTAAAAAATAATTATGTTCGAATTAATAATATTAATTTAATCCGAATGTAGCTATGCTTATGCATAGGGCTACGGTTAGCTCCAGTGGATAATAATTATAAACACTCGTGCATTTTGGCGTGCCCCAGCCGACCGCGTCCGTTAGCTCAAAGCAAGTGAAGACCGAACACCCAACATGGCTTTGATATTCACCGTTGCTTTGCGAAACTTACGGTTATAGATATCATTTTTTCGTGATTTACTGTGTGTGAAAGTTTTGTTTTTATTTTCCAGTTAATTCAGTAGTGTACGCACCTATTTAGTTGTGTGTTTTAAAAATAAACCCAATTAATGACATAATTTGTAATTTGTTGGAAACTCCATTCAGTCGTTGGACAGATGGGGATAAGAGAGACGTTTTGTTACACGGGTTTTTAGTCAATGTATGTTTAAGTACCCGCACTATGATTACCTAGCTCTTAACCATTTTTAAGACCGCGAGCCACCACTGTGTTACCCACCCTCAAAAACCTCAATATAAATTTTTATGTTTATATCTCAAAAACTGCTTAAGCTATAAGAAAATAATTTAGAAATTTAACTTAACATCCTGTATCTCATTAACAACTAACGTTTTACTAAGCCATGTTGAGCTCAAACCTAATATCATGTGTAGATACGGTGGTTACTCTATGGTGCATTCATTTCAGACCACCCTGTATATCTTTATTTAAAGGCAAAAGCATTTTTATTCACAGTCTTTCATCAAGCCAAGCCATTGTTTCGTGTTAGGATTTTAGATCGTACTAAATAACACACGAAGGGCTTGGAATTGTTCGCCCTAAGCTTAAGGTTAGGGCTCTACTATCGGCTTCGAGTATTTTCCACTAGCGCCTTATATTTATATCGATTTCTCAAAAACGATATCGCCTAAATTGAATATATTTAAAAATTTTATTATTTGCTTATTGAGTAAAAATTATGTAAAATTTATACAGCTGACTTTCGTGCTATAAACGAAAGCCAAATAATTATTTTAAAAATAGTTACAGGAGCTCGGCGGTCATAAAATATGAATATTTAATTAAACGAGTATAAATTTGATGCCACTGGATAGCTAAAGGTACAAGGTAACAACAGGAACATACGGTGTACTTATAAAATGTCATGTTTCAAGTTAAAAAATAAAAATGCAATCAATCAATTTCAGAGTCACTTTCTATATCTGAGTCAATGGTTAATTGAGTTTCAGGACTACTAGCTACAAGTAATTCTAATGCCTTTAATGAAAATCGTTTATATTTTTTTTTCTACTTCCACATGGAAATTTGCTGTTTCCTTTACACTTAAGTGGCGAGTAAAGTAGGCTATTCCAGTTAACTGTGCGGCAAAATTCATAACAATCCTAGATAGGTAATGAAACTGACCAATCACAGTAGTCAATTACAGAGAAGCCAAATTTACATGTTGTAAATTCGTTCTCTGACAGTTGAGGAAAGTTAGGTTAACAATATGCTTCAAAAATATGCAAATCGGTCAGATGAAATTTGTTCTTTTTAATTTAAATCAAAACATTTATCCCAGAGTCTATGTATACACAATATTTTCCTAAAGAGTACACGAAATGGTACAAAAATTGAAGGTATAATAACAAAATTAATACCAAAATATATTTCTACCAAATTATTGTTATTTTCTGACCGAACTAAAGATTTGCACACAGACTCACTTTTTTACTTCAAAAATATCTTTATTTCCACTCATTTCTAGACAATTACTACAAGCTTTGCATAAAATGTACTATATACCTACCAAATGAACGTTTTCTTACTAACATTGGTTATTTTTTCCATATAAATAATATATATTATTATAAATATTTGTGAACGGGGATATTTTCCGATATATTTTGAACGGGGATCCAACCCCAATTGATCTTAAAACTTTTATTATACGCAACAAACATAGAAAATTAACTGGTAATTCTTCCTTAAATGGTGAAACAAAAAGATAACCCGATAAAACAATAAGATTTCTAGAAAAAAAATCCATTTTTTACTAAAATTTTTAAGGTTATGTTATTTCTACTTACTCTATTGCCACTTTTCTTTCCAAGTTAACAGTGTTGCTTGTCTGTAAATTGGCGATTATTTGGAAACATTTGACCATAGCAAACGTTAAAAATTCATATTAATGCACAAAATCCATTTTTAACTGTTTAAAACGAATTCTACAGCTATTTTGTTGCACTTTCGGTGTAATAATTCTTACGCAAGCAGAAATAAACCCGACAAACCTTTTTTCTTTTGTGAAATTCAGTAAAACAATTATTAATCAAATTACCTGGTTGAGAAAATAAATTGTTACAACTTAAGAGACAAGTTATGATGAATAATTTAAATAATTTTAAAACATTCTTAGTATGAAGTTTGGAAGTTGAGTCGTAGAAAAAATATACTGTACAACTCGAGTGGATTGTCCATATTGCGCTCGGGAGTTTGAGCATTCCGCCTACGGAGAGATGAAAGTTTGGAAAATAGAAAAAAACATTTGACATACCTAATGAAGTTGGTTCCATAATGCCAAAAGCTTATAATACAACTGTAGTTTAAATGATAGAGCTATAAACAATCACAAAAGCACATTATCTAAACTTCTTGGATACTAGCACTTTCAACAAACATTAAAGATTAACTAAATCTTATGTCTTAATAAAAAATTAATTAATTATCCTGAAGAGCAATTTAAAAATAGATCAGTCGTATATGCACCATTGTTTTAGCATTGGTTCGCCTAACCTAAAGGTATTTATTTTGAGGCTTCGCAAAAGTTACGGTTATAGATATCGTTTTTACGTGTTTTACTGTGTGATTAAAAGGTTTTGTTTTTATTTTCCAGTTAATTCAGTAGTGTACACCTACTTAGTTGTGTGTTTTTAAAATGAACCCAATTAATGACATAGTTTGTAATTTGTTGGAAACTCCATTCAGTCGTTGGACAGATGAGGATAATAGAGACGTTTTGTTACACGAGTTTTTAGTCAATGTTTGTTTAAGTACCCGCACTATACCTAGCTCTTCACCATTTTTTTAGACCGCGAGCCGCCACTGAGTGTGGCGTTGGTCGATGCATCTAATATAGGTCACATGCATGCTCTGTTTATTTATTCATCCTTACATTCTTCCTTCCATAACTTTTTACAACCCATTCATACTAACACAATAAACATCATATATACTTAACAATGAAATAAATAAAAGTTAATTCAAGTAATACCGATACATAAATACCACCTGTTGGGACACCTAATCATTTGTTTGGGTTCGTGAGAGATAAAGCAGCAATTTTTAAGACATTGTTATTAAACAATTATACAATAATTCTTCTTATCAGGCACGGGAAATTTGCATTTGTAGTTTGTGCGCGCCATTATAAAAGTGACAGTTTGTTGCAGCGTGTTTGAAGAATATAGGAGAGTTTAGAATAAATACGATACAAATTGGGAAGAATATTTTAAAAATAATAATAATAATTTGAATAGGTAAGCCTCTTTTTTTTCTATATTGTCTCATAAGATCCGATCCTGGAGGGTTGGGCGCCGCCGTGCAAGATATACAGGGTGATACTTCTTTTTTAGATGTGTATAGAAGGCATTAAAAGAAACAACATTTTCAAGTACCTTTTTTTAAAAAACTAAAAAATAGGCGATATACATCTAAGTGCGGGCCTAGTCACCAAAACGTAGCCTGCTATACTTTATGTTGTTTGTCATGTAATTTACGGGTCGGTGGTCAGTTATTTGCCAATTCGCTGCGATGTGTTTTTCTAAAGCAAGTTAATTTTAAACTGGTGAAACGTGAAAATGGTAAAATTTGAAAACAAGGAACTAGTAGATATGGTGCTAATTTACGGTGAGTGTTGTCAAAGTGCGGCGGCCGCTTCGAGACTATACGCAGAACGCTTTCCCTTGCGGGCTCATCCTACAACCAGAAGTTTTTTAAATGTTATTCAACAGGCAAGTTAAGCAGAACCGTATTTGATTATAATTAATGAATGTAAGTACCTTAATTTTGAGTTTTAAAAAAAAAGGAATTTTAAAATAATGTTTATTTTAAAATTCCACACAATTTATACACAGCTAAAACAGAAGTATCAACTTAGGAATCACCCTGTATTTTCCGCCCGTTGCTAAATGTAAAAAATAATAAAAAGAAAATTAAACTAATATTTGTTTTATAAAAGTCAGTATGTTGCGCAGGAATTTGATCGAAAGAGAAGGCTTAATCAGCCTTAACTAGAACTCAGGAGCAGCCAAGCTGCCTACCTCTCATGTGTCGAATAAATCACCGACAACAATGAGCTAAGGAGTCTAGAGGATCAATATGCTAACTGGACATCGAACGTGTCACATTGCCAAGCCAGATCACTGATGAGCACCCAGAATCAGAAACAAGGATGACCTCACATTTCATTTTAAGTGAGACAAGGAATGTTAACATCAAATTAAATGATAGGCTTGCTATGGTTACCTCAAAACCCGATGGACGTACCTATCGGTAAACAAAAATGTTTATTGGTACGATAGGTACTATTGTGCCGATAAAAAACTGGGACAAGAGATTTACAAAAACAATGTAAGAAATACATATCCCCTAGACTATAAAAGGTGTCTAGAGCTAATAAGGAAAAACATTCAAAATTTAAAAAGTAACCTAGGTTACATAATGGAATGTTTTGTATTTTTCGATACGGGGTGGTTAAATTTGAGAGACATCATATAATATGGATAAAGTAAATTTATTACATTTTTTTAAAGTCAAATATTTTATAAATTATTATATTTACCATTACCACAAAATAATAAATAAAGCTAATACAGGTAATAAAATACATTTAATAAAAAGAAAAAAATTGCGAACACAAAGTTTGTCAAAACAACACAAAATTAATATTTGGTCATAGAACCATTTCTGTTTATTACTTTTTGGAGCCTTTGTGGCATACTTAAAACTAAGTTTCTACATAATTCGACAGTTATTTCATCCCAAGCTTGATTTATCCTATGACGTAATTCATCCCTGTTTCTAGGTTGAAAATCATGTTTATACATAGATTTGACCATGGCACCCCAAATGTTTTCTATCGGGTTCAAATCGGGACTCTTCGAAGCCCAGGGAAGAACTGCTATGTTATTTTCTTGGAGAAAATTTTGTACAATGCGCGCTGTGTGTATTGGAGCATTATCATGCTGAAATGTGTAATTTTGACCGTATACAGCGTTTACCGATGGTATCATCACTTCGTTTAGTATATTAACGTATACTGCTGCAGTTAGTCTTCCTTCGACGATTTGGCAAAGTCTTGGTCCTCTAGCGCTAATCCAGCCCCAAACATTTATGGAGAAACGCCCACTTTGGTTGGTTTTGTGGGTGTATCTCTCATCATACCGCATGCCGGAAGGCCTATACACCCGAATTCTCCCATTATTGCATGACTGAAAAGTTTTCTCGTCAGAAAATATAACTGTTTCCCATAAATTTATTTGATTAATATATTCATGTGCAAATTCTAACCTGCCCTGTTTATTTATTTCCGTTAAAAAATTTTTATTGGCAGCACATCGGCTTCGTATATCGGAATTTCGAACCCTGTCTCTAGCGGTATTTGCAGAACCTGGTAAATTCGTCTCTTCTTTTGCCTTGATTGCAGTTTCGAAGGGATGATCCCTTAGATAATTAACCGGTCTTCTATCATGATCATCAGTAGAAATTTTAGGGGGACCAGAACCTGCATTCCTAATAATAGTCCCATGTCTTGCTATTTTTTGTTTTGCCAATAGCACGGTATTCTTGCTTACTCCCAGTTCATCTGCAATATCCCTAATAGCAACACTATCTCGCAACCGACTATAAATAATTGCCTTTTGCTGGGGGGTTAATTGTGGCATATTTACAAATAATATATGATTGTATGGATTGTATGTTTGACGAGTCAATCATAAAGTGACAATCTTTATTGACATGCAAATTTTCATGACATTTTACTGGTACCAGGCTTGATGTAAAATTATTCTTAATAGTCTAGGAGAAAATAGAAAAATTTCCTGTCCCAGTTTTTTATCGGCGCGATGGTACATAGTATTAGGTCCACTTATTTTTTATTAAACATAATAAAAAAAATACAAAATACAAAAAATACATTCGTCATCTGAAGAACTATCATCTTCTCTTGACGTTATAATTAACAAGTCGACAGTCCGATCGATCAGGTGGTCAAGATCCCACATTTTCTCCTCTTCTTTAATGACATGATGGACTGTTTTTCGCCAGTTCTCTGGTGTCACTTTTTTAATGGCTTGATCAAAGAGTAGCTTAACGTCTTTCATTTTGAATGTCGTGTTGTGTCTTGCTACAAATCCTTTCACTTGCGCCCATATAAGTTCTATAGGTTCTATGCGCAGCACAGTTACGCTATGTTTTTCAGCTATATTTTCCACGGCATATTTCATAAAACGATGTTTGTGTAAATTTGCTATAGATTATAGTTCCCTTTTTATCAAATTATCTTCTTATTTTTTTCTTTGGTTACTTATCATAGATACTTTAATGCACAAAATTTACCCACGCCAATGGCCGATACCGAAATTAAGCCGAACTGGACGGAATTTACCATTTTATTACTCTACACCTTTCTGAAATAGACTACAGACAGAGATAATTGTACGAGGAGTTGGAGATTGATTTGACTATTTAATTTTATTATTTTTTAAAGTTACCCATGGATTTCCGGCGTCATCGTTTTTTTTATTGTCATTTTGATTTGTTGTGCCTTGAAAATTATTTATTCGTAAAAATAGTTATTTTCGGAGCTTTTATTATCGCTATCTTGTGTTTTCGGCCAGAAGTTATTGATACGTATTTATTTAGGGTCCATATTGTCGCCTACCCTCTTTTTACTGTATATTAACGACCTTCTAGTGAAAACCCAAAATCCAATTTATAGCTTTGCTGATGACAGCACACTTGTCTCATCTTTTACCTTGACTCCCCAAACATCCGCTGCCGACGCACATCTTCGCAGGCAGCATGAAGTATTGCGCCTCAACAATGACCTGGAAGAAATTTTGGCTTGGGGTGACAGTAACCAAGTAGAATTTAATGCTAAGAAAACCCAGGCAGCAGTCTTCTCCAAAAAGGTTAACATTGCAGAACAACAATTCCCCTGGCACCGTCTATTAATTTGCTGGGGGTTAATCTGGGAGGTAATATGTCTTGGTATGATCACGTTGCCGCAATTGCCAAGGCAGCTGCACAGAAACTTGGTGTACTTTTCCGCATCAAAAGGTTGTACACACCTCATCAACTTTTGACACTATACAAAGCCCAGATTCGACCGTCATTAGAATATTGCTCTCATGTCTGGAGCTCTGCACCCAAGCACACCCTTCGGCTAGTGGATTTCATTCAAAAGAGAGCCGTTCGTCTGATCGGCGACCCCGAGCTGACCAAGACCCTCGATAGCCTGGAGCATCGAAGACAGGTTGGTGATTTGGCTCTCTTTTACAGATATTTCCATGGCAGGTGTTCGACTGACATTGCCCACTTGATTCCAGCTTAGTACTCCTCGAACTTCATTGTTCAAGAATTCTTTCATCTGGAGAACGTCATCTTTGTGGAATGATCTTCCTGAGGTCGTGTTTCCCAATGAATACAATCTTCAACGTTTCAAGACCAACGTTAATCGCTTTTTTCGCACTCGCACCGCTCCCAGAGCGCCTTAAAGGATTTTTCCTACAGTGCAGGTGTTTTATCATAAAAAAAAAATAAAAAAATAAAAAATAATGTAGGTATTTGCCAACAAAATAAATTTACTGTACGACTCGAGTGGATTGTCGATATTGCGCATGTAGTACAAACTATACTATTATAGCAACGCTATATTTTTGCTAGTGTATAATTTTTCTTATCAATGTTTATCAAAGATACTTTTTAATTTGTGTGTGTCCGATTAATATATATAATACGTTTTAATTTGGTACCAATTTGAATGTTTTCTAATAGGTACTTAAGGTTTAAAGTATTTAGAATGTACCTGCATAATACAGGATAATTTACGACTAGCGTTCGTCAAGAACTTTTGGGAAAATTGCGTAAAATACTTTCTTGCTCTGGAAGTTTGTGAATTACAGAAGAGCTTTGGACTTGCATTGTCTTTATTTTTTTTTGAATCACAACGTTTCAACTGGTAAGTATCTCCAGTCGTCTTTAGGTGAATAATAAAGAAATAAAAATAAAGACAATGCAACTCCAAAACTCTTCTGTCATTCAAGAAACATCATTGTCTCCAACCTTCAAACAGCCTCTAGTTATTTACATTACTAGATACGAAAGTTAATTTTTTGGCGTAAAGAGGTTTACCTCCGACCACCAAAAAAGGCTTTCGCATCGTGTAATGTATTAAATTCTTTCTACTACTGTTCTCTGATCAATATATTATTAAGTAATAAACTTTGATTTTGTTCAAATTGAAATGATAAAATAAGTTTTTTTTCCACCTGTAAAATAATCCATTTTTTTTTTGTCCTGGCACCGAAAGTAATACTTTACATAGCTAGCAACGTATAATATTCAGGTAACTCGAATGTTTACTTTCGTTATCTGTCGTGTTGCTAGGGCCCAAAAGTTAATTTATTTATACAGTAGTAGAAAAAGTTTATATTTTACATAAAATATTGGCATTTTCCTGCCACTTCCGGTTATAAAGGGTGATTTTTTAAGAGTGTCTGAACTTTAAATTTAAATTAAACAACAACCATATTAGATATCTCTAAACTATTTATTTTATGTGAAATAACACTTAATGGCATTAATGTTTGAAAATAACTTCAGTCAAATGTCCGCCGCGGCTTCTTCTAACAAAGCGCATTCTGTCAATCCAATTTCCGACCACTTTTTCAAGCAATTCGGGACTTATGCCTGCAATTGTCCGCGTTATGTTGTGTTCTAATGCGTCAATATTTGCCGGTTTATTGGCATAGACCAATGATTTAACGTAACCCCACAGAAAATAATCTAATGGCGTTAAATCACACGACCTTGGGGGCCAGTTGACAGGTCCATTCCTCGAAATAATTTTCTCACCGAATTCTACCCTCAATAAATCCAGGGTTGCATTGGCTGTATGACATGTGGCTCCGTCCTGTTGAAACCACATCTCGTCCAAATCAATACCATTCAAATTTGAAATTAAATATTCATTAATCATCGCTCTGTAACGATCCCCATTAACTGTCACGCGGTTTCCAGCTTCATTTTTAAAAAAATACGGCCCAATAATGCCACCGGCGTATAATCCACACCATACCGTGCATTTCTCTGGATGCAACGGCAATTGTTGAATCATTTTGGGATTATTTACACTCCAAATGCGGCAATTCTGTTTATTGACGTAACCGTTTAACCAAAAATGAGCTTCGTCGCTGAACAAAATTTTGCGGTAAAATTGTGGATCAAGTTGCAATTGACTAAGAGACCATTCAGCGAACGTGCGACGCAAACGATGATCTTGCGGCTTAAGTTCTTGGGTAAGCTGATTCTTGTAAGGCACCAGACCAAGATCTTTAGTCAAAATTGTCCACGTAGTCCAATAACAAAGCCAAACTTCTTGTGAACGTCTACGAATTGACAAATTTGGGTCTTCATCAACACTGGCAGCTACAGCGTCAATATTTTCTTGGGAACGCACAGATTTTTGTCTGGTTTTTGGTTTAATATCGAGTAATGTAAATTGCGTTAGAAATTTGTCTATAACTCGGCGAATACCTCGTTCGGTTGGGCGATTATGAGCACCATAGAATTCACGAAGGGTTCGATAAGTTTGGCGCACAGAACACTGGTTTTGATAATAAATTTGGACAATTTGCAAGCGTTGCTCTGGTGTCATTCTTTCCATAATGATTTGCCAGACTATACTGAATAATTCTGACACTACAAGCGCGAAAAGTGACAGTTCATTTCACAGCCTTCTCGGATAAAAGTTCGGACACTCTTAAAAAATTACCCTTTATATCAGAGTTTCTATAAGCTTTGTTTATTTAATTCAATTTTTGGATTTTTCCCATTATTCTAAACAAATCTTTTGTAACAGGTCATACGTCTAAACGGAATCTTTTTTGAGATATTGGCATTGGAAAAATGGCACTTATGAGAACTTAACAGGCTATAACAACGCAACGGTTAGAGAAAAACTGTTTCCACTTCCAATTTTAATTGAAATTGATAAAAATAAGAAAATTGGTGTAATATTCTTCTTTAATTATTATAAGGATATATTTCTTATTAATATTTATTTTGCTTAACAATAAAACGTTGAATTAATCCTTTTTTCTTATAGAATGTGGTGGCTGGTGCTCTCCTTAGTCTGGTGGTGCGGTACTGCTGCCATTCCATCCCCAGGGCCTCCGCCTCCTCCTCTCCTCGAAGAATGGCGATGTCCGGAAATCGCCGAACAGCCTGTCGTGGAATGTAGTTGCGACATGCCTCATACATTGCGATGTACGGGAGACAGGACAGCATTGCAAATAATAGGTTAGTTTAAGCACTCTGGTGTAAGTTGAAGCCATTTACGTCCACATGGAGCAAACTGGGTTTATTATAACTGATTGTTATTTTTTTTTAATAATCTGGATAATAATTATCATAACCAATTTACTGGAAAAGTAATTACTTTGTACCGGGTGATTCATTAAGGGTGACGAGCGGCCATATCTTGGAAACTACTGGGCATAGAAATTCAGGAAAAAAACATTATAACTAAAGTGGTCATGAGAAAATCCTGGAAATAATTTTTAAGTTCCGCATTTTGCCACAAGAGGGCGTAATTGAAAAGTAAATTATAAAAGTTTATATATCTCAGAAAATTCCACATTAAGGTATATCTTCGAGAACACCATTAAAGAGCTTGGACAATTATGCATCATTTTGGTCTTATGCTCATTGGCGTACCAACTTTAATAAGAGGGGGGGAAAGCTGTTGAAAGTGTAATCAGTTAAATCGCTGTAACTTATAAACGATTTATCCGATTTTAGCAAACTAAAGACTGTTTGGAAGAGAAATGTATGCACTTTCACCAATCGTATTTAGTTGTTTACTATCAAATTTTCATTCTAAGCGAGTAGCAGACTATATTTTCTCCACGACCAAAAATACTATTCGCAATATTTATAATTTCAGGTGGAGTATTATCCAGTTCCATATCTGATTCATCCGATTTTTCACTCATATTTTGACTTACACTAAAATTTGTCTGCTGACATTGACAGTTTCGAAATTCATGGCAACCTATGTCGTTTAGATCAATTACAGAATATTTATTCCGTATCTTGTTATGGAATGAAAATACACGCAAAACGCATAAGAAGCAAGTGTTTCAGAATAAATATTCCAACTCAAGAGCGAGAATTTTTACATTCTATTATCAAAAATTATTTTGGAATTATTGCATTCAGTAATGGTCGTGGAGAAAAAGAATTTATCTCTTGGGACTCTTTATTGCAGGTATTTAACATAATTGTTAATAAATTAACAGTTAATTAATGTCGATCCATTGGAAAATTTTAAATCACAAGTTATTAAAAACATTCAAATGCATTAATTTAATCAGACTGTATAAATGACAATGAAATAAATGTGTAATTAAAATACTGAATTTTGAGGCGTTCCTGGTAATGCAACTATAAACAAATAAACCAGGGGCTAGAGGTCACCGAATCGATGAAAATTAAAAGCCAATACTGAGAAACCAGAACAAACCAATAACAGTTAATGTAGAAATTGGCCCTGAGCCCTTTCCCATTGATTTCTAATAAAATAGAATCCCATTAGCTACTTCTTTTTCGGCAGATATTCGTAGAATCTATATGTAGCGAGACTGACAAACACAGAAATGTGGCTTTACCCCAATCTACTTAATGAATACTGATTAAAGTATAAAATGGTAATAAGTAAAGCTGACCACTTTGGTAAATAACTATACGCGTCGATGTCGAAAATAAGTAAGTACATATACTGACAATTCCACTCATGGTAAATAATCCCATTTAAAATGTAAAAAATATATAATATCGACTAAATAGGAAGGAAGAGAAGTGCAAGTGGATAAAAAAAGCGGATCAATTTCATTTGATAATTTCCACAGTTACAGTTAGTTTGTTTCCTACATAATATATTATTTGATTGAAAAATAAAACATTTTTTACTTCCATTCACCTAAAAATCATAATATTATACCGGGTGTCCCATTATGGATGGCCACCGGCCGTATATCGGAAACTACTGGACATAATTATAAACTCGGGGAAAAAAAAATTATAACTAAAGTGGCCATGAGAAAATGCTTTTTAAATTCCGTATTGCGCCACAAGAGGGCGTAATTGAAAAGTAAATTTAAAAATTTTACATATCTCCGAAAATTCCACATAAGGTATATCTTTGATAACACCATTAAAAAGCTTGGACAATTATGCATCATTTTGGTCTTATGCTCATTAGCGTACCGACTTTAATAAGAAGGGGGGAACTGTTGAAAGTGTAATCAGTTATATAGCTGTAACTTATAAACGACCGATTTTAGCAAACTAAAGACTGTTTGGAAGAGAAATGTATGCACTTTCACCAATCGTATTTAGTTGTCCTTAATAACTCTCAAAAAAAATGCTAAAGGGCGCAATTTGTAATAATAACACATTTTTTGATTTTACTCCGAAAAAATAAATCATACGGTATAATTATCATACCATAATCGAAAAGTAGATGAAATTTGCTAGAAAAAATATTAAAACCGTAGCTCGAAAGCTCCGTTCGTTTTAGCGTTATCGCCAATAGAATAATTTTAAAAACTTTAAACGAAGAAGCGGTTATATCGCCACTGATATTTTTCCATGTGGATATTATTTCGGATTAGCCTGGTCAATTCTGCATAAAAATGGTCTCTTGCGTTTTTCTCCTCAGGCACACGGTTCTTAATTAAAATAATTAAATTGAATTAGCTCTACTATATTTATTATTATTATTATTATTATTATTATTATTATTATTATTATTATTATTATTATTATTAACATTGATAATGAAAAATTTTGTTTTATAAAAATTGTTGGAAATAACCACCTTCACTTAATAGGCAAGCTTCTGCCCGTCTAATTTAATTTAATTATTTTAATTAAGAACGGTGTGCCTTTGAATTTCAATATTTAAAGAACAACGGATCAGTGCATAATGTGGCAACTATTTTTGGAGACGAACTAATGTTTGTCGCCATGTAATTATCAAATTCCTGATGATGTAAAGATAACATCAAAACGTCTAAAAAATTTTAAGTGTGATACATGGTTGAATTTAGGACTTAGAAGGACTTCAAAAAATAAAATAAAATTACTGTTGTTTAGTCTAGTCAAAGTATATTTTAATGATAAAACTTTATTTTAAAACATAATTTATGAATGTTGCAATTTTTTGAAAACGGTTGGAAATAACTTATATACCTGTAGTAAAAAAATAGTATACAGGGTGTTCCATTTGAAAAATTTGAAAAATATGAATTTAAAATGTGTCGTTTTTAATTTATTACTCTTTAACTACCGAAGCAAAATGAATAAAATTTTGGACAATTATAAAGAATTCTAATACGAACCTAAATATGCAATAAAATACTATACCATTTAAAAAAATATAATTTTTTGTTATCACACTTTTTTGGATCATCTTGTAAATGGAAAAATATTTTCCTAAAATAGACCCCATAATACGGTATAAGTCTGCATATGAATGAAATTCCTAACTTAATTCGTATAGAAGCCTGACGCCCTATTTCAGAACCCTGTAGGAGAACCGTCATAAAAATAAATAATTAACAACTTTTTCGACTCATCGAGTTATTATTATATAAATAATTTATAACGAAAAGAAGCTTAGCGGCAAGCGGACAGAGTGGTGGTCTATCTTTTGCATTAAAGTACACAGGGGGGGTTCCCTGGGGCACAGGTAGACAATGACAGGCTATTTCGTTCTTGTTAGAACTTATCAGAAAGTCATAACCTGTAAGCAACTCCCAATACAGCGAGACTGTTCTTTTCAAGGCGTTTTTAAGAAATAAAAACGCGATGAAAACCCAGTAACGCCATCAGTAGGAAGCAACTCAATGCAAAAGATAGCCATCTAACGTGAAAACGTAGAAATAAATAAATCTAAATCAATCATGCACGGAACGGCCACTTTACCAGTATAGGAAACATTTCTCGCTTCTCTAATACCATCTCCACGGTTTTGTAGAATCAGATACAGATCGCGCTGCCTTTTTCTTTATATATTTTAACGGACACTAAATTCCACTATTTTATTTATACTTACACACGGCATTTACGGAATAGTGCTGCAAATCGGTGGGCGACTGCAGCGCAATCTGGATCTGAATCCACAAAGCTTGGAGATGTATGGAGAAGCGAAAAATGTTTCCTATACTGGTGAAGTGGCCGTTCCGTGCTTGATTTATCTAGATTTATTTATTTCTACGTTTTCACGTTAGATGGCTATATCTTTTACATTGAGTTGATTCCTTATGATGGCGTTACTGGGTTTTCATCGCGTTTTTATTTCTTAAAAACGCTTTGAAAGAACAGGCTCGCTGTGCTGGGGGTCGCTTACGGGTTATGACTTTCTGATGAGTTCTAACAAAAACGAAACAGCCTGTCATTGTCTACCTGTGCCCCAGGGATTCCATTACCTTTGGAGTCCCTGTGTACTTTAATGCAAAAGATAGACGCACTACTCTGTCCGCTTGCCACTAAGCTTCTTTTTTTTATATATTTTAACGGACACTAAATTCCACTATTTTATATAAATAAATTATGTTGTATTTTCAGCTCGAACACTACGATCCCTCAAATCAGCCTCGATATCCCTCCTTGACTGTACAGTACAAAACGTTTCATCTATTTCCGGCCCTCTTCTAGAAGGCATTTCGCTTCACGGATTGGTTATTTCTTCCGGAGAAATTAGAGAAGTCAATCCAGGAGCATTTGAAGGTCTTGCATCGCCACTTCAAGCTTTAGGACTGCCAAATAATCAACTGATATCCGTACCTACGTTGGCGTTGAAGAGTTTGCCAGAGTTGGATAGACTGGATTTATCCGGAAACAGAATGAAACTGTTGGATGGAAGTTCATTTAAGGTATAACAGATTTTAAATGTATAATATAACATAGAGCAACTTGTAGAACATAAATAACGGCTATGAAAAAGTATTTTTGTTTGATTCCCAAGTCAAAAATTAAGACGTAAGAAATTAAAATATAAACCCGAAAATTTCGTTTTTTTCGGATATCTGCGAAGGTATTTGAGATATTTACAATTTACAATTCAAATCTTTTGACAAATTATTAAGTCTTAATTAATGCAACTTTGACTCAATTAAATCATTCTCTTATTTATTGATGTTTTTAAGATCACCTTGTATAGGTACTCATGCGAATTTATAGCACCTTCTATATAATTATACAGGGTGATTCCTAAGTTGATACTTATCAAAAGAGAGCTAAAAGCTCTGTATAGAAGTCGTTAAAATAAACAACATTTTCAAATACCTTTTTTCAAAAAACCTAAAAATATTCGAGATACAGAAAAGAGTAAAAATCTTAGTGCGGGCCTGGTCATCAAAACGTAGCCTGCTATACTTTATGTTGTTTGTCTTATCTTTTATTAGTCATGCAATTTACGGGTCGGTGGTGAGTTATGGCAATACACTGCGGTATGCTTTTCTGAAGCAAATTAATTTTAAATTTATGACACGTGAAAATGCTAAAATTAAAAAAAAATGAACTAGTAGATATGGTGCTAATTTACGGTGAGAGTCGCGGCTGCTGCTGCGAGATTATACGCAGAACGCTTTCCATTGCGGGCTCATCCTACACCCAAAAGTTTACTTAATGTTATTCAACGGGTGAGTTAGGCAGAACCGTATTTGATCCATAGTGTAATAAATGAATGTAAGTACCTTATTTTTGAGTTTTTTGAAAAAAGGTATTTGAAAATATTGTTTATTTTAATGCCTTCTATACACAGCCAAAAAAGAAGTATCAAGGAATCACCCTATATTTATACTACCCTGTGTTCCATGTTTGAAAATATTTATAATAAGAGCAATAATTCTATTTTATTTAGAACAGGTGCTAATTTTGACTATAAAAAAGTTTATTTTCCATAAATTACTTAGTGAAATATTCAAAAAGAAGTAATATAAATTTTATTCTTTGAGAATAATTTAAATTGCAAAAGTTTATTGAATTCAATCGATAGTTTCTGCTTACTAAAAAGCAACCTTTTAAACAAGTTTTGGCTTTAATTTTAACTTACAAATAAATAGTTCGGAAAAACCCTAAAACGTTTTAGTCTAAACTATCGCGCCAGTTTTGCGTTTTTATAATTTGTGGAAATCGTGCATGTTTTCAATGAGCTGCAAATAATTCATGGGTATGACCAAGCAATAGTTTTATTGATGATAAATTCCTATTATAGCAGAGACTTAACAATTTAAATGCCAAAACTTTTAAATATGAGAATTGTGAAAGAGCCCATTGTTACCAAAGACGTAAGAAATTTACAAATTTACTTAAATAAATCATTTCAAGAGTTAGCATTGAAATATATTGACATATCGCTTGAAGAAATAGTCCATACTTAAAGTGGAGTGGGAATTTAGAAGGTAAAAAATAAGAACACAAAGTCTTCCTTCACTGTTATATTATAGAAATATTTTAAGCAACTTCTCTACATGTTTCGAATGCAGAAGCATTCATCTTCAGGAGAAAAATTAAAAGAAGAAAAGACCAGTAGATATCACCCTTACTGAGCAACATAATTGTAGGTTCAGTGTTAAAATGAGTGGAACGCTCGAACGGTGAGGAAACCGATACACACATTGCATTGTGAGCAAGAAAAGTATGTGGGTTTGAGGCTTAAGGCACTGTGAAAACTTTAAAGGTAGAAAGAAAGGTTTAACATCTCTGTGTGAAATAACTGTCGAAAGATGAAACTGGAGTGAAAGGGGATAAACATTTAAGCAAAATAAAGTTGTTAGCTAGTCATTAGCGAAAATATGGAGAAGAAGTGAATGTAAGTGTGAGGAAGAAGACTATTAAAAATTATTTAAAAAATTAATGTTGACTGGATGTAAACCTCATTGGTTTACGAATAAAAGTAGTGAAAATAAAAATAGAAATATTAAATTTTAAAAAATTCTTTCATCTTAAAAAGACTTTTTAGAAACAAATTTATTTCATGTTTGAAGGTTGGAGACAATGATGTTTTTGAATGATAGAAAAGTTTGCACGCATATAGGTCAATATCTAAATTACACTTCAAATCACTCAAACAGCACAAAACATGGCATAGTAAGGACGCTTGTGGATGGAGCAATTACCATCTGTAATTCAAATGAAGTCCTCAAACAGGAAACTAACTACATCAAGACCGACCTCAACAAAAATGGCTATCCCGGGCATCTAGTTGATAAACTATTGGAAAATCGCAAGAATCGGACAAATACACAAAAGAAGCCAGTAGAGTCACAATCAAGACTCAACATTCCGTATGTCAAAGGAGTATCTGAAAGAATTAGAAGACTAGGACAACGATATTTTATAATAATTAATATGGTATTCAGCTCAAAAGACACTTTAAGAAGCCACCTGACGAAGACGAAACCAACAAGTCAAAAAGATAGGAAAAACTGTGTCTATCAGATTCCCTGCGAATGTGGCAGATCCTACATTGGTGAGACTCTAAGGCCACTTGAAACTAGGGTCAAGGAACACAGAAACAATACGCTTAAAGGAGAAACCAAAAAATCAGGGGCAGCTGAACATGCCTGGACACACATTAAGTGGACAGAAGCTCGAATCCTGCACAAAGAACACCATTGGAGGAAAAGGAAGTTCAAGGAAGCTGCTACCATATACCAGAACCCAGATTGTTTTAGTAAGCCCTCACTAGATATAAGAAATATCTGGAAACCTTTGTTAAGTAGATGTAAACTTAAAAATACCGCACAAGAATTAAACGCATGACTGCACCCATCTCAGTCATGCTCCAGTACATCTAGCTAGGAAGACTTTGTGTTCTGATTTTTTACCTTCTATATTGACAGGCCCATTAAGTGCCTCATATAATTTAATATTTGAAAGGTAACAATTAATTACGGGACAAAACATTTGTGCAACTAAAAGTTGAAAATACGCGACGGCTCCTAAACTACGAAATAAATTATAGTGATATATTGTACGTATTAAGACGCCTTTAAATATTAAATTGGATAAAACACTTTTACATGATCAGTCGATTTGTCTTTTTACGAACATTTTAAAACATTTAATCTCTCCAAGCGTACATCGTTGACTTATTTAAAACTCTTTACAAATTGAAACTGAAACACTCTTTTTTCTTTTTCTTTTCGTCGTTTATTTTATCGACTTACACTTCGCCCTCGACGTTTTAATAATAAATCAAAGATTAAAATAAAAAATTCACGTTTCATTTTTGTTTCAGGGTCTGAGAAATTTATCTTTCATCGACATAAGTAATAATGCCATTACGAAAATATTTCCAAACGCTTTCGACAACCTACCGCAACTGAAAATATTAAGATTGAGAGGAAATCGAATATCTCTACTTGTAATTAACAAACTAAATGCCTTACCCACAATTGAAGACTTGGATCTATCAGAAAATGTACTTGTAGGTCCTCTGGGTCCCAAAACGTTCCCAAAAATGGAATCTTTGAAAGATGTTCAGCTATCCCACAATTCCTTAAGCAGCATCAAAATGGGAGCCTTGCAAGGACTGATAAACTTAACATCGTTAAGGCTGCAACATAATCTCATAGATGTCCTGGAAGATCATGCATTTATTCACTTAACCACTTTGGTTAGTTTGGATCTAGCGCACAACAGGATCGTCGCTGTATCAGGGGCATCCTTGGCGCATTTAAATCACCTTACAGATCTGGATTTGCGTCATAATTTCTTAAGAGCATTGACAGCAGATTTAATCCAACCCTTAAAATCCTTGAAGATTTTAAAACTTGATGATAATGACATTTCGATCGTTGCTAGTGATGCTCTAAAATCAACAACAATTTTTAAACATCTTACTCTTCTTGACAATCCTTTGAACTGTGACTGTAGCCTCATTGAGTTCAATGCGTGGCTTACTAACTCCTCCTTACCAGCTGAAGATAAGGCAACAGCTATTTGTACGACGCCTCCATCATTAGAAAATGGCTTACTCATTGAAGTGTCTCAAGATTATTTGCTCTGTGGCGAGGATGAACAAGAATCTATAATGGCACCCTTGTCCACTCCATATAGAACTAAAGTGGGTCTTCAGGATCTGAAATATGATGGCAACGCTATAAAATTAACATGGAAAGTTGAAGAAGAAGCTACTCCTTATACATGTGATGCTATCTTTATTTACGAGGAAGAGGGGCCAAATGAAATACTACTTGAATCTTACCCGGTTAAGTGCAATTCATCAGAAATGGTTAATCCCAAAGTGTTGCAAGTGACAGTTCCAACGTCGTTACAACAACAGCACAAGTATCGCTACTGTGTAGCGCTGTTTGGCTCAGAAAAGTCCGACGATGTTTCTCTGATTCTTGGATGTTCGGATATGATTCCGCTGATTCAGAATCCCTTTATCCAGCAGAATAACTTTGTGGCACAAATGCCTAAAGTTCTATCGATCCAGGCAAATCTGTCTAGCCATGGTAGTTTATCGTTGGATGTTATTGTTTATCCACAAACTATTAAGTGCGAACTGAATATAGCTATTTTAGATCAAAGCACGTTGTTATCACAAAGAAAGGTGTCTTGCGACGATCCTAGATATACCTTTGTAGACCTTAATCAGGGTCCTTACAGAGTATGTGCAAATGTGGTTCAACCTGGTCCCGCAATCGATGTGCCAAAACCTAGATGCGTAACTGTTTTCAAAAAAGAATTTCATAGGTTTACAGGGTTAGATATCGCGTTTGTGACAATCTTTCTAATACTGTGTGTAATGGTCATTGGGCTGATATGGGGTGTAAGAAAAATTCTTCTGAAGCCAAAAATTCATACTCATCAATGTTTTTTACCACCTGAATGCGATGACAGTGTTCAACACAATCGGTATGTCAAATTACAAGCAACAACAAAACTTTAGTTTTGTAAAATTTAAAAAAATTATGTATTTAAACAGTGCCATATAATGCTTGAGAATTGAAAGTGCAAAAAAATGTTTTATAAAAAGACTTGTATTAAATTTTATAGAAAGTTATAAGGTTTTTTAAAATAACTGTTACTAATGTAGAATATTTTATAAGCTTTAATAATGTTAGTGGTCATTAAAGACAATACCTTTTAAAGGGTTTGGTGATGCCCCTTTTAAAATTTTATTGTATTGGCAATTATTTTATTTGTTACGAATCACAACCAATAAAATAACTACCCTGCTACGTTCACCTTTGTTTACAAGCAAGTGTTACGATCAAACCATCGTACGTCATTTTGTAATTTTCGTTGTTTCCGGCCATTGATCCAAGTTGTCATAAGAATGTCTTATTTCACGAGTCTTTTGCTCGTTGGTAAGCGTCGTCAAAGTTCGGATGTATTTAAAACAATAAAGTCAGCGGCTATCACAATCCTTACATGGGTCATGGGTCACTCTCTATATATTATTTCTTTACATTTTTTATTAAACTCCTATATCATGACCCCAATGTCCGCTCCATAGACTGTAACTCTCTTGAGTCGTACTTGGTTTTAATAATATTTTATCTTCACATTTAAAAATATCTACAAGAACACACAAGATTGTTGTTGTTTGTTCTGGGTTACTTATGGCCATTTGTCCTTTTGAACTTTCAGCCAGCTTGCTATTGGATCTACAGCTTAACGTGCGTTCCGAACCGCGATCCTCAGTCATGCGACACCCCCAAGGGCTCTCAGCCCTCGGTATATTGCCACTGCATGACCTACCGATTGGGGAGTGTGTACCTTCTTCCGCACCCCACGAGATGTCCGATTTCATCCGGCATGCTAAATTTCGTAGATACTTTTTTTTATTATGCGTATGGCCGCTTCGAGGATCGAACTCGGACCGCCACGGTCGAATGCCCGTAACTCACTTCTGAGCCACTGGTTTTAATGTTAAAGTAAACTAAATTAAATAATCGCCAAACCAATAAAATAGTGAACCAAATGCTCTGACCTGAATGTACTATCTGCGTAAGTGAAATATTGTTTTCTATTTTTAGGAAATAAAACATCCTGTCTTGATACAAAAAATACTGCTGCATATGCTTTGATTCCATTCCTGTTTCCTGGATTAGAGTGTAGATGTATTCAATAATTTTCCCTGAACGTTTCCTAACATTTTTGTGTATGATTATCGTATTTAAAAAGCATAAATAATGTGTGTAAATAAAATACTGTTCTATTTCTTAACATTCTCTCTAATACCTTATTTTTATATTAAGCGGTATGTTTGTATCAATATTTTTAAAAAAGTCTGTTGTTTCAGCAATATAATTTAATAGTCATTCTATAATTTAAAAAATTAACTGAACTGATTAACTTTAGTTTGTATATTGTAGATATTATAGTTAAACACTAATGCTTGTTTTTATTTTGTTAAAAATTGTTGTTAGTTTTATGTATACTGCTTTGTAAAATAAAACATAGTCTTGCCAAAATATTTTGTCTTTATTTAATAGTAATTTATATTAACGAGGACGGTATAAGCTTTTTCTACTCCCACATGGAAATTTGCTGTTTCCTTCGGCGAGTAAAGTAGACTATTCCAGTTAACTGTACGGGAAAATCTCATTTCCATCCTAGCTAGGTAATGAAACTGACCAATCACAGTACACAATTTGTTATTAATTTGTTCAATATAATAAAATCTAGACGCATTTATAATAAATTTATCAATAATGCAACCTGCTGAATGTGCATAGAAAATTAATTTCATGTAGCATCATTTATCAGTTGGTTTTCCGATAATTAACTAAACGCTTCAGTAGTCGAGACGTTAAAGCGTTGGACTATGGAACCAATGGTCGTGAGTTCGAGCCCGGCAACCTACAATTTTTTTTTACATTTTTTAGCATAAAGTCGTAGAAAAAATATACTGTTCAACTCGAGTGGATTGTCCATATTGCCCGCGGAAGTTTGAGCACTACGGCTACGGCGTCGTGCTCAATTTACTTCCTCGTGCGATATGGACATCATATCCACTCTTGTTGTACAAACTACTATTATTACAGTCACGAGTGAGGAATAACCACACGAGTGCTGTAATGAACCTTACCGTACGTTTGAAATACAACATTTTATCTAAGATCCAGATTTTTGGTTTTCCACCTTTCCTTTTCCTTTCCAAACACAGACCTGGTACTACTGTCTACTGTCATCAGCATCAGATACTAATTTTACTCTTAGTATTTATAATAAATAAGCATTTTTTTGAGTAAATAAATTTAAAAAAATAGCTGTTTTTTAATGAAAGTTAGTTACGTAATGAATTTATTACATCACTTATGATTTATTGAGCTTATTACATCACTGGTACGATAATACAACTTTTTACGTTACTCAAACATACTAAAATGGGTTACGTATTAAGCTCATTATAGTGTGGGTCTTATATAAAATTAATTAAATTTCCTTTAAGGGCTGTGATCAAATGTATGCCCTTTTTCTTCGGTCTTACTCCGTGTATCACCGCTCCGGTACCCTCTTTAGTTTTGGAGCCGTCTGTGTACCAGATTATTGCCCCAGGAGGTATGTTATACAGGGTGTGTCAGTAAGGTGTCAGTCTTAGATAGCACCTAAACTATTAAAGATAGGGAAAAGGTGTAATAGAAAAGTTAAAGGGTTTTTTAGGATACATAATCTAAAAATATTTTCTAATCTACAGGGTGGTCCTGAAAAGTGGTACTGAATAATAAAAAAGAAAATTAAAGGGGACACCCAGTATAATTTTCTAGAATATGATTCAATGGAATGAAGACTTTGCAACTCTATTAAAAGCAACGTTGCCAAGTAATTAATTTTTTTCCGAAATTTTAGTAGATTTATGGGTATCGTGAAAAAATCATAGCAACCTGTGGATTAACCCTAGGCAAATATAATTTACGTTGTAAGTACTTTAAGGTACGATATATTGATTTATAATAATGTGTTTTAAATCTCTTATACAGAGCATTCATTACAAGTTGGTCAACTCGACAGTTTTAAAAATGCTTTAGTTCAATTTTTTTAAAAGGGACCCCCCTATTTTTTTGGCAAACGGATTTATCTTTCAAAAACCTTAATTTTTTGTTAAACACGTCATATATCTAAATATCATAGTTTTTGCAATATTGAATATATTAGGATGTGTCTGAAATCAGGGTAAAAAAGCAAAGTTCTAATTAAACAATTTAGTCAAGATTGCTTTGGAACCAAAAATAAATAATTTTCTTTATCACAGCTGTCATTGCAAAATTATTTCGCCAACATTTTGTGCTTTATTACTGTTTAAATTTTAGTTTCCTGAACTAACTTTATCATAATACATATTTTTCTATGTCGATAAGGTTAGTTCAGGAAACTAAAATTTAAACAGTAATAAAGCATAAAAAGTTGGCGAAATAATTTTGCAATGACAGCTGTGACAAAGAAAATTATTTATTTTTGGTTCCAAAGCAATCTTGACTAAATTGTTTAATTAGAACTTTCCTTATTTACCCTGATTTAAGACAAATCCTAAAATATTTTAAAAACTATGATATTTAGATATATGACATGTTTAACAAAAAATTAAGGTTTTTGAAATATAAATCCTTTTGCCTAAAAAAATAGGGGGGTCCCATTTCAAAAAATTGAAATAAAGCATTTTTAAAACTGTATAGTTGACCAACTTGTAATGAACGCTCTGTATAAGAGATTTAAAAAACATTATTATAAATCAATATATATATATATGGCACCTTAAAGTACTTACAACGTAAATTATATTTGCCTAGGGTTAATCCACAGGTTGCTATGATTTTTTCACAATACCCTTAAAATTACTAAAATTTCGGAAAAAAATTAATTACCTGGCAACGTTGCTTTTAATAGAGTTGCAAAGTCCTTATTCCATTGAATCATATTCTAGAAAATTATACTGGGTGTCCCATTTAATTTTCTTTTTTATTATTCAGTACCACTTTTCAGGACCACCCTGTAGATTAGAAAATATTTTTAGATTATGTATCCTAAAAAACCCTTTAACTTTTGTATTACACTTTTTTCCCTATCTGTGATAGTTTAGGTGCTATCTAAGACAGACACCTTACTGACACACCCTGTATTACCCTGGTTTTAGATTGTACATGAAACATTTTTCTATATTGTTAATTTTACGGAATAAAACTCAAAATAATAATTTTTGTAATTTCTTCTCCTTATGGTCCTTCTTCTTAACCCCAATCAACCTTAAAATTTTTATTATACGCAACAGATATGGAAAAATAACTGGCAATTCGTCCTTAAATGGTAGCCAATAAAGGTAAGTACCTAAATGAAACCAGTAAAACAGACGAAATTATAAGATTTTTAGAACAAAATTAATTTCAATTTGTAAGGTTATTCTTTATAATAAAGTTTTTAACGTAACATATGCGAAAAGGTCCTGACTATGTGGTCTCTTCTAGAAAGGTCATTACCTTGGCCGAGACTCTAAAGGCCTTTTTACATTGGGTGCTATTGCAAGAAAAATGGCCTGGAAGCATGCGCTTCGACGACGTTTTAATCAGCTGATGCACGTTTTCCATTTAAAACCTGCATCAGCTGTTTAAAACGTCGACAAAGCGCATGCTTTCAGGCAATTTTTTCTTGCAATTGCACCCAATGTAAAAATACCTTAATGATTAAAAATGGGGATCGCTCTTCGTTTAATGTTGTAGTTCTCTGGTTTACATAGCACAAATTGCCCTCAGCAATACTTTGTTAAATCAATAAGTTTCTTAGCTTTTCGATGCGTCACAACCGTTTTGAATCTAACACTAAAACTTATTAGCCGCCCTCAGATTTTCACTGATCAAAACAAGTAGTTAAACGTTACAGTTAGGAAAGTTCAGCACCATCTGGATCAATGAAATATTAAAAGTGAGTCTTTGTAGGAACACTTAAATAGAATAAAGTTTATAAAGCAACGAAGTTACAAGAAGAATTATTTCTTGAAGTAGGTAACGTTGTTTTAAAACATTAATAGGTACTGTTTTGAAGATATCATGGATTCGAGCAGAAGTTCTCTTACAAAATATGACGAATTGTATAAAATAAGGTAAGTTTCATAAAATGATCTATTATCTACGTAACGCCGGCTATGCCCGAATATCTTAAATTTTGAATTTACTGATCAGGTAACTTCGATTGTGAGTAAATAATGCCTGCCAACTTCATTAATGTCACAGTCAAGCAAAATAACCGTTACTAGGTAACACAGTTTCCACTTTGGGAAAGAAGCGTATGGCATAAATTAAAAATATTTTTAGTTTCGATGCAGTCGAGGAAGATACCGACAATCCTTGGCATAGCCTTTTACACAATCTCTCAAACGATGACTTGGAAAACCTACGGGAAATATTTAAAAGAAAATCTGATGAAAATGGCGATGAAATTGGATTAAATAAAAATGAGTTTCTTGATGCAATTTGTCATTTTCACGGTAAGAGTGGTTTCGTTTAGGAAATATTAATAAGAGAAAAGTAGTAGTGAAGCAGAGGCTTATTACGTCAAGTGAGTGGGACAGTGCGCTACTCTTTACAGGTCCATTTTTACCTTTTGGCAATGTCATCCAGACAGAACCGGCTGGTATTATTTGCGTTACAGTTTTACGGGTTTATTGTTACACTTCTTGTTAACCCTTATATACCTACAAACTAGGACTTTATACGTCTCCGTGTTGTTATATCGAAAGAAGGATGTTGTTGGGGCGTCTCTCAATCCATCAACAAACAGACAAATAATAATGTGTGTTATGTTATGTCATTGAAAAGAGATTTTTTTATGGAATATACAGGGTGTCCATGAAATGACTGTACCGGGTGGTTAACTAAGAATGACCGCCGGCCATATCTCAGAAACTAGTAATCGTAAAGCATCCGGGTAAATTTTTTTGTGACAAAAGTGCCCAAGAGAAAATGCTGGAAATTATTTTTAAGTTCCGCATTTTGCCGCAATAGGGCGTAATTGAGAAGTAAATTTTAAAATTTTATATATCTCCGAAAATTTCACATTAAGGTATATCTTTGATAATACCATTAAAAAGCTTGGACAATTATGCATCATTTTGGTCTTATGCTTATTGGCGTACCAACTTTAATAGGAGGGGGGGAAGCTGTTGAAAGTGTAATCATTTAAATCGCTGTAACTTTTAAACGACTTATCCAATTTTAGCAAACTAAAGACTGTTTGGAAAAGAAGTATGCACTTTTACCAATCGTATTTAATTATCCATAATAGTTCTCAAAGAAAAATGCTAGAGGGCGCAATTTGCAATAACACATTTTTTGATTTTACTCCTCAAAAATAAATCATACGGTGTAATTATGATACCATAATCAAAAAGTAGATGAAATTTTCTAGAAAAAATATCAAAACCGCAGCTCGATATCTCCGTTCGTTTCAGCGTTATCGCCAATAGAATAATTTTTAAAACTTTAAACGAGGAAGAGGTTATTTATTTTTTAGAAAAAAGTGGGACGCCACTGATATTTTTCCATGTGAATATTATTACTGATTAGCCTGGTCAATTCTACATAAAAATGGTCTCTTGCGTTTTTCTCATCAGACACACCGTTCTTATTTAAAATAATTAAATTAGCTCTACTATTTATTATTATTAACATTGATAATACAAAATTTTGTTTTATAAAATCTGTTGGAAATGACCACCTTCACTTAATAGCGTGTTTTAAGGCATGGTAATTAAAAGTTCCTCTTTTTTTTACCCCTCATATAAATGACTTTAATTAACTTTAATTTTTGTCGATTTGTGTCGAAATTTTTTGCGATAAAAAAAATAAAAAAGGTTCGAACATTTGTTATAAAAATCAAACTAGTTGGTAGTCATTTAGAATTTAAAAAATGTTCATGTTTCTAGTGCTAAATAAACAGCAATGATGATTTACACGGTAGATATGGTAAATAATTTGTTTACAGAGAAACTGCATGTCTGGCTAAAATTTTTACAGTAGACAAAAAAGTTTCAACATGAAGTCAGCTAGTGTCAGAGAAATAATTAAGGTGATTTATACGGGGAGAGGGTAACAAAAAGAGGAACTTTTAATTATCAATCACACGCCATTATCTGGTATTATGTTAAAATACCAGCTGTCTGCAAATAAAGGCCCATTATTAACCACGTATTTCTTGTTACGAATTATTTGTATTTACAGTGTACACTTTTGGTTGATAATAAAATGTTTATTATTAATATTATATAGGTAAGTTTGCCTAGCTCGCCTTATTTTTGGTTAAGGAATTTGTGGTGAAGCGTTTTACAGTCATTTCATGGATACCCTGCATAAGCATGGAATAAATAAGTCGGATTTCTATTGAAAAGTTGGCTTTCGGTTAAACCGGACGCGGTTTTGAAAGTTTGAATTGGCCGAAAAATGGCAATTGACCCATATGGAAAACTTTTTTATTATTAAAATTGTAAAAAAAGTTTTTATGCTGATAGACTCTGGACCCAGTTACATAATAAAAGCTAAATTTTGAATTTTAGCAAATAACATTTTTTCAAGATAACAAAAATTTTTAAATATTGGTTTTTAATCATTTAACATATTTTTATTAAATTTGTGGATGTATGAAAGTAACATTATTTGTTATTTAAAAAAAGAAAATATTTTTTTTTTGAATTTTTATTTTAAACTCTGCACACCAGCATAAAATTAAAATCTAAACACTTTTTTCAAATAACTTTTTTCAATATCTTGTACTCTAATACCAGATTCTCACGACAAATATATACTTTTTATTTTTCCAGACAAACGAGAAGTCACGTGACTAATGTCAAAACAAGTTTTTAGGTTACCAATCATGCAGAGGCTATCAGCATAAAAAGTATTTTTACAATTTCTCTAAAAAAAAGGTTTCCATATTTATGGGTCCAACTTTTTGACGGTCACTGTATATTAATTACCCAAATTTTTAAATATTTACTTCTAGAATTACGTAAAAAAATTGAGGAGGTAGCACTGTCTTGTATCACCCAGTATATAACTTAATTAATATTTTAGGTGGGCCCCAATATTCATTGCAATCAAACATGCTCTTTGATGACATAAACAAGGATGCATATGCCACAATTACCTGGAACATGTTTTTGGACTTTGTAATAGAAAATATGTATCCTAAACTAAAATTGAAGCTTTCCCTTAACGTTAGTTCAATAGAGACTGTTGCTCACACTAAAGTAAGAGTATAGTTAGTTATTTTTCAAATAACTGATGTGAAGTGATACTTTTCAACAGCACAGAAGCGAGTGATGTGGATAAAAGGCACTGTCTCCGCATACTTTAAAAACATTTTTTTATATCTAAAGCACATCAGATAGCTAATACAATACAAACCTAAATAATCAAAGGATATATTAATTAAGGAAAAAATAAAGAACTCATCAGATGTGTTAAGTGGTGCAGAAAAGGGGGGATGCCTGACTGTCGGGCTGTAGCCCCCCTTCCCCGCCTAAGAGCTCGGGTCTAAAAGTCTAATTTTTTGTCCCACGCTTAAACTTAATCTAAATCTTTAAATATTTCTTTAAAAAATGTAAAACCATCATAGCACAAAATCAACATATTAGTTTCCCTTTTGGTACATACGTATCTATTAAACGCTCACCACGCCAAAATTAGTGATTTTATAAGGAATGATGTATTTTTTTCTTAGAGCAGTTTGTCGAAAACGCTTAGTTTTTAAAATTGCCTTTTTAAAAGTCCTGTTTTGTATAGAAACTAAGGTTTCAGATGCATATCGTCTTAGTTATTGGGTTGTGATGCAATTTTAAAGAAAAACGAGTAATAAGAAAAATATTTTATACCATTTTGTCTATTATATATTTTTCTGTCTTTTTTCCCCATTTTAGAGCTATTTTAAAACAACAAAAATTAAAACCAAATGCAATCAAATATTTTTACAACAATGACAACGACAACCGTCTCCCTTATTTATTTTTAAAAACAAAAATTAAACTAAAAATTTTTATTGAAAAAACAGAATTGAAGATGTGTGATTATTTAGAATTAAAAAAATAGTGCACCAAGAAACGAGAATGCTTCATTATGAATCCAAAATCTAAGCATTTATAACAAAAACGGCTTTTAGGTTCGTAATTTACGCTCCAAAAATATATAATCATTTTTGGCATCGGGATAATATAAGAGATATTTTTTTAATTTGTAAACATGTAAAACCGAGCCCAAAAACCCTGGTTAGAATTTTATGCTAAAATTTTGGATTGATTCGCAATATTCATATTTTTCACAAATCTAAAAAATATTTTTCTTTTTAAAATTAAAAGACTAGCTAGAAATATAAAGAAAAACGTAAAAAAAAAACATTCAAAAAACAAAATGTAATCCAATTATGGGTTAGTTAGAGATTTCTCGCCTACGGCGCTTTTCTACAATCCTAACTAAGTGCAAAATCATTAAATATTTCGACTGGCTGCACCCCTGAATGTGTTGCAAATTTTAAAATTAAACTTTTATTTATTATATTTTGATGAACAATGAAAACAAAAAAAAATCATTGTAGAATGAATCCATTGCCAAAATAGTCCTAATTGAGACTGAACAATATTTTTGCTACGCTATTATTTTAAAACATGGCAGAGTTGGATTATACGACGGAAATTTAAACTTCTTAACTTCATATCATGCTATCATGACACGAGAAGATTTGACTAGACCTGAAGATGAACGCAGAAGAAGAAACAGGTAAGATTCAAAAATTAGACCCTAACATAATATAAAGAATTTGTAATATATTTATTTTGAGTTAAAGAAACTAACCTTTTCTATACCTTTGACTTTTCACACTGTATTATCATCCCGTATCAAACTTTTCTAAATGTAGGTATGTGTAAATAATTTTTCAATTGAAAAATGTTTGCCAGACGTGCAGACAAGATTAAAATTGAAAAGTTTGATACCTCCGCTGGGAATCGAACCCAGAACCTCTAAGCCTCAAGTGCGCTGCCAATTGCGCTATGAAGGACCTGATATTCTCTCACCAACTTCGGTCATATAATAACTTATTCAATTTTATGCTGAAGGTTGGAGGCAATGATGTTTCTTGAATGACAGAATGGTTTTGTACTTACATTATCTTTATTTGTTTTACATCGCAACGTTTCAACTGGTAAGTATCTCCAATCGTCTTCAGGTAAATACTATACTATACTTACCACTTGAAATGTTGAGATGCAAAACAAATAAAGACAATGTAAGTCCAAAACTGTTTATCATTCTAGAACCTTGTTGTTGTAAGTTGGCGCATTATTAATACTATAAAAATAATTATATTGTAAATGTGATAATAGTGAAAAAAACCATGGTTTAGACAGCTATACTATTATAGCTGTCTAAACCTTATTGAATAATATACTATTAAATAATATTATTGTAGATGGGTTACAGATGCAATATTTTGTCCAGATGTCTTAATGTTTATTATTACCAATACAGCTAGAAGTATCATGATATATGAAGCATCTGGTTTAAATCATGTGCCTTTTTGGTTAATTTTGAGCACACCGAATATTTTAGAGGTATCAGTGTTTAATTTCGTGCATATTTTTTTAATGAATAAATAATATACGAATAAAAAACAAGTCTTCGAATTATAATTTTATCTTTTAGTGTTTATCCTATAAACCATACACAAAAAATCAAAATAATACCAGCAGTCACAGTATTTTGTTCTGCGGAGACTGCTATGGTGAAGTTACAACTTTAACTTTTCTTCAACCGAAAAATAGTTTACTAAGGAGAAAAAGAAGTGACAATATAACACTTTTTTATTGGAAGGTAAATACGCTAGTTTTTCTTTAGTCTCATAAGTATATTTTCTGTTTATTTACAATCTTCTGAATGGATAGTATGGTCACAGAATATATGTAGTTGTAGTATATATATTCTTTGATATGGGTTATGTATGTTAACTGAACGATATAATTTTATACCATTCTATCTATGATATGAAACTGGCCAATCACAGTTTGAGTTTATTGCCAGATGAGATAAATAGTGAATAAGAAACTAAGCTTAGGAGGTGAAAAACATATTTCTCTAACGCGAGAGCCCGTCAATTTCTTAAAATGTCATATTTTAAAATTTTATAGGTAATTATGAAATAATATATAGGGTGTTTAATTTAAAAAAAAAAGTTGAGAAATCGAAGTGGTTGTAGAAAATCTCATCTTCTCAAAAGAAATAATACTTTTGCCATCAAACGGTGACGCCCATAGGTGGTACAGTTTGAATAGTAGGGTCATTTGGTCAAACCTTGATTTTGCCAATATTTTTTTTTATTATAATATTAATTAATTTGAACACTAATGTAGGGTTATACAGGGTGTTACAAATTCGACATACCAGCATTGGAATCTCGGAAATCATAGGAGTTAGAGAAACGGTTAAATGGGGGCAAAGTTGTGTAACTCGGTGCTGACTATAATGCCGCTTTAAAAGTTTTCAAATTCCGAATACTTCCGATTTTATTCGAAAAAAACCGAAATTTTTCAAAATAGTTTTTATTTTTTCCTGAGCTCATTCGACTAGCTAATTAAAAATAAATGACACTTTGTCATTGCCACTTTTTCTCCTCTACAAAATAACGTTACTAAACCGCCGTTTCGTCTCCGAGCAGCCATTACCAACTTTACTTTTTTAAATACTGACCTGAATTTTTTTAACCGATTTTTAAATCCTCCTACCCTCAAAATGTAATGGCGATATTACTTTCTCATAATGATGAATTGTCTTTGCTTATTTTTTTAAATTCATTTGTCAAATGAGTTCAGAAAAAAAAAACAATATTGCAAAAATACTACCGTGTTTTTAAAATTTTGGTACAACGTTTCGTTTTTGTGGAACTGTTATCAACTTTAATTTGTTTAAATACGGACTTGTATTTTTTATTTTGAAATATCTTCAAAAACAAACAAAAATTTTAATGAAAAAACTAAATAAATAAAAAGCTTAATCTAGCCACACAAGCAACACTGACAAAAACTCAAATTTAAGAATTAATATAAATTATAACAAAGCATATGAAATAAAGCTAAACAAACCTATGACGGAAACGTCATACTTGATTGTTGGGTCTAATTATGTTGACAGATGTAGTGAGTAGTCACCATTTTATATTCAAAGAGCGATATTTAAGTTGCAGAGGCTTACTTAAAAAAGCATTCACGAATAAGGACACTTTGTTTGAATACCTAATATAAGCATTTTTTTACTTTTTGTTGCTGGTTTTTCTCTTTTAATTTGTTTCCTACAAAATGTATTACCTATATCCCGCTATATGCAATTATATCTTAAATAAATGCTAGGGCCGTATTTATTTAAAAGAAATTATTAAATTCCTGATGATATATATATATATATATATATATATATATAACATCAAAAAGTCTAAAAATTATTAAGTGTGATAAATAGTTGAATTTAAGAGTTTAAGAGATTTCAAAAAATAAAATAAAAAATACAGATCCGTATTTAAAAAATTAAACTTAATAACGTTGTACCGAAATTCTAACAACACGGTGGCACAGAATATATTATATATTCAATATTCTGTGACGGTAGTGTAAAAAAGTTGCTTTAACAATGTTATATTTATTTTTCTGTAGCGGTTAAAATATGTCGGATAAATTTAAAAAACCAAAACTCAAAATATTTCGAATATTTCAGAAAGTAAGAAAGAAAGATTAATTTTTGTTTTATGATATTGCAAGGCACAAAATTCCGCAACTTTGCCTACCTTTTGACCGATGCTATATCTGTTATAGTTTCCAAGATACCCATGATGAGCATCAAATTTGGGACACCCTGTACATCTTATATTTGAATTGTAGGATTTTGTTAAAGAAAAAGGCCATGTTATATTTAAAAATTATGGTAAAGTTCATGAAAACTCAGTAAGACATATAAAGTATTACGAGGAATATGACGTGTTGTTAACGTGCAGCAAAGATTCCAGATCTTCTGTAATTATAAAACATATGGAACACAAGAGGAACACCATTTTTTATAATGTGACAAAAGTAAGTCGTTTCAAAGACACCTTATTCACTGTAACTAAAGTAGAAATAAATATCTGTTAATAATGTTGTTTGTTTAATAGTACCTGTTAATGTAGGCACTAATTTGATTTATGTTGGGTTGCATAAAGATTTTTAACCACAATTAACTAACTAGCAAATTTGATTGTTATATAAGTAACATTGACAGTCATTATTTAAGAACAAAGAGAAAAATTTTACATCTGCCACATGCAGTGGCGTAGCCAGAAAATATGCTCGGGGGGGGGCTCAGTGGGCGTAAGTAGGACATTTCTTTTTCTGGACAGAGGAACAGTCAGGACTACATGTATTTTATGATATTGTACCTAGTAAGGAAGACGGAAAAGCGAAAAATTTTCGAGGCTACGCCCAAAGTTCGTTTAAAATTCATCTAACTACTATCAAATTTCGAAAATTAAATTATTACCTCTCCCCCTCTGCATGGTTGGATTAAATTTGTTTTCGTAATAAATGTTTTTTTTTTACTTTGTTTATGATATTCCTATTTTTTTTAATATTTTTTATATTTTTTTGTGAAAAATATAAATATTGGTGTAAATCCAAAAATTTTACATAAGACTTATGTATGACTCTAACCAGCGTTTTTCGGACTTTATAATTAAAAATAAAGTAAATACCGCTCACCACGCCAATTTCATGATTATTTTTAAAATCATGTATTTTAGTAGATCTAAGAGCAGTATTTGGTGCAAATGCTTAGGTTTTTAAATATTCCTTCTTAAGTGCCGTTTTGTATATTCATAATAAAGCATTCTCGTTTCTTCCCGCGCTAATTTTTTTATTATAAATTATCACAATGTTTCAATTAAAATGTTTACTTTAATTTTTCTTTTTTAAAAGTAAATACCTAATTGTTTTTTGTTTTTGTTGTAAAAATATTTTATTGCATTGGGTCAGTGGCGGCTCGTCAGGTGAAGTAGGTGAAGGGGCTCTTTACCAAAAGAAAATAAAACCAGGAGGAAAGTTTTTCGACAATATTAATGTACCAATACAGCTACCATTTTATCCCTAAAAAATAATTATGTTCGAATTAATAATATTAATTTAATCCGAATGTAGCTATGCATAATATGGCCAAGGTTAACTCCGATGGACAATAATTTATAAACACTCGTGCATTTTGGCGCGCCCCAGCCCATCGTGTCCGTGAGCTCAAAGCAAGTGAAGACCCAACGCTCAACATGGCTTTGATTTTTACCGTCGCTATGGTTACGTGACGTTAGTCACGCAAACGGCATGTAACAATTTGCATTAAGATGAAGGGCAATTTTAAAATAGATCAGTCGTATGCACCGTTGTTTTAGCATTGGTTCGCCTAACCTTAAGGTATTTATTTTCAGGCTTCGCGAAACTTACGGTTATAGATATCGTTTTAACGTGATTTACTGTGTGATTACAAAGTTTTGTTTTTATTTTCCAGTTAATTCAGTAGTGTACGTACATACCTACTTAGTTGTGTGTTTTAAAAATGAACTCAATTAATGACATAGTTTGTAATTTGTTGGAAACTCCATTCAGTCGTTGGACAGATAAGGATAAGAGAGAAGTTTTGTTACACGGGTTTTTAGTCGATATTTGTTTAAATACCCGCACTATACCTAGCTCTTCGCCATTTTTTAAGACCACGAGCCGCCACTGCATTGGGTTATATTTTTGTTGATTTAAAATAGCACTAAAAAAGGGAAAACGGAACAGACAGAAGTATATAATAGAAAAATACTATAAAATATTATTCTTTTTACTCGTTTTCCTTTAAAATTACATCATAAATCAATAACTTAAACAATATGAGTCCAAAACCTTAATCTCTATATAAAAAAGGACTTTTGGAAAGAAAAGTTTAAAAACTTAACGTTTCCTACAAAACCTTTGCAATCTAAGCTAAGAATACATTATTTAAAAATTTAAATTAAGAGTCCAAGCGTGAGACGAAAAATTAGGTTGCAATAAGACTCTTAGACCACGAGCTCCTATGCGCCCCTTAAATACGTTACTGGCCACATGTTTAAATTAGTAAAAAAGCTTTTAACGTTTAGAATTTCAATTTCTATTATTTAACCCATGGCTAAAATTTCGATCCTAACTTTTAGCTTTCACTGATGATGGCGAAAGCGGAAAGCGCTCTGCTGCAAAATTAATTTTTAATTATTTTTCTTCCATTCCTTCAACGTGTACTCATATGTCATAACTAATTTTCAAGTTTTTTTTTGTCAGTAGAATACGATATTTCAATTATTTTTAGGGTGTAAGTTGTTTTGCATTAAGTACATCATCGAAAATACTGATAACTGGAGCAGCTGACGGAATTATCACATTATGGAATATTTTTATCTCGAAGCCAGTGGCTATTCTTTCCGAACACCAATCGGAAGTAATAGATTTGAAAATTCTCGACAATCAAAAACTGTTTTTAAGCTGTTGTACTGATGGAGTAAGTTGTCAATTCAAATAACGTTTAAAATGGGCATATATGTAAGCCAATTCATTTTTTTCACTTAAATTTTTGGAAATTGATTATGTTTTGCTTTTCACTAACTGACCAATAAAATAGCATTATTAACTAACTTTATATCAGAAGGTAAAAATAAGAACACAAAGTCTTCCTCCACTGTTAATAATATTTTAAGTAACTTCTCTACGACCGCTACCACGTGCTTTTCCAAAAAGACCTAATGACTAGCTAACAGCTTTATTTGCTTAAATGTTCATTCCCTTTCACTTCAATCTCATCTTTCGACAGTTCTTTCACACAAAGATGTTAAATCTTTCATTCTACCTTTAAAGTTTTCACAGTGCCTTGAGCCTCAAACCCATATACTTTTCTTGCTCACAATGCAATGTGTGTATCGGTTTCCTCACCGTTCCACTCATTTTATACCGAACCTATAATTGTGTTGCTCAGTTAGGGTGATATCTACTGGTGTTTTCTTCTTTAAATTTTTCTCCTGAAGATGAATGCATCTGCATTCGAAACATGTAGAGAAGTTACTTAAAATATTTCTATAATATAACAGTGGAGGAAGACTTTGGATGGTTATTTTTACCTTCTAAATTCCCACTCCACTTTAAGTATGGACTATTTCTTCAAGTTAACTTTATATCGTTCAAAGAACTATTATATTAGCTTACAGCTTCTAAGTAAGTTCTAGAGGAAATGGCGTGTGAGGCCTAAATACACTGAGTCCATTAATGGTTAAGAAATTATTTAAATTTTAAATCCCATATTTTCATCAAAATTCAATTAATCCTTTCCATTTTCAGTTTATTGGGTATTGGGTCTCTTGCAATGGCGTAGCTAGAAAATATGCTCAGGGGGGGGGGGGGCTGAATGGGCGTAAGTAGGCCATTTTTTTCTTGGGAAAGGGACAGTCGGGACTACATGTATTTCATGATATTGTACCTAGTAAAAAAGGCGAAAAAGCGCCGCACGCGAAAAATTTTCGGGGCCACACCTAAAGTTCGTTTAAAATTCATCTAACTACTAACAAATTTCATCAAAATTATTAAAATTTATTTTTGTAAATGTTTTTTTTATTTGTTTTTTGATTTTCCTAGTATTAAAAATAAACACTTTTTATATTTGTTAAAAATATGAATATTGGTGTCAATCCAAAATTTTAACATAAGACGTATGTATGACTCTAACACGTGTTTTTCGGACTCGGTTTTTCATAATTAAAAATAAAGTACCTAAACGTCGCTCTCCACGCTAAAATTGATGATTTTTTCAGAAATCATGTATTTTAGGAGCGTAGATCTTTTTTAATTGAACGGCACTATGCTGTAGCGGATACAGAAAGTATCTAACATAAAGCTGTAACCAAAACAATAATACAATTCAATTTTTATAGATTCGTATTTTAGAAACATAAATTTTAAAATCAAGAGTTTTTACACAGCTTGATATTTTAGCCATCACCCTGTATAATAAAGACATAAAGTAAAGTCGCACATCTTATACCAAGTGGTCCAAGGGATAGCCTACCCAATAAAATACAAATGGATCTGATTGATTGAAGTTTGATTAAAATATGAGCTTTTTAAAAATGAAATAAATTTTTTAACTATTCCATAATGTTAATGGACGTAGTGTATATTGTTGCCTAGTAAACTTATTTGTCATTCTAATTAAATTTTCACATTACATTATATTGCTGACTATAAATAATGGTTTATTTTTCATTTTTTGTTTCAATATATATATTTTAAATTACTCTGTACAGATTAATAGTTATGAAGTATACATATAAATATTGAAATATAAAATTTATAACATCCTGTGGGATTACGCAATTGTCTGAGGTCTAATAATAAGTATTTTCCATTCCAACACCCTGTAATTCTCAAAATAAGTTGGCGTAAAAAAAATAAACATTTGTTTTTATATATTTCGTATAGATCCTTAAATTGTGGGATCTTCAAGAACACACTTGTATTCAATCCATAAAACTTAAGTTTCCCTCCTTTCGTATTCATGGAAAACTAATAGAATGGGGAATAAACTGCATATATCCAGGTCCTAAAAGAAAGAATCCTGACGAATTTAGTTCCGGAGAAAATAAAAGAGAATGCTTTGGGATAGGAGATATTAATGAGATGAAAGTTGATGTGGCTAAAAATTTAGACAGGTTTGTATATTGAAGGATTTTTTATTTTGATTAAATTTTTAACCATAACAATACACACGGTTCTACGCTAGGAAAAGAATGCGGCCCTTAAACATACCTTGTAGTAAGCGCTACAAATATGTTAACATTGTAGTTGATGTTTTTTCTTCTGTATAAAACCTTCAGCAAAAAATGCCCCCTTTTTGTAAACTATTGCATGCCCTGCACGACCAATATTACTGACAGACAGCAGCGGCGTTAGGGGAACATCAGGGTGGGCACTGGCCCACCCTAGAAACATGAGTACCCACCCTAGTGATGTAATCGGTTTTGTAATGGAATTTCGGAGGGGGGGGGGGATTTGGCTATTAAAATGTTGATGGGAAAGAAGTGGTATTGTATGTTATTTTCAAGAGAACGATGACTTTTTTTTAGACGTTTCTTTGGACAAGAGGAAATTTTTGTTTGGCCCTGCTCAGCGTAGGGGAGGCAGCGACCTTTTTGTTTTAGAAGTCATTTTTGATTTGGGTAGTGCCCACTCAAAAATCATCGGGCCCGCTTGTGTTAGTGTTAGAACCGTCATTCCCTTTATTATTATTAGAACATAATTACATTATTATTGTGATTTATCTTAACGAATGGTTTTACTTATAACATTTTATGATTGACATCTGGTCGTGTACGGACGCCTAATAATAAAGCAATGGATTCTTGGATATTTTGTACAGGTGCGGCCGCCTAGGACCCTGGACCTCAATGGGAGCTCGAAATGTATTGTAACAAACAAAAAAAAGCTTTTGGCAATCTTGTACCGCGCGCGTAAAAAGCTATTATCTTTTTCACACAATTATACTACTGTTATTTTTAACCCAAAAAGGCAACTCGAGAACTCCACCGAAATACTTTCTCCTTCCTATCTCCCTCCTACAACAGCTAAAAAAATTTAAAAAAAATAGTTTTTACCTTTTTTTTAACCAGTAAAATGTGAGTTTAGGCCCAATTTTTTTTCTACTCTACGCTTTTTCCTCACTAAAGGACAAAACCATGCAAACATTGCACCAAATTACAAATAATTTTTATCGCTATTATTCGTTTCTTATGGGTGCTATCCAGATATATCGATTTATTTTTATTTTTTGAAATAAATAGTCAATAATAGGTGTAACTGCTGATGATTTAGGTACTATTGTTTTAGAAAACCAGCGAGTATTTGGGAACGATCGTCCATTTTAGTAACCTGTTGTAATTACATCGCCAAGCTCCGAACAAATTTCGATAACGCAAACATTGAATACAGCTTTACTTACCACGTTTTGCCTCCGCCACCACTGCAAAATAGTGTCTTAATTCCTTCGAATTGGGGATTACAAAACGAGACTGTGCAGTTGAAAGGGTAAGTTATATACTATCATAACTTCATTCATAACTAACGACGGAGTTGAAATAGCAAAGCATCACAGTGGGCGGGTAAGGACAAGCAACGTAAGAATCCCCCAAACATTTGTTTTTTGTTTTATTCAGGAATATAAATAAACTTTCAGACGTTGTCAAGTACGATATAAGTGTTGTAGAGATTCATATTACAACGCGAGATGTTAAAGTTGTCAAACGAGGCGTCAGACGAGTTTAATAAAACATCGAGTGTAGTAATATGAATTTACAACAAGAATATTGTACAAAATTTTATCTACTTTCATCTATGAATAAAAATATTTGGCAAAAGGCATTTTTTAAAATAAAAATGCACCTGCTATTAAGTATACTAATCAAGTTTTTTATGTCACCTTTCGCATAGTTATTGTCGAAACTTTGTCAAACAAATTCAAAAATATAAAAAGCGTTTTTTAAAATGAGCGATTCTGATGGAAGTTTACCCTCTAATATAGAAGCAGCGGCAAACGAAGCGATCTCAAGTTTAGTTCCGACAAAATACAAGGCGCGGTATGAGTTGGAGTATCAGAAGTTTGAAGATTGGTGCAAAGCTAACAAAATAAAGGAGGTGTCTGAGAAAATCCTTTTGGGTTATTTTTCCGTAAAGCAACGCTCCCAGAAACCATCTACACTATGGACTCACTACTCAATGTTGAGAACTATGATTTCAGTCAAGAAAAATCAAGATATAAGCAGATTTTCTCAAGTAATCGCATTTTTGAAAAGAAGTTCAGAGGGTTACAAGGCCAAAAAGTTCAAAGTTTTCACAAAGGAAGACGTATGTAAGTTTCTTAGTACTGCAGATGATGAAACATATTTACTTATGAAGGTTGTTATGATAATCGGCATTTTTGGGGCTTGTCGGCGCGAAGAACTAGCTAAGTTATTGTTGGATTATATTGAAAACTATATAAAAATTGTGATTCCATTCTCGAAAACCAAAATTATGCGACAATTTGTTATAACAGAAGGAAATGTGACAGGTGTCAACTGTTTAAGTATTTTTCGAAAGTATGCTAAACTTCGTCCTCTTAATGCAACTCACAGGCGGTTTTTTGTATTCTATGGAAAAGCAAAATGCACCTCCCTGCCGTAATTAATAGTTTTGAAAGTATACCAAAAAAGATTGCAACAAAACTTGTTCTGAATAATCCCGAAGGATACAGTGGACATTGTTTTAGGAGGTCCTCAGCCACCATTCTAGTTGATGGTGGTGCAGATATGCAGATGTTAAAGCGTAATGGGAGCTGGAAATCCTCTTCTACGGCAGAAGGCTACGTTGAGAATTCTTTAAAAAATAAGAAACAAATAGCAAAGAAGATCATGGGGTCAGACACGGATTTAATGATTGGAAATTCGAACGTAAAGGGCTCCATTACATCCACTTCTGGTATACAAATTTCTAACTGTAAAAAGTGTATTATTAATGTTTATAATAAACCTTAAGTGTTATATTTTAATTAATAATTGGCACCTAATTAATTTTATAATTGTTAATAATAAATCATTCTTCTAAAAAGGGTGGTTTTATTTAACAGCAAAATTTTAATAAGACCATTTTTCTCCATTACAGCACTAGTGCTGTAAAGGCAATAGAGGCCCTTACAAAACGATTTACAGAACTGTAAAATTCATATTACCAAATGAAAGTAGATAAAGCTTTTTTCCACCCCCCACATGGATATTTGATGTTTTCTTTACAATAAAGTGATTGAATGAGTGGGTTATTCCGGTTAATTGAACGAATAACTGATATAATTTCATATCCATCCTAGTTATTAAACTGACCAATCACAGTAGTCAATTACAAAGAAACCAAATTTTCACGTTCTAAATTTTACGTGTGGTTTTTTAAACAAAAGTGAGATAAAAAATTTACTTCAAAAGATGCAAAATTTATTATTTTTTTTTAGATTGGAGAAGCAAATAAATTTAAATATTGAAAAACAATTACAGGAATTAGAGTTTATTTTAAATAAGGACATTTTAAAAGAAGAGGATAATCAAAGCAATATAAATTACAAAATTGCTATTTTGGAGTCAAGAAAAGAACAGGTAAGATTTTTGGCTCATAGCAGAAGTTATAATAAAAATATTTTTTGTTTATTTACACGAGGGATGCCAACGTTTATCTTTCGCTCTGGTGCGGTTTCGTTTTCTTCCTTGGCATTCATCTGGTCTTCTGCGTCTTCCTATCTATCAGTCTATGTCACAAAAGGATATGTTTTCCATCATCACATGCCAACAATATCTTATTGGATTTTACGATTTACATCACCTGTTGATTTTTTTTTGGCCGATATTTACTATTTAGGCACAATTTTATAAAATGGATTTAAATCGAGGTCCTTTTAAATCGAAGAAATGTCAAAAATGGTAATTTTATAATGTGAGATTTAAAGCAAAGTTCGAGTTAAGCAAGTTAGTGGAACTCGATCTTTGCTTTCAATCCTTTCAATTAGGTTCGATTACAATACAGGGTGATTCCTAAGTTGATACTTTTTTTTAGCTGTGTATAGAAGGCATTAAAATAAACAACATTTTCAAATACCTTTTTTCAAAAAACTCAAAAATAAGGTACTTACATTCAGTTATTACACTATGGATCAAATACGGTCCTGCCTAACTTGCCCGTTGAACAACATTAGGAACACTTCTGGGCGTAGGATGAGCCCGCAAGGGAAAGCGTTCTGCGTATAATCTCGAAGCAGCAGCCGCACTTTGACGACACTCATCGTAAGTTAGCACCATATCTACTAGTTCCTTGTTTTCAAATTTTACCATTTTCACGTGTCACCAATTTAAAATTTACTTGCTTTAGAAAAACACACCGCAGCGGATTCCCAAATAACTCACCACCGACCCGTAAATTGAATGACTAATAAGAGATAAGATAAACAACATAAAGTATAGCAGGCTACGTTTTGAAGACTAGGCCCGCGCTTAGATTTTTTACTTCTGTATCTCGCATATTTTTAAGTTTTTTGAAGAAAGGTTTTTGAGAATGTTATTTATATTAATACCTACTATACACAGCTAAAAAATAAGTATCAACTTAGGAATCACCCTGTTAAAATGTTAAATAATAGATACATGGTTAAAACTATTCTGCGCGGATAGTATTGTCTGTTGTGGTTCTGAACACCCTGATGGCCCTGCCCCCCCCCCCTGAAATATTCAAAAAATTGCATTTAATCCACCGTACACTGGGGTCCCTAAAAACTAAGGCTAGCTTTCGTTACTTTCTCCTTTTATCCAAAAATCGGCCAAATACCGATATTTAAAGCATAATTACCTACGATATAAAGTTAAACCAGTTTAAATTTATAAAGTAATAAAAGCAGAAAAAGAAATATGGACAAGTTTTCGTTTCTTGCTGTTATTAATTTATTAATCAAAATTTCTTTAGTTCAGAACTGTAGGTAATTGCTACTAAGGGATGGGTTTGGCCCATTTTTGAATAAAGCGAAAAGGATAATAAATAGTGATCAAAAAATAAAATGACAAATGCATCACTAGATTTCACTCTTAGTAAATATTTACCGGAATGCAAGCTAATTTTACCAGTTTTTATTTTGGCGAAATGAATAAAATTGTTATTGTCATATCTGGCCACAGGTACAGAATGTCGAGCGAACAAAAATTACTAGTTTGTACTACAAGAGTGGATATGATATCCATATCGCACAAGGAAGTAAATTTAGCACGCCGCAAATATTTCGATAGTTCTCTGCTCGGAAGGATGCATCATCTAAAACGTTCAGTTTGGCAACTCAGCCCAGCTTCCACTAGCAAATCTAGAATGTTTCATCGCTGCCGCCAAGCTCTTTTACCAAACAATGAAATAATCATCAGAGCTTACGTTCTTATGCATTTATTTTCTTTTTATGCAGATATGGATGTTTGTGCGTAAAAATAAAATCATGTCATTGGTTGCGTCCAAGTATTTATTGCTTAAAATTAATAAAAAATAGTAGTGGTGGGTCGGTATCTGTGTAACTGCTACGTTTAAATGGTATTTTTCAATACCGTCGTGTCGCGCTCCACCTTATACAAGTAAGCAAATATTCTGGAACTATTAGAATATCGTCCTTCCCGCTACCCGCTGCGATGCAAAATGAAAAAGCGACAGCGGTGGGCCTGTTCAGCCGTTCCTTGTGAAGCGCGTGACGGCAAACGGTATCTGAAGATAAGTAACAGTCTTATGGTTGACGGTATTTGTTCGTTGAACGTATGTTTTCAGGCCGGGGACGAAAACTAAGATTCAACCTCAAAATCGGTGTTCAGATATATTCTGCAAATAAAATTTGTTTTAAATTATTCCAGATGCGTTCTAAGGTCGTCCTGGGTGCTCCTTACCTAGCATTAGACCTACACGAGATTCCGGAATTGAAGCTGAGTGACGGTGTTCCAGCCCCCAATAAGAAAAAGAACGAGCAGTATACTCAAAAAATTAAAAGTTTATTAGAAAACGCATCCGACAAAGATGAAATATTTTTATCTCCTGAACCATCCAGCAGTAGGTCCAAATCTAGTAAAAGTAGTATCGTAGAATTACCATACTAAATCAAGAAAGCGTTTTATTATGAAATAAAATTGAATATAAATGTGTTTATTGTAAGTAATTTAAAAACATGATTGAATGTAAATTCCTATCACATATAAAATTAAAACTATATAAACCAAAAATGCAATTCTATCAATGGTTACACCTAGCAAAATCCAAAACGATTGGTTTTTGTCTTCCGCCTTAGATAGATTTGAAAAAGATTGTGAGGAGTTTAGGTTCCCATATTCATCAGGCATCTAAAATTTAAAGAGAAATAAGTATAATCCTTGTTGATAATATTAATAACACAGATCTACATGATTTTAATGTTAAAAAGCCATCAGCTGTTTTTAACTTCTTTTGAGACACTTATAATCACCTAATTTTTTCATCACGTCCAAATTTACACACATCACGGTAGTGCGTGCCTAAAATGTAAAAATAGGTTTGCTTTTGAGAGATTATACCGATTAGGAAATATTGCGTCCTATTAGACAATTTCTCTAAAATCCAAAAATACTTTCTTAAAGATTTTTACGGGCCTCACTTTTATCATGTAAAAAAAATTAGGACCTCAAGGAGGGTGCGCACTCAGCCCTAACCAACTTTTTTTTCAAATTAGAGGATACTACTTGTAGCACCCTAATGTAAGGCTTATCGAAAAAGGAAGGACAATTACATTAACAATAAATTTAAAAGTGTAATGTCACTTTTTAATATTTATTTATTTATTTGAGAAGTTTTTTTTGATTTTATGTTTAAATACCAATTTTAAGACTATTTTCCAGACTTAATAAATACTAATCCATATTAAAATAAATTAATATTTCGTAACTTATTAAGGAAAAAAACACTATGAAATTGTGGGGGGCATGGGCGCACATAGAGGGGGAGGGGCGGTGTCACCATGGATACTAGGGATGGTCACTTTTGATATATTAATACCGCGGCCACGTTTTTTTTTGCTAACCCACCATGCTGAAACTAACTCTATGGGCGCCCTTGATTAAGGGTCCCCAAAACCAAAAATAGGCCCTGACCGGGTGAAATGATGATTGAAATTTACAAATTTTCGCCTGTAGTATTTTTTCTTATACGCCTTAAAATCCTAAACTATACCCCTTAACCCCCTTTTCCCACATGATGACCCTACTGCTTTCATGACTATACAGGGTGCTACAAATTCGTGTGCGTACAAGGGGATCTCGAAAACGGTAAATGTTCAGGACCGTAATGAAATAAAAAAGATAATTTGAAAAATTTCAAAAATGTGTACATTGTATTAAGTTTCTAAAGCTTAGAAATCTCTAAAACTGTATTTAAAATTTCAGGTCCGTATTTAAAAAAGTTGACTTGAGGTTGGTAGATAACTAAAGAACGAGACGTTGAATTTGAAAACTAATAACGCCATCCTGTAGAACATAAAAAAGGGCTATGAAAAAAAGTTTTTTATTTTTTCCCAAGTTAAAAATGAATGCGCAAAAAATTAAGAAACAAAAATGGAAATTTCGATCCGAAAGCAATTACAATTTTTTTTTACCAAATTATTAAGCCCTAAAATACGCAACTTTGCCTCAATTTAAACCATCTTTGTATCTTTTACCGTTTTCGAGACCCCCTTGTACGCACACGAATTTGTAGCACCCTATATATACCCTATAAGCACTATTTAATATTTCACTCACCACAATATTGGGTAGAAACAAGACTCGTTGAATAAATTTTGTGGTCAGTATATTACAGATTATGTGAGATAATGAATATCCTGTTTGTATTCTTGATAAATTTATTACCAATATTGCTATTGCTAAGGATACTACACTACCAACCAAGCTCCAACTGTATAGTAGCACTAAAAAAGTAAGCATATATAAATATATCCACTTTGTACAACAAGATTAGTGTATTACGCTCAAATCTCAAATCAATATTTTATTTTCATTGTTTTCTTTTATTAAAAGAATATTTATTTCTATATTACATTATAGAGAAAAGGCCTTACCCAAAAATGGTACACTATCATAAGTGTTTGGCGCAAATTCTGCCAGGGCTAATAACATGATGGTTTCCATTAACAACTGCGCCCCGCACATTGATACTCTCATGGGGCCAAGTGGACTTACCCAAAATGTTAATAATAAGAAAACGGCGATGACTAAAAAAAAATGATTTAATCAAAACCTTAACTTAGAGATCCGAAAAAAATCCCGAAAAGGGTTTGCAAAAATGGTTTTTTGCAGTCTGTATGCGACTCGAAACCATACTATGTGTTGAATATAAGTTTGTTTATTTAGAGAAACTTCTTGGTAACACACTAAAAGAAACTGATGGGTTTTCTTTTTTTTTATTTCGACGTTTCGCAAAATTTGTCGTCTCCCTAATGCCTCAAAATAACGTCTGAAGAAGCAGCAACGGCGGCGCCAGGGGAGGCCAGGGTGGGCACCGGCCTTCCCTAGAAACATGAGTGCCCACCCTGGTGCCCACCCAAAATTGATGGATTCGGTATTGTAGTGGAATATCCGGGGGAGGAAAGGGGGACTTTTAGTTGGGTACCTATTGGGTAGTGCCCACTCAAAAATCAGCGGGCCTGCTTGTGCCCATCCATCCCAAAAATCCTAGCCCCGCCACTGAGAAGCAGACAATTTGGCGAAACGTCACAATAAAGAAAACCAATCATGTAGGGTTAGGAACAGAAAGCTTCCTTCTTACAAAAAATATTTTATTAATTACAACCTACGCGTTTCGACCTACAAGGCCATCATCAGGGCGTAAAGTAATAAGGTCAACACATATAGACCACAAGCAGAACGCACCCTAGCCAACAAATCAATTAATAAAAATAAATGAGTCAGATATATGTACTGCTAAAATGCATACAATTTTTTTATTTTTAATCTGTTGATTGTCGTTGTTTTCCAAATTTTAATTTTTTTTAACAAGTGTAAATGTGTTTTTCATGTAAAACAATGTGCCAAGTGTTTATTTTTATTAATTGATTTTTTGACTAGGGTGCGTCCTGCTTGTGGTCTATATGTGTTGACCTTATTACTTTACGTCCTGATGATGGCCTTGTAGGTTGAAACGCGTAGGTTGTAATTTTTTGTAAGAAGGAAGATAGGGCTTTCTGTTCCCAACCTTACATGATCATGTCCCTTCCGGAGAGTACAGACGACTTCGTCAGGAGAACCAATGTTTTTTTTGTGTGTTCAGATACTCAGATACTAAAAGCCAATTAAAATTTTAAAAATTAGTAATTCATTAAAAATTCGCCCAGAAAAAAAAAATAGTTTTTGCTGATGTTACCGTAACCATTACGTGTTAAAAACAAAAAGCGAACAAAAAGATCCTGAGAAACTGAGCGCCAGGCAATGTTTAATTTTATGTTTCTTACCTAAAAACGGCGTGAAAAAAATTGTGCTGTAAACGGTAGACGACCTTTTGACTTCAAAATAAATGCCGAAGGCCGGTACATCCATACTGAAATTCTTCGCTTGTACCTCAAACATTGAGGCTTCTGTAATCAACCACTGTGATGAACTATGTTGCAGCTAAAAATATAACGTAAAAAATTTATTTAAATATAACATTTAAAAAAAAAGCCTTATTTAAAGAACTAGAACATGACATTTTCAGTTAATCAAGTTGCACAAAAAAATGTTATTTCCTTTCTGGATATCTTGGTTCAATATCATACAGTCAAACATTTCTGGTGTGGCGTTTTTAACTAAATACAGGGTGTTACGAAATTACATTTAAATGGGTAACTCCTTGGGTATCTTAGAGAAACACTCAATACTTTATTTTTTTAAAACGACCCTTCAACAGGTTGGGTAAGTACCCCTAAAACCAGACTGAATTTGCGGGACGCCCATGGGGAAAATTGTACAGCACATAGTTTGCCATTGCGAGTTACTAGATCGAAAGAGGCAACCCTCTCCCCAGCTGACCTACACAAACTAGTGCAAGGAACTGGGATCACGGAGTGAGTGTAACAACCAAACAGGGTGAGCACAATGGGCAAAATCTGGCCTAAGTGCATCCGGCATACGGACGGGTCCCCGGAAGAAAAAAAATGGGGAAAATTTGCGATCACTTGTTTACCTTTACAATATTTAAATATTTGAGGACTTATTTTCCCTGTCAAGTTACCGAATAGCATGTTATAAAGTCTGTTGGCACAGTTGTATTTTATGTTAAAAGAAGTAAAAGTTTCTTGTGATACGACACACAGCAAAAGTTTTGTTCATATACAGCATTCCCAGTCTTGGATTTTGAAGAGTTAAGTTTAGTTTTTACTTCTGAACTTAGAAACAGGTAATCACGGGTGACTGACCTTTATTAATTGACATTTGAAATAAAAATAAACAAATGTCACTTTTGTCTTATCACTCTTTCTTTAGACTTCCTCCAGTGGCGGCGTGGTTCAAGCCTTAATACCAACGAAATCATTGGTGAATATTCTCGTTTATTATATTATGCGCCATTTAAAAATATTTTTCCATTAAATATTCTAATAACAAGATTTAAAAATAATGCTTCAATTCCATAACACCCTGTATATGTATGTACCAATTTTTAAATAATTAGTAGTTTTTGAAATGTTTCAGACCTGCTCAATATTTCAACAAGAAAAATGCTTACCAAAGTGCTTTCACTATCATTGATATTCAGCATGATGCTTTTATATTCCCTTACAAATCCAAAAATAATCTTACACGGACGGGAATCCCTTGGCCATTTGCCAAGCTCCAGAGAATTACAAAATGACGTTACATGTAAGACAGGTGTCCATGTCACTTTGCCACTATCTTGTACTACTAACAGTGAGTCTTGCAAGATATCTTTTGGATTTCCTACAGCACTATAAAAAAAAATTTTAAAACGTGTTTGGGGGAATAAAAAAAGTATAAGGATAATGCGGTATTTTTCCCAAAGAAACATTTTAATGCAACAGTGGCGGCTTATACAGCAGGGCCACAGTGCCATTGCCCTACCTACCTCTGTACATCAAGCTTTATATAATTATTATTACTTTGTCTTGCTACGCTTCATTCTTTTTGTAATTGTGAATAATTGATAATTTAAGACGGTGATATCTAATAACGCCTAACTAAGCACAAACTCCCTAATGTGTGAGTGACGCCGCGAAAATTCCCTCAACTCTGTATTTGGCCCGATGTTAAACGCGTACGAGGGAGATAATAACACCAATGAATATATCGCCCCCTTACTGACGAGTAAGGAAATCGGCCTTGTTTGGCCTGGCCAGATCTTCATTCTGATGCTTTATTTTATCGAGAGTGAAAAGTCCCAATCAGATTAGGGCACTACTAGGGTATATAGTAATGCTTTAGGATTTGCTACGCTACCAGATAGTAGGTGACATCTGTTTTTAAAATGGTTTTACCTGTCGAGATATTAATTTTAAAATATTTTTCTTTTAAACAGTTTTTACTATTTAACATAAATTATTCTTGTAGGTTAGGTTTAGATCAATCGGTCAGTGGATTATATTCCTGATTCCGGGTTTAGATGTATCAGTTTTAAAATGAAAGAGGAAATACTTCAGCGCTTTGTCTGCCGAAAAACATTTTGTAAACAATATTGGTACGAATCAAGAACAAAAGTGATTGAATCATTTTCAAATAAAAAACAAAGACGTATGGAGTGTTCTTACAAGAAAATTTTGATTGTTTTGTGAACATTTTTTGTTACAACTACTGAAATACCTTATTAAATGCTCCATTTAATTAGTCGGTAAATTTTTTTCGATTTTTTTTTTATACAGGGTTTTACAAATTCGATGCATTAGCATTACTCCCTCGGTAACTATGGGAGATAGGAATTTTCCGCCTAACGATACATTATGCTGTATACCTGTAGCATGTTAATTCTGGCTGCCAGATTTCTCTGCTAAAAACATGTAAAATGGAAATATTCCCATGCTCCGCTGGATCCCAACGTAGTTTTTCATCATGCCATTGCTAAAAAACAAATCACTTAAAAAGAAATGTTTAATAAAATGTTTAAGATAACCTTCCTTCTTCCTTTCACTATCCTACTGGGCCAAATCCGAAACAGGTTATTTTTTATAATTGAAGGAGAAATTCATAATTTTTGTTAGCCGTATCAAAGTTTTTAAATTAGCCCACTTTTTTACTACTTACTAATATTGTAGCTCCTTTTATGTCCACTGTAGATTTACGGTCATCCTAAAAAAATTATTACGTTTAGTACGAGAAACAGTAAAAAAATTTTCTCCTTAAGAGCCTTTCATGCCAGCGTGAAACGCGGCATCGTTTCCTGGCTTCTCTAATTGAAAATTGAATACAAAAATTTTAGAAAGGATTCACAAGAACTTTTAGTTTAGCGAATGATACCTACCTTTTTTTTTTTCAAAAAAAAAAAGTGAAAATTTATTTTAAAGTTTCTTTATATAGGTTCAATTTAATAATATAAAAATATATATATTGCCGCTATTTATGTTAATATCTTTAAAATTGCCCCGATGAACTTAAAAATCTCCACTGACGATGCACCACTTAATTCTCGTGAAATTTGTTTTTATAATATTATGTATATAAAAAAAGACATTTTATTGCCATCGCCAAACACAGGTACAATATGCGCGATGTGGTGGAAATGCACTGTTTGTTCGTCATCGACTACTGGTTGCTCTTAACAAAATTATATAACTTTTTTGATAATGTGCTTTCAACATAGTGTAGAAACACGCTTTCTTTTCGAATTTCCTAAACAAATAAGGACCCGTAGAAATATTAAAAATTTTCCATTTTTGGTATTCTGGGTGCTCCAGAGACTGATGGTATACAAATTTTCATTGAAGAACATAAATGTCTGAAAAAAATATGTGTATCAGCTCTGAGGGCATGTAATTGATATTTTTCCACTTCACATTACTCAACCCTTAATACAATCGATTGTGAAAAAATGTTCGCCGCCATCTTGAAAAAGTTCCCGACGGATGAAAATTAAATGTGAAATCACAAACCGTTTACAAGAAAAATAAAGTAAATTTACACCAATTTTCATTTAAGCCGTAAATAATTTGTTATATTTCGCAACTTTATGAAATTCATAAAATAACTGTAAAAATACTTATTTCATATTAAATTCCTATTTATATTTTTTGGGGGGTTTTGTTTCGAAAATTACATTTTTGTTGTGAATACGCGGTGTACAAGTACTAAATAATTTAGTTATATTACAGTATATGTACCTATACATAGTTAGGTTGGCCATGTAAATTTACAAAACTTTATGTAGACGCAGGCCCGCGCCGTACATAAGGGCAAAGTCGTGTGGTGCACGACGGCGCCGAGGCGCCGAAAAGCCTTAAAACTCAAAAGTAAAAAAAAGATAAAGCAACAAACAACATTGTCAAAACAAAATGTATAATGATAAAAAAAAACAGTAAGGAATTGCTAGCTATTACATTGTTTTTTATTTGTTTATTATTTTATTTTTTCTCTTTGAGACGAGGGAACCGAATTTCTCGAAAATAATATATTTTCCAAATGAGAGTACGCAATAATAGCATTTATTCGATCGAATACGTAGCATGATAACATGAATTGTGTAAACTCAAACAAATCTGATTTTATTCATGTTTGAGCTTGAAATTTGGCTTGCAACGAGCCAACGAGCGGACAAGCGTTTTTTTCCTGTCTGAGCTTGCAATGTACGAAACTTTATATATTAAGCGCTGCATCGGTCGCGATTTCATTTGTTGCCAGATGCTCGATCGATAATTAACTTAGCGAAGTGAAAAGGTGCATGGGGTAAAAGATATATGTTTTTGAAACTTTTTTTTTTATTTCTTGTGCTTTTGTATCATATATTACATTTGAAACTAAAATACAAAAATTTTGAGTTGTAATACTGTTAGAATATATTTCTGTTTTCTATAAGTTTATAATTATGTTATGTATCTCAATGAGAAAATACTTGTATGGCTTGTACTTGTAAAATATAAAAATAAATTTATGAATATACTTTTTAAAATTATTGTTCAATTCAATAGTGGATAATAATACCTAACTTAACCCGTATCTGTACTCACATATGAACGTTGAACGAATTTGGGGCGTTATTTTAAATTTGCACAAGGGCGCCAAAAGTGCTAGGCGCGGGCCTGTGTAGACGCTATCAAATAATACGCCAGATGTAAACCACGTGACTCAAATCTGCTTCATCTAGGTGCGTAAACGATGACGCCAATTTGTCGCTCTCACCATTTCACAGGTTTGAATTAATGTGTTGGTTAATGTGTGTGTTGTTTTTTTTTTGATTATTTGAAACGGTTAAGAAAAATTATTAATTATTATAGGCTTATTGTTTTTACAAGACATCTGTAATTTAATTATACGATTGCACAAAAATGTTATAAAGTAATTTACAAAAATATGTATATTTCTATTCGTCACACATCATTTGCGGCTTTCCAAGAAATGTAGGTACTGCTTCTAGAGCGACCATTAAATTTCTTGTAATTTCACAAATCTATTTTTTTAGTACACCCTTAACTTACCAACTCTAAATATTCTAAGTTTAATTGCATCGAAACCATGGTCATGGTCGATGGATCGTTTACAGGCCGTACCATTGGATCATATAAAGTAAGTAAATTACGGCGCAGTCTTTCTAAAGTTGTCAACTTTTTTTCGATTTCCTAAAATGTAGATTTAATTGCAGTAAATTGTAAACAACGCTTACTGAATGATTATAATGGGCTTTTTTTGCTATAATCGAATTTATCATAATTATGCAGCACTAACATCCTAAACTAAAATCTATTGAAAATGTAAATAGAAAGAATTCCATAGAGTATTATTTGGGAAAATTAGGGGGGGGGGGGAGGGGGGAGTAAAGTCATATGTAGTACCTTCTTTATACATACCTATATAGGGGAAGTCTATCTAAAATGGGATACTTAAGCTTTGGATTTAATTTTAAAAAAAAGTTGAAGTACAAAGTCATGGACAACACTCATGATGGATATACCAAACATAACTTTATTCAAAAAATAAACGTAACATATAAAAGTATTAAACATAAAACCAAAAAAAAATAAATTCTTGCGCAATACAAATTGCCCATTTTAGGAACATATATATCTAAAACGGGATCAGTAGTGTTTCTAAAATGGGATTATATTTCCAAGCACAGATCACATATAAAATAATTGTCTTCGTTTTTTGATACACCGCAAGCTTCGTGGACCCATCTCTGGCAGGAAGTACACCGAATCCACGGGTCACCAGGTTTGCTACTTAGAAAATCTACTTCACAATAAAAGCACACAGGATTTTCTTCATCGTCACTGTTTTCTTTGGTTATGCATATTTTTTTGGTATTTTTGTCCTTGGTCTTGTTTTTCCCATTCACATCTTCTTGGTCCCTAGTTTTGTTTGTTGCTTCACCGGTCTTCTTTTCGGTCGAACTATTTTTCTGTGGTTTGGAGATTTTCTTTACCGATTCTCCGGTCAAAAGTCCCTTTCCTTTCAAAGATGGCAATTTACTGGTTGGCACGTTACGTCGTTTCGCCTCTAAACTGGCATTCAGTTCATTCTTATAAGGTGTGCTCGTTAAGATGGCAGCTTTACCTCTCCTTGCAGTTTTCACAGGCCTTCTTAATGCTGCTTTTGGGTATGGTTGAATCATTTCTGGTGAAACATAATCTTTAAGAATTTTGCTCAGAGGTTTATCATCATCACTGGAGAAGCTGTCATCTGACTCATGAGGACAAGTTGATTTTGATTTTGGCAGTGTGTGGGCAGAATATGAAGTTGATGGAGGTGGTGTTTGGTGCCTGATTGCAAATGATGGTTCTCTTTCTGGTGAACCCTCTTCTGTTAAAGTTGATTCATTTTCTGGCTGATCAGTGGGATCAGCAGCTATAAACATGTCATCAGTGAAAACGTGGCGATTAACGGGAAATAAGCCAGTTTTTTCAAAACCATGAATTGCATTATTGGGTGTTGCTGCCCTTAAGAAGGCCTTTCCAAATAATTTGCCTATGTGGTAAATTGTGACGACTTTACCTGGATTATTCCTTAGAAATGTTTCAACCTCTTGGCTGTAGAATGTCGATAGAGGAGCCATAAAAGAAACGTCTAGCGGTTGCATGCGGTGACTACAATGTGGCGGTAAGCACAACATTGTAACACCGTGATCCCTGGCTTTTTCTATCACAGCTATGTTTTGAGTATGAGTTTTATGACCATCCATTATAAGTAACGAAGGATTTTCTTTTGAGGCATTGGTAGATTGTAAAAAATGGTTAAACCACTTTTAGAAGAGATTCAATTGCATCCAACCAGTAGGATGGTAGGCAACTATGGATTCAGGGGGTAGCCCAGTCGAAAATTCTTCCTTGGCACGAACTCTGGGAAAAATGATCATGGGTGGAACATATGTCCCTGCAGCACTCATGCATATTACCGCAGTGCATAGTGTCCCCCGTTCTGCTGAGGTTAACGTTCCTACTTGCTTCCTACCTTTCATAGCAATCACCTTAGATGGACGCCCCTGTACAGTTGTTAAGCCCGTCTCATCAACGTTGAATATTCTAGATGGTGTATACGCGTATCTATCTTGCAGGGGCTCCAGCAAATCAAAGAATTTTCCCACGGCAGTTCTATTGAAGCCCCTAGCGCGAGCTGCCGATGTTGCTTCAGGTTTCCTTAGGGAAAGGTGATTTCTATTTATAAATGATCGGAGCCAAACCCAACCAGCCATTTTTTTATTTTCATTAAAATAATGTTTTAAATTGTTCCTTTCTGCTAACTGAACGCCAGCCTACGCACATCTGTACACGTTAACCCAAAAAGCATGCTCTCCATAGTTTTTACGTAGTCAACTAGTTGTTCTTCCATTTGGCGCGAAAAAGTTCGTTGTCGACTTCCCAAGCCTTTTTCATGCCCGGTAATGTTTTTGTTTAAGTTTTTCACTCTCCGCTCAAGGGTGCTCTTTGGTACAGAAAAAACTGTTGCCGCTTTTAAATAACCATATTTGCCACTCGAAACCGATCTAATTGCTTCCGCCATTCTTTCCTCGGACCAAGACTGACGAGTTGTTTTCCGAGGTGCCATATTTGCTAATAGTAACTTGAATCTGCAATTAAAAAAAAAACAGCAATGTCCACCGCAATCGTATTCAAATTAAAACAGAAAACGAGCACTGTGTTTCTAAAATGGGATATCCCGTTTTAGAAGCCCTCGTCGCGTCCCATTTTATCAACACATCGACATGTAAACAAACAATTCCTGCAAGTTTTACATATAAAAATATAACCTTAAAATTTCATACGTTAAGTGGTCGTTTATGTCCTAGCAACTGGTAAAAAAATTATCGCCGTCATCTGATTCGCCATGAAGACAAAAAGCTTATGTTTGTATATTTAAATTATTACAAAAAATATGTTAAAAACCTAAAAACTCACCTAGTGACGCTGCACCACTCACGATTTTGGTTAAACTGCTGAGGATTACTTATACACTAACAGGAAGTATTATGTCAATTGCACAACAGATGGCGCTGCATGTAACACAAAATAATTAGGGTATCCCGTTTTACCACAGTATCCCGTTTTAGGTAAACTTCCCCTACATAAAATAAAGAATAAATAACAAAGTCTCAGTCCTGATAAGGGCCGGACTACATGAAAATGCTCTTTTAAGCTATACCAAGCTTTCGATAAAGTTTATTATCTTCTTCAGGGCTACAAAATAAACAAAAAAATAGTAAATCATAAAAACTCTAGTAATTAGGCATTTTTTTAATTATTTTTCAAGAAAAAAAAACATTTATCGATTTTGATAATGTAAAAAATTTAAAAGTGCCCAATTACCATAGTTTTTTATGATTGACTAGGTACCTACCTATTTCTTTGTTTATATTGTAGCCAACAGTCGCTTTATATCTGAAATTAAGATACTATAAGATCTAACTAAAGTATTCGCAATTAGGCATTCTTTTTCAAATTATAAAGTTGCAAAGCTAAATGAACTATATAAGTGCCAAAATATGAAAATTTCATGTTTTTAAGTCAAACTGTTCTATGTATATCATTCTCATTTTTGTTTAAGTTATAGGGGGAAAACTATCCGCAATAAATCACCCTTCATCCAATCTTACAAACTCACACTAGGGTGAAGGAAATCCTACACCAATTAAAAATTGAAAAAAATAAACAATATTACAAATTACCTCCTCATGTCCTGATCGATCACAGTCAAAATACCATTTGGCTTCTATACCAGACCAAGTACTAAAGCTTATTACTTTTACCGGTAGAGGATCAGGATCCAACCATGAAATAAACGAAGTATCTTCACCCTCTCTTCCTACTTCTATTAATCCGTCCGTGCCAACTAAAAAAAAATGATATAAAATATGGTTGAATGGGAAAAAGCAAAAATGTTAATTTTCAAAATCCTCAACCGTACTCACTTGAGTATAAAAAAATGCAGCCCTTGCACGACTTCGTACATGAGAGAAGAATTTTTTTTAAATAAAGTTAACCGATTAAAAGTGTTCAACGACTCCGATTAAAAAGATAATTTATTTTCATAACTTACTTTTTGTAATATGTAACCAAAAAAACTGAGGATCCAAAGCCGACAAGAGCCCTTTTATTCGAACCGAATGCTTTACTTCTGACTTTTGCATTCTTCTGATATCAGCAAAAGTATTTCCTCCGGCACCGATAACAATTTCGTATGCGGGGTCAGTTTTATTCACATGTTCTAAAAATAAAAATATTTAATATAGTAATGAAGGCTATACCATTTATTGTAGTCTAAATTTGGCCAGAACGAAAACGCAATTAGGGAATAGTAGTTTGTGCAACAAAAGTGGAAATTTGAAGAAATAGTCCATACTTGAAGTAGAGTGGAAATTTAGAAGGTAAAAATAAGAACACAAAGTCTTCCTCCACTGTTATATTATAGAAATATTTTAATCAACTTCTCTGCATGTTTCAAATGCAGAAGCTTTCATCTTCAAGAGAAAAATTAAAAGAAGAAAAGACCAGTAGATATCACCCTAACTGAGCAACACAAATATAGGTTCGGTATAAAATGAGTGGAACGGTAAGGAAACCGATACACACATTGCATTGTGAATAAGAAAAGTATTATGGGTTAGAGGCTTAAGGCACTGTGAAAACTTTAAAGGTAGAATGAAAAATTTAACATCTTTGTGTGAAAGAACTGTCGAAAGATGAGATTGAAGTGAAAGGGAATGAACATTTAAGCAGAAAAAAAAGCTGTTAGCTGAGGTTTACATCCAGTCAATTTTAATTTTTAATAGTCTTCTTCCTCACACTTACATCCACTTCTCCATATTTTTTTCTCTAATGACTAGCTAACAGCTTTTTTTTTCTGCTTAAATGTTCATTCCCTTTCACTTCAATCTCATCTTTCGACAGTTCTTTCACACAAAGATGTTATATTTTTCATTCTACCTTTAAAGTTTTCACAGTGCCTTAAGCCTCTAACCCATATACTTTTCTTATTCACAATGCAATGTGTGTATCGGTTTCCTCACCGTTCGTACTCATTTAATAACGAACCTATATTTGTGTTGCTTAGTTAGGGTGATATCTACTGGTCTTTTATTCTTTTAATTTTTCTCCTGAAATTGAATGCTTCTGCATTCGAAACATGTAGAGAAGTTGATTAAAATATTTCTATAATATAACAGTGGAGGAAGACTTTGTGTTCTTATTTTTACCTTCTAAAAGTGGAAATTATGTTCATATCGCATGAGGAAGTAAAATCAGTAAGACGCCGTAGGCGAAGTGCTCAAACTTTCGAGCGCAACATGGACAATCCACTCAAGTTGTACAGTTGTACGACTCAATTTCCAAACTTTATCCTAAAAATGTAAAAAAATTATTAAAATCAGGCATCATAACTTGTCTTTTCAGTTAGCCGTGAACTTGTAAAAAAGATAATAAAAAACAATTGAAGAAATGTTCATTTCGTTGGCAAATCCTTGGACTAAATTACATTGGTACATATTCATCGATTTGGGTCATTTCTTATATTTACACAAAATCACTTTGAATCGGTGTGTTTCATTTACACATTCGGCCTTTTGCAGAAACCAGCAAAAATTACTAATAAAAATGAACGATGTATTTTTCTCAGCCATAACTAGTTTGATTAAATGGTTCTGCTGAAATGCACAGAAGAAAAAAAGGGTTTGAAAGCAAATGTGGGGAGTTGGTTCTACACTGTGTTCTGGGGCTGGTTTGGGCGTACTGTATAAGGAACAACATTTTTACCTGTTGGTGCTAGCAATATGTGAGCATCACTTGTTGCTAAAACGGCAAAATGAAAATCCAAAATTACAGATTCATTTCCCTTGATATTTATTGGATAGAATTCCTTGTAAGTACTTCCAGTGCGGGAATACGACACACTGCATTTTGTTAGATCTAAAAATAAAAAGTATCCTAAGTAAATTTTAAAAAATCTCTAAAAATAAAATTTTTATTTATTAAGGTCATGGTCATGCTCACTCTGGAAGGAAGGAGTGTGTGTACGAGTTTATTGTTTTTTTTTAATATAGGATTATCTTATTAAACTTCATTATCATTTTCTGGCTGTTCCAAATAATTTTCTGAATTCTGACTTACTGAGAGACACTACTATTCATTGCTTGTTTCGAACTCGCGCTAATCAGGCGGTATTATACACTGCTTGTCATGGTGCATTATATTGTGTATTTTTGTAACTTAAATATACTATCTGTAACCAAGTTTACACGAGAGCTTAATGCGCATTAAGTAATAATGCGATTTTGCGAAAAAACGGTTTCTATTGCGTTTACACGACGAGTTCAAAAAGAGGTTTTTACGATGATGTTAAACAGCTGTTTGCTATTGACAACATAAGAAAATATCAAATTTGGTTAAAAGAAAATGAGTTTCTAACTCAGTCCAATTAATTCTTTTCTTTTCCATTTCTTCCATAGGTAATTTAAATTTTTATTAAGAAAAGTTTGAGTTAACCTCAAACTTTATAACCAAAAAAGTATTCCCAAAACAGCTGATCTTCCTGTTTAGTTGGTAGCACACACAGACTTTTAGTCCATAGTGTACACATTTGGATTTTGTTATACTTTATAATTTGTTATATGTATGTAGAAATAAATAAATAAATAAAAAATGTGCATTTGCGTTTACACGAAAGGTTAAATGCGGTTTTAAATCGGATAATCCACATATTTAATGCGTTTTAAAGTAATTGCGAATTATGTTTTTCAAACGGATTTAAGGGTGTGTTTACACAAGCGTTTTAATAAAATTTGCATTCCGTTAATGCGCATTAAGCTCTCGTGTAAACTTGGTTTGTAATAGATAAGGCGGGTGCGATTGGAGGAAAAAGGCAGAGCAATTGAAAGAATTAAGGACGAGGTGGAGAGGAAAGGCGGGAGGGCAGGCGGGAAAGGAGAAAGACTGGGGAGGGAGAGACTTATATTTTCTAACCAGGTTTCCAAAGGATTAGTTTTCACGTTAAATATTGATGTAAAATGCTTATTATATGTTTACCACGCCAATTAATTTAAAAAAAAATAGAAATCGATATTCAAATTTTTCTAATTTAATTTTATTTTTTTTCCGAACACCCAGTCTAAAATTATGTCTTATGAAACTTGCCTTTTATGACAGGTACAATTTTTTTATTCAATTAAATCAAATCTTTTATATCTTTTCTTCAGCGGCGGCGGACGCTTATAAAAAAAAAGGAACACAACTCTTTTCTCATCACAGCTTTCACGGCCATTCCATACAAAACGATTCCATCAATTTTGGGTGGGCACCAGGGTTGGCTCTCATGTTTCTAGGGTGGGCCGATGCCCACCCTGCCTCTCCCCTGGCGCCGCCGCTGCTTTTCTTGCTCATAAAGTTGTTAAGGTGATTCGTTCAATTGTTAAACATATTGAATCTATTTTCCTTTTATAATAAATACTCCGGTTTTCCGGAAAAACAAAAACGTTCTTCACTGCCGCCCGTGTTTTCAAAGGTGCCGCCGAAAGTGACACAACTCTTACTTATTCTTTAAACTGTGGTAAAGTATAGCATTCTATTGTAAAAGGTTTTGGGAACGAACAGTAATTTTGGGGAATGAATAGGTGTTTTTTTTAGAAGTCATTTTGGATCGGAGAGAAAGTTTTGTTGACAGGAATAACTTTTTTTAGAAGTGATTTTGGATAGGAGTAGGAGCGAAGTTTTGACGGCGACAGGATCGTTTTTTTTAAGGTCACTTTTGACAAGGAGAAAAGTTTTTCTCTTAAAAATAACTTTTTATAGGGGTCAAAACTATCGATGGTACCAGGGGCGGTCATATAGGGAGGGCCATGCCCCCCCCCCCCCCTCTTTGCGTCGATCTACATTATAACAGCCCCGTTCAGACGTACAAAGTCGCTTTCAAAACGATTCTATAAGCGTTTACCACTTTAGTATGTGCATTCCCTCCATGGTAGTAAGTGCTGACGAAACCCAACTTGTTGATGCAGCAGCATATTTAGGCACTAGCTATGGACATTTATTTAAAGAGAATTCCGAAATAATAAAGAAAAAGTTTTGTTTGCCAACAGTAAAAATAGAAATACCCAATTTTTACTGTAGATTTCATTTTATTTATAATGTTGTGTAACTCTTTGATTTTTACAACAAAAACAAAAAAACATTTCGGTATTTATTTTTAAAGAAAAAAATTAAAGTAAAAATTTTAATTCAACCATTTTTTATGGAAGAAGTGTGATAATTTATAATAAAAAAAATAGTGCGGGAAAAAACGAGAATGCCTTATTATGAATATACAAAACGGCACTTAAGAAGGAGTATTTCAAAACCTAAGCATTTGCACGAAAAACTGCTCTTAGATCTACGCTCCTAAAATACACGATTTCTGAAAAAATCATCAATTTTGGCGTGGTGAGCGATATTTATTTTATTTTTAATCATGAAAACCCGAGCCCGAAAACGCTAGTTAGAGTCATGCATACGTCTTATGTTAAAAATTTTGTATCGACAAAAATATAATATATTCATATTTTTCACACTTACTTATATCAAAAAAAAACATTTATAAAAACAAATTTAATCCAACCATGCAGAGGGGGAGAGCTAATAATTTAATTTTCGAAATGTGATAATAGTTAGGTGAATTTTAATCGAACTTTGGGCGTGGGCCCGAAAATTTTTCACCTGCGGCGCTTTTTCGCCTTCTTAAATAGTTACGATATCGTGAAATACATGTAGTTCCAACTGTCCCTCTCTCCAGAAAAAAAATGTTCTACTTACGACTACTGATCCCCCCCCCCCCCCTCCCCGGAGCATATTCTCTGGCTACGCCACTGAAAGTGGGTCTTGCTTACAAATTAAGAATAAGTACCCCCCCAAAAGTTGATATGACCGCCCCTGGATAGTACTATTGATATATCGATAGTTTTTAACTTTTATTATCGAACCCTAGAAACCAGGCGAATCACGAATATGGTATTTTAAACACGACACATACTAGACAATAATTAAAAGTAGTACGTTCTTCCAAATAAAATTCTAGAAAAATCTAAAGTTTCACTGTTGCCTCCTCGGTTGCCTCCCAGACTATTAATATACGATATAGATAAGATAATAATATACCTAATATAGGTGCACCTACCTGTAGTATTAGATTTATAAAACACTGCATTAACAAGACCATTTAAACCCAAAAATGTACACACAGATAAATACATTAAATACTTCATTTTGGTAAATATTCATCATTTAAACAATAGTAGCAACAAAGTGAAATAAAATTATCACTTTATGGCATTATCATTTATTCATTTCCTGTCGCCCAGCCACTCTCTTTTAGTTATCATTTAACGAAATCTATTGCGTTGGTGAACAACGAACAACAGTGGAGTTATATTATTATTTAAGAAGTAATTAATTTAAGATAGTTATCCCTTTTAAGGTTTTTCTAGTTTTTCCGCTGGTCTATTATTGGGTCTGTTGAATACACTTATTATGCAGCTCAATATACATCATGCCCTTTAAAAATCTTGGCATTCTTTTACGTTTCGTATTGTTCCAACCAGGCCATGTGATAGAATACTGCCCAATGACATTATAGGTTTGCCGATCAGATAGGTCGGCTTGTACTCGAATTGAGTAAACTATTGCAGGAATTTAGACAGCTCTCGTTTTGGCGCGAAGAAATAGATGTTATTACATTTTCCTTAAATATATAAATTATATTTTAGTTTTAGGAAATCTTATGAACATATAGAATTAAAGTACACACGACAGTAAATACTTTTAATGAATTTTGTATTTTTCTTTAAAATGATGAAACTTGAAAGATAGGTTATGTTGTGACAGCTGATCTTTAGAGTAAAGTGGACAAAAAGTGTCCACATCAGTGAAAGAATAAACCCGCGAATTATTATAAACAAATATTCCTAAACTAATCGCAAACGCATACCCAAGTCAAAAAATTTACGCGCCAATTTTCTTGGGAATTAACCCAAAATGGCAAAAATAACAGGTGCAAACTCCCGCGTTTTGTAGGCGTAGATTGCAAAGGTCTCTCAGTGCAATTTTATCCCTTTGTGTGTTAATTATTCGTTATTAGTAGTCGTAAATATTTTAAAATGGTTCTCTCTGATGCTGCTGACGAGGAATTGTGTAGAATACACCAAGAATTATGTAGCAAACTAAACATGGACCCCATTACCACAGCAACTTCATGGGACACTTTTGAAAGTATAAACAAAAAGTTTGTGCTTGAGGTAGGTAGGTTCTAGAACATTAAGCATTTTACTATAGGTTCTTATCTTCTGATCAATTTCCTTAGTGATTAGTTTTTCACCAAACTAATCCAGGCACAAATCCCATGAAATATGTTCACATATTGCGTTGGGTGTTTTAATGTCTCCATTCAATTTTAGGGAGAAAAAATACACTGGTTAGGATGTGCCATCTATGTAGCTTCTCGGGGAGTGGAGACTCCAACCGTAGACACATCATCTGTTGTAAAAGGAATGGGAATAAATTTGACGAGTTTATTGAGACATAGTAATTTAAGGTAAGCAACCTAATTGTTTTTAAAGTAGTTGTTTTACGTTATGACCATAATATTGGTAGGATTTAGCATTCATCGCAACCTAACCACCAATATGAGCTTGAAGTTAGCTCTCACTTCCCATCAGCAACCCAAAGTTTTTGCACAATCTATTTAACCTCTCGAGATACTTGGTTGGCAATGAAATCATTTCTAGTTGGTGTCAATACAAGGGTCAAAAGTTCTAAGCAAAAAGAATATTAGTGGTAAAATTATTCAATATTATTAGGTGGTTCAATGTTACCCAGTATTATGATATATAAGTACTCAAGAAAGATCATTTGGAATGTCATAGCAGACCTGCCAGTCTACAGCGGCTTAGTCTTGTTTCCTGTTTCCGAGCTGTTCTTTTTTATTAATAATAATAATATTGTTTATTTCCCCAATTGAAAAGCAATACAAAGTACTACAATAACTGGAATAAACGTCATGTAAGGAAAATCATTACACTACAAGAAAAAATCACTAAGACTATAACAATTTATTTGAAATAACAACTTTTTAAGTCTACTCTTAAAAGTACCAATGTTAGGCGCCACTTTTATGCTACTATCTAGGGTATTATAAAATCAAAAACTCTCTTGATAGCTATTCGATGAGGCGGTGGCAACAATCTTAAGTGTCCTCTAGTATTATATTTATGTTAAGTTGGCAACCCTCAAACAGATACCTGTCTCTATTATAAACATATCAACAAACTTCAAGTATGTATATGTCAAAAACTGTGAGAATTGTATTCCTTCTAAAGGCTTGTTTACAGGTTTCCCAATGTTAAAGCTTGCATAATATTCTAATTGCAAATTTTTGAAGTAGAAAAAACCTATTTATTTGACAGCTGTTACCCCAGCACAATATACTGTATCTAAGGTGGCTATAAAAATTAGCAAAATATAATGACATAAGGGTAGGCAAGCCACATTGCCCAAACAAAAAGTGTAGTCCATAGCAAATGCTCCGCAGTCTGGAGCATAAATTATCAACATGAAATCCCCATTTAAGTTTACAATCAATCCCCACCTTTGTATTTTCCTGACAGTTTAGTTCTTCTGAAGTTCCTTCAAACAATTTAAAGGTACTTTCGTTATTTCGTCTTGATAATGTGAAGGAAAGAATTTAAAATATCAAAACAAAAATCGACTGACAAATAAAAGAATTGTGGTTAATTAGATGCTGTACATTTTTCAAACTTTCTGCTTTTTAATTGTTTCTAGAAAAGTTTTGTAACGAGTAACAATTTATTTTGAGATACGAGTATATGTTCAAGTGGTTTTAATTCATAATTTTTTTATGGAATTATGCTAAATATGATAAATTTAGTTATAGTGAAAAACCCTGTTACTTATTTGTTAATTGTTTCAGCTTTGTACAATTTTTCTCAAACATAACAAGATGGGCAGACATGGCACAACTCCCTGACGATTTTCGGAATAAAATTACTCACCTGAGAAGCAATTTTAGCATTGCTTACAATACATTTAAGAAATACCATCCACTGTTTACTGAAATTTTTGTCTCACCAGTACCTAATGCTCAAGACCTGGAAGCCTCAAAACATAGAAATAGGAGAAATAGGTAAGCTTATACGACTTTTTTGAAGTTTGAATTATACATTCAACAACTTCAACTAGTAACTACAGATGTATAAGTAGAAAGTGGACGTAAATAACAAACAAAATAGGATCAAAATAAAAACTCAAAAAATGTGTTTTTGCAAAAGTTTAAATCGATTATTTTAAATGTTAAACATAATTTTACACTTTAATTTATAACGGTTATTTAAAATGTAAAAAAAAATGTCTGCTGCCTAAGGTAGCAAGGATTTTTTACATAAAACTTATAATATTTGTTAAACTAAGTATAATATATTCACTTCTTATAATCACAAAGTCTAACATTTTAATATGTATTTTCTCTTTCTTAGATTTTAAATTTATCTGGTCAAATGTTAAAAGATTTTTCTCTTATGTATTTTTTTTAAAATTTAGAATGAAGACCCTTTCCTTCACAACATGTACGAAATAGTTCGAGGAATAGTATAAAGCATAAAGATAAAATAAAACTAGTGGAGCAGATTTGAGTATTTTCTCTGTGATATAAAATACTCCACTGAAAGATGGACTATTGAGAGTCAAAATTCTGAAATAAATAAATAACAAATAAGTAAATAAACATATCCAAAAACTACATATTTAAAAAAGTATATACTTCATATTGTTATGCCCTGAGAGTGAGAGTATTTTCACATGAAGTAGATACAGTTCTTTGCAATGTTTATTTTCAATTAATTGAATCCATAAGGTTTAACTCAAACTCAAAATATACTTTATTGTCCAAAAAAACAGTATCCTTATCGACAAAGTTACTATTTGCTAATATCTAATATGCTTAATAATTAGGTACATTTAAAAGCCCTAGAAAAAAAAATAGAAACAATTAGCGAGGAGAAAAAAAACAAACATTATGCCCATCAAGTAAAAATTTAGAAAAACAAAAAAGTAAAAACGATTAGTTAAAATTTTATAAAACACACAGAGATTACGGTTTATATTTTTGAAAAATTCATTCAAAGTTTTTCATTTAAGAAACGCTTAGTTAGTTTTTTAAACTTTTTCTAATTTTGTTGCCTTCTTAAAGAGAGAGGAAGATGATTGAATATTTTCTTACCATCACGGGGGTACGGAGCGGCTATATCTCGGAAACTACTGGGCATAGAATGGCAGGAAAAAAAATGATAACTAAAGTGGCCATGAGAAAATCCTGGAAATAATTTTTAAGTTCCGCATTTTGCCGCAAGAGGGCGTAATTAAGAAGTAAATTTTAAAATTTTACATATCTCCGAAAATCCCACATTAAGGTATATCTTTGATAACACCATTAAAAAGCTTGGACAATTATCCATCATTTTGGTCTTTTGCTCATTGGCGTACCGACTTTAATAAGAGGGGGGGGGCTGTTGAAAGTGTAATCATTTAAATCGCTGTAACTTATAAACGACTTATTCGATTTTAGCAAACTAAAGACTGTTTGGAAGAGAAATGTATGCACTTTCACCAATCGTATTTAGTTGTCCATAATAGTTCTCAAAAAAATGTTAGAGGGCGCGATTTGTAATGATAACACATTTTTTGATTTTACTCTGAAAATATAAATCATATGGTATAATATATGATACCATAATCGAAAAGTAGATGAAATTTGCTAGATAAAATATTAAAACCGTAGCTCGACATCGCCAATAGAATAATTTTTAAAACTTTAAATGAGAAGCGAGTGGGACGCCACTGATATTTTTCCATGTGGATATTATTTCTGATTAGCCTGGACAATTCTGCATAAAAATGGTCTCTTGCGTTTTTCTCCTCAGGCACACCGTTCTTAATTAAAATAATTAAATGGGGCAAGCAATTAAATGAAGGTGGCAATGACAATTTTTATAAAACAAAATTTTTCATTATGAATGTTAATTAAATAGTAGAGCTAATTTAATTTAATTATTTTAATTAAGAACGGTGTGCCTGAAAAAAAAAACGCAAGAGACCATTTTTATGCAGAATTGACGAGGCTAATCAGAAATAATATCCACATGGAAAAATATCAGTGGCGTACCACTTTTTTTCTAAAAAATATATAATCGCTTCTTTTCATTTAAAGTTGTAAAAATTATTCTATTGGCGATAACGCTGAAACAAACTGAGATATCGAGCTGCGGTTTAAATATTTTTTCTAGCAAATTTCATCTACTTTTCGATTATGGTATCATAATTATACCGTATGATTTATTTTTTCGGAGTAAAACCAAAAAATGTGTTATTATTGCAAATTGCGCCCTGTAGCATTTTTTTTTTAGAACTATTATGGACAACTAAATACGATTGGTGAAAGTGCATACATTTCTCTTCCAAACAGTCTTTAGTTTGCTAAAATTGGATAAGAATTATAAGTTACAGCCATTTAAATGATTACACTTTCAACAGCTTCCCCCCCTCTTATTAAAGTCGGTACGCCAATGAGCATAAGACCAAAATGATGGATAATTGGCCAAGCTTTTTAATGGTGTTATCAAAGATATACCTTAATGTGGAATTTTCGGAGATATGTAAAATTTTAAAATTTACTTCTCAATTACGCCCTCTTGCGGCAAAATGCGGAACTTAAAAGTTATTTCCAGGATTTTCTCATGGCCACTTTAGTTATCATTTTTTTTTCTTGAATTTCTATAATTAGTAGTTTCCGAGATATGGCCGCTCCGTATCCTTAACTGATCACGCTGTATAAAAGATTTTCTAATTTGTTCTGAATGAGGTATAGGTAAGCTTAAAAAAAGATTGACGCGTATTATAATGAGAAGCAACAATAGCTCAATTTTATATTTTTTATAAATAAGACAGGCAGTCTCTAAAATAAAGATAGAGCAAAGAGTCAATTAGATAAATATTTTGGTTCTGTTTAGGTCAATTCCATGCACATCACTAAAGGTGTTCGAGTTCATCTGGAACCTGTTTACCATAATGAAAGCTGAAGAACCATCTTGTAGCACCGAATTGATAAAATCTCACCACTTACTTTTCTGCTGTATCGACTTGGCTTTTAAAAATGCTGTAGCAGCTGAACGAAGGGACCTTCTTAATCCTAGTTTGGCAGAAGAATTGTTAAGATTTACTAGCGATATTAAAGCTCTTACTGAAGTACCATGCATTGTTAAGAAGTAAGTATTTGATTATACTGAGAAGTAAAGGATTTTTATTCATTATCAAAACTTCATATGTGAATTAAGTACCTTAACTTTGAAAAATTCTCTGTTTAACCACAAACATTTAAATAGTGTATTAAACAAATAAGTTAAACAGTTAATAGACCAAACGCACCCGACCGGGCAGACGACATTATTAAAGTCTCGGGGTCTTGCGTCGTTTATTGGAGGTTGTCCGCCATTTTTTTTTAAATTAATGTCAAAAGTATGAAATTAGGAGTCTCTCTTGATTCCTTCTCTTTCAAATAAGATAAAAATCAATAAAATCGGTCCATAAATAAAAAAGTTATTATATAAAAACAAAATTCCGTTTTTTTTTTAACCACCCAATATCCAGGGTGAGGATTTTAGATGAAACGCTGCTTATAGCGGCTCTGGGAATAAGGTTTCTCTAAAATTTAAAAATACGTCCTCGGAGATTTTTTATGGGCCTCGCTTTTGCCATGTGATAATAAATTGGGACCCCAAGGAGGAGGCGCGGCCCTAACCAACTTGTTTTTCAAATTAGAGGATACTACTTGTGGCACCTTTTTCGAAAACTTATCGAAAAAGAAATTTGTCCTTATATTTTTTTTACATCTTTCAAACCATGTGTCAGAAATTTAATAACATTTACATTAACAAGAACTTTAAAACTGTAATGTCACTGTTCTAGCATAGCAATTGTTGAAAATGTGCCCCATAATTCTGTTAACACAGACCAAACCTATGGTAGAACTCTTCCCTTCCTCTTTTCAAAACTGCTGGATTGTTTAAACTTATCTCTGCCCGAATCCTTGCCTTCAACTCTTTTTTTAGGTCTGGTGACATATACCCTTTTTTTTTAAATCGCCTCATAAATAAAAATATAAGGGTGTAATATTCGGAGATTTGGGCGGCCACTCTATAAATCCTTGCAGTTCTAGCATTTGGAAATGTAACATTTAATGATTCTCTTACATTTCTTGTAAAGTTTTTAATACCAGGACTTTAAAGGATATTTCCTAATTATGGAAATCTAGACCAAAGGATATTTTTCCAGCAGGATGGAGTCCCTTCTTACTTTATACAGGGTGTTCCTTAATGACGTGCTTATATTTTACGGTGTGATTTCTCAAGACGTTTCATGGAGAAAAGTTCATACAAACGTATGTCCTAAACGGCTTACATTTTTTGCTACAAGGGTGTTGAATTTTTTTTTCTTTAATTCGTTTTTTGTAATATCTCCGAAAGTACTTTAGATAATATTTTCAATTTTGGCATGTGCTAATAGGAAATAAAACCACATGTTTTAATTATAAAAGTTATTTTTTTGTCCCACCGGTGCACAGACTGGTATTTTAGCTAAAAACCTGGCCAAAAAGTCAAAATTGTAAACAACAAAAACAACGGTGTGGGTGCGTGCCTTTAACTCATAGACAAACAAGCCTTCGCGTAGTGGACTCCCCACCTGTGATAAAGCAACCAAACACTGGTACGTACAGCCGAAAACCTAGCACTTGTTATTTACGAAAGTATTTCTTCACACCGTTGTTTTTGTTGTTTACAATTTTGACTTTTTGGCCAGGTTTTTAGCTAAAATACCAGTCTGTGCGGTGGCGTCCCTGCAAACATGTCCTCTGATATTTTTTAGAAAAAAAGTGGTACGCCACTGACATTTTTCCATGTGGATATTATTTCTGATTTGCCTGGTCAATTCAGCATTAAAATTGTCTCTTGAGTTTTTATCCTCGGGCACACCGTTCTTAATTAAAATAATTAAATTAAATTAGTTTCATTTTGCATACTTATTAAGTGGGTGGTTATTTCCTACAATTTTTATAAAACAAAATTTTGCATTATCAATGTTCATAATAAATAGTAGAGCTAATTTAATTTAATTATTTTAATTAAGAACGGTATGCCTGAGCAGAAAAACGCACGATACCATTTTTATGCAGAATTGACCAGGCTAATCAGAAATAATATCCACATTGAAAAATGTCAGTGGTGTACCACTTTTTTTCTAAAAAATAGCAGAGGAAATGTTTGCAGGGACGCCACTGGTGGGACAAAAAAATAACTTTTATAACTAAAATATGTGGTTTTATGTCCTATTAACACATGCCAAAATTGAAAATATTATGTTTTTTTTTTGTTAATTTAATTATTTTCTATGTTTTTTATGCTTTGGGATGTTTAAAGGGAAATATCTCGAAAACCGTTAAAGATATTAAGATCAATCAAGTATACATTTTTGACTTAGAAAATGCCCTTTTTTAAGAAACTATATTTGAAAAACACCTAATATCGCAGGTTAGAAAAAAAATTATAGATTTATGAATCCCAGTGTATGCAACTAGCGCCCTCTAGTTTGAAACTTAAAAATTTCTACAAATTCTTATTTCTTGCTCATAAAAACATAATATTGCCATCATTCAATTCGATTCATTAAACCGTTTTAAAATTATGGCTTATTTTCGAGAATAAACTTTTACTTTCAATATCCTGTATCTCTAGAACGAGTAACAATCCGAAAAAACTTATATGACTTAATCGGCTTAGTTTGATGTCTAGTATCTCCAGTTACTCTACGGCCCATAAGTTACCGGACACCCCGTATAGGCCTCTACTGTGTCCCGCCTTTTTGGCCAAGATCAAGTTAGTGAATAATATGCGAAAGTGACGACAAAACAGGGCACTTTTAATTGAAAGGAGTCCAAGTATCAAGCCCTGGACTTGAAAATACAATAGTCTGTGTAGAAAACATGTATCCCACTACTTCATCTGGCATTTAACCATTTTATTTTCTAGGTTCTGCAAGTGTGATTCGGTCATTAAGGAAGCACTTCACATGAAAGTATATACATTCAGGCATTATATCGGCAAATTTATTGAAAGTCGAGTGTTAATAGCAGACGAGACCGACTTCACAGGAATCTTCGATTCGGAAAACTTTGACCAGAATTTTAGGAATATTTCTAAAGCCTACGAGACTCATTTATTAAGTCATGGTGATTTCGATGAACGTATCTTTTTAGGTAAGTTGTTTTACATTACAAAACTATAAATTTACAGAATACTTCTGTTTTTAAAACCAGAATCGCACTAGTCGACTTAAAAATTGCAATGAATTTTTTTTTCACACTTCTAACATCCGTTTCAGAATCTAGATTTAACCCGATTTAAATTGAATTTTTCTTATTAGTAATATTTATTTATAATAAATTTACATCCATAATTCAGAAACCTGGAACTCTTAAGTTTGATACTTTTTAAAGAGAAAAATTAAAGTCAAAATTTTAATTGAAACATTTTTTAGGGAAGAAGTGTGATAATTTATTTTAAAAAAATAGTGCGGGAAAAAACGAGAATGCCTTATTATGAATATACAAAACGGCACTTAAAAAGGAGTATTTCAAAACCTAAGCATTTGCACCAAAAACTGCTCTTAGATCTACGCTCCTAAAATACATGATTTCTAAAAAAATAATCAATTTTGGCGTGGTCTGCGATATTTACTTTATTTTTAATCATGAAAACCCGAGCCCGAAAAACGCTGGTTAGAGTCTTAATAATACGTCTTATGTTAAAATTTTTGATTGACACCAATATTCATATTTTTCACAAATATAAAAAATGTTTAGCCAACTAGGACTATCAAAAAAAAAACATTTACAAAAACAAATTTAATCCACCATGCAAAGGGGGAAAGGTAATAATTTAATTTTCGAAATTTGATAGTTAGGTGAATTTTAAACGAACTTTGGGCGTGGCCCCGAAAATTTTTTTTCCGCCTTCTTCACTAGGTGCAATATCATGAAATACATGTAGTCCCTTTCTCCAGAAAAAAAATGTCCTACTTTCGCCCACTGAGAAAAATTATTGAAATCGGACTTAGCTTTTTAATTGGCCGTGAACTTGTGAGAAAGATAATAAAATATCCATGTGGGAGTAGAACAAATTCATAAACACATTCTCCCTTATAGACGACTTATCATGGTTTATGTTTCACAATATTAACGAACATAAATATATGTACCAAACTTTTATTTAAACTTGTTTTTTTTTGTTTTAGCCGAATTCAAACGGGTTTTAATGGAAAAGGAGCAAGGTGCACCAAGTTGGACAAGTATTAAAGTTTTACCTCCTGGAGATTCCAGTAAGTTTTAGAAATAATTTATTACCTAATAATGTGCAAAGCCCTTTAAAACGGGGTAGGCAAAAATTTAATTTCCAAAATATCGACTTTAATAATTTTCAGCATAGTTGACATCGCCAATACACTTAAATTACGTGTACGTGGCTTCTCCATTTTTTTTTCGACAAACGACTGCGACGCGCTACGTTTATAGCACAACAAAACACTAATATTATTATTATTGACAAATTTCATCCACATCGTTTTATATTCAGATTTTAAATCATCCATTTGTTAAAACTGAAGTTAATTATTATATAAATTATAATAAAAGATACTTGCAAAAATTATTATTCGATAAAAGTACTTCTTATTTTACGTTACAAATTAATTAATTAATTAACTAACCTAATTATTGAACTATATAGATACATGAACGGCAGTAGAGTTTTGGACTTGCATTGTCTTTATTTTTTATCACTACGTTTCAACTGGTAAGTATCTCCAGTCGTCTTCAGGTGAATTAGATTATATAGATACATGTTTCATATCGAGAACGCGTAGTATTTTTTGTTGTTATTTCCGAGCTTAACTGGCTTAATTTCCGGCACACTTTAACAAAATATACAGTATATTTAATAAAAATACTTTAAATAAAGTCAAAACAACAAGCCTTTGAATAATGCACGCTTAAAACATTCTACTCTTACAACAGCTGGTGGTTACAAATAGAATAATAAACTAAAGGCCACCAGAAAGGGTAGGCAACTACCAGATTGCAAGAGACGCGACGTTCTCACGTTGACAAACTTATAAAATAATTTTTTTGCCATAAGGATGACAGTATTACTTTCAAAAAAACCTATAGCTTGTTAAGAAATCGTTAGTTATCCCAAAAACATTTTTCGCCATTTATGGTAACATCAAGTTATATAATGGTCGTATAAAGGTAATTAAAGTATATAAGAAGGTTATAAGAGGTTTATAAGATTACAATAAGTTACAAGTATTTATAATAAGGTAATATAACTGTTTCCATCACCATTTTATAAAACTTGTAGTAATGATTACCAGTCTGTTTATAATGAGTTGATATTGGAAACAGATAACTTTAAAAAAAATTGGAAATGTTTTAATGAATATTTTAATTAATATTGTTATGAATAATATATTTTTCAAAATTTTATTATCCTATATCTTCAAAAAAACTGCGTTTATATTTATATACATATAATATCAACAAATATTTGAAAAAATATATTTTATTATTCCTATATATTTATAATTTAAAATACTAAGATTTGCCCCTAACAAGCACGTCTTCGGGAGATCAAAGAAGAAGTTTATTGAGGAAGATAAATAAACACATTTATTATATTATAATTATTGAAAATAAACTTATTATTATTATATAAGGTTGGCCGCAACCCCATTTATACTAGTTATGTAAAATTGAGATGGTAATCACCTTTATAAAAACTGGAAGAACCGCTTTTTCTATATAACTTCTCAAAGGCTAGTAACAAAAATTACCCCTATAAACTTTTATATAAACTTCTTGTTTATGAAATTGTTGTCTGCTATAATATTATAAACACCTAACTTAACAGTTTTTTGCTGTTCCAGGATTTCATAATGATTAAGCACAACAGTTCATTCCGCTGGGAAATTGCAAAAAACTGTACTGAAATTTTAAATTCGGTACCTTAAACTCCTAAACGACGATTAGTAGATGTAACGAAGGTTGCATATCTAAAAGTTATATACTGTTACTATTTGTTATATAAGGTCATCATGGGTGATATTAGGCTTCCCGACGTTACTTCATTGATTCCGCGATAATTGGTTACCTAAATTCATCATATTGGGAGCGCTCTTTGCGAAAATAAAAAATTTAACAATGAGCAATGCAAAAATACGTGCTTATACTAACTTGTCAAATAGTGTCTTAGACCTTTGAATTTTAAATATTGAAATTCAATGCTTATACTAATAATATTTGTTATAAATCGTCTTAAAATAAAAATCTTTAGATTTTTTTCTGAAAACTAAAACCTAAAATTAATTATTATTGGATATTTGAAGGGCCCCTGCATTTTTTTGAATTACTCGGTCTATTTTTGCAGTAAATAACTGCTCCCACCTTAATTTTGATTTATAGATATAAAGAATAAAATGAAACGGTAAGTTTCTAACTTCTGTTCTCCATTTTCATATTTTAGTTTATGACTAATTTACTTGTAGAAACAGTAATAATAATCTAAGAGAGAGAAATAAACTGACAAGTGACAGATTGACCCGGTTATTTAAGATATTATATAGTGGTTACCACAACCTTTCTGGTAACATAATTTAAATTTATATAGCGTTACTAAACAATGGTTTTCGCAACCTTTATAAACGCACCATTTAATCTCTTTAAGGGTTTATAAGATTAACGGAAATGTTTCTGTTACTATATATATGTTATATAAATGGTTATTTAGAGTGGGTGATATAGCATTTACTGTAAATATTATACAACCAGAAATGTTTATTGGAATTATTTTTGTTGTGTGCGTTGGCTCTCGTTTACCTACTGCTTATATATTTAGTGCAAGTGGGCAACATGGTGTGGCAATCACAACCTTTTTATTACTACAGTATGAAAATTCTTATTCTATGAACATCCGACGTCAACATTACCAAATGTAAATAGTTTTGTCGAGGGTAATTGGTCTGAGTTATAATGTATGAAGGAAATCGTCCTAATAATCTTTGTATCCTGCCCGGTATCCATTATTAAACATATTTTAAACTTTATTTTAAAACTTACAGGTGACGTTTCTCTTTTGGAATCACCTAGAAATGGACCTAGTTCAGTAAGTAGATATGCTAGAAAATGTTAAAATATATTTCATTAAAAAAATATAAAGTCGAAATAAAAGCATGGATATTGGAAACAGATAAATTTTTGGAAATGTTTAAAAAAATATTGTTATGAATAATATATTTTTCAAAATTTTTTTATCCTATATCTTCAAAAAAACTGCGTTTATATTTAAATACATATAGTTAAACGTTTTTTATTTGCAATTTAACTCTTATATAATATTAACAAATATTTTTAAAAACATATTTTAATATTCCTATATATTTATAATTTAAAATACTAAGATTTGCTCCTAACAAGCACGATTTCGGAGGATCATAGAAGAAGTTTATTGAGGAAGATAAATAAACAATTTTATTATATTATAAATATTAAAAATAAGCTTATTATTAATATTATGTAAAAAATATTTGGGCCTAGCAGCAGAGTAAGGAATTGGAGCAGTTCTTTAGTGGGGATTGGGCATTTTTTTTTCTTTAGTAATTTCGTCAGTCGCAGTGCTGAAGGGAAGCATCGAGCATTACTTATATGGTCAATATCTTAATAGAAGCATTTTGTTCGTGGAAAGCAAAGTGTACCCAACTTTTTGGATTTGTACGGCAATATTTATTGTCGATAAAACGATCGCAATAACATTTTGGTGAACTATTATCTATTTTTAGGATACTTCAAGGGGCTTAGACACACCTTTAACGGGAAGAAGATATTTAGGTCCACGTGAATTTGGCATATCCGACAGATCGTCCTCTGAAAAAGTTTCAAGGCTCCACAATATGATTGGAGATAAAGTCCCATCGCCAAGTGAGCACTTAACAACACTTTTTGAGTAAGTTATTATAAAAAAATAATAATACATACAGGTTGGCAAAAGTATTTTAAATCTTATCCAGTTGGTAACAAAAAACTCAGTTTTGATTTTGACTCTAAAAAAAAAATTTAAATAAAATTTGCTACGGTTACAATTTTTAAATTCTCGAACTATACAAGATGATTTCTAAGTTACTTTCTAAGATACTTCTTTTTTAGCTGTGTATAGAAGGCATTAAAATAAACAACATTTTCAAATACCTTTTTTCAAAGAACTCAAAAATAAGGTACCTACTTACATTCATTTATTACACTACGGACCAAATACGGTCCTGCCTAACTTAAACATAATCTCGAAGCAGCAGCCGCAATTTGACGACACTCACCGTAAATTAGCACTATATCTACTAGTTCATTGTTTTCAAATTTTACCATTTTCACATTTCACCAATTTAAAATTAACTTGCCTCAGAAAACACACCGCAGCGGATTGCCAAATGACTGACCACCACAAATTGCATGACTAATAAGACGCAGCCCGCATTTAGATTTTTTACTTTTGTATCTCGTCTATTTTAAAGTTTTTTGAAAAAAGGTATTTGAAAATGTTGTTTATTTTAATGCTTTCTATACACAGCTAAAAAGAAGTATCAACTTAGAAATCACCCTGTATAATTAAATAAAATATACTATCTAATAAAAATATGGTAATATTCTTACCTACGTCACAACAAATCCTAGCAATCGGTAGCCGGGGATGGCTCTTTACCCGGCGCTATATTCCCAAGTGCAGTTTTGCGATCAACTTAACGATATGATAATTAAATAGGCGTGCATAAGGTAAAGGACCTGCAAGCGCGGTCACATTATTATTAACAGTATCGGTATAAAGGTCAGTACTAGATGTGGGATATACTGTTACATTCCATTTCATACCGCGTCAGAAAAATACCGCGACTAAATAACCGTTACTTGGGAACGAAATGGAGTGCAAGGTTTGCAAAATAAAGTAAAAAATGTATCGAAATAAAATATAATCTATCATTCCAATCTGTGACCTTGAAATCTCAAGACCAATAAAATTCAAATCGCTTGTCGATTAAATGATTTTTTGGAGTAATGTTTTGTGCGATTTCTGCTGTATTGGAAAAAAAACGAGAAAATTCCTGTGATCAATCAAAACTGTTTTCTTTTATTTATAGTTTTTTTTGCTGGCTTCTGAAACTATTTTTTTGATTAGAACTAATTTAATGACTGATAAAAATTATTAGTCCTCTATTTTAGTACCTATACCCATGCACACAACTATTTTAAGGTTTAAATAATATTGAAATATTTTAGTCAAATTAACAACAACGCTTTTCAACTCTCTGAGTAATTTTTTTCATCATCAATACATTCCAAAGGGATCCTCGAGACCGCGTTCATTAAAAAATAACATACCACCGTGGCTACCGTGCAAGCCAAACACCGGCACCGTAACGGCAGCGTCAAAATCAAACGGCGCCACGACACGGCCGCAACCTCGGCCGCAACGGTTACCTCGGCAACTTTTCATCCACGGCCTGAAAAAAATACCCTCAACGACAAAATACCGTCAACCACGAGACTGTTACTGTTGGAACCAATATGAGGTTTCCATCTAGCTAAGACTACCATTTAATTTTTTAATATTCATCTTCCTCACACTTACATTAACTTCTTTTCCAGAGTTTCTCAAATGACTAACCCACAATTTTCTTTTTCTTAAATAATTCTTTACATTCATATCTATCAACGTTTTTTCTCGCACACAGATGTCAAATCTTTCATTCTACATTTAAACTCTTATAGTGCACTAAGCCCTCAATCCACATATTTTTCTTTTTCACAATGCAACGTGTGTATTGTTTTTCTCACCATTCTACTCATTGAACCGTTTTCCATCGAACCTACAATTTTGATGCTTCGTTAAGGTGATATCTACTAGTTTTTTCTTTTTTTTTATCTATTCTCCTGAAGATGAATGCTTCTGCGTTCGAAACATGTAGAGAAGTTTCTTAAATCAAAATATTTTTTTAATATACCAGTGGAGGAAGACTTTGCGTTCTTATTTCTTACCTTCTACAAATATAAAAGTTTTACTTCAAAGAAATTAGATAAAAGTTAATTTTCACTAAATGATTTCATTAACCTAATCTGTTATTTGTCTGTCAAATGTAAACTTTATTTTAACATAACTTTTCAAATAAAATAAGAAAAAATAAAATATAAAGGAAATCGTGAAAATTCGGTTTTGCTCAAATATCTTCGGAAGGATTCGGAGTTTTTTAAATTTGAAAACACAATGTTGCAATGGCGCAAATTTTTTATAATTTAACCATCTCTGTATCTTATATGATTTACTAGATCCCTGTAGAGTGCATATCTTCTCAACAGTAATATACCGATAGAGAAGGCGTCTTATCGGTAATACCGCTGTTTTTTACAAGAAATCGATTTTCTGATAATTTTCACGAAATATAATTTTTACTTATAATCTGATAAGATCCCGAAAGCTTTAGCTTTAGCTCGAGGGTCTTATCTTTGATTATAAGTAAAAATGATATTGAGTGAAAATTTTCTTAGAAAATCTAGTTTCGAGTGAAGAACAACGGTATGAAGATAAGACGCCGCTTCTAGAGGTGTATTTTATTGGATAATTTACTGAACCCGAAATAAAAGCCGTTTGTGATAAAGGAAAATATGCAAACACATCATTATGATTTATTTTTAAGTTTATAAACGCGCCACAACTAACAATTAATTAAAAATCCAAGACTAAATCAGACGCGTGGAACGTCAAAAATAAAATTCGCTTATTTTCATCACGGTTGCCATGAAAACTCCAAGATTTCTTAAGCTCACGGCAAAGCAAAGCACACTGGGTTTAATCTTGCATACATTTTGTCATAAAACATTTCTTTAAAAATTTCAAAATTAAGTTAAGTTTATGCCCTAAAATCACCTCAAATAGTGTTGTGTGTCGCTTTTATTTTGTAGGGGTTATAATAATTATTTATTAAACTTGATTTCTTGAAATAAATTACTGTTTGTTTGACAAAAAGCTACAGTGGTCTTACCGAGCTAGCGGTAGGTCTTATCGGGTAAGACAACGTTACCAAGGTGGTTGCTATGAAAATTTGCGTTCTGATTGGTTCTATATATGTGAGGTAAATTATCTGGGACACCCTGTCTACACAATATAGCAGTTGAAATTAGTAAACCTGTTAAAAAAAGTTTTATGCATATCCCACTATTATCACGAACGAATTTACGGAGAGAAGTGATGACAAAAATGTCATGTTCTTAGATAATAAACCTGATATAGTCTATTTCAGAAAGGTGTAGAGTAATAAAATGAGAAGTTTTGTCCAGTTCGGCTCAATTTCGGTGTCAGCCATAGACGCAGGTAAATTTTGTGCATTAAATTAGTTATGATAACTAACCGAAGAAAAAAAAGAAGATAATTTGATTAGGAAGGAACTATTAGCTAAAGCAAATTTACACAAACATAGTGTAACTGTGCTGCGCACACCGCCATATCCTTGCGAACTAAATCATATAGAACCCATATAGGGCGCAAGTGAAAGGATTTGTAGCAAGAGACAACACTAAATTCAAAATAAAAGACGTTAAGCTACTGTTTTATCAAGTCTTTAACGAAGTGACACCAAAGAACTGGCGATAAGCAGTCCATCATGTCATTAAAGAAAAGGAGAAAATGTGGGATCTTGACCACCTGATCGATCGAACCGCCAACCCGTTAATTATAACGTCAAGAGGAGATGACAGTTTCTCAGATGACGAAGAATATTATAATTTAATTTCTAGTATTTTTTATTTTGTATTTTTTTATAATGTTTAATAAAAAATAAGTGTACCCAATTTTCAGCGTTTGTGAATGGATAACAATAGGCAAAACCAATAAATTGATCCAAACCCGGGTGGTGCTACCTGCTGTTGATGAAAATAAGGAATTTTGCAATGAAATCAATGTCAAATTATGAAAGTAGCTTAAATATTCGTTGGGTCACTCTGTAGTCCCTTTGCATACCTAATGAGCTTTTATTACTCTACACCTTTCTGAAATAGACTATAGAATACAATAATAATATTGTCATTAGAATTAATAATTTTTTTCACTTGCCTTCCTCTAGGTCTTGCCAAAACAACCCCTTGCCAAAAATTGAAAATATTTTATCAACAATGACGGCAAAATTTATCGATGGCTATACAGACCACATTGTATCCATAGAAGAGTCACAAAATAGGGTGGACTTAGGCACTACCCTTTTTTATAGGTATATCGAACTGATCTTGAATAAAGAAAGGACCATTACTTCTGATCTCTCAGTAAGTATACTAAATCTATATGGTAAAAATAAGTTTATCTACTTTCATTTAGTAATATGAATTTTACAGTTCTGTAAATCGTTTTGTAAGGGCATCTATTACAGCACTAGTGCTGTAATAGATGCCTTTACAGCACTAGTGCTGTAATGGAAAAAAAACAGGTTTTATTAAAATTTTGCTGTTAAATAAAACCACACTTTTTAGAAGAATGCTTTATTATTAACAATTATATTTTGATTTTTCTTGACTGAAATCATAGTTCTCAACATTGAGTGAGTCCATAGTGTAGATGGTTTCTGGGAGCGTTGCTTTACGGAAAAATAACCCAAAAGGATTTTCTCAGACACCTCCTTTATTTTGTTAGCTTTGCACCAATCTTCAAACTTTTGATACTCCAACTCATACCGCGCCTTGGATTTTGTCGGAACTAAACTTGAGATCGCTTCGTTTGCCGCTGCTTCTATATCAGAGGGTAAACTTCCATCAGAATCGCTCATTTCGCCTATTTTTAAAAATTCCTTTTGCCCAATATTTTTATTCATAGATGAAAGTAGATAAAATTTTGTGCAATATTCTTATTGTAAATTCATATTACTACACTCGATGTTTTATTAAACTCGGCTGACGCCTCGTTTGACAACTTTAACATCTCGTGTTGTAATATGAATCTTTACAACACTTGTATCATAAATTACTATTATTATTAAATATGTCTATATGATTGTGGTGGATTCTTATTGGACACATATTTTTGGGTGTTTCGCCACAGATAGAGCCACTGCGCTTAAATGTACAAATTGGATGTATAAGATTTTGTTAGTGACTTTTATATACAGGGTGCTACAAATTCGTGTGCGAACAAGGGGTTCTCGAAAACCGTAAGAGATACGAAGATGGTTAAATTGAGGCAAAGTAGCATATTTTGGGGTTTTATAATTTGGCGAAAGAAAATTGTAAATATTCCGAATACCTTCAGAGATATCCGAAAAAAAACGAAATTTTTAGTTTTGGTTTTTAATTTTTTGCACCTTCATTTTTGACTTAGGAAAAAAAAACAAAAAACACTTTTTCATAGCCATTCTTTAGGTTCTACAAGATGGCGTTATAAGTTTTCAAATTGGACGTTTCGTTCTTTAGATACTAACCTCAATTAATTTATTTTAAATACGGACCTGGAATTTTTAAAGCAGTTTTAAGGACTTCTAAGCTTTGGAAATTGAATACAATTTAAAGGTTTTTAAAATTTTAACTTTATGTCATCAAATAACATATCGCTAGCATTTCAAATTATCCTTTCTTTACTATTACCTCTCTGCGTTCAGGTAACTTTCCTGACTTCTGGAAAACAGGTTATTTGATACCTATTCACAAGGCTGGAGACAGGGCGGATGTATCTAATTACAGACCGGTGTGTATTCTCAGTGTTGTCCCTAAACTTTTTGAAAATCTCGTCACCAAACATTTAACATCGTTGCTACATCGAACCATCATAGATGAACAATTTGGTTTTCAGAGTGGTAAGTATACCGAGCTGAATCTTATTACTTATACTGATTACGCATCGGCTATCTTGGATGGTGGTGGGGAGGTTCACTCAATATACACCGACTTCTCCAAGGCGTTTGGCAGAGTCAACCATGCTCTTCTGCTTAATAAACTCGAGAAGGTTGGATTTGGAGGCGCGCTATTAAAGTGGTTGGCTAGCTACCTTACAAACCGGTCACAGATTGTAAAGATTAATAACTAACTTTAGGTCACAGGAAATCAAAATTCCATTAGGGGTACCCCAGGGATCTCACTTGGGGCCCCTTCTCTTTAATATTTTTATAAACGACATATTCACCTGTTTCCATAACTCACAATTTGTATGTTTTGCAGACGACTTAAAATTTTACTTAGCTGTGTCATCAGCGGATGACTGTCAAAAATTACAAGCTGACCTTAACAGACTTGTCACTTGGTGCGAGCAGAATGGTATGGACCTTAATGCCTCAAAATGTCATGCATTATGTCTCTCAAGAAATCGTAACCCTGTACAGTTTGATTATGAAATCGGTGATACCACGTTATCAAAAGCTTCCTCAATTAAAGATCTTGGGGTAATCATTGATTCTTCGCTGTCATTCATTCCTCACATTTCTGAGGTTGTCTCTAGGGCTCTTAAGATGCTTGGCTTTGTTAAAAGATGCACGCAGGACTTTAGCAACCTGTCTGCCATCCGCTTGTTATATTGTAGTCTTGTCAGACCTCACCTAGAGTATGCCTCCTCTGTCTGGAATCCCTTGTATGCCTGCCATATCCATAAACTCGAGCAAGTTCAGCGTAGATTTTTGAGATATATCTCATTTAAGGCAAATATCAACCCAATCGATTACACTTTTGACTTCAATATGCTTCAGGAAACATTCTCTTTAGAAACTTTAAAAAAGAGAAGAGATGATAGGGATCTTAAACTTCTATACAGAAACTTTAAAAAAGAGAAGAGATGATAGGGATCTTAAACTTCTATACAAGATCATTAATGCGCATGTTGATTGTCCTACTCTCTTGAGCTCAATTGGGTTAGCTGTTCCTGCAAGAAATACGAGATTCTACAGAACTTTTCATCAACCCCTTTGTCGTACCAACTTTGCGTTAAATTCTTTTGTTCCCCGTGTTACCAAATTTGCTAATCGACATCCTGAACAACTAGATTTTTTTGGCGCATACCGAGGTTTTATTTGTCAGCTGTGATTAAACTTTATAGTGTGTGATAAGTTATGTACCTGAAGTTTGATTGTTTTTTTTTGTTTTGTGACTTATGTATTTTTCTTTTATATTTATGAATAGGGAATTTTTTGTTTGTACTGTACTGTTGCACTGATTTTAATTTTAATTACTAACTTTTATTTTATTTACTGAGGTTTACCATTTGTTTTTATAATTTTATGGGCAAGGCCCGTTAATAAATAAATAAATAAATAAATTACGGCCCTGGCAATTATTTTTATAATTACCTTAATATTAAAATTGCATTGCATGAAGTTATGGTGTTTAGGCCGTTTATTTTTTCAATAAGATTTACCGTTGCAATACTCCAGGAGGTAAGCAAGTTTTTAAGGCATGAGAAATAATTCCATTTTCTATTAGTATTTTATTTATACAGGGTGATTCCTAAGTTGATACTTCTTTTTTAGCGGCCTATAGAAAGCATTAAAATAAACAACATTTTCAAATACCTGTTTTCAAAAAACCCAAAAATAAAGCACTTACATTCATTTATTACAATACAAATCTAGTACGGTTCTGCCTAACTTGCCCGTTGAATAACATTAGGAAAACTTCTGGGTGTAGAGAAGAAACATCCACACTTTTACGACACTCTAATAAGTTAGCACCATAATTAGTTCATTGTTTTCAAATTTTACCATTTTCACCAATTTATTAAAATTAATTTGTTTCGGAAACCACAACGCGCCGCGAATTGCCACAATAAATAATAGATGACCGATCCGTAAAATACTGACTCACATACAAAAAACGGAGAAAAACAATATAAAGTAAAGGGCTACGTTTTAATTACCAGGCCCGCACTTAGATTTTTTACTTCTGTAACATGGCTATTTTTAAGTTTTTTGAAAAAAGTATTTGAAAAAGTTGTTTAATTTAATGCCTTTTATACACAGCTAAAAAAGAAGTATCAACTTAGGAATCACCCTGTATTATTCATATAACGTACATCTTAAGTCCTATAGTTTTTGCCTTAGACCTAGACCGAAATACTGTAAAACTAAAAATTTCGGTTTTTTTCGGATATCTCCGAAGGTATTTGGAATATTTAGAATTTTCTTTCACCAAATGATTAAGCCCCAAAATACGCAACTTTGCCTCAGTTTAACCATCTTTGTATCTCTTACCGTTTTTGAGATCCCCTTGTACGCACATGAATTTGTAGCACCCTGTGTAATAAATTTTTTCTACTCCCACATGGCAATTTGCTGTTTCCTTTACACTTTAGTGGCGAGAAAAGTAGGCTATTCCAGTTAATGGTACGCAAAATTTCATAGCAGTGCTGCACAGTGTTGCAACCTTTAAAAATAAAATTTCCTATTTTAAAATGTTATTCTTCTTTTTAACTGGTCAATTCACTTCACTTTCTATGAAGAACCTAAAAAAGAAAAATCTTATGAAATTTGCAACATAAAAATTAAGGTTATACTTTGCTTGTAAAAATAAATATAGAGTTAAGTCTACTTAAAACTTTTTTTTTAATTTATAAAAAAAAATTTTATTTATAAAAAGTTCTGCACGGTCCAAAACCTAAAATGCAATCATCAGATGGTAAATTTTTTCAGTCGTATACGATGTTCATCAACAAATATGAATTGGGTTGGGTACAAGAGTAAAGTACCTTTATTTGTGACAATATCGAAACCTGTAATTATGTTGTGTGCGGTATAAAGAACTATGTTCTAATATGTAAAAGATATTTCTTTTTTTTCTTTTGTACTTACCTATAAATTTTAAAAAAATATATTTTTCACTGTAATTGCATATTAGAACATAGTTCGGTTTTGTTACAATTAAAGGTACTTTACTCTTGTACCTAATTCATATTTTTTGACAAACCTCGTATACGACTGAAAAAAATTGAACATCTGATGATTGCATTTTATGTTTTAGACCATGCAGAACTTTTTTTAAAGAATAACTTGTTTTTGTAAAATTAATAATAAAAAGCCTTTATATGACACGCTCCGACCTGCTTAATCCCACGAGACTGGTGTTCTGTTTCTAATCTGTTCTTTTCTATTTAAGTTATTCATGCAAACAAAGATAACAATATAATAAGTCGAACGACTCGCAAAAAGAAAAATTGTGCGGTTAATAGGATGACGTACATGCCGTCACGCTTCATGTTTTTAAAATTCTAGCTTTTCCGTCGTGTTTTAAATTGTTTCTAGAAAAGATTTATGAGACTCTAGAAAGATTTTTATTATTGAGATATGTTTTAGTTCAGGATGTTAATGCTGAATATGATACATTCGATTATAGTGAATAATGGGCCCATTATACAGTGTGTCCAAAAAAGTATGCAACACATGTAAAAGTTTTTTATTACCGATTTCTCAGAAAATTTTATTCTTGATAAAAGTTGGTGCATGTCTTGAAACTATGAATGCATATTTCACATTTCACCTGCGGCTAATATTAAGGGAGCAAATGCCATTTTTTCGAAATTGCATTAAGGGTAAAGTACCTTAATTATTAGAAATACAGCAAAATCTTATTTGGAAATGTTATTGCAAATTCAAAACATAGCCCAAATATGAAATTTGAGTTACGTGTCTCAATTTTTATTTAATTTTTTCTAATCTTTAATTTCCCCTAAACGATACGCCTCTGGTCGATTTTTCGTTTACGCAATTTTAATATATTTATTAAATAACTTAAACGTGGGTTTATAATAAAAATGCATTAAGTAGTTGCAAACTTTTAAAAACTTTTCAATGAACCGGGTCGGTTTAGATATAAGCGTGTTGCACGCCTACTTAAACACATTTTAGCCAACTTCTGTTAGAAACTAAATTATAATAAAATTCAACCCTATTCGAAGTACTGGAAATAACTACTAATTTATTTGTCATTTTCACCCAGTAGGCTAAAGTCCAAAAACCTACTTTAAAAAAATGCATATAAAATATTTTAAAAAAAAATTAAGACACGTAACTCAAATTTCATATTTGGGCTATGTTTTTAATTTGCAATAACATTGCCATATAAAATTTTGCTGTATTTCTAATAACTAAGGTACTTTACTCTTAATGCAATTTCGAAAAAATGGCATTTGCTCCCTTACTATTAGCTGCAGGTGAAATGTGAAAATATGCACTTATAGTTTTAAGGCAACTTTTATCAAGAATAAAATTTTCTGAGAAATGGGTAAGAAAAAACTTTTACATATGTTGCATACTTTTTTGGACACACTGTATATTTAATATTTTTTAGGCCTTGGTTGAGAAAGACATATTTTACCAATGTATGTTCGCGTGTTGTTTGGAAATAGTATTGTATTGTTACAATTTCCCGAGGAAATTTCCCTGGATTTTAGATGTTTTGGACGTGGAACCCATACACTTCGTTAAAGTTATAGAGTTAATTGTTAGAGCCAAAGATAATTTGTTTAGAGAGTTGATTAAACATTTAAATAGGGTAAGTCAAAGTACAATTATTAAATTGTTTTTGAAAAAAGAATTACTTTATATTTAGTTTATGATCTTAGATAGTTACTAGATCTTATTTCAATAGTGCTACTATACTACTAGAACTCATGTCATGTCATGGTCTCATAAAAATTCCTTTTAATAATGTCGAGGTTACATGTTTTGCTTGTATCTGAGCATTATCAGACCCAATCACAAAAACAAAATTAAAAAAGATTTTAAAATAATAAAAAATTGGTTTGATAAAAATTTATTAATAATTAATTTTGATAAAACTATTTATCTTTCTTTTACTTTAAATCCAAATAACATACCACAAAATATGAATAGTATTAAAATAAATGATGAGATTCAAATTTTGAAAGTTAATCAAGTAAAATATTTAGGAATAATCTTTGACAGTAAATTAAATCGGAATTTTCACATATAATATTTGATTAAAAAATTAAAAAGTTTACTACCAATTTTTAGAAACATTAAAATAATTTTGAACGTAAAAAATACGGAAATATTATAAAGCATTAGTTAAAACCCATTGAAATTACGTAATTTTAGGTTAGGGAGGAACAAATAGAACTTAAGTTTAAAAATTAGAAATATCACAGAAAAGGTTTCTAAAAATTATATTTAATAAAGATTATCTTTATCCTTCAATAAAATTATATTCTGAAACAAAAAAAAAATTAATATTAGACTACATTACATTTATAACATCTTAATATACATATTTGAAAATAAAAATCTTATACAGTTTAAAAACCATATAGATAATACACGTCATAAAAATTAAATACAACAAAAAGATATCAAATATTTGTTTTTATTCAAACGATTATTTACCAGCAAAAATTAAAAAACATATTTCACACATAACTTAAAAAAAATTTTGGAAATGTTTTAATGAGTATTTTAATTAATATTATTATGAATAATATATTTTTCAAAATTTTGTTATCCTATATCTTCAAAAAACTTCGTTTATATTTATATACATATACTTAAACGTTTTTTATTTGCAATTTAATTTTTATATAATATTACCAAATATTTTTAAAAAAATATTTTAATATTCCTATCTATTTATAATTTAATATACTAAGATTTGCCCCTAACAAGCACGTGTTTGGGTGATCAAAGAAGAAGTTTATTGAGGGAGATAAATAAATACATAAATATTGAAAATAAATTTATTATTATTAATAGATAGGAACAAAATAAATAAATAATTAAATATCCTGTTTCTGAGTGATTGCAAACATTATTGAAAGGATTTTTTATGAGACCATAACTTTGTATGAGTATTTTATTACCTGTACTTAAATCAGGTCTCTTCAAATTAGAATTATTAGTTATATTGTTAATATTTTTTTTTCTTTTTAGATCGAAGAAACTGTGATAGAATCGTTGGCATGGAAGTCAGATAGTCCGATTTGGGATGTAATTGAAAAATCCGGGCAAGGTATTCCCAAATTTCAAGATACCGCGTTACCTGGACACCTTTTATATAATGATGAATCAAATGCAATCTGTAAGTATTTTTCGACTTTATTCTAGCTGTATTATTTATTATTATAAATCGAATCCAAAAGTATTCACTGCCGCTACAATGGATTGTGGAATCCACAAAATTTAATTGAAATGCCAAAAATATAATAAAAAATGCTATATTGTATTTAAAAAATGAAAGTTGAAGCTGTATAACCGGAAGTGACCGAAACATGTTAATATTTTAGTTTAAGAGAGCATATCGATAAACTTAAACCTACAGATTTTCAAAAATATATTTTCAGTAGTTTCCTCAAAAGTTCTAATGCAAGTTCGTCGTGAATCACCCGGCATATGATCATCTGGTCTTTTTGGGAAAAGTGGACGAGTTTTTCCAGAATTTAGTAATTCCTCATTTTTTATAACCAATATTCATTGAAAATAAAAGGTTTATTTCAAAGTATTAATACATAGTTTTGTTTTAGTGTTGCAATCTCCGGGCGGTGCTACTGCAAGTGATTATTTTCAATCACCGTTGTCACAACTCTGTAGAAATTTGTTTCCTTCGAGTGGATCTTCATTACAATTACCAAGACAAGGTGCTCACATAAGTAAGTATAGGACCTAGATATTTGTTAATGGTGCGATTGTGTAACCGATATTATATATAAATGTATGGTCCTGTAGATCAAAATGGCCTTTTTCACTAAATTTTGATTTTGACCCAATCGTATAGAGCACGAAAAAATAAAGTTTTAATTATTTACTGAGAAAATAATTGAACAAAGTACGCTGTTTAATAACAACACGCGGAAGAAAGTACCGACAACTAAGGACAGCCTTCATTCGACACGCTCCGACCTGACTCAAGATTAGTTTTATATTTCTAATCTGCTCTTTTCTATTTGAATTATCGGAATAAAGATAACAATATAAACGGTCGCACGACTCGCAATTAAAAGAATTACGCGGTTTTTTGGATGACGTTCATCCCTTCTTGCCTCATCTTCTTTTTAAACTCCCAGAATTCGTGTCGCGTTACACCCCCCCCCCCCCCCCCCACACGGAATTGGAAAAAATGCTTGCGAAACACTCCAATCTACGCGCGACACCCTCTTTGGCCTTTGTTTATTAATTTTATATTAAATAGTTTTATTGGTATTCGCATGCATAATCTTTACCGGATTATTGGGTTCTAATAATGATTAAAAACGTCTTGCTGATCAATTGACTTTATTGACCTACTTTTAACAGGAAAACTATATAAGAAAAAAATATATTTTCACCAAGCCTATAAACTAAACATTGTTTTTATCTGGTTTAAATTACTAATATTAATTAGTATAATTCACTACAAGTTTACAAATTACAAATACATTTTTTTGGTGGCCCAAAGAAGTGTGTTTTGGGCGTGACACCCCAGAAATATTTTGCCTTCGCCGATTTGCCCCGTCCCCCGTCCCACTTACAATGGAAACCAGCGTATATTTCCTGAATTTTTGATGGCTATGATTCTTATTGCTTAAAATTGTAGTTAACCCATTATCGCACGAATTTATGAAAGTTTTAAAATAATATTTTAAAAAGTAAAGTATTTTGAGCGATTATTTTATTTCAAAACTAATAACAGAAGTCGATTTGGCATCCCTCAAAACGACCAATTAGAAAAGTTTTATTTCTGTAAATTTTTTTCTAGTGTTACCAGACAGAGATGGTAAACTTACACTTATACCGATAATGGACAGAGAAAGAAGGACAGAACATCAACAAGGAAGTCCGGGAGCCAGGCCCGATCCTCAAGCAGCTGCCTTGCCTCGTAGGACGGGAAGTTTATCAATCATTTTTAGAAAGGCAAGTAAAGTAGACAAATAAATCGAGGCGTTATGAAAAATTCCATGTACCGGACGGTACGTAAAGTTTGCTTTATTGTCAGCTGGCTCACTACTAAATATAGATTTAAAAAAAAATACATAGAATTATATGTTATTTTAATTTAAAATATATAGGCGAAAATAAATTATGCCCGCTTTGATTTCAAATTTTATACCTAATTTTTTGTGTTTCCTCGCCTTTTTGCCCCTGTTTAGTTATTCTGTGAACCATCGAACCCCTCAGTCCCCTCGCCCATACTAATGTAGTCGGGAGGCAGAGCCATTTTTATGAATAAACGTATTTATCTATCTATAATAGTTTATTGCTCGGAACTAACCAGAAGAGTTTTTTAACTTTGATTTTCGTGTAAGGGGTAGCATGCGTTTATTTCTCTCTTTCTTGTACTATTATTATAGTATATTTCAGAAAGGTGTAGAGTAATAAAATGGGAAATTCCGTCCAGTTCGGCTCAATTTCGGTGTCGGCCATAGTCGCACATGGAAGCGGAAAGGGATTTTTAAAAGAAGGTTTGCCAACCTTTCAGTCGTTCAATATGGGAGATTACCACGAGGACATGAATTCGAATGTTTTTGACGACTATTTTGGTGAAATAATAAATTATCTTCCAGCTGATTCAGTAGTAATTATGGATAACGCAAGCTATCATTCACGGCGCACAGAGAAGACTCCAACTTCATCTTGGAGAAAAGAAGATATTATCGACTGGTTAACCACCAAAAGTATTGAATTTGAAGATAATTTGATAAAGAAGGAACAAACTATAAGCTCTAGCAAATTTACACAAACATCGTTTTATGAATTATGCCGTTGAAAATATAGCTGAAAAACATAGTGTAACTGTGCTGCGCACACCGCCATATCGTTGCGAACTAAATCCTATAGAACTTTTAAATCCACTCAATTTCGGACATACTTTTTTTATTGTACGTATGCCCACTCCGGGAATCGAACCCGGGTCGCCTCGGTCGAATGCCAGTCTCAACCTCTGAGCCACTGCCGCAGTTATATAGAGAACTTATATGGGCGCAAGTGAAAGGATTTGTAGCAAGACACAACACGACATTCAAAATGAAAGACGTTAAGCTACTGTTTGATCAAGCCATTAAAGAAGTGACACCAGAAAACTAGCGAAAAGCAGTCCATCATGTCATTAAAGAAGAGGAGAAAATGTGGGATCTTGACCACCTGATCGATCGGACCGTCGACCGTTAATGATAACGTCAAGAGAAGATGACAGTTCCTCAGATGACGAGGAATATTATGATTTTTTTATAATTTAATTTCTGTATAATATATTTTTTGCATTTTATATTTTTTTTTAATGTTTATTAAAAAATAGGTGTGCCTAATACTATGTACATAATGCTCGACTTGGTCACACCATTTTTAGTGTTTGTGAATGGATAACAATAGGCAAAACCCATAAATTGACCCAAACCCGGGTGGTACTACCTGCACTTGATGAAAATAAAGAATTTTGCAACGAAATCAATGCCAAATTATGAAAGTGGCTTAAATATTCGTTGTGTCACTCTGTAGTTCTTTTGCATATCTATTGAGCTTTTATTACTCTACACCTATTTGAAATAGACTATAATCACTTTATTATTTGTCGTAAAAAGGAATAGGGAGCCACAGACACGGTTTGTTGTGCCCCGAAATTTTACCGGGGACGTACAAAAAGAAGCATTCTGTTGCTTATCGGTGCAAATTTCCTTGTGCGAAATGTGTCTACCTCCCCATGATTGATATTTCTGGGAAGCGTTAACCCACCCCAGCATAACCAAACCTACATTTTCATTTGGATAAACGCTAATATTTTTTTTTACAGTTTTACAATCTAGCTGGCGTACGCATGCAACATCTCTGTTCCAACCTGGGCTTCACCGATTTCGAACTGAGAAGAAAAATATGGACAATTTTCGAAGATTCCATCCGACACACCGACCTGTTGAAAGACCGACACTTGGATCAGTTACTCATGTGTGCAATATACGTTATTTGTAAAGCGGGAAACATAACGAAAATTCCCAACCTCTTTACGGTTATAATGAAGTTTTATAGGCAACAGCCCCAGGCTTCGAGCTCGGTCTATAGAGACGTGTTGATAGAACGGGAAAAACATGATGGTGAGTTCATATTATAGTTTTTTTGAAAGGGAAGAAAACTTGTATTAAAGTGCATTAAATTTTTATTGAAATTACAGGGCGCTTTCGGCTTATTGGGTCATCATCAGTGCTTCCTGAAAAGTCATTAATATAATCAAAATTAAGAAATATTTATAAAATAAATGGAAAAACAGATGTATTGTGTAGAGGTAAAAAGATATGGAGTGTGTGAGATATGGAAAAATAAAATATAAAAATGTAATATATATAAAAATAAATTGTTTGTTGAAAAAAAATTTTTTTTTTTAATTTTTGAAACAAAATTTTTCGAAATTCTTTTTTTTATTTTAAAGATTTCTTTCAAAAAACATAATTTATTTTTATATATTAGGTACATTTTTATATTTTATATAGTAAGCTATGAAAAATAAAATATAAAAATGTAATATACTATATAAAAATAAATTATGTTTTTTGAAAGAAATTTAAAAAAAAATTTTAATTTTTCAAAAAAAAAAAATTTAAAATACTATATTTTTTTTTTAAATTTTTCTTTCAACAAGCATAATTTATTTTTATATATATTACATTTTTATATTTTATTTTTCCATAGTTCACACACCCAATATCTTTTTACCTCTACACAATACCTCTGATTTTCCATTTATTTTTTAAAAATTTCTTAATTTTGATTCTATTACTGACTTTAAAGGAAGCACTGATGATGGCCTAATAAGCTGAAAGCGCTCTGCAATTTCAATAAAAATTTAATGCACTTTAATAGAAGTTTTCGTCCCTTCCACTTCAAAAAGTGCACACAGCCGCTACAAACCTATAGTTTTTTATTTATTTATTAACGAATTAGTGAGTAAATTAGGAATAGTATTTATTTTTGTACGGTAGTTGTAAAAAATAACTTTTCGCTCTTGAAGCAAATAAACAATCCCGGGATTTTCTGGATCCCTTTATGTAAGCTCGCGATCCCGGGATCGGAAAAGTATGGTAAAAATGGTAGCTATCCCGGGATCCCGCAATGTTCCAATCCAAAATTTTCACATAAGATAATCTGGGTTTTTCGGGCTCGTTTTTTCATGTTTAAAAACAAAGTAAATATCTTTTTGAAATTGATGATTTTTTTAGAAATTACGTATTTTTGGAGCGTGGATTACGAACTGGGAGCCGTTTTTATTGCAAATTGCTTAGGTTTAGAAATATTCCTTCTTAAAGTAGAGTAGCCCCTTTGGTTAGACTGCGCCTCGCAACTGCTGAACAAGCTTTTTATTACTGTTGTTTTTATATTAGTTTTTGTTTGCGCGTTTCAATAAAAGGCATATAATATTATATAAAGTGCCGTTTTGTAGAAAGGTTAGGTTTTAGATCCATAATGAAGCATTCTCGTTTCTTCTCGCAATATTTTTTTATTGTAAATTCTCATACTTCTTTAATAAAAAGTAGCAATTTTTTTTTCTATTTCTTTAATTTAATTTTTGTCTGTCTAAGGTTGATTTGTCATTTGTTTTTTTTGTAAAAATATTTTATTGCATTGGTTATATTTGTGTTGATTTAAAAAGCTCTAAAAAAGGACAAATGGGACAGAAAAGTATATAATAGAAAGATACTAAAAAATATTATTCTTTTTACTTATTTTCCTTTTAAATTGCATCACAATCCAATAACCAAAACGATATGCATCCGAAACCTTAATCTCTATACAAAACAGGACTTTTAGAAGGAAAATTTTGAAAAATAAGCGTTTCCGACAAAAACGTAATCTAAGCCAAAGATACATCATTCCTTGTAAAATTATCAAATTTGTGCGGTGGTGGTTTTAAATTTTTTTATAAATAATATTTAAAGATTTATATTAAAAGTTCAACGTGGAACATAAAAATAGATTGCAATTATATTTTTAAACCTCCCCCCCCCCCTTTGTTGCGCCACTGTCGTTCGTAGAACTAGTATAGCAGATTAAAAAATAGCCTATTAGCGGGACGGTAATTGAAGAGAATTTACAAATCCAGAGTTTTTTAAAACATTATATTTGAATAAAATATTAAATAGAGAATGATTGTGTATTTTGGGTGATAATTATGTGTGTGGGGGACACCTGCCCTTGCATAGGAGTCACTGAAATCTAGCTTTTAAAATCCAAATACGTAATTTTCCTTAGTGAGAGTGATGTGGATGGTTGTATAAGCGACCATTTTAAACAGTTACAATACTGTTGTACTATTGCAATAAAAATATGTGAATTCAATGAATTTTTATTTTGTTTTAGAAAATGGAGAACTTATTCCTGAGGAAAAAGGAGATTTAATTCAGTTTTATAATTCAGTCTATGTCAAGGCAATGCAGACTTATGCAATACGGTTTCAACCTAACACAAATCCTAATGTAAGTATAGAAGTTGTATATTATTTAACTAGTGCTAAGGATAGATATCTTAGCCAATCGTTTCCGCTAATGGCCATGCCCAAAGTCGTTTTTCGAAAATTAAATTATTACCTCTCCCCCTTTGCATGGTTCTAATAAATTTGTTTTGTAAATGTTTTTTTTTTCCTTTTTTTGATATTACTAACTGGCTCTTTATTTGTGAAAATATGAATATTGGTGTCAATCCAAAATTTTAACATAAGATGTATGACTCTAACCAGCGTTTTTTGGGTTCGGTTTTTCATGATTAAAAATAAAGTAAATATCGCTCACCACGCCAAAATTGATGATTTTTTCAGAAATCATGTATTTTAGGAGCGTAGATCTAAGAGCAGTATTTGGTGCAAATGCTTAGGTTTTGAAATACTCCTTCTTAAGTGCCGTTTTGTATATTCATAATAAAGCATTCTCGTTTCTTCCCGCACTATTTTTTTATTATAAATTATCATACTTCTTCCATAAAAAATGTTTCGAATAAAATGTTTAGTTTAATTTTTCTCTTTAAAAATAAATACCTAATTGTTTTTTGTTTTTGTTGTAAAAGTATTTTATTGCATGGGATATATTGTCGTTGCATTAGCTCGCCCCCCCCCCCCCCCCCCCCTAAATACGCCACTGGATACAGTTAATCTCCATCGTCAATATGTAATACCTTTTAACTGGTTACTATTCAACGTATTATATTTAATATTATTATCGTATATTGTTTGCAGACTAACATTGTCCTGAGTCCATTGCCTGCCAGTAGAAGAAATTTGGTGTCCTCAAATATGCAAGTTGTTGGCAATGTATTTGTAAAACCACTGGAAACGTCCAATTCTCAGACAGGATCAACTTTTAACTACTATTTTAGCCGCAGTCCATCCAAAGTAGGTACATACCATATCGGCTCTCGGTGAAAAAACATTTAGAATACCCAATACTTTTTTTGTGCTAAATGCGACTGCGCGGCAGTAGATTAGCAGTTACAGTAGTATTTCCCCCAAGACTATAATTGACGCGCTGGGCAAAGCACTCGAACAAAGTTCTTCGAGCACCAAGCTACAAGCTCTTTGGAAAAGTAATTGCCAGCATCAAGCACTTTGGAAATTCTGCAATTACTGCTTGCAATTACCAATTGTCAAGGACAGTAATTTTGAGTGCTTGCAGGCACTTTAAAGGGCTTGAAATGCGAGATTTAATAACCAATTGCCAAGCACTGTATTTTAAAAGTGCTTGTAAGCACTGTACTCGAAGCACTATTGTGCTTGCAGCACTTTCGAGGCAATTACTGCCCAGCTCTGCTGCCACCTTGGGTCTTACCAAATCTTCCCAACCTTCTTTTGAAAGCTAAAATATTTTAATCTTTTTTGTGGAAAACCGCTGCACATAGGCGATATTTGCGCCAGAGCTGGTCAAAATTACGGTTATACAGGGTGTCCGGTAACTTATGGGCCATAGAGCAACTGGAGATAGTAGATATAAAAATATGTCTTTTGAGCCAAATTTACCCAATTAAAATGTTAGAGGTTAAAGAGATACAGGGTGTTGAAAGTGAAAATTAATTTTCGAAAAATGATGATAATTTTGAAACGGTTTAAGATATCGAATTCAAAATCGGTATAACTAGGTTTTCGAGAGTGAGAAATTCGAATTTGGTGTTAATTTCAAGATACTCCCTAGAGGGCGCTTGCTACGTGATTCATGTTGAACTAATTCATCCATATTTTTTTTAGCCGTGCAGTTACTAGTATTTATACTGTACACTATAAAAGAACCTACCTTTTTACGTAAAAAAGGTACTCTTGGTCGATCTCGATATCTCAAGCCGTTACCCAGATTCTAGGACTTGATGATAAAAAGGCAGAAAAAAAACAAAATGAAAATATTGGAAACTATTAAGAATTTGTTTTAATTCACTTTAGTAAATGTTAAAAGTGTCCACCGTTTACTTCAATACATTTTCTTAAGCTTTTTAACAAATGACGTCTCACATTCAGGAAGATATTTTGATTATCTCCTATAACAATGGCGGCTTCTTGAATTTTTTTTTTCCTGAATGTGAGACGTCATTTGTTAAAAAGCTTAAGAAAATGTATTGAAGTAAACGGTGGACACTTTTAACATTTACTAAAGTGAATTAAAACAAATTCTTAATAGTTTCCAATATTTTTATTTTGTTTTTTTTTTCTGCCTTTTTATCATCAAGTCCTAGAATCTGGGTAACGGCTTGAGATATCGAGATCGATCAAAAGTACCTTTTTTACGTAAAAAGGTAGGTTCTTTTATAGTTTAAAGTATAAATACTAGTAACTGCACGGTTAAAAAAAATATGGATGAATTAGTTCAACATGAAGCACGTAGCAAGCGTCCTCTAGGGAGTATCTTGAAATTAACACCAAATTCGAATTTCTCACTCTCGAAAACCTAGTTACACCGATTTTGAATTCGATATCTTAAACCCTTTTTAAAATTTACATCATTTTTCGAAAATTAATTTTCACTTTCAACACCCTGTATCTCTTTAACCTCTAACATTTTACTTGGGCAAATTTGGCTCAAAAGACATATTTTTATATCTACTATCTCCAGTTGCTCTATGGCCTATAAGTTACCGGACACCCTGTATATCTCTTATACAGGGTGTTACAGATTTGACGCTCACCATTGAGATAATGTAAACGGTAAGAGATATAGCGAAGGTTAAATTGGGGTAACGAGGCACAATTTGAAGTTGAACGTCGACAAATTTGGAAAATTCCGAAGATATTCGAAAAAAAACGAAAATTTTTCATTTTTGATTCTATTTTTTCCCAACTTTATTTAAAGAAAAATTATGAAATAAATAGCACTTTTTATTGTCATTTTTTTTTCTACAAAATGGCATTTTCAATTTTGGGATCCGGCGTTTCGATGTTTTGGGTCTATTATCAAACTCAGTATACAGTGTGTCCACGGATAGAGTTTGGAAGAGAAAAAACTTTTTTATTAGTAGGTATAGAAGAAAAAGTTATTCTTTATAATAACGTCTGCTTGTGCTGAAACTACAATAATTTCGAATATCATATTTACTATACAGGGTTTTTCAGAATTTTTTTTTGGATTTCGTTTAAAATAAATTTATATAAAAACAAACAGCTATTGTTGCCTTCTTACTTAGAATATGATTTTATATCTGGCCGAATAACGACTTTGTTGTGAGAAAACTATTTTTCTTTTTCTACTTTTGAAGTATTTTTATTAATATATTATATTTCTTTAATTCATTCAATCATAAATCATAAAAAATTAAAAATGTTTCTTCTGTCCAATCCTGTATAGTTATCGCAAATCTGATATTTAGAATTGTAATTACAGAACAAACAAAATTCATTTAATAAATCAAGGAATTGAAAAAAAAAAACAGAAAACTAAAAATGTTGTTTCTGACGAACCCTGTATAGTAATCGCAAATCTGATATTTAAAATTGTACTTTCAGCACAAGCAGACAATGACTTTTTCTTCTATACCTACTAATAAAATAGTTTTTTCTCTTCCAAACTCTATCCGTAGACACACTATATATTATATTTTTAAATACGGACCTGGATGTTTTACTTCGGATTTCGAAAGAGCTTGTCATTCTATAAACAAATGTGTATCGCACTTGTTATGTTTTTACAGGTTTAGGCAAAAAATCTGACACAATTTAATAATAATTATAGGTGGCTATGAGACAAACTATTATACGCTAAACCATTATGGCAGATTTGTGTTGACGTTTTGTTAGTTGTTGAGGTTAAAACTATTTTTTGCTTATCCAATTTTATAGTAAATAGTATTAGTAAAATTGTACCTTGTTCAAAATGTTGTCCTCGTCATACGGATCAATTTGACAACCATATTTATTTCTAGGCTTACTAAAACTTCAGAATTCCAAGTCTTTATTTAGTTTAGCATAAATATTTTCACGTGCTTGCACTCGGTCGGGAGATTGGATTATTATTGCTACAATTTAAACTTGTTTGTATCTCTTCTTCTTCTATCTATTTTCTAAGATCCCAATGGTCACCCTCGAATTTGGGACACCTTGTACCGGGTAGTCAACTAAGAATAACCGCCGGCCATATCTCAGAAACTAGTAATACAGCATCCGGGTAAATTTTTTTATGACAAAAGTACCCAAGAGAAAATGCTGAAAATTATTTTTAAGTTCCACATTTTGCCACAAGAGGGCTTAATTAAAAAGTAAATTTTAAAATTTTACATATCTCCAAAAATTCCATTTTAAGGTGTATCTTTGATAACACCATTAAAAAGCTTGGACAATTATGCATCATTTTGGTTTTACGCTCATTGGCGTACCGACTTTAATAAGACGGGGGGAAAGTGTAATCAGTTAAATCGCTGTAACTTTTAAACGACTTATCCGATTTTAGCAAACTAAAGACTGTTTGGAAGAGAAATGTATGCACTTTCACCATTCGTATTTAGTTGTCCATAATAGTTCTAAAAAATAATCTAGAGGGCGCAATTTGCAATAATAACACATTTTTTAATTTTACTCCGAAAAAATAAATCATATGGTATAATTATGATATCATAATCGAAAAGTAGATGAAATTTGCTAGAAAAAATAATAAAACTGCAGCTCGATATCTCCGTTCGTTTCAGCGTTATCGCCAATAGAATAATTTTTAAAACTAAGCGATTATATATTTTTTAGAAAAAAAGTGGTACGCCGCTGATATTTTTCCATGTGGATATTATTTCTGATTAGTCTGGTCTATTCTGCATAAAAATGGTCTCTTGCGTTTTTCTCTTCAGGCACACCGTTCTTAATTAAAATAATTAAATTAAATTAGCTTCATGCATGCCTATTAAGTGAAGGTGGTCATTTCCACCAATTTTTATAAAACAAAATTTTGCATTATCAATGTTAACAATAATAGTAGAGCTAATTTAATTTAATTATTTTAATTAAGAACGGTGTGTCTGAGGAGAAAAACGCAAGAGACCATTTTTATGCAGAATTGACCATACTAATCAGAAATAATATCCACATGGAAAAATATCAGTGGCGCCCCACTTTCTTTCTAAAAACTATATAACCGCTTCGTCATTTAAAGTTTTAAAAATTATTCTATTGGCGATAACGCTGAAACGAACGGAGATATCGAGCTGCCATAACGCTGAAACGAACGGAGATATCGAGCTGCGGTTTTAATATTTTGTCTAGCAAATTTCATCTACTTTTCGATTATAGTATCATAATTATACCGTATGATATTTTTTCGGAGTAAAATCAAAAAATGTGTTATTATTGCAAATTGCGCCCTCTAGCATTTTTTTTAGAACTATTATGGACAACTAAATACGAATGGTAAAAGTGCATAGATTTCTCTTCCAAACAGTCTTTAGTTTTCTAAAATCGGATAAGTCGTTTAAAAGTTACAGCGATTTAACTGATTACACTTTCAACAGCTTCCCCCCGTCTTATTAAAGTCGGTACGCCAATGAGCATAAGACCAAAATGATGCATAATTGTCCAAGCTTTTTAATGGTGTTATCAAAGATATACCTTAATGTGGAATTTTCGGAGATATGTAAAATTTTAAAATTTACTTTTCAATTACGCCCTCTTGCGGCAAAATGTGGAACTTAAAAATAATTTCTAGCATTTTCTCTTGGGCACTTTTGTCATAAAAAAATTTACCCGGATGCTGTACGATTACTAGTTTCTGAGATATGGCTGGCGGTCATTCTTAGTTGACCACCCGGTACATATATTCATTTTTTATTTATTTATTTATAAATGACCTCAAGACAGTAACAAATAGTACTGGCACCGATGCCTACAGATATTTTTGTATTTAAACAATAATTTAGTTGAGGTTTTAGGTTACACAATATTCTAATTTCTTGAACTAAAGATTCCCTTTTTTTTACCAAGTAAATGTATTTGATTAGTTTTTGGGTTTAAAAAATGGCTTCCTTATGAATGAAATACTTTCTCTATGGTAATTGGTCTTAGGGCCCTCTATAACCAAAAAAAAAGGTACTGCCTGAGTAATATCCCATTTCGCGTCACTAGATTAACAAGATTTGTTTTTAGGATTTGAAGAATATTAACAAAGCAATAAACAATAACGGCATCCAAGGAAAGAGGTTGCTCGGCGACGAAGATGACAATATGCCGGCCACGAAACGAATTTCGAACCGCAAGATCCAGTCATTGGTCGAAGAGAGGTTACGACACAGTTCATCAGAGTAGTAGTAATACACTAAAATTGCACATATTTTTGCATTGTTTAGATCAAATATTTCTTTCTTGTAAATTGTTCCTGGAAGTGTCCCAAGTATTTTAACAAGTTGACGTTGGCTAAGATGTATGCGACAGCCACCAACAACGTTGTTACAAATCAATATTCAATACTTCGTAAATCGTTATTTCTATGACAATATTATACAGGGTACTACAAATTCATGTGCGTGCATGGGGATCTCAAAAACGGTAAGAGATATAAAGGGGGTTGAAATAAGGCAAAGTTGCATATTTTGGGGCTTAAGAGAAAACATTAGTCTATGAAATTTTAATGGAAAATAAAAAATTAACATAAAGGGCCGCAGTATTTATATTTTTATGTTCTGCATGGCGGATGATATAATGTGAACCTATATAATTGAAGCTATAAAATGAATTTTCAATTTTTTTTTTTTTTACAAAAAACCATCCGCCAAACTAGAACCCCTTAGTCAATTTTTTGTATTACATTTTCAATTAGACAAGCCAGGAAACGATGCCACGTTTCACGCTGGTATGGAAGTCTTTTAATTATTTAGTGAAAGAATATTGTAAATATTTCGAGTGCCTTCGAAGATATCCGAAAAACCCCGAAATTTTCACTTTTGGTTTTTAATTTTTTAGGCTTTAATTTTTTACTTGGAAAGCAAACAAAAAATACTTTTTCATAGCCGTCAGTCAAATCAAATCAATCAAGTCAAATTTTTTACGTTCCTACTTGGAATTTTAAAACAATTCAAAGGAAAATCTATGACGCAAAAAATGAAAAACCAAAACTGAAAATTTGTTTTTTTTCCTAAAGATATTCAAAATATTTGCAATTTTCTTTCACTAAATTATGAATACGCAAGATAAGCCTTAATTTAAGCATCTTTTCTTGTCTAGCCCTACTGATGAGCCATGATATGGCAAAAGGCGTCTAAGGCTAGATATAACGAAGGAAGGGGCCAATAACAAAAATGATTTTCATACAGGGTGATCGTTCAATGTATACAATAGCTCCGTTACTCTTTTAACTACATCAGAAATTTTAATATAAAAGTAAGGGCAGTAAGTGAGTTATAAGTTTTGACTCTATAGGGTGTACTCTACGTAGTGTATATCATTGCATTTTTAACATATACTTAGAATTCTACACCCATTTTATATAACACACTATACAGGGTGATTCCTAAGTTGATACTTATTTTTTAACTGTGTATAAAAGGCATTAAAATAAACATTTTCAGATACCTTTTTCAAAAACCTCAAAAATAAGGTACTTACATTTATTTATTACACTATGGATCAAATATGGTCCTGCCTAACTTAAACACATTCTCGAAACAGCAGCCGCACTTTGACGACACTCACCGTAAATTAGCACCATATCTACTTTATTGTTTTCAAATTTTACCAATTTCACGTTTCACCAATTTAAAATTAACTTGCTTTAAAAAAACACACCGCAGCGGATTGCCAAATAACTCACCACCGACCCGTGAATTGCACGACTAATAAGACAAAAACAACATAAAGTATAGCAGGCTACGTTTTGATGACCAGGCCCTCACTTAGACTTTTTACTTCTTTGAAAATGTTGTTTGCTTTAAAGCAAACAGCTAAAAAAGAAGTATCAATTTAGGAATCACCCTGTATGTCTAAATTCATTTGTTTTTAAGATATTGACATTTGAATAATCACATTTATCACATTTTGACAGGCTGTTGCATTGAAAGGGTGCATCTTAGACAAAAACGGGTTTCACGGCCCTATCTTAGTTTTTGGTTTTCTACCCAAAAATACCAACTTTCAGGTTAACGATTAAACCTGTAAAACCGATTTTTTGTGCGCGTTTTTAAGCCACCTTATAGAGTCAAAAATAATATTACATTATAACTTACTTACCGCCCTTCAACTTTTATATTAACGTTTTTGTTGAATTTGAAATAGTAACAGAGCTATTAATTGTACTTAGCCATACCAAACGGCCACCTTGTATACTGCCAACTTAAGTACCGCTTGATAAAATACTTAATCATCCAGGATTTTTAATTTTAAAAGTACCTCAAACATTGCATAGAACCTATATTTGTGAACAGTTTTCCTTCCGGAAAAGGTTATTTAGTTTTTACCGTACTTTTTAAGTTTTAAGTGTAGAGTTTAATATATTATATGTTTAGGATTAGGTCAAGAAAATTTTATTGTGTCATTATGATTTTATTACATGGTTAAGTACGCTCGTTGTAAAACTTTAGACTGGGTGTCCCAATAGTGCGACAACGTAAAATTACCTAATTTTTTTTGTAGCCGGTGAGGTTTAGCCTAATCTCATGCTATCGATCACCACTAGTTTAAACACATTCCTCGTTACATGTCATCACCCTAGTCATTTGTTGCCTCTCTTTTTGAGTATACAGGGTGATTCCTAAGTTGATACTTCTTTTTTAGCTGTGTATAGAAGGCATTAAATTAAACAACTTTTTTAAATACTTTTTTCAAAAAACTTAAAAATAGCAGAGTTACAGAAGTAAAAAATCTAAGTGCGGGCCTGGTAATCAAAATGTAGCCCTTTACTTTATATTGTTTTTCTCAGTTTTTTGTATGTGAGTCATGTATTTTACGGATCGGTCATCAGTTATTTATTGTGGCAATTCGCGGTGCGTCATTTGTTGCCTCTCTTTTTGAGTATACAGGGTGATTCCTAAGTTGATACTTCTTTTTTAGCTGTGTATAGAAGGCATTAAATTAAACAACTTTTTTAAATACTTTTTTCAAAAAACTTAAAAATAGCCGAGTTACAGAAGTAAAAAATCTAAGTGCGGGCCTGGTAATCAAAATGTAGCCCTTTACTTTATATTGTTTTTCTCAGTTTTTTGTATGTGAGTCATGTATTTTACGGATCGGTCATCAGTTATTTATTGTGGCAATTCGCGGTGCGTCATTTGTTGCCTATCTTTTTGAGTATACAGGGTGATTCCTAAGTTGATACTTCTTTTTAGCTGTGTATAGAAGGCATTAAATTAAACAACTTTTTTAAATACTTTTTTCAAAAAACTTAAAAATAGCCGAGTTACAGAAGTAAAAAATCTAAGTGCGGGCCTGGTAATCAAAATGTAGCCCTTAACTTTATATTGTTTTTCTCAGTTTTTTGTATGTGAGTCATGTATTTTACGGATCGGTCATCAGTTATTTATTGTGGTAATTCGCGGTGCGTCATTTGTTGCCTCTCTTTTTGAGTATACAGGGTGATTCCTAAGTTGATACTTCTTTTTTAGCTGTGTATAGAAGGCATTAAATTAAACAACTTTTTTAAATACTTTTTTCAAAAAACTTAAAAATAGCCGAGTTACAGAAGTAAAAAATCTAAGTGCGGGCCTGGTAATCAAAATGTAGCCCTTTACTTTATATTGTTTTTCTCAGTTTTTTGTATGTGAGTCATGTATTTTACGGATCGGTCATCAGTTATTTATTGTGGCAATTCGCGGTGCGTCATTTGTTGCCTCTCTTTTTGAGTATACAGGGTGATTCCTAAGTTGATACTTCTTTTTTAGCTGTGTATAGAAGGCATTAAATTAAACAACTTTTTTAAATACTTTTTTCAAAAAACTTAAAAATAGCCGAGTTACAGAAGTAAAAAATCTAAGTGCGGGCCTGGTAATCAAAATGTAGCCCTTTACTTTATATTGTTTTTCTCAGTTTTTTGTATGTGAGTCATGTATTTTACGGATCGGTCATCAGTTATTTATTGTGTCAATTCGCGGTGCGTCATTTGTTGCCTCTCTTTTTGAGTATACAGGGTGATTCCTAAGTTGATACTTCTTTTTTAGCTGTGTATAGAAGGCATTAAATTAAACAACTTTTTTAAATACTTTTTTCAAAAAACTTAAAAATAGCCGAGTTACAGAAGTAAAAAATCTAAGTGCGGGCCTGGTAATCAAAATGTAGCCCTTTACTTTATATTGTTTTTCTCAGTTTTTTGTATGTGAGTCATGTATTTTACGGATCGGTCATCAGTTATTTATTGTGGCAATTCGCGGTGCGTCATTTGTGGCCTCTCTTTTTGAGTATACAGGGTGATTCCTAAGTTGATACTTCTTTTTTAGCTGTGTATAGAAGGCATTAAATTAAACAACTTATTTAAATACTTTTTTCAAAAAACTTAAAAATAGCCGGGTTACAGAAGTAAAAAATCTAAGTGCGGGCCTGGTAATCAAAATGTAGCCCTTTACTTTATATTGTTTTTCTCAGTTTTTTGTATGTGAGTCATGTATTTTACGGATCGGTCATCAGTTATTTATTGTGGCAATTCGCGGTGCGTCATTTGTTGCCTCTCTTTTTGAGTATACAGGGTGATTCCTAAGTTGATACTTCTTTTTTAGCTGTGTATAGAAGGCATTAAATTAAACAACTTTTTTAAATACTTTTTTCAAAAAACTTAAAAATAGCCGAGTTACAGAAGTAAAAAATCTAAGTGCGGGCCTGGTAATCAAAATGTAGCCCTTTACTTTATATTGTTTTTCTCAGTTTTTTGTATGTGAGTCATGTATTTTACGGATCGGTCATCAGTTATTTATTGTGGCAATTCGCGGTGCGTCATTTGTTGCCTCTCTTTTTGAGTATACAGGGTGATTCCTAAGTTGATACTTCTTTTTTAGCTGTGTATAGAAGGCATTAAATTAAACAACTTTTTTAAATACTTTTTTCAAAAACCTTAAAAATAGCCGAGTTACAGAAGTAAAAAATCTAAGTGCGGGCCTGGTAATCAAAATGTAGCCCTTTACTTTATATTGTTTTTCTCAGTTTTTTGTATGTGAGTCATGTATTTTACGGATCGGTCATCAGTTATTTATTGTGGCAATTCGCGGTGCGTCATTTGTTGCCTCTCTTTTTGAGTATACAGGGTGATTCCTAAGTTGATACTTCTTTTTTAGCTGTGTATAGAAGGCATTAAATTAAACAACTTTTTTAAATACTTTTTTCAAAAAACTTAAAAATAGCCGAGTTACAGAAGTAAAAAATCTAAGTGCGGGCCTGGTAATCAAAATGTAGCCCTTTACTTTATATTGTTTTTCTCAGTTTTTTGTATGTGAGTCATGTATTTTACGGATCGGTCATCAGTTATTTATTGTGGCAATTCGCGGTGCGTCATTTGTTGCCTCTCTTTTTGAGTATTCAGGGTGATTCCTAAGTTGATACTTCTTTTTTAGCTGTGTATAGAAGGCATTAAATTAAACAACTTTTTTAAATACTTTTTCCAAAAAACTTAAAAATAGCCGAGTTACAGAAGTAAAAAATCTAAGTGCGGGCCTGGTAATCAAAATGTAGCCCTTTACTTTATATTGTTTTTCTCAGTTTTTTGTATGTGAGTCATGTATTTTACGGATCGGTCATCAGTTATTTATTGTGGCAATTCGCGGTGCGTCATTTGTTGCCTCTCTTTTTGAGTATTCAGGGTGATTCCTAAGTTGATACTTCTTTTTTAGCTGTGTATAGAAGGCATTAAATTAAACAACTTTTTTAAATACTTTTTTCAAAAAACTTAAAAATAGCCGAGTTACAGAAGTAAAAAATCTAAGTGCGGGCCTGGTAATCAAAATGTAGCCCTTTACTTTATATTGTTTTTCTCAGTTTTTTGTATGTGAGTCATGTATTTTACGGATCGGTCATCAGTTATTTATTGTGGCAATTCGCGGTGCGTCATTTGTGGCCTCTCTTTTTGAGTATACAGGGTGATTCCTAAGTTGATACTTCTTTTTTAGCTGTGTATAGAAGGCATTAAAATAAACATTTTCAAATACTTTTTTTCAAGAAACTCAAAAATAAAGTACTTACACTCATTTATTACACTATGGATCAAATACGGTCCTACATAATCTTAAAGCAGCATCCGCACTTTGACGACACTCACTGTAAATTAACACCATATGTACTAGTTCATTGTTTTCAAATTTTACCATTTTCACGTGTCACCAATTTAAAATTAACTTGCTTTAGAAAAACGCACCGTAGCGGATTGCCAAATAACTGATCATGACTAATAAGACAAACAACATAAAATATAGCAGGCTACGTTTTGATGACCAGGCCCGCCCTTAGATTTTGTACTTCTGTATCCCGCCTATTTTTAAGTTTCTTGAAAAAAAAGGTATTTGAAAATGCTGTTTATTTTAATGCCTTCTATACACAGCTAAAAAAAAGTATCAACTTAAGAATCACCCTGTTCATCAATTTCTGATTATAAATTTGCTCTTTATGAACTGTAGGTAATTGACCATTCTGAAATACAAATAATGTCTTAGGAAATATAATAAAATCGACCATGGTAACCGAGGATAGACGATTACTATGCCCTGTGTACTGCTCTCGATTTTTTTAGTTGCATAAGCAGCTATTTCTGCAGCCAGTTTTCCAAATTAATTTATTCTGACACTGGAAACTGCACCTCAGGCAAATTACTCTTGACCAGGGTTGCGACGATTTAAATCATTTGATTTTTTTCAATTTTAATCGTGATTTAAATAAAATTATAAATTGCTGTAAAAACAAGTTGCTGAAGCAAACAACTCATCAGGAAATTAAAAAAAAAGGAAGATAGTTTATTTAAAACGAAGTGTTTAGATACATTATGTAAGTGTAAAAACATAACTAATCGTCATCAGTCCAGCGTAAAAAATATTCATAAATTACGCTGCCGAAAATTTTCATGTCAATACAAGTTATTTTGTATGTCGCCGAGGAGATTTTCTAGCTGTAAATGTAGATAACAAATATTTTAGAGACAATACAATGAAAATAAGTGATTTTTAAGTTCATTATTGCCATATTCAAGGAAAAAATCAGTATAAATTGATAAAAATCAAAAAAAAAATTTATTCAAAAAATCAGATTTATTGATTTTTCAAAAAAATCGTGATTTATTGCAACCCTGCCCTTGACAAAACTATTTATATTTGGCCATAAAGACGTCCGATGTTCACAGAATAATGCCGAGTAGTATACAGATTTTTAATTAACTAACCAGCAAGTTTAACTGTGACATTGGCAGAAATAATTTTCCCACAATCATACTGGCCCGGTTACCTTATTTTTTAATTTACTAATCAGACACCTTTGATTGTGAGTAAATAATGCCTGCCAATATAATTTATGTCAAAGTTAAACTTGCTGGTAAATTGTGGTTAAGAATCTTTGTGCAAAAAAAGGTTGTGGTCCCAACACTATGTTGCCGACCTGCACTAAAGCGTGAAGTGTCTTGAAGTGTTATATTTACTGTCAGAAATTTTGACGCCTCTCAAATTTTCTTTATCCTCTATCTACAGGGTGTTACAAATTCGACATACCAGCATTGGAATCTCGGAAACTATAGGAGTTAGAGAAACGGTTAAATAGGGGCAAAGTTGAGCAATTCGGTGCTGATTATAATGCCGCTTTAAAAGTTTTCAAATTACGAATACTTCCGATTTTATTCGATAAAAACCGAAATTTTGCAAAATCGTTTTTATTTTTTCCTGAGCTCATTTGACTAGCTATTTAAAAATTAATGACAGTTTGTCATTGCCACTTTCTCTCCTCTACAAAATGACGTTACTAAACTAAAGATCCGCCGTTTCGTCTCCGAGCGGCCATCACCAACTTTACTTTTTTAAATACGGACCAGGATTTTTATTAACCGATTTTTAAACCCTCCAACCCTCAAAATGTAATAGCGATATTACTTTCGCATAATGACGAATTGTCCTTGCTTATTTTTTACACTCTTTGTCAGTCCGGTCCTGGCAACGAATTACAATATTAATTAAAAAGTTTATTTAAAAAAATGTTATTTATAAAAATGACGTAGATACCATGGAAGAACGCATACAGGTTGCATTTGGTAGAATAAGGAGAAGATCTGTTGAAAGGGCTGTCGCCAAAATTGGAAGAAAAATCGATCGTTTTATTGAGCAAAAAGGCAATCTCTTTGAACATTTAGAAAATTAGGATTTATAATTAGTAAATTTAGATATCTTAGAAAATTCTTATAAAATAAATTATATTACTTATGTATGAATGTTTTAAATAAAATAAAGTTTTCAATTAATATTGGGATTCGTTGCCAGGACCGGACTGACAAGAAGTGTAAAAAATATTAATTTAAAAAAATAAGTAAGGACAATTCATCATTATGAAAAAGTAATATCGCCATTACATTTTGAGGGTAGGAGGGTTTAAAAATCGGTTTAAAAAAATCCAGGTCCGTATTTAAAATAGTTAATTTGGTGATGGCCGCTCGGAGACGAAACGGCGGATCTTTAGTTTAGTACCTTCATATTGTAGAGGAAAAAAAGTGGCAATGACAAAGTGTAATTTATTTTTAAATAGCTAGTCAAATGAGCTCAGGAAAAAATAAAAACGATTTTGCAAAATTTCGGTTTTTAAAATCGGAAGTATTCGGAATTTGAAAACTTTTAAAGCGGCATTATAATCAGCACCGAATTGCACAACTTTGCCCCCATTTAACCGTTTCTCTAACTTCTATGGTTTCCGAGATTCCAATGCTGGTATGTCGAATTTGTAACACATCGCAACACACATCGTAACACATCGCAATCGCATCAATCATTTGAAACCTCTTCGCCTACAAGTACCGGCCAACCCAAAAATGGTGGTAATAGTTTTACTTTTCGCAAATACTTAAAGTTTAAATTTTTACGCTCGTATCTATTCGAACGCATTTGTCTAAAGTTTTGCTATGTTTGCAGTACATAGCTCTTGTCTTTTTAATAAACTAGTTTTTCTACGACTCTTTTTAACCCTAATTAATATTTCAAATTAGTCTTACCGTCATACGTAAGGTAATTGTCACGAATTTTAAATTATTTCACACAAAGCTGAAATACCTTTAAAATTATTGTTTTTGTTTAAGATGCGCGGGCTATAATAATATAGCTGTCCAAGCCATGGTTATTATAAGTTTTTCCACTACTAACACATTAACAAGATACTTATTTTTACCGTATTAATAATAATTATAAAAATGTATAGGCATATTTAAAAAATTACTTCTCTAAAAAATTTTAATCAAGTTACCTGTGCTTAGAATTGGAAAGGTAATTTATTTTTGTCATATCAGGTGGCTTCGTGAATGCCTATTTTTGATGATTGATGAAGTGACAGCCCTTTTTTATTTATTTTATTGTGACATTATTAATTTTAAGCTTTATTGCAACCAGAGTACTATTATCCTAACGAACATAGCACATCATTTTTTCTCATAGCTTATATTTATGATTTACAATAACGATACTTTACAACATTAAACATTTCTGAGAATCTGATATACATTGTCAATTAACTGGTTGCCTACCAAAAGCAATCAGGTTTTATGTTATTAATCAAAAACTCCGGTTATCTGGTTTCAAATAGATTGTTTTCATTAACACATCAACACATTAACCAGGCATGGTCAATAATAATTAGTGATAAGGTAGAGAAAACAGATTTCTAAGGTTAATAATTAATCAATAATGGTTGTTTTATAGGTTAGTAGTGGATTTTTTTTTCTCCATTTATATACCTAATTTACCACCAAATTCAACTTATACAATGACCGGCAAAAAGTTGGACCCATATGAAGAACTTTTTTATTATTGAAATTTTAAAAAAACTTTTTATGCTGATAGCCTCTGCATGATTGGTAACCTAAAAATTAATTTAGTATGTAGGTATGTTGGTGTCTGTAAATAATTTTAAAATGAGAAGTGTTTTTCCGGCGTACAGACAAGATTAAAATTGAAAAAGTTTTATGCCTCCGCTGGGATTCGAACCCAGAACCTCTCGATTACATGTCAAGCGCGCTGCCAATTCGCTACGGGGGGACCTGATATTCTCTCACCAACTTCGGTCATATAACTTATTCAATTTTATGTTAGTAGTAATAGTCTGGAATCTCCTGCGATTCACAGACCGGGGATGGTGTTATAAGGGGAAGGGGAACTCATTCACTACCACTGAACATTAAGACCCATTTTTCTATTACCCATGCTTCATCGACATATAGCGATATCTGCCGGAATCAGAAAGAGATCTCTGAACAGTGATTTCTAGCCGTAAATAATTTTTAAAATGTAGATATGTTGGTGTCTGTAAATAATTTTAAAATGAGAAGTGTTTTGCCGGCGTACAGACAAGATTAAAATTGAAAAAGTTTTATGCCTCCGCTGGGATTCGAACCCAGAACCTCTCGATTACATGTCAAGCGCGCTGCCAATTGCGCTACGGGGGGACCTCCCCGGTCTGTGAATCGCAGGAGATTCCAGACTATTACTACTAACATAAAATTGAATAAGTTATATGACCGAAGTTGGTGAGAAAATATCAGGTCCCCCCGTAGCGCAATTGGCAGCGCGCTTGACATGTAATCAAGAGGTTCTGGGTTTGAATCCCAGCGGAGGCATAAAACTTTTTCAATTTTATTCTTGTCTGTACGCCGGCAAAACACTTTTCATTTTAATTTAGTATATATTTTGTCGTGAAAATCTGGTATTAGAGTACAAGATATTGAAAAAAGTTATTTGATAGGTATTTCTGGAACTATATGCTTACAAAAAGCAGTTTTTTTTAAATTTTTAACAAGTTTTAACGTGTCTCCTAAAGTTTCTCTTACCAAATTGAAAATTAGAAAAAAGAATACTTGGAATCAATTTATTTATTTTTAGAAATTGATTCCAAGAATTATTTTTTCTAACTTTTAATTTGGTAGGAGCAATTTTAGGAGACACGTTAAAACTTGTTCAAAATTAGAAAGAACTGCCTTTCGTAAGCATATTGTTCCAGAAATACCTATAATTGGTAAATATGGTTGCTAGATACGGGGCCTGGACCCACCCAGTTACATGATAAATAGCTAAATTTTGCATTTTAGCAAAACAGTTTTTTAAGATAATAAAAATGTTTAAATAAAATGTTTACATATTGGCTTTTAATCATTTAACACATTTTCATCAAATTGATGGAAATATGAAAGTAACATTGGAAATTTTTTTAATATTAAAAAAAAACATTTTTTTTTGAATGTTTGTTTTAAACTTTGCACACCAGCATAAAATTAAAATCTAAACACTTTTTTTAAATAACTTTTTTCAATATCTTGTACTCTAATACCAGATTTTCACGACAAAATATATACTTTTCAATTTTCCAGACAAACGAGTAGTCACGCCACTAATGTCAAAACAAATTTTTAGGTTACCAATCATGCAGAGACTATCAGCATAAAACGTTTTTTTACAATTGCAATAATAAAAAAGTTTTGCATATGGGTCCAACTTTTTGCCGGTCACTGTATATATCTATTTAACTACCAAATTCTACTTATGTCTACCTATGGTCCTTCAACTAATACTGAAAATTCCAGAGCATCCATCGCTTCTTTTAGCCAATTTCAAACAACTTTAAAAAATACTTTTTAATAATATTACTAATTTGAAATATTCTAATGTACAGCTAATAGAAATAAACGCCGCGTTCGATCGAGTGTGACGTACTTAATGATCAGAAATGTTTTAAGTTTGATCGGCATATCGTGTATATCGCTATCTTCATATCCTTTTCTTTCACGAAATTTTTAATTTTTAAGGATATTTATGTATTTGTATAAAATATTCAAACTGTACCTTTTAGTGTAGGCTCCTATGACAAAAAGGTACCCCATAGAACACCTCAAAATTATAAAATGAAAATGATTTAAAAACATTCAAGAAATATATTACGCCCGCCAGACTAGTAAAAATTTGGTAATTGTTATTTTTTATGAACTTTTGAATTTTGCTAAAAAATATGATTTTTTTTTTCAAAACACCTGCTTGAAATTTATAGAATTTGTAGAAAATAATGTACCATTTTTGATAAAATTTGTCTGGCTGACAATTTTTGTTAATTACCTTCTGACAGACCTTTTGTTATAAATTATTTTTTTTTATGAAAATGCACGTCAACACCTCCTTGAATTTTTTTTTTAAATAAAGTTAAAGATCTCTTCTATCTATTGCAACTTTTGTTAATAAATTTTTCAGACTTCATTTTGAATGCGCAGCATTAATGTATCAAGATCAATCACTGGCATTTAAGAACACCTCGATAAAAAAAAACAACTGAAGCTTAAGTTGTCATCTACGCATAAAAATATTCCTGTCATTAAAAAAATGTTTTTTACCATGTCAGATTAAATTTTTAAGCGCCGTGACAGCGTTATTTCATAAAAAAAAATAAGCTTTTTCAAAAGCCGTGTCTAAACACCACCTTAATTTTTTTCTGAAAGAATGTTTGACATCTAATTTATGCACAAAAATTGGTCTGTCAGCAAATAAATGCTTTTTACAACGACAGGCTTCATTGTTAAAGTGCTGCGACCACATTTTTTAAAGAAAAAATATGGTATAATAGTTGCTAACTAAAAAAAAATGTTATTATAATTTAATAATGTAGATTCCTACTATACAGGGTGATTCACGTTGAGTGGCCTATTAGAAGATCTCGGAAACGAGTAAACTTATCTTTCTAAAAATTTGATAGCAGGTATAATTGGCTTTGAGCTTTTAAAATATTATATTTTGACGTTTTTATTACTTCCGGTTATACCGGAAGTTAATGCCAACTGTGCTATTTCAAATTCCTATATATTTCAGCATTTTTGGTTACCTTATTAAAATCTAAATAATGTAAATGTGCATAAGTCAATTTTTGTAAATGGAACACCCTATTTTTTTGCTTATTAACGTGTAGAGAATTAAATTTCCTATCTAAATGCTTAACATGTTACAATCCACATTTTTAGTCGTTTTGGAATTATGAGCAATTTAGATAAAAAATCTTAAAATTTCTGTTTGTGTTAATTAGACATTATTTTTGAAAAGAAGGCTTTGACTAGGATTTTCGTTTGACTTTGATCTTTATAGCCAATTTGTAAAGTAGGCTTTGACCAAAATGATTTTAAAACGAAAAGCCTTCTTTTCAAAAATAATGTCGCATTAACACAAAGAGAAATTTTAAGATTTTTTATTTAAATTGCTCATAATTCCAAAACGACTAAAAATGTGGATTGTAACATATTAGGCATTTAGATAAGAAATTTAATTTTCTACGCGTTAGTAAGCTAAAAATAAGGTGTTCCATTTGCAAAAATTGACTTATGCACATTTATTTAAATGGAAACATTGGCACAATTTTAAGAACTCCCTGTATAAAAAACGTGAAACCTAAGTAATTTAAACTAAAGATCTATGTATTACTTGAAAGATTACAAAATTTTAAATGTTTACCTTTATTAGTTTCAGGAGTTACTAAACCTTCTTCTCGGAGCGTTTTTACACAAAAAAATCCTTTTATAATTCATATCTCAAAAACGGTTAGAGATAGGAATAGATAGGTATTAACCAAAGTTATTTAGATTTTAATATGGTTATCAAAAATGCTAAAATATACAGGGTGTTTCATTTGAAATAGCAAAGATGGCATTAAGTTCCGGTATAACCGGAAGTAATAAAAACGTCAAAATATAATGCTTTAAAAGCTCAAAGCCAATTATGCCTGCTTTCAAATTTTTAAAAAGCTAAGTTTACTCGTTTCCGAGATCTTCTAATAGGCCACTCAACGTGAATCACCCTGTATACTTTAACACATTTTTCATAAAAACATTGTTTTTTACTATGCCAGACTTAATTTTTAAGCGCCATGACAGCGTTTTTTCATAAAAAAAATGTATAACAAATGAAGTCTGATAAATTTATTTATAAAAATTATCAGCCAGACAAGTTGCAATAGATAGAAGAGATCTTAAACTTTATTTAAAAAAAAATTCAAGGAGGTGTTATGGCGTGCATTTTCATAAAAAAAAATTATAACAAAAGGTTTTAGAAATTAATTAACAAAAATTGTCAGCCAGACAATTTTTTTCAAAAATGGTACATTATTTTCTACAATTGTATAAATTTCAAACAGGTGTTTTGGAAAAAAAATAATTTTTTTTAGCAAAATTTAAAAATTTATAAAAAATAACAATTAACAAATTTTTACTATTTTGGCGGACGTAACATGTTTCTTAAATGTTTTTCAGTCATTTTCATTTTATAATTTTGAGGTGTTCTATGGGGCACCTTTTTTGTCATGGGAGCTTAGACTATTTATTCAACGATTTTTTCTGACATGCCTACCTACTCTTTTATAATTATTTTTTTGTATTTTTGATCTCATAATCCATTTCTTGTCTAGTTTGTAGTAATATAAGACTCTCGTCCTAATAATTATTTTTATAAGTCTCAACTTATCTACATGTTTAAGAGTGAAGTCTAGTGATGCATTCGCCATTTCATTTTTTAATCAATATTTCTTATCCTTTTCATGTTATTTGAAAAGGGACCAAATACCCGTCCTTGAGTAGCAATTACCTACAGTTTTGAAGTAAATAAATTTTTATTAATGAATAATGAAAGATAAAGAACGAAATTTTGTGAAATTTGTCAATTTTTTCTTTTTCTGCTTTTATTACTCTATAAATTCAACGTTTAACTTTACATCGTAGGTAATTATTTTTCAAATATCGGTATTTGGCCGATTTTTGGATAAAAGAAAAGAGTAACGAATCATTAATCTAAACCGAAATGGCGAATGCGTCACTAAGGAAGGAATTTACCAGCTGATGCCAACCTTTGAATAAAAATACTGAACGAAAGCGAGTCTTAACAATCTCTTGGAGACTAGGATGGCATTTCAAAATGGTCAACTTATTCCCGGTCACTCAGGAACGTATCCCTACAAGAACGTTTTTTTAATTATTTCAAACGATAGTACATTTGATAGTGGTATTTTAAAATGACTATTATTCCGCCTTGGACGTAGTAATATGGATAATATTTAAACTCCTTCCTCCTCAGTCTTTTTATTTTCAAAGATTCCGGTGCAATGGTGGCTCCTAGTGGCGGCTTGGAGAAACGCTGTTAACGGTCACGTTCCAAACTTGGACTGGTGTGCCTGTAATAGTTAACTACCGAGTAAACAATATACAGGGTGATTCCTAAGTTGATACTTCTTTTTTAGCTGTGTATAAACAACATTTTCAAATACCTTTTTCAAAAAACTTAAAAATAGCCGAGTTACAGAAGTAAAAAATCTAAGTGCGGGCCTGGTAATCCAAACGTAGCCCTTTACTTTATATTGTTTTTCTCCGTTTTTTGTATGTAAGTCATGCATTTTACGGATCGGTCGTCAGTTATTTATTTTGGCAATTCGCGGCGCGATGTGGTTTTCTGAAGAAATTAATTTTAATAAATTGGTGAAAATGGTAAAATTTGAAAACAATGAACTAATTATGGTGCTAATTTACTGTGAGTGTCGTAGAAGTGCGGATGTACACCCAGAAGGTTTCCTAATGTTATTCAACGGGCAAGTTAGGCAGAACCGTATTTGATTTGTAGTGTAATAAATGAATGTAAGTACTTAATTTTTGGGTTTTTTGAAAAATGGTATTTGAAAATGTTGTTTATTTTAATGCCTTCTATACGCAGCTAAAAAAGACGTATCAACTTAGGAATCACCTTGTATTTACTTGCTTTTTCATAAAGAGAACACTTGACAGATACGCACAGTCCAATAGTTTATACCCAAGAAAATCTACGCAGAAAATAATATCAAAATGATCTCTAATAATATCAATTACAACAATATTGCACTTATTATTTCACACGAATGAATGCAGGCTCTATAATATTAAAAGAACGCAGACTAGACACGCGGATTGATGAGTACTGAAAAAAATGCGAAGTAAGCGCGTAAGAGAACACATACTAACGGCATCGATATCAGGTTCTGTAACAATAATCTCTTGACGGATTTTAGCTAATTGAAGGACAACAAATTGTCGTCTTCAGTGCAGAGCTGGGCAAAGCACCAGCGGCGGCGCCAGGGGGGGGTCAGGGTGGGCACCGGCCCACCCTAGAAACATGAGTGCCCACCCTGGTGCCCCCCCAAAATTGATGGATTCGGTTTTGTAAAGGAATTTCCAGACTGGGGAATGGGAACTTGGCTAGGAAAGCTTTGATGAAAAAAGTATGATAGTTGGAGGAGACCGTTGACCTTTTTTTTTAAACGTCGTCACTTTTAATAAGAAAAAAACGGGTTTAACGGTTTAACATGGTAAATCGGAGGTTGGTTTCTTTGGATAGAGAATAAAAAACTAAGATAGGGACGAAAAAATCGTCCATTTTCTCAAAGAGACTAAAGTAACAACATAAATAGGAAGACAAAAATCACAAAGTCATGGCCTCAATCATATAATAAAATCAACTATGGTGACATGTTTCGCTCTTTACGGAGCATCATCAGACCTTCATTAAAATCAATAAATGAAATAACACATTAAAAACAAGACGAGTACCATGTCAAAACAAACAGGTAACCTGTTTGTTGTTGTTGTTTGTTTTGACATGGTACTCGTCTTGTTTTTAATGTGTTATTTCATTTATTGATTTTAATGAAAGTCTGATGATGCTCCGTAAAGAGCGAAACATGTCACCATAGTTGATTTTATTATATGATTGAGGCCATGACTTTGTGATTTTTGTCTTCCTATTTATGTTGTTACTTTAGTCTCTTTGAGAAAATGGACGATTTTTTCGTTAGTTAACTTTTCTTTTTCGCGAAATTTTTGTTTGGTGTCAGATCATAATATTACAATATTTATTGATTCCTACATCTAGCTTAAGTTAAGTAGTTGTTTTTTCATGGTGATTTTAAATTTATATTTAAGTAAAAGTAATAATTTTCGTTATCTGTTTTGGCATTTGAAAATACGACCATTATGATCTGACATGAGGATGGTATAATTTGGCGAATATATGGGATTATTATTGTTTTAAAACTGGTTTTATTCATTTTACTTTAAGTATTATTTTGTTTTAATTATTTGGCGTAAAATATGTCTATTTAGTTATAATAAATTCTTTTAGCTTAAATGTGTTTTTTTTATTGATGATGCATTACGTTTCTTGCCTCCAAGGGTCCCTGGCGTAGCTACTCAAGCTTCTTCTTTCCAAAATTCCTCATAAAAAAAGGTCCTCTGTTCTCCCAAAGAAAAAAGGTCCCTGGTCCAAAGTAACTTCTGAAAAAAAAGTTTCTGAGGTGGCTTTCCCAAAGTGACTTCTGGCAAGGCCTACTGCGTGTTATCGCAAAATTGCCTTAAATTTTGCAAAAGATGGCCGCTGTTAGTGCTGTCATCAGATGCCATCAGTTCTTGTAAAATATAAGGTTATTTCGCACAAATATGAAGTTGGCCTTCCCAGCCTTTGATTAAACTTGGTAAGTACTTTTAATTGCCGTATTTATTGATATATGATTCTAATAAACTAGCTAGAGGGCGCAATTTGTAATAGTAACATTTTCTTATTTTACCCAGAAAACTTAACTTAAATCATACGGTATAACTATGAGGTCATAATCAGAAAGTAGATTAAATTCGCAAGAAAAAATTTGAAGACCGCAGTTCAACATTCATTTCAAAATTATTGCCAAAAGAATAATAATGGAAGAAGTGATAGCTTTCATAGTTATGTCATCAAGTATTCCATGACAAAAAATATTTTTAACTTTTATGATTATGTAAGTTTGTCACTCATTATTCCAATGGCCCAAAAACTAATTAATGGTATAATCATCGAATACTTCTAAGTTAGACATATTATTCGTAATATGGTGCTTTAAAAATAAATCTAGGTAGCTGTGAAAAAAAAATAGCAGATTTCCAACTGATTTAATTTTGACAGGTGTAGATTCTGTTTAACGGTTTTATCTAGATTTATTTTTTAAAGTACCATATTAAAACTATGCCTAAATTGTAAATTTTCCTTAATTTTATTATTAATTCTAAAGTAGTTTTTGGACCATGAAGTAATGAGTAACAAACTTGCACAATCATAAAGTTTAAAAATATTTTTTTGTCGTGGATTGCTTGACAACGGAACTATGGAACAATCACTTCTTTAATTAAAGTGGGTAAAGTTATTCTTTTGGCAATAACTCTGAAACGAAAGAAGATATTAAACTAGGGTCTTCAAATCTAATATACTTTCTGATTATGATGTCATAGTTGTGTCATTCTTGAAAAAAGCTTCAATTTGAGGTAACCAGGAAAAAATTACTTTTTTATAAATATATTAAATTTTTTTTCCTAATAACAAAATTAATACAAATGATGTTTATTCTCCACCCTTATTAGTTTAACCTAAATATAATTTGTTGTTTCTGTTTTTGTATGAAACTCTCCCAAATGTCATACTCCGTTATCATAACCAACCATATTTGTGGAAGAAGATAAGAATTCTACCTGCAAATAGTGCAAATTCCTAAATTTTACTACTTCTAATTGTTGCATATAGGTTAAATTGTTTATTTCCGATCAATTAATATTAATTTAAGTTCTGGAAACTGAAAAAATATAAATCTTTTTACGTGTAACTAACTACTGGCATCATTACCGTTATCAGAATATAATACTTCGTATCAAACACTAGAGGCGCTGCAAGTCGGCGCATGCATGAATGTTGATTCTCCTTAACGATGGGTCATTACAAAGCAACAACGTAAGGGTACGGTTGGGGTACGGGTACGGTAAGGGTACGATGTAAACAAAATGCACCCACTGAAAATGCACCTTTTTTCAAGAACGATCCAGTTACACCGTGTGATTTAAGTTTTCGGAATTAAATAAAAAAAATGTTATTATTAGAAATAAATCTGTAGCGAAAAAGTTATCAAACAGCGGTTTTCACGTTTTTTTCTTACAAACTTAATCTACTTTCCAATAATTATGATGTCCTAATTATACCGTATATAATTTAAGTTTTTGGTATAAAATCAAAAAAACTATTATAATTACACATTTTTTGGATACGATTATTAAAAGTACTTACCTTTCCCCTCTAAACACGCTTAAGTTTACTAAAATCGGATAAGTCGTTTAGAAGTTACAGCACTTTAATTGATTACACTTTCAATAGCTTTCCGCACTCTTATCAGGGTCGATACGTCAATGAGCCTTAAATTAAAATGATCCAGAATTGGCTTTTCAATAATGTTACTAAAGTTATACCTTCGCGTGGAAATTTTTGGGGAAATTTAGAATATTAATATTTAATTGGGCCCTCTTGCGGTAAAATGCGGAACTTAAAAATTATTTCAAGGATTTTCTCATAGTCACTTTCATTACGATTTGTTTCCTAAGTTTCTATATCCAGTAACAGTGGCGTAGCCAGAGGGGGGCTCCTTATTTTTAATATTTATTTGCTCAGGTATGCTTATTTCATAAAGTATTTTAATATATAGGTTTAAAATTATTTATATTAGTGTATTAGTATAACTCCCTACAAGTTTCTATAAAAATATTATTTATTTTTTCTAATTTAAAATTTTTTAGATCCCTTTAGGTCCCCCCCCCCCCCCCCCCCAAACTAAATTTCAGGCTACGCCACTGCCCAGTAGTTTCCGAGATATGGCCGGTGGCCACCCTTACTGAATCACCCTGATCAAATTTCGATCCATGATGACATTCAGGCACAAGAAATCGAAATAAAAACAAACCTATCCAATTTGTACTTATTTCATCGCCCATATTCATCATTAATGTAACATCAGCAATGTCTGCTCGTCTACGATCACCTTTAGTCAGAAGGGTGCTTTTTGTTCTTGTTGTCAGATCGTGCGCATGCTAACTTGAAGCACCTCGCCCCAAGCGACCGGAGCACCTGTTACTCTCACTCTGCTGCCGTCCCTGCATCGCATTCTCATTGTTCGTCTGCCGGCCGGTCTGATAAGTATTTCGTCCGTTAGAATTGTTATATTGGTTTTCTCGCGCGTTTTTAATCTATTTATTTGAAATTAAAATGTCTGAACAACCACAAGACAACGCCACCCCCGCGGTTAATGGAGACCACAATGGCGATAACAAAGAAAAAGAAGTTACCGAAAATGGCACAACTGGTGAAACCACCGCCGAACCTGTTGCCGACAACGAAAACGAGGCACCAAAAAAAGAGATGAGGGCAGTGGTTTTGAACGGATTTGGAGGGCTTAAATCCGTAAAAATACTCAAGAAACCCGAGCCAACGGCCAGCGAGGGTGAAGTCGTGATTAGAGTCAAAGCGTGGTAAGTTTTTATGTTCCTTTTCATTCATCATTTCTTTTCAACTTCTCTGCCTATACTTTTCCGACCTTCGGGCGTTAAGGAAGCTGTTACTGTTAAAATACGTTTAACAATTTTTTGCACCGTTTATTTATAAACTCAATTGTGTTTTTATCCGTTAAATTTTTTAAATTTTATTGTGAAGTGAACATATGGAATGGAAACCGATCAATAAAACGGAATACTGAACTAACTGAACCCTTATCACTCCATTTATTTCGTTTACGTTTACGAACGCGGAGTTTTCGGGCTACGAGGTGTGGCCAATAAATTAAAATAACAAATAACTGCCTTTCTGTGCTGGTGACTTTATGGCTGGAAAAGGCAAAATACTACTTGTTATGCGATCGCCAGAATTATTAGTTAATTTCATGTCCCATGATCGTAAATAAAAGTGCTAAAGTTATTAGGTATTTGTCGTATTATTCAGTTTTATTATATTAATAAGATTTACACATTTGGTTGGGGGTCGTATGTTGGATTAAATCAGGGCGTAGCCCAGACAAACATATTCGCCCTCTTGGAGTGTCAGAATGGCAGATTTTAAGGGTATTGGCTATACAGGGCCGTAGCCAGAACCAAATTTTTGGTAGGGCTATTCGATTCCTTACCAAGGCCCATATTCTCACGTTGAAATATAATGATATTTGATTTTTAAGGGACGCTGTAGAATTTTTTACATTTTAGAACAACCGACATCCGACATGCTTCATTCATATTCATATATTATATTTATTATAAGCAGTGGCGTAGCCAGAAAATATGCTAGGGGGGGGGGGGGTCTGGGTCTGATTGGGCGTAAAAGTAGAACATTTTTTTCTGAAGAAAGGGACAGTTGGGACTACGTGGATTTCATGATATTGTACCTAGGAGAGAACACGGAAAAGCGCCGCAGGCGAAACATTTTCGGGGCCACGCCCAAAGTTCTTTTAAAATTCACCTAACTAAGTACTAACAAATTTCATTAAAATTTGTTTTTGTAAATGTTTTTTTATTACTTTTGCGTAAATCTAGTGCAGTTTTTGGTGCAAATTCTTAGGTTTTGAAATACTCTTTCTTAAGTGCCGTTTTATATATTCATAATAAAGCATTCTCGTTTCTTCCCGCACTATTTTTTTTAAATTATAAATCATAACACTCTTTCAATAAAAAATGTTTAGTTTAATTTTTTTCTTTAAAAATAAATACCTAATTGTTTTTTGTTTTTGTTGTAAAAATATTTTATTGCATTAGGTTATATTTTTGTTGATTTAAAATAGCTCTAAAAAAGGGAAAACGGAACAGACAGGGGCAGGACAGGACTCTACCCGTATGACGAAATTATTTAATTAATTTTATTTTATTAAACTTATCAAATAACGTGCAGTCATTTTTGACACTTATTTTTTCTATTTCAAAATCTTTTTTACCAGGGCTCAATATATTTTTAATAAAAAAAGCCTCAAAATTACAATGAATTAAAAAAGTGATGACAATTAACAGAAGAAGCTTTGCAATTTTGAAAAACTATTTATTATTTGAAAGATTTTTTTGTCGGTGTTTTACTTTTATAGCAAGTTTACACAAAATTGGTAATGACCATTGTGTATCCCTGTACTGCAGTGGCGGCGCCAGAAAAATTGTAATGGGTTGGTACAAGTGGGCCCGATATTTTTAGAATATGGGCACAGAATCAGCTATACCGGGTCCGCCAACGTGGCGGGGATGGAAGATTAAATCATTATCGAGGAGCTTATCAAAAATACTAAACCAGCATAAGGTATCGACTTAAAAGCGGCATATTTTAAAAATATGTTACATTATACAGGGTGACTCAAAAAAGTGTGGCGGACTAAACTTGCATTTTTTTAAATGGAACACCCTATATATTATATTAGTTTCTAATTCCCTATACAATTCCACGTATATTTTGTATAAAATGTCATATGTCTAAATTCAATTGTTTTTGAGTAATTGACGTTTAAAATATGGCATTTTTTGACTTTGACAGGCTGTAACATTGGAACGGTTCATCTTATGGTTTTCACCTCCCTATCTTAGTTTTTCATTCTCTATCCAAAGAAACCAACCTCCGATTTACTATGTTAAACCGTTAAAACCGTTTTTTTGGTTATTATTATGCTGGTTTAGTATTTTTGATAAGCTCCTCGATAATGATTTAATCTTCCATCCCCGCCACGTTGGCGGACCCGGTATAATACTTCCCTCGATCAAATATCAGTTCTAAAAAATATATCCCCTTTTTTCCAACACTCCTCTCTGATCATAAATAACTTCTAAAAAAAGTACGCAACGAGTTGGTAATGGGTTGTCACAAACCGTAAACAAAAATAAAAAATGGACACACCGACACAATATCCATTTATAGTCTCAAATCTTAAAACAAGTGTTGACATAATTTGGACACAAAGAAATGTGTCCGAGTTCGAGCACAATTTGCGTCTTCCCTTAGTTTCAGGGTGGGCGCCAGCTTAATTCCTCTCTGGCGTCGTCGCTGCTATACGGATCTAAATATGTATTTTCTTGGAAAAAGTTCTGTGAGTTGTGGGGAATTCCCGGTAGATAATATTAACCTCGCTAAAAAGCACACATTTTTGTCAACCCTTTATAATATAAAGTAAATGATTCATTTTGAAGCCATTGTTTGTGGTCAGTTTCCGTTTGCATATTAATTATGTATTTTTTTTAAATTAATACTTTACAATATTTAATTTGCTTAATTAGTGACATTAAATTTGTAATCGTTCTATTTTTGTAATTATTGTTATTATGATTAACCATGACTGAAAATAAACCTGGTTTACTGATAAGAAGTCAGTCTGTTTAATTCCACTATTATTATTACAATTATTTATTAATCATTTTAGTAGACGTGCCACATAAACAACATACATAAACAACTTATTAATATGCCAAACATAAAGAGGAAGCGTCAAAATGCAATGCAACATGCAAAATAATCCTATTCTTTTACATATTGATTTAGTATCGTTTAAATGCATTTAATTAATAATAATTATTAATTACATTAATTATTAATGTAGGGTAAACCCGGTAGAGATGGCGCACATTTTTTCAAAGTCGCACAAAAATCAGATTTACAATTTTTAGGTAGGAATTATTTTTTATATGATTATACTGAGTAAAATAAAAGTAGATGATACAAAAAACAAAACTTAATTTAATTTTAATGACCATAAAATGTATTTTAAAAAAAAGCAGAAAAAAACCATCTCACCCCATGGGTATGGGTGAGATGGCGTAAACACATAATGTAAAAAAAAACAATTTTTTTGCAAAAAATAAAAGTAGAGGATACGAAAAAAATTCCGTTAATTTAACTGAACAAGACACGGTTCTCTTTTTTTATCAAAATAAGAGAAAAGTCCATCTCTGGTTGAGATGGCGCTCACACAAAATATAAAAAAAAAATAACTAAATATTCAAATTTTGTCTCGTGCCACATCGCAAGCAACAGTTCGAAAACTTCGTGCAACTTTCATGAAGCCATTTGTTGCAAAAAACGCACTGCAGCCAGTCTTCTTGACTTCTAGTGGTTTTGTAGGTATCCCCACAGCCAACACACTCAGTTTCGATATCGTTGTCATGGATGCTGCTATATGAATCGCTTTGTGAACCAACAGCTACGTCACTCTTTGACGAAGAAATACTACAGTAGTCTCTTAATTTGTTTGTGATGCCTCTATTAGATCCTGGCATTTTTAAGATCTTGTTATACTTTTTCCCGTTTTTTTTTCCTTTTGCATCAACAGTTTATTTTTTAGTTTTGCTAGCGGTGTATCGCTTTCTGAAGAAGAGTCGCTGTAGCTTCTTACTTTCTCCGCCTGGCTGTTAGTAGATTTTTTTTAATTTTTCGTAGCTTCCTTTCGTGTTTTTTGTGGAACAATTTAACTTTGTTTTCTGCTAGAGCTTTCTTTTTTAACATATTTTCGGGAGATGTAAATATCTCAGCAAGCTGCAAGCTAATTATTTTAGCAGTTTAATCTAATAGATTGGGTGAGATGGCGCACCAACATAGGGTGATATGGCGCGCGCCATGTAACCCAACTTGCATTGGGTGAGAAGGCTCGGTCACGTACTCGGGAACAAATAACAATGTGAATGATTTTAAGGTTAGAAAACAAACTATATGCTCATTTCAAAGCGACAATATTACAACTGGTAAAAACTTTGGCTAGTTTCATACCCAAATTATTAAATTACTTATTATCTAGAAAAAAAAGGATATGCCTGAAATATATAAAGGAAAATTAAAATAACTCCAAATGATGGGCGCGAGGTGAACGGTATAGACGTTTACTTACAAATGAAGGCATCTAGCGATGGCCACGTCGCCTGATATTATTTTGTTTAGGGATATATTGCACTGCGCCATCTAACCCGCTGCGCCATCTCTACCGGGTTTACCCTATCTCTATGGCGAATCAGGGGGGGGGGGGGCTATGGGGCTGCTAATTTATTTTCCTGAAAGCTTAATAGTTCTCCCAAGATACGGCCGGTGTCCCCTTTTGGTTTCTTTTCTTTTGAATTCGACTTTTTACCTCTTCGTTCGCTGCCAGGGCCGTTCCCGAGGGGACCTACAGCTTAACGTGGGTTCCGAACCACGATCCTCAGTCATGCGACACTCCCCCCCTTCCAAGGGCTAACCCTCGATTTCTTGCGTCATTGCATGACCTACCGATTGGGAAGTGTGTACCTTCTTCCGCCCCCCACGATATATCCGATCTCATCCGGCCTGGTTACCGGCGCGAATGAGGTGGATTGGGAGATAATACATTTTACACTCTTCTCTGCATTGGTAAATCTACTAAAATTCGTACTTACTTTTTGTTATTGTGCGTATGCCCACTCCGAGGATCGAACTCGGAACGCCTCGGTCGAATGCCAGTGACTCACCGTTGAGCCACCGCCGCAGTCCCCTTTTAGTTGTACACCCGATCCACTTGATGTAGGAGGAAACACGGTATCAATTTTTTTAAATATTTTTGTGGCAAAATACCGATAATTAATTAATAATTTATTTCTAACAAATTTTTCAAACAATTTTTTTTAGATATTGGTAATTTAACCTTACTCTGTACGTCGCAATTTTTTTTTAAATTAGCTACTATACTTATCAGTCATGTGACGTATGTCAATATCGATCACCATGTACCCTTATCAGCCCCCCCCCCCCCCCCCCCCCCCCTAGAAATACCTTTTATAAGAATAAAAAATATACAGGTTGTTCCAAAAAACAACTTTACGCCACAGTTCATTTGTTTTAAGGCAAGTTCTTGTTTAAATAACAATTTTAGATTCTATGGTCAAACTTAAACAAGATGGCTATATTGGTTTTAATAAAAATACAGGGAAACTCAAAAAATAGGCCCCTGTTCAGTCCTGGTTGGATGACCCTATACATAAAATCGTAAAAAAATTCTTTAATTTTTTCTATTTGCTGTATCTACAGGGTCTCCCAAAAGTCCCGCATAAAATTAATATCAATTAAAGGAAAAAGATCTAGGAAAAACGCTCGGACCCGTAAATTTTTATTTTTATTTGTGCATTTTTTGACATAAAAAATATTATACAGGGTGTCTCATAGAACTGTCGTCACGTCTTTGACAATTTTTTTTAATGGAACACCCTATATATTGTATTATTTTCTGATTCCCCACAAAATTCTACGCTTATGTTATAAATGTCATGTGCCTTAATTCAATAGTTTTTGAGATATTGACGTTTAAAATATGGCATTTTATCTTAGTTTTTTATTCTCTATCCAAAGAAACCAACCTCCGATTTACCATGTTAAACCATTAAAACCAGTTTTTTAGTTTAACATGGTAAATCGGAGGTTGGTTTCTTTGGATAGGGAATAAAAAACTAAGATAGGGAGGTGAAAACCATTTTTCTCTAAGATGAACCGTTTCAATGTTACAGCCTGTCAAAGTCAAAAATGCCATATTTTAAACGTCAATATTTAAAAAACTATTGAATTTAGACACATGACATTACAACATAAGCGTAACATTTTGTGGGGAAGCAGAAAATAATACAATATATAGGGTGTTCCATTAAAAAAAAATCGTCAAAGACATGACGACAGTTCTATGAGACACCCTGTATAATATTTTTTTATGTCAAAAAATGCACAATTAAATATAAAAATTTACGGGTCCGAGCGTTTTTCCTAGATCTTTTTCCGTTAATTGATATTAATTTTATGCGAAGCTTTTGGGAGACCCAGCATAAATGTAAAATTATGAATTTTTAAATTTGTTTATCTTAATAATATGTTTTTGCCGTTCTGCCCTTCTTTCGAATTAGGCTTTTTTCCTCTTCGTTCGCTGCCAGCGCCATTCCCGAGGGGACCTACAGTTTAACGTGGGTTCCGAACCACGATCCTCAGTCATGCGACACCCCCCAAGGGCTATCAACCCTTGGTTTACTGCCATTGCATGACCTACCGATTGGGGAGTGTGTACCTTCTTCCGCACCCCACGAGATGTCCGATCTCATCCGGCCTGGTTACCGGCGTGAATGGGGTGGGTTGGGAGATGATACCTTTTACACTTTTCCCTGCATTCTTAAATCCACTAAATTTCGGACATACTTTTTTTATTATACGTATGCCCACTCCGGGAATCGAACCCGGGTCGCCGCGGTCGAATGCCAGTAGCTCTCCCTCTGAGCCACAGCCGCGGTTAATATGTTTTTGTGCGCGTTAAATTTAAATTTAAATTTTACGTTTTTGAAACAATTTTTATCGCATTTTCGAAATAAAAAGACTTAAATACTTCTGTCTCTGATAAAATTACATATTAAACTATTTAACAACACAATTTATTAAACAAAAATTAATATAGGCCCTGTATCAAACAATCCCCGCATTTCTACGGTACGTACCGCTACTGGTAAACGTTGTAAATGCTAGGCGCTAATGAAAAATACCAAACAGCAATTTTTAATGACCCCTCTCTTTCTCTTGATCTAGTATTTATAAACCCAGATTTTGCTATTGCCAGATAAGCTTGTCATGTCTACTACCTTAATAAAATATTAAACCAACTTGCCACCCACCTACTTACATATTTCCTTTCGCCTTCAGACATCCCCGAAAATAATTTTCATTCTTCATTCATAAAAATATTTTATCTGTTATTAAAATTCCTTGCTTAATTTAACTTTCAGTTTGCTTATAATCTTGACTGGCAGGACCGGAAGTACTTCATAACTTAACATGACAAGGGCACTTGCTTTGATGGGTACCACCAATAAAGTTATCAGTTATCAAGCTGTATCAGTGTTAAATGCTTCTTTTTATTATGTTCTTAGGACTTTGTGGTGCTTCTGTATTTTGTTTTATTAGTTTGTTAGGGTCATTTAAAGTGGAGAAGCTGTAAAATATTTTATTGCGGTTAGAAGGTTGACGTTTGTTAGGTCCCTTAATGCATGCCTTGTTTGTATTAGTCGGAGATGGGAGCAGCGAAAAACATGCTCTTTTTTGAAACGAAGAAACTTATCTTATTCTTATTATATTATCCAGGAACTATGTATAGTTTATATTTTTACCAAAAATTACCTTAGTAGTTTCTACAAGGAGTGGATATCAATACTCCGGGGAGGGGGGGGGGGGGGGGGCTCAATGGGCGTAAGTGGGACATTTTTTTTTCTACATGGTATTTCATGATATTGTACGTAGTGAAGAAGGTGGAAAAGCGCCGCAGGCCAAGAATTTTCGGGGCCACGCCCAAAGTTCGTTTAAAAATCACCTAACTACTATCAAATTTCGAAAATTAAATTATTACCTCTCAGTGTAAGAATAGCCATAGCTATAGCTATATTGTGCTAAACTTCACTCTTTGTATGTATGTTTATATCAAATAAAATACGTTTATTATTATATTCCTAGCTGGCTCTTTATTAAAAAAAAAACATTTTTTATATTTGTGAAAAATATGAATATTGGTGTCAATCCAAAATTTTAACTTAAGACGTATGTATGACTCTAGCCAGCGTTTTTCGGGCTCGGTTTTTCATGATTAAAAATAAAGTTAATATCGCACACCACGCCAAAATTGATGATTTTTTCAGAAATCATGTATTTTGCAAATTCTTAGTGTTGAAATACTCTTCTTAAGTGCCGTAACAAAGCATTCTGGTTTCTTCCCGCACAATTTTTTTTATTATAAATTATCACACTTCTTTCATAAAAATGTTTCAATTAAAATGTTTACTTTAATTTTTCTCTTTAAAAATAAATACCTAATTGTTTTTGTTGTAAAAATATTTTATTACATTGGGTTATATTTTTATTGATTTAAAATAGGTCTAAAAAAGAGAAAACGGAACAGACAAGTAAATAATAGAAAAATACTATAAAATATTATTCTTTTTACTCGTTTTCCTATAAAATTGCATCATAAATCAATAACTAAAACGATATGCGGCCGAAACTTAATCTCTATATAAAACAGGACTTAAACGTTTTCTACAAGACCTTTGTAATCTAAGCCAAGAATACATTATTTAAAAATTTAAATTACCAACCAATTACCAAGCGTGAGACGAAAAATTAGGTTGCAATTAGACTATAGAATATATCTATCTGCATCACATTTGGTCTTTTGCAGAATAACAGGCAAGGAGCGATCTATTTAAGTATTAATAAAAATAAACAAAGTCTTTTATAAACCATAGCCAATTTAATTTATTTGGTCTGCTAAAGAGTATTTTCCTGTTTGCGCAAAAATAATAACGACGAGAGACAAGCAAAACAGCGGTAAAATTCGTTTTAAAAAATTAAAAACTGCTCTTGTACATTAGGTAATATTAACTAAATATCTATCGGACGAGCCTAATAAATATAGGGTGTTTCATTTTAATAAACATAGTTGTATTTAAAAAAAATTTCACAGAGAATACCCTGTACAATATTTTAGGTACTTAAAGATTTAAGACACCCTATAACAGGGTTTTACAAGTGTATGTGCGTACAAGGGGATCTCGAAAACGGTAAGAGATACGAAGTTGGTTAAATTGAGACAAAGTTGCGTATTTTGGGGCTTAATAATTTGGTGGAAGAAAATTCTAAATATTCCGAATACCTTCGGAGATATCCGAAAAAACCCGAAATTTTTAGTTTTAGTTTTTAATTTTTGTCGGGTTCATGTTTGACTTGGGAAAATAACAAAATACACTTTCTCATAGCCGTTCTACGCTTTAGAAATTTAAAACAATTTAAAGATTTTTAAAATTTTAACGTTTTGTCATCAAATATCATCATTAGTATTTCAAATTATTCGTTCTTTACTATTACAGCCCTGGCAATTATTTTTAAGATAGGTTACTGAAATAATAAAATTACATTACAGGAAGTTATGGCGTTTAGGCCATTTTATTTCAATAAGAGTTACCGTAACAATACTCTAGGAAGTACATAAGTTTCTAAGGCATGAGAAGTAATTCTATTTTTTATTAGTATTTTATTTATTTTATTAATATAACATCTTAATTCCTATGGTTTTTGCCTTAGACCTAGACAGAAAAAAATTAATGCTCCCGAGTAAAGAAAAAGGTAACTGGAGTGTTAGTCTAGTTATGTTACTATAATACGCTTAAATTTGTTTCAAAAACAATTTCAATTTTTTTATTGTTTATACCAGAGGTTCCCAAAGTTTTTTCTATGGCGCCCCCTTTTGGGAATCAAGAAATGGTCGCGCCTCCATTATACAGATACAAGTTGTATTAATTTTGCAGTTTTTGAGAGCTCTCGTGCTACCTCTAATGCTGCTTAGCGCCCCCCCCCCCAGGGGGGCGCTTGGGAACCCCTGGTTTATACGGTCTGATAATACCCGTTTCTGGCGAAACATGTAACAAAAATAAACCAGACAGAAAAATATTTGAGGCCGAGACTTTTGGTCTTTTCTCTTACAAAATATCAAATTTCAGGCCTTTTTAGTAAAAATCTAAAAATTCAAGCAAAAATCTTTTTTTTTTGTTGGTCTTAATGACATCACAATGACTTGAAAAAATGTGTTATTAGATGACAAAACGTTAAAATTTCAAAAACTTTAAATTGTATTAAATTTGTCTAAAGCTTAGAAGTCCCTAAAACAATTTAAAATTCCAGGTCCGTATTTAAAGAAATTGACTTGAGGTTGATATTTAAAGAACGAAACGTTGAGTTTGAAAACTAATAACGCCATCTTGTAGAACATAAAAGACGGCTATGAAAAAGTGTTTTTTGTTTTTTCCCAAGTCAAAAATGAAGGCGCAAAAGATTAAAAACCAAAAATAGAAATTTCGGTCCTAAAATACGCAACTTGGCCTCAATTTAACCATCTGCGTAACTCTTACCATTTTCAAGATCCCCTTGTACGCACACGAATTTGTAGCCCCCTGTATATAAAATTTTCTAACAGTTTAAGAAATTCCAACATTGGCAATTGTTTCCTAAGGGATAAATATATCAATCATTAAAAACCGGAGGTGGATATCATATGTAGTTCAGAAAATATTAACTTTTAAAGTTAGGCGAAATTTTTCTTGTTCGATAACAAATGACCAGCATTTTGTGTCTGTTTAAAGGTTGGAGACAATGACGTTTCTTGAACGGCAGTAGAGTTTTGGACTTGCATTGTCTTTATTTGTTTAGAATCACTACGATTCAACTGGTAAGCATCCAGTCGTCTTCAGGTGAATATTAAATAAGTACGGTAACTACAGCTCTATTTATACTAGGCAGGTGTTGTGACGCATGATTAGTGGGCGGAGTCATGCGTGTCATGCTCGATGAATCATGCGTTTAACTCTTGGGTGGTCTTATTCCAAGATTAAATTTAGTCCAGGTTGCTTTGGTGGGCCTTCATTGGATATGAGAAACGTCTGGAAACCCTTGTTAAGTAAATGTAATCTTGGAATAAAACCACCCAAGAGTTAAACGCATGATTCATCGAGCATGACTCATCAAGCATGACTCATCACCCAACAACACGCATGACTCCGCCCACTAGTCATGCGTCACAGCACCTGCCTAGTATAAATAGTAGTTACCGTACTTATTTAGTATTCACCTGAAGACGACTGGAGATGCTTACCAGTTGAAACGTAGTGATTCTAAACAAATAAAGACAATGCAAGTCCAAAACTCTACTGCCGTTCGATCAGCAGTTTATTACATTTGATTTCACGATTCAAACTCACCTTATTTAAAATCTCCAATAATTCAAAATAAGTTCTTAAAATGATACATACCTTGCAATTACTTTACGCATTAGAGTAAAAAAAAAAGTTAAATTTGCGTAAAGTAAGTATTTTACGCACGGTAGTGGAAAACAGATATTTTGGTTTTCGCTTCATTTTCTTTAACTGGCACCCGCCTAGAAGTATTTTCAATACCAAAAGTTCTAATAAAAAAGGAACCATTAACCCCTCTTATTTCGTTAAACAAACCCACAAAGACAAACTTGTAAAAGTCTAAATTGTAAATAAAAACTTCATCAAGTGCCTAATTAACTTAACCATAATGAATAGCTCAGCGTACACTCCGCTGTATATTAACGTTATTTTAGTTTCATAAAAATAGCAGACACCGCTTATTTAGTAAAAATTCCTTACAATAAAAATGTGATGAGCTGATTAGTCTGGCCACAATTGTTGAAACCGACTCGACGACTCCGGAACATTAGCTTAGGTTCTATTGTGTATTTGAAGCGGATGTAACAGATTAATTTAGCTTCCATACAGCTTCAGTATTATTGTCATTTCTTGCCATACTTTCGCATTAGGCTTCTCTTCGTTCGCTGCCAGGGCCATTCCCGAGGGGACCTACAGCTTAACGTGGGTTCCGAACCACGATCCTCGGTCATGCGACACCTCCCAAGGGCTATCAACCCTTGGCTTCTTGCCATTGCATTACCTACCGATTGGGGAGTGTGTACCTTCTTCCGCACCCCACGTGATGTCCGATATCATCCGGCCTGGTTACCGGCGTGAATGGGGTGGGTTGGGAGATGATATATTTTACACTCTTCCCTGCATTCTTAAATCCACTCAATTCGGACATACTTTTTTTTATTGTACGTATGACCACTTCGGGAATCGAACCCGGGTCGCCACGGTTAATGCCAGTAACTTGTTTGTCACTTTGGAAAAGTTTTCGAGTCTGTTATTTTGGAGCTCCTGTTTTTTCAAATTAAAAGAAAAATCGACATTAATCAGCATGGTTTTTACAGGGGTCGATCCATTCTGACCAACATCGTTCCCTTTATTCAGAGAACCTACGAGGCAATGGAGAATGGTCGTGATGTCTGCGCTGCTTACACCGACTTTTCCAAAGCCTTCGACAAGGTCGATCACCCCACTTTGGCTGTGAAACTTGGAAACTTCGGTGTGCAGGGCAGGCTTCTCGATCTCTTAAAAAATTATTTGCAAAATAGAACTCAGTATGTAGCTAATAATGGAGCAAGGTCGGTCTGCTTGGATGTGACCTCTGGAGTTCCGCAGAGTTCACACTTGGGTCCCCTGCTTTTTGTATTATTTTTGTATGACATAGAGACTTGTTTTCTGGACTCGAACGGTGTGTATTCCTTATATGCTGACGACCTTAAGATTTCAACTATCATTAATTCGCCTTTGGATTTAGTGAAACTGCAGGGGGACATTAACAGATTTTTTGAATACTGCACACTGAATCGTCTGCATCTAAATGTTGATAAGTGTCACTACATTGTTTTTTCCAAGTTGGACCTCTCAAGAAATCCAAATATAGATTTGAGCTTAAATAATACACAATTAAAACGTGTTAATGTGGTTAAAGATTTGGGTGTTACCTTGGACTCCAAACTGTTGTTCGAGTCTCACATAGAGGCTATTATTCGGAAAGCGTTGCGCCTTTTAGGATTTATCCTAAGAACTACTGAAGGCTTTAAGAGCCCTGCATCGTTAATTACTTTATATTGCAGCATGGTAAGAAGTACTCTGGAGTACTCGTCAACAGTCTGGAATCCGATGTATCACATATATATTGATCGAATTAAAAGTGTCCAAAAAAAGTTCATCAATGCTCTTAATTTTCGTTACAATAGACAACGGCACTTTTACTCGTATAACGAGAATTTGTTATTTTATAGATTGCAATCGCTGAGGTCCAGAAGACAGTGTTTTGATATTTTCTTTGTTTATAAGGTAGTAAATAACCTCATCGACTCTGAATTTTGCGTAAATTATGTACTTTTTAACGCTAACCCATACACACTTCGGAACAGGCTACCTTTTAGTGTCCCTACTTTTACAACTAATTACCTTTCTAACTCTCCTCTCATACGTTGCATGAGAACATACAACTATCTTGTAACGGGTGATAGAGGCATTGACCTGTTTAACACTAACTTATGTACCTTTAAAAAACTTATCAGAAAAAAAAATAACTATTGTCCTTTGATCAGGGAGTGCATTGCTATCCCTCGCGTATCTTTAGCTTTATAATTTGTTTTTGGATTTATTATTTGATTGTACAAAATAGCCTTTTATTCTTTAGTTAAACTTATTATGTACTTCTACCGAACTTTGTAAATTTCTTTTTGAAATCCGTGTCACTCTATAATTGGTCTGCTCCAAGCAGTCTGTTGAGTGACCTTGTTTGTCTAAATAAACTTACCTCTGAGCCACCGCCGCGGTTAGCTTCAGTATTATGATCGAGCTGCTAATAATACAAGGTTCTCACTTTTCTGGAAAACCTGGAAAGTCAGGGAATTTGAAAAGTAGTCAGGGAAGTCATGGAAAGTCAGAGAATTTAATACATAAACCTGGAAAAAATAATTTTTGTCACAATACTTTAATTCCTTTTTTTTGTTCTGTGTTGTTTTGAAACAGATGCGACGCATAACAGCAGATACCGCTGAGAAAGCAAAGACTGAATATTTTACTTTCATTAAAAAAGAAAATATTTAAAAATTTGATTGTACAATTCGTCTAGACGATTATTTTGGTAACCTATTAAAAGATAGATATATATATATTTACAATTACAACAAAATTTGTTTAATTATTTACCCAAGAATTTCATTTAAACAAAAAATTGTTCCGAAAATATATCCATAGAACGCACTTGCCCCAGGTACTGGGGTAAGTAGGTTTTCAACTTATAAATCGCGTTTGAGTAATGTTATATTCAACTGGAGCAAATGGGTTAATCTATTGCGACTTCACCAACAACAGGCTTTTTTCAGATTTAAAAAATTCCTAAAAATAAAGATGTTTATAGGTATGTTAGAGATTTCTTCTTCTATAACTTATTTTGAAACTACTTAATACGGTTTTTAAGTTTTTATTTACTTTATATTTTTTGCAGATTACGAACAATCTCACTTTTCAACTTCTTAAAACTTTTCACTTTGAATTTTATTAATATAAAAAATTTTAATGGGACAAGTGGGAACTAATCCCCACTTACCCCACTAACAAAAAAGCGGGGCAAGTGGGAACTATGAACCTACAACTGAAAACCTGAAAAATCAAAGTGTTAAAAAAAATACAAGAGATAACGTTAGTGATTACAACTTTGAAGATGTAAAAACTTTGAACCTAGTTTTAAATAAGTACCTACAGATAAAAAAATTTTGTCGTAACTTGTAGCTATAGACGAAGTTTAGATACATATAACATAAGCTGTGTTACTTTAAAAAAACATTGAAATTTTTTTAACAATATGTTGGGGTCTATAAAAGTCCAAAAAAACATTGTTATTTTTTTCTTTTAAATACATTTTTTTTACAGAATTTTTCATATATTTATTATATCAATTTTTTCTGTAGAGCTAATCTGATGTCAGTCAGAGAAAATTTTTGCAGTAGACCTGGAAAGTCAGGGAATTTCATTTTGACTTTTTGGTGGGAACCCTGTAAGAGTATCTACAATAATTCTTCAAAACTTTCAAAATAAAATGAACTAATTGATTAGGTTAAGTATATCAATTTTAATATTAGCCAGTTTTGGCCAACCATCAAAAACCGGCTATCATTAATGGTATGATATTTGAAAAATAAAATTTTTTGCGTATTTTAGTTTTTTATTCTTTATTTAAGAATTCCGAAGTAAAAGATTAATTTCATTAAAAAAATTAAATATTAAAAGTAAGGAATTTTGGGAGTTTCTAAAACTCGTTACTTTTAATATTTAATTTTCTTAATTAAATCTTGTACTACGGTTTAGTATTTAATTTAAAACATATTTAATATCTTTGACGAGAAAATTCACCATTTTTTTTTGTTTTATGGCTTGACCACGCCGCACTGAAAGAAAGAGTAACCTGTGTTTGTTTTAATTTGAAATTTCAATTAATAGAGATCAGTGACCCATGATTACTTGTTTTAAGTTAAGAAATAAAAATTAAACCAACCTCCTTAAAAATTCCAGACTGGCACAACCATAATCTAAACAATAGCTATATATCCCAGCTAAGATTAAAACTTTTTACGCATTTCACATCACAACAAACTTTTACTTGAACGTCAATCAATCAATGATTCAATGATTCTAAACAAATAAAGACAATACAAGGACAAAACTCTACTGCCGTTCAAGAAACGTCATTGTCTCCAACCTTTAAACATACATCAAACTTTTACTTCTTTTTAAGACAAAACACAACTGTGCCAAAAGACAACATGTTTGTTTGTTGTTATTTAACATAAAGTCCACAAATACTTAAATAGTTTAAAGCTAAATAAACGTGCGAACATGATTAAAATGGACTGCATTCTGCAAAGCACAATTTTGCGTCGTTTGTTCTTGTTACAATCCGGTTCCAGCAAGGCGGCATGCAGCGATGTAAGCTAACAACGAAATTTTTCCATGGTTGCCTGGTAAATTCAGTCTGGTATAGAAGTCCTTACCTTAATTTTAGATATAGTCAGGTGTCACCTATTTTAAAATGATTTTTTAATTCCATAACACTTTTTTTAGCTGCGTATAGAAGGCATTAAAATAAACAACATTTTCAAATACCTTTTTTCAAAAAGCACAAAAAAAAATTACGTACATTCATTTATTATACTACAAATCAAATACGGTTCTGCCTAACTTGCCCGTTGAATAACATTAAGAAAACTTCTGGGTGTAGAGAAGAAACATCCGCGCTTTTACGATACTCACAATAAATTAGCACCATAATTAGCTTCAGAAAATCACACCGCGCAGCGAATTGCCAAAATAAATAACTGACGACTTATCCTTAAAATGCATGACTAACAATACAAAAAACGGAGAAAAACAATATAAAGTAAAGAGCTACGTTTTGATTACCAGGCCCGCACTTAGATTTTTTACTTCTGTAACTCTGCTATTTTTAAGTTTTTTGAAAAAAGGTATTTAAAAAAGTTGTTTATTTTAATGCCTTCTTTACACAGCTAAAAAAGAAGTATCAACTTAGGAATCACCCTGTATATTGGTCTACTTTGCTTTACCCTTTCTCGATGACGTATACAAATCATTGAAAATGCACCCTGCCAGGCACTTCCGCCAGGGTGAGGCTCGAAGGCAAGGCAGATAAGATAAAGATATCCTTTAACAAGGCAATTTTAAGATATGATTAAAAAAAGCGGATGTTTTATGACGTAGGATATCAGGCCGTCGCGTCACCTCCTCAAGATAAGCCAGAAAACCACAAAACCATATTTCTAACGTAAATATGTATTGAATGATAGAAGAGTTTTGTACTTTCGTTGTCTTTATTTATTTTAAATCACAACGTTTCAACTGGTAAGTATTTCCAGTCGTCTTCCGGTAAATTATTTAAGAAATGTCATCGTCTCCAACCTTCAAACAGTAATTAGGTATTATTACGCGGAATGCCCATTCTTGCCCGTGCTTTTAGACAATTTGCTTTGCCTGTGGTCTTTCAGCACTCATCTTTTCTATAGAAGCATTTCTTCTCTTCACTCTTTTCACAACAACTCATGAACGTTTATAGTATTCTTCAACCTCCGAATATGCTCAGGTACAGTAACAATATCCCAAGTTAAAAATTACTATCAGTGATGCTTCGCCTTTATATTAATTGCAGCGGGTTGTACAAAGTTAGAGAACGCGATTCCAGTGTATTTGTAGGGGTTTGAATTAAAAAGAGCATAAAAAATGGACTGTATATATGATTGGTTGAGGAGTTGAGTAAATCACTTAGAGGTTTAAATAAAACAGTACGGCGGCAGCGTGACAAAAAGTATAAAAATGGCCTACCTTTGGTTCATCCTTTACGGCTTGGTGGCCACCAACTTGATCCTAGAGAAGAGGGATGCCACAACCCTGGATCGGGACACTGCACGTCACAATCTGTCTTAATTTGAGAGTTTTATATAACATAAAATGCCGGGAAATATTCCGGGAGCGAAATTTGCGTGAGTTCTTTTTTAACGACCTTTTCGAACTGTCTTTTAGATGCCCGCGCAAGGTCCAATCAGCCAAATACAAATTGTCACGTGGTTAACACGACTACAGCGACTTACGCGGGGAATTAATATTAAAGAACCAACATTTTTGATTATAAAAAATAAGTAAACTTATAAAATTGAATTTAATTGACATTTTCTCCTTTATCTTAAGAATTAGATAAAAATTAGAAATACAAATCAGAGATCATTGGGGTGCACATTTTAAAATTATATTTGAATATAATGTGACCTTAAAAAGGCGGTGAATATAACTTTAAATGAAACGCCTTTTATGTTGTAATTCCCCACAAGATTCTACGCTTATTTTGTATAAGATGTCTGAATGTCATATGTCTAAGTTTAACTTTAACAGGCTTTAACATTGGAACGGTTCATCTTAGAGTAGAATGACTCTAAACTCTCTATCTTAGTTTTTTATTCTCTATCTAAATGTTACAACTTCGGGTTTAACATGTTAAATCGTAAAACAGTTTTTTTGGTTTAACATTTTAAACCAAAAGTTGTGACCTCCACCTTCACTCAGATCATATTGCCGTCTCTCTCTGCAATCCACCGGCAGGTAAAAAAAAGAGACAAGAACAAGTTCGCTTGCCTAGTAAACAACTACGTAGGTGCAATATTGACTCATAAACGATAGGATAAACGTAGGTCTTAACTTGAGTGAATATAGTCTGAAGGTCTGACGTCACTAGCTTCGATCCCGCCCATAAGAAATTTCACCAGGATGATGGCAACAACAGACCTGAGATAACTTAGGAATGACAAAATATGGAAGTTTACAGTACCTTTGGCAAATTGACATATTTTAAACTAGGTTTGATTTTACAAATCTATTAGCTTCTTATTCGAAAAAATTGTCCATTTTCTCAAGGAGACCAGAGTAATAATATAAATAGGAAGACAAAAATCACAAAGTCATGGTCTCAATCGTACGTAATACGATTGAGACCATGACTTTGTGATTTTTGTCTTCCTATTTGTATTAGCTTCTTACTCCCCTTACTTTTTATTTCAATACTTTAAGGCCTTTTTACATTGGGTGCAATTGCAAGAAAAATGGCCTGAAAGCATGCGCTTTGACGACGTTTTAATCAGCTGATGCACGTTTTCCCATTTAAAACCTGCATCAGCTGTTTAAAACGTCGACAAAGCGCATGCTTTCAGGCAATTTCTTCTTTCAGTTGCACCCAATGTAAAAAGGCCTTTAGGACAGAAGATTATTTACCTGAACACGATTGGAAATACTTACTAGTTGAAACGGTGTGATATAAAACCAATAAAGGCAATGCAAGTTCAAAGCTCCTCTATCATTATTTGCTGAGTTGTCCAAAGGTTCCGCGCGATCAGTTCTATCCACTTGAAACATAATTATGTTATAACATCTTTAGTTATGGGATTGGTTCTTGTGCACTGTAGTTTTCCTCCATTATCATGTCAGATGTGTTTTAAACGAGATGGAAATATTTCACAATTTAAGGAATTCAGGTTTATAATGTTTTTGTTTAAAGTTGTGTTAATTATGTTATGGTTGAATAGTTTATATTTGTTGTTATGACCTATTTAACATTACTTAATTGGTTGTCATAAGTTGTCAGTTAATGATCTCTTAAGTAGTTACCAAGATAAATTATATATTGTATATTATATTGGTGGGCTTCACTTTAAGGATTCCATTCCCCTTGTCATAATAAAAAACCGGCGGCACTTTTGACTGACAAAGCGGATCGCAGGCAGTTATAAGAAATGAAGAACTTAGAATATTGAGACACACACACACTTTTGGAGTTACTAGACAATTTTATTAACGTACGCAGAAAAAACGAACAGAAACGTGTTTTTTTCTACTCCCATATGGATATTATCTCTTTCCTTTATGACCAAGTGACTGGATAAATCGGCTATGCCAGTTAACTGATAAAACAGACAAAATTATAAGATTTATGGAAAGAAAACCTGTTGAGGTTATCTTATGTCGTTGTTTTGTCTTTGTCAATTTCGTAGGCCCCATCTCTTGTCGCGTTTACAGCGTTGCTGTTATGCTATTTACGGCTATTTTGCTTATGGTTCGGCGTTATTATTCTTACGAAAGTGAGCAACTGAGAATGTATCGCATCATACCAACACATCAAATATTTAGGAAAACGATATTGTTTATTTGCATAAATATAGATTGCCTTTTGCCTGTTTTTTTGTGAGTATAAAAAATGATTCAAATAGGCTATATGTTGTAGTGTAATTTGGTCCATGAATTTGACAAGGAAAATGAATTATCTTTCTTTTTTTTATAAAATATAATACCTAAGTTAAAAACCTTCAAGAGGTTATTGTTACAGCACCGACATCGACTGCCGTTAGTGTGTAATCTCTTTCCTACAGTCTTGCCCTCGCACATCCCTTTCCGTACTTCATCAATACAATTGTCTGCGTTCTTTCAATATAAATACAGGGTGTTTTTTAATTGAGTGCCGATACTTAAGGTTGTGAATCCTTGGGTAATTTTAAGAAGAAAAGTTAATATTAACATATGTCCTCAAGCTCCTTATTTTTTTTTTCAACAAAATTTTGAAAGCAGTCTCAATGAACCGAAGAAAAAAATTGTTTTTTGGTTATTATTTTTTTATGCAAAAGGGTAGGCGTACCATTTTTTTCTTTAAAAATATTCAGGTCAAACCCCGTACGGACGTCACTGGTAAAAATTTAAAAAAATCTTTTAGGTCAAAAAATGCTCCTTAATAATTAAGAGGTGTGTACAAAATTTCATAAAAATATCTAAGAGTTATATAATAATTATGATAAAAAAGTTATATTTTTTAAAAAATGTTAACACCCTGTAGTTCAAAAATGAAGAGCTTTAGGACAAATGTTAATATTAACTTTTCTTCTTAAAATCACCCAGGGATTCACAACCTTAAGTATCGGCACTCAAATAAAAAACGCCCTGTATATAAATAAATTATTTTGGCGTATCTACTTGATAAAGTAGATCATTCTCAAGAATAGTTGCCAACTAACAAAATCTCTCTAAACGCAATTTCAAACGTGATTTTCTCGAAATCCACATAAACAATTTTGTAAAAACCTGTTTCATATTCAGCGGCAATTATAATTATTTCCAGCGACTCGAGAATCCGGTTTCAGGTATCAGCCAGCGCGGAGATTTTAGCACCTGAAAAATCGCTTAGCGGGATTTTGTTGGTTGGCAAAATATCAGTGTTCCACGAACATTTTACTCTAATACCTTAGATCCATTAAATTGCACCACTTTTTTAAAAGTTTTTTTCACGTGCTCTTATGATCACTAATTTTGGGAAATAAATTATTTTGGCTTTTGCACTTGATAAAGTAGATCATCCTGTAAAAATTTTACTTTAAAAACTTTGTCCGACCGAGCATTGTGAGACGTTAAATAGGTCGTGCAAAAACTTTTGGTGGAGCTGATTTCATGCTCATACCAATTTAAAGTAATAATTGCGTATATTTTAACAGATTTACTACGTATACATAAACAATCCGATTATTTCTGCATTAGGACCTACTGCAAGTTTTATCTGCACGCCTTTTTACATTAGGTGCAATTTCAAGCAAAATTGCCTGAAAACAAACACGTTGTAATGATATTTTAATCAGGTGTCCCTTTTAAAACGACCATTTACTTGCACTTGCAAGGCATATTTAGAATGAAAACAATTTTGTGGTTTTGCACACTTTTTTATTTAGGAACTGGAATCCTTTACTGCTGTGTTGCTCTTTATTGACATTTTCATAAAGTGTAATTACTCACGGTTTTTTTTAACCAAATTACAAAAAAACTAAGCAAGATTTTGAATTTTTGTTTTCACCAATGAAAAGGTGATATCTTTGTGGGCCAATTAAAACCACCCAGAAAAATTAAAGTTCGTTGTATTGTAAAAAATATTATCTACTTTCATTTAGTAATATGAATTTTACAGTTCTGTAAATCGTTTTGTAAGGGCATCTATTACAGCACTAGTGCTGTAATGTAAAAACCGGTTTTATTAAAATTTTGCTGTTAAATAAAACCACACTTTTTAGAAGAATGATTTATTATTAACAATTATAAAATTAATTACCAATTAATAATTAAAATATATCTTGATTTTTCTTGACTGAAATCATAGTTCTTAACATTGAGTAGTGAGTCCATAGTGTAGATAGTTTCTGGGAGCGTTGCTTTACGGAAAAATAACCCAAAAGGATTTTCTCAGACACCTCCTTTATTTTGTTAGCTTTGCACTAATCTTCAAACTTCTGATACTCCAACTCATACCGCGCCTTGGATTTTGTCGGAACTAAACTTGAGATCGCTTCGTTTGCCGCTGCTTCTATATCAGAGGGTAAACTTCCATCAGAATTGCTCATTTTGAAAAACGCTTTTTATATTTTTGACTTTTATTATGTCTGACAAAGTTTCGACAGTAACCATGCGAAACAGTAACTATGCGAAAGGTAACATAAAAAACTTGATTAGTAAACTTAATAGCAGGTGCATTTTTATTTTTAAAAATGCCTTTTGCCAAATATTTTTATTCATAGATGAAAGTAGATAAAATTTTGTACAATATTCTTGTTGTAAATTCATATTACTACACTCGATGTTGTAATATGAATCTTTACAACACTTATATCGTAAATAACTATTTCACATTTTCCAATATCTGTAGAGTCTATATTTAAAAGGTTTTTGAAAATCCGTCAATAACATGGACAAGATTTAGTTCAAGAGAACGCAATGTTTTTAATATATACCGGGTGTCCTTGGTCTAACTTTTTTGTTTTAAAAGATAATGGAATGCCATTTGGAGGATTTATATATGAAATAAAAACAGCATTTTTTGACGGATAATTCAACTTTATGGAACTTCTGGTTTAACCTTTTAGGAAGTTTCTATTTTTAAATGGGACACCTGGTATATTTTTTCTTTTTTTTTTAACTCTATATGACGTTCTAAATACAACCATGTATCACTTGTCAATTTTTGTCACTAAACTTATATTTTTTTGTAAAGAAATTATAACACACAGTCTGCTCCACTAGTTTATTAAAAGGGTTTCTTTTCAGAAAAACCTCAATATTAAGCCGTACATGTTTCGAAGATAAAAACCTTCATCATCAGTGGAATATTACTAATAAATATTACATGAAGAGAGGTTCTCGACATTGCACGGTTTGAAACTAACAGAGAAAATTGGAATACCTAATTAAAGTTGTATTACTGTGATTTTGATTTTTGTAAAGAAGAAAGGGATTAGAATAAGAAAATGTGGTAAAACCTATTTCTTACCTGAGGAACAGAAAAAGAAAGTAACTTTATCTACATAATGTAATCATAGATTTTTGGATGGCGGATTTTAACTTTGTAATTATGTTCATTTGTTTATGAGCATTATAGCGTCATGGGTACCTAGATAAATGCAAAGCCGTTTGCCCTTCGTGTTGTATTTTTTGTCATAAAATGTTATTTTTTATAAATTACCGCTGCTCGTTTAACTTGACATTAGGATGTGTGATATAAAATTGTTGGAAAAAAAGTGCTCTATCTTTTTGCCCGAGTGAGCCAATATGTTTCCATTTGGAAAAATTGGGTTTTCTTGGAAAAAACCTTTTTAAAAAATTAAAAAGTATGTAAAAAATTTAAAACACAATAAAACTAAAAAATTGCATTTTTATCAAGATTTTGGTTTAGAAGTAAACAATCGTAAAGAGTTCATAGCAATCTAGACGAAAAATAAAAATAAAATTAAAAATAATTTAAAGTATCAAAAAGTAACGTATGGGGTGTCGTTGAATTTGGAATGGTGTTCTGAATCGATATAGCCAAAAATATACAGGGTGTTCCATTTAAAAATCTAAGGTTGAGATCATTTCCGGTTAAACCGGAAGTGATAAAATGGCAGCCGCTATGTCATCAAATGCAAAAGAATATCACATATAAACACACAAAATTTTAAATCTGTAATTTAAACAACAAAAAAGTTATAGGGGCGAGCGTACCTCCTGAAACACCCGGTATGTTCTTGTCTTAACTGGAATAATTCAGATCAAGAATATGAATCTCTTGTCTTCAGGCAAAGCATATAATATCATGACATAACATCAGTTTAAAGTCCTGATAAATTTTTCCGAATACACCACTGGCAAGGCCCCTCCCTGAGCTTTACAGTATGGGTGTGTGTAGGGCGTGAAAAGGGTCAGAATTTTTTTAAAAAGTCACTTTTAAGAGTAGAAAGATTTTTCGGGCCGGGATATGCAATTTTTTTTAGAAGTATTTTTTTTTAGTCGCCACCTCCCTCAACAAAATCCTGGATCCGCCATTGACACATAATAGTATATTACTATCAAAACTGAAAAACTTTCGTTAAAACGTATTATATTTAGAACAATAAACATACCAGTAATAAAAAGTTTTTTTTTTTACCGAAACCAAAATATAATTTTAGAAATATATATGACCATATCCATTAAAATTTTTAAAACGAACAAAGTAAAGAATGTTTTTTAAAATAAATTCCCATAGTTTGGAAGCTAACGTGCTCATAATTTATTTTGTTTTGTAAATTACAAGATGTACGGTATGTTACAAAAATATACTTGAAGGACTCCCTTTATGCGAAAAAATCCATTTTTAAATTGAAATATACTATTTCTAAATTCGTACTGTAAAAATAATTGAAGAATAAACATAACCGTTTATTTATACAAAAATTGGAAATTACCGAGCTGCCCTTCAAAAGTTTCTTAAAATATTCTCCAATTTAAGTTAAGTCAACAAAAGATTTATTACAGAAGAACCAGGAGCGCATCATGGGGATGTAGAGTGCTCAGGCCTCGCAAGTCATCCTTAAAGTAAAAAATATTGGGAAACGTTACAACCTTTGCAGGAAAACTCACACTATCTATCAAAAATTATATTTTTATTATAAAGTAAAGAATGATATAATTTTCAAAATAATACCTTTTTCCTGTGTTTATGAATATTTTTGAAAACTGGCTCCAGAACAAGAACAATATTTATTTCATTATTTGTGCATAAAATATGTTTTCCTACAAACACCTATGAAAATGAGAAAAAAAGTACGGTTAATTTGGCTAGAAAGCGCTGTATATCACACGCGTGTATTAAACAAGAAATGTTTATCGGTAGCCATAGCGTAGAGAATAGAGCTCTAGCCTACAGATCGCAAGGGCACAGGTTCAAATCCCATCAGGTGTGTTTGACTTTTTTTTTATAAAAACATATAATTTATAGAATTATTTTAAATTGAAATTTTCCTTGTTGGGTGGATTTTTTAAATTAAAGTTTTCTTCTTTCCTTGATTAAATTAAATTTTTTTATTCTGGTTAATCTAGAAGTCAATCCAGGATATGAAAAAGGTATACTACAAATAGTGCCTAGCGGGACTCCTGTTTTGTGACGAATGTCTTTACAGGCGATTTCCTCTTAACATTTACTTATTTCTATAAGTTTGTTAGAGGTGTTGGTATGCTCAAGAGTGTCTAACAACGACACAGATGGCGCTCCGTGCCATATCTTACTGGTGTGTCCCACCAAGTGCTGCCTTAAGTAGCTTCGAGATCCCTTTTCTTTTCGTCGGATCCTAGCTCTACTGATGAGTCATGATATGACGAAACGCGTCTAGAGATGGATCTGGCGAAATGAAAAGGAAAATCTTCTTCTTTAATAAAGGAAAAGCCTATTGACAAACTATGAAACCAGATATTTAGTGGAACATAATCCTAAGTATGCTAATTTCAACACTAGTGTTGATATTTTTTCTTTTAACTTCAACAATATTTTTTTTTACAAATCAAAGGCTTTTTTAATAATTCTTTGTGGTCGTAGGAAAAATAGTGTACATTACTCGTGTGAAAGTGATTATTTTAAAACTCGGAGAATTTCCTCGTTTCAAGACTATCACTTTCATTCCTTGTTATGTATTATACTATTCATATCACACTATAGATAATTCGGAAACTTCAATAAAAAAAAACCCGGAAAATTACAATCAATTTTAAAAAGTTATTCCAATTTTCAGAAAAAAAGAAAAATTTCAAATTATAAATTTTTTATTTTTTAAAACTATCGCTTTTATAATGGAGTGTTTTTCAAATTTCAAATTTCAAACTTTTTTGGCAAAATTTAGTTAAAAATTTGTAAAAAGTAATTTTCTCTTTTTTAATACTAAAGTATATGAACGGCAGTAGAGTTTTGGACTTGCATTGTCTTTATTTGTTTTAAATCACAACTTTTTAACTGATAAGTATCTCCAGTCGTCTTCAGGCGAATACTAGTATTCACCTGACGACGACTGATGGAGATAATTACTAGTTGAAAGTTAAATTAGAGAAGATTTACCAACAGTACCTAACATAAATTTCCTCGTAAATTTGACTATAAAATTTGCTGTCAATTTACAAAAAAACTTTCACAGGTACTAGATAATTTTACTTTTTATGTCTAAATTTACCACATTCATCGCTGGCAATAAATCCACTACAATAATTACGGTAATTTATTTAAAATGCACTCTATTTCGTATAGCTATATGGAATTCTAAAAATTACACCAATCCTTTACCTCCCAATTTCTAACTCATATAATGTATCGATTTAATTCCAGATCAACTGAATTCTAAACGATTTAAAGGTTTTTTGAACCAGTTATAGTTGTAAATCCCCCTTTAAATGATATGATAATTGGAAAAATAAATCTAAACGGGATCCGATGGAACTTAATAGTAGACTTCTTAGAAACATGAAACATCCCGACAGACGATTGTTAAATGATTGGATAATAGCGTTAGTAATTTATTAAATTACCCCCTGAATTAAGATATCTATACGTTGATGTTCGGATTTTTTAACGGTTAATTTAAATTAAAATTGATTAAAATGTTTTTTTGATACGGGATACGGGTTCTCACTGCACAGCATGCTTTGAATTGTCCTCATAGTCTAAGCTCCCATGACAAAAAAGGTACCCCATAGAACACCTTAAAATTTTAAAATGAAAATGATTTAAAAACATGTAAGAAACTTGTAGGCTATTGATTATGTCATATGATAAGGAACTACAGAGTGTGTGGGTTTTTATTGCATAAATCGTTCAATTGGTTATTCAGAATGAAAAAACCGCAGAGTGCTGTTAAATTAGAGGGGGAAACTGGGGATAGGGGGAAAATGCAACCCTTACGGTTTTTTGAGTATATCTCGAAAACGAAGCAAAATTTGGGGGTATTTTATAGGAAAAAATTTGTAGAGAGTTAGATTTTCTATCGAAATGGTGTTATTAAAAATTTAATAAGTCCATTCAGTTCAAATTATGTTAAAAACAATTTAACAAAAAAGTGCAAAAAATTAAATAATTTTTTTTTTACTTTTATGCAAATAACTTTTTTTTGAGCAGAGATAAGTATAGAAAAGACAGGATATTAAATTTCCTACAGAATGACGTATTAAAAAAAATGTTGATGAAGTTTCAATGAGATATGACCGTTTAAACTTTGTCATATTTTTCGGTTTTTATTGAATTTATACTGTACGTAAACCTTGGTACTCCAAATGCCGGTTCTGGACCAATGAATGTATTTTCTGAGCCCTCACATGCATGTAACTCACTTCTATCTGCTTTGGTGGCAGTTGTTATGGAATTTTCGAGATAACAGATAGAGCGACTGATTAAGGGAAATGAGAGACGTACGTTGATCTATGAAACTTAAGCATGAAAGGCAAACACACAAGCGAAGCGGGGTGCGTCATACTTATGATCAAGATCTCCCGCATTTCGCGCGCCGTCCTCGTGCTTGGCAAGTTTAAAGAGTCTGATAAGTGAAAGTCGAAAAATAAATTATAATTAGATAATAAGGGTGTAAAAATGCCAATTGGTCTAGATGGCTCATCTAGGGGACTTAGTTCCCCCTAGTTGCGCCTATGAATATAGTAGTTCTGTTATAGGTTACTTCCCTAATGAAATACTTTTTACTTTATGGTATTATAAAAAATTATCATTTTACAAAATTGATGTGGAAGGATACGCTCCAGGCATTTTTTAGGAATAAATCTAATTTATCTGGAATATGGCTGGCAGGCAATTTCCCCAAGGTATTCTTATCGCTAAAAACACTTCTTGTCGGAAAAAAATGTCATTTTCCTTTCTCCTTTTTAACATTGAGTATTTATGACTTTTATAGCTTGAAATATAAATTATCTTTTGTCTTTATAAAATTGAATGCGAGGGCGTTGTTCGAGAAAGAAAACATGAAAAACTTCAAAATGTACTCGGGATATTGTTTGGTGATTTTTAATTTTTGTTTTTCAAAGTAACTTTACAATGAGTTGTCAGGTTTGTTCGAGATTTACATTGGAACTGTAATAATCATAATAAATTTGAAATTGTGCATGTTCGCATTTTTGCGAAATGTCTCTACACTGCAAAAAAAATAACACTTAGAAATTTTTAAAAAATACAGGAAAATAGTCACAGAAAATAAAGAACGATCCATTTCTATTCGCGGTCAATGCATCATTTAGTTATAGTACATATTGTGAATAGGCTCATAAATCCGGACACGAGCTGCATACCATAAGCGATATACTTGTTATAAATATGTAACTTCAACTCTCAATTTTCAAATACCAAAAGAAAGGCTGGAGCCGCGCACACATACGCTACTTAATAAGTTATATGTACAGCTTCTCACCAAATTATTGTTCATTCTCTACAAAACGGCACTTTAAGAAAGAATATTTGAAAAACTAAGCGTTTCCGAGAAAAGGAGTTTTTAGATTCGTAATCTTCGCCACAAAATATTTTCTTTCAAAAAATATAATATGTTAAAAACTATAGGAAGAAAATGCAACAAGGTAACTTCAATACTGGTATGGAAATGTCAAGAGGAACTGGAGGCCCTTTCAAAGTGAACAAAGTAATACTGTAGTGGGTACCAGGACACGAAGGTATTACAGGAAATGAGAAAGCCGATAAACTTGCACGGAAAGGCTCAGAAAATATATTCATTGATCCCGAACCGGCACTCGGAGTACCAAGGTGCACAGCACTAGATGCCATAAAGCGATGGATAAAGAATGAACACAAAAACCACTGGAACAACAGACAGGGATTACACCACAGCAATCCAGACCCAAGACTTACGAAACAGTTGCTTCAAATGAACAGAAACCAGCTGAGAACCATTACAGCAATTCTGACAGGACATGCACATGGCTGTTAAGAGCCATCTGCACAGAATGCAACTGTACAATAGAAACCTTGACTGCAGATTATGTGGGCAAGATAGGGAAACTGTACAGCACATAGTTTGCCATTGCGAGTCACTAGATCGGAAGAGGCAACAATGACTGGGGCAACCAAAACCTGGAACTAGAGGACATCATTACCCTCTCCCCAGTTGACCTACACAAACTAGTGCAAGGAACTGGGATCACGGAGTGGGTGTAACAATCAAACAGGGTGAGCACAATGGGCCAAACCTGGCCTAAGTGCATCCGGCGCACGGACGGACCCTCGAAAAAAGAAAATAGGAAGAAGAACTTACCCAATTTGCATGATACTAAATTTTGTGGGGAAATATATAAAATAGAAATTTCCGCGATCGATCTTAATTATTTCTTCCGTGATCCATTTACACCTACATGATTTGATTGCTGAAGCAATATAATGATTTCCCTACAGACATGAAATCGAAATTTAGCATTCAACGTGCCCTGGTAGACAAAAACCAGCCCAGCCATTACACGATTATTCTATTTTCGCCTTTCCTGTGAAACACGGACAATGTCTACACGATTATGCACTTTCGTCTAAGGCATGCCGGTCATAAATTTAGCTTTTATGCTACCAGATACGCTACGTTGCCATTTTCGCTAATACTATAAATCCGCAGCCACACCAAATATATGTTGTTTTTTTTCGAGGGCCCGTCCGTGCGCCGGATGCACTTAAGCCAGGTTTGGCCCATTGCGCTGACCCTGTTTGGTTGTTACACCTACTCCGTGATCCCAGTTCCTAGTTTGTGTAAGTCAACTGGGGAGAGGGTAAGAATGTCCTCTGGTTCCAGTTTTGGTTGCCCGAGTATTTGTTGCATCTTCCTATCTTTTGACTCGCAATGGCAAACTATGTACTGTACAGTTTCTCTGTCTTGTCCGCATAATCTGCAGTCAAGATCTCCATTGTACAGTTGCATTCTGTGCAGATGGTTCTTGACAGCCATATGTCCTGTGAGAAGTCCTGTAATGGTTCTCAGCTGGTTCCTATTCATTTCAAGAAGCTGTTTCGTAAGTCTTGGGTCTGGATCCCCAATAAAGCTTTTGCTGCGGTGTAATCCCTGTCTGTTACTCCAGTGGATTTTGTGCGCACTCCTGATCCATCGCTTTATATCATCTCGTGCCGTGCACCTTGGCACTCCGAGTGCCGGTTCTGGACCAATGAATGTATTTTCGGAGCCTTTTCTCGCAAGTTTGTCGGCTTTTTCGTTTTCTGTAATACCTTCGTGGCCCGGTACCCATTGCAGTATTACTTTGTTTACTTTTGCCAGGGCATCCAGTTCCTCTTGGCATTCCCATACCAGTCTTGAGGTTACCTTGTTGCATACCAAATATATGTTGGCAAACAATGTTCGCTAACGTTTACCAATGTTTGCAAATTCAATCAATCAATACGCACGTTGCATTGTAAAAAAGAAAATAATAGGAGATTAAGGCTTAAGGCACTATAATAGCTTAAATGTGGAATAAAAGGTATAACATCTGTGTGTTAGAACAGTTGATATATATGAAATTGAAAAGAATGAAAATGTTAAGAATTATTTAATAAAAGAAAATTGTGGGTTAGTCATTAAGGAAACTATGGAAAACGAAGTGAATGTAAGTGTGAGGGCCGGGCTGCAGCTCCCCCGAGCTTAGAAGCTCGGGTCTAAAAGTCTAATCGCAACCTAATTTTTCGTCTCACGTTTGGACTAATTTAAATCTTTAAATAATGTATTCTTGGCTTAGATTACACAGGTCTTGTAGGAAACGTTTAGTTTTTAAACTTTTTCTTCTAAAAGTCCTGTTTTATATAGATATTAACTTTCGGACGCATGTCGTTTTAGTAGTTGAAGTATGATGCAATTTTATAGGAAAACGAATAAAAAGAATTATATTTTATAGTATTTTTCTATTATATACCTATCTCTTCCGTTTTAGAGCTATTTTAAATCAACAAAAATTTGACCCAATGCAATAAAATATTTTTACCACAAAATGAAAAACAATTAGGTATTTATTTTTAAAGTAAAAATTTTAATTGAAACATTTTTTATGGAAGAAGTAATTTTTATAATAAAAAAATAGTGCAGGAAGAAACGAGTATGCTTTATTATAAATATACAAAACGGCACTTAAGAAGGAGTATTTCGAAACCTTAGTATTTGCACCAAAAACTGCTTTTAGATCTACGCTCCTAAAATATATGATTTCCGAAAAAATCATCAATTTTGGCTTGGAGAGCGATATTTACTTTATTTTTAATCAAAAAAAACTGAGCCCGCAAAATGCTGCTTAGAGTCATACATACGTCTTATATAAAAATTTTGGATTAACACCAATATTTATATTTTTGACAAATATAAAAAATATTTTTTTTTAAGAAAGAGCCAGCTAGGAATGTCAAAAAAAAAAGTAAAAAAAAACATTTACAAATACAAATTTAATCCAACCATGCAGAGGGGGGGAGGTAATAATTTAATTTTCGAAATTTGATAGTAGTTAGGTGAATTTTAAACGAACTTTGGGCGTGGCCCCGAAACTTTTTCGCCCGCGGCGCCTTTCCGCCTTCTTCACTTCACTAGGTACAAAATCATGGAATACCTACATGTAGTCCCGACTGTCCGATTTTCCAGGAAAAAAAAGTCCTACTTACGCCCATTGAGCCCCCCCCCCCCGAGCATATCTGGCTACGCCACTGTCGTGGACGTATTTTAAAGAAAGCATGGCAACGCTTCAAATTGTGCCGGTCTGGACGCTTGTACGATTCTGCACCAACCGCACCGCAAGGGGTAAATGCACTTCCGGACAATCCGGCGCCACGCCGCATTCTTTATGATTTTCGCAGCGCTCTGCCATACATGGAACGTTTTCTCCATTTTCCACTATTTTCCGACACATTCCATGCTCGGTTTAAACATCTTTCGTTGTCTATTACTGTCGTAAGCTCTTTAATAAATTATCATGGCGAATCGTGACTTGAAATATATTATAGTAACTGGCAACTTAAATTGGGTATAGTATATTTGTGCTGCGTTGTTATTTTTTTAAGTCTCAGCTGATGACAGGGCCTGTTTTTGGTTAAAGGGGAGGGGGCTCTGGGCCTGCCTCCTGAGCATGGAGACAATTTCAGTCTGGGAAGGGGAGGGTAACCATCAGCTAAAGAAAACGTGGCCGCGGTATGTGATATAGATATAAAAGAACTTCTATCAAAAGTGACATCTAAAATCCCCAGGATCTAGGGGGCACCCCTCCTCCCCTATGAACGTCCATGCCCCTCTTAACTTTATAGTGTAATTTTCCTTAATAGGTTATTTAATAACAATTTATTATGCTTCAATAATATCATAAAGAAAATACATTTGTTACTACAAAAAAAATAATACCTAGAAACATAGAATTTTAAAAATCTTCTCAAATAAATATGGCATACAAAGAAGCCGACATAGATCAAAGAACCAATTGAGATTTCCGCCTCTCGCCTAGACTTGTAAGCGATACAATGCTTGTCGGGCCCTTTTATCCGTTTGACTTATTTTGTGGGGCTATTTTTGTTTTACGATATTAGATAATTTTGGATAAATTTCTTTTAAAGTTGAATTTTTATTCTTGAATGAATTTAAATCCAAATAAAAAGTCTCCCTATAATAATTATTTATAAAATTATAAATATCATATTTTTCCAGAAACTATAAAGAAGCCGCCACCATCGTCGATGCGTGTGATTGAACGAATACCAGTACAGCAAGTGTACCTTGTTGACGGCTTCTTTATAGTTCTCGCAAAAGAATAATATTAATATTTCTCAAAATAGATAATTTCAAAAAAAAAATGTTATTTGTAGTGTAAGGCGACAACCGTATGCCGCAACATGTCAGAGTTTTTTACGATTGTTTTTTGCTTTGCATACAGTAATAAATAAATCTGTGGATTGGCTTAGATTTTATTAAAAAAAATTTACAATAAAAAGGTTTAGCAGCATCTCAATTTTGCAAATGAAGTATTTTTTCTTAGACTATATGAATAGGTATAGTGTCGCTCAGAACAAGCGCGGGCCCCTCTGAAAGGAGGGGCCCGGGTCTATTGGGAAAAGAGGCCCTGGCTGATGAACGTATAGTTTATAATTATTAGTATCTACTGATCTTTAAATTTCAAAATATGACAACCTATTTTTGGAGCTTTACCTCAAGAGCTTAGCGGGAGCTATGTAACAATTTAAATGCAGTGTTACCAAACTTCTGGCGTTAACGAATTCTAACTATAAAAAAATATTTTACAGCAGTCAATCAACAAACCCTCCCCACTTAATTTTTAAATACCGGGTGTTGCATCGTCGAGCGGGACATAGGAAATCCAATGTAATTTTAAATGGGGTCAATTATTGGCTTCCCTAATTATTTTAGAGAAAAATTCTATTTAGGTTTATTAAAGAGCACTAAAACCCATATTCAAAAGGATAACTTTAGATATTTTTGATGAGCCCGTTTACGGGTTATCGCCGATTTCTTTTTAACTATTTCTCCTTTTTATGGCCCCGTATTTGCGGGGGACCAGTCAAGGTAAAAGATGACTGTCAAATAAAGTTGTCATTTTGAAATGTGTGCTTTATTGTTATAAAAACTCGTAGGTACATCAAAAATATTAGCCATGAATTACACTTCTGAAGAAAAAATATTGATGATTAAATGGTATTATTTCTGCTGAATGCAATGGAATTAAAGTTTACCAACTAGCGAATGTAAGAAGAGAATTTTATGATCGCCTCGGTTATTGTCTAGCAGTCAATGGAGGAATATTTGAAATCCTAAAATTCTAACAATTTAATAGTACCTACCTATTAATTGGTAAAATATTGAAACATGTAAAATGTCATAATTAACCTTGTAATTGGATACTTTATTTTAGTTTTATTCAGATTAATTTGTACCTACTCATAAATACACCTTTAATATTTTCGATGTACGAGTTTTTATAACAATAAAGCACACATTTCAAAATGACAACTTTATTTGACAGTCATCTTTTACCTTGACTGGTGCCCGCAAATACGGGGCCATAAAAAGGAGAAATAGTTAAAAAGAAATCGGCGATAACCCGTAAACGGGCTCACAAAAATATCTAAAGTTATTTTTTCGAATGTGGGTTTTAGTGCTCTTTAATAAACCTAAATAGAATTTTTCTCTAAAATAATTAGGGAAGCCAATAATTGACCCCATTTAAAATTACATGGGATTTCCTATGTCCCGCTCGACGATGCAACACCCGGTATAGTCTACATGAAGAATTTTAAAAAATAGTTGGATTCGACCCGCTGGCGCTGGTCTAAACTCTACTACCTTATCACTCAACCAGACGTCCTTGCTGAAAAGTGTAGAAAAACAAATTCAACAACGTATCAGTGAAGGAAGCGAAGCCTAGTAATTGTTTGGCAACTCAGCCTCCCGCCGCCACATCTAAATTGTTACATTGCTGCCCCCAAGCTCTTCTATGCTTACCCTGATTTCGTTTCATTCATTTGGATTATTGTTTATAGATATTTTTTCTTTTTAGTGGATTAAACTTCCAAGACTTAATGGTGCGTCAGGGTGCAATAGATTCACCTCCAAAATGTCCATTTATCCTCGGATTCGAATGTGCTGGAGATATCGAGCAGGTTGGAGAGGGAGTAGAAGATTTTCAGGTAATTACCATTGAGTATTGTTGCTAACTCAAACAAATCTATAAAAAAAATCCAAAAATATAATTTTTATTTTAACCAAGTTGAAAGTACGATTTTGCGCTTTGAAAATAGTGCGCATTGTAATAGACAGTATTAATTACAGTAAATTAAATATTTAATAATGAATGGTGTAGTACAAATAGGTTATCTTTTAGTATCTTTACCCAATGAAATATAGTGCTAAAACTAAAAATACATTATAAGACCAACGCCGTGTGACTCTTCAGCTGTCCTTACAATCACTAATTCATACTCGTTTAATTAAATATTAATATTTTTTGACCGCCGAACGCCTGCTACTATTTTTGAAATAATAATATAATAAATGTCTTTATTTATATACATGCAGTTCAGTTATACAAATTTGCGCTATTATGTAGAACCACCAAGAATAAAAGAAAGTACAAAAAAAATACACCGAGATAATATAGATTATCAAAAGAAAAACTAATTCTCCTGTCTCAACAATTGTTAAAAGTATAGATACATCTATAAATGTATGAAAAGAAAAAGAATTCCTAAGTTGATACTTCTGTTTTAGCTGTGTATAGAAGGCATTTAAAATCAACAACATTTTCAAATCTTTTTTTTTTAAACCTTATAATAAGATACTTATATTCATTTATTACACTATGGATCAAATACGGTTCTGCCTAACTTGCCCGTCGAATAACATCAAAAACACTTCTGGGTGTAGGATGAGCCCGCAAGGGAGAGCGTTTTGCGTATAATCTCGAAGCAGCAGCCGCACTTTGACGACACTCACCGTAAATTAGCACCATATCTACTAGTTTATTGTTTTCAAATTTTACCATTTTCACGTGTCACAAATTTAAAATTAACTTGCTTCAGAAAAACACACCGCAGCGTATTACCAAATAACTCACCACCGACCGGTAAATTGCATGACTAATAAGAGATAAAACAAACAACATAAAGTATAGCAAGCTACGTTTTGATGACCAGGCCCGCACTTAGATTTTTTACTTCTGTATCTCGGCTATTTTTAAGTTTTTTGAAAAAAGGTATTTGAAAATGTTGTTTATTTTAATGCCTTCTATACACAGCTAAAACAGAAGTGACAAATTAGGAATTACCCTATACAGTGTGTCCGCCGATGGGGGTACCCAATAGGGAAAAAATCTTTATTATTCATTTTACGACCAAAAGTCATTCTTTATAAAAAGTTCTGCTTGTCGAGAAAATGAATTTACGATAAAAAAAAATTTAGATTCCATGTACAGGGTGTTATTAAATTTGAGAAATATGAAAACGCTTCAAGAAAGAAGTACCATTATTTATTATTTTTTACAAAAATTTTATGAAACAAAATTGTTTATAAACTAACCTAAAGTCTGAATACAAATTTTGAAATAAAAATTCGAATTTTTAAAAATAAAATGGGTTTTATGTAATTATTTGCATTTTACAAAAAATTCAAGATAGCCGATTTTGTGTACGTTAGAGCCAGAAGTACGTAATAATATGTTTTGGCAACAAGACGGCTCTCCTGCTCATTGCACAGCATTGATCAGACAATGGTTAAATGATCATTTTGGCGCAAAGTGGATAGGGAGGTTTGGCCCAAACCATTTTTCAGCTAGGTCGCCTGACCTTTCATTATTAGATTTCTTTTTGTGGGGTGCCTTAAAACAAAAGATTTATTCAGATAATCTTCCACATGATAGGGAAATATTAAAACAACGCATAGAAGGAGCAATCCATGATCTAAATGTGCCGCGAATCATTCGTAAAGTGTACGGTAAATTTATTAAGTTGGCGGAAAAGTGTGTCATGTTAGGAGGTAGCTATGTAGAATAATTTTTTAAAATTCGAATTTTTATTTCAAAATTTGTATTCAGACTTTAGGTTAGTTTATAAACAACTTTGTTTTATAAAATGTTTGTAAAAAATAATAAATAATGGTAATTCTCTCTTGAAGCGTTTTCATATTTTCCCAATTTATTAACACCCTGTACATGGAATCTAATTTTTTTTTATCGTAAATTCATTTTCTCGACAAGCAGAACTTTTTATAAAGAATGACTTTTGGTCGTAAAATGAATAATAAAGATTTTTTCCCTATTGGGTACCCCCATCGGCGGACACACTGTATGTTTAATACAGTACCTACCGCAAAACCTAGCGTAAAACTATTTTTTTGGTTTAACATGTTTAAGCAGAAGTTGGTCCTTTTGGATTATATGGAATTAAAAAGTAATATAATAATATAGTGTATTCCATATTAAAACAAGTATGTTTTATATGCTTTGACTTTTTGGGACACCCTGTATAATTTAAAATTATTTTAGATTGCACAACTAATGCGTCCATATAACTCCGTTTTTGAAAAATATTAAAAAGTTAGGTAGTTTAGATGCTATGAAATTCTGCGTTGAGAGTGGGCCACCCTGTATAGGCAGGAAAGTACCGGGTAAAGTTATTTGCAAATTTTTTTTATCATACCTTTATTATAAGTAGGTAGGTACAGGTTTCATTGCAAATAAATTACGCACCCATAAAAAAAATGTGAATACAGTTACTCGATGATTATTACGTGTTATCGCCTAAAATTACACACTGTGTACATAAAATAAAGCCAACTAGCTTTGTCCTATAATTTTTCACTAATGTACTATAATTTTGAGGTTTACTGTACTATAATAGTTGAATCGCAGTTGGCAACCCTGGTCTGGAACGTAGGTTAGATAAAAGTCAATGGTCTAGACCTAGACCCAGCTATTAGCAAACTTCCTGCCTGCTCTTTCGTTGTAACACGAGACCAGCCATAAAAAATTACCGTGTGGATAATAATGTATGAAATCTAGAAAGTTCATTGTTAGATTTTCGACAATGCCTGGTTCTAATTAAATCATGCATCAATCAATCAAGTTCTTATAGAGGAGAAACCTTTTACTTAAGTGATTAAAACTTGATTTTATTGATACCACATTTACCGACGTAGAATAGTATATTACGTAATAAGTGTTGTAAAAAGCAATTTACGCACAAATAGAAAAGTTACGCACGACGCCGCGTAGCGGCGAGTGCGTAATTCTATGAGTGCGTAATTGCATTACAACACGTATTACGTACCATACTTTACCTACGACCTACTTATTCACACAACATCATTTAGTTTTAGTTTTTCATCTTAACTGGTAACAATATTATTAATTTAAGAACGTGATAACATCAACGAGAAGGTATATATTGTAATAATTCTACAGTATGATTATTTAAATTTACATTTACAATTTATTTTTTATAATATTATTTATTCTCATTACAATAATTATTTATAGTTACAGAACAATTATTGAAGACAAAAGGTATATCGTTTCTTTTGCTTGTTGAAGCATAAGTAAGATTTACATTATTAGTTGCCTCAATGAAATTTTCATTAATACTATTAGTACTACTACTAGTACTTGCTATTGCAGATGATATTTTAGACGAATTGTTAGTTTGATTATTTAGGGAATTATCCACATACCCTTCAGCTACGGCTGAGGACTGCCATCCGCCGTGTCTTTTTAAATCTAATAAGTCACCACCCGCGTCAACAAGAATAGTCGCGGACGAGCGTCGAAAACAGTGTCCTGTATAATTCGCTGCTTCTGGTAGTCCCAGATATTTGGCTATTTCTTTTGGAACCTTTCCTAACTTGTTACTACCAACAGACTGTTTGGTACATTTTCCGTTTATATAGTTTAGAAAAAAAGGTAAATTTGGAGCTGTACTTACTGCAGAGCGAATGTTTATATATTTTTTAACCTTTGGGTAAAAATATTCTGACACCACAAAAGAACGTTGCCGTTTAGTTTTTGAATCGGGAATATTAATAATTAGATTCTTCCCTGTGTCTTGGATATCTGACGGTTTTATATTACGCAACTCTTGTTTCCTGCATGCACCGCTTATACCAATTATAAGAGCAACCTAAAAGACGATTTGAAATAAATTTACACATTTAACATTATATTGAGCTCAATATATTACCTTCATAAACAAATGTTTATCATCTGGTGCGTTTTCTAGAAAATCGTTTATATTCTTGCTTGTCAAAATCTTGGATTTTTTAGATTTAAAGCCGTCCGATGTTCTCTTCAGAAGAGCAATTTGGAGTAGTTTGCAATATCGACATTGTGATTTATATTAATTGTGGCTTTTAACATTGAGTAAAATGACCAAAGTGAGGAAGGCTTCATCGTTTTTGATAGTTCTTGGAAATATGCCATCATTACATTCTCGGAAAATGATTTAACGTCGTTTTTTAATCTCCATTCCATAAATCTTTGGTAAGTAAATTTGTATCGATATTCAGATTTCGCCGGTAACAAGTTGTTTTTAGCAGCTTCTGCAATTTCGCTAATATTGGGTGGAGTTAAATTTTCTATTTCACTGTCACTCGACATTTTTTATGTACCTAATCAAACTAATTTCACTTTATAATATTACTCACATACAAATTTGATCTACGATTATGTCAGTTTTTGAATAAGTTTGTTTGTATTGACCGTTGCTAAGCGGTTGCTAGGAAAACTGTGCGATTTTTTTACCAAGCTGTGCGATTTTTTTACCGTGCGTAATGGGAATCTTACATTGATCGGAAACGGTGTGTTTTTAAGTATTTACAGCAGTGGTCGTAGGTAAAAGTATTTTTTGGTAAACAATGCAGCATATTGTTTTGTTACTGTCATCATGATTGTCATCAACAAAGTAAAGTCAAAGGGCAGTGGCTGTAATTTTTACCAAGATTATGCGTATGTGGTAACATTTTCTACTTTGAATGACGTGGCGACACAAAAACTGACGAACAGTCAAAACAAAATGATGCTGTAATAAAACCAAACTTATCGAAATATGTCCATCATGATCGATAATCAAAATAAAGGCGACTTTGCAGCATTTATGTGATAAACTAATAAAATAAAAACGTTACTTATTGACTGAATATAAATATTTCTTTTGTGTTTTCTGTACTGAGTAGGTATGTATACAGGGTGTGTCAGTAAGGTGTCTGTCTTAGATAGCACCTAAACTATCAAAGATAGGGAAAAAAGTGTAATACAAAAGTTAAAGGGTTTTTTAGGATACATAATCTAAAAATATTTTCTAATCTACAGGGTGGTCCTAAAAAGTGGTACTGAACAATAAAAAAGAAAATTAAATGGGACACCCAGTATTATTTTCTAGAATATGATTCAATGGAATAAGGACTTTGCAACCCTATTAAAATTTTTAAAGTGAAATGCAACGTTGCCAAGTAATTAATTTTTTTCCGAAATTTTAGCATTTTTAAGGGTATCGTTAAAAAAGCATAGCAACCTGTGGATTAACCCTAGGCAAATATAAATTACCTTGTAAGTACTTTAAGGTACGATATATTGATCTATAATAATATTTTTTAAATCTCTTATACAGAGCGTTCATTACAAGTTGAACAACTCGATAGTTTTAAAAATGCTTTATTTCAATTTTTTTAAATGGGACCCCCCTAATTTTTTTAAGCAAAAGAATGTATCTTTCGAAAACCTTACTTTTTTGTTAAACATGTCATATATCTAAATATCATAGTTATTGAAATATTTTAGGATTTGTCTTAAATCAGGGTAAAAAAGGAAAGTTCTAATTAAACAAGTTAGTTTAGTTTCCTAAACTAACTTTATCAAAATAGAAAAATATGAGTTATGATAAAGTTAGTTCAGGAAACTAAAATTTAAACAGTTATAAAGCACAAAATGTTGGCGAAATAATTTTGCAATGGCAGCTGTAACAAAGAAAATTATTTATTTTTTGTTCCAAAGCAATCTTGACTAAATTGTTTAATTAGAACTTTCCTTTTTTACCCTGATTTAAGACAAATCCTAAAATATTTCAAAAACTATGATATTTAGATATATGACATGTTTAACAAAAAAGTAAGGTTTTCGAAAGATACATTCTTTTGCTTAAAAAAATTAGGGGGGTCCCATTTAAAAAAATTTAAATAAAGCATTTTTAAAACTATCGAGTTGTCCAACTTGTAATAAACGAGAAACTCAGTTTAAAGATGCGTTTTTTATGCTATCGTAGTTTGTTGATATGATGTCTATATCGCACGAGGAAGTAAATTGAGCACGACGCCGCAGACGGAGTACTCAAACTTCTGAGCCAATGTGGATAATCCACTCACTCGAGTTGTACAGTATATTTTTTCTACGATTTAGCTTCAAAGCTTCATACTAAACATTTTAAAAACATACTTAAATTAGGCATCATAACTTGTCTTTTTAGTTGGCCCTGAACATGTGAGAAAGATAATAAAAAACAATTGAAGAAAAACTCAGTTCGTTGGCAAATTCATGGACCAAATCACACTGTAACATATTTATTAATTTGGGTAATTTCTTATATTTACACAGAATTACTTTGAATATATTTATCTTTCGCACATTCGGCCTTTTTCAGAATAACAAACAAAAAGCGATATATTGTATGTACAGAAGAAAAAAGGGTTTGTTCAGGTTATTTTCTGCTTACGTAAGAATTATAGCTCCGAAAGTAGAACAAAATATTTCTAGAATTTGATTTAAACAGTTAAAAACGACTTTTGTACATTAATATGACCTTTCAACGTCGCTATGGTAAGGTTTTTCAAAATAATCGCCAATTTACAAGCTAGCAACACTGTTAACGTGGAAAGAGAACTGGCAATCCGGTAGAAATAACATAACATTAAAACCTTTAGTAAAAATGGAGTTAATGTTTTCTAGAAATCTTATAATTTCGTCTGTTTTATCTGATTTTTGTGTACTCATCTTTATTTTCTACCGCTTAAGGAAGAATTACCAGTTAATTTTTTATATCTGTTGCGTATAATAAAAGTTTTTTGGGGTTGGATCGTCGTTCAAAATATATTAGAAAATATCGCGGTGGACTAATATTTTGTCATGGCAAAGAACCAATCAAGGTTAGTAAAAAACGTTCAATTTGTAGGTATATAGTACATTTTATGCATTAAATCTTGTAGTAATTGTCTGGAAATGAGTGGAAACCGGAGATTTTTGAAATAAGAAAGTGCTTCTGGCTTCTGTGCACACATCTTTATTTCGACCAGAAGATAACAATAGTTCTGTAGAATTATATTTTGGTAATATATCCTCAATATTTCGTGCAAAGAGTGCACTTTGAAAAAAAAATGTGTATGCATAGACTCTGGAATAAATGGTTTCATTAAAATTAAAAAAGAACACATTTTATCTGACAGATTTGCATTATTTTAAGTATATTCTTAATCTCATGCCTGTCAAGTAAGTGTCAGAAAACGACTCGTCAAATTTACAACATGTCAATTTGGTTTCTTTATGATTGACCACTGTGATTGGTCAGTTTCATATCCTAACTAGAGTGAAGATAAAATCATATCAGTTGAGTTAACCGGAATAGCCCATTTTTCCAATCACTTTAGTGTGAAGGAAACAGCTAATTTCCATGTGAGAGCAGAAAGCAAGAAAAAAGTAATTTGTAGGTCCTAATTTGGAGAAATTCAGTAACCAGCGGAGGTAAAAAAAAGGTTTATTGCCTCCTGATTTTCTTCTTTATAAAGTCACTTTTGTATTTATGTTGGTACTAGCTACGATTTTTACCATACTTTTCCCATCCCGGGAAATAAAAATATAATCCCGGGACCGAAATAAAATCGCTCTTCAGAAATTTCTCAAAGTTTCTTAAGCTAACATAGCATTCTAGCATTGTTTACTATCTTTGCGGACGATACTTCGTTGTCGTGCCAGGCGGACTCGCTTGACCTGGCAAGGGAGGCCTTGTGTGAGGCACAGGCGAGAGCTGAGGACTGGTTCAAGGCCAATAAACTTTTGCTCAACAAAGACAAAACTTATGAAATGGTCTTCTCCTTGAGAGACATGTCAGAGATGCCTGATAATCAGGAAAAAATAAAATTTCTTGGCGTACAACTTAACAACAAACTCAAATTCGACCATCACATTGACTACGTCTGCGAAAACCTAAAAAAAGGAGCCTTTGCATTAAGAGGACTAAGCACTTCCGTATCCACCAGTACATTAAAAACTGCATATTATGCATTGATACACTCCTTCCTCACTTATGCGATTATTGTGTGGGGTCACTCATGCCATACTGACAGGGTCTTAGCAATGCAGAGAAGAGCTTTCAGAACAATAGCAGGGTTATCTTTCAGGGATGACTGCAGGGATGCTTTTAAAGTCCATGGAATACTCACCTTTCCATCGGTCTACATACTTGAAACTCTTCTTTTCATGAAGGTCAATGCAGATAATTTTGAATCTCACTCCGAGTTGCATGACTACAATACGCGAAATAAAGAGAACTTACCTATTATTTATAGGAGGTTAAAAAGATGCCAGAGTGGACCAGACTTTCTGGGGATCAGGTTATATAACAAGCTTCCCGTGGATCTGAAGCTTTTACCTATTAAAGCTTTTAAAAATAGGGTAAAGGCGTTTCTTGTGAAGGGCGCATTTTATTCGGTTGATGAATTTTTAAATTGTGATGTGCAAAATATTTAAGTGTTGATTTTAGAATGTTATATTATGTAATGATTTTAGATTGTTTGTGACAGTATAAAACATTTGTATTTTGTTACTTTTTCAATACTATTACTTTATTTTCATTTATGTGACTTGTGTAAGTACTATGTACCTTGACATTAATTAATCTATCTATCTATCTATCTTTTTTTTTTTTTTTTTTTTTTTTTTTGAGAGAGGATTAGGAAATCTCTATCTAGACACCCGTTTAGTGATCTCCTCACGGGTAGTGTCTGTCTCATTGGACTAAAACCTTTCCCTCTCTGTTTCTGACATACGCTGCTGGAAACCGCTCACGCATTACTTCGGCAACGTATGCGGGGACTTTCTAATGTTTTGCTAGTTTAGCGTTCGGTCTTGGATCTCTTTGCTCTCTATTATGTCTCGAACAGTCCTATAAGCATGCTCCCATGTTTCTGCTGATGTCAGTAGCTCTCTCATCATGTTAATAGGGTTAAATTGCATTCCTGTGGCTAATTCAAAGGTTCTTCTATTATCTTCCCATTGTTTGCATTCAAATAGAGTGTGGGCTACATCGTCGGTCATACAGCAGTATGGGCAGTATGGATTTTCCGCTCTTTTCCTATCAAAAAGATATTTCCTGAAGCAACCGTGTCCAGATAGTGCCTGAGTCAGGTAGTAGTCAACCTCACCGTGCTTTCTGTTTACCCAGTCTTCTATGTTCGGGATAAGAAGGTAAGTCCATCTTCCTTTTGTGGTATTCTCCCAGTTTTGCTGCCATGTTTCCATTTGAATTCTTCTCGCTTCGACTTTTGAAACCCCATTGTATTTTGCAGTATTTTCTTTTACCAGCAGGTGTAGCGGTGGCATCCCTACTATGACTTGTACTGCTTCAGTTGAAATGCTTCTGTAGGCGCTTCCGATTCTAATAAGATATTGTCTTTGAAGACTCAGTAACCTCTGCTTTGGTTTAGTTTTTTCCATCGCCGTGTGCCAGATGGGTGCACCGTAGAGTATTTGCGATTGTACTACGCTCGCCAGTAACTTTCTTTTCGAAGCCCTAGGACCTTGAATATTTGGCATGAGTGCACTTAAAGCTTTCATTGTCTTTTCTGCCTTAATAATTGTATTATTAAGATGTTCGTTGAAGGTTAGTTTGGTGTCAAGATGTATACCAAGATATTTTATAGATGGACTGGGTGTAACTACCGTTTCCATTACTTTAAATCTTAATTGATGCATCTTTCTCTTGTTTATTAGTATAACTGCTTCGGTTTTTTGAGGGGCCAGGTACAGCATACGCTTGTTTAACCAATTTGAAATCCTTTGCAATGCAATGTTGGCAAGGTTCATCAATATTTCCTCGCTTCTAGCTATAATCACCATAGCGATATCATCTGCAAAGCCGATGAGTGTGACACCATCTGGCAGGCACAATAGTAGTAGGTCGTTGTATAAAATATTCCACAGTGTCGGTCCTAAGACCGAACACTGAGGAACGCCGCTGTTGACTTCCCTGTTGTTTGTCTTACCCTCTGCTTCTAAGATTATTTCCCTTTCTGAAAGATATGATGCTATTATATTTATTAGACCCTCATTAATTCCTCTTTTTCTAAGTATCTCTAGAATAATTTGCCATGATGCGCTGTTAAATGCATTTTTAACGTCAAGGGTTATCACTGCACAAAATCTCCTATGCTGGCTGGAGAATCCTGCGGCTTCCGTTGCTTTAACAATAACCTGTTTAATGGCGTCCACTGTTTGTCTTCCTTCTCTGAATCCATACTGATTTTCTGCCAGGCCTCCAGTGCGCTCGAGTTCACTTTTTAATCTAGATAGTATCAGGTGTTCAAATAGTTTAACCTCTACATCCAGAAGACAAATCGGTCTATATGAACTTGGGTTATCCAGCGGCTTATCCCCTTTTCTAAGTAGGAGAAGTTTTGATCTCTTCCATTCAACTGGGAAATATCTTCTTTGCGCCAACTCATTATATATCTATCTATCTATCTATCTATCTATCTATCTATCTATCTATCTATCTATCTATAGTGGACCTATAAAGAACCGGAGGATTAAAATGCATGGTATGTATTCAAAGTTGAAACCAGTAATTCCACGGTAAACTCAGGTCGGGGAAGCACTAGGGATTGCAATCCATGGTTCCCAGAGTCACGGGATAGCTAACATTTTTAACATATTTTTCCGATCCCGGGCTTACATAAAGGGATCCCGAGATTGTTTATTTGCTTCAGGATGGCAATCCCAGTTGGCACCTACTAATTTTTTTATTTATACATTTACAGTTTTGAGGAAAAGAAAATTTGTATTTCGTGTAAATACTTCCTTTATTAATATTATAGCAGAGCGCTTTCGGCTTTCGCCATCATCAGTGCTATTCGTCAATAATATTACACAATAATATACAGGGTGATTCACGTTGAGTGGCCTATTAGAAGATCTCAGAAACGAGTAAACTTATCTTTCTAAAAATTTGATAGCAGGCATAATTGGCTTCGAGCTTTTAAAACATTATATTTTGACCTTTTTATTACTTCCGGTTATACCGGAAGTTAATGCCCATTTTGCTATTTCAAATGGAACACCCTGTATATTTTAGCATTTTTTATTACCTTATTAAAATCTAAATAACTTTTGTTAATAATAATCTATTACTATCTCTAACTGTTTTTGAGATATGAATTATTAAAGGATTTTATTGTGTAAAAACGCTCCGAGAAGAGAGTTCAGTAACTCTGAAACTAATAAAGGTAAACATTTAAATTTTGTAAGCTTTCAAGTAATACATAGATCTTTAGTTTAAATTACTTAGGTTTCACGTTTTTTATACAGGGAGTTCTTAAAATTGTGCCAATGTTTCCATTTAAATAAATGTGCAAATTTTTGCAAATGGAACACCCTATTTTTTAGCTTACTAACGTGTAGAGAATTAAATTTCCTATCTAAATGCCTAATGTGTTACAATCCACATTTTTAGTCGTTTTGGAATTAGGAGCAATTTAAAATTTTTTTTTAAAATTTCTGTTTGTGTTAATGCGACATTATTTTTGAAAAGAAGGCTTCGACCTTCGACTGGGATTTTCGTTTGAATTTGAGCTTTGTTACCATTTGTTATTAAGTGCCTATGTTCGTTGCTTAGCTATTTCTGATTTTCAAAGTCAAACGAAAATCCTAGTCGAAGCCTTCTTTTTAAAAATAATGTCGCATTAACACAAACAGAAAGTTAAAAAATTGCTCATAATTTCGAAACGACTAAAAATGTGGATTCTAACATATTAGACTTTAAGATAGGAAATATAATTCTCTACACGTTAGTAAGCTAAAAAATAGGGCGTTCCATTTGCAAAAACTGACTTATGCACATTTATTTAAATGGAAACATTGGCACAATTTTAAGAACTCCCTGTATAAAAAACGTGAAACCTAAGTAATTTAAACTAAAGATCTATGTATTACTTGAAAGCTTACAAAATTTTAAATGTTTACCTTTATTAGTTTCAGAGTTACTGAACTTTCTTCTCGTAGAGTTTTTACACAATAAAATCCTTTAATAAAATTCATATCTCAAAAACAGTTAGAGATAGTAATAGATTATTATTAACAAAAGTTATTTAGATTTCAATTCTATGCTTAAGGTAAAGAACAGGGGGAGTGTATTGCCTCCAGGTTTTTACACTCCTATCTGACCTTCGGCATTTTCCATTAGGTACCTACACTTTAGTACTATTAAATGTATTATAATTATAATGGAAATAAAGACCTCATTTATTCATTTATTTATTTATTTATTTTAATAAGGTAATCAAAAATGCTAAAATATACAGGGTGTTCCATTTGAAATAGAAAAGGTGGCATTAACTTCCGGTATACCCGGAAGTAATAAAAAGGTCAAAATATAATGTTTTAAAAGCTCAAAGCCAATTATGCCTGCTATTAAATTTTTAGAAATATAAGTTTACTCGTTTCCGAGATCTTCTAATAGGCCACTCAACGTGAATCACCCTGTATTCATTTAGGTAAAATGGCATTTCGTCCATTTAGTATTTTAAAATCAATCTTAAAATTGTAAAAAAGACAATACGAAACAAAACATAAAACATCCTTGATTTAAAAAAAAACATTTAAACAGTGGTAAAAGCAAGGAATAACTTGTTTGACTCTCGGGTCGGGCCTGGCCACATAATAAAAAAAGGTTCGGGCTTTCGGGCCCTAACAATTCTTTTCGGTCATGCCGGACATTTATGGCCAGCCGGTCTTTGGGGTCAGCCTTGGTTTGCTTATGTACTTTTTTTCAAAGAAATATTTGTGAAACGGTCTTTAAGCCCTAATAATTTTTTTCGGGCTTGTCGGGTCTTCCGGGCTTGTCGGGCCGGACCGGGCCGCGTCGCAAAATTCCGGGTCGGGTCCTGAAATTCCGGTCCGTGCAGGGCTCTATACAGCTACCTTCAAAAAAGAGTCGTCAAAAACAAGGATGGCTTTATCAAACTTATGTGTAAAATAAAAAGTAACACACGACACGCAAAATAAATAAACAAGTCTGAAAATATCTTTATCTATTTTAGCTTTAACACAAGAATGTGTTCCGCGGCTGAACAGTATTTTTGGGATTATTTATATCACCAAATTAAGGAGGAGTATTTCGAAAATTTTTTGTTGTCAAATTGGATATTTTACCGCATTAACACCTAAATCTGCTATTTGCTTTGGGTTTTATCATAAAGTAGATAATACGAATTATTAATAATTCGAAATATTTATTTCGCTTTGATGGAATCCATTTGGGATATTGAATTTGTGTCTGGGGAAATTCATCACATATTTTCTTTATTATATTTATTATTTTGCCAAAAAGAGTTATAGGTACCTATATTTGTAAGGCAGTGTCTAGGTTATAAACAGTGGCGTATTTAGAGGGGGGGCTGCCGGGCTGCAGCCCCCCTTGAGCCTAGGAGCTCTAAAAGTCTAATTGCAACCTAATTGTTGGTCTCGTTAGATTACAAAGGTCTTGGAGGAAACGTTTAGTTTTTAAATTTTTCCTTTTAAAAGCCCTGTTTTATATAGAAATTAAGGTTTCGGACGCGTATCGTTTTAGTTATTGATGTATGATGCAATTTTATGGGAAAACGAGTAAAAAGAATAATATTTTATAGTATTTTTCTATTATATACTGTTCCGTTTTCCCATTTTTAGAGCTATTTTAAATCAACAAAAATATAATCCAATGCAAAAAAATACTTTTACAACAAAAACAAAAAACATTAGGTATTTTTTTTAAAGAGAAAAATTAAAATAAAAGTTTTAATTGAAAAATTTTTTATGGAAGAAGTGTGATCATTTATAATATAAAAAATAGTGCGGGAAGACAAGAAAATACTTATATACAAAACGGCACTTAAGAAGGAGTATTTCAAAACCTCAGCATTTGCACCAAACACTCCTCTTAGATCTACGCTTCTAAAATACATAATAATTTCAGAAAAAATTATCAATTTTGGGCGTGGTAAGCGATATTTACTTTATTTTTAATTATGAAAATCTGAGCACAAAAAACGCGGGTTAGAGTCATTCATACGTCCTTATGGTAAAATTTTGGATTGACACCAATATTCGTATTTTTCACAAATATAAAAAATAAGAGCAAGCTAGGAATAACAAAAAAAAAGTAAAAAAAAAACATTTACAAAAACAAATTTAATGCAACCATGCAGAAGGGGAAAGGTAATAATTTAATTTTCGAAATTCGGTAGTAGTTAGGTGAATTTTAAACGAACTTTGGGCGTGGCCCCGAAATTTTTTCGCCTGCAGCGCGTTTTCGCCTTCTTCGCTAGGCAATATCATGAAATACGTGTAGTCCCGTCTGTCTCTCTTTCCAGAAAAAAAAATGTCCTACTTACGCCCATTGTGACCCCCCTCCCAAGCATATTTTCTGGTTACGCCACTGTCGTGGATCTTGATTTTTTTAGTACCCCATTTCATTAATAATGTTAATAATATGCGCCTTTTTTGTATCTTTAACAGTAACCACAATAGCAATATTTTACTACAATACTTTTATTACGTAGAAAATATGGACGAGCACTGCAAATACCAATCCGCCATGTTAATTAATTTTTCTATGAATATTTGACGTTCAATGTTCGCCAGATGGATTGGGACGATTGTTGTAAAAAGCCATAACAACTGTGAAAATTAAAATGCAGATTTCAAAAACATCACTTTATTATACTGTACTACACAAGTTCTATTACTGCAAAATTGCTTTCGAACGATCAATAAATCTACCGTTAATAGTTTACAGATGAGGGGACAAAAAAAATATCTCGGTGTTCAACACACCATTAAGCTAGGATAGTATAATGTAGTAGATAACTAGTAAAAGTTAGAGCATCATTAAACTTGGTCTATTTAATGTTTAGTAAATATTGTTACCGTGGCGAAAGTTTCTGCATAGTCAGTGGCTTGCATTGTCAGTGTCAGTAAGGGGACAGAACATTTTAAAGCCGTAAAACTACATTTTTATTTTATTAAAAACTACGTAATTTTTGACACCTGCATATATAAAGCAGAACACAGCACTTATACATAGTCTATTTCAGAAAGGTGTAGAGTAATAAAAGCTTATTAGGTATGCAAAGGGAAGTGACCCCAGAAATATTTAAGCCACTTTCATAATTTGGCATTGATTTTATTGTAAAATTCATTCTTTTCATCAAGTGCAGGTAGTACCACCCTGGTTTGGGTCAATTTATGGGTTTTTCCTATTCACATTCACAAACACTGAAAATGGTGTGAAAAAAGCGTGCATTATGTACATAGTATTAGGTCATTATCTGGGGAACTGTCATCTCCTCTTGACGTTATAATTAACGGATCGACGGTCCGTTCGATAAGGTAGTCAAGATCCCACACTTTCTCCTCTTCTTTACTGACATGATGGACTGCTTTTAGCCAGTTCTCTGGTATCACTTCCTTAAGGGCGTGGTCAAACAGTAGCTTAACGTCTTATTTTGAATGTCGTCTTGTATCTTGCTACAAATCCCTTTACTTGCGCCCATATAAGTTCTATAGGATTTAATTCGCAATGGCACGGTGGTGTGCGCAGCACAGTTGCACTATGTTTTTCAGCTATATCTTCTCGGCATATTTCATAAAACGATGTTTGTGTAAATTTGCTGTAGCTAATAGTTCTTTCTTTATCAAATTCTCTACTTTTGGTGGTTAACCAGTCGATAATTTCTTGTTTTCTCCAAAATGAAGTTGGAGTCTTCTTTGTGCGTCGTGAATGATAGCTTGCGTTATCCATAACTACTAATGAATTAGCTGGAAGATATTTTATCATTTCACCAAAATAATCCTGAAAAACATTCGAATTCATGTCCTCGTAGTAATATCCCGAATTGAATTACACAATTATTTGAAATTTTAATATTACAAACAATACTATTTTATCTTAATACCAGTTAAGCTAATTCTCTAAAATTTTTGGTACCACGATACACCGGTATGCCATTGCGCATAAATTATTTATCTCTCCCACATTGTGACGTCAGCGCGAGCGTCCAGCTTTATATGGAAATTCAAGTTATAAAGGTACGTTTCCCTCCACAATCGCTAGTCGCTGACGAATACGACCCAGTAGTGATTGATTCGCCAAGACATTTACAATAGTTTTATGAAGTTCAGTAGCAGTGGTGGGATAACTTCTAATAACACAACATTTTCAGCACAACCTAATTTTAGACTGTATTTTGCGATCTTTTTTACAATGGCCTGGCAATGTGAGGTTAGAACCACCGGTCATGTGTAAGGAATGCTGATTGAGGGGCACAGCCAAACGGAGAGCTACCAGGCTGCACCAACCCCTCGAGTCTAGAAGGTCGAGTCTAATTGCAACCTAATTTTTTTGTCCCACGCTTGGACTCTTAATCTAAATTTAAATATTTATTTGAAAAAATCTCGATGGCACATAGTTTGCCATTGCGAGTCACTAGATCGGAAGAGGCAACAAATGCTCGGGCAACCAAAACTGGAACCAGAGGACATCCTGACCCACTCCCCAGTTGACCTACACAAACTAATGCGAGGAACTGAGATCACGGACCAAACCTGGTCTAAATTCGAGAGTCAAAATAAAGTTTATGAAAGTTGCTAATTATTTAAAAATATTGTAACAAACTCATGAAAAGTATCTGTTTCGCTCGCCTGCAGCTGGTCCTTTCAGCTTCTCATTAGTAAAACACAATATACCTACTTGCGTGAATTAATTTTTTTTAAGCCATTATCTACTGGAATATTTTTCAATCGTTCTAGCAGTTCCGACACTCGACAATAGATAAAATCTCTTATAACAAAAATACTTGGGATATTGTAAATAATGTGATTCACTATAATTACAATAATATTATGATAAACAAAACTCTTTGAAAAACATTAATATTGTTATTATAAAAGTCCCGTTATCGCCGTAGTATTTTGCATGAAAACAACAAATGATATGAAAAATAAAAAACACAATTTAAGTAATCACCTTCTATATATTTAAACTTGACCTATAAGTAGTAATCCTTGTGATCAAATTAATCTGATCACTGATCGCTTCCGTAATGGACGATTTTTTACTTTACTCGAACGGGAACGAATAGTGAAAAAAAATTGAGATTTTGTTTGCGTTAAGGATTCTGAACCAATTCGGGCCTATTCGTATGCGCAGTTCAAACAATGTCGTTCGCGGATCGGTAAATTCCAGTGGCGTGCAAAGCCGTTTAGAACAGAGTAGGCAAACATTTAATTACTAAACAATTGACTTTAAAATTTTTAACACAGTTGACATCACCATCACCGCAATTACATGTACGTGGACATGTCCACTTTTTTATTTTTTTCCGACACACTAGTGCAAGGAACTGGGATCACGGAGTCGGTGTAACAACCAAACAGGGTGAGCACAATGGGCCAAACCTGGCCTAAGTGCATCCGGCGCACGGACGGACATTCGAAAAAAAAATCCCTATCTTTGGTATTCTCTTAGATAGAAAATAAAAAACAAATAAAATAAACCGTTTCAATGTTACTGCCGGTCAAAGTCTAAAAATTCCATATTTATATAGCACAATGAGCCAAACCTGGCCTATGTGCATCCGGCGCACGGACGGGCATTCGAAAAAAAAACCCTATCTTTGGTATTCTCTTAGATAGACAATAAAAAACAAATAAAATACCGTTTCAATGTTACAGCCGGTCAAAGTCTAAAAATTCCATATTTTAAACATCAATATCTAAAAAACAATTAAATTTAGACATTTTACATTTTATATACAATAATCGTAGAATATTCTGGGAAATTAGAAAATAATATAATATACAGGGTGATTCCTAACTTGATACTTCTATTTAGCTTTATATAGAAGGCATTAAAATAAACAACATTTTCAAATACCTTTTTTCAAAAAACTCGAAAATAAGGTATGTACTTACATTCATTTATTACACTATGGATCAAATACGGTTCTGCCTAACTTGCCCGTTGAATAACATTAAGAAAACTTATGGGTGTAGGATGAGCCCGCAAGGGAAAGCGTTCCGCGTATAATGTCGAAGCAGCAGATGCACTTTGACGACACTTACCGTAAATTAGCACCATATTATTTATTTATTTAGTTCCCTAGGTGCAAAAATTAAATTATTTTATAATATATTATTATTATTATCTACTAGTTATTTGTTTTCAAATTTTGCCATTTTCACGTGTCACCAATTTAAAATAAAAACTTGCTTCAGAAAAACACACCGCAGCGTATTGACAAATAACTCACCACCAACCCGTAAATTGCATGAGAGATAAGACAAACAACATAAAGTATAGCAGGCTACGTTTTTTTACTTCTGTATCTCGCCTATTTTTAACTTTTTTGAAAATGTTGTGAAATGAACGCTTTCCCTTGCGGGCTCATCCTACACCCAGAAGTTTTCTTGATGTTATTCAACGGGCAAGTTAGGCAGGACCGTATTTGATCCATAGTGTAATAAATGAATATAAGTATTTTATTTTTGATTTTTTTTTAAAAAGGTATTTGAAAATGTTGTTTATTTTAATGCCTTCTACACACAGCTAAAAAAATAAGTAGCAACTTAGGATTCACCCTGTATAGAGCGTTCCATTAAAAAAAGTATGCCCTGACTACTTGGGGACACCTTGTATAATTTAAAATAATTTTAGCTTGTAGAACTAATGCGTCCCTATACTCTGTTTTTGAAAAATATTAAAAAGTTAGGTAGTTTAGATGCTATGAAATTATGCGTTGAGAGTGGGCCACCCTGTATAGCGAGGAAAGTGCCGGGTAAAGTTATTTGCTGATTTTTTTTTATCACACCTGTATAAGTACAGGCTTCATTGCAAATAAATTACGCAAACAAAAAAAATTTAGTACAGTTACTTGCTGATTATTATGTGCTATAGCCCAAAATTATATACTATAGGTACTTATATTATCATTTCTAAATTGGGGCACGATAACCATACCCACATAATTTGCAATTAAAACGGTGCAAAAATGTTTTTAGATATCCGGATCTATTCCACAACATTAGTTATTTTTATTTGGTAAAAATTAACTTATAATGATGTAACACAGAAAAGAGCATAGAAGATATAGAGATGGTTGAATTTAAAAAAAGTTGCGCTACTAAATTCTGCAACATTGTGTTTTCAAATTTAAAAAATTCTTCCGAAGATATATGGGCAAACCCTAATTTTCGCGATTTCGTTTTTATTTTTTTCTGACTCTATTTGAAGAGGTATGTTAAAATTAAGTCTACATTCTCATTGCCGCTTTTTCTCCTCTATAAGTTGGTGTAATTAGATTTTTATTCCGACGTTTCGTCTTTTCAAAACCATTATCAACTTGCTTGCTTTTTTAAATAGTAGTGAAATTTTATTTTAATATTTTTAAATTCCTTTATAATTCAACGACGTATCACACCTAGTATTAATAATATGTTTCGGACTTAAAAACCCATCATAAATAAAAAATAAGTCCGAATTTATATTGTATCAACTTTCTTTTGTTTTCAAAGCCAACTAGAAATAATTTGACTCTGGACGTCGACTACAAATTATGTCCATTTTTCTTCTCTTAATAATTTTTATTGAAAAAAAAACTACAATCATACAACCCCTCAAAAACATAAAAGAAAAAAAAGACAAAATGTAATTTGCACTAATCGATTTAATTAACCTAATCTGTCAATGGTAAGTAGGTACCTATTTATATACAGGGTGTCCCACCGGGAACCGAATCGATATATATATAGAAAACTATACATAGGAAAATTTTGAAAATTTGTATGTTGATGCTGATGGGGGCGACCGGGCTAAAATATTTTCATAATGGTGGAACTTCCGGTTGGAACTTCCGGTTATACCGGAAGTAAGTGTCAACTTGCGTATTTTAAATGGGACACCCTATATATTATTACATTTTTGCATTCTACGCAAGATTCTAGGCAGATTTTGTATACCATGTCCTATACCTATGTCTAAACTTTTTGACATATTTGAATTTTTATGTCAAAAATGACGTTTGCAAGCCTTAGAATAATTATTTTTTCTATAAAGAAGCCTTATTTATTTAATGTAAGTGGGATTCCTTGTTATAAAGGACCTGCTTTAATAGATTTTTTATAATATTTTGATAACTATTAATGTTTTTGAAAAATAAGAATAAAAATGAAATTAAAAAAACTGCAAAAAGTCTAGATTTTCAAATAGAAACACCCAAATTTTATAATTATTTCTTATTTAGCATTAAAAATAAGGGTAAGTTTGTGTAAAATTGTATAACTCAAAAATTTTAGTTTTCGAAATATTGCCAATTTAGTATTTTTATAAATGGCGATCTTGTAGCAGATTTTAAGTTCAGTTGCTCCTAGTTGGTTATGACGGCATTGAAGCTGTCACTTGCCATTTGACAATAATAAATAACCATGCCTGGACGCTTAAATTGTACAGAGTCATAGCCAACTAGGAGTAACTGAACTTAAAATCCGCTGCAAGATCGCCATATAAAAATACTAAATTGGCAATATTTCGAAAACTAAAAATTTTGAGAAATACAACCTTACAAAAACTTATCCTTATTTTTATTGCTAAATAAGAAATAATTATAAAATTTGGGTGTTTCCATTTGAAAATCTAGACTTTTTGCAGTTTTTTCAATTTCATTTTTAATCTTATTTTTTAAACACATTAATAGTTATCAAAATATTATAAAAAATCTATTAAAGCAGGTCCTTTATAACAAGGAATCCCACTTAAACTAAATAAATAAGGCTTCTTTATAGAAAAAATTGATAATTATTCTAAGGCTTGCAAACGTAATTTTTGACATAAAAATTCAAATATGTCAAAAACATTTAGACATAGGACATAGTATACAAAATCTGCCTAGAATTTTGCGTAGAATGCAAAAATGTAATAATATATAGGGTGTCCCATTTAAAATAAGCAATTTGACACTTACTTCCGGTATAACCAGAGGTGCCACCATTATGAAAATATTTTAGCCCGGTCGCCCCCATCAGCATACTGCCAAATTTTAAAAAAATTCCTATGTATAGTTTTCTATATATAGATCGATTCGGTTCCCGGTGGGACACCCTGTATATAAACAAGTGCCTGTCACAGCCTACTATACAGTTGCGACAGATTAGGCTACGGAGATTGAAAATAAAATACATAGTTTCAAATAAGATGAATTCGCACTTATTCTTATGGATGATGGGTTTTTAATTCCAAAACGTATTACTAATACTAGATGTGATACTTCGTTGAATTATAAGAGAGGAGGGGAATTTAAAAATAATAAAATAAAATTTCCCGACTATAACAGCAAAGTTGATGATGGTTTCGAGAAAACGAAACGTCGGATTAAAAATCTAATATCACCAGCTTGTAGAGAAGAAAAAGTGGTAATGAGAATATACATTTTATTTTAACATATCTCTTCAAATAGAGTCAGAAAAAAATAAAAACAAAATCATGAACACTCGGTTCTACCCAAATCTCTTCGGAAGGAGTTTTTTAAATTTTAGGACACAATGTTGCAGATTTTAGTAGGGCACAGCTTTTTTCTAATTTAACCATCCCTGTATCTTCTATGGTTTACGCGATGCTTGTAGACTTCATCCTTATCTGGGACATACTGTATACATCATATACATACATACACCAACATAATTTCATATAAAACACTCTTCAATTTGCTATCGTTTTCAAGCTACAAAGCCTACACATTGTTGGAACACTCGGTATACTCGTAGAGATATTTTATATCCAAGTGCTGCTCGTATAATATGTTGTGTGTTATTATTTCTTTCCGCGCGAACCTCCCACACCTTTAGATATATTGCGGGGTCCATAAAATAGGGGATCAAACCCTCTATACTATGGAAGTGTAACATCTACAACAAAGAAAAATGAATGAATAAAACATACCTGGAATTTTGCGGAGTACAAAAACACCGACACCTTGACAGAAAAAGAGAAAAAATTTTGTTAAAATTTCAAGACGACGAATGTTTGTCTGAGGTTAGAATTTTTAGATTTATTACTTTAATTTTTTTTTTTTTTTTTTTTATGATAAAACACCTGCACTGTAGGAAAAATCCTTTAAGGCGCTCTGGGAGCGGTGCGAGTGCGAAAAAAGCGATTAACGTTGGTCTTGAAACGTTGAAGATTGTATTCATTGGGAAACACGACCTCAGGAAGATCATTCCACAAAGATGACGTTCTCCAGATGAAAGAATTCTATTATTCTATTATTATAATTAATACAGTCATTTCTAAAAGATATTTTCGAAATGTTTTTATTGTAAAGAAGATCAGTAATCAACAGACCTCACAGGGTCGGTCTTAAACTTTATATTTATTTTTTCAGTGATCCTAGAAATTCACGTTTTTTTTTTGGCTGGTTAGCCTCCCCGCTGAAATTGGCTCTATGGGCACCCATGGTTAGAGGCCCCGGAGTGCGTAACGGGCCTTGGGCCCCCTATATCTCAAAATAATTTGCACAGTTTACATAATTTTGTGGTTCATGTAAATATTGAAGTGGTGCAACTAAGTTCATCTTCCAGGCCGATGTCAATTCGCATTTATCGCCGAATGCATTATGGTCATAGAAATCCTCGCTTCTAAGCGATATTTTAAGCACCACCTATGTCGAGAGGTGTCGATTTCAAGTCGCTTATGTGAGTACCTACGACAAAGATAGATATATAATTTGAATCGATCGCTTCTTTGTTGTTTAACCTCTAACCCAACTTTTAAAACATTTCCTTGTTCCACAACAAATAAAATTTATTTGAGTCGTAAACTTCTTCTGCAAAAGTTTAAGAGCGAAAATAATGTTGCCCATTTTTATTTTTAATTTAATATTACTGAGGGACGAGGAGAGAAGAGAAATTATGAAGGCCATAAACCAAGAAAGGCGAATGGTGCAAACTGGGTGCTTTTCTGCAAACATCATCTCGTGATTGTCGATTGTCGGTACACAGTCTCATGTTTACAAAATACAATAAATGTTAAACATAAGCACTTACGTACTCAAAAGTTTCTTAACAACTAAACGTTTAATAGTATATTATACAACAAGCATATAATGGTGGCTATTATTCACGCGGATAAAGTTTATGACACGAGCCGTAGGCGAGTTTCATAATTTTATCCAAGTGAATAAAAGCCATTATATGCGAGTAGAATACTATACTTTTTCCACGACTATCCAATAATAATTGTAGCCAGAATTACTAAACATCTTTATTTATTTAGAAATATGAATAGTAATATTTTTGGTATTCACACAATGTGCCAAGTTAATTGTAGGAATCGAATTTAATTCTACATTAACATCTTGGTTATTCGTTGTAGTAGATGTAGATGAAGATGTTTATGTAGATACTGCCTCATTGCGTATATACGGCTGACCAAAAGGATTTTTCTGGATCGCGGCCTTTAGCTTGCAACTGCGTGACTATTAGTGGTGGGTCGGTATCTGTGTAACTGCTACTTTAAAACGGTATTTTTTAATACCATCGTGTCGCGCTCCACCTCATACAATGAAGCAGTTACTCTCTGGAACTATTAAGATTTCGTCCTTCGCCGCTACACGCACACGCTGCGATGTGAACCGAGAGAAAGCGACAGCGGCCGGCTGACCAGGCCGCCGCGCCGGTTCGTTGTGGAGTGTGTAACAACAAACGCCGCAAACGGTATGAGTAACCGTCTGGAGCTTGAGGGTATTTTTTTTTCTTGAGGGTATTTTTACCTTGACGGTATTTTTACCTTGACGGTATTTTGTCAGACTGGGGACGAAAGGTTGCCAGTGGAACGTGGAACTGTTGCGGCGCCGTTCGCGGCGGTATGAGTATAACAGTCTCGAGGTTAACGGTATTTTGCTTAAAGGTATTTTGTCACACCGGGGACGAAAGGTTGCCAGTGGAACTGTTGCGGCCGCCGTTCGCGTATTAGTTATATGGTGCTGATGTTTTAATGTCGCGGTAGCCGCGGTGTATAGTATTTTTCATTGAACGCGGTTTCGCGAGGATCCCTTTGGCTTGTATCAATGATGAAAGAAATGACTCAAGAAGTTAAAAAGCATTGTCGTCAATTAGATTAAAATATATTATTAGTATTAAACTTTATAAATTATTATGTAAAATGTTTGTGCAAGGGGATAATATATTATATTTTATAAATACAAAAATACTTATATGTAAATAAACGATAAAAATAATATAAGTAGGTATGTATATTTAACCTTATTTTGAATAATCCAGTAAAACGATTAATATTTATAAAACTAATATTAGGATTCTAGGAACTCATCATTTTTCTGTAGGAATTTAAAAATAATAGTTTTTTGACTTTGGTAGAACCCAATCTATTATTTCTTCTATCTGAAAGAATTTGTGCTGTTTTAGAAAACGTTCTTTCACAGGGTAGGTACGTATATGTTGCAACAGTAACTATGTTAGATTTTACAATTTCCGCTAGACTAGGATAATAATTATTGTAGAAGTAATGTTTCGGTAGATTGGTGGTTCTTCTAAATCTAAATACGAATTCCTACAGGTTCAAAGATTTAAATTTTTAGTCAAAATGTGCTCAGATAGAGATCGCTTCTGAAGCTTATTCGAAAGTATTCCTTATTTCCTGGCCTAAATATGGGAATTTGTTCTTATTTATTTGCGTTTTATGGGTTGTACGGGATATAACATTATTTTTGACTCTTTCGAAGAAAAACCCAAGGCCGTTTTAAATTCTTTCACAGAGGAAGGATAGGTCGCAGAGGGCGCTTATCACTTAGCGTGACACACTTCAATTTTTGACCAATCAACAATGTTCTCGATATTTTTCCAATATAGCGGAAGTCATACCGAAAATCGTTAAATGACAGGCACGTCATCAGGAGATTGACGAATAAGTTTATTGAGGGATATAAAATAAACCTCATTTTTATATTGTAACTGACTTTTGAAAATAAACTTATTGTTATCATTATTATTAGTTTGAGACTTCAAGGTCACAGACAGAAATGATGAAACATTTTTTATTTCTTCAAATTATGACATTTTTGTAAACCAAACTCGCCCTAGTTCGTTCCGGAGTAACCGTTATTTAGTCGCGGTATTTTCTTGTCGCGGTATCAAATGGAACGTTCCATATCGGTAACAGTATTTCCCACCTCTAGTGACTATAGTATCGGCCGTGAGAGGACGAGAGTAGCCTAGTCGCTCAGTCCGCTAGTTTTCAAGCTACTACAGTTTCTTTTCAGTTTCCCCGTGTGAGAACTGCCTAACCCAAAATAACGTTGTCGTGTTTTTATGCTCCCTGTATAAAAAATTAAATTTTTTATAATGTGAATCTCATTAATTTTATATATTATTTTTTATATTCAAATAATTTATTGGCAGAAGGAATGAGAATATTATAATAATAGGTATATCGGCTAGATTATGTAAGAGCGAACTTAGTTTCTTTTATGTATTTTCATAGTAGGCTATATGTCTGGATAAAACATTTTTCTACTATACTTAAAGTTGCCTTCCAAATATTAAGGCCTCGATTACTACAACTCCAAACCCAACAAATAAAAAAAAAGCTTATCCCGAATTTTATAGACATTTCGGCCTTGGTAAACAAAAAACATTATTCCTCGTCTGTTGCCAAGTGCTTTTCATTCATAGGCAATAGGCATATCATGATCGTAAAACAAAAATACACATCCCGAGAAAAGATATAATATTGCTTTTAGGGACAACAAGAACAGAATGAATAAATTAGGAGGGGTTCAATCTGTACCGCGAAACTAGAAACATAACGCATTTTTTATGACATGTTATTTGCACTGTTTTTGGAGAACAGCGAACAAAACCAGACAATTGAGAAATGTATTAATGGTTGTTGGCCTCCAAATGAGTCCCCTACGTAGCTCGTGTTTGTGACCGCGCGCAATATGTAGTATAAACAACCTATTTTAACCAGGTGCCGCCTTGACGCGAGCGGAACTGGATCGTTTATTATACTCGTGTACTTTTGTAGGATTCTTAAGTGTGCCTAGCATATATGTGTTTGCTCAATAATAATGCCCATTATTCACTAGTGAATAATGGGTATAATGAATTTCTGTTATGAGACTGGAGTAGCGGAGCGACTAGCGTCTCGGGTCGCGGATATTCGGGTTGCCGTCTCTCTCAGTCGCGCCAACTTAGGTAGAGCCGTGTGAGTAGCGCCATTCAAATGTACGTACTGGGAGACAAGCTACTACAGTTTCCCCATGTAAGGACTGCCTAAGAGTAAACATAACTTGTATACGATTTTCTATATCAAAAAACAAATTTTAAATATGTTTTAAAAATAAAACGAGTACAAAATTTCATTAAAAATTTAGATATTGAAAGGAACGAGTTTTATAGCATTATTTTCCGAGCTACACTACTTATTCATATAGTTTTTAAGACAAAATTACGCCATTAAGGCTAGCTAAATTCTTTATAAAATTGTAATATTACATTTTAATGAAAATATTTTTAAATTTAAATGATGATAATGTAATGAAATGATATACACAATAATTCATTTTATACATTTCGGGCAAAATTCTTAGCTAAAAAGCAAACCGTGCTGTGCATATTTATCAAATTTCCATTTTATTCTCGTCGCCCGCGTTGAATAATAAATAGATTATTTAAATTATTTGCACAATTTTATAAAAGTTGATCTTAAAAAAAACGTGTTTACCCTACACCGACAGTCAAACTCAAATCATATTATCTTATTTATTATTTCATTACCCTCACAATATAACAGGGGCGCAGTCATATTCTGCACTCAAAAAATGAGGAATCATTATAAATAAAATCAAACTGCGACATGATGAAATACATTTTTTCCTGCCGCTCTGTGCGGCCGGTTTAAGATTCTTGGACTCCTTGTTTATTGGTGACATTTTGTAAACCAACAAAATTCCTTCTAAACGCTATTTCAGACGTGATTTTCTCGGAATCCACACAAACAATTTTGTAAAAACCTGTTTCATATTCAGCTGCAATTAATTATTTCCAGCGAATCGAGAATCCGGTTTTCAGGTATCAGTAAGTGCGAAGATTTTACAGGCTGAAAAATCAATTAGCGGGATTTTGTTGGCTTGCAAAATGTCACCATTATTGGAAATACGTTACTTATTTAATTGGTCATGTTATTATGATAAAAATCCAATTATTCTACTGTAAATCAGTACCTATAAATAGGAATAAAATTTAATTATTCCTATATTGAGAGTGAGGGCTATGACGAATAGGTAATATAGCTAAAATCAATAAAAGGAACAGAATACGATTAGAATTGATGACAAACAGCCATGACTAAATGTGATTCAGTAATTTGGAGATTTCGGGGAAAAAACAAAGGAAATAGCAGGGAAGCCTTATTACTCTTTACTACAGTTTGATACATAATAGGAAACAAGATATTTAGTAAGCTACAATTGGATTTAGTAAATGTGGTTAATTTGTTCTCGGAATATTTTTATAACGGGCGACACAAGAAAATGCGCTACTACCCCCCCCCCCCCCCCCCCAGATTTTATATTTTAAATGGAAACCCCTCATTTTTATTCGATAATTACATTCTGTAGACAATGACATAATATCACACTTTATGATTTGTTTTAAAAATGGTCGCCTAGATCCATTTTCCTTTGTTTTCTAAAATGTCCATAACTTTGGTAAAACATGGTAAGTGGTAAAGGGTAGGCCATGGAAACGTTAAAATGGTTCATTTCAACCTGCTTTATAATATTAAATTGACTTCCTTAAAAAAAATGTATCCGTTAGGGCTTATTTATTTACCTGTTTTAAAAAAAACGAAGCGGAAATTTTCGATTTGTATAAAATGACAGCCCATCCTTGTTTTATTATAATAAAATTCTTCATTTATTTTTCTTGCTAACGGTGTATCACAAAATAATAATTATTTATTAGGAATAGTATAAATTAACAAGAAATATGATAAATGTAATTTCTAGACCTGTATAAGCCATGAGAATGTCAAGTATGACGTGGAAAACAATTCATTCATTTCAATTTTCGTAATTTTATTTAATACCATTTGACATTTTGGTCTAATAAAAGCAGAAATATTGTTTTTGTTTTCCACGGTAAACTAGACTGGCCTTGACAACACTTCTTATCACTTATATAGGTCTAGAAATTCCATTTCTCCACGACCATTACTGTAATACGAATATTCTGTAATTGATCTAAACGACATAGGTTGCCATGAATTTCGAAACTATCAATGTCAGCAGACAAATTTTAGTGCAAGTCAAAATATGAGTGAAAAATCGGATGAATCAGATATGGAACTGGATAATACTCCACCTGAAATTACTAATATTGCGAATAGTATTTTTGGTCGTGGAGAAAATAGAGTCTGCTACTCGGTTAGAATGAAAATTCGATACTCGTGGTAATCTTCCACTCTGATCAAATTTTCATTCCAACCTCGTTACAGAATCTACTATTATGATATTATTATTAATTTCTACTATAACCTAGTAAATACTTATTTACTTGTGATATACCGTTAGAAAAAAAATTAAATGAAGAATACAGTAGAGCCCCGATTATCCGTGCTCCACGGGACCGGACCAGGTACGGAAAATTGAAAACACGGATAATCCGAACAGTTATTTCTTGTATACATACTATACATAAAATGAAAAAAAATAGATCTCTAAGTTCAAACTAACTTTTAAATTGCACAAAAAGATAACAATAAAACACAGAATTCTACATAAGTCAACTTTTACACTAAATAAGAAAAATAAAATACTACATCGGTAGGTTAAAAACTTCAATAATGGGAAATCGTGGCACGGATAATCCGCAGCCCGAATAACCCGCGCACGGATAATCGGGGTTCTACTGTACACTTATTACAATAAAACAAATATGGGTTGCCATTTAAAAAAAAAACGAGAAATTCTGCTTTGTTTTTTTTTTAAATAGGTGGTAAATAAAATAGCCCTAAAGGATATATTTTTTTATTAAGTCAATTTTATAATATAAAGCAGGTTAAAAAGAACTATTTTTATGATCTACTTTTCCGGTTAAACCGGAAGTGGTTTCGAAGGTTTGAATTTGTCAAAAAATGGAAATTTACACACTTATTAATGTCTCACCTTTTTAAATCTTTACTGCTAAAATTACGGAAAAAATTAAGGGAAGGGGGGGTAGTAGCAAGTAGCAGTTTATTGTGTCACCTGGTATCATATTGGTCATTTTGGATTTTGTCAAACATCTCTGTAGATTCGTAAATATTTCTCATGTTAATATTAAAAGAGTAATGTTTTTTCTTGATGTAACTATTTATTTTTAATTTTTAGGTTGGAGATCAAGTGGTTGCCCTACCAGAATACAGAGCATGGGCTGAACTAGTATCAGTCCCCGCCAAATATGTCTACAAATTGCCTAAAGGAGTGTCATACTTGGACGCAGTTACCATCACCATGAACTACACAGTGGCCCATATCTTACTCTTCGAAATCGGAGCTCTTTCTCAGGGAAAATCAATCTTGGTACATTCCGTCGGTGGTGGTGTGGTAAGTAACTAACTTTTTAACTTTATACTGGTTTACTGGAATCCACTATAGGAATTCGAACTCAAAAATTGTGTGTGACCAACTTCTACTCTACATTAACACAAGCCCGCAAAAATAAGAGTAGGGCAGTAGGCTGTCAAACTTTACAAGAATGTATATTTGAGTCCCTACGGGCATTTAATAAACTGGAAGTTACGCATGTGACTTTGATTTATCATAATTAATGATAAGAATGGTGAGTATCCCCATAAATTGTGAATTATTTGCATTTCCTTTGACGAGCATTCCGATTATTGCGAAAATTCGGATCGAATAGATATTAAAGTCGCCAGTATTTCATTTCTGTCCCTCGCCCGCATCGATGGCCAAATGGCGTAGACCAATTAGAGGGTATAATAGTATATACTAAGGGGTGGGCAACCTAAATGATAGTGGCGGCTCGATCGTCAGGTCAAGTAGGTGAAGGTCTTTACCAAAAAAAAAAAAAAAACAGGAGGAAAGTTTTTCGACAATTTTAAATATTAATGTACCAATACCATTTTAGCCCTTAAAAAATAATTATTTTCGAATATATAATATTAATTTAATGCGAATGTAGCTATGCATCATAAGGCCACGGTTAACTCCAATGAATAATTATAAACACTCGTGCATTTTGGCGCGCCCCAGCCGACCGTGTCCGTTAGCTCAAAGCAAGTAAAGACCCAACGCCCAACATGGCTTTGATATTCCCTGTTGCTATGGTTACGTGACGTCAGTCACGCAAACAGCAAGCATGTAATAATCTGCATTATAATGAAGGGCAATTTAAAAATAGATCAGTCGTATGCACCATTGTTTTAGCATTGGTTCGCCTAATCTTCAGGTATTTATTTTGAGGCTTCGCGAAACTTATGGTTATAGATATCGTTTATACGTGATTTACTGTGTGATTAAAAAGTTTTGTTTTTATTTTTCAGTTAATTCACCAGTGTACGTACCTACTTAGTTGTGTGTTTTAAAAATGAACCCAATTAATGACATAGTTTGTAATTTTTTGGAAACTCCATTCAGTCGTTGGACAGATAAGGATAAGAAAGACGTTTTGTTACACGGGTTTTTAGTCAATGTTTGTTTAAGTACCCGCACTAAACCTAGCTCTTCACCATTTTTTAAGACTGCGAGCCGCCATTGCTAAATGCGTATTTATATAATTAATCCAAATAACTGTTTAGTCGATAGCAAAGCACCCGTAATTTGAACTCTTGGCTTTTCAGTGGCGGCGCCAGGATTTTTGGGATGGGAGGGCACAAATGGGCTCGATGATTTTTGAGTGGGCACTACTCAATATAAAAGTGACTTCTAAAAAAAAAAGGTCGCCGGCCTCCCGACGCTCTGGGACGCCATATGCAGCGACCAATAAAACTTCCCTCTTGTTCTAAGTGATGTCTAAAAAAAAAGGTCATCGCTCTCTTGAAAATTCCGTCCAACCACTATTCAAAACTTTTATAGCCAAGTCCCTCTTCCCCCGAAAATTCCACTACAATACCGGATCCATCAATTTTGGGGGGGCACCAGGGTTGCCACTCATGTTTTTAGGGTGGGCCAGTGCCCACCCTGTCCCCCTCCTGGCGCCGCCGCTGCGACTTTTGCTTTTAATCTCGAAATTTGTTTAACAATAAGCGGAAACAATTTTAAGATTTACTCGCTCGAGTAAACGATCGCCCATCAAGGAGCAGTGTACGATCGTTTCTTAGTCGTCGATGGTGGCCGATGAGCTGAAGAACAGCTCACTGGCTGCACTGTTAAGTATGACAAAGACAGAGTACCGTGTTATTGTCTGTTCTCACCTTTTCTGCTGCATATTTAACTTGCTCGATAATACTCAAAGCCAGCTATTTTTTGGAGGCTTGCTTCACCCACATAATATACATACACTATATTGCCAATACAAGCAGCCGCACGAAGCAAGAATACACCCATCGTGCGATTCAAAATAACCTGAGTTGGGGGCCGTCCCGCTTGTTCAGTAGGGAAAAAATTAGGCAACCCACACGATTTCTAACAGAACGTAAACAAAACCCAAGGAATCTTGAACAGAACCGGCTCGCCGTTATATTCCTATTAGTCGCCATCTTTTGTTTCGTGTGTTGTTATAATTTCCAAGTTTTGGGTGTTAATATTTATAAAACTTTACTTTAGACATTTTTTTTTGTCAGTTTGTAAGTTATAGTCGTGTCCATCTTTTTTTACGTTGTATTCGTTCGGATGTTCCGTGTGTGATTGTGGATATTATTTTCAAGTTTTGAGTGCGAATTTAGGTATACCAGACATTTTGTTATTGTTAGCGACTTGTGCCTCAAGATGGGTAGAAAAAAGTGCATGATCCTTTTTTGTACGAATCGCGGTTCAATACCAGGAATAAGGTATTTCAGGTATGTAAAATATTGGCTACTTAGTTTTATTTCACCACTGTACACACCCGAACTAACGGGTGAATTTAAATAAAAGCTTGTAAAAATATTTTGAAAGTAGGTCCTGTCAAATGTTTACATCAAGAAGCAAATTTCCGAGCTGCGCAAACTCAACAAACCCTGATCATCTTCCTACAGTGGTGTCATCATTGAATTATGGTATTAGCAATATAATTTATGTATACAGGGTGGGGATAAATTAAGGAAACAATTCAATATCTCGAAAATTGAAAAAGCAACCTTAAAACCCTCGGACACGTCGATTTAATTTTACTTTTGCGCAGACTGTAAAATTATTTTGAATTATACAGGACCACTCACAAAAGCTCTACAACTGTCAACTTTGGTTTTTTTAATGGAACACCCTAGTTTTTTTGGCTGTTTTGGATTTTACGCACAATTCTAGCCAAATTTTGTATAACATAACATATGACTAAAATTGACAGTTTTCGAGATATTTAAATTATAAGACATAATAACCTTTGCCATATCGCCTTAATAATTTGATTATAAACACATACCTTTACGCAATAATTAGGAGGTATCATCTCATTTCATCTATAAATATCTCGAAAACTGTCAATTTTAGTCATATGTTATGTTATACGAAATTTGGCTAGAATTGTGCGTAAAATCCAAAACAGCCAAAAAAACTAGGGTGTTCCATTAAAAAAACCAAAGTTGACAGTTGTAGAGCTTTTGTGAGTGGTCCTGTATAATTCAAAATAATTTTACAGTCTGCGCAAAAGTAAAATTAAATCGACGTGTCCGAGGGTTTTAAGGTTGCTTTTTCAATTTTCGAGATATTGAATTGTTTCCTTAATTTATCCCCACCCTGTATATGTGGCTTCACCTAGATATTTATTTAATGTATTATAAAATAAAGAAATTGAAGCGAGAGTTTTAGGGGACCCTACACCTTTGCTCTGGTTGACGTCTATAATGTACATCATACATTTCAGTAAATTTTGAGTATTCCTCGGCTAGTCTAAAATATTCTCCACAAAAAATTATTTCCCGTGATTTCCCATCCTTTTTGTGCTTCACTTAAATACCATTAATTAAGAAGTTTTTAACGTTCAACGGGATTTAATACCATCCATTACTTGTTCATAACTTACCTTAACTATCGCAGTAATCGAAACTAATAAAAACAAGTCGTGTAGTTTATATTCATAGGCAGTCGACCGTGCCAAGAGCCCAGTGTCGACTAAAATTATAGTAGTTTGGGAACTTAAAAGTTTAGCTCTTAGTCTAAAGTTTGTTCGTTTTTAGCTTAATTGAACAAATAAAGTCAAGTTTATAAACTCATAAGAAAATTGTGGTGTGATGAAATTTAGCAAGTCGTTAGCAACGGTTAAATGTTGTTCAACATTTTTTTTATAAATTTCATAGCTTTTACTGAAACTTATTTATAGTGTGGTATGAAACATATTTTGAGTAAAACTAATTACCCTATAATCAGTTTTTGAAAATATATGTTCGTTATAGAACTGCATTCGTTATATCCAATCTGACTATACAATATATAAAACAGCTTTAAAAAAAACTTAACAACTAAGAAGCAAGTGAAGCTGAATGAAAAAAAGGTGTAAGTTCGAATTGTCATGTTCACTTATACCGAACCGACCCGCAGTAATTCGCCCTTAAATATGTGCAGCGGTGACTAAAACTGAATGGACGCTCAGAAATTTGCCCTTTAAAATTCGCATCGTTCGCTAAAACCGAATGGACGCGCAGAAATTCGCCCTTTAAAATTCGCATCGTTCGCTAAAACCGAATGGACGCGCAGAAATTCGCCCTTTAAAATGCGCATCGTTCGTTAAAACTGAATCGATCCGCAGATATTTGCCCTTTAACTCGCAGAAATTCGCACTTAAATATGCGCGGCGTTCGCTGTAACCGAACCTACCCGCAATAATTCGCCCTTAAACATGCATAGCATTCTCTAAAATCTAACCGATTAGCAATTCGCCCTTAAAAATGCGCAGCGTTCGCTGTAACCGAACCTACCCGCAGTAATTCGCCTTTAAACATGCACAGCGTTCTCTAAAATCAAACCGATAAAAATGCGAAGCGTTCGCTAAAGCCTAACGGACCCGCAGAGATTCGCTCTTAAAAATGCGCAGCGTTCGCTAAAACCGATTCGCAGAAATATGTTCGTAGAAAGCGATTCTTCGCTATTAGCGTGTTTCATCACACAAACAAATTCAACCACTGAATATATTATTATGTTTATATTGGAACTTTTTGTCCTTTATATTATATTCGTTATTGCCAGGCATTCGTTATAAACCGATTACGTTATAACATAACCGAGTTCGACTGTATTCATATCCTTTTTAAGAGGAGAGTTGCAGTTTGACAGAGGAAACAGAGGCTGAAGGTTTTAACTTTGACAAGTATTTTTTAAACTTGGCTCTATTATCAATTAAATAAAAAGAATAGTTATTTTATTTAAAAATAAATCAAATTCTACAATAATTTAGATGGAAACAAAAACACTGACAAGACAAAAATGACAAGTTGCAGCTTTTTCCGATCGATACGAGAACCAATTTCTATTGGACGTACGACATGTATCGTGCGTGTTGGAAGATTTTAAAATTGGTTGAATTTAAGCGGGATTTTAAAGAGCTAAAAAAATTAATCGTATGACCTAGCAACAGTTTTATTGATGATAAACTCGTATTATAGCATCGACTTAACAATTTAAATGCCAAAACTATCAAGAACCCATTATTAACAAACGGGAAGTTTCGATTGTTTTCCCTAATATCTTCGGAAAAACTAGAAATTTTATAAAATAAGCCAGTGAGCGTCGAATTTAAACAGGGTGATTCCTAAGTTGACACTTCTTTTTTAGCTGTGTATAAAAGGTATTAAAATAAACAACATTTTCAAATACCTTTTTTCAAAAAACTTAAAAATAGGCGAGATACAGAAGTAAAAAATCTAAGTGCGGGCCTGATCATCAAAACGTAGTCTGCTATACTTTATGTTGTTTTTCTTATCTCTTATTAGTCATGCAATTTACGGGTCGGTGGTGAGTTAAGCAAGTTAATTTTAAATTGTTGACACGTGAAAATATTAAAACTTGAAAACAATGAACTAGTAGATATGGTGATAATTTACGGTGAGTATCGTCAAAGTGCAGCTGCTGCTTCGAGATTATACGCAGAACGCTTTTCCTTGCGGGCTCATCCTACACCCAGAAGTTTTCTTAATGTTATTCAACGGGCATGTTAGGCAGAACCGTATTTGATCCATAGTGTAATAAATGAATGTAAGTACCTTATTTTTGAGTTTTTTAAAAAAAGGTATTTAAAAATGTTGTTTATTTTAATGCCTTCTATACACAGCTAACAATAAGTATCAACCTAGGAATATCACCGTGTATAAGAGTCTGCTGCTATTCCTCTACGTTTATGAACATCCCAATTTGAGTACAGAACATGCCGATGCCCTATTAATTATATGGTTGAATCTATAGAAAAACTGGTCCTATTTCCCATTTAAAGTTCAAGTTTAGAATCTACAAAAACCGCGTTAAATGTAGATTAATTATGCGTTTTATCACGCTAATTCTTTTGAGGCGTACTTAATTATTTTCTACTTAAAAACCGCAGCCTGGCATGGATGAATCATGGTATAATTATTAGATACTGTACGCTGGAGATAATTTATTTACTATGTTTCGCTGTCTGTCATAATATTATGTATAATAACTAGAAACACCGATTTATAACATGTAATTAATCATTTGTGTTTCATATTCATTTTATTATTAATGTCACAATCATACAATTTTGCGCATGATCGAAAACGGTAAAAGATACGAAGATGGTTAAATAAGGGAAAGTTACGTTTTTTGGGGCTTAACAATTTGGTGAAAGAAAATTGTAAATATTCCGAATACTTTCGGAGTTATCCGAAAAAACCCGAAATTTTTTATTTTTGTTTTTAAGTTTTTGCGCCTTTATTTTTGCCTTGGGAAGAAACAAAAAACACGTTTTCATAGCTCGTTTTTTTTTTGTTCTACAAGATGGCGTTATCGGTTTTCAAATTCGACGTTTCGTTCTTTAGATACAAACCTCAAATCTAGAAAAAAACGAGTTCCATTTTTATGCAGAATTGACCAGGCTAATCAGAAATAATATCCACATGGAAAAATATCAGTGGCGTACCACTTTTTTTCTAAAAAATATATAATCGCTTAGTTTTAAAAATTATTCTATTGGCGATAACGCTGAAACGAACGAAGATATAGAGCTGCGGTTTAAATATTTTTTCTAGCAAATTTCATCTACTTTTCGATTATAGTATCATAATTATACCGTATGATTTATTTTTTCGGAGTAAAATAAAAAAATGTGTTATTATTGCAAATTGCGCCCTCTAGCATTTTTTTTTTAGAACTATTATGGACAACTAAATACGATTGGTGAAAGTGCATACATTTCTCTTCCAAACAGTCTTTAGTTTGCTAAAATCGGATAAGTCGTTTAAAAGTTACAGCGATTTTACTGATTACACTTTCAACAGCTTCCCCCCCTCTTATTAAAGTCGGTACGCCAATGAGCATAAGACCAAAATGATGCATAATTGTCCAAGCTTTTTAATGGTGTTATCAAAGATATACCTTGATGTGGAATTTTCGGAGATATGTAAAATTTTAAAATTTACTTTTCAATTACGCCCTCTTGCGGCAAAATGCGGAACTTAAAAATAATTTCCAGCATTTTCTCTTGGGCACTTTTGTCATAAAAAAATTTACCCGGATGCTGTACGATTACTAGTTTCTTAGTTGACCACCCGGTACAACTCGAGTGGATTGTCCATATTGCGCTCGGAAGTTTGAGCACTCCGCCTACGGAGTCGTGCTCAATTTACTTCCTCGTATGATATGGATATTATATCCACTCTTGTTGTACAAACTACTATTTCCACATTCCATGACATATTATTACTTCAATTTTAATTAATTTTTTAAATCGTCATATCCAATAGGATGGTGGTCTAAGTAGGTATGGTTGTTCGATGCTGGAACGGATAGGGTGGACCCAATCCATGAACGTGGACTCAGGCCACATTTCTAAATGATTTGTTGGTAGAAAAAATATTTGAGCTTAGATTTTTTAAGGTCCTGCTATTTTTTTAAACAATATCCAGCTTTAATAGCTAGGCATAACTTAACGACCTTAAATTTTAAATACAGTTTTAGGGACTTCTTAGCTTTAAAAATGTAATGCAATGTATGTTTCTAAAGTTCAGATTAGAACAGGATAGCACGCTTTGTGCAAAAGTTCTTTTATATCAACTTTGAGTAGGACAAGTATATTCCGATTACTAAGATTTCCGTTATATATGACGGGACCCTAACACACATGTTTTGTTCTTTCACGTAACATTATGAAGAACATTGAAACGTTTTAAAATATATTGCGACACACCCAGGCGAGACGTTGGATGCCAAAAGACAATTTGCCAGCATAAAGGGATTTACGCCTGGCAGTGCACTCATTTTTCTTAATTTCGCGGTTTAATGTCTGTTCGCTACTTTCTTTGTCTCTTTATAAATTGGATATTGTTTATTGTCCCATAAGGGGCTTTTTTTAAACACTGACAAAAATATCGCATACTTTATGTTGTAAAATTATAATAAATGGCAAGTGGTATAATACCATTAATCAGAGACCATTGTATTGTATAACATGCCTATCAACAATTAATGTTAATGAAAATTCTAGCACTAAATCCGCTACTTAATATACCTGGTTCTGTCTTACTATGATGTTTTCAGAACACGTAATAGTAGTTTGTACAACAAGAGTGGATATAATGTCCATATCTCCAGGTCTCCAACTTCCGAGCGCAATATGAACAATCCACTCGAGTTGTACAGTATATTTTTTCTACGACTCAACTTCATACTAATAATTAAAAATAATTTTTTAAATAGGCTTCATAACTTGTCTTTTTAGTTGACCGTGAACTTGTGAGAAAGATAATAGAAAAACAATTGAACACATATTTATTTCGTTGGCAAACTGACGGACCAAATTACACTGCAACATATTTATCAATTTGGGTAATTTCTTATATTTACACAAAATCACTTTGAATTAATCTATCTTTCTCTCAATCGGCCCTTTGCAGAATAACAGACAAAAAACGATATATTTATTAATAAAAATAAACAATTTATTTTTCTCAGCCATAGCAATTTTGATTAATTTTGCTCAAATGAAGAAAAAAGGGTTTGTGTTTTTTTTTCTACTTTCATCAGAGTTATAACTCCGAAAGTAGAACCAAATAGAATTCGTTTTAGAAAGTTAAACATGACCTTTGTGCATTAATATGAACTTTTAATGTTCGCTATGGTAAATTTTTTCAAAATAATCGCCAATTTACAAACTAGCAACACTGTTAACGTGGAAAGAGAAGTGGCAATACTGTAAAAATAACATAACCTTAAAACCTTTAGCAAAAAATTTTTTTTCTAGAAATCTTATAATTTCGTCTGTCTTTTTGGGTTTTATATACTTATCTTCATGTTCCACTATTTAAGGAACAATTACCAGCTGATTTTCTATATCTGTTGCGTATCATAAAAGTTTTAAGATCGATTTGGGTTGCTTCGTATATAGTTGGATCTGGTCTTATCGTGCGGGTCATACGATTCAAGAAAGACATACTCTCAGTTTTTGTTTTCTTTATTTGCGTTTAATTTTACCCACTAAATAAAATACGTAAGATAAATGAGACAGACTTTATCCATTTTGACATGAAAAAAAAGGATATATATGTATTTACTTTCCAGGGATTCTAAAAAAGCTTATAATAGCACCAGCTACGTTTTATTTTAAATATGCCAGTTTTGTGACTTTGACAGTTTGTGACAAAATGGTACTTAATCTGATAAACTATTTCGAAAATGAAAGAAAAAGTGGAAATTCGCCAACTAATATTCAGGAAACAGTAGCCAAAGCACTGGGAATTAGTTTAAAGACTGTGCAGAAAATTGTGCATGAAACAAAACATAACATAATACCCAAGAATACTAAAAAGTGTAAACGAAGAAAGCCAAAGACAGAGGATGTAAGCGAAAATATTAAAATTGGAGTTCGAAATGTGATTTACGATTTATACAAATCAAAAACCAATTTTCCAGTTTTACAAAAAACATTAAAAATTCGGGATGTTTTGGAAATTGGACTTGAAGCGTTATCAAAATTATTAAAAAATTTAGGTTTTCGCTATAAAAAAGACTAACCGAAGATTTTTATGTGAGCAGCCACAGATAGTGAGTCAGCGTGTTCAGTTTTTAAAAAAATATACGGACAATTACAAATCAAAATTTAGAAAAGTGGTATTTTTAGACGAACCGTGGATATTTTCGAATGGAAGTGGTTCAAAATCTTGGCAAGATGAGTCTGTAAAAAGTGTTAAAAGGAAAAGGGGATTCGGTACGGGAAAACGTTTTATTATTTTGCATGCCGGTTCTGCAACAGGATATGTTGTGAAATAGTTTATCAGACTAAATGCCATTGTATTTTTAGGTTTTAGTATCTAGTAAAATTGTTAAAATAAATTGCACTGTTTATTATTGTCGTTTTTAATTAAAGGGTACAGTAGGTATATAATAAACGATTATATAATTTTTTTGTAACTTTTTCAACTCCCCTGTACAAGATTTTTACAAAACTAATAATATTAGGTATATGTGGCTATCTTCGCGATAGCTAAAATAATGAAACTATTTTTCCTTCCTTCGGTATATTTGTAAATAATCTCACATTTTGATAGCCTCTGTGTTGTCTGATTTGACGCATATGATCAGTGACCTTTGGACCCGCACGTTAAGACCAGATCTGACTATATTATTATCCATTACAGACAAAATGTATGCATTATTTCGTGCCCTTAACCCCCAAAGGCCGAAACCCTCAACCTATAGGCCCTTCTCAGACTTCAAAATGTAGTAACGCGTATGCCTTTGACGTTGCAGCTTGTTATTATTCAAAGCCCGGGGTGAAGTATGGGCAAATTAGGTGTTAGGATGGAGCCCTCTTGATAGTCGAATAGTCATCCAGTCAGTCCTCGGTATTTGAATGCTAGAAAAATATAACAGGCTTATGTTGCCCATATTAGGGTCATAATGAAAGCATTGCCATTTGGAGAGGGTGGTAGGCAATTCAAAAATTTCCAAACTTAAATTCAATCATTCATTTTTAGTAATTGTCTAGAAATGAGTGTAAAACTGGAGATTTTTGAAATACCAAAGTGCATCTGTGGTAAATCTTTGGTTCGATCAGAAAATAACAATACTTCGGTAGAAATATATTTTGGTATTGAGTATACCTTCAATTTTCACACCATTTCGTGCACTCTAGGAAAAAATTATGTATGCCTAGAATCTGGAATAAATGTTTTAAACTAAAAAAGAAAAATTTTTATGTGACAGATTTGCATATTTTTGAAGTATATTTTTAACCTCACTTCTGTCGAATCGACCACCTGATCGATCACACCGTCGACCCGTCGAACAGTCCTTTAGATGAAGAAGAATATTATGATTTTTTATAATTTAATTTCTGTATAATGTACTTGTTGTATTTTGTATTTTCTATAATGTTAAATAAATAATAAGTGTACCTAATACTATGTACATAATGCAGGCATTTGTCACACCATTTTCAGTGTTTGTAAATGGATAACAATAGGCAAACCCATAAATAGACCCAAACCAGGGTGGTACTACCTGCACTTAAAGAAAATAAAGAATTTTGCAATAAAATCAATGCCAAATTATGAAAGTGGCTTAAATATTCGTTGGGTCATTCTGTATAGTCCCTTTGAGTCCCTAATGAGCTTTCATTACTCTACACCTTTCTGAAATAGATTATAGCACTATAAGATCTATTTCGATGGTCTAAATTTAAAACCCTTTTATTGAATACGTGTGTTATTTTTTAGGTTTAAAGTTGGTTTCGCCCCATGTCAAAATTTTTAAGATATAAGTAAGTCACCGCGAATCAGCCTGTGTCTCTCGATTCGAATAAATAAAACGGACAAAGAGAATGTGTCATTTTAAATAATTTATATGAAAAATCTTTTTAATTTTCTTCTATAACATCGCGTGACCATTGTCCTATACATACAAATACACGATTTACCCTTCCAAGTCGTAACGTGACAAAGTAGTCTTTCCAAATGTTCGCTACATCTGAATTATTAAATTTGAAAGGGTTGTAAAAAGAACTCATTCGGCGAACATTGGGTCGATTCAGCAGATCGAGGCAACTAGCTAGGCACCTGCGTCTCCGTCATCACGGTCACAATTTTAGGCGTTGCCATATTATGTGCTGAAGCCACAGACAGAGCTTGAATCATAGGAAATTCCCTATAGGGACTGAATCTTAAACTTTCCAGACAGCTAAATATTCCTAATTCTAACTGAATTTTTGTACGTGGCTGATAATATTTGACGCAATCTCAAGGGGACCTCCCCCAGTACCGTAAATTACACCCACCGCAAACTCCGCTGTAAAGAGGGGGGAGGTCTAGTGGGCCCAAAAGACCCAACGCCATCCACAATATTTTATTTTTAGTTTTAGCTTTTTATTACTCGTTAACAGGAAAAATGATTTAAATTAATTAAACATCATTATTGACAAACATTTAAACTAAAATTATACACGATTTTATTATCTCGCCCATCCCTGATTTTCTCATGCAGATATTGCCAAGAAAAAATACAGACATACGCTTCATAAACATATGGAGACATTTGAGTTTGTTTTTTTACTGATTCTTCAGTGTGCCATTTTTGAGGGATGATGATGAACTCTATAATAATGCCAGTACTCTTCAACAAAGTTACAGTTATGAGTATTATGACTTATCCCTTGAATTTTCAGCTTAAGTCATGTTGCTTAAAGTATTTTTGCAAGACTTACGTGAGTTTGATAGAAAAATTTTTACACGAGCGCCGAAAAAATACATTTTTAACGTTTTTTCTGGCTTTTCGATTAGTAAAAGCGAATTTTGTGTAGAATAACCCATTTTTTAAAACTTGTTAGGCCATGCCGGCTAAGCTGTTTGACCTTTTTATAAATCAATATTTGATGGTTTCTTCTATACATCGAAATAGAATAAACAAAAAGGCAACATCACGTGACTAAAAGTCACCCTACCTGCGTCATATTGGTACGACACTTATGTCATTCGTGTAGTCAGCTGTTCGATCTATCATAATCGAGGTGGTTTTAGAATTAATGAGGAGTTTTTCAATTTTTGTGTAAAACTGTTGTTACTGTGTAATAAATATTAATTATTTCTTATGCCGTGCAAAGTTGTTCCAGCAGAAATGCTGTAGATAAGAAGAAAACGGCAAAAATTACGTTTCATAGGTTAGTATAAATAAAGGACAGGTCCTTATTTATAAACTTTGGGTGTAAATTGTTGCCTACGGTTTATTTAGTTGCAATTTGATTTAAATTATTAAATAACCAAAAAAAATGTAAAAACAATACATCTAAAATTAAGCTAAAGCAGCTTTGGACTTTTTAGGACCAGCCGCCTAACTGCAAATTCACCATTTGTTTATTGATACAGGTACATTATTTTCTGTGTGAAATAAACACAACTTGTATTTTGTTTTGTATAAAGATTTTTAACCAGAATTAACTAACCAGCAACATTGACTGTGACATAAATGACATTGGCAGGCATTATTAACTTACAATCGTACTTGCAATATTTATAAATTAAAAATTTAGGCAACCGGGCCACTATGCCACTATTTGTCTTCGTCTAACAAGTCACATGGTTGATATTGGACATCGTACGCATCACATTGCCAAGCAAAGCCACAGATGAGTCGCCCGAAAACGGCGCAAACGTCTGATCAACAACCATAATATTAACTGACAGTCCGTGGGAGGATGACAGGTTGTTTACTGGATCCTGAGTTTTGGTTAAGGCGATATTAGCCTTATTCTCTTCGATCAAGTCACATGGTTCATAAAAAAGTGTAACAAGTAAAGTTTATTTATTAAAACTTTTACAACTTTTAAACACAATCATTTCTCATCCGATTGTGCACCTTTGCAATGGCACAATATTTAATTACAATACTATATTCTCAATATTTTCACCAATCAAATTAATGAGCACAAACAGGTTTCACCAAAATTTGTCTAGCTACTAACAAGTACACAATAGGCGAGTTCGGTTAATCATCGGCGAGGTCTCCGATCCCTCGGATTGTCAAAATGTCGTTCGTTTAATCGTTTCAGAGCTGACGGCTGACATTTATCTGCGTTCGTTTAAACCGGGGCAGATGATTCGGAACGTCATCTTTTTCATCGGAGGTTTTTGACCGAGGAAACCGAGGATAAAAGCAACGTCAGCTGACAAATATTGCTTAAGAAAGTTAGGTGTTGGGTTAATAATTTCATTCAATTCAATTCATCATCAAATTATGGCCGATTTCAACAATTGGAAATAAACATTAACAAATTATTATCCATTTTTATCATAAAAGTCCAAAAGTGAGGTTATCCTGTTTGTCAAATGAATATGAACCGTTTCATAATTACCGACAACCTCGGGATTAATCTGCTGTTCAGTGATCAGCTGTTTTAAATCTGTGTTCTCTTTCATCTTATCCGCGAGGAATAACCGAACTCGCCTAATATACAAATATGTGTATTATAATACCATTATCCGTAATTTTCATTACAAAGCTGTTAATTGCTTAATGCAATTATATTAATCTAGTTGACCCAAGCATTTTTGGAATTGTTTAAAATAAATTCAATCAGGCTTTTATGAATCGGCCATATTGGTATGACACTTTGCCCCGCCCCCTGGTACCGTTTTTCGCAGGCGAAATTAAATGGTAATAGCCACTCCTTGTTTATTCTATCTCGATGCTTCTACAGGGTGATTTCTAAGTTGATACTTCTTTTTTAGCTGCGTATAGAAGGCATTAAAATAAATAACATTTTTAAATACCTTTTTTCAAAAAACCAAAAATAAAGTACTTACATTAATTTATTACACTACAAATCAAATACGGTTCTGCCTAACTTGCCCGTTGAATAACATTAGGAAAACTTCTGGGTGTAGAGAAGAAACATCCGCACTTTTACGACACTCACAACAAATTAGCACCATAATTAGTTCATTGTTTTCAAATTATACCATTTTCACCAATTTATTAAAATTAATTTGCTTTAGAAAACCACACCGCGCCGCGAATTGCCAAAATAAATAACTGACGACCGATCCGTAAAATGCATGACTCACATACAAAAAGCGGAGAAAAACAATATAAAGTAAAGGGCTACGTTTTGATTACCAGGCCCGCACTTAGATTTTTTACTTCTGTAACTCTGCTATTAAGTTTTTTGAAAAAAGGTATTTAAATAAGTTGTTTATTTTAATGCCTTCTATACACAGCTAAAAAAGAAGTATCAACTTAGGAATCATCATAGTATGGTTCAGAGCGTGCCTATTATAAATAGTCTTTGAGCATGGAAATACGATTTTTGACTGTCATGCTTTAGACGATAAAGTCTGCAACTTTTATATTTTCCTTGGGTTTTACGACTTTGCGTGAATGACTACTACGCATTTTAAATTTCGAGATATACACTATAATATGTATAGTATAGGGTTAAGATTACCATTATTATTGCCCATTAAAAATGAATGACCCTGCTTGGATATCAGCCAGTTTTATGCGTTTCTTCGGCGCCACTAAAAGACAACCACCCTATGTTAATAATGATCAATAATATACTCGTATGATCAAACTGAAGTTGCCAAATGTGAACACGGACATATATCAATCGGATTGACATTTTGATTTAATCAATCCTATTGACGAATTTTAAAATTTCATGAAATACAGGGTGATTCCTAAGTTGATAGTTCTTTTTTAGCTGTGTATAGAAGGCATTAAAATAAACAACTTTTTCAAATACCTTTTTTCAAAAAACTTAAAAATAGCCGAGTTACAGAAGTAAAAAATCTAAGTGCGGGCCTGGTAATCAAAATGTAACCCTTTACTTTATATTGTTTTTTCCCGTTTTTTGTATGTGAGTCATGCAATTTACGGATCGGTGTCCAGTTATTAATTTTGTCAATTCGCGGCGCGGTGTGGGTTTCTTTTAATAAATTGGTGAAAATGGTAAAATTTGAAAACAATGAAGTAATTATGGTGCTTATTTATTGTGAGTGTCGTAAAAGTCCGAATGTTTTTTCACTACACCTAGAAGTTTTCCTAATGTTATTCAACCGGCAAGTTAGGCAGAACCGTATTTGATTTGTAGTGTAAAAAAATGAATGTAAGTACTTTATATTTGGGTTTTTTGAAAAAAGGTATTTGAAAATGTTGTTTATTTTAATGCCTTCTATACGCAGCTAAAAAAGAAGTATCAACTTAGGAATCACCCTGTATATTCGGAAATTTATCAGAGCCTTTAATATTATTGTCAATAGATCGTTAACCTTACACGGCCAATAAGTATATTTATAAATATTCAGTCGCTACGAAATTTGGCATCGGTGTAATGTGTAAAAGAGCTGGTATAGCTGTAAGTTTATCAAATTTATCTGATTGTGAGAAAAAAATTTAAAAAAAAGACGCTGGCAAAAAAAATTTGTTATCCAAACGAAAGAAACCCAACGCCCAACATGGCTTTGATTTTTACCGTCGTTATGGTCACGTGACGTTAGTCACGCAAGCAGCATGTAACAATTTGCATTCTTATGAAGGGCAATTTAAAAATAGATCAGTCGTATGCACCATTGTTTTAGCATTGGTTCGCCTAACCTTAAGGTATTTACATATTTTGAGGCTTCGCGATACTTACGGTTATAGAATAGTAGATTCTGTATCGAGGTTGGAATGAAAATTTGATCCGAGTGGAAGATTCCGAACGCAAACGTAGCGAGCGTGAGGAACCACGAGTAATGGCAAATATAATGGCGATATTACTTTCTCATAATGATGAATTGTCCTTGCTTATTTTTTTAAATTCGTATTTTTTACACTTCTTTTCAGTCCGGTCCTGGCAACGAATTACAATATTAATTAAAAGCATTATTTTATTTAAAACCTTCCTACATAAGTAATATAATTCATTTTATAAGAATTTTCTAATAATTCTAAATTTACTAATTATAAATCCTAATTTTCTAAATGTTCAAAGAGATTGCCGTTCTGCTCAATACAACAATCGATTTTTTTTTCCAATTTTGGCGACAGCCCTTTCAACCAATCTTCTCCTTCTCCTTATCCTACCAAATGCAACCTGTATGCCTTCTTCCATGGTATAAATAAAATAAAGTTTTTAATTAATATTGTAGTTCGTTGCCAGGACCGGACTGACAAGAAGTGTAAAAAATATGAATTTAAAAAAATAAGCAAGGACAATTCATCATTATGAGAAAGTAATATCGCCATTACATTTTGAGGGTTGGGGGGTTTAAAAATCGGTTAAAAAAATCCAGGTCCGTATTTAAAAAAGTTAAGTTGATGATGGCCGCTCGGAGACGAAACGGCGGATCTTTAGTTTAGTAACGTCATTTTGTAGAGAAGAAAAAGTGGCAATGACAAAGTGTCATTAATTTTTAAATAGCTAGTCGAATGAGCTCAGGAAAAAATAAAAACGATTTTGCAAAATTTCGGTTTTTAAAATCTAAAGTATTCGGAATTTGAAAACTTTTAAAGCGGCATTATAATCAGCACCGAATTGCACAACTTTGCCCCCATTAACCTGTTTCTCTAAACTGGTTTCCGAGATTCCAATGCTGGTATGTCGAATTTGTAACACCCTGTATATTTCCCCGATTTAAAATGACGTCTAAAAAATTATCTCTTTTCCCAAAACTTCTCTCCAATCACAATTGACTTCTAAAAAAAGAAGGTTAAAAATTCCAGACCCCTGGCTTCGCCGCTGCTGTTAACGTATAAAGAGAAGTGACAATACCATAGTGATACCGGCCACAAGACAAAACGAACTAACATAACCTTGAAAATTGGAATTGATTTCTTTCTAGAAATAAATTCGTCTGTCTTATTTGGCTTTAGTACTTATCTACATTTTTCACCATTTAAGGTATATTTACCATTTATTTTTCTATATCTCTTCCGAATTATAAAAGTTTTAAGGTCGTTTGAGGTTGGGAGCCTAATGTAATAGTGGAAAAATCACTATGGAAAATTATTTACATCGCAAAAAACTAACAAAAGCAAGTACAAACGTTCATTTTGTATACAACTGTATTCTTTAAATGGTGTAGCAATACTATGTCTAGAAATAAGTGGAAAACTAGACTTTCTGGAAAAAGAAAGTGAACATTTGCGCACAAATATTTAATTCGGTCACAAAATACTTAACAATAGTTTGGTAAAAAGATATTTTGGTTTTATATCTTCATATTTTGCACTATTTTGTGTACACCTTAGGAAAAATTGGTGTGTGGGATTTGTGTAAGTGGTTCGATTGGAAAGCGCGCTGACTAGTTTGTGATTACTGTATAAACAAAGCTTGAATGAATAAGTATCTTTTTCCGTTGTCTGCTCGTTTGTCTGTATCAAAGTTGGCCTGAAATAATAATTTTACCAACCTTCATATTTTTTGCTTTACATTTACCATTTCTTTTTATCTCGATGTCCAAAGTGGGTGGTAGCTCCTTTTTTTATGTTGCCGAACAGCGCACAATTGTTCGATTCGCTATTTTTAGTTGTCAAGTGCCTCGATACTTGACGGGACTGCACAGCCCGAAATTCTTTTGCTGGATCGATAAGCGTCTGGAAAGTCCATCCGACGCCCACGCAGGCATCACGGCGCCGTCGGACTACCTGTTGCCCCTCGGCGGGCGAGAGGGTGAAGGACCGCGCGTCTGCATCGGGAATTGAAGGGGTTTATTGAAGTTGTATGCATTTTGCGCGCCGCTGTCAGGTTATGACAATTAATTTTAAGTTCAAAAGACTTGGGAAAGGTTAGTGTAATGAAATAGTTAAAAATACAGCATAGGAGAATGCTATTATTAATTATTTAACTTTGGCTTTTGGTTAAATGTTAAATTTAAAAGATAGTCTTAATTACCAGTTTAGGAGCAAAGCTGATTTTTACTGATTTTTATACTTTTGGCTGTATTTTTATAATATACATTATTATATACTCAGAACTGCTGGGTGAAACTTTGACGGTGCAGGTAACAGGGGGGTAGTCCGTCTCTCCCCTCTTCTGGAACCTTGTCATGGGCGAACTGCTTCGCGCACTCAGGAAAGAAGGATATTTCATTGTAAGTTATGCAGATGATCTGGTCATAGTAACCCAAGGCAAATTCAACACGATAATAAGTGATAGAATGCAAGGATCGTGGAAAACTGGGTAGGGCAGGAAGGGCTAAACATCAGTCCACAAAAGACTGTTATAATACCCTTAACAAAATTTAGGAAGAAAGAGAGGCTGACGCCCCTAACCCTACGTAGAGAAAATATTCCACTGAAGAGGTCAAATACCTATGAATAACTTTGGATTTCAGACTGACCTGAAACAAACACGTGAAAGAAATCATCCGAAAGTAGTCAGTTACTTGACGAATGAATGGAAAAACATGGAGACTCTCACCTAGGCTGGTGCACTGGCTTTACACCAGAGTGATTAGACCCGCAATCAAATATGCAGCCATGTGGTGACCAAATGTACAGCAGAAAACCACAATATCAAAGCTAGAAACCCTGCAAAGACTGTCCTGCTTGAGCCCCACAGGGGCCATGAAATCAACCCCCACATACGTAATGGGATCATCATAGACCTTCCTCCACTTGACTTGGAGATAAAAGAAGAGGCAAGAATGGGATTCCATAGACTGCAGAGTTCGACGCCGCTTTTCGACTGGCCAAGAATTGGACATGAACTTTTAGGTGAGACTATAGGGGAACCTAAGTTAGAAATAAGATCAGACCACATAAACCCAAGGTTTCGCTATGATATACCATACGAGGTCGTAATCGATAAAGCATGTGGAAAACAGAGACTACTCCTGGGGTAATAATCTGGTACACATACGGCTCCAAAACCAAAGAGGGTACTGGAGCGGGGATATACTGAGTAAGACCAAAGGGAAACGCGTTTTTGGGAAAGTATTTCAAGTAGAAATTTACGCCATATTACAGTGTGCGTATGAAAACAATAGGAGGGCTTACCTCAATAGGCGGATCCGTATTTGTGCTCTAATAGTCAAGCAGCCCAGAAAATGTATTTTTGGCCGTTATCCCCTTATCATACTTATGTCTTCAATTCGCAAATGTATTTTTGCCGTCTAATAAAAACTGACAACCCTACGCTGTCGGCCCAAGCCCCGTTTATGGTCTTTGTCGTCAAGTGGTGAGTTTGCCAACTGAAAGCGAAGGTTGTCGATACGCAAGGGAAATATGGGAAAGTTAATGGGGAGAGATTGTGGCCTGAGCGGTATTTTAAATCCTCGTTTAAATGTCGTGGCGAGGCTCGTTAATAAGTTTCAGTGCCAGACTGCAACGTGGTTTAAGAGTTCATCACCGCACGTAAAATACATCCATTTTTTTCCCTTCGCTGTCACTAAATTTGTCTAAACCGAGACATACTATTTACTTCAGTTTAAAGATATCGAAAGACGCAGCCTTAAACTATGTTTCTCAAGTAACGAATTTTCAACTTTAACTCTAATGTTTAAAAAAAAATACAAAATATAAAAAAGACATTTCACAGAAATTAAATAATAAAAATCATAATATTCTTCATCATCTGAGGAACTGTCATCTCCTCTTGACGTTATAATTAACAGGTCGACGGTCCGATCGATCAGGTGGTCAAGATCCCACATCTTCTCCTATTCTTTAATGACACGATGGACTGCTTTTCGGCAGTTTACTGGTGTTACTTCCTTAATGGCTTGATCAAACATCAGCTTAACGTCTTTCATTTTGAAAGTCGTGTTGTGTCTTGCTACAAATCCTTTCACTTGCGCCCATATAGGTTCTATAGGATTTAGTTCGCAATAATATGGCGGTGTGGGCAGCACAGAAACACTATGTTTTTCAGCTATATCTTCCACCGAATATTTCATAAAACGATGTTTGTGTAAATTTGCTATAGCCAATAGTTCCTTCTTCAAATTATCTTTTTTTGGTTAGTTATCACTAACAATTACTCTACACCTTTCTGAAATAGACTATAATTTTATGGTGGGCACCCATCTTTTCAGGGTGCCCACCCTGACCTGACCCCCCCTCGCTGTCGCCGCCATTGAATTAACATTTTATACCAATTAGGGAGGTCTCAATCGATTTTTCTAAATCATGAGCCAGCTTTAATGGCTGATAAAACCCTAAATCATAAGCCGAGGGCATTGTGGCCCTAAAATACACTTTTTATCTGCTTTCAGGAAGTTGAAAATTTAATTAGATGAACTTAAATTTCAGAGTTTTAAGCAATATTAATGTCCAAACTTCAGTGGCTGCTTGTGACTTTAAAAGTGTAGAGCGCCGCGTGCTTCTTAAAATTTTAACTGAATAATTGGCTTTTTCACTATATTCGAATTTAGCATATTTAGCACTAACATACTGTACCTTAAACCTGTTGAAAATACAGGGTGATTCTTAAGTTGATACTTCTTTTTTAGCTGTGTATAGAAGGCATTAAAATAAACAACATTTTCAAATATCTTTTATTTTAAACTCAAAAATAAGCTACTTACATTCATTTATTACACTATGGTTCAAATACGGTTCTGCCTAACGTGCCCGTTAAATAACATTAAGAAAACTTCTGGGTGTAGGATGAGCCCGCAAGGGAAAGCGTTCTTAGTTCATTGTTTTCAAATTTTACCATTTTGCGCTTTTAAAGGATCTGTTACGCCTTTAAGCAATCTGTTACGTTTTCTTGAGCAGTGATTTTTTTGGGTAGAAGGACAGGATTTTTTTTAGTCACCACTTTTGTTCTGGTTCGCCCTTTGCCTAGCTTGGGAGGTAGGAGTGTTTGACCTTTTTTTTAGAAGTCACTTTGGGATTGGAAGGAGGGATGGGGATAGAAGTCGATTGGAAGAAGAGATATTCTATAATGCTGTTACTATTTTAGTAAATCTGTTACGGTTTTGAAGCTAATTTTTTACGATTGAAAAAATTTTGTGGCCACACTGACTCAAGCATAAATCAATATAAAAAAATATTAAGTCTTAGCAACCAATTTTCAAGCATTAGAGGGTTTTTATAAAGCCGGATATTAAAAACTAAATTAAATGCCCTGGGGTAGTCTCTGCGACATAGACTCAAGTGGTTGACAATTTTTGGGGATCCTGGAATTTATTTAATTTTTTCTTGTTAATTTAATTCAATTATATTATAGCTATAAGAAGCTACCTTAAGAGCGTTTTCACACGGCATCATATATCGCGCGCGACAAATGGTCGCAATATTGCTTTTACACCAAATTATGGGTTCTAATGAGCCATTTTCACACACAAGCGATATTAGAGAACACATAATTTGGTGTAAAGCAATATTGCGACCATTTATCGCGCGCGATATATGGCGCCGTGTGAAAACGCTCTTAGTGTGACAAAATGTAGAAACAATTAAAAAGACGCCGCATAAGCAGAGAGTTTGAAAGCAAACATATATCCAGAGCTGTGAGTAACTTAAGTAACTAGATACTTTTTAGTAACTAGTTACTTAAAGTAACTAGATACTTAGTAACTTAGTTCTTTTTTGAATGATGCCAAAAGTAACTGTAACTTCGTTACTTTTGAAAAGTAACTTGTATCTAGTTACTTTTTAGGAGTAACTAAGTTACTTTTAAAGTAACTAGTTACTTTTTAAGTGTATAGTTACTGCTAAAAAGTAACTAGATACAAGTTACTTTTCAAAAGTAACGAATAATGCACACCATCAGATGATGACCAACGGACGATCGGCGGCCGTTAATCAGATTTTCACGAAGGGACGAGCGGCGAGTCGCGAGCGTTAAACAGCAAACTGGTTGGAACGCGAAATTTCTTGGAAAGCATTTTATTCTACTTGTTCGTTGTTCGAATTAACACTTCTTAGTTAAGTTTTCTGATGGTAATAGTGGTAGTGTACAGGAAAATGAATTATCACTACCTGGTAAATTTATGGTATCTAGTTTAAAAGCATCTTAGTAACTTTTAGAGTTTACAGAGTTACAATTAAAATAACTAGTTAGTCAAAAGTATCTTAGTTACTTTAAAATTATCGTAGATACAATCAATGTAACCAGTTACTGTAAAAGTATCTTAGTTACTATAACTAGTTACTTTTACTAAGTAACTAAGAACTAAGTTACTTTTAGGTAAAAGTAACTATTCCTTATAAGTATCTAGATACATTTGGGCAAAAGTATCGAAAAAGTAACTAGTTACTTTTACTAAGTAACTAAGAACTAAGTTACTTTTAGGTAAAAGTAACTATTCGTTATGAGTATCTAGATACATTTGGGCAAAAGTATCGAAAAAGTAACTAGTTACTTTTACTAAGTAACTAAGAACTAAGTTACTTTTAGGTAAAAGTAACTATTCCTTATAAGTATCTAGATACATTTGGGCAAAAGTATCGAAAAAGTAACTAGTTACTTTTACTAAGTAACTCAGAACTAAGTTACTTTTAGGTAAAAGTAACTATTCCTTATAAGTATCTAGATACATTTGGGCAAAAGTATTGAAAAAGTAACTAGTTACTTTTACTAAGTAACTAAGAACAAGTTACTTTTAGGTAAAAGTAACTATTCGTTATAAGTATCTAGATACATTTGGGCAAAAGTATCGAAAAAGTAACTAGTTACTTTTACTAAGTAACTAAGAACTAAGCTACTTTTAGGTAAAAGTAACTATTCGTTATAAGTATCTAGATACATTTGGGCAAAAGTATCGAAAAAGTAACTAGTTACTTTTACTAAGTAACTAAGAACTAAGTTACTTTTAGGTAAAAGTAACTATTCCTTATAAGTATCTAGATACATTTGGGCAAAAGTATCGAAAAAGTAACTAGTTACTTTTCTGAAGTAACTTTCACAGCTCTGCATATATTCCATTAGCTGCAATTATTTTATTTACCAGACGAGCGGCCGATTAGGTATAATGTTATCGAAAAAAATCGGTGCCAATATTTTTTGATTCACTCTATATAAAATAGAAAACGAAGGTGTCTCTACAAACAGAAGCTCGTCACGCGATTAAATGTACCCCCTTTGGCGAACAGGAAACAAAGGAGCGTCAGAAATGCACCATAAAACTTTGGTTTTGGTTGCTGAATTAATCCTTCTACTTATTGCTTGTGAGAAAGGGACGAGACTGTTTAAACTTAAAGTAATTTGTTAATTGTCTGGTATAGAAATTTAACGGATATATGTAGTATAAAGGGTGTTACGAAATGTATTATATTTAAAAAAAAGAAACTTGCAAAGAAAGGCTCAGAGAATACATTCATTGGTCCAGAACCGGCACTCGGAGTATCAAGGTGCACAGTACGAGATGCCATAAAACGATTGATCAGGAGTGAACACAAAATCCACTGGGGCAATAACAGACATGGATTACACCACAGCAAAAGCTTCATTGGGGATTCAGTCCTTAGACTTACGACACAGTTGCTTTAAATGAACAGGAACCGGCTGGGAACCATTACAGGAATTCTGACAGGACACATGACTGTCAAGAACTATCTGCACAGGATGCAATTGTATAATGGAGACATTGACTGCAGATTATGCGGACAAGACAGGGAAACAGTACAGCACATAGTTTTCCATTGCGAGACACTAGATCGGAAGAGACAACCAGAGGACATCCTTACCCTCTCCCCAGTTGACCTACACAAACTAGTGCAAGGAACTGGGATCACAAAGAGGATGTAACAACCAAACAGGGTGAGCACAATAGGCCAAACCTGGCCTAAGTGCATCCGGCGCACGGACGGGCCCTGGAAAAAAAAATTATTTTTAAAACCACAAATTTTGAAAAGAGAGAAATTGCAAAATTTATTTTTAAATATCGTTTTGCTATAATAAGCGAGAATATCACCATTATTTATCTATGCGAATTTCTGGTCTACGGTTATTGGCGGATTTGTAAACACAGCCGCATGGGATAAAATTACAGGCTAACACTTGGTTGTGTAGCGGTAAATAAAAATGAATCCTACTTAAACATGCTAGACCGGCACAAAATGTACAGGGTCATTTCATATCAAATCAACCAGAGGTTTGGCAGGTGACCTCTCTGATTTTGATCATTTTTGGTACATTCATTCTACCCATCTAGTAGATGAAAAATCCAAAATTTGAAATTTTTCTGATGAGCAGTTTTTTTTAAATTGATTTTTGAAAATCAAAAAAATGACAAATTTCTCAAAACATGTACTAAGAGAAATCGAGATTTCTAAAGAACTACTTACACTAGAGCATTGAGTTATATCTCATTTAAAAGCTCTTGAAAATATCTTTCAAATGAGGTATAACTCAATGTAATTGTTTGGAAAAAAATATTGAAAATTTTGAAAAAAAAAAACAAAATTTCAAATTTTTCAAAAAAGTATTTTTTTATTTTTTTGAAAAAATTATATTATTTTTGTCAATATTTTAGCAAGATATTCACAAATTTTCAGGATGGAGAAATAATGGGAACAAGGTGAAAAAAAATATTGACACTAAAAATACAAGCAAAAAATGGTATTTATTTTGATAACGATGCAACACAAACAACGTCTTTTACTTTTAATAGAAATTTTTTTTTTAAATCCGAAATACATACCTACCTATATTAAAATTAGATTTTAGCGTTAATTTTTTTTTCTAAAATTTTTGAATAATCTAACATTTCTTCTTTAGAAAGTGTGTAGGTTCGACCTGTAGCAGTAACCGGCTAAACCTTCTTTAATATAGAATCTCTTCTAATCACTAAAATGTCTGCTTTGGGCGTAGGATAATAAAATGAACTAGATGGTCCATTTGGATGCAAAAAACTAATTTTAAGCTCATCAGATTCTTCATTTTTTCCAATAATACACGCTAACCACCACAATTTATCATACTGAACAGTAACAAAACCAGATTGAAGAAAGATCAATTCCTTTCTTGTAATTTCAGAACACCTCACAAGTTCCTGGGTTTTTTATTCCATGCTGAATAAAAGCTTCTCGTTATACCTACACAAATCGGTTGAATCAGACCTCCCCCCCCCCCCCCCCCCAGTGGCTGGAGTGGTAGAGGGGGGAGGTAGGAGGTAGAAGGCCGACTTACCAAATTAGATGCGCGCGTGTCAGCAAGTTTTAACAAGTTACTGCTTGAAAAATAGCAAACATCGAAACTTTTTGTCTTATTGAATTTTTATCTAGGAAGGGCCCCCCCCCCCCTTCCGTGAAGAAGGATTGTTAGGTTTTTGTACAGACTTGACTTTAAAAACCCGAAAGGAAGTTAACACTTTACCAAACTTTGTAAACACCTCGGTAAACTGTAAAAGTGGCGTTTTAAATAAAACTTTTTAGTCATTTTTGCTATGTTTTCAAGTTGTTAATATTTTTTTCACCTTGTTCCCATTATTTCTCCATCCTGAAAATTTGTGAATATCTTGCTAAAATATTGACAAAAATAATATAATTTTTTCAAAAAATTAAAAAATACTTTTTTGAAAAATTTAAAAATTAATTTTTTTTTTCAAAATTTTCAATATTTTTTTCTAAACAATTAGATTGAGTTATACCTTATTTGAAAGGTATTATCAAGAGCTTTTAAATGAGATATAACTCAATGCTCTAGTGTAAGTAGTTCTTTAGAAATCTCGATTTCTCTTAGTACATGTTTTGAGAAATTTATCATTTTTTTGATTTTCAAAAATCAATTTAAAAAAAACTGCTCATCAGAAAAATTTCAAATTTTGGATTTTTCATCTACTAGATGGGTAGAATGAATGTACCAAAAATTATCAAAATCGGAGAGGTGATCTGCCAAACTTTCTTTAATTTTGGTTGATTTGATGTGAAATGACCCTACAACAACTTCTGTTAATAAATAAATCTTTATAAATCTAATCTACGATTCGACTTTAAACAGCATTTGACAGTTTAACACACAACACAAGAATACCGGTTTATGTGGTGGGACGGTTCGGCCGAATAAAAACTGTTTTAGCAAACTTACAGTCCTTTATTCAAAGTTCGCATTTTCTGTAAGAATATTGGCTGTTGCAGACGCTACGAAATGATTTCTATTACAAGCTATTATACTTTTAACCAGAAAGGTCTAGCACGTTTTTTTGATAATGAATTTTTTTAAATACACTTACAACCAAAAACTATTCCTAAATTCAAATCTAAAATGAAGTATGATTAGTCTTTCTTTTTATTTTTTGATTTCTATATTTAATTAAAATAATTAATGATTTTTCTTTCTCTGTTCTCTAGTTTTTTCTAAAAATCTTACAATGTCAAAGGTTTATTCTCATATAATAATATAAAACTTCTGTTAAAGATGGAGGTCTTTACCTACGAAACTGAGTGAGTTATAATATCACTCCACTGAGAGATGGACTACTTTCACAAACTTAATTAGAAAAGCTAAATAGTATATTACATAACAAGTGATGAAAGTGATACTTTTCAAACGAGGAGATATTTAGCGCGAGGCGTCAGCCGATGGCGGAAATTCTCCAAGTTTTAGAATAATCACTTTCATACGAGTAATGTACACTATTTTTCCTACGACCACAAAGAATTATTAAAAAAGCCTTTGATTTGTGATAAAAATATTTCAACTCTAGTGTTGAAAAAAAAATTAACTCTAGTGTTGAAATTAGCATACTTAGGATTATGTTCCACTTAATATCTGGTTTCATAGTTTGTCAATAGGCTTTTCCTTTATTTGTAGTTTAACTTTTTCATTTTTTCATATTTTTTATATCATAAGAAGAACTAATCCTGGATTGACTTCTAGATTAACCAGAATGCAAAATTTTAAATTTTATCAAGAAAAGATGTATTAAACATTTTTTTAAAAATCCGCCCAACAAGGAAGATTTCAATTCAAAATAATTCTTTAAATTATTTAATGTTTTTATAAAAAAAAAGTCAAATACTCCTGATGGGATTTGAACCTGTGACCTTGCGATCTGTAGGCTAGAGCTCTATTCTCTACGGTGTCGCTACCAATATTAATACATGACACTCTCTTAAGCGCGATTTGTTTTTTCTGGTAATAGATTTTCCAGTATATTATTAACATTTTTTACAATTTCAGATGGCGTATTTTCACACTCTAATTCTGAATCACTCGACAAATACATGATAAATAAGTTAAACACTTTACAATTACTGTTTTCTAAAATTTGTTCTTTTTAATAAAGAGGGGTTGTCTGTCAAATTGGTACCATATGTTTAAATTAAATAGTATGCCTTGTTCTTGTTATTTCAACACTAGTGTTGAAATTTCAACAGGCGTGTGATATATAGCGCTTTCTATAGCCAAATTAACCGTGCTTTTTTTTCATTTTTATAGGTGGTCGTGAGAAAATAGTTTGAAAGCAAAACCAGCTCAAACCCGTCATTTAATGCTTATTGTGCATTTCGTCAGTCATGCCGGCGTAATGCATTGCCGTATTACAGTATTAAAAAGACAAGGAAAATGTCAACAACAATGTTATAGTTGCGGCGCTTACTCTACCACCATATGCTTCTTATGTTTCCATTAAAATGCGGGTAAAAGATAAAGAAAGCCTTAATACAAAATGGACGAAATTAAATTTATGATTCGGTTAATTCACTCAATCCATCAATGTTGCGTTTAAATGGCAAACAGCAGCGATGGGGGAGGAAAATAATACTTTGGAATAATTTCGAAAAGGGGGCATTAAAACAGCAATTAGATTTAATGCAGGCAATTAAGAAATAAGGTGGGGTGCGTTAGTGCCTTGCCAGCTTTTAAAATATAAATGTAAAACGTACTGTGAACCGACATTTACACGTTCTAGGGTTGTGCCCTTAAGAATCCTTATTCGCTAGAAATTATCAATACATTTTTTGGTTAAAAAGCTAGAAGAAAATACGACAACGTAGCTGCTGCTTTTGACCGAGACTTTATTGTAGTAACGAAGTCGTATCTACTCTCCAGAAGGGACATGATAATGTAGGGTTTGGAACAGAAAGCCCTATCTTCCTTCTTACAAATAAATCTATTAAATTACAACCTACGCGTTTCGGCCTACAAGGCCATCATCACGACGTACTGTAAGAAAATAAAAAAAGTCAACAAATCAATTTGATTGACTAGGGTGCGTCCTGCTTGTGGTCTTTATGTGGTGACCTTATTACCTGTAAGTTTTGACATTGTTTGTTATTTTAATTTTATACAACTTGTTTTTTTTTTATTTTCTTACAGTACGCCCTGATGATGGCCTTGTAGGCCGAAACGCGTAGGTTGTAATTTAATATATTTATTTGTAAGAAGGAAGATAGGGCTTTATGTTCCTAACGCTACATTACTTTATTGTAGTATACAATAGGCGCGGCTTGTCCATTTAGTCATTTGGTCAATGACACAATTACCCACCTACAGATTTGAACCACCATATTAATTTTTTGAAACCAAAAAAAATATCCTTCATTAAATCCCAGTTCTATACATGTATAAGTGTCATACCAAAATTCCCCAACATACTGGGTGATCCTAGGATCTACTATGATTCCTGACATCATTTTAAGACGAAAATCTGATAGGGAGGACATACGCCCAAAAATGCTTACCCTCTAAGATACAGGATGTTAAAATAATAAAAAATAGTTGTTTTTTTTTTAAATTTCGAATGTCCTCAATAGGTATGCAAAGTGACTACAGAGTGATCCAACGAATATTTAAGCCACTTTCATAATTTGGCATTGATTTCATTGCAGAATTCTTTATTTTCATCAAGTGCAGGTAGTATCACCCGGGTTTGGGTCAATTTATGGGTTTTCCTTCACAAACACTAAAAATGGTGTGACAAAGGCGTGCATTATGTACATAGTATTAGGTACCCTTATTTTTTATTAAACATTTACATAGTATTAGGTACCCTTATTTTTTATTAAACATTATAATAAAAATACAAAATACAAAAAATTCCTTATACAGAAATTAAATTATAAAAAATCAAAATATTCTTCGTCATCTAAGGAACTGTCATCTCCTCTTGACGTTATAATTAACGGGTGGACGGTTCGATCGATCAGGTGGTCAAGATCCCCTTATTTTCTCCTCTTCTTTAATGACATGATGTACTGCTTTTCGCCAGTTCTCCGACGTCACTTCCTTAATGGCTTGATCAAACAGTAGCTTAACGTCTTTCATTTTGAATGTCGTGTTGTGTCTTGCTACAAATCCTTTTACTTGTGCCCATATTGGTTCTATAGGATTTGTTCGCAATGATATGGCGGTGTGCGCAGCACAGTTACACTATGTTTGTCAGCTATATCTTTCACGGCATATTTCATAAAACGATGTTTGTGTAAATTTGCTATAGCTATCTAATAGTCCCTTCTTTATCAAATAATCTTCAAATTCAATACTCTTGATGGTTAACGAGTCGATAATTTCTTGTTTTCTCCAAGATAAAGTTGTAGTCTTCTCTGTGCGTCGTGAATGATAGCTTACTTTATCCATATTTACTACTGAATTAGCTAGAAGATATTTTATCATTTCACCAAAATAGTCCTCAAAAACATTCGAATTCATGTCCTCGTGGTAATCTCCTGTATTGATTCACTGAAAGGTTAGCAAACCTTCTTTTAAAAATCCCTCTTCGCTTCTATGTGCGCCTATAGCCGACACCGAAATTGAGCCGAACTGGACGGAATTTCCCATTTTATTACTCTACACCTTTCTAAAATAGGCTAGGATATAGCTTCTTTATCAAATTATCTTCTTTTTTTCTTTGGTTAGGTATTATAAATAATTTAATGATGCACAAAATTTACCTGCGCCTATCACCAACACCGAAATTGAGCCGAACTAGACGCAATTTCCCATTTTATTACTCTACATCTTTGTGAAATATACTATAGTTGCCCTGAAAATTTGCCCCAATCAGAATAAAACCCTGGTATCCAAACGTTTCTTGTTTTGATATTTCCTCATTGTATGCTCGTTTGAGTCTGCACTACACCACAGTCACCACCACACTAAATAAACATTCCTTTACTCAATTTACTCCGCATATCGCCGATTCCACAGCTTTTCTATTAATCTATGGAAAATTCAAAAAGGCACTTTATTCAATTAGTTTAACGTGGTTTTGTCAGACAAAGCTTTTACAAGCGTCAAACATATTTTTTAAATTAAAACATAACAAAAGCAACGTTTTCACGCCGCGCTGTGTAATTAAAAATGATGTTAAAATTATCTGCCATTGTTATTATAAAGAACGCATTGTTTTTGTTTAATTTACATGAATTTATTGTGTATCTTTCGAAAGAAATTTTGCAATAATTTTCTCTTGTATGGCAATTATTAGGTTGTTTACCCCTCGGTTGTGTTATTGTATTATGGTTTCTTTAAGGACGGAAATTGCCTATTAAGATGTCATTACTAAATAAATGGGAAGGTGATCCTTCTGCTAACCGAAGTCTGTGACAAATGAGACATTTTGAAATAAAAGGGAAAACAGTTTTTATAATATATTAATAAAATGTCATGTACAGGGTGTCCCAAATTCAGCGGTGACCATTGTAGTTTAAAAATTGTATTATTATCGGTTAACAATAAAATTATGGGAAGCAAAATATAGTTACATCTACATTTTTTATTGTTATATCTATCAACTTCAAAAAAAAATTGGTTATCATAGACAACAATACCTCTTATTAGAGGCCTGCACTGGCGGCTTTTTAATCTCCCGACTCTCGGATTCGGGGTTTCCGGCCCTAACAGTTTTTTTCTACTCCCACATGGAAATTTGCTGTTTCCTTTACACTAAAGTGATAAGAAAAGTAGGCTATTCCAATTAACTGTGCGGGAATATATCATATCCATCCTAGATAGGTAATGAAACTGACCAATCACAGTAGTCAAGAAGCCAAATTGACATGTTGTTTTTAAAAGTACTGACCAATCACAGTATATTATTTTTCCTGAGGCTCCGCTTTCTTTTTCAAGACATTAAATTATATAATTTAAATGCATATGGTACAATTTGTTATTAATTTGTTCAATATAATTAAATCTAGACGCATTTATAATAGATTTATCAATAATGCAACCTGCTGAATGTGCATAGAGAATTAATTTCATGTAGTAGTAGTTGGTTTTCCGATAATTAACTAAACGCTTCGATAGTCCAGACGTTAGAGCTTTGGACTATGAAACCAATGGCCATGAGTTCGAGCCCGGCAACCTACAAACTTTTTTTTACATTTTTTAGCATAAGGTCGTAGAAAAAATAATATACTGTTCAACTCGAGTGGATTGTCCATATTGCCCTCGGAAGTTTGAGCACTCCGCCTACGGTGTCGTACTCAATTTACTTCCTCGTACGATATGAACATCATATCCACTCTTGTTTTACAAACTACTATTTCCGGATCTGTAGGGCTTGCCGGACCGGTCGGGCTTGCCGAGCCGGTCAGGCTTGAAAAACCGGTTGACCTTGCCGGGCCGGTCGGGCTTGCCGGGCCTGTCGGGCTTACCGGGCCGGTCGGGCTTGCCGGCCGGGTCAGGCTTGCCGTTTTTTGGGGCCACCCCGTATACTCCAGCATAATTTTAAAATGTGCACCTCAATGATCTCTACAACTTTTGTATATTGAATTTTTTTGTAATTCTTAAGATAAAGGAGAAAATTAACTTTACTCTATCGTTAACTCACCCTGTATATATTTGCCAGTAAATAGATTTTATAAAATTTCCTGATTAGTGTTTATTATTTTAAACATATTCACTGAATGCAAACAAAATTATTCATTCTGCTTAACAGTTATGTTGGTGTTTTGTGTCATTTCCGGTCAAATGACTATTGTTCACTGTTTACCCATCTCTTTTAACCCATGTTCATAGGTATTTTTTAAATAATATAAACTGTCGTGTGATTGTCCTATTCGCGTGTATGGAAAATCATAATTTATAGATCTCATCAGGAGTATTTGACTTATTTTTATAAAAACATTAAACAATTTATAGAATTAGGTATTTTGAATTGAAATCTTCCTTGTTGGATGAATTTTTAAATTTATATTTAATGCATGTTTCCTTGATTAAATTTTAAAAATTCATCCAACAAGGAAGATTCAATTTAAAATACCTAATTCTATTAATTGTTTAATGTTTTTATTAAAATAAGTCAAATACTCCTGATGGGATTTGAACCTGTGACCTTTTGATCTGTAGGACATAGCTCTAGTCTCTACGCTATGGCAACACATTAAAATTTTATGTTTAATATATGACATTTTCTTCAGCAGGGCTTGTTTTGACTGGTAATAGATTTTCCAGTATATTCTTAATATTTTTATAATTTCAGATGGCGTATTTTCACTCTCTAATTCGAAATCAATCGACAAATACATGATAAATAAGTTAAACACTAAACTACGTTCTAAAATTTGTTCTTTTTAATAAATAGGGGTGGTCCGTCAAATTGGCATCATATGTTTAAATTAATAGTGTGCCTTGTATTTCCACTCTAAGAGTTGAAATATTTTTTTCAACTCTAGAGTTGAAATATTTTTTTTCACAAATCAAAGGTTTTTTTAATAATTCTTTGTGGTCGTAGGAAAAATAGTGTACATTACTCGTGTGAAAGTGATTATTATTCTAAAACTCGGAGAATTTCTGCACTCGGCTGACGTCTCGTGCTAAATATCTCCTCGTTTGAAAAGTATCACTTTCATCACTTGTTATGTAATATACTATTTCTGCAAATAAGGCCTGATGCGTTAGAAATTGCGATAGGGTTGTAATTGGAACAAATGTTTGATTTTTAAGTCTGCATCGAATGACATAATAATATACAGAGCTTCCAATTTGAAATAAGAAATATACCTAAATTGCTTTAAAGTTTGCAAAGTTTGACATTAAACTTTGGACACCCTGTACAATTCGTATAAATCAAACTTGGTTAACGAGACTGTTCGACCTTACTTATTAAGTACTTTTGTCTAATTCTATTAACTAGGCATTATTATTTTTATTAATTTTTAAAACCAGTGGTGCAAAACTGACTTTTCATTTTTTTTTTGCCTATAATACTCAACTGATTTCATTAAAATTTTGGGGGTAAGTAAGAATATTTGTATAAGTATAGCATGTAATCTAAAAAAATAGATCCTTATGACTTTACACTTTTTTGGAACACCCTGTATAAACAAAAATATTTTCCTGAAATGCCCCCTAAGATACAGATAAAGTCTGCAAAATATCAAAATCCTAACTTAATTATTAAGTGAGCTATAGAAGACGGGTGAGTTGCAGGACCTTATATGATAGGGTCAAAATTTAATGAAAAATCCCATTGTCATTTCTTTTTCTTATTTTTTTTTTATAAATAAAGTCTATTTTATTGAAAGATGCAGGTGTTAAACCTTGGGCTTTAAAAATAGGTTACTGTAATATGTCTTTGAGGTTGGAGAGTGCACACCATAATAACGTAAATAAAAGACCTCTTCATATGTCGGCTTTAATTTGAACTTCTGAAAGAGCGAGCACTCGAGAGAGTTTTAAGTTATGGTAAACGTCAAAGGTTTATGACTGACATTTATTTTCCTATAAAACTGTTCAGATGATTAAATTACATCGTCGAACAAAAATAGAGAAGACGTTTTGGGCTAGCATTTTAAAGTGCCCCAAAAATTTTGAAACCCTAGAATTTTCGTAAAAATATGTTTTCTTTAATTTTTGGCCATAAGATGTTATTCCTGAGAATAGTTTAAAATTATTTCTTAAATCAAGTAGTGTGAAAAATATATTTTGGTTTGCTCGACGTTGAAAAGTGACCAGAAATTTCGTAAAATTTAATTTTGTCAGTCCCCAAAAAAGTACGGTACTGCACCCTAAAGTCTAAACGGATATAGTAAGTTAAACCCCTAATATATCAGGTGCCCACGGAAGGTGTCTCGCCCGTATGACTCTTTATTTTTATTGATAACTTCGACGGGTGAAAAAAACTCAATTTTCAATTAAAAAGAAATCATTCAAATTTCAGACCTGAATAAATCAGTGTACCCATAGTATAGTTTAACACTTAACACTTAAAGATGTTCATGACTTATTCAGTTATTTATTACTTGATTGTGATTATTAGACACGTCTATTTTATTTTAATATAATCATCATAATTCAGATGATTGAGAATATACAAACGATTTAGCCAGCTGTGCACAGCCTTCAGTAACCATTGTAAATTATGCCTAAAATTATCATATGTTTCTCTATTAAAATAATGATCTGATAAAAGCTCTTGTTATTCCTTGTCCCACAGACATGACTACACCATAATAACATTGTTTCCAATATCCAAGCACAGTTAAAAAACACGATCAATACGTAAAAGAGGAATTTTTGCATGATAATGATCAGACACGACCTTTACATAAAAAGACTGACAGGAAGGAGTTTACCCTCTATTTTCATATTGCTGTGGCTACGACAGAAATGACGTCATAGTAAACATTTTGAAATACTACAAATGGTATGGTGGACAAGTTGTGTCAGAAGTGGACAATTATCTTGGCTAACAACGCGAAATAGACAAGAAGGATTGACGACGCAAGGAAAACGATATGCAAGTGCAAAAGCATAAGAATTTACTGCTTAAGGCTCTACCACGCGCAAATTTAGAGGATGAAAAACACCGTTTCGCTACTGCAGGATTCTGCAAAGGCTATTTGAAATATTTGTCGGGACAATTTAAAATTTAATAAAGGAATGTTTGTATTTCTAAGGTACAAAGCCCTTTTTTGAAAAAAATAAGAATATGTATAAGAAAATGCCCACTAAAGGTGCGTATTTTTAGGCACTTTTCCAAGGTTAATATCGTAGCTAAGAATTTTTTTTTCAAAAAAATAGCCATGTACCTTAGAACTTCCATGTCTTATCTTTAAGACTTCAAAAATTGAGACAAAACAATGTCGTAATAAGTCCGTTATCTTGCAGCGCGCAACTCATGTTTTAGGTAAATTTTGTTGTCATGTTATAGAAGTTGCCTATATACAGCTGAATTTATTCTCGGCTGACGTGAAACAATTTACATCCAGAGAGAATAATGATACACTGAAAAAAAGTATAGGTGGTCGAACAAGAAGTAATTTCGGGGGTAATTTTGGGCTAAATTTTATGTTTTCCTTTTTGGATTGTCTGTGCCAATAACAGAATATCTAAGCGTTAATATTAAAAAGACGTAACTAGTAGTTGTGCTATTAACTCCGGGTTACCATACATTTTTCGGCTTAGACCGGGATGGTTTATAATGCGCCGCAGGGCAAAATGTTCAAGGCGCGTTCACCATTTTGTCAAAACTGGTGTCTAAGCTTTCAAAATTTCTTATTCATGTTAGGTAAGGATAAGAATTGAACGAAATCCAGTCGATTTGTTGCAATCAAAAAGGGGCTATATTGAATTTTTTGTTTCGTTTTTTATCGAAATGGGTTATTCTCTTGATAGTGAACAAAATATACTAAGGTAAATAGCTTATCGGTATTAGAGGCCCAAACTGGGTCACCGGGAACTTACGACAAATCTAAGGATGTATGGTAACCCTGGTATATTAACTCTCAGATATAAAATTAAAGTTTTATTTGTCTTGGTAAAGGGTGATAGGTGCAATAAAATAAAGCCATTTATGAAGGTTCTTAGTGAGTAAAGAAACCAACTGTTGCATAATGAATCTATTTCTATTCGATTGTTTTTATATTTTATGCTTATTATACTGTTTATATAGTGAGCTTCTGTCTAAACCTGTTAAAATATAAATTAATTTTAAAGGTGAAATGTGTTTATTATTTTATCCATGGTTTAACGATTTAAAAGTAGTTGTCAAGCACGAATTTGGCGTTGGTCACATGACATTTATCTGTTCATGTTATTGGCTCGCAGCTACAATTTGGTGCAGCGAGACTAACTGTATAGTGACAATGCTTCTAAGAAGCTAGGTAGGTAATAAATAAAAATTGGACAGTATGCCACGCAGAGTAATAAAATACAATTTTTTGTTAGGCATGGGCGTCCATAAAGAGGGCAGTTGCCCCTGTCTCTTGACCAAGGGGGAGAGGGGGGGGGGGGGGTAAATATACTTTTTACTAACTTTTGTTAGGGGGAGTTTATAAAACGACTGCGACATTTTTTTTGTAGGAATCACTTTTGATAGAAGTTCTTGAAAACGCAAAGTTTTTTTTTTGTAGCCACTTTTGAACGGTGGAGAAAGTGTAGAAAAGGCTGCGAAGTATTTTATTTTATAGAATTAACTTTTGGGAACTTATACGTTTTTTTGGCTACCCCCCCTATCACTTTATGTTTATAAGAAACATTAATACCGTGATTTTGTATCGGATTGGCGCTTTTTAAAAAAATTAATTATAATGGCACGGAACGAGACGGACAAAATACTGCGCGAGTTAGTAACCACAGTCAACAAATCCTGGAACCAGCGGGACGGGGGTTGTTTTATAAATAAACATGGTGAAAAATTTGTAATATAAGAAAATTTTGATTGAAAAACTATTGACCTTACGAAGTATTTGATAACCAATGCTGAAAACCTTTAGTTTCAGGGTGGGCCTGTGCCTCCCAATTTTGAAAATTTGACAATATATGTTAGTGCTGATGGGGGCGATCGGGCTAAAATATATTTATAATGGTGGCACTTCCCGTTATACCGGAAGTAAGTGTCAACTTGCTTATTTTAAATAGAATACTCTATATATTACTACATTTTTGCATTCTACGCAAGAATTTAGGCATATCTTGTATACCATGTCCTATACCTATGTCTAAGCGTTTTAGATATTTTTAATAGATTTTTTATAATATTTTGATAACTATTAATACAGGGTGTTTAAACAATACGATTAAAAATTAAATTGAAAAACTGCAAAAAGACTAGATTTTCAAATGGAAATACACAAATTTTATAATTATTTCTTATTTAGCATTAAAAATAAGGGTAAGTTTGTATATTCCAAAATATTTTAGTTTTAGAAACATTGCCAACTTAATATTTTTATATGGCGATTTTGCTGCAGATTTTAAGTTTAGTTACTATTAGTTGGCTATAACGGCGTTGAAAAACAATCAAATGCGAGAACAATTTATGAAGCTGTCACTTACCATTTAAACATCATTAATTATCATGCCTGTGCGCTTAAATTGTACATACAAACGAAGATTATTTAAATTTATTTATTATTTATGGAGAATGTGTTAAAGTTATATCAAGAACATGGGACACATTTGCCAATCGATATCCGCAAAACAGAAGCCATCACAATGTGCTTATTAATAATGTTCAACATTTTTGGGATATACAAACTTACCCTTTTTTAATGCTAAACTAAAAGTAATTATAAAATTTGGGTGTTTCCCTTTGAAAATTTAGACTTCTTGCAATTTTTTCAATCTTATTGTTTAAACACCCTGAATTAATAGTTATCAAAATATTATGAAAAATCTAATAAAGCAGGTCCTTTATAACAAGGAATCCCGCTTAAATTAAATAAATATAAGGCTTCTTTATAGAAAAAATTGATAATTATTTTAAGGCTTGCAAACGTCATTCTTAACAGAAAAATTCAAATATGTCAAAAACGCTTAGATATTTATAGGTATAGGCACACAGGGTAGGGACTTTAACTGGAATAAATTCGATATTATTAAACCTGCTGATGTTGCGCCTACAAAATTTGGTATGTGGGGGTTTTAGAACATGCGGAATTGGATTATGATGTCGGCGTAGTTGCCAGATTTCTCAGCTTTGCGCTACACGTAGTAATTTTGTTATTTTAAATAGAATGCCCTATTTATTTTTATTGCAGTGAATTGGTAGTGTCAAATTTAGTAAGATCTCAAATTTACAAAATTCTATCTTAACCAGTTTCTGAGCTATGGCAACACTGAAGTTCCCTTAAAAAGTACCGGGACGCTTGTCTACCTCCATAGTTACTAAGTTATTGACAAGATTCAAGAAAAGTTCTTGTCTTTTCAAAATGGCCTATTTAACTTAAACTTTAAAAATAGAAATTCTCATGGTACTTTTTAATGAAATTACAGTATTGCCATAGCTCAGCAATTAGTGAAGATAGAATTTTGTGAATTTGGCTTCTTATTAAATTGGACACGCCCAATGCACTGCAATAAAAATAAAAAGGGCATTCCATTTAAAATATTAAAATTACTACGTGTAGCGCAAAGCTGAGAAATCTGGCAACTGCGCCGACATTATAATTCAATTCCGCATGCTTCAAAACCATACATACTAAATTTTGTAGGCGTAACCTCAGCAGTTTTAATAATATCGAATTTATTCCAATTAAAGTCCCACCCTGTACAAAATCTGCTTAGAATCTTACGTAGAATGCAAAAATGTAATAATATATAGGATGTTCTATTTAAAATAAACACGCTGACACTAGGGTTGCCAACCCTCGCGATTTAGTCGGGATGCTCCCGCTTTTTTACTTAACCTCCCGCCTCCCACGCACTTAAACAAAACTCCCGCTTTTTTCCAATAACACGACGGACGCCTAATAACTGTACAGCTGCCTTAGAGAGGGGCGACCTTTTTTTTTTAGAAAGCACGTTTGATGATAGGAGGAAGAAATATAAAAGGCACGCCACAGCGTAAGGTCAACGGGGTATCGACCTTTTTTTTTTTAGAAATCATCAATATAATTATTTTAAGCACCTCAAAAAAAACTTGTCCTCCAGGCACTATCCACTTCCCGCTTTTCAATTTTTAAAATCTGGCTACCCTAGCTGACACTAACTTCCGGTGTAACCGGAAGTACCACCATTATGAAATTTTTTTAGTCCAGTCGTCCCCATCAGCATTACCACGATGGCAAATTTTGAAAATTTTCCTATGTATAGTTTTCCATATATAGTTCGAAGCGGTTCCCGGTGGAACACGAACACCCTGTTTGCAGGTGCTTTTATACCTATTATTAATTAACACTTCAAACTTTCTGCTCTACCTAATTTTATTTTTTGTAAATATTCTATAGCTTTAATAATAAAATAAGACAAAATTTAAAAGATATATCCGTATAACGATTAGGTACATTATTTTAACTAGGTAATACAATAACAAGTACTTATTTTCCACAAAACAAATTTCTCGTCTCCGAAATAAAATCAACCAAAACTCATTAGCATAATAAAGAACCTACCGCCTTGCATCGTGCTTTCAGTGTGTGTCGATGTTTACGGAATATTTTTCACCACGTCATAAGCTCGCTAGTATGCCCACTTCGGGTGAGACTCTCTTGCAAATATATTTCTTGCTGCACAAAGTTCCGCCTTAATGTTAATTCTGCCGCAACACGTTTTAACGAAATAATACAGGGTGATTTCTAAGTTGATACTTCTTTTTTAGCTGGATATAGAAAGCATAAATAAAATAAACAACATTTTGAAATCCCTTTGTTTCAAAAAATAAAAATAGGCGAGACACAGAAGTAAAAAATCTAAATGCGAGCCTGGTCACAAAACGTAGTCTGCTATACTTTATGGTATTTTTTTTATTAGTCATGTAATTTACGGATCGGTGGTCAGTTATTTGGCAATACGCTGCGGTGTGTTTTTCTGAAGCAAGTTAATTTTAAATTGGTGACACGTAAAAATGGTAAAATTTGAAAACAATGAACTAGTAGATATGCTGCTAAAATGTACGGTGAGTGTCGTCAAAGTGCGGCTGTTGCTTCGAGATAATACGCAGAACCCTTTCTCTTGCGGGTTCATCCTACACCCAGGAGTTTTCTTAATGTTATTCAACGGGCAAGTTAGGAAGAACCGTATTTGATCCATAGTGTAATAAATTAATGTTGTTTATTTTAATGTCGTCTATACAAAGCTAAAAGAGAAGTATCAACTTAGAACCCACCCTGTTCCCTGTATAAGCTTCGCCTAAACCATTTTTTACATAATTTTCAAAAATAAAATCATACAGCTACGCTGCCGTGGCGACAGTGAAAAATCGTGCCGTGTATAGCCATCTTTGAACTACCCCGGTTTGAAACTTCGATTTTCTGAGCTTGACATCCAACTTAAGGCAATTTGAGCGGCGCTCTGGGCGTGAAGGTCCGTAACATATGGCCGGTCGGAATTCAATTTGCCGGATCAAATTTCACTTTTTATTTGGTGATACGGCAATTCGAAAGATTCATGGATTCGATCTCGATGTGGTGTCTCATGGTTATTTGTTTCGAAGTCGATTGCTCGGGAAAGGGATAATGACAGAACAATCAGAACAGAACAAAACTTGGTTTGGCAATTTGCAATCGTGAATTATTATCTGCATTTTCTGGTTTTAGCTTGGAAAAAAAATTTCAATGGGCCGTATTTATTTAATTAATTTAAACACATACAATATAACAGTTAATACAATACAGCTGGTTATTGCACTTAAAGCTTAAAGCTCTAAGAATACATTCATTGGTCCAGAACCGGTACTGGGACTCCCAACGCGCACAGCATAAGAGGCCATAAAGCGATGGATCCGGAGTGAACATAGAATCTACTGGAACAACAAGACAGGTATTACACCTCAGCAAATGTTTCATTGAAGATCTAGACACGAGACTAACAAAACAGCTGCTTCAAATGAATAGGAATCAACTGAGAACTACTACAGGAATTCTAATAGGACACGTGCCTGTCAAGAATCATCTGTACAGAATGCATCTGTACAATGGAGACCTTAAATGTAGATGATGCAGACAAGTCAGGGAAATATTTGACTTACACAAACTAGTGCAAGGAACTTGCAAACAGGGTGAGCTCAATGGGCCAACCTAGTCCAACTGCATTCGGCACATGAACGAGTCCTCGGGAAAAAGCAACAAACTTTGGACCGTCTCCAATTGGTCACTCGAGTTTTATTGATGGCGGCATGATAACAGCACTCATTACTCAAGGCGAGGTCACACCCAAGAGACCTATTATGCGTTTATACTTTAGTCCTAGCCTCAAGCTTTGCCTTTCTTCCTAAGGTTTCTTATAAAAAAATTGAGAATTTAGCCTGTTATTACCTATATGAGAAGACTGCATTTACTTTTAAGCGTAAACCGCAGATATTTCACTAGCTTTTTATACCAAGCAGCATATTATTATTATAAATAAACTTTGCTTGTGTTAAACATTCGTATGCCTATGTATATACGTATTTCGAAAATCATAACTACATAAAAGAACACTTACAATATTTAAGGTACTTTTCAGTTGCGCCATTTGGGGGGAGGGCACTTGTCGCTGGCCACTCAATTTCTCCTCTCTTTCCTATCCACTGATTTGGAAACATTTGATTCAAAAATATTCGTAGACAATCGTGTCACTAATAGTAATGATAAACTTTAAGCAAGATATAAAAATTAACAAATTCTCGTAAAAAATTATGATCTATTTTTTTTTTGCAGGGCCAAGCCGTAGTTCAGCTTGCCAAGACTATTCCAGATGTTACCATTTTTGGATTATGCTCAAAAGGAAAGCATGAATCTCTCAAGGAGGCCAGTTCTCCTGTAGATCACTTATTAGAGAAGGGATCCGACTATGTTAGCGAAGTCAGAAAGGTAAGACTTTTGCTCACCTTATCATATAAAAAGAATATTGATGTTTAAATTAAATCACATCGTTCGGAGGTAATACCACAAGTGCATTAAAGTTACTGATGTAACTGTGTTGTGCTGTAACTGCATGAGTTTATTTTCATTTTTGAATAAATCTAAAAGAGTTCGACTTGGACTAGGATCTTCATTGATTAAAATTTTAAGCGAGGCTAGGCCTATAACTCCTCTTAATTATTGACAAAGCATTAGCTTAAAACTAGTACATTATGTTCGTGTTGTGTGAGGGGTTTGAACCTGGGTCCCTCATTGTCGTGGTAGCCTGTATGGACCTGCCTGGTGTTGTGGTTGGTGGGAATGACGGATTAGCGGGTTCTGGCTTTGTTCTGCTGTGTTGAAGTAATTGTTGCTGGTGTTCGTGACGTAGAATATATTGCCGGGTATTTTATTTTTCAAAAAAAAAAAATGAAATACTCACCTGAAAACGTAATAAACTACTTTGAATTGATTCATTTAATTATTATGCCAATCTGTAACAATTTTCTTTTTAATAATTATTCTCTAACACATTCTTATCTTAGATATAGAGGGTGAACCAATTATAATGATTTACATAAGTGAAAACTTTTAAATATAGGAAAATTTAAAAAAAATGTTTTTTTTTATCAAAAGGCAAAATATTATTGTTAAATTATAAAATATTTTTTTCGTAAAATGCCTTGGCTTTTGTACATGATACGTTTAGATTATCTTAGAGTCATACCAAAATGTTTTTTTTCATAATTTATATTTTTTCCCTATATTTAAAAGTTTTTACTTGTATAAATCATTGTAACTGGTTCACCCTGTATATCTAAGATAAGATGTTAGAGAATAATTATTGTAAAAGAAAATTGTTACAGATTGGCATAATAAGTAAATGAATCAATTAAAAGTCGTTTATTACGTTTTCAGGTGAATTTTCAATTTTTTTTTTTTCGAAAAATAAAATACCCGGCAATATATTCTACGTCAACCTATACCCATTTTTTTCATCTATAGCTTGGTACTACAAGATATTAAAATATGAACAAAATCTAGCCGTTTGTTTTCAAAATTCAAAAAATGAGTGAAATGTTTTTTTGGATTTTCATAATTTTTTAATATAAGTATTTATTTAATTCGCCTATAAATTATTTAACATCCTGTACATATTTTATTTCTATATAAGTGAAAGAAAATTTAAGGCCTACTTTTCAATAAATAAAAAAGTGAAAACTCCAGACAATGCATAAAATCTCAAAGTAAGAAGTTGCCAACTTTAAAAGCCCATAACTCAAGAACTAGTCATAGGATTGGATTACGGCCATGGACACTTTTAATCAGAAGGTCAAGATCTAGAAAATACTAAACATTTAGAAAAATTAGCCGAAAGTCATTTCCCATAAGCTTAGTGCGGGGTCCTTTAATTATAAACTATAATGACATTACTGCCAATGCAACGTCGTTGATACAAAGTATGATTATATTAACAGAAATCTCCAGGATAAGAACATGTGTATTCCCCCTCTAGAGATTTTAAGCGCTGAGAATTTAAACTATTTATATAATATAAAAATTTCATTTGACGTTTCACTTTTTACTGCTATCGAAATTTTACCTTTTAACCCCATTTACAATTTCCAATCAGTATTTCTCGTTTACAGATCTCTCCCGACGGAGTAGATATCGTGCTTGATTGCCTTTGCGGAGAAGAATGTAACAAGGGCTATAATCTACTTAAACCCATGGGAAGATACGTCCTCTATGGAACATCCAATGTTGTTACGGGAGAAACTAAGGGATTCTTTAGCGCTGCCAGATGTGTAAGTATAATTTTGGAATAATATTAAATGCCTATTTGCTCGCGGTAATAGTATATTACATAACAAGTGATGAAAGTGATACTTTTCAAGCGAGGAGATGTTTTGAACGAGTCGTCAGCCGAGAGTGGAAAATCTCCGAGTTTTAGAATAATCACTTTCACACGAGTAATGTAAACTATTTTTCCTACGACCACAAAGAATTATTAAAAAAGCTTTTGATTTGTAAAAAAAATATTTCAACACTAGTGTTGAAATAGTTATTTTCCTAACAAGTGCGCAAAGTGATACTTTTCCGCACGCAAGTACAGTTGGACGAACGACGCGAAGCGGAGTTCGGATAAGTTCTTGCGTGCGGAAAAGCACTTTGCGCACTTGTTAGGAACAACATTTTTCCTACGAGCTTCATATCAGATAACAACAAAAATAAAAATATGATAATTTATTTAACAGTGTTTAAGCCTTTTTATGATTTGATAAAAATAAAAGTGTCGGTGTTTGTAGATTCTTGTGGACATAGAAACTGAGGAAAAATCTGACATCATGTGTCAAAATCGACATGTACATTTATTGTTGCTTGGCAATATTATAATCATTTATCACTATACGAGGTACTTAAAAAATACAGTTTTTTTCGTTTTAAGCTGAAATACAAATATCGGGAATTACGATTAAAAGATAAAAGAGAATACTCTTGCAACGGCTTCTCACATTGCCATAAAATAGTTTACAGCTACTAAAATAAATATAAATATTCCCTACCAAGGAGATTTTTGAATAGTTTTACTTTTCCGCACCCAGTGCGGATAAAAGTCTTATCCGCACTAGTGCGGAAAAGTGTAACTTTGCACACAAAAATGCGTGCGCAAAGTACTACTTTACGCACGCTCGTAGGAAAAAAATATATCAACACTAGTGTTGAAATTACCATACTTATAATTATGTTCCACTTAATATCTGGTTTCATAGTTTGTCAATAGGCCTTTCCTTTATTTGTAGTTTAACTTTTTCATATTTTATACATCATAAGAAGAACTAATCCTGGATTGACCTCTAGATTAACCGGAATGAAAAATGTTAAACTTAATCAAGGAAAGATGCATTAAACATAAATTTAGAAAATTCATCCAACAAGAAAGATTTCAATTCAAAATAATTCTATATATGTCCTTGATATTTCAACACTAGTATTGAAATATTTTTTTTCAACACGCGTGTGATATACGGCGCTTTCTAGCCAAATTAATTGTGCTTTTTTTCCCATTTTCATAAGTGGTCGTAGGAAAAGATTCTGAACCGATTCGGGTCTATTCACATGCTCAGTTCAAATAATGACGTTCGTGGAACACAAAACTCTTAATTTCTTTAGTTACAGTTTCATATTCGCGGAGAAGTAACATTCGGTTCTAGATCCATTAAGATTCTTACAATGTTCAAAAACAAGTTATCGAACTGTTTGTTTTAGTGGTGGCAAGTAGACAAAGTCTCCCCCTTGAAACTCTTCGATGAAAACAGGAGCTTGGCAGGATTCAACCTTCGTCACTTGATGTATCAACAAAATGGGGCTACTTACGTCGCTGAAACCGTCAAGAAAGTATTTCAGCTCTTCCAAGATGGAAAAATTAAGCCGCTTTTGGACTCGACATGGGCACTGGAAGATGTAAGTTATGTCAAAAGTATTTTATATTGTTCAGAATTGATTTCCCAGTAATCGAAAGAATAACTTATACCGGGTAACACAAGAAAATAAAAGCAAAAAACGAAATTTTGTGAAATTTTTCCATATTTCTTTTTCTGCTTTTATTACTTCATAAACTCGAACTTTGTTACCTTTAAACTGTAGGTAATTATGTTACAAAGATGGGTATTTGGCCGATTTTCAGATAAAAGGAAAAGTAATGAAATATTGATCAACAAACTAATAACGAATGCGTCACCAGCCTTAGCTTTTAACAAGAAACATCAGAAATGTAATTTCCGTATAAGCCATGAGAAGTGTCAAGTACGCCGTGAAAAATAATTCATTCATTTCAATCTTCATAATTATTATTGAACCATCTGACATTTTGGTCTAATAAAAGTAGAAATAATGTAGAGAGTTTAGCGTCCGTATAAGTAAATAGAAAAAAGTTTTTTAGCGGCAGGCGGACAAAGTGGTGCATCTATCTTTTACATTAAAGTACACAGGGACGCCAAAGGTAATCGGTTCCCTGGGGCACAGGTAGACAATGACAGGTTGTTTCTTTCTTGTTACAACTCATCAGAAAGCCATAACCTGTAAGCCGTAACTCTCCAAGTACAGCGAGACTGTTCTTTCAAGGCATTTTTAAGAAATAAAAACGCGATGAAACCCCAGTAACGCCATCAGTAGGAATCAACTCAATGCAAAAGATATAGCCATCTAACGTGAAAACATAGAACTAATAAACCAAAGTACGGTGGCCAACAAACACCAGTATAGGAAACTTTTACGCTTCACTAAATTTTTTCTACGGGTTTGTACATTCAAATATAGATCGCGCCGTGTAGCCCACTGGCGGTGCCGATCCAGTAGAAATAATATTTTTGTTTTCCACGGCACACTATAGTATATTCTGTGATATAGTCTATTTATTTCCAACTGGCACTAAATTGAAACATATAGACGTGGACACTACTCGGCTTGAACAGTTAATGTAGTATTATAAATTTCTAAATACGATCTTGTTCAGGCGACTGTCCACGTGCATATGTTTCAATTTAGTGCCAGTTGGAAATAAATAGACTATAAACCAGTAGCGGATCCAGGATTTTCTTGAGGGGGGGGGGGCGATTTAAAAAAAATTACCTACTTCTAAAAAAAAGATAGTATCCCGGCTCTAAAAATCTTACTTCTAAAAAAACTTCTAACCCTTCATACGCTCTACAATTTTCAAGGCTCAAGGTAATAAAACCCAACCGAAATTTTGCAAAATCGTTTTTATTTTTTCCTGAGCTCATTTGACTAGCTATTTAAAAATAAATTACACTTTGTCATTGCCACTTTTTCTCCTCTACAATATGACGTTACTAAACTAAGGATTCGACGTTTCGTCTGCGAGCGGCCATCACCAACTTTACTTTTTTGAATACGGACCTGGATTTTTTAAATCGATTTTTAAACCCTCCTACCCTCGAAATGTAATGGCGATATTACTTTTTCATAATGATGAATTGTCCTTGCTTATTTTTTTAAATTAATATTTTTTACACTTCTTGTCAGTCCGGTTCTGGCAACGAATTACAATATTAATTGAATCGGTCATTTTGAAAAGGGGTCATCTCCAATATTATGACAAATTTACTTTTTACTAGTTTACAGATCTATAGGTATAGGCGGATATTCTTTATGAAAATGAGACACCTCCGATTTACCTAAGTACATTGTAATCGATGGCAGGCATCGATAGTCATTTTGAAAACGGGTCATCTCTCGGACATGACCCGTTTTCCAAATGAATGAGGTTAATCTTGCCCTTGTCAAGATGTTGCTTCCTTTAAAACATGGTGGCCAACGTTTTTTAAGAAAAAAGTGCTCTCTGTGCGAAGTGTTGGTAAGGCTGTTCCAAAAGAAGAAAAAGTCAGTTTTGCAGTTAATCAGTTTTATGAATTCAGTTTCAATCACGCAGAGCCTGGGGTAATAGTTGCTAAGCCATACATCGACAACATAATAGAAGAACGTTTTCTCCTTTTAAAGACGCTGCAAAAAGATAGTCTACCTCTGGCTATTCCATCTCCTGTAAATAGCCCAGCTTATCAGGGAAAAATTCCCATCAATTCAAAAAAGATTGAAGATATAAAAAAACTTCAGCAATATATTCCAGATAAATACAAACCATTTTACGATGAAATCTGTAAATGGCCAACTGTCAACGCTGACGAAATGCCAGAAGAAGACTACTAATCATTACTTGTATGAATTTTTAATGTTTTTGTTAATAAAACAAACAAATATGTTTCTAGTAGATAAATCTTTATTGATTTAAACCCAATTCATTTTGAAAAGGGGTCATCTCCGTGATGGAACAATGTTTACTGTTAACACCCTGTATAACTAAACAATTTTTTTTTACTAATATTATATCATTATCCTTTATTTTTTAAGTCACAAATAAGATTATACTTGTTTTTTAAAAAATGTACCCTGTGCACGGTTTTTTGTCTCCCCTGTAAAATTATAAAAACTAGAGTTGACCCCTTTTCAAAATGACCGATTCAGACGTTATTTTATTTAAAACATTCATACATAAGTAATATAATTTATTTTCTCCACGACCATTACTGAATGCAATAATTCCAAAATCATTTTTGATAATAGAATGTAAAAATTCTCGCTCTTGAGTTGGAATATTTATTCTAAAACACTTGCTTCTTATGCGTTTTGCGTGTATTTTCATTCCATAACAAGATACGGAATGAATATTCTGTAATTGATCTAAACGACATAGGTTGCCATGAATTTCGAAACTGTCAATGTCAGCAGACAAATTTTAGTGCAAGTCAAAATATGAGTGAAAAATCGGATGAATCAGATATGGAACTGGATAATACTCCGCCTGAAATTACAAATATTGCGAATAGTATTTTTGGTCGTGGAGAAAATAGTCTGCTACTCGGTTAGAATGAAAATCTTCCACTCGGATCAAATTTTCATTCCAACCTCGTTACAGAATCTACTATTATAAGAATTTTCTAATAATTCTAAATTTACTAATTATTATAAATCCTAATTTTCTAAATGTTCAAAGAGATTGCCGTTTTGCTCAATACAACGATCGATTTTTCTTCCAATTTTGGCGACAGCCCTTTCAACCGATCTTCTCCTTATCCTACCAAATGCAACCTGTATGCGTTCTTCCATGGTATCTACGTCATGTTTTTTTTAAACAAAGTTTTTAATTAATATTGTAATTCGTTGCCAGGACCAGACTGACAAGAAGTGTAAAAATTAAGAATTTAAAAAAATAAGCAAGGACAATTCATCATTATGAGAAAGTAATATCGCTATTACATTTTGAGGGTAGGAGGGTGTAAAAATCGGTTTAAAAAAACCCAGGTCCGTATTTAAAAAAGTAAATTTGGTGATGGCCGCTCGGAGACGAAACGGCGGATCTTTAGTTTAGTAACGTCATTTTGTACAGGAGAAAAAGTGGCAATGACAAAGTGTCATTTATTTTTAAATAGCTAGTCAAATGAGCTCAGGAAAAAAAAAAAACGATTTTGATAATTTTCGGTTTTTTTCAAATAAAATCGGAAGTATTCGTAATTTGAAAGCTTTTAAAGCGGCATTATAATCAGCACCGAATTGCATAAGTTGGTCCCTATTTAACCGTTTCTCAACTCCTATAGTTTCCAAGATTCCAATCCTCGTATGTCGAATTCGTAACACCCTGTATAAATTATTTTTTGTTTATTTTTATTTTTATTCATTATATTATTCACTTTGTGATACATCGTTATATTATTATAATAAACAAAGATAAGTTACTATTTAAAAAAATCGAGAATTCAATAAAATAGTCACAATGGATACATTTTTCTCAAACAAGTTGATATATTTATATTATAAAGTAGGTTGAAATGAACCATTTTAACGTTTCCCTGGCCAACTATTTACCACTTATCTTGTTTTACCAAAGCTATGGACATTTTAAAAAACAATGAAAAATTGATCTACATATTATATAATCTAGGCATCGTAGAAAAGTGGCGGGTTTCCATTTAAAATGTAAAAGCTGACTTCACTTTGGGCACAGAATATATACATATACATATTCTGTGCTTCGGGTTAAAAATGTCAAAAAAAATTTATTTAAACGCCTTTTTTCATTATAAACGGACTCTTTAACAATTTACACTGTATCTCACGAGTCAAAAACAATTCGCCGCCGCAGTTACCGGATCTTTAAAAAAGCTTCAATAATGTCACATTTTCTCTAATCTTACCAACTTCTTAGAAATTACCTTGGAAAGATACCAATTAATATGGATCAATTAAATAGTTATAGAAATGACTATCGAAAATTCATTTATAACGGTTTCCTACATCAAACAGCGTAGCCGGCATCTACTGGGCCCGACAAGTTAAAAAAAAAATGGGTTATTTATACGACATTCTGTTCCTGTGTATATTGAATTTTTTTTTTGGTCGACACACGTCTCACACATAAGGCCGAGTTAGCAAGTGTGGATATTTCGACGAAAATGTTTTTGTTTTTATGCGGCTTCATCAATAAATATTAATTTTCAATGGTCTCTTCTATACCTGACTTGACTTTTTCGACTTAAAACAAATTGACACTACATTATATTGGATGCATTCCCTTAATTTTTCCCTAAAATTACATCGTGGAAACCTAGTTACTCTATCAATATCGGTTAGGCCAGAGAATTTACGGGAACAAAAAAAACTTTAACACACTTTTGAAGTCTTTATACACGAGAAATTTGAAAAACATTAGTCATTTTATTATTACAGTAAGATAAATGGACCGAATTTCAAATGACACGTAAACATGTAAACGTGTCATTTCCAATAAAAGTTGTTACTTGTAAAATAAATAAGATCCACGTTATGAAAAATTGAACTTTTTTATATAAAAACGTTGGTTTGTGTAAAAGTAAACACATCCCTTGTTTATCATTTTCTACCAAAAAAAACAAACATGAAATTTGTTTTAAATTAAATTCTAAAATACAAAGAAAATTTATAATGAATGAGTTTGTTTGTACAGTAAATCCAATACGTTTTTTTTTAAATGATGATACCGTATGTCCATATTAAGTTATATACAGTGTGTCCAAAAAAGTATGGAAAATTTTTTTATTACCAAATTCCCAGAAAATTCTTATTCTTGATAAAAGTTGGTGCATGCTTTAAAACTATTAACGCATATTTCAGATTTTACCTGCGGCTAATAGTAAGGGAGCCAATGGAATTTTTTAGAAATTTTCCTTAGAGTAAAATACCTTTATTATGAAAAATACAGCAAAATTGTATATGAAAATGTTACAAATGAAAAACTTAGTCTAAATACGAAATTTGGGTTTTCACGGCCTACTCTTTAAAAGAGCAAAATACCTATTTTATATGCATTTTTTATAGGCAAGGGCCTGTCGACATATTAAGCACCGGTTCCCGCAGATCACCGAAGTTAAGCTGTGTCGGGCGCGGTTAGTACTTGGGCGGGTGACCGCTTGGGAACACGGCGTGCTCTTGCCTCAGGGAAGAGTGTAAAATGAATCGACACTTAGCCATCCTATTCACGCCGGACAGGCCGGATGAGATCGCATATCTCGTAGGATGAAGGTGCCGTTTCACACTCCCCAGTCGGTAGATCACATTTGTGGTCGATGACCGGTTCAAGATGGCCTACGTAGTCGGCGAACCGTAAAAAAAAAAAAATGCATTTTTTAAAGTGGGTTTTTTGACTTGAGGATACTGGATGAAATAAGATTTTTATTTTTAAATATGTATTAAGATGTTATATATGTAAAGTTGTCTTATATTCTTTTTTTTTTGTTTCAGAATATAATTTTATTGAAGGATAAAGATATTTATTAAATAAAACTTTTAGAAACCTCTTCTGTAATATTGCTAATTTTTTAACTACAGGTTTATTTATTCCTCCCCAACCTAAAATTCCGTAATTTAAATGAGTTTTAACTAATGCATAATATAATATTTTCATATATTTTACGTTCAAAATGTTTTTAATGTTTCTAAAAATTGGTAGTAAACTTCTTAATTTTTTAATCAAATATTCTATGTGAAAGTTCCAATTTATTTTACTTGCAAAGATTATTCCTAAATATTTTACTTAATTAACTTTCAAAATTTGAATGTCATCATTTATTTTAATACTATTCTTATTTTGTGGTATGTTATTTGGATTTAAAGTAAAAGGAAGATAATTAGTTTTATCAAAATTAATTTTTAATAAATTTTTATCAAACCATATGTTGCTTACTTTTTTGGACATACTGTACGACTAAATTTCAGATTTTTATTGATCGTTGTTTATAAGATATCAAGTAAACAAACAATATTTATTTTTAGGTCGCAGAGGCTATGCAGAAAATGCACGACCGCAAGAACGTAGGAAAAATGATCCTCGACCCAAGTCTAGAACCCAAACCCAAACCTGCCACTCCAGCAAAGGGCAAAGACAAGAAGAAACAGTCTTCCGAAGAAAAGAAAGATACCGAAGAGAAGAAAGAGGACAAGAAGGAGAAAAAAGAGGAAAAGGAAAAGGACGACGATAAGAAAGAAAAGGAAGAAAAGAAAGATGAAGTCGCTGCAGTCACTAACGGAACTGGTGAGCCCGCAGATGATGCTGGTAAAGGAGACAAAAAGTAAACTTACAAAAATAATTGTTGTGTTGACAATGAATATAATAAAACATACAAGATAATCAACTACATGTACACAAAGATGTTCTAAAAACTCATTCATTGTTCCCCGAAAAAATTAAGTAAATTAGGTCATTCTAAAAAAAAAACAAATGATTTTATCGATTTTATTTTTATATACATTTTTTTAATAGATTAGTAAATCAAAGATGTCAAAAAGTGGACCAATCTTAAAAAACATGTATTTTTTATCCCTGGCGTAATTTTTTTGTAAAGTTTGTGTTGAATAATTACCGAAAAAATTTAATCTTTATGCAAGAATTGAAAAATTTGGCGGTAAAACAGGACTTTAACTGTTGCTGAAGAGGATAGTAGCCACTACAACGTTAGAACTTTTGGAAAAATCACTGAAAATATTTTGTTCAACACTCCTACTTTATGTTTTTTGGTTAAACCGGAAGTTAGATTTTTGGGAATATATATGCAAAAAATTGGGAGCCAACATAGGAACGTGCAAATCATTTTTCTCTAAGATGCACGGTTAACATGTTCCATAAGTGTTATTTTTCAATGCTAATATCAGCTTAGACATATGACCTGTTCTCTAAATATAAAGTAACGAGTTCCAAGAAAATATTTACTGTGGTTTTCGAAAAAGTTTTAACTAATGCTTAGTGAATCACCCTGTATATTTTTTACGCTTAAATTTACGATAAGATATTCTTAATAATAGTAAGTTTCATACGTTCTCCATGTGAGAAAAAGAAACTAAATGACATTTCATAACGGAATGTGGAAAGGTCATTTTTAAAAATAATTCTTTGCGGTTTTGCATATTGGTGCATCTTAAAAACTCATTATTATTGTGAATTTTTTCAGCGTTCATTGGGCTAAAAGTTTCAAAAATTCCACTCTCCACAAGCTTTAAATTACATCCTAATATTTGGTTCATAAAAAAATGTCTGGACGAAAATGACATGAATTTACTAAAAAATGTTGTCTAGCTTTGTCCACTTTTTGACTTGTGCATTTGGAATTTCGCAGGGATCTCAAAAGTTTTGAAAAACTGACCATATACTTGCTGTGTTATAATTTTAAAAATCAAAAACTTGAAGTCTGTGAACACAAGACCAAATCGATAGAATATTTTTCACTTTTCCACTTATTTTTTTATAATATCTATTAAGTTAGGATGTATTAATGTAGTTTGTTTAGGTTTATAAGTTTGTTTTATTAATTTTTCGACGATTTTTAATGTTTAATTTAGTGATAAATTTTATCTATGTTTTTATATGCTATCTTTAGAAGTAAAGGAAATTTATCGAAATTAATGGAAAATCTCTGTTTTTGTTAAACTAAGGGTAAAAATACACTTTCTCGTTGACAAATATAAATTTTAAATACACCCACAATAATTATAAGGCTTTTAAAGCAATTAATTACAAGAATTTTTTTTTCAGTACGCCCAGTTACAATCCTACTTTAATAAAATACAGGTAATCTAAAAGATTTGTCAAGTAGGAACTGCTATTTGCTCCCTGATGTATTTTTTATAGAGAGGCCTTTAAAAACCTTGCATTTTATCAGCAAAATTATACATAAATGCTTCGGTAGTAAATTTATTAGGCTTTTGAGGAAGATTTTTAAAGGTTATTCTAAAAAACAAAGATTACATTTTTTTTGACAAATAAGCGACTCGGCCACCGTCGAAATACTAAGCTCATTTTTGACATGTTAAAGTTATAGCAGACCATGCACAAATACTAATGTTGTCTTGTCAAAACATAGACGGACGGCTGGAACAACTAAACTACAGTTAGTGCTAGGATGTTTCCTCAAAAACATACATTTTAGTGCGATTCTTAATTTTAAAACACTTTGTATCGTGTCTCCAAATAATGTTCAAATATTTTAACTTAAGAGGTCCATATTAATTTTAAAAAATGGCCCAAAATATAATTTGTAATTACGATACACTAACATCGGTATGCTAACGCGGATACATTTTCTATCTTTCTCCCACATTGTGACGTGCTAGGACGCTTAAGGCTGGTTTACATTAGATGCAAGAAAATTATCGTAGTATATTATAAACGATATACTGCCTTAATTTATCTCAGCTACTTCTTTTAGAACGTCCTGATTACAAAGATAGTAAAAAATTGTTTTTTATGAGAACCGTCAGTCGCGTCAAAAAGTTATGCAACCGTGCTCGCATCCTCGCTCGTGACGACATAAAATTCAAACTCCTTAAAAATAATCTTAACATTTCTATCTTTTTAAATTAATGCCTTTAGAATGAATAGGAATATAAGAACTGTACTTTTATCTTGGGTTAATTTTGTTTATCTTTGTCGATCCTGTACAGGGTGTCCGACCTATTTTGCTAGTGCTATAAGTAAAAAGTAAAAAATGTTCTTTAAATTTTGTTCGTAAGGGGTTCCCTCTCCTGCCGTTCATACAGGTTTTAATACGACAACCCAACTAGCATTTTTACGTCGTACCGACGTTATATTTTTCAACCTGACGTTGGAAACTTACGTCGATCTGACGTTGAGAAGAGTCAAATTTGCACCAATTTGGTGAACAAAATAAGGGTTGTAAGGACGTCAGTATATGACTTTTGCACATTATAAGTAACTTATCCTGCACCTAAAATGTCCGGAAGTTTTAAAAATATCTTTATTTGACTTCTGCGCGGGTAAACATACTAGATTACTAACAAACTGATATTTTGTGGGTTCTTTCATAAAATATAAGTAATGGCTGCTATGAGAGCTTACTCTTACACTAGAACAAACTTATGTTAGAATGTTTCGATCGCTTAAAATTAAAACACAAGGCACTTTATTGTTAAAATTTGGCAATATAGAGCCTTAAAAACTAAGCGCCCCTTTGATTGATCAAAAAAGAAATAATAATATAAATATAAAAAAATATCTTGTATAAAGGAGAAAACTTACATTTTGCATTAGCATCTAAACACTCAGTATACGTAAAGTACATTATTATAGATCAAATAGGGGAAGTTTCCAGTATTTGGTTTTATGTTTTCCGAAATTATCTTGTGAAAAACGAAACCTTAAAATTGGCTCCCATCAAAATATGGCGGAGTCGCGTAGTTACCTAAAAGGGTTTAAAACACGCTTTAGGTAAGAATTAATCGAACACAAATGACGTATAGACAGATTTAGTTAGGTATACTTAAAACGTGCATAAGTAATGAAAATGCATAACTTTTAGTTCATTATTACTTCAAGTCAAGAAAATTACTTTCTGTAAACTCTTAGTAATATTTTTACGACCAGCCGACGATAAATGTATTCCCTCAAGGACCCTCAGAAACGAGTCTTAGTGCGGCGTATGTGTGACTACTTTTAGCATCACAGATACTACCTCGGCTATTAAGGTCAGATTAGTCAATGACTATTTGCGACCTCAATCCGAAAGAAACTAAGTGACGTCTACACGACGTAGTTTAGCCGATAAATACTAACTTGACATCTTAAGTAACTGTATTACCTAAAGTTGCACTAACCCTGACGTCATATTCAGTCATAAGTCCTAAAAATGCTAGTTGGGAACCCTGACTGTGGACTTAACATTGATTCTGTCAAGCAGCAGCTGATTTTTAACCATCTTTATTAAAGATCCCTCACACCAAAGGGAAACATTGGCGTTGCGCACAGCAGCACTGTTGTCACTTTAGTGGTTCCGCATCTGTTGGTGTAAACACGTTCGTATACCGTTGTGTATTTCAATCCCTCGCGGTACCGCATAGAAATAAGTCGCGGTAGCGGAACTCTCGCGCCGGTCTGGGGGATCCTTTATTTAGGTTCCGCTTAGCAGACATAGCGGAATGTCGGCGTTTTCCGCCCGTGCGAATTTAGCATCATGACTGTGCTTAAGCTCTTGTCCTATCAGAAACGAGCTTAAAGTTTTGACGGTCGCCACATCATCGTCTAAAATCATTTGGAGCCAACATATCTGTATTAAGGAATTCAGACCAACAAGTAGTTAGCATTTGATAAAAAGTACTTTTTCATGCTTAGTGAAAACAAAAACGAATTTTAAAGTTTGTACGATTTACTCTCAGTATATTTTTGCTAAAAATTGCCATTTTGAAGCCATATCACACAAAGTTTTTATTCCACTTTACGAACTTTTGTACTTTTTAGAATATTAGTGACCAAAAAACGGTTTAATATTGTAAGAATAAAAATATATTTTTGCGCTTTTTGTATCCTCTACTGCTCACGTGTAAACTTAACATTACCTACCTATGTATTTACAAGTAACTTACTGTGCAAAATATATTTTCTTAATGGTGCGTGTCGAATGGATTCTATTTAGGAAAAAAGCAAGCTACGTTCTGTTTAAAAATTATAGATATTGGATTTAGCTAAAGTATGTTAAATATTGCTTAAAAATTATATTATGTAAATGTAAGACTGATGTGTTAAGCTACTGCATATTATTGTTTGGATGCCTGTATAATAAAAATTGTACGATTACCATATCTTAGTCGTTTGTTTTCTTTTTATTTAATAATTTTTTTCATACTTGACACTGAAAAGTACACTGGAGAAGCGCAAAAATGTTTCCGAGACTAAAATAGCAAAAATCTTACTTATTTTATTATATTAATTATGTCTTGAAAAAGTCTCAGTTGTCCTTAGTTTTATAGATCCATGTTAATTACCTACCGCCCTTAAGGTATGGGAAAATTCGACCCATAAATGAGAAATACCTGAATTTATCATACCAGGTTTATTTAAGAAAGGGTTTAAATACATCCTAAATTTTTAATTGTATTTCGATCACCAATTGATCGAGAGCTGTTCGTATTTGATAAATTAGAGTCTTAAGCAACAACTTTCCAGTAAAAAGCTCCACAAAATAAGTCGAAGTGAAATATATGTACCGTAAAACGGGGTTACTTTGCACTCAGTACGGTAACTTTGCACCAACGCTGTAAAATATTATTTTTGGTAGCACAGTGCTCCATCTTAATTTGAGGCCCCTACTAATGTCAAGTGCAGAGAAAGAACACTGCAATATATCATATAAAGAGGTTAGACACTCCCGCATTCCGTCATTTGTTATTCATTTCCCGTCATAATATATAACCTCTAAATTGTCACGTTTTAAAGCTGTGCAAAATCTTCTTGCCGAGAAAGCCTAAGCTGATAAATATTGGTAAGTACCCGTTCAATCGCATGTACAATTATTAGTTTAGAGACGCAGGTAATAAAATAGGTCAATAAAATACATATTTAGGTTTTTCTATTTTTTGTTTACATTGGCAATTTCCATATAAAATTGGGAATACTTTGCACCGTACAACTGGTGCAAAGAATCCCCACTCTCTTACGAAATTGGGGATACTTTGCACAGTATCTGAAATGGTGCAAAGTATGACTCGTATGCGGCTAATTTGCTTTATTGCTTTAATTGTAGATAAAACGGTAAAACTAGTTTAAAATGAAGTGGAGCAAAGTATACCCTTTCCGTGGTATACTTTGCACCAGGATGTAAGTCGATTTTTTGTCCTAATCTTGCAATGAGTTAACTTAAAAATGTAATGAGACTTAGTTAATGAGTTTAATTATATCCGCCGAAAATCATAAAATAGTTATATTAGTATTAAGATATTTTTATCTTTCAATAAAAAAAAAATGTGCAAAAAGCGGTGCAAAGTAACCCCGTTTTACGGTATATGAATGATAGAAGAGTAGTGGACTTGGATTGACTTTATTTGTTTTAAATCACAACGTTTCGACTGGTATCTCCAGTCGTCTTCAGGTGAATACTAAGATAGTAACTATAGCTCTATTAATACTAGCTAGGTGCACTGGAGCACAGTGGCGGTTCGCTGTCCTAAAATGGTGAAGAGCTAGGTATAGTGCTGGTACTTAAACAAACATTGACTAAAAACCCATGTAACAAAACGTCTCTCTTGGAGTTTCCAACAAATAACAAACTATGTCATTAATTGGGTTCATTTTTGAAACACACAACTAAGTAGGTACGTACACTACTGAATTAACTGAAAAATAAAAACAAAACGTTTTAATCGCACAGTAAATCAAGTAAAAACGATATCTATCTAAGTTTCGCGAAGCCTCAAAATAAATACCAAGGTTAGGCGAGCCAATGCTAAAACAGTGGTGCATACGACTGACCAATTTTTAAATTGCCTTTTATTATAATGCAAATTGGACGTTGGGTCTTCACTTGCTTTGAGCTAAGGGACACGGTCGGCTGGGGCGCGCCAATATGCACGAGTGTTTATAATTATTGTCCATCGGGGCTTTGAATTTTAACATTTCGATATTCAAAGATGATAATGAATAAGACACAAAAGTACTTAGTATATTATATAATTATAAAAAAATATTGATATACCTGATGGAGAAAGAGTTAGTCTACGGTTACCTTCTTTATGTATCCTTATTCTATATTTAAATCTATTTAGTTTAGTGTATCTCGCTTAAGCTGGCTGTGGTTAGGTCTCTGTTGTACTTTCTCGTAATCTCAAACTTGATCTTTTAATAGCATGGTCAATTTTGGACCCACTTACAAGATCTTCTGAAAAAAAAATCCCAATGTTCAATGACATTCCAATATTACACTGGCGGCTCGTGAATATATTAATTTTAGATACTCTTATTAAGAAATATAGGTAATTTTTTACTATGATGTTTTTTCCAAAATTTTAAGAATTTTGCATTTTGTTGGGCAACGTTGCAAAAAATTGAAAAACTAAATATGGCGTTATAGGGATAATTTTGTAAGGAAACAAAAAATGCTAAAATATATAGGGTGTTCCATTTAAAAAATGGATCTTTTTATTGTCCTACTTTTTTGGACCATCCTGTATGTTTAAAAATAATTTTAGATTAAATATTTTTTTATACCTCACAACTTTTATAAAAACTTTTTTTTTGATATCTTTAATAGTAGAGACGGTATATTACTTTGTCAGACAAATGGGCCACCCTGTATTTTTTAAATGGTGTCAGCTACTCCATTGAAACTTAGAACACACTAATAGATTTTCAGAGACTACATTTTGCAAATATTAAGTCATAACTTTGTAAATTTGTTTTCATAAAGTCGTAATAATGCTTTTTCCACAAAACTTTTACATTTTTATAAAAAAAAATTCTTAACCTCCACAACTACTTTTTCATACCATATACAGGGTGTCCCACCGGGAACCGAATCGATCTATATATAGAAAACTATACATAGGAAAATTTTGAAAATTTGACAGTATGCTGATGCTGATGAGGGCAACCGGGCTAAAATATTTTCATAATGGTGGCACTTCCGGTTATACCGGAAGTAAGTGTCAACTTGCTTATTTTAAACGGGACACCCTATATATTATTACATTTTAGCATTTTACGCAAGATTCTAGGCAGATTTTGTATACCATATTCTATACCTATGTCTAAACGTTTTTGACATATTTGAATTTTTATGTCAAAAATGACGTTTGCAAGCCTTAGAATAATTATCAATTTTTTCTATAAAGAAGCCTTATTTATTTAATTTAAATGGGATTCCTCGTTATAAAGGACCTGCTTTAATAGATTTTTTATAATATTTTGATAGCTATTAATACAAATAAAAAGTCTAGATTTTCAAATGGAAACACCCAAATTTTATAATAATTTCTTATTTAGCATTAAAAATAAGGGTAAGTTTGTATTTGGTTGTATATGTAGCCCCCATAGCTTAACCCTCACAGTACGTTTAGATAATAATGATACTAATAGCAATTCGTTTGCGAAGTGCTAAATTCTAACTTAGAGAGTAAATAATAATGTTGCAGAACAATACACAAAATCTGCCTAGAATCTTGCGTAGAATGCTGTAATGTAATAATATATAGGGTGTCCCATTTAAAATAAGCAAGTTGACACTTACTTCCGGTATGTCTAACAAGAATTTTCCTTCAATAATATGCTTCACCACAGTCATTTTAATTTCCTAACCTCGTCACTTTAAATTTTTGAAAATTATCAACCGTTATCCCAACTTTATCTATATAACTTGGTAGTATGTTTTTCTCTCCTACTTCTATGGAAGTTCTTCAACATTTTTCTTTATTCAATTAATTTCCTTAAAACCTCTATGAGGATGTCACTGACAATTTCCTAACTTAATAACTTTTTCAATATGAATTATATGCTTCTCCTGAAGATGAACGTTTATAAGTTCGAAACATGTAGAGAGTGAAATAAATATTTTCTTGAAATACAGGGTGTCCCATAACTTATGTCCCATAACGTAGAGTAGCTGGAGATACTAGATATCAAACTAAGCCGATAAAGTCATATAAGTTTTTTCGGATTGTTACTCGTTCTACAGATACAGGGTGTTGAAAGTAAACGTTTATTCTTGAAAATAAGCCATCATTTTAAAACGGTTTAATGAATCGAATTGAAAGTTGGCAATATTATATTTTTATAAGCAAGAAATAAGAATTTATAGAAATGTTTCAAACTAGAGGGCGCTAGTTGCATACACTGGGCTTCATAAATCTATGATTTTTTTTTCTTACCTGTGATATTAGGTGTTTTTCAATTATAGTTTCTTAAAAAGGGCATTTTCTGAGTCAAAAAGGTGTACTTGATTGATCTTAATATCTTTAACGGGTTTCGAGATATTTCCCTTTAAACATACCAAAGCATAAAAAACATAGGTAGGTAGTACATAATTAAATTATTATTTTAATTACCATAAAAAAAACAACTTATATGACATAATCGGCTTAGTTTGATGTCTAGTATCTCCAGTTACTCTACGGCCCATAAGTTATGGGACACCCTGTATATCCTAGTGAATGTATTTCTCCCCATTTAACTTGTAACTTTACTTTAAGTATGGACTACTTCTTCAAACTAATAACTTTAATGGTTTTACAAGGTGTGTTCCCACAAACAATTACGGACAAGTTACCGACAGTTTTTTAACCAATTCAAACACTCAGAAATCCGCGTCCTAGTCTTTTGCGCAGAATCCACATTTTCACGGACTGTCCGTGACTACTGTGGGAACAAACCCATTGATACCACCTTTCCATTAAAAAATAAATGTCGGTTTTAATTAATTTTGTTATAGATATATAGATACCTTTACTTCCTCGTATCTTCATAATTGATTTTTTGGGTGCAGCTTCAGCTTCTGGAATATCCTTATGTACTTCTTCTAAAAATATTTTAAAAAACAAATGTGTAGTTGAAAATAATAGCACGGTTCCTGTGCGCTCCGCGATATGAAACTGTGAAGAGGAAAACATTCACCGTTATGTTGAGAAATATTTAACTAATTCGTGTCGGGTTGCACAAAGAATTTTAATAATCATTAACTAACCAGCAAGTTTAACTGTGACATACATGACATTGGCAGAAATATTTTTCTCATAATCATACTGGGCCTGGTTAGCCTAATTTTAAACTTTGATTGTAAGTTCATAATGGCCTGTCTATGTCAGAGTTAATTCTGGTAACCTTTGTGCAACCCAACATTATTAATTTATTCTAGAACTCGTCTTAGGGTCAAAAAATTTCCAATTTTTCCTAATTTTTGATTGTAACCTTAACCCAGATTTATGGACAAACATCGTCTTTTATACCGGGTGTTACAGGGGACATAAAAGATATACTCTAAACTCAAATTTTGTATTTTAAGGGTGATATCGAAAAACGCATTCATAATAATTTTCCAAGTCCCGATTGGATCATGTCTTTTTTGCATCTCAATAGAGGAGAATTGTCAGCAAGATTATGTGAAAATATCAAATTATCTTGGGTAGAACTAGATTGTAGCAATTTATAATATTCCCAATAACACAGTATAATATATAGCTATATATGTTCTGTGCTAATAATTTTATTTAATAAATAAATTATTCTTTTCCTTTTAATTCTCTGGACAACAAAGGAACCCTCACAAAGCTAATGGGAAATGGCTTTTGGCTAAGATTTCTAAATTTTGAGTATTTGGTAGACAATATTGCAAATTTTAACGTGGTCGCATTCGCGGATAAACCAACGAGATTTTAGCATGTTTTCATTTACGCAGCGGGTGATATAGGGCCGTCCGAGGTCGCTTATTTTACGCCTTCGTCAGAAAAGAGCTGCCGCAGAGAATTCATTACCGAGCCACAATCGAGCACATTCCATGAGGGCGCGTGGATTAGTAGGTAACGAGAAGGTGATAAAAGCACAGGCAGTGTTACCAATTCTCCTAAATTATCGGTATATTTGCCAACTTTTTTTATTGTTTCCCGATGAATTAAGCAACTATAAACATGATGAAATAAAATTATAGTATTTTTGACAGGCAGCAGGTTGGGCGTGCGGCCTCAAAGATGAGCCGGCACTGCGTATAATAGATAATTACCCAAATTGTATTTAAAACTATATTTTTAAAGATGTTTTCCGCTTTTTGTATAAAATTATAAAGAAATAAAATAATGAGCATGAATTATAAAATGGCGAACCTCTGTCAGTGGCCCTGGGGCAGTGGCGACTCGCGGTCTTAAAAAATGGTGATGAGCTAGGTACATCAGTGTGGGTACTTCAATAAACATTGACTATAAACCCGTGTAACAAAACATCTCTCTTATCCTCATCTGTCCAACGACTGAATGGAGTTTCCAACAAATTACAAACTATGTCATTAATTGGGTTCGTTTTTAAAACACACAACTAAGTAGGTACGTACCATCGCGCCGATAAAAAACTGGGACAGGAAATTTTTCTATTTTCTCCTAGACTATTAAGAATAATTTTACATCAAGCCTGGTACCAGTAAAATGTCATGAAAATTTGCATGTCAATAAAGATTGTCACTTTATGATTGACTCGTCAAACATACAATCATATATTATTTGTAAATATGCCACAATTAACCCCCCAGCAAAAGGCAATTATTTATAGTCGGTTGCGAGATAGTGTTGCTATTAGGGATATTGCAGATGAACTGGGAGTAAGCAAGAATACCGTGCTATTGGCAAAACAAAAAATAGCAAGACATGGGACTATTATTAGGAATGCAGGTTCTGGTCCCCCTAAAATTTCTACTGATGATCATGATAGAAGACTGGTTAATTATCTAAGGGATCATCCCTTCGAAACTGCAATCAAGGCAAAAGAAGATACGAATTTTCCAGGTTCTGCAAATACCGCTAGAGACAGGGTTCGAAATTCCGATATACGAAGCCGTTGTGCTGCCAATAAAAATTTTTTAACGGAAATAAATAAACAGGGCAGGTTAGAATTTGCACATGAATATATTAATCAAATAAATTTATGGGAAACAGTTATATTTTCTGACGAGAAAACTTTTCAGTCATGCAATAATGGGAGAATTCGGGTGTATAGGCCTTTCGGCATGCGGTATGATGAGAGATACACCCACAAAACCAACCAAAGTGGGCGTTTCTCCATAAATGTTTGGGGCTGGATTAGCGCTAGAGGACCAGGACTTTGCCAAATCGTCGAAGGAAGACTAACTGCAGCAGTATACGTTAATATACTAAACGAAGTGATGATACCATCGGTAAACGCTGTATACGGTCAAAATTACACATTTCAGCATGATAATGCTCCAATACACACAGCGCGCATTGTACAAAATTTTCTCCAAGAAAATAACATAGCAGTTCTTCCCTGGGCTTCGAAGAGTCCCGATTTGAACCCGATAGAAAACATTTGGGGTGCCATGGTCAAATCTATGTATAAACATGATTTTCAACCTAGAAACAGGGATGAATTACGTCATAGGATAAATCAAGCTTGGGATGAAATAACTGTCGAATTATGTAGAAACTTAGTTTTAAGTATGCCACAAAGGCTCCAAAAAGTAATAAACAGAAATGGTTCTATGACCAAATATTAATTTTGTGTTGTTTTGACAAACTTTGTGTTCGCAATTTTTTTCTTTTTATTAAATGTATTTTATTACCTGTATTAGCTTTATTTATTATTTTGTGGTAATGGTAAATATAATAATTTATAAAATATTTGACTTTAAAAAAATCTAATAAATTTACTTTATCCATATTATATGATGTCTCTCAAATTTAACCACCCCGTATCCAAAAATACAAAACATTCCATTATGTAACCTAGGTTACTTTTTAAATTTTGAATGTTTTTCCTTTTTAGCTCTAGACACCTTTTATAGTCTAGGGGATATTTGTATTTCTTACATTGTTTTTGTAAATCTCTTGTCCCAGTTTTTTATCGGCACAATAGTACATAGGCGCCGATTCCGTGGGGGCTCTGGGGGCTTGGGCTCCCAGAGCCATATTTCTTTGGGGGCGTAGCCCCCATAGCTTAACCCTCACAGTACGTTTAGATAATAATGATACTAATAGCAATTCGTTTGCGAAGTGCTAAATTCTAACTTACAGAAAGTAAATAATAATGTTGCAGAAGTTATTAAAAAGATCAATAGTCTTATAAGAATTCTCAAAGAACGGCGCGACAATTTTGAGATTGTGTGGAAATCTATATCCGATGAAAAAGATATACAGGGTGCGCCAAACTCAGTGGCCTATTAGAAATATTTAGAAAACGACAAAAGATGTGTTTTTGAAAATTTGAGAGTGTTCATAAGAGCTAGTGTTCTAGCGTTTAAAAATATTTTGAAAGGGGCGGTGTTGCCAGATCATCTTGAAACTCCTAGCAACTTTGGAATTTTAAATGAGACACCCTGTATATTATTTTACTTTGTGTTTCTGCTTAATAACACAAACATTTTTTGTATATAATAATCTATGCCTATCTCTTATGGTTTTTGAGATATTAATTAATTAGTCATTTTTTGGGGCCAAAACATGCTAACCAGAAAATCAAATATTTTTGTGATTAAGGCACCTAGAAAGTTAAAATTTTTACAGACGGTTCTTATAGCATGGCCATTTAGGAATTTTGATGATATATGAAAATATTTTTACACAGAGCGTCACAAAAAAACGTAATCTTCGTGATATAAATAAATGCAAAATTCTCAACTTTTTTAAATGGAACACCCTGTATTTTACTTTCCTAACAAAATCTAGTTTATATTTCCTACCAATAAGTATAACATGTTCCTATACCTATCTCTAACCAATTCGAACTTACAAGGGGTTTAAAAAAATTAATAACTTAATAAAAAGGTTTAACTATATTTAATAGTAGGCTTTGGCAGAATTTGTTCGGAAACAAATGAAAGAGAAAAAATGTCAACCGAGATGTCAACTTAATTTCCTATATTATCTTATATTAAAAAAATTATTCGTTCTATGGATTTATACGTCACACATTCACATTATTATACTGCAACATATTTCGTTCTATTTTTCTTTTTGGCTGTCATTGGAGATGAATTGGGATACAATTCATTAAATCGTCTACATGTTCTTAATACAATTTTATTACACTCTCCATGTATAAAAAGTAAATTCAAAATTTCTGCGTTTGAATTAGAAATATTGGCCATTTTAGTCAATAATTTAAAAACACAGATTATAGACAAAACCAATAAAGTTGAAATTTTTTCTTTTTCATTTGTTTCCGAACAAATTCTGCCAAAGCCTACTATTAAATGTGTTTAAACCTTTTTATTAAGTTATTAATTTTTTTAAACCCCTTGTAAGTTCGAATTGGTTAGAGATAGGTATAGGAACATGTTATACTTATTGGTAGGAAATATAAACTAGATTTTGTTAAGAAAATAAAATACAGGGTGTTCCATTTAAAAAAGTTGAGAATTTTGCATTTATTTATATTACGAAGATTACGTTTTTTTGTGACGCTGTGTAAAAATATTTTCATATATCATCAAAATTCCTAAATGGTCATGCTATAAGAACCGTCTGTAAAAATTTTAACTTTCTAGGTGCCTTGATCACAAAAATATTTGATTTTCTGGTTAGCATGTTTTGGCCCCAAAAAATTACTAATTAATTAATATCTCAAAAACTATAAGAGATAGGCATAGATTATCATAACCAAAAAATGTTTGTGTTATTAAGCAGAAACAAAAAGTAAAATAATATACAGGGTGTCTCATTTAAAATTCCAAAGTTGCTAGGAGTTTCAAGATGATCTGGCAACACCGCCCCTTTCAAAATATTTTTAAACGCTAGAACACTAGCTCTTATGAACACACTCAAATTTTCAAAAACACATCTTTTGTCGTTTTCTAAATATTTCTAATAGGCCACTGAGTTTGGCGCACCCTGTATATTATGTTGACGAACCGTGCCTGCCTAGAAAAAGAAAAGTTCCTTTAAAACTAGGGGGGTCTACAAATCAATATTTTGCAAATACACCGGAGGACTTGTACAAACCTTTGTATCTTAAAATTATTGACACCTGCATCCAAAGCCTTTAGACCCGTTTTGAATCAAAAACCTTAAGTAGAGTAACTGAATTAGAAAGTTTCTTATTAAAAAAAGATGTCGATGTCAATACAATTAAACAATATTATCCAGAAGATTTTGATGTTGATAGGTTGAAATTACATAAAAGTATGTTTTTTGATGTCACAAAAGATCAGAATTTTAATTCTGTATCCCAAATTTTAATATATTTAAAAGACAATAATCACTTTACCGACTTATTTTCAGAATAATCTAGTTTTAAAATTATTTCTTACAATTTCGACGTCATGTACATCGGAAAGGAGTTTTTCCAGCTTACGACGTTTAAAAAACTATTTAAGGACGACCATGACGCAGTCCAGGCTAAACAACTGTATTATCTTAAATGTAATGTCTATAAAGATTTTGCTGAAGAAAACAATGATGATGAAATTGCTAATATGTTTATCAGTAAAAAAAATCAACGACTTTAAACGTTTTATTTATCGTAATAATAACCCAATAATTACCTAACTAACCTAAAAAATATTATAAATTTATACCTGCCACCTCTAATCGTTGTTAAGTTTATTATTAGTATTTATTTATTATTTATATTATTAACCGCTTGATATTATTCTTTAATTTTTTACTTTTGTTTTTGTAAGTATGTATATATTTTTTGACTATTTAATTCCAGCCATTTTTAGCCAAATTTGTTACCTTTGAGGTTTTAGAAATATGTTATTACTTACTATTATTAACTATAGGGCCTGGTTTGGTACACTGATGGATCAAAAACGCCCGACGGAGTAGGCGCAGGTATATTTGGGGAAAGACCCAGAATGGAAATCAGCATTCCCCTGGGAAACTACGCCACAGTATACCAAGCAGAAATTCGTGCTATACAAGCATGTGTACAGAAAAATATCGAAAAGGGCTACCACGACCAAGAGATATACATTCTGTCAGACAGCCAAGCTGCCCTCAAGGCCCTGAACTCCAGTCGACTCAAATCGAGGATCACACTGGAGTGCCTAAACGACCTGAAAGACCTGGCCGCAAGGAACAACAAGGTAGAACTCCTATGGGTTCCTGGCCACTCAGGGATAGCAGGCAACGAAAAGGCCGATGAACTGGCAAGAGCCGGATCATCTCAAAAACTCGGGGGCCCTGAACCCGCCCTTGGCATATCAAAACAGGCAACCAGAGCAGCATCAGACAGGTGGGCACAACAACAACACCTGTCCCGATGGAACAGGATACCTGGTCATACCCAAGCGAAGGCCACAATTGGAAAACCGTCCAAAAAGTTATCAACTGGAATGATGCCTTTAACGCGCACCCAGCTAAAACAAGTGGTCGGCCTACTAACAGGCCACTGCTTAAGAAAACACCTACACCGAGTAGGAATTTACAATGGTCCCATTGAATGCAGGCTTTGCAGCGATGAGGACGAAACCGCCTCACATATCATATATAACTACGAAGCACTGACCCGAGGAAGACTCAGAATCTTCGGAGACATTCAATGTGGGGATAACCTCCCACATGACAAACTTGGTAGGAATCTGCTGGACCTTATAAAAGGAACAAACCTTTTCTAGCAAGATAGGGGAGCACAATAAGCCACTAGGCTGCAGTGCAAGAAGCTTGGGCCGAACGCCCAACCCCCGCCTTAAACCAACCAACCAACCAACCAACTATTACATTATATTATGTGTATATTTAACAAAGGAATTTTTTTTTATTCATTGAGATCCGGGCTCCAAGCCCCCAGAGCAATTCTGAAGTTCCGGCGCCTATGGGTACGTACACTACTGAATTAAGTGAAATATAAAAACAAAACTATTTAATCACACAGTAAATCATGTAAAAATGATATCTATAACCGTAAGTTTCGCGAAGAATCAAAATAAATACCTTAAGGTTAGGCGAACTGGTGCATACGACTGATTTATTTTTAAATTGCCCTTCATCATAATGCTAATTGTTACATGCTCTTTCCGTGACTGACGTCACGTAACCATAGCAACGGTGAATTTCAAAGCCATGTTGGGCGTTGGGTCTTTACTTACTTTAAGCCAACGGACACGGTCTGCTGGGGCGCGTCAAAATGCACGAGTGTTTATAATTATTGTCCATTGGAGTTAACCGTGGCCGTATTATGCATAGCTACATTCGGATTAAATTAATATTATTAATTCGAACATAATTATTTTTTAAGGGTTAAAATGGTAGCTGTGTTGGTACATTAATATTTAATATTATCGAAAAACTATCCTCCTGGTTTTTTTTTTTTGGGGTTCACCTACTTCACCTGACGACCCGCCACTGCCCTGGGATCAAATCGGTCAAAATAAAGGATCTTGTAGTGGCTAAAAACGTATGTTTTACCTGTCAAAATAGATGGTTGTGGAAGTATGCTAACAGATTTTCTTGAATCCATATGTACTAGTGATTGGCGCATACTTCTCATGCTTGCTGAAATAGCCAGAGATGCTCTAGCCGCATCGCTGGCCAATTGCTGAATCTCAGCCTGAGACGGTCGGATTTCCAAATTATGAACTTCAATTACTGTTTCCTCGGTAGCTATAAAATAATTCATAAACATCAGGGGTGTGGAGTGGGATACTATAAAAAGTATGTTAGTATTGAAAATACCTTTTTTTTATTACCACATGGAAATTTGCTCTTTCCTTATACAGTGTGTCCAAAAAAGTATGCAACATATTATGTAAAAGTTTTTTATTACCGATTTCGCAGATAATTTTATTTTTGATAAAAGTTGGTGCATGCCTTGAAACTATATATGCATATTTCACATTTCACCTGCGGCTAATAGTAAGGGAGCAAATGCAATTTTTTCGAAATTGCATTAAAAGTAAAGTACCTTAGTTATTAGAAATACAGCAAAATTTTATATGGAAATGTTATTGCAAATTAAAAACGTAGCCCAAATACGAAATTTGAGTTACGTGTCTCAATTTTTTTTTCTAATCTCTAATTTCCCCTAAACGGTACGCCTCTGGTCGATTTTTCGTTTACAATGACAAATAAGTTAGTAGTTATTTCCAGTAATATAAATAGGGTTGAATTTTATTATAATTTAGTTTCGAACAGAAGTTGGCTAAAATGTGTTTAAGTAGGCGTGCAACACGCTTATGTCTAAACCGACCCGGTTCATTGAAAAGTTTTTAAAAGTTTGCAACTACTTAATGCATTATTTATTTGATAAATATATTAATATTGCGTAAACGAAAAATTGACCAGAGGCGTACCATTTAGGGGAAATTAGAGATTAGAAAAAAAAAATGAGACACGTAACTCAAATTTCGTATTTGGGCTATGTTTTTAACTTGCAATAACATTTCCAAATAAAAATTTTGCTGTATCTCTAATAACTAAGGTACTTTACTCTTAATGCAATTTCGAAAAAATGGTATTTGCTCCCTTACTATTAGCCGCAGGTGAAATGTGCATTTATAGTTTCAAGGCATGCACCAACTTTTATCAAGAATAAAATTTACATATGTTGCATACTTTTTTGGACACACTGTATACCGGGTCCGCCAACGAAGCGGGAACGGAAGATTAAATTATTAAATGTCAAAAAACTAAAAAAATGTAACATCTTAAATCGGAAGTTACTACTTTTATATAGAGAATAAAAACTAAGATAGGAAGGTGAAAACCATTTTTTTCCAAGATGTGCCGTTCCAATACTACCGCCTGTCAAAGTTTAAACATGCCATATTTAAAACGTCAATATCTCAAAAACAATTGACTTTTTCTTCTATACCCACTTATAAAAAAGTGTTTCCTCTTCAAAACTCTATCCGTAGACACACTGTATATACAGGGTGATTCCTAAGTTGATACTTCTTTTTTAGCTGTGTATAGAAGGCATTAAAATTAACAACTTTTTCAAATACCTTTTTTCAAAAAAACTCAAAAATAGGCGAGATAGAGAAGTAAAAACTCTAAGTACGGGCCTGGTCATAATAACATAGACCGCTATAGTTTCTGTTGTTTTTCTTATCTCTTATTAGTATTAGTCATACGGGTAGTCTTGAGCAATACGCTGTGGTGTATTTTTCTGAAGCAAGTTAATTTTAAATTGTGTGATACGTGAAAATGGTAAAATTTCAAAACAATAAACTAATACATATGGTGTTAATTTACTGTGAGTGTCGTAAAAGTGCCGATGTTTCTTGGAGATTATACGCAAAATGCTTTCCCTTGCGGGATCATCCTACACCCAGAAGTTTTTCTAATGTTATTCAACGGGCAGGTTAGGCAGAACCGTATTTGATTTGTAGTGTAATAAATGAATGTAAGTACTTTATTTTTGAGTTTTTTGAAAAAAGGTATTTAAAAATGTTGTTTATTTTTATGCCTTCTATACGCAGCTAAAAAAAAGTATCAACTTAGCAATCACCCTGTATATGTATACACTGGGTGGTGCATCGTGGTTGGAAACATAGAAAATCCCATGAAAGTTTTAGACTGTCCAAATTTAGAGCTGGGTTATAAAGACTTTTTAGGGTATCTATGTGGTGAGTGTAGGTACATGCGGAGTTTGAACAACCCAATCTTAACCTATTTGAATAAGATTGCGGTTGGTTTTTTATTGGAATTCAACAGGTGATGCTGCGAACACCAGCATTGATTGAACTTGTCAACCTGTGATTTGTCATTGTTAAATGTAAGTTGCACAAGGTAGGCTTTTTAAAAACTTTAAGAAATATATTTTACACTGGATTTAATTAATATTTTTAAATAAAACGAACATTATTTTTAAAACGGATCTTTTAATAGCGAACGAACTATTTTACGTACAATAAAACCTATTAAATAGTATTAAAATCATCAAGAATTGCTAAAAGGGAAAGAAAATAAGATGGTGTTTAAAGATATACAATTGTTTATAAAAAAAAATCCAATAATTTTATTTTAAGAAAACTGTACAGTAATTTGGAATATTGTTAATTCGTAATTACATGTTCAAATAAACCGCCATTTGCTGCTAAACAATATACTAAACGATCGTAAAATAATTCTTTTAGATTGCATTAAAATTGAATTATTTAACTTCTCTAAATTTTCAAACACTTTTATAAAAAAAAAATTAATGTCCCCAGAGAAGAAGCAGGAGACCTAGCTGGCCAATTAATTGTTGCGTTTGAACCGACAACGTGCCCAATATAGGCCTTATTTGGATATTCGCGTAGGTACCAGGTACCATCCATTTGGAACCAATACCTACTCCTAATTTTCATCAGCGACTTCCACCAATTTAATTTTGAAGAAGATCAAAATACGTTGGACCCGTAAGATTTTTGTCAATAAAACATGATCCAGTGATGCGATGTACAAAAATTCCTGCCCAAACATTCACTTTCTAAGGGTATTGGGTTCGAGTGCATGCAAGACGATGTTCATTTTGTAGGATCCAGTATTGATAATTTTGTATATTCGGCTCATTATTTAATGTAAACGATGATTCGTCTGAGAACCAAATTTTTTATTAAAAAAATATCTGTTTTTGTTAGTTCGCTCCATTATTTCAAAACAAAAAAAAGATCTTTACTCTTTATCCCTTCTAGCAATTTTTGATATATGTATATTTATGCTTTTCCAAAGTTCGCAGTATTTTGGTGTGATGTTTTTCTATCCCTTGCCCGAAAGTTCTAGTGCTGATATTTATATTTTTTTCGACGTGAAGTAAAATATTAATATCTCTATCAGTGTTTTTTCAGGTCTTTCATGATTATGTACTGTGCATTTGCAGTTGTTTATTCAGTGACTTTCGCCTCAAACTTAGTAATAGCTTTTTGTATTGCAGACTTGGTAGGAATGGGTCTATCAGGAAAAAAAGCGGAAAACATATCAGATACAAGCTTTTCCCCACATAGTACCATTTCATCATAGTGACTTTTTCTTCCATTGTGTAACTCATAATAATTACCTAGGTAAAAAATTATTACTAGTAAAAAATCTAATACTTTCAAAGTACATTATTTGACAATGACAAATCACAGGTTGACAAGTTCAATCAATGCTGGTGTTCGCAGCACCACCTGTTGAACTCCAATGAAAAACCAACCGCAATCCTATTCAAATAAGTTAAGATCCAGTTGTCCAAAATTATTCAAACTCCGCATGTGGACTCACCACACAGAGACCCTAACTTAACCCTACTTAAAACCCCGCTTTAAAGTCAACAGGGGAGCAAATATTTGGGCAGTCTGAAACTTGCATGATATTTCCTATATTTCCAACTACGATGCACCACCCGGTATATTGTGTATAGTAAAAGCAATACATTCCCGAACGACAATTGTTATATACACTATTGGCAAACTCGAATCTAGGGTGAGAAATATCTAATGCAAGTAAGAGAGAAGGCACATATGGGCAAAACCTTCAATTAAAAAGAGACACATAACCACTCCTACATTCCAACTAAAAGTGGGGATATGTGTGTGGTGTGGCCGAGTCGACGTATCGATCGCTCCCGTGCCTGCTTCGACCGCGTGTTCTAAAGAAGGTGGGAGGTAGGGGATAGCGTGTTCTCTGTTTAACGTGTTAAACGCTACTAATAATCTCCGATCTCCGTCTGATGCGTTTATATCGGCACCCTAGATTAAAGCTTGCCAATAGTGTATACAGGGTGTCCCGAAATTAGGTGACAATATTTTAAGGGGATAAAGTACATCCGAAAATAGGACTAAAATCCTCTATTAATATACCTTCAAAAACGCTTCGTTATGGGGCTAGAGCCCCCCGAATGGAAGCTATGATAAGCGGTTTTTTCACAATATCTCAGAAACTGATTGAAGTATCAAAACAAAATTTGATACATGTTGCCCCTCAAATTAAAAAAAAATTGTAATATTTACTTTAGGCTCCACCCCGTGCGACACCACTGGAAAAATATTTTAATGTTACATCCTTTAATAAATATGCCTTGTCGCTAGTAGAACTTCTAATAAATTTCATGTTTTAATATCAAGTGTTTGCTGAGATATGCAAAAAACACCTTAGCCTTTCCAACGGCTTGTTAAAAACCGAAAATTTTTAAATCGATTTTACTGAAAAATGGTGAATCCTACCGAAATGAAGCAAGAGTATCTTTTTTCAATAGAAGACTTTAGTGCTTTTAAAAATTGCACCTGGCGTTAAAAAATTCTACAAATAAAAAAGTTGGGGCAATATTCTCCTCACTACCTACCCAGTGGGACGCCACTGGAAGAAATATACCTAAGCTAAACAAACCGTTTATTGCGTCTTGTCATGGGTAAAACATGTATCAAATTTTGTTTTGATACTTCAATCAGTTCCTGAGATATTGTGAAAAAACCGCTTATCATAGTTTCCATTCGGGGGGCTCTAGCCCCATAACGAAGCGTTTTTGAAGGTATATTATTAGAGGATTTTAGTCCTATTTTTGGATATACTTTATCCCCTTAAAATATTGTCACCTAATTTCGGGACACCCTGTATACCTAAGACAGACTTACTATTTTTTCTGAAAGTTCATCAATATTGTTATAAATTAAGGGAATTAACTATTTTTGTAAAATTTTTATTTTTGTATAATGCACCACAACCTACGATCAAACCTGAATTTTTTTGGGAGCGGCACTTTTTTCTTATATTTTGCATTGCATTCGAAGCTCGATAAAAACCCTCTTGAACACAAGATTGTGGCTACATGTTACGTCACAGATTTTTAGTTTTCGAAATTTGCTAATACCAACCTTTTTCCTTTTTTCCTTTCTTCCCTTGGCCCTTACTCTTCTTGGGTTTAGGCGGTGGTAACACTGTATCCGGATAATACGTCATATAATCCTTTTTTAATTCAGAACATTCTATTTCTTTCTTTTTGTTCATGAATAAATCCATCAGCCCTTTTACTAAATCCGAATCTAATTTTTTAATTTTTTGCTTTTTAAGCTCTTTATCAAATGCTTCGGCGGTCATGGGAGTTTCCGGTAATGTTAAAATAAAATGTCTAAAAGAATATTATAGAAAATTTAGAGGATGATGCATGCAAGCAACGTAGAATAAGAGAAGTCAAATCATCCATCAAAAAGCCTGGAATAGTATTTAACGTTACAAGGCCGGTAGGTGACTTATTACAGTAAGAGTTGGTTTACAGACGAGGCGACGTAGGAGCCGAGTTTGGAATATAAACGAGTGCTGTAATAACACCTAACGGACGTGTATCGTATGATGTTTTATTTCATTTTGTCATTATAATCATTTTTAAAAAGATTTAATAGAAATGTTGATTACAAATTTTAAAATATAAATGCGACTATCGTTTGCTAGTCACTGTCAAATAGAGAAAATGATAATATTTGAGTAAAGAATATAAATATAATATTAGTTTGTTTTCCTGACCGTTTTAATCGATTAAAATGTTTGTTTTTCTTGGGTTTTCGGTCACTCTTGAATAAAAGATTTTTCTTTATAAGGGGTTAACGTTTCGGTTTTATTAGGAAACCATCATCAGAACTATAAAAAAAAAATATTTGTCTAAACAATCAAAAGAGAAAAGAAACTATTGTATACAAAAATAAAAAAATATAGAAAACTATAATCAAGTATAAAATATAAGCTAAACATACCCTTATTTAATTTTTTACACTTCACAGAACTTTATATTCACAGTATGACTATCATATTGGAAATGGTCAATTTAAGATGAAATAAAAATGGTTTTAATTTTTATGGGGGTAAGGGATGGACTAGATGGGAATTCCATTTTACCTAATACATTTGAATAACTATCTTAACTTAATTATATTAAAGGTATTAAAAGTAGAATGTAAAAAGTTGCATTTTATTGTGTGATTAAATTATTATAGACATTACTAAGATTTTCTGTATCAGTTCTGAAATTAATTGTGTTATGGGTTTTTTTAATATGAATCATTTCTTTAATATTTCTTTTTTTGTAGTGTATTTCATGATCAAGAATTTGGACAGTATCAAAGTTAAAATTATGTAGATAGTTATGTGAATAGACAAGCTGAGCGAGTATCAAGATTCCTAGAATGCAGAGCTTGCAAAGAGATAACACCGAACTTATATATTGTCATTTTTAACATTGTAAATTCATTCTTTGCTTCTCATTTGTAAACATAAGTTGCTGCTTATAAAAATAAAAGTTTTTAAAAACAAAATCGGTTGTTTAAAAGACTTAACTGGCGCAGTCGGAACGGATTGGGGTAGTTTTCGAGCAATTTCTCGTCATCGTGACGGTTGTGCGTAAAACGTGGGTTTCAACCCTTAGACTCCTAAAGAACCTGTGATTGTGACTGTTTTGTGCACCAAAAAGTGGTTGAGTCCAGCTGAGGTCAACGCAGAAGTCCAAAATCACCCCCGTAAGCAGTACAGGATTATCACCGAGAGTAAAGAATCACCCGAAGGAAGAAAAGGCTTACAACCCGTTGGGTAAGTGTCCAAGTATCCCTTCTTTCCTTTCATCATCCCCGGTTAGGCTGGTGAAAATAGTTTAAGTGTCAAATATTTTTAGTTTTCAAAGATTTTCAAAAAAAAAAAAAAAAATTAATTTTAAGAAAAGTACATTTCTCTGATGAAGAAAGTACTTCTATTTTAGAAAAAGTTACTTTCAGAATTATTTTATGAGTGAATTAGACATTGACGGTATATTAAGTCAATTCTTTCAAAGTTTAAACCTAAACAGTGAAAAAGATCTAAAAAGTAATAAAATGGACCCTCAAGCTCAAGCCCAAGCTCAAGCAGCTCAAGCTCAAGCCCAAGCTCAAGCAGCTCAGGCTCAAGCTCTAGCTCAAGCACAAGCTGCTGCTCAAGCACAAGCTTTAATACAAGCGCCAAATATTAATTATACATTGCTTAAAATGTTTATCGATACGATATTTCCCTATAATGGTGACCCAAATACATTGACAAGTTTTCTATCAGCTGGTGATTTCCTTATTACAACCTACGGTAACGGAAATGATCCGATTATAAATGCATTTGTACTAAGAGCGATTAGAATGAAACTAATCGATCGCGCGCAAATACTTGTAGGTTGTAGAATGGAACTTCAAACATGGGATCAAATTAAAACTGCATTATATGATTGTTTTGGTGATAAACGAAACTTGGAATGCTTAGAACAAGATTTGTTTATGGCCACCCCTTTAAGAAATGAACATCCTCTAGATTTCGCGAAAAGATTACAAGTTCTTAGAAGTAATCTTGCCCAAAAAATTAATTCGTTCGCCGCCAATCAAATGGGCCAGGCGACCAAATTAATTTATTTACGCCAATACGATCAAGTTTCATTGAGGACGTTTATTCGTGGTTTACCTGGGCCCTTACAAAGTATTATTAGACTTAAAAATCCTGATTGTTTAGAGTCGGCAATGACTCAAATTAACGAAGAAGAAAATTTTCAGTACTCTCAAAATCTTTTTAAGGCTCCAATTCCACCCAAAATCATGCCTATAAGACCAAACTTATTACCTATAAAACCAAATTTCCCAGTATATGGTCATAATAATAATTATAATCATAATCAAATAATAAGACCGAATTTCATGCAACCAAGACATTTTAATAACTATCAGAACTATAATAACAATATGCAAAATACACACATGATGCATAATAGGCCAGCGCAGCCACATCAAAATATGCCTATGCAAAATTTCTCTCAAAATAACTCTTTCCCAAGAGCACCTATTAATGTACAACCCCATTTTGTTAACAGAAATTACCCAACAAATAGGCAAGTTTTTGGTCCACCCAAAAATGGTTTTAAGCCTACTGGTCAAGTACCTACCAACAAGCCAGAACCAATGTCGGTTAGATCGCGTTATACGATGCCTAACGAACGTAATAATCAAAATCAATCTAATTTCTTTAAACAAAGCGGTCCGAGAAATTTTGTTTCGCAAGAACTATACCAAATTGACGAAAATCAAAATGATAATTTACAACAAATCACAACAGCATCTGGTGCAGCCAGCGATGCCAAAGAAATCTCTGAAAACACCGGAAACATAAAAAACGAAAATTTTGAATTTCTTGAACATCAAAATCAGGAATTTTCAAATCAATATGACGATTACAACCAATATAATCAATATAACCAATATACTGACGATATTGAATATCCCGAAAATTACCAAAATAATGACCAATACGAAAATTTTACGATACCGAGCCGATCAAATTTTGGAACTTAACATCTGATATGAACACCGAAATAAATAACAGTTTACCCTATATTCAAATTAAAAATCCCCCTTTAAAACTTTTAGTTGATACAGGTTGCTATCATTCAATTATTAAACCTGACATAGCAGAACAATATTTCGCAGAAAAAATTTATCACTGTCCTACGGTAATAAAAACCGGTGTAGGAACAAAAGAGATATTATTTAAAGCAGATATCCCTGCCTTTCCTAAATTTAAAGTAAACACCGATGTATCTTTCATACTTTTTAATTTTCATGAATATTTCGACGGTATCATAGGGCTAAACGAATTAAGAAGATTTAATTTTTCTATTGATTTATTTAATAAACAATTAGTAAACAAAAATATGACAATACCAATTTTATACCGAGAACCAGATAAGGAAACTTATAGCATATCAGTTAACGCCCACGAAGTTTTAACTACAAACGTGCCCGTATCACAAAATAATGTAGATGTAATTTTACCTGAATGTGTTATCAACGATTTATATATTCCCGAGACTTTAACTGTCGCTAAGAACGGTTTTGCACAGACAGAAATTTATAACTACACTGAGAAAAATATAACAATTCATTTTTCCGAACCGTTGAATGTTTGGTCATTTCCAGATTCCCATAAGGAAAATTTCGATTTCTTACATATAGAAAATATTTTACAACAAACAAATAAAACTACAAACAGACAGACAGACATTTCAAAATTAATTCGTTGTGAACATTTAAATGCTGAAGAAAAAACCGCGTTAATAAAACTCTGTAAAGAATATACAGATATTTTCCACCGTGAAAATGACCAACTTACCTTTACCAATAAAATTAAACACGTCATAAGGACGACCGACGAAATCCCCGTGCATACAAAATCATATAGGTACCCATTTATTCATAAGGAGGAGGTACAAAGACAGATTAATAAAATGCTCGACGAAGGAATTATTAGGCACAGCCAAAGTCCTTGGAGCAGCCCAATATGGGTAGTTTCGAAAAAACCAGACGCTAGCGGAAAGAAAAAGTGGAGAATAGTCTGCGATTTTCGCTGCGTAAACGCAAAAACAATCGATGACAGATATCCATTACCGAATATCAATGACATCTTGGATAAGCTAGGCCGTTGTACCTACTTTTCAACCATAGACCTCTCATCAGGGTTTCACCAGATTGAGATGGACCCTAATTCGATCGAAAAAACAGGTTTCAATGTTGAGAATGGGCACTACGAGTTTCTGCGCATGCCATTCGGACTGAAGTGCGCACCGGCGACGTTTCAACGCGTAATGGATAATATTCTGCGTGATTTACAAGGAAAAATATGCCTGGTGTATATGGACGATATTATAATCTTCTCGACTAGCCTAGAAGAGCATATTAAACATCTACAATTAGTTTTTGAAAAACTAAGAGAAGCTCAGTTAAAAATACAACTAGACAAATCGGAATTTCTTAGAATTGAAGTAGAATTTCTGGGACATTTGATCACAAAAGATGGTATAAAACCAAATCCTCGAAAAATCGCTGCAATACAAAAATTTCCATTGCCAAAAACTGCAAAAGGTATAAAATCATTTTTGGGCTTACTAGGATACTATAGAAGGTTTATAAAAGAATTTGCAAAATTAACAAAGCCATTTACAAAATGCCTAAAGAAAGGAGCCACTATCGAACACACGGCCGAATTTTTAGAAACATTCGAAACATGTAAAAATATATTATGTAATGACCCAATTCTACAATACCCGGATTTCGAAAAACCATTTATATTAACAACCGATGCATCAAATATTTCATTGGGAGCGGTCCTTAGTCAAGGCAAAATTGGTAATGATCTCCCAATAGCTTACGCATCGCGGACATTAAACCCCGCAGAAATAAACTACTCAACAATTGAAAAAGAACTCTTAGCCATTGTTTGGGCTACCAAATATTTTAGACCCTATCTTTTCGGACGTAAATTTATTATTGTAACAGATCATAAACCATTGCAATATTTATTTAACATGAAAGAACCAAACTCACGACTGGTTAGATGGAGATTAAAATTAGAAGAGTTTGATTATGAAATACGATATAAAAAAGGAAAACAAAATACCAATGCCGATGCACTATCAAGAATAGAAATAAATATGATGGAAAATGAGTCACTTTTAGGAAACCCTGGAGATATAAATGACGATATCAACCAGTACATCCATACAGAAGAAAATCAAGACGTCAGTTTAGAACAACTAGAACAAATTACTGAAATATTTAACCCAGAAAAAACAAATGAAAACCCTCCAAAAATAAATATAATATCCGATATACAAATAAGACCAGAGAGAGAAGTATCTGATAACGAAACAGTACACTCAGCAGTAGAAGACCCTATTTTAAACATACCAATAACCGAAAATTGCTTAAATACGTATGCCAACCAAATTATTTTTCATCAAAAACCAGAAGGACATTATCATGTAATAAGAAGTAACCCATTTATAACAAAAACTAGATACACTGTATTTTTAACACAAAATTATAAAAATGAAATAATAAAATTTTTCAAAGAATATTTAAACCCGACTAAATACTACTGTATGTTCATCAAAAACGCAGAAATTAATCTACCTAAAGAAATAAGCGTCTTATTACCAAAAATATTTAGGAACCATGCATACAAACTGACTCTGTCGAAAATTTATTTAAACGATGTCACAGAAGAAAATAGACAAAAGGAATTAATAACCTACCACCATAACAAAACATGTCACCGTGGTATTAACGAAGGGTTAATGGCGTTGAAAAAACTTTATTATTGGCCTAACATGAAGAATGACCTAACCCAATACATAAACAATTGCGACACGTGTCAACAAGCTAAATACGACAGACATCCACCTAGGATTAAATTCGCACTTACACCCACGCCTTCACAACCTTTAGAATCTATTCATATAGATACTTTTCAAATTTGTAATGTAAAATTCCTGACAATCATTGACGTATTTTCGAGATACGCTCAAGCTTATCCTCTAGAACCCGCTTGCACAGCAATCGTAGTTTTAGACAATCTCGCGACCTTTATAAGTCATCATGGCCTACCTCAACAGATAACATGTGACAACGGTACAGAATTTAAGACATCCTTAATGTTAGATTTTTGTAAATTACATAACATGTCAATTCATTTTACGACCCCTGGTAACTCAAATAGTAATAGTCCAGTAGAAAGACTACATTCCACCCTTATCGAACTATTTAGAATTTTAAAAATTAAAGACCCAAATGCAAATACCAAGCAATTAATGCATTATGCAATAATTGGATATAACTCTTCAATGCATAGCGTAACTAAACAGAGACCATTCGACGTCATAAATGGACGCGTAAACGCATTAGACCCATTTGACCTTACGGATGAAATAATTTTAAATAAGTACGTCTCTGACAGACGAGACAGATTAAAAATAATATACCAACAAATTTACGAAACATCCCTAAGTACAAAATTCAAACAAAATCAAAAACAAAATGAAAAACGCGAAGACGCACCCGAATTACAACCCGGTAAGAAAATATACGTCACAAACAAAACAGCATTGCGCAGTAAAGATAAACCGCGAAGAACACCCGCTATAGTCGATCAAGACATAGGAAATAAAATAATAACTAAGAAAAAGAAAATAATTCATAAATCTCAAATTCAAAGACCTAAAGCTTTTTCTTCTTCACAGGACAATGAAACAGCATCTGCTACGCCTTCTTGCAGCTACGCTGTTGATAACGTCAGCGACGACGAAACAAGACATTGACATTATCCCAATAAAAACACCCCTACTTCCATTTAACCTCGGAAATGCTAGGGTTATTGAAAGTAAACACACATTTTTACATTATATAGAAATGGCACCATTAATTAATCAATTTACAAGCATAGAACGCGCTTATACGATTTTAGAAAAATCGCTTATTTTTACTCCTACGCATATTTCAGAAAACCCGCATTACGTTAACTCAAATAATTTGCTTAATCATGCTACTTACCTTATCTCGCAAGCAAGAATAAAATTAAATAATATTAAACCGCACACTCGTTCAAAACGTGGATTATTGAACATAGGCGGAAAAATATCAAAATGGCTTTTTGGTACCCTTGATTCAGATGACGGCGAAAAATATGAAAATGCAATTAATCAACTACGTCATGATCAAAGTTCTTATAGAAAAGAAATGAGTTTACAAATCTCATTAACAAAACAGCTGATCGACAACTACAATACCACCATAACTCTCTTAGATAAAAACCAAAAAATGATAAAACACCACATAGACGCTTTCGAAAATAGTATAAATAAAACTATGACAGATTTAACTATTTTTGTCAAAATTCAAAACACCCTATTTCAAGTTATTTTGAATTGTCAAAGTTTTATTACATTTTTAGATAATTTAGAAGACGCCATTATGTTCGCTAAACTAAACACGCTACATAGTGCAGTAATTTCAGCATCAGAGTTAGAACAAATAATTTTTAATTTGTCCACCCTATATGGTGACGATAAAATATTAATTTTCAAAAATTTAAACAACTATTATCAAATAGCAGGGTTACAAATTAACTTTGTAAAAGATAAAATTATTTTCGCTATCCATTTACCAATTTTTACAAAAGAATCCTTTGAAATTTTCCATCTTTTTCCTATACCTGTTAACCAAACAATTATCGTCCCTAATTTACCTTACCTAATATTGGGCACTGACCTACTTCAATATCAAGATGAAGCCTGTCCAATGGTAGAAGAACTCTCCATTTGTCAAAATCAATTAAGAGCACAAACCAATGATTGCGTAACAGCCCTGATCAAGAGAGCCGAAAATCAAAATTGTCCTATTACAAAAGCCGCAGTCTCAACCCCAATACTGCATGCAATTACCAATAAATACGTCCTGGCCCTACCAAATGGTGAAAAGCTAAAAGTGCAAAAACTATGTAACGACAAAGAAATTATTTTCATCGAGGAACCAAGTATTATTAATATTCCCCCAAATTGTGGTATAACAACCCAAAATACCCAATTTTGGAACAAAGAAGAAATCGTAAAAGGCAATCCCTTGTCACTACCTCAGATCAAATTCGACAACTTCAAATCAACTGAAGCCAACGTGAAACCAATTCAGCTGCACTCGATCGACCTGGAAAAAATCAAAATTCTTCAAGCACAGGCAAAAGCACTGAACATTCCTGAAGCCGATCCTGGAGTCCACCCCGTAGCCTGGAGTCTCTCTACGTCATTGGCAATTTTACTAATTATTATTGCAATATTGTTTATAGCCTGGAAAATGTATATGAAGCGTCTAGCCAACCTAAGACCACGTCCGACGCCAAGGACTCAAGACGTCCCTATCCCAATGGAAGTGGATCCCGAAAACAACCCTTCAACCCCGTTGTTTCCGTCTTCGGTGGGAGGAGTTATGTGAATAGACAAGCTGAGCGAGTATCAAGATTCCTAGAATGCAGAGCTTGCAAAGAGATAACACCGAACTTATATATTGTCATTTTTAACATTGTAAATTCATTCTTTGCTTCTCATTTGTAAACATAAGTTGCTGCTTATAAAAATAAAAGTTTTTAAAAACAAAATCGGTTGTTTAAAAGACTTAACTAGATTATCTATTGCATGTTTTGATAAAGCGGTGGGGGATTGATTTTTATTTCGAATGCTGTTTTTATGTTCTTTTATTCTATTTTTAAGATATTGTTTTGTTTGTCCAATATATGTTTTTGGACAATCAGCGCAGTCGATTTTATAAATAAGATTGGTTTGATTTAAGTTTGGTGTTTTTTGTTTTAGTTTTGTAAATAAAGTTTTATTGTTGTTTTCTGATTTTTCTGCAATATTGATATTATATGGTTTTAATACTTTTTTGATTTTTTGATTTATTTCTGGAATATATGGAAGTGAAATAAATTTGTTTTCATCAGTTATATTTGGTTTGTGTTTATTAGTGTTATAAATTTTATCAATTCTGTTTTTTATAATGGGTTCGTAGAATTTTTTTGGGTAATTATTGTTTTGAAGAACTGTTTTAATTTTTTTTACAGTTCTTCAAAACAATAATTACCCAAAAAAATTCTACGAACCCATTATAAAAAACAGAATTGATAAAATTTATAACACTAATAAACACAAACCAAATATAACTGATGAAAACAAATTTATTTCACTTCCATATATTCCAGAAATAAATCAAAAAATCAAAAAAGTATTAAAACCATATAATATCAATATTGCAGAAAAATCAGAAAACAACAATAAAACTTTATTTACAAAACTAAAACAAAAAACACCAAACTTAAATCAAACCAATCTTATTTATAAAATCGACTGCGCTGATTGTCCAAAAACATATATTGGACAAACAAAACAATATCTTAAAAATAGAATAAAAGAACATAAAAACAGCATTCGAAATAAAAATCAATCCCCCACCGCTTTATCAAAACATGCAATAGATAATCTACATAATTTTAACTACTGTCCAAATTCTTGATCATGAAATACACTACAAAAAAAGAAATATTAAAGAAATGATTCATATTAAAAAACCCATAACACAATTAATTTCAGAACTGATACAGAAAATCTTAGTAATGTCTATAATAATTTAATCACACAATAAAATGCAACTTTTTACATTCTACTTTTAATACCTTTAATATAATTAAGTTAAGATAGTTATTCAAATGTATTAGGTAAAATGGAATTCCCATCTAGTCCATCCCTTACCCCCATAAAAATTAAAACCATTTTTATTTCATCTTAAATTGACCATTTCCAATATGATAGTCATACTGTGAATATAAAGTTCTGTGAAGTGTAAAAAATTAAATAAGGGTATGTTTAGCTTATATTTTATACTTGATTATAGTTTTCTATATTTTTTTATTTTTGTATACAATAGTTTCTTTTCTCTTTTGATTGTTTAGACAAATATTTTTTTATAGTTTTGATGATGGTTTCCTAATAAAACCGAAACGTTAACCCCTTATAAAGAAAAATCTTTTATTCAAGAGTGACCGAAAACCCAAGAAAAACAAACATTCTAATATAAATATAGTTTAAATAAAATAAAAATTACTACCTTTAGTTAAGCAAAATATTTTAAAAATTATAAAAGAGTCTATTCTGTAGTTACGTAATTTTTTTCATTTACTAAAGTTGATAGAAAAAATACTTTTGCAAGTTAAAACATCTACACAAAGTTATTTGGTATATCGATAGATATATATTGAAAACAAAATAAAAATTACTAACTTTACTTAAATAAACTTAAAAAATTGTAAAAGAGAGCCTATTCTGTAGTTGTGTAACATTTTTCATTTACTAAAGTTGGTAGTTGGTACAATATGTATAAATGAACATTTTGTTTCCTATAATTTTAAGTGACAACTTGTCAAAAATCCAAAGTAATAACTGATTAATTCTAAAAACAAAAGATGGTTGCTAGGCAATACATTACAGTACCTGACACTGTAATGTTCCACTTACCGGCCGCAAATGAGTACATGGTAAGTTGATTTACTGGACAAAATGAAATAAAATATTATATATTCAGTGACAGTTATTATTTTATGACAGGTAGGTATTTGTTTTTTACAGAACTAGATAGAGGTAGTTCCAGATAGTAGATATTAAATATGTCTTTTAAATACCTAAAAATACATACATTTTTCATTGATATATTCAAAATTTGAGCTCTTGTCGCGATGTTGTGATAAATATAATGTTATAGTTCATCCCATAGACATAAAAGAAACAGAGACAGAATTGTTTACATATTATAGCAATCAGACCGATTTTTAACACAAAGCGATGATGACAAATTTCTGCGGGGTGCCCTAGATCTAACTCCTGTGTTTGAAAATAAAGGGTATACTTAATCATAGTACAATGAGTAAATTTTTATGTGTACTTAAGTAATAATAATACACTAAATTATTAGTGTGCTTTTTTCCATCAAAATACGCAATTTCTACTTTTAAAATTATTTAGTTTCCTAGTTACATAAAACTAAAGTGTATATGGGAAAAACCTTTGGCGCCGCTGTACAAGCTTTTACTATTACTGGCGACGAGAATTTCGCCGAATTTTAGGAGTTCATTCATGTTATGTGAAAATACGTATTTGCAGTGTTGCTCTGCGGGGCCTGGTACGTTTTACAATTTTAGATTGATTTTTAGTGTTTTTTTGGCAAAAGAGCTGTTAAAGCTCTTTTATTACCAATTCTAAATGGTTCGCCAGTGCGTTGTTTGCAAGAAAGTTGATTATTTTAGCCCCGCATTGGTGTTTCGGCGGTAAGTGAAGTTACGTTTTTTTAGCTTAACCAGTGGTGTGGTTTATTGTATATTTAAAGTAAATAACTGCAAAAACAATTCCATTTTGTCTGAACTACTATAAAAAAACGTAGATGACGGATTAAACAAGGAATATAGATATTATTGTAAAATTCTAATCTAGATTTCCCAGTTTAAAGCTTTTCTTTACCCTCTACACAATTTTTAATGCACGTAGTTATTTACTAATATATTGCAGTAAGTACACACATAGACATTCTATGTCTGTACTATGTCTCATTACTTTACATTAAATGCAGGATTTGATTAAATGTTATCATACATCTAGAATATTATGTATATTTATTTTTTTGAAAAAAATTACAATTTTCGTGAATTTTAAATACCTACTTCATAATATTGTTGTGGCATTACTGTAAAAAATGTTTAATGTTAGAGAGGTTTCCTGTCTAAAAGAAAATATATTATGAAAGGGTTTTACTATAACTTGGTATAGTATTTTTATTCCGAATTGAAGCGCTGTGCCGGTATACATTGAATAAATATTGACCATGGTTAGTTGATGTATACTGGCAATATGTTTATCAGTGCTTCAATTTGGAATAAAAGTAATACACTTATTACTATAGGTTAGTACTAATTTTATGATAGGGTTTAAACCAGTGTCAATAATTTACCTACACACACAAAAGTATATTAAAATAGTGTGTTATATTCCTACGTTGAATAGTGAAGTATATATATATATATATATAACAGCCTGTATATTTTAATCTAAAAAGATAGCATTTTATATTCTCTTTCTAAATATATAACACTATGGATGATATTGGTTTCCTAGGCGATTTATTAAAACTTCATTAGATAAATCACAGTAGGCCATGAAACAAAAGCTAATATCCTAGAAACAACTATGTTAACAGTCTAGTTGTTAATAACATTTAACATCAATTTTATTTTTACCTATTCGTTTGTGAAAATGGTTTATCAACATTATGAAAAGTTTGATATTATATCATATTATGTTGAAAATGAAAAAACCGAAGAAATAAAAAAGAGATTTTAAAATATCTTTTTAGATTAAAATATACAGGGTGTTCCATTTAAAAAAATGAGGTTAAGTCCGATAACTTTTTTACCTGACCCCGTATACTTATACTGAAACCGGCTGATTATTCAGAAATCCTTATAAAGAAACTTTTGTATAAAATATTTTTCTGTATCTCTTTTAACTCCGAAAATATAGGGTAATTTTGAAATTGTCAATTTTTCGATTTTCCCTCGTATCTCTTAAGCAAGCGAAAATTTTCAAATTTTGATTTTACCATTTTAAGTTTGAATTTGATTGAATTGAAGTTCGATAGCACTAACAATAACGGAGATACTCTATAAAAGTGTCGAAAATGGGACACCCTGTACAGAAATTTTTGTTCTTATTCAAGAAATGGCGTAAATTATGGCTAATAGTTCCCAGGTTAGTGGTAGAAAAAATATTTTACAGTACATTATAAATATTTTTTAATTAATGGACTTTTATTTTTCCCTAATCCCTAAACAAGGCACACGCCACTGGTAAAGGTAATCGGCGAAGGGGACGGCCAAGTTACAGCGTTGCCATTTTTTATGCCATCCTTTTTCAACTTACTTAAAACTAAAAAAACATAAATGATTGTAAACAAATTGTATTTATGAATGAAATGTTTTGTCTCCTCTTTATATGTCTATGGTTCATCCAATTACTGGCTGGATGTATGTCACAACTCGCAAATACATAATCACAAAAATTTGGTGGTTACGTTGTTAATTAAAGGGTTCCGTCAATTAAAGTAAAATTCGTTTTTACAACCTTTGCCATTGTGAAGAACTTTAATTTTGCGCGTTCAAAGTGGGCAAAAAATAATTAATTGGAACATATGAAAATACATCTCATTATGCAGCAAAAGAAGAGATGCTAATTTTGAAATTTAATTAAATCCTGACAGAATTGAAGAAATAAAGGATTTAATCAACGAAATGACTCGAATCAAAAATTACGTCAGAAGCTATGACGTGCATCCAGTCAGTAATTCTACGGACATTACCACTATCTCGATTGGTCTTTGACATTGGTTTTAAATTGACCTACCCAAAATCTTTTCTAGCTTTTGCCCTCTTTGGTTTCATTAAGATGTATCTACACCTCTCATATATCAGTTTTCGAGGATTTGGCCCGTGTATTTCATAGTCGCTTAAAATCCCTCCTATTTTAACAATTTTACCGAGATTCTTGACTTTATTTAATACCTAAAATGTTTCAAGAAATTCTACATTTACTAGTGGTAATCGTTTTACCGTATCTAATTAATTTCTTTAATAATACCAGATTCCTTCCAACACTACTCTCTTTTAAACAACCGCCATTGGGTTCATACTTAAAGGAGTACACTTAATAAGGCATACAAAACATTAGGTACTTTTTAAACTAAAATGTCTATATTTTGATTCATAACATAACCCAAAAACAAAACATAACCACGCTTTTATGTCAAATATTTTTGATTTATAACCTAACCACATATACAGTGTGTCTAAGTAAGTTGGCGGCATATGGGAATTTTTTTTATTATTAACTTTACGAAGAAAAGTTATTCTTCATAAAAAGTTCTGCATGGTCCAAAACCTAAAATGCAACATCCGATCTTAAATTTTTTCAGTCGTATACGAGGTCTGTCAAAAAATGTGAATATTGCCCAAGAGTAAAGTACCTTTATTTTTAACAGTATCGAAAACTGTAATTATGAAAATTTGTTCGGTATGAAAAACTATGTCCTAATATGCAATTACACTAAAAAATATTTTTTTAATTTTTACAAATTTATCGGAGATTTAAGTAAGACAAAATTAGTAAAAATTAAAAAAAACTTTTTTTAGTGTAATTGCATATTAGGACAGTTTTTCATACCGAACAAATTTTCATAATTACAGTTTTCGATATTGTCAAAAATAAAGGTCCTTTACTCTTGGTAGTTGTTGGGGTATAAAAAACTATGTTCTAATATGCAATTAGACTAAAAAGTATTATCGGTAATTTGAGACAAAATTTGTAAAAATTAAAAAAAAAAATTAGTGTAATTAAATATTAGAAGATAGTTTTTCATACCGAACAACTTTTCATAATTACAGTTTTCGATACTCTTAAAAACAAAGGTACTTTACTCTTGGGCAAAATTAATATTTTTTGACAAGCCTCGTATACGACTAAAAAATTTTACAATCTGATGGTTGCATTTTAGATTTTGGACCATGCAGAACTTTTTATGAAGAATAACTTTTTTTCGTAAAGTTAATAATAAAAAAGTTTCCCATATGCCGCCAACTTACGTAGACACACTGTATACATACAATATATTGCCAATACAAGCAGTCGCACGAAGCAAGAAGACACCCATCGTGCGATTCAAAATAACCTGAGTTTGGGCCCATGGTGCTTGCGCAGTAGGGAAAAAATTAGGCAACCGACACGATATCTAACAGAACCGACTCGTCGTTGTTTGTATTCTTATTCGTCGACATATTTTGTTTCGTTCCTTCGTGTGTGGTTATAATTTTGAAGTTTGGGTGTTAATATTTATAAAACTTTACTTTAGATATTTTTTTTGTTAGTGTGTAAATTGTAAGTCGTTTCCATCTTTTTTTACGTTTTATTTGTTCGGATGTTCCGTGTGTGATTGTGGATATTGTTTTTAAGTTTTGGGTGCGAATTTAGGTATAAAACTTTACCAAATATTTTGTTATTGTTAGCGACTTGTGTCTCAAGATGGGTAAAAAAAAGTGCATGATCCTTTTTTGCACGAATCGCGGTTCAATACCAGGAATAAGGTATTTCAGGTATGTAAAATATTGGTTACTTAGTTTTATTTTACCATAAACTGTACACACCCGAACTAAACGGGTGAATTTAAATAAAAGCTTGTAAAAATATTTTGAAAGTCGGCCCTGTCAAATATTTACATCAAGATGCTAATTTCCGAGCTGCGCAAACTCAACAGACCCTGATCATCTGCCTACAGTGGTGTCATCATTGAATTATGGTATTAGAAATTAGGCAATCCAACGATGTGTCAAATTGTCGGCTGGATGGCAAATACTGCTTTGTGATTGGTACATGTGACCATAAAAATAATTTTTTCTGGTGGCATTTAACGGGTGACTCAATGCTTTTTGCCATCCAACCGCCATATTGAATCACGTGGTTTGGATTCTAATATTAGGGAATCCAAACCACGTGATTCAATATGGCGGTTGGATGGCAAAAAGCATTGAGTCACCAGTTAAATGCCACCAACAACATTATTTTAATGGTCACGTGCACCAATTACAAAGCAGTATTTGCCAGCCAGCCGCCATTTGGACACATCGTTGGATTGCCTAATAGTGTATGGTGAACATGACCCAAAAACAGAAATTATAAAAATATAACCATACTTTTTCTTCTTCTATACTTTTTCTGCTGGTATTTTTGCCTGTTTAAAATTGGCTATGTGCGGTGATAACTAATTTTAAAGTGCATGCATGCACACTCTGAATGTGTTCGAGATCGACTCTGCGAAAAAATCTAAACAATAATCACCGAAAACTTCTTAAATATATTAAATACTTAGCTGCTTTTGATTCCTTTTTAATATACATATTTTCCATATTCAGAACTTTTAATGGATCCTTTGCTTTTGCCGCAAGAGCGGTCAAAAGCGAATGTGCATCTTCGGGAGTGAAAATATTATTTCCTATTTTAACAGTTTGCAACGAGTGATTTTTGCTTATTGCTCCCCTGATTGCCCGTAAAGATGGTCCAACTAAACTGGAAAATAATATTATGGTGCACCAGAGAATACCCACCAACATAAAATTGTCATTTGCTTAAAGAAATGATTGACCGCTGGTGCAATTTCTTAACTCTAGTGTATGCGAACACTGTATTCACCTGAAGACGACTGGAGATGCTGACCAGTTAAAACGTAGTGATTCAAAACAAATAAAGACAATGAAAGTCCAAAACTATACTGCCGTTCAAGAAACGTCATTGTCTCCAACCATTAATATTATTCTTTTGCCAGAGCTATAGCTCAGTCAGTGACGGCTTCTTTATAAAGAAGCCGTCACTGACATACTTGCTGATGGTATTCGTTCAATCACACGCCTCGATGCAAGTGCGAGTCCAGAAGGGGGTCATGACTAACTTCGGGAAAAAAATGTCGCCTACGGCGTTTTTTCTTTGTTTTTAAAATCTGCTTTTAATTAAATTAGTATATTTTTGTTAAAGTCACTACAAGCAAAATGTTAAAAAATATATTAGTAAGTAAATATTTTTATTTTGAAAAGTTTATTGATAAGCCCAAAAAAAGCTTTTTGGGCGTGGCACCCAAAAAATGTTTGCGCTTTTCTTTGCTCTACCTGAAAATGAAATGGATAAAAAATGCTTTTTGTAAAAATGAGCCTTTCTCCCTAACGAAGTTGTGGATCCATGCCTGCCCTGGCACAAGTGCGCCCGATGATTTTAGGGTTTTCAAATTAAAAATTATTTCTAAAAAAAAGGTCGCCGCCTCCCCCACGCTTTATAACGGGGTTGCCCCTGAATTCTCGGGAGTTTAGCAGTCACTTTTGATATCACATACCGCGGCCAGGTTTTTTTCTTTTTTTTTTGGCTCAGTAGAGGCAGATGGTTCGTTCTGCATCAATTCGTACACACCCTTCTGCGCATGCGCCGGCAGTAGATAAAACAGCTTTAACAGGACTGTTGCTCTGTTTAGAACAGCTAAAACAGCTCTGTCAAAGCTGTTTTAGCTACTGCCGGCGTATGCGCAGAAGGGTGTATGCAAATTAATGCAGAACGAACGATCTGCCTTTACTCTGATTGTTTTGTGGATACCCATGATTAGGAGCTCCGGATTACGGATCTGGAGCCCCCTATAATCACATATAGGCCCTGGCCACTACTAGGCACCGTAAAACGTTCGCCCAATTTAATATAAAATAAACCTTATTTATATTATAAGTAAAATATACTAGTACCGATTGTTACTAAGGTTCAGTTCCTCCAGGGTTTTTGATTTGGTTAAATATCGAGTTATAGGTCGTACTGCTAATATATCTTCTATGCCATTCCATGCTAAGTTCAAATACTTTATTCTGTCACTATTGGTAAACCCAGAAAATAATTTCTTACAGGCTGAAATGTCAATTTATAAATTAATGGTATTTTAGGTTTTATCGACGAATATAAAATAAACCCACTGTTTGTCCTTCGCTGTTACTGAATGTCTCAAAATTGAGACATACCCGCACGTCCTTAAAGTGCGTTTTCAGTTTAACCCATTTAAAGATTTCATTTTCGAAGTTTTTTCTCCCAATGAGCTCTTAATTAAAAATATATTACACTGACAAACAATGACTTAACTTCCAGTGATATTTTGTAACAGATAAACGCCTGGAACTTTTTGATCATTGCGTTTACTTTATTCAAAAATCGACCAAATAACTATATTTCACGTAAACTTTTACTGCCTTGACGTTTCTCTTGTCAAACGCGTTGGCCAACATGTGATTTAAAAATTCCGAAAACGGCTTTTCCTCACGAACATTGGCTAGACTCACGAGAGATCCAATCTGTTGCCCTTCGATCAAGTAAAACCCGTCAAGAGATTATTGTTACAGAATCTCTTTCATAAGTATCTCCTTCTAACGCTTTGACCCTCGCATATCTCTTTGCATACTTCAGCAATCCGCGTGTCTTCCCTGAGTTCTTTCAAATAAACAGAGCGTCGCGCGCTGGACCCAGCATTTATTCATTCTATAGACCTAACTTCAATCAAATTGTGATTCCAGGTATTGATGAGCCCCTTATGGAAGTTGTCATTGACAAGCACCTTAAATGGGACGAACATGTTTTATATTTGCATAAAAAAGTCAGATGCTTAATTCACAAGTTTTAGATTTTAAGAGAATTTCTTAACAGAAAGCTTATCATTATGGTCTATAAGGCGCTTGTTGAACCCCTTCTAAAATATGATATACTGGTCTGGGGAGGAATGTCATCTTGAGCAACTTCGAATTGTGCAAACCTCCATTGTAAAAATCAGTCTTAAGAAACATAAGCTTTTTCCTACAAATCAACTTTATTCCAGAGAACTCTGTAACATTAGAACTTTGTATATTGTCACGGTATGTCAATTTTTGCACTTTAACAATGATTTCAGAAGATTGCAGGTGTCACATGATCATCGGACCAGAGAAAACACAAATAAACTAATAAATATTTATAGAACTAGAACAACAATGATATAACACTTTGTAATGTACTATGGTCCAAAACTATATAACTTAATACCAAAAAATATTAGAACCTTAACTGACAAAAGGCAATTCAAAAAGCAACTGAACAACTATATTTTTAATAATATTGTTAGCTTTCTACAATTGTTTTAGTTATCTTTTTCTACTTTCCTTCGGTTCTTGCACTAAAAAGTGATACTATATATTAGAAATGTATCCTATTTTTTTTTTATGAAAGTGCATACGTATATTTAATGTTTAACTACGCACATAGAGGTGTTCCACACCTAGGTGTTATAAATTACTTTGAGATGTTATTTTCATTTATGTTAATTTTAGAATGAACATACTGTGTTTTATGTAGAATGTTTTTGTTTATAAATAAATAAATAAATTATTATTAATAAATAAAATCCAAAGAGGGTGTCGCATGCCGCGGGTGAATTTAAAAGTTTTAAGATTTGCGTGGATGTCAGTTTATTTTGCCATCATTTTGTATAAATGTAAGATGATGTGGTATTTCATTTGGTGCGTTGATCGGGTTGCCGTAATTTCGTTTCCCAATTATATTTTAAATCTTCTAGTTTTTTGGATTTCGGAGGGGGGGGGGGGGGCAGGCTACGCCACTAAAGGGTCAATACAATTTAATGGATATTTTGAAATTTACTTGACCAGCAGTCAAAAATTAGATAACAGATAAATATTTAGCCACATTAAATCGCGTCCTAAAAGTCCCAAATAAGAAATTTATTTTTCCAGATTTAAGTAGATAAAAACTAAATAAAGGTTACGACATGCTGGGTACTTTACCTGGAGCCGTATTAAATCCACTCCAGGACAAATCTAACTCTTCCAAATATCTGTTTTCGAGTAAGATTTTTTCCAGCGTTTCTCCAGATTCATCAGTTAAATTATTGTGACTAAGATTTAACATTTTTAAGGAAATATTTTGGCTAAGGCCATCTTGGAGTGACAAAAGACCAACATCTCCTAAATCGTTGTAACTGAGATCTAAATACTTAAGCGTCTGGAGACTTGACATCACTTCTCCTAGTTTTTGGGCCCCTGAAAAGTAATTAAAAATATACAGGGTGATTCCTAAGTTTATACTTTTTTAGCTGTATATTGAAGGCATAAAAATAAACAACATTTTCAAATACCTTTTTTCAAAAAACTAAAAAAATAGGCGAGATACAGAAGTAAAAAATCTAAGTGCAGGCCTGGTCATCAAAACGTAGGCTATACTTTATGTTGTTTGTCTTATCTCTTATTAGTCATGCAAGCTACGGGTCAGTTGTGAGTTACTTGGCAAAACGCTGCTGTGTGTTTTTCTGAAGCAAATTAATTTTAAATTGGTGACACGTGAAAATGATAAAATTTGAAAACAGTGAACTAGTAGATACAGTGCTAATTTACGGTGAGTGTCGTCAAAGTGCGGTTGTTGCTTCGAGATTATACGCAGAACGCTTTCCCTTGCGGGCTCATCCTACACCCAGAAGTTTTCTTAATGTTATTCAACGGACAAGTTAGGCAGAACCTTATTTGATCCATAGTGTAATAAATGAATGTAAGTACTTTATTTTTAAGTTTTTTGAAAAAAGGTATTTGAGAATGTTATTGTTTATTTTAATGCTTCTATACACAGCTAAAACTGAAGTATCAACTTAGGAACCACCCTGTATAAATCCCTAAGGGGGACTAATAATATTTATTTAGAGAGGGCTAAATGTGGCAAATTTCATCACTTGTATAAAAAATATGAACGGCTTCGCAAAAAACGCCTCGTCGCTTTGACGAATATATTTCAATAAAATTAAAATCCTCCGCCGCCAAAAACTCGTATTGCTTATGTAGGACAGGCTGGCGAGTGGCGATTTTAATCAGTGTTGCTAGCCGGAAAAATTTCCTGTTTTATGGGAATTTTCGATACAGAAGGAAAAACTTATAATAGCAGCAACACTCGACCCAAAAGCGGAATTTTGTTTTTATATAATAACTTTTTCATTTGTGGACCGATATTATTAATTTTGATCTTGTTTGCATGAGGATAGATGAAGGGAGACCGCTAATCTTATATTTTTGAAATTTGTGGAAAAAATAAACTGACAGACACACCTCAACTCGGTTAAACTTTAAAATTTGCTGAAACTCTTTTGAATAGAACTGTATATATCTTTACGTGCAAGATTCTAAAATTTTAAACATTTCTGAACAGAATAAGAGGCCGTACATGCAAATATGTTAAAAAAATAGCTGAGGTATGATACAATAAAGACATGTATGTTTTAGCATATTTAGATTTTGCTTTCGTTGCTTCTGAATCAAGTCGGCAAAGAAAATAATCGCCTATTTTATGTTTGTCGTTGCCTATTTGCGTTTTTTGGTAGTTGCGAAATTCCACTTATTTTAATTATGAAATTTTTTAAATGGTAATTTTTAGTGACTACAAAAGTTTCATAAAAATTTTAATTTTAAAAGAATTCAGAAATTTTACAAAATTGCCTTGCTGTACACTGTACAGTATAAGGAAAGCACAATTTACAACTTCGTCAAAAAAAATCCCTTAACGCAGTCCATGGCAAGGCGCGAAGGAAACAATTTGATAATCAAAATAAGTGGAATTTCACAACTGCTAAAAAATGCAAATAGCATAATAACAATGACAAACAAAAAATAAGCAATGTTTGTCGTCGCCGACTTAATTTTGCAACGTAACGAAAGAAAAATGGAAATCAATAAGTTAAAATATACATTTCTTTATATTATCATACCTACCTTAGCTATTTTTTAACATATTTGCATGTATGACCTCTTAATTGTTCTGTTCAGAAAGGTTAAAGAATTTCAGAATCTTGCACATAAAGATATACATTTCTATTCAAAAAAGTTCCAGTAAGTTTTAAATTTCAACCAAGTTGAGGTATGTCCGCCATTATATTTTTTTCAACAAATGTCAAAAATATATATCTCCCTTGATTCATCCTCTCTCAAACAAGATAAAAATCAATGAAGTCGGTGTATAAATTAAAAAGTTATTATATAAAAACAAAATTCCGTTTTTTTTTTAACAATAACTTTATATGTATAGGGTTGGGCATAAAAACAGGAATTTTGTTTTTATATAATAACTTTTTTATTTATGGAACGATTTTTTAAAATTTTATCTTGTTTGAGAAAGGATGGATCAAGACAGACCGCTAATCTCATGTTTTTTATATTTGTTGAAAAATCAAAATGGCGGACATACCTCAACGTCGTTAAACTTTAAAACTTCCTGGAACTTTTTTTAATCATACGGTATATCTTTACATATAAGATTCTGAAAGCCTAAATATTTCTGAACAAAACAAGAGGTCGAACATGCAAATATGTTAAAAAATAGCCGATTTATGACGAAATAAAAACATGTATGTTTTAACTTGTTGATTTAGATTTTTCTTTCGTTTCTTTTAATAATCAAGTCGGTGAGGAACAACATCAAGGCAAGCGATGTTCCTCGTTGCGAGATGCGTTTTTGACAGTTGCAAATTTCACATATTTTTCTTGTCAAATTGTTTATAATAGTCATGTCTAATGACGATAAAGTTTTTATAAAAACTTTATTTTAAGGGGATACAAAGTTAGCGAAATTTTACCAAATTTTCCTGCTGAACGATATAAGAAAAGTACAATTTACGACGTCAAAAAATTTTACTTAACACAGTCCATTGCAAGACGCGAAGGAAGTGAGCGTCCAAGGAATGCACGAACACCGGTAAGTAATCTACTGTTATTTTATATGTAACGATTTATCTAAAATTATTATTATAGGGAAATATTCTCCAAGTTTCAAATTTGGCAGTTAGCCCTGAAAGAGCACCTGGTACAAGCTTAAGCGGTCCGCAAATTGCCAGGAGAATTGACATTTCTCGTAGATCTGTAGAACGGATAATAAAGGTAGATTCGGAGCTTAAATTCACATTTAAACTTACTCCTAAAGTTAAAGCCAGAAGATTGTTGAGGTGTAGACATCTTTTAAATAAATTTAGAGCTAAAAGAGATATTCAAAAAATTTGATTTACCGATGACAAAATTTTTGCAATCAATCCATTGAAAAATGCCCAAAATGACAGATTATGTATTCCTAAACAACAACGCAAACGGGAAACACCCTTAAACCGCCTATAGGGATATAAATAAATTCAGTAGTTATATTATGGTGTCTGCAGGAATTTCAATAAATTAGAAAGTTAATTTAGTTTTTATTGAGCAAGGGGTCCAACTAAACTCTGAAAGTTACTGGGAAACTGTATTAGACCAAATGCTTCCACAAATAGAAGATGTAACGCCAGATTATATTTTTATGCAGGTATCTTTATCTTATTACCTAGTTTACAATCATGTCAAAAGGGAACATGTTTTTAGGATGGTTACACCAGTGCCCATACCCTTAGATATTTAAGTGAGAATGTTGCCGAATTTCTAGAACCCCAGGAATGGCCTCCAAATAGCCCAGATTTAAATCCTTGCGACTACTTTCTGTGGGGTGATTTGGAGGCTAGGGTCCATAGAAATAGAAGAATATTTGAAAATGTCGAAGAACTTCGGCAACAAATTCTTCAATGTTGGGAAGAAACTTCTCAAGGCCACATCAGAGGAGCCATCGAGAGTTGGAGACGGCATGTGGAATTAGTAGTTGAAGCTAATGGGGGCACATAAATATATAATTTTGTTTTTCTATTTAAGATCTGATTCTTATTTAAAATCGATTTAACTTTTGTTTAAAAAAAAATATTTCAATAGGTATGTAGTTATTCGTTAAATGTGCAATATTATAAGTTCAACTAATTAATTGAAAAGATGAAAAAATAATTGTATTTTAGTATTCTTTTAAGCAAGTTACGAGAACAATGCCATATGTTACGTTGATTTTGAAAAAAAACAAAAGAAAAATCTAAATCAACAAGTTAAAACATACATGTTTTTATTTCGTCATAAATCGGCTATTTTTTAACATACTTGCAAGTACGACCTCTTGTTTTGTTCAGAAATATTTATGCTTTCAGAATCTTATATGTAAATATATACCGTATGATTAAAAAAAGTTCCAAGAAGTTTTAAAGTTTAACCAAGTTAAGGTATGTCCGCCATTTTGATTTTTCAACAAATATAAAAACATGAAATTAGCGGTCTGTCTTGATCCATCCTATCTCAAACAAGATAAAATTCAATAAAATCGGTCCATAAATAAAAAAGTTATTATATAAAAACAAAATTCCGGTTTTTTATGCCCAACCCTATATATTGCAATAATAGAATGAAGTCACTATTTATGAATATGTTACATTTTTAATTTTTTTTTCTCTGTACTCTTTCTATACGTACCTTCAGGACCGATTCTGCACTCCCGCAAAGAAAGGTACTGCAATGAAGTATTTTCAACCACCATATCGCTAACCATCTGGGTCATTTCTACGGTCAACCAGTTATCTTGGAGTATTAGCTCCTGCACTCGAGCATTTGCTTTCAACGCATCTGTTAGGGCCTTAATTTGTTTACACGTGAGTCCATAGTACTAAAAATGTAAGTGTAAAACTATTTTTTTAATATTTAAGGAATTTAAAATACTTATTTCAATCATTTTACGGCCTCACGGTAATATATCCCTCATGAGCAGGGTCGAATTAAGGTCGTTTGACGCCTTAGGCCACTGCGCCAAAATTTGTCCAGACAAATTTTGGCGTCTCTTTTTTTTAATTTTCGAAACGATAAAACATTGAGCGAGGATACGGATGATCAAATTTGTGCCTAAACGTAATCTCGTAAAAATATGTTTTTTCTAATTTTGACATATAAAGTGACACTTTTTAAAACTGATTGACATTATGAAACGTCTTACTTTTTGTAACTAGTTGCATAAAGTAAAATTTTATGCAATTGGTGACGAAAAATGTATTTCAAAATTACTGACAAAAAGAATTATTCTATTTATTAAACTGTTATAATACAAGTTAAAAACATAAATGATAAATTAATTAATTATTATAAATATTGATAACACAATTATTGCAATTATTCAAATTAATTCCCGACGACATATTTTTTGCATTGCTCGAACTTGCTGTTATTTGGGAAGCGACGCACATTGCATTAGATGTTTCACCAAATATTTCTTGCGCTATAAGTTTTTTATTATTCATGGAATTTTCAACATATCCCTCTGCAACAGAGCTAGATTTCCAACCTCCGTGCCTCTTTAATTTTAAAAGATCAGCGCCACTGTCTGCTAGGAAAGTGGCAGAGCTTCTTCTGAAGCAGAGGCCAGTATATAGAACAGGATTTGAAAGACCAAGAAATTGTGCAATAACTTTTGGCAGACTGCTAAATGTGTTAATTCCCACAGGATTTCTGGTACATTTTCCATTCGCATATTTTACAAAAAATCTGTTGTGTTTAAGAATCTGGGGACGCAACTTAATATATTTTCTTAATATTTCAACAAGATATTTTCTTAATATTTCAACAAGATTCGTATTTTCAATGTCTCCAGTGGTAATTGCACACTGCCGTATAACTTGTTTGTTTTTGAAGGTGGGATATCAACACGAAAATGGCTTCCTTCGTCTATAACATTTTCAACTGGAAGAAAAGTTAATTCTGCTTTTCTGCATGCTCCTGCCATTCCAATTATCATTGCAACCTTAGCCATTAAGTATTCTTTGTCATCAGCTTCCAATAAAAATTTGGCAAAATCTTTTTTAATAAAAACTTTTGACTTTTTAGCACTGTACCCGTCCGCTTGCCTTTTAATATATGCTACCAAATTTGTATATTTTTTAATATCAATATTCCTTTTCAGATTTAGTTCAGACCTTAACATTGAGTAAAGTGTCCATAATGTGGAAACTTTTAGATCTTTCTTACCCTCGAAATATGCAAGTAAAACTTTCTCATTAACATGTTTAGTTTTCTTCTCATCACACCACGTAACAAATTTTTCGTATGCCAAATCATAAGCTGCCTTTGACTTTTTGGGAATTACTGATAATAGAGCATTACCTGCTGCCTCTTCAATATCGCTTGGTAGCTTTTCAGAATTTGAATGACTCATTTAAAAAAAATAAAACTAAAAATATATCAATCTCGCTAAAAACCTTCCGTCTAGACTTTTTTACAAAATGTGAAACTGACAACTAACAAGAAGTAACAGCAACAATAGCTATTTATGCCATCAGTTATATGTCAAAATTAGAAAAACTGTTTTCCAAATTTTTATCAATTATATTAAATTTAATTTGTTTATTACTTTCTTCAAAATTTGAAAATATCTTGTATGCAATACGTTACGAAATGAAATTTTGTGTAACTTGTGAGTTTTTGCGAAACTCACTTCGTTCGTTCCGCAAAAATCTCACGCGTTACACAAAATTAGGCATTTCGTAACTGATGGCATAAATAGCTATTGCAAGCGGAAATTTGCACGTTTTGTTGAAAAAAACTCATAGACTAATTTAATTGTAATAAACGTATAATACATGTAAGTACTCAGGGCGACGCGGCGCCTATTTTGTTCGTGGCGCCTTAGGCTTTGGCCTAATGGTTAATCCAGCCCTGCTCCAGAGGCGTAATTCTCGAAATCGAGGAACAGCCTTCTCATAAGATACTTCGCTTCTCAGTAAGGGTCACATACGATTTTGAAGGTTTTAAACTAACTCCGCCGATTTATCTCATGAGAAGGCCGTTCCTCGATTTCGAGAAGTAGGCCTCTGAATTTGCCTCAAAGACTCAAAGCGACAGTATACAGACATTTAACGCTTTACCTCCAACAGATTTTTGGTAGGTCATCATCAAATAATTGATCGTCATATGACCTTACCTTGTAGTTTTTGAGAGAAAATTGAGTTTTAAAATCTTTTAGAAATTTGTTTGAAAATTTCACACCTATATTTTTTAAATCGAAAAATGTTTGCCGGAGTGCAGACAAAATTCAAATTGAAAAAGTTTTATGCCTCCGCTGGGAATCGAACCCAGAACCTCTCGATTTAGCCTCAAGTGCGCTGCGAATTGCGCTACGGAGGAACTGATATTCTCTCACCAACTTCGGTCATATAATATCTTAATTAATTTTATATTGTAACCGTCTAGAATATTTTGCGATTCACAGACCGGTGGGAGTTATTTATAAGGGGAAAGGGAACTCATTCAATACCACTGAAATTTAAAAATTATTTACAGACACCATACACATTTTAAAATATATTTTTTAGCCAATAAGTAGCTTCCATTTCAGCTCGTTACTATAGCGACCACAAAACTTTCCGGAAATATTTTCCACCTGGGTACCCTGCAGTGACGTATTTAGGGGGCAAAGCTCGGCTCTAAAAATCTAATCGCAACCTAATTTTTGAACGCTTAGACACTTAATTTAAACCTTTAAATAATGTATTCTTGGCTTAGATTACAAAAGTTTTCTAGGAAACATTTAGTTTTTAAACTTTTTCTTCTAAAAGTCCTATTTTGTATAGATATTAGGGTTTCTGACGCATATCGTTTTAGTTATTGATTTTTGATGCAATTTTAACGAAAAACGAGTAAAAAGAATAATATTTTATAGTATTTTTCCATTATATTCTTATCTGTTCCGTTTATCCTTTTTTAGAGCTATTTTAAATCAACAAAAATATAACCCAATACACTCAAATATTTTTACAATAAACCAAAAAACAATTAATTAAAACATTTTTTATGGAAGAAGTGTGATAATTTATAATCAAAAAAATAGTGCGGGAAGAAACGAGAATGCTTTATTATGAATATACAAAACGGTACTTACGAAGGAGTATTTCAAAACCTAAGCATTGCTAAGCTATGCTCCTAAAATACATTATTTCTTAAAAAAATCATCGATTTTGGCGTGGTAAATGATATTTACTTTATTTTTAATCATGAAAAACCGAGCCCGAAAAACGCTGGTTACAGTCATACCTACATACGTCTTATGTCAAAATTTTGGATTGCCACCAATATTCATTATTTTCTCAAATATAAAAATGTTTTTTTTTTAAATAAAGAGCCAGCTAGGAATATTAAAAAAAAGTAAAAAAAAAACATTTACAAAAACAAATTTAACCCAACCATGCAGAAGAGGAGGTAATAATTTAATTCTTGAAATTTGATAGTAGTTAGAACTTTGGGCGTGGCACCTTAATAATAAAATATATAATGTTTACCTTCAAATCCAAATTGTCTGTTTCTAATGAAGACATAATTCTTGAAATTGGTACAATTTCCATATCTTTACACAGTTTTTTATATTTTTCTATGCCTATGTCGTCATTCTCTGGTGGCGGTTCTAGAATGTAAAAATGAATCAACTGAAGTTTCGACTATTCACATAGTACATACAGGAATGAATTTATAGATGAGACTAACAAAAATTCATTTTTATTGATGAAGCCGCACACAAGTAAAAAAGCAAAAACATTTTCGTCGAAATATTCACCCCTGGGATTAACTCTGGGTAGAGAAATTTATAAATCAGGATCTTGCGGAATCTCTTGATGCGGGTGACCAAACTGACGTCGTTTACACTGATTGCTCCAAAGCATTTGATCGGCTCGATCATGGTATTCTTCTCGATAAATTGGCTACGTTTGGTCTATCACAAAGACTTATTGCATTTTTTGAGTCATATTTGACTAACCGCGTACAATATGTTCAATGCCATGGTCATAATTCCAGAGAGTTTGCTGCTACCTCAGGTGTTCCCCAGGGGTCACATCTGGGACCCCTACTTTTCATTATATTGCTTAACGATATTTTTTTTATTCTAGACGTCGATCATTTAATTTATGCCAACGATGTCAAGTTATATTTTAGAATTAGAGACGAGAGGGACTGCATGAAATTACAAAATAACTTTGAGAAAATGAACAGGTGGTGTAGAAAAAATAAATTGCTGCTGAATGTGTCTAAGTGCAGTATTGTTACCTTTACTAAAAAGGTACATCCCATTGTATATGAATATAGTATAAATGGGGATATGTTAAAACGTTGTGAGTCTGTGTGTAATCTTGGGGTTGTGCTGGACTCAAAGTTCTCTTTCCGGGAACATTATTCTAAAATTGTTGGAGAAAGCTTAAAATTGTTGGGCTTTATTATGAGAAACGTTGGAGATTTTACGAGTTGGGACACACTTAGATTTTTATTTAATAGCTTTGTTAGGTCACGCCTTGAGTACTCCTCGGTTATTTGGTGTCCTTTCTATCAGACCCACATCAATAATCTGGAAAAGATTCAAAGAAGCTTTTTAAAGTACACCAGTTTTAAGCTAGATGGAATCTATCCTGAAATAGGATTCCCGCACGATCGTCTCTTAGGAAGATTTTCAATGGAAAGCCTTGAAACACGGCGAACAAAATCTCAAATTATCTTTCTGCATAACGTACTTATCGGGAAAATTGATGTTGGGAACATTTTACAATCCCTGCACTTTCAGGTGCCAAGGCCAACCTCGCGTAATTACCTGACTTTTGCTCTCCCAACTCCAAGGACCAATACACTTAAGTTTTCTCCATTACATCAAATATGTGAAAAATACAACAAAATTCAAAACCAGCTAGATATACATACCTGCACTGTGGCCTCCATTAAACGCATAATTCTATAATTATTTACATATTATATGTATATTATACATAATCATACAAACTTATTAATATTTTTACTATATCTATGTTTCTTCTTTTTTATAATGCTTTATGTTATGTTAAAACTTTTTTATTTTCCATTCGATAATTGGAACCTTCTGTAGAATGTGGTAATATTAAATAAAAAATAAAATAAAATAAATACATTTTAACGTTTATTCTGGCTTTTCGATCAGTAAAATCGAATTTCGCGTAGATTGGCCAATTTTTTGAACTTGTCGGGCTCGCTGGAAGCCGGCTATCTGTTTATTGATGTCGGCAAGCTTCATAAATGAATTTTCGAAGGTATCTTCTATACTTGTCTACACGTACACCGAAAGAAAGTGTTTTACAATATAGTGACCATAAAATGTGTCTATTTAAAAGTCGAGAATATAAAAAAAACAGGAGAACATGTACCAGTTGGTTGTTACAAACATATGTATTTTTCAAGAAACAATGATCAAAATTTTTATAATAAAAATATTTACTGGAAAGTAATTCTCAGAAGTGAAAAATAAAAATGCAGAAAGAAATTATTTGTAGTATAGAAATTAAGTGTATTTAAAAATAAATACATTTGTTAAATTTAATCACCATAAAAAAAATTTAAATATTTTTCACAAGTAGAAAAAATATTTCTAGTTTTGCAAAAATGTTTTCAAATAAAGGTATACCTAATACCAAAATGATTACAAAAATATATTTTGACCGAACTATTGTTATTTTCTGACCGAACTAAAGATTTGTGCACAGACGCATTTTCTTATTTCAAACATCTGCAGTTTTCCACTTATTTTTAGGCAATTACTATACAAGTTTTAATGCATAAATAATATACTATATTATTATATTATAATATACCCACAAAATGAACGTTTTTTACTAACCTTGGTTGGTTTTTTGCCATGCAAATATTTGTTCACCGCGATATTTTCTGATATATTTTGAACGGGGATTCAACCCCAATCGACTTAAAAACTTTTTTTATACGCAACAGATACAGAAAAACAACTGGTATATGTTCCTTAAATGGTGGGAAATGAACTTAAGTACATAAAACCAGATAAATCAGACCAAATTATAACATTTTTAGGAAAACATTAATTCTAACTAAGGGTTTAAGGGTTAGGTATGTTTTGTTTTGCACAGAATAAAGGGGTGTGTTCAAGTTTATTACGAAAACAGGCAAAGGTCATGATTTAGATTATAGTTAAAAAGGCGCGGGTAGAAAGTAACGAGCAGCGATGTCGACCACCAGGGCCGTAGGGGGGGGGGGGGGTGTTAGGTTATGATGTTTTAAAAAGTAGAATTTTTTGGGTGCCATGCCCTTTTATTTTTAAAATACCGAAGCAGACGAAAAATTTGGTCACAAAACAAAATCCTAAGGAAAATTTATAAAACGGGGAGACGATTTTTAAGTTGGGTAGTTCAGTCAAGTAATTTGTCATGGAGGGGGTTAACCTCCTCCCCCTTTTACCTACGGCCCTGTCGACCACCTTAACAAAACAACTGCCTTATGAATGGAGAACTTTACCTAGAAAATTAAATGCTAAATCTATTCCTGGGTCCTTTAATGAAGGAAATAAAGACAACAACCCGTTCTCCATTAGGGAACTGTTTGATAACCTCCTCTGTGCAAGGCATCTAAACGATTTAGTATTTCTATTCAGCAAATGCGAGCTATCGCAATAATCCGGATTATTCACAGTCTCAATTATTTTGCTGAGAGTTTTGAATAACAAATCCGCTTCACTGGCATACTTTTTAAATTTTTCTCCCAACTTCAGGACATTTTTATTCGGAAGGGAAACGGAACTCCTCCCTCTAATGCTGAGTGATGATGGACTTACGGGAGATGCGACAAAGATAAAATTCGACTTACTACTCGTCACCATTGATACCGCCAATGAATAAACTTACTGAACGATGACTGGAAATTTGCAAATTAATAACAAAAATTATATGTAGGTACATTAGTATTAAACAGGATGGAATTTTTAACTGGAAAAAATTGGGTGTTAGGAAGCCTATTTATTTTTTAAAAAATTACTGAACTACGGCTGGGTTTATTTTTAGTTTGGCATACATTTTTTTTTCAGCTGTCAAGAGTGTCCAGTCAAGGTATGTATTGTGATATCTCGTTGGAAAGGGCATAAAAAGGAAATACTACGCACTGTTTACTTTTACATTTCGGTAATCAAAAAAGCCAGAAAGAAAAACTGGCAATTTTAGCAACAATTGATACCTACTACATTTAGAGGAGCTTAGGTACGTACTTCCCGGACTAGGCCGGGAAGAATCACACCGTTGTTGTCATTGTGAATATGAAAATCTTGGTAGGTATGATTTTGATAAATGCAGTTGAACATTACCATAGCAACGAAATAACGACTGACAGCTATCTGAAATGAAATTAGTTGACATTTTAATTTTCGAAAGTTTGCATGGTTTTTGGTCGCAATTGTCGCAATAAACTATGGAAAGCAACAGCGATAGTGAGTTTGAAAATGTGCCTTACAAAATTTCCAATGCAGCAGCTGCTGCTACAGCACAATTATTGCCTGAAAAATCAAAGTCCAGGTACGAAAACGTTTATGATTTGTTCACGAGATGGATGGATATGAAGAGAGAAAGAAAAAAACTATTACAGAGGATGTAATTTTAGCTTACTTGGCGCAAAGATCTGAAACTGTCAAATCCTCTACCATGTGGAGCATGCACTCTATGTTGAAAAGTACCATTAGTGAAGCAAAATGTAAACATAGCCACTTTCCCAAAGGTAATCGCATTTCTTAACAGGAAGAATGTTGGTTATAAAGAAATTAGAAGTCTTCAGCAGCGAGCAAATTAACAAATTCATTAGATAATGAAACATATGCTAAAGGTTATTTTAACAAAATATTACGTTTGTAGGATATAAAAGTATCAACTTAATTTGCTTCATTTTCAGGTAAGTAACAACAATTATTGGGTTATAGTCGGATCTGGTCTTATCGTGCGGGTTATACGATTCAAGAAAGACATACTCTTAGTTTTTGTTTTCCTTACTTGCGTTTAATTTTACCCTCTAAATAAAATACGTAAGATAAATGAGACAGACTTATTCCATTTTAACATGAAAAAAAAGGATATATATGTATTTACTTTTCAGCGATTCTAAATAAGCTTATAATAGCACCAGCTACGTTTTATTTTAAATATGCCAGTTTTGTGACTTTGACAGTTTGTGACAAAATGAAACAATTTTCTGGGTTTTTGCATCCCCAATCAAAAAAAATGGTACTTAATCTGATAAACTATTTCGAAAATGAAAGAAAAAGTGGAAATTCGCCAACCAATATTCAGGAAACAGTAGCCAAAGCACTGGGAATTAGTAAGGACTGTGCAGAAAATTGTGCATGAAACAAAACATAACATAATACCCAAGAATACTAAAAAGTGTAAACGAAGAAAGTCAAACACTGAGGATGTAAGCGAAAATATTAAAATTGGAGTTCGAAATGTGATTTACGATTTATACAAATCAAAAACCAATGTAACTCTTCCAGTTTTATCAAAAACATTAAAAATTCGGGGTGTTTTGGAAATTGGACTTGAAGCGTTATCAAAATTATTAAAAAATTTAGGTTTTCGCTATAAAAAAGACTGTAACAGAAGATTTTTATGTGAGCAGCCACAGATAGTGAGTCAGCGTGTTCAGTTTTTAAAAAAATATACGGACAATTACAAATCGAAATTTAAAAAAGTGGTATTTTTAGACGAAACATGGATATTTTCGAATGGAAGTGGTTAAAAATCTTGGCAAGATGAGTCTGTAAAAAGTGTTAAAAGGAAAAAGGGGTGCGGTACGGGAAAGCGTTTTATTATTTTGCATGCCGGTTCTGCAACAGGATATGTTGCAGGCGCGAGTTTAATTTTTTCTTCAACATCAAAAAGTGCTGACTTTCACGATAATATGAATTGCGCAATGTTTGAAAAATGGTTAAAAGTTCAATTGATACCAAATTTGGATGATCCGTCTTTAATTGTATTAGATAATGCATCATATCATTCAAGAATTTTAAATAAACAGCCTACTTCATCTTGGAGGAAAAGTGATATTTATGAGTGGCTGGAAAAACACAACCAAAATCCTTTACCAAATATGCTTAAATCGGAACTCCTATCAATAGCAAAGTCTCTTAAAAAACCCAAAATATACACGCGGTAGATGAAATACTGCGTGAATATGGTCATGAGGTTCTACGACTGCCACCATATCATTGCCAGTTTAACGCAATAGAATTAATATGGGCTGCTGCAAAGTCTTATTATGAAAAACATGTAGGTGATGGTCTTAAATCCGACCAAGTACAAATAGTTTGGCAAGATTCGTTAGATCATATTACACAAGAGTACTGGAAGAAATCGGTGGAACATACAGAAATATTAATAAGGGATTGGTGGGATCGAGAACAAGTACTAGATGTCGAAGTAGCGCCAATGATAATTGCTCCATTCGAAGACGACTTAGACGACGAGGACTTTTCAGATTTTATAAGTGACGATGAGAGTTTTTAGGCTATAATTATAAACGGTGTTTTTCGTTTACATTTTTTAGTATTCTTGGGTATTATATTATGCTTTTTTTTCATGCACATTATTCTGCATAGTCCTTAAACTATTTCCCAGTGTTTTCATAACGGTTTCCTGCATATTGGTTTGTGAATTTCCACTTTTTCTTTCATTATCGAAATAGTTTATCAAACTAAATGCCATTGTATTTTTAGGTTTTAGTAGTAAAATTGTTAAAATAAATTGCACTGTTTATTATTGTCGTTTTTAATTAAAGAGTACAGTAAAAAAGTAGGTATATAATTAACGATTATATAATTTTTTTGTAACTTCTTCAACTCCCCTGTACATAATTTTTACAAAACTAATAATATTAGGTATATGTGGCTATCTTCGCGATAGCTAAAATAATGAAACTATTTTTCCTTCCTTCGGTATATTTGTAAATAATCTCACAACATTTTGATAGCCTCTGTGTTGTCTGATTTGACGCATATGATCAGTGACCTTTGGACCCGCACGTTAAGACCAGATCTGACTATAGCCGGTGCGTGTATACGGGAAGAACTAACAAAAATGTCAATTGATCTAATAAACGACAAAGAAGACATGTTGCTTGTGAAAATACCAGATTCTAAAACACATATTGGGAATAATTTTGTTGTAATTGGGCAAGAAACCCTGCTGTTTTATAGGCAATATTTATCTTTACGGCCATCCCATACTTCACATAACAGATTACACTGGTTAACAAGATTTTTGTCCCAAGCGCAAAAATGTCTGATTTCAATATAATTTTGCATGCTGAAATCAATCATGTTTTCAGAATTTCTCCATCACCCTTAGTTTTTATGTTCCAGTATATGTGATTATTTACCTATAAAATGCACGCATAGGTCTGTACTATAAGAGTCATCTAACAAAAAACTTGTGTCAGGCATTGCTATTTTATTACTTGTGTATTGTAACAATAACTTGTTGTGACTAGAAATAACAAAGTGTGCTCTGTGTGTCACGCGGAACATGTCTTGGCTTGTTGAGACCTGCAAGCAGTTCCGAGTCCTACATAACATTTATTGTTGTTTTAGTTATCGGCTAGAGCTCGGTGAATGAACATATACGCAGACTTTTTTAACGTTTTGAAGAATGTGCTGTGGTGCATTTTAAGCTATTGTAGTGTAACTCACCTGTAAAAATGCCAAGAAATTGTGTAAACCACCCGAACTCTTTTTGCTACATCTGCGGTGAATTGACATTTAAATTAAATGTAATGTCGGCGATCAAGACAAAAGCTGGGCTCCCCATATTTGCTGTGTTACGTGTGTCAGACTTCTTACAGCGTGGGCAAAAGGTAAACGACATATGCCTTTTGCTATTCCCATGATTTGGAGGGAACCATCAGACCATATTACCGATTGCTATTTTTGTCTTACAAATATCAGTGGTATAACTTCTAAATCCAAACATACTGTTAAATATGCTCATATTCCATCTGCACTGAGACCAGTGCCGCACAGTCCGGAATTACCTGTGCCTGACCCCCCACAAAATATGACACCGAGCGACGATGAAACTGCCGATGACGAAGTAAACAACGAAAGTTTTTCAGCCGAAAATATTGATCTGGATCCAACATTTACACCAGATTCGTCTTCTTGTGCGCCGCATCTTCTAAGTCAAGAAGAACTTAACGACCTTGTCCGCAATTTAAACTTGTCTAAGAAGCAAGCCGAACTTCTAGGTTCTAGATTAAAAGACTGGAATCTTCTACAGAGTGGCACAAAAGTTGCTTTTTATCGTAAGCGCCATGCAGAGTTTGAAGAATTCTTCTCTATGGAAGACGGGCTTGTATTTTGTAATGATGTATGCTCTGTTATGAAGGCACTTGGGCATGACTATGATACAAATGAGTGGCGTTTGTTCATTGACTCTTCCAAATCAAGCTTGAAAGTGGTACTACTCCACAATGGAAATAAGTTCCCCTCTGTTCCTTTGGCTCATGCAGGCAACATGAAAGAATCATATGACAACATGAAGCTTCTTTTGGAAAAAATTAAATATATAGACTTTAAGTGGAATATTTGTGGCGATTTGAAAGTTGTTTCACTTTTGCTCGGCATGCAACTCGGTTACACAAAGTATTGTTGTTTCCTATGCGAATGGGACAGTCGAGATAGGAAAAATCACTATGAAAAGAAAGAGTGGCCTAAACGAACTTCCCTGACACCAGGAAATAAGAATGTCAGTGGTATCCCACTTGTTGATCCCCAAAAAATGTATTTACCACCTTTGCACATTAAGCTTGGGTTAATGAAGAATTTTGTTAAAGGTATGGATAAACAGTGCGTTTGCATATGTGAGAAGTAAGTTCCCTAAAATCAGTGATGCCAAGATAAAGGAAGGTATTTTTGTGGGACCTCAGATCAGAGAGCTACTTCGAGATGAAAACTTTAGTGAGGCTCTGAATGGAGTTGAAAAAGCAGCATGGTGTTCTTTCAAGGACATTTGCAACGGCTTCTTGGGAAATCGTAAATCCGAAAATTACGTAGAGAATGTTAACAATTTATTGGTCTCATATAAAGCCATGGGTTGCAACATGAGTCTAAAAATACACTTTCTTCATTCACACGTGGACTTTTTTCCGAAAAACCTTGGAGCAGTAAGAGACGAACATGGCGAGCGATTTCACCAGGACATTCTGTACATGGAGAAGAGATACCAAGGCAAATGGAGCCCCGCTATGTTGGCAGATTATTGCTGGACGCTGAAGAGAGATGTTTCTGATGCAAAGTACAGTCGAAAGTCATATATGACCACATTTTCTAAGTAAATATATCACTTTGTACTTTATTTTTTCATAACTTATACCCATATTATAATATATACGTTCACAAAAATTCATTGCTTTGTCACTTTAAAACCCTGCGTGATGGAAAAATTCTGAAAACATATATGAAATATGTTTAAAAAGTACTACCAAGTACACCCACTTCAGCTCGTGGGACAAAAAAAATCTTAAATTTTGTTGACCAGTGTTATTCGGGAATTACAAAAAAGGAAAATGTTCAATTCAGCCCGTTGGCACAGTTTTGGAAATCTCGCATTAAGAATTGCAGAGTTTTTAACTTTACCCAATTTTGTTATTCTACGCGGTTTTTTTGAACTCGCAGACTTCCAGTACAGTTAGTATTTTCCGGACTTGTAACGTAAATTACCATTAAAAACGTTTGCAAGCTGCCGCGCTCGAACTCACGACCATTGGATCCAAAGTTCAAAGCTCTACCGTCTCGACTACAGAATCACTTAAGAAACGATAGTAAAACCAACTCAATAATGATGCTATATGAAATTAATTTTCTATGCACATTCAGCAGGATGCATTATTGATAAAATTATTATAGATGCATATATATTTTGTTATATTGAAAAATTGAAAAAGAAGGCGGAGCCTCAGTAAATATAATAAACTGTTATTGGTCAGTACTTTTAAGAATGCTACAGAGAAATATAATTTTTATAACAGTGTTGCCAACTAATGGGAAATTTCCGGATTCGTGAAAACAAAGCACAGATAAATGATAGGTCTGAGCTGTCTCCAAAGGGAAAAGAGAAATTTTTACGGATATTCTTTAGGATCACTTGTGGTTGTGATCTGCTAAAGAAATACTTTTTCCGTATTGTGTGCATTCGCGGAATTTTTCTATAAAAATGGGAAATTTTATTTTTAAAGGTTGCAACACTGTGCAGCACTGTTATGAAATTTTGCCGTACAGTTAACTGAAATAGCTTACTTTTCTCGTCACTTGTCCAAAGGAAACAGCAAATTGCCATGTGGGAGTAGAAAAAAGTAAATAGTGGGTTATATATTCCCTATTTTATGCCCTTTACATTTGAAAAAAAAGTTGGGGAGAGTCTAATATTGAATTCATTCCAGTTAAAAATTCCACCTTGTATATGTCGTAATCATATAGTGAAATCCGGCATTTCTTAAAAACGAAAACTGGAAGAGATAGGAAGATGGTTAAATTAAGGCAAAGTTGCGCATTTTGGGGCTTAATAATTTAGTGAAAATAAATTGTAATTATTCCGAATAATTTCGGAGATATCAGAAAAAAACCGAAATTTCCATTTTTGGTTTTTAATTTTTTGCGCTTTCATTTTTGACTTGGGAAAAAAATAAAAAACACTTTTTTATAGCCGTTTTTTATATTCTACAAGATGGTGTTATTAGTTTTCAAATTCTACATCATCTATATACACAATTATACAGGGTGATTCACGTTGAGTGGCCTATTAGAAGATCTCGGAAACGAGTAACCCTATCTTTCTAAAAATTTGATAATAGGCATAATAGGTTTTGGGCTTTTAAAACATAATATTTTGACGTTTTTATTACTTCCGGTTATACCGGAAGTTAATGCCAACTTTGCTATTTTAAATGAAATACCCTGTATATTTTAGCATTTTTGATTACCCTTTTAAAATCTAAATAACTTTTGTTAATAATAATCTATTTCTATCTCTAACCGTTTTTGAGATATGAATTATAAAAGGATTTTTTTGTGTAAAAACGCTCCGAGAAGAAAGTTTAGTAACTTTGAAACTAATAAAGGTAAACATTTAAAATTTTGTACGCTTTCAAGTAATACATAGATCTTTAGTTTAAATTACTTAGGTTTCACGTTTTTTATACAGGGAGTTCTTAAAATTGTGCCAATGTTTCCATTTAAATAAATGTGCATAAGTCAATTTTTGCAAATGGAACACCCTATTTTTTAGCTTACTAACGTGTAGAGAATTAAATTTCCTATCTAAATGCCTAATATGTTACAATCCACATTTTTAGTGGTTTTTGAATTATGAGCAATTTAAATAAAAAATCTTAAAATTTCTGTTTGTGTTAATGCGACATTATTTTTGAAAAGAAGGCTTCGACTGGGACTTTCGTTTGGCTTTGAATGAGAAATAGCTAAGCAACAAACATAGGCTAATAACAAATGGTAACAAAGCTCAAAGTCAAACGAGAATCCCAGTCGAAGCCTTCTTTTCAAAAATAATGTCGCATTAACACAAAAAGAAATTTTAAGATTCTTTATTTAAATTGCTCATAATTCCAAAACGACTAAAAATGTGGATTGTAACATATTAAGCATTTAGATAGGAAATTTAATTCTCTACACGTTAGTAAGCTAAAAAATAGGGTGTTCCATTTGCAAAAATTGACTTATGCACACTTATTTAAATGGAAACATTGGCATAATTTTAAGAACAACCTGTATAAAAAACGTGAAACCTAAGTAATTTAAACTAAAGATCTACATATGTATTACTTGAAAGCTTAGAAAATTTTAAATGTTTACCTTTATTAGTTTCAGAGTTACTAAACTTTCTTCTCGGAGCGTTTTTACACAAAAAAATCCTTTTATAATTCATATCTCAAGAACGGTTAGAGATAGGAATAGATTATTGTTAACAAAAGTTATTTAGATTTTAACAAGGTAATCAAAAATGCTAAAATATGCAGGGTGTTCCATTTAAAATAGCAAAGTTGGCATTAACTTCCGGTAAAACCGAAAGTAATAAAAACGTCAAAATATAATGTTTTAAAAGCTTAAAACCAATTATACCTGCTATCAAATTTTTAGAAAGATAGGGTTACTCGTTTCCGAGATCTTCTAATAGGCCACTCAACGTGAATCACCCTGTATACATTTTGAACCTATAATTCAAACTTCAAAATAGATTTTCAAATTTTTTTTATGGGAAAAATAAGGTATCATCCGCCAAACTAGAAGTCCTTGTGAACCCCTTAGTAATATTTTTGTATTACATTTTTAATTATACAAGCTAGGAAACGATGCCGCGTTTCACGGTGGTATGGAAGGCTCTTAATTTTATTTAGTAAAAATGTATTAAAGATTATAGAGTAACAACTGTAAGATTAGTGGTAGATTTTTCGCTCATATTATAACTCGAGTACTTGTGTCAATTATCGAGTGACGTCGATTATTTTAATAATCGAGTACTCGATTGATCCCAACACTAGTTAGGTTATTCCAGGGCCGTAGCCAGAACCAAATTTTTGGTAGGGCTATTCGATTTCTTACCAGGGCCCATATTCTCACGTTGAAATATAATGCTATTTGATTTTTAAGGGACGCTGTAGAATTTTTTACATTTTAGAACGACCGACATCCGACATGCTTCATTCATATGCATGTATTATATTTATTATAAGCAGTGGCGTAGCCAGAAAATATGCTCGGGGGGGCTGAATGGGCGTAAGTAGGACATTTTTTTTTTTTGAAGAAACGGACAGTTGGGACTACACATGTATTTCATGATATTGCACCTAGGAAAGAAGACGGAAAAGCGCCGCAGGTGAAACATTTTCAGGACCACGCGCAAAGTTCGTTTAAAATTCACCTAACTACTAATAAATTTCATCAAAATTACTAAAATTTGTTTTTGTAAATGTTTTTTTTTTGCTTTTTTTTTGATTTTCCTAGCTGGCTCTTTATTAAAAAAAAAACATTTCTTATATTTGTAAACAATATGAATATTAGTGTCAATCCAAAAATTTAACATAACACGCGATTATCGGGCTCGATTTTTTATAATTAAAAATAAGTAAATATCGCTCTCCACGCCAAAATTGATGATTTTTTAAAAATTTTTGGAGCGTAAATCTAGGAGCAGTTTTTGGTGCAAATTTTTAGGTTTTGAAATACTCTTTCTTAAGTGCCGTTTTGTATATTCATAATAAAGCATTCTCGTTTCTTTCCGCACAATTTTTTTTATTATAAATCATCACACTTCTTCAATAAAAAATGTTTACTATAATTTTTTTCTTTAAAAATAAATACCTAATTATTTTTTGTTTTTGTTGTAAACATATGTTATTGCATTGGGTTATATTTTTGTTGATTTAAAATAGCTCTAAAAAAGGGAAAACGGAACAGACAGGGGCAGGACAGGACTCTACCCGTATGACGAAATTATTTAAATAATTTTATTTTATTAAACTTATCAAATAACTTGCAGACATTTTTGATTTTTCTATTTCAAAATCTATTTTACCAGAGCTCAATATTTTTTTACCAGGGCTTCACTCTGGCCAGCCCCCCTCTAGCTACGGTCCTGGGTTATTCTTTACTATTATCCAGTTGAAAATAAATACACTAGCACTTGGGGCATTTCAAGGCAAGAAATATTGATTTGCTATCTGCTGTGGCTTTTCGTGAAACTTATGGTCATATTGTGAACTTATTATCATATCTGCCCGGCAGTGGATCCAGGATTTTGCTGAAAAGGAGGGCGACTAAAAAAAAGTTACTTCTAAAAAAGAAAAGAGCGTATCCCGGCTCTAAAAACCATGTTATTCTCAAAAGTGACTTCAAGAAAAATAGTCACCCCTTTCACACTCTTCAATTTTTAAGGCTCAAACTAAACAAAACATACATTTTGTAAGGCTCAGGTGGGGGGGGGGGGGGGGGCGAAACTGGGTTCGCCGCCGTTGTTTAAAAGTAGGAGTTTCGCAAAAAGACCATAATATCTGTGTCAGATGGTGTTTATAATATGTCTTTTCTAGTCGTATAACATTGTAGAAAAGAACGGGCGCCGAATTGCTTGTTTGTCTCTCTTCTATTAAGATAAAACAACTAAGCGTATGCCCATCCTAACCGAACAAATAACCTTAAAAATATAAGAGTAAAAAAATTGGCGTTGTTAAACACGATCTGACTGATATAGTATGGTATTTTCTTTAAGAAGCGGCTACTTTTAAAATACGGCAGATCGTATAGAGGTAGTTAAGATCACTATACGGCCATAAGAGCGTTTTCACACGGCTCCATATATCGCGCGCGATAAATGGTCGCAATATTGCTTTTACACCAAATTATGTGTTTTCTAATGAGCCATTTTCACACACAAGCGATATTAGAGAACACGACATAATATTGCGACCATTTATCGCGCGCGATATATGGTGCCGTGTGAAAACGCTCTAAGGATGAGAGGCAATTCTAGTAGTCTATATAGTCGTCCAGACAGGAGTCTCCACGCTACGACAGTTTCTTTTAAGAAAAGCCGCGGCAGATAGCTTACCAATTATGTCTTTACACTATATACCGGCGTTTCCTATAAGACTACGACATATATATATATATAGGAATTTTTAATTAGGTAATTACATATAAAAATATTAAACAATAAATATAAAAAAATTAACAAACATACCAAAATGTGCTATTTCTGTCAGAGGGTAAAGTTTTTTATGACAACAATAGCCTAGTACATGGCAGCATTGTTGTTTACAGACGTTTAAGCATGGTTACCAACCACAAAAATCCAAAATACAGGTTTTTATGAATTTTATTTTTAACTATAATATCCAAAGAGCATTGATGATAATATGAGATAATTTTATTATACAGATTTCGAAAGCACGTTGCGGCTGTCAAAAAGTAACATTAAAAACCTTCCATACCAGCGTAAAACGCAGCATCGTTTCCGCTTGTCTAATTGAAAATTTAATACACGAAAATGTATTTAAATGTTTCAATTATACAGGGTGATTACTAAGTTGATACTTCTTTTTTAGCTGTGTAAAGAAGGCATTAAAATAAACAACATTTTCAAGTGCCTTTTTTCAAAAAACTCAAAAATAAAGTACTTACATTAATTTATTACTACTATGGATCAAATACGGTTCTACCCAACTTGCCCGTTGAATAACATTAAGAAAACTTCTGGGTGTAGGATGAGCCTGCAAGGGAAAGCGTTCTACGTATAATCTCGAAGAAACATTTGCACTTTTACGACACTCACAGTAAATTAGCACCATATTTATTAGTTCATTGTTTTCAAATTTACCATTTTCACGGACACATACACACTGCAGCGGACTGCTCAACCCCACCGACAAATTACGTCATTATGGCGTAATTATCATATCATTAGCACGTCAATAAATGACGCTCTAGGACGTCATCGGTCTGTGACATGACGTTATTTTTTAAGTATATAGTAGACGTTTGAAATGACGAAAAACTGACGTCATATTAACGGCCATCTACTGCCTGCTAGGATATATAATATAGTCATCATTGAGCGGGTTAGAAGCAAAACAGAGCCCAAGTATTTTTTTTATTAAAAATTGTATATCAAGTGCTCAGTTCTACTTAATAAAGGTTTCCAGATATTTCTTATATCTAGTGGGGGCTTACTAAAACAATCTGGGTTCTGGTATATGGTAGCAGCTTCCTTGAACTTCCTCTTCCTCCAATGTTGTTTTTTGTGCAGGATTCGAGCTTCTGTCCACTTAATGTGATGACCGTGTGTCCAGGCATGGTCAGCTGCCCCTGATTTTTCGATTTCTCCTTTAAGCGTGTTGTTTCTGTGTTCCTTGACCCTAGTTTTTTTTACAGGTCAATATCTGAATTACACTTCAAGTCACTCAAACAGCACAAAACATGGCATAGTAAGAACGCTTGTGGATAGAGCAATTACCATCTGTAATTTAAATGAAGCCCTCAAACAGGAAACTAACTACATCAAGACTGACCACAACAAAAATGGCTACCCCGGGCATCTAGTTGATAAACCATTGGAAAATCGCAAGAATCGGCCAAATACACAAAAGAAGCCAGTAGAGTCACAATCAACACTCAACATTCCGTATGTCAAAGGAGTATCTGAGAGAATTAGAAGACTAAGACAACGATATTTTATAATAATTAATACGGTATTCAGCTCAAAAGACACTTTAAGAAGCCACCTGACGAAGACGAAACCAACAAGTCAAAAAGATAGGAAAAACTGTGTCTATCAGATTCCCTGCGAATGTGGCAGATCCTACATTGGTGAGACTCTAAGGCCACTTGAAACTAGGGTCAAGGAACACATAAACAACACGCTTAAAGGAGAAACCGAAAAATCAGGGGCAGCTGACCATGCCTGGACACACGGTCATCACATTAAGTGGACAGAAGCTCGAATCCTGCACAAAGAACAACATTGGAGGAAGAGAAAGTTCAAGGAAGCTGCTACCATATACCAGAACCCAGATTGTTTTAGTAAGCCCTCACTAGATATAAGAAATATCTGGAAACCTTTATTAAGTAGATGTAAACTTAAGATACCGCACAAGAATTAAACGCATGACTGCACCCATCTCAGTCATGCTCCAGTACATCTAGCTAGTATAAATAGAGCTGTAGTTACTTTACTTATTTAGTATTCACCTGAAGACGACTGGAGATACTTACCAGTTGAAACGTTGTGATGTAAAACAAATTAAAGACAATGCAAGTCCAAAACTATTCAAGTCCATATCATTCAAGAAACATCATTGTCTCCAACCTTCAAACAGACTTGTTGATGTTAATAAAATACTGGAAAAACAAATCGCGCTGAGGGCTGAAGAGGGTGTCATGTATTAAACCACAAATCTTTATCGGTATATAGCAATAGCGTAGAGAATAGAGCTCTAGCCTACAGATCGCAAGGTCACAGGTTTAAATCCCAACAGGAGTATTTGACTTTTTTTTATAAAAACATTAAATAATTTATAAAATTATTTTGAATTGAAATCTTCCTGGTTGGGTGGATTTTCTAAATTTATGATGATTAATGCATCTTTCCTTGCTTAAATTTAAAATTTTTCATTCTGGTTAATCTAGAAGTCAATCCAGGGTTAGTTAGTCCTATGATAATATATAAAATATGAAAAAGTTATACTACAAATAAAGGAAAAGCCTATTGACAAACTATAAAACCAGATATTAAGTGGAACGTAATTCTAAGTATGCTAATTTTAACACTAGTGTTGATATTTTTTTTTTTCAACACTAATGTTGAAAGTTTTTTTCACACATCAAAGGTTTTTTTAATAATTGTGGTCGTACGAAAAATAGTGTACATTACTCGTGTGAAAGTGATTATTCTAAAACTCGGAGAATTTTTTCTAAATATCTCCTCGTTTGAAAAGTACCTATCACTTTTATCGCTTGTTATGTAATATACTATTTATATCTGAATGCGGCACACAACGGTGACGCCACTGAACGCAATTAAAAAGGGCCTACTTTATTTATATTTCCAGATATATAATATTTATTTCATAACACTAATATAGAACCTTATGATAAATATATGTTCTTTTTTAGACTATATGAAATATCACTTTCTTGTCGCGTTCTAAGTTAAGTAAAGTGGGCAGGTAAGGTTTTTTTTTAGAAGTCAGTACAAAATTTGTCAGGGGGTGGAACAAACAATTCCGCCTCGAGTGTCAGCCCTTCCTTGTCCTTGTTTTGCAAGAGCAACCGACAATATGCAAAAAATGTTTGCGCTTTATGCCAAATGCCCAACATATGATTTGTTACGTATACTAGGTCCCCCTCAGATCAGATGGTTATAGTTACGGCAATGTTCACTTGAATTGTGAGGTTTTTACTGATATTTTACCTTCAAAATTAAATGCCACATCTATTCCTGGGTCCTCTAATGGAGGAAACAAAAACAGTCTGTTCCTCATTAGGGAACTATTGGATAACTTCAGCTGTGCAAGGCATCTAAACGATTCAGTATTTCTGTCCAGCAAATACGAGCTGTTGCATCTATCCATATAAGGCAGCGACATGGATAGTTTGCTGAGAGTTCTTAATAATAAATCCGCTTCGCTGACATACTTTTTAAATTTTTCTTCTAGCTTAAGGACACTTTTACTGGTAGCTAAAGAAGGCCTCTTGGCAAGGTTCATTTGCGATGAGCTTCCGGGAAATGAGACAGTACTTTTAGTTTTCTTAACCGCTGATTCAACTACTTTTTCCGAAGACTTGAAATTGGTAAATTCAGCCATGATATAGGGATTTTTATTTAATTATAAAAAAATTAAATAAAAAAATTAACACAAGAAAAATTTATTTCTGTCAAAAAGTGAAAAATGTTTTGTAACAACAATGGCTTATTATATAGCTGCATTATTGTTTCCACAGGTTCCCGCATTATTTCTACAACGATCGTAAAGGTAAAACAGTAAAAGTCCGGGAAAACTTTTCCTTTATTTTATTTTTTCTGAATAAAACTTGTGGTTACAGGTATTTTATAAAGTAAAAATGTATAGGTGTATCTCATGTCAGAATTCAGAAATAAATATTTTATTTTAACTTTTACATATTATTATATATTTGAATTTCTCTTTTGTATGCTTAATTTCAAAAACGATAAGAGATGCTAACTATTATATGAAGATGGTTAAGATGCCGCTGTGACTTTGACATGACATTAATGACGATGCTAACATCGCGAAACTAAGAAGTTTTGAACTAATCACAGCGGAAGAGGGTAGGGAAAGCCATCAAGTTGTTATTTTTTTGAAGGTCAAATTAATATTTAGAAATTTAAAACGTGTAGTAAATATTTTTATTAACTACGTTTTTATTACTAATAAATTCAATTTGCAATGCACGATTTGTAATAACAACGTATTTTTATAAAAAATTATTTAAAACAAATTTTAAATGTGAAAATATTAATTTACCTCGATAACAAATATATTTATTTTTATTAAAACAATCTATTGATTGTTGTATTATTATACAACGTTTTTATTGCACAAACTCATTCAATTTATATAAAATAAAGTCTTTTAAGGACGCCTTAAAGGATTTTTTAACCTATACAAAAGCAGATACCAAGGAACCCTCCTTCAAAGTGTTCTCAAGTCACTACATACCACCCTCTACAAACACCCGCAGCATAAATAAATTGATTTACAAAATAAGGGAGATCACTCATCACACATCTATGTACACCAATAAGTTTAGGGTCATAATTATTAAAGTTCAGAATTTAGAGAATGATAGGTCAAGATCCAGTACCAGTAGAGATCAATAAATCTGGTTGAGGTCAGTATCGGTAAAGAGCATCATCAAATTCAGGTCTAAATCCAGTGGAGGTTGGTTAACATCAAGTTCATCAACATTCTGAAAAAAATCAAAAAAGGGGCAAAGAAAGAACAATTTATGTATCTTTAAGATTTTATTGTTTACTTTGCTTTTACTACAAATTTTGTATATTTAAAGTGACCAGAACTTATAGACTGCATTGGTTATTTTGTTCACTCTAATTTTTGTAAACCCTTAAATAGGCAGTCAACTTGATAATATCAGCAGTTATATCATGTTGCTGGAAAAAATTAGGTAATGTACTACCTACCCGAATATGTTCAATAACATCGAGACTTTATTTTTAAACAACCTCGATAAGAAACTGACTGAAGTTTTCAATAAGAAATAAAATAGATTAGAAAATAAAGATGTTGTTTAAATCGGTCAGTCAACAACTACATACGACGATACTTGAATTTTTTCTTGCAGAAATGGAAGTAAAAATTTGGACAAATTGTTTTGAAATTTAGGGTGGTTGACTTTTACCGATAGAAAATAGTTGGAACTCTGTTTTCAGATTTTTTCTTAAATATAATTAATATAACTTCTTACCCAGACATACAATAAGACTTTCTTTTGCATTTTCAAAGTACGATCTTGAGATATTTGTGATAAGAACCCAAAATATTTTCTTAACAAAGAGAAATGTCATGAAAAATCTTAAAAACAAAGCCGAACACAAGGAAAAACATTAACAGGTTGGTTAGAAATGGAGAGACGTGAATGGTCGCTATGCATTTTGATTTGAGCCCAAGGTCTTTAGATAGATAGGTTGCCTTGTAAGCTTGGTGTCATGGCGGGCGAAACGTCATCGCCTACGTCACAAAACGTCTCTTCAGACATTTGTATACAGAATTAGCATTGTTTATTCTGTTATTTCTGTTTTTGAAGTGGTTTTCAGCGAATTTTCAAAGTTGTAAGGTGTTTTAGAGACTTATATTTAAAGATAAAGAGACATTTTATCAATATATTAATCATTATAGTGCAATAAAAGGTAAATAATAAACATAAATCACATTCAAAGTGAATTAGGTAAAAATTGTTTTATTTGTATTTTTAAGAGCCTGGGACGATATGTAGTATCCCTACCTGTAAAAGCAGCCAAGCAAAGGCAAAGAGGGATGGAGAAGCTGTGCGGTTTTTTACATTTCCTAAAAATCATATAGTAAGAAAGCAATGGGTTAAACTTTGTTGTAGAAAAGACACCTTTAACCCTAACGTCCCTAACCACAAAAAGATTTGCAGTAAACATTTTGAGTCTTGTCAATTTGATGACGAAATACACTCTAAATTAATTAACGCTCAACCTAAGAGGCTAAAAAAAGTGGTAAGTTAGAAACAAATATAATGTAACTTAAACTTAACATAGTTTTGTAATTTTAGCAATATACCCATATTATAGTATTGCCAAATAAAACCAACAAGACCCCATCAGAGAGAAAAAAAAAGGATAGAAAAAAAGGAAAGAAAGGAAATTATTTCTAATCTTCTGATACCTGAAGAAAATACAATTAATATTGTAAAAACAGAAACTCTTTCTCGACTTTCTCCCCCTGTTTTTGAAATTGAGAATTTAAAAAGTACAGGGATCTTGAAGAAGAAAATGAATGTTTAAAAAACCAAATTAGCAATGATAAACAAACAATAGGAACTCTACAGGAAAAAATTAAAAACCCTAAACATAAAATTGACAGCACAGATAAAGGTTTAGAAGGCAAGGTTAAGGAAATTTTCTCAAAGTTTTTAACTCCCAACCAAATAGATATACTGTGTATGGTGAAAATTCCCCAATCAATAGAATAATGAAAAGGGGAACAGGTTTAGGGGTGATTTATTTAACATTAATTTACAACCATTGGAAATGTTAAAGAATACCTACTAGTAATTAAAAACAAAAGATGTATTAGCTGTTTAATAATGTTTGTATTTGTGTAGTGCACTGGTTATTTTAGTTTAGACTAAGGACTATGAGGTCAGTGCGAATGGGCATGTCCCGCACCCCGGTGAAACTTTAAATGAGAGATTTTGCATCACAAGGTCATTTTTGATTGAAGCTTTGCCACGGCCTCATCAGGGAGAAATTGGCGCTATCGGCGCATTCAGTATCTTCATTTGGCAGAGTGAGAGTAGGTTTTTGTAGCATATCGCATACTCTTGACGCATAGAATAGAAGGACAGTCCTATTCCAAACTACTTTATGAAACCATAAATTATACCCGTTGCTAATCGGATCAACTCGCCGTGTTAAGCTGTCAACAGAGTCAATTTATTTTTTCCACGTGTTTTTTGCGAGTTTATTAAAATTTTCTAAAATTCTAATGATTTTTGACCATAAAAATGCCTAACATTTATAATTTCCTAAAATATTATTCCAGCCTACCATACAGGTAATTAAAATTGTGTATCATATAGTTAGGTTTGTTTATTAACTTTATTTGCATTATTATGCACACTTTTTATATTATATAAATTTACAATTTAAAATAAGCAAATAGAGATGAAACTTTGTTGTAGTTCTCTGACTTTATACATATTATGTTATCGATTAGAAATGTATTTTATACTTAAGACTTACTTGGTTTTAGGGATTTTTTTAACATTGACCAATGTTAAAGGAATGGACATGAGGACAAGGACAACGAGCTAACTGAGTGAGTATTTTTATATATTATAACAAACTTTTACCACTTTGTTATCAACATGGCATAGTGTTAATCGCAGTGTTGGAGGCAGACAATATATTCTTGTATTTCTCCAGGTTGCACTAATTCTTACTTAGTCCCTGTCACAGATGAGGACTCTAAAAACAAACACTTCAATTTCCTTTAAAAGATGCCCAACGTGTGCATACGTGGAAAGATCATTGCAACATTAATGCTAATAAATCTGCGAGGATCTAACATAGAAAAAAACACATATTCAAATAGTCTTAATGTAGAGTTGTACCCTAACTATAAGATACAAATTATTGATAAAATCATACGTTTGGATATATATAAATACATCAAAGACACTACCAAAAAGAAATTATAGTTCAGGTCACAGTGAAAAGGTTTAAAAATTTAAAGAGACCAGTGCAAAATAATTTCATTGCTTCTATAGATATCCTTTTTCTGAGACATTTCTAACATGGACGAAGAGATCTGACAAATTTATAGTGTTTTCTATTTACTGCTCTCGGGCACTCTGAGAGTGCTCTCCCCGAGATTGTATGTATTGCATGTTCAATTATCAAAATCGAGTAATCTCACTACATGGCTATGCCAGATTTCGGGCAGATCTATGACGTCTCTTAGCGCTCTCGGAGTAGGTACTGGTAATTGAAAACGCTATTAGTTTCGAGCCGATACTGCTTCTTTTTCTTTTGTTTCAGAGACTTCTCTAGAAATTCCCCATGGATTTAGACATTATTATTAGTGAGACTGAAGAACATTACTTTATTTTCGTTAAAGTTGTTATTTTATTTTACACTGTTTTGTGGTCCAAGAAATTGTACAAATAGTTCTATTATGCATAGGAGAAAAGGCATTGTAGCTTAGACTGTGTACTACTTATACGATTTTCTTTTAAATTTTTTTTTTGAAAATAAACATAATTTACTTTGTTAATATAAAAATGTGTTTTGATTTATTTCATAAAATAAAAACTTTTATGCAACTTTTTATTGAGTTAACTCGTGATTCATTACTTTTTAATCACGATTTAAATCAATAAAAACTAAAAAAATTAATAAATCCAAAATCATAAAACCGCCGTTTAAATTTCCCGCCATTGCGCCTCTGATAGCGCCGTGGCAAACTAAAGGTCTTTCTCTGTCTCTTCTTTCTCTCTCTTTTATGTTGCGTTTGTTTAACAAGGAGTTAACATTTCTAACCCTATAAATTTTCTTTGATGTCCCGTATATTGATAAATAAAATATATAAGGTAATAGTTATTTATTTTTTGTGAACTAATTGAGTGTTAGGAAACTGTATGTTTCAATCAATACATCACTAAAATGGATTCATTTTTTTTTGATAAATAAAATTGATATTTGTCAATTTTCACTGAGACCCGATTTAAGTCGAGTAATAAAATACACACACAAAGTTACCCTCATAAAATGTTCTTTTAATTATGTCCAGGATGTTTCGCTGGTATCTGAGCATCATCAAATATTTAGTGTGTTATGATGCAGGTGTTTTTATTTTTGTGTTTCTTTGCTTTTTGTAGTTAGGTCTGATAATGCTCAGGTAGCAGCGAAACATGTAACCTCGACGTCAAAGGGAATTTTTATGAGACTTCGTTTAGTGCGTGTGTACCTATTTTATTACTTATTGATGTAGTTTTTCTTATAATGTAGCTTAATCAGTAGCGAAGCACGTATTTTGGTCTGGGGGGTGGGGTAGCTGTAGTCATAAAAAAACTTTTATTGTCATGATATCGCCAAATTTTATTGGACTCAACAACTGGGTTTTTTCATCTACTATCTACTACTAAATTCATCAATCATCAGGTGCTTATTCGCCCTTAGATACGTCTCTGAGCTTAACTGATGGTTGATCTGTACAACTGTTACCTTTTGCTTTGTCATAAATTAAAGTAGTTTTAGTAAAATGTTTTTGTATTCAAACAATAATTATTTACTTTTTTATCTGTACAGAACAATAAAATATACACAGAAAAAAAAATCTATTGAGTTAAATAATTTTTTGGTTGCGTCAAGTAAATATGTATTTGCTATAGGGGGACAACATGTGTATTTAATGTAATATATTGATGTATTTGGTACTTTTAAAATAATTTATTTAACGGAAACATTTATAATTAAATACCAAATTTATGAATTTTTTTATTAAATACAAAGATAATTAAGATATGCTTTTTATTTATTTGAGAAAATATTCCGTAAGTAATGGGAATCATTTAAATACTTACAATAAATACATGACGTTGGGCCCAAATGAGCCATACGTTTCTGACAAATAAATATTTTTTTTACCCAAATAAATGACTCAACCCGTTAAAGAATGATGTTTTGATTTATCTATTTCGTATATTTAAATGAATCAATAACTTAACAAATCAAATATATTAATTATTTAAATAATAAATTAATAATTTTATTATTTTCAAAAAAAAATATATAGTTCTAATAATAAAATGTTTGAGTTTGTTCGGGTTTATTTACTAAATTCTTTTAACTCGCTTTTTGTTATTACCCTTTAAAACTTGAATTTAATAATAGTTGTAATTTATAGATACCATATTTCTACTTATAATAATAATAATAATTTTAGAAGCTATAGATAAATAATCACTAAATTTTAATAATTAGTAGTATTCTCGAGATAGACAAATAGCGTTTAAGTCAATGTTTTCTACAGTTACATGAGTTTCCGAGGAAATAGACAAATCAGAGTCCAGAGTGTTTGTGCTGGCATGTGATGGTGAGAAACAAGTGAGGGTGGAAATGGGATTAAGTGGTACCACTTCAGGATCGTTGACAAAAATTATTGGCAAAGACTGATCCAATATATGTTGTGGAGCATCAGATTCCAAACGATTCTCTATATTTGATTTATCTAGGATCTGTATTTTTTTTGGCACCTCGTATTCAGAATGTTCAGTCTGTAACAGAATAAAAATCGTATTGTAGGTATCTATAATAAAATGAAAATATTTTTATAACCCTCTAACAATGTTAACGTTGTACTGTTGTGCATATAATCAGTTTGCAAAAACACCTAAACTAACTTACTTCCGATAGTAAATTGTTAATTCCTCTCTTTAATCGAATCTTGTCTCCGATATTGTCCACTATAGTGCCAATTTCTTCATCTGTGAGCGACTTTAAGAGGTCTATTTCAGTGATTTTCTGTGCTAAAATTACCTATATATTTACAAACTGAAACACAATTTTTAACAAAAAATATAATTTTCAATTGAATTTTCTTTATTTTTTAGTTCGATCATTAATATAAAAGTTTAAACCTAAATACTGTTAAAAGTAGAAGAACACGTAAAAATTAGTAAAATAGGTAAATACATACTGATTTACATAAATCATATATACAGCCCGTTACTACATACATCAAAAATGTTTTTATAAAAGTTGAAGGAAAGTAAGTGAGCTATATCGTAAAATTATTTTTGACTCTATAGGGTGGCCTAAAAAAGCGGAACAGAAAAAAATTGTATTGTTTTAAATATTTTAAAATTTTCTGATTATACATAAAATTTCAATTTTTTTTTATTAAAAGCATTATTCTCTATATTTATGAATTCCGAGATAATGACTATTGAAAAATGACATGTTTGAACTTTGACAGCTTATAGCTTTTTAACAGTACGTCTTAGAGCAAAACGGGTCACATGTCCCTATCTTCCATTTTTATTATCTTAGAAAAAATACAACTTCCGGTTAAACCGGATGTAACTAGAAACCAGAAAATTAATTACTTCCGGTATAACCGGAAGTTAATTTTTTTTGGAAATATAATAAAAATTGAAGATAGGGACATGTGAACCGTTTTGCTCTTAGACGTACTGTTGTAAAGCTAGAAGCTGTCGAAGTTCAAAAATGTCATTTTTCAAAAGTCAATATCTCGAAAACTATTAAATATAGACTAGTAATGGTTTTAATGAAAAATAATTGAAATGTTATGTAGAATCAGAAAATTCAAAAATATATAGGATGTGCTATTTAAAACAATACAATTTTTTCCTGTTCAGCTTTTTTTAGGCCACCCTATAAAGTTAAAAATAATTTTACGATATAGCTCACTTACTGTCCTTTAACTTTTATAAAAACGTTTTTGCTGTATTTTAACTAAAAACAAATATATCATGAATTGGATAAAAGTTTAGATGTTTGTATCAAAGCTATCAAGTTCTTAGCTAATTATTACTAATTTAAATGAAAAGTCTCATATATTTGCATGTAATAACAGATAAAAATGGCAGAAAAAGAGTAAGAAAGGAACTGAAACCTATAATAGTAACTATACGTAATTTAAATACCAATTTTAGTTTAAGTAAGATTATTTTTAACTTACCTATATAAAAAAGACACATATATCATAATCATTTATGCCGAAATTTTGTATTTACTCTTAGATCACGGGCAAACAGGGAAAAGAATAGGCATTTAAAAATTAATTTAGCTTATAAACCATCTATTAAAAACACAATTAACAAAATTTTAGCCTAAATAATATATATAGAAATATCTAAAATTTACACTTACCTTCAAACACAGCAGATAAATGGCAAAGATTATTTTTTCTTAAGAAATCTTCCATAGTCAGCCACACGCAAAACGATACCTAAGCCGTATAAAAGACAACTGCGGAATGCGGCGAGCCGCGACGCGTCTCTACCTGCTACCTTTTTGGGTTTGTCACGTGTACTAAACAAATTACTGCGTTATTGATGGGAACATCATCGGATTGTTTTAAATGACCATAGTAGCGAAAGTCCCACACACATGTTTACCTCAATATTTTAGATCTATGAAGTAAACGTTTGTATATTTCGGACAAATAAATGCTTCAAGATATTTAATGGTGCGTTAATTTAGGCCATATGAATAAAATGTTAAGTTAATCTGATAACACTATGAAGTAAACTTGCCGAAGAACACCTTTTTAAATAATTTAAGATAAATAATTATTTATTTAAGGAAATCAAATATAGGTTAAATATACAGTACATTTCCGTTAAATGAACTAATTTCTTTGGGTTAAACCTACTTGAATTAAATTAAATATTTATCTATTTTTTTTAATTAAATGTGGGTCAAATAAACGATATATTTAATTATGCTGTATGGATTTTTTTCTGTGTAGGTTTTATAAGAAATTAACAAAATTTATATATATATTTTTAAAAATAAACATTGATAACAACAGCTACAACTCGTACATTTTTTTTAAAGTAAACTTTAAAGGGAGTAAAATAAAATTGCACCCTGTGCTCGGTTTGTATTTGTAGACTTATCTACCTACAATAAAAGAAAAACAGAAAACTGAATATTTAATATTACGGTCCAAGTTTCAGTTCAATTTTATTTTTATAAAATTCGCTTCCAGAAATAAGAAAACTAATTTATTAGGTCCATAAATACCAAAATTTTCTAAAAACGATCAAATATATATACCGTGCTCTGTTCATTTCATAGAAAGGCGTATCTGTCTCTCTTTGTCTGTTGCATTCATAATAGACCCATATAACAAAGACGTTTTGTGACGTCATCAGCAGGCAGGCTCTAATTGGTCAGAAGTTACCAGACAACCGTTCTTTTTAGTAACCGTGATTTGAGTCAACCTCTATCATATACTAGAACGGCAGACATCTTTTGTAGTGGCAAGCAAGTGACACTAATGACAAGTGACTGATGCGACTTTTCGGATTCGAGTTTCATACCCGTGAGTTGAGGCAACGTTGCGTAATTGTGGGGGTTAATAATTTAATAAAAGAAAATTGTAAATATATTTGTATTGTATTTTTGGCGTCTTTTAATGTAATTCGACGTTAATTTTTCGGATATAAGTAGGTAGTAAGGACTTTAATTGGAACAAATTCGCTAGAAGTTTGAAAAAAAATATTTTTGAAAAACAGGTCGATTGAGATATTGTAGGTGCTATATTTGGGCACCAAAAAAAAAATTTACCTTCTGTATAAAGTGAAACATAACTAATATAATAACTAACTAAATAACTTTTTTAAATTAAATTTTTTCTGTTATGACCAACCTTCAATTTCTCGATTAATTATTAACTTTTCTTTTCAACATTTTTCCAACCATTCTTCTCAGACAGAGATGTTATATTTTTTATTCTGCATATTATAAACTTTTACAGTGCCATGAGCCTGAACCCCATATATTTTTTATTGTTACAATACCACGTGTGTATTAGTTTTCTCACAGTTCTAGTTACTGAACTTACTATTTTGATGCTCCGTTAAGGTGATATCTATTAGTTTCTTCTTTTTCATTCATTCTCCTGAAGATGAATGCTTCTGCATTCGAAACATGTAGAGATAAAAAGTTTCTCTGAACATACGAGATTCTTTAATTTAATATAATAGTGGAGGAAGACTTTGTGTTCTTATTTCTTTCCTTCTGAATTTCCACTCCACTTTAAGTATGGACTATTTCTTCAAGTTTTTTAAATGGGATAATACCACTATTGATACCTTTTTAAAAAGCTCCTTTAAAGGGTGAATTAAATATCCTACTATTTTCCTTGTCTCAAGGTGGACCTTCATTAGAACAAATTCGCTGGGCTTCACACAAAATGTCTTTTTAACCCTGATAAAGGTAATAATCAGTAAGCCGTAACGTAAGAAATGAAAATAAACCATTTCTTACTGCTTAGCTTACATTTTGCGACTAATTCTTACTGCTTAAGTTTTTATGAACTATAAATGGATGTGTCATATGTTATTTTTTCTTACGGCATACGTTACTTCTTACGGCTTACGTTACGGCCCCTGCCTCAGTGGCGGCGCCAGGATTTTAGGTATGGGTGGGCCCGATGATTTTAGTGTGGACACTACCCAAATCTAAAAAAAAAGGTCGCCGGCTCCCCCACGCTGTGTAATGCCATAAGCGGAGTAAACAAAACTCCACTCTTGTCCAAACTGACGTCTAAAAAAAAATCATCGTTATATATCTTTATCTCTTTATTACATCCTTCCATAATACCACTCCTGTCTCATCAAAAATGTCATAATCATATAGTCACATCCCCCTTCCCCCACAGAAATTCCATTACAAAACCAAATCCCTCAATTTTGGGGGATGTTTTTAAGGTGGTCCGGTGCCCACCCTGGCTCCACTGGCGCCGCCTCTGCGGCCACTGTAAATCTAGCTTAATAATTATCCATTAATAATATATTTGAAAAAATATGGTGAATGCGCTAGTACAATAGTTGACAATGCCATCTTGTAGAGACTTCTTTAAATTAAATTTTTTTTTGATGTGCAGGTTCCCATTTATTAAAAATGTATAATATTTGTGCGGTCTCCCACAGGTAGTGCAACAATATCGTTCGTTTTGTTAACCCTTTAAATATAAATCTATGAGGGGGGCACCTGCCGTTTCTGGTACGATTTCAGCAAAATTGGAAAAATATAGTAAACGTTTTTGATTGGTTAGAACCCAGTGTCCTCTGTGGTGTATAGCGACAGCGTCGATCTATCATTCCTCTGTGACGATATATCTACTAATTTCCTGTGCTAATTTCTTGATGCACATCGAACAAACCATAGTAAATTTTCTTTGTTGCGAATAGCCGCAATTACTGATCGAAAATTGTTGTCAAACAGACAGACTTCACCAATCACCATCACAAATTTTGTGATCACCATACTTACATTAAATAAAAACCGTTACACCTACGACAACCGCAACTTTAACAATTTATTTTTTACTTTTTTTATATTAAATATTATTAATTTATAAAAGTTAAATTAATTCAAATTTTTTTAATCATAATCATAATACCGAAAATAAATATTTATATTTATACTTTTAATATAATGGAATACCTACTATTTTTGTAAATTCGGAATATAGTTATTTAGGTATCTAACATATAAAACGAATTCTCCTGACTTTGTTTGTTTTCTAACGCTGGTGTATTATTTTACAATAATTTGCTTACATAAGCAAAGGCAAGCAAATGGATTTTAATACTTTATCGTTTCCCACCATTTGAGGCATTTCAGTGTCCCGCGCTTTTTACATTTTAAGGTTAGGTTCATTTACCTTTACTACACTCACAGTCGTTTTTAATGTACTTTGCTGGATAGAAATCCTTATAAATAAGTTCTAATATTAAAAACGTGTGTAAAACAGTGTAGTTATTTAGTGTAAAAATGGAAAAATCTTTCGATTTTCTTGGTGTTATAAAAAGGTAAAGTAAAACCTTGAAAAATATAGGTGTTCATTTAGGTTATCATTTGCTTTTCTTTCACAGTTTATTCGTAAACCACGGCAAATAGTGGCAGTTACATTTTTATCCCATTGGAATTGCTGTTCATTCACTCCATTTCAGTTGGTTAGTTTGGTTAAATTACAGAAACCCTAAAAATGTGTTTTGACTAACCAGCATATAAAGCTATCCATATACGTGAATTTCAATGGAACTGAGGCTGAATTCGCCTGTGGGAGGCTCGCCTGCTAAGTACTTTTGGCCGTTGTGTAAAAAGAAAGGCTATGATGAAGCCAAAGAAATCATTCAAACTGTAATTTGGGGTTGTAAGGATATTCCTGATCTTGAAGTGCCTTTAAAAAGAAATATATTAAAAGATGTGGATGTTAACGATTATGAGTCCTTGAAAGCTCTAACAAAGCGATATAACAAGGCTATAAATAATGTTTTATCACTCGAAAAGGGAACTCAAAAATTTTGTGATAGATTAAACCAAACGGCTAGCAGAGAACTACTTCATCACATTATACAACAAACTTATAGTGCAGCCGTTACAAATGCCGAAGAACTAAATAAATATCAAGCATTTTCTCCCGATGTTTATGGAGAAACTTCCTTTGATTTAATTGCGCAAATGATTAATCAAATCAATTTAACCAAAGATGATGTGTTCCTAGACTTGGGATCAGGAGTAGGGCAAGTTATTTTACAAGTTGCAGCTACGACTATGTGTAAAATTTGCATTGGTATTGAACGTGCCGAGGTTCCTGCTAAATATGCTGAAGCTATGGAAAATAAATTTAAGTTTTGGATGCAGTGGTATGGGAAAAAATATGGGTCTTTTGAACTTTTTAAGGGTGATTTTTTTGACGACATTCATCGAGATAAATTCGCAGAAGCTACAGTTATATTTGTAAACAATTTCGCATTTGGACCAGCAGTTGACCATAAGTTAAAACAACGATTTGCAGAGCTAAAGCATGGAACAAAGATAGTTTCTTCTAAAAGTTTTTGCCCACTTAATTTTCGAATTAGTGATAGAAACCTAAGTGACATAGGTACCATAATGAACATTAGTGAAATCGCTCCAAGTACCAGTTCTGTTTCTTGGACAGATAAACCTGTTTCGTATTATCTTCATGAAATTGATAGGACTAAACTTGAAAAATACTTTCAAGTAAAGAAAAATGGTAGTTTAGTGTCACTTTTAACGGAAGAAACCGAAACTTCGTCTGATTCGTTTGAGACTGACAGTCGAGGAGACAGTGAAATTAGCTTAGTCATTACCCCACCACCAAAGAAAAAAGGACGAAAGTCTAAACCTAAAGTAGAGGATACGTTGCAACCTACTCCAGTTTTAAAACCGACTCCTCTTTTGAAACTCGCTCTAAATGGGTTTAAACGTAACGCTACTAAAGACAATGCTACTAAAGATTCTGTCAAAGTAAATGACGAAAGTAGACAACAAATTAAAAGAAATAATATTATTAGACCAAGTAAACTTATTTTAAATAACAAGAAGGAAGAAATTGTATGTGAAAAGACAAAAATTAAACGGGGAAGGAAAAGAAAAGAAGTTAGTAGAACTTGCAGCCCAGACTTTGATTCAACAAATTGGATAACTCAGGGAAATTTAAGGACTTATTCTAGAAAAAGTTTAGATAGCTTTCCAGTGGCACCATTTGTAAATCAAAGGTATATAACAATGCAAGGAAACCTAAAAACTCTACTAGATACTTACAAGCTTCAGTATCTTCAAATGATTAAGGATATGTCGGATCCTCTTTATAAAATAAAAGTTAGAAAAGAAATAGAAGAAGAAATTAAAAGACATAGGTACTTAAAGTTAAGAATAGTAGAGCTTGATCAAGAAATAGAAAGTGTCATAGTTAACATGGAAAACAATATTTTGAAACCGTCAGTTCAATTATAGTTAGTTTGATTAACTATTAGCACGATTTTACAATGGAAAAAAAATAATTTTGTCATATATGTTTGTTGAAGAACCAAATATTTTTATTAGGGTCATTACTAAGATTTTTGCGATCTAAATTTATTCCTAATTACAGATATCGCATCTGATGATTTAATACATAAAATTGAGGCCTAGTTCCGACAGCGTTGTTGATGCCGGTTTTATAGACTAGTTACCCTAACCCGATATTACTTACTTTTTTATATACTTTTTATTATTGTAAAAAATTATGTGTTAAATATTTCTAGCCGTATTCACTAAAGGCTTCTAAATTTAAAACCTTATTAAATTGACAGTTCTGGATATCAAATGACAAGTGTCAGAATAAGTCAACAAAAACGATTTTTTCGCGAGTAACCTCTCTTACCTTTTTAGTCGAAAAAACGTAGCGGTATGTCAAAATTAGTTACCGTGTTTAACAATTTCACTCGTGAAATAATCCTTAAGGTTTTATATTGTAAATATTATTTTTAATATTTCTTTAAATTTATAAAGAAAAAAGTATTTTAATACTTACTGAGTTCTTTAATAGGAAAAACTGTATTTCCAACAAGCCGGCTAAAATTATTTATCCCTAAAACGATTTAATCGCGAAAATATTAAATTATCTCAAAAGAGTAAATAGCATATCAAAATAATGCCAGGATGAAAACACAACTTGTCGGGTTGTAAACAATTTTTAAACAATAATGAACTAATTAGCACCTTTAATGGTGCCATGCATGATATTGGCAGAAATAATTTTGACACGGTCATAGTGCCCCGGTCACATTCATTTTTAATTTACTAATCAGATAACTTTGATTTTAAGTAAATAATGTCTGCCAATGTAACTTATGTCACAGTCAAACTGGCTGGTTAGTTTATTATGGTTAAAAATCTTTATGCAACCGAACATATAAGATTTAAATATTTTGCCGGTCTAAATTAAAAATCCTATAGTGAATACAAGGGTTTAAGTTTACTGTAAAATTAATAAAAAATATTCTCTGGGCAGGGTAATATCACAATTATAAGTCTTGTGCCTTCATGCATCATTCATTATAGATAAAAGAGCTGTAGCTTATAGACCCCTATTTTGTTTGTCGTTCTTATAATAATAGGTCGGTCTCTTTATTAACTGTCACTATTTTGAAACATCGCTAAACTTATATCGCTATTTTATATAATAAATTTTCTTCGCTGTTTAATTATGAGTATCAAGAACTCAGACTGGTGACTTGGGGACATAAGTCAATTCGTCCTGGATATCTCTTATACTAGGTTCCGCTAGATCAATCTCCTGGTAACTTTACCAACAAGATAATTTCCAAAGAAATCATTGTTGAGACAATTGTTTCCATAGATTTTCTAGCTGGTAAAGTTACCAGGAGATGGATCTACCGGACTTTAAGGTATACGGTTCCTCATAATACGCCTAATTTAATTAATCTACGTAAAGGGCTGAATTTTACGTATTAGACCTATTATTTCAGATATCGAGTCGGGACCTAAATATGTATAATATTATAATTTGAATTAAGTAAAGTACAAGGAAACTAAGAAAATTGTTAGAAGTTTAAGAAAACAGCTTTGTCTAAACCGGCCGAGCAACCTTGTGCGGCATTGCCTTGCCCTGTAGACGTCAGTTAGGCTGCTACATGCAGATAGATATTTAATACCGAAGGCAGGTGGTCTACGGCTGCTTTGCAAGGCTGCTCAGCCTGTCTGGACACGGCCAATGACTTGTACGCCTATGTACCTAATTAATTTGTTATGTCTTTGAACATCACAAAGGTATAACTTTATTTAAAGTAAATAGAGATATATAAAATCTGTCCAGCCATAATCACATTGTCTTTAGACGCATGCCCGATGACGTATTAAGAATCAGCTTATATGAATCGGTCTGTCTTGACTTCCAAAATCTTTCCGAAAGGCCGTATCGTACAACAGGAGGATATATAGGTCTGTTGGGTGCGCCTTTTCCTGCGAAAAATGTATAATGAATAATACCCAAGTTGAAACGAAATAGACTAGACTGCGTGTTAATGCCATAAATTTTCGATCTGAGAAGAGTTCTTATCGAGCCAGCCTTGCAATTACACTTAAACGGTAACATTGACGCCTTCCAACTCTTGTCGTGTACACGAATAAATTTACTCTTATCTACTTTTACACATAAATGCCCACCCTAAGGACCATCTGTTAGACATGTACAGTAGCGGTCGCAGTTTTTTTCAAAAGGAGAAGGGGGCGGTTTAGCTCAAAATGACTGTAGCGGAAGTTCCTTATTACTTTGCGCAGAGCTGGTCTTGCATGTTACCAGTAGCAGCTCCAGAAGTTCACAAAAATGCCGACTTGTGTAGTGACTTAACATGTAATTTTATCTATACTACAGGTCCAAAATGGCTGTCAGTGAATCACCGCTTTTCATCATCAAAATAAATATTCTGTTTTATTAGAATTTCAAAAATACGCTAAGACACTATATGAAAGCGAAGCATCACTGACAGTAATTTTAGACTTAGAGTATAGGCCACAGGCAATTCTAGAACAGCATCAGTAATGTATTAAATATTTTTTCATTCTTTAAAAAATAGTTTCTTAGGTTAAGAGGGTGACCATCCCTCGCCAAAGACCGCCACTGAACATGCAGGAAATTGAAACAAATGCACATGGACACTCGACCTGAACAGGGTCGTATTTATAAATTTCGTGTCTTATTGTGTCTGGTTTAAAATCGTCCAGCTGTATAGTATTAGAAACTCCTAATTACGACCCTGGCCAGATCGAGCGTCGATGTGTATTTGTTTTAATTTCCTGCCAGCTGGAAATAAATATACAATGGCTAATACAACTTTTTAATCGCGTTTATTATTTTTTTACAAAAATCCAAAGATTTAGGTATGTATGTAAACTTATTTTTAGGTAATAGTGATTGCTGATTATATCCAACACTGTGTCAAAATGATATAGGTAACTTAATTATTCTTGTAAACCTTAGATTAGATTATTTAAAACTCGTATAATTTATTTGTTTTTTCGAAGAAGTTGTTTATTAATAACAGTTAATGTTAACATATTTCATTATTCGGTTTACTTTTACAAAAATGACCTTTCAAAATAATGAAAGTTTTTTTGTTATACGTGGTTGGCTACATATGGGAAAGTTCTGCATGGTCCAAAACCTAAAATGCAGCCATCAGATGTTACATTTTTTCAGTCGTATACGAGGTTTGTCAAAAAATATGAATTTTGCCGATAAATTTGTAATTTTTTTCGTGTAATTGCATATTAGAACATAGTTTTTCATACCGAACAACTTTTCATAATTACAGTTTTCGATATTGTCAAAAATAAAAGTACTTTACTCTTGGGCAAAATTCATATTTTTTGACAAACCTCGTATACGACTGAAAAAGTTTAACATCTGATGGTTGCATTTTAGGTTTTGGACCATGCAGAACTTTTTATGAGGAATAACTTTTTTTGTAAAGTTAATAATAAAAAAGTTTCCCATATGTAGCCACCTTAACACACTGTAGGTATATGAAATCTCGGAAATATGATGCATATTTCGTTTGGAAAAAAAAACAACTACATTTATATTTTACTTAGTTAAAAATTTATTTACGTGGTATAATGGTAATACTACAACATTTTAAATAAAGACTGTTTGTATGTATACGGTATTTTTTTAATCTTAATAACGGGGTCCAGGCCGCGCTGGCCAAACAGCCTTGCGAAACAGCCTTGTGCTGCGTTGCCTGCATGTTGATTTATGTAAAACAAATATCTTGTGGCTGCCTTGCGAGACTGCTAATAAGTAAAACTAATTTTATTATTTTTCTCAAAGATTTTTTTATTTAGGCTTAATAATTTGAAAAATTGTTGCTTGTGCAATTTTAAATTATATAATACAATAAATCAACTTTAAGCAACTTTTATATGGTTTTTGTCTTATAAATACGAAATACCTCTTAAAAAGGTTACGCTCTTTTCATGAAACCATCCAACGATTTTTTAAATGATTTTATTTTTCAACACAATCTTCCTCCCTTTACGTTAAAATTGATAAATATTATCTTAAAGGCCAGCAGGATCGCTTTGAAAAAAGAAAAAGTTTAAAAGTAATTTAGGAAATAGATGTTATTTTATTGCAATGTATAAAAATAACAAATACAGTGTGTCCACGTAAGTTGGCGGCATATGGGAAACTTTTTTATTATTAACTTTCTGTAAAAAAGTTATTCTTCATAAAAAGTTCTGCATGGTCCAAAACCTAAAATGCAACCATCAGATGTTCAATTTTTTCAGGCGTATACGAGGTTTGTCAAAAAATATGAATTTTGCCCAAGAGTAAAGTACCTTTATTTTTGACAATATCGAAAACTGTAATTATGAAAATTTGTTCGGTATGAAAAACTATGTCCTAATATGCAATTACACTAAAAAATATTTTTTTAATTTTTACAAATTTATCGGAGATTTAAGTAAGACAAAATTAGTAAAAATTAAAAAAAACATTTTTTAGTGTAATTGCATATTAGGACAGTTTTTCATACCGAACAAATTTTCATAATTACAGTTTTCGATATTGTCAAAAATAAAGGTCCTTTACTCTTGGGCAAAATTCATATTTTTTGACAAACCTCGTATACGCCTGAAAAAATTGAACATCTGATGGTTGCATTTTAGGTTTTGGACCATGCAGAACTTTTTATGGAGAATAACTTTTTTACATAAAGTTAATAATAAAGAAGTTTCCCATATGCCGCCAACCTACGTGGACACACTGTATATCTGCTAATTTTAGATTGTGAGGTAGAGTGATTTTGGCAACAAGTTTTTTAACCTTTTAAAAGTGCATGACTTTTTATTAAGAAAATATAGGTATTATTGATTATTATGAATTTATTTGTTGTAATATTTGTAACTATTATTTAATACTTCGTAAGAAAATAAAGTTTGTTTTGTTATTATTAAGTAGTTTTTATGATAATATTAAAATGTTCAAGCCATTCATTACAATTTTTTCGATGTCTTGAAAATTTAAGTAAAAATGAGCATTTCAAATAGTGTATGGCTTCCTTTAGCCAGAGAACCCATTGTTTGAGGAGCACTGGTTGCAATAAGTTCCTGTCCTTTCTCAAGACGAGCGCGCCATTTTTTCGGATTATCTGTCATCTGACGTTTTGCGCCTGCGCATGTGTCAATTTTTTTTAAATGCCCTAGGCCCATTCTACACTAGCAAGGTATTTAATTGTCAGAGACACATTGAATTCAGCATTTTTCTTATAATAATCAAAAAACTTTACTAGAACAGGTTTTACTTTTGATTCATTTAAATAAATAATAAGTAGAAAGCTATAAGGATAAACAGTATCCGGCAAAGTCTTTGATAAAATGACGTCACCGCGATTTTGCGACACGATTGGGAACCAAAATCGCTTCGTGGAGCTGTAGCCTAACCAATTGATTTGACACTTCTTCATTTTATTCTGAGAACCGAAAACGAATTGTTCCCGTGTTGTTCCTTTGCGTCCATAGTTTTCAAACAAATTTGAGTACTAAAAAATATCGTTTTAAAGTGTTTTTCAGTGATTTTCAATATTTAAACATCAAAGTATTAATTTGTATCGGGTTTGTGAAAACTGTTATGTAGAAAAGCGTTTGTTACTGCGCGTTTTATTTTCCCTCCAAATACGCTTGGCTCTGAAGATCACAATGCCTCTCTTGAGAAAAAAAGTTTTTGAGAAGCAAACCTTACCAGATAATCTTCGAGACGATGAAGAAGTATTCTATTGCGAAATTACCGATGAAATCTTTAGAGACTATCAGTAAGTAGATTATTTTTTACCTTTTTTCTACTTGATCTAATTTTGTTTTATAGCCTTGCTTCTAGCTCATTAACAAGCAAATCTATAACGGTTCATTGTACTGGCATTTTACCACGCCATTATTTCGTTTTTGTTACCCCGAAATTTTTAATACAATGATTGTATTTAGAAATTTGCAATGGTTTCAGGTTATGTTTTAGATTACTGCCAACCTAGACTTTATGTTACAGAACATGTTTCACCTTACTGTGTTTAATTGTTATATTATTTCACCTTCACCCCCTAATCTGTAGCTATTTCCTTATCCAAAATAAAAATTGTTTCCCATTTGAAGTCACTAAGATGATTAACATCATGGGGTACAATAAAAAATCTGCATCTACTCATAACGTTAATAAAAGCAAAATAATGACATCACAATATTGCAATAACTTTTGACAACCACATTAGTTTCTTGTTCTTATGGATTTATTGTTGTTACAATAACCACATTCATTTCATTTCATTTATTAATTCATGTTAAAAATTACAGGTTGCAATGTACATACGTCAAATAAAACTACACAATACTAAGTCATTACAAACAGATATAAAACCTACTTAAAAATCGCATTAAGTTGCATAATATATTCAACATTAACTTGTATGTACTAACATAGTATTTTTCCCTTTCAGTGATTTTTCAGAAAGAATGTTCCTTTGCAACTCTATGGTCTGGACATGTTCCATGACTGGCAAATCAAACCTCACCTATCAAGAAGCCGTTGAAAGTGAGGAACATGCCAGACAATGCCTCAAAGAATTTCCTACTGAGCTTAAGCTTCCTATTTTGTACCTCGGCACCTTAACCAAAAGGACATCTTTTGGAGACATGGCTGAAGATATATTTAGTTATGCTAAAGATCGGTATTTTATTGGGGAAAATGTAGAAGCTTCATTTACTTCGAATAAATGGAAGGAGTGTCATATCCTATCTGTTATTGCTCCGGAAGAGGAGATTTATAAAAATGAAGTCAAGAATAGCGGGTAAGTTTGGATATACCTGGTAATCAGAAGTTGTTAAAGGGATAATGTAAAATTCCTTTGAAATTTCAGCTTTACATTCTTTAAACCCTTGATTCTTAATTTGTTAACACTGAATGTGCTAAGAATTAAAAAATATTAGCTAAAAGTTGTCTGTTATTGTTGAAGTTAAATTTAATATAGAATTTGTGCTAGGACACAAACTAAAAACAGCAGTAGGTAATTTTGCATAATATTTGACAATAATTACTTTGAGCCCATTTTAATTTTACTTAAGTATATCTTTTTTGAATCCAGTTTATAAAACTAAAAAAATTTAGTGGAATAGAGGATTCAGTTTTTACATTTAGTAAGAGTTATAAAGTTATGGTGTTGCCTTTTTTCAGTGTAACTAAGATTTACTCAGCTTTGTCAAGATTTTTGTTTTTAATCTGTAAAATAATTGAAAATTTATAAAAATCATCTAAAGTTATTGTTTTAAATATCTTACTAATCTTATGAAGTAACCAACACAAAGGTTAGTGATGTAAAATTTTTAAGAATTTAACAATAAATAACACAAGCATTTGAGAATATTATTGAATTTATACCAATGTTTGGGAATTTATTTTTTAAATGCTTTTTTGGATCGTTCACCTAAAGACCTGTTAGGAAATTCCCCACGATCCATATATTAAGGGAAAGTTTTGGGCAATAGCAAAATATCTCTTGCTTAATAAAATTTGTTACAATTAAAAATTCAACAGTTTAAGTATGAATGTTTTACTGTAATGCGGGTAAGAAACAACTTTTGCTTAATGCATGTGTTATTAAAATGATTTCTGTTTAACTAAGGTGCAAAGGTATTAATTTAGTACTTTCTATAATTACATAGATACATAAATAAGTCAGGTTGAGATTTTTAACCTTAATTAACTAACCAGCAAGTTTGACTGTGACATACATGACATTGGCAGAAATAATTTTCTCACTGGCCTCAGTTACTTCCTACCGGCCAATTTAGGTATTAATAATAACAATTAATTATTTCATATAAACTTTTTTAAATTCTATGTGTGTTCCTAAACCAACATTACCTATTTTATGAAAAAATCAGTTTGATGCAGCCAATTTCATAATATTTTTTCTCGTACTTACCTAAATTAAGATTTTGAGATTCGGTTTTCACCAGTTTTTTTCGTTTTTTATTCTATCTTTTATGTAAATAAATATTTAAATGTGGTTGCATTTAATATTTTCGAGAAAAATTGAAAAGTCTGGTGATTGCGCAAATAGCGCCCTCTAGCGGCGACGGATATAACAAAAAGAAGTCATATCAAATTTAAATTGTTACTATAGGATAAGCTCTTGCAAATGAGGACCAAGTCTGTTATATTTTGTTAAAGCAAACTAGATGTATTAGTATTTTTTTCAAAAGAGGTTCCCCCTTCCCTGACTCCCCTCAGTTTATTTTGCGAGTTAGATCAATATGTATTAAAGCAAAGTTATGCTGTATATTTCAAAGAATAAAACACTTGAGCTTTGACAACTTTTTTTGGCATATTATCGATAAAAATTCTATAATCATCTTAGTCATATATTCATCGCCCTTTAGCGGTTAAATTAGGAACTTAAAAATAATTTACAGCAATTTCTATTCATCGATTATGACATGACTTTTCTTTATTTCAACACGTAATGGTTCCTGAGTTATGGCCTGCGTTCATTCTTATTTAGCCACCCTGTACATAGGTACTAAAAAGTTGGAAATTGTTTATTAAAAAATTAATTAAATAAAATTAAAAAAGTCTGTATTTAAGTACATTTAAAAATACCTACTTACTAACTATAAGTACTTAATATATATTGGCTATCTTGAAATTTTTCAGTAAATTACGTCCCTATTCTCAAGTAATATGTTTATTAACATTTACATCACCGATGTTTTTCATTTTCAAAATTACATAGTTTTTCTAAATATTGGTTTCTTGCTTCCCCCTCAATGCAGAAATTTAGCGACGCCACTGTTTACTTTAAGAATTTTAAATACATTTTGCTAATGAATATTAACTTTCTTGTAGTAACCATAGTCCATCAGAAAGACACTTTATTCCATCAGCCGGTCTATATAAATATGAAATTGAACATTTAGATGCTGATGATAATGACATAAGCGAAATAATGATCGTGGATAGCACCCAACTCAGGCGCAAGAAAGTACACTTTTCTAAAGACAAGAGCAAGTTATTTTTAAAGCAACACGTCGAACAAGACGACCGGGGTATTTTTACAATCAAGACAATTGATGTGGAAAGGTTCAACATAAAAAACGTCAGATGGGAGACTATTTTCGACGGTCCTTTACCGCAATTCCAGTCGTCCAAAAATTTCGATAAAAAAGCCGTAAATGGTAAAAGAAGACAAAAGCAAGAAACTCTATCAAAATATTTGGAAAAGAACGGGCTAGTAATGAAAAAAGAGGGACAACAAAACAAGGAAAAAAGGAATAATTTATTGGAGCAGATGAAGAAAAGGGAGGAGGAATTTAAGAAACAGAAACAACTGAATGAAGAACAGAGAGCTTTAGAACGGCAGAGGAAAAAAGAAGAAAGTATGAAGATGGCGCAATATTTTAAAGAATGGTCGATGCCTAAAGATGACTTAGAGCTTGAAGATCAAGTGGTAAGATTTAGTTTTGTTAAAAAAAATATTTAAAATATCATGCGCCTTGCGGTAGGACCTATACTATGTTTCACGTAAGCCTTTAATGGCTGACGATGACACGTCATTTCTATTAACATTCATTTTATAGACCTTTAAGTTTGGTCAGGGTCGGATTTTTCATTAAAAAGTATGAAAATAACATAATTTATTTGTAGTTCTAATTACGATTCCATAGGCAAAATTTGTGATAATTCAAAAATCACTTAATGGCTTTTTCTTGACCGCTTTTTTGTGTTTTTAGAAACTTCCAATTCCAACACCAATAAAATCCAAAGTCCCAGACAGGTATTTTGGAGATATGCTTGCAATATTAGAATTTGTCCACAATTTTCCAAAAATTCTATCAACGAAAGATTTTTTTCCCGGCGGGTTTGGGCTTGAAATAATCGAGAGAGCTTTGACAGAGAAGGAAGTGGCGGGTCCATTAACAGATTTGATACAAATGCTCTTGGTCGCCATATTTAACTGTCAAGAAGAAGAGTCGAATAATTATAACACCGGCGTTGAAACTTTGAAGGGTAAGTTACAGTTTCCTTTTTTTTTTTAACTATTATTGACTTTTTCGGTTTATTTTGCTAAAATACTGTATTATTTTTTCCTTGTAAATCCTTAAGATAAAAACTAAATTATACTGTTCTTTCCTGAATCATTATGGTTATAATGAGTACCATTATCCCTCTTATCTCTATTATTTCCATTATCAGATACATAACATTAACATTGATATATTCAGGACCACTTATAAATATCACTGTCTAACTGATAAACATGGCCGCTAATAGTAGTAATATGGCCTTTTATAGGGGATAACACACAATCAGTATTATTGTTTTCGTTACTCAGTGCCATATAAATAATTGACACATCATAAATTTGTCACATATTTTTTCTGAACCTATCATTCGATTTAAATAATTTTTTCCATTGTAAGTTGGTTTTTTGACATTGTCATAAAAAATAATTTTCGTTTTATACTGGATGTCAGAGCAATGGTATATTTTTTGTTTCTGGAAGATTATATATTGTAATATACAGGGTGCTACAAATTCGTGTGCGTACAATGGAATCTTGAAAACGGTAAGAGATACAAAGATAGTTAAATTGAGGAAAAGTCGCGTATTTTGAGGCTTAATAATTTGGTGAACGAAAATTGTAAATATTCCGAATATCTTCTTGGATATCCGAAAAAAGAACAAATTTTTAAATTTGATTTTTAATTTTTTGCGCCTTCATTTTTGACCTGGGAAAGAAACAAAAAAACACTTTCTCATAGCCGTTTTTATGTTCTACAAGAAGACGCGTTTATTTTGTTTTCATTCATTAAAGCAATAAAGTTATAAATAAATACGTGTGCGATAATTTATAAAAACATGTTGAGTTATAAAACCTTCTCTAATAACAGAGATAATTGAACTGAAGGTCAGAAATAGATTGAGCTACAGTCCAACTTTAACTGTTATTTATGTTATGGTTGCTAGTGTACTCTACAGCAGTGGTTCCCAACCGGTAGGTCGCGACCTCCAAGGGGATCGCACTGGTTCTTTTGAGGGGTCGCCAAATATCAATATCCATCAAACTCCATTTTTTTTTAAAACTACACAGAACACGTAAATTTTTTACAACAGAATGCATTTTTTTTTATTAATTAAAGTACCTTTGCTTCTACTTATCTTTGCGAAAGTGGATTTTCGACTCTTCTGCAGATCAAGACGAAAGCTAGGAATAAGTTTGATGTTCGAAATGATATAAGATTGGCTTTGACAAGAACTCAACTAAGAATTATAAATCTTGTTATACAGACGCAAGCTCAGTCATCACATTACATAACTTACTAAAAAATATCAATACTTTTGGCGTAAAAGTTAAATATATTTATTCTTCTTATGTTGATTAAATATTTGGCGAATAAGGGGTCGCGAACTTAAAAAAAACTAATAGTGGTCTCGAGTAAACAGAGTAATGTAGGTTTAATAAATAACTACATGAGTTTGTGTTTTAAAATTTAATTTTAATAAATAAATTAAATACCAACGTTGTAGACTCGCGTCAATATCCCAACCTATTGCCGGCATCCTGCGCATGTCAGGCGGATAGCATGATGTCGGGACATTTAAAATATAGGTAGAAATGGATTAATTATTTTTTATGTCACAGTTTTGAGTCATAGTCGAGGTATTAAGTTTTCTTATAAGAACAGTTTGCCAGTTTGTTAATTTGTAGCCTTGTGGGGCATAATTAAAATGGAGGGGCAGGTTATTAATCAGTAACTTTTGTTATGGCTGCGGCTGTCACAAAATATTAAATATTTTGTGGCGGCTGTCGTCAAGCACCTGTAAAGTAAAAACCTAACCGTCATTTTTTAAATTGTAGAACAGTTTATGTGTGCACAGACTGTGGGATGAAATGCAGTACAAAAACAAATATTAATGTTTACATGAAAAAAAAAAAACACAAAGTCTTCAAACGATAACCTTTAAAGACCATTACATGCATGCATTCATTTCTGGTATTAATGCACTAAAAACAACAAGCCCTATGATTTCTTCTAACTATGACTCTCATAACAAAAAGTCGGAATAACAAAATCGTAGACTGTCAACACCGGTAACTACATCTTTAAATTCCTTAAAACTTAAAAGAAAAAAAGAATAAAGTGTTAGATTTAAAAATATAAATAGAATACCGTAATATTAAAAATTTAATTAATCAATCGCTATATCAATCATATTTTACATATTATAATAATAATTGAACTCATTTCTACCTATGTAAATTTCAAATATCTCGCCATCAGGCTATCCGCCTGACATGCGCAGTGTGCCGGCCATAGGTTGGGATATAGACGTGAGTCTTTGTAGCTCCCTTTCCTCTGCGTGGATTACCAAGAAAAATATAACAAATTCGTAGGCTTGTCATATCAAAAAATCTAGAAGTCTTGACTTAGGGCCTTTTTATTACTCCATTGCCCTGATGTTTTATAAATTCTAACGTCATCATTTCTAAAATATTCATCTTTCTTTAGAAATTAGCAAAGAAAAACTGTCCACAACTCCGAATGTCGAGGAGGGCACCCACCTTGCTACACTTGCATCAAAATGGCCAGTCAGGTATCAAGGCCTGCCTCTTAGTCGCCTTCCGCTTTATTCTCTAACAGTTTCTGAGATACTGAGGCTCCATTTATTGTCTTCTGGCGCTAGAATTAAAGAAGCCGGTACAAGATGGCGTTACGGATTAAGAGGAGGTTATACTAGTGAAGACGACCCTGGTTTGCATCTGCGATTACATCAAGCGCATATACTTAAAGCCCTAGCGATTCACAACGTAGTTCAGTTGTCGATGAATGACAAAATAAAAATTATCTCTTGCCTTATGAACCAAATATTAACTTTTGCCGATGTCAGAGATGTTATAGAGGATAAAATAGAGAAAGTGAGAAAAGCGAAATTGGAGTTAAGATCTGCAAGGATAGGTGAGAAGAAGAGAGAGATGGAATATATTTCGCAGAAATTTAAGTTGAAGAAAGAGATGAAGGACGACGTACCGGCGTTGCAGGCGGCTCTGGACGCGTTGGAAATCGATAATGGAAAGAAACAGGTCATCAATCAAAGAAAGATAGAGAAATTATTGAAGAACGCCACTGAAGGTCAGACACTGTTAGGGTAAGCATAGAATTTTTTCATATGTGCATATTTATTTATTCATTGCCATATACATTTACAAAGTAAATAGTGACATTGTCAAAGTAAGAAAAAGAAAAGTTATTTTAAGTTTCATGTGATAATATCATGGTATTCCCGAATATCATAAAAAATTTTGCCAAGAAGGTAGCACTTTACTTTGTTTTTGAACTTTCCGAATTGAGTAATGCTTCTGACAGTTTCCGGGAGCGCATTATAAAGAGAGCTGCAGACACAATATGGACTTTTTCGATAAGAGGATGTTTTGTAGCCAGAAGTGTAAATTTTATCCGAGTTTCTAGTATCACGATTATGAATTGTTGAGGTATTGGGAAATTTGGAAGAGTGTTTTTTTACAAACATTTTTGCACTAAGAATCAAAATACTAGGCAGCGTAAGAATTTTATATCGCCGAAATGTTTCCTTGCAAGATTCAAGTGGGCTTAAAGAGTAAATTTTACGAATTATTCTTTTTTGCAAAATGAATAATCTTTGTAGTTCTGTTGATTGGCCCCAGTAAAGTATTAGATAACTTAGGTGACTATAGGCTAATGCATAGTAAATATTAAGTAATTGTTTGCTATCCATACAATTTTTTAAATTGACTACGGTAGCAATACAAATAAAGGAAAAGCCTATTGAAAAACGATGAAACTAGATATTAAGTGGAACATAATCCTAAGTATGCTAATTTCAACACTAGTGTTGATATTTTTTTTTTCACAAATCAAAGGTTTTTTTAATAATTCTTTGTGGTCGTAGGAAAAATAATGTACATTACTCGTGTGAAAGTGATTATGCTAAAACTCGTTTGAAAAGTATCACTGGCATCACTTGTTATGTAATATACTATTCTCAGTGTGCTGCTACTAATTTTGACATTTTAATTGGTAAATCAGTTTTATCTAAATCTACTTTTTATAACTAATATTTTTTACCACTTTTTTGTTAGGAGAGACCGAGCATACCGTAAATACCTCAGAATTGACTCTGTACCGGGATTATTTGTCAATTGGGAAGATGAGCTAGCAGGGACATGTCTAGAAAAAGTAACAGTTCAATATCCAGAATTAACTAACGCTGATCGACCGCAACTAATGAACCACATAAAGAAGCTGCGTGAAACTAATCTCGTGAAAAGAGAAAATTCTCCGTCAAAATCTCCTACAAAATCCCCTGCAAGATCACCAACAAGATCTCCTAAAAAAGTCAATGGTTAGTACTTTAGTAAATTACACGTAAACTTTTAATGGCCGACGATGAACGTCATTTCTAGTAACATTCATTTTATAGAACTCAAAAGTTTGTGCAGGGCCGGACCGAAATTTTTATTAAAAATTAGGTGTGAAAATAAAATATTTTTTTTGTAGTTCTAATTACGATTCGTAACAAGAATACATAAGCAAAATTTGTGATATTTAAAAAAAAGCTTGTGGGTCCAGTATTTTTGATAATTCACTACGGATCGCGTCGGTGCATTACATCGCAAACATGGAAACATTTATTATAAAATCACTTAAATTTAACTTTAGACTGCAGTGGTTAAGTCGAAAATTTTTTTTTCTCCTTATATTGTAAACAACGCATTTTGACACTGTTTTGAAGGACTTAAGTAACAATTACCAAAAAGGTATTGATTGCCCTGGGTTATCAAGTCAACTTATAATTTATGCTATATAAAAACAATGATTTATAAAAATTGAGTAATCTTAAGTGATATGAATATTAATAGTACAATTATAAACATTATTTACAAAATTTGGATAAATGTTTTCTCGTTTTTTCTCAATTTGTATGAAATGTTCTGACTCCATAATTTCTCCATCTCTAACCAAGTTTTCTGTTACTCTTAGTACTGCAGGAGACTTCTGGCTTCGTTATATTGTATAACATTTTATTTGCAACTTCATTTTTATTGTTGACGCTATCCGCTACATAACTTTCCGCAATAGTTGCAGATTTTCATCCGCCATGTCACTTGAGAGCTAAGACATCAACTCCAGTATTCGCTAGTAAAGTGGCCGACGTTCTTCTAAGGGAGTGTCCAGTATACTACTTAAAGTTCAGAAATTTAACAATTTTACTTGGAATTGAAGAAATAGAGTTTTTCCCGACAGGCTGATTTAAGCACTTTCCATTTTAGTATCGCATGAAGAAGCGAGGATTAAAATTCGTCATGTGGGATCTTGTATCAATGTAATTTCGAACTATTTTGAAATAACAAACCTTCTCATCGTTACTTTTAGTCATTATAAATTTACGTACCATTCCATTTTTGGAATCAGGAATAGTAACAAATATGACTTTATGCCTTAATTCAACATTGTTCATTTTCATTGCACAGAGTTCACTAGAACGGCACGCTCCAACAATTACCATTATCATTACAACTGTCATCATTAAATAAATATCATCGGGGACTTCAAACAGGAATTTATTTACATCTTCCCACAAACACATTAGATTTTTTGGGTTTATATCCGTCATTTTTTCTTTTTAAAAATGCTCGAAGTTTAGGATACTTGGAAATATCTATGTTTTCCTCTATGAAAAGAGTGGACTTCAGCATGGAATATTCACACCATTGGTCTGATGGAGACTTTAATACAGCAGATTTTTCGTGAAAGTACGCCAAAAGCATGGTTTCTTAAACTGCAGTAGCAGTCTTTGTTTGGCACCATTTCTTGAAGTATTGATATGTTGCTTCATACCTCTTCCTCAATTTTTCTGGCAGTAGCGACAGACAAGCGATATTTGCTAATTCTTCTATATCCATTTGGCAAATCGATAATTTCAATTTCTCTCAATTTTTGATAATAAACCAATAATAAACTGTCAGCTTAACGTTGTTGATAAAATAACAATGCTTATGATGCTATAGAAACCGATCAAAGCTGCCCATAATTTCATGCGAAAAGTATCGAATTAAATTAATAAAAACCTTGAATAAATAATTCTGCGGGAAGAGAAAAAATGTTATATACTTCACTGGATGTAAGTACTCGAACTTTATTGCCTGCGCAAAATCGTTCTCGACTAGTAAATGTTACTTACATCCCTTGTACTATAAATAACTATTATATATTTAATAACTTAATGTTTTCATTTAAAATTTAAATTTACATATTTATTAATGTCTCATATTTTTAAATCTTTACTGCCAAAATTACGAAAAAATACATTCCAAATTTTTCTTGCATCAGCCGGTATAGCTTTGCGTAGCTATATATTCGGCGTCATTACCTTTATTTTCTATAGTAAGTATATGATTTAAATTTTTTTTTTAAATCATCCAGTTATGGGAAAAATATTATTTTTCTATATTTTTTATTTAGGGATAAGAAAATCATTATCAGGAGCCACAGATGATAATATAACTGCATGTAAAGACTTACTGCTTTGCACAGCCAATCAAACCAACTGTCCAGTTCATAAATTAACCTCTGACCGACCGAGGTGGTCGTTTTTTTATGAAAAAGAACAACTGGAAGATCTGATAAAAGCGCTCAATAAAAGAGGTTATAGAGAAGGGGAGCTGAAAGAGTTCCTTAAGTGTGAGGAAGATAAGCTTGTAAATTTGATCACTAGAACACCCAGTCAACTTAATCCTGAAGTAATAGGGCTGGTAGATAATATTGAAGACAGGCCAGTCAGAGGTAATGGTGCTAAGAAAAAAGATAGGTGAGTAGTTAAATAATTTTATTTTTTAAGTTACACTGGCAATAAAATGACGACGTGATAAATTACATTCAGGTAGAGACGGTCAGATGGTAAAGGAAAAAAGGCTTCTGCTGACCTTAATATTAACCATCTTTTGACAATCATCTATTTACCCAAAATCAAAAATTTAGCACTTTACTACTCATTACTAGAACTTTATTAACATTTTACTAGAACTTTATTGGCACTTTACTAGAACTCTACTAGAATATTACTAGAACTTTATTAGCAAACTCGAACTCTACTGACACATGACTAGAGCTTTATTATATCTTTATTAGCACCTTGCTATAGCTTTATAGGCACTTTGCTAGAACTTTATTAACACTTTACTTGAACTTTACTAAAACATTACTAGAACCTTATTATAATTATTTATTTTATTATACAAGGTGATTCCTAAGTTGATACTTCTTTTTTTAGCTGTGTATAGAAGGTTTTAAAATAAACATTTTCAAATACCTTTTTTCAAAAAACTCAAAAATAAGCTTCATTTATTACACTGTGCATCAAATACGGTTCTGCCTAACTTGCCCGTTGAATAACATTAAGAAAACTTCTGGGTGTAGGATGAGCCCGCAAGGGAAAGTGTTCTGCGTATAATATCGAAGCTGCAGCCGCACTTTGACGACACTCACCGTAAATTAGCACCATATCTACGAGTTCATTGTTTTCAAATTTTACCATTTTCACGTGTCACCAATTTAAAATTAACTTGCTTTAGAAAAACACACCGCAGCGTATTGCCAAATAACTCACCACCGACCCGTAAATTGCATAACTAATAAGAGATAAGACAAACAACATAAAGTATAGCAGGCTACGTTTTGATGACCAGGCCCGCACTTAGATTTTTTACTTCTGTATCTCGCCTATTTTTAAGTATTTTGAAAAAAGGTATTTGAAAATGTTGTTTATTTTAATGCCTTCTATACACAGCTAAAAAAGAAATATCAACTTAGGAATCACCCTATATATTATATAGTCTTTATTAACTCCTTGCTATAGATTTATTAAAACTTTATTAGAGATGTATTTAGCAGTTTACTAGCTTGCAAAGTTAAGTTAACACCCTTTTAGGATTTTTTCACCAATCTTCCGCCGTGAAGTTACCTTCTATAATCCAATTCATTCCCCCTCCCTGCTACGGTCTTGACATCTATTAATAAAAAAACTAACTTACAGTTTCAAAAAGCGAAAAAATAACAATTTGAAGAAGAAATATAAAAGTTATTGACGCATGGGTTGTGTTACAGTGTTGCGAGTTACGCTTATTTTTCTTAACTGTGGATACTTGGTTTTGTTTTGAAAATGTTTATATTTTGCTTATTAATGAACTTCTGAAATACCTTTTGTTAATTTTAGATATGAAGATGCCAATTTAGGTTATCCGGCGGAGATGAAATCCGAGGAGGTTTTAGAGAGCGCCCTTATAGAATACATACTAGAAATGGAAGAAAAAATAACGGGCGGAGCATTGGGAACTCTAAAAGTAAAAGATAGAGATAAATGGAGAAATTGTCTACAAAATAAGGACTACCGAGAAGTTGATAAACTCCAGAAAACTACTATCAGCGTTAGCAGTAAAGAAAATAAACATCTAAAAGTTAAAAAGTCAGAAAGAGGTAAGATATTAGTTGTTATTTATCAACAGTTATTACAAGGTTTGTTCCCAGTCATGGACAGTCCGTGACAGCGGCGTATTTAGGGGGTGGGGCCCCCCGAACCTAGGAGCTCGGGTCTATAAGTCTAATTGCAACCTAATTTTTCGTCTCACGCTTGGACTCTTAATTTAAATTTCCAAATAATGTATTCTTGGCTTAGATTACAAAGGTCTTGTTTGTTTTTAAACTTTTCCTTCTAAAAGTCTTGTTTTAGAGAGAGATTAAGGTTTTACAACAAAAAACAATAAACAAATTGAGTACAAATTTTAATTGAAACATTTTTTATGAAAGAAGTGTCATAATTTATATTTAAAAAAATAGTGCTGAAAGAAACGAGAATCCTTTATTATGAATCTACAAAACGACACTTAAGAAGGAGTATTTCAAAACTTAAGCATTTGCACCAAAAACTGCTCTTAGATCTATGCTCCTAAAATACATGAATTCTGAAAAATCATCAATTTTGGCGTGGTGAGCGATATTTGCTTTAATTTTAATCATGAAAAATCAAGCCCGAAACACGTTGGTTAGAGTCATACATACGGCTTATGTTAAAATTTTGGATTGACACCAATTACCAATATTCATATTTTTCACAAATATAAAAAATGTTTTTTTTAATAAAGCGAGCCAGCTAGGAATATAAAAAAAATTTACAAAAACAAATTGAATACAACCATGCAGAGGGGGAGAGGTAATAACTTAATTTTCAAAATTTGATAGTAGTTATGTGAATTTTAAACGAACTTTGGGCGTGGCCCCGAAAATGTTTCGCCTGCGGCGCTTTTTCGCCTTCTCCACTAGGTAAAATATCATAAAATACATGTAGTCCCGACTGTCCCTTTTTCTAGAAAAAATATCCTACTTACGCCCACTGAGCCCCCCCAGCATATGTTCTGGCTACGGCACTGGTCCGTGACAATCAGGATTCTGCGCAATGGACTCGAACGCAGAATTCTGGGTGTTTGGATCGGTCAGTAAACTGTTAAAGGTAACTTGTCCGTGATTGCTTGTGGAAACAGACCTACAGTGACAGTCTTTACTATTAATAGAATTATAATAGACCAAGAGCCAGTGACCAATTTGAGGTGGTCATTTCAAAAGTCATGAAACTTTTCCTAGTAAATCCTCTATACCTACTGTAAATCAAAAGCCACTTCTGGCAGCCCTCTGTGGCCGGGGTAGACTACCCTAAAATTTTAAAGAGGGTAAGAAATAAAATTCATTTTGGTCAAAGTATCAGTCCTGAAATTTCAGGAAATTACTTTCGACAGTATTTTATCTTCATAAAATTTTTGCCAGAACATTTACTTCCCTCCTAATTGTTGACAGAACACTTTAAATATTTATAAAAAAAAAATCATTTTTGTCATTTTATCAGTCTTCAAATTTTAACAGAATATATAAAATAGATGAAAAATAAAAAATATACAATGCCAGAACGAAATTCCATCACCAACAATCTGCCAGAGCGAAAAACATGTTCGTGTGAGTGCAAGTAAGACAGGAATATAGAAACCTGCGGGTAAGAAAGAGATAGCTAATTGGAGAGTAAAATATGTAGAAGTTAAATGTATACCGTATAAAAAAAATTTTATTATACTAATTAAGAAGTACAAAATGCATATTGTTTGAAAAATTAATGAGTTGCTTAATAGTATAAGTATAATATTTACATTATTGAAATTGATATTAAAATCTACCAAAATCTACTAAAGAAAATATGCCTACTAAAATTTTCTGAAGAAGGGTGAAAATCTACCAAAAAGTAGAAAATCTACTAGATGTGGCAACGCTGATTGTTTGCAACACCCTAAACCGTTAGAAAATCCCCTCTTCTTGTTCATACCTGTGTTAGGCAGTGGCGGTTCTTGGTCAATTTAGCAGGGTGGTCAATACAGAAAAAAGAAATTCGACGCAGGCAAAAATTTTTAGGTGCCACCCCTTTCTGTTAATATTTCTTGTGTTTGAAAAGGAAAAATATAAGCAGACAATCCGAAACTTACTATATATAATATTATATTAGAAAAAAAAAGAAAAAACTTACCCTCTAACATTTTGTGCGCCGGTACATGACAAGGCAAACAAAAATACTGGATTGGCCAAAATTATGGATCCGAGTATGAACCAATCGGCGTTTTAATAAAAAATGTTTTTTGTATTAGCGTTGTTGTCGTTTTGTCTTTGTGTATTTTTTGTTTTGCATTTGTTTAAATTCCAGTCGTTTTTCGAATGATAAACCATTGCTTTCTTTTAAATACACAATTTCACAAACAACGCAGCGGTCCGACATATTAACTGTTTAACACCTAATTAATTAAAAAACAAACTAATTAAATATTACCGAAATTACATTATATTAGCGTAATTGGAACCACGCTCGACAAAACAGTCAAAACACAGTGTTATGTGAACACTGCCAGACTGCCACCCACAATTTCCATATGAAATAATCAATATCACGGATTAATAATCGATAGACGTCAGCCTTTTGTCAATCTGCATCGGAGATCGAAGAGAGACACGCATGGGTGCATAGGTCGGAGGTTAGACTAGACATGACATGTGACCTATCGCATGGAACCAGTGATCTCGCGGTCAATGCCTAGCGTAGCAGTTTCTCTCGATTTAACGCGTTGATTTCTTCTATGATTCTTTCTCGTTCTAATAAATCACGGGCCGCTATGCAAATAGAATTTTACATTTAAATAAGCCGGCTATATTTGGCAAAATTAAGTTTTGACCGGGGAATAATATGAACGACATTTAAGATGTTGTAGCGTGAAAATTGAAGATTTCAGATGTTCAAGATACGATTTTAGATATTTTTGGATGGGTTAAATGTTAAATTTAGAGTGTTTAAATTGTCATATTGACTTTTTATTTATGGGAGGTCAATGACCATTTGACCCTATTGTTAAGCCGCCACTGGTGTTAGGACCTTCGAAATGTAAAGTAAGGAATAGAAAACTACGTCACAGGTACAGGTAAGAGCAATGGACCTTCTACAGATTGTCCCCCGTAAAAGAAAAGAATACCTAGAATAGTACGTGTTTCATCGTTTAAATATTTTCCACAAAATCCTTAAAAATGACCTGGAAAACATCTGCGTCAAAGGTACAGAAAAATCTTTCTCAAGTCATATTTCAACAGGATTACGAAAAATTAATTAAATAATCCACAATTTTAAATCTACATCTAATGAAATCCATAGATGCCCAATTAGCTATCTCTTTCTTACCCGCAGGTTTCTATATTCCTGTCTTACTTGCACTCACACGAACATGTTTTTCGCTCTGGCAGATTGTTGGTGATGGAATTTCGTTCTGGCATTGTATATTTTTTATTTTTCATCTATTTTATATATTCTGTTAAAATTTGAAGACTGATAAAATGACAAAAATGAATTTTTTTTTTATAAATATTTAAAGTGTTCAGTCAACAATTAGGAGGGAAGTAAATGTTCTGGCAAAAATTTTATGAAGATAAAATACTGTCGAAAGTAATTTCCTGAAATTTCAGGACTGATACTTTGACCAAAATGAATTTTATTTCTTACCCTCTTTAAAATTTTAGGGTAGTCTACCCCGGCCACAGAGGGCTGCCAGAAGTGGCTTTTGATTTACAGTAGGTATAGAGGATTTACTAGGAAAAGTTTCATGACTTTTGAAATGACCACCTCAAATTGGTCACTGGCTCTTCCTCTATAATGTTTGGTTATACAAAAACTTTGAAAAATATTTAACTCATTTTTGATTTACTACCAGGACAACTTTTGATTAATTCATTTCTGTCACAGTTAAAATTGTTGGTATTTATTGTTTAAAATCTTTGTGCAGACCAACCCTAGTGTTGTCATGTAGTGATGGCTCGGTTCGACGATACTGCCATAAGTGCTCTAATTATCTGATCTAAATGTTTCACATACAGTGTGTTATGAAATTGACATATTTATATTATTATATTTAATTCGGTAATTGAGTATCATTGAACGATGACACACACACATTACTGAAAAATATTTGGATAGATTGCTTTTCTATAATGGACCATTTGTGGCCCGACGCTACGGTTTTAACAGTATTTTGGCGACGCTTATATTGCTAGTAGACTGATTTTACATAACTTTTTAGATGGCCAATAAAAAATAGTTTGAAGTATTTCTCTAGGACACCCAAGGAGTGACCCATTTAAATATACATAGTAACTCATTTTCATGAAATTTTTTGTCTTTTTAGAAAGAAGTAGGTCAAATACACCAGAAATATCAGACAAAAAGGAAGAAAAAGAATATGAAGATCCTGGCAGATTTTTAGGCGCTACTTTGGATATTGAATCTGAAGACTCTGAAAATGACTTGGACGACCTTGTCCTTTTGCAAGCTGAGGCAACTAAAACAGCCATTCAATGCCTTGCTGCGGCTCTCTGTCATATAGCTCAAGCCGTTGATGCAAAATACTTAAAAAAGCCGTTAGGTAATTATCTAAGGGGAAAAATATCCGTCCTTTACTATTTATTTTTCTTCTTTGTCAAAACATTTGCTAAAAACAAGGTATAAGAAAATAACGTATTTTTGGTAGACAGCAACTCTTCCATGCATAAGATCGTTTGGTTAAGAACCTCCCACATAAATATGTAACTCAATATTTATTAAATTAAAGTTCCGTCCAACTATCCAAGCTTAGTTTGTTTAGTGTGATATTGCTATTATCTGTAAAATATTCCTTGTATTTTTATACTCTCACTCACACACTCTCTAAAGGCCTTTTTACATTGGATGCAATTGCAAGAAAAAATTGCCTGAAAGCATGCGCTTTGTCGACGTTTTAAACAGCTGATGCCGGTTTTAAATGAGAAAACGTGCATCAGCTGATTAAAACGTCGTCGAAGCGCATGCTTCCAGGTCATTTTTCTTGCAATTGCACCCAATGTAAAAAGGCCTTAATAAATAAACCAGATATAACGTTACGTTTTGTACATCCCCGCCAAAATTTCGGGCCAAAGACACTGTGACTGCGGCACTCTATTCCATTTTCACATGTACTGTGAGTAAGAAAGATGTAACATCACTTGCACGAAACACAGAGAAGAATACAGTAATCGGACTAGTGCCAAGGAATTGCAGTGTGGCCGATCTCGCACTTTTAATAAAATCCCATAAATAAAAAATAATTCCCTAGCGGTATAAAAGTACCTATCGAATACATAATAATAATAATAATAATAATAATAAAGTTAAATTGCAAATAAAAAACGTTTAAGTATATGTATATAAATATAAACGCAGTTTTTTGAAGATATAGATATAAAAAAAATAATAATATAAAGTAAATAAAATTTTGAAAAATATATTATTCATAACAATATTAATTAAAACATTTCCAAAAGTTATCTGTTTCCAATATCCATGCTTTTATTTCGACTTTATATTTTTTTGATCAAATATAGTTTTTAATTTTTGTTTGTAAATAATCGTTTAAATAAAAACATAAATATTTGAAATTTTTTTGTCCTATGGACTTATTTATTTTAGGTTTTATGGTTATTTCATTTTTATGACTTGTATTATGATTATGTTTTTTAAACTGTATACAATTTTTGTTTTTAAATATGTATACAGGGTGATTCCTAAGTGGATACTTCTTTTTTAGCTGTGTATAGAAGGCATTAAAATAAACAACATTTTTAAATACCTTTTTCAAAAAACTCAAAAACAAGGTACATACTTACATTGATTTATTACACTATAGATCAAATACGGTTCTGCCTAACTTGCCCGTTGAATAACATTAAGAAAACTTCTGGGTGTAGGATGAGCCCGCAAGGGAAAGCGTTCAGCATATAATCTTAAAGCAGCAGCCGCACTTTGACGACACTAACCGTAAATTAGCATCATATCTACTAGTTCATTGTTTTTAAATTTTAACATTTTCACGTGTCGCGAATTTAAAATTAACTTGCTTCAGAAAAACATACCTCAGCGGAATGCCAAATAACTGACCGCCGACCCGTAAATTGAATGACTAATAAGAGATAAGACAAACAACATAAAGTTTAGCAGGCTACGTTTTGATGACCAGGCCCGCACTCAGATTTTTTTTACTTCTGTATCTCGCCTATTTTTAAGTTTTTTTAAAAATGTATTTGAAAATGTTTATTTTAATGCCTTCTATACACAGCTAAAAAAGAAGTATCAATTTAGAAATCACCCTGTATTAAGATGTTATAAATGTAAAGTTGTCTAAGGTTTTTTTTTTGTTTCAGAATATAATTTTATTGAAGAATAAATAATCTTTATTAAATATAAATTTTAGAAACCTTTTCTGTAATATTTCTAATTTTTTAACTAAACTTCTATGTATTTCTCCCCAACCTAAAATTCCGTAATTTAAATGAGTTTTAACTATTGCCTAATATAATATTTCCATATGTTTTACTTTCAAATTTTTTAAATTCTTTTTTAATTTTGTTATTTAAGTTGTCCCAATTTGTATCTGTATACAAAATTGCAGTATTATTTGCGAAACTATATTATAACATAGTTTTGTTCTTAACCATTGGCAACGCTGATTAATCGATTGTCTGCCAGCTGATTGAAATGATTTTGGAGTCACACTCATGTTTTCTCTACATTTTATTTAATTTATGGGTACTTAAAATGAAATGGCTATTAAGCAAAATTAAACCGAAAGGACGCCAGAAAATAATTTAAAAAAATATATGTTATTTTTTTTAAATTATAGGTCATGCTGATGTCAGATCAAACCAGAAACAAAAAGACAGCTACGACGTATTAGAGCTATGGGAGCAGTCTCTGTTAGCATCGACCAGTTTCAGTCAAGTATTCCTACATTACGGCACTTTAGATTCCTGTGTCATGTGGTCAAGATCGGCTTTGTTGGCACGATGTCAAATTTGTAGACGACAAAAGGATTCAGAAAATATGTTGTTGTGTGATAATTGTAACCTGGGACATCATATGTATTGTTTGAAGCCTAAACTTACTGTAAGTGATAAAGTTTAAAAGTATGCATATAAAATTAATTCATTTTTGCCTCCCTCCTGGTTATTGGGACATACAATTTACTATATTTAAAGACGCATCTTTAAACTGTGTTGCTCATTTATTGGAGTTTGAGATTTTCGATCAATATTGAAGTATGAAGTAGATTTGATGTTATACTCAGAGTCGAAACTTTCGTTCCAGCACCGGAAATAGTAACAATTAAGTGACAATAGTACATTGTATACCTAATAAGAAAAGCTGAACATTCCCGGACGACCGTAAAGATTGTATGTCGAGGTGCAAGCCGAGACTGACAATACGGAGGCCGGGAATGTGGCTTTTTCTACGAGGTATACATACTATTTTTCCGTGAATTTAAAATTTTTAAAACGACATAACTTATTACAATCAACTTGTTCAAATTTTGAAATAAATAGTATTAACTTTATTCACAAAAAAAGAATGCCATTAAATATTTGTGTTGTAACTATGGAAACACAGTAATATTGAATTGTCAAGCTTAACACATTTTAGTTTACAAGTAGCCGTTCAGAAATAATATTTCCTTACAAGTATTTCCTAACAGTTATTTTCCGTTGCCTAGCAACGACTAAGTGTAAGGAAGTATTGACTTTTTCTTTCAGAAATATTATCGAAAATGTCAATATTTCCGATCGATTTTCGGAAAAGTTTATTATTATTTTTATTTGTACTTTATACATTGAAATAGCATGCTAATTCTGATGAATCTGTTCTGCAATTTTTGGCGTAGATAAAATAAATGCTGGAACACAGCTTTACACACATTCCTCAGTTGACACCATAGGTATAAAACAACAGGTAGATAGCTGACAAGTTCAGAAAAATTACATCACTATGGAGCGAATAGTATTTTTCCCTTCTTTATTACAGCTTACTTCACCCACTAAAATCATCGTTGAAATTCTGAAATAATCGGAACTGCCATTTTTTAAATTTTTGCGGGAATTACGTTAAAAATTATAACCCTATCTAGTTAAAATAAAATCAATATGTTTACTCATTCATATCTTGTATTAATGTTAAAAGACCAGACGAACGATAATATACTTTTAAATGGTAGATAAATATATTCCTATTCCATAATTATCAGAGAGAAATTATTTATCTATTTTATTTAAACAGTTTTTTAAATTACTAAGGAAATTACACTCAAGAACAAATCGTTTTTGTTATTGTTTGTAGAAGGGTTGGCATATTGCCATACACTGCAGCGGAATGGCTTATTGTGTCCTTTTTGTTTAACGTCTAAGTAATGTCAGCCAGATGGGACCTACAGTTTTTTACGTGAGATCCGAACCACGCGTATGCACTGGTTTATCCATCAACCCCCTAAGTGAGGAACCGTCCATATTCTATAGGTCGATTTATCTAAATATCCGCCTGGGGGCCGAGCCGTCGTGTCATACTACATTTTTAGCATTAAAATCTTGGGGGGGGGGGGGGGGGTTTAATTTAGCGTACACCCGTCCAGGAATCGAACTCAGGTCGCCGCGGCCGAAGGCGACAGCTAGGAGCTGCCCTATCGTGCGTTGGGTAAGGGTTACAAAACACTAAAAAAACTCGAACAAACACTTACTCAGAGGAGTTGTTAAAATATTCAAGTATAAGGATAACCTCAGCCAGTTTGGTTATTCAAGTCTCTCTAAATGATAAAAAATACTATAGAAACAGAGCATTTTCCAGCCAAGCCCTATGAGACGTCAGCTATCTACCTAGTTTCAACGGGGCTTTCGCCCTTCAGTGATTTACTCTTATAGATTTTTACTTTAAACTCGGACCAATTGCCATAGACAAAGTATTTAATTCATAAAAAGATATTGTTATTTTGCCTGTAGGTGTTATAATGATAAAAACCAAGGACTTTAAAATTATCGTTTTCTAGCACGTAATTCCTTGGCTCTAAGTGTTATAATGATAAAAACCAAGGACTTTAAAATATTTCTACTAAAGACTCACAAGAATACATAATTCGCAATTGCATAATCCATAAAATAAAACATGATACTTTTTAACAAACTTTTTTTCTTAGGCTGTACCTAAAGGTGATTGGTTCTGCGACAAATGTAAAAAAGAAAAAGAGAAACAAGAGAAACTTCTCAGTCCAGAACCTGTTAAAAAGAGACGAAGAATATTTGTTGAAGAAGTGGATGAAGAGGAGGAGCAGGATTCTGGAAATGAGGAGGGAGGAGATGAGGAAGAAAGTGATGAGGAGGAAGAGGAGGCGAGCGAGGATGATGGTGATGAAGACGACGAAAGGTTAGTACTGCAAAATAGTTGGTAACAAAAATTTAAATATATTTAATAATCACACCCCAGTCGCTCCGCAAGTTTCTATTTCTACTGCGAAGTAGATCAGAAGCGAACGAGAAAGGCAGTAGGAGGTAGGATAGAAAGAGATGCATCAAATACAAGCTTGGTTCAACACTGAACTAAGTTTAAGTCATAATTGTACAACCTAAGTGTAATTCAAAAATGCAATAATACAGGGTGATTCCTAAGTTGATACTTCTTTGTTAACTGTGTATAGAAGGCAAAAATAAGGTCCTTACATTCATTTATTACACTATGGATCAAATTATTTATTACACTATGGATCAAATACGGTTCTGCCTAACTTGCCCGTTGAATAACATTAAGGAAACTTCTGGGTGTAGGATGAGCCCGCAAGGGAAAGCGTTCTGCGTATAATCTCGAAGCAGCAGCAACACTTTGACGACACTCACCGTAAATTCGCACCATATCTACTAGTTCATTGTTTTCAAATTTTACCATCTTCACGTGTCACCAATTTAAAATGAACTTGCTTCAGAAAAACACAACGCAGCGTATTGCCAAATAACTCACCACCGACCCCGTAAATTGCATGACTAATAAGAGATAAGACAAATAACATAAAGTATAGCAGGCTACGTTTTAATGACCAGGCCCGCACTCAGATTTTTTTTACTTCTGTATCTCGCCTATTTTTAAGTTTTTTGAAAAAAGGTATTTGAAAATGTTGTTTATTATAATGCCTTTTATACACAGCTAAAAAAGAAGTATCAACTTAGGAATCACCCTGTATACAGGGGTACACACTTACATAGTTATATTCGCCACGTTTTTTTGAGTCATCCCGTATATTCAAATATGATTTTAAAATGTGCACCTTAATAAACTCCGCAACGTCTGTATTTTGAATTTTTATCTAATTCTAAGATAAAGGAGAAAATGAACTGTACTCTATCATTTACTCACCCTGTACGTATAGACGTCTCGACCAAAAATAAGGCAACAAATATATGGAAAGAGCAAAAAGTACACATACAACCACATTGTTCAATAAAAACTAGTTAAATTAAAATAATACTCCGAGGCTCCTTTGCTGCTTTTTGAAGAATTAGATTGTCGCTATGCACTCACAATATCAATGGAGATAAATTTCTAGAATTTGTTACTAGAAACGCGTTTAATTATTAAACCACCCGTTGTTGTTTTATTATTGTTTGCATTTTATAATTTATTATACGTTAGGGTCATACCACACCTACTAATATTGAATACTAAAGATAATAAATTTAAACAATAAATCCTCATGCCGACTCTGGTTTAAAGGTCTTTTACTACCTGATATCCGGGCTCTAGTTATGACGCACGGGTAAAAAAACACCGTGAGTGCGACGTCGGCCGTTGGTAACCACGAAAAAATCATTACAAACCTTATAAAGGAGAGTAGAGAGATAATAAAAAGTGAATATTTTGTATTATGGCACAGTAACTACCATGATACAACTACACAAGGTATGATACCAACAGCGGGCACAGTGGATCGTGACGTCACCTTGTAAGGAATTTTTGAATTGAACGCGCCGAATTATACGGCAAAGCGTAGTGTACGTTATTAAAAGGCAATTTTATATGAAATTTTTAATAAATTTATATCAAACCATATTAGCCTTAAATTTTCTACTGTGACTTAAATCTTAAAACATACATTTTATATAGATAGATTGATTATTGTAATCAAAAATTAAAACTTCTTTTTACTTACGTTTCTTAACTCAAACTTTTAGATGTGATTATGCTAAAAGGAAAACTTCTTTAAAGTACGTAGGAACTCATTTAGACCATAATTTTACATGGAAATAGCATGTTACTTATTTTACAAGCAAATAAAAAATTTTTATTTTTAAATTATTTAAAAATATAAATATTTTGACTCCGAGTACTTTAAAGATGATATGCACAAGTAGAATTAATAATAAATGATGGCATTGTTTGGGAAAGGTAATAATAAAAATAACAATAATAATAATTATAAGAAATATCTTATTTAAAATAATTTAAAAAATGGAATTGTCTATTGAGAAATGAATTTTTAACCGTTTACTCTAAAAGTTGATATACTTAACACAAACAAGTTAAGTAGGTATACATTGCGGATATGGAAATTGGAAAACGATACACTGTCCAATATTTTTTTGTATAGAAAAAAGCTTAAAATATGTTTACCCGTGTCTGAGTATTCGTTCAAAAAAAAACTTGTTCTGAATTTATTTTACATAAAAAGTTTTAATACAAAAGTTAGGTTTTGTTTATTTTTCATTTTTCTTTTTCTAGAAAGGGTCGCATCATTTTAATTCTCTACTACAAAAATACATCTACATCAAAAAATAACATTTTTGCCCTTCGAACAAAATATCGAAGAGCTGATTTCCAAGAATGAATATGCCCAAAGTAAAAAAAATAAACAAGGCCGATATTTGTTAGGTGTATTTTTTAACAATTCGTGTTTCAAAATTTCGTTCATGGTCATGGTCACTGAAATGTTTGGAGCAAGCACCTGTATTTTTAATTTTAAACTTATCGTTGCGTTTACACGCACGCTTCCAAACACCTTGTAATTCCTTAAAATTAGACATCAGGCGTAAAACTTTTGCGTTTATTATCGACATTATACAACCATATACCTCATTTTTCAGTAACTTTACAAATCAGTTATTAGAAATAAACGACTGGTACATAATTCAAACTTTAACGTAAATAACGGAGAATATCGCAATCTGTATCTATATCTTGTAGTTGTATCATGAGTAACTACATACATCTTCTAGTTCTAGTGGTTGGTTTTAACTCAAACTTGTAGAATGGTTTTGGAAGTACTACTGTCCTTAGTGGATAAACCCGTAGAATATATTCAGTTTGAACTCCTGAGTGATATAGTAATCGTATTTACGCACTTAAGGAGTCAAAAATGATTTATTTTTCCATTTCAGTGATGTAAAACTAGATCTTTGCAAGACCTGTGGGTCCGGCGGTGAAACAGTGGAATGCGACAAATGTCTTTCAAGCTTCCACAAAGAGTGTATCACACCTCCACTAAGGCGATTACCAAGGAGCCCTTGGACGTGTCCTTCTTGTTCAAGTAATAAAGGAAGAAACGAAAGCAGAACTAGGGAGAAAATAAAGGAAAACGGCTATAATTCAGGTAAAGCGTTTTAAAGGTGACTAATAATGTAAATAATGTATAAATAATTAACATAACAAAAGATCCGTTATTCTGAGAACATATAGACAGACAGAACAACTGTGTTCTTAGGTAAAATTTCTTATATTATCTATAGTCCATAGTTTCATAATAACATTTTTTATACCTGAACCCAACCTATTGCTGGCACACTGCGCATGTCAGGTGGTTACCGGTGTTGACAGTCTCTGTGTGTTTGATTTAAAAATATAAATAGAATACCGTAATATTAAAAATTTAATTTTTATATCAATCATATTTTACATGTAATAATTGGAACTCATTTCTACCTATGTAAATTTTAAATATCCCGCCATCACCCTATCCGCCTGACATGCGCAGTGTGCCGACAATAGGTTGGGATATAGACGCGAGTCCATTCTGGACGGACTACCATTTTTATGGTAGACTTTTGAGTATAACGGCATTTCCGACTAGATCATAGTTTCTCTCACATGGTCGTTTTTGGATAAACAATAAACAACAAAAAAAAAACTTATATAAATCCTAAGCTTATTTTGGTAAGTTAAAAAACATTTAAGGTTAGATAAGGTTACATAATATAAAAATACTTAAAATATTTTTCTTTTTGTGCAGCCAATGGCAGCGGCGCAGTTACGTACGCTGGAATCACCTACAGTCAAAGACGCTGCGCTGCAAAAGCCAACCGTATGATCCATACTTTTGCAAGGGCTCTGTCTGATTCTAAACAAAACAGTAGTGATGATGATGACGGTTGGTTAATTATTTAACCTCACGCCTTAACTTGCAATTTCAGAAATATCCCACGGTCCGTTATATTACTAAGGTCAGCTAAGCAAGGTCCCTGTCTGAGGATAAAGTTACGCGATGCACCGACTTAATTGCATAGAGATAAATAACAATTAAACCTACCTCAAAAGTCCAAGGCTTGAACAAAATCTTCAACCTTAATAAATCTTTATACATCTATCCGTTTATGAGGGGGGCGGGTTGGAAGAATAAAAAATTATTTTAAACTGCTTTATTCAGTGTACACATTTTCTGTGGGATTCGTTGTTGCAAAGGCTAGAAAAATTATTAAAAGCTATACTTTTTACTAAAACTACTTTTGAAAACTAAAATAATATAAAAGCGCGACAGGATCAAAACCGCCCTTTTATACCAACTGCTTTTACATTATGCCGGGCCGCCGTACAGTTTTGCCTCATACAGCAAAAATAAAGAAAAAACCTAAAATTAATAAAAATAAATGGCTCTGAAATTTTAGTATTTTACATTACAAATGTTAGGCAAACATAGTTATTGCTCTTTTTTTAAATATATAGAGCTGTTATTAATAGCTATAGTTTATGTCGACATAAATGACGATAGTTTGGCAATGTCACAATATCAAATATCAGGATTCGAATCGATATTTTCTTTGTCCTAGCGTGTTGCGCATTTGATCTGGTTTTAAGGGTCGTTACCCAACATTTCAGCCAATAAATCTGAAAAGAAAATATGGAGTTTTTTTTAGGATATCCACTATCCTATCCACCCATATAAATAAGTAGTTTCCAAAACACTTTGTACTACTTCTCATAGGCACCCTAGAGAAATTGTCTCAAAGTACTCCAGCGTTTAGTATTGGCATTCCGTATTTTGAATCACATTCGGGGGGACTGTTTTCCCGTAGTTGAGAGTCATGCTGCTTGACGCAGTGGCGGCTCGCGGTCTTAAAAAATGGTGAAGAGCTAGGTATAGTGCGGTTACTTAAACAAACATTGACTAAAAACCCGTGTAACAAAACGTCTCTCTTATGCTCATCTGTCCAACGAATGAATGGAGTTTCCAACAAATTACAAACTATGTCATTAAATGGGTTCATTTTTAAAACACACAACTAAGTAGGTACATACGTAAACTACTGAATTAACTGAAAAATAAAAACAAAACTTTTTAATCACAATAAATCACGTTAAAACGATATCTATAACCGTAAGTTTCGCGAAGTTTCAAAATAAATACCTTAAGTTAGGCGAACCAATGCTAAAACAATGGTGCATACAACTGATCTATTTTTAAATTGCCCTTCATCATAATGCAAATTGTTACATGCTGTTTGAGTGACTGACGTCACGTAACTATAGCAACGGTGAATATCAAAGTCATGTTGAGAATTGGGTCTTCACTTGCTTTGAGCTAACAGACACGGTCAGCTGGGGCGCGCCAAAATGCACGAGTATTTATAATTATTGTCCATCGGAGTTAACCGTGGCCCTATTATGCATATCGGATTAAATTAATATTATTAATTCGAACATAATTATTTTTTAAGGGTTAAAATGGTAGCTGTATTGGTACATTAATATTTAATATTGTCAAAAAACTTTCCTCCTGGTTTTATTTTATTTTTTGTCTACTTCACCTGACGAGCCGCCACTGACTTGACGTAAAGATAGATAATTGACAGGGCATTGTGTAAAACACTGACCTATACAATGGATACACAACGGTTAAAATCAAAAGTGGCAAATTTATAAAGCATTTAGTATCAGACATGCGCACAGCAAATAAAATCTCAGCTATCAATCGTGTAGAGGTGAAAAACTATCGATTTTATTAATAGTACTATCGATAGTTGATAATGTAAATGATAGGGCAAATGTTGCATCTGCTGAATAAAAAACTTCTGCTATGATCAAAAGTGACTTTAAAAAAAAACGTTTCTCCTCAAACCGTGGTTAATAACAGCTGAAGAAGCGCCAGATGACAGCCGAACGTTGTATGCATGCTGAATACTATGTTCCGACGAGTAATCTGCCCGATGAACTCTATACAAACAAATTTTTTCGTCCATTAAATGTAGTTTTTTACCTATTCCCTAACATTTATGGTATCGTAAACAAAATAAATAAAGTTGGTTTATTCTGAAGTATTTAGACAATCGGTTTTTAAGCTGTAAAAGCAAATATTATTGTATATTACTTTGTGCGATGGACTATTCTTTTTATTTTTAATCGTATTTTAAAAATTATCTTTATAAAAATCCAAAAATTGCGACGCTACTGGTAATTAAACACTGAACCTTGATCGGTTATAGGTTAAACTGTGGGTTTTTTTGAAATTGCTCTAACGTTTAGTTTAACAGCTTTCTGCTTGGCCTTATCACATTTTCTTTATTTTCCATTTTTTTTAATAGCTTGGCGATTTTTTTAGAAATATTGTGTTTTGCTCTATATTATTAGTGAAATTGTCATGGTACCTCATTTGCATTTTTTAGTCATATTATGCTCCCAAATTAGCATAACTCGATTTAAACAATATACGAGGGGCACTAAAAACAATTTTAATTCATCAGAATGTCTGGACACAAATGTGCTCATTCAATTGTTTACTATGTGTAAAAAGACGTCCCTTGAGATAACGTAAGAAAAAAAACATCTTCAAAGTATGTCCTGGAATCGATCCCGCTTGTCCTAAATTATTACTATTGAAAGGTAATCTAGAGGTAAAGCCCTTTTGTGACGTTTTAGTAATCAGAAATTGAAAAAGCCTCTCAGAAGATGTGATGCTTTAAAAACATAAAAAATTATGTGTTTTATGAAATTTGCAGCTGTCACCTTTAATTATCTATAGACAGGGGTTCCTAAAGTGTTTTTAATATTTTTCGGTGCTGGTTATTTAGTGATTTGGGATCATAACTAACACACTAGTACACCATGATCTGACAATGCTGATAACTAACTCTCATTTCCAGATAATAAAGTGATTGTTGTTTTCATTTTAGCCGATTCAGATAGTGAAGAAATAGTTCACAAAAGGTCGTTAAGGCGAGACGAAAAGCGTGACGACCTTCCCCTAAACAACGCCGCTCTCCAAGAACTTCTTTCCGACGTAATGAGACACGAAGCCGCGTGGCCTTTCTTAAGGCCCGTTCAAATTAAGGAGGTAAGAAATTAGACGGTCACATCTTATTTTCTTTGAGAAAGTGTGTGATGTGTAGTAATCACGCGGTTAATCAGAATTTTCAGTCAATCGTCAAAAATAAAAAACTAATTACCTGGTCGTATTAAATACCTGCTGGTAGGGGCCGGTGTATTCGAAATCTTTATAAGTAAGGACAAGATATTGTAATAATCATCGACTTAAAAGAAACATGGACCCGGTATTTCTATTCCCTTTGTACATGTCAGCTTGACGCCTGTTATTTAAGAAAATAAACAAACAAATTTCTACATGTAGAATCTCCATTTCTTTTTATTTTCAGTCTGTCTCTGTTGTCATTCTAACAGCTGATAAATTTGAGATGTCGTTTGAGCAAAGTATACATCGACGGACGTGACTCAAAAGTTCACAGACGAAAATTAGGAAAACAACAGTTTCGTGATCCTCTAAAAATTGCATTTACTTATTATGCGATTTTCCCAAAAAATATGAATCATTTAGTAATTGGGAGCTACTTTATATAAAAACGTGGGAAATAAAATGTTACGCATTAGTCAATTTGAGGCCCTTAACAATGTTTCAAATTTCTTCGTTAATTCCATATGAAATAAAAAGGTCGTTAATAGAGGGATAGATTCTTCTAATATGATAAAATAATTATTACCAAGAGTCGTGGTATTAGTATCAATAATGCTTAGTCAACAAATATTTTAAATTTACCATATACAGAACATGAAAAATTATTGTTTAACTTCATAATAAATATATGATTCCATTCTAAAACTCAAATATATCAGTTTTAGATAACAAAAAAACTAGCTGCAGGCACCCTTGCCAAAGATAGAATAGGTAGATTTTAAGTTTATGTTGGTATATGTATCTTTAAAATTTCTGTGTTATTTTTAAAGCATAAAATTATTTGATAATAAGCGAAAGCGCTATTTTCGTAACTATTGGAAAGCACCTACCCATATGATAGTTTTCAAGTTGACTATATTAAGAAAAATCATGAATCATGAAAAATGGCTAAGGTATTTTACATACCTTGCTTATATAAAAAAATGTATTATATTATAAATATATAAATTAAAAATGATAATTTGAATTCATAATTTATTTTCATAAATAACTGTTCATTTACGTGTGTATATGGTTTAATAGTCGCTTTGGCTGTTATGCGTTCCAGTGTCGATGATCAATAGGCGTACCGTTTAATATTTATTGAAAAAACGATTTTACAAATTTTTTAACCCTGTCTATCGACTATATTGATAATTTATATCTAAGGAAAAGCAAACATCAAAAATAATTATTGTCTAATTAACACAAAACGACAAAGGTAAATTATACTATTTTCCGAATTCCCCGAGTGTTTTTCTGAAAAGTTGTTTACAATGGAGCTAATAATGGGCATTATTTGTGCTTCAAAGACTGTGACCCAACTTCGTATCCCCCTTTGCTTTAATATCCTTGGTAATAATCAACTTTATTTTTGAATTGTATTAACGATACATTACAAATATAACGTACCAGTGACGACTGATCCCCCTCCCTGAGATTTTTCAACAAATAATAAAATCTTATCAAAAAGAAATAATAAATCGTTGCGCGTCAGTTCCTCTTTCCATGCATAAATAAAATACACCGCCGCGCGTCAATTATTCATTCATTCACATTTAAAATCAATTATTTATTTCAGGTACCTGACTATCATGAAATTATCACTGAACCTATGGACTTTGGAACCATCAAGTACAAACTGAACATGGGCGAGTACAGTACCGATTCGCAACTGATGAGGGACGTTGTTCTGGTTTTTGATAACTGCAACACATATAATTCTAATACCGATGAGGTTTATAAGTAAGTCACATATCAAAAAATTACATATACGATAGAGGAATGTGGGTGACGTGAACTGACGGTTGCCATGATAACATCTAGTAAGTTAATGTTCTGTTATACTCCAGGGAGGTGTTATCGGGTCCCGGAGATTTACAACTTTCCACCAGCACGCGAGAAGTTTAAGTGATTTTAAATTGATATTGGCTCGAGTACCTCTACTAGAAACTAGTATTATTAAGAAACCTGAAAATTATATTGTTTGTATCTTGTTGGAAACGCAATTTAATCGATGGAAAATTCTACGTCAATTGACCTTGATCCTTTAGTTAATAACGGACCTATCTTATTTTTTGTTTCTGTTATAATTATGTATTTGCGAGTCATGATGTGCATCCAGCCAGTAATTGGATGAACTATACCAGAATTTATGTGCGGATATGTTAAAATACAAGAATTTACCGTACGCAGCGGGTACTGAGGACCATATTGTATTTAGCACTGTCTAGCATCACAAGCCGTCACTGTCATTAACAGAATATTCAGTTTGATATAATGAATAATATCAAATGTCATTAGTGATATACAGGGTGCTACAAATTCGTGTGCGTACAAGGGGATCTCGAAAACGGTAAGAGATACGAAGATGGTTAAATTGAGGCAAAGTTGCGTATTTTGGGGCTTAATAATTTTGTGAAAAAAGTTTGTAATTATTCCGAATATTTTCGAAGATATCCGAAAAAAACAGAAATTTCCATTTTTGGTTTTTAATTTTTTACGCTTTCATTTTTGACTTGGGAAAAAAATATAAAACACCTTTTAATAGCCGTTTTCTATGTTCTACAAGATAGCGTTATACGTTTTTAAATACGGGCCTAGAATTTTAAATAGAAATTTAATATAATGTACAAGTTTTTAAAATTTTAACGTTTTATCATCTATTAACACATTTTTAAAATTATCTTTTTTATTTCATTGCGGTCCTGAATATTTAGAGCCAAACTAAAAAAACAAAAGATTTCTGATTTAAAAAGTTCGTCCATTTTTGGTGGCCTGATATTTAATATTTTGTAAGAAAAAAGACCCAAAGTCTCGACCTCAAATATTTTTCTATCTGTTTATTTTTGTTACATATTTCGCCTGAAACAATAATCATCAGTTCTTCTAAACTATAAAAAAAAAATTAAATTGCTTTTGAAATAAACATAAGCGCATCACAGTAACATAACTAGACTAACACTCCAGTTACCTTTTTTTTCACTCGGGAGCATTATTTTTTTTTCTGTTTTACATTATTTTGGTCTAGGTCTAAGGCAAAAACCATAGGACTTGAGATATACGTTATATTAATAAAAAACTAAAAAATATAAAATTACTTCTCATGCCTTAAATACTTTCTTACTTCCTAGAGTGTTGTGACGGTAAATCTTATTGAAAAAATAAACGGCCTAAACACCATAACTTCCTGTAATGTAATTTTAATATTTAAGTAATCCAAAAAATAATTGCCTGGACCGTAATATTAAAGAAAGGATAATTTTAAACATAAGTGATGTATTATTTGATGACAAAACGTTAAAATTTTAAAAACCTTTAAATTGTATTAAATTTCTAAAGCTTAGAAGTCCTTAAAACTGTTTTAAAAATTCCAAGTCCGTATTTAAAAAAATGAATTGAGGTTGGTATCTAAAGAACGAAACATCCAATTTGAAAACTAATAACGCCATCTTGTAGAACCTAAAGAACGGCCATGAGAAAGTGTTTTTTGTTTTTTTTCTAAGTCAAAAATGAAGGCGTAAAAAACTAAAAATTTAAGTTTTTTTGGATATTTCTGAAGGTATTCGGAATATTTACAATTTTCTTTCGCCAAATCATTAAGCCCCAAAATACGCAACTTTGCCTTAATTTAACCATATTCGTATCTCTTACCGTTTTCGAGATCCCCTTCTACGCATACGAATTTGTAGCACCCTCTATACATATATATATTTTTTCTTTGTAGGCTTGGTGTAAAGTTGTTGGCTCACTTTTCGAAAAAGGCAAAAGAGCTGGGTCTGACGGTACCACCGGAACTGGAAGAGGAGGAAATACCAGTACCAAAGGGGAAAAAACGAAGGACAAAATAGTATTAAATTCAAAATATTCCATTATATTAAGATCATGATGATTATTATTGAAGGTAGAAGAAAAATTGAAAATTTGGTTTTAATATTCGTTAAATTACATACGTTTATACTCATATGTCATCACATGATTTGGAGCCCGGTAACCTAAAACTTTAAAACAATAAATAAATATGTGTTGGTAACAGTTCCTTTACTATTTTTATGTTGTAAAGAACAAAATACTGATTTTTTTAAATTTGTATTTTTTATTTTGTTATTTGAATACAACGTTTTAATTAAAGGGGGTGTGCGCCAAAAATGAAAGTTTTAGTACACAAAAATCTAAAAATAGGTTCAAACCTCGTCATTCTACGACTAACCATTGCTGAGAAATAGCGGGTTAAAGTTTTAGGCGTCGATTGCGTGACGTCACAAAAGCTTCGGCTAGCAGCGCTCTGTACCGGGTAATTTTATGCCTTGAAGATAAAATTTGTCGACAATAAGCTTTTGTGTTAAGGTACGGTTGGATATCAGGCACATTTTAAAAATATTTTGAATTATACAGGGTGCGCCCAAAAAGTAGGGTGTCAAAAAGGTACATTTTTTTAAATGGGACATCCTATATATTGTATTATTTTCTGATTCCTCACAAAATTCTACGCTTATTTTGTAAATGTCATATGTTAATATCAAATCAAATAGTTTTTGAGATATTGACGTTAAGAATATGGCATTTTCAGACTTTGACAGGCTGTAACATTGGAACGGTTCAACTTATAGAGAAATGGTTTTCACCTTCCTATCTTAATTTTTTATTCTCTATCTAAAAGTTACAATATGCAACATTACAACTAGATACTATATTATTAAATTGAATTATTATATTTTGTACACGTCTCAAATAAATAAATGATATTTTAATTTATATTATTTTCGACTTAATTAGTACAAAAGGATAAACATTATTTTCTTATAAAAAAAATTATTTCCGAAATTAACAAAGATAACACTTAAAACATCAGCGATAATTGCCCGTAAATATATTAAGTCAAGTAAAATAAATAATACTCTATATTATTGACTCAATATTTCACATTTATTTTTACTTGCGGTAGCAGCGGGTGGCTGGTCGCTACACCCCGAGTACGATTTTGTGCTATTCCTTTTCAACGTAATATATAGATAAGAACAGAGCGAACGCATCGGCTCTTCGGCTACTAACGATCAGAAATTCTGTTGATTGATTAAGTTTTGCATAATGATGTTAACTGATTATGCCCATGAGGACTGGAACATGGACTTTAAAGGCCATTCATTAGAGTAAATTAGATAGGGCCTTTTTGTAGTCTGCGTTGATTTGTATTAATTTTTTTCTTACTAGAACATCGGCTTTGTCATTGTTTTATTTCTTGATTGAGTTTTTTACAGAAAATGTAAATGTAAACATTAATGTTATATTTGTGACGGTTACTTTACTACCCATGCCCGACTTTGCACATGTTAAGCCGTTAAAACCGGTTTTTTGGTTTAACATGTTAAACCGGAAGTTGTAACTTTTAGATAGAGGATAAAAAATTAAGATGACGAGGTGAAAACCATTTTTCTATAAGATGAACCGTTCCAATGTTACAGCCTGTCAAGGTCTGAAAAGGCCATATTTGAAACGTCAATATCTCAAAAACTATTGAATTTAGAAATGACATTTACAAAATAAGCGTAGAACTTTGCGACGAATCAGAAAATAATACAATATACCTATAGGGTGTCCCATTTAAAAAAATGTACCTTTTTGACACCTTACTTTTTGGCCGCACCCTGTATAATTCAAAATATTTTTAAAATGTGCCTGATATTCAACCATACCTTAACACAAAGCTTATTGTCGACAAATTTTATCTCCAAGGCATTAAATTACTCCGCGCAATCGTTGACTCACCCGGTACATTTCCTCGCACGGGGCTGCAAAATACGCTACTGGTATATAAAGAAGGTTATAAAAAGATTTTTGACAGTGTACAACATGGAGGTTAACAACCCGACGAATACTAAGCGCTAAAACTTACGTAAATTCCATGCGATATACGGATTTATGCAGCGGCCAAGCTTTTGTGACGTCACGCGCTGAAATATGACATCTTTGCAGAGGCATATCTCCGTTATTATTTGCGATGCGTTTTAGACTATTATTCTTAGTTTTTTTTCTTTGGTTTTTTAAATAAAGTTGTTTTTTCGGCGCACACCCCCTTTAATAACATAATTATTAATAATAATTAAATACTATCCATGTCCGTCTCAGTGTTTACGTCAGTGTAAAGTTTAAGTAGTTTATAACTTATTTGAGTTGGGCTACATTCTTGGTGAAACGGAATTTCCATTGTGTGGAAAATAAAAAATAACTACTTGTTATGTTTCAACAATTTAATCAGTTTCCTGACACGTGTTTCAACCTTCTCAGGTCATTATCAAAGTATCTTCTTGTACTCCTTTGATAATGACCTGAGAAGGTTGAAACACGTGTCAGGAAACTGATTAAATTGTTGAAACATAACAAGTAGTTATTTAAGTAGTTTGTTATAAGCAAGGAATGGTTGAAATGTTGTTGCCTAGGTTACTGAATTTATTTTTCAGTACGTAAAATCTGTTTCTATAAACTATCGTTTTCTCCAGTGCAGGTGCTTCTTGCGCAAAAGTTTCTCTTCTAATCACTGCTTACTTACTGTATGTTTGCTTATGTATTTTTAAAATTTCATATTAGTTACAGTCATATAATATACAGGGTGTCCTTGAAATAACTGTACCAAGCTTCACCACAAATTCCTTAACCAAAAATAAGGCGATTCAGACAAACTTACCTATATGCGATGTTGTTTCGTTTTGACGCTACAGGGCGCTAAAGTTTTCAAATTAATATCGTTTTTTTGGAATAATTTCTAAACGCCTATATCGATTTCCACTTCGTTGGTGGACTTGATAGCGAATGACGGACGAAACGTATAATTATTTTTCGTGCTGATATTGTTTTCATATTGTAGGGCGACCGACGGCGCGTTGTTCTATTTTGTGTTATATTGTATGTATTTATATGCTTTTTAATCTCATATTTGATAATTAACATATCTAGATTTAATATATTTCTACTGCAAAACACAAGTATTTGGCAATCGATCAAAGCTATAACATAATTAAAATAAAAATAACGATTTACATAAAGTAACGAGTCCTAATACCGAAAGTAACGAATCGTTCCAAGTCCTTAAAAGTAACGAAGATTTACATCATTGGCCTGTGCCACGTCTGCTCCACGTGAACTGTTTCATATATTTCTATCGAATTGTCGGAAAAGCACGCCGCTTTCGCACCACGTACGTCGGCGCTACGTCTCCTGTGTCTGAAACACGCCTTTAGTCTGGCTACGCCAGATACTAACTAACTGAAACTTTGTGTTCAATAACAAAATAAAAACAATATAAGTTAAAAAAAACTTTCACATAGAAATTGGGCAGTTTTGGCATTTTTTATTGACTTTTTCTTCTCATAATTTATAAAGTTACCGATGATGTACAGAAAACAATTATAACAAAATTTGTAGCTATATGCATTAATTGTAGGGGTACAGTGGTTTTATTATTTCCCTTTATTTTCTTGCTTGTTATTTGTTAAAACTTGAAAAAAAGATTATTTCGATTAGACTAATTATGTAAACTATGATACATACGCGGTTCTGATTTTAGTTTTCAAAAAGCATAAGATTTTTGGAAATATTTCTAGGAACCACTATCCTCTTAACTCGAACGACATACAAGAATAATTTCACTACATATGGGAAAAAAATATTAGCAGAGTACCAAAAAATGTTTCCTGAGGATCGGTTCTGCAAGTCCAATAACCAAAAAAAATTATTTTTCAGTACTTTGCTAATTACATTTTTTACCATATGTAGTGAACTTTTTGCTGGTCACTGTATATGTCGGGTTGCACTCATGATACAACTACCCAAGATATGTAGACAATGACGTTTCTTGAACGGCAGTACAGTTTTGGACTTGCATTGTCTTTATTGGTTTTGAATCACTACTCTTCAACTGGTAAGCATCTCCAGTCGTCTTCAGGTGAATAATATATACAGTATTCACCTGAAGACGACTGGAGATGCTTACCAGTTGAAACGTAGTGATTCAAAACCAATAAAGACAATGCAAGTCAAAAACTCTACTGCCGTACCCAAGATATGATACCAACAGCGTGCGCAGTGGATCGTGACGTCACCTTGTGAGGAATTTTTGAATTACCTTCCTTAACTCAAACTTTAAGATGTGATTATGCTAAAAGGAAAACTTCTTTAAAGTACGTAGGAACTCATTTACACCAAAATTTTACATGGAAACAGCATGTTACTTATTTTACAAGCAAATTAAAAATATTTTATGTTTAAATTATTTGAAAACTAAAATATTTTGACTCCGAGTACTTTAAAGATGATATGCACAAGTACAATGAATAATAAATGATGGCATTGTTTGGGAAAGTTAAAAATACTTACTTACTTAATGTTCTTTATTAAACTGTACTTCATTACAAAAATACAACTTAAATGGCCATCGACCGAGGTCCTTCAGCCTTTAAAAATAATAAATATCTTTATTTAAAATAATTATAAAAATCGACAATAGAAATGAATATTTAACCATTAACTCTAAAAGTTGATATTAACACGAACAAGTTAAGTAGGTATACATTGCGAATATGGAAATCGACACACTGTCCAATATTTTGTTGTATAGAAAAGAGCTTAAAATATTTTTACCCGTGTCCGAGTATTCTTTCAAAAATAAATTGTTCTGAATTTATTTTACATAAAAAAATTTTAATACAAAATTTAGGTTATTGTTTTTTAATTTTTCATTTTATAGAAAGGGTCGCATCATCTAATTTTGTATTTAATTCTCTGCTACAAAAATACATCCTACATCAAAAAACTAACATTTTTGCCATATCGGAACATAATATCGAAGAGCTAATTTCTAAGAATGAATATGCTCAGAGTAAAAAAATAAACAAAACCTTACTTTTTCAGAATATTTTCAAATATTATTTTTTGTTGCCTTTCCTTAACCTACCCTATCCGAAGTGGATTTCTGTTGAGAGTCTTGAGATACTTTGGGATGATTTTTTGATGGTACCGCGCTTTTTTTACAGGCCGATATTTGTCAGGTGTATATTTCAACAATTCGTGTTTCGAATTTCGTTCATCGTCATCGTCACCGTCACTGAAATGTTTGGAGCAAATACGAGCATTTTTAATTTTAAACCTATCGTTGCGTTTACACACACGCTTCCAAATACCGTCCTTGTCTTTGGGAAACTAAAAAATTTGACATCAGGCGTAAAACTCTTGCGTTTAATATCTACATCACAACCATATACCGCACACATCATTTTTCGGAAACTTTACAAATCAGTTATCAGAAATAAACGACTGGTATATAATTCAAACTATAACGTAAACAATGGAGAATATAGCAATATGGCGGTTTTTACTCACAAGGTGACGTCACGAAAGTCACGCCCACCTGCGCGGTATCATATCTTGTAGTTGTATCATGGGTTCTCTAACCAAACAACGGAATAGTATTGATCGGTGATCAGTTCTGCCAGTGTAATTGATAACACAATCAGTGCTGTTTAGTTTTGTGCATCTCAACATTAGAAACCTAATAATATTGCTGTAAATGACAAATCCCGAATACATAAACCTAGAAAAATCTTTTTTTAAACATTTTATGAATAGTGAATTTCGTTAAAAGACCTTCAATTTAGATCTTTGTTTTAGTTGTACATATGTTATTTTTATGTTATATCTAGGTATTTATCTTCTAGAGTCGTCTATATTTTGATTAATTTAATTTTTGTAATCGCTTCTAAGCGCGTACATACACGAGTTATAAGTTTTGAAATAAATTCACATTTATAGTAGACACATTCTTTTGATTTTTTATCTTTAGAACTGGTACAAAACTATAGAATGTGTATTGGTATCTTCTGTACCTTATTTTCAGGTCTGTGTTGAAATATTCGTGCAACGTTACAAGGGAGTAGTTACAAATTTAAACAGACGTACGACGTACTTTTATGAACGAAATGCGGGGTCTCATTTCGTTCATAAAAGTACTTTTTTGTCGAACCGACATACCATTGTTTGTAGAGTACATTCTATCTATGACATGTATACAGAGTACTACACATTCGAGTAAAACTATTTATAATAAATAGCTTAACGGGCATATCTCTGAGACATATTAAAAATTGATTAATGCAAGGGCACTGCTAAGGAGCAGTGGCTCAGTGGGCGTAAGTAGGAAAGTTTTCTTTCTGGAGAGAGGGACAGTCGGGACTACATGTATTTTATGACATTGTACCCAGTAAAGAAGGAGGAAAGGCGCCGCAGGCGAAAAATTTTCGGGGCCACGTCCAAAGTTCGTTTAAAATTCACTTTACTATTAAATTTTGAAAATTAAATTATTAGCTCTTTCCCTATGAATGGTTTGGATTAAATTTGTTTTTGTAAATGTTTCTTTTTACTTTTTTTTTATATTCCTATTCTTTATTGAAAACAAAACATTTTTTAAATTTGTGAAAATGTCAATGTCAATCCAAAATTTTAACATAAGACGTATGTATGACTCTAACCAGCGTTTTTCAAGCTCGGTTTTTCATGATTAAAAATAAAGTAAATATCGCTCACCACGGCAAAATTGACGATTTTTTCAGAAATCATGTTATTTTAGGCGCGTAGATCTAAGAGCAGTTTTTGGTGCAAATGCTTAGGTTTTGAAATACTCCTTCTTAAATGCCATTTTGTATATTCATAATAAAGCATTCTCGTTTCTTCCCGCACTATTTTTTTATTATAATTTATCACACTTCTTCCATAAAAAATGTGTCAATTAAAATTTTTACTTTAATTTTTCTCTTTAAAAATAAAAACCTAATTGTTTTTTGTTTTTGCTGTAAAAATATTTGATTGCATGGTTTATATTTTTGTTGATTTAAAATAACTCTAAAAAAGGCAATACGGAACAGACAACTATATAATAAAAAAATACTATAAAATATTACTCTGTTTACTCGTTTTCCTTTAAAATTGCATCATAAATCAATAATTAAAACCATATGGGTCTGAAACCTTAATCTCTATATAAAACAGGACTTTTAGAAGGAATAGTTTAAAAACTAAACGTTTCCTACAAGACCTTTGTAAGCCAAGAATACATTATTTAAAGATTTAAATCAAGAGTTCAAGCGTGAGACGAAAAATAAGGTTGCAATTAGACTTTTAGACCCGAGCTCCTAGGTTCGGGGGTGGGGTCTGCCCGTCAGCCCCCCCCCCCCCCCCACTAAATACGCCACTGGCCCTTAGTATTTTTTGTTTAAACTTGCAGGTTACCCCCACTTACTTTATAGCTAACTAGGACTGAAGTACCAATGAACACATTCTAATTTGTATGTAGATACAAATTAACAACAAAAAATTATCATTTTTTTGCCTGATCTAAATCAGCCACAATTCGGTCTATGGAATAGTAAATTAACTTATTTTCTACATCCGGAGTTATGGCCTTTTTAACTTCCCTGGTAACATATTCAACCAGATTTTTCTGTTGAATTCTTTGCTTCACCAGTTCCATCTCAATATGATAGTCCATACGTTGTTTAACGGCAGTATAAGCCGTCATTTTCCTGAAAAAAAAAATGGAGAAATAATGATATTTTTCTGAAATCGATCGGGAATCTGTCGATAACTTTTAGACGCGATTGCAGGTCCCAAAATACCATATTTAGTCTGTAGCTGAGCCAAAAAATTACCCAGTACCAACTCGCTATGGTTCGTAGAGAATTTTACGATCGTTTAGGATATTGTTTAGAAGCAAATGACGGTTTATTTAAACATTTAATTAAGAATTAACTGTTCCATACGATTGTAGTTTTCTTTAAAAAAAATTATTAGGTTTTTTTTATAAACAATTGTTTATTTTTAAACACCCTCTTATTTTCTTCCTCTTTTAGCAATTCTTGATAAAATGATATTAATACTAAAGTAAAATAACACGTTTTCTATTAAAAGATTCGCTTTGAAAATAATGTTCGTTTTATTTGAAAATATTATATCTGCTAAAGATTTTTAAAAAGCCTACCGTTTAAATTACATTTGACGATGACAAATCACAGGTTGACAAGTCTAATCGATGCCGGGGTCCGCAGCATTACCTGTTGAATTCCAATGAAAAACCAACCGCAATCCTATTCAAATAAGTTAAGATCGGGTTGTTGAAACTCCGCATGTGCACTCACCATACAGAGACCCTAAAAAAGCTCCCTACCCCCGCTCTAAAGTCCACAAGGGAGCAAATATTTGGACAGTCTAAAACTTGCATAGGATTTTCTATGTTTCCAACCACGATGCACCATCCGGTATATACACTTCGGAACGGCACATTTCATTCCTGCGCGCCAAAGCAAAGTCTCCATTTATGTATTACTGGCTATTATTATAATAAACTATTGTGAAATATAAATGTAAAAAGCATACATTTGTAATACTATAGGAGATGTTTATTAAAGTTTACTATTTTTTCTATAATATTTTAGGTGACGTTTGCTGCATCCGGCGCACCGTTACTGATCCATCACAAGCGTCTAACTTTTAATTTAAATGACAGATAATTGACAAAGTGCCCACCGATCTGAAAAAGAAAAAAACCGCAAAAAACGACCGCTTCTTGTGAATTTTCGTTTATTAATTACCTTCTACGATATTCTTCCTCAAGCTGGAGCTTCACATTTTCCCTTTTCGCCTCATTCAGTATTAGTTGACCTTCTATCTGAAACTGTAGAAATAATTGCTCGACTATGCTCTCGTCTAAGATTTGCTTCTGCTGCACCCTTCCTAAACAAATTTTCTTTAAATTGAGTGTGTCCTTGCCTAACCCCAACGTTTCAATTATGAAATAAGCAATGTATAAAAGAATTTTTAAGGTACCCCTAAGCACAATACAGAGAAATACAAAAATTTGTGTGTTATGTCTGTAGTCAAGTGGTAAAATATGATATGTCCATTTTTTTATATAAGAACGTTTTATGCACTTTTTATACTCCTCGAAGTAAGCTCTGTAAGGTGGTAAAATATAATGTGTCTATTCCTTACTTTAGGAAATACAAAGGACTCATTTAAAACTTATTTATCGGAGCAGATTATACCCTATTGGCAAACTTGAATCTAGGGTGCCGATATAGACGCATCAGACGGAGATTATTAGTAGCTTTTAACACGTTAGAGAACACGCTATTCGTTACCTCCCACCTTCCATTTTTTAGAACACGCGATCGAACCATTCGATACGTAGCCTGCTTCGACAGCGTGTTCTAAAGAATGGAAGGTGGAAGGTAAAGAATAGCGTGTTCTATGTTTAACTTGTTAAAAGCTACTAATAATCTCCGTCTGATGCGTTTATATCGGCACCTTAGATTTGAGTTTGCCAATAGTGTATAGGTACTTACCTTACTTGCTGTACTGAAAAAATACAAGAACAGACATATCATATTTTACCATCTGACTAAAAATGTAGGAATGGTGTTGAGCCACAGCTAGCGGCGGGCCTGAATCTAAATATGCAATAAAATACTGGGTGTTCTATTTAAAAAAATATAACTTTTTGTTATTACACTTTTTTGGGTCATCCTGTATATGGGAAAATATTTTCCTGAAATAAATTCTATATACATACATTTATTCAATACATACATCGATAACCGAGAAACTACTTGCACGCCACCAAAAAGCCGACCTTAAGGTTATGTCCACTTATACTCTATTCAGATATGATTTACGCCCAGGTTAACAAGCCTATTACACAACCAGATTTTCTATTTTCTCGTGCTGTGATTGGCAACGGCGCGTTTACCTCGGCGTAAATAATATCTAAATAGGGTATAGTTTGTCGAAAATAATTTATTTTCATTTTTAATATCACAAAAGAGGTTGCATTACAGTATTGTTTGGCAGTGTGTCTGTTGGGAGATTTATATATTACATATTTTCTTGGGGTCATTGGCCACCGCGCATAAGATGAGTGTTGAGGGGATCAACATATAAATTGTGTTCTTAATACAAAAAATATCTAAATAACTTTTTGAATAGACATACCTTCATTCCAAGCTTTTTCATATTTGTTCAGTTCCTTATCCAGCATTTTCGCCACATGAGGTCCAACATATTTAATGCCACCAAGCCACATGCATAGTGCCCCTAAACCGTGGTAATAATAATGCTCCAGTACATAAAATTCCTTGCTGACCAGGAACATCGAAAATGAAAACATAAAAGTTCCAAACCCAGTCACTCCAGTTTTGGGAATGAAGATACGCCACCATTCTTCTGGTATAAAGGAGAATATAACCTGTCGAAAATATCTAAATTATTGTAAATAAAAGTAATTTTTTTGATCAGTTATACAGTGACCGGCAGAAAGTTGGACCCATATGGAAAACTTTTTTATTATTGAAATTGTAAAAAAACTTTTTATGCTGATAGCCTCTGCATAATTGGTAACCTAAAAATTTGTTTTGACATTAGTCACGTGACTACTCGTTTGTCTGGAAAATTGAAAAGTATATATTTTGTAGTAAAAATCTGGTATTAGAGTACAAGATATTGAAAAAAGTGTTTAGATTTTAATTTTATGCTGGGGTGCAAAGTTTAAAACAAAAATTCAAGAAAAAATTATTTTTTTAAAATTTAAAATAATATCAAATGTTTACTTTCATGTTTCCATCAATTTAATGAAAATGTGTTAAATACCTATATTTTTATTATTGTTATTTGTTTTTTATTATTGTTATTTGCTAAAATTCAAAATTTAGCTTTTTATCATGTAACTGGGTGCGTCCACGCCCTGTATCTAGCAAACATATTTACCAATTATAGGTATTTATGGAACGATATGCTTACGAAAGGCAGTTCTTTCTAATTTTGAACAAGTTTTCACGTGTCTCCTGAAATTGCTCGTACCAAATTAAAAATTAGAAAAAAGAATTCTTGGAATCAATTTCTAAAAATAAATAAATTGATCCCAAGTATTCTTTTTTCTAATTGTCAATTTGGTAGGAGAAACTTTAGGAGACACGTTAAAACTTGTTCAAAATTAGAAAGAACTGCCTTTCGTAAGCATATCGTTCAATAAATACCTATAATTGGTAAATATATGTTTGCTAGATACAGGGCCGGGACGCGTTACATGATAAAAAGCTAAATTTTGAATTTTAGCAAATAACATTTTTTCAAGATTATAAAAATGTTTAAATAAAATGTTCAAATATTGGTTTTTAATCATTTAACACATTTTCATTAAATTGATGAAAATATGAAAGTAACATTTGATATTTTTTTAAATTTAAAAAAAATATTTTTTCTTGAATTTTTGTTTTAAACTTTTCACACCAGCATAAAATTAAAATCTAAACACTTTTTTCAATATATTGTACTCTAATACCAGATTTTCACGACAAAATATATACTTTTCAATTTTCCAGACAAACGAGTAGTCACGTGACTAATGTCAAAACAAATTTTTAGGTTACCAATCATGCAGAGGCTATCAGTATAAAAAGTTTTTTTACAATTTCAATAATAAAAAAGTTTTCCATACATTCTTTTATGTCTATGGTATGCACCTATCCCGGTATATGTAGACTCCTCTTTGCGTTAAATGAAATTGTTTAGAATAATCATAAAGTGTCCAAAATCCCTTATAACTTAATTATTACTACCGCCATAATGGAAAAATTATGAACTTTTCCGATTTTTCCTAAATTTCTCAAAAGTTGTGTACCATATACAAAAAATCCTTAAAGAAAAAAATTAAAGAGAACATAAAATTCACCATAAACAAGCTTATGAGCATCTTTTGCTAGAGTACAAGTCTAGCTAAGATAGGAAAAACTTTTTTTCAGCCTGCTCTAGAAAAAATTTGGACCCAAAATTTAGAAATTTCCATAATGTTTTAGGTTTGGAAAAAAGAAGTTTTTACTTCCACAGATGGACATCAAAGTAGTATCTGCAGAGATTGATGGCATTCAAATTTTAATTTTTGAACAAAATAGTAAAAAAAACTAAGACTAATGAATTCTCAAGCCTCAAGAAACCAATACTAGGTGGTACCATTAAATAAAAATAACTGATAAACCAAAAACTATTCTACTCTATATTACTTACTTTTCCCGGCTCCTGCCTAACTGGCCTATTTGCTGAGACTACACCTGCAGTATTCCCTCCCCCAGGTATCATTCCAGAGCCTCCAGTTTTTGAGCTGGTTGGCTCTGTGGGTCCAGATGCAGAGCTTCCCCTTTCCTTTTTAACAGGGCCAAGAAACACTTCAATTTTCGGATTATTAGGATCCTTCTGTGATAAATTTTCTATCCTGCTACTCTGCAAGTGATCGAACTGATATGTTCCCCAGTCCTGGTTATCGGGAGCTTCCATGTTTATAAAGAAAGAAATATTTAGTATAAATTTACATTTCTATAATATAATATGGCAAAAAACAGGTTGTTATCGAATCATATTTACACAATGGGTATCTATATTAAAGCCTCAAATTTCAATGGAATGCTCTATACTTATCATCTGAGTAGAAGCAGATATATACTATATGCATGCAAAGATAAAGTTAATGTACCTTACACCTGATAAGAACTATATAACTAGTAAAAATAAGGGCAATTTAAAATTAAAACTTCAAATTATACCCTGTACCTATTTGTTCTTCACATCGAAACGTTTTCTATATACTTATTTAATATACCTAGTTCAAGTTGGGCCACTACATCGTCTGTATAGTGCCACTTTGGACACCCAAAAAATTAACACAAGCATATAAGTACAAAAGATATCTATACCTACATAATATACTTACCATGTTGTAAAGGAATATGCTCCAAATGCAAGACAGGGCATTTGATAGCCCCTAATTTCCCAACTGGAGTAGCCAGAAAAGTTTTGCATTCCTTTGATAGACGACTTTGTAGAGTAGCATCTTTTTCCTTTTCAACAAGAACCTGCTTTAAAATCTTTTCCTCAAATTCAGCGCATTCTTCATAGCTGTGCACTATTATATTTTGCGATTTTTGTATTATTTTGATGCGCTTGTCTTTGTCAATGATAATTTCTGGCAGGTCTTTTAATTTATCACTACAATAAAACTTATTAAAATTAGCTAATTTGTGTTTAACAGTATAAAATAGCTTAAGTTTTGAGAACATTTCGTTTCTGGTTTTATAAAACGTCAAAACTCAAAACGAAAAATATGGCATATTACCGCCAGATTACATTTTTCAAATTTTAACCAATGACAGTTCTAAATTGTTTTGATTGGGCAGAATCCGAATCTTCTGGGAACAAGACCCGAGAAGAGCAACCAGTCTCACACCAAAATAAAGCGTGAATAACGTTTCGCAAATCGGAATAATCGAATTTGTTAAAAATTTGAAATAAAACCAGTGGCCAAGTTTGGTTTAAAGATCTTGCAGGGTCCACGCCACGACTATATTTATGGGGGCCCCATTAAAATGGTTGTAGCCACGCTATTGGGCCATGGGTAGGAAAGGAGGGGATCTACCTGAGGGCTATTTCTATATAGATATATAGATAATAATTTTCATAATACCTTGTAAACAGAGCTGCCATTGCCTTCTTTACTAAAAAGTTCTTCCAGTACCAGGCCCTTCGGAAAATTAATCGCCAGTATTAGGCACCAAGAGCACTTGGAAATTCTAAGAGCTTATTCATTGCCGTCTGATATTCAAGACGGCAATGGCTTATTGCATTTTTCAATTACCGAGGAAAGTAGTTTTGAGTGATTTTGACTGTTGTCTAAGGTTGTAAAGCACTTTAAATGGCGCGAAATTCAATTACGCAGCACTTTTTATAAAGGGCTTAAATTAACAAATATGGCCTAGTTTGCTTATAAATAACATTATTTAAGCTCGGTATTGATCTTATGCCTTTTTATGAGTTTGGGGTGTAGTATATATTATATCAAAATAATTTTATAATGCCCGTTATATCTATCTCCTCCCGTATATACCACTACCAGCAAGGTAATTTCCAAAGAGACCTGAAGAGAGAGAAACCTCTAGCTGGTTGTTTCATAGAAATTATCTAGCCGGTAAAGTCCATCAGGAGATGGATATATAACAGGCCTGATGACACATATTTAAAAAAAAATCTAAATGACGCATATTATTGTGCGTCTCATTCAACTTTTTAACATGAAAGATAAAAATGCCCTTGGTTGGAGCCAATGAACCAATACTTTCTCTCTGTCTCTATATAGTATTTCGACGCACAAATATGTTGAATAGAAGAATACTGGATAAAAAATCTTTACTTACCTACTTCAAAACATTCTTTATTCATTCATTTTTAGTTATTTTACATATCAGTTTTCTTACTTGATTATATTTTTTATTATTATATAATTATAATCTTCTCTCTAATAACCTCTCTAAAATCTTATAACCGACTAAGGGCCGCTATACCCATCACCTCTAGTAACTCTCTACCATCAGGAAGAGGTAATTTAAAAAGAAACTATTCGTTGAGAATTGTTTCCATAGAAATTATCTAGCTGGCTGGTAAAGTTAGCCGGAGATGGCTATAACAGGCTTAAGGCCCTGCAAGCTGTAAGTAACAAATTTTCTGTAATAAGTATCCCCGAAAAAATGGGACCACAATAAATTCACATATTCTGTTTATTACTTAAAAATGATCAGTCGCATTAAAAAATAAATAACATACGTATTCAAACTATTACATCTCGAATATCACTCCTTAATTTTTTACAAATAATTAAAGTTATCCTTGTGACGTCACGCAGTATAAATCGCGTGCCATGTATAGTACGGTTGGACGTCAGACGCCACAACCGCAAACTTTAATCGCCTTTATTTAATATAGAGAATTAAAAAAAAGGAAGTTGTGAACTGCGTATACATTTTCATGATATTAGCTTTCCAACCTTATTGAAGTTCCCTATCTTACCGTATTTAAAATATTTTCACTAAATCTACGTCTTTCGTATTTTTATCCAGTATATTAAAAGTGACAAACTGAAAGACATAACCTAAAAATATATTGATTTTCTTACAAAGATTTTAAGAAAGTACAAATCATATTTGTAAATTATTTTTAAAGTTTGCGATGGATTCAGCTTTATATAATGAAATTACACAGGTTGTACGAAATTTTAATGGTCTTACCAGGAATTGCGCTCAGAAAATGCAGGATTCTTTCCCAAAGTAAGTAGAATCTGTTGGTCGTTTTCGTCTTTTATTCCCATTTTAAGTTTTAAACTTTATAATACGTCTATTTCGAGAAGTATTCTGTCTCGTATTCTGCTTAATCAGGATTTTGTTGTTTACTTTTGTGAGGAGATGGCTTAAAAGGCAGAGTTCTTATGGCGTCAACAGGTATTGGTAGTTTACACAGGCACAGCGTAAGTTACTTATTGTTTAATCATCTGTTTAAACCTAGCCAGAATCTCGTTCAGGCGGGCTAGTTTATCAAAATTCAATAATTGCATCTGCACCAATCTGGTTTGTAAACGCCTGAATGTATGTGATCCAAAAAAAATTTTTTTGCCTAAGTAGTACACCTACCTACTAAAGTTTGAAATTATTATTATATCATTATAAAATATCAAAAAAGTACAGTACTAGTGAAGATATAAATAGAGACTAAGTACAAACATTTTGGACACTTATCCGTTGGTCTTTGATGTGCCCCACCTGTGTAAGTAATTAGTTTTTTATGCATACAGGATGTGCTTTATTAATATCAATCAATTGGCCATTGACCGAAGTCCTTCAGCCTTTTATACAGCATTATATGATATAAAACTATTTTTAAAAATTGCAGTAAACAGTTACAATGAAAATATTATACAAAAAAAAAATTGTTCATTAAATTGTGTAATAAACTATAAAATTTTAGTTCAAGTTTGTAATAGCCTGGAATAGCGTTCTTTCTGGATAAACCCTCTTCCGGTTGTGTGGAATATCGTTGTTGCACACATTGCATAGCCATTATATTTTCTGTTCGGTTAGCAAGTTCGGTGCTTAGTGCTACAAGTCTGGTAGCTATTGGTTCAACTTTAGTCAACTCATACAATCTTTGATTGGATGCATTTCAATTAGTTATAGAAAATACAAAGCTAGTTTCTTAACCAGTTTCCATTTTTTAGCATAAGTACTGATACTTTATACAGTATTCTAAGCTTAGAATATCAGAGAAAGATGCGAAGCAACTATGGAAAATGTCAGAACAATAAAAATAGATATTGGGAACTTTTCCAAAAAGGCATTAAAAGTAATGAACGCCCGGGAATTTTAGTGAAATTAGCAGAAATGTTTGATATTGCCCCTTGCCTCTTGGCAAAATTAATTTTGCAAAAGTATTTTGATGATCAAGAAGCAGAAAAAAATCCTGAAAAGAAGGAGTCAGCAGTTAATCTTAATCATTATCTGAAGAATACTTTTATGATTCCTGATTCTAATTTGGCATATGAAGTTTTCTTGGTAAGTTACTTTACTTCGTAGATAGATAAATCATGGGTGTACTTTGAAAATCGAAAACCTATTAGAGTCCACTTTTGGCTGACGGGTAAAGTATACCATTCTGTACATTTTTGTGAGCTGTATAACATCAAAAGCTTACTAAGCCTCTGTAAGGTAGAGCTGGGCCAACAAATATGGTTAATATTTTCTGAAGTCCATTGAAACCCCAACATAAACCTCTAAATTAGTTAAAATGAGATCTTTCAATCAAACATACTTGAAACTTTTAAAGTACCTCCACAATATTTATAAATATTTTCAAATTTTATTTTTTAGTGCACAGTTTTTGATAATCTGTATAGTCCGTTGGCTGATTTCATGAAAATGTAAGTAAAAACTGTTTTTTTTAACAAATTGGTACAATCTATTTTAGTAAATTTGCCATGATCCACAAAATAAAATCTTAACATATTTTTATATAAAATAAAAATCATTATTACGATTTGTAGAATTTTAATTTTTCTATAATAGTAGAAACATTTTGTCGTGTGCAACTTTGGCTGCCCTTATTGTTGGCCACCTGTGTGCAGTGCACACTTCACAAACGTAGTAGCGACGGTTCTGGCTAGCAGCGATTTTTATAGAAGTATTGTGAAAATATTATCAAACATTATAGACAATACATTTTTTGTACAGTACCTTCTTTAAAGAAATAATTAATTTGAAGGTCGCTAGGTCAACAATACGAAATCCGTCTTCACAAGGAAGCAGTCAGCTTGGGTTTAGCTTTTCGTGATGAAGAATATCTAAGAAAATATGGATATGATAAAACGCCAGATTTAAAACTTGAAGTTCCAGTGGCAGTGGACGGGTTTGTTATAAATTGGATCGAGAGTAAGGCCTTGTTTGCTGATGATGAAGTGCATAGGGAGTATATGAAGAATCAGTATTTAAGTTACTGGAATCGGTAAGTTTTAATTTATAATATAACTATATAGGCGAGTGCATTTATAATTTTATACATGTTGAAACTGCAAAAAATCGAAAGAAGCTGAAACCCTAAAAAATATTTAGGGAATATCTTCCAAACTAACATACTAAAAGTCCCCATTCGTCCGAGGGTGGCAACTTGGAAAAAACTCGGCCGCCATCTTGAAATTTGGTATTTTTTCCATTAAATCGCTAAGAACTAAAAAATGATACAGTTTATGAAAAAAATTAAGAAGTAAAAAATTGAAGAGCATAAAAAACTCTATACGCTGCCATTTTCAAAATGACAATATATCAAACTTTTAATGAGTTATGTTTTTTTTGAAACTAAGTATTGGAAGTAAAGTGTGATTTTGATACAAAAATGTATAAAAATATTTTCTTTTTTAGGTAATTATGTTGATTTAGTTTAATCATGGAGCTTATAACCTATACATCAAGACAAAAAAAAAATGTAATAATAATTATCTAACAACTCTTAATTCAGCCCTCCATTTTGCAATAACTATGTCTTAAAAACATGTGCTTTGTAACCTTTGACCAGCCACTTTTTTATAAAGCTTTTCAGATTGTCGCTCAAGCTGAAGAAAATAGTATTTTAAAGGATGTGGTTGTGAGATTAGGGGGCTTTCACCTTTTAATGTCCTATCTAGGGACTATAGGTTATATTATGGATGGAAGTGGAATAGATGAGTTGTTAAATATTATATACGCAAAAAATAGATTACCTTCTATTTTAAATGGCCATTCTTATGCAAGAGCTTTACGAGCCCATTTCTTAGTCCAACTGGCCCAAATAATGCTAATTCTGAAATCATCGACGCAAAGTGAAAGTGAGCAAGTAATTTTAAAATCTCATTATCTATCTTTAAATCCTCCCGTTTTAGACATATCTAGTGTCAAGCAACTTTTAAACGAACTTACTTCTAAAATTGAAGCAACTTCAGTAAACAGCAGAACAGCAAAATTATGGAAACAATATATTGAGCTGGTTGATCTCGCAAAATTATTTATAACGGCTGAAAGGACTGGAGATTTAGATTTACATTTATATGCTATTCAACAAATGCATCCATGTTTTTATGCATCCGGTCATTTACCGTATGCTAAAGCAATTCAGCTTTATTTGCAAAAAATGACCAAACTTAAAGATACTATGAGCGATGCGAACTATGTAAAATTTTAAAAAAAATTTTAAAAAATTTTACGGTTCGAAGAACTGATCACAGATTCTGGTCGGGCGTCTGGACAGATATGATAATCGAACAAGTAATAATGAGAATTCGAAAAAGCTGTCCATTTTCTCCAAGAGACCTGATTTAAGTATAAATAAGGGCAAGGGCCTGTCGACATATTAAGCACCGGTTCCCGCAGATCACCGAAGTCAAGCGGTGTCGAGCGCGGTTAGTACTTGGGCGGGTGACCGCTTGGGAACACGGCGTGCTCTTGCCTCAGGGAAGAGTGTAAAATGAATCGACACCTAGCCATCCTATTCACGCCGGACAGGCCGGATGAGATCGGATATTTCGTAGGATGAAGGTGCCGTTTCACACTCCCCAGTCGGTAGATCACATTTGTGGTCGATGACCGGTTCAAGATGGCCTACGTAGTCGGCGAACCGTAAAAAAAAAGTATAAATAATAAATCCCACAAAGTCCAGGTCTCAAAAATTTTTGAGACCGGGACTTTGTGGGATTTATTATTTATATTAATGAGAAGCTTAAAATCAGAGTGTGGTCTCACTCGTGGTAGGGGTATAACCAACAGCACTTTAACAAAATGGGTTTTGTCAATGCCTCAATGTGTAATTTTGTCTGATGCTTTGGAGAATTTTGCTAACATTAAACCTATATATTCTGAACAGCATACTGAAATGCGGATTTCAAGGGAAAAAAGAGATTGCTCCGACTTAGATAAATTAATAGACTGGTTAAATATGCATGACCCATTTACACATGATAATTCTTTTTTGATTTCTCTAAGCACCGGATTAGTAGCATCAGAAGACATAAATTGCGACAAGGCAAAAGAAGTTGGGGAAAAAATTCGATCGCAAACTTTTGGGAAATTGTTCGGAGATATATTCTGAAGAAGAAATATTGTGAATATTAATTAGGACTATTATAATGTAATATGGTATATTGTGCTATTAGCACTAATACCAATGTTATATTGCTCATACTAGTTTTACTAATATTGTTTATTACTATTATACGTATTAAAGGGACATACTTACTTTTTAATATAAGTATAAATATACCATATTATGTAAATAAAAGTCCTTAAACTTGTTCGTGTACTTACATTTTTGCAATTTAAAACCTAGAATATTTAATAAGGTAACGAAAATGTGTAACTATTTCACATTCGCATAAATACATATACTCGATCACACGAAATTAAAAAAAATTATAACTAACTGTCATTTAAATATAAAACAATTTAAAAAATGCCATTTGATAGATTTTTTTATGCTCTTTAATTTTGTTTACTACAGTTTTTTTGATAAATTGTATCGTTTTTGAGTTTTTAGCGATTTAATGAACAAAATACCAAATTTCAAGATGGCGGCTGATTTTTTTCCAAGTTGCCACCCTCGGACGAATGGGGACTTTTAGTAAGTTAATTGGGAAGATACTTCCTGAATATTTTTTAAGGTTACAGCTTCTTTCAATTTTTTGCAGTTTCAAACTTATCTGCACTGGAGTAATAAGAGTGTTATAGCATTCACACATTATACCTCTTAAAATGGATGACTCCTTGAGTGTCCTAGAGAAATACTTCATAGTTTTTTTTTATATCGATCATCTAAAAGTGGGATAAGGACCCTTAATGTCTCGCTTAATGTCTGTTTTCCTAGGACCTTCTATGAAAATGAGAAAAAAAACATGGTTAATTTGGCTAGAAAGCGCCGTATATCACACGCGTTTTGAAAAAAAATATTTCAACACTAGTGTTGAAATACAAGGCACACCATTTAATTTAAACATATGGTGCCAATTTGACAGACAACTCCTATTTATTAAAAAGATTAAACATTAGAAAGCATGTATTTGTCGAGTGATTCAGAATCAGAGTGTGAAAATACCCCATCTAAAATTATAAAAAATGTTATACTGGAAAATCTATTACCAGAAAAACAAATCGCGCTGAAGAGAGTGTCATGTATTAAACAATAAATCTTTATCGGTACCGATAGCGTAGAGAATAGAGCTTTAGCCTACAGATCTCAAGGTCACAGGTTCAAATCCCATCAGGAGTATTTGATTTTTTTTATTAAAACATTAAATAATGTATAGAATTATTTTCAATTGAAATCTTCCTTGTTGGGTGGATTTTTTAAGTTTATGTTTAATGCATTTTTCCTTGATTAAATTAAAAATTTTTCTTTATGGTTATTCAAAAAGTCAATCCAGAACTAGTTTTTCCTATGATAACTATATAAAATATGAAAAAATGAAAAAGTTATACTACAAATAAATCATCATAATCCTAAGTATGCTAATTTCAACACTATTGGTGATATATTTTTTTTCAACACTAGTGTTGAAATATTTTTGTTCCAAATCAAAGGCTTTTTTAATAATTCTTTGTGGTCGTAGGAAAAATAGTGTACATTACTTGTGTATAAGTGATTATTCTAAAACGCAGAGAATTTCCGCACTCGGCTGACGCCTCGTGCTAAATATCTCCTAGTTTGAAAAGTATCACTTTCATCACTTGTTATGTAATATACTATTGAAGGTTGGAGACAATGATGTTTCTTGAGTGATAGAAGAGTTTTGAACTTACATTGTCTTTATTTGCGTTCAAAAGAAAAGCAAGTAAAGACAATGCAAGTCAATAATACTCTCTCACTCAAGGATCCCTAAAATCAGACCGACGCTAATGGGGAAAACCGTGACTCAAAGTTGAAAGAGTGAAAGATATGGGAAAAGCGTGAGTGAGAGAGATGGTTGTCGTAACGTTGCCAAATATCAAACTGTCAAAACCACCAAATAAACATTTTTCTGACTAACGACTACCTTTGTATCTATTATGACATCATTTTTAGTAATGTTTTCTTAATGAGCAGTTATGAACCTTAAATAGACGTAAAATGAACGTTAACATTTTAGTTTCTCTAAGCGACGTCGTAGCGCTTATAGTTATTTTATGGTGAATAATTTGACGTCGGAGTAACGTCGGACTTTTTCTTCATTTGGACAAGTGTAATTTTCTAGAATTTGCGGACATCGTCTTTTCCACCTACCAAACTTGGTAAAAAGTGTCACTTCTTTTTTCGTCAGTTGCGAAAGACGAAATTTGTCGAAAACAACCTTAATTAAGGATGAAGGATTGTTTTCTGCGTTTTTCAGCTCTTTATTGTGAGCAAGTAGGCCATGTCCTTAAATAGCCTACCGCCATACTAATTACTCTTTATAGAAAAAAAGGTAAATTGGTTCCATCACAATTTCGGGTTAGTCAAAGTTGGATAAATTCAGGTGCATTAGCTAACTTTGCCATTTTCATGTTGATAAGGTGTGCAGCATCTCGCCGCACATTAAAGGAAAGTACTTTAAGTTTTGGAATTTTTAAAGTAAATGCCATTTCAACTAGCAACTATATGAATAAAACTTGTTTTTAACGCTTTCTTCGGATGGAGTTAGAAAACGAGCCAAAATGATTTTTTTTTCGTGTCATTTATAAAAAATATATATAAATGTTCGTTCATTTTAAGGAAAACACTTATTTTATTATCTATTGGTCACATTTGTCAGTAAAATACCCTTCACAAGCAAATTTTATTATCGAGCCACCCATAATATTATTTTATTTTATGGTATACCTACATCCTTTACCAAGACTGTACGACATTTTAATTTCTGCTCTTTGTTTTCTTTCTACAGATAAACAACAAATTAGGTTAAGTTTTATTTACACCAAGTAAAATTTGGTTCAACAGGGTACACTTCAACAGGAAGTTACCGACGTTTATAAGACCTAAATTTGTCTGCTTCATCGTGGTGCAAAAGCAGGTCCACACGTAGTCGTTCCGACGTCAGTTACCGACGTCCGGTTGTCTACAGCGACGTTAGTCAGACGTCTGAATGCTATTTGGGCAGGTGTACAGTAAATAAAACATGAATTTTGGAACTGACAGCAGCTGTGTGTGTGTTTAGTAAAGAAGACACAGTGGCGGCTCGCGGTCCTGAAAATGGTGTAGTACGGGTACTTAAACAAACATTGACTAAAAACCCGTGTAATAAAACGTCTCTCTTATCCTCATTTGTCCAACGACTGAATGGAGTTTCCAACAAATTACAAACTATGTCATTAATCGGCTTCATTTTTAAAACACACAACTAAGTAGGTACGTACACTACTGAATTAACTGATAAATAAAAACAAAACCTTTTAATCAGACGGTAAATCACGTAAAAACGATATCTATAACCGTAAGTTTCGCAAAGCCCCAAAATAAATACCTTAAGGTTAGGCGAACCAATGCTAAAGCAATGGTGCATATGACTGATCTACTTAAAAACACACGAAATAACGCGAATTGGAGTAGCACTTCACAGCTTTTTGTTTATTTTTAAGGTTTGGTCCTGGTCTAGTCATTTACTGGTTTGGCTATTTAAAAATCATAGTTGAACCGTCAGATAAACGTTTTATAGTACGGGATCATTTGCCGACCAATGTCGAAACATTGTTGGGAGCTGAAACAGCAGCTGTGGACCAATTAGATGCCCGTAAGACGAAAAACTTGAAAGAAAAGGACAAATGACATAGGGGCTTCTTTTCTAGGTTGTTTCGTTTAAACTTATTTTAGAAAGAGAGAGAATCAGAAGATTTTTTGTGTTTAACAGATGGAAAAAAAAATATATATTTATTAAAATCATTTATGCATGTAATGGGCTCTTTCACTATAATCGAATTTTATCATATTTAGCACTAACATCTTAAAAATATATCCCAATAATAAAAATCTTCCTAAAGTATCACAAAACTTTTTCTAGAAACAATTAAAAACACCGTGGAAAAGCTGGAAGTTTAAAAACATAATGCGAGAAGGGATGTACGTCATCCTATTAACCGCGCAATTATTCTTGTAAGTTATTCGGCGTTTTTTGCCGCGCATAAGTGCGTTTGAAGTTTTAATCTCCAAAATACGCAACTTTACAGCAATGGACTTTTTACCAGAACTAAGAACCTAGGAGTAGAGGAGGAGTAGTGTATCTCATTACCCCCTCCTCCTAAATACATATTATTATCATAAACCTCTAGATCGGCTGTAATAAACTCATGGACAAAATTATCGAATATTTTTTGTATTCATTATTATTTCAAAATTCATTTAAATAATCGCCGTAAACTTACATGTGCTGATATTAGTTATCTAGTAGGCTGATTACTTACTTGTTTTAACATATTTTGACGTTGCATTAACATTAATGGCGCATTTTATCAAAATCAATTAATTACATATTTTATGAAAAATTAAAAATATTTGATAATTGTGTCCATCAGTTTATTAAACTTATTTTAGTAAATGTTTGTATGTTATATGTGATATTCATTAGAGCCCTGCACGCGCTGGAATTTCAAGACCCGAGTCGGAATTTTACGACGCGGCACGGTCCGGTCTGTCAACCAAAACCGAACAACCCGGTCGGCCCTACAGACCCGGCTGGACAAGCAAGCCGGCCAGGCCTGGAAGGCCCGGAAAACATTAGGGCTTGGAAATTATTTCACAAATATTTCTTTAAAAAAGAGCACATAAGCAAACCATCGCTGACCCGAAAGACCGGCTGGCTACAAAAGACCGTTAAGCCCGGCAAGCTCGACAGACCAGGAAAAAATTGTTACGGCCCGAAAACCCGAATCTTTATTGATAAAGTGGCCGGGCCGCGTTATGGCCCGAGATGAAAACCCGGCCCGTGCAGGCGTCGAATAGCCATTAGGGACAGTTTTTTCCTTTTCCTTTCTTGAAGATAACTCGAAATTTAAATTAGATATTAAGGGGTATATCGATACTAATTTACTACCTACTCGATAGTGCTTACCTAAATCAAATAAAAATATTTTCGCTATACTTGTCGTAGTTATACAATTTTTGAGTTTATTAAAAAATCATTCCAAGAAGGCCACCGTTACAGGAACAGTAAAAAATAAGATAAATACTGTATAAACTTCACAAAACTCTGCTTCCATACACACTTATTTTTAAATAATAAATTGAAAATGAATATACCCTCTTTAAGGTTATGTTTTATTAGACCAAGCAACATGAAATTGATTTACAAAACATTCACATCTTTGTAAAATTTCTTCATTCGAGCTTTTGGTTAAAAATTGCAGTTATAAAAAATCAAAAGTTTGTTTTACAGTGACCCAATGTTCAAGACGATAGTCAAAAAAAAATTCGTCAAGGTGTTTTTTTTACTGCCTTTTTGATTGAAATGATTGATCAATTCGCCATATGATGGCTTCCAATTTTATATTCTGGTGAGTTTTTAGGTCTTGTCATTTAGCTTCATTTCTCTTTATGTCTGGGGGGCCCCTTTAAGGGCGGGGCCTCCAGGCTAGGCACCGAACTGCCCGGACATATGTCCGCATCGGTTCCTTATAAACAAAGCTTTGGGTCTTAATACGAGAAAAACAATACTAGAAATCAGTGGCGTAGACAGAAAATATGCTCGAGGGGAGTAGGACTTTTTTTTCTGTAAAGTCGGGGCTACATGTATTTCATGATATTGTCCTTAGTGAAGAAGGCGGAAAATGCCGCAGCGAAAAATTTTCTGGGCCACGCCCAAAGATCGATTAAAATTCACCTAGCTACTATCAAATTTCGAAAATTATATTATTACCTCTCCCCCTTTGCAGGGTCGGATTAAATTTGTTTTTGTAAAACCCTTTTTTTACTTTTTTTTTATATTCCCAGCTGGCTCTTTTTTTAAAAAAACATTTTTTATATTTGTGAAAAATATTAATATTGGTGTCGATCCAAAATTTTAACATAAGACGTATGTATGACTCTAACCAGCGTTTTTCGGGCTCGGTTTTTCATGATTAAAAATAAGGTAAATATCGCTCACCATGCCAAATTGATGATATTTTCAGAAATCATGTATTTTTGGAGCGTAGATCCAAGAACAGTTTTTGGTGCAAATGCTTAGGTTTTGAAATACTCCTTCTTAAGTGCCGTTTTGTATATTCATAAAAAGCATTCTCGTTTCTTCCCGCATTATTTTTTTTATTATAAATTATTCTTCCATAAAAAATGTTTCAATTAGAATGTTTACTTTAATTTTTCTCTTTAAAAATAAATACCTAATTGTTTTCTGTTTTTGTTCAAAACAGATTTTATTGCATTTGGTTATATTTTTATTGATTTAAAATGGCTCTAAAAAAGGGAAAACCGAACTAATACTAAAAAATATTATTTTTACTCGTTTTCCTTTAAAATTGCATCAAAAATCAATAACTAAAACGATATGCGTGTGAAACTTTAATCTCTATATAAAACAGGACTTTTAGAAGGAAAAGTTTGAAAGCTAAACGTTTCCTACAAGACCTTTGTAATCTAAGCCAAGAATACATTATTTAAAGATTTAAATTAAGAGTCCAAGCGTGAGACAAAAAATTAGGTTGCAATTAGATTTTTAGACCCGAGCTCCTAGGCTCGCGGCGGGGGAGGGGGGGGGGCTGCAGTCCCCCACCTAAATACGCCACTGCTAGAAAGACACATAAAATTAAATAAAAATTACAGGCACTACAATTATTAAAATAAATTACAGAATACACCAAAAATATAGTACATATAAAATAATGCAATTTGAATTTCGAGTTATTGCCTCTAGTATTATGTATAATATAAGATATTGTTATATTTATTATTGTGATAAATTTCGTAATTCATGCAAAATTACAAAGAGAAGGTTGTCACTTAACTACATTCTACAAATCCATTACTGTAATTAACTGACACATTTTTTACCTGATAATTTTACCTAATTGCTGGACTATTTGATTTATTGAATTTATTTTATGTATACATATACTTTTACATTTTATGAGGTTAACAGGAAAAACCACACCATGAAAATGAAGTTTTTGTACAATTATGTATTCATTATTTGAGTGTTGAGATCATTTTCTTAAATTTTAGCATATAAAGTGTCGCTTTTTAAAATTAAGTAACAAAGTAAAAATAATACTATTTATTCCAGTCGGAAGCTTTTTCTTTAAAATCAGACTTTGTAGCAATTTATCTTCATAATGACTAAAGACAACGTGTAAACCATCCATCGCTTTTGGGTATTTTCCTACGACCACCTATGAAAATGAGAAAAAAAGCACGGTTAATTTGACTCGAAAGCGCCGAATATCACACGCGTGTTGAAAGAAAATATTTCAACTCTAGAGTGGTAATACAAGGCACACTATATAATTTAAACATGTCATGCCAATTTGACAGACCACCCCTATTTATTAAAAAGAACAAATTTTAGAAAGCAGTAAGTGTTTAACTTATTTTTCATGCATTTGTCAAGTGATTCAGAATTAGAGTGTGAAAATACGCCATCTGAAATTATAAAAACTTTTAATAATATACTGAAAAATCTATTACCACAAAAACCAAATCGCCTGAAGAAAATGTTATGTACCTACATATTCAACAACAAGTATTTATTGGTAGCCATAGCGTAGCGTAGAGACTATAGCTTCGGTCTACAGATAGGAAGTTCACAGGTTCAAATCCCTTCAGGAGTATTTGACTTTTTTTTATAAAAATATTAAATAATTTATAGAATTATTTTGAATTAAAATCTTCCTTGTTGGGTGGATTTTTTAAAATTATGTTTAATGCATCTTTCCTTGAAATTTAAAATTTTTCATTCTGGTTAATCTAGAAGTCAATCCAGGATTAGTTCTTCCTCTATGTTATATTATTATAAAATATGAAAAAATGAAAAAATTAAACAAAACAAAGGATACGCCTATTGACAAACTATGAAATCAGATATTAAGTGGAACATAATCCTAAGAATGCTAATTTCAACTCTAGAGTTGAAATATTTTTTTTCAACTCTACAAATCAAAGGTTTTTTTAATATTTTTTTGTGGTCGTAGGAAAAATAGTGTACATTACTCGTGTGAAAGTGATTATTCTTAAACTCGGAGAATTTCTCCTCGTTTGAAAAGTATCACTTTCATCACTTGTTATGTAATATACTATTTCCTCTGCCAAGATAAAAAAAATTCAAAAATAGTTGCAAAAGTAAGGGCCCGAGATAAAAACCTGGACCGTGCAAGCCTCTAACTAACTCTAGCTAACTAAAAAAGAAAACGACTGTGTTTTAAAGACTGATTTAGTAGCTTTGAAGCGGTTTTAAGTAGTTAAACCTTGTTTTTATTAGAAAATTACTTTTACCTTAACTAGATTATTTACTCAATTAAGTTCATATACTCTGTCCGTCTGCCGTCTAATAGTGTATAATATTTATTCTAATTGGGCACTAATTAAAAATATAGCCGCTGTTTTGAGGTATATTTGTAGTAGTTTGTAGGCGTTAACAAAATGTTGTTAAGTGTCTATTTAACACATGTTAAGGGTAATCATCAGCTAGAAAAATGACTGCTTTGCACACTAGCAGCCCGTGTTTAATAATTATATTTCATAGTTTAAACCTTATCATGGGCCTTACGAAGGAACACATAACTTTATTGAATAATTTATTATTGATTGATACCTTCCGAGCAGTTATTACAGAATGGTTTTAACAGGATGACGTCTTCGTTCATTTTTGATTTACAAGTGAGTCATTTTTTGAACGAAATGTTTCTAAACCAGTGGACAGGGAACTGAAGCGAAATTGAGTGGTCTGCCAGATCACCAGACTTTACCCCTTTGGAGTTTTAGTTGTATGTTATTTTGACAGATAAATCCATTAACTCCTATGTAGTCTTTTAAGGGGCTATTTGATTCTGTAAAAACATACAGGATGTTCTGTCAGAGCTGGGCAGTAATTGCCTCGAAAGGGATTGAAAAAATGCTTCAAACACAATGGTACTTCGAGCACAGTGCTGGCAAGCACTTTTAAAATACAGTGCTCGGCAATTGGTAATGGAAGCCCTTTATAAAAAGTGCTTGGTAATGGAATTTCGCATTTCAAGCCATTTAAAGTGCTTACAAGCACTCAAAATTAGTTTCCTGGGTAATTCGTACGAACTGACGCGCAAGGTGCTTTTTCTAGCCCTAAATAAAATAGTTGCTAGCATGCGTTGCGATCATGTTTCTAGCATATGATTCCTGGCTGATAAAAATATGATTATCAATGTAATAAATGTTATGAGCCTTAGAATGATTTTTTTACTTATGTTTTATGTAAGTATGATGTTTTTGTTATAAATTGCGAAGCCAAGAAAAGTTACATATTTCAGAACCCATTACATTGTACCATTTAGTGCCGGTAATGCAGCAAACTATAATAGCTGCGTTATTGTTATGAAAAATACGCAAAAACTGTTATTACAAAAGTTGAAGAATAACAAATGATTAACAACTTAAAATAATTTTTGACTCTGCAGGGTGGCGCAAAAACGCGGAACGAAAAATGTAATTACTTTTTAAACGGAACACCCTATATTTTATAGCGTTTTTAAATTCTGGGAATTAAAGTACGTAACTTTGCTATAATGTTTTCTGACTCGCGTCTATATCCCAACCTATTGCAAGTACACTGCGCATATCAGGTGGCTAGCGTAATGAAGGGACATTTAACATATAGGTAAAAATGGATTTAATTATTTTTTTACGTCACGGTGTTGAGTCATAGTCGAGGTGTTAACTTTGCTTACAAGAACAGTTTGCCAGTTTATTAATTTGTGGCCTTGTGGGGCGCAATTAAAATGGAGGGGCAGGTTATTAATCAGTAAGTTTTGTTATGGCTGCGGCTGTCACAAACTGTTAAATATTTTGTGGCGGTATCGAGCACCTGTAAAGTAAAAACCTAACCGTCATTTTTTAAATTGTAGAACAGTTTATGTGTACACAGACTGTGGGATGAAATGTACAAAAACAAATATTAATGATGCAAAGAAAACACAAAAAAAAGAGAATAAAGTGTTTGATTTAAAAATATAAATAGAATACCGTAATATTAAAAATTTTATTAATTAATTAATTGCTATATCAATCGTATTTTACATGTAATAATTAAACTCATTTCTACCTATGTAAATTTTTCCGTATTCCGCCATCTCGCTATACGCCTGACATGCGCAGTGTGCCTGCAATAGATTGGGGTATAGACACGAGTCCTCAAAGGTGGAAACCGTTTAAGAATAATGACATGAAAATTGTTGCATGCCTTACAACCGATTTGTTGTAAATTACAGTGATTTTAAAGTGAAAATATTTGTCCCAGTGGCGTCGCACGGAATGGGCCTTACGATAAATATTCTATATTTTTATTTCTAAGATTTTTAAATTTTAAATTACATTTTTTGAGGTTCTAGAGTTTTTAAAAAAACCTTTTGTTTTATTTACATAGTAAGCACAGTTTTCGAGTAAAATGAATTTTAAAAACAACGCATTTTACAATCCCTCGGATAATCCATATGGATAAGTTCAGATAATTCCAAAAGTTACTCTTAACAATGTAGCAATATCTGAAAGGTCTCAAAATAATATAAATAGTTTTTATAAACAATGTTTCGAGTATCATAAGTTGCAGAATATAATTTTTTTTGTAATATAACGTTTGAAATTACCTTATCTCATATGGATTATTCTTAAATACGTACCATTGCGCCCAAAAAAAAAAACTGGGACAGCAAAATGTAGTTTAATCTCCCAGACTATTAGCTTGTTTTGAAGTTGTCAATTTATTTGAAAATTTAATTTTGTGACGGACAGTGACGTGTTAAAAGAAATATTTTTTGAAATGCCCGCGTTACCCACTGAGCAAAAGCGAGCATTTACACTCGATTGAGAGATGGGCATCAAATAAGAAACATCGCGGATGAATAATTAAGGATTAGCAAAAATACCGTGTTGTTAGCTAAGCACAAAATTACAGAATATGGAAGTATTGTAAGAAAAGCAGGTTCTGTTCGCCCAAAATTTCGAATGACGGCCAAGATATAGAATTTATTAATTTTCTAAAAGATCATCCCTTCGAAACAGCAATAAAAGCTAAAGAAGAAACACATTTTTCCTGGTCTGGCTAATACAGCGCGTAGAAGAATTCGTAGTTCGAATATAAAAAGTTGTTCTGCCAATAAAATATTTTTGACCGAAGCAAACAACAGAGAAGAGTAGAATTTGCTTATGAATATATAAATCAAGGTAACATATGGGAAACCGTAATATTTTCCGATGAAAAAACCTGTCGATCATGCAATAACGGAAAAATCCGCTTTTATGGGTACGAGATACGATGAAAGATATCGAAATAAGACTAATCAAATCGGACGCTTTTCTATAAACGTTTGGGACTGGATTAGTGCAAGGGGCCCAGGAGTTTACCAAATAGTGCAGGAGAGACTCAATACACCATTATATTGCAACATATTTAACCAAATTATGATACCATCTGTCGACGCAGTATATGGCCAATATTTTATATTTCAACAAGATAAAGATAAAGCCTGCATAGTTCAAAATTATTTAAAAGAAAATCAAATTCGTATTCTGTCGTGGCCATCGAAAAATCCGGATATCAACCCAATTGAAAACGGTTTGGGTGAGATGGCAAAATTTATATATAAAAACAACTTCCAGCCTAGAACTCGAGATGAATTAAGCCAAAAGATAATGGAAGCATGGGATGCAATAACGCAAGAGTATACGAGAAACCTAGTGTGACGTTTACAAGCCTTAATCGATAATAACGGTGCAACTACCAAATATTGAAAAACATGTTATTATATTAAGATTTATGTTTTACCTATCTATTATTGATCTATAATACCTTAGAAACGGAATATGTTATGATAGCAATAATACCTGCTATCACACCTAGGGCATTATAAGCGGGCATTATGATAATGCCCGCTTATATTACCCTAATGCGCTAATATGGAAATTTTATTGCTTATCCAATTTTATTTCTCTCACAATAAAGATCAAGTTTATACAAAAAATAATTTTTTCTTTAAACAATACTAAAAATTAAACTTTATTTCCAAAATAAAACTTTTAAAAAAGATATGAGACGATGGTATTGCGAAATGTCTATATTTTCATAGACCATCAACGTAGACCTTAGGGTAGAATACTTGGTCCAGAGAGAGTTCGGACTGTATTTTTCCGACTAAAAATAATAAAGTTTGTTAAACATATGTATTAAAATAAAATCAATAACTTACCAGTTCCTGGAAATATGCCATTAAAACATTTTCGGTTATTTGAAGAATTGTGTTCGTATCTTTCCAAATACCAAATATGCCATACTCCCGATCATACTGTTGCCTTGATTTAACTGGCAAAAGATTTTCGGTCGCTTTTATGACCTTTTCTCTTATATTTTGTGGAATTTCTTCCATTTTGAGCAAATCGTTAAATAAAAAATGCCAACTGACTAACTGACAGAAACATCAAAGTCAAACTTAACACCAGTCATTATCTACTTACGTATACAGGTACAGGTGCAACTTATTTTTTATATTGCGAATAAATAATGTAATTAGTCATTGAAAAACTCTTTTTTAGGTAAAACATAAAGCATTGTATGCACCACGGGCTTTACTGGACTATAATGCCCATCAGGCAGAAACCTATCCCTCGGGCCAGAGGCCCTCGGGCTATTTCTACCTTCAGGGCATTATAGTCCCCGTAACGCCCTTGATACATAAATAGCTATTAAATTTATAGAAATATAATATTAAAAAATATTGTTTTATTTTTGTTCATTTCAAAACACTATACGTGTATTTTCATTTTTCCTCGTATTTTTAAAAATGTATTGTTGTTTTGGTGTTACACCTTTTCACTTTCATAACTACAATTATAACAACAATGATAACCTTTCCCCAATAGATTTTAAATATTCCTTATAGTCAAGGAGCTACTTTACAACAAAAATTTTGCTGTCCCAGTTTTTTTTGGGTGCAATGGTACGTAAGTTTTTAAAATGAATTTACTCGAACACGGTGCTTCCTATCGAAATAAAACAATAGTATCTTTTTTTAAAAACAAACTCTAGACTTTCAAAAAATTACATTTAAAAATCTTAAAAATAAAAAATATAGGATAATATTGACCGTAAGCCCCGCTCCGTGCGACGCCACTGGGAGAAATATTTTCACTTTAAATTCATTGTACCTAATTTAAAACTTATCGGTTGTAAGGCATGTACCAATTTCCATGCCTTTATCTTAAACCATTTCCATGCTTTCACAAAAAAACTTTCCCCTTGACCATCTTTGAGGGGCTCTAGCCCCCTAAAAAAGCATTTCTGGAGGTATGTTTATGATATATTTTTGTCATATTTTTGGATGTACCATCGCGCCGATAAAAAACTGGGACAGGAAATTTTTCTATTTTCTCCTAGACTATTAAGAATAATTTTACATCAAGCCTGGTACCAGTAAAATGTCATGAAAATTTGCATGTCAATAAAGATTGTCACTTTATGATTGACTCGTCAACCATACAATCATATATTATTTGTAAATATGCCACAATTAACCCCCCAGCAAAAGGCAATTATTTATAGTCGGTTGCGAGATAGTGTTGCTATTAGGGATATTGCAGATGAACTGGGAGTAAGCAAGAATACCGTGCTATTGGCAAAACAAAAAATAGCAAGACATGGGACTATTATTAGGAATGCAGGTTCTGGTCCCCCTAAAATTTCTACTGATGATCATGATAGAAGACTGGTTAATTATCTAAGGGATCATCCCTTCGAAACTGCAATCAAGGCAAAAGAAGAGACGAATTTTCCAGGTTCTGCAAATACCGCTAGAGACAGGGTTCGAAATTCCGATATACGAAGCCGTTGTGCTGCCAATAAAAATTTTTTAACGGAAATAAATAAACAGGGCAGGTTAGAATTTGCACATGAATATATTAATCAAATAAATTTATGGGAAACAGTTATATTTTCTGACGAGAAAACTTTTCAGTCATGCAATAATGGGAGAATTCGGGTGTATAGGCCTTCCGGTATGCGGTATGATGAGAGATACACCCACAAAACCAACCAAAGTGGGCGTTTCTCCATAAATGTTTGGGGCTGGATTAGCGCTATAGGACCAGGACTTTGCCAAATCGTCGAAGGAAGACTAACTGCAGCAGTATACGTTAATATACTAAACGAAGTGATGATACCATCGGTAAACGCTGTATACGGTCAAAATTACACATTTCAGCATGATAATGCTCCAATACACACAGAAAATAGCATAGCAGTTCTTCTTGGGCTTCGAAGAGTCCCGATTTGAACCCGATAGAAAACATTTGGGGTGCCATGGTCAAATCTATGTATAAACATGATTTTCAACCTAGAAACAGGAATGAATTACGTCATAGGATAAATCAAGCTTGGGATGAAATAACTGTCGAATTATGTAGAAACTTAGTTTTAAGTATGCCACAAAGGCTCCAAAAAGTAATAAACAGAAATGGTTCTATGACCAAATATTAATTTTGTGTTGTTTTGACAAACTTTGTGTTCGCAATTTTTTTCTTTTTATTAAATGTATTTTATTACCTGTATTAGCTTTATTTATTATTTTGTGGTAATGGTAAATATAATAATTTATAAAATATTTGACTTTAAAAAAATCTAATAAAATTACTTTATCCATATTATATGATGTCTCTCAAATTTAACCACCCCGTATCGAAAAATACAAAACATTCCATTATGTAACCTAGGTTACTTTTTAAATTTTGAATGTTTTTCCTTTTTAGCTCTAGACACCTTTTATAGTCTAGGGGATATGTATTTCTTACATTGTTTTTGTAAATCTCTTGTCCCAGTTTTTTATCGGCACAATAGTACCATTGCGCCCAAAAAAAACTGGGACAGCAAAATGTAGTTTAATCTCCCAGACTATTAGCTTTTTTATTTGAAGTTGTCAATTTAATTTAATTTTGTGACTGACAGTGGCGTGTCAAAAGAAATATTTTTTGAAATCGTTAACCACCGAGCAAAAAGAGCTCATTTACACTTGATTGAGAGATGGGTATCAAATAAGAAACATCGCAGATGAATTAGGGATTGGCAAAAATACCATACCATGTTGTTGGCTAAGCACAAAATTGCAGAATATTGAAGTATTGTAAGAAAAGCAGGTTCTAGTTGCCCCAAAATTTCGAATGACGGCCAAGATATAGAATTAATTAATTTACTAAAAGATCATCCATTCGAAACAGCAATAAAAGCTAAAGAAGAAACACATTTTTCCCGGTCTGGCTAATACAGCGCGTAGAAGAATTCGTAGTTCAGATATAAAAAGTTGCTGTGCTGCCAATAAAATATTTTTGACCGAAGCAAACAAATAGAGAAGAGTAGAATTTGCTTATGAATATATAAATCAAGGTAATATATGGAAAACCGTAATATTTCCCGATGAAAAAACCTTTCAATCATGCAATAATGGGAAAATCCGCGTTTATAGGCGTTCTGGTACGAGATACGATGGAAGATATACAAATAAGACTAATCAAAGTGGACGCTTTCCTATAAACGTTTGGGGCTGGATTAGTGCAAGGGGCCCAGGAGTTTGCCAAATAGTGCATGGGAGGTTGAATGCACCATTATATTGCAACATACTAAACCAAGTTATGATACCATTTGTCGATGCAGTATATGGCCACGGTTTTATATTTCAACAAGATAATGCTCCTATACATAAAGCTAGCATGGTTCAAAATTATGTAGAAGAAAAAAATTTCGTGTTCTGCCTTGGCCCTCGAAAAGTCCGGATATCAACCCAATTGAAAACGTTTGGGGTGAGATGACAATATTTATGTATAAACACAACTTCCAGCCTAGAACTCGGGATGAATTAAGCCAAAGGATAATGCAAGCATGGGATGCAATAACGCAAGAGTATACGAGAAACCTAGTATTAAGTATGGCACGACGTTTACAAGCGTTAATCGACAATAATGGTGCAACTACCAAATATTAAAAACATGTTATTATATTAAGGTTTAAATATGATTAAAATGAATTAATATTTATTGGAACATAATATTAAAAAAATTTATTTTATTTTTGTTACATTTTAAAACACAATATATGCGTATTTTAATTTTTCCTCGTAATTCTAAAAATGTGGTATTGTTAAACCTTTTCACTTCCATGACAACTATTATAACAACAATGATAACCATTCCTCAATAGATTTTATATATTCCTTATAGTCCAGGAGCTACTCTACAACAACAATTTTGCTGTCCCAGTTTTTTTTTGGGCACAATGGTACTTGACGCTCTAGAAATGTTGCACGCTAATTTCGGAACACCATAAAATCAGACACATAAAAAATTGAACATATTCAATTCGTATTGCTGGTAATGGTAACAAGGAATAAAGCACAAATAGAAACATTTTTAATGCATTATCATCATCATCATCATCATGTCACCTTTGGGTCATTTATGAGGAGTGATTACCCCCCCTCCCCCTCCTCTTTCCCCCGATCCGTCCGTCCGTCCCGCCTTGCTGCAAGGTGTTTATGTTTTCCAGTCATTTGAGGAGAAATGGTTAGGCCACTGGACGCAATAAAAAGGGGCCAACTCTACTGACGACCTATAAAAAATTACATATAGTGGTCGTTGCCAGGCTCGAGCCCCCCTGAATCCATTTAGATACGCCACTGCTAGCTAATAACAGCTGAACTTCTAATTATTAGTTGGTTATTCTGTGGTTAAAGCTAAACATTACCCAAAATAGATAACCAGATAAGAGCATAATTAAATACAACATAGCCACCAAAACATCAGTGAAATCAAAGCTGCTGGTTTAAATTGACTGATTTGTCAGACATCCAGTAATTTTCATTTAGAAAATCGTATTTATAAAAAAGAAACGAATCTAGCGAAGTCCGGAAGAAAAATATTTTTAAATTGTGCGTGTGCCAACTGGATTTTTCCGACTTTCCAGGTAAAAGCTGAATATTTTCCTTTAGTTATTTTTGTCGCCTTAAATAAATAATAGTTGCAGCAGGAGGCAAAATATAGAATAAAAAGTTATTAAAATTCTTTTGATCTTAAAGTTTATGAAAACATTAATTTCCACATAATAAACTTATTTTTAGAATAAGTACAAAGTATAAAGCTGCAAACATTATTAAAATAAATCCTATAAAAATTGATTTTGAACTAAAAGGATGACACCTCGCAGCAGAGCTTAGCAGTAATTGCATAGAAAATGCTTGCAAAATTACTTTAAGAACAATAGTTCTTTAAGCACGGTGCTTGCAAGGACTTTGAAAATACGGTGCTCGGACCTTTATACCAAGTGCTTGGTAATTGAATTTTGCATTTAAATTGCTTGAAAGCACTCAAAATTACTTTCCTCGGTAATTGCAAGCACTTGAGAATGTTCAAAGTGCTTGATATCTTAGTTTTTATTCTCTATTTAGAAGTAACAACATGTAATAGTATATTACATAACAAGTGATGAAAGTGATACTTTTCAAACGAGGAGATATTTAGAAATTCTCCGAGTTTTAGAATAATCACTTTCACACGAGTAATGTACACTATTTTTCCTACGACCACAAAGAATTATTAAAAAAAACTTTGATTTGTGAAAAAAATATTTCAACTCTAGAGCTGAAAAAAAATATTTCAACTCTAGAGTGGAAATACAAGGCACACTATTTAATTTAAACATATGATGCCAATTTAATAGATCGAAAGGTCACAGGTTCAAATTCCATCAGGACTTGGCTTTTTTTTATAAAAACATTAAATAAATTATAAAATTATTTTGAATTGAAATCTTCCTTCTTGAATGATTTTTTTTATTTAATCAAGGAAAGATGCATTAAAAATAAATTAAAAAAATTCACCCAACAAGGAAGATTTCAATTCAAAATAATTCTATAAATTATTTAATGTTTTCATAAAAAAAGTCAAGTGGTCCTGATGGGATTTGAACCTGTGATCTTTCGATTCGTAGGTCATGGCTCTAGTCTCTAGGCTATAGCGACCCATAAACATTTTCTGCTTAAGTTTAATATATGACATTTTCTTCATCGGGGCTTTTTTTGACTGGTAATAAATTTTCCAGTATATTCTTAACTTTTTTATAATTTCAGATGGCGTATTTTCACACTCTAATTCTGAATCACTCAACAAATACGTGATAAATAAACTAAACTGCTTTCTAAAATTTGTTCTTTTTAATAAATAGGTGTGGTCTGTCAAATTGGCATCATATGCCTAAATTAAATAGTGTGCCTTGTATTTCCACTCTAGAGTTGAAATATTTTCTTTCAACACGCGTGTGATATTCGGCGCTTTTGAGCCAAGTTAACCGTGCTTTTTTTCTCATTTTCATCGGTGGTCGTAGGAAAAAGCGTTTCCTTGGTTTACAATTTTACCCCGGAAGCTTAAGTCTTTGCGGCAGTTAAGGCAGATTACGTGAAAAATTAAAAAAATAAAATTATCCAAACAAAGTATTGTTTCTTTTAGGGACAAACATTTTTTAGTGTCCCTCGTATAATCTAAATTCCTATTCGAAATTCCATGGCGTTTAAACTAGTTCTCCTTTCAAGGATCAATATACATATATTTTCCTACGACCACCTATTAAAATGAGAAAAAAAAACACGGTTAACTTGGCTCGAAAGCGCCAAATATCACACGCGTGTTTAAAAAACCGGGTCCGATCGACTTAAGAGACAGTAGATTTTTCGAAATTTTTTTTTTCTAATATAACGTCGTAGACATATAAAATAGTAAATATCACCAAAAAAAATTGCGCGGTATCGAGTATTTCGACCAACATTAAGCCACAAAATATTTCAATATTAAACTTTTTATAATTATAAAAACTAGCTGGTGTCATGTTTATTAAATGATAGATGACAGCAACGTTGTCAGATTGTATAAGAAATATGTAAAGTCAGGAAATAATAGTCAATAGTAACATGAACAAAAAAAATGCCCTGTTGAACAAGTTCTATAACCCGCCCCAATACACCGTTCGGAGCTGAACTAAGGATTCGGTAATCTGCTCTAATAGGGGTATTAAGGTAGGTTAGCACGTGGTTAACGGGATTTTTTTTGTTATACAATACGTCGCGTCACGATGAAGTTAAATTTATAAAAAAAATTGTTATTAAATATGTAAATAAACAATTGAAACCCTAAAACGGTGTATTTTGGCGGTTCAGAACTTGTTCAACAGGGCATTTTTTTGTTCATGTTATTGACTAATATTTCTTAAACAATCTGACAACGTTGCTGTCATCATTTAACAAATATGACACCAGCTAGTTTTTACGATTGAAATTACAAAAAGCTTCATTTTGGTCGTAGGTAAAACATTTTTTTACCAAAAATACTCGATATACCGCAAATTTTTTTGGTGATATTTACTATTTTATATGTCTACATTATATTAAAAAAAAAATTCGAAAAATCTACTGTCTCTTAAGTCGACCGGACCCCAAATCTTTATTGGTATCGATAGCGTAGAGAATAGAGCTCTAGCTTACAGATCGCAGGGTTACAGGTTAAAATCCAATCAGGAGTATTTGACTTTGAAATAATTTATAGAATTATTTTGAATTGAAATCCTCCTTGATGGGTAGATTTTTTAAATTTATGTTTAATGCATCTTTCCTTGATTAAATTTAAAATTTTTCATTCTGGTTAATCTAGAAGTCAATCCAGTCAATTCTATGATAATAATATATAAAATATAAAAAAATTAAAAAGTTAAACTACAAATAAAGGACAAGTCTATTGACAAACTATGGAACCAGATATTAAGTAGAATATAAACCTAAGTATGCTAATTTTAACACTAGTGTTGATATTTTTTTCAATACTAGTGTTGAAATATTTTTTTCACAAATCAAAGGTTTTTAATAATTCTTTGTGGTCGTAGGAAAAATAGTGTACCGGGTGAGTCAACGATTGCGCGGAGTAATTTTATGCCTTGAAGATAAAATTTGTCGACAATAAACTTTTATGTTAAGGTATGGTTGGATATCAGGCACATTTTAAAAATATTTTGAATTATACAGGGTGCGCCCAAAAAGTAGGGTGTCAAAAAGGTACATTTTTTTAAATGGGACACGCTATATATTGTATTATTTTCTGATTCCTCACAAAATTCTACGCTTATTTTGTAAATGTCATATGTCTAAATTCAATAGTTTTTGAGATATTGACGGTTAAAATATGGCATTTTCAGACTTTGACAGGCTGTAGCATTGGAACGGTTCATCTTAGAGAAAAATGATTTTCCCCTCCCATCTTAGTTTTTTATTCTCTATCCAAAGAAACCAACCTCCGGTTTACCATGTTAAACCAAAAAACCGGTTTTAACGGTTTAACATGTTAAACCGGAAGTAGTAACGTTTAGTTAGAAAATAAAAAATTAAGATAGGGAGGTGAAAACCATTTTTCTCTAAGATGAACCGTTCCAATGTTACAGCCTGTCAAAGTCTGAAAATGCCATATTTTAAACTTCAATATCTCAAAAACTATTGACTCTAGACATTTCACATTTGCGAAATAAGCGTAAAACTTTGTCAGGAATCAGAAAATAATACAATATATAGGGTGTTCCATTTAAAAAAATGTACCTTTTTGACACCCTACTTTTTGGGCGCACCCTGTATAATTCAAAATATTTTTAAAATGTGCCTGATATCCAACCATACCTTAACACAAAAGCTTATTGTCGACAAATTTTATCTTCAAGCCATAAAATTGCTCCGCGCAATCGTTGACTCACCCGGTACATTACTCGTGTGAAAGTGATTATTCCAAAACTAGTAGCATTTCCTCTCCTCGTTTCAAAAGTATCATTGTCATCACTTGTTATGTAATATACTATTAACTTACCCTCGTATCTGATTAAATGCACCAAATGTTTACTTAATTTAAATTCAGGTTTTTCGCCGACGAAACTGGAATCAAGTCAAGGATTCCACTGTCTTTGAACTTTGTTTTGAATACAGATTGTTCTCAAAGTAAACAAGCACTCGGCTCGAGAAGCTCGAGATAGAAATAATAAATAAATAAAGTTAAAAACTTTTTGCTCGAACGTCGTAGCTCAATATCTAAAGGTTTGATGGTGCCAAATACTACTTTACAATTTTTGTAGTGGAAAAGTTATTTCGCAAACGCGTTCCGCTTTCACAGTTGTGCAGTAGTTGTGCAGGAGCGTGAATGTGGGAAAATCAAAACATGGAAAAGAAAAACGAAGATATAAAAGCCATTCATAGTCAGCATGCGAGGATTTTAAAAGAGGTGAGTTTTCTTTTTTATAATTTTTTATTTTCGATTTAATTTCTTTAAAAGCTTAAGCCCGCCGGTCCGCGGTACTATAGTCGCTTTTTTAGTGTAGTTATTTCCTCGGTGTGTAAAGAAGTTATTTTATGAAAATACCTCTTATCAAAGAAATGTTTACAATGATTGGACCAGGGCTTTTCGTAAATAAATATTTATATATAAAATAGTGGAATTTAGTGCCCGTTAAAATATATTGAAAGAAACTTAGCGGCAAGCGGACAGAGTAGTGTGTCTTATCTTTTGCATTAAAGTACACAGAGACGCTAAAGGCAGCGGCGTATGTAAAGCGGAGGGGGGGGGGGGGAGGAGCTGCCCTTCCCAAGCCTAGGAGCTCGGATCTAAAAGTCTAATTGCAACCTAATTTTTCATCTCACGCTGGAACGCTTAATTTAAATCTTTAAATAATGTATTCTTGGCTTACAAAGTAGTAGGAAACGTTTGGTTTTTAACCCTTTTCTTCTAAAGTCCTGTTTTATATAGAGATTAAGGTTTCAGACCCATATGGTTTTAATGATTGATTTATGATGCAATTTTAAAGGAAAACGAGTAAAAAGAGTAATATTTTATAGTATTTTTTTATTATATAATTGTCTGTTCCGTTTTGCCTTTTTTAGAGTTATTTTAAATCAACAAAAATATAAATCATGCAATAAAATATTTTTACAGCAAAAACAAAAAATAATTAGGTATTTATTTTTAAAGAGAAAAATTAAAGTAAAAATTTTAATTGACACATTTTTTATGGAAGAAGTGTGATAATTTATAATAAAAAAATAGTGCGGTAAGAAACGAGAATGCTTTATTATGAATATACAAAACGGCATTTAAGAAGGAGCATTTCAAAACCATTTGCCATGCCACCATTTGCACCAAAAACTGCTCTTAGATCTACGCTCCTAAAATAACATGATTTCTGAAAAAATCATCAATTTTGCCGTGGTGAGCGATATTTACTTTATTTTTAATCATGAAAAACCGAGCTCGAAACACGCTGGTTAGAGTCAAAATATTTTTACAACAAAAACAATTAGGTATTTATTTTTTAAGAGAAAAATTTTAATTGAAACATTTTTTATTGAAGAAGTGTGATTATTATATATAATAAAAAAAGTAGTAGATACGGGAAGAAACGAGAATGCTTTAATATGAAGATACAATAGGGCCCTTAAGAAGGAGTATTTCAAAACCTTAGCATTTACACCAAAAACTGCTCTTAGATATAGAATACATGATTTCTGAAAAAATCATCAATTTTGGCGTGGTGAGCAATATTTACTTTATTTTTAATCATGAAAAACCGAGCCCGAAAAACGCTGGTTAGAGTCAGTCTTATGTTAAAATTTTGAATTGTCAAGTCTTATGTTAAAATTTTGAATTGACATCAATATTCATATTTTTTACAAATTTCCAATATTAAAAAAAAAATTAAAAAAAAACATTTAATTTAACCATTTAGAGGGGGAGAGGTAATAATTTAATTTTCGAGTAGGTGAATTTTAAACGAACTTTGGGCGTGGTCTAGAAAATTTTTCGCTTGCGGCGCTTTTCAGCTTTCACTAGGTACAATATCATGAAATACATGTAGTCCTGATTCTCGATCCCTCTCTTCAGAAAAATAAAGTTCTACTTACGCCCACTAAGCCCCCCCCCCCCCGAGCATGTTTTCTGGCTACTCCACTGACCAAAGGTACATACAGGGTGTACCTTTGGCGTCCCTGTATACTTTAATGCAAAAGATAGACGCAATACTCTGTCCGCTTGCCGCTAAGTTTCTTTCTCTAAATATTTAGGCCGCTTTTAACGATAATACGATACTTTGTAAAGTCAATGTACCTTATACTATTTTTTTTTTACTTAAATTAAACCACGAAATACAACACCGCTAATTTTTTCTTGCGGGACATAAAGTTATTGATGCATTCACCATTTTTAATGAATTTTTTATTAGGTGATTGCCTGTGTAACATTCATTTAGAGATGTTAAACAGGGCCGTTTCTGGAGGGTGCGTATCGGCGAGTAATATGTTTTTATCTACTTTCATTTAGTAATATGAATTTTACAGTTCTGTAAATCGTTTTATAAGGGCATCTATTACAGCACTAGTGCTGCAATAAAAAAAACTTTTATTAAAATTTTGCTGTTAAATAAAACCACGCTTTTTAAAAGAATGATTTATTATTAACAATTATAAAATTAATTACCAATTATTAATTAAAATATAACACTTAAGGTTTATTATAAACATTAATAATACACTTTCCTCAGTTAGAAATTTGTATACCAGAAGTGGATGTGATGGGGCCCTTTACGTTCAAATTTCCAATCATTAAATCCGTGTCTGACCCCATGATCTTCTTTGCTATTTGTTTCTTATTTTCTAAAGAATTCTCAACGTAGCCTTCTGCTGTAAAAGAGGATTTCCAGCCCCATGACGCTTTAACATCTGCATATCTGCACCACCATCAACTAGAATGGTGGCTGAGGACCTCCTAAAACAATGTCCACTGTATCCTTCGGGATTATTCAATCCAAGTTTTGTTGCAATCTTTTTTGGTATACTTCCAAAACTATTAATTCCGACAGGCTGGGAGGTGCATTTTCCTTTTCCATAGAATACAAAAAACCGCCTGTGAGTTGCATTAAGAGGACAAGGTTTAGCATACTTTCGAAAAATACTTAAACAGTTGACACCTGTCACATTTCCTTCTGTTATAACAAATTCTCGCATAATTTTGGTTTTCGAGAATGGAATCACAATTTTTATGTACAAACCATTGTGTTCAATATGATCCAACATTAACTTAGCTAGTTCTTCGCGCCGACAAGCCCCAAAAATGCCGATTATCATACCAACATTCATAAGTAAATTTATGTTTCATCATCTGCAGTACCTACTAAGAAACTTACATACGTCTTCCTTTGTGAAAACTTTGGACTTTTTGACCTTGTAACCCTCTGAACTTCTTTTTAAAAATGCGATTAGTTGAGAAAACCTGCTTATATCTTGATTTTTCTTGACTGAAATCATAGTTCTCAACATTGAGTAGTGAGTCCATAGTGTAGATGGTTTCTGAGAGCGTTGCTTTAAGGAAAAATAACCCAAAAGGATTTTCTCAGGCACCTCCTTTATTTTGTTAGCTTTGCACCAATCTTCAAACTTCTGATACTCCAACTCATACCGCGCCTTGGATTTTGTCGGAACTAAACTTGAGATCGCTTCGTTTGCCGCTGCTTCTATATCAGAGGGTAAACTTCCCATCAGAATCGCTCATTTTGAAAAACGCTTTTTATATTTTTGAATTTGTTTGACAAAGTTTCGACAATACCCATGCGAAAGGTAACATGTGCATTTTTTCAGGTGCATTTTTATTTTAAAAAATGCCTTTTGCCAAATATTTTTATTCATAGATGAAAGTAGATAACATTTTGTACAATATTCTTGTTGTAAATTCATATTACTACACTCGATGTTTTATTAAACTGGGCTGACGCCTCGTTTGACAACTTTAACATCTCATGTTGTAATATGAATCTTTACAACACTTATATCGTAAATAACTATTTCCCGCCCCAATTGACAGGATCCCTTACTTATTAGTGACATTTTACCAACCAACAAGATCCCGCTAAACGCTATTTCAAACGTGATTTTCTCGGAATCCACAAAAACAATTTTGTAAAACTCTGTTTCATACTCAGCGGCAAATATAATTCTTTTCAGCAAATCGAAATCCGGTTTCAGGTATCACCCAGTGCGGAGATTTCAGCGCCTGAAAAATCGAGTAGCGGGATTTTGTTGGTTGGCAAAATGTCACCAGTAACAGACATACGTTATTTTGTGTTTCTGTTATGATTATGTATTTGAGAGTTGTGACGTGCATCCAGCCAGTAATTGAATGAAATATAATACCGATTTCTCAGAAAATGTTATGTCTTAAAACTATATACGCATGTTTCAGATTACACTTGCGGGCAATGCAATTTTCGAAATTGTCTTGAAAGTACCTTAAATGTTATAGAGAAATGTTAGTGCAAATTAAAAACTTAGTCCTTGAGATACACAGGGTGTATGTGTGTAAGTTGGTACTTCTTTTTTAGCTGTGTATAGAAGGCATTAAAATAAACAACTTTTTCAAAATAGCCGAGTTACAGAAGTAAAAAATTTAAGTGCGGGCCTGGTAATTAAAACGTAGCCCTTTACTTTATATTGTTTTTCTCCGTTTTTGTATCAGTCATGCATTTTACGGGCCGGTCGTCAGTTATTTGTTTTGGCAATTCGCAGCGCGGTGTGGTTTTTTAAAGCAAATTAATTTTAATAAATTGGTGAAAATGGTAAAATTTGATAACAATGAACTAATTATGGTGTTAATTTATTGTGAGTGTCGTAAAAGTGCGGATGTTTCTTCTTTACACCCAGAAGTTTTCTTAATGTTATGCAACGGGCAAGTTAGGCAGAACCGTATTTGATTTGTAGTGTAATAAATGAATGTAAGTACTTTATTTTTGGGTTTTTTGAAAAAAGGTATTTAAAAGTGTTGTTTATTTTAATGCCTTCTATATGCAGCTAAAAATGAAGTATCAACTTAGGAAACACCCTGTATTTCAGTATTGATTTTTTTCTGCAAACCTCTATTTTTACCTAAACGGTACGCCCCTGGTCAATTTTTTGTTTAAGCAATTTTAACATATTTATCAAATAACTTAACCATAGGTTTATATTATACTTAAGAATTCCAAATACTTATCTATTTTATATGCATTTTTTAAAGTAGGTTTTTAGAATTGAGCGTACTGGCACAGAATATACAGGGTGATTCCTAAGTTGATACTTTTTTTTAGGTGTGTATAGAATGCATTAAAATAAGCAACTTTTTCAAATATCTTTTTTCAAAAAACTTAAAAATAGCCGAGTTACAGAAGTAAAAAGTCTAAGTGCGGGCCTGGTTATCAAAACGTAGCCGTTTACTTTATATTGTTTTTCTCCGTTTTTTGTATGTGAGTCATGCATTTTACGGATCGGTCGTCAGTTATTTATTTTGGCAATTCGCGGCGCGGTGTGGTTTTCTGAAGAAAATTAATTTTAATAAATTGGTGAGAATGCTAAAATTTGAAAACAATGAACTAATTATGGTGCTAATTTATTGTGACTGTCGTTAAGGTGCGGATTTCTTCTCTACACCCAGAAGTTTTCCTAATGTTATTCAACGGGCAAGTTAGGCAGAACCGTATTTGATTTGTAGTGTAATAAATGAATGTAAGTACTTTATTTTTGGGTTTTTGAAAAAAGGTATTTGAAAATGTTGTTTATTTTAATGCCTTCTATACGCAGCTACAAAAGAAGTATCAACTTAGAAATCATCCTGTATAGTTATATTCTGTGCGGGTTAACATGACAAATAAATTATTATTTATTTCCCGTCGTATGAATTGAGTTGGTTTCTATCCCAATTTTGATTAGAACACAAGTAGGTTAAAATGTGTTTAAATATGCGTGCAACACGCTAATATCTAAACCAACTCGTATCATTCAAAAGATTTGCAATTACTTAATAGTTATTATAAACCCATGGTTAAGTTATTTGTTAAATATGTTAAAATTGCGTAAACAAAAGTTTTACCAGAGGCGTAGATACCGTTTATAGAAAAATAGAAGTTTAAGAAAAAAAAATTAATAATTCAAATTCTGTATTAGGACTAAGTTTTTAATTTGCAATATTTGCTAATACAATTTTGTTGTATTTTTCATAATAAAGGTACCTACTTTATGCTAAAGGCAATTTTGAAAAAATTGCATTTGCTCCCTTACTATTAGCCGTAGGTGGAATCTGAAATAAGCGTTAATAGTTTTAAGGTATACACCAACTTTTATCAAAAATAAATTTTTTTGAGAAATTGGTAATAAAAATAGTTCCCATATGCTTTTTTAGACACACTGAAAATAAAGAATTACTTTTTTTCGTAAAACTGAAAATATTAACTTTTACAAGTATAGTTAAGTCCATCCGTGGTGGACACACTGTATATTTATTGTTGGTAAATAGTCTACTAACTAAAAAAAAAATCGGAAAATTTCAAGCTTTATTTATTTTGTTGTTCATATATATTTTATTAAATTTCTGCAAACATTTAACGATTAGGTCTAGAAAGATGCTGCTTACGATTTAACAAATATACCTTTAAACCTATATACACAAGATAAGTAATCTATTTATAATTAAAATTGAATTTTACCTGGTTTTACCTAATCCAAAAATATATAAAGAGTGTTATGGGAAATACGGATGTGAAAACTTATTTCAGAAAAATACTTTTAAATGTCACCTTGCTATAATAAGCGAGAAGATTTAGTATTTGGCATGCTCGCTACTGGTGGATTTGTAAACATCACATTGGTCATAAATAACCTCAATAATCAATAACTTACCTCAAAAAGCCAAGTCTGACACCAAATATCAATAAATCGTTACAGTGGCGTAGCCAGAAAATATGCGCGAGGGGGGGGGGGGGACTCAGTAGGCGTAAGTTAGACATTTTTTTTCTGGAGAAAGGGACAGTACGGACTACATATATTTCATAATATCGTACCTAGTAAAGAAGGCAGAAAAGCGCCGCAAGTAAAAATTTTTTGAAGCCACGCCCTCTGCATGGTTGGATTAAATTTGTTTTTGTACATGTTTTTTTTTATATTATATTTTATTTATTAAAAAAAAACATCTTTTATATTTGTGAAAAATATGAATATAAGACGTATGTATGACTCTAACCAGCGTTTTCCGGGCTCGGTTTTTCATGATTAAAAAAAAGTAAATATCGCTCACCACGCCAAAATTGATGATTTTTTCAGAAATCATGTATTTTAGGAGCGTACATCTAAGAGTAGTTTTTGGTGCAAATGATTAGATTTGTGCGGTATATTTATATTCCTAATAAAGCATTCTCATTTCATCCCGCACTATTTTTTTTATTATAAAGAAATCACACTTCTTCCATAAAAAATGTTTCAATTGAAATGTTTACCTTAATTTTTCTCTTAAGAAATAAATACCTAATTGTTTTTGTTGTAAAAATATTTTATTGCATTGGGTTATATTTTTGTTGATTTAAAATAGCCTTAAAAAGGGGAAAACGGAACAGACAAGTATATAATAGAAAAATTCTATAAAATATTATTCTTTTTACTCGTTTTCCTTTAAAATTGCATCAAAAATCAATAACTAAAACGATATGCGCGTGAAACCTTAATCTCTATATAAAACAGAACTTTTAGAAGAAAAAGTTTAAAAGCTAAACGTTTCGTACAAGACCTTTGTAATCTAAGCCAAGAATACATTAATTAAAGATTTAAATTAAGAGTCCATGCGTGAGATGAAAATGCAGCCCGGCAGCCCCCCCCCCCCCCCCCCCTTACATACGCCAGTGGCGCAGCCACAATTTTTGGTAGCCTTCGCAAGCAAATAACGCCACAGCCCAAAATTTTTTAGGATCATGCTCAAATTGTATCAAATTATGTAAATAATAAAGCACCCGGAATTTTTTTTATCAGTGGCATGAATTTTATAGTTTTTTTCAGAAATGTTGGGGGGTCCTGGGCCCCCCAGGCCCCCCCTGGTTGCCGACATCAAACAGCTTAGCCGACATCTACCGGCCCAACAAGTTTAAAGAAATGGGTTATTCTATACGAAATTCGGTTTTACTGATCGAAGAGCCAGAAAAAAAGTTAAAAATGTATTTTTTAGACGCTAGCGGAAAAAATTTTCTATCCAGAGAATCACCCATAATTGGTGTGAGTCATCCGCCACAAAAATATTAGATATTTAATGCGATAAAACTCGTCACATTTAATATTTACATTTTTTAATGAAATTTCGTACTTCGGCATAAACAAATTTAACGTTTGTTCTTTTGGTAGAAAATGATATACAAGGTATCTTTACTCTTGCGCAAAATAACGTTTTCGGTTTTTTTATGCTCTAAGTATTAAAAATTGATTTTTACAACGTGAATCTTATTTATTTGACAAGCACTTTTATAAAAAATTGGTCCATTTGTCCTCGCTCCTTGCGCTGACATTCTGTATTATTTGTTATAGTTGTGAATTTGTACATTGCGTTAATCATGCAGTAGAAGTAGACGATTAATTGTCTGTTAGTGTTATGCAATATATTTTTTATACTCCTATATTAGTTAGCATTGTTTTACGTACAGTTCACTCTATAAGTAAATCCATTCTTCCGCACAACTGTACGTTATGATCATCAGTGGTGGCGCCAGGCCACAAGCGGTCCCGCTAATTTTTGAGTGGGTACTACCCAAATAAAAAGTGACTTCTAAAAATAAAGAAGGTCGCCGCCTCCCTCACGCTCTATAAAGCCATAAACAAGGGCAAGCAAAACTTTCCTCTTGTCCAAACAGACATCTAAAAAAAAAGGTCATCGTTCTCTTGAAAATAACATAATACAACGCAACTCTTTTCTCATCAAACCTTTTATAGCCAAGTCCCCCTCCCCCCCGGAAATTCCATTAACAAACCGAATCCATCAATCTTAGGTGGGCACCAGGGTGGGCACTCATGTTTCTAGGGTGGGCCGGTGCCCATACATAAAACAACAGGTACATAGCAGACAAGTTCAGAAAAATGGCACCATCATGGAGCGAATACGGATTAGGGTAGTTTTTCTTAATAGTATTTTTACTGACTTTTGGTGGATAACCCTTCTTTACTACAGTTTACTTTTCACCCACTAAAATCATCGTTGAAATTCGGAAATACCTAATTGTTTATAAAAAAACATCCCCGCGTGTATATAACATTCCCTAGAGGCTTGTGACAAATACAGTGATAAGAGAGAGGAGGGGGGGGGAGGGGGGACGTGTTTATTCATAAAGTTTGTAATACAACAAACTATACAAAATATATTTTTAGAAAAAAAACGAGGTCACTTACCAATGTTTCCTGGATATTTCTTAACACAATATATTATGAGCGAAAATTAAACAACAAAGTCTACTTGTTTTTTTTTATTTCCTCGAATTTACTGCTAATAAAATAATAAATAGATTTATAAATAAAATCGGAAATCTCTTGCTTTAGGTTTTTAAAGTCTGTATTTGCCCCGTTTGTCATTTGGGTTTATTAAGTTTTTCTAATTTGGTTTCATATTATAAATCTATTACGATATCGTTTTCAGTATACGTATTATTATAAATTATTATTAATATTATTAGTATTAATTATTTTTAAAAATAATAATTATTATTCAAATGTTTTACTTGCTTGCTTTTTCGGCTTTTTTCCTCTTCGTTCGCTGCCAGGGCCATTTCCAAGGGGATCTACAGCTTAAAGTGGGCCCCGAACCACGATCCTCGGTCATGCGACACCCCCCAAGGGCTATCAACCCTCGGTTTATTGCAATTGCATACTACCGATTGGGGAGTGTGTATCTTCTTCCGCACCCCACGAGATGTCTCATCCGGCCTGGTTACCGGCGTAAATGGGGTGGGTTAAGAGATAATACCTTTGACACTCTTCCCTGCATTCTTAAATCCACTGAATACTGAATTTCGGACTTCAAATGTTTTATTCTGTGGACGTCTGGCTAGGCCTGACAGGCCATGGCCTCAGGGCCGTTGTTTAATAAAATCTCCGAAAAAAGATCACTTTGGCACAGAGGAATGATAATTTGACAAATATGCTATTTTCAGCCTCATTATGAACTTAATAATGTCATCTAAATCTGAAATTACATACTTTTTTAGGCTTCTAGCTCTCAGATTTACTTTTTAAATTAAACTTGTATAATTTTCTTTATCCATTTTCCGGTTCGGGAATGTCTGTGGTAAAAGATGATGGTGACATTTTGCCAACCAAAAAAGTCCCGTTATTGATTTTTCAGACGCTAAAATCTCCGCACTGGCTGACGCATGAAACCAGACTTTCGATTCGTTGAAAAGAATTATATTTGCCGTTGAACATGAAAGGTTTTTACAAATTGTTGTGTGTGGATTTCGAGAAAATCACGTTTGAAATATCGTTTAGCGGGATTTTGATGGTTGTCAAAATGTGGCTATGTCTTATAGTCCGGTCAAATTAGAGCAAAAAATGAGAGTGAAGGTACATAAATTTACAACAAGCTGAAAATCAGCAAAACGGTTCAAAATACAATTATAAATAAAATTTGTAAGTTCCTCATCATTCCCGTGTATGGAAAAAATTTCACTCGAGGTCAAAGGTAAAAAAAAAGAGTTTTTCGCGCTTTTAGCAAAACGGTAAGTTTTATTATAAAAATACTCTAGACAAAAATTGTAGATCATAAAATTATCTATATAAATGTGTTAATACTTTTTTTCCTACGAGCCGCCGTTTCTGAGATAACGACCGTTTAGTAGTTCAGATATGACCTTATTTACAAAACTACACATACTTACATGTATTAAGTAAATTTATTTAAGAAAAACACCGTACACGAATTAATCTGCACCAATTTCAATTATGCTTTAATTCACCTATGTACATCAGTGGCGGCTTGTCAGGTGAAGTAAGTGAAGCTTCACCAAAAAAAATAAAACCAGGAGGAAAGTTTTTCGACAATATTAAATATTAATGTAATAATACAGCTACCATTTATATACAGATATGTCAAAAAACGGGTATCGCTTAACCATTTACTAAGAGCCAATCCGCAATTTTCTATCATTTACCGTTCGGATTTTATGAGCGCATGAAATTTTGACGGTTCATGCAAGGTGCGCTAAAAAATGTTTTTTTTTTCTCAAATTCGTGCTCATCAGAGGGTCAAATATCGAAATCGGCTATTTTAAACGAACTACTAAACGGTCGTTATATCTCAGAAACGGTAACTCGTAGGAAAAAAGTATTAATACATTTTTTATAGATAATTTGATGGTCAACAATTTTTGTCTGGGGTATTTTTATGATAAAACTTACCGTTTTGCTAAAAATCGCGAGAAACTCAGGTTTTTGACCTTTGACTCCGAGTCAAATTTTTTCCATACACGGGAATGATGAGGAACTTACAAATTTTATTTATAATTATATTTTGAATATTTTTACTAATTTTCAGCTTGTTATAAATTTATGTATCTTCGAATGTCTAATTTGACCGGACTATTATTTGCAATATCCCTTAACTGAGGGTGAGTTAAACAATCTTGCTTTCTTGTTCCATGTTTTTTAAGAATACTAAAGAAAAATTAGAAATTTATTTATTATCAAGGCTACAGTAGCCTATAGTAACTATGATGAATAATTTAATATATGTATACCAATATAAAATTTAGATATGAAAATTTACAAAACCTGAGACGTATCTTTTTTTCAAACATGTATTTTTTATTCAAAAAAATGTAAAATAGAAAGAATAGTACAAAGTATATCTTCGCTCGTTTTATACCATGGATGCCTGCTATAAAATAATGCTTTATAAAACGTGTACTTTAATATATTACACGGAAACAAAATTGTAGCAAATTTCCCTACAGGGACGACTATAAATTGTGTAAAATAGTTTTAAGTAGTTTAAATTAAATTAATAAAACCAAATAACTACAAATTGTGTGATTTTGCGGTACAATAAGGAGGCGATTATCCAGCAAATTGTGTACTTTTTTTAAAACCAAGTTTGGAGAAAATATTTTCATACAAAAGCTATAAAAAATACAAACAAATGAAATGAAAATATGAAAATATTTTCTCCAAACTTGGTTTTAAAAAAAGTACACAATTTGCTGGATAATCGCCTCCTTACTGTACCACAAAGTCACACAATTTGTAGTGATTTGGTTTCTTGTAACTATTTTACACAATTTATAGTCCTCCCTGTAGGGAAATTTACTACAATTTTTTTTACGTGTATTATTACCGGTCATGGCTGTCCAATATTTTTAACAAATTTTTTATGTTAATCTACGAAAAATTCTACTGTGTCCAGAAACCAGCTTAACATTTATGGAAAACTTTTTTATTAAAAAGCATTCAGCTTCGGCACAAGAAATGTGTGCCACAAGGAATAGAACAAGGAAGAATTTTGGACGCAATCAGTTAAAAAGAGACAGGCATAGTTAAGTGTCTGTTAATTGCCGGCATATTTGAGTAAAACAATCGAATGATAGATGGCTTCGCTGGCGCGCGTTGTAGTACAATAAATTTTATTAGGGACATTTAAAATTAGGATATGTATTTTTGATGACGAAGTATATGTGTGGTTTCCATAGGGAGGCACGTGCTCATGTGGTTTTATAAGAACCGTCATTGATAATATTTATCTTTTCTGAAAGCTGTTGATAAAGCATAACCGTACCTACACAATTTTATCAAATGTACAGTGTAGGTTATGGTTCGGCCACTTTCAATTTTGTAAAATGTTTTATCTACTTTTATTTAGTAATATGAATTTTACAGTTCTGTAAATCGTTTTGTGCAGTAATGAAAAAAACGGTTTTATTAAAATTTTGCTGGTAAATAAAACTACACTTTTTAGAAGAATGATTTATTATTAACAATTATATCTTGATTTTTCTTGACTGAAATCATAGTTCTCAACATTGAGTAGTGAGTCCATAGTGTAGATGGTTTCTGGGAGCGTTGCTTTATGGAAAAATAACCCAAAAGAATTTTCTCAGTCACCTCCTTTATTTTGTTAGCTTTGCACCAATCTTCAAACTTCTCATACTCATAACGCGCCTTGGATTTTGTCGGAACTAAACTTGAGATCGCTTCGTTTGCCGCTGCTTCTATATCAGAGGGTAAACTTCCATCAGAATCGCTCATTTTAAAAAACGATTTTTATATTTTTGAATTTGTTTGACAACGTTTCGACAGTAACCATGCGAAACAGTAACTATGCGAAAGGTAACAAAAAAAACTTGATTAGTAAACTTAATAGCAGGTGCATTTTTACAGGTGCATTTTTATTTTTAAAAATGTCTTTTGTCAAATATTTTTATTCAAAGATGAAAGTAGATAAAATTTTGTACAATATTCTTGTTGTAAATTCATATTACGACACTCGATGTTTTATTAAACTCGGCTCACGCCTCGTTTGACAACGTTAACATCTCGTATTGTAATATGAATCTTTACAACACTAATATCGTAAATAACTATTATAATATACACTGACGCAGTTGTATAAAATTATATTCTAGTGTCTGTTTAAAGGTTTGGAGATAATGATGTTTCTTAAATGATAGAAGATTTTTTGGACTGTCTTTATTTATTTTAAATCACAACGTTTTAACTGATAAGTATCCCCAGTCATCTTCAGGTGAATACTAAATAAGTACAGTAACTACAGCTCTATTTATACTAGCTAGGTGCACTGGAGCATCACTGAGATGGGTGCAGTCATGCTCCGAGCACAAACTGAACGTATGAGTGCACCCATCTCAGTTATGCTCCAATTCCTCTAGCTAGTTTAAATAGAGCTATAGTTACTGTACTTATTTAGTATTCACCTGAAGACAACTAGAGATACTTACTAAATAAGTTTTAACTATAAAACGTTGTGATTTAAAACAAATAAAGATAATGCAAGTCCAAAACTCTTCCAGCATTCAAATTATATTCTGATAATGACATTATATAACGACGACCTTTTTATTCTTTTTTTTTACTTTACCAAGGTACCTAGGTAGTAGTCACCCTAGCAACCTTTTTTTAGAAATCACTTTTTTAAGAAATAGGAGAACCTAGCACGACGGTTTTGCCCCCCCCCCCCCACTGCTTCTCCTCAAACTCAAACGTTCTATAAATGCCCTTTGATGGCACATTAGCATCCACTAGAATTTTTATTTGTTATTTTATTCATAAAATAGTAAAAAAAAATTTTTATATAAAATTATTCAAAAATCATGCATTCAGGTTAAAAAAGAAACAGCAGCCATGTACTTTTTGCCAAACAACAATAAAAATACACTTAAGCTGTATCTAGGACAACAAGCATTGCATGACTTTTGTCAATTTTAAATTACATTTACATATTATTATTGTTAAAAATTATTGAAAATTGCAGAAATTACCATAGGCCACGTTTTTTTTTAAATAAACAATTTATTTTAACATTCACACGTTACGAGGATCCGACCAAGATTTCTTAATTCTTCTCCAAGGATACCATGCGAAATTATATCTATACCGGGATACCAGGTTTCCCGCTAAGCAGCGGCTGTTTATAGAAAAGTATTAGTAATTTTCGGGATTTTTTTTTATAGGTAAACCGGCAAAAATAAAATAATGAAACTTGATAGCCTAGGCCTAGATAGATTCCTAGGCATAAAAATCATTTGAAATGGCTAACATCAATTTCTTGGAGCAAAAATAAGATTATTTGAAATAATTCGAAAACGAATAAAGATATCAAAACGCGGTTCTTGCCAAAATAAAGGCATTTTTATGCTTTTCAAATATGTTATACAAAAATTTGGCCGGTCCATTAATTTCTTTAAAGAAAATTAGGAAAAACTGAAACTTCTGTACATAGCGCTCCCTGTAAAACAAAATAATAATAATAACTTATTTATCAGCTTCCACCACCCTTAATATTGGAGATACAAAAATCCTTATTATTTTTTACTTTATGACTTAGTTAGAGGGAACATTTTAAGTCAATTAAAAGATGAGTCCTAAAAAAAAGAATCTTAAGCTACGTTTTTTAAAAGCTCCTATATGAAAACAAAATATTAGCGTTGCGTTTTATATAATATTGATTGTAAAGCTGTGAAATCTTTGAATGTCGACAGCTTTGTTAAAAAGCAATAAAGAATAATTACTAGTAAAATACTTGTTAGCATTAAATAAACATGTTTACATATTTTTTTTTATTGAAACACGTGACTTCTCAGATTTATTATTGCTTATTAATATTTATTCGACGATATGCATGTAGAAAATTATCCATAATATACAATTAATAACTATTATTTCACAGACAAAAAATGTTTTGAATTTAGTTAGGATGACCAGATCTTTTAGAAATTGATCGAGGAGAAAAATGAGAAATTTTATTAAATTCGCCTTTTCCTCGATTTATAAAAGATTTTTCCACTTGTAGCAAATAAAAACTATTAAATGCGTATTTAAATCAAACACGGCCAATTTTACAATAAAAGTATATTATTCGCCGTAATATACAACTTTTATACAAAAATAGCTTCGGATCACCGTTTAGCTTTCAATGCTCTAGCCAAACTCAAACTACTCAACAATACAATAATATTTCGGTAATCTACCAATGTTTATATAAACAGTCTTTTAATAATATTCCACTCATTTTCCATGAGTCGACATCATCCATAAACTATATTTGGGCAAACAGCAATATCAAATTTCTTCCTGTGGTTAGCATTAAGAACGGATGTTCACATTCGGCCATCCTGACTGGATGATTGTCGACAACCTTTATTCTCTCTGAAAATAACTTATCCAGAGACCGATAGTCTCGATGGCAATAAACAACAACGCCAAGAGACACGCAGTCTCGACGGCAATAAACAACCACGCCAAGAGACCGCAGTCTCGACGGCAATAAACAATGCCCAGAGACGTACTCTCGACGGCCAATAAGAATGCCCAGAGACACTCAGTCTCGACGGCCAATAACAGTGCCCAGAGAAGTACAGCCTCGACGGCCAACAATGCCCAGAGACCTATAGTCTCGACGGCCAACAACAATGCCCAGAGACGTACTCTCGACGGCCAATAAGAATGCCCAGAGACACGCAGTCTCGACGGCCAATAACAGTGCCCAGAGAAGTACAGTCTCGACGGCCAACAATGCCCAGAGACCTATAGTCTCGACGGCCAACAACAATGCCCAGAGACGTACTCTCGACGGCCAATAAGAATGCCCAGAGACACGCAGTCTCGACGGCCAATAACAATGCCCAGAGATTCAATCTCGACAGCAATAAAAACATGCTCAGAGACTTAGTCTCGACAGCACCGATTACATTCCGAATTAAACATCACCAAAGGTGATCCACTTTTTGATCTGTTCAACATAGTATATGCCAGTGTAGGGAGTTCTCGATCTTTTCGACCCTGGAATGTCAGTCACCTCATACCGATCATTTTCCAATACTTTTGAAACTCTGAACGGCCCCTTCCATTTGGGAACCAACTTTCGGCTTTTACCTGTACTGACAATTGATGATATTTTAACCAGTACCAATTCTCCTTCAGCAAAATACTTTGGATTTGCACGATGTGAATCAAAATTACATTTCTGACGTTGCTGACTCAATTATATCTGGTTACTAATACTTTTACGAAGATTGAGAACATCTACACCTTCTTCCGACTCTAGAAATCCCACATTTTGAGGGCCTGAGCGGTAGCCAACCAACGCTTCACTAGGAGTCGTTGCAATTGCTCGGTTAATTGTATTATTCAGCCCCAATTGAATATTGGTAATATTTTCGTCCCATTCATCATCCTCCTGGTTTGCCCCCATTGTTGCCAGAGAGTCTAAAACTGTTCTGTTATATCTTTCAACCTGGCCATTGCCACGGGGCATTCCAACTGTATTAAGATGTAAATGCATTTGTCTTTCGTCGCAAAATTCTTTGAGTTTCTTAGAAATAAAGGCCTTGCCTCTATCAGTGATTATACGTTTGGGAACACCAAACACCTTGATAATATTTTCCAGCTCTTCAATAACATATTTAGTTTTGGTATCCTTGACAGCCTTTATAAAACAAAATTTTGTAAATGCATCAACAGTAACAATGACATAACTGTTGCCTTCTTTGCTTTTGCAGAAAGGCCCTAGGTGATCCATATGTAAAGTATGAAATGGGCGAGGGATTTTTTTTATCGGATGCAAACATCCTGGCCGTTTTCCAGATGAAGTCTTGTGGTACATACAACTAATACATGCCTGAATATATTTTTAAATACATTTTTCGCATTTTTTTTTTTTTTTAAACCAAAAACTATTAGAAATTTTTTTCATTATCTTGTCAAAAGCAAAATGCCCAATATCATCATGATTATATCTCAGAATATGCCAACTACATGCTTTTGGAAGAACTGCATGGTTTCCGTTGTCAGTTTTACGATATACCAATCCTCTTCGTAGGTCGTAATCATTAAAAGTTGCTTTATTTTCGTGACCTTCACCAGACTGAAGTATTCTCTTAATACTTTTGACTTCCTTGTCTGCCTCCTGAGCTGCCAATAACCAGTCATCCTCAGATATCACCGATATATACTCCTTGATGGCAGTCTTAAACCGGATTTCTACTAAGAGCGTCCACATGACACATTCTAGTTGCTGATCTATATAAAATCTCATAGTCATATTCTTGCAAATCAAGAACCCATTTACCTATTTGTCGGTTCAGATCTTTCTTTGTCATGGCATTCTTAACAGCAGTACAATCAGTTTAAATTTTTTACTTTTTCCCAATCAAATAATGCCAAAATCTCTTAACAGATCATACTACAGCCAATGTTTCCAATTCAAATGAATGATAGCGCTGTTCTGTTGGAGATGTTGTTTTGCTATAATAGCCAATAGCTCTTTTATTGTCATTTTCCACCTGTACCAGCATACCAGCCAAATCAAGTCGACTTGCATCGGTGTACAAAATTACTTCCTTACGACTATCATACAGTGTTAGAATTGGCGATGACATCATATATTCCTTGAGACATTCATAAGCTTTTTGCTGTTTAGATAACCATGTCCATTCCTTGCCTTTCTTTAGCAGAATAGTAAGAGCTTTAGCCTTTTGAGCAAATTTCGGTACAAATTTTCTGAAGTGCCCAATTAAACCTAAAAATTGCCTGACCTGATGGACATCTTTTGGAGCAGGAGAATTTTCAATTGCTAAAAGTTTTGTGGAACTTGGCTTCACTTTTCCATTTTTAATTAGGTACATATCCCAAATATTCAATTTCTTCGGAAAGAAAATAACAATTTTTTTATATTAAGGCTGTTATAGGAACAGAAGAAAGGGGAGGGGATAATTTTCTTTAACCACCTGTTCATTTACCAATCTGTAATCCACATAGAATCTTTGTTGCCCTGTTTTTTTTCATAACCATAATCACTGGACTAGCATACGGCGACTGTGATGGACGTATTATTCCATTTTGAGGAAGTTCATTAATCAATTTTCGCAATATAATTTTCTCACCTTCGGCTAACCTATACGGTCGTTGCACAATGGGAATTTCTGATTTTAACTTTATTGTCATCTCAATTCCAGAAATACATCCTAATTTTGAAGTACTACTAGGAAAACATGTTGGAAAGTTCCCTACAATAGTTTTAATTTGAGCTTGCACCTCGGAACTATCAACTCCTATTTTGAGAAATTGATTTTCTGCAAGGGGTTGTAAACGTTTTATTACATTAACAGTTAGCGATGCATCACTAAATAACAACGTATTTCCAATGCGGGAATATTTAATTTTCATATCCTCCGTAAAATTTTGACCAATAACAATGTCTACACCTGGAATACACTTGTCTACTACAAGAAGATCAATATGTAAACAAACATTGTCAATTGAAACGCTGCAAGTCACTTTTTCTAAAACTTCAATTTCAGATCCTCCAAAGACAGTAAGTACGATTGGTTTTAATAAAACAATACTTTTTAAATTTATCTTTTTAACCAAATTCTCCGTTATCAGCGAACATTCGCTACCAAAATCTACAAAACATCGTTCTTCAAATTTTTCATTAATTTGAATGGATTTATAAAATTTATTTTTGTCATGTTCCCGTGATATTAGAAGTACCTGTCTGTCCTGTCGTTGGGTATTACTTGTACTTGCTCCCGCTTGGTTATATTGGGACCTCCTACTTCTCTTAAAACAATTTTCGATAGTATGCCCCTTGTAACGGCAATATTTACAAAATAATTTACTTCTGTCGTTTAGTACAAAATTCTGAGGACACTGGAAACGTTTATGTCCAGGTTGCTTACATTTAAAACAAACATTTTTATTTTTAATTTGAACAACTTGCCCTGGAGGTTTAGGTTTATTATTTAAAATGTTAGGCATACGATCAGGTCTTTTTATTGGGCTTTCTGAGTACAAAGGCTCAAAGGCTTTTAAATATACTGCTAATTTTGAAGGGTCGATAATATTGGCTGCTTTTATTGAAAATTTAATATTTTGATTTTCTAGACCGCCTACTATAAGATTCACGTCATCGGCGCCAGACAAATTTAAATTCATTTTACGAATTAATGACAATTTTTCGAAACAATATTCATATAGACTATGATTTATTCTTGGTTTCAGAGCTATCATTTCACTCATTAATGTATGCAAATCCCTAGTAGAAGGAAAAGTCGCTAACAATAAAGATTTCCATTCATTCCATGATTTTGGAACCATTGAAAGACTTTTATACTAAATTTCTGCCGGACCCTGTAACTTATTTATTGCTAAATGACAAATGTTAATATCATCCCAACGATAAATTGAAGAATATTTGTCAATTTTATTTATCCAATCATTAATATCATGCATTATTGGATTAAATTCTGCAATATCAGCATCTTTTACCGACATGCCGATTCTCGGTATTTGCTCATTCTTTTAGTATGTTGACTATATCTAGCAAACCTGAGTTTATACTGTGTGTGTCAATACTCTGATGAGGTAATTCCGGTGTAAAAGAACGTTCACTACAAAGTTTTTCAGTTTGTTTGCCTCTTTTCGGGTTATCAGTGTCACTACCACTAGAGTCACTACGACTACGACTTCTACGAGGAGTGGCCTTTCGTTTGCCCGTCATTGTCACAGTTAATAGGCACAAAAATACGTAAACCACACTTCATCCGATATTAAACAATGTATTTTTTTTATTTAAATCCCACTTCTGATAAAAACTATTAAATGCGTATTTAAATCAAACACGGCCAATTTTACAATAAAAGTATATTATTCGCCGTAATATACAACTTTTATACAAAAATAGCTTCGGATCACCGTTTAGCTTTCAATGCTCTAGCCAAACTCAAACTACTCAACAATAATTTCGGTAATCTACCAATGTTTATATAAACAGTCTTTTAATAATATTCCACTCATTTTCCATGAGTCGACATCATCCATAAACTATATTTGGGCAAACAGCAATATCAAATTTCTTCCTGTGGTTAGCATTAAGAACGGATGTTCACACAAATAAACAAAGGAAAATATTAATTTATACAAAATAATAAATAATGCAACAAGGATTACATTCAAATTTGTACAAATAAGTAATACAAAAACATTTGCATTCAGGATTCCTTTTAAAGCGTATTTATTTTCAACTGGCAGCGATAGTCGATTCGATCGGTACAGTACTGCATTCAGCTTTCGTATTTGCATAAATACGTTTTCTGATTATATTGTAGCTCTATTTTGCACAACATACTGTTCGATTGAATGATAGAAAACTTTGGACTTTATTTGTTTACATCACAACGTTTCAACTGGTAAATATCTCCAGTCGTCTTCTGGTGAATACTAAATAAATACAATAATTACAGCTCTATTTATACTAGCTATGTAGATGCACTGGAGCATAACTGAGATGGGTACAGTCATGCGTTCAGTTAGTGAGCTGTATTTTAAGTTTACATCTACTTAACAACGGTGTCTCATCTAATCTAAAGGGCTTACTAAAACATTCTGAGTTCTGGTGTATGGTAGCAGCTTTCTTGAACTTCCTCTTCCTCCAGTTGCAGGATTTGAGCTTCTGTCCACTTGATATGACGGCCGTGTGTCCAGGCATGGTCAGGTGCACCTGATTTTTCGATCTCTTCTTTCAGCGTGTTGTTTCTGTGTTTCTTGATCCTACTTTCGAGTGGCCTTGGTGTCTCACCAATGTAAGATCGGGTACATTCGAAGGGGATCTGGTAGATACAGGAGGGGATATAAACATTTGCCCCCCTGGGTCCGGCTAACATTTTTTTTTTGATACGTCTCCCTTAAATTTCCTCTCTGGGCGCCCAAAGGAATCACGGTATACAATAAAGAACGTGAATTGAATTGCGTTTTTTAAGGGACTTAATACCGTAATGCCATTTAAAAAAAATTAAATACATTAGATGATGAGGCTATGCGAGGTTAATACCTGCGTCCTGCTGGCACAGAAATTCACGTAACTCTTGATGATTTAAATTTGTTGGGGAAATCTTAAAAACGTCATTTCGCCTAAAAAGCCTCAAGAAAAAGCTTGTATGTTTTTATTCAATTTTACGTCTATATATAGAATGTAAACTGTGAACTCACCACGTGTCTTCCTCTCTGATTCAAGATCTTTTTGTAGGTTAAAATCTAAGTGGCTCTTTTTTATTACCAAACCAAGTCTCATTATCATATAAATTGTCTTGCTCGTAACATTGTAATTTTTTTTACTATCTTTTCTATGTAAGTACACCATCTGTTTTATAGCACGTAGTAGTTAGTATACAGTATACAAGGTGAATAAGATCGTAACTGTTGTGATCATTTTAGGGGAAGGTCGGGTAATTTTGCATATTCAATTTAAATATTAAAATATAGAAACTGTAAAAGTAGCGTAGCAAACCAGTTACATAATGGACCTTTTTTTTAATATGTAAAGTTTATTTTTAAACGAATAATATTGTTTAAGCCATTAATAGTAACTTTTATCATGCCAAACAAGATTATAATAAGATGAGGAAGAAAAATCACTAAATATTCGCGAAAATGATGCAAAATTGAAGAAAACATGTACTGGTGGAATAAGCGCATGTAGAAAAATCGTAATGTTGGAAATTTCAATTAAGAAAAATTGAAGAACCCTAAGATTTCTGTTAGAAAAACTGCATAGCAAGGCAAATTAATTGAATAGAAATATATGGCTTACGCTTGAGTCTATAGGGGAATCTTAATTATAACCGAAAAAAAAAGAAAAAAACTTGTAAGTTATTAGAACATAATATCTAAATATGTTTTTTTATGACAAAACATTTTGGTAATTATCTGTTATAATTACACACAAGGTTGCCTGTCATTTGTTTTTGGACTGTCACCTCTAAAAGTATTTTATTACACGACAAAGATGTCGCTCTGTGCAATATCTTGCTGGTGTGTTCCACCAAATACTGTTTAAAGCAGTTCTGAGTTACTCCTGTCCTTCGTCGGATCTTAGCTGTACTGATGAGCCAATACAAGGGGAAACGCGTCTAGAGATTGGTCTGAAGAAATGAAAAGAAACTCTTCTTCTGTCTAAATTTATATTTGTTAAATTTATTGAACTATTTCTATTATATTTTTTTGGCGTTCAAAAGTCTAAAGTACAAAATTTTTTTTAGTATATTTTGAAGTAAACTCAATAGTTAGTCATTGTTTATTCCCTAATCAAAAATATTGTCTTCCTGTTTAACTGTTAAACCGGTTTAACCTCAGTATAATAATTAAATAGCAATAGGTTGCACAGAAATTCCTCGTAGTTTCGTACTAACGTTAGATGCCTTGACTTTTCCCTACACGTGAGGTGCAAAAGTTTAAATATGTAACAGGATTCAAAAAAGTTTATGTTTAGACGGCTTATCATAATAAATACATAGTTAAAAAACCATGTAATTTTTAGTATGGCCTAGTTTTTATGTTCTAGTAATATTAAATTAAATTCTAGTGCAATCATTTGATGAGAGATAATACTGATAATAGTAAATGAATATAATTTTATTATGACTTTTGGCTCGAGAAATATTTATCTTTACTACCTACTTTTATATCTTTAAAGGTTAATTTTAAACTTTACATTTTTGGTTTGTTTGTTATTATTTCTTGAATTAAGAATATGAACATCCAAGCCCCCCCTCCGCCCAGCTAGTAAATTTTTTTTATCATCTATTACAAAATTCCCGTTGTGGTGTATATGTCGTCATATAGTGAAATCCGTCATTTCATGAAACGCTGGAATATAGTGTAGAGAAGTATTGTTACGCTAATTCCCCCCCCCCCCCCCCATGGGAGGTCCATGATTAATATTATTTTTGATGACTGAAAAGCACCTAACTAATTTGGGATTGAACAAATATTTTTGACGATAATTAACTAACCAGCAGCTTTGACTGTGACGTGAATGACATTGGCAGGCATTATTTACTTACTCTTTACTTACTTACCACATGAATACTAGAAATCAAAGTAATTTAGAAAAACCACATCGTACAAAAAAATAAAAAACCTTTTTTAAATATAATAGTTCAATAATATACAGGGTGATTCCTAAGTTGATACGTCTTTTTAAGCTGTGTATAGAAGGCATTAAAATAAACAACTTTTTCAAATACCTTTTTTCAAAAAACTCAAAATCAGGCGAGATAGAGAAGTAAAAAAACTAAGTGCGGGCCTGGCATCAAAACATACCCCGCTATAGTTTCTGCTGTTTTTCTTATCTCTTATTAGTATTAGTCATACGGGTAGTGTAGAACAATCCGGTGCGGTGTGTTTTTCTGAAGCAAGTTAATTTTAAATTATTGATACGTGAAAACAATGAATTAATAGATAAGGTGGTAATTTACTGTGAGTGTTGCAAAGTGGTTCGAGATTATACGCAGAACGCTTACCCTTGCGGGCTCATCCAACACCCAGAAGTTTTCTTAATGTTATTCAACGGGTAAGTTAGGCAGAAACGTATTTGATTCGTAGTGTAATAAATGAATGTAAGTACTTTATTTTTGAGTTTTTTGAAGATGGTATTTGAAAATTTTGTTTATTTTAATGCCTTCTATACACAGCTAAAAAAGAAGTATCAACTTAGGAATCACCCTGTATAATAATATGCAATCTGATAAAAAAAATTAAACTATTCTACTATAAAACAATATTTTAAAAAACATTTTCATAGGGTCGGATGGGAAGACTGATTTATTACTAATCAAAATCCTACTGTTTGTGACAACTGATATCTTAAGGTCACCAATGGTAAGTTATTTAATTATAGTATAATTTTTAAATGTTCATTTTATTACATATAATTTATTGTTGTTGTTTTTGGCACAAATATATCTTTATTATTATTAAATTAAGAATTAAGGTAATCTGGCCACTGTGATTTTGGGAAATACATATGTCACCGTGAAGGTTGCTCGCAGTGGCGGATACAGGATTTTGCTGAGGGGGGGGCGACTAAAAAAAAGTGATTTCTAAAAAAAAATTAGCGTATCCCAGCTCTAAAAATCTTCTTACTCACGATAGCGAAATTCTAATTATAACACGCCCTACAATTTTCAAGGCTCACAGTAAAAAAACACCCATTTGGTAAAGCTCAGGGGGGAAAGGCAAAAATGCCTTCGTCAATTTATATATTTAATATTGTCCTATCTACAAAATCAATTTTTTTTTTTTTTTTTAAATGGCATTTGGCTAATTAGCCATACATAAAATCAAATTAAATACTAAGATATTTTGTCCCAACCAACATTCCACACCTATCTTTGTCGTACCTGTACACTTAGGACAACCTCGTTTTGTACCTCGATTATTCTTAAAATGCGATTACATAGCAAAAAGTCTTATCTGGCCGATTCAAGGCATTACATTTTCTTAATAATAAGGTAGTTAAGACCGGAGTTCCCATGACAAATGCTAGAGAGAGAAACCACGGGATAGATTTAACTCGAAGAAACACCCTTGTATCTGCCCTGGCTCCAATAATTCCAAAAACTCGACTAAAATTTACACAATATACACTATTGGCAAACTTGAATCCAGGGTGCCGATATAAACGCATCAGACGGAAATTATTAGTAGCGTTTAACACGTTAAACAGAGAACACGCTATCCCCTACCTCTCACCTTCCATTCTTTAGAACACGCGGTCGAACCAGGCACGGGAGCGATCGATACGTCGACTCGGCCACACCACACATATATCCCCCTTTTCAGTTAGAATGTAGGAGTGGTTATGTGTCTCTATTTAACTGAAGGTTTTGCCAATATGTGCCTTCTCTCTTGGTTGCATTAGAGATTTCGCACCCTAGCTTCGAGTTTGCCAATAGTATATAATATAAACATATATTAGCAAGTCTTTGTCTTATCTGTAGCTCCAATAAATTTGTGTAAATACTAAAGAAAAGTGTCCTATCTTACAAAAGTTAAATATCTGATTAAGCTAACATACTAATTAAAAGGATATTATAATCGTTTACCTATTAACAAACTTCAGCTTGGGTATTGATTAATTTTAACACAGTCTAAGGGGTGGCACATAAAAAAAAATTGAAACATGAATATCTCAAAACTTTATTTTATTCAGTTAGGACGCTTTAGCTGAGCACAGCAGTATGGTATAGGAAGTAGACTTAAAATACTCTGGTGTTTGACCTTTTTTATTTGTATTTCATATTAGGAAGATGAAATTTGGATTTCGAGTGAAGACCTAAATACCGAGAACAGCAGTGATGATGACAAGTCCAAATCAAAACAAGCCTACAAGAAAAAGCTGAAACTAAAGCACCGAAAAAGGTCATCCCCAAATATCAAATTACAAAGGCCGTCTATTTCTTCAATTCCTAGCACATCTAGTAGTACTGTCGGTAAGTTATTTTTTGAATTTTTTAAAACCTGATGATGGTACTTGAAAGACAAAACGTGATAATAAATTTCTGATAACAAGTTATAAGAAATTAAGAGTGGCAATGAAAATGTAAATTAAATTTTTGGCCATCTCTTTCAATAAAAGCTAGAAAAAAATTTAAAAAAAACGACAGTTTTTTTCAAATATCTTCGGGGGTAGGTACTAGGAATGGGCTTTTCACTAAATTTTGGTTTTAACTATCGTATAGGGCACGAAAAAGTAACCTTTTTAATGTTTCCGTTTTTAAATTTAATTATTTACTGTAACAATAATTACAGAAAATACGCTCTCAAATAAAAACACGCGGTAGAACGTACCAACGTCACAACAAAATCGGCAAATGGGCAATCCGAGATTAGTCTTCATCCAACACGCTCCGACCTGACTAATCTCTCGAGACTGGTGTTCTGTTTCTAATCTGTTCTTTTCTATTAAAGTTATCAAAACAAAGATAACAATATGATCGGTCGCACGACTCGCAAATAAGAGAATTATACTCTTCTATCAGTCAAGAGAATTATTGTTTGGATATATTTTTAATAGGTTTTTAGTTTAGGATGTTAGTGCTGAATATGATAAATTCGATTATAGTGAAAGAGCACACTCTTCTGATTCGTTAACTGCTTGTTACGTCTTCAACTCACTCAACTTTGCCCCAATTTACCCTTTCCTGTAAAGTAGACTTATTATTATTATCCGAAATAATGTGGACCGGACCACATATACAGGGTGCGCCAAACTCAGTGGCCTATTAGAAATATTTAGAAAACGACAAAAGATATGTTTTTGAAAATTTGAGTGTGTTCATAAGAGCTAGTGTTCTAGCGTTTAAAAATATTTTGAAAGGGGCGGTGTTGCCAGATCATCTTGAAACTCCTAGCAACTTTGGAATTTTAAATGAGACACCCTGTATATTATTTTACTTTGTGTTTCTGCTTAATAACACAAACATTTTTTGTATATAATAATCTATGCTCATCTCTTATAGTTTTTGAGATATTAATTAATTAGTCATTTTTTGGGGCCAAAACCTGCTAACCAGAAAATCAAATATTTTTGTGATTAGGGCACCTAGAAAGTTAAAATTTTTACAGACGGTTCTTATAGCATGGCCATCGAGGAATTTTGATGATATATGAAAATATTGTTACACAGAGCGTCACAAAAAAACGTAATCTTCGTAATATAAATAAATGCAAAATTCTCAACTTTTTTAAATGGAACACCCTGTATTTTATTTTCTTAACAAAATCTAGTTTATATTTCCTACCAATAAGTATAACATGTTCCTATACCTATCTCTAACCAATTCGAACTTACAAGGGGTTTAAAAAAATGTATAACTTAATAAAAAGATTTAAACACATTTAATAGTAGGCTTTGGCAGAATCTGTTCGGAAACAAATGAAAAAGCAAAAATGTCAACTTAATTGGTTTTTTGTATAATCTGTGTTTTTAAATTTTTGACTAAAATGGGCAATATTTCTTATTCAAACGCAGAAATTTTGAATTTACTTTTTATACATGGAGAGTGTAATAAAATTGTATCAAGAACATGTAGACGATTTAATGAACTGTATCCCAATTCATCTCCAATGACAGCAAAAAAGTTTAGAAAAATAGAACGAAATATGTTGCAGTATAATAATGTGAATGTGTGACGTATAAATCCATAGAACGAATAATTTTTTTAAATATAAGATAATATAGGAAATTAAGTTGACATCTCGGTTGACATTTTTTCTCTTTCATTTGTTTCCGAACAAATCTGCCAAAGCCTACTATTAAATGTGTTTAAACCTTTTTATTAAGTTATTAATTTTTTTAAACCCCTTGTAAGTTAGAATTGGTTAGAGATAGGTATAGGAACATGTTATACTTATTGGTAGAAAATATAAACTAGATTTTGTTAAGAAAATAAAATACAGGGTGTTCCATTTAAAAAAGTTGAGAATTTTGCATTTATTTATATTACCAAGATTACGTTTTTTTTGTGACGCTCTGTGTAAAAATATTTTCATATATCATCAAAATTCCTAGATGGCCATGCTATAAGAACCGTCTGTAAAAATTTTACCTTTCTAGGTGCCTTAATCACAAAAATATTTGATTTTCTGGTTAGCATGTTTTGGCCCCAAAAAATGACTAATTAATTAATATCTCAAAAACTATAAGAGATAGGCATAGATTATTATATACAAAAAATGTTTGTGTTATTAAGCAGAAACACAAAGTAAAATAATATACAGGATGTCTCATTTAAAATTCCAAAGTTGCTAGGAGTTTCAAGATGATCTGGCAACATCGCCCCTTTCAAAATATTTTTAAACGCTAGAACACTAGCTCTTATGAACACACTCAAATTTTCAAAAACATATCTTTTGTCGTTTTCTAAATATTTCTAATAGGCCACTAAGTTTGGCGCACCCTGTATACATACACTATATTGCTAATACCATAATTCAATGATGACACCACTGTAAGCAGATGATCAGGGGCCGTTGAGTTTGCGCAGCTCGGAAATTTGCTTATTGATGTAAACATTTGACAGGGCCGACTTTCAAAATATTTTTACAAGCTTTTATTTAAATTCACCCGTTTAGTTCGGGTGTGTACAGTGTACAGTTTATGGTCAAATAAAACTAAGTAACCAATAGTTTACACACCTGAAATACCTTATTCCTGGTATTGAACCGCGATTCGTGCGAAAAAGGATCATGCACTTTTTTCTACCCATCTTGCGACACAAGTCGCTAACAATAAAAAAAATTGTATACCTAAATTCGCACCCAAAACTTAAAAATAATATCCACAATCACACACGGAACATCCGAATGAATACAACGTAAAAAAGATGGAAACGACTATAACTTACAAACTAACAAAAAAAAAATGTCTAAAGTAAAGTTTTATAAATATTAACACCCAAAACTTGGAAATTATAACAACACGAATGAACGAAACAAAAGATGGCGACTAATAAGAATATAACGGCGAGTCGGTTCTGTTCAAGAGACCTTGGGTTCTGTTAGAAATCGTGTGGGTTGCCTAATTTTTTCCCTACTGCGCAAGCGCCACGGCCCCCAACTCAGGTTATTTTGAATCGCACGATGGGTGTATTCTTGCTTCGTGCGGCTGCTTATATTGGCAATATATTGTATGTATATATTATGTGGACCGGACCGATTTCGGATAATCGAAATTTCGGATAATGCGGAGATTGAGGAAAATCATTAACTATAGGAAAAGTAACTATATCTATGTACTTTTATAGATGTACATTATAAATTCTAATACTTATGTATGCCTACATTAGTATCTATTCATATTTATAAATTTAAAAATAGGTAATTGATACTTGTTTTAATTTTCTCTCTCTGTCGATTTGATTAATTTCTTAGAAATTTCGGATAATGCGGAGGCATAGCAAGAATCATTTCGGATAATCCGGTTCATGGGTCGTTTCGGATAATGCGGAGTTCGCATAATCTGGTTTCGGATAATCGGGAGTCTACTGTATTTAATATCGTTTACGAGATCTCAATGGTGAACGTCAAATTTGCATCACCGTGTATATTACCAAAATCAGAATTTTAAAAGCCCATTATAAACCTCTTTTGGTACATGTGACCAAACTCGTATTTGCAACATAAACAAATTATGGTAAAATTCACATTCACATAATTTTGTTAAATAATCTGTAGGTAAGATCTCAATGTTGCGTTTTATTTACTACAACAAAAAGTAATAAAATACTAAACAAAAAACGACTGGCCGAATATTCTTGCTTAGAAAAAATTATGTGTTTTTCAGACGACAGATTGCTCATGCCAAAATTAGACGAACATCATTCCAGATCGGACGATTCCCGAACGTCCGACGAAGAATTTTGCCTTCCACCGATATCTTCCGACTGTCTCTCGAAAAGATTGAGTTTAGAAGATTGGCGGCCAATGAAAGGAGCTTTAAATATATCATCTTTAGAAGAAGCTGCGTCAACGGCTGGTAGGTCTATAGAAGTATGATATCGGCCTAAAGGAATATGTAATGTGCATATATCTAGGTACTTGTAAATCGACTTCTAAGTTATACCTTTGAATATCAACATACAAAGAACGTCATATAAGCAGTTATACTTAATCTGCTAAGTTAAATTCGTAGATGGCGCAAGGAGGCTCGTCAAAATAATTTATATAAATGCAATCAGTACCGACGAGGTCTCCTCCGGCTAAATTAAAGCACTGTGGCACGATCCAGTCCCGCCCACATTCCTCAAGTGAATCACGGTGGTAGATTACGACTTGGCTTGGACTGCATATATTTTCAATTTGTTTTATTATTTATTTTATTTCCAAGATAGGTGTAGAAGGCACGGCATAGATTATTTTGTACTCTGCTGAAGGGATCAGGCAAAGCGAAGCGTCGCTTTAAGTTATGGCCGAGAATAAATAAATTTTAATTTGATTTATTATTGTTATTTTTATTATTATATTCGAGTTTAGTATACTGGGTCTCCCAAAAGTCCCGCATGAAATTAATATCAATTAAAGGAAAAAGATCTAGGAAAAGCGCTCGGACCCGTAAATTTTTATTTTTAATTGTGCATTTTTTGACATAAAAAAATATTATACAGGGTGTCTCATAGAACTGTCGTCATGTCTTTGACAATTTTTTTTAATGGAACACCCTATATATTGTATTATTTTCTGATTCCCCACAAAATTCTACGGTTTTGTTGTAAATGTCATGTGTCTAAATTCAATAGTTTTTGAGATATTGACGTTTAAAATATGACATTTTTTGACTTTGACAGGCTGTGTAACATGGGTGCGTTCACCCGACGTCAACTGCTGACTTAAAGCTCTCAACAGTTCAGTGGTGCTATGAGTTAGCACTTAAAAAATAGGTGAACGCATTGTTGAGTTACAGCGGTATCATTTGACGTTTATAACAGCTGTTGCTGTTACATAACCTCAAAATTTAAGTTGTTTTATTATGGTCAAATTTTGTTTATTAGTCTGACGTGTTTTATTGCCTTAATGTTATTTCAGTGAACATTCAGCAAGTAATTCTACTGGAATTGATGAAAGATGAACTTAATTTTGGCCCGATAGGAGCTATCGTAGATAATTTAGTTCGGGCAGTCGATATAGTGGAACCTGGCAGAGTAATTCCTGTTCGAAATGAAGATTATTATGAGAATGTCATACCACATTACTTTTAACATTACATTTAACTTTTACACAGAACAGCAAAAGAAAATATCAAAATAAACAAATAGGTTATGAAATATCTGTAAAATGTCAAAACATATAAGTTCTGCGCATGTATAAGCAAAAGATTAGTTGAAAAGCAGAAATAAATTCCGCTTCAAGAAATTTGCATCTGCTGACATCCAGCGCCTAGTCAACGGGTCGGCTGAACGCGGTCGCTTACTCAACTTCTCAACTGTTGACGTCGGGTGAACGCACCCATTGGAACAGTTCATCTTAGAGAAAAATGGTTTTTACCTTCCTATCTTAGTTTTTTATTCTCTATCCAAAGAAATTAACCTCCTATTTACCATGTTAAACCGTTAAAACCGGTTTATTTATAAAAAATATCAATAATCAATATCGCCGCTTATCCTCTCCCATTTATATTTTTAATTTTATTTATTTAAAACGGGATTATCTGCCTTAAATTATTTATTTTTAATTCAATTATTCCAAAAACAATATACTACTGAATATTTTTGAAAAAAAAACAGCTGCAACGCAGGGTTGTCAAGTTTTTCCAAAGATATGTTATTCTTTATATGTTGATATTCAAAGGTTTTAGAGCACTTTGTTTCAAATTGTTTGCACTATAATCTTCTTTGTCACAGAGAATCTTCTAGAATAGTGTAGCGGAAAATTACTTCTACCCGTATGCATAAAGATATAACTGGTTGGTAGTTTAATACCAACCTGAAAAATCACCATTATTAATTACTTCATTCCTTCATGGCCGTAGTTAGGGAGGCCTAGGGGAGCATAGCCCCTCTAGTTTGAATTTAACTCATCCCCCTCCAAACCCATTATAGGAGCTAACAACAGCACTTACCAGTATAAGAATAAATGAACGAATGAAGAAGTCTACTCACTTCAGTCTGCCTGCCGGCCGTTATCGATAGTCATACTACACCGTCAATTTTGTTCACCAATGGCCGGTAGTTCTGAGCCGGATTCGATTACGGCCTCCATTTCACTATACACTCACAGTTATTTATCGTCATTATATCACACGAGCAGAGAAAAAGGAAAGGAACAACAATCTGGATGAAAGATTTTTTCCAAAGACATCGCACTTTCTCCTACGAGTGCAAGTGATTTAAAAAACTTTCTTAGAATGAATGATAATTATTGTTTCGAGTATTTGTTTCTTCTTGATATTTTAGCCTTTTTAAATTCAAAAGAAGAATTTCCTTTCATTTCGTCAGATCCGTCCCTAGACGAGTTTTGCCATATCATGGCTCATCAGTAGAGCTAGGATCCGACGAAAGAAAGGAGAACTCAAAGCTGCGTGTGCAGAACTTTTAAAGTTCCTTTCTTAATATGTACCCTATATTTCATATATTCTACAGTAGCTTCAACATGTACTGTTTTATACAGTAAAAGTAATTTTTCATAAGCATTCGTTCGCTAAAGCTCTGTTGGCATAGTATAAAGTCTTTTATTTTTCACACAAATTTATGTTTGCGGTACAAATCAATAAAATCTTTGATATTTTAATAATTATTTATTAAGTTCTTTCAGCCATTTTTAATAACAACATTTTCGTCTAAGGTAAAAGTAGGCCTGTTATTTTATTTTATTACATGCTGTATCCTTAAATTCATATTTTGTTTCGTTTATTATTTATTGAAGATTAAATGGTTCCCTCTTGTTAATTTATTTTCCCAATTAAAACATCAATGCAATATTTCAATCTTTAATATTAATATTTCTTTGAGTTTCGTTCCTTTCATCATTTGATTGGGTTTTTGTTCCTCGGCTATTTTTCCCCTGGCTGCGCCCCTGCTCATATTTTCTATACATTAGGCAGTCCTCACACAGGGAAACTTAAAAAAAACCGTAGTATCGTGGAGACTGTACATTTGAATGGTGCTACTCACACGGCGCTACATAAGTTGCGGCGACTGGAAGACCCGGCAACCCCGGTATCCGCGACTCAGCATGCTGGTCGCCCTGCTACTCCAGTCTCTTGAGTGACGCTAATATAATTAGGGAGCAAATTTTTAAGCTAAAATTTATGAATGTGCGGCCTTTAACTTGCGACTGTGTGACTATATTATCGGCCGGATGAGAGGTAACTTGAGTAGCCTAGTCGTCCAGTCTCCTAGTCTCTAAGCTACTACAGTTTTTTTAAGTTTCCTCGTATGAGAACTGCCTAACACCCATTATGAAGCTTACCAAACTAGATGTGGGAAAAATTTAAAGACAACAATACAAATCTCTCATTAAATTTTCATGAAAAATCAAACAATTATCGAATTAATATAAATCTGCAGCTGATAAAAAAAAAGTTCGCAAACAACCCGTCAACAATAATTTCAAAGATTATGATGTTACCCCCATACATTTACTCTGTACTTACTGGCATTTTCGAAATGGCTATATGTAAAGATGTAAACCACAGATTATTATATAAATTCGCAAGCTATATTATAGAATAGGTAGAAATTTAGAAAAATACCATACACCATTTTTCTTGCGAGTGTGCGTTATGTATACAGGCTGGTCGTTAAGTGCTGTAAAGGGTAGTAGCTTCGTTTTATTCTAAATATAGGTACAAAAGAAAATGTAAATCGCTTATCTAATTATTGTACTTGAAATTCTGCGGAACTCTTCGTCAGAAGGTTAAAATAGGTATTATTTAATGTAGATATGCTGTAAAATATTTTAAATTATTGTACATACCTTATAAGACTGTAGTTTACTGCAATAATATATTTAACATACCATATTAAACTATATTAATTATAAAAAATGAATAATTTATTATCCATTTTTCCTGTACTTTCCAATAATTCCCATAGACATATCACCCTTGGATTCTTACAGCCTATTGGGTAGGTAATTGATGTCTTAAAAGATGCGCTTGTACGCATGGCTACCACCCATAGGCGTTAGGATGGACCAAGCACCAAACAATTAATAAAACCAGAAAACTTAAATATTGTAAACACTTTTTTTTCTTAAAAAAAGAAAGCCAAAACACTGAAAACGAAATTGCAAATATACCAAGCAGAAAAACTATTAAATAATATTTTTTAAATTCTGTTTACCTTTATAATATGGTATAATGAGATACCATGATTCCCCTTCCCCCACCTCCCTGTGCGCACGATCATGCTATACTATTTATCATATAAGCTTTCAATGTCTTGAGGTTCCTCTTGTCAAACAGATGTGCCAACTCTTAATTTAAAAGTCACTTCACTCTGAAAATAGTTTCACAGTGAACCAACTAAAAACCACCGACAAATTATATAGCGCCTCGACTAGAACGCCACGCCGTTATTATATATACATCTCTTTCTTACGCCTTTGCCTGCACATATCTCATTCCGTACTTCGTCAAGTTTTTCCGCGTTCATTAAATTTCGACAGAACCTCATTGGAATTGTGTGTGTTCATTATTGCTTTCTGATTTCGATTTTCCATCATGTGGTGATATTAAAAGAAATATTTCCTAATTTTTAACTTCTTACAGCATTTTGCTATTATTTTGATTAGTTTGTGCTTATTACACTCTTTCGTTTTATAAAATAAAGTACGGTTTCAGTAGGTACTATCCAGCAGGCGAGACTTGTCCATAAGGTAATATGGTCAATGACCCACCTATAAATTAGACACACCCTAATTAACTTATGTTTTAAAACAAATAAAAATTATTATTCTCAAAAAATCCAAATATACCAAAATGTGTCATGCGAAAACTCCCCAGTACAGATCAAAGCACTCCCCTCGGCCTGGCCCGGATCAGGGCCGTTTCTTACCTGAGCTCACGATTGACCTTATGGGTTTAAATGGAATTAGAATATTACTTATAAATGAATTGGAAACTAAAAGCGAGACAGACATACGCGCTTTCGAAAGTTAAAAAGGGGCAGGAAAACGCCAAATCGGGTCGTCGACTTCGCTCTACTTCGCGTTCCGTTGGACAGTATTCAATCACGTTTAATATGCCGAATCGCGCGTAGTATGCCCTTAAGCCTTATTTAGTTTGTTTCTTCGTTCGATAATGTGCATTTTTGACGTGTTTATGTTTTGTCACTTGTGTTAAAGAACAATGATTACAACAGTTCAAGAAATATTACAGTTTAAAGCAAGCGGCGCGTTATCATTTGAAAAACGTTTAGAAATTAATTAATTTCTGAAAGTGTTAAATTATTAGAAATTTTATGTACTATGCCAATGATGACAGTGAAAAGTGAGAGGTACTTTTCGACAGTAAAAAGAATTAGGACTTTTTTTAAAAACTCAATGGGGGGTCAAGGTTCAGTTCCTGACCTATGTTAAGCATTTAAAAACCTTTTATTGGAATTAATTAAAATTTTAATTGATTGATAATTTTTTCAAACGATAGAAGGATCGATTTGATATACAAATAACACATAACTACATAAAGGTAAGAGAATTATATAAAAATGTAATGATTGAGGTAATTTTAAAAAAAAGTCACCGCAAAAATCCAATTTTAGTATTTTATGTTTTGCGGTGATTATTAGTAGGTAAGTAATTATTCTTTGGCAAAACTATGCTATTGCTATTGCCTCACCTGTAAAAAAATTCCCGAGCCGCGCTTGCTATCCAGCAGTAGAAAAAACTCTCGTGACTCATGTTTTAATACAATAATATTTTCCAATGAGTTTTGTATTTTTCCTGGATATATTTTAATTCGGAAAACAACGAGTAAGTAAATAGTGTATTTTTAGCGTAAGTAGTGATAAAAATCTAATTAATTAAGAAATTCGCCGGATCTTTAAAAATAACATATTTTTTAAAAGAAAAACTTTCTGTTTTCGGTGACTGTATTTAAAAGAATTTTAATGTATTAATGTGGGTTAGTTTACATAAAAAATTTTGGATTTTTTATTTTTTTTAAAACATGTTCTAATAATGTATAGCCGTTCTACAGGGTAACTTTTTCAAAGCATTACAAGGCGATATCTCACAATCAGTTAAAAATATTTTCATGCAATTTTGGTAATTGGAAGATGGGGGAACATTAATCAAACATATCGTCGCCTTTCACGTGTCGTAAGTAGCATTTTATAAATTTTACAGGTCTATTATTAGTCGCACCAAGAAAACTATATACAAACTCGTTGTCTGCATTCAAATTATTAAAAAAAGGTTTTAGTTTTCAAGATTATTATGAAAAGTGTCACTTACTTCAGTTTGTGTGAAATTTTTCATTCAATATAATATGTATAAGTATAAATTAAATTAAATAAAACACTACTACTGATTTATTGATAAAAAATAAACAATTAATTTCATAATAACACTTAAAAACATAATTTTCGTGATTTTTTTTTCTGAGGGCCCGTCCATGCGCCGGATGCACTTAGGCCAGATTTGGCCCATGGTGCTCACAATGTTTGGTTGTTACAACCACTCCATGATCCCAGTTCCTTGCACTAGTTTGTGTAGGTCCACTGGGGAGAGGGTAAGGATATCCTCTGGTTCCAGTTTTGTTTGCACGAGTATTTGTTGCCTCTTCCGATCCAGTAACTCGCAATGGCAAATTATGTGCTGTACAGTTTCTCTGTCTTGTCCGCATAATCTACAGTCAAGGTCCATTGTACAGTTGCATTCTGTGCAGATGGTTCTTGACAGCCATGTGTCCTGTCAGAATTCCTGTAATGGTTCTCAGCTGATTCCTGTTCATTTAAAGCAACTGTTTCGTAAGTCTTGGGTCTGGATCCCCAATGAAGCTTTTGCTCTGATGTAATAACTGTCCATTGCTCCGGTGGAGTTTGTGTTCACTCCTGATCCATCGCTTTATGATATCTCGTACTGTGCACCTTGGTACTCCGAGTGTCGGTTCTGGACCAATGAATGTAATTTCGGAGCCTTTTCTTGCGAGTTTATCGGCTTTTTCGTTTTCTGTAACACCTTCGTGGCCTGGTACCCACTGCAGTATTACTTTGGTTACTTTTGCCAGGGCCTTCAGTTCCTCTTGGCATTCCCATACCAGTCTTGAGGTTACCTTGTTGCATATTTTTGTGATCCAAATTATGATATTAGTTTTGTCTTGTATCTTCTTTTCATAAAAAAAAAGATCACCCTATTTTTGTTATTTTTGGTGGAGCATAAAGACTCAACTTTAACCAATGTTGCCAACGTAATTTCGCGTTTTAACCATTTTAATTAAATGAAATCATTCTTTATATCTAAATGACTATTTTTGAGAAATATCTATTCACCTTTAACTATTGAAATAGTTGTATGCACTGTTCTTTCGTCAAATCCTATATCCTCACTACTCATGAGCCAATATTAAAAAATGTCACAGTATATCCTTCTATAGATCCCGTCAACCTATTGATTGTAATTATAATATAGCTGGTGTTGTCTTAGATAAAGTACATAATATCCGTGATCTTGGCGTTACACTTGATAAAACCCTCACATTTGTTAACCATATTAATTCTATTATATTAGTATAGAAACCTTGGATTTGTATCTAGGAACTGTAGGGAATTCTTATGTGAGACCTTTAAATTATTGTACTACTCCATGGTGAGATCCGGCCTGGAGTATGCCAGTGTGTTGTGGTCACCTTATTATCAGATTCATATTCAGGCAATTGAGGGTGTGCAGAGGAGATTTTTGCGTGTTTGTGCGCATAAACTGCAAATTCGTTTCCAAAATTATCATATTGATTATCAACTTATTCCTAATAATATAAATCTATGTTCTCTACAAGCTAGACGTTTCCTTTCAGATATGTGTTTTTTATTTAAGCTTATTGGGGGTGACATTGATTGTGAATATCTTCTATCTGAATTATATTTTAATACCAGACACAATACTCGCAGCAGAAATCTCTTCTGTTTACCTTTCCATTCTACCAATTATGGCATGTTTCGCCCTTTAACCAGACTGCAGCGTAACTTCGATAGGCATGCCCTCTATATTCATACCACTCATCCTAAGTTTAAATTAGATCTTAAGAGAAAAATTCGTAGTAATTTATTAATTGACTCATACTAATTGTTATTATTCTAAAATATCTATCCTTAATCTATTGTGTTATTAGATTTTACTTTATTGTATGTAGATACATTGTTATTTCCTTTGTTAATGGTGTATACCGTAAATAAATAAATAAATAACATAATAATATGACATAACGCACCAGAGGCCTAATTCTCGAAATCGAAGAACAACCTTCTCATGAGATAAAAAGACGGAGTTGGCTTGAAACCTTCACAATCGTATGTGATACTAACGGGAAACCAAATTCTCTCATGAGAAGGCTGTTCCTCGATTTCGAGAATTAGGCCACAGGATATGGATCTGATGAAATTATGTCTTTTTGTTTGACAACAATGCTTACAATAATACAACAGCAGTAATATGTTTAAAACTTTTGTACATATCCTATAGCATAGAGGTAATGTAGAGAAGAGTCTGTGCCTTTGTGGTTAAAGATAAATCTGTTTTTATTTTCATATTTCAAATTCTTAAAGAGATATTAAGATTGCAAAATGAAAAATTGCAGGCTGGAGGCTCTAAAAACATTTTCTTAAACCAATTTAGTAAAAATACTCTTGCTCCTCTTTTTATTTTCCTTTATTCCGTTCCTTTGTACTCTAATAACACTTAAATTAAATTAAAAATTAATTTTTAACAGACGAGACAAGAAAAATTGCGAACGAATCCAACAACTTTTTCAATGTAATGCTTTACAAACTAAAGGACTTAAAATCTTGTCCGGTCTTGAAATCCGCTCAAAAAGAAAAATACAACGAACAAGAAGATTTTTCAGACGAAAGCAAAACTTTTAAGTATCTTAAAAATACTCCAGAAGTTAAACAAAAGCTAAATCTTATTGACAAGATGGAGGAAGAGATTTGTGACACTATCGACAGGTACAAGGTTTGTTTTATTTTATATTATATAGGGTGCTGCTAAAATCTTTACTTATAGGTATGGGCACAGAGGAATGCTAGGTCGAAACTCTCTCTATATTATATAATTCTGACCAATCAGAAAATTTTAAGTTATTTTTTCAATATTCGGCATTTTAATTGGCCTGGTGTGACATTACTTGTTCAATTAGAGCACAAGCAGTTTGGCTTTTTTTTTAAATGCAATTTTTACCTACTACTATTGTGACATTTTACAAATTGTAGGTCTTTAATTTCTCCTGTCCTACCTAAAGTTTTGGCCAAAGCCTTTATTTAGTAATTAACAAAACAAAAAAAAGCCAAGAGTTTCTCCTCAGTGATATATCACATATTTTTATTATACTAATTTCGTTTCAATACCAAAGTAGCCAGAGCCTATTTTTGGGCGTAGGGGCCCTAGGCTCGTTACGCAATCCAGAGCCCCTAATCATTAGAGCCCATAGAGCCAATTTCAAGCGGGAAGAGGGAGGCCAAAATAATTTAGTATACGGGATTTGTGATCCGATGGAGGACTAAAAGGGAATACAGAGTTTGCACAATTAACATCATTTTGTAGATAATGTAAAGGGTGAACAGGGCCGGTATATTAGGGTTATACATTACACAGTACGTAAAAGGTACTACATCAATCACAGTAGTTTCTAAGGACACCTAGATTGGCCTAAATAGTTTCTTTGCAATAAAAACAACACTTCAAATATCTAATAATCGAAATAAATCAATTAATCGAAATTAATCAATTAATCAAAGTGTAAGGTAGTTACTGAAAATCCATGTACTGTAGTTGGACTGGCAGGATCGCCATGTAAGGTGACTACTTGGTTCGATGAAGTAAAATACTTGTTTTACTGGGTATGTATCAAAAGGGTATATTTGTTTCTTGTAGTTACATTATAACAATCTATAATGGAACCGTATCTAACCGAATAGAAGCTAATCTAACCTTTTTTACTATATTACAATCAGTCTTATTTATACTACGTACTTACCTTAAACTATGATAATAACCTTTAATTAGAATTAATATTATTGTTATAAGTATTTAAGAGTGATTACCACATCACGTCTGACAATGAGCATAACCCCTGACTTAACCTTGTTATGGTGTTCAATGTTAAGCAAGAACTTATAAAAATAATGTTAAACAATTTGTTATTTATAATAAAAGGTAAATATTGGAATTGGTTATTCTACCATAATGTCCTTATTTTTACCCTACAAAAGATAATCGATTAATCGAAATAATCAATTAATCGAAATAATCGATTAATCGAAATATTCGAATAATTGATTAATCGTTTTATTTCGAATCGCCTTATTGAAAATAATCAATTAATATAAAAAAATCAAATAATCGATTAATCGAAAATGGAATTTTAGCAGAAATGCAAGTAGCGACAGATAAAAAGCACTCCAAAATATAGAAACGAGTATAAAGATTTTACCGGCTTCTCGAGGCAGTGACCAGTTTTAAGAAATACCCGAACGGTTTCACAAAATATAACGGCCTGTCCTAAGTAAGACTATTATCTATTAGCAAAAACATATTTTTTTGCTATTAGCAATGGTCCTTCGAGATCGATATAGGACCTTTAATCTGTTTACAATATTTATCTGTTGCGTATCTATAACAGTATCCCAGATAAGAATGCACTCTTCAGGGATAATGTAAACCATAGGACATACAGAGATTTATATATTAATCTAAAAATCGTTAATCGAAAAAGAGAAATTTTAATCAAAAATATATCGATGATCGAAAAACCGAAATAGTTTCGATTAATCGAAAATATTTCGATTAATCGAAAAATATTTCGATTAATCGAAAAATATTTCGATTTTTTCGATTAATTAAAAATATTTCGATTAATCGATTAAAAACATATCCATAATCGATTAATCAATTATTTTGCGCACCCCTAATCACCAGGTATGTCGATGGCAAAGGAAAATGGTGCCACCACTTTTTGTGTAGAAACTACGTATTTTTATTTTACCTTAAATAATATTTTAAAAGTCTTATAAATAGTATGGTCATTAATTTTCTTAGACCGAAAGAGAAGATAGAATGAAAACAGAATTTGAAATGTGTAAAACTATTAGCGAAAATAAACTTGTCTATGAACGAGACGTGGACGGGTTTCTTAACATGTGTAATTTTGAGGAAAAGCTGAAAATGTTTAAAAAAGAAGCGGAGGAATCTCTTGGACCAGACTTTAGAGAAGAAGGTAGTATATTAATATCGACGGTTGAAAAGAAATGTCATTTAAGCTCCATTGACCTATTCCATTATGTTGTAAATTAAATCGTTCATGTTAAGAAACTCATAAAATAAGATATTTTGTAAAAAAAAGACACAAAGTCTCCACCTGTGTCTTTTTTGGTCTTACAAAATATTAAATATGAAGACTCTTTAAGTGAAAAATGGACCTATTCTTCGAATTTCATAAAATAAGACTGGCAGGTCAGAATAGACATTCGTACATTGCGGTATTCTTATAGCGTTTGAGGATCTTTAGATATATGGTAAACTCTTCAAGTCAAGGCATTATTTTTTTTGGAACCGGTCAATAGCATTTACTTCATTTCTTTAACCGTCGATATAATTATTATGTAAGGCTTACAGAGGGAAATAAATGCATCATTCCTCACATCACTACGCATGTTCATTGTGTGTGTGCCGCAGGCACCCTGTGAGGAGACAGACCCGTGCTTATTTTTTTGTGTGGGGTCTTTTTATCTTATGTTCTTTGGTGTTCCTGATTGTTTGGTAAATATTTTCATATTACTATATAATACTACGTCATAATAACATTTTATTTCAGCTTAAAACTATCCATTTTTATCAAATAATTAGTGTTGGTTTTGTGGTATGTGCAAATTATCTTTTTTATTATTTAATAAAACAATTTTAACGCTTTTAAAATTATGTGGTATTTTTAAAGCATATGGCATAAATCACCGCATACAAATTAGACACACTTTTTTCAAAAATTTATAATATACAGGGTGGGGATTTTAAATGGAACGCTGGTTATAGCGGCTGTGGACATAAGATTTCTCTAAAATCCAAAAATACGTTCCCAAAGATTTTTTTATGGGCCTCGCTTTTGTCATGTAAACAAAAATTGAGACCCCAAAAGGGGGTGCGGGGTAACTTTTTTTTTTAAATTAGACGATATCACTTGTGGCATCTTTTTGGAGTGCTTATTGAAAAAGGAATTACATCTGTCAAATATTTAATGAAAACTAATTTAAGAAACAATTACATTAACAATAACTTTCAAACTGTAGTGTCACTTTTTTAGCATGGCCATTGTTGAAAATGGGCCACATGGATCTGCACAGACCAAACCGTTGGAAGAACTCTTACTCCTTTCAAAACTTCTGGCGTGATTAAACGCATCTCTGTCCGAATGATTGTCTGCAACTCTGTCAGATTTCTAGGTCTGGTGACATTTACTTTTTTTGAATCGCCTTATAAATAAGAATCTAATGCCCGTATTCTCCGTAACGCTTCAAGCCGGCTTAAAATTTAATACAGCTTAAATTGATGATTTCGTATTCGCGGTCGCTATTTGGAGACTTAAGCTCAATTAACTTTAAGCCCTAAATATTGCAGGCTTAACCACGCATTTGCGCCGTATTTGACTTTTCTTCCTGTCTTGTAATACATATTCGTATTTTTCAAAGTTAAATATGGAAATAGAAGATGAAACATTTATTGAGAACGATGGAGATATTTTGGATGTTATAGATCTTGGATTTTCCAAAAGAATCTACGAACGAGAAGTATATTATTAACATCATCTTGTAAAAGTAGTTTTTATGGGCGGTCCACCGCCAGTCAAAAAAATGTTCTTTTCCTCCTCTGCCACTTTTTTACGTAGCTCTTTCTTCTTATTACAGTATAGTTTTTTTAGCTGATTAGCATCCCGATAGTAATTTAAAGAATTTACCGCATTAAAGTCTTCCTTAAAGATTCGTCGAAACTTTCCAAAGACTGAACAAAAAGATCTATAATCTTAAGATTACCCAGAGTCAATCTTTAAGATCTAATAATTTTACAGAGTATGGACGTAGGATGGGTTATTCTAATTTTAAATTTCATAAACGGTTTCTCAACTTGACTGACGTACAGTTTTCTTCAGGTGAGGAACGACTGTTGAATGCTAATCTCAAATATAATTTTTCACATAACACTGATTTAAACACAAAAGAAATGTTGGCAATTGAAGCTGAAAATATTATTCAAACCACTGACATCGCTAATAAAAACATCATCAGGGCACAAATTATTAATTTCTTGAATAATGGTATAACCCAAAATAAAACTCTTAATTATAATAAACTCCACCTCAATTCTTTAAAAGAAAAACTAAAAACTAACGATTTAATAGTTACTAAAGCTGATAAGGGGTCTTGTCTGGTAATCATGAAGAGATTAGATTATATTAATAAAGTAATGGATTTTTTGGGGTCCGACGATTTCGAGGTCATTAACAAAGACCCCACTGCTTCTTTTTTCACCAAAGTGAAGGGCGTTTTAGATGTTACACTATTGACCTTGGAATATTTTAACTCCTCCAAGGACAGATTATATCCTATGAACCCTAAGACACCCTTGCTGTATGGTTTACCTAAGGTTCACAAAGAAGGTATCCCCGTTAGACCAGTAGTATCGTTTGTTAGCTCACCATGTTATAATCTCTCTTCTTGGTTAAATAACGTTCTTAGAAATGTTACTGATTTCCAGAGCACATACGCAACGAAGAACTCCGTGGACTTTGCCAATTACCTAAAAAATATTCATATTCCACAGGATTCAATTCTAATATCTTTAGACGTAAAAAATCTATTTCCCAGCGTACCGCCTGTTGATTGCATTACTCTAGTGGGAGGTTTACTGGCGAAGAAGGGCCTCTCTAATCTGTTAATTTCAGATCTAAAGTTACTTTTAAAAACCGTCCTTGATCAGAACTTTTTTCAATTTAACGGTAAGTTCTTTAAACAAAAAGCAGGCCTTGCTATGGGTTCTTGTCTCTCACCTTTCCTTAGTGAAGTTTTTATGAACAACTTGGAGAAGAAAATCATGAAAAGTCGCTTTGCAAATTTCTTAACAGCATATAAAAGATACGTGGATGATATTTGCATTGTCTGGAACGGCAGCGATCATGATTTAACAGACTTTTTAAATTTTGTAAATTCATTACATAACAAAATTACTTTTACATTGGAGAAGGAGAGTGATGGTAAACTTCCTTTTTTGGATCTTTTATTAATAAGAAAACATAATTCTATAAATTTTGAAATATTTAGAAAGCCTTCAGCAACCGATAATATAATTCAATTTTCCTCTAATTCACCATATTGTCATAAATTTGCTTCCTTCAATTCATTTTTTTACAGATTGTTTAAACTCCCTTTGTCTAGAGATGCTTTTAACGCAGAATTAAATATAATTAAACAGATCGGCATAAATAATGGTTTTCCAATAAGTACTATCAACAAAATTTATTTCAAATTTGTAAATAAATTCAAATATTCATTCAACATAATTCACGCTAAACCTATAATTAACAAACAATTCAGATGTATCACTTTTTTTGGTAATATTTCTTTACAACTCGCAAAATTTTTTAAAAATCTAAATATTTCAATAGCATTTAAGACTGTTAACACCGTTAAAAAACACTTAGTAAAAACAAAGGATAGAATAGACCAGTTATCTAGTTCAGGAGTGTATTCGTTGTTTTGCGATGATTGTCCCGCTGTGTACGTTGGCCAGTCAGGAAGGAAAATATCCACTAGAGTGCGCGAACATCTTAGCCTCTTTAACAAATATAAAGACTCTGACATAACAGAAACAAAATCAGCTTTTGCCACTCATTTGCTAACATCGGGACACAGTTTTTCCACACCTGAAAACGTAACTTTATTACACCAATGTACGAAAGGTAAAAAACTTGATTTGCTCGAGAAAATGGAAATTACTAAGGCAAAGAAAAGTCCAGTACTTGCCTGCGTGAATGATGTTTTTAATTTTGAGCCCCATCTGATTTTTAATAACCTCAAAAGGGAATAGCTGTTTGTTTTGTTTTCATTTATTTTTGACGCGACCTTTAAGTTGAACTTTGACTTTGGGTATCTTAAGTTAGAATAGGCAACCAACTGGCTTCGTCCTACGTTTGGGTTAGTATCGTTTTATTTCTGTTGTAATGTACATGTGTTAGTTTTAAAAACAAGTTTTAATTTTTTAAATGTTTGTAAGGTAATTTGTTTTTTTATCTAATTTTCCCGTGCAATTTATAATTATTGTATTTACTTATTTAGGTCTGATGATGCCAGTTTAGGGCGAAACATGTAACCTTAATAAAAGAATTGGAAAAAATTTTGAGGCCGAGACTTTGTGTCTTTTTTTCTTACAAAATATTCCTTAAAGATTTTCCACACTTCCCGTTTTTTTACGGAAGCACGGTCGGTTTTTTTTTTCCTCAAGAGTTATCGCATATTTGTCAGCGATTAATCTGAATAGGAATGATTTTTCTGAATATGTAAAATTACAGCACCTTTTTTTTCCTCCATTTTAGCAGGAAAAGGAAAATTATGAAAATTTTTTTTTTTTATGTCAGTTGAAATTTGAAAATGTTTTGAAAGCTAAGGTTAAAAACCCACAACACAAAGTTCGAAACGATAACACAAAGTAGGCGTAGAGTGTCGTTCGTTGCTGCAGCCATTATCTCTTAAAAAAAAGAAGAGAATAACCGCGTCGTTGCCAGCTCAAAATAACCCAAAATTTTCTACGGTGCTTATCAAATTTAATTTAAGCCAGCTTTAAAATTTAAGGGAGCTTAAATTAAGTCCGCTTTATGAAAAAATGGAGAATACGGGCATTAGGGTGTAGTAATGTAGCCTCCGGAGATTTGGGCGGCAACTCTATAAGTCCTCACAGTCCTATCCACCTATTTGGAAATGTAACGTTTAATAAATCTCTTACATTTCTTGCAAAGTTTTTAATACCAAAACTTCAAAGAATATTCCCTAATTATGAAAATCTAGACCAAAGGATATTTTCCAGCAGGATGGAGCCCCTCCTTACTTTGTAAGAAATGAAGTGATTAAATATATTTCACCAGACCTAGAAATCTAGAAGACTATGACCATATGTGCCGTATGTATTAAAGCTAGGCTTAAGCTTTAAACCCGCTTAAGCAACATTTTTCGTATGCGCCGTAGTCAAAATGCTCTTAGGCGAGGCCCAAAGATAAGCCCAGAAATTTGACGGCTAAAGTCTGCTAAGCCAAGCTTTTTTTAGAATATAACCTAACTTTGTATCTTTGGATAAAAAAATTTTGTGTTCTGTTTTGCGGGGTGTTTGTTTTTGTAAATTTTATTGAAGGATGATGGAAGTTAAAGATGAAATTCCTTTAGAAGATGATATTTATATAATACATATCATAGATTTCGGCTTTCCACGACGCATTTATATTAGGACAAACCATTTTGAGGACATGGATGACCTAGGTTTTTTTAGAAGGTTTAGACTGACACAACCTAGTGTATTATCAGTTCTAGACATGATAGAAGGACAATTAGAATTTGAAAACGACTTGTAAGTATTTCAATGGGGGTTTTCTGAAATTATGATTCAATTAACTTGACCAACCAGCTGTGCTGGGCTATAAAATACTGCACGTACATTAATCAACTACAACTAGGTTAGGAACTATTTTCTACCGTTCCCGCGCGCACGTAGTTTGACAGTAAATTCTATCAATTTTGCGACATTGCCAGATTTATTTGCGGTTTAGCAAAGCTTCGCTTAATTATCCGCAGTGCATATCATCACAAGTTCAGCCGAGCTTAATTTTAAACCTAGCTTAACAAAGCGCCGCTTAGAAGCAAGACGGCACATATGGCCATTGAAGGCAAGGATTCGGGCAGAGATTATACGTTTACTCACGCCAGCAGTTTTGGAAAGAGTTCTTTCATCGGTTTGGTCTGTGCTAACAGATTCATGGGGCACCTTTTCAACAAGTGCAATGCTAAAAAGTGACATTACAGTTTTAAAATTATTATTGTAATTGTCCCTAAATTTTTATTAAACTTCTGAACCATGGTTTGACATGTAAAAAAAAATATATGGGCAAATTTCTTTTTCGATAAGCTTTTCAAAAAGGAGCCACAAGTGGTAGATATCCTCTAATTTGAAAACGAAAAGTTGGTTAGGGCTGCGCCTTACCGTTACTATCTATCTAGAATATTTTTCAGGACAAACAGGCCCGAAATTCCGGACAAAGTCCGGATATTTTTCTTTAGAGGTGCAGCAAATGAAAAACGAAATTAATTTTTTTATATTAAATTTGTCATTTTTTACCATATATTATACAAATAATGACATATACTACCTATATGTAACCTAGGTATACTTAGCCTTTCCTTTGACTTCTTTTAAAATATCTGAATTTTCAGGTAGTGACATAAATTCATAAAACTCGTTACAAGTCATCGCAAAATTAAAGCTCGTCATGATAATATGTTTTACAGAGTCCAGCAAAAGTATGTTTCGTTCTTTAGACCACTGGGCTGTAATTAGTGAAAAAACTCGTTCCACATTTGCATTATGCGCTGTTATAGCAAAAAAAAATTGGCAAACCTTCAAAAGTTCTGAATACTGTTCTTCAGATAGACAGTTTGCAAAACACACCACCCATTTTTTGTGTGTAGGTAGATGTTGAAATTCTGATTTCTTTTCTTTTCTTTAATTATTTTTTGCAAAAGACATATTTCATTAAACATTTTAGTATCGTCTACATCGTTGCCCTTTTCAATCATATAAGAAATAGATGGTGAAATTTTTTTTTCCCAGTCCAGATTATCAAGATTTTCTAAACTTACCCATTTAAAACAGGAAAATTCTTGAAAAGGCTCAGCCAACGATTTAAGTAAGTTATGGATATTTAATAACATTGAAAAATATTATTTCTGAAAACTTGATTTTCTTGTGTGAACCATTCATCACTCATTTTTTTCAGTATGTCTGGAACTTTAAACGGAATACATTTTTGCTGCAGTCTTTCATTTAGAATATTAATTACCGATTCTAGAATTTTTATGATTTCAATAATGGAGTTATCTTGTTTCTCGATTTTTTCTATATTACTATGAAAAACAGACATCAATGAATGTATGAAATATAGATATGGTTCAGAGAATCTATTCGCAAAAAAAGATTTTAATAAAAATAGAGGGTTAGCCTCTGAAAGAAAATATGATTTTAAGGGCTGAAACATTTTTAAGATTCTTTCTATCGCGGGAAATAAGAACAACCATCTACTTTTAGAATGATACAAAAGCTGTTCATGTTTGGTACCCACAAAATCGCAAAAGTATTTTAGAGTTGACACTTACTGTATAAATATTAATAATATGCTTTCACGGCCTTGACCGCCTAAATTCCGGACCCGGTTTGCTTTTCCGGCCGGACGCCCCTAAATTCCGGACATGTCCGGAAAAATCCGGACGAATGGTAACCCTACCGTTGGGGTCCCAATTTGTTTTTACATGACAAAAGCAAGGCCCATAAAAATATCTTTGAATAAGACGTATTTTTGGATTTTAGAGAAATCTAATTCCCAGAGCCTCTATAAGCAGCGTTTCATTTAAAATTCTCACCCTGTAATTATTGTACGTAATTTGATCTCATCATATTAATATAAAAGATTTAGAAACAATTGAAGATGTTGACAATGAAAGTGTGGCCACATTAAACGGGATTAATCAAACTGAAGAAATAGACGTTGAAGAAGATAATAGTAGTTCGTCAGTTGGTGATAAAGCCGCAAGCGCTTTGTCAAGGAATTTTATAAGACGAAATTTTTATGTAAGTACCTACTTACTTATAGTTCATAATAATAAAAAAAAAATCACCCTTGATTCAAAAATGTTGAAATTGGAAATGTACCTGTTATTAAAAAATAATTCACGGATCCGCATTTTACGCAAGCATCCTAGGCGTAGTGAAATATCAGATACAACTGCTGGTTTTTCTTTTTCTTCTTCTTCTTCTTCTTCGTATGCCTATCCGGGTCGGATGCTGGCGACCATCTGAATGATCATAATTTTGTTGACTGCTTCCCTGAACATTCCCGTGGTTGACTCTCCGAACCAGACTCTTAGGTTTTTCAACCATGAGATTCTCCTTCTTCCTGGTCCTCTGCTCCCGTAAACTTTACCTTGTAGGATGCATTGGAGGAGATGGTATCGATTTTCATTGCGCATTATGTGCCCAAGATATTCTAATTTCCTGCATTTAACGGTGTAAAGGACCTCACGTTCCTTCATTGGTCACCCTCTGCGTCCACGACACTCTCAGCATCCTTCGATACAGCCACATTTTGAAGGCTTCCAGCTTCCTCTCAGTAGCAGCAGTCAGTGTCCAAGCCTCTACTCCGTAGTACAAAACAGAAAAGACGTAGCATCTTAACAACCTGATCTTTGGGTTTATGTTCAAGTCATGGCTCTTGAAGCACTTTGTCATTTTATTGAACACTGCTCTGGCCTTCTCTATCCTGCATCTGATTTTCTGTGAATGGTCCCACTCTTCATTAACACAGGTACCCAAGTATGTGTATTTTTGTACTCTTTCCACACGTTTTCCATTTATAATTAGGTGGTCATCCGGGATATTTCTTTTACTGATGATCATTAATTTGGCGTCACTATGTAATAACTTAAAGTAACGAGTCCTAATTTTATAAGAAACTCGTTACTTTTAAATTTTCGTTATTTACATGGAATTTAAATCTAACTATTCTATCCAGAATAAAAAATACTAATTTAACAAAGAATTTTGCTTAAATAACGTGTCGTTTTTGTTATGAAATACTGGTTAATTTTTAAAGTTTAAATCGCAGATTGGATTTCAAAAAATTTGTTTATTTTATTATTTTTTATGTCAGTTTTTAAGGATTCTTGCTGAGGTATGTTTAATTTTAATTTCCAAAAAGTTTGATTATAACCTAATAACATAAGGTCATCAGTGAACTCTTATTTAGTAGGTCACTGTCATGCAACATTGTAAAATCACTGACCCTCTTTTAGTTTGACAGTTCAAAATCAAAACACACGCACGTGGGTAAGGCAGTGAAAGCGACATATATTTCAACATTTTTTTTTCGAATGTTATCATGTCAGGATTTACGGGTTCAAATATACTAAGGAAATTCCATAACACCCTGTATATAATATTGAATATTTCAAATCTCGTTTATTATTGATCTGTCTTGGTTATCGTTGCTATGCAACAAGTCAGCAATGTATTACTTTCTTTCTATTGATCAAACATCTTCTTTTATTAGTTCAAACATTAAAGTTGTATGTTGTATTGTAGGCTGCAAGACATGGTATGATGGCCACTTATTCGTTGACTGATGAAGAAAAAACGAAAATTTCAAATATTCTGAAGGATATAGGTAATTATTAATCTTTATACTAGCGTCAAAGCTTTTAAAAAACCTTGTAAATCCTAGTTGTAATTCTTGATTGAAACAAGGATGGATTATTTAGGCTTTTTGTAGTCGTAGAGAAAGGGGGGGGGGGGGGGAGGGGGCTGATAATGCTACCGAGTACAATCTATCATCATCATGGAGAAAGAAATGTTTAAAGTTTGATTGAAAAATTTTTAATTTTGCCAATTTAATTTTCTATAGTACCTACAGTTGGACATTTAAATATTAACTTATTTGAATAGGATTGCGGTTGGTTTTCAAGCTCTTTTAAATAGAAAATTGAATATCCTATTGTTTTTAATTTTAATTTATTTTTATTGTAAAAAAAATAAGTTGGGTTATGTTTCACCCCCTAAAGAGGGTTGCTTTGGTATAAGTGTGAAATCCACATAATATCTCAATCGACGTTTTTTTGTATTTTTCACAAATATTTTTATATTTTTTTTAACATTCTAGTGAATTTGTTTTAATGAAGGTCCCCATAATGAAGATAAATTAAAATTAATAACAATGGGATATTTAATGTTCTCTTTAAAGGAACATTCCAAAAAGGTATCATAAGGTATCTTCCCAGTTAAAAAATTAAGTTTGGTTATGTTTCACCTTTTACAGCGGTAAAAGAAAATTTTTGGTGCCAATAAGAAAAAAGACAATATCTCAACCGACGTGTTTTTCTATTTTTCAAAAATATTTTTTCCTAAACTTGTAGCGAATTTGTTCCAGTTAAAGTCCCCACCCTGTATAGGTACACCGGGTGGTGCATCGCGTTTAGAAACATTGGAGTTCCCATGCAGGTTTTAGACCTCCAAATATTTGCTTCCCTGTTAACTTTAGAGCTGAGTTGTAGGAATACCTTTTTTAGGGTCTCTGTGTAGTGAGTGCCCATGTGGAGTTTGAACAATTTTGGACAACCCGATCTTAACTTATTTGAATAAGATTGCGGTTGGGTGTTCATCGGAATTCAACAGGTGATGCTGTGGACACCAACATTGATTGGATTTGTCAACTTGTGATTTGTCATTGTCACGTGGAGAAGGCACTAATGTCGGTGTATAAAGATTTCAAAAGTAATTAACTAACCAGCAAGTTTGACTATGACATACTTGAACATGAAATTAGCAGAAATAATTTTTTCACACTCATAGTGGCCCATGGCATAATTTTTAATTTACTAATCGAGCACTGCTGATTGTGAGTAAATAATGTTGTCATTTATGTTGCAGTCAATCTTGCTGGTTAGTTAATTATGGTTAAAAGTCCTTAGTCCTTATACAACCCAACATACGTGTTATAAAAAAATTAACATAATCCATTAAACCTTATATTCCGAAACAAACTAGTTTTTAAATTGTTTGCAGATGATTTTCAATTAGGGGATGCCGACCTAACCCTGTCATCAGAATCTTTAACAGGGACTTCAGAATATTCTGAACACCGCATGGAGAATGACACCTCTTATGAATTCAATGCGTTCAGTGTAAGAAGCAATGATAGAATTAGAATGGGAGAAATAAATAATGAATTGGAGGTATGTCGCTTTTAGCTGAATATCTTTATTTTCTTTAAAGAAATGAAACTAGTGTTTCTCGAGAAGAATAATCTTGTTTCGATTTTTTTGCATATCTCGTCTCGCTATGCAACAAAGCGTCATACAGGTAGTGCAGGAAACCACACATAGTAGGTAGAGTAAGAGCCATAAATATTACATTCTTGTTAACATTTTCGTCCTTCTTAAAAAAATTAGGCGACAATACCACCTGTTGATGTTACACAGAGGTGTATTCAGTAAATTAATTTAATTAATATTATACAGGGTGTCCTATAACTTATGGGCCGTAGAGTAACTGGAGATACTATAGACATCAAACCCGATTATGTCATATAACTTTTTTCGGATTGTTACTTGTTCTAGAGATATAGGGTGTTGAAAGTAAAAGTTTATTCTCGAATATAAGCCATAATTTTAACACGGTTTAATGAATCGAATTAAAAGTTGGCAATATTATGTTTTTATGAGCAAGAAACAAGAATTTGTAGAAATTTTTAAGTTTCAAACTAGAGGGCGCTAGTTGCATACACTGGGCTTCATAAATCTATGTTTTTTTTCTTACCTGTGATATTAGGTGTTTTTCAATTATAGTTTCTTAAAGAAGGTGTACTTGATTGATCTTAATATCGTTAACGGTTTTCTAAATATTTCTCTTTAAACATCCCAAAGCATAAAAAAACATAGTAGGTAAATAATTAAATTAATGTTTTAATTATCAAAAAAAAACTTCTATGACTTAATCGGCTTAGTTTGATGTCTAGTATCTCCAGTTACTCTACGGCCCATAAGTTATGGGACACCCTGTACATACATATTGTAAATTTGTTTATATTATATCTTACCCTTTATGATAGAATTTACTTTAACACTCCTCCATTTCTTTCTCTTCTACAGAAATGAACAGATTACCACTTTTATCAAAACAATAATAGTACATTGTAGAAAAAGCTGAACATTCCCGGATGACCGTAAATATTGCATGTCGAGGCGCAATCCGAGACTGGCAATACAGAGCCCGGGAATGTAGCTTTTTCTACGAGACATACATACTATTTTTCCGTAAATCGAAAATTATTAAAATGACAACTTATTACAATTTTGAAATAAATATTATTAACTTTGTTCACAAATAAAGGATGCTATTAAATATTTGTGTTGTAACTATGGAAACACAGTAATATTGAATTGTCAAGCTTAACACATTTTAGTTTACAAGTAGCCGTACAGAAATAATATTTCCTTACAGTACAATAATAAATATTTCCTAACCGTTATTTTCCGTTGCCTAGCAACGACTAAGTGTCAGGAGTTATTGACTTTTTTTTTCAAAAATATTATCAAAAATGTCAATATTTCCTATCGGAAAAGACTATTTTTATTCTATTTTTTTTTTAAATTTGACCGGTGAAAAGTTTCTCTCCTGATGATAATGACCATTATTAGCTTAGCTTCATATTATCTTTTTCTAAAACATAGTATAGTGTTTTCAACGAAACGTAATGCATCTAAAAGGTTTCTTTTCAATAGAAATTTGCACAAGATGAAGAATTAACCGAAAAAAGTATGCTATCGTCCTCTGAAGTAACTGTTGTTAAGGACGAGGAATTTTGGAAACAATATGTTTTGGATCAGTCATTGAAAGATATTGATGCAAAATTGGAACAATTATACGAAAGTTATGTTGAAGATGAGGAGAAACTAAGAAGTTCAAGAACTGAGGAAGAAATTAGCGTCTTGAAGGTGAACAGTTGAATGGCTATATTGTACTGATTATTATTTAATAAAATACATTCCACATGTACCGTTTGCTTCCATGCTTCCACAATTTTTTTCAAGAATACAATAAACCTTTAAGGAATTTATTTGCAATTGATATGTGGTAATAATCTAAACCACTAGAAATCTTTACTATTCAGTGCTTATTAAGACGGAGACAGTCGATAGAACTGATCCCACTCGATTAAGTTTTTTAAAAATTATATGTAACCTAAATGTCGGGTTATACAAAGATTTTTCACAATATATAAATAACCAGCAACTTTAACGGTGACATACATGACATGGGCACTGGGCAGAACTACTTTTCTCTCAATCAAAGTGACCCGGTTATTTTAATTAACTAATCAGGTAACTTCGATTATAAGTAAATAATGCCTAGCAATGTCATTTATGTCGGTCACAGTTGCTGGTGAGTTAACTATTATTAAATATCTTTGTGCAACCTGACATTATTATGGAAAATTTAATGTTAAAAATGTTATCCCTGATTTTAAAGCGGTTTTCAGAGTTTGGAAGACTGATCCTTGCAGATATTGGTGAAGGCAAACCACGCCTGTAACAATCAACACGATTTAAGGTTGTAGAGGGTGGGAAGAGAGGTGCCATTTTATTAGATTTTTTAACGTAAAATCATTGAATTGGATACAACTATTTTTGAGTGGGCACTACCCAAATCAAAAGTGACTTCTAAAAAAAAAGGTCGCTACCTCTTGTCCCAAGTGATGTCTAAAAAAAAAGTCATCATTCTCTTGAAAATGACATACAATGCGACTCTTTTCTCATCAAATCTTTCATGACCAAGTCCCCCTTCCCCCCGGAAATTCCATTACAAAACCGAATCTATCAATTTTGGGTGGGCACCAGCGTGGGCATTCATGTTTCTAGGGTGGGCCAGTGCCCCCCCTGCCCCCCCATCCCTGGCGCCGCCGCTGAACTAAAGGCATCAACCCGTTAATGTCTATTTACGCATTATATTTTCTATCCAATGCCGTACTAATTAAAGTTCCATTGTTTTTTCTGATGGCTTCTTCCAGATCATGGATAGGTTCTGGGCAACTTTTGATAGGAGACGTTTAAGAAACGGTGGCGACGTTTTATACAAGTCACTTAGGAGGAAAGGTTGCGGTTTTGTGGCTGATGGCCCATACTTAAATTTACTCTATTGACGCGAAGGCCTCGGCTCACTCGGTTGTGAACTTAAGTACAAGAACCGAACATAGAATTTCCAAAGTCAAATGACATAAATAACATACGAATTACCTTGGCTTCTCGCATAAAATACCTGCTCACAGATGCGGTGTATTCGAAATCTTTATAGTAATTACAAGAGATTATTAGAAGCCATTTTATTTGCAGCTGGTCAATAAGGAAGGGTTCATTTTGGTCAATAATTTTTCTTATTTATGTCAATTGACTTTTTGGAAACTCTATAGTATAGTGGGACCTTTTTTTAGAAGTCACGAAGGGCAAGGTTAAGTGCAAGGGCAAGAGCAAAATACTTATATATTCATATATAACCTTACTATTCTGTTTATTTATTTAAAGTAGTATGTGTCGTTTGTCCCCATCACTTCCCTTGTTGTCGATACTGATTTCTCGCCCTGCGACACTTATGAGGATGGGATGGATATTATTCTCCTACACTGGAGAATTAGGCCCCAGGAACCTTCTATTAGGTCATTTCGGAAGGCGGAGGTGTTTCAGCACGTCAGAAACACAGGAGATATCAAGCAGAAACCAGTATTTGCCAGAGTGCAGGAACGGCGTCAAATACTATTTAAAACCTTTAACAATAATTTTGTTTTGTAAGGCTCTAGGTAACATTCTTTTCTTAAATAAACCTTAGCAATTTTGATAAGAATCAACCAGATTTTACTTTACGCAGCAGAAAAAAAGGTCCAGACCCCTGGAACAGTGGCGTATTTAGGGAGGAGGGGGCTGCCGGGCTGCAGCCCCCCGACTAGGAGCTCTGGTCTAAAAGTAAAAAATTCGTCTCACGCTTGGACTCCTAATTTAAATTTTTAAATAATGTATTCTTGGCTTAGATTACAAAGGTCTTGTAGGAAACGTTTAGTTTTTAAACATTTTCTTCTAACGTTCTGTTTTATATAGAGATTAAGGTTTCACACGCATATCGTTTTAGTTATTGATTTATGATGCAACTTTAAAGGAAAACGAGTAAAAATAATAAGTTATAGTATTTTCTATTATATACTTCTCTGTTCCGTTTTCCCTTTTTTAGAGCTATTTTAAATCAACAAAAATATAACCCAATGCAATAAAATATGTTTACAACAAAAACAAAAAAACAATTAGATATTTATTTTTAAAGGGAAAAATTAAAGTAAAAATTTTAATTGAAACATTTTTTATGGAAGAAGTGTGATAATTAATAATAAAGAAAATAGTGGGGGAAGAAAAGAGAATGTTTTATTATGAATACATGACTGAACTTGAAAAGGAGTATTTCAAAACCTAAGCATTTGCACCAAAAACTGTTCTTAGATCTAAGCTCCAAAAATACATGATTTTTGAAAAAAATCATCAATTTTGGTGTGGTGAGCCCGAAAAAGGCTGGTTAGAGTCACACATACGTCATGTTAATTTGGATCGACACCAATATAAAAAAAAAAACATTTACAAAAACAAATTTAATCTAGAGGGAAGAGGAACATTTTTCGCTCGCGGCGCTTTTCCACCTTTTTCACTAGGTACAATATCATAAAATACATGTAGTCCCGACTGTCCCTCTCTCCAGAAAAGAAAAATGTCCTACTTACGCCCACTGAGCCCCGCCCCCCCCCCCCCCCCCCCCCCCCCCCGAGCATAGAATCCCCCCTTCTAAATACGCCACTGTTTTGACCACTATACGACGTCTACCTAGAGAACGTAATGTTCATTTGACGCCAATTTAAGGTCCATAATTATTCATTAAAACACGTTACTAAAAATGACCTAAATAATATATAAAGTTAGTCGTTGGTCAGTTTCGTTTTTCCAACCTTTATAAATCCACTGTATCCATTTATCCATAAAACCTTCCAAAAATCTAAAATCAAATTATTTTAGGTATGAAATATTTATCACCCAAGTTGGATGCGATTACGATAGCAAAATTAACATTAAAACTCTCAACAGCAAAAGCAAGACTGCACAGATGTACAATAGAAGTATAATTATCCCCTTAATATTTCATTGTCTCTCAAATCCTCTTAATGATCGCGAGGGGGAGAAGTGAAGGGCCTGAAATTACAGGCAAAACCCTGAAATAGGTTTGAAAAATTATTTACGCCAAAGAATATACCTTCCAGAGCCCTTTGTGTTGCCACAGAGAAAGGGAGGATAATATTTTGTGAATTCATTCAAACGTTATTCACCGACGATTTGCTTTCTGACTTCAAAGGGGGTTTTTGTTTGGTAAGAGATTTAAAAAGTTAATTAAAACTGTTTTTTTGTAAGCGAAAAAGAAGAAAAACAGCAACCATTTGTCTAATTCGTTATAAGATATTAGACACGGATTTATTTACATCGAGTAAAATTTCAATAATTTTTATTAGGTATGCAAAGGGACTACAGAGTGACCCAACGGATATTTAAGCCACTTTCATATTTTGGCATTGATTTCATTGCAAAATTCTTTATTTTCATTAAGCGCAGGTAGTACCACCCGGGTTTGGGTCAATTTTTGTGTGTTGCCTATTGTTATCCATTCACAAACACTGAAAATGGTGTGACAAAGGCGTGCATTATGTACATAGTATTAGGTACACTTATTTTTTTATTAAACATAAAAAAATACAAAATACAAAAAATACATTACTTATACAGCAATTAAAATATACAAAATCATAATATTCTTCGTCATCTGAGGAACTGTCATCTTCTCTTAACGTTATAATTAACTGGTCGACGGTCCCATCGATCAGGTGGTCAAGATACCACATTTTCTCCTCTTCTTAATGTCATGATGGACTGCTTTTTCGCCAGTTCTCTGGTGTCACTTCCTTAATGGCTTTATCAAACAGTAGCTTAACGTCTTTCATTTTGAATGTCGTGTTGTGTCTTGCTACAAATCCTTTCCCTTGCCCCCGTATAAGTTCTATAGGATTCAGTTCGTACTGATATCTCGGTGTGCGCAGCACAGTTACCTACACTATGTTTTTCAGCTATATCTTCCATGGCATTTTCATAAAACGATGTTTGTGTAAATTTGCTATACCTAATAGTTCCTTTTTTATCAAATGATCTTCAAATTCAATACTGTTAGTGCTTAACCAGTCAATAATTTATTGGTTTCTCCAAGATAAAGTTGGAGTCTTCTCTGTGCGTCGTCAATGATAACTTGCGTTATCCATAACTACTACTGAATCAGCTGGAAGATATTTGATCATTTCACCAAAATTGTCCTCAAAAACATTCAAATTCATGTCTTTGTGGTAATCTCCCGAATTGAATTACGCAATTACTTGAAATTTTAATATTACCAACAATACAATTTTATCTTAATACCCGTTAACCTAATTCTCTAAATTTTTTGGTTAATTATCATAATTAATTTAATGCACAAAATTTACCAGCGCCTATAGCTGACACCGAAATTGAGCCCAACTGGATGAAATTTTTCATTATATTATTCTACACCTACACGTTTCTGAAATAGACTATAAGTCCAAAATTTCTGCCCAGCTTTTATAATATTATGTGTATCCGATCGTGATAGAATTTGCTGTGATGCTGTTCTTGTTCGCCCGAATTACAAAAAAACTAAGCAAGAGTTTTTTTTGTACCAATGGAAGGTTGGTAATTTATGTGGATGTGGAAAAGATATTCTAAGAAAAATGTATACAGGGTGTTACAAATTCGTGTGTGTACAAGGGGATCCCGAAAACGTTAAGAGATACGAAGATGGTTAAATTAAGGCAAAGTTGCGCATTTTGGGGCTTAATAAATTGGTGAAAGAAAATTGTAAATACTCTGTATGCTATCGGGAATATCCGAAAAAACTGAAATTTTTTGTTTTGATATTTAATTTTTGGCGTCTTCATTTTTGACTTGGGAAAAAACAAAAAATACTTTTTAATATTCGTTTTTTTATGTTCTACAAGATGGCGTTATTAGATTTCAAATTCGTCGTTTCGTTCTTTAGATACCAACCTCAAGACAATTTTTTTTAATACGGACCTGAAATTTTAAAAATCGTTTTAGGTACTTCTACAATTTAAAGGTTTTTGAAATTTTAACGTTTTGTCATCTAATAACACATTTTTCAAATTATCTTTTTCATTTCATTACGGCCCGGAACATTTAGAGCTAAACTAAAAAAAATATTTGCGATTTAAAGAATTCCATTTTAACTCAAAGAGGCTTGATATTTGATATTTTTGAAGAAAAAAAGACCTGTTAGTTTATTTTTGTTACATGTTTTGCCTGAAACTAGCACCATTCAGACAACAGTAAAAACAATTTGAAACAAACATAAGCGCAACACAGTAACATATCTACTACTAACACTCCAGTTACCTTTTTTTTTCACTTGGGAGCATTAAGTTTTTTCTGCTTTACAGTATCTCAAGGTCTAAGGCAAAAACCATAGGAATTAAGGTATATGTTACTATATCAATAAAATAAATATGAAAATACTAATAAAAAATAGAATTATTTCTCATGCCTTAAAAATTACTCACTTCCTAGAGTATTGTGACATTAAATCTTATTAAAATAAACGGCCTAAACATCATAATTTCCTGTAATTTAATTTTATATCAAAATCCTAAAAATAATTACCAGGGCCGTAATAGGAAAGAAAGGATAATTTGAAATACTTGTGATGTCTTATGATGACAAAACGTAAAAATTTTAAAAAACATTTAAATTGTATTAAATTTCAAATATCAAGCCTCTTTGAGTTAAAATGGACGGATTCTTTAAATCGCAAATCTTTTTTTTAGTTTGGCTCTAAATGTTCAGAACCGTAATGAAATAAAAAAGATAATTTGAAAAATGCGTTATTAGATGACAAAACGTTAAAATTTCAAAAATTTTTAAATTGTATTACGTAAATGTCTACAGCTTAGAAGTACCTAAAACTGTATTTAAAACTCCAGGTCCGTGTTTAAAAAAATTTACTTGAGGTTGGTATCTAAAGAACAAAACGTCGAATTTGAAAACTAATAACGCCATCTTGAAGAACATAAAGAGCGGCTATGAAAAAGTATATAGTGGAGAGCGGGTCACAGTGGCCACCGCGACACAGTGGCCAGTTGTAAATAATTTCCGAACACATTTATTACATACGCTACCATCTAGCTGGTAGTAGCCAAACTATACAAAAAACAGGATCTGCGTTACTTTAGTTCTGTTATTTGCTCTAGCTTAATATTGTCGTTAATTTTTATTTACTGTGAAGCACGTGTAAAAATCAGGTGAGTCTTCTTTTTTGTAACATTCCAATTTTAAGTGAATATTGTATATTATGTTGTATGTAAAATATTGCTAAGATATTAGGCTAATAAATTACTTAAGCGAGGATTGGGAAAACTGCAAAGAAAATTTTATAGGGGATTTTCTTGTTTGGGGTTATGTTTGTACACAGTGGCCATGCCTGGGTTGGGATACAGTAGCCACTGCTTAGTATACTTTGTTGGAGTGGCCACTGTGCCCCCTGTACCTATTTAGTTTCTTCTTAGGGGTAACAGTTTTTTCTTTGACAATACAGACATGTTTTATTGGTTTTAGATTATAAAATTTTGACGATGCGCCGCAACAGGAAATGCAAAAGCACAATTGGACTAATTGACGAAAACGATATAAAAGCAGCTGTTAGATCTGTATTAGACGATGGTTTATCAACAAAATCTGCTGCCGCTCGTTACAAAAACCACGATCCACATTCCGTAGATATATTAAGAAATGCCGGGAAGTGAATATAAATTATTGGGATGAACCTATGTTTCCAAAAATGAAATAAAATTAAGAGTGCAGGAAGATTTTTGCTAATGAAGAAGAAGCTAAGTTATGAATACCTAATAAAATCAACGATATTGTTAACGTTCTTCCGCCACCTTTAAGTACTGGGGGTACCTCCAGATTACAAACCACTTACAGGTTTGGTATTGATCTGAGCGGCTATAATGTGCTGTAATAACCACTTTTGATACGTTGTTTCATTTATTTTTAGTTAGAGGCCAGTGTACCCCATATATGTGGCCACTGTTACCCGCCAGTGGGGAACAGTGGCCTTTTTTCATATTCCCAAAGAATTAAGAATATATATTTTTTATATCATTTTGTTCCGTTAATAATTTTTTTTAAGTAGTAGAAACTCTATTCATTCTTACCCTATGTCATATGTATCATTAAAAGCAATCGTTGCTGAGAAAAAAATAATAACCAAAAATGTGGCCACTGTGACCCGCTCTCCCCTATTGTTTTTTCCCAAGTTAAAAATGAAAGCGCTAAAAATTAAAAACCAAACTAAGAATATCGGTTTTTTTTCGGATATCTCTAAAAGTGTTCGGAATATTAACAATTTTCTTTTACCAAATTATTAAGCCCTAAAATACGCAATTTCGCCTCAATTCAACCATCTTCGTATCTCGTTTTTGGGATCCCCTTGTACGCACGCGAATTTGTAGCATCCTGTATATGAAAAATAATGTTTTTTAGGCCACCAATCCTCCTTTCGTCTCATGGATTATCGCGCTCGCTGTACAATAAATAAATGTTCAATTTGCTATGAATATGAAGTTATTTGAACATTATCAAAAGAATATTGCCTCGAATGATTTTTCTTTTCAGTGTACCTGGTAATTTAATTTGTCCATGGACCTCACACATTCTATTACAAAAAGATATTATCTCGACATAAACGCTCGACAAATACCAATAACTGCGCCATAATAATTTAATGCTACAAACAAATAAGGGGGTGTTTTGTGGAGGCACAGTTAAACTCCCGGTTAAGCTTCACTTAAGCTCCGTTTCGCTAATACAAAGGCGACGTGGGGTGCAGAGTAGAAGTTAATTTGATTCGGCCCTGGTTCATAACAAGTGCATAAATGCATCCATAAATCAAACGATTATACTGAATGACTTCAGAATCGTCGTTAAAAGCCACAACTGTTCAGCTATGAATTTCAATTGAATTGTGGGGGGTTTCGGGTATTAGAAATACTACTAACTGTAGTGTAAATAATACAGAATTTTCGGGAATATTTTTATTGCAGTCACAAGTTATGAAGCCAAATGGTCAAATTTTTTTTAATATTTTCTCAAATCATAAAATTTTTTGCATATGCTGGTAGGTGTACTCGCGTCTATTTCCCACACTAGGCGGATAACTTGCTGGAGGGAGAGATATTTAAAATATAGCCAGAAATGGGTATAATTATTTTTGGGTGATTTTTTAAGTCACGGTGTTCATCATAATTGAGGTTCAAGTCCCGTTTAAATTTTTTTTACAAGAATATTTTTGTTATTCGCAGTTTGCCAGTTTGATAATTTATAGGCCATAATTATAAAAGAGAGGGGAAGGCTATAACTCATCAGTTTTGTTGTCGAGGCTGTAAAGTAAAAACCTTACCTCTACTTTTTCAAATTGTAGAGCAATTTATTTGTGCATAGACTGTGGGATGAATTGTGTAGTACAAACATACCGGGTGTTGCATCGTCGAGCGGGACATAGGAAATCCCATGTAATTTGAAATGGGGTCAATTATTGGCTTCCCTAATTATTTTAGAGAAAAATTCTATTTAGGTTTATTAAAGAGCACTAAAACCCACATTCAAAAGAATAACTTTAGATATTTTTGATGAGCCCGTTTACGGGTTATCGCCGATTTCTTTTTAACTATTTCTCCTTTTTATGGCCCCGTATTTGCGGGCACCAGTCAAGGTAAAAGATGACTGTCAAATAAAGTTGTCATTTTGAAATGTGTGCTTTATTGTTATAAAAACTCGTACATCGAAAATATTAAAGGTGTATTTATGAGTACAAATTAATCTGAATAAAACTAAAATAAAGTATCCAATTACAAGATTAATTATGACACTGTACATTTTTCAATATTTTACTAATTAATAGGTAGGTACTATTAAATTGTTAGAACTTTAGGATTTAACAAGATGTTCAAATATTCCTCCATTGACTGCTAGACAATAACCGAGGCGATCATAAAATTCTCTTCTTACATTCGCTAGTTGGTAAACTGAAATTCTATTACATTCGGCAGAAATAGCATTTTTTAACTCGTCTAGATTTGGGTATTTTTTTATCTTTGTATATCCTGTTTTTTAAATGGCCCCAGAGAAAAAAATCATTTGGCGATAAATCAGGAGACCTGGCTGGCCAAATTATGATTTAGGCCAATAACATTTCCATTAAAAGCACGGTTTAAATATTCCCGGACAGCCAGGGTACTATGTGCCGGGCAGCCATCCATTTGGTACCTTTCTGATTTTCCCTGGCGGCATCCTGTAAAGTAGGTAAAATATGATCTTCAAGTAGTTCCAAAAAATATTCTGCATTTAAATTTCGTATAAGAAATAATGGCCCGATAATATTTTCTCCGAAAATCCCAGCCCAAACATTAACTTTTTGTGGATATTGCGTCCTTGTTTCGACAAACCTGTGTTGGTTTTCTTTGCTCCAATATCGATAATTTTGAACATTGGGTTCATTGTTTAAGGTAAATGTGCATTCGTCAGTGAAACAAATGTTTTTAAAAAATTCCCTATCCATGTTTGCTCTTTCAATCATACCAAAACAAAACTCCTGTCGTCGTATTTCGTCCCTATCTCTTAGCTCTCGGTGCTTTTCATATTTGTATGAATAATATTTATGTCGTTTCAAAGCTCGTAACGCTGTGGTGTAATCTAATCCTATGTCATCCTCAAGTTTCCTTGTGCTGATCTTCCCATCATTTTCTTCCACGCACAATAAAACTTGCAAGTCCCTATCATTTCTTGCATCTCTTCTTTGTTCCTGCCTTTCTTCACATCTGCATTTATTTATTACAGTGCCTTTTGTCTCAAATTTCTTGATAGTCCTTTCGACTGTAGATTTTGCAGGTATCGGTCTATTCGGATACAGAGCACCAAACATGTCTGACACATTTTGATAACTATTTCGTTGATAATACCATTTAATCATCAATATTTTTTCTTCAGAAGTGTAATTCATGGCTAATATTTTCGATGTACGAGTTTTTATAACAATAAAGCATACATTTCAAAATGACACCTTTATTTGACAGTCATCTTTTACCTTGACTGGTGCCCGCAAATACGGGGCCATAAAAAGTAGAAATAGTTAAAAATAAATCGGCGATAACCCGTAAACGGGCTCATCAAAAATATCTAAAGTTATTCTTTTGAATGTGGGTTTTAGTGCTCTTTAATAAACCTAAATAAAATTTTTTTCTAAAATAATTAGGGAAGCCAATAATTGACCCCATTTAAAATTATATGGGATTTCTTATGTCCCGCTCGACGATGCAAGCAACACCCGGTATATTTACTTCTTTAGAAAAAACAATAGAGAGGTTATTATGCTGGTCCATATTTTTACATTTTTTTCCTCAATGGAGCAAATATATTTTTGTACTACATACAATTCATCTCACAGTATGTGCATAAATAAATTGTTTTCTTTTTTTGCAGTTAAAAAATTGGAAGTTAGATTTTTACTTTACAGGCAGTACTTTACGGCCTCAACAATAACAAAATTTATTAAATAGCCTGCCCCTCTATTTTAATTATGGCCCATAGAATAACAAACAATGGCAAGCTACGAATAACAACAATATTCTTGCAAAAAAAATTAATAAAGACCAGAACCTAAACTATGACTCACACCGTAACGTTAATAATAAAACATTAAAAAATAATTAAACTCATTTCTACATTATATTTTAAATATCCCGCCATCAGGTTATTATTCGCCTGACATGCGCAATGTGTCTACAATATTGTTGGGAAATAGACGCGAGTGTAGGTGTTATCTATACGACTACCTACAACCATTAACTTTGATCTAACCAGGCGCGGATCCAAAACTTCATCTGGGTCATTTTTCACAGAATTTTTGTTTCACTTTAAAATTACATGCAGGACAATGATAAAGCTCCGCGGACAAATCGCTGAGGGCTCTCAGGTTCACAGTATTCATTCATAGCATAATTCTCTCTAAACTAGGCTAAGGAGTTGTATTGTTCTGGATTAAAGGTAAAGCCGTTAAACGAAATCGAGACGAAGGCTTGTCCATTCAGCTCTCTATGATATTGCTACACAAACTGGACGACGATCTCCCCCCCTTCTAATCATTGCTGCTAGACCAAGTAGAATAGTGAAGAGTGACCAACCGATTTTGTGGTCAGGTTCATAAATGTTTACTGTCGCTGCCAATCGAAAATAAATATACTAGGTATAACCTACATGTAAAATTCACATTTATACTTACTGCTACTAGGATTATTTTTTCGCCACACTACTCACAAACTACTTAGTAACGTGTAAACGGTACATCTATACAGAATCAGCTACATCAATCATTCACAAATAACTCGGCTTTAAAGCGAAAGTCATTTTCAACCACCTAACGGTGCAACTCGAGTACGGTGCATAGCCGGCTTGGCGGACAGCTCGAGCTTAGCTGTTAGTGCCACAATGACAACCAAGAAACGTAGCAAAATTCGACCTTGTGAATTTTGAAAATTTGTTAAAATGTAGCGGAATGTAGAAAAATTAGTTTGCAATTAGACTATTAGACCCCGAGGTTCGCTTCAGAGCTTGGGGGGGGGGGGGAAGCAGCAGCCCGGCAGCTTTTCCCCCTACATACGCCACTGGTCGATGGTGATATTACGACTTTTATAAAAAAAAGTTCAAATGTCAATTAAATTGAATTCGATATCTACTGCTGAGTAGTGTTTAGTTATTGCAAGAATTAATTTTCAATAATCCCCCCCCCCCCCCCCCCCCTCCGCCCCCTCATCAACCACACCATCCATATAAAAACTGTTATCAAATAACAAAATAATATTATTAATTTCGAAACAAAATGGCCATAAAACAGAACCTCAAATACAACCCATACAAAACGTTATTTGTTAGGACTGATTTGTCGGTAAATCATTCCTTCACAATCCAAACAGGGAGAAAGATTATTGGATTTACAAGCCCCGTGGTTGAAAGGGATGGAGAGGGGAAGAGCGGGCTAAAACAGGCATCAATATACCGCCCCGCCCTAAAGGTTACCCGTTGCCGTGGTTACAAAATAGGGGTGCTCTCAATGGCGGACTATAAGGGTGGAGTTTACCCCTCAAACATTGAGGAGAAAGTTTTCGCTTCTGTATACCGACGGTGGTTTTTAGGTGTTATTGATGTTTTATTAAATTGAGTATTTAGTTAGCAAGAATTTTATTATTATTACTTTGAACGTCGCGACGCGACGCGCCGAGATGGAGATTAATTTCAAACGGCTTTGACTAAAGTTAAAGCAAAATTGTTCTTTTGTATTTCAGTTAGGAGCTGAGGAAATGAAATATTTTCATTGGATTAGCTCAGCTAGAATAGGTCGTTGTTTCAAATTATTTATTACTGATTATTAGAATTTTTTCATGCATACCTTGCTTCGTATTGTGGGTAAAAAATATATGGATGAAAAGTTTAGATATAAATTGGCATTGCGACTTTTGTCAGCTAAATGTACCGGATAGCCAAATAAGAATGGAAGCAGGCCATAACTCAAAAACCATTTGTCACAATGTTTTGAAAGGAAAAAAATCATCATCAGCATCGAAGACAGGTTGGTGATTTGGCTCTCTTTTACAGATATTTCCATGGCAGGTGTTCGACTGACATTGCCCACTTGATTCCACCTAGAGCAATGCAAAACAGAAATACACGGCGAACCGCTGCCGCTCATCCATATGTTGTTCAGCTTAGTACTCCTCGAACTTTATTGTTCAAGAATTCTTTCATCTGGAGAACGTCATCTTTGTGGAATGATCTTCCTGAGGTCGTGTTTCCCAATGAATACAATCTTCAACGTTTCAAGACCAACGTTAATCGCTTTTTTCGCACTCGCACCGCTCCCAGAACGCCTTAAAGGATTTTTCCTATAGTGCAGGTGTTTTATCATAAAAAAAAATTACAAAATCGACCAAGAGAAATAGCTGGAAAGTGTTTTAGTGTTCCTAAATCTACCGCTAAAGGACGTTCAACATATGACTAACAGGATTATAGGACTTTTATCGATAATATAATATATGCCAAATAAAGTTATTGAATTGAAGAAAAGAGAATTTGTATTACGTGTAAATACTTCTTTTATTAATATTGTAGCAGAACGCTTTCGGCTTTTGCCATCATCAGTGCTATTCGTCAATAATTAACACAATGATATCCTCATTTAGTGAGGATGACATTTCGTCCACTTAATATTTTAAAACAATATTAAAATGGTAAAAAAGACAATACGAAACCAAACATAAAACATCCTGGACTTAAAAAAACATGCTAACAGTGGTAAATTCAATGAGCAAGTTTTCTGCATGGTTGGATTAAATTTGTTTTTGTAAATGTTTTTTTTTAATTTTTCTTTGATATTCCTAGCTGGATCTTTATTTAAATTTTTTTGAAAAATTAAATCTTGGTGTCAATCCAAAATTTTAACATAAGACGTATGTTTTTCATGATAAAAATAAAGTAAATATCGCTCACCACGCCAAAATTGATAATTTTTTCAGAAATCATGCATGTATTTTAGAAGCGTAGATCTAAGAGCAGTTTTTGGTGCACTTGCCTAGGTTTTAAAATCCTTTTTCTTAAGTGCCGTTTTGTATATTCATAATAAAGCATTCTCGTTTCTTCCCGCACTATTTTTTTTTATTATAAATTATCATATTTCTTTTATAAAAACTGTTTCAATTCAAGTTTTTACTTTAATTTTTTCTTTAAAAATAAATACCTAATTGTTATTTGTTTATGTTGTACAAATATTTTATTGCATTAGTTTATATTTTTGTTGATTTAAAATAGCTCTAAAAAAGGGAAAACGGAACAGACAAGCATATAATAGAAAAATACAATATTATATTATTATTTTTACTCGTTTTCCTATAAAATTGCATCATAAATTAATAACTAAAAAGATATGCGTCCGAAACCTTAATCTCTATATATAAAACAGGACTTGTAGAAGGAAAAGTTTAAAAACTAAATGTTTCCTACAAGACCTTTGTAATCTAAGCCAAGAATACATTATTTAAAGATGTAAATTAATAGTTTAAGCGTGAGACGAAAAATTAGGGAAGAGGGGCCGCAGCGCGGCAGCCCCCTCCCCCCCTAAATAAGCCACTGGGTACATTCCCATTTAAGACCATTCGTGGGTGTTGAAATTTTCGAAGTCCGACCCTAAACACTTTTTCATCTGCAGCAATGTTTAATTTAGGAATGGCGGCGCATTTTCTTTCAGCAAACCGCTGTTGACTCCGTCCCGTTCTTCCCTTATAATAAGATTTATGCTTGGCGGGCGTTCAATACTCTGCAATCCGTATCGTCTGTTTGGAATCTTGAGACACGTCATCAGCGAGCCTGGACGACGAAGCAAAAGGATAAGTGCTCTTCTCCGGGATCACGAAATGCCTGTAAAAGATATGAAATTTGTCGACGACATTCTGCTTATTTGTTCAGTTTAGCAAATATCTCGTGTGTGTGTGCTTTTTCTTTGGATTTAAGTATTTATCATACACGACATGAAAGATCGTCTATTTTTTTCAGTGGAAACAATAACAGAGCATTTTTATGTCTTGACATTTATTTTGAAAATAAAATAAGCAACTTTTTAATGGCCAGAAAGTCGGTATTTTTCAGCCGATTTATAGGCCAGACTAGTAGTTTGTACAACAACAAGAGTGGATATGATGTCTATATCTCACGAGAAAGTAAATTAAGCACGGTTGCCTTCGTCCCCCCCCCCCTCCGTGGATCCGCGCCTGGTAGGATAAAAGGAAGTTATTCTAAGTCACCTTGCTAAATTTTACCCTAACATACCCACAAACTAACATACTAAGTTAAATAAAAGCTATTAAAAATGGCATCTCTGGGTCTTTCTTAATTTTAGCTCAATATTGGGTACTACCATACAATTTTTAAACTATTACCAGTTATATTACCGGTTTCCGCAGATCACCGAAGTTAAGCTGTGTCGAGCGCGGTTAGTACTTGGGCGGGTGACCGCTTGAGAACACGGCGTGCTCTTGCCTCAGGGAAGAGTGTAAAATGAATCGACACCTTGCCATCCTATTCACGCCGGACAGGCCGGATGAGATCGGATATCTCGTAGGATGAAGGTGCCGTTTCACATTCCCCAGTCGGTAGATCACATTTGTGGTCGATGACCGGTTCAAGATGGCCTCCGTAGTCGGCGAACCGTAAAAAAAAAACAATTATATTATTATTTAGCAAAATATATTTGTCCAAGAACTAGGTATAACCATAAGAGCTCCAAGGGGAAGGGGAAAATATTTTTCATCGAATAATTAATAAATTAAATAATAAAATTTAAAAATATGTTAAAAATGTTATATTACAATATTTAGTTTATTGTAGAATCTTTTACAGAAAACCGCCAAAGTTTTAGTTAAATTTTTTTTCTTCCAAATAAACAAAACATTCACATTTGTTGTCATCTTATTATTTTTTCTTTACTTTTTTAATTTATGTTGGCTACAGAGGATTACACTACCCTGTGCGTAAACGTTTTTGGAGTTACAGTTCGATATCGACTTCAAAACTAAAAATACTTAGTCAAAACTAACTGTCACGCAATTAAATCAGTATCTCACGAAATTAGATCAAAATCTATTAAAATTAGATCAGAAAACTATTTCTCAAAATCATACATGCCATTTATAAGTTCGCTTAGATGACGCATTTACATGGTCAACAACCAAACTGTACAGCACATAATTTGCCATTGCGAGTCACTAAATCGAAAGAGGTAACAAATTCTCGGGCAACCAAAATTGGAACCAGAGGACATCCTTACCCACACCCCAGTTGACCTACACAAACTAGTGCAAGGAACTGGGATCACGGAGTGGGTATAACAACTAAACAGGGTGAGCACAAAAGGCCAAACCTGACCTAAGTACCGGGTGGTCAACTAAGAATGACCGCCGGCCATATCTCAGAAACTAGTAATCGTACAGCATCCGGGTAAATTTTTTTATGACAAAAGTACCCAAGAGAAAATGCTGGAAATTATTTTTAAGTTCCGCATTTTGCCGCAAGAGGGCGTAATTGAAAAGTCAATTTTAAAATTTCACATATCTCCGAAAATTCCACATTAAGGTATATCTTTGATAACACCATTAAAAAGCTTAGACAATTATGCATCATTTTGGTCTTATGCTCATTGGCGTACCGACTTTAATAAGAGGGGGGAAGCTGTTGAAAGTGTAATCATTTAAATCACTGTAACTTATAAACGACTTATCCGATTTTAGCAAACTAAAAACTGGTTGGAAGAGAAATGTATGCACTTTCACCAATCGTATTTAGTTGTCCATAATAGTTCTCAAAAAAAAAATGCTAGAGGGCGCAATTTGCAATACTAACACATTTTTTGATTTTACTCCGAAAAAATAAATCAAACGGTATAATTATGATACCATAATTGAAAAGTAGATAAAATTTGCTAGAAAAAATATTAACACCGCAGCTCGATATCTCCGTTCGTTTCAGCGTTATCGCCAATAGAATTTTAAAACTTTAAAACTAAGCGATTATATATTTTTTAGAAAAAGAGTGGTACGCCACTGATATGTTTCCATGTGGATATTATTTCTGATTAGCCTGGTGTATTCTGCATAAAAATGGTTTTTTGCGTTTTTCTCCTCAGGCACACCGTTCTTAATTAAAATAACTAAATTAAATTAGCTTCATGCATGCCTATTAAGTGAAGGTGGTCATTTCCAACAATTTTTATAAAACAAAATTTTGCATTATCAATGTTAATAATAATAGTAGAGCTAATTTAATTTAATTATTTTAATTAAGAACGGTGTGCCTGAGGAGAAAAACGCAAGAGACCATTTTTATGCAGAATTGACCATGCTAATCAGAAATAATATCCATATGGCAAAATATCACTTTTTTTCTAAAGAATATATAATCGCTTAGTTTGAAAAATTATTCTATTAGCGATAACGCTGAAACGAACGGAGATATCGAGCTGCGGTTTTAATATTTTTTCTAGCAAATTTCATCTACTTTTCTATTATGGTATCATAATTATACCGTATGATTTATTTTTTCGGGGTAAAATCAAAAAATGTGTTATTATTGCAAATTGCGCCCTCTAGCATTTTTTTTGAGTAATATTAGGGACAACTAAATACGATTGGTGAAAGTGCATACATTTCTCTTCCAACCAGTCTTTAGTTTGCTAAAATCGGATAAGTCGTTTAAAAGTTACAGCGATTTAACTGAGTACACTTTCAACAGCTTCCCCCCTCTTATTAAAGTCGGTACGCGAATGAGCATAAGACCAAAATGATGCATAATTGTCCAAGCTTTTTAATGGTGTTATCAAAGATATGCCTTAATGTGGAATTTTCGGAAATATGTAAAATTTTAAAATTTACTTTTTAATTACGCCCTCTTGCGGCAAAATGCGGAACTTAAAAATAATTTCCAGCATTTTCTCTTGGGCACTTTTGTCATAAAAAAATTTACCCGGATGCTGTACGATTACTAGTTTCTGAGATATGGCATTCTTAGTTGACCACCCGATACACCGGCGCACGGACGGGCCCTCGAAAGAAAAAATGGCCAACGTTTTTTATATGCAAACAAAGAAGAATAAAAATAGATCAACTACTGGAAGATTCTCTTGGCTTGAAACTACATAATTTGTCAGAGTTTTTTAAAAACTTTCCTGTAAGCCAACTAGTATTTGGTGAACGTGACAATAGTGTTGCTGAAGTTTGTGTTCTGGAATCTTTCGATACCAAATACGTAGAAAATCGTAAATGAAAATATTCTTAGATGATATCATTTGTTGCTATTTCACCAAGCAAAACGAGAAATGGAAAAATTTTAAAATTCAGTTTATAGTTTTCTGCGTTAGTGAAGAAGTATTTTGAAAATTTTAATTTTATTATTCTACTACTTTAAAAATGATTTAAAATTTTCGAGATTATTTTGAAATTTTCAAAATTTTATTTAATTCTTTTCTGGAACCCGTCTTTGAAAAACTAACTTTTAATTTAGTTAAAACAATTAATTTTTTTTTGAATTTTTGATAAATTTATGTAAATTGCATATATTGAAACAATTTAGTTTTGACCTTTAAAATTTTTATTTAAATTAAAAATGTTATTTCTTTTCTTCTCATTTTTAAAAATATAAAAATGTGTTTCCTTTTAAAAGAGTTGTTTCTCTAAAATTTAAATAATTGTGATAAATTTAAAATAAAATATTTTAGCTTTTGGTAAAATAAATAAAATTATATATCAAGTTTTTTCGAAATTTTGAATTATTTTAAAAAATATTTATTTCTATTTATTTATTTTTTTAATTTTTTTTTTAATTATTATTAGGTAAAAAGTGCGCAGCGAAAAAAAAAGTTAGTTGGTCTAAAATCCGAAAATATGTCTTATGATTTAGCAAAAAAAGAAATGCTCATTCTGAAGTTTATTTCAATACTGACAGAATTGAAAAATATACGATTTAATCAACGACTCACACCAAAAATGACGTCATAAGCTGTGACGTGCATCCAGCCAGTAATTGGAAGGACTACATATACAGTCAAATTTTAGATGTTCCTCTGAAGTACCGACGGACTGGCAAAAACCTCATAATAAAGTTGTGTAAAGTATGACGAAGCCCTAGAAATTCATTTTATCGCATTAAAAATAACTGGTTATTTAATTAATATTCCTTGACACATCAAGAGGAGTCACACTTTTCCACCAGTTTAATTTTGTTTGGCGAGATAATCTTCAAATGATTAGATCTGCAATAAAGCGAAATTGCCAGCGGAATATTTAACAGTGACTTCATGGGCGCCGGCAAGAGGGTGCAAGAAGGCACATTCACGTACTCTGTCAGCTTTGGCGCAATCTAGCTTTTAGGATGCGAGGGACTGCATTAAGTATAGCAAGCGGGACCTATTTTCCCAATAGGTCCAGGCCTTTCGGAGGGGCTCCGAGGTCGGTTTAAGCGACACTATACGTTAAATTATTTAAGACAAAATACTTCATTTGCAAAATTGAGATGCTGTTAAATATGTTTATCTACTTTCATTTAGTAATATGAATTTTACAGTTCTGTAAATCGTTTTGCAAGGGCATCTATTCCAGCACTAGTGCTGTAATAGATGTATTTACAGCACTAGTGCTGTAATGGAAAAAAACCAGGTTTTATTAAAATTTTGCTGAAATAAAACCACACTTTTTAGAAGAATGATTTATTATTAACAATTATAAAATTAATTACCAATTATTAATTAAAATATAACACTTAAGGTTTATTATAAACATTAATAATACACTTTTGCAGTTAGAAATTTGTATACCAGAAGTGGATGTGATGGTGCCCTTTACGTTCGAATTTCCAATCATTAAATCCGTGTCTGACCCCATGATCGTCTTTGCTATTTGTTTCTTATTTTCTAAAGAATTTTCAACGTAGCCTTCTGCCGTAAAAGAGGATTTCCAGCCCCCATGATGCTTTAACATCTGCATATTTGCACCACCATTAACTAGAATGGTGGCTGAGGACCTCCTAAAACAATGTCCACTGTATCCTTCGGGATTATTCAATCCAAATTTTGTTGCAGTCTTTTTTGGTATACTTCCAAAACTATTAATTCCGACAGGCTGGGAGGTGCATTTTCCTTTTCCATAGAATACAAAAAACCGCCTGTGAGTTGCATTAAGAGGACGAAATTTAGCATACTTTCGAAAAATACTTAAACAGTTGACACCTGTCACATTTCCTTCTGTTATAACAAATTCTCGCATAATTTTGGTATTCGAGAATGGAATCACAATTTTTAAATACAAATCATTGTGTTCAATATGATTCAACATTAACTTAGCTAGTTCTTCGCGCCGACAAGCCCCAAAAATGCCGATTATCATAACAACCTTCATAAGTAAATATGTTTCATCATCTCCAGTACTAAGAAACTTACATACGTCTTCCTTTGTGAAAACTTTGGACTTATTGGCCTTGTAACCCTCTGAACTTCTTTTCAAAAATGCGATTAGTTGAGAAAATCTGCTTATATCTTGATTTTTCTTGACTGAAATCATAGTTCTCAACATTGAGTAGTGAGTCCCTACTGTAGATGGTTTCTGGGAGCGTTGCTTTTCGGAAAAATAACCCAAAAGGATTTTCTCAGACACCTCCTTTATTTTGTTAGCTTTGCACCAATCTTTAAACTTCTGATACTCCAACTCATACCGCACCTTGGATTTTGTCGGAACTAAACTTGAGATCGCTTCGTTTGCCGCTGCTTCTATATCAGAGGGTAAACTTCCATCAGAATCGCTCATTTTGAAAAACGCTTTTTAAATTTTTGAATTTGTTTGACAAAGTTTCGACCGTAACCATGCGAAACAGTAACTATGCGAAAGGTAACATAAAAAACTTGATTAGCAAACTTAATAGCAGGTGCATTTTTATTTTTAAAAATGCCTTTTGCCAAATATTTTTATTCATAGGTGAAAGTAGATAAAATTTTGTACAATATTCTTGTTGTAAATTCATATTACTACACTCGATGTTTTATTAAACTCGGCTGACGCCTCGTTTGACAACTTTAACATCTTGTGTTGTAATACGAATCTTCACAACACTTATATCGTAAATAACTATTATTGTAGAAAATATTTTATAAAATCTCACCTGGTTGACATATTTATTTATTGCTGTATTATGCAAAACGAAAGAAAATCAATTATTAGTATTTTGATATCGCCTCCGTGACTATATTTTTTGTGGCAGTAGCCCTCCCCGTCTGAAATTTGCTCTATGGGCGTCCAAGATTAGGGGCCCCTGATTGCGTAACGGGCCTAGGGCCTCCTATAATTATTGTATGAAAATTGACGATTATTTTGAAAGACCTTACAATAGCGAAGGTTAAACGTTCATATTAATGCACAAAAGCCGTTTTTAACTGTATAAAACGATTTCTACATCTCTTTTGTCGTTTGTTTGGAGTTATAATACGCAATCAGAAAAAAACCCGAACATCCCCTTTTTTCTTCTGTGCAATTCAGCAGAACACTTTAATCAAACCAGCTATGGTTAAGAAAAATAAATTGTTCATTTCTATTAATAAATATATCTCTTTTTGTTAGATATTCTGTAAAAGGCGGAATGTAAAAAAGATAGATATATTAAAAGTGATTTTGTGTACATATAAGCAATTACCCAAATCGATAAACATGTTACAGTGTAATTTAGTCGATAGATTTGCAAACGAAATAAATATTTCTTCAATTGTTTTTTATTCTTTTTCTCACAACTTTACGGCCAACTAAAATAACAAGTTATAGTGCCTGATTTAAATAATTTTCTAAAAATTCTTAGATTGAAGTTCGGAATTTCAGCCATAAGAAAATATACTGTACAACTTGAGTGGATTGTCTATATTGCGCTTGGAAGTTTGAGTGATCAATTAACTTTCTCGTGCGATATAGACATCATGTCCACTATTATTGTACAAATTACTATTTTTAGCAGATCACAACCTCAGGTGATCCTAAAGAATTTCCCACGAATATAACACTGTGGTAAAAATGTATCTTTTCTCTTTGAAGATAGTGTCGACCTTTTATTCCTCTGTGCTTCGTGCTCCGGAAATTTTTCATTAGTTGACAACATTGTTATAAAAATAAAAAAGTACTGATCAATTACAGTTTCTTGTGTTTACTGAGGGTCAGCATCTTCTTTTTCAAGACCGTAAATTATATAATTTATAAGTAAATATACGCATCTATAATAGTTTTATCAATAATACAACCTGCTAAATGTTCATAAAAAATAAATTTCATTTAGCATTATTATTAGTAAGTTTACCCTAATTTCTAATATGAGGATCTGGCGAAGCGACATAACATCTAGCCTTGGATCCAATGGTCGTGAGTTCAAGCCCGGCAGCCTAAAAAGTTTTTTAGCATAAGGTTCGTAAGTTTCGTCGTAGAAAAAATATACTGTTCAACTCGAGTGGATTGTCCATCCGCACTCGGAAGTTTAAGCACTCCGCCTATGGCGTCGTGCTCAATTTACTGCCATACGAACATAATTCACTCTTGTTGTACAAACTACTATTGTAGGTCAATTCTATAAATTTGTTATCCTCTTACACTGCAACTTCTTGAAAAGAATTCTGTCTACGCCCATGAGTAATAATATCACATATTTAAGGGTGACAATATCAGATAAGGGGTGACAATGCGAGCCTTCAGCAATATTGTACCATTTAGTCGCATCGTTATAACGTAATGAATAGGGGAGTAATGAGAGTGATGAGTGGGTTTTATCAGGCGTTACTATCTCATGTATCAGGGTAGATATCTAATCAATAAATTATTGGTGCATTATAAAATTATTTTCTTTAAAACCATTTATTTTTGGGATAAATTTACATAAACAATAACCCCCGTTTTCACTAAAGGTTTTTAAATTTAGACCAACGACGAGAAAGCAAAGATAAACCCCGCATCTCCTTCATAAAATTATTTTTGCGTCGAGCCTACAACTCACTAGTTATAAGAGGGCACTAGCATGTGTAGACTACTATAAATTGCAGGCCCTGACACTGTTTCACCATATTGTTTTTTATAATTAACCCACAAAACTTTCAAAGACTAAACTCTCACCACTTTTTATTTAATAAAGCTGGAAATAAATAATTTATTGTTCTTTATGTCAAAATTGTCATATTTCATTTCCGTACTTTTACTTGCTACCGCTAGGAGGCAAACGTTGCCAAGTTATGCACGATCGATCCGAAAAATAAATTTACTATGGCTGCTTGTTGACTGTATGTTAAAGGAATGTTAATGAAGATAATAGAATGTCATCGAAATGCTGATTCATTGGGTTTTAAAATATATATTTACTTCTCGAATTCATGAAGAATACATGACGTCCCAGGTTCGATTCTGTTGCGGTTTTTATTTAAATCTCTATACGGATACAATAATTACAAAATATGCCAACTCGACCTTGAATAATCGAACTATTTTTTTTTTAAATTGGCATTTGTCTAATTAGCTATACAGCCAGTTACAAAGTAAAGAAACATAATCGAATTCAATACGTGTTGGTGTGTGTGTGGTATGTGGCAGTGTTTTAATTCGCTACGTGGATTCAGGTCGAATTATGTAAATAAGTACTTCATGAAAATGTGATAAATTATTAGGAATACGATAATACCACTTTTGGTGGCAGTCACAGAAGCTCTTTTAGTTGTTATTCTATGAGAAATTTTCTCTAAATGTTTGTCGTTATTAGTATTTTGACTAGTTTGAGGTTAGAATATGTTTTAAGCAATTCAACGATTTGTTAATTATATCTATATATTCTTTTTTTCACCGGCGAGTCTACCGGTTGAGTCGATTCGCATTCTTAAATTGCCTATTGTATTACCGGTTGGACATAAATCATGTTCTTTTTTTCAGGGTGGATTTCTAGTGATTTCTATCAACGTCAACGAGAAAGAGATCGTAAAATTATTCACCAATCATAAGTTCTTCAGTTCCACCACTGGTTAAATTCACCGGCGAAAAAAGAATATACCTACCTATTTGAGCCCTAATAAAACCCACAATAGGAAAATCTTTTAATCATTTGGCAACAGCGTATTATCCGCTCGCAAAAATTTCCTACTATTTCCACATGATACAACTACAAGAAGATATGATACCGCGCAGGTGGGCGTGACTTTCGTGACGTCACCTAGCGAGTAAATACCGCCATATTGCGATATTCTCCGTTATTTACGTTAGAGTTTGAATTATGTACCAGTCGTTTATTTCTGATAACTGATTTGTAAAGTTACTGAAAAATGAGGTGTGCGATATATGGTTGTATAATGTCGATAATAAATGCAAGAGTTTTACGTCTGATGTCCAATTTTAAAGAATTACAAGGTGTTTGGAAGCTTGTGTTTAAACGCAACTCGCAACGATATTTAAAATAAAAAATGCTGGTGCTTGCTCCAAACATTTCAGTGACGATGACCATGAATGTAATTTTAAAACACGAATTGTTGAAAAATATACCTGACAAATATCGGCCTTGTTATTTTTTTTTACTCTGCATATTCATTCTTTGAAATCAGTTCTTCGATATTATGTTTAAAGGGCAAAAATGTTATTTTTTGATGTTGATGTATTTTTGTAGTAGAAAATTAAAATGATGCGACCCTTTCTAGAAAAATAAAAATAAATAATAACCTAAATTTTGTATTAAAACTTTTTATGCAAAATAAATTCAAGTTTTTTTTTTTTGAACGAATACTAGACACGGGTCAAAATATTTTAAGCTCTTTTCTATACAAAAAAATATTGGACAGTGTGTCGTTTTCCAATTTTCCATATTCACAATGTATACCTACTAAACTTGTTCGTGTCAACTTTTAGAGTGAACAGTTAAATATTAATTTCTATTGTCTATTTTTATAATTATTTTAAATAAAGATATTTCTTATTATTATTGTTATTTTTATTATTATTACCTTTCCCAAAAAATGCAATCATTTATTATTAATTCTACTTGTGCATATCATCTTTAAAGTACTCGGAGTCAAAATATTTATATTTTCAAATAATTTAAAAATAAAATATTTTGGCTTGTAAAATAAGTAACATGCTGTTTCCATGAAAAATTTTAGTCTAAATGAATTCCTACGTACTTTAAAGAAGTTTTCCTGTTAGCATAATCACATCTAAAAGTTTGAGTTAAGGAACGTAAGTAAAAAGAAGTTTTAATTTTTGATTACAACAATCAATCAATCTATATAAAATGTATGTTTCAAGATTTAAGTCACAGTAGAAATTCTAAGGCTAATATGATTTGAAATAAATTTATTAAAAATTTCATATAAAATTGCCTTTTAATAACGTAAACTACGTTTTGCCGTATAATTCGACGCGTTCAATTCAAAAATTCCTCTCTAGGTGACGTCACGATTCACTGCGCACCCTGTTGATATCATACCTTGTATAGTTGTATCATGTTATTTCCATATGATTTCATTCATGAAACTCGTAGAAACCAAGTGGTAGCATATGCCATATGATCTGTTAATTTGATTTTTTGAAATTGGTTCTATGGGTGCCCTTGATTAGGGGCCCCGGATAACGCAACGGACCTAGGGCCCCCTATAACCAAAAATAGGCTTAATATTTTGAGACTAAAAATGTACAATGGATTAACCTACTGTTTACATAATATATGGTATGGTAGTTATATTGGTGATTTATATACCGCCTGCAGTTTGTTTTGTAAAATTAACATAGGTACATGTATATAGTATCTACTTTTATTTGTTTGGCACAAAATAATATTTAGCATGCTTTTATAATTTATGGCCCTTTGAACATAATATTAGAATAAAATCAACTGAAGCAGTGCTGATATCAAAAACTAAATATTTATTTTTAAAATGTTTGCTGTTATTTCTTGTACTATTCATATATCTTCATTGGGTTGTTTCGTCACTAACGTTTTATTATGTTGTCTAAACATAAAGATCTTGCATTTTATAAACACGCAGTGTGAAATTTGGAACACCGCCTTTTGTCAGTTTTATAACCTTTTGTACTGATAAATTTCTAACTAAAGTTGTAGAGAATTTTACTTGCCTTAATTTGTCAGTGGATTTAGGCGATTTCGGTAACAAAGAGTGCATCCATGCCTTAAACAAATAAAAATAGAAGTTCCTTTTTGTATTTAAGAAGATCTGGCTTACATATACATATTAAGTCATATATTGCTAATGGAATGTATACAGTCTATTTCAGAAAGGTGTAGAGTAATACAAGCTAGGTTTGCTAAGGGACTACAGAGTAACTTTATTTATTTATTTATTTATTAACAAGTAGGGATACAACAGACACTAAGTCCAATAAAGCATCCACGTAGTGGTATTAGCTAGTGAAAATTAAATGTTTTAATTATACAAACAAAAATATAATATAAAACCTTACAAAAATTAAAAAAAAAAAAAAAAAAAACTACAACAATGATCTGACATGTTTTTTAAATCTAACTATAGACATATCGAACATTTCCATACTCAAGGAAAGACCATTATAGGTACGTGTCGCTCTATAGATAGGAGAATTTTGACCTGAATTCGTATTCCGAAGTGGAATGTTAAATGTATTTTGTAGTCTTAGATCCCTAACCGGTACATTAAAACTTAGCTTTGATCTAAGTATTGGCGAATCAATAAGACTATTAACCAATTTATAAATCATAACAAGATCAGAAATTGTCCGTCTTCCAGCAAGCGTTACTACTGAAAACTTTTCCATAATAGGTTTATAATTGCTATTTACTATAACTACATCCGTCTTACGTGATAAGAACCGTAAAAATTTATTTTCAATACTTTCCAGCCTCCGCAGATAAATCGCGTACTGAGGACTCCAAACAACTGATGCAAAATTAAGTTTACTAAATATAAACGCGTAGTACAAATTTAGAATTTTTTGAGGATTTTGAAAATTTAAACTGTTTCTTATAATAAATCCTAAGAATCGGTTACACTTATTAACAATCTGCTCAATGTGAGAGCTAAAAATTAACTCAGTGTCCATTATAACACCCAAATCACGTATTTCACTTACCGACTTAAGATCACTATTATTAATCGTATAACGAAAATTATGCACATTCCTGTTTCTGGTGAACGTAATCGACACACACTTATCTAGATTAAGAATCATCTTGCAACCTATCGCAGTCCCTTGGCACCCTGATTATTCTAAAAAATTTTAGGTCATCTGCGTACAGCAGAAATTTAGAAAAATTGAAGCATTGTTGTATGTTGTTAATATATATAATAAAAAACAGGGGGCCAAGGTGACTACCCTGCGGCACACCAGACGGCACGCTAAAAGGCTCAGAGTAAAATCCCCCAACAGAAACTATCTGTCGTCTATCGCTGAGATAGGACCAGATCCATTTGAGCAAACTGTTATGCACACCGACATCAGCAAGATGCTCTATCAGTATAGAATGACTAATTTTGTCAAACGCCTTACTGAAGTCTGTATACACCACGTCGACCTGCTCGCGATTATCCATACTACCCAAAACAAAATCTGTGAATTCTACTAGATTACTTTCAACTGACCTACGTGGAAAAAATCCGTGTTGTTGTTTTAAAATAATATCTTTAACTTGTTCCAATATGATGTTGTGAATAATTTTTTCAAAATTTTTTCCAAAAATGCATAATTTACTTATGGGTCTATAGTTTTTTACGTTATGTTTGTCTCCTCCCTTGGGTAACGGAGTTATATGAGATGTTTTCCACATAGTAGGAAAAATACCTTAAATAAAATAACTTAAAGAATATTTAAGCCACTTTCATAATTTGGCATTGATTTCGTTGCAAAATTATTTATTTTCGTCAAGTGCAGGTAGTACCACTCGGGTTTTGTCAAATTAATGGGTTTTGCCTATTGTTATCCATTCATAAACACTGAAAATGGTGTAACAAAGGCGTACTACATACGTACCTACATAGTATTAGGTACACTTATTTTTTATTAAACATTATAAATAAAATACAAAATACAATATACAGAAATTGAATTATAAAAAATCATAATATTCCTCATCGAATAAAGCGAAAGAAGTATTGAATAAAAATGAAATGACGAATGCATCACAAAATACTTTATGAAATGTAATGTCACGTAAGTAATTCCCTGTAATGAACTTTATAGTTGGTTGAAAATATGATTTTAAAAAAAAACTGAAAAAATGACGACCATTTTGGTGTTTGGATAAAACCGCAATCAAAGTAAACATTGCCCTGGTTTGCTAATTTAACTGATCTTTAATAATAGCGAAATTACCAATGCACATTATTTGGTAAATTCGATTTTAAGTCAAGAACAAACCCTCTTGAGCCCAGACCAAACACTCTTGGGCCATAAATAACATCTTTTGGACCAAGATACAATGACTTTCAACGAGGAAAATAAGTATTTATTTTAGACTCTTATAGGAAATTTATGGTAAAGGAATTACGGGTTTGGACCAAGAGCCATCGCATTTAGACCTATTTGATAGGGCAAGTAATTTGGATTGAGGGTTAATGCATTTTTCCCAATAAATACATTTTTTCGGTGTATATTCATAGTATGCTACTTAACTGCTGCGGTGGCTCAGTGGTGAGTTACAGGCATTCGATCATTGCATTCCGAGTTCAATCCAGTGGCGGCTCGTCAGGTGAAGTAAGTGAAGGGGCTCTTCACCAAAAAAAAAATAAATAAAACCAGGAGGAAAGTTTTTCGACAATATAAAATATTAATGTACCAATACATAATTATGTTCGAATTAAGAATATTAATTTAATCCAAATGCAGCTATGCATAATAGGGTCACGGTTAACTCCGATGGACAATAATTATAAACACTCGTGCATTTTGGCGCGCCCCAGCCGACCGTTTACGTTAGCTCAAAGCAAGTGAAGACCCAACCCCAATATAGCTTTGATATTCGCTGCTATGGTTACGTGACGTCAGTCACGCAAACCGCATGTATCAATTTGCATTATGATGAAGTGCAATTTAAAAATAGATCAGTCGTTGCACCATTGTTTTAGCATTGGTTCGCCTAACCTTAAGGTAGTTATTTTGAGGCTTCGCGAAACTTATAGTTATAGTTATAGATATCGTTTTTAAGTGTGATTAAGAGTTTTTTTTTTCAGCTAATTCGGTAGTTGTGTGTTTTAAAAATTAACCCAATTAATGACATAGTTTATAATTTGTTGGAAACTCCATTCAGTCGTTGGACAGATGAGGATAAAAGAGACGTTTTGTTACACGGGTTTTTAGTCAATGATTGTTTAAGTACTCGTACTATACCTAGCTCTTCACCATTTTTGAAGACCGCGAGCCGCCAATGATTCGATCCTCGGAGTGGGCATACGCACAATAAAAAAAGGATGTCCAAAATTTAGTAGGTTTAAGAATGCAGGGAAAATGTATCATACCCCCACCCCATTCACGCCGGTAACCAGGCCGGATGATATCGGATATCTCGTGGGACGCGGAAGAAGGTACACACTCCCCAATCATAAGGTCATGCAATGACGCAAGATACCGAGAGTTAATAGCCCTTGGGAGAGTGTCACATGACTGAGGATCGTGGTTCGGAACTCACGTTAAGCCCTGGCAGCGAACGAAGAGGTAAAAGGCCTAATTGGAAAGAAGGGCAAGAAATGACAACAATATGCTTCTTCAGTCAACTATTTAACATAAATGCATTTCTCTATTTAGACAATAGTCTTTATTAATTTTTTTAAAGTACATCTTGTTTCTCCTGATGATGAATTCGAAAAATGTAGAGAACTAATTTAAAAGTTTTTTTTAAATATACCAGTAGGAAAGACCTTATTTCCTTCAATTTGACTGTTTTGTATAATATGGCATCGCATCGCATCAGGATGATATGAGAACATACGGTACAGTACACCGTCCTCAAAGATTTAATAAATAAGAAATTTTATATCATATCGTGCCGGAAAGACATCCAATAAAATACAGAACTAAACGATTGCAATCTATCTATATTCAGCACGTGTTTCAGGAATGTGTAGAATTATAGGGGGGTTGAGAGAGGGTGAGAATATTGGTATAAATTTATCACTCCGGTTTAAAGTCAACAGAATAACAACGCGCAGTGGCGGTACATAAACAGGGTGATTTACGACGAGCATTCGTTAGAAATTTTTTGAAAACTTCTAATCATTTTTTTACTTATGCTTGATATATCAGTGGTGGTTCCTCCTTGAGGCCGTGCCCCCCCTGCCGCATGCCGAAAATTCTATCATTTTATTTTATTATGTGTTATTGTTTAATTCATCGGAAAACGATAAATTAATTTGGTAAATCTACCGATAAACCAGGAGGATCATCAACACTGCCTAGAACTTTCTTACAACCTTCCATTCGTAACTAAACAATAATCCGCCCGTTGTGATATAATGCGGTCGGTACCGAGTTGTCTGCATACTCATTGACAAATACGTAAAATCAGCGATCTCAAAAGCCCACATTCGCGTCGCCACCGCTCGCCCTGTGACTAAAAACACGCTGAAATCTTATTCCCGTGTCCGTGACTACTCCGTCCTCCGTAAAGCACCAAAGCGAAAGAGGAGGCACGCGGCGTTTGGCAACTCAGCCGGCTGGTCACATCTAAAATTAATCATACACCTGAAGCTCTTTTGGTTGTACCAAACAAATCAGTATATGGGAATAAATAAAAAGCATGAAGTCTTCAAAATTCAAAATCAGTATATTATTATGATGATTTGCGTATTGCGTGTTGATTGAATGTGTGCAATTATTTACAGTTTAAGATGAACATAAATAGTGTTAGCTAAGTTAGCATAATAATGCCAAATGTTCAAGCCTTTCTTTGGCAGACAAAATAAAAACTAAAGAGTTGGATGGACCGGTCCCTGATTTAGAGTTGACACAAATTAGTAAATAGAAAACAGATATTATACAGGCCATTTCTCTAAAAATACTTATGTAATAAATGCTTATGCTATGTTATCAAAAACAGAAATGTTCTTCAAAGTTTATTTCCTTAAAAGACCTTAGGGCTGATTTAAATTTTAAAGATTTTATTCATTGGTACGCTATAATATAAATATGTTGTTTACTTTTATGAATTAATAAACCCAGACTGTGATAATTTTGCTGTGCCATTTTCATTTAGTCTTTTAAAAATGTAAGCTGAATAGACCTAACTGTTTCTGTTATTTTTTTTTGTGGGTAAGTAACAAGAGTGTAATTGAATGAACGTCAGTAAAGTTTTGGACTTACATTGTGTCTTTATTTGTTTTAAATCACAACGTTTCAACTGGTAAGTATCTCGAGTCCTCTTCAGGTGAATACTGAATAGGGATTTTATTCATAAAATCATCCGCGAGAAGTACTGTCTAGTTGTTGTGATAAAGAGATTGATATCTCCATCTTGCTTAGTCCCCTTTGATTTAAATATCTACATATTTTAGTCCCATGGTATATAAAATTGTATGCCACTGACCTGTACAATTTTTACAGAATAAAAAATAATAGAGGGTGTCAAGTTTCGGACTCCTTTACACTAAAAACGATTTTCAATATAAAAATTGTTTGGTAAATTCCTTTTGGTTAAAAAATTTCGCATTTTTCGTATACTTGAGGATATCACACTTTAGTGTTATGTAAGGTATAAATAAAACCCCATCAAATCAATTTCTATTTATAGGTATTGTAAATTTATTGTTCTATATACGAAATTTGTTTAAGCCTTATAGTAACATAAAATTAGAGGAGGGTGCTACAAATTCGTGTGCGTACAACGTGATCTCGAACACGAGATACAAAGATGGTTAAATTACGGCAATGGAGCGTATTTTAGGACTTAACAATTAGGCGAAAGAAATTTCTACATATTCCGAATATCTTCGGAGATATTCTAAGAAAACCAATGTTTTGGCTTTGAATTTTATGCATCTTCATTTTTGACTTGGGAAAAAAAGCTAGTTTATATTGGTTTTTTATGTTCTACTATATGGCGTTATAAGCTTTTAAATTCGATCTTTCGTTCTTTAGATACCAACCTCAAGCCAATTTTTTTAGATACGGACCTGGAATTTTAAATACAGTTTTAGGGACTTCTTAGCCTAATGACTGTTTTTATTTTAACTTTTTATCGTCAAAAAACACATCATCAGGAATTCAAATTATCGTTTCTCTACCAATACGGCCCTGGCAATTATTTTTAGGATTTCTTATAAACAACAAAATTACATTACAGAAAGCTATAGTGTTTAGGCAGATTATTATTTCAATAAGATTTACCTCTAGGAAGTAAGTATGAGAAGTAATTCTATTTATTTTTAAATATTTTTATTTATTTTAATAATATAGGAAACATATATACCGGGTGTCCCATTATGGATGGCCACCGGCCGTATCTCGGAAACTACTGGGCACAGAAACTCAGGAAAAAAAAATCGTAATTATAAAAAAAAGAAAATTCTGGAAATAACTTTTTAGTTCCGTATTTTGCCGCGAGAGGGCACAACTGAATATTAAATATTGAAATTCTAAATTTCTCCGAAAATTCCCACATTAAGGTATACCTTTGATAACATCATTAGAAAGCTTAAATAATTCTGCATCATTTTGGTTTATGGCTCGTTAGCGTACCGACCTTGATAAAAGTGAAAGTGTAATTATTTAATTTGCAGTTACTTCTAAACGACTTATCCGATCTTAGTAAACTTAAGCTTGTTTGGAAGAGAAAGGGAAGTACTTTTGTCGTATCCATTGATACATGATAGTTCCTAATAAAATAGCTAGAGAGTGTTATTTGTGATAGTAACAGTTTTTTTGATTTTATCCCGAAAACTCAAATCATACGGTATAACTATGACATCATAATTTTGAATTTTGATTTGCATTTGTAATAAATAAATTTGTCGATCGGCTTAGATTTTGTAAAATATTTTTTTAACAATAAAAAAGTTTAGTAGCATCTCCGTTTTGCAAATGAAGCATCTTGTCTTAAAATATTTGAATAGGTTTAGTGTCGCTCAGACTAACTAACTGGAAGTGGGCCTATTAGGAAAATAGGCCCTGATGGTCATTTAAATTAGTGACTTTTTATTTCTCACGGCGCGGCGTCCTTTAATTAAATTATTAATTACGGCAAATATACAGGGTGATTCCTAAGTTAATACTTTTTTAGCTGTGTATAGAAGGCATTAAAATAAACAACATTTTCAAAAAAAACTTTAAAAAATAAGTTTCTTTTTATTACACTACGGATCAAATACGGTTCTGCCTAACTTGCCCGTTGAATAACATTAAGAAAGCACCTGGGTGTACACTGCAAAAAATTAGTGTAAAATTACATTTTTTTCCAGTAACATATTTGTTAAATTTCCCAAATAAACCGTGTGTTTTTATTTTTAAATAATATATTTGGGATTTTTCAGATGTAACTAAAAATTCATAATATATCACTAAAATTTATTAAGTAAAACAAAATTATACTTTTAAATTCGCGTAAAAATACCAAAATAAATAATGTACCTAAGAATTAAAAAATTTTAAAGTATATATTCTGTAAATGCGTCGAAGCCGGTTGATGTCAAAATATGGTTGACAAAGTTGCATAAAATTTTACTGAAAATAAGACAATTACAATTTAAAAATCATTTTATTATAACTGAATAATATTTTACGGTATATATACCATATAATATTCGGCAAATCTATTGTAAAGCCCTAACACGTTTGACAAAACCGCATTATATATTACTGAAAAGGTTCTATTCCCTCCCACCAACTGCCGATGCGACGCTACGATCTTCGGCTTCGGCATTTATGTTTCTACGTTATCCAGGATAAGACAGGCTTTTATCTCCGTTTATCTCCGCTGCCAAATTTTCAAAATGATCTGTTATTTAGTTCTGCATAAACGTCTAACGTTCCATCCATCCTGAATTACCCTGTATAAAGTAAGTATATAGATAATAATAATAATATGCAGACTTAATAAAATTTACAATAAATTGCATATCAAAAAATCTTTGTGGTTAGATAGTTATTAAGTCTGCATAAGAGTCCGGAGGACTTATTAACTAATATTATGAAAATTATATATTAGTAAATATCTATAGTTCTATAGTTAAGTTTAAGCACGTTTTCCTGTAATGGTTTATTCAGTTACATGTTTAACTTATGATTTATATGGTTGTTAGTAATATCCATCTTAGTGTATTACATAATGTATCTATGTATATATATTGTATAGTATTTATTTAAATAAATACCTTAAGTTTGATCAAACATCTGATATGTTCGTCATATGTGTGACCAACTTAAGATTCGTTACGAATTTTGTTTTTATAGTTACACCTTATAGTCTATAATAGACCCCCACTTTTTACAGTTTTTTTTTTTTTTTTTTTTAATTAATGGCATTTGGCTAATTAGCCATACAGCCAGTCACAAAGTAGAGAAGTAAAAGAAACTTTTTTTTTTATAAACAATCAAACAGGGATACACGCTTCACGCCACTGGGGTCTGTCAGGGCGACTTTCTTTTAAGACATACAAGGAATGAAGACCACTATAAAAAGGGAAAACACATAGGGAAAGACTAGGATAGGTAGGACTTACAGACTTTTTACAGTTAAATTGACCGTATAATTATTAATTTTGTTTGAATAATTTTTAAAGTATGCATAATTTTTAAAGTAAACTGTAAGCGTAATAAAGTAATCACAGTTTACAAAGAAAAAATACATTTAACTTGTGTTTATAGCTTTGGATAGCGGGGTTAAATTTTTTTCACAAAATTGATAAACTACTGTAAATTTACATTGTTTGTTACTTAATAGTATGGAATAATATTAAGTAATACATTCAATAAAAAATCAAGTTTATATTAAGTAATTCCCATTAGAAACCTAATTAAAATTCATGGTTATATTATTTTAATTTAAATAATTAATTATGAAGAATTCCTTAATTTTGAAGGGAAAAATAAGAATTACGGTATATATTTTGTAAAAGTTTACGCAGTTTCTCTATGAAATTTACTTCATATGTAACTCAAGAATGTCAACAATTTTATAATATTTTGCGTCGGATATAACTTAAAAATATTTTATTTTTATTAAGTAATTTTACGGAATATTAAACTGAATAACGTCAAGAAATTTTTTATGTGATTTTACGGAACATTACGTTGGCCTCTGTGTGACCAACATAATGTTACTGAAAATTACATAATTATTTTTTGTAGTGTAGGATAAGCTTGCAAGGGTGAAGCGTTCTGCGTATAATCTCGAAGCAGCAGCCGCACTTTTACGACACTAACCGTAAATTAGCACCATATTTACTAGTTCATGTTTTCAAATTTTACCATTTTCACGTGTCGCTAATTTAAAATGAACTTGCATCAGAAAAAGAAACCGCAGCGTATTGTAAAATAACTCACCACCGACCCGTAAATTGCATGACTAATAAGAGATAAGACAAACAACATAAAGTATAGCAGGCCACGTTTTGATGAGCAGGCCCGCACTTAGATTTTTTACTTCTGTATCTCGCCTATTTATAAGTTTTTTGAAAAAAGTATTTGAAATGTTGTTTTAATGCCTTCTATACACAGCTAAAAAGAAAGTATCAACTTAGGAATCACCCTGTGTAACAATTCCAAAAACCTCTATTTTCCTTTCCTTTAGAATCGTTACGTTTTACATCACTTACGTCTACGACCTGCAATTAAAGGAAAATTTTAATTAAATTATGAGTTATGCAGCAGCTTTATTTCTACTTTACACCAACCTGCTACTGCAGAAGTCATTACTCGAGGCTTTAAAATTAAAAATATTTGGCTTTGTTTGAGACGTGCTGAATTTTATCTTAATTGAAGGTGCCGAGATAAACACACCTTTTGCATTTATTTTTGAAAATTGCTTGAATTTTCAAATTACCATTGAAATTGAACGAGAAGTGAAAAATATTTTATATAACATATTAATATTTTTTCTATGTGGAAACTTTATCGACAATAATTAAAAACCAAACGCAAAAATTTGAAAAATATAAATTTGATTTTCAATCAAGCAGGAATTATTGTGAAATTGTCAAAAAATAATTAAAGTAATGTGGAATAAATTAAATATTAATTAGGGTGGTATAAATGTAGAGTGGCCCACTCTCAAGGCAGGATTTCATAGCATCTAAACTATTTACCTTTTTAATATTTTTCAGAAATAGAGTTATAGGCAGGCATTAGTTCTACAATCTAAAATTATTTTAAATTATACAGTGTGTCCCAAATAGTCGGACCATATCAAATATACTTATTTTTAATGGAGCGCCCTATAATATTATATTATTATTCAATTTCCCACAAAACTCTACGCTTATTTTGTATAAAATATTATATATCTAAATTTCATTGTATTTGAGATATTGACGTTTAAAATATGACATTTTTAGACCTTGCCAGGCTGTAACATTGGAACGGTTCATCTTAGAGAAAATTACCTCCCTATTTAAGTTATTTATGTTCTATTTTAGATAATTTGTAAATTTTAATTGTAACTTTAGGTTACAATTTCCGGTTTACCATGTTAAGACATTCGCGGACACGTCAAGTTTTTGGGGGTCCTCCCTGGGTCACCCATTTTTTTTTGTGTACCTGATCCCTTTTGAGGCTGTAAATCAATATACAGGGTGGTCCTAAAAAGTGGTACTGAATAATAAAAAAGAAAATTAAATGGGACACCCAGTACAATTTTCTAGAATATGATTCAATGAAATAAGGACTTTGCAACCATCCTAAAATTTTTGAACTAAAATGCAACGTTGCCAAGTAATTAATTTTTTTCCGAAATTTTAGTAATTTTAAGGGTATCGTTAAAAAAATCATAGCAACCTGTGGATTAACCCTAGGCAAATATAATTTACATTGTGGGTACTTTAAGGTACGATATATTGATCGATAACAATGTTTTTTAAATCTCTTATACAGAGCGTTCGGTATAAGTTGGACAACTCGACAGTTTTAAAAATGCTTTATTTCAATTTTTTTAAATGGGACCCCCCTAATTTTTTTAGGCAAAAGGATGTATCTTTCGAAAACCTTACTTTTTTATTAAACATGTCATATATCTAAATATCATAGTTTTTGAAATATTTTAGGATTTGTCTTAACTTAGGGTAAAAAAGGAAAGTTCTAATTGAACAATTTAGTCAAGATTGCTTTGGAACAAAAAATAAATAATTTTCTTTGTCACAGCTGTCATTGAAAAATTATTTCGCTAAGATGTTGTTCTTTATAACTGTTTAAATTTTAGTTTCCTGAACTATAACGTTATCGAAACAGAAAAATATGAATTTTTCAAGAGAAGAACTACTTGACATGATCTACGTTTGATCTGACGTTGATTACGAAAAACATGAAAGAACTAAGCCAGCTACCAACGATGAAAATAAATTTATGGTTATGTTAAGTTTAATTGAAGATCCCCACAAAAGTACGAGACAGCTTGGCAACAAATTTCCGTTCAGTGCGTCCTCAGCATCAAGGATTATCCGAAGTGAAAAATTGCATCCATATCACATACAATTATTATAAGAATTAAATGAGCAAGACTATGAAAGGAGAGTTGTTTTTGTCAGTGGTCGCAGGACATGATACAACATCAAGCGCAGTTTTTCGATTATGTAATGTTCATAACAATGGATTCGTAAACCGGCATAATTTTCATTACTACGGCACAAGTAATCCTTTTTTCACTAGGGAAGTTAGGAATCAACATAAATGGAGTATTAATGTGTAAGCTGGCATAATAAGTAATCATGTTATTGGGCCACATTTTTTTGAAGGAAATGTTACATGCCAGATTTACCTTGATTTTTTACAGAATGATTTACCTGGACTTTTAAATGTACTACCAGAATACATTCGCGAAACAATGTGGTTTCAACAGGATGGAGCACCACCTCATTACAGTATGCTCGTGAGACATTTTTTAAATCAGCGATGTAGTGATCACTGGATTGGTAGAGCAGGTTCAATATCGTGGCCGGCAAGATCTCCCGATCTAAATAAGCTTGATTTTTTTATGGGTATATGTAAAGGAGAAAATGAACCAAACAGCTCCCACGATAAGAGAAAACATGCAAGCACAAATAAGGGAAGTTTTCAAACAATTACTCCGACTATGTTGAGAAATGTAAGCGAGTCTTTTAAAAAAAGAACTCGCTCCTGCATTTTAAATTTAGGAGGTCATATTGAACACTTTTTATAGTATTTTTATAATGTCCCCGTTGTCTTTTGTCACCAAAATTTTGAGTCATCTAAATATTGTTAATTTTTTTTTAATTTAAATTTTTTGCCTCAATTTAGCTCCCTAGCCCCCCCCCCCCCTCTAGGTGGGCCGATGTTTTGCCTACTTCTTGTTTTGTCAGTGTTTTTAAAAATAAATGTGTAGTTTCTTCCAACACAATCTTGACTAAATTGTTTAATTGGTCTTTTCCTTTTTTACCCTGAGTTAAGACAAATCCTAAAATATTTCAAAAACTATGATATTTAGATATATGACATGTTTAATAAAAAAGTAAGGTTTTCGAAAGATACATCCTTTTGTCTAAAAAAATTAGGGGGGTCCCATTTAAAAAAATTGAAATAAAGCATTTTTAAAACTGTCGAGTTGTCCAACTTATACCGAACGCTCTGTATAAGATATTTAAAAAACATTGTTATCGATCAATATATCGTACCTGAAAGTACCCACAATGTAAATTATATTTGCCTAGGGGTAATCCACAGGTTACTATGATTTTTTTACGATACCCTTAAAATAACTAAAATTTCGGAAAAAAATTCATTACTTTGCAACGTTGCATTTTAGTTCAAAAATTTTAAGATGGTTGCAAAGTCCTTATTTCATTGAATCATATTCTGGAAAATTATACTGGGTGTCCCATTTAATTTTCTTTTTTATTATTCAGTACCACTTTTTAGGACCACCCTGTAGATTTTAAAATATTTTTAGGTTATGCATCCTAACAAACCATTTAACTTTTATATTACACTTTTTTTCCTATCTTTGATAGTTTAGGTGCTATCAAAGCCCGACACCTTATTGACACACCCTGTAGATAGAGATTTGAATTTGAAAAATTAAAAAATAAATAATGGCTGCTATTGCAGTCCTATCTCTTCGAATAACTATTAATTGTTCTTCTGGGACGCGACTGTATTTGTGCAGACAGCCTAGTAACATCACTAATAAACTAAAGAATACCCATATCAAGCTTTAAATATGCCAGTGGCGGCTCGTCAGGTGAAGTAGGTGAAGGAGCTCTTCACCAAAAAAAAAATAAAACCAGGAAATTTTTTCGACAATATTAAAATATTAATGTACCAATACAGCTACCATTTTAGCCCTTAAAAAATAATTATGTTTAAATTAATAATATTAATTTAATCCGAATGTAGCTATGCATAAAAGGGCCACGGTTAACTCCGATGGACAATAATTATAAACACTCGTGCATTTTGACGTGCCCCAGCGATCGTGTCCGTTAGCTCAAAGCAAGTGAAGACCCAACGCCCAACATGGCTTTGATATTCACCATTACGATGGTTACGTAATGTCAGTCACGCAAACAGCATATAACAATTTGTATTATGATGAAGGGCAATATAAAAATAGATCAGTCGTATGCACCATTGTTTTAGCATTGGTTCGCCTAGTTATTCATTTTGAGGCTTCTCGGAACGTATTTACGTGATTTACTGTGTGATTCAAAAGTTTTGTTTTTATTTTTCAGTTAATTCAGTAGTGTACGCATCTACTTAGTCGTGTGTTTTAAAAATGAACCCAATTAATGACTTAGTTTGTAATTTGTTAAAAACTCCATTTAGTCGTTAGACAGATGAGTATAAGAGAGACGTCTTGTTACACGAGTTTTTAGTCAATGTTTGTTTAAGTGCCCGCAGTATACCGCTCTTCACCCTTTTTTAAGACCACGAGCCGCCACTGGAATTGCACAAAATTGCCGAAAAGCAATTGAACTTTGACATACGACATATTATACAAAATAAGGGCAGCATTTTGTGGGGAATTGGAAAATAATATAATATACATACCGGGTGTTGCATCGTCGAGCGGGACATAGGAAATCCCATGTAATTTTAAATGGGGTCAATTATTGGCTTCCCTAATTATTTTAGAGAAAAAATTCTATTTAGGTTTATTAAAGAGCACTAAAACCTACATTTAAAAGAATAACTTTAGATATTTTTGATGAGCCCGTTTACGGGTTATCGCCGATTTCTTTTTAACTATTTCTCCTTTTTATGGCCCCGTATTTGCGGGCCCCAGTCAAGGTAAAAAATGACTGTCAAATAAAGTTGTCATTTTGAAATGTGTGCTTTATTGTTATAAAAACTCGTACATCGAAAATATTAAAGGTGTATTTATGAGTACAAATTAATCTGAATATAACTAAAATAAAGTATCCAATTACCAGGTTAATTATGACATTTTACATGTTTCAATATTTTACTAATTAATAGGTAGGTACTATTTTAGGATTTAAGATGTTCAATTATTCCTCCATTGACTGCTAGACAATAACCGAGGCAATCATAAAATTCTCTTCTTATATTCGCTAGTTGGTAAACTGAAATTCTATCGCATTCGGCAGAAATAGCATTTTTTAACTCGTCTAAATTTCCATGTTTGCTCTTTCAATCATACCAAAACAAGACTCCTGTCGTCGTATTTCGTCCCTATCTCTTAGCTCTCGGTGCTTTTCATATTTGTATGAATAATATTTATGTCGTTTCAAAGCTCGTAACGCTGTGGTGTGATCTAATCCTATATTATCCTCAAGTTCCCTTGTGCTGATCTTCCCATTCTTTTCTTCCACGCCCAATAAAACTTGCAAGTCCCTATCATTTCTTGCATCTCTTCTTTGTTCCTGCCTTTGCAAGTCCCTATCATTTCTTGCATCTCTTCTTTGTTCCTGCCTTTCTTCACATCTGCAGTTATTTATTACAGTGCCTTTTGTCTCAAATTTCTTGATAGTTCTTTCGACTATAGATTTTGCAGGTATCGGTCTATTCGGATACAGAGCAGCAAACATGTCTGACACATTTTGATCAATATTTTTTTTTCAGAAGTGTAATTCATGGCTAATATTTTCGATGTACGAGTTTTTATAACAATAAAGCACACATTTCAAAATGACAACTTTATTTGACAGTAATCTTTTACCTTGACTGGTGCCCGCAAATACGGGGCCATAAAAAGGAGAAATAGTTAAAAAGAAATCGGCGATAACCCGTAAACGGGCTCATCAAAAATATCTAAAGTTATTCTTTTGAATGTGGGTTTTAGTGCTCTTTAATAAACCTAAATATAATTTTTCTCTAAAATAATTAGGGAAGCCAATAATTGACCCCATTTAAAATTACATGGGATTTCCTATGTCCCGCTCGACGATGCAACACCCGGTATAGGTTGTTCCATTAAAAAAAAGTACGCTGATACGCCCTGATCATTTGGAATACCCTGTATAATTTAAAATAATAACACTGTTTCTGAAAATTATTAAAAAGTTAGCAAGTTTAGGTGCTATGAAATTCTGGTTGAGAGTGGGTCACCCTGTATATAAGCAAGTGGCATTATTCACTAAAAGAGAACCTAAACAAACCAAATTAACAATTTTTTTCTTTACAACTTTACCTGTTATGAATCGCATTTTGTTATATTGTTTTATTGGAGGTTAAATCACAAGGAATTTCAATTTTATCGGGAAAGTTTTACGTAGGAGGTTTTTAAAAACTTTTCCTTTTAAAATGATTGAGCCTTAATTAAATTACCAATTCGAGAAAATTTGGTTTAATAAAAATATACCCAAATAAAGTATAGTTGACACTTTTTTTACGGAGTTAAGAAAAAATTTAAACAGAGATGGATCTACCGCGGCAAGTACGTTATAATATGAAAGAGCTTGTCAAAAAGCACATAATTTTATTTTTATTTTATATTTTGACCTCAAAATGGCTTTTTGGGGGGACTTCTGGGTCCCCTCTAGCTAGAAATATATTAGCTGCAAAATTTTGGGAAAAAATATGGTTTACTCCAAGCCCATCAAAACACTAAAATTGTTTCCTCTAACTTGGTATAACCCGCTGCACCCTGTCAGTGGCGTAGCCAGAAAATATGCTCGGGGGGGGGGGGGGGGGGGGGGGCTCAGTGGGTGTAAGTAGGATATTTTTTTCTGGAAAAAGGGACAGTCGGTACTACATGTATTTCATGATTTTGTACCTAGTGCAAAAGGCGGAAATGCGCCGCAGACAAAAAAATTTCGGGGCCACGCCCAAAGTTCGTTTAAAATTCACCTAATTACTATCAAATTTCGAAAATTAAATTATTACCTCTCCCCCTCTGCATGGTTGGATGAAATTTGTTTTTGTAAATGTTTATTTTTACTTTTTTTTTGATATTTATAGCTGGCCCCTTGTTTAAAAAAATCATTTTTTATATTTGCGAAAAATATGAATATTGGTGTCAATCTAAAATTTTAACATAAGACATATATGTGTAACCAGTACTTTTCGTGCTCGGTTTTTTTTGAATAAAAATAAAGTAAATATCGCTCACCACGCCAAAATTGATGATTATTTCAGAAGTCATGTATTTTAGGAGCGTAGATCTAAGAGCAGTTTTTGGTGCAAATGCTTAGGTTTTCAAATACTCCTTCTTAAGTGCCGTTTTGTATATTCATAATAAAGCATTCTCGTTTCTTCCCGCACTGTTTTTTTTATTATAAATTATCGCACTTCTTCCATAAAAAATGTTTCAATTAAAATGTTTACTTTAATTTTTCTCTTTAAAAATAAATACCTAATTGTTTTTTGTTTTTGTTGTAAAAATATTTTTTTGCATTGGTTTATATTTTTGTTGATTTAAAATAGCTCTAAAATGGGAAAACGGACAGACAAGTATATAATAGAAAAATACTATAAAATATTATTCTTTTAACTCGTTTTCCTATAAAATTGCATCATAAATCAATAATTAAAACGATATGCGTCCGAAACCTTAATCTCTATATAAAACAGGACTTTTAAAAGGAAAAGTTTAAAAACTAAACGTTTCCTACAAGACCTTTGTAATATAAGCCAAGAATACATTATTTAAATTAAGAATCCAAGCGTGAGACGAAAAATTATGTTGCAATTAGACTTTTAGATCTAGCACTGCATTGTCTTCTGGGAACCCTTACGAACATTGGAATTCTTGCGTACCAACATAACCTAATTTTTCTTATTTCTAAAACTCCTATAATAAAACTGATGTCAAATAAAATATCGGTAACCTACATTTTAAAACCTTCTCATACAAATTTTTCTCAGAGGTTTTTGATAAAGCACTTTACTTGATAAACATTTTCACAGGCGTATAAAGATTTGGATTCAGTGAAGTTGAACAAACATGGGGATTACGGAGATATTAGCTTCCAAAAGACTTTCTTGTTGAGTGTTTAATAAAACTCAATGACAATATGCTACAATGATGAAATATATGGGCGTTAAGTATGGTACTTGACTGAGCGTGACAGATCAGACACGGTAAACTAACTTTAACGGTGATACAGGGACAGTTTGGGAGTTGATACAGGGTTGAATTAGGTAGATTTAGCATCTAGTTCTAGCCAATAGCTTTTTCCTTCCTTAGCCAGATCCATTTATAGATGTGTTTCGCCATATCATGGCTCATCAGTAGGGCTAGACGTCGACGAATAAAGGCAATGTGTCTATTGTTGAACATAATCATTTTAACTAGCTAAACTGCATTGGTTTCTTGTACATGGACGTCCAAAAAACTTTTTCGCGGAGAAGGGACATTTTTCATGGAAATCGAATATCAAGGTATTTGAAAATGCAATTTTTCGTCGAAACGTTCAACACCACAACAAGTGTGATATATATTTGTTTCTAAAAGGACGAACTTTTTCGAAATTCGAAATAAAATATTCAGGTCCGTATTTAGAAAAATGAAGTTGATGATAAGCTCAAAACATCGAAAAGTCGAATTCAAAAACTGATTTTTTGTAGAGAGAAAAAAAGTGGCAATAGAAAAATGCAATTTGTTTAATAATTTTTCTTTAAAAAAAGTAAGAAAAAAATAAAAACAAATTTTTTAAATTTGGATTTTTTCCAGATATCTTCAGATGTGTTTCAAGGGGAGGAACAAAACAAATAAAGACAATGCAAGTCCTAAACTCTTCTGTCGATTTTTTAGAAATACTAGGAATTTTCCGAATTTTTAAATAATATTTAATTGCGTATCAAATTCTTCAACTTTGCCACATTTTAAACTTGTTAGTATATCTTATAGTTTCCGATATCGCAATCGTCACCCTCAATTTTGGGACATCCTGTACATATTATGCATGATATATAATTTTTTTTTTTGAAACTCAAGCAGTTGCATATTTCTTTTAATTTTCTATAATTTATTTAAATTGTAATATTTTTTTTAGATACATATTGTAGTCTATCGTATCGTATCGTATTGTAAGTACTCTTGTAATTAATTGTTGAGAAAAGCGCCCCTGATAGCTTTAGATGAAAGCCCCTGAAAATATTTACTTTATTTTAAAAAATTTACTATAATTTAAAAATTAATGATATGAAAGGTATTACATTAAGTACAACCGACCTCCCCCCTTTTAAAAATTAATTTTTCAAAAATATAACATAGTCTTGGGCAGTCCTCACAAGGTAAAACTGAAAAGATACTGTAATAGCTTGGAAACTAGGACACTATGCGATAATATAGTTACGCAGTTGCGAGCTTAAGTTCATGAATTTCAGCTTAAAAATTTGCTTCATATTTATTATTTTGCAACACTCAAAAGACTGGAGTAGCGTGACGATCCAGCATGCCGACTCGCGGATACTCGAGTTACCGGGTCTTCCAGAGTCGCCGCAACTCAGGTAGCGCGCCATGTGAGTAGAGCCATTCAAATGTACATGCTTGGTGACCTAGTCGCCCAATTTCCTAGTATCCACGCTACGATAGTTTCTTTTAAGTTTCCCCGTGTGAGGAGTGCATTGGTAAAAAACCTTCTTTTTGTTTTGTGAAAAACAAAACCTAAAATATTTTTAATCCTCCAAAAATCCGACCCTGTATAATTTCATCGGCAATCATCAAACTAATAATCTCCCGCTATCCCGGGCCGGTGTCTCAAAAACACAAAGGCACTACAACAAGCACGCAGTTTGTGGATAATTCCCGTCGTGCCTCCTACGGAGCATAACACACGCTCCATGGCATCCTTTGATTTTTCCTCGCTGTATTGACTCACGATTCTGCTACCGAAGTTACCTGCCACCCTGCTGACATTTATTGGACATGATCTCAGGTCGGTCGATTGATTCTGTATAAATGTTTTTGTCGAGAAATAGGTACAATGTCAATAGTTGTTTTTTTGGTAACTATATGTGAACGGTAAAAAGATTAATATTTTTCTCTAAAAATAATGTACCATCTGGTTTTGCTGGTTAATATTTATATGTTTTTATTTTTAAACATCTTTAATCATTTTAAACAAGTAATTTACATGCCATTTTTCCCTACAGATATACCGGGTGTTACATCGTGGTTGGAAACATATAGGAAATCCCATGCAAGTTTTGGACTGTCCAAATATTTGCTACCCTGTTGACTTTAGAGCGGGGTTGTAGGGATACTTTTTTAGGATCTCTATGTGGTTAGTGCACATGAGGAGTTTTAACAATTTTGAGCAACCCGATTTTAATTTGTCCGTAGCTCTTCTATCATGTCCCAACTCCCGTCGGCCGTTTTTGATCGATCAGTGTACCAAACCAAACTTTTGGCTAATAACTGTGGGGTTCCTTTGCCCACAGATCGGGGTCACAATATTGATGTTGAATGGTTTTATAAAAATGTAGATCTCCTTCATGTGATAGGTTTGCGGTTTGTATCTCCAACGTGCCACCTACAAATTAAAAAAGTGTCAAGTTTTTGAATTGGGCTAAGGTTTAAATCATCTGACTCTTTTTTTCTATAATCTGTGTATTAAAATGTATTAATCCAGTTTAGCAAAAATATTATGGGTGGCGATAACTTAGACACAGCCCGCTGTTAAATATGCGACATTTTTATTTGCCAAGAACACTGGCGCCTACAAAGGTAACATTCTATTGGCTTAGGCTCATCTATGTCAAAAGGTGGAAAAATCTATTAATCCTTTTCGAAATAATTCAACAAACAAATATTGAAGTAGTATTTGTTTTGAATCAAACTTGGAGACTAAGAGGATAAATATGTTTTATCGGAAAATACTTGTTATCTATAGGCAAAGCTCGTGACATGAGAAATAAGAGAAATTATAACAAATAATAAATCAAAGACTAAACATTGTTGTTACATGTAGAGAGAGTTAAAAAATGTTTTACTTTTAATACCTATCGATGTTTAATTGCTACTTAGCATGTTAACGTAATATCCGATTGACGTAAATGGATGGATTTTGGTAGCAGCTTAAAATTTATTATTATTTCTAAATCCTGTCTTGGCCCTTATTTAGAATTCCCTGCTAAGGACAAGTGTCGTAACTAGCGTATAACGCATTCAGTGCGAGTGTTCTAAATTATGCAACCCCCCAAAATTGTTATTATTTTAGTTACTACGCAGTGGCATGCATACAATATAGGCAAGAAAGCATTGCCTACCCTGGGAACAATAAAACAAACAGATACAATTGTTTTTGTATTTTAGTTTTTATCCGTGTAATCCAATTTTGGCAATATATCTCTACATTCATATAATGAATAATAATATAGGACTGAAAACTTAATCCTATATCATTTCCACGAACGAATTCTTTGCTTATTATATCGTAAACTAGATCTCTGTATAAGCATTCCGTAAGACCGTTCTAAAAGCAAAGATCTCGCTGTACATTAGCGTGTTATGTAAAAGCAAAAGCACTGCTTTTGGACTAGTAAAGCAAGCGGGAGAGCCGGTAGGCAGTAGGGTAGAAAGAAATGTAACAAATAAACCCGTTGCAACCTTCGACCTTCCTTCATGTTTCAGTCCGCGCCAAAAAAGCCTGCGTTTGGTGTGTGCATTGATGCCAATCTTCAAGTTTTACCGTAGTTTGGAAAATACATCGCTTTCTCAATATATAATGATGAAACACGCCTCTATAAGTTTTATTATTATCTAGTTTATTTAAGATATTTTTAAAGGGATAACGGATAAGGTATCGTAAAATAAGAAGCACTTTTGTGACAATTAAAATAATTTTTGCTGATAGATTCCTAATATTTAATAATCGGCAAGCTTATCCTCATATTCCTCATAATAATTGACTTTGTTTTTGGTAAAATTGTTTTAATCAGGTGGAGGATTTTTAATTTATAATTAGTGTTTTCGCCCTTTTGCTAGACTTCGCGCCATCGGGTTGTAGGAATTGTTACTATTCTGACTAGCAGCGCATCTGCAAAACGATTCTGTTCTGGGAAAAAAAAGAATTCATACCTATTTACTAAACATACAGGGAGAGACAAGCTTAAGTGTATTAACAAAAATCTCTCTGGAGAGCGACCATTTGCAGGATTTAAAAAGCAAAACCAATTTCTATGACAATGTTTTAAAATAATGTTTACGTAAAGACCGCCATGTTAAACTTATTTACAAATAATATCGTTTTATTCTTCTTCTGCCACAGTGTTCTTTCCACAAACTTCCTTTCCACTCAAAAACAAAACATTTTGTGAAAAAATTTGAAATTTAGACGCTTGAATGCTACAGAAGGTAAGTTTTTGTCTTTAATGCAATTTTTGCCTACCCTGGTTAAAACATCAGGTAGAGTAAGCGCCGAAAATATAACTTATCGTTTACATTTTTTTCTTCTGTATAAAAACTTGCCCTCGTTGTAAACTTTTGCAGATGCTACACGACCAATATTACTGACAGTCCTGAATGATATCAACCCCATTAATGTATGAAATTTGCCCTTACACGATTATATATGAGTATTAGTACCGTCATTTCCGTATTATTATTACTAAATAATAAAACTATTATTACGATTTATCTAAACGAATGGTTTAACTTAGCTCATTTTATGATTGACATCTGGTCGTGTACGGACGCCTAGTAATAAAACGATGGGTTCTTGGATTTTTATATTTTGGACAGCTATCAAATAAAGTAGTGATTTCTTATATAATAATATAATTTCTACCTAATTATTAAAATACAAATTATTTTCTTCTCTAAAAAAAGTTGTTACAGAAATTAATAAATATAATTCCTAAAACAGTAGTACCTGTAATATATTAAGTAAATAGTAAAATAATAGGCTAGATGCATTTTTAACTAAACACTTTTTGTTACAACTTTACCTGTGGTAGAAGTGGGTAGCTGTTTGCCAGACCCCATTACGATTTTGTGCAATCCCTTTTTAGTGAGATATATACAAAGCAAAGCCGTATCAGCAAGTCGCCTTCAAGCGATCGGAAATACTGTCCATTGGTTGAATTTCGCATGATGATTAATTTTTAACTGATTCAGAAAATGAGGAGCGGAAAATGGGCTCGAAAAGCTAATAAAATGTATATTAGAGTGAGTTTTCTTGTAGTTCACGTTGACTCTTTAAATTTTTAGTGCAGAAAAAATTAGATATTTATTTTTAAAGAGAAAAATTAAAGTAAAAATTTTAATTGAAACATTTTTTATGGAAGAAGTGTGATAATTTATTATAGAAAAATAGTGCGGGAAGAAACGAGAATGGTTAATTATGAATATAGGGCCTACAAAACGGCACTTAAGAAGGAGTATTTCAAAACCTAAGCATTTGCACCAAAAACTGCTCTTTGATCTAAGCTTCCAAAATACATGATTTCTGAAAGAATCATCAATTTTGGCGTGGTGAGCGATATTTATTTTATTTTTAATCATGAAAAACCGACCCGAAAAACGCTGGTTATAGTCATACATACGACTTATGTTAAAATTTTGGATTGACACCAATATTCATATTTTCACAAATATAGAAAATATAGGAATATAAAAAAAAAGTAAAAAAAAAACATTTACAAAAACTAATTTAATCCAACCATGCAGAGGGGGAGAGGTAATAATTTTATTTTCGAAATTTAATCGTAGTAGTGAATTTTAAACGAACTTTGAGCGTGAACGCGCGCGCTTTTCCGCCTTCTTCACTAGGTACAATATCATGAAATACATAGTCCCGACTGTCCCTTTCTCCAGAAAAAAAAGGTCCTACTTAACCCCCCCCCCCCCCCCCCGGAACATATTTTCTGGCTACGGCACTGTACTCTGCTAACATATAAGAAGAGAAATAATGAATTTTAAGATTTCCTAGAGGGTACAAAAATGTATTGAAGTAACGAAATATAATACTTTTCATATTATTATGTTGTGATTATTATTTGGTGTGGTTATTGTATAATTGATATTAGCCAGTTTTTGCAAACCAATAAAACACAGCTATTGAAATTTTTAAACGCTAATATCTATTCATTCACTGACTGCTGAAACTTCAATTTCGGTGCGCTAGAAAGATGATATTTGCCGCTGAATATGAAACGTGTTTCAGTGTTGCTGATTGATGACAAATTACTGATGTCGTCTTCTGTCGGAAAACGAAAAAAAAAGGTTGCAAAGAATGCAAAGATTATAATATAGTCTTGCACAATCTTGCAGGTAGAAGGGTTCCCACTATTACAATTAGCGATGTTACATTAAAACACTGTTAAACTTTAAAAAAATGTTTTTGGTGCTACTTACAATGAGAAAAACATACAATAACAAAAATAATAGTCCCTTATCATCGAATTAAATCGGAATGATACAAACAGACATAAAGCACCTGTCGCAGCGTATATAGCATAAAAATATAACCCGGTTGATATTAAGAATAAATTATGGTAAGCATTAACCCCCGCTATGTTTGCGGGTTAGCCCGATTTCATCCCTTCGAGGAGTACAGCTGCGTCCTCTCGGCGAACCTCTTAAACCATTGTGCCGGGGCTTAAGGACTGTGTATTTTAATTTTAACACTCCATATTCATGACCCCGTATAATAAAGAAGGATTTGAGTGGTGTATAATGCTCTCAATATTCACATATTGGCGTTTTATGCGCAACTGTTCGTATATGCTCAAGTGAAGGATTGAAAATTATTATTTTATTTGTGGAGCTTTTGTTTTGTTATGCATAAAGATTTTCCTATACAACAATGTAACATTGTAAATATATTCAAAGTGATTTTGTATAAATGATAAATATGTTACAGTGTAAATAAATAAATAAATTTTTAATTTCAAGAGATTTGGTCCATTAATTTGCCAACGAAATAAATTGTTTTTTTTTAAATCTTTCTCACAGGTTCACGGCCAGCTAAAAAGACAAGTTATGATTTAAATAATTTGTTTAAATTTTTAGCATGAAGTTCGAAAGTTTAGTCGTAGAAAAAATATACTGTACAACTCGAGTGGATTGTCCATATTGCGCTCGGAAGTTTGAGCACTCCGCCTACAGCGTCTTGCTTAATTTACTTCTTCGTGCGATATGGACGTGGATATTATAATATACGCTTACACCCCGTATAACATCCTGATATAGTACTTTACATGTCCTAAACAAACACAATCTAAAGAAAAACATAATTAAGACCAAGTTAAGCAGCTTATAGTCTAAAACAAACATACATCTTAAGTCTGCGAGAGAGCAGTCACGTGCCGTGGCCATGTGACATCTCTTTGGGGCACTAAAACGTATTACCGTAGTGCCCCCACGGGACATGCATGACACTTTTCTCTTTACTTAAGCTCAACAGCAAATAAAAAGACAATCACGGCAGTCGTTATTTGTTTTTTAGCTGAGAAGGGAATGATTACTATTTAGGGTCGACGGATTGTGGATGCTTGATATCGAGATGTATTTGTTTAAAAATTTTGAAACTATTCCTGATGGCTTTTTTACTAAATTTTGACATTAACCCTATGGCATAGAGCAAGAAAACTTTAAATTTTCTATTGTTTCAGTTTTCAATGTCTTGACCAGTGGCGACTCGTAGATATTGAGTATGAGAGGGTGCAAATCTAGGTACGCAAAATTTAGTACCTGCGGATATTTTTACTAATTTTTGAGGAAACGTCCAAAATGCATTACTTACAAATTCAAATCGAAAACATTAGCTAGGAAAATTGGCTACGATGTGATTTACGTTTCTTTATTTTTAAGAGCATCCCAACCATCTTTCTAAATTCTTCTCCAAAGTTACCGGCTCCATGCGAAATTATGTTTATAATATTAAAAACACTGGTTCCCTTGACCCGAATCCTGGCTAATATTTATTAATGGGGTTTTAAAAACTTTTTAAATTTGGACCCACAGTTATACAGATATTGAGGAGTGTGAGAAAGTTGCTTTCGTTAAAAATAAATAATATTAAATATTTTTAATAATACAATGAAATTAAACACAGTTTTTAATAGTTTTCATTGGCTTATATTTTTTCCTGGATTTTTTTGCATTAAAATAACTCCTTCACGCCCACATAGCGGCTACCACCAGATGAAACCGAAATCTAATATCCTGCTTAATTTTTTTTGTAATTTCGGTAAAATTGGCGCTATTTTACATGTCAAATTTTAACCAAATCTGATCACATACCGTATAATATAAAAATAAATTTGTTAATATCACGTGATTCTAATGTTCAATTATTTTTTTAACATACACCATCATCATCACATTAAACTACAACTCTTACTAATTGAACCAAAGTCGTATCCCTTGTAATAAGAAAGTTAGCAACAGTACCGACTTAATTTTGAACACACGGCATAGTCGGATCCACTCGCCTTACGTTGGTGCTCTGCCGAAAGCCGCAATACCTTCTCGGGAAATTTAACGAGATTTTAGTATATTTTCAGTTATACAGCGAGTGGAATAAATAGGGTCGTTCGGAAGTCGTTGAGTTTTTGTGTTCGTATGAAAGGCTCTGCCGCAGAGAATTCGGTACCGAACCACAACCGGGCGCATTACATGATGGCGCGTGGGGCGTGGATTTCGGGTAACGAAGGGGATAAGAGAGTTGCATGCAGTGTTGGCAATCCTGCTGAATTATCGGTAGATCTACCAAATTTATTAATTGTTTCCCGATGAATAAAACAATAAACATGAGGAGCCGTCACTGATTTTGACTTAGTTATTGAGAAAATAATTAAAAAATAATTAAAGAAAATGCGCTTACGCATTACACAAGGGAAAACCTAATATCCACGTACAGTGGTGGCTCTTCCAAGAATTATAAATTACTAATAAAATATTATTGAATTTTTTTTTCACCAATGGAACTGTGGTATGAATGTAGATATGAGTTATTTTCAAGCAGAAAAAAAATCTAGGAAAAAGATATGCCAATGAAAATCCTAACAAAATTACTTAAATATTCTACTCTATAAAAGTATGGATCACTGCTCGCTTCATTTTCTTCGTCGATTACTTGAACCTCATTTATTTCATGTATGCCTCGAATTTTTATTACTTTATGTCTTCTTGAGGTTCTGGTTTATTGGTTTTACTAGTGTGTCCTAACTTTTTAGGCCCATTTATTACTATATTTTTCTTCTATTCTTTTATCATACATTCTTCTTTTCTTGTTCCATTAGCAAGTAGTTTTAAAGTATATTATCTTGCTTTTGTCCTTTTAGTATTTCTTGTCCATCTTTTATTACTATCACTTTATTTTTCTTCAAAATAACTTCTCCATTTTTATTTGTTATTACTGACAATATTTTTAACAGAGGATTCAGAAGGTATAGAAGATTTTGTGGGTTTTGTCGTTGATTTAGGTGCAACATTATATATGGTGAGCAATAAAGATATATTAGATGAGACGGTCATAAAAAATGCCAGTATTAAAACTGCAAACAAAAATTATAAAATGTAAATCAACGCAGTTGGAACTATACATGGAAATGCCTGCATTTTAAATAAAGTTTTATGTCTAAAGAAAAAACCATTGCATGCAATAACAAATAAAAATGGAGAAGTTACTTTTTCCTTCGTCTTCAGATTTCTGTGGTCTTTTTTCCTTCTGTATGAAACTTTTTCATATTTTTTTGGTGTAATAATTTTTTTTTCATTATAATAAGCTTGAGCAGCCTGAAAGTTTAATAAAGCTCTAATCCGATCCGACACCCTCGAATCAATCCCGTTGCCTGCGGTAGTGACTCCATTATCGCTCGTCGTGCACTTTGGCCGTGCGAAAGTGCAACTGTAAGTCCGACAAGCGGAAGGTAAATAACGAAACAATTACACGCTCAGCTACATTGTCTCTGCTTCTGCAAACAGAGGCGCTGATAATGCAGGATTTCTGTTAGTTGAGTTCGTGTTCCTAAGTTTCAGACACGTGGATTAGTTTAGCCTCTAGCAAAATCACGAAAGAGAGACTTATAGATTACACAATTACACATGCCCGAAATATTTAATTTCTTTTTGGCCTTGTTATTGATTTAGAACGGAGGTTTTTTTTAACTATGGTTTGATATGTACAGTGATAATGATAATGTCATTTTGTCAATGATCTTCCACATAAATTATCTTATTATGTAAATCAATATTTTTTGTGAAATTAAAATTCCGTTTAACTATACAAGGTCATGCAATGTAGCTTGAGCCCTGAGATGCGCAGATGAAAGAAAAGGAGAGTCAGTGTACGACAGAGATACCTAATACCGAATTTTAGTAAAGTACAGTCCGCGTAGAAAATAAAAGTGGGATTTGATTGATAAAGCCGTAGTGACTGCTAATCGTGTTTGCTAATTGGGTCCTGTTATGCAAAAATCAACCAACCAACAAAATAGTTAATTCCTTTTAATTATTTCTATAATAATTTAAATTATCGGAAATTTTTTCAACACTAAACTTAACTATTCAATATGTAAATTATATTGTAATTCGTATAACATAACATCTGTTAGATTAACCGTGACGTTTCTTGTGGCCACAAACTCTTTCATCTGTGCCCACACTAGTTCAATAGGGTTAAGATCAGGGTGGTACGAAGGTAGTCGAACCACGGTGTGCCCCGCACTGGAAAATATTGCATCAATCTTATAACTTTTCTCCCTTGGTTTCCTCATTTTAATTAAACTGTAGAGTTCTGGTTTTAACATTTTTTCGTCAAATGGAATATTTCTCTCACGTAACCACGTTTTCATGTCTTTTTTTTTGTTACAGATGTAGGGCACTTATTTATTTGCTTATTATGATATGGCGCATTGTCGATTACTACTACACTGTTCGGGCGTAAATTCGGCACTAGGTTGTTTTTTACCCACTTTTCATAATTTTCGTAGTTCATTTCATTGTGGTAATCCCCAGTACTACAGTGTGACTTCCATTTGACGTATGAATTTGGCACAAAACCATCTTCTCCTCCAGCGTTTACGATTATTAGGCGTGTGCCCTTTGATACAGGTTGTTTTACGCCTTCGTCTGTTTCATCGCTCCAAGCTTTTTGGTGTGTATGTGATGAATGTATATACGTTTCATCCATATAAACAATTGGCCGTCCTTCTGCACGGAAAACTCCCATTTTCTTTAAAAATTGGATGCGGAGATGCCTTACGTCAGGTTTCTCCATTAAAATTTTTCTATTGGTTTTGATTTTTCTCCAACGAAATCCAATTTTTCTTATTTCTTTTCTTAAACTGTTCAGGCATCCCTGGTAAATCATTTTGAAATTTTTTATGAATTCTCGCTAGAGTTGGCACTTACTTTTCTGTTTTATGAAAATTGTTAATTGTTCTGCGTAAAACACCTTGAAAAGCAACGTCCAAGACTATTTTGCTTTTTCTGTTTTCACGCTTTTTGTTTGGCGTGGAAAAAGATTTAACTGCTCTGTATTCGATATTTTTGGCTTCTTGCTTAATTCGTTTAATTGCGCTTAGACTAATCTTTGTAGCGGCTGAAACACGTTCGTGAACCTTCCTGAAATCAATTTCTGGTCTTCCTGTATCTGCCTCTTGTTGCATAAATTTTATTAAATTATAAACTATTTCACGGCTTTGGCCGCTCAATACTCGGTTTAAGACTTTACTTTTAAAAGGCATTATTACAAATAAATATAGTAATAACTTTTTTCCAAGAACGTCCTACTTTTCTGACAGACTGTACAGAAGTGTGCGTTTTAAAGATCATCAGATTAATGAGCTCTCGGCTAGCTCCTCCCACCTGTTTACTGCGCACCCAAAAGTCAGAGCTCAAGCTATATTGCACGAGCTGTACATATACTTCGTTTGTTTCAAGTATTATCACTGTAACTGGAATAGTATTGAAGGTTGGAGATAATCATGTTTCTTGAACGATAGAAGAGTTTTGGACTTACATTGTCTTTATTTGTTTTGCATCACAACGTTTCAACTGGCGAGTATCTCCAGTCGTCTTCAGGTGAATACTGAATTCAGTTAAGTATTCAATAATAAAAATAGTGCGAGAAGAAACGAGAATGCTTTATTATGAATATACAAAACAGCACTTAAGAAGGAGTATTTCAAAATCTAAAGATTTGCACCAAAAATTGCTCTTAGATCTACGCTCCTAAGATACATGAGTTCTGAAAAAATCATCAATTTTGGCGTGGTGAGCAATATTTACTTTATTTTTAATCATGAAAAACCGAGCCCGAAAAACGCTGGTTAGAGTCATACGTACGTCTTATGTTAAAATGTTGGATTGACACCAAAATTCATTATTTTCACAAATATAAAAAATGTTTTTTTTTTTAATAAAGAGCCAGCTAGGAATATCAAAAAAAAAACATTATGTTAGTTAATAGTTAGGTGAATTTTAAACTAAATTTTTCCGTAACCCCGAAAATGTTTCGCCTGTGGCGCTTTTCCGCCTTCTTCACTAGGTATATGAAATACATGTAGTCCCGACTGTCCCTTTCTCCAGAAAAAAAATGTCCTACTTAGGCCCACTGACCCAGAGAGAATGCATAATATTGTTCTTAACCATTGGAAACACTGAAAAATTGAATGTCGCCCAGCTGATTTCAGTTGAGAGAGAGACTATTTAGTTGAGAGACCTATGACCTGCTATACGCAAATTTTAAAGAACATATCTTTGGAAGTTTTCCCAGAACTTTTAACGGACGGTCATCTTGAATCCCCCTGTATATTCTGCAGTTCAGTATTTCCTATTAAACAAATATATCTTAAAATAAATTCGTTTTTGAGTAAATTGAATAACACCGCCTTTAATAAAATAATTTAATTCTTTCATACAATATGAATATCAAAAAGTTATATTTAGATATCTAATCATAACTTCATAAACTTTTGTAGGTCCGGTAAATTCTAAACGCAGTATTTTAGTTTTACTATATAAGTCGTGGTTGTTAGAATGAACGAAGAAAACTTTGACCTGACTGTGCCTGTGTAATATCTACATAAATGCTTAATTATCCAATCAAACATTATTGTTTTAAATTCGCAAGTAAATAGGTTATTAGAATGTTGATACAGAACAAATTTACTTGTTCTTTATTTTTAGTAAATTTCCATTGTCTTAAAACTACACGAATCCAGTTTTGGTTATATTTGTCTAAATTAATCCTTCTTACATTATCATAATGTCAAATTCTAATATCTTGAGTAAATTAAGTATTTTTTTTGTTTCAAAGACGTATTTTAAGTATATACAGGGTGGTACAAATTCGTGTGCGTATAAGGGGATCTCGGAAACGGTAAGAGATACGAAGATGGTTAAATTGAGGCAAAGTTGCGTATTTTCGGGCTTAATAACTTGGTGAAAGAAAATTGTAAATATTCCGAATACCTTCGGATATATCCGGAAGAAACCGAAAATTTTACATTTGGTTTTTAATTTTTTGCGCGTTTATTTTTGACGTGGGAGAAAAACAAAAAACACTTTCTTATAGCCGTTTTTCATATTCTACCAGATTTTAAATTCGACGTCTCGTTCTTTAGATACCAACCTCATGTCATTTTTTTTAAATACGGACCTGGAATTTTAAAAACAGTTTTAGGGGCATCAAAGCTTTAAAAATGTAATGCAGTTTAAAGATATTTAAAATTTTAACGTTTTGTCAACAAATAACACATCGTTAGTATTTCAAATTATCCTTTATTTACTATTACGGCCCTGGCAATTATTTTTTGGATTACTTAAATATTAAATTACATTACAAGAAGTTTTGGTGTATAGGCCGTTTGTTATTTTAATAAGATTTACCTTAACAACACTCTAAAAAGTAAGTAAGTAGGTAAGCTTTTAAGGCATTCTATTTTTTATTTTGTAGTATTTAATTATTTTAATAATATAAGATTATCTTAAGTCCAATGGTTTTTGCCTTAGATCTAGACTGAAATACTGTAAAACAAAATAAAATGAATGCTCCCCAGTGAAAAACATTTTTTTACTGTTTATTTTATATTACGTCTGATGATGTTAGTTTCAGGCGAAACATGAAACAGAAAAATATTTGAGGCCGAGACTTTGTGTCTTTTTTCTTACAAAATATCATCCTCTTTAAGTAAAAATGGACGGATTGTTTAAATCAGAAATATTTTTTTTTAGTTTGGCTCTAATTGTTCAGGGCCGTAATGATATATATATATATATATCTAATTTTTTAAAATGAGACAAAATGGTAAAATTTCAAAAACCTTTAAATTATAGTGAATTTCTAAAACTTGGAAGTCCCTAAAACTGTATTTAAAATTGCAGGTTCGTATTAAAAAAAAATTGACTTGAGGTTGATATCTAAAGAACGAAACGTTTAATTTGAAAACTACGAACGCCATCTTATAGAACATAAAAAACGGCTATGAAAAGGTGTTTTTTGTTTTTTTCCCAGGTGAAAAATAAAGACGCAAAAAATTAAAAACCAAAACTAAAAATTTCGGTTTTCTCGAATATCTCCGAAAGTATTAGGAATATTTACAATTTTTTTACATCAAATTAGCAAGCCCCAAAATACGCAACTTTACCTCAATTCAACCATCTTTGTATCTCTTATTTGTAGCACCCAGCATACCTATTTCTTCTTCAGGTGTTGTGAAAATATCTACAGTTATTATATAATTCTAAGAAAAAATGTTATTGTATTCCCGTTTGTATTAAAAAAATACCAAATTTTAAAATGTTTTAAAAAACATATAAATATGTCTACTGGAAAAAGCTTATATTAATTTTGATGATTTTAACATTGGTCATAAGTAATTATGTTTGCGTTTGTTATTCTAGTTTAATTTTTGTTACATTATATTTTAAGTTAAAATATCTAAAAGTTTAATCTACATATAAAAATGTTTCTTTTTTACATTTAAGCATATTTTGGTTTTGATTTCAACAAAAATGCTCTAAAATTCCCAGGCCGTTTAGAATATAAACTTAAACCTAATTTTTACTAAAAAATAATAACATTGTTAAAAGTAAATCTGTATCGCGACAGTATGACAATATTAGTAGACTTTAAAATAGGGTAAGGCATGTTTGTTCGTCAAGCATAAACCTTCCTAATCCATAATAAATCAACAAGACCGGCATGAGGCACCACTCTGACGGAGAATTGACGAATTAGGAGGAAAAAGACTACTTTTTCGACTGAATTCCTTTTTGGTGATAAAATATTTACGATGGGCAATTCCTAACTAAAGTAAACATTAAATATGAAAAATAAAAATAATAATTTTAACAATTTGACATACATATTAAAACATTAATTTCCGATTTTATCGGGTATATTCGGTAAAGTTTATTATTTAAGTGGAAAATAAAAAGTTAAGATAGGAACGTAAATGCCGGTTTTTACCAAAATGCGCATCGTTAAGTTGCTATTGAGAGTCAAAAATGTCACTTTTCAAAAACTATTCTGTTTAGACGTGTGACTTATACAAATTACCTTTAGAATCTTTAAAAAAATTTTAAAGTGCAATAAAAATATTCAAATTCTATTTAAAATAACAAAGTTAACAGATACTTCCGGTGGTACAACTGGAAATTTACTTTTTTACGAGGGTCTGCCCATGTGCCGGATGTAATTCGGCCAGGTTTGGCCCATTAAACCAACCATAATTTGATTACTGAACCCACTCAATAATCTCAGTTTCTTGCGTTCACTTGTGTAGTCGGCATATTCTCTGGGTCTAGTTTTGGTTGCCCGGGTATTTGTTGCATTTTCCGATCCAGTGTCTCGTAATGACAAATTATGTGTGCTGTACCGTTTCCTTATCTTGCCGCATAGTCTGCAGCTTACATTACGTTGTACAGTTGCTCTCGGTGCTTCTTAACAGCCCTATGTGTCCTGTCAGAATATCGGTAATGATCCTCAGCTACTTCTTTCTCATCGAAAGTAGCTATCTCGTTAATTTCGGGTCTGGATCCTCAATAAAAAATTAACTATGGTTTAATCCCAGTCTGTTATTCTAGTAAATTGTGCTTCTGATCCATCCCTTTATGGCATCTCGTACTGTGCACCTTGGGACTCCGAGTACCGGTTCTGAACCAATGAATGTTTTTTCTGAATTCTGTTTTGCAAGTTCGTCGGCTATTTCATTTTCTGTAATACCTTCGTATCCTGGTACCCACTGTAGTGGTACTTTGTTATCCTTTGCCAGGATCACAAATTCCTCTTGGTATTTCCATACCACTCTTAATGTCACCTTGTTGCACGTTAATGCTTTATGGTTTGCTTGACTGTCAGAGTATATATAGATCCACAAAGTAAGTCCTCCTCTTGTTTTCATATGCACATTGTAGAATGGCGTAAATTTCAGCTTGGAACACTGTGTGAGACTAACACAGAGAGAAGTAGATATTTTTCTCCGGTCTTACACCGTGTATCTTCGGTACCCTCGTTGGTTTTTGAGCCGTCTGTGCCCGAGATTATTACCCCAGCAGAGCTGTAAAAGTTACTTCAGAAAAGTAACTAGTTACTTTTTCGATACTTTTGCACAAATGTATCTAAATACTTATAAGGAATAGTTACTTTTACCTAAAAGTAACTTAGTTACTTAGTTAAAGTAACTAAGATACTTTTAAAGTAACTAGTTACATTGATTGTAACTACGATACTCTAAAAGTAACTAAGATACTTTTGAGTAACTAGTTATTTTAATTGTAACTACGAAACTCTAAAAGTAACTAAGATGCTTTTGAACTAGATACCATAAATTTACCAGGTAGTGATAACATGTTAATGAAAAGTTTTTATAACGAATACGAATTTATTATACTTACAAACTTAATACATTTCTAATAAAAGTAGAAAGAAAAGATAAGTAACAAAAAACCTATGAAAGAAATAAAAGTAACAAAACTAAATAAATATAAATCCAAATATACTTTTATAAAGAACCAAAAAAATTCAGAACGTTTTTAAAATGCCCCGTTGGCTTTTAAAAGTAGGAACCTTTCAAAATTCTCATCTAAGAGGGCATGTCTTTTTCCCTTTCATTGATTTCCTTAACAAACACAAAAATTACCTCCTACATGCACCTACGATCTAGATACTTTCCCACTCTTACTTACTAATCTTGAGAGTCTGATTAACGGCCACCGATCGTCCCTTGGTCATCATCTGATGGACGGCACGTGTGCATTATTGGTATCATAGAGGAACTTTAAAAGTAACTTAGTTACTTTAAAAGGAACTTAGTTATTTTAAAAGCATCTTAGTTACTTTTAAAGTATCTAGTTACTTTTTAAGTGTATAGTTACTCCTAAAAAGTAACTAGATACAAGTTACTTTTCAAAAGTAACGAAGTTACAGTTACTTTTGACATGATTCCAAAAAGAACTAAGTTACTAACTATCTAGTTACTTTAAGTAACTAGATACTAAAAAGTATCTAGTTACTTCAGTTACTCACAGCTCTGTACCCCAGGACTAATTTTTGCAGTTTAAAATTATTTTCAATCTCCTTGTTCTCTCATATTTTTTTATAATATATACTTACTTTTATGCAATACAAAACAAAAACACTAGATTTTAACTTAATCTAATCAACCTTTTGGGTTGTTCAATTGCTTATAGAACTAAATTGTTCCTATTTAAATTTTCTTATATGCAACTGCAATTATTAAAAAACAAAAAAATATCCCTTAAACTTCCTATTTAAAATTTGACAGTTTTCTAAAAATTGTTGTACTTGATCAAATTAAAAAATCGACAATATGACGTTCTTTTATAGAAATGGTACATAGAACAAAAAATACAATATTTTAAAGTTATTTCTATCAGGTCACATTGCCGTGCTTTATAAAAAGCTCATTTAAACTTTCTAATGTGCAACTGAAATAATAAAAAATAAAAATTTTATGTACTTATCATTTAACTTCCTTCTGACAATTAGAACGTACACCAGAAAGACAATAAACACAAATATATAACATCAAATATTGTCACAGCGAAGCGTGCAATAACCAGGTAATTAAGATGAGAATGGCAGATTCTTGCCTTGAAAACACAAGGAAATGGACACGACATCCTTCCGTACTACGACTCCTGTCCTCAACGATTGTCAACGTCAACAGTCTTTGTTCGGAATACAGTAAAGTAGCCAATACAGCGATGACATTAGTTATACATATGAAGAATAAAATCACTTGAAAAGGAAAGTTAGTTCTGGTTTATATCGAAGAATATTTTAATCAAAATTAACCAAATGATAGGGAGTACAAATTCATAACGTGTTATTACAACAAGCTTGATTGATAAATACAAGTTTGTAGGAACCTCGATGTAACATTTAAATAGGATATATACAGAGCAAAATTCAGCTAAACAAAATATTTTATTTCTGCCAACTAATATGAAAACAAGATATTTTCATTGTTCTATAGGCATTATTTTTTGGTAGATATAACCAAGAAAAAAATCCGTTTTGTTTTCCTAACCAAAACTAGGTATTTCTGGTAACGTAAACACGGGAACAAATAAAAATTAGTACCACATCACATAACAAGTTAATTTTAAGAGTGCTGGCTAAAAAGAATCCAACTCTAGTAATAATTCCTCTTTGCTAAGCAAGAGGGATTAATATAAATAAATGCGATACAAAAATAAAAGTATTCTAAAGTTTAATGTTAAGTTGGGCAAGAAGTAATGAGAGCGACGGGTTAGCTTTATCTCATCAGGCCTTATAAAAGAGATTTAAACAAAAGACAACCTGCAAACAAAAATAATTTTATTCGTCTGAATATGGAATTATACCGGAGTCTATAACTTATATAAGTAATATCTTTAAAGATTTTACCAGGATTAGAGAATTATTGCAAATGCGATGCCACCATAAACACATTGACAAATAATATATTTTTTTCTAAAATGTTTTACAGGTAACTGTTGGTAATCCGTAGGTAATCATTTGAGTAAATAGAAGTCATTGCTTTTAAACCTAAGGCGACTTAAATATTTAGGTGTTTACCATGTCTGTGAAAGAAAAAACTAGTTTCTGGTACAAATTCGGATAAGAAATGTATTGGTTATATAGGGAAGATGACGCAGGGGGGATGTGCTCTTTGATAAGTTCCATACATTTTTTTAAACGATCATCTAAAAAATTGGGTAAAGGACCCCTAAAATCAAAACGAATGTGCAACACATTAATGGAAACACAATATTGATTCGAATCCTAACACGATATGAACAACTTTGCCAAAAAGAAACCACAGCTGCAGTAAATAAAATTAGAGGCATTTACTTTCAGTTATTTGTTTAGCAACATTTTCCCGGTCTTATTATTACTGTAATGCGGCAAAGCTGTATACTTCCACTGACAGCATGCAATAGTGGTTGAATATTTAGTAAAAAACGGCGATTTTAACTTATGACTACTAGATCATGACAAAATCGGTTTAATTTAGGTTGGTTATAAAAGGTCTGTTCCCAGAAACAATCACGGGCAAATGTTTAAAGTTTTACACCATTTATATGTTGTGTTTTGTGTGTAAAAGATGTAAGAGATGGTTGTGATATGAATTGCGGTAAAGTTTTAATCGTAGATTGGATTTATAGCCATTGTTTTTATTATGGTTGTACCAGTCCTGGGAACTTTGAGGTAGGTTTAATTTTTATTTCTAAACTTAGAACAGATAATTACGGGTCACCAGCTTCTATTAATTAACATTTCAAATAAAAAAGGCACAATTATGTCACTTTTGTCTTGTCACTCTTTCTTTAAAACGTCTCCAGTGGCGACGTAGTCAAATTTTCATTATTCCTTCTAAAAATGTTGTGCAATTTTAATAATTTTCTTGTTTTATGAATGTTATAATTATAAATTTCATATTTTATTTTTGTAAACTTTTTTTATTGGACCTTTTACTTTTTAAGATAGATGGAAGGGAGGGACGTCACGATATCTGTCTCATTTTACTGGCAGCCCCCTGCAGACCAATACGACCTAAAAAAAATTAATGATTACTTTAAAAGGGTTTTTAGATTTTATATGTTTATTAATGAATTTATTGTAGGAGGTCTCGGAATCCCAGAAACCCGGGATAGCTACCTTTTTAACATACTTTTCCGATTCCGGGAAATAAAAATATAATCCCGAAATCGAATCATTTTGATATTACCAGAAATTCTATTAAGTAAACAAATCTTATTCCTAAACAAACATAGTCAACCTAAAAAGCAGTCGTAGACTAACGTCGGGTTGCACAACGAATTTTAATAATAATGAACTAACCAGCCAGCCAAAGTTTGACTGTGACATACATGACATTGACAGATATAATTTTCTCACAACCATAGTGGCCCGGTTACCTTAATTTTTAATTTACTAATCAGGAACCTTTGATTTTGAGTATTTAATGCCTGTCAATGTCACATTCAAACTTGTTGATTAGTTAATTAGTGTTAAAAGTCTTTGTTCAATCCAATATTAAAATGCACGGCGTTGTGTTCAAGGTTGAAAGCAGTAATTCCACGGTAAACTCCGGTATCCCTGGATCATGGGATAGCTACCATTTTTAACACACTTTTCCTATCGCAGGATACCGGTCTTACCAGCCCCGGATCTAAGGGGGGGGGGGGCAAACCGGGGCACTTACCATGGGCAGCAGTTTCATGAGGGCGCTAAATCCTTGAGACAAGAATTCGAAATATCGAACAAATGAAGCCTCTTTTCCTACAATCTCATAGGTTTTTATCAAGTAATCGAATCTTAATATAATATGTTTGAAAAACAAACTTTTCTATTTCCATACGCCGGATTATTATTTTAATAAATGGTCACAAACAACAGTTTTTCTCAAACACTGAAGGGAGGGGGCGCCACTATCAAGGTTTTGCGCCGGTAGATCCGGGGCTGGGTCTTACATAAATAGATCCCCAAAAATCCCGGGATTGTTTATTTGGAATCCCATAAAAATACCCATACAGAACACTTTCAATTTTTTTTTTAAATTTAGTTTTGTATAAATATCAGTGAAAAATATGCATGTTCAGAATAGTTTTTCCACAAATAGCAAAATGGCCTTTTTATGTAAAGTTTTAAAGGAAAATTTAGGGTTTTAATATTTTATTAGCGTGCTCGCAGTGAAAATAGGGTCTGGATGGCCTATACAGTATTTACAGAAATTCAAATAAATTAAAAGCAAAAAGTCTGGTATTCGTAAGGACTTGCATAAATAATTAATTTAGTAAAAACTGAAATTCAACTAGAAAAAAATCAAGAACACAGAATTTTTAAGTTTTCCGATTAATAATTTTCGTCCAATAATTATTTGGTTGTGCAATAATAAAAATGATTTGCAACTTACTTGGACATATCTTTGTGAACAACTTAATCAATAATCGGCGTTTTGACGTGGATCAGAGTCATCTTCAGGGCTAGATAAAAATAATTACACAATAATCATATATTTAATCGCCGGAGTATTGGCACTAGTATTGCATGTGTACAGTACCACAGACGTAGTTAGACGGTCAACACTGGGGGTGATGAAGTTCTAAAAAAAAAGAGATTGTGTGTATTTATTTAATTGCAATATAGACTGCTGGACAATTGCTTTCGAGCAAGAAAAATTTCGCCTAAATTTAACAGTTAATATTTTCTGAACCAGATATGATATCGACCTACGGTTTTGAATGGTTGATAGATTCATCCCTTGGGAAACAATTGTCAATGTTGTTTAACTGTCAGAAAATTTTATATACAGGGTGTTAAAGAAGACGATGATTTTTGCTCCAATTTTAATGGCGTGTAACTTTCACAATAATATTTTTAAATTTTATCACTCTACGTCAATTGAATCACTGGTTTATAGAAAAGAAAGTAATTTGTCAAATTTTTGATATCTGCTATATTTTAAGAAATACCGATATTTTTGGAAAGCCTTGCTTTATTTCAACTTATTGGTAGCTAGATCTTACTATGCGTTGTATCCTGCAAACTTTGCGAGTAAAAAGCTTGATTATGTTCAGTAATAGTAGTTGTAACTAAATGTTATGATGTACAGTAGCGTACTTATAAACACCTATATGTCTATGGTTTATGAGTATCTCACAATTTTTCACGATTGTTTTATATTGGAAAGTACGCGCCCCTAGAGTAGGTCAATTTTTTCTTATTTTTTAGTTTTTCATATCGCACTACAGGTATATTATACAGTGTGATTGCAAAATTTTAACAACGAGAATTTTCTTTCATTTAATTTTTGGAAAAAATGTATTTATTAATTTCTAACTTTCTAACACTATACTTATAAACCATAGACATATAGGTATTTATAAGTACGCCACTGCACATCATAACATTTAGGTACAACTATTGTTACTGAACATAATCAAGCTTTTCATAAGGTATAATAATCACTTATAAAGTTTGCACGATACAACGCACAGTGAGATCTAGCTACCAATAAGTTAAAATAAAGCAAGGTTTTCCAAAAAAATCGGCATTTCTTAAAATATAGCAGATATCAAAAATTTAACAAATTACTTTCTTTGCTATGAGCCAGTGATTCAATTGACATAGAGTGATAAAATTTAGCAATATTATTATGAAAGTTACACGCCATTAAAATTGGAGCAAAAATCATCGTTTTCTTTAACACACTATATATAAAATTTTCTGACAGTAAAAGAAAATCCAACATTGACAATTGTTTCCCAAGGGATGAATCTATCAACCATTCAAAACCGTAGGTCGATATCATATCTGGTTCAGAAAATATGAACTGTTAAATTTAGGCGAAATTTTTCTTGCTCGAAAGCAATTGTCCAGCAGTTTATTTAAAAATGAAAACGAAATAGATATTTTATTTTATCTTAGAGAAGAAAAGTAAAAGAGAACTATTAAATTCAAAATAACTGCATGCATGTATATCTAGTATAACGTATAACCTACCCACAAATCCACATTGCATTAAACAAAATCAGTATTTGTTAATTGAAATACCTAAAATTAGCCCCTGGCCTATACAGGGTGATTCACGGTGGATGGTACGTTAGAAGTATATGACAAACCAGTTAACGAATCGTTTTGAAAATTTGGTTGTTTATATAAACGGACATGCTCTATTTATCTAAAATATTTTTAATGATGCAGTGTTGCCACGTCTACCTAAAATTAGTAGCAACTTCGTTATTTTAAATGGAACACCCTGTATTTTATTAAATTTTTAAACCCTCTATTACTTTCTTAACAACTTTATTTAATGTTATTCTATACTTATCTCTTACCGTTTCTAAGATAATAATTAAATTGCATTTTTTTGACGAAAAACGTTAACTTAAAAAAATGTTGATATTTTTGAACTCTGAAATATTAGAGCCCCGAAAATTGGTGGATGGGTAAATATTACCAGGAGCTTTTAACCCTATGCCGAAATCTTAGTTGCGATATACAGGGTGGTTTAAAAATACAGTTAATTTGGGGACTTCAATAGGTGACCATAAGTATATTTTTTTAAATGTAACACCCTGTATATTATCACTGATTTAGAAAGCTACTTAAATTGGCTCTTTATTTTTGTATAACATATCTATAGCTAACTAGTCAAGTTTTTGACTTATAAGCCATTATTTGTAAAATTTGGTCAAAAATTTAATTTCCTTTTGATTTTTAGTAAGTATGCCATGACAAACTCTTGTTTGACATAAAAATTATGTCACTCTCATTAGCTGTTGGTATCAACTCGATGGAGCTCCTGCACATTGTACAAGAGAAGTTACAGTGGAACTCGATAGACTTTTTGATGATCGTTGGATAAGACGTTTGGGGCCTTGGAATTGGCCTCCAAGATCACCCGATCTCAATCCATTGGATTTTTACTTGTGGGGCATGTTTAGGAAAAAATTTACAAGTCACCAGTACATTCAAAAGAAGAATTGCTACGTCGAGTTACCCAAGCATTTAGAGAACAAAATCCAAATGAGATTAGATCTTCCACGACTAATGCGGTAAATACCCGCATCTTAAAGTGTTTGGATGTAAACGGACAGCGTTTTGAACAATTGTTAAAATGATCGATTTAATTTTTTTTTATTACAATCCTGAAATAGTATAAATTTCCTTAAGTTCATTGGCGGTGGATTTGGGTACATTTCATTAAACTTTATACATGTTCTAGCGATAATTATATCACACTGTCCAAATAAAATAAATAAATTCATAAGTACTGCGTTTAAATAGTTTTCTTCAGTAATTTTTAACTGAATTTTTAAAGAAAGTGCCATAATTTTTATGTCAAACAAGAGTTTGTCATGGCATACTTACTAAAAATCAAAAGGAAATTAAATTTTTGACCAAATTTTACAAATAATGGCTTATAAGTCAAAAACTTGACTAGTTAGCTATAGATATGTTATACAAAAATAAAGAGCCAATTTAAGTAGCTTTCTAAATCAGTGATAATATACAGGGTGTTACATTTAAAAAAATATACTTATGGTCACCTATTGAAGTCCCCAAATTAACTGTATTTTTAAACCACCTTGTATATCGCAACTAAGATTTCGGCATAGGGTTAAAAGCCCCCTGGTAATATTTACCCATCCACCAATTTTTGGGGCTCTAATATTTCAGAGTTCAAACATATCAACATTTTTTTAAGTTAACGTTTTTCGTCAAAAAAATGCAATTTAATTATTATCTTAGAAACGGTAAGAGATAAGTATGGAATAACATTAAATAAAGTTGTTAAGAAAGTAATAGAGGGTTCAAAAATTTAATAAAATACAGGGTGTTCCATTTAAAATAATAAGTTGCTACTAATTTTAGGTAGACGTGGCAACACTGCATCATTAAAAATATTTTAGGTAAATAGAGAGCATGTCCGTTTATATAAACAACCAAATTTTCAAAACGATTCGTTAACTGGTTCGTCATATACTTCTAACGTACCATCCACCGTGAATCACCCTGTATATTGTAAATGTAAATTTTTTTTGGGGGTGCTAATTTAGATTTCGAGGGTGCTTAGCACCCCCAAGTACCCCCCTAACTACGCCTATGTACAGTACTAAAGATGACCCAGATACAGGTCGAAACGTTGAGTCGGCTTTCGTTTAAGTTGTCACCAAAAGATAAGATTAATATTTTTTTCGATAACCTGAGTAAATCTGCAAATCTTCAGTGGGTCCGAACAATGTTTCTAAGTTCTTCTTTAAAGTAACCAACTCCATGAGAAATTATATCTATAGTCTATTTCAGAAAGGTGTAGAGTAAAGTAATAAGAGCTCATTAGGTATGCAAAGGGACTACAGAGTGACCCAACGAATATTTAAGCTACTTTCATAATTTGGCAGATGGTACCACCCGGGTTTGGGTCAATTTATGGGCTTTGCCTGTTGTTATTCATTCATAAACACTGAAAATGGTGTGACAAAAGCGTGCATTATGTACATAGTATTACGTACACCTATTTTTTATTAAACATTATAAAAAAATACATTATACAGAAATTAAATTATAAAAATCATAATTTTCTTCGTCACGTGAGAAACTGTCATTTCCTCTTGACGTTATAATTAACGGGTCGACGGTCAGATCGATCAGGTGGTCAAGATCCCACATTTTCTCCTCTTCTTTGATGACATGATGGACTGCTTTTTGTTTTTGGTGTCACTTCCTTAATGACTTGATCAAACAATAGCTTACAGTAGTCGATGAGTCATCACTAACAAATAGTGCAATTCCACCACAACGCGCATATTGTACCTGGGTCTGGCGATAGCAATAAAATGTCTTTTCTTATATACAAAATATTTTTCACAATCATAATTGTTCTAAAGCTGAGATTCTCCCTACTACTTTACATCATGCTGTCAAATGTTATCCACGCATTTGTTGTTAAAAATCGAAACCAACACATTGAGAATTTGTTTATAAATTTTCTTTTCATTTTGAAAATGTTTCTTGTTTCCTGGACAAAATTTGACGTGTGAGATTCTCAGCTTTACTTTTTTTAAGGAGTTTTTTTAAAGAAAACTTTTTAAAGAAATGTTTTATTCTTATATTACCAATACTTTGTCCTATAAGTAATGCTTTTTACCCTTATATGTTCTTCTTGTAGAACCTAAGCCCTGAAGATGGCCTTCCAGTAGGCCGAAAGCGCTAGGCAATAAAAATAAATTACGCTGAATACAAACAAAAAAATACTTTTCATTTCATTGAAAAACGGCGTACAACCGACCTCCCTCCCCTTTTACATTAAAGTTTCAATTAGATAAGCCAGGAAACGATACTGATAACATAATTAACAGGGCCGCATTGTGAAAATACTTTAAGTTACTGATGATGGATTCAAAACGGGGAAATGTGGACAAAATGTTATTGGCTTATAAAGAAAAAAAGCTTAACGGCAAGCGGACAGAGTAGTGCGTCTATCTTTTGCATTAAAGTACACAGGGACGACAAAGATAATGGGTTCCCTGGGGCACAGATAGACAATGACAGGCTATTTCGTTCTTGTTAGAACCTGTAAGCAACTCCCAATACAGCGAGACTGTTCTTTTTAAGGCGTTTAAAAAAAAAGAACAGTCTCGCTGTATTTGGAGTTGCCTACAGGTTATGACTTTCTGATGAGTTCTAACAAGAACGAAACAGCCTGTCATTGTCTACCTGTGCCCCAGGGAACCCATTACCTTTGGCGTCCCTGTGTACTTTAATGCAAAAGATAGATGCACTTCTCTGTCCGCTTGCCGCTAAGCTTCTTTTCTTTATGTATTTTAACGGACACTAAATTCCACTATGTTATTGGCTTATGTTTTGGGGGAACAAAATATTTCAAAAAGTAATACCTACTTAAATTTTAAGTCCGTATTTAAAAATTTTGACGTGATATTGGCATTTGAAACGTTATTATTTAATTAAGAAACTATTTTTAAATGTCACCGTAGAAAGTGCTTTTCGTTTTTCAATATATTTATAAATGACGTCATAAAAAAAACAAAAACGGCAAATTAAATTTTTGGTTTTTTTCCGATATCTCCGGAAGTAGTCGGATTTTTTTTTAAGTTCTCACCGGTATTAACTTAAGCTCCAAATTATGCTACTTTGCCCCAATTTAACCTTTGCTATATCTTTTATAGTTTCCGAGATCCCAATAGTAAGGATCGAATTTGGGACACCCTGTACGTTTGGCCTTTTCATACAAACATACAAAAGCGTCTAGAAAAACTGTACTTAATTTAGAGTGTTAATTCATGAAAATTATGGTGCAGGCCAGTTAACCTGTTTTACATAGACAGCCAATGGTTTAGTACTGCCCCTGGATAAAAGGACCCCGCACAAAGCTTATGGGAAATGGCTTTCGGCTCATTTTTCTCAATTTTTAGTATTTCATAGATCTTGACGTCCTGATTAAAAGTGTCCATGGCCGTAATCCAATCCTATGACTAGTTTTTAGGTTAAGGCCTTTTAAAGTTGGCAACTTTTTACTTAGAGATTTTATGTATTGTCTAGAGTTTTCACTTGTTTTTTAAAAACTATTAACTTTTTAATTTTTTTATTGGTGAAAAAGGTGGCCTTAAGTTTTCTTTTACTTATATAAAAATAAAATAGGTACAGGATATTGAATAAATTATAGCAGAATTAAATAAATACTAATATTAAAAAAATTATGAAAATCCAAAAATTTACTCATTTTTTGAATTTTGAAAACAAACCGCTAGTTTTTGTTTATATTTTAATATCTTGTAGCGCCAAGTTGTGGATGCAAAAAAAATGGGTATAGGAAAGCGTAGAATATATTGCCGGGTATTTTATTTTTCAAAAAAAAATTGAAAATTCGCCTGAAAACATAATAAACGACTTTTAATTGATTCATTTAATTATTATGCCAATCTGTAACAATTTTCTTCCACTATAATTATTCTCTAATACATTTTAATCTTAGATATACAGGGTGAACCAGTTACAGTGATTTACACAAGTAAAAACTTTTAAATATAAATAAATAAAAAATATAAATTTAAAAAAAAAAACATTTTGGTATGACTTTGATAATCTAAACGTATCATGTACAAGAGCCAAGGTATTTAACGAAAAAAATAGTTTATAATTTGACAATAATATTTTGTCATTTGATAAAAAAAAACATATTTTAATGTAGGTTATTAACTTCATTATATTATATATATTTAAAAGTTTTCACTTGTGTAAATCATTGTAACTGGTTCACCCTGTATATCTAAGATAAGATGTTAGAAAATAATTATTCTAAAAGAAATTTGGTACAGATTGGCATAATAATTAAATTAATCAATTAAAAGTCGTTTATTACATTTTCAGGTGAATTTTCAATTTTTTTTTTGAAAAATAAAATACCCGGCAATATATTCTACGTCAACCTATACCCATTTTTTTTCATCCGTAACTTGGTACTACAAAATATTAAAAAATGAACAAAATCTAGCCGTTTGTTTTCAAAATTCAAAAATGAGTAAATTTTTTTTTATATTCATAATTTACTAACATTAGTCTTTATTTAATCCGCCTATAAATTATTCAACATCCTGTACATATTTTATTTCTATATAAGTAAAAAAAAACTTAAGGCCTACTTTTCCGCCAATAAAAAAAAAAAGAAAAGTTGATAGCTTTTAAGAAACAAGTGAAAACGAGACAATGCATAAAATCTCAAAATAAGAAGTTGCCAAATTTCAAAGGCCATAACTCAAAAACTAGTCATAGGATTGGATTACGGCCATGGACACTTTTAATTAGGACGTCAAGATCTAGAAAATACTAAAAATTTAGAAAAATTAGCCGAAAGCCATTTCCCATAAGCTTTGTGCGGGGTCCTTTCCTGATCAAAATTTAAACATTATTTTAACAATATAAACATAACACATTCTATATTTAAAGCGTTATTCTTGGACGTATAATAACTCCACAACCATTATCACTTATCCCAGCCTAGGGGCTTAGAAAATGTTAGCGGCATCTAAGTATTTGTAGAGCAATACCTGAAACTTTTTGTAGTGCCGCAAGCCGCAATGGTGTCACAAGTCAAATTATATGCCTTTTAACACTTGGGTACAAAGCAACAACACAATAAAATACGTTATCCCAAAGCAAACAAAATAATATAATTTGTATATTTTTATTTGCTTGTTTAAAGCAGCCATTCCAAAAGGTGGCATAAGTTATAAATCTTTTAATTAAACATGATTGTATATTTGCTTTTAAGTTCATGGATGTAGTTAACAGAAATAACATTTAAAAAATATGTTTTACCAAACTTATTTTGACATAGACAAGGTATTCCTAATCTTCTTTGTAAGCGCTATCGCTAAGCGCGTCAATTAAGAAGTAAACACTAAAAACTTCGTTTAGAGTTTTTGCTTCGGTTTCTTCTCATTTTGTGTCTTGGTTCAATTTGATATTTCGTCTTTGAACATTAAGTATCGCCCATTATTTATTGATATTTGATTGCTCCTCTGGTTTGAGTAAAGGTGACCAACTCAGTGGCGTCTCGCGGTCTTAAAAAATGATTAAGAGCTTGGTATAGTGCGGATACTTAGACAAACATTAACTAAAAACCCGTGTAAGAAAACTTCTCCCTTATCCTTATTTGTCCAACGATTGAATGGAGTTTCCAACAAATTACAAGCTATGTCATTAATTGGATTCATTTTTAAATACACAACTAAGTAGGTACGTACCAAGGGCGTAGATAATTTTTTCTTTTTTTTTGGGGGGGGGGGGGGGTAACAAATTAACAAGATAAATTTTAAAAACATTTTTATTGTTTGTATGCCTTTGCCCCTTGGCATATTGAGGAAAAGAATTATAAGGTAACAAAACTTATAATATTTAATGTAAGTAAACATTATTCTTGTATTCTTTCTAAAGTAACCTTTTTTAAAAAAGCTTTGAACTAGAAAATAATATATATTTTTACATGAGGATAAAATGTATATTTTTATATATGAGGAAAAGTGATATAACCCATAAATTTTGCGCTACTGAGTTGTATCAGTATTTTCCTTCCTAGGTGTATAATATTATTCATTAAATTAGTTGTATAAGTGTAGGCAAAAAACTTTTTTTGTCAATCTTGGGGGGGGGGGGGGGGGGGGTAATTACCCCCATTACCCCCCCCCCCCTTATCGACGCCCTTGGTACGTACACTACTGAATTAACTGAAAAATTAAAACAAATTTTTTTTTAATCCCACAGTAAATCCCGTAAAAACGATATCTATAACCGCGAAGCCTCAAAATATGTAAATACCTTAAGGTTAGGCAAACCAATGTTAAAACACTGGAGCATACGACTAATCTATTTTTAAATTGCCCATCATCATAATGCAAATTGTTACATGCTGTTTGCGTGACTGACGTCACGTAACCATATCAACGGTGAATATCAATGCCATGTTGGGCGTTGGGTCTTCACTTGCCTTGAGCTAACTGACGCGGTCGACTGGGGCGCGCCAAAATGCACGAGTGTTTATAATTATTGTCCATCGGAGTTAACCGTGACCCTATTATGCATAGCTACATTCGGATTAAATTAATATTATTAATTCGAACATAATTATGTTTTAAGGGCTAAAATGGTAGCAGTATTGGTACATTAATATTTAATATTGTCGAAAAACTTTCCTCCGTTTTATTTATTTTTTGGTGAAGAGTCCCTTCACCTACTTTACCTGACGAGCCGCCACTGGACCAATTCTTCTTGACTCAAAACCGGGACAGCAGACAAAAAAAATGGTATGTTACGTTACAAGACAAGGCTAGGCGAGTTCTGGGAGCCTGCGAGTCCTGTTAACGTAAATTTCGGTTGCGTAATCTACAATATTTTTTTACAATCGATAAGAGTCTAGTGGCGTACGAGAAAATTTTGATAGTGGGTGACCCTATAGTCAGGAAAATAATTTTTAATAATAACTATAATAAATATAATTTGGTGCTTAATTATAATTGATAATATCTCTCTTGAATTGTTATGTTCGAAGTGCAATTTCCTCCGAAACATTCCTAAAGGCCTTTTTACATTAAGTGCAATTTTAAGAAAAATTGCCTGAAAGCATGCGCTTTGACGACGTTTGAATCAGATGATTCAAGTTTTTTAAAATCGTCATTACTATTACCTATTAATCCACGCGCCAAGTGGGAGACGCGTTAAAATTTGCCATGTAAAATAGCGGCTTATTTAATCCGAATTACAAAAAGTAAGCAAAATATTGACTTTCTGTTTTAACCAACGTAAAGGTTGTATCTATATGTATGTGGGTATGAGAAAGTTATTTTTATGCAAAAAAAAGTCCATGACGAAAATATAAGCCAAAGAAAACCTTTGAAATTATTCTTGATTTTCATTGTAATGTTAAAAATATTTTAAATTATTTATATTCCACTTCTCAATATCTGTGTATCTGTGATCAATAATGGTGGTTTTATAGGTTAGTAGTGAAAAATGGTCGTTTTTAAACGTTTTTTTAAGAGGGTGTAAAAAAATAGCGCTTTAAAAATGGCTCTTAAAAAAATGTTTACGCGCCGCCAATGTATAACTTACTTCTTGTTAAAACCCGGCAAGAATGTCTGAGTAAATGTTATTTCGCTTGAATACTAAGCAGCTATCTGGTTAAATAAATGTTATTTAAACGGACAAAGATTTAAAGTAATGCATGTTTATTACTTGGTTTTATTACGGTGTTTTTTAAACCCTGTGTACATCAGTACATCCGTTTTATTATAATATATGTATTGTATGTTATATTTTGATATCATTAAAAGAGAATGAGATATACATGACATACATATATATTAAACAATAGGGAATAACACAACTTGCTAAATTTTGTTTTGGGAGATGAATGAATGGTTTTTGTGAAAAAAAATTCGGACGTGCACTGATAAGAACAATTAGAGTAATTTACATCGCTCAACATAAGAAGTATATTTTTACTTTCATTTTATTTTAGAATTGAGAGCCTTATCCCATACCAGCGTGGAGCGCGGCATTGTTTCCCGGCTTGTGTAATTGAAAATTTAATACAAAAATGTTACTAAGGGGTTCAAAAGAACTTCTAGTTTGGTGGATGGTACCTTATTTTAAAAAAAATAATTGGAAATGTATTTAAAAGTTTGAATTATATAGGTTCAGCGACGGTGCCAGGGGGGCTCCAACTTACTCTAAAAACATGGGTGCCCACTTGTTCCCACCCAAAATTGAGGGATTCGATTTTGTAATGGAATTTCCGTGGGTGAAGGGGAATTTGACTATGACATTTTTGATGAGAAAGGAGTGGTATTATAGAAGGATGTAATAAGAGATAAAAGGAATGATGACTTTTTTTTAGACGTCATTTTAGACAAGAGGGGAGTTTTGTTTACCCCGCTTATGGCGTTATAGAGCGTGGGGGAGACGGTGATCCTTTCTTCACGAGTGTTTATAATTATTGTCCATCGGAGTTAACCGTGGCCCTATTATGCATAGCTACATTCGGATTAAATTAATATTATTAATTCGAACATAATTATTTTTTAAGGGCTAAAATGGTAGCTGTATTGATACATTAATATTTAATATTGTCGAAAAACTTTCCTCCTGGTTTTATTTTTATTTGGTGAAGAGCCCCTTCACCTACTTCACCTGACGAGCCGCTACTGATTTAACTGGAATAGCCCACTTATCCCATCACTTTAGTTAGTGTAAAGTGTGGGTGACATGCCGAACGTATGCAAATACCCACTAACGACTTCTGCAGAAGTTGCAGAGATGAGGAAAAGGAAGAAAGTATTCAACCTTTTCTGTGTGAATGGCCTCGCAAGAAGAAGGTTCACTACTCTGTGTGAACCATCTTTCGATAGCCTGGAGGAACTAAGCAACTTACAACTTGGACGGCTGAGCAGATTTCTGAACAGTAGTGGCTGGTTTGAATGAGTTGTTAAAATCCTTCTGCGGTTACGTCGCACTAACCATCAGAGATCTGATGAAGGTGGGTTCTACGGAACACGTGTGGTATCACAACGCACCTAATTAGGACTATGTGAGACTGTTTGGTCAGAACCAAAGGTCTGCCACTCTTACCTAACCTAACCTAGTGTAAAGGAAACAGCAAATATACCTACATGAGTAGAAAGAAGCTTATTATAGCTTAAATCAATATTTTGGTGATCATATCTCATAAATATTTGCATTTCTTATGCTATTAATTTATTCTTACTTAAGAAGGACTACTGTGACTTTGAACTTTGGATTAGTGCTATTACATTATTTACGAAAAATATGACAAAAATAAACAACATTTGGTTAGATAGTGTATAAAGTTTTCAAAGTGAAAACTTCACCTGCCAGTAATATGTAGTTTATTTTGTTTTTCATAAGTCATTCATTAACGTTAACATTATTTCTCTCTCTCTTTTTGACTAGTAAGTACTCTCTTTTATTGTTATTTTACAACTTCCAAATTTTATACTTACTTTTAGGGTTAAGCCCTGATGATGGCCTTAAGTAAATAAGGCCGAAAGCGCTTGGCGTCAGTAAAATAAACAGTTACACTGAAATACAACGTTTTTCCTTTCTTCAGAACACAGTGTACAACCAACTCCACACATTTACTTTACGTTAACATTATTGTTAGAGATAACAGTCAGTATTTGCTAGCCAATAAAACCAAAGAAACCTGAATTTCGATTAGTTACTTAGTGTATATGTTTTTTTTCTTTTTACGGTTCGCCGACTACGTAGCCCATCTTGAACCGGTCATCGACCACAAATGTGATCTACCGACTGGGGAGTGTGAAACGGCACCTTCATCCAACGAGATATCCGATCTCATCCGGCCTGTCCGGCGTGAATAGGAAGGCTAGGTGTCGATTCATTTTACACTCTTCCCTGAGGCAAGAGCACGCCGTGTTCCCAAGCGGTCACCCGCCCAAGTACTAACCGCGCTCGACACAGCTTAACTTCGGTGATCTGCGGGAACCGGTGCTTAATATGTCGACAGGACCTTGCCTTAATGTATATGTAGATATCTTGTAATGATTTAATTCGTTATTTTGAATAAACTCATAAATATAGAGGGACATTTGAGATTTGTAATCCGGAGGTGTATGGAACCCATTTTAAAATTAATTGTATTATTCTGTTGCTGTGCTACCTATATGGTAAAATTAGACATGTAAATATGAAATATGAAAATAGTTAATATTTTTCTTGAGTCATTCATTAACGTTATTATATTCGTTAGATAATAATAAATTATATAAAAATAATAATAATGAATCAAAAGTCATTGTCAGTTTATAGGTGCTCTGTAAATATTGAGTTATGTATAAGCTAGTGAATACAAATTAATTTATCTACTTTTATTTAGTAATATGAATTTTACAGTTCTGTAAATCGTTTTGTAAGGGCAGTGCTGTAATAGATGCCTTTACAGCACTAGTGCTATAATGGAAAAAACGGTTTTATTAAAATTTTGCTGTTAAATAAAACCACACTTCTTAGAAGATGATTTATTATTAACAATTATAAAATTAATTACCAATTATTAACTAAAATATAACACTTAAGGTTTATTATAAACATTAATAATACACTTTTTACAGTTAGAAATTTGTATACCAGAAGTGGATGTGATGGAGCCCTTTACGTTCAAATTTCTAATCATTAAATCCGTGTCTGACCCCATGATTTTCTTTGCAATTTGTTTCTTATTTTCTAAAGAATTCTCAACGTAGCCTTCTGCCGTAGAAGAGGATTTCCAGACCCAATGACGCTTTAACATCTGCATATCTGCACCACCATCAACTAGAATGGTGGCTGAGGACCTCCTAAAACAATGTCCACTGTATTCTTCGGAATTATTCAATCCAAGTTTTGTTGCAATCTTTTTTAGTATACTTCCAAAACTATTCATTCCGACAGGCTGGGAGGTGCATTTTCCTTTTCCATAGAATACAAAAAACCGCCTGTGAGTTGAATTAAGAGGACGAAGTTTAGCATACTTTTGAAAAATACTTAAACAGTTGACACCTGTCACATTTCCTTCTGTTATAACAAATTCTCGCATAATTTTGGTTTTCGAGAATGGAATCTACAATTTTATATACAAATCATTGTGTTCAATATGATCCAACATTATCTTAGCTAGTTCTTCGCGCCGACAAGCCCCAAAAATGCCGATTATCATAACAACTTTCATAAGTAAATATGTTTCATCATCTGCAGTACTAAGAAACTTACACACGTCTTCCTTTGTGAAAACTTTGGACTTTTTGACCTTGTAACCCTCTGAACTTCTTTTCAAAAATGCGATTAGTTAAGAAAATCTGCTTTTCTTGACTGAAATCATAGTTCTCAACATTGAGTAGTGGACTCACCATAGTGTAGATGGTTTCTGGGAGCGTTGCTTTACGGAAAAATAACCTAAAAGGATTTTCTCAGACACCTCCTTTATTTTGTTAGCTTTGCACCAATCCTTAAACTTCTGATACTACAACTCATACCGCGCCGTGGATTTTGTCGGAACTAAACTTGAGATCGCTTCGTTTGCCGCTGCTTCTATATCAGAGGGTAAACTTCCATCAGAATCGTTCATTTTGAAAAACGCTTTTTATATTTTTGAATTTGTTTGACAAAGTTTCGACAGTAACCATGCGAAAGGTAACATAAAAAACTTATTTAGTAAACATAATAGCAGGTGCATTTTTATTTTAAAAAATGCCTTTTGCCAAATATTTTTATTCATAGATGAAAGTTGATAAAATTTTGTACAATATTCTGGTTGTAAATTCATATTACTACACTCGATGTTTTATTAAACTCGGCTGACGCCTCGTTTGACAACTTTAACATCTCGTGTTGTAATGTGAATCTTTACAACACTTATATCGTAAATAACTAATACATAACGGGGTCTTTTTACAGTGTTGGACTGGGACGATTTAAATAGTGTTCTCATCGGACTCGGATCGCTCTAACCAGGAAATTAAATGCATCGCCGCGCACGGCTGTCGAATTGACTCGGCAACAACAGAGAAAGCAAGAAGGAGCATAAACTGTCAAATGGCTTGACGGCCACTAATATTTTTAAATAGTGTAGGTAGGTGAAGACGTTAAGCTCCAAGAATACTATCATATGAAATTGTAATAAAAAGTGTGCTGGAATATATTATTTTATAAAGTAGTAGAGTGTAGTGTCCGTATAAGTAAAAATAGAAAGAAAGTTTTAGCGGCAGGCGGGCAAAGTAGTGCATCTATCTTTTGCATTAAAGTACACAGGGACGCCAAAGGTAATGGGTTCCCTGGGTACAGGTAAACAATGACAGGCTGTTTCGTCCTTGTTAGGATTCATCAGATATTTTTCAGAATAAATATTTTTGGATTTGATTCCTTCAGATAGCGATACTAGGTTTTCATCATATAGAGACCCAAGGCTCTAGAAAAATTACGGTAACTTATAATTTTTTTAGAACTACTATGTCTCTATTTTAAAGAACTTTTTATCATTTTTGTCAAAATTGTTGAGATATGTAGTTTATGTCTAGGAGCATGAAGAATGAGTGAATATTCCTACTGTTTAATAATGCCAGGATTTTATCGCAAAATAGTTTTAGTTCTATTAAAGAAAACAATACGAATATTTTAAATATATATAGAAGCTCGTATACAGGGTGTTTCATTAAATTTGGCCACCGGGAATATCTCGTAAACCACTGAGCATAGAAATTAAAGTAGTCATGAGAAAATCCTTGAATCCGTGACAATTAAAAACTAAATAATAAAATTCTAAGTTTGTCTAAAAATTCCCACTTTAAGGTATACATTTGGCAACATCATTAGAAAGCTTAGATAATTCTCCATTATTTTGGTTTAGGTTCATTGGCGTACCGACTTTGTTAGGAGTGAGGGAGCTGTAATATTTTAAACTGCTGTAACTTCTAAATGACTTATCCGACTTTAGTAAATGATAGAGAATTATCTAAGGTTTCTAATGATGTTACGAAAGGTAATGTGGAAATTTTCGGAGAAATTTAGAATTTTAATATTAAATTTTCAATTGTATTCCCTTGCGGCAAAATGCGGAATTTAAAAATTATTTCCAAAATTTGCTCATATTCTATATCCAGCAATTTTTGAGGTAGGACCGGTGGCCAACCTTAATTAAACACCCTGTATAATAATTTAACTACAAAATAAAAATTAGTTGAATTGAAGGTTGGAGATAAAGATGTTTTTTGAACGGCAGTAGAGTTTTAGACTTACATTGCCTTTTTTGTTTTGAATAACAACGTTTCAACTGGTAAGTATCTCCAGTCGTCTTCATGTGAATACTGTAACTATACGTCTAGTATTTTCTTACATTCATTAGATTCCCTCAAACCAACTTAGGTATTTTTGTAACTTTTTAATCATTTAAGAAATTTTAAAAAATATAACATTTTTATAAAAAATATTAAAATAATAAATTTTCCCTGATTTTATTGCCAAACAAAACTCGAATATTCCCAGCAAATCTTTTTATATTTATCCAGTTTAAAATATTTTATCTCTCAAAAGAAAATACAACAAAACGTAGATATTACATTTATTTGAATTTGAAGCTCTGCTTACCGAAGCGCGAATTTAGGCAAAGTTGAGATACAAGCCGCATCTGTGCCGGTGAATTCAAAATTATTTTATTTGTCAAGTTGGGGTCGGTCTTAAACGAGGTAGAGAAAAAATCAATCGACATTCATCCCGAATAACAATCCTACTTCGGTAACGTGAAAATCCCTACGTAAACCTGATACCTTAGGGGTGAAATGGGCGTAGCGAGGGGTTGTAGGCGTTCCCGCATCCCCTCCACTTTCAACCGCTTTGTTTTCTCACAGCGTAGCCGGAAATGTGGTGACTTGAACCATCATTGTTCTTGTCAAGATAATATTGGTATAACATTTCCAGAAAGCAGTTGCTACTGATCCGACCTGCCGACTGGTTAGTTCCTCCTCCTCCGCGAATTACTCACTTGATCCGCAGTGGGTGTGTTGTTACCGCGGTATTTTCTTATCTTAACCCGATGTTCAGTGATTTAAAGATAACGCTCGTTTTAAAAAGACGTACCAGTTTAAGATTTTTCATTTACGATAAGCTCTTCAAACTGATTAAAGTGTTTGTCGTTGCAGTCGCTCAATTCGCGCCGTTTATCCTTCGCGCTGACTCACAGATAGTGACAATTATTTAAACTTTCAGTGACGTTAATTAGTGTAAAAAAATACATAAATGTTAGCTATGGATGAAGAATGCCGTCACCTGACAAGGGATGACGTTAAAGATGCAGAGCTCATGATGGATCAGCGCTATCCCATGCCGGACAGTCCCTTGGATCTTCGCGGTTCAGCCGAGTCTCAAATACCAATCAAATTAGAGGAAGGTTATACGGAAAAGCAACCAAAGAAATCTGGGCATCAGCTAATCAAACCTCCGTATTCGTATATAGCCCTAATCACCATGGCGATATTGCAGTCTCCTCATAAGAAACTAACCCTCAGTGGAATTTGTGAGTTTATAATGACAAGATTTGTTTATTATAGAGATAAGTTTCCTGCCTGGCAAAACTCAATCAGGCATAATTTGTCTCTAAATGATTGCTTTATAAAAATTCCCAGAGAACCTGGTAATCCTGGAAAAGGAAATTATTGGACACTTGATCCTCTGGCCGAAGATATGTTTGATAATGGAAGCTTCTTGAGGAGAAGAAAGAGGTATAAAAGACCTTCTCATAATTTATTACTCCGTGACCATCATGCTTCGGCGATGGTTGCCCAGTTTCTTCAGAGTCAAGAGAACTATCACAACGGTCTTTTCAGTCATCCTAGTCTGCACAACCCTTATCCGTATTTACCTGGTATACCTACAGGTATTCCAAATGGTTTGCCGCTTCTGAGCCCCATGGACTTGTCACGATTGGGTCTTCCGCCTCTTGGATTGCTGCCTCAGCCAAATATTTGTAAACCTGTTCCAGTGCAACCGCCAAGTATCACTCCAGTGTCCGATACCGAGGACTATTTGCAGACGGAAATTCATAAAAAATCAAAAACTGGTTTTTCCATAGACTCTATAATGGGAAACGAAGTTAAGGGACTGGGTAAGACTGACATTTCTAGAAAAAGTAATTCCCAAAGCCCAGATATCGGTATTTCGCGAATACATAATCAAATGAGTGCTTTTTCGCCGCTCTCTTCAGGTGACGACTGGACAAGATGAAATTTTTGTTTTTAGTGTAACTTTTTTAATTGTAGAATTCTCTGTAAAAAATTATCTCATTCGAAGACCAAAGATTAATGTAGACTGTAATGTGATTATTTTGTTGCAATATTTTTACTATTAGTTTTATAGAAGTATAGAATATAGAATAAATGCGTCTGTAGATAAAATCTCATTAAAATGTATCTACAATTTGTGTAAAAAAGTTATTTTCTTTATACTGTGTATAGAAAAAGTTATGAAAAACTTAGTTTCATAAGTTTAAAGATTGTCCTTCTTAATATATTTGTGTATAATAAAATATTTAAAATAAACTGTAATTATAAAAGGTCTCTTGTTTGTTTTTTGAAATCAGAGTCTAGTTTTAACTAAAAATATTTTTAAAATTTTTTTTTAAGAAACAATTAGTAAATTTTTCTCATTTAAGATGTTTTATTATCCTTGCATTTATCTACAGGGTGTTTCATAGTTGAATGCTAATCCGAAAAGACAATTATATTTGGACGATTTTAAGAATAATTAGAATAATTCTTCATATGAACATAGGTTCGTAATCGCTTTATTTTTGTGACACAGTGTGTTTAAACTTAAAAAAAATTATTTTTTCCCCAATCTCTAAAACCGCTTTATAGTTTTTTTAAATTTTGATACATGCCAAGTACGCTTAAAAATAGATTTTTTTCAGGATAAAGGTTTTTTAAATTTTTATCAGTGGCGTCCCTGTTAACATTCCCTAAAATACTTTAAATCAAAAAAATGATACCCCAATGATTTTTTTTCTAAATTAATATTATATTTATAATTAGCCTTTATCTTCTTGTAAAAATGGTCTCTTGACTTGTTTGCGTCAGGCGGACTGTTTTCGATTTAAAAAATAAAATAAAGTAATAAATACGCATAAATATAAATTTTTATTTTTAAAAACTTATAAATATCTATTTTGAACAAAAAAAAATTAACTAGACAAAAATTTAGCGGCAAGCAGACAACTTAAATTAACTATTGAAACTGGTGACATTTTGCAACCCAAGAAAATCCCGCTAATTGATTTTTTAGGCCGTAAAATCTTCACACTGGCTGATACCTGAAACCGGATTCCCGATTCGCTGGAAATAATTATAATTGCCGCTGAATATGAAACAGGTTTTTACAAAATTGTTTGTGTGAATTCCGAGAAAATCACGTTTGAAATAGCGGACATTTTTCAGTTTATTTAATATTTTTTTATTCAAAATAGTTATTTATAAGTTTTTAAAAATAAAAAATGTATTTTTGTGCGTATTTAATACTTTATTTTATTTTTTAAATCGAAAACAGTCCGCCTGACGCAAACAAGTCAAGAGACCAATTTTACGAGAAGATAGAGGCTAATTATAAATATTATATTTATTTTTTAAAAATCAGTGGCGTATCATTTTTTGATTAAAAATATTTCATGGAATGTTAACAGGGACGCCACTGATAAAAATTTAAAAAACCTTTATCCTGGGAAGAGTGAATTTTAATCAGTGACATTTGTAATGTCTATGATTTTAATGCGTACTTGGCATTTACCGAAATTTAAAAAAAAATACAAAGCGAAGCAAATTTTTTTTTAAATTTAAACAACACAACACAAACACACTGTAAGTATCTAAAAAATAAAGTGGTTGCGGACATTTATTTATATGAAGAATTATTCTTAAAATCGTCCAAGTATAATCCCCTTTTTGGATTGGCATTTAATTATGAAACTCCCTGTACATATCAAAAAAGTTTAAAATTTTGTCCAGGTCTAGACATTATTTTATCATGCTATTTTTGGGATTAATTTGCTGTGGAAATAATTTGTTTTACCGGCATGTGGTGGCAAAAATAGATTTAGTTGTTGGTTAGTGGGTAGGTATAAGTACTAGGGAATGTAATCCCGAAGCAAATAAACAATCCCGGGATTTTCGGGATCCATTTATGTAAGTCCACGATCCCGGGATCGGAAATTATGTTAAAAATGTGAGGTATCCCAGGATCCAGGTATTCGGGGCTCCCGGGATTGCAATCCCTACGTGCTTCCTCTACATGAAGCAGTTTACCGGGAAATTACTACTTTCAACCCAGCGCCGGGTATGAGTTTGTTTAGTAATAAGACTTTGAGTTTACTTAATAAAATATCTGGTAATATTCTGAAGAGCGATTTTTTTTCGATTCCGGAATTATATTCTTATTTCCCGGTATCGGAAAAGTATGCGAATTGGGGGTTCCCAGGAATCCCTAATAAGTACTGAATAGTAAAATATATATAAACAAAATAAGCTTAGCGGCAAGCGGACAGAGTAGTGCGTCTATCTTTTGCATTAAAGTACACAGGGACTCCAAAGGTAATGGAATCCCTGGGGCACAGATAGACAATGACAGGCTGTTTCGTTCTTGTTAGAACTCATCAGAAAGTCATAACCCGTAAGCGACCCCCAGTACAGCGAGCCTGTTCTTTCAAGGCGTTTTTAAGAAATAAAAACGCTATGAAAACCCAGTAACGCCATCATAAGGAATCAACTCAATGCAAAAGATATAGCCATCTAACGTGAAAACGTAGAAATATAAATAAATGTAAATAATTTATAATAATAATAAAATATATTTCTACGTTTTCACGTTAGATGGCTATGTCTTTTGCATTGAGTTGATTCCTTATGATGGCGTTACTGGGTTTTCATCGCGTTTTTATTTCTTAAAAACGCCTTGAAAGAACAGGCTCGCTGTACTGGGGGTCGCTTACGGGTTATGACTTTCTGATGAGTTCTAACAAGAACGAAACAGCCTGTCATTGTCTACCTGTGCCCCAGGGATTCCATTACCTTTGGAGTCCCTGTGTACTTTAATGCAAAAGATAGACGCACTACTCTGTCCGCTTGCCGCTAAGCTTATTTTGTTTATATATTTTAACGGACACTAAATTCTACTATTTTATTAAAATATATTTTTATTACTTATTTAATAAAAAAAAAATCATATATTCAAGAAGCAAATCTCAGCTGTCTTCTTCTTATACTAATTGTCATCTGACCTTATTTTGGCTGCACCTATAAAAAATATCCTACCCAATTTGCATCTTACTTGGTACAGGATGGGTTTAACTCTAACTTTAAAAATAACTTAGAGAGGAAGGTAAAGTAAGCGTCACAAATTTAATTATAATAAAATGTCTTTATTGGTTGATTAATTTAGAACAAATACAAATAAATAAAAATATTTAACAAATCAATCATCACAACCAAAGATGAAGTTCAGGTGTAAACATGTTGGGTTCTCTCCGCTTTTACACTTACCCTTTATAAACATTTAAACATAATTAATAGAAAATTGTAACCTATGATATTATATAAACATTAAAAAAAAATACAATTATACAAACACAATATCTATTTCTATCAATTGCCTTAAAATTGATTTAAAAAGAAAATTTCCCTCATTGTAATACAACAAAAGTAGTTTTCATCCTGCATAGTTGCGTTCAAATTTCAAGAGATCAAGTCCTTTGAGGAGATTTGGAATTATAAGACTTATAAATGTGATAAATTGACAACTAAAGGGTCTTTGAAAAAGTTCAGGACGGTGTTTAGGAGGTGGCGTTATTTATAAGCGAAGACGATTTGTTGCGAAAATTGTCATTTAAGACATCTGCTCTAAATTTTATTTTGTTAAATAATTATTTAGGTTGCTTACGGGCAACAACCGAATGATGAAAAGAAAGACTAAGTAAGTTATACCTATTCCTCATACTTAGTCATTCCAAATCTATGAGTTTATGTGAAACGCGGTAACAAACTTTCGTATTCCAAATATATACCGTATGCAAGAATTCTGCACTTTTTGTATTTTACCCATAAATGCGTGATGGAAAAATTGATAAATGAAAAAGTCCAGCTTTATACTGCTCTTAAGGCAAAAAATAATAAACCACAATTCGTATAATGAAAAAGTAAATATAAATGTAAGGTAAATATAGTTCTCCGGCAATTTTAAAGAATGGCAAGGTAGTGCATAGAATTATATTTTTCCATTTATTTCATTCAATATTAAACGACGAATTCATAGGTACATTTCTATAGATATCAAAACCTGAAGCAATTTTATTATTATTGTAGTTAATCCCCAATCAATAGCACCGATTTTATTTTTCACATCAATTAAAGAATTATTTTATATGCCAATATAATTTGAAAAACATATAGTTCCGCTACGTCAATTTTTTATTGCCATCTACAATTAATATATTTATTCTTAGTTGTAAATAAAAATAACAACTATAATATACGGGGTGTTCTTTTCAAGTAGCACCACAAACTAATATAAAAGAATCGTTACTTATCTGACCTAAATACGTTACTGTACAGACCTGGTACTGCCTGTTACAATATTCACACAACAGGTAAAAACGTTTCAATTTTATTCTTATTTTTATAACTAGATTTCTAGAGAGTCTAGTTACAGGAATGTCATTGTGTAGTTTTGGTAGCTACCGTTAGAAGGCAATGAGGGTTCGAATGTCCTTAAAAACTAGCGTTGCCATGTCTTAATAACTTGTACAAGTCACAAAAGCCCTCTATAAGAAAAGACTTCCAAAAGTTGGAAGGGGAAATTCTACAAATAGTGGTAGCAGCAGTCGCTGTATATACAGCTCTTAACTTAAAACAAAACGGATTACCTAATATCATCCGCGCGCCGCCAAGTCAACAGCTTGTAACTTGGCAAGAGAAAGCTCTATATGGCAAATACCGTACTGCACTTCAAAATCCACTTATAGATAAAGAAATGTCACTGAATTGATTAGAAAAAAGGCAGCTACACGCTGAAACAAAGCGATTTGTAATTTCTATTCAAGACCGTGTCATTCAAACTCGAAACTATGAAAAGGTCATCTTAAAAAGGAATGTGAGAGATGTGTGCAGAAAATGTAATTGCCCCGAAGAAACAATAGAACATATTACGGCGGGTTGTGATGTTACGGCACCCAACGCTTACTTGATAAGGCATAATCAGGTGGCAACGATCATCCACAAAGAAGTGGCTCATAAACTAGGTTTAAAGGAAAACCTCCTACCATACTATTAAGAATCACTCGAGCCAGTTCTTGAATCCCCTGAATATCTATATCTCTTATACTGGGAAAAGCCTATAATAACGGATAGAAAAGTATACCACAACCGTCCGGATATTCTTCTTATCGAAAAGATGACCAAGAAAGCTTTCATAATAAATATAGGTTGCCCACTAACACACAACCCCTCTAAACCCGAATCGGAGAAGGAAACCAAGTACCTGAATTTGGCGATAGAGAAAAAAAATATATGGAAGTTAGAAAAAATAGACGTTATTCTGATCATAATATCAGTGGAGGGAGCTATGACGAAAAATTTCAAGCCCAACTTGGAAAAACTTGGCCTTTCAGGTTATTTATACCAACGTCCATTTTCAAACTTGCCATATAGCACGGAGGTTTCTAAACAGTACAGGTTAAGATGAATTTCTTTCCGGTACTGTAAATAACACCATCAATACAAATTAAAAGGATGCGAAACATAACATAATAATAAGTTGTGCAAGTCATCTTTATTAGAAAATACTTCCAAGAGTCGAATGGGGAAATTCTACAAAAAGTTGTAGCAGCACTGGATGTACAGCCCTTAACCCAATATCATCTGCGCCGAGTCAACAGCTTGTAACTTGGCAAGATAAAGCTCTACATGGCAAATACCGTACTGCACTTCAAAATCCACTTATTTTTTCTTAAAGAAATGTCAAAAGAAGAAAGAAAAAAGAAAGACAAAATAGACATCATTACGATCATAATATCGGTGGAGGGAGCTATTTGCGTATAATGGTGTAGTTGGATTTTGGTGCTTAGCATAGCAAGAACCGGGGATAGTAACAAAACATGCCACTGTTTTTGGATATTTTTTTATCTTTTAATTTTTTTTCGATTCATGTTACTACGATATGATTAATAAATAAGTAAAATAATCAGTTTTTGTTCCCAAAAAAAAAAGATGCAAATTTAGTAGCTATAAATAGAGGACATATGGTTTATTAATGATTTTTATGTAATTAACACGTGAAGAAAACGAAACTGACTTTTTTGAAGTTGAATCTGTTAATGACAAGCCGGCCGGTCAACCAAAATCGCATAGCCCGGCTGACCCGGCAAGCCCGGAAGACCCGAAAAAAATTATTAGGACTTGAAAATTATTTTTTAAATATTTCTTTAAAAAAAGCAAATAAGCAAACCAAAGCTGACCCAAAAGACCGGCCACAAAAATCAGGTCCGAAAAAAATTGTTAGAGCACGAACACCCGAATCGCACTAAGTCCGGACATAAATATCCCGACCTCTAATGACAAGTTTCTAGATAAAGATGAATAGTCATTATCTCTAAAATACACCAATTCACAAATTTTCAGTGTAATATGTCAAATTTTTGTCCAGGATGAATCTAGGGGGCTATCCAACCTTTCCATTGGTGAAAACAGAAATTTAAAATTTTGCTTAGTTTTTTTTAAATTCGGCTTAAGAAATGCAATTAACATGGGAAATGTTTGCGCGTTTGTATCTAATTACTAAAAATTAATAAAAAATTATTTTGACCGACGTTTTTGTGCAAATACTGACGATGGTAGATGGGCTGAGTTACCAAGCTAAATTTCTGGGATTCGCCTTCTTTACTGATCCGTTGTTGGGTGTGTGTGTGTCTAATTAGGTATTATGGCCAGTAGTAAGGTATACCTAGTCTATTTCAGAAAAGTGTAGAGTAATAAAAGCTCATTAGGTATGCAAAGGGACTACGGAGTGACCCAACGAATATTTAAGCCACTTTCATAATTTGGCATTAATTTAATTGCAAAATTCTTTATTTTCATCAAGTGCAGGTAGGACCACCCGGGTTTGGGTCAATTTATGGGTTTTGCCTATTGTTATCCATTCACAAACACTGAAAATGGTGTGACAAAGGCGTGCATTATGTACATAGTACTAGGTACACTAATTTTTTATTAAACATAATAAAAAAAATACAAAATACATTATACAGAAATTAAATTATAAAAAATCATAATATTCTTCGTCATCTGAGGAATTGTCATCTTCTCTTGACGTTATCATTAACGGGTCGACGGTCCGATCGATCTGGTGGTCAAGGTCCCACATTTTCTCGTCTTCTTTAATGTCATGATGGACTGCTTTTCCCCAGTTCTCTGGTGTTACTTCCTTAATGACTTGATCAAACAGTAGCTTAACCTCTTTAATTTTGAATGTCGTGTTGTGTCTTGCTGCAAATCCTTTTACTTGCGCCCATATAAATTCTATAGGATTTAGTTAGCAATGATATGGCGGTATGCGCAGCACAGTTACACCATTTTTTCAGCTATATCTTCCACGGCATATTTTACAAATATATGTTTGTGTAAATTTGCTATAGCTATAGTTTTCTATGAGCGTCGTGAATGATAGCTTGCGTTATTCATAACTACTACTGAATCAGCTGGACGATATTTATCATTTCCCCCAAATAGTCCTCAAAAACATTCAAATTCATGTCCTCGTGGTAATCGCTCGTATTGAACGACTGAAAGGTTAGCAAACCTTCTTTTAAAAATCCCTCTTCGCTTCCATGTGCGCCTACGGCCGACAACGAAATTGAGCCAAACTGGGCGAAATTTCTCATTTTATTACTCTACACTACACCTTTCTAAAATAGACTATAGTGGACTTTGGACCCGAGGAAGGAAAGGAAGGAGTAAGGATCCTAAGGGTAATTGGTTCAAATCCAGTCAATATCTTGTTTTTTTTAATCTTTGTTGAAAATACAATATGAAGTCAGCAATAAAAAGTGAATTGGGGAGGATTTATTTAGGTTTGTGATTGACAATAGGTAATAAAATTTATTTTTTAAAGCACTAAGTACTCTGTTATTAATTATTATTATATTAAATACTTTTATTACGTGGATTTTAATACTGTATACTTTATTAGACTGTTTATATTATTTTTTCAATGTCTTATATAAAATAATATTGATTTGGTCTATTGAATCAACGGGTGAATTGATATGATTAAATTTATAGCATCGGGACATAAATTGTTATTATAGATTTTTATATACGAATCTTGCGATTTTATTGCCGTGGATAATAAAATATAAAAGATTTTTATTTTTTAAATCTGTATCAAAGTCCAGGTAGACATTGTGTAAATCATTCTAAAAAAATAATAAAAATAAAATTAACTTCAAAAATGGAACAATATAAATTTAGGGTTAATATAAGATTCCAGTGGCATATTTAGGAGAAGGGGGGTTGCCGGGCTGCAGCCCCCCCCCCCCCCCGAGCCTAGGAGCACGAGTCTAAAAGTCTGATTGCAATCCAATTTTTTGTCTCACGCTTGGACTCTTAATTTAAATTTTTAAATATAATGTATTCCTGGCTTAGATTATAAAGGTCTAGTAGGAAACGTTTAGTTTTTAAATTTTTCCTTCAAAAAGTCCTGTTTTATATAGAGATTAAGGTTTCGGACGCATATCGTTTTAGTTATTAATTTATGATGCAATTTTAAGGGAAAACAAGTAAAAAGAATAATATTTTATAGTATTTTCTATTATATACTTGTCTGTTCCGTTTTCCTTTTGTTAAAGCTATTTTAAATCAACAAAAATATAATCCAATGCAATAAAATATTTTTACAAGAAAAACAAAAAACAATTAGGTAGGTATTTATTTTTAAAGAAAAAAATTAAAGTACAAATTTTAATTGAAATATTTTTTATGGAAAAAGTGCGATAATTTATAATAAATAAAATAATGCGGGAAGAAACAAAATGCTTTATTATTAATATACAAAACGGCACTTAAGAAGGAGTATTTCAAAACTTAAGCATTTGCATCAAAAACTTTTCGTAGATCTACGCTCCTAAAATACATTTCTGAAGAAATCATCAATTTTGGCGTGGTGAGCGATATTTACTATTTTTAATCAGGAAAAACCGAGCCCGAAAAACTCTGGTTGGAGTCATACATACGTATTAAGTTCAAATTTTGGATTGACACCAATACTCATATTTTTCACAAATATAAAAAAAAAATTTTTTTAATAAAGAGCCAAAAAAAAAGTAAAAAAAACTTTTACAAAAACAAATTTAATCCAACCATGCAGAGGGGGAGAGGTAATAAGTTAATGTTCAAAATTTGATAATAGTTAGGTGACTTTTAAACGAACTTTAGGCGTGGCCCCGAAAATTTTTCGCCTGCAGCGCTTTTCCACCTACTTCGCTGGGTACAATATCATGAAATACATGTAGTCCCGACTGTCCCTTTCTCCAGAAAAAAATGTCCTATTTACGCCCACTGAACACCCCCCCCCCCCCTCCCCCGAGCATATTTTTGAACACCCTCCCCCGAGCATATTTTCTGACTACGCCACTATAAGATTCTTAATAATGATTGTTATTATACTAAGTTTTTTGGCGTCGGCAAAAATTATTGTCACTGACATGCGAAGTATACTATTTTCCCGAAAATTATTAAAAGGACATAAAGTATTACAATCAAAAATTATTAAAATTGTGAAATAAACATTATATACAAATAAAGGATACCATAAAATATTTGTGTTGTAACTATGGAAATAAAGTAATATTGAATTGTAAAACTTGGCTCGTTTTGCTGTATAGAATAGTAGTTTGTAGAACAAGCGTGAATATGAAGTCCATATCCAGTGGTGTATTTAGCCCGAGCTCAAAAGCGCGGTGTCTAATAGTCTAACTGAAAACTAATTTTTCGTCTTTCACGTTTTACTAATATTTTATATTCGACCACATCCGCTACATTTTAACAAATTTTCAAAATGGGTGAATTTTGCTACGTCGGGCAATAGTGTCTCAATAGTCATAGTGTCACTAACAACTAAGCTCGAGCTGTCCGCCAAGCCAGCAATGCACTGTACTCGAGTTGAACCGTTAGTTTGTTGAAAACGACATTTCTACTCACTCGCTTGAACGCCGAATTATTGTGAAATATTGTCTTAGCTGGTTTTGTATAGATTTGTAAGTTGTGTGACGAAAAAATAATCCTAGTTGCCGTAAGTAAAAATGTGAATTTACAGCTTTTAAATGAATGAATTATATTTATATTCAATTGGCAGCGACAGTAAACTTTTATGAACCTAACCACGAAATCGATTGGTCACTCCTCACTTTTCTACTTGGTCTAGCAGCAACGATGCAATTAGGCAGGTATAGAAGATACCATCAACATTTTTTTTAAACATCGATTTTTCTGTACAAAATATAGTAGATAAAACATATTGTTATTGGCGCCGAATAGGGAAGTAAAGTTTTCAATGTATTGTATATATTTATTATACAGGGCGATTCCTAAGTTGATACTTTTTGGCTGTGTATAGAAGGAATTAAAATAAACAACATTTTAAAATACCTTTTTTTTTAAACTTAAAAACAGGCGAGATACAAAAGTAAAAAATCTAAGAGCGGGCCTGGTCATCAAAACGTAGCCCGCTATATATTATGTTGTTTTTCTTATCTCTTATTAGTCATGCAATTTACGAGTGGTATTGAGCAATCCGCTGCAATGTGTTTTTCTAAAGCAAGATAATTTTAAATTTTTGACACGTGAAAATGGTAAAATTTAAAAACAATGAACTAGTAGATATGGTGCTAATTTAGGGTGAGTGCCGTCAAAGAGCGGCTACTGCTTCGAGATTATACGCAGAAAGCTTTCCTTGCGGACTCATCCTACACCCACAAGTTTTCTTAATGTTATTTAAGGGGCAAGATAGGCAGGACCGTATTTGATCCATAGTGTAATAAATGAATGTAAGCAGGGCCCGCTCTAGGGGGGAAAAACCTGGGCCCCTGCCCAGGGCGGCATGATAATTCTAAAAAACATCATAAATCCCCGTTTTGCCTACTTACGTTCCTACGTACCTATATTTGAAGTTTAAACCATTCCAATTCTCAGTTAACAATATTAATTTCCTTTGTTTTGCTGTTTTATTTTTTAAACAGTGACTATTTTAACCTATCCATTTTCTTTTTAATATTATTAAAATATCAAGCAATTCCGCGATAAAGCATGCCGAACAACGCCGGCACCGGTGCTTTTTTCGGTCATGACGACGCGTCGCAGCAAAGGGTTTAATTTCTTTAAACATATGTTTATAATGTGCAATTAGATTGCCTAAAAATTTTAATGTTGTTTTGTTAATTTTTCACTTTGTTAGTATTTAGAATTTATTTATGTGCAATAAATACGCAATAAAAAAAAAATCAATATTTTTTTTTATTTAAAAATACCTGGTAAGTGTTTTATTTTTTTTTAATTAGAAAAAACACTTTCGAAATTATGTGCGAGACTAGGAAAAAGGCGGCAATTTTTTTTTCCCAGGGCGGCGTTATTGCTAGAGCGGGCCCTGAATGTAAGTAACTTATTTTTGAGTTTTGGTATTTGGAAATGTTTATTTTAATGCCTTCTATTCACAGCTAAAAAAGACGTATACACTTAGGAATCACCCCTGTGTAGATGACAAGAATCAAATAACACAATTAAACTAGTTGAATGTTGGCAGCTGACACGTATAAAATTTGTTCTATTACATCATGGCGAAATAAATAATGAAAACACAATCCAAAAATATTTTTTAACATCCCCCCTTATCAAACGTCAATACATCCGCTCAAACAAAACTGAGACACACAAAATTATTTAAGCCAGCACCCCCTGATTTCCCTCCCCTACCCTTAGTTCGCTTTAAGGGATGAAGGCGGGACTTCTGTACGCAGATGTTATCATTAGTCAGTGGCCTGAGAGGGGCGGAGTCAACTTGTCTTTTGTTAGCAAGGTAAATAATATTTTGCACAATATATACACCTTTGTGGGGATTAGAATGGGCTATACCCGTACAGGGGCGGAATAAAGTTTAATAAAACCAAAAAAACTATTTATATAAAAATAATACTTTTAAAATAAAAAGAGTTTTGTTTCCCTTCCTTCATCAAACTTCACTACTATATGCGTCTCGCCATATCATGGCTCATTATTAGGGCTATAAGAAGTAGACGAATAAAGGGTCTACTAAGTAATAGTTTCTATGACATCCAAACGGTGAACTAAATTTTAAATTTTGTTGAAAACAGTAGCGACTGATTATAAAGTTCAGAAGACAAAAGATGAATTATCTTGTTATACAGGGTGATTGCTAAGTTGATACATCTTTATTAACTGTGTATAGCAGGCATTAAAATAAGCAACATTTCCAAATACCTTTTTTCAAAAAATTCAAAAATAAAGTGCTTACATTCATTTATTACACTATGGATCAAATACGGTTCTGCCTAACTTGCCCGTTGAATAACACTAAGAAAACTTCTGGGTGTAGGATAAGCCCGCAAGAGAAAGTGTTGTACTTATAACCTCGAAGCAGCAGCCGCACTTTGACGATACAGATTCATTGTTTTCAAATTTTACCATTTTCACCCGTCACCAATTTAAAATTAACGTGCTTGAGAAAAACACACCGCAGCGGAATGCCAAATAACTCATCACTGACCCCTAAATTTCATGACTAATAAGAGATAAGACAAACAACATATAGTATAGCAGGCTACATTTTGATGACCAGGCCGCACTTAGATTTTTTACTTCTATATCTCGCCTATTTTTAAGTTTTTTGAAAAAAGGCAAGCCCACAGAGTTGCAAAGTATTTTCATTCGTTTCTTGTTTCTTGTTTACAGGATTATTTTATTCACATTTTTTTAATTCTAGGTGGATGGTCACCAAATGTGCGGACGAAGATTTGCGGGGGGCCGACGAAACAGATATTCCGCTGCCGTTCCATCTATAAATACTTAAATCGATGGCTTATTAAGCAGAGCGTAGGTTACGTTACGAGGGATATTTTAGAAGTAATAGTAATTAAATTAGTAAAAGTACATCAACTAAACGAAGTTCGGCTGATTCAAGGGATTTTAAACTTAATAAATATTAAAAATATAATTATCCAGTGGCAAATGACCTTAAAGAAGCGTTGCCACTGAGCAAGATACAAGTTATGGGTTTTGGTTCATTACAGTGGCGTAGCCAGAAAATATGCTCGGGGGGATGAGGGGGGGGGGAGCTCAGTGGGCGTAAGTAGGACATTGTTTTTTTCTGGAGAGAGGGACAGTCGAGACTACATGTATTTCATAATATTGCACCTAAGGGAGACGGCGGAGAAGCGCCGCAGGCAAAACATTTTCGGGGCCACGCCCAAAGTTCGTTTAAAATACACCTAACCACTATCAATTTTCGAAAATTAAATTATTACCTCTCATCCTCTGCATGGTTGGATTAAATTTGTTTTTGTAAATGTTTTTTTAATTTTTTTTTTGATATTCCTAGCTGGCTCCTTATTTAAAAAAAACATTTTTTATATTTGTCAAAAATATAAATGTTGGTGTCAAACTAAAATTTTAACATAAGACGTAGATATATATGCCTCTAACCAGCGTTTTTCGGGCTTGGTTTTACATAATTAAAAATAAAGTAAATATCGCTCACCATGCCAAAATTGATGATTTTTTATCATGTATTTTAGGAGCGTAGACCTAAGAGCAATTTTTAGTGCAAATGCTTAGGTTTTGAAATACTCCTTCTTACGTGCCGTTTTGTATATTCATAATAAAGCATTCTCGTTTCTTCCCGCACTATTTTTTTTAAATTATAAATTATCACACTTCTTCCATTAAAAATGTTTCAATTAAAATTTTTACTTTAATATTTTTTAAATAATACCTAATTGTTTCCTGTTTTTGTTGTAAAAATATTTTATTGCATTGGGTTATATTTTTGCTGATTTAAAACACCTTCAAAAAAGGGAAAACGGAACAGACAAGTAGTATATAACAGAAAAATACTATAAAATATTATTCTTTTTACTCGTTTTCCTTTAAAATTGCATCATAAATTAATAACTAAAACGACATGCGTCTCAAATCTTAATCTTTATATAAAACAGGATTTTTAGAAGGAATAGTTTAAAAATTAAACATTTCATACAAGACCTTTGTAATCTAAGCCAAGAATACATTATTTAAAGATTTAAATTAAGAGTCCAAGCGTGAGACGAAAAGTTATGTTGCAATTAGACTTTTAAACCCGAGCTCCAAGGTTCGGGGGGGGGGGGGGGGGCTGCAGCCCCCCTTCCCCCTTAAGTAGGCCACTGGTTCATTAGAATTCCTGGTAAATTAAACAAAAATGTATGGCAACTATATAGTTTCGAAAACAAATCAACTTAAAATATTTACCACTGAGCCAAGAGTTCTTACTATTCTCCATAATAAACTAAGCATAAATACTTTCATCAAAGTAGGCTTCAAGCCTGACAGACGAACAAGGAAACGAAAACTAAATACATCATAAAACATAATCCAACTCTGTCCGACCCGGTCCGGACCTTATTCCAGTCTAATCGTTATTGTGGAGTTCGGTATGCATAACTATGGTTTAACATTAGAATGTGAAGGGTTGTTATATTAGATTCATCCACTCGGTGACGCGCTTGACTACCCTCATGGAAATAATTCGAAATGCTTTCGCTCACTCTTTGTTTTGTCCTGGCAGGTTTCCTACAATATAGCTTTAGTTCTTGCAACTTTATTTTTGTTGTGCTCTTGATAAAATTATTATTTGTTAGTACGACGGTGTGTTTCGTTTTATTGCTTTCAGGCGGTGTTTACTTTGCTTTAGTTAAGTTTAATAGGTTGTTTTCGGAAATGTGAAAACCCTTTTTGATAGATATTAATTTTTGAAACGAAGCCACAGCCGACCAAAAAATTGTCAAAATATATTGTGTACAGTTGATTTTTTTTTTGTGGTGGTCCTTCTAATCTACCTATAGTCTATGCTCATTAGGTATGCATAAGGGACTACAGAGTGACCCCACGAATATTTAAGCTACTTTCATAATTTGGCATTGATTTTATTGCAAAATTCTTTATTTTCATCAAGTGCAGGTAGAACCACCCGGGTTTGGGTCAATTTAATGGTTTTGCCTCTTTTTATCCATTCACAAACACTGAAAATGGTGTGACACAGGGGTGCAATATGTATTATGTACTTAGTATAAGGTACACTTATTTTTTTATTAAACATTATAAAAAAAAATACAAATACAAAAAATACATTTATTTATTTACATGTTTAGGATGCGAACAGAACTAGTGTTCCAAAGAAGCATCCACTTTATCCCAAATAGCATAGACAGTGCCAAATACCGTTGTTTAAGTCTAAATACCTTTAAGTTGGGAAATGGGTAGAAATTGGAACCGCAATTGCCTATTTAAACGAAAAATAACTACTTAGTCGCGAGTTACAGACACAATAAGGTTATATTTACTTTAAATGTGTCATATGAAGTAAGAGAAATATATACCCAGTTAAAGTCACAGAAACTGACCACTCACTTCAAAACTGTCTATAAAGTATTTTCACTACAAAGACGCTAGTCGACAGTAGCTAGAACTAAGAATTTACTAAAAATTCTTTGTTAAAGTAATTGTCATCAATGGGTGACAATCAACGAGTAATGGCGACTTAACTTGGTGCTTTGGTATGACTTTGAAATTAGTAACATATTAGTTGCCCTAATCGTAAAGTGTTAGTATCTTTTACTTCATAAGAATACGGTAAAGTAGCGCTTACTAATAGATACTTTATATTAGAAAACCTATAGTAAGGGTTACTACAACATAGAAAAAAATACTTTTAGGTGGAGAAATTATCTTTTATGGTAACAGTTTTTTACTCCGCCTTGCTTTTTAAATCAAATATCCGATGTTATTTATGTAGAATACAAAAATTGAGTTATTTTTAAATTTTACTTATATTTAATCTTCAATAGGCGCTCGTTTCTTGCCTGTAAGTACTAATATGAAAAGTACGGTTGCCTAAAAAAGCAATTTATATATATTTTTTAGTATTTAACTTTTAGTGAGGAATATATTTTTATTAAAAAATAAGAATTGTGCAGGCGCGTTCACTTAAGAATATTTTTCATATTTTTATCAGTAAAGTTAAATGCGTTAAAACATTTACCCCTAGCATAGCTATAAACATGCAATTATAAAACCACAATTAACAAGAACTTTAAAGTAGCAAATCGGCAATAAACATATTATAACCATGATGCCATAATATTGAAATTAATGTCAAACATTTCCTTTTAAAAAGGGAAAAAGATACTAACGTCCAATAAGGAAGTACCAGTTGCTATATTGTGACGTAGCAGTATAGGATCTATCTCTATACCGTTACGTCAAAAATAGTAACGGTGTAAGTCACAAAAACGTTATGGGATCTAAATCGCTACCCAGAAATCATTCCTCTATAAAGAATATTGAAATTTATTGACAGAAAAAGAAATGATAGAAGTTCAGGAACATTCAGACCGGAATTTATTATTTTGTGAAGAAATGTCATATCAGTAATTTTTCTTCGGTCGGATAAAGCAATTATTTTAGAGTTTATTCTCGACATTTCCACTGTACAGTGGGCCTTAAAAGCATATACAGAAATTAAATTATAAATATTCATAATATTTTTCGTCATCTGAGGAACTGTCATTCCGTTATAATTAACGGGTCGATCAGGTGGTCAATATCCCACATTTTCTTCGCTGCTTTAATGCCATGATGGACTGCTTTTCGCAAGTTTTCTGGTGTCACTTCCTTAATGGCTTGATGATGAGTAGCTTAACGTCTTATATTTTGAATGTCGTGTTGTTTTTTGCTACAAATCCTTTCACTTGCGCCCATATCAGTTCTATAGGCCTTAGTTCGCAATGATATGCGATGTGCGCAGCACAGTTACACTATGTTTTTTAGCTATATCTTCCACGACATATTTCATAAAACGATGTTTGTGTAAATTTGATAAAAGCTAATAGTTCCTTCTTTATCAAATTATCTTCAAATTCAAAACTTTTGCTGGTTGGAGTATTCTCTGTGATATTGCATTATCCATAACTACTACTGAATCAGCTGGAAGATATTTTATTATTTCACCAAAATAGTCCTGAAAAACATTCGAATTCATGTCCTCGTGGTAATCTCCCAAATTAAATTACGCAATTACTTAAAATTTTAATATTACAAATAATACTATTTTATCTTAATACCCGTTCACCTGATTATCTAAAATTTTTGGTTAGTTATCATAAATAATGCAATGCATAAAATTTACGTGCGCCTATGGCCGACACCGAAATTGAGCCGTACTGGACGGAATTTCCCATTTTATTATTCTACACCTTTCTGAAATAGACTTTTTTTTTTATTATTATTATAAAACACCTGCACTGTAGGAAAAATCCTTTAAGGCGCTCTGGGAGCGGTGCGAGTGCGAAAAAAGCGATTAACGTTGGTCTTGAAACGTTGAAGATTGTATTCATTGGGAAACACGACCTCAGGAAGATCATTCCACAAAGATGACGTTATCCAGATGAAAGAATTCTTGAACAATGAAGTTCGAGAAGTACTAAGCTGAACAACATATGGATGAGCGTGGCAGCGGTTCGCCGTGTATTTCTGTTTTGCATTGCTCTAGGTGGAATCAAGTGGGCAATGTTAGTCGAACACCTGCCATGGAAATATCTGTAAAAGAGAGCCAAATCATTAACCTGTCTTCGATGCTCCAGGCTATCGAGGGTCTTGGTCAGCTCGGGGTCGCCGATCAGACGAACGGCTCTCCTTTGAATGAAATCCAGTAGCCGAAGGGTGTGCTTGGGTGCAGAGCTCCAGACATGAGAGCAATATTCTAATGATGGTCGAATCTGGGCTTTGTAGAGTGTCAAAAGTTGATGAGGTGTGTACAACCTTTTGGTGCGGAAAAGTACACCAAGTTTCTGTGCAGCTGCCTTGGCAATTGCGGCAACGTGATCATGCCAAGACATAGGAAATTGCGTGTCCTGCCATGACTATATCCGGTTCTGCAATGTTAACCTTTTTGGAGAAGACTGCTGCCTGGGTTTTCTTAGCATTAAATTCGACTTGGTTACTGTCACCCCAAGCCAAAATTTCTTCCAGGTCATTGTTGAGGCGCAATACTTCATGCTGCCTGCGAAGATGTGCGTCGGCAGCGGATGTTTGGGGAGTCAAGGTAAAAGATGAGACAAGTGTGCTGTCATCAGCAAAGCTATAAATTGGATTTTGGGTTTTCACTAGAAGGTCGTTAATATACAGTAAAAAGAGGGTAGGCGACAATATGGACCCTTGAGGAACACCGGCATTGATGGTGAAGGTGTCTGAGAGATACCCGTCAATCGCCACTTGCAGAGAACGGTTCTTAAGGAAGCTGGTTAACCATAAACAAAATCTATTAGGCATACCGTAGGATCGCAATTTACTTAGAAGCCCATCGTGCCAAACACGATCAAAAGCCCTAGAGATGTCCAGTGCAACAGCCTGGGATTCTCCATGATGTTCGATGGTGTTGCTCCAAAGATGGGTGACATATGCCAGAAGGTCACCTGTTGATCTGGACTTACGAAAACCGTATTGATGGTCGCTGATAATGTTAAGCCCTTCCAGATACTTTAGGAGTTGTTGGTTAATAGCTTTCTCCATTACTTTTGAAATTACTGAAAGCAATGCGACGGGTCGGTAGTTGCTTGGCAGGGTCTTTTTACCTTTCTTTGGAATGGGCTGGACACGCGCCGACTTCCAGCAGGATGGAAATATTCCTTTCTTGTAATATAAGTTGAAAAGTCTACAAAATACTGGTGTAAGTTCATCGGCGCATGTCTTGAGAACAATTATAGGACTATAACAACTTTATATTCTTAAATTTGATAGATATAGATATAACAATAAAAATTGTAGTTATAACTATATTTTGTTTTAAAATATTTTGTTGTTAACCGATAACACTACAACTGTTTGGGATGTTTCTAGCGTTGTAAGTATGACTGAAAAACATACAGACCTGCGGGCGGACGGACGAGATCTTTGCCTGTACAGTTTCCGTTGTTACGAACCCTAAAAAGGAAGTTTACGGATATGTAGAAATAGAGAAACTTCGAAAAGCAATAATGAATGTTTGACGAAAAGCGCGCGTGTGTACCGTAAGCAGAATACAGCCAAAACTCAATTGTAATATAATCGCATGGCGAACATCGCTGCGGCCTGCGGCTGTAATATTACTGCCTTTGTGAGGCACTATTTGCATTGCCACTGCCGAGAACAATAAAGCCGCTTTATAGCGATTTACTGAATCCAGAAAAGTTAGGGTTAACATTTAGCAATTAATGAATTTCCATGGTATTTAGTCAAATAAAATGGCATTGTAGTGACTAATAATAAAAATACTGCGATTATATTATTATACGAGTGTGAACCCGACAATATTCAACGGAAATATCAAATCTTGGATATTCTAAAAAACACTTTATAATCTCGGCAAACCCTACCTGTCGCGAAGCCTATTGGTAGCTACAAATAATTAAGTTATTTACCAGAATGTTAAGAATAATATATTAAAACAACATACCATAACAAAATAATTTTTTTTACTTTATAATAACTGTTCTTTTTTCAGTTTTTTTCTTCCGTTCACTCGTAAGTTCTTTAATCTGATCTTTTATCAGTTTATTCATTCGTTTATTTATTCGTTCACTCCTTCGTTCATTTATTTGTTCGTTCATTTTTTCGCTTATCTATTTTTTTATTCATTCAGGCATTCGTTAATTTATCCTTTCTTTTATCATTCTTTCATCCGTTCTTCCATCGTTCTTTCATCGGGGTTTTTATCCGTTCTTTTATCCGTTCTTTCATTCGTTCTTTCATCAGTTCCTTCATCAGCTCATTTATTCGTTTATTTATTCGTTCATTCATTTTTTCGCTAATCAATTCTTCATTTATTCATGTATTCCTTTATTCATTCGTTATTTAATTCGTTCTTTCATCCTTTCTTTCATCCGTTCTATCATTCGTCCGTTCATTAGTCCGTTCTTTAATCCATTCTTTTATTAGTTCATTTATTCGTTCACTCCTTCGTTCAATCATTTGTTTATTCATTTTTTCGCTCATCCATCTGTTCAATTATTTACGCACTCGTTTATTTATCCGTTCTCTCAGCCGTCCTTTCATCCTTCTTTTATCCGTTCCTTCATCCGTTCTTTCATCCGTTCTTTCATCCGTTCTTTTATCCGTTCTCTCAGCCGTTCTTTTATCCGGTATTTTATTCGTTCTTTCATGTTGTTGTTTTTAATATACAGGACATAATTTTACATGGAACTGGTAACTTCGGAGAAGAACTTATAAATGTTGTTAGGATCTACTTTAGTTTTGGATATATAGAGATCATATCGCGATAGAAAACGGCGTTTCGATAGTTGAAAGCCACAGATGACATTTACAGCTGATTCTAGTTCCGCCGAAAAGTTACTAGATTTAGTGTGGACCGTAACAAGTTCACATGTCAGTTCGCGTCCTATTATTTTCGTTGTTTTTTGGTATTTTTTAGTATTTTTGTGGCTGTTTTTTATATAGTGTATATAGAGTTTTCTGATTGAAAGTTAGAGTCATAACTAAAATGAAGCATAGTGATTGTTTTGTATACCAATATTTTAACCATATATACCATGTTTTACGTATTCTACCTAGCTGGTGCAGTATTACCGGCATTTATTACATTCTTTAATATTCACGAGCAAAGGAGAGTAGTGTGTCGATAAGTTAATTTTTTTAAAAGCTTTGTCGATAATATTTATGTTACTAGTACATTACTTTATTGTAAGTAATTTCTATCACAATATCTAGGTAGTATTCAGTGGATACCTAATAGGTTCTTGACTTTTGTTCCAATTTGGATAACATCTCCAAAAGTTTCTTGACAACTTTAGTTAACAACGATGATTTAAATAGAAAAATTTGTAAAGTCTTCTTTGATAAATTAAAATGGGAGATAAGGAATTAAATATTAAAATATTTTTTTTTTGTTAATGGAACATAAAAATAGTCCGGTCCTGTCTTTTTAGCCAACCTCTAAACGTAAAATAAACCAGACGTCAACAGGGTGCCATAAATGACAAGTGACTTGGCGTTTTCTTAAAAAAATTTGACTTTAATAGCAATTATTATGGCAATTTCACTTGATTTGATGCCTAGAAATCAAAAACGTAATAAAATAGCGTACTTATCTTACAATATTTAATAATTGTTGAGCTGTAGAATCAAAAAAAAAATACATTTACTATTCTTTAACTTTCGTATTAACAATTTTTGTGTATTTTAAACATCAAACTATTGTACTTTATCGCATTAGCGGCACTAAATAACCACTCTGTATACAGTGTGAGTCAACGATAGAGTAAAGTTAATTTTCTTCTTTCGGGGTGACCCAAAAAAACGTGGCGAATATAACTTGGGTATTTTAAATAGAAAAACCTATATATTGTATTATTTTCTAATTCCTCACTAAATTCTACCCTTATTTTGTAAAAAATATTATATTTCTAAATGAACCTAATAGTTTCTGAGATATTGATATTTGAAATATGGCATTTTGCATTTTTAGACTATGACAAGTTGTAACGATTTATCTTAGAAAAAAATGGATTTCACCTCCCTATCTCAATTTTTTTTCTCTATTTAAAAGTTACAACTTCCGTTTTAACATGTTAAACCGGTGAAACCAGTTTTTTGGTTTAACATGGTAATTCGGAAGTTCATTTCTTTTGATAGAGTATAAAAAACTAACACTTTCTCTAAGATGAACCGTTCCAATGTTACAGCCTGTCAAAGTCTGAAAATGCCATATTTTAAAGGTCCCAAAAACTATTAAATTTTGACATAATACATGACATTTACAAAATAAGCATAGAATTTTGTGGGGAATCAGGACATAATACAATATATCTGGACATGAGTAATAAAAAGGCCAATCTCCATTTCTAGCAATCTGGAGATATTACCAGCAATAACTTAAGCCGATGGAATACTACATATTATTATACAAATAAGGCCAATTTCCTTGTATAGTTGGTTGTCAATCTAGGGTTTTAAATTGAGGCTTATCTCCAAATCAAATAATTTTGAAATGTTGTTTATTTTAATGCCTTCTATACACAGCTAAAAAAGAAGCATCAACTTAGGGATCACCCTGTATAGCAAACCCGAACAAGCGGTCACACTGATATGATGTAACTTCGTATTCAGCTGGTAACTTTGGAGAAAAATTTTAAAATATTGCTGAAATGATCGTAAAATATTATTATTTCATATTTTTTAAAGCGCCCTTGAATTAAATTACTTTTACATTATAATTTATATCTCATTAAAAACATTAAAACGGTGACATAAATTAGTTGAGTTAAATCTGTTTCAGCGGAAAATTACTCACATCTCTTTAATCCAATTTGTATAACATTACCCCCTGTATTAACCCTAGGGGAGAGTTGGGTATGCTGGACGCCCAAGTCAAAATTCAAACTATGCTTGCAAAACAAGCAGTATCGTTAAATGGTAAGAAATCGAAAAACAGAAAATTTATTTTAACTTAACTCACAGTGAACACAAACTTAATAATGATAAAGTATAAAGTAGTAGAGTTTAGTGTCCGTATAAGTAAAACAGAAAGAAAGTTTTTAGCGGCAAGCGAACAAATAGCGCATCTATCTTTCGCATTAAAGTACACAGGGACGCCAATGGAAATGGGTTCCCTGGGGCAGAGGTAGACAATGATAGGCTGTTTCGTCTTTGTTGGGCCTCATCAGAGAGTCATAACCTGTAAGCAATTCCCAATGCAGCGAAAATATGCTTTTAAGATATTTTTAAGAATAAATATATGATGAAAACCTAGAATCGCCACCTATAGGAATCAACTCAATGCAAAAGATAGCCATCAGACATGAAAACATAGAACTAACAATAAACCAAGTATGGTACTCCAACACATCCAGTATAGGAAACGTTTTTGCGCATCCCTACACTTTTTCTACGGGTTTATAGATTCAAATATAGATCGCGCTGCAGTAGCCCACTGGGGTGCCGCACTATCCGTAATACAATGCCGTTTTTAAGAAATAAATTAAAGAAATTGTCATTTTTGTTACTACTATTTGAAAAGTTATAATATAGAAGAAGCAGTGAAGTCAACACTTTATTCCAGTTTTTATAAAGGTGATTACCATAACTTCTACATTACTATGGGTCCTTTAGTTGTATAAATGAGGTTGCGGCAAACCTTATATATATATTCATTATAAACAGATTGGTAACCATTACTACAAGTTGTATAAAAAGGCGATGGGAACAGTTATATTACCTTAATATATACTTGTAACTTATTGTAATCTTATTATAACCTTCTTATATACTTTTGTTACCTTTATATAACTTGATTTTACTTGCGAAAAATGTTTATTAGGTTGGTCTTGGATCCGCATTCGATTCGTATACCTAAACCTGAAATATTCGAAAAAATTGTCCATTTTCTCAAAGAGACCAGAGTAACAATATAAATAGGAAGACAAGAATCACAAAGTCATGGTCTCAATCATATAATAAAATAAACTATGGTGACATGTTTCGCTCTTTACGGAGCATCATCAGACCTAAAATTGTATCGAGGTGTGACCTACATTACATTTTTATATTATTTATCAGCCTACCTTCATTATAACCAATAAATGAAATAACACATGAAAAACAAGACGAGTACCATGTCAAAACAAACAGGTTATAATTAATCTTAAAACTAACACAAAAAACGACAGTTATAAAAGCGGGTAGGTGGGAGAGTGAAGCAACCATACAGGAAAATACGACTAACCGAGCTAAGGCCAAGCGTAGTAAAAGCCAAAATATATATACGAAGAAGTCCCCCCCGCATAATATCGTTGTCAATCTGTCAAACCAATTTAGGCGAGAGAACCAGAACAGATTATAAAATATCAAATTATTTAATTTAAGTTATAAAAAATAAACCTATAAACCTGAAAGTATTTTTTTATGAAAATATTTTTGTAAACCCAAGTTTTGCAGTTGTAAACGATTACCCACTTCTCCCCCATATCGTATTTCACATTTAAATTGTTACGTGTAAAGAGTTTAGGGATGAGTAATTGTAAGAGATGCACACAACCCTCAAATTGACGAAGCGACGCTAAAATTAAATAAAAGAGGAACTATTTGTGTCACTGCAACGGAGTGACATAAAAGCATTTGCCACCCTCGCTGACTGCCAGTCGGCTCTGATCTAGTCAATTTGATATGGGAGATTTGAGGGCCAGTGCGATTCGTTTTCGGATACCTTCTTAATCAGTGCCGTGCTGACCTAATAGCCAGTTTTTGCCAACCAACAAAATCCTGATAGACGATATTTCAAAGGCAAATTTCTCTGAAACTACAAAAACAATTTAGTAAAAACCTGTTTCATATTGAACGGCAAGTATCATTCTTTCTAACAAAGCAAAAGTCGGGTTTCGGGAGTCAGCGGTTGCCAATGTCTGGCAATGCCAATAAAATGTCTTTTTTTTTATATAATATACAAAATATTATAAAAACGAATTTCACGCGAATTCAATGCGCGGCGTCAGTGGTGATTTTTAAGATAACATCGAGGCATCGTTTGTATTTCTATTTTTGTGTTCTTCATGGCGGATGATATAATTTGAACCTATATAATTCAAAACTTTAAAATATATTTTCAATTTTATTTTGAAAAAAGATAAAGTATCACCTGCCAAACTTGAAGTTCTCGAGAACCCCTTAGTAACATTTTTGTACTAAATTTAAATTAGATAAGCCAGGAAACGATGCCGCGTTTCACACTGGTAAGCAAACCAGATGTAAGACTACTTTTTGTACATCCCCGGGAAAATTCCTGGCCAAGGTATCTGTGACGGAGGATTTCAATTCCAACGATCTGTTATTTTACCTATCATTGTTAAATTCCACCACTTGCACGAAAGACAAAGAAACAGATAGTAATCGGGCTAGTGACGGATAATTGCAGCGTTGACTCATAATTTACCACGCCTGATAATAATTTTTGCAACAAATAAAATTACATAATTTTACATATCCTTACAGAAATCCCATAAAAAAACATAAATTACTATTGTCTTGCTGTAGAAAAGTACCTCTAGAATGCATAATAATTGTGCTCTCGTTTTATACTAAACCATTGGCAACACTGAAGAATTGAATGTCGCCCAGCTGATTTCAGTTATTTCTGAGACGCGACACGGTCAATCTAGTCACTTGGTTATAAAGGAAACATACTATATATACGTGGGGGTAGGAAAAAACATATTTCAACTAACCAACCAACACGCGGTCCTTAGCACTAAAACAGTATTGTCTTTAAAAATTTTTGGCCTCCTGAATGATGTTTGGTTCTTCTTTTAAATATTAGCCTATTGGGAACTATATAACGTTCGTGGTGTAGCTAGCTTTTAGGGGGCCTACAGCAGCATACATTTTCACAGTCGAAAATATTTGAAATACGTAATCTTGTTATCAATTCGCCTATGGACTAGACCACGAAGACTTTTTATTTGCAAATTCCAAATTGAAATATTGATACATTAAAAAATAAAAAATAACCCTCGAAACTTGAAAAATACTTAGTCCCGGTTGTACAATTACGACTTAAACAAGCTTTAAATTTCTTTTGAGGTTGTACACGTGCCGTTTAGGTTAGGTTAGAGTGGCAGACCTTTGGTACTAACCAAACTGTCTCATGTTCTATTAGGTTCATTGTGATACTACACTTGTTCCATAGAACCCACCTTCATCAGATTTCTGATGGTTAGCGCGACATACACCGCAGAAGGATCTTGACAACTGTTGGAAAACTAGTTCCAACACTGGAATTATTAAATTTTCAATAATTATTACTCTCATTAAAATATCTTTAATTTGCCCTGTCTAAAAATCAATGCATCGAAAACAGAATAAATCATAAAATTTCCTCAGTTTAAAACTCTCAAATAGACAAATTTACACGTCTCAACTCGATAACATTCCAAGAAATTTCTATTTATAGAACACAGACAGACGCTTTGCATTTCTCGTTTGTCTTCTCTCACCCCTAATCTAAAATATAGATTTCTATTGGTCCCTATTTCGCGTCACTAATCAATCATTGGCCCTTTTGGAGGTCGCTCCTTGACATCTCCGCAACCCGTCGGTCAGAAGACCAGATACGAAGTAGATATCTCGGGGTCAAGACACGCTCGATTTTGACGTAAATCTCTCGCCGTTTCCGACACCCCCGTCGGTCGATCTCTAAAGAAGATAGAAATAGTATCTCACATTGTTCAGTAACGCTTTGTTTTTTCGGAGTTTTAATAAAATCTCGCTGGCAAGACACCCCCGTTCTGTACGTCAGCACCTGAACGTATCGCGCCAAGTCACACTCGGCTTTCGGCAAATTCCTGTCAAACATTCTCGTTTTGGCAGTCTCCAATAAAGTGAAGCAAGACATCAACTGCATTTCTCACTGTGAATTTCCTGTCAAACAATCCCGTTTCTCAGGCTCAAAATAGATTAAAAATAACTCGTGTTCTTACAAAACTCGTGTTATTATCTCGTGGTTATACTCGCAGTTGACTGTACTCTTAAGTTCCCGTAAAATAATTCCACTCTGAAGGTCTACACTCTGACCTCAGTATGTGATATAAGAAAAACAGTTTTGTGATGTATTTGTACTTGTGAAATGTTTGATTATTTAAAATAGAAGACCTGCAGATCAAGGTAGGATCTAATCTAGTTGTCAATCCAATCAAAGTACGAGCAGTTTTGCAAATATTTGCAATCAAAAGAAATTGGTTGCATCCAAGTTACCTCTGTATGTAAATGTAAAAAACTTTCATAGTTTTTAAAAATCATTCGACATTGATTTACCCGTTTTGTGGTTAATAAACAATTTATGAAAACCACTGTTTCGTGATTATAAAAAATAGAAAAGTGACTTTGACATTAAGTAAATCTTTTCGAATTAAAAGTTATTTTTGAGCATTATTATGTTCGGGCTCTTTTAAGGTTTAAATGTAAAAAACTATTTTTGATTTATAGATTTTGAACAACTGTTCATAGGTTGTTGAGATTTATATTTATTTCCTGATCAAAGGTTATTGTATTTTTGATTTAGTATTTTTTATTAGTATTATTGTACATAGTTAGTTGTATTGTTTTGATCTTAAAACAATATTTTATTTCAATCGTTACTGATCCGGTATTTAAATTTAAGATTGATTTCAGACAATGTCAAATTGTATTTGATTTAACTTATTGTAGATTTCGTAAATAACGGAAGATACAGTAAATAAAAATAATTTGTTAACACAAATTTAAAGTTCGTTTTTATTCAACTTGAACCACCCTTGGCATTTTACAGTCTGTTTCAGGCGATGTTGTAGAAACAACTAGCCACCCTTCTTTGAATATGTAAGAGGCTCGACAGTTTCTCACCATATTTAAAAGTGGTCCTTCGAGCCGGATCATTAATAGTTAAAGTTTTGATAAAAATATATGTTACTGAATCTTCCTCTATGTGAAAAATTTTCGCTCTCTCTCTTTTGCTCTCATGTGATTTTATTTTGATAAGTTACGCATTCTGCATTGTAAAAACTGCTCGTACGATTCTCGCTCTTTGTTAATGGTGTTTTAAAGATTTTTATAAAAAATTTAAAATGACTAAAATGGAAAATTTGATTAAAAAACGCGGTGGTTATAAAGGTATTATCACTCGCATAAGTAATTGGTATACAACCAATCATGATACACAAGAAAATCACTGTCAATTTAAAATTCGTTTAGAATATTTAAGTAAGGCTTTCTCTGACTACATTGAAGTTCAAGATGAAATTGAATCATTAAACCCCGATGATAAGGATCTTCATCAAACTGAAGAGAAATTTTATGATTTATATGCTAAATTAGAAGGTAAAATTCACTCTCTTTTGGCGTTACAAAACGCAAGCTTGCAAAGCTCTCCCTCAAATGTTTCATCACAGGCTCAATCTGTGCCTAAGGTAAGATTACTAGAAATTCACATTAAAACCTTTAAGGGTGAAATCTCAGAATGGATACCATTCTATCAGCTGTTTACAGCGCTTGTAGACAATAATCCCTCTTTAAGTGACATTGAAAAATTTATGTATTTAAAATCATTTTTAAAGGACGAACCTTTAAAACTAATTGATACTCTTGCGGTAACAAACCAAAACTTTGTTTCAGCTATAACTATTCTCAAGGACAGATATGAAAATAAAAATTCTGTTATAAATAGTCATTTACTTAATTTGTTAGACATTCCAGTAATTACAAAATGCAATTCACAAAACTTAAGAGATTTTGTTACAAATTGTAAACGCAATGTAGAATCATTAAAAAATTTAAATTTGTCTCACGAAGAACTCTGGAATTTAATTGTGGTTCACTTACTCGAAAAGAAATTAGATTTTGTCTCAAAAAGGACTTTTGAATCTGAGAGAGGCCTTACAAACCTTCCAGATATCAAAGAGTTTTTTAACTTTTTAGATAAGCGCTGCACTATTTTGGAAAACTTGGCCAGTTTAGAAGGCAATGTTCCAAAAAAGGCTCATAATGTATCTTTTCATGTGAACAACTCAAATGTAAATAATGATAAATGTTTATTTTGTCATGAAACTCATAAGATATATACTTGCATGAAATTTAAAAGTTTACAAGTTGCTGAAAGACACAATTTTATTAAATCAAAAAAGTTTTGTTTTAATTGTCTAGGTACTCAACATCAGGCAAATCAGTGCCAGTCTACTAGATTATGTTCTGTATGTTCTCAAAAACATCATTCACTGTTACATCTTGTTCCTTACAATAACAATTTGCAAAGTAATAATCAAAATACACGTAATAACGTTGCTCATAGTACAAACCCTAGACAGACCTCTTCTCCCCAAACTGTAAACCCTTCTAGAAATACTCAAGGACATAATAAAAGAAATAATTCCTCTCAAGGTCGAACCTCAAATAATGAAAATTCTCAAATTCTCACTAGTAATCGCAATCACTCCTCTGCTCAGAATAGAAGTTTAAGCCAAAACGCAAACCCAAATGATTCTCAAAATCATCCCGTAGTCTCGCAGTCTCTTTCTGCAATTTCGACGAAAACGTCTCATGTGTTATTGGCTACTGCTTCTGTCTTCATGTATAACGCACAAGGCGTTCGCATCTCCGCCAGAGTTCTGTTGGACAATGGCTCACAAAATTCTTTTATCACTCAAGATCTTGTAAATAAACTACAACTCCAAACTTATGATAAAACACTTCGCATTTCGGGCATCTCTCAAATTGGCTCAACTTCCAATACCATGACCAATTTAACCTTTCACTCCAAGGTCAATCCTCGCCATAGGTTTAAAGTGTCTTGCGCCGTTCTTCCAAATATCACTTGTAATCTCCCTCAAGTTAGCATAGATGTATCTAGCCTAACTATTCCTCAAAATATACAGTTAGCTGACCCTGAATTTGGAAACTCCCAAAAAATCGATATGTTAATAGGCGCTGACCTTTATTATAATCTTTTATTGCAAGGTATTATTAAGCTCGGTAGTAACCTACCCATACTCCAAGAAACCTATCTAGGTTGGGTAATCGCTGGATGCGTTCCCCACAATTTAATCACTGCTCATAGTAGCTCCTCCTCAAATACCTCTCTCTCTGTACAAAGGAATGTACATCAAAATGTCTCTCTCTTCTTACAAACTGACGATGAACAGTTTAAATTGGATAGTCTGATTGAAAAATTCTGGACTATTGAGGACTTACCTCAAAAAACTCTTCTTTCCCCCGAAGATGAACAATCTGAAAGCATTTTTTTGAATACCACTAAGATTTTGCCTGATGGCAGGTATCAAGTAAATGTACCCCTAAAAACCCTTCAAGAAAATGAAAAATTAGGTGATTCATTTTATATAGCACAAAAACGTTTCTTAAACCTTGAAAGAAAATTTGAGAAAAATCCCTCTCTGAAATGTGACTACTCTAAATTCATAGATGAATATGTAGACTTAGGTCATGCTAAGTATGTACCCCTCTCTCTTGTTGAATTAAATTCTAAAAATCTCGAAGTTAATAAATACTTCCTCCCCCATCATGCTGTATTTCGTGAAAACAGCGTCTCTTCAAAAATTCGAATAGTTTTTGATGGCAGTTGCAAAACAAGCAGTGGCTTGTCCCTCAATGATGTGACACTCAAAGGTTTTCAGGTTCAACCTCAACTTTATGATATCTTATGTAGATTTAGATCCTTCATTTTCGTATTAATTTTGGACATCGAAAAAATGTACCGACAAATAAATATTAATCCTAAGCAATGTTTCTTGTCCAATATTCTCTGGCGAAACAACCCTGATGAAGATCTTAAATGTATAGAGCTCTCCACAGTAACGTATGGTACTAACTGTGCTCCTTATTTGGCAACTCGTGTTTTAAACGATTTGGCTATTAAAAATAGTGAAAAATTCCCCCTTGCTTCAGATGCTTTGCTCAATCAAACCTATGTCGATGACATCATTTATGGGTGTGATTCTCAAACTGGTTTAGAAAAAATATATTTCGAACTCAGCTCTCTGTTAAACTCTCATGGTTTTCAATTGCATAAATGGTGCTCTAACTCGCAAGAATTTCTTGAAAAAATGTCACAAGAAAAAACTTTGCAATACGATTTGAATTTCGAAGAATCCCCTAGCTCAGTATTAGGCCTGAAATGGGACCCTATTTCAGATAATTTTACTTTCTCACCCCCTGAAATTCAAATCAAAGGTCGTTTAACTAAACGTGAAATTCTCTCCACTATCGCTAAAATGTATGATCCTCTTGGTTTAGTTTCCTGTGTCATAGTATTAGGAAAGTTAATAATGCAGAAATTATGGCTCATAAAAATTGATTGGGACACAGAAATCACTGATCCTCACATTCTCACTCTTTGGGAAAATTTCATAGCTAATATTGGAAATCTCACAAAAATAAAAATATCTAGGAACTTATTTGTGAATAAAAGCAAAATAAAAGTTCAGTTCCATGGTTTTGCTGATGCTAGCATGTCGGCATATGCTGCGTGCGCATATGTTCGCACTCTCTATTTTGATGGAACCGTTTCCTCAAATTTATTATCTTCTAAATCTCGTGTAGCACCCCTTAAAATTATATCTCTCCCCAGATTAGAACTTTGCGCTATGCTTCTCTTATCTAATCTCATTCAGAATTTCCCCTCAATTTTCAAAATTCGTTTGCAATATAGACCCAAATGGCTTTCTCCCATTAGCAATGTAAAAGTAAATGATGTTGTTCTCTTAAAAGATTTTGATGATTCTTACCCTCTTAAATGGCCTTTGGCTAGAATTATTGAAACTATTCCCGGACCTGACGGAAAGGTTCGAATGGTCACATTAAGAACAGCTGATGGAATATATAAAAGATCCATAGTTAAAATCTGCCCATTACCAAATATGGGTGATTCTCCAAATGAATAATTTGTACTTTCATCTATCTTTTGAGTTGAAGGATGAATCCTTCAACGCGGGGTAGTATGTTGGAAAACTAGTTCCAACACTGGAATTATTAAATTTTCAATAATTATTACTCTCATTAAAATATCTTTAATTTGCCCTGTCTAAAAATCAATGCATCGAAAACAGAATAAATCATAAAATTTCCTCAGTTTAAAACTCTCAAATAGACAAATTTACACGTCTCAACTCGATAACATTCCAAGAAATTTCTATTTATAGAACACAGACAGACGCTTTGCATTTCTCGTTTGTCTTCTCTCACCCCTAATCTAAAATATAGATTTCTATTGGTCCCTATTTCGCGTCACTAATCAATCATTGGCCCTTTTGGAGGTCGCTCCTTGACATCTCCGCAACCCGTCGGTCAGAAGACCAGATACGAAGTAGATATCTCGGGGTCAAGACACGCTCGATTTTGACGTAAATCTCTCGCCGTTTCCAACACCCCCGTCGGTCGGTCTCTAAAGAAGATAGAAATAGTATCTCACATTGTTCAGTAACGCTTTGTTTTTTCGGAGTTTTAATAAAATCTCGCTGGCAAGACACCCCCGTTCTGTACGTCAGCACCTGAACGTATCGCGCCAAGTCACACTCGGCTTTCGGCAAATTCCTGTCAAACATTCTCGTTTTGGCAGTCTCCAATAAAGTGAAGCAAGACATCAACTGCATTTCTCACTGTGAATTTCCTGTCAAACAATCCTGTTTCTCAGGCTCAAAATAGATTAAAAATAACTCGTGTTCTTACAAAACTCGTGTTATTATCTCGTGGTTATACTCGCAGTTGACTGTACTCTTAAGTTCCCGTAAAATAATTCCACTCTGAAGGTCTACACTCTGACCTCAGTATGTGATATAAGAAAAACAGTTTTGTGATGTATTTGTACTTGTGAAATGTTTGATTATTTAAAATAGAAGACCTGCAGATCAAGGTAGGATCTAATCTAGTTGTCAATCCAATCAAAGTACGAGCAGTTTTGCAAATATTTGCAATCAAAAGAAATTGGTTGCATCCAAGTTACCTCTGTATGTAAATGTAAAAAACTTTCATAGTTTTTAAAAATCATTCGACATTGATTTACCCGTTTTGTGGTTAATAAACAATTTATGAAAACCACTGTTTCGTGATTATAAAAAATAGAAAAGTGACTTTGACATTAAGTAAATCTTTTCGAATTAAAAGTTATTTTTGAGCATTATTATGTTCGGGCTCTTTTAAGGTTTAAATGTAAAAAACTATTTTTGATTTATAGATTTTGAACAACTGTTCATAGGTTGTTGAGATTTATATTTATTTCCTGATCAAAGGTTATTGTATTTTTGATTTAGTATTTTTTAGTAGTATTATTGTACATAGTTAGTTGTATTGTTTTGATCTTAAAACAATATTTTATTTCAATCGTTACTGATCCGGTATTTAAATTTAAGATTGATTTCAGACAATGTCAAATTGTATTTGATTTAACTTATTGTAGATTTCGTAAATAACGGAAGATACAGTAAATAAAAATAATTTGTTAACACAAATTTAAAGTTCGTTTTTATTCAACTTGAACCACCCTTGGCATTTTACAGTCTGTTTCAGGCGATGTTGTAGAAACAACTAGCCACCCTTCTTTGAATATGTAAGAGGCTCGACAGTTTCTCACCAACAACTTATTCAAACCAGCCACTACTATTCATAAACTAGGTTTACCTAATTAGTCGATCAAGTTGTAAGTAAACTGCTTTCTTCCTACAGACTATTGAAAAATGGTTCACCCAGGGCAATAAACCTGTTTCTTGCGAGGCCAGGGCATGCATACAAAAAACGTTGAAAACTTTCTTTCTCTTCCTTAACTCTATAACTTCTGCAGAAGTTGATATTTGCATACGTTCGGCACGTCTATTTCTCACATCTTTCCGTTGCCGAGTATGCATAGATTGTTGCTGCATCGCTTTACAGGCTTGCCTTAATCGCCGCCTCACATCTTTGCTTGGAAAATACTGTAATAGTCGGGGAATCCATACAACTTCTGTGTGTAAAGCCTTTCGGAAAAGACACCAACGTCCATTTTTAACCCATCTGTGAAGATTGAGTGATCTGTTTTTTTATATACTGGTTGTCTTCCTTCCCACTGTTTTCAACTTAGAATAAGTATAGAATACCCCTTCTCGAAGCATGTTATTGATTGTACAACTGGATTTTAGTTTAAAAAAAATATGTATATTTTTTTAAATCGTGCCTCCTGCAAAAGATATAAAATTTTACCTCCGCCACTGTTGTTCCAGATAAAAGGAATCAGTGTGAGATCATAAAGAGATCTAGGCAAGTGGTGTAAACGGCACCAAGCCGAGAACAAATAGCTGACTGAATGGGAATTATTTGATTCAACCCCCGAGGATTAGCCTTTGTTCGCACAGCCCGTCATTCAACGACCGGGTAAACCTTTTCAATCTGCACATTTATTACCTTTTTGGTCGGACTATTTTCAATTTATCCTGGTTCTTTTTTTATATATAAATATAAAAATTTAATTAGAAAATTATACTTATCAATTAGTATCAAAATGTTTTTGTATTCTAATTATTATTTCAGACATAAATTGATTTACTATCACTGGCGCACCCTGAGGGGAGTGGCTCTCTGCTGCACTCGATTCTAACCCAAAACCGAAAAAAAAACAAAGTTGCATCAATTTTTTCCCATCCCAGTAAAACAATTCGTAAATAAAATTATTTTTAGGATCATTGTCATTTCTTGCCATTCTTTCGAATTAGGCTTTTGACCTCTTCGGTCGTTGCCAGGGCCATTCCCGAGGGGACCTACAGTTTAACCTGGATTCTGAACCACGATCCTCAGTCACGCGACATACCGAAGTCAGTTTGGACAAGGGGGATGGTTTCGATGGAGGACCTTCTTTTTTTAGAACTCTCTTTTCATTCCGGCAGTGCCCACCCTAAAATCATCGGGCCCGCGTGTGTTTGTAATAAAACAATTAATTTTTTAGCAAACACTATTTATTTTAATATTCAAATTACAATTATAATATTGTTCCGATTTTTCTCCATTTACGTTGTCTTGAAAAGGGAGTTGTTTAAAAAAAATTACATATTTTTTCCTTATTAAATAAAGTTTAATCAACTTCGAAAGTATATCAAATATATTTTGTCGCTATAGAAATTATTTGTTCTATCTGCATGTTTACAAATTTTATAGAGGCCACAATAATGTGCCCGAGAGAGCTTTGCATTTGGTGCACACAAAATAATTTGGGTCCACGCAAACATGGAAAAAGTTTTGGTCAGAAATAAGTCAAGCTAATCCATTTATATAACATTAAAATCCATGCAAGTTTGAACCTTAGGAATTTTAATGCTCCGAGGTTGACTTAGAAACGCCATCCAGCGTTAACTTGATTCGAATTTTTATTTTGGTTTATTCCAATATAAATCTTTGCAATGACTTTTGTAATATTTATTATTCTGGATACATTAACGTTAATTTCAGTGACAAATTATGAGTATACTAATAAATAGTAACCATGACCTATTTTTGGTTGTAGGGGGTCCTAGGCCCGTTACACAATCCGGGGCCCCTCATCATGGGCGCCCATAGAGCCAAAGTTAGGGCGGAGGTGGAAAGGGGGAGGGGGTGGTTTGACCCAGCCAAGAAAAGGCGCAGTAGTTGGTTTTAAAAATGTAATCCATTATAAGTGACTTCTAAAAAATCCCCAGGATCCAGGGGGCACCCCCCCCCCCCCTATAGACGCTTATGTCCCTCACAACTTAATAGAGTTTTTTTAATAAGTTACGCAATAATCATTTCTATTATGCTTCAATGATAGAAATTAATTTTAAAAAAATGTTCTTAAATAAATATGGCGACAGATTATAATACAAATCGAGCCTTCCTCCTCTCGCCTAATTTCGGATAAATTACTATTAAGGTAATTTTTTTATGCTTGAATTAATTTAAATTGAAATAAACATTCTCCCTAAAATAATTATTTTTATAAATATCATATTTTCCCAGAATTTAAAATAAGCCGTCACCTTCGTCGAGGCGTGTGATTGAACGATTACCTGCAAGTGTACATCGGTGACGGGTTTTTCATAGTTCTCACAAAATAATAATATATTGCATACACTAATATATAAATCTGTCGATCGGTTTTGGCAACATCTCCAGATCGTGGTTCGGAGCCCGCGTTATACTGTAGGTCCCCTCGGGAATGGCCGTGGCAGCGAACGAAGAGGTAAAAAGCCTAAATCGAAAGAAGGGCAAACTGTAAAAAATTGTGATATTTTTCTATTAATTTAAAAAAACAATAATTGATGAAGCTTTAGTCATAAGACGCAGTATAGCAATCACAAAATCGATTTGAGTGAAGGAAAAACCAGGTCGAGAACAAACAACCAAGCCACTATAAAAATAAGGCGAACATTTTTTAATTAGTAAAATCTATATACAGAAATTAGCTAGATAAAAATTGAAAGATAAGCGGGTAAGTCTATTTACAAAATCAAAAATCTATAAAACACCTCATGCCGCAGAAATTGTATTCAAAATATTAGTCAAAAACAGTTTTATGGAATTTCCCTGAAAGTGTTTTTAATTTTTTTGCTCAGAGAGGATGGTTTAGGGAATGGGGACTAAACCCCCCTTATCCCCCTTATAAAAAGCATAAGACCTATTTAGAATAATTCAGATTGAAATAAAATCAAAGTTCAAATATTGATATTGTTTACAATAGAAGATAATTTTTTGCTCAGCGAAGGGGTAGAACACCCCCATTGCCCCCCATTCGGACGCTCAGGAAAGTCGAGACAGAATGAATGAGTTACTTAATTAAAATGTTATAAACACATCGAGGTGAACATTGTTACTAAAACTATGTAAGAATTTGAGTATTTTTCGACATTCGTGGAGGGGGAATTCACATACTTTACCCTGTAAATATTCCCTCCCATGAGCAAAATTCGAAAGTAATGTTTTTAAGTTTTAGAGCGATCCTGGTACGTATCGCTAAATATATGTGTGTGGCGGCACCTATGGCTAAGCAGCTAAACCACACAATTAATCGGTATTCTGTGTGACAATCGCTGTAATGGAACTTTAGATCGTATGGATCGTATTTCTTTTTATCAAAAGAGAGCGCAGCGTGCAGAAGAACTTATATCTTTTTATAGTATAGTTTATGCTTATAAATTATAATGTAATAAAACTTTATTCAGGTCTCTAGCAACAGAACATTACAAAAAAAACTGAAAAATATTGATATGGAAAAATTCTTACTAGTTTCCATATACACAGTTGAAATTTTTTTATAATACTTTTTTTAATCATGACAAAAAACACAACTTTGTTTTTCTATGCTTTCGTACAGGCGACAAGGGCGTCGATAAGGGGGGGGGGGGGTAATGGGGGGTAATTACCCCCCCCCCCCCCCCAAGATTGACAAAAAAAAGTTTTTTGCCTACACTTGACGAAAGAAAAGTGATTTCTAAAAAAAAAAGCCGTCGCCTCGAAAATAACATAAGGTTTTGATGGGCTATAAACATAAGTGCCCATCCCAATGGCAAAAGCTTAAATCAGATGTATGTTATTTTCGAGCGACGACCTTTTTTTTTTAGAAATCACTTTCCAAACAATAAAAAATGTTTTGAAAATTTATCTTGTTAATTTGTTACAACCCCCCCCCCCCCCCCAAAGAAAAAATTATCGACGCCCTTGACAGGCGATAAAGTGAACAGCAACTTATTTCATCATTTACTAAAAGTTTTAAATTATTAAAAAGTTAAGAAAAACCATTTTAAAATTCTTTTTTATAAAAATATTTAAATGTTTGTTAAAAGTGCTTAGGCTTAGGGTTCATCTTCTATTATCCTTGCTCTAGCAAAGTTTAAAAATTTTATTTCTTAATAAACGATACAACCAGATGTGTGTGAAGAAAGCAACGAAAATTAGCGGCAACGGGTTTTTACCATAAAACCTAGCCACGAATTTAGCGTTAAATTGTCAATTGCGCCTGCATATTTGGCAACGATTTATCACAGCAACGAAAATGGTTACATCTCTCTGTAGCCAGTAATCAGTTGGAAAAAGTGTAAATGTGGCCACGGTAGTTTAAATATTAACATCTTTTAACTTTAAATAATTAGCAACGAATCTTAACTTTACTATCAATGAAACTATTTAATTAATTAATTAATTAAACACACCTATTTTTTTAAATTAATCTTAGCTTAAACCCTTACTATACCTACTTCTAGCTATATGACATATTTAAAATATTCCGCTTATAAATTTAAAAAAAGTTGCAATTACATCCGAAATAAAAGTTTAGACGCCACCATATTTTAAGGGATGTTGGACTTATGTTAGCTTACGTATCCACTATATGACATATTCCAGAAAATGTCGGGGACTTTGTAAAAAATTAATAACTCCGAGATTCCGCTTATAAATTGGAAAAAAATTGCATTTACATCCAAAATAAAAGTTTAGACGCCACCATATTTTAAGGGATGTTGGACTATACCTATAGCTTACGTATCCACTATATGACATATTCCAGAAAATGTCGGGGACTTTGTAAAAAATTAATAACTACGAGATTCCGCTTATAAATTGGAAAAAAGTTGCAATTACATCCGAAATAAAAGTTTAGACGCCACCATATGTCGAGTGACGTTAGACTATACCTATAGCTTACGTATCCACTATATGACATATTCCAGAAAATGTCGGGGACTTTGTAAAACAGTAATAACTCCGAGATTCCGCTTATAAATTGGAAAAAAGTTGCAATTACATCCGAAATAAAAGTTAAGACGCCACCATATTTTGAGGGATGTTAGACTATACCTATAGTTTACGTATCCACTATATGACATATTCCAGAAAAGGTCGGGGACTTTGTAAAACATTAATAACCCCGAGATTCCGCTTATAAATTGGAAAAAAGTTGCAATTACATCCGAAATAAAAGTTTGGACGCCACCATATTTTGAGGGATGTTAGACTATACCTATAGCTTACGTATTCACTATATGACATATTCCAGAAAATGTCGGGGACTTGTAAAAAATTAATAACTCCGAGAGCCTTAAAAATTATAGGGCGTGTGAAGGGTCGGAATTTTTTTTAGAAGTCACTTTTGAAAGTAAGAAGATTTTTAGAGCCGGGATACGCTCTTTTTTTTAAAGAAGTCACTTTTTTTTTAGTCGCCATCCCTCAGCAAAATCCTGGATCCGCCACTGGCAATGGCCCTGTTAGCGAGCGAAGAGGTAAAAAGCCTAATTCGAAAGAATTAGCCCCCCCCCCCCCCCCCCTAAGCCTAGAATCTCGAGTCTAAAAGTATAATTGCAACCTAATTTTTCGTCTCACGCTTGGACTCTTAATTTAAATTTTTAAATAATGTATTCTTGGCATAGATTACAAAGGTCTTATAGGAAACGTTTAGTTTTTAAACTTTTCTTTCAAAAAGTCCTATTTTATATAGAGACTAAGGTTTCGGACGCATACCGTTTTAGTTATTGATTTATGATGCAATTTTATAGGAAAACGAGTAAAAATATTTTATAGTATTATTTTTCCATAACATACTTATCTGTTCCGTTTTCCCCTTTTTAGAGCTATTTTTAATCAAGAAAAATTTAATATAAAACAATGCATAAAATATTTTTACAACAAAAACAAATAACAATTAGGTATTTATTTTTAAAGAGAAAAATTATAAATAAAAATTTTAATTAAAACATTTTTTATGGAAGAAGTGTGATAATTTATAATACAAAAATAGTGCGGGAAAAAACGAGAATGCTTTATTATGAATGTACAAAACGGCACTTAAGAAGGAGTATTTCAAAACCTAAACATTTGCACCAAAAACTGCTCTTAGGTCTACGCTCCTAAAATACATGATTTCTGAAAAAAACATCAATTTTGGCGTGGTGAGCGATATTTAGTTTATTTTTAATAATGAAAAACCGCGCCCGAAAAGCGCTGGTTAAAGTCATACTTACATGGTAAGTCTTACCATGTAAGTTCGACTGTCACTTGACCGGTTTTTTGTACATAGTTTAGGCCATTAAGTGTACGTAAAAAAATGTCAAGCCATAAAAATGAAAAAAGCTAACATATTTAATATTCTTTATAGGCACAACAAAGAGGTTCTGTTTAATTTTTCTGTTATCGATATACAATATGGCCATATAAAAAAGACGACGAATAATATCTTGAGTACCAGTTGTATGGCGGCACTACATGGGTATAAGAGTAGGGGAGAGTCTGGAACACTGGCCACCCAGGAACAGTGGCCACCTGCCCGCTATTTTCTTTTGAAACATTATCTGGTGCTGCCATCTAGTATAAAAGTAGCGTATCAAGCACAGACTACATCGACGAAGTTATCTGTAATAATGTCATATTTTTCCCCTTCAAATATATCTAACCTAATATTTTAGTGTGTAAAGTAAATTACAGCAAGGCAGTGAAATTGTCGTTAGTGACTAAACAAATATATATAAAAATAAACTAGGACTGGTGACTTAAACCTACATCATGTAAGTATTTATTGGTATAAAAATTATTTTATTGCATGGAGAATTTTTTCTGTTTGACAGTTTTTCTCAAAAACATGTGATTGTTGGTACAGTGGCCATGTTAAATGTAGGTACAGTGGCCACTACTTAATTAGGTTAATAAGTGGTGGCCACTGTACCTCAGTTTGAAAAAATATATAGTACAATTTTGACGTCTTATATTTTCTTTTATTTCAGAGTTTTCTTAAAAGAATGCCTCGCCGAAAAAAAACAAATGTTAAAATTGGAAAAACTACATCCGAAAGCATGCGAAATGCAATTTATGATGTGCTTAATGGTGGGTTATCAGCTAAAGCCGCCGCTATTAAACACAACATTCCCCGTACTACACTTAGGCGGTATTTGAAAAAATGCAAGGATAACGCAGACCAAATTAACTGGAACTCGCCATTTTTGGAGGGGGCACCAAGACTGACTCCTAATTACAGAATTAATCAAATATTTTCTTGTGAAGAAGACGTTCTCAGTGAATATTTCCAAACCATGACCAAACTTCACATGGTATGACTCCAAAATGTGCTCGAAAGTTGGCGTATGATTTGGCAGTTGCAAATGGAAAAAAAATACCTGCCTCGTGGGAAGAAAATAGTACCGCCGGAAGGTTATGGTTCAACGGTTTTATGAAAAGACGAAAAGAACTGTCCGTAAGGTCAGCAGAAGCCACATCTTTAGGAAGAGCGATGGGGTTCAATAAACCAGTAGTGCAACATTTTTTTGATAATATCCGTCAAATACCTCTCAAAGTGGGTGGCACTACTAGATCAGCAAATCTATTTTCTTTTTCCATAAGTTTATCCATGGAAAATATTTGGTAACCTGCTTGAAAATACTTAAATTTGTTATTTTAGTTGCAATATAAATATGCTTGAGTTGCTTTTTGGTTACAAGTACCTACTACTTATAATTATTATAATTAAAATATTATTATAATTAAATATTATTCTGTCTATAAGTTGTTTTCTATATCCCTATTTCTCAAAGGAACTGTACCTACCATTATGGTGGCCAATGTACCATACTACAGTGGCCACTGTACCACTGTTGTTGGTACAGTGGCCACTTTGTAACATGTTTTTGCAATGAAAATATTATCGTTAGTTTTTGTTTTTTCAGTCCCATAATCTGGTAATATCAGAGGAGATAACGCCTCTATATTCTATTGATATAAGAGTTAGTAAAAAGTGAAAACTCTGGTTTATTTGATTGGTTTTGCAAAATGGTGGCCACTGTTCCAGACTCTCCCCTACTTAGCAATTGGAGCCGTCAACATGCAAGGAATGTTTTGGTGACTGGTAACAATTGATTTTGTTTATATATCTACAGTTTGTTTCTAACGCAGCAAGGCATTTTTAAACGTACTTTTGTCTATCCAATTATTCCAATGGACTTTTTCACTAAATTTTGATTTTGACTCTATCGTATGGAGCAATAAAGAATTAAGTTTTTCTACGTTTTTAGTTTCTAAACTCTTTAATTATTTACTGAGAAAATAATTTTTAACAAAATACAGTGGCGGCTCGTGATAGTCAATACAGGTGGGGCCAAAATATCAAGTCATCAATCTTTAATGAGAATAAAAGGTGTTACAAATTCGATGCATTAACATTGTTATCTCGGTAACTATAAGAGATAGAGATTTGGTTAAATGGAGGAAAAGTTGCATAATTAAATGCTGAATTATTTGTTAAAAAAAATTTCGATAACTGAAAAAAAAAATTTTGTTTTTATTTTCTTTACGACAAAATATTGATTATATTGAAAAACCAAGAGCACTTGTTTGAGACAATTTTTTATGCTCTTTAAGAAAATAATTTTATTTTTCAGAAACGACGTTCGTTTTTAGATACCTTTATCAACTTAATTTTTTTAAATACGGACCTGAATTTTAAAAAAAAATTGGGTAGTTTTTGACCGCTTAAAAGTATTATTAAAATTAAATGGAACATTTAAGAATTCCAGTGTTACAACAAAAAATGTTGGCAAAACGCTTAAATATTCTTATAAGAAAAGTCCATACGTCTTTGTTTTTTATTTGAAAATGATCATCACTTTTGTTTTTGAAGTTACCAATATTGTTTACAAAATGTTTTTCGGCAGACAATATACCTAAAGCGCTAAAGTATTTCCTCTCTCATTTTATTTATTTTAAAACTCATACGCCTAAACCCGAAATCAGGAATATAATTCACTGATGGATTGACCTAAACCTAACCTACAAGAATAATTTATATTAAATAGTAAAAACTATTTAAAAGAAAAATATTTTAAAATTAATATCTTGACAGGCAAACCCGTTTGTTTAAAAATAGCTGCCACCTCGTATCTGGTAGCGGTAGCAAAGCCGATAGCATATACTCTAGTAGTGTTCTAACCCGATTGGGACTCTTTACTCTCAATAAATTAAAGCATCCTGAGGATCTGGCCAGGCCAACCAAGGCCGATTTCCTTACGCGTCAGTAAGAGAGGGCGATATATTCATTGGTATTATTATCTCTCTCGCACGCGTTTAATATCGGGCCATATACTAAGTTGGCCGGAGCAGCGTGCCGGCAGGGAATTTTCGCGACTTCACCCACACATCAGGGAGTTTTTATCATAGTTATGCATTATCAGATATTAGCGCCTTAAATTATAAATTATTCACATTTACAAGAAGAATAAAGCGTAGCCTGTGGCCCTATTATACAAGCCGCCACTGACAAAATATTATCTTTAAAGGAGGCTACAGACTATGCGTGTGATGCGTGTATTCTCAATTCATAATTCGTGGACAATTCGTAAATAGTGTGTAGGGACTTGTGCGTTTAAAATCGATTCGCATATGATTTACACTACTACTAGCATTCGGCATTCAAGCGAGTAAGTAGAAACGTCGTTTTAAATAAACTAACGGTGCAACTTGAGTACGGTGCATAGCCGGCTTGGCGGACAGCTCGAGCCTAGTTTTTAGTACCACTATGACGATCGAAAAACACCGTTGCCAGACGTAACAGCATGCGACTATTGATAATGGTGAATATTGTTAAAATATACATACAATAATACAATAAATAGTTTGAAATTAGACCCCAAACTTCCGAGGTCGGGGGAGGGGGTTGCAGCCTGGTAGCCTCCCTCCCTAATACGCCACTGTGAGCCCACATCTGACTAGATCCGTCCATGCCAGTAAAACACAAAAATTATTCACTTATAAAAAGACATTCGGTATAGTAAGTATTTAAAAGCTACTTGAAGGAAGTAACATAGTCAAATTTATGATTTGTGATTGTGTACATACACTTCATGTAATAAAATTTTGTATGTGAGCCGACTTTAAAATAATTTATTTACTCAACACATTAAGTACTATTACACTGGCTTTTGTACTTAATGACTTTGGAAATATCGTAATGGGAAGCTTTATTATTTTAACGTTTTATAGCAAATCTTAACATACATCCGAAAGTTAACCGGAAATACTTTTTTTAAGTAGGAAAAAAAATTTAAGACATTCGAATATTATTTCTAAGTTCTTCTCTAAAGTTACCAGCTCCATGCAAAATTATATCTATAATATAGGGTGTTTCATTAAGGTTGGCCAGCGGCCATATCGCGGAAACTACTAGAAACAGAAACTCTTTCTAAATGTCTTTAAAATTTTCCACATTAAAGTATACCTTTGACAGCATCATCACAAAGCACACTTTTAATTGTTGTATCGATTGGTACACGATATTTCGTAATAAACTGTCTGGAGAGTGCAATTTGTAATAATAATTGACGTTAACTCAAAAACCTAAATCATACGGTACAACTATGACATCATAATCGGAAAGTAGATCAAATTTGCAAGAAAAAATGTCGAAACACAATTCAATCAGGGCCTATTTTACCATAAGGCACATAAGGCCCGGGCCTTGGACTCGGTGGATTGTGGGGCCCGCTGGACCCCCCGAAAAAGGATAAAAAAATATAATTATAAACCATTCCAAATTAAATTTAAACGGATTGCAAGCAAAAACAAAAGAAAATACAAATAATGCACATTTTGTACCATGTCCCAATCATTGTTTAAACTTGGGCGGTAATAGTGCTGCCTAAAGTTATTCAGAAACTTCCAGATACTTTGAAAATGTACAACTTCTTTTCTGTGTCAACACATAGATGGAGCGTACTTGAAAAATGTCTATCGGTTTTAAAAACTAAGTTACCATTAGTTAAGAAAATATGTGATACAAGATGGTCGGCACGAGCTGATGATATCAAATCTGTTGCGCTTGGGTTTAGTGAAATAAAAACAGAGTTAATAGAGCTAAATGACGATGCAAACCAAAAGAAGTCCACCAGAACAGAGGCTGGAGATTTACTTCATAAATTGAATACATTTGAATTTGTCTTGATGCCAGCAATTTGGAAAAGAATCCTAGACAGAATAAACCCCACCAGTAAATCTCTACAAAATAATCAAGCCGATCTAACTGCGGCTTGTACCATGCTTGTACACTATATAACGGATTGATTGAATTTCTCAAGACTTTAAGAGAACAGTTTGATGAAATTGAAGACGAAGCCAAAAAAATTCAGCCTAATAATATTGTGTACAAGTATGAGATTTCAAGAGTTCGTAAACGGAAACAGTGTTTTGATGAAGGCCCTGCATTCATCATTTTATCTTAAGCGGTGCTAAGAACTTTAAAATAAATACATTTTTTCCTATATGTGACAAATTAATTTCTGAATTAAAAATGATAATGCAAACTTATGATTGTGTAAATTAAGTTTTTGGTGTATTTTTCATCGAACCCGTAGATGAAAGATTTAATGTAAGTATACAAAATATTACAATATGGATGAGGATGCTACTGAAGATTTAGTGGATGAAATTATACAATTTAAGGCACTTTGTGAATCAAATGATATTTTCTCCAAAGACCCCCAGGAAATGTTAAAATTTTTAATTGACAACAATATTTTGTCAACCTTCTCTAACGTTGAGGTATTGTTGAGAATATATTTAACTATTCCTATCAGTAATGTATCCGGCGAGAAATCATTTTCTTAAACGGGTAAAATCCTATTTAAGACACTCATTGAATGAAGAAAACGTTTCATCTTTGGCAATTCTAAACGTAGAAAGCGATATTCTCGATAAATTAGAAATAAATAGTATCATTACCATAGATAAGTTTTCTGAAATTAAAGTACGTAAAAAAATAATTAGTTAGATGTTTGTGTTTACTATTAATTCTTTAGTTTGTTCGTTGTTCTTCAGAAGCAAAAGCTTTTTTATTTATTTTTTGTTGTGATGTTAATTTCCAATTGGAAATTTTGTTTAAGGACCGCTTAGATATAATTAGTCTTTTGTATCTTATTTATATTGTTGTGTAATAAAACTATTTTATTTTTTTAGTAAAAGCCATTTTTTAATTAATTAATTGAAAATTAAATTTTAACTATACCTACAATTTTTTTTATCATAAATTTTAACAAAAAAGTGAAGGTGCCAACGATAAGGAGAAAAATTCTTATTGGAAAGTTATATAAGATATTGGGGGCCCGAAGTTCTGCTTGGGCCTTGGCCCCAACTAAATCAAAAATATGCCCTGAGTTCAATACCTTCTTTCGTTTCAAAGTTAATGCCAAAAGAATCATTTTTAACCCATTGATTGAAGATGTGAGTGTTTTCAACAGTAATATACCGATAGAGAAGGCGTCTTATCGGTAATACCGCTGTTGTACTCGATTTTCTGACAAATTTTCACGAAATGTAATTTTTACTTATAATCTGATATGATCCCGAGAGCTTTAGCTCGAGGGTGTTATCTTTGATTATAAGTAAAAATTATATTAAGTAATAATTTTCTTAGAAAATCTAGTTTCGAGTGAAAAACGAAGGTATGAAGATAAGACGCCGCTTCTTGAGGTGTATTTTATTGGATAATTTACTGAACCCGAAATAAAAGTCGTTTGTGATAAAGGAAAATATACAAACACATCATTATGATTTACTTTTAAGTTTATAAACGCGCCACAACTAACAATTAATTAAAAATCCAAGACTAAATCAGACGCGTGGAACGTCAAAAATCAAATTCGCTTGTTGTCATCACGGTTGCCATGAAAACGCCAAGATTTCTTAAGCTCATGTCAAAGCAAAGCACACTGGGTTTAAATGTTGCATACATTTTGTCATAAATAATGTCTTTAAAAATGTCAAAATTAAGTTAAGTTTATGCCCTACAATCACCTCAAATACTGTTGTGTAGGTATCACTTTTATTTTGTAGGGGTTATATCTAATATTAATTTGTTAAACTTGATTTCTTGGAATAAATTACTGTTTGTTTGACAAAAAGCTACAGTGGTCTTACCGAGCTAGCGGTAGGGTAAGACCACGTTACCAAGGTGGTTGCTATGAAAATTTGCATTCTGATTGGTTCTATATATGTGAGGTAAATTATCATAGTTATGTTATCAAGGATTTGACAATCAAAAAAATATGTTTTCCTTTTATGATTATGTAGGTTTGTCACTCATTATTCCAGTGGCCAAAAAACTACATATTAATAACATAATAATCGAATACCTACTTCTAATTTGGACATAATCATATTATGGTGTTTTAAAAAATAAATCTAGATAGCTGTGAAACAAAATTGGCAGGTTTCCATGGAGATAAATAAATTAAAATTTGATTTAATTTTGATAGATGTTTGTTTCACGGCTATCTAGATTTATTTTTTAAAACACCATATTATTAGAATTATTCCTAAATTAGAAAATATCCTTGATTATAAGTATTATTAATTCTAAAGTAATTTTTGGGCCATGGAATAATAAGTAACAAATATACACAATGAAATGCTTGATCAAAGAACGATGAAAACAATTAAACTGGCAATAACTCTGGAACACGAGAAGGTATTGACCTGCGGTCTTCGCATCAGTCCAAAAAAAAAGAACATATCCCGGCTCTGACATCTTCCTACTCTCAAAAATGACTTCTAAAAAAAAATACTGACTCTTCATACGCCCTTCAATTTTCAAGGCTCAAAGTAAACAAAACCCCCCATTTTGTAAGGCTCAGGGGTGGGGGCGAAACTGCCTTCACCCCCCCCCCCCCTCCCCCCTGGAACCGCGCCTGACCCTTACATAAAGTAGTATTTATTTTTTGCTGAATAAAACTCGAAATTAAAAAAAGAATATTTATTTAGTTACTGACATTCCTGAAATTTCCCATACAATTTAAATTCATCAGTGCACGAAGATGAATTTTCTGCTGGCTGCTGACATGTTCAATTACTTGAAAAGAAAAGTTCATTTATCATTGGTGGCAGGTTTTGTGCCAAATAAATACATAAGCTCGTTTTACCGACAACCGCAGTTCTCGTTTTTGCAGTATTAGGCGTTTAGTATACAAGGTGGCCAATCGAAAATGGAAAAGTCGAATTTTGGGGCATTTACCTACATATTTAATTTGGAGAAGGGTATTAATGCTGCAGAGCGCAATGAAGAACAACATCAATGGGGAGTATCTGAACAACCTTAAGTTTGCAGATGACATAGTCCTTATTACAGACCGGGTGGATCATGCATGTCAGCTTCTTCAGGACCTTCAAGGCTCTTGTGCACAAGTTGACCTTAAAATGAACTTCTCCAAAACAATATATAACCAACCAACCTTGTACTGGCCAAAAACATTTCAACGTTTGGCAGGCAAATAGAACAAGTATACACATATAAATTCTTAGCCCATGAGATTAAATTTGAAAGAGACAACCAGACCACAGAATTAAATAGGAGAATAGGATTGACATGGGCTTACGGAAAACTGAGGGACGTCTTAAAATCAGATATTCCCATGTGCTTAAAGAGGAAGGTATTTGATCAGTGTGTGCTCCCGGTTCTAACATATGGAGCAGAAACACTGACCCTTACCAAAAAGATCATAAACAAGATCCAGGTGGCACAGGGAACAATAGAGAGATCCTGATTATATCCCTCAGAGAGAGAGAGAGAGAGTTCTAAACCATATAATCAGGGAAAGAACCGGTGTTACGGTCCTAGTCGAAAGAATTACAACGCTGAAATGGAACTGGACAGGTCATATTGCCAGAGTCAGAGATGGACCAGAAAAATTATAGAATGGAGGCCTAGACACGATAATTATCGCAACCGAGGACGTCCCCCAACAATATGGTCGGACGACATTAAGCGCATCCAACACAACTGGATGCAAACTGCTCAAGACCGGAAACAATGGAATAATTTACGGGAGGCCTATGTCTAACAGTGGACGCAGAGTGGCTATTGATGATGCTGATGATAATAATGATGATGATTTAATTTTATTATTGAAGTTACATTATTTTTGATTCAGGTCATGGGTGAGGTAGGGGGAGGGTAAAGGGGGGATTAACTTCTAAAATAGCAGGAGCGGCAAGGTCGATCACGTCGATCACTCTCTTTACAGATCAATGCAGCGCATCGCCGTGAGATTTGAGATATGGTAAAAATATTTACTAAAAAACTGTAACAATGGATGAAAGATATCTACACTGACAAAATAGAGGCTCTTTTCCAAAGTAGTCAACTCTTCTGAACGTTAAATATTAGAGGCTAAAGAGAATCTCTATTGTCACAAGAGAAACTTCGTTTACGAAATACAACTTTCTTCAGTCAGCAGAAGCCACATCTTTAGGAAGAGCGATGGGGTTCAATAAACCAGTAGTGCAACATTTTTTTGATAATATCCGTCAAATACCTCTCAAAGTGGGTGGCACTACTAGATCAGCAAATCTATTTTCTTTTTCCATAAGTTTATCCATGGAAAATATTTGGTAACCTGCTTGAAAATACTTAAATTTGTTATTTTAGTTGCAATATAAATATGCTTGAGTTGCTTTTTGGTTACAAGTACCTACTACTTATAATTATTATAATTAAAATATTATTATAATTAAATATTATTCTGTCTATAAGTTGTTTTCTATATCCCTATTTCTCAAAGGAACTGTACCTACCATTATGGTGGCCAATGTACCATACTACAGTGGCCACCAACAACAGTGGTACAGTGGCCACTTTGTAACATGTTTTTGCAATGAAAATATTATCGTTAGTTTTTGTTTTTTCAGTCCCATAATCTGGTAATATCAGAGGAGATAACGCCTCTATATTCTATTGATATAAGAGTTAGTAAAAAGTGAAAACTCTGGTTTATTTGATTGGTTTTGCAAAATGGTGGCCACTGTTCCAGACTCTCCCCTACTTAGCAATTGGAGCCGTCAACATGCAAGGAATGTTTTGGTGACTGGTAACAATTGATTTTGTTTATATATCTACAGTTTGTTTCTAACGCAGCAAGGCATTTTTAAACGTACTTTTGTCTATCCAATTATTCCAATGGACTTTTTCACTAAATTTTGATTTTGACTCTATCGTATGGAGCAATAAAGAATTAAGTTTTTCTACGTTTTTAGTTTCTAAACTCTTTAATTATTTACTGAGAAAATAATTTTTAACAAAATACAGTGGCGGCTCGTGATAGTCAATGCAGGTGGGGCCAAAATATCAAGTCATCAATCTTTAATGAGAATAAAAGGTGTTACAAATTCGATGCATTAACATTGTTATCTCGGTAACTATAAGAGATAGAGATTTGGTTAAATGGAGGAAAAGTTGCATAATTAAATGCTGAATTATTTGTTAAAAAAAATTTCGATAACTGAAAAAAAAAATTTTGTTTTTATTTTCTTTACGACAAAATATTGATTATATTGAAAAACCAAGAGCACTTGTTTGAGACAATTTTTTATGCTCTTTAAGAAAATAATTTTATTTTTCAGAAACGACGTTCGTTTTTAGATACCTTTATCAACTTAATTTTTTTAAATACGGACCTGAATTTTAAAAAAAAATTGGGTAGTTTTTGACCGCTTAAAAGTATTATTAAAATTAAATGGAACATTTAAGAATTCCAGTGTTACAACAAAAAATGTTGGCAAAACGCTTAAATATTCTTATAAGAAAAGTCCATACGTCTTTGTTTTTTATTTGAAAATGATCATCACTTTTGTTTTTGAAGTTACCAATATTGTTTACAAAATGTTTTTCGGCAGACAATATACCTAAAGCGCTAAAGTATTTCCTCTCTCATTTTATTTATTTTAAAACTCATACGCCTAAACCCGAAATCAGGAATATAATTCACTGATGGATTGACCTAAACCTAACCTACAAGAATAATTTATATTAAATAGTAAAAACTATTTAAAAGAAAAATATTTTAAAATTAATATCTTGACAGGCAAACCCGTTTGTTTAAAAATAGCTGCCACCTCGTATCTGGTAGCGGTAGCAAAGCCGATAGCATATACTCTAGTAGTGTTCTAACCCGATTGGGACTCTTTACTCTCAATAAATTAAAGCATCCTGAGGATCTGGCCAGGCCAACCAAGGCCGATTTCCTTACGCGTCAGTAAGAGAGGGCGATATATTCATTGGTATTATTATCTCTCTCGCACGCGTTTAATATCGGGCCATATACTAAGTTGGCCGGAGCAGCGTGCCGGCAGGGAATTTTCGCGACTTCACCCACACATCAGGGAGTTTTTATCATAGTTATGCATTATCAGATATTAGCGCCTTAAATTATAAATTATTCACATTTACAAGAAGAATAAAGCGTAGCCTGTGGCCCTATTATACAAGCCGCCACTGACAAAATATTATCTTTAAAGGAGGCTACAGACTATGCGTGTGATGCGTGTATTCTCAATTCATAATTCGTGGACAATTCGTAAATAGTGTGTAGGGACTTGTGCGTTTAAAATCGATTCGCATATGATTTACACTACTACTAGCATTCGGCATTCAAGCGAGTAAGTAGAAACGTCGTTTTAAATAAACTAACGGTGCAACTTGAGTACGGTGCATAGCCGGCTTGGCGGACAGCTCGAGCCTAGTTTTTAGTACCACTATGACGATCGAAAAACACCGTTGCCAGACGTAACAGCATGCGACTATTGATAATGGTGAATATTGTTAAAATATACATACAATAATACAATAAATAGTTTGAAATTAGACCCCAAACTTCCGAGGTCGGGGGAGGGGGTTGCAGCCTGGTAGCCTCCCTCCCTAATACGCCACTGTGAGCCCACATCTGACTAGATCCGTCCATGCCAGTAAAACACAAAAATTATTCACTTATAAAAAGACATTCGGTATAGTAAGTATTTAAAAGCTACTTGAAGGAAGTAACATAGTCAAATTTATGATTTGTGATTGTGTACATACACTTCATGTAATAAAATTTTGTATGTGAGCCGACTTTAAAATAATTTATTTACTCAACACATTAAGTACTATTACACTGGCTTTTGTACTTAATGACTTTGGAAATATCGTAATGGGAAGCTTTATTATTTTAACGTTTTATAGCAAATCTTAACATACATCCGAAAGTTAACCGGAAATACTTTTTTTAAGTAGGAAAAAAAATTTAAGACATTCGAATATTATTTCTAAGTTCTTCTCTAAAGTTACCAGCTCCATGCAAAATTATATCTATAATATAGGGTGTTTCATTAAGGTTGGCCAGCGGCCATATCGCGGAAACTACTAGAAACAGAAACTCTTTCTAAATGTCTTTAAAATTTTCCACATTAAAGTATACCTTTGACAGCATCATCACAAAGCACACTTTTAATTGTTGTATCGATTGGTACACGATATTTCGTAATAAACTGTCTGGAGAGTGCAATTTGTAATAATAATTGACGTTAACTCAAAAACCTAAATCATACGGTACAACTATGACATCATAATCGGAAAGTAGATCAAATTTGCAAGAAAAAATGTCGAAACACAATTCAATCAGGGCCTATTTTACCATAAGGCACATAAGGCCCGGGCCTTGGACTCGGTGGATTGTGGGGCCCGCTGGACCCCCCGAAAAAGGATAAAAAAATATAATTATAAACCATTCCAAATTAAATTTAAACGGATTGCAAGCAAAAACAAAAGAAAATACAAATAATGCACATTTTGTACCATGTCCCAATCATTGTTTAAACTTGGTCGGTAATAGTGCTGCCTAAAGTTATTCAGAAACTTCCAGATACTTTGAAAATGTACAACTTCTTTTCTGTGTCAACACATAGATGGAGCGTACTTGAAAAATGTCTATCGGTTTTAAAAACTAAGTTACCATTAGTTAAGAAAATATGTGATACAAGATGGTCGGCACGAGCTGATGATATCAAATCTGTTGCGCTTGGGTTTAGTGAAATAAAAACAGAGTTAATAGAGCTAAATGACGATGCAAACCAAAAGAAGTCCACCAGAACAGAGGCTGGAGATTTACTTCATAAATTGAATACATTTGAATTTGTCTTGATGCCAGCAATTTGGAAAAGAATCCTAGACAGAATAAACCCCACCAGTAAATCTCTACAAAATAATCAAGCCGATCTAACTGCGGCTTGTACCATGCTTGTACACTATATAACGGATTGATTGAATTTCTCAAGACTTTAAGAGAACAGTTTGATGAAATTGAAGACGAAGCCAAAAAAATTCAGCCTAATAATATTGTGTACAAGTATGAGATTTCAAGAGTTCGTAAACGGAAACAGTGTTTTGATGAAGGCCCTGCATTCATCATTTTATCTTAAGCGGTGCTAAGAACTTTAAAATAAATACATTTTTTCCTATATGTGACAAATTAATTTCTGAATTAAAAATGATAATGCAAACTTATGATTGTGTAAATTAAGTTTTTGGTGTATTTTTCATCGAACCCGTAGATGAAAGATTTAATGTAAGTATACAAAATATTACAATATGGATGAGGATGCTACTGAAGATTTAGTGGATGAAATTATACAATTTAAGGCACTTTGTGAATCAAATGATATTTTCTCCAAAGACCCCCAGGAAATGTTAAAATTTTTAATTGACAACAATATTTTGTCAACCTTCTCTAACGTTGAGGTATTGTTGAGAATATATTTAACTATTCCTATCAGTAATGTATCCGGCGAGAAATCATTTTCTTAAACGGGTAAAATCCTATTTAAGACACTCATTGAATGAAGAAAACGTTTCATCTTTGGCAATTCTAAACGTAGAAAGCGATATTCTCGATAAATTAGAAATAAATAGTATCATTACCATAGATAAGTTTTCTGAAATTAAAGTACGTAAAAAAATAATTAGTTAGATGTTTGTGTTTACTATTAATTCTTTAGTTTGTTCGTTGTTCTTCAGAAGCAAAAGCTTTTTTATTTATTTTTTGTTGTGATGTTAATTTCCAATTGGAAATTTTGTTTAAGGACCGCTTAGATATAATTAGTCTTTTGTATCTTATTTATATTGTTGTGTAATAAAACTATTTTATTTTTTTAGTAAAAGCCATTTTTTAATTAATTAATTGAAAATTAAATTTTAACTATACCTACAATTTTTTTTATCATAAATTTTAACAAAAAAGTGAAGGTGCCAACGATAAGGAGAAAAATTCTTATTGGAAAGTTATATAAGATATTGGGGGCCCGAAGTTCTGCTTGGGCCTTGGCCCCAACTAAATCAAAAATATGCCCTGAGTTCAATACCTTCTTTCGTTTCAAAGTTAATGCCAAAAGAATCATTTTTAACCCATTGATTGAAGATGTGAGTGTTTTCAACAGTAATATACCGATAGAGAAGGCGTCTTATCGGTAATACCGCTGTTGTACTCGATTTTCTGACAAATTTTCACGAAATGTAATTTTTACTTATAATCTGATATGATCCCGAGAGCTTTAGCTCGAGGGTGTTATCTTTGATTATAAGTAAAAATTATATTAAGTAATAATTTTCTTAGAAAATCTAGTTTCGAGTGAAAAACGAAGGTATGAAGATAAGACGCCGCTTCTTGAGGTGTATTTTATTGGATAATTTACTGAACCCGAAATAAAAGTCGTTTGTGATAAAGGAAAATATACAAACACATCATTATGATTTACTTTTAAGTTTATAAACGCGCCACAACTAACAATTAATTAAAAATCCAAGACTAAATCAGACGCGTGGAACGTCAAAAATCAAATTCGCTTGTTGTCATCACGGTTGCCATGAAAACGCCAAGATTTCTTAAGCTCATGTCAAAGCAAAGCACACTGGGTTTAAATGTTGCATACATTTTGTCATAAATAATGTCTTTAAAAATGTCAAAATTAAGTTAAGTTTATGCCCTACAATCACCTCAAATACTGTTGTGTAGGTATCACTTTTATTTTGTAGGGGTTATATCTAATATTAATTTGTTAAACTTGATTTCTTGGAATAAATTACTGTTTGTTTGACAAAAAGCTACAGTGGTCTTACCGAGCTAGCGGTAGGGTAAGACCACGTTACCAAGGTGGTTGCTATGAAAATTTGCATTCTGATTGGTTCTATATATGTGAGGTAAATTATCATAGTTATGTTATCAAGGATTTGACAATCAAAAAAATATGTTTTCCTTTTATGATTATGTAGGTTTGTCACTCATTATTCCAGTGGCCAAAAAACTACATATTAATAACATAATAATCGAATACCTACTTCTAATTTGGACATAATCATATTATGGTGTTTTAAAAAATAAATCTGGATAGCTGTGAAACAAAATTGGCAGGTTTCCATGGAGATAAATAAATTAAAATTTGATTTAATTTTGATAGATGTTTGTTTCACGGCTATCTAGATTTATTTTTTAAAACACCATATTATTAGAATTATTCCTAAATTAGAAAATATCCTTGATTATAAGTATTATTAATTCTAAAGTAATTTTTGGGCCATGGAATAATAAGTAACAAATATACACAATGAAATGCTTGATCAAAGAACGATGAAAACAATTAAACTGGCAATAACTCTGGAACACGAGAAGGTATTGACCTGCGGTCTTCGCATCAGTCCAAAAAAAAAGAACATATCCCGGCTCTGACATCTTCCTACTCTCAAAAATGACTTCTAAAAAAAAATACTGACTCTTCATACGCCCTTCAATTTTCAAGGCTCAAAGTAAACAAAACCCCCCATTTTGTAAGGCTCAGGGGTGGGGGCGAAACTGCCTTCACCCCCCCCCCCCCTCCCCCCTGGAACCGCGCCTGACCCTTACATAAAGTAGTATTTATTTTTTGCTGAATAAAACTCGAAATTAAAAAAAGAATATTTATTTAGTTACTGACATTCCTGAAATTTCCCATACAATTTAAATTCATCAGTGCACGAAGATGAATTTTCTGCTGGCTGCTGACATGTTCAATTACTTGAAAAGAAAAGTTCATTTATCATTGGTGGCAGGTTTTGTGCCAAATAAATACATAAGCTCGTTTTACCGACAACCGCAGTTCTCGTTTTTGCAGTATTAGGCGTTTAGTATACAAGGTGGCCAATCGAAAATGGAAAAGTCGAATTTTGGGGCATTTACCTACATATTTAATTTGGAGAAGGGTATTAATGCTGCAGAGCGCAATGAAGAACAACATCAATGGGGAGTATCTGAACAACCTTAAGTTTGCAGATGACATAGTCCTTATTACAGACCGGGTGGATCATGCATGTCAGCTTCTTCAGGACCTTCAAGGCTCTTGTGCACAAGTTGACCTTAAAATGAACTTCTCCAAAACAATATATAACCAACCAACCTTGTACTGGCCAAAAACATTTCAACGTTTGGCAGGCAAATAGAACAAGTATACACATATAAATTCTTAGCCCATGAGATTAAATTTGAAAGAGACAACCAGACCACAGAATTAAATAGGAGAATAGGATTGACATGGGCTTACGGAAAACTGAGGGACGTCTTAAAATCAGATATTCCCATGTGCTTAAAGAGGAAGGTATTTGATCAGTGTGTGCTCCCGGTTCTAACATATGGAGCAGAAACACTGACCCTTACCAAAAAGATCATAAACAAGATCCAGGTGGCACAGGGAACAATAGAGAGATCCTGATTATATCCCTCAGAGAGAGAGAGAGAGAGTTCTAAACCATATAATCAGGGAAAGAACCGGTGTTACGGTCCTAGTCGAAAGAATTACAACGCTGAAATGGAACTGGACAGGTCATATTGCCAGAGTCAGAGATGGACCAGAAAAATTATAGAATGGAGGCCTAGACACGATAATTATCGCAACCGAGGACGTCCCCCAACAATATGGTCGGACGACATTAAGCGCATCCAACACAACTGGATGCAAACTGCTCAAGACCGGAAACAATGGAATAATTTACGGGAGGCCTATGTCTAACAGTGGACGCAGAGTGGCTATTGATGATGCTGATGATAATAATGATGATGATTTAATTTTATTATTGAAGTTACATTATTTTTGATTCAGGTCATGGGTGAGGTAGGGGGAGGGTAAAGGGGGGATTAACTTCTAAAATAGCAGGAGCGGCAAGGTCGATCACGTCGATCACTCTCTTTACAGATCAATGCAGCGCATCGCCGTGAGATTTGAGATATGGTAAAAATATTTACTAAAAAACTGTAACAATGGATGAAAGATATCTACACTGACAAAATAGAGGCTCTTTTCCAAAGTAGTCAACTCTTCTGAACGTTAAATATTAGAGGCTAAAGAGAATCTCTATTGTCACAAGAGAAACTTCGTTTACGAAATACAACTTTCTTTAAAAAGCTTCAAATTTCTCTTTAACTTTTATCACTTGATTTATTTTGAAAGGAAGTAAAGTTTTGGACTTGCCTTGTCTTTATTTGTTTTGAATCACAACGTTTCAACTGGTAAGTACCTCCAATCATCTTCAGGTGAATGGTAAGTATTCACTTCTTACTCCCTTAATAATGACAAAACAGTACAACAACAGAAAGTATTGAACATTACAGGTGTTTTAGGTTATGTTAGTAGTGTATTTCTAGTAAGGAAGCTACTTCCAGGTATATTATTTGGAAGAGAACATTTCTTGTGCAGATTGAACTATCTTTTACTTACTAACTAAACTAAACTATCGAAACGTCGGCGAAAATTAAAGCAGATTAGTAATAAAAAAGTCCAATCTGCTCAAGATATCATTATATTAAATATTGAAAAATGACGCTGTTTCGTTTTCGATTGTCAACCCTGTATTTTGTTGTATGTAATTATTATCACCATCATTAATCTTAAATATAATGCGGCGTTTTGCCAACGCATCTTGTAAATCGTGCGGAAAATATAGATATTAAACTGTCGTCAGTTTTCATTTTGTTAAAGAAGCTTGTTGTAAAAGTGACGTTGCTTATATTATGAAAATCTTGTATGTGATTTACTACATACTCTATATAAGTACACTACTTTAAGAAACAACAAGGAAAGTGTCTGGATATTCTCTTAAGCTAATAATCTGACAAACCAGTCTAACTCGTATTCTTTGTGTTACACAAAAAAAACCTAATAATTTATGAAGACAGAATATTTATATTTTTAGTATTTATTTTTTCCTATTCTAACAACTGATGAGAATACAAAGAGGCGTAAGTCGACATACGCCTTCGTCTTCTCAGACTACTAAATTAAAGAGGATGGTACTGGAGATACGAGATAAATTATGAATAACATACCCTTATTATAGAAATCAAAAAATGTAATACGAATATTGGTACCAAAGATAAACCTAAATTATTTCCTCTTATTGGGTAGGCTGTTAGGATCCCGTCGAATTCAACTTTAAGTTTACGATTAGCATCTCGGGCCATTCTCGGTTGGCTTTCGGCAAAATATGGTTTAAGTTAGTTACGTCCCTGCATGCACCACTTAGATATAGAACAGACCCGAACTGTAATGATCTTTTTTCTACTCCCACATGGAAATTTGCTGTTTCCTTTACACTAAAGTGATAAGAAAAGTAGGCTATTCCAATTAACTGTGCGGGAATATATCATATCCAACCTAGATAGGTAATGAAACTGATCAATCACAGTAGTCAAGATGCCAAATTGACATGTTGTTTTCAAAAGTACTGACCAATCAGAGTATATTATTTTTACTGAGGCTCCGCCTTCTTTTTCAATTAAATTATATAATTTAAATGCATATGGTACAATTTGTTATTAATTTGTTCAATATAATAAAATCTAGACGCATTTATAATAGATTTATCAATAATGCAACCTGCTACAAACTTTTTTTTTACATTTTTTAGCATAAGGTCGTAGAAAATATATGCTGTTAAACTCGAGTGGATTGTCCATATTGCCCTCGGAAGTACAAACTACTATCGTACAACAAGAGTGGATATGATGTCCATATCGCGCGAGGAAGTAAAAAAACTTCCGAGGGCAATATGGACAATCCACTCGAGTTGAACAGTATATTTTGTCTACAACTTAACTTCCGAACTTCATGCTAAGAATTTTAAAAAATTATTTAAATTAGGCGTCATAACTTGTCTTTTAAGTTGGCCATGAATTTGTGAGAACGATAATAAGAAACAATTAAACAAAAATTAATCTTGATGGCAAACCCATTGACCAAATTACAGTATAACATATTTATCGATTTGGGTAAGTTCTTATATTTAAACAAACTCATTCTTACATTCGGCTTTTTGCTGAATAACAGACAAAAAGCGATGTATGTATTAATAAAAACGAACAATTTATTTTCTCAACCAGGTATTTTGATTAATAATTGTTTTACTAAAATGCACAGAAGAAAAATAGGTTTGTCGGGTTTATTTCTGCTTGCGTAATAATTATAACTCCGAAAGTACAACAAAATAGCTGTAGAATTCGTTAAAAATGGATTTTGTGCATTAATATAAATTTTTAACGTTCCCTATGGTCAAATTTTTCAATATAATCGCCAATTTACAAACTAGCAACACTGTTAACGTGGAAATAGGTGGCAATACTGTAGGTAGAACTAACATAATCTTAAAAATTTTAGTAAAAATGGATTTTTTTCTAGAAATCTTATAATTTCGTCTGTTTTATCGGGTTATCTTTATGTTCCACCATTTAAGGAAAAATTACCAGTTAATTTTGCTATGTTTGTTGCGTATAATAAAAGTTTTAAGATCAATTGGGGTTGGATCCCCGTTCAAAATATATCGGAAAATATCCCCGTGCACAAATATTTATAATAATATATTATTTATATGGAAAAAATAACCAAGGTTAGTAAGAAAACGTTTATTTGGTAGCTTATAGTACATTTTTTGCAAAGCTTAGTAGTAGTAATTGTCTAGAAATGAGTGAAAATAGAGATATTTTTGAAATAAGAAAGTGCATTTGTTCGCAAATCTTTAGTTTGGTCAGAAAATAACAATAATTTCGTAGACATATATTTTGGTATTAATTTTGTTATTATACCTTTAATTTTCGCACTATTTCGTGTACTCTTTAGGATAATATTGTGTATACACATTGACTCTGGGATAAATGTTTTGATTTAAATTAAAAAAGAACAAATGTCATCTGACACATTTACATATTTTTGAAGCAATTGTTAACCTAACCTCTCTCAACTGTCAGAAAACGAATTAACTTCTCTCAACTGCCAGAAAACGAATTTACAACATGTAAATTTGGCTTTTCTCTAATTGACTACTGTGATTGGTCAGTTTCATTACCTATCTAGGATGGATATGAGATTTTGCCGCACAGTTAACTGCAATAGCCTACTTTACCCGCCACTTAAGTGTAAAGGAAAAAGCAAATTTCCACGTGGGAGTAGAAAAACTACTATTTCACTATTGCTCTATTTGATAATTTTAACATTTAAACTGCAAAGTCGGTGCTTGTTGTTGTTTTTCATCAGTAAAACTGTTAAAAACAAAAAGCTCATGTGAAAATCCAATTCCTTTGCATTCCATCTTTTTAAGGGTCCGATATTTTTACAGTCGGAACGGCGTACACCTTTTTATAATAATGACCGGTTTACGGCTGTTAAAGTAGCGGAGAGACGTAATTCTAAACCTCAGTTTAACTACCGTGAACATTAAACCCTCTTTTACATTTTACCTTTTAAGAGTTGTTCAGTGGCGTCATATCAGTATTTTAAACCATAAATAACAATCACAAGAGCCTATTAAATAAAGGAGAATTGTAAAATTAGTTTCTTGAACCAAATTCGACTTTGAATTGTGACATCCTCGAATACAATGTACTTTGATGAATCAAAAAAAAATTTCACTTTCTCTCGAGCTTTCTCCCTTCTGGACTTCCTGGTAAAATGTTTAACTTTTGTAAGATATTTTTCTAAATCACTTTCCTGGTCTGCGGACATTAAAACTTCGCTCATAAAAAATGTTAAGTTCGGTCCCCCTGCTACTACTGGTCCTCTTACCCATCTTTTAAGAGAAAAATATAAATTCTAAAACCTCAAAGAAAAAATTCGAAATGTTTCTATTTTGTCGAGATTGTTGTTAAGCCAAATTTTTTTTTTGTTTATTAAGAATAAAGATTTGGAACTTCCAGAGTGAAGCCAAATTCTATAATAATATGTTTATTGTTAAGAATAAAAAACAGTAGAAGTAACAGAGATTGATGCATGGAACGGAAGCCGAATTTTAAATATTTATATAAATTCATCGCATTATACAGTGTCCGCGGAAAAGTCTGGACCATTTAAAAAAAAATTATTCGTAAAGTTTAAAAAAAATGTCTACTTTGTTTTTGTTTAATTAGAAACCAATATATAGTCTTAAATATTTAACATATCGCATTTACTTCACGAGCCGCCACTGTAATCAATTTTTAATTTAGGGCTTTCATTACGGAGAAAATAAGTCGACCTATTTATTCAAGTATAAATTACTTTATACTTGGAAAATAACAGTTAAATCTGAAAATCCCTTACATGAGAAACTCAATCAAGTTAAAACACTTTTAAACTGAAGTAAGTAGTATGTCCTAATTTAAAGAAACTCAGTGACAGCGGAAGATAAGAAGCTTATATTACATGCAGCGGCGGCGCCAGGGGGAGGGGGGAGCAGGGCCACCCCAAAAACATGGGTGCCCACCCTAGTGCCCACCTAAAATTGAAGGATTCGGTATTATAATGGAATTTCTGCGGAGAAAGAGGGATTTGACTATGACATGAAGTGAAAGGAGTGGTATTATAGAAGAATGTAACAAGAGATAAAGAGCTCGATGATGACTTTTTTTTAGACGTCAGTTTGGACAACAGGGGAGTTTTGTTTGACCCGCTTATGGCGTTATAGAGCGTGAGGAAGAGGCGACCCTTGTTTTTTAGAAGTCATTTTTGATTTGGGTAGTGCCCATCCCAAAAATCATCTTGCCCACCTGTGCCCACACTTTCCAAAAATCCAGGCGCCACCACTGATTACATGTAGTGATGAGTTAATAATTACTATACAGGATGTTATGAAATTGGCGCAATTTTTAACCCGTAAATCCTGACATGAACAATTTTTTCAGGAAAATATTTTTAAATGTCGCATTCCTTTAATAAATAAAAAAATTTACCGTTTATTTTTTTTTTTGTATTATGGATTGACGGCGCCGCCGCTACTGGAGGAGTTCTCAAGAACAAAATGACAAAAAATTAGGACCAATGCGTTTTGTTTTTATTTGAAATATAAACAATAGAGGTCAGTGATCCGTGATTTATGGCGAGGTTGCAAGATCTTCTAAAATGTTACATGTCATGCCCTAAGTAAAAAATTAAACCCACCTTAAAATTCCAAGACAGGTACAAAATGTACAACTATAAAAAAAACTAAACTACTAAATTAGCAAATCTGCATAAAATACAAAGGCATAGAAGGGCTACAATTCTTATTTTTTTTACACTCAAATGTATATCCAGTGGATATAGAAAAGTATATTTATTAGATGTTTAAAGAATATCTTCTGTATTTACCGCAGGGGATTTTTTTTGGCATTCCTGCGCTTTCGCCAAACTATAGTTTTTGGTAAATTCGTTACTATATTTATACAGGGTGACCCGCTCTCAGTATCATCTAAACTACCGAACTTTTTAATATTTTTCAAGAAGAGACATTATAAAAACAATAGGATGAATCCTTTTACATTAAGAGGGTCATGTTTTTCCCAAGGGCATCTGAAAAATCGGTCTGATTTTAGGGATCCTTATCCAACTTTTTAGTGTTTTCTCTTTCATACCACATTATCGTTCTCGTGGGCGAAATTTTTTTGTAAATGACTGTCGAGGGACTGATCTTTACAATCTCCGCTCCCTCCAGTGGCGTATTTAGCCCCCCCCCCTGATTCTAGGAGCTCGGGTCTAAAAGTCTAATTCCAACCTAATTTTTCATCTCACGCTTGGACTTTTAATTTAAATCTTTAAATAATGTATTCTTGGCTTACAAAGGTCTTGTAGGAAACTTTTATTTTTTAAACTTTTTCTTTTACTAGTCTTGTTTTATATAGAGATTAAGGTTTTAGACGCATATCGTTTTAGTTATTGATTTATGATGCAGTTTTAAAGGAAAACGAGTAAAAAGAATAATATTCTATACCTGGTAATTTTTCTATTATATACTTGTCTATTACGTTTTCCCTTTTTTAGAGCTATTTTAAATCAACAAAAATATAACCCAATGCAATAAAATATGTTTACAACAAAAACAAAAAACAATTACCTAGGTATTTATTTTTAAATAGAAAAATTAAAGTAAACATTTTAATTGAAACATTTTTTATGGAAGAAGTGGAGATTGACTGTGACATTGTCTCTTCGGTAGACATGCCGAACGTATGCAAATACCCACTAACGACTTCTGCAGAAGTTGCAGAGATGAGGAAGAGGAAGAAAGTATTCAACATTTTCTGTGTGAATGCCCTGGCCTCGCAAGAAGGAGGTTCACTACTCTGGGTGAATCATCTTTCGATAGCCTGGAGGAACTAAGCAACTTACAACTTGGACGGCTGAGCAGATTTCTGAACAGTAGTGGCTGGTTTGAATGAGTTGTTAAAATCCTTCCGCGGTTACGTCGCATAAACCATCAGTGATCTGATGAAGGTGGGTTCTACGGAACACGTGTGGTATCACAACGGACTAATCAGGACTACGTGAGACTGTTTGGTCAGAACCAAGGGTCTGCCACTCTTACCTAACCTAACCTAACCTAACCTATGGAAGAAGTGTGACAATTTATAATGTAAAGAATAGTGCGGGAAGAAACGAGAATACATAATGAATATACAAAACGGCACTTAAGAAGGAGTATTTCAAAATCTAAGCATTTGCACCAAAAACTGCTCTTAGATCTACGCTCCTAAAATACACGATTTCTGAAAAAATCATCAATTTTGGCGTGGTGAGCGATATTTACTTTATTTTTAATCATGAAAAACCGATCCCAAAAAACGCTAGAAATAGCTAAACATACGTCTTATGTTAAAATTTTGGATTGACACCAATATTCATATTTTTCACAAATATAAAAATATTTTTTTAAAAATAAATAGCCAGCTAGGAATATCAAAAAAAAAAAAGAAAAAAATACATTTAAAATAACAAATTTAATCAAAATATGCTGAGGGGGAGGGGTAATAATTTAATTTTCACCACTGACACCCCCCCCCCCCCCTTCGAGCATATTTTCTGGCTACGCCACTGCCTTCCTCTACCCTACATTCACCTTTTAAGTTATCAACAAAACAAACTTAATTGGTTTTGGAGACGCTACTGAATAAAGCCATTTTAAAACTTGACGAAAATTCGTTTTATGACCACCTGCTACATTGATGGTATTATCATGTTAGCTCGAAAATAACTAGAAGGGTTTATTGGCTCTAAAAATATTTTTATCCAGCCGACGAAAAGAATGTAAGATGGGATTTGGAAAAAATGGTGACTGCTTATCTATTTGACGTGGGATTTTATAAATATACCTGTCAACAAAGGTAAACTTAATCTATTCTTTTGTGTGACTACAGCACAGTACGCATTACGGATTTCTGACTGACTGCGGATGATATGTGTTGCATTGAAGTTGTAGATGGACTTTTTTTTAATTTTTATATAGGGTTTATATATAAGTCATTTTATGAACAATGGACCATTATTCGGATAAAAGCCTTTTTACATTGGATGCAATTGCAAGAAAAGATTGCGTGAAAGCATGCGCTTTGACGACGTTTTAAACAGCTGATGCAGGTTTTAAATGGGAAAACGTGCATCAGCTGATTAAAACTTCGCTGAAGCGCATGCTTCCAGGCCATCTTTCTTGCAATTGCACCCAATGTAAAAAGGCCTTAAGACTAAATGACTATTTAAAACTAGTAAAAGTAATCTTTTTAACCACCCTTGTTGTTAGTGCCTAAACCTAATTTTTCTACAATCGTCAGAAAATGAAAATGTTTGCATTTTAACGTCAGTATCTAATATAAGACATTTTTTCTTAAGGCTACTTTACAGTTTGCAATTTTTCTTTCACGCAAGAAAAGATTGCCCGGGAGTATGCAGAGAACGAGGCTAGTGATCAGCTGGCGCAATTTGTATTGCTTGCAAGAAATATAACTCCGACCCTATTTTTATTGCAATTGCAAGCGCAATTCTGGGGATTTTTGGTGATTTATGAGACACCAACCTTAATATGAAAATACCTGACATTTGTTTATGTTCCTTCTAACCTATTGTGGGTACGTTTTATTTTTGTTGATTTGCTTTGTATCCTGTAATGTTGTTATGTTAAAATAAAATGAATGCACCAAAACGCGCCGGTAAGTCCTAACCTAATGTCTTTTTATTTTAAAGGTTGGCAAGTGGTACATCACCTACGTACGACCTTGGCAAGTCATTGTACGCTATAAAACGACTTGAAATTTTTATTTCCACAATATCAATTGCTGCAAGACAACTTGAATGAAAGAAAAATTGCAATCTGTACAGCGCCTATTGAAATTATTTTTTTGCGTTCATTAGGGTAGAAAATATTTTACACATCATATACCTAGTATAAATAAATGTAGTTATTGACTGATTTATTTAATATTAAACAATGTGTGTCCAACATGAAAATGTTTATTGGTCGTTTAACTCGTGAACCCGATGTACCTTCTTATACGAAGACAAAAATATAGTATTACTATAGATAGGGGTTATCTGAGATAGTAGAATCTTTTAACACAGCAAACATACGTAAATAAGAAGTAGCAAAACGTCCCTTTCAAGATTTTCATATTCTCTTTTGAAAACGGTATCTTCTACAAAGCTAACTTAATATTAAACTAAAAATAAAAGACTTGAAATAATCGAGTCTATTTCCCAACACTATTGCAGACATACTGCGCATGTCAGGCGAATAACCTGATGGCGGAATATTTAAAATATTGTAGAAATAGGTATAATTGTTTTTTAATGTTTTATTACGTCACGGTGTGAGTCATAGTTTAGGTTCTAGTTTATTAAATTTTTTGGCAAGAATGTTGTTGTTATTCGTAGCTTGCCAGTTTGTTTATTTATGGACCATAAATTAAAATGCAGGGGCAGGGTATCAATAAATAAATTTTGTTATTGTTGAGGCCGTAAAGCATCTGTAAAATAAAAACCTAACCTCCAATTTTTTGACTCTAAAACAACGGAGTAAATATATTTTTGTACTTAATACAATTCATCCCACAGTCTGTGCACAAATACATTATTCTACAATTTAAAAAAGTGGAGTTAAGGTTTTTTCTTTATAGGTGCTTTAAGGCCTTTTTACATTGGGGGCAATTGCAAGAAAAATGGCCTGGAAGCATGCGCTTCGACGATGTTTTAATCAGCTGATGCACGTTTTCTCATTTACAAACTTCATCAGCTGTTTAAAACGTCGACAAAGCGCATGCTTTCAGGCAATTTTTGCTTGAAATTGAACCCAATGTAAAAGGGCCTTTACAGCCTCGACGACAAAACTTACTGATTAATGAGTAATAGCATGCCCATCTATTTTATAATTATGGCCCATAAATTAACAAACTGCGAATAACAAAAATATTTTTGCAATAAAAACTTAATTGGGACTAGAACCTCGACTATAACCCACGCCGTGATCTTAAAAATCACCAATATATAATTAAACCCATTTCTACCTATATTTTAAATATGCCGCCATGAAGTTATCCCCCTGGCATGCGCAGTGTGCCTGCCTGCAATAGTGTTGGGAAATAGACGCTAGTCTTGAAATAAGTATTAGTTTTTCCGTGTATTTCTAAGTACACAAATACTAAACTGCTGGACAATTGCTTTCAAGCAAGAAAAATGTCGCCTAAATTTAACAGTTAATATCTTCTGAACCAAATATGATATCGACATACAGATTTGAATGGTTGATAGATTCATCCCTTGGGAAACAATTGTTAATGTTGGATTTTCTTTAACTGTCAGAAAATTTTATATACAGGGTGTTAAAGAAGACGATGATTTTTGCTCCAATTTTAATGGCGTGTAACTTTCATAATAATATTTTAAAATTTTATCACTCTACGTCAATTGAATCACTGGTTCATAGCAAAGAAAGTAATTTGTCAAATTTTTGATATCTGCTATATTTTAAAAAATACCGATTTTTTTGGAAAACCTCACTTTATTTTAACTTATTGGTAGCTAGATCTCACTGTGCGTTGTATCGTGCAAACTTTGCGAGAGGTGATTGTACCTTATAAAAAGCTTGATTATGTTCAGTAACAATAGTTTTACCTAAATGTTATGATGTACAGTGGCGTACTTATAAACACCTATATGTCTATGGTTTATGAGTATCACAATTTTTCACGATTGTTGATATTGGAAAGTATTCGCCCCTAGATTAAGTCAATTTTTTCTTATTTTTTATTTTTTCATATCGCACTACAGGTATATTATACAGTGTGTTTACAAAATTTTAACAAAGGTACATTTTTTAATTTCATTTTTGAAAAAAAATTATTTATGAATTTCTAACTTTCTAACATTATACTCATAATCCATAGACATATAGTTATTTATAAGTCCGCTACTGTACATCATAACATTTAGGTACAACTATTGTTACTGAACATAATCAAGTTTTTCATATGGTATAAGAATCACTCGCAAAGTTTGCATGATACAACGCACAGTGAGATCTAGCTAGAAATAAGTTGAAATAAAGCAAGGTTTTTCAAAAAAATCGGTATTTCTTAAAATATAGGTAGCAGATATCAAAAATTTGGCAAATTACTTTCTTTGCTATGAACCAATTATTCAATTGACGTAGAGTGATAAAATTTAAAAATATTATTGTGAAAGTTACACGCCATTAAATTTGGAGCAAAAATCATCGTCTTCTTTATATACACTTTTTTGACAGTTAAAGAATATACAATATTGACAACTGTTTCCTAAGGATGAATTTATCAACCATTCAAAACCGTAGGTCGATATCATATCTGGTTTAGAAAATATTAACTGTTACATTTAGGCGAAATTTTTCTTGCTCGAAAGCAATTGTCCAGCAGTTTATTTGACAGAACTTCGATGGCTTTGACGTACCTGGTTAAACGGGATAGTAATTACCCAAAAAGAGATGGTAGACCCTTAAGGATATTTTCTCGGTGTGCGCAAGATAAAAATAGCAGTCTATTTTTGGCACACGCAACATTCCATTGCCCTTTTTACATAATGACATTTACAATCCTAAAATGTATCCTAAACTACGCTCAAAAAAATATTACACTGAAAAGGAAACGCAGGTGTATCGTGTCTCACCTCTTTCATGTTCATTCACCCTAACAAAGAAAAAAGGGTTGTTTTTAAAATAAGGGGAATCTTATTGATTTTAAATATGTTTTAACTGTTAAACTTCCACTTTAACTTACACCCTTTCTTGCTGAGTCACTGGGAGGTTTCCTGATGCCAAATCACAATATTCGCATAAAGTGGATGATTAAAATATACAGGGTAGTCTAGATTAGGGGTGAATGAATTAGTGAAATAATTTTGGGAGGTTTTTTCAATAAATTTTAAGTTTGGTTGTAGTGCATGATACAACTATACAAGGTATGATATCAACAGGGTGCGCAGTGGATCGTGACGTCACATTGTGACGAATCTTTGAATTGAACGCGCCGAATTATACGGCAAAGCGTAGTTTATGTTATTAAAAGGCAATTTTATATGAAATTTTTAATAAATTTATTTTAAATCATATTAGCATTAGAATTTGTACTGTGACTGAAATATTGAAACATACATTTTAGATTGATTACCGTGATCATGAAAAATTTAGGGTATTGTTTTTTTCATTTTCTTTTTCTAGAAAGTGTTGCATCGTGTAATTTTGTATTTAGTTTTCTGATATGAAAATACATCCTACATCTAAAAAATAATATTTTTGCCTTATCGGTCGGAACATAATACCGAACTTAAAAACAGAGAATATCGCAATATGGCGGTTTTTAGGCCCAAGGTGACGTCACGAAAACCTGCGCGGTATCATATCTTTCGTAGTTGTATCATGGTTGTAGTGTAATACTGCAGGAACATAAAATTTGAGAAAATATAATAACAAAAACGGACTTTATCAAATCTACGTCATGAAAAGGGCAAATTTTCAATGTTGCCAGTGTTCTTTAAAATGTGTATCGGGTGACACAAGAATTTTTTTTTTTGAAAGCAAAGATTTACAAATTTGAGGAATTAATAAATCTGTAAATTGCCATTTTTCGGCCAATTCAAACATTCAAATCCACTTCCGGTTTAACCGGAAGTTATGTCAACTTTTAGATTTTAAATGGAAACTCCTCATTTTTATTCAACAGTTACATTCTGTAAAAAATGCTCTTTTCAATGACATATCACAATTTATCATTTGTTTTAAAAATGACTGCCTATATCAATTTTCCTTTGTTTTCTAAAATGTCCATAACTTTGATAAAACAAGGTAAGTGGTAAAAAGTAGGCCATAAAAGCGGTAAAATAGTACAACAGTTCAATCTGCTTTACAATATAAAATTAACATTTTTACATCCTGTTTTTTTAAAAAACCGAAGAGGATTTCTTAATATTGGATCATATTGAACACAATGATTTGTATATAAAAATTGTGATTCCATTCTCGAAAACCAAAATTATGCGAGAATTTGTTATAACAGAAGGAAATGTGACAGGTGTCAACTGTTTAAGTATTTTTCGAAAGTATGCTAAACTTCGTCCTCTTAATGCAACTCACAGGCGGTTTTTTGTATTCTATGGAAAAGGAAAATGCACCTCCCAGCCTGTCGGAATTAATAGTTTTGGAAGTATACCAAAAAAGATTGCAACAAAACTTGGATTGAATAATCCCGAAGGATACAGTGGACATTGTTTTAGAAGGTCCTCAGCTACCATTCTAGTTGATTGTGGTGCAGATATGCAGATGTTAAAGCGTCATGGGGGCTGGAAATCCTCTTCTACGGCAGAAGGCTAAGTTGAGAATTCTTTAGAAAATAAGAAACAAATAGCAAAGAAGATCATGAGGTCAGACACGGATTAAATGATTGAAAATTCGAACGTAAAAGGCTTCATCACATCCACTTCTGGTATACAAATTTCTAACTGTAAAAAGTGTATTAATAATCTTTATAATAAACCTTAAGTGTTATATTTTAATTAATAATTGGTAATTAATTTTATAATTGTTAATAATAAATCATTCTTCTAAAAAGTGTGGTTTTATTTAACAGCAAAATTTTAATAAAACTGTTTTTTTTTCATTGCAGCACTAGTGCTGTAAAGGCATCTATTAAGATGCCCTTACAAAACGATTTACAGAACTGTAAAATTCATATTACTAAATGAAAGTAGATAAATAAATATCTTATTATGACGGAAGAGTATTCACTGTGACTTACAACTATGACGTCTAAGTGTCTCAACATTCAAAAAATGACATCCATCAATTTTCCTAAGGAGGCAGATATTTTAAAGAATTATGGTGATTCTGAAGCAGGTAAATAAATTTTAAAATTGCAAAGTGTTTGCCGGCGTGCAGACAAGATTAAAATTGAAAAAGTGTTATGCCTTCGCTGGGAATCGAATATAACTTATTCAATTTTATGTTAGTTTCCCATTATAAAACTCTCCCCGGTTTGTGAATCGCAGGAAATTTCAGACTGTTACTACTAACATAAAATTGAATAAGTTATATGACCGTAGCGCAATTAGCAGCGCGCTTGTGGTTGTGGCTTAATCGAGAGGTTCTGGGTTCGATTTCCAGCAAACTTTTTAAATTTTAATCTTGTCTGCACGCTGGCAAATACTTTTCATCTTAAAAATTATTTACAGACACCAACATACCTACAGGTAAATAAATTTTACAATTTTTGTGTTCATTGTTTATACAGAGTGGCCCGCTCTCAACGCAAGATTCTATAGCATCTAACTAAACTACCCAACTTTTTAACATTTTCCAAAAACAGAATTATAAGAGGCTTGTATCTTTGTGGCGGCCCGTGTGGTGTGACAATAACGTTTTTAATTATTTTATACAGGGCGTTCAAAATAGTCGGGGAAAATTCAATATAATTTCTTTTATTAATGGAACACCCTCTATTGTCGGGTCACAAAAATAAATTTAATGATAATTTTTGACTAACCAGAAAGTTTGACTTTTACATACATGACATTGGCAGAAATAATTCTCTCACGATTATACTGGCCAGGTTACCTTAATTTTTAATTTCATCATGCACCTTTGATTATGCATATCTACATAATGCTTGGCAATGTCAAACTTGCTGGTTAGTTAATTCTGGTTAAACATCTTTGTGAAACCCAACATTGGGTGACACAAAAAAGTGCCCCAAATTTTTTCCGTAATTTTAGAAGTAAAGATTTAAAAATGTGATATATTCATAAGTGTGTAAATTGTCATTTTTCGACCAATTCAAACCTTAGAAGTAAGTAAATAAAGTCAATTTTTGAATTATAAATGGAAACCTCTTATTTTTATTGGACTCTCAAATTCTAGAAAAAATTCTCTTTTTAATGACATATCACACTTTATCATTTGTTTTTAAAATGACCACGTAGAACAATCTTTCTCCACGACCATTACTGAATGCAATAATTCCAAAATCATTTTTGATAATAGAATGTAAAAATTCTCGCTCTTGAGTTGGAGTATTTATTCTGAAACACTTGCTTCTTATGCGTTTTGCGTGTATTTTCATTCCATAATAAGATACGAAATGAATATTCTGTAATTGATCTAAACGACATAGGTTGCCATGAATTTCGGAACTGTCAATGTCAGCAGACAAATTTTAGTGCAAGTCAAAATATGAGTGAAAACTCGGATGAATCAGATATGGAACTGGATAATACTCCACCTGAAATTACAAATATTGCGAATAGTATTTTTGGTCGTGGAGAAAATATAGTCTGCTACTCGGTTAGAATGAAAATTCGATACTCGTGGTTTCCACTCGGATTAAATTTTCATTCCAACCTCGCTACAGAATCTACTATTCTTTGTTTTTTAAAATGTCCATAACTTTAATAAAGAGTAGGCCATAGAAACTTTAAAATGATTTATTTTAACCTACTCTATAATATAAGTTTGACGCGCTTGTGAAAAATGTATCCGTTAAGACTATTTTATTTACCACCTATTTTTTTAAAAAACAAAACCGAATTTCTCGATTTGGGGGAAGAGGAGGGGGAAGTCATGACTAACTCCGGAAAAGAGGATTTCGTCTACGGCGCTTTTTCTTTGTTTTTAAATCTGCTTTTAATTAAATTGGTATATTTGGTCGACATCACTACAAGTAAAATATAAAAAATATATAAGTATATTTTTTATTTTGAAAAGTGTATTGATAAGCCAAAAAAAAGGTTTTTGGGCGTGGCACCCAAAAAATTTTCTTCGCGCTTTTCCTTTGCTCTACCTGAAAAATTAAACGAATAAAAAAAAGGTTTGTATAAAAATGATGGAAACTTCATTATACTTTTTGGAAAAATATCATATTATTATTAAAATATTCTAGGCCGAGATCTTTCTCGATTTAAATCCATTCAAAAATAAAAAATTTTACTTTAAAAATATTGCCGCACCAAGGAAGGCGAACGGATCATAGGGTCCGACAAGCATTGTGTCGTACCGCTTACCAGTCTAGCAGGCCGGGGGAGGAAAGCTCGATTTGTTCTTTGATCTACATATATCGCCTTCTTTCTATAGGCCGTTTAACAGTTGGCAATTTTTCTTTTATGCAAGAAAAGATTGCCCAGAAGTATGTCCAGAACGAGGCTAGTAGGCTAGTGATCAGCTGGCGCAATTTGTATTGCTTGCTAGAAATATAACACTAGGCCGCTTTACAGTTTGCAATTTTTCTTTCACGCAAGTTGTCTTGCAGAGATTAATATTGCGACAATAAAAGTTTCAAGTCGTTTTACAGCGTGCAATGACTTGCCAAGGTCGTAGGTGATGTGCCACTTGCCAACCTTTAACATAAAAATATATTAGGTTAGGACTTACCGGCGCTTTTTTGTGACTTCATTTTAACGTGACATTATTATAGGAAACTAAAGCAAATCAACAAAAACAAAACGTACCCACTATAGGTTAGAAAGAACATAAACAAATGTCCGGGATATTTATATTAAGGTTGGTGTCTCATAAATCACCAAAAAATCCCCAAAATTGCCCTTGCAATTGCAATAAAAATAGGGTCGGAGTTATATTTCTTGCAAGCAATACAAATTGCGCCAGCTGATCACTAGCCTCGTTCTCTGCATACTCCCGGGCAATCTTTTCTTGCGTGAAAGAAAAATTGCAAACTGTAAACGTTTTTTAAATTCTTTTTTGATTTTATGTTTATATACTAATTTTTTCGGACTTAATAATACTAATTATTATTGTTTTTGTAAAAAAGCATCTTAACCCATTAACGCCCAGAATTATTTTTTGTTAGTTATTTTACATATTTTTACTTTTCTGAGTTAATATGAGTAGGAATGCACAAAAAAAAATATATTTTACAAAATGTCTTACGTCAGTTTTTAAGAAAATGACTGCTACCATATGGTATCACTGGGCGCATATGATACTGTAAAATACAAATACTTACAATTTTAAAAATACATATTTATTTATGGAATTATTAAAAGTAAATTTTTACATTGTGTGATAATTGGCAAAACAGACTACACAAAGACCTACATCACACTTAGAACACATTGTTCTACCAAAACTCTTGCATTCATTTCCAGCGCAACGGCGTCTATTACATAAAGCAACGTAGTGATGCATACCGTCATATCGAATATCGAATACCTGGCAGAAGTGTGCGTGAAACAGACGTTTTTGCAGGACCTGCCGATTTTGCCGGTACACCATAACGTGCTAAGTATACTTGGACCAACTCTCTTCTAAACTCTATGTTGGAGGTTTTGTTGTGATTCTTCCTATACAGAAACCATGTATTGTTTATTGCTGCATGATATCGTTGACAAAAAATATCTCAAAAATGTCTGTACAAGACATTTGTTCGAACCGCTTGTCATCTTTTACTGGAAATGAGCGGGCTCCAGGTTCAATGTCGCCTTTAATCCAGACAGTATCTGGTTTCTAAGCTAGACGATTTCGAATCCAGTCGTTGTTCTCTGATTCTGGATAATACGTATCTTTTGAGGTCAATGCAGAAGATGATTCGGTTACGGATTGATTAGCCGGCGCTGAAGATGATTGGTTAGGACTTTCTGCAGAAAAGTCGTCATAATTATTGCCTAAACGTGTATTATTCGTCAATTTTATTTCCACAGGTGCACGTAATTGTCGACCTGTTAAGTTATTTAGCATGCCTCCGTCATCTTCGTCAGCGAAATCTTCATTGGTGTCGACATTGGGATCAGGGGGCTCGATAAATATTTCGTCTATTTGATTTTCCGCATCGTTATTAGCGTATGCTATGTCTAAAGCTTCAGACAATGAAAATCCATGTCTGTCAAAAAAATATATATATATAGCGTAACCGCCCAGTGATACCATATGGTATCAGTATGTTTTGCGCCCATTTTGTAAAGTCAGGTCAATTTTAAAAAATACGATATACGTTATAGAGGGCTTTAAATATATATCTTAGTCAATATCAATACTTGTATTCAAGAAAAAATATACTATCACTAAAAAACTATACTTACTCAAAGCGAATGTCCAAATTTTTCTATTGACGTAAAATGGACGATGAAAAAACACGTGTTTTTTTGCTTACAAATATCGGCAACTATACTTAAAGACTTAAAACACAACAGAAGATGCTTCCCGCAACTAACGCACTCGTCAGAATTATTATCCCACTACCACCCACAAAATGGTCGATGTCTTAGTAATAGCTGATTTAGCGATACCAAACGGTATCACTGGGCGTTAATGGGTTAAGGATATGAGGAGCATGGGCGCCCATCTCGTCCCAATGAACGTGGCTTACTGGGCGCTCATGATTGGGGGCCCCGGATTGCGTAACGGGCCCGGGGCTCCCTAAAACCAAAAATAGGCCCTGTTTGTTTTCCTGAATGAAGAAAATATACACAATGAATTTTCACGCTCTGTATAATATGACGCGGAGATTCCCAATGATTCAGGTGAGATTCTAACAAAATCGAAACACGACGCGCAGTCGTTCGCTCAGTCTCGTTCAAAACGCTTGCGTGTGGTGTCACTTTCGCCGCTCTATTCATTCAGTACGCGAACTCGATCCCACGATATTTGACTGAATTGATTTTGCGGTTTTGTTGTTTCAGTTCGATACTATAACAGGTGTGCTGCGTGCTAGAAAAGGTGGTGACAACAACTATGGCCTTATAACCCCAAAATCAAAACTTCAAATGGCAGACGAAGTTGTGGTGGTTCCACTGAAGAAGGTTATTTTCGATATTTTGTTATTGCAGCTAGGTAAGTTTAAGTTGGCACAGTTTTAGTTTAAGGTCGTAAATAAATTCCAGTTATGGCATTCATAATTTACGTATGTATTTCGTATAGCGATTTATAATAGTAATGACTTATGACTTTGGCATCGTTTCTTTTATTTTGTATAGTTGTCATCAGAACAAAAAAAAAATGTTTGTGTTTGTTTTTCGTTAAACCATTACTTACTCTTATTTGTTACTATAAATTAAGTTCATCATAAAATATACTCATGCTATGCTCTCCGCTGACCAGTCGTGGATCCAGGATATTGCTGAAGAAAGGGGGGGGGACTAAAAATGTGACATCTAAAAAAATATTGACCCTGCAATTTTCAAGGCTCAAAGTACACATAACACCCATTTTGTAAGACTCAGTCCAGAGCTGTGAAAGTTACTTCAGAAAAGTAACTAGTTACTTTTTCAATACTTTTGCACAATAGTTACTTTTACCTAAAAGTAACTTAGTTCTTAGTTACTTAATTAAAGTAACTTGTTATAGTAACTAAGATACTTTTACAGTAACTAGTTACATTGATTGTAACTACGATAATTTAAAAGTAACTAAGATCCTTTTAAAGTAACTAGTTACATTGATTGTAACTACGATACTCTAAAAGTAACTAAGATACTTTTAAGTAACTAGTTATTTTAATTGTAATTACGACACTCTAAATGTAACTAAGATGCTTTTGAACTAGATACCATAAATTGGCCAGGTAGTGATAACATGTAAATGAAAAGTGTATAACGAATACGAATTTATTATACTTACAAACTTAATACATTTCTAATAAAAGTAAAAAGAAAAGATAAGTAACAAAAAACCTATTAAATAAATATAAGTAACAAATCTAAATAAATATAAATGAAGTAACAAATCCAAATATACTAGAAACTTTTATAAGGAACCAAAAAAATTCAGAACGTTTTTAAAATGCCCCGTTGGCATTTAAAAGTACCAACCTTTCAAAATTCTCATCTAAGAGGGCACGTCTGCGAGGAGCATTATTGAAAGTAGCATATGAAGACAAACGCTCTACGGGAGCTGAAGAAGGCAACGGGTTGTTATATTTGAGAAAAACCTTGTTAATGTCAGGATATTTTGTCGCGACTTGCCGCTCGTCCCTTCGTGAAAATCTGATTATAACGGCCGCCGATCGTCCCTTGGTCATCATCTGATGGATGGCACGTGTGCATTAGTGGTATCCTAGAGAAACTTTAAAAGTAGGTACCTAACTTAGTTACTTTAAAAGTATGTAACTTAGTTATTTTAAAAGGAACTTAGTTACTTTAAAAGCATCTAAATTACTTTTAAAGTGTATAGTTACTCCTAAAAAGTAACTAGATACAAGTTACTTTTCAAAAGTAACGAAGTTACAATTCCTTTTGGCATGATTTAAAAAAGAACTAAGTTACTAAGTATTTAGTTACTTAAGTTACTCACAGCTCTGACTCAGTCCCAGGGGACAGTAACATCTCTTTTTTAGATTGCTGTCAGTTTCGAATCTTTGAGAATGATAATACTGCCAGATCCTTGTCATTAGGGCATTCCTGATCCTTGGCAAGATTGCTGGCAGTACTCGTTATTCGTGGCAAATTCGAAACTATGCTTGTTGGTCTAATCCAGAGGTTCCCAAACTTTTTTTCTATAGTCCACTTTAAAAATTTTGCTGGTTTCTGTAGACCCCTGCAGCTCCATTTCTACCATATTTCCAAAACTCGACAGAAAATGTGAAGATTAGATCTAACTATGAACATTTGCGTTGCGGCTGAGTTCCAACCACGAATTAACAGTTATCGAACAAAAAATGAGAATTTATTGCTTAATTAGTTAATTGATTATGCTGTAAGTGGATATCAAAAAAGTAAAGTTGACCAATCAAAAAAGGAACTCCATCCAACTTTACTTTTTTGACATCTACTCACAGCACAAGAAACCAATCGAAAATAAAAAGAAAAATAGTATATTTTCTTCTTGTGTTGTATTTATTCAAATACAGGATGTTCCACCGGGAACCGAATCGATCTATATATAGAAAACTATACATAGGAAAATTTTGGAAATTTGACAGATGCTGATGGGGGCGACCGGGCTAAAATATTTTCATAATGATGGAAGTGAGTGTCAACTTGCTTATTTTAAATGGGCACTCTATATATTATTACATTTTTGCATTCTACGCAAGATTCTAGGCAGATTTTGTATACCTATGTTGTTTTTGACATATTTGAATTTTTATGTCAAAAATGACGTTTGCAAGCCTTAGAATATTTATCAATTTTTTCTATAAAGAAGCCTTATTTATTTAATTTAAGTGGGATTCCTTGTTAAAAAGGACCTGCTTTAATAGATATTTTATAATATTTTGATAACTATTAATACAGGGTGTTTAAAAAATAAGATTAAAAATGAAATTGAAAAAACTGTCAAAAGTCCTGATTTTCAAATGGAAACACCCAAATTTCATAATTATTTCTTATTTAGCATTAAAAATAAGGGTAAGTTTGTATAAGATTGTATATCCCAAAAATTCTTAGTTTTCGAAATATTGCCAATTTAATATTTTTATATGGCGATTTTGCTGCAGATTTTAAGTTCAGTTACTCTTAGTTGGCTATGGCGGCGTTGAAAAACAATCAAATGCTAAAAAAATCTATGAAGCTGTCACTACATACCCTGTATTAATAGTTATCAAAATATTATAAAAAATCTATTAAAGCAGGTCCTTTATAACAAGGAATCCCACTTAAATTAAATAAATAAGGCTTCTTTATAGAAAAAATTGATAATTATTCTAAGGCTTGCAAACGTCATTTTTGACATAAAAATTCAAATATGTCAAAAACGTTTAGACATAGGTATAGGGCATGGTATACAAAATCTGCCTAGAATCTTACGTAGAATGCAAAAATGTAATAATATATAGGGTGCCCTATTTAAAATAAGCAAGTTGACACTTACTTCTGGTATAACCGGAAGTGCCACCATTATGAAAATATTTTAGCCCGGTCTCGCCCATCAGCATCAGCATACTGTCAAATTTTCAAAATTTTCCTATGTATAGTTTTCTATATATAGATCGATTCGGTTCCCGGTGGGACACCCTGTATGTAATTATTACACTATTAATGTTATCATATTACATTGTAAGGTTTACATTATTTGTAATATGATAACAGTCGTAATATAATTAAAATTAAAAATTAATAACGTAACTTAACTTCTATAATGGCAATCAGAAAATAGTCATTATTTTAATGGGAGGGATGTGCTTGATGGATTGACAACAAGTTATCAATATTTGTTAGGAATAACCGCAAATCTCCCCGTTCTGTGATATTCAATATGTTTCTTTTTTTGTTAAAAGGTTTGTAACGACACTAAAACTTTTTCAACAAGATATGACGAGGAAAACGCTATCAAAAGCTTTCTCGCAATTCCCCACAGTCCAGAATATTTTTCGGGTATTTCTGCCTGCAGCCAAAATGTTTGACACTCTCTTTTAAATTTCACCTTTAGCTCCTCATTAGTGCTAAGCTCGAGTAGCTCCCTCTTGTAATACCACATTCTCCACTTCCGTTTCATCAAATGGATTTATGATCCATGGTGGTATTTCCATCGTCAGAACTCAGAATATCTTCAAATCTGATTTTGAATTTATCATGGAATCATATTGAATATGCAAGTTTTTTCAAGTTACAGTACCTGAGCTTCCTAAAATATTATCTGCCTACATTAATATGTGAAGTTAAGCCAACATTTTAGTTCTTCACTATCAAAATCAGATAAATTTTCGTGGACCCCCGCTTACGAATTGTCTCGCGAATTGTGAACCCCCATTTTTTTGTCACGCCAACGTAGACCCCTGTCGAGTTTCCCGTGGACCCCTGGGGGTCTTTGGAAACCAATGGTCTAACTAGGGTTGCCACCTCTCCGGGTGAAACCCGGAGACTCCAGGTATTGATATGGGGCCTCCGGGCTCCGGTTTACTAGTTGCATTCTCCGGATTAAACCACATTCACGAAAAATAAAAAAATGAATTTTTTCCTATATACCTATATGCTAGGAAAAAGTTAAACTCTTAGCAACGGCATAACAACAAAGGCCGAGGTTATGTCATCAGTTATACTCTTCTTATAAATATACTAAATCTATCCTTAAGACTTTAGAAATGTGCTCACTAAGAGTGGCTGACATAAGTGCGTACAGCGCTGATAATGCGTCATTAAACTACGGCATTCATAACTATATCTATATCTATCAAAACCTAATCAATGAAAATAAAGGGTTTGTGAAAGCTAACTGTAACTGCCATGTAATTCATAATGCTGGGCAGAAATGCCTGTAAAGTACTATCTTTTGATGTCGAAAATTTAATATTAAAAATGTATACAGAGTTTTCAAACAGTGCTAAAAAATCAGAATCCTTAAAAGAGTGTTTTGATTTTTTAGACATTGAATATCAAAAAATGATAAGGCACTTTACCACAAGATGGCTTTCATTATATGTTGCTCTTGAACGTTTATTACGATCTTGGCCAGCAGTAAAAAAATATTTTTTAGAACTAGGTAAGGAAAACTGCCAAAAAAACATATGGAGTTTTTTTAAAAGTCAAGACAGTGAATTAGAAAATGATTTAAAACCTAACACTTCCTTTTCTGAATGTTATGTTTACTTTCTGCACCATTATATGCATATATTAAATACACATATACTTAAATTGGAGAGTAATTATGTAACAAGTTTAGAATTACATAATATAATGTTAGATTTAAAGGACCAAATAGAACAGCGGTTAAAAGATCAATACCTTACATCATCTGAAAAACAAACATTTGTAAAAGAAGCTTGTTTAGTTTACCAAAGGACATTGGATTACTTAAATCCGTATTATAATTTTGAAAACTCTCCTGTTAAATATTTTGTGACTTTAAAAACCGACATAGATAAAATATGGTGTTAGATATTTCAAAATGCAGATATGCCTCAATTGTTCAAAATTGTAGGCAAAATTCTGCCAATTCCTATAAGCAACGCTTATCCAGAAAGGATATTCTCATGAATGGTTAATCTGTGGACTGATGAACGTAACCGAATGAGAGTAGCTTTGGTAAAGACAGAATTATGCACTAAAGTAAATTTTAAAATGCAGATATGCCTCAATTGTTCAAAATTGTAAGCAACATTCTGTCAATTCCTATAAGCAACGCTTATCCAGAAAGGATATTCTCATTAATGCTTAATCTGTGGACTGATGAACGTAACCGAATGAGAGTAGCTTTGGTAAAGACAGAATTATGCACTAAAGTAAATTTTAATATGACCTGTCAAGAATTTGCTCAATATTTAGGGAAAGGTGGACAAAAGACTTTATTAAGAGCATGCCAAAAGAATACCAAATATATAGCTTTAGCTCAAGAGTGTCTAACAACGACACAGATGGCGCTCCGTGCCACATCTTACTGGTGTGTCCCACCAAGTGCTGCCTTAAGTAGCTTCGAGATCCCTTTTCTTTTCGTCGGATCCTAGCTCTACTGATGAGTCATGATATGACGAAACGCATTTAGAGATGGATTTGGCGAAATGAAAAGGAAAATCTTCGTCTTTATATAGCTTTAAATTTAAAAATATTTTAAAAATTTGAAGTAATGAATACAGCCATGCAATTATTATATAAAAATAAAAAAAGACACCTACTAAGTCCTTTTCATTTTTTTTTTGGTCATAAATCTCCGGGTCAACTGATCTTTAAAAGTGAAGAATATAAACACACAAGTCGCTAAAGGGTCTAGAATATAGACAAACCTTTTCTAATATAATAAATTTTATTATGGATATTATTATATCCAAAACAAAAACAATAAATCCATATTCTATTATTTAGATTCACGAAACTTAATCGATTCTATCTAATGATGTCATCTTTACTTTATTTTTAGTTGCTTTGGCTGTTGTTGAACTTTTAAATAAAATAAAAATAGCCGTTAGTAATGAACTTGATTGTGCTTTAAGTCTAAACGCTGAACTGGCCGACTTGACAGCAGTAAAGATAAATATTGCTTAACGCATAAATTGACCTAGGTTAGGCACATTCACTGTAATTTAGTAATCAAGTAATCACTTAATTTATTAGCTTTCGGTATGGTCGAGTGCATTATACTATTAAAGCCCTCCGTTGGGCTTTTTAATATTAATATAAACTATACGCGCAGATATAAAATCGGTTCGTAGACGCTGGGTAGAAGCCTATTTTCTGTAGACTTTAACATTGACTTTCAAAATGTAAAGAATACCGGAACAGTGTTAAAAACGGACAACCTATATTTGGAGACGAACGTCGCCGCCCGCCGCCTCCTGGATTATTCTAATCTCAAACATGTCATGCCGCGTTGGATATTACAATAGACAAAGTATTTCATTCATAAAGAAGATATTGTGTGTACGTGTCAAAGGCACATTGGCGATAAAAGTAAGTCTCGAAGAGGGGATCGGGGGAAATGGATGTATTCGAAAGTCAGTTACTACTTGTAAAGTGCTACGGCCACAGTTCGTCAGGCCACGAACATAGCTGATTTTGTTTGTACCTGTGATTTGTTATGGCCTAATTTTTGTACACTTCAAATTGACGTGCCATTTAATCACCATATACAAAATGCTTACTTTAAATAATGCATACTGAAAACGATCTAACGCGTCGGTAACGCTGTATTGCTATAACAATTTTATAATTAGTGTCTGTTTGAAGGTTGGAGACAATGACGTTTATTGAACGAACGTAGAGTTTTGGACTTGCATTGTCTTTATTTGTTTTGAATTACAATGGTTGGTATCTCCAGTTGTCTTCAGGTGAATACTGGTGGCAACACTGACGGTACTAGATATGCCGGCGAGTACGAGCCCATGTTTATCCAGTGGCGTGCATACAATATAGGCAAAGAAGTATTGCCTACCCTGTGAACAATGATACAAACGCATACAAAAATTACTTCTTTCTATTCAAATTTTAATCCGTGTAATATCTGACAATATTTTTATGTATGTAGAGGACCGGGACCGAAAAGTTAATCGTACATCATTTCCACGAACGCATTTGTTGCCCATTATTCGTAAATTGAATCGGTGTATAAGCATCCTGTATGACCCTCCGAAAAGCAGATGATTTCACATTATGTTAGCCCTTTATGGGAAAGCAAACGCACTGTTTTATACGAGTGGAAGCGAGCTAGAGAGGCGGTAGGCAGTAAGATAGAAAGATATGCAACAAATACAACTGACACGCGACCTGAGCCTTCGTCAGCCATTTGCCCGTGTTTGTTAAGTGCATTGGTGCCAATCTTCAAGTTTCGTTCTTATTGGGACTTTTGTCGTAGTTTCAAAAAATACTACGCGTTCTCGATATAAAACATGTCCCTATAGGTATAGTTTGATAATTAGGTTACTTAAGATCTTAATTAATAACGTAAAATAAGAAGTACTTTTATGATGATTTAAGATTATTTTTGCTAATAACTAAGTATCTTATATTATAATTTACATAATAATTTTACATAATAATTGACTTCTTTTTTTAACAATATATTGGTTTAATCAAGTTGATTATATAAGTAACGTGAAATGACATGTAAATTTATATTACAAACAAATAAAGAAGTTTTAAAAGTAAAGTAAGTAAGTTGATGATAGATTTAAAATCTGAATATAAAACGCATGTGGATAAAATTTATTCTTAATAATATTAGTATTTTCGACCTTTGTCTGCTTTTGCTAAAAGAGTCGCGCGACGCCGTCCGTTATCGGAAAAAAAATTGGAGAAATGTACCTACATGTCCACGTACGCGTAATTTAAGTGTAGTTGCGATGTTAACTGTGTTGAAAATTATTAAAGTCAATTGTTTTGAAATGAAATGTGCCTACCCTGTTTTAAACGGCTTTGCACGCCACTGTGTTTATTCCCCATTTAAATATTTTGTTGCTTTAGAGGTCGCTTCTCTCTGCATGCTCGTCTTGGCACGAGATCTTGCGTAGTATGTTCTCGTTTAAAATCGGTCCGGTGAGGCGGCCTGACAGCGGATATATTCTTATACTTGAGAAGATTTTTACATGATCGTTCGGCAAATTTAGTCAGTTCAGATGTCCTTACCCAACAACCCATCTCAACGCCCTGTATACAGGGTCCTGCACCTCACCTCCCGTCTTCTGTAGCTCACTTATTAATTAAGTTAGGATTATGACGTTTTGCAAGCTTTACCTGTATCCTAGGGTGCATTTCAGGAAAATATTTTTGTTTATACAGGGTGTTCCAAAAAAGTGTGACGTCATAAGGATATGTTTTTTAGATTACATGCCATATATTTTCTTACTTATTTGGATGCACCTTGTGGTTGCTTACATACCCCTAAAATTTTAATGAAATCGGTTCAGTAATATAGGCGAAAAAAATAAAAATTAATAAAAAAAAAATTAATAAAAGTTAAAAATAATGTCTTGTTAATAAAATTATACAAAGGTACTTAATAAATAAGGTCTCACAGTTTCGTTGACCAAGTTTTATTAATACGAATTGTACAGGGTGTCCAAAGTTTAGTGTCAAACTTTGCAAACTTTAAAGCAATTTATTTTTCTTATTTCAAATTGGAACCCCTGTATATTTTTATGTCATTCGATGCAAAATTAAAATTTAAACATTTGTTCTAATTACAACCCTATCGTAATTTATAACGCATTAAGACTTATTTACAGGAAACTCGTTTTATCAACCTTTCCACCAGTCATTATTATATAATAAATATCAAAGGTGGCTTTGAAAAACAATTTATTGATATTAAAGTTTACTAAAAGGACCAATAAAAATTCTTTTCGCATGCTCCTAATATAAAAACATATCTACGAGCTCTTCTTGGTTGTATTCCATCACAAAAAATAATATAGCTTAAATAATTAATACTAATCTAACAATATTTGAAACTATAAAATAACTAAAGTCAAAATGGGCTTTTGTCACTTCAATAAACTTTAATAAATTATTTTTCAAAGCCACCTTTGATATTTATTACATAATAATGACTGGTGGAAAGGTTGATAAAACGAGTTTTCTGTAAATAAGTCTTAATGCGTTAGAAATTGCGATAGGGTTGCAATTAGAACAAATGTTTGAATTTTAATTCTGCATTGAATGATATAATAATATACAGGGATTCCAATTTGAAATAAGAAAAATAAATTGCTTTAAAGTTTGCAAAGTTTGACACTAAATTTTGGACACCCTGTACAATTCGTATTAATCAAACTTGGTTAACGAGATTTTAGGACCTTATTTATTAAGTACCTTTGTAGAATTTTAATAACTAGGCATTATTTTTATTTTTTATTAATTTTTAAAACCAGTGGTGCAAAACTGATTTTTTTTAGTTTTAATTTCTTTCGCCTATAATACTGAACCGATTTAATTAAAATTTTAGGAGTATGTAGTCAACTACAAGATGCATCCAAATAAGTAAGAAACTATATGGCATATAATCTAAAAAAACATATCCTTATGACGTCACACTTTTTTTGGAACATCCTGTATAAACAAATATATTTTCCTGAAATGCGCCCTAGGATACAGGTAAAGTCTGCAAAATATCAAAATCCTAACTTAATTAATAAGTGAGCTAGAGAAGACGGAAGGTGAGGCGCAGGATCCTGTATATAGAATTCTTAAATGTAAGGTTAGCATCTTAACGTTTGCAAAACATGAAATTATAAAGGGTGATTCCTAAGTTGGTAGGTACTTCTTTTTAAACTGTGTATAGCATAGAAGGCATTAAAATAAACAACATTTTTAAATACCTTTATTCAAAAAAATTAAAAATAGGCGAGATACACAAGTAAAAAATCTAAATGCGGGCCTGGTCACCAAAACGTAGCCTGCAATACTTTATGTTGTTTGTCTTATCTCTTATTAGTCATTCAATTTACGGGTGGTGTCACCAATTTAAAATTAACTTGCTTCAAAAAAACACACCGCAGCGTATTGCCAAATAACTCACCACCGACCCGTAAATTGCATAACTAATAAGAGATAAGACAAACAAGATAAAGTATAGCAGGCTACTTAGATTTTTTACTTCTGTATCTCGCCTATTTTTAATTTTTTTGTAAAAAGGTTTTTGAAAATGTTGTTTATTTTAATGCCTTCTATACACAGCTAAAAAAGAAGTTTCAACTTAGGAATCACCCTGTATAAATCTCTTTAGCTGATCATTTATTTCTGATACTGGGAATGATAAAGTTTGTACAAACACACAATAGACACGTACATAACAGTCGGATACGTTTGTGTACATTTGTCATTTAAATGATCCCTTATTTATTGTCTGTGACATATTTATTTATTGTGTGGTATATTGATTTCAGTGGGGTGGCCTATATTGTTCCTGTTCGTCTGGGGGAGTCCATACCAGAGGGGATTCTTCTGCGACGATGACAGCTTACGACATCCTTTTCACGAGTCAACTGTGCCGAGTTGGACCCTGTATCTAACTGGATTCGGGTTGAACATCATTACGGTAAGTGAAAAATGCTCTTAAAAGTATACGTGTACGTTGTACAAATTGTGCGGATTCCAACAATGCAGGGGCCCGATTCTTAAAGCCCTTATAATTAATAAATGCATTTATAGTCTGTTTCAGGAAGGTGTAGAGTAATAAAATCTCATAAGGTATGCAAAGTCACTACAGAGTGACCGAACAGACCCAATTTAAGCCACTTTTATAATTTGGCATTGATTGCATTGCAAAATTCTTTATTTTCATCAAGGTTATTCATTCACAAACACTGAAAATAGCATTATTAAGCATTACAAAAAATACAAAATACCAAAAATACATTATACAGAAATTAAATTAAAAAAAAACATAATATACTTGTCATCGGAGGAACTGTCATCTCTTCTTAACGTTATAATTAACGGGTCGACGCCGACGGTCCGATCGATCAGGTGGTCAAGATCCCACCTTTTCTCCTCTTCTTTAATGGCATGACTGCTTTTCGCTAGTTCTCTGGCGTCCCTTCCTTAATGGCTTGATCAAACAGTAGCTCAACGTCTTTCATTTTGAATGTCGTGTTGTGTCTTGCTACAAATCCTTTCACTTGCGCCCATATATGTTCTATAGGATTTAGTTCGCAATGGCGGTGTGCGCAACACAGTTTCATGTTGTTAAGCTACATATATCTTCCACGGCATATTTCATAAAACGATATTTATGTAAATTTGCTATAGCTAATAGTTCCTTCTTTTATCAAATTATCTTCTTTTTTTTTGGGTAGTTATCATAAATAATTTAATGCACAAAATTACCTGCGCATATGGCCAACATCGAAATTGAGCCGAACTAGACGGAATTTCCCATTTTATTACTCTGCACGTTTCTGAAATAGACTATAAAAGTGTTTATTATTTATTCTATTTATCAATTATTATAACATAACAAGGTAATATAAATAAAAGTGAATCTGCAAAACTAAATCTTTAAATGCAGAATCTATGATTTGGTGATGATACTTTTAGACTTTGTAATGAAAAATAATTGTACAGGGTGAGTCAACGATAGAGTAAAGTTTATTTTCTCCTTTATCTTAAGAATAAGATTAAAATTCGAAATATAAAAGTTGTAGAGATCATTGAGGTGCATATTTTGAAATTATACTGGAGTATACGGGGTGGCCCAAAAAAACGTGGCGAATATAACTTAGGTTTTTTAAATGGAACACCCTATATATTGTATTATTTTCTAATTCCCTGCTAAATTCGACACTAGTTTGTATGAAACGTTATGTCAAAAATAAAGGCGCAAAAAATTTAAAACCGAAACTGAAAATTTCGGTTATTTTCGGATATCTTTGAAGTTATTCGAAATATTTACAATTTTTTTTTACAAAATTTTTAAGCCCGAAAATACCGCAACTTTGCCTCAATTTAACCATCTTGGTATTTTTTATCGTTCTCGAGATCCCCTTGTACGCACATGAATTTGTAGCACCCTGTATACATACGTAATTAACTCCCGTAAAATAATAATAGCTAATATTGTTACTATCGGAAAGGTCATTAAACAGTTCCCCTTAAAAAATGAGTAATAATTATTATCAATCATCTTAAAATCGATAGAAACATAAATATGGACCAATATGATGATTGCCTGTTGTTTCCAAGAGTAGGATTATTGCGATGATAAATTAGATTAATACTTAATTTATCAGCTTATTCCTAAAATAAGTACAGGCATAATATTAAAACATATTTACCACAATTTGGATTTAAAAAAAATAAATCGACACAAAATGCTATTATTGCTATTTAACAAAACAAATATATATTATGATGCATTAGATAATAAAAAACCTTCTATTTGTATTTTTCTGGATTTAGCAAAAGCATTCGATACAGTGAGTCATAATTTATTGTTGGAAAAAATTGAAAATATTGGATTTAGAGGAAAACAATTTGAATTAATTACAAATTAACTAAGAGATAGACCAACAACTTATGTTTAAATAAATAAAGAAAGAAGCTATCCTAAAGTAATTAACTATAGTGTTCCTCAAGGAACAATTTTATGGCCATTATTTTTAAATTTCTATATTAATGATTTATTTAATGTAAATTTTCTTTCTTTTGAATTAGGCGATCCTTAGTCATGCGACACCCCCCAAGGGCTATCAATCCTTGGCTTATTGCCATTGCATGACCTACCGATTGGGGAGTGTGTACCTTCATCCGCACCCCACGAGATGTCCGATCTCATCCGGCCTGGTTACCGGCGTGAATGGGGTGGGTTTGGAGATGATACCTTTTACACTCTTCCCTGCATTCTTAAGTCCACTAAATTTCGGATATACTTTTTTTATTGTACGTATGCCCACTCCGGGAATCGAACCCGGTTCGCCGCGGTCGAATGCCAGTAGCTCTACCTCTTAGCCACAACCGCGGTTAAATTCAAAGTTTTGGTATGATAAATATTTATTAACAATTAATTTTGATAAAACTAATTATCTTTCTTTTACTTAAATCCAAATAACATACCATAAAAAATGAATGGTATTAAAATAAATGATGACATCAAATATTGAAAGTTAATCAAGTAAAATATTTAGGAATAATCTTTGACAGTAAATTAAATTGGAATTTTCACATATAATATTTGATTAAAAAATTAAGAAGTTTACAATTTTTAGAAACATTAAAAAAAAATTGAACGTAAAACATATGGAAATATTATATTATGCATTAGTTAAAACTTATTTAAATAACGGAAATTTAGGCTAGGGAGGAATAAATAAAACTTTAGTTAAAAAAATATAAATATTACAGAAAGGGTTTCTAAAAATTATATTTAATAAAGATTATCTTTATCCTTTAATAAAATTATATTCTAAAAGAAAAAAAATTAACGTTAGACAACTTTACATTTATAACATGTTAATATACATATTTAAAAATAAAAATATACAATTTAAAAACTATAATCATAATACCCGTTATAAAAATGAAATAATAAAACCTAAAATAAATAAGTCCATAGGACAAAGAAATTTCAAATATGTATTTATGTTTTTATTTAAACGATTATTTACCAACAGAAATTAAAAAATATATTTCATTAAAAAAATAATCATGAATATTCGAAACAGATAATTTAAAAATATTTTTGGAAATGTTTTAATTAATAGTGTTATAAATAATATATTTTTCAAAATTTTCTTATACCTATATCTTCAAGAAACCGCGTTTATATTTTATATTCGTATATTTAAACCTTTTTTATTTGCAATTTAACTGTTATATAATATTAACAAATATTAAATTTTAATATTCCTATATATTTATAATTTAAAATACTAAGATTTGCTGCTAACAAGCACGTCTTCGGGGGATCAAAGAAAAAGTTTATTAAGGAAGATAAATAAACATATTAATTATATTAAAAATATTGAAAATAAACTTATTATTATAGGAGCACACGGCGCATCGAACTCAATGATAAAATCCCTATCCTTATATTTCGCCGCGCCGCGCTTCGCCTATGTGCGTTATATGCATGACATGTCACGCACTTATTATTGCCATTAGGTTACCTGGTAAGTCTTAGTCCTCTGGGAACAATTAATATTTCTTTAGTTTTTTAATAGATGTTTTGTGACTGTACCTACATACCTACATGAAATACCAAAAATAGGCAAAAATGTTTACCAAAAATACATACTGCGGTTTTTTTATTGTATTTTGCAGTGGCGGGGCAAGAGTACTTGTGCCCCTAAGCAAATATGAAAAACGGGCCCCTTTTATAAAAAAATTAATTTCTTATTATTTTAGAGAACTGTATATTTGCAATTACCCAGAACATTAATATCTTAATTATATAACGAGAAGATTGTTTTTTTAGGGCATACTATATGCGTATAACAAAAAATTAAATACAATTCAGAATTCAAAATAAAAAAAGTCAAATATACAGTGTGTCTACTTAAGTTGGCTACATATGGGAAACTTTTTTATTATTAACTTTACGAAAAAAGGTTATGATTTATAAAAAGTTCTCCATGGTCCAAAACCTAAAAAGCAACCATCAGATGTTAAATTTTTTCATTCGTATACGAGGTTTGTCAAAAAATATGAATTATGCCCAATAGTACAGTACCTTTATTTTTGACAATATCGAAAACTGTAATAATGAAAAGTTGTTCGTTATGAAAAATTATGTTCTAATATGCAATTACACTAAAAAATATTTTTTTTTACAAATTTTGTCTCAAATTACCGATAAATTTGTAAAAAAAAAATATTTTTTAGTGTAATTGCATATCAGAACATAGTTTTTCATACCGAACAACTTTTAATAATTACAGTTTTCGATATTGTCAAAAATAAAGGTACTTTACCTTTGGGCAAAATTCATATTTTTTGGCAAACCTTGTATACGACTAAAAAAATTTAACATCTGATGGTTGAATTTTAGGTTTTGGATCATGCAGAACTTTTTATGAAGAGTAACTTTTTATCGTAAAGTTAATAATAAAAAAGTTTACACACTGTATGTAAACGGAACGAACGTCAGAGATCAAAAATCCTTGTCTGGCTTTACTAACAGCAGATTTTTCGATAAGCTATTTTATGTCCATAGTTGACACTGCTTTTTGCTCATTGAAAGATTATTGTAGCGAAAGGTTATATGACAACCTCAACCAGGCCCGTTCCTGGGGTGTTTGGCGCCTACGTGCAGGTTTATTTGGTGCGCCTTAGTTAAAAAAAATGGTCCTATTTTAAAAAATATATTTCGGGAAAAACTGGTAATGTTTTCAAATGTATGATAAAAAATAATTAGAAAAATATTTATTAAATTACCAAAACAAACAAAATCACAAAAAATATTTGGTAAGTATATTTACAAGAAAATTAAAGGAGAATAAAATAAACAACAAAATATAAAACAATATTATACCTAGTACTTATATGGTAGGTACCTAACAGCAATATTTTAATGACAAAAAAATAAACTTTTCAAAAATAAAAAAATACTATTTTTGTAATAAACAAAACAAAAAAGGAACGATATACCTAAAATAATACACGTCTGGCTTTCACGGAAAGGATGAAGAGCCTCAGAAATATTATTTTCGATCGAAATAATGGCCAAATCTGATAGGCGTTCTTGACTTATAGATGTCCCTAAATAATTTTTTATTAGTTTTAACTTAGAAAAACTTATTTCACCTGAAGCTACTGAAATGGGTAATGTAAGGTATAAGTATATCCGTAAGACTATGAATAAATTTGGAAAAAGAGACTGTAGATTTTTTTTTAGTTATATAATTTAAAATGTCTATGGGAAAAAATAAATCAGTAGTATTTTTAGGATTAAGAATTTCATATGTTTAAAATCATTATGTAAATCTAAGCCGTCAATGTCTTCAGATATTACTCTATCGATCTCAACTTGCAATACGGTATCTAAATTTACACATGATTCTTTTATTAAGTCAGATTCTAAATTTTCAAAATTACATAAGAACCCAAATAAATTTTGAAATTTGTTTAAATCCTCAAACCGCCTTGGTAAAGACTGAATGGTTGTATCTAGGATTAGAAAATAATTGCTTTGGATCTGCTACAGATTCATTCTTACTTTCATATGAAAATTGTTGCTTAAATTTTCGTTGCCGTACTATTGGGAATACCTGCTCTACATCGTTTCTTGCTGCTTCTTCTTTAGCTTTATTGATAAGCAAATCAAAATTTTTGTCTGACCGTTTTTCGTCGAAATAAAGATAAAGATTTTCAATTTTTTTGATGGCAGTCATTTAAGTTTCTATTCGGATCTTGTAGTATTTTACTTACTATATTAATTTTTTCTAAAATATCATGCCAAATTAAAATCGAACAAATAAATTTAAAAGTCTTAAATGTCAAAGCATCCAACAAGGAAACTACAGAGAGAACACATTTTTTGTGCTATTATCAGTGACGGCTCGCGGTCTTATAAAATTTTGAAGTGCGGGTACTTAAACAAACATTGACTAAAAACCCGTGTAACAAAACGTCTCTCTTATCCTCATCTGTCCAACGACTAAATGGAGTTTCCAACAAATTACAAACTATGTTATTAATTGGGTTCATTTTTAAAACACACAACTAAGTAGGTACGTACACTACTGAATTAACTGAAAAATAAAAACAAAACTTTTTAATCACACAGTAAATCACGTAAAAACGATACCTATAACCGTAAGTTTCGCGAAGTCTCAAAATAAAAAAAAAGTAATCATAGCAACGGTGAATATCAAAGCCATGTTGGGCTTTGGGTCTTCACTTGCTTTGAGCTAACTGACGCGGTCGACTGGGGCGCGCCAAAATGCACGAGTGTTTATAAATATTGTCCATCGGAGTTAACCGTGGCCCTATTATGCATAGCTACATTCGGATTAAATTAATATTATTAATTCGAACATAATTATTTTTTAAGGGCTGAAATGGTAGCCGTATTGGTACATTAATATTTAATATTGTCGAAAAACTTTCCTCCTGGTTTTATTTTTATCTGGTGAAGAGCCCCTTCACCTACTTCATCTGACGAGCCGCCACTGGCTATTATTAAGGCAAACGCTTGGTAAAATTTTTAGACATATTAAAATGATAAAATATATGATTTTTTTTTAAATTTGTAATAAAGAATCCTGAATGACCGTAGATTTTGCGCCCCTAAAAGTTTGCGCCTGCGTGCATGCACGCCCTGCACGCTCGCCAGGAACGGCCCTGACCTCAACCAATGGGAAACTCAATGGTAATTACGTCACTTGATTAGCATTAATGTCTGAAGGATCTGGTTAGATTACAAAGAGGATTTTGACGCCAGAAATTATGTAAAAATCAGTGGCGGCTCGTCAGGTGAAGTAGGTGAAAAAAAAATAAAACCAGGACTTTGAATTTCAATATTTAAAAAAAAACGGATCAGGGCAAAAATGTGGCAACCGTTTTGGAGATGTTTGTCTCCATTTTCGATCGATTTCAGACACAAGGTATTGTATTATTTTATGCAATAAAAGACTGCGCGCTCCGAAGTCATGTCGGTTCTTACGTAGCGAGTGAATTATAGTGCGCCTATCTATTCGGCTTTCTTTAAATGTTGAAATTCAAAAACCAGGAGGAAAATTTTTCGACAATATTAAATATTAATGTACCAATACAGCTACCATTTTAGCCCTTAAAACATAAATTATGTTCGAATTAATATTATTAATTTAATCCGAATGTAGCTATGCATGTCACGGTTAACTCCGACGGACAATAATTATAAACACTCGTGCATTTTGGCGCCCAACACGGCTTTGATGTTCACCTTTGCTATGGTAACGTAACGTCATCAGTCACGCAAACATCATGTAACAATTGGCATTTTGATGAAGGGCAATTTAAAAATAGATCAGTCGTATGCACCATTGTTTTAGCATTGGTTCGCCTAACCTTAAGGTATTTATTTTGATGCTTAGCGAAACTTACGGTTATAGACATCGTTTTTACGTGATTTACTGTGCGATTAAAAAGTTTTGTTTGTATTTTTCAGTTAATTCAGTAGTATACGTACCTACTTAGTTGTGTGTTTTAAAAATGAATTCAATTAATGACATAGTTTGTAATTTGTTGGAAACTCCATTCAGTCGTTGGGCAGATGAGGATAAGAAAGACGTTTTGTTACACGGGTTTTTAGTCAATGTTTGTTTAAGTACCCGCACTATACCTAGCTCTTCACCATTTTTTAAGACCGCGAGCCGCCGCGGATAAAAATACTTCAAGACGTATTTTAGAGTGAAGTGTAGTAATGCATTCGCCATTTTATTTTTTGATCAATGTTTCTTATCCTTTTCGCTTTATTAAAAAAGGGGCCAAATACCCATATTATTTAAAGCATAATTACCTATAATTTAGAGTTAAACAAGTTTGAATTTATAAATAACTCAATTAAAGCAGAAAAAAAAAGAAATATGGACAAATTTCACAAAATTTCGTATTTTGCTGTTGCTAATTTATTAATCAAAATTCCTTTAGTTCAAAACTGTATATAATTGCTACTCAAGGACTGATATTTGTTTTTTTTTATTAAAGTAAAAAGGATAAGAATTGTCTATCAAAAAATGAAATGGCGAAAGTGCCTACTTCAAATATCCCTTTTTATTTTAAAAAATTTACTGAATAACATAACAACTATAGAATGTCAAAGAATTGGCATTGGCATTTCAAGGGATGGAACTATGTGTATTACATTGGTTCTAAACTAAACGTAGAACAACATTAATAAAAAAATATGCTATAAGAATAGTAGTTATTAAAAATATGTTTGACAAGATGACAAGTCTTTATTTAAAAATAAAATAATTTTTAAATAATTCAGGCATACAAGTTTAAGAGGAATTTATATCGTTTTTGCCTATGACTTTCAAAAGCGGTTTTCCATGAAACTAAACAAAAAATTTGGTAAACACCTGTTTTATCGGCAAATAACATTCTTTCTAGTGAACCGACAAACAGGTTTTAGGAGTTAACAAATGTCAAGATATCAACGTTTAAAAATTCAAATAGCGTGGTCTTCGGAGGACAAAGGTATGTACTTTATTTTAGCGAACAACAAAAAAATAAAATATTACAGTTAAGATTATTAATATTTTATGTATATTGTATACAAACATATTAAAAGCACACAATAAAAACGTTTTTAGTTAACTATTTGTTTTCTAAATTTTTTCTTTCTCTTGCGTAATTGCTTGACCTGCCGATAGGAAAGTGTGTACCTTATTCTGCACCCAAGAGATATCCGATCTCATCCGGCCTGGTTACCAGCGTGAATGGGGTGGGTTTAGAGATGATATATTTTACACTCTTCCCTGCATTCTTAAACCTATTAAAATTCGGACATACTTTTTTTATTGTGCGTATGCCCACTTCGAGGATCGAACTCGGAACGCCACTATCAAATGCCAGTAGCTCACCGCTGAATTACCGCTGCAGTAAGTGGCCTTTGGATATTTTATTTTGATGGCGATATTAAAATAACTCCTTATTTTAATAGATATCAGATAAACATAAATTTAATATATTCAAACATTAACATATGACATCATATTTAATATTATTAAATTTTAGAATGTAGTTAGTTTTTTATAAATAAACAGGCAACAAAAAATGTACGTGTTTCTCCCTATAGTTTGCAACAGGGCCATAAGTTATTTACTTTTACTGGCAATTATTTTTATTATTATTAGTTTATCATGGATAAAGTTAGTGTACAAAAACTACATTTTTAATTTAGATTTGTAAAAAATAGGCCTTTGTTGAAATACAAATGTTTTAGCATTAAATCATACACAAACACATCGTATTAATCGCATTAATATTAGAAACATATTGGTAAGTGTTTCGCCACAGATAAGAAAATAATTTTTTTTTTAATTTATGAAAGCCACCTGCGTTTGAATATTCAAAATAAAACTCAAATCCGGTATAAGATATTGTCACTCGTTTATACAGGGTGATTCCTAAGTTGATACTTCTTTTTTAGCTGTGTATAGAAGGTATTAAAATAAGCAACATTTTCAAATACCTTTTTTCAAAAAACTCAAAAATAAAATACTTGCATTCATTTATCACACTATGGATCAAATACGGTTCTGCCTAACTTGCCCGTTGAATAACATTAAGAAAACTTGTGGGTGTAGGATGAGCCCGCAAGGGATAGCGTTCTGCGTATAATCTTGAAGCACTTTGACGACACTCACTGTAAATTAGCACCATATCTACTAGTTCATTGTTTTCAAATTTTACCATCTTCACGTGTCACGAATTTAAAATCAACTTGCTTCAGAAAAACACACCGCAGCGTATTGCCAAATAACTCACCACCGACCCGTAAATTGCAAGACTAATAAAAGATAAGACAAACAAGATAAAGTATAGCAGGCTACGTTTTGATGACCAGGCCCGTACTTAGATTTTTTACTTCTGTATCTCACCTATTTTTTAGTTTTTCAAAAATGTTGTTTATTTTAATGCCTTCTATACACAGCTAAAAAAGAAGTGCCAACTTAGGAATCACCCTGTATAATATAATAAATGTTGCCTCGAACCTAATCTATTCCCAGTGTGATATTTGTTTTTGCAAAAGTTGGCAAAATTGGCAAAGTAACTTTTCATTTATGGCACCCTGTTGTCAGTCTGGTAATTTCACGTTAAGAGGTTGCTTAAGGGACAGGGCCGGACCTAATTTTCTGTTACCCTCGCTTTCACCTTTTAAACTTTGAACCGTGAAAACAAATTAATATCGGGTTATTATTAACAAAAATATTTTAGATTGAATTTATCTTACATTTTTAGAAATTCCGTATTTTTTTGGAACGAAATTTATTATTATTTACCATTTCAGAAACTTTCTATAATTTTTTTTTACGCTTTGTGGCGAAGGCGCAAGGAAACTACTTATGGCGACTTAACGTAAATGTGAAGGAACCAGTAAGATAACCTCCACAACACCAACAAAAAATATTTCAAAGGAAGCGATGTTCCCGTACGCGAAGAATTTAAAGAGTCAACGTGGACTACAAGAAAACCTACTTTATTAAACATTCTATTGGCCTTTCAAATTCCTTTTCTCTCATTGTATTTATCAATTAGAAATTAATCATCGTGTAAAATTCAACCAATGGTTTTTTTCCGATCGCTCGAACTCGACGCGCCGATACGGCTTCGCTCCGTTCTTATCTATATATCACGTTAAAAACGGATAGCACAAAATCGTAATAGGGTAAAGTTGGAACAAAAAGTATTGAGTATAAAATTCATGTAACCTATTAATTTACTTAATTTATATTACAGGCAATTGTCGCTCGCTACTGTTTTAAGAATTATATTTATTAATTTCTGTAATAGTATTTTTTAAGAGAAAATAATTTGTATTCCAATAATTAAGTAGAAAATAGTATAGGAAATCATTACTTTATTTGATAGCTGTACAAAATATGAAAATACAAGAATATATCACTTTATTATTAGGCGTCCGTACACGACCAGATGTCAATCATAAAATAATCTTAGTAAAAACATTCATTAAGATAAATCACAATGTTAATGTAATTATTTTGTAATACTGACCGTGTAAAGGCAAATTTCATACATTAATGGGTTTAATATCATTCAGAACTGTTCGTCGTGTAGAGTCTGCACTACATCACAAAGAGGGCGCATTTTTGTTGACGTTTTTATACAGAAGAAAAAAATGTTATAGTATTGTCACGTGGGGAAGAATTAAAGGCGACAAGTCTCCATAACACCTACTTTATTATATAATATAAAACGACAGTTGAACGGTTACATAAAATTAAGTTTTACTTACAACATTATTAACTAGGGACGAGCTCTCTAGGGCAAAGGGCTGATAACCGGAACAGGACTCTGCGCTGCTACTGACCCAATATTACTTATCTGGACCGAGTCGTATCTGCCCAAATGATCGGCTTGAATGGTCTTGACCAAACTGGTCGAGACCCGAATGGTCCCGACCCCGAATGGTGTCTTAACCCGAATGGTGGTGACCTGAATGGTATCTTCTGCATAGTACCGGCCTGCTATTTATATTACTTAACTGGGTTAGTTTATTGATTGGTAACAAAATGCAAGCTCGGCAATATGCTTAGATAGCATTCTTGTAGTGTGCTTGTTTTAATAACAAATAATTGGGTCAGTAGGTATATTTAATATTAACTTTAAATAATAAGAAAAAGGTAATTTTGTATAAAATAGCATATTCATATATGTCTATATATGACAGTATATTAAGGCGCTTACTGATCAGCTGTTGATGCCATCTATGGTTATGAAATATCGAAACGCTTAGTTTTATTACAGGGTCTCCCAAAAGTCCCTCATATTTTAAACGTCAATATCTCAAAAAGTATTGAATTTAGACACATGACATTTACAACACAAGCGTAGAATTTTGTGGGGAATCAGAAAGAATACAATATATAGGATGTTCCATTAAAAAAAATTGTCAAAGACGTGACGACAGTTCTATGAGATACCCTGTATAATATTTTTTTATGTCAAAAAATGCACAATTAAAAATAAAAATTTACGGGTCCGAGCGTTTTTCCTAGATCTTTTTCCTTTAATTGATATTAATTTTATGCGGGACTTTTGGGAGACCCCTTAAATTGTTCGTTATAACACCATTGGGTTTAATTTTTATGAACTTTGTCAAATAAAAATAATTTGTTTTTTACATTACATTATCATGTATAACTATTCGTTATTGTTTTGTCATACCTATAAATTTAAAAATATATTTAAATATTTTGACTTTTATGTTTTCCATAACAATTTACCTAAACGAAAGAAAAAGTTAATAATAAATCAATTGTAACAATATAATATGCAGTCAATTTATTTGCCATATAATTATAAATTATTAAGAGAAATAGCAAACAATTTTAATCCTTTACTATCAATTACCTAGAAATATAAGTTTAGTTACGTAGAACTATTGACGCTTTCGTCATTTCGTTTGTTGATCAATTTTGCTTTTCATTTTCGTTTTATCCAAATGCCCCCCCCCCCCCCCCCCCCCCCGACCAATTAGTGTTTTCTTCTGTTCTATAAGTGGGGCATCGTTTTTTTCATCTTTTGGAGGTGTTAAGATTGTATGGGCCTAAGCCCGTGTCCAGTGTCTAGTTGCGCTGCTGCAAATATTCTTGATTGAAGCATATATACCTACAATTTAAATTTATAAAAGTTTGAATTTATAAAGTATCAAAATCAAAAAAAAAAGTGGACGATTTTCACAAAATTTCGTTTTTTGCTTTTATATCAATCAAATTTTATATAAATTAAAACTGTAGGTAATTGCTACCCTAAGACAGGTATTTGGCCGCTTTTTGGATAAAGCGATACGGTGGTCAAATATTTATTTAAAAATACAATGGCGAGTGCGTCACTAGCTCCTTAACTATTAATCAATCTTATAAAAACTAGTTATTTGGAGTTTGTTTATTTTTAGTTTATCATAGCCTAAGGTGTAAATTCTGTTTAAGCTGTGTATAGAAGGCATTAGAATAAACAACATTTTCAAATACCTTTTTTCAAAAAACTCAAAAAAGAGGTACTTACATTTATTTAATAGACTACGAATCAAATATGGCCCTGTCTAACTTGCCCGTCGAATAACATTAAGAAAACTTTTGGGTGTAGGATGAGCCCGCAAGAGAAAGCGTTCTGCGTATAATCTTGAATCAGCAGCCGCACTTTGACGACACTCACTGTAAATTACCACCATATTTACTAGTTCATTGTTTTAAAATTTTACCATTTTCACGATTCACCAATTTAAAATTAACTTGCTTCAGAAAAACACACCGCAGCGTATTGCCAAATAACTCACCACCGACCCGTAAATTGCATGACTTATAAGAGATAAGACAAACAACCTAAAGTATAGCAGGCTACGTTTTGATGACCAGGCCCGCACTTAGATTTTTTATTTCTGTATCCCACCTATTTTTAAGTTTTTTGAGAAAAGGTATTCGAAAATGTTGTTTATTTTAATGCCTTCTATACACAACTAAAAAGGAAGTATCAACTTAGGAATCACCCTGTATCAAAACTATTTTGAAAAACATTTTTGCCTAGGACGCTGTTTTTATTAAATTTTGTAAATTTAAAAATTTACCGATCTTACATTTCAATTTAATACCTTCTGTAGATCTTACTAATTTTACTAAATTGTGCTTTCTGACTTAGCTTACTTTCGGTCCTGGTTTTTCCCCCCCTTCATCTGACGAATATTACTATATTATATAGACATATGCATTCTCTTGGATCGAACTCGAGCCATGTTTATTAATGAATGTTTAAATTTGGAGAGATATTGGATTGTCAGAAAATTACTTATTAAAATAAAATAATTTTCAATATTTTTTATAATACAATAATTTGCCTATATCTTTTTCTTCTAATTTTTTTTCTACACGAAAATAATTTTCCGACACGCACATAATAAAAAAAAGTCAATAATGTGCTTACTTTTTTTTGTATTTCAAGTCAAGATGAACCGCAATTTAACATGGCAAACTTAAGCGTAGTCGGATTCACTTTTAATGACGTTTACAGCTTTTATCAATGACTACCTACTAAATGTTCCAGTTTGAATTGTTTTTAAAAACTAATAGAAAAAATTACGATCTCTTACAGATAAAAATATTTTTTAAAAAAATGACACATTCAATTTTGGCTTGGAGTTAACATAATAGCTAATTACCACCAAATAAAACGCAGTAAACATTTTAATTTTTTAAAACCGCCAAGCCAAAAGCAGGAGATTTACAAAAATATGTATCTACTCTATGCGCCCGTGTAGAGTAGTCTAAAGTATCTATGATTCGTTATTAAAAGTTGGCTAATTCAATAGTTCCAAATTATCTCTCTTAATATTATCTATAATTAGAGTAATAATCTTATTATTGTAACAAATAAGCAATTAGCTTATCCAATATTACAATGTATTTTTTCAAATTTGTTGATGGATTTCTTAAGGCGCAACTATGGAACAATAAGTACTGTCGCTATTAATTATGATATTGTCATTTGTAATATGGAAAAAGGAAGACATAAGGAAATAATAAAATAGATTAAACTTGAGGATATGTTGTGTTTGTTTAAAGGTTGGAGACAATGATGTTTATTGAATGAGTTTTGGACTTGTATTGTCTTTATTTGTTTTAAATCACAACGTTTCAACTGGTAAGTATCTCCAGTCCTCTTCAGGTAAGTACTAAATAAGTACTGTAACTACAGCTCTATTTATACTATAGTCTATTTCCGAAGAGTGTAGAGTAATAAAAGTTCATTAGGTATGCAAAGGGACTACAGAGTAACCCAACGAATATTTCAGCCACTTTCATAATGTGGCATTGATTTCATTGCAAAATTCTTTATTTTCATCAAGTGCAGGTAGTAGGTACCACCCGGGTTTGGGTAAATTTGTGGGTTTTACGTATTGTTATCCATTCACAAACACTGAAAATGGCGTGACAAAGGCGTGCATTATGTACATAGTATAATGTACACTTATTTTTTATTATACATCATAAAAAAAATACAAAATATAAAAAATACATTATACAGAAGTTAAATTATAAAAAATCATAATATTCTTCGTTATCTGAGGAACTGTCATCTCCTCTTGACGTTATAATTAACGGGTCGATGGTCTGATCGATCAGGTGGTCAAAACCCCCCTCTTCTTTAATAACATGATAGACTGCTCTTCGCCAGTTCTCTGGTGTCACTTCCTTAATGGCTTGATCAAACAGTATCTTAATGTCTTTTATTTTGAATGTCGTGTTGTGTCTTGCTAAAAATCCTTTCACTTACGCCCATATAAGTTCTATAGGATTTAGTTTTCAACGATATGGCGGTGTGCGCAGCACAGTTACACTAGGTTTTTCAGCTATATCTTCCACGGGATATATTATAAAACGATGTTTGTGTAAATTTGCTATAACTGATAGTTCCTCGATAACTGGACATCGAACGTGTCACATTGCCAAGCCAGATCACTGATGAGCACCCAGAATCAGAAACAAGGATGACCTCACATTTCATTTTAAGTGAGGCAAGGAATGTTAACATCAAATTAAATGACAGGCTAGCCATGGTCATGACAAACCCGATGGACGTACCTATCGGTAAACGATTCGTTTATTGGTAGCTCTCCACGGCGTCGAGCGTCCGGGGTTTGCACCCCTTCGTCTATTACCCGCTGTCCCCTCACCTTGTCAGTGGGGAATGGCAGTTTATGGGTCTGTAGACTCACTGCTGACAACGGTATGCCCTGTCTTCTTCCGTTAACATCTCAATCCTTCGTTGTTTCGTCCTACTGGGACTCATCAGAGACGCGCGACCATCCTGAGGCCGCGGCCCGCAAAGGGTCTTCGCCTATGGATGGTCAATCGTCTGACAACTGGCGTTATCTATTATCTGTTAACGGAAGAAGACAGGGCATACCGTTGTCAGCAGAGAGTCTACAGACCCATAAACTGCCATTCCCCACTGACAAGGTGAGGGGACAGCGGGTAATAGACGAAGGGGTGCACAGCGTGCAAACCCCGGACGCTCGACGACGTGGAGAGCTACCAATAAACGAATCGTTTACCGATAGGTACGTCCATCGGGTTTGTGATGGTACCATGGCTAGCCTGTCATTTAATTTGATGTTAACATTCCTTGCCTCACTTAAAATGAAATGTGGGGTCATCCTTGTTTCTGATTCTGGGTGCTCATCAGTGATCTGGCTTGGCAATGTGACACGTTCGATGTCCAGTTATCATATTGATCCTCTAGACCCCTTAGCTCATTGTTGTCGCTGATTTATTCGACACATGAGAGGTAGGCAGCTTGGCTGCTCCTGAGTTCTGGTTAAGCCTGATTAAGCCTTCTCATTCGATCAAAATGATAGTTCCTACTTGATCAAATTATCTTTAAATTCAATACTTTTGGTGGTTAACCAGTCGATTATTTCTTGTTTTCTCCAAGATGAAGTTGGAGTCTTCTCTGTGCGTCGTGAATAATAGCTTGCGTTATCCATAACTACTACTGAATCAGCTGGAAGATATTTTATCATTTCACCAAAATAGTCCTCAAAAAAATTCGAATTCATGTCCTCGTGGTAATCTCCCGAATTGAATTACGCAATTACTTGAAATTTTAATATTACAAACAATACTATTTTGTCTTAATTAGGCAACCCAACGATGTGTCCAAATGGCGGCTGGCTGGCAAATACTGCGTTGTAATTGGTGCACGTGACTATATAAATAACATTGCTGGTGACATTTAACGGGTGGCTCAATGCTTTTTACCAGCCAACCGCCATATTGAATCACGTGGCTTGGATTCCCTAATACCCGTTAACCTAATTCTCTAAAATGTTTGGTAAGTTATCATAAAAAATATAATGCACAAAATTTACGTGTGCCTATGGCCGACATCGAAATTGAGGCGAACTGGACGAAAATGACTTTCCAGTATTTTTTGTTTAATTTCTAAAAACTTTTTCATATATACATTTTTTTCTTAATGGATTAATAAATCCATGGGAGGAAATCTTGTTTTAAAGGTGCACGGAGACTTCTTAATTGTAAAATTAAATTAACATTATTTAGTTCAAATATTTTTTCTTGCAAATTCATTGTAATTTTCTAGGTTTTGCGACCAATTTTCTGAATTATCTGTGGCGTAACATCAAACATAGTTTCTCTACAAATACCTACCATATATTGAATTTTCGAAAATATTTAAAATAGGAACACAACGAGCATAAATCTCATATAATATGTAAAAACGTAACTTTTGCCCACCAGTTGCATTTTGCTGTTTTTAATACCTTTTCTAAAATTTTATGTAATTATGGATATTTTTAAACTTATAAATAGATGTTGCTAATATTGCCTTTTCACTGTCACTGGCGCAGGTCGTTGCCTTTTTCCTTGGCTCATTGACAAAATTTAAAAAGTATCCCAATAACGACTAAAATTAGAAAAGATCCATGTTATTGTATTCCTAAAATAGTTTGATTATTTTTGAAACATTTAAAAATCAATCTGAATTGCAGTCGAGGCTGATGCATAAGTGCAGCAAATTTTAAACTTTGATTGGCTCGAGCACCGGAACGGCGCATCTTAGAAAAAAATGGATGTCACCTCCCTATCTCAGTTTTTTATTCTCTATCTAAAAGTTACAACTTGCAGTTTAACATGTTAAAGATAGAGAATAAAAAACTAAGATAGGGAGATAAAAACCATTTTACTCTTAGATGCACCATTTCAATGCTACAGCCTGTCAAAGTCTGAAAATAGCATATTTTAAACGTCAATATCTTAAAAACAATTGAATTTAGACATATGACACTTTATACAAAAAATACGTGGAATTGTATAGGGAATGATAAAATAATATAAAATATAGGGTGTTCTATTTAAAATAATGATGTTGTCACCTGTTTCGGACAGAAGCGGCAACGCCGCATTTCTGAAAATATTTTAAAACGATAGACCACGGTTTTTTTATCTAAGCAACTAAATTACTGAAGAAAACGTATCACCCGTTTTCCATAAACGTCTAACGTTCCATCCACAGTAAAACACCCTGTATATATTTACTTATAGATTTTCAGTAATTTCTTCTTCACTTCTTTATGGCGTCGGCTGCAGTTAGCGCCATTCGCCATTGCAGTAATTTGTTACCATACAATTTTGTTAGTAGGGAGTATCATTATTCTTTTAGTCTATGTCCATGTCAAAGATATTCTCTATCACAAAGTTCATTTATAAATTTGTTTAGTATTTTGTTCTATATCCATTATGCTTCATACCAGTGGCGTAGCCAGAATTTAATTTCGGGGGGGGGCCCAAATGGGTAAGAAAAGCGACGAGCCAGCGCCGCAGGCAAATCGCCGAAGGCGAAAATCTTTTTGGGTGCCACGCCCAAAAAACCCTTTTTTTGGACAATCACAAAAAAATTTCAAAATAAAAAAATACATAAAATTAAGGATACTTGTAGTGAGTTATACAAATACACTAATATAGGTAATATAAAACAGATAATATATACTTGTTAAACAAAAACTATATTTTTTATTTATTTAAAAAACAAAAATTAACCATAAACTTAAAGCACAACATATTTTTTTGCCAAAAACTAAACCGTGATTCGTCGCCTTTTTTGACAAAATATATTGATTATTTCATATATCAATATGGATTTTTTTATGAATTAAAGCTAAACTTGTTGTACGCTCTTCGCCTGAATGATTTCTCTGATATATTTTTAATCTTTTTAAAGTGGAAAAACGTCCTTCTGCTGAAGCTTTAGTTACTGGGAGGATGATTTGTTATTTTATTTGGCGCGTTATTGATAGCGTTGCCGTCAAAGATTTTTTATGTTGCCCAATTATAGTTATCTTCTTCTTTTTTTTGGATTTCGGGGGGGGGGGGGGCCTTGCCCCCGCCACTGCTTCATACTATTGCTCCAAATCCACTACTAATATAAATTAATACGCTGGATCTATACCACACCTCCTAAAATAAGGAGGTGTTGATCTATATCCTATTACAAAATTCACATTATGTTTTATTGTTGGTAAGTGGTTCTATATCACCTCTAAAGAAACAATGCAGAAAGTTGCTTTGACCTGATGGCTATTTTTTGCATTGAGTTGATTCCTACAGATGGCGATACTAGGTTTTCATTATATTTATTTATTCATATTTTCGCTGTATTGGGAATTGCTTACGGGTTATGGCTTTCAGATGAGTCCTAACAAGGACGAAACAGCCTGTCATTGTCTACCTGTGCCCCAGGGAACCCATTACTTTTGGCGTCCTGTGTACTTTAATGCAAAACATAGACGCACTACTTTGTCCGCCTGCCGCTAAAAACATTCTTTCTATTTTACTTATATTTTACTACTTTATATTTCATTTATACCTAAATTATGCCTTTTGACCTAAATCCAAAATCAATTTCTAGTAATATCTTATTTTTATTTATTTTAGTTATTTTTAATAAAAATGATTTTTTGTTAGCATCTTATTGAAATTTTGAAAATTGTCCACTTTATTGATATGTTTATTATTTTAATATCACCAAAATATCTTAAAAGCCAATACACCTAACCTAGTACTTATAAACTTAAAGGGTTAAGTCCATTTATCAAAACCTATTTTTGTGATAGGTATAGATCAAAAGAATGCTAGTAGGACTAGGACGACTTAATTCAAATTCGGTATACGTAAAAATACTTACTATTGAACAAAAAATTGTTGTTTTAATTGGAAAGAAGCCACGAGTAATACCTCATTCTAAAGGTACTTCTACAACTAATTTAACCCTGCAACTTTAATACCCCAAAATAAAAAGGTTTTACAAATAAGTCTCCGAGATCTTCTGAATAAGCCACTGCCTGTATATCATTCTATATGATTTCTATAAATACCGAACATTATTTTTTATAAAAAGCAATATAAATCGTTTATTTTCGAAAGGTTACAAGCAACCACTGACGTCCAATGAGTTTCGTTATCGTTCGCAATGCGCTGCGCGCTGATTTAAGAATACCGAAAGCTGCAGAACTACATTTTATTTATTTTAACCTTGCCTAGCCTGCATAAGGCTGTCGAACTAAATTGCAATAATTTATTTATGTCAGGGATTAAGAAATTTTTAATTTCATTTAATAGACTGTGATTCATTATAGAAAAACACCGTCAACATTGACTCAAACTGTGTAATGGAGGATATTGTTACCATAAAATAATTAGTTGAGAAATAGAAAATTCTGGGAATAGTATATTGTTTATCTACTAGAAAAAATAGCATATTTTCGGACGAGGATAAAAATTGGTGGACGAGGCGCAGCCGAGCGCAAGCGTCCGAGGCCGATAATATAATTTTACGAGGTGCACATACTATTTTTTCTGCAATCAAAAATAAATTAGAATAAATACAAAAATAAAATAATTGTACCTAATAAAAAATAATTAAAATTACCTAATTGATCGCCTATGCTTAGCATTGCGGTTGCATGACAATCGCTGTTTTTTTATTGTTATTTCTTTATAACAAAGTGGTGTCAGTACAAATTTCTCCTTTTGAGTTCGACTTGTTTCCTAAAAACCACGAAAAAATGGAAAGTGACGGTGACGACGAACTTGGACAGGGGACTCCGCCAGATGTTAAGGATATTACAGCTTTAGTGACTCTAAACTTGTTACCAGCCAAGTCCAGAGAAAAAAAACGAAATGGCATATTCAAGATTTATGGATTATTGCCACGAAAAAAATACATCCTTCCATTGGGAAAATGTTTTGATTGCCTATTTTGCTCACTTATCTGAAAAGCTTAAACCATCGACGCTTTGGTCGACTTATTCGATGCTAACGGCAGTATTTAACATAAAAAAAATGTTGACCTTTTAAAATTAACAAATTTCAAGCATATTTGAAACGACAGTCACATGGTTACAAGTCAAAAAAAATCCAAGTTTTATCTTTGGAAGAAATACAAAGATTTTTAAAAGAAGCGCCAGATGACCAAGGTCAATTTAAAATTTAATCTAGGCATAAATTAGGATATATTTAGACTTGTACGTTTCTCTGACGACAATCGAGATGTATTTTAATTGTTTTCTGTCGAATAATTTTAAAAATATGTAACTTATATCAGTGTTTTTTTGTAATAATTAATTTTTAATTGACCAAAGTGCGCCCTACTTTGTCTTTGTGTTTTTGGACCTTATTGCCTTATGTCCTGATGACCCTTGTAGCCAAAATGCGTAGGCACTAGTTTTTATTTTTAATAAATGTAAGAAGGAAGATTTTCTAATACTTGGTGTTGCCGGGGCCTGTAGGCGAAAGGAACTATATCAAATAAATGTAGAATACATTAAATACTTGGGAACTAAACTTTTAATTAATATCCCCGATAACAAAACAATAAACCGAGATCATATAGTAAATAAAAGTTATATGCCACTTTATATAGACAGTATGCCCAGAAAACTTTAAAACTCTCGATTTTTCTATAAGTTTACAAAAGGAAAAGCGTTTAGGCAAGTAGTTGATATTCTGCATTTGGAAAAATGCCGCAGACCGTTGCCATATTTTTATAATTAAAAAATCCTGGACAGTACACCGGACATTGTTTCCGCCTTTCCTCTGCGACGATTTTAATCGACTCTGAATCCGATATTATAACATTAAAGCGCCACGGAGGCTGGCGATCTTCCAGTGGTGCTGAAGGTTATGTTGAGAATTCGATACCAAACAAAATCGATGTTGCAAACAAGATCCTTAAAGTAGACAACCGAACCAATGAAAATGTAAATACCGTATCTTTGTATATTGTAGCTTTTTCTTTTGGGAATAATTCTCACTATTCTCAGCCAATGTTTAATAACTGCAACAACTACACTATAACAATAAACGTATCAAAAAATTAAGTAATAAATGCTCATATAAATATGTTTAAACAGGGTGCACTGTAAAAAATGGGTTGAATTTTACGTGATAGTTTCTTAAAATACACATAAATATTAATTAATTTTACACATAGATTCATGTGGTAATTAAGGATACATTAATTTTTTTGTAATATTAAATTTTGTTTTAAAATTACAATAAAACAATGAATTTTTAATACGCAGTTATGAATAAACCACTCAAAATACGTAAGTTTCAAAACAGTTTTGGAAAATTAAAACTTGACATTTAAATTTACAGCTTTTAATCAAAATTAATTTTTTTTTATGAAAATTTCATAACTATTAAAGGGTTTTTATCTAAAGGCACCGCAAAAATAATTCCTTCCATTATTTTTACATCTTCTACCTACTGTCACTGAAAACCCTAGTAATTTTCAATACACAATAATGGAAAAATATCTTAAAAGCCGTAAATTTAAAGAATATTTATTGAAAATTCAAAATATATATGAAAATGACAATACATTTCAGTAATCCTTATGAAAGTACATAAACGTTTATGGAATTTTCATTTATTGCTGCGTAACAACGACACTGCCGCGCTTAAAGCATTTATCCGACGACGCTGGTCATACGTGCATCTTATTATAATCGTCCCTTCGGTGCTCGTTTTTCGGCCATCTGTTGTAGTGGTTTGAACACGTTTGCTGTTAAAAGTGTAATAGGAATTAAGTAAGGTAGGTATTTACTATTTCAATAACAATGATAATTTGTTCCTTGTGTCATTTTAAGTGTTTAGATTTTGACAAATATGATAAACATTTATATTTACATAGAACCGTACCGAGAATGCAGTTTGCTTGTCGTCGCCAGGGGTGTAAGATACAGTTTTCAACCCACAATAAATATAAAATACATATCTTTCGCAACCATTCGAAAAGTCAAAGGAAGATAAACAACATTTCATCACCGCTTATGTGCAAAGCTTGCAAAGAACAATTTAACAATAAAAAATTATTATTTCATCATTTAAATATCCATTTTACACAAGAAAGTTATACTACTTGTCCGGCTAAAAACTGCAAAGTGCAATTTAAAAACCTTAATAGTCTTAAAAGTCATTTTTACCGTAAACATAACGAACTCTGTAAAGACAACCTTTGTAAAGAGTCACATAATAATACAAAGATTTTACATTCTGATGAATTTTATGGTATAGAACCTTCCGAATACCCTGAAAATACAAATAATTCAATTTCTAATAACAAATGTAATAATATATCAAATAATTACCCTCATTAATAAATTAACAAATATTTAAATTTGTAGTTATTACCTAGTTCCTATTTGTTAACATGTTTGTAAAGGTTAACCTATTGACTGCTAAAAAAAATTTTCACAACCATGGTTTTAGCGCGCAAATTATTGTTGTGAAAATACTTACAGTTTTTTAAGTTTTTAGTATCACGTTGTTATACTTATACCTATTTAAAAAAAATGTTTTATTATATTATGAATTATACTGATTTCGTTGCGTTAATACTGTGTATACTGTATATACTATACTATATACTATACTTTATCATACTTATTTAATCTGGACTAAATATGTACCTACTATATTTTATACGTTTTAACAATAAAGAGTTGTGTTCTGTTTTAAATTGCAGTGTTTTTTTCTGTCCTGAAACAGTATTTTTACAACGTGTAATATTACACGTAATACTAGTGAAAACCATAGGTAGTTAAATGAATATTGCATAACTTTCTACGGAATTTTAAGATTACTTTTACCAGCCAATCTTAATATTACCTAAATATTAACTGAATAATAGTATAAAATATCATAGGAAATTACATTAAAGTTAACTGAATTTTACATACATAATTATGTTATTTTAAATTAGAGTTTAAGGGATTACAATAAAAGTGCGTTACTGTTTATTGAATATAACATTGCATTTTAAAAATCGCATGATATATAACATAAAATCCTATGGAATTTTAAAAATAATTTTACGTAATACCATTATTTTTACCTAATGGTTTATACAATTGTCGTTTTGAAATTCCAAAAACTACATTTAATATTACGTTAATATTTATGTACTGAAAATTACGCCAAAATAAATGTATATGAATTTTACGTAAACTATCCATGGCAACAGGTTACCATGGATAGTTTAAGGAATTTTACCATATTTGTTTTTACAGTGTGTGTCAGTAAGGTGTCTGTCTTAGATAGCACCTAAACTATCAAAGATAGGGAAAAAAGTGTAATACAAAAGTTAAAAGGTTTTTTAGGATACATAACCTAAAAATATTTTCTAATCTACAGGGTGGTCCTAAAAAGTGGTACTGAATAATAAAAAAGAAAATTAAATGGGACACCCAGTATAATTTTCTAGAATATGATTCAATGCAATAAGGACTTTGCAACCCTATTAAAATTCTTGAAGTGAAATGCATGAAATGGCGTCAAATCACGCCAGAAATATGTCAGTTTGGGGACGATTGCAGAAAAAATCCTTGAACGAACATGCACATTTTTTCTTCCTGTTAAGTGATGGCGACCGCGCCAAAATTTGACATGTTAAACTGTGAATCTTCTTGGCCAGTGGTGGCGTCAGAAAAATTGCAATGGGTGAGCACAAGCGAGAGATTTTAAGGTTTGCACAAGATCAGCCATACTTCCTTAATCAAAAGTGACTTCTAAAATAAAACATATCTCCCTCCATAAAAAAGTGGCAATTTCTCTTTTCTCATGCAAGAAAAGATTGCCTGCGAGTATGCGCAGAACGAGTCTAGTGATCAGCTGGCGCAATTTGTTCTGCTTGCAAGAAATATAACTCCGACCCTATTTTTATTGCAGTTGCAAGCGCAATTCTGGGGATTTATAAGACACAAACCTAAATATGAAAATCTCTGACATTTGTTTATGTTCTTTCTAACCTGTAATGGGTACGTTTTGATTTTGTTGGTTTGCTTTTGTGTCCTGTAATGCTGTTATGTTAATATGAATGCACAAAAAAGTGCCGGTAAGTCCTAACCTAATGTTTTTTAAGTGGTACATCACCTACGACCTTGGCAAGTCATTGCACGCTGTAAAACGACTTGAAATTTTTATTGCTACAATATTAATTGCTGCAAGACAACTTGCTGGAGACAAAAATTGCAAACTGTACAGCGGCCTTTTGTTTTCAGGCAAAATTTGATAAGTATACTGAAGAAGAAAAGAACTTGATAAAACTTTAATAAAATGCGATGTTTTTTTTTACCAAATAAACGATGTTTTATGTGACTTTCATTATGTTCGACCAGTGGCACATTCAGAAAGCACTTCTGTAAAGAAAAATACTGAAAAATAATCGTAATTTAAACAAAAATGAGTCTATGTGTCGTAGTAAAATTTTTGTGTTATATAGATAGTCCACATCAGTTGTACAGTTTATTTTTTCTACGGTCCAACTTACGAACCTTAAAAATTTTTTAAAAAATTTAAATTAGGTATTATAACTTGTGAGAAAGATGACAAAAAATCAATTAGATTTCCATGGACTAAACTACACTGCAACATATTTTTTGATTTGGGTAATTTCTTATATTTACACAAAATCACTGTCACATCCGGCATAATAATACACAAAAAGCGATATATTTGTTAATAAAAATGAACAACGCCCATCCATACGCAAAATAGCTGTAAAATTCATTTTTCAAAAATTAAAAACGACTTTTGTGTATTAATATTAAATTTAAGCTTACGCGATGGTAAAGTTTTTCAACATAATCACATTCTATGCCAATTCACATACCTAACTACAACATTGTAAACGTCAAAAGAGAAGTGGCAATACTGGCGACAAATTTGACGATACAAGACGAAATAACATAACCTTAAAAACTTAATATTTAAGGTTATAATTTTTATTTAAAGGTTTTTAATTTTTTTCTGCAATTCTTATGATTTCTTCTGTTTTCTCTGATTTTAATACTCATCTTCATTTTCCACTATTTACCCGTTTTTTTTTTCTATTTGTGTTGCGTCTAATAAAAGTTTTAAAGTTCAATTGATGTTGGAGCCCCGAGCCCCGTAAAAATAGCAAAAAATAGCAGAAAAACCGCGGTGAAAATTAATTACATCGCAAAGAAACAACAAAGGCAAGTACAAACTTTCATTTTTTAAAAATATACAGGGTGATTCACTACGAGCGTTCTTTAAATCTTTTGGGAGAATTATTGAAAATATTGGGATTAATTTATTTTCGATACTTAACTAAAATATTGGCATTTTCCTATCGCTTCCGGTTAAACCGGAAGTATCTGTCAACTTTGTTATTTTAAATAGGATTTCAATATTTTTTCTTAAGTTTTCAAACGTGATTTGTATAGGTTACACGTCTAAACTGATTAATTTTTAAGTTATTAGAATTTCAAAAATTTACATTTCTTTTTGATTTGACAAACTGTAGCAATCTAACAGTAAATAAAAAAAAAACTACTTTTACGTTCCTATCTTAACTCTTTATTTTCTACTTAAAAATTAACTTCTAGTTAACATTCGGGTGTCCAGGACAGTGAATGCTATAAGTGATAAAAACGTTACTTGCCCCCATCCCCCCTTTAAATCACCATCGTCGTGTATCGTCGCCGTGTTGTATTTCCCTAGGATTCCATATATTTTAGTAGTTTGCATGTAAACTGGTAAATTAATTGTAGTCTTGGACGTAAACAAAAGAATTTACAACGCACTGAAGTACCCATGAAATGTGGTAAATGTTACGAGTGTGCGGATTGGGTAATAAAATTCGAGAGAAAATTAAAGTTGAAATTAATAGTGAGCTTTTGCTGTATTTAACGTAAATTATAAAACGCAAAAACTTTACGCCTCCCTATTTATAAACATGCATTTGTTTCTTGCACATCAGTTTTGTTCTTCTGTTTAAACCAGAGGTTCCCAAACTTTTTCTTCCCATAGACCCCTTTAAAAATGTTGCTGGTTCCGGTGGACCCCTTACAGCTACATTTCTACCATATTCCCAAAACTTGACAAAAAATGTGAAGATTAGATCTAACTATGAAAATTTGCATTGCTGCTGAGTTCCAACCACGAATTAACAGTTTTCGAAAAAAAGTGAGAATTAATTGGTTAATAAATTAATTGATTTTTCTGTAAGTGGATGTCAGAAAAATAAAGTTGGTCAATCAAGAAAGTGATTATATCCAACTTTGACATCTACTCACAGCACAAGAAACCAATCAATTCTCACTTATTTTATTCGGAAACTCCCGGAGTGGTAAAAATAAAAAGAAAAATAGTATATTTTCTTGTGTTAACATTACATTGTAATATGATAACAGTCATAATATAGTTAAAATTAAACATTAATAACGTAACGTAACTTTTTAAAAAATTAAAATTTTAATAATAAATATTTGGCTTCAGTTTTGTTAGGAATAACCACAAATTTCCCCATTCTGTGATATTCAATCTGCTCCTTTTTTTTCGTCAAAAGGTTTGTAGCGACACTAAAATTTTTTTCGTGAAGATATGACGAGGGAAACGCTATCAAAAGCTTTTTCGCAATTTCCCACAGTCCAGGATATCTTTTGGTTATTTCTGCCTGCAGCCAAAATGTTTGATACCCCCTTTTAAATTTCATCTTCAGCTCCTCATTAGTGCTAAACTCGAGTAGCTCCTCTTGTAATATCACATTCTCGAGTTCCATTTCATCAAATGGATTTATGATCCATGGTGGTATTTCTATCGTCAGAATATTTTCAAATCTGATTTTGAAGTCATCATGCAGGGCAATTAAATGTTGAACGTATGTCTGAATATTCTCATCAAGGCATTCTACTACTAAAACAAACGAACTGTGGAGTTAAGTTGTGCTGTTTTTAAGAACACCTTGTATATTTTAAATTTTTATGAAAGGTCTTTCTTTCCTGACTCCAAAAATATATAGTTTGTCTATATTAGCTCAAACCGTTTTTAAAATATGAGCAATCAAATTTTTGAAAAACCTATAGGCTCTATCAACACACCTGAAGAATAATATTATTAAAGCTGTATTAACACCGATAAAGTAAATAAAATATGTTAAAACTGTAGTGGATAAGAAACAGTGCAAATATAAAAAGTGAGACACTCGGTCGGCAAAGTCATCACTTTTATCAAACTTTAATTTCCTTGCTAAAGATGGCTCTAAAAATTACCGCCATTAAACTTGTGAGGCACATTGTGAAATGAGGTAAATTTTTTATGCACTTAATGGAATCACGACAGTTTATAGAATAAATACTCCATAAACTTTGCCTAGGCGAATTCCTCTCTCAGTTCCTCCCATTTCCGTCGCTACCCTGTATACTTTGCTGGATATGATTAAGATAATTATAAATTTTAAACTAACTAACTAAACTAATTTACATAAAGACCACCCTGAAGACGACTGATTAAAGTTAATGTACGAAAACACCATTAACAGAAAATTCATAATGAAAACACGAGATCTTCTCCAGAGTTTTATGTAAAATAATTATAGGTTTTCTTCGCATACGCCACGTTACATACCCACATAGAATGAATTAAAATACCACATATTATAGTTATAAGAACGAGAACCATGAAATTCGTTATTCACGGTTATTTTCTTTGCCTGCTTGAGGCCGATTATTTTTCTGTCTTTCTAGTTCTTTTTTTGCTTTTTACTCGCTTTGAAAACGAACGTCGCCTATATAATCACCTTTTGCATGGTTAAAGACACAGGATGCATCTGCCAGAGGAAATATACATTAACCCGATGCCAAGCCTCCTTTAGAGATAAAATGATTAACGAATAAAAATATATATTTTTGTGCTGGTATAGAATGTATTAAAACTATTTTTTCGTTGGCAAAAACTATTACAGTGATAAAGAATAAATCAAAGTATATGTGATAGGTCAGAAAGCATGCTATAACATCATATTATGTATGGACTGAAATATATATTTTCTACTCCATATATAACCAAGTAACTGGATTGAATAGATATAATTTTATATCTATCCATGTTAGGATATGAAACTGATCATTACAACTTCAAAATGATGACTATGAACACTGCCCTGCCATTTCTAAAATAACTTTCCATCAAAACGATTTCTGCGGGTGGTATAAACCATATTTTTTTAGGTTTTTCTCAAGAAATAAAACGCAAATCTGTTAAATTTTTAACAATAATAATTTAATATGATAAAGGATCCCTCAGACTAACGCGGTGCGGCGGAAACGGTGGCGGTGCTGGTGGACACCGAGCGGTACATCGCGCTCCCTCTTTCGTTGTTAATCACACCGGTGCGGCGCAGTGCGATTTCTACTGGTCTGTGAATATACCTGTAAAAGAATGTGAAGTGAAAACGCAGTGGAAGTTTAAACAGGTAAGACACAACACGTGGCTGATGTAACGGTGAGCGGCGATAACAGTGCAGTTGGCGCGGCGTTGTCAAAAAAAAATACGGGAAACGCGATTTCGACACTGCTGCGGTGTGGGTAGGACCATTTATTGTATTCTGAGATAGACCCCGCATCTCATTCATAAAATTACTTTTGCGCCGAGCCTACAACTCATAAGAGGGAGATAGCCTGTGTAAACTACTACAAAATTCGGCACTGAATCAGTTAATATGCAAACCTGACACTGTTTCACCATATTATTTTTTTATAATTAACCACTCTCACCACTTTTTATTTAATAAAACGGGAAATAAATAATTTATTGTTCTTAATGTCAAAATTGTTATTTTCATTTCCGTATTTTCACTTGCTACCGCTAGGAGGCAAACGATGCCAAGTTTTGCACGATCGTCGATTTGCGAACTAAGCGCTAGTGTGGAATAATCCGAAAGAAACATTTATTATGATTATGTTTGTTGACTGTATGTTAAAGGCAATTTTAAAATATCATCGTAATGCCGATTCACTGTATTTTAAAATATATATATACAAAGAAAAGAAGCTTAGCGGCAAGCGGACAGAGTAGTGCGTCTATCTTTTGCATTAAAGTACACAGGGACGCCGAAGGTAATGGGTTCCCTGGGGAACAGCCTGTCATTGTTTACCTGTGTGTGTGGAACCCATTACCTTCGGCGTCCCTGTGTACTTTAATGCAAAAGATAGACGCACTACTCTGTCTGCTTGCCGCTAAGCTTATTTTCTTTATATATTTTAACAGACACTAAATTCCACTATTTTATATATATTTACTTCATGAATTATAGGTGACTATGTAGTTATACTTGTATCGTTTTGAGAAGATAGCTATTTTATAATTAATTTTTATAGTAGTTCAGCTCAAAAGTTAGGTTAAATTATGTCAAACTGACAATCACGTTTCAAGTTCGATTCTGTTGCAGTTTTCATTTAAAATTTAAATCTCAATACGGATACAATTACAAAATATGCCAACTCGACCTTGAATAATCGAACTCAATACCTGTGTTGGTGTAATTGTTAATTCGCTACTTGGATTCAGGTCGATTTGTTGATTTGTTGATTTGTATTACCGGTTGGACATAAATCATGGTGAATTTCTGGTGATTTCTATCGGAGTCAGCGAGAGAAAGATCGTAAAATAATTAACCAACCGGTTGACGACGTCATTCCACTAGCTGTCAATCATAAATTTATCAGTTTCACCACTAGTTCAATTCAGCGGTGAAAAAAAGAATATACCTATTTGAGCTCAAATAAAGCCCACAATAAGAGAATTTCATATGCTCGTAAAAAGTTCCTACTATTTCCATGTGGTTTCATTCATGAACTCGTCAGGAACTAAGTGGTAGCTTGAATTTTAGTTCTTGTCGGCTTGTTTTGATTAAAGGGAATGCGGGGTCTATCTTTGCTTTCTCGTCGTTGTTCTGTGGCACCGCGGCAAAACCGTCACCACTACCATTACCGCAGCACCGCGTTGTTCTGGGGGGTCTTTTCAGTTTCCGTTAATCCAAGAACAACGCGGTGCTGCGGTAATGGTAGTGGTGACGGTTTTGCCGCGGTGCCACGGTTATAAGAGACATCCTGTATATATTTTTCTTTTAAATTGATACCAATTGGATATCACGAACAGTTGTTAATACAAAATATTAATTCTGATATGCATATATTACTTGCTTCATGGTGGTTTTTAAATGACATTTATTCAAGAGTATGACAGTGGTTAAAATTCTTGTTTCGTTGATTATATGATTACTATTTAAGTGTGTTAAGTAATTATGATAAAAAAGTGCTGAAGTGACATAAACGGTTTGGCGCCATAATAACTTACAAGCCCCCCAACAAAAAAAAAACAACAGCACTTATCTTTGAGAGGTCAAGTGTAATAACTGATCTTTGCTTGCTTACACGAAGCTTTTTATGTACTCTGTTCTAGTATTTATTTTATTGTAGAAACTAGTTTATTATTTTCTCCCAGGGTAGGTAAAAGATCGATATGTGTTTGTCAATACTAAACTAACATGGTGTTCAATTAATTCTAACGCTAAACTTTAAGAGACGCGTATTTTTATATACAGAGAAGAGTAAAATTTCGAAAAAAAAAATTATTGAGGAAGAGGTTCGCGTCAACACCGTTTTTGATTCCTAACAGTTTTGTGACACTGTAAAGAAGTAAGGCGGCAGTGCCACTGGAGATTCCCTTTCAGTTGAATAAGAATGTGATGGAAGGGATCAGTGACATATTTAAGAAAGGGGGGGAGGGGCTACCCCCCCCCCCCCCCCCACCAGCCTTGGAACTTGGGTGGGTTCGGCTTTGTCACATTGCAACCTAATTTTTCGTCTCACGCTTGGACACTTAATTTAAATTTTTAAATAATATATTCTTGGCTTAGATTACAAAGGTCTTGTTGTAAACGTTTAGTTTTTAAACTTTTTCTTCTAAGAGTCCTGTTTTATATAGATATTAAGGTTTCAGACGCATATCGTTTTAGTTATTGGTTTATGATGCCATTTGATAGGAAAACGAGTAAAAAGAGTAATATTTCATAGTATTTTCTATCATATACTTGTCTGTTCCATTTTCCTTTTTTTATAGCTATTTTAAATCAACAAAAATATTCATATACAATAAAATATTTTTACAACAAACCAAAAAACAATTAGATATTTATTTTTAAAGAGAGAAATTAAAATATAAATTTTAATTGAAACGTTTTTTATGGAAGAAGTGTGATAATTTATAATAACAAAAATAGTGCAGAAATAAACGAAAATGCTTTATTATGAATACCTATACAAAACGGCACTTACGAAGGAGTATTTCAAAACCTAAGCATTGGCACCAAAAACTGCTCTTAGATCTACGCTCCTAAAATACATGATTTCTGAAAAATTCTTCAATTTTGGCGTGGTGAGCAATATTTACTTTATTTTTAATCATGAAAAACCGAGCCCGAAAAACGCTGGTTAGAGGCATACATTAGTGCGCCTTATATTAAAATTTTCGATTGACACCAATATTCATATTTCCACAAATCATATAAAAAATGTTTTTTTTTAAAATAAAGAGCCAGCTAGGAATACCAAAAAAAAGTAAAAAAAATATTTAATAAAAATCAAATTTAAACCAACCATGCAGAGGGGGAGCGGCAATAATTTAATTTTGGAAATTTAATAGTAGTTAGGTGAATTTTAAACGAAATTTGGACGTGGCCGCGCTTTTCCGCCTTCTTCACTAAGTACAATGTCATGATTCATGAAATACATATAGTCCCGTCTGTCCCTCTCTCCAAAAAAAAAATGTTTATTTACGCCCACTGAACCCCCCCCCCCCCCCCCCCCCCCCGAGCATATTTTCTGGCTACGCAACATATTCCGTTTAAAATCAAAAAATTAAATTAAAATAAATATATATAACACGAAAATGTATACCAAGCTAACTTAAATCCCAACGCACGTTATCGATGACCTAAGTTAAAAAAATCACGGGGACCTTGAAGTTCGCAAAAGAATTTTCTACCCATCGTGAATTTTCGGCAATGGGTTTTTTCGTATATAATATCTTAAGAGAGAAAATTTTGCGGGTAAAATTTTCGACTGGTATGAAAGTTTGTTGCAAGGCCATTTTGCCTAACGGCTCGTGATTTTATTTTGTCAAAAATTCCATAAGCGAAATTACCAAAAAGCAACAAAACTGAATAAAATGAAGAGAAAATTTTACCGATACAAAATTTTCTCTCGAATGATATTCGACAAGACTATTTCACGAGAAAACAATAAAAACACACTGTTTAGTTAGCAAACTAGAAACTTTATTTATTTATTTATTACTAATATTAAATGTACAGTTGTTATAAGTAATAGTTTGTCCATTCTTTTCTATTAAAGCATGGTGTTATGTATGATTGACTTGCATTTGAGAAGTTGATGGTGCAGAACATGCTTTATTTATTGTTCTGAGATTTTCGATGAGCTTCAGATGATGACTAGGATCTGGTTGCAGATATGGTTTCAGGGAATTGGCGTTTGAGTGGCCTGTTTACTCTTGTTTCCCAACACCTTGTTTAAATATGGCAGACACAGCGGAAGATCGATGAGAATGATTTGTTATTTTATGCTTCTTCATATCAATTCCAATTCTTTTCGCTGAAGTTTTGGTCCACTTAGATACTGTATTTGTTTCTAATGGAGTATTTTTGAACATACATTCCTCCAGCCAGTTTGGATGAACGGAGAGAAATAGTCTGTCTGTGGAAATGTTTGGTCCTCTTTTTTCCAAAAGTTTTAAAAATAATATTACAGGACATAAGTCTTTGTTTGATGAATTTCTTACAGTTTTGTCACAGTAGTACATTTTTCCAGTTTATAATTTCTTACCATTAGAAACTCTGAAAACTGTGCCCAAATTGAGTTCTTGGACTTCCGTGTGTTACGTGGAATAATTTCAGCTATCGATTTTTTAATTTCTTGGGTATATTGGCCAGCCATGCTTTATTTATTTTTCTGAGATTTTCGATGAGCTTCAGATGATGACTAGGATCTGGTTGCAGATATGGTTTCAGGGAATTGGCGTTTGAGTGGCCTGTTTACTCTTGTTTCCCAACACCTTATTTAAATATGGCAGACACAGCGGAAGATCGATGAGAATGATTTGTTATTTTATGCTTCTTCATATCAATTCCAATTCTTTTCGCTGAAGTTTTGGTCCACTTAGATACTGTATTTGTTTCTAATGGAGTATTTTTGAACATACATTCCTCCAGCCAGTTTGGATGAACGGAGAGAAATAGTCTGTCTGTGGAAATGTTTGGTCCTCTTTTTTCCAAAAGTTTTAAAAATAATATTACAGGACATAAGTCTTTGTTTGATGAATTTCTGACAGTTTTGTCACAGTAGTACATTTTTCCAGTTTATAATTTCTTACCATTAGAAACTCTGAAAACTGTGCCCAAATTGAGTTCTTAGACTTCCGTGTGTTACGTGGAATAATTTCAGCTATCGATTTTTTAATTTCTTGGGTATATTGGCCAGCCATGCTTTATTTATTGTTCTGAGATTTTCGATGAGCTTCAGATGATGACTAGGATCTAGCTGCAGATATGGTTTTAGGCAATTTGCGTTTGAGTGGCCTGTTAACTTAATCAACTCTTGTTCCCAAACACCTTGTTTAAATGGGGCAGACTCAGCGAAAGATCGATGCGAATTATTTGTTATGTTGTCGCGTATTAAAATGATAGGTGACGGGAACGTGTAGCTTAGATAATTTGAATTTACGTTTTAATTTGTTTAATTTGTTGTGCCCTATTTAGTTACTAAAACACCAAAGATTTTTAATAGTTTTATTTAAGCGAAGCAAAGCAAAGCAATTGACGATTACATAATAATGAATAAAATAGAAGTCTTTAGAAATAAAAATAAAGTTCTTAAATTAGTATATTTTGAGAGTTTTCTCTTAAACCTCACATACGACGCTATTTATTCTAAGTTCAAGAAAAACAATTCCCGCTTTACAGTCAACTCAGGCCAAAAGAGAAACAAACAATTTAACAATTTAAATAAACATTATCAAGATCACTTACTCACTGGCTGGAAACTGTTCTGATCTAAGATTATGTTTCTACATCTTTACTTGAATGACCAAATGGGCAGAGGTTACCCTTACACTTGAAAATGTTAAACAACTCCACTGAGTAAGTGTCTGTTTGAGTTTTTATAATGTTTTATAACCCTTACCAGATGGGAGAAGGGGCTCCTTTTTGTTATGTCAGCAATTTATTAAAAGAGGGGATTTCCCTGGATGGACTATTCAAAATGGAACCCTTTATCCCAACCAATTCAAACAATTATGTTTATCAACTTTCGTCTACAAACTCCTCCTACAAAACTAGGAGTGTCCTTGTCCTTGTTCTACACACTATCTTTTCACTACACCTATTCTTATCCGCAGACTCAACACCTGTTAAGAGTCTTAGCACCACAGCGAAGTATGAACCGATTAATTTATCCTTAAGGATAGCAATCCATATCCGACAATGTTATGCTTCTTCGTATCAATTCTAATTTTATTATTTAGGTTTAAGAATAAGCATAACATTTTATGTATTTTGGAATATACATTTTTAGTATACGAAAAGAGTCCAACAATGTCCTCCAGTTTCCTTACCAACATATTTTATTTCAAAAAATATACCTTATTTTAACTAAGCAAATAAAGATTTTTTTTTACATGATGTTTTCGGGTTTTATCCAAAATTCTGGAAAAATGTACACTGAAAAATGAATAGTGTATTTATTGGGCATGATATGATTGATTGAAAAAATTTTTGCACCTAACTTAGGATTGAATGTCCATTTAAATGCAAAAATTATAAGATTTGCGGATTGAAGGAAATGCAATATGTAAAATATTTTTGGTTTCTAAGCAAAAACAAACTAGAAAATTATTTTTTTGCAATTTTTTTTATGTGGTGCACACTTTTCCGCAGGCACTGTATAATATTTTATCGTAAATATTTCAAATTCGTTATTGGAATCATTAATATCCTAATGATGAGATATCATGGTGTGATGATTACGAGGGCGCCTAAATTAATTTCTTTTTAATCAGACTAGCTTACGCTATTCCAAGAATCAACAGCTGTTCATTAATCTTTTAATAAACTCGTGTCGATATTTTATTAGAAGTTCAATGTTTTTATATGTTGAATTAATAATGTAATCACCTTTAACGCTTCAATAGTTGTTTAAGAGGCCATCATTTAATGGAATATTAATTTTATTGATGTTTACACGACACACACGGTGTCTGTAAAGCAATTCTATGGGGGGCATATTATATAGAAACAATTAAAAAGACACCGCGAAAGCATAAAGTTTGATGTTTTGTCTACAAATATTTTATTCGTCAGTCTAACAACGAAAATCGTTACTCGTTAGCTTTAGTGGCGGCTCGTCAGGTGAAGTAGATGAAGGGGCTCTTCCCCAAAAAAAAATAAAACCAGGAGGAAAGTTTTTCGACAATATTAAATATTAATGTACCAATACAGCTACCATTTTATCCCTTAAACACTAATTATGTTCGAATTAATAATATTAATTTTATCCGAATGTAGCTATGCATAATAGGGCCACGGTTAACTCCGATGGACAATAATTATAAACACTCGTGAATTTTGGCGCGCCCCAGTCGACCGTGTCGGTTAGCTCAAACCAAATGAAGACCAAACTCCCAACATGGCTTTGATATTCACCGTTGCTATGGTTACGTGACGTCAGTCACGCAATCAGCATGTAACAATTTGAATTATGAAGAGCAATTTAAAAATAGATCACTCGTATGCACCATTGTTGTAGCATTGGTTCGCCTAACCTTAAGGTATTTATTTTGAGGCTTCGCGAAACTTACGGTTATAGATATCGTTTTTACGTGATTTACTGTGTGATTAAAAAGTTTTGTTTTTATTTTTCAGTTAATTCAGTACTGTACATATGTACCTACTTAGTTATGTGTTTTAAAAATAAGCCCAATTAATGACATAGTTTGTAGTTTGTTGGAAACTCCATTCAGTCGTTGGACAGATGAGGATAATAGAGACGTTTTGTTACACGGGTTTTAGTCAAAGTTTGTTTAAGTACCCGCACTATACCTAGCTCTTCACCATTTTTTAAGACCGCGAGCCGCCACTGGTTAGCTTCTAGGTTAACGATAGGTGATATGAAATTTCTGATGAGTTTTTCCTTTATTTTGCAATCTTCATAATAGTTTTTGTTTTTGCCTGTAAATTTATGGACATTTTTATTAAATAATAGGATATTTTCTAATAAGAAATATTATTTATTTTTAATTGCTTGTACTAGATTTTATTGTTCGCAATATAAAAAACAAAAGTTATAAAGGTCGTTAAGATGCATATTTTAAAATTATATTTTGTTTGTTTTTAAAATGTTTGGTGGGGGGGGCTGCCCTACTCGTTGGCTACGCCACTGAGGGCAACAACCCTCGATAAAATTATTGATGTTTAATACGTAATATCTGTAGTAACTACATTTGTTTACATTATCAAGGAGTATCATTTTTCACATACTACATAGGCGTATTAAAAACAATAGTGTCATAAAATGCCTAGTACACAAAACAGTGAACAAACATTGTGATCGTGTCTTATCTTCTTTTGGTCGTTATAATAATATAATCCTATTTACAAGGCTTCAGCTATTTTGTTGAGAGACATTTTTGTGGGAATTCTGTAATCATAATCTTGTAAGTATTTTAAAAGTTATTTAATGAACATATTTTATAACGTGTGGACATGGGCGTCCGAAAGTGACTTCAAAGTTAAAAAAAAGTTCGTTACTGCCGTGTGAATGTCTTTTACATTCTACTACCAAACTCACTTTTAAAAAACGTTACGCCACAAGTTTAAAAAATGGGAATAATGCGTACGTACAGTGGCGTATTTAGGAGTGGGATGTCGGGCTGCAGCCCCCCCCCCCCCTCCCTTCCGAGCTCAAACTAGTTTTTCGCCTTACACCTTTTACTAATATTTTATATTTGGCCCCATTCCGCTCCATTTTAACAAATTTTCAAAATTTACTATTATCAATAGTAGAATTTTGCTACGTCTGGCAACAGTGTTTCTCGATCGTCACAGTGGCACTAACAACTAAGCTCGAGCTCTCCGCCAAGCCGGTTATACACCGTACTCGAGTTGCACCGTTAGTTTGTTGTTTCTACTTACTCGCGTAAACGCCGAATTATTTGTGAAATATTGTTTTAGCTGATTTTGTATATATTTACCGGTTACACGTTGCTAAGTAGTTTATGATTTGTATGACGAAAAGATAATCCTAGTTGCCGTAAGTAAAAATGTGAATTTTAGAGCTTTTGAAAGTAGGGTATACCTAGTATATTTTTTAATTTCAATTGGCAGCGATAGTAAACATTTATGAACATAACCACAAAATCGGTTGGTCACTCTCTTGGTCTACTTGGTCTAGCAGCAACGATGCAATTAGACAGGTATAGAAGAGACTATCGAAAATTCATTTTTATTGATGAAGCCGCATAAAAACAAAAAGCCAAAATCATTTTCGTCAAAATATCTACTCTGCGTCATCATGTGTGAGTCATATATAATATCAAATATATGGGTAATTATCTAGATAGAGAAATTTTTACACAAGCCCCAAAAAGAAATATATTTTAACTTTTTTCTGGCTTTCCGATCAGTAAAACCATATTTCTTTTAGAATAACCCATTTTGTATCTTGTCGGGCCAGGTAGGAGCCGTCTAAGCTGTTTGATGTCGGCAACCTTTATAAATGAATTTTGTAGGGTCCCGTCTATACAAACATGACTTCAGCTTGCCGTGAAAGTTGTTGCAATAAAATTCGGTCAATTCGGCGGATAAATAAGTAGGTATTATAAAGATTTTTAACAATAATTAACTAATCAGCAACTTTGACTGTGGCATTATTGACATTGGCAGGCATTATTTTCTCAAAATCAAAGTTGTCTGATTAGTAAATCAAGAATTAAGCTAACCGGGCCACCTTAGTTGTGAGACAAATATTTCTGCCAATGTGATTTATGCCTCAGTCAAAGTTGCTGGTTAGTTAATTATTGTTAAAAATCTTTTTGCAACCCGACATTACTATATTATGTATAAACATATTAATATGGTTTTATTTTTAACTTGAAACTCCGAACTCTAAAAAAAACTAGTTAGAAAATATGAGCCCCCCCCCTCGAACATATAACATATAAGAAGACAGTATTCCACGGATGGAAAAATGGGGAACATATAAGAAGTAAGAGAAATTGCTAATCCATTAATGCAGTGGCTAAAATGGATGCAAAGAGAAAAATTGTATTACATTTAATTCTACGACGAAATATACCTACATAAAAATTTTAATGTACTAACTTTTACTTTTGTCACCATCAGATTTCAAGGCCCCAAAATGTTGAAAGATTTTGCATTTCGACCATTATCAACTTGTAGCTCCACGCAACTCAAGCACTGAGTCAACAATAAACAGACAACCGATCTTTCGACAAGGATCGTTGGTCACTGTTGCGTCGTAAATCGAGACGTAACTTCTGGGAGTCACCAAAATAAACTTTATTACTACTCTTGTATTATATTCGCAAATAAATCATTTAAGAGTTGGATTTCAGTCATAAGTGCCCTAAGTAGTTATTTATTTCCATTAGTTATATGGTATAGTATCCTGGGAAGTAAATATTTTTTTGATTGGTTTTGATAACGTCTTTATTTTCTACACCTAAACTAATACACATACACTGTGTTTTGCTTTCTCTTTCATATAATTTATAGTTTCCATGGAAAATTCTTTTAAACTCAAATAAACCGACACAGAACAACACAAAACAAACTCGTGAATCGCTAAAACCCCGTTTTAAAGTGAGCCGACATGTCCATTTATTGTTTTTAGCGCCTTAAATCAAGGATCGTTTTATAAATATTTTTCTTTGCTTCATAAGCAAATCAACACTGCCACTTTAAATACGGTGCATTGAATTGTTGCAAATTGCATTTGTGATACTTTGTTTTATTTTTGAAGATTTATTCCAGAAAATATGAATTATTATGGAATATGTTGTTTTTGTTGTGTCAGTTATTATTATTATTGAAAAAAAAATATTACAAATTTATTCCCGAGGGGCAAACCGAGGGGTATTTTATTGTACAAGCTGTGGGTATTTTTGGGTATTTTTTAAGTATTTTTGGGTATTTTTTTAGATATTTTTAGGCATTATTTGGTACTTTCAAGTGTGTTTCCTAATAAAAAGTAACGGATCCAGCAATTTTTAAAATTTAATGGCGATTGCGCGCATGCTTGACATAACACCGCGAAATGGCCTTGGCGTAACACGTGGAGACAGTAAGCCATACAGGGAGCTTTCAATCGCCGTATCACAATTATGGAACCGCGGCAACTGCGCAATTCCGCTGCTCACGCATGCGCACAACGGCACATTTGTGGAGAGCAACAAAGAGAGATATATCAGTCCACACCGTAATGTTTGCGGAACAATAATTCCGGCCCGACTAGCAATAGAAGTATTACATATTACATGCAGTAAGCACGACTATATTCGAATTATTCGACTATTCGAATAACATACCAAACTCGATACCAAACGACTACTCAAATACTTATATTTTAAAAATTCCGAGCCCTAGTATTAAGCCCCTAATGGTGGTTAGTTTTGTTGGTTTAGCTCCAATACTTTAAGCATCCGCTTGCAAGAGGGTCAAATTTACAGAGAGAATTTATTAAGTTAAATACTCGGTTAAATATTTGTGTTTTTAGAGTTAATCATAATTTAAATCATTAAAATTTATATAGTAATTTTAGTTGGTAGGTTGTACCTACTAACGTTTTATACTTATTTTATTCAGCCAAGTCCAAAATCAAATACCCACAAAAGTGGCTTAGTTTAAGAATTTGTTCCTACTATGCCAAAGTTTAGACTGTTAAGTTTTGTTGATTTATTTAGCAAATTTCTTAAGTAAATATTTTTGTTCTGTTATGGTTAATCATAAATTTAATCATTTATATTTAGTATGTTTAATTAGTACGTACCGAGGTACCTAATGTTTTATACCTATTTTATTTAGCCAATACGAAATACCCACAAAACTGTCCTATTTTTAGTATGTATTCCTGTCATGCTAAAGTTAGGCAGTTAAGTTTATTTTTTATTTTTAGCAAATTTCTGAAGCTAAATGTTTGTTTTTAAGAAATAAATGCTGGTCTTTAAAATAAATAGTGTATCTTTATTAAAATGAAATAAATAATACGCAAGGTCATTAGCGAAAGTTATTTTTTACTGAGGTATTTTTAGCTATTTTCGGGTATTCTTAAATATTTTTGGGTATTTTTGGATATATTTTGGGTATTTTTTGGGTATTTTTTGGGTATTTTTGAGGTATTTTTCAGAAAACAAGGTATTTTTGGGTATTTTTTGTTAAAAAGGGTATTTTATTGTACAAATTTAAGGCAGTGGTTTACCCCTCGTTTATTCCTTACAAGTAGTACCCACCAGTTCAAGCTCTTTTGGCAAGCCCATAACTACAGAACTATTTTTTTACCTTTTTATTTTTATTTAGAAGTGTGTGGGTGTATTAAAAAAATAAATTAATTGGAAAAGGAGATTATTATGATAACATTCTTATTCTTATTGTTTAAAAAATGTACCAGTTTACGGATTTGTTTTGGTGTAAATGTCTTTTTGAAAATTAAGATCCTACAATTACAACACACAATTTTTCTAGTCATGACTAGAGGGAAACTTTTTGCTTTCGGGGTACGCCGGATATACTTAGGCCATGTTTGGCCCATTGTGCTCACCGTGTTTAGTTGTTACACCCAGTCCGTGATCTCAGTTCCTTGCACTAGTTTATGTAGATCAACTGTGGAGAGGGTAATAATATCCTCTAGTTCCAGTTTTGGTTGTCCGAGTATTTGTTGCCTCTTCTGATTTAGTGACTCGCAATGGCAAACTATGTGCTGTACAATTGCCCTGACTTGTCCGCATAATCTGCAGTTAAGGTCTCCATTGTACAGTTACTTTCTGTGCAGATGATTATTGACGGCCATGTGTCCTGTCAGAATTCCTATAATGGTTCTCAGCTGGTTCCTGTTCATTTTGAAGCAGCTGTTTCGTAAGTCTTGGGTCTTAATCCTTGTCTATTGCTCCAGTGGATTTTGTGTCCACTCATGATCCATCGCTTTATAGCATCTCGTGCTGTGCACCTTGGTACTCCGAGGGCCGGTTCTGGACCAATGAATGTATTTTCTGAGCTCTTCCTCACAAGTTCATTGGCTTTTTCATTTATTGTAATACCTTTACGTCCTGGTACCCACTGCAGTATTACTCTGTTTACTTTTGCCAGGGGCACCAGTTCCTTTTGACATTCCCATACCAGTTTTGAGGTTACCTTGTTATGTGTGATCAACTTAAAAAAATAATTCTGTAAACATGTAGATAATAACTACCTATAATTTAATATATTAGTAGAGGAAGATTTAAAGTGTCTTGTTTCTTTCCGCTTGTCACTTCACTCTAAATATGAACTGGTTCTTCAAATTTAAAACTATTTTTCTCCAAAATAACTAAAATAAAACAAACATCCAAAGGTACCGACTACGTTTGTTTGCTTTTCAAACCCCTAATCTCATCACAAAGGTTGATCTTCTGAGATTTACCTGCCACCTTAAGAACTCCAAGATTTATAGGTGACAAATAATGTCCCATCCATTTCTTGGCCACATTTCTTCTTTGATGTCTAAATTTAATACGGTTTATTGCATTTCTTAGTTGCGAGAGTTATAGAATGACTATGCTATATTTGACGTGATATGAAGTATTAATAAATAATTACCGGTATAAATGTAAATTTTCGGAAAACAGCTGTACCTACTTGCATTTTTAGACATGATTAAACACAGACAAAAATATCACAAATATTTGGAATTATTCTTGTCAGCTGGAAACCGGAGATGACGTCGCGTCGTAAACTGACAGTGCTAATAAAGTTTATTAATTATAAATAAATAAATATGTAACTATAGTTATCAATTTATTTTATTATGACATTATATTCAATTTCATTTGTTTTGACTTTGCTGGTCATCGCTAACTAGAAAAATAAAAATTACCGTTTTTTCACCAGAATTAAATAAACATCGAAATATTAGATAGAAAACTAGTAAATTTAGGAATATGTATGACTCAACAACAATAAAAGATACTTGAAATATCTATCAGATAAGCCTAATAAATCGCCTCCTAATCCTAAATTAAATTTCATTTTAAACAACAGAGTTATTGTATTTTTAAATTTTCTATATTTGGATGTCAACAGAAAACACCCTGTACAAAATTTGAAGTAGGTACTTGAAGACTCGAGACATATTTTCTATTCCTACGCTTAAGAGTTTATAAAAAATTTTCGATATTCTAATTGAGAAATACAGGTAATAATTGTGTACTATTATGTTTTTCCCAAAAATTTAGGAATTTCGCATTTGATTTGGCAACGTTGTAAAAAAATGGAAAACTAATGGATAACATAAGCATAATTTTGTGAGGAAACAAAAAATGTTATAAATTTAAATAAATTTATCTTTTTATTGTTCTACTTTTCTGGACCATCCTGTATATTTATTTAAAAATAATTTTAAAACAAATTTTTATACTTCACAACTTTTATAAAAACTTTTATTTGCTATCTTTAATAGTAGAGACGGTATAATACTTTGTCACACAAATGGGCCACCCTGTATATACTGTGATTTATTTAGTAACTTTTATTAACAATAGCAACTTGATCTAACGCTGTCTGCGATGAAGAATGTAAAATGGATATTTTTCCGGACACTTTAGGGACATACGTTACAATACAACTAGTTTCCTTGTCTATCGACCATCGAGGAATGCCACTGACTTACCAATGTGGAAATGAACCAAAACTGATAAGCTGTACTTAAATAATTCGTTCAGATGCTGCTTTATCAGCCATAGTAGATCGCTCTGAAACAAAATATTACCGTTCTTATCACGATACACTAACACCGGTATTCTAATGCCCATAAATTCTCTATCTCTCTTTCACATTGTGACGTCACGTGCAAGGAGTTATTCTTAACCCCCAAATATTTTCTGAGAGAAACCCGGATCTACTGGTTGGTACAAAAATTGCCCAATAGAAAAAAAAATTAAATTTCAAAATAGACCCAAGAAGCAGCAAGAGAATCGGTATTAAAAAGGCAAAAATAACTAACCACTCGAACAAACCCGAACAAACCCGATCAATAGCAGTCAGTAAGCTGGCTAAAAATGGAGCTTCAGAACAACAACTAATCAAGATCACGGGACATAGCAACGCATCTTCTATTAAACCATATCTTCAAATGGATCCTACTCACCATCTAGATATAATCAACAAAATTAGATACATGCATTCAACTGGTCCATCTTCATCTGTTGAGTTATCTTTAATAAATACTAACGTCTCATCTATATATAAATAGCAATGAAAAAACAATTATTTATAACCTACACAAATTGCAACTTTTATAACAACTGTACGGATATAAAACAAAAATAGTATTTTTTTCTATATGTACAGGAACATTATTTTAAGTGTCTCACCCGATTGGCGACTTTGCTATCGACCACAATAAAAAAACAATTATGTATTCCCTAATAGCTTTTAGTGAAGAAGCCAAATTTGATGTCGAGAAAAATCTATGATTACAAATTTGATAGATACGACGCCATATTGGATTTTCTTAAATGGCAACCCTACCTTATAGAAAGCCAGCTGCATTCGCTTATTTGTTCCAACATTAAAAATGTATAATTGTCAATATTTATTTTCAGCCGTTCCGGAGATACGAGGCTTCGAAGTTGGTGATTTTGTTATCATCGAATTAACAGAAGCTTTGTGATTAGAAACTAAATTGTTTCTGTAGATACGTAATTTTTTATATCGGAGCCACCCATGCTATTGTCATATATGCCAGATGTTCAAAAATGACAGTTACGACGCCATTTTGAATTTTTTTAATGGCAACCCACATGTATAACTACGTCAGTGAATTGCATTTCGCGGTCCGATTTTCAAAATATATAGTTGTCGATATTTATTTCCAACACTTACGAAAATACGACCGCCTCAAAAACTTTTTTTTAATGGGGTGAGATACTTAAAAGACATAATCGAACGATGCCGTTTTTGATGCGGTTGTATTTCCATAAGGGTTGGAAATAAATATCGACAACTATATATTTTTGAAATCGGACCGCGAAATGCAATTCACTGACGTAGTTATAAATGTGGGTTGCCATTGAAAAAATTCAAAATGGCGTCGTATTTGCCATTTTCTGACATCTGACATCTCGAGTTTTTATTAAATTATTCTTCATAAAATGACTTGAGAAATCGCACCCTAAAATATTAGCACGTCATTAAGGAACACCCTGTATAACTATTCGAACTGAAAATAAAAAAATAACAGCCATGAAGCCAGAATAGAAACATGCGCGTCTAAATTCGCGCGGTTAAAACCTTCTATATAAAGGCCGCTAATGAAAACTTTCTTGCTGTTTCTAATGATAAGCAATGTAAGGTCAGAACTGTCACTCGCGTCAATCGGTTACTAAGCAGCGTCCTCATATGTGACGACAGCGCAGAAATGTTCAAATTTCAGTTTGCTTATCGGCATATCGTTGTAGGCGTATGGTGGTTTTTAAGGAAATTGAGTAACGGTAAAGGAAACTCAAAGTCTTCTCCACATATTGTTTTTTTTTTAATTGAAGGTACAAACTATTGATTTTTGTTTCAGATGACCCTTACAGAAATTCTCAATCGACCAAATGACAGGAAGAGTTTCTACTTTTTAGGAATGAGGATTCCATATTGGGTTTACAATACTTATTGTGCAATAGGAATGTTCGCATTTGGAGCGGCATGTTCACAGTTGACAACTGATGTCATGAAATACACTATTGGTACGTATATCTTTTCAATAATGTAAAATGTAAGAAACACGTAACTTAAAGAGTATGAAAGCTTCCAATTTAAATAATTTATTATTTAAACTAGAATATCGTGGATTTAAACCGCAAGGTCCAGTTTAAATCATATGGAGACCGTACACTATCCGTCGGAATGACAGTCATGAATGATATCAATCCTTCGTCATTCTCGCATCAGTGTTTTTTCTTATGGGAATTTACATCAGTCCAAGCATCATTTCTTGAAATTTGCCCTTACACCATCAGTATTACTGTCATTCCTTTATCAAGACTTTCATTCCGACTAATAGTGTACAGTCTGCATTTAATTGTCAAAAATGGTCGTTTTATAATGTGAAATTGGCAGCAAACTTCGAGTTAAGAGTGATTTACCTGGTCATAACTTAATAAAATGTAACAACACAAAAAGTTTGTCTCTCCCTAGAAAATGTGCATAAATACCTACTCCGTTCCACATCGGAGGCAATTACCGCCCAGTTAGAGCGTTTTCACACGGCACCATATATCGCGCGCGATAAATGGTCGCAATATTGCTTTACACCAAATTATGTGTTCTCTAATATCGCTTGTGTGTGAAAATGGCCATTGAGGTAGGATTATACAGAGACGCCATAACGTGGCTAAAAGTGACCACAGGTAGATATATTGAATCGACGTTTATGTCAAACAAATGTGACCTTTTGACGTTTTATGACGGGAGAGTGTTTTTTTAGTTTTTTGTGTTTTATATTGTTTTTCGAGTGATATTTATATTAACTATTTAAATACAATAATGGTTTCTTGTGCTCATCGTTCTTGCAATAGCACGGATGCAGTCGACAAGAAAAAATCTACGGGAATAACATTTCATAAGTAAGTAAACAAAAAACAGGGTTGTATTTAAATAAGATGTATTTATAGATTCCTTAAAGCTTTAAGATTTTTTTACTTTACGCACCTTTTAGCCATTTTAAGAAACCTAAGTGGTAAATTTTTGCTTTTTCAAGGTTAAATTTTTCAAAAAAAAAAGTTAAAACTTAACTAGTACCTAAATAAATTTATTTTTAAGTCTTATTTAAGCATGGTTGTATAGTATTTAAATTGTACGTTTTCCTTTTAGATTTCCTAAAGATCCTGCGCGCCAGCAGATCTGGTTGCAGTTTATTAATCGGGGGGCTTGGAAACCAACAAAATATAGTGTTTTGTGCTCAAAGCATTTTTCTGAGATGTACATTGATCGAACCTCAAAAAATTGCTTATTCATGTGGAATTGAGTCATAGTTTTCATGGAAATTGTGTCCCGTTAGAGCAACTCCACATTTTAAAATGTGACCCTGTACATCAAATAAATGTCACTTCAAGAGATTACAGGGCACTAGGAATGGAAGAACATTCTGACAGCGAGTTAAATGATATTATCAGAGATCATGATTATTTGCCAGACCCGCTGTCAGAATATTCAAAACATATTATTACCTATATAGCTGGATTTATCGTACATTCTTTAAAAAAAAAAAATATTCTGTACAGAATGCATATCTGCTTTAACAAGTGACACGAGGGATATGTATCTATATTCTTTTATAGATAAGAAAAATAAAGGTGGACTACAATATCCCTCAACAGATGATTTGGAGATATGTATTCTTGCGGAAAAAGTTTTGAAAAACATTGTTTTTTCTCAACAAATATCTGCAGCAGCTTTAGTTACCACAATATTAAAAAAGTTTGTAAATAAAAATATTTTTTTTAATTTAGTAGTTCATAGCTTTGATCAGTCGGCTTTGGACAGTCACCGAGTATTGCTAATCAAAGCTGTGGCAGAAAAGTACATAAATGTAAGGTTGTACCATTTCGCCAAACAAAAATCCAACAAATCAGAAAGTATTAGGCATCATAGTAATAAGATTGTTTTATTTAAGGGACAATAAATTTTTGTTTTTCAAGAATTTGTTTTATTTTTTGTGTGTAATAGCTGCACATTATCTTATTTTAGAATATAAAAAAAGGATTGTCAATAAAATTATAGTAATAAATATGTATACAGTGTTCGACAGTGACTTATTAGATAAATCCTAAAATTTAGACAAACTGCACTTAAAAAGAAAATATGTGAGCTATTTAAATCAGTAGAAACCCTAGTCCCAAAGACTTTTATTTAAAACATATTTTTTTTTTATTCAAAAAGTTTTCGAAATAAAGCATATTGCGGGACTTTTGCTAGACACTGTATTTTAAAACAAAAAATGATATTTACCGAGATATTTACATTATATGATTATCTTATTATAAGCTTAATGCTAGCGTAATACATATAAATATAAATAGTCCGGACCTGGCGAGGCATCCATATTGCAACTACTATTATCCACGCCTAGTGGTACCGTTTTCTCGACGCGAAATTAAATCTTATGGCGCCTCCTTATAATCCTACCTCAATGGAAAATGGCTCATTAGAAAACACATAATTTGGTGCGCGCGACCATTTGTCGCGCGCGATATATGGTGCCGTGTGAAAACGCTCAGTCGATGAGTCATCCCGAATAAATAGAAACTGCATTTCCGCCACTTCGCCCAAACTGTACCTGTGTCTGGCGATGGCAGTAAAATTTAATGAATAATCTGAAGGTCTGACATCACTAGCAGTGACGTGCATACAATATAGGCAAAAAAGCATTGCCTACCCTGGGAACAATGAAACAAACCCCAACGAAAATTATTTCTTTATATTTTCAAATTTTTTTCCGTGTAATATCCGGCAATATGTTGCAATGCTTGAAGGATTTTCAATTCATGGATCGGGATCGGAATCCATGGATTGGAAGGGATTTTAAATACACTAAAATATCATCATATCATAGCCCACATATAGAACTTTTTTTTATTAACTTTTTTTTTTAGGAAGACTGAGACCACACTTTTACACTGTGTGTCTACCCAGCGTTAACTGTTCCTTACCAGAAAACCAATTTGTTTACCTTACGGATTTTAAATGTAACAACCCAACGTATAATTTAAACGAAAGAATTATGAAAGAAATGAGGTAAGTCTCTCATCTTCAATAATTTACTATTGATAAACTAGCGGTTACACTTCACCCTTACAAACTCTATGATACCCACTAACAGTGGCGGCTCGCGGTCTTAAAAAATGGTGACTAGCTAGGTATACTGCGAGTATTTAAACAAACATTGATTAAAAGGGTAACAAAACGTCTCTATTATCCTCATCTGTCCAACGACTGAATGGAGTTTTCAACAAATTACAAACTCAAATCTCATTAATTGAATTCATTTTTCAAACACACAACTAAGTAGGTACGTACACTACTGAATTAACTGAAAAATAAAAACAAAACCTCTAAATCACACAGTAAATCACGTAAAAACGATATCTATAACTGTAAGTTTCGCGAAGCCTCAAAATAAATACCTACCTTAAGTTTAGGCGAACCAATGCTAAAACAATGATTGATCTATTTTTAAATTGCCCTTCATGATAATGCAAATTGTTACATGCTGTTTGCGTGACTGACGTCGCGTAACCATAGCAACGGTGAATATCAAAGCCATGTTGGGCGTTGGGTCTTCACTTGCTTTGAGCTAACGGACACGGTTGGCTAGGGCGCCAAAATTCACGAGTGTTTATAATAATTATTGTGGCCCTATTATGCATAGCTACATTCGGATTAAATTAATAATAATAATTCGAACATAATTATTTTTTAAGTGCTAAAATGGTAGCTGTATTGGTACATTAATATTTAATATTGTCGAAAAACTTTCCTCCTGGTTTTATTTTTTTTTTGGTGAAGAGTCCCTTCACCTACTTCACTTGACGAGTCACCACTGCCCACTAATATAATAAAATGTTGCGCTTAAAATGCAAACCAATCGGTTACATTGTGATTAGTCTAATTTAGGAAATATCGATTTTGTCAATCGTTGCAACTTCTGGCGGTTTTAAACTTATTTAAATGCATTCTGCTCCAATTTTAATAGTGAACAGCGGCGGCGCCAGAGGGAAGCCAGGGTGGGCACCGGTCCACCCTAGAAACATGTGTGCCCACCCTGGTGCCCCCCCAAAATTGATGGATCCGGTTTTGTAAGGGACTTGGCTATAAAAGCTTTGATGAGTGGTTGTATGGTATTTTGAAGAGAACGATGACCTTTTTTTTTAGACATCACTTACAACAAGAGGTTTTGTGTTGTTTGTCGCTGCCTATAGCGTTCTAGAGCGTCGGGAGGCGCGACCTTTTTTTTTTAGAAGTCACTTTTTTTGGGAAGTGCCCACTCAAAAATCATCGAGCCCATTTGTGCCCTCCCATCCCAAAAATCCTGCTGGCGCCGCCACTAATAGTGAAGCCATTCTGTTGTCGATCGTTTGCCCATAAATATGAAATAAGAAAAAACTAGGAAGATTTATTTCAAATTTAAATCATCGTCTAACAAACAACAAAGTTTCAAAAATTTATGTGGTTGTGAAATAAAAAGTGGTTTCTTTTTCCTGGCTTGTCTTATTAACTTTTTGTATTGCCGACTTGGTAGGAATTAGTCTAGCAGGGAAATAAACGAAAAACATATCAGAACAATACTTAAGCTTATCCCCATTTTATCAGAGATACTTTTTCTTCCATTGTGTAACTCATAATTATTAACTAGGTAACTCATAATTATTACTAGTAAAAAATCGAATACTTTCAAATTACATTTGACAATGACAAAGTACAATCAATGCTGATGTCAGCAGCGTCACCTGTTGAAGTCCAATGAAAAACCAACCGCAATCCTATTCAAATAAGTTAAGATCGAGTTGCCCAAAAATTTTCAAACTCCGCATGTGCACGCACCACACAGAGACCCTAAAAAAGTTTCGCTACAACCCCGCTCTAAAGGCAACAGGAAAGAAAATATTTGAACAGTCTAAAGCTTGCATGGAATTTCCTTTTTCTAACCACGATGCACTATCCTGTAAATACATTACATAGATATGCGCGAAACTCTATCTTTACTTGCCCGCGGTTATGCAAAAATACAATAAAAATTAGGTTAGTATTTAATGTATACTTTATTTTGTCTATGTGACGCGTTAAACTTTGGTGACGTCACTGTATAGAAGAAATCATAGCTTTATAATTATTACATTGATTGCTTAATTAATAATAAACTATTTAAATTACGAACTCGGCACTTTTTCGTTAATATAATATTAATATGCCTAATATTTTTCTATACTTTACAGGTTGTCTTTTCCATCGGGTCATTCATCCTTTTCCATGTACACAATGGTGTATTTTGCGGTAAGTAATTTAGTACACTTTTTTTCCTCTTTTTTTGTCATTTTTCATTTTTAATATATCTATGAAGGTAGGTATAATAACGACCTATAAATGATATGAAAGATACTACATATTTAAAAGGTAGTAAAAGTTTAGTATCCGTATAATAAAATAGAAAGATAAGTTAGCGACAAGCGTACTAAGTGGCGCATCTGTATTTAGTATTAAAGTACACAGAGACGCCAACACAATGGGTTCCCTGGGCACAGGTAGACAATGACGGCCGTTTCGTCCTTATAAGGACTCTATGATGAGCCATAACCTAAGTGTCAACTCCAGAAACAGCGACAGCGCGTTCTCAATACTACCTACCGTATCTTAGTTGTTTTTAGTTCTATGATTTCACGTCCGGTGAGGTGACTCTGTTTTCTGCATTTGAGTTGATCCCTACGGATGGCGATGCGGCGTTTTCACTACTTATTATACTCTAGAGTCAGTCTTGAGAACGAGAACGCGCATTCGCTGTTTCTGGAGATGCTACTCAGGTTTTGGTTTTCCGTAGAGTCCTAATAAGGAGGAATTGTCATTGTTTACCTATGCTTCAGGGAATCCATTGTTTTGGCAATTGTTATATATTTTTTGGTTTTGGCGGTCCTGAACTTATCTTTCTATACCATTTACTATTCCACGACTTAATGGTTAAATATTTTGTAAGAAAAAAGACACACAGCCTCGGCCTCAAATGCATTCTTTGAGTGTTAATTGATAGTCATGTATTGAAGGTACCACAGTTTCTTTTAAGTTTCCCTATATGAGGACTGCCTTAATATCACTTATTTTGTTAAATTAGTGGACATACAAGTTATTATTATTAGCTTTATCTATCTTGATAGTAATATTTAATCTGAAGTCTATAATTTGGTTTGGACCTCAAGCAGCGTAGGTTTGTCCTACTTTTCATAAATTAGCGTTTTCCGTACGATATGCTATACCTAGTCGTACTATGATATTCTGGGGTTTTATAAGCAGAGGTTGCCTCTACGGTTACAGCTTTTAATTATAACGAAGTCGTATCTACTCTCCAGAAGGGACATGATCATGTAGGGTTGGGAACAGAAAGCCCTATCTTCCTTCTTACAAAAAATATTTTATTAATTACAACCTACGCGTTTCTGCCTACAAGGCCATCATCAGGGTGTAAAGTAATAAGGTCAACACATATAGACCACAAGCAGGACGCACCCCAGTCAACAAATCAATTAATAAAAATAAACACTTGGCACATTGTTTTACATGAAAAACACATTTACACTTCTTAAAAAAATTAAAATTTGGCAAACAACGACAATCAACAGATTAAAAATTAAAAATTGGTATACATTTTAACAGTACAGTCAGATATATGTACCTGTATGTAAGTAAAAGATAGTATATTATTTATATCAGCCGCGTAAAAATGACTGCCAGTTACAATTGATCGATTTTTTACTTATAATATTACTTGAGTACTTGTGTCAATAACCTCGTAACGTCGATTATTTTAATAATCGAGTACTCGACTAAAAATTCACTCAAATAATCCCAACACTACAATTTACCCTTGTTAGCGGTGAAAATACTGCATTATTTATGCCTTTAATAATACCTGTTGAATCAATTGCAAGATACGTGATAAAGAGGTGGTGCCAAGATTCGCAGGATGCATAATTCTAAGGATTTTAATCTGACAAGCGGTTTTACGACATGCTTACTTATTACCAATTAAAGCGTAAAGATTATGCTAAAATATTACTGTTACTACATTGTTGTGAGAGATATTGTTTTAACGCTTTGAACTAATTAAAACTGATTTAATGGTTTCAAGTCTGACGAATTTTATTGCACGCATTACAAAGTTTTAAATACCTGAATGAAATCGGATACTTTCTTCAGCGATCTTTTATCCTTGGGCGTACTTTGCAGGGAGTTTAAAATTTAAGGTTTACAACGAAAGTTCTATAAAAATAATGTTGTACTATCATAATCTAGTAGATTAGGCTATATAAGGGGGGGGGCTTCCCCTCGGCCCCCCCGTTCGAAGCTTGAAGCTCGTGGTCATTAGATCCCGAAAACTATTAAGTCTAATTGTAAACTAATTTTTCGTCTTACACCTTATTCATATTCTATATTCGTCCACATTCCGCTACATTTTGACAAATTTTCAAAATTTACTATTTGAATAGTCGAATTTTGTTACGTCTGGCAACGGTGTTTCTCGATCGTCATAGTGGCACTAACAAATAAGCTCGAGCTGTCCGCCAAGCCGGCTATGCTCCGTACTAGAGTTACACCGTTAGTTTGTTGAAAACGACGTTTCTACTTATTCGCTTGACGCCGAATTATTATGAATTATTGTCTTAACTGGTTTTGTATAGGTTTACACGTTACTAGGTAGTTTGTGAGTTGTGTGACGAAAAAAAAATCCTAGTTGCCATTTTTGAATTTTACAACTTTTACATAGTTTGTAGAAATAGTTCATACTTAAAGTGGAGTGGAAATTCAGAAAGAAAGAAATGAAATAAGCACATAAAGTCTTCTTCCACTGTTATATTAAAGAAATATTTATGAATTAAAAAATGCTCTACATGTTTCGAACGCAGAAGTATTCATCTTCAGGAGAATAAATGAAAAAAGAAGAAATTAGATATCACCTTAACGGAGCATCAAAATTTTTAGGTTCAAAGAAAAACGGTTCAATGAGTAGAACGGTGATAAAATCATTATACACGTTGCATTCTGAAAAAGAAAAGTATGCGGGTTTATGGCTTAGGGCACTATAATAGTTTAAATGTAGAATGAAGGGTTTAACATCAGTGGGCGTAAGTAGGACATGTTTTATCTGGAGCGGGGGACAGTCGGGACTACATTTATTTCATGATATTGTACCTAGTGAAGAAGGCGGAAAAGTGCCGCAGGCGAAAAATTTTCGGGGCCATGCCCAAAGTTCGTTTAAAACCCACCTATTTACTATTAAGGTTCGTTTCAAAATATTTATTTCCTCTCCCCCTCTGCATGATTGGATTCAATTTATTTATGTAAACTTTTTTTTAAATTTTTTTTTAATATTCCTTTATTTAAAAAATGAAAAATATGAATATCAATCAAAAATTTTAACATAAGACGTACGTATAACTCTGACCAGCGTTTTTCGGGCTCGGTTTTTCATAATTAAAAATAAAGTAAATATCGCTCACCACGCCAAATTGATGATATTTTCAGAAATCATGTATTTTAGGAGCGTAGATCTAAGAGCAGTTTTTGGTGGAAATGCTTAGGTTTTGAAATACTCCTTCCTAAGTGCCGTTTTGTATATTCATAATAAAGCATTCTCGTTTCTTCCCGCACTATTTTTTATATTATAAATTATCACACTTCTTCCGTAAAAAATGTTTCAAATCAAATTTTTACTATAATTTTTCTCTTTAAAAATAAATACCTAATTGTTTTAGTTGTAAAAATATTTTATTGCATTGGGTTATATTTTTGTTGATTTAAAATAGCTCTAAAAAAGCGAAAACGGAACAGACAAGTATATAATAGAAAAATTCCATAAAATATTATTCTTTTTATTCGTTTTCCTATAGAATTGCATCTTAAATCAATAACTAAAACGATATGCACCTGAAACCTTAATCTTTATATAAAACAGGACTTTTAGAAGGAAAAGTTTAAAAGCTAAACGTTTCCTACAAGACCTTTGTAATCTAAGCTAAGAATACATTATTTAAAGATTTAAATTAAGTGTCTAAGCGTAAGACGAAAAATTAGGTTGCAATTAGACTTTTAGACCCGAGCTCCTAGGAACGAGGGGGGGAGGGGTGCAGCCCGGCTGTCCCCCTCCCCTAAATACGCCACTGGTACCCAACTATTTAAATACTATTAAGAATAAAGACCGTGCATTGATAATTAAAATAAACATTGTATTATTTCATTAACAGGAAACGTAATACGTAAACATACATTGGCAAAAGTTTATTTGTAGAATTGGCTCTTACAATGTACCTAGATTGCAAATCCAGCACATTATGGCATGAGCCGCGTGCCATTAGTTTATTCACTGTTGTAAATTTCAGAGTATTGTATTGTTTAGCGACTTTAAATTGTACAATTAACTGTGATTTAATGGTCTGTGGATTAAGTCAATGTGCTTTGCGTTGCAAGTTTAGGTTACTTTATCGGTTGTGCATTTTTAATTTTGGGCTAAATTTAGCTAAAAAGTCAGACACAGCAATGTTACATGACAATGTTTTACGAGAAATTATATTCGGGCAGTGGCGTGGCCAGAAAATATGCTCGGGGTGGGGAAGGGGGGGGGGGAGGCTCAATGGGCGTAAGTGGGACATTTTTTTTTGGAGAAAGGAACAGTTGGGACTACATATATTTCACGATATTGTACCTAGTGAAGAAGGCGGAAAAGCGCCGCAGGCGCAAAATTTTCGGGGCCACGCCCAAAGTTTGTTTAAAATTCACCTAACTACTATCAAATATCGAAAATTAAATTATTACCTCTCCCCCTTTGCATGGTTGGATTAAATTTATTTTTGTAAATGTTTATTTTTTATTTTTTTTGTTTTGGTATATTATTCCAAGCGCTCTTTATTAAAAAAAACATTGTTTATACTTGTGAAAAATATGAATATTGATGTTAATCCAAAATTTTAATATAAGACGTATCTATGTATGACTCTAAACCGCGTTTTTCGTGCTCGGTTTTTAATGATTAAAAATAAAGTAAATATCGCTCACCACGCCAAAATTGATGATTTTTTCAGAAATCATGTATTTTAGGAGCGTAGATCTAAGACCAGTTTTTGGTGCAAATGCTTAAGTTTTGAAATACTCCTTCCTAAGTGCCCGTTTGTATATTCATAATAAAGCATTCTTCCCGCACTATATTTTATATTATAAATTATCACACGTCTTCCATAAAAAATGTTCCAATTAAAATTTTTATTTAAATTTTTCTCTTTAAAAATAAATACCTAATTGTTTTTTGTTTTTGTTGTAAAAATATTTTATTGCATTGAATTATATTTTTGTTGATTTAAAATAGCTCTAAAAAGGAGAAAACGGAACAGACAAGTATATAATAGAAGAATACTATAAAATATTATTCTTTTTACTCGTTTTCGTATAAAATTGCTACATAAATCCGTCCGAAACCTTAATATCTATTATAAAACAGGATTTTTAGAAGGAAAAGTTTTAAAACTAAACTATTCCTACAAGACCTTTGTAATCTAAGCCAAGAATACATTAGTTAACGATTTAAATTAAGAGTCCAAGCGTGAGACTAAAAATTAAGTTGCACTTAGACCCGCGCTCCTAGGCTCGGGGGGCTGCAGCCCGGCAGCCCCCCCCCCCCCCCCTGAATACGCCCCTGTACTCGGGAAAAATGGTCTTATTGTACAGTACCCCCAGCAGTCATTGACATTTCGAAACTAAAAAATAAATTTAATTGGTATGTTTAGTAGTAAGTATACAAAATTAACGTTTTTACTAGCCTTTTGTTGGTTTCTTGCGATAACACCAATCGATCTTAAAACGTTTATTATACGCAACAGATAATATTAATAATTAAGAAATAACAGGTAAATCTTCCTTAAATGGTGGAAAACAAAGATAATAAACAACATAAAAACCCAGAGAAAACAGACGAAATTATAAGATTTCCAAAAAAAAATCTCATTTTTTGAAGTTAATGTCTTGTCCTGCGGTTTTAAGCCTAGAAAAAAGGGTTTGTTCGGTTTGAAGGTTATGTTATTTCGTTTTACTACAGCTTTGCCACTCCTCCTTCACACACATTTACATTAAAAGTTAATATATATGCACAAAAGCCGTATTCAACTATTTCAAACGAATTTAACAGATAAAGTCCGTACAATTACTGGCTAGATGCACGTCACAGCTTCTGACGTACATTTTGATTCGAGTCATATCGTTGATTAAATCGTATATTTTTTCAATTCTGTCAGGATTTAAATAATTCAAATGAGAATTTCTTCTTTTGCTGAATAATGAGCATATTTTAAGAATAACTATTTTTCGCTTTTAAATTACTTTTTACACGAGTGGATTGTCCATGTCCATATTGAGCTCGAAAGGTTGACCACTTCGCCTACCGCGTCGCGTGGTCAATTTACTTCCTCGTGCGATATGTAAATCATATTCACTCTTGTAATACAAACTAATATTTTCTTTTAGATATACCTTCACAGGAGGATGACGTGGGACGGTTCGAAGCTATTGAGACACACGCTTCAGTTTTTAGCAATTCTCTCCTCAGTTTTTACTGCTATGACCAGAGTTTCGGATTATAAACATCACTGGAGTGATGTGCTATCCGGGCTAATCATTGGGACCATTATTGCCACTATAGTTGTGAGTATATTTTTTTTACAACGCACAATGTAAAAATTAACACTTTTTAAACGTATATGTCTGTCTAACTTATTTTTGTAATATATAATAAGTTGATACAAGTTCTACAAAAATATACCATCTAACTCGCGGTTTATATTTACTTTAGTTATGTTATACAACAACCAAACTAAAAAAGGGTTGCGACGATTTAAATCAACTGATTTTTTCAATTTTAGTCGTGATTTAATAGTAATTTAACCAACAAGTACATTAATAATGGCGATTAATGATCGAAATATTTTAATGTTCGAGATCATTAATCGCATTTTAATGTAAGAGTTGGTTACAATGTTTTTTCGTCGACCGTATTTTTTACTAAAGTGAAGAAAAACAGTTAACAACTTTTATTTTACAATCCAGATTTCACAATTCTACAAATACTAATGACAGCGGACGACGTTTTGGATTGACGTTTTATTATTTTGTTGATTTGTTTGCATGGCTGCCTTTAATTTTAATTACCAAAATCGTGCATTTACAGAAAATCATACATTAATAGGGGTCATTAATGAATGATTTTGGGAAATCGTGCATTTACAGAAAATCATGCATTAATAGGGGTCATTAATGAATGATTTTGGGAACGTTAATATAGGATGTAAATACACGGTCGACGGAAAGTTAAATTATTAATTGCTGTAAAAACAAGTCGCCGAAGGAAGATAGTTTATTTAAAACGAGGTGTAAAAACATAACTAATCGTCATCAGTCCAGCGTAAAAATTGCGCTGCACGCTGCCGAAAATTTTAATGTCAATACAAGTTATTTTGTGTATCGCCGAGGAGATTTTCTAACTGTAACTCTAGACAACAAATATTTTTGGGCAAATAGAGACAAAATAATAAAAATAAGTGATTTTAAAGTTCATTATTGTCATATTTAAGGAAAAAATCGGTATAAATTGATAAAAATTAAAAAATCACGATTTAATCGAAAAAATCAGATTTATTGATTTAAAAAAAAATCGTGATTTATTGCAACCCTGCTTTTAAAGAAAAATAAGAATGATAATTTATATTATTTAATCGGTCTTGTACGAAAAACGACTAAGAGACCAAAGGTAAAGGGTCGAATGTTAAAATAAATGATGAAATAGTCAATTTTTGAATTTTTTTGAATAACAGTTGTTCAATGACCCCAGAGTGTTAGCCTTTTTTCAAAAAAATACAAGTAAAAAATATTGTATATAGAAATAAAAAATGTAAAGATTTCATTTTGCTATATTGTACATACTATACAAGCTTTGGGAAATAGGGGCTTAAGGCTATAATAAACCGTTCGGAGAGAGTAAAGTAACCTGCTTAATTCTTCAAACTTTTGACTGTACCTGTAACAAGGTGATTCAAAAGTACTTCCGAATATGGTTGCTGGCATTATTTTAAGATGAAAAGTTTTGATGAACCATGTTCTTTAACGGCTTTGTTTGGAAAATACAGGGTGTTCGAATTTAAAAAAAAAAGTAGGAATTTTAAATAATTAAAAAACCTGTGGAGATTTTTGCCTAAAATTTGGTGGATTTTAATGAGAAGGTAACTAATTTAAAATTACAATTCACTCTCAGAGATAACTAATGGCGTCGATACAAAATTATTCCCTGATATTTTTATGAAAATTACGCCGCTGATTTTTTTTTTATTTCTTTTTTTTATGCATTCTTACTTTAATTGTAATAAAAACGATTTCTTGTATTTTTTGATAGGGGGATGGTTAAATATCTCTAAGTTTGTCAAAGTAGTTTTGAATTGCGCTGTATATTTCGTATTTCCAAATCTAGTTGAAGTAACCAGGCCAGGTTAGGCATAATAGCCGACATTTTTGTAAATAAGTCGACAAATTATACAGGGTGATTCCTAAGTTGATACTTCTTTGTTAGCTACGTATAGAAGGCATGAAATTAAACAACATTTTCAAAAACCTTTTTTCAAAAAACCCAAAAATAAAGTACTTACATTCATTTATTACACTACAAATCAAATATGGTTCTGCCTAACTTGCCTGTTGAATACTATTAGGAAAACTTCTGGGTATAGAGAAGAAACATCCGCACTTTTACGACACTCACAATAATTAGTTCATTGTTTTCAAATTTTACCATTTTCACCAATTTATTGGCGAATTGCCAAAATAAATAACTGACAACCGATCCGTAAAATGCATGACTCACATACAAAAAACGGAGAAAAACAATATAAAGTAAAGGGCTACGTTTAGATTACCAGGCCCGCACTTAGATTTTTTACTTCTGTAACTCCGCTATTTTAAAGTTTTTTGAAAAAAGATATTTGAAAAAGTTGTTTATTTTAATGCCTTCTATACAGAGCTAAAAAAGAGGTATCAACTTAGGAATCACACTATAATCTACTTTGTTCGCAGCATTATTTTTTAATTCATGTCAATTATTAGCTATGGCAAGACTACACTTTTTTATATTTTTAAAATATGTGACATCAGGATATTATTGTTACCTATTTTCGAATGATCTACTTAAACATTTTTATTAAAAATTAGTCATAAGAATGTGGCACACTGCGGAACTTTCTTCAGGGTCAATAGCCTTTATCTATTAAAAATAACTGTAAATTAGAAAAAGCCAATTGTTGAAATTGCTGTATATAAGATGTGGGGACTTTAACTGGAACAAATTCGCTAGAAAGTTAGGAAACAATATTTGTGAAAAATGCAGAACACGCTTTTTTCCTCTTCGTTCGCTGCCAGGGCCATACCCGAGGGGACCTACAGCTAACGTGGGTTCCGAACCACGATCCTCGATCATGCGACACCTCCCAAGGGCTATCAACCCTTGGTTTCTTACCATTGCATGACCTACCGATTGGGGAGTGTGTTTCTTCTTCCGCACCCCACGAGATGCCCGATCTCATCCGGCCTGGTTACCGGCATGAATGGGGTGGGTTGGGAGATGATACATTTTACACTTTTCCCTACATTCTTAAATCTACTGAATTTCGGACATACTTTTTTCATTGTACGTATGCCCGCTCCGGGAATCGAACCCGGGTCGCCACGGTCGAATGCCAGTAACTCACCTCTTAGCCACGGTAAATGCAGAATCACGTCGATTGAAATGTGATACTCATACCAAAAAAATTTTTTGAACATAATCCAACTTCATTTTATTTAATTGGAAGGTACTTTTTTGGAAGACTCTTTTAAAGAACAAACGACTGTACTATTTTAAATATTAATTAATTTTTATAGTGTGGTGGGGACGTTAATTCCAACAAATCCCTTAGAATATTAGAAAACAAATATTTGCAAAAACACGTCGAGATGTTTGGTCGGTTTTATACTAGGGATTGCAATCCCGAAGCAAATAAACAATCCTGAGATTTTTGGGATCCCTTTATTTAAGCCAGGGATCGAAAAAGAATGTTAAAAATGGTATAGCTATCCCTACTTTATACCACAGTGTTTATACCGATAAGAAATATTTGTTATTTCAATTTTCTTAAAAGGGGTGAAAGATAATCCAATACATTTTTTTGGTAATTAAAAATAAAAATAATATAGCATTTTAAAAGAGCTTTCCAAAATGGTACCACAAGTGGTATCGTTATCTATATATATATTAAAAAAAAATTAGGTTGGATGATTATTTTTTATCCCTTTAAGGGATTTAAAAAAACTAATTTTTGTTATTAGTATAAAGCTCACAAAACATCTTAATATTAGCAGAAGCAAAATTTCCTTTCATTTCGTCAGATCCATCCCTAGACGCGTTTCGCCATATCATGGCTCATCAGTACTGCTAGGATCCAATGATAGAAAGTAGAACTCAAAGCTGCTTACGCAGCACTTGGTCTTAATATTAATTCAATGGGCGTGTTTTTGGATTTTTCAAAATTATTTTTACCTAACCTTCTAGCGAATTTGTTAGTTTGTCAGTTAAAGTCTCCACCAGTGGCGGCTTCTCCTTGAGGATGCGAGTTTGCCCGCCCGCCCTGCGGCCTGCCACAAATACGATAATTTTATTTCATTATGTTTATTGTTTAACTCATTGGGAAACAATAAATAAATTTAGTAAATCTACCGATAATTAGGATTGGCAACACTACCTGCAACTCTATTACTCCCTTCGTTACCTGAAATCCACCCGCCATCATGTAATGCGCTTGGTTGTGGCACGATACCAAATTTTTTGAGGCATCGATTTTCATACGAACACGTAAAATCAACGACTTCCGGACGGCCGTATTCCACCCGCTGTGTAACTGAAAATAGGTTAAAATCTAGTAAAATTTTCCGCTAAAGTCTCGCGGCTTTCTGCAAAGCACCAACGTAACGTGGGAGACGCAGCGAATGTATCCGCGACTATACTGTGTGTTTCAAATGAAATCGGCACTATTGTTAACTTTTTTATTATAAGAGGTAGGAAGGCGGTTTAGTGATGTAAAAAACCGTTTTTTTGACCAACTGAAAAAAAAACATGTTTTTTTCACGAAAAAAAACATTCCACGTTTTTTTCATAAAGGCATCATTAAAAAATCCCGTTTTTTGATAACTTTGATAGGGGTATTTACTGTTGTTACTGTATGTTATAGGTTACTCTTTTTATTTTTACATTGTTTGCATAGTGCAACTACAAGGTTTTTGTGTTATTTTTCTTTATAAGTTGATGGTTTATGTTCGTTTTTTTCTTTAAATATATGTTTATTGACAAATGTAAAAATATTTTCGTGTTGATTGCACTTTATTTTAAAAAACTCAACAAGATAATACAGATTTTTGATTATTGTGAAAAAAAACGCAATTTAGAAAAAAACATACCCCTATGTTTTTTTTCAAAAAAAAAACGTCGAGTTTTAAAAAAAAAAATCAACGTTTTTTTAAATTTACATTACTAAGTCGGTTATATTAGTAAGAGTTGTTGTTTAATGGGCTGATGATTATACGTACTGTCAAAAAACAATTGACCATCAGAATCACGTGATAACAAAAAAAATCGCGATTTTTAATGGAAATTGGTTTAAATGTAAATATCTCCATTATTATTGAATTTAGCGATATGTGGTAAAAACAAATTTTGCTTAGTATTGCACTCTCTATCAAATAGTTATAACAGAAATATCAATTTCCATCTAAAACATTTTTTTGTTAATATTACGTAGATAATTTTGATGTTCAATTTTTTTTGACATCACCACAGGACAACTCTTTACTAATTTAACATAAATCGTATCTCTTATAATAAGAAAGTTATAGTGCCGACTTCGTTTGGAACACACGGTATGTCATTATGATTGTGTTAAAATTTATGAGAAAGTTATTTTCAAGACCGCGGTTGTGGCTCAGAGGTAGAGCTACTGGCATTCGACCGCGGCGACCCGGGTTCGATTCCCGGAGTGGGCATACGTACAATAAAAAAAAGTATGTCCGAAATTTAGTGGATTTAAGAATGCAGGGAAGAGTGTAAAAGGTATCATCTCCCAACCCACCCCATTCACGCCGCCGGTAACCAGGCCGGATGAGATCGGACATCTCGTGGGGTGCGGAAGAAGAAACACACTCCCCAATCGGTAGGTCATGCAATGGCAATAAACCAAGGGTTGATAGCCCTTGGGGGGTGTCGCATGGCTGAGGATCGTGGTTCGAAACTCACGTTAAACTGTAGGTCCCCTCGGGAATGGCCCTGGCAGCGAACGAAGAGGAAAAAAGCCTAATTCGAAAGAAGGGCAGAATGGCAAGTTATTTTCACGCAAAAATATAAGTCAATAAAAACTATAAAAATTTTTTTTCATTATATTGTTAAAAAAAATTGTTATTAATAAAGTAGAGAGTTTAGTGTCCGTATAAGTAAATAGAAAGAAAGTTGTTAGCGGCAGGCGGACAAAGTAGTGCATTTATCTTTTGCATTAAAGTACACGGGGACGCCGTAAGTAATGGTTTCCCTGGGGACAGGTAGACAATGATCGGCTGTTTCGTCCTTGTTAGAACTCATCAGAAAGCCAAAACCCGTAAGCAACTCCCAGTACAGCGAGAATATTCTTTCAAGACATTTTTAAGAATAAAAATGTGATGAAAACTCAGTAACGCCATCAGTGGAATTCAACTCAATGCAAAAGATAGCCATCAAACGTGAACACATAGAACTAAATAAACTAAGTACGGTGGCCAACAAAACACCAGTATAGGAAACATTTTTACGCATCACTATACTTTTCTACGGGTTTATAGATTCAAATATAGATTCGCTGCCGTAGCCCACTGGGTGCTGATCCAATCCGTATAATGCCGTGTTTTTTAAAAATAAACAGCATGTCATTGTCTACATGTGCTCCAGGGAACCCATTATCTTTGGCGTCCCTGTCTACTTTAATGCAAAATATAGATGCACTACTTTGTCCGCCTGCCGCTGAAAACTTTCTTTCTATTGTTTTTTAATGAAAATACTTTTCTCACAATCCTCAATATAATGTGTATCTGTGAGTCCAAATTTAAAAAGTCTTTAAAATCCATGAATCAACATTAGCCAGGATTCGGGTTAAGATAACCCAATGTTTTTAATATTATATAATATATAATTTTGCATGGGTGTGGTAACTTTGGAGAAGGATTTATAATTATTAATCAGGTGCTCCTAAAAAAAATAAAGAAACGTGAATCACATCGTGGCCAATTATCCTAGCTAATGTTTTCTATATAAATTTGTAAGTCATGCATTTTAGACATTTCCTCAAAAATTAGTAAAAATATCCGCAGGTACTCAATTTTGCGTAGGGGAGATCGGGGTAAGATGGCGATACTAAGAGTAAATGAAAATACAAAGAAAAGGAATTAATTTGAAAGTTAAATATAAATACATAAAAACATGTTTATAACTTTGGGTAATGTTGATCTTACCAAAAGTATGAAAATATAAATGAGTTTTCTGCAAATAACCAAAAAACAAAAAAATGTCATTTTCGTCAACTTACCCCATACTAAGGTAAGTTGACGAACTTATTGGGGTAAGATGACTATGCACAAAAATCACAATAAAAATTGCCAAAACCATCATGATGGCTGCATGCTTCGTGCCACCATGATAGACAATCACAACATTGCAACCAATTTTCAGATGGCAATTGACCTAACGTTCCAAATTGTAGGAAATGACTCATTTGAAGTGTCTTTGTCTAAAAATAGCTGACGTTTAGGTATCTCTATTTGACTTTTGGTTGAAGTATTAAATGTTTCTATTAATGTGATCTGTGCAGGTGTAGAAACAGATTTTATTTTTTTAGCCAACACACTCAGAGGTAGTTGATCCTCTTCATCAGACGACGACGATTCCGCGTTTTCTATTGATGACCTAGCTTCGTCATCATCATTATTTATCAAAAGGGCACCGTTCACTTCAGGTTGTTCAATACGTTCAGTTATTCTAGAAGGTACGAAATCACTGTCGTCAAAAACCAGAGGGTTAAAATGCTCAATAGCACAAATTCTGAAGCCGCTTACAGCATTATTTACATAAAACATTAGTAGGCCGCCCCAAACAAAGGTCCTATATTTTTGTCGGTTATTGCAATTCTTCGATGATTGATTAAAAAACGAATCACAAATTTGATTGTCAAATGCCTTAAAAGGTCCGAATAACGAAACGTATAATGGCTGTAGTCGTTGGGTTGTGAGGGGAGGAAACCCTACTAGTACAATTCCATTTTCTCGACAAAAGTTGATTCCAGAAAGGGAAATATGGGAACTGTAATTATCATCTTAGTCATAAAAAAAATTAGTCGCTTATTATATTGTTTGCATGGGGTAAGATGATGAATTCGTCATCTTACCTCCATCAACTTACCCCCAGTGTGTAAATTTATCAAATTTTGATGGTAAAATTTAAACAGAAACTAAATATTAATAATTTTACTACTGGCAATAACTATTAGTAGGTATTAAAGAATTGCTGGTAACAACTTGGATTTTTTCACTTACTTTAAAAAGGCACAAATCATTTTTAAAATTGAGCAAATATTACAAGCGATACTATCGAAATAGCTATTTACGTATGACTGCTACCGTAGTGAGCGGGCCGGATAACTGCGCAACTCTTTTAATGCGGGGCATTGGTACCTAGATGACGCCAGTAGTAGCACTTCAAAATTTAATTTTGTTATTTATATATTGTAGCATTCAAATTTCTTTAAATAAAGAAATCCTAATTATTCGGTTGGGCATTGTAGATAATTTTCTCTTAATATTACAGGATTGCGCGATTCTATCGTATCTGATTTACTGGTTGCCTAAAAGCCGATTTGTTTTAAGATTAATTCGCCCATCCGTCAAGAAATTTCGAAGTGGAACCACGAGTGGTCTGTCTGGCTTGACCATCTCAAGGTTGCCACATTTATTGTCGATTTTTCCTAAGATATATTGAGATGCGAACCTTACCGCCAAATTTGTACCAATCAAATTTAAATTAGGATCTTGGAATTTCCGGTCCCAACTAATGCGTCAAGGGATTCGTTTTTCTGCCCGCCATTCCGGTGTGAGCTCTAGGCTGGCACGCGGTGTAATTGTGAAGAAAAAGGGAATTTTCCTCCCACATACCCAATCGGGTGATTTTAGTTGATATTCTTCACTTTTCGCATATGTGTTAGTGCCACGGGTAGAAGGTTGAATTTTTTTCCACAACCCTGGAAACATCCAGATTATCCAGGAGTCCCGGAATCATACCTCTTTCATCTATAGTGAGAAACCCTTTTTAAAAGGGTTCTAAGTTAGGGCTAACAACTGTTACTCCAGTAGCTTTTTCTTTATGCGCTCTATCACTTCTTAGAGGCTCTATGTACCAATCCAAGCCACCACCCTGTAGATTTTGGTACAAAAAACAGGATATCGGTACCTACCCGATTGAGACCGAGTGCGGTGCAGATGATACTTTTCCTGGACTTTCAATAGGACCACTTAAGGCCAGATTTTTTTAATATTACTAATTTAATTTTTTTTTAACTCAAATTAACTAAAGACGATTTAAAATACAGTTTAATTTTACTTAAAATAAGCAATTACTTATAACAAAATTTATTGTTGATTATAATATTCATAAGGGTTAAACCTTTGGTTACCCAATAAAATTTTCCTATGATAAGTATGAACTATAGTCGACTATGGGGTTGTTATTTTCTCAATGACTAGAAAATAACTATTTAAATTTTATATATAAGTTTCCCTTAATCAATTCTTTTTCTACTATACCATCTTATATTATATTATTATTAAAGGGACTTATCCAAATTAAAATGATATAACAAATCAGAGTCGCATGATCATTACTATTTTATACACTTTTAAATATGCATTATATAACCAAAAATTTTGTATAAATTGTACATAATAATTCATACCAAGTATGATTAAACCTAACTATTAGATACTTATATTGTTTCTTTTTACCCAGCTTACTCATACTTAAAAACAAATTTTAATTAGTTATCTTCATTAGCTCATATGGACTAGCTCCGGTGTTTACGACCTTTTTGATATAATTTGGGTTTCGTAATTTTTCTCCAAATTGTTTCAAATCAATTAATTTAAATTACGTGGTGCCCAGGCTTTGTTATTTATCAGAATCCTTTTTTATTATTATTACTACCAATGTCCTCTAGTAAAACCTACGACGCTCTCCAGACGAAAAGCTGCCGAAAGCTGTAGTAGGTAATTCTATTTTTTTATAAAAAGAGTGCCACAATATAGAAGTATGTCATCTTACCCCGTTCGTCTTCTTACCCCGATATCCCCTACTTAGATTTGCGCCCTTCCATACTCAATAATATTCACGAGCCGCCACTGATCTCCACCCTGTTAGTTATGTATGTATTTATTGACTAAACAATTATTAATCTGCACAGGTATGTGCGTTACTAATTTTCTAATTTTGCAGGCCAATTGCTTTGCACGGTATCGGGCCAACAATGTTAAATTAAGAGACACTTACATACCAATCTAAATTACACAGAGCACAATCATGCGTTAGTGGCTTTAGAGTTACAGAAATAAAAGGTATTTATCCACTTAAAAGGACCGTTAAGGCAATTGGACGTATATTTGATAAATTAGAGGGCAATTTGAGGATTTCATTATCAACAAAATAAAAAATAATGTTTTTAGTCTGCCAGGCCTCAACATTTATGTAAACTTTGCCCGAATGCAGTAAAAATGATTTCAGTACCGATTGGTGATCTCTTTCTTATTTTAGCGTAGAGATGTTTGAAATTTCGAAATATATTTTTATTTAAATAGCAAAATAGCGCATTCGCCACCCGATTTGTCAGTTTATTTTTTACGTCAACACTGTACCGGGTGGCCAAATAAGAATGGGCGCCGGCCATATCTCAGGAACCGTTTGTGGCAGCAGCGTATTGAATTAAACAAATCATTACAAAATCGACCAAGTGAAATCACTGGAAATTATTTTTAAGTTCCTAAATTTATCGCTAGAGGGAGTTCAACCTATGACTAGGATTTTTATCGATAATATGCCAAATAAAGTAATGGCAATTCAGTGTTTTATTTTTTTGGAATATACGGTTAAAGGATTTTTCCATTTTTATCAAAAATATAAATATAGGTACTACAGTGGCGTAGCCAGAAAATATGCTCGGGGGGGGGGGGGGGGGGGGGCGCTCAGTAGGCGTAAGTAGGACATTTTTTTCTGAAGAGAGGGACACCTAGTGCACAAAGGCGGAAAAGCACCGCAAGCGAAAAATTTTCAAATTTCGAAAATTAAATTATTACCTCTCCCCCTCTGCATGGTTCGATTGAATTTATTTTTGTGTTTTTTTAACTTTTTTTTTTGATATTCCTAGCTGCCTCTTTATAAAATTTTTTTTTTTATTTGTGAAAAATATGAATTTTGGTGTTTATCCAAAATTTTAATATAAGACGTATGTATGACTCGGCTCGGTTTTTCATAAGAAATCATGTATTTTAGGAGCGTTGACCGAGCAGTTTTTGGTGCAAATGCTTAGGTTTTGAAATACTCCTTCTTAAGTGCCGTTTTGTATATTCATAATAAAGCATTCTCGTTCCTTCCCGCACAATTTTTTTTATTATAAATTATCACACTTCTTCAATTAAATTTTTACTTTAATTTTTTTTAAATAAATACCTAATTGTTTTCTGTTATAAAAATATTTTATTGCATTGGGTTATATTTTTGTTGATTTAAAATAGCTCCAAAAAAGGGAAAACGGAACAGACAAGTATATAATAGAAAAATACTATAAAATATTATTCTTTTTACTTGTTTTTCTTTAAAATTGCATTATAAATCAATAACTATAAAACGATAAGAAGCCCCCCCCCCCCCCTAAATACGCCACTGAGGTACTATAAATATTTATTTAGATTAAAAATAAAGAAAACGAATGAAAACCGCATGTCGATATCTAAATTTATGCCAGAGAAAAAATATTATGAAATCGGCTGAATGGAATTGATATTGTCATAAAATACATATGACAGGTTTAACAACAAAAATATTATTTTAAAAGGTTTAAATGAAGTAATTTATAGTTATTGGTAATATCGAAAGAAACTTAGTGGTAAGCGGACAGAGTAGTGCGTATATCTTATGCATTAAAGTACACAGGGACGCAAACGGTAATGGGTTTTCTGGGGCACAGGTAGACAATGACAGGCTGTTTCGTCCTTGCTGGGACTCATCAGAAAGCCTGTAAGTAATTCCCACTACAGTGAAAATATCTTGAAACATATTATTAAGAATAGTCATAGGTTGAACTCCCTATAGCGGTAAATTTAGGAACTTTAAAATAATTTTCAGCGATTTATCGTGGTCGTTTCTTGCTTGGCCACCCGGTACAGCCATTTTATGCAAAAATCTGTCCAATACTCTTCTTTGGGTAGCGGTTACATACCTTTTTAAGTTGAACAGAATTTGATTAAACATTTAACAAGAGCAGAAAAGGAAATTTACAAAATTAACAAATTATTTTAGTCCAGTTGCCTTATATTCTTCTACTAACACAATACTACTTTTTTGCTTGTAACTAATCTTACTATAGTAAAATGCTTGGTATATTCTACAGAAAAATTTGTTTTGGGTAAAAATAGGCCTAAAAATACTTGTTATTGATATTACATACCGGGTGATACAATAAATTTTTTTCGTAATTTTAGCAGTATGGATTTAAAAATATAAGTATGTAAATTGCCATTTTTCGACGAATTTAAACTTTCGAAACCACTTCCTGTTAAACCGGAAGTGAAGTCAACTTTTAAATTTTAAATGGAAACTTCTTATTTTTCTTCTATATTTAAATTCTATGGAAAATTCTCTTTTCAATGACATATCACAATTTATTATTTGTTTTAAAAATTGCCGCCTAAATCAATTTTCCTTTGTTTTTTAAAATGTCCATAGTTTTGGTAAAACAAGGTAAGTAGTAGAGAGTAAGCCATGGAAACGTTAAAATGACTCGTTTTCATCCAGTTAATAGTATTAATTTGACTGGCTTGAGAAAAATGTAGCCGTTAGAGATATTTTATTTACAACGCTTTTTTTAAAAAAACAAAGCGAAATTTCTTCATTTTTTTAAATGGCAACCCATCTTTGTTTTATAATAATAATATTCATTTAATTTTACTTCTAACGATGTATTACAAGTTAAAATTATGCATTAGGTTATAGTAGAAATTAACAATAAACATCATAAATGTAATTTCTAAACTCTTCTTCTAAACTTAAATTTTACCATTTTTACGTGTCATCAATTTAAAAACTTGCTTCAGAAAAACACATCGCAGCGGATTGCCAAATAACTGACCACCGACCTGTAAATTGCATGACTTATAAGACAAAAACATAAAGTATAGCAGGGTACGTTTTGATGATCAGGCTCGCACTTAGATTTTTTACTTCTATATCTCGCCTATTTTTAAGTTTTTTGAAAAAAGGTATTGGAAAATGTTGTTTATTTTAATGCCTTTTATACATAGCTAAAAAAGAAGTATCAACTTAGGAATCTCCTTGGATAATAGCCCTAACGGCCACCTTTTTTTCAAGCAAGTCCATTTTATATTATAAAGCAGGTTGAAATGAATCATTTCAACGCTGCCATGGCCTACTCTTTACCACTTACTTTGTTTTATCAAATTTGTGGACATTTTAGAAAACAAAGGAAAATTGATCTAGACGTCCATTTTTAAAACAAATGATAAAGTGTAATAAGTCATTGAAATGAGAATTTTTCATAGAATTCAAATATCGATGAGAATTTTTCATAGAATTCAAATATCGAATAAAAATGGAATGTTTCCTTTTAAAATTAAAAAGTTTCTTCACTTTCGGTCAAACCGGAAGATGATTTGAAGGTTTGATTTGGCCGAAAAATGGTAATTTACACACTTATATAATACTCCTCAAACTTTTAAATCTTACTTTTAAAATAACGGAAAAAATTGTGTCACCCGGTAGACTTATATTTTGTTAGAAATTGTATGTGGGAAACCAAAAAAGTTTTCTCAGTACCGACATTAATATACGTCTATTTAATGGTACCTAAACGAATAATCCCAGCAGCAAATCTCTATTAATAAAAAGGGGTTGTATCACATGCTAAGTATATTTACACTAAATGTATAGGTAAGTGTTAGGTCCACAAAGATAAGAAATAATAACAGTACTAAGAATTAGGGGCTTATTAAAAATGATTTTTCTTTTCTAATGTTAATATACAAAAATAAATCTTCCACTAACTTGTATTGAAAAATACAGTAATCGGGTTACTGTTGAAGAATTGCGGTGTTGCCGATTCGAGCATAATTACAATTCCTTAACGTATAAAGTAGTACCTAACAACATTAAATTTGAGTGTCAGCCAGCTGATTTCGGAGTCACGGTCATGTTAACTTAAAACATGTTTTGTTTACATTTTTATTTTTGATAATCGAATTTCCTGCTGCATCCCGCGTCGTTCTCCATCATATTGACTCTATGCAGTGTTGCCACAAATTTTCTTCAATCGTAACAAATTAGCTTAAAAGCCGTAATAGATTTACTAAAATAGTAACAGCATTACAGAATATCTCTTCTTTCGATCAACTTCTATCCCCATCTTTCCTCTTAATTCGAAGTCACTTTTAAAAAAAAAAGGTCAACACCCAAGCTACGCAAAGGGCGAACCCGAACAAAAGTGATGACGAAAAAACTCTGTCCTACCTAAAAAAAAATCACAGCTCAAGAAAACGTAACAGATTTTGTAACAGATCCTTTAAAAACGTTACAACTGTACCTAACAGATCGGCAACACTGACTCTATGGAACGCCCGTTAAATAAAATATCCCAGGGTGCCGACAAGGATTTTAAAGAAGTTTATTTTTACCATGAGGGGTACACTTCATTCAACTTAGGCTTGTTTCAAATATAGTTTTACACTGTGTTCACGATGTCTAGTATATTTTCTTAACATGTACATTGAGCCCCACGCTCAGATCAGCTGTTCGACCCTTGGGACCAAACTTATTTTGCCAAATTTCTGTTTTTCTTTTGCAAGCCAAATATAATAATTAGTTTATTTGATCTTACTCGGTCCACATACTGTTCTATGTTGTCCCCTGGGATATATCTCACTGGCTTAAAGTGAAAGCTTGTAGGGTGCCCACGGGTGGTTTAAAAATAAAAACTCAAAACTTGCCAGTTCTATTTTTCATTCACCTTTACCTTTTACTGAGGATATTTTCAGAAGTAATAATTAAGACATGCGGGATCGATGCCACAAGATATTTTAAGAACGTTTTTTAAAACTTATGTTTGGTCAAGAGTAGCACATGGCGCTAAAGTACCTTAAATCGGTACTGTCAACTATCATGCCACTTTTTTTTTACGATTCGCCGACTACGGAGGCCATCTTGAACTGGTCATCGACCACAAAATGTGGTCTACCGACTGGGGTGTGTGAAACTGTGAAACAGCACCTTCATCCTACGAGATATTCGATCTCATCCGGCCTGTAGGTGTCGATTCATTTTACACTGTTCCCTGAGGCAAGAGCACGCAGGGTTCCCAAGCGATCACCCACCCAAGTACTAACCGCGCTCTACACAGCTTAACTTCGGTGATCTGCGGGAGCCGGTGCTTAATATGTGTATGTTAATGTATACATTTGGACGCGAAACAAAAGAACGCATACAACAAATGGACGCGGGGTCAATTGGACGCAAGGCTTTAGGACGTGGTCATAAGGATGCATATAATTTTGCTTTTCTGAAAAAATTTTTATTAAAAAAGATACAATTAAATAAAGCTAACCTTATACGGAAAAAAGCTTAAATCGCTTAAAGGTTGAGCAATTAATAGCCGGTTGTACAGTACCTACTAAAAAAAATATAAAGACACGGCAAAGAGAATAAAAGTAATAGTTTCAAACTATGCAAATCGACCACTTTCGGAATACTTGTGTGGAATCGCGCACAATTTTATATAATATGTAATAAATAAGGTTAGTTCTATTTAATTGTATCTTTTTTAATAAAAATTTTAAAATAAATATATATATTTATTTTGATCATTTTTTTTGTTGTTATTATGTCAATATATTGACAATTTTTTTTTCAGAAAAGCAAAATTATATGCATCCTTATGACCACGTCCTAAAGCCTTGCGTCCAATTGACCCTGCGTCCATTTGTTGTATGCGTCCTTTTGTTTCGCGTCCAAATGTCCGCGTCCTTTTGTCGCACGTTCAAATTTCCGCGTCTTTTTGACGCGATACCCACTTAAATAATGGGATTTCATAATTTTTAGTGCGTTATTGATTTCTTTATAATTTTTAAAACTTTGTCATAAAAAAATAAATAATAAGTCCGTATCTGGTTTGGTTTTACGATACGTACTCTTCGTGATTTAACCAAATAATGAAATAATTATAATAAGACCCCTTGTTTAGGCCTATTTTTGCAAATATAATAATTTCACAATATAAGTACTAACATTTAAGCATAACTTTTTGTAAATAACATTTTGATTAACCCGTCAGAGATCCTAACTATTAATTTTTACCGTTAATCACGCTAAATTGTGCTTTGTGTCAATGCTTTTATGCACATTATTAATGCACTATGCACTACAAAATCGAACCCAAATGTCTTTTACGATAAGAGTATACAATGGTTATATTAATTAAAGATGCATTTTCTGGCTTCTTATGGGCGCCTCACATGTAACTGCATACTTGAAGTTGACAAGATGACACTTCACGGTCTAGTTTAATTATTACAGTATCAATTCGGCCGAGAAAGCTGTCAGCGTCATAATTATAGTTTGAGCTGTAGCTGATGCAGACCGTATTTATTAAACAATATGCTTATACTTGGCAAATATATAGGAATTCCTTCATATTTTGCTACTAGTACTATAAACATTAGGGTGGTTCATTTTAATTAAATATTAAAAAATTGAACAAAAGCTACTTTATTACAGATTCAAAAAACTTGTCATTGGTTAGACATACTCAAAACTGAATCAATTCTCGAGTAACGTACTCTATAACACAATTTACAAATTTCAGAATGCAATTTCTGTAAAACCTTCATGTTTTAAAAATTTTTAATATTTTGCATACTTTACCTGTATCCTAGGGCGCATTTCAGGAAAATATTTTTGTTTATACAGGGTGTTCCAAAAAAGTGTGACGTCATAAGGATATGTTTTTTTAGATTACATGCCATATATTTTCTTACTTATTTGGATGCATCTTGTAGTTGCCTACATACCCCTAAAATTTTAATGAAATCAGTATTATAGGCGAAAAAAAATAAAAACTAAAAAAAATCAGTTTTGCACCACTGGTTTAAAAAATTAATAAAAAATAAAAATATTGCCTCGTTATTAAAATTCTACAAAGGTACTTAATAAATAAGGTCCTAAAGTCTCGTTAACCCAGTTTAATTAATACGAATTGTACAGGGTGTCCAAAATTTAGTGTCAAACTTTGCAAACTTTAAAGCAATTTATTTTTCTTATTTCAAATTGGAACTCCTGTATATTATTATGTCATTCGATGCAGAATTACAATTCAAACATTTGTTCTAATTACAACCCTATCGCAATTTATAACGCATTAAGACTTATTTACAGAAAAATCGTTTTATCAACCTTTCCATCAGTCATTATTATATAATAAATTCAAAGGTGGCTTTGAACAACAATTTATTGGTATTAAAGTGACAAAAGCCCATTTTGACTTTAGTTATTTTATAATTTCAAATATTATTAGATTAGTATTAATTATTTAAGCTATATTATTTTTTGTAATGGAATACAACCAAGAAAAGCTCGTAGATATGATTTTCATATTAGGAGCATGCTAAAAGAATTTTTATTTTTCCTTTTAGTAAACTTTAATTTCAATAAATTGTTTTTAAAAGCCACCTTTGATATTTATTATATAACAATGACTGGTGGAATAGTTGATAAAATGAGTTTTCTGCAAATAAGTCTAAATGCATTAAAAATATACAGAAGTTCCAATTTGAAATAAGAAAAATAAATTGCTTTAAAGTTTGCAAAGTTTGACACTAAATTTTGGACACCCTGTACAATTCTTATTAATCAAACTTGGTGAACGAGATTTTAGGACTTTATTTATTAAGTACCTTTGTAGAATTTTAATAACGAGGCATTATTTTTATTAATTTTTAAAACCAGTAGTGCAAACCTGATTTTTTTTAGTTTTTTTTTCGCCTATAATACTGAACCGATTTAATTAAAATTTTAGGGGTATGTAGGCAACGACAAGATGCATCCAAATAAGTAAGAAAATAAATGGCATGTAATCTAAAAAAACATATCCTTACGACGTCACACTTTTTTGGAACACCCTGTATAAACAAAAATATTTTCCTGAAATGCGCCCTAGGATGCAGGTAAAGTCTGCAAAATATCAAAATCCTAACTTAATTAATAAGTGAGCTACAGAAGACGGGAGGTGAGGCGCAGGACCCTGTATAACAGGATTAATAAATATTTCTAAACATAACACTACCCTCTTAAGTTAAAAGGCTATTAGGTAGATTACCTTAATTGATGTAAAATTTGGGCAGTAATATAATCAGTAATATTTGGAATAAACGTTAATATAATTTAGTTACTTTAACTTACCCGCCGTTTGCACTGGTTCCACTTAAGACGTTTCAGGTGGGGCTTAACTTAAGGTGTCACTTAACTAAAACTTTCCCGTTGATATAAATTAAGCCGAAGATTTTTACGGCTTAATTTATATCTACTTAGGGCTGGCTTACGTGCCGGTTTAGCGACTGTGCAATGGAAAAGTTTTAGTTAAGTGACACTAAGGTGTCACTTAAGTTAAGCCCCACCTAAAACGTCTTAAATGGAACCCGTGCAAACGGCCCTAAATCTGACTTTAAATCATAGCAACAAATACCGGGTGTCCCATTATGGATGGCCACCGGCCGTATCTCGGAAACTACTGAGCATAGAAACTCGGGAAAAAAATGATAAATTTTAAAATTTTACATATCTCCAAAAATTCCACAGTAAGAGCGTTTTCACACAGCACAATATATCGCGCGCGACAAATGGTCGCAATATTGCTTTTACACCAAATTATGTATTTTCTAATGAGCCATTTTCACACACAAGCGATATTAGAGAACATATAATTTGGTGTAAAGCAATATTGCGATCATTTATCGCGCGCGATATATGGTGCCGTGTGAAAACGCTCTAAGGTATATCTTTGATAACACCATTAAAAACCTTGGACAATGATGCATTATTTTGGTCTTATGCTCATTGGCGTATCGACTTTAATAAGAGGGGGCAAGCTGTTGAAAGTGTAATCATTTAAATCGCTGTAACTTATAAACGACTAATCCGATTTTAGCAAACTAAAGACTGTTTGGAAGAGAAATGTATGCACTTTCACCATTCGAATTTAGTTGTTCATATCTAATAGTTCTCAAAAAAAATGCTAGAGGGCCCAATTTGTAATAATAACACATTTTTTGATTTTACTCCGAAAAAATAAATCATACGGTATAATTATGATACCGCAATCGAAAAGTAGATGAAATTTGATAGAAAAAATATTTAAACCGCAGCTCGATATCTCTGTTCGTTTCAGCGTTATCGCCGATAGAATAATTTTTAAAACTTTCAAGGAAGAAGCGATTATGTATTTAAAAAAAAAAATTTTCACGCCACTGATATTTTTCCATGTGGATATTATTTCGGATTAGCCTGGTCAATTCTGCATAAAAATGGTATTTTGCGTTTTTCTCCTCAGGCACACCGTTCTTAATTAAAATAATTAAATTAAATTAGCTCTACTATTTATTATTATTAACATTGATAATGAAAAATTTTGTTTTATAAAAATTGTTGGAAATGACCACCTTAACTTAATAGGCAGCCGCCTGCCTAATATATACAAAGTATAAAAAGTGTACGCAAATGCATCCTTACTTCTTGGCGGTTCCCGTAATGTAAACAAATCACAGCCAACAAGAAACAGATATAATAAGCGAAATAAGCTATTTATATGCTGAAATAATGTATACAGGGTGTTTTATTAAGGTTGACCATCGGCCAGATCTCGGAAACTACTGAGTATATATAGAAACTCGGTTTATAGAGTTATGGCCAAACGAATAACTTTTACCACTTTAGTTGTAGAAGTGATTACTTTTATAGTTCCGTGGTCAATCATTCTAAGACAGAAAAGTATTTTTAAACTTTATGATTATATAGATTTGTTACTCTTTATTCCATGGCCAAAAAAGTACTTTAGAATTATGTCTAAATTAGAAGTATTTGATGATTATGTTATTAATAAGTAGTTTTTGGGCCATTGGAATAATGAATGACAAACCTACATAATCATGAATGTTAAAAATATTTTTTGTTGTCCTGGAATGTTTCACCACGGATCTATTAAAACAAATACTTCTTCAATTAAAGCGTTAAAATTATTCTTTTGGCAATATCTTTGAAACGAAAGGAGATATTGAATTGCGGTCTTCACATATTTTCTGGCAAATTTAATCTACTTTCTACCTTTCTTTCTCTTTCAAAAGAGATTAAGTTTACTAAAATCAGATAAATCGTTTAAAAGTTACAGCTATTAAAATGAGTTCCTACACTTTCATCAATAATTTGTACGCCAAGGAGCCTTATAGCAAAATGATGCATAACTGTCTAAACTTTCTAATGATGTTGCCAAAGGTATGTCTTAATACGCGAATTTTTGAGAAAATTTAAGATTTTAATAATTAATTTTCAATTGTGCCCTCTTGCTGCGAAATGCGAAAACTATTTCCAGAATTTTCTTATGGCCACTTTAATTACGATTTTTTTTCTCCGAGTTTCTATGCACAGTAATTTTCGAGATATGGCCGGTGGCCAACCTTAAGGAAACACCCTGTAAGTTCCTTTTCGACTACTATGTGCTCCGCTTTGCGTTAACTTGTTTTCGTTCATTTTATGTGTCTATAGATGAGCACCACACATCACCCCACCTACTTGTAGTTCCTTTGCCATACAAAGTATATACTGTGGTACTTGTCAACCTAACAAACTGACAAATAAAAAAAGGTATTGGTTTTTGTAGATAAAATCCTAGGTTGCACCTATGAATATCTTTTACGTAAAACCTATATAACCTTTAATAACTTTACCGTTCTTTTTTTCAGGCACGGTTTTTTTCAACATTATTTGCATCGAACCTTCACCACACTGATTCTCCAGAACATTCCGAATTAAACGGACACGGCAACAGAACTGCGGCAATTGGAGTATAATATTTAAGTCTAGAAAAATTTTAAAACTACTGAAAACTGAAAGTGGCAAAGAAGATTGTAGTTAAATGTAAAAGTATAATGAAACTATTAGGGCTTGCTCCGTCTTTAACTGACAGGATCATACTTTTCCAATTTGCCAAATTGTCAGTTAATAATGGTCCTGTCCTCAGTGTCCTCACTGGTAAGGTAATTACCTGTACCAACTTGGACGATTATCCATCAGCTTACCAGGTTGAAACCCTCTGACTCCAGGTTACTGGTTATACAACAGTTGAGTATTATGTAACCAGAGATTTTTTTTTTGGTTTTGTATTGAGAAGCTCTTTTTTTAGAAATCATTTTTGATTTTGGGAAATATAAAACTCCACCCACTATCGATAGTTTTCCACTTCTACTACAGTAATGGATGAAGCATCGAGGTAGATGTTTGATTCTACCTCGATGGGATGGAACCATTAGATATATGTCATTAAGTTATTCACAACCACTTAATCATCCATGTTGGCGGGTTTCGTTTATTTTCTTGGGCTGAAATGCAAAACGATTTGAAATGTTCTTTTGTGTTTGCTACAATTTCCTGTAGAGGTAGTTAATTTATTTGTACATTTTTATTTATATTTTTTTTTTGTCAAATCAGGTGTTGAATCACAAAGATTACCTAAAAATTACGTGTATTAAGATTATTTTTATACAAAAGTTTAAGATCAGAAAGTAATCGCTAATATTAAAAAAGCACCGCACAAAAAGTAGGATTTATGGGTTAGTTTTGTTTGGTTGTGTTTTTAATTAAGCAAGGATTTTTGAATATTCGCCTCGTGCTTTGCCTTGCGTCTAAAGAATTAGGATAAATTAGGGTTAGGAACAAAAAGCCCTATCTTCCTTCTTACAAAAATATATTAAAATTACCACCTACGCGTTTCGGCCTATAAGGCCATCATCAGGGCGTACTGTAAGAAATAAAAAACAAGTTGTATAAAATTAAAAAAATAAAAAATGTCAAAACTTACAGGTAATAAGGTCACCACATAAAGACTACAAGTAGGACGCACCCTAGTCAACAAGTCAATAAAAAAACATCAATTCACATTAAAAAAAAAACATTTACACTTTTTAAAAAAAGGTGGAAAAACCACGACAATCGAAAAATTTTTTAAAATTAAAATTAAAATTTCGCTGCATTCTAGCAGTTCATATATCTGACTAAATAAATTTAACCTTATCTTATTTATATAGAATAAAAAAACATTATTGTATTAAACAGCGAAGTAGAAAAGGAAAGAGAGGAGAGAGAAAAAAGACAGTTCCGAAGGTACTATTACAAAAAGAAAGGAGGGGTGAATATGAGTTGAAATCTTAAAATAAAAAAAATTGAATTAAAAAATTAATCTCTGAAAAGACGGACCGCAGCTACATAATTACGATATGAAAAATTGCCCTGTTCATTTAGATTATGTGGGGAGCGGGATTGGGACAGGGCAATTTCTATATTCTCTAACACATCCAGTTTTTGTCCCTTGTTCAGATGATGTAAAACTCTAAAATTCTCGTCTAAATCAAAAGAATGATTGGTTGCTTTAAGATGTGTACCAAAAGGGGATTTATTGTCGGATTTTTGCAGATTTGATAACAAGTTTTACAGACAATCAGACGGTCTTTCTATGGGCTCTTCTTTATCTCCACTAATAGCCGAAATTTTTATGAACCACTTTGAGAATCATTACATTTTTAATTCACATCACCGTCTGGTCGATAATATAGCATTTTGGTACCGTTACGTTGACGACACGTTGGTGGGTTGGACGGGCACTCTGGATGACCTGAATACCTTTTTGGATTTTCTTAATGGCCTACACTCTAAAAGCAAATTCACCATGGAAATAGAATCAAGCAACAAATTGAATTTCTTAGATCTTACTTTGCATAGAGAAAATAATAAAATTAACTTTAACATTTATAGAAAACCGACCCAAACAGATCACATGATTCCTTGGGATTCTTGTCATCATATCTCCCAAAAACTTTCAGCTTTAAATACATATTTTCACCGCCTTTTCTCCATTCCTATGAAAAAAGAGTATTTTGACCTTGAGAAAAATATAATCTTCCAAATAGCACTAAAAAATGGTTTCCCCTTTCACATTATTAACAACACTTTTCATAGAAAATCCCGAAAATCTTTATGTGATAATGCTTATACAAAATTTGTTCAAAGAGAAAAACTTTCTTTTAAACGCTTTGTTTCTCTTCCCTTCCTGGGGAAAATATCCACCATTTTGGGACGTTCTTTAAAAAAACTAAACAAGAATATTTTTGTTTGCTACCGTTCAGTGGGTACCTTATCAAATCTCTTTTCTAGACTCAAAGACAGAATATCAACCCTAGACAAATGTGGGGTATATTTGCTCTCCTGTGACTCCTGTCCGGCGGAATACGTGGGACAAACAGGTCGTTCATTTAACAAAAGAATAAAAGAACATCTCAGATCTAGTAGATTACAACACGACAATAAATCCCCTTTTGGTACACATCTTAAAGCAACCAATCATTCTTTTGATTTAGACGAGAATTTTAGAGTTTTACATCATCTGAACAAGGGACAAAAACTGGATGTGTTAGAGAATATAGAAATTGCCCTGTCCCAATCCCGCTCCCCACATAATCTAAATGAACAGGGCAATTTTTCATATCGTAATTATGTAGCTGCGGTCCGTCTTTTCAGAGATTAATTATTTAATTCAATTTTTTTTTTATTTTAAGATTTCAACTCATATTCACCCCTCCTTTCTTTTTGTAATAGTACCTTCGGAACTGTCTTTTTTCTCTCTCCTCTCTTTCCTTTTCTACTTCGCTGTTTGATACAATAATGTTTTTTTATTCTATATAAATAAGATAAGGTTAAATTTATTTAGTCAGATATATGAACTGCTAGAATGCAGCGAAATTTTAATTTTAATTTTAAAAAATTTTTCGATTGTCGTGGTTTTTCCACCTTTTTTTAAAAAGTGTAAATGTTTTTTTTTTTTAATGTGAATTGATGTTTTTTTATTGACTTGTTGACTAGGGTGCGTCCTACTTGTAGTCTTTATGTGGTGACCTTATTACCTGTAAGTTTTGACATTTTTTATTTTTTTAATTTTATACAACTTGTTTTTTATTTCTTACAGTACGCCCTGATGATGGCCTTATAGGCCGAAACGCGTAGGTGGTAATTTTAATATATTTTTGTAAGAAGGAAGATAGGGCTTTTTATTCCTAACCCTAATTTATCATGTCCCTTCTGGAGAGTAGATTCGACTTCGTTAGAATTAGGATAATTTTTCTCTGTATTTTTTTAAATACCTATATGAAATTCCTTCAAAATTTTTTTTTACTTTGTGATTTGACATCTGCTGTTGTATGGCCTGATGACCTGAATACTTTTTATAATATTTTCAGTTTTAAACCGTCAATAATTATGGTTTAGTTATAGTAATAATTAGCTATTTAAATATGACTGTAAATAAATGTACCCAGTTTCTTATGCTGTGATTCACGATATATAGGTACAGTGTGTTCCCATATATGGACCTAACTAACCCTTACTCTTAGTCCACAGTTAGTTTTGAAAAATTCATATGTTTTAAATAAGACCCTAAGCCGAAATACAATATTTCATTAAAAACATTAACTTATAGATATTCACGCGGTAAGGATTTTTATCTCATGGATCCCAACATAAACAATTTTTTTATAAATAAAATAATAAATGTTTACAATTATATTTATAGGTTCATCCAGGGACACATTGTAGTTATTAATATTTTTCAATTAGAGTTCCAACTCTTTAAATAAAATAATTTTTGATAAGAAAATACCGATAGTATGCAGTGAAAAGCAAAAAATGAGATTCAAAATAATGATAACAAATCATACATACCGTAGGTATTTATTGCATAAATCGTTTACTTGGTTATTTAAAATGAAAAACCCGCAGAATGTTATTGAATTAGAGGGGGGAAACTGGAGATAGGGGGGAAAATGTAACCCTTACGGTTTTTTAAGTATATCTCGAAAACGAAGCAAAATTTGTGGATATTTTATAGGAAAAATTTGGTAGAGAGTTAGATTTTCTATCGAAATGGCGTAATTAAAAAATTTACAAGTCTATTCAGTTCAAATTATATTAAAAACACTTTAACAAAAAAGTGCCAAAAATTAAATATTTTTTTTTACTTTTATGCAAATAACTTTTTTTTGAGCAGAGGTAGGTATAGGCATTGCTTCATAAAAAAGACAGTCTTTATTTATCTAAAATATAAGTATTTGAAAAAATACTTTTATAATTAATTAACGTAATTTAAAATTTATTTACCCATTAAAGTAAACCGTGAGAGGTGTCTCTTATCACATATATGCAACACCGAACTCATAAAATTTTATAATAGTATTTAATTTGTAAGTCACCTCCCGCACAAACAAGTTTCGATTTGTCTTGATGATACGATCCCAAACAATTTGTAGCTAAGAGCTCTGTACACGTCAGTATATTTTTTCCACAGTATATTGTTTCTACATAAATATAGTAAACGTTGTTTTACGTACCGAGTGATCCATTCTAATGTACACGTCACCCCCTATTAACTCTTTTATTTCAGTATTTAGAAAAAAGTAGTAAATTAAAAAATTGTAGGTATACGTTCATGCATGCATATAACATTTAATTATTGTTGATCAATTAATTTAACATGTCTTTATTAAATGAAATTTAATTACATACATTCAAAACTAAGTAACAAAATGATATTGTTATAAATTAAATTCAATAAAAACCGAAAAATATGACAAAGTTTAAACGATCATATCTCATTGAAACTTCATCAAACATATATTTTTAATACGTCATTCTGTAGGAAATTTAATATCCTGTCTTTTCTATGAAGCAATGCCTATACCCATCTCTGTTCAAAAAAAAGTTATTTGCATAAAATTAAAAAAAAAAAAAATATTTAATTTTTTGCACTTTTTTGTTAAAGTGTTTTTAATATAATTTGAACTGAATAGACTAGTAAATTTTTTAATTACGCCATTTCGATAGAAAATCTAATTCTCTACAAAGTTTTTCCTATAAAATATTCACAAATTTTGTTTCGTTTTCGAGATATACTCAAAAACCCGTAAGGGTTGCATTTTCCCCCATATCTCCAGTTCCCCCCTCTAATTTAATATCACTCTGCGGTGTTTTTATTCTGAATAACCAATTGAACGATTTATGCAATAAAAACCCACATACTCTGTAGTTACTTATTACCCTGCTTTTTAGGACATAATCCAATAGCCTATTAAGATAAATAATTGAATTGACTCGGTTAAAATCTATAGGCACACAAAGAAATACTAAGGCAGTATTAGCCTCGTCCTATTTTGTGGACATTGATAGTTTTTCAAAACAATACATTATATTATTATAATGGGAGTTTACCAGATGATTCCAATGCATCACCGCGCATAGTGGCGGTTTCGAAAAACTCTCTTGGCTGCCCTCGAATTAAGAACTGTTAATTTTATATATTTTTTGTTAAAGTACTTAAATACGATTAAAGAAGGATAGCCAATAAACCATTGGTTGTCAAACTGTCACGTCAATTTTTGAAGTTCTGACAGTTGCACGCTTCTACGATGATTGCAATGGCCTCTAACTTTGCAACCTCAAGTCATGAAATCGACATTTTCTAACCTTTAATGTCAAAACGTCATTGAAAATTTTTTTTTAAGCAATCCAACAATGTGTCTAAAATTGCGGCTGATGGCAAATACCACTTTTTAGTTGGTACACGTGACCATAAAAAAGACATTGCTGGTGGCAGTTAGAGGGTGACTCAAAGCTTTTTGCCATCAACCACCATATTGAATCACATGGTTTGAATTCCCTAATTGGCTGGCAGCCAAGTGGACTTTTATGGTAAATTGTTGAGAGTTATTAGTTTTCGCTGCATATGGTCAATATACAGGGTGATCGATTAAGTACTTAGAATAGCATCAATAAGTCAAACAGCATACAGGGTAGGTCAGAATATTATAAGTAAATCGTTTAAGAGTAGAGTAAAGTGCACTTATGTCGAAAAATAAAGAATCAACGTTATTAAGAAAAGCCTAAAAGATTATAGCCTTCTATTAAAAAATAATAATTTTTTTGAAAACTTTAAATTGATTCGATTCTGTATAATATATTGTATATGTAGGTATAATATAGGTTTTCAAATTAACTACAATCAAATACTTTCTGGACAGTTTTATCAAATTAAAGCAAATTTGTAAAATCTACTTCCTCTCTTTTTCGACATAAGGGTACCTTCCTCTTGAACGATCTTCATATTGTTTAACCTACCCGGTACATACTATGTTGTATCAATTAAGCCATTTTAAATGCATTAATCGACCATACTGTATTAAGTATAGTGTAGTTTTAAAACAATAATTCAGGGTTTAATAACATTTTCTATTCCGCATAGTGACAATTTTAAACTATAAGTAATCTATTTTATAAATCAAATAGTTAAGCAAGGCCGACCGGGGGGGGGGGGGGGGGGAGTATAGTAGGTGATTTCCTAAGGAATCGGCGCAGTATTTGGTACTTTTTGGAGGGGCTTGACCCCCCCACAAAAATCACAGGAATGTTACATCTACCTAAGGAATAAGAAGGAAAGTGGCACCTTAAGAATCCGCTGTTGCTAAATAACGCTAAAATGTATCCAATTTAAAGTGGACCAGTTAAAAAATCGTTATACTTAAATCCCTACGAGACGACTGTCTCGGTATACGTCACGTTTAAAAAAAAACAAATAATAAATCAAAATCTATATAACCAATCAAACAGGAAATGTGACAAATCATCAATCAGCTACCTCCATTTTAGGTATGATACAATGCATATATTAACTCCACGTTTCAACCTCGCAACTGTTTCAACCTCTGCATTGCAGCCGACAAAGAATGGAATGCTTTTTTATTTGAAAAAAAAGTAATAAATAATAAATTACATTAATTGCAGACCGTACACGATCAGTCGGAATTACAACCTGCTTGATAAAGGAATGACAGTAATACTGATGGTGTAAGGGCAAATTTCAACGAATGATAATCGGACTGATGTCAATTCTCATAAGAAAAAACACTGATGCAAGAATGACCAAGAATTGATATCATTTAGGGTCTGCAATAAGAATCGTTTAATTTTTACCTGTTAAACTTTAAATTAGATACACCTAACCTTTATTTATTTGCTATATTTACGACACTCTCGTATGACGTATTAGGTGTTTGACAATTAGAGAAAAAATATTACTATTCTACTACACAAATGCTTTATATTCCGCGGCAAATATCACTCTTTCTAGTGAACCTGAAGCCATGCATATGTTACCGGATTTAACGAATGCCAAGATGTTTGCGTTTGAAAATGCGCATAGTGGAATTTTGCTGATTTTCAAGAACCGGCTTGATTACCGAACCAGAAATTAATTAGTAGACAGAAGTTGAATCGGTAATAGGTAATATTTAAAATTAAGAGTAGATTTTTACTAAAAATATGAATGGCTTATTGGATGTTTCACTTCTCCATGAATTGTTGGTCTTGTTTACCCTTTATCAATCTAGCGAGAGTCAGTGGTGGGCATTGAATGGGCCCTGTATCAAGAGCCAGGTGGTGGACCCCTTGGCTAGGAGCGATTTTCCTCCTTTTTGGTGGCATCCTTCCTCCTTTTGGTGGGCCACTCCAGGCCAGTGGGCCCTGTATCATTGATACGGCGGTTGCTACGCCACTATACCACGTCTAAATTTTATCATTATGATATTATATAGGGTGGTGCGTACTGACGACCTTTTTTTTAGAAGTCCCTTTTTATGAATTTTTTTTTGAAAGCCCACCTCAAAACTATCGAAACCATTTGTTCCCGCTTATTAAAACTTTTCTGGTACTGTCTTGGATTACCAATAGTTTCTAGGATAATGGCAGATTTTGGACGTCAGGAACGAGATTCCTCACTTCTGTGTGTGTAGTACTTAAAAACTTACGCTGGATAATTATATGAAACCATAAATGAAAGACTGGGGTTTGTGAGTCGTCCAAGGGAGCGTTTTCTGTTTTGAAAGTTTTTCTCTATGCAAAAGAAAGCTTTCAAGGTTGCAAGGCGTCAGTGATCGAGCGGCTTCGCATATCCCGCTATGATTCAAATTTAATTTGATTGCTAGCAATGTATGCTTCTTTTTCTTCTTTCGATTATATTACACCAAATACTTATATTTAAAAAATAAAGTGGCTTTTACGATTTTCTTACTTTGATAATAATTTTATAGTATAAAACAGATCGTCGCGGTCTTCTCACCTAATATATGTCTTGGCATAATCACGTTGCCGCAATTGCCAAGGCAGCTGCACAGAAACTTGGTGTACTTTTCCGCAGCAAAAGGTTGTACACACCAGGACCTCATCAACTTTTGACACTCTAAAAAGCCCAGATTGGGCCATCATTAGAATATTGCTCTCATGTCTGGAGCTCTGCACCCAAGCACACCCTTCGGCTACTGGATTCCATTCAAAGGAGAGCCGTTCGTCTGATCGGCGACCCCGAGCTGACCAAGACCCTCGATAGCCTGGAGCATCGAAGACAGGTTGGTGATTTGGCTCTCTTTTACAGATATTTCCATGGCAGGTGTTCGACTGACATTGCCCACTTGATTCCACCTAGAGCAATGCAAAACAGAAATACACGACGAACCACTGCCGCTCATCCATATGTTGTTCAGCTTAGTACTCCTCGAACTTCATTGTTCAAGAATTCTTTCATCTGGAGAATGTCATCTTTGTGGAATGATCTTCCTGAGGTCGTGTTTCCCAATGAATACAATCTTCAACGTTTCAAGACCAAAGTTAATCGCTTTCTTCGCACTCGCACCGCTCCCAGAGCGCCTTAAAGGATTTTTCCTACAGTGCAGGTGTTTTATCATAAAAAAAATAATAATAACGTATCTCATTTTTGGCTATTTTGTAGAAGAGCAGATTTAAGAATTGCTGCAATTTGAGAAATGGCTTTTCATTGCGAGAAAACTATAAAACTTTAAATACGCCACCTTCGTGACACAATAGTCTCTAATTTGACATATATCAATTTTTTAATTACATATCATTACGTGAGAATACTCATAAGACACCGAGGCGCTACGACAATACGCCCCCTGAACTTGAATAAGAATATAATGTGTATTAATATTAAAATGATTCAGGAATTAATGGTTTTTAAGGGCTAAATATTTTCTCTACGAGCGTGCGGAAAATATATCTATAAAATTGATTATTTCCCTCATTATCAAATAGACCAATCAGACACCATTATTTTTTGAATAAATTTTGTTTAGATAACTGATTAAATCCCAAGACCTGTTTAACCGCGGTTAAAATTTCGTCCTCCATAATATTATAACCTACACAAATTGCAACTTTCATATATAACTATACGGATATAATACAAAAATAGTATTTTTTTCTATATGTACATTCTATAAACAAAAATATTAAATTTAGAATTTGTTGTTGTTAAAGAAATTCTTAAAAAGTTTCAAATTTTAATATAAATAAAATTGTTTCTTGTTGGCTTTACTTTAAATTATTCGGGAAATAATCTCGCCGTATACCACTCGTCCTATAAATTTAATCGATTAAACTATGCATCATATTTTGATTATGATTTTACTTTTTGGTAAATAGTTTCATTCACAATAATTTGTAAAGAAAAACCCTCGACCGCTTCGCAGTCTCGGTTTTTTATTAAATTATTGAGCATTCAACTATTTTCCAAGTAAAATAATAATCAAAATATGTTGCATAGTTTAATCGATTAAATTTATAGGTCTTGTGATATAATATATGATTATATCCTCATATTTTACCAATTAGACCTCACCTTTCCATAACGTCACGAGTCGCCACTGGTGTATATAAAAATAATATGCTAAATTTTGGAGTTCGGCTAGTTTTACTCTGAATTGACAATATCGATAGCCGATGTGCATGATGCTGGAGATACATTTTTAAGCAGCATTAAGAGCGTTTTCACACGGCACCATATATCGCGCGCGATAAATGGTCGCAATATTGCTTTACACCAAATTATGTGTCCTCTAATATCGCTTGTGTGTGAAAATGGCTCATTAGAAAACACATAATTTGGTGTAAAAGCAATATTGCGACCATTTGTCGCGCGCGATATATGGTGTCACGCCTTGAAAGTGTAACCCCCCCCCCCCCCCCCCCCACCCCTCCGTTAGGAAAATAACTATTGTAAAATAATACTTTAATGTCGATCGAAGCAGCAATATGTGTTAAATGTAGTACTTACTTATTTTTGGTTTTACGCTACAAATATTTTTTTTTAAATATAAAAAGCGTCAAATTGTTTTTTATAAGTTGCTATAAATATATAATAATATAGCATGGCATGCAAGGCGTTTAGAGCGAAATGCTGTAAAGAAAACTTTTTATTAAAAACTTTTAGGCAATAAAAAAATATATCAGGTTTTAATTTGGTATTATAATAATAACTTATGTTATGTGATATTTAGGATAATTTACTCTGTTGTAAATTCTATACTCTACTTACACTTTTACACTCTTGTTAGAATTATTGTTTTCATAGATTTAAAAAGTTTTTAACTGTACCTAAAATTAGTATTATTAAAGCTGAAAACGTCGAAAATGTTTGTTTTATTATTTATCCCCACCCCTACATAGGTAATATAATATTTTTATAGAAAATCATTTAGCTTTGTTTGCGGTAAGGATTTTGAACCGCGAACAACGCTATTATCTGTAAATCTAGAATTTGTGTTGTCAAGTTTATTAATTAATTACGTAGGTTTTATAATAGTAAAATATAGTTTTAATCGCATATTTGTTGTTATTGCTACTATATTCTATATACCTGCATTCACCATCTTGTGGAGAATAAAATTAGTTTACTTCCTTATAAGTGGGGGCGCTGAAATTTATCCTTACCACAGAGGAATGATAGGTCGTCGCTGTCCTTACTTTATTGATACCATTTTGAGAAATTAATTTAGTAGGTGGCCCCACGGTAGCCCTTTTCTCTTCTGTGGTATGAAGTTCTTTAAGATCTTTTGTGCCTTTCTAACCTAAAAAATATTTTGCAATCTTGAAAAAAAATTAACTTTATTTAAACCACTTTAAACTTAAGAACTATTGTAATCTGTTCGATTGACGAAATGGCAAATAATCAGAAAATAATGAATAATTTAAAAGTGATTTTAGGAGATGATGTAGAACCGAATATAGTAGCGTAAGTAAATAGCAAATGTACCTATTTAAATAATCACAATTTCCCATAACAATTTTCAAATGAGGCGTAAAATGAGCTCGATGCAAGTGCTAAGCCTCAAGTCGGGATAGAAGGCTTTGCCCAAACTCAGTTAGAATAATTTCAGAATAACTGATACAATCTTACTCAATGTTTGCCAATAATTTCAAGTAGTGATAAATTAGGGAGGGTTACGGCTAAGCATAATTAACATAACGTTCATTAAGTTACCTGTTCAATCCATCAGCATAGGTAAAAAATTTACCTAGCATTGGTTTGTCTAGTTCTGGTGACTTATTGTTTCCAACATTCAGCCAGTTTGTTTCTAGGACTCCACTTTTCTTACCAGCAAATATATGTAGTACCAAGTATGTAGTACGTGTAAGAGTGGATCCCTCTGTTTACTCCTGTTATCTTAGTAGTAGAGTAGTAAGGATCTCCCAGAAAAGGACTATACTGTGGTGTATCCAGTACTCAACAAAGATTTCACCAGGGAAGGTTGAGAAATGTTTCTGTAATTTAATAGTCCCATGACTCCTATCATGTGGCTGCTATAGTGTTATTAACATTCCTTGGGCTGTGAATTAGTTGAAAATTTTTAACTGTTAACAGGCACTACTTATTTCATAAAATAGGTATATATTTGTAGGTATATATCTAAAATAAAACAAGAAGAAGATTATGAAGAATTTATGGAAAATATTCTTAACAAAAACATGGCAGCCCATATTAATGCCTATAATGAAATCAAATTTATATTATTTGGTAAAAAACTTAAAAACAAACAGTTTAGCCTACCTAATAATCAAACCATTAGTAAAAATTCGACTGCAAATTTAAGTCAAAAGCAACCTGAAAAGCTCGAGTCACTGGTGAAAGAAAGTCAGAGTGGAACCTATGGAAAAAAAGGAAAGAAAAAGTTCAGAGATATTAAAGATTTTCAAGAAAAGAAAAAGGAAAAGGAAGGTAAAAGAACTATTTTATGTATTTACATGTAATTTTTGTTAAAATGGTGACACACAGTGAAAGTAAATAAATAAAAATGAAACAACACGTTTTTCTTACCCAGTGTAGGCTTTTTAAATGAAAAAAAAATATCAGTGAGTTATAGACGCAGCAACAGTACTTTTATGAATGAAAGGATTTGGCACGTGTTGCTTGATCATCACAAAAAAATCAAAAATTATATTTTAATGATTCCTTCAACACATGTGGTGTCCGCAGCATAACCTGTTAAATTCCAATGAAAAACCTACCGCAATCCTATTCAAATAATTTAAGATCGCATCTGCATGTGCTCTCACCACACAGAGATCCTAAAAAAGTCTTCCTACAACCCCGCTCTAAATTTGGACCGAATTTGGACAGTCCAAAACTTGCATGGGATTTCCTATGTTTACAACCATGATGCACCACCCGGTATACCTATAATTAACTCTATTTTAATGATTACTTAAAAACCAGTTATTTAAAACATCTTGAAAATGCGTCTACTGTAAGAATGCATTTTTTAAGTTAAGTATATTGTTAAAAAAAAATTTTAAAATTGAAAAATCGATTTTTTTTCTACTAAAAGTAAATCCGGTTTCGAACAGGGACAAAGTTTGTTGCCTTCTTATAAAGCACAGCTGGACAAAGCTTTAAGCATCAAGCACAGTGATTGTTTTTTTAGCTTTCAAGCTAACAAATAGACAGGTATATAGTACAGGTCGGTGGGAATGGAAAAATTCTTTTTATGACTTAAAAACCCTAAAACATCAAACGATATACATACATAAGATTTACTATCACATTTTTCTGGATTGAGATGCTTTTCTTGTTGTGAAGAAAGTAAAAACCTAAAAACAATTTAGGAAACCTGGAGTTACGTCTATAGAGTAATTTAGAAAACTGTGTGCATGTTTTATTTACTGTTTAGGTCGTCATCCTTGTGACTGCTTGGGTCAAGAGCATGAATTCATGAATAACTGCGTGGAATGTGGAAGAATTCATTGTTTTGAAGAAGGACCTGGGCCATGCTTATTTTGTGGAACTCCGGTAAGTTACTAAAAAAATGTGAAAAATGCTTGCGAAAAACGACCTTACAAGGATTCCGACAGAGGTGGTTTTTACCAATTTTAATAAAATTTGGTACATTAAAAGCTAAAGGATTGAATTCGTGATCGAGTAGAGTTAATTCAAACATAAAATAAAATATGAAACACCAGGCATTTAAAGTTAATTTATCTATGATTTGAAAGAGATGGGTTTGATTTGGACAGTGTGATAAATAAAATAAATAAATTTACTAATCAGGCACCTTTGAGTGTGAGTAAATGATACCTGTCAACGTCATTTATGTCACAGTCAAACTTGCTGGTTAATTAATTGTGGTTAAAAACCTTTGTGCAACCCATCAGAATTCTCTTTAAATTCCTGATCAAGTATCACTAGTAGAAATTATACAAGAAAATACTATTTTTTACAAAGTATGCTTTAAAACAAAACATAAGAAGCTGTCACTGAGGAAAACAATTGATGACACATTTTTCGAGTTTTTAATGCTTTTTTCTGGTCAAAAATGCAAAAGCATTCGATACAGTTAATCACAATTTATTGTTGAAAAAAATTGAAAATATTGGATTTAAAGGAAAACAATTTGAATTAATTAAAAATTATCTAAAAGATAGAGCAACTTATGTTTAAATAAATAAAGAAAAAAGCTATCATAGAGGGAATCAGTAAATTTAGAAACTTAAATATAATCTCTGTTGATCGATTTTTAATGTATAGTCAGATCTGGTCTTAACGTGCGGGTTTAAAGGTCACTGATCATACGCGTCAAAGCAGATAACACAGAGGCTATCGAAATGATGTGAGATTATTTACAAATATACCGAAGGAAGGAAAAATAGTTTCATTATTTTAGCTATCGCGAAGATAGCCACATATACCTAATATTATTAGTTTTGTAAAAATTATGTACAGGAGAGTTGAAAAAGTTACAAAAAAATTATATATTCGTTAATTATATACCTACTGTACCCTTTAATTAAAAACGACAATAATAAACAGTGCAATTTATTTTAACAATTTTACTACTAAAACCTAAAAATACAATGGCATTTAGTCTGATAAACTATTTCGATAATGAAAGAAAAAGTGGAAATTCGTAAACCAATATGCAGGAAACCGTAATGAAAACACTGGGAATTAGTTTAAGGACTATGCAGAATAATGTGCATGAAAAAAAAGCATAATATAATACCCAAGAATACTAAAAAATGTAAACGAAAAACACCGTTTATAATTATAGCCTAAAAACTCTCATCGTCACTTATAAAATCTGAAAAGTCCTCGTCGTCTGAGTCGTCTTCGAATGGAGCAATTATCATTGGCGCTACTTCGACATCTAGTACTTGTTCTCGATCTCACCAATCCCTTATTAATATTTCTGTATGTTCCACCGATTTCTTCCAGTACTCTTGTGTAATATTTATTTATTTATTTTCTACATATAACAAATTATAAAGTATAACAAAATCCAAATGTGTACACTATGGACTAAAAGTCTGTGTGTGCACACAATAACTGACAAAACTAGGAAACACTTAATACTCATATATTTTAATCCTGGTACATATATACGTAGTTATTATTCATTAAGTAAGCCTTTTTACAATTTATTATTATTATATTATATGATCTAACGAATCTTGCCAAACTATTAGTACTTGATCGGATTTAAGACCATCACCTACATATTTTTCATAATAAGACTTTGCACCAGCCCATATTAATTCTATTGCGTTAAACTGGCAATGATATGGTGGCAGTCGTAGAACCTTATGACCATATTCACGCTGTATTTCATCTACCGCATATATTTTGGGTTTTTTAAGAGACTTTGCTATTGATAGGAGTTCCGATTTAAGCATATTTGGTAAAGGATTTTGGTTGTGTTTTTTCAGCCACTCATAAATATCACTTTTCCTCCAAGATGAAGTAGGCTGTTTATTTAAAATTCTTGAATGATATGATGCATTATCTAATACAATTAAAGACGGAGCATCCAAATTTGGTATCAATTGAACTTTTAACCATTTTTCAAACATTTCGCAATTCATATTATCATGATAGTCAGTACTTTTTGATGTTGAAGAAAAAATTAAACTCGCACCTGCAACACATCCTGTTGCAGAACCGGCATGCAAAATAATAAAACGCTTTCCCGTACCGCACCCCTTTTTCCTTTTAACACTTTTTACAGACTCATCTTGCCAAGATTTTGAACCACTTCCATTCGAAAATATCCACGTTTCGTCTAAAAATACCACTTTTCTAAATTTCGATTTGTAATTGTCCGTATATTTTTTTAAAAACTGAACACGCTGACTCACTATCTGTGGCTGCTTACATAAAAATCTTCGGTTACAGTCTTTTTTATAGGGAAAACCTAAATTTTTTAATAATTTTGATAACGCTTTAAGTCCAATTTCCAAAATACCCCGAATTTTTAATGTTTTTTTGTAAAACTGGAAGAGTTACATTGGTTTTTGATTTGTATAAATCGTAAATCACATTTCGAACTCCAATTTTAATATTTTTGCTTACATCCAGTCTTTGGCTTTCTTCGTTTACACTTTTTAGTATTCTTGGGTATTATGTTATGTTTTGTTTCATGCACAATTTTCCGCACAGTCCTTAAACTAATTCCCAGTGCTTTGGCTACTGTTTCCTGAATATTGGTTGGCGAATTTGGTTCTTTCATTTTCGAAATAGTTTATCAGATTAAGTACCATTTTTTTTTGATTGGGGATGCAAAAACCCAGAAAATTGTTTCATTTTGTCACAAACTGTCAAAGTCACAAAACTGGCATATTTAAAATAAATCGTAGCTGGTGCTATTATAAGCTTTTTTAGAATCGCTGGAAAGTAAATACATATAAATATCCTTTTTTTCATGTCAAAATGGAATAAGTCTGTCTCATTTATCTTACGTATTTTATTTAGAGGGTAAAATTAAACGCAAGTAAAGAAAACAAAAACCGAGAGTATGTCTTTCTTGAATCGTATGACCCGCACGATAAGACCAGATCCGACTATAGTCCAGATTTTTTGCGTAATGCGCCAATAAATAATTGTATCTTTATTTTCAGATATCTGTAAGAGGAGAAGTTCAAAATGCTGCCAATTCAAAACCATTAATGAAGTAAGTTTTTCAAAGATTATATCTTTGTCTTTGTTTTTAAATATTTTAAAATTTGATATTTTTTAAATATAAACTGGAATATAATTTAAAACATTTTAAATATGGGGAAGGCGTCACTTAATTTTAAGTACTTTTTTAATACTGAAGTTTTTAGGCATAAACAAAATAAAGTTTTTGACGATGACAATGATTATTTTAAAGTCAATGCGAAAAAAACAGAAGGTAGTAAACAAAAAATGGTTGTTGCTTTGGATTTTGCTAGTCGAAAAGTCATTGAAAGTACCCAGGAAGATATGAAACTAAGGCAAATGTTGCTGCAAGATTCAATTGAACATTTGAAGAGAGTTGAGGAGGTATATAGAAATCTTCAGAAGCAGAGTCAGCATCGGGGAGCTATGTTACCTAAAAATAGTGTAAGAATGTTATTTTTTATAGATAGTTTTTATATTTATTTATTTATTTACTTATTTATTTATTTATTAACGGGCATTGCCCAATTTCACAAATAAAGTGGTAATTAAATCTATCGCAGAGTAACATATACAAAATAATTAAATGTTTAGGTAAACAATAAAAATAATAATAAGAAAAAAAAATCAAACAATCTAATAACTCAAATAAAATGAAAAAACACAAATGATGAGGTTTGTGACGAAATTAGAGACCTCAAATCATAGTATGTAGTTGTTTAATGAAGTCCGATCTATTTGAAAAGAAATCGAGTGTGGGATGCTCATTGGCTAGTCTGGCTGACCTTGATATAAAAGCATTTTGGCCGTAATTAGTTCTGTGAGGAGGTATTGAGAAGGTATTCCTCAGACGTGTTTCCCTTGAAGGCACATGCAACCCTATTTTATTAAGGAAGAGAGGACAGTTATATTTATTATGTATTAAGTTGTAGAGCATTTTAAGGTCTTTTAGATTCCTGCGTTGTTCAAGCGTATTTATCTGGATGTTAGATTCCAGCTGATAATATGTTAGTTCTGGGGTATTAAGTTTGAAGGCCATGTATTTTAGAAATTTATGTTGAACCCTCTCTATATTCTGGATATGTACATTGTAGCAAGGATTCCAGACACAGGAGGAGTATTCGAGATGGGTTCTTATTAATGAGCAATATAGTTGTCTAATTGCGTTAGTGTTAGTAAATTCGCTGGTAATGCGCTTTATGAATCCGAGAAGTTGAAGGGATTTAGTAAGGGTGTTCTGGATGTGAGGTATAAAAGTGAGCCTTGAGTCCATAGTCAATCCCAGATCCTTAATTTCGGAAACTCTAGTAAGTACATTATTTTCTATTAAATAAGGTGGCTTAACCCCTGACCTAGCTTTGAGAAAAATGATGGAGTAACACTTTGAAGCATTTAGCTCCATACCATTGGTCTTGCACCACACAACTAACTTGTTTAGGTCGGACTGAAGCTTTAAGCAATCTTCCGGTGATAAAATTTTCATGAACAATTTTAAATCGTCGGCAAAAAGGAGGAACAGACTGTAATCAAAATGAGATCCAAGGTCGCTGATAAACAAATTAAAGAAAAGGGGACCCAAGTGAGACCCTTGGGGAACTCCGGATGGGACTTCTATACTCTTGGATTGAAAATTATTGAATCGAACTATCTGGTATCGCCCAGTTAAGTAACTTCGTATCCAGGAAAGTAACGGACCGCCAACTCCCAGACCCTCCAGCTTAGACAAAATAACTTCATGGTTGACCCTGTCAAACGCCTTGGAGAAGTCAATGTAAATTGAGTGTACCTGAAAACCATTCTCCAGGGCGTCAGAAATGAAATCCACATAAGTAAGCAAGTGGAGCTCGGTATTCTTTCCAGTTTGGAAGCCAAACTGTCTGAAATCAATACATGGGCTTAATAATGAGTTAAAATATGCTCAAATACCTTAGGATTATATACAAATTTTGAGAATCTCTGTCGCAGTCGCATTCAATTATTAACTTTCATTTTAACGTTTCTACAATATCTTTAGTTTTAGTTTAGCCAATGGCATTGAACAATGTAATTTTTAAAGCTCTCAAAATAATAATTTTTAGTGGTTAATTTCGAGTTGTATAATAGTATATTACTTATTAAGTGCGGTAAAAAGCATATTACGCACGAACAGAAAAATTACGAACGAGCCGCCTAGCGGCAAGTGCGGTAATAACATTAGCGCGTAATTGCTTTACAACACGCAATACTTACTATACTTTTTCTACGACTCTTACTAATAAATTAAAGATCGGTTTATAATTTTTAAAGTATCTATTTGAACTACAAATCTCAAATAATGATAATGTAACTGTCAAATATTTAAAACGCAAGATAGATAAATGTCACAATTTGAGTGGTTCAAGGCTAACTTGATTGTTATACTAGGCATCATATTTTTTCCTCAAACTACCGATAATTATTATCAATGCACTTGTTATATTATATATGATAATTAAGACCTTTATAACTCCTTCTATGCGTCGGAAAATGAAAACTTCGTGAGTAACTAAAAAAAAAACATAATAAACACCTATTAGTCTTAGCACTGAGAATTGACTGAATTTGACCCAAAGATACCTGACAATTATTGAAATTGTTTTTTCTTTGATTTTTAGAAAGTTAATGATGAACTAGTAAGCCTTCTTATTCAAATGAGACACAAGAAACCTTCTGAAAAGGAAGATCTAGGAGAAGAAGACAGTAAAATGCCTGTGATAAAATACGAGACTAAAATTTTTGATGAAGATCTAGTGGCCAGTGTGGATCAAGGTCTGTGCCTTAGCATGCACCAGCCTTATGCTAGTCTATTAGTAGCAGGAGTTAAAAGGTACCGATAATTATACAGGGTGTTAAAATCAAGTCCTGTTACGTATGTAATAAATTAGTTAAAAATATTTTCAATTTTTTTTCAACAATAAATTATGACTAACTGTATCAAAGGCTATTTTTCTGAATTTACCAAAAGCCTTCGATACAGCTAGTCATAATTTATTGTTGGAAAAATTGAAAATATTGGATTTAGAGGAAAACAATTTGAATTAATTAAAAATTAACTAAGAGATAGACCAACCTATGTTTAAATAGATAAAGAAAGAAGCTATCCTAAAGTAATTAAATATAGTGTTCCTCAAGGAACAATTTTAGGACCATTATTTTTTAATATCTATATTATTGATTTATTTAATGTAAATTGTGATGGAGAAATTCATAGTTTCACACATGATACTGCAATTTTTTATACAGATACAAATAGGGACAACTTAAATAACAAATTTAAAAAGATATTTAAAATTATAAAAAATTGGTTTGATAAAAATGTATTAACAATTAATTTTAATAAAACTAATTGTCTTCCTTTTACTTTAAATGCAAATAACATACCACAAAATATGAATAGTATTAAAATAAATGATTCAAATTTTGAAAGTTAATCAAGTAAAATATTTAGAAATAATCTTTGACAGTAAATTAAATTGGAATTTTCACATAAAAAATTAAGAAGTTTACTACCAATTTTTAGAAACATTAAAAAAAATTTGAACGTAAAACAAATGGAAATGAAAAATGGAAATATTATGCATTAGTTAAAACTCATTTAAATTACGGAATTTTAGGTTGGAGAGGAATAAATAGAACTTTAGTTAAAAAATTAGAAATATTACAGAAACGGGTTCTAAAAATTATATTTAATAAAGACTATCTTTATCCTTCAATCAAATTATTTTCTGAAAGAAAAAAAATGATCATTAGACAACTTTACATTTATAACATCAACCATAATCATAATAAGTACATGTCATAAAAATAAAATAACCATAAAACCTAAAATAAATAAGTCCATAGGACAAAAAAAAATTCAAATATTTACGTTTTTATTTAAACGATTATTTACCAACAAAAATATAAAAAATACATTACATTAAAAAAAATATAGAGTCGAAATAAAACATGGATATTGGAAACATAATTTAAAAATATTTTTGGAAATGTTTTAGTTAATATTGTTATGAATAATATATTTTTCAAAATTATATTTTACCTATAACCTTAACATTAACAAATATTCAAAAATATATTTTAATATTTTTATATATTTATGTCTTTAAATATTTAAAATACTAAGATTTGCGCATAACAAGTCTTCGGGGGATTGAAGAAAAAGTTTATTGAGAAAGATAAATAAACATATTTATTATACTATAAATATTGAAAATAAATTTATTATTAGGTGAACATATTTTTAGATATATGGTATAGTCAATTTCACAGCACATATAAATGAATTTAAAAGCCATGCTAAGGAAGATCAAACATTTTTGTTATATTTTAGACATGAAGGTAGGGTTTGGCCCACTACTCACAGAGGGCGCTTATGGATAGCTGCAGCTGCCAAACAGCCAGAAGAAGAAGAAATTATTGCCTTAGAAAATTTTTATAGAGAGTTTCATAAGGGTAAGTCAATTTTCTATTTTTTACAATAAATATTAAAAATAACAACTCATTAATTAATTTTACTATTATATACCCCCCTTAAATAAATTGTAAATTATCATTTAAGGCCAATTTAAATATTTAAAACTACTTCCGGTTTAACCGGAATTACTTTTTTTTACTTTTAAATATTGAATAGAAAATCGCAATATTGAATAAATACAAAGTAGTCTATTTTTTTATTGCTTTGTTACTTTTTATCTTCTAGATCCGACTTTAAAGTTTCCAAAAGAATACCCAACAAGTTGTATCTTAGGCTGTGTAACTGTGGAAGATTGTTTGGATCAGGAAGCTTACGTAAAAAAATTTGGACAGCATGAAGAGTCAAGCAGTCCTTATGTGATGATTTGTACTAATCCCATTATTTTGCCTATATTTTATCCTATTAGTGGCAAACATAAAATTTGTAAGTATGTGTAATTAAAATGGTTTATAATTTTGTTATACTTCCTGATATACAGGGTGCTACAAATTCGTGTGCGTACAAGGGACTTTTGAAAACGGTAAGAGATGCGAAGATGGTTAAATTGAGGCAAAGTTGCGTATTTTGGGGCTTAATAATTTGGTAAAAGAAAATGGTAAATATTCCGAATACTTTAATTTCTAGTTTTGGTTTTTAATTTTTTGCGCCTTTGTTTTTGACTTGAAAATAACAAAAAAACACTTTATCAAGGTCGTTTTTTATGTTCAACAATATGGCGGCATTAGTTTTCAAATTTGACGTTTCATTCTTTAGATACCAACCTCGAGTCAATTTTTTTAAATACGGACCTGAAATTTTAAATACAGTTAGGGATTTCTTCAGGAATTTAATACAATTTAAACATTTTTGAAATTTTAACATTTTGTCAACTAATAACGCTTTTTTTCAAATTATCTGTTTATATCATTACGGTCCTGAACATTTAGAGCCAAACTAAAAAAAAAATTCTGATTTGAAAAATCCGTCCGTTTTTCCTCAAAGATGAGAAGAGATAATCGATATTTTGTAAAAAACCGCCGACCACGTGGCCTCAAGGAGGACACGTAGCAAAAGTGGGGTTAAGAATATATTTCAAAAAGATTCAACACATTCCTCACAGTTCCTATGCACACTGCATACATCAATTTTTCAACATATTTCCTAAGGCGTGCAGAAAGTGGTGCCAAAATACAAGCTATGAAAAAAAAAATCTAATTTGATTTCACATCAAATCTATTGTGATATAGTTATAGTTTTTATTGTAACAAGCTTATAACCCTAATAGGAAATTAATTATTTAATTTTTTTCAGATCCACTCGACAAGGAGTTACACAAATGTGCAAAAATGGCTTTACAGCACGCCAAATATATTTAAAATTTGGTTTAAATATTTAGTGTTATTTAGTAATAAAATATTATTACCTTTCGCACGTTTTCTTTTGTAAGTAGGCAGTGGCGTATTTAAGGGGGGGGGGGGGCTGCCGGGCTGCAACACACCACCCCCCCCCCTCCAAGAAGCTCAAGTCTAATTGCAACCTAATTTTTCGTCTCACGCTTGGACTCTTAATTTAAATTTTAAAATAATGTATTCTTGGTCTTCTATTAAAATGGTCTTGTAGGAAACGGGGCACCTTTCCCCTCGCACTCATGCTCCTTTCAATTTCATAGTGTTTTTAAATTACGCAATAATAATTTTTATTATGCTTCGAAGATATAAAATAATTTTTAAAAAACTCAAATAAATATGATATTATAGTGTCTGGTTGAAGGTTGGAGACAATGATGTTGTATTGTCTTTATTTGTTCTACATCACAACGTTTTAACTGGTAAATATCTCCAGTCGTCTTTAGGTGAATATGTAAACTAACTACAAAGCTAAAGCGTCCAGTGGCGTATTTAAGGAGGGGGGGGGGGGGGCTCTCCAGCCTAGGACATCGGGTCTAAAGGTCTAATTGCAACCTAATATTTCGTCTCACGCTTGGACACTTAATTTAAATTTTAAAATAATGTATTCTTGGTCTTCTATTACAATGGTCTTGTAGGAAACGGGGCACCTTTCCCCTCGCGCTCATGCTCCTTACAATTTCATAGTGTTTTTAAATTACGCAATAATAATTTTTATTATGCTTCGAAGATATAAAATAATTTTTAAAAAACTCAAATAAATATGATATTATAGTGTCTGGTTGAAGGTTGGAGACAATGATGTTGTATTGTCTTTATTTCTTCTACATCACAATGTTTTAACTGGTAAATATGTATTCTTGGCTTAGATTACAAAGGTCTTGTAGAAAACGTTTAGTTTTTAAACTTTTCCTTCTAAAAGTGCCTTCCTTCTAAAGTGTTTTATTATAGAGATTAAGTTTTCGGACACATATCGTTTTAGTTATTGATTTATGATGCAATTTTAAAGGAAAACAAGTAAAAAGAATATTTTATAGTGTTAGAGTCAGCAATTTTTGGAGGTCGACGCCGCTGGCGAGATTACGAGGGGATTGCCGCGGGATTCAAGAAGAACACTACCGTGGTTGAGCTCATGATGCCAAGTAGTCATTGCGCAACATAAACTCTAATTATTGTTTTCTTAATTGTTACAATTTGTTTATTTTGTGGAAGTATTAATAAAAATATTGTAATTACCAGTTATACCTGTGTTTGGTGATTTAACGAAGTGATCGATATATTATACAGGGTGTTAAATTGATTCGAACCTATACTTATCAGACATTTAAAAATTTATTAACGCCCTTAAATCTTAAAATAGTATTTTTCTATTATATATTTGTCTGTACCGTTTTTCCTTTTTGAAAGCTATTTTAAATCAACAAAAATATAAGCCAATGCAATAAGATATATTTACAACAAAAACAATTAGGTATTTATTTTTAAAGAGAAAAATTAAAGTAAACATTTTAATTGAAACATTTTTTAAGGAAGAAGAATGCTTTATTATGAATATACACCAAGAAGAAGTATTTCAAAACCTATATAAGCATTTGCACCAAAAACTGCTCTTAGATCGGCTCTCCTAAAATACATGATTTCTGAAAAAATCATCAATTTTGGCTTGGTGAGCGATATTTACTTTATTTTTAATCATGAAAAACCGAGCTTGAAAAACGCTGGTTAGAGTCATACATACGTCTTATGTTGAAATTTTGGATTGACACCAATATTCATATTTTTCACAAATATAAAAAACGTTTTTTTTTAATGAAGAGCCAGCCAGGAATTAGGAATATCAAAAATAAAGTAAAAAATACGTTTACAAAAACAAATTTAATCCAACTATGCAGAAATTTGATAGTAGAGGTGAATTTTATACGAACTTTGGGCGTGGCCCCGAAAATGTTGCTCTTGCGGCGCTTTTCCACCTTCTTTGCTAGGTACAATGTCATGAAATACGTGTAGTCCCGACTGTTCCTTTTCAATGGAAAAAAAGTCCTGAGCCCCCCCCCCCCCCCCCCCCCCCCCCCCGAGCATATTTTCTGGCTACGCCACTGTAAGTTGGTACGTTTTTAGAAATCTTTGAAGGTCAAGTCGATTAAAAGGAGAGAAAGCCTTTTCTTCCCCGCTCAAAATTACAAATTTGCTTTTGATAATAAAGTTTTCATTTCTATTCAAAATAGAAAAGAAGTATCGACAATATTATTAAAGGGTAGGTAAACAGGGTGCTACAAATTCGTGTGCGTGCAAGGGGAACTCGAAAACCATAAGAGATACGAACATGATTAAATTGAGGCAAAGTTGCGTATTTTGGAGTTTAATAATTTGGTAAAAGAAAATTGTAAATACTCCGAATGCTTTCGGAGATATCCGAAAAAAAACTGAAATTTATATTTTTGGTTTTTAATTTTTTGCGCCTTCATTTTTGACTTGAGAAACAAACAAAAAACACTTTTTCATAGCCGTCTTTTATGTTCTATAAGATGGCGTTATTAGTTTTTAAATTCAACGTTTCGTTCTTTAAATACCAACCTCAAGTAAATTTTTTTAAATACGGACCTGGAATTTTAAATACAGTTTTAGGGACACGCTTTAAAAGTTTAATACAATTTAAAGTTTTTGAAATTTTAACGTTTTGTCATCTAATACCACATTTTTTCAAGATATCTGTCATTACGGTCCTGAACATTTAGAGCCAGAAAAAAAATTTCTAATTTGAAAAATCTGTCCATTTTTACTCAAAAGGCCTGCCTGGTATTTGATATTTTGTAAGAGAAAAGACCAAAAGTCTCGGCCTCAAATATTTTTCTGTCTGTTTATTTTTGTCATATGTTTCGCCAGAAACTGGCCTTATCAGACCGTATAGACAGTAAAAAAAATTTAAATTGTTTTTGAAACAAACTTAAGCGCATTACAGTAAGATAACTAGACTAGAACTCCAGTTGCTTTTTCTTTACTCGGGAGCATCACTTTTTTTCTGTTTTACAGTATTTCGGTCTGGGTCTACGGCAAAATCCATAGGACTTAAGATGCTATATTAATAAAATAAATAATATGCTAATAAAAAATAGACTTACTTCTCATGCCTTAGAAACTAACTTACTTCCTAGATTATTGTTACGGTCATTCTTATTGAAATAAAACAGCCCAAACGCCATAACTTCCTGTAATGTAATTTTAATATTTCAGTTATCCTAATAATAATTGTCAGGGCAGTAATAGTAAAGAAAGAATAATTTAAAATACTGATGATGTAATATTTAATGGCAAAACGTTAAAATCTTTAAATTGTATTACATTTCTTAAGCGTAGAAGTCCTTAAAAATGTATTTAAAATTCCAGGTGTGTATTTAAAAAAATTTACTTATGGTTGGTATCTAAAGAACGAAACATCGAATTTAAAAACTAATAACACCATTTTGTAGAACATAAAGAACGGCAAAGCAAAAATTAAAAATTTCGGTTTTTTTTCGGATATCTCCGAAGGTATTCAAAATATTTAGGATTTTCTTTCACCGAAACAATTAAGCCCCAAAATACGCAACTTTGCCTCAATTTAACCATCTTCGTATCTCTTACCGTTTTCGAGATACCCTTGTGAATTTGTAGCACCCTATATCAAGTTTCATTTGTTTTTTATGAATGAAATAATTCGTCTCTTACTTGTTACTTGATGGTCGTGGAAAATTTCAACGTTTTACTTTTAGTAGGGTTTAGTTTCAAATAAGTAGGGGAGCCCCTGACACGCAGCCATTGGACGCATCTACTTATTGTACCTCCCTCGTACAGAAACTAATTACATAACAAAAACGAAACAGAGATGACGCCACTGGGTCTACCACCAATAGCCAATATGCACTCTTCACTCTTCTGTTCTTTATTTCTTCAATATTTTTGACCCACGCGCCATCGCCCATTCATGTGTCCTGTGTTGCCAGATTGTGTAGTAATCACCTAGGAAGTTGGACAGCAAAAAATAAAAGAATATAAAGCAAACCGAAGAAAAATTTAATTATGCAATGACATATTTTGCTTTTTGTCATGGGGGGGGATGATTTTTGTTTAAAATGATGAAACGGGAACATAAAACGTCGCAAGCGAAAGTGTTAATGTTAATGTAATTAAGAAATATTTTGGACACCTTGGGGCAGGACAGGACTCTACCCGTATGACGAAATTATTTAATTAATTTTATTTTATTAAACTTATCAAATAACTTGCAGACATTTTTGACACTTATTTTTTTCTATTTCAAAATCTTTTTTACCAGGGCTCAATATCTTTTTACCAGGGCTTCGCCCTGGCCAGCCTATGAACTTTTTCCCAAAACCAGCCTGCATTTTTTGTCCTTTAATAAACTTAATCAATCCGTTCTTTATCAGCATTTTTGTGTCGGTTTGGTTTGGACGACCAAGATAGCCCATGAAGGGACAACAACAAATATTTCTTAGGTAAATAGAACATGATCAACCTCATCAGTGCCTATCAGACATCTGAAGAAGTAAGTTTGGCAACGTTCTTGCAGTTGTTCTCGCCGTTCCCACCGTACGTAGCCGGCAATCCCCCCGTTCGTCTGTCTCGTTCTACGTTCTATGCCCCCGAGGCCGGAGCTCGAGCAAGCGCCGTACGCATCGTCGATATGCACTGGCAATGTGTGTTAATAATTTAGAAACTAAAATAATGTTTTCGTACCACGAAATTACTCCGCGTTGTTTATCTGTGTAATCGCGAATTTTCCGGTTGTTTATTTAGGGAAACTCCTGACAAATTGTGCTTCGATACGGTGGAGCAAATTGTGAAAAAGTGCGTTTGTTTACATCCCTGCATATAGGTGACATTTTTTGACGTTTCGTGATGCCAAGTGTGGAATTTTATCTATAAATTAGTGGGTACCATTGTTATTGGATAAGATTAACAAAACATTATTGGAATTCCTTTTGTGTAAGTCTTTGCAATATTTTTCATAACAATATAAGGTTATAACATAATTCGAGTTGCATGTTTTTGGGGTTATATCCTTGAATCCTGCACAAATCCACCATTATCCTGTATAAACTGATTTTATTTTACGAAATACGAAACTGAAAATAATATACGTATGCCTTCTCATCCAGTGGCGGCGCCAGGATTTTTGAGATGGGTGGGCACAAGTGGGCCCCCGATGATTTTTGAGTGGGCACTACCCAAATCTAAAGTGACTTCTTAAAAAAAAAGGTAGCCGCCTCCTCCACGCTCTAAGCAGAAGCAAACAATACTTCCCTCTTATCCAAAGTGACGCCTAAAAAAAAGGTCATTGTTCTCTTGAAACTAACATACAACACCACTCTTTTCTCATCAAAGCTTTCATAGCCAAGTCCCCCTCCCCCCCGATCCATTTCAAAACCGGATCCATCAATTTTGGGTGGGCACTTATGTTCCCAGGGTGGGCCAGTGCCCCCGGGGCCGCCGCTGATGCCTTCATATCCTAGGTCCTTAGATATATTATTGCACAAGTACAACTAACCCAAAAACCCTAATTCACAGCCCATCATTCGCACCCCCACTCAGTACCTACTTAAATAAACAAATTTGAAACAAAAAATAATTTTTTTTCTCTCCTGAAAATGTCCTGGCTAGAAATATTTTCCGTTCTGCGACTTTCTTGTAGTTAGTAGATAGGATCTACCGAAGGGTCTATACCTCGGTCTATACCTAATTTTATTTATAAATGGTAAACTCCTCTAGTAGTCCCTTACTACTCCTGCCTCACTTTAGGGACTAAACTATTTAGTGCTGGTACCTTAGTTGGTGGTAGTACTTACTGACACATAATAAGCTAATATGATTTGATCATTGTTTTGACTGTAGAGAAACTAAACCAAGAGAAATAATCCAAAGTAAAAATTCTTCCGCTCATAATTTTCGACGTTATCCAACGACAACGACATTTTCATTGCGGCCTTTTGCCTCGTAGTAGCTCCTTTAGGTTGTTGGGGCGGCGCGGCCTTGGATAAACCGCAAATACCTCTATAAGTTCTTTTTCCGTTGTTGATAACACCTTGCTTCCTTGTCAGTCCTTTTTATATTATCTGTTTGATATCTTAAGTAGGTAAGTAGTTATATTTTGTAATAAATAGCTTGGAAAACACTTTTTGCATTACGGTTTTATACTATACACTCGACTATACACGTACAGGTAAAATATCTTCTGTATATCGGCCGATATATCGATATCAGTCGATCACTAATCACTATACCTACTTCTGAGATCAATGATGAAATACCTACTAACTTAAAAATGATAAATAAAAAAACCGAGGAAAAACATTTTAAATTTATTATCCTTTAATTTTTACGAAAACCTGCCGCCAAAAAAAAATCGCCCAGTCAACCTTTGTCTTTGGGACACTTTGGTACGATCTTGAATACTTTTTAAATATCGGATGCTAACGGATACATACTTATATTATCCCCGAGGTTAACCCTTAGAGGTCATAACGAAATAGAGAATAAAAGCATCCCAAGTAGCAGACTGACGTCTGAATAACGTAATTTTTTTTGATATTTAGGTCTTCGACGTCATATTACTAAAAAATGACATGATTTTGACGCCATTATTTTACGTCATTGAGACGACATGAGTTTTACGTCAATATAACGTCATTTTTTCGACATTTTTAAAGTAATAGACCATCATTGTAAGTGTCCAACTTCGACACATACATATCGAGATAAATATCGTCCTAGGTTACTTACGTCATCTCGCTTTACGCCTTTGATAATAGTTGCTATTTCACGTATTTCACATCTATGGATGGGTTTGACGAAGTAAAACTCTTCTCTAGCCATCTTGGTTGCTAACTTTCATTAACGTACCGAGTCATATAAAATAATAAAGACATTTTCTGTCTATTTTTCTTTCTGTTCTTATTTAGCACTATGTTAGATCATTCGGCTGTGTTGGTGACGTTTTTATTTCGCTACGTGGGTTCAGGTCGATTTATGTAAATAGGTACTTCATAAAAATGTGGTTAATTATTAGGAATACGAGAATACCAACTCTGGTGGTAGTCACAGAAACTCTCTTAGTTGTCATTCTATGAAAAATTTTCTCGAAATGTTTGTCGTTATTCGTATTTTGACTAGTTTGAGGTTAGAATATGTTTTAAGCAATCCAACGATGTGTTTTATTAGGTATATTCTTTTTTTCACCGGCAAGTCCACTGGTAGCACCGTTAAGCCGAATCGCGTTCTTAAATTACCTATTGTATTACCGGTTGGACATAAATCATGTTCTTTTATTCATGGTAGATTTCTGGTGATTTCTATCAACGTCAACAAAACAGAAATTGTAAAATATTTCACCAACCGGTTGATGATGTCATTCCACCAGCTATCAATCATAAGTTCATCAGTTTCACCACTGGTGGAATTCACCGGCGAAAAAAGAATACCCATTTGAGCCCAAATAAAACCCACAATGTGAGAATCTTTTAATCATTTGGCAACAGCGTTCGCAAAAATTTCCTACTATTTTCACATGGTTTCATTCATCATTCATAGAACTCGTCAGGAACCGGTCAAGAACTAAGTGGTAGCATGAATTTTAGTTCTTGTCGGTTTGTTTTGATAAAGGGGAATGCGGGGTCTGTCTTTGCTTTATCGCCCTTGATTCAGTCATAGTCATTACCAGACGAGATCTTAATTTAAAATAAATTTATAAATATGGTATTTGTCTCGGTATTTGTATTTCCGACTTATGAGTCAATTCGGTCTCTACTTTCTACTGATTACCTTACCTCGCTTTATTATTACCAAATCACATTTTTTGGAGCATTCCGTTACACGCCCCATTCTCAAACAAACAAGTATAATATGTTTTAAAACTTTAATTCCAATCTATTCGAAACGAAGGTTGTGTAAATATTACACCTACCTACGTACCGAGACAACACATAGCCCCTAATGAGTCATATACGCCTAACCTCGGCGGGTTATATTTCACGAGTCTGCTTCGAAGTCTGGCTCCCTATAATGCTGCCGCACCCCCTTCGCTTTCTTTGTTAAGTAAAGAAAGACATAAAAACCCAAAACCGCACTTTGTTTGACATACTTGACGGCATTTTTATAACATTTGGGTTTTATGGCGATCAAAACGACCTTCAATGGTTTGTTTCCCGAACTTAATTGCCCAAGTAATTACATGTTCATCGGTATGGCACGTAGCAAGTTTACCGTGCATATTTGCGCGCAATATGTTTGCAATAACATTTTTTTATAAATTTAGTAACCTGTAACCGAGCCGGTAACGGAAATTAAATTGTTTAGGAGGTAACACACAGCAGTTGCGGTTCGCGGTCTTAAAAAATGTTGAAGAGCTAGGTATAGTGCGGGTACTTAAACAAACATTGACTAAAAACCCGTCTTACAAAACGTCTCTCTTATCCTCATCTGTCCCATGGAGTTTCCAACAAATTACAAACTATGTCATTAATTGGGTTCATTTTTAAAACACACACTACTGAATTAACTGAAAAATAAAAATAAAACTTTTTAATCATACAGTAAATCACGTAAAAACGATATCTATAACCTTAAGTTTCGCGCAGCTTCAAAATAAATACCTTAAGGTTAGGCGAACCAATGCTAAAACAATGGTGCATACGACTGATCTATTTTTAAATTTCCCTTCATCATAATGCAAATTGTTACATGCTGTTTGCGTGACTCACGTAACGTAACTATAGCAACGGGGAATAAGAAAGCCATGTTGGGCGTTGGGTCTTTAACGGACACGGTCGGCTGGGGCGTGCCAAAATGAATAAGTGTTTATAAATTATTGTCCTTCGGAGTTAACCGTGGCCTTATAATGCATAGCTACATTTGGATTAAATTAATAGTATCAATTCGAACATAATTATTTCTTAAGGGCTAAAATGGTATTTTCGGTTATAGGGGGCCCTAGAACCGTAACGCAATCTGGGGCCCCTAATCATGGGCGTCCATACAGCCAATATTAGGCGAACTAGGGTAGGGGGAGGATAACCACCAAAAAGCAAATGGACCGCGGTAGTCCGAATCAAAAACTTCTCCTATTAAAAGTGACTTCTAAAAAAAGAATCCCTAGGATCCAGGGGGTACCTTTCCCCTCGCGCTTATGCCCCTCACAACTTTATAGTGTTTTTTTTAAATTACGCAATAATAATTTTTATTAAGCTTCAATGATATAAAACAATTTTTAAAAAACTTCTCAAATAAATATGATATAGTGTCTCGTTGAAGGTTGAAGACAATGATGTTTCTTGAATGATAGAAAAGGTTTGGACTTGCATTGTCTTTATTTGTTCTAAATCACAACGTTTCAACTGGAAGTATCTCCAGTCGTCTTCAGCTGACTACTAAATAAGTAAAGTAACTAGGTACAAAGCTAGCTAAAGCGTCCATACAAAATTTAAACCACTTGCATCGTTCTCTTATAGGCAACAACAGATATATCATGATTTCATGATGTTATAATAATCCGGGAAAGTCAAATGCAGAGGTGTCTCTAACATCAGGAATTAAGTAATGGTAAATAGTACTACTTACAAGATGCTAAATTTACGTCTATCTTTTTTTATAATATGATATTAAAACAACATAATACGAATTTTGCCAATTTACCGACATTTTCGTCAAAGCCACGGCTTCGACCGCTCGGCGCCGAGTATCTTTTGTCTGGCACTCCGACAACGGTCTAGAATTTCATTTTGTTTACGGCAACTGTGAGAGGGTTTTTCATTCACATTTTTTGGCTACTTTATAACCTGAAAAATTGCCAATTCGGGAAACTTTAGACCAACAATGGAATAAATTTAAAATTCCCTTTAGATTTGGTTTTTCGGTGCTCCGTTTTATCTGTTAATTTAAGTAAGAATTTTTAGATCATTTTTTGTTTGTTTGTTGGGTCGTAGATAAAAACGATATCAAAATTATTGCTATGTTTTTATTTTTAAAGGGGAACTAAAGTGGGGTCAAGGAAATTATCATGTAAAATTAAATTTAGTTTTAATTAGGACTATTATTTACAGCAGTATGGCAGCAATATTAGAGTAAATTAGGGTAAATGTAGTGATGGGCGATGTTTTCTAAACATCGATGTATTGTTACCGATATTCAATGTTTTGCCATCGATATTAAGTCACAAACATCGATACCCAAATCGATGTGCGACCTTGCGTTTGTATATTTTATAGATGTGTAACGCACAGTGATGTAAAATGACGGTCATTTATAATTCGTGACCAATGACTGTTATATGACGGTCATTTATAATTCGTGACCAATGACTGTTATATGACGGTCATATGACTTAAGTGACGGTCATTTAAATATTTAGTGAAGAAATTTCAGTTATTTTTTATATGTAGTATATTTTGGGGTTATAACTTATAACATAACATAACATAACATAAGGAGTTTTAAATTTATAATAGGAACAAATGGAACAATAATACACTACTGGTTTAAAGGAAAAAACGTAAATGTTTTTAATCATTCATGTTAACAATGAACATAAATTTAATATCTTACTAATTTTTTCCTTATAACAATATTACATAGGTAATGCTTTTGAATTTTTTATAGCTCCTATACTAGATAAATTCAATTATCATGTCTTAAGCTTACCTTTTATTTGTTTATTAAATTGTAGTCATCAAAGCATGGCTACAAACTAAAAAGTGAGGTTAAATGACCAATCGGTCACGTCACGATTGAATGTGACGTGACCGTCATGACGTCGTGACATTTTTTAGCATAAGGTTCGTAAGTTTGGTCGTAGAAAATATATATTGTTCAACTCGAGTAAATTGTCCATATCGCACTCGGAAGTTTAAGCACCCCGCCTACCTTGTCGTGCTCAATTTACTTCCTCGTAAGATATAGACATCATATTCACTCTTATTGTAATGATTGTCAATGTCATTTATGGCATAGTAGGCATAGTCAAATTAGCTGGTTAGTTACCTATGGTCTATTTCTTTTCGATTGCGAACCATGACAGAAAAAAAAATTGAACAAAAATTCACCTAATTGGTTAAATCATGGACCAATTTACACTACATAAATGCAAAGCCAACTTATTAAAGGTCTTTTTTTTTAATCACAGAAGGAGAATAAGAAATTTCCGTTCGATTGATTTTTAGCAAATATATGCTAATTATAAACCTTTTAGCAATTAAAAATAACTTTTTGCTCTAGTTATATTACGAAACAAACAATCTATTAACTGTCTGTACATAAAATCGGTTAATTTCACGTTTTTCTGCAACATAAAATAGTAGGTAAACCTATGCCAACTTTATGTTGAAGCAAAAAGGATGCCCGATTTATTAACAAAATATAGAAGGCCATGCCAAACGCCAAACATTGTGACATAACCTAAAAATTCATCTTCTTAAAGGCCGCTTTACAGTTTGCAATTTTTCTTTCACGCAAGATGTCTTGCAGCAATAAAAATTTCACTTCGTTTTACAGCGTGCAATGGCTTGCCAATATCGTAGGTGATGTACCACTTGCCAACCATTAAAATAAAAATATATTTGGTTAGGACTTACCGGCGCTTTTTGTGCATTCATTTTAACAAAACATCATTACAGGACATGAAAGCAAACCAACAAAAACAAAACGTACCCACTATAGGTTAGAAAAAACATAAATAAATGTCAGGGATTTTTATATTTAGTTTGGTGTCTCATAAATCACCAGAAAATCCTCAGAATTGCGCTTGCAATGGCAATAAAAATACGGTCCGAGTTGTATTTCTTGCAAGCAATACATATTGCGCCAGCTGATCATTAGCCTCGTTCTGCGCATACTCCCGGGCAATCTTTTCTTGCGTGAAAGAAAAATTGCAAACTGTAAAGCGGCCTTAACAAGTGTTAATTTAAAATTCTAACCGCTATAAACGTAAACAACAAAATGTCAGTTATGACGTAAATCCCTAACCTTACTTTTTCAACTTGTCAAAAATGAAAATTCTTGCATTTTTTTATTGTAAAACGGGTTTCTGTCATCGTTCGCAATCGAAAAGAAATATACCATAATTGTGGTTAAAAATCTGCAACCCAACATTTTCTCTTTTTTTTCTTTTCAAGAAATCCATTGGCGATCCTACACAATCAATATTACAAGGCCCCTTTACCCTCTGTTGGTAAAAACTACAAGGTAGCGAAATGCTTAAAGTAAAAAAAAAATCTTAAATTCAGACCAAATTTGTTTTTCATTAAGGGTATATTGTTAACCTTATTTAAAAAAAAAAAATGCTACTTGTACCCTATTTTTATCGATGTTACCCCTTCAAAATGTTATTAAACAGTTTACTATTATCAAGTTATTATTAACTTAATAAATTATTGAAACCTTGTAATTCTCAAGAGACACACACTCGACAAAAGGGAATCGAGAAACTTATTTCTGGAAGAATTTAATACATTATTTGCTACAGCTGTTGACCTAGTTGTTAAATCTTGATCTAGCCGAATGAGTGGTATATAAGTTATAAGTGGTTAATAACGGAATACACAATACACACGTATTTAATTAATGGGATTATTTTAATTATAAAGAAGGATTCGATTGACTTCAATAGTGTTAGCGACAATCGCCTTTTATCGAATGACAAAGAAATTTTTATTTATTCTTTCCTACAAACTTAAAATTGTGCTAGGTTGAAGTAGCAAAGGGCGAAAAAACTGGTTGGTTTAATTCGGGGATTGGGCGTGCGGCCCAAGTCTCTTGCACTACAGCCTAGTGTCTTATTGTGCGCCCCTGTCTTGCTAGAAATGATTTGTTCCTTTTATAAGGTTCAGTAGATTTCTAGCAAGTTTATCTACGGGAGGTTGTCACCACACCTCCGAAGATCTTACATCATCTTTTTCGGGTCAGTGCTTCCCAGTTGTATATAATATGTGAGGCGGTTTCGTCCTCTTCGCCGCAAAGTCTGCATTCAATGGGTGCATTGTAAATTTTTACAACCACTTGTTTTAACTGGGTTCGTGTTAAATGCATTATTCCAGTTGATAGCTTCTTTGAGGGTTTCCCAATTGTGGCCCTCGCTTTTCTAAAGTGACGTCTAAAAAAAGGCCATTGTTCTCTTGAAAATACCACTCCTTTCTCATCAAAACTTTCATCCCCCCCGAAAATTTCATTACAATACCGGATCCATTAATTTTGGGTGGGCACTCATGTTTCTAGGGTGAGCCAGTGCCCACCCTGGCCTCCCTGGCGCCGCCGCTGTCACACAGAACATTACTTTTTATATTTTACACAAATGCTGTTAGCAATAGCTGCAAGATAATTATCTTTTACACTACTAAAAACCTTTTTACACTAGTGGGAAATTTATCCATTTGTTCAATGATTTTACATAACGATCGCACCAAAATTAGTGACTAGGTGTTATTAAACACTTTAGTGGGTGAAAATGAGTTAAAAATGTGGTAAAGCTACAAAACCCCGAAGTCAACAGCCTTTCCGTGTGACACTAATAACAGACGGTATCCCGATTTCCATTACTGTGTTACCAAATTGCTAGTAATGGCGGTATCCCGATCTCCAGTGCTGTGTTGCCAAATTGCTATATCGGGGCTTATTATACTGGATTTGTTACCACATAGAATCACGGACAAGTTAGTGATAGTTTGTCAGTTTTCTAACCAACCCAAAGAGCAAGATATCTGTGTAGGAACGCGTTCGAGTCTACTAGTATACTGCGTTAACCAGGAGAGAAATAATTTCTCCTACTGGCACTGATGTGATTAGTATTTTCCTCCAATTAATACATGTTTTAAAAACATTTAGTTTATTTTACTACTGGTGGTTTCCCCGTAGACTGCCTGCGTTCAAAATGAATCCATGAATCCCATTTGAAGAATTCTACTTTGTATTCATTGCGCTGCGGCGTTAACTTTGCATTCCGTCTTCTCTTGGCGGCCATTGTGTGCAATTGAAAGATGGATATTTTTGTTCTAGTTCGTTTTGTTTTTGGGTTTCAAAACGTATAGTAAATTACAAGGGTATATAAAATGCATCCAGTATTTTTACTTACATTGTATACAGGGTGTTTCATTACTTAATGGACTGAAGCTGGACAAAAGCTAACCCTATTTATTTCAAAAAGTGATGCTATATACATGGTAACACGCATATCTAATAGCTTGAACGTGTAGATTCTTAACTTATCAGAATTATTATTTTGTCCCATGGGATTAGGCGTCGTTACCAAGTGTCTATGTTCATCACGGAACACACGGTTATCCTAAAAAAACACTTCATACTTTTTTTTTGAACGTCTAGAAAGTTGGGTAGGAACCCCTAAATAAAATCGAATTTTCTGCACGCCCATAGGATAAGTACAACCTTCCCGAGTGAGAGTGACCAGAAGAGCATAGCCTTCTCGAGTGAGACAGAGAGACTGAAAGAAAACAATATCAATTTTCATCTCAACATAATGCTACGTGCAACGAACTCCTTCAATAGCGGCGCCTAAAAGACAAATGGTAAATTTTCATAAGAACTCCTTCAAGACAAATGGTAAATTTTCATACGCATATTTTCAACACTGTCCGAAATAATCGACCTTAGAACTTTTATTATAGGCAACCCAATTAGAGAAATAAGTGTAAATCTTACCTAAATGTTGGAAAATGAAGATAAGTACATAAAACCAGATAAAACAGACGAAATTATAAGATTTATATATACCTACTATTTGTAGAAAAGATAAATTCAAATTTTTAAGGTTATGTTATGTCGCTACATTATTGTCACTCTTCTTTTCACTTGTACAGCGAGCTTGGCTTTTATGTGACATGGCATAGAATGTAATTATTTTTAAAAACTTTACCATCGCGAATGTTCAAAGTTTTAAAGCACAAAAGCAGTTGTTAATTTTTTTATACGAGAATATTAACAGCTATTTTACTTATCGCTCGGCTTTATTATGCTTGTAAAAGCAGGCAACCTAGAATACATTTCAGCACAGCAATACATCCAATAAGCTATGATTCAAAACAAAATATTGTTTATGTTTATTAATATTAATTATTTCGCATCAACTTTTTTTAAGGCACTTGTTCTTCTTTTAGAAGTCAGGGATTTTAACCGTATCCTTGCTTTTTTTGTAGGTACAGCTCGTGCAATATAGCTTGAGCTCTGACTTTTGGGTGCGCGGTAAACAGGTGGGAGGAGCTAGCCGAGAGCTCATTATTCTGATGATCTTTGAAACGCACACTTCTGTACAGTCTGTCAGAAAAGTAGGACGTTCATTGGAAAAAAAGTTATAACTATATTTATTTGTAATAATGCCTTTTAAAAGTAAAGTCTTAAACCGAGTATTGAGCGGTCAAAGCCGTGAAATAGTTTATAATTTAATAAAATTTATGCAACAAGAGGCAGATACAGGAAGACCAAAAATTGATATCAGGAAGGTTCACGAACGTGTTTCAGCCGCTACAAAGATTAGTCTAAGCGCAATTAAACGAATTAAGCAAGAAGCCAAAAATATCGAATCCGGAGCAGTTAAATCTTTTTCCACGCCAAACAAAAAGCGTGAAAACAGAAAAAGCAAAATAGTTCTCTGTCCGGAATAGAAGAATTAGACAGATGAAACTGATAAATATTATATAATAGTCATACATGTACTTTTAAAACTTAGACTCTTAATATGTTATGTACATACATCTTTAATTAGCCGAAATTGTGTCGGCCATAATAAAATTATAAAAAAAACAGGGATGCGAAGTAATAAATGCTCATTAAATATGGAAAACCCATTACTGAGGATTACCAACAATTTAAACACATATGAATAGATGCAAATATGTATATTGTTTCGAGAAAGGGCAGCCATAAAAGCATAATAAACACATAATTAGGCCATATTATGCAAAAAGCAACTAACCCTCAATGTATCTAAGTTTGCATGGTCAAAATATATAAAATAATTTTACTGTTAGAATAATAGAATTACAATATAATTTACATATTGAATAGTTAAGTTTAGTATTGAAAAAAATTCCGATAATTTAAATTATTATAAAAATAATTAAAAGGAATTAACTATTTTGTTGGTTGCTTGATTTTTGCATAACAGGGCCCAATTAGAAAACACGATTAGCAGTCACTACGGCTTTATCAATCAAATCCCACTTTTATTTTCTACGCGGACTGTACTTTACTAAAATTCGGTATTAGGTATCTCTGTCGTACACTGACTCTCCTTTTCTTTCATCTGCGCATCTCAGGGCTCATGCTACATTGCATGACCTGTACAACTATTCCGTTTTATTGGCGGCCTTGATGGGTGTTCGCTCTCTATTTATACAATATCCTTAACATCATCATCAATCAGGTTGTTATAAGAACTTCCGGTGGTAATGAAAGAGATATTTATATAATTTGAATAAAACATGTTGTGATTATAATAAGGGTTATTCAACCGGCCGCCCAATAAAAGATAATGTTTATTTTAATTATTTCCGAAACTTGCTACACGACGCGACGCCGACACCGACCGGCGCGACAAGACCGTGACGCGAATCGCGATAATAAGGATAATATTGTTTTCCTACGAGCGTGCGCAAAGTAGTACTTTGCGCACGCATTTTTGTGTGCAAAGTTACACTTTTCCGCACTAGTGCGGATAAGACTTTTATCCGCACTGGGTGCGGAAAAGTAAAACTATTCAAAAATCTCCTTGGTAGGGAATATTTATATTTATTTTAGTAGCTGTAAACTATTTTATGGCAATGTGAGAAGCCGTTGCAAGAGTATTCTCTTTTATCTTTTAATCGTAATTCCCGATATTTGTATTTCAGCTTAAAACGAAAAAAACTGTATTTTTTAAGTACCTCGTATAGTGATAAATGATTATAATATTGCCAAGCAACAATAAATGTACATGTCGATTTTGACACATGATGTCAGATTTTTCCTCAGTTTCTATGTCCACAAGAATCTACAAACACCGACACTTTTATTTTTATCAAATCATAAAAAGGCTTAAACACTGTTAAATAAATTATCATATTTTTATTTTTGTTGTTATCTGATATGAAGCTCGTAGGAAAAATGTTGTTCCTAACAAGTGCGCAAAGTGCTTTTCCGCACGCAAGAACTTATCCGAACTCCGCTTCGCGTCGTTCGTCCAACTGTACTTGCGTGCGGAAAAGTATCACTTTGCGCACTTGTTAGGAAAATAACTATTTTCCACTACTATCTTTAAAATCACTCATTATTGACCGATTATTAATTTTAGAAATCGTTTTTCTTTACCCCTTGCCAGAAGCCTCTATTATTTACCGTCGTTATTGACAACGGTCAATAATAAAGGCTTCTGGCAAAAACAATATAAAACAGGCAACTTGACCTTTTGTTATTTTAAAAATATATGAAAACGTCATGTTTAGACAACCAGGTATTCCAGCTTTCTTTGTTTGGCACCAGCCCTTAAATACTGAGTAGGTTTTTAAATACAAAACTTAGGTTTTTGGGGTTGCAACTTATCATTAATGTATTGTGCTTCCACCCTCATTTCTGGAGGAGTGTACGTATCAGTAATAGTTTCTTCGCTCATTTTATCAAAAAGACTTAATTTTTTTTATGAATCGACAAATACTGACAACTAAGAATGCCATCTGACAAGATTAAAAAAATGCTGCAAATTTCAAAGCAAAGGTAACTTGACTGAAAAAACAGAAACAACCCTAAGAAGGTATGTTAACTTTAATTAATAATTTAATGTTGTAAATGTGTTGGTAATGGAAAAAATAATATATTTACCAAGGTTTAGACCAGTGGTTCCCAAAGTGGTCTAGGTGGACCCCCAGGGGTCCACGGGAGACTCGAAGGGGGTCTACGTAGGCGTGACAAAAAAATGGGGGTCCACAATTCGTAAGCGGGGGTCCACGAAAATTTATCTGTTGTTTATGTGTTGTTGACTTGTAAAAACTTGCATCGAAAATCGATTCCATTCACAAACGTTCTTTCGGTGGCAATAGATGGAGCTCCTTCCATGGTCGGGCTATATCGTGAGTTTATAAGCCATCTTAAAAGAATTATACCAGAGGTAACTGCAATCCACTGTGTCATCCACCGACAATATCTGGTAGCGAAAAATTTGAGTGATAGATTGCACCAATCGCTTCAATTTGTGATTAATGCAGTTAACAAAATAGGAAGCAATGCATTGAATACGCGTTTATTTGCATAATTGTGCGATGAAAATAATGAAGACTTCCAACGATTGCTCTTACATACTGAAGTACGTTGGTTGTCGAAAGGTGGCATGTTTAACAAGATTTTACTCACTTTTTAAATCAGTTTTAAAGTTTCTGGAAAGTAAAGATCCAGATTTAAAAGAAAACCTGATTGTGTTTGAAAGCAGACATCGCGTACTTGACAGATTTGTTCAAAAAATTTAATGACATTAACTTACAATTACCAAGGGGACAGCCTCAATTTAATAAAAACAAACGGTGTAATTTCAGCTTTTCTTTGAAAATTGAAATTTATGAAGCAAAATATTAGTCGGCGCAAATTTTCCCAGTTTTCAAACTTATCACAAGTAGAATGCCTTGATGAGAATATTCAGACATACGTTCAACATTTAATTGCCCTGCATGATGACTTCAAAATCAGATTTGAAAATATTCTGACGATAGAAATACCACCATGGATCATAAATCCATTTGATGAAATGGAACTCGAGAATGTGATATTACAAGAGGAGCTACTCGAGCTTAGCATTAATGAGGAGCTGAAGATTAAATTTAAAAGGGGGTATCAAACATTTTGGCTGCAGGCAGAAATAACCAAAATATATCCTGGACTGTGGGGAATTGCGAAAAAGCTTTTGATAGCGTTTCCCTCGTCATATCCTGTCGAAAAAAATTTTAGTGTCGCTACAAACCTTTTGACGAAAAAAAGGAGTAGATTGAATATTACAGAACGGGGAGATTTGTGGTAATTCCTAACAAAACTGAAGCCAAATATTGATAATTTGCTGTCAATCCATCAAGTACATCCCTCCCATTAAAATTTTAATTTTTTTAAAAGTTACGTTACGTTATTAATGTTTAATTTTAACTATATTATGACTGTTATCATATTACAATGTAATGTAAACACAAGAAAATATACTATTTTTCTTTTTATTTTTACCACTCCCGGAGTTTCTGAATAAAATAAGTGAGAATTGATTGTTTCTTGTACTGTGAGTAGATGTCAAAGTTGGATGGAATCACTTTCTTGATTGGCCAACTTTATTTTTTTGACATCCACTTATAGAAAAATCAATTAATTTATTACCCAATCAATTCTCACTTTTTTTCGAAAACTGTTAATTCGTGGTTGGAACTCAGCAGCAATGCAAATTTTCATAGTTAGATCTAATCTTAACATTTTTTGTCAAGTTTTGGGAATATGGTAGAAATGTAGCTGTAAGGGGTCCACCGGAACCAGCAACATTTTTAAAGGGGTCTATAAGAAGAAAAAGTTTGGGAACCTCTGGTTTAGACAGATACTATTATTTCCGAATTTGAAAAACATCGACCACCCTAATATACATATAAATTATATAATTTAGTGTGTTGAAAAAGAAGGCAAAGCCTCAGTAAATGCTATAGACTGTGATTGGTCAGTACTTTATAAGAACGCCACAGAGAAATATAATTTTTCCAACAATGTTATCAACTAATGGGAAGTTTCCAGATTCGTGAAATTAAAGCACAGAAGAATGATAGGTCGGCGCTGTCTCCAACGGGAAAAGAGAAATTTTTACGCACCGTGTCATATTCGTAGGATATTCTTTAGGATCACTTGTGGTAGTGATCTTCTAAAAAAAGACTTTTTCCGTATTGTGTGCATTCGTAGAATTTTTTTTGAACAAATGGGAAATTTTATTTTTAAAGATCGCAACACTGTGTAGCTCTGACAGTAAGAATATGAAATTTTGCCGTACAGTTAATTGAAATAGCCTACTTTTCTCGTCACTTATAAGTGTAAAGGAAATAACAAATTTCCATGTGGGAAAAAAGATAGTTTTATTTCGTATCGTCTTAACTGAGATTGTATAAATTTTAATAATTAAATTTTAATTTTTCGGGATATTTATTTTTCCTTTTTCCTCATTTCTATTGCAAAACAAAATTTCATTCCCTGATACTGATAGACCCTGTTATTTTCTGCTGTTTCTACATTTTTATTTCCAGTACGAAATAAAAAGCGGAATGAATAAAAGAGGAATGAATGTATGTAGCTATTCGCAGGAACCTAAAAAATTGAAGCTGTAGTTCATTATTTTAAAATTAATGTGAAAAGCCTAATAATGAAATAAGTGCTAAGTGCTAGCTGGTTTAGCTTGAAATATGTTTTATTTTCAATTTGGTATTATGTTATGGTAGAAATAATAGATCATTTAAAGGAGCTCTATTTTATAGGATGGGATAGGATTTTTTTAAAACGCTTTGTGGACTTTAAGTAAATAAAAATGTAGTAATAGTTTACACAACGTTACCCAGTATTATTTGTCATTTAAAACTTTTTTCATACACTTTTATTGATTCTTGAACCGGAAACTATCACCGTCAACGATAAATTCATATTCGTACAAAAAAAATTCTTTCTGTTTAAAAATATGCCAGTATTTAGTCCAGGCGGGTAGGTTTAGTGAATCGTTTAAATAAATAATAAAACAAAGTCGTTATTTCTACAAAATTTAATTCACATTTATTGCAAAAAGTGTGTTTAAATTATCTATGGTCTATTTCAGAAAGGCGTAGAATAATAAAATGGGAAATTCACAACCTGACCCGGTCTAGCTCAAGCCAGAATTTTGCAATGCGGCCCGATCCGGCCCAACCAGTCTGGCAGACCGGACAAGCCCGGCAGGCCCGAAAGGCCTAGGAAAAATATTAGGGTTTAAAACTTTTTTTTACAAATATTTGTTTAAAAAAAAGACCGGCTGGCCACAAAAGCCTGGCAAGCCGGGCAAGCCCGGCAGGCCCGCCACACAGAGCAAAATCGATTAATTAAACAGAATTGTTAAGAATAGTCTTATACCAGTAGCAACATTTTTAATAATGAATGATAGAATAGTTTTGGACTTGCATTGTCTTTAATTTGTTTTACATCACAACGTTTCAACTGGTAATACTCAGTATTCACCTGAAGACGACTGGAGATACTTACCAGTTGAAACGTTGTGAATACTGAGTATTCACCTGAAGACGACTGGAGATACTTACCAGTTGAAACGTTGTGATGTAAAACAAATTAAAGACAATGCAAGTCCAAAACTATTCTATCATTCAAGAAACATCATTGTCTCCAACCTTCAAACAGACATTTTTAATAATCACTATTAAACAATCTATTACTATAGCAAAAAAGTTAACTAACGAACAGCATACAGAATTACTACCTCTTTATTTATACGGACAATAAAACGAAATAATTATGAATATAAGCCCAGAATTGTAAGAATGTATTTTAATAAAACATTCTTTTTGGAAATAAAAATGGTTTTATACAACATAAAGATTATACCAACAATAAAACGCTTTTTTGGGGGTATTAATTGAATTATTATTTGATAATAAACATTTATTTACCCTTATGCAACATAATTTTAATTGGCAAGAGTGGGGGAGACTTCGACGTATCAAGACGTGCTTTACGATGCCATTTACATTTGTTCGGCTGTGCGGGTCGTCTCAGATTTTTTTTTTGTGAACAGTGTTGTGGGGTTATTATTAAGCATTATTTGTGGTGGTGTAAAATTATCAGTATTTTGTAACCTAAGAGCTGTGTTTATGATCTCAGATTTTTCGTTGTTTCTTGATTAGAAAGTGTTGAGGGTAAATACCCTTATTAGTTTTTTTTAGTTTAATAAATACCTTTAAAATGTTAACCTATTTTTATTATTTACTATTTTTTTTATATTATCGGCCATTTATCTGTTTATTTTAAATTCTGGATATACGATTGCACATGTTTTAAAGCGAAAAATAGCAGTAGTTACATGGTAAAATCAAAAAATAAAATTTGTCAATACCAATATAACTATAGTAAATTATCATTTCTTTACCTTTATTATTTTTTGGTCTTAAAACATACAATCATCCAAAATTTCGCTTGTTGCTTGGAGTTTACGTAAAGAGATAAGTGACCAATAACTTTATAAAAAATTAATATTGGGAAAGCGCAAGCGCAAAATTTGAATCGGCAAACAGTATAAAAACGTTTTATATTGGCAGCTGAATAATTTTATACCGGTTATAAAACTGGATTATACTCTTTTTCAAAAAATGGTTACCATCCGTGTCATATAAACATTATAACAAATTTTAGTTATCCTTATGCACTGGTCCTAGCAATATCTGGTGTATTACTGGTATTAGCTCGTATTGCTGTCCCAAATAGTATTAAATATTCTTATAATGGCCATAAGAAATCTTATAATGGTTATAATTCATCTTTCTCAGTGCAGGTCGGACAGACGTGGCGAGCCCGACAGGCCCAGAAAAATGTGTTAGAGCCCGAAAACCCAAACCTTTATTGATTAGGTAAGTGGCCCGACCCGAGCCCGAGGGTCAAACCGGGCCACGTTAAGGCCCAAGATGAAAACCCGGTCGTGCATGTATCTACTTCTCGTACATAAAATCATGATTCAAAACAATATTTTATCCTAGCTCTACTGATGAGCCATGATAAAGCGAAACGCGTCTAGGGATGGATCTGACGAAATGAAAGGAAATTCTTCTTCTGTAATATTTTATCAACCTGGTCCTGGCAAAACCCATAAAATTTTTCCGAAATTACAAACACCTTCGATTCATTACGGTGACCTTATTTTCCCCCTCGGTTTCCCGCGTGCGGCAGGTGACCTCAGAAGGGCCCTTAATTCCTTGCCGTTTAATTATTAAAATCAATTAGATAATTGCTGTAGCTCTCCAGTAACTAGTAGTTTATTTAGTTGAGGGTGATAAAAAAGGGAAATGTATAGGCTTAAGAGGTGCTATTTTCGTAGGGTTTTGTTAGTTAATGAAATTAAATAAAGAATTAGTCTATATTTAGCATACAAACGCAGTAATAGCTTCTGAGGTTTATTTGAGAAATTACAAACACCAAGCACGTATTTTTCGTATATAAATTGAAGCAAAAAAAAATCTACCTTACACATGCGTCTGCTATAGTTTGACATGTAACGCATTTTAAATTATCTTTTTATATTTTTATCTACTTTCATTTAGTAATATGAATTTTACAGTTCTGTAAATCGTTTTGTAAGGGCATCTATTACAGCACTAGTGCTGTAATTGATGCCTTTACAGCACTAGTGCTGTAATGGAAAAAACGGTTTTATTAAAATTTTGCTGTTAAATAAAACCACACTTTTTAAAAGAATGATTTATTATTAACAAAAATTAATTACCAATTATTAATTAAAATATAACACTTAAGATTTACTATAAACATTAATAATTTTTTTTACAGTTAGAAATTTGTATACCAGAAGTGGATGTGATGGAGCCCTTTACGTTCGAATTTCCAATCATTAAATCCGTATCTGACCCCATGATCTTCTTTGCAATTTGTTTCTTATTTTCTAAAGAATTCTCAACGTAGCCTTCTGCCGTAGAAGAGGATTTCCAGCCCCCATGACGTTTTAACATCAGTCTGCATATCTGCACCATGCACCATCAACTAGAATGGTGGCTGAGAACCTCCTAAAACAATGTCCACTGTATCCTTCGGGATTATTTAATCCAAGTTTTGTTTCCATCTTTTTTGGTATACTTCCAAAACTATTAATTCCGACAGGTTGGGAGGTGCATTTTCCTTTTCCATAGAATACAAAAAACCGCCTGTGAGTTGCATTAAGAGGACAAAGTTTAGCATACTTTCGAAAAATACTTAAACAGTTGACACCTGTCACATTTCCTTCTGTTATAACGAATTGTCGCATAATTTTGGTTTTCGAGAATGGAATCACAATTTTTATATACAAATCATTGTGTTCAATATGATCCAACATTAACTTAGCTAGTTCTTCGCGCCGACAAGCCCCAAAAATGCCGATTATCATAACAACCTTCATAAGTAAATATGTTTCATCATCTGCAGTACTAAGAAACTTACATACGTCTTCCTTTGTAAAAACTTTGGACTTTTTGGCCTTGTAACCCTCTGAACTTCTTTTCAAAAATGCGATTAGTTGAGAAAATCTGCTTATATCTTGATTTTTCTTGACTGAAATCATAGTTCTCAACATTGAGTAGTGAGTCCATGATGTAGATGGTTTCCGGAGCGTTGCTTTACGGAAAAATAACCCAAAAGGATTTTCTCAGACAACTCCTTTATTTTGTTAGCTTTGCACCAATCTTCAAACTTCTGATACTCCAACTCATACCGCGCCTTGGATTTTGTCGGAACTAAACTTGAGATCGCTTCGTTTGCCGCTGTTTATATATCAGAGGGTAAACTTCCATCAGAATCGCTCATTATAAAAAACGCTTTTTATATTTTTGAATTTGTTTGACAAAGTTTTGACAGTAACCATGCGAAACAGTAACTATGCGAAAGGTAACATAAAAAACTTGATTAGTAAATTTAATAGTAGATGCCTTTTGCCAAATATTTTTATTCATAGATGAAAGTAGATAAAATTTTGTACAATATTCTTGTTGTAAATTCATATTACTACACTCGATGTTTTATTAAACTCGGCTGACGCCTCGTTTGACAACTTTAACATATCGTGTTGTAATATGAATCTTTACAACCGATTTGACCCTCATTTCTGGAGGAGTGCACGTATCAGTAATAGTTTCTTCGCTCATTTTATTAAAAAGAGTTGATTTTTTTTATGAATCGACAAATACTGACAACTAAAAATGCCATCTGAAAGATAAAAAAAATGCTGCAAATTTCAAAGCAAAGGTAACTTGACTGAAAAAACAGAAGCGACCCTAAGAAGGTATGTTAACTTTAATTAATAATAATAGTATCTGTCTAAACCTTGGTCAATAACATGCTATTAAATGTGAATTACCCGAGAAAACTGTATAATAATATTATATTATCGGTAAAGCAGTCCTCACACGGGGAAACTTAAAATAAACTGTAGTAGCGTGGATACTAGGAGATTGGGCGACTAGGTCACCCAGCAGGGCGACTAGGACCCCTAGCATATAGATTTGAATGGCGCCACTCACACGGCCCTACGGAAGTGCGACCCGGCAACCCGGGTATCCGCTACTCGAAAGGCTGGTCGCCCCGCTGCTCCAGTTTCTTGAGTGACCCAATATAATAACTATGGAGCAAATTTTTAAGCTGAAATGCATGAATGTGTGGCCTTTACCTTGAGACTGCGTAACTATAGTATCGGCCGTGTGGGGACTGCCTAAGATTAGAAAATTTCTTGAGCTCTTTTGTAAATTATCCACTTCAAAACTGTCTTTTTGCAATAATTTTTTCAGCGAAATCGACAATAAAACTTTTGTATGTAAGCTGTAAGCTCTATTGGCCTTTTAAGAGCACTGCTTGCACTAAGAACATGGGAAGAAAAACACAAGTTACCACCAGCTCCGGCTCAGACTTCGGTCTGACCGACTCTCCCGAGTGAAATATTTAATTATTAATATTTGTACTTTGAAATCCAAATAAAATATTACTTACTATATATCCGTTTTCTAACCTGTAAAAATTGTTCGTACTTTTATTATAAATAAGGGTTTTTTGAGTTGAGTTGGTAATGAGCTACACCACTTTAAAATTGATGAATTTTTTAGGACCTATTTACGCCCGGTCGATTTCAAATATAAATACTTTTTTGTCGGAAGCGTTTAGTTTTTGAATTATTCCTTCTTAAATTGCCGTTTTGTAGAGGTTAGGTTTCGGATTCATTTAAAAGCCTATTGGCCCTTCACAATCATTTTTTTTATTGTACATAATCAGGTTTACCTTATTTATTAAAACAAAGCAAAATACGACTTATTTTATATGCGTTTTCAATTAATATTTTTACTTTAAATTTGTGTCTTCAAAAATAATAATCTATTTTTCCTACGACCATCTATGAAAATGAGAAAAAAAGCACGCTTAGAAAGCGCCGTATATCACACGCGTGTAAAAAAAAATATTTTAACACTAGTGTTGAAATATCAAGGCACACTATTTAATTTAAACATATGATGCCAATTTGAAAGACAACCCCTATTTATTAAAAAGAACAAATTATAGAAAGCAGTAATTGTAAAGTGTTTAACTTATTTATCATGTGTTTGTCGAGTGATTTAGAATTAGAGTGTAAAAATACGCCATCTAAAATTATAAAAAATGTTAATAATATACTGTAAAATCTATTACTAGAAAAAACAAATCGCGCTGAAGAGAGTGTGATGTATTAAACATCAAATATTTATCGGTAGCGATAGCGTAGAGAATAGAGCTCTAACCTACAAATCGCAAGATCACAGGTTCAAATCCCATCAGGAGTTTGACTTTCTTTTATAAAAACATCAAATAATTAATAGAATTATTTTGAATTGAAATCTTCCTTGTTGGGTGGATTTTTTAATTTATGTTTAATGCGTTTTTCCTTGATTTAATTTAAAATTTTTCATTCTGGGTAATCCAATCCAGTCGATCCAATCCAATTAGTTCTTCCTATGATATATAAAATATGAAAAAATGAGAGGTTAAATTACAAATAAAGGAAAATCCTATTAACAAACTATGAAATAATAAGTGGGTCGTAATCCTATGCTAATTTCAACACTAGTGTTGATATTGTTTAGTGTTGAAATATTTTTTTCACAAATCAAAGGCTTTTTAGATAATTCTTTGGGGTCGTAGGAAAAATAGTGTATATTACTCCTGTAAAAGTGATTATTCTAAAACTCGGAGAATTTCCTCGTCTCTCTCCTCGTTTGAGAAGTATCACTTTCATCACTTGTTATGTAATACACTATTCTATCATTAAAGGATGTTGGTAGTCATTTTTTTTAAAGTATCAGCCTACTATGTAAATTTGTTTTTTACGTTCGTCTTTGCTATGGTTATTTTTTTGATTTAAAATAGCTTAAGAATATGAAAATTTACCAGGTTATATAAAATATTGCTTCTTTTACTCGTTATTCCGTTAAAATTACATCACTAACGATTAAATTCAAAGTTATTGGTCCGAAGTCTAACCCCAACAACAATGCACTTTTGGAATTTATTTTTTTAATTAACCAACACAATAATAAAACTCACTTTTCATAGCTTCGTATTTTAGAAGCATCAGATTTTACACAGCTTGCTATTTTAGCCATCACCCTATATAAAAAAGACACACTGAGAAAAATTAATTCCAGTATAAGAATTCTTATGGCCATGTGACCAGTGCATAAGGATAACTAAAATATTATGTTATACTGTTTATATGACACGAATTATAACCATAATGGTTTGTTCTATAGCGACTGTAAAACGCTTTATAACCAGTAAACACAGCTGAAAAAGAGTATAATCCAGTTTTTTAACCGGTATAAAATTGTTTAGCTGCCAATATAAAACGTTTTTATACTGTTTGCCGATTCAAATTTCGCGCTTGCGCATTCCCAATATTAATTTTTTATAAATTTATCGATCACTTATCTCTTTACGCAAACTCTAAGCTACAAGCGAAATTTTGGATGATTGTATGTTTTAAGACCAAAAAATAATAAAGGTAAAGAAATGATATTTTACTATATTTATATTGGTATTGACAAATTTTATTTTTTGATTTTACCATGTAACTACTGCTATTTTTCGCTTTAAAACATGTGCAATCGTATATCCAGAATTTAAAATAAACAGATAAATGGCCGATATAATATAAAAAATAGTAAATAATAAAAATAGGTTAACATTTTAAAGGTATATATTTAACTAAAAAAAAACAAATAAGAGTATTTACCTTCAACACTTTCTAATCAAGAAACAACGAAAAATCTAAGATCATAAACAGCTCTTAGGCTACAAAATACTGATAATTTTACACCACCACAAATAAAGCTTAAATAATCTCACAACACTGTTCACAAAAAACAACAAACATCTGAGACAACCCGGACAAATGCAAATGGCATCGTAAAACATGTCTTGATACGTCGCAGTCTCCCCCACTCTTGCCAATTAAAATTATGTTGCACAAGGGTAAATAAATGTTTAATATCAAATAATAATTTAATTAATACCCCCAAAAAAGCGTTTTATTGTTGGTATAATCTTTATGTTGTATAAAACCATTTTTATTTCCAAAAAGAATGTTTTATTAAAATACATTCTTACAATTCTGGGCTTATATTCATAATTACTTCGTTTTATTGTCCGTATAAATAAAGAGGTAGCAATTCTGTATGCTGTTCGTTAGTTTTTTTTTGCTATAGTAATAGATTATTTAATAGTGATTATTAAAAATGTTGCTACTGGTATAAGACTATTCTTAACAATTCTGTTTAATTAGTCGATTTTGCTCTGTGCAATATGTGAAGTCACACACATTTTACTTAGTTGTATGAGAACGCAATGTTTTTAATATATTATAATATAAGTTCAGTTGGAGCTGGTAACTTTGCAGAATAATTTAGAAATATTGTTCGGGTATGTGATCTACTTAAATAGAAAATAACAGCTTAGAAACGGGAAACCAAACTCAATTATCTATCAGGTAATAAGGTGTCCGTCTCTTTCGTGGATTGCTTGGATTTGTGGTTTCACCTATTTTTTTTTATTAGAGAGCATATTTTGTTTAATTATACAGGGTGTTACAAATTCGACATACCAGCATTGGAATCTCGGAAACCATAGAAACGGTTAAATGGGGGCAAAGTTGAGCAATTCGTTGCTGATTATAATGCCGTTTTAAAAGTTTTCAAATTCCGAATACTAAGAAGTGTAAAAAATATGAATATAAAAAACTAAGCAAGGACAATTCATCATTATGAGAAAGTAATATCGCCATTCCATTTTGAGGGTAGGAGGTTTTAAAATTCGGTTTAAAAAAATCCAGGTCCGTATTTAAAAAGTAAAGTTAGTGATGGCCGCTCCGAGACGAAACGGCGGATCTTTAGTTTAGTAACGTCATTTTGTAGAGGAGAAAAAGTGGCAATGACAAAGTGTCATTGATTTTGAAATAGCTAGTCAAATAAGCTCAGAAAAAAATATAAACGATTTTGCAAAATTTCGGTTTTTTTTTCGAATAAAATCGGAAGTATTCGGAACTTGAAAACTTTTAAAGCGGCATTATAATCAGTACCGCATGGCACAACTTTGCCCCCATTTCACCGTTTCTCTAACTCCTATGGTTTCCGAGGTTCTAATGCTGGTATGTCGAATTTGTAACACCCTGTATAACTGAAACCGCAGAAAATTGTATTATTTCTTGCTTGGAACAAAATATTTATATGGGGGGGGGGGGGGGGGGGAATACGCTAGGGAGTTTCTGACCCTCTCATAGATAAGTTTCACAATGATTAAATTCAGGATAAAACCTAGCCATTAATAAATAATCTAGAGTTGTGGTATAAATAAAATCCGTACATTCCACATTCTACCAGTTTTATAGGCTGTAGGTATCATTGTATCATTCTGTATTACAGCCAGCCTAAAACCAGATTAAAAACCTTCGGTTTCTCTTTCGCCAAGCTTTTGCCTTTAAGCCTGCTTTCATGGTTTTGCTATGCTTGTACACATAAAACTTTCATAAAAGAAATTAAAAAGATGAAAGGCAGCGCGGTCGGTCTATGCTCCAAAATTAAAAGTGGTTGCGTTCGTATGAAAGTAACTTATACATTTATTAATATATTAGCCTGGGTGCAGTGCACTATGGATAATATAACACGGGGTAGCTATTGGATAATATAAAAAATGGTCAAGAAATACACTATTACACCATGGTGTATGACATAATAACAATAAAATTGCGGGGGAAGGTTTCACAGTGAAAGTTGTGTTGCCACGCTCTATTCTCAACCTTGGGTGAGACGGTAAGAGATGGTAAGCTCCGGAATACCTCGACTAGCTTCAACCGGAAAGTGGTCGTGCGGTTGTGTCATATAGAAGTGAAATTAAAAGGGCGCCAATAACCATTAATCAAGATCTACGATTCCGGAATATAGCATTCCAATATTCGGCTATTAAATATCAAACAAACTTACCACAAGAGCCTCAGCAGCAAACACCAGAAACAATCAAAGTTTACTTCAAGCCATGCAAATGAAACAACCCACTTTCTTCAACAATTATTACAATTTATTAGAAAGAATCGAGATTAACAAGCGGAACAATTTATCAATACTATTGTCTTTACCAGAAGATTATGCACTGGGTCATGTTAAGCTAAAGAGATTACATGAAATTCAAAATTGGTTTCTGTCCACATGGACTCACTGTAAAAATATTAAAATAAAGTTTGAAGACATTATAAATCAATTATCATCATAGGTATTTCCTTTACTAAATCCTCGAATCAAAACTTTTAGGTAAATTATCACCCTACTTACTTCACGAGATCTTTATTACACAATGACATATAGCTTTAGGTTCCACCCCTCAAATTAAATGTAATACCCCTACGGCTATTTTTCAGATAGTCATAACTATGACTTTATCAACACGGATATATAAACAACGAATAGCAACATGAATATGGAACACGAGTAATCTTCAATCTTTATTAATTATGACGCTGTTATTACAATAATACAGTTAACACCTTGATGTACAACTTGACGAATATGACCTCGAGTTGTAACCTACTTTATTACAATCATAAAAGAAAAGGATAGGGACTCTTAATTAAATTTAAGAAACGGTTCCATAAAATATAGAATAATACACTAATCCGCTATAATACCTTATACCGCATGTATGCATACACTAGGCCTGTAAGGGATACTCATGACATTTATTTGCTATAACATGAACTAAAAGGGTGTACTTATCTATGTACCTTTAATATTGCTTAATCAAAAAAAACTTATATAACCTCTACTAAGCTTTCTATGACGATTAAGATATGTCACATGTCAACAATGACGCAAAGATAACCCCAGTACATCATTAAATAAATTTAATAAAAAAATCAATTGTTACTTGGCAGATTATCCTGTGGGATACCTGAAAATCTCCTAAGCTTCTTGAGTTCCTACGCTTTTCTAACCTTCCCAAATCCCTTTGCCCCAATATAATGAACACCTTGAACCAGTGAAGTTTGTTACTCCACACCTGGAATGCCTGATGAACCAATGTTTGACACTCTCCAATGCGAATCTGACACTCAGGAACTAGAGTTTTGACACAGCCCTATAAAAATCATGTTGCTTAGAATATGCCTTATTTATTTAGTTGAGAGAAAAGATTTAGTTTTATTTTAATCCACAGTTTTATACCGAGTGTTTTACTTTACTTGACAGGTTCCAGATTACTCGATGAAAATCTGAACTCTTACTGACTTCTTTATTATTTTTGCCAATATTACTTTATTGTGATAGAAGAAAAGTTCCTTGAATTTATTAAACAGTTATTAGTTGCTATAAGCTATGTTGAAGTAAGGTTAACGGGACCTTTTTAACAATTATTGGCTTAATTTCTAAATATGACATAAAATATAGGTTATATAAATTAATTCACCTTTCTAAGGGTGATGCAAAAAAAAAACCAAAGGATGGCCTGTGAATAAAATGTAATTTAAGGATTATTTTTAGCTATAATTCTCTACAAAATTAACTTAAATTGAAAACTACTTACACAGTGTTCTGTAATTGTGGCATTTAATTTTACAATTGGTTGGGATGATCCTGATGATGTGTGTCAATTTTGCACATGGTTCCTTGCAAGAATTTCCAATAAATCCTGGAAGGAACGAAATCATCCATGAATATGAATTATGGATTCCTATAGGAAAATTTATCGAGAATGCAAGTACGAAAATCTCATTGGTATTAAATTACAAAAGATGAAATAAACTTACTTTTGGTTCCTTGAGAACTGGTACGTTTCCTGCCATACACGCCAACACTACGGTTGCAATATTATCTCCATAAACCCAACGAAACTCGGTACGATAGCTGGACGATAATGTATGTGGCCTCAAGAACAAATTCACGCCCCAATATTTGGGTAAAAGTCGATAAGACACTGAACTTGTTGTGAGTTGGAAACAACCTTCTTCTAGGCTTGCACAAATAGAAAAAGGCGAGCCAAAAAATATATAACAATTAGAAATGAAAAGTCCGTAGAAAAACAGAGAAACAAGGCTTTTTCACAAAAGAAAAAAGGGTTTGTAGATTTTTCACAAAAGAAAAAAAGGGTTATATCGAGAATAAGCTTTGCATCCTACCACTTGGCGCCACCGTCGGAATTTTTCGTGGCGGGCTTTTTAAAAACCGCTCATTTAAATTATTACTGGTTATTTTCAAATATCGATAGCCTAGTTCGAATAAGACATAACCCACAAAATTTATTTTTTGATTAATATCAATAAATACCTTCACTTTCTACGTTGTGAAAATGTCGTAGACCACAATTAAATAATTGGTTAATAAAATGGTCTACGACATATTTTCACAATGTAGAAAATGAAGGAATTTATTGATATTAATCAAAAAATAAATTTTGTGGGTTACGTCGTATTCGAACTAGGCTATCGATATACAGTGTGTTGGCGGCTGGAGTACAATAGGAAAAAATATATTATTGATTTTACGACATAAAGTAATTCTTTATAAAAACTTTTGCCTTTAGAGAAAATTAATTTGCAATATAAAATTTTTTGATCAGATGTACTGTGTGTACAGATGTTCAATAGGAAAATGCTTCAAGAGAAAAGTAGGTGCGATTCAAGGATTTTAAGTCGATTTATTTTAAGCAGTGCTTTATATTGTAATAAAGTCTAAATATAAATTTGAATATTTAAAGACAGAATAATTTACATTTACATCTAATCCTAAATTTACTCAACAAACAGAAATTTTGGTAAAGGATGACTTCTGGTCGTAATCAAATCAATTTATCAATAAGAGAGTTTTCCCTATTGTCAACTCCATCCGCCGACACACTATATTTTAAATTTTTAAGGGGATTTTATTATTTTTTTGTATGCTATATAAAGTATGTAGGTACTTATAGGAATAATCAATAATATAAATAATTTAATAGGCAAGGAACTATGAAAACCATAAAGTAAGCATATGAAAACAAATATTTATTGCAAACATAAAAATCCATAAAATATTTATCTCAACAACATGAGAAACATATATAATAGGTATGCTTATAATTTCTGTTGACCTCACAGTAGTTTTAAGATTTTAAATAACTGAACCTAACTTTGGCATACAAAAATAAATAAGCCCTATATTACTTTATACAATTAAAAGATACGTAACTAAGCTATCTAATTTTTGAAATTGAAAAAACTAAGAGAGAAATCCTACTTAAAATATTTTATACCTTAAATATCACTGTCACTATAATTCTATCACGATCACGGCCGCACCGTACCGATAAACTTAACTATCGCGAAATGCACTTAGTACTATACACTTTGAAGATGATTTCCAATAATATGTCTATAAATACGGGAGATTTTCTATACTATTTCAGCATGAATACTACTTTCAGTCAGAAGATAACAGTTGCCTTTGAAGCATATAGCAATAGGTCGGTACACTTATACATATAATCTGGAGCCTTTATCAGGGAAACTTTCAGGTTTAGATCACATTTGGGTCGATACACTTGTTGTTCACAGTGTAGAGTCTTTATCAAGTAATAGGTCAGATGTTGGTATTCATCACATTTGGGACACACCAAGGTGTAAGTTATCACAGTCAGGTGTAAAACGTCATCTTAATGGATAATCACATGAAAATTTTAAAAAAGAGAATGGTTAGCATAAATTGTCATTTAATAGTCATAAAATAAAGTTATTATTGGTGATTTAAGTAGGTATAATAAGAAATGTAATTATATTAATAATATCTAATTTAGTTTACTCGATTTAAATTTTTTGATTTTACTATCTTGTCCTGTGGTGTATTTTTTTTGGCATCTTATCCCTTGTATACTTAAAAATATCAACTCTAATGGTTTTATTGACTATTTGGTTATCAATCCATGATTGATACGAAAGTGTAGCAGCTGCAAACATGGTTAGGTTCAGCTGGGGTACAAGTAGGCATTTTTGCACTTTTGGATATTTACAAGAATATATATTTTTTTAATTGAATGCGTCACGTATGCTATTTAGTTCAGGGGTAAATAAAAATTAATACACAGAGATAATTTAGAGCTTAAAAAATTTGGAAAAGAAATACTTTTTTTTTAAAGACTTACGGAGTATTAATATATTGGAAAACCCATATATCACTTGGCCATCGACCTCGTACAAAATTTAATTTGTTTTTGGGACAGCGTTTCCAAGAAAAATATTCTAAAAACAACATAAATGCAAAAATGTATCAAACATTTTAATAGCATAACCTTCAAAATTAAAAATGAAATAATTTAGTAACATACCCGTTATGTGGATTTGTATAATCAATTTAATTCTCGCTGTGATGACTGTAGAATAAGTTAGAGAGCATAAAATACAAAATTTTTAATATTAAACATTAAATAAAAAATCTACAAAAATAAAATAATGCCATCCGAAAAAGAACGCTCTAAAACGAAAATGGCGGCAAATGATAAAGCCGGGAAACATCGTACATTCATGAAACGAACAAGAAGAGCACTATACTTCCATCTTTGTCTAAAGACGCCTCAAAGTGGTAGTGGTAGGATGCGGTACTAAGCAATTCCACAGCCCTCTAAACAAATTACGTGTTGCAAAGCGCCTAATTTAACTTTCACCCGGGTGAGGCGAGCAATCCGCGGGAAAGCTATAAAGTAGACATGTCTTTTTTTCCATACATGACTGACAGCCGAAATTGACAGAACTGCGTAGAACACCCAACCGGCACATTCATCCTGAAACTTCGAAAATTTACAATAATTAAAACATGATGAATATAAATAATCTACGATCAATCTCCAACAAATTGGTGTTATTTCTTCAGACCCGCACACATTCCACTGTGAGACGTCAGAGCGGTCAACTCGAATTCTGCGCACCGAAAATAATCAATAAATCCACAGATACGAACGTGAGCGGACTGGGGCTAGTCACAGAGATAAGCGAATTCTTACCTGAACCGATATAGCCATCATAATAAAATGATTAATTTCTACGATCACTAACGACACAATAATGTTCTATTTTAATATTATTGATACCTAAAATATATTAAGAAGGTAATATAATTTGAACCGTTACAGTGTTCTTCTTTATTGTCGCTAGCCTGATGAGTCCATATGAACGAAACAAGAGGACTACTGCAACGTAGGCAGTGGCGTAGCAATACAATATGCTCGGGGGGCTCAGTGAGCGTAAGTAGGGCATTTTTTTATTGGAGAAAGGGACAGTCGGGACTACATGTATTTTATGATATTGTTAAAGAAGGCGAAAAATCGCCGCAGGCGAAAAATGTACAGGGCCACGCCCTAAGTTCGTTTAAAATTCACCTAACTACTATCAAATTTCGAAAATGAAATTATTACCTCTCCCCCTCAGCATTATTTTTGTAAATGTTTTTTTTTTACTTTTTTTTTTGATATTCCTAGCTGGCTGTTTATTAAAACAAAAACATTTTTTATATTTGTGAAAACTATGAATATTGTGTCAATCTAAAATTTTAACATAAGACGTATGTTGGACTCTAACCAGCGTTTTTCGGGCCCGGTTTATCATAATTAAAAATAAAGTAAATATTGCTCACCACGCCAAAATTGATGATTTTTCAGAAATCATGTATTTTAGGAGCGTAGATCTAAAGAACAGTTTTTGGTGAAAATGCTTAGGTTTTGAAATACTCCTTCTTCAGTGCCGTTTTGTATATTCATAATAAAGCATTCTTGTTTATTTCCGCACTATTTTTTTTATTATAAATTATCACACTTCTCCCATATAAAATGTTTCAATTAAAATTTTTACTTTAATTTTTCTCTTTAAAAATAAATACCTAATTGTTTTTTGTTTTTGTTTTAAAAATATTTTATTGCATTGTGTTATATTTTTGTTGATTTAAAATAGCTCTAAAAAAGGGAAAACGGAACAGGCAAGCATATAATAGAAAAATTCTATAAAATATTATTTTTTTTACTCGTTTTCCTATAAAATTGCATCATAAATCAATAACTAAAACGATATGCGTCCGAAACCTTAATCTCTATATAGAACAGGACTTTTAGAAGGAAAAGTTTAAAAACTAAACGTTTCCTTCAAGACCTTTGTAATCTAAGCCAAGAATACATTATTTAAAATTTTAAATTAAGAATCCAAGCGTGAGTAGAAAAATTAGGTTGCAATTAGACTTTTAGACCCTCCTAGGCTCTGGTGTGCGGGAGGGGGGGGGGCGTATTTAGTAATTTAGTAGAACTCGCTGAAAAGACCGAACGGCATGGGTGAGTACATTTTAAATTTTTATTACATATCGCGAACGAGCGATATGTTTATATCCCCTATCTTAGGATTCCTATTGTATTCTCTCTTGGAAATTTGTGTCACATTTGACATTTTCCTGTTCCCGATTTTTTTTCTAGAAAACGGATAAAGTTAAAATATTCAAACTTTCTGGGTTTATAGCGAAATAATTACATATCGCGAACGAGCGATATGTTTATATCCCCTATCTTAGGATTCCTATTGTATTCTATCTTGGAAATTTGTGTCACATTTGACATTTTCCTGTTCCCGATTTTTTTTCTAGAAAACGGATAAAGTTAAAATATTCAAACTTTCTGGGTTTATAGCGAAATAATAGGAGTATCTTCAGTAAAAAATTCAAATATACAGGGTGTGACGGAAAAAAGTTATTAAACGCCAAAGTCGAAAAATATGCAAAATTCGCTGTCTTCCATTTCAGGTCGCAAAAATTATTTTTTTCGATTTTTACTTCTGGAGGTTCGAGAGGACCGGCAGCTTCCGAACCCTATTGTTTTTGAAGAAGATTAGAAAATGTGTAGTATTTTTTTTGTATCTTTAAAAATCGAAAATGCTCTATGCAGGGTCATTTTGAGCCACTTTGAAGGGTATATTCAAAATGATCGGACAGACCTTTCGCGTAGACAGCCTGATAGGCCGTCTCAAATACTTTTTTTTCACAATACATGTTTCTATACCTAATATTTTTTTAAATCGTTAAAATTTGAGAAAAACTGGAAATGACGATTTTAGACTAAAATTTTTTTCGGTTTTTAAGTTTTTTTCGTGTTAAATACATTTTTTATTTAAATGGCATAGCCCTTATCCGAAAGAGCTCGTCGAAATACACCGGATATGTATTATTTGGATACTAAATCTTTTTTACTAAAAGAGCAATAAACGATTGAATGTAAAATTTTAGAATTTTTTTCAGTAAGTTACTGGTACGCTCAAACCCGCCACTGATAACCTGTATTCAACTTTTTGAATTTTTTTTTGTTCTATTGTCTAAAGGGATAAGTAGACTTTAAATTTAACACTATGCGCTTCCTCCAGCAATACATTTCATATTTAAAAAAAATGTTTTTTGAATGTTTAAAGATTTTTTTATATCAAAAGTTTTACTTAATCGACTATATTTTTTACAATAATATCCTTACACAGTTCATTTTAGGCTTATTTTATTCTACAACCTTTTCTCAATGTCTCCCCATATCTTAATTTATCAATTTATTTTTTTTAATTTGAGAAAAATAAACATTTTGATAGCACGGATGGGAAAAATTTTCAAATCTCAAACTAACTTGGATATGAATAGAGTGCTTTGAAATATTTTGTTTCAAGTCAGTATCTATTGATATTAAATACCGCTGTCAAAATTGGCCTAAAATGAGTGTTTTCGGCTATAGATTCTGAAGTTGTTTTAGCGTTTTGAAGTTAAAAATTGAACGTTATAGATTATTTGAGACTTGTACAATTTAATGAGACCAAAATTAAAGCTTCATATGTCCAATTTATTACCGAAATTTCAATTTTAAAAATGCTCTGCAATTTCCGTAAAAGTTTAATTTTAACAGAATTATGATTTTTCGAAAAGATTGCCTTGGAATTATAAAGCGTCATCGTGGATATTAAAAATATGAACTGTCAAAAAAGGCCGAAAATGGCATATTTCATCGTAAGTTTTTAAAGTTATTTTAGCAATTCGCGCTGTAAAATTTGGGATAAGAGATAGCTCGAAACTTCTACAATACAGTGTTATATAACAGATAGGTTCAAATAGAGTAGTTATAGGTGCATTTTTCATTTCAATATTGGTCTGCATACCTTAAACTTTATCAATATTCTATGCTGGGAGATATTCTGAACAGCCGAAAATTAACGACTAGATTTTTTTCGAGTTTTAATTCATTATGACTTTATTTGTAAAGATAAAGAAAAACTAATTTAACTTTTGCATTGCCGTATTTTGTTTCCTATCATATAATGTTATTAGATTTGGAGTAAAACGTTTCGTCATCTAGATACCATCATCAGGTTTTTATTTTTAAATATAAACTTGTAATTTTTATTGCAGTTTCGTAAATCTTGCTTTTTCTATAGTCTTTGTGCAATATTGCTTTAACCAAATATCAACGTTTCGACACTATAAAACATCTTCAATCTTTATATTTTTATAATTGGATTTGTGAAATTATTCGTAGAGATAAAGAAAAAATAATTTAACTTTTACATTGCCGTATTTTGTTTCCTATCATACGATGTCATCAGATTTCGAGTGAAACGTTTCGTCATCTAGATACCATCATCAGGTTTTCATTTTTAAATATAAACCTGTAATTTTTATTGCAGTGTCGTAAATCTTGCTTCTTCTAACGTCTTTGTGCAATATTACTTTAACCGAATATTAACGTTTCGACATTATAAAACATCTTCAATCTTTATATTTTTATAATTGAATTTGTGAATTTATTTGTAGAGATAAAGAAAAAATAATTTAATTTTTACATTGCCGTATTTTGTTTTCTATCATAATTATGATGTCATCAGATTTCGAGTAAAACGTTTCGTTATCTAGATACCATCATCAGGTTTTCATTTTTAAATATAAACCTGTAATTTTTATTGCAGTGTCGTAAATCTTGCTTCTTCTAACGTCTTTGTGCAATATTACTTTAACCGAATATTAACGTTTCGACCCTATAAAAAAACATCTTCAATCTTTATATTCTTATATTTTGATTTGTGACTTTATTTGAAAAGATAAAAAAAAAATAATTTAACTTTTGCATTGTCGTATTTTGTTTTCTATCATACGATGTCATCAGATTTCGGGTAAAACGTTTCGGCATCTAGATACCAACATCAGGTTTTTATTTTTTAATATAAACTTGTAATTTTTATTGCAGGTTCGTAAATCTTGCTTCTTCTAAAGTATTTGTGCAATATTGCTTTAACCAAATATCAACGTTTCGACCCTATAAAACATCTTCAATCTTTATATTCTTATATTTGGATTTGTGACTTTATTTGAAAAGATAAAGAAAAAATAATTTCACTTTTGCATCGCCGTATTTTCTGTCCTATCATACGATGTCATCAGATTTCGAGTAAAACGTTTCGTCTTCGAGATACCATCATCAAGTTTTCATTTTTAAATATAAACTTGTAATTTTTAGTGCAGTTTCGTAAATCTTGCTTCTTCTAACGTATTTGTGCAATATTGCTTTAACCAAATATCGAAGTTTCGACCCTATAAAACATCATCAATCTTTATATTCTTATATTTGGATTTGTGACTTTATTTGAAAAGATAAAGAAAAAATAATTTAACTTTGGCATTGCCGTATTTTCTGTCCTATCATATGATGGCGTCAGATTTCGAGTAAAACGTTTCGTCATCTAGATACCATCATCAGGTTTTTATTTTTAAATATAAACTTGTAATTTTTATTGCAGTTTCGTAAATCTTGCTTCTTCTAACGTATTTGTGCAATATTGCTTTAACCAAATATTAACGTTTCAATCCTATAAAACATCTTCAATCTTTATATTCGGAAAAGTTTGATAGTTGTAAAATTTAAAATGGACTGCTATTAATGCGTTAGAGAAACGAATATATATCCGAAAAAGTTAAAGCATGAATTAAAAACTACTTATCTGGTCTGAACAAAATTTGGCATACGAATGAAAAATGTTGTGGAACAAAGATTTTGTGTGTAGAAAAGAGGTTGTTTTTTGTTGGCTGTGATTTTGACAATTTCAAAGTTCAACAATTTCAATTAAAATATTTAATATTAAGTGTTAATTTTGTGAAACATAAATAAAAGGGATAAAAATGAAATACACTAGTTACAGTATTATGAGTTATATACTGACAGCTGTCATTTTGACATTTTTTTATGTGTAATAATCGCGTTTATAAAAAAATATTTTGTTGTTTTAGTGTAGTTCTCATATTAAGATTGAAATACTTAAATATCAAATGAAATATTTGTAAATAATTTTTGACAGGTGTTATATCGACAAATTAGGCGATATGTTTATACATCACAGTCCGAAGGAGTGTGATACAAAAGTAAATAAGATAATAACACAGAATATTTTTAAAAAAAATTAAAAATTCAATTTTTTTTAAATTCTTTTATGTAATGACTTTTACCTTTAGAGTCACGACAGTGACGATCAGGCGATATGCAGCTTTTGTTGATGCCTACACTCTGCAGCACTGTCTCTTTACAGATCACGAGCCGCCGCTGGATGTAAAGGTAATTTTTAAAAAGGTACATCAGCTGAAAGAAAAGTCTACAACGCGCATGCATTTAGACAATTTTACATGCGCTGGTACCAAATGTAAAAATGGCTTTAGACATGCCCATACGGCAATGAAAAAATTATTGTGGACTTTTCATAAGCATATTACATTTCGCACCCCCGCTAAAAAAGAGTCACAACTCAAAAATCGCCATTATTGAGATAAACACGCAGCAAGCATTGAAATTACTCCAAGTTTCTTCTACAAAAGGGTTCCACTTTTATTTCAACCATTAACCGCGAGAAGACGAAAGTGACGCTTTTGTTTTGACAAGATTAGCGCCGCATGCTTGCAGTAACAGTGTCACTTTTGACTTTGCTACATGGTGCACTTAGTATTCGAACGAGTTTTATCCTAAAAAGAGTCACATTTTGTATTGTGACAGTTTTTTTTGTGAATTTATTAGTTAGATCCGATAATTAGAATAGGTAAAATACCGTTCTTTTTTGTGTTGTTACTGTTTTTTCGAACTTTTTTACAATAAAACTATAATTTTGTGTGGTGCAGAATACTGTTACATTTTGAATTTTGTCAGTTTTTTCAACCAGTAAGTAAAATTTTTTGCATTATATTGATCTATTTTTCAAAAGTGACTGTTTATTAGAACCGATACACATGATTTTAAAATTTACCAATGTTTTTTTTTTACTTATTACACCTTTTTAGAGTGGTATTGACTCATTGTTCTTTTTAATTTTTGTTTATTTTCTATGCAGTTCCGAATTCAGATAAGCTGGAATTAAAAATTAAATGAATGCATGTTTATTTTATACCATTCCAAATACTTTACAACGGGCCAACAAAAGTGTACTTACCATAAAGAAAAATAAGAAAATGGATCTTCTAAATTTATTAGAAAATAATCATATTTCTAGTTATTATTCACCATTTTATGACTCTTTGTAATAATAAAGAATATATTTTTTTACCTTATTTGTGTGTTTTTTATATTCTACCTTCCGGATATTCTGTTCTAAAAAAGTGTCACAACATCAATATTTCTTTTTTTTTTACTAAAGATCTAGAGAAATGGGACTTTCTGGAAAAACTATTGCACTAATAACATTAGGCTATTATATCCATGTTACCAATAAAGTACCCTGTTAACTTATATTTTGTTACGGTAACGGAAAAATGAATGTTTTCAGTAAGAAAAAACTTTAACATTAATTTTCTCAAAACAGTGTTTTTGAATGGTGACTCTTTTTAGCGGGGGTGCGATTTGTATAGGCTACCGTGTTCTCAGGCAGGTTATAACACCTTTTCTATGGCGAAATATAAACGTGTTCTAAAACCTAATACGACAATATTACATTACAAGATTTATTATTTCTTCCTGCAATTTATCGATTTGTTTTCGTTCGTGTAAAAACAGAAAGCGAAATAAACCAGTCGATATCATTATTATGATATTATCTTTCCGCTCGCTAAGATGAAAATTATGGCTCACAGGATATTTTATATCTTAAAAAAGAAATGGCGACACAAATAGGTTATTATTATTAACATTATTTAATGGAAAAGTAATACAGTTTTCAAATAGTACGTCAGGCTTTTATTACTCCTATACTAATTAGGAATTTCATTCATATGCAGACTTATACCGTATTATAGGGTGTATTTCAGAAAATTATTTTTCCATATACAAGGTGGCCCAAAAAGTGTGATAACAGAAAGGTGTATTTTTTAAATGAAACAGTATTTTATTACATATGTATATAGGTTTGTATAAAAGCGCTTTCTAATTTCTCAAAATTGTATTTATTTTGCTTTGGTAGTTTAAGAACAATAAATTAAAAACTTTAAAAAATACCGACAAATTACCGACCGATTAGTAAAATTTCTATTATACCCAAACTTTTCGAAAAATTATTGTACGAGTACTTTTTCTCATTAGTAAAAAATATTATAATCTCGCAACAACATAGTTTTTTTCCGGGGCGCTCACTGGACACCAACTTGTTAATGTTTTGTGAATACGTACACCAACAAATGGACAGACGCGTTCAAGTGGATGCCGTCTATACCGACTTTAGTAAAGCTTTTAACAAGATTAGTCATAACGTCTTGCTGAGCCGCTTGGCCGAGGTCGGTGTGGGCGGGAGCCTTCTCAGATGGGTCGAGTCGTACATAAAAAATAGCTCACAATATGTTTCCATTCAAGGTTTTTGCTCTAAAACATTTGTTACTACATCTGGAGTACCTCAAGGGTCACATCTAGGACCGTTATTTTTTATTATATACATAAATAAAAAATTTTCCTGTTTTCATTACTGCAATTTTCTGCTTTACGCAGATGATTTATAAATGTACATATTATCTATTATGAACATTGACGATTGTCATAAGCTACAAAGTGATTTGGATCGTTTGGGAAGGTACTGCGATGAAAATGGCCTTTTTCTCAACCTGTCCAAGTGTGTGTCAACTTCTTTCTCTCGAAAACAAAATCAACTAACAACCACTTATTCCATAAATAATACATCTTCGAAAAAAGTTGGCAAAATAAAAGATTTAGGTGTTACATTTGATTCCAAATTACTTTTTGACGAACATGTTGAATCTATTATCAACGCTGCTTCCAAACTATTAGGTTACATCATAAGAAAATGTAAACCTTTTTACAATATTAAAGCAGTAATTTGTATATTCAATTCCTTTGTTGCGAGCAGACTAAACTTTGCCAGTCTTGTTTGGAGCCCCAGGCAAAAAAGCTATGTTGAAAGGTTAGAAAACATTCAGAATAAATTCATTAAATACCTATTAAAAAAACAAAATCTTAATATTCCTAACAACGATATTACTTTGGCTCGAAATCACTTCCGTTTACCTTCCCTGGCTAATCGAAGAAAAAGTACTGATGTACTCTTTTTATATAAACTTTTTAATAACGTAGTACAAAGTCCAGATATTCTTGAACAAGTCAATATTAATGTCCCCCAGAGGTCTCTAAGGACAACTGAACTATTTTTCATACCATTTAGATACACTTATTCGGCTCAACACTCGCCATTATGTAGGATTGTGAGAAATAGCAATGTGTCTGTTAATGTTGACTTTTTCTCAATGTCCCTGCGACAAGTGAAGAACATTTTAAAAGATGTGTAAGGTTAAAGGTGATTGGTGATTGATTTTTATTTTTTATTTTTTTCCAAAAATTCTTTAATGGATTATTAATTTTATATGAGTAATTTTGTTATTAACGATCTAGTGCGGAAGTTAATGTAAATTATTTAGTTCTACTCTTATTTTAGTATTGGTTTGTTACATATGTAGAAGCTTAAATTATTGATTTATCATGTTAATGTATTATGTGGATACTCCAGTGGGTATCTTACCTGTTTGTATCCCTGTTGGCATCAATAAATAAATAAATAAATAAATAAACTTTTACGGCCCTGGAAAAAATTATTATAAAACGATAGGATTGGGTGAGATTTTTATAAAAAGGTTTACGGATTCATTTTTTAATTAATTTGAAAAATTTGGCATTTAGGGCGAATAAATTCTAAGAAATTAAAACGAATTTTAATAAGATGAGTTGGTTGATATGATTTTGTTCTTCGGGAGAACGCCCAAAATACCAAGTTTTACAAATTAATTAATTAACTTGTGATATTATAATAAATAAATGAATTCCTATTTTATTTCAAAGCCTACCTTGTTTGTTAAGCTCTCGCGGATAAACATAATTGCAAATCTACTCTAGTCTTGAGGAAATATAGCAAAATTTCATTCAAAAATGCCAATAACTCAAAAACGACTTAAGATAGGCATATAAAACATTAATAAAAGTGGCATTAAAATTTAATTTTACAATTATTAATGACATAAAAAAATGGTACAGTTTATTTAAAATAATTAATTTTTTGATTTTTTTTGTTTATCAACTTTGAGATATCGCAGGCAATAAAAGAAAAGTGTCAGTAAGAGTGGAAAGTTTCGGCTCAATTTTTAGTAATGGAATTTAAAAAATCATTTTTTTATTTCCATAGGAACAAGAGTTATGAATTTCCTAATGGACCTCTGCAACGCTAATTATTTTCAAAAAATATGACCAACACAGAGCAAAATCGACTAATAAAAAAGAATTGTTAAGAATAGTCTTATACCAGAAGCAACATTTTTAATAATCACTATTAAACAATTTATTACTATAGCAAAAAAGTTAACTAACGAACAGCATACAGAATTGCTACCTCTTTATTTATACGGACAATAAAACGAAATAATTGTGAATATAAACCCAGAATTGTAAGAATATATTTTCATAAAACATTCTTTTTGGAAATAAAAATGGTTTTATACAACATAAAGATTATACCAATAATAAAACGCTTTTTTTGGGGGTATTAATTAAATTATTATTTGATATTAAACATTTATTAACCCTTATGCAACATACTTTTAATTGGCAAGAGTGGGGGAGACTGCAACGTATCAAGACGTGTTTTATGATGCCATTTGCATTTGTTCGGCTGTGCGGGTTGTCTCAGATGTTTGTTGTTTCTTGTGAACAATGTTGTGAGGTTATTATTAAGCTTTATTTGTGGTGGTGTAAAATTATCAGTATTTTGTAACCTAAGAGCTGTGTTTATGATCTCAGATTTTTCGTTGTTTCATGATTAGAAAGTGTTGAGGGTAAATACCCTTATTTGTTTTTTTTAGTTAAATAAATACCTTTAAAATGTTAACCTATTTTTATTATTTATCTACTATTTTTTATATTATCGGCCATTTATCTATTTATTTTAAATTCTGAATATACGATTGCACATGTTTTAAAGCGAAAAATAGCAGTAGTTACATGGTAAAATCACAAAATAAAATTTGTCAATATCAATATAAATATAGTAAAATATCATTTCTTTACCTTTATTATTTTTTGGTCTTAAAACATACAATCATCCAAAATTTCGCTTGTTGCTTGGAGTTTACGTAAATAGATAAGTGACCAATAAATTTATAAAAAATTAATATTGCGAATGCGCAAGGGCAAAATTTGAATCTGCAAACAGTATTAACACGTTATATATTGGCAGCTAAACAATTTTATACCGGTTATAAAACTGGATTATACTCTTTTTCTACTGTGTTTACTGGTTATAAAGCGTTTTATAGTCGCTATAGAACAAACCATTATGGTTATAATTCGTGTCATATAAACAGTATAATCGTTTTTAACTAATGTGTATACCCATAGAAGTACGTTTTATAGTCGCTATGGAACAAACCTTCATAATTACCATTCGTGTCATCTAAACAGTATAACATATTTTAGTTATCCTTATGCACTGGTCCTAGCAATATCTGGTGTATAACTGGTATTAGCTCGTATTGCTGTCCCAAATAGTATTAAATATTCTTATAATGGCCATAAGAATTCTTATAATGGCCATAATTCATTTTTCTCCGTGTATGTCAAAAACTATGACAGATACATAATGATAAGTGAATCTGAACTCACAATTCAATACAGAATTCAAATATAAAATTGAAATAGGGTCTGTCCATTTAAAACAATCAAGATGGCGTCGATTTCTGGTGTTTCTCGAAGTGATGCCATTTTGAAAATATTTTATTTAAACTTGCAAAAGTTGATTATGGCCGGCTACCAAATTTCATATCGATGAGATACCGGGAAATCAAGTCTTGTAATGAACGGGCTACGTGGGCTACGTCCTGTATATTTAATATTTTTTGCCGGTTGACATGTGCCTTAACATGACTCACACATGAGGTTCCGCTAGCAGGTGTGAATACTTCGACGAAACGAACTTTTTTGTTTTTATGCGGCTTTATAAATAAAAATGAATTTTCAATAGTCCCTTCTATATTTTCGTATAACTTCTTACGAGGTCAGATTTTAATGAGAAATTCTATATCGTACCACATTTTTATTTTTGTTATATTAATTCTAAAAATAATTTTCGTCTTATCAAATTTCTCAAGTTTTTTATATTTTTTTCTAAAAAAGTCCCAAAGAATACGTGAGCTTAAACAATAGTTCGTCAGCTATTTTAAAGCCTTATATAATACATCCGTAAACTTGCCATGTGTCACATTTTGCTTATGCATATTTTAACAAAGGAAATGCAGGTAAGAACACATTTCATGGCTTATATTATGGCTCTTATTACACCCTGATCGATAACAATGTGAAATGTGCGTCAGGTAGATTTCCTTATGCATATGACTTTTATAAATACAGTGTATTTTTTGGCAATATATTAACATTAAATTTCGTAAACAATATATTTACATTAAAGTTCGTAAACAATCTGCCGGACCATTGGCGCCGGACAGTAAATAAATTATTTTGTTAAAAATGAGAGAGATAATGTTCCATGTACTTAATCGTGCTTCGTAATTTCGTAAACATGGTTTTTAAAGTAGTAGAAATATGTGCATAATACTAAAAATATGCTATAATATCTGCACCGTAGCGAATAGTCGTTTAACAACGTTCGAAGCGGTGAATATAGTTGTTTGTATAACACGAATGGATATGATGTCCATAACGCACAAGGAAGTAAATTGAGCATGACTCTGTAGGCGGAGTGTTTAAACTTCCGAGTTTATGGGAACAAAACAGACCTTATGTTGCCGACATGCATAAAAGTAGTTTGTACAACAAGATTTATGATGAACGGCAGTAGAGTTTTGGACTTGCATTGTCTTTATTTGTTTAGAATCACTACGTTTCAACTGGTAAGTATCTCCAGTCGTCTTCAGGTGAATACTGAATAAGTACGGTAACTACAGCTCTATTTATACTAGGCAGGTGCTGTGACGCATGACTAGTGGGCGGAGTCATGCGTGTTGCTAGGTGATGACGCATAACTGGATGAGTCATGCTTGATGAGTCATGCTCGATGACGTCATGCTCGATGAATCATGCGTTTAACTCTTGGGTGGTCTTATTCTAAGATTACATTTACTTAACAAGGGTTTCCAGACGTTTCTCATGTCTAATGAAGGCTTACTAAAGCAACCTGGATTTTGGTGTATTGTAGCAGCTTCCTTAAACTTCCTCTTCCTCCAGTGCGGTTCTTTTTGCAGGATTTCCGCTTTTGTCCACATGATATGATGGCCGTGCGTCCAGGCGTGGTCAGCTGCACCTGATTTTTCGGTCTCTCCTTTTCGGGTATTATTCCGATGTTCTTTAATCCTTACTTCTAGTGGTCTTAGTGTCTCACCAATGTAAGACTGGCCGCATTCGCATGGGATCTGATAAACACAATTTTTCTTGTCTTTCTGGCTTACTGGTCTCGTCTTCGTTAGGTGGCTTCTTAAAGTGTCTCTAGAGCTGAATACTGTTTCGATGTTGTATCGTTTTCCTAGTCTTCTTATTTTCTCAGATACTCCTTTGACATACGGAATATTGAGTATTGGTTGTATCTCTTTCTCTGCTTTACGTGTGTTTGGCCGATTCTTGCGATTTTCCAATATTGTGTCAATCAATTTCATGGGGTAGCCATTCTTGTTGAGGTCGGTCTTGATGTGGTTAGTTTCTCTTTTGAGAGCTTCGTTTGAGTTGCAGAGAGTAATTGCTCTATCCACCAGGTTTCTTACTATGCCATGTTTTGTGTTGTTTGAGTGGTTTGATGTATAATTGAGATATTGCCCTGTATGTGTAGGTTTTCTGTACACTGAGGTTAGGAAGGTGTTGCCATTTTTCTCTACATTGACGTCTAGAAAAGGTAATTGGTTGTTCTCTTCTTTTTCCATGGTGAATTTAATTGTCGGTGCAAAGTTATTAATGTGATGTAAGAATTCTCTGAGTTCGTCCTCGTTTCCGTTCCAAATAATGAAGGTGTCATCCACATATCTAAGCCATATTTTTGGTTTCTTCTTTGCTTGTTTTATTGCTTCGGATTCGAACCATTCCATATATTCACCATGGAAAAAGAAGAGAACAACCAATTACCTTTTCTAGACGTCAATGTAGAGAAAAATGGCAACACCTTCCTAACCTCAGTGTACAGAAAACCTACACATACAGGGCAATATCTCAATTATACATCAAACCACTCAAACAACACAAAACATGGCATAGTAAGAAACCTTGTGGATAGAGCAATTACTCTCTGTAACTCAAACGAAGCTCTCAAAAGAGAAACTAACCACATCAAGACCGACCTCAACAAGAATGGCTATCCCATGAAACTGATTGACACAATATTGGAAAATCGCAAGAATCGGCCAAACACACGTAAAGCAGAGAAAGAGATACAACCAATACTCAATATTCCGTATGTCAAAGGAGTATCTGAGAAAATAAGAAGACTAGGAAAACGATACAACATCGAAACAGTATTCAGCTCTAGAGACACTTTAAGAAGCCACCTCACGAAGACGAGACCAGTAAGCCAGAAAGACAAGAAAAATTGTGTCTACCAGATCCCCTGCGAATGCGGCCAGTCTTACATTGGTGAGACACTAAGACCACTAGAAGTAAGGATTAAAGAACATCGGAATAATACCCGAAAAGGAGAGACCGAAAAATCAGGTGCAGCTGACCACGCCTGGACGCACGGCCATCATATCATGTGGACAAAAGCGGAAATCCTGCAAAAAGAACCGCACTGGAGGAAGAGGAAGTTTAAGGAAGCTGCTACCATACACCAAAATCCAGGTTGCTTTAGTAAGCCCTTATTAGACATGAGAAACGTCTGGAAACCCTTGTTAAGTAAATGTAATCTTAGAATAAGACCACCCAAGAGTTAAACGCATGATTCATCGAGCATGACGTCATCGAGCATGACTCATCAAGCATGACTCATCCAGTTATGCGTCATCACCTAGCAACACGCATGACTCCGCCCACTAGTCATGCGGCACAGCACCTGCCTAGTATAAATAGAGCTGTAGTTACCGTACTTATTCAGTATTCACCTGAAGACGACTGGAGATACTTACCAGTTGAAACGTAGTGATTCTAAACAAATAAAGACAATGCAAGTCCAAAACTCTACTGCCGTTCAAGAAACGTCATTGTCTCCAACCTTTAAACAGACACTAAGATTTATGATGACAATATCGCACGTCGCCACAGGCGAAGTGCTCAAACTTCCGAGCGAAATGTGGACAATCCACTCGCGTTGTACATACAGTATATTTTTTCAACGACTAAACATCCGAACTTCGTACTAAAAATTTTAAAAAACAATTTAAATTAGTCATCATAACTTGTGTTTTTAGTCGGCTGTGTACTTGTGAGAAAGAGAAAAACAAATAATTGAAGAAACATTTATTTATTTATTATTATTTTTGGTGTATTCAGCTGACCTTACCAGCGCACTTCAGGGCAGCACAGTATCAAATTATGCAGATGATACTAAATTATATTGTAACCCGCTAAAGCAAACTTTGCAAAATGACTTAAATATAATAGCCACTTGGTGTGATGCTTGACTCATGCCCCTAAATGAAGCAAAGTGCGTGGTTATGCATCTCGGTCGTACAAATCCTAAGTTACAGTACCATCTTAACAACGTTGTGCTTATGAAGGTCAATCAACAAAAGGACCTCGGGATAGTGATCAGCAGTGACTTATCGTGGGGTAAACACATTGATAATGCGTGTAAAAAAGCTAAACAGTCTTTGTTTTTAATAAAAAAAATATTTTCACGTCCTGATATCCGGACTAGCTCTTTAATTTATAAAACTTATGTGCGCCCAATTCTTGAATTTGGGTTTGGTGTTTGGTGGCCTGTGTTAAAACAACAAAAAGACCAAATTGAGAAAGTGCAGCGATTTGCCACTAGGATGCCGTATGGTGTTGTAAGACCAACTTTTGAGAACAGACTGATAATTTTTGGACTCATTTCTGAAATGGATAGATTGGTGCGGGGAGATCTTATCCTTACATATAGGATACTTCACAACCTATTCTCTGTTGATTTAAGTTCCCTTTTCACCCTTAATACAGACAATCGCTTGCGAGGTCATCGATTAAAGCTTCGACGTGAACATTTTTTCACACGAGTCCGGGAGTTCTTCTTTTCCAACAGAGTATTTAATCTCTGGAACATCTTGCCTGATGAGGCTATTGGTGCTGACTCATTAAACATTTTTAAAAATAGAATTGACATGACTCTTTTTGCAGACTATTAGTTTACATTTATTCTCACGCATTTGTTAACCTTTTAAAAATTTACCATTGACATTTAGCGATTCAATATACTCAAGACTATTAGTTTAAGTATAATAGAGTTTATAGGTTTTCAACCTCAACTCTTCTTTGTAATAATAATAATAATAATAATAATAATAATAATAATAATAATAATAATAATAATTTCGATGGCAAATCCATGAACCAAATTATACTAACATATTTATCGATTTGGGTAAGTTCTTACATTTATACAAACTCACTTTTGAATATATCTATCTTTCTCACATTGGGCTTTTTGCAGAATAACAGACAAAAAGCGATATATGTATTAATAAAAATGAACAATTTATTTTCTCAACCATAAGTATTTTGATTAATTGTTTTACTGAAATGCACAGAAAAAAAAGGTTTGTCTGGGTTTATTTCTGCTTGCGTAAGAATTATAACCTAAAAGTACAACAAAATGGCTGTAGAATTCGTTTTGAACAGTTAAAAATGGCCTTTGTGCATTAATATGAACTTCGCTAAGGTAACGTTTTTCAAAATAATCGCCAATTTACAAACTAGCAACACTTTTAACGTGGAAAAAGGAGTGCCAATAATGGTGACATTTTGCAAACCAACAAAATCCCGCTATTCGATTTTTCAGGCCCTAAAATCTTCGCACTGGCTGATACCTGAAACGGATTCTCGATTGGCTGGAAATAATTATATTTGCCGCTAAATGTGAAACAGGTTTTTAAAAAATTGTTTGTGTGGATTCCGAGAAAATCACGTTTGAAATGGCTTTTAGAGAGATTTTATATTTTGTTGGTTTGCAAAATGTCACCACTGTAGAAATACCATAACCTTAAAACCTTTGGTAAAAAATAGAATTAATTTTTTTCTATACATTTTATAATTTCGTTTGTTTTATCTGGTTTTATGTACCCATCCTCATGTTCCACCATTAAGGAATATTAATATAGTTATTTTTCTATATCTGTTTTGTATAATGAAAGTTTTACGGTCGATTGGGGTTGGTTCCCGGTTCAAAATATATCAGAAAATATCGCGGTGGACAAATATTTGCATGGAAAAAAACAACCAAGGTTAGTAAACACGTTTGGTAGGTATATAGTATATTTTATGCATTAAATATTGTAGTAATTGTCTAGAAATGGGTGAGAAACGGGAGATTTTTAAAATAATAATGTGGATCAGTGCGCAAATCTTTAGTTCGGTCGGAAAATAATAATAGTTCTGTAAAAATATATTTTGGTATTATACCTTCAATTTTCGCACCATTTCTTGCACTCTTTAGAAACAAATTGTGTTGGCATAGACTCTGGGATAAATGCACACAAAAAAAACTACTCTTAAAACAAGCTTATAGTAATGCTCAAACAAATAGCCTTATTTTGAAACTAACTTGCTTTATTTTGTGCCTAAAATATATTTATTTTTAAACTACTACTGGTTTTAAATTATATCATCAAGTTAATCAAAATTATGTTTATAAAGAGATTACATCATCATCATAACAAGATAATCTTATACTTGTTTTAAAAATAAGTATTATGGTCAAAGTGAAATACACTATGATGGGTTTAAAAATAAAAATAAATCTGTATTCTCACAGCGAGCACAAAGACTGTCTCTATACTCAACTTGAGTAAAATCTAAACCCTTATTATTTTTTTGATGCTATTTGCATCACGTGACCTCTTGTTCTGCGAGGACACGATCGAAACACGTTTAGTCGTTATTTAACATCCACGCAGACGTCGCACGTCGATGCTTATCGATGCTGGTAGTTTTTGTTCTATTTTGCGCGTTTTGTGTAATAGTGTGATGGAGGAATTACTCAGACTCTGGATTTAATTACCTTTGGTCCTTTAAATACTAACTTTGTTGGCATTAATACGTATTGCTTTACACTAACAAATGATATTTATAATTTCTTCCTTACTCCTTGGTATGAGATCAACGGAATTAAATATACCAAATGTTATGTTCTAATACATGAATACACTAGAGATAACGTACCGAAAATATCAATAAAAATGATGACAGAGATGTACACTTTTTGTGCAACCCTGTACAAATTAGTAATTACAGTAAACATTTTCGCGCACATAAAATAATTTGTAACGAAACTGGTAATAGCTATTTAATTTCCGTTAATATAAGAAAACTATTTGTTCCATTTCCAATGATGGTTTATAGGGTGCAAAGTGAATCTTACATACACATGAATTAAAAATATTATGTTCGTTATAGTTATAATTTTTTGTTACTGTTTGGTTAGATGTTTTTTTTTTAATAAAACCAAAAGCAATAAAAAGGTGTTTTATTTATCAGTTATCTGTTAGGGCTATATTCAGATCAAATACCTAAGGTAATATCACAATAGTATTTGATACCTATGTCACAAAGACATTTTAACTTGACATGTACAATTCTATTGACTGCGGTGAGCTTATCCTATCTGACCTTAATAATACAGTCCTTTCAGATCTATCTGTTTTAAAACTACATGATTTTAAATTTTACTTCATCTAATAATAAACTAGTTTTTAATTTGATAATAAATTGATTTGTCTAGTTTCCCTGGGAATGTAGGATAGTCACAAATTGAAGATACAAATAAAATATGTGTGCTCAAATGCAACTTCGTATATTCATTTTAATAATAACTCATACTCAAAACGAAAATAACGAATATTTATTCTTAGAATACTTTGAATCAAACCAATATTAACGTATACTATATCTGCAACTACAATTATTGATAGGTTGATCATTTATTTTTATTACCCTAAAACTAAAGTAGAGTCAAGTTAAAAGAATGTAGTATTAATTTAAAACTATATTTTGATGCTAAGGTATTTTCTATTTAATTTTACTTTAGCATTGCTCCTATTTATGTCTATGATAGTTTCAGTTTGAAACTTTTAGGTTCAACTGGATACTAGATTTTTTTGTGTGTGTTTTGATTTAAATAAAAAAAGAACATATTTTATCTGACAGATTTATGAAGTATATTTTTACACTTCTGTCAAGTGTCAGAAGACGACTCGAAAAATTTACCATATATGTAAATTACACAGTCTAAACTATTTTTTTAAATATTAATCCGCTTTGCTATAATTATGTTCTTCGCTCTAAACTACTTTAAATTATTTATATAGAACATCAATTATTTATTCATTAGCATAAGTTAACATTTTATTTTACATAAATACATTAATTTAAATTAGTCCAGCTGTAATAAAAGCGAAGTATTTAACTAAAAATATGTTATTTCGTTTTGTATCCGTTTATGGTTTGTGATTTATAATAATTTACAAACATAACACATTTTATACAGCGTTGCCACATTTATTTTGGCGAATCTACCTTTATTTTTTCGTGACTCTACTAAAATCTACTAAAAAATTTTAAAAAAATACTAAAAATCTACTTGACAAAAAAAAGCTGAAAATAATGAATTGGTCTAATTTTTTTATTTATTGACGAAACCTAAACATATAAATCTTAATACTAGAATAATTAAAAGAAAAAAGATCTTGAATTTTGTCAGCTTTATAATATAGATTGTTATACAAAGTTTTATCATCCATTAACTTAATCCTTGTTACATCGAGTTCAAAATTTGTGCAAGACCCAGTGCAAAGCCAAGTGGTTCTGTTCCCATTTCCCATTCTGCTCAATACGATTGCTCATAAGCTTGCTTCATAATTTTCATATTAAAAGCAATTTAACACTGCGCATTTGTTTTCACTATTTAATATAAAGCGAAAACCGTGTTGCGATTAGAATAAATTCAGTTGTTGGGGAAATACAACGGTGAACCCCCATAAGGCATAAAGAGGAATCACCAACAAAAAAGCAGGCGATGCAACCAAATAAATAAAAATAGCAAATTAGTTACACGTCTACCAACATAGAAATTAAAGTAAATAAGTACTTAATTAAAACAATTTTTACAATAATTATATTGTTAATGGCATATTTACATTATTGAAATTAATATTAAAATCTACCAAAATCTACTAAAGGAAATATGCCAACTAAAATTTTCTGAAAAAGAGGGAAAATCTACCAAGAAAGTAGAAATCTACTAGATGTGGCAACGCTGATTTTATAATTGCAATAGGTACATTTATTGAGGCTCATGTGCAGTAGCGTGCAATGCTGTTTTAACCAGGGTAGGTAAAAATTGCATTTAAGACAAAAACTTACCTTCGTAGCATTCAAGCATCTAAACTTCAAATTTTGTCACAAAATGTGTTGTTTTTGAGTTTGTGGAAAGAACACTCTGGCAGAAGAAGAATAAAACTACATTATTTGTAAATTAGTTCAACATGTTGGTCTTTACGTCTTAACTTCTTTTTCCTACGACCACCTTTGAAAATGAGAAAAAAGGCACAGTTAGTTTGGATAGAAAGCGCCGTGTATAATATTTCAACACTACTGTTGAAATACAAGGCACACTATTTAATTTAAACATATGGTGCCAATTTGACAGACCACCCCTATTTATTAAGAAGAACAAATTTTAGAAAGCAGTTATTGTAAAGTGTTTAACTTATTTTTATCATGTATTTGTCGAGTGATTCAGAATTAGAGTGTGAAAATACGCCATCTGAAATTATAAAAATGTTTAATAATATACTGGAAAATCTATTACCATCGCAAGGTCACAGGTTCAAATCCCATCAGGAGTATTTGACTTTTTTTTATAAAAGCATTAAATAATTATTGTTGGGTGGATTTTTTAAATTTATATTTAATGCATCTTTCCTTGATTAAATTTAAAATTTTTTATTCTGGTTACTCTGGAAGTCAATCCAGGATTAGTTCTTCCTATAATATAATGTCGCGTATCAAAATGATAGGCGACGGGAACGTGTAGCTTAGATGATTTGAAATTACGTTTTAATTTATTTAATTTGTTATGCCCTATTTAGTTACTAAAACACCAAAGATTTTTAATAGTTTTATTTAAGCGAAGCAAAGCAAAGCAATTGACGATTACATAATAATGAATAAAATAGAAGTTTTTAGAAATAAAAATAAAGTTCTTAAATTAGTAAATTTAGAGAGTTTTCTCTAAAGAAGAGTTGTTTCCTTAAAACTCACATACGAGGTTATTTGTTCTAAGTTCAAGAAAAACAACTTTCGCTTTAGAGTCAACTCAGGCCAAAATAGAAATAAACAATTTACCAATTTAAATAAACATTATCAAGATCACTTACTCACTGGCTGGAAACTGTTTTGATCTGAGATTATGTTTCTACATTTTTACTTGAATGACCAAATGGGCAGAGGTTACCCTTGCACTTGAAAATATTAAACAACTCCACTGAGTAAGTGTCTGTTTGAGTTTTTATAATGTTTTGTAACCCTTACCAGATGGGAGAAGGGGTTCCTTTTTGTTATGTCAGTTATGGACTATTCAAAATGGAACCCTTTATCCCAACCAATTCAAACAATTATGTTTATCAACTTTCGTCTACAAACTCCTCCTACAAAACTAGGAACGTCCTTGTCCTTGTTCCACACACTATCTTTTCACTACACCTATTCTTATCAGCAGACTCAACACCTATTAAGCGTCTTAGCACCACAGCGAAGTATGAACCGATTAAATTATCCTTAAGGGTACCAATCCATATCCGACATTATAAAATATGAAAAATGAAAACGTTAAACTACAAATAAAGGAAAAACCTATTGACAAACTATGTAACCAGATAATAAGTGGAACATAATCCTAAGTATGCTAATTTTAAGTGTTGATATTTTGTTTCAACATTAGTGTTAAAATATTTTTTTTTAACAAATCAAAAGCTTTTTTAATAATTCTTTATGGTCGTAGGAAATATAGTATACATTACTCGTGTGAAAGTGATTATTCTAAAACTCAGAGAATTTCCGCACTTGGCTGACGATGACGCCTCGTGCTAAATATCTCCTCGTTTGAAAAGTATCACTTTCATCACTGGTTATGTAATATACTATTAAAACATCGCCATAAAAATTGGTTTTGCTTTTTAAATCCTGCAAAAGGTCGCTCTCCAGAGATATTATTGTTAATTCACTTAAGCGTGTCTCTCCCTGTGTGTTTTGTAAATAGGTATGAATTTTTTTTAATCCAGAAAAGGATCGTTCTACAGACGCACTGCTAGTCGGAATAGTAACAATTAACGCCTCCATATTCCTTTTTTTTCCGAAACCCGACGGCGCAAAGTCTAACACGAGGGCGAAAACACTAATTTTAAATTAAAAATCTATCATCCACCTGATTGGATCAATGTTGCCAAAAACGAGGTCAATTATTATTTGAAATATAATGATAAGCTTACTGATTGTTAAATATTATGAACCTATCAGGAAAAATTATTTTAATTGTCACAAAAGTGCTTCTTAATTTACGATACCTTATCCGTCATCTCTTTAAAAATATCCTAACTAAACTAATTAATAATAAAACTTATAGAGGCGTGTTTCATATTTTATATTTAGAAAGCGAAGTATTTTTCAAACTACGGTAAAACTTGATGATTGACACCAATGCACTTATTAAACGCGTGCTTTCTTGGCGCGGGCTGATACATGAAGAAAGGTCGAAGGTTGCGACGGGTTTATTTGTTACATCTCTTTCTTCCCTGCCTACCGGCCCTCTCGTTTGCTCCACTCGTCCAAAATTCACTCACCACACATAGAGACCCTAAAAAAGTATCCCTACAAACCCGCTCTAGAGTCAACAGGGGAGCAAATATTTGGACAGTCTTTCTTATGTTTCCAACCGCGATGCACCACCCGGTATAGTCGATATATATATACATTTTGTTTTTTAAATGTTTCCAAAAATACAGGTTTTCGTTCGCGTTCACTAAAACAAATTGTCTCTAAAAAAAGGTCTTTGGTTCCCTATAATAGTACTATAGGCATTGCTCCAAAAATACTGCGTTCGGCTTTGAGACATAATGTTTCTAAAAACTATCGAAATATCAAAATATCGATATATTAAAATATCTGTATCCACATTTTATTTTTAAATATCATTATTTTTGCCCATCCCTAATTACTATAACAATAATATCTTCCACTTACTCGCTTCGTCCTCTTTTACTTGGAAAATAGATGCCCTCTAAGGACTATTGGAATCTTTCCAGTTCCAGAACACTTAATAATGATTAGGTGCTTGCTCACTCATCTAATTTAACCGGAAGTCATTAAACACTAAGTAATAAAAAATATAATTTCTGGAAGCAAACAGTAATTTTCGACAATGTCAATAATTTGCCCGAATCAAAACTACGGTCCCGGAAGTACACAGTAATGATTAAAGCTGAAACATTTGTATTCGAACCATAGGCGTACCCATTTTTACAAATTCAAATTAAAAATGAAATACAAAAAGTTGTACTCATTTACATTTTATATTGCCCAAAATCTTTGTGAAAATGCCGTGTAAACACTTTGAAAGGGAACCAGTGGCGTATTTAGGGGGCTGCTGCCCCCGAGCTTAAGAGCTCGGGTCTAAAAGTCTAATTGCTACCTAATTTTTCGTCTCACGCTTGGACACTTAAGTTAAATTTTTAAACTTTTCCTTCTAAAAGTCCTGTTTTATATGGAGATTAAGGTTTCGGACGCATATCGTTTTAGTTATTGATTTATGATGCATTTTTAAAGGAAAACTAGTAAGCAAATAATATTTTATAGTATTTTTCTATTATCTGTTCCGTTTTCCCTTTTTTAGAGCTATTTTAAATCAATAAAAATATAACCCAATACAATAAAATATTTTTACAACAAACCAAAAACAATTACCTAGATATTTATTTTTAAAGAGAAAAATTAAAGTAAAAATTTTAATTAAAACATTTTTTATGGAAGAAGTGTGATAATTTATAATAAAAAAATAGGAAAGAAACGAGAATGCTTTATTATGAATATACAAAACGGCACTTAAGAAGGAGTATTTCAAAACCTAAGCATTTGCACTAAAAACTGCTCTTAGATCTACACTCCTAAAATACATTATTTCTGAAAAAATCATCAACTTTGGCGTGGTGAGCGATATTTACTTTATTTTTAATCATGAAAACCGAGCCCAGAAAACGCTGGTCAGAGTTATACGTCTTATGTTAAAATTCTAGATTGACACCAAAATTCATATTTTCACAAATAAAAAAAATGTTTTTTTTTTAATAAAGAGTCAGCTAGAAATATCAAAAAAAGTACAAAAAAAACATTTAGAAATACAAATTTAATCCAACCATGCAGAGGGGGAGAGGTAATAATTTAATTTTCGAAATTTGATAAAACCAAACCAACACCGCAATTGTAGACAGCTCGCAAAAATGTCTGACCGTTCACAGCGAATATCCGTTGGTTTGGGGGATCCTTATGCTGCTGGCATTTGCCCGCCCGCTGCGATGCTTTGCTAATTCAATTCCAACGTTGCAGCTTGATTAATAATACGAAGGGAAAAAAATAAGCCATAGGCATGGGTGTGAATTATCACAGTCATTTAAACTTGGCTCAAAACCGCTACATAAAGATGCCTTATACGCAAGAACTAAAATATAGGATATTTATCGTGCCAAATTACATTTCTCTTCGGCCAGAGGATGATTTTCTGGTCTAAAAGGCTTGGGGTTTTAATCAGTAGAACAATATATTTATATTTTCTTGTGCCAAGAGTGTGTATTCTTATTTCCTAGAGTAATATGTGTTTCACGCACTAGTGCGGAAAATTGGTACTTTTCTCATAAAAATTGCATTTTCCGCACGGTCGTAGAAAAAAAATATTTTCTATTAGAAACTGTGCGCAATTTTTCAAAAAAACACGTTTATTGGAATTATTTTAATATTTTTATTCCCCTGCTCCCCTGACTAAAAAGGGTTCTAAGATCTTTGGGGCAAATGACTCACGGATTTTTGCGGAAAACTATACAAATACACTTTATTGATTGACCTTTCCCAAATGTTGATTGATGATACATTTTCTGTGCTTGAAGTTTACTCGCTTCAATTTATATCGTTTACAGATAATGTTTACTTTGAGGACTGGTCCATTTTTTAACTTTTATTATTGGATAATGTGGATATAATAAATGAATGTTTTACTTGATAGATACCACGAGCCGGGAATTTCGGATATTTAAATTTCTTCCATTGTCTATCAGTGGCGTGCATGGGGTAATTCGTCATCAGCCATTAAGGCTTTCACACAGCAAAAGAAAGCTGTTTGAGTGATTGGTAATGCTGGATACTTTGATCACTGTCAGCTCAAGCTTCAAGAAAGCTAGAGATAACTCTTTAAATATCTCATTGTATGTACAATGCACTGCCTGATAATGCAAAGCTGCTCAGTAATTCGAAGTTCAAATCACTGATTAAAAACTCTCTTCGCCGTCACTGCTTTTATTCATTTCGGGAGTATATGGACACAGCCACAGCTGATAGATTATTCTAAAAATGTACTTTTGATTGTTGTAGTTTGTTTGTTTACAAAAGTGTATTGTATACAGGGTGGGGACTTTAACTGGAATAAATTCGATATTATTAAAACTGCTGAAGTTGCGCCTACAAAAATTGGTATGTGGGGGTTTGGGAGCATGCGGAATTGGATTATGATGTCGGCGCAGTTGCCAGATTTCTCAGCTTTTCGCTACATGTAGTAATTTTGTTATTTTAAACGGAATGTCCAATTTATTTTTATTGCAGTGAATTCGGCGTCTCACACTCTTAAAAATGACTTGGTATTTGTTACTAATTTTTATTTGTTCTCGTGTTTACGTTACCAAATTAGTTAGGAAAACAAAAAAGATTTTTTTCTTGGTTATATTTACCAAAAAATGATGCCATCAGAACAAAGAAAATATCTTGTTTTCATATTAGTTGGCAGAAATAAAATATTTTGTTTAGCTGAATTTTACTCTGTATATATCTTATTTAAAGGTTACATTAAGGTTCCTACAAACTTGTATTTATCAATTAAGCTTGTTGTAATAACATATTATGAATTTGTAGTCCCTATCATTTTGTTAATTTTGATTAAGATACATTCTTAGTTACCAGAACTAACTTTTCTTTTTAAGTAATATTGTTCCTCATATTTATAACTAACGGCATCAACAGAGATTTGAGGCCCTTGCCCGGTGGGTGACATGTGACATCATTCTAGCCAGGACTGTCAGGAGGTTATGTTTATATGTTAGGGTGCTTTTGCGGTCCCGTGTCCATTTTTTCGTGTTTTTAAGGCAATAATTGGCCATTTTTATGGCCGTGCCCGTGTGGAAAATGGATGTGACAATATTTGGTGTAATTTATTGGCAGCAGAAAGTTAAATCATAAGTAAGTAAACATTTCATTTTTTATCATTGCAGTTGTTTTTTATTTAAATGGGGACCTAGGAAGGAAAATTTTTCGTTACTAAGTATAAATTACATATGACATTTTTTTTTTAAATGAAACAGACTTTTTTTAAAGTTATTTTTATCAAATCAACTTGCTAATTGTGCCAATAAGCAGTTTATTTAAACTTTCTAATGTGCAACTGCAATGACAAAAATATAAAATTTTTACTTATTTATGACTCAACTTCTTTGTTACAATTAGAAAGTACAGAAATAAGATAATAAACACAATGTTGTGACTACATACGTAATTGTTACTCTATGAAAATTTCAAGTTTGGCCCAAATAAATTATTGTTTTGGCAATATTTGTAAATTGCATCATTAACAAAAACAATATTGCCTTGAACAAAAATTTTCAATTTTCCATATTTACACCTTAGTTGTGACAACTTACTTTAAAAGCGGAAATACCATATAAATTTAGTTATCCGTATATAAAATTTCGTTGTGACAACTAAAATTTGTAGGTTGGGTTGGTTAATGTTATAAATTAGTTCAACAGTTCAATAACGACAATTTTTTTTGGTTGTACAAACTAATTTTTGGGTTGAGTCCGATTTCACGAAAATAAATAGTTGTCAGAACCAAATTTTAGTAATTCATACCATGTTATTTTTAAGAGTGCAAGCTTAGTAAGTTCCCAAATTTTCAAAATTGTATCTTTACTAGTTGCTGAGATATGACAATACAGCATTTTCAAAAAAATTAAATTGCATTATTTCAAATGAGCATTGAACTGAATGAAATATGAATACAATATGAACAGTAGACGCTACTTCATATTTTCGGGCGTTTCCGATAAGTTTATAATATTAATTCACTTATCTCTTTACGCAAACTCCAAGCCACAAGCGACATTTTGGATGATTGTATGTTTTAAGACCAAAAAATAATAAATAAAAGGTAAAGAAATGATATTTTACTATATTTATATTGGTATTGACAAATTTCTGCTATTTTTCGCTTTAAAACATGGGCAATCGTATATCCAGAAATTAAAATAAACAGATAAATGGCCGATAATATAAAAAATAGTAGATAAATAATAAAAATAGGTTAACATTTTAAAGGTTTTATTTAACTAAAAAAAACAAATAAGGGTATTTACCCTCAACACTTTCTAATCAAGAAACAACGAAAAATCTGAGATCATAAACACAGCTCTTAGGTTACAAAATACTAATAATTTTACACCACCACAAATAAAGCTTAATAATAACCTCACAACATTTTTCACAAAAAACAACAAACATCTGAAACAACCCGCTTAGCCGAATAAATGCAAATGGCATCGTAAAACACGTCTTGATACGTCGAAGTCTCCCCCACTCTTGCAAATTAAAAGTATGTTGCATAAGGGTAAATAAACGTTTAATATCAGATAATAATTTAACTAATACCCCAAAAAAGCGTTTTATTGTTGGTATAATCTTTATGTTGTATAAAACCATTTTTAATTCCAAAAAGAATGTTTTATTAAAATACATTCTTACAATTCTGGGCTTATATTCATAATTATTTCGTTTTATTGTCCGTATAAATAAAGAGGTAGTAATTCTGTATGCTATTCGTTAGTTTTTGCTATAGTAATAGATTGTTTAATAGTGATTATTAAAAATGTTGCTACTGGTATAAGACTATTCTTAACAATTCTGTTTAATTAGTCGATTTTGCTCTGTGTAATCATTTTATTTCTTAATATTATGTTCGCGAAAAAAAACTTGAAAGTCTCTTATTTTTTCCCATTATTCTGATAATGTTTTCCAGATCGAGGGTCGCCTATTCCACTGAAAAATTGTTTCCTGGCCATTTTACCTATATACTTTTCAAATATTGAATTCCCTGCCCTTCTCAATTCAAGATGTTTCTTTTTGGGTTTATATTTCAGTAATAAAAGCCCCTTAGCAAAAAGTTCTTTAAGTGATCTGGCCTCGAAACGGCTGACTAAAAGAAATCTTTCTTTAGCAGAATACATCACGCATGGGTTGGCTGGGAAATCACTTCGAAACAAAAAGTTATAATGAAAATCGGGCGCTGCATTCAAAGCATATTATCTTTTTTTTTCTTTTGGGGAGATTTCTCTTTGTTTTTTAAAAAGTACTTTATTTTTAATTGATCTTTAATCGGTTTATTAAGTCCTCGGATTGAGAAATCGCTTTTTCAATTTAAATTAGGGGTCGACTTTTGAGATTGAACAGGGCGAAGCAATGATGAAATCTATTTTGATGATACAAAACGCATCCACTAAATACACAAATACAAAAAAAAAAACGTTTTTTACTTTATTCCCGAGTGGGAATATGTAGGTATCTATTGTGTATTTACGGACGACACACCGACCTAGGTGAATATGACCGAATCTCTGGACAACTATTCATGAAGTTGCCCTGAAAATTAGTTTTTCTATTCCCACATTAAGATTTGCTGTTTCCTTTACACTAAAATGATTGGAAAATTCCGGTTAACTGAACGGATATGTTTTTGTATGCATCCTAGTTAGGATATGAAACTGACCAATCACAGTGGGTAATTACAAAGATACCAAATTTATACGTTGTAAATTTTACGAGTCGTTTTTTGACACTTAACAGAGGTGAGGTTAAGAATATATTTTAAAATGATGCAAATCTGTCCGTACTAAGAAGTAGCCTAGATAATTGCTACAAGATTTAAAGCATAAAATGTACATACAAAATGAACTTTTGAACTTGCCCTTGTTGGTTTCTGGCCATACGTATAATTTTTCACCTCGATTTTTCTCTTTTCTGATATATTTTCAACGGGGCTCCAATGCAACAGATTTAGTCAAATAACACGTATTCTTCCTTAAATTGTGCAAAATGAAGATAAGTTTATAAAACCAGATAAAACAGACAGAAATTATAAGAGAACAATTTGAAGAAAATTCCTATTTTACTTATGAAAGAAAAACATGATTTTTTTGACAATATAAAAGTTAAAAAAACACTGTTTTTCTTTCGTAATGAAATTATAAGATTTATAAAAAAAGAATAAAATACATTTTTTAAGGTTGTGTTATTTCGTTTTGTTTTGTCAGTTTTGTGGCCGGTATCACTACAATATTGCCACATCTCTTTCCACATGTTGCTAGTATTTAAATTGACGATTATTTTGAAAAACCTTACCATAGCGAACGTTAGAGTTTATAGTAGCGAATTTTTGCCAACCAACAAAATCCCGCTATTCGATTTTTCAGACGCTAAAATTTCGGCAATCACTGACTCCTGAAACCCGAATTTTGCTTCGTTAGAAAGAATGATACTTGCCGCTCAATATAAAACAGGTTTTTACCAAATTGTTTTTGTAGTTTCAGAGAAATTTTCATTTGAAATATCGTTTAGCGGGATTTTGTTGGTTGGCAAAAACTGGCTAATATTAATGCACAAAAGCCGTATTTTACTACTATTTTGCTTGTCTACGGCGTCATCCTGCTCAATTTAGTTCCTCGTGTGATATGTACATTATATCCACTCTTGTATAGTACAAAATACTATAAACCGGCCGGCATTGGGGCTCATGAGCAAATTACTATGGTCTATTTCTTTTCGATTGCGAACGATGACAGAAAAAAAAATTGAACAAAAATTCATCTAATTGGTTAAATCATGGACCAATTTACACTACATAAATGCATAGCCAACTTATTAAAGGTCTTTTTTTTAAATCACAGAAGAAGAATAAGAAATTTCCGTTCGATTGATTTCTAGCAAATATATGCTAATTATAAACCTTTTAGCAATTAAAAATAACTTTTAGCTCTATTTATATTACAAAACAAACAATCTATTAACTTTCTGTACATAAAATCATTTAATTTCACGTTTTTCTGCAACATTAACCTATGCCTACTTTGTGTTGAAGCAAAAAGGCTGCCCGATTTATCGACAAAATATAGAAGGCCATGCCAAACGCCAAACATTGTGACATAACCTAAAAATTCATCTTCTTAAAGGCTGCTTTACAGTTTGCAATTTTTCTTTCACGCAAGTTGTTTTGCAGCAATTAATATTGCGGCAATAAAAATTTCACTTCGTTTTACAGCGTGCAATGACTTGCCAAGATCGTAGGTGATGTACCACTTGCCAACCATTAAAATAAAAATACATTTGGTTAGGACTTACCGGCGCTTTTTGTGAATTCATTTTAACAAAACATTATTACAGGACATGAAAGCAAACCAACAAAAACAAAACGTACCCGCTATAGGTTAGAAAAAACATAAATAAATGTCAGGGATTTTTATATTTAGTTTGGTGTCTCATGAATCACCAGAAAATTCCCAGAATTGCGCTTGCAATGGCAATAAAAATACGGTCCGAGTTATATTTCTTGCAAGCAATACAAATTGCGCCAGCTGATCATTAGCCTCGATCTGCGCATACTCCCGGGCAATCTTTTCTTGCGTGAAAGAAAAATTGCAAACTGCAAAGCGGCCTTAACAAGTGTTAATTTAAAATTCTAACCGCTATAAACAGTAAACAACAAATGTCATTTATGACGTAAATCCCTAACCTTACTTTTTCAACTTGTCAAAAATGAAAATTCTTGCATTTTTTTATTATAAAACGGGTTTCTGTCATCGTTCGCAATCGAAAAGAAATAGACCATAGTCTTAGAGCAAGCATCAAACAGGCCAAATTGATGACTAGTATTGACCATGGGCGTAATTTCAGCTTTTTAACTGAGGTGGCAAGGTCTGCCGGGGGGTTTGGGGGGTATGGACATTTTTCAAAATTTGGCGTTGAAATGAAAACTTTTTTACATACCATACGAGCATAAATGTTAAATAATGTATACCTATTGTTCTGTTTATTATTTATTGTTATACTAAAATGTTTTATTTTTAGTCACATCAACCACAAAATCGTTTGAAAAATAAATACCATCCATAAACAACTTTTTAATTTTTGGTCTGTTTTTGATAATTTGAATGCTTAACCTAGTTAAGTATAAATTAAGAAAGCATCATACCAAAATAAACAATGCTTTATTGAAGTTTTATTTGATGTCATTGTTATAATAACAATACATACTTATTTATCTATGTTCAGTTGTTTTAATGTCATTAGTGTATAAAAGTCAATTAAAGCCATAATTATCCCTAAAAGGTTTTACTTTACAATTTATTTGACTTTTATAAACTAATGACATTAAAACAACTGAACATGAATAAATATGCAGGTATTGTTATTATAACATTCTTCCCCCCTAAATATAATCTTCCAGTCTTTTGGGAGGTTTTCTGATTCTTGCAAAACGTCCGATTGGGTTAGGTAAAATCGTCTCTTTGTTGGTAGAGTCGGAGTCCAAATCAGTAGCAAGAGGTGTTTAATAGCATTAACAGCATTCTCACGTAATTCTGTATCTTCTGAATTTACCAGGTTAGGCTAGTAAGGTTTATTTTTAGAACTAATCAACAATGTATCTTGATCCTCTCTTGTCTTGTCGGGGATTAATTGTTATTTCAGATCCAGGTCCATATGTCATATTTGTAACATGACAGATCAAGAAGCCATCTCAAAATTTTTTTCTTTTTTTATTTTGCTAGGATTTTTATTGTCAAACATAAAGGCAACTGAGCGTTGACCAATCAAAAAGTGTCTTAATTTTTTAAGGGCTTCCACTATATCATATGCTTCTTTTTCTACTGAGGAGCGCTTTTGTTCTGATTTTAACAGAGTTCTTGAAAAAAATGCTACTGGTTATCCCAGTTGCGAGAGATGTGCAGCCACAGCTGCCTGCATAGAAATCAAGATGGCTGTGGTGCAGCTATAGCAAAATTTGAAGCTTCTGTTTCTACACTGAACATGGCATTATCATCTATTGATGTTACAACAGCATTGGTAATATCAGTTTTCAACGTTTTAAAAGTTAAAACGGCCTTCTCCGTCAGGGGAAATTCTTTGCAATGAACAAATGGTTGGATTTTTTCGGAATTTTTTTTGACCCATTTGGAATAATGATACGTAGAGAAGTAAAATCAGAGGAAATAGGCAATTCTAGGAGAGGTAGAATTTCTGTATCTGGCTTGATGTTTTTTTCAGTGATGACCCAAGAGATTTTTGGGTTGACAAAAAGAGGGGTTTGGGAATTCTGCGGTGGCAACTGCCACCCCGTTATTACGTTACTGGTATTGACCTTCTTTTTTAAAAATCTGTAAAAAAAATTGGAAAACTGTTTCATGCCTATTCCAATGTGTTTTCACTTACCAAACTTTTTTATGCGCCATTCGCTAGCGGGGGAAATACACAAAATGGAGAAAATATGCAAAAAACAAATTGGAAAATTATCCAATTAAATACGAAAAAATCATGACAAAAACAACTGCGTTTTTAAAATGCATTATTAAATTTTGCACGATGCAAATTTTACTGCTGTTGCATAATTTAATACTTAACTAAGCCGACTTACCATTGCATTTCCTGTAGCATTTGTGCCCTGGACCAAATCAGACAGTGACGTGCATTGCATTTTAATACTAACCCTGAATATAACAAAATTCAGTAAAATAATTTATTGGCGTGTCTAAATACTAACGAAAGAATGCACTCTACCAACGACGAGAAAGCAAAGATAGACCCCGCATTCCCCTTTATTAAAAAAACCGACAAGAACTAAAATTCAAGCTACCACTTAGTTCCTGACGAGTTCCATGAATGAAATCAAATGGAAATAGTAGGAAATTTTTACGATGCTCCTATTATATGGGTTTTATTTGGGCTCAAATAGGTATATTCTCTTTTCGCCGGTGAGTTCAACCAGTGGTGGAACTGATGAACTTATGATTGACAGCTGGTGGAATGACGTCATCAACCGGTTGGTTAATTATTTTCCGATCTCTCCCTCGTCGACGTTGATAGAAATCACCAGATATCCACCATGAATAAAAGAACATGATTTATATCTAACCGGTAATACAATATTCAATTTAAGAACGCCGTGCGGCTCAACCGTTGCCACCGGTGGACACACCGGTGAAAAAAAGAATATACCTAATTAAACACATCGTTGGATTGCTTAAAACATATTCTAACCTCAAACTACTAGTTACGATAAACATTTCGAGAAAATTTCTCATTGAATGGCAGCTAAGAGAGCTTTTGTGACCGCCACTAGAGGTGGTATATTCTCGTATTCCTAATAATTTCCACATTTTCATGAAGTACTTTTACATAAATCGACCTGAATCCACGTAGCGATTTAAAAATTACATCAACACAGGTATTGAGTTCGATTATTAAAGCCCGTGTTGGCATATTTTGCAATTGTATCCGTATCGAGATTTAAATGAAAACCGCAACAGAATCGAACTTGGAACGTGATTGTCAGTTTGACATAACTTAACCTAACTTTTGAGCTGAACTACTGTAAAAATTAATTATAAAATAGCTATCTTGTCAAAACGATTTGAGTATACTACATAGTCATCTATTCTTCATGAATTCGAGAAGTAAATATAATATATTTTAAAACACAGTGAATCAGCATTACGATGACATTTTATAATTGCCTTTAACATACAGTCAACGAACAGTCATAATAAATTTATTTTTTGGATCGATCGTGCAAAACTTGGCAACGTTTGCCTCCTAGCGGTAGCAAGTGAAAATACGGAAATGAAAAATGACAATTTTGACATTAAGAACAATAAATTATTTATTTTCAGCTTTATTAAATAAAAAATGGTGAGAGTTTAGTGTCTGAAAGTATTGTGGGTTAATTAAAAAAAAAGCAATATGGTGAAACAGTGTCAGGTTTGCAAAGTAACCGATTCAGGGCCTGGATTTTATATTAGTCTACACATGCTATCGCTCTCTTATAAATGGTAAGTTGTAGACTCGGCGCAATAGTAATTTTATGAATGAGATGCATGGTTTATCTTTGCATTATCGTCATTGCACTCTACCAATCAATGTATAATATTAATAACAAATTTACTATCTATTTAAATATTGTATTTAGTGTAGTATTTCTGCATTTATTAGACCAAAATGTCAAATGGTATTAAATAATAATTACAAAGATTGAAATGAATGAGATGTTTTCCACCACGGCATACTTGACATAGGTAACCTAACTTCTTATGGCCTATACGTGTCTAGAAATTATTGCATTTATGATATGTTTTTAACTTCCAGTAATACCTAAAAAATAATTATTAACTTGTGATACACCGTTAGAAAGGAAATTAAATGAAGAATTTTATTATAATAAAACAAAGATGGGTTGTTATTTGAAAAATTCGAGAAATGCGGTTTTGTTTTTTTTAAACAAGTTGTAAATATAATAGCCCCAACGGACACATTTTTCTCCAGCAAGTCAATTTTATATTATAAAACCGGTTGAAATGAACCTTTAACATTTCCATGGCCTATTCTTTACCACTTACACAGAGCAAAATCGACTAATTAAACAGAATTGTTAAGAATAGTCTTATACCAGTAGCAACATTTTTAATAATCACTATTAAACAATCTATTACTATAGCAAAAAAGTTAACTAACGAACAGCATACAGAATTGCTACCTCTTTATTTATACGGACAATAAAACGAAATAATTATGAATATAAGCCCAGAATTTTAAGAATGTATTTTAATAAAACACTCTTATTAGAAATAAAAATGGTTTTATACAACATAAAGATTATACCAACAATAAAACGCTTTTTTGGGGATATTAGTTAAATTATTATCAGATATTAAACGTTTATTTGCCCTTATGCAACATACTTCTAATTTGCAAGAGTGGGGGAGACTTCGACGTATCAAGACGTGTTTTACGAGGCCATTTGCATTTATTCGGCTGTGCGGGTTGTTTCAGATGTTTGTTGTTTTTTGGGAACAGTGTTGTGAGGTTATTATTAGGCTTTATTTGTGATGCGTGTAAAATTATCAGTATTTTGTAACCTAAGAGCTGATTTTTCGTTGTTTCTTGATTAGAAAGTGTTGAGGGTAAATACCCTTATTTGTTTTTTTTTAGTTAAATAAATACCTTTAAAATGTTAACCTATTTTTATTATTTACTATTTTTTATATTATCGACCATTATTTATCTGTTTATTTAAAATTCTGGATATACGATTGCACATGTTTTAAAGCAAATAATAGCATAGTTACATGGTAAAATCAAAAAATGAAATTTGTCAATACCAATATAAATATTGTAAAATATAATTTCTTTACCTTTATTATTTTTTGGTCTTCTAACATCAATCATCCAAAATTTCGCTTGTTGCTTGGAGTTTGCGTAAAGAGATAAGTGATCGATAAATTTATAAAAAATTAATATTGGGAATGCGCAAGCGCAAAATTTGAATTGTCAAACAGTATAAAAACGTTTTATATTGGCAGCTAAACAATTTTATACCGGTTATAAAACTGGATTATACTCTTTTTCAACTGTGTTTACTGGTTATAAAGCATTTTATAGTCGCTATGGAACAAACCTTCATGGTTACCATCCGTGTCATATAAACAGTATAACATATTTTAGTTATCCTTATGCACTGGTCCTAGCAATATCTGGTGTATAACTGGTATTAGCTCGTATTGCTGTCCCAAATAGTATTAAATATTCTTATAATGGCCATAAGAATTCTTATAATGGTTATAATTTATTTTTCTCAGTGTACCTTGTTTTATTAAAGTTATGGATATTTTAGAAAACAAAGGAAAAATTGATCTAGGCGGCCATATTTAAAACAAATGATATTAATTCTGATATGTCAGCGAAAAGAGAATCTTTCATAAGGCGAGTTCGGTTAATCATCGGCGAGGTCTCCGATCCCTCGGATTGTCAAAATGTCGTTTGTTTCATCGTTTCAGAGCTGACGGCTGACATTTATCTGCGTTCGTTTAAACCGGGGCAGATGATTCGGAGCGTCATCTTTTTCATCGGAGGTTTTTGACCGAGGAAACCGAGGATAAAAGCAACGTCAGCTGATTGACAAATATTGCTTAAGAAAGTTGGGTGTTGGGTTAATAATTTCATTCAATTCAATTCATTATCAAATTATGGCCGATTTCAACAATTGGAATTAAACATTAACAAATTATTATCCATTTTTATCATGAAAGGCCAAAAGTGAGGTTATCCTGTTTGTCAAATGAATATGAACCGTTCCGTAATTACCGACAATCTCGGAGTAATCTGCTGATCAGCTGTTTTAAATCTGTGTTCTCTTTCATCTCATCCGCGAGGAAAAACCGAACTAAAAATGGGGGATTTCCATTTAAAATTTAAAAGTTGACTTCACTTCCGGTTAAAGAAATTTTTAAATCTTTACATTTATAATTACGGAAAAAATTGTCTCACCGGTTGTTAAGCAAAATAAAATCAAATTTTAGTTTATAAAAATTTGTTAAAATTTTTAAACGCCAAAAACATATATTTCATTGCTTTAATTAAAAAAATACTGTTTTTCAACTCCACCATTGATTTTTTTAAACTAATTGACTCTGTACTCATTTTGAAAAGAATGCATTTGCAATTGCCATTAACCGGCTCCGAAAAAACTACATCGCGATATTGTTTTTGCATGTGTGTTAAACGGACAAAAAGTTCGTTATTTACAAATGTCGCAAATGCTTGGCGAACGCAGCTGGCAAAATCACGGAACATTTTCTATAATTGTTTTGTTAGTGTTTCGTATATTTTTTAAAAGTTTTATTAGCCAATTGGATAAAGAGAAGTGATAAAAAAAACAACAACGTATCGATAAAAAAAAGTCTAGTGAAAACGGTCCCGCACCCGCATATGGAGACAGTGGCGGCGCCAAGATTTTTGGGATGGGTGGGCACAAGCGGGCTCGATGATTTATGAATGGGCACTATCCAAAATGATTTCTATAGTCCATTTTAGAAAGGTGTAGAGTAATAAAAGCTCATTATGTATGCAAAGGGACTATAGAGTTACCCAACAAATATTTAAGCCACTTTCATAATTTCGCATTGATTTCATGGCAGAATTCTTTATTTTCATCAAGTGCAGGTAGTACCAACCGTATTAAGATTTTGTTTTTTTAAATTGGCCGACTTATTTTATCCGCTATAAAAAAACAAACACAACATTGTTAAGGCAACTTTTCTTGCTCCATATCGTGGTGTATTTAGAATTTCGTTGCAACGTTTCGTTTTTGTGTAACCATTATCAACTTTAATTTTTTAAATACGGACCTGTATTTTTTATTTTATTTTTTGAAATATTTTTAACTCCTGAATTTCCAATATACCCATGATGAGGCTTGAATTTGGGACACCCTGTGCACTTATTTTTTATTAAACTTTATAAAAAAATACAAAAAATACATTATACAGAAATTAAATTATGAAAAATCATAATATTTCTCGTCATCTGAGGAACTGTCATCTCCTTTTGACGTTATAACTAACGGGTCGACGGTCCGATCGATCAGGTGGTCAAGATCCCACTACTGAAAAAGCGGATATTGTTGGTTGGCAAAATGTCACCATTATAATCGGTCGCACGACTCGGAAATAAATGAATTGCGCGGTAATAGGATGACGTACAGTTCATTTTCTCCTCTATCCTAAGAATTGGATAAAAATTCGAAATATAAATGTTGTAGAGACCATTGAGATGCACATTTTATTATTATGCTGGAATATACGGGGTGGCCGAAAAACTTGGCGAATGTAACTTGGGATCACCCTATATACTGTATTATTTTCTGATTCCCCACAAAATTCTACACCTATTTTGTAAATATCACATGTCTAAATTTAATAGTTTTTGAGATATTGACGTTTAAAAGATAGCATTTTCAGACTTTAACAGGCTGTAAGATTGGAACGGTTCCTCTTAGGGAAAAATGGTTTTCACCTCCCTATCTTAGTTTTTTATTCTCTATATAAAAGTAACAACTTCCGGTTTAACATGTTAAACAAAAAAACCGGTTTCAATCTCAAAAGATTGTTTTCCACGATTACAATACTTTTCCATCGACTTTCATTTTTGAGGAAAGTAAAAATGAAAGCGGTAATATTTTTAAAAATTCAGAAAGCTCATATTTCTTGTATACAAAAATATATTGCTTTTTTTTAGTCCGCAATAAAGATGTGCATCCCTTGTTTCCTGTTACAAATTAATAATTGACTTCGTTTTTAATGGATTTTAGGATTTTGTGGTAAAAATGTTGGCGTTCTGAAACTTCATAAAGCTCATATTTTTTATTTAAATGGTTTCCGCAATTACCTTGCATATTTTGTTGTGAAAAAGTGCTTTGGCCGTGTTGTTGAAATAAATATTAAATATTTATATCGTTGACAGTTTGTTGAAGGTCGAAATGAAGGTGTTTAAAAGATGTTTACGGTTTCATATTTTTCTTTCAAACGACTTTTTTTATAACCGTTAGAATAAAAAATGTACATTTGTATACTATTTCAGAAAGATGTAGAGTAATAAAAGCTCGTTAAGTATGCAAAGGAACTATAGAGTGTCCCAACGAACATTTAAGCCATTTATAATTTGGCATTGATTTCGTTTGGGTCAATTTATGGGTTTTGCCTATTGTTATCCATTCACAAACACTGAAAATGGTGTTACAAAGGCGTGCATTATGTACATAGTATTAGGTACACTTATTTTTTATTAAACATTATAAAAAAGTACATTATACAGAAATTTAAATATAAAAAATCATAATATTCTGCGTCATCAGAGGAACCGTTATCTCGTCTTGACGTTATAATTAACAAGTCGACGGTCCGATCGCTCAGGTGATCAAGATCCCACATTTTCTCTTCTTCTTTAATGACATGATGGACTGCTTTTCGCCAGTTCTCTGGTGTCACTTCCTTAATGGCTTGATCAAACAATAGCTTAACGTCTTTTATTTTGAATGTCGCGTTGTGTCTTGCTACAAATCCTTTCACTTGCGCCCATATAAGTTCTATAGGATTTAGTTCGCAATGATGTGGCGGTGTGCGTAGTATAGTTACACTATATTTTTCAACAACATCTTACACGGCATATTTTATAAAACGATGTTTGTGTAAATTTGCTATAGCTAATAGTTCCTTCTTTATCAAATTATCTTCTTTTTTTTCTTTGGTTAGTTATCATTATTTGAGCCGAACTGGACGGAATTTCCCAATTAATTCCTCTACTCTACACCTTTCTGAAATAGACTATAAAGGTTACAATAATTGTACCATGATCTTTAGTAATAAATAAAATAAACGTTTATATTTTAAGGTTAGATTTATTTCCAACTGTTAATTAAGTTATAACTTTTTATCTTTTAACATTAAATTTATATAGAGTCGATGCTCGGTTAATTACAAAAGACCATTATATAGGTCTTTTGTTTTTAAATTAGTTTTTGGCTTTGTGTTTGAGGCTAAATCAATATCCAATAACCTATTGTTTTAAAGGAGAGAAGGTGGGAGTGAATATTTTTAGACTATATTTTAATAAAATGCACTCTTAAAAATGACTTGGTATTTTGTACTAATTTTTATTTGTTCTCGTTTTTACGTTACTAAAAATAACTAGTTTTGGTTAGGAAAACAAAAAACATTGTTTTCTTGGTTATAAATAATTCCATTAGCACAAAGAAAATTACTTGTTTTCATATTAATTGGCAGAAATAAAATATTTTGTTTAGCTGAATTTGACTCTGTATATATCCTATTTAAATGTTACATCAAGGTTCCTACAAACTTGTATTTATCAATCAAGCTTGTTGTAATAACACATTATGAATTTATTGTGCCTATCATTTTTATCAAATTTTTTGTATTTAGTCAGATTAAAAATTAGTCCCTATGACATTTTTTTTTTGAATTGAAACACAATTTTTTAAAGTTATTTCTATCAAATCAACTTCCTAATTTTGCCATGCTTTACAAGCAGTTCATTTAAGCTTTCTAATGTGCAACTGCAATAATAAAAAAATAAAATTTTTACTTATTTATGTTTGAACTTCTTTCTTACAATTAAAATGTACATAAAAAATATAATAAACACTATGTTATGACTACATACGTGATTGTTACTCTATGAAAATTTCAAGTTTGGCCCAAATAAATGATTGCTTTGGCAGCATTTGTAAATTGCATCATTAACAAAAACAATATTTCTTTGAAAAAAATTCTTCAACTTTCCCCCTTTACAAATGAGTTGTGACAACTAAAATTTGTGGGTCGGTTCATGTTATTAATTAGTTCAACAGTTCAATAACGGCAATTTTTTTTGGTAGTATAGATTAATTTCCGTCTGATTTCACGAAAATAAATTGTTGTCAGAATCAAATTTTAATAATACATTCCATGTTATTTTTAAGACTGTAACATTATTCCTATATTATTATTGAATAATTTACTTTTTAACCAATTTAGTACGAAATAGATCAATACTACTGAAATAAATCACAGGCTTTTCGTTCATGTCAAATTTTTTTTAATGGAATCTAAATTCAAAAATATTATTAAAACACAAAATAATTAGCATAGGAAACAACTTTATATTTTTGAATGTGTTAAATACATTTTAATAAGTTTCTATGGATGCGTGCATAAACTTGGAAGATTACCATCATATTATGGGTTCACAAAGCTGACAGAGCCACAACTTAGACACCAACCCACTTTACCACACCTTCGATGTAAAGCGCATATTATACTGTGTATTGTTCGGCCAGACAAATACATGCAAAGTAAACAATAGAAATAAGTACGTTAATATTAATAATAAATAATTAGTATATACAGGGTCGACGATAGAGTAAAGTGCATTTTTTCGCCTTTATGTTAAAAATTCGATAAAAATTCGAAATACTAAAGTTGTAGAGACCATTGAAGTGCACATTTTAAAATTATGCTGGAGTGTGGTACAAAAACGTGGCGATTATAATTGTTTTTTATTTTAAATGGAACACCCTATATCAGTGGTCAGTATAGTCCAACATCCCTTAAAATATGGTGGCGTCTAAACTTTTTTTCGGATGTAAATACAATTGTTTTCTAATTTATAAGCGGAATATCGGAATTATTAATTTTTTACAAAGTCCCCGACATTTTCTGGAATATGTCATATAGTGGATACGTAAGCTATAGGTATAGTCTAATATCCCTCAAAATATGGTGGCGTCTAAACTTTTATTTCGGATGTAAATGCAATTTTTTTCCAATTTATAAGCGGAATCTCGAAGTTATTAATTTTTTACAAAGTTCCCGACATTTTCTGGAATATGTCATATAGTGGATACGTAAGCTATAGGTATAGTCTAATATCCGTCAAAATATGGTGGCGTCTAAACTTTTATTTCGGATGTAAATGCAATTTTTTTCCAATTTATAAGCGGAATCTCGAAGTTATTAATTTTTTACAAAGTCCCCGACATTTTCTGGAATATGTCATATAGTGGATACGTAAGCTATAGGTATAGTCTAATATCCCTCAAAATATGGTGGCGTCTAAACTTTTTTTCGGATGTAAATACAATTGTTTTCTAATTTATAAGCGGAATATCGGAATTATTAATTTTTTACAAAGTCCCCGACATTTTCTGGAATATGTCATATAGTGGATACGTAAGCTATAGGTATAGTCTAATATCCCTCAAAATATGGTGGCGTCTAAACTTTTATTTCGGATGTAAATGCAATTTTTTTCCAATTTATAAGCGGAATCTCGAAGTTATTAATTTTTTACAAAGTCCCCGATATTTTCTGGAATATGTCATATAGTGGATACGTAAGCTATAGGTATAGTCTAATATCCCTCAAAATATTGTGGCGTTTAAACTTTTATTTCGGATGTAATTGCAACTTTTTTCCAATTTATAAGCGGAATCTTTTGAAATATGTCATTATAGCTGGAAGTATAGTAAGGATTTAAGGCTAAGCTTTATAAAAAAAAATAGGTGTGTTTAATTAATTAATTAATTTAATAATATCATTCATAGTAAAGTTAAGATTCGTTGCTAATTATTCAAAGTTAAAAGATGTTAATATTTAAACTACCGTGGCCACATTTACACTTTTTCCAACTGATTAAGAAATTCGTGGCTACAGGGACATGTAACCATTTTCGTTGCTGTGATAAATCGTTGCCAAATATGCAGGCGCAATTGACAATTTAACGCTAAATTTGTTGCTTTCTTCACACACATCTAAAAGTCCTGTTTTATATATAGATTAAGGTTTCGGACGCATATCGTTTTGGTTATTGATTTATGATGCAATTTTAATGGAAAACGAGTAAAAAGAATAATATTTTATAGTATTTTTCTATTATACATATACTTATCTGTTCCGTTTTCCCTTTTTTAAACCTATTTTAAATCAACAAAAATATAACCCAATGCAATAAAATATGATTACAACAAAAACAATTAGGTATTTATTTTTAAAGAGAAAAATTTAGATTGAAACATTTTTTATTGAGGAAGTGTGATAATTTATAATAGAAAAAAATAGTGCGGGAAGAAACGATAATGCTTTGTTATGAATATACACAACGGCACTTAAGGAGTATTTTAAAACCTAAGCATTTGCACCAAAAATTGCTCTTAGATCTACGCTCCTACAATACGTCATGATTTCGGAAAAAATCATCAATTTTGACGTGGTGAGCGATCTTTAGGTCCTTTATTTTTTATCATGAAAAACCGAGCTCGTTTTATATTAAAATTTTGGATTGACACCAATATTCATATATTTGACAAATATTAAAATGTTTTTTTTAATAAAGAGCCAGCTAGGAATATCAAAAAAAAATTTACAATAACAAATTTAATCCAACCATGCAGAGTGGGAGAGGTAATAATTTAATTTTCGAAATTTGATGGTAGTTAGGTTAATTTTAAACGAAGTTTGGGCGTAGCACCGAAAATTAGTCGTCTGCGGTGCTTTTCTTGAATTACGTGTAGTCCCGCCTGTCCCTCTCTCCAAGAGAAAAATGTCCTACTTACGGCCACTGAGCCCCCCCTCTACGCCACTGCCCTATATATTGTATTATTTCCCCACAAAAATCTATGCTTATTTTGTAAATGTCATATGTCTAAATTCAATAGTTTTTGAGATATTGACGTTTTAAATATGGCATTTTCAGAATTTCACAGGCTGTAACATTGGAACGGTTCCTCTTAGATGGTTTTGACCTCCCTATCTTAATTTTTTAGTCTTTATCTAAAGGTAACAACTTCTGGTTCAACATGTTAAACTGTTAAAACCGGTTTGCATCTGCAAACATTTTTGAAATATTAGTATATAATATGTACATAGAAATATTACTTGAAATTCGATAAGGAAGAAACATACCGAAAAGCGGTTTGGACCCTTAAAACAATTAGTTCTGCCGATTTAGGCTTCTTTCGTCAAGAAATTTTATATCCAAGTTCTACTTTTCAGTAATAAATAAAAGTTTTCCTTCTTTTTCTCGCCAAAAATATGTTTTTGCTGACGTCTAATGTCGGTCTAATGTCGATATTTTTTGCCAATTAAAGTCTCGAAACTTTCGATATTACACCGAAAACTAAAAGTATCAAGTTTTAATGTAATATCTTCGGAATCTCGAAAAACTTTGCTTTTATCGTTTTAGCGTTTTGCGGGTTTATCGTGGTTTTTATCATCTTTCCGCAAAAGTTTTGTACACTGAAAAAAAATTTATTAAGTTTGAGGGTTTTCACCATTTCATTTAACAATTAGATACCTACTTATACAAATGATATTTATGTGTTTGAGTGTTGGTGACTATTTTGCTACGACGTTATTTCTATGGTTCCTTTAAAGTACTCCGCATTGGGGGCCACAACCTTCTTCGAACAGGTAAAGTGCGTACAATTAATTACTGGCTGAGTGCACGTCAATCAACTTCTGACGTCATTTTTGATTCGAGTCATGTCGTTGATTCAATCATATATTTTTTCAATTCTGTCAGGATTGAAATAAGCTTCAAAATAAACATTTCTTTTTTTAGAGAAGTAGAGTTTCCTTTCATTTTGTTAGATCCATCCCTAGACGCGTTTTGCCATATCATGGATCATCAGTAAAGTTAGGATCCGACAAAGGAAATAAGTAACTTAAAACTGCTTTAAGCAGTATTTGATGGAGCATACTAGTAAGCAGCAGCCAGCAGCTTCTTTTTTTGCTGAATATTGAGACGTATTGTCAGATATGTTCCAACTATAGTCTATTTCAGAAAGGTGTAGAGTAATAAAAGCTCATTAGGTATGCAATGGGACTACAAAGTGACCCAACGAATATTTAAGCCACTTTCATAATTTGGCTTTGATTTCATTGCAAAATTCTTTATTTTCATCAAGTGCAGGTAGTACCACCCGGGTTTGGGTAAATTTATGAGGTTTGCCTATTTTTATCCATTCATAATCACTGAAAATGGTGTGACAAAGGCGTGCATTATGTACATAGTATAAGGCACACTTTATTTTTTATTAAACATTATAATAAAAGTACAAAATAAGAAAAAACATTATACAGAAATTAAATTATAAAAAATCATAATATTCTTCGTCATCTGAAGAACTGTCATCTCCTCTTGACGTTATAATTAACGGGTCGACGGTTCGATCGATCAGGTGGTCAAGATCCTACATTTTCTCTTCTTCTTTAATGACATGATGGACTGCTTTTCGCCAGTTCTCTGGTGTCACTTTCTTAATGGCTTGATCAAACAGTAGCTTAATGTCTTTCATTTCGTAAAACGATGTTTGTGCAAATTTGCTATAGCATTTATTTGGTATTGTTCTAGAAGACCTAACATGTATAAACTGGTAATCATGCTAAAAAAATAGCTGTGTTTATGAAGTGGCCAACCAACCGGTTGGTTTAAGGTGGGGGTCGGGCGTTCGGCCCAAGCTTCCTATACTGCATCCTAGTGGCTTATTGTGCTCCCATATCTTCCTAGAAATTTGTTTCTTTTATAAGGTGGGTTATCCCCACATTGGATTCCTCCGAAGATTTTGAATCTTCTTCGGATCAGTGCTTTGCAGTTATATATTGTTATAGCTGGGTGCGCGTTAGAAGCAACATTCCAATTGATAGCTTTTGGAAGGTTTCCCAATTGTGGCCCTCGCTTGAGTTTGACCAGGTATCTTGTTCCATCGGGATAGGTGTTGTTGTTGCGCCCACCTGTCTGATGTTGCTTTCGTTGCCTGTTTTGATATGCCAAGGGCGGGTTCAGGGCCCCTAAGTTTTTGAGATGGCCCAGCTCTAGCCAGTTCATCGGCTTTTTCGTTGCCCGCTATAATGTGACTTTACAAAATTATCAAACAAAATCAAAGTTATTAATTTTTGATTCTATTGGTTCATTATTCTAAGGTGATGATCTGCGACTGACATGACGTGTCTGATGTGTTATCAGTGTCATCACTCATCATCAGTCAATGGCATAAAGGAGATATCTCCTAATGTAGCTATTTATTAAATCATCGTAGCTTCTTCCGGATTTCCGCAATACCCAGCAGTGCTGATATTAAAGTAATTATAATAATTAATTTTTAATATACTACATAATAATTAGTATCTATTACTTTAATTTGCTATTCTAATCTGGTGCGTGTAAATACAATACAAAAATAGACCACATTTTCGTATAAACATGAACGAAAACTGCTTGTCACCATAAAAATTAACGCTTCTAACACGCAATCTTGAATGCAATTAAGAAAGTTTATTTTTGTCCGCAGACTTGTCATTAGCAGCTTTTATAAAGATTGAATTAATTTGTTTTATATTATATTTTTCCCATATAAGATTTCGCTAGATTCTCGATTATTTTTAAACCAACATTAGATTTAAAGTATATGCAAAAAAATATCACTTTGGCATAAGTATAGTTTGGTTTTTCATATTTTCATAGATTACCTAAATCAAGACAAACCATTCAATTTAAAAATTTTACCACCCACAATTTTGGACTCGAGTCCAGATCTGTAACGAGTTAAGCCAAACGTTGTAGTGGGTAAACATCTATCAAGCGTGACCATCCGTCTAAAGTCACTTCGCTTCTCGGCGTTTACAGCGAAGCCTGCCACCTCGCTTCTTCCATTTAGGTGGAATGTCTAGGTTTACTTAGTTTGTGATATATTTTTCTTAAAAAACTAAACATAATCAAACTGATTGCAGTGATGGATATACTTAGTAATCTAGATTGAATAAATTATAATTTTAGAAAAGAAGATTTATTTTATAAAAAGCTATTGATATGATTTTTCCTATAGTCTATTTCAGAAAGATGTAGAGTAATAAACATTAGGTGTGGAAAGTGACTACAAAGTGACCCAACGAATATTTAAGCCACTTTCATAATTTGGCATTGATTTCATTACAAAATTCTTTATTTTTATCAAGTGCAGGTAGTACCACCCGGGTTTTGGCCAATTTATGGGTTTAGCCTATTTTTATCCATTCACAAACACTTAAAATGGTGTGACAAAGGCGTGCATTATGTACATAAAATAAGGTACAATTATTTTTTAATAAACATTATAAAAAAAATACAAAATACATTATATAGAAAATAAATTATAAAAAATCATATTATTCTTCGTCATCTAAAGAAATGTCATATTTCATAAAACGATGTTTGTGTAAATTTGCTATAACTAATAGTGCCTTCTTTATCAAATTATCTTCTTTTTTTCTTTAATACCTAGTTATTATAACTAATTTAATGCACAAAATTTACCTGTGCCTATGGCCAACACCGAAATTGCGCCGATCTGGACTGAATTTCCTATTTTATTACTCTACACCTTTCTGAAATATACTATTATATAAAAGAACCTCTTGAGCAGATCCGGCTGTAGCCAGTTCATCTACTTTTTCGTTGTCCGCTATCCCCGAGTGACCAGGATCCCATAGGAGTTCAACCCTGTTGTTCCTTGCTGCTAGATTTTTCAGGTCGTTTAGGCACTGCGTTTGTCATGCCATGTTCTTTGATATCGATATCTAGCCAACATCAGGCAAGTCTTAATAAAAAGAAATGTCCTAAACTGGACTGGTCATCAAAATCATGTCTTCATCAGGGGCAAGTCATAATTCGGTGGATGACAACATTGGACTCGTATTTTAGTTATTTTAGTATATCTGTATTATTAGAGGTAGATTTAAAAAATAAAAGAAAATACACTATACAGGTAAAAATAAATTACGCACGCTTTAAAGTCAATTGTTCATCTGATTTTTTATGTTTTCTTACCATTTCGTCTCGGTTAAGTTATAAGATCTTTTATTTACAACTTTTATTATATCATAGTCATCTGAGGAACCTAAAGTGTTAGCGAATCATGTAATTGTGTTTTTAATATAATGATAATTTACCTCACATATTATATAGAACCAATCAGAACGCAAATTTTCATAGCAACCACCTTGGTAACGTGGTCTTACCCGATAAGACCTACCGCTAGCTCGGTAAGACCACAGTAGCTTTTTGTTAAACAAAGAGTAATTTATTTTAAGAAATCAAGTTTAATAAATAAATATTATAACCCCTACAAAATAAAAGTGACACACAACACTATTTGAGGTGATTTTAGGGCATAAACTTAACTTAATTTTGACATTTTTAAAGAAATGTTTCATGCCAAATGTATGCAAGATTAAACCCAGTTTGCTTTGCTTTGACGTGAGCTTAAGAAATCTTGGCGTTTTCATGGCAACCGTGATGAAAATAAGCGAATTTGATTTTTGACGTTTTACGCGTCTGATTTAGTCTTGGATTCTTAATTAATTGTTAGTTGTGGCACGTTTATAAACTTAAAAGTAAATCATAATGATGTGTTTGCATATTTTCCTTTATCACAAACGGCTTTTATTTCGGGTTCAGTAAATTATTCAATAAAATACACCTCTAGAAGCGGCGTCTTATCTTCATACCGTTGTTTTTCAATCGAAACTAGATTTTCTAAGTAAATTTTCACTCAATATAATTTTTACTTATAATCAAAGATGAGACCCTCGACCTAAAGCTCTCGGGATCTTATCAGATTATAAGAAAAAATTATATTTCGTGAAAATTATCAGAAAATCGATTTCTTGTAAAAAACAGCGGTATTACCGATAAGACGCCTCCTCTATCGGTATATTACTGTTTAAAATTTATTAGTACAACTTTGTTTTACTGTATCCCATGGTAACAACCATAACAACAAGAAAATCTGATACATTACCGATGCCCTTAATACGATTGTAGTAAAAATCTAAATAAAAAATATGACATTACCATCAACGTTTATTTTCCAATTTTCTTGGGATTCTCCTAATGGTATATACGGGCCAAAACTCTTGCAAAAACCGGAAATGTTACGCTTTTCCCCTATTTTTACATCTAATTTAAAAAAAGAAAATGCCTTTTTTGCCCATATCTTTCCGACATCTAATAAGGGCTTTTGTACAAAAAGAAATGGGGCTTTTGACTTTCGACGCTTTCCTTGGTGTAATTTTCTAACAACCCCATATCCTATTCAAAGCGTCGCCGAAAACTATCCAGCGAATTTTGTAATAGTGCACCCCATTCAAGAATTACTTTCCCTAACTTCTATATCCGAACACAACACAGGGACTGACTCGGTTCACGGAACAAAATCAACACTAATATTAAGATTAATACGCTTTTATCGTATCATTGAAGATTAAGTCATTTTTATATGATTTCTTTATTAATAATTATTAACATCATAAACGTACTAAAACCTACATAACACCTTAGTTACTCATAATACATTAGTTACCATAATTTAATACGTTAGTTACGAAAGCATAATACGTTACATACCAAATAATATTAGAACTATTTTTCATGAACATGTAAAACAATATTTTGACAGTTTTCAAATTTGATGGATACACCTTTGTCTTTAACGTCCACGATCTTAGGTATGCCCTCTGAAGACTGATTAATGACCGAGCAAGCACTCCTTTCGATTTCGTGCGGTTCCCCAGTGCTTAATCCACTGCCGGAAACATCGCCGATTTGAATTTTGGAAGCAATGGAAACTTTCTGGGTCACACTTTCTTCTAAATACCCTCTAGCAACCTTCGCCGATTCCCATCCACCAAGTTCTTGTAGGTCTAATATATCTCCTCCAGCATTAACGAGAAAATTTGCCGAAGATCTTCTAACGCAGTGACCAGTATACAAATTAGGATTTTCAAGTGAGAGATACTTAGCTATTTTTTGAGGTATTTTAGAGAAGAAGTGAATGCCGCAGAGCTGTACCGTACATTTTCCTTTTCTATATGATATAAACAATCTTTGGTGAGTGACATGGTCTGGCCTTAACATTGCGTACTTTTTAAATAAAAGCACAGGATTGACTTCGCCGTCAAATATCACAGCGAAAATACTTTTCTTGTGGGTTTTTAAGTCGGGAATAGTAACAATCAGCTTGTCCTCTAAAACGTCAATATCTTCCGTGGTCATCTTCGCTAATTCATTAGTTCGACAGGCTCCTCCAATTCCAATTAAAAAAGCCACTTTCATCATTAAAAACTTCTCGTCTGAGGCAGAACACACAAATTCGTTGACTTGTTCTCTTGTAAATACTTTTGATTTTTTTGCTCTATATCCAACATTTTTCTTCTTGATGAAACGTATTAAGGCGCCGTATTTGTCGATTTCCACTCTTTCCTTCAGTTCTAAAGTCGCTCGTAACATGGAATATTTCGGCCATAAGGATGAAGCAGAATATTCCTCAGAGAGTTTTGCGAAATACGCCAGCGATACCGTTTCTTCTGCACCATGAACATGTACTTTGTTTCGCCACTCACAAAACTGCCGATATTCTTTTTCATAATGGATTTTAGATTTGTCCGAAAGCAAGTTCAACCTTATAATGTTGGCTGTAGCTAATATATCGTCAGGAATATCAAAATCTTGCATGATTTTAATGATGACTTTTTGAAATGCCAAAATGAAATGACATAAAACCTTGTTTTTTTTTCGCATCGCCGTTGTCAATGATACGATAAAGCTTTGAATACAACTCGATTATTAGCGATTTAACACCGTCTCGGACATTGCGGGTGACTCGGCTGTTGCCTCGTCACCTAGTAATGTCCTTGACTATTATAAATCGCATAATCATTTCGTTATATCAATAGCTATATTCAAGTGTATGCTAGTTTTACCATTTCTCAAATAAAATATTACTTGATTTTAATCAGTGGCGGCTCGTGACCTGTTAAAAATACAGTGCTGCAGAGCGTAGTCTCAACAATAAAAATTTAAAAACATAAAAACTCCGCTTCTATACAGGGTCCTGCACCTCACCTCCCGTCTTCTATAGCTCACTTATAAATTAAGTTAGTATTTTGATATTTTGCAGACTTTACCTGTATCCGACGGCGCATTTTAGGAAAATATTTTTGTTTATACAGGGTGTTCCAAAAAAGCGTGACATCATAAGGATCTATTTTTTTAGATTATATGCCATAAATATTCTTACTTTTTTGGATGTCTCTTATAGTTGCCTACATACCTCCAAAATTTTAATAAAATCGGTTTGGTATTATTGGCGAAAAAAAAATAAACACTAAGAAAAATCAGTTGTGCACCACTGCACTGGTTTTAAAAATTAATAAAAAATAAAAATAATCCCTCGTTATTAAAATTATACAAAGGTTCCTAATAAATAAGGGAACAGTCTCGTTAACCAAGTTTGATTAATACGAATTGTACAGGGTGTTCAAAGTTTAGTGTCAGACTTTGCAAACTTTAAATCAATTTAATTTTCTTATGTTAAATTGGAACCTCTGTATATTATTATGTCATTCGATGCAGAATTAAAAATTAAACATTTGTTCTAATTAATAATAAAATAATATCTACGAGCTCTTCTTGGTTGTATTTCATCACAAAAAATAATAGGTATAGCTTAAATAATTAATATCTAATAATCCAACAATATTAATAACTAAAGTCAAAATGGGCTTTTGTCACTTTGATACCAATAAATTGTTTTGCAAAGCCACTTTCGATATTTATTTATAATAATGACTGGTGGAATAGTTGATAAAATGAGTTTTCTGCAAGTAAGTCTTGATGCGATAGGGTTGTCATTAGAATAAATGTTTGATTTTTAATTCTGCATCGAATGACATAATAATATACAGAGGTTCCAATTCGACATAAGAAAATTAAATTGCTTTAAAGTTTGCAAACTTTGACATTAAACTTTGAACACCCTGTACAATTCGTATTAATCAAACTTTCTTAACGAGACTGTTCGACCTTATTTATTATGTACCTTTGTATAACTAATTATTATAATTAACGAGGCATTATTTTTATTTTTTATTAACTTTTAAAACCAGTGGTGCAAAACTGATTTTTCTAGTTTTTATTTTTTTTCACCTATAATACTGAACCGATTTTATTAAAATTTTAGAGGTGTGAAGGCTATAAGAGGCATCCCAATAAGTAAGAATATATGTAGGTAGCATGTAATCTAAAAAAATAGATCCTTATGACGCCACACTTTTTTGGAACACCCTGTATAAACAAAAATATTTTCCTGAAATACGCCCTAGGACACAGGTAAAGTCTGCAAAATATCAAAATCCTACCTTAATTTATAATAAAATTAATTTAAAATATTCTCACCCATGCAGTTTGGCCTTTTCAGTGAGATGTACTAAATTTCTAAATAATCAACACCACCAAAAGGTACACACACAAAACAAAATAGACTATTTTTTGTTACTGAGTATTCACCTGAAGACGACTGGCGATACTTACCAGTTAACACGTTGTGATTCAAAATTATGACAATGAAAGTAAAGTCTAAAACTCTTCTTTCCTTTCTTTAAAACTCTTCTGTCATTCTATACCATATTTTGTTTCACAGCCACAGATTCGCCCGCATTTTTCATATATTTTTTTGCGAAATTTTCTGGTATAACTTTTTTCTCTGCATGTGGAAGATGCTTCACTATTTAACTTAGCCATAGGACGTCCGTCTCGTTTAATTTCAAGTTTTTCGTCAAAATCTTCAAAAGTCCTTATATTTTTAAATTAAATCCGTTTTTCAATTTTCGAAAGGAAGTTCAAAATAAAGTAATTAACTCAAAGACACAAAATACAGACCGACAAACGCTGTGTAATACCACGTCACGGCTAGACTAAAAATTTTGCAGCTCTTAAAACTATAGAAGATATCCCGGCCTAGAAACAATTTTTTAGTGCATATGTATAATAAAAGAAGTTTTTTACAACAACCTATTTTTAAGAGGAGCGTTCCAATTTTTATTTTATTTAAGGGGATCCTTACTTTTACAAACATATATACTAAAAAGAGTTTAAAAAATAAATTATAACTAAACTAGTTATTTAATGTTATAGAAAAAAATACAGGGTGATTCTCGGGGTGATTCCTAAGTTATTACTTCTCTTTCAGCTGTGTACAGAAGGTATTAAAGTAACCAACATTTTTAAATACCTTTTTTCAAAAAACTCAAAAATAAGGTACTTACATTCATTTATTACACTATGGATCAAATACGGTTCTGCCTAATTTGCCCGTTGAATAACATTAAGAAAACTTCTGGGTGTAGGATGAGCCTGCAAGGGAAAGCGTACTGCGTATAATCTCGAAGCAGTAGCTGCACTTTGACGACACATACCGTTAATTAGCACCAGATCTACTAGTTCCTTGTTTTCAAATTTTACCATTTTTACATGTCATCAGTTAAAAATTAACTTGCTTCAGAAAAACACACCGCAGCGGATTGCCAAATAACTCACTACCGACTTGGAAATTGCATGACTAAATGACTAAAAGTATAGCAGGCTACGTTTTGATGACAAGGCCTGCACTTAGATTTTTTACTTCTGTATCTCGCCTATTTTTAAGTTTTTTGAAAAAGGTATTTGAAAATGTTGTTTATTTTAATGCCTTCTATACATAGCTAGAAAAGAAGTATCAACTTAGAAATCGCCCTGTATATGTTGCACGTACACAGAAAAAAAACTCTCATTTTAAGATTATCTATGGCATTAAAAATAATAAACGCTTTTTTCAGACTTTTTATTAAAAAAATATTATTAGGCCAAAACGAGCCTCGACAGATGAGTGCCCTTGTTGGAAAAATTGTATTTGTCGTATTTGCCAATTACTTATTGTATTCTACTACTTTTTATGAACCTTTTAATAGAAGTTTTAGAATGAAAAATTCTACAAGATAAGATATTAAAATATAGGGTGTTCCATTTAAAAAAATTCAAAAGTAAATTAATTTTAAAATGTAAAATGTTGAGAATGTTTGTAGATATCCCCTGTAAAAAATATGGAATAAAAAATATTGGTTCTAAAGTCTTAAATTAGTCTTTGTGTTTCATGCCGTTGATACTTCTTTTTTGGCCGTGTATAGACGGCATTAAAATAAACAACATTTTTAAATACCTTTTTTTTTTAGACTTAAAAATAGGCGAGATACAGAAGTAAAAATTCTAAGTGCGGGCCTGGTTATAAAAACGTAGCATTTGTTTTATTAGTAATGCAATTTACGGGTCGGTGGTCAGTTATTTGGCAATCCGCTGCGGTGTGTTTTTCTGAAGCAAGTTAATTTTAAATTGGTGACACGTGAAAATGGTAAAATTTGAAAACAATGAACTAGTAGATATGGTGCTAATTTACAGTGAGTGTCGTCAAAGTGCTTCAAGATTATACGCAGAACGCTTTCCCTTGCGGGCTCATCCTACACCCAGAAGTTTTCTTAATGTTATTCAACGGGCAAGTTAGGCGGGACCGTATTTGATCCATAGTGTAATAAATGAATGTAAGTACTTACATAATTTTTGAGTTTTTTTAAAAAAAGGTATTTGAAAATGTTGTTTATATATCTTCTATACACAGCTAATAAAGACGTATCAACTTAGGAATCATCCTATATTTCAAATTTTAAGGTTTTTCTTCCAAAAATGAATTTTTCAAATCAGTTGACAACATTGTAAAATAAATAAAAACTATGTTTGCCACGATACGCCGAATTTCGAGTAAAATTTAAAAATGCAAAATTCTACAGGGTGCTCTTAATAATCATGGAATAATCAAATTAATTCAGGAGCAATAATTATATTTGCAATATTTTAAATTATTATGCAGTATTTATATCCATCCATCCAAACTTTTTAATTAAAATAATAAGATGTAAATTTGGCAACAAACGTAAATAAAGCAAAGAGTCCGGTTATGAGTAGATCTGCAATCTCGCTCCGAGAAATCGGAGTAAATAGATCTCACTCGACGGCTTTCCAGAGTTGTAAATAGAACAGGCTCAGATTGACTCCGCGACCTCAATTGAACATAAAAGAATGCGGATAGAGCGCATCTAGGAAAATATCGTATGCAGAACACATAATACAGGGTCCTGCGCCTCACCTCCCGTCTTCTCTAGCTCACTTATTAATTAAGCTAGGATTTTGATATTTTGCACAATTTACCTGTATCCTAGGGTGCATTTCAGGAAAATATTTTTGTTTATACAGGGTGTTTCAAAAAAGTGTGACGTCATAAGGATATGTTTTTTTAGATTACATGCCATATATTTTCTTACTTATTTGGATGCATCTTGTAGTTGCCTACATACCCCTAAAATTTTAATGAAATCGGTTCAGTATCATAGGCGAAAAAAAATAAAAACTAAGAAAAATCAGTTTTGCACCACTGGTTTTAAAAATTAATAAAAAATAACAATAATGCCTCGTTATTAAAATTCGACAAAGGTACTTAATAAATAAGGTCCTAAAGTCTCGTTAACCAAGTTTAATTAATACGAATTGTACAGGGTGTCCAAAATGTAGGATTGCAAACTTTAAAGCAATTTATTTTTCTTATTTCAAATTGGAACCACTCTATATTATTATGTAATTCGATGCAGAATTAAAATTCAAACATTTGTTCTAAATACAACCCTATCGCAATTTCTAACGCATTAAGACTTATTTACAGAAAACTCGTTTTATCAACCTTTCCACTAGTCATTATTATATAATAAATATCAAAGGTGGCTTTGAAAAACAATTGATTGATATTAAAGTTTATTGTAGTGACAATAACTCATTTTGACTTTAGTTATTTTATAATTTCAAATATTGTTAGATTAGTTTTAATTATTTAAGCTATATTATTTTTTGTGATGGAATACAACCAAGAAGAGTTCGTAGATATGATTTTCATATTAGGAGCATACTAAAATAATTTTTATTTGTCTTTTTAGTAAACTTTAATATCAATAAATTGTTTTTCAAAGGCACCTTTGATATTTATTATATAATAATGACTGGTGAAATAGTTGATAAAATGAGTTTTCTCCAAATAAGTCTTAATGCGTTAGAAATTGCGATAGGGTTGTAATTAGAACAAATGTTTGAATTTTAATTCTGCATCGAATGATATAATATTATACAGGGGTTCCAATTTAAAATAAGAAAAATAAATTGCTTTAAAGTTCACAAAGTTTGACACTAGACTTTGGACACCCTGTACAATTCGTATTAATCAAACTTGGTTAACGAAACTGTGAGACCTTATTTATTAAGTACCTTTGTATAATTTTATTAACGAGACATTATTTTTAATTTTTAAAACCAGTGGTGCAAAACTGTTTTTTTTTTGTTTTTATTTTTTTCGCCTATAATACTGAACCGATTTCATTAAAATTTTAGGGGTATGTAAGCAACTACAAGATGCATCCAAATAAGTAAGAAAATATATGGCATGTAATCTAAAAAAACATATCCTTATGACGTCACACTTTTTTGAAACACCCTGTATAAACAAAAATATTTTCCTGAAATGCGCCCTAGGATACAGGTAAAGCCTGCAAAACGTCATAATCCTAACTTAATTAATAAGTGAGCTACAGAAGACGGGAGGTGAGGCGCAGGACCCTGTATACATACACTATAATACAAGCAGCCGCAGGAAGCAAGAAGATACCTATCGTGCGCTTCAAAATAACCTGAACCTGGGCCCGTGACGCTTGCGCAGTAAGGAAAAAATTACGCAACCGACACGATATCTAATAGATCGTAAACAGAATTGGCTTACCGTTGTTTGTATTTTTATTCGTCGCCATCTTTTGTTTCGTTCGTTCGTGTGTGGTTATAATTTTCCAAGTTTTGGGGGTTAATATTCATAAAACTTTACTTTAGATATTTTTTTCTGTTAGTTTGTAAGTTGTTAGTCGTTTCCATATTTTTTACGTTGTATTCGTTCGGATGTTCGGTGTGTGATTGTGGATATTATTTTTAAGTTTTGGATGCGAATTTAGGAATAAAACTTTACCAGACATTTTGTTATTGTTAGCGACTTGTGTCTCAAGATGGTTAGAAAAAAGGGCATGATCTTTTTTTGCACGACTCGCGGTTCAATACCAGGAATAAGGTGTATCAGGTATGTAAAATATTGGTTACTTAGTGTTATATTTGACCATAAACTATACACACCCGAACTAACGGGTGAATTTAAATAAAAACTTGTAAAAATAGTTTGATTGTCGGTCCTGTCAAATGTTTACATCAAGAAGCAAATTTCCGAACTGCGCAAACTCAACGGACCCTGATCATCAGCCTACAGTGGTGTCATCATTAAATTATGGTATTAGCAATATAGTGTATGTATTTAAGTGATGCAGAACGATAGAGCGCATCGAGGAAAATATCGTATGCAGAACGCAGTATAGTTTATTTCACGTATGCTTTTAATGGCCGGTGATAACATACATTATTTCTAGTAACATTCATTTTACAGAACCAAATATTTGATTTGGGTCAGACTGGTGTTCCTGTAATAGAAAATAGTAATAATAATAAATAAACAATATACAGGGTTGTTTTCGGCTTGAAAAACCAATGCGAGTTAGCGCTGCCTAGCTGGACTCCTGTAATTGTGACGAATGTCTTTACAGGTGATTTCCTCTTAACATTTTTACTTATTTCTATAACTTGAAGAAATAGTCCATACTTAAAGTGGAGTGGAAATTTAGAAGGTAAGAAATAAGTCCACAAAGTCTTCCTCCACTGTTATATTATAGAAATATTTTAAGCATCTTCTCTACATGTTTCGAACGCAGAAGCATTCATCTTCAGGAGAATAAATAAAAGAAGAAAAACCAGTAGATATCACCCTAACTGAGCAACATAATTGTAGGTTCGATGTAAAAATGAGTAGAACGGTGAGAAAACAGGAACACACGTTGCATTGTGAGAAAGAAAAATATGTGGGTTTAAGGCTTAAGGCACTATAAAAAATTTTAAAGGTAGAATGAAAAGTTTGACATCTTTGTGTGAAAAAACTGTCGAAAGATGAAATTGAAGTGAATGGGAATAATCATTTAGGCAAAAGAAAATTGTTGGCTAGTCATTTGAGAAAAGTGTGAGGATGATGACTATTAAAAATTTATTAAAATGTAATCCTAACTAGATGGAAGCCTCATGTTGGTTTACGAGTAAAAGTAGTAGAAAAAGTGAATTTTATTAGATTTATTCATTTTAAAAGACTTTTTAGGGAAATTTTTTTTTGCTCGACCGCTACCGCGTTCGTTTCTAAAAAGACCAGTGACGATTATACAATTCTCACTAACTAGATTTGTTAAAGTAAACTTAAAATAGAGTTACTTCCATGCTGTTGCTATTAAATTTAATATTGTTATAGTATACCATGTATATCGTTAAAATATGACAATCTCGGAATCCCGGGATCCCGGAAGGAAAACCTGTCTGGAAAATACCGCGATTAGATTTGTAATCCCGGAATAAATACAGATTTCTTATGCATATAATCATTCAGCCCACAAGCGTAAAATCTGAAAGATGTTTCTCTTCTGCAGGGTTTTTATGTAATAAAATACGTTCAAGGCTGGGAGATGAAACAAACTTTATAGACGTGCGGTATTTTCCTTAAAATTTATAAACCTTAAAATTATTTGTTGTTATTTAGAACACACTTTTTTAAGTTCGTTCAGAAGTTTTTTTTGTTAAATTTTGTGTTTTAAGTTAATACAGTAAAAGTTTTTGAATGTTATCTTATTTTGGGATCGGGATCCCGGTATTAAAAATCTCAAAAATTATAAAATAAAGGGATTGATAACCATTGCTCCTTCTCTTATGCAGTAGTCGGAGAAAAAAGAATATTGTGCATGGTAAGATAGAACAAAATCTTAAATCCGTCACTGTATTAGTATTATGGTTTTCAATGTGTGCAAGGAAGAGGGAGAATCCGCAATATTTACTGTGTGTTCTCTACAAAAGGCTTGGAAACGCCAGGATCAATAAACAAATGTCCGGCGTTCAGAGTTGGAATGGACTGAATGAGTTTTTATTATCGAAGTTGGACAATTTTTTGCAAATTTAAAAAAGGGTTGAGTGTCTAAAACTGTAAGACTTGAAATAGAGCGTTTTCGGTGTAAATATATAGTAGCGATAAACAATTGGGTTATGATTTTGCTGCGCTGCTGAACTTGGGCGATATTGTTTACGACAGTATTTTCTTGATGTAAATTTATGTCTATTTTTTCAAAATTATAACAAGTATTAGATGCCAACTTGGATATTTCCGATGTTTCCTCTTATATCACGCGATTTTTTTTCGAAAGCCCGCCCGTGCGCCTGATGCACTTAGGCTACGTTGACCGATTATGCTCACTGTGTGTGGTTGTTAAATCCACTTCGTCCTCCCAGTTACTTGCACTTGTTTGTCAGGTTTGTAGGTCAACTGAGGAGAGAGTAAGGATGTCCTCTGGTTCCAGTTTTGGTTGCCCGAGTATTTGTTTCCTCTTCCGATCAAGTGACTCGCAATGGCAAACTATGTGCAATCTGCAGTTAAGGTCTCCACTGTACAGTTGCATTCTGTGCAGAATCGCGCGCAAAATTGCTTATCCATCTCAAATAATCGACAAGCAATCCGATGCGCACCTACCTGACTAATGTCTCGAGTACCAGACTTCACTAATCTGTTATGAGCTCCAATCGAAATTATATTTATATACACCGTGTGCGCGGATGGAGTCCCTAGTCCCCAAGAGGGAAACAATCTTTATTATTCATTTTACAACTAAAAGTCATTGTTTATAAAAAGTTCTGCTTATTGAGAAAATGAATTCATGATAAAACCTTTTAGATCAGATGTGTGTGAATAAATTAGGAAAACAAAAAATAAAAATGGTTCAAGAGAGAAGTACAATTATTTATTACTTTTAAAAAACATTTTATAAAAAAAAAATATTTATAAACTAGAATAAAGACTAAATAAAAATTCCGAAGCATAAATTCAAATAGGTATTTAAAAATTAATAAGGGTTTTTACATAATTAGTTGCATTTTACAAAAAAAAAAACAACATAGCCGATTTTGTTTACATTTTTTAATAAATCTGTGAGTATTCTGATTTCGTGAAGGTATTTTCAAAAATGTTAACCAAAGAAGAGCGTATTTATTTAATACAATGTTACGGTATTGAAAACATGCCTTATCAATACGTGTAAAAAAAGCATTACGAAATTTTTTAAAAAAATTTAATGAAACCGGGTGACGACTGTGAAGAAATCAAAGAAAAGATACGATGAAAATGTCGCAGCTACATTATAAGCAATAGATTCATTTTAGAAAGCCCGAAATTATCTTTAAGGAAACGTGCATAAACAGTGGATTTAAGCAAAAGTGAATTACACACAATTTTTAAAGATAACAAAATTATACCGTTTAAGCCAAAGCTGCGGCATATACTTCAACTTATAGATGAAGAGAGACGTTTAAAGTTTTGTTCATGGATAAGTAAAAAGTTCCGTGAAAACCAAAGATTTCACAGATTTATTTTTTTTACTGATGAATCCACATTTAGCACAAACTGGCACGTATTTTCCCAAAATAGTCGTCATTGGGCTTACGAGAATCCTTAATATGTAATAAACAAACGAAGTCAACGTTACAAAAAGGTTTGTAATGTATGGTGTGGATTTTTTTTATTGGATCGGATATAGAGGGAAATTTAAACCAGCACGCGTATTTGAACATTTGGAACATTTTGTATAGAGTTGAGAAGTTAGAGGTTAGAGGAAACAATTCCAGTGTATATTTGAAATTTCAATAGACACTAATTTTTGATCTGGAGTTTATAATATAATATTTTCTCTGTGTAACTCTCACCCCGCCCAAAAAATTTGCTGATGTGCAACCGTCATTACATATTTTGTTTATATTGTTATTTATTCTAAATACAAGTTTGCTTGTTTAGTAGTATCAATTTATCAACAAAACCTGATAAGATTATACAGTTGGTTATCTACTGCGAGTGTTCTTTTTTAAATAACAGGTGCTATAATATAGTAAAGTTTTTATAAGTTTGTATTCTTTTTTCGTTAATTTTTAACGCATTAATAATAATTAGAGATTGAAAAAAAGGAACAGACGGTATGTGAGAACATTTTTTTACATACTTACGCTTTTTTTTGCTATTTATAGTTTTATTAAAGGCTTAAACCATCCCTTTCAATTCTTTACTAGTTCGTCTTATTTAAAATTAACCTATTTATTACTCCCGCTGCCCCGCTGTCTCTGAATTTCCCCAAATTGAGACATTCGATTTAGTTTAGGTTCAAAGATTTTGTAAGACGCATTATTTTCTTGTGCAAAATAATTTTTGTTGGACGAGTCGGACCTATATGGGTGATTCTCTGGATAGAGGCACTTTTAGACGATCGCCGAAAAAATAAATTTTTAACGTTTTTTTTGGCTTTTCGATCAGTAAAACCGAATTTCGTGTAGAATAACCATAACCATTTTTTTTTTAATTTTTAAATCCGATTGGGCCAGATGGCCAGGTAGATGCCGACTAAGCTGTTTGATGTCGGCAAGAAGATATTTAAAAATGTTGTTTATTTTAATGGCTTCTATACACAGCTAAAATAGCAGTATCAACTTAGAATTCACCCTCTAGATTCTTTATATTTGTGAAAAATGGACTACATAAAATTATTGTTAATTGTTGCACGCTTCACAAGGAAATAAACGTTATTTGGCGGTTTTTAATAGCAATATATTCTTTTTCGCGAGGACATACAGGGTCCTGCGCCTCACCTCCCATCTTCTGTAGCTCACTTATTAATTAAGTTAGGATTTTGATATTTTGCAGACTTTACCTGTATCCTTGGGCGCATTTCAGGAAAATATTTTTGTTTATACAGGGTGTTTCAAAAAAGTGTGACGTCATAAGGATATGTTTTTTTAGATTAAATGTCATATATTTTCTTACTTATTTGGATGCATCTTGTAGTTGCCTACATACCCCTAAAATGTTAATGAAATCGGTTTAGTATTATAGGCGAAAAAAAATAAAAACTAAAAAAAATCAGTTTTGCACCACTGGTTTTAAAAATTAATAAAAAATAAAAATAATGCCTCGTTATTAAAATTATACAAAGGTACTTAATAAATAAGGTTTAAAGTTTGTTAAAGTACAAAAGCCCATTTTGACTTTAGTTATTTTATAATTTCAAATATTATTAGATTAGTATTAATTATTTAAGCTATATTATTTTTTGTAATGGAATACAACCAAGAAAAGCTCGTAGATATGATTTTCATATTAGGAGCATGCTAAAAGAATTTTTATTTGTCCTTTTAGTAAACTTTAATATCAATAAATTGTTTTTCAAAGCTACCTTTGATATTTATTATATAATAATGACTGGTGGAATAGTTGATAAAATGAGTTTTCTGCCAATAAGTCTAAATGCATTAAAAATTGCGATAGGGTTGTAATTAGAATAAAGGTTTGAATTTTAATTCTGCATCGAATGACATATTAATATACAGGGGTTCCAATTTGAAATAAGAAAAATAAAGTGCTTTAAAGTTTGCAAAGTTTGACACTAAACTTTGGACACCCTGTACAATTCGTTTTAAGCATTAATCAAACTTGGTTAACGAAACTGTGAGACCTTATTTATTAAGTACCTTTGTATAATTTTATTAACGAGACATTATTTTTCATTTTTATTAATTTTTAAAACCAATGGTGCAAAACTGATTTTTTTTAGTTTTTATTTTTTTTCGCCTATAATACGGAACCGATTTCATTAAAATTTTAGGGGTATGTAGGCAACTACAAGATGCATCCAAATAAGTAAGAAAATATATGGCATGTAATCTAAAAAAACATATCCTTATGACGTCACACTTTTTTGAAACACCCTGAGCTACAGAAGGAGGTGAGGCGCAGGACCCTGTATGTACATCTTAAAAAATAGTTACGTACCTACATATTGTTGTACACACCTTTCTGAAACCACCTAAAGGATAAGAAAAAAAGTTTGCAAAGTACAGAATGTTGAGCTAATCATAAAAAATATAGTGTTTAGTTTACACGTAATAAAGCTCCCCTATCACTAAAATTAATTGCTTTGGGCAAACGCAAATAATTATAACATCATTGTATTATACGCTTATTGAGGAAAACTTATCCTTATTACACAAAAAAAACTTTTATATTGTCCGCAAAGTAAACATAATAATCATTGTTAAATCACACGGTAAGTGCAGCTAATTGTCAGAATTAATCAATTTTGGTTAGTAGAATTGGCTTATCTGATCGAGTTTGAAGGCAGCGTGGCAATCTAAAATTCTAACACAGTCTTGTCTAGCTTAGTAGTCCCATAGACGGTACCAAGCCTATACTCCAAGAGTCTAGTGGGCGTTTTGCCATAGGCATGAAGCAGAATTTGACACAGCTATGCCTGAGTGGTTGGCCTATGGGCCCCAAAATGAAAGCCTAAATAAATTACAAGTAATTAATAAGAATTCGAAGATAAATTAGTGTCAAAAAAGTGTTTAAGTAATGAAATACAAAATACAGTTTTTTTTATATAATTTTCGCATTTCCTTTAAAAGGATATGCTCAACAACTAAGAGGATTAATATGATATATCAAATAATACTTCTATTAACAGGTACCTTTCTTTTTAAATCTAACCTTTCAAAATATAAAACCTAAAACTTTCCCTATTGAATAGTGATGTAAAAAACCCGTTTTTTTACCACCTGAAAAAAAAACGTGAAAAAAAACCAATCCACGTTTTTTTTTCATAAAGGCACCATTAAAAAATCCCGTTTTTTGATAACTGTGATAGAATAATAGGTTTTATTTTATGTTCCTGTTCAGTAAACCAAAGAGCATAGCGCATATAAAGAGTATTTACTGTTGTTACTGTATGTTATAGGTCACCCTTTTTCTTTTTACATTGTTTGCATAGTACAACAACAAGGGTTTTGTGTTATTTTTCTTTATAAGTTGATGGTTTATGTTGGTTTTTTTCTTTAAATATATGTTTATTGACAAATGTAAACATATTTTTGTGTTGATTGCACGTTATTTAAAAAAACTCAACAAGATAATACAGATTTTTAATTATTGTGAAAAAAAACGCAATTTAGAAAAAAACATACCCCTATGTTTAAAAAAAAGAAACGTCGAGTTTGGAAAAAAAACGTCAACTTTTTTTTCATTTACATCACTACTATTGAATAACCTAAACTAAAATAAAACGTAACAAGTTTTTACGGTATTTAAATTTTTACGGTATTTAAATGTCGGTTGTTAAACAAATTTAAAAAATTCCTATTTGTTGCACAGTTAATCGACCACACGGTATATTTAGTTGACATTGTTTTTAATTAAATTTTTTTGTGAGAACTTGCAAACCAGCAAAAAAGATCTTCTGGCAACATCGTTAAAACTTCGACGTGAAAAAGAGGGTGGAGAATTATATGCAAGGGAGTTTTAGACATACAAATGGAACAATGATGGCGTTAAATATTTAGAAGTCCATTTAGCTGTTGGTGGTCTCTGAATTGGTGTACGCATACTGTGCACGGAGAGCGAAGGGCAAACACAAATGCCGTTTATCCTGTTAATATTAAAATAATTGTTTTTTGTATAAATTCGGTCTGTATTTGCTCCGGCAAAATTGAATATTTTAATTTTAAAATTGCCCAGGAAGTCGGCAGAATTATGGTAAATAAATTATGCGAATTATTAAATTTTTCCAAAATAGCATAAGAGATTTCTGCAATAGACGCGGCAACGTTGGCGCTCGTAGTAACGGTAGAGCAGGAGCGGGACCAGAATATTTGCAAGGGGCGAATGACATGAATTAATGTGACGTCCAAATTAATAAATGCTATATGTATACAGGGTGATTCCTAAGTTGATACTTAAAAATAAGGTACTTACATTCATTTGTTACATAATGGATCAAATACGTTTCTGCCTAACTTGCCCGTTGGAGAACATTAAGAAAACTTCTGGGTATAGGATGAGCCCGCAAGGGAAATCGTTCTGCGTATAATCTTGAAGTAGCAGCCGCACTTTGACGACACTCACCGTAAATTAGCACCATATCTACTAGTTCATTGTTTTTAAATTTTACCATTTTCCCGTGTCATCAATTTAAAATTAACTTGCTTCAGAAAAACACACCGCAGCGTATTGCCAAACAACTCACCACGCACAAACCCGTAAAATTGCATGACTAATAGGAAATAAGACAAACAACATAAAGTATAGCAGGCTACATTCTGATGACCAGGCCCGCACTTAGATTTTTTACTTCTGTATCTCGCCTATTTTTAAGTTCTTCTAAAAGAGGTATTTGAAAATGTTGTTTATTTTAATGCCTTCTACACACAGCTAAAAAAGAAATGTCAACTTAGGAATCACCCTGTATATTCCTTTCACAGATAACCAAATTAAAAAATTTTATTTTAGAAAAATAATATCGCCAAAATTAAATTTTTATGCGAAGACTTGCGGGTGATAATAATACACCCTGTATAATATATTCGAGAACCTTCTTAAAACTTTGAACCTTTAAGTTTTGTTCTCAATAAAAACCTACGTTTTTTGCTAAATTCCCCGCTTTGTAAATATAAACCAAAGCCATAATAAAGTGTTGTAAGTAACGCCGACTGTCTGACAAGCGGCCTATATAAAAGAATTGATTCCAATTGAATTATCTTGTTAAGGACCATTGACCATTATTATCGTATTACTACACTCTAAATATATCTGCTTTGTCAGAGAACATTCCTAAACTAGTTTAACCAACATAATTAAACAATTTAGGTTTAATTTAAAGATATATTGGCTTCGATTAAAAAGACCGAGCTCTGATTAAATCAATTTCTAATGGGTTTTTTATAGTTTTCTAAGAGATGCAATAGCTCTGTTTGATGATAATTTGTCAAGGAAGAATCAGGTTCGATTTAAAACAATACGAATAGAGTTTTTACATTTACGGAGTGATAATTTTATTTTAATGGTTTTAAATTCCCCTCCTCCTTTTTTAATACGTTTCGGACTTAAAACCCCATCATCAATAAGAATAAGTGCTAATTCATCTTGTATGTATCAACTCTCTTTTGTTTTCAAAGCCAACTAGAAATAATTTGACTCTGGACGTCGACAACAAATCATATCCAATTTTTCTTTTCTTGAATAATGTTCCATAATTTTTATTTAAAAAAAAACTACAATTATACAATTGCTTCAAAGAAATTAGATAAAAGTTAATTTGCACTTTTTTTGATTGTTGATGGGTTTTAAATCCGAAACGTGTTAATAATACCAAGTGTGATCCATCGGCGTTGTTAAATTATAAAGGAGGAGGGAAATTAAAAAATATTAAAATAAAATTTCCCGACTATTTAAAAAGGCAAAGTTGATGATGGTTTTGAAAAAACAAAACGTCGAATTAAAAATCTAATTTGACCAACTTGTAGAGAAGATACATGTATTTTCTCTACTCCCCCAATTGCTGTTTCCTTTACACTTAAGTGACGAGAAGAGTAAGCTATTCCACTTAACTGTACGGAAAATTTTCATATTCTTACTGTTCAGTGCAGCACAGTGTTGCGACCTTTAAAAATAAAAAATCTTATTTTTTAAGAAAAAGTTCAGGAATTCACATGTATACCGGCACAGCTCTTCAATTCGGAATAAAAATACCAAGTTTAGTAAAACCCTTTCATAATTTATTTTCTTTCAGACAGGAAACCTCTCTAACATTAAGATAATTTTACAGTTAATGCCACAACAATATTATAAAGTAGGTATTTAAAATTCACGAAAATTGTAATTTTTTTCAAAAAAATAAATAGGTATACATAATATTCTAGATTTAACATTTAATCAAATCCTACATTTAATGTAAAGTAATGAGACATAGTACAGACATAGAATGTCTATGTGTGTACTTACTGCAATATATTAGTTAATAACTACGTGCATTAAAAAATGTGTAGAGGGTAAAGAAAAGCTTTAAACTGGGAAATCTAGATTAGAATTTTACAATAATATCTCTATTCCTTGTTTAATCCGTCATCTACGTTTTTTTAAAGAAGTTCAGACAAAATGCAATTGTTTTTGCAGTTATTTACTTTAAATATACAATAAACCACACCACTGGTTAAGCTAAAAAACGTAACCTTACTTACCGCCGAAATACCAATCCGGGGCTAGAATAGTCAACTTTTTTGCAAACCACGCACTGGCGAACCATTTAGAATTGGTAATAAAAGAGCTTTAACATCTCTTTTGACAAGAAAACACTAAAAATCAATCGAAAATTGCAAAACGTAACAGGCCCCGCAGAGAAACACTGTAAAATCATATTTTCACATAAAATGAATGAACGAGTAAAATACGCGTCACAGTTCGTAATAAACGGCGTTACAGCGGTGCCATAAGTTTTATGTTTTTTTTTTTTTTTATGATAAAACACCTGCACTGTAGGAAAAATCCTTTAAGGCGCTCTGGGAGCGGTGCGAGTGCGAAAAAAGCGATTAACGTTGGTCTTGAAACGTTGAAGATTGTATTCATTGGGAAACACGACCTCAGGAAGATCATTCCACAAAGATGACGTTCTCCAGATGAAAAAATTCTTGAACAATGAAGTTCGAGGAGTACTAAGCTGAACAACATATGGATGAGCGGCAGTGGTTCGCTGTGTATTTCTGTTTTGCATTGCTCTAGGTCGAATCAAGTGGGCAATGTCAGTCGAACACCTGCCATGGAAATATCTGTAAAAGAGAGCCAAATCACCAACCTGTCTTCGATGCTCCAGGCTATCGAGGGTCTTGGTCAGCTCGGGGTCGCCGATCAGACGAACGGCTCTCCTTTGAATGGAATCCAGTAGCCAAAGGGTGTGCTTGGGTGCAGAGCTCCAGACATGAGAGCAATATTCTAATGATGGTCGAATCTGGGCTTTGTAGAGTGTCAAAAGTTGATGAGGCGTGTACAACCTTTTGGTGCGGAAAAGTACACCAAGTTTCTGTGCAGCTGTCTTGGCAATTGCGGCAACGTGATCATGCCAAGACATATTACCTCCCAGATTGACCCCCAGCAAATTAATAGACGGTGCCAGGGGAATTGCGTGTCCTGCCATGACTATATCCGGTTCTGCAATGTTAACCTTTTTGGAGAAGACTGCTGCCTGGGTTTTCTTAGCATTAAATTCGACTTGGTTACTGTCACCCCAAGCCAAAATTTCTTCCAGGTCCTTGTTGAGGCGCAATACTTCATGCTGCCTGCGAAGATGTGCGTCGGCAGCGGATGTTTGGGGAGTCAAGGTAAAAGATGAGACAAGTGTGCTGTCATCAGCAAAGCTATAAATTGGATTTTGGGTTTTCACTAGAAGGTCGTTAATATACAGTAAAAAGAGGGTAGGCGACAATATGGACCCTTGAGGAACACCGGCATTGATGGTGAAGGTGTCTGAGAGAAACCCGTCAACCGCCACTTGCAGAGAACGGTTCTTAAGGAAGTTGGTTAACCATAAACAAAATCCATTAGGCATACCGTAGGATCGCAATTTACTTAGAAGTCCATCGTGCCAAACACGATCAAAAGCCCTAGAGATGTCCAGTGCAACAGCCCGGGATTCTCCATGATGTTCGATGGTGTTGCTCCAAAGATGGGTGACATATGCCAGAAGGTCACCTGTTGATCTGGACTTACGAAAACCGTATTGATGGTCGCTGATAATGTTATGCCCTTCCAGATACTTTAGGAGTTGTTGGTTAATAGCTTTCTCCATTACTTTTGAAATTACTGAAAGCAATGCGACGGGTCGGTAGTTGCTTGGCAGGGTCTTTTTACCTTTCTTTGGAATGGGCTGGCACGCGCCGACTTCCAGCAGGATGGAAATATTCCTTTTTTGTAGGATAAGTTGAAAAGTCTACAAAATACTGGTGTAAGTTCATCGGCGCATGTCTTGAGAACAATGATAGGAATTTCGTCTGGACCAGAAGCTTTATTGACGTCGAGTCCTTTAAGAATCCGTTTAACAAGACGCTGACGGAACACGATTTCTGACATTTGCGATTGAACTGAGGGGATGTTGGGTGGTGGTTTTCCCTGAAAGTCTACAGTGGAATGCGAGGAAAACAGTTCAGCAAGTAGGTTTGCTTTATCCCCGGCTGTGGTTGCTATTGTGCCGTCGGAACGTGTTAGAGGTGGAATAGTTGACTTTGTAAAGTTTTGGCTGACGGCCTTAGCGACTGACCAAAAGGACCTTGATCCGTTAGGACTGGCAAGAAATTTTTTTTTTGACTCTCTCGTTATGAGCTTCTTTGCTTTGGTCTATCATTTGCTTACATTGGTTTCGGGTGGTAACAAAGATAGCGCGATTTTCAGGAGTAGGGTTTTTACGCCACTGTCGGTAAGCCAGGTTTTTAGATCTGACAGCACGCTCGCAATTCTTGCTAAACCAGGGCTTGCTGTTGGAAGGGCGCTTTTTGGAGAAAGGAATAAAGGCCTCCATGCTAGTTAGAATGACGTCGGAGACCTCCTTTGCACAGGCAGATGGATCATCCAAAAAAAAGCATACGCTTAGCCAGGGAAAGTTGCTAAAATGGTCCTTTAGGTCTTCCCACTTAGCTGATGTATAGTGCCAAATCTTACGGGGTTTAGGAGGTTGTTCAGAACTAATTGGCAGCTCGCTTAGGGTTGAAATAAGTTTGTGATTGGAAGAGCCCAATGGTGGTTGTACGGTGACCGTATATAGGTCTGGATTTGAAGTTAAAAAGAGATCTAAAAGACTAGCAAAATCTCCAGCTCGGTCTGGAACCCGCGTTGGTTCTTCTACGAGTTGAGTTAGACCAGAACTGATCGCAAAAGATTCGGCCTCGCGGCCTTGCTCATCGTTGGTGTTTGAGTATTTAAGCCAGTTGACATTGTGGACGTTAAAGTCGCCAAAGATAGCAACTTCGGCATTCGGATGATTGGTTTGCAAGAAGTCGATTGTGTTGGCTAGTGATGAGAAGAGGGCCCTGTAATGCATGTCGCTTGGAGGACGGTAAAGGCAGCATATAAACTTACTGATTTTTTGTGAAGATATTTTAAACCACATTACATCAAAGTCTTTCGGTTCCAGTATCTCCTCCCGTTGGCAGCAAAGATCATCTCGAATGAATAGACAGACCCCAAAGTTGCGTCTAAAACGGAAGTGAAAATCATATCCAGGATATAAATAGCTGACGGTGTTCGTTGACGCTCTGACTTTTGTCTCGGTCAGTGCAAGCACATGAGGCTTGGAAGATTGTAAGTGCTGGTGGACTGAATTGATGTTAGTGTTAAGCCCTCTAATATTGCAGAAATCAATTTTGAAGTTGTTACTTTTGGGTCTGTTAGCAACTGCAGGCGCCACACCATTTCCTCGTTGAGTGTTGTTGGAGGAACCCAGTAAATTGTCGGAAATGGTGGATAATTCATTAATTTCGCTTGATGAAGCCACAGGACCAGCCCCCACCCGGAGATCCGATCGGGGGGCGAGTTTACCTCCGGAATATTTTGATCTTGGAGCTTCCATCATGCTTCTTTCATACGGCCCCACCCTGGAAACCGGAAACATCAGCACAGCGACGAAACGTTAACTCAAAGAGCAACTTCACGCCGCGTAAACTGATGCAATGGTATCTCACCGGGCGATGCCGGGTGGGCCAGCATCTTCCATTAATGTAACTAGGAAACTAAATAATTTTAAATGTAGAAATTGCGTATTTTGATGGACAAAAGCACACTAATAATTTAGTGTATTATTATATAAGTACACATAAAAATTTACTCATTATACTATGATTAGGTATATTCTTTATTTTCAAACACAGGAGTTAGATCTAGGGCACCCCGCAGAAATTTGTCATCATCGCTTTGTGTTAAAAATCGGTCTGATTGCGATAATATGTAAACAATTCTGTCTCTAAGTAAATGTGTGGAGTTGGTTGTACACTGTGTTCTGAAGAAAGGAAAAATTCTGTCTCTGTTTCTTTTATGTCTATGGTTTTATCAATAATACATACCTGCTGAATGTGTATAGAAAATTAATTTTATGTAGCATTGTTATTGAGTTGGTTACCATAATTTCTAACATGATCCTCTGGCCGAGACGGTAAAGCGTCGAACTTTGGATCCAATGATCCAATGGTCGTGAGTTCAAGCCTGACTGCAAACTTTTTTTTCACATTTCTTAGCATAAGGTTGGTCGTAGAAAAAATATACTGTTCCAACTCGAGTGAATTCTTCGTGGGATATAGACCTCACATCCACTCATGTTGTACAAACTACTATTTTTCATTAGATATTAATAAAAAATATGGATATATTATATCAATTTTTTATCCACCACTAGTTAATAGCGTTTCAAAAACGAGTTTTTTGTATTTTTTTATATTAAAATTATGAATTTTATTCTACTTTTAAAAGGTTCTTGCAACTGACGTATATTCGGCCAATTTCCCTGCAAAAGTTTAACTTGTTCGTGTAAAACGGTAGCCGAACGGCTTCGGTAATAAGGCAATTTAGTTCTGATAGAAAATTTATTTTTGTTTACAAGAATATAGTGTAATCAAGTTAGAAAAGCCATTTTGTACGAAAATAATCTTACTCTCGCCTTTATTGATATTCTAAACTTATTTGTAATTACTACTATTTTTTATACTTTTTGTTCTATTATAAGTCTAAAGAGAAGTCGAGTAAATTAGGTAGGCGTTCGTTAAGGATGTGATGACAATATTTATTGAATTTTAATAATTAACTTTACAGCCGTATAAAGTCAAATTTTTTTAAGAAAACGCCAAGTCACTTGTCATTTATGGCACCCTGTTGACGTCTGGTCTATTTTACGTTTAGAGGTTGGCTAAAAAGACAGGACCGGACTATTTTTATGTTCCATTAACAAACTAAAAAAATATTTAAATATTAAGTTCCTTATCTCCCATTTTAATTTATCAAAGAAGACTTTACAAATTTTTCTATTTAAATCATCGTTCTTAACTAAAGTTGTCAAGAAACTTTTGGAGATGTTATCCAAATTGGAACAAAAGTCAAGAACCTATTAGGTATCCACTGAATACTACCTAGATATTGTGATAGGAATTACTTACAATAAAGTAACGTACTAGAAACATAAATATTATCGACAAAGCTTTTAAAAAATTTAACTTATCGACACACTACTCTCTTTTGCTCGTGAATATTAAAGAACGTAATAAATGCCGGTAATACTGCACCAGCTAGGTAGAATACGTAAAACATGGTATATATGGTTAAAATATTGGTATACAAAACAATAACTATGCTTCATTTTAGTTATGACTCTAACTTTCAATCAGAAAACTCTATTTCACAAACTACTAAAATAGTATTATGACTTAACAAAAGACATTACAAACTCTGATTCTTTAAATGCATTTAGACGAACTGCTTTAAATATCGTTAAAGATACATATGATTATGAATTCTGACCACCCGTACTAGAATAATTGTGTGAAAATATTAAAACAGTGTAGGTACACTCGAAGTTCGCAACATTCGGCTGAAAGCTACAGAAATTGTACCACGAAACAAAAAATAAAATAATTGTCAGGCATGACAGATAATTTTGCATGATTGCAACCTATTATTATTGATATTAATGTGATACTGATGAAATTGCAATGTAAAAGTCTAAAAATATATCAAATGTTTTTAAACACACACTATATAAAAAACCGCCACAAAAATACTAAAAACACCAAAAAACAACGAAAATAATAGGACGCGAACTGACATGTGAACTTGTTACGGTTCACACTAAATCTAGTAACTTTTCGGCGGAACTAGAATCAGCTGTGAATGTCATCTGTGGCTTTCAACTGTCGAAACGCCGTTTTCTATCGCGATATGATCTCTACACAGAAAAAAACGTTTAAATTTGTATATTCTAAAATGGCTCTAATTAAGGTCTTCGTTTTTTCAGATAAACAAATTATTATTAAAAAAAATAAATTACAGTATTTATAAAAGAAACAATTCTTAAACTAATTTGTATCATGATGTATTTGATTTGATATCTGATATTTTAAAATAAATGCAACAATTATTTTCTAAAAGCTTTTATTTAACTTGCAATGTTATAGTATTTGCAACCAATTCTCTCGTTATCCGACAGACGACAGCAGTAATTTGTTATCGATCAGCTGATATCGGGACCTCACAATTTCTCCAGACTTTTTGTAACTCGTAATTAGACCACACGTCACGTTGTGAATTGTATTATGGAAAGTAAACATACCAGAATTCACGTGTCTTCGACTTGATCTTGCGAGAATACTCTACTATAGTTAGTTTGTGTGTGTGTTAAAACTTGCAAGCTGAATTAGAATCACTTCCTCTTATCCCATATAGTTAAAGTTTTACATGGTGATTCCGTTCCGATGACAATTCATTTTTATGATGAAAAATACCGAACAAACCCGAAAAAACCGAACCTCTTCCTCTTATCCTACGGAGTTAAAATTTTTACATGTTGATTTAGTTCCGATGACAAAGCATTATGATAAAAAATCAAGAACAAGCCAGAACAAAATCATTTAGAATTATGAGTAATTTGACTGTTAGTTCTCTGAGAACATATTTTTAACACACAAGTAGGGCTGTCAATCCCGGAATTTCGGGATCCTGGAAGGAAAACCTGTATCGAAAATACCGGGATTAGGCCTATTATTAAATACCGATTTTTTATGTCTAACTATTCAGCCCACAAGCGTGGAATCTGAGAGATGTTTCTCTTCTGCAGAGTTTTTATTTGATGAAATACGTTCGAGACTGGGCGATGAAACTTTCGACGCACTAATATTATCGTTTTTGAAAATTTATAAACATGAAATTTAATTGTTGGTATTTATAAAACATTTCTTTAAGGTTTTTTAGTGTTTTTTTTTGTTAAACTTTGTGTTTAAAGGTAATACATTAAAAGTGCTTGAATGTTATCTATTCTATTTTTGGTTCATCTAATCTCGGGATTAATCGTACAATTCTCCAAAATCGCGGGATTAACAAAATTTTTCGGGATTGAAATTCCTAGTCACAGGTCAACTAGTTTTTTTTTTGTTCTAGGCCAAGCAGAATAAATAATTAATATATTGTGTAAAAACAAAGTAATTGTGGCAAAAAAAAATAACATAGGGTCTTATGGAATCTTTAACGACAAATTAATTAATGAATTGATAGTATTAAATATTTTTAAAATCATATCCAGTAGGGGTTTTAAATGAAACAACTCGTCAAAAGGTACATATTTCTATATTTCTTTATGTTCTAGTTCTATTGCATGCTTTTTATTCATGCCGCTAATAATAAAAAACCTTTGACCCCAATTACTTCATACTACAATGCACCCGAAAGGGGCATTGCTACTTTGTCATGTCCAAAATTGTTCCTGTAGCAAAAAATGTATACGAGGCACGTACATTTTTTACCCTGAATATCCCTTTATATTCGTAGAATATTTGACAGGATCGGCTTTATAAAAATGGATTTTTCTACTTCTATATTAGTAAACATTGTTTTACAGTTCACTGTATAAGTAAGTCCATTCTTACGCTTGCGTTATGATGCACTCTTAAAAATAACATGGTATGGATTACTAAAATTTGGTTCTGACCACTATTTATTTTCGTGAAATCGGACTCAACCCAAAAATTAGTTTGTACAACCAAAAAAAATTGTCGTTATTGAACTGTTGAACTAATTAATAACATTAACCAACCCAACCTACAAATTTTAGTTGTCACAAAGAAATTTTATATACGGATAACTAAATTTATATGGTACTCCTACTTTAAAATTAGTTGTCACAACTAATGTGTAAATATGGAAAATTGAAAATTTTTTTCAAGGCAATATTGTTTTTGTTAATAATGCAATTTACAAATATTGCCAAAGCAATCATTTATTTGGGCCAAACTTGAAATTCATAGAGTAACAATTACGTATGTAGTCACAACATTATGTTTATTATCTTTTTCTGTACTTTCTAATTGCATAAATAAGTAAAACTTTTATATTTTTGTCATTGCAGTTGCACATTAGAAAGTTTGAATGAACTGCTTATAACGCATGGCAAAATTAGCAAGTCGATTTGATAGAAATAACTTTAAAAATAACTTTAAAAAAAGTCTGTTTCATTTCTAAAAAAAATATCATAGGTAATTTATACTTAGTAACGAAAAATATTCCTCTATAAGGTATGCGTAAACTAATTGGAATAAATTATCAGGGATATTATGCTTTCTTTAAAACAAAATTATTTCCAATGTCCTTGTTCTCTCATGTTCTTTATAATACATACTTATGCAATACAAAACAGAAACACTAGATTTTTAACTTATTTTACTCAACCTTTTGGGTTGTTCAATTGCTTATAGAATTGAATTGTCCTTATTTAAATTTTCTTATCTGCAACTGCGATTATTAAAAAACAAAAATTATCCTCTGGACTTTCTATTTAAAATATACAGCTATATGAGATTTGTTGTACTTGGTCAGATTAAAAAGTCATCAATATGACGTTCTTTTATAGAAATGGAACATAGAACAAAAACAAAACAAAAAAATATATTTTTAAGTTAATTCTCATCGGGTCATCTTGCCATGCTTTATAAAAATCTCATTTAAACTTTCTAATGTACAACTACAATGATAAAAAATGAAATGTTTACTTACTTATGATTTAACTTCCTTCTGCCAAAAAGAACGTACACAAGAAAGACAATAAACACAAATAAATTACACCAAATATTGTCACATCCATTTTCCACACGGGCACGGCCATGAAAATGGCCAATTATTGCCTTAAAAACACGAAAAAATGGACACGGAACCGCAAAAGTACCCTAACATAAACATAACCTCCTGACAGTCCTGGCTAGAATGATGTCACATGTCACCCACCGGGCAAGGGCATCAAGTCTCTGTTGATGCCGTTAGTTATAAATATGAAGAATAATATTACTTAAAAAGAAAAGTTAGTTCTGGTAACTAAGCATGTATCTTAATCAAAATAAACAAAATGATAGGGACTACAAATTCATAATGTGTTATTACAAGGTTAATTGATAACTTCAAGTTTGTAGGAACCTTGATGTAACATTTAAATAGGATATAGACAGAGTAAAATTCAGTTAAACAAAATATTTTACCAACTAATATGAAAACAAGATATTTTCTTTGTTCTGATGGCATAATTTTTTGGTAAATATAACCAAGAAAAACATCTTTTTTGTTTTCTTAACTAAAAATATTTATTTTTGGTAACGTAAACACGGGAACAAATAAAAATTAGTACCAAATACCGAGTCATTTTTAAGAGTGTGCCTAGTGTAACAATCAAGTTAGCCTTGAACCACTGAAATCGTGACATTTTTGTGTTTTGAATATTTGACAGTGACATTGTCATTATTTGAGATTTGAAGTTCAAATAGATACATTATAAATTATAAACCGATCTCTGATTTATTAATAAGAGTCGTACAAAAAGTATGGTACGTATTGCGTGCTGTAAAGCAACTACGCACTGATGTAATTACCGCACTTGCCGCTACGCGGGTCCTTCGCAATTTTTCCATTCGTGCGTAATATGCTTTTTACCACACTTAATACGTAATATGCTATTAAATAATTGAGAAGTGGCAACAAACTAGGTCTAAAACTAAACAATGCTTTAATATGTTTAAATAAATAAATTTTTTATGTTATATCTCATTCAGATCTAAAATGAGGGTTGTGTTATCCGCTAGGATGGCATTTCTGGCCAAAGAACCCTCCTTCATCAGCTCATATACAGGGTGTCCCGTAACTTATGGGCCGTAGAGTAACTAAGTTTATTCGGATTGTTACTCGTTCTAGAGATACAGGGCGTTAAAGCCCTCTAGTTTGAAACTTAAAAATGTCTACAAATTCTTATTTTTTGCTCATAAAAACATAATATTGCCAACTTTCAATTCGATTCATTAAACCGTTTTAAAATTATGGCTTATTTTCGAGAATAAACTTTTACTTTCAACACCCTGTATCTCTAGAACGAGTAACAATCCGAAAAAATGTATATGACATAATCGGCTTAGTTTAATGTCTAGTATCTCCAGTTACTCTACGGCCCATAAGTTACGGGACACCCTGTATATGCCAATTTTCAAAGTTAACTTGTTTACAAATTTTTTAGATATGACTTATTAAGATCTTCATTACCAAAGATAAAATATGTTATCAAACGTCCGGAGTAAATTTTTATTTTCCTTTCGAGGGCCCGTCTATGTGCCGGATGCACTTAGGCCAGTTTTGGCCCATTGTGCTCACTCTGTTTGATTTTCACACACACTCAGTAATAGCAGTTCCTTGCATTAGTTTGTGTAGGTCAACTGGAGAGAGGGTCAGTATGTCTTCTGGTTCCAGTTTTGGTTGCCCGAGTATTTGTTACCTCTTCTGATCTAGCGACTCGCAATGGCAAACTATCTGCTGTACTGTTTTCCTAACTTGTCCACATAATTTGCAGTTAAGGTCTTCATTGTACAGTTGCATTCTGTGCAGATGATTCTTGTAATATTTCTCAACTGATTAAAGCAGCTATTTTGTTATTCTCGGGTCTGGATCCCAATGAAGCATTTGCTCTGGTGTAATTCCTGTCTGTTGTTCTAGTAGATTTTGTGTTCATTCCTGATACATCGCTTTATGACATCTCGTACTGTGCAACTTGCTACTTCGAGTGCCGGTTCTTGACCAATAAATGTCTTGTCTGAGTCTTTCTTTGCGAGTTCATCGGCTTTTTTCTTTTTCCCTGTAATACCTTTGTATCCCAATGACCTTACAGATGGATTTATCATTACCTTACACGTTATTAAGCCAGCGTAATAGGTTTCCTTTTTCTACAAGAAAAAATCAGAATTTGTTAAAAAAAAAACACTTTCAGGGAAACCCATATGTAGACATATTTTACTCATTTTTTAAACAATTTTTTTTTACATCTAAATCTTCCTCTTAAGCCATCAATTACTGAAGAAAAAAGGCCAATAGTTTAGTTTATTCTTCTTAGTTAAAGAAAAAAGTTTAAAGGAGTGCTCAAAAAGTAAGAAGCAAAAATCTCTGGATGAAAAAAAAATAGAATTGTAAATTTTGTATGTGCAATATTTAGTTTTAACAAATTACCTACTCTTTTAATTTTTAATGTTTTTACCCGTTTGTATTTTATTTGTCTTCCGAAAATCCCAAGGAGGCCTTTCTGACAGAACGCCGGTCTGGTCAGCTCGGGCAATCCGGCCCTGTTTACAATACTTTTTCACACTAATTTAACGACAATAGCTAAAAATTTCTTGTATAATAATAACCATTTTGGTTACTCAAGCCATTAAGGAAAAATAATACTGTTATTTTTATTCGATAGGCCGATCTAATAGTTTTTATTTCTGAATTTTAATTAAACCTTGTTTTCTTTAGTTACTACGTCTAATATCTGATCTTTTTTTTTTTAATTATGATTATTTATTTTTTTTATTTTGAGTATTTTTAGATGTTAAAACCGTTTTTTTTTTGTTTAACATGGTAAACCGGACTTGGCACTTTTAGATAAAGAACAATAAATTAAGATATGGAGGTGAAAACCATTTTTCTCTAAGATAAACCGTTCCAATATTACAGCCAGTCAAACGCCATATTTTAAACGTCAATATCTCAAAAACAATTGAATTTAAACATATGACATTTACAAAATAAGCGTAAAATTTTATGGAGAATCAGAAAATAATACAATATATAAGGTGTTCCATTTAAAAACCCCGTTTTAAAAAAAACTTTTTTTTTGCTACCCCGTATACTCCAGCATAAGTTTAAAATGTGTACCTCAATGGTCTCTACAACTTTTGTATTTCGAATTTTTATCTAATTCTTAAGATAAAGGAGAAAATAAACTTTACTCTATCGTTGACTTACCCTGTACTGTTTTCTATACTTGTTTTTCAAATGATATGCAAAAAAGTATAATTTAATACGATTTTCATAATACAACCAGCATTAAATTGATACAAGTAACAACGTAGCCGATATCCTTAAAACGTACTTTTTTTTGATAAAGTTTACATACATAAATAAATAGATAAATTTTGATATGACCCCCTTGTAAAATTGGACGCGAGCAGCTACTGATTTTACCGTACATTGGGCCGCTGTTGATTTATAGTTTAACGAGTATTAAGAATTTTAGCAATTATAACGTATCAAATCAAGAACATGTTAAATGATACTCTTCCCGTATTTTTTAATAATTTGAAAAAATATACGAGTAATTAGGGCGAATGTTTCTCATATTATTTATTAATTAATATTTTGAAAATTCGGGATAAAGAGATAAGTTTCAGTAATTTATTCAACATATATTTTTTTCAATGACATCGGGTAATTAGAGCAGACACAATTATTTTTTTAAAATGATCCAAATTTGTACATTTTTTTTTTATTAAATGGTCGTGGAGAAATTTATTTTTACGGTTTTTATTATTTGTCACAGCTGATTCGACCCTGTTTAAAATCTCCCCTAAATGTCTGATTTCCACAAAAGTTTTTGTGTGATCGTTATGGTTGAGAAACGCAGATGAAATTCGATGAAATATTGTGTTTTTGGGACAAAAACAAACATGGGAAATACATTGATGTGGCGACGTATTAGGTATAGGGATTGGGGGATCAAAAGGGCCACTTTATACAAGGTAGTGATTTAATTTATTGACATTTAAAGTTGTATCTTTTGTTTTGTTGAAGCCATGTCAAGTTTGAAACTTTGCTTAAAATCAGACTTACAATTTAATAAGTCACATTCGTATCCCTATTTCAGAAAGGGTAGTAAAAGCTCAGGGGAAAGGGACTACAGAGTGACCCAACGAATATTCAAGCCACATTCATAATTTGGTATTGATTTCATTGTAAAATTCTTTCTTTTCATCAAGTGCAGGTAGTAGCACCCGGGTTTAGGTCAAACATTATAAAAAAAAATACAAAAAATATATTATATAGAAATTAAATTATAAAAAATCATACTATTCTTCGTCGTCTGAGGAACTGTCATCTCCTCTTGACGTTATATATAATTAACCGGTCGACGGTCCGATCGATCAGGTGGTCAATATCCCACATTTTCTCCTCTTTTTTTAATGACATGATGACTTCTTTTCGCCAGTTCTCTGGTGTCACTTCCTTAATGGCTTGATCAAACAGTAGCTTAACATCTTTCATTTTGTCGTGTTGTGTCTTGCTATAAATCCTTTCACTTGCGCCCATATAATAGGATTTAGTTCGCAATGATATGGCGATGTGCACAGCACAGTTACACTATGTTTTTCAGCTATATCTTCCACGGCATATATCATAAAATTATGTTTGTGTTTGTGTAAATTTGTTATAGTTAATAGTTGCTTTTTTATTAAAATATGTTCTGTTTCTTTTTTCTTTGTTTAGTTATCATAAATAATGTGATGCACAAAATTTACCGGCGCCTATGGCCGACGTCGAAAAAAAATAGGGGGTTTCTATTTAAAATTTAAAAGTTGACTTCACTTCCGGTTAAACCGGAAGCGGTGTCGAATGTTTGAATTGATCGAAAAATAGCAATTTACACACTTACTAATATCTCACATTTTTAAATCTTACTGCTAAAACTACGAAAAAAATTGTGTCACCCGGTAGGTATATGGAAAATTATGCATTTTGAAAATTTGACAGTATGATAATGTTGATGGTGGTAACCTGGCTAAAATATTTTTAACGTGGTGACACGTCTGGTTATAATTTGATAAATTAAACATCTATTAAAATAACAAAATTATTTTTATTTTCTTATACAATAATAATATGAATGATGCATGAACATGTATATTTTCATAACTTGGTTTTACTAAGGCTAAGGCCACACCGCAGGTGCTTCGCTTAGCTGACCTCTTACCGCTAGACGAAGCACCTGGGGTGCGGCCTTAGCCTTAAAACGTTTTAAAAATTACGATAAACAAACTTAAGTTATAATGTTTGCCCTATTTTAAAACAGGGTCACAAATATGGACTATGAAGAGGAATTATCAAAATAATCACTTTTATGAGTAGGGCTATGATAAAAAAATAATAATATATTGGCAGAAATCGCAAGAATAGATGCCAAATTGATATGAAGGAAAAGTACTTCATGACTTTGCAAATGGCTATGAATCAGAGTATTGACACTGTGTCCACTGACTTTCATACTAAAACAAAAAAATGTTACAATAGTATTTATCGATATAAAAACTATTTATAACAAAACACAAGATTATTTAACGGCAGTAGAGTTTTGGACTTGCATTGTCTTTATTTGTTTAGAATCACTACGTTTCAACTGGTAAGCATCTCCAGTCGTCTTCAGGTGAATACTGAATAAGTATGGTAACTACAGCTCTATTTATACTAGGCAGGTGCTGTGACGCATGACTAGTGGGTGGAGTCATGCGTGTTGCTAGGTGATGATGCATAACTGGATGAGTCATGCTTGATGAGTCATGCTCGATGACGTCATGCTCGATGACGTCATGCTTGATGACGTCATGCTCGATGACGTCATGCTCGATGACGTCATGCTCGATGAATCATGCGTCTGGGTGGTCTTATTCTAAGATTACATTTACTTAACAAGGGTTTCCAGACGTTTCTCATATCTAATGAAGGCTTACTAAAGCAACCTGGATTTTGGTGTATGGTCGCAGCTTCCTTAAACTTCCTCTTCCTCCAGTGCGGTTCTTTTTGCAGGATTTCCGCTTTTGTCCACATGATATGATGGCCGTGCGTCCAGGCGTGGTCAGCTGCACCTGATTTTTCGGTCTCTCCTTTTTGGGTGTTATTTCTATGTTCTTTAATCCTTACTTCTAGTGGTCTTAGTGTCTCACCAATGTAAGATTGGCCGCATTCGCAGGGGATCTGGTAGACACAATTTTTCTTGTCTTTCTGGCTTGCTGGTTTCGTCTTCGTTAGGTGGCTTCTTAAAGTGTCTCTAGAGCTGAATACTGTGTTGATGTTGTATCGTTGTCCTAGTCTTCTTATTTTCTCGGATACTCCTTTGACATACGGAATATTGAGTATTGGTTGTATCTCTTTCTCTGCTTTACGTGTGTTTGGCCGATTCTTGCGATTTTCCAATATTGTGTCAATCAATTTCATGGGGTAGCCATTCTTGTTGAGGTCGGTCTTGATGTGGTTAGTTTCTCTTTTAAGAGCTTCGTTTGAGTTGCAGAGAGTAATTGCTCCATCCACCAGGTTTCTTACTATGCCATGTTTTGTGTTGTTTGAGTGGTTTGAAAGGGCAGTCTACTTGTGATACATAAATGTGTCACATATAAAATAGTTTTACTGGTTACGAATGTGGAATAGTGGTCACAAGTATATGTGAAATACTATTCCATATAATTGTGGCTTAAAAACCTAATTTATTAAGTGATGTTCTATTAAAAAAAAACTTATATCTTATATACACCTTATTTTAATAGGTTTTTGATATGCCGAGCCCATAGTATTTTTCAAAATAAATTATTAAATTTCTACCCATATTACTCTTCATTTCTCTTAACAATTCTCTTTTTCACATCTGATTGGTAAACCTTTTTTTCTACATTTAAAATTTTATAGCACATTTTACATACCTTCCCCCTTTTCACAGTCTGACTTGTATTTTGCGGATGATTTTCTTTGAACCTTTATTTCATCTAATATTTTAATCTTCAAGATCCGTTAAGGTCATATCTACCCTTTTCTTCTTAATTTCATTTGTTCTCCTGAAGATGAATGCATTCGAAACATGTAGAGAATTTCTATTTTAAAATAAATTTTTCCTAAAAATAACAGTGGAGAAAGACTTTAAGTTTTTATTTCCTTTCTTCTTTTAAATATATGCTAAGCAGCAAGACCTGCAATTTTTTCGTTTCGCAGCGAAACAAATGACAGTCTTTGGTGGGTCAATAAAACATATTAGAGATGGGTCCTTTCGGACATGACATTACATATTATGGATATTATTCGATATTTTTAGTACGCTAACTCGAGATCGCTAGCTCTGATGCCGGATTTTCTTTACTCTTCTACAGTAGCTCCACAGCTTTTTTTACTCGCGACCCTTTTTAGTTTGTTTTAAATGTTCGCTATATATATATATATATAAAGAAATAGGTGAATTTTTGGCTATCGGACAGTGTGTACTGCTTTTTGCATTAAGATACGCAGGGCTCCAAACAAAATGGACTCCCTGGGGCCTGATTAGACAATGACGGCCGTTTCGTCCTTGTTTGGACTCATCGGACTGCCATAAATCAGTTGCAACTCCCTTGACTGCGAGGCCGCCATTTCAATATCTGATGCAAAGCAAGGCAGGCATTGAATAAGCGGTACCGCCATCTCCAGGAATCAATCTTAATGCAGAGAACAGTTCACGTGAAGTGTGACGTCAAAAGATAAAAGGTAACTGTAATAAAACCACGGTGCAACACACTTCTAGTATAGGGATCGACATTTTGCAATTCCCATCTTCAGCCTACATTTCGCAGGTTTCAAAAAATAGATCGCATCGAACCCACTAGGGTGTGCGCTATTCCGTTTTTAAAGCCATTTTAAAGAAATTAAACAAAAGAAAATATATTGTCCGTACTATTATAAAGAAAGAGGTGAATTTTTGGCTATCGGACAGTGTGTACTGCTTTTTGCATTAAGATACGCAGGGCTCCAAACAAAATGGACTCCCTGGGGCCTGATTAGACAATGACGGCCGTTTCGTCCTTGTTTGGACTCATCGGACTGCCATAAATCAGTTGCAACTCCCTTGACTGCAAGGCCGCCATTTCAATATCTGATGCAAAGCAAGGCAGGCATTGAATAAGCGGTACCGCCATCTCCAGGAATCAATCTTAATGCAAAGAACAGTTCACGTGAAGTGTGACGTCAAAAGATAAAAGGTAACTGTAATAAAACCACGGTGCAACACACTTCTAGTATAGGGATCGACATTTTGCAATTCCCATCTTCAGCCTACATTTCGCAGGTTTCAAAAAATAGATCGCATCGAACCCACTAGGGTGTGCGCTATTCCGTTTTTAAAGCCATTTTAAAGAAATTAAACAAAAGAAAATATATTGTCCGTACTATTATAAAGAAAGAGGTGAATTTTTGGCTATCGGACAGTGTGTACTGCTTTTTGCATTAAGATACGCAGGGCTCCAAACAAAATGGACTCCCTGGGGCCTGATTAGACAATGACGGCCGTTTCGTCCTTGTTTGGACTCATCGGACTGCCATAAATCAGTTGCAACTCCCTTGACTGCGAGGCCGCCATTTCAATATCTGATGCAAAGCAAGGCAGGCATTGAATAAGCGGTACCGCCATCTCCAGGAATCAATCTTAATGCAGAGAACAGTTCACGTGAAGTGTGACGTCAAAAGATAAAAGGTAACTGTAATAAAACCACGGTGCAACACACTTCTAGTATAGGGATCGACATTTTGCAATTCCCATCTTCAGCCTACATTTCGCAGGTTTCAAAAAATAGATCGCATCGAACCCACTAGGGTGTGCGCTATTCCGTTTTTAAAGCCATTTTAAAGAAATTAAACAAAAGAAAATATATTGTCCGTACTATTATAAAGAAAGAGGTGAATTTTTGGCTATCGGACAGTGTGTACTGCTTTTTGCATTAAGATACGCAGGGCTCCAAACAAAATGGACTCCCTGGGGCCTGATTAGACAATGACGGCCGTTTCGTCCTTGTTTGGACTCATCGGACTGCCATAAATCAGTTGCAACTCCCTTGACTGCGAGGCCGCCATTTCAATATCTGATGCAAAGCAAGGCAGGCATTGAATAAGCGGTACCGCCATCTCCAGGAATCAATCTTAATGCAGAGAACAGTTCACGTGAAGTGTGACGTCAAAAGATAAAAGGTAACTGTAATAAAACCACGGTGCAACACACTTCTAGTATAGGGATCGACATTTTGCAATTCCCATCTTCAGCCTACATTTCGCAGGTTTCAAAAAATAGATCGCATCGAACCCACTAGGGTGTGCGCTATTCCGTTTTTAAAGCCATTTTAAAGAAATTAAACAAAAGAAAATATATTGTCCGTACTATTATAAAGAAAGAGGTGAATTTTTGGCTATCGGACAGTGTGTACTGCTTTTTGCATTAAGATACGCAGGGCTCCAAACAAAATGGACTCCCTGGGGCCTGATTAGACAATGACGGCCGTTTCGTCCTTGTTTGGACTCATCGGACTGCCATAAATCAGTTGCAACTCCCTTGACTGCGAGGCCGCCATTTCAATATCTGATGCAAAGCAAGGCAGGCATTGAATAAGCGGTACCGCCATCTCCAGGAATCAATCTTAATGCAGAGAACAGTTCACGTGAAGTGTGACGTCAAAAGATAAAAGGTAACTGTAATAAAACCACGGTGCAACACACTTCTAGTATAGGGATCGACATTTTGCAATTCCCATCTTCAGCCTACATTTCGCAGGTTTCAAAAAATAGATCGCATCGAACCCACTAGGGTGTGCGCTATTCCGTTTTTAAAGCCATTTTAAAGAAATTAAACAAAAGAAAATATATTGTCCGTACTATTATAAAGAAAGAGGTGAATTTTTGGCTATCGGACAGTGTGTACTGCTTTTTGCATTAAGATACGCAGGGCTCCAAACAAAATGGACTCCCTGGGGCCTGATTAGACAATGACGGCCGTTTCGTCCTTGTTTGGACTCATCGGACTGCCATAAATCAGTTGCAACTCCCTTGACTGCGAGGCCGCCATTTCAATATCTGATGCAAAGCAAGGCAGGCATTGAATAAGCGGTACCGCCATCTCCAGGAATCAATCTTAATGCAGAGAACAGTTCACGTGAAGTGTGACGTCAAAAGATAAAAGGTAACTGTAATAAAACCACGGTGCAACACACTTCTAGTATAGGGATCGACATTTTGCAATTCCCATCTTCAGCCTACATTTCGCAGGTTTCAAAAAATAGATCGCATCGAACCCACTAGGGTGTGCGCTATTCCGTTTTTAAAGCCATTTTAAAGAAATTAAACAAAAGAAAATATATTGTCCGTACTATTATAAAGAAAGAGGTGAATTTTTGGCTATCGGACAGTGTGTACTGCTTTTTGCATTAAGATACGCAGGGCTCCAAACAAAATGGACTCCCTGGGGCCTGATTAGACAATGACGGCCGTTTCGTCCTTGTTTGGACTCATCGGACTGCCATAAATCAGTTGCAACTCCCTTGACTGCGAGGCCGCCATTTCAATATCTGATGCAAAGCAAGGCAGGCATTGAATAAGCGGTACCGCCATCTCCAGGAATCAATCTTAATGCAGAGAACAGTTCACGTGAAGTGTGACGTCAAAAGATAAAAGGTAACTGTAATAAAACCACGGTGCAACACACTTCTAGTATAGGGATCGACATTTTGCAATTCCCATCTTCAGCCTACATTTCGCAGGTTTCAAAAAATAGATCGCATCGAACCCACTAGGGTGTGCGCTATTCCGTTTTTAAAGCCATTTTAAAGAAATTAAACAAAAGAAAATATATTGTCCGTACTATTATAAAGAAAGAGGTGAATTTTTGGCTATCGGACAGTGTGTACTGCTTTTTGCATTAAGATACGCAGGGCTCCAAACAAAATGGACTCCCTGGGGCCTGATTAGACAATGACGGCCGTTTCGTCCTTGTTTGGACTCATCGGACTGCCATAAATCAGTTGCAACTCCCTTGACTGCGAGGCCGCCATTTCAATATCTGATGCAAAGCAAGGCAGGCATTGAATAAGCGGTACCGCCATCTCCAGGAATCAATCTTAATGCAGAGAACAGTTCACGTGAAGTGTGACGTCAAAAGATAAAAGGTAACTGTAATAAAACCACGGTGCAACACACTTCTAGTATAGGGATCGACATTTTGCAATTCCCATCTTCAGCCTACATTTCGCAGGTTTCAAAAAATAGATCGCATCGAACCCACTAGGGTGTGCGCTATTCCGTTTTTAAAGCCATTTTAAAGAAATTAAACAAAAGAAAATATATTGTCCGTACTATTATAAAGAAAGAGGTGAATTTTTGGCTATCGGACAGTGTGTACTGCTTTTTGCATTAAGATACGCAGGGCTCCAAACAAAATGGACTCCCTGGGGCCTGATTAGACAATGACGGCCGTTTCGTCCTTGTTTGGACTCATCGGACTGCCATAAATCAGTTGCAACTCCCTTGACTCACTCACCTCTTTCTTTATAATAGTACGGACAATATATTTTCTTTTGTTTAATTTCTTTAAAATGGCTTTAAAAACGGAATAGCGCACACCCTAGTGGGTTCGATGCGATCTATTTTTTGAAACCTGCGAAATGTAGGCTGAAGATGGGAATTGCAAAATGTCGATCCCTATACTAGAAGTGTGTTGCACCGTGGTTTTATTACAGTTACCTTTTATCTTTTGACGTCACACTTCACGTGAACTGTTCTCTGCATTAAGATTGATTCCTGGAGATGGCGGTACCGCTTATTCAATGCCTGCCTTGCTTTGCATCAGATATTGAAATGGCGGCCTCGCAGTCAAGGGAGTTGCAACTGATTTATGGCAGTCCGATGAGTCCAAACAAGGACGAAACGGCCGTCATTGTCTAATCAGGCCCCAGGGAGTCCATTTTGTTTGGAGCCCTGCGTATCTTAATGCAAAAAGCAGTACACACTGTCCGATAGCCAAAAATTCACCTCTTTCTTTATAATAGTACGGACAATATATTTTCTTTTGTTTAATTTCTTTAAAATGGCTTTAAAAACGGAATAGCGCACACCCTAGTGGGTTCGATGCGATCTATTTTTTGAAACCTGCGAAATGTAGGCTGAAGATGGGAATTGCAAAATGTCGATCCCTATACTAGAAGTGTGTTGCACCGTGGTTTTATTACAGTTACCTTTTATCTTTTGAAGTCACACTTCACGTGAACTGTTCTCTGCATTAAGATTGATTCCTGGAGATGGCGGTACCGCTTATTCAATGCCTGCCTTGCTTTGCATCAGATATTGAAATGGCGGCCTCGCAGTCAAGGGAGTTGCAACTGATTTATGGCAGTCCGATGAGTCCAAACAAGGACGAAACGGCCGTCATTGTCTAATCAGGCCCCAGGGAGTCCATTTTGTTTGGAGCCCTGCGTATCTTAATGCAAAAAGCAGTACACACTGTCCGATAGCCAAAAATTCACCTCTTTCTTTATAATAGTACGGACAATATATTTTCTTTTGTTTAATTTCTTTAAAATGGCTTTAAAAACGGAATAGCGCACACCCTAGTGGGTTCGATGCGATCTATTTTTTGAAACCTGCGAAATGTAGGCTGAAGATGGGAATTGCAAAATGTCGATCCCTATACTAGAAGTGTGTTGCACCGTGGTTTTATTACAGTTACCTTTTATCTTTTGACGTCACACTTCACGTGAACTGTTCTCTGCATTAAGATTGATTCCTGGAGATGGCGGTACCGCTTATTCAATGCCTGCCTTGCTTTGCATCAGATATTGAAATGGCGGCCTTGCAGTCAAGGGAGTTGCAACTGATTTATGGCAGTCCGATGAGTCCAAACAAGGACGAAACGGCCGTCATTGTCTAATCAGGCCCCAGGGAGTCCATTTTGTTTGGAGCCCTGCGTATCTTAATGCAAAAAGCAGTACACACTGTCCGATAGCCAAAAATTCACCTCTTTCTTTATAATAGTACGGACAATATATTTTCTTTTGTTTAATTTCTTTAAAATGGCTTTAAAAACGGAATAGCGCACACCCTAGTGGGTTCGATGCGATCTATTTTTTGAAACCTGCGAAATGTAGGCTGAAGATGAGAATTGCAAAATGTCGATCCCTATACTAGAAGTGTGTTGCACCGTGGTTTTATTACAGTTACCTTTTATCTTTTGACGTCACACTTCACGTGAACTGTTCTCTGCATTAAGATTGATTCCTGGAGATGGCGGTACCGCTTATTCAATGCCTGCCTTGCTTTGCATCAGATATTGAAATGGCGGCCTCGCAGTCAAGGGAGTTGCAACTGATTTATGGCAGTCCGATGAGTCCAAACAAGGACGAAACGGCCGTCATTGTCTAATCAGGCCCCAGGGAGTCCATTTTGTTTGGAGCCCTGCGTATCTTAATGCAAAAAGCAGTACACACTGTCCGATAGCCAAAAATTCACCTCTTTCTTTATAATAGTACGGACAATATATTTTCTTTTGTTTAATTTCTTTAAAATGGCTTTAAAAACGGAATAGCGCACACCCTAGTGGGTTCGATGCGATCTATTTTTTGAAACCTGCGAAATGTAGGCTGAAGATGGGAATTGCAAAATGTCGATCCCTATACTAGAAGTGTGTTGCACCGTGGTTTTATTACAGTTACCTTTTATCTTTTGACGTCACACTTCACGTGAACTGTTCTCTGCATTAAGATTGATTCCTGGAGATGGCGGTACCGCTTATTCAATGCCTGCCTTGCTTTGCATCAGATATTGAAATGGCGGCCTCGCAGTCAAGGGAGTTGCAACTGATTTATGGCAGTCCGATGAGTCCAAACAAGGACGAAACGGCCGTCATTGTCTAATCAGGCCCCAGGGAGTCCATTTTGTTTGGAGCCCTGCGTATCTTAATGCAAAAAGCAGTACACACTGTCCGATAGCCAAAAATTCACCTCTTTCTTTATAATAGTACGGACAATATATTTTCTTTTGTTTAATTTCTTTAAAATGGCTTTAAAAACGGAATAGCGCACACCCTAGTGGGTTCGATGCGATCTATTTTTTGAAACCTGCGAAATGTAGGCTGAAGATGGGAATTGCAAAATGTCGATCCCTATACTAGAAGTGTGTTGCACCGTGGTTTTATTACAGTTACCTTTTATCTTTTGACGTCACACTTCACGTGAACTGTTCTCTGCATTAAGATTGATTCCTGGAGATGGCGGTACCGCTTATTCAATGCCTGCCTTGCTTTGCATCAGATATTGAAATGGCGGCCTCGCAGTCAAGGGAGTTGCAACTGATTTATGGCAGTCCGATGAGTCCAAACAAGGACGAAACGGCCGTCATTGTCTAATCAGGCCCCAGGGAGTCCATTTTGTTTGGAGCCCTGCGTATCTTAATGCAAAAAAGCAGTACACACTGTCCGATAGCCAAAAATTCACCTCTTTCTTTATAATAGTACGGACAATATATTTTCTTTTGTTTATATATATATATATATATATATTTAAGGACTTGTCAAAAGTGAAGGTGTTTTTTAGTAAGTAATTTAACGTGATGACTGGACTTGCATAACAAGATTTATAATTCTCGGTTGAGTTGTTATCATAACCAATTTTAGGTCATCTTGAACATCCAACCTATTCGTAGCTCTCGTCTTGCTTTGCAATGAAAATCCTCTTTCGCAAAGATAAGTGGAAGCAAAGGTACTTTAATTATTTAAAAAAAATCATTCTGGTGTAAATAAATTTACTTATTCTGTGTAAAGTTTTTAAAAGAGATTGGTGGATATTGATATTTGGCGACCCCCAATAAATCCAGTGCGACCCCCTTGGGGGTCGCAACCCACCGGTTGGGAACCACTGCTCTACCTACTACACTGTAAACGAAAATATGGTAAAATTAAAATAAATCTGTCTGGTTATTATTATACCAAAAATTACCGCGAAATTACATTCTAATTGTAATTTTACATTTATTAAGAAAATACGTTCTAATCTACCATTTGTAAATTCATCTTAAAAATCACTGTAAAATTAGTTTAAAATTTATTTAAAAATTTCACAACTTTTAATACACGGGTCGTGACGTCACCTTTCTTTGATGGATTTTTATTTTTTTATCGAATCTAAATAGAATTACCTAAATAATTTTTTTCTGGAAATATAAAGAAACCGCCATCTTGTAGGAATATAATTTACGACGCGGCGCGCGGTGGCGGCTTTTTAATTTCCTCGGAAAATATGCTACTATAAAAACAATTCTTTTGAGATAGAGTTTTTATTTTCAATAAAATTCAATCAAAGACTAATAAATCAACTACCTATATACCTTTTTATTTACGTCCTGAAAGGCTGCGAATTTATGAGGGGCATTATGAAATAAAATAAACATGTATAGGTACATTTCTTTTATAAGAAAAACTTCTGTCTAGTCGTGTTGGATAACATAAAGATTTCAAACAGTTGTTACGGTTTCAAATAGTATTTAGTGCACCTCTCAGGGACCCTATCGGTTTCCACCAGCACTACGCTTATACACGCCAATGAAAACTAACCATTTAATTGCTCTGGTAAAATAATTGGTACTCTACCGTCTTGCGGGGTTACGTAACTTGACTCTTTGATACTTAATCACTTATCTTGGTTGCCTAATAATCTATGTTAAGTAAAGATTTTTTAGAGATAATATTCTTTAGCATGTACCCGTACTACTCATCCATATAACTAAGAACTATTTAATAAATCTTAGTACCATACTGAATAACTATATCTTTTATTAAACAGACCGGAGACCCACCTCTCGCGATACCACCTTAATAATTATTGAGGTTAAGGTGGCAGTGTGCCACCCTAACATTTAGAAATATCTATTTTTGCGGCCCAGGGCGGTACACTATAATACATTTTGTGAGCTCAACTATGGAGTGAATACCTAGTATACTCCTTATTCTACAACTGTGATTAAGGCCAGAAGACAGCTGACACAATATTAAACTAATTAGGCAACAGAAGTCAAATTGCCGGTTCTATATGACTATTCATCAATCAATGTAAAATTACAATGTTGCCTATTTTCGCTGTAAATTTTCTGTAATTTTACCAGTATATTATGTAATTAATAAGTAATTTAACTACTACCAAGTATTTTTATATGAAAATTAAATTTTACATTAAAACTATAATATTACACTTACCTTACGTAATAATTCAGTATTTTTATCAAGATAAATATAGTAAATTTCCCACATCATTTTGTATTGTATAATCATATATTATATAATCTTGGCACCAAAAGAGGACAGTTTTAAGTTTCATTGTGAGAGAAACCATACTAAATTCTCCAAATAAATTAATTTAATAAATTGGGCATGTTATGATCTACATTATGATTTAGCCCAATAATAATCATACAATATTAATTTTATACAATTTTATATATACAAACTACTTGCCGCCGTTAAATATTCATTAAATATATTTATAAACTCTATAAAAATCCATAAGCATTTAACACAGACTGTCTCCCTCCTTTGAAACTAATAACCACTAACATCTTTAACCCCTTTCACCCCAAAAATATCAAATTCCACCCCGATACAACACATGCAAATGATTTCTTTTCACTCCGATGCATTTTCCGTTAATTTCCAATTTCTCCGTTGCAGATTCCAGGCGCCACCGTCGTCGTCCAAACCAGGAGGGGATAGTCAGCTGGCATTGCTCGGCGTCGCGACGGACGTGTCTTCCAGTCGACGTCAGGCGTTTGTTTGTTCTCGAACGACGTCACCGATCCTCGAATCCAGTGTCGTTAACCGGGAAAGTTTTGTTTTTATCCACAATCCAGAACTAAAACCTTTTTCGGGATTTTAAACCGGTGTTTTGAGCTGATTGATACGAATAATAATAACTACTTAATTATAACGCGCGGTATAAGTGAGAAGTTAGAAAAATAACTTCATGACATGTGATGAAAGTTAGAAAAATAACGGTGGTGCTTTTACTGGTAGTGTTATTTAATTAATTTTGACATGTTTCTGGAATAGAGAAAGTGTTGAGAAGGAAAATGAGGGCCGGTTGGGTTGTTGTTTTGGCGACGACCTTTGTGTTGCAGAGATGTTGGGGTTCCTGGCAGGAGAACGTCAGGCCGAAGATGTATGTTCAATTAGGTAAGTAAAACCCATTTATAAAACTTTGTTTTTTTCGGTGTGCAGTAATTCGTTCTTCGACGAACTTTCTCCTTAGGCTCTTCTTTAATCAAAATATACATAGTATAAGGAATTTTCAGGAGGTTAGACAATTATTTTTGTAATTTTTTAATTCATCCTACTTACTTACTACACTTGGAACATAATAGGTCATTGTACCCAATGGCCTCTGTAAAACTCTTGTAGTTTGCAAGCGATCCCACATTACTAGAACAGAAATTTAGATCTTACAACATAAATACACATAGAGTGTGTCCACGGATGGACTTAACTACATATACTTCTAAAATTTGTTATTTTCATATTTTTAAAAACAAGTCGTTATTCATTCTTTTGCTTGTTAAATAAATACGATTCATATTAAAAAACTTTTATTTTGTTGTACAGTGTGCGCAAAGACAATGAAAATATTGATTTGCTAAATTTAAAAAAAAGTCAATCAAGCTTTTTAAATTATGCGTTGCAGTTGGATGGTTTCCCGTAGAACAAAACTTTATTGTAGCTTGACTGTAATAAGTTAAATAAATATTGAAAATTAAGTAATTTAAAAAAATCCGTTTGAGGCGTATTTTTAATACTTTTTAATATTGGGAACCCTGACTTCGGTGAAAAAATTTAATTTGGCTATTCAATTTTTCATCTAAGTTCTTTCATTCTGATGCTTTAAAAAAGATTAATTGAAATTTTTTTTATTTTGTAAATCAATATTTTTATTTTTTGCTTACCCTGTACAACAAAATTAAAGTTTTTTTAATGTGAATTCTATAATAAGCAAAATAAATTATAAAGAATAACTTTTTTGGAAAAACTGAAAATAACCAATTTTACGAGTTAAGTTCATCCGTGGACAAAATGTATTTAGTGACAAAGGGACCTGTACAAATTTTAAAAAAGTATTTTCTGTTTTATTTACACTTAAGTGATTGAAAAAGTGGGCAATTCCGGTTAACTGAACGGATATGATTTTGTATGCATATAGTTTGGATATGAAACTGACCAATCACAGTGGTCAATCACAAAGAAACCAGATTTACATGTGATACACACACGACAAATATTTCAAAACTGCAAATCCGTCAGATTAGGTTTTCTCTTTTTTAATTTACATCAAAACATTTAGTCCAAAGTCTATGCATACACAATTTTTTCCTAAAGAGTGCATGAAATGGTGTAAAACTTGAAGATATAAATAACACCAAAATATATTTCTACCAAACTATTGTTATTTTTTGACCGAACTAAATATTTTTGCACAGATGCACTTTCGTATTTCAAAATTCTCCAGTTTTCGATTCATTTCTAGACAATTACTACAAGATTTAATGCATAAAATGTACTATACATATATCTACAAAATGAACTGTTAGAAAGAGATCTTCTGATTCCGGCTAATAACGCTATAGGTCATCGATGTACGGATAAAAGAAAAATAGATCTTAATGTTCGGTGGTAGTGAGTGAGTTCCCTTTCCCCTTATAACACCCTCCCCGGTCTGTGAATCACAGGAGATTCCAGACTGTAACTACTAACATAAAATTGAATATATTATATGACCGAAGTTGGTGAGAGAATTTTAGGTGCCCCGTAGCGCAATTGGCAGCGCGCTTGACATGTAATCGAGAGGTTCTGGGTTCGGTTCCCAGCGGAGGCATAAAACTTTTTCAATTTTAATCGTGTCTGTACGCCGGCAAAAACATATTTCTAATAACGAATTTTAAAGCTATTTTGTTGTACTTTTAGAGTTATAATTCTTATGAAAGCAGTAAAAACCGAACAAACCCTTTTTTCTTCTGTGCATTTCAGCAGAACAATTTAATCAAACTAGCTAGTAGGCTGAGAAAAATAAATTGTTCATTTTTATTCAGAAATATAAGTATCCCTTTTTGTCTGTTATTCTGCAAAAGGTCAAATGTGAGAAAGATAGATAAATTTAAAGTAATTTAGTGTAAATATAGGAAATTACCCAAATCTGTTACAGTATAATTTGGTCCATGGATTTTCTAACTTTTTCTTCAATTCTTTTTTATTATCTTTGTTACAAGTTCACAGCCAACTAAAAAGACAAGTTATAATGCCTAATTTAAATAGTTTTTTTAGGTTTTTGTTGAGCCATAGAAAAAATATACTGTACAACTCGAGTGGATTGTCCATGTTCGGCGTCGTGCTTAATTTACTTCCTCGCACGATATGGACATCATATCCACTCTTGTTATACAAACTGCTTTTATTTACTATAAATATAGCCTAAACTAGCATATTTTTGGGTATTAATGAGTAACCAAAACGAGGTGTTAAGAACTGGTAGCTAAAGCAGCTTCAGTCGTGACAATACATCTCTTGCAAAGTCTTTCAAAATGTAGTAGAAAATAATAAAAAATCAATAGTTGAAAACAGTAAATCAGAAAATTACGCACAAATAACCGAACTGAAAGTACCTAACATAATATTTATATAAATTTAAAAGGTAGTTGAAAAGCATTGAAGCGTAAAAATACCTTGTAAAAATAATACGAACGGCTAAAATAACAAAACGAACCGCAGCAGAGGAAACTCAATCTAAAAGGTAAACTTCCTCTCTCTATTTAGCAGTTGTTCGAAAGCTTAAACTAGGTAAATGTGCTTGTACGGCGGTTTTATATTTCTTAAACTAGATGTATGGGTGTAATTTTATGTCAGCCAGCAAGTGTGTATTGTGCAAATATGTATTTTATTTAATACATATACAGGGTGAATCCTAAGTTTATACTTCTTTTTTAGCTGTGTATAGAAGGCATTAAAATAAACAACATTTTCAAATATCTTTTTTCAAAAAACTCAAAAATAAGGTATCTACCTACTTGCATTCATTTATTACACTATGGATCAAATACGGTCCTGTCTAACTTGCCCGTTAAATAACATTAAGAAAACTTCTGGGTGTAGGATGAGCCTGCAAGGGAAAGCGTTCTGCTTATAATTTCAAAGCAGCAGGCGCACTTTGACGACACTCACCGTAAATTAGCACCATATCTACTAGTTCATTGTTTTCAAATTTTACCATTTTCACGTGTCACCAATTTAAACTTAATTTGCTTCAAAAAAACACACGCAGCGGATTTCCAAATCAATAACTGACCACAGTGACCACCAACCCGTAAATTGCATGATTAATAAGACAAAAACAACAAAAAGTATAGCAGGCTACGTTTTGATGACCAGGCCCGCACTTAGATTTTTTACTTCTGTATCTCGCCTATTTTTAAGTTTTTTGAAAAAAGGTATTTGAAAATGTTGTTTATTTTAATGCCTTCTATACACAGCTAAAAAAGAAGTATCAACTTAGGAATCACTCTGTATATGAAAACACGGCAAAATATCGTAAAAAAGATTTGTTTGGAAAATTTTTACTTAAGAGAAAACTAATCGATGAGTCATCACGAACAAATAGTGCATTTCCACTACATCGCGCATGATGTACCTGTATCTGGCGATGGCAATACATTTTTTTTTATATATAAAATATTATAAAAACGAATTTTAGAAGTTGCGCGGCGTCAGTGGAAATTTTTAAGATAATATCGGGGCATCCTTTGTAATTTTAATTGAAAATAAGAAATTAACATAAATTACCGCAATAGTTCTATTTCTGTTCTGCTTGGCGGATGATATTTGAACGTATATAATTGAAACTTTAAAAAAAATAAAAAAATAAAAATTTTGAAAAAAAAGTAAGGTGTCCTCCGTCAAACTACAGGTTTTTGTAAACACCTTAATTATATCTTTGTATTTAATTTTCAATTAGACAAGCCAGGAAACGATGCCACGTTTCACACTGGTATGGAAGGCTCTTAATTGAAACAAAAATTCTTCTTAAATATGTCTTGCTTGGGTGCAATAAATTGACTTATTTGAATGATTTCAAATATTTGTTTGATTATTTAGGCTTTAAGATAAATCAATAAATATTTACAATAAATAAATAAAGGATGTCTCTTTATAGAAGTTTATTGAGAGCTTTCTTACTTTGTTTTGTAAGCCTACTGATTTAAAACAAATAAATATTTGAAATTTGGAAAGAAATCAACTAAATATTTGTTTGTGTTTTTATCGTTCAATCGTACACGTTGTGCGAAATAAATTTCGATTTACAGTAAGCAAATTTAAATAGTTGAATTAAATAAATGATGAATTTGCTCCAAATATGAAGTGGCTTAGATATAACCAAAACAATATTTGTTTAAATAAACTTTTTTTGACTGAATTGATTTTTTTTCAGTGTAGGAAGTCACATTTTTTTACAAAAGAAGCTTATTTTTTTGTTATATTTCAAGATTTTCCGTGTAAGAACACTCACAGAAAAAAGAATCTCTCAATTCAAGATATGGTCTTAAAAATATTTATTTACATTAAGTAACTATTTTTTTAAATTAAGGTGGTTTTATTAAGGAAAAATTTTGAAGCAATTATTTTCAAGAAAAAATTTAATTTTTAAGAAATATTGGCTATTTTTTCATTAACAAAGTCGTAACTACTCTCCAGAAGGGACATAAGCTTTGCAAAAAGGTGCCACAAGTGGTATCCTCTAATTTGAAAAAAAAAGTTGTTTGGGTCCCAATTTTTTTTTACATAACAAAAGCGAGGCCCATAAAAAATCTTTGAGGGCGTTTTTTTGGATTTTAGAAAAGTCTTATTTCCAGGGCCGCTATAAACAACGTTCCATTTGAAATTCCCACTCTTTATATCTACATATAGATATAATTAAAGTCAAAAACTTTAAACTCATTGTCAAATTGACTTCGCATATGGGGGAGCTTAATTTGATGTCAAATTAGTTTATTTGCTTGATAAATTTAATTGACGTGGAACATTATTAATTAGGACGTATATTACGTGGTAGTTATTAATATTGCCATTACGTATGAGTGGGCTGTAATAAATTGTATGAGCAAATAGACATCTTCGTTTTATTATGGACAAAAACAATTGACATTCAATTTTTTTTTTTTTTAATTTAAGTTTATATTTCGTAGCTTACCACAATTATTTTAAAAACTAAAACTGCAAGTTTTATTTTATACAAAGTGCACAGAGCAAAATCGTTTAATTAAATAGAATTGTTAAGAATAGTCTTATACCAGTAGCAACTTTTTTAATAATCACTATTAAACAATCTATTACTATAGCAAAAAAGTTAACTAACGAACAACATACAGAATTGCTACATCTTTATTTATACCGACAGTAAAACGAAATAATTATGAATATAAGCCCAGAATTGTAAGAATGTATTTTAATAAAACACTCTTATTGGAAATAAAAATGGTTTTATACAACATAAAGATTATACCAACAATAAAACGCTTTTCTGGGAGTATTAGTTAAATTATTATCTGATATTAAACGTTTATTTACCCTTATGCAACATACTTTTAATTGACAAGAGTGGGGAGACGTCGACGTATCAAAACGTGTTTTACGATGCCATTTACATTTGTTCGGCTGTGCAGGTTGTCTCAGATGTTTGTTGTTTTTTGTGAACAGTGTTGTGAGGTTATTATTAAGCTTTATTTGTGGTGGTGAAAAATTATCAGTATTTTGTAACTTAAGAGCTGTGTTTATGATCTCAGATTTTTCGTTGTTTCTTGATTAGAAAGTGTTGTGTGAGGGTAAATACCCTTATTTGTTTTTTTTTAGTTAAATAAATACCTTTAAAATGTTAACCTATTTTTATTATTTACTATTCTTTATATTATCGGCCATTTATCTGTGTATTTTAAATTCTGGATATAAGATTGCACATGTTTTAAAGCGAAAAATGGCAGTAGTTACATGGTAAAACCAAAAAATGAAATTTGTCAATACCAATATAAATATAGTAAAATATCATTTCTTTACCTTTATTATTTTTTGGTCTTACAACATACAATCATCCAAAATTTCGCTTGTTGCTTGGAGTTTACGTAAAGAGATAAGTGACCAATAAATTTATAAAAAATGAGCAAGCGCAAAATTTGAATCGGCAAACAGTATAAAAACGTTTTATATTGGCATCTAAATAATTTTATATCGGTTATAAAACTGAATTATGCTCTTTTTCAACTGTGTTTACTGTTATAAAGCGTTTTATAGTCGCTATAGAACAAACCTTTATGGTTATAATCCGTTTCATATAAACAGTATAATCGTTTTTAACTAACGTGTATACCCATAGAGGTACGTTTTATAGTCGCTATGGAACAAACCTTCATGGTTACCATCCGTGTCATATAAACAGTACAACATATTTTAGTTATCCTTATGCACTGGTCCTAGCAATATCTGGTGTGTAACTGGTATTAGCTCGTATTACTGTCCCAAATAGTATTAAATATTCTTATAATGGCCATAAGAATTCTTATAATGGTTATAATTCATTTTTCTCAGTGTAGATAATACAGTTCTTGGTAACGTTTGTTTTGCTTTGATTAAATCCATTTTGAGATATGGAGTTTGTTTCTGGGGAAATGGGCTTTTTGATTAAATTTGGTTTTGATCCCATCGTATAGAGCCGAGGTTCCCAAACTTTTTTTTCTCATAGACCACTTTAAAAATTTTGCTGGTTCCGGTGGACCTCCTGCAGCTACATTTCTACCAGATTCCCAAAACTAGACAAAAAATGTGAAGATTAGATGTAACTATGGAAATTTGCGTTGCGGCTGAGGTCCAACCACGAAAAAAAAGTTAGAATTGATTGGTTAATTAATTAAGTAATTGATTGTGCTGTGAGTAGATGTCAAAAAAGTAAAGTTGGCCAATCAAGAAAGTTATTCCATTCAACTTTACTTTTTTGACATCTACTCACAGCACAAGAAACCAAAATCAATTCTTACTTATTTTATTTAGAAAACTCCCGGAATGGTAAAAATAAAAAGAAAAATAGTATATATAATATGGAATATGCAAGTTTTTACAAGTAACAGTCGCTATGCTTCTTATAATATTATCTGCCTACATTGATAGGTAAAGTCAAGCCAACATTTTAGTTCTTTTCTTCACTATCGAAACCAAAAAATTTGAAAAACTTGAGAAACATTAATTTACAATGTGTCGTTTTTGAAATCTTATTATGAACACCCTGTATAAAATAGATAAACACTATTAGAATTATAATATCTTTAGACCCCTTGTCATACATCTCACCCAATCCCATGATTTAAAAAAATGATTTAGATGGTTTTTTTTATTTTTTTTTCCAGGATTCTTAAAACTAAATTTTTTTAGTTTTTAATTTATTACTCGTAAACAACCAAAGCAAAATAAAATTTTGGACAATTATAAAGGGTTCTAATACGAACCTAAATATACAATAAAATACTGCCTGTTTCATTTAAAAAAATACAACTTTTTGTTATCACACTTTTTTGGGCCACCCTGTGTATGGAATATTTTCCTGAAATGCACCCTATGATACTACTGTATAATACCTACGTAAATATCAATTTCCACATCCTACAAATCCACTCCCTGTAAGAATAGGGCACACAAGAACCGCGGATCTAATCAACGACGAGCTCTTGAAGATGCAAACAGATCACATGAAATAGGTCTATAGCTTCACCAGACCTTTTAACATCAGGTGCGACTATGACATGTGGTCAAAAGGGACACCTTTGTCATTAGACAAGGAGCTGGTTTGAATTAAAAATGACCGACAGAGTAGGCCGAGGAGTAGGCGCAGGAAAGACCCAGAATGGAAATATCGAAAAGTAGATAATATACATTCTGTCAGACAGTCAAGCTGCCCTCAAGGCCCTAAGCTCCAATCGACTCTAATCGAGGTTCACGATGGAGTGCTTAAACAACCTGAAAGACCTAGCAGCAAGGAACAACAGGGTAGAATTCCTATGGGTTCCTGGTCACTCGGGGATAGCCGGTAACGAAAAAACCGATAAACTGGCTAGAGCCGGATCATCTCAAAAACTCAGGGGCCCTGAACCCGCCCTTGGCATATTAAAACAGGCAATCAAAGCAACATCAGACAGGTGGGCACAACAACAACACATATCCCGATGAAACAGGATACCTGGTCAAACCCAAGCGAGGGCTACAATTCGAAAAGCCTCCAAAAAGCTATTAACCATGGAATGTTGCTTCTAACGCGCACCCAGCTAAAACAAGTGGTCGGCCTACTAAGAGGCCACTGCCACTTAAGAAAACACTAACGTCGAATAGAACTTTACAATGGTCCCATTGAATGCAGACTTTACGGCGAAGAGGACGAAACCGCCTCATATATCATATATAACTGCGAAGCACTGACCTGAAGACTATTCAAAATCTTCGAAGGAATCCAATGTGGGGATAACCTCCTGCATGACAAACTTGGTAGGAACTTATTGGACCTTATAAAAGGAACAAATCTTTTCTAGCAAGATAGTGGAGCGCAATTAGCCCCTAGGCTACATTGCAGGAACTCCTGACCCTCGCCTTAAACCAACCAAGCAACCAAACCTAGAAACAATGTCTAGTCAAAAAAACTGTAACTTTGTTACACCAAAAAAAAGTGCGTGTTGAGAATCATCAAAACCTTATTTTATTCAACCTTTAAAAAAAAAAAATTAAGGTGAAACGAATTTTTTAAAAATTACCCTAAAATCAGTTTTTAACGCGCTGTTTGTGAAATTTTAACTTTTTCTCTAACTTCTAATGTTCTTACAGAAACCCCTCCAAAGGTTACGAACAGCTCACTTTGTAGCAAACAAATAGAAACAAAAATGAAAACGTTTTGTTTCACTCAAATACTTTCGGAAAGATTGATAGAATGTTTTAACTTTATAAACAGAACATTTTGAGGGAATTAATGAATATTTATTTATCTCTCTTCTAAAAGTTAAATCTCAGTCAAAATCGCTACTAAGAAAATAAATCAAAATTGTTTTCAAATTTAAAAAAAACATATCTCGTGCCTTAACCGCTTTAAGATTCTAAAAATTCTATATAATATAAATAAATAAATAAAGCTTTATTAAATTCAACAGACAATCATAAAAAAAAAAGTTAGATGACGGCGAGATCTAGCACTGCTATTCATCTAACCGTCTTAAAATAAATATTTAAGCAAATATAAAAATAAAATAACAATCATAAAAAAATGAAAATTAAAAGTCATTAATTTCTTACTAGGGCAAGACCAGCCCCATACAGACATTGTCAGTGCGCACGTCCTAGCTAGTAAATAATTAGTTAGAAAATGTGAATAAGGGAGAAATGTGACAATATGTAATTAACAAAAAGGCAAACAAATAAAGGAAATTTTTAAATAGATAAAAAAAAATAACAATCCTATGTATTTTAAAGAAAGGAAGTTATATAAGTTATAAGCATACAATTTATATTAATAGGAGCAGAGAGAATACTATAAGGACCTTTTGACGGCCTTCTTGAAGCTCGCCACCGCGGTAAGCTTACACCTGGTTGCAGAGAATTATAAATGTTTACGGCAATATAAGTAAAAGAACGCTGGAACTGTGCGGTTCTGTGCTTTGGAACACTGAACCTTTGGCAGTGACGTGTAAATCTATCGTGGATACCACTCCCACGACCTAGTTTCTTGAAATACAGGGTGTCCCGTAACTTATGGGCCGTATAGTAGCTGGAAATACTAGACATCAAACTAAGCCGATTATGTCATATACGTTTTTTCGGATTGTCACTTTTTTTTTGTTATTTTAATTATTTACTATGTTTTTTTATGTTTTATTATGTTATATTTTTACATTTTTACAAAATACAATTTTGTTTTACTTTACGCGGATAACTAAAAATAGTATTTCGGACAACCCACTCCTTTAAAAACAAGAAGGATCAAAAATAAAAAGTTTTCTGGTTCACTCAAATATTTTAAGTAAGATTGACGGAATGTTTAACCTTCATGAAAAAAAGATTTAGAAGGAAATGAGAAATTAAATTAATATTTCTCTTCCGAAACTTAATTACGAAGAAGCCGAAAGTTAAAGATTTACAAAACTTTTCGCCTGGTTCTTACACATATATTGAGTTTCATTTTGGCAGAAGTTTGCCGGGCTACATTTCTTGGGGTCGTATTTCGTCTTATAAATAAAATATTAAGTCATTAAATAATTTCCGCTTCTTTAAGCACTTTCTTTAAAACAACTTTGTTCATGTAAGTAAAATAAGAACAAATTAATATACTTAGATTCCCAATGTGCCCATGTGCATTGTGCATGCAAGGAAAGACAACTCCAAAAAAGTGCATTGTGAAATGTCACGGATTCAACAAATTTTTGAGACGTTACCGATTGCACAATTTAACAACGATAGTTTTAAACGTCGGTTTTAAATTTTATCTTAAAAGTCACGTTTTTTGGAGTTGTCTCTGGTTGTCTGTGCATAGGGGCGAATTGTTACATATCGTGCAATTTCGGGGTTACTATCCGTCAGTGGGTGCAAAGCCGTTTAGAACAGGGTAGACAAAAATTTAATTTCCAAACAATTGACTTTAAAAATTTTCAACACAGTTGACATCGCCATTACCACAATTACATGTCGGGTGGTCAACTAAGAATAACCGCTGGCCATATCTCAGAAACTAGTAATCGTACAGCATCCGGGTAAATTTTTTTATGACAAGTGCCCAAGAGAAAATGCTGGAAATTATTTTTAAGTTCCACATTTTGCTGCAAGAGCAAGAGGGCGTAATTGAATAGTAAATTTTAAAATTTTACTTATCTCCGAAAATTCCACATTAAGGTATATCTTTGATAACACCATTAAAAAGCTTGGACAATTATGCATCATTTTGGTCTTACGCTCATTGGCGTACCGACTTTAATAAGACGGGGGGAAGCTGTTGAAAGTGTAATCAGTTAAATCGCTGTAACTTTTAAACGACTTATCCGATTTTAGCAAACTAAAGACTGTTTGGAACAGAAATGTATGCACTTTCACTAATCGTATTTAGTTATCCATGATAGTTCTAAAAAAAATGCTAGAGGGCGCAATTTGCAATAATAACACATTTTTTGATTTTACTCCGAAAAAATAAATCATACGATATAATTATGAGACCATAATCGAAAAGTAAATAAAATTTGCTAGAGAAAATTCGTTTCAGCGTTATCGCCAATAGAATAATTTTTAAAACTAAGCGATTATATATTTTTTTAGAAAAAAAGTGGCACGCCACTAATATTTTTCCATGTGGATATTATTTCTGATTAGCCTAGTCTATTCTGCATGAAAATGGTCTCTTGCGTTTTTCTCCTCAGGCACACCGTTCTTAATTAAAATAATTAAATTAAATTAGCTTCAGGCATGCCTATTAAGTGAAGGTGGTCATTTCCACCAATTTGTATAAAACAAAATTTTGCATTATCAATGTTAATAATAATAGTAGAGCTAATTTAATTTAATTATTTTAATTAAGGACGGTGTGTCTGAGGAGAAAAACGCAAGACACCATTTTTATGCAGAATTGACCATGCTAATCAGAAATAATATCCACATGAAAAAATATCAGTGGCGTCCCACTTTCTTTCTAAAAACTATATAACCGCTTCTTCGTTTTAAAAATTATTCTATTTGCGGTAATGCTGAAACGAACGGAGATATCGAGCGGCGGTTTTAATATTTTTTCTAGCAAATTTCATCTACTTTTCGATTATGGTATCATAATTATACCGTATGATTTATTTTTTCGGAGTAAAATCAAAAAATGTGTTATTATTGCAAATTGCGCCCTCTAGCATTTTTTTTGAGAACTATTATGGACAACTAAATACGATTAGTGAAAGTGCATACATTTCTGTTCCAAACAGTCTTTAGATTGCTAAAATCGGATAAGTCGTTTAAAAGTTACAGCGATTTAACTGATTACACTTTCAACAGCTTTCCCCCATCTTATTAAAGTCGGTACGCCAATGAGCGTAAGACCAAAATGATGCATAATTGTCCAAGCTTTTTAATGGTGTTATCAAAGATATACCTTAATGTGGAATTTTCGGAGATATGTAAAATTTTAAAGTTTACCTTTCAATAACGCCCTCTTGCGGCAAAATGCGGAACTAAAAAATAATTTCCAGCATTTTCTCTTGGGCACTTTTGTCATAAAAAAAATTACCCGGATGCTGTACGATTACTAGTTTCTGAGATATGGCCGGCGGTCATTCTTAGTTGACCACCCAGTACGTGGCAAACACAGAGCCAAAACACTGATATTATTATTATGAATAAATTTCATCCGTTTTATATTCAGATTTTAAATCTAACGTTCACTTGATTGAAGCCTAAGTCAATTATATAAGATATTTATTAGCAAAAATTATCTTAAATCATCATAAAAGTACTTCTTATTTTACGTTACTAATTAGGATCTGAACTAATCTAATTATTAAACTTTATAGGGACATGTTTCATGTTTTATATCGAGGACGCGTAGTATTTGTTGAAATTACGACAAAACTTGAAAATTGGCACCAATGCATTTTACAAGCACGGGCGGATGGCTGACGGAGGCTCAGGTTGCAAGTCACGTGTTGTGTTGTTGCATCTCTTTCTAGCTTACTGCCTACCGGCTCTCTTGCTCGCTTCCACTCGCATAAAAGCAGTACTTTTGCTTTCCCATAAGGGGCTAATATAATATAAAATCTCTGCTTTTCAAACTGTTATACGAGATGCTTATACAGCTATCAAATTTACAATTAATCGGCAACGAATGCGTTCGTACTTTTTGTCCCGGTCCTCTTACATACACAGAAATATTGCCGGATATTACACGAATAAAAATTTACGTATAAAGAAATTATTTTGGTTGGCGTTTGTTTCATTGTTCCCACGGTAGGCAATGCTTTTTTGCCTGCTATCTGTTAGAAACATGATTGCATTGCACGCCAGCCCTACGCGTTTTTCGTTAGTAATTGTATTTCGTATTTTAAACCTCATCCTATGGGCAAGGGCCTGTCGACATATTAAGCACCGGTTCCCGCAGATCACCGAAGTTAAGCGGTGTCGAGCGCGGTTAGTACTTGGGCGGGTGACCGCTTGGGAACACGGCGTGCTCTTGCCTCAGGGAAGAGTGTAAAAGGAATCGACACCTAGCCATCCTATTCACGCCGGACAGGTCGGATGAGATCGGATATCTCGTAGGATGAAGGTGCCGTTTCACACTCCCCAGTCGGTAGATCACATTTTTGGTCGATGACCGGTTCAAGATGGCCTACGTAGTCGGCGAACCGTAAAAAAAAAAAAAAAAAAAAAAACCTCATCCGGGGACCACGAAAGGACCGTGTGCGTTTTCTTTCAATATGGAGACGCGAGCGCCACAGCACAACCTAAGAAAGGATAATCGACAGAGGGACATGCCGCAAACGATTAAAACAATGGTGACATTTTGCCAACCAAAAATTCCTGCTAATCGATTTTTCAGGCGCTAAGATCTCGACAGTGGTTGATGCCTGAAACAAGATTTTCGATTCGCTGGAAAGGATTATGCTTCCCGTTGAGCATGAAACAGGTTTTCACAAAATTGTTTGTGTGGATTCCGAGAAAATCACTTTTGAAATATCGTTTAGCGGGATTTGGTTGTTTGGCAAAAGGTCGATATTGCCTGAAATTTACCCAAACGTGGAATTAAAAAAGTTTGAAGAAAACACGGAGTTGCAGTCCAATATTTTAATAATTGGTTTTTGAAACCTGTAAGAGGAAATATATGTGATTGGTGGACATAGAGTTCCTTCTGCTACCAGCTTAGATTTTTTGGGAACACATTTTTTTAAATGGTCCTCTCTCTCGCATGGAACCATTCTAAACAGCATGTCTATCTGCGTGTGTTTCTCATTGATTAATTCTAAAATTTATATAATGTATGTACCATTGTTTTTCAAAAGTAAAGAATATGTGTGAATGCCATATTCATTATTTTCTATCCATCAACCTTACAGCACCACCAGAGGTGAAAAAAATATATTACGTGACTTCTTAAACTCATCCCTTTTTTTTCTTCCAATGCGTGTTAAAGGGCCGATTCTACCAAAAGGAGTCGTTTTTGATGCATCTGCATCACTTACTGTATGCCCAGCGGTAATTGACACTTCGAGGCTAAATATAATTTTTTATAAAACGTTGTTAAATCGTATTTATTACAAAATAACTAATATATACGTCCGCGAAGAACTCCACTCATCCAACACATTAAATTAAGAAACAAAATAAAATTTAATTGAATATTTAATAACCTTGGTGTACCACAAGGAAGTATTAGAGGGCCACTTCTGTTTATTATTTATCTAAATAACCTATCAACAATTTTATTAAACCCATTTGTATCCATCGTAAATTATGCCGACGACACCAATCTACTAATTAGAAAGAAGAATATCATTGATTTATTAAGTATTTCTAAAGAACAATTTTTAATAGTAAAAAAGTGGTTCCACGACAATGGACTTATTCTCAATACAGAATAAACACAATGCTTAATTTTTAAGACATCTAGAAATAAAAAAAGATACTCTTGATTTTATCACTATAGATTGTTTTAATGTTAATATTGTTGAGACATGAAAATTTTTGGGTATGCACATCGATGCAAATCTTAAATGGAATACCCATACAGACGCCCTTTGTAGAAACCTTGCCACATCTTGTTATATGCTGAGAATAGTGTCTAGATATCTAAACTTTAGTATTCTTGTGTAATATATCTAGCCATATATACCCACTTTTTCAGTGATAGTCAGGCGGCGATTAAGGCAATCTGTTCCAGCAGCGTCAAATCAAAGCTCGTAAAGCGATGCCGCAACAATCTATGCACACTTGGCAACCAACATCGGGTTATTCTGTGCTGGGTTCCTGGACACTCCAAAATAGATGGCAACGAGGCTGCCGATGCGCTCGCAAGAGAGGGCGCAGGCATGCCAGCTGATCTAGCAGACAATACAGTGAACAAACCACTGGGATTGGTCAAAGAGGAGATTGACTACACGGCCAAGCAGCTTGCACAGAACAGATGGACAGGGTTGACAACCTGTAGTACATCCAGGCAACTGTGGCCCACATTCGATAAAAAGAGAACCGCAGAGCTATTGAGACACAGTCGAAAAGACGTGAGAAATATTACTGCGGTTGTTACCGGACATTGCCTCTTCGGTAGACATGCCGAACGTATGCAAATACCCACTAACGACTTCTGCAGAAGCTGCAGAGATGAGGAAGAGGAAGAAAGTATTCAACATTTTCTGTGTGAATGCCCTGGCCTCGCAAGAAGGAGGTTCACTACTCTGGGTGAATCATCTTTCGATAGCCTGGAGGAACTAAACAACTTACAACTTGGACGGCTGAGCAGATTTCTGAACAGTAGTGGCTGGTTTGAATGAGTTGTTAAAATCCTTCCGCGGTTACGTCGCATAAACCATCAGTGATCTGATGAAGGTGGGTTCTACGGAACACGTGTGGTATCACAACGGACCTAATCAGGACTACGTGAGACCGTTTGGTCAGAACCAAGGGTCTGCCACTCTTACCTAACCTAACCTACCCACTTTTTATCCTTACTGCGTTTCGGTATAATATTCTGGGGTCACACATCGGTTTTAGGAAAAGTCTTTATCTATTAAAAAAAAGCTTTAAGAAATCTACTTAACATGAGTTATATTCACAGTAGTCGTGGAGTATTTAAGACGCAAAATTTTTTAACAACTCCGTGGATTTATGTTTATAAATGCATTTTGTTTTTCAGAAAGAATCAAGGTAAATTCGTTTATTTAAAAAAAAAACACCCATCATACGAGAGGTAAACTTTTTGATTATAATTTTTCAAAACACTCTTTAACATGAAATAAATATGAATGCAACATTTATTAACAAAGTACATGTTAATGTTTTAATAGTAATGTTGTCACCTTTAAGGCAAAAAAAAAACATTTTCCAAAGGAACCCTCACAAAGCTTATGGGAAATGACTTTCGGCTAATTTTTCTGACTTTTAGTATTTTGTTGATCTTCCTGATTAAAACTGTCCATGGTTCTAATCTAATAATAATGTCTAGTTTTTGAGTTATGACCTTTTAAAGTTGACAACTTTTTACTTTGAGCTGTTCTGCATTGTCTTGAGTTTTCAGTTGTTTTTTAAATGGAAAATTAGGCCTTAAGTTTTCTTTTACTTATATAGAAATTAAATATGTAGGTACAGGATGTTGAATAATTTATAGGCGGATTAAATAATTAATAATATTTAGAAATAATAAAAACCCCAAAAAAAAATATTTCCCAGATAGAAATTAAAATAGTTTATTACGTTTAATTTTTTTTTAGAAATAAACTACCAGGCAATATACTCTACATCAACCTGTATCCATTTTTTCCTCTATAGCTTGGCACTACAAGATATTAAAATATGAACAAAATCTAACCGTTTGTTTTCGAAATTCGTAAAATGGGTAATAAGTTTTTTCTGGATTTTCATAATTTTTAAATATTATTTAAGTAATCCTCCTCTAAATTTTTTAACATTCTGTACATATTTTATTTCTATATACAGTGTGTCCACGGATAGCGTTTGGAAGAGGAAAAACTTTTTTATTAGTACCTAGGTATAGAAGAAAAAGTAATTCTTTATAAAAACGTCTGCTTGTGCTGAAAGTACAATTTCAAATATTAGATTTACTATACAGGGTTCGTCAGAAAAAAACATTTTTAGTTTTTTGGATTTCGTTTAAAATAAATTTACATAAGAACAAACAGCTTTTGTTGCCTTCTTAGAGTATGATTTTATATCTGGCCGAATAACGATTTTGTTGTTAAAAAACTATTTTTCTTAGTCTACTTTTTTTTATTAATACATATCATATTTCTTTAATTAATTCAATCATAAAAAATTAAAAATGTTTTTCTGTCCAACCATGTATAGTAATCGCAAATCTGATATTCGAAATTGTAGTTTCAGCACAAGCAGACGTTTTTTTATAAAGAATGATTTTTTCTTCTATACCTACTAATAAAAAAGTTTTTCTTCTTCCAAACTCTATCTGTGGACACACTGTAGATAAGTGAAAGAAAACTTCAGGCCTAATTTTCCACCAATAAAGGAAATTAAAAAAGTTGACTGCTTTTCGCCAGTTCTCTGGTGTCACTTCCTTAATGGCTTGATCAAACAGTAGCTTAACCTTTTTCAATTTGAATGTCGTGTTGTGTCTTGCTACAAATCCTTTCACTTGCGCCCGTATAAGTTCTATATGATTTAGTTCGCAAAGATATGGCGGTGTGCGCAGCATAGTTACACTATGTTTTTCAGCTATATCTTCCACGGCATATTTCATAAAACGATGTTTGTGTACATTTGCTATAGCTAATAGTCCCTTCTTTATCAAATAATCTTCAAATTCAATACTGTGGTTAACCAGTCGATAATTTCTTGTTTTCTCCAAGATGAAGTTGGAGTCTTCTCTGTGCGTCGTGAATGATAGCTTACTTTATCCATATTTACTACTGAATTAGCTAGAAGATATTTTATCATTTCACCAAAATAGTCCTCAAAAACATTCGAATTCATGTCTTGGTGGTAATCTCCTGTATTGATTCACTGAAAGGTTAGCAAACATTCTTTTAAAAATCCCTCTTCGCTTCTATGTGCGCCTATAGCCGACATCGAAATTGAGCCGAACTGGACGGAATTTCCCATTTTATTACTCTACACCTTTCTGAAATAGGCTATAGTTGTATAGCAAATGTGCCTTTAACTATGTACACACAACAGTGGTTTCTTTATGAATGAAATATTTGGGTAATTGGTCCGGGTTTCAAATAACGGGCAAAATTCATCAGCGACTATTGAGGAAACTAATGACCAAGAAAAAACCCTGGAAAAAATAGTTCCATCTCCCAAGTGGTGCTTAAAAGTGATTGTCTTAATTTCGAGAATAACCCTAATGCGCTAAAACGAAGTAGGGCATCACAGGTAAGCAGAGGAGCGGGCCCCGTTCTCCTCTGTGATGCTCACGGAAAGAATACAAATGAGCAAATTCGAATTAATATGCCGCTTTAGTCTAAGGATATTTTGTCTGTAGAATATTATTTTCCAAGACGCCTTGTCAGTGTTTTGTAAATAAGATGGGGAGGTGTTTTGCATTTAATGCGTGACGACTATTAGCTGTCATTTCCGAGTATAAATAAGACCTTTTACGGACTTGAATTATTCACATGAAGACTACGGATAATATTTTGGATAAAAGGTAAAATTTAATTTGTATTTGCAACAGAAACATTCTAAAAGACGCGAAATAGGCACAGTCTGCCTCATAAATGTACTTAGTGGGACGTGGGACTTCTGAGACTAATTAGAACGATATTGTCGCATATCAAAACGGTAAGCGACAGGAACATGTGGCTTAGATATTTTGAAATTACGTTTTAATTTATTTAATTTGTTGTGCGCTATTTATTTACTGAAACACCAAAAATGTTTAATAGTTTTATTAAAACGAAGCAAAGCAATTGACGATTACATTATGATGAATACCATACAGAAGAAATAAAAATAGAATTAATAATTCATTCTTTGATTGTGTTTTTACATCATTTCGAAAGACTTGAACGGGCAGAGGTTACCCTTACACTTGAATACGTTAACAACTCCACTGAGTAAGTGTTTCTTTGAGGTTTTATAATGTTTTGTAACCCCTACCAAAAGAGAGAAGGGGTTCCTTTTTGCTGTGTTAGGAATTATTAGCAATCCTTGATAAGAGATAATATTCTTGAATGTACTATCCAAAATGGAACCTTTCTTTAACCAAGTTATTTTTATAAACATTTGTCTGCTGACTCCTACTACGAAACTAGAAATGTTTTTATTCTTGTTCTATGTACTATCTTTTCACTATACCTATTTGTCATTTATTAAGAGTTCTAAGTTTACAGCGAAGTATTAGATGAGTAATCCATCCTTAAGGATACCAATCCATATCCGACAATATAAAAGAAAAAAGATTTAAAATTGCATTTTCTAGTTGTACAAGGAAACATCTATACAATTTTTTAACATCCTTACCTGGGCCTTACCTAGACTCATTCAATTATTGTTAATAATTGACATTTTTAGCTTTCCTATGACTATTTTATCCAATCGCCAAAAGGGCGTTATTTTTTAAGATCTACGATTTGACACTAACGTCTGGGTTAGTGAGAAACATCTTTCCAGAAGAAAGGTGACTGAGGGGCAACAAACTGGTAACCATGACAAGGGTTTAATTAAACAAAAATACTTAAACTCAAATATGCCCGGACCATCCGCATATTAGTCTGCTAATTCAACTGATTTTATTTCCTAAGTAATAACTTACCAGTGGTGACCATTCTATTTGGATTACCCTGCATAGAAAACTAAAACATCTTGACTTTTTTTGACAAAATTTTTAGTGATAAGACTAACATGTTAATGTTAACTGCCGGATTGAGTTAGGGGGGATGAATTATTGAAAGCAAGAAAACGAAATTTTGTAAAATGTGTCCGTATTTCCTTTTCTACTTTTATTACAAACATTGGGCGATTTTTGGATAAAAGGAAAAAGTAATAAAATACTGATCAAAAAACGAAATGGCGAATGCGTCACCAGCCCTAACTCTTAATAAAAAAAGGTATGCTGGAACTTTAGTGGATAAAAAAATGCAGTATACTATTAGTTAGTCCTAAGATCTAGACCGAGAGGGCACCATGAACCTATGGGAAAGTAAATGGATGTGCTATAGTGTATACACGTAGTTCGGATCCCACGCTGACGATAGGGGATACAATGGGTCTCTTAGGCCTAAGTATACTGACTCCGCCAACCCCTGCTACAAGCAGCTGGACTATATTTTTACACCTCCATGAGGGGAATCTTCTATTCCGTAAATCAATTCCTGCGCTCGTAGGACTACAAAGATGCTCTTGCGGCCTTCTCGTACTAGCAAATCGGAATTCGGCGAACTCAAAAACTGTAAAAAAAATACTATAAATAAAACCGGTAAAAACTTTAAATAAAACGTCCCAAGTAAAGCGCTTCGAGCACTCGCGCCTGTTTTTGGAATGTAACCCTATAAAGTGGAGTGCTGGCTGGAAGTGATTATTGCCAACGAGCTTGTATAAATGTCAAAATAAATTCGGGAATGTCGCTGCACATAGTCACTTCTAACCCGCTATAAATTATTCTGCTTTACTGCGCGCTGTAAACTTTCTTGATTTATACGTGACATAGGTGGTTTGTCAAATAAAAAAAAGTTGGGAAAGAAACAGGATAAGTAACGTGGCGTCGGACGAGGCATATTTTATTTGATAGGTCAGGGCCGTTTTTAGGAGCTTATAAATGTGACATAAGTACCATATTTAACCTTCGGTGTTACTGCAGTGGCGTATTAAGGGGGGGGGGCTGCTGCCGGGCTACAGAGTCAAATAGGCCTTGGAAAAACAAAATTAGGTGCTTTCACGTCAAATTATTATCACGTGAAAATTTTCATCGGGTAGTGTTGTGCCGTTGTATTAAATTTTGAAAATGCCTTTTTCCTACGACCATCTATGAAAATGAGAAAAAAACACGGTTAACTTGGCTCGAAAGCGCCGAATATCACACGCGTGTTGAAAGAAAATATTTCAACTCTAGAGTGGAAATACAAGGCACACTATTTAATTTAAACATTATGGTGCCAATTTGACAGACCACACCTATTTATTAAAAAGAATACATTTTAGAAAGCAGTTTATTGTCTAACTTGTTTATCATGTATTTGTCGATTGATTTCGAATTAGAGTGTGAAAATACACCATCTGAAATTATAAATAAGTTAAGAATATACTAGAAAATCTATTACCAGTCAAAACAAGCCCCGCTGAAGAAAATGTCATATATTAAACAACATTTTTATGTGTTGCCATAGCGTAGAGACTAGAGCTATGGCCTACAGATCGAAAGGTCACAGGTTCAAATCCCATCAGGAGTATTTAACTTTTTTTTATAAAAACATTAAATAATTTATAGAGTTAGGTATTTTAAATTGAAATCTTCCTTGTTGGATGAATTTTTTAAATTTATGTTTAATGCATCTTTCCTTGATTAAATTTTAAAAATTCATCCAACAAGGAAGATTTCAATTTAAAATACCTAATTCTATAAATTATTTAATGTTTTTATAAAAAAAATTAAATACTTCTGATGGGATTTGAACCCGTGACCTTTTGTTCTGTAGACCGTAGCTCTAGTCTCTACGCTATGCCTACCAATAAATATTTTTTGTTTAACATAATATATGACATTTTCTTCAGCGCGGCTTGTTTTGAATGGTAATAGATTATTCAGTATATTATTAATATTTTTCATAATTTCAGATGGCGTATTTTCACACTCTAATTCGAAATCACTCGACAAATACATAATAAATAAGTTAAACACTAAACTGCTTTCTTAAATTTGTTCTTTATAATAAATAGGGGTAATCTGTCAAATTAGCATCATATGTTTAAATTAATAGTGTGCCTTGTATTTCCACTCTAGAGTTGAAATATTTTTTTCACAAATCAAAGGTTTTTTAAATAATTCTTTGTGGTCGAAGGAAAAATAGTGTACATTTCTCGTGTGAAAGTGATTATTCTAAAACTCGAAGAATTTCCGCACTCGGCTGACGCCTCGTGCTAAATATCTCCTCGTTTGAAAAGTATCACTTTCATCACTTGTTATGTAATATACTATTTTACTTGAAGAAGCGGTTGACATCATCGCGTTGTATTTTGAATGTTTAAGTAATAATAATTTGACGTGAACCTAATTTTAAATCATATTTTGTTTTTCCAAGGCCTATTGACTTTTGAAAAAACCTTTACCGTTGATACTTAAATATCATAATATTTTTCCGTGTTTATTTTTGTTGTTGTTAATATCTCCGGTTTGAAAAAAGAAATAAAGGGGTGGGTTTCGCCAGTTGTTTAGGCTTTTATTCATCTTTGTAATGGGGCAAAATTAGATATGCTATTGTATTTAAAACTTTTTAAAAAATGTTTGTTAAGTTGTAAAATAGCTCCATCTAGCGTCTACTTTAAAAATAATTTTGTCATAGTTTATTTAGTAAAATATATAGTAAGGGAAACTTTTTTTACCAAAACCAAGTTTACTGAATTCTGCTGAGCCAATCCGGAGTTATGAGCATTAATCTAAAATAATGTTCAGCCTTCCCCCACCACTTTATTTTAAAACTGACAAAGACGTTTAATGGATGAATTTTGTTCGGAAAGCCTCAAACTATACGAAAATGGTATTTTCAATACACCTTAACAAGGCAACTTTTGAAATTACTGAGTTTTACTGATTTCCCGCTACGGTTGGCGTCTTCTAGCGCTCGACTGAGCAAATTGAAAATAATTTTCAGCAATTTCTTATAAACACTTTTCCTATGAAAAAAAATTTCCTCAAGCCATACGACTACCACTTTTTGAGATACGGCCGAGGGCCATTCTTAGTGGGACACCCGGTACAGCACAAACTCTACGACAAAGAAGAAAATAGTTATTTACATTACTAGAGATGCGAAAGTTAATTTTTTGGTGTAAAAGGAGGTTTTTGAATTGTCAAGGCGAAGCCTCCGACCACCAAAAAAGGCTTTCGCATCGTGTAATGTATTAAATTTTTTCTACTACTGTTCTCTGATCAATATATTATTAAGTATTAAACTTTGATTTTGTTCAAATTAAAATGATAAAATAAGTTGTTTTTTTCCACCTGTAAAATAATCCATGACAACTAGATATTTGAGTATTGTCAGTCTGTCAGTTCGAATAAAATAAGGATTTTCCCCCTGTGAAATAATTAATTTTTTTTTGGTCCTTTTACCGAAAGTAATATTTTACATAGCTAGCAACGCTACTTTACACAGCAAAATCGACTAATTAAACAGAATTGTTAAGAATAGTCTTATACCAGTAGCAACATTTTTAATAATTACTATTAAACAATCTATTACTATAGCAAAAAAGTTAATTAACGAACAGCATACAGAATTGCTACCTCTTTATTTATACGGACAATAAAACGAAGTAATTATGAATATAAGCCCAGAATTGTCAGAATGTATTTTAATAAAACATTCTTTTTGGAAATAAAAATGGTTTTATACAACATAAAGATTATACCAACAATAAAACGGGGGTATTAATTAAATTATTATTTGATATTAAACATTTATTTACCCTTATGCAACATACTTTTAATTGGCAAGAGTGGGGGAGATTGCGATGTATCAAGACGTATTTTACGATGCCATTTACATTTGTTCGGCTGTGCGGGTTGTCTCAGATGTTTGTTGTTTTTTGTGAACAGTGTTGTGAGGTTATTATTAAGCTTTATTTGTGGTGGTGTAAAATAATCAGTATTTTGTTACCTAAGAGCTGTGTTTATGATCTCAGATTTTTCGTTGTTTATTGATTAGAAAGTGTTGAGGGTAAATATCCTTATTTTCTTTTTTTTTTAGTTAAATAAATAACTTTAAAATGTTAACCTATTTTTATTATTTACTATTTTTTATATTATCGGCCATTTATCTGTTTATTTTAAATTCTGGATATACGACTGCACATGTTTTAAAGCGAAAAATAGCAGTAGTTACATGGTAAAATCAAAAAATAAAATTTGTCAATACCAATATAAATATGTATAGTAAAATATCATTTCTTTACCTTTATTATTTTTTGGTCTTAAAACATACAATCATCCAAAATATCGCTTGTTGCTTGGAGTTTGCGTAAAGAGATAAGTGATCGATAAATTTATAAAAAATTAATATTGGGAATGCGCAAGCGCAAAATTTGAATCGGCAAACAGTATAAAAACGTTTTATATTGGCAGCTAAACAATGATATACCGGTTATAAAACTGGATTATACTCTTTTTCAACTGTGTTTACTGGTTATAAAGCGTTTTATAGTCGCTATAGAACAAACCTTTATGGTTATAATTCGTGTCATATAAACAGTATAATCGCTCTTAACTAATGTGTATACCCACAAAAGTACGATTTTTAGTCGCTATAAAACAAACCATCCGTGTCATATAAACAGTATAACATATTTTAGTTATCCTTATGCACTGGTCCTAGCAATATCTGGTGTATAACTAGTATTAGCTCGTATTGCTGTCCCAATTAGTATTAAATATTCTAATAATAGCGATAAGAATTCTTATAATGGTTATTATTCATTTTTCTCAGTGTAGCAACGTATAATATTCAGGTAACTCGAAAGTTTACTTTCGTTATCTGTCGTGTTGCTTGGGGCCGAAAGTTAATTTATTTATACAGTAGTAGAAAAAGTAAATATTACTCGACCTCTTATTATATTTTTAATATTGCAGTATACAAATTTGGATTAAAACACCGAATTTATCTGCTCCAACAATTTGGAATATTAGATATTTTGGGGTTCTATTATGAAGGTCTCTTTTAAGGACTGGAATTCCTTTCGGCTCATAAAATCTTTACGGAGCAATATTGCTGACATTTTGTCAAGATATTAATGTTTAGTTGAGGATTTAATATTTATATGTAATTTCTAAATCGGGTCCTTAAAAATAAAATAAAATGGCTCGTAAACACTGTAAATAAAATTCATGTTATTATTATAGGTGGTTTATTGCGAGCAATTCATGTGGTTAAAGTTCTGCGATCTTTTTTTTTTGTAAATTAACCTCCAAATTTTTTAGTTATCTTACGTAATTTTGCCTAATTTTATTAGTACATTCCTTAATTATCAAGTTTATGTTTTCTAGTTTTTAATGCACATAATTTGCAAAACACACATTTATGACATTTTACAAATTTTTTTAAATTCACTTAAAATGTAAATTTCAAGGTGTTCTACAATCCTTGTAAAAAAAAGCTTACCAACTTTTTTAAAATTCAGTCTATCCTATACAAAGGCATAGGGAGGCCATGTAGTTTTTTTTCTTAAATTCCGACTTTAAACTAGGAATATTACTAAATTTCGACTTTAAACTCGGAATATTACTAAATTTCGACTTTAAACTCGGAATTTTACTAAATTCCGACTTTAAACTCGGAATTTAAATTATAGAAACAATACGCGTCCAAAACTCCTCTATCATTTAATTATATTTAAGGTAAAGGCACAGCCATATCGAGGCGAATATGTGTCGAATATTTGCCGGGCACTGTATAAATAAAAAATAAATAAATCTTACTTAAATATTTCAGTCAGTTCATTTTTACAGCAATATCCGCAAAATAAAATACGGTTTTAAAATCACACCAAAAACATTATTCCTCCATTTATAAAGTTGTCCTTTTATAACCGCATCATAATTTTTAAGTCATCAATTTATCATAATTCCGCTCATAAAGAAATTTTCTTTGCCAATTTTCTTTTTATTTTATTTTTCTTTTATGTTGACTGCATGGCTTTACAAATCATCAAACAAATTATTACTTACCCGGCCGGAACGTAAAAGCGAAAAACTTTTGCTTCTTAAAAAAGAAACCAGATAACTTTCGCAGGGAGAACATGCGCCATTTACTAAAAACTTTTTCGCCAACTTTAGAACTTTGCGAATAAATTCGTTTTTTAAATTTGCTGCAGTCAGTTTTACACAAAAAACAATTAGAGTTTTTTAAACCCGAAGAAGACACTTGGTTGGACAATGTAATTCAATTATGGGATGAAAAACTGGTAAGTAAGTGTTCTGTAACTAGAAATAAAATCACGAAACAAAAAGAAAAAGAGGAATGAAATACGTTTCCATTGCCCAATGAATGTTTAAAATGTAGAACAATTGTAAAAAAATGCTCTAAAAGTATAAAATATTATAGTAATAATTTTGATATAACTCGCGAGATCGAGGCCCAATCACGTGACATGAATGACATGCTGGTTTATTTTAGTATGTTATGTTGGTATGATTTGACGTAAATACCAGGATTGAACTTATATTTTTAATATGTAAATTTTAAAAGAATAATATTCTTTAAGCCATTAATAGTACGTGTTATCATGTCAAACAATATTATAATAATATGAGGAAGTAAATCAACAAATGTTAGCAAGGGTGGCGCAAAATTGAAGAAAACATGTACTGGTGGGATAAGTGAATCGTAATATTGGATATTTTATCTAAGAAAAATTGAAGAACCCTAAGATTTCTGTTAGAAAAACTGTATGATAAATTAATTGAATAGAAATCTCACATTATCAGAGTGATTTTCGGCAGTAAACGAACTTTATTTTATTGTAAAACAAAATACTTTATCTGCCGCATATGCGGCAGATAAAGTATAACCCTGCCATATCTCATAGTAGGTCAAATTTTTTGAGGGGTGCTTTAGAATACGCACGTGGATAGCCAAAATTTTCAGATGTGTCAAATTTAGGCCAAAAATGGATTTTTTGTCGTCGAATTGTAAAGCTATTTTAACCTTTTGACCTTGAATATGGGATGGAATAGGTAGTATGAAACTTCTACTTTACATTTTGACCAAATATAAGGCAAGAACTATTAAATATTTTACGCAGACCCGATTCTAAAATAGGTCTACAGCTCGTCTTTTCTGTTAATTTAACATGGGGGAAAAAACATCTATTTTCTTAGAGCGGTCTGCCTTACATAAAACGGTGATGAACGGTTGGCGATAAAAATTTGTATGCACCACGTCAGTAAAGTGTCTTGATATCGACTCGCCTGTTATTCGCCTCGCTCGCTCATCTCATAATTTCAGACTCGTCCGATAAAGAATCTACCTTGGTACATAAATAACTATTATTGTATTTGGCTTTGCATTTGGTTATATTTTTGATTTAAACTAGCTTAAAATTAGGGGAATATAAAATATTGCCCACTTTACTCGTATTTCCTTTAAAATTGCATCCCAAAAAGTTAAATCCAAAGTAAAAACTGAGTGTTAAATAAATCGTTTTTAAAAATAAAATCATCAATTGTTGGCGTGGTCTAGCTATAATATCATCACCAACATTTTAATTCCGAAAAATGAAACGAATGTATACTTTGTTATTTCTTATTAAATTTAAAAAAATCCCATTGCCGCCATTTTATAGTATGAATTTAATATCAAAATTTATTAGGATCAACCGTTTTTTTTTTAAATAAGTTTAGTGAGTATAAAAATCTTGTAAATCACCTCACACATACATGAATTCAGTATTTTTTTTTGTTAAAAAAATGTATATCCAATAATTGTCTTTTTTAGTTGAAATTGATTTTAAAAAATAAATCGTTACTGAAAACGAATTCTAAAACAAAAAAAAATAATTTAAATAAAAAAAAAGTAAACTGTCCGACGCGGGATTCGAAACCGCGACCATTAGTTCCAAAGTGAAAAACCATACTACCCCGCCACTAACAAATTGGTTTCCATGCCTTACATAACTCTAAACGCTAATGTGACAAATACTTGTAAAAATCAATTGAAACTGTTTATAATTAGCTTACCACCCCATTTACTTTCAACCCCTCCACCCCACAATCTATGCTCTTGTATAAAACAATGAACATAGACAGTATTTTTATACAACTAAGATATGACGGGATGTCCTGTCGAGGAGTAACTGGATAACAAGAGATAAGCCAGCAACTTCCGAAACTTTTGAATGTTTCGATTACCAGGACTGCGAACAAATCCTGGCAGAAACAGTCCGTTATTTAAGTAAGCGCTTGGTCGAATTTCATTTAAATTATTTATTTGTTCCCAATCTCCTTTAGCAAACCTCTATTTATTTTGAACTAACCTCAATCCAAGCCAAAAACTCTCAAACAATGTTTATTGTGTTGCATATAATACGTGAGCCTGCAACAATGCCCCAGTGGAACACTAAAGCAAGCAGGAAGTGTCAAACGATAAGAATTCTCCTCCACTGTGAATAATTAATTCGTATTTCCTTTTCTCCATTATGAGTGACTGTTTGGAAAAGCCGGTTGAAAATCCTTCTTTGCATAAAGGCCTGGTGTAATTAAGCGAAAGAGTTTTGACAGTGGCGTGTAGAGTATTTTTAAAATAAGGGAAAAAAATAAATAGTGTCTCAGACACATAGACCAAATCCAAAAGAAGATTTTACAAACCATTATACAATATGGAAGTATTTAATTGCTTTTAAAAGTGTTGCAATCAATAATAGTTGTGGCGAAACTAATAAAGATCATTTTCAAAAAATATATAAAATATGTAATTTAATCGTGTAAAATTGGATTACATCATTATTATATATGCAGTTTTAGAAATACGTTACCTACAGTTCATTACCACTTGTGAAATAAACCCAATATTTGCCCTCCACTGCAACTGAATTTATTCAAACTGGGACCATCCCCTACAGTTTGAAAATAATAAAAAACGCACTTTATTGTTTGTTCTTTTTTTATAATAAAACACCTGCACTGTAGGAAAAATCCTTTAAGGCGCTCTGGGAGCGGTGCGAGTGCGAAAAAAGCGATTAACGTTGGTCTTGAAACGTTGAAGATTGTATTCATTGGGAAACACGACCTCAGGAAGATCATTCCACAAAGATTACGTTCTCCAGGTGAAAGAATTCTTGAACAATGAAGTTCGAGGAGTACTAAGCTGAACAACATATGGATGAGCGGCAGCGGTTCGCCGTGTATTTCTGTTTTGCATTGCTCTAGGTGGAATCAAGTGGGCAATGTCAGTCGAACACCTGCCATGGAAATATCTGTAAAAGAGAGCCAAATCACCAACCTGTCGTCGATGCTCCAGGCTATCGAGGGTCTTGGTCAGCTCGGGGTTGCCGATCAGACGAACGGCTCTCCTTTGAATGGAATCCAGTAGCCGAAGGGTGTGCTTGGGTGCAGAGCTCCAGACATGATGGTCGAATCTGGGCTTTGTAGAGTGTCAAAAGTTGATGAGGTGTGTACAACCTTTTGGTGCGGAAAAGTACACCAAGTTTCTGTGCAGCTGCCTTGGCAATTGCGGCAACGTGATCATGCCAAGACATATTACTTCCCAGATTGACCCCCAGCAAATTAATAGACGGTGCCAGGGGAATTGCGTGTCCTGCCATGACTATATCCGGTTCTGCAATGTTAACCTTTTTGGAGAAGACTGCTGCCTGGGGTTTCTTAGCATTAAATTCGACTTGGTTACTGTCACCCCAAGCCAAAATTTCTTCCAGGTCATTGTTGAGGCGCAATACTTCATGTTGCCTGCGAAGATGTGCGTCGGCAGCGGATGTTTGGGGAGTCAAGGTAAAAGATGAGACAAGTGTGCTGTCATCAGCAAAGCTATAAATTGGATTTTGGGTTTTCACTAGAAGGTCGTTAATATACAGTAAAAAGAGGGTAGGCGACAATATGGACCCTTGAGGAACACCGGCATTGATGGTGAAGGTGTCTGAGAGAAACCCGTCAATCGCCACTTGCAGAGAACGGTTCTTAAGGAAGCTGGTTAACCATAAACAAAATCCATTAGGCATACCGTAGGATCGCAATTTACTTAGAAGCCCATCGTGCCAAACACGATCAAAAGCCCTAGAGATGTCCAGTGCAACAGCCCGGGATTCTCCATGATGTTCGATGGTGTTGCTCCAAAGATGGGTGACATATGCCAGAAGGTCACCTGTTGATCTGGACTTACGAAAACCGTATTGATGGTCGCTGATAATGTTAAGCCCTTCCAGATACTTTAGGAGTTGTTGGTTAATAGCTTTCTCCATTACTTTTGAAACTGGTAAACTGTGTTCCTCCTGCAACGAATTTTTAACTTTAACCTTTATTTTCGAGATACATTGCAAATAGAAGTGTCAATAGGCAAAATTTCCGATATTGGGCTATAGAAAATCCTCTTTGGATAATGGAGTGCCACATAATTACTACAACAAAATCAATATTTCGACTGGGATTATTGAAAACATGAATTTGGCACAAGCACAGTGCCTGTAGAAGGGAATCCAGGATTTGATTTGATACCTGCTCGGCTGTAGTGTATCCATATCCAAAAGGTCCTGACATTTCCGATAATATAGAAAGGACTTGTTACATTACTAAGTTATGACCAGGTAAATCACTTTTAACTCGAACTGTAGTGTCAATCTAACATTATAAATTTACTATTTTTGACATTTCTTCGATTTAAATTATTATAGATGTTCTTTTTCCAATTTTATAAAGTAGATTTAAAGCGAGGTCCAGTTTAATTCGAATAAATGTCAAAACTGGTAATTTTATAATGTGGGATTGACAGCAAAGTTCGAGTTAAATGTGATTTACCTGTTCCTTGCCTAATATAATATAACATAATATAACAAGTTATGACCAGGTTGTTAACTCTTAAATTGAACTTTGCTGTCAAGCCCACATTATAACGACCATTTCTGACATTTCTACGATTTTAGAATTATTCTTCCGTTTAAACCTAGGTTTAAACTTAGGTTTAAGAGGACTTAATAAAATTAGGCCTAAGGTACTGAACTCAACAATTAATAGCTAGGTCTCCTGACCTCTCACCAACGACTTCTTCCTCTGGGGGTATTTAACAGTTGTTTTTATAAAAGTGTTAGGTTTGAAAATTTAGAGCAATAAAAAAAAAACTATTTTAATGCATCTGAAAGAATTACCCAGTACCAACTTGCTAATATTCTTAGATAATTCTTCGATCGACATTAACTTGAAAAAATAGTGAGAGTGAGAATTTTTAGGATATTGTTTAGCCGCAAATGGCGGTTTATCTGAACATTTAATAATTAATTAACAATATTCCAAACGATTGTACAGTTTTCTTAAAACAAAATTGTTAGTTTTTTGTTATTTAAACAATTGTTTATTTGTAAACACTCCTTATTTTCTTCCCCTTTTAGCATATCTTGATGATTTTAATATTCTATAATAGGTTTTATTGTAAGTAAGATAATATTAAAAGATCCGTTTTGAAAACAATGTTCGTTTTATTTAAAAATATTACGACCCCGCTCTAAGGTCAACAGGGGAGCAAATATTTGAACAGTCTAAAACGTCCATAAGATTTTCTATGTTTCCAACGGGGTGGTGCCATATAATATTATTTTAAAAAATTTGCAAACATGTTTTTTGTTATGTCAAAAATTTTGCTTGTATTTTGTTTTTTTGACTTATATTTTTAGAATGATCTAATAAAAATAACTTGAAAAAGTACGATATAGGCATTACGAAACGTCGCACATTGGGTGTTTTAATTATTTGGGCGGCCAAAAGTCGATTGTAAAATCTTCAGCGCAGGTAAAAAAAATGCCTTATGAAGCTGAGTATTCTAAAAATGGTTTATCTACTTTCATTTAGTAATATGAATTTTACAGTTCTGTAAATCGTTTTGTAAGGGCATCTATTACAGCACTAGTGCTGTAATGAAAAAAACCGGTTTTATTAAAATTTTGCTCTTAAATAAAACCACACTTTTTAGAAAAATGATTTATTATTAACAATTATAAAATTATTTACCAATTATTAATTAAAATATATCTTGATTTTTCTTGACTGAAATCATAGTTCTTAACATTGAGTAGTGAGTCCATAGTGTAGATGGTTTCTGGGGGCGTTGCTTTACGGAAAAATAACCCAAACGGATTTTCTCAGACGCCTCCTTTATTTTGTTAGCTTTGCACCAATCTTCAAACTTCTGATACTCCAACTCATACCGCGCCTTGGATTTTGTCGGAACTAAACTTGAGATCGCTTCGTTTGCTGCTGCTTCTATATCAGAGGGTAAACTTCTATCAGAATCGCTCATTTTGAAAAACGGTTTTTATATTTTTGAATTTGTTTGACAAAGTTTCGACAGTAACGATGCGAAAGGTAACATAAAAAACTTGATTAGTAAACTTAATAGTAGGTGCATTTTTACAGGTGCATTTTTATTTTAAAAAATGCCTTTTGCCAAATATTTTTATTCATAGATGAAAGTAGATAAAATTTTGTACAATATTCTTGTTGTAAATTCATATTACTACACTCGATGTTTTATTAAACTCGGCTAAAGCCTCGTTTGACAACTTTAAAATCTCGTGTTGTAATATGAATCTTTACAACACTTATATCGTAAATAACTATTACTTTCCCCGCTTGTCGGATAGCACCCCCAGTATCTCTACGATCAGTTGGAACTTAGCAATATCTATCAGTTGAATTGATTATTTTAAGATTATAAAAAAACAAAATTTGAGTAAAATAACTAAAAAGTTGGACTTTCTGGAAAATTAAAAATTGTAATTTTGTAATTTGTTTTTTTCTCTTTTAAATATTCTCCAAAAATATTTTTTTACTATAAAGTATTTTTTTATTCCTTAAATGCCATGAAATAACCTGAGAAGATCCTTGGAATCGCTGAAAAGTGATAAATAACTCTGGCCGCCTATATCGTCCAAATGTAATGTGCGTCTTTATCAAAACAATAAGTCTTTGATGGGAGTAACCTATACAGGGTGATTCCTAAGTTAATACTTCTTTTATGACTGTGTATGTAAGGCAACATTTTCAAATACCTTTTTTCAAAAAACTTATTAACTTAACTTATTTATAAAATACGCGAGAGAAAGAAGTAAGTGCAGGTCTGGTCATCGAAACGTAGCCTGCTATACTTTATGTTGTTTTTATCTTATTGGTCATGCAATTTACGCGTCGGTCGTCAGTTATTTGGCAATCCGCTGCGGTGTGTTTTTCTGAAGCAAATTAATTTTAAATTTTTGACACGTGAAAATGGTAAAATTTTAAACTAATAAACTAGTAGATATGTTGCTAATTTACGGTGAGTGTCGTCAAAGTGCGGCTGCTGCTTCGAGATTATATGCAGAACTCTTTCCCTTGCGGGCTCATCCTACACCCAGAGTTTTCTTAATGTTATTCAACGGACAAGTTAGGCAGAACCGTATTTGATCCATAGTGTAATAAATGAATATAAGTACCTTATTTTTGAGTTTTTGGAAAAAAGGTGTTTGAAAATGTTGTTTATTTTAATGCCTTCTATACACAGCTAAAAAAGAAGTATCAACTTAGAAATCACCCTGTATATCCAAGAATTAAAGATTAAATAACAAAGATTAAGAAACACCATTATATAAATACAATTCAAAATTACAGCCATTTCTTTAGTTCCTAGTTAGAGCCGCGCTAAAGATTTATCACCATATTAATGTATGTCGCTGTCAGAAATAATATTAAAATAACCTCGTTTATACGCCCATGTTTAAATCCTTTTTCCCAACTTTGGAGCTTGGTACAATATGGAACAACTATATTATTTTACTATGCCATCGGTTTTAGCCCCAAACTTCCATTTGCTTTATTCTGAATAGCGTTCTGAAAAGTTTTGAAACTTGATTTAATGTTTTAGAGTTTTCGATGCGTGCTGAACTAAGATTTGACATTGAAGAACAAACTTTGTCGGGGAAAAAATTAGATTTAAAATTGCTTTAGTTTTTGCACAGCAGGCAAAAGAAAATAACATGGTTTTAATCGACTTTGAAAGTTTATTGGAGACAATCAGACAATGTAATGATTTTGTAAGTATGAACTGTAAAATCGGCTCGTAAATTTCTGTTTACCGAATGCATATTTTCGATAAGCTTATGTACTTTTTGATGTTGTATACATATGTATACATTATTGTAGAATAAAATTTTTAATGTAACCCACAGAAAAAGCACATTAAGATAATAATATGTAAACGCCTTTAAAAATCCATAATTTTACTTTATTTTACATCCATTAACATATATACAGTAAAATAATAAGAATAAGGTATTGTAAAAAAAAGAAAAATTACTGGTAAAGTCTGGACACATTTAGGCCATATATTAATATTTTAATTCAAATAGTAAAATTAGATTAACCAAATGTACCAATACAGCTACTATTTTAGTCCTTAAAAAATAATTATGTTCGAATTAATATTATTAATTTAACCTGAATGTAGCTATAGCGCCACGATTATTTCCGATGGACAATAATTATAAACACTCGTGCATTTTGGCGCGCCCCAGCGACCGTGTCCGTTAGCTCAAAGCAAGTGAAGACCCAACGCCCAACATGGCTTTGATATTCACCATTGCTATGGTTACGTGACGTTAGTCACGCAAACAGCATGTAACAATTTGCATTATGATGAAGGACAATTTAAAAATAGATCAGTCGTATGCACCATTGTTTTAACATTGGTTCGCCTAACCTTAAGGTATTTATTTTTTGAGGCTTCGCGATACTTTTTTTACGTGATTTACTGTGTAATTAAAAAGTTTTGTTTTTATTTTTCAATTAATTCAGTAGTGTACGTACCTACTTAGTTGTGTGTCTGTTTGAAGGTTGGAGACAATGATGTTTCTTGAATGATAGAATAGTTTTGGACTTGCATTGTCTTTAATTTGTTTTACATCACAACGTTTCAACTGGTAAGTATCTCCAGTCGTCTTCAGGTGAATACGACTTTCATTGTTTGGAATGGAAACGATGACGAACTCAAGGAATTCCTATACCACATTAACAGCCTGGCGCCGACAATCAAATTTACCATGGAGAGAGAAGAAAACAGTCAATTACCTTTCCTGGATGTAAACGTAAAGAAAAATGGCAACACCATCCATACTTCAGTGTACAGAAAACCCACGCATACAGGTCAATATTTGAATTACACCTCAAATCACTCAAATAGCACAAAACATGGCATAGTAAGAACGCTTGTGGATAGAGCAATTACCATCTGTAATTCAAATGAAGCCCTCAAACAGGAAACTAACTACATCAAGACCGACCTCAACAAAAATGGCTACCCCGGGCATCTAGTTGATAGACTAATGGAAAATCGCAAGAATCGGTCAAATACACAAAAGAAGCCAGTAGAGTCACAATCAACACTCAACATTCCGTATGTCAAAGTATCTGAGAGAATTAGAAGACTAGGACAACGATACAACATTAATACGGTATTCAACTCAAAAGACACTTTAAGAAGCCACCTGACGAAGACGAAACCAACAAGTCAAAAAGATAGGAAAAACTGTGTCTATCAGATTCCCTGCGAATGTGGCAGATCCTACATTGGTGAGACTCTAAGGCCACTTGAAACTAGGGTCAAGGAACACAGAAACAACACGCTTAAAGGAGAAACTGAAAAATCAGGGGCAGCTGACCATGCCTGGACACACGGTCATCACATTAAGTGGACAGAAGCTCGAATCCTGCACAAAGAACCACATTGGAGGAAGAGGAAGTTCAAGGAAGCTGCTATCATATACCAGAACCCAGATTGTTTTAGTAAGCCCTCACTAGATATAAGAAATATCTGGAAACCTTTGTTAAGTAGAGGTAAACTTAAAATACCGCACAAGAATTAAACGCATGACTGCACCCATCTCAGTCATGCTCCAGTACATCTAGCTATTATAAATAGAGCTGTAGTTACTTTACTTATTTAGTATTCACCTGAAGACGACTGGAGATACTTACCAGTTGAAACGTTGTGATGTAAAACATACTTAGTTGTGTGTTTTAAAAATAAACTCAATTAATGACATAGTTTGTAATTTGTTGGAAACTCCATTCAGTCGTTGGACAGATGAGGATAAGAGAGACGTTTTGTTACACAGGATTTTAGTTAATGTTTGTTTAAGTGCCCGCACTATACCTAGCTCTTCACCATTTTTTTATGACCGCGAGCCACCACTGGTATGTAGCCACTTTTATTGTACAAACAACTATTGTGTTATATTTATTAATTGTATTAGAAATCTGAATTTAGAATGTTATTGCAGTAGTCGGTTTTGTGTTAGTAAATTACATATTATTATCAACAAACTACAGTAGTAATTATTTAATTTCTGGACAAACGTAAAAACAGATTAATAGTTACCGATGTAGCTGCAGCATACATAATAAATTAATATCGATAATTGGCGCTTCCAACAGTTGTAATTATTAATGTTGCTTTGAAATTGTAATAGAAATTGTTAGTTAATTACAAAATTTACATTATCCCACTTTCTCTTTTTTAACTTTTTTTAACAAGGCATCAAAAAAAATCTGGAATATTGCAAATATTTAAAAACTATTAAATATACTTTTGAAATTTGGCACAATGGTACACCCTGGGGGGGGGGGGGGGAGGGGCGGTGGAGCGCCTGCAGACCTTCCTAACACGGCAAAACAAACCAGGTTGGCAGGGACGACTTTTCATTAAAGTTTTTTGGGGATGAAAACACTTTTTCGTTAGAAGTCACTTTGGATCGGTAAAGAAGTTTCGGGAGGGAGACACGTTTTTTTTTGTTTTTTTAAAAGTCACTTTGGGTAGGAAGAAATGGAAAATATTGTATTACTACCGGTGCCGTCACCGTTGAATAAATAATTTGAAGTAAGTATAATTAGTTATATTAATACATTTATTATTTCCACAAAAAAGAAAGGTAAATTACATAATGTTTTTGATAAACTATTTTTTTTTAAAGGCAAGGGCCTGTCGACATATTGAGCACCGGTTCCCGCAGATCACCGAAGTTAAGCTGTGTCGAGCGCGGTTAGTACTTGGACGGGTGACCGCTTGGGAACACGGCGCGCTCTTGCCTCAGGGAAGAGTGTAAAATGAATCGACACCTAGCCATTCTATTCAGGCCGGATGAGATCGGATATCTCGTAGGATGAAGGTGCCGTTTCACACTCCCCAGTCGGTAGACCACATTTGTGATCGTTGACCGGTTCAAGATGGCCTCTTAAGGAAAAAGCAAAGTATTTAGGATTGGTACTTGACTCCAAGCTAAACTGGGGCATAAACTTGCAAGAACGAGTTAAAAAAGCGTCGGTAGCATTATATGCCTGCAAAAAAGCAATTGGAAAAAAATGGGGACTAAAACCCCACATAGTACACTGGATCTATACGGCTATTATAAGACCTATATTAATATACGGGGTCCTGGTTTGGTGGACCGCTTTGGAAAAAGCAGTGCACACTAAGTCAATAACAAAGATACAAAGGGCAGCTTGTTTAGGAATAACCGGAGCCCTTAAGTCAACCCCGACAGCGGCGCTAGAGGTCATGTTATATATACCCCCCTTGGATATCTATGGAAAAAGTATAGCTGCAAAAAGTGCCCTGCGACTGAAAGAGTCGAAATTCTGGAAGGAAACCAACTACGGGTACAGCAGTATACTAAAGATTCACCCGGGGAATAATCTACGAGACCCGACTGATTACTCTGTCCCAATAACATGCTTCGATAGAAGGTATTCTATACTCATTCCGAGTAGGGAACAGTGGGAAGGCAATCAGAATATAATGAAAACAGATCACGCAATCTTCACAGACGGTTCAAAAATGGACGTTGGTGTGGGAGCCGGGGTCTTTTCCGAAAGTTTACAAATACAGAAATCGTATAGACTCCCCAACTATTGTAGTATTTTTCAAGCAGAAGTACTGGCAGTAGAGAAGGCGGTCAATATCCTGCAAGAACACCTTGGCTTGGGAGTAGCCTCGTCAATCACCATCTTCAGTGATAGTCAGGCGGCGATTAAGGCAATCTGTTCCAGCAGCGTTAAATCAAAGCTCGTAAAGCGATGCCGCAACAATCTATGCACACTTGGCAACCAACATCGGGTTATTCTGTGCTGGGTTCCTGGACACTCCAAAATAGATGGCAACGAGGCTGCCGATGCGCTCGCAAGAGAGGGCGCAGGCATGCCAGCTGATCTAGCAGACAATACAGTGAACAAACCACTGGGATTGGTCAAAGAGGAGATTGACTACACGGCCAAGCAGCTTGCACAGAACAGATGGACAGGGTTGACAACCTGTAGTACATCCAGGCAACTGTGGCCCACATTCGATAAAAAGAGAACCGCAGAGCTATTGAGACACAGTCGAAAAGACGTGAGAAATATTACTGCGGTTGTTACCGGACATTGCCTCTTCGGTAGACATGCCGAACGTATGCAAATACCCACTAACGACTTCTGCAGAAGTTGCAGAGATGAGGAAGAGGAAGAAAGTATTCAACATTTTCTGTGTGAATGCCCTGGCCTCGCAAGAAGGAGGTTCACTACTCTGGGTGAATCATCTTTCGATAGCCTGGAGGAACTAAGCAACTTACAACTTGGACGGCTGAGCAGATTTCTGAACAGTAGTGGCTGGTTTGAATGAGTTGTTAAAATCCTTCCGCGGTTACGTCGCATAAACCATCAGTGATCTGATGAAGGTGGGTTCTACGGAACACGTGTGGTATCACAACGGACCTAATCAGGACTACGTGAGACTGTTTGGTCAGAACCAAGGGTCTGCCACTCTTACCTAACCTAACCTAAGATGGCCTCTGTAGTCGGCGAACCGTAAAAAAAACCTATTTTTTTAAATTTTGGGCATGATTACTACTTGGTTGGGAAACAAACATTACCGTACTAAAAATATAGTAGAGGGTGAAGATAAATTTTCCAACGTACAGTTAAAGTTTTTTATTAAATGCACCAAAAAAGAAGAGTTTGGTAGAAGGTTAATAGAGTTTGACAAATGCATCGTATACCGTCAATTGTATTGACATTGAGGATGGCCTACTAGTCAAATTCAAACATCGACTAAGGTAACATGATTACTTTTCTTATTATCTATCTTCAAGAAATAATCTACCGTTTCCGCCACCCCACATCCGCAAGATAAATTTAAATAACGCGCCAAGTAAACTCCTTCCTCAGGCTTGACGTAAAGCACTTTTAGGCCGGTGAAAGTTACATAACATACCGTGGTCTGGATGTACTCTTGCTTTGATTCTACCTCGATGGCCTATATACTAATCTGGCGGTATTAGTATCTTAACCATGTTTACATTGATCAAATAATTTTTTCGGTGCAGTGTGAAATGAAAAAAATATTTAGCAAAATTATGTACCTACATGAAAGACGGATTTTTGGGGGGTGTAACAAGAATAACCCCCCAATGAGTGACCAAGGGCCAAAGATGCCCAAAACATTCTCTAGTTGCATTGAAAACGTCTTTTAAAGGAGAACATTTATATCCGATCCCACAATACTAGATCGTACTATCCAGGGTGATCCCTAAGTTGAAACTTCTTTTTTAGCTGTGTATAGAAGGCATTAAAATAAACAACATTTTCAAATACCTTTTTTTTTTAAACTTAAAAATAGGCGTGATACAGAAGTAAAAAATCTAAGTTCGGGCCTGGTCATCAAAACGTAGCCTGCTATATTTTATGTTGTTTGTCTTATCTCTTATTAGTCATGCAATTTACGGGTCGGTGGAGAGTTATTTGACATTCCGCTGCGGTGTGTTTTTCTGAAGCAAGTTAATTATAAATTGGTGACACGTGAAAATGGTAAAATTTGAAAATAATGAACTAGTAGATATGGTGTTAATTTACGGTGAGTGTCGTCAAAGTGCGGCTGCTGCTTCGAGATTATACGCAGAAAGTTTTCCCTTGCGGGCTCATCCTACACCCAGAAGTTTTCTTAATGTTATTCAACGGGCAAATTAGGCAGAACCGTATTTAATCCATAGTGTAATAAATGAATAAGTATTGTACTTTTGAGTTTTTTGAAAAAAGGTATTTGAAAATGTTGTTCATTCTAATGCCTTCTATGCACAGCTAAAAGAGACGTATCAACTTGAGGGAATCACATAGTTTACATAATGTAGGTTTGCCGATGATTAGATTACAAACGATGCTATTTTTTACTTTATCACTTTTCTGATTTTCTGTAAAATTTTGATAAAAAAATGTAGAGACCGACTCCCGAGCAGTTTTGTTTTCCTGAAAAAATCAAATATTAAGGAAAATTTTCGAAACCATATTTTTTAATATCAAATATAAATTCCACTAAAAATCCTAATTTAAACATTCTTCTGACTCAAATAACAACCTGTTTTAAAAGTTTTATCAAAAAATTTGCCCCCAAATTCTAAAAAAAAATTGTACTTTATTGTATCGTGTTGATACAATTTGTCGAATCAAAATAATATAAAATTTATTGATCGTAATGAGAGTTTTGTTTTGATAAATTCCATATTATTGTTGCATTTTAATATCAGCGCAAACAGAAAATCAGATTAGCTACATTTTCCATACATATTCAAGTGATATCAATAATGGCAGCTTGTAAACACTAATTTATTAACTTTATAACTCGTTTATTAATTCATTTCAATCGACTGGGGCATACAGGGTGCTACAAATTCGAGTGCGTAAAGGGGATCTCGAAAATGGTAAGAGATACGAAGATGGTTAAATTAAAGCAAAGTTCCGTATTTTGGGGCTTAATAATTTGGTAAAAGAAAATTGTTAATATTCCGAATGCTTTCAGAGATATCTGAAAAAACCAAAATTTCCATTTTTGGTGTTTAATTTTTTGCGCATTCATTTTTAACTTGGGAAAAATAAAAAACACTTTTTCATAGCCGTTTTTTATGTTCTACAAGATGGCGTTATTAATTATAAAATTCGACGTTTCGTTCTTTAGTTACCAACCGCAAGTCAATTTTTTTAAATACGGACCTGGAATTTTAAATACAGTTTTAGGGATTTCTAAGCTTTAGAAATTCAATACAATGTACAAATTTTTAAAATTTTAACGTTTTGTCATGTAATAACACATTTTTCAAATTTTTTTGTTCATTTTATTACGGTCCTGAACATTGAGAGCCAAACTAAAAACAAAAAATTTCTGATTTAAAAAATCCGTCCGTTTTTACTCAAAGAGGTCTAATATTTGATATTTTGTAAGATAAAAGACCCAAAGTCACGGCCCTAAATATCTAGGTCTGTTTATTTTTGTTACATGTTTTGCCTGAAACTAGCATCATCAGATCTTCTATTCTAAACAGTAAACAAAATTTAAGTTGTTTTTGAAACAAACATAAGCGCAACACAGTAACATAACTAGACAAGCACTCCAGTTACCTTTTTTTCACTCGGGAGCATTATTTTTTTTCTGTTTTACAGTATTTCGTTCTAGGTCTAAGGCAAAAACCATAAGACTTAAGATATACGTTATATTATTAAAATAAATAAAATACTAATAAAAAATAGAATTACCTCTCAAGCCTTAAAAAGTTGCTTACTTCCTTAGAGTATTGTGACGGTTAATCTTATTGAAAAAATAAACAGCCTAAACACCATAATTTCCTATTATGTAATTTTTACATTTATATAATCATAAAAATAATTGCCAGGGCCGTAATAGTAAAGAAAGGATAATTTGAATTGCTAGTGATGTGTTATTTGATGACAAAAAGTTAAAATTTTAAAAACCTTTATATTGTATTAAATTTCCAAAGCTTAGTCCTTAAAACTGTTGGAAAAATTCCAGGTCTGTATTTAAAAAAAATGAATTGATATTGGTATCGAAATAACGAAACGTCCAATTTGAAAATTAAAAATGTCATCTTGTAGAACATAAAGAACGGCTATGAGAAAGTGTTCTTTGTTTTTTCCCCAAGTCAAAAATAAAGGCGCAAAAAATTAAAAACAAAAACAAAAAATTTCTGATTTTTTCGGAATATTTACAATTTTCTTTCACCAAATTATTAAGCCCCAAAATACGCAACTTTGCTTTAATTTATTCCGCTGCCGTTGGCGCCATTACGTCTATAAGTAGATTGCTTATTTAAAAACCGGTTTTTTGGTTTAACATGGTAAATAGGAGGTTGGTTTCTTTGGATAGAGAATAAAAAACTGAGATAGGGAGGTGAAAACCATTTTTCTGTAAGATGAACCGTTCCAATGTTACAGCCTGTCAAAGTCAAAAATGACCTTATGGAAGAGCTACCACTGATTTCGAAATTGTTGTTTCCTAGGCAAAATTCGACAAGTTTTGTACCAAAAATGTATTTATTATACCTTAAGTAACATTTTTTTCGTTTTAGAAAGAAAAAAATAGCCGAGGTAAAGAAACTAGGGCAAAGTAATTCTCGTCTTACTTTCTCATTTCCATTCTTCTTACTTCAAAGAGAATAGATGTTTCCATAAAACACCTACATTTCCTACGTTTTGAATTTTCTAGCACGCATTCTCTGGCATTAACCATTTTCCTATATGTTTTCTCCGAGAGAACGACAAATATCTGAAGATATATGTATCAAGCTATATATTCAAGCGGAAATAAAAAAAAAGTCTTCGACGAAAATTGATTTAAGTTTTATAAAAATAAAACATTTACTGTACATTAAATAAAGAGATTTGTGAAATTACAAGAAATTTACTGCTTTTAGTGCGAAAATTATATTTCTTGTAAAATCACAAAAGATATGTGACGAATAGAAATATAGTTTTTTTTTCTAAAATTACTTTACAAATGTTTTGTAAAATCGCAGAATTAAAGCACTGCAGCGGAACCATGTAAAGGATACAAAATAAATGTAATGTTTATTTTTTTTCCATTCTTATTTGGCACTATGTAAGATCGCTCGGCTACATTCGCGATGGCCGAAAGACGACTCGCCCCAAGATAAATAGAAAGAACTTCACTGCTTTTTCCAATTGTCTGTCTTGCTCTTTTAAATCAGATGTTTCCAATTTCTGTTTCATTCTAAAGGTGTTTGTCAAATTGTGGCAAGTTTGTTTTTTTGGATATGACAAATTTTATTTGGAAGTTATTTAATTCACCTTTATCGTAATTCAACTTTACGTTGCATATCTTTTTAATAATAAAATATTGGGTTCATACTTAAATGAGTACACTAAATAAGGCAGACAAAACAATATATATTTTTTAAACCAAAATGTCTATATTTTGATTCATAAAATAGCCCAAAAACAAAACATAACCATGCTTTTATGTCAAATATTTATATAACAACAAACCCAAAAACAAAAATTATAAAAATATAACCATACTTTTTCTTCTTCTACAATTAGGGAGTTCAAACCACGTGATTCAATATGGCGGTTGGATGGCAAAAAGCATTGAGTCACCAGTTAAATACCACCAGCAAAAATATTTTTATGGTCACGTGTACCAATTACAAATCTATTTGCCATCCACCCGCCATTTGGACACATCGTTGGATTGCCTAATTTTTCTGCTGGTTTTAACCTCAACACGATGTTTTCAGTTCCTATTAGGCAATCCTACGATGTGTCCAAATGGCGGCTGGCTGGCAAATACTGCGTTGTAATTAGTGCACGTGACTATATAAATAATATTGCTGGTGACATTTAACGGGTGGCTCAATACTTTTTACCAGCCAACGGCCATATTGAATCACGTGGTTTGGATTCCCTAATAGTATTACCATTATTTTGATTTGGGTTATAGTATATAAAGGAATAAAAAATAAAATGTTCTGTGTTGGTATTTTTTGATATTTGACATCACTCAGAAAATTAAAAATTAAAAAAAACTATTGGAACAACAACACAGACTCGAATGTACGTCATGAAAACGGCAACTTGACAATGTTGCCAATGTTCTATAAAGCTTTTATATTATAATACAATGACAAAGTCTAAAAAGTAATCCAATAGAAATAATTGTCCAAAACGGACTTATGCCGAAAAATAAGAAAAAATCATCATATTCTTTCCAAAATGTTAGCTATATTTTGCCTTAAAATAAGTTAATAAAGTTTTAGGAACAAAATATACAGGGTGATTCCTAAGTTGATACTTCTTTTTTAGCTGTGTATAGAAGGCATTAAAATAAACAACTTTTTCAAATACCTTTTTTAAAAAAACGCAAAAATAGAGGACTTACATTCATTTATTACAGTATGGATCAAATACGGTTCTGCCTAACTTGCCCGTTGAATAACATTAAGAAAACTTCTGGATGTTGGATGAGCCCGCATGGAAAATCGTTCTGCGTATAATCTCGAAGCAGCAGCCGCACTTTGACGACACTCACAATAAATTAGCACCATATCTACTAGTTCATTGTTTTCAAATTTTATCATTTTCACGTGTCCAATTTAAAATTAACTTGCTTCAGAAAAACACACTGTAGTAGATCGCCAAATAAATAATTTACCACCGACCCGTAAACTGCATGACGAATACTAATAAGACAAAAACAGCATAAAGTATATTAGGCTATGTTTTGATGACCAGGCCCGCACTTAGATTTTTTACTTCTGTATCTCGCCTATTTTTAAGTTTTTTGAAAAAAGGTATTTGAAAATGTTTATTTTATTGCCTTCTATACACAGCTAAAAAAGAAGTATCCACTTAGGAATCACCCTGTATTATTTAACTAGCATGTGTGTTTCACACGCGGCAACACCAAAATTATTGATAGAAGACCAAGCTCAAGAAATGACAGTTGAAAAAAGTCTAACCCAAGATCTTTTTGCTCTATGAGCAAATTAGGGAATCCAAACCACGTGATACAATATGGCGGTTGGATAGCAAAAAGCATTGAGTCACCCGTTAAATGCCACCAGCAATATTATTTTTAGGTTCACGTGTACCAATTACAAAGCAGTATTTGCCATCCAGCCGCCATTCTGACACATCGTTGGATTGACTAATAAAGAAAAATAACAGTTATTTTAACCAAAAATACATCAAAATTCTACAATAATTTCGATGTAAGTGGGATGTAAACAAAAACACCAACATGACAAGTGAAAGATCGGTAACGATGCTCACTGTAAATTTTTAACGGATCGACGTCATCGCTCCAGTTTTGCGTTTTAAAATTTGTGGAAATTGTGTATGTTTCCAATGAGCTACAAAAAATGTATGGTATTACCTAGCAATAGTTTTATTGATAATAAACTTCTATTATAGCACCGACTTAACAATTTAAATACAAAAACTATCAAATATGAGAATAGTGAAACATCCCGTTGAGCAATAACTCAAAATAGAGAGAGCATTAGTATACTTAACAGCATTAAGATGCAAGAGTGGACTATTCATGCTACGTGACGTCGCACGGCGAATTTTAATTATTTATAAAAAATTAATTAGTGATAATATAATAACATGTGAAAGTGTCCTATTCTACAGCTATTGTATAAAGCAAGAACAAATTTTCTATACACTGTTTCGGTTTTTAAACTCTTTAATTATTTACTCTCGCTGCTGGTAACTGTTGTCCCTATACGTTAAACAATTTATAGACAAAATTTCGACAATTATAGTTCATTTTTCAACTTTTTTTTGTATAATTTTTGGTTTTTTTACTGCCTCCTTTTCGTAAAACAAAATATTACAGTAAACTGACCTTAAAACTATATTTATACTTATACAAAATTTTCAATATCCCAAAAAGGGAAAACGTAACTTTTAACTAGAAATTCCACCCTTCCCAATCAAACCGCAATCTAAATATTCCAAATTGAAACTTCGTAATTGTGGCTTCGCAAATATTTTATTTATTATTAGGGTGGTCTAAAGTTAATTATTTGCGCAATTACCAAATGATCGATACTTATGTATACATAAATGACATTAACTGGTCACCGGGAACGTAAAACATCCACATGACCCACATTGGGCTTCGGATTATCAGAAAAATTTAGATTTTTAAAAATTATACCTGAATATACAGTATGTCTTCGGATACGGTTTAGAACAGGACAAATGGACCAATAGGTACGAAAAAAATTGTATATTATTTTCTACCAAAAAAAAAATAATTAATATTAAATATAAGGAAAGAAATAAGAACTCCCAAGTCTTCCTCCGCTGTTATATTATTGGAAAACTTGTTTTAAAATCGAAATTCTCTACATGTTTCGAATGCAAAAGCATTTATCTTCAGGAGAATAAATGAAATTAAGAAGAAAAGGGTAGATATCCTCTTAACGGAGCCTTAATATTATAATATTAGATGAAATAAAGGTTCAATGAGTAGAACAGTGAAAAAAGTATTACCAAAATACACGTCACACCGTGAAAAGGGAAATATCTGTAAGGTTTGTAGCTTTTGATGCTCTAAGATTTTAAGTGTAGAATAAAAAGGTTTAACAACCAGGTGTAAGAAAGAGAATTGTTAAGAGATATGAAGACTAATGTGGGTAGAAAGGTAATTCATTTAAAAAAAAATGGTGTGGGCTCGGCATATCAAGAACTGTGGAAGAGAAATGTATATATAAGTGTGAAGATAAATGTTAATAAAATTGAAATATTTTAAGAAGTAAATTAATGGAATGGCCACATTAGGATAAAGTTAAATATTATCACCATACGCAAGCCTGAAAAAGATACATTAAAATCGACAAATATGTTGCAGTGTAATTTGAATTTTTTAACAAATTTAATTTTTTTCCATTTTTTTTCCATTTATTTATCATCTTTCCCACAAGTTATATTACCTAATTTTCAATAACTTTCTAAAAATAATTTAGTATCGTAAGTTGGGGCGTAGAAAAACACACTGTACAACTCGATTGGATTGTCCACAGTGGCGTAGCCAGAAAATATGCTCGAGGGGGGGGGGGGCTCAGTAGGCGTAAGTAGGACATTTTTTTTCTGGAGAAAGGGACAGTCGGGGACTACATGTATTTCATGATATTGTACCTAGTGGAGAAGGCGGAAAAGCGCCGCAGGCGAAACATTTTCGGGGTAACGCCCAAAGTTCGTTTAAAATTCACCTAACTACCATCAAATTTCGAAAATTAAAATATTACCTCTCCCCGTCTGCATGGTTGGATTAAATTTGTTTTTGTAAATGTTTTTTTTTACTTTTTTTTTTGATATTCCTAGCTGGCTCTTCAATCCAAAATTTTAAGATAAGATGTATGTATGACTTTAATCAGCGTTTATTGGGCTCGGATTTGATAATTAAAAATAAAGTTAATATCTCTCACCACGCCAAAATTAATGATTTTTTCAGAAATCCTGTATTCTAGGAGCGTAGATCTAAGAGCAGTTTTTGGTGCAAATGTTTAGGTTTTGAAATAGTCTTTTTAAAGTACTGCATTATCGTTTCTTTCCGAATTATTTTTTTATTATAAATTATCACCCTTGTTTCATAAAAAATGTTTCAATTAAAATTTTTACTGTAATTTTTCTCTTTAAAAATAAATACCTATTTGTTTTTTTTTGTTGTAAAAATATTTGATTGCATTGGGTTATATTTTTGTTGATTTAAAATAGCCCTAAAAAGGGAAAACGGAACAGATAAGTATATAATAGAAAAATACTATAAAATATTCTTCTATTTACTCGTTTTCCTATAAAATTGCATCATAAATTAATAACTAAAACGATATGCGTCTATTACCTTAATTTCTATATAAAACAGGACTTTTAGAAGGAAAAGTTTAAAAAATAAACGTTTCCTGCAAGACCTTTGTAATTTAAGCCAATAATACATTATTTAAAGATTTAAATAAAGAGTCCAAGCGTAAGACGAAAAATTAAGTTGCAATTAGACTTTTAGATCCGAGCTCCCAGTTCGCGGGGGGGGGGGGGGACTGCAGCCCCCTCCCCCTAAATACGCCACTGATTGTCCATATCGGAGTCAGAAGTTTAAGTACGACGCCGCGCCACGTGCGATTTGAACATCATATCAATTCTTGTTGTACAAACTACTATTTTATACCTAATCATAAATCATAACACCCTGTAATGTTCCTAAATCGTGCGACTGCTAAATTATCAAACATTTCGCATCAATTTTCCATCACGTATTAGTAATGCCAACAATTCTTGGAACATCTTATTTAGTTTAAATTCAAGTTAATAAAAAAATACGACTTTAATCTTGCTGAAATATCTCATCAGAAACATTTTTCGTAGATGCAGATGGAACGTGTGGCAAATTTATTTCTTTCGCGTACGAAATAAAGAAATACAGTCGTTATGTATCCAAGATTGCATTGTTATTTATGTATGGGAATACATTCGATCCAAATCGAGGTGCATTCCGGCATTCGGAAGTAAATATAAAGGGTATTTCGAAAGTTGCGATTGAAAAATACAAACCAGAGACCCATTACTGCAACTGATGTTGTGGTTCAGAACTTTGCAAATATACTTCCTATACTATAAATTTAAAAATATGTTTCGTGACGTAACTTGACATATTAGAAAGCGGCACTATAACTACACAGGAAAAAATCATACTATCAAATTCAGAGCCGCACAATCAAAATGTTGATGGTGTTACTGAAAATATTTTTTGAAAATATACACTAAAAAATTAGTTGTTTCGCTCTAGCTGTTTTTTCTTGCTAGATAAACTTTACTATACCTAGGTTAGGTTAGAGTGGCAGACCTTTAGTTCCCCAAACAGTCTTATATAGTCTTATTAGGTCTTTGTAATACTTAATACTTTGTAATACAGCTTTGTAATCAGATCTTTGATGGTTAGTACGGCGTACACCGCAAAAGAATTTTAACAACTCATTTAAACAAACCACTGCTATTCAGAAACCTGCTCAGACGACCAAGTTATAATCCGCTTATTTCCTCCAGGCTATATTAAAAAACTGTTCATCCAGGGCAGTGAACCTTTTTCTTGCGAGGCCAGGGCATTCACACAGAAAATGTTGAATACTTTCTTCCTCATCTCTGCAACTTCTGCAGAAGTTGTTAGTGGGGATTTCCATACGTTCGGCATGTCTACCGAAGAGGCAATGTCTGGTAACAACCGCAGTAATATTTCTCACGTCTTTTCGACTGTGCTTCCATAGCTCTGCGGTTCTCTTTTCATCAAAAATGGCCTAATTGTGATATATTTACGTCTAATAATTTAATAAAATGATGTCATATTGCGTTTGGAATTTTATTTTTCTTTTCCCTACAGGCAAAATAAAAAATTAGAATATCTGGTTCATCTAAGAATAAAATATTTTACTAGTACTAATACACTCTTAAAAATGACTTGGTATTTGGTACTAATGTTTATTTGTTCTTGTGTTTACGTTAAAAAATATACTTAGTATTTGTTACTAAATTTCTTCTTGAGGCTATTTTAGCTAACTTTTCTTGTCACCGAAACTAAGATTCTGGTATTGTATACTAGGCCATTATTTAGAGTGTATGGATCCTAAATCCTTCAGAAAGTTACATAAAGTGAGGTTATATCTAAACTTATAAAACCTTCCCCCATAATCATTATCCGTAGCATCCATAGAATGTATACATATGGGTATATGTACCAGAAATAAAAATTCAATGTGTAGCAAGCAATACGTATTTTACTGTTTAAGTTATGCGAGTCTTGGAATGATATAATGCGAATTTATTGAACATGTTCCAGTTTCACGGAAGAAACGAATAAGAAAAAGCGATAAATTTTAAGGGGAGACATTTGCTGACGTAAAGGATACGCCAGATACCGGTGTCCCTGTTTGTTCCGTATCGCTTTTCTGGCTAAAATTCGGGTATATACGGGAGTATGGACATGCATATGATAAAACATGTTTCGAGTTTTGTTTTGTCGCTGTAACAAGGGACTCGTTATGTATGGAAACGAGGCACAAGAAGCATTGGTACAACAATATTTATATTTTTTTATGAATATTACACGTTAAAAATGAAATGGCGAAAATAATACTTTTATCGGTTTTAGGAGTGATTTGAATTTTAAAATTGTGCGATAAATGTTTTGTACCATGCGTTGGAAATTCTTATTTAAAAAAAATTAAAGTAGCATCCACAAATATAGCATTCTTGTTTATATTTATGTCTTCTGTAAAAGACACAGCTACACATATTACGAAGAAAGTGATGTTCCCGTACGATGAATTTAAGAAGTCAACGTGGACTATAAGAAAACTTACTCTAATATACACTCTATTGGCTTTTCGAGCCCATTTTCCGCTCCTCATTACCTTAATCAGTTTGAAATTAATCATCATGCAAAATTCAACCAATTTCCGATTGCTCCAAATCGCCGATATTGCTTCGCTCCATTCTTATCTACAGAGTGGCCCAAAATTATTTTTAAACATACAGGATGGTCCAGAAAAGTAGGACAATAAAAAGATATTTTTTTTTAAATGAAACACCCTATATATTTTAGCATTTTTTGTTTCCTTACCAAATTATCCATATGACGCCATATTTAGTTTTTTAATTTCTTGCAACGTTACCAAACAAAATGCAAAATTCTTAAAATTTTGGAAAAAACATGGTAGTAAAAAATTACCGGTATTTCTCAATAAGAGTATCGAAAATAGAAAATTTCTTGTAAGCTCTTAAGTTTAGGGATAGGAAACCTGTATTTAATCTTTAAGTACCTAAAATTTTGTATAGGGTGTTTTCTGTTGACCTCCAAATATGCAAAATTTTAAAATACAATAACTCTATTTTTTTAAAAGAAACATCCTATATTTATCAGGCTCATTTGATAGATATTGTAAGTATCTTTTATTATTTTTAAATCATTCCTATACCTAAATTTACTAGTTTTGTCAATATTCCTTTTTTTATTTAAATTATCCTGAAAAAAACGTTAGTGTTTATTTTTCTAGTTAGCCATGACCAGCAAATTCAAAACAATTGTAATTGAATATAATATTATATTAAAATAAATTGATAACTATAGTTACGGATTTATTTAATTAAATAAAACTTCTTTTTTATTACGCAATTTGATATCGAATTATAGGTTCACAAACATTTAAATTGTATAAAACAAACCATTAGACTGAACTCACGAAAGACCAGGTTTCGCTTCGTTTTTTCTCGGTTTAGCATTAAATCATTTAGCTCATTTTCTTCAAAAAGTTTTATTTCTATGTCTTTTTTGGTCGTAGTCACGCTCCTGTTCTGTCAAACCTCTCCATTAATTTTTCCAAAGCTGGTTTATTGGTTTGTCGTCTATCTGGATATTTTTCATCATAAAGTTTTGTTGCCAACAATGTATTTTTGTCACTTATACCAAGAATGTAAATCATATAGCATTTCGGTACTTAAAAAAATAATTTTAAACATAAAAATAAATAATTTAATTTCTAAAAAGTCTTTTTAAGATGAAAGAATTTTTTAAAATTCAATATTTCTACTTTTATTCGTAAACCAATGAGGTTTACATTCAGTCAACAATTTTTTAAATAATTTTTAATAATCTTCCTCACACTTACATCCACTTCTCCATATTTTCTCTAATGACTAACTAGCAGTTTTATTTTGCTTAAATGTTTATTCCCTTTCACTTCAGTTTCATCTTTCGACAGTTCTTTCACACAAAGATGTTAAACCTTTTATTCTACCTTTAAAGTTTTCACAGTGCCTTAAGCCTCAAACCCACATACTTTTCTTGCTCACAATGCAATGGGTGTATCGGTTTCCTCACCGTTCCACTCATTTTTACACCGAACCCACAATTATGTTGCTCAGTTAGGGTGATATCTACTGGTATTTTCTTCTTTTAATTTTTCTCCTGAAGATGAATGCTTTTGCATTCGAAACATGTTGAGAAGTTGTTTAAAATATTTCTATAATATAACAGTGGAGGAAGACTTTGTGTTCTTATTTTTTACCTTCTAAATTCCCAGTCCACTTTAAGTATGGACTATTTCTTCAAGTTATACATAAATGTTAAAATTAACGGCCAGCACCTGGATTATAAGAAGACCTCGTCGAAAAAATATAACTATTATAGGACGTATTTTAATTTGACATATTCAATTACATTTATTTTGACTTTGCTGGTCATGGCTAATAATTACAAAAATAAAAATTAGTTTTTTTTACGAAAATTTAAATAAAAATCGAAATATTGGCAAAACTAGTAAATTTAGGTATAGGTAACAACAACAATAATAAAAGATACTTACAATATCTTTCATATAAGCCTAATAAATATAAGGTGTTTCATTTAAAAACAGAGTTACTGTTCGGTCAGAAAAAACTCAAGAATAGTTCGGTGAAAATATATTTTGATTTTATATCTTCCATTTTCGCACCATTTCGTGCACTCTTCGGGAAAAATTGGTGTATGCATGGAATAAAGGTTTTCATCCCAATATAAAAGAATTTGATGTGACAGGCTTGCATCTTTTTAAAGTATATTCTTAACCTTACTTCTGTTAAGTGTCAGAAAACGACGAGTACATTTTTTTGCTCAACTTCTTATCCTAACTAGGATGGATATGAAATTATATCCGTTCATTTAACCGGAATAGCCCACTTATCTAATTATTCTAGTGTAAAGGAAACAGCAAATATCCAAGTGGAAGTAGAAAAAATTAATTGACGTACAAACAAGTTTAAAATTTCCCTCGTTTTTTTGGTCGAATTTTATTTCATTATTCCTGTTTTCTAAATACGCTTCTACAGCTATTAACTTCGTCCTAAGTGCATTCCTAATGACCTTCTTTCAGTTCATTCTCCCGTTTCCTTCGTCTGTAGCGCAGTATTTGTTATTCTATCACAAACCCAAAAATATGGGGCCATAACCCCGAATGCGCCCGAAAGTTGATGACCTTATAAGGGCGCCATAAAAGCGACGTTGCCAAATAAAAGTCATGGGATTACTTTAGATTTAATGTAATGAGTTTAGAATAAGTAGTGAGCAGGAGCTACACTTTATCTAGTGGTAATTAAATTAATGATAAGTCATTTCTTATTTAAATACATTTTAAATAACTCGCAGATATGTACGTTGAACGGTTGTCACATATTCTCTTGTCGCCATCATGGTGCTTTTAGGCGAAAAGAAAAGTCACAATTACCTTAGACAGTTGTTGTCACATTCTTTTATCGCCGTATGAAAATTTTTTTTGTCTGTATTCTCTGTTTGTTAACCTACAGGGCTGTAGCATCTCTACTGTAAACGAAAATATGGTAAAATTAGAATAAATATGTTGATTTGACATTGAATTTACATTCTAATGGTAGTTTTACATTATTTGTTAAGCAAATACGTTTTAAACTAATTTTTGTAAATTCCTCTTAAAAATCACTGTAAAATTGGTGTAAAATATATATAGAAATATCACAATCTTAGTAAAAATAATGTTATTTTACAGTAAGATAATGTAAATTATTTAATAAAATAATAATTTTCCTTGTATTGTTTGATGGAATTTTATAGATGGATTTTTATTCTTTGATAGAATTTAAATACAAATAAAATATATTTTTTAAATATATATTTTATCAATTTTTGCTAGAACTATAAAAACCTTCATCAAGTGGACGTATAACTCACGACGGGGAGGTGGCGCCTGTCTTAATAGTTCCTGGGACAATATGATAGTTATAAAAATAATTCTTTTTAAATACAGTTGTTATATTCATGTAAATTCGATCAAAGGATAAACAGATTTTACTGCAAATAATATCAAATAAACACAGCAGAACCACTACAAAATATGGTACCAATATCACGCACACAGCCAACGGGTCAAAGGCCGATCAACAATGTACCATCGCGCCGATAAAAAACTGGGACAGGAAATTTTTCTATTTTCTCCTAGACTATTAAGAATAATTTTACATCAAGCCTGGTACCAGTAAAATGTCATGAAAATTTGCATGTCAATAAAGATTGTCACTTTATGATTGACTCGTCAAACATACAATCATATATTATTTGTAAATATGCCACAATTAACCCCCCAGCAAAAGGCAATTATTTATAGTCGGTTGCGAGATAGTGTTGCTATTAGGGATATTGCAGATGAACTGGGAGTAAGCAAGAATACCGTGCTATTGGCAAAACAAAAAATAGCAAGACATGGGACTATTATTAGGAATGCAGGTTCTGGTCCCTCTAAAATTTCTACTGATGATCATGATAGAAGACTGGTTAATTATCTAAGGGATCATCCCTTCGAAACTGCAATCAAGGCAAAAAAAGAGACGAATTTTCCAGGTTCTGCAAATACCGCTAGAGACAGGGTTCGAAATTCCGATATACGAAGCCGTTGTGCTGCCAATAAAAAATTTTTAACGGAAATAAATAAACAGGGCAGGTTAGAATTTGCACATGAATATATTAATCAAATAAATTTATGGGAAACAGTTATATTTTCTGACGAGAAAACTTTTCAGTCATGCAATAATGGGAGAATTCGGGTGTATAGGCCTTCCGGCATGCGGTATGATGAGAGATACACCCACAAAACCAACCAAAGTGGGCGTTTCTCCATAAATGTTTGGGGCTGGATTAGCGCTAGAGGACCAGGACTTTGCCAAATCGTCGAAGGAAGACTAACTGCAGCAGTATACGTTAATATACTAAACGAAGTGATGATACCATCGGTAAACGCTGTATACGGTCAAAATTACATATTTCAGCATGATAATTCTCCAATACACACAGCGCGCATTGTACAAAATTTTCTCCAAGAAAATAACATAGCAGTTCTTCCCTGGGCTTCGAAGAGTCCCGATTTGAACCCGATAGAAAACATTTAGGGTGCCATGGTCAAATCTATGTATAAACATGATTTTCAACCTAGAAACAGGGATGAATTACGTCATAGGATAAATCAAGCTTGGGATGAAATAACTGTCGAATTATGTAGAAACTTAGTTTTAAGTATGCCACAAAGGCTCCAAAAAGTAATAAACAGAAATGGATCTATGACCAAATATTAATTTTGTGTTGTTTTGACAAACTTTGTGTTCGCAATTTTTTTCTTTTTATTAAATGTATTTTATTACCTGTATTAGCTTTATTTATTATTTTGTGGTAATGGTAAATATAATAATTTATAAAATATTTGACTTTAAAAAAATCTAATAAATTTACTTTATCCATATTATATGATGTCTCTCAAATTTAACCACCCCGTATCGAAAAATACAAAACATTCCATTATGTAACCTAGGTTACTTTTTAAATTTTGAATGTTTTTCCTTTTTAGCGTTAGACACCTTTTATAGTCTAGGGGATATGCATTTCTTACATTGTTTTTGTAAATCTCTTGTCCCAGTTTTTTATCGGCACAATAGTACGTGGGCTGACCTGCTAAGGAGCCAAATTACCGTTTCTATGTGACTATTCATCAATTAATGTTGTGAAATTACAAACGTGTCTATTTTTTGTATAATTTTACCAATATGTCGTGTAAATAATTAGTAATTTTACTACTTGCTAAGTATTATTTTGAGGAAGTTATATTTTACACAAAAAACCTCAAATTTTACCTCAAATCTATAATATTACAGACACTTTAATATAGGAATTTAAGATTTTATTAAGATAAATGTAGTACATTTCTCACAGCATTTCACAGTGTAAAAGGATCATGGAGTTCTTCAGCCAGATTTTGCAGGTCTATACCTTCTTAAAGAGAAAGGTCAGAGAAGCTGCAGTCCACTTAAATATGTAATAATTTTGTGTGCTATTTCCTTAAATTTTACTTTTTTGATAAAAAAAATGTTTACCTGCGATGCTAAGCCAGTCAATTATCATTCTTAGGAGTTAAATTCTATAATTTGGAAAAAGTTTTGTTGATGATGCAGTTTTAACAATCCTTCCTCCTCCAGAACAATTTATTTCAAGAACAACTCCTAGAATTTTAGTTTAGGGCTTCCTTAGGCAAGTTCACAAAGCATTCCAGCCCATATTCTCAGCAGCGGCGCCAGGATTTTTGGGATGGGTGGGCACAAGTGGGCCCGATGATTTTGGAGTGGGCACTACTTCAATCGAAAGTGACTTAAAAAAAAAATAAGGTCATCGTTCTCTTCAAAGTAACATACCTACATCACTCTTTTTTCATAAAAGCTTTCATTGCCAAGTCTCTTTTCCCCCTGGAAATTCCATTACCAAACCGAATCCATCAATTTTGGGGGGGCACCAGGGTGGGCACTCATGTTTCTAGGGTGGGCCGGTGCCCACCCTGGCCCCCCCTGGCCCCCCCTGGCGCCGCCGCTGCATCCTCTGCTTGTATAATTAAAAAAAAAACTAGTTTGATACCCTATTTAAATATTTATTTGACATATTTTTTCAAATTTGGATGTTTTCTTTTTCTAAAAATGGAAATACTTTTTAAAACTAAATAATAATAGTTCCCCTGCTTTTTCAATAATATTTTCAAATTGCATCAAAATTACTGATAAATCTGCTTGAAAGCGTGTTGTAACTGCATAAGTATATTTTCATTTTTGATTAGGTCCGAAAGAACCCGACTTCCAAGAAGGAGGTCTTATTTTGCTTGGTATTCGGTGGAATATTTCCCGAAATTTTTTATTTTATATTCTAAAATAAAACATATATATTGACATAATGAACAACAAACTCATTTTAACTTAAATAACAAATCACAAGTAATATTAAATAATATACTTAAAACTAAGAATAAACAATCACATCGGACCTAATAGGACTACGTGAGACTGTTTGTAGCTGACCTTGAGTATTACCGAGCAAGTTAAATATGCAGCAGAGAAGGTAACATACAACATATAGCTTTGCTGATGACAGCACACTTGTCTCATCTTTTACCGTGACTCCCCAAACATCCGCTGCCGACGCACATCTTCGCAGACAGCATGAAGTATTGCGCCTCAACAATGACCTGGAAGAAATTTTAGCTGGGGGTGACAGTAACCAAGTCGAGTTTAATGCTAAGAAAACCCAGGCAGCAGTCTTCACCAAAAAGGTTAACATTGCAGAACCGGATATAGTCATGGCAGGACACGCAATTCCCCTGGCACCGTCTATTAATTTGCTGGGGGTCAATCTGGGAGGTAATATGTCTTGGCATGATCACGTTGCCGTAATTGCCAAGACAGCTGCACAGAAACTTGGTGTACTTTTCCGCACCAAAAGGTTGTACACACCTCATCAACTTTTGACACTCTACAAAGCCCAGATTCGACCATCATTAGAATATTGCTCTCATGTCTGGAGCTCTGCACCCAAGCACACCCTTCGGCTACTGGATTCCATTCAAAGGAGAGCCGTTCGTCTGATCGGCGACCCCGAGCTGACCAAGACTCTCGATAGCCTGGAGCATCGAAGACAGGTTGGTGATTTGGCTCTCTTTTACAGATATTTCCATGGCAGGTGTTCGACTGACATTGCCCACTTGATTCCACCTAGAGCAATGTAAAACAGAAATACACGGCGAACCGCTGCCGCTCATCCATATGTTGTTCAGCTTAGTACTCCTCGAACTTCATTGTTCAAGAATTCTTTCATCTGGAGAACGTCATCTTTGTGGAATGATCTTCCTGAGGTCGTGTTTCTCAATGAATACAATCTTCAACGTTTCAAGACCAACTTTAATCGCTTTTTTCGCACTCGCACCGCTCCCAGAGCGCCTTAAAGGATTTTTCCTACAGTGCAGGTGTTCTATCATAAAAAAATATTAGTCTGTCTTTGTCATACTTTTAACAACAGTGCATCCAGTGAGCCTTTTTTAGCTCATCGACCGCCAACGACGACGCCGAAGCGACGATCGTATACGTACACATTGATGGACAATCTTACAAAGCTTCCTTTTGCTTATTGTTAAACAAATTTCGAGATCAAACGCAAAAGTCGAGAGAAAATATTGTCAAATTATAAATGTAATTTGTCGTCACAACGGCAACACGGTCGGATGGGGGTACGGATCAATAAACCAAGAGGCCTACTGTTATATGATACTTTTAATAGGATTAACTAAATTACAGGGCATCCAGTGCAGAGAAACGTTTAATTAGGAAACATGATTAAAAGGCCAAAAAATCTCTGGAGTGTACTTGGTCTGCACATCATCTGACCTGTGGTTGATGACGTAGAGAACTAATGAAACAACCTAGATTAATCATTATAAGCCTTTGTTCTAATTGAGGGTTAACCGTTGCAGATGAAACATGAGGGTGCAATCAGTATCTGCCTCTTGTTTAGACGTGTTGAAAAAGAAAAGGGTGAATTTTATATTGTTTTGGATGATGAGCAGTAGTTTATGTTTATTAGAGCTGGGCGATATCGATATGAATAAATATTGAATATTACAAGATAGCACGCTTATCGTCTCAGCTTAGTAGAGGTGGGAAATACTGTTACCCATATGGAACGTTCCATTTCATACCGCGACTAAATAACCGTTACTTGAAAACGAACTAGAGTGTAAGGTTTGCAAAACAAAAATGAATCATTTGTCACAATAAAAAATAATCTATCATTCCTCTCTGTGACCTTGAAATCTTAAACCAATAAATGATAAAATTTAAATCAATTCAATGTCTGAGAGTAATTTTTCGGTGCGATTTCCACTATATTGGAAAAATACCTAGAAAATTCCTTTGATTAGTCGAAACTTGAAGTGTGAATCTTTTCCTTTATTTAAAGAGTTTTTTTCGCTAGTTTCTGAAATTGTAACTGATAAAAATTATAAGTTCTCTATTTTGGTACCTATCCCCATGCACAAAACTATTTCAAGTTTTTTTTTGATATTAAAATATTTTAGTCAAGTTGACAACAACGCTTTTAAACTTCTTGAGTAATTTCTTCATCATCGATACATGCCAAAGCAGCGGCGGCGCCAGGGGGGAGGGCAGGGTGGGCACCACCCTAGAAACACGAGTGCCCACCCTGGTGCCCCCCCAAAATTGATAGGTTGGTTTTGTAATGGAATTTTCTCGGGGGAAGAGGGACTTGGCTATGAAAGTTTTGATGAGTGGTTGTATGGTATTTTCAAGAAAACGATGACCTTTTTTTTGTTTTTAGACGTCACTTAGGACAAGAGGGAAGTTTTGTCTGTCGCTGTTTATCGCGTTCTAGAGCGGCGGGAGGCCAGCGACCGTTTTTTTTTAGAAATCACTTGATTTGGCCCACTCAAAAATCATCGGGCCCATTTGTGCCCTCCCATCCCAAAAATCCTGGCGCCGCCGCTGTGCCAAAGGGATCCTCGAAGCCGCGTCCATTAAAACATACTATACCACCGTGGCTACCGCGCCAGAAAAACCCTGGCACCGTAACTACTATTCGCACCGTCAAAATCAAACGGTCCCATGACATATAAATACCCGCGAATAGCGGCCGCAACAGTTCCCTCGGCAATTTTTTATCCCGGGCAGAAAAAAATACCTTTAACGACAAAATACCGTCACCACGAGACTGTTACTCCTCAGATACTGTTTGCCGTTGCGCGCTCCACAACGAACGGCTGAACAGGCCGACCGCTGTCGCTTTTTCTCGGTTTGCATCGCGGCGAAGGACGAAATCCTAATAGTTCCAGAGTAAGTAAAGAGCCTTGGTTTGCTTATATACTTTTTTTTAAACATTTGTAAAATAATTTTTAAGCCCTCAAACCATTTTTTTTTTGGGCCTGTGGTGCCTTTCAGGCCTGCCGGTCTGTTCGGTTTTAGTTGACGGGCCACGTTGCAAAATTCTGATTTACTTTTTACATACTTAAAGCCAAATTGCGCTTTTATCCAGAAAATTTTGTTCCCAAAATTCAAAATCAAACCAGATTTATCAAAAATTATTTTTAAGGAAGTATGGTCAATTTTTTTTAGCTGGGCTGCCAATATTCTGGTGTGCTGTTTCCGTGCCACTGCACTAGTTGCAATAGTAGTTGTAGTTCTGCATGACGTTTCGTTGTTTTATTTAATATCAGATACTCAACTCATCCACTATCATACACATAAAACATAACACTTGCTTTGACAAATGTAGGAAGCTGGAACAGAATTTTTTTCTAGTTTATAGTACAAGTAAACACTTTTGTGGCTTTTTAAAACCGACCTGGACGAAAATTTTAAGAATGTTACGTGCTAGAAAGGCTTCCTCAATGAAACCTATAAATTAGACTAAAGCTATTCAGTTTTATAGCCAGATAGATTAACTCAAGCTGTATAGGATCTAAGAGTAACCGAGGGCAACAGATTAACTGGTGGCTTCCTGCCGACCGGTCTGCAGCAGAGATTTGCAACGGTTGATTGCTTGCCTTGATCCTTGCACTTTTGAGGATAACTTACGATTATTACTTTTTTGTTAAAGGATTCAAATTATTATCATACAGGGTCCTGCAATAGTGCCTCAGGCTTCTATAGCTCCTGAACGAATTATGTTAGGAATTTCATTTATATGCTATTTATACTGTATCATAGGTCGCATTTCAGGAAAATATTTTTCCATATACAGGATTGCCCAAAAAAATGTGATAACAAAAAGTTTTATTTTTGCAAATGGTGTGTTTTATTGCATATTAAGGTTCGTACCTATTAGAGTCTTTTATAATTGTCCAAAATTTAATTTATTTTGCTTTGGTAGTTTAAGAGTAATAAATTTAAAAGAAACTAATAAAGTTTTACGGTCCTGGCGCCAGATACATTTTGTGCATCAAATTATTTATGATAACTAACCAAAGAAAAAAAAAAGAAGATAATTTGATACTTAAAGAAGGAACTATTAGCTATAGCAAATTTACACAAACATCGTTCTATGAAATATGCCGTGGAAGTTATAGCTGAAAAAATAGTGTAACTGTGTTGGGCACGCCGCCATATCATTGCGAACTAAAAGACCTTATATGGGCGCAAATGGAAGGATTTGTAGCAAGACACTACACGACATTCAAAATGAAAGACATCAAGCTACTGATTGATCAAGCCATTAAGGAAGTGACACCAGAGAACTGGCGAAAAGCAGTCCATCATATCATTAAGGAAGAGGAGAACATGTGGGATCTTGACCACCCGATCGATCTGACGTCAAGAGGAAAGGACAGTTTCTCAGATGACAAAGAATATTATGATTTTTATAATTTAATTTCTGTATAATGTATTTTGTATTTTTTTATGATGACCAAATAAAATAAGCGTACCTAATACTATGTATCTACATAATGCACGCCTTTGTCACACCACTTCCTGTGTTTGTGAATGGATAACAATAGGCAAAACCCATAAATTGATTCAAACCCGGGTGGTACTACCTGCACTTGATGAAAATAAAGAATTTTGCAATGAAGTCAATGCCACATTATGAAAGTGGCTTAAATATTCGTTGGGTCACTCTGTAGTCCCTTTTGCGTTCCTAATGAGCTTTTATGACTCTACACCTTTCTGAAATAGACTGTTAGGTTAGGTAAGAGCGGCAGACCCTTGGTTCTGACCAAACGGTCTCACGTAGTCCTGATTAGGTCCGTTGTGATACCACACGTGTTCCGTAGAACCCACCTTCATCAGATCACTGATGGTTTATGCGACGTAACCGCGGAAGGATTTTAACAACTCATTCAAACCAGCCACTACTGTTCAGAAATCTGCTCAGCCGTCCAAGTTGTAAGTTGTTTAGTTCCTCCAGGCTATCGAAAGATGATTCACCCAGAGTAGTGAACCTCCTTCTTGCGAGGCCAGGGCATTCACACAGAAAATGTTGAATACTTTCTTCCTCTTCCTCATCTCTGCAGCTTCTGCAGAAGTCGTTAGTGGGTATTTGCATACGTTCGGCATGTCTACCGAAGAGGCAATGTCCGGTAACAACCGCAGTAATATTTCTCACGTCTTTTCGACTGTGTTTCAATAGCTCTGCGGTTCTCTTTTTATCGAATGTGGGCCACAGTTGCCTGGATGTACTACAGGTTGTCAACCCTGTCCATCTGTTCTGTGCAAGCTGCTTGGCCGTGTAGTCAATCTCCTCTTTGACCAATCCCAGTGGTTTGTTCACTGTATTGTCTGCTAGATCAGCTGGCATGCCTGCGCCCTCTCTTGCGAGCGCATCGGCAGCCTCGTTGCCATCTATTTTGGAGTGTCCAGGAACCCAGCCAAGAATAACCCGATGTTGGTTGCCAAGTGTGCATAGATTGTTGCGGCATCGCTTTACGAGCTTTGATTTGACGCTGCTGGAACAGATTGCCTTAATCGCCGCCTGACTATCACTGAAGATGGTGATTGACGAGGCTACTCCCAAGCCAAGGTGTTCTTGCAGGATATTGACCGCCTTCTCTACTGCCAGTACTTCCGCTTGAAAAATACTACAATAGTTGGGGAGTCTATACGATTTCTGTATTTGTAAACTTTCGGAAAAGACCCCGGCTCCCACACCAACGTCCATCTTTGAACCGTCTGTGAAGATTGCGTGATCTGTTTTCGTTATATTCTGATTGCCTTCCCACTCTTCCCTACTCGGAATGAGTATAGAATACCTTCTATCGAAGCATGTTATTGGGACAGAGTAATCAGTCGGGTCTCGTAGATTATTCCCCGGGTGAATCTTTAGTATACTGCTGTGCCCGTAGTTAGTTTCCTTCCAGAAAATAGACTGTTACAAATGCCTAGAAATTACATTGGCAACACTGTCCTTTCATACATTGCCAAAAACCTAAAAAGCGCTCGAGATTCAATAAGAAACGACGAAGAAGAAAGAAGCGGAAACAACTTTTAAGATATGAATCAACCCTAAAAAAGAGCTTTTAGAAAATGATCTTTGAGCTACCCCGCATATTCCTTAAGACTGTATTTTCCTAAGACATTGAGTCCAAATTTAAAGAATATATACTTTCTTCTATCATTCAAGAAACTTTATTGTCTCCAACCTTCATAATTTCTTCTTATTCCAGATTTGTTGCGTACCATTAAACAATCTCTGCGCATCACTACCCGCCGGGGGGGGGGGGGGGGGTTATAGTCCTATACCCGCCCTAGATTCGCCATTGTCATATATATGCTAAAATTAATATATTTTAGCAATTAGAAAAAATAATTACTACGAAAGAAGTAAGTGGAATACTCAAAATTTCCAGGCAGAAATATATCTCGGTAATAAAATTATTTTGCTATCTAAAATGTCATTAAATAGGAAACAGACCATAAACACTTGTTCATTTCACATAGAAGCCAAAGGACTGTATTTTTATTTGCAGAGAAATTAATTCTACTCGTATAATGTTATTAATAAGTCACATCTGCTCCCAAAAAGCTCTATGGGAAACATTTCTTAGTTGTTTCGTTCGTCAAAAACGTAATATGGCACATCATGTCATCTTGCAGAGACATTTTGTTTTTATCGCTTCTTTTACTGTCACATTTAATTTTGTGACATTAAAATTTATTGCCGTTATGTATTTTATGAACGACGCGTGTTTGGTTTATATTACTTAAAGTGTTCCATAAAAGTTCTGGCTTTTAATAATAATATAATTTTTAGCGGCATACTTTGTTGTTTTATGGCAAATTATTTTTGTGGTGTGAAATGCGGATCTTAATTTTATTTACGGCAGTTTTAAACTCAAACTTTAAAATTGCTCTTTTTTAAATGTTAATATTACATAGTTTTATCTCCACAAATATAGTATTCTGGCTTACATTTCAGTCTTTTGTAAAAAGTACTATCTAAAAATATAACAAAGAAAGCGATGTTCCCTTACGAAGAATTTAAAGAGTCAACATGGACTACAAGAAAACCTACTTAAATGAACACTCTATTGGCCTTTTTATACCCCCATTTTCCGCTCCTAATTGGCTTAATTACTTAGAAATTAATCATCGTGCAAAATTTAACCAGTGGACAGTATTTCCGATCGCTCGAAGTCGTCACGCCGATACGGCTACGCTTCGTTCATATCTATATATTATCTTAAAAAGGGATAGCACAAAATACAGAAGTAAAAAATCTAAGTGCGGAGCTGGTCATCAAAACGGAGCCTGCTATACTTTATGTTGTTTGTCTTATCTCTTATTAGTCATGCAATTTACGGGTCGGTGGTGAGTTATTTAACAATACGCTGCCTTTTGTGTTTCCGAAGCAAGTTAATTTTAAATTGGTGACCCGTAAAAATGGTACAATTTGAAAACAATGAATTGGTAGATATGGTTCTAAAATTTACGGTAAGTGTCGTCAAAGTGCGGCTGCTGCTTCGAGATTATACGCAGAACGCTTTGCCTTGCGGGATCATCCTACACCCAGAAGTTTTCTTAATGTTATTCAACGGGCAAGTTAGGCAGAACCGTATTTGATTCATAGTGTAATAAATAAATGTAAGTACCTTATTTCTGAGTTTAAAAAAAAATATTTGAAAATGTTGTTTATTTTAATGCCTCCTATATACACAGCTAAAACAGAAGTATCAACTTAGGAATCACCCTGTATAAGAAATCATGACTTTATTTGATAGCTGTGCAAAATTGTGATTATAAAGATCTAAAAATTGAGTTTGTAGTGGGTAATTCAGATTGCATTAAAATTGAATTTTTTAACAGCTCTAAATTTTCAAACCTTATAAAGAAATTTTTTAAGTGCTCCCAGAGAAACAGTCGTTTGGTGAGAGGTCAGGAGACCTAGCTGGCCAATTAATTGTTGGGTTTAAACCGACAACTTGCCCATTGAAGACATTATTTAAATATTCGCGTACCACAAGCGAATTATGGGCCAGGCAACCATCCATTTGGAACCAAATCTCCTGATTTTCATCTGCGACTTACTCCACTGCGGGGCCAATTTGATTTTGAAAAAGATCTAAATATGTTGTGGCCGTAAGATTTCCGTCAATAAGAAACGGCCCTAAGGGTATTGGGCCGTGCATGTAAGACAATGTTCATTTTTTAAGTTACAGTATCGAGAAATTTATATATTCGGTTCATTTAATCTTAACGTCCGTTCGTCTGAGAAGCAAATATTTTCCTAATAAGGTTAGACGCATTTGATTTGTAAAGTGCTGTTTGTAATTTCCATGGAGTTTTTTTCGTTTAATTTCAAGTTGTTCGTCAATGTTCAATCTTGAAAAGTCCTTATATTTCGAAATTAAATCAATTTTTTATTATCAAAAGCAAAACCAAAACAAAACAGTAAAATCAATAACTTAAACTCAAAAGACAGACCGGCAAACGCACGGCTTCACGTGGCTAGACTAAAAATTTGGCAGCTCTGTATGTACCTACACGTAAAACACGCTCTAAAAACTATATCCTGGCCTAGAAACAATGTTCATTTGCCATTGGTTGGCTCAAGGTCGACCGTTTTTGTGACGTATACCGCCCGTTTTGCAACGAACAGTATATGTGTAGCGTGTGAGTGTGGACAAGACAAACTACATGGATAAAAATTATACTTAAATAAAAGAATTCAAAATTTTTGTTTTGTAAATATAGGATAATTAGAACACAAAAAATATAAATATTTTTATTTTATCGGAACGGTGCTGCAGGTCTTATACACTAGCCGCCACTGGGCTGCACTATAATAACTTTGTAAAATTGCTACATTTGAGAATCCGCCGTAAAAATACACTCAATTTATAGCCTATACTATATTTGATACTATTTTTTCCACGTCACTGGGCTTAATGCCGAACGATCGGATCAAAAAGCTTTTTGTACAATTTTCCTGAAGAGAAATCCGATCAGCAGGAGTCCAGTTAATCGCCTCTGCAAAAAGCGTTTACTACGTAAAACTGTAACGAACGGTTTAGAGAGTTTTCGTGTAAATATTTTTTTTCTCTGACAAGAGACCGTACTTAAAAATGTAGTAAACTGTATTTTTTAATACGTTTGTTTTAGAACTGTTGCCGTGGAAGAAAAGATCGAAAAAATAATCGGCGAAAGTTTTGATTTACAAGAAATCATAAATAAACTAGTACTTAAGAGCAAACAGTAGTAGATGACTCATCACGAAGAAATTTCCACCACATCTCGCATATTGTACCTGTATCTGGCGATGACAATAAAATGTCTTTTTTATATACAAAATATTATAAAAACGAATTTTACGAGAATTAAGTGGCACAGCGTCAGTGGGGATTTTTAATATAATATCGGGTCAGCGTTTGTAATTCTAATGTAAAATAACCCTAGATTGCCAACCTACTTAAAATTTACGTACAGTTTTTTTAAAATCTGAAATAAATGGCTTATTATTGGTATTGGTAGTATTGCGCCTCAACAATGACCTGGAAGAAATTTTGGCTTGGAGTGACAGTAACCAAGTCGAATTTAATGCTAAGAAAACCCAGGCAGCAGTCTTCTCCAAAAAGGTTAACATTGCAGAACCGGATATAGTCATGGCAGGACACGCAATTCCCCTGGCACCGTCTATTAATTTGCTGGAGGTCAATCTGGGAGGTAATATGTCTTGGCATGATCACGTTGCCGCAATTGCCAAGGCAGCTGCACAGAAACTTGGTGTACTTTTCCGCACCAAAAGGTTGTACACACCTCATCAACTTTTGACACTCTACAAAGCCCAGATTCGACCATCATAATAATATTGCTCTCATGTCTGGAGCTCTGCACCCAAGCACACCCTTCGGCTACTGGATTCCATTCAAAGGAGAGCCGTTCGTCTGATCAGCGACCCCGAGCTGACCAAGACCCTCGATAGCCTGGAACATCGAAGACAGGTTGGTGATTTGGCTCTCTTTTACAGATATTTCCATGGCAGGTGTTCGACTGACATTGCCCACTTGATTCCACCTAGAGCAATGCAAAACAGAAATACACGGCGAACCACTGCCGCTCATCCATATGTTGTTCAGCTTAGTACTCCTCGAACTTTTGTTCAAGAATTCTTTCATCTGGAGAACGTCATCTTTGTGAAATGATCTTCCTGAGGTCGTGTTTCCCAATGAATACAATCTTCAACGTTTCAAGACCAACGTTAATCGCTTTTTTCGCACACGCACCGCTCCCAGAGCGCCTTAAAGGATTTTTCCTACAGTGCAGGTGTTTTATCATAAAAAAAAAATTCTTGTTCTACCGCCCAAGAAGTGCATCTACCAGCACCACAACATTCGGCTGCCGACGCGTTTCTGATGTAGCAGTTGTGGGTTGTATGTGACAGAACAAAGAGTGATTGTTGGCGCGTAAATTTTACGTATGGATGTGTTATGAATGCACTAAATTCATATAGATGTGTTATGAATGTGCTAAGTTCAACTAATCTTTTTATGGGTATTTTTTGGTTATTTCGTTTGTTTTAGATTCAGGAAATGTTTGTTATTTTTGAATAAAAATAAGTAATTACTTTTCCCTAAAAAACTAAAAGGGTTGAGACAATTTTGGCACATATTTGTAATATACGTAAAATTTGTTGGCATCGACGCGACGTATATATTTTCAACGTTGGCAGTCTAGGGATAAGAAATTAACATGAACAGCCGTAATATTTCTATTTGTATATTCTGCATGGCGGATGATATAATTTGAAAAGCATAAGTGCGCGTCAAGCTTTATCACGCCCTTATGCAAAACGCGGGGCGAAATATGAGGATAGGGATTTTAGCATTGATGTCAGCGCGCCGTGCTTCGCTAGTGTCCGCGAATCCACATTGTAACGAACAGACCATTGAAAATTAATTTATAAAAACGTTACCGACATCAGACAGCTTAGCCGGCGCATCTACCTGGCTCAACACTACCTGGACCAACAAGTTAAAAAAAGTGTTTATTCTACAAGAAACTAGGTTTTACTGATCGAAAAAACGCTAAAATTGTATGTCTGTAATATTTTTTGTCGGATGACTCACACCTATATGGGTGATATTTTGGATAGAGAAATTTTTATACGAGCGTCAAAAAAATCAACGTTTTCTCTGGCTTTTCGATCAGTAAAACCGAATTTCGTGTAAAATAACCCATTTTTTGTAACTTGTTGGGCCAGGTGACCAGGCAGATGCCGGCTAAGTTGTTTTATGTCGGTAACCTTTTTATAAATGAATTTTCGATGGTCTCTTTTATCGCACCGTTTTTTGGCGTGCTTCGCCGCCGAGTGCGTTTGAGGCTTAAGTGAGCGTCAAGCTTAAGCCGACATTAGAAATTTCTCCACTAAATGACGCGTTTAGTACTCTACTATAATTTTTTGATAATTTTGGTCGGAGGTTTTCAATTAATTTACAGCCAATGTACGAAAATATCCTAATAACTTAATAGACATCTGATGCATATTTAAAAATTGCACCCAAATCATTTGAAAAACACCGTTTAATTAATCGGGTTTGTTGAAAAATTATCAAATCCCACCTTAACGTTCAAACCAGCGTTCAAATCTAAAATAACGTGTACCGCAACGATTCTCTAATGGAAAAAACGACACCCGCAGGTGTTTTATATAATCAAACAGGATCCCCCGGGTAGCAGGTTGTATAGTTGCTTGAACTAACTACTATAAATAAGAAAAAAATTACCGCACCTATAACGGAAACATTACAATGGATTAGATTAGACGATCATCTTTTATCATAGGAAATCAGTGTTATCAGATGATTAGTGACTCCTGCAGGCGACCGAAGCGTGAAACATTTTCGGGGCCACGTCCAAAGTTCGTATAAAATTCACCTAACTACTATCAAATTTCAAAATTTATAAAAATTTTTTTGGTACTCCTAGCTGGCTCTTTATTTAAAAAAAAGACATTTTTTATATTTGTAAAAATTATAAATATTTGTGTCAATACAAAATATTAACATAAGACATATGTATGACTCTATCCGGCGTTTTTCGGGTTCGGTTTTTCATGATTAAAAATAAAGAAAATATCGTTCACCACGCAAAATTGATGATTTTGTGTACATGTACAATGGTTTTTGAAGTTCGGTTGCAACGGTTGGGTAGCTCCTAGGAAAATAAACATGTTCAAAAACCATTGGATATGTATTGGCGAATCAGTCATCGCTACTGGGTCGTGGTCGCCAGCAACTAGTGACCTTGAAGGAAAACGTAAATTACTCGGCAATCACTATAGTTTATTTCAGAAAGGTGTAGAGTAATAAAAGCTCATTTGGTATGCGAAGGGACTACAGAGTGACCCAACGAATATTTAAGTTACTTTCATAATTTGTCATTAAATTCTTTATTTTCATCAAGTGCAGGTAGTATCACCCGGGTTTGGGTCAATTTATGGGTTTTGCCTATTGTTATCCATTTACAAACACTAAAAATGACGTGACAAAGGCGTGCATTATGTACATAGTATTAGGTACCTTTATTTTTTTATTAAACATTATAAAAAAATAGAAAATACAAAACATACATTACTTATATAGAAATTAAATTATAAAAAATCATAATATTCTTCGTCATCTGAGGAACTGTCATCTCCTCTTGACGTTATAATTAACAGGTCAACAGTCCGATCGATCAGATGGTCAAGATCCCACATTTTATCCTCTTCTTTAATGACATGATGGACTGCATTTCGCCAGTTCTCTGGTGTCACTTCCTTAATGGCTTAATTCAGCAGTTGCCTAGCGTCTTTCATTTTAAATGTCCTGTTGTGTCTTGCTTCAAATATTTTCACTTGCGCCCATATAAGTTCTATAAGATTTAGTTCGCAATGATATGGCGGTGTACCCAGCACAGTTACATGTTTTCCAACTATATCTTCCACGGCACATTTCATAAAACGATGTTTGTATAAATTTGCTATAGCCAATAGTTCCTTCTTTACCAAATTATCTTCTTTTTTTTTTCTTTGGTTAGTTATCATAAACAATTTAATGCACCAAATTTACCTGCGCCTATGGCCGATCCCGAAATTGTGCCGAACTGTTCGGAATTTTCCATTTTATTACTCTACACCTTTCTAAAATAGACTATAGGTATTGAAACTATGGACAAAATTAATCTATTGATTAAACATTATTAAACAAACATGGGCTTACATACCTATCATTAGAAAAACGTATAAGTTTCCTACAAATAAAGCAAATAAATAGCCAACAAAAGTGGGCTGCAGTGGCATGTTCAAAGCTGTACGGAGTTCAAACAGCGCAGCGCCGGGGGAAATTTGATAAACGGTTTGAGTATATTTACATAATTTCCCAACTTTCACCTTTATTTTCTACCCTTATATTTTCACGTGTTTATATTTGCCTTCATATTCGGCGTGAGGATCTGGGTTACCTACATTATAAAGTGTTTGTTTATTTAGGATAATGTATTATTGATAAAAAGTTATATGATGTACATGTTATTATTCATTCAATGGAGATATTAATACGTATTTAAACTTGATAAAAAAATCTGCTTGACGTTTTTTAACCGACCTCAAAAAAGGGAGGGTAATTTCGACCTGTGTTGGACTTTTTTTTATGTTTGTTTATGCATAAAATTTTTCTGGCATAACAAATTCTGTTGATTGTTTTAACTTTCCTCACAAGTATAAACAGTGGCGCAGCCCCAAGCCTCGGAGCTGGGGTCTAAAAGTCTAATTGCTACTTAATTTTTCGTCTTACGCTTGGACTATTAATTTAAATAATATATTCGTGGCTTATATTACAAAGGTCAAATGTTTAGTTTAAAAACTTTTCCTTCTAAAAGTCCTATTTTATATAGAGATTAAGGTTTCAGACTCATATCGTTTTAGTTATTGATTGATGATGTAATTTTAAAGGAAAACGAGTAAAAAGAATAATATTTTATAGTATTTTTCTATTATATACTTGTCTGTTTCGTTTTCCCTTTTTTAGAGCTATTTTAAATCAATAACAAAAATATAACCCAATGCAATAAAATATTTTTACAACAAAAACAAAAAAAAAAAACAGGTATTTATTTTTAAAGAGAAAAATTAAAGTAAAAATTTTAATTGAAACATTTTTTATGGAAAAAGTGTGATAATTTATAATAAAAAAAATAGTGCGGGAAAAAACGAGAATGCTTTATTATGAATATACAAAACGGCACTTAAGAATGAGTATTTCAAACCCTAAGCTCTTGTACCAAAAACTGCTCTTAGATCTACGCTCCTAAAATACATGATTTCTGAAACAATCATTAATTTTGGCGGGGTGAGCGATATTTACTTTAAGAATTGAATAGATGGGGTAAGACTTCAAATTTTAACCAATAAGTATTTCTATTTCCACTATATTTTTATACTATTTTTAATTTTATCGTTAATATATATCTTATAAAAATTAATTTCGAATTTATTTTGTTCCAGGTAAGACTAAAGTATTTCATACTTCCACGAACTAACGTAAGTATCATTATAATCTTGAAAAAGATATTTGCGAAGTAAGGCATGTAATTTTTACTTTCAAGAAATATAATTTAAATAAAATTTTGAGGATTGTTCTATTAAGTATCTACCTACGACTAACCGTTCTAAAAAAGAGTAAATTCACATATACTTAGAGGCGGATTTACCAATAGGCTGAGTAGGCTTCGGCCCAGGGCGGCAAAATTTTAAACTATATTCGGTAATTTCATTGCAATAAATATAATTGTGAATTACTATGCAAAATTGTAAATATTCTATAATAGCCCATGGGCGGCAAACTGGTAAATCCGGCATATAGTTGATTGCCTGGAAAGGATACTGCCAGGATATGTTGTTTTGGGGTCTCATGTGGCTTGAGACATGTTACCTTTAAAAAATAATTGCAACAACAAACAATGCAAAAAATATTCGATTTATTTTAGTAAGATTTATTTGTTATTCCTTATACTGGGTCTCCCAAAAGTCCCGCATAAAATTAATATCAATTAAAGGAAAAAGATCTAGGAAAAACGCTCGGACTTGTAAATTTTTATTTTTATTTGTGCATTTTTTGACATAAAAAATATTATACAGGGTGTCTCATAGAACTGTTGTCACGGCTTTGACAATTTTTGTTAATGGAACACCCTATATAATGTATTATTTTCTGATTCCCCACAAAATTCTACGCTTATGTTGTAAATGTCATGTGTCTAAATTCAATAGTTTTTGAGATATTGACGCTTAAAATATGTATTTTTTTGTCTTTGGCTGTAACATTGGAACGGTTCATCTTAGAGAAAAATGGTTTTTACCTCCCCATCTTAGTTTTTTATTCACTATCCAATGAAACCAACCTCCGATTTACCATGTTAAACCGTTAAAACTGGTTTTAACGATTATAATAATAGCCTTAACCTAGCCTAAACCTAACCTAACTCTATATTAGGCAATCCAACGATGTGTCCAAATGGCGGCTGGCTGGCAAATACTTCTTTGTGATTGGTACACGTGACCATAAAAATAATGTTGCTGGTGGCATTAAGTCACCAGTTAAATGCCACCAGCAACATTATTTTTATGGTCACGTGTACCAATCACAAAGCAGTATTTGCCATCCAGCCGCCCTTTTGACACATCGTTGGATTGCCTAATACTGATACTTACGCTTTTTTTTCTGAAGTCACCTGTATAAGTAGGTCCCCAAAGTTCGATAAATATGACCCTTTTCTAAATTGATTAGGAGCCTTCACTGCCTTGTACATACTCTGCATAAAATACCTACCTCATGTAGTATTTATTTAGATTCTATAATTATTAATTGGATATTGTTTTTGCTATGGCGTATGTTATTTTGCACAAGACACTTGGTTTATTTTAACCCAGTTAAATCGAGATGTTTCGTTTATGTGATTTTTTATGCGTTTATTTATCCTGTGGGAATGCGTTAATTAGATGTAAACATACTGCAACAGTGTTTATCTAATATTGTTTTATTTTAAAGAATTCTCTTAAAGAAAGCGGATGTAAACCAAATGTTTTTGGCGAAAGATTAATGAGAATATTTGTTAATACAATAGATTGCAATATCTACCATGCCTTTACATAGAATTTTTTTTTTGAAAGCTCAGTTTGCAGCTCAAAAAACTGAACATTCTCAGAAACGCACGATGACATATATTTCTTATTTGAAGTCGTCATCGTTCTTAAATGATGGTATTAAATAAGATGAGGCAGGAGGCAAGAGCTAACAATGAATTAAGAATTATTCGTAATTAAGAAGTCTGCTGTAGTTCATTCATTCGTGGGCTGCTCTCAATTAGGCTCTTTCACTAAATATTGGCTGTAGTGTGCAAAGGAACCTAAAATATTTTTAAGCCTTCATTAAGAAAGTAAGTAAATAAAAATACTGCCTTCAACGCAGTGGCGTAGCCAGAAAATATGCTCGGGGGGCCTAATGGGCGTAAGTAGGACTTTTTTTTTTCTTTAGAAAGGGACAGTCGAGACTAAATGTATTTGATGATATTGTATCTAGGGAAGAAGGCGGAAAAGCGCCTCAAGCGAAAAATTATCGAGGCCACTCCCAAAGTTCGCTTAAAATTCACCTAACTACTATAAATTTTCGAAAATTATAAATTTTTTTTTGGTACTCCTAGCTGGCTCTTTATTTAAACAAAAAAACATTTTTTATATTTGTGAAAAATATGAATATTGGTATCAATCAAAAATTTTAACATAAGACGTACGTATGACTCTAACCAGCGTTTTTCGGGCTAGGTTTTTCATGATTAAAAATAATGTAAATATCTCTCACCACGCCAAAATTGATGATTTTTTCAGAAATCATGTATTTTAGGAGCGTAGATCTAAGAGCAGTTTTTGGTGCAAATGCTTAGGTTTTAAAATACTCCATCTTAAGTGTCCTTTTGTATATTCATAATAAAGCATTCTCGTTTCTTCCCTCATTACCTTTTTTATCATAAATTATCACACTTCTTCCATAAAAAATGTTTGAATTAACAATAAAGAAGAGAGTTTAGCGTCCGTATAAGTAAATACTTTACATTTTTATTTTAATTTTTCTCTTTGAAAAGAAATACCTAATTGTTTTTTGTTTTTGTTGTAAAAATATTTTAGTGCATTGGGTTATATTTTTTTTGATTTAAAATTTTAAAATAGCTCTCAAAAATGGAAAACGGAACAGATAAGTATATAATGGAAAAATACTATAAAATAATATTCATTTTACTCGTTTTCCTATAAAATTGCACCATAAATCAATAACTAAAACGACATGCGTCTAAAACCTTAATCTCTATATAAAACAGGACTTTTAGAAGAAAAAATTTAAAAACTAAACGTTTCCTACAAGACCTTTGTAATCTAAGCCAAGAATACATTATTTAAAAATTTAAATTAAGAGTCCAAGCGTGAGACGAGATATTAGGCTGCAATTAGACTTAGATCCGAGCTCCTAGGCCCCCCTGAATACGCCACTGCTTCAACGCATCAAGTCCTAAAAACGGCAACTGAAGAATGTTTCCAATGTGTGATCTTATCACAGGAAAACAGTGGCTGAACGATTTAGGACTAACCAGTGACCAGTGTTTAAAACCTGGCACCAATATTAAATAAAAACTGACAAGACACAAATGACAAACTGCAGTTTTTCGACCGATAAATTTTTATCGAAACTACGTAATTTATCGTGCCCTTGAGCGTGTCTGGTATATCAATATTCAATTTAGAAATTCTTGGTTTTCTGAATAATATTTTTCCTCCCCCTAGATTCTCGCCCACGAGCCGTCACTGATGGCCATATAAACAGTGACATTTCCGATAAAAAAAATAGACAATTTTTCAGCTGCGAGAATATCAGTAGGAAGAATCATTATTCATCTTGCTTGGTGCAGTTTTTTGCCTGGAACGCGTTCAATGTACTCATTTAGCTTTCGATAAAAACTAGACTGCTTTGCAACGCGTGATAAATGGATGCAATCATTACGGCGAGATAGACGGCAACTTTTTTGATTGATGGTCTTTATACTATACATAGATGTGTTTCGATATTTTATAGAATCAATACACTTCGGGATAATAGATAAACATAATATAATAAATGAAGGTTTTGTAAGAGCTCCCAGACAATGGCGCTGAATAATGTATTGTATATTAGCCTTTTAGTATTAATACGTTTCCTTATCACCAGGGGTAGCTCGTGCTTTTTTAGCGGGGTGAAGAAATTACTATTATTATTAAGAGCACACAGTAGTCGATGAGTCATCACGAATAAATAGTGAATTTCTACTATATCGCGCGTGTTGAAAAAAAAATATCAACACTAGTGTTGAAATTAGCATACTTAGGATTATGTTCCACTTAATATCTGGTTTAATAGTTTGTCAATAGGTTTTTCCTTTAGTTGAGTATAACTTTTTCATTTTTTCATATTTTATATATCATAGGAAGAACTGACTAATCCTGGATTGACTTCTAGATTAACCGGAATGAAAAATTTTAAATTTAATCAAGGAAAGATGCATTACACATAAATTTAAAAAATCCACCCAACAAGGAAGATTTCAGTTCAAAATAATTCTATAAATTATTTATTGTTTTTATAAAAAAAGTCAAATTCTCCTGATGGGATTCAAACCTGTAACCTTGCGATCTGTAGGCTAGAACTCTATTCTCTACGCTATCGCTACCGATAAAGATGTTGTTTAATACATGACACTCTCTTCAAGGCGATTTGTTTTTTCTGGTAATAGATTTTCCAGCATATAATTAACATTTTTTATAATTTCAGATGGCGTATTTTCACACTCTAATTTTGAATCACTCGACAAATAATGATAAATCAGTTACAATTACTGCTTTCTGAAATTTGTTCTTTTTAATAAATAGGGGTTGTCTGTCAAATTGGCACCATATGTTTAAATTAAATAGTGTGCCTTGTATTTCAACATTAGTGTTGATATATTTTTTTCCTACGCGCGTGTGATATACGGCGCTTTCTAGCCAAATTAACCGTGCTTTTTTCTCATTTTCATAGGTGGTCGTAGGAATAGTAGATTCTGTAACGAGGTTGGAATGAAAATTTGATCCGAGTGGAAGTGTGGACCACGAGTATCGAATTTTCATTCTAACCTAGTAGCAGACTATATTTTCTCCACGACCAAAAATACTATTCGCAAAATTTGTAATTTCAGGTGGAGTATTATCCAGTTCCATATCTTATTTATCCGATTTTTCACTCATATTTTGACTTGCACTAAAATTTGTCTGCTGACATTGACAGTTTCGAAATTCATGGCAACCTATGTCGTTTAGATCAATTACAGAATATTTTTATTCCGTATCTTGTTATGGAATGAAAATACATGCAAAACGCATAAGAAGCACGTGGTTCAGAATAAATATTCCAACTCAAGAGCGAGAATTTTTACATTCTATTATCAAAAATGATTTTGGAATTATTGCATTCAGTAATGGCCGTGGAGAAAATATATTATATGCTCTATATTCTATGCGATAGGGTCAAATTAAAAATTTAGTTATACTTAATTCCCATTGTGTTTATTTATTTTTTTCATTACTTTCATACCTTCTCCTCTCTCCTGAGTAGGTACACCACTGAGCGAAGTAAAATAAAATTTTTAGAAAAAAAAAGCAGCCACGTAATTGCTTTCCTGTGTATAGTAATGAATCACAATTTAAAAAAAGGTTCATTGCGCTGTTACCACACATAAGAGCAAAAATAACTGCTTTTACCAGTTTTAAATGTACTTGACACTTAACTCTAATTATGGACGTAATTAAGATGCATGGCACAAATTACGCAATGAATAAAACTGAACTGTTTAATTAAGCACTTATTAAGGTAATGATGTTGGAGTAATGACATGAAATCATTATCAAAAGCTGTTCTAGTTCAAAAACAATATCATTAAGATATATGTTATTATTAGGGGTAGGACCTTAATATTACATTTCAGAGACGGACTCTGTATGTCCCTGATCATGTTATTTATAATTTGTTTAAGCATCTAATCTATAAAAACAAATATGTTGTTCATAATCGCGGTTGTGGCTTAGAGGTAGAGCTACTGGCATTCGACCGCGGCGACCCGGGTTCGATTCGCGGAGTGGGCATACGTACAATAAAAAAAAGTATGTCCAAAATTTGCATGCAGGGAAGAGTGTAAAAGGTATCATCTCCCAACCCACCCCATTCACGCCGGTAACCAGGCCGGATGAGATCGGACATCTCATGGGGTGCGGAAGAAGGTACACACTCCCCAATCGGTAGGTCATGCAATGGCAATAAACCAAGGCTTGATAGCCTTTGGGGGGTGTCGCATGACTGAGGATCGTGGTTCGGAACCCACGTTAAACTTTAGGTCCCCGCGGGAATGGCTCTGGCAGCGAACGAAGAGGAAAAAAGCCTAATTCGAAAGAAGGGCAGAACGGCAATGTTATTCATAATAGTCAACAAATTTTAACTTCTTTTAGTAACGTTAACGAAAATGGCTATAATGAAAGTATTTTCCATACACACTTTTAATAAAAATTGAACTCCGGCCCTGACCAAACCCAAAGTTTTATAAAATCAATGTTTCTAGAATTGACGTGTGTCTTCGCCGGCCATTACAAACTTGCATGAAATATAGAATAATAAGCTGTGCTTTATTGGATACTCGACCATACTAAACTAACTAACTAGGTTTGTTAAAATAAAATTAAATATAATGACTATACAATACAATACAATTTTTAGAGTGTAAACGGTAAGACGCAAATGGAAGATACTCAAAGCAGTGGTAGACCCTTATAGTCTATTTCAGAAAGGTGTTGAGTAATAAAAGCTCTTTAGGTATGCAAAGTCACTACAGAGTGACCCAACGAATATTTAAGCCACTTTCATAATTTGGCATTGATTTCCTTGCAAAATTCTTTATTTTTATCAAGTGCAGTTAGTGTAGTATCCTTATTTATATATCACTATCACTATTTGGATCAGTTCTAATATAATAATAACAACGTTCTTATGTAGACGATGCTCACTGGTTCTCGGTCGTATATTGACTGACTCTCTCGTTCAGTCGTTATGCAACGCAGGGAAACATTTTTTTTTTTTTTTTTTTTTTTTTTTCGAGGAGAGATCTTCCAAAGAGACCTTGTGGGGACAAGGTACTGTCGGATTCAATCCTGAAGGGATTGCCTACCGACTAAAATTCCCCGCGTTCTTTCAGTTTCCGGGCCCGAAATGGCCTATAAAAACCTCCAGACGTCTTACTGATCTTTCCACATCTCCATGCCGGGGCATGTTTTTGTTTTGGATCTACCTGCATACGTTGACCGCATATGCAGGAATTTATCATCTCTAAATATTTCATGTACATTGGTATGACTTACTGTGTTGGTGTATTTAAGTGCTGTTTGTGGTGTATTGGTGTATAGTGTGAGGTGCCTCTGCCAGTACTGGTTTTGGCGTGTAAGTCATTTTTTGATTTATGGGTTAGTAATTATGACATCTACATTAATTAATTATTAACATTATACTTAATTATTTCACTTAGATATTTCACACTTAACTTATTTCACTTTGCACTATCACTATCACTATTTCTTAAAAACTATAATTGACTTCTTGGCCTCTTATGTGCCCTCCTTGGATTTAATACTTCATTTGGATTATAATCCGTGAGTCTTCGTAATTCTTCATTTGGATGCATTCTTATTTCTTCGAACATTTTCCTGGCTTTCCTTTTCATAAAGGTTGATAGGGGTTCCCAGTTGACATCTCTATGTATTTGCACATTCCTGACGAACCAGGGTGCATCTACTGCATTTCTGACATAGCGATTTTCTAAAGACTCAAGTCTCTTAATATGAGAAGGGGCGGCATAGCCCCACGCTGCTGACCCGTAGGTAAGCTGCGGTCGGGCTATGGCCCTTATCATAATAAGCTTGGTTTTGAGGTTCATGGTGCTTTTTCTCCCGATTAAGGGATAAAGCCTACTCATGCCTGCTTTGGTTTTATTTATCGCTGTATTAATATGTTCCTTCCATGTTAAGCTTTTATCCAATGTTACACCTAGATAGGTGGCTGTTGGAGGCCATTCTACTTCTTCGCCGTCTATGAAAATATTCACCGGCGGTGTCATTCGTGCAGGGAAACAGTGTCTTCGTCATCTTTATTTATACCTGTTTACTATTCAATTTATGTAATACACTACAGGTAGTACCACCCGGGTTTCGGTCATTTTATGGGTTTTACCTATTGTTCACAAACACTGAAAATGGTATGACAAAGGCGTACATTATGTACATCGTATTAGGTACACTTATTTTTTATTAAACATTATAAAAAAATACAAAATACAAAAATATATTATAAAGAAATTATCGATCAGGTGATCAAGATCCCACATTTTCTTCTCTTCTTTAATGACATGATGGACTGCTTTTCGCCAGTTCTCTGGTGTCACTTCCTCCATGGCTTGATCAAACAGTAGCTTAACGTCTGTCATTTTGAATGTCGTGTTATGTCTTGCTACAAATCCTTTTACTTGGTCCCATAAAAGTTCTATAGGATTTAGTTTGCAATGATATGGCGGTGTGCGCAGCACATTTACACTATTTTTTGAGCAATATCTTCCACGGCATATTTCATAAAACGATGTTTGTATAAATTTGCTATATATAGCTAATAGTTCTTTCTTCATCAAATTATCTTCTTTTTTTTCTTTGGTTAGTTATCATAAATAATTTAATGTACAAAATTTACCTGCGCCTATAACTGACACCGAAATTAAGTCGATCTGGACGGAATTTCCCATTTTATTATTCTACACTTTTCTGAAATAGACTATAACACTGTTTCTGAATTTTTTCCTAAAACAGAGGAAACTTCTGATACAATATTCATATAGAATGAAATGTATTAACCAAAATTTACCAAAACATCTGTCCGTGCAATTATTTTCATTTTAAAACCGTAAAATGACCGGCCTACATCAGCCCCCACATAAATATTTCCATTATACATTTTCGGGTTGCCTGGCATAAAAAAGATTTTCCGAATGTTGTGACATTTGACAATTTTTGTCTCTGTGTTTGTATTTCATAATTTATCAGCGGAATATTTTGTTTTCCGGCTGACAATATTTCGGTTGAAATGTTTGGCTCTTAAAAGCCATTGGTTGGTTGAGAATTTATACATGACAGTTTTATGTATATTAAACGCTTGTTATTTTTGTCAAAATTAAAGCTTTAATATAGCATGACGTGCTACCACTTTCTTATTGAAACATATTTTTTATATACAGGGTTATGATAAAGACACGGATCAGCCTATTATACAGGGTATTACAATTTCGACGTAGGGGCATTGGGATTACGGAAACTAAAACAGATAGAGTGATGGTTAACGTAGGGCGAAGTTAAAAGTGGTCGTCCTGGTATAACAGAAGAAAAAAATAAATGTATCATTATCACTACAGGATAATTGTCATAGCTCAAGCATACAACTTGGGCGTGACTACGATACTCAGCATACCATATTATATCTAAATTTTTTTTTGAAAAAGAAGTTTTATCCCTACAAACCAGTAAATGACAACGCAGCCACGAGCCTCTCTTCAAACGTTTTGCGTTTTTTGCCCTCCCAAGAAAGTTTCTTCAAAGATTTGCGTTAACGAAAGGTATTTAGATTAGTACCTATCATTTTGGCGTTATCGATGACGTGCATAGGGATTTAATTTAGATCCCCTGTATCAGTGGCGGCTCGTACAGTAGGGCCACAGTGCCATGGCCCTACCTACCTGTACATCATGCTTTTTATTTCACACTCATAGTTATTGTTACTTTGTCTCCCCACGCTTCATTCTTTTTGTAAATGTAAATAATTTATAATTTAAGACGTTGATATCTGAACGCCTAACTATGCAAAAACTCTCTAATGTGTGGGTGACGCCGCGAAAATTCCCTGCGGCCACGCTGCTCCGGCCAACTCTGTATTTGGCCCAATGTTAAACGCGTACGAGAGAGATAATAACACCGTCGAATATATTGTCCTCTTTTACTGACGCGTAAGGAAATCTGCTTTGTTTGGCCTGGCCAGATACTCATATGATGCTTTATTTTTATCGAGAGTCAAAATGAATAAAAATTCACTTCTTCGTTTTTTTTCGGATGCTCCGGAAGTCATCGGAATTTTTTTTTTAACAAATAATTCAGCATTAAATTATGCAACTTTGCCTTCATTTAACCAACTCTCTATCCCTAGTTACCGAGATAGCAATGCTAAAGCATCAAATTTGTAACATTTGTATGTATTCTCATTAAAGATTTTTGACTTCATATTTTTATTATATTTTATCTGAACCGTCACTGCCCTGTATTATTATATTTATTATATTATTATATAAATGTCTCTCAAAAATTAAGAAACTTACTTTAAAAATTGCATATAAAATGATTGAGATTAGTAAGGAGGGGGGCTGTAACCCGATAGCTTTCCCTCTATGGTGCGCTAGTGATTCCAAGGCATTTAACATTTTCATTCAATACACTGTCTGTTTCATTTTGCGAAAATTCCGGCCAAAAATTCAACCCAGGTTTTATAAAACACAATCATTAGTAATCCGCTGTAGTTTTTTTGCTCTTTAGCAGCCTTCAGCTGAACATTGTTTACATTATCATGAAAAATCAGTATTAGGCATAAACTTCCAATACAAATATAGTTTAAAGAGTTGATTTAATTTTACTTTTTGCTACTGTAAAAAGTATACAGGGTGTCCCAGATAAGGAGACAGAGGGATCTCGTAAGCCATATAAGATACAGAGATCAGTACCGCGCCCTACTAAATTCTGCAACATTGTGTTTTCAAATTCAAATCCTTCCGAAGATATTTGGGTAAAACCGATTTTTCGCAATTTCGTTTTTATTTTTTTCTGACTCTATTGAAAGTGATATGTTAAAATAAAGTTTACATTCTTATTATCATTTTTTCTCTCCTACAGGTTGGTTAAATTAGATATTTATTCCGACGTTTCGTTTTTTTAAAACCATTATCAACTTTGCTTCTTTAATTAGTCGGGATATTTTAATTTGTTATTTTTAAATACCCCTTCGTTTTTATAATTCAATGGCATATCACACCCAGTATTTATAATACGTTTTGGACTTAAAAACCCATCATCAATAAGAGTAAGTGCTGAAACGCCCCAGACCCGGGGCTATTTTTTTTTCTAAAAAATGTCCACATATTTCTTTAGGGCAAAAACCAAGAAGCTAATATTTTTAGATCCAATAATATGTACAGAGAAATCCTCGTTTTAAAAGAGCTTAAAAGCCACCAGAAGTGTAAAAGTTTACCATATATGTAGGGAAACGGATAAGTCAGGTCAAATTCTTTAGTTTTACCAAAAACATATGACCCAAGCGACGCTACCATACGTAGACTCGGAGGGCGGAGGGGTCGTGAGTATAAAAACGAGAGACGCTACGCTCTTAGGATTGATTCAAAATTTTGTCGTACTAAAATCAAGCGGTTACGCTGCCAGTCAAATATTTCAATTTTTAAGTAAAACTTAGTGCCGCATCCATAAAATTCTTAAATTTAAAATAACTTTAGTTCAATACAATGAAAACAAGAAGAAGTGGTAAAGTGGTAGAACGCGCAGTGCAAATGAAGTTCTTATCAGGTAAAATAAATTGTTTTTCTTTTTACGGTAAAATGTCATAAATGATTCAATATTCTTTAATTTAAACTCATAACCTTAATGTTTTTTTTTTTGTATGTTCGGTAATATATTCCATTTCAATTATCATTCAAATTGTTGGATTTTTTTCTACTTATCGAGATGACTCTCTGCGCCGATCGACCCTACGGCTCCGGACGTCGAGACGGTGCGCTAGAAATCTTTGATAACGGAATTAAATCCAAACGCTATATTGATGTATTGACAATAATTAATTGGGTAAACTGCAACTTGACCAGACGGGATCAACGCCGAGTTAGCCCTACGGTTCCGGAAGCTAATGCCGGTGTTTCCCGTTGAAGAAGGCGCAGTAAGAAAATCCAACTAATACGGTTAATAGACAATACAGCTATTATTCTAAATTATTAATTCTTTAAATGCCGAACCTGTGAAAAAAAAAAACTAAATATTCTCTTAATTAATTCCATTCGTGCAAATATTACTATAAATAAATCAAATCATCAATTTTCCAAGGGATAAATAAATTGAGGGGAGGACCGCAGGTCAATAGATGTCTACTAAACTCCGACTAAAACGTCTGCAGGACAAAAGTCGCTTTTATTCAATTACAAATTAAAAGGGTAACCCAGTATTTGCGGTTCAATCATGTAATTTCAGTAAAACTAAATATTCTTTTTATATTAACTCTCGTACTTCAAATTTTACTACTAAATTGAATTCAGAAAATTTGCAAGGGTTATAAATGGCAACTGACCGCAGGTCAATAAAGTTGTCGTCAGACAAAATTGATTATTAAAGGTTAAATTAAAGGGTGAAAACAGTATAACGGTACCATGTAACAAAAATCAATACACTTTTGCTTTCTAATATAGGGTCATAAAAATGGGTCAAGGAACCTTTAACTGTAACAGATGTTAGTTTGTCTTCCATGGGATTTATTACGGGGTACTTCAGAACAAAGGTAGACATTATTATGCAGTAATAATGCTACTTGTAAAATTAATAATCTGCAATGTTAGATAAAGACTTGGGGGAGGAAGGTATATATATAATAAAGTAATAATCTATTTTATAATATTATGACAAATATAGTTATCGGAAGGGTTATAATTATTTGGTATGATGTTGCCTGTAGAACATTAATTTATAATAGGTGTACTGAAATGGTGTGACGGGTTTTTCATAGGAATGAATGTTCAACAGTGGGACACCACCACTGGACAGTTGTCTTTTGACTTTCTAGTAATTTGAAAAACAATGCTCACTTGAGAAGAAAAGTGACACATGCGGAAAGTGAGCAAGCTCCTAAATTTTATTGCACTTTTATAAGTTATATGTTGAATCGTTCGGCAGTGGGACACCACCACTGGACAGTTGTCTCCCGACTTTTCACTATACTACGTAGTACCATTATACCAAACGTGTACGTTAATTTAGGGTCATATGATATACGCAAATTGATAAACAATATTAATTATACGTACACGAGAATTGGGCGACAGGTAACACAAATAAATTGCAGATTAACAGGGGATCAATCTAAAACAGCGTATGGTTGCAGACCAATCAAATAATGGGAAAAGGGTTTTAAGAGGGAAGAGTGTTGCCATTAGAGTTGCAGACATACTTGGCAACAAAAGGTAAAATCGCATCACTTCTTAATGTCGCAGACATGTGTTAATGCAAACGGGCTAAATTATGGGAGACAGACTATCTTAAATTAAGTTTGTACAATGTAATAATTAATTTAATCGATATTTATTATACTTTTGTAAAGTGTTTGAACATGTATATTTTTGGAATATCGATTTGTAATAAATAAGTGTTTTATGAAACCTCTTTGATTTTAATTATCTGGCATTGGAATGCCGAGGAATGAGTAGGGAAAACCGGAAGGATTAGAATAAGGCTAGGGTATCTTAAAATCTGAAATAATTTTACCGTTGTACCAAACTTTAAAAGAACCTAAAAAAAACACAACGTAGGCAGGGTCGTACCACAATATTTGACGATTACAGCTAGAGTGACAGATTTCAGCAGGTGAATAACACACCTGAGGTAGGTCCGTTTCAGTGCAAATTCATCTTATTTAAGACTATTTTATTTTCATTCTTCGTAACCTAATCCAATATTCATATGTCTTATAGTAGGCCAAATGACAGATTATAATAATGAAATCGTTTGTATTATTCCTTTTAAGTAAACATTTTATATTTTTGGGGAGTTTTTTTTTATTAAAAATTATTATAAATATAAATTATTCAAGAGAAGAAAAATTGGATACGATGTATAACAATAGTTGACGCCCAGAGTCAAATTATTTCTAGTTGGCTTTGAAAACAAAATAAAGTTTATAAAGTCAAATTTTTTTAAGAAAACGCCAAGTCACTTGTCATTTATGGCACCCTGTTGACGTCTGGTCTATTTTACGTTTAGAGGTTGGCTAAAAAGACAGGACCGGACTATTTTTATGTTCCATCAACAAACTAAAAAAATATTTAAATATTAAGTTCCTTATCTCCGATTTTAATTTATCAAAGAAGACTTTACAAATTTAAATCATCGTTCTTAACTAAAGTTATCAAGAAACTTTTGGAGATGTTATCCAAATTGGAAAAAAAGTCAAGAACCTATTAGGTATCCACTGAATACTACCTAGATATTGTGATAGGAATTACTTACAATAAAGTAATGTACTAGTAACATAAACATTATCGACAAAGCTTTTAAAAAATTTAACTTATTGACACACTACTCTCCTTTGCTCGTGAATATTAAAGAATGTAATAAATGCCGGTAATACTGCACCAGCTAGGTAGAATACGTAAAACATGGTATATATGGTTAAAATATTGGTATACAAAACAATCACTATGCTTCATTTTTGTTATGACTGTAACTTTCAATCAGAAAACTCTATATACACTATATAAAAAACAGCCACAAAAATACTAAAAAACACCAAAAAACAACGAAAATAATAGGACGCGAACTGACATGTGAACTTGTTACGGTTCACACTAAATCTAGTAACTTTTCGGCGAAACAAGAATCAGCTGTCGAAACGTCGTTTTCTATCGCGATATGATCTCTAGATACATTGACAGATGAATTTGCACTTATTATTATTGATGATGGGTTTTTAAGTCCCAAACGTGTAATTAACACTCGGTCGTTGTTTTATAAAGGAGAAAAGGAATTTGAAAGTAAGAAAAAGTAGGCAACTATGAATACATTGCATTCATAACCAATACAAAATTGGTTATGGTTCAGAAAACGATATTGTTCACTTTTATTAATAAATATATCGCTTTTTGTCTGTTTTTATGCAAAGTTTTCATTCCCTTACTCATTTATTCAATAAACTATAAATTTCTGTCAACTGAGCTTAAAATCCAGTCATTTTTCCGTTAACCGTATTTCAGGGGGCCAAAATAGATGAAATCAGTTATACCAAACGACACTTTAAGAGGATGACAAATTCGAGAGCTGAAAGAACGATAATTTCACGCAGAGTTCGCGCGAATTTATCCATTAGTGCTTTTTCTGCCGTCGCAATAACGCAAAAGTGCTATTTGACTAATTATAGCTCTGGATAGAGAGCCGTATTTTAGTCGATATTGTCCAGAGTTGCACCGTGTGTGCCGCATTAGCCAAAATGATTTTTGCCAGATGCTTTAGACGTGGCAATTTTCAGTTTAAACCGCTGCGCCAAACACTGACATGAATTGTTGTTTAAATTTGTCGTCCTGCATGGCTTTTGCAACATACAACTGGAAATCATTAAAATAAATTATCGCTACACTACTTAACATAATTAATTAGATAAGAGTGATTAAAGTTACGAGCGGAATACGGACAATCCACTCGAGTTTTTTCTACGACTCAACTCCCGAACTTCATACTAAAAATTTAAAAAAAAATTTAAATCTGGCATTGTAAATTGTCTTTTTAGTTGGCCGTGAGTTTGTGAGAAAGAAAATAAAAAACACTTAAAGAAATAGTATATTATAAACATATACTATTATTGACCGAGCGTCGATTTTAAATTCCGAGGAGCGCAGCGACGAGGGATTTAAGACGCGAGGGCAATAATAGTTGTCTAAACCGTGGTAAATATATTATTTTTTTCACTACTAACACATTTACAACATTAAATTATTAATTAAAGTTAACATAATTTCTTAGGGTTGCTTTTGTTTTTTCAGTCAAGTTATCTTTGCTTTAAAATTTGCAGAATTTTATGTCAGATGGCATTCTTAGTTGTCAGTATTTGTTGATTCTTTAAAAAATTATTTTTGATAAAATGAGCGAAGAAACTATTACTGATACGTGCACTCCTCCAGAAATGAGTGTGGAAGCACAATAAATTAATGATGAGTTGCTACCCCAAAAATCTAAGGTTTTGTATTTAAAAACCTACTCAGTATTTAAGGGCTGGTGCCAAACAATGAAAGCTGGAATACCTGGTTGTTTAAACATGACGTTTTCATATATTCTTAAAATAAAAAAAGGTCAAGTTGCCTGTTTTATATTGTTTTTGCCAGAAACCTCTATTATTGACCGTTGTCAATATCGACGGTAAATAATAGATGCTTCTGGCAAGGCGTAAAGAAAAACAATTTCTAGTTATTTTTACATTTTTACATTGTCAATGTCAATGTAAAGTTTTCATTTCTTGGTAGAACTATGCAATCTAATTCGTACATATTTCATTATCTAACTGTGTTAGACGAAATGCAACCTTATTGTATAAGGAATTTTCAGGTGGTTTGAAAATGTATTTTTCATGTTTCTTAAAAGTTTTAAAGTCGTATGGGGTTGGATTCCCGTTCAAACTATATATCAGAAAAACTCCTGTGGACAAATATTTGCATGGCAACATCCAACGAGGCAAGTACAAAACGTTCAAACGTTCGTATAAAGTACATTTTATGCAATAAATCTAGTAGTAATTGTCTGAATACTGCTAGCGCGGTAGTAGCGTTTTGACATATCGTTTAAGAATTACCCCTTGTGATTGTGGGTCATTGTGTCACTTTTAAGAACGATTTCAATCGATAAGGAATCATTTTAATTAGTGAAGAAAAGAAAAAAAGCAGCTTTTTCCTTGGACCACCTCCCTGTTCCTCTACATCACACTTTGAAGTTCAAAAACCACCATACCAACTGAATCACTTGTAAAAGCGAGTGTAAAAGTTTAGTAATTGAGCTTGCAGTGTCACGATTCGCGGTGTTTCTGTAGACTATGATTATTTCAATAGCCTAACAAATAAAGGCATCATAAAAAAACACGTATCAACCTAAATAAAACTTCAATGCGACACACATTCTTTGATGACAAAATCGATAAAATACAGAGCTGAAATAATGGTTAAAGCCGTTGATATGGTAAAAAAGCCTTTTAATGGATAAATACGCTCGAACTCTGGATGGAAATGCCGTTTTTCTGGCTCTCGAATTTGTCATTCGTTTTAAATGTCCCCTGGAATAACTGATGCTATCTATTTTAGCACCCTAAAATGCGACAAACAGAAAAATTACCTTATTTTAGGCTAAGCTGAGACAAATTTTTAGGTAATTGAATTAATGGGCTGGGGTCTATATATCCATGACTGCTTTGTGCTTTCCTTGCGGAAGAAAATTCAATTAGCATAGAATTTTCTCCCGATTTAGATTTTCTTTTGGTTTTCCAACACACGAACCATTAATTGTGTGTGTTTTTTTACTCAAAAGGTTGAACGAATGATGGGAGTGAGTCTTATGGAACAGACTGGTAATTCTTTACGGGTTTTATCTACCGTTCAACATACGCAAATCAGTGAAGATTTGCATCTTCTTGAAGTATATTCTTAACCTCACTTTTGTTAAGTGTAGTAAACGTTACAACGTGTAAATTTGGTTTCTTTGTAATTGACCGCTGTGATTGGTCAGTTCCATATCCTAACTAGGATGGATATGAAATTATATCCATTTAGTTAACCGGAATAGCCCCCACTTATCCAATCACTTTATTGTAGAGGATGCAGCAAATATCCCTGTGGGAGTAGAAATTAGTATATTACGTATTAAGTATGGTAAAAAGCATATTACGCACGAATGGAAAAATTGCGAACGAGCGGCGAGTGACGTAATTATGTGAGTGCGACATTGCTTTACAGCACGCTATACGTACTATACTTTTTCTACGACTCTTACGAATAAATTATAAATAATAAATATGTTTATAAAAGTATCGATTTGAACTTCAAATCTCAAATAATGACAATATCACTGTCAAATATGAGTGGTTCAAGGCTAACTTGATTATTATAATAGGCATCATCACAATTGTGTGTTTTTATGTATCACAACGCACTGTGCGTATTTATTATTTACGCACAGTTGTGTGTATTTGCTTGAAGAGTGAAGTACGTAAAACAATGTTTACTAATATAGGAGTAGAAAATAGTAGTTTGTACAACAAGAGTGAATATGATGTAGAAAATAATAGTTTGTACAACAAGAGTGGATATGATGCCCATATCGCACGAGGAAGTAAATTGAGCACGACATCGTACTCGAGTTGTACAGTATACTTTTCCTACGACTCAACTTCCGAACTTGATACTAAAAATTAAAAATAATTTTTTAAATAGGCATCATAACTTGTCTTTTTAGTTAGCCGTAAACTTGTGAGAAATATAATAAAAAACAACTGAATTTCGTTGGCAAATTCATGGACCAAATTACACTGTAACATATTTATCAATTTGGGTAATTTCTTATATTTAAACAAACTAACTTTTGAATATATCTATCTTTCTCACATTCAACTTTTTCCAGAATAACAGATAAAAAGCGATATATTTATTAATGAAAATGAACAATTTATTTTCTCAACCATAGCAATTTTGATTAATTGTTCTGCTGAAATGAACAGAAAAAGGGTTTGTGGTTTTTTTTTCTGTTTGTAGAGAAATTATAACTCTGAAAGTACAACAGAATAGCTGTATAATTGGTTTTAAACAGTTAACCTTTAAATGTTCGCTATGGTAAAGTTTTTCAAAATAATCGCCAATTTACAAACTAGCATTTTAACATGTAAAGAGAAGTGGCAATAGTGTAAAAATAACATACCCTTAAAATCTTTAGTGAAAAATGGAATTAATTTTTAGAAATCTTATAATTTCGTCTGTCTTATCTGGTTTTATATACTCATCTTCATGTTTTACCATTTAAGGAACAATTGCCAGTTAATTTTCTATATCTGTTTCGTATAATAAAAGTTTTAAGATCGATCCCCGTTCAAAATATATTATAAAATATCGTGGTGGACCAATATTTGCATGGCAAAAAAACAATCATTCCTCCTTTTGTAGGTATGTAGTTTATTTTATGCATTACAGGTTGTAGTAATTGTCTAGAAATTAGTATAAAACTGGAGATTTATGAAATAAGAAAGTGCATCTGGTGCTTAAAGCTTTAGTTCGATCAGAAAATAACAATACTTCGGTAGAAATATATTTTGATATTATACCATCAATTTTCGCACCATTTCGTGCACTCAAGGAAAAAATTGTGTATGCCGAGAATCTGGGATAAATGTTTTGATTCACACTAAAAAAGTACAATTTTCATCTGACAGATTTGCATATTTTTGAAGTATATTCTTAACCTCACTTCTGTCAAGCGTCAGAAATGACTCGTACAATTTACAACATATAAAGTTGGTTTCCTTGCAATTGACCACTGTCATTAGTCAGTTTCATATCCTAACTGGGATGTATATGAAATCATATCCGTTCAGTTAACTGGAATATACCACTTTTTCAATCACTTAAGTGTAAAGGAAGTAGAAGTAGAAAATAGTAGTTTGTACAGCAAGAGTGGATATGATGTCCATATTGCACGAGGAAGTAAATTGAGCACGACGCCGTAGGCGGAGTGCTCAAACTTCCGAGGGCAATACGGACAATCCACCCGAGTTGAACAGTATATTTTTTCTACGACCTTATGCTAAAAAATGTAAAAAAAAAGTTTGTAGGTTGCCGGGCTCGAACTCACGACCATTGGTTCCATAGTCCAACGCTCTAACGTCTGGACTATTGAAGCGTTTGGTTAATTATCGGAAAAGCAACCGATAAATGATACTACATGAAATTAATTCTCTATGCACATTCAGCAGGTTGCATTATTGATAAATCTATTATAAATGCGTCTAGATTTTATTATATTGAACAAATTAATAACAAATTGTACCATATACATTGAAATTATATAATTTAATGTCTTGAAAAACAAGGCAGAGCCTCAGTAAAAATAATATACTGTGATTGGTCAGTACTTTTAAGAACAAAAATGGCTTCTCTGTGATTGGTCAGTTTCATTACCTATCTAGGATGGATATGAGAATTTCCCGCACAGTTAACTGGAATAGCCTACTTTACTCGCCACTTAAGTGTAAAGGAAATACCAAATTTCCATGTGGGAGTAGAAAAAATACTTTTAGCGATGATACGTTTGCAGGTGCCTACATTAGAGATCCTGTATAGATTACCATATTTTTGATAGACATTACTTTTCATTTTAACGAAAGTTTAAAGCCATTCACAGTATTTAATCACTAAATCTTAACTTGAGACTTAAGAAACGAGGATTATGCGGGTTGCACTACTAGACGGTGTATTATTTTGATTTATTTGTCGGTCCTGGTTGGATGTGGTTTTTATAGTAGGGTTATGCGGGCTGAATGTATCTTATGCACCTTAATCCTGCTTTGTAAAAACGTTGTTCTGATAGCTGAAGTCTGACAGTGCATCGGATTTTGCGATTAATATGAACGAGTAGACAACATAAGTACGCGTTGTGGGTATAAGATGAAAGTAAAAGCAGCCGTTTTACCGCATTAAAAGCATTATGAATGCATGTTGGGGGAAATTAAATTGTTCTGCGGTCGGAAAGACCGAAAATAGAAATTATTATATTCATTTCCATAAAGGACTGCATAATATCCTTTTCAAATTCGGAACATTATTGCAAATAATAAAGTTACCCGCAAAAGTTGTTGAGCTTTGGGAATATTTGTCAAATTTTTTATGGTTAATGTTATTTAAATGGATTTTGATGATTTTTTTTGCATATGGAAGAGTAATGGGCCATATGCAATCTTTGAACTTTTAATTTTATATTTTTGCTTCTTTAAAATAGCAACGCATTTATTATACTTTGCTGCGTTAGCGACCAACGAAGACAAATACACAGAGCAAAATCGACTAATTATACAGAATTGTTAAGAATAGTCTTATACCAGTAGCAACATTTTTAATAATCACTATTAAACAATCTATTACTATAGCAAAAAAGTTAACTAACTACCAGCATACAGAATTGCTACCTCATTATTTATACGGACAATAAAACGAAATAATTATGAATATAAGCCCAGAATTGTAAGACTGTATTTTAATAAAACATTCTTTTTGGAAATAAAAATGGTTTTATACAACATAAAGATTATACCAACAATAAAACGCTTTTTTGGGGGTATTATTTAAATTATTATTTGATATTAAACATTTATTTACCCTTATGCAAGATACTTTTAATTGGCAAGAGTGGCGGAGACTGCGACGTATCAAGACGTGTTTTACGAGGCCATTTGCATTTGTTCGGCTGTGCGGGTTGTCTCAGATGTTTGTTGTTTTTTGTAAAAAGTGTTGTGAGGTTATTATTAAGCTTTATTTGTGGTGGTGTAAAATTATCCGTATTTTGTAACCTAAGAGCTGTGTTTATGATCTCAGATTTTTCGTTGTTTCTTGATTAGAAAGTGTTGAGGGTAAATACCCTTATTTGTTTTTTTCAGTTTAATAAATACCTTTAAAATGTTAACCTATTTTTATTATTTACTATTTTTTATATTATCGGCCATTTATTTGTCTATTTTAAATTCTGGATATACAATTGCACATGCGAAAAATAGCAGCATGATAAAATCAAAAAATGAAATTTGTCAATAAGTACCAATATAAATATAGTAAAATATCATTTTTATACAATCATCCAAAATTTCGCTTGTTGCGTGGAGTTGACGTAAAGAGATAAGTGATCGATATATTTATAAAAAATTAATATTGGCAAGGGCAAAATTTGAATCGGCCAACAGTATAAAAACGTTTTATATTGGCAGCTAAACAATTTTATACCGGTTATAAAACTGGATTATACTCTTTTTCAACTGTGTTTTCTGGTTATAAAGCGTTTTATAGTCGCTATGGAACAAACCTTCATGGTTACCATCCGTGTCATATAAACAGTATAACATATTTTACATACATATTTTAGTTATCCTTATGCACTGTTCCTAGTAGCAATATCTGGTTTATAACTGGTATTAGCTCGTATTGCTGTCCCAAATAGTATTAAATATTCTTATAATGGCCATAAGAATTCTTATAATGGAAAAAGAAGACAAACAATCTTGGTAATTGGTCGAAGCAAGGAACTTCTTTTGACTTCTTGTGATATTTTTATATCTAATGGTTCAATTATCGAAGATTCCAACCTATTATAAATATATGAAATTATAACATTTCACACTTAAAACCTATAACCAGAAAATAGTATCTACAACTCGCAAACTAAAAGTTTTAATTGACATACGTAACCCGTATTAAATATTCGCTCACTCGGGAATAAGATGGTTAAATTTGTTGTTAGATAACCCTATATCCTGTAGCATATTGGAATAGTCAGCATAATCTTCAGTTTAATTCAAGCAAAGACTAGAACAACAAAAGAATAATTTTGTTCTCGTCACTTTAATTTCTTGGACAATAGAATTATGTTAAATTCGGCGACAATACAATGTCAGTCATTAATGTGTAATTCCTCAGCAGTATCAGTGGTGACTCGTGGTGGCTTGAGAAATTCTAGAATTTCAGATATCTAGCGTTTTTGTTAATATTTTTAAATAAAAAGTCAGACCACATTTGAGGTCCTGTTTGTTTAAGTCAAGAAAAAACTTTTTTAGGACAAGAACCACATTCTCTTGGCTCAAGAACAAGCGCTCTTGGATCGTAATATAAAGACTTTCAACGAAAAGAAAAAGTATTTATCTACTTTCATTTAGTAATATGAATTTTACAATTTCTATAAATCGTTTTGTAACATTACAGCACTAGTGCTGTAATGAAAAAAATAACGGTTTTATTAAAATTTTGCTGTTAAATAAAACCACACTTTTTAGAAGAATGGAACACTTAAGGTTTATTATAAACATTAATAATACACTTTTTACAGTTAGAAATTTGTATACCAGAAGTGGATGTGATGGAGCCCTTTACGTTCGAATTCCCAATCATTAAATCCGTGTCTGACCCCATGATCTTCTTCGCTATTTGTTTCTTATTTTCTAAAGAATTCTCAACGTAGCCTTCTGCCGTAGAAGAGGATTTCCAGCCCCCATGACGCTTTAACATCTGCATATCTGCACCACCATCAACTAGAATGGTGGCTGAGGACCTCCTAAAACAATGTTCACTGTATCATTCGGGATTATTCAATCCAAGTTTTGTTGCAATCTTTTTTTTTTGGTATACTTCCAAAACTATTAATTCCGACAGGCTGGGAGGTGCATTTTCCTTTTCCATAGAATATAAAAAACGACCTGTGAGTTGCATTAAGAGGACGAAGTTTAGCATACTTTCGAAAAATACTTAAACAGTTGACACCTGTCACATTTCCTTCTGTTATAACAAATTCTCGCAAAATTTTGGTTTTCGAGAATGGAATCACAATTTTTGTATACAAATCATTGTGTTCAATATGATCCAACATTAACTTAGCTAGTTCTTCGCGCCGACAAGCCCCAAAAATGCCGATTATCATAACAACCTTCATAAGTAAATATGTTTCATCATCTGCAGGACTAAGAAACTTACATACGTCTTCCTTTGTGAAAACTTTGGACTTTTTGGCCTTGTAACCCTCTGAACTTCTTTTCAAAAATGCGATTAGTTGAGAAAATCTGCTTATATCTTGATTTTTCTTGACTGAAATCATAGTTCTCAACATTGGGTAGTGAGTCCATAGTGTAGATGGTTTCTGGGAGCGTTGCTTTACAGAAAAATAACCCAAAAGGATTTTCTCAGATACCTCCTTTATTTTATTAGCTTTGCACCAATCTTCAAACTTCTGATACTCCAACTCATACCGCGCCTTGGATTTTGTCGGAACTAAACTTGAGATCGCTTCGTTTGCCGCTGCTTCTATATCAGAGGGTAAACTTCCATCAGAATCGCTCATTTTAAAAGACGCTTTTTATATTTTTGAATTTGTTTGACAAAGTTTTGACAGTAACCATGCGAAACAGTAACTATGCGAAAGGTAAATAAAAAACTTGATTAGTAAACTTAATAGCAGGTGCATTTTAAAAAATGCCTTTTGCCAAATATTTTTATTCATAGATGAAAGTAGATAAAATTTTGTACAATATTCTTCTTGTAAATTCATATTACTACACTCAATGTTTGATTAAACTCGGCTGACGCCTCGTTTGACAACTTTAACATCTCGTGTTGTAATATGAATCTTTACAACACTTATATCGTAAATAACTATTATTTTAGACTCTTATAGGTATTTTATGGCAAGAGAATGACGGTTTTGAGAACAAGAGCGAACGTATTTGGACCTTTTTAAAAGCATGAATCTTTTGAATAAAAGGCGAATGCATTTATACCAAAAGTTTAGTTTTCTCGGTGTAAGAGTCATGGATCCAACCAACGACGAGCTCTTGGAGATGCAAATCGATCATATAAAAGCAATTTTTAACTATATATGACCATTCAGCAACAGGTGCAACCTTTATCTGTAAACAAAAGGAGTAGGTGCAGATATATTTGGAGAATGACCCAGAATAGGCGTGAGCATCTTCCTGAGGAGCTACGCCACATTATACCAAGTGTAAGTTTATTCAGTGCAAGCATGCGTACAAAAGAATCTTGAAAAGGACTACCAAAATATCTAAAATATACATATTTTGTCATACAGTCAATCTGGCCTCAAGACTTTAAATAATCCGAAAGATTTGCATCAATAATGGAAGTTCTAGCAGCCAGAAACAAAAAAAATTGAACTCCTATGTATTCTTGGTCATTCGGGGATAGCGAGTAAAGGAAAGTCAAATTAAATAGCGAGAGCCCGGTGGTGATCCGCTAGCCGAGGTCTGGACTCACCCTTGGAATAACAAAACAGGCAATTTAGGCAACATTAGATAAATGGGCATAATAATAACATAATATATATTGACGAAATAGAACCCTTGCTCAAATACATGCTAGGGCGATAATAGGAAACCCGTGAGAGAAACTAACAACTGAAATGCTATTTTTAAGGCGATACCAGCTAACACAAGTGGCTGTCTTGCTTATTGGCCATTCTGGGCATTGTCACTTAATATAACACCTACAATGGACCAATTGAATGCAGACTTTGCGGCGAATAGGACCCGTCACACATCGTATGTATCTGCAAAGCACTAACCCGCAGATGATTAAAATTGTTCGAAGAAATTTAGAAGGGCGCCGGCGACACCCTCTCGTATGACAAAATTGGTAGAAAGCTATTGGACCTTATCAAAGGAACAAATCTTTCTTAGACAGAGGTGCACAGCAATAAGCCATGAAGCTGCAGATCTAAATGGTTTGAGCCACACTCCGACCCCCGCCTTCAACCAACCAATCTCTATTATTAGATAGCTCTAATAATGACTGTAGACTATGATTATTTCAAAAACGTAACAAATGAAGGCATCATATAAAAAACATGTATTAATAGATATCAAAAACTGTGAGTAGCCCCTGCGCAAAAATATGTTTAATAATAAAATGATTGGTCTATCTTGTTAGATTGGATAAAGCAGGGTGATCTGACAATGTGGAATTGCGGATAATACGTTAAAGAGTGCTTGGCTTACTCCACCCTGTGAGCTGTCACTGTTTCTCAGATAACTAAAGCGTCTCTACTTTTCTGTCTGCCTCGCTGTTTCATTGTCAGACAAATGGGAGGGTTTTAACGTTATTTAACTGCATTTTAATCGGGGCGCTTACAAATACGTACTTTAATTTAAAAGTTCATTAGACTTTCATGTAGGAAGATCATTGACATGTCCCTCTGTAATCCATCGAAAAAATTATATAGTTAGGTATTACAAAATTACAGGTACTTTTATTTGGTTATCATTTGCCAAATTACTTTTCCTGAAATGAAATCCTACCTAGTGACGAAGAGAAATTTACCGCGTGAAGTTTAGTTTTGTTTCTGAATCCTGTGGTGTTTTGTTTTATCACTACACACTGAAACGAACAGAGATATCGAGCTGCGGTTTTAATATTTTTTCTAGAAAATTGCATCTACTTTTCGATTATGGTATCATAATTATACCGTATGATTTATTTTTTCGGAGTAAAATCAAAAAATGTGTTATTATTACAAATTGCGCCCTCTAGCATTTGTTTTGAGAACTATTATGGACAACTAAATACGATTGGTGAAAGTGCATACATTTCTCTTCCAAACAGTCTTTAGTTTGCTAAAATCGGATAAGTCGTTTATAAGTTACAGCGATTTAACTGATAACACTTTCAACAGCTTTCCCCCTCTTATTAAGGTCGGTACGCCAATGAGCATAGAACCAAAATGATGCATAATTGTCCAAGCTTTTTAATGGTGTTATCAAAGATATACCTTATGTGGAATTTTCGGAGATATGTAAACTTTTATAATTTACTTTTCAATTACGCCCTCTTGTTGCAAAATGCGGAACTTAAAAATTATTTCCAGGATTTTCTCATGACCACTTTAGTTATAATTTTTTTTCCTGAATTTCTATGCCCAGTAGTTTCCAAGATATGGCCGCTCGTCACCCTTAATGAATCACCCGGTACAATGGGGTATTATCTGGATGGGCATCGTCCTTCTGAATCCGCCAATGTGTTTTGCTTTATACAGGGTGATTCCTAAGTTAATATTTCTTTTTAAGCTGTATATAGAAGGCATTAAAATAAACAACATTTTCAAATACCTTTTTATTCAAAAAAACTTAAAACTAGCCGAGTTACAGAAGTAAAAAATCTAAGTGCGGGTCTGGCCATCATAACGTAGCCTGCTATACTTTATGTTATTTGTCTTATCTTTTATTAGTCATGCAATTTACAGGTCGGTGGTTAGTTATTTGGCAATCCGCTGCGGTGTGTTTTTCTGAAGCTAGTTAATTTTAAATTGGTGACACGTGAACATGGTAAAATTTGAAAACAATGAACTATTAGATATGGTGCTAATTTACGGTGAGTGTCGTCAAAGTGCGGTTAGTGCTTCGAGATTATACGCAGAACGCTTTCCCTTGCTGGCTCATCCTACACCCAGAAGCTTTCTTAATGTTATTCAACGGGCAAGTTAGACAGAACCGTATTTGATCCATAGTGTAATAAATGAATGTAAGTATATGTAAGTATTTTTGAGTTTTTTGAAAAAAGGTATTACAAAATGTTGTTTATTTTAATGCCTTTTATACACAGCTAAAAAAGAGGTATTAACTTAGGAATCACTCTGTATACTATTCATTAGGGTAGAGCGAATTTAATCCAAAATTATTTTTTTTTGAAATCGAACTAGCCTTAGTGCGGAAAAGTTGTATTTTATGTTCTGATTTAATATTATGTTTTATTTTTTGAATTTGAAATAGGTCCTGAGGGTCCACCGCACCCTTAAATCTTGACTTTTAATTTTTTTTTTAAACAAGTTAGCACTAGTGTAAAAAGTTGCATTTTGGGGTCTAAATTATTGTCATTTTTTATGTTTTAAATTTAAAAAATATCATTAGGGTCCGCCCTATCTTTTTACTTTATTAATTTTTTGAAGTTGAATTTGATTAAAAAAAATTATCATCTTTTTCTTTATTAATTGTTTGAAGTTAAATTTAATTCAAAAAAATTATTGGTATTCTTAGCAGTTCTTCACTTATCTTGATAGTTGACATACAAACCAGTGTTAATTTCTTTTTAAATGTAACTCAATTAGTCTTATAATTCCCCCTTTTATGCCAGTATTGGTAACAGTTCCATCACATCCTAAAGCGATGAGATGTGATAAGTCGGCAGAACTTTGCAAGTAATTAATTATACTTCTTGCGCAACCGATTGAGTTTCCGGATTCTGGACTCATGTGGCCTATATATTTTGAATTGGGTTCTTCAATTAACACAATGTGTTCTTCCACGACATTTACTCTGTAATATTTTTTACCACGTCGTTCCATTTTTAATGTTCGGTCCTTTCTGCCGTCAAAATAAACTGATAGAGGGTATTGGGTTTCACGCTTTTCAGCAATCTGAAGTAAATTCCTCTGTCGTTTTCTCGCTCTTCGAATTTTTGATCGGTCTATTACATTGCTTGTTGCACTCTCCGTCATGATACCAAAATCTTTTAGAACAGCAGAGGCAATTCTGGCTGCTGCACGATCGGAAACAGAAGTCCTATCACATTCTAAAGCCACTGTGGGTATAGATTTTCGCATTTGAGATGACCTAACCCCTGAAGATGTAGACGGTTCATCTTGTATTTTACAAATAAACTGTGGATCTATATTTTTCTCGGGGGTTACTTCTTCATCTTCGATATCAATGGATTTCTGAGTATCACTTGTCGTTATTTTTAATTTTGTTACCTTATTTTTAAAAGCTAATTGCCGAGCATGCTTCTTAACCATTTGATTTGTTGTTGTAATATCGATGTTACCAATACCCATTTTCCGAACTGTCCTCTGGTCGAATTGCCGTTCCAATTTAGGGATTTTCTTATCTTTACTGCACTTACAACTTGAAAACTCCTTGCACTTACAGTAAGATACATTAAAAAGTGTTACTTTTGCGTATTCTAAAAAAGATTCACTTTTTATTTTAAAAACATCTTTTTTGTTTGAAGATATTTTTATCTTCATATACTTTTTATGATAGTCTTTCAATATTTTTACCATTCTTTGCTTACTGAGGGTTGGAATTGAAGCTGTATCCCATAGGTCTAGTATTTTTTGTATAAGAATCTGGAAAATATCAAAGAACGTTGCTTCTTTGGAATTAACTTCAGGTATAAGACTATCACGGATATGTAAGTAAACCTTCATAATATCGTAATATGTCGGCAACACTCTTTTGTCCAAATCACTTCCTTGTCCAAATATGGGACACGCAGATTTTTTTCTAGTTTTTACACTACTTGCACTTGCCATTTTATACTAATATAATAACAAAATTCACTAAACCAATAACGAACTTTAAAAATTAATATCTCTTGATAAAATTATTAATTCCGTCGCTCTACTTTCTCGTATACTATTTCGCACACACTAAAGGCATAAAAGTGCTGGCCTGGGGAATAAGGCCTGAGGTAATAAACAATGATTATAAATCAATTAAATGCCCCAGACAAAACATCTGAAAATATGCCGACAAGGGGTAGGGCACGTGGTCCTGCATTTTTGGTATGTTAATTAGCTATGCATAGAAATTCCATAAAATGGCACTTTTCAGGTACGCGGCGGACCCTGAATAAAACATAAATGTTTAGGTTAAATTTTTTTTTGATTTTAGATGTCCTCCAACAACTTAATCATGGATAATGCCAAACAAAAATAAATATTTTTGCTACGCAAAAATATTTTAGTATAATAGGTAAAATTTGGGATACATGATTTTTTTAGGAGTCAAGCGGACCCTCAAGACTGTCTTTGATCAAAAAAAGTAAAATGTTTATTTGATCCCTAATATACCAGGCAACTTTTGATAACTAAGGCCAATCAAATTTCAAAAAAAAAAAATTTCGCTCCACCCTACTATTCATATCTCATATTTAATGATAACAAGTAATGTATGTATTTCAACCGGACAATGTAAGCGTTAACATAATATATGTGTAGTTAGTAGTTCATAGCAAGAAATGAGCTTTTAAGTAACAAAAGCCGTAAAAAATCCTTTGAGTAACCACTTATATCCCTATAAAACTATACTTTTCACAAACAACCCACTTAAATCCCGAATTTTCCGTGAAAGGTTGCGTTATGACCACAATTTGTGCATACATGCTTTTAGCGTCGCGTGATAATGAGACTAAAAATGAGAGCCTGACATACAGGTGTTTGTTTAGATTCGGAGGCAGAAGTCACTAATGGTGATGTTATAGCTCGAATTCAGTTTTGTAAGCGCTGTGTCATTCCGATTTTAATTTAGAACAGGTTTCTTAATATGTTATATTTGATTAGCCGAGCCGATAAAATCAAAGTGTCAAATATTATGTGACCTGTAGCTTTTGTAACACTGAGATGTGTATAATTTTTTGTATGTCCAGTTACGGTTTCACCTTATTGGTAATTTAATAATACAACTCCGTCTACAAATAATATATCTTTTCTTCTTCCCGAGGGCCCGTCAATACCGCGGCCTCTGTGCTCACTCTAGTTTTTTTACACTTACTTGGTGATCCCAATGCCTTGAACTAGTTTGTGTAGGTCAACTGGGGAAGAGGTTCGGAATGTCCTCTGATTCTCGTTTTGACTGCCCGAATGACTCGCATCAGTGGCAAATTATATGCTGTACCATTTCCCTGTCTTATCCGCAAAGCCTGTAGCTTAGATCTCCATTGTATATACAGTTGCATTCGATACAAGTTCTAGTCTGGGTCCTCAATCAGAATTTGATTTGTATATTAATGAGTCATCACGAACAAATACTGCATTTGCACCACGTCGTGCATACTGCACTTGTGTCTGGCAATGGCAATAACATTTCTCTTTTTATATGTAAACGAATTTCACGAGAATTAAGGGGCGTGGCGTCAGTGGAGATTTTGAAAATAATATAGTGGCATCCTTTGTTTTTAATGGAAAATAAGAAATTCACATAAATAGCCATAATATTACTATTTTTATGTTCTGTCTGGCGGATGATATAATTTGAACCGACCTAATTAAAACTTTAAACAAAATTTCAATTTTTTTTTGAAAAAAAAATAAGGTACTTATCATCCGGCAAACTAAAGGTTTTTGTGAACCCTTTAGTAAAATTTTTGTATTAAATTTTCAATTAGGGAACCTGCGTTTCACGCTGGTATGGAAGGCTCTTAAGAAATCAATTAGCTTTAAGTCTCCATTAGGAAAAATGTATTTTCAATATTCAACTAGAAAAATTAGCAAACCAATGAATTCTGCCACAAGCAGACCTGTTTTATCGAAAATCGACAAACCAAGCAATCGTAATTTATTTTTAAAAGAAGACAAAAAACAACTTCTCGGGGATTTAATTCCGGAGGCGAATAAATTGCTTGCGAATGACACATTTCTACAACAAAACTCTAATCCAATAATCTTCCATTTCCTTCCATTGTCCAAGTAACAAGTCCTCTGCGTCGTAAAATACAATATTTCATAGGATTTTGTAATCGAGAGGCACATATCCAATCGTAAATCAAGAGAAGGGTCATGCACCGCACTCAGTGGTTAAGCCCACTCCCTGATATGGGGATTAAGCACCATACAATGACTAGAATTAGTGACTTCTGCCCCAGTTCAAGCGAACACCTGTACGTAAAGCTTACCTTTTTGCTCTTATTATGAAGCATGGTATGCTCTACAGTATTATTAAAGGATTTATTATTCGTTACTACTAAAGGTGTGTTATTATAATTTAGGTCTAAGTGGGAAGGAAATGGGTTTTTAAGGCTCTGTTTTTATTGAGTGTGTAATTTAAATTATTGATCTTTTTGGCATAAGAATTTTTGATGCATCAGATTTTTCTAGTTTTAAGGAATTCGTATAATATCTATCCAGGGAAGCCTGTTCTCCCTCAAACATCCATCGGTCAGTCTGTCACTATTTTCCAAACTATATATAACGAAATGAAAGGTATTTTTTGTATTCAGCGTAATTTATTCAATATTGCCTAGCGGACAAACACTTTGTCCCATAAGTAATGTTTTTACCTGTATATGTTCTTTTTACCTTTATATGTTCTTCTTGTAGGACCTAAGCCCTGATGATGGCCTACAATTAGGCCGAAAGCGCTAGGCAATATTGAATAAATTACGCTGAATACAAAAAATACCTTTCATTTCATTGAAAAACGGCGTACAACCGACCTCCCCCCCTTTTACATATATATATAATGAATGAAAATATTAAATTTTGTGTTTAAGTTATGACCACATATATGTATATACATACACTAAATTGCTAATACCATAATTCAATGATGGCACCACTGTAGGCACATGATCAGGGTCCGTTGAGTTTGCGCAGCTCGGAAATTTGCTTCTTGATATAAACATTTGACAGGACCTACTTTCAAAATATTTTCACAAGCCTTTATTTAAATTCACTTGTTAGTTCGGGTGTGTACAGTTTATGGTCAAATAAAACTAAGTAACCAATATTTTACATACCTGAAGTACCTTAACCGCGATTCGTGCAAAAAAGGATCATGCACTTTTTTCTACCTATCTTGAGACACAAGTCGCTAACAATAACAAAATGTCTGGTAAAGTTTTATACCTAAATTCGCACCCAAAACTTGAAAATAATATCCACAATCACACACGGAACATCCGAACGAAAACAACGTAAAAAAAGATGGAAACGACTAACAACTTACAAACTAATAAAAAAAAATGTCTAATGTAAAGTTTTATAAATATTAACACCCAAAACTTGGAAATTATAACCACACATGAACGAACGAAACAAAAGATGCACGAATAAGAATACAAACAATGCGAGCCGGTTCTGTCTACTTTCTGTTAGATATCGTGTCGGTTGCCTAATTCTTTCTCTACTGCGCAAGCGCCACGGGCCTAAGTTCATGTTATTTTGAATTGCACGATGGGTATTGGCAATATAGTGTATGTATATATGTGGTTATGACTTAAACAATTGAAAAAAAAATTGGGAGATTGACTTTTTTCTTATCATTTTTAGCTTGAACAAATAGTCCATACTTGAAATGAAGTGAATATTTAGAAATTAAGAAAGAAATAAACACATGTATCTTCCTCGCACTTATATACATTTCGTTTCCATAGTTTTTGATATGCCAAGCCCAAAGTCTACGACGTCGTACTCAATTTACTTTCTTGTGCGATATTGTCATCATCATACCCACTCTTGTAGTCCAACCTACTATATTATACCGTTGACTTACCCTGTATAATATCTTAATAGTGTATCTTATTATAAATTATAATACAATCACCTAATCACAGATAATAAATTTTAAAAAGAGTAAATAAAATACCATATAGGTAAAAAATTAATTAATAATAACTCTAAAAATATTTTATATTTCTACCAATAAAATCTAGTACAAGGAAATTATTAGAAAATACCCTTTTGTTTAAAAAAAATTTTCATAAATTTTAATTTAAATCGGTATAATTAGTGACCACACTGAATAATATTTATGGGTAGAATTAGTTGGGAAATGGTCAATAAAACAGCTGGAAAAATTCAAAATTTGTATTAGGGTAAATACAAATTTTGAATTTCTGCAGTTGTATTATTGACCATTTCTCAACTAATTCTACCCATATAAATATAAATTTTAATAGAAACTATTATAAAGATTACAAAATAAAATAATAATTTATTAAATGTAGTAGAGTTTTCGACTTGTGTTGTCTCTATTTCTTTTTCATCACCACGTTTTAACTGGTAAGCATCTTCAGACGTCTTCAGGTGACTACCAAATAAATATGGTAACTACAGGATGCATTTATACTAGCTAGGTGCAATGACGCATAACGGAAAAGAGTCGTGCGCATACCTGATGAGTCTAAAACTCTTCTACATTCAAGAAATATCATTGTATCCAACAGATAGAAAGAAACTTAGCGGCAAGCGGACAGAGTAGCGCGTCTTTTTTTGCATTAAAGTACACAGGGACGCCAAAAGTAATGGGTTCCCTGAGGCACAGACAATGACAGGCTGTCAGGACTTATTAGAAAGCCATAATCTGTAAGCAATTCCCACTACAGCAAAAATATGTTTTCAAGATATTTTTACGAGTAAAAATATGATGAACACCTAGTATTACCATCTGCTGGAATCAACTGAATGCAAAAGAGAGCCATCCAACGTGAAAACATAGAAGTCATAGAACTATAATAAATCAAGCACGGAACTGCCACCCATCCACTATAGGAAACATTTTTTGGGCTTTCCTACACATCTCTACGGGTTTGTAGATTTAGATTTATTATTGTATCCAACCTTCAAACAAACACTAGAAGACCGGTATGAACTCTGTATAAGTGATAAGTTCCGTAACAACGAGAAATCTAAGGTAAAATTAACAAACACTACATAAGAGTTAAACGCATGACTCATCAAGCATGCTCATGCCTCATCTCAGTTATGCTTCATTGCACCTAGCTATTATAAATAGAGCTGTAGTTACCATATTTATTTAGAAAGAAAGAAATTCATTTTTTGGCTATCGCGGACAGTGTGTGTACTGCTTTTTGCATTAAGGTACGCAGAGCTCCAAACAAAATGGTCTCCCTGAGGCCTGGTTAGACAATGATGGCTGTTTTGTCCTTGTTTGGACTTATCGGACTGCCATAAACTAGTTGGAACTCCCTTGATCGCGAAACCAAAATTTCAATATCTGACGTAAGACACGGTGGGTATTGGAACAAGCGGTACCGCCATCTCCAGGAATCAACCTTAATGCAGAAAATAGTTTACGTGAAGTGTGACGTCAAAAGATAAAAGTTAGGTACTAACAAAACCAACTTCTAGTATAGGGATCGACATTTTGCAATTCCCATTTTCAGCCTACATATCTGCAAGTTTCAAAAAATAGGTCGCATCAAACCCACAAGGGTGTGCGCTATTCCGTTTTTTTAAAGCCATATTTAAAAAAAAAGGTAAAGGTTATTGTCCGTACTATAAAAAAAAAGAAATTAATTTTTTGGCTATCGCGGAATGAATGTCATTGTCTAACCAGGCCCTAGGGAGTCCATTTTGTTTGGAGCTCTGCGTACCTTAATTCAAAAAGCAGTACACACACACTGCCCGCGATAGCCAAAAAATTAATTCTAATTTTATAGTACGGAAAATTAACTTTACCTTTCATATTTATGTAGTATCCACCTGAAGGCGACTGGAGATAGTTATTAATTGAGACGTTGTGATTCAAACAAATAAAGACAATGTAAGTCCAAAACTTTTCTATCATTCATAATAATTTATATTGCCAAAAATAATACCCGTCACTAAATGAAATATAATAATATTATTGTAAACGATATTATACTGGATTATGGATATATTAGAAATTATAATAAATATTATTATATTTCTTATACGTCGTATTATAGCTTTTTCTCCGTATGTAAAAAAATGGGATCGCAGGTTTACTATAATATTATTGTATTATTTTATAAAAAAAATTCTTGTCATATATATGGAACCAAATAATATAGTAAGTTCTGTTACATTTTTACTATATTTTACTAGTTTTTCATTTATACACATTTTTCCACGATTACATCCCTTTCATCAAACATAAAAAAGGAATATGCCGCTTTTTGTTAATTTGCTCCAGAATGTAATGTTAACGCTGCATATACACGGCTTGAATATTGGAAATGTTACACTAAACTCGAGATTCGAGCTCTGATATATATTTCATATAATTTTGCCCTTTAACCTATTTTCCAAACTCTCATAATATGGATCCTGCATACAAATATTAAACTTTGCAATATACGATTATTGTTCAAGATTGCAAATTTAATCGTCCTATCCTGACCGTGGCATGTTCAGTTCTGGAAGGCATCAGAACAATAACCGAACCATTATATTCATTAATAATTCGTGAACCCTTTTAGTCTGCCTGCCATTATACTAATTAAATTAGTTGTACTCCATCATCCTGCTACGCTATAGCTCCTTTACCCGTTTTATGAGCCAGTCATGAAGCCAATGACTACAAAAATATTGCAGACGCGTTGGTTTAATGTAGTTTTTTCTAAACATGGAATACGACTGCAAGTAGACCGTACATGTGAAATACTTTTTTTAATCTTTATTTTCATATAAAGAAAACTACAGGGTTAAATCTGTTTGTAATATTATTATGTAGTAAAATTACAGTAAATTACAAAGTACGTAAAATACAGAAGTCGTATAGACTCCCCAACTATTGTAGTATTTTTCAAGCAGAAGTACTGGCAATAGAGAAGGCGGTTAGTATCCTGCAAGAACACCTGGGCCTGGGAGAAGTTTCGTTAATTACCATCTTCAGTGATAGTCGGGGAGCGATTAAAGCAATCTTTTCCCACATTCCAGCAGCGTCAAATCGAAGCTCGTAAAGCGATGCCGCAACAATCTATGCACACTCGGCAACCAACATCGGATTACTCTGTGCTGGGTTCCTGGAGACTCGAATATAGATGGCAATGAGGCTGCCGATGCACTCGCGAGAGAGGGCGCAGGCATGCCAGCTGATGTAGCAGACAATACGGTGAACAGACCACTGGGATTAGTCAAAGACGAGATTGATTACACTGTCAAGCAACTTGCGCAAAATAGATGGACAGAGTTAACGACCTGTAGCACATCCAGGCAACTGTGCCCCATATTTGATAAAAAGAGAACCGCAGAGCTATTGAAGCACAGTCGCAAAGACGTGAGAAATATTACTGCGGTTGTTACCGGACATTGCCTCCTCAGTAGACATGCCGAACATATGTAAATACCTACTAACGACTTCTGCAGAGTTGCAATGATATATCACTCTTTATCATTTGGTTTAAAAAAGGCCGCCTAGATCAATTTTCCTTTGTTTTTAAAATGTCCATAGTTTTGGTAAAACAAGGTAAGTAGTAAAGAGTCGGCCATTATATTGTAGTTTTATTTTGCGCAACATATTGTTCTATTGAACGACGAGTATTCACCTGAAGACGACTGGAGACCAGTTCATCATATTCACTTTTGTAGTACAAACTTCCATCATTCAAATGCGAAAGCTTAATGCAGTCCTGTACCTATCGCAATGAGCGTTTTGTGGTTAGGTTAGTTTACTCTCGGTGCCAGTTAAAAATAAATACACTTAAGTAAGAAATTCTGTATTTTTATAATGCAGGATGCACTCATTTAAATTAAAATCACGTCCTCATCGGGGGATATAAGCCATATATATTCCAGAAATCCTCTAGTTGGAGAATATTGTTAGAAAACAATGATACAATGGATTTCTCCAGTGTGGTACCCGCCTAACTGAATTTCCACGTCCAACACTTTTTTAAAGTTTGATAATTCAGTGAAAATCTTGCTTTGACGTTAGATTGAATAATAATGGCTTTATACTTAGAAATTACAACGGACTGTTTTTATAAAATAACTGAAGCCGTTCCTGAATGATCCAATATTCAATAAGCATTACAATACCTTTATATTATACTATATGCGATCCTGATCAATCATCTGCGAAAACAATGGGTTTCGCCACTTTCGTTGCTTTTAGGCATTGCTTCCGTCTGAACGGATCGACAACGACATTGTGTTGCTAGCTGAGTTAAATTTTTAATGCCCCCAGCCGGCGGTGAACCGGGTAATGGAGTTTGCATTTTAAATATTTTTGTTGGATATGTTAAAAGCAGGGGTAAAGTAAAAAAAAATAAAGGGACGTCAATTGTATAGATTCTTCAGTGACAAATCTTTCCTACTGAGAAAAAAAAATCTTTACTTAGATAACTATATGTTCTTTCATAAAATTCAGTTATAGATATACCGGGTGATTGATACTTCTTTTTTAGCTTTGTATTGAAAGCATTAAAATAAACAACATTTTCAAACACCGTTTTTAAAAAAAAACTTAAAAATAGGCGAGATATAGAGGTAACAAATTTAAGTGCGGGCCTGGTCATCAAAACGTAGCCTGCTATAGTTTATGTTGTTTGTCTTCTTAGTCCTGCAATTTACGGATTGGTGATGAGTTATTTGGCAATACGCTGGGGTGTGTTTTTCTAAAGTAAGTTAATTTTAAATTGGTGATACGTGAAAATGGTAAAATTTGAAAACAATGAACTAGTAGATATGGTGCTAATTTATGGTGAGTGTCGTCAAAGTGCGGCTGCTGCTTCTAGATTATACGCAGAACGCTTTCTCTTGCGGGCTTATCCTACACCCAGGAGTTTTCTTAATGTTATTCAGCGGACAAGTTAGGCAGAACTGTAATAATTGATCCATAGTGTAATAAATAAATGTAAGTACCTACCTTATTTTTGAGTTTTTTGAAAAAGATATTTAAAAATGTTTATTTTAATGCTTTCTATACATAGCTTAAACAGAAGTATCATTCATTTTATAGAACTTAAAGTCTGGTCAGGGCCGGATTTTAATTTTTTATAAAAAAGTGTGTGTGAAAATAAGATAATATACAGGGTGATTCCTAAGTTGATACTCCTTTGTTAGCCGCGTATAGAAGGCATTAAAATAAACAACATTTTCAAATAACTTTTTCAAAAAACCCAAAAATACTTACATTCATTTATTACACTACAAATCAAATACCTGCCTAACTTGCCCGATGAATAACATTAGGAAAACTTCTGGGTGTAGAAAACATTTGCACTTTTACGACACTCACAATAAATTAGCACCATAATTAGTTCATTGTTTTTAAGTTTTACCATTTTCACCAATTTATTGAAATTAATTTGCTTTAGAAAACCACACTGCGTCGCGAATTGCCAAAATAAATAACTGACGACCGATCCGTAAAATGGCTACGTTTTGATTACCAGGCCCGCACTTGGATTTTTTACTTCTGTAACTCGGCTATTTTTAAGTTTTTTAAAAAGAGGTATTTAAAAAAGTTGTTTATTTTAAGGCCTTCTATACACAGCTAAAAGAAGTATCAACTTAGGAACCACCCTGTATTTGTAGCTCTAATTAAACGATTCCTTAACAAGAATTACATAAGCAAAATTTGTGATGTTTCAAAAAAAAACACTAAAGGGAATTGGAATAGGATAGAATATCAAAAAAATATTTTTATTTTATTTTTTATTCATAATATTGTTGATATTTTGGTTTAACGCACAAATTTGGTTTACAATTAAGCAGGCGTGGGTCTAGTATTATGGATAATTCACTACGGATGTTCGGTCCATTACATCGCAAACATGGTAACATTTAATAAAAAAATACATTCTGGATATACTTAAAATTCAATAGTCGTGATCCATCATAAATAAATATCTAAAAATATAAAGAAACGTTACAATCAAAAAATGTTTTATTGTCAGAAACATATTTATCCACAAAGATTTTAGAAATTTTTAATTAGGTACCTACAATAAAAATAAGATACCTTAAACCTAGGTTTAAACTTCGGTTTAAGAGGATTTTATAAAATTTGGTCTTAGTAAATACGGCTGTTAATAAATGAAATACCTACTCCTAAAAATATTTTTTTTTTAAATCGAAAAATATTAATCCATAATTTTCGGTAAAAAAGAAGAATAACCCAACTAGCGACCGTTATTTCTACAGCACCTCTTTCTTCTTTCTAAAATACTTTTATGGTCGTTTCATTTCGACAGTAAAAGAAATGATACGTTTCTTTTACACAGCCACAACAAAGTTACACACCTATCAAAATTACGCCCGCACATTGCACACTGAAGAACATTACACTGTTGAATACGGACCTCATTACATTGCTATTTATAAACGGGCATAAAGTTTTACTGAAACCGTATAATCTAAATAAACACCAAGACTTGATTAGGGCTTAGTACACGCTATTTTAGAATTAAAAGAGAGTTTTACAACTTTTATTTTGGTTTAGGATACAATTTAAAAAAAAATAGCACTATCGGAAACATCGATGTATTCTTTATGTGACAAGTTTATTGCAACAGCAAAAAGTTATTTCTAAAATCGTCAGTCATAGCGGTTTTACAAATTAACAATGTTATTCTAAGGAATATCCCGACAGTGGCGGCGCCAGGGTTTTTGGGATGGATAGGCACAATCGGGCCAGATGATTTTTAGTAGCCTCTACCCATCGCCGCCACCCCAATACTCTATAACGCCATAAGCAAGGGCAAACAAAACTTCCCTCTTGTCCAAAGTGATGTCTAAAAAAGAAGGTCATCGCTCTCTTGAAAATAACATACAATTCCTCTCCTATCTCCTCAAAACTTTCATAGCTAAATCCCCCCTTCCCGGAAATTACATTGCATAACCGAATCCATTAATTTTGGGTGGGCACTCATGTTTCTAGGGTAAGCCAGTGCTCATCCTGGTCTCCCCCTGGAGCCGCCGTTGTATTCTGCGCCTACTGTGGAGGTTTTTTTGAAAAGGTAATCAGGCCTTAAAATGGTACTTTTGTCATTTGAACCTAAAATTTTCTTATGGGAATTTACATGTAAAAACCACCCTCTGGGTCACCACTCTCTCACAGCTCGATCTACTACTTGAACTATTCTTCATTCATTGAATGCTTGGTGTTTGCGTGGAAATATTTATGTTAAACTTAAAGATAATAAGGTGCATCGCGTCAGTGACGTAACCGAATTAAATAATCTTTCCTAAATATGGACAAAAAGGATATTTTTCATGTATATGTATACATGAATGTAAGTCATTGTTCTTTTCTTTATTAAGTTTCCACGATGATTTTCATGTATATATATATACTTTGTTGTGGTCATTTTTTAGGACGGTGACGTTGGCACATCATTTGTTTTGAGGGTTTAAAGCATAAAGATATAGTATAACAATAATTTTTGTAAAAATAAGCTTTGATGTGCCAATTAATAAAAATCAAAAAAGTTTTTTGTTGTCCATGAAATCAGGCCTTTTTTTAAAATCATTTACTGTCTGGTATTTTGTCGATTTTATGAATAAAATTTTATTTTGTTTTTAAAGACAATCAAAAATAGTGATCTGAATCTCTATGCTATTTAAATTATATTATATAATAGAGTATATTAATTTATTTGTTTTTGCTATTAATTAGTTACTATTGTAACTACACTTTGTATATCCCTACTGTGTGCAAATTATACTTTGTCAATTACATTGAGGGAGCACTGGCTGGTATTTTGTTTAAATTTTTTGATAATAATCAATTAATTGCGTTGTATATCGCAATCTAAAAATCATATATAGGATATATTTTTTATTTTTTTTATAGGTTATTTTCCTTATATCTTTCTTTTTTAGTATAGTATGATTGGTGATGGAGCAATTACCGTGGCGCATTTAAATGTGCGTTCACTTTTCCCCAAATTTATTGATGTTCGGGATCTCTTGTTGTCAGAAAACTTTGATATATTTTGTATTTCCGAGACATGGCTTAATTCTAGTATTCTAGACGAAAACTTACTTGTTCAGGGATATAATCTTATTAGAAAAGATCGGGTTGTTGGGCGGGGAGGTGGAGTTATCATTTATATAAAAAATTCATTTACTTATAACATAATTTCTGTTAGCAAAAATATTGAACAACTATGGATAAAACTTAAAATAAAAAATGAAATATTCTCTGTTGGCGCGGTGTATCGCCCCCCTGACTTCAATATAAAAAACTTTCTAGATATTTTTGAGGCTGATATTTCGGCAATATTGGCATCGTGTGACGGCTGCTTGTGCTTGGGCGACTTTAATATTGATTTATTAAAACCAAATCAATCCTATGCATCTCAGTTTATTAATACAATTCAATCCTTAAATATGTCTCAAATTGTGAACGCCCCAACACGTATTACACCTACAAGTGCAACATTGATTGATTTGATTTTGACTAGTGATTCTGAAATAATTGATGATGTTCAGGTCCTGCCTGTGCACAATTTATCCGATCATGACCTAACTAAGTGTACCCTGAAACTGACTCTTCCTCAAAAATTGCCAAATTTTAAGATTATTAGGGATTTTAGAAATTTCGATGTCGATGCTTTTACTGCAAACCTGCGTGCCGCCTCCCTCGACAACATCTTTCGGCATGAACATATTACAGAAAAAATTGAGATCTTTAACAACACCCTTTTGCACCTGTTTGATATTCACGCTCCTTTAAGAAAAATTCGTATTACTAAGAAATATGCCCCATGGTTAACAGATAATATACGTTTTCTTATGTCTTTAAGGAATAAAGCCTATTCAAAATGGCGCAAGACAAAAAACCCTGCTCATTTTAACTACTACAAATCGCTAAGGAACTACACCACACTGGCGTGTCGTAAGGAAAAAAAAGCATATTTCTTGCAAAGGATAAACACTGTTGGTATAAACAAAATTTGGAATGACCTTAAATTACTTAATATTAAGAAAAAAAATATTGATATTCCTCCTCTTCTCGCAAATCCTGATCAAATCAATAATTATTACATAAATGGAATTACTAAACTAAATCCTAATCCAGTCAAGATAGCTTGGTATGAAAATAATCTCAAACCTGGGGTAGATATATTTAAATTTCAACTGGTAAATTACAACGAGGTAGAAAAGATACTTAATTCCATAAAATCTAAAGCTACAGGCGATGATGGGTTAAATATTAGCCTGTTGTTGTTGGCATGTCCATATATAATACCTTTTATAACTCATATAGTAAATTGTTGTTTGGAAAGGGGCGAGTTCCCAGACTGTTGGAAGCATGCAATTGTTACACCATTGCCAAAAATTCCAAATCCTAAAGACTTCAAGGATCTGAGACCGGTCAGTGTACTTCCTACACTATCCAAAATTCTGGAGAGGGTTATGGAGTCACAGTTGCGGGAGCACGTAAAAAGGTTTTCTATTTTACCTGAATTCCAATCGGGCTTCAGACCGGGACATAGTTGTGAAACTGCACTCTTGAAGGTCACCGATGACATATTAAGGGGTGTAGATCAGGGGCATCTTGCCGTGCTGACTTTGATTGACTTTTCTAAAGCCTTTGACACCATAAGTCACCAGCTTCTTTGTTCCATATTGAAATTTATTGGTATCGGTAATGAAGGTTTAAAATTACTGCAAAGCTTTTTGGACGCAAGAAGTCAGTCTGTTCTTGTTGCTGGTATTCAATCGGGGTCGCTTCCTATTTCTTGTGGTGTTCCCCAGGGCTCGATCCTGGGACCCCTCCTATTCTCTATATATACCTCACAACTTATAAATCAAGTAAGACATTGTAAGGTACATCTATATGCTGATGACACGCAGGTTTACCTTATTTTCGATCCTCGTGATACGGACACATCTCTGCAGGATATAAACGATGATCTATCCAGGTTGGTCTCAGAAGCTTCTGATCACTCATTATCTATTAATTCAAAAAAAAGCTCTGTCATGGTTTTTGGTCCTGCAAGGATTCGAGAGGTTCTTTTGCCATCGATTAAACTAAAAATCAACAATGATAAATTGCCCATACTTGACAGTTGTAGGAACCTCGGTCTTACAATAGACTCCACTCTAAAATATAGAGCTCACGTGAGCAACTGTATTAGAAAGGCGTATTTTAATTTAAAGATGATTTTCAATTCTAGAAATTATTTAACTCAAAAGCTAAGGGTTATCTTGTGTGAAGCATTGGTTTTGTCAAGGTTTAATTTTTGCGATAGTGTCTATGGTTTTTCAATAGACTCGTCCGATAAACGCCGCATTCAGGTATTACAAAATTCATGTCTTCGTCTAATATTTGGTATTCGTCGTAGAAATCATATTTCGCATAAACTAATAAATCTTGGCTGGTTGAACATGGGTAATAGGCGTTTACTGCATGCAGCTTGTCTGTTTCATCGAATAGTTCTAACTAAATCCCCTTCGTATTTAAGCAAAAAAATTAAATTTAGGTCAGATGTTCATGCCTTAAATACTAGATTTAGGGATCGTCTAACACCTCCCGCTCACAGAACCGAACAATTTAAAAAATCATTTTCTTACCAAATAACTAAAATTTATAACGAAATTCCCGAAAATTTCAAGTCTAAAAGTCCCACGTCATTTAAGTTTGCATATAAAAAGCTTTTATTAAGTCAACAATAAATTTTTTTGAATTTGCCACTTGTACGGAAAAATACTAGTTTATCTGAACTTCAATGGTTTATCCCCATATAATCTTTATTCAATAATTATAATATTAATTTTATTCATGCCCCACGGTTATTTGCTCCTGAACAAGTAACTGTTTTTTTCCCTATATTATAGTTCTTCTATTTTTTTTTCTCTTGCCATAGCCTGTCTATTGTATATGCTTAAGGTAAAGAACAGGGGGAGTGTATTGCCTCCAGGTTTTTACACTCCTATCTGACCTTCGGCATTTTCCATTAGGTACCTACACTTTAGTACTATTAAATGTATTATAATTATAATGGAAATAAAGACCTCATTTATTTATTTATTTTATTTATTTATTTAAAATACAACTATTGTCTGGGGGGGGGGGGGGGGGGTTAAACTCCCTTTATCTACTGCCCTAGTTGTACTGTTGTATAGTAAAAGTAAAAGTCTTTTTACATTTTTCTATTGCTACAAAATTAAACCTTCCTAAAGTGTCACAAACCTTTTAACAAAAAAACAATTAAAAATAGGGCGGGAAACCTGCAAGTTTAAAAACATGAAGCGAGAGGGCATGTAGGTACGTCATCCTATTAACGGCGCCATTCTTTTATTTGCGAGTCGTGATATTGATTATATTGTTATATTTGTTCCGATAACTTTAATAGAAAGAACAGATTAGAATTAAAACACCAATCTCGAGAGAAGTCAGGTCGGAGATGGGTCCGAGCGTATCGAATGAAGGCTGTCCCGGGTTGCCATTTTACCGGTTCTGTTGTGAAGTCGGTACGTTCTTCCGTGTATTTTTATTAGAGAGCGTATTCTGTCAGTAAATAATTATATAATTTTAAAACTGAAACTTAATATTTTTTTATTTTTTCGTGCTCTATACGATATGGTCGAAATCAAAATTTAGTGAAAAAGTCCATTACAGGAGCTCTGCTAGGCTGTGCTATATAGAACACGCATCGGTTTAGTGGAGTTTATATTTTTTTAATTTTCTGATGATACTTTTTGAATCTATCATCGCTATTGGGCACATTCTACATGATCGTAGTGATACAGATATAAATCATCTGAATTATAATTTTTTTTTTTGGTTCTCAAGTCTAGTAAAACGACTTGCGAAAACTAAACCTTACCACCGATTTTATCAGAATGCATAATATAAAGCTTTATATATGGGGCTCACTTCTTATCAGCTTAGTATTCTTTGTTGTCGTGCAATATTCATATTGATATGCGTTTTTTGCATTCTAGTAATGACCCAGAAAAATGCGTTTTGCATATACTTACCGCTAACGAATGTCTTTTTGCTGCTATTTCTGCAACTGCCGTGGTATTAAAATAAAAATTAATTTACCATATATATAAAGCTTTTATGACGTCAAACATAAGAAAAATGCTGGTGCATATATAAGAAAATTAAGTTGATACGAAAGGTATATCTTAAAAATAAAATTATTTTCTTAAAGTGCCATCAGAAAGTGCTCTTGCACTCTTAAAAATGACTTGGTATTTGGTACTAATTTTTATTTGTTCCCGTGTTTACGTTACCAAAAATTACTATTTTTAGTGGCGGTGACATCACTCTATAGCCAGGACTGTCAGGAGGTTATGTTATGTTAGGGTGGTTTTGCGGTTCCGTGTCAATTTTTTAGTGTTTTTAAGGTAATAATCGGCCATTCTCATGGCCGTGAAATGGCCGTGTGGACAATGAATGTGACAATATTTAATGTAATTTATTTGTGTTTATTCTTTTTTGTGTACGTGCTTATTGGCAGAAGGAAAAATCATAAGTAAACATTTTATTTTTTATCATTGCAGTTTTGTACATTAGAAAGTTTAAATGAGCTTTTTATAAAGCACATCAATGTGACCTGATAGAAATAACTTAAAGATATTGTATTTTTTGTTTTGTTTTTGTTCTATTTCTATAAAATAACGTCATATTGATGACTTTTTAATCTAACCAAGTACAACAAATTTCATATACCTCTATATTTTAAATAGAAAGTCCAGGGGATATTTTTTGATTTTCAATAATCGCAGTTGCAGATAAGAAAATTTAAATAAGAACAATTCAGTTCTACTAGCAATTGAACAACCCAAAAGGTTGATTAAAACAAGTTAAAAATCTAGTGTTTCTGTTTTGTATTGCATAATTATGTATTATAAAAAAAAGAGAGAACAAGAACATTGAAAATAATTTTTTTTAATAAACCATAATATCCCTGATAATTTATTTAAATTAGTTTTCGCATAGAGTAGTAATACCAAGGCATTTTTTTATTTAAATGGGGACTCTAGGAAGGAATATTTTTCGTTACTAGGTATAAATTACATATTATGACATTTTTTTTAGTTATTTCTATCAATTATTTTATTATTTTTTAAAAGTTCAAATCAACTTGCTAATTTTGCCATGCGTTATAAGCAGTTCATTCAAACTTTCTAATGTGCAACTGCAATAACAAAAATATAAAATTTTTACTTATTTATGATTAAACTTCTTTCTTACAATTAGAAAGTACAGAAAAAAGATAATAAACACAATGTTGTGACTACATACGTAATTGTTTCTCTATGAAAATTTCTAGTTTGGCCCAAATAAATGATTGCTTTGGCAATATTTGTAGATTGCATCATTAACAAAAACAATATTTCCTTGAAAAAAAAATTTCAATTTTCCATATTTACACATTAGTTGTGACAACTAATTTTAAAAGCGGGAGTACCATATAAATTTAGTTATCCGTATATTAAATTTCGTGGTGACAACTAAAATTTGTTGGTTGGGTTGATTAATGTTATTAATTAGTTCAACAGTTCAATCACGACAATTTTTTTTGGTTGTACAAACTAATTTCCGTCCGATATCACGAAAATAAATAGTTGTCGGAACCAAAGTTTAGTAATTCATACCATGTTATTTTTAAGAGTGTGGGTTTTAAAAATAATCAGTATTTTGTCTTAAAGAATAAAAAAAAACAAAAATTTATTTTTTTCGGATATTTCCGGAAGTTATCCGAATTTTTTAAATTTCTTTTTAACAGATTTTTCAGCATTATAATATACATTTTTGCATAATTTTACAGGGTGGTGGTTATTTAGTGCCGCTGACCCGGCCAAAAACTATAACGGCATTGTTATTTAAAATGCGCAAAAAAGGTTAATACGAAAGTTTAACGTTAAGTTTAGGTTAGCTCAAAAAAGCGATACTAAAATAGTAGTTCGTACAATAAAAGTGTATATGATGTCCGTATCACAGTGGCGTGCTTAAAACCGGGTTAGGAACAATTTAATTTTCAAACAATTCAGTTTACTAATTTTTAACACAGTTGAGATTTCAAGTATACTTAAATTGCGCGTACATGGACATGTCCATTTCTCCAATTTTGTTTTCGACACAGACGGCAACGGGCACCGCTTTTAGCAAAAGCAAACAAAGAGCGAAAACACTAATATTATTACAGAAAAATAAGAGTTTTCTTTTATTTCGTCGAATTCATTCCCAGACGCGTTTCCCCATCTTATGGCTCATCAGTGAGGCTACAGAATCTGACTAATTCTGTAGCCAAGTCAATTATTATGTAAATTATAATATAAGATACAAATTAGCAAGCATTACCTTAAACAATCATATAAGTACTTCCTATTTTACGTTACTAAATAAGATCTTAACTAACCTAATTATTTTCGAAACTAAGATATTAAGAGATAAGATAAGAGATTCGAAACTAAGATAAAACTTGAAGATTGAAACCAATGCTTTTAACAAACGCGGGCTGATAGCTGACGGAGGCTCAGATATCGAGTCACGTGTTGCAAAAATAAAGTACTTGCATTCATTTATTACACTACGAATCAAATACGGTTCTGCCTAACTTGCCCGTTGAATAACATTAAGAACACTTTTGGGTGTAGGATGAGCCTGCAAGGGAAAGCGTTCTGCATATAATCTCGAAGCAGCAGCCGCACTTTGACGACACTCACCCTAAATTAGCACTATTCCTACTAGTTCATTGTTTTCAAATTTTACTAGTTTCACGTGTCACCAATTTAAAAATTAACTTGCTTCAGAAAAACACACCGCAGCGGATTGCTCAACACCACCCGTAAATTGCATGACTAATAAGAGATAAGATAAACAACATAAAGTATAGCGGACTACGTTCTGATGACCAGGCCCGCACTTAGATTTTTTACTTTTCTATCTCGCCTATTTTTGAGTTTTTAAAAAAAAGGTATTTAAAAATGTTGTTAAATGCCTGTATTTGAAAATGTTGTTTAATTCCTTCTATACACAGCTAAAAAAGAAGTATCAACTTAGAAATCACCCTGTATACCCGAGCCATCAAATAATTTGAAAAAATATATTTTCTACTTCTTTTATTTACTTAGGACTGTTTTTAATTTTTGATAAGACAATTTAGTTAAAAGTTAGCAGCACTGATACAAAAATAATTTAAAGTAAGATAACAACGTTCAAGTAGAGAATAACAAAATAATTTAAAAACCTTTAAGATGGGAACGACGTCAGCTGTACCGCCTCGCATCTCTACTTCTTAAGAAAGTAGGTCTATTATTAATTCATTAAGTTTTCAAGAGGTTTCGAACGAACACTGTCTAAAATAGCTCGTTTCAATAATAAATCTTTGTGCATTAAACCCGAAACGTCTTTTCTACTTAAAACACTGCGCCGTTATAGATTCTTGTTTTAAAAGTAAACACGGTTTCGGTTTTACTTGTTTTATAAATTGTTTTTGAAGAGTTTTTTAAAGACTCTGAGGTTTATCGTCCTAATTTGCACTTATTTTATAATGGTTTTATTGTTTTTACGATGGATTTTTGCAGAATTATCTTTAATAAATGTGTCTAGGGTACCTTATATACAGGGTGCTACAAATTCGTGTGCGTACAAGGGGATCTCGAAAACGGTAAGGAATAGGCAGATGGTTAAATTGAGCCAAAGTTGGGTACTTTGGGCTTAATAATTGCAAATATTCCGAATACCTTCGGAGATATCCGAAAAAAACCGAAATTTCTAGTTTTGGTTTTTAATTTTTTGCGCCTTCATTTTTGAGTTGTGAAAAAAACAAAAAACGCTTTCTCATAGCTGTTCTTTATGTTCTACAATATGGTGTTATTAGTTTTCAAATTCAACGTTTCGTTCTTTAGATACCAACCTCAAGTCAATTTTTTTAAATACGGACCTGGAATTTTAAAAACGGTTTAAGGGACTTTTAAGATTTACAAATTTAATACAATTTAAAGGTTATTAAAATTTTAACGTTTTGTTATCGAATTTTGGTACTTATTTACTTATTTTCCTTATTATCATTATTATTTCAAATTATCCTTTCTTTACTACTACGGCCCTGGCAATTATTTTTAGGATTACTTAAATATTAAAATTACATTACAGAAACTTATGGTGTTTTGGCCGTTTGTAATTTCAATAAGATATACCATAACAATACTCTAGGAAGTAAGGTAGTTTTTAAGGCATGAGAAGTAATTCTATTTTTTATTAGTATTTTATTTATTTTAATGAAATAAAATATATCTTAAGTTATTTGGTTTTTGCCAGAGACCTAGACTAAAATACTTTAAAACAGAAAAAAATTATTGCTCCCAAGCGGAAAAAACGGTAACTGGAGTGTTAGTCTAGTTTTGTTACTGTGATGCGCTTATGTTTGTTTCAAAAACAATTTCCATTTTTTTTACTGTTTATACGGTCTGATGATGCCGGTTTTAGGTGAAACATATAACAAAAATAAACAGACAGAACATATTTGAGACCGTGACTTAGGGTCTTTTTTCTTACAATATCAATGTCAGGACTCTTTGAGTAAAAATGGACGTATTTTTAAAATCAGAAATCTTTTTTTTTTGGTTTGGCTCTAAATGTTCAGGACCGTAATGGTATAACTTGAAAAATGGTGTTATTAGATGACAAAACGTTAAAATTTCAAAAAAATTTAATTGTATTAAATGTTTAAAGCTTAGAAGGCCCTAAAACGGTATTTAAAATTCCAGGTCTGTATGTAAAAAAATTGTTTTGAGGTTGGTATTTAAAGAACGAAACGTCGAATTCAAAAACTAATAACGCCTTCTTGTAAAACATTAAAGACATCGATCAAAAAGTGTTTTTTTTCCTTAGTCAAAAATAAAGGAGCAAAAAATTAAAAACCAAAAATAGAAATTTCGGTTTTTTTCGGATATCTCCGAAAGCATTCAGAATATTTGTAATTTTCTTTTGCCAAATTATTAAGTCCTGAAATACGCAACTTTGCCTCGATTCAACCATCTTCGTATCTCTTACCGTTTCCGAGATCCCCTTGTACGCACACGAATTTGTAGCACCCTGTATGGGGACGGGGGCCAAGGGGATAAAATGTAAAATAACCTCCGCCTCACGTAAAAGATATATAGAGATTAAGAAACCTTATTCAAAAACTATAGTATTTGTATCTCTAATTGTTTATTACAAAACATGATTGACTTGGTACGCCCTGATTTATTTAACATGTTCTAATACAGTATGAATTGAAAGCATTGGTGCACTTGTAATTTTGTGTAGGGGGGGGGTGATAGTGATACGTAACCGAACAAAAGTAACTCTGTGTCTCCCTCCCAAAACTTCTGCTTTGGTTAAAATTCATAAAGGTGGGGGATGGAGAGTTACTAACTCTGAGATACTTACTGAGATATTTTACAAATCTTATTTTAATGGTCAATGGACTATGTCTCTTTTTTTATATAGGAACATTCAGCGTGAGTTTTGCTACACAAATTGCTGAAATCAAAACTCTGGGATGAAATGTAAATAAGTACCAAAATAAATTATTAGTGTTAAAATTACAAGCAGGGTTTTTAATTAAAATATAAATTGGGATTTACCGTCATTATGCGGATCCATTAGGCTTTGCTTCATTCAAAAACAAAAAGAATTCAATTACGGTTTTGCATTGTTTGTAGCCACTTTTTAATTTTATTTTTCTACCTCCCACAAAAAGTAATTGGATAAGTGGGCTATTCCGGTTACCTGAACGGATATGGAAGGTAAGAACTAAGAACACAAAGTCTTCCTCCACTGTTATATAATAGAAATATTTTAAGCAACTTCTCTACATGTTTCAAACGCAGAAGCATTCATCTTCAGGAGAATAAATAAAAGAAGAAAAACCAGTAGATATCACCCTAACTGAGCAACACAATTACAGGTTCGATGTAAAAATGAGTGGAACGGTGAGAAAACAGGTACATACGTTGCCTTGTGAGAAAGAAAAATATGTGGCTTAAGCCACTGTGAGGTAGAATGAAAAGAAGAAAAGAACTGTCATACGATGAAACTGAAGTGAATGGGAATAATCATTTAAGCAAAAGAAAATTGTTGGCTAGTCATTTGAAAAATATGGAGAAGAAGTGGATGTAAGTATGAGGAAGATGACTATTAAAAAGTAATCTAAACTAGATGTAAACCTCATGTTGGTTTACGAGTAAAAGTAATAGAAATAGTGAATTTTAAAAGACTTATTCATATTAAAAAGACTTTTTAGAGATAATTTTTTTTGAGGTCGACCGCTACCGCGTTTTTTTTAGAATCAAGAAACACTGTTGCCAGACTTAGCAAAATTCGACTATTGATAATAGTGAATTATGAAAATTTGTTAAAATGTAGCGGAAAGTGGCTGAATATAAAATGGTGTAAGACGAAAAATAAATTTGCAATTAAACCCCGAGCTTCCGAGCTCGGGGGGAGGGGGGCTGCTGCAGCCCGGTGGCCCCCCCAAATACTCCACTGTACTCCACTCAGAAATATCTGACAAAGAATCTCCCTAACGCGACCCAGCACTTTTTTACAAAAAAAAAAACATTTCCACTGCACGCAAATAAGGATATTGTAGAAAGTCCTTGATTCACGAGCTGGATGTATAAGACGTCCGTTATAAATCAAACAAATATCCTCCTTAGAGACAGACGTATTTTCTTCCTTTTTGTCCTTAGTCATGCAACCCATCAAATATTGACAGCTATATGTGGATTTATGAGATTGAGAAACAGAAATATATCTATACGAAAAATTGTATTTACCTTGGAGTCTAGGCATGTAGAAGAATTTCAGGTAATTTTTAACTTATCTACACTTTTGGGGCTCCTAAAGGTGACGTTAAGAGCCTTCCATACCAGCGTGAAACGCGGCATCGTTTCCTGGCTTGTCTAATTAAAAATTTAATACAAGAATTCTCCTAAAGGGGCTCACAAGAACTTCTAGTTTGGCGGATGATACCTTATTTTTCTTTCAAATTTTTTTAATTATATATTTTAAAGTGTCAATTATATAGGTTCATTTTATATCATCCGCCAGAACATAAAAATAGAAATATTGCGGCTATTCATGTTAAATCTATTATTTGTTCATGATAACTCATCGACTACTGTTTGCTCTTAAGCGTAAATTTTAACCTACACATGAATTCCTCATTTCGAAAACACACTGTAAAAATCATTACCGAGAAACCGAGCGAGAAACTTATCAAAAATACTAAACCAGCATGAGGTGTGGACTTAAAAGCGGTATCTTTTAAAAATATTTTACATTATACAGGGTGGCTCAAAAAAGTGTTTAAATTTTTTTTTGAGATATTGATGTTTAAAATATGCAATTTTCAGATTTTGACAGGCTGTAGCAATAGCTATCTTACACTCTTATAAATGACTTTGTATTTGGTACTAATTTTTATTTGTTCTCGTGTGTACGTTACCAAAAATAACTATTTTTAGTTAGGAAAACAAAAAAGATATTTTCTTGGTTATATTTACACAGAACAAAGAAAATATCTTGTTTTCATATTGGTTGGCAGAAATAAAATATTTTGTTTAGCTGAATTTTACTCTGTATATGCCCTATTTAAATGTTACATCAAGGTTTCTACAAACTTGTATTAATCAATTAAGCTTGTTGTAATAACACATTATGAATTTGTAATCCCTATCGTTTCGTAAATTTTGATTAAGATGCATTCTTAGTTACCAGAACTAACTTTTCTTTTCAAGTAATATTATTCTTCATATGTGTAACTAACGGCATCGCTGTTCTCACTTTACAACAGAGACTTGACGGTGGGTGACATATTCTAGCCAAGACTGTCAGGAGGTTATGTTATGTTAGGGTGCTTTTGCGGTTCCGTGTTCATTTTTTCGTGTTTTGCAGGCAATAACTGGCCATTTTTATGCCCGTGTGGACAATGGATGTGACAATGTTTGGTGTAATTTATTAGTGTTTATTGTCTTCCTTGTATACGTCCTTATTGACAGAAGGAAGTTAAATCATAAGTAAGTATTTTATTTTTTATCATTACAGTTGTACATTAGAAAGTTTAAATGAGCTTTTTATAAAGCATGACAAGGTGACCCGATGAGAAATAACTTAAAAATATTTTTTTTTTGTTTTGTTTTGTTTTTGTTTTATGTTCCCTTTCTATAAAAGAACGTCATATTGATGACTTTTAAATCTGACCAAGTATAACAAATTTCATATAACTGTATATTTTAAATGGAAAGTCCAGGGGATAATATTTTGTTTTTTAATAGTCGCAGTTGCAGATAAGAAAATTTAAATAAGAACAATTCAGTTCTATAAGCAATTGAACAACCCAAAAGGTTCATTAAAATAAGTTTTTTCTGTTTTGTATTGCATTGGAAATCATTTTTTTTAAAGAAACCATAATATCCCTGATAAATTTATTCCAATTAGGTTACGCATGCCTAATAGAGTAGTAATGCCAAGGCATTTTTTTAAATTTAAATGGGGACTCTAGAAAGGAGTATTTTTCGTTACTAAGTATAAATTACATATAACATTTTTTTTTTAGAAATGAAACATACTTTTTTAAAGTTATTTCTATCAATTAACTTGCTAATTTTGCCATGCGTTATAAGCAGTTTGTTCAAACTTTCTAATATGCAACTGCAATGACAAAAATATAAAATTTTTACTTATTTATGATTCAATTTCTTTTTTACAATTAGAAAGTACAGAAAAAGATAATAAACACAATGTTGTGACTACATACGTAATTGCTACTCTTTGAGAATTTCAAGTTTGGCCCAAATAAATGATTGCTTGGCAATATTTGTAGATTACATCATTAACAAAAACAATATTTCCTTGAAAAAAAAATTCAATTTTCCATATTTACACGTTAGTTGTGACAACTTATAGGTATGGTTAAAAAAAGGGTAGTACAATATAATATTTAGTTATCCGTATATAAAATTTCGTTGTGACAACAAAAAATTTGTAGGTTGGGTTGGTTAATGTTATTAATTAGTTCAACAGTTCAATAACGACAATTTTTTTTGGTTGTACAGACTAATTTTAGGGTTGAGTCCGATTTCACGAAAATAAATAGTTGTCAGAACCAAATTTTAGTAATCCATACCATGTTATTTTTAGGAGTTTAGTTTTTTAGTTTCATAGTTTTGCTGCTTTCATTTGGCATTATGTCCCCTAAACCTGTTGGATATAATTTTTGGATGTTCCTCAGCAAACCTTACAATAATTATTTCATGGTGTTCCGTAGCAAGTCTTATTTTATAAATTGTTTTTTTTTTGGTCTTTAATTTGTTTGCAAAAGATGCCGAATTTTTGTGACATTGGGCTCTGACAAAGGTAACCAAAACCACAAATAAAATGAAAATCCCTAAGTTTTGACAGAAAATTGCCGCATAAGTCGATTTCCTACAGAGTTTTCGATCGCTGAACGTAATAGTTTCTCGCCACAATGTCGCTAGCTACAGTAATTCTCGCCAAAGTTCTAACGAACGTCCGTAGTGAATCGCCCTGAATCCTCTATCTATATTTTATATTAGAAATATAAAGGTGTTTGTATTAATAATATGAACTCATTACTATCATTTTGTTCTAGGTATGTAATGTCCAAGACAAACTATCTATCTAGAAACTGGTAAGTTGTCGAGGTGAGAATTAAAAACCAGGTAATTATTTACTACAAAACATCTAACTTATTTAAACATAATGTCTATTATGGTTTCGTAAAGTACATTTTATGCAATGGGTTTTAGTAGAAAAAGTTCATCTTTATTACCCTAATTTTTTTTATATGTAAATACCTTGGAGGTGGTTTAATCACACCTCAAATTTAAATTTATTTCTATTTGCATGATATAAAACCAGATTTTTATCATATTATATTTGTCATGGTGGATATGCCTTTTCACAACTTTATTTTACATATTAAACATTGCGTGCTACACACCACTATATTTAATGAAAGTCCAGTTCGTGTATATTCGTTTTAATTAACAAGATTAATAATAAATACTTTACAAAACAAATTTGATATTAAACGTAATTCAAAATTTTATTATAACAAATTGCTTTTAAATTTGTAAAGTTAAAAATGTTATTTTTGAAAATTTAAATGGTTGGGACTGTAACGTAAATTCTTTTATATGTGAAAAAGCATATTTTTAAAAAAAAAATTGTAGTTTTCACCTGCAAACAAAACAGGCGCGTAGATTGTGTATAGATTTTTCTTATGACAATTATACAATACAGAGCAAAATCGATTAATTAAACAAAATTGTTAAGAATAGTCTTATACCAGTAGCAACATTATAATAATCACTATTAAACAATCTATTACTATAGCAAAAAAGTTAACTAACGAACAGCATACAGAATTGCTACCTCTTTATTTATACGGACAATAAAACGAAATAATTGTGAATATAAGCCCAGAATTGTAAGAATGTATTTTTATAAAACATTCTTTTTGGAAATAAAAATGGTTTTATACAACATAAAGATTATACCAACAATAAAACGCTTTTTTGGGGGTATTAATTAAATTATTATTTGATATTAAACATTTATTTACCCTTATGCAACATACTTTTAATTGGCAAGAGTGGGGGAGATTGCGACGTATCAAGACGTGTTCTACGATGCCATTTACAGTTGTTCGGCTGTGCGGGTTGTCTCAGATGTTTATTGTTTTTTGTGAACCAGTGTTGTGAGGTTATTATTAAGCTTTATTTGTGGTGGTGTAAAGGGGTAAGGGTAAAAACCCTTATTTGTTTTTTTTTTAGTTAAATAAATACCTTTGAAATGTTAACCTATTTTTATTATTTACTATTTTTTATATTATCGGCCATTTATCTGTTTATTTTAAATTCTGGATATACGATTGCACATGTTTTAAAGCGAAAAATAGCAGTAGTTACATGGTAAAATCAAAAAATAAAAATTGCCAATACCAATATAAATATAGTAAAATATCATTTCTTTACCTTTATTATTTTTTGGTCTTATAACATACAATCATCCAAAATTTCGCTTGTTGCTTGGAGTTTGCGTAAAGAGATATGTGATCGATAAATTTATAAAAAATTAATATTCAGAATGCACAAGCGCAAAATTTGAAACAATATAAACACGTTTTATATTGGCAGCTAAACAATTTTATACCGGTTATAAAACTGGATTATACTCTTTTTCAACTGTTTACTGGTTATAAAGCGTTTTATAGTCGCTATAGAACTAACCATTATGGTTATAATTCGTGTCATATAAACAGTATACTCGCTCTTAACTAATGTGTATACCCATAAAAGTACGTTTTATAGTCGCTATAGAACAAACCTTCATGGTTACCATCCGTGTCATATAAACAGTATAACATATTTTAGTTATCCTTATGCACTGTTCCTAGTAGCAATATCTGGTGTATAACTAGTATTAGCTCGTATTGCTGTCCCAAATATTCTTATAATGGCCATAAGAATTCTTAATGTTATAATTCATTTTTCCCATTGCACTTACTTACATTGTGAACTATGCAGTTCGACCTGTCTGAAGTTTCGAGTCTGGTTTCCTGTTTCTAAATTATCTTTTTCTGTTCTGTCTGTATCGAAACAAAGGTAAAATCTACAGGGTGATTCCTAAGTTAATACTTCTATTTTAGCCGTGTATAGAAGGCATTAAAATAAACAACATTTTCAAATACCTTTTTCAAAACACTCAAAAATAAAATACTTACATTCATTTATTACACTATAGATCAAATACGGTCCTGCCAAACTTGCCCGTTGAATAACATTTAGAAAACTTCTGGGTGTAGGATGAGCCCGCAAGGGAAAGCGTTCTACGCATAATCTCGATGCCGCAGCCGCACTTTGACGACACTCACCGTAAATTAGCACCATATCTACTAGTTTATTGTTTTCAAATTTAACCATTTTCACGTGTCACCAATTTAAAATTAACTTGCCTCAGAAAAACACATTCGTGTCATATAAACAGTATAATCGTTTTTAACTAATGTGTATACCCATAAAAGTACGTTTTATAGTCGCTATGGAACAAACCTTCATGGTTACCATCCGTGTCATATAAACAGTATATAACATATTTTAGTTATCCTTATGCACTGGTCCTAGTAATACCTGGTGTATAACTGGTATTAGCTCGTATTGCTGTCCCAAATATTCTTATAATGGCCATAAGAATTCTTATAATGTTATAATTCATTTTTCTCATTGCACTTACTTACATTGTGAACTATGCAGTTCGACCTGTCTGAAGTTTCGAGTCTGGTTTCCTGTTTCTAAATTATCTTTTTCTGTTCTGTCTGTATCGAAACAAAGGTAAAATCTACAGGGTGATTCCTAAGTTAATACTTCTATTTTAGCCGCGTGTTCTGTCCTCGTTTGCTGCTTATATATATATTTAGGTTTATAATTAATATTATTTTTAAGTTTAAAGTACAATTCTTATAAATATTTTTCCTCTTTTATGGGTGTATACTTGCATTCAAAATTACGCGTTTTGTTTTATTTATTGCAATTTAATTAGTTAATTTACATTTAAAATTACATATTCTCGACTTTCCATTTCCTACCTTTTTACCGTCCCTCGTACCTACCCACCGTACTCGTGTACGATGCGATGCGCAATTTGGAGAGGAGAGAGAACCAGATACCCAGAACCCATCAACCGTACCGCGCCGTTTTTGGTAGGTGTCCATTTTTCCCAGCAAGAACTCCTAAAATCTGCATGGTAAGTCGAAGTATTCCATTTCATAATTACATTAATACTGATTATTATACCGATATTAAACGTTGCTAAACCTTGGGGTGGTTCCGGACCGGGAAGATCTGGGCGAGGATTAACAAAGCCAGCGCAACCTATGTTTTCACAGTCTTTTTTTTTCTTTTGAGTGGCTAATAACGCCACACCGTGTATAGAAGGCATTAAAATAAACAACATTTTCAAATACCTTTTTCAAAACACTCAAAAATAAAATACTTACATTCATTTATTACACTATAGATCAAATACGGTCCTACCAAACTTGCCCGTTGAATAACATTTAGAAAACTTCTGGGTGTAGGATGAGCCCGCAAGGGAAAGCGTTCTACGCATAATCTCGATGCAGCAGCCGCACTTTGACGACACTCACCGTAAATTAGCACCATATCTACTAGTTTATTGTTTTCAAATTTAACCATTTTCACGTGTCACCAATTTAAAATTAACTTGCCTCAGAAAAACACATTCGTGTCATATAAACAGTATAATCGTTTTTAACTAACGTGTATACCCATAGAAGTACGTTTTATAGTCGCTATGGAACAAACCTTCATGGTTACCATCCGTGTCATATAAACAGTATATAACATATTTAAGTTATCCTTATGCACTGGTCCTAGTAATACCTGGTGTATAACTGGTATTAGCTCGTATTGCTGTCCCAAATATTCTTATAATGGCCATAAGAATTCTTATAATGTTATAATTCATTTTTCTCATTGCACTTACTTACATTGTGAACTATGCAGTTCGACCTGTCTGAAGTTTCGAGTCTGGTTTCCTGTTTCTAAATTATCTTTTTCTGTTCTGTCTGTATCGAAACAAAGGTAAAATCTACAGGGTGATTCCTAAGTTAATACTTCTATTTTAGCCGTGTGTTCTGTCCTCGTTTGCTGCTTATATATATATTTAGGTTTATAATTAATATTATTTTTAAGTTTAAAGTACAATTCTTATAAATATTTTTCCTCTTTTATGGGTGTATACTTGCATTCAAAATTACGCGTTTTGTTTTATTTATTGCAATTTAATTAGTTAATTTACATTTAAAATTACATATTCTCGACTTTCCATTTCCTACCTTTTTACCGTCCCTCGTACCTACCCACCGTACTCGTGTACGATGCGATGCGCAATTTGGAGAGGAGAGAGAACCAGATACCCAGAACCCATCAACCGTACCGCGCCGTTTTTGGTAGGTGTCCATTTTTCCCAGCAAGAACTCCTAAAATCTGCATGGTAAGTCGAAGTATTCCATTTCATAATTACATTAATACTGATTATTATACCGATATTAAACGTTGCTAAACCTTGGGGTGGTTCCGGACCGGGAAGATCTGGGCGAGGATTAACAAAGCCAGCGCAACCTATGTTTTCACAGTCTTTTTTTTTCTTTTGAGTGGCTAATAACGCCACACCGTGTATAGAAGGCATTAAAATAAACAACATTTTCAAATACCTTTTTCAAAACACTCAAAAATAAAATACTTACATTCATTTATTACACTATAGATCAAATACGGTCCTGCCAAACTTGCCCGTTGAATAACATTTAGAAAACTTCTGGGTGTAGGATGAGCCCGCAAGGGAAAGCGTTCTACGCATAATCTCGATGCAGCAGCCGCACTTTGATGACACTCACCGTAAATTAGCACCATATCTACTAGTTTATTGTTTTCAAATTTAACCATTTTCACGTGTCACCAATTTAAAATTAACTTGCCTCAAAAAAACACATTCGTGTCATATAAACAGTATAATCGTTTTTAACTAACGTGTATACCCATAGAAGTACGTTTTATAGTCGCTATGGAACAAACCTTCATGGTTACCATCCGTGTCATATAAACAGTATAACTAACGTGACCATTTATTTTTCTCCTCAAAACGGGACCCTGCAAAATCTGTTTGGTTTGGTAAAGTAAAGCACAACATAATTGAAACATTTATTTTTAAGCATCATTATAATAGGCGGCTTAATTAAGTTTGGTATTTCTCAGATGAAGACTTTTTTAAAAATATATTGGGTGACGAATTTGGAAAAGAATGGTATTCTTGACAGGTTTTATTCACATTCACCTTCATAATCAACATCGCTTAAAGAACTGATACTTGCAATAATTGAGTTTTATATATACCGACTTCGCCCACTTCCCGAAAACGGGACATTTTGGCGTCTCGAAGCTTTTTTTGGGGACAACGGGACTGAGTGTCAAATAACGGGACTGTCCCGTTCAAAACGGGACGTATGGTCACGTTAAGTATAACACATTTTAGTTATCCTTATGCACTGTTCCTAGCAATATCTGGTGTATAACTGGTATTAGCTCGCATTGCTGTTCCAAATAGTATTAAATATTCTTATAATGGCCATAAGAATTCTTATAATGGCTATAATTCATTTTTCTCAGTGAAGGACGAAAATGTATTTAGGACCGATGCCTGAATTTTGTCATTTATTGCCATTCTTTCAAATTAGGCTTTTTACCTCTTCGTTCGCTACCAGGGCCTTTTCCGAGGGGACCTACAGCTTAATGTGGGTTCCGAACCACAATCCTCAGTCATGCGACACTCCCCCCTCCCCAAGGGCTAACCCTCTGTTTCTTGCGTCATTGCATGATCTACCGATTGGGGAGTATGTACCATCTTCCGCAACCCACGAGATGTCCGATTTTATCCGGCCTGGTTACCGGCATGAATGGGGTGGGGTTGGGAGATGATACAATTTACACTCTTCCCTGCATTTTTTTTATTTTTTTTTTATGATAAAACACCTGCACTGTAGGAAAAATCCTTTAAGGCGCTCTGGGAGCGGTGCGAGTGCGAAAAAAGCGATTAACGTTGGTCTTGAAACGTTGAAGATTGTATTCATTGGGAAACACGACCTCAGGAAGATCATTCCACAAAGATGACGTTCTCCAGATGAAAGAATTCTTGAACAATGAAGTTCGAGGAGTACTAAGCTGAACAACATATGGATGAGCGGCAGCGGTTCGCCGTGTATTTCTGTTTTGCATTGCTCTAGGTGGAATCAAGTGGGCAATGTCAGTCGAACACCTGCCATGGAAATATCTGTAAAAGAGAGCCAAATCACCAACCTGTCTTCGATGCTCCAGGCTATCGAGGGTCTTGGTCAGCTCGGGGTCGCCGATCAGACGAACGGCTCTCCTTTAAATGGAATCCAGTAGCCGAAGGGTGTGCTTGGGTGCAGAGCTCCAGACACGAGAGCAATATTCTAATGATGGTCGAATCTGGGCTTTGTAGAGTGTCAAAAGTTGATGAGGTGTGTACAACCTTTTGGTGCGGAAAAGTACACCAAGTTTCTGTGCAGCTGCCTTGGCAATTGCGCAAAGTGATCATGCCAAGACATATTACCTCCCAAATTGACCCCCAGCAAATTAATAGACGGTGCCAGGGGAATTGCGTGTCCTGCCATGACTATATCCGGTTCTGCAATGTTAACCTTTTTGGAGAAGACTGCTGCCTGGGTTTTCTTAGCGTTAAATTCGACTTGGTTACTGTCACCCCAAGCCAAAATTTCTTCCAGGTCATTGTTGAGGCGCAATACTTCATGCTGCCTGCGAAGATGTGCATCGGCAGCGGATGTTTGGGGAGTCAAGGTAAAAGATGAGACAAGTGTGCTGTCATCAGCAAAGCTATAAATTGGATTTTGGGTTTTCACTAGAAGGTCGTTAATATACAGTAAAAAGAGGGTAGGCGACAATATGGACCCTTGAGGAACACCGGCATTGATGGTGAAGGTGTCTGAGAGAAATCCGTCAATCGCCACTTGCAGAGAACGGTTCTTAAGGAAGCTGTTTAACCATAAACAAAATCCATTAGGCATACCGTAGGATCGCAATTTACTTAATTCTTAAACCTACTAAAATTTCTACATACTTTTTTTATTGTGTGTATGCCCACTCCGAGGATCGAACTCGGAACGCTACGGTCGAATGCCAGTGACTCACCGCTAAGCCACCATCGCAGTCCGCCTGAATTTTGCTAAATTTATTCATGAATTTGGTCGTTTATACAAAAGAAGGTCCTTACTTTGTTAAACGTTAAATAGGCAGTCCTTTCTAAAATACAATTTATTGAAAATACAACCACATACCTATACAAAAGTAAGAGAACGGACAGTGTAACAAAATAAAAGTAGGAACATAGGAACCCCTAAAACAACAAAGACAAATAGAGAAAAAAGACAAACAAACGTGTTAATTGGTCCAAGAAACGTCAATAACATCGTGTGTGGTGCATGAGGACCATGAGCCGAGAAGCGGGACATTTAAATGCCTACACCTATTAATAATAATCTTAATTTACTTGCTGAGTAAATATGGTTTGAACAAAGGGGCTCCTCCACGTTTTGGTTAATGGTGCGGGAATATCTAGAGGAAATTTCTCCTGGTAAATGGATTGGACAAAGGGGTGCAATTGAATGACCAGCTAGGTATCCCGATAGGATTCCTCTTGACTTTTTCCTATGTGGAGGTCATATAAAAACTTGGTATACAAAGATTGATTGTAGCTCGACCATTACACCAGGATCTCTCGCATTAATAACCCAAAAAGACGATAGAAAGTATTTTTTATCGGATTCTGATTCATTTGAATAGTTGCGTATTAATAAGATTGAAGATCATTAGAATACCTGAAAGTTGGCAATGAGTAGGGCGACAATAATTAAAGCCCATTTAAATATTTCATTAAACTTCTGGCTCTAAAATAGACAATGGGGTGTGACATTCAGCATTCTTGGGAAAGTTCTCTATATAGAATTCTTTAAAAAATTTGGAAGACTTCACTTTTGTGCTACTAATAAAGGCTGAGGTAAAAGATAAATATTTTCATCGTAGCTGCAAGCATTCGGTTGTCGTTGGTATACATTTTATATTACTGATTACTGCATAGCTATATGAAACGAAAACGAAAAAAAAGTTATTCTCACTTTAAATCTTTTCAGTCAGTGATATTTAATCCAATTTTAATGTTCGAAATTAGATAGGAGTTAAGTGAATTTTTGACAAAGTGTGGGCGTGATTCCGAATTTTTTTTGCCTGAGGCACTTTTCCCGCTTGGTACAACCCCGCGTTTTTAAGGTTATTGCTTTTGATCTTAGCCTCCCCATTAAAATCAGCCACGAGCCGCCACTGGTTTCTATGCTATGTTCCTATATTCTACTTTTATTTTGGTACACTGTCCGTTTTTTGATTTTACTTTCCTATTTTTGTAGAATGTGTTCTTGGTATACACGGTGCTACAAATGTGTACTAGGGGATCTCAACAAAAATAGACAGAAAAATATTTGAGGCCGAGATTTTGGGGTCTTTTTTCTTACAGAATATTAAATATCGGGCCTCTTGGAGTAAAAATTGACTAATTTTTCAAATCACATTTTTTTTTAGTTTGTCTCTAAACGTTTAGGACCGTAATGATATAAAAAGATAATTTGAAAAATTTTGATATTAGATGACAAGGTAAAAACCTTTAAATTGTATTAAATTTCTAAAGCTTAGAAGTCCCTAAAACTGTATTTAAAATTCCAGGTCCGTATTTAAAAAAATTAACTAGAGGTTAGTATCTAAAGAACGAACATAAAAACGGCTATAAAAAAAGTATTTTTTGTTTATTCCCAAATCAAAAATGCAGGCCCAAAAAATTTAAAATCAAAACTAAAATTTTTTTCGTAGTATTCGGAATTATTAAAAAAAAAAAATTACCTAATTATTAAGCTCCAAAATACCCAACATTTACTACGCTTTTTTGTAAATTAATTTTAACATAACCGCCTTACAGGACACAAAAGCAAACCAACAAAAACAAGACGTACCCACTATAGGTTAGAAAGAACATAAACAAATGTCAGGGATTTTTATATTAAGGTTGGTGTCTCATAAATCACCAAAGATCCCCAGAATTGCTCTTGCAATTGCAATAAAAATAGGGTCGGAGTTATATTTCTTGCAAGCAATACCCCCCCCCCCTCCCCTCCCCCAAATATATACACAATATACGCGTTTGTCTTGTTTGCAGGTGCAAAAAAAACATTATGGGTTCGTTATCCTTTTCCTATTCAATTAGCATTAAACTTTTAAGAAAATGGACAAAATCCTTTAGAAAACTACTAAAACATAAAAACGGTTCCATAATAGGATCCATAGCCATTACTTAATACTTCCAACGCTCGTGAAATAGCCTGCATAAAACTCGAAAATTCTTTAAAAGTGCAATCTGTAGAGCAGAATATGGGATAATGACTTCCTCGAAACAATTTTCTAAAGCCGTTCAATTATAGAGGAAAAGTTTATCAAGAATGTGGCACCCCATTGTCTATTTTGGAGCGAAAACTTTAAAAAAATATTTAAATTGGATTTAATTTGTATTATCGCTCTGATCCTCTCAGTTTTACGTCATGCGCATATACAGTGCCCGCTGAAAATTCTGCACCATATGGAAAATAATTTTAATAAGCTTAAAAATAGTATATTAAAGTACACGTTTTATAAAGCATCATTTTATAGCACATGTCCATGTGAGAAAACAGGCCACTTGTGGCGAGTTTTATAACGGGACATACAATACAAAACAAAAACACTAGATTTTAACTAATTTTAATCAAGCTTTTAGGTTATTCAATTTCTTATAGAACTGAATTATTCTTATTTAATTTTTCTTATGTGCAACTGCAATTATTAAAAACTAAAAAAAATATCCCTTGAACTTTCTGTTTAAAATATAACAGCTATATCAAAATTTGTTATACTTGGTCAGATTAAAGAGTTTACAATATGACGTTTTTTTTTATACAAATGGAACATAGAACAAAAAATACAATATTTTACAGTTATTTCAATCAGGTCACCTTGTCATGCTTTATAAAAAGCTCATTTAAACTTTCTAATATGCAACTGCAATGATAAAAAAATAAAATGTTTACTTACATATGATTTAACTTTCTTCTGACAATTAGAACGTACACCAAAAATACAATAAACACAAATATTGTCACAGCTAAGCATGCGTGCAATAACTAGACAATCAAGATGAGAATGGCTGATTCTTGCCTTAAAAACACGAAGAAATAGACATGGTACGTCAAAATCATCTTTCCGTATTACGACTTCTGTCCTCAATGTTGTGATCGTCAAGTAAAGTGGCCAAAACAGAGATGCCGTTAGTTGTACATATGAAGAATAATATCACTTGAAAAGAAAAGTTAGTTCTGGTAACTAAGAATTATCAACAAAATGGTAGGGACCATAAATGCATAATGTGTTATTACAACAAGCTTGATTATACAAGTTTGTAGGAATCTTGATGTAACATTTAAATAGGATATTCAGAGTGAAATTCAGCTAAACAAAATATTTTATTTCTGCCAATTAATATGAACACAAGATATTTTCTTTGTTCTATCGGCATTATTTTTTGGTAAACATAACCAAGAAAAAAACCTTTTTTGTTTTCCTAAAAAATAAACTGCTGGACAATTGCTTTCGAGCAAGAAAAATTTCGCCTAAATTTAACAGTTAATATTTTCTGAACCAGATATGATATCGACCTACGGTTTTAAATGGTTAATAGATTTATCCCTTGGGAAACAATTGTCAATGTTGGATTTTCTTTAACTGTCAGAAAATTTTATATACAGGGTGTTAAAGACGATGATTTTTGCTCCAATTTTAATGGCGTGTAACTTTCACAATAATATTTTTAAAATTTATCACTCTACGTCAATTGAATCACTGGTTCATAGCAGTAAGTAATTTGTCAAATTTTTGATATCTGCTATATTTTAAGAAATACCGATTTTTTTGGAAAACCTTGCTTTATTTTAACTTATTGGTAGCTAGATCTCACTGTGCGTTGTATCGTGCAAACTTTGCGAGTGATTATTATATCTTATAAAAAGCTTGATTATGTTCCGTAACAATAGTTGTACCTAAATGTTATGATGTACCGTGGCGAACTTATAAACACTTATATGTCTTGTATTGACAATTGTTTCCCAAGGGATGAATCTATCAACCATTTAAAACCGTAGGTCAATATCATATCTGGTTCAGAAAATATTAACTGTTAAATTTAGGTAAAATTTTTCTTGCTCGATAGCAATTGTCCAGCAGTTTAGTTTTTTTTGGTAACATAAACACGAGAATAAGTACAGAATAAGTAATTTTTAAGAGTGGATAATATTCAGATTTTTTTCCAACTTTTGGTCCACAATGAATATCAAACAAAGCTGCCAGAGAAGTGGAAGATCTAAAACACGAATACAACAATCCTTTGCTACATTATCAACGTACAATTTGTGTCCCCAGGCCCGCATCTGTATTTTATCATGCTAGTCATTAAATCAATAGTCTGTCAGATTTTGAAGCCTATTTAACCCTTTCATACAATACATTTTTTCAATCCTAATTGGTATTAAAAATATTCATTAATTCACCCGTTTTTAAATGATCATTATACTACGTCACGGTTTCTTTTTATGACCAATTGATATTTGTGTTTTTTACTGGAAATAATAAAATATTAAAACGCAAGTCACGAAAATCTGAGCTTTTTATTCGAAAACACTTTTAGCATTAAACATGTTTCTATTTCATTGATTAACCCGTATATGGAACGATATATTTTAAAAGAGAATCGCGAGACAAGTTCAATTTTTTCACAAATTTTATTTAATAACAGTTATAACAATTTCATTCATCTTCAGAGTGATTAGCTCCCACAGCTCGTCCGCTTCGAACTCTAGTGATGGTCTTTCTGTGATTTAAATATCAATCAATTTCACACAGTACACACATACAGGGTCCTGCAATAGTACGTCAGGCTTCTGTAGCTCCCATACGAATTAAGTTAGGAATTTTATTCATATGCTGACTTATACTGTATTATGTGCATTTCAGAAGAATATTTTTCCTTATACAGGATGACCCAAAAAGTGTGATAACAAAAAGTTGTATTTTTTTAATGGAACACCCCGTATTTTATTGCATATTTGGGTTTGTATTAAAGTCCTTCATAATTGTTTAAACTTGTATTTATTTTGCTTTGGTAATTTAAGAGGAATAAAATAAAAACTAAAAAAATTTTACTGTCCTAGAAAAAATATCAAAAAACCATCTAAAATCATTTTTTAACAAGGGATCTAGAGGTATTATAAATGTAATAGTGTTTATCTATTTTATACAGGGTGTTTATAAAAAGTTTCAAAAACGACACATTTTAAATTAATTTTTAAGTCTCTCATTTCAGTTTAAGTGTTTTGTTAGTTTTATCAGGCTTTGTTGTTGTTGTTTGCTATTATAATTGTTGTTAAATGGCAGTAGAGTTTTGGACTTGCATTGTCTTTATTTGTTTAGAATCATTGATTCTTGAGAATACAAGTCCAATACTCTACTGCCGTTCAAGAAACTTCATTGTCTCCAACCTTTAAACATAATTGATGTTGTGTGTAAATTTATTTTCATTTACATAACTTTGTTGTGGTTATTAATAATGGCGTTCTGGAGACCTTTTGATATTTCGTAATGAAGACTTACTTTATTTTAAATATCAATACATGCTTAAAAAGTAAAAATTATGAAGCCTCAGAAAATTACATAGTAAAACGAATTTGTGAGCTAACTAAACTTCCACGCTCTACAATGTATAAAATAATTCAGGTAGGAGAAAAAAAGGTCCGTTTTAAAAACAATTTCGCTCCCAATCAAGCGATATCAAACTATAATTAATTATTTTTCCATTTCTACCGTCGCATGGCACGCCTATGTTTTATAAAGGAGTTGCCGGCTATAAGTAGAGTTTTAGGTTTTTTGCTGTTTACACTGACTTCGTATAAAGGGTGTTTCCTAAGTTAATACTTCTTTTTTAGATGTGTATAGAAGGCATTAAAATAAACAACATTTTCAAATACCTTTCTTCAAAAAACTTATAAAAATAGGCGAGATACAGAAGTAAAAAATCTAAGTGCGGGCCTGGTCATCAAAACGTAGCCTGCTATACTTTATGTTGTTTTTGTCTTATGAGTCATGCAATTTACGGGTCGGTGGTCAGTTATTTATTTGGCAATCTGCTGCGGTGTGTTTTTCTGAAGCAAGTTAATTTTAAATTGGTGACACGTGAAAAAGATAAAATTTGAAAACAATGAACTAGTAGATATGGTGCTAATTTACGGTAAGTGTCGTCAAAGTGCGGCTGCGGCATCGAGATTATGCGTAGAACGCTTTCCCTTGCGGGCTCATCCTACACCCAGAAGTTTTCTTAATGTTATTCAACGGGCAAGTTAGACAGGACCGTATTTGATCCACAGTGTAATAAATGAATGTAAGTATTTTAATTTTGAGTGTTTTAAAAAAGGTATTTGAAAATGTTGTTTATTTTAATGCCTTCTATACACAGCTAAAATAGAAGTATTAACTTAGGAATCACCCTGTAGACTTTACTTTCGATACACACAGAACAGAAAAAGACAATTTAGAAACAGGAAACCAGACTCGAAACTTCCGACAGGTCGAAGTGCATAGTTCACAATGTAAGTAAGTGCACTGAGAAAAATGAATTATAACATTATAAGAATTCTTATGGCCATTATAAGAATATTTATAACTATTTGGGACAGCAATACGAGCTAATACCAGCTATACACCAGGTATTGCTAGGACCAGTGCATAAGGATAACTAAAATATGTTATACTGTTTATACGACACGGATGGTAACCATGAAGGTTTGTTCTATAGCGACTATAAAACGTACTTTTATGGGTATACACATTAGTTAAGAGCGATTATACTGTTTATGTGACAAGAATTATAACCATAAAGATTTGTTCTATAGCGACTATAAAATGCATTATAACCAGTAAACACAGTTGAAAAAGAGTATAATCCAGTTTTATAACCGGTATAAAATTGTTTAGCTGCCAATATAAAACGTTTTTATACTGTTTGCCGATTCAAATTTTGCGCTTGCGCATTCCCAATATTAATTTTTATAAATTTTTCGATCACTTATCGCTTTACGCAAACTCCAAGCAACAAGCGAAATTTTGAATGATTGTATGTTATAAGACCAAAAAATAATAAAGGTAAAGAAATTATATTTTACAATATTTATATTGGTATTGACAAATTTCATTTTTTGATTTTACCATGTAACTACTGCTATTCTTCGCTTTAAAACATGTGCAATCGTATATCCAGAATTTTAAATAAACAGATAAATGGCCGATAATATAAAAAATAGTAAATAATAAAAATAGGTTAACATTTTAAAGGTATTTATTTAACTAAAAAAACAAATAAGGGCATTTACCCTCAACACTTTCTAATCAAGAAAACACGAAAAATCTAAGATCATAAACACAGCTCTTAGGTTACTAAATACTGATAATTTTACACCACCACAAATAAAGCTTAATAATAACCTCACAACACTGTTCACAAAAAACAACAAACATCTGAAACAACCCGCACAGCCGAACAAATGCAAATGGCCTCGTAAAACACTTCTTGATACATCGAAGTCTCCCCCACTCTTGCCAATTAAAATTATGTTGCATAAGGGTAAATAAATGTTTAATATCAGATAATAATTTAACTAATACCCCCAAAAAAGCGTTTTATTGTTGGTATAATCTTTATGTTGTATAAAACCGTTTTTATTTCCAAAAAGAATGTTTTATTAAAATACATTCTTACAATTCTGGGCTTATATTCATAATTATTTCGTTTTATTGTCCGTATAAATAAAGAGGTAGCAATTCTGTATGCTGGTCGTTAGTTAACTTTTTTGCTATAGTAATAGATGGTTTAATAGTGATTATTAAAAATGTTGCTACCGGTATAAGACTATTCTTAACAATTCTGTTTAATTAGTCGATTTTGCTCTGTGTGGTATCGCGTGTTTTTGTTAGAGATTATATTTTTTTAAATTATTTTCTTAGTAAATAATTGAAGAATTTAGAAACTGAAACCCTAGAAAATTTTATTTTTTCTTGCCTTACTCCATACGATAGGGCCAAAATCAAAATTTAGTAACAAACCCCCATTACATCTTTTACGATCACTAACGTTAAACTTCAATGAACATTCTCATGCTGTTATGAAAGCATTTCTTTCGTTTTATCATATTTTAATAAAACCAAACGAACCAAATTAAGATTTGCTTTTGCTCTACATTTCAAAACCACCAAACTGTGTTCCTATCAGGTTTTAGATTACAGCTTTCGGTATTAGAGGAGTTTCTAATATTTGAAAATTTCCGTTTAATTTTCTCCACTAGTTTATTCAGGATATTTGAAACTCACCTAAAATTGAGCGAATAATTTAACTTTGAGCAACGGATAGATTAAGCAGGTTGAAAATTATTTTAATTAAGCAAAATAAACCGATTTATTATTAGAGATTCTTACAGCTTAGTAGACATTATGCTTAATTAGTGTTTCTTTATAAGGATGTCATACTTTACGCATAGATTAGTTTTAATTCTAATGATTTTAATATACAATATGTATACAGGGTGCGCCAAACTCAGTGGCCTATTAGAAATATTTAGAAAACGACAAAAGATATGTTTTTGAAAATTTGAGTGTGTTCATAAGAGCTAGTGTTCTAGCGTTTAAAAATATTTTGAAAGGGGCGGTGTTGCCAGATCATCTTGAAACTCCTAGCAACTTTGGAATTTTAAATAAGACACCTTGTATATTATTTTACTTTTTATTTCTGCTTAATAACACAAACATTTTTTGTATATAATAATATATGCCTATCTCTTATAGTTTTTGAGATATTAATTAATTAGTCATTTTTTGGGGCCAAAACATGCTATCCAGAAAATCAAATATTTTTGTGATTAAGGCACCTAGAAAATTAAAATTTTTACAGACGGTTCTTATAGCATGGCCATCTAGGAATTTTGATGATATATGAAAATATTTTTACACAGAGCGTCACAAAAAAACGTAATCTTCGTAATATAAATAAATGCAAAATTCTCAACTTTTTTAAATGGAACACCCTGTATTTTATTTTCTTAACAAAATCTAGTTTATATTTCCTACCAATAAGTATAACATGTTCCTATACCTATTTCTGACCAATTCGTACTTACAAGGGGTTTAAAAAAATCAATAACTTAATAAAAAGGTTTAAACACATTTAATAGTAGGCTTTGGCAGAATTTGTTCGGAAACAAATGAAAGAGAAAAAATGACAACCGAGATGTGAACTTAATTTCCTATATCTATTATCTTATATTTAAAAAAATTATTCGTTCTATGGACTTATACGTCACACATTCACATTATTAAACTGCAACATATTTCGTTCTATTTTTCTAAACTTTTTTGCTGTCATTGGAGATGAATTGGGATACAATTCATTAAATCGTCTACATGTTCTTGATACAATTTTATTACACTCTCCATGTATAAAAAGTAAATTCAAAATTTCTGCATTTGAATGAGAAATATTGGCCATTTTAGTCAATAATTTAAAAACACAGATTATAGACAAAACCAATTAAGTTGACATTTTTTCTTTTTCATTTGTTACCGAACAAATTCTGCCAAAGCCTACTATTAAATGTGTTTAAACCTTTTTATTAAGTTATTAATTTTTTTAAACCCCTTGTAAGTACGAATTGGTCAGAGATAGGTATAGGAACATGTTATACTTATTGGTAGGAAATATAAACTAGATTTTGTTAAGAAAATAAAATACAGGGTGTTTCATTTAAAAAAGTTGGGAATTTTGCATTTATTTATTCTACGAAGATTACGTTTTTTTGTGAAGCTCTGTGTAAAAATATTTTCATATATCATCAAAATTCCTAGACGGCCATGCTATAAGAACCGTCTGTAAAAATTTTAATTTTCCAGGTGCCTTAATCACAAAAATATTTGATTTTCTGGTTAGCATGTTTTGGCCCCAAAACATTACTAATTAATTAATATCTCAAAAACTATAAGAAATAGGCATAGATTATTATATACAAAAAATGTTTGTGTTATTAAGCAGAAATAAAAAGTAAAATAATATACAAGGTGTCTTATTTAAAATTCCAAAGTTGCTAGGAGTTTCAAGATGATCTGGCAACACCGCTCCTTTCAAAATATTTTTAAACGCTAGAACACTAGCTCTTATGAACACACTCAAATTTTCAAAAACATATCTTTTGTCGTTTTCTAAATATTTCTAATAGGCCACTGAGTTTGACGCACCCTGTATATGTTACCGGCCAAACCCGATTTCAGGATAAACTAGTTTGGCCTAGGCCAAACCAGTCTATCCTAATAACAATAGGATAAACTAGTTTATCCTAGTCTAAACTAGTTTGACCTCTAAAAAATTTGTACAGATGCTCTTTTTACGCACTAGAGCGCAAAAAATGCCAATTTGCACTAGTGCCTAAAGTAAATTGCGTATATTATTTATTATAAGAACTACATTTTTCCAAGTTGACCTTGATCTTTTGCTAGTCTTGATAACATCTTAACATTTGCAATCATTGACCAAAGTAGGGTGTGCCTTTTAGGCACTAGAACCTTAAAATCCTTTTTTTCACTCTTTTAAGTCTAAAATAGATCTACATCTATAAATACGTGCATAAAGTCGATTTTTCACTCATGGAATTGTCCCCAGTGAATTTTTTCATTCGTAAAAAAAAGATCTACTGTACTAAGAATTAAAAAATTTTCAACGGGAGATTTGAGGGTGAAAACAGTATAACAGTAGTTTAAGAGTGAAAACAGTATATCTTCTGTTAAAACAGGAGATTTGGTAACACAAATCCTCGCGCCCGACAAGGCAAAGCAAAGACGTTGCCTGTTTTTACCTAGTTTAAACTAGTTAATTCTAGAGAGTAAAGCGGCCCTCACACGTTCAATATTATTGTCAATATAATCAAATATTGACAATATTATGGATCGTGTGAGGTAAAATATTGAAGTATTGTCAATATATTGATGTATTTTTGGCGATTCGAAAATATTTCTTTAATATTGTGGGCGGGGCGACTATATTGAAGAAGTATTGACCGTTTGAGGGCTATATTGACAATATTTTGCCAGTATAAACATAAACGCAATGGAAGTCACATCTCCGGCGGCTTCCAGCTCGATGAAAATGAGAGTAAAACTACCGTGAAATGCCAGAGTTATGGGATTCGTCTTCAAAAGACTATTGTAATAGAGATAAAAAGGCGGTTGGCTACAAGAAATTATTAAAAATTTATAAAATCATAAAAAAAAGATTCGAAAATCGAAGATGTCAAAAAAATGCTTTTAGAACAAATCACAGAAAAGAGTTTAAAAAAAAATAAAAACTCGAAACGGTCAGATTGTGCTGCCGAAGACGTTTATGAGCAATAGTTGTTCATATACATCGTTATTCATTCGAAAATAGTTCCGAGAATCTTCAGGGCCCGTTTCCAAAATGGAATGTAGCACGTGTAAATGGGTGTATTCCTTTCGTTTCGATAACTATTTTTTTCCAGCGTCTTTTTTAAAAGTTTTTCCCACAATCAGATAAATTTAATAAAAATTATAGCTAAACAAGATTTTTTGTTACTCATCTTTTTAAATTTTCACCGATGCAAAATTTCGTAGCGGCTGAATATTGATGAATTAATTTATTAATAATGTGAGGGAAAGAGTAATATATTGACAATAATATTGAACGTGTGAGGGCAGAGTAAATCGCAGTTCAAACTAATTTAGACTAGGATAAACTAGTTTTTTCTAAAAACCTAACATTTATTTCAGGACATACTAGTTTCGACTAGGACAAACTAGTTCATCCTATTGTTATTAGGATAGACTGGTTTGGCCTAGGCCAAACTAGTTTTTATCCTGAAATCGGGTTTGTTCGGTAACATATACACTGTTAGAAGTCCTGGACGTGATAATCAAAAAATGTTATAGTCAATTTAAATTAGTCAAAATGAACTTAAAATTTAAATTATTTTAACTTTTTTGTATTTAGTAAAAAATCTGTCATTGTCATTTCTTGCCATTCTTTCGAACTAGGCTTTTTACCTCTTCGTTTGCTGCCAGGGCCATTCCCGAGGGGACCTACAGCTTAACGTGGGTTCAGAACCACGATCCTCAGTTATGCGATACTCACATCCCGGGCATAATAATAAAAACATTTCATAGTTAATTAACTTAAAATTTAAACTCATTTTAACTTTTTTGTATTTAGTAAAAAATTTATTTGTAAGAACTAACTGTCCAGAAAGTTGTTTTAATACAACAGTGAAGTAGCATTAACATGCGGTAAAGTTCTTTTTTCCATTCCTATATTAGTGAACATTGTTTTACGTACATTTCACTCTATAAGTAAATCCATTCTTACGCACGACTATGTGTAAAAAATTAAAACGCACAACTGTGCGTTATGATGCCTAGTATAACAATAAAGTTAACCTTGAACCACTCAAATCGTGTCATCTATCTATATTGCGTTTTGAATATTTGACAGTGACATTGTCATTATTTAAGATTTGAAGTTCAAATCGATACTTTATAAATTATTAACCAATCTTTAATTTATTAGTAAGAGTCGTGGAAAAAGTATAGTACATAATTATCCCCCCCCCCCCCCCTCCCGTCCGTCCGTCCCCAGGGGCGGCTCGCAGTCTTAAAAAATGGTAAAGAGTTAGGTATAGTGCGGGTACTTAAACAACCATTGACTAAGAACCCGTGTAACAAAACGTCTCTCTTATCCTCATCTGTCTAACGACTGAATGGAGTTTCCAACAAATTACAAACTATGTCATTAATTAGATTCATTTTTAAAACACATAACTAAGTAGGTACGTACACGACTGAATTAACTGAAAAATAAAACCAAAACTTTTTAATCACACAGTAAATCACGTAAAAACGATATCTATAATCGTAGGTTTCGCGAAGCGTCAAAATAATAAATACCTTAAGGTTAGGCGAACTAATGTTAAAACAATGGTGCATACGACTGATCTATTTTTTAATTTCTCTTCATCATAATGCAAATTGTTACATCTGTCGCATGACGTATAATAGCAACGGTAAAAAAAAACACTTGACTGTATGTTGGGCGTTGGGTCTTCACTTGCTGCTTTGAGCTCACGGGCACGGTCGGCTGGGGCGCGCCAAAATGCACGAGTGTTTCTAATTATTGTCCATCGGATTTAACTGTGGCCATATTATGCATAGCTACATTCGGATTAAATTAATATTATTAATTCGAACATAATTATTTTTTAACGGCTAAAATGGGAGCTGATTGGTACATTAATATTTAATATTGTGGAAAAAAATTCCTCCTGGTTTTATTTTTTTTTGGTTCACCTACTTCACCTGACAACCCGCCACTGGTCTCCCCAAACTTATAAGTATATCTCACGTCTTGTCGTATCTGTCTCAATTTTCTACAGGTTTTATTGTTTGGTAACAAATTGCTTTTAAATAGTTTTGAAAATAATTATTATTAATTTAAGCTTGGTTCAAACTACTGCTCCATATTAAATTTTCTTACCCTTTGCCTACACGCTCACCCCTCGTCTTACTTAACTTCCAAGCTTTATGGATACAAAGCGTCCCTCTTGCCGACCCCAAATTAGGTAACTAAAACTTTATTAGATCACCGTCACCCCAACTATACAGAGTTGCAGGTTATTTTTTCACTTAAATGCACTCAACTTAATTGCTTTTGATCACTACCCTTTATTTTAAATAGAGGTGAAGCAATCCTTAGAGATGGCAAGCTGATCTGAAGGGTTGAAATAAGCAAAAAATGTATGCAATGGATGAAAGAAATTGGAATGGGTCGCTGAAAATGTCTCGATAAATGTATAAAATTATATTTTTACTAATTTTTTTAATTAATAGTTTATTTGAAAAACATTTTATTGTATTCTTTTCGGGTTTTCGAACTCACGTTCAGTCGGCCGGCCGGCGGTCGTTCGTCATTGGACTGTCCGTCCGCCGGCCAGCCGTTAAAAATGTTTCGACAGTGGGAGAATAATTCTCATGGACTTTTGGAGGGCATGAAAGAATTGTAAGTTGTGAAAGCGTGGATTTCGATAATCAAAACGAACTTACAGTGAATTCGATGAAATCCTTTTAATTACATTTTGGCAAGGATTTAAAAAAGAAAGTATAAATTAAAAAACAACATGAGCTATACCCAATTTCGAAATCATTGGCATTAACGAATTGTTTTTAGTATTTATAAATTGAAGAGGACTATATGGGATGTATTTTTTAACTAAACTGCTGGACAATTGCTTTCGAGCAAGAAAAATTTCGCCTAAATTTAACAGTTAATATTTTCTGAACCAGATATGATCTCGACCTACGGTTTTGAATGGTTGATAGATTCATTCCTTGGGGAAACAATTGTCAATGTTGGAGTTTCTTTAACTGTCAGACAATTTTATATACAGGGTGTTATAGAAGACGATTATTTTGGCTCCAATTTTAATGGCGTGTAACTTTCACAATAATATTTTTAAATTTTATCACTCTACGTCAATTGAATCACTGGTTTATAGCAAAGAAAATGATTGGCCAAATTTTTGATATCTGCTATATTTTAAGCAATACCGATTTTTTTGGAAAACCTTGCTTTATTTCAACTTATTGGTAGCTAGATCTCACTGTGCGCTGTATCGTGCAAACTTCGCGAGTGATTATTATACCTTATGAAAAGCTTAATTATGTTCAGTAACAATAGTTGTACCTAAATGTTATAATGTACAGTGACTACTTATAAACACCTATATGTCTATGGTTTATGAGTATCTCACAATTTTTCAGGATTGTTTTATATTGGAAAGTACTCGCCCCTAGATTAGGTCAATTTTTTCTTATTTTTTAGTTTTTCATATCGCACTACAGTTATATTATACATTGTGTTTACAAAATTTTAACAAAGATAATCTTTTTAATTTAATTTTTGGAAAAAATGTATTTACTAATTTCTAACACTATACTCATAAACCATAGGTGTTTATAAGTACGCCACTGTACATCATAACATTTAGGTACAACTATTGTTACTGAACATGATCAAGCTATTCATAAGGTATAAGAATCACTCGCAAAGTTTGCGCGGTACAACGCACAGTGAGATCTAGCTACTAATAAGTTAAAATAAAGCAAGATTTTCCAAAAAAATCGGTATTTCTTAAAATATAGCAGATATCAAAAATTTGACCAATTACTTTCTTTGCTATGAACCATTGATTCAATTGACGTAGAGTGATAAAATTTAAAAATATTATTGTGAAAGTTACACGCCATTAAAATTGGAGCAAAAATCATCTTCTTCTTTAACACCCCGTATATAAAATTTTATGACAGTTAAAGAAAATCCAATATTGACAACTATTCCCTAAGGGATAAATCTATCAACGATTCAAAACCGTAGGTCAAACCGGAGGTCAAACCGTAGGTCAATATCATATCTGGTTCAGAAAATATTAACTGTTAAATTTAGGCGAAATTATTCTTGCTCGAAAGCAATTGTCCAGCAGTTTATCATGGTCTCCTTTATATAGGTTTTATTGTGTCTTCTCTCTGCTCTACTCTTTTGCGAACTATTTTGTTAATAAGATAAAAAAAAAACATTTTTTATCATTAACAAAATACTACCTTCCCGGGAACTCTAAAGAATATTTGCATTTTTAAAATAGATGAAATAGGGTAAAACAGTGTAAAGGCAGATTGCTTCAGGATGTAATTTATTATTCAACAGACCTTGGTATATAACCTGAGATAACTGAAAAGTAATTTGGTTTTATAGTTTATAAGCTGCATACAATTTTTTTTTAGAATTAACAAACTTTTTAAATATGTGCATTATAAAATGTTGCGTTAAATTTTATATAGTTTCAAATTAGCGCCAATTTCTACATTATGTTCTGTATGTATATCTGTCATGCACAGAAAAAATAGTTTGTGAGATTTCAAGAAATTTAATAATAAAAATTCGTCTCATATTTTATTTTACCCTTTGTAGAACTTATTTATACTGAACATTTACTTACCCTAAATAAGAAATTAACATTGCAAATTGGAGATATAAGACTGGGGAGGTTGCATTCCCCTGCCGAATCTGTCAGATATTGTCACACCCTCCCCTAATCCAGAGATGAAAAACAAGAAAGATGTGACTGGATTTACATTATTTAATTTAGCTATACAGGGTGTCCCAGATTAGGTCCGCCAACTATTTCAATGGAGCTGGTTTAAACAGGTTTTATTAGTTTATTAAATAAATCAATCAATGATATTTTTAGACAGACAATTAACAACTTATGTAGGAATGTGTAAACCGGCACTGATTAAAATGTCTATACAGGGTGGAATTTTTAATTGGAATAAATTCAGTATTAGAAAGCCTTTTCATTTGCTGAAAAGATACAGATCTAAGGATGGTTTTTAGTTTGGCATACTTTTTTTCCGTTTTCATAAAACTTACCCCTTTTTTGGGGGTAGAAACCACCCACAACATTTTTTTTTAATATAAAGATATGTATTGTGATACAAGGGAATACGACCCACTATTTACTTTTGCATTGTGCATTGAACTTTGATATATTATATATGATTGATATTTTGGTTTTTACAATTTTTTGCTTTTTACAAATTTTCTATTTATTTAATTATTTCAAATTGCTTTTTAATTTCTTCAATTACGAAAATATCTCGCCTTTAAAGAAAAATCTTACTACGAGAATAAAGGTAAATTGTGAAGAAAGAACGAACATTTTTTATCGACCATCAGAATAAAAATAAGAACATTGCGAAACATTTACTAATTTTGAGACCTTAAAAATAAATCTGAACAAAAAAGGACACCCATCAGGCTGGATTCGAACCCTAGACCTTTAAGTTCGTTGAAATACATATGTCCTACCAGGCCACCATAAATCTATGAAATTTCCTGAAATTTAGCCACATGATTAACAGTTTAAAATAAATGTTACTGAACTTAAACAAGGCTGATGGATGTAAATAAAATGAATGTCTTATTGTGAAAATGTGGGTAAATAAAAAATCAACTTCCAATACAAAAGTTTCGAATTTAGGAGAATTTAAATAATGGAATGATATAAAGAACTACTTGGGACGTTGTTCGTGCAACGGCAGTCACGCTCGGAAAAATATCACTTTGCGTACTTGTTATTAAAATAACTATTTCTTCCTGTCAACTTTCTCCTACAAATTCTGTCATATTTTATTCTAAAACTTCATGGAAAATGGAAACATATTTTTTAACGACCTATCCGCCCTATTTTTATGTATATTTTATTTATATAGTTAAGTTTAAGTGCTTCAGCAAGCATTCATATTTCATTATGTGGGTTATAAGCGTACAGAAAGGCACAATATATGACATAGTCATTTCGAGCACGCGGCATGTCGTGACATTTGGCCGTTTTAAAACCGTATCAAACAGGAAAGTTTATGTCATTGCAAATCTTACATTTTATTTTGCTAAAATGACGTTTTTTTACAGAATTGAATTTCTTTGTAAGTGGTTCGCTATCCTTTGCTTGTATACGTAAATAGAGTAGGTTTTTATACCGGGTCCGCCAACGAAGCGGGGACGAAAGATTAAATCATTATCGAGGAACTTATCAAAAATACTATACCGGCTTGAGGTATGGACTTAAAAGCGACAAATTTTAAAAATAATTTACGTTACACAAGGTGGCTTAAAAAAGTGTGGCAGACTAAATGTTCATTTTTGTAAATGGAACCCTCTAGATATTATATTATTTTTTAATTCCATATAAAATTTCACGTATATTTTGTATAAAATGTCATATATCTAAATTCAATAGTGTTTGAGATATGCATGTTTAAAATCTGGCATATTCAGACTTTGACAGGCTGTAACATTGGAACTGTTCATTTTAGAGAAAAATGGTTTTCACCACCCGTCTTAATTTTTTATTCTCTATTTAAAGGTTACAACTTCTGGCTTAACATGTTAAATCAAAAAACCGGTATTAACGGTTTAACATGTTAAACCGGAAGAGTTTTAGATAGAGAATAAAACCTGGGGAGGTAAACACCTTTTTTTCTCTAAGATTCCAATGCTACATTCTGTCAAAGTCTGATTATGCCATATTTTAAACGTCAATATCTCAAAAACAATTGAATTTAGACATATGACATTTTACACAAAATATATAAGTACGTAATAATTTATTTGAATAAAATAAATTAAATTAATCATAAATAAACAAAATATTTCAAATATAAATAATTGTTTCTCTTAAATATCCATTTATTTAAGGCAAATAAATTTTTATTTTCCTTTATCCGTATGAACACAAACCTTATAATGACGAGAACATCAGAGTTCGCAACCGGTCTGCAAGTGGTGACATGCTACCAATAGTAAAGTTTTGGTTTGAAATTTACTTTTCATGCATTTTCTAAAAAAATAGTTTATTTTACAACCAATATTTACCCTATATAAAGTGTACTTTTACAAAGAACTTGTGTACTGTTACTATATAAATACTCTACAAAGTTACCTGAAATTTACGGAAATTTTTTACCCAACTATTAGTGTAACATTTTTATAGTATATATTGTGGTATTAAATAAGCAATGATGAATTTTAATGGTATCATTATTTTTTTCTATTAAATCATTGTTTTACGTACAGTTTAGTCTATAAGTAAATCCATTCGTACGCACAACTGTGCGTTATGATGCCTAGTATAACAGTCAAGTTAGTCTTAAAGCCACTCAAATCATAACATTTATCTATCTTGCGTTTTAAATATTTGACAGTGACATTGTCATTATTTGAGATTTGGAGTTATAATCGATACTTTATATAGCTATTTATATAACGAGATTATTATGCGATTTATAATAGTCGAGGATATTACTAGGTGACGAGGCAACAGCCGAGTCACCCGCAATGTCCGAGACGGTGTTAAATCGCTAATAATCGAGTTGTATTCAAAGCTTTATCATATCATTGACAACGGCGATGCGAAAATAAAAACAAGGTTTTATGTCATTTCATTTTGGCATTTCAAAAAGTCATTATTAAAATCATGTAAGATTTTGATATTCCTGACGATATATTAGCTGCAGCCAACATTATAAGGTTGAACTTGCTTCCGGACAAATCTAAAATCCATTATGAAAACGAATATCGGCAGTTTTGTGAGTGGCGAAACAAAGTACATGTTCAAGGTGCAGAAGAAACGGTATTGCTGGCGTATTTCGCAAAACTCTCTGAGGAATACTCTGCTTCATCCTTATGGCCGAAATATTCCATGTTACGAGCGACTTTAGAACTGAAGGAAAGAGTAGAAATCGACAAATACGGCGCCTTAATACGTTTCATCAAGAAGAAAAATGTTGGATATAAAGCAAAAAAATCAAAAGTATTTACAAGAGAACAAGTCAACGAATTTGTGTGTTCTGCCTCAGACGAGGAGTTTTTAATGATGAAAGTGGCTTTTTTAATTGGAATTGGAGGAGCCTGTCGAACTAATGAATTAGCAAAGATGACCACAAAAGATGTTGACGTTTTAGAGGACAAGCTGATTGTTACTATTCCCGACTCAAAAACCCACAAGAAACGAATTTTCGCTGTGATATTTGACGGCGAAGTCAATCCTGTGCTTTTATTTAAAAAGTACGCAATGTTAAGGCCAGACCATGTCACTCACCAAAGATTGTTTGTATCATATAGAAAAGGGAAATGAACGGTACATGCCCTGCGGCATTTACTTCTTCTCTAAAATACCTCAAAAAATAGCTACGTATCTCTCACTTGAAAATCTTAATTTGTATACTGGTCACTGCGTTGGAAGATCTTCGGCAAATTTTTTTGTTAATGCTGGAGGAGATATATTAGACCTACAAGTACTTGGTGGATGGAAATCGGCGAAGGTTGCTAGAGGGTATTTAAAGAAAGTGTGACCAAGAAAGTTTCCATTGCTCGCAAAATTCAAATCGGCGATGTTTGCGGCAGTGGATTAAGCACTGGGGAACCACACGAAATCGAAAGGAGTGCTTGCTCGGTCATTAATCAGTCTTCAGAGGGCATACCTAAGATCGTGGACGTTAAAGACAAAGGTGTATCCATCAAATTTGAAAACTGTCAAAATATTGTTTTACATGTTCATGAAAAATAGTTCTAATATTATTTGGTATCTAACCTATTATGCCTTTGTAACTAACGTATTAAATTATGGTAACTAATATATTATGAGTAACTAAGGTGTTATGTAGGTTTTAGTACGTTTATGATGTTAATAATTATTAATTAAGATATCATATAAAAATGACTTAATCTTCAATGATACGATAAAATTATAAACCTATTTCTAACTTATTAGTAAGAGTCGTAGAAAAAATATAGTACTTATCAGTGGCGTATTTAGGAGGAAGGGGGGGGACTGCCGGGCTAAAATATTTTTACAACAAAATCAAAAAACAATTAGGTGTTTATTTTTAAAGAAAAAAATTTAAGTAAAAATTTCAATTGAAACATTTATTATGTGTGATAATTTATAATAAAAAAAATAGTGCGGGAAGAAACGAGAATACTTTATTATGAATATACAAAACGGCACTTAAGAAGGAGTATTTCAAAACCTAAGCATTTGCACCAAAAACTGCTCTTAGATTTACACTCCTGAAATACATGATTTCTGAAAAATCATTAATTTTGGCGTTGTGAGCGATATTGACTTTATTTTTAATCATGAAAAACCGAGCCCGAAAATCGCTTGTTAGAGTCATATACGTCTTATGTTAAAATTTTGGATTGACACCAATATTCATATTTTTCACGAATATAAAAAAGTTTGTTTTTTTAAATTAAGATATAGATAGGAATATCAAAAAAAAAAGAAAAAAAAACATGTATAAAAACAAATTTAATCCAACAATGCAAAGGGGGAGAGGTAATAAATTAATTTTCGAAATTTAATAGTAGTTAGATGAATTTTAATCGAACTTTGGGCGTGGCCCCGAAATTTTTCGCCTGTGGAGGGTTTTTCCCCTTTTTCCACTAGATACAACATCATAAAATACATGTAGTCCCGACTGTCCCTCTCTCCAGAAAAAAATGTCTTACTTACGCCCACTGAGCCCTCCCCCCGAGCATATTTTCTGACTACGCCACTGGTACTCATTATGTATTGTAAAGCAATTACGCACTCATATAATTACCGCCCTCGACGCTGCGCGGCTCGTTCGTAATTTTTCCATTCGTGCGTAATATGCTTTTTACCACACTTAATACGTAATATACTATTAACAGTGCAATATTGTTTGTTTGGCAAATATTTTTTAACTTTTCCGTTACTGTATCATATTTTAAAATGGCACACAAACAAAACTTTTTAAAAGCGAAAATTTATCACAAACGTCATCCTGTTTTTTACAATTTTTATATATCCATTTAGTTTAAGTGGCTCGGCAAGCCTCCATATTTTAAATTGTGTGTTATTTATTAGAGTACAGAAAGGCACAATATATAACATAGTCATTTCCAGCACGCGGGCTATCGTGTCATTTTAACATTTCAGAATGCATCAAGCGGAAAAATGTCACTGCAAATCTTGCATTTTATTTTGCGTAACGATGTTTCGAACCCTTTGAACTTTTAATCTGAATAAACTGGTGCATCGATAAACTCTTAAGAGTTTATTACTGCATGCAAAATGAAGCCTATTTTTAACAGAGTTCAAAAACGAGGTGATCAGTTCGATCTGTATTGGATTTTTCTTTTTATGTTTGTTTTCGGATAATTTTATTTTGGTTTAACCGGATTTCATAATAATTTTTTTGTTAGATCCCATTGCAAGAAATTAACATATTTATTTTTTATAATTTACACTAAATAAGAGCTCTTTATTCTAATAATACTGGGTCATTCACGACGAGCTTGCATTAGAACTTTTGAGGAAACTACTGAAATTATTTTTTTGAAAATCTGTAGGTTTAAGTCGAGGGGTAAATCACTGCCTTAAATTCGTACAATAAAATACCCTTTTTAACAAAAAATACCCAAAAAATACCCAAAAATACCCAAAAATACTTAAGAATACCCGAAAATAGCTAAAAATACCTCAGTAAAAAATAACTTTCGCTAATGACCTTGCGTATTATTTATTTCATTTTAATAAAGATACACTATTTATTTTAAAGACCAGCATTTATTTCTTAAAAACAAACATTTAGCTTCAGAAATTTGCTAAAAATAAAAAATAAACTTAACTGCCTAACTTTAGCATGACAAGAATACATACTAAAAATAGGACAGATTTGTGGGTATTTCGTATTGGCTAAATAAAATAGGTATAAAACATTAGGTACCTCGGTACGTACTAATTAAACATACTAAATATAAATGATTAGACTTATGATTAACCATAACAGAACACAAATATTTACTTAAGAAATTTGCTAAATAAATCAACAAAACTTAACAGTCTAAACTTTTGCATAGTAGGAACAAATTCTTAAACTAAGCCACTTTTGTGGGTATTTGGTTTTGGACTTGGCTGAATAAAATAAGTATAAAACGTTAGTAGGTACCTACCTCGGTACCTACTAACTAAAAATACTATATAAATTTTAATGATTTAAATTATGATTAACTCTAAAAACACAAATATTTAACAGAGTATTTGACCCTCTGTCAAGCGGGTGCTCAAAGTATTGGAGCTAAACCAACAAAACTAACCACTATTAGGGGCTTAATACTAGGGCTCGGAATTTTTAAAATATAAGTATTTGAGTAGTCGTTTGGTATGTTATTCAAATAGTCGAATAATTCGAATATAGTCAAATAATTTGAATATAGTCGAATAATTCGAATATAGTCGAATAATTCGAATATAGTCGAAAGGGGTTTAACTGCTTAAACATAATAAAGGAACATTTCTTGCTGGATCCGTTACTTTTTATTAGGAAACACACTTGAAAGTACCAAATAATGCTGAAAAATACCCAAAAATACTTAAAAAATACCCAAAAATACCCAAAAAATACCCAAAAATACCCAAAAGTACCCAAAAATACCCAAAAATACCCAAAAATACCCAAAAATACCCAAAAATACACATAAATACCCAAAAATACCCACAGCTTGTACAATAAAATACCCCAGTGGTTTACCCCTCGGTTTAAGTTTATCGATATACTCTCTTAAACTAAAATATTAACATGTTTCTGTCACTTCCGGTTATACCGGAAGTAGCTGCAACTTTAATTTTTTAAATACAATAAGTATAGCATTTGTATTATATTTTTGGGTTTTGCATTAAATTTTAATTAACTTTTATGGAACACGTTTTTTACTAATTTCTGAGATATCTGCATATTTTTTAATTATTTCGTAATTGCATACCGATGAAATTATCCGTATATATTTTTTACCTTAGCTCCTGGACCAATTTTTTTTTTAAAAACGAAGATTTTCCTTTTCATTTCGCCAGATCCATCTCTAGACGCGTTTCGTCATATCATGACTCATCAGTAGAGCTAGGATCCGACGAAAAGAAAATGATCTCGAAGATACTTAAGGCAGCACTTGGTGGGACACACCAGTAAGATGTGGCACGGAGCGCCATCTGTGTCGTTGTTAGACACTTTTGAGCATACCAGCACCTCTAACAAACTTATAAAAATAAGAAAATGTTAAGAGGAAATCGCCTGTAAAGACAATCGTCACAATTACAGGCGTCCCGCTAGGCAGCGCTAACTCAAATCGGTTTATTAACCGAAAACAATGAGTAAAAACGAAGATTTTCCTTTTCATTTCGCCAGATCCATCTCTAGACGCGTTTCGTCATATCATGACTCATCAGTAGAGCTAGGTAGAATTTTTTTTTGTTATTGTATAGTTAAAGAATCAACAAATCTCAAATAACAATTAAATTTGGCATAAAATTTACAGGGAGGTCTCAATTAAGGGCTCATTGTAAAAAAAACTTTAAACATTAAAAGCTTCCTTATTTTAAATTGAACACCCTGTATATTTTTATTTTATATGATGATAAATTAACTTTTCCTTAAAATTGCTATAACCTTTTCTATACCTAAGTATATCAACGCGTTTTCTTAGAATATCAATTGTTTTTTTAAATACTTAATAATTTTTTCAAGTTTGCCATGAAAACAAACTTACATGGATATTTATAAGGGAAATATTGTAAGGCATATTTTATAGTATTACTAGAAAATATATCACTTTTTTAAAGCTTTATAAAAGCAAATAAAAACAATTGCTTACTTTTAATGTGTTAAGTTTAATTGTTTTAAAATAATTTTTCCGACCACCTATGAAAAAGAGAAAAAAAGCACGGTTAACCTGGCTCGAAAGCGCCGAATATCACACGCGTGTTGAAAGAAAATATTTCAACTCTAGAGTGGTAATACAAGGCACACTATTTAATTTAAACATATGATGTCAATTTGACAGACCACCCCTATTTATTAAAAAGAACAAATTTTAGAAATCAGTAATTGTAAAGTGTTTTAACTTATTTTTTATGTATTTGTCGAGTGATTTAGAATTAGAGTGTGAAAATACGCCATGTGAAATTATAAAAAATGTTAATAAAAGAATAAACAAGTCGCGCTGAAGAAAATGTCATGTATTTAAACAACAAATGTTAACTGGTAGCCATGGACGCAATAGCGTAGACACTGAAGCTCTTGTCTACAGAACGGGAGGTCACAGGTTCAAATCCCATCAGGAGTATTTGACTTTTTTTTATAAAAACATTAAATAATTTATAGAATTATTTTGAATTGAAATCTTCCTTGTTGGGTGGATTTTTTAAATTTTGGTTTAATGTATATTTCCTTGAAATTTAAAATTTTTTATTCTGGTTAATCTAGAAGTCAATCCAGGATTAGGTCTTCCTATGATATATAATTATATAAAATATGAAAAAATAAAAATGTTAAACTACCAATAAAGGAAAAGCCTATTGACAAACTATATGAAACCAGATATTAAGTGGAACATAATCCTAGATACGCTAATTTCAACTCTAGAGTTGTAATATTTTTTTTCAACTCTAGAGTTGAAATATTTTTTTTTACAAATCAAACGCCTCGTGCTAAATATCTCCTCGTTTGAAAAGTATCACTTTCATCACTTGTTATGTAATATACTATTTTTTAATGGAGAAAAAAGTTAAAATCTTTACTTAAACTATTGTTAGTTGTAAATTGTAATAATCATTACAATAAAGTCATTTATTAATATTATTAATGTTAATATTTTTTACAAAAATGTAACAAATATGAAAACTTGGTTTCTCCAACCGCAATCACCCAGATAAATGACCACTGATATGAAATTAAATTTTGATTATTGACCAAATATGATTTCATTTGACTATACAAATTGCACCATTATCCTCAATTTAAATGCATATCATTTTAAACAAGGGGAAACATCCTCGTAAACTAAAACTAGGGTCTAACGTGTGTAGATACTAGGCTGCGTATTCATTTAAATTCAAATTAGTAGCAAACAATTAAAAACAAACAGAACTTCTATCGGTTTTATTTGGTGCAATTAATTGCGTTCGGATTTTATAAAACAAAAGCAGACTGAAACAATCTGTGAGCCAGTGGCGGTTTATTTAGCGTGCTTTGAACGCAGGGGCCAGCTGCGGAACCTTATGCTAAATGGGGTGTTTTATTTAAAAATAAACTATTTTTTTCATCTTCAGTAAGTTTACTTTGTAGGTCATTTGCTATCCTTTAACTTTTGTATTAACATTTTTTAATATTTTAAATAACAAGGCAGTTATTCTGCCGTGCTACTTCGAATGGTCGTATCTAGTTTTAGTTAAGTTTTCAGATATTTCAAGATTTATAAACCTAATCGTGTTCATAGTATTTAAAATAAACTTTTTTACTCAAGTATTATTATCGCTTAGTGCAAATTAACTTTTATCTAATTTCTTCGAAGTAAAACTTTTATGTTTTCGAGGAGTCGTGTGATTGTAGTTTTTTTTTAAATAAAAATTATGGAATATTATTCAAGAAGAAAAATTGGATACGATTTGTTGTTGACGTCCAGAGTCAAATTACTTCTAGTTGGCTTTGAAAACAAAACAAGGTTGATAGATACAATATAAATTTTTATTTTTTTTGATGATAGGTTTTTAAGTCCGAAACGTATTATTAATACTGGGTGTAATATGTCGTTGAATTATAAATGAGGAGAGGAATTGAAAAATATTTTAAAAAAATTGTCCAACTATTTAAAAAAGCAATATTGGTGATGGTTTTGAAAAACGAAACGTCAGAATAAAAATCTGATTGTTTGAAGGTTGGAGACAATGACGTTTCTTGAACAGCAGTAGAGTTTTGGACTTGCATTGTCTTTATTTGTTTTGAATCAAAACGTTTCATTGGTAAGTATCTCCAGTTGTCTTCAGGTGAATACTATATTCAAGTCCAAAACTCGATTGCCGTTTAAAAATCTAATTACACCCACTTGTAGAGGAGAAAAATGGTAATGTGATTGCGAACCTTATACAGGGTGATTCCTAAGTTGATACTTCTTTTTTAGCTGTGTATAGAAGGCATTTAAATAAAAAAAAAATTCAAAGAAAACTTAAAAATAGGCAAGATACAGAAGTAAAAATCTAAGTGCGGGCCTGGTCATCAAAAAGTAGCCTGTTATACTTTATGTTATTTGTTTTATCTCTTATTAGCCATGCAATTTACGGGTCGGTGGTGAGTTATTTGGCATTCCGCTGCGGTGTGTTTTCCTAAAGCAAGTTAATTTTAAATTGGTGACACGTAAAAATGGTAAAATTTGAAAACAATAAACTAGTTGATATGGTGCTAATTTACGGTGAGTGTCGTCAAAGTGCGGCTGCTGCTTCTAAATTATATTTAAGTTAGGCAGGACCGTATTTAATCAATAGTGTAAAAAATGAATGTAAGTACCTTATTTTTAAGTTTTTTGAAAAAATTTATTTGAAAATTTTGTTTTATTTTAGTGCCTTCTATACACAGCTAAAAAAAAGTATCAACTTAGGAACCACCCTCTATTAATATATCTCTTCAAATAGAGTTCAAACAGTAAAAAGTACGAGTAATATATCGTAAAGAAATTGACGCATTAGGAAAAAACACACATTTATATTATTGTCAGTTGTCATTGCAGGTGAAATTCGGTTGCAAGCTAATTTGGAATACGGTTTCATGCTAATTTGGAATACGGTTTCATGCTTATGTCTTAAGATAACGTGCTATTAGATTATTATAGGTTTAAGTTTGCTCCTCGCACCCATAAACTTTAATCCACACCTTGACGTACTTAAACAAGGTTTAATGGCTCTTACATACATAGGTGGACAGTTTGTGGAATTCCTTTCATTCAAGATGGCGTGGAGTTGTAATTTAGCATTATACGGAATGCAAGATAACGTCTTCCCTTACAGTGTGGGGACTTTACCTGAAACAAATTCGCTAGAAGTTTAGGAAAAAATATTTTTGAAAAATGGAAAGACACGTCGATTAAGATTTTGTATGACGTGCTACATTTTGGTATCAAATTTTTGTCATCCCTGTATAAAAAATGCGAAGATGCCACTCACGATACTTTTTTGAGTCGCGTCTATATCCCAACCTAATGCAGGCACACTGCTCATGTCAGGCGGATAGCGTGATGCCGGGACATTTAAAATATAGGTAGAAATGGATTTAATTATTTTTTATGTCACGGTGTTGAGTCATAGTCGAGGTATTAAGTTTTCTTACAAGAACAGTTTGCTAGTTTGTTAATTTCTGGCCTTGTGGGACATAATTAAAATTGAGGGGCAGGTTATTAATCAGTAAGTTTTGTTATGGCCTCGGCTGTCACAAAATATTAAATATTTTGTGGCGGCTGTCAAGCAATTAGGGAATCCAAACCACGTGATTTAATATGGCGGTTGGATGGCAAAAAGCATTGAGTCACCCGTTAAATGCCACCAGCAATATTATTTTTATGGTCACGTGTACCAATTACAAAGCAGTATTTGCCATCCAGCCGCCATTTTGACACATCGTTGGTTTGCCTAATTGTAAAAGTAAAAACCTAACCGTCATTTTTTTAATTTTAGAACAGTTTATGTGTGCCAGGCTGTGGTATGAAATGTAGTACAAAAAAAATATTAATGTTCACATGAAAAGAAAACACAAAGTCTTCAAATAATCACCTTTAAAGACCATCACATTCCATGCATTTCTGGTATTAATAATAATAATAATAATATTAATAATAATAAATGTCTTTTTATTTCATGTTAAAATAAAAAAAGTACAAACATTATAACAAATAGACGGCGAGATTTAGCTCAGCTACTCTATCTAACCGTCTTATAATCTACAGAACTAAAATTTAAATAGATATTAAATCAAAATATTTAAAAAAATGGTAACATAAATGTGGCCTATTCTAAATATAGTATAAAATTAATTTATTAATCCACTAATTATTAGCATTATACATAATATCATTATTACGCTATGTTAGATACACGATAATAATGCAAAAAAAAAAAATGCAAAAAACAGCGGCTAAGTTCTTTTATTTATAATAATTTTTTGACAGCCTTGTTAAAGCCCGCAATAGCGTTAAGGGATTTTACATCAGCCGGTAGAGCATTGTACACTTTGGCCGCATTGTAACTAAAAGATCCCTGAAATTGGGCAGTTCGATGTTGGGGGATAATAAATCTTTGACAGTGTCGCGTTTCTCGCCCATGTATGGTAGCACCTACAACGAGCTTCTCGTGAAGATATTCTGGTGATCCACTCTTAATTATTTTATGGGTAAGCGTAGATAAGTGCAGAAAAAAACGTTCATCCATTTTCAGCCATCCAGAAGCTTGCAGTAACGGTGTGACATGATCATATTTTCTAGCATTATAACAAAATTTAAGACAAGAATTTTGAAGTTTTTGGAGACTATTTTTTTCTCTCTGGGTAAGAGCTGGCCAAAAAACAACGTCGGCGTATGAAACCAACGATAATATTAGGGAGTCGCTGAGTCTTAGCTTGACATCAGTTGTTAAAATGTCTTTATGCATATATAAAAGTTTTAACTTGTAATACGCTCTCTGAATTATATTAGAAACATGTGCTTCAAATCGAAGCTGCCTATCCAAAAAAACACCCAAATTTCTCTCGCAATCTGAAGGAACTAATATCGTACCTTCAATTTCAACGTGAAAATTATTTAACTCAGATGAACCAAAGACAAGTAACTTAGATTTTGTCCCGTTTAAGACCAATTTATGTAATTTGGAAATCTCCGCAATCGCTGCCAAGTCAGCGTTAATAGCATCCATGGCTGTTAAAGCTTGTGTGTGTGGAAATGATAAATAAATTTGCTTATCATCGGCATATTGATGAGACGAACAAACCTTCAAAAATTTGTGGAAATCACAGGTATATAAAGTAAACAAGAGCGGTCCCAGAATACTCCCCTGTGGAACTCCCCTCTCAATATTCACATATTCCGAAACGTCCGACCCAACACACACTCTCTGTCTTCTACACAATAAATAATTATTTACTAGATCTAGCGCAGCGTCATGTAGTCCAAGATATTTAAGTTTAGAACAAGGAACTGAATGGTCAAGGGTATCAAACGCTTTGCTGTAGTCCAACAGCACTAAAGCCGTCATGTTGCCTTTATCAAGACTTCTAAAAACTTGATCACTTAACTGCAACAGTGCCGTTGATGTGCTGTGCTGCGCTCGGAACCCCGACTGCGTGATAGGTATTATTTGGTTAGCTGCCACGTATTCCTTTAATTGGTCATTCATAACTTTCTCCAGTATTTTCGATAAGGTAGGCAGGATGCTGACTGGACGATAATGCGACATCTCCGTGGGGGTGCTATTTTTCGGTACCGGGATGATGTTGGCGCTTTTCCATTCGCTAGTGCACTAAAAACAACAATAAGCCCTATGATGACTTCTAACTATGACCTTCATAACAAAAAGTCGGAATTACAAAATCGTAGACTGTCAACACCGGTAACTACATCATTAAATTCCTTGAAACGTAAAAGAAAAAAAGAGAATAAAGTGTTTGATTTAAAAATATAAATAGAATACCGTAATATTAAAAATTTAATTAATTAATCGCTATATATCAATCATATTTTACATGTAATAATTGAACTCATTTTTACCTAAATTTCAAATAGCCCGTCATCACGCTATCCGCCTGACATGCGCAGTGTGCCTGCATTAGGTTGGGTTATAGGCGCAAGTCTTTTCTGGAAAGCTCTTTTAAAGAGAGAATTGAATATCCTATTGTTTTTAATTTTAATTAATTTTTATTTTATTTTTTTTTTTATTAAAATGAAGGCGGGTTATGTTTAACGTGACCATACGTCCCGTTTTGAACGGGACAGTCCCGTTATATGACACTCAGTCCCGTTGTCCCCAAAAAATGCTTCGGGACGCCAAAATGTCCCGTTTTCGGGAAGTGGGCGAAGTCGGTATATATAAAACTCAATTGCAAGTATCAGTTCTTAAAGCGATGTTGATTATAAATGTGAATGTGAATAAAACTTGTCAAGAATACCATTCTTTTCTAAATTCGTCACCTAATAAATTTAAAAAAATTCTTCATCTGAGAAATACCAAACTTAATTAAGCCGCCTATTATAATGTTGCCTAAAAATACATTTTTCTACTCCCACATGGAAATTTGCTGTTTCCTTTACACTTAAATGGCGAGTAAAGTAGGCTATTCCAGTTAACTGTGCGGCAAAATTTCATAACAATCTTAGATAGGTAATGAAACTGACCAATCACAGTAGTCAATTACACAGAAGCCATTGTTGTTCCTAAAAGTACTGACCAATCACAGTATATTATTTTTACTGAGGCTCCGCCTTCTTTTTCAAGACACTAAATTATATAATTTAAATGCATATGGTACAATTTGTTATTAATTTGTTCAATATAATAAAATCTAGACGCATTTATAATAGATAATGCAACCTGCTGAACGTGCGTAGAAAATTAATTTCATCTAGCATCATTTATCAGTTGGTTTCCCATAATTAGTTTAAAGTTTCGATAGTCGAGAGGTAGAGCGTTTTACTATGGAACCAATGGCGTGAGTTCGAGCCCGGAAACCTGAAAACGTTTTTTTACTGTTCAACTCGAGTGGATTGTTCATATTGCCCTCGGAAGTTTGAGCACTCCGCCTACGGTGGCGTGCTCAATTTACTTCCTCGTGCGATATGGACATCATATCCACTCTTGTTGTACAAACTACTATTTCAACTATGTTGTGCTTTACTTTAACAAACCAAACAGATTTTGCAGGGGCCCGTTTTGAGGAGAAATATAAATGGTCACGTTAGTTATGTTTCACCCCCATAAAAGGATTGAAAAAACAAATATTTGTTATGTATATGAAGCCCACTCCAAGTCCAGTTTCAATTGACGTTTTTCACAAATCATTTTATATTATTTTTACCAACATTCTAGCGAATTTGTTGAATTTAAAATCCCCCACCCTGGGGCAATGAAATTAAATTAAAATTGGAAACAATAGGAGATTTAACATTCTCTTTAAACGAGCACAAATATAACATTATTGGTAACATTTATGTCTTCTTATAAAAACTCCAGCAAAAAATGCCGCCTCTCTGGTAACAAGAAGCCATAAATTGTCTTTATATTTTGTACAAAAGCTATCAAATAAAGTAATAATTTCTTAACTTATAATGTTTTTAACTTAAATAATATAAAAAATTATTTTATCATAAAAAAATTGATTATCGAAATTAATAAATAAAACACTTTATATTAGCGAAAATTGCCCGTAAATATACTAAGTAAATAGTAAAATAATACATTATATGGCGTTCGGCCCTTCTTTCGAATTAGGCTTTTTTCCTCTTCGTTCGCTGCCAGGGCCATTCCCGAGGGGACCCACAGTTTAACGTGGGTTCCGAACCACGATCTTCAGTCATGCGACACCCCCCAAGGGCTATCAACTCTTGGTTTATTACCGATTGGGGAGTGTGTACCTTGTTCCGCACCCCACGAGATGTCCGATCTCATCCGGCCTGGTTACCGGCGTGAATGGGATTGGTTGGGAGATGATACCTTTTACACTCTTCCCTGCATCCTTAAATTCACTTAATTTCGGACATACTTTTTTTTATTGTACGTATGCCCACTCCGGGAATCGAACCCGGGTCGCCGCGGTCGAATGCCAGTAGCTTCATTACAATTTTACTGGCGGTAGTAAAGGGTGGCTAGTTTGTTATACCCTGAGTATGATTTTGTGTTATCTCTGTTTAACGTGATATATAGATAAGAATAGAGCTAAGCCGTATCGGCGCTTGGTACTAGCGACCAGAAATTGGTTGAATTTTGCATGGTAATATTAATTTATAACTGATAACTCCAATGAGGAGCAGAAAATGGTTTTTGAAGGCCAGTATAATATTCATTAGAGTAAATGAGATAGGGTGTTCTTTTCTTCGTTAAGTGTTATTAATTCTTCTTAGGGCCACTTGTATAGGTTTAGTTTAAATTAGTTTAACTGTCAAAAACTGAACCTATATTTGTGACGGTTACTTTATATTATATTTCGCGCAGTCACACATTTCGGAACCACAGGCGATTCAAGCAGAATTTGTTTTCAGCGACGAAATTACACTGGCATTGTTAAACTTACACCCAAACATAAGTTTTGCAGTTATAGCAGGTTTGCACCGTATACAGCAGCATTGATTTTTTGTAACTCCGTTTGAAACCGTTAAAACCGGTTTTTTGGTTTAACAATGTAAATCGGAGGTTGGTTTCTTTGGATAGAGAATAAAAAACTAAGATATTTATTATTTTCCGATTTCCCACAAAATTCTACGCTTATTTTGTATACATATATCATATGTCTAAATTCAATAGTTTTTGAGATATTGACGTTTTCAGATTTTGACAGGCTGTAACATTGGAACGGTTCATCTCAGAGAAAAATGGTTTTCACCTCCTAATCTTAGTTTTTATTCTCTATCTAAAAGTTACAACTTCCGGTTTAACATGTTAAACCGTTAAAACCAGTTTTTTTTGTTTAATGGTAAATCGAAAGTTGGTTTCTTTACATAGAGAATAAAAAGACTAAGATAGGGAGGTGAAAACCATTTTTCTTTAAGATGAACCGTTCCAATGTTACAGCCTGTCAAAGTCAAAAATGCCATATTTTAAACGTCAATATCTCAAAAACTATTGAATTTAGACATATGACATTTACAACATAAGCGTAGAATTTTGTGGGGAATCAGAAAATATTACAATATAAAGGGTGTTCCATTAAAAAAAATTGTTAAAGACGTGACGACAGTTCTATGAGACACCCTGTATAAAAAAAATTTTATGTCAAAAAATGCACAATTAAAAATAAAAATTTACGGGTCCGAGCGTTTTTCCTAGATCTTTTTCCTTTAATTGATATTAATTTTATGCGGGACTTTTGGGAGACCCAGTATAATTTATAAGTATATAATTGGCTGAAACAATATAATATATTAAATTTAGGCCACAACTACAAAAATATATTTCCAAAAATACATAAAAAACCATGGTTTCAAAGCGAATTTAACAGAAACTTTATAAGATCAATTTCAAGAAGTTATCATGGCCTTTATCCTAAATATAAAAATAAACGCGTACAGGATAATGTGAATGTGGGGAAATCGGTGATCTGGAGCATAGTATAGCCCTCGTAAGTTTCTACGGCGTTGTGCTCAATTTACTTCTTCGTGAAATATAGATATCATATTCACTTTTGTTGTGCAAACTAACTATTTTCTAATAAATTAAATTGTACCATTTCGACGAATCACCCAAACGTGATTTAAAGACCAAATGGAATTTCTAACCGCCCGAACTCAGCACGGGTCATTAGGGTTTGTTTAAAGCCCGAAGTCCAGTTTACATACGCCCAGTAATTTATTAGCTATTACAAGAACTGCCTTGATTTTAACCACATTGAAGGTGTTTTATGAGTTTCACTTTACCAGCTGATTTTGGATTCTGGGGGTTAAGAATTTTGAAAGTTTTATTTCGAATATAGATTGATTAAGAGTAGTTTGAACAACAAGAGTGAATATGATGTCCATATTGCACGAGGAAGTAAATTGAACGCGATGCCGGTAGGTGGAGTGCGCAGACGACCGTCATCGTCAGCCTAAATGGAACCTATATTCAATATTCAATAAAAATAATTTAATGAGATCTAAGCACCGCCTACACTACTATCAAATTTCGAAAATTAATTATTATCTTTACCCCCTTTTGGATTAAATTTGGTTTTGTAAATGTTTTATTTTTCATTAAAAAAGAAAAACAGTTTATACATTTGTGAAAAATATGAATGTTGTTTTTTAATCCAAAATTTTCAAATACAACTTTTGTATGACTCTAACCAGGGTTTTTCGAGTAAATATCTTTTATACGCTTACCACCACTTGATGATTTTTCAGAAATTATGTATTTTTGGAGTGTAGAGTCGTTTTTTTGCAAATACTGATGTTTTGAAATATTCTTTCTTAAAGCGCCGTTTTGTATAAAGGTTAGGTTTTAACATTAAACATAACATTTAAAATAGAAACAAGCACATGCCACGCTTGTCTTATCACTATTTTTCAGAACTCCGCTAGTGACGGCGTGGTGAAGCCATAATACCAAAAAAACAAAAGATCAATTTTCTCGTTTATTATAGTGATACAATATTTAAAAATATTTCTCATTTACAGGTTTAACACCCTGTATCGAAACAGTTTAAATATTAAGAGATATAAAACTATTTTTTGTTACTTCCCTACCACAAAAAAAAATAACAATGATACCGGGTGATTCACGACGAGCTTGCATTAGAACTTTTGAGGAAACTACTGAAAATATATTTTTGAAAATCTTGAGGTTTAAGTTTATCGATATGCTCTCTTAAACTAAAATATAAACATGATTCTGTCACTTCCGGTTATACCGGAGGTAGCTTAAACTTTCATTTTTTAAATGCAATATTATATTTTTAATTTTTGCATTAAATTTTAATTAAATTTTACGGAACACGTTTTTTAACAAAGTCTACTAGTTTCTGAGATATCTGCATATTTTGTAATTATTTCGTAAATGCATAGCGATGAAATTATCCGTATATATTTTTTAGCTTAGCTCCTGGACTAAATTTTTTTTGTTATTGTATAGTTAATGAATCAACAAATCTCAAGAAATAATTAAACTTGGCATAAAATATACAGGGAGGCCACAATTAAGGGCTCATTGTAGAAACTTTAAACATTAAAAACTTTCTTATTTTAAATGAAATACCCTGTATATTTTTATTTTATATGATGATAAATTAACTGCTCCTTAAAATTGCTATAACCTTTTCTATACCTATATCAACGCGTTTTCTTAGAAAATAAAGTTTTCTTTCCGAGGGCAATAAGGACAATCCACTCGAGTTGTACAGTATATTTTTTCTACGACTTAACTTCCGATGCGAACTGCATGCTAAGAATTTAAAAAAATTATTTAAATTAGGCATCATAACTTGTCTTTTAAGTTGGCGATGAACTTGTGAGAACGGTCATAAGAAACAATTGAACAAAAATTCATTTTGATGGCAAACCCATGGACCAAATTACAATGTAACATATTTATTGATTTGGGTAAGTTCCTATATTTATACAAACTCACTTTTCAATATATCTATCTTTTTCACATTCGGCTTTTTGCAGAATAACAGACAAAAAACGATATATGTATTAATAAAAACAAACAATTTATTTTCTCAACCAGGTAATTTGATCAATAATTGTTATACTGCAATGCACAGAAAATAGGTTTTTTGGGTTTATTTCTGCTTGCGTAAAGAACTATATCTCCAAAAGTACAACAAAATAGCTGTATAATTCGTTTCAAACAGTTAAAACCGGATTTTGTGCATTAATATGAATTTTTAACGTTCGCTATGATCAAATTTTTCAAAATAATCGCCAATTTACAAACTAACAACACTGTTAACGTGGAAAAAGAAGACGAGAAGTGGCAATAGTGTAAGTAGAAATAACATAACCTTAAAAATGTTAGTAAAAAATGTTTTTTTTTCTAGAAATCTTATAATTTCGTCTGTTTTATCGGGTTATCTTTACCATTTAAGGAAGAATTACCAGTTAATTTTCTATGTTTGTTGCGTATAATACCAGTTTTAAGATCAATTGGGGGTCGATCCCCATTCAAAATACCTATATCGGAAAATATCCCCGTGCACAAATATTTATAATAATATAAATTATTATATGGAAAAAAATTATTATCAAGGTTAGGAAGAAAACGTTCATTTGGTAGGTATATAGTACATTTTATGCAAAGCTTTTAGTAATTGTCTAGAAATGAGTGGAAATAAAGATATTTTTGAAATAAAAAAGTGCGTCTGTGTGCAAATCTTTAGTTGGGCAGAAAATAACAATAATTTAATAGAAATATATTTTGGTATTAGTTTTGTTATTATACCTTCAATTTTTGCACCATTTCGTGTACTCTTTAGGAAAATATTGTGTACCTATACATATACTCTGGGATAAATGTTTTGATTTAAATTTAAAAAGAACAAATTTCATCCGACAGATTTGCATATTTTTGAAGCATATTGTTAACCTAACTTCTCTTAACTGTCAGAAAACGAATTTTTAACATGTAAATTTGGCTTCTCTGTAATTGACTGTGATTGGTCAGTTTCATAACCTAACTAGGATGGATATGAAATTTTACCGCACAGTTAACTGGAATAGCCTACTTTACCCGCCACTAAAGTGTAAAGAAAACAGCAAATTTCCATGTGGGAGTAGAAAAAATACATATCTACATACGCACTACTTACACTAAAGCAATAACTGCGAACCAAACTGATTGATTGGTGCTTAATCGACTGCCGGAACGTGTTCGCGACAATATTTCAGCAACAACGAATGTATCGGAAGTTGCTGATAGTACCCGTTCGTTAGGGAAACGAGACTGCAAACACTTCGCGGCTCGTGGATTAGCGTCAGTTTTTGCGAAGGTCGTGGAAGAGTTAGAAATAAAGTAGGAAGCAGTGGTGCTAAAATCCTTCCGATTTATCAGTAGATCTGCCAAATATATTTATCGTCTCTCAATGAACTAAACACGATGAGATAAAATGTATTATATTTTTGGTAGGATGCAGGGAGGCGCTCGGCCTCGCGGCCCCACTGATAGTAGCGTAGGTGGAATATCCACCTCGATAAAAACGTTATTTCAACCAATCTGCTGTTATTACAATTTCAAAACAAAAAAAAACATTCGGAATAGTCACGTCCGTAACCTATTGGCCTTCTCTTACGCTTCGTCATCCGTGTGACCCAATTTATTTTCCCAAAGTGCAAAAACCGGAACGTTGTGTATCTGATTTGAACGCTAACAAAATTACATTTGGCAACGTGAAATTGATTCCGACTCCTTTTCGCAACCGTCCGCAGGGAAATAACATGATGTCCTGCAAAAGCATTGAAATAAGTCCTGCTGGGACCTTGGGCAAGTTTCAATAATTGACAAAGTGCACGCTACACTATAATACAGCCTACCGTGAAAGATCTTATCAGGCGGCCTGATTTTGCGATAAATTGGAACCTTATAGGGGCATTCCATGGCAATATACGCAGACAGTACAAATTTTAAGAACACAAATACTGTATAGGTTTAGCGGCATTATTGATACTACACGCGCAATATTTTTTAGAATACAATGAATTCTAAAAATATATTATTTATATTTTTATAGCCGTTCGTCTGATCGACGACCCCGAGCTGACCAAGACCCTCAATAGCCTGAAGCATCGAAGACAGGTTGGTGATTTGGCTCTCTTTTACAGATATTTCCATGGCAGGTGTTCGACTGACATTGTCCACTTGATTCCACCTAGAGCAATGCAAAACAGAAATACACGGCGAACCACTGCCGCTCATCCATATGTTGTTCAGCTTACTACTCCTCGAACTTCATTGTTCAAGAATTCTTTCATCTGGAGAACGTTATCGTTGTGGAATGATCTTCCTGAGGTCGTGTTTCCCAATGAATACAATCTTCAACGTTTCAAGACCAACGTTAATCGCTTTCTTCGCACATGCACCGCTCCCAGAGCGCCTTAAAGGATTTTTCCTACAGTGCAGGTGTTTTATCATAAAAAAAAATATCTTTCTCCCCTATTTTTTTTCTGCATTAAAATAACTTTCTCACACCCACCTTCCAAAGGCCCGTCCTGAGTAGGTCAACTGGGGAGATGGTCAGGATGTCCTTTGATTGCCCGAGTATTTGTTGCATCTTCCGATCTAGTGACTCTCAATGGCAAACTATGTGCTGTACTGTTTTCCTAGCTTGTCCGCATAATCTGCAGTTAAGGTCTCCATTGTATAGTTGCATTCTGTGCAGATGATTCGTGACTGCCATGTGTCCTGTCAGAATTCCTGTAATAGTTCTCAGCTGATTCCTGTTCATTTAAAGCAGCTGTTTCGTTAGTCTCGGGTCTGGATCCCTAATGCAGCATTTATGGTGTAATCCCTGCCTATTCTTCCAGTGGATTTTGTATTCACTCCTGATCCATCACTTTATGGCCTCTCGTACCGTGCACCTTAGTACCACGAGTGCCGGTTCTGTACCAAAGAATGTATTTTTTGAAACTCTTCGCAAGTTCTTCGGCTTTTTCGTTCCCTGTAAAACCTTCGTGTCCTGGTATCCACTGCAGTATTACCTTGTTTACTTTTGCCAGGGCCTCCAATTGACATTTCCATACCAGGCTTGAGGCCTTGTTACATATTAGTGAGCTAAGGGCTGCTTTACTGTCAGAGTATATTATGGATCCGCTTATTGAGGTAATTTCTCCTATTGTTTTCATACGCACACTATAATATGGCGTAGATTTCTGCTTGGAACACTGCGAGACTGTCCCAGAAGCAAAAATGAGTTTTTCTCCGGTCTTACTCCGTTTATCCCCGCTCCGATATCCTCTTTGGTTTTAGAGTCGTCTGTGTACCAGATTATTGTCCCAGAAGTAGTTTCTGGTATTTTGTTTTTCCATGCGTTTCGTTTATCAATTACGACACATATGGTATGTCATAGCGATACCTTGGATTTATGTGGTCTGATCTCATTTCTAATTCAGGTCCACCTATGTATATAGTCTCACTCAAAAGTTCGTGTCCAGTTCTCTGCCTATCAAGGAGCGGTATCGAACTCTGCAGTCTATAGAGTCCCATTATTGCCTCTCCTTTTATCACCAAGTGAAGCGGAGAAAGGTCTAGGATGATCTCCATTGCGGATGTGCGGGTTGATTTTATGGCCCCTGTGATGCAGCCAGTCTTTGCAGGCTTCCTAGCTTTGATATTGTGGTTTACTGCTGTACCTTTAGCCACCATACCAGGGCTGCATATGTGATTGTGGGTATTACCACTCTCGTATACAGCCAGTACACCTGTTTAGAGTCCCCATGTTTTCCCGTACATTCGTCTAGTAACTATTAAGGTCAGGTCCGCCTTTCGGATACTTTTTCCACGTGTTTGTTTCAGGTCAGTCTGGAATCTAGAGTTACTCCCAAATATTTGACCTCTTCTGGGAGTGTAATATTTTCTCCTCGTACCTCACATTCACATAGATACCACCTTTCCATTGGTAAAAAAAATCAATAATTTGTTTCGTTTTTTGGTAATTCACTTCAAGAAAACGTGCAATTTAACATGGGAAATTTTAGCGCGTTCAGATGCACTTAACTATTAATTTGCAGGAATTACAGTAAGCATCTTGTGGAGTAGAATTTCTAAAATATTCGACTTTGTATCTAAATTATACCCGTCAAAACTAAATCGCACAATTGAAAAAATAGAAAACTAATATTTCTTCGATACCACGATCACATAAGTCTCTTATAAAAAAAAAATTAACGAAACTATTATTAAAAATCCTTTCATTCACAAAATGTTATTTTATCTTCCTTTTTCCTGAAAAGATTAAAAGGAAATGCAAAAAAACCGATACTTGGGAGTTTTAAATACGTCGTGTCGGGACGGTTTAAAGCGGGTAAAAAGATACAAATGCTCGCTTAGCTAATGGGGTGGCTTTTTATGTCTAACGACACACGAGAAGAAGCGAAAAACGGAAACTAACAGATGGTAAACGCTTTCCAGCTAATGAGGTTGTTATGATACTCTTTTCTATGATGTTTCTGTCATATACATTTACAATGAAAGAACTATTCAAATATTTTTTTTAGTGAAATCTCATTTCTAACTGTCTTTGACAAAGGAACTTACTTTTTGTCCATTTTCTTATAGTTAGTTCGCGTATAACTTTTTGTTGGTTAACTATTTTTGATGATTCTTTTTCATGGGATAGACATCCTCTTTAATTATAACAGGCGTATTGTTTTCGCATTTGACAAACATTTTTTGTTATACTTTTCTCGCATTTTCGCCTAAATCTAAGTAAATCGATTTAACCAAACTTACGGTAGGTTTTGATTATCGGGATCCACACTCTCGCAATCATTCCTTCATACCCTCCAGAAGATCATGAGAATTATTCGCTTATAGACGAAACATACCGGGTGACACAACAAAAACAATTTTTTCCGTAATTTTATTAATGAAGATTTAAAAAAATATGAGACATTAATCAGTGTGTAAATTACTATTTTTTGACTAATTCAAACGTTCGAAACCATTTCCGGTTTAACCGGAAGTGAAGTCAACTTTTAAATTTTAAATCGAAATTCCTTATTTTTAGTCGACGTTTAAAAACAAAAAATTCTCTTTTCCTACAACCAACTATGAAAATAAAAAAAAGCACGTTAATCTGGATAGAAAGTGTCGTATATCACACGCGTTTAAAAAACATATTTCAACACTAGTGTTGAAGTACAAGGCACACTATTTAATATAAACATGTAGTATTATATATTTATTAAAAAGAACAAATTTTAGAAAGCAGTATTTGTAAAGTGTTTAACTTATTTATCATGTATTTTGTCGAGTGATTCAGAATTAGAGTGTAAAAATACGCCATCTAAAATTATAAAAAATGTTAATAATGTACTGGAAAATCTATTACCAGAAAAAACAAATTTGGCTGAAGAAAATATCATATATTTAACAACAAATCTCTACAGGTACCGATAGCGTAGAGAATAGAGCTCTAGCCTACAGATCGCAAGGTCACAGTTTCAAATCCCATCAGGAGGACTTGACTTTTTTTTTATAAAATCATTAAATAATTTATAGAATTATTTTGAATTGAAATCTTCCTTGTTGAGAGGATGTTTTAAACTTATGTTTAATGCATCTTTCCTTGTTTAAATTTAAATTTTTTTATTCTGGTTTATCTAGAAGTCGATCCAGGATTAGTTCTTCTTTTTCCTATGATATATAAAATATGAAAAAGTTGAACTACAAATAAAGAAAAAATCTACAAACTATGAAACCAGATATTAAGTGGAACATAATTCTAAGTATGCTAATTTCAACACTATTGTTGATATTTTTTTTTTCAACACTAGTGTTGATTTTTTTTTTCAACACTAGTGTTGATTTTTTTCCACAAATCAAAGGCTTTTTTAATAATTCATTGTGGCCGTAGGAAAAATACTATACATTACTCGTGTGAAAGTGATTATTCTAAAACTCGGAGAATTTCCGCACTCGGGTGACGCCTCGTGCTAAAAGTAAGCAGCCTCGTTTGAAAAGTATCACTTTCATCACTTATTATGTAATATTTTATTTCAATGACATATCACACTTTATCATTTGTTTTAAAAATGGCCGCGTAGTTAAAATTTTCCTATAGTTTTAAAAATGTCCATAACTTTGGTAACACAGGGTAAGTGGTAAAGAGTAGGCCATGGAAACGTTAAAATGGTTTATGTTAACCTACTTTATAATATAAGTTGGACTTGCTGAGAAACATGTATTCGTTGAGGCAATTTTATTTACAACCAATTAAAAAAAAAAACAAAGCGAAATTTCTGGATTTTTTTAAATGGCAACCCATCTTTGTTTATTAAATAACATTACGAAGATTAAAATAAATAAATTGTTTTTCACGGCATACTTGACATAACTTCTTATGGCTTAGCGGGTCTAGAAATTACATTTATCATATTTCTTGTTAATTTGTACTATTACTTAATGGATAATTATTATTAACTTGTGATACACCGTTAGAAAAATAATTAAATGAAGAATATTATTATAATAAAACAGAGATGGGTTGCCAAAATGCGGATCTTAAAAATTATTTCCAGGATTTTCTCTTAGCCACTTGAATTACGATTTTTTTCTATGCCCAGTAGTTTCCGAGATACGGCCGGTGGCCATCCATAATGGGACACCCGGTATAAGCGGAAGGCTACTAGAATTGTTTTACATTATGCATTGCCCCAAATAAATAAATATTCGTACATCCCACACTGGCTTGTTTCGAGATAAAACGAGTCGGATTCAACCGAATTATTTATGCTTAGTAGCTGATTTTCATCAAGCAGGACATGTCACGCTTTAAGCACCCTTTCATACGAACATTACTAATGCATTGGCAATTTGCTGGTAGTCTCATTATTAGTCATTACCTAGCCGGACTGGCGCTTGCTGTACATCCTTCGACCAATTTTCTATACACAATTACACTGTAAAAGGAGTCTAAATGGAGATAATGATTTAGAAATTCTATTGAAATCGAAATTCTGAAATATTCTCTTAATTCAAATAATTGTCTAAATTGAAGACATAATATAGTTCAACAAGTTTCCGATTTGTGATACTAATTTCTTTATAGAGATAGGGTGTGTGTGTAATTAGGTTTAATGGCTCTAGTTGAAACCAAATGGCCAGCTTCTATCTTTGTTTCCTTTTTTAGTTACTTTTACTGAGATAATGGTTTTTACAATTTCTTTACTTTTTAGTAAGTCTTAAACTAAACCTAAAATAAAGTTAGAATCTTTCGTATTTTTTTTTGTTTTTTATTTAGAACGAACCGAACCCCACAACCTATTTTCTTACTGAATATATCAAATATATACTACAGGAAGGCTGAGATTTCCTTTTGTCTTCCCCATGGCAATATTTCCTAAACATCTGTAACCATAAAGCAAAGTCTATTGTTTCTGTGGGTCATTGGCCGGAACAAAACCCTTACATTCTGGTCCGAAATAAGAAGCGCCGCGTCCCTGAAATCGTATATTATGTTCCTCGGCCTAAAAGGGAGAATAACTCGTTGTTTTTGCCATATTACCACGAATATATTATTAATAGAGAAACATCCTTGAAATATGAAATTATTTCTTTTTGTTTATGTGATTTTTTGACATCGTTGTCAAAAACGCAAAAATTGGGCTTTTTCACTAAATTTTTGGTCGTAGTGTATTAAAGGGGATGTGCGCCAAAAATTAAAGTTTAAGTACAAAAAAATCTAAAAATAACTGTTGAAACCTCGTCATTCTACGACTAACCATTGCTAAGAAATAGCGTCGTGACTTCACGAAAGCTTCAGCTAGCGGCGCTCTGTACATTTTTTTAAACTCCAAATTTTTAACAATCCGACGAATACTAAGCGGTAAGACTTACGTAAATTCCATGCACTTTACTTATTTATGCAGCGGCCAAGCTCTTGTGACGTCACGCGCTGAAATATGACATCTTTGCAGAGGCATATCTCCGTTATTATTTGCGATAGAAGGGTGCGGTTTAGACTATTATTCTTAGTTTTTTTCTTTATTTTTTAAAATAAAGTTGTTTTTTTGACGCACACCCCCTTTAAGGAAATAAAATTTTCTGTTTTTACTTTTTGATATAAAATGAACTATTGGAAATAAAACACTTTGTTATACCGGGGATAAACTATTTTTATATGGTAAACCTCCAAATTTAGCAATCTTAGTTCAAGAATACATCCACTAGGCAACAACACAGTTCGAATCTCGAGATGATTGGCCACCTCAAGGCCAAATTTCTATAACGTGCTAGTTTTTAGTAGGAATGACGTTGAAGTTTCGGTGAACAACGATCGGGTGACGCTGCACGAAGCGCTTATCAATAGCGACCACCGTGTCAATCCAAATGAGGGTTAATTTAGATTAGGAATAGAGATAAAAACATGAAATAATCTATTTTTGGATATAAATATCAGTGTACAAAGTTTTAAGAAGCTCTGCCATTTCTAGTTAAATATGTCTATATAGAATGCCTTAGAAGAGAAAAGCCTCGCAATGGCGATGCATTAAAATAACGTCATAGGAGGTGTTGGAAAATAAAGTTTCAATGTGTTTAGAGTGCATTGGAAAACAAAACCATGTAAAAAGTAATAGGATAGCGGTATAGGGGCCATATTGAATATTTTAATTTCCAAGGCATTCTAGACGTATTAAACTAAAATTTTATCGCTCATATCGTAGAATTGGTTTGAGCTAATATAAACGAACTATGTATATATTTTTGAAATCAGAAAGGATAGACCTTTCATAAAAATTAAAAATATACATGGTGTTTTATTTATAAAATCACAACTGTACTCCACAGTTCGTTTGTTTTAAGTCAAGTCGCGTTTTAAATGTCAATTTTTAATTTCTACGGTCAAGTATAAACAAGATGGCTATCTATATTGGCTTTAATAAAAATACGGGGAAACTCAAAAAATAGGCCCCTGTTCAGTCTAGGTTGGATGACCCCCCCAACCAAGAAGGTTGATATAATAACTTTTAGTACTAAGACTTTCCTTTGCAGGTTAGTGCAGGTACCAATAGTAAAGTCTTTTATTTCTTGGTATTACTGTGTAATCTGATATGTATATTTTGATATTGTGTTAGACAAAATACTATACTATACTATAAGAAACTTTTAGGTAGTGCGAAGGTTATTTTTCTTACATTTTTAAAACAATGCCATTTCGCTATACAAACTAGTTAGTTTGCCAATATTCTTTTGCTCCTCAGCTATGGCCCTTATTGTAAAAATCAGCAAGAAGCATACAGATATAACAATATGTATGGCTATTCCTATACATAGGTTAGAGTGGCAGACCTTTGGTTCTCCAAACAGTCACACGTAGTCCTATTAGGTCCGTTGTGATACCACACATGTTCCGTAGAACCCACCTTCATTAGATCTCTGATGGTTAGTGTGGGTACACCGCAGAATTCAAACCAGCCACTACTATTCAGAAATCTGCTCAGTCGACCAAGTTGTAAGTTGCTTAGGTCCCCCAGACTATTGAGAAACGGTTCACCTAGGGCAGTGAACCATCTTCTTGTGAGGCCAGGGCATTCACACAGAAAATGTTGAATACTTTCTTCCTCATCTCTGCATCATCTTCCAAAGAAAGGTAAAAAGACCCTGCCAAGCAACTACCGACCCGTCGCATTGCTTTCAGTAATTTCAAAAGTAATGGAGAAAGCTATTAACCAACAACTCCTAAAGTATCTTGAAGGGCTTAACATTATCAGCGACCATCAATACGGTTTTCGTAAGTCCAGATCAACAGGTGACCTTCTGGCATATGTCACCCATCTTTGGAGCAACACCATCGAACATCATGGAGAATCCCGGGCTGTTGCACTGGACATCTCTAGGGCTTTTGATCGTGTTTGGCACGATGGGCTTCTAAGTAAATTGCGATCCTACGGTATGCCTAATGGATTTTGTTTATGGTTAACCAGCTTCCTTAAGAACCGTTCTCTGCAAGTGGCGATTGACGGGTTTCTCTCAGACACCTTCACCATCAATGCCGGTGTTCCTCAAGGGTCCATATTGTCGCCTACCCTCTTTTTACTCTATATTAACGACCTTCTAGTGAAACCCCAAAATCCAATTTATAGCTTTGCTGATGACAGCACACTTGTCTCATCTTTTACCTTGACTCCCCAAACATCCGCTGCCGACGCACATCTTCGCAGGCAGCATGAAGTATTGCGCCTCAACAAGGACCTGGAAGAAATTTTGGCTTGGGGTGACAGTAACCAAGTCGAATTTAATGCTAAGAAAACCCAGGCAGCAGTCTTCTCCAAAAAGGTTAACATTGCAGAACCGGATATAGTCATGGCAGGACACGCAATTCCCCTGGCACCGTCTATTAATTTGCTGGGGGTCAATCTGGGAGGTAATATGTCTTGGCATGATCACGTTGCCGCAATTGCCAAGACAGCTGCACAGAAACTTGGTGTACTTTTCCGCACCAAAAGGTTGTACACACCTCATCAACTTTTGACACTCTACAAAGCCCAGATTCGACCATCATTAGAATATTGCTCTCATGTCTGGAGCTCTGCACCCAAGCACACCCTTCGGCTACTGGATTCCATTCAAAGGAGAGCCGTTCGTCTGATCGGCGACCCCGAGCTGACCAAGACCCTCGATAGCCTGGAGCATCGAAGACAGGTTGGTGATTTGGCTCTCTTTTACAGATATTTCCATGGCAGGTGTTCGACTGACATTGCCCACTTGATTCTACCTAGAGCAATGCAAAACAGAAATACACGGCGAACCACTGCCGCTCATCCATATGTTGTTCAGCTTAGTACTCCTGGAACTTCATTGTTCAAGAATTCTTTTATCTGGAGAACGTCATCTTTGTGGAATGATCTTCCTGAGATCGTGTTTCCCAATGAATACAATCTTCAACGTTTCAAGACCAACGTTAATCGCTTTTTTCGCACTCGCACCGCTCCCAGAGCGCCTTAAAGGATGTTTCCTACAGTGCAGGTGTTTTACCATAAAAAAAAAAAATCTCTGCAACTTCTGCAGAAGTCGTTAGTGGGTATTTGCATACGTTCGGCATGTCCACCGAAAACTCAATATCCGGTGACAACCGCAGTAATATTTGTCACGTCTTTCCGACTGTGCTTCAATAGCTCTGTGGTTTTCTTTTTGGCAAATCTGGGCCACAGTTGCCTGGATGTACTACATGTTATTAACGCTGTCCATCTTTTCTGTGCAAGCTGCTTGGCCATGTAATCAACCTTGTTTTTGACTAATCCCAGTGGTCTGATGTTCACCGTATTGTCTGCTGGATCAGCTGGCATTCTGGCTCTCTCGTGAGCGCATTGGCAGCCTCATTTCCATCTATACTGGAGTGTCCAGGAACCCAGAACAGAGTAACCCATTGTTGGTTGTTCCTATACTAATCAGATGGTATTGTTAAATGACAACATATTTTTTCAGTGTAAGCTATATTCATAAATTCATATAAAAGAGAACATAACTTCCTGTAAACCTAAAGAATTTTGTTAACAATTCGAAATATTACGAATTATAAAAATTAATTTATTTCTTTACTGGTACTTAGTTAGACGTAATATTAAATTATTAAAATGTGTTTTGTCAAAAACTCGTAACTTTTGTTCTTTGCTGTCTCCACTGCCGGATCACAATTAATTAAATTATAATTTTATTTTTAATGTTATCATTCGATGATTATCTAAAAGGTCGGGAAAACATTCTGCAAAGACTACTTAATTAAAAAAGAAAGAGAAAAAAAATTAAACGAATTAATTAGATTTTTCTTAAGAGGGTACCGGGGAAATGGACTAAAGCATGTTAAATTTTTAAACGCTCGTCAAAGGAAACAGTTGCCTGCTCGTTAGGGAAAAATACTTGAAAATATTAACGAAAGGATAATGAGTCTTTTAAAACAATTTAATTAGATTATATATAATTAAGGAAGTTACCTAAAAAAAAGGTTGAAAGATACTTTGAAGGGCAAGGGTTACTGTGGAATAAAATTGAATAAAGATTTCGAAGGTACCATCGAGAGAAATTAATTTTAAATGTGTCGTTTTTGAAATATTTTTATAAACAACCTGTATAAAATAGATAAACACTATTAGATTCATAATATCTCTAGACGCCTTTTTCATAAATCACACCCAATCCCTTGGTATAAAAAAATATTTTTGACGGTTTTTTGATTTTTTTTCCAGGACCGTAACACTTAATTTTTTTTAGTTTTTAACTTATTACTCCTAAACTACCAAAGCAAAATAAATACAATTTTGGACAACTATAAAGGACTCTATAGTCTATTTCAGAAAGGTGTAGAGTAATAAAATGGGAAATTCCGTCCAGTTCGGCTCAATTTCGGGGTCGGCCATAAGCGCCGGTAAATTTTGTGCATTAAATTATTTATGATAACTAACCAAAAATTTTAGACAATTAGGTTATTAGGATAAAATAGTATTGTTTATAATTCTAAAATTTCAAGTAATTGCTTAAGAGAATTAGAAAAGGAATGTTTTCTGGCCTGAAGTGTCAATCAAATCGAAAAATTGTGTAGTGACTAGTTAGGTAGTAGATTATAAAGTTACGTTTAACAGGTGCCTTGGGGAAAACAAGCAATTATCGACTGGTTAACCACCAAAAGTATTGAATTTGAAGATAATTTGATAAAAAAGGAACTATTAGCTATAACAAATTTAGACAAACATCGTTTTATGAAATATGCCGTGGAAGATATAGCTGAAACACATAGTGTAAGAGCGTTTTCACACGGCACCATATATCGCGCGCGACAAATGGTCGCAATATTGCTTTTACACCAAATTATGTGTTTTCTAATGAGCCATTTTCATACACAAGCGATATTAGAGAACACATAATTTGGTGTAAAGCAATATCGCGACCATTTGTCGCGCGCGATATATGGTGCCGTGTGAAAACGCTATAACTGTGCTACGCACACCGCCATATCATTGCGAACTAAATCCTATCTATAGAACTTATATGAGCGCAAGTAAAAGGAATTGTTGTAAGACACAACACGACATTCAAAATGAAAGACGTTAAGCTTCTGTTTGATCAAGCCATTAAGGAAGTGACACACTGGCGAAAAGCAATCCATCATGCCGTTAAATAAGAGGAGAAAATGTGGGATCTTGACCACCTGATCTATCGGACCGTCGATCCGTTAATTATAACGTCAAGAAGAGATGACAGTTCCTCAGATGACGAGGAGTATTATGAATTTTTTATAATTTAATTTCTGTATAATGCATTTTTTTTATAATGTTTAATAAAAAAAAGTAAGGGTACCTAATACTATGTACCATCGCGCCGATAAAAAACTGGGACAGGAAATTTTTCTATTTTCTCCTAGACTATTAAGAATAATTTTACATCAAGCCTGGTACCAGTAAAATGTCATGAAAATTGGCATGTCAATAAAGATTGTCACTTTATGATTGACTCGTCAAACATACAATCATATATTATTTGTAAATATGCCACAATTAACCCCCCAGCAAAAGGCAATTATTTATAGTCGGTTGCGAGATAATGTTGCTATTAGGGATATTGCAGATGAACTGGGAGTAAGCAAGAATACCGTGCTATTGGCAAAACAAAAAATAGCAAGACATGGGACTATTATTAGGAATGCAGGTTCTGGTCCCCCTAAAATTTCTACTGATGATCATGATAGAAGACTGGTTAATTATCTAAGGGATCATCCCTTCGAAACTGCAATCAAGGCAAAAGAAGAGACGAATTTTCCAGGTTCTGCAAATACCGCTAGAGACAGGGTTCGAAATTCCGATATACGAAGCCGTTGCGCTGCCAATAAAAATTTTTTAAAGGAAATAAATAAACAGGGCAGGTTAGAATTTGCACATGAATATATTAATCAAATAAATTTATGGGAAACAGTTATATTTTCTGACGAGAAAACTTTTCAGTCATGCAATAATGGGAGAATTCGGGTGTATAGGCCTTCCGGCATGCGGTATGATGAGAGATACACCCACAAAACCAACCAAAGTGGGCGTTTCTCCATAAATGTTTGGGGCTGGATTAGCGCTAGAGGACCAGGACTTTGCCAAATCGTCGAAGGAAGACTAACTGCAGCAGTATACGTTAATATACTAAACGAAGTAATGATACCATCGGTAAACGCTGTATACGGTCAAAATTACACATTTCAGCATGATAATGCTCCAATACACACAGCGCGCATTGTACAAAATTTTCTCCAAGAAAATAACATAGCAGTTCTTCCCTGGGCTTCGAAGAGTCCCGATTTGAACCCGATAGAAAACATTTGGGGTGCCATGGTCAAATCTATGTATAAACATGATTTTCAACCTAGAAACAGGGATGAATTACGTCATAGGATAAATCAAGCTTGGGATGAAATAACTGTCGAATTATGTAGAAACTTAGTTTTAAGTATGCCACAAAGGCTCCAAAAAGTAATAAACAGAAATGGTTCTATGACCAAATATTAATTTTGTGTTGTTTTGACAAACTTTGTGTTCGCAATTTTTTTCTTTTTATTAAATGTATTTTATTACCTGTATTAGCTTTATTTATTATTTTGTGGTAATGGTAAATATAATAATTTATAAAATATTTGACTTTAAAAAAATCTAATAAATTTACTTTATCCATATTATATGATGTCTCTCAAATTTAACCACCCCGTATCGAAAAATACAAAACATTCCATTATGTAACCTAGGTTACTTTTTAAATTTTGAATGTTTTTCCTTTTTAGCTCTAGACACCTTTTATAGTCTAGGGGATATGTATTTCTTACATTGTTTTTGTAAATCTCTTGTCCCAGTTTTTTATCGGCACAATAGTACATAATGCACGCCATTTTCAGTGTTTGTGAATGGATAACAATAGGCAAAACCCATGAATTGACCCAAACCTGCACTTGATGAAAAGACAAATTTTTGCAATGAAATCAATGCCAAATTATGAAAGTGGCTTAAATATTCGTTGTGTCATTCTGTAGTCCCTTTGTATACCTAATGTAATTAGTACTCTACACCTTTCTGAAATATACTATAATAGGAACCCAAATATTCAATAAAATACTGGGTGTTCCATTTAAAAAAATACAACTTTTTTTCACACTTTTTTGGGCCATCATGTATATGAAAAAATATTTTCCTGAAATGCACCCTATGATACAGTAGGTATACTAAGTCTGCATATGAATGCAATTCCTAACGTATTTCGTATGGGAGCTATAGAAGCCTAACGCACTTTTGCAGGACCCTGTATAAGACATTTCCATAATAACCTGGATACCATTAGATAAAAAAGTCCTTATATACATTCTGCGAGTTACGACTAAACTTTCAAGAATTGATAAATTTATCTTTTAGGTTATTTGTTAAAAAGCTCTTTTTTCCTTAACGAGCTGGCGATCGGTTACCTAAAAATTACCATACCTCGATTCATTTTAATTTCAAATGTAATTAAAATTGTGGTTTCCTTGAGCCTTTAAAATTTGGGTCACTAATGATTCCATTAATTGATTCTTTAGAATCTTAACAGAAAACAAATTATTTAGCTTTAATTTAATTTTCCCAAAATAGCTATGGGGCAGTGGCGTAGCCAAACTCTAGGGACGGAAGGAGCGCAATCTTTTAGAGGCACTATGTTTTTAATTTTATTGTTATACCTACATTAAGTATTAGGGGGGAGTGAACGGTAGTAGAGTTTTGGAGACATTGTCTTTATTTGTTCTGAATCATTACGTTTCAACTAGTAAGCATCCCCAGTCGTCTTCAGGTGAATACTTTAAACAGACACTAGGGGGGAGTGAAGTTATACTTCGTGACTTTTTTTTTGATATTCAAAACGAAATAGCTGCTTTAAGATGCTTAGCTATTGACTAAGGAGTGTGCAAGAGATAGATTCCTCAGATTGAGGTTTCGAGGTCCTCAAGTGACTCACAAGATACGGAATGAATATTCTGTAATTGATCTAAATGACATAGGTTGCCATGAATTTCGAAACTGTCAATGTCAGCAGACAAATTTTAGTGCAAGTCAAAATATGAGTAAAAAATCGGATGAATCAGATATGGAACTGGATAATACTTCAACTGAAATTATAAATATTGGCAATAGTATTTTTGAATACGTGGAGAAAATATAGTCTGCTACTCTGTTAGAATGAAAATTCGATACACGTGGTTCCTCACGCTCGCTACGCTCGCGTTTGGAATCTTCCACTCGGATCAAATTTTCATTCCAACCTCGTTACAGAATCTACTATTCTCCACGACCATTACTGAATGCAATAATTCCAAAATCATTTTTGATAATAAAATGTAAAAATTCTCGCTCTTGAGTTGGAATATTTATTCTGAAACACTTGCTTCTTATGCGTTTTGCGTGTATTTTCATTCCATAACAAGATACGGAATAAATATTCTGTAATTGATCTAAACGTCATAGGTTGCCATGAATTTCGAAACTGTCAATGTCAGCAGACGAATTTTAGTGCAAGTCAAAATATGAGTAAAAAATCGGATGAATCAGATATGGAACTGGACAATATTCCACCTGAAATTACAAATATTGCGAATAGTATTTTTGGTCGTGGAGATAATATAGGCTACTCGGTTAGAATAAAAATTCGATACACGTGGTTCCTCACGCTCGCTACGCTCGTGTTTGGAATTTTCCACTCGGATCAAATTTTCATTCCAACCTCGTTACAGAACTACTATTCTCCACGATCATTACTGAATGCAATAATTCCAAAATCATTTTTGATAATAGAATGTAAAAATTCTCGCTCTTGAGTTGGAATATTTATTCTGAAACACTTGCTTCTTATGCGTTTTGCGTGTATTTTCATTCCATAACAAGATACGGAATGAATATTCTGTAATTGATGTAAACGACATAGGTTGCCATGAATTTCGAAACTGTCAATGTCAGCAGACAAATTTTAGTGCAAGTCCAAATATGAGTGAAAAATCGGATGAATCAGATATGGAACTGGATAATACTCCGCCTGAAATTACAAATATTGTGAATAGTATTTTTGGTCGTGGAGAAAATATAGTCTGCTACTCGGTTAGAATGGGAATTCGATAGTCGTGCTCCACTCGGATCAAATTTTCATTCCAACTTCGTTACAGAATCTACTATCCTGTACCCTTTGGAAGATATACAGGGTGTTTCGCGGTAGATGGATCGTTAGACCTTTATGGAAAACGGGTAATAAGTTGTTTTCCAAAATTTGATTGCTTATAGATAAACAACCATGGTTTTTAAAATATTTTCAGCAATGCGGCGTTGCCGTTTCTGCCCGAAACAGGTGGCAACATCGTTATTTTAAATGGAACATCCTATATATTATATTATATTTTGTATAAAATGTCATATGTCTAAGTTCAATTGTTTTTAAGATATTGACGTTTAAAATATGCCATTTTTAGACTTTGACAGGCTGTAGCATTGGAACGGCGCATCTTAAAGAAAAATGGTTTTCACCTCCCTATCTTAGTTTTTTATTATCTATCTAAAAGTTACAACTTCCGGTTTAACATGTTACACCGTAAAACAATGTTTTGTTCTTAAATTGTAAATGAACATATGGTAATATTACAATAAATATGTTTGGTTATTTTTGGCCACAAAATATCACAGCGATTTTATTGTGTTGTAGTTTTTGTTAAGTAAATACGTTTTCATCTACCATTTGTAAATTTCTCTTAAAAATCTCTGTAAAATATATATAAAAATTCCACAATTTTAGTAAAACAATGTGCTTTTACATTTTTTTAGTAAAATAATGTAAATTCATTAATAAAACCATAATTATCATTGTTACTTTAATTCTAATTTCCGACACGGTGATATAAATGTCTTCTACTTTCTCCATAAATATAACATGACTTTTACAGTAGATTATTGTACAAAATCATAATGATTGTCATAATTTTAAGATTAATTTAAGGTACTTATAACTACAGCGGTGCCTCAGAGGTGAGGTACTCGACCGTGGCGGTCCTGGTTCGATCCCCGGAGTGGACATATGCATAATAAAAAAAAGTATGTCCGAAATTTAGTGGACAAAAGAATGCAGTATGCTACTAATGATCCCTAATATCGGGACCGAGAAGGGCGTTATGGACCTTTGGGGGCGTGAAAAGGATAAATAGTGCATGCAAGTGGTTCGGATTCCACGTTAAGCTGTAGGTCCCGTCTGGCTGACATTACCCAGACGATAGGGGATACAATGGGCCTTATATAGGCCTAAGTATACAGGCTCTTTCGCCAACCCCAGCAAAAAAAGGTACAACCGCCAGTGAGGTCACTTCATTACAATAAGAATACGGCATTAATTATTGTAAGAATTTTATACACTAAAAAAAACTATTAAAATAAATACTTTTCTTACTATAAATTATTTTTTGTTCTTAGAATCAGGAAACCCTATTATTATTTAAGAATAAGCTAGTATTGGAATCAAGTATACATATTATACACTAACAAAAATTTTATTTAAAAGCCTTTCATACCAGCGTGAAACGCAACATCGTTTTCTGCCTTGTCTAATTGAAAATTCAATACAAAAACTTTACAAAGGGGTTCACAAGAACTTCTAGTTTGGCAGATGATGCCTTATTAAAAATTTATCCGCCATGCAGAACATAAAAATGGAAATATTACGGCTATTCCTGTTAATGTCTTATTTTTACATTAAAATTACAAACGATGCCCCGATATGATCTTTAAAATCTCTACTAACGCCGCGCCACTTAATTCTCGTGAAATTCGTTTTTATACTATTTCGTATATAAAAAAAGACATTTTATTGCCATTGCCAGACACTGTTTGCTCTTAAGGGATGGTAAAACTACTTGAATTAATCGTATATTGAATGAAGAATGTTGAACACTAACATTGTTTTTATTTGTTTTAAACTACAAAGTTTCAACTTGTAAGTATCTCCAGTCGTCTTCAGGTGAACACTGTAATCGTATTATTATTAGTGTTGCTTTTTTTCGTGTAATTCGAAAATTATTTTTCTTGCATTTTTAAATGTTGACCTTTTAAGTCTACCCAAATTAAAAATTAATCCACGAAATTCTGTAAACCCGCCTAAACCCACTTTAATCAAAAATGGAACGAGCAAACGAAACTTTAAAAATGTATTTTCTCTAAAATTCAATTCGTGAAAAATTACTAAGGTAAAAGGAGCGCAAAACAAGATTTACTGCCAGACTTTTGTTTGATAAATCGTCAGACTTTTGTTCTGATTACTAGAGACTGGTCCACAAAGGACTTGGAAAAATAAGATATTGGAAAAGATTCGTCGGGAAACAGTAGGTATTTATCAATGAAAAATTTTCGACCGTACCAAATGAAGCTGAATATATGTTGAAAAATAGATTTCTCCTCGTGGATAAAAAGTTTCTTTTTTGTTCCGCTGACAAAGGTCAGTCAGCCAATAAGGCTTTAACGATCGATCGAGAGATTATTTGTTCTTTCTTGGTTAATAAAGCCGCAGGAGAAATTGTTCGAGTTGACTCTAAAAACTGGCCTAGTATACTTACCATACCAGAATCTTTTCGTTTCCGTCACAAGAAAAGTTAGTTAAAATAGCCTCAAGATGACATTTAGTAACGGATACTATATTTTATTGCTATTGGGTACTAGTCACTTTTATAACTAGCAAACCAATGGCGGCTCGCGATCTTAAAAAAAGGTGAAGAGCTAGGTATAGTGTGGTACTTAAACAGATATTGACTACAAACCCGTGTAACAAAACGTCTATCTTATCCTCATCTGTCCAACGACTGAATGGAGTTTCTAACAAATTACAAACTATGTCATTAATTGGGTTCATTTTTAAAATACACAACTAAGTAGGTACGTACACTACTGAATTAATTGATAAATGAAAACAAAACTCTTTAATCCCACAGTAAATCACGTAAAAACGATATCTATAACCGTAAGTTTCGCGAAGCCTCAAAATACATACATACCTTAAGGTTAGGCGAACCAATGCTAAAACAATTGAGCATACGACTGATCTATTTTTACATTGCCCTTCATCATAATGCAAATTGTTACACGCTCTTTGCGTGACTAACGTCACGTAACCATAGCAACGGTGAATATCAAAGTCATGTTGGGGCGTTGGTCTTCACTTGCTTTGAGCTAACGGTACGGTCGGCTGGAGAGCGCCAAAATGCACGAGTGTTTATAATTATTGTCCATCGGAGTTAGTCGTGGCCCTATTATGCATGGCTATATTTGGATTAAATTAATATTATTAATTCGAACATAAGTATTTTTTAAGGGCTAAAATGGTAGCTGTATTGGTATATTAATATTTAATATTGTCGAAAAAATTTCCTCCTGGTTTTATTTATTTTTTACTAAAACTGATGAGCCGCCACTGTAGCAAATTATCTGTATGTTAGTTGAAATAGTATGTTTGTTGCCAATACTAATTCTGTTGTTAATAATTACAAGAATTATAGTAATATTTTCTTGACAGTCTTTATTAGTAGGTACTAGTAACTTATTTTATTATTAGAGAAACACACAACAACAAACAAAAACTTTGGAATTATGTTAGGACATTTTATTGGAGTTTTATAGTAGTTTTATAATATTTATTGGTTTGATAAATATAATTTGGTATCCAGTGGCGACTCGTCAGGTGAAGTAGGTGAAGGAGCTCTTCACAAAAAAAAAAAAAATAAAACCAGGAGGAAAATTATTCGACATACATATTAATGTGCCAATACAGCTACCATTTTAGCCCATAAAAAAATAATTATGTTCGATTTAATAATATTAATTTAATCCGAATGTAGCTATGCATAATAGGGCTACGGCTAACTCCGATGGTCGATAATTATAAACATTCCTGCATTTTGGCGCGCCTCAGCCGACCGTGTCTATTAGCTCAAAACAAAGGAAGACCCAACGCCCCACATGGCTTTGATATTCACCGTTGCTATGGTTACGTGTCATCAGTCACGCAAATAGTATGTAACAATTTGCATTATGATGAAGGACAATTTAAAAATAGATCAGTCGTTTGCACCATTGTTTTAGCATTGGTTTGCCTAACCTTAAGGTATTTATTTTGGGGCTTACGGTTATAGATATCGTTTTAACATAATTAAAAAGTTTTTATTTTTCAGTTAATTCAGTAGTGTACGTACCTACCTACTTATTTGCGTGTTTTAAAAATTAACCCAATTCATGACATAGTTTGTAATTTGTTGGAAACTCCATTTAGTCGTTGGACAGATGAGGATAAGACAGACGTTTTGTATACGGGTTTTTAGTCAATGTTTGTTTAAGTACCCGCACTATACCTAGCCCTTCACCATTTTTTAAGACCGCGAGCCGCCACTGCTAGTAACTTATTTCATTGTTAGAGAAACACACAACAACAAACAAAATCTTTGGAATTATGTTATGACATTTTATTGAAGTTTTATAGTAGTTTTTTAATATTTATTGGTTTGATAAATATAATTTGGTATCACTGAAAACAGAAAGATATGTTAAGCCCTATACAATCTAATATATTTTTTTATATATTTCAGGTATGTAGATATGTTAATATGCCATAAATTTAAGAAGAGTGATCATCTTGACAGAATTAGATGTGGGTATGTAAATTCAACTTTTAAATATTATCTTTTAAAATAACTATTACGTTTTATTATAGCAATTTAGTTAGATCTTTTTTAAGTATTTGATCCTCCATGGGAAGCAAGATATTTTAATACAAGTAAATATATGCCTTTATAGTTACAAATTCATGCATACTAATAAGATTATAAAATCATAAATTCCGTCTTAATTTTACGACTTTTTTTTATGGTTAATATATAAGGCCTACGGTTATGACTTTAACTTTGAAAATGAATTTGCGGCCGCAAAAATATTAAAAATTTTATGATTTGTAATGTAAAGCAAACTTTATATTCGTAATTCGTTTCCGGCAGTAGCGGCCCTTGTTAAAAATTTTAAAATGTTCTAAAAATTTTGTAAAAAAAAACACTTACCTATAATTTTACTACTTACTTATAGATTAAGCTTATCCTACTTTCTTTTCTGTTAGCAAATTTTGTGATCACTCTAATTAAAATTGTCTATTTTGGAGATTAACTTTTCACAATATGAAGATGGATTTTAGAGTTTTCGTTTCTTTTTATCTTCAAACTCAAGTGCTATAGATCGGTGACTCCTATTTCCGTCGAAGCTTTACGCCACCAAAAAGTAAGCAGGGAAAACAGTATAGGTACACCAGATTTTTCACTAATAATATCTGTTATTGGTCTACATTTTCCTTTCAATTCGACCTTTTCATCATATGAAAGACCACTTCCATATTACACAGTTAATAATTGTCAGCGATACACAAAAACAGAATCACATGCACGCACTATAGTATTGTTTTTGAAATCGACGTAAACTAGAAAGTCGCGTAAAAATTCGATACAAATAACCGGTAATAACCAATACTGCGTTGGACTAAATGCCGCGAACTCTCTACTTAAATCACAGCTTTATTTTTTTAGACGGGCATGGGAGAAGCGGAGTACCGCGCGGGTGTTTCAACAAACTCGACGAGCACGTTCGTGTGCATTTGATCAGCCAGCAGTGTGGAAAAGAGATTTTCCGCAGCTTGTTAAAAATTCAAAAGTGTATATTATTTAAAAAAATAGTCCTACAGAATTAGTAAAAAACATCGAGATTAATGCCAAAACACAAACGACAATTTTCATTTTTTACAAATATCTTCCTAATAGCAACTTTGAAAATTTCTTAAATGTATGTTATAGTCAGATCTGGTCTTAACGTGCGGGTCCAAAGGTCACTGATCATATGCGTCAAATCAGACAACACAGAGGCTATCGAAATGATGTGAGATTATTTACAAATATACCGAAGGAAGGAAAAATAGTTTTATTATTTTAGCTATCGCGAAGATAGCCACATATACCTAATATTATTAGTTTTGTAAAAATTATGTACAGGGGAGTTGAAAAAGTTACAAAAAAATTATATAATCGTTAATTATATACCTACTATACCCTTTAATTAAAAACGACAATAATAAACAGTGCAATTTATTTTTTACTACTAAAACCTAAAAATACAATGGCATTTACTCTGATAAACTATTTCGATAATGAAAGAAAAAGTGGAAATTCGCAAACCAATATGCAGGAAACCGTAATGAAAACACTGGGAATTAGTTTAAGGACTATGCAGAATAATGTGCATGAAAAAAAAGCATAATATAATACCCAAGAATACTAAAAAATGTAAGCGAAAAACACTGTTTATAATTATAGCCTAAAAACTCTCATCGTCACTTATAAAATCTGAAAAGTCCTCGTCATCTGAGTCGTCTTCGAATGGAGGGAGTCTTTTTTATAGCGAAAACCTAAATTTTTTAATAATTTTGATAACGCTTCAAGTCCAATTTCCAAAACACCCCGAATTTTTAATGTTTTTTGTAAAACTGGAAGAGTTACATTGGGTTTTGATTTGTATAAATCGTAAATCACATTTCGAACTCCAATTTTAATATTTTCGCTTACATCCTCAGTCTTTGGCTTTCTTCGTTTACACTTTTTAGTATTCTTGGGTATTATGTTATGTTTTGTTTCATGCACAATTTTCTGCACAGTCCTTAAACTAATTCCCAGTGCTTTAGATTAAGTACCATTTTTTTTGATTGGGGATGCAAAAACCCAGAAAATTGTTTCATTCTGTCACAAACTGTCAAAGTCACAAAACTGGCATATTTAAAATAAAACGTAGCTGGTGCTATTATAAGCTTTTTTAGAATCGCTGGAAAGTAAATACATATCTTTTTTTTTTCATGTCAAAATGGAATAAGTCTGTCTCATTTATCTTACGTATTTTAATTAGAGGGTAAAATTAAACGCAAGTAAAGAAAACAAAAACTGAGAGTATGTCTTTCTTGAATCGTATGACCCGCACGATAAGACCAGATCCGACTATAGTAGACTATAAATTGTGCAATGTTGCCGCCGTTCTCATAGATAAAGATTGAAGGTGTTATTATTAGGGTAAAAACGTTGCTATTTAATTAAAGTAGGATTGCATTATCTTTTAGAACACATGGTCTACAAAACTGCATTGAAAAATACAGGCTCGTAATTAAAAAAACATACCCGATGGTGGTACTCGAAAGACGAAACGTCATTTTCAATTTCTTATAACAAGTCATGGAAAATAAAAAGTGGCAATGAAAATATGATATTATGTTTTGACTATCTCTTTAAATACAGCTGGGAATAAATAAATTGCAAAGCAAGAGTTTTAGATTTTTTCCGAATATCTTCGGAAGTACTCGGAATTTTCCAAATTGGTTGATGGCTTGTTAGTCGTCTTGAAATTGCACAACTTTGCCCCAATTTAACATTCGCTGTAGAACTTACCATTTACGAGATCCCCATGGCAAGAGTTGAATTTATAACACCCTGTATAAGTGTTAATACCGACTGGATATGTCTTTAGGGATTTAATTTTTTATACTAATATATTTTTTTTGGTTTTCTTTGGCTTAAAGGAGGTAATTAAATAAAATTAAGTAGTTAAGGATATATACAGGGTGCTACAAATTCGTTTGCGTGCAAGGGAATCTCGAAAATGGTAAGATATACGAAGATGGTTAGATTAAGTCAAAGTTGCATATTTTGGGACCTAATAATTTAATGAAAGAAAATACCTTCGGAGATATCTGAAAAAAAAAGCGAAAAATTAGTTTTGGTTTTTAGTTTTTGGCACCTTTATTTTAAACTTGGGGAAAAAACACTTTTTTATAGCAGTTTTTGACGTTTAACAAGATGGCGTTATTAATTTTTAAATTCGACGTCTCGTTATTTAGATACCAACCTCAAGTCAATCAGCTATTTTTTTACCATATTTGCATGTACGACCTCTTATTCTGTTCAGAAATGTTTAAGATTTCAGAATCTTGCACGTAAAGATACACAGTGCTATTCAAAACGGTTCCAGTTTTAAAGCTTACCCAAGTTGAGGTGTGTCCGCCATTTTATTTTTCAATAAATGAAAAAGGTTAGATTAGCGGTCTCTCTTGATTCATCGTCTTAATAAGATAAATATCAATAAAATCGGCCCATAAATAGAAAAGTTATTATGAAAACAAAAGTCCTTTTTTTTAATAACCCTTAATATTATTTTTTCTACTCCCACATGGAAATTTGCTGTTTCCTTTACACTTAAGTGGCCAGTAAAGTAGGCTATTCCAGTTAACTGTGCGGCAAAATTTTATTACAATCCTGACCTGACCAATCACAGTAATCAATTATAGAGAAGCCATTATTGTTCTTAAAAGTACTGACCAATCACAGTATATTATTTTTACTGAGGCTCCGCCTTCTTTTTCAAGACACTAAATTATATAATTTAAATGCATATGGACAATTTGTTATTAATTTGTTCAATATAATAAAATCTAGACGCATTTATAATAGATTTATCAATAATGCAACCTGCTGAATGTGCATAGAAAATTAATTTCATGTAGCATCATTTATCAGTTGGTTTTCCCATAATTAGTTTAACGTTTCGATAGTCGAGAGGTAGAGCGTTTTACTATGGATCCAATGGTCGTGAGGTCGAGCCTGGCAACCTGAAAACTTTTTTTTCCATTTTTTAGCATAAGGTTTGTAAGTTTGGTCGTAGAAAAAATATACTGTTCAACTCGAGTGGATTGTCCATATTGCCTACGGCGTCGTGCTCAATTTACTTCCTCGTGCGATATGGACATCATATCCACTCTTGTTGTACAAACTACTGTTATACTTTTGTAGCGTATTTGAGATCGGGTTTATTTTAAATTAAATATTTAATTCAGCAAAAAGACGACACAACAAGATCCAGCTTTCCCGTATAATTTATATTACAGGAGTTGCACAGAATTCGGTATATTTAACAATTTATAACACGGAGCAGGCAATTTACACCCATTAACAAGCTTATTTATTATTAAAATTATACGTTGATGTTATGTTTCTATGAATTATATACAACTATTATTTTCAATCTGCCATGCCAGGCGATATTGTTAGGAAATTCTTAGTGACAAAGGAGGAACGGGGCTTATTGTATGAAACATTCACCTCAATTAATGTTTCATATTAAACCAAGAAGGATCAATATACCACCCATTATCTTCCGATAATACCCCCATATAATACATGGCGCCTTCGTTACGAATATTGATACTAAAAGGATTAAGAGGGTACGTTTTCTGGGATCAGGCGTTACAAACAATAAACAGCTTTTAACTGACGATGACGGAGCGTATGCAACATCAGTCAAAATTGTGTTTTATAATAATGCCAAAATGATGTTTACAAAACTTTGTTTTTGTTATGCAGGTTGTCAATAAATCTGAAAATTGCAAACATTCCAAAAACTACTAATTATAATTTTTTGAAAATTGACACTGTTTATAGTATACCGGATGTTGCATCGTCGAGCGGGACATAGGAAATCCCATGTAATTTTAAATGGGGTCAATTATTGGCTTCCCTAATTATTTTAGAGAAAAATTCTATTTAGGTTTATTAAAGAGCACTAAAACCCACATTCAAAAGAATAACTTTAGATATTTTTGTTAAGCCCGTTTACGGGTTATCGCCGATTTCTTTTTAACTATTTCTCCTTTTTATGGCCCCGTATTTGCGGGCACCAGTCAAGGTAAAAGATGACTGTCAAATAAAGTTGTCATTTTGAAATGTGTGCTTTATTGTTATAAAAACTCGTACATCGAAAATATTAGCCATGAATTACACTTCTGAAGAAAAAATATTGATAATTAAATGGTATTATCAAGGAAATAGTTATCAAAATGTGTCAGACATGTTTGCTGCTCTGTATCCGAATAGACCGATACCTGCAAAATCTACAGTCGAAAGGACTATCAAGAAATTTGAGACAAAAGGCACTGTAATAAATAACTGCAGATGTGAAGAAAGGCAGGAACGAAGAAGAGATGCAAGAAATGATAGGGACTTGCAAAGGCAGAAACAAAGAAGAGATGCAAGAAATGATAGGGAAGTTTTATTGTGCGTGGAAGAAAATGATGGGAAGATCAGCACAAGGAAACTTGAGGATGACATAGGATTAGATCACACCACAGCGTTACGAGCTTTGAAACGACATAAATATTATTCATACAAATATGAAAAGCACCAAGAGCTAAGAGATAGGGATGAAATACGATGACAGGAGTTTTGTTTTGGTATGATTGAAAGAGCAAACATGAAATTGAATGAAAATGAATGAATTTTTTTTTAAATATTTGTTTCACTGACGAATGCACATTTACCTTAAACAATGAACCCAATGTTCAAATTTATCGATATTGGAGCAAAGAAAACCAACACAGGTTTGTCGAAACAAGGACGCAATATCCACAAAAAGTTAATGTTTGGGCTGGGATTTTCGGAGAAAATATTATCGGGCCATTATTTCTTACACGAAATTTAAATACAGAATATTTTTTGAAACTACTTGAAGATCATATTTTACCTACTTTACATGATGCCGCCAGGGAAAATCAGGAGGTTTAGTACCAAATGGATGGCTACCCGGCACATAGTACCCTGGCTGTCCGGGAATATTTAAACCGTGCTTTTAATGGAAATGTTATTGGCTTAAATCATACAGTAAATTGGCCAGACAGGTCTCCTGATTTATCGCCAAAAGATTTCTTTCTCTGGGGCCATTTAAAAAACAGGATATACAAAGATAAAAAAATACCCAAATCTAGTAGTGTTAAAAAATGCTATTTCTGCCGAATGCAATAGAATTTCAGTTTACCAACTAGCGAATGTATGAAGAGAAAATTTTATGAACGCCTCGGTTATTGTCTAGTAGTCAATGGAGGAATATTTGAACATCTTCTTAAATCCCAAAGTTCTAACAATTTAATAGTACCTACCTATTAATTAGTAAAATATTGAAACATGTAAAATATCATAATTAACCTTGTAATTGGATACTTTATTTTAGTTTTATTCAGATTAATTTGTACTTATAAATACACCTTTAATATTTTCGATGTACGAGTTTTTATAACAATAAAGCACACATTTCAAAATGACAACTGTTTTTGACAGTCATCTTTTACCTTGACTGGTGCCCACAAATACGGGGCCATAAAAAGGAGAAATAGTTAAAAAGAAATCGGCGATAACCCGTAAACGGGCTCATCAAAAATATCTAAAGTAATTCTTTTGAATGTGGGTTTTAGTGCTCTTTAATAAACCTAAATAGAATTTTTCTCTAAAATATTTAGGGAAGCCAATAATTGACCCCATTTAAAATTACATGGGATTTCCTATGTCCCGCTCGACGATGCAACACCCGGTATTATTAACCAAGGTTTCGACAAATACTATTATTGACCGAGCGACGCTGCGCTCCTCGGGATTTAAGACGTGAGGGCAATAATAGTTGTCTAAACCGTGGTAAATATATTATTTTTTCCACTACTAACACATTTACAACATTAAATTATTAATTAAAGTTAACATACCTTCTTAGGGTTGCTTTGAAATTTGCAGCATTTTTTTTTAACTTGTCATATGGCATTCTTAGTTGTCAGTATTTGTCGATTCATAAAAAAATTCTAGTCTTTTTGTTAAAATAAGCGAAGAAACTATTACTAATACGTGCACTCCTCCAGAAATGAGGGTGGAAGCACAATAAATTAATGATGAGTTGCTACCCCAAAAATCTAAGTTTTGTATTTAAAAACCTACTCCGTATTTAAGGGCTGGTGCCAAACAAAGAAAGCTGGAATACCTGGTGGTCTAAACATGACGTTTTCATATATTTTTAAAATAAAAAAAAGGTCGAGTTGCCTGTTTTATATTGTTTTTGCCAGAAGCCTCTATTATTGACCGTGGTCAATAACGACGGTAAATAATAGAGGCTTCTGCAAGACGTAAAGAAAAACGATTTCTAAAGTTAATAATCGGTCAATAATGAGTGATTTTAAAGTTAGTAGTGGAAAAAAATAATTACACTATTTATCGTTGGCAATTTATTATAACAATACAGGGTGATTCCTAAGTTGATACTTCTTTTTTAGCTGTGTATAGAAGGCATTAAAATAAACAACATTTTCAAATACTTTTTTTCAAAAAACTTAAAGATAGGCGAGCTATAGAAGTAAAAAATCTAAGTGCAGGCCTGGTCATTAACACTTAGCCTGTTGTACTTTATGTTGTTTTGTCTTATTAGTTATGCCATTTACGGGTCGGTGGTCAATCTGCTGCGGTGTGTTTTTTTGAAGCAAGTTAATTTTAAATTGGTGACACGTGAAAATGGTAAAATTTGAGATCAATGAACTAGTAGATATGGTTCTAATTTACGATGAGTGTCGTCAAAGTGCGGCTGATGCCCCGAGATTATACGCAGAACGCTTTGACTGTATGGCACTCCATTGTTAAAATTGTACTGAATTCCTCAATGCAATAAAATGCGATTAACAAAAAAAATTTAACATAAGAAGAGTAGCGAATAAAAACGGTCGAAACCTCTTATTGGAATGCACTTTAGAAGCAACGAAAACTATCAAATAAGGAATGCTAATTATCTATTTTTATCTTGCTCTTTGTGTTAGGATCCATATCGATATCTAGTGAAAAAAAAACTTTTACCTTTTTATTTAACCGCAACAAGAAGCTTAAATATTGATTTCTAGCCACTATAATCAATATGAAAATATTTACCTTATAAATACGGTTTGCACGGTTAAACGAAATATCAGAAAACAACAAAACTGGATTATCCCGTTAACAATCAAACTATTAAAAAGACATTAACGCCGCGCCGCATAGGGTACAGTAAAGCTATTTTATATGCTTCGTGACGCGAAATAACTTTTATTGGGTTGAGAGGTGCGAGAAAATTTGCTGACTCGCTGCGTGCTGGACACGCGAAATCGTTTGGAATAAATTAGGAAAATTTCGGACCAAGTTACATTTGGAAAAATGGGGAAATTTGATGTATTTGAAAAATTGGTCGTTTAAAATAAGACAGGAATAGTTATTTATTATACGGCGAGAGCTAAAATCTAATATTTTTCTTTTGTATAATACACTATTTTTTTCTGTGACGGGAAAAACGACGATATTATTACAATATATTAAAGTCAGAAAAGTATCGATGTGAAATTTGACTTTTTAAACTAGTAGGTAGGCTGTTTTACTTATAGCGACAATTGGACCTGCGTTTCTAAGGAAACCTTTAAAATAATCAAATATCTGTCAATTTAATTCCGTGATTTAATATAAAAAGTAAGAACTTCAGTGGCTATTTAGTAGTTATTTTAAATAATATAAAATTTAAAATGTCTGATTCTGAGTTTTCTCTGACTCCATCGGAATTAGTAGAAGCAGCGAAAGTAGCGTCACAAAAATTATTGCCAGCTAAATCGCGCAAAATTTACGAAAACGCGTTTTCAAGATTTATGGAATGTAAGATGATGTGAGACGGTGTTATTGGCCTATTTTTCGGAACTGACACAACAACAAAAGCCATCAACAGTGTGGTCGAATTATTCAATGATTAAAAGTATGTTACAATCCAATAATAATGTAAATAAAAATCAGTTTTATAAGGTACCTACCCCAAACAGTAGCTAATTTTCTTCAACTTGAAAATGTTACCTTATACACGGGTCATTCATTTCGAAGATCGTCTGCTACACTTTTGGTTGAATCTGGGGGAGACTTGTTGACACTCAAGAAACATGGCGACTGGAAGTCATCAACGGTCGCTGAAGGGTATGTTGATGAATCGGTAGCACACAGGACAGAAATAGCTAATAAAGTGTTTAGAACCTGTGGCAGTGCTAAAAGAACACCCGATTTGCGACCAGGTACATCAACGGCAGTTGTATCCATGGTAGAAAATATACATAATTTCAACACGAGAAAATTCGACTGTACCGAATAGTAAAATGAAAATGTCATGCATGCGATGCACATTTATTAATTGTACTTTTTGATTTAAAGAAAATGTAACTTTTTGTATAATAAAATATTCTAAAATTAAATATCTACTTTTACATGTGTATATTATATATATATATGTATATTATATAAAGTGATTACTTTTTTCCCGGGGAAAAAGTAATCACATCGCATTTTTCCCGGAGAAAAAAGTAATTTTACAAAAAGTGACATTTTATTACCTGTCAACAGAGATAAAATGTCAAACTTTTTTCCCGTCATAGAAAAAAGGGAATTTTTTTGGTGAAAATAAATATCGCGTCAATTTTTTTTTGAAGCTCTTTATACAATCTTCGTACTTTAATAGTAGATTGGATGTGATGTCCATACTGCACGAGGAAGTAAATTAAGCACAATATGGACAATCCACTCGAGTTGTACAGTATATTTTTTCTATGACTCAACTTCCGAACTACATAATAAAAATTATTTAAATCAGGCATCATAACTAGTCTCTTTAGTTGGCTGTGAACTTGTGGAAGATAATAAAAAACAATTGAACAAAAATTAATTTCGTTGGCAAATCCATGGGCCAAATTACACTGTAACATATTTACCAATTTGGGCCATTTCTTTTTATTATATTCCTATAATATATCGGGTGTTTCAGAATAAGATGCTGATCCTTAACGGTGTGAATCCTTAGGTGATTTTAAGAAGAAAAGTTCAAATTAACATAATATATCCTTAACCTATTAACTTTCGAACTACAGGGCGTTAAAGTTTTAAGAAAAAAATAGTTTTTCTATCATAACTCTAACAACTTTCTAGATATTTTTATGATTTTTTCACACATGCCCGCTAAGTATCAATAGCCATTTTTTGGTGTAGAAAAATTTTAAAATTTTTTAGTCAGTGGCGTTCTGAAAGGGTTTGCACTAGACATTTTGGAAAAATATTATGTACGCCACTGCTTTTTCTCAAGATTACTTTTCTTCTTAAAATCACCGTTGAGGATCAGCATCTTATTCAGAAACACCCGATATAATAATATATTTACACAAAATTTAAATTAAAATATACATGTCTATCTTCCTCACAATCGGCCTTTTGCAGAATAACAGACAAAAGGCGATATATTTATTAATAAAAATGAACAATTTATTTTCTCAGCTAAACCTAGTTTGAATATATTGTTTTTCTAAAACACACAGAGGAAAAAAGGGGTTCTTCGGTTTTTTTTCTGCTTGCGTAGGAATTATTGCTCCAAAAGTACAACAAAATAGCTGTAGAATTGGTTTTAAACAGTTAAAATCGGCGTTTGTACATTAATATGAGTTTTTAACGTTCGCTATGGTAAAGTTTTTCAAAATAATCGCCAACTTACAAACTAGCAACACTGTTAACGTAGAAAGAGAAGTGACAATACTGTAAGAAGAAATAACATAACCTTAAAACCTTTAGAAAACAATGTAATTATTTTTTTTCTAGAAATCTTATAATTTCCTCTGTTTTATCTGGTTTTATGTTCTCATCTTCAACTTCCACCATTTAAGGAAGATTTTCCAGTTATTTTTCTAAATCTGTTGCGTATAATAAAAGTTTTAATGTCGATTGGGGTTAAATCCCCGTTCTAAATATATCTGAAAATATCACGGTGGACAAATATTTGCATGGCTAAAAATCAACCAAGGTTAGTAAAAAATGTTTATTTTGTAGGTAAATAGTACATTTTATGATTAAATCTTGTAGTAATTGTCCAGAAATAAGTGGAAAACTGGAGATTTTTGGAATAAGAAAGTGTATCTGTGCACAAGTATTTAGTTCAGTCAGAAAATAACAATAGTTCCGTAAAAATTTATTTTGGTTTTATACCTTCAGTTTTCGCACCATTTCGTGCACTCTTTAGGAAAAATTTTATGTGCATAGACTCTCGAATAAAAGTTTTAAATTAAATTAAAAAAAAAAATATTATCTGGCAGATTTGCTTATTTTTGAAGTATATTCTTAACCTCACTTCTGTCAAGTGTCAGAAAGCGAAGAAAATTTACAACGTGTAGATTTGGTTTCTTTGTAATTGACCAACACAATATAGAACACGGAAAATAACTATAACTGTAATATCACTGTACGTGCGAATGTGTACGTCTTTTTACCTGACCGCGCAACCCTCTTATTGTACTTCGAGGATGACTGACTCTTCTTTCGCGCGGATCACATCAGCAACAGTGCTGGCGATGTTGCTAATTTTACCACTACTTTAAATTACTAACTTATAGTTATCTTGACAAGCAGATTCCTAAGCGACAGCAGCAAGTAGCAAAAGGATTTTGTTATAGTAACGTGTTAAAAAAGAAACAATCGGCTTATTATTAAATATTTTTACTATTTTGCAGGTAGTAAATAATACGGGCTAGCCTTAGTCAGAAGTTCCCTCTTTCATTGAGAAGATGATGGAAGCGTTTTTCCTCGGCAACGATTTTTCAACCAAATTTTCTTTAATTCAACTCTCTTGCTTCTTCCCCCCGTACTGCAACGACTTTATTCTAATTAAATATAGGTAATTATTGTTTATCTTCCAAATATATGTCAATATTGGTATTTGTAACAGAATATTGCCGTAAGTTTTAAATAACAAAAAATATATTGATATTGGATTTATAAATTTATTGTTCTTTATTTTATCAGAATTTAGCTTAAGCAAGCAAACCATTCTCAGCTTATACGTTCATCGATAGCCAATATTTATTTTACTTTTATCCCGCCTTTTTTCTCACTTAAGGGACATATGAAATAAAAATGCAGCACTCAAAATTACATTTTCTCCCAGCTGGACCAGAGTAGGTATTTCTTTCATCCCTCCGTCTCTCTATTATTCCGTTTTCAACTTGGATTTTCTACGATTGCTCCCCATAGTCCCCTTCCAGAAGATACTATAAATATTGATACACTTTTTACTGACCTTTAACGAAAATATATATGAAACGGTTTAGTTTTTTCCCTTTGGAATATAACACGCCTAGAACTTGTACGAGGTGTTTCATAATGGATGGTTATCATCATTTTAAAAAAAAAAAAAATTGGTATCGCATTTTTAAATTTATTTTCCATATCTTACTTGGTACATCGAAAAAAATGATCATCATATACCGGGTAGTGCATCGTGGTTAGAAACATAGAAATTCCCATGCAAGTTTTAGACTGTTGACTTTAGAGCGGGGTTGTAGGGAGACTTTTTTTGTGTGCACATGCGGAGTTTAAACAACCCGATCGTAACTTATTTGGATAGGATTGCGGATGGTTTTTTATTGGCATTCAACAGGTGATGCTGCGGACACCAGCATTGATTGGACTTGTCAACCTGTGATTTGTCATTGTCAAATGTAATTTGCAAACGGTAGACTTTTTAAAAATCTTCAACAGGTATATTTTACACTGGACTTAAGTAACTAATATTTTCAAATAAAACAAACAGTATCTTCAAGAGGGATATTTTAATAGAAAAAGAATTATTTTACTTACAATGAAACCTATTAAATAGTATTAAAATTATCACGAATTATTGCTAAACAGGGAAAGAAAATAAGGGTGTTAAAAATAAACAAATGTTTATAAAAAAATTTAATAATTTTAATTTAAGAAAACTGTGCAATCATTTGAAATATTGTTAATTCTTAATTAAATGTTCGAATAAACTGCCATTTGCTGCTAAATAATATCCTAAACGATCATAAAATTCTCTACGAACATAAGCGAGTTGGTACTGGATAATTCTTTCAGATTTCATTTGACAATGACAAATCACAGATTGACAAGCCCAATCAATGCTAGTGTCCGCAGCAGCACCTGCTAAATTAAATGAAAAACCAACCGCAATCCTAGTCAAATAAGTTAAGATAGGGTAGTCCAAAATTGTTCACACTCCGCATGTGTACTTACTACACAGAGACCCTCAAAAATTTCTCTACAACTCCCCTCTAAAGTCAACAAGGGAGCAAATAATTGGACAGTCTAAAACTAGCATGAAATTTTCTGTTTCCAACCACGATGCACCATCCGGTATACATATATTTGGTTAACAATATAGTAATGCTTAGTATAAACACAGCGATACATATTGATATCACAACTACATAGCTTTTGCTAAATTATTTTTGTTACTGTTACTATAACAATATCCTTTCGGGCGAAACATGAAACATGTAACGAAAATAAACAGACAGAAAAATATTTGAGGTTAGGTTAACACCAATATATAAAAGTGCTGTTTTTATGTTTTTAAATTTTTATTGTTGATACCTATGCTCTGCAGGACTGTCTAAAGAGACAGTGCTGCTTACCTGGTAAAGAACAGGTCATAAGCCGCCACTGGTTGCAGCTTTAGTTATTAGATAACAATGTAGGATTTTTAACAATATCTTTATTTTCTTAATACTGCTGGTGTCAACAGAAATATGTTTTTTACATTTTTGTTCGGCATATTACTTTTTTCAAAAACAGGAGAATAAAGTGGCTATGTAATATACCTACTTGAAATGGTCCCAAAATCATATTAACTGTAAATAATTTTTTCAGTTCCTCTTTCTATGCCTCTCTCACGAAGTCGAAGTGGGTATACGTGTAAAATATTAAACCGTATTTTTGGAGGCTAAATTGGAATTTCTCTGTTTGAAGAAGCGTTTGTAAGATGCCCGTGTACTTATTAAAATAATAATAAGCTTGTTGGTCTTATTTCATTTCCTTGTTTTTTGGCTGTTTTGTTTTAAAGCAAATTTTTAATACCGCTTTTATATAAAGATGCTAGACCGTTAAAAATTATGTAGGATACTATTAAATATTCCATAAACGGGACAGATACACAGAGATGTACGTGTGCATCAACACGCGTTCATCATCTGTATGTGGATGTAAATATTGCACACGCTTTCAAGGAAGTCAATACAATAATTTACTTCGTGCGTCAACGAGCGTTGATGCACGCGTACACAAGGAAGTAAATTGAGCACGACGCCGTAGGCGAAGTGCTCAAACTTCCGAGCGCAATATAGACAATCCGGTAGAGTTTGTATAAACACCGAACAAATCCTTTTTTTTTGTGCAAAACAAAACGAAAAACCTTACCTTAAAACGATTAGTTGGAATTAATTTTTTTCTAAAAATGTTACGTGTACTTAACTACTTAAGAAAAATTTAGTTATTATTTTTCTATATCTGTTGCATATAATAAAAGTTTTAAGGTCGATTGAGGTTGATCCCAGTTAAAATTATATCAGAAAACATCGTGGTGGACAAATATTCGCATGGCAAAAAACCAAACAAGGCTATTAAAAACGTTAATTTTGTAGGTATGTAGTACTTACATTTTATGCATTAAATCTTGTAGTAATTGTCTAGAATGAGACATTTTTAAAGTAAGAAAGTGAATCTGTGCACACATTTTTCGTTCGGTCAGAAAATATCAATAGTTCGGTAAATATATGTTTTGGTGTTATACCTTTAATTTTCGCACCATTTCGTGCACTCTTAAGGAAAAAATTGTATATAGACTCTGAAATAAATGTTGTAATTTAAATTAAAAAAGAACAAATTTCTTTTGACAGATTTGCATATTGTGTCTAATCTGGAGAATTCATAAATTTAAAGGAGGGGATGTTGATCACGGCATTGCCACAGGGCGCAAGTCAGTAGGTAAACACATTTCATGTAAACTTGAAGAAATAGTCCATACTTAAAGTGGAGTGGAAATTCAGAAGGAAAGAAATAAGAACACAAAGTCTTCCTCTACTATTATATTAAAGAATCTCGTATGTTCAGAGAAACTTTTATCTCTACATGTTTCGAATGCAGAAGCATTCATCTTTAGGAGAATGAATGAAAAAAGAAGAAACTAATAGATATCACCTTAACGGAGCATCAAAATTGTAAGTTCAGTAAATAGAACTGTGAGAAAACTAATACACACGTGGTATTGTAAAAATAAAAATATATGGGATTCAGGCTCATGGCACTGTAAAAGTTTATATGTAGAATAAAAAATATAACATCTCTGTCTGAGAAGAATGGTTGGAAAAATGTGGAAAAAAAAAGTTAATAATTAATCCAGAAATTGAAATAATACAACAACATTTCATGTAGTTGTATTATTTTAATTTGTGATCCAGCTTCGATGTATTGTTTTATTATAGTTGTTATGTTTAAAAAATTTAAAATAAAGATAATGAAAGCACTTACCCTTATTTATGATGGGTTTTAAAGTCCGAAACGTGTTATTAATAATAGGTGTGATACGTCGTTTTATAATTTATAATTATAAAGGAGGAGGGGAGTTTCAAAATAAAATTTCCAGACTATTAAAAAAAGGAACGGTGATGATGTCTTTGAAAAAAACGAAACGTTGTATTAAAAATCTAATTACATCAACTTATAGAGAAAAAAAAGTAGTAATGAGAAGGTAAACTTTTTTAACACATTTCTTTAAACAGAGTCAGAAAAAAAATAAAACCGAAATCGCGAAAATTCGGTTTTGCCCAAATAGTTTCGGAAGGATTCGGAATTTTTTTAATTTGAAAACACAATTTTGCGGAATCTAGTAGAGCGCAACTTTTTTCTAATTTAAGCAATTCTATATCTCCTATGGTTTACCCTGTAGAGTGCATCATTATGTGGGAAACCCTGTATATGTGATAAGTATAGTTACAGCCATACAAATTGTTAACAATATCCTTTTACTACTTATTATAATTCGGTCGCTACAGTAGTTATACTATTCTAACTGTGATGGAATTAGCAACATCGCGAACACTGTTGTGTCAAAAGTTTACACTAAAGAAGAGTAGGTAGAGTGCATCCTTATCTGGGACACCTTGTATATTATGTTTACGATGATATATTTTTTCGGTGTACCTAGTAAATTTCTTTATTAAACTATTTCAATGGACAATGCATTTTTTTATCCAAACATTTGTTTTGCCTGACATACTAAACGTACCAATTTATATAGTCATTAACTGTGTTTGCCTATATATCTAGCAACAACAATTAACAAAATTTTGTAGCCGTTTGTTAGAGCAAAGTTAAATATGTCGACAGTAATTACATATTTTATTTTTCTAGCTGATGTATGTTTTCAGGAATATTTAGAACGTGAAATTTATTAATCTGTTTATAGGCCTGCCTGCATGGGATGTATTTTAAACGAGTTTTAGTTGGGGCATAAATTTTGTAAAGCGAATTATGGGAAGAAGTTAAAATACGCGTCCAATTTTAAACTCTACAACCCCGAAATTAAATCGTAAACAGCCTTATGTGCAATATTAAGTGCATATTGCTTGTGTTTTGGTGTATATACAGTACATTTTACATTATTTCATAAATAAAGCATTGTAAAAATCAGTGCCGTACTGGAAGGCTAAAAATATTTTTTTTCTTCAATTAGGGGTCAATAAAACGACACTGATGGAGTACAAACAGTGACATAGACAGAAAATATGTTCTAACCAGGTTTTTTAGGGTTCGGGTTTTCAAGTTAAAAATAAAACCATATTTATATGTTGATACATATTATATGTCGGGTTACATAAAGGTTTTTAACAATAATTAACTAACCAGCAACTTGGACTGTAGCATAAATGACATTGGCAGAAATAGTTTTCTGACAACCACGGTAGCCCGGTGAGCTTAATTCTTGATTTACTAATCAGACAACTTTGATTTTGAGAAAATAATGTCGGCCAATGTCATTAATGCCACAGTCAAAGTTGCTGGTTAGTAAATTATGGTTAAAAATCTTTATAATACCTACTCATTTATCCACCGAATTGACCGAGTTTTATGGCAACAACTCTCATGGCGCACAATCAGATAAAAATAAAAACTACTTTATTATAATTTTAATGAAACTATTTTTTATTTATAAATTTCTGTTAGTCAGTTTAACCTGTTTCTAAATAAAAGAAAAATATCCAGGTATTTTGTAATGTATTCTCGCCATCAAAAATTGATCTATAAAGGTTGCCGACAGCGACAAACAGCTTAGCCGGCATATACCTGGCACGACAAGTTAAAAAAAAATGTTTTTCTGATCAAAAAGCCAGAAAAAACGTTAAAATATATTTTTTTCGGCGCTTGTGTAAAAATTTCTCTATCTAGAGAATTACCCATATATTTGATATTTTTGTCGATGGACACGCTTTATATATGACTCACACATGGTGACGCCGAATTGGTGTAGGTGTAGATATTTCTACGAAAATGTTTTTGCTTTTTTGTTTTTATGCGGCTTCATCAATAAAAATGAATTTTTGATAGTCTCTTCTTTATCTGTCTAATTGCGTCATTGCTGCTAGACCAAGTAAAATAGTGAGGAGTGATCAACCGATTTCATGGTTAGATTTATAAATGTTTACTGTCGCTGTCAATTGAAAATAAATACACACACTAGGTATAACCTACATTTAAAACTTGTAAAATTCACACTTTAACTTACGACAACTAGGATTATTTTTTCGTGACACAACTCACAAACTACTTAGCAACGCGTAAACGGTCAATCTATACAAAACCAGCTAAGACAATAATTCACAATAATTCGGAGTTCAAGCGAGTGAGTAGAAACGTCGTTTTCAACAAACTAACTGTGCAACTCGAATACGGAGCGTTGCTGTCTTGGCGGACAGCTCGAGTTTAGTTGTTAGTGCCACGATGACGATCAAAAAACACTGTTTCCAGACGTAGCAAAATTCGACTATTGATAATAGTGAATTTTGACAAATTGATGAATCAAATACAAATAAAGCAACAAAATACTTTGTAAACAATTTTACATGTTGTAAGAAATATTTACAGACTTGCATTTATTAAACCGTTTATAGGCTCTCCTGACTGCAAACCCTATTTCGTGCTCATGTTATTAAGGATATAAATTTTGTTGCGAATTATGGAAAAGTAGCACGTTTAATTTTTAAACATTTTATACTTGAAAATAAGCTGCTTTTATTGCAAATTATTTTTTCATATGTTGCTAGATTTTAATTAAATTACAGATACATTCTTTCATTTACATTTTTAGTAATAATGTTAAAGTTTTATTATTCATTATTCTAATAATGTAATAACAGTTTGTTATTTAACGAGCTGTCAGTTATCCGAGTAAGTAAATTTTTTTATATTGAGTACAAATATACAATTTTTTGAAGCCTATTCAAAAATATTCCTATTATTATGCTATGTTTTTGATATACTATTAATAGTAATAATCAATAACCATTTACGGTTAATTAATAATTACGGCTTGTGTCCTAATGATGAGACAATAATGTGGTTACGCATGAACCCTGCTCAAAACCTGGGTATAGGTTTTGTTTTCTATATATAGTTCTCACGTTATAGCTCAATAGATCATTTAACAATATGTCCTCAAAAATTGTTTATTTATTATACTAAGAGGGTTGTACAAAGAAAACTCGGTTATAGTCCATACAATTACTGGGTGGATGCACGTCACAGCTTCTGACGTAATTTTTGATTCGAGGCATGTGGTTGTTATGATTATGTATTTGCGAGTTATGACGTGCATCCGGCCAGTAATTGTATGGATTTTGGTTTAACTACGTATTAAAAAGACAAAATTTAATCATAGGCTGGCAAGGCCTACTCCGTGTTTACGCTTTAGATTTTTCAACATTTGACAGGTGTCAGTGCTGACAGATCCCAGTTTTCGTAAAATATAAGACGATTTCGCGCAAAAACGAAGTTGGCCTTGTCGGCCTCTGATTACATTTTGTCTTTTGAATACGCGGTTAAGCTAATCGAAAACTACATTTCTATATCCAACCCACTATACAGGGTGATTCCTAAGTTGATTCTTCTGTTTTAGCTCTGTATAGAAGGCATTATAATAAACAACATTTTCAAATACCTTTTTTCAAAAAACTTAAAAATAGGCGAGATACAAAAGTAAATAATCTAAGTGCGGGCCTGGTCATCAAAACGTAGCCTGCTATACTTTATGCTGTCGGTGGTCAGTTATTTATTTGGCGTCATGCTGCGGTGTGTTTTTCTGAAGCAAGTTAATTTTAAATTGGTGACACGTGAAAATGGTAAAATTTGAAAATAATGAACTAGTAGATATGAGGTGTTAATTTACTGTGAGTGTGGCAAAATGCTTCGAGATTATACGCAGAACGCTTTCCCTTGCGGTCTTATCCTATACCCAGAAGTTTTCTTAATGTTATTTAACGGGCAAGTTAGGCAGGACCGTGTTTGATTCGTAGTGTAATAAATGAATAAAAGTACCTTATTTTTGCGTTTTTTGAAAAAAGGTATTTGAAAATGTTGTTCATATTAATGCGTTTTATACACAGCTAAAAGTATCAACTTACGAATCACCCTGTATGTGTCTGTCATTGTACACGGTCTTGTCTTGTCTGTAAAATGATCTTATTCGAATCCACAATTAGTTACTCAGTTACTCATCTCTTTCATATCGAGAGCAGCAAGTTGTCAGAGACAAAAAATCATGAAAATAAATGTTCTGCTTTATTAGAATTTCAAAAATACACTGGAATTGTTTTCTCTAACTTCATACAACCCGCTGCACTCTATATGTAATATTGGACTAAAGATATAGAGAGTATAATTTTAATTATTTATCAAAACCTAAAAGTAGAGACGCCATTGGACTTTAACATCGATTTCAAAGTGATGTTTTGTGTTTTAACATATTGCGGTTTTAACTAAACATTCAAAATTGAACAGAATCAAATAATCACAATTTATTTGAACAGAAACAAAAGAGAGACTGCATAATCTCGATAGAGTGTCATTGATTGGACGCGGTATTATTGGAAACGGACAAGTTTCCTTTTTAAAGTAGTATTGTGTAAGTGCGTGGTTTTAGTATACAGAGTTACCAGAATGATCGATTATTTTAAACGATACATAAAAGCAAAAAATGTCTTGCGTAAAAGTTGTAAGGCTTGTAAAAATATACATATCTGTAATATATAAATAATATAAATAATTGGAATATAAAGTTATATATTTTTAAATAGAACACCCCGTATATAGTTACTTTATTTGATCGCGTAGTTAATTTAGAACTTTTTACCTTACTTAACCATACGTTATGCCTAAATTCATTAGTCTCCTGATATTTTTATCAGTTACAAAACACAAACTAAATTTCAATAAACAATTAATACATTTACGTGAAAAACAAATAAGGTATGACCTTTGACAATAAAAATTGGACATCTGAAAGTCAATTTAACTTATTAAATTGTTATAAATTAATTAAGCGATCAAAATAAGTAATAATATACAGGGTGCTACAAATTCGCATGCGTGTATGGGGATCTCGAAAACGGTAAGAGATACAAAGATGGTTAAATTGAGGCAAAGTTGCGTATTTTGGGGCTTAATAATTTGGTGAAAGAAAATTCTAAATATTTTAAATGCCTTCGGAGATATCCGAAAAAAACCGAAATTTTCAGTTTTGGTTTTTAATTTTGCACCTTTATTTTTGACTTAGGAAAAACAAGAAACACATTTTCATAGCCGTTTTTTATGATTTACAATATGGCATTTCTAATTTTTAAATGCGACGTTTCGTTCTTTGGATACCACCATCAAGTCAATTTTTTTAAATACGGACCTGGATTTTTTACTACAGTTTTAGGGACTTATAGGCTTTAGAAACCCAATACAATTAAGACATTTTAAAAATTTTAAGGTTTTGTCATCAAATAACACATCAATATTTAAAATTATCCCTTTTTACCCATTACGATCCTGGCAATTATTTTTAGGATTAAATATTAAAATTGCATTACAGGAAGTGAGACGTATGCCATTAATTATTTTAATAAAATTAGTCAGACAGTCAAGGTCAAATATTTCAGCAGGTCAATAAAACGCATAGTTTTAAAGCATGGGAAGTAATTATATTTTTTATTAATGTTTTTATATTATATTTTATCATAACACTTACTTTAATTCGTATAATTTTGTCCTGATACCTCTAAATATTTTAAAATAGAAAAAGGAACAGTCATGAATGAAAAAGAGGTACGTAACAGTAGAGTGAAGTTGAAACAAAAATTTGAAGGTTCTTGGGCAAAACTTGAAGACAGATAATAGTAATCGCTATCTATAACAATTTTTTCTTACTCGATAATAAATCTTAAAAAATAGTGAAATAATAAAGAAAAATGAAAAAATGTAATAACATGTTAATTTAATACTCACTAATACATCACTAATCAACATTAATATTTCTTTTTCCTTGTAGTAATAATTGTATCGTATTTTATTTATAGGTGTCTAACTAAACAATTTTAAAACTATAAAAAAGACTAAAATTTTTTTAAATAATTTACAGGCCCTTAAGGAAATAAATTGATAATTTTAAATTTATTATTTGATGAACGAATTATTATGTGTAAATACTTAAATATTTTTAAAATGTAAGCAATCAAAAATAAAATGCTTATTCCTCTAAAAACACTTCTTTAATTTTTGAGTTTTAATTGTCCTTTTCCTTTTTGAGTTTTCTTGTACGTTGGGTTTAATTGAGGATAAGGTTCTCAAAATAAACGAAGCCACTCAGATATAAGCAAGATGTTTGAGATAATAATGATAATAATTACTTCCAGATAAAAGATAACATTTCGGTGGCTTGCTTTTGCAAATTTCGCAAACTCTCATGTTTCTGGCAGTGGCAGGATCATTCGAAATTAAAGTATACGCAGGTAAACTTGCCACAAAAAGATCATCTCCTGAATAATTTTAAAATTTTGCTTAATTACACAACCACACGAACAAAAAAAAGTTATGTTCACTGGACTAGACCCACTTTATTACATGTTTTCGAGCTCGCTGATTCCGAATTCGACCTCCGTTTCATCCCATCAGGTCAATTTAGTCGTAAAACCATCAAAACGGGTTATACCCCCCATAACCCGTTTTTTTTCTTTGTTTTCAAAGGATGTTTGCCAGAATCACGACGACAAAGAAGTTTGCATATATTACCTATACAAATACAAATATGAATTTGAATTAAAAATGGGTTTCCTCCCTCTGAAAGGATGGTTTCACTTCTCAATAGATCTGATGGGGCAAAACGGAGGTCGGATTTAGCGACCTTGAAAACATATTGACATGGGAATCTAGTCCTGTGAACATAACATTTTTTTTTCTCCACGACCATTACTGAATGCAATAATTCCAAAATCATTTTTGATAATAGAATGTAAAAATTCTCGCTCTTGAGTTGGAATATTTATTCTAAAACACTTGCTTCTTATGCGTTTTGCGTGTATTTTCATTCCATAACAAGATACGGAATGAATATTCTGTAATTGATCTAAACGACATAGGTTGCCATGAATTTCGAAACTGTCAATGTCAGCAGACAAATTTTAGTGCAAGTCAAAATATGAGTGAAAAATCGGATGAATCAGATATGTAACTGGATAATACTCCACCTGAAATTACAAATATTGCGAATAGTATTTTTGGTCGTGGAGAAAATATAGTCTGCTACTCGGTTAGAATGAGAATTCGATAGTCGTGGTTCCTTACGCTCGCGTTCGGAATCTTCCACTCGGATCAAATTTTCATTCCAACCTCGTTACAGAATCTACTATTCTATTCCAGCTTCACAAAAATTTTCCAACAATCTGTGTATAAATTCATATTTGTACATATATACTTGAATATACATGTGTACATATATTGTCGCGTATTAAAATGATGGGCGACTTGGTTGTGTAGCTTAGATGGTTTTGATTTATGTTTTAATTATTTTATTAATAATTATTTATTATTTAATGTGCCCTTATGGTGCGCTATCTGATCACTGAAACACTAAGGATTTTTTAAGAGCTTTATTTAATGAACAGCAAAGCGATGACAAATTATAATGCGAATAAAATACAATGTGATATAAGATTATAAATGGTGAATTTAGATAGTTCTTTAATAAGGAGAGAAACTGTCCCTTTTTACTAACTTTAAAAAGATGTTATTCCAACAAGTTTAAAGAAACAATATCTTCTTAGTAGACAACTTCTGACCAAAATGAGAAGAATACAATTTTATACAATTAAATAATGAAATGTAAGGAAGACTTACACATTTGGAGCAAAGTATACTAGTTCTGGGGCAGTACTCTTCATTGCTTGAAAACTGATTGGGACTTTGAGTAGTTATTTGGGCCGAGGTTACCCTTACACTTGAATACTTTTCCTTCGAACTTTTTATAAAGTTTTGCAACCCTTACCAGATGGAAGAAGAGGTTCCTTTTTGCTATGGCAGCAATTTATTTAAAAAGGGGATATCCCTGGATGGACTATTCAAAATGGAACCCTTTATCCCAACCAATTCAAACCATTATGTTTTAACAACTTTCGTTTATAAATTCCTCCTACAATACTAGGAATGTCCTTGTCCTTGTTCGACACACTATCTTTCCACTACACCCATTCTTATTATTAGACTAAATACCTATTAAGAGTCTAAGCCCCACAGCGCAGTATGAAATGAGTAATCCATCCTTAAGGGTACCAGTCCATATCCATAATATGATGTACTAATATACCCTCCTTCGTCGTTATTCTGGGAAACATCCATCGAAAAACCTATTTTTACCCCCTGAAAGGGTATTTTCACCCCCCAATAGACCTGTTGGGGTAAAAAGGAGTTCTATTCAGCGACCTTGAAAACATATAATCGTGTAAATTACCGATCAGCCGCATCGAATGCAATTTTCAGAGTGGTTATGTTTTCATTATTATGTGCATAATAATAAAAACGTATTTGAAAAACGTTTTTTACCGACGGGGCATAGTTTGCTCCTCTACCGTAATGAAAATTTAGAAACGTTTCTATGCAGTAAGATGCAACTTCGTTTTATGGAGCACACATTGAAAACTAGGTCTTTAAAATCCTCTACAAAAATCTGAAAAACATACCTTGTAATAGAAAGAAAAATTAGCGGCAAGCAGACATTAATGCGTCTATCTTTAGCATTATTTTAATTATTATTGCAGTGAGTTGATGTCAACAGATGGCGATACTAGGTTTTCATCATATATTTATTCTTAAAAATATCTTCAAAACATATTTTCTCTGTATTGATGCTTACAGGTTATGGTTTTCTGATGAGTCCCAACAACGACGAAACATCCTGTCATTGTCTACCTGTGCCCCAGGAAACCCATTACCTTTGGCTTCTCTGTGTACTTTAATGTAAAAGATAGACGCACTACTCTGTCCGCTTGCCGCTTATATTAATTTCTTTCTATATATTTTAACGGACACGAAATTTTACTATTTTATTTAATACCTTGTATTTTTATCTGTTATTTTTTCTCTGTGTAATGTTAATAAAATTTATTTACGTATTAGGTACATTTAGCCGCTAGTTGGTTCAATTGTTGTGAGTAATTGCCGCAATAAAGGCAGAACATTTCCTTTTCCTGTTTGGTTTGTTCCTTTTAGCAATTTATCTACTCCCTTGTGGCTCCCTTTCTATCCGAGCTGAGCTTTCACGTTACTCTAGAAGGAAGTCTTTGAGGACCCGTTTAGCTTTTAAGAGTATTTGTCACTTTAATGTACCCTAAAAAGATTTCGATGTACGGAACTTATTCTATGTAAGAAAATATGTTTTCCTTAAATTTTGTAAGCTATTTCGGTTACGGGGGATCGACACTTGAAACCGTGATAATTAAAAACGGCATTCTTTTGACAATCTCCTGCACATTCTCATACACGGAAAACCCGTGGCGTGCAATGCTGTTTTAACCAAAGTAGGCAAACATTGCATTTAGAACAAAAACTTACCTTCCGTAGCATTTAAGCATCTAAATTTCAAATTTTGTCACAAAATTTCTTGTTTTTGAGTTTGTGAAAAGAACACTGTGGCAGAAGAAGAATAAAACGACATTATTTGTAAATTAGATCAACACGGCGCGGCGGTATTTACGTAAAAATTATTTTAAAACATCGTCATAAAAATTGGTTTTGTCTTTTAAATCCTGCAAAAGGTCGCTCTCCAAAGAGATTATTGTTAATAAGCGTGTCTCTCCCTGTGAGTTTCGTAAATAGACATTAATTCTTTTTAATCCAAAAAAGTATCGTTCTGCAGACATATTGCTGGCCGGAATAGTAGCAATTAACGCCTTTATATTAATTTTTTTCCGAACCCGACGCCGACGGCGCGAAGTCTAGCAAAAGGACGAAAAAATTCATTAAACATATATCATCCACCTGTTGAACCAATGTTGCCAAAAACGAAGTCAATTATTATGTGAAATATTATAAGCTTACTGATTATTAAATAATATGAACCTATCAGCAAAAATTATTTTAATTGTGACAAAAGTGCTTCTTATTTTACGATACCTTATCCGTTATCCCTTTAAAAATATCCTAACTAAACTAATTAATAATAAAACCTATAGAGGCGTGTTTCATATTTTATATTGGAAAAACGAAGAATTTTCCAAACTACGGTAAAACTTGAAAATTGGCACCAATATACTTACCAAACGCGTGCTTTCTTAGCGCGGTCTGATAGATGACGGAAGGTCGAAGTTTGAGACGGGTTTATTTGTTACATTTCTTACTACGCTACTGCCTACCGGCTCTCTCGCTTGCTTCCTCTCGTACAAAAGCAGTGCTTTTGCTTTTGCATAAGACGCTAATGTACAGGAAGATCATTGCTTTTAAAAAGGTCTTACAGAATGCTTATACATGGATCTAGTTTACCATATAATAAGCAATAAATTTGTTCGTGGAAATGATGTAGGATTCATTTTTCGGTCCTATATTATTATTTGTTATATTAATGTAGATATAGGTAAATTGGCAAAGTTGGATTACACGGTTAAAAACTAAAATACAAAAAAAATCGTTTGGTTTTGGTTCCCATGGTAGGCAATTTTTTTTGCCTATATTGTATGCACGCCACTGCGGAAAACAAGCCTAATCCTTAACGAAGTATAAGCTAACACTGCTAATTTAACATATAAAAAGAAGTCACTTTTTTGATAAAGAACTTATAAGGTAGTGACTTTAAAGAATAATCTTTTTTATTGTGAAACGTTCGCATTATGGATGAAACTCAAATTTAATATTTATTTAGAATAAATACATGCATGATTTATTCAATTTGAACGTCGTCTAAATAAAAAAAAAATTTACTTTTTATTTAATAACTTTTATTAGACCAATTATAGTAAGTTTTGCTTTAATCCATATTAATATTTCAATAAAGTTTGGTAGATTTATTTAAATAAATAATGTTTTAACTTCAAAAAAGAATAATAAATTTTCGTTAATAGCAAATAGTAGTCAATAAGTCGTCACGAATACTGAATTTCCACCGCATCGCGCATACTCGCAATTTTAGTAATTCATACCATGTTATTTCAAGAGCGTATAATAGTAGTTTGTGCAACAAGAGTGGATATGATGTCAATATCGCACTAGGAAGTAAATTGAACGCGATGCCGGTAGGTGGAGTGCGCAGACGACCGTCATCGTCAGCCTAAATTTAATTAAACTTCCGAGCGCAATAGGGACAGTCCACTCGAGTTGTACAGTATATTTTTTCTACGACTTAACTTCCGAACTTCATGCTAAGAATTTTAAAAAATTATTTAAATTAGGCATCATAACTTGTCTTTTAAGTTGGCCATGAACTTGTGAGAACGATAATAAGAAACAATTGAACAACAATTCGTTTTGATGGCGAACCCATGGACCAAATTACACTGTAACATATTTATCGATTTGGGTAAGTTCTTATATTTATACAAACTCACTTTTGAATATATATTTCTTTCTTACATTCGGCTTTTTGCAGAATAACAGACAAAAAGCGATATATGTGTTAATAAACACGAACAATTTATTTTCTCAACCGTAGGTATTTTGATTTTACTGAATTGCACAGAAGAAAAAAAGGGTTGTCGGGTTTATTATTTCTGCTTGCACAAAGAATTATAACTCCGAAAGTACAACAAAATAGCTGTAGAATTCGTTTTAAACAGTTAAAAATGGATTTTGTGCATTAATATGAATTTTTAACGTTCGCTATGGTCAAATTTTTCAAAATAATCGCTAATTTACAAACTATCAACACTGTTAACGTGGAAATAAAAGTGGCAATAGTGTAAGTAAAAATAACATAACCTTAAAAATTTTAATTAAAAAATGGATTTTTTTCTAGACATCTTATAATTTCGTCAGTTTTATCGGGTTATCTTTATGTTCCACCATTTAAGGAAGAATTACCAGTTAATTTTCTATGTTTGTTGCGCATAATAAAAGTTTTAAGATCAATTGGGGTTGGATCCCCGTTCAAAATATATCGGAAAATATCCCCGTGCACAAATATTTATAATAATATATTATTTATATGGAAAAAAATAACCAAGGTTAGTAAGAAAACGTTCATTTGGTAGGTATATAGTACATTTTATGCTTGTAGTAATTGTCTAGAAATAAGTGGAAATAAAGATATTTTTGAAATAAGAAAGTGGGTCTGTGTGCAAATCTTTAGTTCGGTTAGAAAATAACAATAATTTGGTAGAAATATATTTTGGTATTAATTTTGTTATTATACCTTCAATTTTTGCACCATTTCGTGTACTCTTTAGGAAAATATTCTGCATACATAGACTCTGGGATAAATGTTTTGATTTAAATTTAAAACGAACAAATTTCATCTGACAGATTTGCATATTTTTAAAGCATATTGTTAACCTAACTTTTCTCAACTGTCAGAAAACGAATTTACGACATATACATTCGGCTTCTCTGTAATTGACTGTGATTGATTAGTTTCATAACCTAACTAGGATGGATATGAAATTTTGCCGCACAGTTAACTGGAATAGCCTACTTTACCCGTTACTTAAGTGTAAAGGAAACAGCAAATTTCCATGTGGGAGTAGAAAAACATATTTTTTTTTAAACTATACAAAAAATTTGAACGGACAGTTTTTTAAGCATATAGTAATTTAAAATTTCATACATGTCTAAAGAAATTGTGTTTATTCTCCGGGGAAAAAATACCCTTATAATGTCCTCTGAATTTTAATGACCGGATCCTCATCAAACGGTCATCACCGAAGAGACAATATTTGATTGCTTTATCCCAATTAGCCCATAAACCTTCCAACCTCGAAGACCCTAATAAAACTTTAACAGTAACACCATATAAATTCAACAGACTGGCTTAGCTGAACTGAGAGATAACCCTTTAATTATTAAAATTTATCAGGAGTCTCTGTTGCTCTGCAACCCACCCATTGTTTCTTTAATTATAATTTCCTTAATTTAATAGGCAACCCCTACGACGCTTACATACAAAGTATAAACAAGGCAACGTAGGAAGTAGTCCTGTTTCTAGCTGGGGCACTATATGCATATGAATGTTTTGGACCTGTGATTAAATTATTAGTTGCCCCAGTGCCAAAATGTGTTGTCTCGAGCACACTGCTTGGAAATTAATCTACATTCCTGTATAAACTGGTTATTCCACAAAGGCCGTAGTTTGCGGCTTCACCACTCTTATTGATTAATATCTAGTTTGTTATATCTCGCCGAAACCGAGGTTTCACCTATTAGTTTCGGCTGATGACGTTTACTGCTTATCTGGGTTACCAGCAGACATCTTTATGGGTCGGTCGAAACATTTTACATGTTTAGTTTATGAAGGTTTTCGTCAATTTAGTTGAACATGTTTCAAATGCAGAAAGTGGAAATTTACGAGATGTTGAACTCATATTATAACAATTTGAGGTAGGATAATTCATACATTCATACACTATACAGGCTATCATTGCATTGACGCGTTATATTTAAATCTGTAAATTCTGCACTCTTAAAAATGACTACTATTTTTACTTTTATACTAATTTTATTTGTTCTCGTATTTACGTTACCAAAAATAACTATTTCTGGTTAGGAAAACAAAAAAAAAATTTCTTGGTTATATTTACCAAAAAAATAATGCTATTAGAACAAAGAAAATATCTTGTTTTCATATTAGTTGGCAGAAATAAAATATTTTGTTCTGTATTATATTTTACTCTGTATACAGGGTGTTCCTTAATGATGTGCTAATATTTTAGGGTGTGATTCCTAAAGTCATTTTTTGAAGAAAAGTTCATATAAACATATGTCCTAAACGGCTTAATTTTTCTACAGGGTGTTGAATTATTTTTTTTAATGCGTTTTTTGTAATATCTCCGAAAGTACTTTAGATAATATTTTCAATTTTGGTATGTGTTAATAGGACATAAAACCACATGTTTTAGTTATAAGAGTTATTTTTTTGTCCCACCAGTGGCGTCCCTGTAAACATTTCCTCCGATATTAAAAAAATGTGGTACTCCACTGACATTTTTCCATGTGAATATTATTTCTGATTAGCCTGGTCAATTCTGCATAAAAATGGTCTCTTGCGTTTTTCTCCTCAGGCACACCGTTCTTAACTAAAATAATTAAATGAAATTAGACGGGCAGAAGCATGCCTATTAGATAAAGGTGGTCATTTCCAACAATTTTTATAAAACAAAATTTTGCATTATCAATGTTAATAATAATAAATAGTATTGCTAATTTAATTATTTTAATTAAGAACGGTGTGGAGAAAAACGCAAGATACCATTTTTATGCAGAATTGACCAGGCTAATCAGAAATGATATCCACATGGAAAAATGTCAGTGGAGTATAACTTTTTTTCTAAAAAATATCAGAAGAAATGTTTGCAGGGACACTACTGGTGAGACAAAAAAATAACTTTTATTACTAAAAGATGTGGTTTTATGTCCTATTAGCACATGCCAAAATTGAAAATATTATCTAAAGTACTTTCGGAGATATTACAAAAAACGCATTAAAAAAATAATTCAACACCCTGTATCAAAAGCCGTTTAGGACATATGTTTATATGAACTTTTCTTTATAAAATGACTTAAGGAATCGCACCCTAAAATATTAGCACTTCATTAAGGAACACCCTGTATATCATATCTAAGTATTACATCAAGGTTCCTACAAACTTGTATAATCAAGCTTGTTGTAATAACACATTATGAATTTATAGTCCGTCCCCACTATTTTGTTAATTTTGATTAAGATAATTTTTAGTTACCAGAACTAACTTTTCTTTTCAATCATTCTTCATATGTAAACCTTACGTCATCGCTGTTTTGGCTACTTTACTATATTCCGAACAGCGACTGTTGTGGAACACAACATTGAGGACAGGAGTCGTAATACGGAAGGATGATTTTGACGTGCCGTATCCATTTCTTTCTGTTTTCAAGGCAAGAATCATGCTTGGCTGTTACAATATTTGGTGTAATATATTTGTGTTTATTGTCTTTCTTGTGTTCGTTCTAATTGTCAGAAGGACGTTAAATCATATTATGTAAGTCAACATTTTATTTTTTTATCATTGCAGTTACACATTAGAAAAGTTAAATGAGCTTTTTATAAGGCATTGCGAGGTGACCTGATCGAAATAACTTTAAAATATTGTATTTTTTTAACTTGCTACAACCCACTACTATGAAGATACTAAAACGAAACCACACTGTAAAATGCTGTGGGAAATTTACTACATTTATCTTGATAAAAATCCTAAATTCTTACATAAAGATTATATATTATAGATTTGATGTAAAATTTGAGGATTTTTTATGTAAAATGTAATTTCTTTGTGCAAATACGTAGCAAGTAGTTAAATTACTAATTATATTTACACGATATACTGGTAAAATTACAAAAAATACACCTAATTCTTAAAGTCACAACAAAAATAGACAAGTTTGTAATTTCACATAGAACTGGTAATTTGTATCCTTAGCAGGTAAATACATGTTGATGCAATTATTTGTTGATTTCGTGGATCTATTAAGAAGCCACCACCTCCGCGTCGCTAGTTATATGTCTATTGGGAGAGTGTTTTATAGTTCTGGAAAAAATATTTGTTAAAATATATATTTTATTTGTATTTAAATTCGATCAGAATAAAAATCTATAAACTTCCAACAAAATAAGTGACGATACTGCCGGTAATACCGTAAAATAATACTAAAATTTAGACGAACATTGTGATTGTTTACAGTAATCTACTGTAAAAATCATGTTATACTTAGAAAACATTTACATTACCGTGAAATTAGAAAATAAGTTACAACGATAATTTATGGTTATTAATAAATTTACATTATCTTACTGTAAAAGTACATTACATTATTTTTATTAAAATTATGGTATTTTTATATATATTTTACACTAATTTCACCACGATTATTAAGATAAATTTACAAACGGTAAATTAAAACGTATTTACTTAACGAACGCAAAACTACAGTTAGAATTTAAATTCGTCGTGATATTCGGCCTTATTCAGGAGTCCCTTGTTTATTGGTTATTGAAAAATTTCTAAGAGAAATGGCGGATCCGTATTCTGGTGGTCCCTTGGTTATTTCAGTTATCTGTTATTTTACCAAGGTTATTTGAAAATCTGATATCTGAAAATTATCCAATTGTTCCTATTCACAAGGACAAAATTATTCAATAACAGTTTTCTGTTTTTCAATATTTAAAATAGTTGAGGGAACCACTATTTTCGAACTTGGATATTGATTTCTTTGGGTTTTAAATTTGAAAAATGGCCGATGTATTGAATTTTCCCTTATTAATTAATGCAATAAATAACAAAATCGAAACGTAAGTAGCATTACTTTTCTTTTGAAGAGAAATTTTAATGTAATTTATTTTATATCTTGTAGTATCTGGCACAATCGCCAGTGAAGGCAGACCCGAAATGCTTCAGATCCTATGGACTTACCAGATTGATTATTTCGAAAAATCTATCAGTTTAATAAAGATACATACAGGTACTTACTTAATAAAATCAATCCCCTCTTACCAGATGTGGAAAGGGAAGGACTATCAATCCCAAAACATCTAGTAGTTTTATGTGCACTGCACTTTTATACCCAAGGAAGTTACCGAAAGGGGGTCGGCCAAGATTTTAATTCACCAATTAGCCAGCCCTCTGTAAGTAGGTGCATAGAGTTGGTAACAGATATTTTAGTGGACCATTTTGGGAACAAAATCAGATTTCAGTTGAAAGAGATGCAGAGAATGCGAAATTTTTTAATGAGTTAAATGGGTTTCCAGGTAAGATGTTAAAAAGGTGGTGTACCTGTATCATAAAATATTGAAATTTTTATTGTAAAGCAAAAAAAAGGGCGTTATATTTGCTATGGTTTTTTAAATACTAATAAATGGATTGTATAAGTTTATACAGGACAGATTTATTTTTATTTAAATAACTGTCTTAAAAAACATTTTTTTATCTAATATTTTGTTATAAGGTATAATTGGAGTAATAGATGGAACTCATATTCGTATTCAGGCACCACCAGTAGATGATGAAGAGCTATACTATTTTATAACAGAAAAGGCTACCTACAGCATTAATGCCCATAAATTTATTTTTTTCTACATAATTAGTATATATCTCAAATTGTTTTTTCGACGTTCTCTTTTTGTTACACTGGTAATATCCATGTTTCTTTACAAATACAAAACTCACAGAACAAAACTTTAAAAATTTAAAAGAGAAAGAAATAAGCAAGCAGTAAAGTTAGGTTAATTTGTCGACAGTTTGTACAAAACGAGCCGCAAAAATTAAAATTCCCTAGATAAACCACTGTTGCCAGATTTTTTCTTGTTTAGGTTTCAGATAACAGATTACCAATTTCAATGTGGACACATGAATACCAATAAAATTTAACATTGAAATATTTCAATAACAGATATTGGAACTTGGCAAATTACCAATGACCACCTGAATAAGGCCGATTTGATGGTCAAAAATCCCATAATTATTGTAATTTTACCATATTTTCGTTTACAGTATAGGAACTGTTTAAAGGAACCCGTATCAGCTGTTTATGTCATCTGTGGTTGTCAAATGTCGAAACGCTTTTACCATAAATTGTTCCATACAAATTGGATGATTCGGTTAAGAGATCGACTACAACTGGCTTACTGTTGCATATAATATAGGCCAATTAGCATTTAGAAGCCACATTTTACATCTCACACCAAGCAAATCGATCCTTCCCAAAACGGAAACTTAACTTGTCAGAATATCTTCGCGAATTCGGTCTGCCAAGTAATAAACTTGCACTGTGGCCCGCTTTCTATGTAAATTTTGAGATTTTGTTGTTAAGAGATGCAAAATTTAGTTCCATTAACTCAGAGGCATTACTTAATTAAAATGTATAGCTTGGGATGGAGCCGCATTAGTATAAACCTTGGAGTCCCATTTTTTCTTACGCCCTTCGGTTTCGCAGCGGCTTTTTTAATTGAATCAAATAAATAGGTTTCGATTACGTTTTTACGTTTTTTTTTCCTTTTCAGGAAAGATTACTTCTGGTTTATGGTTTTGAAGGAACTCGTGTTACGGTACCGAATTTTTGCCACATGAAGTATTTTTTGTATTAAACATGTTCAAATTTAATTCAAAAAATCTTTTAGAAATAAAATTAAGAGCTATTGTCAATTTCAAAAAGGTGTAGAATAATAAAATTCCGTCCAGTTCGGCTTAATTTGTTGCGAACTAAATCTTATAGAACTTAGGTATATGGACACAAGTGAAATGATTTGTAGTAAGACACAACACGACATTCAAAATGAAAGACGTTAAGCTACTGTGTGATCAAGCCATTAAGGAAGTAACACCAGTAAACTGGCGAAATGCAGTCCATCATGTCATTAAAGAAGAGGAGAATATTATGATTTTTATAATTTAGTTTGTGTATAATATATTTTTCCTATGACCACCTATGTAAATGCGAAAAAAAGCACGGTTAACTTGGCTCGAAAGCGCAGAATATCACACGCGTGTTGAAAGAAAATATTTCAACTCTAGAGTGGAAATACAAGGCACACTATTTAATTTTAACATATGATGCCAATTTGACAGACCACGCCTATTTATTAAAAAAGACACATTTTAGAAAGCAGTTTAGTTTATTTATCACGTATTTGTCGAGTGATTCAGAGTTACAGTGTGAAAATATAAAAAAGTTAAGAATATACTGGAAAATTTATTACCAGTCAAAACAAGCCCCGCTGAAGAAAATGTCATATATTAAACTTAAGCAAGAAATGTTTATGGGTCGCCATAGTGTAGTGACTAGAGCCATGACCTACAGATCAAAAGATCATGCCAGAAGGCCATGGCGGGAATGAAACAAAAGAAGGTAATCTATTAACAGCGATAAGTTAGATCGCTTGTCAAAATAATATTCAATATTGACTTAAAAGTTGTAAGTTGATAATTTGTGTTTTCTTTTAAAAATGGCTGAACTGGGAATATCTCAGAACTTTGAAAAGTATGTTAGTTTGCTACATACAATACGATGAAAATTCGCATCAGGCCTCTGAATCTTAACAGGTACAATTTTTCCTAATCCAATTTTTTTTTATCATCGTTCATTTTTATACTTGTTATAGATATCTGGAAAGAAGACAACCTTCCTGTAATAGATTCTCTATACTTAAAGATAATTTAATTAATTATGGATCATTTACGCGACCAAAAATCAATTTAAAACATTTTCGGAATGAATAATATGCGGATATTTTTCTTTTGTTTCATCAGCGCCATGGCCTACTGTTAAATAACGTATTAATTTGTTAAAAAGTTTATTCAGCTATTTTCTAAAATAAATATACACCATGATATGTTTTTGAAAAGCCCAGAAAATGCTTAATTTAATTAGTTAAAAATATCCCATTTAAAAATACAGATAACTGTTTTATAACTAATAAAGGGATGACGCAGGAAAAAATTAACTACGCCATTGGATTCTACAAAAAAAGTTTTATAAGAATACCTTTCTACCTCTTTAATAAGTTAAAAGACAACTGAGATACGGTAGGTGTCCCAAAAGTGATAATTTTCATTTTCACCCAGTATCTGACAAACCAAGACGGTTGTGAAAATTTTGTTTACGGCATGTTCAGTTTCACAAAAAAGTAGTACAGTACTACGAGAACCGTAACCCTCTATCTTTAAATATAAAAGAGATACCCTACAAAAGTGCCTAAAAATGGACACCCTGTACATAATGCACGCCTTTGTCACACCATCTCTAGTGTTTGTGAATGGATAACAATAGGCAAAACCCATAAATTGACCCAAACCCGGGTGGTACTACCTGATGAAAAGAAATAATTTTGCACTAAAATCAATGACAAATTATAAAAGTGGCTTAAATATTCGTTGGGTCACTCTGTAGTCCATTTGCATACCTAATGAGCTTTTATTACTCTACACCTTTCTGAAATATACTATATAATTTTGTTGAAGAGTACTAGAGCATTATTATAGAGTTTATCATTATCAGCAGTTGTAATATTTTTTGGGGAAAAAAAATTAAAGTTTTCGTGTCTACAATTCATGCTCCCAAAGCGATTCTTTAATTGAGTTTTATTAATATCAATACTGGCTTTGTATATAATCCTCAAATAGTGGTTTAAAGAGTAGGTAGTAAAAAGCTGAAAATAAAATCGTGGGAATTAAATTTTGTGGATGGCATTGCGTTTTTTGGGCTTTCAAGATGGCTGCCCCCCTCTCCGCGGTGCGGGTTTGTAATTTATGCCAATGCATGTATTTTTGCGTATACCTAGATCTGCACCCTCTCATACTCCATATCTACGAACCGCCACTGATTGTTTTTGTAATAGCTTGGTTAATATTTTTTAGAGTTGTTCTCGTATGATAATTTTTAATTCTGATTTTAAAACTTTAAAGCTAACTAGATTTGTTCTATGCAAAAATGGTTTATTGTATTTTGCCGCTTCGCCTCGTTTATAAATAAATATTTTTATCGTAAATAGAATTTACATGCGGGACCCGTATTCATAGAAACTACATGTATATTCAAATACCAGGAAGCTCCCATATTATGCATATAAATATCATTTTTAGTATTTTCAGTACGAAAGTATCCGAATCTAAAAGCGACATAAACCAGCAATATTGCAACAAAACCATTCTGATAATATTTAAAATGGAAATTGGAAATTGCAATGTTGCCGTGAACTTTTAATTTTAATTAGTGAAAGTTAGAGTCTGCAGAGCTGCAGCACCTATTTTGATAATATGAAATTATGTTTATATTTCTATTTCTTGTGTCTTAATTATCCTATATTTGCAAAACCAAAATTTTTAATTTAAAATATAATTTTGATCCATGTGGTTTGTCTTATCCGCAATCAGTCGCGGTTGCCTAACATCTGTAGAATGTAAAGGTGAAACGTAACTTATGCTGCTCGTTGCAACATCGGAACATACAAAGTGGTCACCCTTGAACCGACCAATGGCAGATGAGAATTGTTTCTAGCCCTGGATTATCTCTAATAGTTTTAAGAGCGTGTTAACGTATACATACAAAGCGCCAAAATTTTCAGTCTAGTCTAGCCGTTGCCCGTGGTTTTAAAAACGTTTACTGGATATGTCTATTGTATTTTAAGTTATTGAGTTGTTTTGCTTTTGATAACTGAAAAATGAATTTAATTTAGAAATATAACTTTTCAAGATAGAACATAAAATAAAACTTGAAATTAAATGAATCGGATGTCCCATAGCTAACTTAAATATTATAGTGTTTTTCACAAGCAGGGAACAAGTCATACCAGAAAATTTAATAAAAATATACAGGGTGATTCCTAAGTTGATACTTCTTTTTTAGCTGTGTATAGAAGGCATTAAAATTAACAACTTTTTCAAATACCTTTTTTTTACTTTATTTTGTTTTACTCCGTTTTTTGTACTGTTTGTACGGATCGGTCGTCAGTTATTTATTTTGGCAATTTGCTGCGCGGTGTGGTTTTTTAAAGCAAATTAATTTTATTAAATTGGTGAAAATGGTAATATTTGAAAACAATGAACTAATTCTGGTGCTTATTTATTGCGAGTGTCGTAAAAGTGCGGATGTTTTTTCTCTACTGTTTCTCTACTGTTATTTGTAGTGTAATAAATGAATGTAAGTACTTTAATTTTGGGTTTTTTGAAAAAAGGCATTTGAAAATGTTTTTTATTGCCTTCTATATGCAGCTAAAAAAGAAGTATCAACTTCACCCTGTATATGAAAAATACCGATGGATCTGTGGCTGTGAGATAAAAAATAGTTTATTTTGTTTTGTGTGTGTGTACTTTTTGGCGGTGAAGCACACATTGGACAATTGGTGGAGTTGCTGATCATCTCGCTGAAAAGGTCATACTGCATGGAAATTCCAAACAGTTAGTGTGCTTATGTACGTTTTTAAAATAATTTTAAATTTGTTTTACTGTTTATGAGATCCAATTATGCCAGTTTCGGAAGATCTTTTAAGAGTTGAGAATACCCCTTAAACCAGACTGAATTTGCCGGACCCTCATGGAAATAACCATTGAAAAAATCGATCCTATTGTTTTTTGCGTTGTTGTTAGATTACATCGGTGCAGGTGCCTCGCCGGAATCGAATTTGAACGAGAACAAAGAACGCGAGACCACGAATATCATCACAGTCCGGCGATCCCAATTTTATGACGCCATCGCCAGTCTCGTGATGCCAGGGCCGTTCCCAAGAGAATTCGCCTCCTGGTGCAAAATATCTTTTAAATCTAAACAACAACCAGAACAATAAAAAATTCTGGTGCAGAACTCAAATTAACAAGAATATTTAGACTGAAACCCTTATAATAACAGTTTCAGCGTAAATAACTCAAAATAGAAATATAACAAGGAATGAATTATCATTTACACTTAAGAATTAATGAACAAAGATGGATGTTTAAAATATATACATTAAAAACACAAACAAAAATCAAGCAATATTAACAACCTGAAACAAACTTGAATGAATTTACAAAATGTTTTTCGTGCTTTAATATCTGAAAACGTTTTTATTATTTCTTTCACCTCTAATGACTCACTTATTTCGCTTTCGATGGCAATCAAAGCTAAGTTATTTAACCGCTCCTAAGTCGTTCGCAAATAATTTTTAATAAACTTTAAACTTGAAAAAGAACGTTCTTCGCTCGCGACGCTGATCGACTTTATCTGAAAGTTAGCATTATCCTGAAAGTTATCGGTATATTAGGAAAATAACTTATAAGATTATTTTAGTGTGATCTAGAACATTCTCGAGTGAATATAGTTGAGAAGTAGGTATCCATAAAATTTAAAAGAAATTCTATTTCGTTGTACATATCTGTAGCTATTATAATGAATAAGGAGTGATCCCGATTTTGTCACCATTATTTCTCTTTCGGCGCCCGTCGCGTCGTCGTAGCACCACCGGGTAGGTAGGCAAGCCCTGCGTGATACCTGTCTCGTGATGCCAGTCTTGTGACCCCAGTCTAATAATGGCGTCGTTCGGTTCGTTTATTTAGCTTTAAACTATTTAAATGTTTGTGGACTTTGTGTTTAAACAAATAGCACTAGGAAACTGCAAAAAAAAAGATTGGTTACAAAATACCTCAGTCTCATAGATTTGCTCGTCATAAATTCAATGTCCAAAATACTTGCCGAGGTTCTGGTTTTCATGATACAGTCCTTTCTGGACATATTGTAATTAATTTGAATCAGTAGTTAAATCTAGTAAATGTTGTATTACTACATAATAGCAACATACTTCGTTCAGTTTCACTTGGTTGTGCCTGAAATAGAGAAAAAAAAAGGTTGTACAAGGAAGCCTTTACATTAGTTGTAATCTCTTTCTTATATAAAAGAGCAGATAATTATCAAGAGATTTTAAACAACTTTATAAAAGCGTATGAATTTCTGGAATGTTAAATGTTATTCAAAATACATTTTCTACACTCCTACTAAAACACTATCCCGAAAACTGTGGAAACGTCAGTGACGAACATGGAGAACAAGAAATTGTAAGAATCGAAAAAAGATACCAAAGAAAGTGAAATGTTTAAATGTTGCGGATTGCTGTGGGACACTTCTTTCAAAGGACCCAGAAGCATAAGAGAAAGATTAAAAAACGGAAAGACAGTTATTAGTAGACATATTGGGTCTATTTTGGTCATACGCCATCCAAAAATACTATTTTCGGATAATCGATCGGAAATATTGACATTTTTGATAACATTTCCGAATGAAAAAGTCAATATTTCCTTACGCTTAGTCGTTGCTAGGCAACGGAAAATAACTGTTAGGAAATATTTATTATTGTACTGGGAAATATTTATTATTGTACTGTAAGGAAATATTATTTCTGTACGGCTACTTGTAAACTAAAATGTGTTCAGCTTGACAATTCAATATTACTCTGTGTCCATAGTTACAACACAAATATTTAATGGCATACTTTATTTTTGAACAAACTTTATAATATTTATTTCAAAATTTTAACAAGTTGATTGTAATCCGTTGATTGACTCCGTATTGTCAGTCTCGGCTTGCGCTTCGACATACAATATTACAGTCGTCCGGGAATGTTCAGCTTACCTATACAATGTACTATTTTGGCCAAGAGCTTCAAATTTGTTGCCTAGTGTCGAGATGCTTATGAACATGTTATCAAGCCTTTTGACACAGTTGCGTTTAAAAGATGTAAAAGTTCGCAGTGATGTTGTTTTATTCGTAGATTGGAACTAGAAGAAACTATCCAACAATTACTGTAATATGTTTCTAAATTAAACATACCCTTTTAAACCAACTCATCAAGGATAAAACGAAAGTCTTGTGAAAATATTTTTTTTTATGCATTACATTTGTCTTCCAAAAGCTGGCAACCCCGCTAGCTCCGCGGTGGCAGGCGGGTCGATCCTCCATCCTGGCAGGGTGCCAGGGTGTCACGATCCTATCGGCTACAGAAATAAGCACTTCTAGGCAACAAATTTATTATCGGACGAAATATTCTTACTTGATATCGTCTTTTGTTCTTTAACTATAAATATTGCCCTGCTCCTCGATCTGTTCAAATTTTATTAAAATTCTGATTGCGTCGTGTGATTGCAAATAAAACTATTTCTTTAAATGTTTTTTGTTCGATTTTCAGCAGTAAAAAAATTATCTCTTATGAGGATTCAGTGCAGTTGCGTAGACAGCTTCTAGAGACGAAGGGGGCGAAATCATATATATAGACGCGATATTATACCGGGTGGTGCATCGTGGTTGGAAATATAGAATATTCCCTATTATTATATTTGGTCCCCCCTGTTGACTTTAGAACGGGGTTGTAGGAAGACTTTTTAGGGTCTCTGTGTGGCGAGTGCACAAGCGGAGTTTGAACAATTTTTACCAACCCGATCTTAACTTATTTGAATAGGATTGCCGTTGGTTTTTAATTGAAATTCAACATGAGGTGCTGCGGACACCAGCATTGATTGGACTTGTCAAGCTGTGACTTGTCATTATCAAATGTAATTTGCAAACGGTATGCTTTTTAAAAATCTTTAACAGATACATTTTACACTGGATTTAACTAATATTTTCAAATAAAACAAACTCTATTTTTAAAACAGATATTTTAATAGAAAACGAATTATTTAACACACGATAAAGCATATGCTATGTCATAGCGACATCTTGGATTTATGTGGTCGGATCTCATTTCTAACTCAGGTTCATCTATAGTCTCACCTAAAAGTTCGTGTCTAGTTCATTGCCTGTCAATGAGCTGCGTCGAACTCTGCAGTCCATAGAGTCCCATTCTTGCCTCTCTTTTTATCACCAAGTAAAGTAAAGGAAAGTCTAGGATGATCTCCATTGCGGATGTGGGGGTTGATTTCATGGCCCAGGTGATACTCAAGCAGGCCAGTCTTTGGTGTACCTTTGGCCACCATACCAACGCCACATAGTATGTAATTGCGGGTCTTACCACTCTGGTATACAGCCAGTGCACCAGCCTAGGTGAGAGTCCCGATGTTTTACCGTACATTCGTCTAGTAACTGTTAAAGTAACTTCTGACTTTCGGATAGTTTTTTCCACGTGTTTGTTTCAGGTCAGTCTGGAATCTAAGGTTAGTCCCAGGTATTTGAACTCATCTGACAATGGAACATTTTCTCCTCGTAGGATTAGGTGCGTCAGCCCCTCCTTTCTACGTTTTGTAAAGGGTATTATAACAGTCTTTTGTGGACTGATTTTTAGTCCTTTCCACGATTTTGAGAGTTTTTTGCATCTCTTACTATCGTGTTGAATTTGCCTTGGGTTACTATGACCAAATCGTCTGCGTAACTTTCAATGAAGTATCCTTCTCTACTGAGTGCTCGGAGCAGTCCATCCATAACAAGGTTCCAACAAAGAATTTTACTTTTTATTAAACTTCTATTCGGCCTATATTAAACTGAACCTTATTTCCACTTTAGTCTATTTATTCGATAACATTAATATTGGTCTCAGCGTTTGGTTGTTTTGTTATAACTTAAGCCCTAATTTACGATCATACGTCAGCGTTTAATTCAGACACTAAATCCATTCCTAACATAACATTGACAGAAATAATTTTTTCACAATCATACTGGCCCGGTTACCTTAATTTTTGTTTTACCAATCAGGCACCTTTGATTGTGAATACATAATGCATATCAAAGTCGTTTATGTCACAGTAAAACTTGCTGTTAATTATTATTAAAAACTTTTGTGCAACCCAACATAAATCTGTACTTTTATTGAAATAAATAAATATTAACCAATGTACCATAGATAGACATTACAAATAATTCTTCATCCTACCAAAAACAAGCTCTTTATTTTATTAAGAATCCGACTAACCTTGATGCTAACCAAAGTACAAAAAGCACCACAAACAAAAACAAATTATCTCCTGCTAACCACAATACAGCACGGGCTCTGTTCAAAACCGACAATTTATTTTTGGAATTCATTTACTTTAACTAAATATCTTCATTGTTCTCAAATTGGTTTTAATTTACTAAAGCGGTTTCAGCTTATACACTGTGGGTCAAAAAAATTGGACTTGTTAAGAGTTTTTAACGATGTTTTTGCACTTTCTCAATAAACTTCTTCAGGTGGGCACATAGTATCAATATTAAAATGAAATTAGATTAATTAAAATGAAAGGAAAATGTTTTTCTCCACGACCATTACTGAATGCAATAATTCCAAAATCATTTTTGATAATAGAATGTAAAAATTCTCGCTCTTGAGTTGGAATATTTATTCTGAAACACTTGCTTCTTATGCGTTTTGCGTGTATTTTCATTCCATAACAAGATACGGAATGACTATTCTGTAATTGATCTAAACGACATAGGTTGCCATGAATTTCGAAACTGTCAATGTCAGCAGACAAATTTTAGTGCAAGTCAAAATATAAGTGAAAAATCGGATGAATCAGATATGGAACTGGATAATACTCCACCTGAAATTACAAATATTGCGAATAGTATTTTTGGTCGTGGAGAAAATATAGTCTGCTACTCGGTTAGAATGAAAATTCGATACTCGTGGTTCCTCCCGCTCGCTACGCTCGCGTTCGGAATCTTCCACTTGGATCAAATTTTCATTCCAACCTCGTTACAGAATCTACTATTCTATTCTTATGATTTTCGGTTTGATGAACCAATGCGAGTTAGCGCTGCCTAGCGGGACTCCCGTACTTTACTTCACGTCGAAGAAAATAAAAATGTCAACACTAAAACTTTTGGGGTAGAAAAATATCACACCACAGTACTGCTACCTTTGAAAAAACATAAATATCATTCATATAAGTATCAAAGCAATTCCTGATGGCTTTGATACTACTACTGGCTAGAAGGGGATGAAGAGCAAAGATCACTTTTTTGTTTTGAAATGATGGAGCGAGCTAACAAAAACAGACATTTTTTACAAAATATTTGCTGCTCAGACGAATGCCCGTTTACATTAAATAATGAGCCTGTAACGAAGTTACATAATTTTTACAGGGTTGTATACGTATCCGTTCTTAATTTTCTTATTTTTCATCGTACGAAGTCCGTTCTTGTTTGTAAATAATTCATTTTAATTGTATTGATTAATTTTCTAAAGTTTTCCATCGCGAAATACCGGGAAATAGCTTTTCTTAGTTTTCCTGCACTCCTCACTGTTCATAGTACGGGTCGGCGCGGAACCGCCGTCGCCATCGGTGCTTCTCGATGTCGCGCGCCGAGTGGAAGGGGATCCGCCGGTCTGAGAGCCTTCCTCAGCGAGATCGTACCGTCTTACAATCAGAGTACGATACTCTCATACCGCAACCGGTCGACTCTCTGACTAGCTCCGGACAAATACCGAGACCATCCGGGTTAAAGTAAAAATTAACGGTAAGCAATAAAATGTAGATTATTAATAGATATTTAAACCGCCGTTCTATACCGCACATTCTGGCATTACTGACCGCTTTCTCACTCACACCGACTGACCATATAATGTTTTCTTTCATTCTGACGCGTATATCGGGTTGTTTTATGGTATTCACATATATAAGACCGGGCTGCTCCAGGTCATCTTAGCCGAGTAGCTCTGTCATATTGTTTCTCTCTCGTATACACGTATTAAACCGGAATAATTATTTCTCTGTTTCTCTCATACACGACACCGGACTGCTCCAGGTCATCTTAGCCGAGTAGTTCTGTCTCGTTTTAAATTTCAGATATAGTAGTAAGTACACGACACCGGACTGCTCCAGGTCATCTTAGCCGAGTAGTTCTGTCTCGTTCGGATTCAAGCCACAGTTCAACTACACGACACCGGACTGCTCCAGGTCATCTTAGCCGAGTAGTTCTGTCTCGTTTTAAATTTCAAAGGCTAAAGCGTTCATTTGTATCATTCTCATATCACCGGTTACCACCGCCATTACACTCACACACATGACACCGACAATTTCGTATCTCTTTTCCTCTCCCATGCAGAACCGGACTACTCCAGGTCATCTTAGCCGAGTAGCTCTGTTTTGTTTTAATACAACGGGCCGCAAATTCATTTTTATCACCTTTATGCAAGTCCGAGTTGCTGCAGGAACTCTGATTTGCTTAATGTAAATTCAGACCGGGAAAATAGACTATCTGTCTCGCTCACACACACACCGACACAACATACACAATAACACATACACCACACCGTCCTTCTCTTACTCATACACTTGTAATTTCTATACACTGTTAGATAGCCAGAACGTGTAGGTCCGCGGGATTCATACGCAGTCACGCATGCGTAAACCGATCTATTATTTAAAGACCGCCACTGAACTGCTAGTCGTATTGTCATTAACTTCTGGAACTTTTTACCGATACCGCTTGACGTAGTAACATCCGCATTCGCAAGTAGCTTTAACGCGTAAACCTTTTCTTTCAAACATAGGCCGCATCCTTTTCTGATCTCTGCAAGTCCGTTACCGTAGTCCGTCCTGACCGTTATTCTATTAATTAAGCTGCGACCGCGCTTGCAGATCTTTGTACTGATTTTGTTTCCGCGGGTCTATGTATTACTGTTATTAAGTTGACCGCCGGACCGCTTGCGAACCTGAAGACGCGAATCTGTAATTTAATCAAGCCGTCGGACGTCAAAGCCGGAATCATTTATTTTTAGCCGCGATTAATCAATGATATAAAAGATACATTACCGCAGACAAAGAACGTATACAATCCTCCTCTCTCTGTTATTTCCTTTATTTTAACTGGTAAAATCATTCATTTTAAACCGATAGTAAATGGGGCACATATTAATGTAAAAGTATTTGAATACAAAATGTTTTAAAACCGATTGTTTTATTATTCCTTCGCACCATACGCAGTTGAACGCCTGGATTATTTTCTCCACTGTCTAAAAGCTACTCGAAGGTAACTGTGGGCCTCTTACCACATTAATCCAAGAGGTGGCGCCCGAGACTCCGTTGGAAAAGTACTTTTCGTCTTATAGTCGCATGCAGCTAATCACGCATAAGCGACGTGAGCAATAGATTAGCTAGATAGATAGATAGGAATTAATACGGATCGCAAAACGCCTTTACAAAATTTGGCGCCCGAGCAGGGACCATACTGCGCATGCGCGAAATAAGTTTTCTGTAAAATACCGTCGTACCGAGGTTAAAAATTAAACCGAAGGTAGGGAATCCAGTTTTCGACATTTTTAGGTTTAGGTCTGTTAGGTTATTTCCGTATTATACCGTGGGCTTAGTGAAAAGTCGCCGTATATTTTGGGTATTACCGTGGTTCAGAGAAGGAACCCAGGTGGTAAGAATCCCTGTTTAGTTTTAAGTTTAGGTTAGTCCGTGTCGAAAAATGATCCGTTGACGTAAATTTTGCCGAGTGCCGTTTAGCGCATGTGCCAAAACATTTTAAGTCCGTCAATTTAGCTCACCACGCCGTGGCCGTTCAAAAGAATCGCGCACCGTCAAGTAGAAAGAGAGAGGGGAGTGTGCGTTCTTTTACTTGCGCAAATCCGTATCTGACCGATAGTTAGTCGTCGAGAAATATCAAAGGGTTCCCATCGAACCACCGACCGAGACGGATCGTTCTCTAGAGACCGCAGAGCTCCTGAAAGTCAACTGCAATGAATACTGATGAGCCGAACAACGCCGCCGCCGCCGCCACGACGCCGCTGCACTCCGAAGATGACACCACGAAAACAACGCAGACCGATCCGAGTGATACACAAGTAAGCTGGGTATATCAATTAAAAAAGGATAGTCTGATTGTCGAACTAACTAAGTTTGGTCTTGATACTACCGGAAGCACCGACATCCTCAAGAAGCGTCTAATAAATTTTATACGCAGTGGCCGCGCGACGCCATCACTAAAAACAACACCGTTTAGCTTCCCACCTGGTAACGTTTCCACTACCGCTACCCAACCGCCCTGCGCAGCCGCCACATCACCGAAGCCTTCCTTGACCACAACCCGATCTGCTGCAGGAAACACAGTAACACCGGCAGTCACGATAACGACACCGTCCGCAACACATGCCGCGATGACGACGAACATTGTGCCCAATACATCCGGAACCGTACGGTCTTTAAAAGTATATAAGTGGAACACACATTTCAATGGCCGAGATGACCCAGTGACCTTTATCGAACGCCTTGAAGAAATTTGCGCCGCTCAAGCTATCTCGATGGACGCACTGCTACCGCACATGCCCGAACTTCTACAAGGAGAAGCTGCCTTATGGTACCGCAATAACAATAGGAAGTGGAAAACATGGGTTGAATTTGAAGTGGACTTTAGAAGCTTTTACTTTCCGTTAAACCATGCCGATGACTTGGAAGTGGAAATAAGTCACCGCCGACAAAGAACAAACGAACCGCCCAGCCGGTATATCACCGATCTGCAGACGCTTATTCGCAGACACGGAAACATAAAGCCGGATCAAGAATTAAAATGGCTATACCGTAATCTACTGCCGCAATACCGACAACAAATACGAAGGTCGGATTTCACAGATATTGTGTCATTTTCCCGAGTAGTACGGGAAACCGAGCTATTATTGGAGCAACTAAGCCGCACCAATTATAGGCCACGACCCGAACCAACCAGCAGTATGCCTACAAACCGGCCAAGAAACGCCCCACCACCAGAAAGACGCTCGTCGAACCAACGTTTGCCAATGTGCTGGAGATGTGGAGAAAGCGGACATTTTCGCACCGAATGCAGAAATCCGCCCCGCTTATTTTGTTCAAGATGTGGTAGGGATAACATCATGTCTCGCAACTGTCCGTGCCCCACAATCCGACAGGAAAACTAAACCGGCGCTGTACCGCTTCGAGGTCAGTTCAGTACCGAAACCATTTAACCTCGACTCCGTTACACCGTTCGATAAACAATAATACCGATAACCGTCCGCATGTCATCGTATACATTTGCAATACACCGTTTTCAGCCTTAATAGACACCGGCGCTGCAAGTTCATATATAGGGGATCTAGCCGTCGAAAACTGCCGAAGACACCGTTGCGAAAAAGTAATATCACCTGTTAAAAGTGCCCAAGTAGCCAACGGCGGAGTGATACGTATATCAGAAGCTTACCGCTTATCATTGAAATTTGGAAACACAGCTTTGATCGCCGACATCAGTTACTTTCCGCATCTGACGTCCGATGTTGTATTAGGAATGGACATATTGGGGCGTCACCAGTTTCAGCTAGATTTAAGCTCTGGCCAAGTATACCTTAATGACGAAGCCCTTTCTTTCTCCGATATGTGTAGTCCCATAGGCTTAAATCAAAATGCTCCTAGTCTAGTTCTAACGCAGGAAGAAGAACGCCAACTACAACGATTTCTAGACCGAGAGCTTCCGAAATTCAACGATATACACGGCACTACTCCGCTCATGCAGCATACAATACATTTGTTAAATGCCGAACCGATTAAGCAACGATATAGGCCGCAGAACCCTAAGATGCAGGAAATAATCAATACAGAAGTCCGAGAGATGTTGGAAAACGACATAATTGAACCTGCCGATAGCCCATGGAGTTCTCCCGTCGTAATAGTCCGCAAGAAGGATGGTAAATACCGATTCTGTATCGATTTTCAAAAGATTAACACCATTTCCCGTAAAGACGCCTACCCTCTGCCCTACATCAATGCAATATTGGATAAGCTGAGACGAGCCCGGTATATTTCTAGCATCGACTTAAAACAAGGCTACTGGCAGATACCGCTATCTGAAGAAAGTAAACCGATTACTGCTTTTACTGTACCAGGCATGGGCCTATTTCAATTTAAAGTAATGCCTTTTGGATTACATTCAGCACCCGCCACGTTCCAGAGATTAATGGACCGCATTATTGGGCCGGAGCTTGACCAGTTCTGTTTTGCGTACCTAGACGACATAATTATTTTAGGAGAAACCTTCGAGGAACACCTTAATAATCTACAAGAAGTATTTCGCCGTCTCCGTACCGCTAACCTGAAATTAAACCCAGAAAAGTGTCAATTTGGCCGTCGATCGCTCCGATATTTAGGTCACCTGGTTACCTCTGAAGGCATTAGTACCGATCCTGAGAAAGTCTGCGCCATTCTTCAATTAGCTACACCGACTAGCATACGTTCCTTACGACGATTCCTGGGTATTGCATCGTGGTACCGACGCTTCGTACCTAATTTCTCACAGATAGCCGCACCGCTCAATCAGCTCTTAAAAAAGGGAATTCGTTGGAAATGGACTGAAGAACAACAAACCGCATTCGACCAGCTAAAAACTAGCTTAACCAATTCACCTGTCTTGACGTGCCCGGACTTTTCGAGACCATTCACATTGCAAACAGATGCATCCGACAATGGGCTTGGTGTTGCACTAATTCAGCATGGATCCGACGGCGACCACGTGATTGCATATGCAAGTCGAAGCTTAAGTCCAAACGAAAAGAAGTTCTCAGTCACTGAGAAAGAATGCTTGGCAATTGTATGGGGAGTAGAAAAGATGCGACCATACCTAGAAGGCTATCACTTTACAGTCGTGACCGATCATCAATCCCTCCGCTGGTTACATTCGATTAAAAGTCCGTCCGGCAGATTAGCTCGGTGGAGCATGTACCTTCAACAGTTTGACTTTGAAATAAAATACCGAAAGGGGGTTCTAAACAAAGTAGCCGATGCACTATCCCGTGCCCCTATCGCTACCAATGACGAGGAAGAGGAAGCCAACCCGATATTTTCCTTAGAAGAGTTTACGCCCTGTTCTTGGTACACCGCCAAGAAAACTGCTGTTGAGAATAACCCCACTGCTTTCCCGGACTATAGCATAAAAGATGGCCGCCTATACCGTCACTTCTGGGATATGTCCGACCCTACCGATGATGACATGACCGATCCATGGAAAGTTTGCGTTCCTAAGGCCGCTCGAAAAGCAGTACTGGAAGAAAACCACGACCGACCAACCGCCGGACACCTCGGTATTGCAAAAACTACCGCACGAATAGCCCGTCGTTATTACTGGCCAGGTATGTTTAGAGAAATTGCCGTTTATGTGAGACGCTGTGCATCTTGCCAAAGGTATAAAACTTCTCAACAACAAACTGCTGGTAAAATGCGACCATCAAGGAATGACCAACCATGGGAAACCGTCAGTACCGACTTAGTAGGACCATTACCCCGATCGGCGAAAGGAAATAACTACCTAGTTATGTTTCAAGACCGCTTTACTAAATGGGTGCAGTGTCGTGCTATTCGAAAAGCTACCGCTAAGGCGGTTAGCCAGGCGCTCTATGAAGAGGTTATTACCCGATTCGGATGCCCACACACTGTGATTTCCGACAATGGAACCCAATACACCGGACAAGCCTTCAGGGACCTACTAAATGAAATGGGAATCACGCACCGCCTTACACCTCCGTATACACCGCAAGCCAACCCAGTAGAACGCACCAATAAAACTATGAAGACCATGGTAGCCCAATTCTGCGAATCAGACCACAGAAAATGGGATGTGCATCTACCCGAGTTAGTGTTGCACTCAATAGTTCCCGACATGATTCTACAGGATTTTCTCCAGCTTTCCTTAATTTTGGCCGTGAGCTGGACCCTCCTAAACCGTTATACCGCAACCTTCCGGACACTGAACCGCAGCCAGACGACGCCGGCCCCTCCGCAGAAGAAAATACCGCTCAATTGGAGAACCTGACGGACAGGCTAAAAAGGCTGAAAGATGTATATGCGCTCGTCCGCATCAATCTCGGAAAAGCCTTTACTGTTCAAAGTCACCACTATAACCTTCGTCGCCGTGAATGGAGATGTCACATTGGTAATAAAGTCATGCGACGAGAAAACCCACTATCTTCTGCTATTAAAGGATTCGCCGCCAAGCTTGCACCGAAATATTCTGGGCCTTATACTGTAATTAAAGTGGTATCGCCGGTTGTATATGACCTTAAGGATCAGTCTGGGAAAAAGTACCGGAATATACATATTAAAGACTTGAAGCCCGCACACGATGATCTAAAGTAATTTTCGTCCCAACCGACACCCCTAACCTAGTGAAGCCCTATGTGATGTTCCAGTCCCAGGAAGCAGAGACGGTGAGGCATCGTGTTTTGCACGGTTTTCCACCGCTACGTGTACGAGAACTTGTTGCAGTACCTGGACCACTGGACCAGTCCAAAGAAGAAATGGGATATTATTTTGATTTTATTTAGATTCGCGATAGTTTTCTGAATTGTAATTTTAATTATTAGGGACCTTCCACAGTAGGGCTAGATTAAGAAAATATTTTCCTTTTGTAAATAAAAAATATTTTTTTCAAAGAAGGGGGGGTGTGTAACGAAGTTACATAATTTTTACAGGGTTGTATACGTATCCGTTCTTAATTTTCTTATTTTTCATCGTACGAAGTCCGTTCTTGTTTGTAAATAATTCATTTTAATTGTATTGATTAATTTTCTAAAGTTTTCCATCGCGAAATACCGGGAAATAGCTTTTCTTAGTTTTCCTGCACTCCTCACTGTTCATAGTACGGGTCGGCGCGGAACCGCCGTCGCCATCGGTGCTTCTCGATGTCGCGCGCCGAGTGGAAGGGGATCCGCCGGTCTGAGAGCCTTCCTCAGCGAGATCGTACCGTCTTACAATCAGAGTACGATACTCTCATACCGCAACCGGTCGACTCTCTGACTAGCTCCGGACAAATACCGAGACCATCCGGGTTAAAGTAAAAATTAACGGTAAGCAATAAAATGTAGATTATTAATAGATATTTAAACCGCCGTTCTATACCGCACATTCTGGCATTACTGACCGCTTTCTCACTCACACCGACTGACCATATAATGTTTTCTTTCATTCTGACGCGTATATCGGGTTGTTTTATGGTATTCACATATATAAGACCGGGCTGCTCCAGGTCATCTTAGCCGAGTAGCTCTGTCATATTGTTTCTCTCTCGTATACACGTATTAAACCGGAATAATTATTTCTCTGTTTCTCTCATACACGACACCGGACTGCTCCAGGTCATCTTAGCCGAGTAGTTCTGTCTCGTTTTAAATTTCAGATATAGTAGTAAGTACACGACACCGGACTGCTCCAGGTCATCTTAGCCGAGTAGTTCTGTCTCGTTCGGATTCAAGCCACAGTTCAACTACACGACACCGGACTGCTCCAGGTCATCTTAGCCGAGTAGTTCTGTCTCGTTTTAAATTTCAAAGGCTAAAGCGTTCATTTGTATCATTCTCATATCACCGGTTACCACCGCCATTACACTCACACACATGACACCGACAATTTCGTATCTCTTTTCCTCTCCCATGCAGAACCGGACTACTCCAGGTCATCTTAGCCGAGTAGCTCTGTTTTGTTTTAATACAACGGGCCGCAAATTCATTTTTATCACCTTTATGCAAGTCCGAGTTGCTGCAGGAACTCTGATTTGCTTAATGTAAATTCAGACCGGGAAAATAGACTATCTGTCTCGCTCACACACACACCGACACAACATACACAATAACACATACACCACACCGTCCTTCTCTTACTCATACACTTGTAATTTCTATACACTGTTAGATAGCCAGAACGTGTAGGTCCGCGGGATTCATACGCAGTCACGCATGCGTAAACCGATCTATTATTTAAAGACCGCCACTGAACTGCTAGTCGTATTGTCATTAACTTCTGGAACTTTTTACCGATACCGCTTGACGTAGTAACATCCGCATTCGCAAGTAGCTTTAACGCGTAAACCTTTTCTTTCAAACATAGGCCGCATCCTTTTCTGATCTCTGCAAGTCCGTTACCGTAGTCCGTCCTGACCGTTATTCTATTAATTAAGCTGCGACCGCGCTTGCAGATCTTTGTACTGATTTTGTTTCCGCGGGTCTATGTATTACTGTTATTAAGTTGACCGCCGGACCGCTTGCGAACCTGAAGACGCGAATCTGTAATTTAATCAAGCCGTCGGACGTCAAAGCCGGAATCATTTATTTTTAGCCGCGATTAATCAATGATATAAAAGATACATTACCGCAGACAAAGAACGTATACAATCCTCCTCTCTCTGTTATTTCCTTTATTTTAACTGGTAAAATCATTCATTTTAAACCGATAGTAAATGGGGCACATATTAATGTAAAAGTATTTGAATACAAAATGTTTTAAAACCGATTGTTTTATTATTCCTTCGCACCATACGCAGTTGAACGCCTGGATTATTTTCTCCACTGTCTAAAAGCTACTCGAAGGTAACTGTGGGCCTCTTACCACATTAATCCAAGAGGTGGCGCCCGAGACTCCGTTGGAAAAGTACTTTTCGTCTTATAGTCGCATGCAGCTAATCACGCATAAGCGACGTGAGCAATAGATTAGCTAGATAGATAGATAGGAATTAATACGGATCGCAAAACGCCTTTACAAGCCGAATATACAAAATTATCGCTACTGGAGCCTACAAAATGAATATCGTCTTGTATGCACTCGATCCCATTTTTGAACATCGCATCATTGGACCATTTTTCATTGACGCAAATCTAACGGGTTCAACATATTTAGATCTTCTTCAAAATCAAATTGGACCCGCACTGGAGGAAGAGGTGATTTGGTTTCAAATGGATGATGGCCAGGTCTATAATTCGGTTGTGGTACGTGAATATCTAAATATGTCTTTAATGGGCACTTTGTCGGTTTAAACTCAACAGTTAATTGGCCAGCTAGGTCTCCTGACCTCTCACCAAACGACTTCTTCCTCTGGGGGCATTTAAAAAATTGTCTTTATGAAAATGTTGTTAGCTTTGTAAGTTTACAGCGGTTAAAAAATTCAACTTTAATGCAATCTGAAAGAATTACCCAGTACCAACTCACTAATATTCGTAGGGAATTTTACTTTGGTTTAGCAGCAAGTGTTGGTTTATTTGAACATTTAATTAAGAATTAACAATATTCCAAATGATTGTACAGTGTTCTTAAAATAAAATAATTATTTTTTTTTATAAATAATTGTTTATTTTTAAACACTCTCTTATTTTCTTCTCCTTTTAGCAATTCTTGATGATTTTACTGTAAGTCCAATAACTCGTTTTCTATTAAAATATCCGTTTTGACTCAAAACTTCAAACTCAAAACTTTTGAGAATAATTTTGCCTTTTACCACAGAATATAATAATATTCTGTGCTTTTACATAATATATTATAAATGTAATATAGACCATCGAAAAATAAAAAATTTATCGGTTCTTATGGTTTACTTTTCTCGCAAACTTTTAAATGCAGCGCTTCACAAAATAAAAGTAATTTTTTTCTTTACCCTGTATAATATAAAAATGTGTAGCAACGTTTTCTGTATAAATATCGCCTCCAAAATACCCAAACGTTAATTAAATTTGGATAAAACAATTGAGGAATTACATATTAAACATTAGATAGGGGGCCCAATTCAATTTGGCTTGCAGTATATATTTAAATTCTACTGTTAATTGTCCTTAAGAAGTGATAATTAGCCACTCCAACTTGTCTTCGATGAGGTATTCAGGTCTGCCACATTAATTAAAATTGTTAAAATTTAATTTGTGTTAATTTATTTTTTCTTGTCTACTGATAATTGGCAAAAAGAAATTACGTTTTGTTCAAGATTAACCCCCTAATATAACAAATTATACTTAAATATTTTTAGATTTAGCATTAGACATTAAATATTTATTACCCTTTATTCTAATTACCCAATTATCAAATGTCTGAGGAAATATTGCTTTATTATAAAGCTACTGTAATTGTATTTACTACGTAATAAATATTGAGGTTCAAGTTTTTTTATAAACAATAGTATGCCTAGTAGGAAAAGCTGACCATTCCCGGACGACCGTAAAGATTGCATGTCGAGGCGCAAGCCGAGTGGCTTTTCTTTTAAGGTAACATACTATTTTTTCGAAAATTATTCAAAGGACATAAATTATTACAATCAATTTGTTCAAATTTTTAAAGAAACATTATTTATTTTTGTGTTGTTGGTACTTACACTATTGCCACTTTTCTTTCCAAGTTAACAGTGTTACTAGTCTACTAGTAGTAAATTGGCGATTATTTTGAAAAATTTGACCATAGGGAACGTTAAAAATTCATGTTAATGCACAAAATCCATTTTTAACTGTTTAAAATGAATTCTGCAGCTATTTTGTTGCACTTACGCAAGCAGAAATAAACCCGACAAACCTTTTTTTCTTGTGTGCAGTTCAGTAAAACAATTATTAATCAAATTACCTGGTTGAGAAAATAAATTGTTCTTTTTATTTATACATATATCGCTTTTTGTCTGTTATTCTGCAAAAAGCCGAAAAAGATAGATATATTTAGGGTTGCCAACCGTCCTCTATTCCAGAGGACAGTCCTCTTTTCTATCGGTCTGTCCTCTTTTCTCTAACATATAGAAAATGTCCTCTTTTATTACCTACCAAACTCGAAATATAAAAATTATTTTAATTTTCAGGACAACTATTCAAAAAAAAAATAACCGAATTTAAACTTATATAGAAAATTGTTTTGTTTCAAACATTTCTTTCTATTTTATTGACTCTTTTCGTTTGTCTTGGTGGTGGAACCAACCATGAACTAGCAAAAACGACAAAGGTTTATATTGTTTGTCATTAAATACCTAATACAAGAGTTTTTCATATTTCGCTAAAAACAAGTCGAAAAAATTTTGCTCGTGCCCCCCACCCACTGTAAAAATTCTGGATCCGCCACTGGGTCCTCTATTTTAAATATTAAAAGTTGGCACCCCTAGATATATTCAAAAGTGAGTTTGTTTAAATATAAGAACTTACCCAAATCGATAAATATGTTACAGTGTAAGTTGGTCCATGGGTTGGCCATCAAAATGAATTGTTGTTCAATTGTTTCTTATTACCGTTCTTACAAGTTCATGGCCAACTTAAAAGATAAGTTGTGATGCCTAATTTAAATAATTTTAAAAAATTCTTAGTATGAAGTTCGGAGGTTGAGTCGTAGAATAGTAGATTCTGTAACGAGTTTGGAATTATTGCATTCAGTAATGGTCGTGGAGAAAAAATATACTGTACAACTCGAGTGGATTGTCCATATTGCGCTCGGAAGTTTAAGCACTCCGCCTACGGCGTCGTGCTCAATTTACTTCCTCGTGCGATATGGACATCATATCCACTCTTGTTGCACAAACTACTAACTTTTTATTCCTATATGTTTTACGTACAGTTCACTCTATAAGTCAATCCACTCTTACGCACAATCGTGCGTAAAGAATAAAAACGCACAACTGTGCGTTATGATGCCTAGTATAACAATCAATTTAGCCTTTAACCACTCAAATCATGACCTTTATCTATCTTGCATTTTAAATATTTGACAGTGACATTGACATTATTTGAGATTTGAAACAGATACTTTATAATTTATAAACCGATCTTTAATTTATTAGTAAGAGTCGTAGAAAAAGTTTAGTACGTATTGCATGTTATAAAGTAATTACGGTCTTATGGAATTACTTCACTCGCCGCTACGCTTCTTGTTCGCAATTTTTCCATTCGTGCGTAATATGCTTTTCACCACACTTAATACGTAATATACTATTACAGTACAATAATAAATATTTCCTAACAGTTATTTTCCGTTGCCTAGCAACGACTAAGTGTAAGGAAATATCGACTTTTTCTTTCAGAAATGTTATTAAAAATTACTATATTTCGGATCAATTTTTGGAAAAAACATAATTATAAATAAACAGTTATGTTTATTATAAATAAATGTAATAAATCTATGGTAGAGTACTGATAAACGAGGTATTTCTGGCAGTGTAAGTTCAATCCAGGTCAAATAGATTACCTCCTCAATTTTTTTAATTGGCTATACTTTTTATTTAATATTTGTCACTAAAATTGAATCAAGTAAAGTAACCTTCACAAATATAGCATTATTTTTTATATTTCTGTCTTCTGTAAAAAACATCAGCAAAAAATATAACAAAGGAAGCGATGTTCCCGTACGAAGAATTTAAAGAGTCAATGTTTTTAATCACACAGTAAAATACGTAAAAACGATATATATAACCGTAAGTTTCACGAAGCCTTAAAATAAATACCTTAAGGTTAGGCGAACTGATGCTAAAACAATGGTGCATACGACTGATCTATTTTTAAATTGCCCTTCATCATAATACAAATTGTTACATGCTGTTTGCGTGACTGACGTCACGTAACCATAGCAACGGTGAATATCAAAGCCATGTCGGGCGTTGGATCTTCACTTGCTTTGAGCTTACAGACACGGTCGGGTGGGGCGCGCCAAAATGCACGATTGTTTATAATTATTGTCGATCGTAGTTAACCTTGGCCCTATTATGCTTAGCTACATTCAGATTAAATTAATATTACCAATCATACCAATAAACATAAAAACTTCACCTATTTCACCTGACGAGCCGGCGCTGGCAATAGTTTCCATTTTTGTTGAAGTTTTTATACAGAAGAAAAAAAACGTAAATAACAATGTTATATTTGTGGCGTAACTCTACATTTCTCTTTTAATGCTAATTGAATTTAGGGATCAAGTTAACGTCCGCTTAGTTTTAAGTCCAAAATTTCGTCTCCTTTTTTTAAATTAAAAGCTATCTATCATGTTCATACACATCACATCTCGAAGTTTTTAAACTAATTTACCTCGATAATTAATTAAAAGTAGCATGAGCATCATCTCGGAGAAAAGCAAGGAAATCCTGTAAATACTGCAAGTCTGCTGCTGAGAAAATTACACTAGTCAACATAATTTTAAACCCCTTTTGTAGTCATTTTACTGTACAATGTACATACAAGGTAATTCACGACAAGAATTTGTGCGAACTATTGGGAAAACAACTAAAAATATTTTTTTTAAACTTGCACATGCAATGCACTTTGATAGGTTGTAACAACTTAATAGTGGATCGTAGATAAAAACGGCTTTTTGGTTCTTGTCTTAACCCAGTGACGTATTTAGGGGTGGAGGGGGGGGGCTGCTGAGTTGCAACCCTTAATGATGCAATTTTAAAGGAAAACGAGTAAAAAGAATAATATTTTATAGTGTTTTTCTATTATACACTTGTCTGTTCCGTTTTCCCTTTTTTAGAGCTATTTTAAATCAACAAAAATATAACCCAATGCAATAAAATATTTTTACAACAAAAACAAAAAATAATTAGCTATTTATTTTTAAAGAGAAAAATTAAAGTAAAAATTTTAGTTGAAACATTTTTTAGGAAAGAAGTGTGATAATTTATAAAATAAAATAGTGCAGAAAGAAACGAGAATGCTTTATTATGAATATTCAAAACGGCACTTAAGAAGGAGTATTTCACAACCTAACATTTGCACCAAAAACTGCCTTAGATCTAGGCTCCTAAAATACGTGATTTCTGAAAAAATCATCAATTTTGGCGTGGTGAGCGATATTTACTTTATTTTTAATCATGAAAACCGAGCCAGAAAAACGCTGGTTAAAGTCATACATACGTCTTATATGGAAATTTTGGATTGACACAATATTCATATATTTCACAAATATAAAAAATGTTTTTTTTTTAATAAAGATCCAGCTAGGAATATCAAAAAAAATTTAAAAGAAAACATTACAAAAACAATGCAGAGGGGGAGAGGTAATAATTTAATTTTTGGGCGTCGCCCCGAAAATTTTTCGCTTGCAGCGCTTTTCCGCGTTCTTCGCTAGGTACAATATTATAAAATACATGTAGTCCCGATTGTCCCTTTCTCCAGGAAAAAAATGTCCTACTTACGCCCTTTGAGCCCCCCCCCCACTTGCTTATTTTCTGGCTACGCCACTGTGTTAACCCAATATTTTTTACTTAAAAAATTAACTTCCGATTAACTTTCGGTTTAACCGTACATACGAATATTAACCGGAAGTTAATTTTTTAGTAGAAAATAAACAGTTAATATAGGAACATGAGGCCATTTTTCCTAAGATGCAGCTAAAAGAAGTGCCAAAAATGTAATATTTCAAAAATTATTTAGTTTAGACATTCGACCTGTACAAAATATGTTTAGAAACTTAAGACAAATCTAAAAATGCATTGAAAATAACCACATCCTATTTAAAATAACAATTTTGAAAGCTACTTCCGATATAATTAGAAGTGATAGGAAAATTCCAATATTTTAGTAAAAGAGCACATTATCTAAAATTTTAAGATAATATTTTTAGTAGATAGTTTTTCTAAAAGTCTAACGAACGTCAGTAGTGATTCTAGTGGCGTGTATACAATAAAACAAATACATAAAAAAATAAATTATTTTAGTTTTTATCCGTGTAATCCAACTTTGGCAATTTATCTGTACATAATAAATAATATTATAGGACAGAAAACTTAATCCTATATCATTTCTACGAACGCATTCTTTGCTTATTATATCATAAACTAAACACAATTGCTTTTGAGCAATAAAAAATTCGCCTAAATTTAACAGTTAATATTTTCTGAACCAGATATGATATCGACCTACGGTTTTGAATGGTTGATAGACTCATCCCTTGGAAAACAATTGTCAATGTTGGATTTTCTTTAACTGTCAGAAAATTTTATATACAGGGAGTGAAAGAAGACGATGATTTTTGCTCCAATTTTAATGGCGTGTAACTTTCACAATAATATTTTTAAATTTTATCAATCTACTTCAATTGAATCAATGGTTCATAGCAAAGAAAGTTATTTGTAAAATTTTTGATATCTGCTATATTTTAAGAAATATCGATTTTTTTTGGAAAACCTTGCTTTATTTCAACTTATTGGTAGCTAGATCTCACTGTGCGTTGTATCGTGCAAACTTTGCGAGTGATTATTATACCTTATGAAAAGCTTCATTATGTTCAGTAACAATAGTTGTACTGTATGTCTATGGTTTATGAATAGCTCACAATTTTTCACGATATTGGAAAGTACTCGAAATTAATAAATACTTACATTTTTTCCAAAAATTAAATTAAAAAAATTATCTTTGTTAAAATTTTGTAAACACACTGTATAATATACCTGTAGTGCGATATAAAAAACTAAAAAAATAAGAAAAAATTAACCTAATCTAGGGGCGAGTACTTTCCAATATAAAATAATCGTGAAAAATTTACTATACTCATAAACCATAGACATATAGGTGTTTATAAGTACGCCACTGTACATCATAACGTTTAGGTGCAACTATTGTTACTGAACATAATTAAGCTTTTCATGAGGTATGATAATCACTCGCAAAGTTTGCACGATACAACGCACAGTGAGATCCAGCTACCAATAAGTTGAAATAAAGCAAGGTTTTCCAGAAAAATCGGTATTTCTTAAAATATAGCAGATATCAAAAATTTGACAAATTACTTTCTTTGCTATGAACCAGTGATTCAATTGACGTAAAGTGATAAAATTTAAAAATATTATTGTGAAAGTTACATGCCATTAAAATTGGAGCTAAAATTATCGTCTTCTTTAACACCCTGTATATAAAATTTTCTGACAGTTAAAGAAAATCCAACATTGACAATTGTTTCCCAAGGGATGAGTCTATCAACCATTCAAAACCGTAGGTCGATATCATATCTGGTTCAGAAAATATTAACTGTTAAATTTAGGCGAAATTTTCCTTGCTCGAAAGCAAGATTAAGCATTCCGTAAGACCGTTCTAAAAGCAAAGATCTCGCTGTACATTAGCGTTTTATGCAAAAGCAAAAGCACGAGTGGAAGCAAGCGAGAGAGCCGGTAGGCAACCTTAGGCCTTCCTTTATCTATGAGCCAGCTCCAAGAAACCACGCATTTAGTAAGTGCATTGGTGTCAATCTTCAAGTTTTACCGTAGTTTGGAAAATAATTTGCTTTCTCAATATATAATATGAAAGACGCCTCTATAAGTTTTATTATCAATTAGTTTGGTTAGGATATTTTTAAAGGGATAACGGATAAGGTATCATAAAATAAGAAGCACTTTTGTAACAATTAAAATAATTTTTGCTGATAGGTTCATCATATTTAATAATCAGTAAGCTTATCGTCATATTTTACATAATAATTGACCTCGATTTTTGGCACCATTAGTTCAATCAGATGGATGATGGATTTTTAATTTAAAATGAGTGTTTTTGCCCTTTTGTTAAACTTCGTGCCGTCGGGTTTCGGGAAAAAAAATATGAAAAGAATTAATTGTTACTATTCTTGCTAGCAGCGCGTCTGCAGAACGATCCTGTTCTGGATTAAAAAGAATTTATACCTATTAATAAAACACACAGGGAAAGACACGCCTATTAACAATAATCACTCTGGAGAGCGACCTTTTGCAGGATTTAAAAAGCAAAATCAATTCTTATAACGATATTTTAAAATAATTTTTACGGAAAGACCGCCGTGTTAAACTAATTTACAAATAATGTCGTTTTATTCTTCTTCTGTCAAAGTGTTATTTCCACAAACTCAGAAACAAGACATTTTGTGACATTTAAAATTATGATGCTAGGGAGTTTTTGTCTGCAATACAATTTTTGCCTACCCTGTTTAAAACATCATTGCACGCCACTGAGTGATTCACCGTGTATATATGAACGTCCTTAAAATTTCGATGCTTTTATAATCATGTTGGATTCCTGGGTTTTAATCACTTAAACAGAATTGTATGTTTCTCATTTGTAAATGTATAAATCCATATATTTCGAACTGCATTATACATAGCCTCAAATATATGCCTTTTCATTAACGCAATAGCTTTTTCAGGTAAAGGAAGCATCAGCCCTGTTTGCACTTTTTGATGTAGTGTTTTAAAGTGCCCGGTTACTGAAAGAGAATTGATACATCCGGTGATAACAAGGTTTATCAACATCGGATTGGCAATACAGGAAGTTATAACCTCACCTAAAGTATTATTGCTCTTCTGGCTCGAAAACAATATGATATCGCTATCGTTCTTGACTAAAAATACATTTAATAATTTTTAAAATAATCGACTGGTTAACCACCAAAAGTATTGAATTTGAAGATAATTTCATAAAGAAGGAACTAATAACTATGGCAAATTTACACGAACATCGTTTTATGAAATATGCCGTGGAAAATATAGCTGAAAAACCTAGTGTAACTGTGCTGCGCACACCGCCATATCATTACGACCTAAATCCTATAAAACTTATATGGGCGCAAGTGAAAGGATTTGTAGCAAGACACAACACGACATTCAAAATGAAAGACGTTAAGCTCTCTTTTTTTTCTAATTTCTGTATAATGTATTTTGTATTTTTTTATAATGTTTAATAAAAAATAAGTGTACGCACATAATGCACGCCTTTGTCGCACCATTTTCAGTGTTTGTAAATGGATAATAATAGACAAAACCCATAAATTGACCCAAACCCGGGTGGTACTACCTGCACTTGATGAAAATAATTAATTTTGCAAAGAAATCAATACCAAATTATGAAAGTGGCTTAAATATTCCTTGGGTCACTCTGTAGTCCCTTTGCATACTTAATGAGCTTTTATTACTACACCTTTCTAAAATAGACTATAGTTATCCATCTTTGTAAATAAGCGAAACTCGTTACGTTTTGGTTGTACCACAACGAAAACACAAGCCCTTACCCACACCTCGATATAGAGTTGTTTTACACTAGAAACTTACCCACACGCTCCAAATACAACTTTTGACAGCATTACAGGCAGGGTGGAGTTGGCAAGCAGAAACAAGCAACCTCCGTATGAAAAATATTCAATCTAGCAACTTCCATCGATCACCAAGACGCTGGGAAAAAATACCAATCGAAAATTCAGTAAAAATATAGGTATTTCCAAGTACCTTTCTTAATTCCAAATACCAACAAGTATAAATTTTGTTGACTAGTGTTCTTAAACTCAAGGTTTAATCACAGCGTTTCTGCACGACTTACTTTTTAAATTAGATTAAGAGTCTAATTTTTTATGAATTATAGTGCTTTTTACTTGGGTGGAGTGTTGGCTAATTCATCTCCGGTAAATTGAAAATTTTATTTTTTTGGACATTTCTGTTCAGTAAGATTTTTTCGGAAAAGTGGATTATTGGTAGGGACGGTGTAACGAAAATTGTCTTTAGAGGAAATGAACTGATTGAAGTCATATTTGTCTGAAAGTTCTCGAGTAGTATTGAACTTAAACCCACAAATTCCTACATGGTCCTTCGAGCCGGATTTGTTAGTTTTATTGATTTGATAAACTACATAATATAAAAAGAAAAATAATTATTACCATATACGCGCTACATGGGCCACATGATTCGTTCGATGGTCGGTTTTCGAATGCACTTGACACATGTGTTTCTTTTCCCTTTTCTAAGGGTTGGTCACGTAGGCCATACATAGCTAAGTCATTGGGTAAATACATATTTACGGCGAGCTTTTTTAGCATATACACTAATATACCGGCAATGGGTCTTGTATTGTTCAATGGTAAGAAATTAAAAAATAATAAAATGGATTGTGGAGGTTCATTGTCAAAATATTCTCAAGCCGCCCTTCGTGGGGGGTCCATTGTCAAAAGATTCCCACGGTCATTAAAATTTTCCCATGGTCACTAACATTTTCCCAATCACAGTATATTATTTTTACTAAGGCTCCGCCTTCTTTTTCAAGACACTAAATTATATAATTTAAATGCATATGGTACAATTTGTTCAATATAATAAAATCTAGACGCATTTATAATAGATTTATCAATAATGCAACCTGCTGAATGTGCATAGAAAATTAATTTCATGTAGCATCATTTATCAGTTGGTTTTCCCATAATTAGTTTAACGTTTCGATAGTCGAGAGGTAGAGCGTTTTACTATGGTCCCAATGGTCGTGAGTTCGAGCTCGGCAACCTGAAAACATTTTTTTACATTTTTTAGCATAAGTTTTGTAAGTTTGGTCGTAGAAAAATATACTGTTCAACTCGAGAGGATTGTCTATATTACCCTCGGAAGTTTGAGCACTCCGCCTACGGTGTCGTGCTCAATTTACTTCCTCGTGCGATATGGACATCATATCCACTCTTGTTGTACAAACTACTATTCTGTACGGCTACTTGTAAACTAAAATATGTTAAGCTTGACAATTCAATATTACTGTGTTTCCATAGTTACAACACAAATATATAATGGCATCCTTTATTTGTGAACAAAGTTAATAATATTTATTTACAAACTGCTATTTCTATTCGTTCGTAATATGCTTTTTACCACACTTAATACATAATATACTATAACCTATTCCTAAATGAACATTTTGATAATAATACTTTGTCGTAGCTCTTTGTGTTTTAGTAATAATATAACATTTTAATTTTCGCTATATTTTATTTTATTGTAAGTTAACATTTTATACAAAATTCAAGAAAATGTATTCATTAACCCAATTAAATATTTTGATATCTTTACAGTAACATTATCAGGCAAATTACTATATAAATCTAGATACAACGACGTCAGAGTATTTAAGCATGTTAATTTCTGCCGAAATTACAACGTTGCTAATCCATTCTCTTTGTTTCAGGTAAGGTCAAATCCGCGAAACTGCTGAAAGAAGCTTTTTGCTGGAGGAAGCGAAATTCGATATGATTTAGTCAGGTAACATAATGAAAATGTCAGTTTTAATTAATAGTCTTGTTATTATCTGTTTTAAATTTTGAAAATTTATATATAAGTAATCTCTTTTGGAATTACCTTTGTTGTTACCAGAGTAAAAAGGATGGCAACATAAGGAAATCTTTGTAGAGTTTGTAGGATATGGGTCAATAATAAACCTTAGATGATCCAGTTATTTAGTAGTCGACGTTTCGACTCTAAAATATAACAGTAGTAATACTATAATTTTATATATACCTACTACTATACAGGGTGATTCCTAAGTTGATACTTCTGTTTTAGCTGTGTATAGAAGGCATTAAATTAAACAACATTTTTAAATATCTTTTTTCAAAAAACTCAAAAATAAGGTACTACACTGTGGTATTACAGTATCGATCAAATACGGTTCTGCATAACTTCTCGTTGAATAACATTAAGAGAACTTCTGGGTGTAGGATGAGCCCGCAAGGGAAAGCGTTCTGCGTATAATCTCGAAGCAGCAGCCGCACTTTGACGACACTTACCGTAAATTAGCACCATATCTACTAGTTCATTGTTTTCAAATTTTATCATTTTCACGTGTCACCAATTTAAAATTAACTTGCTTCGGAAAAACACACCGCAGCGGAATGCCAAATAGCTCACCACCGTCCCGTAAATTGCATGACTAATAAGAGATACGACAAACAACATAAAGTATAGCAGGCTACGTTTTGATGACCAGACCCGCTCTTAAATTTTTTACTTCTGTATCTCGCCTATTTTTAAGTTCTTTGAAAAAAGGTATTTGAAAATGTTGTTTATTTTAATGCCCTCTAACATAGCTAAAAAAAAAGTATCAACTTAGGTATCACCCTGTATATGAGTGTAAGAATACATCATAATTAATAATTTAGAGAAAAAACTTTTTTATATATAGTGACAGGCAAAAATAATATAATTTAATTAATTGTATGTAGTACAAAAATATATTTACTCCATTGAAGAAAACAATATAGAGGTTATTATTCTAGTCCATATTTCTACATTATTTTCTTCAATGGAGCAAATATATTTTTGTACACATACAATTCATCTCAGAGTCTGTGCATACATATGTTTTACAGTTAAAAAATTGAAAGTCAGGTTTTTACTTTACGGCCTCAATAATAACAAAATTTATTGATTAATAGTTTGCCCCTCCATTTTAATTATGGCCCATAAATTAACAAACTGGCAAGCTACGAATAGCAACAATATTCTTGCAAAAAAAGAGACTAGAACCTAAACTATGACTCACACCGTGTCGTAATACGGCATTAGGAAATAACCATTTCTACATATATTCTAAATATTCTCCGGTCGGGGGGCGGATAAACGCCAGTAAAAATGAACGTTTAAAGGACATTTTAAATTTGAAAATGCAAGTCTTTATTTAAGGTTTCAATTATATAGGTTCAACTTATTATCCGCCATGCAGAACATAAAAATAGAAATATTACGGCTATTCATGTTGATTTCTTATTTTCCATTAAAATTATTACAAACGGTGCCCCGTTATTATTTTCAAAATATTCACTGACCCCGCCCCCCTTAATTTTCGTGAAATTAGTTTATATATTATTTTGTATATAAAAATAGAAATTTTATTGCCATCGCCAGATGCTGGTACAGTATGCACGCTGTGGTGGAAATGCAGTATTTTTTCGTGATGGCTCATCGACTACTGTTTGCTCCTTAGGAGTGATGCATTCGCCATTTCATTTTTTGATCAATACTTCTTAGCCTTTTCGCTTTATTCAAAAAGCAGTCAAATAGCCATCCTTGAGTAGCAATTACCTACAGTTTTGAACTAAAGAAATTTTGATTAAAAAGTTAATAAAAGCAAAAAACGAAAATTTATGAAATTTGTCCTTTTTTCTTTTTCTGCTTTTTTTACTTTATATACTCAAACTTATTTAACTTTAAATTGTAGGTAATTATGCTTCAAATGTCGGTATTTGGCCGATTTTTGGATAAAAGGAAAAATCAACGAAATATTGATAAAAAACGAATTTACCAATGCTTCACTAAACCTCACAATTAACGCAAAAAACTATTTGTCACAAATAAGGTTGTATTGTGCTGTACCTGCCACGTACAACGTTTTAACGAAAAACAAACTTGACCAGTTATTGTACAACTAAGGCTGAGAATACTACGTTTTTTTAATAAATTGTTTATAATGCTCTATATTGATTTGACATAGTGCAGACATAAGGTTGTATTTTTAATTTCCCCAAAAAAGTATTCATCCCGAGGGTTGTTAAATTATTAACACTGCCGAGAAAACGCCCGCTCCTGATATACTTACCCCGAACTAAGCATGAATATTTTATACTTTTTTTAATTGCCTGCCGGAATTCAAACAATCCACATTCAGTGGCGTACCTACTATCGTTAGTACCTGAAGTTAATTTAGCTATTTTATTTGGAGCTGCTGTATTTCATACAGGGTCGAATTTAGCGTCGTTTGTACCCTAGGCCAGTGGCGTACTAGCGTTTGTACCTGAAGTTAATTCAGCTATTTTGTTTGAAGCTGCTGTATTCCATGTTTCGCTACTTAGCGCCACAGAATAATCCTAAGCCTGACCTTACCATCTGCTAAGGTTAAGTTGCAAAATATTCATTTTTGATAAGTGCCTTATTCTCTTTTTTAAAACTTTACTGAGGTTATGTTTGTTAAAGGTTTGTTAAGGTTAAAATGACCTAATCTCTGACCAAAATTGTTAATAATGAAGTTGTTCCAACTCAAACATAGTTATCTAATTTATTGACAACACATGTCAAGTATTGACACCCTTTAATCCATGACTTTACCCTTCCTCCGTCCCTGGCCACAATATGCGGCCCGCGCTTTACTTTCTGCTTCTTTTAATTTTGGATTTTTCCCTTTTGCTTATTTAAATTACGTTTTCATTAGATAATGCTCTCTGGTGAATTTTTGGGCTTCGTTATCTACTGGGAAATTTCCGATAAGTGAATTTTAAAGTGGAAAAATTCTGGGTGTTGTAATGTTTTGCTTTGTTCGAGTTGAATAAATGTACTAAGTGGTTTATTGATTAAATTATATTTTGAGGTTGTACAGGAGAACAGGGTGATCTAGATATAAATACGCAGACCCTTGTTATCCATACATACCATATCAAAAACTTGTAAAATGTTTTATTTATTTATTTATTTATTTTTTTATTTATTTATTTACATAGTACACTACAGAGAAAACTCCAACTGGCACTTAAACTACAACTAAGAATAAAAAGCACAACACAATGACATTACTCTACATAGGTTGTTCAGTAATTCTTGTTTTAAATTGGGAGAAGTTATAATAAAACAAATCAATGTGAGAAAAACATTGATTGTAATTACGAGCTAATCTACTTACAAAACCGGTAAACCCATAATTTGTTCTATGCGAGCCTTCAATAAATAAATGTTGTTGCCTCGTTGGTCGTTGAGGAACACGAAAAGAAATATTACTCAACAACTCACTACAGTCTATAGGACCGTTTATCAACTTATGCATGAAATATACCATTGCCTTTTTTCTGCGTTCTTCCAACGTATCAAGACCAATAAGCTTTGTTTTTACATTATAAGACACATTGAAGCAGGGAAATCTATATTTGTACAATAGAAATGAAAGAAATTTATTTTGTACCTGCTCAATACGTCTTTTATGACATTGGTAAAAAGGTGACCATACTACAGAACTGTATTCTAAAACACTACGAACCAGACAATTATATAAACATAAAATAGCTTTAGTATCACGAACATTTTGACAATTACGACGAACAAAACCTAGCATTCTATATGCTTTGAGAATAATACCATCAATATGTTTATTAAAATTTAATTCACGATCAAATATTACGCCCAGATCGTTATAATTATGAACAACGTCCAATTGCTCACCTTCAATAAAATACTTAAATATAACAGGACTTTTACATCGATAGAAACTTAAAACTTTACATTTTTTGACATTTAATTTTAGATAATTACGTTTACACCACTGAACAAGATTATCTAACTCTGATTGAAGCATTCGACAGTCATTTAAAGATTTAACAATACAAACAATTTTTAGGAGGTCAGCATATAATAAGCATTTACAAATTTTAAAATTAGACACTATATCGTTAATAAAAAGGAGAAATAAAACAGGGCCCAAGTGGGAACCCTGAGGTACGCCAGATGTAACCTTTATCGATCGAGACTTTACACCACGTAACTTTACATACTGAACTCTGTCTATAAGATAAGAGTTAATCCACAGTAGGTAGGCACTGCAAATTCCGACAGATTCCAATTTTTTTAACAAAATCGTTTGTGCAACACTGTCAAAAGCCTTAGCTAAGTCCGTATAAACTACGTCCACTTGAAATCCCTTTTCCACATGGTGAACTAAAAAGTCTTAGATCACTGCTAAATTAGTTGTAGTGGACCGGCCTGCAAAGAAACCATGTTGTTCTGGTTCAACATTTTTGTTGTTGATTTGACGGATTTTTAGGGGAAAAAAATTACCACATTTAATGGCTATTGTGTTTACCATCGGTTTGGCGGTTTTCCTCTTGCAACTTAATTTAAACGTTGAATTTAAAACCCTCAAAAGCTATCGAGTTTGTTTCTAGATAGTATGTTTGTTTATTAAGAAATACTGAAACAGTAGGTATTTCTATTGGCTCCACACTTTAAAAAATCAGTTGATCGCGCAAGCTAATTATTTCTTGCTAGATAGACTTTAGAAAACTAAATATTATTCTTAACTGTATTATAGTATCGACAACCAAGTCATCAGTTTCAATTATATAGGTTTAAATTATATCATCCGCCATTCAAAACATAAAAATAGAAATGTTGCGGCTATTTATGCTGATTTCTTATTTTTAATTAAAATTACAAACCATGTCCGATATTAACTTAAAAATCTTCACTGACGCCGTGCCACTTAATTCTCGTGAAATTCGTTTTTATAGTATTTTGTATATAAGAAAGCAAATTTTATTGCCATCGCCAGATGCATGTACAGTATGAGCGCTCATAATGAGCACGGATAATGACTCATCGACTACTGTTAGCTCTAAACTCGGAATATACCCAAAAATAACTGTCACTTAATCCACCAGTTTTTTACTATAAAATACATATCTTTTATCAATGTCAGGCACCGATGAGACTCAAAAAATATGCATATAGGCACGCAGTAGGGGAAAAATATGTTATTAGATTAAGTATTCAAACCCATAAGGGATGATGTGTCGTCATGACCCTTTTTAAATTGCGTTTCAATCCCATTAATGAAAAGGCCTGCCGAATCGATATATTCAATTTCATTTTCATTTTTTAAATCGCGTGTCGTGGTATCGTTTAATTTTTTCATTGGTGGCATTTTTTTCGGTTATTCATTATGATGTAAAATGAAAGCACGGAGAATGGGAGGATTAAGGGCTTTGTTAATAGAGCTTTTTGTGTTTTGAAATGCCGCGAAAAAAAGAAAATTAATTGCATGCGATATATATTCATTGAATTGGGTTGGAATTATTACTTAAGTCTTTAAATGGATCGGAAAACGTTAGATATCCTTACATTTTTGAAGTTATGAATGAGAATATCGTGTCGAATTTTTTTTCGTAATATTTATAAAAATATTATTATTGTCATTTCTTGCCATTGCGGACCCATAATGTCTTAAAATCGATCAAAGATTATTCCCTTAAAGGTTCTGTACTTACTTAATGATAACCCTGTACCTATACTATTATTCCGAAAATCAAAAATTATTAATAGGATATAAATTAATAAATGAACTTTTTGAAATAATACATTTTTGATAATATTTTTGAAAGAAAAAGTCAATATTTCCTTGCACTTAGTCGTTGCTAGGCAACTTTTTGTACTATCAGAAAATATTACTTCTGTACAGCTACTTGTAAACTTGTAAATGCGTCAAGTTTGACAATTTAATATTACTTTATTCCCATAGTTACAACACAAATGTTATTTCAAAATTTTAGTTAATTGTAATTATTTACGTCATTTTAATAATTTTCGATTTTTGGAAAAATAGTATGTATGTACCTTTACCTCGTAGAAAAAGCTACATTCCCGGACTCCGTATACTACCAGTGTCGGCTTGCGCCGCGACATACAATCTTTACGGTCGTCCGGGAATGTTCAGCTTTCTCTACTAGGTATACAACGTACTATTTGTAGTTTCTAATATTATTAATCAAATGTTTTACTCGACGTCTGGCATGGCTTATGTGGCATTTTAATTAAATCTCCAAGAGAAGATGGCACAGAGGAATGATGTCTCTGGACATTTGGTAAAAATGCTACTTTCAGCCTTATTTATATTAATATCATCTCAATGTAAAATAAAATATATTTTGGCTTGTAACTCTCACATTTCCTTTTTAAAAAAGTTTTTCTACATCCATTTTCTATTAAATATTAACACAAGCCCTTAATTTTAACTATTTCGAATATAACGACCCCTGTGGTCGTGGTGTCGACGACGTTTTAGTTTTGCATTCTTCTTCAAAGTAATTTAGTAAAATATTTTTAGTAAATTTACACCAGGTTGTAAATTTGTCTTTTTTCATGTATCTTCCGGAATTTCTCTGGCAAAAGATGATTTAATATCTTATTTATAATATCCCGTAGCTGGGGGTGGTTGGTTTAAGACGGGAGCCGGGCGTTCGGCCCAAGCTTCTTGCACTGCAGCCCAGTGGCTTATTGTGCTCCCCTATCTTGCTAGAAAAGGTTTGTTCCTTTTATAAGGTCCAGCAAATTCCTACCAAGCTTGTCATGTGGAAGGTTATCCCCACATTGAATGTCTCCGAAGATTCTGAGTCTTCCTCGGGTCAGTGCTTCGCAGTTATATATGATATGTGAGGCGGTTTCGTCCTCATCGCCGCAAAGCCTGCATTCAATGGGACCATTGTAAATTCCTACTCGGTGTAGGTGTTTTCTTAAGCAGTGGCCTGTTAGTAGGCCGACCACTTGTTTTAGCTGGGTGCGCGTTAAAGGCATCATTCCAGTTGATAACTTTTTGGAGGGTTTTCCATTTGTGGCCCTCGCTTGGGTATGACCAGGTATCCTGTTCCATCGGGACAGGTGTTGTTGTTGTGCCCACCTGTCTGATGCTGTTCTGGTTGCCTATTTTTATATGCCAAGGGCGGGTTCAGGGCCCCTGAGTTTTTGAGATGATCCGGCTCTTGCCAGTTCATCGGCCTTTGTCGTTGCCTGCTATCCCTGAGTGGCCAGGAACCCATAGGAGTTCTACCTTGTTGTTCCTTGCGGCCAGGTCTTTTAGGCACTCCAGTGTGATCCTCGATTTGAGTCGACTGGAGTTCAGGGCCTTGATATTTTTCTGTACACATGCTTGTATAGCACGTATTTCTGCTTGGTATACTGTGGTGTAGTTTCCCAGGGGAATGCTGATTTCCATTCTGGGTCTTTCCCCAAATATACCTGCGCCTACTCTGTCGGCCGTTTTTGATCCATCAGTGTACCAAACCAGGCCCTTATCTAATGACGGTGGTGTCCCTTTTGACCACATGTCAGTGTCGCACCTGATGTTGAAGGGTCTGGTGAAGTTGTAGACCTCTTTCATGTGATCTGTTTGCATCTCCAAGAGCTCGTCGTTGATTAGATCCGCGGCTCTTGTGTGCCCTATTCTTATGGGTTGTTGTTTCCATTCCCTATTTATTTTCATCCTGGAGGCGCTGGGGGTGAGTTAAACAATCATCTTGCTCTCTTGGTCCATATTTTTTAAAAAATATTAAAGAAAAACTAGACAACTTCGGACACGGATAACAACGTTAGTTATTATCAAAGCTACTATGATAAATAATTTAATATTTTTACCAACCTAAAATGTGGATATAAAAATTTACAAAATTTACATAACTTTTTTCCTTTTTTATTTAAAGAAATGCAAAAAAGAATATAATAAATATTATTATGTTTTATAAAGTAATTAGAGCCCTTGTTCCGTTATAATACCATGGACGCGTGTTATAATATTAGGCTTGTGTGTGTGTGTGTACATATACTATTATTTATTATTATATTAATTAATAATATATAAATTCAGAGTGATTCCGAAGTTGATACTTCTTTTTTAGCTGTATATAGAAGGCATTAAAATAAACAACATTTTCAAATACCTTTTTTCAAAAAACTCAAAAATAAGGTACTTACATTCATTTATTACTGTATGTATCAAATACGGTCCTTCCTAACTGGCCCGTTGAATAACATTAAGAAAACTTCTGGGTGTAGAATAAACCCGCAAGGAAAAGCGTCCTGCCTATAATCTCGAAGCAGTAGCCGCACTTTGACGACACTCACCGTAAATTATCACCATATCTACTAGTTCATTGCTTTCAAATTTTTTCCATTTTCACATGTCACCAATTTAAAATTAACTTGCTTCAGAAAAAACACACCTCAGCAGATCGCTAAATAAATAACTAACCACCGACACCGACCCGTAAATTGGATGACTAATAAGACAAAAACAACATAAAGTATATCAGGCTACATTTTGATGACCAAGCTCGAACTTAGATTTTTTATTTCTGTATCATGCCTATTTTGAAGTTTTTTGAAAAAAAAGTATCTGAAAATGTTGTTGATTTTAATGCCTTCTATACATAGCTGAAAAAAAAGTATAAACTTGAGAATCATCCTGTAGATATACTTAAAATATTTCTAATAATTAGTAGGTGAATCATTTTAATAAAATACCTTTAAATCCATAACCATTTCGGTGGAGATCTGCACTCCGAAAAAATATAATCATTATGTTATGAGATTTATTCTTTCTTAGTCCTTAGTAAAAATAATATAACATCACCGACGAACCCAAGCCAATGAATAAATTGTCATTCTAGATCCAATTTTTTACACCAATTTTAAATTTACTTCCCCTTTATTATAAAAATTGCTCATACATGTTTTATACGTCGCATTCAATTCTCTATTTTCGATAATATAAACATATTCACCCCGTTTTCTTTATTATTCAAATTTGCTGTCAGTCACCTTTCAAAAACTAAACTACACGAATGCCTTCTAATCGCCTTTAAAAGCGTGTTTGAACGAAATTACATAGACTGTATGAGGACTATAGAGCCAATTTCTATTCATCCCTAATTTTGATTTAAATTTTAGGGTGCAAGAAAGGTATATACATACATCGACCAGCTGTTTTAGTAACGATATAGCCTTAGGATATAAGGGAGCTTTTAAGCACAGATTAATATAATTAGGCTTTGATTTACTTAATGGATCATCAGTAATGTTGACTTTATAAGTAAAAACAAAATTGAAAGTTTTAATCAATAACTTTGTTCTCAGTAACTATCATAAATTTACGCAGAACGAAAAATATTGGAGTGTAAAACATGAAATATACCCATTTATTCAATGACACACTCTATTCTGTGTATGTAATAAACGGCTTTTAAAATTTTTAGTAAATCATATTTACTTACAAATTCCGCCAAGACCAATTTATTTATTTCCTAGGATAATATACCATACAATTTATGAAAATAAAGAACTAAACTGCTGGACAATTAGCTTTCGAGCAAGAAAAATTTCGCCTAAATTTAACAGTTAATATTTGCTGAACCAGATATGATATCGACCTACAGTTTTGAATGGTTGATAGATTCATCTCTTGGGAAACAATTGTCAATGTTGGATTTTCTTTAACTGTCAGAAAATTTTATATAAAGGGTGTTAAAGAAGACGATGATTTTTGCTCCAATTTTAATGGCGTGTAACTTTTACAGTAATATTTTTAAATTTTATCACTCTACATCAATTGCATCACTGGTTCATAGCAAAAAAAGTAATTTGTCAAATTTTTGATATCTGCAATATTTTAAGAAATACCGATTTTTTTGGAAAACCTTGCTTTATTTTTACTTATTGGTAGCTAGATCTCACTGTGCGTTGTATCGTGCAAACTTTGCGAGTGATTATTATACCTTATGAAAAGCTTGATTATGTTCAGTAATAATAGTTGTACCTAAATGTTATGATGTACAGTGGCGTACTTATAAACACCTCTATGTTTTATGAGTATCTCACAATTTTTCACGATTGTTTTATATTAGAAAGTACTCGCCCCTAGATTAGATCAATTTTTTCTTATTTTTTAGTTTTTTATATCGCACTACAGGTATATTATACAGTGTGTTTACAAAATTTTAACAAAGATAATTTTTTAAATTTAATTTTTGAAAAAATGTATTTATTAATTTCTAACTTTCTAACACTAAACTCATAAACCATAGATATATAGGCGTTTATAAGCACGCCACTGCACATCATAACATTTAAGTACAACTATTGTTACTGAACATAATCAAGCTTTTCATAAGATATAAGAATCACTCGCTAAGTTTGCACGATACAACGCACAGTGAGATCTAGCTACCAATAAGTTAAAATAAAGCAAGGTTTTCCAAAAAAATCGGTATTTCTTAAAATATGGCAGATATCAAAAATTTGACAAATTACTTTCTTTGCTATGAACCAGTGATTCAATTGACGTAGAGTGATAAAATTTGAAAATATTATTGTGAAAGTTACACGCCATTAAAATTGGAGCAAAAATCATCGTCTTCTTTAACACCCTGTATATAAAATTTTCTGACAGCTTAAGAAAATTCAATATTGACAATTGTTTCTCAAGGGATGAATCTATCAACCATTCAAAACCGTAGGTCGATATCATATCTGGTTCAGAAAATATTAACTGTTAAATTCAGGCGACATTTTTCTTGCTCAAAAGCAATTGTCCAGCAGTTTATTTAAGGCATTTTAATCATTTAATTTACTCGAGTTTCAAATATAATATATTAATACTTTATACAATTAAATTCTTCGTCAAAAGAATTGTATGTTCACTGTCTTCTCAGTGCTCGAGTTGTGTGAAGCTACAAGTTGTTGAAATGCAAAAACTTTGGGGCTTGATATATGACGGTAATAAGCCTCGAATTATTTCAATTTTCATGCTTTAATCAAATATACCATGTACCTACCTAATAGATGGTTTTCCTGGAAAATAATTTGTTTTTAATACAAATTAAAAATTCCATTGACAAATCAACCATCACCAATACAATTGGTTATTACTTAAAGCTTTTATTTCAATAATATTTGCTAATTTAAGTGTTTCTTGTAAACCAAAAGCAATATTGAATAAACGACGAAGTATGCTGTACAAAGTTAAGCCAACGAACAAACTTTTAACTACAGTCGAAAGGGAAAATGATGCTATATTTCATCAAGTTTATCTAAAATGGTAAATACATTGCCATTATTAATTTTGCCCACCTGAGGGATCTCGTTAACATTTCTTGTCACGAATAATGTCATTAGAGATATTGAATGGTAATATTTTCCGCGAATATTCCGCTCTTTATATATTCAACGCACGTTCGATCGGTTTAAACCGTCATTTAGAAAGACCCATCGTGACGTTACACTGGTCCCTTCGGAACATGTCGGAATGCACTGGCATGTAGCGGCGAATTGACATAGACATGGATGTATGTTCGACTATTCCACAGAGACGTAATAACTCTATCGTTTAATTATAGGAATGGATAATTCAGTTTTTCCTTATGATGCGTCAGTTTTAAATTTTTTTTATTAAAGAATTCTCATCCTTGATCAGACTGATATGTTTTGTTCAATTATAGTAAGTAAGCAACAAGGTTCGTACAAGGCAATAGATAAAGAAGGAGCGCGAAGACAAATAGGAAACGCTACGATGGAGAACAAGAAGTTGATGGATAAGCCAACGATTCGAAGCAAATCGTTGATATCGAGCGCTCTGAAGCGAGTACAGCGTAAAACTGCACTGTGCTATCGGATTATAGTTATCGTTATATACAGTGAAGTTTTGTGTTTAGTAAATAAAGTTTTGGTTACTGTGCTTTGTCATCTCCTGTTTTCTTTATTACCCACGACCCTATATGAGCAGTTATAATAATACAATCATTTCAGCTATAACAATAATTTCAAAAAGAAGTACTAAAAAGCAGTATAAAGAGTAATATTAAAAAAAACGATTTTTCATATTGTCAATTATTTAATTAAACTTGAAGAAATAGTCCATACTTACTTAAAGTGGAGTGGAAATTCAGAAGGAAAGAAATAGGAACACAAAGTCTTCCTCCACTGTTATATTAAAGAAATGGTTATAAATTAAAAAGTTCTCTACATGTTTCGAACGCAGAAGCATTCATCTTTAGGAGAATAAAAGAAAAAGAAGAAATTAGTAGATATCACCTTAACGGAGCATCAAAATTTCTAAGTTCAAAGAAAACGGTTCAATAAGTAGAACGGTGAGAAAATCATAATGTACATTACATTATGAAAAAGAAAAAATGTATGGGCTAATGGCTTAGGGCACTATAAGAGTTTAAATGTAGAACGAAGGGTTTAATATCTGTGTGTGAGAACAACTATCAGTAGATTATATGAAATTGAATTAAATGAAAATTTGAAGAATCATTTAAGAAAAATATGAGCTAGTCATTATGAGAACTGTGAAGTTCGGGGAAGAAAAACGTTGATAAAATGTATTGAAAAATTTATTTTATAAAGGTAGTTCTAGTTTTCGACTAGATGTAGACCTGAAAAAGAGACATCTTTTAGGTTACATCGAGTGAACAACATATTGAAGAGGGATGATTAGGAATATGTATAATTAAAAATTTTTGGACTTATTCAACATTTTACTTCTTATTTTTCAGAAATTTGGGTTTAAAAAATTTATTTAGCTCGAGACGCTACCGCATTTCCCAAAAGACAGATGAAATTGGTGACAGTGACAGATCTTCAAGATATAAGAGGGGCGTTAGGAGAAAAAAACCCGGAATAGCCAAGAAGCTGAAGGCTAAAACAGGGAAAATATGGGTTGAATTCATAGGATGTCCCAGAGAAAATGTGGGATAAACGAATTTTTAAATTTCAAATCTCAGTCAAGGTTTACAAAAGATATCAAATTACATAAACCAAAACAAGAATGCAGAATGTGGGAGCCTATAATACTTGTTTTAGAGAATGATAAGGTACTATGAAAATGGTAATAAATCAATAGATACAATATAGTGCACATAATACAAACATGATCAAACTTGTAAGTAAAATTGGGATAAACATAAAACACTGCGGGTTAAAGTCCAAATTGATAAAGAGAAAATAATATAACGCTTTAATCAATACTTGTTCAAAAATGCACTGTAGAAAAATTTGGAAAAATTAGACTTAAAATATATGTTGAGTGGAAACTTTGTTAAAATTTTAATTAAAATTCCAAAAATCATACTTTTCTTCTTCTATCCTCCTCTAACTTAATCTTTTGCTATTTGCTTTTGGTAATATCCGTATAATCTTATCACTACAAGATGTTTCTGCAACAAAAAAATCTTTCACGCCACTCTACCTTTGACGTTTAGTAGTATGAATGATAGAAGAATTTTGGACTTGCATTGTCTTTATATGTAAATATTTCAACTGACCTGAAGACGACTGGGGAACGCAAGATGCTTACCAGTTGAAATGTTGCGATTTGAAACAAATAAAGACAATGCAAGTTCAAAACTCTTTTATAATTCAAGAAACATCATTGTCTTCAACCTTCAAATAGTTTAGTAGTAAGCTTCGGTCGTTACTACGTATTTTTCTTAAATATTACTTTTTGGACCACTCTGCTGGCGTTTAAATATATATTTCTCAACTCAACCCTTTATACCACTTCTTCGATAGAAAATATTTTACAGGAACAGGTATCTGACAGTACTGACAGCCGCCAACTTTTGCAAAATTTAAGGCTGTTTCGGGCAAACACGAAGTTGCCAGACTTTGATTATTGGGATTAAGCTAATCGAGAACGATATTACTTTGTGCAACTTTGTAGTTGTTTAGCAATCAAAACAGTTAAAGTTGGTATTGTTTTTAGTTATAAGTTTTGTGAATGTTGGCAACATTGTTGTTGTTGAAAAAAAGAAGTGTAACCGTAGTAACTAGTAGTTTGAGAAAAATATAAAGTAACGAAATGTTTGTTCTCTCCGAAGTATTTATTTAGCCCATAATAAAAGTATATACAACATCAAATTAACCGATTATTATTACTACCACCCGAAGCATTCACAAACTTACTGTTAGAGTCTTAGTTCTTTCTGTTTAACTTGCCACTCCTCCCCACCCCACTATTTTTTCAAATTAAAATTTAGTTCGTGAGTAAAGATTACTGTTTAAAGATGACTATGTAGAATATTGTAAATGTCCATCATACCGGTAGCCTTAAAATACAGATATTGAGTATAATACACATATTTTTTTATTGATAATATATTTTTAACGGGACTAGACTTAGAATCTTTGAGACTACTCCGTCGGTCCTGCTTTTAGCATATTGTGTAGACTTGTTACCCCTTTTCCGACGTTTATGCAAACAATAGTTAGATAGCACGTCGGATAGAGTCAATAAGTCCCGAAGCACAATGGACAAAATCAAATTAAAATGCGGTCTGAAAGGGATGAACTTCGCCGATGACGCGAACAAAAGAGAAAATGCGTTAAATCTAACCAGGAAAATAGAAAAAAGAATCCCACGTGAAAATTTGCTGAAGGTATTTCTGTGTCGAAGTATTTTACTATGCGGCGCACTTGGAAAAAGAAAAAGTAGACTTTTAAGGGTATTTTGTTATTAGGATCGTAATAAGGTCTTTCCTTTCTTTATGCCAGGGATTTAGTTAGTTTTTACAATTCTATCTAAAAAAAAATACGTCTAAAAAATTAATAGTAGCCTCAAAATAAAATTTGTGAATAATATGGTGCTTTATATCGTTACTATTTGTAGGTATTTGTTTCCCATGTAACTGGTTTAATTATCTCGAATCGTGTTAGCCAGGTTTAATTTAGCTATTTTAAGGAAAATATGGTCATGTCTGACTGATGTGCAAAACAAGGCGACTTTGTCTGTACAATATTATAGACCAAGGAAGCCTTCAAGGGGTCCTGAGATGACTTAACATACCGTCACACTGGAAAGACGAAGAAGCGTAACTCAAAACTATGAATGAGCCGCCGGTCCTATAGTTGAACCAGCAAGTAGACGTATCTCTTCTTCCTATGGTTATCCTGATATCGTAAATCTAAATTTGGACGGATCTCCTATTCTAACATTTAATGAAGACACAACGAGGCCTAAGTAGACTTACGCCTCTTTTTCTTTTCAGATTATTTTATTAAAGAAAAGGTACCGGAGATACGCCTTGTAGTTTATTCATTTATTTCTGAATATCATACCTTATTTTAGGAAGCTGATTATTTATTTTAAGTTTGTCATAGTCTAATATGCAAAATAATTTTGTTGTGTGAGGAACCGAAGATTATATATTGGTTATAAAGGGCCCCAAAGTTACAAAAATCTGTGAAAAGTACCAAACAGCACTGTTTTAGTTATTTTTTCCTAATCCTTATTTCAAAAATCCTTATAAATGCAATTTTCCATCAGAAACCTAACCTCTATGAACAGGGACTTTAAGAAAAAGTATCTCAAAGACGATTCGAAATCTACGCCCAAAAATTTATTATTCCTGACAAAATCATCAATTTTGACGTGGTGTTCGTATAATAGATAATTACCCTATTTCTTTATAAATTGAAAATAAAACATTTTCGTTATAAAACTTCATAATGAAAAAGTAAACGAAACGTCAAAATATACTTGCATGCTTTGTCGTTATAAGAACTACTAACTGACTGAAAATAATGTTTCTATTGCACTACAACAACAATCGAAACATGAATGAAATGAATGAAAAAGTAAACGAAACGTCAAAATATACTTGCATGCTTTGTCGTTATACTAACTACTAACTGACTGAAAATAATGTTTCTATTGCATTACAACAACAATCGAAACATAGTTTTTATTTGCCATTGCATTATTTTATAATCATATTGACCCACATTTACCTTTAATAATAAATTTTCTAGTTCGCATCTCGTAATTTAAAATCGTTTAAACCATGTTATTCAACAATTTATTTACGATGACTTAGACAAATGAAGACCCTGGGAAATCTACTGTAAATTACTATTTGAAAATTTACCTCCGAGGCGACCTCTTCGATATAAAATCAATCCAATACGGCAACGATAAACTGAGGATTAATTACGAGCAAGAAATGAACAGTCTGCGAAGCCTAATGCTCGAAAAGTAAGAGTGTTTAGAGTAAGGGTTGGCTTCCCATTTTAACAGTTTATTTTGGATTTGTATTTATTTTAGGGAACAGGTGTACAAAATCGATATAAAAATGTATGGATCGTAACATAGTTAAGAAAAATAAAAGTATGTTATCTAGTAGTCCCAAATTTTAAAACAGAACTACCATGAAAAAAATAAATTTTTATTCTCTGATGGCATGTATACAAGTGATAAAGCACCCAGGGTTGTTCTATGTAAAAAATAGAGTATAGTATTTTGAGTACTGTTTTAGAACCATTTATAACATGTTACTCTAAATGTCTTCATTACTTAAAAAAGTACGACTCACACGCCACACTGATAGTAGTATGTCCATTACATATAAAAATGTGACCCTCCCTTCTTAATATATTACACATATTTTAAGCAAATGATAGAATATTAAAAAATTAAGTTATGCAAAGTGGTGTTTTATTTTTCAGACTCTCTGATAACTCTTATATATCTTATCTCAGCATTATATTTCTCATAGCCTTCTCGATTTAAAAGTGATACATAATTCCTAACCCTTTCATTTAGGCACTTTACCAGATCCAGGGGAGGGCACGTCTCTCTTATAGCTATTTGGTTTGTATCTTTACAAGCCGTAACCCGAGTAGCAGAAGATTGCGAGTTAAATTCGTGTGTCACCATTGTCGAATTCTTGATACTTATTTTTTGATTTGAAGTGTTTTATAATATCGGTGAGCACAAGATTTTGTATGCGCCATTGGTTAAAGTATCTTTTAACCCCGAACGCGCCTAGGGCTTGTCCCCGGATTTGTCGTTGAAAGACAAAATGAGTTCTCAAAACGCAGTTGAATGGATCCTGCATGTCCCAAATTAATACCCTCGGAAGGTAACCTACGTAAAATTAGAATTTTTATTAATAAAAGTTACTTTAGTAATGGTAGAAAGGTTGAAGTCCAGTAGGTTTCTTTAACACGGGACGCTATTCATGTTCGTTAAACAGAATTTCCACATATAGGCATGTTGGAATAAAATACTTGGTGTTCCATCTAAAAAAATACAACTTTTTGTTATCACACTTTTGGGCACCCGATATTTGGAAAAATATTTTCCTGAAATGCAGCCTAGGATACAGTATAAGTCTGTATATGAATGACATTCCTATCATAACTCGTACCTTTAGGGGCTATAGAAACCTGACGCAATTTTTGAAGACCCTGTATTATTATTCAATCGATGTAAGTTAAAGGTACTGCCCTAACCAGCCTTTTAATTTTATGTAAAAGCCGCAAAGAAATGAAACTTACAAAATTGATATTTTACTTGCACTGTAATTTCCCAACAATTTAACTTTTAACGAAATTTTCGTGCTTTTAAATCTTTTAAGAAAATTTGCAGAGCAAATTTTCAACAGATTCAGATAGTATGATGTAATTAATGAACAATATTTTAGTTAGCGTTTAAATAAAGTCGAGATTAAAGCTGAACTGAATTTATGTATACGATAAAGTTAACCCATTTATCAAAATGGACATAATTTATATGATATTACCAAAGTTTTGGTATTTTTGTTTTATATGCAGAAATATGGTAAACCTTAACTTACTTGTAATTAAGTATAAGATCATTAAATTAATGCCGTTAAAAAAATAATAATTTAGTTTTACATTTATAAATTTTATACAAAATTATACGTAATTGATGCCAGACGCGTATGGAATAAAACTGCGTTTCAAATTTTCAGGTTTGGACTTCATCGCACATTGCAATATGACTCACCATTTATTAACGGTCTGTAATTTATTAGGATATGACTCACCGTTGTTTAGTGCTGTCAATAAATAGAAAAATACGACTTAGGACGGCTTAGGTGTTGATTAGGAAAACACTGCACATCATTCCATGTTGGTACATGTCTTTAATAAAACAAATACGTATAATTTTAGTTTTTGAAATTTTTACCAGGTACACAGGGTGTTTCTTTACTCATGCGTCATTGTTCAACGATTTAGCGATAACGTGATTTACAACTTCTCATCTTTATTTATTATAATAATAAAGGTGAATAAAAACCATAATCCAACATCTTCCCAGCTCTAGGAAGTGTTGTACATTGATTTGTCTATTTAATTTTATTATTTTTTGAAGTTTGTCCATTGACTTTCGACGTAATCGTTTTTTATTGTCATTTCGACCATGCAAATTTGTTTATTCGTAAAAGTAGTTCCTTTCTGAGCTTTTGTTATCGTTCTCTTATGTTTCCGGTAAGTAGTTTATGACACGTTTTTCTTTATTGTAAAAAGTTTTATTTTTTAATGGTATGTCGTGAAAAAAATTACGGCGGTGGCTTAAGTCCTTTAAATGAAGATATTATACTAAAAAATTGAATATTCATGTATACTTTGTTGATAAAAATATTGTGCAAATTGCTTTTTGACGATCTATTAAATGTATGAATAACATTGGTTTTGTTAGTACAAAGGCTTGTGACTTAAACTTTTCATTCGTTAAAGTCGTAGAAAAGTATAGTACGTATTAGGTGTTGTAAAGCAATTTTGCAATCATGTAATTACCGCACTCGCCGCTACGCGACCTGTTCGCGATTCGTGCGTAATATGCTTTTTACCACACCTTATACGTAATATACTATTTTGTACTCCTATATTAGTAAACACGTTACGTTATGATGCAAAAACACACAACTCTGCGTTATGATGCCTATTATAACAATCAAGTTAGCCTTGAACCACTCAAATCGTGGCATTTATCTAAAATTAAAAAAAGTTCACTTCCCCAGCTTGACCTATTTTTGTTTCTTTTGAATTTATTTTATGTTCATTATGTTTCAAAAGCAAACTGTAAACATACACAGTGTTATTTAAAGTCCTATTTTAGTTACTTTTCCTAGTTTTACACACAAAAAAATGCTTCTATTTACTACTCAAATAAATGTTAAATTATAAAGTTGTGTACTTGTTTGTCCTAGCAATAAACTTAGACATAAAGTTCTTTTCAGTTTTAAACCCTTTTCTCTATTGTTGAATATTCAAAGAATAATTTAAAATTGATGAGAAACATGAAGCGAAAACTTTATCTTGATTGTGATGTTTTACATTTTCCCTTGAAGCAGACGTGTTTTATTTACCGATGAATATTTTTTTAAGTATTTAAATATATTAGTATTTGTTTTGCTTTGAACTTGTTTGTTTTATATTATGCATACTCGTTCTTGTATGAAAAAGGATATTTTTTTGTGTTGTGTTTTATGTAAGGGTGTTTCATTAAGATTGGCCACAAAGCTACTGGGCATAGAAATTTAGGAAAAAAATCATGATTAAGGTGGACATGAGAAAATCCGCCGCAAGCGTCACAATTGAAAATTAATATACCCGTATTTACTAAAAGGGTTTAAAATTTAATATTAGAATAGAAATACTTAGATCTATAGTCTCACAGTTGTGTTTTCACGGTGGCATTGTTTTTTTATGCCCAATGACCCTTTTGTATTAATTTAATTTTTTTTCCGAAAATCGATAGGAAATATTGAGGTTTTTGATAATATTTTTGAAAGAAAAAGTCAATATTTCCTTACCTTAGTCGTTGCCGGGCAACGGAAAATAACTGTTAGGAAATATTTATTATTGTAGTGTAAGGAAATATTATTTTTCTACTCCCACATGGAAATTTGCTGTTTCCTTTACACTTAAGTGGCGAGAAAAGTAGGCTATTTCGGTTAACTGTGCGGGAATATTTCATTTCCAGGGGTATGTAATGAAGGTAACCAATCACAGTGGCCAATTACAAGGAAACCAAATTTACATGTTACAAAAGGATGTACAGTGTTGCAACCTTTAAAAATAAAATTTCCCATTTTTATAGAAAACTTTCACGAATGCAAACAATACTGAAAAAGTATTTTATTAGCAGATTACAACCACAAGTGATCCTAAAGACACTGTGCGTAAAAATTTAACCTATCATTCCTCTGTGCTTTGTTCTCACGAACCCGGAAATTTTCCATTAGTTGACAACACTGTTATGAGAATTACATTTCTTTATTTTCTTTATGGTGTATTTAAAAGCACTGACCAATCACAGTATATTATATTTACTGAGGCTCCGCCTTCTTTTTCAAGACACTAAATTATATAATTTAAATGCATATGGTACCATTTGTTTATTAATTTGTTCAATATAATAAAATCTAGACGCATCTATAATATATTTATTAATAATGAAACCGGCTGCATGAGCATAAAAGATAATTTCATGTAGCATCATTTATCAGTTGGCTTTCCCACAATTAGCTTAAGGTCTCGATAGTCGAGAGAGTTAGGGCGTTGTACTATGATTCCGAGATCGAGCCCGGCAACCGGAAAATTTTTTTTTTACATTTTTTAGCATAAGGTTTGTAAGTTTGATCGTAGAAAAAATATACTGTTCAACTCGAGTGGATTGTCCATGTTGCCCTCGGAAGTTTGAGCACTCCGCCTACGGCGTCGTGCTCAATTTACTTCCTCGTGCGATATGGACATCATATCCACCCTTGTTGTACAAACTACTATTCTGTACGGCTACTTGTAAACTAAAATGTGTTAAGCTTGACAATTCAATATTACTGTGTTTCCATAGTTACAACACAACTATATAATGGCATCCTTTATTTGTGAACAAAGTTAATAATATTTATTTCATAATTTTAACAAGTTGCTTGTAATAAGTTATGGCCTTTTAATAATTTTCGATTTACGGAAAAATAGTATGTATGCCTCGTAGAAAAAGTTACATTCCCGGACTCCGTATTGCCAGTCTCGACTTGCGCCTCGTTATACAATCTTTACTGTCGTCTGAGACTGTTCAGCTTTTCCTACTAGGTATACAATATACTATTGTAATTAAATCGTCTTATCGTTAAATAATTTGACCGGGATGATGTTGCCAATACATTTTTTGTTTTATTAAAGAACATAGTACGTGCTAAAAACTTTTTTCTTTTTAAATTAAAAAAAAAATGATAAAAAATTTATACAATACAAAACTTAGTTGACTTATTCTGATACTTGTCATTTTAAACCTAGAGCGGTCAATTTAGAACTGTTTTAAATTTAGATCCCTTTAGTGAATACGGCTATTAAATTTCTCCGAAAAATTATTCCACATTAAGGTATACCTTTGGTCACATCATTAGAAAGCTTAGACAATGATGTATCATTTTGGTCCAAGGCTCATTGGCATATCGACCTTGATAAAAGTGGGGAAAGTTATTGGAAGTGCATACATTTAAATCGTGGGTAAACGAGTTATCCTATTTTAGTAAGCTTAAGCTTATGTTTGGAAAAGAAAGGTTAAGTAAGTACTTTTAATTGTCTTATCCATTGGTACACGATGGTTCCTAATAAAATAGCTAGAGGGCGTAATTTGTGATAGTAACAGTTTTTTGGATTTTATCCCGAAAACTCAAATCATACGGTATAATTAGAACATCATAATCGGAAAGTAGATTAATTTTGCAAGAAAAAATGTGTAGACCGCAGTTCAATATCTTACATGATAGTTCCTTATAAAATTGCCAGAGGGAGCAATTTGTAATAATACCAGTTTTTTGATTTTATCCCGGAAACTTACATCATACAGCATAACTATGACATCATAATTGGAAAGTAGATATAATCTGCAAGAAAAAATGTGAAAACCGCTGTTCGATATCCTCGTTTGTTTATTGCCGAAATAATGATTAATTTGCTGTGGTAATATATTTTTATTATGCTCTGTTTCGCGTTTTTGTTGTCAACGGTGACATTTTAAAATGGTATTTTAAAATTGCTACTATGACGTCATCTCCGTCGTAGCCTAAGCAATATGAAAAAAGTATTTAGAAATCTTCCTTTCTGTTTTTTATTCGATGATACAACTCGATTGGATTGCAATATTTTTCGAGGAAGTAAATTGAGCACGATGCAAACTACTATTGTTTCATTATCAGAGTATTTTTTTTAGTTCCATTGTTAATAAACATGAATAGTGTGTATTATACAAATTTTGGAGCTTCTCTTTATTAAATAAATAAACATATTGATCCTGCGACTTAAGCAAATATAAAGGACCCTCGTGTATTTTAGAATATTATCTTAGTGTCCTAAAAATACCGAATAAAGCTTAATGTTTTCCATGAAAGAAAAAACGAGGATTTTCTTTCGGCTTTCTTGATGTTTTGTACTAATTCAGATTTGACCTAAAATATTCTAAGTAGCTTAAGGGATGCTGCCCCCACAGGGATTTCCAGGAAATACATTTAACTGTACCTTAATTTTATTTTTATACATTTTTTTATTACATTTATGTGTGTTTCAATCCATGTTCATTTTTAAATTAAATTTAAAATTTACAACTTAAGACACCACTTGATTGTGAGAAAAGTATTAACATTAAAATAACAGAAACACGCATATTGAATTTAAAGAAATAACCATTTTGTTGCTCTTCTGTTCAATAATGTATAGTATTTAAAAGATTTATTCCGAAGATTTTCCGACTAAATTTGTAATGTAAAACCTAACCCATTGTGTAGCATCCATTTAAGCACTCTTAAGTATTTGCGATTAAAATATCAAGTTTTCAAGCAACCGTCACACTCCAAAGTTGTTGAAAAGAAGTGTTCTTTCAATAAGTGCAAAAAGCCTGTGTGGTGAATTAAACGAAAACTTTTCTTTTAGCAAATAGGAATAGATTCTTTTGCGGGTTTTCACGCTAGACTTTTCCGCTTTTCGATGGCAAAAACAAAAATAAAACGTTTAAGTGTTATGATGACGGTGAAACTGTGGATGGTATAGACCTTTCACATAATAGTAGAGAAGCATACACCGAGAAAAGGATTTAATTTTAGTAATTCAGACAGAGATTCTGGTATGGTATACTAGGCCAATTTTTTAGAGTGTAGGAAAGACCGAAAAATCAGTACGGCTGAGAGAAAAGAGAAGCCAAAATCTTTGAAAAAAAACTAGCCTGGAAGAAGAGGAAGTTTAAGGAAGGTGCCACCATACACCAGAACTCAAGTTACTTTAGTCAGTCCTCATTTGATATAAAAAATATCTGGAAACCGTTGTTAAACGAATGGCTGTACCCATCTCAGCTATGCTTCAGTACACGCAGTTAATATAAATAGAGCTGTAGTTAGTTACCATACTTATTTCCTATTCACGTAAAGATACTGATCAGATGAAGTGTTGTAAAAAATATATAAAGATAATGCAAGTCCAAAAAAACTCAGCTATTTTAATATATTAAATTATTAGGACAAAAACTTTATCTTATAACATTGTTCTCTTATTCTAAGAAAGAACATTTTACAACTAATAATTTTTTTATAGGTATAAAACACAGGGAAAGCCTATTAACCCAAAGGAAAAAGTTTTTCACAATAAAAATATAAGTTTCTTTTATCGGGATTTGAAATATTGAACCAGGAAGCCGTTGACACTCGAGATTTTCTCGCTCTACATTTTTTAGGGAATAAAGGAATTACATTTTAGTTTTTTTTTCGATGGTCGGGCTGCAGCTCTGAAACCTATTTCCTCCCCCCATGTTCGTAAATGGAAAACACCAAAATAATGTTAAAGGCCTTCCTCCTCTCGCAACCCCTTTAAACTGCCAAAACTACCCCCCTTTTTCTTGTTTTCTCCATATAAATCGCATTTGAACTTGGAAAAGGCAAAATTGAAGAGGTTATCGTTTCAAGAAATGGGTTACAACCGAGGAAGAGTGTACCCATAAGCATATAAAATAGTTATGTTATAATAGTTATTTTTGTATTAAGTGCGTGAAGTGAGTGTTTTTTTAATGGCATATGAGAGTGTCAATTTTTTGCCGAGACCGCAGGTCGAGGCGAAAAATTCTCTCGAATGTGCCATTAAAACACGAATTTCACAAACGAAATACAAACAACATTTTTTGTACAACTGAAAGTTTGAATTAATCGGTTAAATTGTATATTATAAAAAAATTTTACCATATAATTTCACATAATCAAGTTAACAGCCCTGTCGTTACTATAGAAATGGTTTGTTGGCACGTTGCTTGTTTTGTTGTCATACGTTGATAGCTGTTCATATTTATTGCAATTTTTTAAATAAATAGTATAAGTACTTAAAATGGATGTAGATTACGATAGTGATAGCGAGATTCCTTCAGATATAGCCGATATAGAAAATTCGGCTATAGCTAACATGTTACCGGCGAAATCAAGATTTATATACGAGAAAAATTATAACCAATTCCGTGAATGGTGCGGCAAGAAAAATATACAAAAAGTGTCTGAAAAGGTACTTATATGCTATTTTGAGGAGAAATCAAAAACTGTAAAACCTTCTACTTTATGGAGTGTCTACTCAATGTTGAAGAGTACATTGAATGTTAAAGAAAATATTGATATAAAGAAGTTTTCAAAATTGGTGCCTTTTATTAAGAACAAAAACGTCGGATACCGAGGGAAGAAATCTAAAGTTTTATCGAGAGACGATATTAATAAATTTATTCAAGAAGCTGATGATGAAACAAATTTACTTTATAAGGTACAGATGATCAAAATTTTGTATTATTTCAGTAATTTCAATATTTTTTTAATTGTAGGTTGCGTTAATTTTGGGAATCAGCGGTGCTTGTCGCCGTGAAGAATTATTGAAGGTAACTATTGATGACATTGAAGATACCGGGTCTATATTGATTGTTAAAATACCGGATACAAAGCTATTGCCCAAGAATGTTTACCGTTTCAAATTCTGATTATATTGAGATATATCGCAAGTATAGAGCACTAAGGCCGTCCCATACACACAAAAAGAGATTATTTTTAAAATATTCAAGAGGAAAATGTGTTGACCAACATGTGGGAATAAATAAAATAGGGGAAATTCCTAGCTTCATTGCAAAATGGCTGGGAAAAGAATTGCATAAGAGCTACACAGGTCACTGTTTTAGGAGGAGTTCTGCAACTCTCTTAGCCAATGCAGGGGGTATCATGACATCTATAAAACGCCACGGTGGTTGGAAATCTGCCGTCATAGCAGAAGGATATATAGAAGATAGTTTGAGTAATAAAATTGATATTTCTAATAAATTAAATTGTTCCTCTACTTCCAAACAAATCAATATAACTGATACAATTGTGGACTCAACTTTTCAAGGAATATCTAGCGTTTCTGATCAGCAGCAAGGTGGACCAGCTTCGGGAATTAATATTGGAAGCAATTGTTTGAACTTCACCATTAATTATTATTGTAACAAATGAGATTTTTTGGTAGTTGGTAATTAATTAGTAAATTTGTACAAAAAAATTAATACATTTTTTAAAAAGTAATGTTTTATCGTTTTTTTTGTAAATCATTTTTCCAGTTAAAAAAAGTCTTTTTTTTCACTGTTAAAAAAACAAAAGGTTTACGTATCGATAGCGATGAAAAAATGTCAACTTTTTTTGACAGTTGTACAAAAAAATAATTTTATGAACATTGGATGAATTCCCTGTTAAAAGCACTCGATACTATTTTCTGTAGGTTCAAGGCAGTCCTCATACGGGGAATCTTTAAAGAAACTGTAGTAGCTTGGATACCAGGAGACTGGACGACTAGGTCACTCAGTACGTACATTTGAATGGCACTGCTCACACGGCGCTATCTAAGTTGCGGCAACTGGGAGACCCGGCAATCCGAGTTTCCGCGACTCGGCATCCTGGTCGCCACGCTACTTCAGTCTCTTGAATGATGCAAAATAATAAATATGGAGTAAATTTTTAAACTGAAATTCATGAATGTCAAGATTGCGTTACCGCAACCGATTAGTATCGGCCTTGTTAGGATATAGGATAGTAGTCTAGGCGGTCAGTCTGCTAGTCTCCACGCTACTACAGTTTCTTTTAAGTTTCCCCGTGCGACGACTGCCTATTCTAATTTGGAACGTCAGCACCGAATATGATAATTTTGTTTATAGTGAAAATTATAATAAAATGTTATGCAGCTTTTTTTGTTGAACAAAGTGCATAAAGGTTCCGTCACAATTTTACACATAAGCGATCTTTGTATATGACGCCATTTTCGCATGGTTGAGCCGAAATAACTGGACCCTTTGGACCGTTTTGAAGCGAGGCTAATTTCAGTTGAAATTAATTGGGATATGACTCGTGTACAAGGCCGGTATCAAGTACGCCAAAGTGTAATATGCAAATAGCGGCGGCGGTTGTGTTAGTCCATTTGATTATTTAGTAGCCTATTACAGGGCAAAACTAAATGGGAACTCAATACTGCACTTTGATGTGACTCTTAGCGTGAAATGTTTACTTCGACCGATTTGTTTGATTCTCATTTAACCTATTGCAATTTTGGTAATGTTATTAAATCCCTAATATAACGCATATTGCCCTTTTTCGGTGCCCCAATAATTTTAGTAGATTCATGTTATTATAAACTGTGTAAATCGAAATTTTAGTGTCATGGCTATTTAATGGAAAATGTTATTTTAGCCTCATTGTTATGGTGTGATTAATACTTTATCAGGAAATTGAATTAGTTCTTCTATTAATTTTTTTTCCCTGGGTTTTCGATCACTTGTTAATTTGTTAACGTTTCGATTTATTTTAAAATTATTTTTAGAACTTATGTTGTTCGTTCATATAGTATTACGCTATTTTACTCTGAAGACTGAAGACATCGGGACTAGCAGGTCAAAAACTTAGGCACTAGACAATCAAAACACAACACTGGTACAGGTCAACAAACAAAAAACTTTGATGCCCAAGTTGTTGACCTGCTAGCTCCGATGATGGTGTTTTAACCAAAACGCGTAGGCAGTAATTCTTTTGTTTTATATTAAAGAAAGTGAAGAAGAAATTTGCTTTCTTGTTCAGCTAAAAGACTAATGTGTTTATCAGATGTGCCCAGACAATGAACTTTTTACCTTTCAAGTAAAAGCAAACTACAAACCTTTGGGTTTTCTGATTATTTACTGTCATTTTTCGACTCATATTTAAAAAATAGAAGTCACTTTGTAGCTTATGGCGGGGTCAAGTCTGTTGAATATTTTGCAACCTTGGGCCTCTTTTTTTACGTTATTTATAAACGACATAGTTAATAATCTTTCTCTTCGTTGTGTGCTGTATGCAGAAGATCTGCGAATATTCTGTTTAATCTCAAGTTTAATTGACTGTTTAAAAGTTTAAAGCGACAGCGTAATTTGGACATATTGTATGATTACGATGACCAACTGTGTTTAAGGATCTAGGAGTTATTTATGATTGTAAACTATCCTTTGTTTCCATATTAATCAGGTCGTGCCCACTGCTTATAAATCACTTGGTTTTGTTTTTAGAACTACTACAGATTTTCGGTCACTTGATGCTTTAATGACTTTGTATCGTTCTCTTGTTGGATCCAAATTGGAGTACTCTTCAATCATTTGGTCGCCGTTTTATAAAATTTACATTGATAATAGAGTGTGTTCATAGACGTTTTGTAAAAGCTTTATGGTTAAGATCTGAGTTTATCCCGAAAGAGGTTTTTCTCACGATCAGCTGCTGCAAAGCTCGCTTGTCTGATTCTGTTGGTGAAATTAGATTTTTAATCCGACGTTTCGTTTTTTCCAAACCATTACCAACTTTGATTTTTGAATACTAGGGTAATTTTATTTTATTATTCTTAAATTCCCCTCTTCCTTTATAATTCAACGAAGTGTTTCACTCGATGAATAGATTAATTTCACTCTTCCTGCAAAATCTTTTTTGGCACGGAAATGTTTTGCCACAGTTAATAACTGCATTGACGGGTTTCATGGCACGCAAAATAACTTCTTTAATAATAAAATAAATACATTAACCTTTATTATAGGAATAAGTAAACGTTAAGAAGAAATAATTATAATAAATTGAACACTGTAAACTAAAATATGGTAAAATTACAATAAATATGCTTGGCTATTTTTTGCCTCCAAATATCACAGCGAATTTATATTTTAATCGAGGTTTACATTTGTTAAGTAATTACGTTTTAATCTACCATTTGTAAATTCCTCTTAAAAATCGCTGTAAAATTAGTGTAAAATATATATAAGAAAATCGCAATTTTAATAAAAATTTCTACTTTCACATTTTTTTTTTTACAGCAAGATAATGTAAATTCATTAATAAAACATTATTTATCTTTGTAACTTTAATTCTAATTTTCGACACGGTGATGTAAATGTTTTTTAATTTTTCCACAAATATAACATGACCTGCTAAGGAGCCAAATTACGGTTTCCATGTAAATATTTATCAATTAATCTTGTAAAATTAAAAACTTTCCCATTTTCGCAGTGATTTTGAGAATTAGGTGTATTTTTTGTGTAATTTTATCAGTATATCGTGTAAATAATTAGTAATTTAACTACTTGCTAAGTATTTTCACATGGAAATTACATTTTACGGAAGAAATCCTCAAATTTTACATTAAATTTATAATATTACAGACACTTTTTTTTCAAGATTTCACGATTTTTATCAAGATAAACGTAGTAAATTTCCCATAGAAATTACAGTGTAGTTTAGTATTTTGCTTTAAGTATTATACTTTACGGTTATTACATCATAATCAAAATTCTAAGGAAATATTGCTTTCTTTTAAAGCTACTGTAGTTAAACTAAATAATTTGGTAATAATAAATCGTTGATTTGTGTATAATAACAAATTTTGGGCTCTAAATTTTTTATAAACAAAACATATGAAAAAACTGTGATGTTTATCATAAATAGAAATAATATTTAAATTATAAATAAATTTAATTCAACAGTAAAGTAATGACAAACTCGGCATTTTTATCAAAGTATGATGTATTTTATTTTTCAATAATATCGGAGAACTAGAATAATTACAATTTCTTTTTAAAAATCTTCCAAATTTATACCGATATTTTTATAAGTAACAATCCGCTTACTAACTGATGAAAAAACAAGAAAATAATATTGCAAATTCGCCTCTCTTGTCTGTTATTCTTTATTCTTCAATTACTTATAAGATCATCCTTTTATTTATGCTTACTTGGTCTTGTTTCTACGATAAATATCTACGTTTTAGACTTATCAGTCTGTTCCGCTCTAAGTACTAAAACTATATATTATTGTTATTGAACTTCATCGGAGATAGGATTTAAGACAGTGATTGATCACTTGATCACTAATTACAATGTACAAAAAATACCGATTCCGGAGAGGAATGGCCCGAGAACTGGGGGAACGAAATACAAGCCCGAGGGGAAGTTTGGGGGCATCTGCATCCCCCGAAAATGTCAATCATGGCTGTAATACGGTCGGCTAAAAGGTATTGTTTGGCTGTCTGCACTTTACATCGTCGGGATTGAGAAATGACACATGGATTATGAATTGCCAATAATTTCATCACTACGTACGCGACGGGTTAATTTTGATGGAAACAAAGGGATTGCTTATTGTATTAAAGGAAACAATATAGAAGGAACCGCAGAATTAAAAAAAAAATAACAATCATCAATGTTTTAGGCAAAATGTATTTAAAAAAGTATAAGATTTTTAATTTTAAATAAGTAGATGAAAGAGAACGTTCGCGGCATGTCCACCGCTAAAAATTGGTATAAACTCCCTACAATTACTGGCTAGATGCACGTCAGAGCTTCTGACGTAATTTTTAATTCAAGTTATGTCGTTAATTAAATCGCATATTTTTTCAATTCCGTCAGGATTTAATTAACCTTAAAAATGAGCAATTTCTTCTTTTACTGAATAGTGAGACATATTTTCAGAATACGTTCAATTTAATTCGCTTTTAATTATGTTCCTAGTAACTTATCCTGTATTAGGTACTCGACTATACCACACTAACTAACTAGGTTTGTTAAAGTAATTTTAAAATATATTTACTTCCATGCTGTTGCCATAAAATATTGTTATAATGTACTGTATTATGTGGTTATAATATGACTCCGATAATAATTTCATTTTCTGAAATTTGATGGATATGAATTGTAGATAAAACTATGTTTTGCTTATAAAGCTTTTGTGGTATAGGGTTTAGGATGTTGTGAAATGCGGAAAAACTTTAAATTATAGATTGGCTTTATAGCGATTAGGTTATTTTTGTTATGGTCGCATATTTTGTGCCGGTATTGCATTTTTGACGTAGGTTTAGTTTTTATATATTTCTTTGGTTATTGACCTTTATTATTTAACATTTCAAATAAAACAACAACACATGGGTCGTTCTGTCGCCCTTTCCATAGAAGTCATCCAGTGGCGGCGCCGACTAGCCATAATAAAGAAAACACATTTTCTCGTTTATTAATAAAGCAATTAATAATATTGAAACATATTTTTATATTAGGTTTTACGGGTTTAAATATAATTCGTCAATTCTATAGTATATTTTTTTTTGTTTTACTTAAGGAATAAATACAGTACTATATATCTATATAAATGATCCCTTTCACACCTTTTAATCCTAAACTTTAAACAATAATTTCAGTCTTACCCAAAAAACAAAAAAGAAAGGCAAAGATCAAATCCAAAATCTGCATAATCCAATTTTAATAATTCGATCAAACAACTTGAAACTTTGACACGTTGTTTTCCGGAAAGAAATCCAGCCACGTGCAGCTTATGCGAATAACTAAACAAGGTTTGAATTTGATTCTACACGTTCGCGAATATTTCTTTTCGTAAAAATGGTTTGAGAAAATATTTAATTTTAAAACTTTTTAAATGAATCGTTTTTGCAAGTTTTTATGTTAGTATCGATGTTTAGAAAATATAAATCTTGTGTACTAACTTGTTGCTCTTTTGTTTTGTTCTGACGATTGCTAAACCTGTAAACAGAAAAGCAAAATTGGTCTTATATACAGGGTCCAGTAAGCAATAAATTAAAAACTAAAGAAGTTTTACAGTTCTGGGAACAAAAAAAATCCTCTACAATCATTTTTTAGGCAATGACAATGGGTGATTATGACAAGGGGTATAGAGATACTATAACTCTAGTCGGTGGCGGCTCGTCAAGTGAAGTAGGTGTACAAAAAAAAAGAACCAGGAGGAAAGTTTTTTGACAATATTAAATATTAGTGTACCAATACAGTAACCATTTTAGCCCTCAATAAATATGTTCGTATTAATAATATTAATTTAATCCGAATGTAGCTATGCATAATAGGGCCACGGTTAACTCCGATGGACAATAAGTATAAACACTCTTGCATTTTGGCGCGCCCCAGCGACCGTGTCCGTTAGCTCAAAGCAAGTGAAGACCCAACGCCCAACATGGCTTTGATATTCACCGTTACGTGACGTCCGTTAGGTAAACAGCATGTAACAATTTTCATCATGATAAAGGGCAATTTAAAAATAGATCAGTCGTATGCACCATTGTTTTAGCATTGGTTCGCCTAACCTTAAGGTATTTATATTGAGGCTTCGCGAAACTTACGGTTATAGATATCGTTTTTACGTGATTTACTGTGTGATTAAAAAGTTTTGTTTTTATTTTTCAGTTAATTCAGTAGTGTACCTACCTACTGAGTGTGTTTTAAAAATGAACTCAATTAATGACATAGTTTGTAATTTATTGGAAACTTCATTCAGTCGTTGGACAGATGAGGATAAGAGAGACGTTTTGTTGCACGGCTTTTTAGTCAATATTTGTTTAAGTACCCGCACTATACCTAGCTCTTCACCATTTTTTAAGACTGCGAGCCGCCACTGTCTTTACGAATGCCGCATCCGGCATCGCTCTCATTTAGTTTGTTTAGTTTGCAGTGTTTATTTGAAGGTAAATATATTACTTTGGCTGGACTAGGCACGTTTTTATTATCCCTAATTAAAAAATTACATTTAGCTTGTTGCGTTACTAGTTGCCCCACTTGCAAAAAAAAACTCATCGGCCGCGCCTGCCACAGATCCTACTATAAACTATAGAATACACATAAAACCCTTGCACCTCTAATTTCACGTTCATTCCCATCCACTTGTAAATCCAATGTAATTTAGACTGTTTGCTCCTGCTAAAAGCCGTTTTAATTGGCTACCCAGTGAATTAATAGGACCAGCTCGTTTCGTTAATACTTATCTCTGAAAATAACAAACTAACTTTACTTAACTTTAGTTTTAAATCCACAAATAACTCTGAAGTAAATAATTTAAAAAAATGCCATGTAGTTATTTAATTCTAACAGTATATCAGGTCGTGAAAAGCCAAGTCCTGTTATTGTAAAGATTTTATCTTTTTAAATAATTGTTACACTAGGATATACATAAAGCGTAGCACCTAATTTCGTATTTATTCTTATCCAGTGTCTCTTTGAAGGTTTCACATGGTCCTTATTTGTTTTGAATCACAACGTTTTAAGAGGTAAGTATATCCAGTCATCTTTAGGTGAATACTGTATTCAGTGGCGTATTTAAGGGGGAGGGGCTGCCGGGTTGTAGCCCCCCCCCCCCCCCCCGAGCTCGGGTCTAAAAATCTAATTGCAAACTAATTTTTCGTCTCACGGTTGGACTTTTAATTTAAAGAATGTATTCTTGGCTTAGATTACAAAGGTCTAGTAAGGAAATGTTTAGTTTTTAAACTTTTCCTTCTAAAAGTCCTGTTTTCTATAGAGATTAAGGTATCGGGCGCATATCGTTTTAGTTATTGATTTATGATGAAATTTTATAGGAAAACGAGGAAAAAAAAATAATATTTTATATTATTTTTCTATTATATACTTGTTTGTTCCGTTTTCCCTTTTCCCCTATTTTAAATCAACAAAAATATAACCCAATGCAATAAAATATTTTTACAACAAAAAACAATTAGGTATTTATTTTTAAAGAGAAAAATTAAAAGAAACATTTTAATTGAAACATTTTATATGGAAGGAGTATGTATATATGTAATAATTTATAATAAAAAAAATTGTGCAGGAAGAAACGAGAATGCTTTATTATGAATACACAAAATGGCACTTAGGAAGGAGTATTTCAAAATCTAAGCATTTACACCAAAAAACTGCTCTTAGATCTACGCTTCTAAAATACATGATTCATGAAAAAATCATCAATTTTGGCGTGGTGAGCGATATTTTATTTTTAATCATGAAAAACCGAGCCCGAAAAACGTCGGTCAGAGTCATAAATAGGTACGTCTTATTTTAAATTTTGGATCGACACCAATATTTATATTTTTCACAAATAAAAAAAATAATTTTAATAAAGAAACAAAGAAAACAAATTTAATCCAACCATGCAGAGAGGGAGAGGTAATAATTTAATTTCCGAAATTTGATAGTAGTTAGGTGAATTTTAAACGAGCTTTGGGCGTGGCCCCGAAAATTTTTCGTCTGCAGCGCTTTTCCGCCTTCTTCACTAGGTACAATATCATAATATAGTTCTGACTGTCCCTTTCTCCAGAAAAAAATGTCCTACTTACGCCCACTATTTATACTAGGCAGGTACCTGCCTGGTATAAATAGAGCGTACTTCAGTATTTACCTGAAGACTACTGGAGATACTTACCAGTTGAAACGTTGTGATTCAAAACAAATAAAGACAATGCAAGTCCAAAATTCTACTGTCATTCCTATCCACTTAAGAATTTAAGGTAACACACTTGAATACCAAAATACAAATTTTATAGTACCTACTACCAAAAAAATGAAGACTACTATTGATGTGATTTACATTTTGATATTTAAATGTAGAAGACACAATGCAACAATCCCTTCTAATATAAAGAACTTTTAGGTTTTTCGAAAATTATTTTTCTTGCATTTTGTTTACAAATTCATCGCTGCAAGCATTTTAAGAAGGCGTCGTTAAATACAAACAACAACCGCTGACGTTTGAAGAAAATTTAATATACTCATTAAGCTTTAAATGTGTGATGTTGCAACAGAATAGTCTCATGTCTAAGTCCTTGAAACTGAAATTAGATAGTAGTTATATGCATTCGTTGTTACATTTCGCACTTTTGAAACCTTATCCCGAAAAAGGACATGTTTCTGTCAGTCTGTTGTTCCTCTATATGTATGTTGGCTCAAAGCTTAAAAACTACTTGTGGAATGATACATTTTGTATGTGGTTGTACTGTATGTATTCTGTATGTTCCTCACTTTAAAACCTGTTGTTTGGTAATTCTTCTCAATACAACATATTATGATAAAATGTTAGTGTACCCTGCGTCCTTTTTTTTGTTTTTACAATTCATAATGCTTAAGTTTGGCTATTAATACGCTTGTATCTATTATCGGACAGATTTTATTCTGTTAACTGTTGCACCTCCAATTTCACATTCATTTTCGTCCACTTATATATCAAAGGTAATTTAATCCATTTGCTTCTAGTGAAGCCGTTTTAATTGACTACAAAGTGAATAATTAGTTTCAGCCTTTTCCATTAATACACAACGCGGCAAATGACGAACTAGAATAGTAATTTTGATCTAAGATAAATATACTATACAAAATTTTATTCCGCAAAGTCTGAAGAAGCAGACAAATTCTGCGAAACATCGGACTATAAAGAAAGATAGAAAACCAGTGTTTTTTTTGTGTCCAGGTACCCAAAACTTCCTTTTATTAACAGATTAAAAAATCCATATTTCATTAAAATATTGTTGAGCATTTTGCGTGTAATATGGTCGTGCATCAGCCTGCTGAAAAAATAATCGACCAACATGAATAACTGCATCTACATGATAAAAAATAAAGCAGTCAAAGATAGAATATTCTCTTGAAAAAAATTGAGATATAACGACCCATTTACATTTTACTTTGAAAAGTTTTGGCCCATTTAGCTTTTGTGGACGTTGAGTTTCTCGAATCCACTGAGGATTTTCATCGGACAATACGACAGTTGTGCTTATTATTGCAAATAAATTAAATCATAAATTTCACAAAATTGATGTCGACGAACTTGGTCATCTTACCTTTACTCCTCCACCATGAGCTTTTTATATACATTTTACATAAACCTTAATGGATATTATTGACTTACGTTGTTAAGGCATTTGATCAATTGAACGGATAGAGTTTTTCTGGAGACTAAACAAGATGTTTAATGAAAAATAGAAGAATTTGGGACTTGTATTGTCTTAATTTGTCTCATATCCAACGTTTCAACTGGTAAGTATCTCCAGTCGTCTTCAGGTGAATACTAAATAAGCTAAGTAACTACAGCTCTATTTATACTAGTAAGGTGCACTGGAGCTTAACTGAAATGGATGCAGTCATGAGTTCCGTTCGTGCGCCATAAAATTTATATTTTTATACTTAAGAAAGGTTTCCAGATATTTTTTATATCTAATGAAGGCTTACTAAGATGTTTAATTGTGTGTTCTCCTCTTGTACAAGAGGTGGTCGCTGTCTTGGTTTTTCAAGCAATGATTTTTTTGTTACCTATTTAATTCCAGTTTAAAGATACAATATGTAGATATAATTTGAGTGCAGTTACCAACATAAATAGTTATTTACAGTACAATGAAGGTGGGTAGCTCTTACCAGTCAAAGACGTGGTTTATGCCCGAGCAATGGCGAGTGCTGAGACCGGTCTAGAGCACTACCTCCCGAGTTGTATATTATATTTTTTCATTGCGATTGTTCTACATTTAAAAAAATTGTTTTTCTTTTAATGTACACTTCAGGTAATCCAAATTAGATACCCTGTACATATAATAGATTTAAAAATCAAAGAAACAATGATAAATCACAAGTTGACAAGTGCAATTAATGCTGGTGTCCGCAGCATCACCTATTGAATTCCAATGAAAACCAACCGCAATCCTATTTAAATAAGTTAAGATCGAGTTTTCCAAAATTGTTTAAACTCCGCATGTGCACTCACCACATAAAGACTCTAATAAAGTCTTCCTACAACTCTGCTCTAAAGTCAACAGGGGCGCAAATATTTGGACATAACTAGCATAGAATTATCTATGTTTCCAACCACGATATTATGCGATATAAATATTAAAGTATTTACTTACTTCCCTAGGGAGGTAAGTACTTCCCTAGGGAAGTGATGCGTAATTACCTCCCTCAATTTAGTGTCAGTAACCAGTAACTTACCAAGCAGGAAGTAGAAACAACTCTTTTTGTCAATATCACAAAGGTTTTATACTTTCTCGTAAATATACGAAAAACCCCATAATATAAGCTTAGCACCTCCAACTTTGCATTCATTTTCATCCCACTTGTAAAGTAAATCCAAGGTAATTTAAACTGTTTGTTCCTGGTAAAAGCCGTTTTAATTGACTGCGAAGTGAATTAATAGGACCAGCCCTTTCCATTAATACGCATCTCGGAAAATAACGAACTAACTTTACATAATTTGGCTTTTAAATCGGTTGCAAGAGCCATAAATAACGAATGGAAGTGTATAAATCTACAAATAAGAAGGCAACATTTTCTGCCTTTATGTCAGTGCACGCGCTGAATAGAACAAAATTTATTAGTTGCTTTACATTCGTACTGGCTGAAGTTGTATTGAAAGATTTAAGTTTAACAGCAAATGGATATCCGAACAAAAAGCTACTAGGGAAAAGTCTACTTAGACTGAAATTAAATATAAAATTGCTTTCTGTACATAATTTCATTCAAATTCAAATCCGTAACTATTGCAAAATTAAAGGTGCTCAGTTATGTCAATATTTCAGAGATTCTTTTCGTAAAATAAAACATAAGTCTACAACAGATTACCTGTTAAAGCTATTCATAACATAGCAGATTTTAAAAAGTTGTTAAACATGTTATTGTCGAAGATGAATAGCTGAGCATTTCTAATTTATATTTAAATTAATTGTGTTTTTATTTTAAAAAAACTTATAATTGTGTAAATGTTAAGTGAGTACTTTAATATTATTATTATTAGGCTGGAGACAATGACGTTTCTTAAACGGCACTAGAGTTTTGGACTTGCAATGTCTTTATTTCTTTCAAATCGCAACGTAAGTAGGACATTTTTTCTGGATAGAGAGACAGTCGGGACTACATGTATTTTATGATGTTGTACCTAGTGAAAAAGGCGGAAGTGTTTTTTTTTGACTTTTTTCTTGATATTCCTAGCTGGTTCTTTATCAAAAAAAACATTTTTTGTATTTGTGAAAAATATGAATATTGGTGTCAATCCAAAATTTGAACTTAAGACGTATGTATGGGTTTAACCAGCTCAGTTTTTCACGATTAAAAATAAAGTAAATATCGCTCACCACGCTAAAATTGATGATTTTTTTAAAAATTTTAGGAGCGTAGATCTAAGAACAGTTTTTGGTGCAAATGCTTAGGTTTTGAAAGACTTCTTAAGTACCGATTTGTATATTCATAATAAAACATCCTCGTTTCTTTCCGCACTATTTTTTTTATTATAAATTATTACACTTCTTTCATAAAAAATGTTTCAATTAAAATTTTTACTTTAATTTTTCTCTTTAAAAATAAATACCTAATTGTTTTCTGTTTGTTGTAAAAATATTTTATTGCATTGGGTCATATTTTTGTTGATTTAAAATAGCTCTAAAAAGGGAAAACGGAACAGACAAGTATATAATATAAAAATATTATTCTTTTTACTCGGTTTCCTATAAAATTATTTCATAAATCAATAACTAAAACGACATGCGTCCGAAATCTTATTCTTTATATAAAACAGGACTTTTAGAAGGAAAAGTTTAAAAACCCAATGTTTTCTACAAGACCTTTGTAATCTAAGCCAAGAATAAATTATTTATAGATTTAAATTAAGAGTCCAAGCGTGAGACGAAATATTAGGTTGCAATTAGACTTTTAGACTCCGAGCTCCTAGGCGCCACTGCTCCAGTATAATTTTAAAATATGCACCTCAATGGTCTCTACAACTTTTGTATTTCGAATTTTCATCTAATTTTTAAGATAAAGACAACAATTAACTTTACTCTTTCGTTGACTCACTCGGTACCGAAACGGTTTCATTCTTCCTATAAGGTAGCCGTTTTTAACGCTTTTAAACGATGTGCATATTTTCAAAAAAAAAAACTTTAGTAGTTTTTTAAATGTTTAGAATAATTGCAGTCCTTTTTGACACTCTGTAGATTTCGGTTGATCTAAGGAGCAAAGTCCTAATAATAAATAATAATCTCATGTTCCAGTTTACCTATTAAATATCTAAATTTAGCTGTGTATGTTATGTAATCCAGAATATACCGTGCTTAGAGTATCTGAACGCGGAAATTACTTTCCCTAATCGAATACTTAGGGGGCAATATTCGATTTCGTAAGATATTATTTTCCCTTTTACCCTATCGTAAATGAAGTGCTCGTATATTTGATAACCGTTATTAATATCGATTAGGAGGGTCCATCTGTAATTATGAAAATAATTTCACCCCTTGTAGATAACTGTAATAATATCGTGACACGCAAGCCGCGGAACTAGATTTTTATCATGATTTATTTCTTCTTTGCCAGTTCAAGTGTTCGAGTATAACGTATTATTTCGTTTTGTATAAGAATATTTAAAAAAATTTCTATTCCCATATGAAAATTTTGTTATTTCCTTTACACTAAAGTGAATGGAAAACTGGGCTATTTCGGTTAACTGAACGGATGCAATTTCATATCCATCCTAGTTAGGATATAAAACTGACCCATCACATTGGTCAATTATAAAGAAACCAAATTTACATGTTGTAAATTTACGAGTCGTTTTCTTACCTTAAAAATATGCAAATCTGTCAAATGATTCTTTTTTATTTTAAATCAAAACATTTATCCCAAAGTTTTTGAATACACAATTTTTTCCTAAAGAGAGCTCGATAATTGAAAAATTGAAGGTAAATATTACCAAAACATATTTATACCGAACCATTGTTATTTCCTAACCGAACTAAAGATTTGAACAGTGATGCAGTTTCTTATTTCAAAAATCTCCAGTTTTCCACTCATTTCTAGACAATTACTACCAGATTTAATGCATAAAATGTACTATATACCTACAAAATAAACGTTTTTCACTAACCTTGGTTGGTTTTTGCCATAAAAATATTTATCCATTGCGATATTTTCTGATATATTTTGAAAATTTAGTATGAAGTTCGGTAGTTGATTCGTAAAAAAAATATAGGTACTGTACAACTCGAGTGGATTGTCCATGTCCACATTGCGCTCGAAAGTTTTTCTCCTTCCTCGTACAATATGGACATCTTATCCACTCGTATTGTACAAACTACTATTAATCAACGAAACTGTGATTTAAAACGACTTATAGTAAATTTGTTGAGTAGTCTCACAAGATGGAGTCAGGCACTTTAAGAGACCTGTTCCATTATTTAAAAAAATTCTTCATATTTTCTCAAAAATCACTTATAAATAACAAGACGTTTCCTTGGTTTAAACGCCCCGTTACTTAATAATATTGAGCAAATTACATTTTAACTTGCCGAACGTATATTTTCCTTTAAGATTATATTTTCTTTTATTTCATTTAAAAAATAATTAAACCTAATAATTCCAAACCAAATAAAAAAAACTTTACGAAAAGTTTTCGCTTATCGCCGAGAACGTAATAAAAGTTGAAAGTAGTGTTTTAATGTTTGTTGGAAAAGTTGGTATTGAAGTTTGACTTGGCACTGATACACAATTTGATATATGACGACAGCACTGGCTTAATTTTTGTTCGTTTTCTAACCGTGTTCTAAAGAAACTCGTAAAAGATGTTTGCCAAAGTTTACGGAAGGGGAAATAAATAACGAGGACCAATACAAATTTAGGACCTTTGACCTTGCTACCTTATGCACAATCTTAAAAATGACTTGGTATTTTGTACTAATTTTTATTTATTCTCGTGTTTACGTTACCAAAAATAACTAAAGGGTCCGCCATCTAACGTTTTTTTTTCAACTGGTGCTTATTTCGTGAATGGTAACACTTAGCTCAAGGCTGATTTGACAGATAATTAGTTTTATCCTTCCGCTGAACGAATATGGTTGTGTATACGCTTGAACAACGCTGGGAAATATTGCGACATTACTTTGAAAATCATGGTAATGTTGCAGAATGTGTACGAAAATTGCGTACGGATTTTGGAAGAAGAGAAGCACCGTCAGCTCCGTATGTTCGTTATCTTGTGAAAAAAAGTGAAAGAAACTGGCATCCTCATCAATAAACCAAAGCGTGAAAAGCCAAAAATAGTGCGTACACCCGAGAATATTGCTGCTGTGGCAGAAAGTGTGCGTGAAGCGCCATCAACATCAATTCATCGTCGTTCGCAACAATTGAACATTTCGGAGACATCATTGAGTCGAATTTTGCATAAAGACCTTGGTATGACGCCATACAAAGTCCAATTGGTTCAGGAGTTGAAGCCAACTGACCATCCAATGCGTTTTCGCTTCGCTCAGTGGCCCTGCAATCGACTTACAGAAGATGCCGATTTTGCCAAAAAAATCATCTTTTCAGATGAAGCCCATTTTGATCTTGGCGGGTATGTAAACAAACAAAATTGTCGCATTTGGGGCACAGAAAACCAGCACGCATACATTGAAAAGCCGGTGCACCCAAAACGAGTCACTGTTTGGTGCGGATTTTGGTCCAGAGGCATAATTGGGCCATTTTTCTTCGAAAATGAGCAAGGAGTGGCCGTTACAGTCAATGGCGATCGTTATCGGGCCATGTTGAAAGAATTTTTGTTCACAAGAATTGAAGAGGAGGATATTGGCAACATTTGGTTTCAACAGGATGGCGCTACGTGCCACACAGCCGAAGCTACTGCGCCCTGTTTTTAAAGATCGCATTATCAGCCGCAGAGCTGATGTCGTTTGGCCACCTCGGAGCTGCGATTTGACACCGTTGGACTATTATTTGTGGGGTGCCATCAAAGATAAGTGTTACGCCGACAAGCTAGAGACAATTGACGCTTTAAAGGACAATATTCGTGAAGCCATTGGTGAAATACAGCTGCACACAATCGATAATGTGCCTAAAAATTGGACCGATCGTGTAGGCTACTGCATGGCCAGCCGAGGCAGCCATTTGAATGAAATTATTTTCCATTATTAACCGGAAGGATTGTACTTTCAAATAAAAAAAGAAACTTGAGAAAATATTCAGTAGTTTTTTTTATAGCATTTTTAAAAAAAAAAAGGTATTTGGGGGACCCTTTATTTTTGATTAGAAAAATAAAAAGCTCTACTATTTATTATTATTGATAATAAAAATTTTGGTTTTATAAAAATTGTTGGAAATGACCACTTTCACTTAATAGGCAAGCTTCCGCCCGTCGAATTTAATTTAATTATTTTAATTAAGAACGGTGTGCCTGAGGAGAAAAACGCAAGAGACCATTTTTATGCAGAATTGACCAAGCTTATCTGAAATAATATTCACATGGAAAAATATCAGTGGCATCCCACTTTTTTTCTAAAAAATCTATAACGCTTCTTCATTTAAAAATTATTCTATTGGCGATAACGCTAAAACGAACGAAGATATCGAGCTGCGGTTAAAATATTTTTTCTAGCAAATTTCATCAACTTTTCGATTATGGTATCAATATACCGTATGATTTATTTTCTCCGAGTAAAATCAAAAAATGTGTTATCATTACAAATTGCGCCCTCTAGCATTTTTTTGAGAACTATTATGGACAAATAAATACGACTGGTGAAAGTGCATACAGTTCTCTTTCAACCAGTCTTTAGTTTGCTAAAATCGGATAAGTCGTTTATAAGTTACAGCGATTTAAATGATTACAGTCTCAACAGCTTCCCCCCTCTTATTAAAGTCGGTACGCCAATGAGCATAAGACCAAAATGATGCATAATTGTCCAAGCATTTTATTGGTGTTACCAAAGATATACCTTAATGTGGAATTTTCGGAGATATGTAAAATTTTAAAATTTACTTTTCAATTACGCCCTCTTGCGGCGAAATGCGAAACTTAAAAAATAATTTCCAGGATTTTTCATGGCCACTTTAGTTATCACTTTTTTTCCCGAGTTTTTATGCCCAGTAGTTTCCGAGATACGGCCGGTGGCCATCCATAATGGGACACCCGGTATACTCTGACAGTCAAGCAACCCTTAGATCGCTTATATATAACAAGGTAACCTCAAGACTGGTATGGGAATGTCAAGGAAAATTGGAAGCACTGCAAAAAGTAAACATAGTAATACTGCAGTGGGTACCAGGTCACGAGACGTTGCAGGGAACGAAAAAGCCGATGAACTTGCAAGGAAAGGCTCAGAAAATACACAGTTCTAGAACCGGTATTTGGAGTTCCAAGGTGCACAGTACGAGATGCCATAATGCATCAGGAATGAACACAAATTTACTGGAACGGCCGACAGTTATTACACCATGCAAATATTTGTTGGCGGTTACTTTAGCTGCGCCCCTGATATTATTACCAAACTATATTGAACTGTAATTTGCACTGTCATTATACCGCACTAAAAACAAATTACCCCCAGGAAAATTACCATTTTATACATACTGCTCAGTTCTATTTTGCCAAAGTTGGACAATATGAATATCAGCAATGCTGGTAATCACAGTAATAAATTGAATTTATATTCATTATCGTTCGGGCAAAATACGAGATAGCTATTTGTATGAGGCGCCATTTATAAAAGATAATGTTTTGGTTAATGGCGAAATCATTGAACGGGAGAAATTTATTTAAAGTTATTAGTCAGCTATTTCTAGTATATCCCAATATCGAAATATAAAGTAAAGGGGTATATACGGTGGCAATTTGACAATGTCTCACCCTTAATATCTGAACCCTGCTACAAAATGTACACTCTAAAATTTGGCCTAGTATACCATACCAGAATCTTAGTTTCCTTTACAAAAAAAACTTAGATAAAATAGCCTCAAAGCTATACCGATTCCGGCATTGCTTACTAGTCACTTTTGTCATTAGCAAACTAGTAACTGCTGGTTAGTTGAAAGAATATACAAGAATTATAATAATGTTGTCTTGACAATCTTCTAATATGAATATGGGATCAAATCAAAGTTAACAAAAATATGTTTGAATTATATATACCTTCAGCAAAACGACAATGCTCTTTTCCATAAATAATTATGATTTTAAAAAATTTTCGCTTTGACCTTAAGACCTAATTTAAGTGAAGAGTAGCTTTTTGTGACGTGGCATATTTCCATATCCCATAGAAACTCTCACAGGGCTGCTTAAAAAGCCAAAACTAATCACACACAAATGCACTACACACAGTTTCTCCTTCAGAGACTTCAAAACTAAAACTAACTTCATAAGTAAACAAACATAACAGTTAAATGGCGGGTTAATGGGACAATCCTGTGAATCGATAGCAATGTCGCCAAAAAATAATTTTTTTCTGGGGTGTGCTTGGTTAAGATAACCATTTTTAAACTAGTGAGAACTAGGTAAGCTAATATCTGTTACCAACCAAGTAATAGCAGCAATTGGTTTGGGAAACTGATAATTATTGTTAGGTATACTAGATACTAAAATCTATCTAGCAAGAAAAATATTAGCATGACTGACCAACTCATTTTTTAGAATGTTTGGCAGCTGATTTTAAGACTTTGAAAGTATAAAAGAAAATCCGTCAAAAGTCAAAAACTTCTTCGAAAGGATTTGTAGATTTCTGGAAATTAGTGCCCAAAGAAGATTTTCCTGCAATAACGGAACTGACCTTTCAATTTTTAACTAGTTTTGGATAAATATATTATGTTTGTGGAAAGATTATTTCCAAATCTTAATTATATAAAAAATAAATACCGCACATCTCTAACTGAGTAAAAGAATTCTGATTTGTTGTTACGGTTAACATTTGTTCTGGCGCCTAACATAAGAAAATTGTTAAAACAGAAACAATTTCAGAAATCAGAATAACTGTACTCGTTATTTAGATAATTATTTTTCTTAATTTTGTTTTATTCGGCAAGAAGATGCTTTTTATTTTATTATTTGAATAAATGACACTTTCTTTTGTTGCACAATACGCTGATTTCCAATTGAAATTGTGATCAAATGTAATAAAAATAGGAATCGATAGTAGTCAGTGATTTTTGAATTGTCACTTTTACCCGACTGTTAAAAAGGTTGGTCAGCCTTGCTTTAAAATTCTTAAAAAAGAAACGAGATTCAATTCCAATGGGTTTTTAAAGTCTGTTCAAAGTTACATAGAAGATCAGGTTTAAAATTACACATTCCCAAATGGTTTAAGGGGAATTTCTACTGTGATGGTCCTATCTTCATAGTTTCTTTACGATTTTTTTTCTGGGGATAATAAGACAAATGTAGAAAAACAGGTTTTCAATTCTTTTTATTAAAGATAAGATGTACCAAAAACATTTTTCAACCCCCAAAAAATAAAAAACTTGAGGGTGCTACAGGGTGCTGAAGTTACCCCCTCAAAAAAAAACTTAATTTGCTGGCGGAAATCAAATACATTTTTCTATTCAGGACAAAAATAAAATTGACCCAGATTCTTCTCTTCAATTGTAAGCATGTAGTTATAGAATCAAGTCAAAACTCGCCTAACTGTTAAAATGGCCTTTTTTTGTATTGATTAATGGTCGATAATATAAAAAATAGTAAATAATAAAAATAGGTTGACATTTTAAAGGTATTTATTTAAAAAAAACAAATAAGGGTATTTACCCTCAACACTTTCTAATCAAGAAACAACGAAAAATCTAAGATCATAAACACAGCTTTTTCTGATAATTTTACACCACCACAAATAAAGCTTAATAATACCCTTACAACACTGTTCACAAAAAACAACAAACATCTAAGACAACCCGCACAGCCGAACAAATGCAAATGACATAGTAACACGTCTTGATACGTCGAAGTCTCCCCCACTCTTGCCAATTAAAAGTATGTTGCATACGGGTAAATAAATGTTTAATATCAAATAATAATTTAATTAATACCCCCAAAAAAGCGTTTTAACGTTGGTATAATCTTTATGTTGTATAAAACCATTTTTATTTCCAAAAAGAATGTTTTATTAAAATACATTCTTACAATTCTGGGCTTATATTCACAATTATTTCGTTTTATTGTCCGTATAAATAAAGAGGTAGCAATTCTGTATGCTGTTCGTTAGTTAACTTTTTTGCTATAGTAGATTGTTTAATAGTGATTATTAAAAATGTTGCTACTGGTATAAGACTATTCTTAACAATTCTGTTTAATAAGCCGATTTTGCTCTGTATATTCTCTAATTTGAAAAATAAGTTGGTTAGGGCTGCGCCCCCTCCTTGGGGTCCCAATTTTTTTTACATGACAAAATCTTTCAAGAACATATTTTCGAATTTTAGAAAAATTTTATTCCCAGAGCCGTTATAAGCATCGTTCTATTAAAATTCCCCACCCTGTATTATCGTCTATCTATATTATTTTATATGTATATTTATATCTGCACTTTATATAAAGTTGCTTTAAATTTAGAGTAAAATGTTCCCAACATTGTTGTTTTACTGCATTTATATTACTGTATCAAAAGTATTATATTACCTCATCCAAGTTTCTAGTGTGTGTGTTACGGTATATAAGTACGTCACGAAAATTTTAAAACCAAATTTTATTATTGTATAAGTTCATGTTTCTAGCGGAAATGTAATGCTATATGATGAAAATTTTGTTTTACATGGTTTATTTTTTGGTACAACGCTTTTACCCAATATTACAAAGTTTCCTTGTGTTTTTGTCTTTATCTTATGTTTTTGATACTTAAAAGTATCAGCTACGATTCAGTTTATCTTTATATCTGTGGCGGCTTCATTGATTTAGCTAAAATTATCGGTTAAATAATTCAGTGATAGCAGTGGTGTAGCCAGAAAATATGCTCGGGGGGGGGCTCAGTGGGCGTAAGTAGGACATTTTTCTGGAGAAAGGAACAGTCGGGACTACATGTATATCATGATATTGTACCTAGTGAAGGAGGTGGATAAGCGCGAAAAATTTTCGGGGCCACGCACAATAGCTATTTATACAATTAGTTGCGAAATAAGTGTCTTTTAGGCACGCGACGTGAATTGTCCTACGAGGCGAAGCCGAGTTGGACAACACATCAAAGTGACTAAAAGACATTGTTTCGTAACGAGTTGTATACAATATTTTTTCTACTGAGGTTTTATAATAAAAAACTTAATTTTACTAACATTTTATTACCTATGTTTCATTTACACCTTTCATGTCAAAAAAATCGACAGTTGTCAAAAAAAAAATTCGATTTTTTTGTCAAAAACTGCGACAAATATAAAAGTAAAAATGAGTGATTTAGACTTTAGAAGACTCAGACATTGAATATGCCGCAAATGACGCAATGGTGTACCTTGTTCCCCAAAAATCAAGAAGTTTGTATGAGGGCACATACGAAAAATTCAAAAAATGGTGTGAAGAAAAAAAGGTAAAAAACTTATCAGAAAAAGTCTTTTTGGCATATTTTTCACTATTATCCGATGCCTATAAGCCATCAACTTTGTGGAGTACTTACTCAATGCTTCGAACGATGGTTTATTTGAATAAAAATGTTGAGATGAAGACATTTACAAACCTAATCGCATTTTTGAAAAGAAAATCGACGGGGTGTAAGCCCAAAAAGTCGAAAGTTTTTTCTAAAGAACAAATAGAAAGGTTTGTCAAAGAAGCAGACGATAAGAACTATTTATTGGACAAAGTCATACTTATTGTGGGAATCTCTGGAGCATGTCGCAGCGAAGAACTCACATATTTAAATATGAATAATATCGAAATTTCGGAGTCTTTAATTAAAATATCCATTCCAAACACTAAAACAAATATTGCAAGAAGCTTTTTAATTAGCGAAGGCTCTATTGACGGCATCAACTTCTTGAATATTTTCCGAAAGTACGCGCAGTTACGTCCAGCACACATAACCCATGAAAGATTTTTTATCGCATACAGAAACTCCAAATGTTCCAGACTTCCAGTGGGTATTAATACCATTGGAGCAACACCAAAGAAAATAGCTGAGTTCTTGGAGCTTCCAAACGCTAAAGAATATACAGGCCACTGCTTTCGAAGATCTTCAGCAACTTTTTTAGTTGACTCTGGAGCGGATATATTGATGCTAAAGCGACATGGAGGTTGGCAGTCAAATACCGTGGCTGAGGGGTATATAGAAGATTCTTTAGAAAATAAAAGAAAAATTTCCGAAAAAATTCTTGGTCAAAAATCTTTGGACGCTAACAACAAACGTGTTAAATGTAATGAATCCGAGTGTTCTACCAGCTCTACTAGTGGCATGGGTTTAATTGATATTGCTGTTGCAGATTCTATTACTATTCAAAGTTCAAATTCCTCATCAATTTTACAAAGAGAAATATCTCAACGAACTGTTTTAGGTTACCCAGCATTAATTTTAATAATATAAGTAACTGTACTGTTAATATTTATAATAAATAGGTAAAACTATAGTATGTGTTTATACTTGTTACTTTTAAGCACGTTGTTCCTGGTAACGTGCTTAAAAATTTTTTAAGCACGCTGCGCCTAAAAGGGGGTTATTAAAAAATCATAATGACAATCAAAAAGAGGTTATTATAAAACGTCAGTAGAAAAAGTTCGTTTAAAGTTTACTTAACTACTATCAAATTTCCTCTCACCCTCTTCATGGTTGGATTAAATTTCTTTTTGTAAATGATTTTTTTTACTTTTTTTTAATATTCCTAGCTGGCTCTTTATTAATTTTTTTTTATATTTGTGAAAAATATAAATATTGGTGTCAATTTTAACATAAGATGTATGACTCTAATCACCGTTTCTCGGGCTCGGTTTTTCATGATTAAAAATAAAGTAAATATCGCTCACCACGACAAAATTGATGATTTTTTCAGAAATCATGTATTTTAGGAGCGTAGATCTAAAAGCAGTTTTTGGTGCAAATGCTTAGGTTTTGAAATACATCTTCTTAAGTGCCATTTTGTATATTCATAATAAAGCATTCTCGTTTTTTCCCGCACTATTTTTTTTATTATAAATTTTCCCACTTCTTCATAAAAAATGTTTGAATACAAATTTTTAATTAATTTTTCCCTTTAAAAATAACTACCTAATTGTTTTTTGTTTTCCTGTGTTCATCCGAGACTTCATTGGCAACAAATTTAGTTCAATATTTTTTGCCACCTCCCTTATTTCTGGAGAAGTAAGTAATTCTAAGTCGCTATCACTGTCCATAATATAAATATACCGACTGCTATACTATAATTATTATGGACATATACATTTCCATAGCAACCAACCGTTCCAACAATTGCCATTTCTATCAAATTTTGTTTTAATTTATCACTACAGGAAAAATAACAAGATTGTGGGAATTGTAATAATTTGCAAATACAATATACATATGCATATCATTATAAATATTCGGAGAAAAAATTATAAGTTCAACTCGGCAGCGAAGTAGATTGACTGCCTTAGCTGAATGAACTATCAGTCGCGGCAGTCAATCTACTATTTTGCTGCCTAGTATAACAAATAACTATTTGCTGATGCAGAGATTGATGGTGACGAAATTGTATTTTTATTTTAAAGCAGAAATATTAATGCTTTTTTGTACCTTTAAGGCATGTTAATAATGATAAAACTCCCTTACGTTTTAGTACATCATTTATTACCCGATAAACAATAGTAAATCATAAATTTAACTAGTCATACACAAACATTCTTTGCTGTACCTGTCGGAAAACTACTAGTATAATAATTGCCTGGTTGTTTACAATATGTCTGATGCGCATTGCACGATGAGTACTTACGCCACATCCAGTGGCTTAATATGCATCATTATTTACTTAAATGGCTCTAAACTACATAAATTGCGACAACGTTGCTGCAGCCTGCAACATGGCTTCGCATGTTTACGTTAGATAATGTTGAATCATAATAGGCCATTAGTAACATATTAGAAGTTATGGCGTTGCATTAACGCCCCGTAATTACTTGCTGCATAACGATTTGATAAAAACATTTAATACATAAAATTGTCGTTTATTTACAGACAAATTTAAAAATTAGGAATAATGAACTGTACATTTTAACTCTCTAAAATCGTACTTTAGATGGACAAATACGTTCATTCATAAAAACAACTTCACCTCTCGACTACATCATTAAGGGCGAAAAGGGGCTCGATATTTCAGTATAAGTAAATACTATCCTCAATCTGGCAAATTGATCTTTGAAAATCAAAAGCCAATAACACATGCAAGACTATCCCCAAACTCAGTGGCGTAGCGACTTAAATTTAATTCTTACAATTGGCCTAATATACCATACCAGAGTCTTAGTTTCCGCGACAAGAAAAGTTAGTTAAAATAGTCTCAAGAGGAAACTTAGTAACGGAGACTACATTTTATTGTTAGGCCTATTCCGGCATTTGTTACTAGTCACTTTTGGCATTAGCAAACTAACTACTCGTTAGGTTAAAGAGTATCCAGTACTAATTTGTTTGGAAAATGCATAAAAAATATGTTTCGAACCATCTGCAAGTTCCTTATAATATAAGGTCATATTTTGTGTCAAAACACAAATTAGATTGCACCACCAAAAAGTGAAGACTTTACTATTGGTAGGATGCAAGCACCTGCAGTTTTGTTCTCATCCGTACAGGGTATCTACTCTTCCAAACAATAGTCTTGATACCAATATTATTAACCTTTTATGAACCTTCTAGGGTTGTAAATAACTTGTAGCACCATCTCTTGGTAGTCCTGATATGTTTGGTTAAGATAAATATTTAAACCTATTGTGGAAACTAAGTAAGCTTATCTGTTGACTGCAAAATGCCGACTTGGTTGCCAATGCCATAATACAGTTAAGAATAATATTTAGCTTCTAAAACTAAAGTATTTTGTTTAAACCAATTAATAGCAAAAATTCGTTTGGGAAACTAAAGATTATTGTTTGTGTCGTCACGATCCCAAATAACTGAAATCAGCTTGGTGACTTATGAATTCTATAGGTACTTTTATACAGGTAGGGAGTTGTAATTAGTGTTTTTATGGGATTTTTGTAAGAATATTCGAAATGATGTGAGTGCGAAAATGATTAGCTGATGGCGTGGTAAATTATGAGCAATTCGAATTATGCGGCAACGCTGCAATTCTCCATCACTAGCCGGTTTACCATCTTTTTCTTTCTCTTTCGTGTAAGTGGTGTAGCATACGTTGATCTCTTTCTTGCTCATATTATATTTGAAAATGGTATTGAAAGCCTCGGTCACAGTGCTACGTCTGGTTTGCTTACCAGTGTTTTATTACGAAAATACGAGAGCTATTTTACAGGTTATAGTAATAATACACTATATAAACGACGTTGAGATAGTCCGACATAATTTTAATTTAATTAATATTGAGTTATATAAGAAGAGAATGTATCTGAGAGGTCATTGACCAAAGAACCTTATTTGACGACCGCTACATCATCGTAGAATGTGGTCGTCTTCAGTGTTGCCACAAAATTTTTTTCAATCGTAACAAATTAGCTTAAAAACCGTAACAGATTCACTAAAATTGTAACAGCATTATAGAATATCTCTTCTCCCAATCGACTTCTATCCCCATTTCTCCTTCCAATCCAAAGTTACTTCTAAAAAAAAAGGTCAACACCCCTACGTAAAGGGCGGAACCCGAACAAAAGTGACTAAAAAAAAGGTCCTCTGTCCTCTTACCCAAAAAAAAAATCACAGCTCGAGGAAACGTAACAGAATGCTTAAAGGCGTAACAGCGTAAAAAATCCTTTTAAAACGTAACGGATCTGTTACAATTGTAAGAGGTCGGCAACACTGGTCGTCTTACTGGCAGTGGCAGATCAAGGATTTTGCTGTGGATGAGGGGGCGACTAAAATAAACTTATATCTAAAAACTAAGCGTATCTCGACTCTAAAAACCTTCCTTCTATCAAAAATACTGACACTTCATAAGTCCTTTAATTTTCACGGCTCAAAGTAAACAAAATACATATTTTGTAAGTTTCCTAGATCCGCCCCTGGCTGCAGATGGATTAAAAATAGAAATATTATAGCTAGAAAGTATTTAGAGGCACTTAGAGTTTTTTTTAATCACGATAGTATTGTGCCACAACTGAGAATAGAAACGAATTAAAATATTATGTTGTTTTTGTTAGAACTCTGATGTCTGTATAAACAAACCGGACCCGGTACACTTTATTGGTGTACTCCATGTCTTTTATTTTTAGTTTTGCGCTTTAAAATAGTATTACAATTAAGGTGCGTTAATATAAATTTAATTAAAAGGTTGATATATTTTGCAATACAATAAACTTAGCCGATTTAATCAAAAGTTTTCAATTGAAAATTAATGAGTTTTTGATAAAGTTAATTGTCGACACAATAAAGGCACACGTGTCCATTAAATATTCAGAAGTGTATGTATTAACTTCCGAATGAGTTTATTGGACAAAACATGCAATTAGAAATGTTTGTTTGCTTATTCTGTCATATTTTACAGGGTGGAAACTGTAACTGGAATAAATTCTATAAAAAGACAAAAAAAATTCTGAGAAAATTCAAAACACATTAACTTTAATAACTTTTTTCTACTGACGTTTTATAATAACCTCTTTTTGATTGTCATTATGATTTTTATTAACCTCCTTTTAGGCGCAGCGTGCTTAAAATTTTTTTAAGCACGTTACCAGGAACAACGTGCTTAAAAGTAACAAGTATAAACACAGACTATAGTTTTACCTATTTATTATAAATATTAACAGTACAGTTACTTATATTATTAAAATTAATGCTGGGGTAACCTAAAACAGTTCGTTGAGATATTTCTCTTTGTAAAATTGATGAGGAATTTGAACTTTGAATAGTAATAGAATCTGCAACAGCAATATCAATTAAACCCATGCCACTAGTAGAGCTGGTAGAACATTCGGATTCATTACATTTAACACGTTTGTTGTTAGCGTCCAAAGGTTTTTGACCAAGAATTTTTTCGGCAATTTTTCTTTTATTTTCTAAAGAATCTTCTATATACCCCTCAGCGACGGTATTTGACTGCCAACCTCCATGTCGCTTTAGCATCAATATATCCGCTCCAGAGTCAACTAAAAAAGTTGCTGAAGATCTTCGAAAGCAGTGGCCTGTATATTCTTTAGCGTTTGGAAGCTCCAAGAACTCAGCTATTTTCTTTGGTGTTGCTCCAATGGTATTAATACCCACTGGAAGTATGGAACATTTGGAGTTTCTGTATGCGATAAAAAATCTTTCATGGGTTATGTGTGCTGGACGTAACTGCGCGTACTTTCGGAAAATATTCAAGAAGTTGATGCCGTCAATAGAGCCTTCGCTAATTACAAAGCTTCTTGCAATATTTGTTTTTGTGTTTGGAATGGATATTTTAATTAAAGACTCCGAAATTTCGATATTATTCATATTTAAATATGTGAGTTCTTCTCTGCGACATGCTCCAGAGATTCCCACAATAAGTATGACTTTGTCCAATAAATAGTTCTTATCGTCTGCTTCTTTGACAAACCTTTCTATTTGTTCTTTAGAAAAAACTTTCGACTTTTTGGGCTTATACCCCGTAGATTTTCTTTTCAAAAATGCGATTAGGTTTGTAAATGTCTTCATCTCAACATTTTTATTCAAATAAACCATCGTTCGAAGCATTGAGTAAGTACTCCACAAAGTTGATGGCTTATAGGCATCGGATAATAGTGAAAAATATGCCAAAAAGACTTTTTCTGATAAGTTTTTTACCTTTTTTTCTTCACACCATTTTTTGAATTTTTCGTATGTGCCCTCATACAAACTTCTTGATTTTTGGGGAACAAGGTACACCATTGCGTCATTTGCGGCATTTTAAATGTCCGAGTCCTCTAAATCACTTATTTTTACTTTTATATTTGTCGCAGTTTTTGACAAAAAATCGAATTTTTTTTTGACAACTGTCGATTTTTTTGACATGAAAGGTGTAAATGAAACATAGGTAATAAAATGTTAGTAAAATTAAGTTTTTTATTATAAAACCTCAGTAGAAAAAATATTGTATACAACTCGTTACGAAACAATGTCTTTTAGTCACTTTGATGTGTTGTCCAACTCGGCTTCGCCTCGTAGGACAATTCACGTCGCGTGCCTAAAAGACACTCATTTTGCAACTAATTGTATAAATAGCTATTAAGTGAGTACTTTTTAACCCATATACCGGATGACACAAGAATGTGTTCCGTAATTATTTTAAGAGTAAAGATTTAAAAATTGAAGGAGTTTATTTCAGTACAGTAATAAAGGCTTATTAGGTATGCAAAGGGACTACAGAGTGACCCAATGAATATTTAAGTCACTTTCATAATTTGCCATTGATTTTGTTGCAAAATTCTTTATTTTCATTAAGTGCAGGTAGTACCACCCGGGTTTGGGTGAATTTATGGGTTTTGCCTCTTTTTATCCATTCACAAACCCTGAAAATGGTGTGGCAAAAGCGTGCATTATGTATGTACATAGTATTAGGTGCACTTATTTTTTATTAAACATTTTAAAAAAATACATAATACAACAACTACATTATACAGAAAATTACAATATTCTTCGTCATCTGAGAAACTGTCATCTCCTCTTGACGTTATAATTAACGGGTCGAAGGTCCGATCGATCAGGTGGTGAAGATCCCACATTTTCTCCTCCTGCGCCCATATAAGTTCTATAGGATTTAGTTCGCAATGATATGGCGATGTGCGCAGCACAGTTACACTATGATTTTCAGCTATATCTTCAAATTTGTGTAAATTTGCTATAGCTAATAAATAGTTCCTTCTTTATCAAATTATCTTTTTTTTTTGGTTAGCTCATAAATAATTTAATGCACAAAATTTACGTGCACCTATGGCCGACACCGAAATTAAGCCGAACTGAACGAAATTTCCCATTTTATTACTCTTTCTAAAATAGACTATTAAGTCGGTTAATTGCCTTTTTTCGGCCAATTCAAACCTTCAAACTCACTTTCGGTATAACCGGAAGTAAAGTCAACTTTTAAATTTTAAATGAAAACCCCTCATTTTTATTCGATAATTACATTCTGTAGAAAATTCTCTTTTTAATGATATGTCACACATGATTTGTTTTAAAAATGGCCGCCCCTATCAATTTTCCTTTGTTTTCTAAAATGTCCATAACTTTAATAAAACAAGGTAAGTGGTTAAAAGTAAGTACGCCATGGAAACGTTCAAATGGTTCATTTCACCATGCTTCCTAATATAAAATTGACTTCTTTGAAAAACATGTATCCGGCTATTTTATTTACATCCTGTTTTTTAAAAACTCGAATTTTTATATAGGAGCCCATCTACTGTGTTAAATTTAATATTTATATTTGTATTACTTATTTTTCCTACGACCACCTATAAAAAAAAGCACGGTTAATTTGGCTAAAAAGCGCCGTATATCACACGCGTATTAAAAAAAATATTTCAACACTAGTGTTAAAATATCAAGTCACGCTATTTAATTTAAACATATGGTGCCAATTTGACAGACAACCCCTATTTATTAAAAACAACAAATTTTAGAAAGCAGTAATTGTAAAGTGATTAACCTATTTATCATGTATTTGTTAAGTGATTCAGAATTAGAGTGTAAAAATACGCCATCTGAAATTATAAAAAATGTTAATAATATACTGTATAATAAAACAAATCGCTCTGAAGAGAGTGTCATGTATTAAACAACAAATCTTTATCGGTAGCGATAGTGTAGAGAATAGAGCCCTAGTCTACAGAGTGCAAGGTCACGGGTTCAAATCCTATTAGGAGTATTTGACTTTTTTTTTATAAACATTAAATAATTTATAGAATTATTTTGAATTGAAATCTTCCTTTTGGGTGGATTTTTTAAATTTATGTTTAATGCATATTTCCTTGATTAAATTTAAATTTTTTCATTCTGGTTAATCTAGAAGTCAATCCAGGATTCGTTCTTCCTATGATATATAAAATACAAATCAAAGAATTTTTTTTACAATAAGGCTTTGTGGGTCGTAAGAAAAATAGTGTACATTACTCGTGTGAAAGAGATTATTCTTAAACGCGGAGAATTTTCGCACTCGGCTAACGACTCGTGCCGAATATCTCCTAGTTTGAAAAGTATCACTTTCATCACTTATGTAATATACCATTTTTCAAAAGGTAACATGGTGCGGCTCATCGGATTAGGAACAAATATCACTTTGTTACGATTAATTTGATACCACACACCACAAACATAAAAGGTATAGGTGCCACCCTCCGCGGACACTTGGTATACTAACATACTAGCGATGTATTAGGTTCATTACAGCACTAGTGCTGTAATAAATGTTATGACGAAACTTAAACAACCCAAAATGAAATCTATCTCTCCCTTATTAACAAATATAAAATAAATGACTTTTCTGCAAGCATTATTACATTTAAAAAGAAAATAAAATCAAGATTTTTTCATCATTAGGTTACATAAATATGTTTTATTAATATAAAAATGATCTCTTCGTGCCGTTGCTCATTTCTCTTTAAACCTGCTATATTACCTTATTCATTCTTCTCTGCGTATCTCTTCTTCTTTCTCTTTAACGTTTCTGTTTCTATTCGTCTCTTACCAGACCACCTTTAGCCTCTCTATGTTTAAATTTATATTCATATTATTTTTATTCATTATAATTAAGTTTATTTACTACATTATCTCATTATCTAGGCCTCAACAGCACCTATACTTGCATGGGATGCTGCGAATATGGCCTATTATTTCCTAGGTTATTTTTTTTACTTACATTATGTAATTTATCTTTCTTTCTTGTGGAAATAATAAATGTATTATTATTATTATTATTATTATTATCTATCTCATAGATAATACATAAAATAATCAAATGCTGATTTTTACAACCTTTAATTTGTGTAAATAAGTTTCGTTTCAAAATTCAGAACATAGCAATTATTTTTCCCAAATTTCAATCTAATGTCTAATCAATAATTTAAACCGTTACCGTAGTAATTGTGTTTTAAGGCCATAAATACATTAGTTTGAACTTGGTAGCTACACAATGGTATTTACATCAGTTGTACATTACAATTACACCGGTCGAACGTGGAAAGTTGTTACAAGTATTTACGATTTCGGTCCTTTAATTAACCTAATTACATTGTTGATACAGTCTGTAAGATATTATACGAGTAGGTATTTAATAAATAATTGAAAATGGCAATGTGTAAATAACATTTCCTGGATATTGCAAGAATTTTAACAAATAAATACTTCTACTGATTGCAAGAAAAAAATAGTAGTTTGTACAACAAGAGTGGATATGATGTCCATATCGCACGAGGAATTAAATTGAGAACGACGCCAAAGGCGGAGTGCTAAAACTTCCGAGGGCAATATGGACAATCCACTCGAGTTGAACAGTATATTTTATCTACGACCAAACTTACAAACCTTATGCTAAAAAATTTAAAAAAAAGTTTTCAGGTTGCCGGGCTCGAACTCACGACCATTGGTTCCATAGTCAAACGCTCTACCTCTCGACTATCGAAACGTTAAACTAATTATGGGAAAATCAACTGATAAATGATGCTACATGAAATTAATTTTCTATGCACATTAGGGTGGTCCTTATTTTTCGACTTTTGAAATCTTACCGCGGCACCTTGCCATATGATACTGTACCATAAAATATGAAACAGTATTTTTTTTTTAAATTTTTAGACAAAATTGAGGGGTCGCTACCAGTTGTCAAACTTTAACCAAAATACATTGTATGACCACTTCAACTAGAAGTCTCACCAATTGATTCAAATAAGGGTTTATGTTGCGTTTTTAAAGTAAAACACGCAGGGACTCGCATAGTCAACCTCCCCCCCACCTGTCTGCCCCCACCCCAAGTACCTACCTACGCGTCGAGATTAAATCCGCCCCGCAATTCAGTTGAAATTTATCGGTTCAAGAGAACGCACGCATTTTGTTACAAAAAGCATACAAACTTGTTTCAACCTGCAATGGCGTCTACAAGTAGTGGAGTCAGTATAGTTACCAGAAATAAAACTAACATTTGGCTAATCGGTCAATTACTGCCTAAACTAAACCAGTCAAAGTTGCCGTCTATTGGTGAAGTATTACGTTTGTTTTTTTACTACAAAAGTGAAGAAAAAAAATCAATTTATGAATCTGCGACTTTTGCAGCATGCGAAGTGATAAATTTGTGGGAAAAAGCTAGCATACCAATGAGATTAAAAAAACATATAATTAATAAAATCGAAAATCATTTCAAAGAGTGGCAGAACATAAAAAAAAATAAAGAGAACAAGAAAAAACGATCGGAAGTGTTAAAGAAAAAAGAAGAAGACTGGCAACAAAAATTAGAAGATTTGTGGCCGCAGACAGGATTTCTTTTGCGAAAAAACAACTACAAGCACATCAACCTCGAGATGACTACAGGGAATTTTTAAATCTTACGATTATTTTCTTGGGTGGAGATACCGAAAAAGATGTTTCATTTAGGAGACCTACTGGTCTACACCGAGCTAGATGGATGGCAAAAGCCTTGTACTGCCTAAAAATTTTTCCATTTAACAATCAGTTTAAGCTGAGTAAAAAGGAACAGCAAGCTGTTAAAGAAATATGCATTTTTACAGTGATGATATATATATAAAATATTGGTTTCAAGCGTCTACTGGATGGTCAGCACCAAAAAACGATTTACAATTATTAAAAGACCTTACAGCTTTTGAAAAAATAAACCAAAAAATGGCTGCTGTTGCCTTGCAAAAAATACTGAGACATTTGTGGTATTTGTCGGAAGAGTTAGTATCTTTTGCATTTTTCGACAACGAACTTTCAGTTCAAGATAAAAAGAAAATGGTAGATGCATTGACAATCGAAGGCATAGAAGATTGCCCAAAAAGAAAAAACATTGATGTCAAACACATCCACGAAAAAAACATTGAAGACTTCGTGACTAGCAACTCCTTACGATTTTTCCAGATCCTGGGTATCTCATCAAAGTTTTTGAATAAAGCTGTGGAAACTTGGAACGATGACCCTGATTTTGTGGCTGCAAAAGAAATAGTTCATACTATGCGAGTAGTGAACGATACAGCTGAGCGTGGTGTTGCGCTAATGGAGGAATATAATAAATTGATTACAACCGATGAAGAGCAAAAGCAATTTCTGCTTTTGTTGGTGAAAGAGTATAGAAAAAAATATCCTAATACTAACAAATCAACCCTTGTATCTTAAAAATAAATGATTTTAATATTTCTATAATATATCTTTATTTGTAATAATAACAATAATTTTGCATTTATACTGTCCTGTGTTATGAATAAAAAATTCAAACTTATGTAGTGATTTTGAGTTCTTATTAAAATTCAAACCTTGGTAGCAACACTTAAATGTGACCTAAAATTTTTGAAAAAAAAACTGAAATAGTTTCTTAGGGTATATAACCAAATTATGTGGTGCCCCGTAAAAAAAAAAGAAAATTTTTTTTTCTTAGTAATAAAGGACCACCCTAATGCACATTCAGCAGGCTGCATTATTGATAAATCTAATATAGATGCGTCTAGATTTTATTATATTGGACAAATTAATAACAAATTGTACCATATGCATTTAAATTATATAATTTAGTGTCTTAAAAAAGAAGGCGGAGCCTCAGTAAAAATAATATACTGTGATTGGTCAGTACTTTTAAGAACAACAATGGCTTCTCTGTAATTGACTACTGTGATTGGTCAGTTTCATTACCTATCTAGGATTGTTATAAAATTTTGCCGCACAGTTAACTGGAATAGCCTACTTTACCCGCCACTTAAGTGTAAAGGAAACAGCAAATTTCCATGTGGGAGTAGAAAAAATAAATAACACAATTGATCACATTGCAATTGGCAACAGAAGGGGATAGTTAACGCCTGTCATGTAACTTTTTGTACCAGCACTGGTAATGACCCTTTTTGCCAAACCCCATTTTTAGTTCTGTGTAATGTCAGCTATACGGCACATACAACACAACATAAACTTCGATGAATGATGTTTCGTCTAAGCAGTGCCATTTGAAGGATGCTGCTCAATCATCGGGATTAGTATTAGATTATCACTTCATGGGACACTATGCACACCATCCAATCCTTTGAATCAAAGCGTCACCCTAAACACCAGTGGCGGCTCCTCGAAGGAGGCAAGGGAGGCTGAGCCTCCTTAGTAATTCTTGCCCTCCTACACATTTTCTTGGTTTATTACTTAAATAGTAACTTTTAATTTACAGCAAGCAATAAATATAATTTCATTCGGATTCTTAATTTATTTCCTTATTTGCTATTTTTTCACTATTTAATACTTTTTTTACAATCTGACAATAGCGCATGAGGCTGGTGGCGGTTAACTCTCCATGGTTTTTTCTAAAAGCCACATTAATTAGCGCTGATACACACGAAATTGTGAGAGGGAAATAGTACTTTCTAACATTTCAACTACAATAAGTGGCAACGTCTACCGACAAGCAGCATGTGACCAATTACGAGTGTGATTTCTCCCACGTGCGAATAGATCACCTGTTTTTCAACGCCTGCCAACTCGTCTCGTGTGTCGTGAACCAATTTAGCGCGCGCTCTTCTGGTATTTGTTAGGTTAAATTTTAGAGTTTTCGCGGTTTCGCCGGGTTTGTGAATTGGACATCGCTTCGATTAGATATTTTATTTAGTTTAGCCGTTTAGTGATACCTTGGATTACCTCTAATTTAAAAATGAGTGTCGCCGGCTTTAATTTAGTGCAATATTTTTTAACCAACTCGTTTAACTCCCTAAATTACGATGACAAAATTGTTGTGAAAAACAGGCTTCCAGAGCCAGAAAAAAAGCCTAGTAGTAAGTACAGGAAAACAAAACCGTGGCTTTAAAACATATTATTATCAAAAATATTTATGGATAACTGGATCCGAGGTAAGAAATAAAATGTTTTGCTGGTATTGTTTACTATTCTCTTTCGGTAAATCGTCCTGCTGGGGAAAATTAGAATACAATAATGATATAAAAAATTCAGTACGCGAGCTTGAGAGACTTGAAAAATCACAAGAACACATAACAAAGTGTTAAATTTAAGTTATTAGGGAAACAAATTATAATGAATGTTATTGATTCCGCACGATTATTATGTAAGATAGTGGAAAAACTTAAACATATTTTTTTACCGTTGTGAAAAAGTTGAAATTAAAATTGTGATGGGAAGACCTAAACTCTAAATTAACTTGGCGCAAATCACAAAGTGTAAAACCTACTTTAATTTAAAGACAAAAGTATTAATCTAATTTACGAAATTAGGTAGAACTTGACTAAATTTTTGCCAACTTTTGGGCGTGGCTTTGAAAATTTTTCGCGTAATTAGAAATTATTAATCCAAAATATCGACAAAGTAGTGTGATTTTGGCAATACATAGATCACGAGAGATTTTTGCCATACATAGTTATTTATTTGAAAGAAAATTCTTCTTCTGTAGTTATTTATTTGTTTAAAATGTAAAATTACTTCATTCATTAACAGTAATGCGGATCTTACAGCGTTTTCATTAGTTATTTCAAGACATGTTATTTGTGTTACTGGAAACTATTTTACATGTAAGTTGGTAAAACATACTAATCTCATTCAAATTATAATAAAATCCACAGAAAGGAATGTACAGCTTCTTGTCTTAGGGCGGCAATATTTAATGACAGACTGATCAAGGAAGTGAATTTTCTAATTAATTAGTATAAGTTTAGTGTCCGTAATAATAAAATAGAAAGAAAAGTTACTGGCAAGCGACCAAAGTGAAGCATCTATATTTTGCATTAAAGTACACAAGGACGCCAAAATAAACGATTGTCATTGTCTACCTGTGTTCCAAGGAACTCGTTATTTTGGCGTCCCTGTGTACTTTAATGCAACATACAGATGCACTACTTTGTCCGCTTGCGCCACATACTTAAAACTGAAAGTTATGCTACCAATATCAATATTGAGTTTCAGCACGGAATGCTATTATAATCAGGCGCGTAACTACAGGGGGCCTAGCCCCCCCCCCCCCTAGAAAAAAAAGGCTGACTTTGTAAGCTCGCTACTCGAGTCGCAAATATAGCATTAATTTTTACATAAAAATGTCATTTATTATATAATTAAACTAAAATTTTGACGTATTGCTTTTGCGTTAACATATTTTGCTGCAAGGCTGGCAACCTTTCAGATTTCAATAGACCAAAATGTGACCTCATTGAATGAACCAATTAGTTACAATTTTAGAGATGCGGCGTAAGTATTAGGAAATATGTAAGGATTAATATACAGATACTTTTTATACCGGTCAATTAGTCAAAACACGATGAAAATCCTAATTTTAATCTGGGTTATGGCTGGTACGCCCCCTTGCGGGTATTTTACAAACTCTAAAATAATTTACAGCATTTTTTCTTGGGCACTTTTATCATAAAAAAATTTAACCGGATGCTGTACGATTACTAGTTTCTGAGATATGGCCGGCCACCATTCTTAGTTGACCACCCGGTACATGTTAAAAAATATATCGAAAATTAAACTATCCTGGTACGCCTTCCCTTATACGATCACAATTAAAAGCAATAATAATTAATTAAAAATAAATGCTAAATAAAATTAACCACAATACTATACTTGGCAATCATATAATGTAATTTGGTTAGAATAATAACGGGAATTGTTCGTATATTATATTAGGTCTCGCCCACTGCGAACCTTTTTATATTAATTGTGTGTTATTTTTCTTTCTTTGTTGTCTAAAGGTCACCGTCCAACAAGAGACGTATTTATTTTTTTAAGACCCGGTGAAATGACCCTGTAACAAAAGAAGTTATTTTCATTGTACCTAAAATATGTATATATCTTTGAGTAAACAAAAGATGTTGCGATATACAAAAGGGCCGGCGAAAAATAAATAATAATTTAGGTTAATATATACTTTAGTGCTGTAGTTAAAAATGTTATTTGTATTTAATTATTTGCAACCACCCAGAATTATTAGCGCATTAGGTACTTGTACAATTTTTTTTTTTTTTTTTTACTGTCCCTAAGTTATATTTGGCCTAGTATAGGCCGCCGTATTTATGAAGTTTGAGGGAGAAATCTCGGGCAGGATGTTTTGTACCGACAAAGGCACTTGGTACTAGTCACAAGACGGTTGATTTTCTTTCGATAAGATGTAGCTATGCGTGAGCTTAGTGTGACCTGTTCGGAGGCGATTTATTATCACTCGGTCTCTTCGGTTTTTTAGATTTATTTACATGGTTTAACACTACTTTTACACTCACGGAGTTTAGATGTCGAATTATTCCACTCATTTTTACATGAATTTATAATTTCTCGTTTAATTAAACACTATTAACGTCTGCGTCTTCAATGGCTGCCCGAGCGGCTCTTACATATATAAAACCCAAATTATGAATGTCATGGAATACTCTATACTTATACCTTTTGCACCAAACGGTGCTTAGTGTATTTATAGTTTAATGAAGTCTTAGCGCTTAGTTACTCTGAGAGGATACTATAAAATCCAGTGTCGTTATACAGTCCATAAACAGTAGTGCTTGTAGAATTTCGTACAACTCTGCATTGAATATACTCATGTAATCAGATAAACGAAATTTCATAGTGAAGTTTCTATCGCAGCGCCAATTCGCTTGTTTGTCTTGAAGACGTCAAAGACCACATCTCTTTGCTTAATGTACTGTGTAAGTTTTGTAATACAATAAGGTTTATTATTCATAATAAGTGGTCTTCTTGGAAGAACTTGAAAAACTTAATAATACGTTTTAAAATAAACGTTTCCTGGTATTGGTTCATAAAATGTAGGTCTGAGCTTCTTCCTTCTTTCTGTATATTGAACGGTACCTATCCGCATAAACATTTTGATTAGTAGGATTTCGTGGATTTTATTTGTATTTAAATTTTGTATAAAACATAATAAACAAATATATGTTGTCCGTCCGTTCGTCAGTCTGATCTGAATTATACATACATTTTTTCACTTCCACATTAAAATTTGCTGGTTCCTTTACACCAAAGTGATTGGAAAGGTGGATTATTTCGGTTAACTGAACAGATATGCTTTCATATCCATCCTAGTTAGGATATGACACTAACGAATCACAGTGGTTAATTACAAAGAAACCACATTTACATGTTGTAAATTTTACAAGTCGTTTTGTGACAGTTGACAGAAGTGAGGTTAAGAATATACTTCATAAATATGTTAATCTGTCAGATGAAATTTGTTCTTTTTTACTTTAAATCAAAATGTTTATTCCAAAGTCTATGCGTACATAATTTTTTCCACAGAGTTCACAAAATGTTGCGAAAATTGAAGGTATAATACCAAAATATATTTCTACAGAACAATTGTTCTTTTCTGACCGAACTAAATATTTGTGCACATATGCACTTTCTTATTTTAAAATCTCCAGTTCCACTCATTTCTAGATAATTACTACTAGATTTAATGCATAAAATGTGCTTTATACGAACGTTTTGTACTTGCCTTGTTGAATTTTGCCATGCAAATATTTGTCGACCGCGATTTTTTCTCATATGTATATAGTTTAAACGGGAATCCAACCCCAATCGACCTTAAAACTTTTATTATACGCAACGGATATAGAAAAATAACTGGTAAATCTTCCTTAAATAGTAGAAAAATAAGTTAAGTACATAAAACCAGATCAAACAGACAAAATTATAACATTTTTTTTTGCACAGAAAAGAAGGGTTTATTACGCAAGCAGCTAATGATTTAAAAAAAAATTATCAATTTTAATTAATATATAATATATCGCTCTTTGTATGTTATTCTACAAAAGGCCGAATGTGAGAAAGATAGATATATTCAAAGTAATTTTGTGTAAATATAAGACATGACCCAAATCGACGAATATGTTACAGTGTAGTTTGGTCTATAGATTTGCCAACGAAATAAAATTTTCTTCAATTGTTTTTTTATTATCTTTCTCACAAGTTCACGGCCAACTAAAAGACAATTTATAATTCCAGATTTAAATATTTTTTTTTAATTTTTAAAGTTCATAAGTTTGGTCGTAGAAAAAAAAATATACTGTACAACTCGAGTGGATTGTCCATATTGCACTCGGAAGTTTAAGCACTCCGCCTACGGCGTAGTGTTCGATTTATTTCCTTGCGCGATATGGACATCATATCCCCTCTTGTCATACAAACTACTATTACTGGATAGCTTAGGTCTCTTATAAGCAGTCGTTTTTTGTCAACTATCGCGCGGCGGTAAAAAAACGCGTTGTTTTCTAAAGACACATAAAGCAATGTATATAAAAACGCCGCGTTTTTCACAGCGCGACAACCGACAAAAAACGCTTGCATAAAAGAAGCCTTAAGGATTTCTCACACCAACTCGAAACATTGGCGTTTCGAATTTTTCGCAGCGGAAGAAGTTTCATATGAAGATGAATATGAAATTATATCTGTTCAGTTAATCAGAATAGCCTACTTTTCCAATCACTTAATGTAAAGAAAACAGCAAATATTCATGTGGGAGTAGAAGAAAATATTATTATACTATTTACTACTTGTAAAAGGTTTGAGACGAATACTTATGAGATAATAAAAACCTTTGACAAGCGGCTAAGAAACCTATAATTACCAGTAGTTATGTTACTAAGAATTTATGAAATAACAAAACCATCAACTTTGTAATTTGAGAAAATATGGAACCACTAACAAAACTGAATATTCCTGAAACAATATACCCTGATGTAAATATAGTCTTCAGTCATAAATTATAATGTTTTTCTTTTGAAATTTTCCTAGAAAATTTCCTTTCGCGTTCTTGGATTTCTATAAAAGGAAAACTGGAATTCTTGAAAGTAGTTTTCGTGTTAGTTTTAAACTTTTAATTATCTTTAGATGGTGTTAGTTATCGGGTAAAATTTTGTGGAAATTTATGGCTTTATCATTTTATTATCACCATTTTATTAGTTAAGTTTATTCCCGTCGTCGGCGTCGCGTCTGTTACATCATTTGTTTTGTAAATGTGCTAGGTATTTCGAAAAAAATTTAAAGCATGAGGTAAGAGGAGATGAAATTTTTCGTAGAAATATTGATTGGTATAAGTAGTGTACATTACATATTATGTTTTTTTTATATACAGGGTGTCCCACCCGGAATCGCTTCGATCCATATATGAAAAACTATACATAGGAAAATTTTAAAAATTTGACAGTATGCCAATGCTGATGGGGGCGACCGGGCTTACATATTTTCATAGTGGTGGCACTTCCGGTTATACCGGAAGTAAGTGTCAACTTGCTTATTTTAAATAAAACACCCTATATATTATTACATATTTGTATTCTACGTAAGATTCTAAGCAGATTTTGTATACCATGTTCTATACTTATGTCTAAGCGTTTTTGACAAATTTGAATTTTTATGTCCAGAATGACGTTTGCAAGCCTTAAAATAAATATCAATTATTTCTATAAAGAAGCCTTATTTATTTAATTTAAGTGCGACTTCTCGTTATAAAGGACCTGCTTTAATAGATTTTTTATAAAATTTTAATAACTATTAATACAGGGTGTTTAAACGATAAGATTAAAAATGAAATTGAAAAAACTGCAGAGTCTAGATTTTCAAACGAAAACACACAAATTTTATAATTACATATTATTTAGCATTAAAAATAAGGGTACGTTTGTACAAGGTTGTATATCCCAAAATTTTTTAGTTTTCGAAATATTACCAATTTATTAAATTTATATGGCGATTTTGCTGCAGATTTTAAGTTCAGTTACTCTTAGTGGGCTATGACGGCGTTGAAAAACAATTAAATGCTAAAAAATCTATGAAGTTTTTACTTACTTACCATTTAAACATTATTAATTATCATGCCTGGGCGCTTAAATTATACAAACGAAAAATATTTAAACTTATATATTATTTATGGAAAATGTAATAGTCAAGAACATGTGACACATTTGCCATTCGATATCCGCAAAAACAAAAGCCATCACAATTCGCTTATTAATAACGTTCAAATGGTAAGTAAGTGACAGCTTCATAGATTTTTTCTCAGCGCCGTCAGAGCCAACTAAAAACTGAATCTGCAGCAAAATCGCCATTTAAATTGGTAATATTTCGAAAACTAAAAATTTTTGGGATGTACAACCTTATACAACCGTACCCTTATTTTTAATGCTAAATAATATATAATTATAAAATTTGGGTGTTTCCATTTGAATATGTAGACTTTTTGCAATTTTTTCAATTTCATTTTTAATCTTATCGTTTAAACACCCTGTATTAATAGTTATTAAAATGTTATTAAAAATCTATTAAAGCGGGTCTTTTATAACAAAGAGTCCCACTTAAATTAAATAAAGCTTTTTTATAGAAAAATTTGATAATTATTTTAAGGCTTACAACGTCATTTTTGACATAAATATTTAAATATGTCAAAAAGGCTTAGACATAGGTATAGAACATGGTATACAAAATCTGTCTAGAATCTTGCGTAGAATGCAAAAATGTAATAACATATAGGGTGTTCTATTTAAAATAAGCAAGTTGACACTTACTTCCGGTATAACCGGAAGTGCCATCATTATGAAAATATTTAGCCCGGTCGCTCCCATCAGCATTAGCATACTGTCAAATTTTCAAAATTATCCTATGTATAGTTTTCCATATACAGGGTCGCTTTATGTATGGAAACGGTCGATTATTTGCTAAAGTAAGATAGCTAGCAAAGAATGTTGAATACAAAACTTTTAGGGTTTTTAGAAATCTATTATACTGCATATAGACTAAGTATACAGGATGGGTCAAAAAGCCATGGAAGAACAAAGTTACTTTATTTTAAATGGAACCCCCTGTATATTATTCAATATTTCAATTATTTACAAGATTCTAAAAAAAAAGGTTAAGCACACCACATACCCAATCTTAACCGTTTTCGAGATATCGAGTTTCGAATATCGTAACAATAATAAAAATAACAAAGTTTTAGTAAACAACAATTTGAAATCCTATTTTATAAGGTGCTCAAAGTGTCCACCGTTTACTTCCTGGCAGTAATGAATTCGGTGAACAAAATTTTGTAGAGAATCTATAAGGATATTTGGAGCAATACTGGAAATTTCATGCATTATTTTTTGTTGCAAATCTTCGATATTTTGTGGCCTATTTTTGTACACTAAATTTTTGATATGGCCCCACAGGAAAAAGTCAAGAGGGGTCATATCAGGAGACCTAGCAGGCCATTTAATTGCACCTCTGCGCCCAATCCATTTACCAGGAAAAATTTCCTCTAAATATTCCCTCACCATCCGTCCAAAATGTGGTGGAGCCCCATCTTGTTAAAACCATATTTGTTCAGCCGGTAAATTGGGATTATTATAATTTGGAAATAATCGTCTGATCTGCGGAACAATATTCTCTTGTAAAAGTAATAAATATCGTTCAGAGTTCAAATTTCCATGTATAAAATAGGGTCCTATGACATTTCCACCAATAATGCCACACCAAACATTGGTTTTTTGAGGTCGTTGGGTATGAACTTGTTCCATCCAATGTGGATCTTGGTCTGACCAATATCTACAGTTGTGTCGATTTATGTGCCCGTTTAAACAAAACGTTGATTCATCAGAAAATAAAATGTGGTTGACAAAGTTCACATTTTGATTCAATTTATCCATAATGATTTCGCAAAACTGAATTCTGCGATTAAAATCGTCTTCACTCAATTCTTGTAACAAATGAATTTTATATGGTTTGAATTTTTCTCTTCTGGTAATTTTTTTAATGGAATATCGACTCATATTATGATTTAAAGCCCGCTGTTGCGTCGAATTTATTGGATTTTCTACCACATCTAACATGAGATTTAGAGAATTTTCTTCATTAGTAATAACGCTTACCGGTCTTCCACTTTTTGATCGATCTTTCACACCTCCAGTTTCATGAAAACGCTGCAATGTTTTGGAAACAGTTGCAATTCATTAAAAATATTCACCACTTGGTTAAAACACCGTGTTCTATCGCCGTACCCTTCATCATTAAAATTTCAATGTGCTCGGTATCACTTAAACGTGCCATTTTTACGCGAAAATTGTTCAAAAATTGTAAATGTAAGTATTTTTGGCATATCTGTTGTCAAGATGACAAAACAACATTGTCATGGAGATAAATATTTTCTAAGGTAACTTGATGGACTAGAAAATTAATGAATGTAATAATTTATTTGAAAACGATATTCGAAACTCGATATCTCGAAAACGGTTAAGATTGGGTATGTAGTGTGCTTAATCTTTTTTTTTAGAATCTTGTAAATAATTGAAATATTGAATAATATACAGGGGGTTCCATTTAAAATAAAGTAACTTTGTTCTTCCATGGCTTTTTGACCGATACTGTATACTTAGTTTATATGCAGTATAATAGATTTCTAAAAACCCTAAAAGTTTTGTATTTTTGCTATCTTACTTTAGCAAATAATCGACCGTTTCCATACATAAAAGCGACCCTGTATAGATCGAAGCGGTTCCCGGTGGGACACCCTGTATATCCTTTAACTTTATAATGTAAAATTAATCGTGTTTTTTTTTTGAAAATAATTTAAATATTTTTGGTAAACCCTAAAGCATTTTCTGTTTAGGTTATTCTATAGAATGGAAGAATGTGTGGGCTATTGTAAGGGCTTGTACCCTTAAAGTAAAGGCTTCACCTTTCATGACCCAAGCGTAAATTTAAAATTCCTTTGTCCCAGATAATTAGGTAACTAAATAAAGTTCTTTTATTAAACTCGCATAGTAATGTCTGGTATGAAATGTTCCCACATATTTTACAAATAGAGTCAAGTCGAGTAAGGGTAAACTGGGGCAAGTGTCCCTATAAGAGTCTAAAATAAATACTTTTTATCTTCGTTGAAAGTCTTTATATCACCATCCCAGAGCGTTTGTTCTTGAACCAAGACCAAGAGAATGTTGGTTCTTATCATAAAAGAGTTTGTTCTTGACTTAAAATCGAATTACCCAATACAGGTGGCAGTAAGCATTTAGGGATGCAAACAAGATAGACTCCCTGGGGCAGGATTAGTAATATACAGCATACAGGGGAAACTCTTTTGGAAGAAATGCTCGTAATACTGGTTTGCCTTAACCAAATTTAACAAACTTGGTATCATTTAAAAGAGCTTTTCCTATAGTAATATTTTAAATGTAGTACGATCATTTTTTTTTTTTTTTTTTTTTTTTTTATGATAAAACACCTGCACTGTAGGAAAAATCCTTTAAGGCGCTCTGGGAGCGGTGCGAGTGCGAAAAAAGCGATTAACGTTGGTCTTGAAACGTTGAAGATTGTATTCATTGGGAAACACGACCTCAGGAAGATCATTCCACAAAGATGACGTTCTCCAGATGAAAGAATTCTTGAACAATGAAGTTCGAGGAGTACTAAGCTAAACAACATATGTATGAGCGGCAGTGGTTCGCCGTGTATTTCTGTTTTGCATTGCCCTAGGTGGAATCAAGTGGGCAATGTCAGTCGAACACCTGCCATGGAAATATCTGTAAAAGAGAGCCAAATCACCAACCTGTCTTCGATGCTCCAGGCTATCGAGGGTCTTGGTCAGCTCGGGGTCGCCGATCAGACGAACGGCTCTCCTTTGAATGGAATCCAGTTGCCGAAGGGTGTGCTTGGGTGCAGAGCTCCAGACATGAGAGCAATATTCTAATGATGGTCGAATCTGGGCTTTGTAGAGTGTCAAAAGTTAATAAGGTGTGTACAACCTTTTGGTGCGGAAAAGTACACCAAGTTTCTGTGCAGCTGCCTTGGCAATTGCGGCAACGTGATCATGCCAAGACATATTACCTCCCAGATTAACCCCCAGCAAATTAATAGACGGTGCCAGGGGAATTGCGTGTCCTGCCATGACTATATCCGGTTCTGCAATGTTAACCTTTTTGGAGAAGACTGCTGCCTGGGTTTTCTTAGCGTTAAATTCGACTTGGTTACTGTCATCCCAAGCCAAAATTTCTTCCAGGTCATTGTTGAGGCGCAATACTTCATGTTGTTATATCCGTCTCCATTAGAGGGCGCTTATTGCGCAATCGTCAGATTTTTTAATTTTTCTCCAAAATTTTAAATACAACCATGTATAAATATTTATTTAAATAAAATAAAAACGAAGAATACTGGCGAAAACCGCATCGATATTTTAATTTAAGGCCCGGATACAAGAAAAAATATTATGAAATCGGCGGCACCGATCCGATTTTTTCATAATATAAGTATTGTTGGTTTAGGAACACACATATGATTTAAAAGGGTCTAAATAAAATATTTTATTGTTATTATTAAATTGGCTGCTAGGAAGAATTTTATTAAAAAAATAAAATGAAATCCCTAATTCCTGACCTATCAATAGTCAAATAGTGGGAATCACAACTATTGATAATTAACCAAGAACATCTTAGTTTATACAATGTTGGCTTTGAAACAATAAAATAAAAAGCTGTCCCAGAGGAAAATAAATGAATTAGTTGGGTAAAAGTTTATAACTATATAAAACATTTTTTTAATGCTTTTTCTGCCCTAAAATGTTAATTCTAAATGGCGACGCATTTGATATGCTGTCAGTATACTTTGAATGCTTCCAAAATGCAACAATTATTGCTACCTGAGCCTATAAAATAAGGCTTCCTGGTAGGGGTTCATTTTATTTTTGCGACAAACTTCTTCCTTGTGGTACTTAACGATAACTATAAATTACTTTATTTAAACTTTTTTAAATCATATTACTGTTACTTAACCTACCATACGCATGTTATCAAAATATTGGTTCCCTAGAGCCGATTTTATATTATTATTTCTTGTAACTATGGCTTATTATAAATGCGGTTTTCATAGTTTTTAATCTATTTTTTATTTACTTAAATAAATATTTATATATGCTTTTATTTAAAATTTTTAAGAAAAATTTGGTGATTGTGCAAATAGCGCCCTCTAGCGGCGACAGATATAATAAAAAATAGCCATACTTTATTGCAAATGGTACTATAGGATAATCTCTTTCAAATAAGACCAAGTTTGTTAAATTTGGTTAAGGCAAAAGTTATGAGTATTTGTTTCAAAATAGGTTCCCCCTCCTCCCCTCAGTTTGTTTTGCGTGTTAGATTAAAATTAGAACAAAAGTTATGCCGTATATTCCAAAGAATAAAGCACTTAAGTTTTGACTTTACTTTATTTGGCATATTATCGATAAAAATCCTATAATCTTCTTCGTCATATATTGAAGGCCATCTAGCGGTATATTTAGAAACTTAAAAATAATAATAAATAAATAAAATAATAAAAAATAATTTGCAGCAATCTCTCCCTCAGGACCAACGGTTTCTGAGATGTAGCCGGCGTCCATTCTTATTTGGCCACCCGGTCCATAAATGCGAACTTGTATTTTAACGCTAATTAAAACTACTAATTTTTATTGTATTAAAATTTAATTGTGCTCTGGGACCAATCAAAAATACGAGAAACGTCATTTCACGTCTGGCTTAAAACTAAATTATAATTGGCCGCAACTGCAATAAAAAAATGTCTTAGTGTAAAGCGGGTAATAAAATCAGTGTCGTAACTACCGGTGTTTTAGGAACACACGCTCGGGTCCTCAACGGCCTCGTAATAGCTAATCCATTTTTTTTAGGCTTTTTTCCTGTTCGTTCGCTGCCAGGGCCACTCCCGAGGGGACCTACAGCTTAACGTGGGTTCCGAACCACGATCCTCGGTCATGTGACACCCCCCAAGAGCTATCAACCCTTGGTTTCTTACCATTGCATGACCTACCGATTGGGGAGTGTGTACCTTCTTCCGCACCCCACGAGATATCCGATCTCATCCGGCCTGGTTACCGGCGTGAATGAGGTGTGTTGGAAGATGGTACGTTTTATACTCTTCCCTGCATTCTCAAACCTGCTAAATTTCGGACATATTTTTTTTATTGTGCGTATGCCCACTCCGGGATCGAACTCGGACCGCCACAGTCGAATGCCAGTGACTCACGCTGAGCGACCGCCGCAGTTGCAGTAGCTCTTCTTATGAAAGAGCGCAAATGTTTGATTGTTTTCTTTGCCTTTGAAGAAAGCTGATTATTTGGCATTAGTTCAATTAATAACATTAATATTTCGTTGCCAACACTGTTTCTAATAAATTTTAATGATGAAAAGTTTTTTTTTTATTTATACGAGTTCATTAATATTATTATATTCTGTTAATAATTAATTAATAATTTTTTGTTATGTGCTGGTATATCATTTTTTTAAATTTTTACTAATTTTCATAAAAAATAACGCCTAGGCCATCTTTAATGCCTGTATACAGGGTTACCCACCCTGTATTTAACTGAAACAATTTTAGTGTTTTATGTTTTTGCGGTTTTTATTAGTAGGTAGATGATTATTCCTTGGCAAAACTATGCACTAAACTGCATTTTGATTGTTAGGTTACTGCCATCAAAATTTGCCCCACCTGTAAAAAAAACTCACAAGCCGCGCCTGTCATGAGATAAAAAAAAATAGTACACTACATTTAAATATGTAAAATAAACAGAATTTGCAGCATTCGGAGCTCAAGAAAATATATCTACTGCTAGCTCAATATCCTTCTGAATATGTGTACCGTCGGATAGTGGCGTATTTATCGCCTAGGAGCTCGGGTCTAAGAGCGTTTTCACACGGCACCATATATCGCGCGCGACAAATGGCCGCAATATTGCTTTTACACCAAATTATGTGTTTTCTAATGAGCCATTTTCACACACAAGCGATATTAGAGAACACATAATTTGGTGTAAAGCAATATTGCGACCATTTATCGCGCGCGATATATGGTGCCGTGTGAAAATACTCTTTTGTAACCTAATTTTTCATCTCACGCTTGGACTTTTAATTTAAATTTTTAAATAATGTATTCTTGACTTAGATTACAAAGGTCTTGTAGGAAACGTTTAGTTTTTAAACTTTTCCTTCTAAAAGTACAGTTTTATATAGAGATTAAGGTTTCAGACGCATATCGTTTTGGTTATTAATTTTTTATGCAATTTTAAAGGAAAACGAGTAAAAAGAATAATGTTTTATAGTATTTTTCTATTATTTACTTGTCTGTTCCGTTTTCCCTTTTTTAAAGCTGTTTTAAATGAACAAAAATATAACCCATTGCAATAAAATATTTTTACAACAAAAAGAATTAGGTATTTATTTTTTAAAAGAATAATTAAAGTAAAAATCTTAATTGAAACATTTTTTATGGAAGAAGTGTGATAATTTATAATAAAAAAAAACAGTGCGGGAAAAAACGAGAATGCTATATTATAAATATACAAAACGGCACTTAAGAAAGATTATTTTAAAACCTAATCACTTGCACCAAACTACTCTTAGATCTACCCTCCTAAAATACATGGTTTTATCAATTTTGGCGTGGTGGGCCATATTTACTTTATTTTTAATCATGAAAAGCCAAGCCCGAAAAAAGCTGATTAGAGTTATACTACGTCTTATGTTAAAATTTTGTATTGACACCAATATTCATATTTTTCACAAATAATATAAAAAAGGTTTTTTTTAATAAATATCAAAGGAATATCAAAAAAAAGTAAAAAAAACATTTACAAAAACAAATTTAATCCAATCAAGCAGAAGGGAGAGGTAATAATTTAATTTTCGAGATTTGATACTAGTCAGGTGAATGTTAAACGAACTCTGGGCGTGACCCCTGCCTGGGGCGCTTTTCCGTCTTCTACCCTACAATATGATGAAATACATGTAGTCCCGACTGTCCCTTTCTCCAGAAAAAAAATGTCCTACTTACGCCCACTGAACCCCACCCTGAGCATATTTTCCGGGTTCGCCACTGCCGTCAGATTTTCTCTAATGTATCTATTTAAAAGGCTAACAAATCTAGGACCAAGATAGGAAAAACATCGTTTCCCAAAAATTTTTCCTGGTCTATTTGTTCCAAGATTTTCTCGTTGAGTTAATCTACACTGAGAAAAATGAATTATAGTTATTATAAGAATTCTTATGGCCATTATAAGAATATTTAATACTATTTGGGACAGCAATACGAGCTCATACTAGTTATACACCAGATATTGCTACTAGGAACAGTGCATAAGGATAAGTAAATTATGTTATACTATTTATATGACACGTATTATAACCATAAAGGTTCGTAGCGACTATAAAACGCTTTATAACCAGTAAACACAGTAGAAAAAGAGTATAATCCAGTTTTATAACCGGTATAAAATTGTTTAGCTGCCAATATAAAACGTTTTTATACTGTTTGCCGATTCAAATTTTGCGCTTGCGCATTCGCAATATTAATTTTTTTTTATTTAATTGGTCACTTATCTCTTTACGTAAACTCCAAGCAACAAGCGAAATTTTGGATGATTTTATGTTTTAAGACCAAAAAATAATAAAGGTAAAAAAATTATATTTGACAATATTTATATTGGTATTGACAAATTTCATTTTGTGATTTTACCATATCAAGAAACAACGAAAAATCTGAGATCATAAACACAGCTCTTAGGTTACAAAATACTGATAATTTTACACCACCACAAATAAAGCTTAATAATAACCTCACAACACTGTTTACAAAAAACAACAAACATCTGAGACAACCCGCACAGCCGAACAAATGCAAATGGCATCATAAAACACGTCTTGATATGTCGCAGTCTCCCCCACTCTTGCCAATTAAAAGTATGTTGCATAAAGGTTAATAAATGTTTAATATTAAATAATAATTTAATTAATACCCCCAAAAAAGCGTTTTATTGTTGGTATAATCTTTATGTTGTATAAAACCATTTTTATTTCTAAAAAGAATGTTTTATTAAAATACATTCTTACAATTCTGGGCTTATATTCACAATTATTTCGTTTTATTGTCCGTATAAATAAATAGGTAGCAATTCTGTATGCTGTTCGTTAGTTAACTTTTTTGCTATAGTAATAGATTGTTTAATAGTGATTATTAAAAATGTTGCTACTGGTATAAGACTATTCTTAACAATTCTGTTTTATTAGTCGATTTTGCTCTGTGTAGTAGTACGTGTATGATCAATTGGCAAAAGTAAATTACAGTTCTTCAACATTTACGTATCTTTCTAGCGTAAATGTGTCTTGGTGTCGATAAATGTAAGAAATAGAAATGATTATTTCTGTCCACCTTACCCCACTTGACGCTCGCTAGCACGAAATATTCGCTCATATTTTGCAAATATAAACATTCTTTACATTCCCTCCGGCATAATTAAAATGGTTTTTGTAGCTTTTCATCAAAAAGAAGGCATTTTAATTTAGTGTGTCGGAATATATAAGTGTTTATGACGCGGAAAATTTTCTTCCATAGTTCAGTCTTGCTGGAACACATTAACGTAGTTTTCATCTGCCGAAATTTTATATAGTAGATAGTAGTATCACACCACAGGGCTTTTACTGAAAATAAAAGCTAATTTTTGTCCTGAAAAAAAGCTATTAAACGTCAAAGTCGAAAATGTCTTCCATTTCAGGTCGCAAAAATTATTTTTTTTGATTTTTACTTCTGGAGGTTCGAAATGACCGGCAGCTTCAGAACCCTACTATTTTTAAGGAAAATCAGAAAATGAAAAGTAGTTTTTTTTAAAATTTTTAAAGTCGAAAAATGGTCTTCGCAGGGTTGTCATGGGTACCGAATAAGTCTAATTGGGTAATTCGGACATATTTCGGGTTTAAATGATCAGATGGGTGCACTGAGAAAAAGGAATTATAACCATTATAAGAATTCTTATGGCCATTATAAGAATATTTAATACTATTTGAGACAGCAATACGAGCTAATACCAGTTATACACCAGATATTGCTAGGAACAGTGCCTAAGGATAACTAAAATATGTTATACTGTTTATATGATACGTATGGTAACCATGAAGGTTTGTTCTATTGCGACTATAAAACGCTTTATAACCAGTAAACACAGTTGAAAAAGAGTATAATCCAGTTTTATAACCGGTATAAAATTGTTTAGCTGCCAATATAAAACGTTTTTATATACTGTTTGCCGATTCAAATTTTGCGCTTGTGCATTCTGAATATTAATTTTTTATAAATTTATCGATCACTTATTTCTTTACGCAAACTCCAAGCAGCAAGTGAAATTTTGGATGATTGTATGTTTAAGACCAAAAAATAATAAAGGTAAAGAAATGATATTTTACTATATGTATATTGGTATTGACAAATTTCATTTTTTGATTTAAAACATGTGCAATCGTATATCCAGAATTTTAAATAAACAGATAAATGGCCGATAAAACTACCAAAAACTAATACAACAAAAGAAAAGCTCAAATACCAAATATATGTGATATTTGAAAGGATTACAAGAAAAAATAGGTTAACATTTTAAAGGTTTAACTAAAAAAAACAAATAAGGGTATTTACCCTCAACACTTTCTAATCAAGAAACAACGAAAAATCTAAGATCATAAACACAGTTCTTTCTGATAATTTTACACCACTACAAATAAAGCTTAATAATAACCTCACAACACTGTTTACATAAAACAACAAACATCTGAAACAACCCGCACAGCCGAACAAATGCAAATGGCATCGTAAAACACGTCTTGATACTCTTGCAAATTAAAAGTATGTTACATAAGGGTAAATAATTGTTTAATATCAAATAATAATTTAATTAATACTCCAAAAAAAGCATTTTATCGTTGGTATAATCCTTATGTTGTATAAATCCATTTTTATTTCCAAAAAGAATGTTTTATTAAAATACATTCTTACAATAATTCTGGGCTTATATTCATAATTATTTCGTTTTATGGTCCGTATAAATAAAGGGGTAGTAATTCTGTATGCTATTCGTTAGTTAACTTTTTTGCTATAGTAATAGATTGTTTAATAGTGATTATTAAAAATGTTGCTACTGGTATAAGACTATTCTTAACAATTCTGTTTAATTAGTCGATTTTGCTCTGTGCAGCGGCATTGGCTCCGTTGCTAAAGTAAATTAGTCGCGGTAATCAATTTTATCAATAACTTCCTACCAAGCGAAAAAACCTTTATATTAAATTTTCATAATTAATTTTCAATATATATTACAAATTTAATCAAAACTCCAAATCCGCCAATTGATTGAGCAATAATTCAAAATTGTGCCAATATACTTGAATTTAAAATTTAAATTATAAATCCGAAATAAATAAAAATATAGTTGGCAAATTGTTTTAGATGTTATTAATATATTTTATTAATTAAATAGTTTTAGGCTGAAAAATAGCGCTTCTGTTAACAAAATTGATTGAACAGTTAAAGTAAGCTCCATAAGAATAACACACGAAGTATAGTTTTCTTGCTGTGCTGTAATGTCGTTACGTTTGTTTTAAAAATATGTAATTTTAATATTTTTAAGCTGTTAATAAGGTCTGATGATGCCAGTTTGAGGCGAAACATACAACACAACAATAATAACCAGACCGTAAAAATTTTGAGGCCAAGTCTTTTTTCTTAAAATATATTAATTATTATTCTAACATATTATTATCAGATATGTATAGCATTTGTTAATTTTTTCCAGGTTTCTACTCATTTCTAGACAATTAGTTACTGCAAGGGAAATGAGTATAACACTGGAAAAAATTAGCAAATGCTATACAGATCTGATAATAATATAAGGGTGATTCCTAAGTTAATACTTCTTTTTTAGCTGTGTATAGAAGGTATTAAAATAAACAACATTTTCAAATACCTTTTTTCAAAAAACTTAAAAATATGCTAGATACAGAAGTAAGAAATCTAAGTGCGGGCCTGGTCATCAAAACGTAGCCCACTATACTTTTTTTCTTCTCTTATTAGGCATGCAGTTTACGGGTGGTGTTGAGCAATGCGCTGCGGTGTGCTTTTCTAAAGCAAGTTAATTTTAAATTGGTGACACTTTAAAATGGTAAAATTTAAAAACAATGAACTCTTAGATATGGTGCTAATTTAGGGTGAGTGTCGTCAAAGTGTAGCTGATTATACGCATAACGCTTTCTCTTGCGGGCTCATCCTAAACCCAGAAGTTTTCTTAATGTTATTCAACGAGAAAGTTAGGCAGAACCGTATTTGATCCATAGTGTAACGAATGAATGTAAGTACCCTATTTTTGAGCGAGAAAAGAAGTATCAACTTAGGAATCACCCTGTATATGGTTTGCCTATACCAATCAGTCGGTATTGTTAATTTAACCATGTTATGTTTACGTTGACATTATATTTTTTCTGTGTGTAACCTAAATTTGTAGTCAGATCGAATGATTGTAATATTTAGTTAAGAATATTGTACATCACCCCCTTCCTTGTATACTTTATAATATGATTATTATATTTAATGCTGCAAATTAAATACTAGATAATCCAAAAAGTTTTTATCATTTTGAAACTTTCTCTATTAAATCATTGCCTAAAAATTAAACTAAATTCCATTAATTACAGTTTGCGTCACAAAGATAATTAGTTTTAGAATTAATTCCCTGAATCATCAGATTATAGCGAGTGACACAGTTTTCTATGAAAATGCTGACATTGTTATACTCCTACAACACCCCAATACTGTATTAATTTCGGGCAAAATGGCATAGTTAACTAGGATCAGCAAAAACTTTAATTACTTCTATAGGTACTCTTATTTATAGGGGTCATAATATAATACTGTAATTTTCTTAAAATAGGTGTAAAAGCTTTTTTGGTGATTTACAAGTAAGGAAAATCTTTTCCTAATGAGACTGCGTTTCAGTGGCGTGTAAGGTAAAAATAAGGATATTATGGTAAAATTACCAAATACATTATTTTCCCTCTTGTTATAAAATAGCTAATTGTTTAATATTATTGTTATAGTTCCTACTTAACATTGAATACCATAACAAGGTTAAGACAGGGGTTAATACTCATTGCCAGACGTGATGTTGTAATCACTCTTAAATAACCGTAACAATAATATTCCTTCTAACCATATATATCATAGGTATCATAGGTTAAGGTTAGTACGTAATATAAATAAGACTGATTGTAAAATATAGGAGATTACAGATACAAGTATCTTTCAGAAAACCCCAGGACATTTAGGTCATTGTAAAATTTATCGGACTTTTTAATTTCAGAAATACATGAAAAATAATTGGTAAAGTACCTTATATACTATAAAGATAGATCCCCCAGATCAACGCAGTGCGGCACTAGCGGTGACGGTGCCAGTGGACACCGAGCGGCACACCGCGTTTTTTTTTTAGCTATTCACACCAGCGCGTGTTTCCGAAGTGGACTATGGACGCCCTTGTACACTACAACAGTGGCGTAGTATATATATTTGTGAAAAATATGAAAATTGGTGCCAATCCAAAATTTTAACATAAGACGTATGTATGACTCTAACCAGCGCTTTTTGGGCTCGATGTTTCATGATTAAAAATAAAGTAAATATCGCTCACCACGCCAAAATTGATGATTTTTTCAGAAATCATATATTTTAGGACCGTAGATCTAAGAGCAATTTTTGATGCAAATGCTTAGGTTTGTAAATACTCCTTCTTACCTGCCGTTTTGTATATTCATAATAAAGCATTCTCGTTTCTTCCCGCGCTGTTTTTGTATTATAAATTATCACACTTCTTCCATAAAAAATGTTTTAATAAATAAAATTTCTTTAATTTTTAAAAAATAAATACCTCATTGTTTTCTGTTTTTGTTGTAAAAATATTTTATTGCATTGGGTTATATTTTTGTTAATTTAAAATAGCTCTAAAAAAGGCAAAACGAAACAGACAAGTACAAAATAGAAAATACTATAAAATATTATTATTTTTACTCGTTTTCCTATAAAATTGCATCATAAATAAATAACTAAAACATAATGTTTCCCAAACCTTAATCTCTACATAAAACAGTATTTTTAGAAGAAAAAGTTTAAAAACTAAACGTTTCCTACAAGACCTTTGTAATCTAAGCCAAGAATACATTATTTAAAGATTTAAATTAAAAGTCCAAGCGTAAGACGAAAAATTAGGTTGCAATTAGACTTTTAGACCCGAGCTCCAAGGCTCGGAGGGGGGGAGAGGTGCAGCCCGGCAGCCACCCGCCCCCTAAATACGCCACTGCATTACAACAAGAGTTGCTGAAATAAATTTAGAAAAAAAGTTCTTTTCTTGTATTTTTAAATCTAGATAAGTTTGGCTATATATATGTTCTACTCCCAGATGGACATTTGCTGTTTCCTTTACACTTTAGTAACCAGAAAAATAGGCTATTTCAGTTTACTGTACGGTAAAATTTCAGGAATAGAACACTGTGCTTAAAAAATTACCTTTGGAGCCAGCGCCGACTTATCATTCCTCTGTGCTTTGGATATTTATTTCTCACGAATTTGGAAATTTTCCATGGGTTGACTACTCCCTCGGATGTTTAAGCACTTCGCCTATTTCGTCGTGCTTAATTTACTTCCTCGTTCGATATGGACATCATATTCACTCTTGTTGTACAAACTACTATTATTGTTCTGCTTTAGGTGACCTAAATTGTTTTCTTGTAAACTTCGTTATAATTTACTACAATGCTATTAAAGAGTGTGGATTAGCAAAGGCGTTAGCGTTTTAAACGTTTGAGAAAAGGAATGATTTAACATGGCATTACTAGCATACATAAGACTTACAATCTGCAACTTTAATAAGGATCTTTCAAGGAGCTTGTCTTGTTACGTTTTGCTTTTCAAGAAATATGCTTACCTTTTTAAAAAGATATAAGGGTGGAATAAAATTTAAATTTCCAAGGTAGCACGAAAAAATATGTTTGGAGCTTGTAACCTAAATTTCAACTCATTAAATTTATTTTATATTGTCAGCGTAATTTAGCTTCTTTATAGAAAAGCTGGCTGTTGATAACATTTTAGTTTTGTTTAGTATTAAATTAAAAGATGGTGAAAATATTTAAAATTATTATATTCTTAAATTAAAATTTATTAATATTTTGGATATTTGGATTAGCATAGTGCAGTGCTTGTTTAATTGACTCTTTGTTTTATTTTATAAGCTTGTGAACACGACCCTGTTCAGGTCGAGGTGTCCACGAGTATTTGTTTTCATTTGCGGCCTGCACGGGCCAGGTTTTTATCGCGGGTCTTAACGCGGCCCGGCCCGACTCTCGGGCTTGGGTCGGACGGGCTACTTAATCAATAAAGGTTTGGACCCTACACAGAGCAAAATCGAATAATTAAACAGAATTGTTAAGAATAGTCTTATACCAGTAGCAAAATTTTTAATAATCACTATTAAACCATCTATTACTATAGCAAAAAAGTTAACTAACGAACAGCATACAGAATTACTACCACTTTATTTATACCGACAATAAAACGAAATTATTATGAATATAAGCCCAGAATTGTAAGAATGTATTTTAATAATTTAATAAAACATTCTTATTGAAAATAAAAATGGTTTTATACAACATAAAGATTGTACCAACAATAAAACGCTTTTTTGGGGGTATTAGTTATATTATAATCTGATAATAAACGTTTATTTACCCTTATGCAACATACTTTTAATTTGCAAGAGTGGGGGAGACTTCGACGTATCAAGACGTGTTTTACGAGGCCATTTGCATTTGTTCGGCTGTGCGGGTTGTTTCAGACGTTTGTTGTTTTTTGTGAACAGTGTTGTGAGGTTATTATTAAGCTTTATTTGTTATCAGTATTTTGTAACCTAAGAGCTGTGTTTACGATCTCAGACTTTTCGTTGTTTCTTGATTAGAAAGTGTCGAGGGTTAGATTTTTATTATTTATCTACTATTTTTTATATTATCGGCCATTTATCTGTTTATTTTAAAGTCTGGATATACGATTGCACATGTTTTAAAGCGAAAAATAGCAGTAGTTACATGGTAAAATCAAAAAATGAAATTTGTCAATACCAATATAAATATTGTAAAATATAATTTCTTTACCTTTATTATTTTTTTGGTCTTATAACATACAATTACTCAAAATTTCGCTTGTTGCTTAGAGTTTGCGTAAAGAAAAAAGTGATCGATACATTTTTAAAAAATTAATATTGGGAATGCGCAAGCGCAAAATTTGAATCCGCAAACAGGATAAAAACATTTTATATTGGCAGCTCAATAATTTTATACCGGTTATAAAACTGGATTATACTCTTTTTCAACTGTGTGTTTACTGGTTATAAAGCGTTTTATAGTAACTATAGAACAAACCTTTATGGTTATAATCCGTGTCATATAAACAGTATAATCGTTTTTAACTAATGTGTATACCCATAGAAGTACGTTTTATAGTCGCTATGGAACAAACCTTCATGGTTACCATCCATGTCATATAATCAGTATAACATAATTTACTTATCCTAGCAATATTTGGTGTATAACTGGTATTAGCTCGTATTGTTGTCCCAAATAGTATTAAATATTCATATTCTTATAATGGCCATAAGAATACTCATAATGGTTATAATTCATTTTTCTCAATGTAACAATTTTTTCCGGACCTGTCGGGCTTGTCGTTTGACGGGTCTACTGGGCTTGCATGCAAAACAAAAATTTCTTCTCATTGACATGTAATATTGCCCAACATCCTTGTGAAAATACTTTATGATGCCGGGCAAACCCCTAGTTTAAAAAGGTACGTTCGTTCTGTTCACTGTTCAGTATATAAGTTGCATCTCAATTTAATAAAACCAAACTAACACCGCAATGGTAGACAGCTCGCAAAAATGTCCGGCGGTTCGCAGCAATTTGGAGGATTCTTATGCCGATTGTCCTTGCCTGCCGGTCCGACGCTTTGCTATTTCAACTCCAACGTTGCAGCTTTATTTATGAAATAACGGATTTCACTAAGACGTATATATATTAATAATTTCTTTTCTATTTTTACAGGTGAGTGAAATTCGTCTGATTGATGCTTTGTTGGTTTAAAAGAGTAAGTGACTAAGTAATATAGTACCTATACATTTTTTTGTGATATACATTTTTTTTAGACTATAATAGTTTTCACGCATTGGCAACATTGTCAATCTGTCTATTTTATGATACTGTTGCGCAGTGTTGAACGAGTCCAAGTAATTCATAGAAACTTTATTCAATGCAGCTTTTTTTAAATACTTAATGGTCTTTCTTTTAAGACTCCGTATACCTTTAAAGCTTAATTTCTTCCCATTGGTTTATTAATCGATTACGAAAAAATGTGGTATATAAAAGTTTTGAGAAAATCAACAAATAATATTGGAAACCCTTTTGGTTGGTTTTATATGTATTATATTTATTAAAATCATTTATGTTTCAAGTAAAGAAATTACACAGAGTCTGCTTCAATAAAAGGATTTCTTTTCAGAAAAGCCTTAACATTAAGCTGTACATGTTTCGAAGGTTAAAGCCTTCATCATCAGCGAAATGTTATTAATATATTTCATGAAGAGAGAGAGAGACTCTCGACATTGCTTTGGTTTAAACGAAAATAAAATAAAAATGGAATAATTAAGTATTAAATGATTTTAATTTTAATTTTTAATTATTCATAATACCTAACTAAAAAATCACATTAATGCTGTTGGACAATGTATAAAAAACGCTTTAACCAAGAAATTTCGGTAGGGACCAATCATAGGGTCTAGTCTCCCGCTCTTATTTTGTCATGACATACTTATCAAATCCACGTAGACTTTCGACGAGGAGCCGTCAATAAGGATTATGATTTTTATTTCAATGCAAAGCTATAGGAAATTGAACATACCCCAATTGTCTTGCTGTTTACACTGACTTTGTATAGACTATAAGTAAGCGATGGTTCCATTAATTCCATAGACCGTCCGATACCGAATTCCACCATTTATCGGAACGCCGGGACCAATGGCGGCGCCAGGATTTTTGGGATGGGTGGGCACAAGTTGGCCCGATTATTTTTCAGTGGGCACTACCCAAATCAAAAGTGACTTCTAAATTCTCATCAAAGCTTTTATAGCCTAATGTTAATAGTCCTCCTCCCCCGGCACCAGGGTGGGCACTCATGTTTCTAGGGTGGGCCAGTACCCACCCTGCCCCCCCCTCCCCCTGGCGCCGCTGCTGGCCGGGACTCTCGTAACGTCATACAGAAATTTGAGCCACAAATAAAAACTTGGCCGAATACGGCTCTGCACAGAAGTAGGGGAAGTTTCCATGTCAACTGGTCCACGACAGATTTGTGACGTCAACTGTCGAAAATTCAGTTCTAGCGTTACGTGCTCTCTACATAGACATTGTTTTAATTCATGATCACGATATTAATAAAAACAAGAGAAATGCCCTCCATTAATAATTATCCAATTACTTTATCGGTATTTCTCACCCTCTATTGTCAAATTAACACTCTACGCACCCTGGTATATATTTCAACCACTAAAAACTGCCGCCATGTGTCCCGATAGTCAAATAAAATATAATCCATCGATAAATTAGGGTGCGGAATTTAATTTTACTAATGCAGGATTAACGTTCCGGATTAACACCACAATGGCCGCTGCAGCGCCATTGCTATTATTAATTTCATAAATTCCTTTTATTCAGCTTTTTTACGGCTAATAACGTTTTTGTCCCACTGTTTGTTTTCAATTGATTTACGGCATTATTAAATGCAGTTTCTGTTTTTGCAACATTTTGCGGGCTTAGCATGTTCCCAATAAAATTACATTGTTTACGTCATGACCATAAACTGGAGATTTACTGAGACAATGAACAACACATGCCATGTTGAAATAAAAATATTATTGTCCATACATAAAGTTTGTTATTGGTATCGGGTGTATTAATATTTAAAAAAATATTTTGGCCACTGTGTTCACTAAAAATTCATTCATTAATTTTTTTTTTGAGATAACATATTAGTATCGACTCGAGTTCCTAGATTACCAATTAGTAGTAAAGAGGGCGGGGTACTAGGACCGAATAGTGCCATCAACATCCTGAAAAAGCTGAAATCGTATCCGAAGAAGTCCTGAAATTTTTTTTTCATGTTTCTTATTTCCGTCTTATGTTGGCTGGAAGGCTTAAAATAGATTTGTATGTACCAAGGGCGTTAAGTAGACTATAATGCTTGGTATGCGAAAGTAACTAGCCCGCGGCCTGATGGGTATTATAGTCTAGTAACGCCTGTGGTGTATGCAATACTTAATTTTAAAATAGAAATAGTTAAATTTCTGCATTTTTTTAAAACTATATTCGCCAATTTTTAATATTTAGTTAGCTTTGATCGGCTGTCACAAAATAAGTTAAACGGTTGCTAAGGGTTGTTTTTTTAAGCGTCTTTTACGTTTTATGAAAAAAAAATTTAAATTTCGCAATATATTTTAGAAAATGCTAAAAATGCTAAGGAAAACTTATTACCGGCAAAGTATACAGCCCTGTACGACAAGGAGTTAAAAAATTTTTAACAATGGAAAGTAAAAAACTCACATACGATGGTATTTCAAGTAAGGTCAAGAGAAACAATTTCCGCTTTAGTTAACTCAGAACAAAAAAGAAATAAACAATTTAACACTTGAATAAACATTGGCTGAAAACTGCTCTGATTCAATGATTATCTTTTTACATTATTTAGAGAGACTTGAGTGACCAAACGGGCAGAGGTTACCATTACACGTGAATACGTTAAACAACTCCACTGAGTAAGTGTTCCTTTAAGTTTTTATTGTGTTTTGTAACCCCTACCAAAATAGAGAAGGTTTTTTTTGCTATGCCAGGAGTTATCAACATTAGAAGAAAAGCTTCTTACATGTACTATTTAAAATGGAACCATTTCTTTAACCAATGACAAACAGTTATTTTTATAAATATTTGTCTACTGACTCCTCCTACGAAACAAGAAATGTTCTTGTCCTTGTTCTATGCATTAAATTTCCACTGCACCTATTTTTATTAAACCCCTCACCCATTAAGAGTTTTAACTTTACAGCGAAGTATTAGATAAGCAATCCATCCCTAAGAATATCAATCCATATCCAACAATATAATATTACTGCCACTTTCTAAATACACCTATGTCCAAGACTAAGGATCACGCAAAAAGCGCAGTCCATTCTTTTTTGCTGTCCAGCTCGAAAAGCAAAAAAAATTGGTCAATTTCCTTTCGGTTAGTTGATGCATTTCGATAATTGACATGATCCAACTCACGAGATACTTTAATTAAATAATAGCTAACCGGCAACTATGGCGATATGGTATGGTAGAAGGTCATGCGTCACGAGGAAACTTTTATTCCCGAGGGTATAAGCGCTAAACTTTTAGAAATAGCATTTGCGCCTTTCTTCAATTCGAGTTAAAGTCTCGAGAAAGAGTTTTGAAGTTTGTAAAAGGTGCATGTTTCGGGTGTGTGATGGGAAATGCCAGATGACACTTATAAATCGGTCCTAGATATTATATCGAAAAGCCGTTTATCTGAAAACTATAGGTTTATTCTTTTAGTCTAGTTCAAAAAGAGAAATTTCTACACTCGAAACAAAAAAAAAATTATTGAGTTCAAACGCGAGAAGAATTTATTCGCTGTTAAATTATATTACGCAATTTGCAGAAACCTGATTTATTTGATGATAAGATATTAAAGCGATAATAATTTGTTAAAAAATATGTACCAATTTGTAAAAGTCCTTCCTGAAGAGGACGTTACTCTGTAATCTGACAGATTTCAGTAAAACCTTAAAATACACGACATACGTTTGAAGCATTGTTATTACTTATTACCATGTTCCTACGCTATACAGCCCTGCATTAATATTAATTATATGCATATCATATTACCATAACACACTTGGCGTGAACGTATTATGTATGTCTACATAATGCAGGAACTAAATCATACTAAACTATGATCGATAGTTGAAACTAACTAGTACACTAGGCGGGTTTATTCCCAACTTAGTTTGTTTATTTGCAAAGTTTTACCATTACAATAATAGGGAGGTGTTGAGACCGAAATAACTTGGACCGAGGTGTACTGTTTTCGTTGTGTTTATGTCAAAACTTTTTTAAACGTCCGTAATGATGTTTTATAACAAAACTTTGTTGGGAAATAAAAATTTTAATACATTTTTTAACAAGGAAAGTATTTATAATAACATTAATTTAAATATCGCGCTTGTCTGCTTTATACTAACGATTATGTTCGTTTTAGCAGGATTAAAGTTATTTAGAGGTGAAAGGAAAATTAGTGAGATGTTTTTTTTTATATAAAAACATATTTTATCCAATTTTATATCGGGAAAACTTCTACCATAAAAATACGCCTTCATATTAAAGACATAAAATCAATATATCTAAATTCTTCTTTGTGTGAAATTATATCTACAGGGTGGCCCGCTCACAACGCAGGATTCCATAATATCTAAATTACTTAACTTTTTAATATTTTTCAAAATCAGAGTTAGCCTAAATAGCCAGGGCATATCCAACCTTTTTTTTTAATGGAACACCCTGTATATTGTATTATTTTCTAATTCCCTATAAAATTCCACGTATATTTTGTATAAAATGTCAGATGTATAAATTTAATTTTTTTAAAGATATTGCTATACAGGGTGTCCCATAACTTATTGGCCGTAGAGTAACTGGAGATACTAGACATCAAACTAAGCCGATTATGTCATATAAGTTTTTTTTTGATAATTAAAATATTAATTTAATTATGTACTATGTTTTTTTATGCTTTGGGATGTTTAAAGGGAAATATCTCGAAACCCGTTAAAGATATTAAGATCAATCAAGTACACCGTTTTGACTCAGAAAATGCCCTTTTAAGAAACTATAATTAAAAAACACCTATCACAGGTAAAAAAAAAATCATAGATTTATGAAGCCCAGTGTATGCAACTAGCGCCCTCTAGTTTGAAACTTAGAAATTTCTACAAATTCTTATTTCTTGTTCATAAAAACATAATATTGCCAACTTTCAATTGGATTCATTAAACCGTTTTAAAATTATGGCTTATTTTCGAGAATAAACTTTTACTTTCAACACCCTGTATCTCTAGAACGAGTAACAATCCGAAAAAACTTATATGACTTAATCGGCTTAGTTTGATGTGTAGTATCTCCAGTTACTCTACGGCCCATAAGTTATGGGACACCCTGTATATATATATACGTGAAAATTTAAACGGAATTAAAAAATGACATAATATATAGGGTGTTCCATGAGTAGTTTAGATACTATAATCTTCCGTTGAGAGCGGGCTACCTTGTATGTTCAATTAGAACGAAAGCAATGGGTCCTCTTGCCCCGAATCTGGCCATGTTTATTTATGGATTTTAAAAAATAAATATTGGATAGCGTCAGAAAGTTATTTTTTTCAAACAAGCATGATAAAGTGACGTAGGTTCGGTAAAAATTTGCTAGTAAGTATTGATTTGTGCTAACAGATTCATTGAGCGCATCTTTAACAATTGCTATGTTAAAAAGTGACATTACAGTTTTAAAGTTATTGTTAATGTAATTGTTTCTTAAATTCGTTTTTAGTAAATTTCTGATACATGGTTTGACAGATATAAAAAAAATATAGATAAGCTTTCTAAAAAGGTGTCACAAGTGGTATTCTCTAATTTGAAAAAATGAGTTGGTTAGGGCTGCGCCCGCTCCTTGGTGTCCCAATTCTTTTTTACATGATATAAGCGAAGCCCATAAAAAATCTTTGAGGATGTATTTTTGGGAAATCTTATTCCCAGAGCCGCTATAAGCAGCGGTCCATTTAAAATCCCCACCCTGTACTTCCTACAACCAAAATACAAATTTAGAGAATAAGCGCATTTTATTTTTATACCTTTCAATTTTCTTTCTCTATCATTTGTTCTTTTTGCATTCAATAAAGCTTTTTAACACAGTCTTGTTTTTATTTTATTTCTATTCTCTGTTTGCCTCGAAATGTAAAGTTTTTATATTCAGTTAAAGCATTTTCGTAAACAAATTTTGCTTGTGTATTAAAGTTGTGCGGAAAAAAAGTAGAAACGGCTAAAATATTTCGTGACTGGAATGTTAGCTTATTCTGAAGCTGCCAGAAAGAGCATTTTACTGTTTTTATTTTGACAGAGGTTGCATGCAATTTGTCGTCTGTTTAAAATGGAAAATTTCGTTTATTCTGTCTGTTTAGACGATTTGTAATTTTAATACCGATTACATGTGGCACGCTATTATACACTGGAAGAAAGTACTGTATAATTACAGTTTGGTTCCACAAGATATTCATTATTTTTCTCCAGTATACAGGGTGTTATGGAATTATATCATTATATTTAAATGGGTGACACCTCGGGTATAAAGAAACACTCTATACTTATGTGGTAGGGATTAAAAGTCGGTCTAAACCACAATATCTTTAATGAAAATTTCTATTAGGCGTAAATTACATAGTTGGGCGAGAACATGTTTTGACCTTGGTAAAGGTCATCATCGGCTCTAATATATAAGTTACGTAGGAAGGCTTTACATTGGCACAACAATGTTGGTGTAAATATTAATGTAATAAATCAAACGGTGGTAGAGGTTTTTATGACATAATGTCTTCAGACATAGTCCGGAAAGTTTTTTATTAAAAAATATAAATATTTTTTATTTGATTTTTGACACTTTTTTACCTTTTCTCTCAAATTAAATATTTCATATCAAAAACCTTTTTAAAAATACCACATTTTTAAAATACCACATTTCTTAAGAAGTCATAAGTTATGATTTTTGGAATTTTTTGATCCTGACTTTTGAAATTTTTCTTTAAAATTTATTTTTGAACCATCTTCCGCCTTTTTACTCGGCCGAAGGCGAACAAAGGGGCTACAATCACTCATTCTGTCCAACCCACCCTTAAAAATATTTATATTTTTACGTCAATCTGGTACATTACCGGAGTTTAATGCTGGGATTTTAGTTTGTAACAAACTGTAAAATATTTTTTCTACAAGCGTGCGCGATTTACCGCTTTCCCGCACTCGTTGTGGTTCTGAAAGACCCATTTTCCCGCACGGTGTGGGAAAGGTTTTCCCGCACGGTGTACCGAAAAAAATTTTTTTCTGTAATTTTATAATAAATTACAACTATAATGAATAAAATATGAATTTTTAGACTCATTTTTAGTAAAAGTAAATGAGGTATATTACAGAAACACTAATTTTTGCAGTTTATTATAAACATTAAAAAAAAAGCTGATTTAAAACGTTTTATTTCAAAAACCCCGTACATAGATGTTAACATGGTAACTACGACACACACATAAAATTTAATTATCAAAGTGACACCTTACAACAGTTCACCAGAGCGTGGTTTTAATTTTTGATTTCATTCAGATTCTGATACAAATGTCTTCCATAGATAATTTCTCGGACGATGAGTTTCCAGAAGATATTCTAGAAGCTGCAAGTGTCGCAAATTGGGATTTACTACTAAAAAAGTCATTAGTCAGGTATTAAAAACAATATGAACATTTTGTTAGTTGGTGTGAAGCGAAAAAGTAAAAGCACCAAGAGAAGAAGTACCTACTTTTGGCATATTTCTTGCAAATGTCTAAACTTTGGACGCCAAATACCTTATGGTCGATATTCCATGTTAAAAAGTGTATTTAAGTTTAAGAAAAATTTAGATATCAGTAAATACTATAAAGTTACTGCCAACATCAAGAGACCGCGACCCAACTCCACAGTTTCCCAGCAGCGCAAACAACAACTCGATACCTCTTTCTTTGCAACCATTCGCTCATCAAGATCAGTTGGCTTCGATTGCTTCAACTTGTCTGGCATCCGCAATCAATTTGCATAGTGCATCAAATTGTACTTTTAATATAAATATTATTATTTAGTAGAAATTAAATCTGTTTCTTTTTGAGTAAAATTATATTTTTAGAAATATTTTGTGGTAGTTTTTCTAACGCTTGTAGAAGAAATTTTAATCCTAACTCATGTGGAAAGACACTTCCCCGCACTCGACTGCTTACCCGAACGACGCGAAGCGGTAACGGCAGTCGCGTGCGGGAAAGTGGCTCTTTCCGCACTTGTTAGGATAATAACTATCTCTTGTCAATAGAACGATTGTTTTATTTAATTATTCTATCCGGAAACTATCTCTTTCAGGACGCTTAAAAGAAGGAATGGGTAGTGGGATTATGTGTAGTTGAACGCCTGGTTTACTTTTCTCCACTGTAACAAGCTCCCGGTGTACGTGGACCCCTAACCACATTAATCCAAGGGGTGGCGCCCGATATACCGTTGGAAAAGAACTTTCCGTCCTATAAAGAAAAAATAAGTTATGTGTAAACGAAAATCTTTTTCATTTCGTTAGATATGAATCTAAGAATGATCTTAGATGATATGGCAAAACGCATTTTGATGAAATAAAAGGAAAATCTTTATTCTGTTACCATTAGTTTTTGAAACTTTAAACCGTTATACAATAAATTTAATTATCTTCCTATGTATATATTTTTTTTTTATGATAAAACACCTGCACTGTAGGAAATAGTTATTTTCCTAACAAGTGCGCAAAGTGATACTTTTCCGCACGCAAGTACAGTTGGACGAACGACGCGAAGCGGAGTTCGGATAAGTTCTTGCGTGCGGAAAAGCACTTTGCGCACTTGTTAGGAACAACATTTTTCCTACGAGCTTCATATCAGATAACAACAAAAATAAAAATATGATAATTTATTTAATAATTTTTAATTCGACTTTAAAGAAAGAACTATAATATACTTACAACTAAAAATCACATAACAAAAAAAAATAATAGAAAATTAAAAAATTACATAACAATAAAAAAAATAATAGGAAACTAAATTTTTTTCGTTTTAAGCTGAAATACAAATATCGGGAATTACGATTAAAAGATAAAAGAGAATACTCTTGCAACGGCTTCTCACATTACCATAAAATAGTTTACAGCTACTAAAATAAATATAAATATTCCCTACCAAGGAGATTTTTGAATAGTTTTACTTTTCCGCACCCAGTGCGGATAAAAGTCTTATCCGCACTAGTGCGGAAAAGTGTAACTTTGCACACAAAAATGCGTGCGCAAAGTACTACTTTGCGCACGCTCGTAGGAAAAATCCTTTAACGCGCTCTGGGAGCGGTGCGAGTGCGAAAAAAGCGATTAACGTTGGTCTTGAAACGTTGAAGATTGTATTCATTGGGAAACACGACCTTAGGAAGATCATTCCACAAAGATGACGTTCTCCAGATGAAAGAATTCTTGAACAATGAAGTTCGAGGGGTACTAGCTGAACAACATATGGATGAGCGGCAGTAGTTCGCCGTGTATTTCTGTTTTGCATTGCTCTAGGTGGAATCAAGTGGGCAATGTCAGTCGAACACCTGCCATGGAAATATCTGTAAAAGAGAGCCAAATCACCAACCTGTCCTCGATGCTCCAGGCTATCGATGGTCTTGGTCAGCTCGGGGTCGCCGATCAGACGAACGGCTTTCCTTTGAATGGAATCCAGTAGCCGAAGGGTGTGCTTGGGTGCAGAGCTCCAGACATGAGAGCAATATTCTAATGATGGTAGAATCTGGGCTTTGTAGAGTGTCAAAAGTTGATGAGGTGTGTACAACCTTTTGGTGGGGAAAAGTACACCAAGTTTCTGTGCAGCTCCCTTTTTCAATTGCGGCAACGTGATCATGCCAAGACATATTACCTCCCAGATTGACCCCCAGCAAATTAATAGACGGTGCCAGGGGAATTGCGTATTCTGCCATGACTATATCCGTATATAACGTATGTTTAATGTATTTATTATATATTTATACAATGGTATATTTGGTCTCTGGTCAAAATTATTTCCCTCCGTCAATGTCGTTTCACAGCTATAAAACACTTAGTTTGTGGCAACCAAATTGCTTTTCCATATTCTACTGTCAGACAATAAATTTATAAAACTCCAATTATTGTTTTATGCCATAAAGGGCAATAAAAAACAATTTTTCACAAATTAATTAAAAAATGTGCTAACTTTGTGACAGCCTGGTATGCGCGCAATATAAATAACACTTGGAATTATGACAGACTAATAAAGCATATCGGGGTGGGAAATCCCTCGGTCCAGCAGAGAATCGAAATATATTTTAAAGGTACACTGACAAAACAACCTTACATTTTAAGATTTTTGAGATAAACGAATTTTATGCACAGATAATAGAAATAGAATTAAATCCAATGGGCAACATTTATGATAAAAAAGTAAAAACTCATAACCAGTTGAAACGTCCATAATTAACTATAAAAAAAATATATTGCAACAAACTTGAATAAACCATTCCCAATTCACTTTTTACTGTAGAGTACAAATTATTTTTAACAAAATTTAAAAAAAAAGTGGATCAAGTTGAGATAAACAGTAATCTCATTTACGTATCAGCAGTGGCGTGCATACAATATAGGCAAAAAAGCATTGCCTACCTTGGGAACAATAAAACCATTTTTTTATATATTAGTTTTTTCCCGTATAATCCAACTTTGGCAATTTATCTCTATAATATAATAAATAATAATATAGGACCGAAAAATGTATCCTATATCATTTCCACGAACGCATTCTTTGCTTATTATATAGTAAACTAGATCCCTGTATAAGTATTCCGTAATGTCCGTTCTAAAAGCAAAGATCTCGCTGTATATTAGCGTCTTATACAAAGGCAAAAGCACTGCTTTTGTACGAGTGGAAGCAAGCGAGAGAGCCGGTAGGCAGTAGGGTAGAAAGAGATGTAACAAATAAACCCGTCGCAACCTTCGACATTCCTTCATCTATCAGCCCGCGCTAAAAAAGTACGCGTTTGGTAAGTGTATTGGTGCCAATCTTCCAGTTTTACCGTAATTTGGAGCATACTTCGCTTTCTTCGCTTAAAATATGAAACACGCCTTTATAACTTTTATTATTAATTAGTTTAGTTTATAACGGATAAGGTATCATAAAATAAGAAGCTTTTTTTGGTGACAATTAAAATAATTTTTGATGATAGATTCATAATATTTAATAATCAGTAAGCTTATCATCATATTTCACATAATAATTGACCACGTTTTTGGCAACATTTGTTCAATCAGGTGGATGATAGATTTTTAATTTATAATTAGTGTTTTCGACCTTTTGCTGGTCTTCGCGCCATCGGGTTTTGGGAAAAAATAAATATGGAGGCGTTAATTGTTACTATTTCGGCTAGCAGCTCGTCTGCAGAACGATCCTTTTCTGGATTAAAAAAAAAAACTATTTACAAAACACACAGGGAGAGACATGCTTATTAACAATAATCTCTCGACCTTTTGCAGGATTTAAAACGCAAAACCCATTTTTAAGACGATCTTATAAAAGAATTTTTATGTAAAGACCGCCGTGTTGAACTCATTTACAAATAATGTATTTTTATTCATTTTCTGCCAGTGTTGTTTCCACAACAACAATACATTTTGTGACAAAATTTGAAATTTAGATGCTTGAATGCTACGAAAGGTACAGTTTGGTAGTAAATGCAATTTTGGCCTACCCTGATTAAAACAGCATTGTACGTCACTGCTAGGAATATGCAATCCGGTTCTTTGTGGAATTTGGAGTGCAAAGATTCAACTCTTTGAACTAGGTCTTAGATTCATGCCTGGCCTAAAACGTTTTGAATTTCGTCTTCTGTAATACGGTTACTATATTTTTGTCGAGGCTTTCCAAGCTGGCCATAATCGCTTAAATTTCTATCAAGTCTTTGAAAAATCTTTTGTGGTGGCTGCTCCCTTTCCGGATACTCCTCAAAATATCTTTGTAAAGCTGTCATAGAATTTCTATTGCTACTGTAATAAATTCCTAACATATCCCTTTTTTCTTCAGAAGAAAATTTCATTTTTAGATAAGACCGAATTTATCACCGCGTAATTATATTCACCAAATCTAGGAAACGGCTACCCAGGCAAATCATATTAAATAACACCCAACTGACATGGTCCAAAAAAGCCAAATATCTGGGTTTACACTTCGACTCCAAGCTTATCTGGAAGGAACACCTGGCCCAAACATTAACCAAAGCAAACAGGCTCCTACACCAGTACTATCCACTAATACATAGAAATAGCAAGCTAAACACCCGCAACAAAGTTACTATCTACAAACTATGCATAAGACCAGCACTATTGTATGCCGCCCCATCATGGTCAACATTCTTCATGACGGGGAAAAGCAAAATACAAACATATCAAAACAAATTGCTACGAATAATAACTAACGCACCATGGTTTGTACGTACTACCACATTACACAGATGCCTTAAAATGGAAACGATCCAAGACTACATCACGAACACCAGCAACAATTACTTCAACATAGCAGAACAAAGCCACAACCCGCTTATCCGCCATTCCCACCAACCACAACACCAGGCAGGTCCATACAGGCTACCACGACAATGAGGGACCCAGGTTCAAACCCCTCACACAACACGAACAAAATGTACGAGTTTTAAGCTAATGTTTTATCAATAATTAAGAGGAGTTATAGGCCTAGCCTCGCTTAAAATTTTAATCAATGAAGATCCTAGTCCACTGTTATATAGTAAACAAAAATTTGCTGTAATTAATTACTTACACAAATATACGAGCCAATTTTACGATAGACCATACAACGTCGATGTCTAATATTACTTTTCTTCTTGTGAGGGTAGTGAAAAACTAATACTACTTAAATGGCAAAATAATCACAATTTTGATTTATTTTTCCCGTGTATTCCTCATTGAATTTGCGGTGTGACGGGCGGTTTTCCTCGCTTAAATATTTCAATTAGATTAGTGCACCATAGTTGTTATCGTGGGCATGAAATGATTGATGATCTACTAATCTGTCATGATACTGGACAGTGCACGTGTTAGGCCGTTAGAATTTATGATCAACATGGCCCCTCCAATATACCTTTAGAAACTGTAATATCGTTACTGGATGATTTAAGTACTTACACGGTTAATGTTCTCGCATTGGGGCATTTGTAGCGTTTAACAGTAAATCAGATCTGCCGTACTAATTCTAAAAGTTTAGAAATCATTGGTCAATCTCAAGGAGGGGGGGGATACATTGTTAAAAATATCATATCTATTTATCGTTGCCAACATTTTGTATAGTATTTATACAGTAATAGTATACAAGTTCTTTGTAAAAGTATATAGGGTAATATCCATTGTAAAATTAACTCATTATTTTTAATAAATAAATAAATTTTTCTCCAAATGACATTAAATGTAGCTTTTTAATGATACTGAATAGGCCTAAAAGGGACACTTTTACTGCCTAGGCATTAGTTAATTTTACAATGGATATTACCCTATATACTTTTACAAAGAACTTGTATACTATTACTGTATAAATACTATACAAAATGTTGGCAACGATAAATAGATATGATATTTTTAACAATGTATCCCCCCCTCCTTGAGATTGACCAATGATTTCTAAACTTTTAGAATTAGTACGGCAGATCTGATTTACTGTTAAACGCTACAAATGCCCCAATGCGAGAACATTAACCGTGTAAGTACTTAAATCATCCAGTAACGATATTACAGTTTCTAAAGGTATATTGGAGGGGCCATGTTGATCATAAATTCTAACGGCCTAACACGTGCACTGTCCAGTATCATGACAGATTAGTAGATCATCAATCATTTCATGCCCACGATAACAACTATGGTGCACTAATCTAATTGAAATATTTAAGCGAGGAAAACCGCCCGTCACACCGCAAATTCAATGAGGAATACACGGGAAAAATAAATCAAAATTGTGATTATTTTGCCATTTAAGTAGTATTAGTTTTTCACTACCCTCACAAGAAGAAAAGTAATATTAGACATCGACGTTGTATGGTCTATCGTAAAATTGGCTCGTATATTTGTGTAAGTAATTAATTACAGCAAATTTTTGTTTACTATATAACAGTGGACTAGGATCTTCATTGATTAAAATTTTAAGCGAGGCTAGGCCTATAACTCCTCTTAATTATTGATAAAACATTAGCTTAAAACTCGTACATTTTGTTCGTGTTGTGTGAGGGGTTTGAACCTGGGTCCCTCATTGTCGTGGTAGCCTGTATGGACCTGCCTGGTGTTGTGGTTGGTGGGAATGGCGGATAAGCGGGTTGTGGCTTTGTTCTGCTATGTTGAAGTAATTGTTGCTGGTGTTCGTGATGTAGTCTTGGATCGTTTCCATTTTAAGGCATCTGTGTAATGTGGTAGTACGTACAAACCATGGTGCGTTAGTTATTATTCGTAGCAATTTGTTTTGATATGTTTGTATTTTGCTTTTCCCCGTCATGAAGAATGTTGACCATGATGGGGCGGCATACAATAGTGCTGGTCTTATGCATAGTTTGTAGATAGTAACTTTGTTGCGGGTGTTTAGCTTGCTATTTCTATGTATTAGTGGATAGTACTGGTGTAGGAGCCTGTTTGCTTTGGTTAATGTTTGGGCCAGGTGTTCCTTCCAGATAAGCTTGGAGTCGAAGTGTAAACCCAGATATTTGGCTTTTTTGGACCATGTCAGTTGGGTGTTATTTAATATGATTTGCCTGGGTAGCCGTTTCCTAGATTTGGTGAATATAATTACGCGGTGATAAATTCGGTCTTATCTAAAAATGAAATTTTCTTCTGAAGAAAAAAGGGATATGTTAGGAATTTATTACAGTAGCAATAGAAATTCTATGACAGCTTTACAAAGATATTTTGAGGAGTATCCGGAAAGGGAGCAGCCACCACAAAAGATTTTTCAAAGACTTGATAGAAATTTAAGCGATTATGGCCAGCTTGGAAAGCCTCGACAAAAATATAGTAACCGTATTACAGAAGACGAAATTCAAAACGTTTTAGGCCAGGCATGAATCTAAGACCTAGTTCAAAGAGTTGAATCTTTGCACTCCAAATTCCACAAAGAACCGGATTGCATATTCCTAGCAGTGACGTACAATGCTGTTTTAATCAGGGTAGGCCAAAATTGCATTTACTACCAAACTGTACCTTTCGTAGCATTCAAGCATCTAAATTTCAAATTTTGTCACAAAATGTATTGTTGTTGTGGAAACAACACTGGCAGAAAATGAATAAAAATACATTATTTGTAAATGAGTTCAACACGGCGGTCTTTACATAAAAATTCTTTTATAAGATCGTCTTAAAAATGGGTTTTGCGTTTTAAATCCTGCAAAAGGTCGAGAGATTATTGTTAATAAGCATGTCTCTCCCTGTGTGTTTTGTAAATAGTTTTTTTTTTAATCCAGAAAAGGATCGTTCTGCAGACGAGCTGCTAGCCGAAATAGTAACAATTAACGCCTCCATATTTATTTTTTCCCAAAACCCGATGGCGCGAAGACCAGCAAAAGGTCGAAAACACTAATTATAAATTAATTAATTAAAATAATTAATCATCCACCTGATTGAACAAATGTTGCCAAAAACGTGGTCAATTATTATGTGAAATATGATGATAAGCTTACTGATTATTAAATATTATGAATCTATCATCAAAAATTATTTTAATTGTCACCAAAAAAAGCTTCTTATTTTATGATACCTTATCCGTTATAAACTAAACTAATTAATAATAAAAGTTATAAAGGCGTGTTTCATATTTTAAGCGAAGAAAGCGAAGTATGCTCCAAATTACGGTAAAACTGGAAGATTGGCACCAATACACTTACCAAACGCGTACTTTTTTAGCGCGGGCTGATAGATGAAGGAATGTCGAAGGTTGCGACGGGTTTATTTGTTACATCTCTTTCTACCCTACTGCCTACCGGCTCTCTCGCTTGCTTCCACTCGTACAAAAGCAGTGCTTTTGCCTTTGTATAAGACGCTAATATACAGCGAGATCTTTGCTTTTAGAACGGACATTACGGAATACTTATACAGGGATCTAGTTTACTATATAATAAGCAAAGAATGCGTAAGCAGCAGGCAGTAAAAGTCGTTCCTATGCAACGTTTCAGGTAATAATTTAAATCAAACTTGTAATTAAAATTGACCATGACGTTAGGTAAACACAAAATTATTGACTTTTTAATGAAAAAATGACACAAAACTGATTTAATTACACTACAACTATAAACTACAACAGAATATTTCTACTTATTACAAATATTTTTCGTGACTTGTGAACAATGATTTAATACAATTGAACTTTCTCCACTTCCCTCTTTTTTCGAAAAATTAACAATATTTTTATCCACACTAGTTGATACTACGGAAACGCCTGAAAATATTTTATTGCCGATGTTTGCCTTATTGGCTAGTGAATCCTCGATATAGCCCTCCGCGACCGCGGAGGACTTCCATCCCCCATGTTGCTTCAACATTGTTATAGCCCCACTAGAGTGCACCAGCAACGTGGCCGAAGTTCTGCGAAAGCAGTGCCCAGTATACTCTCTCGCATTGGCTAGTCCCAGAAAATTAGCAATTTCTTTTGGTATTTTACCAAACTTGTGAATTCCAATGAATTGTTGATGTGCTTTACCGTTCGCATACTTATAGAAGAAACGCCGATTATTCAAGTTCGAAGGTCTGGAGGCTGCATATTTTCTGTAAATATTTAAATATTCTGTTACCACAAAAGATCTTGATCTTTTCGTCTTCGTATTTGGTAGCATAATTAGCAATTTGTCTCCCATATCATCCGTTTTCATTTCCAAAAGCTCATCACATCTACAAGCTCCAGCGACTCCAATAATAAGTACAACCTAAAAGGAAATATGAATTGAAAAATAGTTATTTAATTCATAATAAATAATTTTCACTTCACCTTCGTGCTTAAATACAGTTCATCTGGGGCCTCTGATAAAAATTTCTCAACTTCTTCTCTTTCAAACACTCGGGATTTTCTTGCATGGAAACCATCTGACTGCCGTTTCAAAAAAGCTCGTAACTTTAGATATTTTGACAAATCAACGTTTTTTTTTGTTTAGGGTAGCTTTCAACATCGAATAGGTAGACCATAATGTTGAGGCCTTCATTTGCTTCAAAAGATCGGAAAAATAGGCAATCAGCACATTTTCAGAGAAAGATCCTACATTGTTCTTCTGCCTATATTCCATGAATCTGCGGTATGTCAGTTCATATACAGTTCTCGACTTCTCCGGTAGTAGATTCAATTCCACGTCTCGCGCTTGGTCTCTTATCTCAGGTGGTGTTAGTGACAATGACACTGAAGTAAACAAAGCAATCCACCAAATGTTATCAGCGGTAAACATAGTAACGAAAAGCCAGTTACCTTTAATGAAACGCAATAATTATTAAAATAAATATAAAAAAGACTATTTTTCGTGAAATTGGAGCAAATTTGGAGAAAAAATTATATGTTTCACACGGCACAAAAGCAGATTTAATGCCACGGCTGGTGTTTCATAGCCGAGGCGTAGCCGTAGCCGATGCATAGCTACATTCGAATTAAATTAATAGTATCAATTCGAGCATAATTATTTTCTAAGGGCTAAAATGGTAGCTGTATTGGTACATTAATATTTAATATTGTCGAAAAACTTTCCTCCTGGTTTTATTTTTATTTTTGGTGAAGAGCCCCTTCACCTGACGAGCCGCCACTGTTCAGTAAAATTAAAATAAGAATTAAATTTTCTTCCATTTTTTTTTTGTTCCATTATGACATCATATTGCGAGACGAGAAACACTCATTTTACCAGCTTCAACTTATATCACTTTTTGTTGTACCTTTACCAAGCAAATCGGGAAACAATCCAATTTCTATACAATATGTAAATTGGATTATACTTATAGAGATTGATCAAAAAACATAAAGTACCGACTACAGGTTTTTAAAAGTAACACAGCTTGATATTTGATATAAATTCCTTTGTAACATAAAATGTCTTATATATACTGCAAGCACGAATTGGTATTCTGGTATGACTAAGGTGACCATACGTCCCGCTTTGGGCGGGACAGTCCCGCTATCAGGCTCTATGTCCCGCTGTCCCCCACGTTAGCAAAAATGTCCGAACAGACCCGAACAGACCAAACGATTGTGCTTCTAATTAATTCAAACCTGTTTTAAGCAAAAATTGAGATGTGCTCATAGGAAATCTCAGGCTATTGTTGTAAATGTGCTGGCACCTATGGCGACGGATGAATTGAAAGAGCACCTTCGTGAAACCCACTTCATAACTTTATTAACAGATGCTTCAAATCATGGCTCGATAAAATTATTCCCCGTTTTGATTCGCTATTTTTTATTATATGAAGGCGTGAAAGTCAAGATTTTATAGAGTTTCGAGAGCAACTATGAGAAACATCGGATATAATTGTCGATTATTTGAAAGAAGTATTATCTTGCAATGATTTGAATAAGAAAATTGTGGCATTTTGTGGTGACATTACGAACTGCAATTTTGGAGGAAAAAATAGAAAAGTGAACAAACCCTAACTTTGGGCGTGGCACCGAAAATTTTTCGCGGCGCTTTTTTTAGGGTACTCCAGACAAAAATGTGCTACTTACGCCCACTGAGCAACATATTTCCTGAGTAACTCTTAGTACAAAGTAACCCGTAACATTACATGGAAGGTCAGTGAATAGGTACATGATAGATTTAAAACATACATGGTCATAGAGATTCAAAGTTTAATTACGTTTCCTGTTTTTTTTTTACTTGGAAAACCGGGGCCTTTTATTACCAACGAAAGTTATGGTAAATTTACATACAAAATTTTTACCGTGTAAATTGTGTGCATAATATTAGCGTTACTTCCTTCAAACAATGAGATTGTCGATCGAAATTGTTTCAATTCCCCAAACAACCTGGTATATACATAGTACAAAACTAGTTGAAAATAATAGAATTCTGAATGTAACACATACCTGTAATTCAGCAAGCGACAAGGGCATTTGTATCTTGCACAAACAACTACGAACATTATCGAATATTTATGCAAATACTTGCCGGAAAATAAAAATGTACAGAAGGAAAAGCATCAGAAAATATCAGCCTTCACTAGCAGTGGTAGAAAAATGCAATATTGTGGTTAAGGTTTCTCATAAATAAGAAGTAATTTCAATGGAAGAAATTTTGGCTTGGGGTGACAGTAACCAAGTCGAATTTAATGCTAAGAAAACCCAGGCAGCAGTCTTCTCCAAAAAGGTTAACATTGCAGAACCGAATATAGTCATGGCAGGACACGCAATTCCCCTGGCACCGTCTATTAATTTGCTGGGGGTCAATCTGGGAGGTAATATGTCTTGGCATGATCACGTTGCCGCAATTGCCAAAACAGCTGCACAGAAACTTGGTGTACTTTTCCGCACCAAAAGGTTGTACACACCTCATCAACTTTTGACACTCTACAAAGCCCAGATTCGACCATCATTAGAATATTGCTCTCATGTCTGGAGCTCTGCACCCAAGCACACCCTTCGGCTACTGGATTCCATTCAAAGGAGAGCCGTTCGTCTGATCGGCGACCCCGAGCTGACCAAGACCCTCGATAGCCTGGAGCATCGAAGACAGGTTGGTGATTTGGCTCTCTTTTACAGATATTTCCATGGCAGGTGTTCCACTGACATTGCCCACTTGATTCCACCTAGAGCAATGCAAAACAGAAATACACGGCGACCTACTGCCGCTCATCCATATGTTGTTCAGCTTAGTACTCCTCGAAATTCATTGTTCAAGAATTCTTTCATCTGGAGAACGTCATCTTTGTGGAATGATCTTCCTGAGGTCGTGATTCCCAATGAATACAATCTTCAACGTTTCAAGACCAACGTTAATCGCTTTTTTCGCACTCGTACCGCTCCCAGAGCGCCTTAAAGGATTTTTCCTACAGTGCAGGTGTTTTATCATAAAAAAAAAAAAATACCATACAGATGTAATCAAACCTTGCCTGAATTAAATTATACATTTTAACATAAATTTTTGAATTTCAATATTTAAAGAACGACGGATCAGTGCAAAAATGAAGCAACCATTTTTGGAGACGAACTAATATTTGTCTCCATTTTCGATCGATTTCAGACACAGGATATTGTATTATTTTATGCAATAAAAGACGGCGCGCTCCGAAGTCACGTCGGTTCTTACGTAGCGAATGAATCATAGTGCACCTATCTACACACAGGCGTAGTTAGTGGGGTAAAATATAAATTGGCACTTCAAAAAAAAAAGTATTGTAGAAGTTAATTTCTATAGGAAGAGAAGTTATTAGGGACCGCAGGGGATGTATTTTTTTTTAAAGTCACTTTCGCTTAGAGAAATAAAAGCTTTAGCCCCCTCCCTAATGTATATAAATCGCAGTTATAATATAAAAAAATAATATAAACCCATTAGTAAAATACAGAAGAAGAATTTCCTTTCATTTCGTCAGATCCATCCCTAGACGCGTTCGAATCCGATGAAATAAGGATAACTCAAAGCTGCTTATGCAGCACTTGGTGGGACACACCGGTAAGATGTGGCACGGAGCGCCATCTGTATCGTTATTAGACACTCTTGAGCATACCAGCACCTCTAACAAACTTATAGAAATAAGTAAAAAATGTTAAGAGGAAAACACCTGTAAAGACATTCGTCACAATTACAGGAGTCCCGCTAGGCAGCGCCAACTCGTATCGGTTTATTAAACCGAAAATAATTTGTACAGAAAAAGAATTTCCTTTCATTTCGTCAGATCCATCCCTGGACGCGTTTCGCCATATCATGGCTGATCAGTAAAATGTTTTTAATACATTTTCAATTAAACAAGCCAGGAAACGATGCCCCGTTTCACGCTGGTATGGAAGGCTCTTAAACCAGCCTTTCCCAAAGTGGGCGATAACGCCCCCTTGTGGGCGCTGCAGGCCTAAAGGGGGGCGGTAAGAGACCCAGAAAAAAATGGGAGCATTTGTTGTTTCATACTGAAGTTCGTTGGCTATCAAGAGGCAATTGTCCGACTCGATTTTACAACCTGTTTGACTCTCTGATAGAGTTCTTAGAAACTAAAGATACAGAATTGCGCAACAAGCTCATTACATCAAAGAATGATATAGCTTACATGACAGACCTGTATAAAGTGTTCAACGACATGAATCTATAACTGTAAAGCGATGAACTTAATTTAATTAAAACAAAAAATGTCGTTGCTGCTTTCGCAGCCAAACTGCTTCTACATAAAAAGAATTTGGGCAGAATTAAACAGCATCAGATTCATCTTTTATATTAATTTTTATATAACAATCGATTATGTTTTATTTTGAATAAAAGATACTCTGTCTGAATACTATAAATTTACATTTCAATAATCATTCTCATTGGCAGGTGTAGCCCGTAAGAGTTAACTTGAGACCTGAGCGCCGTTGTTGTACTATCTACTGCGCTCAGGTCTCAAGTTTACTCTTGCGGGTTATAGTAAAAGTCTCGTTTAGAATGAATGTTAATGTTAATCTTCGCTAATATAGCTCACAATAAACAATTAATTTAATTTGAAGTTATAGTGGTTTTTAAGTAGGTGAAAAAATGGGGGCGCTAAAAAATATAAAATTTAACTTTTTGTTGCTAAATCCCCTGACATAATTTAATGTCAGGGGATTTGTAAAACTAAAATATAAAAAGGATATTTTCTTCTTTAAATAATGGTTTTTGGACCACTGTTCAGCCGTTGAACCAAAGCAGTGAAGTGTTTACTCGTTTTGTTGTTTCTCCAAAGAGAAACTCTATTTTCTTTCCATTAGACAAGTGCTTTATTTAACAATACAATCAGGTTTTATCTGCGGAATAACGGTGCATTTGTGTACCAAATTGATAACAAAAAGAAGATGCAATTTGGGTCGCTACGTGGCAATGCTGCTTGCTTTTGTTGTTAAATAAATCGGCGATGGGGATTTATATTGGGATTTATGCGCTGTTATATAATAAATTATTGATATTTTATATTATTGTGAATTTTTTTTTAGAATTTTCAATATGAAAGAATAGTATTTATTCTTGGCAGATTGAAATGTTTTTGGAATAAACATGAAAACAAATGGAATTTAAAAACTTACTGTATTTTGTTTTGTTATTTTACTATCTCCAAATTCAATGGTCCAAAATGTATTTCCATCTAAAAAGATTTTTATTTTGAAAATCTGATGGAACCAAATCTAAATCTAAATAGGGTGCATGAGAAAGGAGTTAGTTTAGCTAATTTCGGTGGTGCGTTGTCCTGATAAAACAACAGGCGAGGCTTATGGTTTATGTTTGACCGTAGAATCTAAAACTGTCATTTAAAAAGATTTTTTTATTTTTAAGATATGAACTATCAAATTTTGAAAAATTTGTATCAATTCTAGTTTAATACGTCTAGAATGCCATGAACGAGTAACACCTTCATAATGGTGAATAGATAGATAAGCATTTATTTCAAAACAAATTTGTAAAATTTACAAAGTTTGAAATACATCAAAAAAAATGTTACAAGAATATATATTATAAATCATACAAACAACAATAAATTGTAAAATACACTTAATGTGTACCAGGTACCTAATCACAAATTTTGTTTTTTATAATCAAGATATTCTTGAATCGTATAAGGTTTAATATTATTAATATAAACAAATAGTTCTTTTTTGAAATTATTTATACACTTTATGCTGTGGCAAAATATTGACAAAGGTGATAGCAACATAGTGACAGCTGTGCTCAGTCAATGTTAAAGAGTGTTTTGGAAAATTATAATCAAAAAGTTTACCTCTCGTATCAGGTGTGTGTTCTTTTTTTAAATGGGCGAATTTACCTTGATTCTTTCTAAAAAACAAAATGCATTTATGAATCTAAATATCCGGAGTTGTTAACAATTTTTGCATCTTAAATACTCCACGACAATTCTGAATATAACTCCTGTTTAGTAGAATTCTTAAAGCTTTCTTTTGATAGATAAAGACTTTTTCTAAACCCGATGTGTGACCCCAGAATATTATATCGAAACGCAGTAAGGATAAAAAGTTGCTATGATATATCATACAAATACAAAAGTTTAGATATCTAGACACTATTCTTAGCATATAACATAATGTGACAAGGTTTCTACAAAGGACGTCTGTATGGGTATTCCATTTAAGTTTTGCATCGATGTGCATACCCAAAAATTTGCAAGTCTCAACAATATCAACATTGGAACTATCTATAGTGATACAATCAGGAGTATCTTTCTTATTTCTAGATGTCCTAAAAATTAAGCATTGGGTTTTTCTGTATTGAGAATAAGGCCATTGTCGTGGAACCACTTTTTTACTATTAAAAATTGTTCTTTCGAGATACTTACTAAATCAATGATATTTTTTTTTCTTATTAGTATATTGGTGTCCTCGGCATAATTTACGAATATGGTGATGCATTAAAATAACATCTCAAACGTGTTGGAAAATAAAGTTTCGATATGTCTAGAGTGTCTTTTAATTTCCAAGGCATTCTAGATTTATTAAACTAGAATGAATACAGTTTCTTAAAAATTTGATTGCACATATCTTAAAAACGGTTTGAGCTAATATAGACAAACTATAGATTTTTGGGATCAGGAAAGAAAGAAATTTCATAAAAATAAAAAATATACAGAGTGTTCTGTTAAAAATACATAACATAACTTAACGCCCCAGTTCCCTTGATTTAAGCTAAATCTCTTTTTAAATGGCAATTTTAGATTCAACGGTCAAAAATAAACAAGATGGCTACATTGGTTTTAACAAAAATACAGGGTACTCAAAAAATAGGCCCCTGTTCAGTCCAGATTAGAGGACCCTGTACACTGTAAATAAACAGGGTGGTTTCTAAGTTAATACTTCTTTTTTAGCTGTGTATAGAAGGCATTAAAATAAACAACATTTTCAAATACCTTTTTTTTACTTAAAAATAAGGTACTTACATTCATTTATTACACTATGGATCAAATACGGTCTTGCCTAATAAATCCCTAAGCAGCAGCCGCACTTTGACGGCACTCGCCGTAAATTAGCATCATATCTACTAGTTCATTGTTTTCAAACTTTACCATTTTCACGTGTCACAAATTTTAATTAACTTGCGTCAGAAAAACACACCGCGGCGGATTGCCAAATACCTGAAATTGCATGAGTAATATGACAAACAATATAAAGTATAGCAGGCTATATTTTGATGACCAGGCCCACACTTGGATTTTTTACTTCTGTATCTCGCGTATTTTTTTGAAAAAAGGTATTTAAAAATGTTGTTTATTTTAATGCCTTCTACTGTATAATAAATAATTGTTAATAACACGTAATTTATAAGTGATTTTGCTTACCAATAAATAATTCGGTATTATTGGAAAACATATCCAATCTAATATAATATTATTTAGTAATTTACCTCTAAATAATTAATGGACCAATAACATTAGGCCAATTTTAGCATTATACGAAATTGTTTCCGTGCAAATATATAATGGATTTAAATTTGCTTTGTATTTCGCAAATATTGAATATCGAGGTTGGAGCGGCGATTATTCAGAGGAAGTAGTAAAAGTGCCTCCAAGAAGAAAGATACAACATTCAATTTATTTTTATTTGGGAATAAATAAAAAACATGAAGTCTTCCTCCACTGGTTTATAAACCAGTTGAGGAAGATTTCATGTTTTTTATTTATTCCCATAAATTAACTCCACTTTAAGAATGGACTACTTCTTCAAAATTATTTTTATTTATTAAGAGGATCCGATTAATAATTCTAAATTCTTCCTCAAAGTTACCATCTCCATGCGAAATTATATCTACACTGTAAAAAATAATGGTAAAATTTCATAATATTTACTGTATATTTTACGCTATTTAATCATGAATTATTTTTTTCACTATATATATTTATTTTTCACTATGTAGAATCTATATAAGTCCAGATCAACAGGTGACCTTCTGGCATATGTCACCCATCTTTGGAGCAACACCATCGAACATCATGGAGAATCCCGGGCTGTTGCACTGGACATCTCTAGGGCTTTTGATCGTGTTTGGCACGATGGACTTCTAAGTAAATTGCGATCCTACGGTATGCCTAATGGATTTTGTTTATGGTTAACCAGCTTCCTTAAGAACCGTTCTCTGCAAGTGGCGGTTGACGGGTTTCTCTCAGACACCTTCACCATCAATGCCGGTGTTCCTCAAGGGTCCATATTGTCGCCTACCCTCTTTTTACTGTATATTAACGACCTTCTAGTGAAAACCCAAAATCCAATTTATAGCTTTGCCGATGACAGCACACTTGTCTCATCTTTTACCTTGACTCCCCAAACATCCGCTGCCGACGCACATCTTCGCAGGCAGCATGAAGTATTGCGCCTCAACAAGGACCTGGAAGAAATTTTGGCTTGGGGTGACAGTAACCAAGTCGAATTTAATGCTAAGAAAACCCAGGCAGCAGTCTTCTCCAAAAAGGTTAACATTGCAGAACCGGATATAGTCATGGCAGGACACGCAATTCCCCTGGCACCGTCTATTAATTTGCTGGGGGTCAATCTGGGAGGTAATATGTCTTGGCATGATCACGTTGCCGCAATTGCCAAGACAGCTGCACAGAAACTTGGTGTACTTTTCCGCACTAAAAGGTTGTACACACCTCATCAACTTTTGACACTCTACAAAGCCCAGATTCGACCATCTTTAGAATATTGCTCTCATGTCTGGAGCTCTGCACCCAAGCACACCCTTCGGCTACTGGATTCCATTCAAAGGAGAGCCGTTCGTCTGATCGGCGACCCCGAGCTGACCAAGACCCTCGATAGCCTGGAGCATCGAAGACAGGTTGGTGATTTGGCTCTCTTTTACAGATATTTCCATGGCAGGTGTTCGACTGACATTGCCCACTTGATTCCACCTAGAGCAATGCAAAACAGAAATACACGGCGAACCACTGCCGCTCATCCATATGTTGTTCAGCTTAGTACTCCTCGAACTCCATTGTTCAAGAATTCTTTCATCTGGAGAACGTCATCTTTGTGGAATGATCTTCCTGAGGTCGTGTTTCCCAATGAATACAATCTTCAACGTTTCAAGACCAACGTTAATCGCTTTTTTCGCACTCGCACCGCTCCCAGAGCGCCTTAAAGGATTTTTCCTACAGTGCAGGTGTTTTATCATAAAAAAAAAAAATATTTCCATAGGTAATCACTGCAGTGGCTCAGAGATGAGTTACTGGGATTCGACCGTGGCGGTCCGAGTTTAATCCTCGGAGTGGGCATACGCACAATAAAAAAAACCATCCTAAATAGAATGTCTCTTATATTTTTACTGCAATGAATGGGGCGTCTCAAGTTCAGTAAGTTCCCAAATTTTAAAAATTTTATCTTTACTGAGATATGACACCCAGCATTTTCAAAAAAATAAAATTAAATAATTATTTTAATATTTTAGCCTGAGCAATTGAAAATTTTTTAAATAAAAAGTTTTCAAACATAAATCGAATCCCGACATCTGTTTAAAATCAAGCTTTGTTATAGTTTTTTTTATAATTATACTCTATTTCAGAAAGGTATATAGTAATAAAAGCTCATTAGGTATGCACAGGGACTATAGAGTGACGCAACGAATATTTAAACCACTTTTATAATAAGGCATTGATTTCATTGCAAAATTCTTTATTTTCATCAAGTGCAGGTAGTACCACCCGGGTTTGGGTCAATTTATGGGTTTTGCCTATTGTTATCCATTCACAAACACTGAAAATGGTGTGACAAAGGGGCGCATTATGTACATAGTATTAGGTACACTTATTTTTTATTAAATATTATAAAAAAAATACAAAATATACATTATACAGAAATTAAATTATAAAAAAATCATAATATTCTTCGTCATCTGAGGAACTATCATCTCCTCTTAACGTTATAATTTACCGGTCGACGGTCCGATCGATCAGGTGGTCAAGATCCCACATTTTCTCCTCTTCCTTAATGACATGATGGAATGCTTTTCGCCAGTTCTCTGATGTCACTTCTTTAATGGCTTGATCAAACAGTAGCTTAACCTCTTTCATTTTGAATGTAGTGTTGTGTCTTGCTTCAAATCCTTTCACTTGCGCCCATATAAGTTCTATAGGATTTAGTTTGCAATGATATGGCGGTGTGCGCAGCACAGTTACACTGTGTTTTAGCTATATCTTCCACGGCATATTCATAAAACGTGTAAATTTGCTATACCTAGCTAATCATTACTTCTTTATCAAATTATCTTTAAATTCAATACTTTTGGTGGTTAACTAGTCGATAATTTCTTGTGTCTCCAAGGTCCCATAAACGCAAAATGTAACTTTATAATCTACTACCTAACTAATCCCTACACAATATTTCGATTTTGACACTTCAGGCCAGAAAACATACCTTTCCTAATCTTCTTACGCAGTTACTTAAAATTTTAATATTACAAACAATACTATTTTATCTTAATACCCATTCACCTAGTTCTCTAAAATGTTTGGTTCATCATCATAAGTAATTTAATGCACAAACTTTACCTGCGCCTATGGCCGACACCGAAATTAAGCTGAAGTGGAAGGAATTTCGCATTACTCCACACCTTTCTGAAATACCCTCTAGTAACAATATGACCTTCAGTTAAAGAGGACAGGTCTCTGGACAGGTTATCCCGACAATACGGTAATGAAAGCGAACCGAGATGACTATGGTGGTCGCCTCCTAGACTTTAATTAGTTTTAGTTTTTTTTAAAATATATAAAAATAAATAAATCTGTTTTTTATATTGTTTCCTAACAAAAAATATATAGCCATATTTTTGTAATTTTATCCAACCAAAAAATAAATGTATTTGAAAATAAAAACGCTTACGGTTATTATGGAACAATATTAATATTTGGTTTACGTAACCTATTTTCCAGCTGATACGTGTACTGGATTGTTTTTTTTAATCAAGAATTTTATTAAAATATTACATAAAAAATATAATCTGGATATTTAGTAAATATTTGTTATTTAATCATCTAAATATGTCTGAAATTATCTATACGTATAAAAATATAGTTGATATGTTATTTTTACATTATAGGACCACCTACTAATATCGTGGTTAAATCAATTCCAAGGTCTTCTAAATTATTAAGATTTCTGGGAATTTCTTAGTGGAAAATAAGGTTATTTGGAAATAACTCAAAAACGAATAAAGATATCAAAACTCGGTTTTCGCTAAAACGTAGATATTTTTATTAAGAAAAACTGAAACTTTTATCATAGCGCTCTCTGTAAAATAAAATACGAATTAGCGACCATCAACAAAATTACTTTCTTATTAGGCATAGAAATATTTTTCAAACAAGCCCAAATTTATTAAAATTATATAAAAGCTGTAAAGCATACAGTACTTTAAGATCCGGTTGTACCACAAGAGCTTAAGTACAAATTTTGTAAAGCTCTACTTAAAGTTGAACTTGGTTCAAAAAGGTATTTCTGTTGTATAATCACTTCCTAACCACAGATCTGCACAGGTGGGATCAATAATTAAATTACCATGCTGGCAATGGTTATGCTGTCAAAAAACAATCAAACTTTATTTTTTGTCAAAGTTTGGGGTATTTACAATTTGCAGCTACTTTTTCCATGTATTCTAACACAAAACTATATGCAAATTTTACTTTCAAAGAAGAACGCATGCTATTAACTTTTGTTAAGGAGTGTAATGGTACTTTGGAAAATAAAAAAAACAGATAATATTACCTACTAATAAAAAAAAATATAGAATGTTAGAAAAATATTGAGACTAAATTTAATTACGAAAATTTGAATATGATCAGGTTTTCTATAGTTCGTAGTACATCCATAAAATCTTCATCATCCGTATATCGTCTAATAAATCCAGAAAGAGTTTAACCTCATCATTCGCATTCATAACTTTAAAATATTATCACCACAAATTTTAAAGTCAAAAATAATTTTTTATAAGATTATTGGGTAATATTATTTCATCAGTCATTGATAACTTAGTTTAAGCCTAAAAACTTACAACCTACAACTTGCCTGAAAATTGAAAGCTCAGCAGAACCGAGTTCAACTTTAACTAAAACTTTACAAAACTCGTACTTAAGTTCTTATTGTACAACCGGATCTTAGTAATCACTTATTCGCCAGGTTCCCCCAGCCTATTTGGAGATACAAAAAAAATCCTTAGAATCAAACGGCGCGCCGCGAATGGATAGGCTTACCATTCCTGATATCAAAACAGTACCTTAATGATGCTATTTTTCTAATAACTTGAATTTTGTATTTTGTCCCATCAGTTACGCCCTCTAGCGTAGAACTTTTAAAATAATTTCCAGTACTTTCTTTTTGCCGAAAATGTATGACCAATACTTTCCGAGATACAGCCGCTGGCCGACCTTAACGGGACACCCGGTATAGTAAAAAAAATATCAAATCATAAAAGCTTTATTGTCTAAGACAATGTCTCGTTGACAAAGCAAAAAAAAAGTTTTACAAGTATGTAATACTCTTATATTTTAAAATTAAAAAAAAAAAAATAGAAACTACGGTAACATTTTAAGGGACGTACTACATATAGTTCTAAAAGTCGTGTCATTAGTCAAACAAATAATGTAAAATCAACACTAAAAAGTACAATGGGAAAAATTTACGCTGTAAAATAAATAATACTATATCTATCCAGTGCCTAAAGGTCAATAGTATTATCAAAACATTCGCACAGTGTGTTTTAGTTATAAAAATATTCTTAAGTTTCCCCCGGAATTTTCTTTCACACTGGATATTTTTTAATCCTTCTGGGAGGTGGTTGAAGATTCTTTTACTGATAAAAAATACTCTTATATACCTGAGTAGATGTAGGTATAGGTAAATTAAGATTAAACGCTTGACGCGTATTGTATGCCGAGGCCGCTCCCAATTCTTCCCTATGGTTTCGATAGACCAAACAGGATGACTCTAACAAAAACAATCAAAGTTAAAATTCTATTATTAACAAAAAAGGGCCTACACCAGTCTCTAAATCCAATCCTGAACATATACCGCAAAGCTCTTTTCTGTAAAACAAACATATAATTAAACAAATACTGAGAGCAACTACCCCAAACGGGACTCTTTCAACGCAAAATATGCATTTCGAACTATGGATCCATCCAGCTCGTCGGCAATAACTCTTATGGCAAAACAGCCTGAAGCAACTTTCTTCTTCTTCCTAAGTTGCAAGACATGCTAATCAAACTTGAGTATATTATCGATATACAGCCCTAAAAATTTAGTTTCGCTTTGCTCTGCAATAGGTTGTCGTGCTATGGAAATTAAAATTTAAACTGTTAAATATTTGTTTTTGAAATATTAAACGACAATCCATTTGCATCTATCCAATCCTTAATCTTCTGTAGATCTTTAGAAATATTCAATTCTAATTGTTCAGTGTCCCTGTCTATCCATAAAATTGTGGCGTCATCAGCGAACAACTTAAGAAAACCCTTGATATCAACCTTAGTAAGATCATTAATGTAAATCAAAAAAAGCAGTGGCCCCAAAACAGAGCTCTGCGGTACGCCATAATTCCTGGCGCATTATTTATTACCGACCACCCTATAGATATTCTAAATCGTATTTCATATAGACTTGAAAATGTCATCAACCTTATTAATGGCAAATTGCTGTTTGATATTTCCGTTTGCTCTAATAACAATTGCATGACATGATATGTCTTAACAGCTAATCCGCCACATAGAAACAGCTTCACTCCATAGGCATAGATCGTATTCAAGTCTGTATATTATTTAATTGCGGGTGGATATTCCATTTCAAAGCTACAAATTTAATGAGCAACATAGAAGTAGCACAGTATTTGAAATTAGATTATTTTGGGGTGCGAAATTTAATACGTGGCAAGAAATAAATGCCAGACATTTAAAATCAGCCACTATTGTTAAGTTTGTTTATATTATTGCAAGCGGGGTTAATAAAATTATGAGGAGCTTGTTTGACATGGTCAGTATTTTGCCACAACTGTTTTTCTACTACTATGCGTAAAATATGTTTTCCTACGATCGTGGGGAAAAGTTACTTTTCGGCACGATTTATCGTGCGGAAAGTACCACTTTTCCGCACGATTTTACTTTCCCGCACAATTTTTACTTTACCACAATATTTTTGAAATCGTGCGGAATAGTAACTTTTCAGGACTACTAGCACTAGTAACTTTTTCGCACGATTTGTTAAATTAATGAATACCTTATATCTAAAACACTCAATAAAGTGAAATACTTGTAAAATAAATATTTTTTTTGTCAGAAGCTCAATAATTTTTGTAATTACAGTATATTATCACGAACCTAATTGACGTTTATCTGAGAACTATATCGATCGTAGGAAAACTTTTGTACCTAACACATACGAAAAGTGTCTTTTTCGCCCTTGACGGCTTGCCCGAACTCCGCTTCGCGTCGTTCGTGCAACTGACGTCGCGTGCGGAAAAGTACCACTTTCCGCACTTGTTGGGTAAATAACTATTTCTACTCCCACATGGAAATTTGCTGTTTCCTTTATGCGTGATTGGAAAAGTGGGCTATTCCGGCTAACTGAACGGATATGATTTTATATCCATCCTAGTTAAGATATGAAAATAACCAATCACAGTGGTCAATTATGAAGAAACCAAATTTACATGTTGTAAATTTGACACTTGACAGAAGTGAGGTTAAAAATATGCTTCAAAAATATGTCAATGAAGTTTGTTCTTTTTTAATTAAAAAAAAAAATTATTCCAGAGTCTATGCATACACAATTTTTCCTAAAGAGTGCACGACATAGTGCGAAAATTAAAGGTATACCTAATACTAAAATATATTTCTACCGAACTATTGTTATTTTCTGACCGAACTTAAGATTTGTGTACAGATGCACTTTCTTATTTCAAAAATCTCCAGTTTTCCACTTATTTCTAGACAACTACTACAAGATTTAATGCATAAAATGTACTATATACCTACAAAATGACCATTTTTTACTAACCTTGGTTGGTTTTTTGACATGCAAATATTTCGATTTAATTTTTGTCTAATCGAGCTTAAAACTTTTAATATACGCAACAGATATGGAAAAATAACTGGTAAATCTCTCTTAAATAGTGGACTTGTCCGCATAATCTGCAGTACTGTCACTTTGGTACTTCGAGTGCCTATTCTGGACCAATGAATGTGCTTTCTGAGTCTTTCCTCGCAAGTTCATCGGCTTTTTTATTTCCTGTAATACCTTCGTGTCCTGGTACCCACTGCAGTATTAAGGTTACCTTTTTAGATATAAGCGATCTAAGGACTGCTTGACTCTCAGAATATATATGGATCCGCGGTAAGCCCTCCCCATTGAACAATTTTTAGGTAATTAAAAAATTATTACCTTTATAGGAATGCGAAATGAACTAGAGAAGGTTTCTTTTTGTTTTTTTTTATAGAAACATTTTTACTTAAGAAATATAATACAGCTATTGTTTCACCCCTTTAACCCAGTTTTTTTTTCCTCGTTTTTTTTCACTAACAAAAAAGCGGTGCAATTGTTTTTGAAACAGCTAAGACTCGACAGGACTGCTTATTAAGCGAACGTTCTACTTCCCTTGACTAAAAAAGCAAATTGTTATCCACTGCCTTCGCAAACAGCAAAACACCTGGGGGAAATATGAAAGATAAATAAAATATAAGATTCCCGCTCAGTGCAGCATAAAGAAAAGGAAATTCATGGGGATAAGGAGAGGTAGTATTAGCTTTGAATTTAAAACTATAAACAAATCCTTAACTGTAGACAGTTTTTTTTTCGTCTTATGTGGAGACCTATTTTTATGAAGGGTCGACGATCGTTTTTGGGTTTTTTTCCAATAGCAACTTGTACTACAGAATTCTAGGGATAGGCTTTGGTCAACAGCCGCGAACAATTAATATTTGCATGGGTAACACTGTGTGGAATGGCACTTTGGAGCTAACACCCTTCTGTGTGTCACATTTTTGAAACAAACAAACTTAAAAACTCATGACTCCCCGGTGTGCGATGGCGCAATTGTGCTGACACAGTGTGTTGACATCATCAGCAGTGTCGTAGTCATTGTATCGACACCTTAAATTTAAAGTGTTACCCATGCTTAAACTAATACCTGCTAGTAGTGGGTCGTTATCTATGGTACTGCTACTTTAAATAGTAGTTTGTGTAACAAGAGTGAATATGATATCCATATCGCACGAGGAAGTAAATTCAAACTTCCGAACACAATATGGACAATCCACTCGAGTTGTACAGTATATTTTTTCTACGACTTAGCTTCCGAACTTTATGCTAAGAATTTTAAAAAATGATTTAGATTAGGCATCATAACTTTTCTTTTAAGTTGGCCATGAACTTGTGAGAACGGTAATAAGAAACAATTGAACAAAAATTCATTTTGATGGCAAACCCAACCAAACACTGTAACATATTTATCGATTTGGGTAAAATCTTATATTTAAACCAACTCACTTTTGAATATATGTCTTTCTCACATTCAGCTTTTTGCAGAATAACAGACAAAAAGCGATATAAATGTATTAATAAAAACGAACAATTTATTTTCTCAATCGTAGGTGTTTTGATTACTTGTTTTACTGAATTGCACACAAGAAAAAAAGGTTTACCGGGTTTATTTCTGCTTTCGTAAGAATTATAACTCCGAAAGTACAACAAAATAGCTGTAGAATTCGTTTTAAACAGTTAAAAATGGATTATGTGCATTAATATGAATTTTTAATGTTCGCTATGGTCAAATTTTTCAAAATAATCGCCAATTTACAAACTAGCAACACTGTTAACGTGGCAAGGGAAGTGGCAACAGTGTAAGTAGATATCTAGAAATAACCTTAAAAATTTTAGTGAAAAATGGATTTTTTTTCTAGAAATCTTATAATTTCGTCTGTTTTATCAGGTTATCTTTAAGTTCCACCATTTAAGGAAGAATTACCAGTTAATTTTCTATGTTTGTTTTTTATAATAAAAGTTTTAAGATCAATGGATCAATATATAATATTTATAATAATATAAAAAAATAACCAAGATGAGTAAGAAACCGTTCATTTGATAGGTATATAGTACATTTTATGCAAAACTTGTAGTAATTGTCGAGAAATGAGTGGAAATAAAGATATTTTTGAAATAAGAAAGTGGGTCTGTGTGCACAGTTTTAGTTCGATCAGAAAATAACAATAATTTGGTAGAAATATATTTTGATATTAATTTTGTTATTATACCTTCAATTTTTGCACCATTTCGTGTACTCTTTAGGAAAATATTGTGTATACATAGACATCTGGGATAAATGTTTTGATTTAAATTTAAAAAGCACAAATTTCATCTAACAGATTTGCATATTTTTGAAGCATATTGTTAACCTAACTTCTCTCAACTGTCAGAAAACGAGTTTACAACATGTAAATTTGGCTTCTCTGTAATTGACTACTGTGATTGGTCAGTTTCATATCCTAACTAGGATGAATATGAAATTTTGCCACACAGTTAACTGGAATAGCCTACTTTACCCGCCACTTAAGTGTAAAGGAAACAGCAAATTTCCATGTGAGAGTAGAAAAACGATATTTTTTAATACTGTCGTGTCGCGCTCCACTTCATAAACGCAAGCACATTATATTCGGACTAAATTTTCCAGGAGGTGGCATCAAATTAAGTCATTATTTTACACTTCTGAATGAATCTTACAAATACATATGATTAACGTAAAGTTACATAATTTCTCAAATTGGGGACGGCTATTTTAATGAATATCACGAATTGTACGCTATATTTCATCGAATTTTAAAATCAATCTCACCAAGGCTACTAAATTATTAGTAAGAAGAGTTCGTAAACACGCTGCCCGGTCAAGGGCGTCGCGTCGGGACCGAACATAAATCATTTTGTTTAAGAGTTGGAGACAATGACTTTTTTTTAAAATTGATTGATCTATTGTCTTTAATATTAATTTAAGTTTATCAAAAGTACTTTTTCCATTAAAAGAAAAAATACGTGTATGTTATGTTTCGACCTTTTCAAGGGTTAAAAAATGGTTCTATAGTATTGATTTAATACTGATACCCCAAAATAAATTTTACTTCCTTCAAAAATTATTAAAATATTGTTTTTAATCGAAAAAAGGACGGAAAAAGGCACTCTCCCTTCATACCATTTTTAAAATACACTTATATGCAGGTTAATATTGTGTAAAAATTAACGGTATGTCTTTTGTTTCAGGTATGTATTGAGAATCAACAACTCTTTTTAGAATACAGCTCTATCATAGAGTTATCTTTAAAAATATCTTAGGAGGACGTCCAATAAATAAAGTAAGTATTATAGTAAAGAATAAACGTTAAGAACTAAATATATTTTCTCTTTCTTATTCCTCATTATACCCAAAACTCGTGGCCTTGGTGCAAAGGGTATCAGTTTCTTTGTTGTTTCGACAGAGAACTTACGTCATCCTTCCGTAAGGGGTGTAGAACTAAATTATTTTCCAAGAACTGACTACAAAAATACGAAACATTTATCAAAAAAAGATCAGTAATAAATCCACAATACAAAATGTTTTAATATTCTTTGTGAATGCTAAACCAATAGTTTTTACCGATTCTTTATAAGGTTACTTTCCTTCATCAAAACATTTCCCGATCAAAAAAAAATTGTGATTCAATTTCTGATCTGCTTTGCCCTATAATATATCATTGCTTTTTCTGTGTTTCTTTTAGACATTTATCCCACACAATTTATTCTCATATTGCGAAACCCTCGGTGACATAACATGAACACAGGAACTTATTTTGCACCAATAAAAAAACACCTGCAAACTGGCCTGGACTATGGTGCAGTATGGACCAACTGCACATACATACTATTCACTTAATAGTTCTTGGCGGATCGGTTCTGAGCCAGTATAATGATTTTATTCCAGAAATAAAACAGGCTGTTCATGAATCTTAAATGGAATTTGATTGAGTTGACTATTGACTACCGATCTCAAACGTCGATGCTGAGGTCTGGCAGCTCTCGGTTCAGCTAAAATTTAAAGTGATTGCCATGACCCGTGAATGTGGTTATGTTGTCGCTTGAATCTATTCCTTATGGTATTTGAATTATTGACGTCATCGCTCGAAATAGACACATAGCCGATTCGGTCTTCAGACTCTTTGGTCAATATTATTTAAAATAGTGCTCGCCACTTTTGAATATTGCATGGAATCCATCGTATTGCCCGGATTCAGAAAACTTGCCATTGATCTGACACATCCCGTGTCGAACACGACCGTGAAGAAGCAGAAGTGACAGACAGATTTGGGTTGTCATTTTTAGAACGACGGATCCGCAACCCGGTTCAGTAAGTCGGATCTTTGTACTGATCTGGATCCGGGGACCCAAATTCCATAAAGTACCCGGGATGCCCACCTCTAACGCTTATCGCTAAGCAATTTCTGCATGATTATCATCAGTGGCCCTCATGGCCCAGCAAGTTGCAGCATTCTTTATTTGAAGACTGGGAATTATTTGTCAATCTGTTTGAACGAATGTATTCAAGGCTTAATAACAATACATTTTTTAAGAAGGGAAGAAAGGTAGGGTCATTGATTACTAAGTTCCATGTTATCTTTTATACAGATGATTTATTGACATATAGTGAGTTTTAATAGTACCAACTACTCATTAATCCCATATTCTTTTATGAAATAACGAAACTTACTTCTACTATTAATATCCAAAAAAAATTCATTCTTAAACTGAAAAAAATGTTTTCGATGAATCCGCCTCTGTTTTCAATGGCTTGTTGCTGTCCCAATTGTATTTGTACTGACATTCGCACAATGCCGGTGGTAAAATGTGTCTTTCTGAATTCAAACTATAAATTCTCTTTCGAACTTGAGTCATACGACTTAGATACAATAACATATTGCATGTCCTCGAGACACATTGACTGATATAAAATCGATGGATTTTTTATTTATTGCTGACTGTTAACGAGAATATGGGAAGTTGACTATTATCGGCCGTTAGTTTTACTAAATTTTCATTTGCTGATATCACTTATCCAGGGTTATGATAAAGAAGCCAATTAGTCTTCTATATACAGTACCGCCCACTTGATTTTTTTGAAATATTTTTTTTTTAGAAAAAAATATATAAATACATGGTGGGGATTTTAAATGGAACGCTGCTTTAGCGACTCTGGGAATAAGATTTCTCTAAAATCCAAAAATACATCCTCAAAGATTTTTTATTGGCCTCGCTTTTGTCATGTAGAAAAACATTGGGACGCCAAACCGGGGGGGAGGGCGGGCGCAGCCTTTACCAACTTTTTTCATATTAGGGGATTCCACTTGTGGCCCCTTTTGGGAAAGCTTTCCGAAAAATTTGTACATTTTTTTTTACATCTGTTAAATCATGTGTCATACATTTAATCAAAACTAATTTAAAAAACAATTACAGTAACAATAACTTTATTGTCACTTTTTTAGCAAGGCAATTATTAAAAATGTGCCCAATAAATCTGTTAGAGCAGACCAAACCGATGGTATAACTCTTCCCTTACTCTTTCCAAAACTTCTGGCGTGATTAAACGTTTCTCTATCCGAATTCTTGCCTTCAACTCTTCCAGATTACTAGGTCTGGTGACATCCTCCTTTTTAAAATTATTTATTTAAATTAAATAATTAAAAATCTAAGGGTGTACGATCCGGAGATTTGGGCGGCCACTCTATAAATCCTCGCAGTCCGATCATATATCATATTGAAACGTGGTGGCGTCTCCAACCTTTTTAAAAAATTAGCTCCAAAAAGTTCAATTTCAATAAGAAAATGCTAATTTTAATTTTTTTTTAATTTATGTTCCTCGCACTTGCATACACTTCATTTCCATAGTTTTTATTATGCCGAGCCCATAGTATTTTTCAAAATGTATTACTAAATTTCTACCCAGTTTACTTTCCATTTCTTTTAACAATTATCTTCCTTACACCTGGTTCTTAAACCTTTTATTCTGCACTTAAATTCTTATAGTACCCACAGCTACAAACCATACTGTAATTTCCCTTTTCAAGGTGTGACGTGTATTTTGACAATTATGCTCCCTTTTCTACTCATTACACTTTTATTTCATCTAATATTTAATCTTAAAGCTCCGTTGGGATGATATATACTCTTTTCCTCTTAATTTCATTTATTCTCCTGAAGATGAATGCTTCTGCATTCGAAACATATAGAGAATTTCTATCTTAAAATAAGCTTTCCATTAATATAACAGTGGAGAAAGACTTTGAGTTCTTATTTCTTTCCTTCTTATAGAATAGTTTTTTTTTCATAGTTTGTCGTTGGTCTATTTTTTTTAAGTTAAAATTTCGTAAATGGTTGCAGATAGGTATAGAATATGATCTATGAAAACTGCGTAGAACTGATTGTGAGAATGTAAAAATATATAATATGTTTCATTTCAAAAATTAAAGTTGATACACGTAGGAATTTTGTGATCCACCGTTTAAAAAAATTCATTTAATTGGGCCGAGCGATTCTTGATTTATATTCTATATAAAATAATCTTTTGGTATATTACAGTTTTTATTTTAAAGTATTATTTGTCTTGCAAAAGAATTCTTGCTCTGCTTTGCCTCATTATTCTTCTTTTTTTCGTTTCGAAAAAATGATCGCGATCTAATTTTCTTGCAGCGATAAAAAAATCACTTTGCGTTTTTAATACACAAATAGCTATTAATACCCCCCGCGTTAATATGTTTGTTCCCAAGCCTGTTTTTCTTACAATCGATACCAACTGACGATAAAATCCTGCCAAGCACGCTGTCGATATTTGATTGACATCAAGCAGGAGGCTCTGCGAAGTATGGCCCCGAGCCAAAACGGGGACGTTGTATGCAGGGCACAAATTTCGAAACCGTATTGTGCCTCGAGCATTTTGCATTAAGCCACAAACAGTTACACAAAAGAAAATATGGCGACGGATATGCAAAGACTATCTTATTGACAATGTCTCGGTATTGGGGGAGAGAGGTCCTTGCTTTTTTATTAAGCTTGTCGGGGCGACATTATCATAACATATATTTTCTTTTAATTAATTAAATGATTTTAAAACGGGGTTTAAGCAGAGCTGAGCAATTCACTCGAAAAAGTGCTTCGAGCACCAAGACCTTTGGAAAAGTAATTACCAGCATTAAGAACCAATCACTTTGTAAATTGGAAGTGCCTGCAATTACCGAGGAAAGTAATTGCACAATTCAATCACCAAGCACTCATTACTCAAAAATTGCTTGAAATCATTGTTGATTACTTGCAGGTGCTTGCAAGCACGTTTCTCAAATTAATTATTTTTTTTCCAATTGCTTCCTCCCCAATTCAAGCAACGTGTTTATACTGTTTATTTTAAAAATTAACAAAAATTAAAACAGCTACCCTAGCTGGGGCATATAAGACATGGTTGTTAATTGTTTTTAAGAACTTTTCTCTCTAGAGTGCTTGTGAGTACTTTCAAAAGTACTTGCAAGCACTCAAATATAATTGTGCTTGTAAGTCCTTTAGTGCTTGCAAGCACTCCTCATTCCCTTACTTGCTTCCTTTTTTTTTAATGTAGTGTCTTCTTCTTCTTTTTCTTCTTCCCGTAGCTCTATAACCCTATGTTGGTTCTGGCTGACTGCACAATGCGTCTCCACCCCTGTTGGTACATCAACATCTGGGGGTCGTAGTCCAATCCCATGGTACGAAGGTCGCTGATTACGTTATCGCGCCATCTCATTTGCGGCCTTCCAAGCGGCCGTTTACCAGCGGGGTAGTTCTCCCATGCTAGTTTTGCCGTTCGTTCGTTCGGCAGTCTTTGGACATGTAGTGTCACATTTTTATAATCTTACTAAATAAAAAATGTAAAGTCTAACAAGGCTCCGCTTGGCTCCCAGACCTTCCATCTTGTTTAAAAACTTATAAATTACATATATTTATCACTAAAAAAATTTAGGTAATAAGTAAACTAAGACATAATTTAATGTAGACATTTTAACAAAAAGTAATTTTTACTTTTACTCAATGTAAACAATGGCTTTAAGAAGGTTTTTGTATTCCTTGGCCCTCAATAGTTTGGTTTTAAAATCAGAATATTAATTTTTCGTTATGTAACAATAATTTATTTTCGAAATTCTGGCAAACACAATATGGTCACGAAAGGGGACAATAATATTTCATAAATCAATATATTTTCCATTTTTAATATTTTAATCATTATTCGCGTTTAACACAGGCCATTCAACGCAACATGAAACCGGCGCCAAGTTTATTAAACAAATCTTAAAAAGTTGCAATTATGAAATGTTATACGTACATCCCGATCAAACAGTTATTGTGGTGTCATCAAGTCGGCAGAAATAAGGTATACGACCTAAGCCCGTTGTCTCCCTAAAGTGGGAAAAATCGCTGACTTGATGGAACTACACATCGTTGGTAGAAAAATATCGGAGGGCACTAGTGCTCCGGTCCGTGACATATTCAGTTCGTAAATTTGTGAAATTTTCTTGGTCCTCAAGACGCCAGCGATGAGTCAAAAATTTATGTAAGTATAATTTTATTTTCCATCTCTTAACAAAGGTTTAAATCCAGGTTTTAATTGATTCTTATTCTTTTTGTAAACCCTTCAGGTAATTATTATTTTTATCTTTTTAATAAATTTGTTTTCAAAATCGCTTTGTTTTTCTAATAGTCGCCAAGGTCCCGTGCTACCTTACGTCCCTCGTCACACCCTAAAATCTGGGCGTGACAATATGCCTCTTTTTTTTTAACAAAAATAGATATTTCAATAAACACAAAAATTGTTTAAGCACCGAACATTTGCTAATTTAAAGCTGGTAACTTTTATTTTAAGATGAATCATTTTTGTGGTTTGTAATACTTTTTTGACGTGCTTTTCTTCCGAAAGACCTTACCGCTTCGGGCATTTCGTATTAAGCCACAAACAGTTGGGTACATCAAAAGAAAAGATGGCAATGGAAGTGACGTCAGATATACCGCAAAGACTATCTCAAATCAAGAGGAAGTAATTTTTCGGCGGGTCTTCTATTTACTTTGTGGATGTACTGAAGGATTTATTAGTTGTCATTGGATAGTGTATTGGCTGAGGACAAATATGAAAACATTCTTGTTATGAGGATAGATGGAATGATGGAAATGTGTTCCAAAATAAAAATGCAAGCAAAAGATATCTAACTGACTAACATTTACCGCAACGCCTTTTCACGAAAATCATTCTCTTCAATAATTGCAAAATACCCATTTTAATATTAATAATTATAATAATATTTCATTTCCTCATTAAACTTGCACTGAAAAATATTATAAATAAGTCAAATCCCGGCGTAGTCTACGTAACCAGTAAAATACATTATAAACAAATAAAATGTAATTAATTAAATCGTCCATAATTAAACAAATATTATAAAGTTTATATACATTTTGGAATAATATAATTTAACAACAAAAACACATGATACAATAATTTCGTCTTAAAAAGTTAAGTATTCTCTAAAGGACCCCTCACAAATCTTATGGGAAATGGCTCTCCGCTCATTTTTTTGAATTTTTGGTATTCTGTAGATCTTGACTTCTTGATTAAAAGTGTCTATAGCCGTAATCCAATCTTGTGACTAGTTTTAGCCTTTTAAAGTTGGCAACTTTTTACTTTAAGATTTTCTGCATTGTCTGGAGTTCTCACTTGTTTCTTAAAAACTATTAACATTTTTAGTTTTCTTTATTGGTGGAAAATTGGGTCTTAAGTTTTCTTTTATTTATATAGAAATAAAATATACAGGGTGCGCCAAACTCAGTGACCTATTAGAAATATTTAGAAAACGACAAAAGATATGTTTTTAAAAATTTGAGTGTGTTCATAAGAGCTAGTGTTCTAGCGTTTAAAAATATTTTGAAAGGGGCGGTGTTGCCAGATCATCTTGAAACTCCTAGCAACTTTGGGATTTTAAATGAGATACCCTATATATTATTTTACTTTTTGTTTCTGCTGAATAACACAAACATTTTTTGTATATAATAATCTATGCCTATCTCTTATAGTTTTTGAGATATTAATTAATTAGTCATTTTTTAGGGCCAAAACATGCTAACCAGAAAAACAAATATTTTTGTGATTAAGGCACCTAGAAAGTTAAAATTTTTACAGACGGTTCTTATAGCATGGCCATCTAGGAATTTTGATAATATATGAAAATATTTTTACACAGAGCGTCACAAAAAAACGTAATCTTCGTAATATAAATAAACGCAAAATTCTCAACTTTTTTAAACGAAACACCCTGTATTTTATTTTCTTAACAAAATCTAGTTTATATTTCCTACCAATAAGTATAACATGTTCCTATACCTATCTCTAACCAATTCGAACTTACAAGGGGTTTAAAAAAATTAATAACTTAATAAAAAGGTTTAAACACATTTAATAGTAGGCTTTGGCAGAATTTGTTCGGAAACAAATGAAAAAGAAAAAATGTTAACTTAATTGGTTTTGTCTATAATCTGTGTTTTTAAATTATTGACTAAAATGGCCAATATTTCTTATTCAAACGCAGAAATTTTGAATTTACTTTTTATACATGGAGAGTGTAATAAAATTGAATCAAGAACATGTAGACGATTTAATGAACTGTATCCCAATTCATCTCCAATGACAGCAAAAAAGTTTAGAAAAATAGAACAAAATATGTTGCAGTATAATAATGTGAATGTGTGACGTATAAATCCATAGAACGAATAATTTTTTTAAATATAAGATAATATAGGTTGAGGTTGATATTTTTTCTCTTTCATTTGTTTCCGAACAAATTCTGCCAAAGCCTACTATTAAATGTGTTTAAACCTTTTTATTAAGTTATTAATTTTTTTAAACCCCTTGTAAGTTCGAATTGGTTAGAGATAGGTATAGGAACATGTTATACTTATTGGTAGGAAATATAAACTAGATTTTGTTAGGAAAATAAAATACAGGGTGTTCCATTTAAAAAAGTTGAGAATTTTGCATTTATTTATATTACGAAGATTACGTTTTTTTGTGACACTCTGTGTAAAACTATTTTCATATATCATCAAAATTCCTAGATGGCCATGCTGTAAGAACCGTCTGTAAAAATTTTAACTTTCTAGGTGCCTTAATCACAAAAATATTTGATTTTCTGGTTATCATGTTTTGGCCCCAAAAAATGACTAATTAATTAATATCTCAAAAACTATAAGAGATAGGCATAGATTATTATATACAAAAAATGTTTGTGTTATTAAGCAGAAACAAAAAGTAAAATAATATACAGGGTGTCTCATTTAAAATCCCAAAGTTGCTAGGAGTTTCAAGATGATCTGGCAACAACGCCCCTTTCAAAATATTTTTAAACGCTAGAACACTAGCTCTTATGAATATACTTAAATTTTCAAAAACATATCTTTTGTCGTTTTCTAAATATGTCTAATAGGCCACTGAGTTTGATGCACCCTGTATACAGAATGTTGAATAATTTATAGGCGGATTAAATAAATAATTATTAATATTTAAATATTATGAAATCCAAAAATCCTAAATTATAGTTATTCTATTCTTTTCTGTTCTGTGTGAGTTTGCACGGCCCACTACTGACCTGGGAACTTTTTGGAAAACCCAATATCCGCTGTTGATGACATCATTTGTGTTTGTTAAATATCCAAACGCTGATGAGTTTAGTCATAGCCTTCTTAATTTAAAAGGAGTGAGTGAGGCAAAATTATGTCTTAGAGGAAGAAGTCTGGGCAAGTGGCGACTACTCCCTTGCAGCTATTTGGGTATCTTTACTAGTCGTAGTTGGGTAGCAGAAAGCCGCGAGTCAACCCCGTGGCAAACGTCAAATACTCGTTTTTCTATTAACAGGTTGTGCCTCTTTTACTCTTCGAATCGCAGAAGGCCTTAAGTTTAATCATAATAAAGCATATATTTTTAGAATTTTACATGTATTTTCCTTTAAAAATTTAAGGGCGTATGTTCAATATTTTTTTAAAGTGACTTTTTGTAGAAATGAATGGAGAATATTATAATGAACAAATATTAATTTTAAATTAACTTAATAAGAAACCTTAACTTGGACGACCCCCTCCCCCTATCCCCTTAGTAAAATCCTGAGTCTGCCACTATCACCCGGTATATTATTACTGTTACGAAATGCTTAAAAATAGTATTTATACTTTTTATCAGGCAGGCCAAAACTCACAAAATGTTGACCCTATAAATACCACTAAGAATGTGACTTTCCGGGAACTTCGCTCAGATCACCATATTAATTTTAATTTGTGCGGTGGCCTCAGCAAAATAGATGGTTATGGCTCCCAACTTTCGAGGCCTATTGGGGTTGGATGGACGAATTGTCCCCTTTAAAGGGTGAAAAGGGCTGCTGAACATGCAAGTTAGATAAGGGCTTAGATAAGTTCGCGTTGGTCGCTTTTCGGCATCAGGATGACCCTTTACTTGTGTCAGTTCAATTATTTTTCACTTTCTTGATACAGTGTTTATTTAAAGAAACCGCATGGAGGTTCTGGTTAACGGTTCTTGTCATTATCACATTGTCAGTTTACATATTTGATTAATATTTGGTTACGCTTCGTTTTATCCGAAATTATTATTACACAGGGTGATTCCTAAGTTGAAACTTTTGTTTTAGTGGTGTATAAAAGGCATTAAAATAAACAACATTTTCAAATACATTTTTTCAAAAAACTCAAAAATAATGTACTTACATTCATTTATTACACTATGGATCAAATACGGTCCTGCCTAACTTACCCGCTGAATAACATTAAGAAAACTTCTGGGTGTAGGATGAGCCTGCAAGGGCAAGCGTTCTGAGTATAATATTGAAGCAGCAGCCGCACTTTGACGACACTCACAGTAAATTAGCACCTACCATATCTACTAGTTCATTGCTTTCAAAGTTTACCATTCTCACGTGTCACCAATTTAAAATTAACTTGCTTTAGAAAAACACACCGCAGCAGATCGCCAAATAAATAACTGACCATGCATGACTAATAAGACAATAACAACATTAAGTATATCAGGCTACGTTTTAATGACCAGGCCCGCACTTAGATTTTTTACTTCTGTATCTCGCCTATTTTTAAGTTTTTTGAAAAAAGGTATTTGAAAATGTTGTTTATTTTTTTTATACACAGCTAAAACAGAAGTATCAACTTAGGAATCACCCTGTATAGTAAACAACAAGTAAAAAGTATATAGTTTTTAGTAAAGTAATTATTTTGTAGTCTGACGGTTTGTTCCCACAGCAGTCACGGACAGTCAGTAACAATTAGGATTCTGCGCAATTGACTCGGATGATTTTTGGGTGTTTGAATTGGTTAGAGACTTGTCAAACTGTCGATAACTTGTCCGTGATTGCTTGTGGGAACAGACCTATTGTTAGTTTTGTAACGTTGCGGTTTTCGGTATCCATTTTCCCCCAGTTTTTTTACCTTGAATATTTCAGATTTGTCCAGATTCCTATAAATCAAAGCGGTTATAACTTATTTCTAAATTAAGTTACAACATACTCATAAATAAACTTTGGTGTATATGTATTATATGCTTATCACGTCAAAATTGATGATTTTTTCAGGAAGATGTATTTTGGGGCGTAGATTACAAATCTAAAAAACAATTTTTGTAGAAGAAAGAACTAAAAAGGAGAGCTCCATTTATTAGCAAATGGATACCGCAAACAGCAACGTTAAAAAACTAGCAATAAATTGTTACAATAATAAAAACGATTTCTTCAAATATCTATCTAGTTCCCATTCCGTCAATAATTCCTTTATATCTAGCATTAAGATGTTCCACACTTGTAAATTTTGTCGAAATCAGAATCCGTCCGGCGTCGGCGTCCCGAGAAGAAGAGTTGACACGTGACTGACGTGGCGCGTTTTCCAAGAATAAAAAATATCAGATTAAAGATATCCAATCTTTTTCGGAGAAGAGAATACCTAATGAAAATCAGTTTAATCTCATTTGGAGTTGATTGATATAAATCTAATAAACTTTATTGAAATATAAATGTGGAATAAACCTAAACTTACTTTACTTTAGTTGATGATCCAAAGATTTACTTAGCCCAATATTAGGATTTAAATGAATAAAAATATAATTTTAATTTAGATTTCCCTTAAATTGAATAAAATATAGTATTTTATATTGAACGAATTTTAAATTTGATTTTTAATCTAAATACAATCATTACAAAATAAGAACGATAGTTATTAAAAGCCAATACCTTTTATAAGTTCTTGATCAAAACAGTGACTCTTTTTACACCCTATAAATTACACTTCTATTTTATTTTTTTTTGAGGAGAGATCTTCCAAAGACACCTTGTAGGGACAAGGTAGTGTCGGGTTCAACTCTGAGGGGGTTGCCTACCGACTAAAACTCTCCGCGTTCTTTCAGTTTCCGGGCCCGAGTGGCCTATAGAAACCTCCAGACGTCTTGCTGATCTTTTCACATCTCCATGCCAAGGCATGTTTTGTTTTGGATCCACCTGCATACGTTGACCGCGTATACAGGAATTTATCGTCTCTAATTATTTGAAAGGGTTAGTTATTTTTGGTGGTGACTTACTATGTCGGTGTATTTATGTGTTGATTGTGGTGTACTGGTGTATAGTGTGGGATGCCTCTGCCAGGAATCTGGTTTGGCGTATAAGCCTCCTTTTTTAATTATGGATTAGTAAATATAACTTCTACGCTAACTCTCTCTATTAAATGCAGTGGCGGCTCCTCCTTAAGGCCGACCGCGAACCCTCGCCCCCTCCCCCCCACCCCCCCCCCCCCTGTGCCGCCTGTCACAAATACGATCGCCTGGTTTATTTTTCTACCCTGTCTAAAAGCTCCCCGAGGCATTTGTGGGCCTCTTACCATATTAATCCAAAAGGTGACGCCCGAGATACCGTTGGAAAAGAACTTTCCGTCCTATTTACAGGCTTTTTTTTATTCTTATGACGTGACATGGTTCCGCTGTTGATAATAATTAAACGATTCACCTATTTTGTTTGATTATCGAGGAGAGTAGTAGTTAAAAAACTACTTACACGCAATATTAACTATGCAAATATGAAATGGCCCCCCAAAAAAGACGGCACATTTTTTCTTAAGAAAATAGACTCTACCAAGCTCAGCCTAACCGCATTTGAAACTATAACTTCGCATTATACGTATCCATCCGTGCGAAATTCCACTTTCCCTTATTCCCTGTCCGTTCCATAATCGCGATTGTTCTCGTACATCTTTCCGCCGAAATTATTTCAGATTCTCCCGATTATCATCCGTACTTATCTCGGGGATTTTCGGCTTTTATCTGGATGCCTGGTCCTGGCGGCCATTACATTTTTCTCTCGGATGATTTACCAATCCACTTAATTCAGATAATGACGATCTACGAGGACCGGGACGGGACCAACGAAGCATTACAGATGTGACGTCATAGATAGAGGCTTTATAATATTTTTTTCGTAAAACAAAACGGGTTGAGACGGATTAATTAACTCGAAACTTTTTCGACGAAAATTGCTTTTGTTAAAATGTTTTGTGTGAATATTGAATGAATTTTTTTAATAATGTGAAAAAAATGAGTTCTTACGCAAATGTCGAATATAGTATTTTTCTGCTCCCACATGGAAATTTGCTATTTTCTTTACATTAAAGTTATTGGGCTATTTCGGTTAACTGAACGGATATAATTCCATATCCATTCTAGTTAGGATATGAAACTGACCAACGCAGTTCAATTACAAAGAAACCAAATTTACGCGTTGTAAATTTTACTAGTCGTTTTTTTACGCTTAAGAAAGGTGAGGTTAAGAATATACTTTAAACAGATTTAAATCTATCAGATCAAATTTATAATTTTTTATATGTGAATTAAACTGGTAGGTAGCACTAATCCGTAAATACAGTGAGCGACTGCAGCGCTCCTTTGCATTGAGTTAATTCCAACAGATAGCGATACTAGGTTTTCATCATATTTTTATTAGTAAAAATATCAGATGACATTCTGGTGAGTCCCAATAAGGACGAAACAGCCGGTCATTGTCTACCTGTGTCCCAGGGAACCCATTATCTTTGGGGTCCCTGTGTACTTTAATGCAAAAGATGGATGCACTACTTTCACTGGCGTATTTAGGAGGGGGGGGGGGGGGGGTTGCCGGGCTGCAGTCCCCCCCCGACCCTCGGAGCTCGGGTTAAGAAGTCTAATTGCAACCTAATTTTTCGTCTCACGCTTGGACTCTTAATTTAAATTATTAAATAATGTATTCTTGGCTTGGATTACAAAGGTCTTGTAGGAAACGTTTAGTTTTTAAACTCTTCCTTCTAAAAGTCTTGTTTTATATAGAGATTAAGGTTTCGGACGCATATCGTTTAAGTTATTGATTTATGATGCAATTTTAAAGGAAAACGAGTAAAAAGAATAGTATTTATATACTTGTCTGTTTCGTTCTCATTTTATAAGACCTATTTTAAATCAACAAAAATATAACCCAATGCAATAAAATATTTTTACAACAAAAACAAAAAACAATTGAGTATTTATTTTTAAATAGAAGAATTAAAGAAAAAATTTTAATTGAAGCATTTTTTTATGGAAGAAGTGTGATAATTTATAATAAAAAAATAGTGCGGGAAGAAACGAGAATGCTTTATTATGAATATACAAAATGGCACTTAAGAAGGAGTATTTCAGAACCTAAGCATTTACACCAAAAACTGCTCTTAGATCTACGCTCCTAAAATACATGATTTCTGAAAGAATTATCAATTTTGGCGTGGTGAGCGATATTTACTTTATTTTTAATCATAAAAAACCTAGCCCGAAAAACGCTGGTCAGAGTCATACGTACGTCTTATGTTAAAATTTTGGATTGACACCAATATTCATATTTTTCACAAATATAAAAAACGTTTTTTTTTAAATAAAGAGCCAGCTAAAAATATGGAAAAAAAAGAACATTTACAAAAACAAATTTAATCCAGCCATGCAGAGGGGGAGAGGTAATGATTTAATTTTCAAAATTTGATAGTGGTTAGGTGAATTTTTTCGCCTGTGGCGCTTTTCCGCCTTCTCCACTAGGTACAATACCATGATGAAATACATGTAGTCTCGACTGTCCCCTTCTTCAAAAAAAAATGTCCTACTTACTATCACTGAGCCCCCCCCCCCCCCCCCCGAGCATATTTTCTGGCTACGCTACTGACTACTTTGTCCGCCTGCCGCTAAGTTTCTTTCTATATATTTTAACGGACACTAAATTCCACTATTTTATCTACAAAATAATGTTCGAATATGGCTTTGCATATAAACTATTCTTGCAATGTAAAAAATTCCATTTATATTTTAATTCAGGACCGACAAAATATGACGTCTGGTCGCGTCAGGATGACCCGAGCTAGGGAATGTGCGGTGACTATTCTGGAGAATGGCATCCGCAGGACATTCCGAATAATGAGACGAGACAGCTCAGGATAATGGGGTGCATATTTAGGTTTAATCGAGGGTTTAATTGAAACGTCAAATTAAATTAAAGTTTTGCGTAAGGCGAACTAACTGACGTAGTGTAATGGTTCTCGGGATTACCTGACAGTTATAAAGTTTTACAGTTACACGAGGTTTGTTCAGTCGTTTTACATTAGTTAGAATTCCGCTTAGTGATTTGTTGAAATACTAACGAGTTTAGATAATTATTGTTATTATTTCTATATTTTTGTTTAAAACAAAGTCAGAAGGAAGATCTTTATTGAAAATACTAACATCACTGAAAAAACGTAAAATTCCTAGAGAATGAATAAAGAAAGAGTAAACAAGAAACTAGATAAGTAGATTACAAGGAAGTATAAGACTCGAATGGCCTAATTGAAATATTTGTACTTCTAATTTATTTATTAATAAAAGTATGTCATGCTGCGTTCGGAATTGAATCATAGTTCTTCTATTTTTTTTTCTCTTGCCATAGCCTGTCTATTATACATGCTTAAGGTAAACAACAGAAGGAGGGTCTTACTTGCAGGTTTTTATACTCCTATCTGTCTTTCGGCATTTTCCACTTTAGTTTTAGTTTGTATTATAAATTATAATGGAAATAAAGACCGTATTTTTTTTTCTTTCTGGTTCTTCTAAGAATAATAGTATATTATTGGCCAAGGTTTAGACATACTATTATTGACCGAGCGTCGATTTTAAATCCCGAGGAGCTTAGCGACGAGGGATTTAAGACGTGAGTGCAATAATAGTTGTCTAAAACAGGATAAATATAAATATTTGTTTCCACTACTAACATATTTACAACATTACATACTTACATACCAAAGGAATGTTTTAATACCAAAGCCTATAATATTAACCCAAAAAGGTTGGTGTTACAGTGGCGGCTCCTCAGGTAAAGTAGGTGACGGATCTCTTCACCAAATAAAAAAATAAATCCAGGAGGGAAGTTTTTCGACAATATTAAATACTAATGTACCAATACAGCTACCATTTTAGCCCTTAAAAAATAATTAGGTCCGAATTAATAATATTAATTTAATCCGAATGTAGCTATGCATAATAGGGCCACGGTTAACTCCGATGGACAATAACTATAAACACTCGTGCATTTTGGCGCGCCCAGCGGACCGTGTCCCTTAGCTCAAAGCAAGTGAAGACCCAACATGGCTTTGATATTTACCGTTGCTATGGCTATGTGACGTCAGTCACGCAAATAGCATGTAACAATTTGCATTATGATAAAGGGCAATTTAAAAATAGATCAGTCGTATGCACCATTGTTTTAACATTGGTTCGCCTAATCTTAAGGTATTTATTTTGCGGCTTCGCGAAACTTACGGCTATAGATATCGTTTTTACGTTATTTGCTGTGTGATTAAAAAGTTTTGTTTTCATTTTTCAGTTAATTCAGTAGTGTACGTACCTACTTAGTTGTGTGTTTTAAAAATGAACCCATTTAATGACATAGTTTGTAATTTGTTGGAAACGCCATTCAGTTGTTGAACAGATGAGGATGAGCGAGACTTTTGTTACACGGGTTTTTAGTCAATGTTTGTTTAAGTACCCGCACTATACCTAGCTCTTCGCCATTATTTAAAACCGCGAGCCGCCACTATAATATTATTGGCTTTAGTATTAAGACTTTCCTTTGGTATGGTAAGAACTTCAACTCTGTATTGACGAGTTAGAAACCGGTCTGCAGATGGTGACATCCTAGCAATAGTGTCACGTGGGGGAGAATTAAAGGCGACAAGTCTCCATAACACCTACTTTATTATATAATATGAAACGGTTACATAAAATTAGGTTTTACTTACAACAACATTATTGGCTAGGGACGAGCTTTCTAGGGCAAAGGGCTGATAATTGGAACAGGACTCTGCGCGGCTACTGACCCAATATTACTGCTCTAAACCGAATCTTATATCGATCGGGTATCGACCTGAAGGGTTTCTAACCAAATGGTCGTGGCTTGAATAGTCATGACCGAGCTGGTCGAGACCCGAATGGTCCCGACCCGATGAAGATGACCTGAATGGTCTTGACCGAGTGGTATCGACCGAGTGGTGTCTTTTGCATAGTACCAGCCTGCTATTTATACCAATCAGTATCAATAAACTAACCCAGTTATTGATTGGTAACCAAATGCAAGCTCGGCAATATGCTAAGATAGCATCCTTGTAGTTTGCTTGTTTTAATAACAAATAATTGGGTCAGTAGGTTTATTTAATATTAACTTTAAATAATAAAAAAAAGGGAATTTAAGAAAGAAGGATATGCCATATGTCTATATATGACAATAGTAAAGTCTTCACTTCTTGATAGTACTATACAGTCTGATTTGTATTTTAATAGCTAACAGTGCTAGATGAAATATAACGTTATGGTCCGAAAATTATTTTTCATTCATTTAAGAATATAAAAATAAAGTTTTGTGCTAATTTTTTTGTAATACGTAATAACGTAATAAAAATCATTCTAATTTTTCATTAAAATGTAAACTAACGCATTAGCCATGTTGCCATCAAAGCATGCAAACGTCACTGTATTACCCAAGTCACATACCGAAAAACAACAACAAAAACCTCTTTAAAAAAAGGGTCAAACAAATTTTGTTTTGCTCGCAAGATAAAATAAGGACATAAATTATGTGGTTATAAAAAGACCTTCAGATAAAAGCCCACGTACACAGATCCCTCTATAATCCATCTTAAATTGCCTGCCAAAGAAATGTTGTGTGTAAAGAAAAGCCCTGCAATGCAGTGGCGTATGTTGGCAAACAACTTTAAATATTTACTTGGTTTTTCTGTTTGGTAATTCCCAATTCTTTTTTACGAAGCCTTTAAAAAAATTTAATTTAATACAATCAAAAAAGAACCTTTAAAAATAAATGGTATAAAAATACTTTTTTTTATTTATGAGAACGAGAAATCTTGCAAAATAATCCCATTCACATCAATACAATGACTAGGATTTACTATATTTTACAAAAGTATTACAGAAACCTGAAATTTTTAGCATTGTACGTTTATTTATGGGAAATAATTCACTTTCTGACTAATATTTTTGCTTGCGGCGTTATTTTATTCGTATCTTTAATTTGTTAATGTAAGCGCCTTCAATTTTGTAAAAATATTTGCCTTATTTTCAAATTTATATTTCTTTTTCTGTAAGTTTTATTGTTATTAAAATTTTTGCCTGCGGCACTATTTTCGTGATTTCTTTGGTTTATGAACATTATAATAAACTTTTTTTTTATCTTACGTTACCCACTAATTTTGTTGTTTTTTTATATTACAATCGTTTCGATTTAAAGTATTTTGTGCTTTAAAGACATGGACGTCATTCGTCCGGCAAATCCTTTACAGTATTCGTTTCAAAATTCCAGACTTGGCTTCTTCGTCGCCTCGCCTGAAACATTTCACTCATACTGTAAAAGTTGATTTACCGGACTTATAACGTAAATATCTATTTTAAGTGTCTTTAAAAAGATTAGAGTTTCTCAGATCGCATGTAAAGTAGCTAAAAGTGACTTGAGTTGTTTTTGAAATAAGCGATTCAAATCATACCACATTACATAATTGGAATTTAGAACTACAGTGTCACTTCTCAAAAAAAATCCTATTTTCTTAAAATTTTCTATCACAACAAAAGTTATGTCTAAAAAAAAGTCCGACTCCTTTAAAATTTCTTCTGACATTATAAGTTACATTTAGAAAAAGTCCCTCTTTGTCCTCACTTCCCCAAAATTTCTACTCTTTTCTTCCAACTTCTTCAACACTTCACGATCTAAAATGTATCCCAAAACCCTTCAAATCTAGCAATAATGCTACCAAAATTTTACTTAGGGTACGCTCGCCGACCCAGTTCTACTCTCCTACCTTGCGGCCATCTACCTCGATAAAAAAAAAGCTTTCGGCAACACTTTCAGTAAAATTAAAATAAGACTTACATTTTTTTCAAATTTTTTTGTTCCGTTATGACGTCATATTGCGAGAACGAGAAATTGCGAGACTCTCGCGAGACGAGAAAACGTTTTGGGGGATGTTATCGTCTGAAACACTAAATATAACTGATTTTCGCCACATATCAATTTCTGTCTCTGCACAATAACATTGACGATATAGTATAAATAAATATCACTGAATTAAGAATCTTGAAACCAATCAATACTAGATAAACCGCTGGTTCTGAGAAATAAAGGTCATAATGATAGTCACCCCACACCTGACACCACATATCAGTAGGATCAGAAACTGTATAGATCGTTAGCTGACCACCTAAATATCGTTTTAGCGAGCTTCATATTTTTTTTATCTTGATCTTGATCTCCTATTTCAAAAGTCAATAACCAAACGTGATGTCTAAAAGATAGAAAAATGTACCGTCATTTTAGCAGATATGTAAAAGAGTTATTTACATGGCTAGACATTTTAAGTGGTCTATCAGAACGTCATAAATATGCTGAAAAATACATAATACTATTAAAACGTCAGATGAAATTGGCCAGACCGGGAAGAAGTTTTCAATAAGTTCGGTAAAAAATGATTGCAAACATTTATCGTTTTAAGCGAGTTTTGAACATGACTGGACGGATTTTTTTAAACTAATAAAATTCCAAAGTCTTATTTAAGTTTAGTCGTTGTTACCCTTAAGTTCTTTATATTGCGCAATATATACCAGTAAATTTAAGGCCTGGTTCTATTTAAACTAGATTGAAATAGCTTTCCGGCTCTATAAGTTACTAACAGCAAAAATATTGGCTATTAGTGTCAGCTTTCGGCGACACTTTACGTCACAATGATTAAGATAAATTTCTTTTAGATATAGGGGACCTCTAAATATATTGTCAATAGATTGTGTTGGTTATTTGACTCAATTCTAATAAGTTTTCTAACTAAATATTACTATTTTTAAAAGAAAGGAACGTTCTTTCATTTCATGAGACCCATTATTAGACGCGATTCGCCATATCATTCCTCATTCGTAAAGCTAAGGTCTAACGAAAGAAAGGAACAGTGGTGGGTGCAGCTATTTAAATAGCAAAAGGCATAAACTTTCAGAAGGAAATAGCAAACTATTTAGCTCTACTATTTATTATTAACATTGATAATGAAAAATTTTGTTTTATAAAAATTGTTGAAAATGACCACCTTCACTTAATAGGCATGCTTCCGCCCGTCTAATTTAATTTAATTATTTTAGTTAAGAACGGTGTGCCTGAGGAGAAAGACGCAAGAGATCATTTTTATGCAGTATTGACCAGTCTAATCCGAAATAATATCCACATGGAAAAATATCAGTGGCGTCCCACTCTTTTTCTAATAAATATATAATCGCTTCTTCATTTAAAGTTTTAAAAATTATTCTATTGGCGATAACGCTGAAACGACCGGAGATATAGAGCTGCGGTTTTAATATTTTTTCTAGCAAATTTAATCTACTTTTTGAATATGGTATCATAATTATACTGTATGATTTATTTTTTCGGAGTAAAATCAATAAATGTGTTGTTATTGCAAGTTGCGCCCTCTAGCAATTTTTTTGAGAATTATTATGGACAACTAAATATGATTGGTGAAAGTGCATACATTTCTCTTCCAAACAGTCTTTAGTTTGCTAAAATCAGATAACTCGTTTATAAGTTACAGCGATTTACATGATTACACTTTCTACAGCTCCCCCCCCCCCCCCCCCCCCCCCTCTTATTAAAGTCAGTACGCCAATGAGCATAAGACCAAAATGATGCAAAATTGTCAAAGCTTTTTAATGGTGTTATCAAAGATATACCTTAATGTGGATATGTAAAATTTTAAAATTTACTATTCAATTACGCCCTCTTGCGGCAAAATGCGGAACTTAATAATTATTTCCAGGATTTTCTCATGGCCATTTTAGTTATAATTTTTTTTTTCTGAATTTCTATGCCCAGTAGTTTCCGAGATATGGCCGCTCGTCACCCTTAATGAATCACCCGGTACAACAAGAGTGGATATGAGGTTTATATCTCACTCAAGTTCAACAGTATATTTTTTCTACGACCAAACTTACGAACCTTATGGTAAAAAATTTTGTAGGCTGCCGGACTTGAACTCACGACCGTTGGATCCAGTTATGGTAAAAACTCAATAATTTTGCTACATGAAATTAATTTTCTATGTATATTCAGCAGGTTGCATTATTGATAAAAGTATTATAGATGCATATATACACAGGGTTGCCCAGAAGTCCGGCATAAAATTAATATAGCCTTAACCTGTAACTTTTGGAAAAACACTCTGACACGTCAACTATATGCTCACATTTTGACGTTATTCGTTTTTTTTTATAGATATTCTGTACTGTAGTTTTTTTCACCAAAACTTAAATAAAAATCGAAATATTGCCAAAACTAGTAAATTTAGGTATAGGTATGACTTAACAATAACAATATCTATCAGACGAGCCTAATAAATATAGGGTGTTTCATTTGAAAAAGCATAGTTATTGTATTTTAAAATTTTGTATGTTTGGATGTCAACAGAAAACACACTGTACAAAATTTTCGGTACTTAAAGATTTAAGATAGTTTTTTTATCCCTAAACTTAAGAGCTTACAAGAAATTTTCGATTTTTGATACTCTTATTGAGAAATACAGGTAATTTTTTACTATCATGTTTTTTCCAAAATTTTGCATTTTGTTTGGCAACGTTGCAAAAAATTAAAAAACTACATATGGCGTCATATGGATAATTTAGTAAGGAAACAATGCTAGAATATATAGGGTGTTCCATTTAAAAAAAATGCATCTTTTTATTGTCCTACTTTTTTGGACCATCCTGTATGTTTAAAAATAATTTTAGAACATATAGTTTTTTATACCTCACAACTTTTATAGAAACTTTTTTTTGATATCTTTAATAGTAGAGACGGTATATTATTTTGTCAAACAAATGGGCCACCCTGTATAACGTAACAGTGATATAACAGCTCTTATTTAGTAAAATATAAATTTTATAAAAATGTTAATAAAAACGATTCTGTCAAAAGAAAAAGGATTTTTTTTTAGGGGTAATTTGGAAAAGGGACAATTTACGTAACAAATGAAGTCCCGGCCCAGTTTCCCAGTTTTGAAATGTGTGCGGGCTCGCGTTCAGCTAAGCCGCTCTCGTATTTCATTAAATAAATTCAGCAACTTATAACAAAGTTTTCTAATGAATAAATCTAGTTTAAGTTCACTTAATTATTTTTGTCACTTCAACGCGACGATAGAATTCCCACATACAATTTAGAATTTAGCGGACTTGCTGGTTAGTTTAACAAACTATATTCCAAATTATTTTTTCTGTCTGTTTATTATACATACAGTGTGTCGACGGCAGTGGCGGATCCTCCTTGAGGCCGCGTGGCCACGCTTCCCCCCCCCCCCCCCCCCCTACTTTACTGCCTGCCACAAATACAATAATTTTATTTCATCATATTTATAGTTTAACTCATCGGGAAGCAATAAATAAATTTGGTAAATTTACGTACTGATAATTCAGGAGGATTGACAACACTGCCTGCAACTCTCTTATCACCTTTGTTACCCGAAATCCACGCGCCACGCGTCATCATGTAATGCGCTCAGTTTTGGCGCAGTACCGAATTCTCAGCAGCTTCTTTCATAGGAACACATACTATCAGCGACTTCCGGACGTCCCCATTCCACCCGCTGTGTAATTGAAATAGGCTAAAATCTCGTTGAATTTTACGCGAAGAGCTCGCGGCTTTCGGCAAAACAACAACGGGATGCGGCGAGTGGATCCGACTATACCGTGTGTTCAAAATAAAGTCGGCACTATTGCTAACTTTCTTGTTATAAGAGATACGACGTCAGACGACATCAGCATCCCGTGATATAAACAAACAAATTTCGCGATTTTTAATGGATTTTTTCACGATAAATACAAGGGTTTAATAATGTTGCTTTGAGTAAGAGAGAAATGAACACATTTTATCACTTGAACGAAAGACCAAGAAAAATAAACTGTTCTTGCTAGTGACGAATAATTTATTGATTGAGCTTCGACGAACGTTGCATGTTTATGAAAACGTTTGAGAAGGATACCGTAAGAGTTACGTTGCAAGAGTAGTACCTACCTCAATTTATTTTTAAGGAAAATTTATAAGGTACGCTTTTGGCTTTAAAAACCCTATTTTTAAAATTATTATTTTCAATTTGTAATTTGGTTACTAGTAAATAGACTTTTACACCTATTGACGTATGTAAAGTATTTAAAATTTTAAACATGAATAAAGAAATTGAATTGAAAAATTGAGTTTGTTAGAATATGTTAAGAACGAAAAACATAATTCCATTGCGTAACTGAGCTTTCAATTAGTAACTTGCTGGTATGAAAATTGGAAAAAGTTTTTTATTCGCATCTTTATCCATAATGCGGATGTCGTGGATTGGGAACAATCTCCAAATTCCATCTAAAAATAACATAAAAGCCGGTGGAAATTCCCAAATCGAAATGTACCTTCGAAACCTTTAGAATATTTGTTTTTCATATACAGGGTGCCAGTGGCGGCTACTGCATAAGAGCTGCGGAGCTGCAGAACCGCCAAAAATAAGCAAGAACCTCCAAAAATAAGCAATAAAAGTAAAACAACAATACCAAAAATATTCAGAGAATAAGTTGTATTTAAAGCTATAACATTTACAATTGGATTGTGCTCTTGCTGTAGCTCTATGTGCAACGAATGTCGGACTACACGGACCGACCGCCGCGCTTACTATCAGTGGCGCGGCCGGGTGCTACGCTACGTAATGGCTGCATTGGACCGCTTAACTTGAAAACATAGCAGGTCAACCGGTATTCAGTTCGAATATTACCTCCCCTCTTACGTTGTTCGCCCCTTCACTGACGTCACGTACATTTTATCGCGCTATTTTTACATAGGTCTTGTACTGCATCTTCGCCAGAACCGTCAACGGTCTCATGTTGAGTTTCGATTTTTGGACGGCCGGGCGGCAGTGATTTAAAAAAGGGCGTGATTTTTCCCCTGCGGCGCTATTTTATTTTTTGTAATTCCCTGGGTTGTGCACTGTGCAGCCATCGGCACGAATCCCCGATTAATTTTCAACCGGCTAATTGCATGCAAGCTATTTTTACCTACCTAGGTACATTACATTGTCCAACAAAGTCAAAATATGCTTTATTGTTAAAAGATAATAAATCTTGTTCACAAAGATTTTTAATAAATTAAAATAAAGATATTATATAATGGCATACCTTTAATTTTTTTCATTTTGAAATGCAAAAGAAATAATATCGATATCGGATATCGTTAAAAGGCCCAAAAAAGGGGCGTGGCACCCAAAAATTTTCCGCCTACGGCGGTTAGCCTCCGGCTGCGCCTTCGGCGTTCACTTCTTGGTGCAGCACCTACACATTCTTTACTTACGAGCCGCCACTGCAGGGTGCTACGGAATTGATGCGTTATATTTAAAATTGTAAATCTGGATATGAATACGTGTCAGAAACAGTAGTTTGTACAACAAGAGTGGATATGATGCACATATCGCACGAGGAAGTACTCGATTTGTACAGTATATTTTGTCTACGACACAACTTTCGGGAAGTGAAAGCAATTTTTCTCCGTAAGTTTTTAAACTGTTCCAATGTAACAGCCTGTCAAAGTCTGAAAATGCCATATATTAAACGTCAATATCTCAAAAACTATTGAATTTAGACATATGACATTTACAAAAATAAGCGTAGAATATTGTGGGCAATCAGGAAATATTGCAATATATAGGGTGTTCTATTAAAAAAAACCCAAGTTATATTCGCCACGTTTTTTTTGGGCCACCCCATATACTCCAGCATAATTTTAAAGTGTGCACCTCAATGGTCTCTACAACTTTTGTATTTCGAATTTTTATCTAATTCTTAAGATAAAGGAGAAAATGAACTTTACTCTATCGTTGACTCACCCTGTATAAACTACCATTTAAACGGTATTGTCGGCTTTTTCATTAAATCTTTCTACTTATTTGTAATACGAAACATATTTTGTCAAAAAAATTGTGCCCTATAGCCATTTTTTCAATATATAGATAATATAGAAAAGTTGCAATTGAATTTTATTAAATAAATTAAGTAACAAACTTTTTTCTGATGAATAAATCTAGTTAAAGTTTACTCAATTTCAGCCCACGGAACGACACGCTACGATTTCTACATACATTTTAGAATTTTGCGATTCCTCGCGCTTAGTTTAACAAAATGTTCTTCACAAAATTTAAAACATACATTCATAATTAAGCTGTTCTAGTATTTACGTAGAACTTTTACCACTGCTGAAAAAAAAATGATTGGTAGGGAAGTAATAACTTGTTCTAAAGAAGTTAACTGTAATAAATATACGGTACCTACGTATCAGTAGAACGACTTATATATTTTTTCGAGGGGGACCGTCCGTGCGCCGGATGCACTTAGGTCAGGTTTGGCCCATTGTTCTCACCCTGTTAGGTTGTTATACCTACTCCGTGATCACAGTTCCTTCTACTAGTTTGTGTAAGTCAACTGAGGAGAGGGTAAGGATGTCCTCTGGTTCCAGTTTTGGTTGCCCGAATATGTGTTGCCCCTTCCGATCTAGTGTATCGCAATGGCAAACTATGAGCTGTACAGTTTCCCCGTCTTGTCCGTATAATCTGCAGTCAAGGTCTCCATTGTACAATTGCATTCTGTGCAGACGGTTCTTGACAGCCATATGTCCTGTCAGAATTCCTGTCATTGTTTTTAGCTGATTCATTTGAAGAAATTGTTTTGTAAGTCTTGGGTCTGAATCTCCAATGAAGCTTTTGATATGGTGTAATCCCTGTCTGTTGGTCCAGTGGATTTTTTGTTCACTCCTGATCCATCGCTTTATGGCATTTCGTGCTGTGCACCTTGGTACTCCGAGTGCTGGTTCTGGACAAAAGAATTAATTTTCTTAGCCCTTCCTTGCAAGTTCATCGGCTTTTTCATTTCCTATAATACCTTCGTGTCCTGGTACTTACTGCAGAATTACTTTGTTTACTTTTGCCAGGGCCTCCAGTTCCTTTTGACATACCCATACCAGTCTTAAAGTTACCTTGTTGCTTGACTGGCAGAATATATATGGATCCGCTTATTGAGGTAAGCCCTCCTGTTGTTTTCGTATGCACATTGCAATGTGGCGTAGATCTCCGCTTGGGAGACTACCAGAAAGAAAAACGCATTTTTCTCCGGTCTTACTCCGTGTATCCCCTCTTTGGTGGCAAGAAACCAAGGGTTAGCCTTTGGGTGGGAGTGTCGCATGTCTGAGGATCATGGTTCGGAACCCACGTTAAGCTGTAGGTCCCATCGGGAATGGCCCTGGCAGCGAACAAAGAGGTGAAGAGCCTAATTCGAAAGAATGGCAAGAAATGACAATGACAACAGATCCCGCATAAATCTCAAAACATGTAAAATGTAGCCGACGCCATTAGAATCCTTAAATGAATAGTTTTTAGGTACCTACTGTACCCACATAGAAATAATAGATATATTTTTGAAATGGATTTATTTATATTTAAATTAGTGAATTGTTTTAAAATGCAATATTTACATTATTGTATTAAAATAAAAATTCCGTAGTTAAACCCAATTTATTTTAATTTACACGCTTTGTTCGGTTTTTAATTTATTATTATATTTTTTCATATAACGGCATTTTCCATAAATAATAATATGCGAAGTGAATAATGTTTAATGTGTGTGTGGATATTTGTCAATTTGTTTGACATTTCAATGAGATGTAAATCAGTTGTTTTTATATGTAGCGGAAATTAAAATGCATGCCTGCACATTTCATAAAATAATAATTCTAAAATATTATTTATTAAAACAAATAAAGATTTTCCTTTCATTTTGTCAGTTTCATCCCTTGACGCGTTTTGCCATATAATGGCTCATTAGTAGAGAGAGAGAGAGAAAGAGAGGCCCGTATTTAAAAAAAATACGCTTATATAGGTATCTAAAAAACGAACGTAAATAATAAAATTATTTTCTTGAAGAGCATAAAAAATTATCTTAAGCAAGTGCTCTTGGGTTTTTAAAATAATCAATATTTTGTCGTAAAGAAAATGAAAACAAAAATACATTTTTTCGTTTTTTTTTCGGATGCTCCGGAAGTCATTTTAAAATTTTTTTTTTAACAAATAATTCAGCAATAAATTATGCAACTTTGCCTCCATTTAACCAAATCTCTATCTCTTATAGTTACCGAGATTGCAACGTTAATGCATCTAATTTGTATCACCCTATATCCTTATTAAAGAATTTTGACTTGATATTTTGGCCACACCTGTATCGACTATCACGAGTCGCTACTGTAGGTTAGTTAAGAAGGCTACATCTGACGACAGCCCACTTTCCTAGCGCCTGCGCCGTATATCTCGGCAGTAGCGGCTCGCGGTCTTAAAAAATGGTGAAGATTTAGGTAGAGTGCCGGTACTTAAACAAACATTGACTAAAAACCCGTGTAATTAAACGTCTCTTTTATCCTCATCTGTCCAACGACTAAGTAGTTACGAACACTACTGAATTAACTGAAAAATAAAAAAAACTTTTTAATCACACAGTAAATCACGTAAAAACGATATCTATAACCGTAAGCTTCGCGAAGCCTCAAAATAAATACTTTAAGGTTAGGCGAACCAATGCTAAAACAATGGTGCATACGACTGATCTATTTATAAATTGCCCTTCATAATAATGCAAATTGTTACATGCTGTTTGCGTGACTGACGTCACGTAACCATAACAACGGTGAATATCAAAGCTATATTGGGCGTTGGTTCTTCACTTGCTTTGAGCTAACGGACACGGTCGCTGGGGCGCGCCAAAATGCACGAGTGTTTATTATTGTCCATCGGAGTTAACCGTGGTTCTATTATGCATAGCTACATTCGGATTAAATTAATACTATCAATTCGAACATAATTATTTTTTAAGGGCTAAAATGGTAGCTGTATTGGTACATTAGTATTTAATATTGTCGAAAAACTTTCCTACTGGTTTTATTTTTATTTTTTTTGGTGAACCTGATGAGCCGTTACAGCATCTCGGTGAAGTCACTACTGAGATGATTTAAAACTTTTTAGCCAAGCCAAGCTTTTAATGTCTACCAAAATGCCTCTTATATACTTCAGAATTTTTATTTTTCTATTTCTGGTGGCAATTGAGCAAATAAATTTTCAGAATTGGGCAGATCGGCATTAGTCTCTGTAATTTACTGCTCGGCATAGTAGGCCGATTGGAACCAATTGCTGTTTATAGCCAGATTTTGCGGGTCGAAGCCCGATAAAAGAAACCAGCGTTTGCGTCACCCCAGTCACAAAATTGCGTTTTGCCAAGTCGTGAAAAGTAAAACACTACGATCGTGATAGCGGCAGGAGGTACAAACTTTGTTAATTGAACGTTTTGTTATTGCAAAGTTAGCATAAATGTAACTTTTAGGGCGGTCGCATATTTAATACTATCGAATCCGATTGTGTAAAACGACTATTAGATCCAACGACGAGAAAGCAAAGATAGACCACGCATTCTCCTTTATCAAAACAAACCGACAAAAACTAAAATTCATGCTACCACTTAGTTTCGGACGAGTTCCATGAATGAAACCATATGGAAATAGTAGGACATTTTTACGAGCGTATAATACGCTGTTGCCAAATAATTAAAAGATTCTTCTATTGTGGGTTTTATTGGGGCTCAAATAGGTATATTCTTTTTTCGCCGGTGAATTCAACCAGTGGTTGATAAACTTATAATGACAGCTGGTGGAACGACGGCATTAACCTGTAGGTGAATTATTATTTTACGATCTCTCTTTCGTTGACTTTGATCGAAATCACCAGAAATCCACCATGAATAAAAAAACATGATTTATGTCCAACCGGTAATACAATAGGAAATTTAAGAACGTTATTCGGCTCAACCGGTGCCACCAGTAGAGTCGCCGGTAAGAAAAAGAATATACCTAATTAAACACATCGTTGGATTGCTTAAGACATATTATAACCTCAAACTAGTCAAAATACGACAAACATTTCGAGAACATTTCTCATTGAATGACAGCTATGGTGTTCTCGTATTCCTAATAATTTACCACATTTCCATGAAGTACACATTTACATAAATCGACCTAAATCCATGTAGAGAATTAAAAATGTCACCAACACAGATATTGAGTTCGATTATTCAAGGTCGAGTTAGCATATTTTGTAATTGTATCCATATCGCGATTGAAATGAAAACCGCAAAAGAATCAATCTAGCAACGTGATTGTCAGTTTGACATAACTTAACCTAACTTTTGAGCTGAACTACTGTAGAAATTAATTATAATATAGGTATCTTGTCAAAACGATTTAAGTATACTACAACATAGTCATCTATTCTTCATGACTTCGAGAACTAAATATATATTTTAAAACACATTTTATAATTGCCTTTAACATACAGTCAGCAAACATTCATAAAACATTTATTTTTCGCATCGATCGTGCAAAATTTGGCAACGTTTGCCTCCTAGCGGTAGCAAGTGAAAATATGGAAATGAAAAATGATAATTTTGACATAAACAACAATAAATTATTTATTTCCAGCTTTATTAAATAAAAAGTGGCGATAGTTTAGTGTTTTGTGGTTTAAATATAAAAAACAATATGTTGAGACATTGTCAGGTTTGCAAAATTACCGATTCAGTGCCTGGATTTCATAGTAGTCTACACATGCTATCGCCCTCTTATAAACAGTGAGTTGTAGGCTCGGTGTAAAATCAATTTTATGAATGAGATGCGGGGTCTATCTTTGCTTTCTCGTCGTTGGTCAGATCCGAATATCTGAAGTCCGAAGTACCATAAATTTAATGACCATACTGATCCGATTCGATATCGGATTCAAGTTGGAAGCCATTGCATTTTACCGCCTAACCCAATAAATATTATGATCCCACGAACTATGTACTGTTTTGTATTTGTCCGAGCAGTGTTGCCAAAAGGGCGCATTTTCCGCTATTTCTAGCAAATTTTGTCCTTTTTTTTTCTCCGCTTTGAGAGTTAAAGAGCAATATAACTCGACGTCATCCATTTCCTAGAAAGTATATAAACGTTAGAGCGTCTTAACTGAGCCAAATAAAATCGGAAGCTCCTGCTGTAGTTGATGGTGGACCAATTTGTTTTATTTTTTTAAATTAGAACCTGTATTTTTATGCCCTTTACGTGCGAGGTGATAAAACATTCCTAAGAGTGTTTTTGACGATATTTTTATATTATACTCTACTTCTTTACACATAGCATAGTGATGACGTACTGGATTACTTGTAAAAGGAAATAATAAATTCGGTTATATCCGACCTCAAGAACGTTATAAAAAGTGTGAAATAAAATTATTTTAAGGATATATTATACTCTAAAAACTGGCATAGTATACCAGTAGGTAGACAATGACGGCCGTTGCGTCCTTATTAGGACTCTACGGAAAGCCATAACCTGAGTAGCAACTCCAGAAACAGCGGGTTTTCAAGACTTACTTAAGAGTAAAATAAGTAGTGAAATCGCCGCATCGCCATCTATAGGAATCAACTCAAATGCAGAAGACCCCCGGACGTGAAATTATCAACACTTATAGTATTGAGAAGGCGCTTTCGCTGTTTTTGGAGTTGTTTCTTATGTTATGGCTTTTAGAGTTCTATAATGGACGAAACAGTCGTCATTGTCTACCTGTTTCCCAGGGAACCCATTGTTTTGGCATTCCTGGGTACTTTAAAGCAAAAGACAGATGCATCACTTTGTCCGATTACTTTCTATTCTGTTATTACGGACACTAAAGTTCTAAAACCTGTTAATATTGAAAATTAAACGTCTTGTATCAAAAATGAAATATGTGAAATTTGATGGAATCCTTTTGAAAACATCTTACGAGAATTAAGAAGGTTTCCTAGCTAACAATGAATTGAACATCTAATAAAATAGCATTTGTTCAATTTTTAATTATTACCCAAGTATTTACATTGTGTTCTTGTTAATGTATTCTTATAGTTATTTATACTACAAGGGATGTAAGTAACATAGTCGAGAACTTGTTTGACAGGGAAGATGTAAATAAATTGCTGTTTGAAGCCCCCCGATGATATTTATTTAATAATGAAGGTTGTTATGATAATGGGAATTGCTGGAGCGTGCCGTTCTAGTGAACTCTGTGCAATGAAAATGGACAATGTTGAATTAAGGCATGAAGTCCTATTTATTACTACCTATTCCTGATTACAAAAGTGGAATGGCACGTAAATTTATAGTGACTAAAAGCGACGATGAGAAGTTTTGTTATTTCAAAATAGTTCGAAATTACATTTATATAAGATCCCACATGACGAATTTTAATTCTCGCTTCTTCATGCGATATTAAAATGGAAAGTGCTTGAACCAGCCTGTCGGGAAAAACTCTATTTCTTCAATTCCAAGTAAAATTGCTAAATTTCTGAACTTTCAGAACTTTAAGGAGTATACTGGACACTCCCTTAAAAGGACGTCGGCCACTTTATTAGCGAATACTGGAGTTAATGTCTTAGCTCTCAAGCGACATGGTGGATGGAAATCTGCAACTATAGTGGAAGTTATGTAGCGGAGAGCGTCAAGAATAAAAAGGAAGTTGCAAATAAAATTTTATATAAGATAACGAAGCCAGAAGTCTCCTGCAGTACTTTAAGAGTAACAGAAAGCTTGGTTAGAGAAATTGTGGAGTCAGAACATTTTATACAAATTGAGAAAAAACGAGAAAACATTTATCCAAATAATGTTAGGACTACCCAATTTTTATAAATCATTGTTTTTATATGGCATAAATTATTACCACCCAAGGGTGGTAAGTTGACTTACAACCCGTCGTCAAGGGCAATCGATACCTTTTTGGTAATTGTTACTTACGTCCTTCAATATGCGTGTCAAAATGAGATTGTTTACAATATAGGGAGGAGAAAAAATGTATTTTCGTTTTTCTTTTTGACAGATAAATTCAATAAGTGACTAAATTTTAAATGAGTAAAATATACAGGACTTTTGTGACGCCCTGTATATTCTATGACTTTGAGTAGGACGCTGGTTCCGAACGGTTAAATTTTTATTTGACCGATTTCTTCCAAGCATATTTGCAGTGGCACTGGCAACATAGCGTGGCTGGCTTTATGGGAGTCAAATTTGTGACTACCATGGCCCAGGTGATAATATAAAGAAGGCGAGCTGGCCATTTTGGCTCTTATTAAATAAATAATGGCGAGAAACGGATGCTAATGAGACGTGAAAATGGGAAGAAAAGATAAAAAATTGCTTATTTCATTTCTGCGATTTTCTGTCATTCCCCCTTTCTCAAGAATGTACGTAAAATACGTTGTTCGGTCTTATCGGCAATACAGTTGATTTAAGAACACTTTGGCAGAAAAAATGTTCGATATTTTATATAGCTTTCAGTAAAAATTTGTTGAATTCATTGAATTCGATCAGTTTGAATGTGCCCATTTCAATAACTTTTTTTTTCAAAACTTAATAGATCAAAAAGTGTTAAAAGTTGCAAGAATATTTTTAATACGAAAGTGTTTTCTTTATAGGTTTAGAGTTTATTAGTCAATATGTATATAGTAAATAATAAAAAATTGCACTTTTTCCCAATAATCGGTTGTCCAGTTTTGTATAATTTTTTTTAGTTTCTCTCAAATAATTTTAAATAAAATAAGTTTATAAAAAAAATGCTAAAAAATAATTATATACGTCTGGGCAATATCCCTGTTTTTAGTATATAAACGGCCTAAATACATTGACATATTGGCGAAAATTACATAAATTATATTTAGGGTTTTTTAAAATGTTATTAGTAATATAAACAAAAGAAGCTTAGCGGCAAGCTGACAGAGTAGTGCATCTATCTTTTGCATAGCTAAGCTTCTTTTGTTTATATATTTTAACGGACACTAACTCTACTATTTTATTTATACTTACACACGGCATTTACGGAATAGTGCTGCAAAACCAGTGGGTGACTGCAGCGCGATCTAGATCTGAATCCACAAAGCTTGGAGATGTATGGAGAAGCGAAAAATGTTTCCTATACTGGTGAAGTGGCCGTTCCGTGCTTGATTTATTTAGATTTATTTATATTTCTACGTTTTCACGTTAGATGGCTATATCTTTTGCATTGAGTTGATTCCTTATGATGGCGTTACTGGGTTTTCATCGCGTTTTTATTTCTTAAAAACGCCTTGAAAGAACAGGCTTGCTGTACTGGGGTCGCTTACGGGTTATGACTTTCTGATGAGTTCTAACAAGAACGAAACAGCCTGTCATTGTCTACCTGTGCCCCAGGGATTTCATTACCTTTGGAGTCCCCGTGTACTTTAATGCAACAGATAGACGCACTACACTGCCCGCTTGCCGCTAAGCTTCTTTTGTTTATATATTTTAACGGACACTAAATTCTACTATTTTAGTTATTAGTATCTATCAAAAGAAAGCTTTAAGAATTCTACTAAACATGAGTTATATTCAGAGTTGTCGTGGAGTATTTAAAACGCAAAAATTGTTAACAACTCCGGGTATTTATATTTATGAATGCATTTTGTTTTTCAAAAAGAATCAAGGTAAATTCACTCATTTAAAAAAATAACACACACATGATACGAGAGGTAGACTTTTTGATTATAATTTTCCAAAACACTCTTTAACATTGACGGAGCACAGCTGTCACTATGCTGCCATCACTTTTTCTAATATTTTTCTAATATTTTCTATAAAATGCATAAATAATTTAAATAATTTCAAAAAAGAATTATTTGTTTATATTAATATTGAACCGTATACAATTCAGGAATATCTTGATTATAAAAAACAAAATTTGTGATTTGGTACCTGTTATAAATTTAAGTGTATTTTACAATTTTTTGTTGTTTGTAGAATTTGGAATATGTATTTTTGTAACATTTTATGACGTATTTCAAACTTTGTGAATTTTACAAATTTGTTTTGAAATATATAATATCTATCTATCTATCTATCTATCTATCTATCTATCTATCTATCTATCTATCTATCTATCTATCTATCTATCTATCTATCTATCTATCTATCTATCTATCTATCTATCTATCTATCTATCTATCTATCTATCTATCTATCTATCTATCTATCTATCTATCTATCTATCTATCTATCTATCTATCTATCTATCTATCTATCTATCTATCTATCTATCTATCTATCTATCTTTTTTTTTTTTTTTTTTTTGGAGAGAGGATTAGGAAATCTCTATCTAGACACCCGTTTACTGATCTCCTCACGGGTAGTGTCTGTCTCATTGGACTAAAACCTTTCCCTCTCTGTTTCTGACATACGCTGCTGGAAACCGCTCACGCATTACTTCGGCAACGTATGCGGGGACTTTCTAATGTTTTGCTAGTTTAGCGTTCGGTCTTGGATCTCTTTGCTCTCTATTATGTCTCGAACAGTCCTATAAGCATGCTCCCATGTTTCTGCTGATGTCAGTAGCTCTCTCATCATGTTAATAGGGTTAAATCTATCTATCTATCTAGTAATTTAAAATGTAATTTGTAATTAGGTTACCTATTATTCTCGCACTGCTTTTCAAGATCCAACTGTTTAGTTTTTATACGGTTCGAAAGAATGCAATGTTTTTTTTAATATACAATGTGCTACAAATTCGTGTGCGAATCTCGAAACCGGTAAGAGATACGAAGATGGTTATATTAAGGCAAAGTTGATGAGTATTTTGGGGCTTAATAATTTGGTGAAAAAAATTCTAAATATTCCGAATACCTTTGGAGATATCCGAAAAAAAACCCCGAAATTGTGAGTTTTGGGTTTTACTTTTTGCGCCTTCATTTTTAACTTGGGAAAAAAAGCAAAAACACTTTTTAATAGCCATTTTTTATGTTCTACAAGATGGCGTTATTGGTTTTAAAATAGAACGTCTTGTTCTTTAGATACCAACTTCAAGTCAATTTTGAGCTTTAGAAATTTAATACAATTTAAAGGTTTCTAAAATTTTAACGTTTTGTCATCAAAGCACATCATTAGTAATTCAAATTATCCTTTCTTTACTATTATTTTTTGGATTAGGTACTTAAATATCAAAATTACATTACACAACAGGAAGTTATGGTGTTAAGGCTCTTTATTATTTCAATAAGATTTACTGTAACAATACTCTGGGAACTAAGTAAGATTTTAAGGCATGAGAAATACCCACTTCTATTTTTTGTGGCTGGTATGTATTTTATTTATTTCATTTTGATATAACATTGTTATATCTTAAGTCCTATGGTTTTTGCCTTAGACCTAGACCGAAATACATACTGCAAGACAGAAAAAAATGAATGCTTTCGAGTAAAGAAAAGGAACTGGACTGTTAGTCCAGTTATGTTACTGTGATTCGCTTATATTTGTTTTAAAAACAATTTCAAAATTGTTTTACTGTTTAGAAGGTCTGATGATGCTAGTTCCAGGCGAAACATCTAACAAAAATAAACAGACAGAAAAATATTTTAGGTCTTTTTTCTTACAAAATATCAAATATCAGGCCTCTTTAAGTAAAAATTGACGGATTCTTCAAATCAGAATTTTTTTTTAGTTTGGCTCTAAATTTTCAGGACTGTAATGATATAAAAAGATAATTTGAAAAAATGTTTTATTAGATGTCAGGACGTTAAAATTTCAAAAACCTTTAAATTGTAATAAATTTCTAAAGCTTAGAAGGCCCTAAAATTGTATTTAAAATTTCAGGTTCGTATTAAAAAAAATTGAGTTTAAGTTGTTATCTGATAAACGAAACGTCGAATTTGAAACATAATACCGCCATCTTGTAAAACGTAAAGAATGGCTATGAGAAAGTGTGTTTTGTTTTTCCCCAAGCCAAAACTGAAGGCGCAAAAAATTAAAAACCAAAGTTTCGTTTCTTTTCGAACATCTCCGAAGGTATTCTGGCTATTTACAATTTTCTTTTACCAAATTACTAAGCCCCAAAATACGCAACTTTGTAGCTTCCTGTATATTAAAAACATTGCATTCTCTTGAACCGAATCCTGTCCATGTTTATTGACGGATTTTTAAAACATTTTTAATTTTTACTCTACTTTATTAAAAAGATAATTCCCAATAATTTTTATAATACTACACTCTTAGAAATGACTTGGTATTTTGGTATTTGGTACTAATTTTTATTTGTTTTCATGTTTACGTTACCAAAAATAACTATTTTTAGTTAGGAAAACAAAAAAGATTTTTTTCTTGATTATATTTACCAAAAAATGATGCCATCAGAACAAAGAAAATATCTTGTTTTCATATTAGTTGGCAGAAATAAAATATTTTGTTTAGCTGAATTTTAATCTGCATATATCTTAATTAAATGTTACATCAAGGTTCCTACAAACTTGTATTTATCAATTAAGCTTGTTGTAATAACACATTATGAATTTGTAGTCCCTATCATTTTGTTAATTTTGATTAAGAAACATTCTTAGTTACCAGAACTAACTTTTCTTTTCAAGTAATATTATTCTTCATATTTATTGAGTGTAAAAGCGCTGCTCACTGTCTCGACAGATGAGTGCGAACTCTGCCCTTGTTGGAAAATGTATGTGTTGTTGTAATTGCAATGATTAATTGTATTTTACTAATTTTTCAACAATAAAAACAATTATTATTATTATTATTATTATTATTATTATAACTAACGGCATCAACAGAGACTTGACGCCCTTGCCCGGTGGGTAACACCACTTCTAGCCAGGACTGTCAGGAGGTTATGTTTATGTTGTGTGTGCTTTTCCGGTTTCGTGTCCATTTTTTCGTGTTTTTAAGGCAATAATTGGCCATTTTCATGGCCGTGCCCGTGTGGAGAATGGATGTGACAATATTTGGTGTAATTTATTTGTGTTTATTGTCTTTCTTGTGTACGTTCTTATTGGCAGAAGGAAGTTAAATCATAAGTAAGTAAACTTTATTTTTTATCATTGCAGTTGTACATTAGAAAGTTTAAATAAGATTCTTATAAAGTATGGCAAGGTGACCCGATGAGAAATAACTTAAAAATATTTTTTTTGTTTTGTTTTTGTTCTGTGTTCCATTTCTATAAAAGAACGTCATATTGATGACTTTTTAATCTGACCAAGTACCACAAATTTCATATAGCTGTAAATTTAATAAAATGTTATTAGTAATATAAACAAAAGAAGCTTAGCGGCAAGCTGACAGAGTAGTGCATCTATCTTTTGCATAGCTAAGCTTCTTTTGTTTATATATTTTAACGGACACTAACTCTACTATTTTATTTATACTTACACACGGCATTTACGGAATAGTGCTGCAAAACCAGTGGGTGACTGCAGCGCGATCTAGATCTGAATCCACAAAGCTTGGAGATGTATGGAGAAGCGAAAAATGTTTCCTATACTGGTGAAGTGGCCGTTCCGTGCTTGATTTATTTAGATTTATTTATATTTCTACGTTTTCACGTTAGATGGCTATATCTTTTGCATTGAGTTGATTCCTTATGATGGCGTTACTGGGTTTTCATCGCGTTTTTATTTCTTAAAAACGCCTTGAAAGAACAGGCTTGCTGTACTGGGGTCGCTTACGGGTTATGACTTTCTGATGAGTTCTAACAAGAACGAAACAGCCTGTCATTGTCTACCTGTGCCCCAGGGATTTCATTACCTTTGGAGTCCCCGTGTACTTTAATGCAACAGATAGACGCACTACACTGCCCGCTTGCCGCTAAGCTTCTTTTGTTTATATATTTTAACGGACACTAAATTCTACTATTTTAGTTATTAGTATCTATCAAAAGAAAGCTTTAAGAATTCTACTAAACATGAGTTATATTCAGAGTTGTCGTGGAGTATTTAAAACGCAAAAATTGTTAACAACTCCGGGTATTTATATTTATGAATGCATTTTGTTTTTCAAAAAGAATCAAGGTAAATTCACTCATTTAAAAAAATAACACACACATGATACGAGAGGTAGACTTTTTGATTATAATTTTCCAAAACACTCTTTAACATTGACGGAGCACAGCTGTCACTATGCTGCCATCACTTTTTCTAATATTTTTCTAATATTTTCTATAAAATGCATAAATAATTTAAATAATTTCAAAAAAGAATTATTTGTTTATATTAATATTGAACCGTATACAATTCAGGAATATCTTGATTATAAAAAACAAAATTTGTGATTTGGTACCTGTTATAAATTTAAGTGTATTTTACAATTTTTTGTTGTTTGTAGAATTTGGAATATGTATTTTTGTAACATTTTATGACGTATTTCAAACTTTGTGAATTTTACAAATTTGTTTTGAAATATATAATATCTATCTATCTATCTATCTATCTATCTATCTATCTATCTATCTATCTATCTATCTATCTATCTATCTATCTATCTATCTATCTATCTATCTATCTATCTATCTATCTATCTATCTATCTATCTATCTATCTATCTATCTATCTATCTATCTATCTATCTATCTATCTATCTATCTATCTATCTATCTATCTATCTATCTATCTATCTATCTATCTATCTTTTTTTTTTTTTTTTTTTTGGAGAGAGGATTAGGAAATCTCTATCTAGACACCCGTTTACTGATCTCCTCACGGGTAGTGTCTGTCTCATTGGACTAAAACCTTTCCCTCTCTGTTTCTGACATACGCTGCTGGAAACCGCTCACGCATTACTTCGGCAACGTATGCGGGGACTTTCTAATGTTTTGCTAGTTTAGCGTTCGGTCTTGGATCTCTTTGCTCTCTATTATGTCTCGAACAGTCCTATAAGCATGCTCCCATGTTTCTGCTGATGTCAGTAGCTCTCTCATCATGTTAATAGGGTTAAATCTATCTATCTATCTAGTAATTTAAAATGTAATTTGTAATTAGGTTACCTATTATTCTCGCACTGCTTTTCAAGATCCAACTGTTTAGTTTTTATACGGTTCGAAAGAATGCAATGTTTTTTTTAATATACAATGTGCTACAAATTCGTGTGCGAATCTCGAAACCGGTAAGAGATACGAAGATGGTTATATTAAGGCAAAGTTGATGAGTATTTTGGGGCTTAATAATTTGGTGAAAAAAATTCTAAATATTCCGAATACCTTTGGAGATATCCGAAAAAAAACCCCGAAATTGTGAGTTTTGGGTTTTACTTTTTGCGCCTTCATTTTTAACTTGGGAAAAAAAGCAAAAACACTTTTTAATAGCCATTTTTTATGTTCTACAAGATGGCGTTATTGGTTTTAAAATAGAACGTCTTGTTCTTTAGATACCAACTTCAAGTCAATTTTGAGCTTTAGAAATTTAATACAATTTAAAGGTTTCTAAAATTTTAACGTTTTGTCATCAAAGCACATCATTAGTAATTCAAATTATCCTTTCTTTACTATTATTTTTTGGATTAGGTACTTAAATATCAAAATTACATTACACAACAGGAAGTTATGGTGTTAAGGCTCTTTATTATTTCAATAAGATTTACTGTAACAATACTCTGGGAACTAAGTAAGATTTTAAGGCATGAGAAATACCCACTTCTATTTTTTGTGGCTGGTATGTATTTTATTTATTTCATTTTGATATAACATTGTTATATCTTAAGTCCTATGGTTTTTGCCTTAGACCTAGACCGAAATACATACTGCAAGACAGAAAAAAATGAATGCTTTCGAGTAAAGAAAAGGAACTGGACTGTTAGTCCAGTTATGTTACTGTGATTCGCTTATATTTGTTTTAAAAACAATTTCAAAATTGTTTTACTGTTTAGAAGGTCTGATGATGCTAGTTCCAGGCGAAACATCTAACAAAAATAAACAGACAGAAAAATATTTTAGGTCTTTTTTCTTACAAAATATCAAATATCAGGCCTCTTTAAGTAAAAATTGACGGATTCTTCAAATCAGAATTTTTTTTTAGTTTGGCTCTAAATTTTCAGGACTGTAATGATATAAAAAGATAATTTGAAAAAATGTTTTATTAGATGTCAGGACGTTAAAATTTCAAAAACCTTTAAATTGTAATAAATTTCTAAAGCTTAGAAGGCCCTAAAATTGTATTTAAAATTTCAGGTTCGTATTAAAAAAAATTGAGTTTAAGTTGTTATCTGATAAACGAAACGTCGAATTTGAAACATAATACCGCCATCTTGTAAAACGTAAAGAATGGCTATGAGAAAGTGTGTTTTGTTTTTCCCCAAGCCAAAACTGAAGGCGCAAAAAATTAAAAACCAAAGTTTCGTTTCTTTTCGAACATCTCCGAAGGTATTCTGGCTATTTACAATTTTCTTTTACCAAATTACTAAGCCCCAAAATACGCAACTTTGTAGCTTCCTGTATATTAAAAACATTGCATTCTCTTGAACCGAATCCTGTCCATGTTTATTGACGGATTTTTAAAACATTTTTAATTTTTACTCTACTTTATTAAAAAGATAATTCCCAATAATTTTTATAATACTACACTCTTAGAAATGACTTGGTATTTTGGTATTTGGTACTAATTTTTATTTGTTTTCATGTTTACGTTACCAAAAATAACTATTTTTAGTTAGGAAAACAAAAAAGATTTTTTTCTTGATTATATTTACCAAAAAATGATGCCATCAGAACAAAGAAAATATCTTGTTTTCATATTAGTTGGCAGAAATAAAATATTTTGTTTAGCTGAATTTTAATCTGCATATATCTTAATTAAATGTTACATCAAGGTTCCTACAAACTTGTATTTATCAATTAAGCTTGTTGTAATAACACATTATGAATTTGTAGTCCCTATCATTTTGTTAATTTTGATTAAGAAACATTCTTAGTTACCAGAACTAACTTTTCTTTTCAAGTAATATTATTCTTCATATTTATTGAGTGTAAAAGCGCTGCTCACTGTCTCGACAGATGAGTGCGAACTCTGCCCTTGTTGGAAAATGTATGTGTTGTTGTAATTGCAATGATTAATTGTATTTTACTAATTTTTCAACAATAAAAACAATTATTATTATTATTATTATTATTATTATTATAACTAACGGCATCAACAGAGACTTGACGCCCTTGCCCGGTGGGTAACACCACTTCTAGCCAGGACTGTCAGGAGGTTATGTTTATGTTGTGTGTGCTTTTCCGGTTTCGTGTCCATTTTTTCGTGTTTTTAAGGCAATAATTGGCCATTTTCATGGCCGTGCCCGTGTGGAGAATGGATGTGACAATATTTGGTGTAATTTATTTGTGTTTATTGTCTTTCTTGTGTACGTTCTTATTGGCAGAAGGAAGTTAAATCATAAGTAAGTAAACTTTATTTTTTATCATTGCAGTTGTACATTAGAAAGTTTAAATAAGATTCTTATAAAGTATGGCAAGGTGACCCGATGAGAAATAACTTAAAAATATTTTTTTTGTTTTGTTTTTGTTCTGTGTTCCATTTCTATAAAAGAACGTCATATTGATGACTTTTTAATCTGACCAAGTACCACAAATTTCATATAGCTGTATATTTTAAAAAAAAAGTCCAGGGGATATTTTTTTTTTTTTAATAATCGCAGTTGCAGATAAGAAAATTTAAATAAGGACAATTTAGTTCTATAAGCAATTGAACAAACCAAAAGGTTAAGTAAAATAAGTTAAAAATCTAGTGTTTCTGTTTTGTATTGCATAAGTACCTATGTATTATAAAGAACATGAGAGAACATTGGAAATAATTTTTGTTAAAGAAACCATAATATCCCTGATAATTTATTCCAATTAGTTTACGCATACCTAATAGAGTAGTATTACCAAGGCATTTTTTTATTTAAATGGGATCTAGGAAGGAATATTTTTCGTTACTAAGTATAAATTACATATGACATTTTTTATACAAATGAAACAGAATTTTTTTAAAGTTATTTCTATCAAATCAACTTGCTAATTTTGCCATGAGTTATAAGCAATTCATCCAAGCTTTCTAATGTGCAACTGGAATGACGAAAATATAAAATTTTTACTTATTTATGATTCAACTTCTTTCTTACAATTAGAAAGTACAGAAAAAAGATAATAAACACAATGTTGTTACTCAATGAAAATTTCAAGTTTGGCCCAAATAAATGATTGCTTTGGCAATATTTGTAGATTGCATCATTAACAAAAACAATATTTCCTTAAAAAAAAATTTCAATTTTCCATATTTACACATTAGTTGTGACAACTAATTTTAAAAGCGGGAGTACCATATAAATTTTGTTATCCGTATATAAAATTTCGTTGTGACAACTAAAATTTGTAGGTTGGGTTGGTTAATGTTATTAATTAGTTCAACAGTTCAATAACGACAATTTTTTTTGGTTGTACAAACTAATTTTTGGGTTAAGTCCGATTTCACGAAAATAAATAGTTGTCAGAACCAAATTTTAGTAATCCATACCATGTTATTTTTAGGAGTGAATAAACTTTAGTATTTTTTTTTAGGATTTTCATTGGCTCATATTGATTTTTTTTTTCTGCATGGAAATAACTTTGTCACACCCACATAGATACCACCTTTCCATTGGTGGAAACATAAATTAAAAATCTTCCTTAGTTTTTCTGTAATTCGGTTAAAATAAAATCAGCACTTTAACAAGGAAAATTTTAGCGCGATCAAAAAGCAAGATTTTTCCATATATATTTATTGTGCATTGTTAAAAATGCATAGTATATTATTACCGAATACCGTTACGTTACACTGTTGTAAAAAACCATCAGAAATTCTCTCAAATTCGCTAACATTATGGCAACAAAAGTATCCCCAAGTATTTCCTTTAAATATTTACAAATCCAATAAGGTACACAACCGTACATAATCCCAAAAACTTTATACGGATAACGTATATGTATAAATTCCGGTACGTTTACGTCCAAATGCAGAACTAAAGAATAGAAGTAAAATTCCTTTCATCGGATGCAAGCAACCTAATCCGGTGTGGAGCTCCCCCTTTCGATCAATCACGACTAGAGGAAGGTATAAGAATGCTAATAGCATTAGCATTGGATTTGGTACGTAGCTGCAGGGATGGAATAATGGATTTCTAAAATGCAGGATGCAGGATTAAAAATCCATGTAAATCAGTCTAATTTATAATTTAAACTAATCTAGTTGTACGACAAACTGCATTCATTGTCGCATGGGCGTCCGAAGAGGGGTCAAGAAGGGAGGAGGGTCGGCAGCAGAATAGTAGTTTTTCTACTCCCACATGGAAATTTGCTTTCTTTACACTTAAGTGGCGAGTAACGTAGGATATTCCAGTTAACTGTGCGGCAAAATTTTATTACAATCCAAGATAGGTAATAAAACTGACCAATCACAGTAGTCCATTACAGAGAAGCCATTGTTGTTCTTAAAAGTACTGACCAATCACAGTATATTATTTTTACTGAGGCTCCGCCTTCTTTTTTAAGACACTAAATTAAATAATTTAAATGCATATGGTACAATTTGTTCAATATAATAAAATCTAGACGCATTTATATAGATTTATCAATAATGCAACCTGCTGAATGTGCATAGAAAATTAATTTCATGTAGCATCATTTATCAGTTGGTTCTCCCATAATTAGTTTAACGTTTCGATAGTCGAGTGGTAGAGCGTTTTACTATGGATCCAATGGTCGTGAGTTCGAGCCCGGCAACCTGAAAACTTTTTTTTACATTTTTTAGCATAAGGTTTGTAAGTTTGGTCGTAGAAAAAATATACTGTTCAACTCGAGTGAATTGTCCATATTGCCCTCGGAAGTTTGAGCACTCCGCCTACGGCGTCATGCTCAATTTACGTCCCCGTGCGATATGGACATTAAATCCACTCTTGTTGTACAAACTACTATTGTACAACAAGAGGTATATGATGTTTATATCTCACGAGGAAGTAAATTGAGCACGACATCGTAGGGCTCAAACTTGTGCGATATAGTCTATCCACACGAATTGAACAGTATATTTTTTCCAAGACCAAACTTACGAACCTTATGCTAAAAAAGTTTGAAGGCTGCCGGCCTAAAAAGTCGCCGTTTTGCCGTTTCGGTCAAATGCTCATATAAGAAATTATGGTAAAACCATTCAGCAGGTTGCATTATTGATAAAACTATTATAGATTCTTAATTAAATATTAATCCGATATTTTAAAACTACACATTACTTTTCTTAAAACTTAATTTCACAATGAAATCACTATAAAACCTTTACTTCCCCAAAATCTGTTTTCTTGAATTTCTTCTACTAGTTTCCACATTGCATGTGCCCCTTTGAAAACTGCCCATGTCCTTAAAGTGGTCACATCCTTAGATGTCTTTAAACATCACTGTCCATACTGTTATGATAACAATGGTACATATGACGTGCCAACACACATAGTTTTTCATTTTCCCTTTTAACTACAATTTTTTCAACAATATATACTCCACCACTTAAGTTACAGTTCTTTTTCTATATATCATTCTCACATAACGTTTTTCATTTTTTTACCCTAAAATACCATTTAACTCCCATATTTATCTTCAGGACCTGGTAGTATAATTTTCTCCGCTACTTCTATGTAAGCATTATTGCTCCAATTATCTAACTTCCTCAAAAGCTCTATGAGGGTGTCACTCACAATTTCCTATACTATATAACTATACTTCTCCTTTATATCGACGTTCGAAACATGTAGAACTAACTAAAATTTCTTACTGAATATATCTTAGTGATGGTTGACTTTGAGTATTATTTCTCCCCATTTAACTTACCACTTCACTTCAAGTGTGGCCTACTCTTCAAATTATTATAGATTTGTATATATTTTGTTATATTGAAGTTAATACCATATTGTACCCCTCAGTAAGTGAGTAACTAAAATAAACTGTGATTGGTCAGTACTTTATAAGGACGCCACGGAGGAATCTAATTTTTATAATTTGTCAACTAAAGGGAAATTTCCGGATTCGTGTGAATAATATTGATCTAAAGCGCAGATAGGTCGGGCTTGTACCCAAAGAGAAAAGGGAAATTTTTACGCACAGTGTTATATTCGTAAGATATTCTTTAGGATCACTTGTAGTTGTGATCTGCTAAAAAATTAATTTTCCGTCTTGTGTGCATTAGTGAAATGTTTCTATAAAAATGGGAAATTTTATTTTTAAAGGTTTCAACATTTGCAGCACTGTTATGCAATTTTGCCGTAGAGTTAACTGAAATAGCCTATTCTTTATTTGTCACTTAAGTGTAAAGGAAACAGCAAATGTCCATGTGGGAGTAGAAAAAATTAATACCGTTGCCGTGTCGATATTTTCTACAAGAAAATAGATTTTATATCCATTTTACTTGGTTTTATTAAAATTTTTCCTAAACTTTTCGCTAGGTGAGGCTCGTCCGTGACTCTGATATAAACTGCTGGACAATTGCTTTCGCAAGAAACATTTCGCCTAAATTTAACAGTTAGATAATATTTTCTGAACCAGATATGATATTGACCTACGGTTTTGAATGGTTGATAGATTCATCCCTTGGGACACAATTGTCAATGTTGGATTTTCTTTAACTGTCAGAAAATTTTATATACAGGGTGTTAAAGAAGACGATGATTTTTGGTCCAATTTTAATGGCGTGTAACTTTTACAATAATATTTTTAAATTTTATCACTCTACGTCATTTGAATTACTGGTTCAGAGCAAAGAAAGTAATTTGTCAAATATTTGATATCTGCTATATTTTAAGAAATACCGATTGTTTTGGAAAACCTTGCTTTATTTCAACTTATTGGTAGCTAGATCTCACTGTCTGTTGTGTCGTGCAAACTTTGCGAGTGATATTATACCTTATGAAAGGCTTGATTATGTTCAGTAACAATAGATGTAACTAAATGTTATGATGTATAGTGGCGTACTTATAAACACTTATATGTCTATGGTTTATAAGTGTCTGACAATTTTTCACGATTGTTTTATATTGGAAAGTACTCGCCCCTAGATTAGGTAAATGTTTTCTTATTTTATAGTTTTTCATATCGCACTACAGGTATATTATACAGTGTGTTTACAAAATTTTAATAAAGATAATTTTTTTCATTTAATATTTGGAAAAAACTTATTTATAAATTTCTAACTTTCTAACACTATTCCTAAAATTAAACTTACATTCAAAGGGATCCTGAAAATTAAGGAACGCTAGTTTGATTTTGATGGGATTAATGCCTTGTAGACCCTCCTCGGATGGACGGGGTTTGGCTTGACGGCAGCTAGTGATATTTAATATCAAAGTCTCTTTCAATGTAAGTTTAATTTTAGGAATAGTGTTAGAAAGTTAGAAATTATTAAATACATTTTTTCCAAATATTAAATTTAAAAAATTATATTTGTTAAAATTTTGTAAAAACACTGTATAATATACCTGTAGTGCAATATGAAAAACTAAAAAATAAGAAAAAATGTACCTAATCTAAGGGCGAGTACTTTCCAATATAAAACAATCGTGAAAAATTGTGAGATACTCATAAACCATAGACATATAGGTGTTTATAAGTACGCCACTGTACATCATAACATTTAGGTACAACTATTGTTACTGAACATAATAAAGCTTTTTATAACGTACAATAATCACTCGCAAAGTTTGCACGATACAACACACAGTGAGATCTAGCTACCAATAAGTTAAAATAAAGAAAGGTTTTCCAAAAAAATCGGTATCTCTTAAAATATAGCAGATATCCAATATTTGACAAATTACTTTCTTTGCTATGAACCAGTGATTCAATTGACCTAGAGTGATAAAATTTAAAAATATTGTTGTAAAAGTTACACGCCATTAAAATTGGACCAAAAATCATCGTCTTCTTTAACACCCTGTATATAAAATTTTCTGACAGTTAAGGAAAATCCAACATTGACAATTGTGTCCCAAGGGATGAATCTATCAACCATTCAAAACCGTAGGTCGATATCATATCTGGTCCAGAAAATATGAACTGTTAAATTTTTTTTTGCTTGAAAGCAATTGTCCAGCAGTTTAGATTAAGAAAGGAGAGACACAAAGTCTTGATCTCAGAGAGTTATATTTAAATATTCCAAGTGTTTCGCCCTTTCAGGCTTTATCAGACCCAGAAGTTAATATTGAAATGTAGGAACATCCTCTACAATATACATATACTAAAATATTCAACCAAACCAAAACAAAAGGTTTTATTTGTTAATATGTGAATTTATGATTTCCGTTTATTTGGGATGAATGCGTTTTCAATTAGATAACAATCTTGTGGTAATAAAACTGTTGTAAAATTTTAGTTTATATTAATCCACACTTAGAAATTTATGAAAATTGAGTATATTAAAAATAAATAAACCATCATTAAATACTAGAGCCGTCTGGATATTTATTTAAAACATATTTATATATATTTTTTTATTTTTCAGGTAAGTCGGCACGATTTGTCCTTTTCTGTAAGTATAATATTTTTTAGTGATTGTGTTTGCTTACCATCGTATATTTACAAAAAAAAATTTTTAATTTCACTGTAAAACATTATGGTAAAATGTCTTAATATTTACTGTATTTTTTACACATGAATTATTTCTTTTCACTATATTATAGGCTATATTTTCATGGGTAAGTAATATTTAATTATAGATATTGTGAATTTAAAACTTCTATGAAAATTTACCAGGCAAAAAATTTTTTTCCGCTATTTGTTATACAAAATTACAGCTATTTATTTCTTACACTATTTATAATGAAAATAATTTTCGAACTAATATTTTTGGTTTTTTGGTGTGGGACTACCAAGAGATGGCGCTTAAGGCTATATTCATCCCAAGAATGTTGATACCGTAAGTTTTAGTATAAAAAATTTCATTTGGTACGAAGACCTACCCTGTAATGACGGGAACACCAAAGATTGAAACCGGTCTGCTGGTGGTGATGTGCTACCAATAGTAAAGTTTTGGTTTGAAATTTATTTTCCATGCATTTCCTAAAATATGAGTTAATTTTATAATCAACATTTACCGTATATAAAGTCTACTTTTACAAAGAACTGGTAATGAATGATGCTTGGTTTTATTTAAAATGTTATAATTATTAATTAATATAAATCAGTGACCCATGATTATGTTTTCAGTTAAAAAAATAAAAATTAAACCTATACCTTTCAAAATTTCCAATACTGGCACAACCATAATAAAAACAAAAAAATGGCTATAAATCCAATCAACGATTAAGTAAAACTTTTAAACACAAAACATAACTGTACCAAAATGTCGTTATGGAAAATTATTTAATAACCACAAAATCCACATTTAAATACTGTTAAGTTAAATAACGACAACGTCAAACGAAACGAGCGACGCGACGTGACGAGACTGGATTCTCACTTAACCGCGATGAGGTTTGGGCGTCTTTTGTTCTTGTTTAAATAAATATATTTTAGCCATTGGCATCGGTCCACTTTAAGGGGTACTGACACAACTTTTTAGACGGAAGCAATTAAAATTTTTTCCTATGACTACCTATGAAAATGAGAAAAAAAGCACGGTCAATTGTCTAGAAAGCGCCGTATATCACACGCGTGTTGAAAAACAAGGCACACTATTTAATTTAAACATATGGTGTCAGTTTGACCGACAACCCCTTTTTATTAAAAAGAACAAATTTTAGAAAGCAATAATTGTAAAGTGTTTAACTTATTTATCATATAATTGAGTGATTCAGAATTAGAGTATGGAAGTACGACATCTGAAATTATAAAAAATGTTAATAATATACTGGAAAATCTATTACCTACCAGAAAAAATAAGTGGCGCTGAGGATAGTGTCATATATTAAACAGCAAATTTTTATCTGTAGCCATAGCGTAGAGAATAGAGCTCTAGCCTACAGATCGCAAGGTCACAGGTTCAAATTTCATCAGGAGTATTTGACTTTTTTTTATAAAAAAATTTATAGAATTATTTTGAATTGATATATTCCTTGTTAGGTGGATTTTTTAAATTTGTTTAATGCATCTTTCCTTGATTAAATTTAAAATTTTTTATTCTGGTTAATCTAGAAGTCAATCCAGGATTAGTTCTTCCTATGATATATAAAATATAAAAAAGTTAAACACTACAAATAAAGGAGAAGCCTATTGACAAACTATGAAACCAGATATTGAGTGGAACATTATCCTAAGTATGCTAATTTCAACACTAGTGTTGATATTTTTGTTTTCAACACTAGTGTTGAAATATTTTTTTCTCAAATCAAAGGCTTTTTTAACAATTCCTTGTGGTCGTAGGAAAAATAGTGTACATTACTCGTGTGACAGTGATTATTTTAAAACTCGGAGAATTTCCGCACTCGGCTGTCTCCTCGTTTGAAGAGTATCACTTCTTATGTAATATACTATTCAAACAGACAATACTATTTAAACGCCCATATTCCCAGCCGTACGCCCTTAATTACTATTTACCGTTTTTTAATTCATTCATTTCATTAATTATTTTGCAACTGATGGCAATTTTGCTTAATACGTTCCTAGCCTAAGCGAATTGTCAATAAATTCAGTTCGCAAATTGAAAAACTCTGAACCACTATTCGATTCGCAGAAAAACGAGACTTGCAAGATCAACTCTTTTACAACAAAAGGCAATTTCGAACTGTGGACGGAACATTGCCTTATTTTTTAGTTTTACTCTTATGCAACTAGTCAATAAAATAGACACATTGTACAAATAGGAGTTTTAAACTTCTCATCATCTTATTAGCTACGGTACTTTATTATTTTAAAAATGTTAGTTACAATAAAATAGTAGAGTTTAGTGTCCGTATAGGTAAATAGAAAAAAAGTTTTTTAGCCGCAGGCGAAGAAAGTAGTACATCAACAATAAGGACGAGACAGCCTGTCATTGTCTACCTGTGCCCCAGGGAACCTTTGGCGTCCCTATGTACCTTAATGCAAAAGACAGATTTACTACGTTTTCCGCCTGCCGCTAAAAAACTTTCTTCTATTTACTTATACGGACACTAAACTCTACTACTTTATTTTTATACACGGCATTGTATTACGGATTGGTGCAGCATCGCGATCTATATTTGAATCTACAAACCCGTAGAAAAAGTGTAGGGATGCGCAAAAACGTTTCCTATACGGGATGTGTTGGCCTAATGTACTTGGTTTATTGTTGTTTTTACGTTTTGTATTGAATTGATTCCTATAGATGGCGATACTAGGTTTTTATTTCATTTTTATTCTTAAATCTTAAAAACATATTTTCGCTGTACTGGGAATTGCTTACAGGTTATGGTTTCCTGATGAGTCCCAATAAGGACCAAACAGCATGTCAGTGTCTACCTGTGCCCTGGGGAACCCATTACCTTTGGCGTCCTTGTGTACTTTAATGCAAAAGATAGATGCAATACTTTGTCCGTCTGCCGCTAAAAAACTTTCTTTCTGTTAGTTACAATTATTTTTAAAATAAGACACTGGAAAAGCTTTAATTTATTCGGATTCTTTCATTTTGTTATTCTACAAGGAGACAGATACAGGCAGTCGAGTCCTGACTAAAACTTTAAATACTGGTATTCAATTTTTTGGTATTTTCAAAAAGTTTTGATAACAACTTTGGCTGGGAAAGAGATATTTTGTGAAATCAAATACATATTTTTTTTTTATTTCGTCAATTATATCCCTAAACGCGTTTCGCCATATCATGGCTCATCAGGATAGCAAGATATTTTGTGGTTTTTCCGGATTTCTTTCAATTTTATTTGTTATTTCATATATTATGTAAAATCCGACTGACGATTTTATTTAAAACTTCTAAGAAAAATGATGTTTTAAACGGCGCCCTCTAGTGACCACCGCAGAAACCAAAAACATATAGATTATACAGAAGAAGAATTTCTCTTTATTTCGTCAGATCCATCTCTAGACGCGTTTCGTCATATCATGACTCATCAGTAGAGCTAGGATCCGACAAAACAAAGAGAACTCAAAGCTGCTTATGGCAGCACAGTGGTGGGACACACCAGTAAGATGTGGCACGGAGCGCCATCTGTATCGTTATTAGACACTCTTGAGCATACCAGCACCTCTAACAAACTTATAGAAATAAGTAAAAATGTTAAGAGGAAATCTCCTGTAAAGACATTCGTCACAATTACAGGAGTCCCGCTAGGCAGCGCTAACTCGCATCGGTTTATTAACCGAAAACAAGAATACAGAAGAAGAATTTCTCTTTATTTCGTCAGATCCATCCCTAGACGCGTTTCGTCATATCATGACTCATCAGTAGAGCTAGGATCCGACAAAACAAAGAGAACTCAAAGCTGCTTATGGCAGCACAGTGGTGGGACACACCAGTAAGATGTGGCACGGAGCGCCATCTGTATCGTTATTAGGCACTCTTGAGCATACCTATAGATTATAATTCAAATGATAAAACCATTGAATCCCTTTTAAAGCTGTATCATTTATAGTTTAATACGTCTATTATAGGAGCCTTGGACGAATAACTTCCGTCATGCCAATACAATAAAATAACATCTAGGAGGTGTTGGAATAGTAGATTCTGTAACGAGGTTGGAATGAAAATTTGATCCGAGTGGAACCACGAGTATCGAATTTTCATTCTAACCGAGTAGCAGACTATATTTTCTCCACGACCAAAAATACTATTCGGAATATTTGTAATTTCAGGTGGAGTATTATCCAGTTCCATATCTGATTCATCCGATTTTTCACTCATATTTTGACTTGCACTAAAATTTTTGACAGTTTCGAAATTCATGGCAATCTATGTCGTTTAGATCAATTACAAGTGTTTCAGAATAAATATTCCAACTCAAGATCGAGAATTTTTACATTCTATTATCAAAAATGATTTTGGAATTATTGCATTTAGTAATGGTCGCGGAGAAAATAAAGTATTAATAGGACTAGAATGCCTTGGAACATCGAACCGTCTAAATAGTAATAGAATAGCTTTATGGAGGCCATATTTAACATTTTAATTGCTGAGGGACCGAAACTAGAATAAATACAACAAAACAAAACGATTTGAGCTAAGATATGGACAAACTATATATTTGTAGAATCAGGAAAGAAAGACCTTTCATAAAAATAAAAAATATACAGCATGTTTCATCTAAAAAACAACAACTTTACGCCACAATTCGTTTGTTTTAAGCCAAGTCGCTTTTTATGGCAATTTTAGTTTCTACGGTTCAGTGTAAACAAGATGGCTATATTGGTTTTAATACGCCCTCTAGAGGCCATCTGAGAAACTCAAAAATAATTTCCAGCTATTTTTCTTGCCATTTACCTCATAAATAAAAATTTCGAATGAGTACGAATAATGATTCCCAAGATACAAAGGCATTTTGTTTTAGTTGTGCACCCGGTACAGGTGCGTACAGGGGGAGGGGGAAGGCAGTTTCGCCCCCCCCCCCCTGAGCCTCACAAAAGGGGTGTTCTTTCACTTTGAGTTGGAAATTGTAGGTCGTGTGAAGGGTCAGAATTTTTTTAAAAGTCACTTTTGAAAGTAGGAAGATTTTTAGAGCCGGCACACGCTCTTTTTTTTAGAAAGCTTTTTTTTTAGTCGCCCCTCTCCTCAACAATCCTGGATCCGCCAATGACCCGGTACGTTATTTGCCCAGATTTGGTTACCAAAAAAAGTTTTTTATTTAAGATTTTACGAGAGAAAGTTATTCTTGATAAAAAGTTTTGTTTGTTTTAAAAGCAAGGCTGGCATTGAAAAAAAGAGATATGTTATTCAAGACGTAACAAAAATAAAGAAAATTGAGCAGGTGAAAAGTTTTAAAAAAATGGTCTACATGACTGAAATTTTTTCATAACGTTGCGTTCAATAACATGACTAATATTTTCCCTTTTAGGATTGTTAGCATTAATCTCTGCTACTGCTTCTCGGTGCGATTTGTATTTATTTCCCACTGTCAAAACAATTTGAACTTTAGCTTCATTGGATAAAAGCATTTTTACAATGATTAATTGTTACCTTCGATTATCAAGTATTCGTTGAATGTTGCTGCCTTTAAAACTATGACTTAAAACTGCTTGTCATCCTTACCTGTTACCCATTATGAAACCCAGCATCATATTCGGGTATGATAATACAAATAAGGTATTAGTTTCTTCGTATATAATATCATAATAGAGAATATTTTTTGTTGGTGATAATTTTGGTATGAAAGTTTGTTGCTTCGCAGTGATTTTTGTGAAAAATTTCATTAGCGAAATTATCAAAAAGCAACAAAATTGAATAAAACCAAGAGAAAATTTTACCGATTCAAAATTTTCTAAACTATTTCACGAGAAAACAATGAAAACATACTGTTTATTTAGCAAACTAAAAACTTTATTTATTTATTACTAATATTAAATGTATTGCTATAAGTAATCGTTTGTCTATTTTTTTTTATATCAAAGCGTGGTTTTGGGTATGATTGACTTGCATTTGAAAAGTCGAAGGTCCATAACATGCTTCATTTGTTGTTCTGAGATTTTCGATGAGCTTTAGATGATGACTAGGATCTAGTTGCAGATATGGTTTTAGGGAATTTGCGTTGAGTGGCATGTTAACTTAATCAACTCTTGTTCCCCAACACCTTGTTTAAATAGGGCAGACACAGCGAAAGATCGATGAGAATGGTTTATTATTTTACGCTTCTTCGTATCAATTCCAATTCTTTCCGCTAAAGTTTTGGTCTACTTAGAGATTTATTTCTAGTGGAGTATTTTTGAACCAACATTCCTTCTGCCAGTTTGGATGAACGGAGAGAAATAGTCTGTCTGTGGAAGTGTTTGGTCCTCTTTTTTCTCCAATAATCTTTAAAAAAATCTTACAGTTTTTGTTTAATGAATTTTTTACCAACCATTTGCTGTTTGCCAATCCTTTTGACCAACCTTGAGCTATCTTGGAAAATATGCTGTTATATTCAATTTGTCTGGTAAATTCTCCCATGGTAACAGGCCGTTTCTATGATATTTTGCCAGTATAAAACCCTCTAGTAAAATAGTCTGGTGGACAAAAGGATGCACTCTACAGGGATCTTGTAAACCATATAAGATACAGAGATGGTTAAATTAGAAAAAAGGTGCGCCCTACTAAATTATGCGACATTGTGTTTTCAAATTAAAAAAATTCCGAATCGTTCCGAAGATATTTGGCAAAACCAAATTTTCGCGATTTTGTTTTTATTTTTCTCTGACTCGATTTGAAGAGATATGTTAAAATAAAGCTATCATCCTTATTAGCATTTTTTCTCCGCTACAAGTTGGTGTAATTAGATTTTTAATCCAAAGTTTCGTTTTTTTCAGAACCATCATCAACTTTGCTGCGTTTTTAAATAGTCGGGAAAGTTTATTTTATTATTTTTAAATTCACCTCCTTTTTTATAATTTCACGACGTATCACAACTAATAATAATAACAAGTTTCGGAATTAAATAACCCATCATCAATAAGAATAAGTGCAAATTTGTATTGTATTTATAAATACTTGCAACACGTAGTATCTGAATATCTATTAGTGTGTTCTAAGTTTAATTGAAGTAGCTGATACTATTCAAAAAAATATACAGGGTGATTCACGTTGAGTGGCCTATTAGAAGATCTCGGAAACGAGTAACCCTATCTTTCTAAAAATTTGATAGCAGACATAATTGGTTTTGAGCTTTTAAATCATTATATTTTGACGTTTTTATTACTTCCGGTTATACCGGAAGTTAATGCCAACTTTGCTATTTCAAATAGAACACCCTGTATATTTTAGCATTTTTAATTACCTTATTAAAATCTAAATAACTTTTGTTAACAATAATCTATTCCTATCTCTAACCGTTTTTGAGATATGAATTATAAAAGGATTTTTTTGTGTAAAAACGCTCCGAGAAGAAAATTTAGTAACTCTGAAACTAATAAAGGTAAACATTTAAAATTTTCTAAGCTTTCAAGTAATACATAGATCTTTAGTTTAAATTACTTAGGTATCACGTTTTTTATACAGGGAGTTCTTAAAATTATGCCAATGTTTCCATTTAAATAAATGTGCATAAGTCAATTTTTGCAAATAGAACACCCTATTTCTTAGCTTACTAACGTGTAGAGAATTACATTTCCTATCTAAATGCCTAATATGTTACAATGCACATTTTTAGTCGTTTTGGAATTATGAGCAATTTAAATAAAAAATCTTAAAATTTCTTTTTGTGTTAGGTTAGGTTAGGTTAGGTAAGAGTGGCAGACCCTTGGTTCTGACCAAACGGTCTCACGTAGTCCTGATTAGGTCCGTTGTGATACCATACGTGTTCCGTAGAACCCACCTTCATCAGATCACTGATGGTTTATGCGACGTAACCGCGGAAGGATTTTAACAACTCATTCAAACCAGCCACTACTGTTCAGAAATCTGCTCAGCCGTCCAAGTTGTAAGTTGTTTAGTTCCTCCAGGCTATCGAAAGATGATTCACCCAGAGTAGTGAACCTCCTTCTTGCGAGGCCAGGGCATTCACACAGAAAATGTTGAATACTTTCTTCCTCTTCCTCATCTCTGCAGCTTCTGCAAAAGTCGTTAGTGGGTATTTGCATACGTTCGGCATGTCTACCGAAGTGGCAATGTCCGGTAACAACCGCAGTAATATTTCTCACGTCTTTTCGACTGTGTCTCAATAGCTCTGCGGTTCTCTTTTTATCGAATGTGGGCCACAGTTGCCTGGATGTACTACAGGTTGTCAACCCTGTCCATCTGTTCTGTGCAAGCTGTTTGGCCGTGTAGTCAATCTCCTCTTTGACCAATCCCAGTGGTTTGTTCACTGTATTGTCTGCTAGATCAGCTGGCATGCCTGCGCCCTCTCTTGCGAGCGCATCGGCAGCCTCGTTGCCATCTATTTTGGAGTGTCCAGGAACCCAGCACAGAATAACCCGATGTTGGTTGCCAAGTGTGCATAGATTGTTGCGGCATCGCTTTACGAGCTTTGATTTGACGCTGCTGGAACAGATTGCCTTAATCGCCGCCTGACTATCACTGAAGATGGTGATTGACGAGGCTACTCCCAAGCCAAGGTGTTCTTGCAGGATATTGACCGCCTTCTCTACTGCCAGTACTTCCGCTTGAAAAATACTACAATAGTTGGGGAGTCTATACGATTTCTGTATTTGTAAACTTTCGGAAAAGACCCCGGCTCCCACACCAACGTCCATCTTTGAACCGTCTGTGAAGATTGCGTGATCTGTTTTCGTTATATTCTGATTGCCTTCCCACTCTTCCCTACTCGGAATGAGTATAGAATACCTTCTATCGAAGCATGTTATTGGGACAGGGTAATCAGTCGGGTCTCGTAGATTATTCCCCGGGTGAATCTTTAGTATACTGCTGTGCCCGTAGTTAGTTTCCTTCCAGAATTTCGACTCTTTTAGTCGCAGGGCACTTTTTGCAGCTATACTTTTTCCATAGATATCCAAGGGGGGTATATATAACATGACCTCTAGCGCCGCTGTCGGGGTTGACTTAAGGGCTCCGGTTATTCCTAAACAAGCTGCCCTTTGTATCTTTGTTATTGACTTAGTGTGCACTGCTTTTTCCAAAGCGGTCCACCAAACCAGGACCCCGTATATTAATATAGGTCTTATAATAGCCGTATAGATCCAGTGTACTATGTGGGGTTTTAGTCCCCATTTTTTTCCAATTGCTTTTTTGCAGGCATATAATGCTACCGACGCTTTTTTAACTCGTTCTTGCAAGTTTATGCCCCAGTTTAGCTTGGAGTCAAGTACCAATCCTAAATACTTTGCTTTTTCCTTAAGCACTAAAGCATTATTGTCGAGTACTGGGAGTCTGAAGTTCTCGATCACCCTTCTGCGTGTGAATAGAACTACCTCCGTTTTTTCGGGGTTGATTTTTAACCCGCATTTCATGGCCCACTGTTGTAGTATTCGTAGCGCCATTCCTGTTAGGTCGCTGATTGTGTTTACAAATTTACCTGACACTAGTATAACTATATCGTCAGAGTATGCAATCACTTTTATTCCAGCCTTCTCCAACGCTATGAGAACTTTATTTAAAACTCTCAGCCAGAGTGTTGGTGACAGAACCCCGCCTTGCGGAGTTCCTTTTCCAGCAAATCTGACCATCTCGTTACTTCCCAAACTGGAGCAGATTTGACGGCCTTTCAACATCCTCCTAATCCAACGGCAGATGTAGTTATCGACCCCTGTTTCTATTAGAGCGTCGCACACTGCCTCGGTCGTGACGTTATTAAAGGCTCCTTCAATATCCAAGAAGGTACCTAGGGTGTACTCTTTATTGTTAAGTGATTTCTCAATAGTGCCTACTACTTCGTGTAGCGCCGTTTCCACTGATTTCCCTTTGGTATAAGCGTGTTGAGACGAGCTTAATTCTCGCTCTCTCACCGAGTTCTTGATATGCAGATCCAGTAACCTCTCCAATGTTTTGACAAGGAACGAAGACAGGCTTATTGGTCTGAAGTCTTTGACGGTTACATGACTGCTCTTACCAGCCTTAGGGATGAAGACTATTTTTATCTTATTCCAGTCAGCCGGCATGTAAGTAAAATGCAAGCTGCTTCTGTATATCACCAAGAGCCAAGGGATCAGGATTCTCTTCCCTCTTTGTAGCATGGCGGGCATTATCCCGTCTAATCCTGGTGATTTGTAAGGTTCAAATGAGTCAATCGCCCATTCTAGCTTATCGTAAGTGACTACTGATTTGATGCTATTCAAATCCGGAACGTCTCCTTGATCGATAAGGGGCTCTATGGCCGATGTATTACCAGGAAAGTGGGAATCCATCAGCAGTTCAAGGGTTTCCCCACTACTCTCTGTGTATGTCCCATCATCCTTTTTTAGAAAAGAGGGAGCACTAGGCTCCTTTGATAGAACTTTTCTAAGTCTAGCGGCTTCGTTTGTACTCTCAATCCGCTCGCTGTGTGCCAAGCGCTTCTTTGAGATTTTCTAATCGCTTTCTTGTACGTCTTTAGAGCCTCTCTATAAGAGCTCTCATCTTCAGTACGTTTGCTCTTTGCTTTGTTAAATAGCCTTCGCATGTCCCTTCTTAGCTGACCCAGCTCTGCGTTCCACCATGGTGGGTATGGCTTTTTCGCTGGTCTGCTTATCGGACAGCTTTTGAAAAATGCTGCTTCCAGGGTATTTGTTAGTTTATTAACTGCTTCATCAATTGAAGCCTTATTTGGTAAGAGATTATTGGGAGGATTTGCCAGTTCTCCAGAGATGATTCCGCAAAATTTTTCCCAATCTGTTCTTTTAGGGTTACGAAATGGTGTAGGCAAGTACGTGGACTCACTGATATCAAATAGAATCCAACGATGGTCCGAGAACGAATCCTCGCTGGACACTCTCCAGTTTTGTACCTTTAGATCGTTGGATTCATTTGTAAGCGTGACGTCCAGAACTTCCTGTCTGTTCGCAGTAACAAATGTAGGTGTATTACCGTTATTGCATAAGCTAAGGTTAGTATTTATAATAAAATTAAAAAGACACTCACCTCGGTCATTGATGTCCGTGCTACCCCATATTGTGTGATGGGCGTTGGCATCACATCCCAAGATTAGGCTTTGCTTAGAAATCCTGGTAGATTCCACAATATTTTGGACATCTACCGATGGAGTTGGAACGGATGACAGTATTATTGGTGTCCCTCCTTTGCGCTCCAGTTTGACCGTTGTTATGTCCTGGTTACTAAAATTAGGCATTAGGAATACTTTATTTTTAGCTAAAATACAAGTTCTTGGCTTACCATTGCCCCTGGCGTAATAGAGAGAGTAGTTTCTTAGCCTTAATCCACATATGGCGTCATTTCTGACCCAAGGTTCCTGGATCAAGGCGATGTCGAGGCCCTTCTCCTCCATGAGAAGAGCCAGATGGCTAGAGGCCATTTTACTGCGGTGGAGGTTGATTTGGACCACTCGCAACATCGCTGGGCGTCTGTTGTGGTTCAACTTCTATTTCTTGAGTCGGCTCCTTCTCTGGAGCCGCACTCTGTTCATCTTCCATTACCGTGGCAGATGTCACTGTCTCCTCCTTCCTTCCGACATCCTGCTTGGGTTTGGCAAGATTAACTTTCTGGTCAATCCCCTTGTGTTTGGGGATGCCCTTATATATATTCACAGCGATCGCATTAAAGCCGCAGTAAAGCTTAAACTGAGCTTCCTCTAGGGCTGGTAGCGACTCGTCTGTGAGCTGGAGGATTGCGCTCCTCCCTGTGGGTTTTGGGTCCTCCATCTTTAGAACCTTCCATTCCTTGCAAGGAATCTTCGGGTTCTGGGCTGCCAAGAGTGGCAGCAAGGACTTCTCTGGAATGGTTGGCACTGGCAACCAAATTCTAGCTCTCGGACACTCTGGAAGTTCCGAGCGGGGGATGACCTGTAATTGGGCAAGTTCCCAAGGTTGTCCGATCTTTTTGACACTCTCTTTCAGAAATGCTAAGGAAAAATCATCAGTGCAATTGATGATCTTTATTCCTCTAGTCCATCCTGAGGTGTCGTACTGAGGGATCCTGTCGGCAGGATTGGCTATTAGAAACTCCATAAGGATTTCCGTTAGCCTCCTTTCAACCAGGATCCAGCGGTCTGCTGTGATCTTCCAGCATTTATTGCCGGCATCAATCACAGCCACTTGGAGGCTGCTACGGGTCACTTCCGACATTGTTCTACTGTCGGACCGCTCCCTGAAAGCAGACTTTTTCTGGCCCCCTCCACTACTAAGCGCAGCGGAACTCTTCGTTTTTGAAACTACCGCAGAGACTTTCTTGGTCTCCGCAGTAAGTCCCCTAGAAGACATTCCAGCTTTGCCTTGCTGTGGAAAGGACTTCCTTTTCTTTAGTTCTTTTGGGGTGCTCTCATCGTCTGTAGAACGTGTCCTCTTTCCAGCGACACTTCTCTCGAAGGTTGCACCCGGTTTTTGATACGTATAGGGGACGTGGAATGGGTCTTGGGCCGAAGAGTTCTCTTGCCCACTTTATCGTCCCATTGTCCCTACTTGAGAGTTCAGCTGGCTGTTTGCTTTCCAGTTTTACTAGAAGATGCCTAGCCCTTTGGCACTGTCGCATCTTTCTTGTACCAGCTGATACCTTTCTGTGAGGTTTGCTGTCCTTAGGATCCGCCTGCTTTGTGTCAGGTGATCGTAGCAGCTTTTCCTCCTCGCTTTCATTAATACTGTATGGGCTACCCTCGGTGACCGAATCACCGCCTGGTAGCTTGAGCTGATTATCTTCAGCGTTCTGCTGTTGTGTGTGTTAATGCGACATTATTTTTGAAAAGAAGGCTTCGACTGGGATTTTCGTTTGACTTTAAGCTTTGTTACCATTTATTATACCAGTTATTAACTGTTCGTTACTTAGCTATTCTCATTCAAAGCCAAACGAAAGTCCCAGTCGAAGCCTTCTTTTTAAAAATAATGTCGCATTAACACAAACAGAAATTTTAAGATTTTTTATTTAAATTGCTCAAAATTCCAAATTCACTAAAAATGTGGATTGTAACATATTAGGCATTTAGATAGGAAATTTAATTCTCTACACGTTAGTAAGCTAAAAAATAGGGTGTTCCATTTGCAAAAATTGACTTATGCACATTTATTTAAATGGAAACATTGGCATAGTTTTAAGAACTCCCTGTATAAAAAACGTGATACCTAAGTAATTTAAACTTAAAATCTATCTATTACTTGAAAGCTTAGAAAATTTTAAATGTTTACCTTTATTAGTTTCAGAGTTACTAAACTTTCTTCTCGGAGCGTTTTTACACAAAAAAATACTTTTATAATTCATATCCCAAAAACGGTTAGAGATAGGAATAGATTATTATTAACAAAAGTTATTTAGATTTCAATAAGGTAATCAAAAATGCCAATATATACAGGGTATTCCATTTGAAATAGCAAAGTTGGCATTAACTTCCGGTATAACCGGAAGTAATAAAAACGTCAAAATATAATGTTTTAAAAGCCCAAAACCAATTATGCCTGCTATCAAATTTTTAGAAAGATGGGCTTACTCGTTTCCGAGATCTTCTAATAGGCCACTCAACGAGAATCACCCTGTATAAAAAAATCTTAAATATGTTTTAATTTTGAACACGCAGTATCTGGAAAACAAAGCCGTTGCGGACCCATAATTATATGGACTTTTTGTCTTAAAATCAATCAAAGATTAATCTTGTAAGGTTTCTGTACTTACTTAATAAACACCCTGTATATTAGTATAACGCCCAAAGGCATTAAATTTCTTGCATGCTCTAATTAAAGAAAACATCGCCGAGAGGTTTTTTCCAGTAATTAAATTTTAAACAACGTCGATTAAAACTCAGTGTCGGAAATTAAAACAAGTAAATAATGATGCAGCGGGGCAAAAGTTCACAGGAGCTTTTGCAATAGAATCTAAAGCATTCTCTAATCGGCGAATTACGGATGTAAACAGCATTTCTCCTTTGGAAAGTTTGAAATTAACAGTCTTTTTTTTCTGTAATATGCCAAGTTCATTGCAGTTTCCCTTTAAATGGCTTGTACTTGTAAAAACAACGGGGTTATTTTTAAATCTACTAAAAAAATATACGATAAGAGCTGTAGATACTTCTAGTGTCCCCTGCGTAGTAGGTATTCTATTGATCTTTTAAGAGCATCACTTAATAGAAGCCTTAGAATTGTAAGCACGGCACGAAAACCAGGAGTCAATATGAACCCGGGTCCCACAGTGGCGTACAGTGCCAATTAAAGCAAAATAGGCTAAATATAAAAGCGTTATATTACTAATCAGAGTATTTTCTTTTAGTTCTTTGAATTTTAACCGTAACTTAAGAGCAAGCAATGGTCGATGAGTAATCACGAACAAAAAGTGCATTTCCACCACATCGCGCATATTGTACCTGTGTCTGGGGATGGCAATAAAATGCCCTTTTTTATGAAGATACAAAATATTATAAAAACGAATTTCTGGAGAATGAAGTGGCGCTGCGTCAGTGGAGATTTCTAAGATCATATCGGGGCATCGTTTGTAATTTTAATGGAATATAAAAAATTAACATGAATAGCCGCAATATTTCTATTTTTATGTTCTGCATGGCGGATGACAGTGGTGTAGCCAGAAAATATGCTCGAAGGGGGGAGGGGGGCTCAGTGGGCGTAAGTAGGACATTTTTCTTCTGGAGAAAGGGACAGTTGAGACTACATGTATTTTATGATATTGTATCTGGTGAAAAAGGTGGAAAAGCGCCGCAGGCAAAAAATTCACAGAACTACTATCAAATTTCGAAAATTGAATTATTACCTCTTGGATTAAATTTGTTGTTGTAAATGTTTTTTTTCCTTTTTTCTTGATATTCCTGGCTAGCTCTTTATTTAGAAAAAAAAACATTTTTCATATTTGTGAAAAATATGAATATTGGTGTCAATCCAAAATTTTATTTTTATCACACTTCTTCCATAATAGTATATTATGTTACAAGGACGAAAAATGCAGTATTTCGGACGTATTGCGGGAGATTACTGGACGAGGCAAAGCCGAGGCCAGTAACCCGCATAGTCTGAAATACATTTTTCGTCCGTATAACATACGTTATTTTTTATCCGATTGTGTTTTTGCTCGGATTATAAAATAATGTAAAAATTAAGAAAACCAATATATTTCATCTTGCATTGTAATTTTTTGTCCCTTGAATGTTTGAACAATGAAACCTGTAATATGCGTATCCATGGATCTAACAAATAATAATTAAATTAATATTATCAACTGACGTTTTATCAATCAGGCGATAGTTTTAACTAATCTTTCGTGTTCTGCTAGTTTTAAAACCTGAAAAACACAATTAAAAATGGAAATAGACGATGATCTTATAGAAGGTACACCACCTGACATTCAAGAAACTGCCAAGGAAGTAATGTTACATTTGTTGCCACAAAAATCTAAGGAATGCAGTCAGTCTCGACTCAGGTGTCGCAATCCGTCTCCCAATCGAGTTCAACATTGGAGAATAATATCATAACGGAGACCAAAAATAATAACACATCCTCAAAATCAAATTTACATCACCCCGTTCTTGTTCAAAATTGTTGTAATTGTACATTTAATAAAAATATTGTAAATAAATGAATAAAATAAACTGTTGAAAATATTTTAGTGTCCGACAAAATGTTTTTCGTACTAGGACGACAAAGGTTGCCTAGCTACCAGTGCAATAATCAATACCTTATTAAAAAGGTTACCTTTTCGTTCAAATATCTGATCTATAAAAAGTCATTTTTTGACACAATCGGATAAAAAAAATGTTTCAATTAAAATTTGTACTTTAATTTTTTTCTTTAAAAATAAATACCTAATTGTTTTTTTGTTCTTGTTGTAAAAATATTTTAGTGCTTTGGGTTACATTTTTGTTGATTTAAAATAGCTCTAAAAAATTTAAAATGGAACAGACAAGTATATAATAGAAAAATACTATAAACTCTATTATTCTTTTTACTCGTTTTCCTATAAAATTGCATCATAAATCAATAACTAAAACGATATGCGTCCGAAACCTTGATCTCTATATAGAACAGTACTTTTAGCAAGAAAGGTTGAAAAAACTAAATGTTTCCTACAAGATCTTTGTAATTTAAGCCAAGAATACATCATTTAAAAATGTAAATTAAGAATCCAACCGTGAGACGAAAAATTAGGTTGCAATAAGACTTTTCGAGCTCCAAGGCTGGGGGGGGGGGCAGCACCCGCAAAATATCTTTGAACATTTAGAAAATTAGGATTTATAATTAGTAAATTTAGAATTATTAGAAAATTCTTATAAAATACATTATATTACTTATGTATGCATGTTTTACATAAAATAAAGTTTTTAATTAATATTGTAATTCGTTGCCAGGACCGGATTGACAAGAATTGTAAAAAATATGAATTTAAAAAAATAAGCAAGGACAATTCATCATTATAAGAAAGTAATAATATAATAATATATATAATATAATAATATAATATAGGGTAGGAGGGTTTAAAAATCGGTTAAAAAAAACCCAGGCCCGTATTTAAAAAAGTAAAGTTGGTGATGGCCGCTCGGAGACGAAACGGTGGATCTTTAGTTTAGTAACGTCATTTTGTAGAGGAGAAAAAGTGGCAATGACAAAAATAAAAACGATTTTGCAAAATTTCGGTTTTTTCGAATAAAATCAGAAGTATTCGGAATTTGAAAACTTTTAAAGAGGCATTATAATTAGCACCGAATTGCACAACTTTGCCCCCATTTAACCGTTTCTCTAACTCCTATGGTTTCCGAGATTCCAATGCTGGTATGTCGAATTTGTAACACCCTGTATATAAACAATTATATAATATAGAATTTTTCCGAGAGTAGACAACGCTTCCTTGCTGATATTTTATGCACGTCAGTGGAGTCCCAGCCTTGTTGCAGCTCCTGGGTGGAATATTAAGAATATTAGTTAATGACAGTGAATATGAAGACACCTGTTTATTGACTATGTAGCTAAAATATTTAATTTAAATAAAGGTTAGTTGAATTCAATTTTAAGCAAGCCCTCTTTGATGGCAAAGTTGCGATTTAAGAGTTTATCAACCCATATGAACTCATTTCGTTCTCCACTGTCACTGAATTATTGCTAATTGGGATATACATCGATTCATTTCAATTTAAATAAATTGAAATATGTATTTTGAGACTATACATTTCTCATAATATTATAAGCCACTCGACATTGAAAATTATGTTTAACCACAAACATTTAAATAGTGTATTACTTAAATCAACAAAAACAGAGTAAACAGAGCGAAAGCCATTATTAAAGTCTCGAACAGTTTCGAGGTCTTGCATCATTTGTTCTAGTGCTAATTCGGTTCGAGTAACGCAACCTTACACATTGAATCCAAAAAACGCATAGATCCTTTAACATTGAAAAGGTTATGATTTTCCTATGAGCGTCCGGAAAATTCACTGTGATTTTTGGGTCTTTACCCAGCTTTTGGTAAAAAAAAAAGTATGAAGTGTTTCTCTATGATACCCAAGGAATCACTTCTTTAAATATAAAGCGTTAATTCTGGTATTGATTATATGATATATTATTTCCAGTTCCGCGTCGTAAATCGCCCAAAGCGATGATAGACTCTAAATTTTGGATTTTGCACTAAGTTTCTTAAAGTTTTCTACCATTAAAATAGCGCTGCTCGAAAAACTTTAAATTAAAAATCGGTGATTTAAAAAAAAATTCTAACTGAAAAATATTATTTTTTATAAAACAAAAAAAAAGTATTTACTATTTCAAACTAATATTATGTCTGGTAATTTTTTTTTCTATATTAGTAATTTAAGCTCCATTATTTTTAATATAATTAGACTAGCTTATTTCTAATTTTCTGTTAAATTCTAAATAACAGAACTCATGGCTAAAACAAGTAAATTAAGATGCTGCAAGGCGAAATTTCGTAGAAGCTCCTGCAACAGTGTCTAACTACGTTCTATTGGCAAATTAGAGACATAAACAGCATTTTGCTGCAGGAAAGTTTAAAATTAACTTTCTGCTCTTTTCCGTTATGTACTAGTTACCTTTTTAAATGGTTTGTAAACATCCCTGAGAATTTTAAAACGCATTTTGCATAATAATGTTTGCGTCGGAAATGATACGCAATGTTCATAGGTTGTATGCAATATATATGATATACTTCAACAAGGGCAGTGTTACGATTAGGGGAGTTAGTAAAGGGGTTATAACTTGTGGTTGTGATCTGCTGAAAAATACTTTTTCAGTATTGTATGCATTCGTGGAATTTTTCCCTTTAAAATGGGAAATTTTATTTTTAAAGGTCGCAACAATGTACAACACTGAACAGTAAGAATATGAAAATTTTTCGTACAAGTGGAATAGCCTACTTTTCTCGTCACTTAAGTGTAAATAAAACAGCAAATATCCATGTGGGAATGGAAAAGAAAATATACTCTACAATTCCAGTGTATGATTGGTATGGTTGGTTGGCTTAAGGCGAGGGTCAGGCGTTCGGCCCAAGCTTCCTGCACTGCAGCCTAGTGGCTTATTGTGCGCCCTTATCTTGTTAGAAAAGATTTATTCCTTTTATAACGCCCAGTAAATTTCTACCAAGTTTGTCATGCGGGAGGTTATCCCCACATTGGATTCCTTCGAAGATTTTGAATCTTCGGGTCAGTGCTTCGCAGTTATATGATATGTGAGGCGGTTTCGTCCTATTCGAAGTAGGTGTTTCCTTAGGTGGCAGTGGCCTAGTGGCCTGTTAGTAGGCCAACCACTTGTTTTAACTGGGTCGCATTAGAAGCAACATTCCAGTTGATAGCTTTTTGGAGGGTTTTCCAATTGTGGCCCTCGCTTGGGTTTGACCAGGTATCCTGTCTGATGTTGCTTTGGTTGCCTGTTTTGATATGCCAAGGGCAGGTTCAGGGCCCCTGAGTTTTTGAGATAATCCGGCTCTAGCCAGTTTATCGGCTATTTCGTTGCGCGCTATCCCCGAGTGACCAGGAACCCATAGGAGTTCTACCCTGTTGTTCCTTGTGCTAGGTCTTTTAAGTTGTTTAGGCATGCGAGTGGATTGTCCATATTGGGCTCCCCCACTGCGTCAGACTCAATTTTCTGGCTCGTGCGATATGGACATCATATACAGGGTGTGTCAATAAGGTGTCGGGCTTTGATAGCACCTAAACTATCAAAGATAGGAAAAAAAGTGTAATATAAAAGTTAAATGGTTTGTTAGGATGCATAACCTAAAAATATTTTAAAATCTACAGGGTGGTCCCAAAAAGTGGTACTGAATAACAAAAAAGAAAATTAAATGGGACACCCAGTATAATTTTCCAGAATATGATTCAATAGAATAAGGACCTTGCAACCATCTTAAAATTTTTGAACTAAAATGCAACGTTGCCAAGTAATTAATTTTTTTCCGAAATTTTAGTAATTTTAAGGGTATCGTAAAAAAATCATAGTAACCTGTGGATTAACCCTAGGCAAATATACTTTACATTGTGGGTACTTTAAGGTACGATATATTGATCGATAACAATGTTTTTTAAATCTCTTATACAGAGCGTTCGGTATAAGTTGGAGAACTCGACAGTTTTAAAAATGCTTTATTTCAATTTTTTTAAATAGGACCCCACTAATTTTTTTAGGCAAAAGGATGTATCTTTCGAAAACCTTACTTTTTTGTTAAACATGTCATATATCTAAATATCATAGTTTTTGAAATATTTTAGGATTTGTCTTAACTTAGGGTAAAAAAGGAAAGTTCTAATTGAATAATTTAGTCAAGATTGCTTTGGAACAAAAAATAAATAATTTTCTTTATCACAGCTGTCATTGCAAAATTATTTCGCTAACATTTTTGTTTAAAATTTAGTGTCCCGAACTAACTTTATCGAAATAGAAAAATATGAGTTATGATAAAGTTCGTTCAGGAAACTAAAATTTAAACAGTAATTAAACACAAAATGTTGGCGAAATAATTTTGCAATGACAGCTGTGACAAAGAAAATTATTTATTTTTTGTTCCAAAGCAATCTTGACTAAATTATTCAATTAGAATTTTCCTTTTTTACCCTAAGTTAAGACAAATCCTAAAATATTTCAAAAACTATGATATTTAGATATATGACATGTTTAACAAAAAAGTAAGGTTTTCGAAAGATACATCCTTTTGCCTAAAAAAATTATAGGGTCCTATTTAAAAAAATTGAAATAAAGCCTTTTTAAAACTGTCGAGTTCTCCAACTTATACCGAACGCTCTGTATAAGAGATTTAAAAAACATTGTTATCGATCAATATATCGTACCTTAAAGTACCCACAATGTAAAGTATATTTGCCTAGGGGTAATCCACAGGTTACTATGATATTTTTACGATACCCTTAAAATTACTAAAATTTCGGAAAAAAATTAATTACTTGGCAACGTTGCATTTTAGTTCGAAAATTTTAAGATGGTTGCAAAGTCCTTATTCTATTGAATCATATTCTGGAAAATTATACTGGGTGTCCCATTTAATTTTCTTTTTTATTAATCAGTACCACTTTTTAGGACCACCCTGTAGATTTTAAAATATTTTTAGGTTATGCATCCTAACAAACTATTTAACTTTTGTATTACACTTTTTTCCCTATCTTTGATAGTTTAGGTGCTATTAAAGCCCGACACCTTATTGACACACCCTGTATATTCACTCTTATTGTACAAACTACTATTTTGAACTACTAAATAATAGTAATTAAGTAATACCAATAACTACGCCAAAGGAAGTGAACTGGATTTTCGTTCTCTACTCATAACGTACTTATCCTAGGAAAAGGGGAACACAAGACGTTAAAATACTGTTTATCTCGAACTAGCTTCTATCCAATTTCTAAAATCCGCCAAGAGCACACCTTATTTTGCACTCACGGTCGATTATAGACGAAATAGCACCCGACAACAAGCTTATATACTAATTATCCGGTAGTTGCTGTGTCGCGCGTGGATCCCCTCGTGAATTCAAACTAGGGTATACGTTCCCAAAGCACTTCATTAGTAAAACTAAGGCCGAGTCGTTTGCCTTATTATCGTCGCAGAAAGGCTATAATATGCCAATGACGAAATTTGTTTATTAGGAATCTAATATATCGGCAATGATTACCGTTACGGTAGAAGATAAGGTATATATCGTACGGCGATTAAAAGAATGCATCCTTAAAGAATGTAGGCGAGTATGTACGGTGTTGCCAAATATATTACCAATCTTCAAAAACAAATGATCAAAGGCGTATTTTGTTCACGTTGCTGTCGTTTAGGTCACTTGGAATAATAGCGGCCCAGCACAAACATCGGGTAAATTAATTATTATTTATTAATAAAAACATCTATGACTCGCTGTATTCCGTTCTATTCTTCCAAATTTTTTGGAAACCTTGCAACATCAGTAGTGGTACGCGATGGCGAGTAAACAAGGAAAAACAATCAGGTGGTCAAGCTTAAAAGTGAGATGAATTTCCCAAATTGTAAGAATTCGTTAAGAAAATTTATAAAAGCTAATGGATTTTACTGGTGAAAATGTCAAATAAAAGAAAAAATTATTGGAAAAACCACATATTCCACATCTGAGTTTATGCGAAATATAAAAAATATCTAGATGCAGGGGCGATTCTAGACCCAAAATATTGGGGGGGGGGCACCACATTGGCGTAGCCAGAAAATATGCTCTGGGGGGGGGCGTAAGTAGGAAATTTTTTTTCTGAAAAGAGGGATAGTCGGGACTTTATGTATTCCATGGTATTGTACCTAGCGAAGAAGGCGGAAAAGCGCCGCAGACGAAAAACTTTCAGAGCAACGCCCAAAGTTCGTTTAAAATTCATTTAACTACTATCAAATTTCGAAAATTAAATTATTACCTCTCCCCCTTTGCATGGTTGGATTAAATTTTTTTTTTTGATATTCCTAGCTGGCTCTTTATTTAAAAAAAAACATTTTTTATAATTGTGAAAAATATGAATATTGGTGTCAATCCAAAATTTTAACATAAGACGTATGTATGACTCTAACCAGCGTTTTTCGGGCTCGGTTTTTCATGAAAGTAAATATGGCTCACCACGCCAAAATTGATGATTTTTTCAGAAATCATGTATTTTAGGAGCGTAGATCTAAGAGCAGTTTTTGATGCAAATGCTTAGATTTGGAAATACTCCTTCTTAAGTGCCGTATATTTATATTCCTAATAAAGCATTCTCATTTCATCCCGCACTATTTTTTTAATTATAAATTATCACACTTCTTCCATAAAAAAGGTTTCAATTGAAATATTTACCTTAATTTTTCTCTTAAGAAATAAATACCTAATTTGTTGTAAAAATATTTTATTGCATTGGGTTATATTTTTGTTGATTTAAAATAGCTCTAAAAAAGGGAAAACGGAACAGACAAGTATATAATAGAAAAATTCTATAAAATATTATTCTTTTTACTCGTTTTCCTTTAAAATTGCATCGAAAATCAATAACTAAAACGATATGCGTGTGAAACCTTAATCTCTATATAAAACAGGACTTTTAGAAGAAAAAGTTTAAATCTAAACGTTTCCTACAAGACCTTTGTAATCTAAGCCAAGAATACATTATGCGTGAGATGAAAATGCAGCCCCCCCCCCCCCCCCCCCCCTCCTTATATACGCCACTGGGCGCAGCCACAATTTTTGGTAGCCTTCGCAAGCAACACCAACAATAACGCCACAGCCCAAAATTTTTTAGGATCATGCTCAAACTGTATCAAATTATGCAATAAAGCACCCGGAATTTTTTTTTATCAGTGGCATTAACTCTATAGTTTTTTTCAGAAATGTTGGGGGATCCTGGGCCCCCCCGTAGAACCGCCCCTGTCTAGATGAACAGCGCCACATCATATACTTGGATGAAACTTGGATAAATATTATTAAACTTAAAATATTTTTGTGCATGGAAATAGGTTCTAATATTGAGGGCTTACAATGTCAGTCACTAAATTAAGCTTAATCAAGACAATTTTTTATTTTGACAAACGATTTATTTTTTTTTGTAAACCTTAACCACGCACGCTCCACTTTTTTCCTATGTAACGGTTATTTGGTCGCGGTATTTTCCTATCGGGATATAAACGTTCCATATCGGTAACAGTATTTCTCATCTCTAGAACATGATCACCCATCAGTGAGACTATAGGATTTGACAAAAGCAAGTACACGCAACTATATCAAATAGTTCGAGGCGTAAAGCGAGAGCATGTAACCTGTAGCTACATCTAGTGTCGAAGTTGGACACTTACTTTAATGACCTATTACTTTGATGATGTTAAATAAATGTAACATAATATATGAATCTGGATAAAGAAAAGCAACTTTGTCGTCTTCAGATATAATAGTTATATACTTTTAAAAATTTGACACAAGTTTCTTTTACACAATGTTAATGTTATTGTACATGTTTGGTAGGCTAGTATTAATGATGCTAGAAAAGATTTGTTCCTTTTATAAGGTCTAGTAAATTCCTACCAAGGTTGTCATGCGGGAGGTTATCCCCACATTGGATTCCTCCGAAGATTTTGAATCTTCTTCGGATCAGTGATTCGCAGTTATATATGATATGTGAGGCGGTTTCGTCCTCTTTGCCCCAGTCTGCATTCAATGGGACCATTATAAATTCCTATTCGACGTTGGTATTTTCTTAAATGGCAATGGCCTGTTAGTAATGCAACCACTTGTTTTAGCTGGGTGTCGTTAGAAGCAACATTTCAGTTGATAGCTTTTTGGCGGGTTTACCAATTGTGGCCCTCGCTTGGGTTTGACCAGGTATCCTGTTCCATCGGGATAGGGTTGTTGTTGCGCTCACCTGTCTGATATTGCTTTGGTTGTCTGTTTTGATATGCCAAGGGCGGGTTCAAGGTCCCTGAGTTTTTGAGATGATCCGGCTCTATATCTCCTGGTAGTGGTAGCCTTTTTCTGTTATCATGCTTGTCTAGCACGCATTTCCGCTTGGTATATTGTGTCATAGTTTCCCAGGGGAATGCTGATTTTCATTCTGGGTCTTTCCCCAAATATACTACCTACTCCGTCGGCCGACATCATTACTAGTAGGTAAATTTTTCTATAGTTCGTTTTTTGTAAATGTTCATTAAAATATTATGATTTTATTAAAAAACCTAAGAAATAAAACTCTATTTTCGTTCTTTTGTAGACGCCTATGGTTTGACCAGAATATATGAAATATAATGCTTTTTATGCCAAAAATCCCCCTTTTCGTCCCATGCATTCTCTCTCTCTCGCTGTACAATAAAGTTATAATATAGTTAAAGTTAAAATATAACAGATATAATAATTGTATATCCATCCTTGTTTTAATTTTAAACTTGTGACCATTCCAGTTCACAGTTAGTGTTGAGATCGCTCGAAATCGTCGATAATCATCACTCGGAATTTAGTCCCAGATGCGACTTTAAGAACGAAATGCAATAATTTTTCTAGTATATAATTTTTTAAGGTGAAGTTTTCCGTTCTGTAAAAGGGATTTAACTTCATCCCCCTATTAACTTTATGCTTGTATACAATACCATCAAGGAGCTACATAAATAATAATTCCAGAACTTTATACCGTGCAGATAACGTACCGAATTAAACTGAGGAGAACCTTTAAACATAATAGGAGTAGTCGTAATAGTTAAATAGTAAAAGTTAAATTAGCAAATTAAACCCAAATTGATATAAGGGTTTATAGACAGATCTTTCCGAAACTTACGAGTTAATTTAACAAGATTAAGACATTAACATACCTAGAGTCGTATACGGCCTAAAATGATGATTGTCCTAATGGGACGTTGTATACCGCTAGACGGTCGGGTCACCGAAATTAATTCGCTCCTAATTTTATGTTAATAAAATCAGCAATTTCCGCTCCCTCCAGTCGAGGCAAAATTTCATTCTTAATTGCACGCATTTCCACTGTTCTTGGGGGATGTTTCCTGCAGTTAAGTGACGACCAGTCAGGAATATAAAGTAACGCGACGGACAAAAGAAAACAGTGCCGTAGATAGAACACGGCCACCTTGAAAAGTTTCTATCAATGGGATGATTTTTTTGATAATTTTTTTTGACAACATAATCATTCTTAAATTTACTACACCTCTACGACCTGTGCAGCACGCAGTGGCGGCTCGCAGTCCAAAAAAATGGTGAAGAGCTAGGTATATATGCGGGTACTTAAACAAACATTGACTAAAAACCCGTGTAACCAAAACGTCTCACTTATCCTCATCTGTCCAACGACTGAATGGAGTTTCCAACAAATTACAAACTATGTCATTAATAGGGTTCATTTTTAAAACACACAACTAAGTAGGTACGCACAATACTGAATTAACTGAAAAATAAAAACAAAACTTTTTAATCACACAGCAAATCACGTAAAAACAATATATCTATAACCGTAAGATTCGCGAAGCCTCAAAATAAATACCTTAAGGTTAGGCGAACCAATGCTAAAACAATGGTGCATACTACTGATCTATTTTTAAATTGCCCTTCATCATAATGGAAATTGTTGCATTCTGTTTGCGTGACTAACGTCACGTAACCATGGCAACGGTGAATATCAAAGCCATGTTGGACGTTGGGTCTTTACTTGCTTTGAGCTAACGGACACGGTCGGCTGGGGCGCGCCAAAATGCACGAGTGTTTATAATTATTGTCCATCGGAGTTAACGGTGGCCCTATTATGCATAGCTACATTCGGATTAAATTAATATTATTAATTCGAACATAATTATTTTATATGGGCTAAAATGGTAGCTGAATTGGTACATTAATATTTAATATTGTCGAAAAACTTTCCTCTTGGTTTTATTTTTTTTTGGGGGGAAGAGCTCCTTCACTTACTTCACCTGACTTTCATAAAAAAAAATGATTTCTGTGTGTCTAAGGACAACCTCTGTAGATAAATTGCCCACGGAAACCATAAAAAAATGCCCACATTTACTAATAAGCAGAGCTGGACAGTGATTCCCTCGAAAGTGCGTGAAAAAGTACTTTAAGCACAATAGTGCCTCGAGCAAAGTGCTTGCAAGCACTTTTAAAATACAGTGCTTGGTAATTTAATTTCGCTTTTCAAGCCATTTAAAGTGCTTAAAACTACTTTCTTCGGTAATTTGTAATTAAGAGCAGGAATGAATTTACGGCCATATTACAGTAGGTAGGTGAAGGAAAACAATAGAAGGGTTACCTTAACTAGTGGATCCATATAATATATTCTGAGAGTCAAGCAGCCCTCAAAACGCTAATGAGCAATAAGGTAACCCCAAAACTGTTATGGGAATGTCAAGAGGAATTGGACGCCTTGGCAAAAGCCCACAAAGTAATACTACGTGGGCATCAGGACACGAAGGTATTACAGGAAACGAAAAAGCCGATGAACTATTAAAGAAAGGCCAGGAAAACTCTTTTATTGGTCGAAAACCGGTATTCGGGATCCCAAGATGCACAGTACGAGATGCCATAAAGCGATGGATCAGGGGTGACCACAAAATCTACTGGAACAACAGTCAAGGATTACAACACAACAAATATTTGGTTATCCAGACCCGAGACTAACGAAACAGATAAAAAGGAATCAGCTGAGAACTACTAAAGGAATTTTGACAGGGCACATTGCTGTCAAAAATCACCTGCACAGAATGCAACTGTACAATGGAAACCTTAACTGCAGATTATAAGGTCAGGTCAAGGAAACGGTACAGCACGTAGTTGCCATTGAGTCGCTGTGTCGGAAGAGGTAACAAATACCAGGGCAAGCAAAACTGGAATCAGAGGCCATCCTTACCTTCTTCCCAGTTGACCTACGCAAACTAGTGCAAGGAACTGGGATTACTAAGTGAGTGTGAGAATTAAACAGGGTGAATACAATGGGCCAAACCTGGCCTAAATGAATTGCATCCGGCACAAGGACTGGCCCTCGAAAGGAAAAAAATGCAAATTTGTCCAATAAAGTTCTGCATTATGTAATGGTAACATAAATATCAATAAACTGCAGTAAAGTTTTGGACTTGCATTTATTTGATAATTTCATTTGGTAAGTATCTCCAGTCGTCTTCAGGTGAATACTACAGTATTACCAGTTGAAAAACGCTACTGCCGTTTAAGAAACGTCATTGTTTCCAACCTATAAATATCCATTTTACACATAGGTATATTAAAAAAAAAGTAAGTACGTCACTGGTCACTGGTTGTCCAGTATATCAGTATTCCCTGCACACTGCCCCACTCCGGATTGCTGATTCATCACGATAAATTTTCAATCTACATAAGCTGATTTAAATATATTTCTGTATATAATCACTTCACCACTATGATGTGAGAGTGTATATTGTATTATTTGGAGTGCGATTTATCTAAAAAGGCCAGTTGTGGTCAGAGGGTGAATTCTGGATAATAAATAAAGGGGGATAAGGATAAAATATATGGATTTGATTATTTTGTAAGAAAACCTACGTAGATAATATTTTCATTGTAAGCAAGAACAATGGACCTTTCTTTCCCTAAATTATGATTTAAACCAAACCGTATAGAACAAGAAAATAAATTTCTACAGTTTTAGTTTTTAAATTCTACAATTATTTGTTGAGAAATTAATTGAACAAAATACGCTCCATAATAAAAACACGCGAATCATCCAGTGGCGGCTCGCGGTCTTAAAAAATGGTGAAGAGCTAGGTATAGTGCGGGTACCTAAACAAACATTGATTAAAAACCCGTGTAACAAAACGTCTTTCTTATACTCATCTGTCCAACGACTGAATGGAGTTTCCAACAAATTATAAACTATGTCATTAATTGGGTTCATTTTTAAAACACACAACTAAGTAGGTATGTACACTACTCAATTAACTAAAAAATAAAAACAAAACTTTTTAATCACACAGTAAATCACGTAAAAACAATATATCTATAACCGTAAGATTCGCGAAGCCTCAAAATAAATACCTTAAGGTTAGGCGAACCAATGCTAAAACAATGGTGCATACGACTGATCTACTTTTTAATTGTCCTTCATCATAATGCAAATTGTTACATGCTGTTTGCGTGACTGACGTCACGTAACTATAGCAACAATAAATATCTAAGCCATGTTGGGCGTTGGATCTTCGCTTGCTTTGAGCTAACGAACACTGTCGACTGGGGCGCGCCAAAATGCACGAGTGTTTATAATTATTATCCATCGGAGTTAACCGTGGCTCTATTATGCATAGCTACATTCGGATTAAATTAATATTATTAATTTGAACATAATTATTTTTTTAAGGGCTAAAATGGTAGCTGTGTTGGTACATTAATTTTTAATATTTTCGAAACTGACGAGCCGCCACGGGAATCATCTTACCTGCGCCACAACAAATCTAAGAATCGGCAGCCGTGGAGTGGACGGCCTATATTCGAAGAGTTCTGACCTGACTCATGTCTCGAGTTTGGTGTCCTGTTTCTAATATGTTATTTTCCATTTAATTTATCAAAACTAAAAAACCATTATAATCGATCGCAAGACTAGTAAATAAGGGAATTACGCTGGTAATAGGATGATGTATGTATATCCCTTATTATTCTATGTTTTAAAACTTTCCGCTGTCGCGGCGTCTTTTTAATTGTTTTTAGAAAAAGTTTTTGACATTCTATATTTAATGCTTGTAAATTTAGGAAGATTTTTATTATTAGACTATATTTTTAATAGGTTCTAATTTAGGATGTTATATACAGTGATAGTCTGTAATTTGGAATAAATTCAGTAATTCAAATACCTATTTATTTTCGAAAGAATGCTCGGACACGTCGATTAGTATTTTCAGTTGTGGTCCTTTCCATTATAAAAACAATTATACAGTATGTTCCAAACTGGAGATAGGACGCCATAGTATTTTTTTTAAATGGCAACCCTGGTTTTTTGATGACTATTTTTAAAGGGCAAATCAAGTTACACATAAGTGCAAAATTTTAATTTATTATTGCTTGCCGTTTCCAAGATAATTTAACAAACAGTTTTTCTATTTAAAATTTTTTTAAAAATGTATTGAACAAATTCAAATAGTAACACCAGTACATTTAGATATAAAGTGACGGGTCTTGCGCTCAAAGACTTTTATTATGTCATTGTCATCTTAAGAATAAAGCCCCCCCCCCCCCATTAGGCAAGACCTGTCCATGATTATTTGGACACTGTATTTCCAGGAAGATGGATCGGTAGAAGGGGATCCTTTAAATGACTACCAAGATCTCCAGATCTGGTTTCTTTGGATTATTTCCTATGGGGATATTTAAAAAGCAAGATTTTTCAGACGAAGCCCGCAAACATTGAGGAGTTAAAAGCACGAATAAGACATGTGTGTAGATAAATTTCCTCAGAAATCATTAGAAATGTTCAAAACGAATTTCAATTGCGATTAGGGTATTGCCAAATACTGAATGGAGAACATTTTGAACATTTATTGAAGAAACATTTTAATGTTCAATAGTTTTTAAAAAATTTTCAAATAAAACCTGTTTGTTAAATTATCTTGGAAACGGCAAGCAATAAAAAATTAAAATTTTTCAGTTATGTGTAACTTGATATGCCCTTTAAAAATAGTCATCAAAAAACCAGTGTTGCCATTTAAAAAAAGTATCCATGGCGTCCTATCTCCAGTTTGGGACATACTGTATAATTGTTTCTATAATGGAAAAGACCGCAACTCAAAATACTAATCGACGTGTCCGAGCATTCTTTCGAAAATAAATAGATATTTGATTTACTGAATTTATTCCAAATTACAGACTGTATATTTGATAAATTCGCTTATACGGGGTATTTAGTACATCTGCCAAACCATGTGTCATAAATTTAATAAAAACTAAGAACAATTACAATAACAAGAACTTTAAAACTGTAATGTCACTTTTTTAGCATAGCAATTATTGAAAATGTGCCCCATGAATCTGTTAGCACAGACCAAACCGATGGTAGAACTCTTTCCTTACTCTTTCCAAAACTTCTGGCATGATTAAACCTATCTCTGTCCGAATCCTTCGGCTGTTCCATGCCAAAATACAGTAAGTGAAAAAAAGTAAATCTTGAGTAAAAACGATTTTTATGTTTTTGTTAGGCATAAAGCACTTACCTTATACAGGGTGTCCCTCCTAGTAATAATAATACGTTTCCGACTTAAAAACCCATCATAAATAAGAATAAGTGCAAATTCATTTAACTAGATAACTGATGTGAACTACAACACAGCAAGTGTCACCTATGATTTAATTTTTTTTTTTACGGTTCGCCGACTACGGAGGCCATCTTGAACCGGTCATCGACCACAAATGTGATCTACCGACTGGGGAGTGTGAAACGGCACCTTCATCCTACGAGATATCCGATCTCATCCGGCCTGTCCGGCGTCAATAGGATGGCTAGGTTTCATTTTACACTCTTCCCTGTGGCAAGAGCACGCAGTGTTCCCAAGCGGTCACCCGCCCAAGTACTAACCGCGCTCGACATAGCTTAACTTCGGTAATCTGCGGGAACCGGTGCTTAATATGTCGACAGGCCCTTGCCTATGATTTAATTTAAGTTTCAAAATTTTTTAATGTACCAAAACACAGTAAATACAAGGTACTGTGTTTTGGAATGGAAAGTGTGTCGCAATGATGTAGATACTGGGCTTTGAGCATTTAATATCTCTGAAAGCAAGGGCGGGAATCGTCTCGAATTTTGGCATGGAGTAAACGCCTTGCCGTCAATTCTCTCAGATTTCTAGGTCTGGTGACATATACCGTTCTTTATAAATCCCCTCATAAATAAAAATCTAAGGGTGTAATATCCGAAGATTTAGGCGGCCACTCTATAAATTCTCCCAGTTCTATCCACCTAGTTGGAAATGTAACGATTAATAATAATTCTCTTACATTTCTTGCAAAGTAAGAAGGGGCTCCATCCTGCTGGAAAAATATCCTTTAGTCTGGATTTCTATATTTATGAAATATTCTTTGAAGTTCTGGTATTCAACACGTATTTTTGGATTTGAAAACCTTATTCCCAGTGTTGTTATAAGCAGCGTTCCATCAAAAATCCCCACCCTGTATAAAACAAAATATGAAATACGAAAGTTTTTTCATTTAGTTCAAGAAAAGAAGATATTAAAAATTGTTAACAGGCCCTTTATAATATTTTCTAGCCAATCTCAACGCCACCTTTTAAAAAAGGAGTTTAATCGGACCGATCTTTTTTAAACTTTAACCTGAAAAAGACATTTTGCAAAACGAGACGATTATGCTGGAAAAAGCTATTGTCGATAACGAGGGCAATTTTATTATTGCGGAACTTCAGACACGTTTTCTCAATACGGGTAGCTTTTTACGTCGTTCCCTCATTACACTTTTTTTTTTAGATTTTATATCGAATCCGCGTTATTGAAAGAGTATTATTAAACGTTCTTAAGAGTGTTTAATTTTTGCATAAAATCAAATAATATTTTAATATATTAATAATATTTTTAATGAAGAAAGCAAACTTTCAACAAACAAATATGTACACTTGTAAAGAGTCGGAAATAAGTAAGTCTAATAAATAAGTAAACCCAGCGGCGGTCATACGGTGGAGGTACAAGAATCAAAAACACAATTTATTTGAAACAAAAATGTGTTAATTGACCAAAGTAAATAAATATTTGGTGCTAAAATCTGTGTGTTAGTTATTACAAATCATTTATTGGAATTAAATAAATTAATTATTTGGATTAAATTAAATTTAAATATGGTTGTAAGTTAATAGGAAAACATCTATATATTGAATACTTATTTCTGATTCAAATAATTATTTGGATTTACTCAAATTCCTAATTGTTTAAATAAACTCCATTTTTTTGATGTAAATATCATTTTTCAGTGTAGTTTTTCGTTTAAGCTTTGGATAATAAATCAGGTGATAACAATAACATTCGAGATAATTTAAAAAATCTTTTTACCAGGATACGCCACTGATCTACCGGAAATAAGTCGGCCATATTGAATTACCATGCCGGTCTCTAGGGGGTTGTCAGTGGCGGCTCGCGGTCTTAAAAAATGGCGAAGAGCTAGGTAGAATGCGGGTACTTAAACAAACATTGACTAAAAACCCGTGTAACAAAACGTCTTTCTTATCCTCATGTGTCCAACGACTGAATCGAGTTTTCAACAAATTACAGACTATGTCATTAATTGGGTTCATTTTTAAAACACACAATCTAGTAGGTACGTACACTACTGAATTAACTGAAAAATAAAAACAAAACTTTTTAATCACACAGTAACTCACGTAAAAACGATATCTATAATTGTAAATTTCGCGAGCCTCAAAATAAATACCTTAAGGTTAGGCGAATCAATGCTAAAACAATGGTGCATACGACTGATCTATTTTTAAATTGCCCTTCATCATAATGCAAATTGTTACATGCTGTTTGCGTGACTGACGTAACGTAACCATAGCAACCTTGAATATCAAAGCAATGTTGGTCGTTGGGTCTTGCTTTGAGCTAACGGACACGGTCGGCTGGGGCGCGCCAAAATGCACGAGTGTTTATAATTATTATCCATCGGAGTTAACCGTGGCCCTATTATGCATAGCTATATTCGGATTAAATTAATATTATTAATTCGAACTTAATTATTTTTTAAGGACTTAAGTGGTAGCTGTATTTGTACATTAATATTTAATATTGTCGAAAAGCTTTCCTCCTGGTTTCATTTTATTTTGGTGAAGAGCCCCTTTACCTACTTCACTGGGGGTTGTTAAACGACTATTTCCTTTCAGTCTCTGAATTTAACGCCCAAAACTGAATATAAACATGTGAGTTAAATGTCAAACGTTAAACTAAAAAATTGCAATATGTTTTCTCGGTCTGCGCTAAACTGAAAAAAAAAGGAAAATAAATGTCAATTGAGTAAGCAACTTTATTGTTGACATTATTTGACCCAATTCCGTTCGCAATTTACAGACTGTTATGAAAACGGTTATTTGTTTGCCCTGTTAAAAATATTGGCAACAGCAAAGCTCCATTACGCAAGAAAAACATGCACTGTTATCTACAGCAATAAATTATGTCGCAATTCCCGACTGGATTCGGTATCGGCCATTATTTTAACTCCGAAAATCTGCACAGGGACAATGTATTTTGCATAATATATTCTGTAAAAGATTATATTATACGCTACAAAAATTTAAAAAATTATTTTAGTGTATGATTACTTAACCAGCCGTTGGAAATTTTGGTACTCTTCATTGGTTATGTTTTGAGCTTGGAAATATAATGACAATGACATTTTTCCAGGACCCGAGGAAGCACCTTGTTCATTTATAACAGGGTGCCCAAACATGACCATAACGAATTTTAAGGGATGATTCTATGAAAGTATATGAAAGAAAGTTCATATTTACATAATATGTCCGCAAATGCTTCTATACGGAGCTACAGACCCTGAAATATGGTGACAACGCATTGTTTTTTAAAACTTTTTAGTATTTAGATACAATACAGAAAGGAACCTTTAGGTACAAGTTAGTGTTATTGAAGGTTAAAAATTACCAGTCACAGAAAAAAAAATGGCCCGATTTTTACAATGACCAGTGAGGTTAGAACTGTCACTCGCGTCCCACGGATACTAAGCAACCGTCCTCTCATGTGACGACGTATGCAGAAATGTTCAAATTTCAGGTTACTTATCGGCATATTATTGTAGGTGTATCGTGATACAGCCCAAAATAATTAATCTATGTAAATATACTAAACGATACAAAAACGAAATATTGTCAAATTGTGGGCAAGTTTTTGAATAAAAAACTGAGTTTTCGTAAAATGGTATACGTCACCAAAACTAGATATAGTAATAATTTTGATAGAACTCGCGAGTTCGTGGCTCAATCACGTGACGTGAATGACATGCTGGTTAATTTTAGTGTATTATGTTGGTATTATTTGACGTAAATACCAGGATTGGACTTATTTTTAGTTTAGTTTATAGAATAAAATTTTTTAAGCCATTAATAGTAACTGTTATCATGCCAAACAAGATTATAATAAGATAAGGAAGTAAATAGCCACATGTTAGCGAAATTGGTGCAAAAAAAAAAGAAAATTGGTGGAATAAGTGAATGTAGAATAATCTTAATATTGAAAATTTCATTTAAGCAAACCCGAAGATTTCTGTTAGAAAAACTGAATGATAAATTAGAAATATGGTTTATGCTTATTCTACTGACGAATCTTAATTGTATCATTTCCTTTAAAACTGAATCCCAAAAAATTTAATCCGAAGTAAAAACTAAGCGTTTCCGGCAAAAACGGTATTTAGAATAAAATACATCGTCCCTGAAAAAATAATCAATTTTAACATGGTGTAGCTATAACAGATCAGTACCAAAATTTTGATTATGTATAATAAAACGAAGTTACACTTTGTTATTCCTTATTAAACTATAAAAAAATCTCATTGAGGCCATTTTGTAGTATGAATTTATACTATTTAATACCAACCTAATACCAGCCTAATGGATTTTGTTTATGGTTAACCAGCTTTCTTAAGAACCGTTCTCTGCAAGTGGCAATTGACGGGTTTCTCTCTGACACCTTCACCATCAATGCCGGTGTTCCTCAAGGGTCCATATTGTCGCCTACCCTCTTTTTACTGTATATTAACGACCTTCTAGTAAAAACCCAAAATCCAATTTATAGCTTTGCTGATGACAGCACACTTGTCTCATCTTTTACCTTGACTCCCCAAACATCCGCTGCCGATGCACATCTTCGCAGGCAGCATGAAGTTTTGCGCCTCAACAATGACCTGGAAGAAATTTTAGCTTGGGGTGACAGTAACCAAGTCGAATTTAATGCTAAGAAAACCCAGGCAGCAGTCTTCTCCAAAAAGGTTAACATTGCAGAACCGGATATAGTCATGGCAGGACACGCAATTCCCCTGGCACCGTCTATTAATTTGCTAGGGGTCAATCTGGGAGGTAATATGTCTTGGCATGATCACGTTGCCGTAATTGCCAAGACAGCTGCACAGAAACTTGGTGTACTTTTCCGCACCAAAAGGTTGTACACACCTCATTAACTTTTGACACTCTACAAAGCCCAGATTCGACCATCATTAGAATATTGCTCTCATGTCTGGAGCTCTGCACCCAAGCACACCCTTCGGCTACTGGATTCCATTCAAAGGAGAGCCGTTCGTCTGATTGGCGACCCCGAGCTGACCAAGACCCTCGATAGCCTGGAGCATCGAAGACAGGTTGGTGATTTGGCTCTCTTTTACAGATATTTCCATGGCAGGTGTTCGACTGACATTGCCCACTTGATTCCACCTAGAGCAATGCAAAACAGAAATACACGGCGAACCACTGCCGCTCATCCATATGTTGTTCAGCTTAGTACTCCTCGAACTTCATTGTTCAAGAATTCTTTCATCTGGAGAACGTCATCTTTGTGGAATGATCTTCCTGAAGTCGTGTTTCCCAATGAATACAATCTTCAACGTTTCAAAACCAACGTTAATCGCTTTTTTCGCACTCGCACCGCTCCCAGAGCGCCTTAAAGGATTTTTCCTACAGTGCAGGTGTTTTATCATAAAAAAAAAAAAAAAAAAACATTTATTTTGATCAACTGTTTTTCTTTAAATAGGTTTAATGAGTCTAAAAGTATCTTATACATCACCTCATAGATACATAATAAAAAAGTTTTTTTTTTATTTTAAAAATTTAAATTTAATAGAACATCACAAACTGATGACGGCCTGAATACGTATCTGCTAAAATCTAGGGAAATTTTGAAGGTCCCGATCAGCTGGCCGATATCATGTATCTGGATGTCAATTGTCGCAAAACCAGTTCTATGGTTATTTTTTTTACAACTCTTAATTAAAACACTCGGTCATCCCTAGCAACGATCTTTTATCTAAACTGTTATTTCGTTGTTTCTTCCAAACTATTTAAAATATTGGCAGAAGCAAGCATTACACAAGAAAAACATGTCCCGTTATCTAATGCAGTAAATAACGTCGCAATTTCCAAGCAGATCAAGTATCGGCCATTATTTTAACTTCGAAAATCTGCATAAGGAAAAATGTATTTCGCATACGAACCGGCATGCGGCATTCCTCGACAAATATATTTCTTCAAAAGATTAATATCAGAACGTCACTTAGTTTAATATCAAGAAGGCAAACAATCCCGCGGCGATATAGTTGTGATCTGAAAGTCAAATCAGCTCATATATTTCGCGCTGGCGTCTTTCGCAGACAGGCCTACTTTATTTGCGTCTAACACAAGAAAAACATGAGGTTTTTTTCACAAAGATTCTTTTGACTGCCGGGTTAAATATTGGTTTCAAAGGGAACTTTTTGCCAGACTCGCGAGCGGCTGCACGGAACATAATATATGGAACCGCTTTACATAAAAGTTTATTCAAGGTGGATTAGAAAGATTCACTTGAAAAAACTCACGAAAATCTTTGGTTTATTATTACTACTGCCTAATCCCGTGATGAATTATTATATATCCCGTTTAAGGAGTCAAGTATATTCTGTACCCATAGTCGATACTGACTATGTCTCTCTAAAAAATAGTTGATCGCTCAAGCTCATTTTTTCTTACTAGATAGACTTTACACTCTTGAAAATGTATTTGGTAATTTTTATTTGTTCTCGTGTTTACGTTACCAAAAATAACTATTTTTGGTTAGAAACAAAAAAAAAAATTTTTCTTGGTCATTTACCGAAAAATAAAATGCTAAAAATAATGCTATTAGACACCTTCACCATCAATGCCGGTGTTCCTCAAGAGTCCATATTGTCGCCTACCCTCTTTTTACTGTATATTAACGACCTTCTAGTGAAAACCCAAAATCCAATTTATAGCTTTGCTGATGACAGCACACTTGTCTCATCTTTTACGTTGACTCCCCAAACATCCGCTGCCGATGCACATCTTCGCAGGCAGCATGAAGTATTGCGCCCCAACAATGACCTGGAAGAAATTTTGGCTTGGGGTGACAGTAATTAAGTCGAATTTAATGCTAAGAAAACCCAGGCAGCAGTCTTCTCCAAAAAGGTTAACATTGCAGAACCGGATATAGTCATGGCAGGACACGCAATTCCCCTGGCACCGTCTATTAATTTGCTGGGGGTCAATCTGGGAGGTAATATGTCTTGGCATGATCACGTTGCCGCAATTGCCAAGGCAGCTGCACAGAAACTTGGTGTACTTTTTCGCACCAAAAAGTTGTACACACCTCATCAACTTTTGACACTCTACAAAGCCCAGATTCGACCATCATTAGAATATTGCTCTCATGTCTGGAGCTCTGCACCCTTCGGCTACTGGATTCCATTCAAAGGAGAGCCGTTCGTCTGATCGGCGACCCCGAGCTGACCAAATAGCCTGGAGCATCGAAGACAAGTTGGTGATTTGGTTTTTTTTTACAGATATTTCCATGGCAGGTGTTCGACTGACATTGCCCACTTGATTCCACCTAGAGCAATGCAAAACAGAAATACACGGCGAACCGCTGCCGCTCATCCATATGTTGTTCAGTTTAGTACTCCTCGAATTTCATTGTTCAAGAATTCTTTCATCTGGAGAACGTCATCTTTGTGGAATGATCTTCCTGAGGTCGTGTTTCCCAATGAATACAATCTTCAACGTTTTAAGACCAACGTTAATCGCTCTTTTCGCACTCGCACCGCTCCCAGAGCGCCTTAAAGGATTTTTCCTACAGTGCAGGTGTTTTATCATAGAAAATTAGAACAAAGAAAATATCTTGTTTTCATACCAGTTGGCAAAAATAAACAATTCAGTTCTATAAGCAATTGAACAACCCAAAAGGTTGATTAAAGTAAGTTAAAATCTAGTGTTTTTGTTACATATTACATAAGTATGTATTAAAAAAAAAACATGAGAGGACAAGGACATTGGAAATAATGTTTCTTAAAGAAACCATAATATCCTTAATAATTTATTCCAATTAGTTTACGCATACCTATAATGGAGTAGTAATACCAAGACATTTTTTTATTTAAATGGGGACTCTAAGTACCTAGTAATATTTTTCGTTACTAAGTATAAATTACATATGACATTTTTTTTAGAAATGAAACAGACTTTTTTTAAAAGTAATTTCTATCAAATCAACGTGCTAATTTTTCCATGCTTTATAAGCAAGCAGTTCATTTAAACTTTTTAATTTGCATTTACAAAGATAACAAACACAATGTTGTGACTACATACGTAATTGTTACTCTATGAAAATTTGGCCCAAATAAATGATTGTAGTTTTTAAAATAAAGAGAAAATGTACTTTATTCTACCGTTGACTTACCCTGTATAATATCCAAATATAGTGCATCTTATAATGAATCATAATAAAACCACTTTATCACAGAAAATATATAATAATAAAAACAATAATAATATTAATAATAATAACAGCAACTTTAGATAAAAAAAAGTTTATAATAAAATATATTTTTTATGGTATGCCATAAAAACATTAGGTAATAAAATAGTCACTTAAAAACCTTTTATTGCACTACAATTTAACACCTTCGCGTCAGAGAGAAGTCAAACTAAGTGGGTTGTTTCCTCCTGGGTGTCCCATTATTCTGAGGGAAAAATCGTGTTCCCTATAAAGAATGCCTAACACGGATAATCACGAACATAATTTTTATTTTAAAAGTGTGTTTAATGCTTTATGAACCTCATATCATTTAATGGCTGACTATGCCAAGAATGTTAACATTAACTTTTTGTATCTTAGTAGTTGGTATTATGCAAACTGTAAGTTTCGAGAGATAAAACATTTTGTACGATGTGTGATGTCGATATGGGTGATTCATTAACAAATTGCTTCCTCTAGCAACTTTATTACAAACTATCATGTACGAATGGATACGACAATTAAAATTACTTATCCTTCTCTTCCAAACAAGCGTAAGTTTTCTAAAATCTAATAAGTCGTTTAGAAGTTACAGCTATTTAAATGATTACCGTAAAACGGGGTTACTTCGACAGGTTTTGGCTATATTTCGTACTATATGAAAAAAAACATTCTCTTTAGGACCTTGGATTATGTGTCATCATAACAATTGAAGCCTTGGCTCTTTATAGCCAAGGCATTTTTTTCCACTCTCCCCCTTCTACCTGTTTTTTATCTTTCTTTTACGAAGTTACCCCGTACCCGGGGTAACTTCGACACCATGTTTTGTCCTACATGAAATCGAAGTTAGATTTTTCTGAGGCAACTTCGACACTAAAAAAGTGAAAATCATTATAAATTATTAACGAGAACTATTGAGCAATGGTTTTAGAGCACTAAATTAGGCAAATAAAAGAAAAAAAAACTAAAGATAACTTAAAAAATAAATAAAAAAATATTAGTTATAATAATAAATAAAACAAAGTAATTATAATAAAAAAAATTTATTAAAAAAAATAAAAACAATGGCAAAATATTGAACCTGAAAAACAACAGAAAGCCTAAAAAAACATCATTATAATATACGTGTCGAAGTTACCCCCGCTGTCGAAGTAGCCCCGTTTTACGGTATACGTTCAATACCCAATACTCTTATTATTATGCCATTGGTATGTCAATGAGCCTTAAACCTTAAATAAAAAATGCTACGAAAGGTATACCTTAATGTGGGAAGTTTTGGAGAAATTAAGAATTTTAATATTTAATTTTCAATTGTGCCCTCTTGCGGCGAAATGCAGAACTTAAAAATCATTTATTGTTGTGTTGACTAACTATCGAGATGGTGGTGGTTTTGATTAACTAATACACTGACAATATTACAGGTGTGGCTTGTTCATAAAGTTAATGACCCACCTAGAAATTTGACCCACCTAATTAATTTATTTTTCAAAACAAATAAAAATGATTATCCTTCAAAAAATTCAAATATTCCAAAATGTGTCATGCGAAAACTCCCCAATACAAATCGAAACACTCCGCTTGGCCGGGTCCTCAGTCGGGCCGTATGTTACTTTGACCTTATGAGTATATATTGAAATAGAATATTACATAAATCAGTTGGAAACTGAGAGCAAAACACTCGAAACAGACTTACGCGCTCTCGGAAGGTAACAAGAGACAAATCCGGACGGCGACTTCGCCACACTTCGCGTTTAGTCGGTTCAATAGACATTTACTGCGTCGAATACCTTCGTGAATTATGCAGACTATCGCAATCAAAACTTTGCGTAAAGACATTTTTAAAAGCCGTTAAAAATAATCATGACAGGATAAACATTTCCAAGCTTAAATCCGAATTGAAAGTTTTATTTAGTCGTGAAGAATTCTATAATAGTGCAGGCGCTATGGCCATTTTACAGCTGTTGTTAGAAATAAACCTCGGTGGTTTTCGGAAAGTGTAAAATTATTATAAATTATAAGTACTATTCCAATGACGACAGTGGAAGAGAGGAAAGTGGTGATAGGTGCTTTTTGACACTAAAAAGAATTAAGACTGGTTAAAAAAACTGAATGGGGGAGTCAAGGTTAAGTTCTTTAGCTATGTTAAGCATTAAACAACTTTTATTAGAAGTATTTATAATTTTAATTACCTAGTGATACAACGTTTTTTCCAAACAAAAGGTTCGAAGGTAATGGTAAGAGAATTATATAAAAAAATAATAATAACAAAGTAAAGCTGTTTGGTGTAATTAATAATATAATTAAAAAAAAAAGTCACAGCAAAAATGCAATTTTAGTATTTTATGTTTTTTCGATGTTTATTAATAGGTAAATAATTATTCCTTGGCAAAACTATGCACTAAACTGCATTTTGCTTGTTAACTTACTACCATCAAAATTTTTCCCACCTGTAAAAACACTCACGAGCCTCGCCTGACAATATTGCTGTCTATAGGCCGCTTTACAGTTTGCAATTTTTCTTTCACGCAAGAAAAAATTGCCCGGGAGTATGCGCAGAACGAGGCTAGTGATCAGCTGGCGCAATTTGTATTGCTTGCAAGAAATATAACTCCGACCCTATTTTTATTGCAATTGCAAGCGCAATTCTGGGGATTTTTTGGTGATTTATGAGACACCAACCTGAATATAAAAATGCCTCACATTTGTTTATGTTCTTTCTAACCTATAGTGAGTACGTTTTGTTTTTGTTGGTTTGCTTTTGTATCCTGTAATGATGTTATGTTAAATTGAATTCACAAAAAAGCGCCGGTAAGTTTCTAACCTAATGTCTTTTTATGTTAAAGGTTGGCAAGTGGTACATCACCTACGAACTATATTAATTGCTGCAAGACAACTTGCGTGAAAGAAAAATTGCAAACTGTAAAGCGGCCTTATAAGCTGAACAAATTTTCTGTTTCCAAGGAGCAAGAAAATTTAAAACCAAAATTAAAAATATCGGTTTTTATCGGGTGTCTCTGCAGGTATTGAACCATCTTCGTATCTCTTACCGTTTTCGAGATCCCCTTGTAGGCACACGAATTTATAGCACCCTGTATGTACCGGGTGTCCTATTATGGATGGCCACCGGCCGTATCTCGGAAACTACTGGGCATAGAAACTCAGGGAAAAAAAATGGTAACTAAAGTGGCCATGAGAAAATCCTGGAAATAATTTTTTAAGTTCAGCATTTTGCCGCAAGAGGGCTTAATTGAAAAGTAAATCTTAAAATTTTACATATCCGAAAATTCCACATTAAGGTATATCTTTGGTAACACCATTAAAAATCTTGGACAATTATGCATCATTTTAATCTTATGCTCATTGGCGTACCGACTTTAATAAGAGGGGTGGAAGCTGTTGAAAGTGTAATCATTTAAATCGCTGTAACTTATAAAAGACTTATCCGATTTTAGCAAACTAAAGACTGGTTGGAAGAGAAATGTATGCACTTTCACCAATCGTATTTAGTTGTCCATAATAGTTCTAAAAAAAATGATAGAGGGCGCAATTTGTAATAATAACACATTAACATAACACTCCGAAAAAATAAAGATACGGTATAATTATGATACCACAATCGAAGAGTAGATGATATTTGCTAGGAGAAATATTAAAACCGCGGCTCGATATCTCCGTTGGTGTCAGCGTTATCGCCAATAGAATAATTTTAATAAACTTTTTTTTTCCAACAATTTTTATAAAACAAAATTTTTTATTATCAATGTTAATAATAATAATTAATAGTAGAGCTTTATTAAAGTCAGTACGCCAATGAGCATAAGACCAAAATGATGCATAATTGTCCAAGCTTTTTAATGGTGTTACCAAAGATATACCTTAATGTGGAATTTACGGAGATATGTAAAATTTTAAAATTTACTTTTCAATTACGCCCTCTTGCGGCAAAATGCGGATCTTAAAAATTATTTCCAGGATTTTCTCATGGCCACTTTAGTTATTTTTTTTCCCTGAGTTTCTATGTCCAGTAGTTTCCGAGATACGGCCGGTGGCCGTCCATAACACCCGGTATGTATATAAATATCGAATTGCTCACTGCTTATTTATTTTATGCCAATGAATTTTGAAAAATGTTGCCTGCGTCTCATTTTAAAAACCTACTTTCGGCATATTCCCCACAATATTCTGGGTCTCGAACCGTCCCTGTCGGTAGTAAGGGCGTTAATGTCGGAATTAATTTCTATTAAATAAAAATAACTATATTTTAAAAATATGTCCATCAGAAAGTAATCTCTATTGAAATGCATACATGCTATAAGAAAACCTAATGCATACTGGCAGTATATTAGAATTTTAAAAACACTACAAAGATCTGTATTCATGCGATACGGGGATTACCCGGCGACGTTAAAGTCGATTTGCATTCATAGGACGATACAAGATTGCCTCGGTTACAAATATTAGACTTCCGACTTTTAAACACTTTTAAAATAACGACTGACAATATGTCATTGTTCTGAAAGTTTTAACCGAAAGCCGTTTTATGTCCGGATCGGCGGGAAAAATCCAATTTCGAGTATCTTTTTTGTTTGATATGTTTAACCTACTTTGTCTTACCATTTGTTCTCTATAGGGTGACCTTTTTGGTAAGATACCTACGTTAAATTTTGTTTTACCGTTTATCATACTTTTACCCGCTCTAAAAATATCGTCTGGTAATAAAATTACTTTTTTCGACAACCGTCAAAAAATGCCCTTTTTTGCGTATTAACGTCAGTGTCTAAATTAAGACATTTTGTCTTAATTATTTTTTCTACGTTACCATGACCCCGTGCGCAAAATATTTTACAAACTTTCTTATATTCACGTTTTCCTGTACATGAAGAGTTGACTTTACAATACAATTTTTTCAGTTTATGAACACTATACAGGGTGCTAAAAATTCGTGTGCGTACAAGGGGATCTCGAAAACAGTAAGAGATACGAAGATGGTTAATTTAAGACAAAGTTGCGTATTTTGGGGCTTAATAATTTGGTGAAAGAAAATTCTGAATATACCGAATACCTTCGGCGAAATCCGAAAAAAAACGAAATTATTACTTTTGTTTTTTAATTATTTGCGCCTTTATTTTAGACTTAGCAAAGAAACAAAAAACACTTTCTCATATCCGTTCTTTATGTTTTACAAGATGGCCTTATTAGTTTTTAAATTCGACGTTTCGTTCTTTATATACCAACCTCAAGTCAATTTTCTTAAATACGGACCTGAAACTTAAAAAAAAAATTTAGGGACATTTTAACGTCTTGTCATCAAATATCACATCATTAGTATTTCAAATTATTCTTTCTTTACTATTACGGCCCTGGCAATTTTTTTAGGATAACTTAAATATTAAAATTACATTACAGGAAATTATGGTGTTTAGGCCGTTTTATTTCAATAAGAGTTACCGTAACAATACTCTAGGAAGTAAGTAAGTTTCTAAGGCATAAGAAGTAATTCTATTTTTTTTATTAGTATATTATTTATTTTATTAACATTACATCTTAAGTTTGCCTTATCTTGGGTTTTGCCTTAGACCTAGACCGAAATACTGTAATACAGAAAAAAATTAATGCTCCCTAGTAAAGAAAAGGTAACTGGAGTGTTAGTTTAGTTATGTTACTGTAATACGCTTAAGTTTGTTTCAAAAGCAATTTTAAATTTTATTACTGTTTATACCAGCCTTTCCCAAAGTGGGCGATAACGCCCCCTTGTGGGCGCTGCAGGCCTAAAGGGGGGCGGTAAGAGATACAGAAAAAAAAATGGGGGCATTGTGTAGAGGCTTTGGGGGACGATTTGTAACTTCATCTAGCTAGGAGGACTCTTAGACTCCGACTGAGCTCTCGACTAATATTAATTAAGATATTGCTCAATTTCGGTTCGATAATTCTCTCCGCGTAGTTTATATATATGTCCTATTTTATTGAATAAATAAAATAAAAATCATGTCAATCGGTCGCTCCGTTTCGAAATGAAAGTAGATACAAACAAACAAATAAAAAGGCAACAGACACACTTTCGCATTTTAATAGTTATTAGTATTCCTAGATAGGTAATTTTCGCAGATAATAGACCGCGGGAATCATGTTTTAACAAGTTTTTGTTAAATAACCCGATTCGTGCATTCGGCTGGTTCATAGAATACTTGTCTGAATACTATAAAGATGCGTTTCAATAATCATTCTCATTGGCAGGTGTAGCCCGTAAAAGTTAACTTGAGACCTGAGCGCCGTTGTGTACTACCTACTGCGCTCAGGTCTGAAGTTAACTCTTGCTGGTTGTAGTAAAAGTCTCGTTTAGAATGAGTGTTTAATCTCCGCTAATATAGCTCACAATAATTAATTAATTTAATTTGAAGTTATAGTGGTTTTTAAGTAGGTGAAAAAATGGGGGCGCTAAAAAATAATTTATTCTCAATTTAAAATTTGAGAAGTCAATTTTAAGTAAGCAAAAGTCTTATGGCTCAAAAATAATATATACAGTATTATGAAGTACTTACCAGCTTGAAATGCAATTAATGTATTGAGCAGTTTCAAATAATTTTTTTATTGTTTTAAAATAGATTAATATAACTCGAAGTAATAAACAGGTCCCTGTTGTAAGCAGAAAAATAAATAAAAATTTTACATGTTAGGAGCTTAATACATCCTTCTAAAAATTGTCTTATATTTGAACCGGTAAAAAGTGTAATCTGAAAATTTCATTTTCTTTTATATCATACATTTTTGACCTACTTTTTACCACCATTTCCCTGACACGACAAGGCGACCTTTTTAATAAAATATGCTGCACTTTATTTGACTACTTCTTTTACCCAAATTGATGTGTCGGTTTAGCGAAAAACCTGATAGCGCTATATGGGTTAGATGTTTTATTTTTAAGAAAGTCAGTTTTATGTTATACTTTTTATATAAATAACCTTTGAAAGTGACATTCCTAAAATAGTATCTTGTACTACAAAAGGAATATGCTGCTTATATTTTTTCTACGATTAAACTTACGATCCTCATACTAAAAAGTAAAAAGAAAATATTTATATCAGGTAGATATCAGGGTCTATCTCAGAAAGGTGTAAAGTAATAAAAGCTCATTAGATAGGCAAAGGGACTACAGAGTAACCCAACGAATATTTAAGCAATTTTTATAATTTGACATTGATTTCATTACAAAATTCTTTCATTCCGTCAAGTGCAGGTAGTACCGCCCGGGTTTGGGTTAATTTATAGGTTTTGCCTATTGTTATCCATTCACAAACACTGAAAATGGTGTGACAAAGGCGTGCATTATGTACGTAGTAATAAGGTAGGTACACTTATTTTTTATTGAACATTAAAAAAAAAATACAAAAAATACATTATACAGAAATTAAATTATAAAAAAATCATAATATTCTTCGTCATCTGAGGAATTTTCATCTCCTCTTGACGTTATAATTAACGGGTCGACGGTCCGATCGATCGGGGAGTCAAGATCCCACATTTTCTCCTCTTCTTTAATGACATGATGGTCTGCTTTTCGCCAGTTCTCTGGTATCACTTCCTTAATGGCTTGATAAAACAGTAGCTTAACGTCTTTCATTTTGAATGTCGTGTTATGTCTTTCTACAAATCCTTTTACTTGCGCCCATATAGGTTCTATAGGATTTAGTTCACTATGTTTTTCAGCTATATCTTCCACGGCATTTTATAAAACTATGTTTGTGTAAATTTGCTATAGCTAATAGTTCCTTCTCAAATTATCTTCTTTTTTTGTCTTTGCTTAGATATCATAAATAATTTAATGTACAAAATTTACCTACACCTATGGCCGACACCGAAATTGAGCCAAACTGGACGGAATTTCCCATTTTATTACTCTACACCTTTCTGAAATAGACTATAGAGTAGGTGCTTGTAAGAAAGATGATAAAAACAATTGAAAAAAATTAATTTCGTTGGAAAATCAAATCAATCAAATTATTATTATTTTTACAAAAAATCACTTTAAATATACAGGGTGCCCGACTAATAAAGGAATGGACCCTCATAAAGTTTAAGAAAAATGACTTTCGGCAATTTTTCTGAATTTTTAGTATTTTGTTGATCTTGACGTCCTGATTAAAAGTGTCCATGACCGTAATACAATCCTATTATGACTAGTTTTTGAGTTAATGCCTTTTAAATTTGGCAACCTCTTACTTTACTTAAACACATCTTTATTTATAACAAATATTTCATAAATTGTCACTTAACATTACACTATATAATATTAATAAACATATTAACAATATATTTATTTATTGATTCTGTTGACCACGGCTGATCAGGGCATTTTAGCTTTTGCTTTTAAAATATATGGTGGTATGACTGCTTTTTTACTAAAATTTTCATTGCTTTGTGTTTGCTGAAAAAACGTTTGAAAAAAACAGCATAATTTTCCACAATTAAAAAAAAATAAGAGTTAATAGTTTTAAAGAAACAAATGGCAACTCCAGACAATGTAGAAAATCTTAAACTACGAAGTTGCCAACTTTAAAAGGCCATAACTCAAAAACTAGTCCTTGAATTGGATTACGGCCATGGACGCTTTTAATCAGGACATCAAGATCTACAAAATACGAAAAATTCAGAAAAATTAGCCGAAAGTCATTTTCCATAAGGTTTGTGTGGGGTCCTTTGGTATGATCCTCGGACCCACTTTTCTATAAATAATATTCAAAGATTAACTTACTAAGCATATTGACCCATTTGACATACATTTCACAAGTTTCAATTACCCCATTTTTACTTTAAAAATAAGTTTAAATTTTATTACAGTTTCAAAACTTTAAACCAGAAGTTCTTTTCTGAAGCATAAAAGTTAATGTTAAGTTTCCTTTTTGTTATATACATTTAATCTACTTTTTACGACATATTTCTTTATAAACGTCTTCCTCACAATTGATGTGTTTTGAAAATACTTGACTTATCCTTTAATATTATTTTTCATGACATTTATACCTTTTCCTATATATACAGGGTGTGTCAATAAGGTGTCGGGCTTTGATAGCACCTAAACTATCAAAGATAGGAAAAAAAGTGTAATATGAAAGTTAAATGGTTTGTTAGGATGCATAACCTAAAAATATTTTAAAATCTACAGGGTGGTCCTAAAAAGTGGTACTGAATAATAAAAAAGAAAATTAAATGGGACACCCAGTATAATTTTTCAGAATATGATTCAATGGAATAAGGACTTTGCAACCATCTTAAAATTTTTGAACTAAAATGCAACGTTGCCAAGTAATTAATTTTTTTCCGAAATTTTAGTTATTTTAAGGGTATCGTAAAAAAATCATAGTAACCTGTGGATTACCCCTAGGCAAATATAATTTACATTGTGGGTACTTTAAGGCACGATATATTGATCGATAACAATGTTTTTTAAATCTCTTATACAGAGCGTTCGGTATAAGTTGGACAACTCGACAGTTTTAAAAATGCTTTATTTCAATTTTTTTAAATGGGATCCCCCTAATTTTTTTAGACACAAGGATGTATCTTTCGAAAACCTTACTTTTTTATTAAACATGTCATATATCTAAATATCATAGTTTTTGAAATATTTTAGAATTTGTCTTAACTCAGGGTAAAAAAGGAAAAGACCAATTAAACAATTTAGTCAAGATTGTGTTGGAAGAAACTACACATTTATTTTTAAAAACACTGACAAAACAAGAAGTAGGCAAAACATCGGCCCACCTAGAGGGGGGGGGGGGGCTAGGGAGCTAAATTGAGGCAAAAAATTTAAATAAAAAAAAAAATAACAATATTTAGATGACTCAACATTTTGGTGACAAAAGACAACGGGGACATTATAAAAATACTATAAAAAGTGTTCAATATGACCTCCTAAATTTAAAATGCAGGAGCGAGTTCTTTTTTTAAAAGACTCGCTTACATTTCTCAACATAGTCGGAGTAATTGTTTGAAAAACTTCCCTTATTTGTACTTGCATGTTTTCTCTTATCGTGGGAGCTGTTTGGTTCATTTTCTCCTTTACATATCCCCATAAAAAAATCAAGCTTATTTAGATCGGGAGATCTTGCAGGCCACGATATTGAACCTGCTCTACCAATCCAGTGATCACTACATCACTGATTTAAAAAATTTCTCACGAGCATACTGTAATGAGGTGGTGCTCCATCCTGTTGAAACCACATTGTTTCGCGAATGTATTCTGGTAGTACATTTAAAAGTCTAGGTAAATCATTCTGTAAAAAATCAAGGTAAATCTGGCATGTAACATTTCCTTCAAAAAAATGTGGCCCAATAACATGATTACTTATTATGCCAGCCTACACATTAATACTCCATTTATGTTGATTCCTAACTTCTCCAGTGAAAAAAGGATTACTTGTGCCGTAGTAATGAAAATTATGCCGGTTTACGAATCCATTGTTATGAACATTACATAATCGAAAAACTGTGCTTGATGTTGTATCATGTCCTGCGACCACTGACAAAAACAACTCTCCTTTCATAGTCTTGCTCATTTAATTCTTGTAATAATTGTATGTGATATGAATGCAATTTTTCACTTCGGATAATCCTTGATGCTGAGGACGCACTGAACGGAAATTTGTTGCCAAGCTGTCTCGTACTTTTGTGGGGATCTTCAATTAAACTTAACATAACCATAAATTTATTTTCTTCGTTAGTAGCTGGCTTAGTTCTTTCATGTTTTTCGTAAATTGTTCTTTCAAATCTCTCCTTTACCCTTTCAAACGATTTTTGATCAGGATGAGTTCTAAGTGGATATTTTTCTTCGTATACTCTGAAACCCAGAAATGTATTTCGGTCGCTCTCGCCCAAAACGTAGATCATGTCAAGTAGTTCTTCTCTTGAAAAATTCATATTTTTCTGTTTCGATAACGTTATAGTTCAGGAAACTAAAATTTAAACAGTTATAAAGAACAACATCTTAGCGAAATAATTTTTCAATGACAGCTGTGACAAAGAAAATTATTTATTTTTTGTTCCAAAGCAATCTTGACTAAATTGTTCAATTAGAATTTTCCTTTTTTACCCTAAGTTAAGACAAATCCTAAAATATTTCAAAAACTATGATATTTAGATATATGACATGTTTAATAAAAAAGTAAGGTTTTCGAAAGATACATCCTTTTGCCTAAAAAAATTAGGGGGGTCCCATTTAAAAAAATTGAAATAAAGCATTTTTAAAACTGTCGAGTTGTCCAACTTATACCGAACGCTCTGTATAAGAGATTTAAAAAACATTGTTATCGATCAATATATCGTACCTTAAAGTACCCACAATGTAAATTATATTTGCCTAGGGGTAATCCACAGGTTACTATGATTTTTTTACGATACCCTTAAAATTACTAAAATTTCGGAAAAAAATTAATTACTTGGCAACGTTGCATTTTAGTTCAAAAATTTTAAGATGGTTGCAAAGTCCTTATTCTATTGAATCATATTCTGGAAAATTATACTGGGTGTCCCATTTAATTTTCTTTTTTATTATTCAGTACCACTTTTTAGGACCACCCTGTAGATTTTTAAATATTTTTAGGTTATGCATCCTAATAAACCATTTAACTTTTGTATTACACTTTTTTCCCTATCTTTGATAGTTTAGGTGCTATCAAAGCCCGACACCTTACTGACACACCCTGTATATGCATTTTGACTATGAGTAATGGCAATTTTCTTGAATATTTTTGATTGTGAAAAAAAATTTAATCTGAAAAAGCATGAAAATAGCATCTTTATTATAGGGATTTTATAAACATTGTAGTAAATTTTTAAGACTTAACCAATAAGGTAAGTATTGATGTCAATTTATTTTATTAGTTTTAAATTACTAATTATAATCAACTTACACTTTCTGCATCCTCGTCAAAAAAAAAACAATTACTTCATACAAAAACTCTTACTTACCATCCAGACGCTTCAATTAAAGCATATTCCCGTTAGTCAGACAAGGATAACGATATTAAAACGGTTTTGATAGATCTCCATTTTATTACTGCCGATGCCGTGGCGCATGCAGAATCCATCTATTCAAAATTTCGCAGACGCGGTATCAATTGCTACACCTTAATGTAATGCCGTTGATCTAACACAAAGTGACACTATGATTTATGTCCCTTATTCGGTGCTGATATTGCTCACTGACAGGCCCAGACTGCTGGTAATTTTAATAAGATGCTCACGAATTGAATGATATTGAAGTTTTGTCGTCTGGGGTTGTGCCTTGAGGTTTAGGATATTTATAAGATAAGATAAAGGTTCCTTTAAATTTATATTTATTTCATACGTATTTATATATTTTATATACAGGCTGGGGATTTTAAATGAAACGCTGCTTATAGCTCTGGGAATAAGATTTCTCTAAAATAGAAAAAGATTTTTTATAGGCCTCGCTTTTGTCATGTGGGACTCCAAGGAGGGGGCGCGGCCCTAACCAACTTTTTTTTTGCAAATAAGGGGACTTTAAGTCCACAAACATTTAAATAGTATAAAGGTAAACAAACGAAATGAACATCGGTTGTTCTCGGTTCCGACGAGAGACCTACAGCAGGTAATTTAACAAGTAGACTTTTACCATGGGAGTCAGGCGTCGGTCTGGTTTCACTTTTTAGACGGAGGGTTTCTCTAGGATATCCAAGGAGCCACCCATTTAAATATAATGCGTCAATTCCATAACACTTTGAATATAGCCTTTATTAAAGCAATGCTAACTGCAATACATTGCACTAATGCTAAGCGTGCCAATTGTTTCAAAAATATCTCCTTAAAAATGTCGCCTAAATCATTTGTGTATTTAAAAAAAAGTTTTTTGAATTAGAAGCGCTTTAAAAAAAGCAACCTTTGCGTATAATAAAAAATAAATAGAAAGTGGCAAACCAATAACAACCGTAAAAATATCGTTAAATCCTGTTTACAAAACACACAATCATTTGAGCAGTCAACAACCTTAAGCAATATCAGCCTACAAACAACTCCAAAAATACTTTTCCATTATTGATTGCTTTACTTAGTTTGTTATTATACCCCATTACATTCATTTTTGCAAGGTGAATGACATTTTGACATTAGGTCGCACAACTTAGTTTAGCTTCTGATGATAATGTGAATATTGCGTGTTTTTTTAGATACAAACATTTATACGCAAAATACCTTGAGAAATACATATCTCAGATGTTTTACAACATCAACACATTTAAGAGAGTGATTGTAAGAAAGAAGCGTGGTAATTTAAACTTTTCTGCAGGCAAAGTTGTTTATGTCTCTATGCCGATTATCATAACAACTTTCATAAGTAAATATGTTTCAGCATCTGCAGTACCAAGAAACTCACATACGTCTTCTTTTGTGAAAACTTTGGACTTTTTGGCCTCTGAACTTCTTTTCAAAAATGCGATTAGTTGAGAAAATCTGCTTATATCTTAAGTTTTCTTGACTGAAATCATAGTTCTCAACATTGAGTAGTGAGTCCATAGTGTAGATGGTTTCTGGGAGCGTTGCTTTACGGAAAAATAACCCAAAAGGATTTTTTCAGACACCTCCTTTATTTTGTTAGCTTTGCACCAATCTTCAAACTTCTGATACTTCAACTCATACCACGCCTTGGATTTTGTCGGAACTAAACTTGAGATCGCTTCGTTTGCCGCTGCTTCTATATCAGATGGTAAACTTCCATCAGAATCACTCATTTTGAAAAACACTTTTTATATTTTTGAATTTGTTAAACAAAGTTTCGACAGTAACCATGCGAAACAGTAACTATGCGAAGGTAACATAAAAAACTTGATTAGTAAACTTAATAGCAGGTGCATTTTTATTTTTAAAAATGCCTTTTGCCAAATATTTTTATTCATAGATGAAAGTAGATAAAAGTAGATAACATTTTGTACAATATTCTTGTTGTAAATTCATATTACTACACTCGATGTTTTATTAAACTCGGCTGACGCCTCGTTTGACAACTTTAACATCTCGTGTTGTAATATGAATCTTTACAACACTTATATCGTAAATACCTATTTTTCGCCTGAAATCTCACCACACGCCCCTACTCGTTACGTCCAAGTATAAGTAAGAATTAAACAACTGTAGTTTTCATAAAAACATCTAAGTATTTTCGATACTGTGTTATACACCCCGTGTATCTATACAGCAATAAAGAGATCAACATCGACAATAGGGGACTTAGCACAAAATTAGGTGCTATTTATTTTTTTCGCGTATCACTGGAAGTTTTCGTCCGAAATGCTGTTATCAGCAAAGTGGTCGGGGGTCCTTGATTATCCTAATTTCACGAAGTACAAGGGGTGTTAAATTAGATATGGGAGCTGCTGCTGAAATAGAATACAAATTGGGTGTATTAACTTTGTATGTAACTACCATTTCCTTAAGGATGGCGTGATGAAAGGGGATCAAGGGGTGTACAAATCGCAGGCAATCAATTATCGTCTTAAAAGTCCTAATTATACTCATTGTATAATAAAAATCTGTCAAAATGTATAACTGATACTTCCCCCGAGAGAGGGATTGTGACACATATAAATGTGTATTACAGAATTTGTATTCTTGATTTTTTTTATTTTCAGCAGCTTGAGTATTTTTCCAACATCCCCCTCCGCTCCATATTTATAAGTTAGATGAAGGGTGCCCCTTCTTGAATTGAGTCCTGGATACGTCATTGCACACGATCGACCCGGTCATTGTAAGCCTTACATAATGATGCTTCTATATAATTTATAGGTTTCCAAACATTTGGATTTTGTAAATAAGCAGAAACCAATATAATATTTATTTGACGGTGATAGGACCTGCTTTCTCATGTATTTCTAGCCCTTTGAAAGTTTAGTTTATATCCTTAAAAATAGGTATTAAAAGAGAAACTTAAACAAAACAATTTAAAACAACTGTATTTACCTTAATGTATGTAAACAAAGTTGTCTAAAGCGTTAATGATCCGATTTCGGAGAAAAGAAGAACCATCAATCTACAAATAGGTACCTATACACTATCTCGTTTATTTTTAAATAAGGGTAACTTTACGAAAATATTGTAGAAAGCCCGCATCTAACATCTTGCAATACAAACAAAATGTACTCTATGTTAATTAGTATATTTATATGTATACAGGATGATTCCTAAGTTGATACTTATTTTTTAGCTGTATATAGAAGGCATTAAAATAAACAACATTTTTAAATACCTTTTTTCAAAAAACTAAAAAATAAGGTACTCACATTTATTTATTACACTTTGCATCAAATACGGTCCTGCCTAACTTGCCCGTTGAATAACATTAATAAAACTTCTGGGTGTAGAATGAGCCCGCAAGGGAAAACGTTCTGCGTATAATCTCAAAGCAGCAGCCGCACTTTGACGACACTCAGCGTAAATTAGCACCATATCGACTAGTTCATTGTTTTCAAATTTTATCATTTTCACGTTTTACCAGTTTAAAATTAACTTGCTTCAGAAAAACACATCGCAGTGAATTGAGAAATAACTGTCCACCGACCCGTAAATTGCATGACTAATAAGATACACAACATAAAGTATAGAAGGCTACGTTTTAAAGACCAGGCCCGCACTTAGATTTTTTACTTCTGTATCTCGCCTATTTTTTAGTTTTTTGAAAAAAGGTATTTGAAAATGTTGTTTATTTTAATGCCTTCTATACACAGCTAAAAAAGAAGTATCAATTTAGGAATAACCGTGTATTCTATCAAATAAGAAAAATTGTAACCAATCAATAGCAAATGATTGTAAAAAATAGGATATGGTGATAGACACCCCATACCTGACACCAAATAATTTACAGTGTGTCCATAGATGGACTTGCTAATTCTACTGATAAAGTTATATTTAACATGAACAACTTTCACGGTCAACGCATTTCTCCAACTTTTCCAAGATTAATACATATTGCAAATAACTTGTTTAGGATGTTATGTCTACTTTTAATATCAAATATCTTAGAAGCCATAATTTATCTGAAATAACTTTATTTAGATTTTTAATTTTTACTTCTAAGCTTTTTATTCTGATGCTCCAATAACATTTTATTGAAATAGTAGTTTGTACAACATGTTTGTACAACCATGGATATAATGTCCATGCCGCACGAGGAAGTAAAGTTGAGCACGACGCCGTAGATGGAGTGCTTAAGCATCCGAGCGCAATATGGACAATCCGCTCGAGTTATACAGTTTTTTTTTCTACGACTCCACTTCATACTACAATTCCTTTTTAAATTATTTAAATCAGTCGTAATACATTTTTTTATTTAGCCGTGGACTTGTGAGAAAGATAATAAAAAAACAATTGACGAAAAAATTATTCGTGGGCAAATCCGTGAAACAAATTGCACTGTAACTATTGAATGTATCTATTCTTTTCACATTCGGCCTTTTGCACAATAACAGACAAAAAGCTATATGTTCTTTTTCTAAACCATGACCTTTGCCTGCTTGGGTAATAAACCTGAACAAACCCTTTTTTTCTGTGCGAAACAAAACGAAAAAACATACCTAACCTGAAAACCATTAATTTTTATATTCTTAACCTCACTTCTGTTAAGTGTCAGAAAACGACTCGTAAAATTTACAACGTGTAAATTTGGTTTATTTGTTATTTACCACTGTGATTGGTTAGTTTCATATCCCAACTAGGAGGGATATGAAATCATATCCGTTCAGTTAACCGGAATAGCCCATTTTTTAAATCACTTTAGTGTTAAGGGAACAGCAAATTTCCATGTGGGAGTAGAAAAAATATTTACATACAAACATAATTAGTAAACCTATATATTTCCAGGTAAATTATTTATAGCATGTAGGCAAGGTCTAAAGGAGAATCTTCAAACAAACCCAAAGTTATTATTATACATATATAACCGTAAATACAACACCCCTTAAGCGCTCCAGAAGTCTTGGTGCAAAGATCCAGAAGTAAAAGCTCTTCTAAGCCCTTATTTTGACATCAGTCGGGAAAGGCTTGAAACGAACATAATATATCGAGAGGATAAAATCCTTTACAGGTTATACCTTCCAGTCATGTGTGGTATTTTCTCTAATGTGTTTATTGTAGCGTTTAAAATTAGATAATACTTTTATATATACTACCTTTAGAGGTAGCAAATTTTGGAATAAATATAATTCCATGAAAACTGTAAAAAAATGGTTTCCAATTTATGTTTTTGGTTTCTCTTTTAGAGCTCCAGTATACAGGGTGATTCCTAAGTCGATACTTCTTTTTTAGCTATGTATAAAAAGCATTTAAATAAACAACATATTTAAATACCTTCTTTCAAAAAACTCAAAAATAAGGTACTTACATTCATTTATTACACCATGGATCAAATACGGTTCTGCTTAACTTGCCCGTTGAATAACATTAAGAAAACTTCTGGGTGTAGGATAAGCCCGCAAGGGAGAGCGTTCTGTGTATAATCTCGAAGCAGCAGTCGCACTTTGATGACACCATAATTAAATTAGTAAATTAGCACCATATCTACTAGTTCATTGTTTTCAAACTTTACCATTTTCACGTGTAACCAATTTAAAATTAACTTTTGGAAAAATTAACTTAACAGAAAAACACACCGCAGCGTATTGCCAAATAACTCCTCGTAAATTGAATGGCTAATATGAGGTAAGACAAACAACATAAAGTATAGCAGGCTACGTTTTGATGACCAGGCCCGCACTTAGATTTTTTACTTCTGTATCTCGCCTATTTTTAAATTTTTTGAAAAAAGGTTTTTGAAAATGTTGTTTATTTTAATGCCTTCTATACACAGCTAAAAGAGAAGTATAAACTTAGGAAAATAACTTAACTATTAATTCGCAAAAATTGACAGTATTCAAGCATCTAAAATAAATAATCCACGTGGACTAAAATTTCTAAAATATTCAAATTTGTATCTAAATTATACCGTTCGAAACTGAATTTTATAAATTTAAAAAATATATATATAGAAAACAGAACTAAAACACTTTTTTTCATAAAGAAGCACACAATATATAATATTATAAAAAAAATGCAGGCATGTACTAAATAATAAGTATTCACCTGAAGACGACTGGAGATACTTACTAGTTAAAACGTTGTGATTTAAAACAACCGCTATCAAAACTACATTATACATACAGGGTGACAATTTGAAAACAAACAGCATTTAATATTGCCTCTACCAATGATAGTATGAAAATTTGGCGAAACACGTCAATTGATATATCGAGGGGGACATTTTTTAAGACATTTGTTGTCGTGTTACTTTCAACCCCCTAACCCCCGGGGCACCTACCCCTAAAATTTTAAATGGCAACCCCTATTTATTTTGCCATTTTTGTGTTCCTTATAAAATTCTACATAAACTGTATAATTTTTTTTTTTTCAAAAAATGTAGTTATTTTATTTTTTCTAGTGGCGATATCGAAGACGAAATGTAGAAATACTTTCCAAATTCCTTTATTTATTTACATTTCATCTTCGATATCGCCACTTGAAAAATAAAATAATTACATTTTTTGAAAAAAAAAAAATTATACAGTTTTAGTAGAATTTTATAAGGAACACAAAAACGGCAAAATAAATAGGGGTTGCCATTTAAAATTTTAGGGGTAGGTGCCCTGGGGGTTGAAAGTAACACGACAACAAATGTCTTAAAAAATGTCCCCCTCGATATATCAATTGACGTGTTTCGCCAAATTTTCATACTATCATTGGTAGAGGCAATATTAAATGCTGTTCGTTTTCAAATTGTCACCCTGTATAATAAATCTTATACCTAGCAAATGCTTCCAGCAATTAGTATACAAAAAAATATAAACAACAAAAAAATTATTAAAAATCTCACAAAAAACGATATACCAAATAACTATTTAAAACTGTTAAATGATTCTCACACATAAAGCAATAGTTCTAACAAAGGGATATATAATATTATCTTTTCTTTTTAATATTTTTTCTTTTAGTTTGCCCTTTGCCGTTCTTGCCCCTCTTTCGAATTAGGCTTTTTCCTCTTCGTTCGCTGCCAGGGCCATTCCCGAGGGAACCTACAGTTTAACATGGGTTCCGAACCACGATCCTCAGTCATGCGACACCCCCCAAGGGCTATCAATCCTTGGTTTATTGCCATTGCATGGCCTACCGATTGGGAAGTGTGTACCTTCTTCCGCACCCCACGATATGTCGGATCTCATCCGGCCTGGTTACTGGCGTGAATGGGGTGGGTTGATTGTACCTTTTACACTCTTCCCTGCAATTTTTAAATTCACTTAATTACGGACATACTTTTTTTATTGTACGTATGCCCACTCCGGGAATCGAACCCGGGTCGCTGCGGTCGAATGCCAGTAGCTCTACCTCTGAGCCACTGCCGCGATTTTTTCCTTTAGTCATGGACAGCCATCGACTTCCTCTCCGCTCCGTTTGATCTCTTATCTATCTTTAAAAAATGCGTGTGTCTTGTAAGTGTAGCTCGAGATAATCACATTCTGCACACTAGATTACATTAATAAATTTGGTTTTTTATATGCTCAATGTATGAGATGCTATATAATATGTAATAATTATAAACTGTAATATATAGATTTGTTTAATTTGATTTGATTTGATTAGAGTTCTAATTTAAGGGTTTCAGGGAACGAAAATAATTCCTAAATATGGCATAAACAATACAAAATATAAACATCTATTGTATATTTTAAAAATTAAAGCTAAATTCTAAAATATGTTAATTACGGTAGAAATAAAGTGTAAGGGTGCGTCTTTGGATAAAATTTAAATTAAACTAAATAATATGTCCCAGTTCGGAAAAATCCAGTACAACGGGCAAAAACTATTCTTATTTTACATGCACCCTTAAATCTCAATTTGAAATTTGCGATTCAGCTTCCTAGGTTATTTTTTTCTGGTCTGCTATTAATCTATTTAATTAGTTTTTCCCGGTCCACCGACTTCGAAGGCGACCAGAATTGATCGCGTGCCGTCTGTCACTGACAATAATATATTGCTAAGCGGTTTTTTTTATTCTTTTATTTTATGCGGTCATATAGGATGCGGTCCGCGAATAATACTATATTTTAATTTGGCCATGAATATTAATAACATCTAGCCATTTTTATGCAGAATTAACCAGGTTAATCCGAAATAATTTCCTCATGAAAAAATATCAGTGGCGTCCCACTTTTTTTCCAAAAAATATATAACCTCTTCTCATTTAAAGTTTTAAAAATTATTCTATTGGCGATAGCGCTGAAACGAACGGAGATATCAAGCTGCGGTTTAAATATTTTTTTTAGCAAATTTCATCTACTTTTCGATGATGGTATCATACTTATACCGTATGATTTATTTTTGCGGAGTAAAATCAAAAAATGTGTTATTATTACAAATTGCGACCTCTAGCATTTTTTTTTAGAACTATTATGGACAACTAAAGACGATTGGTGAAAGTGCATACATTTCTCTTCCAAGCAGTTTTTGGTTTGCTAAAATCGGATCAGTCGTTTATAAGTTACCACGATGTAAATGATTACACTTTCAACAGCTCCCCCCCCCCCCCCCTCTTATTAAAGTCGGTACGTCAATGAGCATAAGACCAAAATGATGCATAATTGTCCAAGCTTTTTAATGGTATCAAAGACATACCTTAATGTGGAATTTTCGGAGATATGTCAAATTTTAAAATTTACTTTTCAATTACGCCCTCTTGCGGCAAAATGCGGAACTTAAAAATTATTTCCAGGATTTTCTCATGGTCACATTAGTCATAATTTTTTTCCCCCGAGTTTCTATGCCCAGTAGTTTCCGAGATACAGCCGGTGGCCATCCATAATGGGACACCTGGTATAATAACTTAAGTCAAAATGGGCTTTTGTCGTTTTAATAAACTTTAATATCAATAAATTGTTTTGCTAAGCCACCTTCCATGTTTATTTATATTAATAATTAGTCGTAATTAGAACAAATGATTTTTAATTCTGCATCGAATGACATAATAATATACAGAGGTTTCAATTTGAAATAAGAAAAATAAATTGATTTAAAATTTGCAAAGTTTGACACTAAACTTTGGACACCCTGTACAATTCGTATTAATCAAACTTGGTTAACGAGACTGTTCAACCTTACTTATTAAGTACGTTTATATAATTTTATTAACGAAGCACTATTTTTATTTTTTATTAATTTTTAAAACCAGTGGTGCAAAACTGATTTTTCTTAGTTTTTATGTTATTTCGTCTATAATACTTAACTGATTTCATTAAAATTTTCGGGGTATAACTGATTTCATTAAAATTTTCGGGGTATGGAGGCAACTATAAAAGGCATCCAAATAAATAAGAATATAATATAGCATGTAATCTAAAAAAAACCTTATGGCGTCACACTTTTTTGGAACACCCTGTATAAACAATAATATTTTCCTAAAATGCGCCCTAGGATACAGGTAAAGTCTGCAAAATATTAAAATCCTAACTTAATTAATAAGTGAGCTATAGAAGACGGGAGATGAGGTGCAGGACCCTGTATAATTTCGCCGCGCCCTTGTATTTCTGTCGGGTCGGCTCTGTTTACCTTTTTTCCGTCTTAGTCAGCGTTCTCAGCAACTCTTATAATATGCCTACTATTATTTTTATCATAAAATATAATGTGACGTCAAAAGTGCATAGTTCATTTGCTTTAATACCCATATAAATAGTTATACATGAAACCACAACTTTAATTACAGTAAAGGCGCCCCCTGGTCGCAACCGGATAACAATTTGGCCGTGTGCTCCAGTCCGTAACCTGGACAGATCCTGTACACGTGTTGTGCGGCCGTCTGTGGCATTATTGCGACATTGCTAAACATAATTCCAAACCCTGTTTTGGGATTCATGGCGGCGAGTCGTGTGTGTTGTATTATTACTTTGAATTTTGGCCATTTGTATTGCAAATAAGCCAACAAGAAACTGTACCGCAGCCGGCAGGTGCGTGGCAGGTTTTTTATTCGCTGCAGATCACATTTTATAAAAAATATTGCTGGAGTTTCAATTTTGTTTTTTATACAAATTTAAATTGTAAAACTTGGAACTGGACGTTAAAAATGAGAGTTATACACTCTTAAAAATGACTTGGTATTTGGTACTAATTTTTATTTGTTCTCCTGTTTACGTTACCAAAATAACTATTTTTAGTTAGGAAAACAAAAAAGATTTTTTTCTTGGTTATATTCACCAAAAAATGATGCCATCAGAACAAAGAAAATATCTTGTTTTTATATTAGTTGGCAGAAATAAAATATTTTGTTTAGCTGAATTTTACTCTGTATATATCTTATTTAAATGTTACATCAAAGTTCCTACAAACTTGTATTTGTCAATTAAGCTGTTGTAATAACACATTATGAATTTGTAGTCCCTATCATTTTGTTAACTTTGATTAAGATACATTCTTAGTTACCAGAACTAACTTTTCTTTTCAAGTAATATTATTCTTCATATTTATAACTAACGGCATCAACAGAGACTTGACGCCCTTACCCGGTGGGTGACATATGACATCATTCTAGCCAGGACTGTCAGTAGGTTATGTTTATGTTAGGGTGCTTTTGCGGTTCCGTGTTTATTTTTTCGTGTTTTTAAGGCAATAATTGGCCATTTTCATGGCCGTGCCCGTGTGGAAAATGGATGTGACAATATTTGGTGTAATTTATTTGTATTTATTGTCTTTCTTGTGTACGTTTTTATTGGCAGAAGGAAGTTAAATCATAAGTAAGTAAACATTTTATTTTTTATCATTGCAGTTGTACATTAGAAAGTTTAAATGAGATTTTTATAAAGCATGACAAGGTTTAAGAAATAACTTACCTAAATATATTTTTTTTTTGTTTTGATTGATAACTTTTTAATCTGACCAAGTACATCGAATTTCATATAGCTATATATTTTAAATAGAAAGTCCAGGGGATATTTTTTGTTTTTTAATAATCGCAGTTGCAAATAAGAAAATTTAAATAAGAACAATTCAGTTCTATAAGCAATTGAACAACCCAGTAAGTAAAATAAGTTAAAAATCTAGTGTTTCTGTTTTGTATTGCATAAGTATGTATTATAAAGAACATGAGAGAACAAGGATATTGGAAATCATTTTTTTTTTAAAGAAACCATAATATCCCTGATAATTTATTCCAATTAGTTTATGCATACCTAATAGAGTAGTAATACCAAGGCATTTTTTTATTTAAATGGGGACCTAGGAAGGAATATTTTTTGTTACTAAGTATAAATTACATATGACATTTTTTTTAGAAATGAAGCCGACTTTTTTTAAAGTTATTTCTATCAAATCAACTTGCTAATTTTGTCATGCGTTATAAGCAGTTCATTCAAACTTTCTAATGTGCAACTGCAATGACAAAAATATAAAATTTTTACTTATTTATGATTCAACTTCTTTCTTACAATTAGAAAGTACAGAAAAAAGGTAATAAACACAATGTTGTGACTACATACGTAATTGTTACTCTATAAAAATTTCAAGTTTGTCCCAAATAAATGATTGCTTTGGCAATATTTGTAAATTGCATTATTGAAAAAAACAATATTTCCTTGAAAAAAATTTTCAATTTTCCATATTTACACATTAGTTGTGACAACTAATTTTAAAAGCGGGAGTACCATATAAATTTAGCTATCCGTATATAAAATTTCGTTGTGACAACTAAAATTTATAGGTTGGGTTGGTTAATTTAATTTAATATTAATTAGTTCAACAGTTCAATAACGACAATTTTTTTTGGTTGTACAGACTAATTTTTGGGTTGAGTCCGATTTCACGAAAATAAATAGTTGTCAGAACCAAATTTTAGTAATCCATACCATGTTATTTTTAAGAGTGTACCTTGTGTTCAAAATGAAGTCGGCTCTACAGGATGATTCACGTTGAGTGGCCTATTAGAAGATCTCGGAAATGAGTAAACTTATCTTTCTAAAAATTTGAAAGCAGGCATAATTGGGTTTGAGCTTTTAAAACATTATATTTTGACTTCCTGTCATACCGGAAGTAAATGCCAACTTTGCTATTTCAAATGGAACCCCCTGTATATTTTGGCATTTTTGTTTATCTTATTAAAATCTAAATAACTTTTGTAAATAATAATCTATTCCTATCTCTATCAGTTTTTGAGATATGAATTATAAAAGGATTTTTTTGTGTAAAAACGCTCCGAGAAGAAAGTTTAGTAACTCTGAAACTAATAAAGGTAAACATTTTAAATTTCGTAAGCTTTCAATTAATACATAGATCTTTAGTTTAAATTACTTAGGTTTCACGTTTTTTATGTTCTTAAAATTGTACCAATGTTTCCATTTAAATAAATGTGCAAAGGTCAATTTTTGCAAATGGAACACCCTATTTTTTAGCTTACTAACATGTAGAAAATTAAATTTCCTATCTAAATGTCGAATATGTTACAATCCACATTTTTAGTCGTTTTGGAATTATGAGCAATTTAAATAAAAAATCTTAAAATTTTCTGTTTATGTTAATGCGACATTATTTTTGAAAAGAAGGCTTGTAAGCCATGTCTGTTGTTCCAATGGATTTTGTGTTCACTCCTGATTTATCGCTTTATGTCATCTCATACCGTGCACCTTGGTACTCCGAGTGCCGGTTCTGGACCAATGAATGTATTTTCTGAGAGTTCATCAGCTTTTTCGTTCCCTGTAATTACCTGCGTGTCCTGGTACCCACTGCAGTATCACTTTGTTTACTTTTGCCATGACCTCCAATTCCCCTTGACATTCCCATATCAGTCTTGAGGTTACTTTGTTGCATATTAATGATCTAAGGGCATGCCTTACTGTCACGGTATATATGGATCCGCTTATTGAGGTAAGCTCTCCTATTTTTTAAAAAGGCACACTGTAATATGGCGTAGATTTCTGCTTTGAACACTGTGTGAGACTTTCCCAGAGGGAAAAATAAATTTCCTCCGGTCTTACTTCGTGTATTCTTGCTCCGGTACCGTTTTTGGATTAAGAGCCGTCTGTGTACCAGATTATTATCCCTGGAATAGTTTCTGGTGTTTTGTTGTCTTGTCTTTTACTTAACATCAAATTTATTTATAGGGTGTGCAAACGTTCTATATTTATTTTTATTAAATGGAAGAAAATTGTACCAGCTTATAGAGTAAATCGAAAATACACCTCGGCTATTTGTCCAGCATACGGCAGACGCTGTGTGTTTTTTTTAGCCGTCTATAACGCAAAACAATACAACGACTAAAAGTAATCAAATCAATTCCGAGATTCAAAGCCCAGACGAAACGATGAAGCTCAAGCTATATAAATTTGTTCAAAATCTTTTAGCATTATGGCAATTCGTCTATAAAATATCTCTTTTCCTTTGTGACGTACGAAACGGCGAGCTTCATATCACAAACTTCGTATCTTCTAGACCTTTTCAAAGTTCTTTGTCGAAGATTTTTCATTGAAAGGCTTATAATAGGATTTTTAATATACGTTCAACATACTGACAACATTTTGAAAATAAATGTTCAAAGACAAATTTTTCTACACTGATATAAGAGTTTGTTTATTAATCATTAGTACATGAAAGTAATAACTAATCCATGGCTGATTTAAATATGGCGAAATCAGCGTTGATTTATATTAAATATACTCTGCGAGTTTCTCCAAAACCTAAATATGTTTTTTTTTGTTGTGTAATTTTATCCTATTCGTTCACTACAAGGGCCATTCCCAAAGAGCTTAACGTGGGTTCCAAACCACGATCTTCAGACATATGACACCCCCCAAGGGCTATCAACCCTTGGTTTCTTGCCATTGCATGACCTACCGATTGGGGAGTGTGTACCTTCTTCACCACCCCACGAGATGTCCGATCTCATACGGCTTGGTTACCGGCGTGAATGGGGGTGGGTTAGGAGACTCTTTCCTGCATTTTTATACCTACTAAATTTCAGACATACTTTTTTTACTGCCGCGGTCGAATGCCAGTAGCTCACCTCTGAGCCACTGCCTCGGTTACCTAAATATAAATTATCCTCTGAATGCTTTTTATGCCCATATTTATAGTTATGCCTTGCGTTTTGCTTACTCAAGGAAAATCTCAAGTGTTCCTCAACTTGACAAGTTGATTAATATTGACAGTTCCTTAAGGACTAGTTTTTGTCTATAAAACTGTTTTGACACGTGAGGCTTCTTTAAGTGTCGGGACTTCCTCACAGAAGAACTATTATTCCGGGCATAATGTCATTTTTTACACGTTGTAAATTTTACGAGCCGTTTTCTGATACTTAACAGAAGTGAGGCTAGGAATATACTTTAAAAATATGCAAATCTGTTACATCAAATTTGTTATTTTTTAATTTGAATCAAAACATTTATTCTAGAGTCTATGCATACACAATTTTTTCCTAAAGAGTGCACGAAATGGTGCGAAAAAAAAAGGTATAATAACAAAATATATTTTTATCTACTTTCATTTAGTAATATGAATTTTACAGTTCTGTAAATCGTTTTGTAGCAGCACTAGTGCTGTAATAGATGCCCTTACAGCACTAGTGCTGTAATGGAAAAAACGGTTTTATTATAATTTTGCTGTTAAATAAAACCACACTTTTTAGAGGAATGATTTATTATTAACATTTATAAAATTTTGAAGAAGTCGTCCATTCTTAAAATGGAGTTAATTTATAGGAATAAATAAAAACATAAAGTCTTTCTCCACTGGTTTATTAAATAGTAAAATTAAAAGGTGGTAAATATTCTACATGTTTCGGGTGTAGTAACACCCATCATCAGGCATAAAATATGAAGAGAAAGTATTTATTATACTTTCTCTTCATATTTTATTCCTGATGACACCCGAAACATGTAGAATATCTACCACCTTTTAATTTTACTATTTAATAAACCAGTGGAGAAAGACTTTATGTTTTTATTTATTCCTAATTATAAAATTAATTACCAATCATTAATTAAAATATATCTTGATTTTTCTTGACTGAAATCATAATTCTCAACATTGAGTAGTAAGTCCATAGTATAGATGGTTTCTGGGAGCGTTGCTTTACGGAAAAATAACCCAGAAGTTGTTAGCTTTACACCAATCTTCAAACTTCTGATACTCCAACTCATACCGCGCCTTGGATTTTGTCGGAACTAAACTTGAGATCGCTTAGTTTGCCGCTACTTCTATATCAGAGGCTAAACTTCCATCAGAATCGCTTATTTTGAAAAACGCTTTTTATATTTTGGAATTTGTTTGACAAAGTTCCGACAGTAATCATGCGAAACAGTAACTATGCGAAAGGTAACATAAAAAACTTGATTAGTAAACTTAATAGGTACATTTTTACAGGTGCATTTTTATTTTTAAAAATGCCTTTTGCCAAATATTTGTATTCATAGATGAAAGTAGATACAATTTTGTACAATATTCTTGTTGTAAATTCATATTACTACACTCGATGTTTTATTAAACTCGGCTGATGCCTCGTTTGACAACTTTAACATCTCGTGTTGTAATATGAATCTTTACAACACTTATATCGTAAACAACTATTACTTTTTTACTGAACTAAAAATTTGTGCACTGATGCACTTTCTTATTTCAAAATTGTCCAGTTTTCCTCATTTCTAGACAAATACTATAAGATTTAATGCATAAAATGTAGATATATACAAAATAAACTTTTCTTATTGGTTATTTGCGATATGACGGGCTCCAATTTCAATAAACTTAAAAATTTTATTATACACAACAGATATAGAAAAATAACTAATAAATCTTCCTTACTTGGTGGAAAATGTAGATAAGTACATGAAACCAGATGAAATGGACGAAATTTATAAGATTTCTAGAACAAAATTAGTTCCATTTTTACTAAAGGTTTTAAGGTTATTATTTCCACAGTATTGGCAGTTATTTTTAAAAACTTTACCATAGCGAACGTTAAAATTTCATATTAATGCACAAAAGCCGTTTTTAACCGCTTAAAACGAATTCTCCAGTTATTTTGCTGTACATTTCAGCAGCACAATTTATCAAAATCAAAATAAATTGTTCATTTTTATGAATAAATATAATATATTGCTTTTTGTCTGTTATTCTGCAAAAGGCCGGATGTGAGAAATATCTTATTCAAAGTGATTTTGTCTAAATATATGAAATGACCCAAACCGACAAATATATTACAGTGTAATTTGGTCCATAGATTTGCCAACGAAATACATTTTTCTTCAATTATTATTTTTATTATCTTTCTTATAAGTTCACTGCCAACTAAAAAGACAAGTTATAATGCCTGATATAAATATTTTTTTTTTCAATTGAAGTTCGGCACTTGAGTCGTAGACAAAATAAACTGTACAACTCGAGTGGTCCATATTACGCTCGGAAGTTTGAGCACTCCGCCAATGGCGTCGTACTCAATTTATTTCCTCGTACGATATGGACATCATATCCACTCTTGTTGTACAAACTACTATTTTTCATAAAAAACATTCAGTGTATTATAATTAATGTAATATAAAACAATGCAGGCAATAATGTAAAATCATGCCGTTCAGCTGGATACCGCGATGTATGAAAACCAAAGTCGAAATTATTAAAATTTTACAATATTAAAATCATGCAAAAAAATATTTAATTTTTTTTACTCTATATTTGCAAATTTGTAAAAATTGTAAATATTATTCTAATGTGCTTTTCTGTGCGATACATTCAAATTTTAGTTTTACTTTAATTCATGCAACGAAAATTATGTATTAGCTCATTGAAAATATGCATGCCTTTTAATAAACAAAAATTTAATATTATCTGGCATCGATAACAAAAAAAAGCGATGAGTGTCGCCCAGCACTATTTTAAAGCGTTTGCAAGGACGTAAATAAGAGGTTTCATAAACAAGAAGAGTCCCCAAATTGTAATAAACAAAAAATACGCTTGAGATTGAACGTGCATAGTAGTGGTGACGTTATCAGATTACTGAAAGAGGCTGTCTTAAACAGATGACACTAGAAAATAGGGCTCTTGTCTTTTAAATGCTAAAAGGAAGCTGTCTTTACTTTTTTTCAGACGGAAGATTTAAAGTTTATTTATGTTTACTTTAAAGCTAAAACAGTTAGCTATTTTTCTTCTCTACCTCTTTTTACAGGGTGTTATTCGTATGCGCGCGTAGGGACTTTGAATGCTTCAAAGTTGAATCTTTCGATGCCTAATTGTTTAAATATTTCAAATAGTTAGTCTCTGAGATATCCACAAAAATCATCCATATTTTTGTTTTTTAATCCCACATAAATAAGTCTAGTCGTCAATATTGGATTCTCAATTTAGAATATTTTTTATTTCATTCATCAGTAAATTGGTAACAACTGACAACAACTTGAGAACTATAAATGAACATCAGCTAGACATCAAAATCGCGTGCTCGATTGTTTTTTGGTACGTAAAAGTGTTCAGCAGACAAAATAACTATGTGTTTACCACCAGCAGGATGTTGCATATAGCGTATTTTTAAAGAAATCGTCCATGATTAGATTAGGAAGGGAAAAACAAAGTCTCGGTTTTTAATTATTAAAATAAAAGTTACACTTAAATGATAGAGGAGTTTTGGACTTGCATTGTCTTTATTTGTTTTACATCACAACGTTTCAACTGGTAAATATCTCCAGTCGTCTTCGAGTGAATACTAAATAAGTAAAGTAACTACAGTTCTATTTATACTAGCTAAATGCACTGGATCATAACCGAGATGGGTGCAGTCATGCGTTCAGTTCGTGTGTCATATTCTAAGTTTACATCTGCTTAACAAAGGTATCCAGATATTTCTTATATCTAATGAGGGCTTACTAAAACAATCTGGATTCTGGTGAATGGTAGCAGCTTCCTTAAACTTCCTCCAGTGTGGTTTTTTATGTAGGATTTGAGCTTCTGTCCACTTGATGTGATGACTGTGTGTCCAGACATGGTCAACGGCACCTAATTTTTCGTATTCTCCTTTAAGCGTCTTGTTCCTGTGTTCCTTGATCCTAGTTTTGAGTGGCCTAAGAGCGTTTTCACACGGCACCATATATCGCGCGCGATAAATGGTCGCGATATTGCTTTACACCAAATTATGTGTTCTCTAATATCGCTTGTGTGTGAAAATGGCTCATTAGAAAGCACATAATTTGGTGTAAAAGCAATATTGCGACCATTTGTCGCGCGCGATATATGGTGCCGTGTGAAAACGCTCTAGTGTCTCACCAATGTAAGATCGACCACATTCGCAGGGAATTTGGTAGACACAGATCATTCAAGAAACATCATTGTCTCCAACTTTCAAACAGACACTAAAAGTTACACGTGTTTCGCTTTTTTGGGCATCATCAAACCTAAAACAAGATAGCTAATTAACGAATTCATAAATAAATGAGATTACTATTTCCTCTAGAAGTCAAAATTAAAAACCATTACTACATGATAATAAATATAAACAAAACCAAACAAAATGTCGTATCAGTTGGACCAACAAATTTAATGAAACGAATGCGATGGAATGAAACTATATTAAATACCTGAATACGTAAAAGAAGAGAAGTTAACCCATCAGTTCTGTGCCTTAAAATTTAATAAATAATTAAATGTGACAGTTTAAATATCCCTACTGGGTCAGAAACAAGGAGAATTATAATATTAATAAATAATTTGGTTATAATTTTCCTTGTTTTTGACCCAGTGGAGATATTTGAACTGTCACATTTTATTAAATTTTAAGGCACATAACTAATAGGCTAAGCTAACTTCTCTTTTTTCATGTTTTCAGGTATTTAACATAGCTTCATACCGTCGCATTGGTTTTACTGAATTTGTTGATCCAACTAATCCGACCTGGCCCTGTTATTTTGTTTATTTTTATTATCCTGTAATAAATGTTTTTTTTTTCATTTTTATTTCTTTTTCTGTGGTCTGTTGGTGTTTTTTAAAATTAATTATAAAATTGAAATTCATATTATATTAAAATATGTCTATCAAGAAAACAAGTGTCAGTGTACCAAATTAAATATTCATATCCTTTTCAAGATAAAAGTCGCAGCTTGTCAGATGAAAATAGTGTTTGAAAGTTTTAGGACTTACCAATCTTTTTTAAACCTGGCTCTATGAGTAAATAAATAAACAGGTATTTTAAATAAAAATTACTCAAAATTTTACAATAATTTGGATGTAAAAAAAACATAAACATACCAAGTGACAATATTGGTAACGATGCGTACTATAAAAATCGACGTTATAGCGCCTGTTTTGCGATTTTAAATTTGGTTGAATTTGTGCACGTTTTCAATGAGCTGCAGAAAATTCATGGTATGAACTAGCAATAGTTTTATTGATCATAAACTTCCATTATAGCATCGACTTAACCATTTAATTACCAAAACTATCAAATATACGAATAGTGAAAGAGTGCATTATAGATATAACTATATTTTTTGTTTCCTTATGATCAGCTGCTGCAAAGATTCTCTTTTGTTAGAATACGTGATAGGTGCACATGTTCTACGCAGTTATTTTAACATGAACTGCTCAATAACAACATTATTTGTGAAGAGCCGCTGCACAAACTGAACTTTAGAATTCCTACCCTGAATTCCCGAAATTTATATACCTTTTACTTACCACCTTCACGAACCAACGTATTTAAATATTCTTCCATCAATAGGATGTGTACATGTTATAATGACAAGGTCCATGCCTATGATGTCTTTAATTGTAGCCTGAGCGCTATCAAGAGATATTTTTATCAATAGTACCTACGATACTGAAGGTATGTAGTTACTTTTTTCTTTTTGTTGGGTACCTATTATTACCACTGTAGTGTTAGTTTTATAAATCTAGATATTGCTAATCTTTATGTTTATTGTTAAATTATTGGTTTTCATTTTACCTGATTAAATTCTGTTTTCTACCTATTTGGTAACTGGGAAACTGTAAAACAGTATATGGAATAAATAAATATTTTTCTTAAGATGGAAAGTTCTTGTGTATAAACACCTAATTTGAAATTCAGAAAAAAGTATTTCCTCGAGCCGGATTCGAACCGACAACCTCCGTATATCCAGTACAGAGCGCTAACCAATTGCGCCATCAAGGAAGTAGGTTCACAACGGCAAATCGGGAAACACTTTCGTCCGAAAATTTCAAATGTTAAGATATATACATATTTAATTTTCTTACGAAAAAGAACCGATAGGTATTAATCAGCCGCCTGAAAAGCATGCATCTGGTTGCCGAAACGGTAATGTTGTTGTTTAAAAAGGGTAAAAATGATTTACAATATCTATCACTGTGCGTATCTCAGTAAATATTTTTCTTCACAATATTATATTGTTAACGAATAACAATACAATTTTTTTATTGTACAAGAAGCAAATTTGCCGTAATCTGTAGGGCACTTTATACTTAAGTAGAAACTCTGTATACCTAAATAAACCTTAATGCAAAAAACAGTACACACACAATGTCCGATAGTTAACAAATTCACTTCTTTCTTAAATTAACTTATATAACTGTAATTTATATTTGTTCTTATTCTTCTTCACACTTTCTTTACTAAACTTTTACAGTACACCTTATTGTTTTAAGCTTAAATTAAAGATATCCGCAAAAAAGTTTACCTTTTGTTGCATTTGTTCTATTCTTTAACGGATCTTTTGTTCTTTTGAAACTTGGCGAGAATTTCTTTCATATATTTTAAAATACTAGTTAAATTTACATTTTCTTAAAAGAAAAACCGGCACCGTTCCGTGGCTCTGTGCTGTGTAGAAAAGTCACGTGGTTCGGGCGCTTTTCAGGATACCTGACTGAGAAACTTAAGATATGCAGAATGGAACATTTTATTACATTTTAGTTTTTACATTATCCTTTTTCTTTTAGAAAATTTGACATGGTGATTTTTGTTCTTACAAGAGGTTCAAATTCAGTAGTGGCTCGTGACGACAAAACTGGGGGTAAATCGTTTTTGTTAACGGGTACCACTCAGATCCATTTTATGTAATCTCGGGTGTCCCACAGGGGAGTCATTTGGGGCCTCTATTTTTCATAATCTACATAAACAACATAAGTGATTGTTTTCGATACAGTAACTTTGTAGTGTATGTCGATAACCGATAATGGAGGCACCAGAGGACTGTCTTAAGTTGCAAATAAATAGGTTGCTTGAGTATTGCAAAGCCAACAGCCTATTTTTCAATTTGGAAAAATGTTTTTCAATAACGTTCTTAAAAAATATAAATTTAATCGATTTCAGCTACACTATTGACTCCAAAATTCTAAAAAAAAAGTTTACCAAGTAAAAGACCTTGGTGTTATTTTGGACAGCAGATGGTCGTACTTGGCTAGAGCGTTTTTTGATTTTTAGAAACGGTTGTTGATTTTGATTTTGATTTTTATTTGTTTTTGTAGTTTTAGATATTAAAATATATATACTTTTTAAGCTCCCTTGATTGTTTCGGCCTGGATTAAGATTGACGGCATTTTGAATTAGCTGATTTGGATTATTTTCGGGAGAAATTTGCTGTAAAGCTCTTGTGTATATTTTTTGATTGTTGGGATGTCAAGTTCCCTGTGTTGGTCAGCGTTTCTGACATACCAGGGGTAAGTCATGCATTTTAGACACTTCCTCAAAAATTAGAAAAATATCCGTAGGCACTCAATTTAGCGTACCTAGATCTGCGCCACTCAATATCCACGAGAAACACAAGTTTTAGTGGCACGGGCGACTTTTTTAGGTAAGGAGACCATTTGGGTCGTATCAGCTCCCCCCCTCCAGAAGAAAAACCTAGGTGCACCACTGATCGTTGTTATAAACTAATCATAATCAATCATCTGTATCCTTGCACCTCCCTGGTATATCCTGATAACGTATTCGAACGTCTACCTGATACTGGAAATCAGATTTCAATGAATTAATGCAAATTAGAAATTAGGATTGAATTGAATTAATATTCATAGAAATACGTTTACGCAAATATAATAATTAAAATTAGGTTACCTAATTATTTTGTTGGCCTATAGTATTAAATATATATTAAATAAATAATAAAGGGGAGAGAATGTTTTGTTGTTGTTGCTTTAAGAGATATTACCTAACCCTTTCTTGCCTTTAGGTATATGTTAAAGGGCGTTATGTTTACGTAATTAGTAATTAGAGGGGAAAATGTTTATAGCAAAAGGGCACAATCATAAATGTAATGTAAAATAAACATTGCATAATTCAGTGAAATGCCTAAACGATCAGAAATAAAAACTACTACGAACCGGTCACTTAGGGATAGCGAGTACCGACAATGCAGATGAATTGGCTAGAGGTGCAGGCGCTGCTCAAAAGTTTAGTGCCTCATGCCTATTTCAACTCCATCGTTGCAACTTTATGTATAACACATGAGTGAGTTTAAGCAAAGTGCACACTTACAGTATCTCACTGAAACAGAGATAACCCACACTTGCATTATAATTGTTCTTATTTGTACCTTCTTAAATGTGGCTTTAGCGTGGACAAAGGGCCTACGGCTAGCCTTATCATTCGGAGTTAATGCCCTTTTACTTGTTGGCTAATTATTCGCAATACTTGCCCTCAAGCCAGTCACCACAATCCGCTTTATAAAAAAATGAGTTTATAACGAGTATAATTTAAACACAAAAAAGTGTCTCAATTGTATTTCACTATAAATATTGAGAAAAACAAGGCATGTGACTACCTCATGCAATTAACTAAATCAAGGATAACTGGCGCGAAAAACTGGCAAGTCTTATACAGGCGCTACATGACTGATATTACGTTAACTTTATTTACCCTATATGAATTGGCTACCCATAGACTTTAACTGTTTACTTACTGATCAAAATAACATAAACCGATCAGCTACAGAGTTATGTTAGCATGTGTGATACTTAGCTGTCTATCTCTGATGTTTCGCACAACTCTCAGGGCTTCTTACAAGGTGACAGTCACTTGCTCTCAACCGACGCCGACGTCATGAATCGCAGGAGGATTTAAAGTTTCCTGAGGGTTTAATGAAGATGCCAGAGGTTTTCTTCACAACTCCTGATGTTGAAAACAGACTTCCTTACGTTGAAAACAGGCTTTGTAAGTTGCTTTGTTCCTTCAGGCTATCGAAAAATGGTTCACCCAGAGCAGTGAAGTCTCTTCTTGCGAGGCCAGGGCATTCACATAGAAAATGTTGAATACTTTCTTTCTCTTCCTCATCTCTATGTCTACCGAAGAGGCAATGTCCGGTAACAACCGCAGTAATATTTCTCACGTCTTTCCGACTCAATAGCTTTGCGGTTCTCTTTTTATCGAATGTTGGCCACAGTTGCCTGGATGTACTACAGGTTATCAACTCTGTCCATCTGTTCTGTGCAATCTGCTTGGCCGTGTAATCAATCTCCAATTGACTAATCCCAGTGGTTTGTTCACCGTATTGTCTGCTAGATCAGCTGGCATGCCTGCGCCCTCTCTAGCGAGCGCATCGGCAGCCTCGTTGCCATCTATTTTGGAGTGTCCAGGAACCCAGCACAGAGTAACCTGATGTTGGTTGCCAAGTGTGAATAGATTGTTACTGTATCGCTTTACGAGCTTTGATTTGACCCTGCTGGAACCAGATTGCCTTAATCGCCGCCTAGCTATCACTGAAGATGGTGATTGACGAGGCTACTCCCAGGGCAAGGTGTTCTTGCAGGATATTGACCGCCTTTTCTACTGCCAGTACTTCTGCTCAGAAATTAGTAAATAAAGTCAAATTAAAACACACTTTATGAGTTTATAACGGGTATAATTTAAACACAAAAAAGTGTCTCAATTGTATTTCACTATAAATATTGAGAAAAACAAGGCGTGTGACTACCTCATGCAATTAACTAAATCAAGGATAACTGGCGCGAAAAACTGGCAAGTCTTATACAGGCGCTACATGACTGATATAACGTTAACTTTATTTACCCTATATGAATTGGTTACCCATAGACTTTAACTATTTACTTACTGATCAAAATAATATAAACCGATCAGCTACAGAGTTATGTTAGCATGTGTGATACTTAGCTATCTATCTCTGATGTTTCGCACAGCTCTCAGGGCTTTTTGCAAGGGGACAATCACTTGCTGTCAACCGACGCCGACGTCATGAATCGCAGGAGGATTTAAAGTTTCCTGAGGGTTTAATGAAGATGCCAGAGGTTTTCTTCACAACTCCTAATGTTGAAAACAGATTTCCTTACGTTAAAAACAGGCTTCTTTGCATTGAAAACAGACTTCTTTACATTGAAAACAGGCTTCCTTGCATTGAAAACAGACTTCCTTACATTGAAAATAAAGGGCTAAAATATCATAATGTCGAATTGGGTTATGTAAAAACAACTAAAAACGAACAAAATATCCGAAAAACATGAAACGTTCGCCATATAACGAAATCATTACCTTTTTGGATGGTTTTGCCAGTTTTGGCAGATCTGGATGGCTAGAGATGAACACAATAAATTGTATTTTAATCAGATCCCATCGAGATGATGCCCTTAGCAAAGTTTCAAGTGACAAAGGTCAAAATGACCTGTCGAAAAATCTAGCAAAGGAGCAAGCAGCACGCTTTAGTTTTAAAATGCTCCGCTAAAGGCGCTAGTCCAACGAGTCCATCAATCGATAAAAGAACAGGTTCTTAACTCCACGAAAGCGTCGTGCATATATGCAACCATTGCTACTGAAAAGTAGATGGCAGAGCCAGTACCAAATCACCCAAAAAGGCATTATATAAACAGTTTTTAACAGTGTATATTCAGTAAATTATCAAGGAAACAGAAAATATGTATGTTGCAGCAGAAAACATAATTTTAAGGAAAGACTGGCTCTCTTAAAAAGTTTATTTAGGTACATTGTTTGCTGCCGCACAAAAAATGACCTTTAGCTATTTCTCTTCTCTTCGGTTAAGGCGGACTGTCAGACACAACTACTTACTTTATAAAATGGAATACCTAAGGAATCATAAGTTTTAATTATTCCCAACTTTTAAGATTTAATTTAGTTCTCAAAGTTCAAGAATTAAGACAAATTCCTTTAAACGACGGAGGCAGAAATACTAAATTACTAGAATTTAAGCTCGACGAAGTAAAAACGACTTTATAAGTTATTTTTCTTTTTGAAATTTTACGGATAAAATTTAATATTTTCGATCAGTAAAAGAAACTGCATTAAAAAAATTAAATTAAGAATATGCTAAACTTAAGATTATATTTTTGGAAATACCTAGTGATTTTAAAAACCGTTTTTTTGACCACCTAAAAAAACGTGAAAAAAAACATTATCGCATTTTAAAATGAATTAAGCCGAGTTCTCAGAGCTTAGTTCTGTCGCTAGCGGCGACACGTGTTGTGAGTTGTGATTGTGACCAACAGAAAATGAGTATTTTGACATGTGACTCCAATACGCATTTTCTATTGGTCACACCACGTGTCGCCAGTGACAAAACGAAGCTCTGAGAATTAGGACTTAAAATCATTAACCAGAGGCGGAGAAGGAGATTTTTACGATTTTTTTATTCACAGCTGATTGATAATTATTGTGAAAAAAAAACGCAATTTAGAAAAAAAACATACCCCCTTTTTTTTCAAAAAAAAAACGTCGAATTTTGAAAAAACATTAATGTTTTTTTTTTTTTTATTTACATCTAGGAATACCCAGTAAGATTTATTTAATAAACATATTTCTAAAAAAAATCATGTTAAAATTGCTCGAGGAGAAAGAAACTAAATAATTTTAGAAATTCAAATTAGCTACTAGCAAATTATATTTAAAGGTTGGAGACAATGATGTTTCTTGAACGGCAGTTGAGTTTGGGACTTGCATTGTCTTTATTTGTTTTTGATCACAACGTCTCAACTGGTAAGTACTGGAGATACTTACCAGTTGAAACATTGTGATTCAAAACAAATATAGACAATGCAAGTCCAAAACTCTACTGCCGTTCTAACAAATGATGGTTACAGAAGATGTTGAGCCAGAAGGGCAAAGTTCTGTAACTATTGAAGGATTATCAATTTAGGCAATGCTGCTGTTTAAAATCGACGGACGATTTGAAAAGAGTTTGCAAAAATAAGATCTGCGTTTTCGGTTACTTACACTTTTTGAAATTATACAGGGTTAAATTAAAAGAATAAATTTAAATAGAAGTAATGTCAAAATGTCATTTAATAATGTGGAATTGATAGCAAAATTCGAGTTAAGAGTAATAAAGTGGGTCATAACTTGTTATTTTATGTTACATTATTAACTTATGACCAGATAAATCACTTTTAACGAGCTGTCAATCCCACATTATAAATCGACCATTTTTGACATTTTTACAATATTAGAACTATTTTTCCAATTGAGCCGAAGAGGAGTAGAATACAGTTTGCGGTAGGGGGGCGTTCAGAAACTATGCAACGCACAGTTTTACTATTTTTGGCCCTCCCCCATACACCAGGACCGTAACGCTTAAAGACCGGATCCCCCCTTCACCATCGTTACGCAACGCTTTATGGTGAAAAGTTTAAAGCTTATATTCAGAATAGAAAACAATTTAGTTTTCAATAATTAAAATATGTTGTTTTTTTTTTTTTTAAATATTTTTGGGATTTCATGTTGCAAACGTTAAAGAATGGTTATATTTCTTGTAAAATTTTCCACAAGCTTTTTCTTAAAATCTACTAAAAAGCGGGCTACTTTGCGCTTTATTTTACCGCAATAAAGTAATTATCATTAAGTAAATTAAATTACTTATTGCCGAGAAAAACTTTTATTTTAATAAAATTATGGATCGTAGAGTCGTCAGTCAATGTAGATTAATGAATTGCAAAACCTTTGTTGAAATTTTAAAAAATTAGACATAAGCAGGCAAGAAAGTACAGGGTGATCGAAGAGAATAAAGGCTTAAGCCTTGACCAGAATTTAGGAACGGGTTTCAAGCCGTTACCTCCTGTACGTCGAATAAATCACCGACGATCAGGCTAAGGGATCTGGAGGATCAATTGTGAAATTGGACATGTCCAGTTTAAATCGAAGTAATGTCAAAGATAGTAATTTTATAAGGTGGGATTGACAGCAATGTTCGAGTTGATAGTGATTACCTGGTCCTAACTTAATATAATGTAACATAGCATAACAAGTTATGACCAGGTTGATTACTCTTACATTGAACTTTGCTATCAATCCCACATTATAAATCGACTATTTCTGATATTTTAGGATTATTCTTCGGTTTAAGCCTAGGTTTAATCATAGGTTTAGGTTAGGTTAGGTAAGACCTTTGGTTCTGACCAAAAAGTCTCACGTAGTCCTATTAGGTCCGTTGTGATACCACACGTTTTCCGTAGAACCCACCTTCATTAGATCGCTGATGGTTAGTACGCCGTATATCGCAGAAGGATTTAAACAACCCATTCAAACCAGCCACTACTATTCAGAAACCTACTCAGTCGTCCAAGTTGTAAGTTGCTTTGTTCCTCCAGGCTATCGAAAAATGGTTCACCCAGAGCAGTGAAGTTTCTTCTTGCGAGGCCAGGGTATTCACACACAAAATGTTGAATACTTTCTTTCTCTTTCTTATCTCTATGTCTACCGAAGAGGCAATGTCCGGTAACAACCGCAGTAATATTTCTCACGTCTTTCCGACTCAATAGCTCTGCGGTTCTCTTTTTATCGAATGTTGGCCACAGTTGCCTGGATGTACTACAGGTTATCCATCTGTTCTGTGCAATCTGCTTGGCCGTGTAATCAATCTCCAATTGACTAATCCCAGTGATTTGTTCACCGTATTGTCTGCTAGATCAGCTGGCATGCCTGCGCCCTCTCTAGCGAGCACATCGACAGCCCCGTTGCCATCTATTTTGGAGTATCCAGGAACCCAGCACAGAGTAACCCGATGTTGGTTGTGAATAGATTGTTACGGCATCGCTTTACGAGCTTTGATTTGACCCTGCTGGAACAGATTGCCTTAATCGCCGCCTAGCTATCTCTGAAGATGGTGATTGACGAGGCTACTCCCAGGGCAAGGTGTTCTTGCAGGATATTGACCACCTTTTCTACTGCCAGTACTTCTGCTTGAAAAAAAATAGTGAGGGAGATCATAGGTTCAAGAGGACTTTCCTCGTGAGATATAGACATCATATCCGCTCTTGTTATACAAACTACTATTTTCTACGAGTATCTTTTGCAGTTATTCTTTAGTACGGAACTTGAATCAGCACCGAACTTCCATGTTATAAGTATTCATAAACATTTTACAACATCACAAAATATAATTGAACTTTTTAAATTCTTCATCACAAAAAATACGATTTTTTTAAAAGGATTCTTTACTTGAGTTATAACTTGGCTAAATTTTATATTCCAAAGGCAAAAACAAAACAACTACATGCACAATGCAGTGCCATTTTTCAACTCTATCCGACGGAGTTTAAAGTAAAAGCATTATTAAGTTTAATACCAAAAGGAAGCAAAGAAATCCGTTCTGCAATTATCCTAATCAAACGGCGTGCGTTTTATTTTACCGCAAGAGCAAATATAATTAAGTAAATTAATTTAGCAAATGCGGAATAAAACTTTTATTCGAATGAAACGTGGCGGCGCAAGAAAAAGTAAATTAGGGAATTTGCAAAGTTTGTTTCCGCCGCAGCCTCGAGCCGGTAAGTGTATGCAGATTAGAAGTTATGCAAATGGCGCCCATATTCCGCGCCAGAGCCAAGATAAGAGAGAGCCGTGATGATAGATGGCGCGGCACCACTTGATAAGAATTATCTCACCTTGCAGCAGTCCCACCTGTAAGTACAATTGCCGTATTTGCGTATAATAATGTAGCTAATATACTCTGGCACTATGATTATGCCAAGCCCTTGGCGAGGCCATATTGTTGGTGTAACGTTTATTCAGGTCTGGGACAGGTAAGATTAAAGGACAAAATGGGAGAAAATTCAATGTAATAGTAGACAGGAACAATGATAAATAAATGTAGTTGTTTGCGGTAAGAAAATTAATATACAAAGTATTCAACTAAGTTTAGGTAAATATTAGATGAATAGGTTCTACTAACACGCAAAAGAAAATGTTGACGTAAATTTATATGAGGTTTTGGAAGTAGTCCATTTTCTGTGGTGATAAATTTTATGGAATAAAAGTCTGTCATACACCACTATGATATATTTTAATAACGTGTTTTGGGGGACGTGTTTCGACACTCACTCAAAATTATTGGGTGAAATCATGGCAGCCCACCTGGAACAAACCCGTGGAAAAAAAACTATCCGAAAATTGGAAGTTACTTTAGCAGTTCCTAGACGAATGTAAGGAAAACCATGGGGACCATATGGTGGCCAAAGGTACAGCAAAGAACCACAATATCAAAGCTAGGAAGCCTGCAAAGGCTTGCCTGCTTGAGTATCACGGGGGCCATGAAATTAACCTCCACATCCGCAATGGAGATCATCCTAGACCTTCCTCCGCTTCACTTGGTAATAATAGGAGAGGCAAGAATGGGACTCTATAGACTTCAGAGTTCGATGCCACTCTTAGGCAGGCAGAGAACTGGACACTAAATTTTAGGCGAGATTATAGGTGGACCTGAGTTAGAAATGAGATCAGACTACAAAAATCCAAGGTTTCGCTATGACATACCATATGAGGTCGTAATTGATGAACGAAACGCATGGAAAAGCAAAACACCAGAAACTACTCCTGGGGCAATAATCTGGTACAATGGCGGCTCCAAAAGCAAAGAGGATACCGGAGCGTGGATACACGGAGTAAGACTGGAGAAAAATGCGTTTTTCTCTCTGGGAAAGTCTCCCACAGTGTTCCAAGTAGAAATCTACGCCATATTGCAATGTGCGTACGAAAACAATAGGAGGGCTTACCTCAATAAGCGGATCCATATATGTTCTAACAGTCAAGCAGCCCTTAGATCGCTAATATGCAACAAGGTAACCTCAAGACTGGTATGCCAAGAGCAACTGAAGGCCCTGGCAAAAGTAAACAAAGTAATACTGCAGTGGGTACCAGGCCACGAAGATATTACAGGAAACGAAGAAGCCGATAAACTCGAAAGGAGAGGCTCCGAAAATACATTCACTGATCCAGAACCGGCACTCGGAGTACCAAGGTGCACAACACGAGATGCTATAAAGCGATGGATTAGGAATAAACACAAAATCCACTGGAGCAATAGACAGGGATTAGACCACAACAAAAGCTTTATTGGGGATATAGACCCAAAACGTACGAAACAGTTGCTTGAACAGAAACCAGCTGAGAAACATTACAGGAATTCCGACAGGACTTATGACTGTCAAGAACCATCTGCACAGAATGCAACTGTACAATGGAGACCTTGTCTGCAAATTATGCGGACAAGACAGAGAAACTGTACAGTATATAGTTGGCCATTGCGAGTCACTAGATCGGAAGAGGCAACAAATACTCGGGCAACCAGAACTGAAACCTAAGGACATCCTGATCCTCTCCCCAGTTGACCTACACAAACTAGTGCAAAGAACTGGGAAATTGTAGTTCAGCACAAGTAGACGTTTTTATAAAGAATAACTTTTTCTCCTATATCTACTAATAAAAAGTTTTTCCTCTCGTATCCCAAACTCTATCCGTGGACATACTGTATAATTTAAAATAATTATTATTTGTATATATATTATACAAGGCGACAAACATGTGCCACAACATGTCAATATTTTTTACGGTTGTTTTGATGCTTTTATACAATTTTTTTTTAAATAAAAAAGATTAGCAGCCTCTGAAGCAGACATGAAGTATTTTGTCTTAATCTATTTGAATAAGTATAGTGTCGCTCAGACCGAGTGCGGGTCCCCTCTGAAAACGGGTCCTAGGCCCGGGCCCCGGGCCTATTGGGAAAATACGCTCTGATGTTGATATTATTGCATTCTGTTGATATAATCCGACCTTGAAATAAAAACTACAGATAAATCATTTAATAAATACACTTTTGTTAAATTTCAAATAAAATAACTATAAAAGTATCTAATCAATATTTTACCCGTGTTTAATCGTCAAGACCGCGTTCAATCAATCTTCCTTGCAATCATTGACAGGCTATCAATTTAAAGTTCCATTTAACCTACACTTTCTTTAATACAATTTAAATGGTTTTTTCTTCCTTTAAAAAAAAAAGAGCAAGTCAAAGGAGAACGGAGAAAGACTGACTGATGACTACGGGCAACTGAATAGCGGATATTCGATAGCTTGGATCTCAAGATATAAGCTAAAATAAAAGGCTCGTTTTCAAAGTAATTTTTTTTTTAACTTCTTGCATATACTCTAAAAGCTTTTGCCAAAATTTGTAGTTTTTACATAAATTATTTTTATTCGATATTTTTTTGTAGCAGAACGTACAGGGTCATATCTCGGAAACTACTGGGCATAGAAATTCAGGAAAACAAATTATAACTAAAGTGGCCATGAGAAAATCCTGGAAATAATTCTTAAGTTCCGCATTTTGCCACAAGAGGGCGTAATTGAAAAGTAAATTTCAAAATTTTACATATCTCCGAAAATTTCACATTAAGGTATATCTTTGATAACACCATTAAAAAGCTTGGACAATTATGCATTATTTTGGTGTTATGATCATTGGCATACCGACTTTAATAAAAGTGGGGAAGTTGTTGTAAGTGTAATCATTTAAATCGCTGTAACTTATAAACGACTTATCCGATTTTAGCAAACTAAAGACTGTTTGGAAGAGAAATGTATGCACTTTCACCAATCGTATTTAGTTGTCCATAATAGTTCCCAAAAAAAATGCTAGAGGGCGCAATTTGCAATGTTAACACATTTTTTGATTTTACTCTGAAAAAATAAGTCATGCGGTATAATTATGATACCATAATCGAAAAGTAGATGAAATGTGCTAGAGAAAATATTAAAACCGCTGCTCTGTATCTCCGTTCGTTTCAGCGTTATCGCTAATAGAATAATTTTTAAAACTTTAATTGAAGATGTGTTTGTTTTCATAGTTGTGTTGTCAAGCATTCCATGACAAAAAAACATTTTTAAACTTATGGCATTATTCTAATTGCCCAGAAACCATTCTAAAATTAATGGGATAATCATGGAAAACGTATAATTTAGGCATAACTCTATTAATATGATATTTTAGAAATTAAATCTAGATAGCTGTGAAATAAAATCGGAAAGTTTCCATGGAGATAAAACAAATCGAAATAGTTGTCAACTAATTTCATTTTGAAAGATGTTGACAAAAGTTTATGCGTAATTCGTCTTGTTTTTTTCTAATCTTAAGCAACACTACGATCCAGGCCATACCAGTCCAAAGCTCATTAAAAATAATATTTAATAAAAAGGTCCTGTGTCCTACCCAAAAAAATCACAGTCCAAGAAAACGTAACAGATTGCTTAAAGGCGTAACAGCGTAACAGATCATTTAAAAACGTAACAGATCTGTAACAATAAAATTGTAACATACCAAATTATGAAAGTGGCTTAAATATTCGTTGGGTCACTCTGTAATCCCTTTGTATACCTAGTAAGCTTTTATTACTCTACACCTTTCTAAAATAGACTATAGATTTGGTAAGTATATGTTTTTTTAAAATTATTATAGATTTTACCGAGGGTATAAGCAACACCTTTTTTCTGATATTGTGTGCACTCTACTGAAAAGAAAACCTTTGCCTGTACTGGTTATCGTATAACTATACAGGGTGCTACAAATTCGTGTGCGTACAAGGGGATCTCGGAAACGGTTAGAAATTCGAAGATGGTTAAATTGAGGCAAAGTTGCGTATTTTGGGACCTAATAATTTAGTCAAAGAAAATTCTAAATATTTCACATTCCTTCGGAATTTTTAGTTTTTGTTTTTAATTTTTTGCGCCTTCATTTTTGACTTAGACAAAAACCACTTTCTAATGGCCGCTCTTTATGTTCTGCTAGATGGTGCTATTAGTTTTTAAATTTGACGTTTCGTTCTTTGGATACCAACCTCAAGTCAATTTTTTTAAATACGGACCTGGAATTTTAAAACCATTTTTAAGAACTTCTACGCTTTGGAAATTTAATACAATTTAAAGGTTTTAAAATTTTAACGCTTTGCATCAAATATCATATTATTAGTATTTCGAATTATTCTTTCTTTACTATTACGGCCCTGGAAATTATTTTAGGGATAACTTAAATATTAAAATTACATTACAGAAAGTTATGGTGTTTGAGCCGTTTATTATTAAAATAAGATAGACCGAAATACTGTAAAATAGAAAAAAAATTAATGATCCCGAATAAAGAAAAGGTAACTGGAGTGTTAGTCGAGTTATGGTACTATAATGCGCTTATGTTTGTTTCAAAAACAATTTCAATTTTTTTTACTGTTTATACGGTCCGATAATGCCAGTTTCTGGCAAAACATTATGACAAAAATTAACAGAAAGAAAAATATTTGAGGCCGAGACTTAAGGTCTTTTTTCTTACAAAATATTAAATATTAGGCCACTTTCAGTAAAAATGGACAGATTTTTCAAATCAGAAATTTTTTTTTTGTTTTGGCTTTAAATGTTCAGGACCGTAATGACATAAAAAGACAACTTGAAAAAATATGTTATTAAATGATAAAACGTTAAAATTTTAAAAAACTTTAAATTGTATTAAATTTCTAAGGCTTAGAAGTCCCTAAAACTGTAATTAAAATTTCAGGTCCGTATTTAAAAAAATTGACTTGAGGTTGGTATTTAAAGAACGAAACGTCGAATTTGAAAACTAATAATGCCATCTTGTAGAACATAGAAGACGATTATGAAAAAGTATTTTTTGTTTTTTTCCCAAGTCAAAAATGAAGGCGCAAAAAGATAAATACCAAAAATAGAAATTTCGGTTTTTTTCGGATATCTCCGAAAGCATTTGGAATATTTGCAACTTTCTGTTACCAAATTATTAAACCCCAAAATACGCAACTTTGCCTCAATTTAACCATCTTCGTATCTCTTACCGTTTTCGAGATCCCCATGCACGCACGAGAATTTGTAGCACCCTGTATATATTCTTGAATATGAAACCAAGCGTTATTAATGCATAATTGACCATGTAAATTGAAAACTAACGCTATCCATAGCACTGGTTACAAATCTCATAACATTTCATCTTTAAGGATACATGTCAGGCCAACCTAAGCCTATTTTCTTTATGGATTTGTTCATGTTGAAACAAGAATTTCATGCGATTATAACTATGTTTCTTCTCTAAGCGTACCCGTCTTATGTTTGCAGATGTAGAAAATGTATTATTTATCTTCGTTGAGTAAATATAGTTTTCAGTTGTCTATATCCACATTTCCAAAGTTAGTTTTCTCTTAATTCTATCTTTAGTATTGTGTGTTCGCATTGTATTTCTAATTTCTAAAGATAATTCAAATTAAATTAAGTTATGATTAAGTTAGTTTCTCAAGGTAATTTAGAATGTTAATAATGTGGGAAACTTATTTACATGGAAAATGGAAAAAAAATCGTATAAGCTAATACTTGTAATTTAACATTTAATGCAAGTGTAATTTATTGGGTGTAAATGGAGTCACTATTTCAATCCCGAACTTATACAGGGTGATTCCTAAGTTGATTTTTTTTTGGTGTGTATAGAAGGCCTTAAAATAAACTACATTTTCAAATGCCCAAAATAAGGTACTTACATTCATTTATTACACTATGGATCAAATACGGTTCTGCCTAACTTTCCCGCTGAATAACATTAAGAAAACTTCTGGGTGTGGGATGAGCCCGCAAGGGAAAGCGTTCTGCGTATTATCTCGAAGCAGCAGCCGTACTTTGACGACACTCACCGTAAATTAGCACCATATCTACTAATTCATTGTTTTCAAATTTTCCCATTTTCACATGTCACCAATTTAAAATTAACTTGCTTCAGAAAAACACACCTTAGCGGATTGCCAAATAACTGATCACCGACCCGTAAATTGCATGACTAAGAAGAAATAAGACAAACAAAAATAAAGTATAGCAGGCTACATTTTGATGACCAGGCCCGCACTTAGATTTTTTACCTCTGTATTTCGGCTATTTTTAATTTTTTTGAAAAAAAGTATTTGAAAAATAAATGTTAGTTATTTTATGCCTTTTATACACAGCTAAAAAGAAAGTATCAACTTAGGAATCATCCTGTATATTATTTATATGGGAGGTGATAATACACTGATGGACTGGTGTCAAAAGAGTTAGTGAAAATAGTAAAAAAAATTGTCTCTCTCTATTTGGGGTTTCTTTTTATGTATAAGTTTACATGCAAATTTGGAGATTAGCTAACCTCTTCAATGGAAACAAAAAAAAGGCTCAAAAAGAGCCACACAGTATGGAAATTATAAAATATTTGAGACTAAGAAAATATATGTCTTCGCAGTTAAGTAAGCCATTCAAATAATACAGGGTGATTCCTAAGTTAATATTTTTTTTTAGCTGCGTATAGAAGGCATTCAAATAAACAACATTTTCAAATACCTTTTTTCATCCTATTCACGCCGGACAGGCCGGATGAGATCGGATATCTCGTAGGATGAAGGTGCCGTTTCACACTCCCCAGTCGGTAGACCACATTTGTGGTCGATGACCGGTTCAAAATGGCCTCCGTAGTCGGCGAACCGTAAAAAAAAAAATTACCTTTTTTCAAAAACCCAAAAATAAAGTACTTATATTCATTTATTACACTACAAATCAAATACGGTTCTGCCTAACTTGCCCGTTGAATAACATTAGGAAAACTTCTGGGTGTAGAGAAAAAACATCTGCACTTTTACGACACTCACAATAAATTAGCACCATAATTAGTTCATTGTTTTTAAATTTTACCATTTTCACCAATTTATTAAAAGAAAACCACACCGCGCCACGAATTGGGAAAAATAAATAACTGACGACCGATCCGTAAAATGCATGATTCACATACAAAAAACGGAGAAAAACAATATAAAGTAAAGGCCTGCGTTTTGATTACCAGGCCCGCACTTGGATTTTTTACTTCTGTAACTCGGCTATTTTTAAGTTTTTTGAAAAAAGATATTTGAAAAAGTTGTTTATTTTAATGCCTTCTATACACAGCTAAAAAAGAAGTATTAACTTAGGAATCACCCTGTATACATGAATAATATTAAAAACATCGTATATAAACTTTTTTTTAAAGAATCCTTCTTTCCAAAAGTTCAAAGTTCCCCATCATGTATGAGATTCATTCCTCGAAGTTAGAATGCTCCAAATTTTTATTTAATTACATTTATTAGGCGTTTTCTAACATTCTATAAAATATTTCACCTTCTATCTCTGTCTCTCTAAAATATACTACTTTAAACATTAATTTATTTAATTCTGCCGGGTGCAAGGTGCATTATGTTTTAATGACATTTATGAAGTTGTTGGGTTGTTAGAGGCAGGTTTTCGAATATATGAATAGTTGTTAAGACGAAAATGTTTAAGTTTAATGTAATGTTTTGTTGACTCACGTTAAAATTTCCTTTAGCATTTACCGTCATAAATAATATAAGTAGACTTGGTTCTTTTTTAGCTTTATGGCGGATCGGTAGGGTTAGTTTGGTAAGTTATATTATTTTTTAAATAAAAAAATTTGGTCTGTCTTATTTAGGAGGCTGTTTGTTCATTTGTTTTGAATTTTTCATAGCCCACTATTTTGTTTTTCGAGGGCCCGTCCGTGCGCCGGTTGCACTTAGGCCAGGTTTGGCCCATTGTGCTCACCCTATTTGGTTGTTACACCCACTCCATGTTCCCAGTTCCTTGTACAAGTTTGTGTAGGTCAACTGGGGAGAGGCAAGGATGTCTTCTGGTTACAGTTTTGGTTGACCGAGTATTTGTTGCCTTTTTTTTATTATTTTATCGCCAAATCATGAAATCAACCTTAATGCAGAAAAAAGTATACCTGGAGTGTGACGTTATTTTTTCTCTTTTCTTGAACCATAAAAAAAAAATATATATGTGTATATGTAATAAAACATTTTTTCTTTTCTAGGTAAGCAACAAAGGATGGACAAATATCACAACAAACTAAACAAACCTTTAATAGTGTGTAATAAGTCGTCGGTAAGTAAGCTTAATAAATGTTTTTAGTTTTTGATTCAAATATTTGTTTATTGTTGACACTTTATTCATTGGCGGGTCGTGGTCCATATGGGGACCAAATCGAAAGCAAGTTATACTTTGGCGAAAAAAAGCTCGTTTGAGTCAAAGTCAAGAGAGAGGGCAGGCTGATATACGTTTCCAATCGAAACTTTTAAACATCTTCCCGATCAGCAGGCGCGTAACTACAGCCCCCCCCCCCCTCAGAAAAAAAGGCTGACTTCGTAAGCTCGCTACTCGCCTCGCAAATATAGCATCAATTTTTACATAACAATGTCATTTATTATAACTAATCTAAAATTTTGACGGATTGCTTTTGCTTTAACATATTTTGCTGCAAGGCTGGCAACCAAACATACAATAATAAAATTATAATAAATGTATTTTGGTTGTCAGCCTCAAACTTATTTGATAATTTTACTCGTTGAACTTTGGGCATGTTTATTCAACGACGTACGAAATAATCTTGCCAAATATCACTCGACCATCATTTTTTTTTATGGTTAAATTTTCCATTTTTCATTCAAACTTTTTTGGCAATACTCGTTGAACTTTGGGCTTGTTTATTCAAAAATTAAATCAGAATAAACATGTCCAAATTCAACTCGAAAAATTTCCAAAAAAAGTTTTCGTAACAGCTGAAAAATCTAACCGATAAAGATATTTTCTAAAAAATTCTCAACGTAGCTTTCTGCCGTAGAAGAGGATTTCCAGCCCCCATGACGCTTTAACATCTGCATATCTGCACCACCATCAACTAGAATGGTGGCTGAGGACCTCCTAAAACCATGTCCACTGTATGCTTCGGGATTATTCAATCCAAGTTTTGTTGCAATCTATTTTGGTCTACTTCCAAAACTATTAGTTCCGACAGGCTGGGAGGTGCATTTTCCTTTTCCATAGATTACAAAAAACCGCCTGTGAGTTGCATTAAAAGGACGAGGTTTAGCATACTTTCGAAAAATACTTAAAAAGTTGACACCTGTCACATTTCCTTCTGTTATAACAAATTCTCGCATAATTTTGGTTTTCGAGAATGGAATCACAATTTTTATATACAAATCATTGTGTTCAATATGATCAAACATTAACTTAGCAAGTTCTTCGCGCCGACAAGCCCCAAAATGCCGATTATCATAACAACCTTCATAAGTAAATATGTTTCATCATCTGCAGTACTAAGAAACTTACATACGTTTTCCTTTGTGAAAACTTTGGACTTTTTGGCCTTGTAACCCTCTGAACTTCTTTTCAAAAATGCGATTAGTTGAGAAAATCTGCTTATATCTTGATTTTTCTTGACTGAAATCATAGTTCTCAACATTGAGTAGTTAGTCCATAGTGTAGATGTTTTCTGGGAGCGTTGCTTTACGGAAAAATAACCCAAAAGGGTTTTTTCAGACACCTCCTTTATTTTATTGGCTTTGCACCAATTTTCAAACTTCTGATACTCCAACTCATACCGCACCTCGGAACTAAACTTGAGATCGCTTCGTTTGCCGCTGCTTCTATATCAGAGGGTAAACTTCCCATCAGAATCGCTCATTTTGAAAAACGCTTCTTATATTTTTGAATTTGTTTGACAAAGTTTCGACAGTAACCATGCGAAACAGTAACTATGCGAAAGGTAACATAAAAAACTTGATTAGTAAACTTAATAGCAGGTGCATTTTTACAGATGCATTTTTATTTTTAGAATGCCTTTTGCCAAATATTTTTATTCATAGATGAAAGTAGATAAAATTTTGTACAATATTCTTGTTGTAAATTCATATTACTACACTCGATGTTTTATTAAACTCGGCTAACGCCTCGTTTGACAACTTTAACATCTCGTGTTGTAATATGGATCTTTACAACACTTATATCGTAAATAACTATTTTTCTACAATGAACGCAAATATGACGGCCTCTGGTTCCGCGATCTTAAGCAAAAGTAACAACGACAAAAACTGTTTTTGGGTTTTCGGACCGCTCTCGTCTCATTCTCGCCTCGTCTCCCGAGAACGGGACGTGACGACAGTGAAATACTACCCAAGATATATGATATTTAACCTCGTAGATTGTTTTAAAAATTAAACTTGCTACTAAACACATTAAATCTTGTCTTATGGTTGAATTTCCTTAGCCGCAAAATGCAGGTAATGTAATAAACCATTAGAGCGATCGTTTTAAAGAGTGGTAATGAAAAGTAAACACGCAGTAAAAATTGTGCTTCATAGTTGTGCATAAGGCCTGATTTACATTTATATGATGTTAGACCCTTCGAGTTTGTTTATGTTGATTGTTGTTATACGGTGTTGAGGCATTGCGGCAAATTTATAAATTTTAATTTATTAAATCATTTTTCAGGGTTAGTTTACTTTTCTCTAGAGCAGTGACGGCTCGTGACCTGATAAGTAGAAAGTGCTGCAGAGCATAGGTATCAAAAATGAAAATTTAAAAACATAGAAACTACTTTTTTATATAATATATCTGATAAAATAAATTTAAAATAAATAAAAAACTTTACGGTGTATAACATGAAATACAAATACTGACAAATTGGTATATATTATTTTTTTTCTAATAAGATTAGACGCATTTGATTTGTAAGGTGCTGTTTGGAATTTTCATGCAATTGGGCCTTTTTAACAGCCACATATCAACCTGTATTTTTTTATATATATTTTTATTTAATTTTCTGGTATACATTTTTTTTCCGGCTTGTAGAAGACCCTTGATTATTTAAGTTAGGAAGAGGACATCTGTTTCCTTTAATTTCAAGTGTTTCATCAATGTTGAATCTTGAAAAGTCTTTATATTTCGAAATTAAATCCATTTTCCAATTATCAAAAGCAAAACCAAAACAACACTCAATAACTTAAACACAAAAGACAGACCGGCAAACGCACGGCTTATTGCGGATAGACAAAAAATTTTTACAGCTCTGTATGTATAAGTAAAACACGCCCTAAAAGCTATAGCAAATATCCCGGCCTAGCAAGAATTCTCATTTGCCATTGGTCGGCTTAAGACCGACCACTTGTTTTGTGACTACAGTCTTTGAATTTTAACATTTAAAGAAAGCCGAATAGATATGCGCACTATGATTCATTCGCTAAGTAAGAACCGACGTGACTTCGGAGCGCGCCGTCTTTTATTGCATAAAATAATACAATATCTTGGGTCTGAAATCGATCGAAAATGAAGACAAACATTAGTTCGTCTCCAAAAACGATTGCCACATTTTTGCACTGATCCGTCGTTCTTTAAATATTGAAATTCAAAGCTACAGTTCTACAACGAACAGTATACGTAGAGTTAGCATCGAATTCTATAGATGGCCACGACCGACTGTGAACAAGACAAACCACATGGATAAAAATTATCCCTAAATAAAATTAAAAAAATATTAACATAGGATAACTAAGACACAAAAAATAGAAATATATAAATATTTTCATATTATCAGAATATGTGCTGCAGCTCTGCAGCTCTTATACTCTAATCGCCACTGCTCTATAGAATCAAATAGAGTTCTTTTCCAAGTACTATTTAGTACCTGTGAGGCTTAAAATCTTTGCGCAACCCGACATAAAATGTGTTATGTTTATTAACTTTAAAATAACAGATTGAAAGTATAAAACGATATAGTAATTATAGAAACATTTTAATTACATATTTTTAAATTTAACTTTATCAACTTTAACTTACTTTATATTTGCCATGCACCAGTTGTCCCTAATGTAGAACCGCCTTAAGCAGAAAACTTTACGGCCGTTTTATATTCCAAAACCGTTTTCCACATCAGCCTTTTTATGATTAACGTGTATGGAGATAAGGAAAGAAAAATCGTATCCAAGAATATTATGAAAACGTGTAGTTTTCTTAAGTGTTTGTTGATAACGCGAGTGCATATATTCTTTAGCAAGCCTTGATATGGAAACTAAAAATTTTATTACTTCTAGGTTATGTTGGTTCCCTTAGATACAACGATTAAAATATATGAAAAAGGCCATGATATCTATTTTTTATTTTCAAAATTTTGGTTTTAGGAAAAAGTAACCCATGACCAACAACATAATTTGTTTTCAGTTTCGCTTCCTGTGAGCCACTGATATCTTTAGTATTAATTTTTTGAGAAAAACCTCTTACTTCCCTCACTTCCTGATGGACATGCATTAACCAAGGAACTTACGTTAGGCATCAGACGTCCGTTATTTTCCATCACAAAACCTTGTGTGCTGCTGTGATGTGCTTATACAGGGTGATTCCTAAGTTGATACTTCTTTTTTAGCTGCGTATAGAAGGTATTAAAATAAACAACATTTTTATATACCTTTTTTCAAAAGCCCAAAGATAAAGTACTTCATTTATTACTACAAATCAAACACGGCTCTGCCTAACTTGCCCTTTGGATAACATTAGGAAAACTTCTGGATGTAGAGAAAAAACATCCGCACTTTTACGACACTCACAATAAATTAGCACCATAATTAGTTCATTGTTTTCAAATTTTACCATTTTCAACAATTTATTAAAAGAAAACCACACTGCGCCGCGAATGGCCAAAATAATTAACTGACGACCGATCCGTAAAATGCATGACTCACATACAAAAAACGGAGAAAAATAATATAAAGTAAAGGGCTACGTTTTGATTACCAGGCCCGCACTTAGATTTATTACTTCTGTAAGTCGGCTATTTTTAGGTTTTTGAAAAAAGGTATTTGAAAAACTTGTTTATTTTAATGCCTTCTATACACAGCTAAAAAAGAAGTATCAACTTAGGAATCACCTTGTATTTGTTTTAAAAACAATAAAGTAGTAGGGGTCCCTGTGTACTTTAATACAAAAGATAGATGGACTACTTTGTCCGGCTGTCCCTAAAATTTTCTTTATATTTGCTTATACGGACACTAAACTCTACTATCTTATGTTTTTACATTGTATTACGGATTAGTGCCGCACCCCAGTGGGCTACTGCAGCGCGATCTATATTTGAATCTACAAACCCTTAGAAAAAGTGTTGAGATGCGCAAAAACGTTTCCTATACTAAATGTGTTTGCCTACCGTACTTGGTTTATGTTAGTTCCATGTTTTTACGTCTTATGGATATCTTTTGCATTAAGTTGATTCCTACAGATGGTGATACTAGGTTTACATCATATATTTATTCTGAAAAATATCTTGAAAACATATTTTCGCTGTATTAGGAATTGTTTACAGGTTTTGGCTTTCTGATGAGTCCTAATAAGGACGAAACAGCCTGTCATTGTCTACCTGTGCCCCAGGGAACCTTTGGCGTAACTGTGTAGATACTTTAATGTAAAATATAGATGCACTACTTTGTCCGCCTGCCTCTAAAAACTTTTTTTCTATTTAAAAATAATTTTAACATTTTTTAACTGTTTATCAGGTGAGGTTCGTGAGTTTTTTTTACAGTTGAAGCAAATTTTGATGAAAGCCAACCTAACAAGCAAAATGCAGTTTAGTGCATAATTTTGCCAAGGAATAATTATTCACCTACTAATAAACACCGAAATAACATAAAATTCTAATATTGCATTTTTTAAGTACATCAAATAGCTTTACTTTATTATTTTTTTATATAATTCTCTTACCTTTATGTAGTTGTGTTTTTGTATATTAAATCGATCCTTCTATCATTTTGTTTAGAAAAATGTTCTATCACTAGCTCATTAAAATTACAAATACTTCCAATAAAAAGGGTTTCAAATGTTAACCCTTGTTTTAAACTATAACATTTCTTGAACTGTTGAAGTAATTGTTCTTTAATGCAAGTCACAAGTACACGTCAAAAACACACATAAACTAAATAAAGGATAAATAAATACTACGGGCGATTCGGCATTCCTAATGAATCAAAAGGTTTAGGCAAATGTTACAAATACAATCCGCATATTTTGTTTAACTTTAAAGATAAATCAAAAAAACATTTACAATACAAAACCTTATTCTGACATCATTTTAAACCTAGAAATGTCAATTTTGAACGGTTTTAAATTTAGAATCCTTTAGTGAGTGTCTTATTTCGTTCTATTTAACTTACCACTCCCACTCCAGTTCAAGCATGGACTGTTTATTCAATTTTAAACTTTTGCAAAACTTTTGTGGTAATGTGGTAAGACAGAGTAGGTTCCGAGCGGTCATGGTAAGAAGCTTTTAAACAACAAAATAGCGGGGATTATCCTTTTAATCTATTTTTGTGGTATATCTGTTAACATTTAATGGAAATGATATAACTTATAACATTCTATAACAAACACCCATAAGTAAATATATCTTGATGCCAAATAGAGCTTCTAAAGATTTATGTTTTTTTGGATAAAAAAAAATCTCGACAAACAAACAACCGGGTAATCCCAGAGGGTTTCAACTCTTATTTTAAGAAAAAAATAATTGGGTCTTCTTACTCATCCTTAAATACGGATTTTTAGTTCGATGTATAACAAGGGACAGAGATTTTATCGAAAACTTTTATTGAAAGTATCGGGTTTTCACAAAAAGATTGTGGATAAATAAAATTTTTCTACTCGGACCTGAAAGTGATAAAACTTGCCTTCAAGTCATAAAATCTATCTTTACGAATAATAATTTTGCACAAAGAAAACGGAGTCTGAACAGACTCCATTAACAACTTTAACCCAAATTTTATTTGAACCGATAACGTACACACAAAGAAACCTGTCATATTATTATAGTTATTTATAAAGGGTATTTCATAATTGAATGCTAATCCGAAAAGGCGATAATACTTGGACGATTTTATTAATAATTCTTCGTATGAATATAGGTCCGCAACTGCTTTATTTTTGAGATAATCTAAGCTACATTGTACCTGAGAAAATTAAGCTGGTTTTTTCGCCTGTTTTTACGGCAAATGCATACAAATTTTATTAAGTAAGCGATTAAGTCATTTAAGATCGTTCAAGTTTAAAAGCAAAAACAATTTTCTCATGGCTGTAAAAGACTACTGGAACTTGCCGAAAATAAAAATACCAAGCTAGGCTTTCTTACCGAAAGTTAAAACAAGCTCCGACGCGGCCTTGGCTTGCATTACTGTTGTATCCATGTCACGTGAACATAAGAACATAATATAGTATAGAAACCTGACATATACATAATACATTAATGAATAAAGATATTTTAAACGTAAAAAAGTAAGTGAGATAATCTATATATTTTTAAGAAATCATTTTTTCCCAATAACTCTAAAACCACTTTGTATTTTTTTCTCCGGCTTGGTACATGCAAAGTACACATGAAAATACATTTTTTCCAGAATATAGAATTGATTGATGAATGATTAAAAAAAAAATATTATACAGGGTAATTCCTAAGTTGATACTTCTGTTTTAGCTGTGTATAGAAGACATTAAAATAAACAACATTTTCAAACACACTTTTTCAAAAAACTCAAAAATAAGGTACTTACATTCTTTTATTACACTATGGATCAAATACGGTCCTGCCTAACTTGCCCGTTGAATAACATTAGGAAAACTTCTGGGTATAGGATGAGCCCGCAAGGGAAAGCATTCTGCGTATAATCTTGAAGCAGCTGTCGCACTTTGACGACACTCACAGCAAATTAGCACCTACCAGATCTACTAGTTCTTTATTTTTAAATTTTACCATTTTTACGTGTCACCAATTTAAAATTAACTTGCTTCAGAAAACACACCGCAGCAGATCGCCAAATAAATACCTGACGACCAACCCGTAAATTGCATGACTAATAACATTAAAAGCACATAAAGTATAACAGGCTACGTTTTGATGACTAGGCCCGCACCAGGCGGACAATTTAAACAGTTAATTTATTGTAGTTTAAATTCTTTTTATACGCAACAGATATAAAACAATAAATCATACGGTATAATTATGATACCATAATCAAAAAGTAGATCAAATTTGCTAGAAAAAATATTAAAACCGCAGCTCGATATCTCCGGTCGTTTCAGCGTTATCGCCAATGGAATAATTCTTAATGAAGAAGCGATTATATATTTTTAGAAAAAAAGTGGGACGCCACTGATATTTTTTCATGTGGATATTATTTCTGATTATCCTGGTCAATTCTGCATAAAAATGGTCTCTTGAGTTTTTCTCCTCAGGTACACCGTTCTTAATTAAAATAATGAAATTAAATTAGACGAGCGGAAGCATGCCTATTTAGTGAAGGTGGTCGTTTCCAATAATTTTTATAAAACAAAATTTTTATAATAATAATATTAATAATAAATAGTAGAGCTAATTTAATTAAGAACGGTGTGCATGAGGAGAAAAATGCAAGATATTATTTTTATGCTGAATTGACCAGGCTAATCAGAAATAATATCCACATGAAAAAATATCAGTGGCGTCCCACTTTTTTTCTAAAATATATATAATCGCTTCTTTATTAAAAATGATTCTATTGACGATAACGCTGAAACGAACGGAGACATCGAGCGGCGGTTTTAATAATTTTTCTAGCAAATTTCATCTACTTTTTGATTATGGTATCATAATTATGCAGTATGATTTATTTTTTCGGAGTAAAATCAAAAAGTGTGTTATTATTACAAATTGCGCCCTCTAGCATTTTTTTTAGAACTATCATGGACAACTAAATACGATTGGTGAAAGTGCATACATTTCTCTTCCAAACAGTCTTTAGTTTGCTAAAATCGGATAAGTCGTTTATAAGTTACAGCGTTTTAACTGATTACACTTTCAACAGCTTCCCCCCTTTTATTAAAGTCGGTACGCCAATGAGCATAAGACCAAAATGATGCATAATTGTCCAAGCTTTTTAATGGTGTTATCAAAGATATACCTTAATGTGGAATTCTCGGAGATATGTAAAATTTTAAAATTTACTTTTCAATTACGCCCTCTTGCGGAACTTAAAAATTATTTCATTTTCAGGATTTTCTCATGGCCACTTTAGTTATGATTTTTTTTTCCTGAATTTCTATGCCCAGTAGTTTCCGAGCTCGTCACCCTTAATGAATCACCCGGTATACGGAAGTCACTTCCTCGTGCGATATAGACATCATATCCACTCTTGTTGTACAAACTACTATACTGTCTTGGCGCCTATGGTCGGGTAGCATGTTTACGAACTATCAACATACAAATTTTCAACCTACAAATCGTCCACTTATGATAAACTCTGATACCGGTATGATATTGTAAAGTGTGAAAATTCAATTTACCTTAAACCAATTTTGTTACGATTACCCGGCTAATGCTCTGCCGATGGCTGCAGCCAAGAAAAGAAGAAGTTATCGGTTATGATTATGGTTTCCGCGCTCCTCCAAGTGGCAATTCAACTAACCTAGTTTAGTAATCCTCAGGACGACGATAAACCGTTTGAAAGACGCCACAGATAAGCTTTTCTGTACATCATCTCGGAAAACTTCCGGAAAGACCCGATATATGAGCTTCTCATAAAGTTTTTAGTTTGACAATTTGTTTTTGCTAGTTTTCATGGAAAACTCAATTGCGAAAATTTTTTTTAAAAAGTTTTGAGCATGCTAGTTATGCAATATGCAGAATCAGTTTAATACTTCAACTTTTTTCGTGTTTGATATTTTACTTATAACCTGATGAGTTTATTTTTATTAATTATTAAGGTATAAGAGTAATAATAATTAATACATGATTAATATGACTAAATCAATCTTGATTTATATTAAATATACTTTGGAGTCCAGCTCTTTGACTAATTATGAAAATTGCTTAATTCTAAAAATTTTTAATGTTTGCAAATAGTTTACTGCGTCAACTTTTTTTCTGGTAGCATAAGTTGGCCGTGCCCTTTTTACTAATTTCGCGAAGACTGACCTTTAAACTAATATTGTTAATAAGGCTGCGACCATGCTTGTAGATTCCTTCCTTTACGCTGACGTATGTACCGCTACCGTTAAGTCGACTCACGGACCGCACTTGCAAATCTTTTACGTGATTAACATCAGCAACGCTATCGTCGAGATTGTTTTCATTATATTTTAATAATACAATACATAAACGGAAAAACAACACACATACTTTCCTTATCTCACCTTATATCGTATCTCATCCTTTTAGCACCGCCACAATTAGGTTTGTCACTTTGATACCGGCGTCTAATACTGCTTTTTTATATTTGTAACAAACTGCAAAATATTTCGCTTGGCAATAGAAAATGTTTTGTTTAATTTTTTCATCCCGTCATTGTTATTTCTCTCTTTCAGGACGCTTAATAGAAGCAATAGGTAGTCGCACATTGCGAAGTTTATTTTTCTCCACTGTAACAAGCTCCCGATGCACGTGGGCCCCTTACCGCATTAATCCAAGGAGTAGCGCCCGAGATACCGTTGGAAAAGAACTCTTAATCCTGTAGTTATAAAGAAAAAAAAAGTTATAAAGGAAAAGAAATCCAAGTGTTTCAAACGTTTTAAAAAAATTTGGAAAATAAAAACTTTTAGAAGTACAATACATAATACATCAAATACATAAAATAAAATAAAATAAAGAATCATACCCTGGAGTTAAATTATTTAGTTGGATGAAACGTATATTGCTTAGTAGAATTAATCCGTTTTCTCTGTGTAGAGTAATAATAAACTCGAAATTTTTATCTGTGTAGACTTGATATTGAAAAATGTCCACTAGATTAAGAAAAAATTTATTAGTTTTAAATGCAATTTCATTTCATTGGTATTCTAACAGTTCATTCTGCATATTAAAAAGCTTCTGAGAAATAAGTCTTACTTGAAAAAAAACTACTTCTTTTTGATTTATTATTTTTCACTTAAAATAAAAGAGAGCTTTCAGTTCACCAAAAAGAGAAAAAGGTTGAATTCAGAAAAACAATTTAGCCTGATGAATTTAAATTAACCTGCTGGAGCTAAGATCGTTAAATACTATTTCAGGTTAAAAATGTAGTAGTTGGTTATAGAAGTTTTTTGGGAAATTGGTGTTTAATTATTTACACGCTCTTAGTTAATTTCCCTTTTTTTACGTCGTTTTCAATGAGCTATCACAATATATACCTTTACATTTGAACCTCAAAAAGAGGGGTACATTTCATAAAGACGCGAAAAAATTAACGCAGCATTAGTTCTGTATTTTTATATTTTCAGCAAATAAAAAAGCTTTCTAACACTGAATTTATTCCAGGTAAAAATTCTACCCTGTATATATTAAATTATACCAGAATCATTGCGTTCTCTTGACCCGAATCCTGGCCATGTTTATTTATGGATTTTTAATTTTTTCTCGATTTTTTTACATGAAAATACCACATTACACCCATATTATGTACCATCTTTTTATTGGTGAAAACAGCAACTCAATGTCTTGTTTACTGTTTTTTGAAATTTGGGTGAAAAAGAGCCGCAACTTTACCTGGCAATTTTTAACGCTATCGGATCCTATTAAGGATGTGACTATCAATATTTTTAACCTGAGGTATATCGTATGTCCCACCTTAAAATAAATTCTGCGAAGAGTTTTTTTTAACATGCCAGTAATGAACTCTTAAGAGCAAATAGTAGTCGATGAGTCATCACGAACAAATAGTGCCACCACATCGCGCATATTGTACCTGTGTCTGGGGATGGCAATAAAATGTATTTTTTATATATAAAATATAATAGAAACGAATTTCACGAGAATTAAGGGGCGCGGCGTCAGTGGAGATTTTTAAGATAATATCGGGGCATCGTTTGTAATTTTAATGGAAAATAAGAAATTTACATGAATAGCCGCAATATTTCTATTTTTATATTCTGCATGGCGGATGATATAATTTAAACCTATATATTTGAAACTTTAAAATTATTTTTTATTTTTTTTTTGAAAATCTATCCGCCAAACTAGAAGTTCTTGTGAATCCCTTAGTAATTTTTTTTTGTATTACATTTTCAATTAGACAATCCAGAAAACGATGCCACGTTTCACGGTAGTATGAAGGGCTCTTAAATAATCTTAATACTTTGTTCATAGCAATTTTAACATTTCTAAACTCAATTTAACGGCGAGAGAATTTTTAAGGTTTATCTACTCATAATAAATAACTCTCTAGAAATAATAAAGTATATCCGAAAGACCTACTTCCTTTGATTTGTTGCCTTATTTCTCAGTCATAATAAAAGAGCCCTTCCGGCTCACCAAAGAGAGGAAATAATGGGATTTAGAAAAACGATTTAAACCGACGTATTTTTATTAACCCGAACTGAAATATGGAAATGGGACCCGTCGAAGCAGTGTCTTGCGACCGTTATTATATGTGTCCTCAGGTGTTCCAGAAACTGAATTAAATGCCAAATGTACTCTGCAATGCGGTCGTTGCAGGTTCGAATTCATAGTCGGATTCTTGAGGTGGGTATATATTGCGAACGGAATCTCGAGGGGCCAGTAGTCAATGGGGAATATTTGTATTTAGCACTTGTCAGTGGCTTACTATATCTACCTACATATTTTCGCTTAGGCCACTATATGCTTAAATTACTTCCCACATGGATATTTACTGTTTCCTTTACACTAAATTGAGTGGATAAGTTGGCTATTCCAGTTACCTAAACGGATATGATTTCATATTCATCCTAGTTAGGATATAAAACTGATTAATCGCAGTGATCAATAAAGCGGAAATTTTTGTAAGCTGTCTATCATATCGGTGTTAATTTGGTTTTATTAAATTGCGATGCATCTTACCTACGGAACAGTGTCGCGCGGCGAATAACGTTCAATATAAAACATTCCTTTTCAAAATAGGGTTTTGCACGGCATCATAAGGTATTTTCACAAGGATTTTGGGCAATATCAATCAATTAAAACAACTTTTTGTTTTGCATTTTTAATTTAAGGTAAAATCGGGTACGCCCAGGGGCGGACTGTAATCATTTGGCCCCGGTGGCTACATGGCCCTACCCCTCATTATTTTTGCTATGATAGCCATTTCATCAGCTAACGGATTTTATAGCAAATAAATATTAACGTATACAGAAATAATTTTAAAGCTTATTTGAAATCTGGGTAGCATAAACAAAGTTCAAAATAAGTTAATATAATAAAGAGGTGGTAATAGAGTATCTACGGTAAAGGGCAGTAATGAACAACATGGAAGAATATGTCTTTATTTATGGAAAACATTTAAAATTATAAAATTGAAAAATATTTCAAAGTTAAATAAATAGAAAAGACAAAACAATGCCCAAGAAAAATGAACGTAACTCAATGAACAAAATTAAAATCTCAATAAGGGTGATAGATGTTTCGATTCTGATACAACATCATCAATTATTTTATTGTACTCAAAATCGAAATCTCTTTTCACGTTTAACAAAATAAGCTCCGCTCCTGCTTCTGTTATTATTATGCATAGATGGAGAATAATGTTCATTTTTGTACATCTTTTTCTTAAAGTTTTAACATTTAAAAAAAGAAATTGTTGTTTCGACCAATTGGCGCCCAAAGGCCTTCTGGCCCCGGTGGCGATGGCCACCCGCTCCAGTCCACTGGGTACGCCCATAGTTCGAATACAAACGTTTTAGCTGTACTTACAAAAAAAAACAAATTTACACGTTGTAAATTTTACACATCGTTTTATGACAGTTAATAAAAGTGAGGTTAAGAATATATTTCAAAAAGATACAAATCTGTCGGATCAAATTTGTTATTTTTTATATTTATTTACATAGCCATGCATACACTAATTTTTCCCAAAGAGTGCACGAAACGGTACAAAAATTGAAAATATAAAACCAAAATATATTTTTGCCCAACTATTCTTAAGTTTTTTCTGACCTGATCGAACTTAAGATTTGTACACAAATGTCCTTTCTCTTTTTAAAAATCTCTAGTTTTTCACTTATTTCTAGACAATTACTACAATATTTATTGCATAAAATGTATAATGTGTACAAAATGAACGTTTGCTTTGCTTTTTTAGTTTCTTTAACTGGCAAATCTTCCTTAAATGAAAAAAAAATAAAGATAAGTACATGATACCAGATAAAACAGACAAAATTATTTTAGAAAAAAAATCAATTTTTTAAGATAGATATTTTATTCTGGATTACTAAAGGGTTTTTCGCTTTATTTTGCACAGAAAAAAAAGGGTTTGTTACGCAAGCAGGAAATGGCTGTGGTTTCGAAAAGTAAATTGTCCATTTTTATTAATAAATATATCGCTCTTTGTCTGTTATTCTGCAAAAGGCCAAATATGAGAGAGATAGATATGTTCAAAGTGATTTTGTGTAATTATAAGAAATGACCCAAATAGATAAATATGTTACAGTGTAATTTGTTCAATGGATTTGCCAACGAAATGAATTTTCTTCAATTGTTTTTTATTATCTTTCTCACAAGTTAGTTAGTTGTAATGCCTGATTTAAATAATTTAAAAAAAATATTTATATTAAGTTCGGAATTTAAGTAATGGAAAAAATATACTGTACAACTCGAGTGGATTGTCCATATTGCACTCGGAAGTTTGAGCAGTCCACCTACGGCGTCGTGCTCAATTTACTTCCTCGTGCGATATAAACATCAAATTTGCTCTAGTCGTACAAACTACTTCAATACAGAGTGCTATAAGTTAGTGTGCGTATATGGGGATCTTGAAAATGTATCTGGATCACTCTGTATTTAGAAGCTTATAAAAGTCGGCAAAGATACGGGCCATAAATTTCATAACCTACAACTAAAATATAGATAGATTAGGTTTGATAAGAGTGGCAGACCTTTGGTTCTGACCAAACAGTCTCACGTAGTCCTAATTAGGTTCGTTGTGATACCACACGTGTTCCGTAGAACCCACCTTCATCAGATCTCTGATGGTTAGTACGGAGTACACCGCAGAAGGATTTTAACAACTTTTTCAAACCAGCCACTACTGTTCAGAAACCTGCTCAGCCATCCAAGTTGTAACTTGCTTAGTTCCTCCAGGCTATGGAAAGATGGTTCACCCAGAGCAGTGAACATTCTTCTTGCGAGGCCAGGGCATTCACACAGAAAATGTTGAATACTTTCTTCCTCTTCCTCATCTCTGCAACTTCTGCAGAAGTCGTTAGTGGGTATTTGCATACGTTCGGCATGTCTACCGAAGAGGCAATGTCCGGTGTGCGTACATGAGGATCCCGAAAATGTATCTAGATCACTCTGTATTTAGAAGCTTATAAAAGTCGGCAAAGATAAGGGCCATAAATTTCATAACATACAACTAAAATATAGATAACTATCTTGAAGTAATCATAATATTATTTTTGTATCAAGATGGTCTACTCGAAAAGTTTGATAATGTTATTTATGAATTTAAAATTGCGCTTGTAGTCCTGGAGTTTGCCCATTCATATCATGCGATGTCCATCCAAGACTTGCACTTCAGACAATTTTCTCTTGAGTCCAGACAATTGAAGTTAACCAATCGATAAAATGGCCAGGAGAAAAATAATATTAAAGAACCGATACAAATACTCAATTTGTTTGATTATAGCTTTAAATAAAAAACATTAAGGTTAAATACAGCTTCATATTGTGATACACACAGCAAACGATGGTGAACTTTGATTTTCTAAAAGCTACTTATCTAGAAGATGCAAAAAATTGATTGCCCAGATTGAGATTTTAATGTGTCCCCCCAAGAGACTCAAAATATTGAGAAAATAAATAGATAGAAAATAACTATAAAAGGTAATATCTTACAAAGCGTCTCTTCTATAACCCTTTGTTTATAAAATAACCAAACTTATGTACTTTTTACAATACTTTATGTAAGATATTAACAAGATATTCTATCATTTAGAACAAAACTAAAGAAACAAAAATTATCGATTTTCAAAAAATTCTTGGGCACCTCTAAACATTGAGCTTTTTCTGGAATACAATTTATTTCATTCACTTCATTCATTAAATTTAAATGGAATACCTGGGAAAAGTTGAGGATGAGGAGTGTTTTTGAAAACAATCATCCAAAATATTTTTAACTAGCGCTTAGAATTTAGAAATTCGAAAATGTTCGTTAAAATATACAGGGTGATTAATAAGTTGCTACTTCTTTTTCAGTTGTGTATAGAAGGCATTTAAATAAACAACATTTTCAAAAAACTCTAAAATAAAATACTTACATTCATTTATTACACTATGGATCAAATACGGTTCTGCCTAACTTGCCCGTTGAATAACATTAAAAAAACTTCTCGGTATAGGATGATCCCGCAAGGGAAAGCGTTCTGCGTATAATCTTGAAGCAGCAGCCGCATTTTGATGATACTCGCCGTAAATTAGCACCATATCTACTAGTTCATTGTTTTCAAATTTTGCCATTTTCACGTGTCACCAATTTAAAATTAACTTGCTTCAGAAAAACACACCGCAGCAGATTGTCAAATAAATGACTGACCACCGACCCGTAAATTGTATGACTAATAAGACAAAAACAACATAAAGTATAGCAGGCTACGTTTTGATGATCAGGCCCGCATTTAGATTTTTTACTTCTGTATCTCGCCTATTTTTAAGTTTTTTGAAAAAAGGTATTTGAAAATGTTGTTTATTTTAATGCCTTCTATACACAGCTAAAAAAGAAGTATCAATTTAGGAATCACCCTGTATATTTTTTTAATTTATGGAAACAGGATGTAATTCTTGAGAAAAGTTTAACAATATTTCTCAAGGCAACTGTGAATAATATATTTTGGCAGGCTTGGTCTTTAGGGGTACTCCGGGATTTTTTAATAATCAAAAATTGAAAACATGGCACCTCTAAAAATATTTCGCTTTCCTGCCCCTAAAGTCTACATGGCAGACATCTCACATGATCCCGAAAACCAACTGTTTATGTTCGCCGACGATACAGCCATGGTTACAACAGCAATATATATGAACACCATTGCAGTAAGACTCCAAAGACACATAAACGAAATAGCCAAATGGATGACTAAATGGAAAATCACCCTAAACCCACAAAAAACACAGGCCATTATATTCACCAAATCTAGGAAACCGCTACCCAGGCAAATCATACTAAATAACACCCAACTGACATGGTCCAAAAAAGCCAAATATCTGGGTTTACACTTCGACTCCAAGCTTATCTGGAAGGAACACCTGGCCCAAACATTAACCAAAGCAAACAGGCTCCTACACCAGTACTATCCACTAATACATAGAAATAGCAAGCTAAACACCCGCAACAAAGTTACCATTTACAAACTATGCATAAGACCAGCACTACTGTATGCCGCCCCATCATGGTCAACACTCTGCATGACGGGGAAAAGCAAAATACGAACATATCAAAACAAATTGTTACGAATAATAACTAACGCACCATGGTTTGTACGTAATACCACATTACACAGAGACCTTAAAATGGAAACGATCCAAGACTACATCACAAACACCAGCAACAATTACTTCAACATAGCAGAACAAAGCCAGAACCCGTTAATTCGCCATTCCCACCAACCACAACCCCAGGCAGATCCATACACGCTACCACGACAATGAGGGACCCAGGTTCAAACCCCTCACACAACACGAACTCAATGTACTAGTTTTTAGCTAATGTTTTATCAATAATTAAGAGGAGTTATAGGCCTAGCCTCGCTTAAAATTTTAATCAATGAAGATCCTAGTCCCCTAAAGTCTGGCTACGCCACCGCTGAAAATAGCATTTTTATAAAATGTCCAGCGACATTTCTCTGTTTCAAATGTTCAGTCTTCTTTTGGAGATTAAAACAATAATATTATTAACTTGTACAAAAAAAACATTTTCATAATAAGCTTATTAGGATACTGAAAACGATATCGTAATCGATTTGATATGAAACCAACTTAGAAAAAGTGTTTTTTACACTGCGCTTAGTCGGTTCCTTATCCCCCACGTAGCTATTACACTCAAATTGGACCGGACGACGCGCTTAACCGCTTTTCGAGGGCTCCTCTGCTCGTTATTCCAGCGCAGTATTTTACTTTACGAAATTACTTCTGTTCTTGGGAGATTTTCACAAAAGATTATGGCTGATGGTGCCTGGTGCCAAAGGCCATTGCCGGTAATTTATACATATAGCAAAAGCAAATGCTCCTTTTAAATGTATTGAGAGTTGCCAAAAGCCGTTAAGATAATGTCTGTAGCTTGCTCTCTTTCCAATATAATACGTAATATGTGAAAGAAAATTTAAAGCTGAATAGGAACTGATATAATTATTGAGAAACGGATAATGACTGCCGTTTATTTGTAACTGATTGTGCGAAGAATAAACAAACCACACAAAAAATACTTTGGTAACAGACACGTGGGCGCAACAACAACACCTATGCCGATGTCACAGAATACGTGGTAAAACTCAAGCGAGGGCCACAATTGGGAAACTCCTTAAAAAATATACTAACTGGAATGCTGTTTTTAACACGTACCCAGCTAAAACAAGCGGTTGGCCTACTAACAGGCCCCTATTACTTAAGAATTTACAATGGACCCATTGAGTGCAGACTTCGCAGTGAAGAGGACGAAACCGCCTTACATATTATATGCAACTGCGAAGCACTGACTCCAAGAAGAATCAAAATCCGCAGAGGAATCCAATGTGGTAACAACCTCCCGCATGGCAGGAGCGCACAATAACGCACTAGAATGCAGTGCAAGAAGCTTGAAATTGAATCATAAATAGGAAATACATGGAACTTGGCCGAGGCATTAATATAAAGTGAAACCTTGTCGTTTTCCTAAGAACACATTGCTGAAAATATGTTTTTGACCAGAAAAGCCCCTGCTTCTCAGAAAGAGTACCATTTTGTTAAGGTGAGTCATACTGCAGCTCTGAAATCTGGAAGGGGGGGGGGGGTTAAAGAAAAAGAGTTTTACGGCAAGGGTACAACCAAGAGATGGTGCCAAAGACCTCCTACCCTCGCCCATGGTCGACATTACCCCTTTTGTCTGTTTTCTTTGGATCAAACTCATATTTGGATCGAAAAAAATGGGAAATTTGAAAGGGTTTCGAGGTAAGAGGTGGATCGTAACCGGGGGCTGGTTCCAACATTCCCTCAACCTCCGTCGACAGCCGAAAACCTGTTTTTTTTCACGTTGAGTCGTACTTGGTCAGATGGTTATTTGGAAAGTATTTCGAAGTATCAAGGCAGGAGGATTTTGTTATCAATTGTTGAGGATTATACCCCTAAAATAATATTTCTTGACCTTTTGGGAGGGTGGTTTCAACCTGCTTGATTATTGGTGACATCCCCTGCAACATACCTCTTGCCTTGAAACCCTCTTCACTCTCCCATTTTCCGGTGTCAATACAACAACAGAGCCTGATAAAACAGGAACAGGGATGGTTTTTGGCTATGGTTGGCACCACCTTTAGTCTCAACTAAACACGAGGGTGGTTTTTGGTCATTTGCTTGGGGGAGGGGGAGTACTGTATGTCGTATTATTCATTCGTAAAGCAGGAGGAAAGTTAGTTTTAGAGCTTTAGCATGGCCAAAATGCAACTCCTTTAGTTTACCAAAATAATGTGTCTCCATAAGAAATAAATTTATCTCGTCTGAAATAATTTAATAGGCAATAATTCATTTGAATGTACTAAATCCCATTGCAATTCCAACTCGGGCTTTAGATCTTAAATAATAATTATCATTGCACCAAAGACGATGTCTTCCTCTTGCAATAATTATGGTAATTATCTTACTTAGTTTAATGGCATTCTGCACCGCCACCGTCTAGCGAACACTTATTTTCAAGTAATTTCATAAAAATTACGTATTTTAGACCTTTTCTTTGGTCTATTCGAATAAGTATTTTACATTGAAATCGTGGAGCAGCTTGAACTGAGTTGATGGGAGATCTAATGATGATTACTGAATATAAGCGAATCAGCGTAATACAAGAAATAGCGAAAAATATTTACTTCTCAGACGAATGCACGTTTCCATTAAATAATGAGTGAAATATATAAAATTACACTGGTCAACAAAATTTAAGATTTTTTTTGTCCCACGAGCTGAAGTGGGTGTACTTGGTAGTACTTTTTAAACATATTTCATATATGTTTTCAGAATTTTTCCATCACGCAGGGTTTTAAAGTGACAAAGCAATGAATTTTTGTGAACGTATATATTATAATATGGGTATAAGTTATGAAAAAATAAAGTACAAAGTGATATATTTACTTAGAAAATGTGGTCATATATGACTTTCGACTGTACTTTGCATCAGAAACATCTCTCTTCAGCGTCCAGCAATAGTCTGCCAACATAGCGGGGCTCCATTTGCCTTGGTATCTCTTCTCCATGTCCAGAATGTCCTGGTGAAATCGCTCGCCATGTTCGTCACTTACTGCTCCAAGGTTTTTCGGAAAAAAGTCCAAGTGTGAATGAAGAAAGTGTATTTTTAGACTCATGTTGCAACCCATGGCTTTATATGAGACCAATAAATTGTTAACATTCTCTACGTAATTTTCGGATTTACGATTTCCCACGAAGCCGTTGCAAATGTCCTTGAAAGAAAACCATGCTGCTTTTTTAACTCCATTCAGAGCCTCACTAAAGTTTTCATCTCGAAGTAGCTCTCTGATCTGAGGTCCCACAAAAATACCTTCCTTTATCTTGGCATCACTGATTTTAGGGAACTTACTTCTCACATATGCAAACGCACTGTTAGTTTTATCCATACCTTTAACAAAATTCTTCATTAACCCAAGCTTAATGTGCAAAGGTGGTAAATAAATTTTTTGGGGATCAACAAGTGGGATACCACTGACATTCTTATTTCCTGGTGTCAGGGAAGTTCGTTTAGGCCACTCTTTCTTTTCATAGTGATTTTTGCTATCTCGACTGTCCCATTCGCATAGGAAACAACAATACTTTGTGTAACCGAGTTGCATGCCGAGCAAAAGTGAAACAACTTTCAAATCGCCACAAATATTCCACTTAAAGTCTATATATTTAATTTTTTCCAAAAGAAGCTTCATGTTGTCATATGATTCTTTCATGTTGCCTGCATGAGCCAAAGGAACAGAGGGGAACTTATTTCCATTGTGGAGTAGTACCGCTTTCAAGCTTGATTTGGAAGAGTCAATGAACAAACGCCACTCATTTGTATCATAGTCATGCCCAAGTGCCTTCATAACAGAGCATACATCATTACAAAATACAAGCCCGTCTTCCATAGAGAAGAATTCTTCAAACTCTGCATGGCGCTTACGATAAAAAGCAACTTTTGTGCCACTCTGTAGAAGATTCCAGTCTTTTAATCTAGAACCTAGAAGTTCGGCTTGCTTCTTAGACAAGTTTAAATCGCGGACAAGGTCGTTAAGTTTTTCTTGACTTAGAAGATGCGGCGCACAAGAAGACGAATCTGGTGTAAATGTTGGATCCAGATCAATATTTTCGGCTGAAAAACGTTCGTTGTTTACTTCGTCATCGGCAGTTTCATCGTCGCTCGGTGTCATATTTTGTGGGGGGTCAGGCACAGGTAATTCCGGACTGTGCGGCACTGGTCTCAGTGCAGATGGAATATGAGGATATTTAACAGTATGTTTGGATTTAAAAGTTATACCACTGATATTTGTAAGACAAAAATAGCAATCGGTAATATGGTCTGATGGTTCCCTTCAAATCATGGGAATAGCAAAAGGCATATGTCGTTTACCTTTTGCCCACGCTGTAAGAAGTCTGACACACGTAACACAGCAAATATGGGGAGCCCAGCTTTTGTCTTGATCGCCGACTTTACACTTGAAATACTGTTCATAGCATTTATTAACGAGAGGCGTGAAAGACCGTTTTTGAGATTTAAATGTCAATTCACCGCAGATGTAGCAAAAAGAGTTCGGGTGGTTTACACAATTTCTTGGCATTTTTACAGGTGAGTTACACTACAATAGCTTAAAATGCACCACAGCACATTCTTCAAAACGTTAAAAAAGTCTGCGTATATGTTCATTCACCGAGATCTAGCCGATAACTAAAACAACAATAAATGTTATGTAGGACTCGGAACTGCTTGCAGGTCTCAACAAGCCAAGACATGTTCCGCGTGACACACAGAGCACACTTTGTTATTTTTAGTCACAACAAGTTATTGTTACAATACACAAATAATAAAATAGCAATGCCTGACACAAGTTTTTTGTTAGATGACTCTTATAGTACAGACCTATGCGTGCATTTTATAGGTAAATAATCACATATACTGGAACATAAAAACTAAGGGTGATGGAGAAATTCTGAAAACATGATTGATTTCAGCATGCAAAATTATATTGAAATCAGACATTTTTGCGCTTGGGACAAAAATCTTGTTAACCAGTGATTATCGGTACTGGAGCCGACAATATAAATATCGTCTTGCATGCACTCGAACTCAATAAAAGTGAATATTTGGGCAGGAATTTTTGGACATCGCATCATTGGACCATTTTTTCTTGACGGAAATCTTACGGATCAAACATATTTAGATCTTCTTCAAAATAAAATTAGACCTGCACTCGAGGTAGTTGCTGATGAAAATCAGAAGATTTGGTTCCAAATGGATAGTTACCCGGCCCACAGTTCGCTTGTGGTATGCGAATATCTAAATAATGCCTTTAATGGGCACTTCGTCGGTCCAAACTTAACAATTAATTGGCCAGTTGGGTCTCCTGGCCTCTCACCAAACGACTTCCTCTGAGGGCATTTAAAAAATTCTTTATAAAAGTGCTAGGTTTGAAAATTTAGATCATTTTGACATTTTTATTACCTTTTTTTATAATCTATAATTTGGATAGCGATGATATGTTATTGCATAAGGCGCTTCAGCGTCAGTTAAATATTCAAAAAACGTTTGTCGCCATCAGTACATAAGAGTACCGTACCGTAAAGAATAGTATTTTAAGTTATAAAATGTTAAAGAAGTTTTCAAAAGCCAAGGTAGCTGGAGCCCTGACTTCTAAACGAAGTTTCTGAACGTATTATCCATAGCCGCTCAGTCCATTTTAGTCCATAGCAAATAATAATCTAAAAAGTAATGTTGTTTATATCGGCTGTATGATTGACAAATTAAATTGTAGCATTAACTGTTGTTTTTGAAATTTTACAGGTTACCTAATTCTAATAATAATTAGCTCCAAAGCACATCCTAGGATTTATTGCCTTTTCCGATTCAATGGTACGTTATGTGCTGTACCATTTCCCTATTTTGACCACATAGTCTGCAGCTTAGATCTCCCTTGTATACAGTGTGTCCAAAAAAGTTTGCAACATATTGAAAATTCTTTTATTATAGATTTTTCAAAAAATGTTATTCTCGATAAAAGTTGCAGTTTTGTTAATTTCGGGTCTGAATACCTAATAAAAGATTAACTATGATTCTATCCAACCCGCTCTTGGCATATCAAACCAGGCAATCAAAGCAACATCAGACAGGTGGGCGTAACAACAACACCTATCCCGATGGAACAGGATACCTGGTCAAACCCAAGCGAGGGCTACAATTGAGAAACCCTCCAAAAAACTATCAACTGGAATATTGCTTCTAACGCACACCCAGCTAAAATAAGTGGTTGGCCTACTAACAGGCCACTGCCACTTAAGAAAACACCTACGTCGAATAGGAATTTACAATGGTCCCATTGAATGCAGACTTTACGGCGAAGAGGACGAAACCGCCTCACATATCATATATAACTGCGAAGCACTGACCCGAAGAAGATTTAAAATCTTTGGAGGAATCCAATGTGGACATTGTAAAAAGAACAAATCTTTTCTAGCAAGATAGGGGAGCACAATAAGCCACTAGGATACAGTACAGGAAGCTTGGGCCAAACGCCCAACCCCCGCCTTAAACTAACCAACTATGTTCTGGACCTATAAATGGTTTTTCGGAGCCCTTTTTTGTTAGACTTTCATTTTCTGTAAGACCGTCGTACCTTGGTACTCACTGTACACACATTACACAGTCAGATTTGTATTCCAAGTTCTGACTTATTTTTTTATAAACCTTAATTTCAGATTAAAGCTTCAGAATAAACGATAAGGTGCCAAAGGGCCTACAATGAAGAATTTATGACACACAGGGTTGTTGTATTCAGATTTTATGGGTCATATAAACAAAAAACAAGGAACTTTATACATTAATAAAAACGTGAGATGAAAACACTTAGAAACGTTCCAGACAGCGAAATGATTATAAAAGGGCTGGCGACGACGATGTGATAGTAAACAGACTAACAAAACAATGCAAATGTACGGACGAACGCTTGTAAACAAACAATGCAAAAACGGCATTAATCATTTGTTTTAAAAATGAAAACGGTCGTGAATTTGAATAACCTTAATTACAACTTTAAGTGCTGTTGATAACATTGTTATAAAATATAATTTATATTTGGAGAGCCATAATTTAACCCTATTTATTTGTCACATAGTTATTTCGAAATAATAACATCACTATACAGGGTGTTTCATAATTGAATGCTTATCCGAAAAGGTGATAATACTAGGTCGATTTTAAGAAAAATTCTTTATCTACTTTCATTTAGTAATATGAATTTTACAGTTCTGTAAATCGTTTTGTAAGAACATCTATTACAGCACTAGTGCTGTAATAGATGCCTTTACAGCACTAGTGCTGTAATGAAAAAACCGTTTTATTAAAATTTTGCTGTTAAATAAAACCACACTTTTTAGAAGAATGATTTATTATTAACAATTTTAAAATTAATTACCAATTATTAATTAAAATATAACACTTAAGGTTTATTATAAACAATAATAATACACTTTTTACAGTTAGAAATTTGTATACCAGATGTAGATGTGATGGAGCCCTTTACGTTCGAATTTCCAATCATTAAATCCGTGTCTGACCCCATGATCTTCTTTGCTATTTGTTTCTTATTTTCTAAAGAATTCTCAACGTAGACTTCTGCCGTAGAAGAGGATTTCCAGCCCCCATAACGCTTTAACATCTGCATATCTGCACCACCATCAACTAGAATGGTGGCTGAGGACCTCCTAAAACAATGTTCACTGTATCATTCGGGATTATTGAATCCAAGTTTTGTTGCAATCTTTTTTTTTTGGTATACTTCCAAAACTATTAATTCCGACAGGCTGGGAGGTGCATTTTCCTTTTCCATAGAATATAAAAAACGACCTGTGAGTTGCATTAAGAGGACGAAGTTTAGCATACTTTCGAAAAATACTTAAACAGTTGACACCTGTCACATTTCCTTCTGTTATAACAAATTCTCGCATAATTTTGGTTTTCCAGAATGGAATCACAATTTTTATATACAAATCATTGTGTTCAATATGATCCAACATCTTCGCGCCGACAAGCCCCAAAAATGCCGATTATCATAACAACCTTCATAAGTAAATATGTTTCATCATCTGCAGTACTAATAAACTTACATACGTCTTCCTTTGTGAAAATTTTAGACTTTTTGGCCTTGTAACCCTCTGAACTTCTTTTCAAAAATGCGATTAGTTGAGAAAATCTGCTTATATCTTGATTTTTCTTGACTGAAATCATAGTTCTCAACATTAAATAGTGAGTCCATAGTGTAGATGGTTTCTGGGAGCGTTGCTTTACGGAAAAATAACCCAAAAGGATTTTCTCAGACACCTCCTGTATTTTGTTAGCTTTGCACCAATCTTCAAACTTCTGATACTTCAACTCATACCGCGCCTTGGATTTTGTCGGAACTAAACTTGAGATCGCTTCGTTTGCCGCTGCTTCTATATCAGAGGGTAAACTTCCATCAGAATCGCTCATTTTGAAAAACGCTTTTTATATTTTTGAATTTGTTTGACAAAGTTTCGACAGTAACTATGCGAAACAGTTACTATGCGAAAGATAACATAAAAAACTTGATTAGTAAACTTAATAGCAGGTGCATTTTTATTTAAAAAAATGCCTTTTGCCAAATATTTTCATTCATAGATGAAAGTAGATAAAATTTTGTACAATATTCTTGTTGTAAATTCATATTACTACACTCAATGTTTTATTAAACTCGGGTAACGCCTCGTTTGACAACTTTAACATCTCGTGTTGTAATATGAATCTTTACAACACTTATATCGTAAATAACTATTATACGAACATGGGTCTGCACCCGCTTTATTTCTGAGATATAGGGGTTGATTTAAAAAAAAATCCCAATGTCTCTAAAACCGATTTGTATTATTTTATCAATTATTTTAATACATGCATAAAAATATATTTTTCTCAGGATAAAGGTTTTTTAAATTTTCATCAGTGGCGTCCCTGTTAACATATATCCTGAAATACTTTTAATCAAAAAAAAAATACTATTATGCGGTTTCGCAATTTTTCCTTTGTTTGAATTGGTTGACTGTAAATCAGTGGCGTATCCAGGATTTTGCTGAGAAAGGGGGGGGGGGGGGGGGGGCGACTGAAGAAAACTGGCTTCTAAAAAAAAAGAGCGTATGCCAGCTCTAAAAATCTTCTTATTCAAAAAAAAAAAAATTCTGACCCTTCAAACACCCTACAATTTTCCAGAAATTAGGGGCACTTTTTCTTTGACCGTATGATTTCTCACGTAAAATATACTTCAGTTACTTTTTGTAGAGCCGTCTTCGACGAAAAAGGTTATATAATTAAAGTGCGACCAGACAAAAGCCGATAAATCCATTTTTATAGAAAATTGAGTTTATGACTGATTCTCAATTCATGAGGTCGTCAGATAAATCCATTGGCCTCATCAGATTGAAGCTAAACCAAACCAAATGCAGATAAACCCAGAAAATAAAATTTTTAATTTACGTTTTAAAATAATAGACTCTTTTTATGACGTCATTTTATTTTATATGTTGCCTTCTCTATGTAATTGTAATTTGTAATTTAAAATAAAGAAGCTTTACTATTATTATTATAGAAACAAATCAAGATACATCCATTATTAATATTAATTTTAAAACTTAAGTGAAACGCTATTTCCACAATCCGAAAATAACATTAAGATGATGAAACAAACAATCAGACAAAAATAGTGTCTCAATAAATTCTTTTATCTACTTTCATTTAGTAATATGAATTTTACATTTCTGTAAATCATTTTGTAAGGGCATTTATTACAGCACTAGTGCTGTAATAGATGCCTTTACAGCACTAGTGCCGCTGCTTCTCTATTAGAGGGTAAACTTCCATCAGAATCGCTCATTTTGAAAAACGCTTTTTATATTTTTGAATTTGTTTGACTAAGTTTCGACAGTAACCATGCGAAACAGTAACTGTGCGAGGGGTAACATAAAAAACTTGATTAGTAAACTTAATAGCAGGTGCATTTTTACAGGTGCATCTTTATTTTTAAAAATGCCTTTTGCCAAATATTTTAATTCATAGATGAAAGTAGATAAAATTTTGTACAATATTCTTGTTGTAAATTCATATTACTACACTCGATGTTTTATTAAACTCGGCTGACGCCTTGTTTGACATCTTTAACATCTCGTGTTGTAATATGAATCTTTACAACACTTATATCGTAAATAACTATTAATAAAATGTCTGTTTAACGGTTGGAGACAATGACGTTTCTTGAACGGCAGTAGAGTTTTGGACTTGCATTGTCTTTATTTGTTTAGAATCACTACGTTTCAACTGGTAAGTATCTCCAGTCGTCTTCAGGTGAATATTCAGTATTCAGTATTCACCTGAAGACGACTGGAGATACTTACCAGTTGAAACGTAGTGATTCTAAACAAATAAAGACAATGCAAGTCCAAAACTCTACTGCTATTAATAAAATGTTTTATTTCGGGTCAAGCAAAAGAATATAAATCCATTTTCGATTAAGCAAAACAAGATAAATTCATTTTTTTAAATCGGGATAACTTCTCTAGGATATATTTTTTTTCTACAGTCTGAATTTTGAGCTCTTGATTTTAGCTTTATTGACCGCATTTTCCATTTTTACATAAATCAAAGGGCTTCTTTCCTGTTGTTTTTTTATCAACAACTCAAAACTATGTAATATGTAAAATAGATTTACCTGCTTTTTTCTGATGCTTCTTAATTATTGGTTTGAAACTGACAGCGCTCCAAGTGCAGGTATGCCCAGACACAAATATAAATACATATTTTTAATTCGCGTTTTATATATAAACAAAGACAATTTTAATTAATCTTTCAATGAACAGGTGTTTAACCTTTATTAAAGGGCAATTAAAATTTAATTTTTTAACTAACATATTATATTTATAATTATTTAAATATTACTATTATTATATTGACATTTATAAAATATATAAAAAAAATTTAAATTTTTATCACTTCAAGCAAAATATTTGAAATACCAATGATAACCTGGAGCCTCCTGGGGTAGGCCCAATATCAATTGATCTTACCCTCAATCCGGCGCTGTTTTTAATTTACATCTTTAAAATTAAATTTAATTATGTCAAAAGAATTGAATAAAATAATAAAAGCCTGACACTATTTAACATGACAGCGTTATTTTCTTTGATAAAGAAAAACAATAAAATTTTATTATCCAACCTACAAATCCAAATTGGTTTCCATTACGGAAAGCATAAAATCGCAAAAAGGAAAATAAGTCTTCTATTTAGTTTGGCGAATATCGGGTAGATTCATTCACGGTTTGGTTGGTTTTATATGCAGAGCAGAACAAAGAGAAGTAGAATTTACTAAACTAGGCTGCAAAAGTAACAAGGAACAAAGAGAAAAATTAAAGTTGTCTTTGTAATATAGAATTTTCCGGTCTTTATTATTATGTACCTATTTAAAATTTACCATCTTATAAGTGATAAAGTTTTCAATATTGTTTGCTGGATGAATTGAACTTTGTTTTGAATTACTTTCATCATCTTAAAAAAATTGTGTGACTCCTATAATATTTTTTTTCTCCTCCCACATGGATATTTGTGACAAACACTAAAGTGATTGGATAAGTGGGGCTATTCCGTTTAACTGAACGGATATAATTTCATATCCATTCTAGTTAGGATATGGAACTGACCAATCACAGCGGTCAATTACAAATAAACCAAATTTACACGTTGTAACGTTTACTACACTTAACAAAAGTGAGGTTAAGAATATTCTTCAAAAAGATGCAAACCTGTCATGAATTTTGTTATTTTTTATATTAAAATCAAAACATTTATCCCAGAGCCAATGCATTGACCAATTTTTTCCCAAAGGGGACATTATCAAACTTAGAACTATTACAAAAACTGCAAAATAAAGTTAATAAATGCAGACACAACCACACGTAGAGCCAAGGGGTTCGTTCAACGTTCAAAACATTTTTATATTTTTCTCTGTTATATTAAAAAAAAAACATAAATATAACACTATAGAATAAGACATTACATGATCATAACACCAGAAAATGTATAAATATAATGGGTTTGTTCTCACAGCAGTCACGGACAGTCCACGACAATCATGATTCTACGCAATAGACTCGGATGCAGATTTCTGGGTGTTTGTTTTCAATTATTTTAATTAAGAACGGTGTGCCTGAGGAGAAAAACAAAAATACCATTTTTATGCAGAATTGACCAGGCTAATCCGAAATAATATCCACATGGAGAAATATCAGTCCCACGTCCCACTTTTTTTCTAAAAAATATATAACCGCTTTTTCATTTAAAGTTTTAAAAATTATTCTATTGGCGATTACGCTGAAACGAACGGAGATATCGAGCTGCGGTTCAAATATTTTTTCTAACAAATTTCATCTACTTTTCGATTATGGTATCACAATTATACCGTATGATTTATTTTTTCGGAGTAAAATCAAAAAATGTTTTATTATTACAAATTGCGCCCTCTAACATTTTTTTTGAGAACTATTATGGACAACTAAATACGATTGGTGAAGGTGCATACATTTCTCTTTCAAACAGTTTTTAGTTTGCAAAAATCGGATAAGTCGTTTATAAGTTTTAAATGATTACACTTTTAACAGCTTTTCCACCCCCCTCCCCTCCCCGCCGGGCCGGTGGCCATCCATAATGGGACACCCGGTATATTAGATAACATTATGTGTATTTCTTCTAGTGGTTTTTCTTGCTCGGTATATGTCACTTACTTTAAATCAGTTTTAAACTTTTGCTCATTATTTATCGGCTTTAAAATTTTAAGCTTAAACCGTACGCCCGTGACCGACCCAAAGCGAGTGATTTTAATAATGATCCTCTAACCCTTGCATTAATCAAACCTCAACCGCGACCAATTATCCAGGGAACTGACTGGCGAGCGTTAACTCGGCTCAGCTTTCCAACAATTCCGAAATTTATTACTTTGCGGACCGGTAAGTGTCAAAAATTTGCGTCCGAAAACTAAAATGTTGTTTAAATTTATTTACAGACATAAATTTATTGCCATTTTACATTGAAATTTTTTTTTTTGTACATGTTATATAACTATAACCTTTGAATTTCAATATTTAAAGAACGACGAATCAGTGCAAAAATGTGGCAACCGTTTTTGGAGACGAACTAATGTTTGTCTCTATTTTCGATCGAGTTCAGACACAAGATATTGTATTATTTTACGCAATAAAAGACGGCGCGCTCCGAAGTTACGTCGGTTCTTACGTAGCGAATGAATCATAGTGCACCTATTTATTCGGCTTTCTTTAAATGTTGAAATTCAAAGCTATAACTGATTCAGTCATTGAATATTTACTCTTTTGAGACCTAATTTTCGGAATCGAGGAACAGCTTTCTCATGAGATAAATGGGCGGAGTTAGTTTGAGACCTTCAAAATCGTATGTGACACTGACCAGGAAGCGAATTATCTTATGAGAAGGCTGTTCCTCGAATTCGAGAATTATCCCTCTGGTAAAATGTAAAATACTTTGTACAATCTATAGTCTATTTCAGAAAGGTGTAGAGTAATATAATGGGAAATTTCTTCCAGTTCGCCTCAATTCCGGTGTCGGCCATAGTCGCACGTGAATGTTGTGCATTAAATTATTTATGATTACTAACCAAAAATTTTAGGGAATTAGGTTAACGGGTATTAAGATAAAATAGTATTATTTGTAATATTAAAATGTCAAGTAATTGCGTAATTCAATTCGGGAGATTACCACGAGGACATGAATTTAAATGTTTTTGCGGACTATTTTGGTGAAATGATAAAATATCTTCCAGCTAATTCATTAGTAGTTATGGATAACGCAAGCTATCATTCACGACGCACAGAGAAGACTCCAACTTCGTCTTGGAGAAAACAAGAAATTATCGATTGGTTAACCACCAAAAGTATTTAATTTAAAGATAATTTGATAAACAAAGAACTATTAGCTATAGCAAATTTACACAAACATCGTTTTATGAAATATGCCGTGGACGATATAGCTGAAAAATATAGTGTAACTGTGCTGCGCACACAGCCATATTATTGCAAACTAGATCCTATAGAACTTATATAGGCGCAAGTGAAAGGATTTGTAGCAAAACACAACAAGACATTAGAAGGAAAGACGTTAAGCTACTGTTTGATCAAGCCATTCAGGAAGTGACACCAGAGAACTAGCGAAAAGCAGTCCATCATGTCATTAAAGAAGAGGAGAAAATGTGGGATCTTGACCACCTAATCGACCGGACCGTCGTTTAGAATTTAATTTCTGTATAATGTATTTTTTGTATATTGTATTTTTTTAATAATGTTGGTGAATAGATAACATTAGACAAAACTCATAAATTTACTCAAACCCGGGTTGTTCTACCTGCACTTGAAGAAAATAAAGAATTTTGCAATGAAATCAATGCAAAATTATGAAAGTGGCCTAAATATTCGTTGGGTCACTCAGTAGTTCCTTTGCATATCTAGGCTTTTATTACTCGACACCTTTCTGAAATAGACTATATTTAATTTAATTTACCAAGGACAAAATATTAAATGAACTTCAAACCGCGGTTGTGGCTCAGAGGTTGAGCTACTGGCATTCGACCACGGCGACCCGGGTTCGATTCCCGGAGTGGGCATACGTACAATAAAAAAAGTATGTCCGAAATTAAGTGGATTTAAGAATGCAGGGAAGAGTGTAAAATGTATCATCTTCCAATCCACCCCATTCACGCTGGTAACCAGGCCGGATGAGATCGGATATCTCGTGGGGTGTGGAAGAAGGTACACACTCCCCAATCGGTAGGTCATGCAATGGCAATAAACCAAGGGTCGATAGCCCTTGGGGGTGTCGCATGACTGAGGATCGTGGTTCGGAACCCACGTTAAACTGTAGGTCCCCTCGGGAATGGCCCTGGCAGCGAACGAAGAGGAAAAAAGCCTAATTCGAAAGAAGGGCAGAACGGCAAATGAACTTCAGACATTTTTTACCCAATCTACTAGATTCATTATTATGGAATAATGATCATATTTCTTTAAGGTCAACAACACTTTTGATGTTATTACTATTTACACACAAAAGTTTTCCCATATAAAAAGTATTCAGTCTTACCATAATGGAATTAATTTAAAATTCTAAAATGGATACGTTAGCAGATAAGACAACCGAAGTTCGGTGGAGCGGAACAACGTCTATAAAGCACAAGAAATATTTTTAAGACGAAGCTTTTGTTCCCTTGATGCGGCTTACAACTTTGTAATTTGTTTTATTTAGGGCTCACTTATTAAGGAAAGGAGAGATTTAAAAGACTTTTAATAAGTGCAAGGCTGGGGTAAGCGCAGACTTATATAATAACCTCACTGGCAATTGTAAAATTACTTGTTTTTATTAGGTAAAAGGTCTGTGGGTGTAGTTTAAAAAAAAAATTATTACTTATGAGTAGTTAATAAATAAAAAACAATACCTTTAACGTTGGATAATACCATTGTATGCAGTTTCACTGTTTATATAGATTTAGCTTCTGCAATTTTTTTTTTAAGAGAAAGGGAGTATGCGCGTATGCTTGCGTTAATGTGTTTCTAAAAAAAACAGCGTCTGGCATTTTAATGTTTATGGTTTCATTTCAAAAAAAATACGCTGTGACGTATTTGCAAGAGCGGTTGCGGTTATCTCAGCAAGGGCAAGTTTGGCTTTCTTAACAGTATCAGTGAAAAGTTCAGTACGATAACAGACTCTAATACATAGTGGCGGCTCGCGGTCTTAAGAAATGGTGAAGAGCTAGGTATAGTGCGGGTACTTAAACAAACATTGACTAAAAACCCTTGTAACAAAACGTCTCTCTTATCCTCATCTGTCCAACGACTCAATGGAGTGTCCAACAAATTACAAACTATGCCATTAATTGGGTTCATTTTCAAAACACACAACTAAGTAGGTACGTACACTACTGAATTAACTGAAACTTTAATTACACAGTAAATTACGTAAAAACGATATCTATAACCGTAAGTTTTGCGAAGCCCCAAAATATTAGGCGAACCAATGCTAAAACAATGGTGCATACGATTAATCTATTTTTAAATTGCCCTTCATCATAATGCTAATTGTTACATTTCTTGCTATTTGCGTGACTCACGTCACGTTACCATAGCAACGGTGAATATCAAAGCCATGTTGGACGTTGGTTCTTCACTTGCTTTGGGCTAACGGACACGGTCGGCTGGGGCGCGCCAAAATGCACGAGTGTTTATAATTATTGTCCATCGGAGTTAATCGTTGCCCTATTATGCAGGGAGTTTGAAATTCATAAAGATAGAACAAGGTCAAAACCCTAAGAGAAAGTTCCCAGTGGGGGCCCCCACTGCTGTGAGAAGATAACAGTATACTTTCTTCGTTACAACCGTAAAATCTTGTTATCTTACTGATGGTAAATTTTTAATAACAAAAACAATAAACCTCTCCGCACCACTAAAATTTTAAATGAAAAAATCCCATTTTCTGGCTGCTCAATAAAACTCCGGCATAATAACACACCAAAGAGCAGTAAATTCGATCTAAAGCTCGTTTGATTGTATATTTTCGTCGTTCTGATCAGAATATTGGAGTTTACGATATTACGACGCCATAAAAACGCAAAAATCTACGTTATAAAAACCTTAAAGGAACAATAATTCTTAAGTTGACTGCATAAACATAAAATATTACGTTTCTTTGGCCTCATTTAAAAAGCGCGAATGCTTCTTAATTTTGTCAAGGTAGGAAACTTGAAGATAATTTAAAATGTGTTATTTGATGACAACACTTTTAAATTTTTAAAGCTTAGAAATTCCTAAAACCACATTTTAAATTTCAGGTCCGTATTTAGAAAAATTGACTTGACCGTGGCATCCAATGATACCCTAATGACATGCCATATTGTTGGCTATGAAAAATTTAATTTTGTTTTTTCCTTCCGCAAAAAATTGAAAAACAAAACTGAAAATTTCTTTTTGTTTGGGATATCTCTAAAGGTTTTCGGAATATTTACAATTTCCTTTCACCCCATTATTAAGCCCCAAAATACGCATCAATTTAACCATCTTAGTATTCCGTATCGTTTTCGAGATCTCCAGGTACGTACACGAATTTGTAGCACCCTGTATACTGTTAAAACAGGACCGGCCCGACGCCGACGTGAAATAAAGTTCAAAAGACATTTAAAAATATTTTTCTGCAACATGTTTTTAGATGAGGATTTATGGGTTTAAATATAATAAGTAATTTTCATAACACCCCGTATTCAAATTATTATGTACCATACAGCCGAGGGGATAGTTGTTTGAATTACATATTGTTCTTTTTTGTCAGCAAAAAACAAAAGATAATTTATCAAATCTTTTATAATTTTTTTTGTCGAGGCCCGTCGGTACGCCGGATTTACTTAGGCCAGGTTTCGCCCATTGTGCTTACCCTGTTTGGTTCTTACACCCACTCCGTGATCCCAGTTCCTTGCACTAGGTTGTGTAGGTTAACTGGGGAGAGGGTAAGGATGTCCTCTGGTTCCAGTTTTGGTTGCCCGAGTATTTGTTGCCTCTTCCGAACCAGTGACTCGCAATGGCAAACTATGGGCTGTACAGTTTCCCTGTCTTGTCCGCATAATCTGCAGTCAAGGTATCCATTGAATAGTTACATTCTGTGCAGATGGTTCTTGACAGCCATGTGTCATGTCAGAATTCCTGTAATGGTTCTCAGCTAATTCCTGTTCATTTGAAGCAACTGTTTCGTAAGTCTTGGGTCTGGATCCCCAATGAAGCTTTTGCTGTGGTGTAATCCATGTCTGTTGTTCCAGTAGATTTTGTGTTCACTCCTGATCCATCTTTTTATGGCATCTCGTACTGTACACCTTGGTACTCCGAGTGGCGGTTTTGGAGACAGCGCCGACCTATCATTCCTCTGTGCTTTGTTCTCACGAACCCGGAAATTTTCCATTAGTTGACAACACTGTTATGAAAATTTCTTTGTGGTGTATTTAAAAGCACTGACCAATCACAGTATATTATATTTACTGAAGCTCTGCCTTCTTTTTCAAGACACTAAATTATATAATTTAAATGCATATGGTACAATTTGTTATTAATTTGTTCAATATAATAAAATCTAGACGCATTTATAATAGATTTATTAATAATGCAACCGGCTGTATGAGCATAAAAAATTAATTTCATGTAGTATCATTTATCAATTGGCTTTCCCACAATTAGCTTAAGGTCTCGATAGCCGAGAAAGTTAGGGCGTTGTACTGCGGATCCAATGGTCGTGAGTCTCGTGAGTTCGAGCCCGGCAACCGGAAAACTTTTTTTTACATTTTTTAGCATAAGGTTTGTAAGTTTGGTCGTAGAAAAAAAAAACTGTTCAACTCGAGTGGATTGTCCATATTGCTCTCGGAAGTTTGAGCACTCCGCCCACGGCGTCGTGCTCACACGTGACATCATATCCACTCTTGTTGTACAAACTACTATTCTCCACGACCATTACTGAATGCAATAATTCCAAAATCATTTTTGATAATAAGTGTAAAAATTCTCGCTCTTGGGTTGGAATATTTATTCTGAAACACTTGCTTCTTATGCGTTTTGAGTGTATTTTCATTCCATAACAAGATACGGAATGAATATTCTGTAATTGATCTAAACGACATAGGTTGCCATGAATTTCGAAACTGTCAATGTCAGCAGACAAATTTTAGTGCAAGTCAAAACATGAGTGAAAAATCGGATGAATCAGGTATGGAATTGGATAATACTCCACCTGAAATTACAAATATTGCGAATAGTATTTTTGGTCATGGAGAAAATATAGTCTGCTACTCGGTTAGAATGAAAATTCGATACTCATGGTTCCTTACGCTCGCGTTCGGAATCTTCCACTCGGATCAAATTTTCATTCATACCTCGTTACAGAATCTACTATTCTGAGCCTTTTCTCGCAAGTTCATCGGCTTTTTCATTTCCTGTAATACCTTCGTGTCCTGGTATCCACTACAGTATTATTTTGTTTACTTTTTACTTTATATAAATGGTGTTTAGAAATTATTATTTTTTTAAATTTAACAAGAATTAGCATATCTTCGGCATACAATACAATATCTAACCATTGTCCATAGATTTTTCTTAGTATTTTTAAGATCCTCATTCTGTTCTATACATTCTTACATAGAGAAATGGAAGACGTGGTAATTATTTTTAACAACTTTCCAAGGAAATTCTTCGTTTATTTTCCTTCGAGTAATAATTTTTAGTCATAAATGTTAAGTAAACCCTAAGTATTTGAGTAGAACTGAAATAAAGAAAGATTAATAAAAGTTTTATAACGTTGTCCATAACTTAGATTTTATTTTGTTAGTGTTTTCTGCGGCACCATTTCGGGATATCTCGAATAAAACCTATGGGTGATTCTATCTTAACCGAACAGTTTTCTTCTGTCGATGTCGGCGAACTATACTAATATTTTACGGCGAACTATACTAATATTTTATTGAATGCTTTGATGACTGGAGGTCCTTCCTTTAATGTTTGCATACTGAATAAGACCCAAAACCAATGATATTTTTATTAAATTCGGTAAGAAGATGTCTCTTACCAGCTATGGTACTACTATTGACATGCCTAACGCGTGGCCGTAAACAGGAACGCATAGCCCTATGACATTACCTTAAGTTGTGGTAGGGCTTTTTTTAAATAGAATTTTTTTTTTTCGAACCACCCAAAATTTCCATACACTATTAAGGCCTTTTTATATCAGATGCAAGTTGCAAGTGCAAGTGGTCGTTTTCAATGGGAATACTTGCAGCAGCTGATCAAAATGTAATTTTTATATTAGCATATAAATCAATATATCAGTAATAACAAAAGAATTTAAAAACAGACATGCAAAAAATTAACCTAGTCTCTGTTCACTCTCTCTTTCATTGTTCTCTCAAAACCTTTTTGAACCCGCCAAAAAAAACTTCAGATTCGTGTTCTACGATCTCAAATGACCTGTAAAATAGTTGAGAATAGTGAAAGAATTGGGTGACTTGCTAATTCCAGTGATTCCCACAATCTTATAATACTATAATTTACCCACCTTTCTTCGTGTATTAAAAGTTTAAGACATTTTGGGAATATCTCTGTTGGCTAAAATGACAGAATAGACAGGATACACTTATTGGTGATAAGTAATATTTGGAGAAGAATCAGCATTTCTTCGGCATACAATACAATATCTAACCATTGTCCATACATTTTACATACTTACAACACTAATTAAACTACAAATAAACCCCGATTTACCGAATTATAATCTAAATTTACAAAAGTCAGTCCATCGGTTTGGCTCGGTTTCGTTCAGACTGCAAATTGGCGCGCTTCATATGCATTGGCTATCGTTGATTGTCGACGTTGTCAAGCTTATGAAAATATAGTTAAACTGAACAATTTTTATTTTTGTTAAAAGGTATTTTTAAAATTTTGTTGGTTTAAAATATACGTAAAATTTGTAATATTACAGACTATTTACATTAACACTTGCCAATTTATATTTATTTTATTCGTTTAATTAAGAGAATTTTTTTGCATGTATCAAAAATAAATGTTTCCTGGCGGATCTGGCAAAAGTGCTTAGATTGATTTCATATTAATCGCGAATGGCAAAGGTAAACAATTTAGGTCCATGTCACGATGACTATTCGAGTTAGTGTTTTTTTTTAAATTTAACCTAGTTCCTTTAGTTAATTTAATGAAATAAACGGTTATACAATTCTAACTAACTAGGTTTGCTAAAGTAAATTTAAAATATAGTTACTTCCATGCTGTTGCCATAAAATTTAGTATTGTTATAGTATACCATATTTTATTATATTGTTAAAATATGACGATATGTATTTAAATATGATAACAATTTTATTTTCTGAAATTTGATAAATATAAAAATAAAAATTGTAGATATAATAATATTGTTTTTCGCAATATTCTATTGTTAAGGAATAACAATACAATTTCTCAGTGGAAGTATGGTAATAACAAGTAATATTATTTTAATTAAAATGTTAGGCCCAAAAAGATATTTTTAAAATTCCTCCCTTTATTTTTCTCTGCTTTAGTAGATTCACCCATTTCACCGGTAAAACCTATACAAAATGTCTTATTTCATTTAAGACGTAGTTTCAAGTCTACGTCGTAAAAAAATAAAATGGGTTAAATAAAGTTCTCTACGTCTTCAAGTACACAAACATATGTGGTATAAAAATAACGGGTTCGTGTTTTATTCGGACATGTTCGATTTAATTAAATTAATAAATACAGAATTTCTCAAGTCGTTCTTGGACCATGTAATAATGAGCAAAAAAACATACACAATCATAAAATGTATGTATAAAAAAAAATTTCGTGGAATAGTTAACCACGGAACTATGAAAACAATTAAATTGGTAAAATTTATTCTTTTAACAATAATTCTGAAACAAAAGAAGATATTGAACTGCCGTTTTTACATTTTTTCTTGCAAACTTAAGCTACTTTTCGATTATGAAGTCTTAATTATACCATATGATTTAAGTTTTTGGGATAAAATAAAAAAAAACTTTTAATAATAATTTTATCAGGAGCCATCGTGCACCAATGGATGTGTTAAGTAAGCTTAAGTTTACTAAAACCAGATAATGCGTATAGAAGTTACAGCTATTTAAATGATTACACTTTCAATAGGTTTCCCCACTCTTATCAAGGCCAATACGTCCTTAAACCAAAATTATCGAGAATTATCTAAGCTTTTTAATAATGTTACGAAAAGTATATATATTTAGAATTTTAATATTTAATTTTCAATTATGTCCCCTTGCGGCGAAATTCGAAACTATTTCCATGATTTTCTCATGGCGAGTTTAATTACGATTTTTTCCCCTAATGAATCACCCTGTATATTTTAACATTGCTAGAACTATAAAAAAAAACCGTCACCTTAAAAACGTATAACTCACGACGCACAGATGGCGGCTTCTTAATAATGCCTCGGAAAATATGATATTTATAAAAATAATTCTTTTTGGATTGAGTTGTTATTTCCATATAAATTCGTAAATAATATCAAATAAACACAGCGGAGCTACTACAAAATACTGCACAAATATCACGCACACAGCCAACGATTCAAAAGCCGATCAACAAATGATTGCGTCAACATGTTCTCTGGCTGATCTACTAAGGAGTCGGTTCTATGTGATAATTCATCAATTTATGTTGTAAAATTACAAACTTGTCTATTTTGGCGGTGATTTTAAGAATTATGTGTAATTTTACCAGTAGGTCGTGTAAATGATTAGCAATTTTACTATTTGCTAAGTATATTAACACGGAAATTACATTTCACGCAAAATATTCTCAAATTTATAATATTACATCCTAATGTAATAACATATGATTTTTATCAAAATAAATGTAGTAAATTTCCTTCAGCATTTTACAGTGTATTTTTATTTGTGTTTTGAATTATTGTGTATATAGTGTGATTTACTAAAATTTACTTACCAATAAGCTGTACGAATCTAAGAGTAATTTATACATAAATAAAATGCGTACCAATTTTACCTTTCTGTTCATTATCTTAAGCGTTCCAGGGTAATACGAGTATTCTAAAATGTATTTTAACCTTACGCATAAATTCCGGTTATTGAAATAATTACAGAGTTTAAAACCGATCATTTTAAAAAGCTATAAAATCGTGAGAAATTTCCATGATCGCCAGTTGTCTGTGAACGATTCCAAATAAAAATAAGCCGTTATTAGTTTACGCGAGGAAAATAATATAATTAGGAAAATACAGGAAAAATCGGATTTCATCATGCAACGCCAATTTAAAATCTATTTGAGGAATAATTTGTTTTCACTTTATACTCTAAACTTGATGTTAATACCAATACAGAGTTTAATAGATATCGGAATAAGTAATAAAAAATATACGCTAACGCAGAACTGTATTGTGTATTTAAAAATAATATTATTAGGGCAGTCCTCACACCGGGAAACTTAAAAGAATCTGTAGTAGCTTGGATATCAGGAGACTGGGCAACCATACTACTCAAGCTACCTTCCATCCTTAATGCCCGTACACACGATCAGGCATGCCTTCGCGCCTACCTGAAGAGGCAGGTCTGCGAGTAAGTCTGATACTACACATTCCGTACACACGTCTCAGTTAGACTGAGAGACATCACTTCATTTTCAAACGATCCGCTTTAATATTAATATGTCGTTAAGCAGTAATAAAGACTTGTGTTTAATTAGCACGGCAATAATTGCATGTGTGGTTAGTGAGGAAAGGGCCAAAAAAGAAAAGAAGTGTAATAAAAGAAAGTGGGTTAAGTCATGGTTACTTAAGAGGAACAAATATACACACATAATTTTATTAAAAGAGCTACAATAATTAGAACCAGATGACTACAGAAATTACATGCGAATGACCGAAGAAGTGTATATGGAACTATTAGATTTGGTATCACCATACATTCAAAAAGAAGATACTGTAATGCGACAATCTATAAGTCCACACGAAAGATTATCATCCACTTTAACATCTATTTTCTCGATATAGTTCTATAAATTCAGTTATTATATTTTTCTCTCTTGTAGTAGCCATAAATATTTATTATACATTATTATTTATTTAGACACAAAACAACAAGTTCAGTGCTAAATAGTTTTTAACTGGTTGAAAATGAAAATTTGGCACGCGCAGTGTATACACGTTAAAACCTGCCTGCGAGCCTGACCAGAAAATCAAGAATCGCCAGATTGCTTCGCTCCGCGCAAAGTGGCCTGAACGCACCATCAGTTCAGCATACACACGATCGCACTTACTCGCGAGCTTGAAACGTTCAGGTAGGCGCGAAGGCATGCCTGATCGTGTGTACGGACATTTACACGGCCGATACTACAGTCATGCAGTCGCGATCTAAAGGCCGCACATAAGTTGTTTCTAATTTATTTTCGCCCCTTCATCTTGTAATTATATACCTGGATGGATGGACTGGGTGACCTAGTCGCCCAAGCTCTTAATATCCACGCTACTACAGTTTCTTTTAAGTTTCCCCGTGTGAGAATTACCTTGAGATATTTTTGAAACTATAATAATCTAAAGCTTATAATGATTGGCGCTACACCGTTTCCGCTCTAAGCAGTGTGCGTATGCGTACTACCGAGCCTAGACCACATATTATATATATATACACTATATTGCCAATACAAGCAGCCGCACGAAGCAAGAATATACCCATCGTGCGATTCAAAATAACCTGAACTTGGGCCCCTGGCGCTTGCGCAGTAGGAAAAAAATTAGGCAACTGACACGATATCTAACAGATCGTAAACAGAACCGGCTCGCCGTTGTTTGTATTTTTATTCGTCTCTATCTTTTGTTTTGGTTCGTTCGTGTGTATTTATAATTTCCAAGTTTTAGGTGTTAATATTTATAAAACTTTACTTTAGACATTTCTTTCTGTTAGTTTGTAAGTTGTTAGTCGTTTCCGTCTTTTTTTACGTTGTATTCGTTTGGATGTTCCGTGTGTGATTGTGGATATTATTTTTAAGTTTTGGGTGCGAATTTAGGTATAAAACTTTACTAGACATTTTGTTATTGTTAGCGACTTGTGTCTCAAGATGGGTAGAAAAAAAGTGCATGATTTTTTTTGCACGAATTGCGATTCAATACCAGGAATAAGGTATTTCAGGTATGTAAAATATTGGCTACTTATTTTTATTTGACCATAAACTGTACACACCCGAAACTAACGGGTGAATTTAAATAAAAGCTTGTAAAAATATTTTGAGAGTGGGTTCTGTCAAATGTTTACATTTAGAAGCAAATTTTCGAGCTGCGCAAACTCAACGGACCCTTATCATCTGCCTACAGGGGTGTCATCATTGAATTATGATACTAGCAATATAGTGTTTGTATATATCATGTGGCCTAAACCGAGCTTTGCATTCTTGCACTGTAAAATTATTTGTAATGTACTTTGTAATAGATAATATTTCGTCTTAAGGCTTCAAGTAAAATTACTAGTACCTACTAAGTGGGTGTGGTTAAAATTAATGGTAAAAGCAGGGGACAGTATAAAAGTTTAGGTTGTTAAATGCCATATTTAATTGACAATTACTTAGTTATAGTTTTAAATTCATGTAAATTTACATTTTTTTTATGGTATATCCAGGGGATTTTTTGTGAAATCTAGCTTTTTTATTTCCCATAAAATTAGTGACGACGAGGCGTTTCTTTTAATATCTGTTAGAGTGCCGTCAAAGTATTCATATCATAGCTTCTTTAATTTTTGCTTCTGTACTGCTATGCATTGTATAATATACTGTACAGTGATTTTAGTTATTGTACAATGTACAGTAATACAGTTGTTTTCGTTTTTAATTTATACTCCACTTTAAATAGCGCATAACCCAGAGAATACTTTTTACGTGGGTTGGGGTGCTAATATAGTTAAAAGCACCCGTACACTATCAAATTTAACTTTACCTTGAGCCCTCTGCACGGTTTTCCAGTTAAGTTTATCTAAATTCCGAGTCGTACAAATCATAATTTACTTTAACAACCCCGCACGGTCACAAATGCTCTTTATTGTGTGATAATGGCGTCCATTAACCGACTTTGTGCCTCTCGTATACGAAGTAAATTTTCTCAAAGAGATTTTAATAAGAATTATGATTTTGTTTTGCGATAACAAGCCTGAAATGCTCTAAATAGGCCTATAATGGCGTCGTTAACGGAGATATAGGATATTAAACAATTTTTTTGTATGATTAAGAATATCTTTATTTCGGTATATGACTGAACAAATGGTTATTTATGTGGAAACATAGATTATCTTTCTAATCAACGCTATAGGATTAACCGAAACAAAATAATTGAATATTAACTCGTACATGAAATTTTTTTTTTTTATTATGTTAAAAAATTATAAATTTTATTGTTGAAGACAATGATGTTTCTTGAATTATAGATTAGGCATTGTCTTTACTTGTTTTACATGACCACGTTTCCACTGGTAAGTATCTCCAGGTGAATACTACATGTACATATTATGTACAGTAACTACAGCTCTATTTATACTACACCGAGAAAAATGAATTATAGCCATTATAAGAATTCTTATGGCCATTATAAGAATATTTAATCCTATTTGAGACAGCAATACGAGCTAATACCAGTTATACACCAGATATTGCTAGGACCAGTGCGTAAGGATAACTAAAATAGGTTATACTGTTTATATGAAACGGATGGTACCCATGAAGGTTTGTTCTATAGCGACTATAAAACGGACTTTTATGGGTATATACATTAGTTAATAGTAGATTCTGTAACGAGGTTGGAATGAAAATTTGATCCGAGTAAAAGATTCCTAACGCGAGCGTGAGGAACCACGAGTATCGTATTTTCATTCTAACCGAGTAGCAGACTATATTTTCTCCACGACCAAAAATACTATTCGCAATATTTGTAATTTCAGGTGGAGTATTATCCAGTTCCATATCTGATTCATCCGATTTTTCACTCATATTTTGACTTGCACTAAAATTTGTCTGCTGACATTGACAGTTTCGAAATTCATGGCAACCTATGTCGTTTAGATCAATTACAGAATATTCATTCCGTATCTTGTTATGGAATGAAAATACACGCAAAACGCATAAGAAGCAAGTGTTTCAGAATAAATATTCCAACTCAAGAGCGAGAATTTTTACATTCTATTATCAAAAATGATTTTGGAATTATTGCATTGCAGTAATGGTCGTGGAGAAAAACTATTATACTGTTTATTTGACACGAATTATAACCATAATGGTTTGTTCTATAGCTCTATAACCAGTAAACACAGTTGAAAAAGAGTATAATCCAGTTTTATAACCAGTATAAAATTGTTTAGCTGCCAATATAAAACGTTTTTATACTGTTTGCCAATTCAAATTTTGCGCTTGCGCAGTCCCAATATTAATTTTTTATAAATTTATCGGTCACTTATCTTTTTACGCAAACTCCAAGCAACAAGCGAAATTTTGGATGATTGTATGTTTTAAGACCAAAAAATAATAAAGTTAAAGAAATGATATTTTACTATATTTATATTGGTATTGACAAATTTTATTTTTTGATTTTACCATGTAACTACTGCTATTTTTTGCTTTAAAACATGTGCTATCGTATATCCAGAATTTAAAATAAACAGATAAATGGCCGATACCTAATATAAAAAATAGTAAATAATAAAAATAGGTTAACATTTTAAAGGTATTTATTTAACTAAAAAAAAACAAATAAGGGTTATTACTCTCAACACTTTCTAATCAAGAAACAACGAAAAATCTGAGATCATAAACACAGCTCTTAGGTTACAAAATACTGATAATTTTACACCACCACAAATAAAGCTTAATAATAACCTCACAACACTGTTTACAAAAAACAACAAACATCTGAGACAACCCGCACAGCCGAACAAATGCAAATGGCATCGTAAAACACGTCTTGATACGTCGAAGTCTCCCCCACTCTTGCCAATTAAAAGTATGTTGCATAAGGGTAAATAAATGTTTAATATCAAATAATAATTTAATAAATACCCCTAAAAAAGCGTTTTATTGTTGGTATAATCTTTATGTTGTATAAAACCATTTTTATTTCCAAAGAGAATGTTTTATTAAAATACATTCTTACAATTCTGGGCTTATATTCACAATTATTTCGTTTTATTGTCCATATAAATAAAGAGGTAGCAATTCTGTATGCTGTTCGTTAGTTAACTTTTTTTCTATAGTAATAGATTGTTTAATAGTGATTATTAAAAATGTTGCTACTGGTATAAGACTATTCTTAACAATTCTGTTTAATTAGTCGATTTTGCTCTGTGTAGCTAGATGCACTGGAGCATAACTGAGATGGGCGCAGTCATGCGTTTGGTTTGTGCTCGGTTGTGTTCTTACATCGGTTTGCACCGCTATCCCTTAAATTTTCATCGTAATTAGCTTTAAACCAGTGTCACTTATCGAAATCTTACCAAGTATGAGGAACGTTTGGCAACAATGTAAAAAATTGAATTCTTCTTCTTATTCTTGTGAGCTACGCTGGCCAAAATTACATTTTTTACTTAAGGGGGGGGGGGGGGGTCGTGTCGTTTACATCCTTAACCTAAGTTTTTAGTTAGCTTTGTCAGATTTTGTGCTAGTTCATTTAATTTTTTCCTATAGTTCCGGCCTCTAGTTTTTTATCAGTTTATACATAATGAGCAAAGGCTATAATAAATGAGGTCCAAACTTTACAGTTCGACATTCATTAATTTTAGATCCGTATTTTCTAGAACTTAAAAACCAAAACTGAAACTTGAAGAAATAGTCCATACTTAAAGTGGAGTGGAAATTCAGAAGGAAAGAAATAAGAACACAAAGTCTTCCTCCACTATTATATTAAATTAAAGAATCTCGTATGTTCAGAGAAACTTTTTATCTCTACATGTTTCGAATGCAGAAGCATTCATCTTCAGGAGAATGAATGAAAAAAGAAGAAACTAATAGATATCACCTTAACGGAGCATCAAAATAGTAAGTTCAATAAATAGAACTGTGAGAAAACTAATACACACGTGGTATTGTAACAATAAAAAATATATGGGGTTCAGGCTCATGGCACTGTAAAAGTTTATAATAATATGCAGAATAAAAAATATAACATCTCTGTCTGAGAAGAATGGTTGGAAAAATGTGGAAAAGAAGTTAATAATTAATCGAGAAATTGAAGGTTGGTCATAACAGAAAACTGAAGTGTGAGGAAGATGAAATTATAAATTATGTTAAAATATTTGGGTTATTGTTTAAAGTGGCAGTTCTGACAAGGTTCGTCAGATGAATACCTGAAAAAGAGAGATTTCTTTTAGGTTACATCGAATGGACAAAAATTGTGAAAACTTACCACATGTCGATTTATTACTTAAGAAGAAAAAAATTGGAAAATGTAGATTTTGCTAATTTTATTTAGCATTTTGTAGAATAAAGAACTTTTTTTTCCAAAAATTTTATGGATTAAATAAAATTAGGCACGATCGCCACCACGTTTCCAAAAAGATAAATTTGGTGACAGTTTACATGTCTGAAGTTAGGTGAGAACACAGAGAAAAAATTGTTAAGCTAAAGGCTAAAACAAAGAAAAGTAGGTTGTATGAAATTTGAATATCACAGAGAAAATATAGGATCGCTTAAAATTTCAAAGCTCAGTCAAGGTTTACAAAAGATATCTGATTACATAACCCATGGCTCCTATATTCTGCCTACTTATCTTGGGTTATGTAATCAGATATCTTTTGTAAACCTTGACTGAGCTTTGAAATTTTAAGCGATCCTATATTTTCTCTGTGATATTCAAATTTCATACAACCTACTTTTCTTTGTTTTAGCCTTCAGCTTAACAATTTTTTCTCTGTGTTCTCACCTAACTTCAGACATGTAAACTGTCACCAAATTTATCTTTTTGGAAACGTGGTGGCGATCGTGCCTAATTTTATTTAATCCATAAGATTTTTTGAAAAAAAAGTTCTTTATTCTACAAAATGCTAAATAAAATTAGCAAAATCTACATTTTCCAATTTTTTTATTCTTAAGTAATAAATCGACATGTGGTAAGTTTTCACAATTTTTGTCCATTCGATGTAACCTAAAAGAAATCTCTCTTTTTCAGGTATTCATCTGACGAACCTTGTCAGAACTGCCACTTTAAACAATAACCCAAATATTTTAACATAATTTATAATTTCATCTTCCTCACACTTCAGTTTTCTAGTGTCTGTTTAAAGGTTGGAGACAATGACGTTTCTTGAACGGCAGTAGAGTTTTGGACTTGCATTGTCTTTATTTGTTTAGAATCACTACGTTTCAACTGGTAAGCATCTCCAGTCGTCTTCAGGTGAATACTGAATAAGTACGGTAACTACAGCTCTATTTATACTAGGCAGGTGCTGTGACGCATGATTAGTGGGTGGAGTCATGCGTGTTGCTAGGTGATGACGCATAACTGGATGAGTCATGCTTGATGAGTCATGCTCGATGACGTCATGCTCGATGACGTCATGCGTCTAACTCTTGGGTGGTCTTATTCTAAGATTACATTTACTTAACAAGGGTTTCCAGACGTTTCTCATATCTAATGAAGGCTTACTAAAGCAACCTGGATTTTGGTGTATGGTCGCAGCTTCCTTAAACTTCCTCTTCCTCCAGTGCGGTTCTTTTTGCAGAATTTCCGCTTTTGTCCACATGATATGATGGCCGTGCGTCCAGGCGTGGTCAGCTGCACCTGATTTTTCGGTCTCTCCTTTTTGGGTGTTATTTCTATGTTCTTTAATCCTTACTTCTAGTGGTCTTAGTGTCTCACCAATGTAAGATTGGCCGCATTCGCAGGGAATCTGGTAGACACAATTTTTCTTGTCTTTCTGGCTTGCTGGTTTCGTCTTCGTTAGGTGGCTTCTTAAAGTGTCTCTAGAGCTGAATACTGTGTTGATGTTGTATCGTTGTCCTAGTCTTCTTATTTTCTCGGATACTCCTTTGACATACGGAATATTGAGTATTGGTTGTATCTCTTTCTCTGCTTTACGTGTGTTTGGCCGATTCTTGCGATTTTCCAATATTGTGTCAATCAATTTCATGGGGTAGCCATTCTTGTTGAGGTCGGTCTTGATGTGGTTAGTTTCTCTTTTGAGAGCTTCGTTTGAGTTGCAGAGATGCCACCTGCGACAAAGTAAGAACAGCTCAACAAAATATTCATGAAAAGAAATTGCGAAAGCATGTTAGTCAAAATCCACCAACAACGCAACCCCATAATCAAAGAACCATCGTCAACATTTCATCTAGAGAATTAACACCCATAGAAGAATCCCTAATGGCTAAGGGTTTAAACTTTACTATTGCTCCAAAAGAGATACCAATATTGGACATTATTAGCGCCGCCGACTCAACAACCATAGGAGAAACACAAGCGGAAGAATTTAGATGGAAGGTTAGAAATATTCTAGAAAAATCAAGGCCTCCAAAACGAAACATCGGTAAGGAAGAAACAATCGCTCTCACAAAACTTCGTAAGGATCCTAATATCAAGATTCTACCAGCCGACAAAGGAAACGCAACTGTCATCATGGATGTTCAGACATACGACCAAAAAATCGAGGAAGTTGTGCAAAAAGGAAACTACACCCTTATTTCCAAAGATCCGACCGGCACAATCGAGGGAAGAGTCTACCGAACACTTAAGAAATTTGAGCGGTACATACCAGAAAAGACGCGGAGACGCCTGACACCACACCACAGTAAATCACCACACCTCTATGGCCTGCCAAAAATACACAAACATAACATGCCTCTGAGACCAATTACAAGCTCCCGTAACTCCCCTACATATGAACTAGGTAAATTTTTACTTCCCCTACTCCAACCACTTCAAGGAAACAGTACGTCATTTGTAAAGAACTCGCAACACTTTGCACAAATAATAGGAGAAAAGGAAGTACAACCAGGAGACCAATTGGTCAGCTTTGACGTCGAAAGTCTTTACACCAACGTCCCTATAAAAGACGCACTTAAGGTCATCAGGAGCAGACTTGAGGAAGACCTGACCCTACAGGAAAGAACACCGCTACCTACAAATGCCATCATGGAACTATTGGAATGCTGCCTTAACAATTCTTATTTTCAGGAAAAAGACAGGTTCTTTAGCCAAGAAGACGGACTACCAATGGGCTCATCTCTCTCGCCCATAATCGCCAACATTTATATGGAATGGTTTGAATCCGAAGCAATAAAACAAGCAAAGAAGAAACCAAAAATATGGCTAAGATATGTGGATGACACCTTCATTATTTGGAACGGAAACGAGGACGAACTCAGAGAATTCTTACATCACATTAATAACTTTGCACCGACAATTAAATTCACCATGGAGAAAGAAGAGAACAACCAATTACCTTTTCTAGACGTCAACGTAGAGAAAAATGGCAACACCTTCCTAACCTCAGTGTACAGAAAACCTACACATACAGGGCAATATCTCAATTATACATCAAACCACTCAAACAACACAAAACATGGCATAGTAAGAAACCTGGTGGATAGAGCAATTACTCTCTGCAACTCAAACGAAGCTCTCAAAAGAGAAACTAACCACATCAAGACCGACCTCAACAAGAATGGCTACCCCATGAAATTGATTGACACAATATTGGAAAATCGCAAGAATCGGCCAAACACACGTAAAGCAGAGAAAGAGATACAACCAATACTCAATATTCCGTATGTCAAAGGAGTATCCGAGAAAATAAGAAGACTAGGACAACGATACAACATCAACACAGTATTCAGCTCTAGAGACACTTTAAGAAGCCACCTAACGAAGACGAAACCAGCAAGCCAGAAAGACAAGAAAAATTGTGTCTACCAGATTCCCTGCGAATGCGGCCAATCTTACATTGGTGAGACACTAAGACCACTAGAAGTAAGGATTAAAGAACATAGAAATAACACCCAAAAAGGAGAGACCGAAAAATCAGGTGCAGCTGACCACGCCTGGACGCACGGCCATCATATCATGTGGACAAAAGCGGAAATTCTGCAAAAAGAACCGCACTGGAGGAAGAGGAAGTTTAAGGAAGCTGCGACCATACACCAAAATCCAGGTTGCTTTAGTAAGCCTTCATTAGATATGAGAAACGTCTGGAAACCCTTGTTAAGTAAATGTAATCTTAGAATAAGACCACCCAAGAGTTAGACGCATGACGTCATCGAGCATGACGTCATCGAGCATGACGTCATCGAGCATGACTCATCAAGCATGACTCATCCAGTTATGCGTCATCACCTAGCAACACGCATGACTCCACCCACTAATCATGCGTCACAGCACCTGCCTAGTATAAATAGAGCTGTAGTTACCGTACTTATTCAGTATTCACCTGAAGACGACTGGAGATGCTTACCAGTTGAAACGTAGTGATTCTAAACAAATAAAGACAATGCAAGTCCAAAACTCTACTGCCGTTCAACTTCAGTTTTCTGTTATGACCAACCTTCAATTTCTCGATTAATTATTAACTTCTTTTCCACATTTTTCCAACCATTCTTCTCAGACAGAGATGTTATATTTTTTATTCTGCATATTATAAACTTTTACAGTGCCATGAGCCTGAACCCCATATATTTTTTATTGTTACAATACCACGTGTGTATTAGTTTTCTCACAGTTCTATTTATTGAACTTACTATTTTGATGCTCCGTTAAGGTGATATCTATTAGTTTCTTCTTTTTTCATTCATTCTCCTGAAGATGAATGCTTCTGCATTCGAAACATGTAGAGATAAAAAGTTTCTCTGAACATACGAGATTCTTTAATTTAATATAATGGTGGAGGAAGACTTTGTGTTCTTATTTCTTTCCTTCCAAAACTGAAAGTTTCGGTTTTTTTCGAAGGTATTCGGAATATTTACAATTTTCTTTCACCAAATTATTAAACCCCAAAATTCGCAACTTTGCCTTAATTTAACCATCTACGTATCTCTTACCATTTTAGATATCTATATATATTTTTTAAATGTTTAAAAAAAATAGACATGTTTTTGTATGACAAATCAGCTTTTCCCTATTAAAAAAAAGCTCTCATTATTGTGTAAAGGGTATCAACTCAAAACCACAAGATAACAAAACAAACCTATTTCCGAGTGTTACTTGCTAATTATCAAATACAATCTCTTTGTAATTGTCTACGGCAAAGCTCGAGTCCTTAAATAATATTGTAGACGACAGTGGAGCGCGGCAATTAGAATAATTCTAATTATCTCCACACAGATTAACTACAGGATAGGTACTGTGCCAGTTATTTAACGGAAATAAACTGAAATGAGTGCTCGCCGAAGAGAGCAATGAGCACGTTATAACTTTAATCAGAACTAAGCTCGTATATGGTCTTTATTGTACCAGGGAGTGTTCCCAAGTTGTTGTTGGCCAAAGGAGTCGAAGTACCTACGTTTCTATCATTCCAGTGGTGTATTTAGGAGGGGAAGCACAGTTAGGTATTTATTTTTAAAGGGAAAAATTAAAGTAAAAATTTTAATTAAAACATTTTTTATGGAACAAGTGTGATAATTTATAATAAAAAAATAGTGCGGGAAGAAACGAGAATTCTTTATTATGAATATACAAAACTCCACTTAAGAAGGAGTGTTTTAAAACCTAAGCATCTTTGCACCAAAAACTGCTCTTAGATCTACGCTCCTAAAATACATGATCTTATGTTAAAATTTTGGATTGACACCAATAAATGTTTTATGGGACATTTTTTGGATGAACACAAAATTTTAATTCATTCACAAGCTGGATTTAGAAAAGGGTATTCAACTGAAACAGCCATCCAGTATGTAGTTGAAAATTGGAAAAGAGATTTGGAAAAAGAAAAATATATTATTGCTGTATTTCTTGATTTTAAAAGAGCTTTTGAAACCATTAATAGGGACATTTTACTTCAAAAATTATTTGAATATGGTATCAGGGGTAAAGTTTATCAATGGATTAAAAATTATTTAAATAATAGGACACAGACAACAAAAATTGGTAATATATTTTCAACAAAAAAATTAAATAACATAGGAGTACCCCAGGGAAGTATTTTGGGTCCTTTATTTTTTATTTTATATATTAATGACATGCCATTAGTATTAAAATTGGCTAAAATTCAAATGTTTGCAGATGATACTCTTATTTATATTAGTGGTAAAAATATTTTGGAAATTTTGGAAGTTTTAAATTCAGAACTTGTTTATTGTCAAATTGGTTAAAAGTAAACAAATTAAAATTAAATGTTTCCAAAACAAAATGTATGGTTATGGGTTTAAATTTGAATTTAACCAATTTAAATATTTTAATTGATGGAGACAGATTGGAAATAGTTAACTCATTTAAATATTTAGGTAAGTATAGTAATTGACTCAAAATATCCAAAATGAAAATTTAATTTCTAAAATTGCGGGAAAAATGAATTACTTTAAAAGAATAAGTTTCAATTTAAAATTTTATTCGAAAAAAATTATTTATAATACTTTAATTTTGCCATATTTTTTATATTGTTCCACAATTTTATTTAACGCTGATGAAGGTGTAATAAACAGATTACAAATTTTACAAAATAAAGCGATGAGAATTTTACTTAATATGGATAGATATACAAAAATTAATATTAGAATGGTTAAATGTAAAAAATTTAATATTATTTTTGGTTTTGATATTTATTTACAAAGTTCAAAATGGAATGTTACCTTCACATTTAAAAGAGTTTACTGTTCTAAATTGTGATTATCATAATTATTTAACGCGAAATAACAATAATTTTTTTCTTAATACTTTTTCAAAAAACATAGCTTATAAATCGGTATTTTATAAAGGGCTTATTGAATTTAATAATTTAAATAAATCAATTAAAACACAAAAAAGCTTAAAATTATTCAAACAGGGTTTAAAAAAATATTTATTAAAACAACAAGAAAAATAAAAATGTTTCAAAAGGTCATTTAAAATTGTATTAAAAAAAAATTAAATAATTATTTAAATGTATTAGTAGCCATGTGCTAAATAAATCTTGTTACTACTACTACTACTACTACCAATATTCATATTTTTAACAAATATAAAAAAAAATTTTAAATGAATTATCAAAAAAAAAAAGAAAAAGAAACCTTTACAAAAACAAATTTAATCGAACCATGCAGAAGGAGAGAGATAGTAATTTAATTTTCGAAATTTGATAGTAGTTGGGTCAATTTTAAACGAAGCTTTTGTTTTCACATATTAGTAAATTCCTTGAGTATGAAACATTTATTTTAAATCGTTAATGTGAAAAGCAAGAATTTCATTACTGACGCAGCCGTACATTATCTCATGTATTAAGAATATCGAGTCGTGTCACAAACCATCGTATCTCGTAGATTAAATACTAATGAATAACGCGGAAAATACATATTCCGTATACTTTAACGTTGTATCTAACACCATTCTAAAATTATAATGAGAATTTATGGAAATGTCATAAGCTTGCTACCCATCTTGACATTTTGAAATGGAAAATTATATTTATTAAGGATATATTACAATGGGTGTAATACATTTTACGCGATGCATCGTACGTTATGAATTAAAGTGGTTTTTGTTTATAAAATCTGTAATTTCGTTTTGTTGTATGTTATAAATAACGAAATTTAAAATTATTACATAAGTATCCAAGGGCATTTCTTGAGGTTAATTATCGTAAAAAATTGAGTAAATAGCAGTCTTTTGATAAGATGTGGCCTAATTGGAAGGAACATTTATATTACACTCTTTAAACTGGCCTAGTATACCATACCAGAATCTTAATTTCCATGACAAGAAAAGGTAGTTAAAATAGCCTTAAGAGGTAACTTACATTATAATCTAATTCAGAAAGATGTAGAGTAATAAAAGCTCATTAGGTATGCAAAGGGACTACTTAGTGACCTAACAACTATTTAAGCCACTTTCATCATTGATTTCATTGCAATTCTTTATTTTCATCAAGTGCAGGTAGTACCACCCGGGTTTGGGTCAATTTATGGGTTTGCCTATTGTTATCCATTCACAAACACTGAAATCGTGTGACAAAGGCGTGCATTATGTATATAGTATTAGGTACACTTATTTTTTTTTAAACATTATAAAAACATACATCCGATCAATCAGGTGGTCAAGATCCCACATTTTCTCCTCTTCTTTAATGAATTACGTGATGGACTGCTTTTTGCCAGTTCTCTGGTGTCACTTCCTTAATTACTTGATGGTGGTAGCTTGACGTCTTTCATTTTGAATGTCGTGTTGTGTCTTGCTACAAATCCTTGCACTTGCGCCCATATAAGTTCTATAGGATTTAGTTCGCACAGATATGGCGGTGTGCGCAGTACAGTTACACTATGTTTTTCAATTATATCTTCCACGGCATATTTTATAAAACGATGTTTTTGTAAATTTGCTATAGCTAATAGTTCCTTCTTTATCAAATTATCTTTTTTCTGTCTTTGGTTAGTTATCATAAATAATTTAATGCACAAAATTTACCTGCCTCTATGGCCGACACCGAAATTGAGCCGAATTGAACCGAATTTCCCATTTTATTACTCTACACCTTTCTGAAATAGACTATAGAGGCCAGCACAGGCCGGGTTTTTATCTCAGGCCTTCATAGTTTTCAAGCCCCAATAATTTTTTTCGTGCTTGACGGGCTTGCGGGAGCGCCGGGCTTGTTAAGCGTGCCGGGCCTGCCGAGCTTGTCGAACCTGCCTGACTGTTCCGTTTTGGTTGACGGCCGCACCGGGCCGCGTCGCAAAAAAAATCTTTTATAAAGGTGTACGGAGTAAGAATCTTACACATAATGTAAATTCCTTGTAACTTTCATTTACATTTTTTACGGTCGGTCTTAAACACGATTGGTGCCAAAACTGCCAATAATATACTGTCATATTCTATTATTATTTCTTAAATAAATGTTTTCCTTAAATTCAGAAAATGTAGAGTGTAAGGAAATAAAAGCCTGCAATATCTCTGGAACAAAACAAACAGGCAATCTTTTGTCTAGAACATGCTTTCCCTGTCGCCTTAAGGGTTGAGAAGACTGTTCCTGACATGCAAATTTTAGGAAAGGAGGATTCCACTTATTTTCTTTTTGTTGCACCGGATTATTTGTTTTACCTGTGTGGAAATTAAAATGTCTCTTGGTAAGTGGGCTGTCTTAAAAGAAAATTGAAAATAGAATTTAACGCAACAATAGGTTTTAATAATATATATATATAAATTATTATTATTATTATTATTATTATTATTATTATTATTATTATTATTATTATTATTATTATTATTAATAATAAACAAAACATTTTGTAAAAAAGAAAATGAATAAAAAATGTTTACTAAAATAAGCATGTGTTGGAGACCTTGACTCCAGATTATGCGGACAAGTTAGGGAAACTGTACAGCGCATAGTTTGCCATTGCGAGTCACTAGATCGGAAGAGGCAATAAATACTCGGGCAAGCAAAACTGCAACCAGAGAACGTCCTTATCCTCTCCCCAGTTGACCTAGACAAACTAGTGCAAGGAACTGGGATCACGGAGTGGGTGCAACAACTAATCACAGTAAGTACAATGGGCCAGACCTGGCCCAAGTAGGGCTCACGGACGGGCCCTCGGAAAAAAATGTGTTCTTTTTCTTAATAATGAGACATATTTTTTGAATATATTATCTTTTAAATCACCTTTAACACGTAAAATTAAAATGTTTCGAAATGATAAAGGTTGTCAAAATGATTATTTATGTATCAATTTACATGATCATTTAACCTCGCATGCTGTATATGAATAATTTATTAATAACAGACATACCTTTTTGTTTTTGTTATGATTATATTGTTACATCCAGTAATAATTGCAAGGAGTATAACAAGTGTCGTTTCTACTCCCACATGGTTATTGGTACCTAGTTTTCTTTACAGTAAAGTGATTGGATAAGTGGGCTATTCCGATTAACTGAACGAATATAATTTCATATCCTTCCTCAGATCCAAAGATTACAAGGCAATCAAATTTACACGTTGTAAATTTTACGCGTCGTATTATGACACCAATTAACAAAAGTAAGGTTAGGAATATACGTCAAATGCAATTAGGGAATCCAAACCACGTGATTCAATATAGCGGTTGGCTGGTAAAAAGCATTGAGTCACCCGTTAAATGTCACCAGCAATATTATTTATATAGTCACGTGCACCAATTACACCGCAGTATTTGCCAGCCAGCCGCCATTTGGACACATCGTTGGATTGCCTAATTCAGATCAAATGTGTTATTTTTTATTTGAATCAAAGCATTTATCCCAGAACCTACACCAATTTTTTCTAAGAAGTGCACGAAATGGTAGGAAATTTGCAAATATAAAAATAAAAATATATTTTCACCGAAAGAGCCTTTTATACCAGCGTGAAGCGCGGCATCGTTTCCTGGCTTGTCTAATTGAAAATGTATGACAAACATTTTAGTATACAGGGTGATTTCTAAGTTATTACTTCTTTTTTAGCTGTGTATAGATGGCATTAAAAAAACAACATTTTGAAATACCTTGTTCAAAAAACTTAACAATATTCGAGATACAGAAGTAAAAATTCTAACTGCAAGCCTGTTCATCAAAACGTAGCCTGCTATACTTTATGTCGTTTTCGTCTTATTAGTCATTCAATTTACGGGTCGGTGGTCAGTTATTTATTTGGCAATTCGCTGCGGTGTGTTTTTCTGAAGCAAGATAATTTGGTGACACGTGAAAATGGTAAAATTTGAAAACAATGATCTATTGTAGATATGGTGTTAATTTACTAATTTAATTATGGTGTCGTCAAAGTGCGGTTGCTGCTTCGAAATTATACGCAGAGCGCTTTCCTTTGCGGGCTCATCCTATACCCAAAAGTTTTCTTAATTTGATTCAACGGGCAAGTTAGGCAGGACCGTGTTTGATCCATAGTGTAATAAATGAATGTAAGTATTTTATTTTTGAATTAAAAAAAAAAGGTATTTGAAAATGTTGTTTATTTTAATGCCTTCTATACACAGCTAAAAAAGAAGTATCAACTTAGGAGTCACCCTGTATAGGTTCGAACTATATCGTCCGCCATACCAAAGATAAATATCGAAATATTACGTTCATACGTTTCCATTAAAATTACAAACGATGTCCCGCTATTATCTTAAAAATCTCCACTGTCGCCGCGCCACTTAATTGTCGTGAAATACGTTGTTATAATATTTTGTATTTGAAAATAGAAATTTTATTGCCATCGCCAGACGCAGGTAAAATATGCCCGATGCGATGGAAATGCAGTATTGCTTCGTGATGACTCATCGACTATTGGTTGCTCTTAAATTTTCAATTAGACAAGCCAGGCAACGATGCCGCGTTTCACGCTGGTATGTAAGGCTCTTAATGCAGCAATCTATCTTCTAAATCAGCTTTGTTTCCGAATCTCTAAATCATGCGGCAGACAGATATTGGTTAATAGATGCTGACAGAAATTAAAATAGATTCTCCCCAAATTATCAACAGACAAAGTATGCGAAAAATGTTGACGGAATAAAGTCAGTAAAATGAGATAAACCATATATATATAATTTCTAAATCTTAAAGAATTGCGTCACATAGATAACAAAAAAGTTAACGCCCCGAAAATAAGCTGAAATGCATGTAAATTGGCAAGGACACAAACGAACCGACAAGCAAGTAACCCCATCTTCTTGTACCGCGTGGAGTAAGTCCCACCCACTCCTAAACCTTTCCCACGATGATTTCTAACCCTCTACGAGTCATTATGACATAATATGCAACGATGTGCCTGAGTAATTAAAGATGGTTTTTTCGTACCGTTTTTCCAGTGAAACAAGCATACATTTTAACAAATTAGCAATAAAAAAACTACTACCGTTAAATCACAAGCAAATAGCACTCTCTCATGGCGGTAATAGATTGCTGGAACCTGCCACATAATCCAAAATAAGAAACCAGATTATTCTTACCTGGGCTAACATCAGCCCCAGCGCAGCTTACCTCGTTGTTGTGTCCTGGTTACATTTTCAATTAGACAAGCCAGGCAACGATGCCGCATTTCACGCTGGTATGGAAGGCTCTTAATGCACCAATGTATCTTCCAAATCAGCATTGTTTCCGAAGCTCTAAATCATGCGTCAGACAGATATTGGTTAATAGATGCTGAGAGAAATTAAAATAGATTCTCCCCAAATTATCAAGAGAAAGAAGTATGCGAAAAATGTTGACCGAATAAATGGTTTCTGTACAAAAAACTGTATTAAATTTACGACCTATCACTCAAGGGAAATGTTAGAATTTTTCCGATTTACGACAGCGTGAAAATACGATTTCCACAACCTTTCACCGAATCTCTGGCCTGTTAATTAATTTACGAATTTGAAAACATTTGTTCTCTTTGGTAAATAACTGGGTCATTTGCTCGGATTAAAAGTGATGTTAATCATTGTCGGTTGCCGGCCCGAAGTTAAGCGAAACTTAAAGGTTTTTCCGCTTGGGCGCGCTCCCCGCTTCGTTTAGCAAATGCCCGCCCTTTGTTAATGGTAATCTTACAGGGTGTTTGATCAGGAGCGTACCGAACGTATTCAGTAAGGGGTGGGGAGAGATATCATGTTTAGCCAACTGACGCTATCTATAGCAGTGGCGGTTCCTTGAAGGCGGCAAGGGGCTGAGCCTCCTCAGTAATTCTTGCCCTCCTACACATTTTCTTGGTTTATTACTTCAATAGTAACTATTGATATACAGCAAGCAAATATGTAATATGTTTTTATTCAGATTCTTAATGTATTTCCTTATTTTATATTTTTACACTATTTCATATTTTTTTACAATCTGACAATAGCGCATTTCCTAGAAGCCACATTAATAAGCTCTGATAAACACGAAATTGTGAGAGAGAAATAGTAGTTTACTAGTTTCTAACATTTTAACTACAGTAAGTGGCAACGTCTACTGGCAAGCAGCCTCTGACCAATCACCAGTGTGATCTCTCTCACGTGCGAATAGATCACCTGTTTTTCAACGCCTGCTAACTCGTCTCGTGTGTTGTAAACCAATTTAGCGCTTGCTCTTCTGGTATATCGTAGGTTAAATTTTAGAGTTTTCTCGGTTTTGCCGGGTTTGTGAAGTAGACATCGTATTGAATGAATATTTTATTTAGTTAAGCCGTTTAGTGATACTTTGGATTACCTATAATTTAAAAATGAGTGCCGCCGTCTTTAATTTAGTCTGTAATTTATTATTTAATTAATTACCTTAATTACGATGACAAACTTGTAGTGAAAAACAGACGTCCAGAACCAGAAATAAAAAGCCTCGTAGTAAGGACAGGAAAACAAAACTGTGGCTATATTATTATCAAAATATAATCTATACTATACGAATCAAACTTTAAATAGCATTCGGTACTTTAACTGTTTATGTGAATAGTTCGAAGGAATAAAACCTTTCTTAAAGTTTTAAATTAAAAGTTCTTTATTCAGAGTACAAATTTTCTATGATAATATTTTTTGTTCGACACAAGCCATGAACGATGTTTCAAACTATACTTTTGAGTAAATCTACTTAACGAAGATTAATATCGGGTTGCACAAAGAATTTTGATAATAATTAACTAACCAGCAAGTTTTGCTGTGACATACATGACATTGGCAGAAATAGTTTTCTCACGATCATACTGACAAATATCCAATATTTATTGAAAAATAAATAATTTTTAAACAATGCAAGGTTGCAAGTATTTGCAACAAAGTGTATAATATTTAGGATATAAAACTTTAACTTAAAGAAATAGTCCATACTTAAAGTGGAGTGGATGTTTAGAATTATTAATTAATTGTTATAACAGCGGATGAAGACTTTGAGTTCTTATTTCTTTTCTTCTATATAAAACTTTGTTTTTGCCAGTTATACAGAGTGATTCCTAAGTTGATACTTCTTTTTTAGCTGCGTATAAAAGGCATTAAAATAAACAACTTTTTCAAATACCTTTTTTCAAAAAACTTAAATATAGCCAAAATCCAAGTGCGGACCTGTTAATCAAAACGTAGCCCTTTCCTTTATATTGTTTTTCTCCGTTTTTTGTATGTTTGTGATGCATTTTACGGATCGGTCGTCAGTTATTTATTTTGGCAATCCGCTACGCGGTGTGGTTTTCTAAAGCAAATTAATTTTAATAAATTGGTGAAAATTGTAAAATTTGAAAACAATGAACTAATTATGGTGCTAATTTATTGCGAATGTCGTAAAAGTGCAGTTGTTTCTTCTCTACACCCAGAAGTTTCTTAATGTTATTCAACGGGCAAGTTAGGCAGAACCGTATTTGATTTGTAGTATAATAAATGAATGTAAATACTTTATTTTTGGGTTTTTTGAAAAAAGGTATTGAAAAATTGGTTTATTTTAATGCCTTTTATGCGCAGCTAAAAAAAGGAGTATCAACTTAGGATATCACCCTGTATAATGACTGTATAAACTGGAATGGTTTTATTTCAAATTTTAAGCAATTTTTGACATAAGATAACTAATAATTCGAATTAAGAACTTGTTGGGTTTGAATTAAATACCTCTCTTTGATTTAGTGGAATACTTTTAAAAATTTATTTCTTAAAAATAAAAATAAATATTTTAGTCTCAATGAAACTACATTAATTTTAAAAGAACAATTGAAAGAAACATTTTCAAGGATATTGAAAATCTTGAATAGAGTATCCTTTTTTCTGTGTAAGCGACTAAAACACTTTCAGCGTCTGCCCGTTATTCACTTTTGCACCGTTTCACTTAAACTCCATGGATTATATCCATTAGAAACCGTGAAAATATAAACTAATGTATTTTTTTATATCTCTGACACAATACCATGTTGAAATATCTTATTCAAGGCGACACAGGAACGGTTTTCCTGCGAATGTAAAACGATTTAAAAGCCGAATTCAAATTTAAATTCAACGTTTTGCTATTTATGGCCCGTGGAATAAAAATCGAATGTGTTCGTCAATTGCAATGAAACGTGAGGGGAATCAAATACTAAACAAAGTAAAATTCTAGTTTACAGCTCAATGAGTACAGACAAATCGTCGAGGCTTAGGTTGTTTACACAGGACTATGGGGATATATTAATATTCCAGAAAGAGAGTCAGACGTAAACAGTATTCTTTGTTATAGTGCGGTTACACGCCTATGTAATAAAAATACTTCTTGTTAGTCCATTACCAACCATCCAGCTACAAATGGGCTTCTTGGGAAATGTATGTGGATTTACTAGCCATGATATTCGTCGTTGTTTTTGCGAAAAGGTCTATATCACTTTTTGGCGAAATTAGGTTATATCCATATAAAGATAATGTGCTGGTACTGCTGGTATGTATCATATTTTATGAATAAAAAATTACCCTTAAGCCAATTTTTGATAATAATAACACAGCAGAAATAAATCTAATACGGACCACGGCAGTGGCTCAAAGGTGAGGTACTGGCATTCTAACGTGGTGCAGTGGTGTGCATACAATATAAGCAAAAAAGTATTGCCTACCCTGAAACAATTTTTTTGTATTTTAGTTTTATCCGTGTAATACAACTTTGGCAAGTTATATCTACATTAATATAATAAATAATAATATAGGACCAAAAAATTAATCCTATATCAATTCCACGAACGCATTCTTTGCTTATTTATATCGTAAACTAGATCCCTTTATGAGCATTCCGTAAGACCGTTCTATAAGCAAAGATCCCGCTGTATATTAGCGTTTTATAAAAAAGCAAAAGCACTGCTTTTGTATGAGTGAAAGCAAGCAAGAGAGCCGGTAGGCAGTAGGGTAGAAAGAGATGTAACAAATAAACCCGTCGCAACCTTCGACCTTCCTTCATCTTTCAACCCGGGCGAGAAAAGCACGCGTTTGGTAAATGCATTGGTGTCAATCTTCAACTTTTACCGTAGTTTGGAAAATATTCGCTTTCTCAATATAAAATATGAAACACGAATCTATAAGTTTTATTATTAATTAGTTTAGTAAGGAATAAGGTATCGTAAAATAAGAAGCACTTTTGTGACAATTCAAATAATTTTTGCTGATAGGGTCATAATATTTAATATTCAGTTAGCTTATAATCATATTTCACATAATAATTGACTTCGTTTTTGGTAATATTGTCTTAATCAGGTGGATGATAGATTAAATAGAATTAGTGCTTTCGCTCTTTTGCTAGACTTCGCGCCGTCGGTTTTTGGAAAAAAAAAAGAAATTTGGAGGCGTTAATTGTTACTATTCCGGCTAGCAGCGCTTCTGCAGAACGATCCTTTTCTGGATTAAAAATAATTCATACCTAGTTACGAAACATACAGGGAGAGACACGCTTAAGTGAATTTACAATAATCTCTTTGGAGAGCGACCTTTTGCAGGTTTTAAAACGCAAAACCAATTTTTATGACGATGTTTTAAAAGGATTTTACTTAAAGACCGCCGGCGCCGTGTTGAACTAATTTACAAATAATGCCGTTTTATTCTTCTTCTGCCGGTGTTCTTTCTACAAATTCAAAATCAAGACATTTTGTGAAATTTAGATGCTTGAATGCTGCGGAAAGTAAATTTTTATCTTAAATGCAATTTTTGCCTACCCTGGTTAAAACAGCATTGCACCGAGTTCGATCCCCGGAGTGGGCATACGCATAATAAAAAAAAATTGTCCGAATCTCCCAATCCATCGGTAACCAGGCCGGATAAGATCGGATATCTCGTGAGGTGCGGAAGAAGGTACACACTTCGTAATCGGTAGATCATGCGATGGCAGCAAACCAAGGGTTAATAGCCCTTGGGGGTGTCGCATGACTAAGGATCGTGGTTTGGAACCCACGTTAAGCTGTAGGTCCCCTCGGGAATGGCCCTGGCAGCGAACGAAGAGGAAAAGTTATACAACAAAAACAAAAAAATCTAATACATATAAAAAAATTGCAATTATCGTTTTAAGGGATTATAAATATTGGAAATCTCCATATACAGGGTGTTACAAATTCGACATACCAGCATTGGAATCTCGGAAACCATAAGAGTTAGAGAAACCGTTAAATGGGGGCAAAGTTGTGCAATTTGGTGCTAATTATAATGCCGCTTTAAAAGTTTTCAAATTCCGAATACTTCCGATTTTATTCGAAAAAAACCGAAATTTTGCAAAATCGTTTTTATTTTTTCCTGAGCTCATTTGACTAGCTATTTAAAAATAAATCACACTTTGTCATTTCTACTTTTTCTCCTCTACAAAATGACGTTACTAAACTAAAGATCCACCGTTTCGTCTCCGAGCGGCCATCACCAACTTTACTTTTTTAAATACCTACGGACCTGGATTTTTTTAAACCGATTTTTAAACTCTCCTACCCTCAAAATGTAATGGCGATATTACTTTCTCATAATGATAAATTGACCTTGCTTATTTTTTAAATTCATATTTTTTACACTTCTTGTCAGTCCAGTCCTGGCAAAGAATTACAGTATTAATAAAAAACTTTATTTTATTTAAAACCTTTACAAATAAATTTCATGAAAAAGTTTGTCTAAAGTTCATGTTAGGTATATTTCCATACAGGTTGCATTTGGTAGGATAAGGAGAAGATCGGTTGAAAGGGCTGTCGCCAAAATTGGAAGAAAAATCGATCTTTGTATTGAGCAAAACGGCAATCTCTTTAAACATTTAGAGAATTAGGATTTATAATTAGTAAATTTAGAATTATTGGAAAATTATTATAAAATAAATTATATTACTTATGTATGAATGTTTTAAATAAAATAAAGTTTTTAATTAATATTGTAATTCGTTGCCAGGACCGGACTGACAAGAATTGTAAAAAATATGAATTTAAAAAAATAAGCAAGGACAATTCATCATTATGAGAAAGTAATATCGCCATTACATTTTGAGGTTAGGAGGGTTTAAAAATCGGTTAAGAAAATCCAGGTTCGTATTTAAAAAAGTAAAGTTGGTGATGGCTGCTCGGAGACGAAACGGTGGATCTTTAGTTTAGTAACGTCATTTTGTGGAGGAGAAAAAGTGGCAATGACAAGTGTCGTTTATTTTTAAATAGCTAGTCAAATGAGCTCAGGAAAAAATAAAAACGATTTTGCAAAATTTCGGTTTTTTTCGAATAAAATCGGAAGTATTCGGAATTTGAGAACGTTTAAAGCGGCATTATAATACCGAGCACCGAATTGCACAAGTTTGCCCCCATTTAACCGTTTCTCTAACTCGTATGGTTTCCGAGATTCCAATGCTGGTATGTCGAATTTGTAACACCCTGTATACAGTTTTTTCTTGTTTCATAATAATTTTAAATTCGATTTTTTTAAACTTCCCAATCGTACTTATAGCATTTTTCTTTGTTGCAGGTATTATAACAATAGAAACACAAGTAGCGGATGAATTTAGGCTAGAACATACCAAGTTTACAGAAAACGATAACATAAGGTAACGAAAGTAATAGAAATTAAATTGCTGACTCATCTTCCACAACTAAAGTTGTTAAAAATACTGCTGTCAAATAAAGCCATGTTTGCCCGTCGTTGTCACTAAATTTCTCCAGATTGAAACTCATAATTTGCTTTAGTTTAAATACATTATTTGTGCCAAAAAATTATAGGATTTTGTAATAAATTATGTGTAATAAAATAAACTTAAAAATTATAATATAATTAATTATCTAAACATTGGTGACATACGAGTTGGCACAAAAAGGTAGGATTTTGATTAGTAATTAATCAGTCTTCCAATCCGATCCTTAGAAAATGTTTTTTAAACTGTTGTTCAAAAGTAGAATAGCTTAAGGTTTTTTATATCAGATTGTATTTTATTATTTACTATTGAACTATTAAATTTAAAAGAGGTTTTATATTTTTCTGTACGAAGTATTGGTATTTCTAAATTATTTTGATTTGTAGTATTCATGTTGTGATTAATTCTATATTAAATTTTTTCATATAGATAATCAGGTTTTTAGTAGAAATTGTTATTTTTTTGCAACGTTACCAAACAAAATGCAAAAATCTTAAAATTTTGGAAAAAACATGATAGTACAAAATTACCTGTATTTCTCAATTAGAGTATCGAAAATCGAAAATTTCTTGTAAGTTCTTACGTTTAGGGATAGAAAAAGTGCTCAAATCTTCAAGTAATTAATAATTTGTACAGGGTGTGTTCTGTTGACATCCGAATATAAAAATTTTAAAGTACACTAACTCTGTTTTATTAAATGAAACACCCTATATTTCGGTGACCCCAAAGGTTTTTAGATTACTAAATTGCAAAAGTAAATCGTGGGTTATATCAACGACGAGAAAGCAAAGATAGACCCCGCATCTCATTCAAAAAATTAACTTGCGCCGAGCCACTCACTGTTTATAAGAGGGCGATAGTATGTCTTTACTTTTAAAACATTCTTTATTCATTGACATAATATAAACTATCTACTAGAGCTACTGTGTTAGTGCGTGCTAACCAGGACACAACAACGAGGCAGGGTCTTTGCCCGGTAGAAAATAGCCCTGATTTTTATTTATATCCATATACGGCCGGTTTCAGCAATCTTTTGCCGCCATGAAAGAATTTGTTTTGTTTAACTTTAAGATATTTGTTATTAAGAGGTTACTAATATTGTTAAAATTTATACTTGTTTCACTGTAAAAACGGTACGAAAAAACCAGCTTAATTACTCAGGTACCATGCGTAGCAAAATTTTTTGTCTTATGACCTAAATAAAAGTTAGAAAACTATCGGGATTGGGAGTGGGCGGGACTGATTCCCGTGGTATGGATAATGGGGTTACTGTCTTGTCCGTCTGTTCCAATTTATTTGCATTTGGTTTTTAAAAGTGGGCGTTACCCTTTTTATTATCTATGCACGTTGTTTTTGGATATTGTTATGGATTTTGTATCATTTCTTTCTTATAAGGACTTTATACTTGTTTGATTTTATTTATAGTATGTATATGTAATCAATTTATTTATTTTTTTAGAAATTAATTCTAAGAATTCTTTTTTCTAATTTTAAATTTGGTATAAGAAACTTTAGGAGACACGTTAAAACCTGTTCAAAGTTAGAAATAACTGCTTTTTGTAAGCATATTGTTCAAGAAATACATATAATTGGTAAATATGGATGCAGATACAGGGCCTGGACAGCTACATGATAAAAAGCTAAATTTTGAATTTTAGCAAATAACATTAAATTGATGGAAGTATGAAAGTAAGATTTGATATTTTTTTAAATTTAAAAAAATATTTTTTTTTTGAATTTTTGTTTTAAACTTTGCACACCATCATAAAATTCAAATCTAAACACGTTTTTCAAAATCTTGTACTCTAGTACCAGATTTTTAAGACAAAATATATACTTTTCAATTTTTCAGACAAACGAGTAGTCACGTGACTAATGTCATAACAAGTTTTTAGGTTACCAATCATGCAGAGGCTATCAGCATAAAAGTGTTTTTTAAATTTCAATACATAATAAAAAGTGTTCCATATGGCTCTAACTTTTTGCCGGCCACTGTATAAAGAGGCTTTCTAATACTGAACTTATACACCAGTTAAAAATTCCACCCTGTATAAACTTTTGAGGTTACGCATTATATTACACCTGTTACTCTACTATTTGTCCGTCAGTGCGCTTTACAAAATTAAATATTGTAGACAACAACTTTTCTTTCAAACGAACCTTGAAAACTTTTACAAACTTTTGGGACAATCGAGTTTAATAAATTGAAAGTCCTCGAAAAAAAAATGTCATGCATCCAGTCTTGAGAAAAACGAGAGAACACTGAGAGGCTGTCTGGAATATTGTTAGGCAACTTTGGCGCACTTTCGAAATTAAATTTTCAAATTGAAAAAAGAAAGAAAATAGGTCATTTAGCTAACTTTGAGCAATCCCTACGAAGGTGTGGTTTAGAAAAGGAATATAGATACTTTAGCTTATAGCTACTTAAACCTGGCTTTTTGCAATATTCTTAGCGTATTTCCAAGGACACTATTGAAATTTAGTTAAAAATTGTTGTTTTTTTTTGAAAAAAATGTATGCAACTTATAAAAACAAAATATACCTACCTAACCAAAATCAAGACTTTACTAATGCTACTACTTTAAAAAGATCACGATTTTTTTTTTATAATTACATAAAAATCAGTTATTTACTAAATAATCCTAAAATTCATTCTCCTGTAAAAATACATTCTTTGAATTATAACCCGTTTCTTCTGAACTATCGAATTATACAGGGTATCCCATATAAGGATGCACTCTACAAGGATTGCTACGGTTTCGTATTTTCTTGTGGTTATTGTTGTTAGTAACCCTGGTTACGAATGAAAATTATATACCGGGTCCGCCAACGTGGCGGGGATGGAAGATTAAATCATTATTGAGGAGCTTATCAAAAATACTAAACCAGCATAAGGTATGGACTTAAAAGCGGCATATTTTAAAAATATTTTACATTATACAGGGTGGCTCAAAAAAGTGTGGCGGGTCTGTTCCCGGTTTTAACGGTTTAACATGGTAAATCGGAGGTTGGTTTCTTTGGATAGAGAATAAAAAACTAAGATAGAGAGGTGAAAACCATTTTTCTCTAAGATGAACCGTTCCAATGTTACAGCCTGTCAAAGTCAAAAAATGCCATATTTTAAACGTCAATTACTCAAAAACAATTGAATTTAGACATATGACATTTTATACAAAATATACGTGGAATTGTATAGGGAATTAGAAAATAATATAATATATAGGGTGTTCCATTTAAAAAAATGCAAGTTTAGTCCGCCACACTTTTTTGAGCCACCCTGTATAATGTAAAATATTTTTAAAATATGCCGCTTTTAAGTCCATACCTTATGCTGGTTTAGTAATTTTGATAAGTTCCTCGATAATGATTTAAATTTCCTTCCCCGCTTCGTTGGCGGACCCGGTATAGTAAATTAAGATTTTGGAAAGCAGCAAAAATGCTGGCTAAGAAAGCTGAAAAGTATTAATTCCCTTGGAGAAATTCCGGACCGTTTTTTCCTTATTGCAGCCTTTAATTTGTTAGTGAAATAGAGATTTAAGAAGGCCAACAACCATCCTCTGGCCTTTTTAGTTCGCTTTATTTCTTTACTTTCTTTTCTTGGTTATTGTCTGTTTTTACCCCGGTGAATTGGATTCCGTGCTACCTGTTTTTTTTGTTAAGAAATGGCTGAAATTACAAAAATTGTTGGCTGAAGGACTTCGGTCAATGGCTTGTCTGACAACCTGTGTCAATCCAAAAATATCAAGAAAAAAAACACCTGACTGAAATCACGAATTTCCACCTTGTCCACGTAGAATTGAGAACCGGCACAGGTATCTACCCGTTAATGCAGAGGTACATGTCACCCTTTAATTAACAATAAATTATTATAGTTTAAATAGTATTTCAAATAAAGACATTGTATACATATGTGCTAAGTAGCGGGGTTTTTAAATTTATTAGTGATTAGTATTTTAATATTAATTCAAACTTCACTCATGGTAAAGTTGCTCTGCTTTGCAATTGCTATCATAAAATCATTATATCATATTTAACTTTTGTTGTTTTAGTTCGTGAACTATTGAACTTTTCTGTTTTTTTTTATCATCATTCATCGCTTTTTTTTAACTCGAGGGCTTAAAAACAGGTGGCGCATTACCTACACCACTCTACGGCTACGTTAGTTAGCCCGGGCTGCCGTAAAAAAAAGAAGCGATAGCGACGATGTAAAGCACCTTAATTTTGGGCACGTGAAGCCGTCCATGTCAGGATCTCGTAAAGATACTGAGATTCCAAAGATATTTGAGCAAAACAGAATTTTCGCCATTTTGTTTTTATTTTTTTCTGTTTCTATTTGAACACATATGTTAAACTAAAGGTTACATTCCCATTACCATCTTTTCTCCTCTACAAATTGGTGTAACTAGACCTTTAATCCAACGTTTCGTTTTTTCAAAACCATCATCAACTTTTCTTTTTTAAATGGTCAGGAATTTTTATTTTATTATTTTAAAATTTCTCTCCTTTTTAATTCAATAACGAATTACGTAACACATCTAGCATTGAAATTGTTAAGTGCGAATTAACTTTTATCTAATTTCCTCCTCACAAACACAACTCCTCAAAAACTTTTATATTTTTGAGGAGTTGTGTAATTGTAGTTTTTTTTTTAATACAAATTATGGGACATTATTCAAGAGAAAAACATAAAAGGAACCCTAAATGAAGGTAAAATTCTAACTTGCAAATATAAACGCTCACCCTAGAAGCAAACTTTTATTCACAAATCATAAGCACAGACATTTTCAGGAACAAGCAAATTAACAAAAAATATTATAATAAAGGATGTGTTAAAGCTACCCGGGTGCCAAACCAACCCAACATTTTACGCTACTTTTTTACCTATTCCGTAATTATTAATGGACGCAGTGTATCAAGATTATTACCCCATTCATTAACAACATTACAGATTTTTGCTAATAGACGAAAAAACTTTACTTTTAAACAACTGTTGAAAGCGTCGGAAAAGTTTCAGGACAATTGCGTTAAGCAAATTGAGTCCGGAAAGAAAAAAAAATGTAATTCATCCATTCTCGGGAAATGCGAGAGAATAGCAAGATGCGCTCTAGTAAGTTAGCAGACTTTAAATTGAATTTGTAAGTTGACGAGAGTTTGAATGTGGGACTTTCGACTTATTTCTGCGCTACACATTTTTATTTTTGTTCCTATGATATGTAGGAGGCCAGTAGAAAAGTGTTCTTCTTATAACAATGGAACAAAAGGATTTTCTTCATTTACTTCAACGCCGGCGCCACCTTTATTTCATAAAAAAGGTATGCATGTTGGTCTTCATAATAAGAGTCAATTCTCTCCTTTTTCGATTGGGTTTTTGGATATTCACTGTAAAATGACGTAATTTCAGTGATTTTTAATACAGGGTGACTCCTAAGTTGATACTTCTTTTTTAGCTGTGTATAAAAGGCATTAAAATAAACAACATTTTTAGATACCATTTTTCAAAAAACTCAAAAATAAAGTACTTACATTCATTTAATACACTACGAATTAAATACGGTTCTGCCTAACGTGCCCGTTGAATGACATTAAAAAAACTTCTGGGTGTAGGATAAGCCCGCAAGAAAAAGCGTTTTGCGTATAATCTCGAAGCAGCAGCCGTACTTTGACGAAACTTACCGTAAATTAGCATCATATCTACTAGTTCATTTTTTTTAAATTTTACCATTTTTACATGTCACCAATTTAAAATTAACTTGCCTCAGAAAAACACACCGCAGCGTATTGCCAAATAACTGACCACCGACCCATAAATTGCGTGACAGATAAGACAAAAAACATAAAGTATAGCAGGCTACGTTTTGATGGCCAGGCTCGCACTTATATTTTTTACTTCTGTATCTCACCTATTTTTAAGTTTTTTGACAAAATGTTTATTTTAATGCATTCTAAAAACTACAGCTAAAAAAGAAGTATCAACTTAGGAATCACCCTGTAAAATAATTTTCTATTGGTTGTGCTGGTTATTATACAGGGTGTGTCAATAAGGTGTCGGGCTTTGATAGCACCTAAACTATCAAAGATAGGAAAAAAAGTGTAATATAAAAGTTAAATGGTTTGTTAGGATGCATAACCTAAAAATATTTTAAAATCTACAGGGTGGTCCCAAAAAGTGGTACTGAATGATAAAAAAGAAAATTAAATGGGACACCCAGTATAATTTTCCAGAATATGATTCAATAGAATAAGGACTTTGCAACCATCTTAAAATTTTTGAACTAAAATGCAACGTTGCCAAGTAATTAATTTTTTTCCGAAATTTTAGTAATTTTAAGGGTATCGTAAAAAAATCATAGTAACCTGTGGATTAACCCTAGGCAAATATAATTTACATTGTGGGTACTTTAAGGTACGATATATTGATCGATAACAATGTTTTTTAAATCTCTTATACAGAGCGTTCGGTATAAGTTGGACAATTCGACAGTTTTAAAAATGCTTTATTTCAATTTTTTTAAATAGGAAACTAATTTTTTTAGGCAAAAGGATGTATCTTTCGAAAACCTTACTTTTTTGTTAAACATGTCATATATCTAAATATTATAGTTTTTGAAATATTTTAGGACTTGTCTTAACTTAGGGTAAAAAAGGAAAGTTCTAATTGAATAATTTAGTCAAGATTGCTTTGGAACAGAAAATAAATAATTTTCTTTATCACAGCTGTCATTGCAAAATTATTTCGCTAACATTTTTGTTTAAAATTTAGTGTCCCGAACTAACTTTATCGAAATAGAAAAATATGAGTTATGATAAAGTTCGTTCAGGAAACTAAAATTTAAACAGTAATTAAACACAAAATGTATAAAAATTCAGCAAATAATAGGATCTCAGCATGACGAAAGATCCTAAAACCGTAACGTTAAGGTTAACCCAAATATAATATCCCTTCTAAGATATATTGACAAAATTTGTCTTTCCATTTCAGAGAAATTGTAGCGAGCTTTAGTAAAATATTACTGTAAATACAAACTGTTTGCGTGATTTGAATCGTTTAGGTCTTTCCGGAAGTTATATTTTTTGACGTATAATTTGTTATTCTCTTTGAGGATTTCCTGGGACGTCTTATTTAAACCCTTTGCGTTTGATTCATATGGTTTATTTTAGGTAGGTCTACTGTGTTTTATTTTTAATATTTGATTACTTATTTACTTCATAAAATTTCACGGGAAAAGAGCAACAGTCTTATAAAGATTAAGGTTTCTTAAATCCAGTGGACCTTGGCCCTAAAAATCTAATTGCAACCTAATTTTTGAATACTGGGACTCTTAATTTAAATCTTTAAATAATGTATTCTTGGCTTAGATTACAAAGGATTTGTAGGAAACGTTAAGTTTTAAAACTTTTCCTTCTAAAAGTCCTATTTTATATAGATTATATAGATATAAGGGCTTCAGACGCATATCGTTTTACTTATTTATTTTTGATGAAATTTTAAAGGAAAGCAAGTAAAAAGAATAATATTTTATAGTATTTTTCCAATGTTTCGTTCTTATTAGAACTCATGAGAAAGCCATAACCTGTAAGCGACCCCCCAGTAAAGCGAGACTATGCTTTCAAGGCATTACGGGTTGGCACCGCACAGTGGGTATACTGCAGCGCGAACTTATTTGAATCTACAAATCCGTAGAAAAATTGGGGGATGCGATAAATGTTGCCTATACTGGCCTAACGTGTTTGGTTTATTGTTGCTTCGTCACGACCATCTTTTGGATTGAGTTGATTTCTATGGATGGCGTTACTGGGTTTTCATCGCGTTTTTATTTCTTAAAAATGCCTTGAAAGCATAGTCTCGCTGTACTGGGGGGTCGCTTACAGGTTATGGCTTTCTGATGAGTTCTAATAAGAACGAAACAGCCTGTCATTGTCTACCTGTGCCCCAGGGAACCCATTACCTTTGGCGTCCCTGTGTACTCAATGCAAAAGATAGATGCACTACTTTGTCCGCCTGCCGCTAAAAAACCTTCTTTTCTATTGTTAAATATAGTGTAAAACAGAATATCATACGTTTATGAAGGCAAATATTTTGGGACAAATTAATTACAATAAAAACGATCTAAAAACAAGCTTACAACTACATTAAAAAAGCATCACACACTGACATCGGCTGAATCAAAATCTGAGGAAATTTTCAATGTCCTAGATCAGCTGGCCGATGTCATGTGTCTGGATGTCAATTGTTGAAAATTGAATTTTATCGTTATTTTTTCTCTATATAGTTTCTTGACTTTTTTTCCATTAAGGAATAGCTACACTTTTCTTGTCGAAAATATAAGTCAAGTCAACGAAATACCTTTATTTTCATTTTTCCATAATTTCAGCAACCCATGTTTAATTAATTTTTATTAGTCCCCCGCTTTACGGCAAAATCCAAGACATTATCACCGAGGAAACGTTGCTACTGTCGCTTTGTTTTGTTGCTATTAATATCTGTCATTCTTCAGGGCACTAAACCAATTACGGGATTCAACAAAATGCGAGCGCGAATGATAAATTTGTATCACAGGACGGGCGTCTGAATAGCGCCTGTCGCAAAAACAAATTATAAATTTCTGTGCCAATATAATGCTAACAACGGCGAATTTTCTCTAATTTTATGCGGAAAACGGGGATTAGCTGGTATAGTCCGTGAGCATATGGACCAAATGGAATAAGCTTTTTCACTTTTAATAAATTTGGTACTTTTGGGATTTAAATTATTAAGTATGAGTATAGTAAGTGTTTTTTATAATTACAATTTATAGCAATCATTAATTTTTTTAGTTCATTAAAAAATTGCTCAAATGCCAGCAATTTTAAAATCTTTAAAGACGCAAGATAAATCACGTAGTTGCGATAAACATTCGTATCGGAAAGCTGCAGCTTATCATTCTTGTCCTGTCAGTGTTTGTATTGACCTACATCTGAATTATTATGTAATTTTTACTTATTTTTCATAAAATTGAAACAAAAACTGGAACTATGTGCCAAAATATAAAGTTAGAGAACTTCACGTTTTAAATATCTTCGGCTCTCTAGACTCTTCGACACTCGCGCCATCTTTGAGACCTTATTGAAAATATTTCCGATGTTTTTGGGTTATTGACGATGGGCATTTAACACCGTTTTCAAATATAAACGAAATTTTGGATTTTACAGCATAAAAAATAAAGTAGGTTAGAATTTTTTCACTACTGTCATCAGTCGTCTGCAAAAAAATGTTGGTGTTTTTTTCTGGCATGCACGAGCCCGGTTTTTAGTTATCGAGAATATTGATTTTCAATAATGAATCTCTTGGTTACTATTAATAAGTTTTTGTTATAAAAGACTCTTGTTATTTTAAATGCATATTTTTTTTGTATGTATTTACAATATTAACTTATTATAAAGTAGAGCGTTTAGCGTCCATATAGGTAAATAAAAAGAAAGTGTTTTATCGGCAGGCGGACAAAGTGGTGCATCTATCTTTTGCATTAAAGTACACAGGGACGCTAAAGGTAAGGGGTTCCCTGGGGCACAGGTAGATAATGAACAGGATATTTCGTCCTTATTAGGACTCATCAGAAAGCCAAAACCCGTAGCGACTCCCAGTACAGCGAGACTCTTCTTTCAAGGAATCAACTCAATGCAAAAGATAGTCATCTAACGTGAAAACATAGAACTAAACAAACCAAGTACGGTGGAACAGCAAACACCGGTATAGGAAACTTTTTACGCTGCACTACATTTTTCTACGGGTTTTTGGATTGAAATATAGATCGCGCTGGTGTTGTTCCACCGTACTTTGTTATTTAGTTCTATGTTTTCACGTTAGATGGCTATCTTTTGCATTTAGTTGATTCCTACTGATGGCTTTACTGGGTTTTCATCACATTTTTATTCTTAAAAATGTCTTGAAAGAATAGTCTCGGTGTACTGGGAGTCGCTACGGGTTTTGGCTTTCTGATGAATCCTAATAAGGACGAAACAGCCTGTCATTGTCTACCGTGCCCCAGGGAACCCATTACCTTTGGCGTCCCTGTGTACCTTATTGCAAAAGATAGATTCACCACTTTGTCTGCCTGCCGCTAAAAAACTTTCTTTCTATTAAGTTATTATTGTTATTTCAATCTTTCTGTGTTTTGGTTTATAGTTTCGGTTAGGAAATTGTAAAACAATTTCACAAAAAAATGGACTGTGTTACCAAGGAGCCATCCATCTACCAACCTCGCTACAACTCGATTATCTTTAATGGACGATATCACAGTGTTTTTCAATCTGCATAACGTGTAGTCGATTAAATATCAATTTTATTGTTTTCTCGTTTGTTGTGCACTGTCAGTGGTGCTCGAGCTCGCAAAGAACTAATGCCGGCCTTGTTAATAGGTTTTGCCCCCGAACTAACTTTGATAGTATCTCTACTAATTCCGTTCACAAATTTAAATTATTTTATTTAAATTGCTTTAGTTTCTCTAAATACGCGTCAGTGTAGATATTTCTATGCGGTAGGAAGAAAATGAATGTTCCTTAATATTTTGGGCGTTGTTCGTTCTTATAGGATATTATATTAGGACTAATATTATCTTTACTAATCCCTGTTTGTATATTATGCTTATTTAAATTACTGCCTCGTGGTTTTTTTGTTAGGAAAAAGCTTATTGGCCTTAAACCAATCCTCAGTTCGTGACTATGCCACACACGACACCTTCCTTGTCAGGTTTAGTGAGTACGCTTGGCAGGCGTCGTTCGTAAGGATAACCAGGTGAAATGATCGACAGGCAGAGGATCATTAATGTACACATAACAAAAAACAATGATGCCAGAATCATCTATCTTCCGGATAAGATATAAGTAGCCCGATACTATTAGGGTGAAAGATGTAATTATGTAAGCTTGCGTAGAAGTATGTCGTGCATGACACAATCAAAAGCTTTACTCAGATTACAAAATGTCGTGGCATGATATATTTAATTTTCAAATGAGTCCATTATACCCAAGTATACCTGGGATTGTGCACTTGCCCTGTCAAAAACCAAATTGTATTAAGGTAAAGAGATTGTTATTATAGGAAATAGGCTATGGAAAATCAAATTCCAAAAGTCTTGTTTTGACGAACGGTAACGTTAAATTATCTTCGAATAATGTTTCTATCGCTGTTATAACGCCATCATAGGATTTTGGAGGAGTCAGCAGTAAATGAGATACTCGATCGGTTTCCTCCAATTTTGCACCGGCTGACATTAATTCCGTAATTAGGTCATCAAAGACTGTAAAATGTTTTATTAAGGGCGTAAGGTTATCGAACTTCGAATTACGTGACCAGACTTTTGCATTCATAGATAGCGCCTAAATTACGTAAAACATCTCTTGCACTATTGTCCGACTTTACAAAACTGAGAATCTAATAAATATTCCACAAGAACATTTTTAACCGTGCGTTCTGATTTAATCCATTCATCAGTGAGCGGATCGGGAACCCCCATATCAATCATGTCAAGTTCGGTTAACAAAGCCCGAATTTCACACACCGTATTTATCACCATCAAAGGGTTTAATGTTTCTTTTAACTTTTAAGTTTTCCATATTCACTGCACATATAAACACCCTGTAGTAAGTACACAAAATACAAAATAAAACGCGGCGTACACTGGGTCCATAACCTATAGGAAATAGGCTATAGAAAATCAAATTACATATTGAAGTTTTAAAAACACCTATATGACTTCAAAAATAAAACCACTTGGAAACCACGCCACTATAATACTACTATGTCGTTGTAACAACGAACCTAACAACGCTCTATACATATACATACGTTAATCCTTAAAGACATATTTCACCATCAATGCCGGTGTTCCTCAAGGGTCCATATTGTCGCCTACCCTCTTTTTACTGTATATTAACGACCTTCTAGTAAAAACCCAAAATCCAATTTATAGCTTTGCTGATGACAGCACACTTGTCTCATCTTTTACCTTGACTCCCCAAACATCCGCTGCCGACGCACATCTTCGCAGGCAGCATGAAGTTTTGCGCCTCAACAATGACCTGGAAGAAATTTTGGCTTGGGGTGACAGTCCCCAAGTCGAATTTAATGCTAAGAAAACCCAGGCAGCAGTCTTCTCCAAAAAGGTTAACATTGCAGAACCGGATATAGTCATGGCAGGACACGCAATTCCCCTGGCACCGTCTATTAATTTGCTAGGGGTCAATCTGGGAGGTAATATGTCTTGGCATGATCACGTTGCCGTAATTGCCAAGACAGCTGCACAGAAACTTGGTGTACTTTTCCGCACCAAAAGGTTGTACACACCTCATCAACTTTTGACACTCTACAAAGCCCAGATTCGACCATCATTAGAATATTGCTCTCATGTCTGGAGCTCTGCACCCAAGCACACCCTTCGGCTACTGGATTCCATTCAAAGGAGAGCCTTTCGTCTGATCGGCGACCCCGAGCTGACCAAGACCCTCGATAGCCTGGAGCATCGAGGACAGGTTGGTGATTTGGCTCTCTTTTACAGATATGTCCATGGCAGGTGTTCGACTGACATTGCCCACTTGATTCCACCTAGAGCAATGCAAAACAGAAATAAACGGCGAACCACTGCCGCTCATCCATATGTTGTTCAGCTTAGTACTCCTCGAACTTCATTGTTTAAGAATTCTTTCATCTGGAGAACGTCATCTTTGTGGAATGATTTTCCTGAGGTCGTGTTTCCCAATGAATACAATCTTCAACGTTTCAAGACCAACGTTAATCGCTTTTTTCGCACTCGCACCGCTCCCAGAGCGCCTTAAAGGATTTTTCCTACAGTGCAGGTGTTTTATCATAAAAAAAAAAAAATATTTATGATATGGATATATTTGGTTACACTGTGCCCCGTAAGCATTCGAGACAACAAGGACCCATTGATTAATTGGTTTTGCCTATAGTTGCGTTATATTCTACTAGTTATCATCAAAAGTAGATTAAACTAAGTAAATCTAGCACGACGCTGCGCAACTTTCAAGCTAGTATCCAAATTCTAGCACCCTATCACTCGACCAAACTTTCAAAAACCGATGCAATAACGTGTCAATAAAGAAGGAGGAGCCTTAGTAAATATAAACTTTGATTGTTCAGTTTCATATCCTAACAAGGGTAGATTTGAATTTATACCCTTTCAGTTAACTGATGGTATAGCCCATTTCATTCAGTGTTTGTGAAGAAAACAGAAAATATACATGTGAGAGTAAAAAAAGTAATATCTAACTTTTTGCCTTGTTTGAACATTTTATTTTTTCACCCCAAAATATGAAACGTCTTAATCCACATACAGGCTCAAAATTGATCCCATATTCTCGAGGTTTTTATATTACCCTCTATTTCCAATTTATTTTATATGAGATATGATCGTAATAAATGTTACTTGTCAAAGAAGATTTAACGCTGCTGAATTCTAACAATAAGAAGTGGAACAATGTGGGTTCTTTTAAAATCGGATAAAGATTTTCGAATGTTTCTCACTTTTTCATGTCATACACAAAAGAACTACACTGCCAAGTCCATTAATACGGTTGTCGTATAGTAACCATAGATGATAATTGGATAATATTTTTTTCGTACTATAACTAACAAGATGATTGATTAATTTTTTTAGTGCTAAGTGTTTGTACATTTTATAGAACACATCCATGGTATACATGCAATAATAGCTACAAAAATGGCCATCCTTTTTTTGGCAGTAACTACTCTTCTTTCAATAAACACCTCAGGTGTGTAGAGTATATTTCACGTAAACTTTTAATGGCCGACGATGACATACGATATTTCTGGTAACATTCATTTTATACAACTTAAAGTTTTGTCAGGACCGGACTTCAATTTTTTATTAAAAAGTGTATGTGAAAATAAGATAATTAATTTGTAGTTGTAATTAAATGATAACGCAAGCAAAATTGATTCATTTTCAGGATAAATCGGAAGTGAATTTAAAAGTTTGAATTAGCCAAAAAATTCACACACTTAATTAATTCCTCAAATTTTTAAATCTTTAAATTGTCTCACCCGGTATATTTGATATCAAGAAATATAAATATTACTATGTTATAGTCGTGGAAATAATATATTTTTTACCAGTGAAACTTATGTATATACAGGGCGCTACAAATTCGCGTGCGTGCATGGGGATCTCAAAAACGGTAAGAGATACGAAGATGGTTAAATTGAGGCAAAGTTGCGTATTTTGGGGCTTAATAACTTGGCGAAAGAAAATTCTAAATACTTCGAATGCCTGTGGAGATATCCGAAAAAAACCGAAATTTTCAGTTTTGGTTTTTAATTTTTTCCCCCTTTATTTTTGACTTTGGAAAAAAAAGAAACACTTTTTCATAGCTGTTTTTTATGATCTACAATATGACCTTGTTAATTTTTAAATGCGACGTTTAGTTCTTTGGATACCACCATCAGATCAATTTTTTAAATACGGACCTGGATTTTTTATTACGGTTTTAGGGACTTATAGGCTTTAGAAACCTAATACAATTAAAACATTTTAAGGTTTCGTCATCAAATAACACATCAATATTTAAAATTGTCCCTTTTTACCCATTACGGTCCTGGCAATTATTTTTAGAATTAAATATTAAAATTGCATTACAGGAAGTGAGACGTATGGTTTAAACCAATAATTATTTTAATAAAATTAGTCAGACAGTCAAGGTCAAATATTTCAGCAGGTCAATAAAACGCATAGTTTTTAAAGCATGGGAAGTAATTATATTTTTTATTAATATTTTTATATTATATCTTATCATAAAACTTACTTTATTTCGTATAATTTTGCCCTGAGACCTCAAAATAGAAAAAGGGACAATCATGAATGAAAAAGAGGTACATAGCAGTAGAGTGAAGTTGGAACAAAAATTTGAAGGTTCTAGGGGCAAAACTTTCAGACAGATAATAGTAATCGCTATCTATAACAACTTTTTTTACTGGATAATACATCTAAAAAAAATAGTGAAATCATAAAGAAAAATGAAAACATTTAATAACATTTTAATTTAATACACACTAATACATCACTAATCAACATTAATATTTCTTTTTCCTTGTAATAATATATCCAACTAAAAAAATCTAAAAATATAAAAAAAATTTAAAATAATTTACAGGGCCTTAAGGAAATAAATTGATAATTTTAAATGTATTATTTGATGACGAAACATTAAAATTTTTAAAATGTTTTAATTGTATTAGGTTTCTAAAGTCCCTAAACCCGTAATAAAAAAAACCAGGTCCGTATTTTAAAAAATTAACTTGATGGTGGTATCCAAAGAACGAAACGTCGCATTTAAAAATTAACAAGGCCATATTGTAAATCATAAAAAACAGGCGCCAAAAATTAAAAACTAAAACTGAAAATTGCGGTTTTTTTCGGATATCTCCAGGCATTCGAAATATTTAGAATTTTCGTTTACCAAATTATTAAGCCCCAAAATACGAAACTTTACCTAAATTTTACCATCTTCGTATCTCTTACCGTTTTTGAGATCCCCATGCACGCATTCCAATTTGTAGCACCCTGTATAGTAATTGCCTGTATTGCTGTATTAAAATACATATCATTGCATCAAAAATTACTGGTATTAGTCCTGAATTTTATAAGCGAGGAAATTAACCCGTAACAGATAACCCAGTGACCAATTTGGGAATAAGAACCTTAAAAACTAAAGCGATAAAATTGTTCTTTTATTTATGCACCCGATTCCGAGGAAATAAACTGCTATTTCAAGTCCACCAGTTATCTGTCACAATGATTGAAGCAGCTTTCCGGATATACACGTCGTCGAAGCTATTGCATCGATTAATCACGAGAGGAGAAGCAATTTCGGGGTCTTGCACTTTGCAGGTAATTTGGAAATTGTCCCTAACAGCTGGATTTACTGCGTTTAAATTACACGGATAAAAGATATCTAATGTGATTAGATTACAATAGGATGAATAATACAGGGTTAATTCTAATTTAAAATTTTAAATTCCTTTAAATTGTTGGGGTCACCCTTTTCGCAAGCTATCATTCTATGCTTTGTAAGATCATTATTTTTTTTAAACCCAAAATATTTTATATATTTTTCATGTCATTTCTGAATCTCTTTATTTATTCATATACAGGGTGCTACAAATTCGTGTGCGCACAAGGGGATCTCGAAAACGGTAAGAGATACGAAGATGATTAATTTTAGGCAAAGTTGCGTATTTGGGCGCTTAATACTTTCGTGAAAGAAAATTTTAAATATTTCGAATACCTTCGGAAATATCCGAAAAAAAAACCGAAATTTCTAGTTTTGGTTTTTAATTTTTTGCGCCTTCATTTTTGACTTAGGAAAAAAACAAAATCTACTTTCTTATAGCTGTTCTTTATGTTCTACAATATGGCGTTATTAGTTTTCAAATTCGACGTTTCATTCTTTAGATACCAACCTGATGTCAATTTTTTTTAAATACGGACCTGGAATTTTAAAAATAGTTTTAGTGACTTCTACGCGTTGGAAATTTAATACAACTTAAAGGTTTTTAAAATTTTAACGTTTTGTCATCAAATATCACATCATTAGTATTTCAGATTATTCTTTCTTTAAATTACGGCCCTGGCAATTATTTTTAGGATAACTTAAATATTAAAATCACATTAAATTACAGGTCGTTATGTGGTGTTTAGGCTGTTTATTATTTTAGATTTACCGTAACAATACAATGAGAAATAATTCAATTTTTTATTAGTATTTTATTTATATTAATAATATAAAATATATCTTAAGTTATTTGGTTTTTGCCAGAGACCTAGACTAAAATACTGAAAAGCAGTGTTAGTCTAGTTATGTTTCTGTGGTGCGCTTATGTTTGTTTTAAAAATAATTTCAATATTTTTACTGTTTCAGGTGAAACAGATAACAAAAATAAACAGACAATAAAATATTTGAGACCGAGACTTTTTTCTGATAATATAGTGTTGAAATCTTTTTTTCACAAATCAAAGGATTTTTTAAGAATTCATTGTGGTCGTAGGAAAAGTAGTGTACATTACTAGTGTGAAAGTGATTATTCTAAAACTCGGAGAATTTCCGCACTCGGCTTACGCCTCCTGCTAAATATCTCCTCGTTTAAAAAGTATCACTTTCATCACTTGTTATGTAATATACTATTTTGTGATCTGGGGACATTCATAACGTCGTGGGTTGATAATAGCTTCAAAAAATAGCCTAAAAATAATCCTTTTTGCAAGAAAAATAAAAATGGCAACGTTTATATCGTATATGAAACTTTTAAATATAACTTGAAATGTCGTGATCTAAATAATGTGTGGCAATCTAAATAATGTCAGAAAACTTTTGTCCTATATTCAAATCCACACGAATAAATGAACATTACAATAAAGTTTCTAGCGCAAAATAAATAGAGTTTTCCAAACCGGCACAACACACCACAATGGGGTTTTCTAATAAAGAGTTATTAATGGCTGGACTGCATGCTGCGTCATCAATATTAATGCTACATTATTTGAGCCAGACTGAAATAAGCACTCAACAATGAAGTTTTTAATAATGAGTGTTATAAATTTTATTATTAATGAAATTTAAATTAATTTATATGTATCGAACCAACGACGAGAAAGCAAATATAGACCCCGCATCTCATTAATAAAATTCCTTTTGCGGCGAGCCTACAACTCACTGTTTATAAGAGGGCGATAGCATACTACAATATCCAGGTACTGAATCGGTTATTTTGCAAACTGTCTCACTATATTGTTTTTTATAATTAACCCACAATAGTGTGTGTTTAAAGGTAAGTATTCACCTGAAGACGACTGGAGATGCTTACCAGTTGAAACGTAGTAATTTTAAACAAATAAAGACAATCATATGGAAAATAAAACAGTGGTTGCTTGTTATATTTCACAGTTTTTTATTTCAGTTTCCTTACACGCGTGTTTCGATCTTTTTACGGATCATTTTCAAAGGTAGTGAGTACAAGAGCTACTTGTCAGGAAACTAAAATAAAAAACTGTGAAACATAACAAGCAACCACTGTTTTATTTTTCATATAATGGAGATTTCGTTTCACCAAGAATGTAGCCCAGCTCAAATAAGTTAAATAAAGACAATGCAAGTCCAAAACTCTACTGCCGTTCAAGTCACCCACCATACTTTCAAACACTAAAATCTCACCACATTTTATTTAATAAATTTGGAAATAAATAATTTATTGTTCTTTATGTCAAAATTCTCATTTTTCATTTCCGTATTTTCACTTGCTACCGCTAGGAGGCAAACGTTGCCAAGTTTTGCACGATCGATCCAAAAAATAAATGTATTATGTATGACTGTTCGTTGACTGTATGTTAAAGGCAATTATGAAATGTCATCGTAATGCTGATTCACTGTGTTTTAGAATATATATATTTACTTCTCGAATTCATGAAGAATAGATGTCTATCTAGTATACTCAAATCGTTTTGACAATAACTATTTTATAATTAATTTCTACAGTGGTTCAGCTCAAAAGTTAGGTTAAGTTATGTCAAACTGACAATCACGTTCCAAGTTCGATTCTTTTGCTGTTTTCATTTAAATCTCGATACGGATACAATTACCAAAAATGCCAACTCGACCTTGAATAATCTCAACTCAATACCTGTGTTGGTGAAATTTTCAATTCGCTAAGTGGATTTAGGTCGATTTATGTAAATAGGTACTTCATGAAAATGTGGTAATTTATTAGGAATACTAGAATAGGTAGTCACAGAAGCCCTCTTAGCTGTCATTCTATGAGAAATTTTCTCGAAATATTTGTCGTTATTAGTATTTTGACTAGTTTAAGGTTAGAATATGGTGAGCAATCCAACGATGTATTTAATTAGGTATATTCTTTTTTTCACCGGCGAGTCCACCGGTGGCCGCGGTTGAGCCGAATCGCGTTCTTAAATAGCCCATTGTATTAACGGTTGGACATAAATCATGTTATTTTATTCATGGTGGATTTCTGCTAATTTCTATCAACGTTAATGAGATAGAGATAGTAAAATAATTCACCAACCGGTTGATGACGTCATTCCACCAGCTGTCAATCCTAAGTTCATCAGGTAGACCACTGGTTGAATTCACCGGCGAAAAAAGAATATACCTATTTAAGTTCAAATAAAACCCACAATAAAAGAATCTTTTAATTATTTGGCAACAGCGTATTATACGCTCGCAAAAATGTTCTCCTATTTCCATATGGTTTTATTCATTCATGGAACACGTCAGGAACTAAGTGGTAGCATTAATTTCAGTTCTTGGTGGTTTGTTTTGATAAAGGGGAATGCAAAGTCTATCTTAGCTTTGTCGTTGTTGTATCGAACTATTATGTAGGTTTTTTATACCTCATTAGTATTTTTTTTATTTGACGGTCGATCTGTCAAACACGTCGAACAAGAAAGTGTAACATTGCAACTGATAATAAAAGATATTTTTAATTTACCTCATTGAAAATTACAGCGCAAACCTAAGAGCTAAACTTCTGGTAGTATAAAATATAATTTCCCCACCGACAGAAAACTTAATCAGCAACATATTGCGGTAAATGTTAGAAAGTTCAAAATTAGAAACTTTGTAATAGATTTTAGTGTATTTTACGCAATTTCATATTTAGTCCCGTCAAATTATGTAACAAATACCAAAAAGTGAGTAACGGACAAAAACATATTCCTCCACCCGTTTTCGAGGATACTGAACGTGATGGATTCTGTAATCATCTACGTTCAGTTCCTATCTTAAAAACACCCCTTTTTAAGGATGGTTCGGGAGTCATTTGAACGAAATTTTCGCAAAGAAAATCATGGGGGGACCTTACCAGTCAAATTTGAATCTCGGTACGCAGAGGGGTCAGTGGGGTGCATACAATATAGGCAAAAAAGCATGGCCTACCCTGGGAACAATAAAACAAACTCCAACCAAAATTATTTCTTTATATTTAAATTTTTATCCGTGTAATATCCGGTAATATTTTTGTGAATGTAGAGGACCAGCACCGAAAAGTTAATCGTATAACATTGGAGATCATTTCTACGAACGCATTCGTTGCCAATTAATCGTAAATTCGATCGCTGTATAAGCATCCCGTTTGAAAAGCAGAGATTTTACATTATATTAACGGCTTATGGGAAAGCAAAAGCACTGCTTTTATACGAGTGGAAGCGAGCGAGAAAGCCGGTAGGCAGTAAGCTAGAAAGAGAACAAATACGCGTGACTCTGCCTCCGTCGACCCGCGTTGGTAAAATGCATTGGTGCCAATCTTCCAATTTTGTTTTTGTTTTAAAAAATACTACGCGTTCTCGATATAAAACATGTCAGGATTGTTAAGATCTTTATTTGAAACGTAAAATAAGAAGTACTTTTATGATGATTTAAGATAATTTTTGCTAATAAGTATGTTAAATTATAGTTTACATAATAATTGACTTGGGGTTCAATCAAGTGGATGTTAGATTTAAAATCTGAATATAAAACGAATGTGCATGAAATTTATTCATAATATTAGTGTTTTCGCCTTGTGTTTGCTTTTGCTATAAACGTCGCGCGTCCCGTCGGTTGTCGAAAAAAAAAATGGAGAAATGGACATGTCCACGTACATGTAATTTAGGTAATGTTTCAATTGTTTGGAAATTCGCCTACCATGTTCAAACGGCTTTGGACGCCACTGAGGGGGGTGTGCTCCAAGAAGTTGGATTTTTTTGTTTTTGACGATATATCTGTTGTGAAGTTGCACCGATCGGAAGGATTACTTGCCATAAAAATAAGTTAATTTTATAAAACCAAATATTTGTTCCCTATGCGCCAAACAAATAGTTGTATTTCACATTTGTGCCGGCCTTAACGTGTATAAAAGGTTTAATAAGTTTTAAAAAGGCTTTTACATGTGCAGGAATAAGACATCGGTCTATTTAAAGCTACAAGTGGCTTGGTGCGTGACCGTTAACAATTAAGTTATTTGTAATTTCGTTACAATATGTATAGGAATAATAATAATTAGCGTTAAGGTGTTAAAAACAAAAAATAATTAGGCAGCCATATAAAAAAAAACTGTCCTAGTCCAAGTATAACACACGCAAGACATTTGTGGTTTCAAGAACTGCGACCTCATACGTCATTTCATTCATAAACCTACTTGTTCCTCGCCTACAACTTACCGTTTGTACAGAATATTCTATATTATGTGATATGTATCTAAATAAACATTTTTTAATAAAATGAAAATCCCAGCACTTATATATCTACATTATATACCTGATGTAATATCTTACATTATTGTTTTATTATAATATTCATACAACACGTGAAAATATTTCGTTTTAACCGCAACAACTCAATATGTCTTCGAGTCTAAGATCGAAGATGTCATTGTGTATTTTTCTGGTTGGCAACTCTAGAGACGAGCATTATTCAGCGTTGTGACGTTTTGCAGATTCTCAAGCAACGTTAAAATTGGCAGGAGACGATAGATAGTAAAGGAAAATGCTTCTGTCGAACTTAATGCGCCCCGAAGTGGTAGCAGAACAGCCAATACTTAGGTCAATTTTTGACAATCCCAATAGTGGAACCAAACAACTTGAACTTTTATAAACAAGTAAATTAATTCTTACAGAAAAGAAGGTTTTTTAGCGGCAGGCTGACAAAGTAGTGCATCTATCTTTTGCATTGAGTACACAGGGACGCCAAATGCAATGGGTTCCCTGGGGCACAGGTAGACCATGACAGGCTGTTTCGTTCTTATTAGAACTCATCAGAAAGCCATAACCTGTAAGCGACCCCGAATACAGCGAGACTCTGTTTTCAAGATATTTTTAAGAAATAAAAATGCGATAAAAACCCAGTAACGCCATCTATAGGAATCAACTCAATGCAAAAGATAGTCGTCGACGAAAGCAACAATAAATCAAATACGTTAGGCCAACACGCCAGTATAGGCAACATTTATCGCATCCCCACAATTTTTCTACGGATTTGTATATTCAAATAAGTTCGCGCTGCAGTATACCTAATGGGCGCTGCCAACCCGTAATATAATGCCGTGTTTTTAAAATAATGTAGTAGAGTTTAGTGTCCGTATAAGTAAATAGAAAAGAAGGTTTTTTAGACAGGCGGACAAAGTAGTGCATCTATTTTTTACATTGAGTACACAGGGACGCCAAATGCAATGGGTTCCCTGGGGCACAGGTAGACCATGACAGGCTGTTTCGTTCTTATTAAAACTCATCAGAAAGCCATAACCTGTCGTCGTCGACAATCTTTTGCATTGAGTTGATTCCTATAGATGGCGTTACTGGGGTTTTATCGCATTTTTATTTCTTAAAAATATCTTGAAAACAGAGTCTCGCTGTATTCGGGGTCGCTTACAGGTTATGGCTTTCTGATGAGTTCTAATAAAAACGAACAGCCTGTCATTGTCTACCTGTGCCCCAGGGAACCCATTGCATTTGGCGTCCCTGTGGACTCAATGCAAAAGATAAATGCACTACTTTGTCCGCCTCCCGCTAAAAAACCTTCTTTTCTATTTAGTTATACGGATACTAAACTCTACTACTTTATTAATTCTTACCTTTTCTAAAATTGGTTGTCTGCCAGCAGTCTACCATCCGGACGGCACTTCTGCCGGCCACTTTTATTTATTGCCGCGCGCAGCCAATTTACACGGGGCGCGGTTCAAAAGTTGTTGCGCAAAAAAAATCAAATTTCAATAATGAATTAATATTACCCTCATGGGGACCGTGTAGTTTTGTTTAAATTGGGGATACATTTTAAATTTGAATTGTAGATTTCATTTATAACGATTTGTTTATTTATTAAGGTGTACATTTTGTGCCATTTTTGCTTTTTCAGGTAAGTTTAATTATTTATCTCTTAAAAGTTTACTTGTCATATCATATTCATCATTAATTACAAATAATCTGCTAGTAGCGGCGGGTTTTAATAGCAAAAAAACAGATTATAAATTTTCTCGCTTATTGTGACTTAAAACCGTTTTTCTTTTTTGGTTTAACATGTTAAACCGGAAGTTGTAACATTTCGAGAGAGCATTTAAAAACTAAGATAGATTTTTTTTATCTAAGAAGAACCGTTCCAATGTTACAGCCTGCCAAAGTCTGAAAACACCATATTTTAAACGTCAATATTTCAAAAACAATATGAAATTTTATACAAAATAAACGTAAGAATTTTGTGGGGAATTTGAAAATAATATAGTATATATTACATCTCACTTTATAAAGTGCTTGTTAACGAAATATCTTCCACCGACACACTAAATGGACACCCGGTATTTAAAAATAGAATCTATATAAACAAACTTTTACAGAAAGAGACGTTTTTCAATTTTCACTCATGTCCAATTTTCTGAATTTACAGAGTAGACACGAAGCGAATTGTACCGAACAACTTGTGACTTTAACTAAAGTCATCTTTTAAAGTTATTAAACTTTCTATACATCATAGAAATTTCCCAGGTAGTACCGAATTTACGGAAATACACAAAATATATTACAGTTAATTTTCTAATTTTAAAATTTCAAAAATGTATGTTGTTTATTAAATTTTGTGTCACTATTGGCTTTCTGTTCTATATAGGGCAATTATAAAATTTCATATTGGATTTTCGATTATAAAAAATAATCGACTTTTTCGATTAAATCGATTAATCGATTTTTTTAAATGTTAGAATTGAGTAATCATGTATTAATCAATTATTTTTCCCACCCCTAGTATTAGGTAGGTACTCCTCAATTTTATTTTCCAAATTTAAAATAGCAAATACAGGGTGTCCCATAACTTATGGACCTTAGAGTAACTAGACATCAAACTAAGCCGATAAAGTCATATAAGTTTTTTTTTTAATAATTAAAATATTAATTTAAATATGTACTATGTTTGTTTATGCTTTGGGATGTTTAAAGGGAAATATCTCCAAACCGTTAAAGATATTAAGATCAATCAAGTACACCTTTTTGACTCAGAAAATTCCTTTCTTTAAGAAACTATAATTGAAAAACACCTAATATTACAGGTAAGAAAAAAATCATAGATTTATGAAGACCAGTGTATGCAACTAGCGCACTCTAGTTTGAAACTTAAAAATTTCTACAAATTCTTATTTCTTGCTCATAAAAACATAATATTGCCAACTTTCAATTCGATTCAATAAACCGTTTTCAATTTATGGCTTATTTTCGAAAATAAACTTTTACTTTCAACACCCTGTATCGCTAGAACGAGTAATAATCCGAAAAAACGTATATGACTTAATCGGCTTAGTTTGATGTCTAGTATCTCCAGTTACTCTACGGCCCATAAGTACACCCTGTATTTCAAAATTAATCAAAAAATCGATTATTCAATAAATCAATTAATCTATTTTGCCCACCCCTATTCTATACCCTTCGTTATATAAAGTGATAAAGTGACCAGTGGAGCAATTTGGTACGGAATTCTTATCCTTAACCCCTCTATTGTGAATACTGTATTCACCTGAAGACGACTGGAAATGCTTACCAGTCCAAAACTCTACTGCCCTTCATTATTCAATCACAGGGAAAATATAGTGACAACTTGGTATATCTGTTACCGGCAAAGCCCGTTACGCAGTCATAGCTAGGTTTGTCTAGGCAAAGTCCGCATTGCCGGTGTAAAATGAATCGACACCTAGCCATCCTATTCACGCCGGACAGGCCGGATGAGATCGGATATCTCGTAGGATGAAGGTGCCGTTTCACACTCCCCAGTCGGTAGATCACATTTGTGGTCGATGACCGGTTCAAGATGGCCTACGTAGTCGGAGAACCGTAAAAAAAAAAAAAGAACAATCACAAATAAAATAAACTTTCATACTAAAAAAAAAACTGAAAGCATATTGAGGTATAATCAGAGTGGATCCTTATAAAATACACTTGGTATTGTTTATTATGACACTTATTAAAGAATAGGCATTCGCCAAAAAAAGAACACATTCAAAAAACCAACTAAAAAGATATTGAGGTAGAATCAAAGAGGTCTCTTTGGGCAAAGTTTCTTTGGGTAGAATTAGGGCTCCTGCATGATACACTTTTTACAGAGCACATATTATACAGGGATGATTATAAAATAAATTTAGTGTTAATTATTTCACTTATTAGTACAAGATGTCGAATGGTGACAAGTTTCAACCGCCTGGAATCGGAATATCAACTTATTTCGTAGTTTGCCCGCTACACATCTAGCAAATCTAAGATTGGTCGTACCACAGTGTAGGCAATGTCCGAAATATCGAATAATTTCGGACTTTGCCTAAAGTGGCCCGGCAATGCGGACTTTGCCTAGACAAACCTAGCTATGACTGCGTAACGGGCTTTACCGGTAACATATCTACTATTAGTAATATGTATTATCATAAAAGAATTGGTACAGCTTAATAAATTCAAAAAGGCTTTTTTGGGGGTGGCAGGCACCTAAGAAAGACTAATAAAAGCAAAAAAAGAAGATTTGTGAAATTTCTCCATTTTTCTTTTTTTATTATTTTATAAATTCAAACATGTCTGGCTTTAAATTGTAGGTAATTATGCTTCAAATGTCGGTATTTAACCGATTTTTGGATAAAAGAAAAAATTAACGAAATATTGATCAATAAACGAAATGGCGAATGCGTCACTAGACCTCAGTCTTAACTAAACTTTATTTAAATGTATCATTAAAAAGTGTTGAACAATATTATAGCTTAACCGCAAGCTCAATGTCTATTAATTTTTAGTTTTCACGCTTCCGTGCTGTTTTTAATTACCCAGCACTAATTTGCAAAGCATTAGTTACCAACGACACCGGAATTTAATATAAGTTGAGAAATAACATCGAAAACTAACAGCCAACAATTTTAAATTTAGGTCGATAAAAAGTGATAGTTTTATCTAAAGAAGAAACAAGTTGGAGGTCTATATTATATATCGAACATGGAGAGTAGTGGCGGGTTTTAAGGGTAGACCGGTCCCACTCAATATTCGCACAATTTTATTGATAAATTATGCCAAAAAATATTAATATCTTCTAAATCAATAAATATAATAATTCTCGCAAATATTACTGTGTAAGAAGTTTCACATATATTATCAAGTCGTCTACTCAGGTCTAGTAGTGGGATTTTTTTCGATATATCGAATAACAAGAGTATGCAAAACAAAAAATATCGCTATATCGATAACCATCGATAACTATAAATATATCGATACCTGTCGATATATCGCATAACAATACATAAAACAAAAAATTGATATATCGAATGTGTTCTCTATAAATGTAATAACTTTTAAAATTAATTTTCTCTATTTTTAAAACTGGAATACCCTATATTTTAATAACTTATCATTTATGCCCGTATTCTCCGTAACGCTTCAAGCCGGCTTAAAATTTAATTTTTTTTTTATGATAAAACACCTGCACTGTAGGAAAAATCCTTTAAGGCGCTCTGGGAGCGGTGCGAGTGCGAAAAAGGTGATTAACGTTGGTCTTGAAACGTTGAAGATTGTATTCATTGGGAAACACGACCTCAGAAAGATCATTCCACAAAGATGACGTTCTCCAGATGAAAGAATTCTTGAACAATGAAGTTCGAGGAGTACTAAGCTGAACAACATATGGATGAGCGGCCGCGGTTCGCCGTAATACAGCTTAAATTGCCGATTTTGTATTCGCAGTCGCTATTTGGAGACTTAAGCTCAATTAACTTTAAGCCCTAAATATTGCAGGCTTAACCACGCGTATGCACCGTATTTGGCTTTTCTTTGCTCCTGTCTTGTAATACATATTCGTATTTTTCAAAGTTAAATATGGAAATAGAAGATGAAATATTTATTAAGAACGATGGAGATATTTTGAATGTTGTAGATCTTGGATTTTCCAAAAGAATCTACGAACGAGAAGTATATTATCAACATCATCTTGTAAAAGTAGTTTTTGTGGGCGGTCCACCGCCAGTCAAAAAAATGTTTTTTTCTCCTCTGCCACATTTTTTACGTAGCTCTTTCTTCTTATTACATTATAGTTTATTTAGCTGATTAGCATCCCGATAGTTATTTGAAGGATTTACCGCATTAAAGTCTTCCTCAACAAATTTCCACACTTCTTCCCGTTTTTTTACGGAAGCAAGGTATGTTTTTTTTTGTCATCAAGACTTATCGCATATTTGTCAGCAATTAATCTGAATAGGAATTTTGGCAGGAAAAGGAAAATTATGAAAAAAAGAAAATTTTATGTCAGTTAAAATTTGAAAACGTTTTGAAAGCTAAGGTTAAAAACCCACAATACAAAGTTAGTAACGATAACACAAAGTAGGCGTAGAGTGTCGTTCGTTGCTGCAGCCATTATCTCTTAAAAAAAGAAGAGAATAACCGCGTCGTTGCCAGCTCAAAATAAGGCTTAGTTAAGTAACCAAAAATTTTCTACGGTGCTTATCAAATTTAATTTAAGCCAGCTTTAAAATTTAAGGGAGCTTAAATTAAGTCCGCTTTATGAAAAAATGGAGAATACGGGCATTAGAATTTTTTACCCTCTATAAACGTTAATAAAAGGTTTATTTACTTATTTTTACTCGTTTAGGCGTAATTTCAACAAACGACGTTTACCGCAATAAGCAGAATTTGGACAATTTACTTACTTATTGATGACCTCATAGCCTCTGACTATCATATTTGTTTTTTTATGACTCGTGCTGTTTTACAGAGACTGGTACTTATCCTACAAAAACACTAGCCATAAAAAAATGTTAACTAATTTTGTAAATAAACCATTTATGTTGTCATTTTGTCTTAAAGATAAAAAGTTCCTAAAAATAACCTTAATTTATTTTAAGTCAGCTATATAAATATATCATTAAATCTTGCCCACGAGTATGTAAAATATAAATAATTAATTTGTATATAATTTAATCAAATAGAAAATACAACATTAAAAACAAAAGTAAACAACCCAAAACAAACTCATTTTTTCTGTTACAATTTTTCCTGGTAAAAATATCGCGCGCCGTTTTTTTACACTCGATTTATTAATGCAGATACGGAAAACAAAAAAACACAACAGCAACCTCTCAACAGAATATAAGACATAATCTATCACCGGCTCAGGTTCAATTTAAATTTTAAAACGAATTTCAGCGAAGCCCGTCCAATAACATGGATTGTTTCAGTCACAATTCGCTACTTTTTGTTATCATCGTTGGCCATTAATCACACAGACTCCCTTGTCACACTTTCTGGAGATGCTTTGCGCTTCCATGAGGAAAAACCCGAATCCCGCTAACTTTGTTCGTTTTTGTGCTACAAAATTTCGATAAATCCCTTAAGAAAATATCGGAAGGAAGTTCGATCGAAAAAAGGCTAATACGCTGCAGGGTTTTGGTTTAGGCGAATTAATTATCGAAGAGGGCTTCATCAATTTCGATGCAATAAGAAGGCGAGAAAAGTTTAAAACGAATTTTATCTATACAGAGAAAATTCGAATACTTCGCTGGTGGTTTCCTTATTTGCCTTAAAGTACGTAAATATGGTTTCCGAAAGAAATATATTTCTACATATGACAAAACCTAAATTTTATTCAGGGACTGTAGGCCTTAGAATATAATTAGAAAAAATAAACTCAGCCTAAAAATACTAAGTATACCAGAACTATACAGGCATGTGGCTTGGCCGCCATCTTGCGAGACTTATTAAAATGTATACGTATCGTTTGTACAATATACTTTTTTTAATATTTAATTTGCTTTTAAACATATTTTCTAATCTTTTTTATACCACGTGTTACGATCCCTTATAATGTTTAGGTGTCATATGATCTTCATTTCTTAATAATTTTCAAACCATTTAAAACTATACGATTCACATTATTCTAATATTATAATCACAAACTCTGAGTGTATGATCTATATTCCTATTAATGTTTACACCATTTACAATTGTACAATTTACATTTATTAATATTATTTACGCAATTTCTGAGTATGCGATCTACAATCTTAATAATATTTACATCATTTACAATTGTCGAATCACATTTCTTATTATTGTTAACACAATTTTTAAGAATGTGATCTACAGTCTTAATAATGCTTACACCATTTACAATTGTACGATTCACATTTCTTAATATTGTTAACACAATTTTTTAGTGTGTGATCTACATTCCTAATAATGCTTACACCATTTACAATTGTACGATTCACATTTCTTGATATTTTTAACACAATTTTTAAGTGTGTGATCTACATTCTTAATAATGATTACACCAGTTACAATTAGGTATACGATTAACATTTCCTAATAATGTTATTATAATTTCTGAAGGTGTGATCTAGAGTTCCTAATAGTGTTTACACAATAAATGTTTTTTAACAATGTTCACATCATTCATTCTTCAATTTACGTTTCTGTTGGGAGCATAAAGAATACGAAAACGTGTTTTTGCCTAATAGTAAACATACCTTGTAGATCATTATCTACCGAAAAAAAGATAAGTTAAATATGTTTTAAATCAATCCTTAGGCCTAAGTATAAGATTTTATTAAAAAATTCAAATATCAAAAGTAACTTGTTTTATCGCATTACTCCACTTTTATTTTTAATATTTGAATTGTTAAATGAAATTTGTACTTCGGCTTAGGGTTTACTGTAAAACATACTTATTATTTTACTTTTTGTTCAATTTATCCTTTCTGAAAATTTCTAACAATTTTTTGTCTTCATTATTTTTAGGTGCAGAAGACGATGTCCACCATTTCTCGGGCAACGACACTCACACCGACTACTTCCGATTGGTGATGCGTGACGGTGACTCGTTTTTAGTTGGAGGAAGGTAAGTCGAAATTTTAATAACACAAAAGAATTCTATAGTATTATTTTAACTTGATTGTTAAGTTTAGAATTCGGATCTTTCTTGGCAAGTAGTATTAAATGACAAGCATAGCGACATGCAAAAATAAGAAATCATTTTTACCATGGCTAGCTTAAGACATGTTCAATTAACTTAAAAAAGTATTCCATACTGTGGAGACTTAAAGTGTTTTATTTTCTTCCATGTCCAATTAAGTTCCGAAATGTAAGAGATTTTAAAAAAATGTATTTTTGGAATCAGTAAAGGATGTCAACTTTCTCGGCGCAATTGCAGGTTCCAAAATGCCCTATTATAGGATTCTAGGAACTTTGCTAAAGCTTCGTACGTCACCATATCGACACAGAAAACAAGCTTCTACACATAAATAATATCAGGACACCCCATGCGACTTTAAAAGAAACGACCAATCATTTACATATACTTGCCGTAAATCCATACTGTATCAAGTAATTAATTGTGCCTAAAGTCACTTCAACAATATGATCACACGATCAAATGTATTAGCGCAAACTTTAGCTCAAACGACAAGTTTTGTTCAAGGAGGGCTTAATTTCGGGGTAATGTCAGCCAAACGAGACCTACAGTTTTTCATGTGGGATCCGAACCACGCGTGTGCACTGGTTTATCTGTCAGTCCCCCAAAGGCAGGACTATCCGCCCCTTAATGGGTCATATTCGGGAGTCAACCGATGTCATACTGCATTCTTACCTCTTAAATCTTGGGTATACTTTTTTTATTAAGCATACACCCGTCCCGGGGATCGAACCCGGATCACCTGCGGCCGAATGCGACAGCTCTACCACTGAACTGTCATACCATGGCAACGACAAGTTACTTGTCAAGTATACAGTTTCGTGTGTGGCGACCATTAGGGCAGGTTTATCGGTGAACGTCTAAAGTTTGGGTTTCTTAGTTACCAGCCAACTATAACGTAACGTGCGTTTAGATAACCAGCAGCTAACACTTGACCAACAGCTAAAGTACATAACCGTGCACTGATGAACCGGCCCTGATTCCACTTTACCAACTCGGAATTGAACAGGGAACCTTCCGCTTGCTTTGCACATTGGCGCTGTGCTAAACTGTCAAACAATGTCTTAAGAAAAAGCCTAAAACACCAAGTTACAAGAAGAGGTTTTCTTATATTTCACCAGATACGTAATGTTGTATCATGGTTTGTCTATATAATGATAAAACCTAAACTTGCCACCTTTTAAGATAACTACCTACCATTTTAATAAAGCCTGTTTGTTAACTTTAACATTTGCGAAACCGCTCCAAATATAGCTGGATATAATTAATCTGAATGCAGTTTCCAAGTTTCCCAATTAGGGCTGAATTCAGTCTGTTGTAATAGCTAGCAATAATCTTGTTCTCGCTATTGGTCAAACTTACTGGCATATACAGAAGTCAGTTCAGTCAATTCGGGTGACAATAGCTTGTGAAAGTATGTCTTGTATGTCGGTTGTTCCAGTGGCGGATTACATGGATTTAATCTTTATACGGGGATTTAAAATATATATTTTGTACAAACAAGAGCCACTTAAAGAATTGGATACGCGCAGTAAAAAAGGCCTTCTACTACTATTAATTAGTAATAATTTTTCAGAAGTTAATTGCAAAAATTATGGTTTCAAGTTTGTTTAAAAAAAATAGTATGTTTTTGTCGGTATTTCGTCGGCATAATATCCTAAATAAATACGTTCATTTAAATTCAACGAAAGAGAATTATTGTTAAGCTCTTAACAACTAGTTAGAGGCAATTAAAAGAATTATTTGTTTATTCTTCATTTTCACTCTGCAAAGAACAGTTTGGAAGAGTAGAGGTTAGGAATGTTTAGGCGCATGTTTAGGATGTTGTGCACAGAACACTAAGTGATCTGGTCCCAGTTTGTGTTCTTCGATTCTTCCACGTAGTATATCCAGCGTCTGGTCCAGCATTTGCGGGAGTGCCAACCGGATAGCACTGTTCTGCAACGACTGTCTTGTATGTTTTGGAAGCAAAATAGAACGTCGGTGTCTTTGTAAGGCAGTAAACGGTTTGTTTTCTGCTGTTAGAATTTTCAAAGAAAAAAAAACCGGAGGAAACGCTTTAGGTGCTGGAGAACGTAAAAACAACTTGGGCTACACGTTTCAGTACAATGATATCAATTATCAACAAGACGCAACAATTCTCTAAAAGCACTAAGTTTTTGTTATTTTTTAGTTGCTTTAAGATTAAAAAACTCAACATAGCGGAAACGTCAAATAATTAATCACCATTTTGATTTGCTTCTTGGCGAAACAATTGGTTTGTATCTTTACTCAACGAGTAGCAGCAGGCGGCGACCTACATCATCTACCTGGTAAACGTCAAAATGTCCCCACTTCTTTAAAATGAATTGGCCTGTTATAATTTCTAACTCACTATTCGTTAAATTCTAGAGGGCCATGCAATTCTTTACCAAACTATTACAGCCGTCTTCACTGACAGTTTTGGGTTTAATATGACAAATGTCAGAATAAATGTCAACTACGTTTTGTATTGTAAATATGTTTAGTTTTTTTGTAAAATTTATAAAGAAAAACGTACTTAAGTGCGTACTGTGTTCTTTAATAGAACTAAAACTGTATTTGCAACAACATCTCGGTCAAATTATTTATCGGTAAGACGATTTAATCACAAACAAATTATTTTACTACAAGAGCGTCGCTTGGCACATAAAATAATGCCACGGTGAAAACACAACTGTGAGACTGTAGATCTAAATATTTCGAGGATCTAAATTTTAAACCCCTTTAGTAAATAGGTACGGATATTATAGTTTAAACGGCAACTAGTTCAAGATAACCCCTGAGGTGGATTTTCCAACTACGTCACTGCAGATAATAATTCCAATATAAATTCAATCCCCTTCTTGTTTTTATAAAATAAAAACGTATCGTAAAATTCGCAGAAGTAGAAACCTTTACAGATCGGCGGTCAAAAGCCATTTGAGTGGGCCGCAAGGAAACAATATACGCTGACCTTTTTATTCCTTTTAGACCAGAATTTTCCAATGTTTGGCTATCTCTTTCGTTTTTTCCAAAGTTTTATTAAAATAGCCTGTGGTTTTGCTTATTTGCATATAAGCCGCGTCTCTTGATCGGTCTAATCTTTTTTTATATTAATAACATCAGTGTATGCCGTAAAGTTAAAAGATGCTTTTAAATTTGTATGATTTAACGACTATACATTTTTTCATATTTGAAAAAATATATTTTGGTGAAAACGTCGATTTCATCTCTAGTGACAAAAAATCCCATAACTTTACCTTTCGTCTCTACCAGTGGGGGCTCGTGAGTTAATCAACGGCGTTGGCAAAATTTTAATCAAGACAATTTCGAGGATTTATTATGTTTTTCCCCTCAAAGAGTATGTAAAAATATTTAATGTGTAGCAATAGGTTTTTAAGATTTACATTTTTTGAAAAATTTGTATGGAGGTAAATATTTTGTGCTATTTTTGTTCACACATTTCAACCGATATTTAAAAAAATCGTTGCTAACGATCGAGCCATAGTCAGCAAAATCCACAGAAAATAAAGTAAAAGCAGCGAACAATAGTAGTCATAGCAATCAGTTATCACTATTAGTTCATCTCCTGCCCACACTGCGCCGAATTCTCGAAATCGAGGAACAGCCTATAAATGGGCGGAGTTCGTTTGAAACGTTCAAAATCGTATTCTTAAGGTAGGGTGATCGTTCCTATCAACAAATGGTGGGAGAAGCGGCTTCTCCTTCTATTAGACGAAAGACCGTGTCTTGTGTGTGTAATTTTTTCCTCTTCGTTCGCTGCCAGAGCCATTCCCGAGGGAACCTACAGCTTACCGTGGGTTCTGAACCACGATCCTCAGTCATGCGACACCCCCAAGGGCTATCAACCCTTGGTTTCTTGCCATTGCATGACCTACCGATTGGGGAGTGTGTACCTTCTTCCACACCCCAAGAGATGTCCGACATGTGGTGGGTTGGGAGTTGACACATTGTACACTCTTCCCTGTATTCTTAAATCTAAATCTCGGACATACTTTTTTTATTATGCATATGCCCACTCCGGGGATCGACCCTGGACCGCCACGGTCGCATGCCAGTAGTCACCTCTGAGGCACTGCCGCAGTCTATCATATTTCTTTAACCAAGTCTCAAAGCAATGTTTGCAATGTAACCCATAAATTTTCCGGAAATATATTTATGTACTTTAAGACGTCTTATAAAACAGAGATGTTACACTTCAAGACTATTTTTTATCTTTTAAAAATTTAAAGGATTTACACCCTCGGGCCAAAATATATTTTTCTTTTATCCATGTCTTTTTAGAATTATTGTTAAGCCTACTTTTTGATAAAAGTGTTTTTTTATTTTCTCTTGAATTGGATAGGTGTTCATGTTTGGATTAGATTTAAAACGAGGATAGCTTTGGTGTAGATCATATAAGGAGACGAACTGGTCGTCACCGATTTTCAAGTCAAGTAGAACTAAATCAAAAGACCAATATTGGGTTGCACCAAGATTTTAAACACCATTAACAACACTATGCTGGCACCTTTGTCTGTGACCGAAATAGAGCTTATCCAATGTGACTTGCTTCCTGTGGTGTGTATATACCGGGTTTCCATTATGGATGGCCACCGGCCGTATCTCGGAAACTACTGGGCATAAAAATTCAGAAATTAAAAATGATAATTAAAGGGGCCATGAAAAAATCCTGGATATAATTTCTAAGTTCCGCATTTTGCCGCAAGAGGGCGTAATTGAAAAGTAAATTGTAAAATTTTACATATCTCCGAAAATTCCACATGAAGGTATATCTTTGGTAACACCATTAAAAAGCTTGAACAATTATACATCATTTTGGTCCTATGCTCATTGGCGTACCGACTTTAATAAGAAGTGTAATAATTTAAATCGCTGTAACTTATAAACGACTTATCTGATTTTAGCAAACTGAAGACTGTCTGGAAGAGAAATGTATGCACTTTCTCCAATCGTATTTAGTTGTCCATAATAATGTAATAATAATACAGTTTTTGATTTTACTCCGAAAAAATAAATCACACGGTATAATTATGATACCACAATCGAAACGTAGATGAAATTTGCTAGAAAAAATATTTAAACCGCAGCTCGATATCTCCGATCTTTCAGCGTTATCGCCAATAGAATAATTTTTAAAACTTTAAATGAAGAAGCGGTTATATATTTTTTAGAAAAAAAGTGGGACTCCACTGATTTTTTTCCATGTGGATATTATTTTGGATTAGCCTGGTCAATTCTGCATAAAAATGGTCTCTTGCATTTTTCTCCTCAGGCACACCGTTCTTAATTAAAATAATTAAATTAAATTAGCTCTACTATTTATTATTATTATTAATAACATTGATAATGAAAAATTTTGTTTTATAAAAATTGTTGGAAATGACCACCTTCACTTAATAAGCAAGCTTCCGCCCGTCTAATTAATTTAATTATTTTTTATTTTTTATAATATTTACTTGGGTGGGTTAGTGGTAACTCTGCCCTTCCGTCAGGCTTGGGCGCCAACACTTAAAAATGATTGTAAGGACCAGGTTTATAAGGTGCGTGTATTATACAGGGTTAGTCGGGAGAAACGGACCAAATTTCAAGAGTATACACGCGAAAACAATGTTAAAAAGCCCATAATATGTTCTTATCCGATATTCATTTTCGAAGAAGTAGTCCATTTCTCAAAGAGACTTATTTAATTTTAAAAAAATTAGGAAACTCTAAGACTTAGAGTTTCTTTATTTTTCAATATTCATTTGTTTTCAAGTTATTTGACATCTATGCAGGCCCGTAGCCAGAAGGAGGCACGGGGGGCTTAGCCCCCCCTGGCCTTTCTTGTCCACCCACTGAAATATTGTCATTCTTTAAAAATTTCATTTATTTAATGAATTATTTTTTGTCTCAAAAATGAATACCCTAATTTACTATTATATTATTTTTACCTTACTATTATTATAATTAAATATCCCCTTTGTTTTTTTAAAAGAAGGAACAGCTAGCGCTATATTATTTATTCAATTCTCGTCATATAAATGCCGCCTCTTTGTCCACCGGTACCGTCAATGTGCGCCGCGCCGTCGTGCGGCATACGGTGTGTTTTCAAAGGGTGTTTATGTATATTAATTTATGATATTTTTGTGACAACTGTTAGTTGTTGTTTAGCTATTTTGCAGAGCAGAACCCCAGAGATGTAATTTATTTGGTTGGAATTCTTTATTCGTGCAGAAAGCAGAAAAGATTTAAACCCTTTTGCAAAGTAATGAAGTAATTTAATGTTTAACTAGTCAAAGTTTTAGTTAGTTGTGTTGTGTTGCAGAATTGCTGAGAGCTATATTTAATACACTAAGTGCAAAGATAGGTAAATACTTATAAGTTGTAATTTTATTTTTATAATTTTTTGCATGTAAATGTATATATTTGTTTAGTTCGAAAAGAATTAAATTACCCACACAACAAAATTACATGTCAGAAATCCGTAAGTAGGTATGTTGGCGTTATATATTTTTAACATTATAAAAATACATGTGTCTGAGTATCCTAACTTTTAGCCCCCCCTAAAAATATCTGTGCCCCCCTTAAAATACAACTCTGGCTACGGGCCTGCAGCTTTATCTTGAAAATGTGTCTGTGTATTGTAGCAGTAATTAAACGTTTATTTTCAAATTTGAATGATTAAAGTGTTACAAAATGCTAAATACTTATTCAAATAAAGAATTGAATATCGGATAAGAACATATGGGTTTTTTTACATTGTTTTCGCGTGTATAATACACTCCTGAAATTTGGTCCGTTCTTCCCGACTCACCCTGTATATCGAAAATATTCCTATTTATTTTTGATAATGGTAATTATTAATCTTGAACGATTTTTGGGTTAAGGTTAACTCGAGTCTATAAATCCGGGCATTAAAAGTAAATATCCATTGCGAAAAAATAGGTTTTGTTAAGAAAAAGTTGAAATTTGTTCCCCGGTATTAGCTTATAATATTAAACCATGTATCTGGAATAAAGCAACTCCTTGACGTAATATTTGTCAACTGCCAAACACTTGTAGAACTTGTGCAACTTAAACTTGTATAAAACCCAGTGCCAATCTAAATTGGAAGATGTACGACCGAGTGGTGCAAATTTGAGGAAGGCCGTTTCGCCATGATTACACGGCCCCACATCATTTCGTAATCACCGGCCTTCAATTACGTTCCGTTAACTTATGCCAATTACTGTACTTGTGTGCCAGACATGGTTTTGCTGCTGCAGGATGTTGCAGTTTGGCAGTGGCGGAGAATTAGATTTCTAGTAATAATAAATAAGTAATTTTAAATTTTAACATGAACATAGATTTCTCATTTCGAGAATACACGAAAAAAAGCTATACAGGATGATTCCTAAGTTGATACTTCTTTTTTAGCTGTGTATAGAAGGCATTAAAATAAACAACATTTTTAAATGCATTTTTTCAAAAAACTGAAAAATAGCCGAGTTACAGAAGTAAAAAATCTAAGTGCGGGCCTGGTAATCAAAACGTAGCCCTTTACTTTATATTCTCTTCTCCGTTTTTTGTATTGTTAGTCATGCATTTTACAGATCGGTCGTCAGTTATTTATTTTGGCAATTCGCTACGCGGTGTGGTTTTCTGAAGCAAAATAATTTTAAAAAATTGTTGAAAATGGTAAAATTTGAAAACAACTAACTAATTATGGTGCTAATTTATTGTAAGTGTCGTAAAAGTGCGGATGTTTCTTCTCTACACCCAGTTTTCTTAATGTTATTCAACGGGCAAGTTAGGCAGAACCGTATTTAATTTGTAGTACAATAAATAAATGTAAGTAATTTATTTTTGGGTTTTTTGAAAAAAGGTATTTGAAAATGTTGTTTATTTTAATGCCTTCTATACGCAGCTAAAAAAGAAGTATCAACTTAGGAATCACCCTGTATAATATAGCCTAATTCAAGTAGATGATTTTACCATTACTTACAGTGGCGTATTTAGAGAGGGGGCTGCAGCCCCGATAAGGGTCATAGTCTAATTGCAAACTAATTTTTCGTCTTACACCACTAATATTTTATATTCGGCCACATTCCGCTACGTAAATTTTCAAAACTCACTATTATCAATAGTCGAATTTTGCTACGTCTGGCAACAGTGTTTCTCGATCGTTATAGTGGCACTAACAACTAAGCTCATGCTGTCCGCAAAGCCGGCTATGCACCATACTCGAGTTGCACCGTTGGTGTGTTGAAAACGACGTTTCTACTCACTCGCTTGAACGCCGAATTATTGTGAATTATTATCTTGGTTAGTATCTGGTTTTGTATATATTTTCCGTTTACACGTTGCTAAGTAGTTTGTGAGTTGTGTGACGGAAAAATAATCTGACGCTTCAGAGGGAGTGAGATTAGTCTCGTGCCTCGAGTTGAGAGGAAAAAATTGTATTTTAAATACACGGAGATCGGTGCCAGACCTACTAATTTCAGAATTTCTACCTATTTAAGGATCAACATGTTTTTTATTTAATTTATTTTTTGTATAAAGCATTTTTCTTGATTAGGCACTAAAAATAAATAGGTCGTTACTTTTTTACCTCAATTTCCACTTCATTTGGACATTGTCATTAACGTTATTTCCGACATGTTAAGAATGGGTATAAGTTTTAAAAATCCATTGTTAATGCAATTTTTTGTAGTAACTTCTTGATATAAACGAATTAACTATTTTAACATTATCGGATCTGTTACACTTAAAAAAACTTCTTTATAGCCCCTTTATCAGCACGCTGTGTAAGGTACACGTATTAACTGTATTTTTTTACATGTCCTTTTGCCTGATGCACTTAGGTCAGGTTTGGCCCATTGTGCCAACTTGGTTTGGTACACCCACTCCGTGATCGCAATTCCTTACACTAGTTTTAGTAGGTCAATTGGGGAGAGGGTAGGGATGTCCTCTGGTTCCAGTTTTGGTTGCCCGAGTAGTTGTTGCCTCGTGCGATCTAGTGACTCGCAATGGCAAACAATATGCTGTACAGTTTTCCTGACTTGTCCGCCTAATCTGCAGTTAAGATCTTTATTGTACAGTTGCATTCTGTGCAGATGGTTCTTGACAGTCATGTATCCTGTCAGAATTCCTGTAATGGTTTTCAGCTAGTTTCTATTCATTTGAAGTATTAACTGTACGCTAACCAGCACTTTTTAGCCTCACCTGCTTTATTAGCCTCGGATCGCCACTGTAAAGTATAGGCAAACATTTAACAAAAATTATATTATTTTTAAATGTTTACCGTATGTATAACTATAGTCGTTTTTTGTATTGTTTTTATGTAAGGATTAGTATATTAGTTCTGCAAAACCTGCCATTTTATTCCACTTATTGAAAACACAATTTTTAGTCTGATATAATAATATTCTGAGTCGTTTGCTATGTTCATGTTCATACATTTTTAGAGATAAAATTCTGGAAGTAGTTTCGCTTGACAAATTCCTTTTAAAATGCAAAGCATGCGAATATATTATCTTTACATACCTATTTTATAACACCTAAAATTTTTCTGCAGAAATGATTGCTGCATTTTGTTCAAAACTTATATCTCATGGAAATAGTTATTGAGTTATAAAGAATAAATATGGTTTGGTGGTATTATTGGTTATATATTTTCCGCATAATATAAAAAGAGTTCATTGACAAGTTTTATAGATATATTTTTAAATTTAACAATGTATTTTTATTAAACCTAGGAGATAAAAATGTATTTTCTCCTGCCGCATAGACATTTGCTGTTAATTGAACGGATATAATTTCATATCCATCCTAGTTAAGATATAACACTGACCAATCGCAATGCTCAAATATAAATAAAACAAATTTACAGTTGTAAATTTCACAACCTAGTCGTTTTCTGACGCTTAACAGAAGTGAGGTTAAGAATACACTTATATGCAAATCTGTAGGATTAAAATTATTCTTTTTTAATTTAAATCAAAATATTTATCCCAGATTCTAAGCATACACGTTTTGTTCCTTGAGTGCATAAAATGATGCAAAAATTGATGGTTCAATACCAAAATATATTTCTACTGAAGTATTTTCTGATCGAACTAAAGATTTGAGCACAAATGCACTTTTTTATTTCAAAATCTTTAGTTTTACACCAATTTCTAGACAATTACTACAAGATTTATTGCATAAAATGTACTACATACCTACAAAATGAATGTTTTTGTTTTGCCATCCAAATATTGGTCCACCGCGATATTTTCTAATATATTCCAATCGATCTTAAAACTTTAATTATATTTTTTTTTTATGATTAAACACCTGCACTGTAGGAAAAATCCTTTAAGGCGCTCTGGGAGCGGTGCGAGTGCGAAAAAAGCGATTAACGTTGGTCTTGAAACGTTGAAGATTGTATTCATTGGGAAACACGACCTCAGGAAGATCATTCCACAAAGATGACGTTCTCCAGATAAAAGAATTCTTGAACAATGAAGTTCGAGGAGTACTAAGCTGAACAACATATGGATGAGCGGCACTGGTTCGCCGTGTATTTATGTTTTGCATTGCTCTAGGTGGAATCAAGTGGGCAATGTCAGTCGAACACCTACCATGGAAATATCTGTAAAAGAGAGCCAAATCACCAACCTGTCTTCGATGCTCCAGGCTATCGAGGGTCTTGGTCAGCTCGGGGTCGCCGATCAGACGAATGGCTCTCCTTTGAATGGAATCCAGTAGCCGAAGGGTGTGCTTGGGTGCTGAGCTCCAGACATGAGAGCAATATTCTAATGATGGTCGAATCTGGGCTTTGTAGAGTGTCAAAAGTTGATGAGGTGTGTACAACCTTTTGGTGCGGAAAAGTACACCAAGTTTCTGTGCAGCTGCCTTGGCAATTGCGGCAACGTGATCTTGCCAAGACATATTACCTCCCAGATTGACCCCCAGCAAATTAATAGACGGTGCCAGGGGAATTGCATGTCCTATACAATAGATAATAAATATTAACTGGTAATTCTTCCTTAAATGGGGGAACATGAAGATGAGTATACACAACTAGATAAGACAGACGAAATTATAAGGTTTCTAGAAAAAAATAATTCCATTTTTTACTAAAGGTTTTAAGGTTACGTTATTTTTACAGTATTGCCACTTCTCTTTCCACGTTAACGGTGTTGCTAGTTTGTAAATTGGCGAATATTTTAAAAAACTTTACCATATCGATCATTAAAAGTTCATATTAATGCACAAAGGCCGTCTTTAACTGTTTAAAACGAATTCTACAGTTATTTTGTTGTACTTTTAGAGTTATATTTCTTATGCTAGCAGAAAAAAAACCACAACCCCTTTTTCTTCTGTGCATTTTGGCAGAACAATTAATCAAAATAGCAATAAATTGTTCATTTTTATTAATAAATACATATATCGCTTTTTGTCTGTTGTTCTGCAAAAGGCCGAATGTGAGAAAGATAGATATATTCAAATTGACTTTGTGTAAATATAAGAAATTACCCAAATTGATAAATATGTTACAGTGTAATTTTGTCCATAAATTTGCCCACGAAATGAATATTTGTTTAATTGTTTTATATTATCTTTCTCATAAGTTCACGGCCAACTATGAAGACAAGTTATGATGCCTATTTAGAAAATTATTTTTAATTTTTAGTATGAACTTCGGAAGTTGAGTCGTAGAAAAATATACCGGACAACTCTAGTGGATTGACCATATTGCGCACGAAAGTTTGAGCTCTCCGCCTACAGCTTTGTGCTCACTTTACTTCCTCGTGCGATGCGGACTTTATAACCACTCTTGTTGTACAAACTACTATTTATCTAGGTTCTACCGTGATATAATGTGCTTTGTGGATGTCTGTTTCATCTAACCACTTCCCAATCGGGGAGCGCCCAGTGCGGGGGCACCAGAGCTGTGAAAGTTACTTCGGAAAAGTAACTAGTTACTTTTTCGATACTTTTGCACAAATGTATCTAGATACTTATAAGGAATAGTTACTTTTACCCAAAAGTAACTTAGTTCTTAGTTAATTAAAGTAACTAGTTATAGTAACTAAGATACTTTTACAGTAACAAGTTACATTGATTGTAACTACGATAATTTAAAAGTAACTAAGATACTTTTAAAGTAACTAGTTATACATTGATTGTAACTAGTTACTAAAAGTAACTAAGATACTTTTGAGTAATTTCTTAGTTATTTTAATTGTAACTACGAAATTCTAAAAGTAACTAAGATGCTTTTGAACTAGATCCCATAAATTTACCAGGTAGTGATAACTCATTTTCCTGTACACACTACCACTATTACCATCAGAAAACTAAACTAAGAAGTGTTAATTCGAACAACGAACAAGTAGAATAAAATGCTTTCCAAGAAATTTCGCGTTCCAACCAGTTTGCTGTTTGACGCTCGCGACTCGCCGCTCGTCCCTTCGTGAAAATCTGATTAACGGCCGCCGATCGTCCCTTGGTCATCATCTGATGGACGGCACGTGTGCATAATTGGTATCCTAGAGGAACTTTAAAAGTACCTATAGTTACTTTAAAAGTAACTTAGTTACTTTAAAACTAACTTAGTTACTTTAAAAGTATCTAGTTACTTTTTAAGTGTATAGTTACTCCTAAAATGTAACTAGTTACAAGTTACTTTTCAAAAGTAACGAAGTTACAGTTACTTTTGGCATGATTCAAAAAAGAACTAAGTTACTAAGTATCTAGTTACTTAAGTTACTCACAGCTCTGGGGGGCACCGACGGCACCGCCCTAGTTACTGGTCGGAAAATACATCTAACCCAACTATTTAATATTTATAGAACTCTTTATTTAACAGCATTAAATTTAAAGGTAAATTATATGTACAATAATAAACTTTTTCATATATTTCATAGTCCTTCTGTCGACAGAAATTTATCAAGCTAAACGACTTACCGACCTACGGAACTTTGGAAGTTCCGGAAACACTATTAGCACATGCTGGATACAAATTGTTTAAGTAAAGACCTTAGTTAAACTAGATTACGGAAAACATAAGTTTGAAACAAAACTCGTATTAACTAAAGAGTGTTTTATATCACTTACATAATATACCCTCGGTGTAAAAACTCAATTTTTTCGTGATGTTTCTGTAGAATAAAAAATTTGAATTCTGCCATTAGAAAATTACAGTGGAGTCTTGTGACCTGTTAAAGAGACTCTGCTGCAGAGCATAAGTATCAAGAATAAAAACTGCTCTTTTATATGTCCTACTAAATAAAATAAATTTAAAATGTACTTAACAAATTTGGAGAAAACTTCATGTTGTACAACATGAAACACAAATATGAATGACAAATTGGTATATATAATTTCTTTTCCCTAATAAGTTTAAACGCATTTGATTTGTAAGGTGCTGTTTGGAATGTCCATGCAGTTTGGCCCTTTCAGCGAGATGCACTAAATTATCACACTATTATTTTTTTATCTTACAGCCACAAATCCATCTGTATTTTTCATATATATTTTTAAATGGGGAGAAATAATACTCTAAGTTAAGTCAAGTGCTTTTTTTAAGCAAAAGTCTTTAGAGCATAGACTGGTTTACAACTGATATGCTCAAGAAAACAATTTTAATAAACCTACTCTTAACTAAATAAATCATCAAGGAACGTACCCTACAACTCAATACTTTAGTTTCACAATGCCTTTTTTTATAAAAAAAAATGTCTTAACCTTCACAACTGGCTTTTTATATCATATATGTCTCCGAATACAATTCCTATAAGTACTGTGAACAGTACTCTGAGACGTTTCACAACGTCATGTATACACACTCTTAAAAATGACTTGGTATTTGGTACTAATTTTTATTTGTTCTCGTGTTTACGTTACCAGAAGATTTTTTTCTTGGTTATATTTGCCAAAAAATGATGCCATCAGAACAAAGAAAATATCTTGTATTCATATTAGTTGGCAGAAATAAAATATTTTGTTTAGCTGAATTTTACTCTGTATATATCTTATTTAAATGTTACATCAAGGTTCCTACAAACTTGCATTTATCAATTAAGCTTGTTGGAATAACACATTATGAATTTGTAGTCCCTATCATTTTGTTAATTTAGATTAAGATACATTCTAAGTTACCAGAACTAACTTTTCTTTTCAAATAATATTATTCTTCACATTTATAACTCACGGCATCAACAGAGACTTCTCGCCCTTGCCCGGTGGGTGACATGTGGCATCATTCTAGCCAGGACTGTCAGGAGGTTATGTTTATGTTAGGGTGCTTTTGCGGTTCCGTGTCCATTTTTTCGTGTTTTTAAAGCAATAATTGGCCATTTTGTGTTTGTTTGTTGTTCTGTTGTCTTTCTTGTGTACGTTCTTATTGGCAGAAGGAAGTTAAATCATAAGTTAGTAAACATTTTATTTTGTATCATTGCAGTTGTACATTAGAAAATTTAAATGAGCTTTTCATAAAGCATGGCAAGGTGACCCGATGAGAAATAACTTTTGTTTCGCCTGAAGACGACTGGAGATACTTACCAATTGAAACGTAGTGATTCTAAACAAATAAAGACAATGCAAGTCCAAAACTCTACTGCCGTTCAACTTTTGTTTTGTTTTTGTTCTATGTTCCATTTCTATAAACGAACGTCATACTGATGACTTACAACAAATTTCATATAGCTGTATATTTTAAATAGAAGTCCAGGGGATATTTTTGGTTTTTTAATAATCGCAGTTGCAGATAAGAAAATTTAAATAAGCATAATTCAGTTCTATAAGCAATTGAACAACCCAAAAGGTTGAATAAAATAAGTTAAAAATCTAGTGTTTCTCTTTTGTATTGCATAAGTATGTATTATAAAGAACATGAGAGAACAAGGACATTGGAAATAATTTTTTTTTTAAGGAACCATAATATCCCTGATAATTTATTCCAGCAATTAGTTTACGCATACCTAATAGAGTAGTAATACCAAGGCATTTTTTTATTTAAATGGGGACCTAGGAAGGAATATTTTTCGTTACTTCGTTACATATGACATTTTTTTTTAGAAATGAAACAGACTTTTTTTAAACTTATTTCTATCAAATCAACTTGCTAATTTTGCCATGCGTTATAAGCAGTTCATTCAAACTTGCTAAAGTGCAACTGCAATGACAAAAATATAAAATTTTTACTTATTTATGATTCAACTTCTTTCTTACAATTAAAGAGTATAGAAAAAAGATAATAAACACAATGGTGTGACTACATACGTAATTGTTACTCTATGAAAATTTCAAGTTTGGCCCAAATACATGATTGCTTTAGCAATATTTGTAGATTGCATCATTAACAAAAACAATATTGCCTTGAAATTTTTTTTTTAATTTTCCATATTTACACATTAGTTGTGACAACTAATTTTAATAGCCGGAGTACCATATAAATTTAGTTATCCGTATATAAAATTTCTTTGTGATAATTAAAATTTGTAGGTTGGGTTGGTTAATGTTATTAATTAGTTCAACAGTTCAATAACGACAATTTTTTTTGGTTGTACAAACTAATTTTTGGATTGAGTCCGATTTCACGAAAATAAATAGTTGTCAGAACCAAATTTTAGTAATCCATACCATGTTATTTTTAAGAGTGCATATGTAATTTTTTTCTTACACCGTTTAACAATTTTTCTTCAATAATATGCTTCACCACTAAAGTCGTTTTTATTTTTCAGTGTCATTTCCACTTAACATTCGTCACCTCGTCACTTGGAATTTTTGAAAATTATCAACCGTTTTCCTAACTTTATCTATATAACTTGGTAGTATGTTTTTCTCTCCTACTTCTATGGAAGTTCTTCAATGCTGTTCTTTATTCAATTAATTTACTTAAAAGTTCTATGAGGACGTCACTGACAATTTCCTACTAACTTTTTTTAATATAAATTATAATTCTCTTGAAGATGAACGTTTGTACGTTCGAAACATGTAGAGTGAAATAAATAATTGTCCTTGAAATATATCCTAGTCAAGGTTGACTTATAGTATTATTTCTTCCCATTTAACTTACAACTTCACTTCAAGTATGAAATGCTTCTTCAAAATATCTATTTTTATTGAATTTTCTGTTTAATCTTGAAAAGTTCTTATATTTTGAAATTAAACACAAAAGACAGACAGGCAAACCCACGGCTTCACGCGGCTAGACTAAATTATTATATTATAAATAATTAATTAATTTTTTCCACTAAACATCCCCAAATTTTAACGGTATAAATGGCATAAAAAATAACTTTAATTAACAATTTTTAAAAAACACTAAATATAGTATAGCCATACGAACATTGTAAATAAATTTTACAATTCCGACATTTTAATACGATAAAATAAAACAAGAAGAACAATAAGTCATCTTTCTTACTAGAAGTTTTATTCTAGACGTCATCAGAGCAATAATAACTTTATTACATATTCCATATTCAACCTGTCAACAGAAATATATCAAGCAAAACGACTTGCAAAACTTTGTAACTTTGGAAGTGTACAAAACGACATAATACCTGTCAGATACAAATTGTTTTGCTAAAACCACACGTTTTAAGTGGATATACTGACAAGGAAATCGACAAAGACACAACTGGGCCTCCTTCCTTTCAATGAAATTTACAATTAAAAAACGCGTATTTTTTTAATTGTCCAGATTGACTTTGAATATTCTTAAGCGCCTTTCATACCAGCGTGAAACGCGGCATCGTTTTCTGACTTATCTTATTGAATATGTAATACAAAAATTTGACCAAGGGGTTTGTACAATAATTTCAAGTTTGGCGGATTATACGTTATTTTTGGTGAAAAAAAATTTGAAAATGTATTTTAGTTTTAATTATATAGTTTCAAATTATATTATTCACCATACATAAAAATAGAAATTTTGCGGTTATTTATGTTAATCTTTAATTTTCCATTAAAGTTACAAACAATGCTCCAATATGATTTTTAAAATCTCCACTGACGCCGCGCCACTTAATTCAGTTAAAATTCGTTTTTATAATATTTTGTATACAAAAAAATTAATTTGTGCATGCGGTGACTCATAAACTACTGTTTGCTCTTAACAATCATATCTTTAGAAGTATAAGGAAGAAATAAATACTTATTTTAATTGATGATTTCATTAATTATCTTCAAGAGTGGCGCGAGAGAACTCTTTCGTTCTTGTCCGTACAGAGTAAGTGTCTATCCCTTCCAAACGATAGTCTTGATACTAAAAATTACAATATTATTAATCTTCTAGGGTTGTATATAACTTTTAGCGCCATCTCTTGGTGGACCTGGTGTGTTTGGTTAAGATGAATATTTAAATTTGTTGTGGGAACTAGGTGAGGTAATCTGTTGATTGCAACATGCCGGCTTGGTTGCCAATGCTATAATAACACGTTCGCGAACAAAGCGGGATATCCCGCTCTATGTGCTGGGACAAAGCGGGATATCCCGCTCTATGTGCTGGGACAAAGCGGAATATGCCGCTGAAGTTTATAACTTTCTCAAACGCAAAGCGCTAAATGCCGCGCATTTTTACATGTAAAGTAATATGCGTTTACTCATTCTGTCCCAGCAGAAATCAAAACAATTTGTTAATTGTCCCTACTAGTGGCTGTCATTATGATTTATTTATTTATTTATTTTAAAAATATAATTTGTAGGTGTGGTTTTACAAACATATCAAAGGAGGCAACTGTCCGCGAACGTGATACAGTTAAGAATAATATTTAGTGTCCAAAATAATATAAAGAATTTTAAATAAAATAAAGATTTTCCTTTCATTTCGTCAGATCCATCCCTAGACGCGTTTCGCCATATCATATCTCATCGGTAGAGCTAGGATCCGACGAAAGAAGAATTCGCTGCTCTCGATATGAAAGCGATGAGTCACTAAGAGTAATGTTGAACATGTAGTACAGTCTAAACCAAGATTATTTTTTTCAGCGGCATTTTAATTGTCTATTATATTCTTGAGTCAATTTATATTGAAACGGGTGAAAAGATTGTCGGTTCAATCTTAATTGATCAACTAAAATGAATTAATCAAATTCGCTTTAAGCGAATGGTAGCAGGTAACACGACGCTGATGATGATAATTAATCAATCATTTAGTCGAAATGTAATAGTATATTACATAACAAGTGATGAAAGTGATACTTTTCAAATGAGGAGATATTTAGCACGAGGCATCAGCCGAGTGCGGAATTTCTCCGAGTTTTAGAATAATTACTTTCACACAAGTAATGTACACTTTTTTTCCTACGACCACAAAGAATTATTAGAAAAGCCTTTGATTTGTGAAAAAAATATTTCAACGCTAGTGTTGAATAAAAAATATCAACACTAGTGTTGAAATTAGCATACTTAGGATTATGTTCCACTTAATATCTGGTTTCATAGTTTGTCAATAGGCTTTTCCTTTATTTGTAGTTTAAATTTTTCATTTTTTCATATTTTATATATCATAGGAAGAACTAATCCTGGATTGACTTCTAGATTAATCAGAATAACATATTTTAAATTTTAAACGAAAGGTGAATTAAACTTAAATTTAATAATCCACCCAACAAGGAATATTTTAATCCAGAATAATTCTATAAATTATTTATTGTTTTTATAAAAAAATGTCAAATACTCCTGGTGGGATTTTAACCTGTGACATTGCGATCTGTAGGCTAGAGCTCTATTCTTTGAGCTATCGGTACCAAAAAGGATTTGTTGTTTAATACATGACACTCTCTTCAGCGCGATTTGTTTTTTCTGGTAGTAGATTTTACAGTATAATATTAACTTTTTTTTATAATTTCAGATGGCGCATTCTCACACTCTATTTCTGAATCACTTGACAAATACATGATAAATAAGTTACACACTTCACAATTACAGCCTTCTAAAGTTTGTTCTTTTAAATAAATAGGGGTGGTCTGTCAAATTGGACTAGGATCTTCATTGATTAAAATTTTAAGCGAGGTTAGGCCTATAACTCCTCCTAATTATTAACAAAACATTAGCTTAAAACTAGTACATTATGTTCGTGTTGAGTGAGGGGTTTGAACCTGGGTCCCTCATTGTCGTGGTAGTCTGTATGGACCTGCCTGGTGTTGTGGTTGGTGGGAATGGCGGATTAGCGGGTTCTGGCTTTGTTCTGCTATGTTGAAGTAATTGTTGCTGGTGTTCGTGATGTAGTCTTGGATCGTTTCCATTTTAAGGTCTCTGTGTAATGTGGTATTACGTACGAACCATGGTGCGTTAGTTATTATTCGTAGCAATTTGTTTTGATATGTTTGTATTTTGCTTTTCCCGTCATGCAGAGTATTGACCATGATGGGAAAGCATACAGTAGTGCTGGTCTTATACATAGTTTGTAGATGGTAACTTTGTTGCGCGTGTTTAGCTTGCTATTTCTATGTCAAATTGGTACCATATGTTTAAATTAAATAGTGTGCCTTGTATTTCAACACGCGTGTGATATACATTGCTTTCTAGCCAAATTAACCGTGCTTTTTTTCTCATTTTCATAGCTGGTCGTAGAAAAATTAAATAAACCACCTTTTTGTATTTCTTAAAATTTTTCGCAAGAGAAAATCATGTAATGCATTTATACTCGATACTCATCGCCAAAAGATGGATGAGCACACTCCCTAAATCATTATTGCTTCGGAAAAGACCCTTAACGCTCAGTAAATTTTCAGAGTAAATAATTGGGACATAAATAGAGCAATATATTTTTTAGATAGTTAGCGACCATGTAATCCGCTTTGTACAGGGAACTAATCCGATCGTGTGTGGATCTTAATCCTCCGCCAACGATAACCGGTATCTAAAGGCTGGAAACTGACAGAGGCGTGCCGGGTGTATGGTCAGTAAAGGAATTATTGGAATTACGTATCCACCGGTTATGACGTTTTGACATAATACGTTAGGGTTTTCCATTCAAACTGTTTTAACTTGATGAATATTTTACCAATTTATGGATAAAATGAAAAATTAACAAATTACACTGGAGAACAAATTTTATGTATCTTATATTATTCCAGAGCCCTGTACTTTATGTTTTACACATTTCTTTTAAATTATAGTTTTTTTAGCAAAACACAGGTTATATTCGCTACGTTTTCTGGACAACCGTGTATACTTCGATATTATTTTAAAATATGGATCTTTACGATCTCTATAACTTTTGTATTCAACGTTTTTATCAGGTTTTTAAAATAAAGAGAAAAATATACTTTACTTTATCGTTGACTTTCCCTGTATAATATACAAATAGTACCACTAAATCACAGATAATAAACTTTAAGAAGTTATATAATACCATATAAGAAATTAATTAATAATAACTGGCTCAGAGGTGAGGTACTGGGAGTGGGCATACGCATAATAAAAAAATGTCCGAAATTTAGTAGGTTTAATAATGCAGGGAAGAGTGTCAAATGTATCATATCTCAATCCACCCCATTCACGCCGGTAACCAGGCAGAATGAGATCGGACATCTGGTTGAGGTGCGGAAGAAGGTACACACTCCCCAATCGGCAGGTCATGCAATGGCAAAAAACCAAGGTTTGATAGCCCTTGGGGAGTATCGCATGATTGAGGATCGTGGTTCGGAACCAACGTTAAGCTGTAGGTCTCCTCGGGAATGGCCCTGGCAGCGAACGAAGAGGAAAAAATGACACAACAAAAAAAATAATTATAAGAATATTTTATATTCCTTACAATAAAATGTATTAAAAGCAAAAAAAAATAATATTTTTAGAAAGTATCCTTATATTTAATCAAAAATTTTCATAATTTTTAGTAGAAACTATTATGAATATTATAAAATATTATAATAATCTATATTAACAAAAATAAGACCCGTCACCAGTGGCGCGGCCAGAAAATAGGTTCGGGGAGGGGGGGGGGGCTCAATGGGCGTAAGTAAGGCATTTTTTCTGAAGAAAGGGACAGTCGGGACTACGTGTATTTCATAATTTTGTATTTAATGAGGAAGGCAAAGCGCCACAGGTGAAATAGTTTCGGGGACACGCCCAAAGTTCGTTTCAAATTCACCCAACTGCTATCAAATTTCGAAAATTAAATTATTACCTCTACCCGCTTTGCATGGTTGGATTAAATTTATTTTTATGATTTTTTTTCGAGCTGGCCCTTTATTTTAAAAAGAAAAATATTTTTTACATTTGTGAAAATGTAAACGCTGTGTTTCAATCCAAAATTTTCACATAAGACGTATATATGTATGACTCTATCCAGGGTTTATCGGGCTCGATATTTCATGTTTAAAAATAAACATCTTTTATACGGCCACTACGCCAAAATTGATGATTTTTTTAAGTAATCATGTATTTTGGAGCGTAGATCTGAGAAAAGTTTTTGTTACAAATGCTTATGGTTTTGAAATATTCCTTCTTAATGTGCCGTTTTGTATATTCATATTAAAGCATACTCGTTTCTTTCTGCATCATTTTTTTAAATATAAATTATCACTCTTCTTTAATAGAAAGTATTAAAAAAAACTATTTTCTGTTTTTTCAATTATCATTTTTATTTTAAGTTTTATATTTAAAAATGAATAATTGTTACTCGTTTTTGTTGTGAAAATATTTTATTTCATTTGGTTATATTATTGTTGATTTAAAATAGCTCTAAAAATGGGGAAACGGAACAGACAAGTATATTATAATAGGGTATAAAATATTATTGTTTTTACTCAGTTTCCTTTAAAATTGCATCACAAACCAATAACTAAGACAATATCCGTCCGAAACCCTTATCTCTATACAAAACAGAACTTTTAGAAGGAAAAATTTAAAAATTATACGTTTTCGACAAAAACATCTTCGTAATCTAAGCCAAGAATACATTATTTAAAGATTTAAATTAAGAGTCCAAGCGTGAGACGAAAAATTAGGTTACAATTAGACTTTAAGATCCGAGCTCATAGGCTCTGGAAGGGAGGGGGAGGGGGATGCCGGGCCACATCACTGCCCGTCACTAAATGAAATATAATAATATTATTAAACTGAATTATAGTCCTGTATACTACTAGAAATTTGACTGTACGCCCCTGAAAACTGGGCCCTCTCTCTGTCTCATTTTACACTCGAACTATTCCGAACCTTCTCCGAAAACTTGTTCGGTTGGATAGTTACAACTTTGATTAGATAATTTGTTTTGCTATTGATTTGGTGGACGAGATTTTCCGCTGCAAGTAAATCACAGACACAGTGTTTAAGTAACAGTTTTGCATAAATATTTTAGAAAAAAAACGGACAGTTATGAGTTTTATTTGAAATATAACTATCGGATTATATATTACAGATACGGCCTTTTTGGTAATGAAAAAAAGTTATATACATGGCGTTACAAATTACAAAATGGATGCATCAGCATTGCTATCTCAAAAAGATAGAGAGTTCGTTAAGAGGTGGCAAAGTTGCTTATTTTAAAGCTGAATAATTTGTTAAAATTAAATTATAAAATATTCCGAAAAATCCAAAAAATAATCAATTTCACTTTTTATTTTTTTTACGACAAAATACTTATAAATCAAAAGTACTTTCTTAGGGTACTTTTTATTTTTTTCGAAAAAATAATTTTATATTTCAGATACGACGTTTCGTTTTTTAAATAATACTTACATCAACATTTTTTTAAAATACAAATCTGCAACGAAGGTTTCTTTTAATATCCCTAGTTAAGTGTTATATTCAAAACTCATGACCAACTCCGGTTCAGTGCGTATTACTCCAGCTCCTCAAATAAGGGGAGTGGAACATTTTTATTTGAGGAGTTGGAGCAATAAGTGCTGGAACAAAGTTGCTTATGAATTTTTCGAGATTAAAACACGTATATTTTAAATAAGACGTAACTACGCTTATTAAGGAGAGACCTTCGTTTTCTTAGTTAGACATTAGACTGTATAATGCTGTGGGAAATTTACTACATTTATCTGAATAAAAATCCTAAATTATTACATTAAGATGTCTCTAATATTATAGATTTGAGGTAAAATTTGAGAATTTTTTGCCTAAAATGTAATTTCCGCGTGAAAATTACTTTGCGAGTAGTAAAATTACTAATTATTTGCGCGACATGCTGGTAAAAGTACACCAAAAATACACCCAGTTCTTAAAACCACAGCGAAAATAGATAAGTTCGTAATTTCACAACATTGATTGATGAATATTTACATAAAACCGGTAATTTGGCTCCTTAGCAGGTCAGCCTGCGTATATGTTAATGCAATCATTTGTTGATCGGCTTTTAATCCGTTGGCTGTGTGCGTGATGTGATGTGTGTCGTATTTTGTAGTAGTTCTGCTGTGATTTGATATTATTTGCAGTAAAATATTTTATTTGCATTTAAATTTGATGAAAGAATAAAAATTCAACTCTAAAATGCCATCAAAAAAGGTGATGTCACTACCGGTAATACCTATCTTAAAATTACGAGAAACATTATGATTTTTTTCAATAATCTACTGTAGAAATAATATTATTTTTATGGACAAATTAGTAAACATTTACATCACCGTGTCAGAAATTAGAATTAAAGTTACAACGATAATTATTTTTTTATAAATAAATTTACATCATCTGTATGTGTAAAAAATGTAAAAATACATTATTTTTACTAAAGTTGTGGTATTTTTATATATATTTTACACTATTGTCACAGCGATTTTTAAAAAGAATTTACAAATGGTAGATTAAAACGTCTTTAATTAACAAATGTAAAACTACAATTAGAATGTAAACTCGCTGTGATATTTATTTGGTAGCCAAAAATAACATATTTATTGTAATTTTACCATATTTTCGGTTACAGTGTAGTAGTACGCTCTCTAGTGGCCACCTAAGAAACATAAAAATGATTTCTAGCGGTTTATCTTGGCCACTTTACCTACAAAAAAAATCCGAAAGCTTTACGATTAATTGTTTTCGATAAATAAAATACAGCTGGCGTCCTCGCTTATTTGACCACCCGGTACATATGATGCACAGCACATTTTTTCTTTGTCACTAATTTTATTTACAAAGATAGAAGAACCGTGAAAATATAATTCCTTTGCCGGTAACGAACTGCCAAAAAAGAATAAAAAATACATCAGCCCATATTAGCGTATGACGTGCAACTGATGTGAAACAAATCTCATAATACCAAATTTCAAAAGAAATTTAATAAAGTTGATACGATAGAGCTGACAAATTAGTAAATTTATCCATGCATATTAAAATTTTGCTTGCCGATATCGAGTCACGTTTTTCATTTCAATTCACATTTTTCATGTTTGTTTAAAACTGGATAATTTTTATAGAAAAAATAATGCAAACGGGATATTATTATAATTTTTATAGGGAACGGTCAAAAAATATCTAGCTATGATAGAATTGTAGTTTTTCTACTCCTACATGGAAACTTGTTGTTTCCTTTACATTAAAATGATTGGAAAAGTGGGATATTCCGGTTAACTGAACGGATATGATTTCATATCCATCCTAGTTAGGACATGAAACTGACCAATCACAGTGGTCAATAATTACGTCGTTTTCTGACACTTGACAGAAGTGAGGTTAAAAATATACTCTAAAAATATGATAATCTGGCATATAAAACTTGTTCTTTTTTAATTTAAATCAAAACATTTATCCCAAAGTCTATGCACACACAATTTGTTCCTAAAGAATGTACGAAATAGTGGCAAAATGGATGGTATCATACCCAAATTAATACCAAAATATATTTCTAGCTAACTATAGTGGACAGATGCACTGTTATTTCAAAAATCTCCAGTTTTCCACTCATTTCCAGTCAATTACTACAAGATTTAATGAATAAAATGTACTATATACCTACAAAATGAACGTTTTTTCTTAACCTTGATTGGTTCTTTGTCATACAAATATTTGTCCACCGATATATTTTCTAAGAAATTTTGGATGGAATCCAACCCCAATCGATCTTAAAACTTTGATTATACGCAACAAATATAGAAAATAAACTGGTAATTCTTCCTTAATTGGTAGAACATGAAGATGAGTACATAAAACCATTTATTATTATCTCATTTTAACAGGATTGCCACTTCTCTTTCCACGTTAACAGTATTGCTAGTTTGTAAATTATCGATTATTTTGAAACACTTCACCATAGCGAACGTTAAAAGTTCAAACTAAGGCACAATTAAATTAAATTGAATTCTACAGATATTTTGTTATACTTTTGTAGTTATTATTCTTACGCAAGCAGAAAAAAATTAACAAATTATTTTCTCTTGTGTGCATTTTAGCAGAACAATTTAATGAAACTAGCTATGGTTAGGAAAAATAAATTGTTTATTTTTATTAATAAATATATCTCTTTTTATCTGTTATTCTGCAAAAGGCCGAAGGAATTAAAGTTATTAGAAGAAAATTTCTGTATATAGGCAATGTAATAATACTGAAAAAAAAAGAAACACAAACAGGAACATTTTTGAAGCATGAACAGCCTTTTTTTATTTACTCGTATTTTTGCATACCGGGTGGTGCATCGTGGTTGGAAACATAGGAAATCCTATGCAAGTTTTAGACTGTCCAAATATTTGCTCCCCTGTTGACTTTAAAGCGGGGTTGTAGGGAGACTTTTTAGGGTCTCTGTGTGGTGAGTGCACATGCGGAGTTTTAACAATTTTGAACCACCCGATCTTCGATTGCGGTTGGTTTTTCATTGGAATTTAACAGGTGATGCTGCGAACGCCAGCATTAATTGGACTCGTCAACCTGTGATTTATCATTGTTAAATGTAATTTGCAAACGGTAAACTTTTTAAAAAATTTTAACAGACATTTTACACTGGATTTAATTAATATTTTTAAATAAAATTGATAAAAAAAGAATTATTTTACTTACAATAAAACCTATTAAATAGTATTACAATCATCAAAAATTGTTAAAAGGGGAAGAAAATTAGAGGCTGTTTAAAAATAGTTTATAAAAAACCTGTTGAGTTCCAATGAAAATCCAACCTCAATCCTATTCAAATAAGTTAAGATCGGGTTGTCCAAAACTGTTCAAACTCCGCATGTGCACTCACCACACGGACACCTTAAATAAGTCTCCCTACAATCCCGCTCTAAAGCCAACAGGGGAACAAATATCCAACCACGATGCACCATCCGGTATACAGCGGTATTAAATTTAACGATGAAGGCCAAAGTTTAATAAAAAAATATTGGTTATGTGTAGGAGGCGAACAAACCCGGGTCAAACTACAGAACAATTAGCAGATAAAATACTTTTTTAAATTATGTTGAAAATACAATATAAAGTTTAATGAGTTCATCTGTGGACGGACGCGGACGGAAGGATTTGATAAGGGCAGTCATTTACATTGAAACATTTCGCTTTGTGTGGCCCGTTGTACCCAGCTCATCAATATCTCTGTAGATTTTTGTTGTTTTCGTCATTTCGTATTCTCTTTTCAAACTAGTGTTGCAAATCGCCCATTTAACCAGAACAAAACTAAATTAAATTTACTGTTTTCATTTTGTATTATGTGTGGAATGATAAGGTAGCTGAAGCTGTAATTAGCTTTTTTGCATGCGCCTCTATAGGAATAAATATTGATTAAATTATATTTATTGTTTTTTGGCATAAGTAGAACCCACTCAGTAATCCCAGTCCCTTGCACTAGTTTGTTTAAACACAAAACAGTCTATTATTATACTACGCAAGTACTGACTGGACACGGATCGTACCTACCTCCAAAAAATCGGAGTCGAAGGGAACAACCGATGTATGTGCTGCGATGAAGAGGAGACTGGCGCATACTCTATTCCAGTGAGGAGTATGCGCCAGTGAGACAATATACTTACCTTACACTAGGACATAATCTAAACGAAGAGAATTTCATAGAATATATGTTAGAAAGCAAAGCAAAGAAAAATGGAACATCGTACAGGAAATGATAAAAAAATTATGAATAATAAAGAAAAGGAGAGAAACGCAAGACAAAGAAGAAACGAAGTGTAAAAAGATTGAGGCTTCTCTCTGAAAAGATGGAGGCTTCTCACTAAAGTATACCCAGCTACGGTAGTTCCAGATGGGAGAAGGAGAAAAGAGAGAGGGGAAGTTTTTTAGTCGGTGGGCGAATCCTTCCAAAGAGCGAATCCGACACAACCCGACCACAAATGATCAATCGGAAGGGAGTCTTTAAAAAAATTTTTTACCTCTCACATAAACAAATTTAAAAAAAAAACTAGTTAGTGTAAGTTAACTCCTAAGAAGGTCGGGTTGGTTTCCGGTTCTAATTTTGATTTCCTGAGTATTTGTTGCCTTTTCCGATCCAGCTTAGGTCACCGTTATACACTTGTACTTGTGCCCTGTCAGACTGCGCGCACACCTGCGTGGTGGTTTTCAGCTGATTACTGCTTATCGGAAGTAACTGCCTCATGTCATGGTACAATCCCTATGTATTCCCCCCTAATCGTTCCTCTATAAATTAACTTTTGATTCTTGACTGTAAGAAGTGATACAGTAACCCAATCTTACAGGATTAATAACAGAGGCAGAACGTCACTATATGACTAATAACACTGGATATATCGTTTTGATTACGTTATTTTTTTTTGTTTAAGTATCTGTATTGGAAAATTATTCCCTGCATCACTAAATCCGCCACTTGGTTTAAGAAGCTCAGTCCTCAGTCCACGCCCTTATTAGATTAAATAAAACCAAACTCTTCTTGTAGATCTACTGTGTGGTTAAAAATTTGTGCGAACTATACAACGGGACTGGTAACCTGGTCATCCAACTGAGTACAGATAAAAATACTTTTTAACGAAATCAAAGCTTTATTCGTCTTGCTCAAAGTGCAAAGAATTTTGTCTCAGAGATGAATTCAACAGCTTCGATAGACAACGTTAGCACTGTTTTGTGATCTTTCTAATAATTCTAGCTTAGCTAAAAAGGTCTCCTCACTAAGCTGGTACGAAAATATTGTCAGAAATACCAGTTTATTGCCTGTGGCGCTAAGCTCAGGAGTAAGTTCTTCGAACTGAGCGTGCTCTTACAGTTTTAACTCTATATCGAACTACTTAATAATTTGATTTTTTTTCTCCGGATTTGAATTATCCTTAACTTCAACAGAGAAAATCGAGAAAACCTCTGCGCCGAGACTCTATTCAAACACACTGGTGCATCTTTTTGCTTCATTTACTCTGTCTGGAACAAAATAAACGTGATTGTGAGTGACGTTTGCCAGAGAAACTCGTTCGTCTGGATGGGATTAGACATTCAAGTTAAACCAGCATAGTTGCACAGTCCCGTGTCGTATAGTTTAAGTTGAAGGCTCTGCCCTTAATCTAATTGGATGAAAGTTTATTGTTTGTGGAATGGGTTAGGTCGCTCCTGGCTTATTTCGTATATAAATTGAAGTTTAGATTATATTGTTTTAATGTAAATATATTTCCTGGTCTAGAAGTAATTTATTTATTTCGGTTTAGCTTTACTCTAGTTTTAGTTTTACTGGAAGGTTTACGATTTAAAATAAGTTGGTGGAAAATTAAACCTGACGCTTTTAATTTCAAATGCTTAAAGGTTTGCCATTAATTCTTGGAAACTTTATTTTTGAACTATATAGGTAAATTGTTTCAGTCATTTTTTCTTGAAATTGCACCTAAATTTTAGTTTCAAAATATTAAAATAAGGTTTGCATCGTGGCGCATCGAAAACGAAACAGAGACATTTGCTAGTAGCTCAGTTCTTTTTTGGAAAAACGCTTAGACTTGTCGATTTTGTTTTCGAGGGGGACACAAAATTGGTAAAAAATCACGTTAACACGTGCAGCCCACCGGGAGGCGATGGCACCACCCCTAAAATTTTAAATGGAAAGAGGCTTGAGTGATACCATTTTAAAGGTATTTCAATTCCCTTTAAAATGATGTAAAATTCATTTACTTCAGTTTAGTAGTTTTGGAGATTTATTGATTTAAAGCTTAAATACAACTTTAATACATCATCATTAGTGGAGATCAATACATTTGGCAGCAAAGTAGTTTAAAAATGAAGAATGGACTGACCCGTCAGCCAAGTAAATGTTGGAAATGACCACCATGATTTTCCATGCAGTAATAAAGATTTTGCTCAAAACGTTGCCGCACATTTTGCAATATTTGAGGAGTAATTTGAAGGCACTCATTCACAATTCTTTGTCGCAATTCTTCTAACGATGTTGGCTGAGTAGCATAGATTTTGCTTTTTAAGTGACCCCACAGAAAGAAATCCAAAGGTGATAAAACTGGCGATCTTGGGGGCCATTCAATGGCACCTCTTCTACCAATCCATCGACCTGGAAACGTCTGACATAAATATTGTCGAACACGTAATACGTAATGTGGTGTTGCACCATGCATCTTGTTGGAACATCAACCTATTCGCAATGTACCGCCGATCATTCTGATTTTCAATTATATATTAATGCAGGATCTATGGCGTCTTGCAGTAATTCCAAATACATTTCACCGGTCAAATTTCCAGGATTTTATTGGCGACTGATCCAGTTTCCCGAAATTTAGCTACAAGTTCTAGAACATATTTTCGATGCACGTTACTGTTTTCATGTCGCTCATTAAATATTTGTGCTGTTCTATTATTAGCGCACTGATTATTTCCGCAAAATATTTCGATAATTTCAACCCTTTCTGCCGTGGAATATACCATGGTTAATTTATGTATAAAGCGTTAAAAGATATTTTAACAACAAAGTTTGGTCGAATCAATCGCAAACTATGTACTAAATTCTTATTTAAAATAAGTTCTTATCTATTTTCAAGAAACAACTTTTTTGCCACAGACAACGATACAATCGCTATTTTCAACACCAAAATAATAAACAAACCATGGGCGTAGTGCAAAAAAGCATTTACTTATTCAGAAAATGCTTTTACTTATTCAGTAAATGCTAAATTTCTTCCGAAAGTAGTACAAACTAATCTGACTACTTTAAATCAATAAATCTCCAAAACTACTGAACTGAAGTTCATGAATTTTACATCATTTTAAAGAAAATTAAAATACATTTAAAAAGGTATCACTCGACCCCCTTTCCATTTAAGATTTTAGGGGTGATGCCACCCCCGCCAATTTTGTGTCCCCCACGAAAACAAAATGAACGGGTCTGAGCGTTTTTCCATAAAAGAACCGAGCGGCCAGTAAATGTCGACCCTATATATTATACATTTTTCTACTATCACATGGAAATTTGCTGTTTCCTTTACACTTAGGTGACTGAGAAAGACGTGAGAAATATTACTGCGGTTGTTACCGGACATTGCCTCTTCGGTAGACATGCCGAACGTATGCAAATACCCACTAACGACTTCTGTAGAAGTTGCAGAGATGAGGAAGAGGAAGAAAGTATTCAACATTTTCTGTGTGAATGTCCTGGCCTCGCAAGAAGGAGGTTCACTACTCTGGGTGAATCATCTTTCAATAGCCTGGAGGAACTAAGCAACTTACAACTTGGACGGCTGAGCAGATTTCTGAACAGTAGTGGCTGGTTTGAATGAGTTGTTAAAATCCTTCCGCGGTTACGTCGCACAAACCATCAGAGATCTGATGAAGGTGGGTTCTACGGAACACGTGTGGTATCACAACGAACCTAATAGGACTACGTGAGACTGTTTGGTCAGAACCAAAGGTCTGCCACTCTTACCTATCCCTAACCTAACCTAGGTGACTAAGTAATAGAAGGATCGTTACCTTTCAAGCAGGGTCCAACCAACCCCTTGAAGGTTGTTATTTATTTATTTACAGAAATAATTACTAATAACTTTACGTTTGTATTATTAAGTAATTTACTGTAAATGGCGCCTATACAGTTTACCAACATTAGAAAATCCGGTAACGTTGATAAGCTAAGGTTGACCTTGCATGGATTATTAATTATTGGGAAACTTGTTACATAAATATAAGGTAGTCCTCACACGGGGAAAGAAATGGTAGTAGCGTGGAAACTGGGCGCCCAGCCTTCTAGTATCCAAGCTACGACAGTTTCTTTTAAATGATAGAATAGTTTTGGACTTGCATTGTCTTTAATTTGTTTTACATCACAACGTTTCAACTGGTAAGTATCTCCAGTCGTCTTCAGGTGAATACTAAATAAGTAAAGTAACTACAGCTCTATTTATACTAGCTAGATGTACTGGAGCATGACTGAGATGGGTGCAGTCATGCGTTTAATTCTTGTGCGGTATTTTAAGTTTACATCTACTTAACAAAGGTTTCCAGATATTTCTTATATCTAGTGAGGGCTTACTAAAACAATCTGGGTTCTGGTATATGATAACAGCTTCCTTGAACTTCCTCTTCCTCCAATGTGGTTCTTTGTGCAGGATTCGAGCTTCTGTCCACTTAATGTGATGACCGTGTGTCCAGGCATGGTCAGCTGCCCCTGATTTTTCGGTTTCTCCTTTAAGCGTGTTGTTTCTGTGTTCCTTGACCCTAGTTTCAAGTGGCCTTAGAGTCTCACCAATGTAGGATCTGCCACATTCGCAGGGAATCTGATAGACACAGTTTTTCCTATCTTTTTGACTTGTTGGTTTCGTCTTCGTTAGGTGGCTTCTTAAAGTGTCTTTTGAGCTGAATACCGTATTAATGTTGTATCATTGTCCTAGTCTTCTAATTCTCTCAGACACTCCTTTGACATACGGAATGTTGAGTGTTGATTGTGACTCTACTGGCTTCTTTTGTGTATTTGACCAATTCTTGCGATTTTCCATTAGTTTATCAACTAGATGCCCGGGGTAGCCATTTTTTTTCAGAGTCCCTGCGAATGTGGCAGATCCTACATTGGTGAGACTCTAAGGCCACTTGAAACTAGGGTCAAGGAACACAGAAACAACACGCTTAAAGGAGAAACCGAAAAATCAGGGGCAGCTGACCATGCCTGGACACACGGTCATCACATTAAGTGGACAGAAGCTCGAATCCTGCACAAAGAACCACATTGGAGGAAGAGGAAGTTCAAGGAAGCTGCTATCATATACCAGAACCCAGATTGTTTTAGTAAGCCCTCACTAGATATAAGAAATATCTGGAAACCTTTGTTAAGTAGATGTAAACTTAAAATACCGCACAAGAATTAAACGCATGACTGCACCCATCTCAGTCATGCTCCAGTACATCTAGCTAGTATAAATAGAGCTGTAGTTACTTTACTTATTTAGTATTCACCTGAAGACGACTGGAGATACTTACCAGTTGAAACGTTGTGATGTAAAACAAATTAAAGACAATGCAAGTCCAAAACTATTCTATCATTCAAGAAACATCATTGTCTCCAACCTTCAAACAGACAGTTTTTTTTAAGTTTCCCCGTGTGATAACTGATCGCATAGACAAAATAGTAAATTTAATTTAGTTCCGTTTTGCTTGAATGGAGATATTCGCAACATTACGTGCGACAACCAAATGCGAAATGACGGAAACAACAAAAATCCGCCCGGATATTGATGAGTCGGCCACAATGAGCCGCATAAAGCGGAATGTTACATGCGAGCGGCTGCCCTTATCGCTCTCTTCCGTCCACCGACGGATTTATTAAAGTTTATATTATTTTTTCCAGACAGCGCAGCATATATGTTTTTCCCTGCAAAAATATTTATAAGCTACATTGTTATTTTTGCATACTTTATTAAATTATTTAATGAAATTTAGTATTTTTAAATTAATATTATACAAGATGTTACTTAATGGTAAATACTTACAGTGGCTGCTCTTAGTCAGTTTGACAAGAGGGTTATATCAGAATTTAGGTATACAGGTAACTTTATCGAAACAAGCGCGCTGTAAGGACATCGGCTACTTTTGTACTGTTATAATGAAAAAACTTTATTAAGGGTATTTGATTATTTGGGCCCAAAATATGTTTTCCTACGACCTTCTATGAAAATGAGAAAAAATGCACGGTTAATTTGGCTAACACTAGTGTTGAAATATCAAGGCACACTATTTAATTTAAACATATGATGCCAATTTGACAGACAACTCCTATTTCTTAAAAAGAACAAATTTTAGAAAACAGTAATTGTAAAGTGTTTAACTTATTTATCATATATTTGTCTAGTCATTCAGAATTAGAGTGTGAAAATACGCCATCTGAAATTATAAAAAATGTTAATAATATACTGGAAAATCTATTACCAGGAAAAACAAATCACGCTGAAGAGAGTGTCATGTATTAAACAATAAATCTTTATCGGTAGCAATAGCGTAGAAAATTAAAGCTTTAGCCTACAGATCGCAAGGTCACACGTTCAAATCCCATCAGGAGTATTTGACTTTTTTTTTTTAAATTTATGTTTAATGCATCTTTCCTTGATTAAATTTAAAATTTTTCATTCTGATTAATCTAGAAGTCAATCCTATGATATATAAAATATGAAAAAGTTAAACAAAAAATAAAGGAAAAGCCTATTGACAAACTGTGAAACCAGATATTAAGTGGAACATAATCCTAAGTATGCTAATTTCAACACTAGTGTTGAAATATTTTTTTCACAAATCAAAGGCCTTTTTAATAATTCTTTGTGGTCGTAAGAAAAATAATGTACATTACTCGTGTGAAAGTGATTATTCTAAAACTCGGAGAATTTATCCTCGTTTGAAAAGTATCACTTTCATCACTCGTTATGTAATATACTATTTAACCCCACGTTATTTGCATAATATTACTCACAACACACCCATTACATACAGGCTCCGAGTAAAGCAGATACAGACGCGAAGCATGAAGTCCGCGAGCACGTGGAGTACAAATCGCAGCGTGGAAAGCGTCGAATACGTCACCGAAATTGTCGGCAACTTTCGCACACCTCGCCCTGCTGGGATGATACTTCCTTCAAGGTCTATAGCACTCTATAGAGTCATTAACTTAATTGACTGTAGGCGAGCAAAAAAATTCAACTACTTGACAATTCGGTGATGTGTCAATTATTTTTCATAATTTCCGAAAACAAGTTGGCGGTCAAAATGCATAGAACTTTTTTTTAATGTAAAAAAGTACTCTATGCTATTAATAAAAATCACTTACTTTTCTAAACAGAAGACACTTAACTAAGGCCTTTTTATCTGGAGGATATAATCCTCCGAATAAAATAATGAATGTGGTATACATAGTCCGATAAGACTGGTATTATTTATTTACGTTGAGATAAGTGTTGATACATGGGGAGGATTTAGCGAACACAAACTGTTATCCGGCCTATTTCTAAAAGTTAAGATAAACATGTAAATTTCAGTTAGAAATATGTGTTTTTTATTTATTTTATTTTATTTTGGAATACGAACTTTTGACAAAGTAAAAAAAACTTACATAGGCATCAACTTATCTTTATCGATTTGTTTGTCCTATACAGGATGCTAAAAAATCGTGTGCGTACAAGGGGATCTAGAAAACGGTAAGATATACGAAGATGGTTAAATTGAGGCAAAGTTACGTATTTTGGGGCTTAATAATTTGGTGAAAAAAAATTATAATTATTCCGAATGCTTTCGGAGGTATCCGAAAAAACATGATATTTCCATTTTTTTGTTTTTAAAATAACCATAAGCGCATCACAGTAACATAACTAGACTAACACTCCAGTTACCTTTTCTTCACTCGGAAGCATTATTTTTGTTTCTGTTTTACAGTCTTTTGTTCTAAGTCTAAGGCAAAAACCATTTAAGATATGCGTTGTACTAATAAAATAAATAAAATACTAATAAAATATTGAATTCCTTCTCATGACTTAAAAACTTGCTTACTTCCTAGCTTAGAGTATTGTGACGGTTAATCTTATTTAAAAAATAAACAGCCTTAACACCATAACTTCCTGTTATGTAATTTTAATATTTAGGTAATCATAAAAATAATTGCCAGGGTCGTAATAGAAAGGATAATTTGAAATGCTAATGATGTGTTATTTAATGACAAAACATTAAAATTTTAAAAACCTTTAAATTGTATTAAATTTACAAAGCTTAGAAGTTCTTAAAACTGTTTAAAAAACTCCAGGTACGTATTTAAAAAAAATTAATTGAGGTTGGAACGAAAAACGAAACGTCCAATTTAAAAACTAAAAACTCCATCTTGTAGAACCGCTATGAGAAAATGTTTTTTTGTTTTTTTCCTAAGTCAAAAATGAAGGCGCAAAAAATTAAAAACCAAAACTAAAAATTTCGTTTTTTTCGGATATCTCCGAAAGTATTCGGAATATTTACAATTTTCTTTCACTAAATTATTAAGCCCCAAAATACGCCACTTTGCCTCAATTTAAACATCTTCGTATCTCGTACCGTTTTTGAGATCCCGATAGCAAAAAGTTTATTAAAATATGTCTAAATAAAAACGTTAATTGTAATGTCAAACATTGTATTTCAAACAAGTATTTATACGTCACTGCAATAAGTGGTCAGGAATTAAAAAAATTATTCCGATTTATTTTGTCCACGGAGTGGATGTCCATGGAGTGGAAATATTTAAGCAATAATGTATATTTTTTTAAAACAAAAATACATATAATTTTAAAAAATTACAACTTATAAGTCGAATAAACTTTTTTTTTCCACGAACTACAAAAGAATTATAATTAAATTTTGTTCTAGCGGCTTTCCTGCTGACATGGAGTGCACGATAAAAAAAAATTGTTTCCTTAATTTACTAATGTTTTGGTCACATATCTAATTTTGCAATAAAACACCACATCACCTCTCCTTGAGAGCTTGCAGTCTACTGGAAGGAATGCATTAATACACGTGGTAGGCTGACGATGTTACCAGATATATATTTTAAAATGCAATTTTTATGTGCCTATGGAATGGCCATGGAAAGTGGTTACAGCCATAAATGATATGAAAGCGTATTAATAAAATTGTCAGAATTCTTTTATACGTTGTGTTCTTGTACATTTGTGCACAAAATGTACTATAGATATTTTTAAATATAAATAAAATCAAGCACGTAATTAAAGAGAGTTACAGTCCACGGAGCGGACTTTTAGGTCATAATATAACAGTTTAATAAAAAGTTTAAAGAAAAAATCTCGTAAATATGCAATACTGATAAAGGCGAATTTGTTTAAATTTATGTCACACCAAATATCTACAAAAATATGTTTAAGTTTTTCATAAACTTTATTGTTGCATATTTTTATTTCATAAATAGAGAACGATCCTGATACCTACGGGTGGGCAAAATAATCGATTATGCAATTATAACTTTAAAAAAAATCCATTAACCGATTCTTTTTCGATTTTTCTTTAGAAGTCACTTTTGGGAGACCAAAGTTTTTTTAAAAGCTAATTTTGATTTGAGGACAAGTCTTGTAGAAACCAGGGACAGTTTTTCTATATTATGTTATATAGATTATTTCGATTTATTTTTTGTTTCGATTATTTCAATATAAAATACTATTCTTCGGTAACCTGATTGTCGTGGAGCGTGACGGCACTATATAGAACAATACCATTCTAAAATAACGTTACATAAGTAGCGTTCCATCTCTAGGATGTCACTATTAAAAAAAACTAGACAACGCACCAATAGTTGGTTGATATTTCTTCTACTTTTTTGGTAATATCCAGAAATTGTGCTGTGTTCATTGGATAAAAAAAATTTGAAGAAAAACTTGGGACACCTACAACGCGACATAATAATTGCCTGTTTTAAATAACGCAGACGTAACTATGTTCGTCCTTTATACCTTTTGCCATTTTGCTTTGTCCCCTTTCTCACTCGGATATGGATAACACCTGCATTATCACGCGTCCCCTAAAGTGCCCTTATGTCAGAGATACCGGCAATAATTTGTACTTCAAACTAACGCCCCGTTTTCCTGGGTAGATTTTCATTGTACTTTTATGAGAAAATCGATGCTTACAATTGAGTCAGCTGTATAAAAAAGGAAATTTTAATCATTGGTATATGGGGACGGTCTGTAAAATATAAAATTGATGATTTACGAAACATTTAACACTCCAACGGTCATGTCATTTCTTGTAATTCTTTCGAATTAGGCTTTTTCCTCTTCCTTCGCTGCCAGGGCCATTCCTGAGAGTACCTACAGCTTAATGTGGGTTCCAAACTGCGATCCTCGGTCATGCGACACCCCCGAAGGGCTATTACCCCTTGGTTTCTGACTCTTGCATGACCTACCGATTGGGGAGTGTGCATCTTCTTCCGCACCCCACGAGATGTCCGATCTCATTAAAGCGTGGTTACCGGCGTGAATGGGGTGGGTTGGGAGATGATAACTTTTACACTCTTCCCTGCATTCTTAAATCCATTAAACTTCGGACATACTTTTTTTTATTGTACTTATGCCTACTCTGGGAATCGAACCAGGGTCGCCATGGTCGAATGCCAGTAACTCACCGCTGAGCCACCGCCTCGGTATCATTCCAACGGTCTCAACCTACCTGTGTCTGTAAGAAACATTCTAGTTAAGGTACATTTTTCTCCACGTTCACTAGTCGGTGGCGACTGCGACTGCGATTGATGCAACTGCAATGATTAATACACATAATGACATGTAAAATACAGGCGCGGCTTGTCCATAAGGTCATTTGGTCAATGACCAATGAAACAAATAAAAATAATTATCCTTTAAAAAATTCAAATACTCCAAAAAGACCAAATAGTTCATAAATTGATCAAAAAAGTGAACATTTTTTCGAAACAATGCATTGTTAAATGACACATACCATGAATATTTCAAGTTTGGCCCAAAAAAATGATTGCGGACGATTGGAACGATATTTTTTTGAAAATGTCTTTTCAACTTTCCACATTTACACATTAGTTGTGAAAACTAAAAGGTATGGTTTAAAAGCAGGAGTACCATATAATATATTAGATGTAAAAATTGCTTTAGATAGTTGTATGTTATTAATTAGTTCAACAGTTCAATAACAGCAATTTTTTTGGTTATATAGATTAATTTTTAGATTGAATCTAATTTTACCAAAAGAAATGGTTGTCAGATCGGAACCAAATTTAAGTAATTCATATCATGTTATTTTTAAGAGTGAAGTCTTTATTGTCGGCAGAACTCGTAAATATATTTATTTGTTTTTGTGTTTTTAGGTCAAGATATATCAATACATTACGCCAATCTCGCAATAAACATGAACATAAAAGAACCGAACTCAACATAAAATCAGAAAATAAAATCAAAGCTCGCGAAACGTACAGGCAAATTCTTGAAGCGATGTTATTTTAAAACTCTCAAAATAAAATCTAAAAGTTTGGTGCAACAATTTCCGAAGTAATCCAATACTGAAACTTGGCTACGGTTATATTTTGTATCCCGCGTATCTGTATGCAAAAAGAACAAATAAAAACAAATACGTTTAAAGCTTCATGGCGACACTAAACCAACAAACGTGAAGGAAAAGGAATCAAAATTGAACTCAACGAACTTTAATGGCCGATTTTATTTGATTTGTTTTTGTATTGCGACTTCTCGTATTATTAAGATTGAGACTTGCTTTCCGCCTTTTTTCTCTTTTTGAATATCGAATTTAGTGTTTTTTTTTGCTAAGAGATCATTACCGCATGTAAAATAATTCCATATTTTGCCTTCCGATGTCACTAACTTTCTCCAAATTGAAACAGTACAATTTATTTTCGTTTAAAGGTTAATACCTTTAGTTAATAGATTAGTTGTTTCTTCGTATGAAAGAATCCATTTAAGAGACCGAATTTTGTCTTTACTCTTCAGCTTGCCAATGAAAAGTTTTAACCCAGTCTGACCCAGAGGACAATAGATCTTTATTGAAAATATGACCATTACTGAAAAAACTTTTCATCATCGACATTTTGAAATTAAATTACGAGATAACAAACCAGACTAAAACAGTTAAACTAATATGGATAAAAGCACATATTGGGATATATGAAAATGAAATTGTGGACAAACTAGCAAAAGACGCAGCTACTAATGGACATGTAGATAATCACTACAAAACTCCGAAAACAGATTTCTTTAGGACCATCAAAGATAAGATGTACCAAGATTGGCAATCTGAATACCAATTAGCCACTAAAGGATGTTATTTCCGTAACATTAAACCTATGTTATCCAGAAAACCATGGTTTTCAAATCTAACCAATAAAAAACCTATACAAGTCATAGCGAGACTACGTGCAAACCACATAATCTGCCCTAGCTATAAATTTAAAATAGGACTAAGTCAAAACCCTAATTGTAATACCTGCAATGAAATAGCCGACCCTCAACATATTCTATTTAAATGTTCATTAAACACAAATAATATTCAAGATTTTTTCTTACAGCTAATAAAATGCAAAATTTTGCTTCCTTCTAACCTCGCAAATCTACTGACCGACGTTAAAAATTTCAACGTAGTTTATAAGCATTATATTAAATCACAACCTCTCTTTGACGGAGGGTAGGCTAACCATCCCTACACTCGGCCAAGGGGGGATTAATAATTATAAGAATCCTGTGTCACCTCATGTCTACCCAACCCTAAAAACTGGCCTCTTGTTAGTTTCTTCTTCCGGGACAGCCAATCGGAAAACCAAAATCCCTACACAGTGTCCCAGTGTTAAGAAAAATAAATTTTGAAAAAAAGAAGAAAGAAGAAAAAAGAAAAAAAAAAACTACGTATAAAAAACAAAAGAAAAAAAAAACAAAAACAAAGAAAAAATATTTAACATGCTAACAATACTCGTTGATAGTCATAAGACATATTAGGTTAAGTTAATTATCAATATTAAATAAATCAAGACGGAAAAATAAAGATCAAAAATGACAATACTAAATATTTTAAAAAAAAATGTCTGGCCTGTTGGAAATTTTCCAGTGCATTACACACACACACCACACTGAAAAAACTTAAAATGCCTAGATGACACAAGGGTATTACAGGAAATGAAAAAAACCGATGAACTTACGAGGAAAGGCTCAGAAAATACATTCATTGATCCAGAATCGACACAGTACGAGATGCCATAAATCGATGGATCAGGAGTGAACACAAGATCCACTGGAGCAACAGACAGAGATTACACCATAGCCAAAGCTTCATTGGGATCCAGACCCAAGACTTACGAAACAGTTGCTTTAAATGAACAGGAACCAGCTAAGAACCATTACAAGAATTCTGACAGGACACATCAAGTCAAGAACCATCTGCACAGAATGAGACTGTACAATGGAGACCTTGACTGCAGATTAGGCGGACAAGACAGGGAAACAGTACAGTTCATAATTTTCCATTGCGAGACACTAGATCGGAAGAGGAAACCAAAACTGGAACCAAAGGACATCCTTACCCTCTCTCCAGTTGACCTACATAAACTAGTGCAAGGAACTGGGACCACGGAGTGGGTGTAAGAACCAAACAGGTTGAGCACAATGGGCCAAACCTGGCCTAAGTGCATCCGGTGCTCGGACGGGCCCTCAGAAAAGAAAATAATTTATTAGAAACTCTTACACTTACAATTTTGTCGTTATAACTTTGGATTTATGTCAATTTACATCTATTTTATGGTATGTGCAACATTCCCTTTTAATTCATGGAAAAGTTCGTACCTCGGATTTTCTGTTATACCTTTACATGCGGTACTTTCACATATAAATTTCCACTATCTGGAAATAGTATTTTACGTTACAAGGCCGGTAGGTGACTTATTACAGAACGAGTTGGTTTACGGACGAGGCGACGTAGGAGCCGAGTCTGGAATATATACGAGTCTGTAATAACACCTAACGGACGTGTATCGTGTGATATTTTATTTCAACCTGTCTTTATAATCCTTTTTAAAAAGAATAAACAAATAGGTCATATTAGCTTTTAAGTGACAACTCTTCAAAGATCGAAAGTAACCAGTCATTGTTTCTAAAATCATACCATTGTTGCTAGGGGCAACCCATTACAGTATCTGATACTGTAATGTTCCATTTTCCGGCCGCAAATGAGTACAGGGTAAGTAAATTTACTGGACAGGATGAAATAAATAACTATTCGACAAAATGATAAACGAGTTACCGGAAGGTAATGCAAAACTTCAAGCGTCAAAGTCAAATATAATTTTCGTTCAGTTTCAAAAGCAATTTTTATATTATATTTCAATAAAAGAAGTGTGTGCTGGATAATGGGTTCTGACCAAACAGTCTCACGTAGTCCTAATTAGGTCCGTTGTGATACCACACGTGTTCCGTAGAACCCACCTTCATCAGATCTCTCTATGGTTAGTGCGACGTAACCGCGGAAGGATTTTAACAACTTATTCAAACCAGCCACTACTGTTCAGAAATCTGCTCAGCCGTCCAAGTTGTAAGTTGCTTAGTTCCTCCAGGCTATCAAAAGATGGTTCACCCAGAGTAGTGAACCTCCTTCTTGCGAGGCCAGGGCATTCACACAGAAAATGTTGAATACTTAAATAATGGGTAAAAGAAGAAGCGCTTTCGAGCCGCTAATTTCACTGCTGAAGAGGTCCGTTTGCTAATTCGACCAGCTTCAAAGGAAATTATTACCTCAAGGTGCATTAAAAACCTCTGCAATTTTTTCCCAGGTTTTGGTCTTTAGTTTCCAAGCCTCCGAGTCCGTTTACTTATTTTCCAAGATATGAATTTCCTTTAAAGCTAGTCGAATTAGCAAATGGACCTCTTCAGGAGTGATATTACATTTAATTAATTACAATTATTATCACATGATTTTCTATTATCAAAAATCAAATTTAATTCAAAGATATGGTTACCGGTGATGGCGGTCTACGATTTTGTAACTCCGATTTTTTTTATGAGGGTAATAGAAGCTTATTGTTGTTGTTTATAGTGTATTAATATCAAAAAATGATGTTCTTGGATGCATAAAAAATGTGTTCCAAATTAAATAAAAAAATAAACTTGTTATAATGCTTAATTTTTGTAGAGCTGACTTTTTTTCTTATTTGAGGGTATCTCTGGTGTTCTGATGAAGTTGGCTGGATATAAATCTATCGTTCACCATCATCATGTAAATTTTTTTGCTGGTCTGCTAGCCTGCCCCTCCATTTTAATTAGGGCTCATAAATTAACAAACTAGCAGACTGCGAATAACAACAATATTCTTGTAAAAGAACTTAATAGAGACTACAATCGCGACCATGACTCACACCGTGACGTAAAAGAACACCAAAAAATAATTAAACCTATTTCTATCCATATTTTAAAATCCCACCATTAGGTTATCTGCCACGCAGTGTGCCTGCAATAAAGTTGGAAAACAAACGCGAGTGCTCGTAACCACTTCTTCTTTTCCTTTAAACTCGTCTCGCACTTATGCAAAGCGCAAATTTTTAGATCTTTACTTTTAAAATTACGCAAAGAATTGGAAGAGGAGAGGGGGGGGTGCACTTTCTTGTGTCACCCGGTATATCAGTACTTTTACATTTTTTTAAATATAGGAAAAACAAGTAAGTTTAAATTAACAAAATTAAGGAAAAATCAGAAATCCGTTTTAAATTTGCTTCAAAAAATCGCGGGTCTTGTCGTGTCACCTGCGACCTCCTAAATAATTAACTGTCTATTTTTTTAAATATTTCCATGCCCATCGTTTTCTCATAGTTTTTATACGTTGTTTATCTATTAGAATCCATATAAAATATTAAAAGTGTACTTTATTAATAAAAATGATAATTCAACTAACTAGTCAAAGAAACGCGGTTCGCCACGCTTTATATTCTAATCCCGCTTCCTTCTTTACGCAGAAACTTTAATAAGAAAGTTTAATAAGCATTCAAAACACACTAAATTAAACCTTATCTTTTAAATATTTGAATTTCTAAACGCCGTAATGTTAAAGATAATTAGGTAAATTCTGCCGACCCAGATTGTAAAGGAAATTACTCTGTAAAATAACTTTTGGTATGATTGCGAGTAAGAAATCGGCGAAGCAAGGCAGCCGCAGTAATGCACTAAGTTGGCTAATTATACGAGCCGGAGTTCTCATACGACTTCGAAATAGAATCGTATTTAAGTAAAATATCTCTGAAATATCGTTTGAAGGTGCACGGACAATAGAAAGCTATAAACATAGAGTTTTAAGATGCCATTTAGTTTACCAACTTCTCGTACTATGCTTATGTATTTATCAGAACTTTAAGAACAGCTGTTATTTGTTTCGATGTTTTCGCGTAGAAGTACATTAAAATTTTCTTCTAGCTTTTAATTGATTTCATTGTAATATAAAGCGGTCATTTTTCCTTGAAGCGTGGCCTTTACCGTTTGCCTAAAATACGACCAATTTTATCATAATTTAGTTTGTCTGTCAAAAAAACGTACGTAGTATGTAGTATGTATTTTTGTTATTCGGTACCTCTGCGGTCGTAAAAATAAAATCATGTGCTTATGTTGTACCATTTAGGTATAGTTTAGCATGAATATAAATAATTGTCGTCCCTGTGTACTTTAATGCAAAAGATAGATGCACCACTTTGTCCGCCTGCCGCTAAAAAACTTTCTTTCTATTTACTTATACGAACGCTAAACGCTCTACTTTAATTTAAAAAAAAGCACGGAATTGTATACGGATTGGATTGGCACCCAGTGGGCTACTGCCGCGCGATCTGTATTTGAATCTACAAACCAGTAGAAAAATGTATAGAAGCGTAAAACGTTTTCTATACTGGTGTTTGTTGTTCCACCGTACTTGCCTTATTTATTTCTATGTTTTCACGTTAGATGGCTATATCTTCTGCATTGAGTTGATATCTACTGATGGCGTTACTGGGTTTTCATCACATTTTTATGCTTAAAAATGTCTTGAAAGAATAGTCTCGCTGTACTGAGAGTCGCTACGGATTTTGGCTTTCTGATGAGTCCTAATAAGGACGAAACAGCCTGTCATTGTCTACCTGTGCCCTAGGAAACCCATTACATTTGGCGTACCTGTGTACTTTAATGCAAAAGATAGATACTAAAAAACTATTTATATTTACTTAAATGGACGCTAAACGGTCTACGTTAGTTCAAAACACTGTTTATCTTTTTTATGTAATATATTTTTAATTTAGCGCTCTTGTTGGAAGAAAGTAATTCTTACGATAGCCTATACCGGCAACACAAAGACCATTTACCCCTGCCCCATTTTTTCCTTTATTCTGGACCTTTTAGTCATAAATGAATTTAAATTTTTTCGCAAAATCAACCCTTCAAAATTACGGTTAAGCAGAAAGAAAAACTTAAAAATTTTTGAGTAACAACAACACTAGTGTTAAAATATCAAGGCACACTATTATTTAACTTAAAGATATGGTGCCAATTTGACAGAGACAACCCCTATTATTATTAAAAAGAACAAATTTTAGAAAGCAGTAATTGTAAAGTGTTTAACTTATTTATCATGTATTTTTCAAGTGATTTAGAATTAGAGTGTGAAAATACGCCATCTGAAATTATAAACAATGTTAATAATATACCGGAAAATCTATTACCAGAGAAGACAAATCTTGCTGAAGAGAGTGTCATGTATTAAACAGAAAATCTTTATCGGTAGCGGTAGCGTAAAGAATAGAGCTCTAACCTACAGATCGCAAGATCACAGGTTCAAATCCCATCAGAAATACTTTTTTTTTATAAAAACATTAAATAATTTATAGAATTATTTTGAACTGAAATCTTTCTTGTTGATATATAAAATATGAAAAAATGAAAAATTAAACTACAAGTAAAGGAAAAGCCTATTGACAAACTATGAAATTAGATATTAAGTGGAACATAATCTTAAGTATGCTAATTTCAACACCATGTTTGAAATATTTTTTTCACAAATCAAAGGCTTTTTTAATAACGTGGTTGTAGGAAAAATAATGTACATTACTCGTGTGAAAGTGATTATTCTAAAACTCGGAGAATTTCCGCACTCGGCTGACGCCTCGTACTAAATATCTCCTCGTTTGAAAAGTATTATTTTCATCACTTGTTATGTAATATACTAATATGAATTCTATTGACGAATAGCAAAAGAAAAAAATATATAATTAACCTTTCTTAAATTTGGTTATCCGATCTAAATCATAAGGGACATTAGAAAGACTATTCTGCAAGTTGCCAAGTTGCAGACTACAAACTAATTAAGTCTGTACTGCCCGTTAGACACTCTCTTGCAGTAAAAACAGTTTAACCAAAACTAAAAGCTACGTCGTCAATTATTTGAGGTAATTCTTTCTTAATTAGACGATATTCCGAAAACACACGCAGGCTAACAAAGGCGAATTGCAACGAGCAAAGTGAAAATTACAGAGAAAATGCATTTGCAGCATCAGAAACGTCAGAAAATTCAATTAGGACTAATAAAAAGCAAACGGGGGAAGGCATTCGTGGCGTTTGACCATCTGCCCCCAGAGATAAACCCTTTTTAGATAGGAATACACTCTCAAAATAAACGCGCAAAGCTTTTAGTTTTATCTTAATTGAACTGGGTCATTTAGTTATCATGAGCATTCTCTTTGCAGATTCTGATGCTGCATTAAATTTTAGGATCGATAAATAAGGTGGTCTTTTAGCAATTATTATTCTTCCGCATGAAGTTTATTTAGGTTTGTTGAACCTTAACTATTTCGTTTTATTTTAATAATAAGCTTTGGAAGCTGTTATTTCAGCATTTTCTCCGCAATAGAGAAAATATTGTAATCACGAAATGTAGACTCAGTCACTCTTAAAAATAACATGGTATGGGTTACTAAAATTTGGTTCTGACAACTATTTATTTTCGTGAAATCGTACTCAACCCAAAAATTAGTTTGTACAATATTTTTGTCATTACAGTTGCACATTAGAAAGTTTGAATGAACTGCTTATAACGCATGGCAAAATTAGCAAGTTGATTTGATAGAAATAACTTCAAAAAAAAGTGTGTTTCATTTCTAAAAAAAATGTCATATGTAATTTATACTTAGTAACGAAAAATATTCCTTCCTAGGTTAAATAAAAAAATGCCTTGGTATTACTACTCTATTAGGTATGCGTAAACTAATTGGAATAAATTATCATCAGGGATATTATGGTTTCTTTAAAAAAAAATATTTCCAATGTTCTCTCATGTTCTTTATAATACATACTTATGCAATACAAAACAGAAACACTACATTTTTAACTTATTTTCTCAACCTTTTGGGTTGTTCAATTGCTTATAGAACTGAATTGTCTTTATTTAAATTTTCTTATCTGCAACTGCGATTATTAAAAAACAAAAAATATCCCCTGGACTTTCATTTTAAATTATACAGCTATATGAATTTTGTTGTACTTGGTCAGATTAAAGAGTCATCAATATGACGTTCTTTTATAGAAATGGAACATAGAACAAAAACGAAACAAAAAAAATATTTTTAAGTTATTTCTCATCGGGTCACCTTGCCATCCTTTATAAAAATCTCATTTAAATTTTCTAATGTACAACTGCAATGATAAAAAATAAAATGTTTACTTACTTATGATTTAACTTCCTTCTGCCAATAAGAACGTACACAAGAAAGACAACAGAACAACAAACAATCACAAAATGGCCAATTATTGCTTTAAAAACACGAAAAAATGGACACGGAACCGCAAAAGCACCCTAACATAACCATAACCTCCAGACAGTCCTGGCTAGAATGATGTCACATGTCACCCACTGGGCAAGGGCATCAAGTCTTTGTTGATGCCGTTAGTTATAAATATGAAGAATAATATTACTTGAAAAGAAAAGTTAGTTCTGGTAACTGAGAATGTATCTCTATCAAAATTAACAAAATGATAGGGACTACAAATTCATAATGTGTTATTACAACAAGCTTAATTGATAAATACAAGTTTGTAGGAACCTTGATGTAATAAGATATACATATACAGAGTAAAATTCAGCTAAACAAAATATTTTATTTCTGCCAACTAATATGAAAACAAGATATTTTCTTTGTTCTGATCATGATGGCATCATTTTTTGGTAAATGTAACCAAGAAAAAAATTTATTTTGTTTTCCTAACTAAAAATAGTTATTTTTGGTAACGTAAACACGGGAACAAATAAAAATTAGTACCAAATACCAAGTCATTTTTAAGAGTGTAGCTCAGTGCTGGCGCTACACTGAAAAACGAGATTTATGAAATTACAAAAAAATTACTGCTTTTAGTGCGACCATTAGATTTTGTTATACAATTACAAAAGATGTTTTTTGACGGATAAGAATATACATTTGTTTGTTAAATTACTTTACAAAACTTGTGTGACATCGCATAATTAAAGTACAGATATCTTATGTGTTTGATACATAAAGGTACTTCTTAAAGTTTCAATACAAATATTGTTCCTTTATTCTGCAAAAGACCGATTAAGAGAATGAGAGATATACTCAAAGTAATTTTTGTGTTAATATAAGAAATGACCCAAATTGATAAATATGTCACAGTGTAATTTGGTCCATAAATTTGCCAACGAATTGAATATTTGTTCAATTGTTTTTTTATTATCTTTCTCACAAGTTCACGGCCAACTAAAAAGACAAGTTATGATGCCTATTTAAAAAAGCCTTTTTAATTTATAGTATGAAGTTCGGAAGTTGAGTCGTAGACAAATATACTGTACAACTCGAGTGGATTGTCCATATTGCGCTCGGAAGTTTAAGCACTCCGCCTACGGCGTCGTGCTCAATTTACTTGTTTGTGCGACATGGACATCATATCTACTCCTATTGTACAAACTAATATTCTATTTAATGGCATCTAAAATATTTCTGTTTTGTTTTAGGTAAGTTTTTACGAAAATTTTGCTTCATACGGATACGTGCATGAAATAAAGTTTGGTAAGTATTGAATTTATTGTTTTATGTAAACAGGGCAGCCAAACTGGAATTAATTAATTTCCTTAAAAATGCAATTAGTTAATTTGGCGGTAGGCAGGATACAATTACAAGAAGATATGATACCGCGCAGGTGGGCGTGACGTCACCTAGTGAATAAAAACCGCCATATTGCGATATTTTCTGTTAGAGTTTGAATTATGTACCAGTCGTTTATTTTTGATAACTGATTTGTAAAATTACTGAAAAATGAGGTGTGCGGTATATGGTTGTATAATATCGATAATAAACGCAAGAGTTTTACGCCTGATGTCCAATTTTAAGAAATTACAAGGGGTTTGGAAGCGTGTGTGTAAACGCAACGATAAGTTTAAAATTATAAATCCTGGTGCTTGCTCCAAACATTTCAGTGACGATAACCATGAATGATATTTTGAGACACGAATTGTTGAAAAATACACCTGACAAATATCGGCCTTGTTTATTTTTTTCACTCTGCCTATTCATTCTTTGAAATCAGCTCTTCGATATTATGTTCGAAGGGCAAAAATGTTATTTTTTGATGTTGATGTATTTTTGTAGCAGAGAATTAAAATGATGCGACCCTTTCTACAAAAAAAAAATGAAAAATAAAGAATGACCTAAATTTTGTATTAAAACTTTTTATGTAAAATAAATTCCGAACAATTTTTTTTTTAACGAATACTAGACACGGGTAAAAATATTTTAAGCTCTTTTCTATACAAAGAAATATTGGACAGTGTGTCGTTTTTTCATTTTCATATTCGCAATGTATACCTACTTAACTTGTTCGTGTTAAGTATATTAACTTTTATAGTGAACGGTTAGATATTCATTTCTATTGTCTATTTTTATAATTATTGGGCGGTAGGCAATATCGGCCTCCGACAGACGCGGCGAAATTCGGCAACCACCTCAGTACACTGAACTTTCTATACGTACGAAGTCGGTATGCAACGAGCGTCGTACAACCAGTGTTGCCAATAAGCGTGTAATTACACGATTTGTGTGTATTTTCGTTGCCTTGCGTGTATTTTTCGAACACCTACAAAAAGCGTGTAATTTAAAATAGAAAATTTCCTATTTTTGTTAGGTATATAACCCTAAAAGGGCAAGGGCCTGTCGACATATTAAGCACCGGTTCCCACAGATCACCGAAGTTAAGCGGTGTCGAGCGCGGTTAGTACTTGGACGGGTGACCGCTTGGGAACACGGCGTGCTCTTGCCTCAGGGAAGAGTGTAAAATGAATCGACACCTAGCCATCCTATTCACGCCGGACAGGCCGGATGAGATCGGATATCTCGTAGGATGAAGGTGCCGTTTCACACTCCCCAGTCGGTAGATCACATTTGTGGTCGATGACCGGTTCAAGATGGCCTACGTAGTCGGCGAACCAAAAAAAAAAATAAGCCTAAAAATAGTTTTTCTACTCCCACTTGGAAATGTGCTGTTTCTTTTACACTTAAAAGGATTGGAAAAGTGGGCTATTCTGGGTAACTGAAAGGATATGATGTTATTCATATTCAATTGACTTGAAATGAACAGTATATTTTTTCTACAACCAAATTTACGAAATTTGGTTAAAAAAAAATTCGCTGGCTGACGGACTTGAACCCATGACTCACGATCATTGGATCCAAAGTTCGACGTTTTACCGTCTTAGCCAAGGGATCATTTTTAGAAGTTATGGTAAAACCAAGTCAATAATAATGATACATGAAATTAATTTTCTACGCACATTGTACCATATACATAATATAAATTATATAACTTAGTGTGTTAAAAAAGAAGGCGAAGCCTCAGTAAATGCAATAAGCCGTGATTGGTCAGTACTTTATAAGAACGCCACGGAGAAATATAATTTGTCTAATAATGTTGTCAACTAATGGGAAATTTCCGGATTTGTGAGAACAGAGCACAGAAGAATGATAAGTCGGCACTGTCTCTATAACGGGAAAAAAGAAATTTAGGATATTTTTTAGGATCAACTTGTAGTTGTGATCTGCTAAACTTTTTCCGTATTATGTGCATTCGTGGAATTTTTCTTAACAAATAGGAAATTTTATTTTCAAAGGCCGCAACACTGTGTAGCTCTGACAGTATGAATATGAATATTTGCCGTACAGTTAACTGGAATAGCCTACATTTCTCGTCACTTAAGTGTAAAGGAAACAGCAAATTTTCATGTGGGAATAGAAAAATACATTTAAAATGCCAATAGATCAAACTACTTAACTAAATAGCAGGCGCGGCTCGTAAGTTTTTTACAGGCAACACGTTTAAGGTCCAAAACTCTTCTGGTGTTCAAGAAACATCATTGTCTTTAACCTTCAAGCAATTTTTATTTTTTCCTCAGATGCTCCGTTCTTGATTAAAATAAGTAAATTAAAACTCATTATGGTTATTAATTTTAATAATAGACTTGTGTCGGGTTGCACAAAGAATTTTAATAATAATTATTTGCTTTGCCGTTCTGCCCTTTTTTCGAATAAGGCTTTTTTCCTCTTCGTTCGCTGCCACGGCCATTCCCGAGGGGATCTACAGTTTAACGTGGGTTCCGAACTACGATCCTCAGTCATGCGACACCCCCCAAGGGCTATCCCTTGGTTTATTGTCGTTGCATGATCTACCGATTGGGGATTGTGTACCTTGTTCCGCACCCCACGAGATGTCCGATCTCATCCGGCCTAGTTACCGGCAAGTTTGATTGATTCAAAGGTGCGTCATTATTAAATTAAAAATTAAGGTAACCGGGCCAGTATGAGTTTGAGAAAATTATTTCTGTCAAAGTTACGTCTGTCACAGTGAAACTTGCCGGTTAAATTAATATTAGATATTAAAATTCTTTTTGCAACCCGACCTTGGACTGTCTTTAATTGTTTTTGTAAATTTTAGCACGTCATTGATAAACTTTCCTGGATTATTTTCTTTCGATATTTTCCTTTTATCTATAGAAATACCCACAAAGCATTATTGAAGACTTTGCCGTAAAGTCGAAACGATTCGTCTTTTCGAACTACCTCTCAATAGAAAGAAAATTTACACGTTATACGCAAGTATTTGAATCCGATTTACTAAAGTCCTTTGGCAATAGGAAAATTATTCTAGGAATTGACGTTACGAAGAACTTACTTACTCTCGTATTTTCACTGGCTCTTTACATATTGCAGCTCCAACAAAAGGTATTTGATATGTGTGCCATTTTAACCTAAATAAAAGATGTATTTTATTGAAAATATTTGGCAGCTATGCCGTTTAATCAGTTGGCCACAATTATCACAAAACTTTAATAAAAAATGATGTCGGTGTATGTAATTATTTTCTAAATCATTCAATAATAAATATTTTGTAATCAATGTTTACAGAAAGTACCGAGTCATCTTAACGCATTGTAAAAATCTAAAAATTATTTAGTAGGCCCGAATCCCTGTTCACATAAAACCGACATAGGATCAGCGCATGCCTTCCGTATCGGCTTAGCTGAATAAGGCCCGGTTTCTTCATCATTGGTTAAAAGTTGGTTAAACTTTATTCCTTTGTTAAACAAAATTTTTGGTATTTTCACTCCTAAAGAAGGTTAAATATCGGGTAAATGTGCTTTTAATTCTTTTTTAACTAACCGTTAGTAAATTGGACGGATAAGGTTTTCTAACCTATAAAAGTAGAAGGAAATAATTATTTGAAGGGCGTTGTTTGGGTCAAGCTTTTGATTTTTCAACGTAAACGATTTTGTAGAATGTATTTTGATATTTTTAATGAAATTAATTTAGTTTATATAATAGAAGAAATGCCAAATCATAAAGAGTACAATATGAGAGAACGCATTGACCACTTTAATTTTTGGAATAATGCAGAATTTTTTCATCGATTTAGACTATCAAAGGAAACAGTTCAAATTTTAAATATATAATAGATCATGCATATAAGAAGTTTTATTTAAGAACAAATTGAGCAAATTTTATTATCATCCTGTATATTTTCATATGCTAAATAAAACAATTTTTTTATAAAAAAGGTATATATATAAAAATATAAAATATATATTCTAATACTTGGAACAGCAAACAAAGAATGACAAAAACTGTACCAACGTACACAAGAGCAACAGTCCAAACTTCAATTAAAATGTAAGATAAACAATTATATGTTTGAAGAAGAATTATATGTTTGTTTGTTTTTTAATATCAATTTCTAAATTTAAACGTTCCATTTCTTTTTTGTGTTTTTCCTTAGCTTCTTCTTGACTTTTGATTTGCTGAATCTGCAATACCGTTTCTTAGCTCTTAACAGAGGAAAGATTGGTTAATGTTTGTGCGGATTCTTTGACCACGGAGTAGATAAAGGTCATATCACGCAACGTTGTCATATGTACTTTCGATTAAATCTAATGTTAGCTAACCAGCTGTTAAATATAAGTCTAAATACTAATTTTCCTTATTCTACTGTTAAAACCTTGGTTACTGATAATCTATTGTTACATAATTCTTGATTTAAAAGACCCTGAAAATACCGGCCCTAAGTGTATAATTTATATTAACCAGGCGCGGCTTGTCCATAAGGTCATTTTATCAATGACCCACCTACAAATTTGACTCGCCTTATTAATTTATTTTTTGAAACAAAAAATAATAATAGGGATAGATGGAGAGTTCTGCGCCAATTTCCATACACCCTTCTGAGCATACGCCGGCAGTGCGCAGGCGTGTGTCTTCTGTCATACGTTATAACAAAGCTGTTTTAAACAGGGCTGTTTGAAATAGAGCTGTTATGACGCATGACAGATGACGCACAGCCGGCGCATGCGCAGAAGGGTGTGTGCAAATGGCGCAGAACTCTTTATCTATCCCTACTAATCACTATATTTCACAAAATATAAGTTCCATAGTGTAAGTATCATGCGAAAATTCCCCAATATATGTAGTTCAAAACACGCGTGGCCTTATGTTACGTTAACCAACGATTGAACTTATGGGTTTATATTAAATAGAAGATGACAGAATAAATTGGAGCCTAAGAGCGAGATAAACATATAGGCGAATCCAGAAGTTAAAATTAGACAATAAATAAGATCTTTCGCCGGCGGCGGGACCAATCATATCGCTTTTTAGGTGGTGTGACAGTAGCCTATTGAAATGGTCAGTGATTGAACCACACATACAGGTCGACCTGGGATAGTTCGTCGTTGATTTTTTGGAGTTTTGTCACTATAACGTTAGTGACTGGGTTTTAAAGGGGGGGGCGGGGGGGGGGGGGGGGGGGGGAAGGTTGTTAAGTGGTGTATAATTTTCAGATTTATATTAGAATTCCAACTATTATTTCATTTAGTACGGGTAAACATAAAGGACAATGTTTGGTCTTTTACGAATATCTTCGGAAGTACTCGGAATTTTTCAAATTTCTTAAAGGCATATTATACAGCCGACTATAAATTATGCAACTGTTACGAAGATAAAGATTAAAGGTGTAATTTTAGTGGTCGACACGTTGCTATTTTATTAAAGTAGTATAGTATTATTATTTTATTAGATAGGTAGATGGTCTACAAGATCGCAATAAAAAATCAAGGTCCGTATTTAAAAAGAAACATACCTGATGATGCTACCCGAGAAATGAAACGTCTTAATCAATTTCTGATAACAACAAGTTATTATAAAAAATATGAAGTGGCAATGAAAATGGAGAATTTATTTTTCGGCATTCGTTAAATAAAGTTAGAAATAAAAACAGAATTAAATTAATTTTCGGTTTTTTCCGAATGTCTTCGAAAATACTCGGAATTTTCCAAATTTTTCAACAGCTTGTTATATATTTCTTGCCGTTTACGAGTTCACAATGGTGAGCGTCGAATTTATAACACCCTGTATAGCAATATATTTATAAATGACTTTTGCTATACTGTCAAATGTTATTGCTTAACAACGTTACTGGTTTCTACAGCTTAAACAACCCTCAAGATCCATACCTTACTTTATGTATTAGACAAGTTGAAGATTAATTTTGGCTAAACCAAAATCTAATCTTACTTTAAAGCCCTAATTCCGAAATTGTTACCCAAGTTTTGACAAAGGTACGGGCTTCACTTAATCTCAATAACGCGAAAATTAAACCAAAAATACGAAAGGGATTGTGAAATGTAGCAAATAAGATGTTAAGAAGATGATTTGCAAAATGGAGGGTTCTTTTCGTAGGTGGATATTTAAAGTTTAACCTCCAGAAATGGGCTCTTTCACTAAATTTTGATTTTGACCCATTCGTATAGAGCAAGACAAAATAAAATTGTCTACGGTTTCAGTTTTTTAAATCCTCAATTATTTATTGAGAAAATAATTAAACAAAATCCGCTCTCCTATAAAAACACGCGGAAGAACGTACCGACGTCACAACAAAACCGGCATATGGGGGTACAGGGTACATCCTTCATTCGACAAGCTCCGACCTGACTCATCTCTTAAGACTGGTGTTCTATTTCTAATCTATTCTTTTCTATTTAAATTATCGAAACAAAGATAACAATATAGTCAGTCGCACTACTCGCAAATAAAAGAATTACACGGTTTCTTGGTTGATATGTAAACACATTTCAGAAAAATATTTTTATTTTTTTTTGCTATAATAAACGAGGAAATTTATCATTTATTTTTTTGGTATTATGGCTAGACGGCGCCGCCACTGGAGACGTTCTAAGGAAAGGGTGACAAAGAACGATCTATGATGATGTTGATTTATCTTTTCTTTTTATTTAAATATCAAGTAACTTATGACGATGTTACCTATCATGTTCTAAGTTTAAAAATAATACTCGAAGAAATAGTCCATACTTAAAGTGGAGTGGATATTTAGAAGGAAAGAAATAAGAACTGAAAGTTTTCCTCTACTGTTACTATATTAATGAAATATTTTGATTTAAAACAGAAATTCTCTACATGTTTCGAATGCAGAAGAATTCATCTTCAGGAAAATAAATGAAAAAAGAAGAAACTAGTAGATATCACCTTAACGGAGCATTAATATCGTAAAATAAGATTTAAAAAAACGGTCCGATGATGCATCGATTAATACGCTGCGTATGTAACGTCGGCGTCGTTACACTGTAAAAACAAACATATGTAGGTTTGTGGCTTAGGGCACTATACAAATTTAAATATAGAATAAAAGGTTTAACAACTAATTAAACAACTTTTATGCTACATTTAAATTCTTATAAGGTACTGTTGGGTAATAAAGCCGGCTTAGTACAAAAAAATATGTATTTATTGAACGAGAAATATTTCAAGTGCACAACTTAGAATAAACTGTCAATAAACTTTTCTTTATTATGAATAAAAAATATAAACATAAAAAAAGAACAAACACAAATTTTACATAAAAAAATATAACATTCTGTAATATGGCCTTATTACCAACCTAGACGGGTAATAAGGCCATAGATAAAAAAATCCAGGCAGATATTAAGGCCGAAAAAAATAGGGCGCGAAAATTGTTAAGGCATGCATTCGGGGCAAATGAAAACTTTTTTGTCTTCAACCGTCAGGCCTACGTACTCCTCATGTACCCATTTGCTACATGATGAACATGCTCTCATATCAGCTACGTAGTCATCATTGCCCATCAGCCATTTTCATCCATGTTGTAAATTTTATCAGGTCTATGTTGCAGATTTGTTCCATCTAATAAGCTTTTTAATTTATTAAAATGATCCCCAACAATAAAAGGATTTTTTGAACTCGGGCAGGATTCATTTGTTGCGCTTTTCTTTGGGATATATTAGGGTGCCGTTTTAAGAATGATCGGTACCATTCCTTACCAGCTAATTGTTGTTCTCTATTAATTTTATGAGGAACGCCAAGTTCCTCACAGAATTTGAAAACACTACGATGTAAAACTTTTGAAGTGAGTGGAAATCTCTTTTGCTCCAAGTATTTTTCTTGTTGAACGCTCAAAATAGGCTTTGCTCCCGGTTCTCGCTTTGTTGAGGCAGTTTGAAGATGGTTTCTAAGTGTCAGCCGCGGGATGCCAGAACGCCGTTCCACCGATTCTTGAGAATGACCTCTCTTAATAATAGTTATAGAGCTTCCTCCATCATTTCGTCGGGCCAATTTGCTCTAATGCCGTGATTTTTCTTCCCTAGATGTGCAAATAGTAAAAAATATTAATTTTGTGACCGGCCTTAATACCTGACATGTATATAATATGGTAGACTATTACTAATGCAGGTAATAAGGCCGTGGCCTTTTTAGATGCCTGGTACATTTTAGTTTCTTAAGGTTATTCTTTTTAACTAATTAAAGGAAATTCCTTTATAACATATTATATCTTTAGCTCATAACATCCTAAAACCCATGCATGCAAACCTGCACAAAATATAAGTATTACAACATAAATATTACTTACTTTTCAACGGTAATTGTTATAATCGGGGAACTAATATTTTACCAAACTTGAAAAGACGTGTTCAAAACTGTCCAGCAATATTATGTGTTAGTGCTTATGCATCCCAGTTTGAGTCTCTCAGCCACAGATGGCACTTGGAATACAATTTTAATACTTTGTTTGGGTTTTAAAAGAAGCTGGCCTTATTATCTGCCCGGACCCAACAGTACCTTAGTACACAAAGCCACAAACCTATATATGTTTCTTTTTCACAGTGTAACGTGCGTATTGATTTCCTGACCGTTTGATTCAACCCTTTTTTCATCCGAATTTTACAATCTTAATGAAAATCAACAATTCAATTTTTTGTTAACTGTAACGCGTAAGTTAGCGTGGACTTGATATGAAAGTCATACTTTAAATTGGCGTAGTCCTACAATGATTTATGGAATCTCCATTTTGATTGACAATATTACACTTACCTGTATTACCAGTATGTGATGCTTACGGCAACTCCAAAAATATTCCAAAATTATAAATTAATCAATACATATGTGAAGTAAGTTTTTTTTCTTCTAAAATATATTTGTTATGTAACGATTATATCAGATGCTATATAATATTACCTATTTGCTACTGATTCGCTTTATTATGTCTTTTTGTCTTAATCGTGCCTTTTGTTTTTGGTATGGTTTCTCCCTTACCGAGATTAACAAAGCTCCTGCCTTTGTCAAAAGTTGGGTATAATAATTTTAAGAGCATGATCTAAAAAGGCTTATGATATGGTTTTGTTCGTATCAAAAACCACAAAGTGATGTATTTTAATACGAACTTGTACATTTTACGCCATCAAAAGAAGTACTTAATTGGATTTCATACAGAGTGTGTAAACCAATTTTATTGTCGGTTTTTTTTCACAACTTAAAGAAATAGTCCATAGTTGAAGTGGACTAGGATCTTCATTGATTAAAATTTTAAGCGAGGCTATAACTCCTCTTAATTATTGATAAAATATTAGCTTAAAACTAGTACATTATGTTCGTGTTGTGTGAGGGGTTTAAACCTGGGTCCCTCATTGTCGTGGTAGCCTGTATGGACCTGCCTGGTGTTGTGGTTGGTGGGAATGGCGGATTAGCGGGTTCTGGCTTTGTTGAAGTAATTGTTGCTGGTGTTCGTGATGTAGTCTTGGATCGTTTTCATTTTAAGGTTTTTGTGTAAAAAAGAAACTTTAAGGCTTTCTCCACTCATATATTTAGAAAATTATTCAAAAATCTCTACATGTTTCAAAATCATAAGCATTTATCTTCAGGATAGTTGCTTTTAGAACTTTAGGAAAGGAAAAACGGTGGACAATGTCCTAACTGAGCTTCAGGTTCATGGTGTAGTTGAAACGCGTTCAGAGATTTAACAGTGGAGAAACATACCACCACAGTTCAGATCTAGTGAAGAAAACCAGGAAAGTACACACTAGTATTACAGCCATTTTGTTGTACTTTTGAAGTTTCTTCTTGCGTAAGCAGAAAAACACAGACAAACCAGTTTTTCTTCTGTGCATTTCAGTAGAATAATTTAATCAAACTACACCTTGGTAAAAGCTTAGAGTTGAGTTACTGGCATTCGGCCGCGGCGATCCGGGTTCGATTCCCGGAGTGGGCATACGTACAATAAAAAAAGTATGTCCGAAATTCAGTGGATTTAAGAATGCAGTATGTTACTAGTGATTCCTAATATCGGGACCGAGAGTGGCGTCAAGGACCCCTGGGGGCGTATAAAGCATAACTAGTGCATACACGTGGTTCGGATTCCATGTTAAGTTGTAGGTCCCGTCTGGCTGACCTTACCCAGACGACAGGGGATACAATGGGCCTTATATAGGCCTAAGTATACTGGCTCTTCAGCCAACCCCAGCAAAAAAAACTAGCTGTGGTTAAGAAAAATAAATTGTTCATTTTTGTTAGTAAATATGTCGCTTTTTGTCTGTTATTCTGCAAAAGGCCGCATGTGAGAAAGATAGATATATTCAAAGTAATTTTGTTTTAAATATAAGAAATGACTCAAATCGATAAATATGTTACAGTGTAATCTAAATATATGAAGTATGTTATTTAAACCTGAATGCGATCCCAGGTATTTTCGACATTACTTATTACAAATAAAATAGTGGAATTTAGTGTCCGTTAAAATATATAAAGAAAAGAAGCTTAGCGGCAAGCGGACAGAGTAGTGCGTCTATCTTTTGCATTAAAGTACACAAAGCATGGAGATGTATAGAGAAGTGAAAAAATGTTTCCTATACTGGTGAAGTAGCCGTTCCGTGCTTGATTTATTTAGATTTATTTATATTTCTACGTTTTCACGATAGATGGCTATCTTTTGCATTGAGTTGATCCCTTCTGATGGCGTGCCTGGGTTTTCATCGCGTTTTTATTTCTTAAAAACGCCTTAAAAGAACAGGCTCGCTGTACTGGGGGCCGCTTACGGGTTATGACTTTCTGATGAGTTCTAACGAGAACGAAACAGCCTGTCGATGTCTACCTGTGCCCAAGGGATTCCATTACCTTTGGCGTCTCTGTGTACTTTAATGCAAAAGATAGACGCACTACTCTGTCCGCTTGCCGCTAAGCTTCTTTTCTGTATTACTTATTACTTTTATTTACATAATTTAGACTACCCTGTACTATACAGGGTGATTCCTAAGTTGATTCTTTTTTTTAGCTGTGTATAACAACATTTTCAAATACCTTTTTTTTAAACTTACAAATAAGGTACTTACATTCATTTATTACACTATGGATCAAATACGGGTCTGCTTAACTTGCCCGTTAAATAACATTAAGAAAACTTCTAGGTGTAGGATGAGCCCGCAAGGGAAAGCGTTCTGCGTATAATCTTGAAGCAGCAGCCGCACTTTGACGACACTTACTCTAAATTAACATCATACCTACTAGTTTATTGTTTTCAAATTTTACCATTTTCTGGTGTCACTAATTTAAAATTAACTTGCATCAGAAAAACACACCGCAGCGGATTGCTTAACACCACCCGTAAATTGCATGACTAATAAGAGATAAGAAAAACAACATAAAGTATAGCGGGCTACGTTTTGATGACCATGCCCGCACTTAGATTTTTTTCTTCTGATCTTGCCTATTTTTAAGTTTAAAAAAAAAAGGTATTTGAAAATGTTGTTTCTTTTATTGCCTTCTATACACAGCTAAAAAAGAAGTATCAACTTAGGAATCACCCTGTATAATTTTGTTGCGGTAATTTGCTATGCATTAACTACAACCCATTATAAACAAAATACGCCAATCTTTATTTCCATGAAAAGTTTAACATGTTTTTCCGCTACAAGTAATTAAAAGTATTTCTTTCTCGAACAACCCCGGCTGACAGCATTTCCTCTTTCCATTATATTTTTAATTTAAATTTTAAAGCGGAAACACTTGCAGAACACGAATTTTAATAAACATAGGTTTTTTAATCAGGAAAAGTGTCAGCTTGCTTGCAACACTAGCGCTAAAAGTTTGTTTATTATGGATGACACGGTTTTTCAGACAATTTCCGTCACAAAAGACCCTCAATTGACAGAGAACAAGAGTACTTTCGAAACTTACCCTAAATATCAAATTTCATGCCTGGATTTTGTTGTGCTGGTATACAGGGTGTTTCATAATTGAATGCTAATTCGAAATGGCGATAATACTTGAACGATTTTAAGAATAATTCTCTATATGAACACGCAACCGCTTTATTTTTGAGATACAAGGTGTTTAAATTTAAAAAAAATATTTTCCCTCGTCTCTTTGTATTTTTTCTCAATTTTGACACATGCCAAGTACGCATGAAAATACATTTTTCCTACGACCACATATGAAAATGAGAAAAAAAGGCATGGTTAACTTGGCTCGAAAGCGCTGAATATCACACGCGTGTTGAAAATAGTAATTTACGTTACAAGTCTGGAAAATACTGTTTTTTGGACGACCCTTAGGCGAGTCCTGGAAGTCTGCGAGTTCAAAAAAACTGTTTTCGGACGTGTTGCTTACAATATTTTTTCGGCAACCGTGTAGAATAACAAATCAATGAGACACATTTCTTTATTATATTACTTTGTAGAACAAAATTTCGAACATTTTAATTCTTATTCGTATTAAATATTGATATTCGAACAGAAGATAGGTACTAACAGAAACATTCTAATTCTTATTTATATCAAAATTTCGTTGCTATGATAAACATGATCTTAACTGCATTTATCAAAATTATACCTACCAAGATTTTGATATTCACAATGACAACAACGATGTGATTCTTCACGGCCTAGTCCGGGAAGTACGTACTTTCCGAACTAGGCCGTGGAAATGCTATTTTCTCAAAGAAAAAGCGTTCGGGAAGTGGGTACTTCCCGTACGGTTGCCGAAAAAAAATATTTCAACTCTACAGTTGAAATACAAGGCACACTATTTAATTTAAACATGTGGTGCCAATTTGACAAACCACCCCTATTTATTAAAAAGAGCAAATTTTAAAAAGCAGTAATTGTAAAGTGTTTAACTTATTTATCATGTATTTGTCGAGTGATTTCGAAATAGAGTGTGAAAATACGCCATCTGAAATTTAAAAAAATGTTAATAATATACTGGAAAATCTATTACCAAAAAAATCTCGCTGAAGAGAGTCATGTATTAAACAACAAATGATTATCAGTGGCCATAGCGTAGACAATAGAGCTCTAGTCTACAGATCGCAAGGTCATAGGTTCAAATCCCGTCAGGAGTATTTAACTTTTTTTTATAAAAACAATAAATAATGTATAGAATTAGGGATTTTGAATTAAAATCTTCCTTGTTGGGTGGATTTTTTAAATTTATGTTTAATGCATCTTTCCTTGATTCAATTATAGTGTACATTACTTGTGTGAAAGTGATTATCCTAAAACTCGGAGAATTTTCGCACTCGGCTGACGCCTCGTACTAAATATCTTCTCGTTTAAAAAGTATCACTTTCATCACTAGTTATGTAATATACCTACTATTTTCCAGGATAAAGGTTTTTCAAATTTTCATCAGTGCCGCAGTGCAGTAGCCTCTATCTTGTCATAAAAATGGTCTGTTGACTTATTTTCGTCCGGCGAACGGTATTCGACTTAAAAAATAAAATAAAGTAATAACTTCGCATAAAAATACATTTTTTTTAAACTTATAACTATTTTGAACAAAAAAAAAATTAAATTAGAGAAAGCAGCAAGCGGACATCTACATTAAACGAACTGTTGAAAATATCCGCCTCCTGTAAGTAAGCACGCTTCAGCCCTCCTTCTCATCGTCTCTCATACTCTTCGAAAAATTCCTGGAGCCACATTTTGTGTTTCTTCTTTACTTGGTCTATTGCTTCGGATTCCAACCATTCCATGGACATGTTGGCGACAGAAATAAGTCCATCGGTACTTCATCCACTTGGCTGAAGAATCTATCTATTCCTTGAAAGTAAAAGTTGGTTGTACTTGTACTTTCTCCTGTTATTTGTACGAATTCTTTACAAATGATGTGCTATTTCCTTGGAGTGGTTTGGTAGAGGAAGCAAAAATTTAGTTAGTTTATATATAGGAGAGTTACAAGAGCTCTTAATAGATTTTAGAGATATGTTGTGTTTGTGTAATTTTGGCAGACAGTAGAGGTGTGGAGGTTTGCTGTGGTGTGTGGTATCAGACGTGTCCGTGTTTTTTCTGGTCTAATTATATCATATATAGAGAAGCACTAGGCTTAACAACCACACTAGAGGAAGTTCAAAAAAGCTGTTACCATACACCAGAACCCAGTTTTTACCTTAAAACCTTTGCGAGGTAAATGTTATATTAGAATAATACATAACTAAACGCATTGCTGCACCGGTCCCAGTGATGCTTCAATGCTCCTAGCTAATATAAATAGAACGGTAGTTATTATCGTTCGTTGTAACAGGTGTTGGTAAAGGCGCCTAAGAGGCCCATTGTATCCCCTATCGTCTGGGTAATGTTAGCCAGACGGGACCTACAGTTTATAGTGGGATCCGAACCACGTGTATTCACAAGTTTATCCTTTTTACTTCCCCCAGAGGTCCATGACGCCCCTCTCGATCTAGATATTTGGAATAACTAGTGGCATACTGCATTTATTCCACTAAAGTTTCGAGCATACTTTTTTTGTTAAGCGTATGCCCTCTCCGGGGATCGGACTCGGCCCACCACGGTCGAACGTCAGCAACTTACTGGTTACTATACTTTTTAGTATTCATCTGAAGGCTACTGGAAATACTTACCAGTTAAACTGTACCATAAATTGATTCCCAATAATTTGCTACGAGGTTAAGTAGGCAGAGCCAATAGCGACAAAACAATTTACGATTACATTACGGTGAATAACAATTTAAAACTTAAATAAACATTACAAAGATCACTTACTCACTGGCTGGTTTTGCTCTGGTTGTGAGATTATTATTTAGAGAGACTTGAGTGACTAAACGGGCAGAGGTTACCCTTAGACTTGAATACGTTAAACTCCACTAAGTAAGTATTCCTTTGAGTTTTCATAGTGTTTTGTAACCCCTACCAAAAAAGAGAAGTCGTTTATCTTTGCTGTGTCAGGAGTTATTAACATAAGGAGAAAAGCTTCTTATATGTACTATTTAAAATGGAACTCTTTCTTCAACCAATTACAAACAATTATTTTTATAAACATTTGTCTTCTGTCTCCCCCAACGAAACTATAAATGTTCTTGTCCTTGTTCTATGCACTATCTTTCCACTACACCTAGTTTTATCAAACTTATCACCCATTAAGAGTCTTAACTTTACAGCGAAGAATAAAATGAGCAATCCACCCTTAAGGATACCAATCCAAATCCGACAATATATATCTTTTATGTCATTCTGTAGAGGTGTTTGTGTCGCATTAGCAAAGTGTAACGACTCGAAAAAAATGTATCAAAAAATGAATTATTACATAATTTTTAAATGTCACGATAGCGTAATCTGGGCACTACTAGCACAAAAGTTTGATATTGTAAAACAAATGACGTGACGCTTCTAGAAAATGCAGCACAAAAACCCTTAAATAGACGATGTGGTAAAAGTTTTTCCCTAATCGAAACGATATTAGTTTCGACCAGCCCGGGCTTACATGGTTTGCTTTTTAATGTCCAGAAGCTTTTTGAACCGTACAGCTGCCCCGACCGAATTCGAAACTTTTTAAATTGAATTTCCGAACACTTTGTACTACAAATAACTTTTAAATTAAATTATCTGAAAATTGTTGGATATTTTCTTTTTAATTTTTCATAATTGATGTTGTACTATCAATAAACAGGCATTTAAAATGGCCTTTTTGCGAAATTTTGATTTAGTTGTAATGTATAAAGGAACAAAAAACACAATTTTCTGTGTTTTTACTTTTTGATATTTTTGAGTGTCAGAGAGAGATGATACTAACATTTCGGTAAGTGGTGAGGATATTTTAAAAATAGCAGCTAATGTAACAAAAATTTTCCAGGATACCGAGGTTTGGTTTCAGGGAAACAAATTGCTTTTAAATAAAGACGAAACAAGTATTGTCATTTTTAAAACTAAACTAAGTAAAAAAGAACGACCAGATATGGTAGAACTTGGTCAGAATCAACTACCAACAGAAAATAATACCAAATTTTTAGGCATTCACATTGATGAATTTTTGGATTGGTCACACCATATTGACTATCTAAATAACAAATTAAATAAGGTATGCTACAGCTTACGTATCATAACAAAATATTTTAACGATACGGCAAAAAGAACTCTCTATTTTGCAAATTTTGAAGCCACAGCAAGGTTTGGAATTATTTTCTGGGGTAGCGATTCAAAACTAGAAAATATGTTTGTTATTCAGAAACGTGTTTTAAGAATAGTATATAGTATGTCCTATTTTCAGAGGCATTTTTAGGTAAAAAAAAATGTTAACTATTTATGCATTGTACAGGGATATTATTTTAAGTGTCTCACCCGATTGGCGACTTTGCTATCGACCACAATAAAAAAAATGTATTCCCTAATAGCTTTTAGTGAAGAAAACCAATTTGATGTCAAAAAAAATCTATGTTTACAAATTTGACAGATACGATGCCATATTGGATTTTCTTAAATGGCAACGCTACCTTATAGTACCAGCTGCATTCGCCTATTTGTTCCAACATTAAAAATGTATAATTGTTAATATTTATTTTCAGCCGTTCCGGAGATACGAGGCTTCGAAGTTGGTGATTTTGTTATCATCGAATTAACAGAAGCTTTGAGATTAGAAATTTTTTAAATCACAAAGCTTCTATTTTTTAATGGGGTGAGATACTTAAAAGACATAATCATACGATGCAGTTTCTGATACGGTCGTATTTCGATAAGGGTTGGAAATAAATATCGACAACCATATATTTTTGAAATCGGACCGCAAAATGCAATACACTGACGTAGTTAGAAATGTGGGTTGCCATTTAAAAAAATTCAAAATGGCGTCGTAACTGTCATTTTCTGACATCTGACATAATATGACAATAGCATGGGTGGCTCCGCCATAAGAAATTACGTATCTTCAGAAAAAATTGAGTTTCTAATCTCAAAGCTTCTGTTAATTCGATGATAACAAAATCACCAACTTCGAAGCCTCGTATCTCCGGAACGGCTGAAAATAAATATTGACAATTATACATTTTTAATGTTGGAACAAATAGCTGGCTTACTATAAGGTAGGGTTGCCATTTAAGAAAACCAATATGGCGTTGTATCTGTCAAATTTGTAAACATAGATTTTTTTGACATCAAATTTGGCTTCTTCACTAAAAGCTATTAGGGAATACATAATTTTTTTTTATTGTGGTCGATAGCAAAGTCGCCAATCGGGTGAGACACTTAAAATAATGTCCCTGTACATTTACGAAACCATTTTATTTTTTTATAAAAACAAAGATAGATTATTTATCACAACTATAATACAAGAACAAGAGATATAAATTATCCAATACACAGATTAACATTGTCCGAAAAAAATCCATATCATATGTGTATTAAAATGTTTAATAAATTGAATGTTAGAATTAAGGACACACCAAACGAACGCTTATTTAAGAAGAAACTAACAAAATTTCTAATTGATTTAGAACCCTACAAGTTAAGCGATTACTTAGACACTTAAGATTTTGTGAATTATAACTATTATTTCTTTGTTTCTGTTTTTTTTTGACGACATTTCTTTTTACTTTGTATTTGTCAATGTAATTTTAAAATAAAGATTAAATAAATAAATAAATAATAGGCAGAAACTAACCAAAATAATAACAAAATGCTGTCTTGCACTCTAAAAAAAACTGGATACTCTATACGAGCTTATGTTACAAAAATAATATAACTAAAACTACTCGGCCCCTACAACGTTCAACTAAGCGTAAAACTGGAACGATCTTAATTCCTTAATTTATTTTATTACGCCAAGCTACTTAGCGAATACTAGTATACATGCTGCCGGGATACTGGAAAAGTAATTCCGAGAAAAAGTAATAATAGTGAATAATGGATACGGCAAAATATATAATTACTATTTTTAAAATGAGAAGATTTTGTTCGTTCTATTCGCGGAATATTATAGTTTTTCTTCCGTTAGTTGGAAAATGGAGAGTTATACCACGAGGCCATCAGGCCGAGTGGTATAAATTCTCAAGTGACTTAGGTAACATAACACACGAGTGGCATACAATGTTTTATCCAACAAGTGGAAGAAATCGTTTTTTTATGAGATAAAAACTGTCGCGTGTAACTGTGCTGCGCACACCTCCATATCTGTGCTCCGTATATTTTCAGTCAATTTATACGGTTTTTGACCCAATTAATTGTGTCAGGGAGTGCAAGTGATTCTATAGCGTGACTAGTGTCCGAATGGTGATTGTACCAGGCTCACTTTGTTTCACATTTGGGAGGTATTTATGATTTCTAAATGGCCGTCATATGCGAAATTTGTAACAATTCGATAAATGCACGAAGGCCTGCTATTTTTTGCTCCACTTGCAAAAAACAATTTCATTCCCATTGTGTTTCAAATAAAGAGGATCTGTCGAGCGCATTGAATGAAATTAGAGGTCTGTCGTGGAGATGTCTTGATTGCGTTAATGTATCTATCACCGTTAACCAGGATGATATCAAGGGACTAATTGAGACTCAAGTACAAATGGCACTTTCCAACATGAAGAATGCATTTGAGTCGCTAGCCGGCGATTTTCTCAAGTCCGTTGAAACTAGAGTACAATCTATCCTTACTACACAACCGTCAAGGCCCAATATCGCCTTGCCTAAATCTAATTATGCCAGCGTTGTCCGTAATAAGGCCCAACCTGCGGTGATAATCAAGCCTAAATCTCAGCAGGACTGTTCCATTACTAAGGCGGAGATGGTTCAAAATATATGCCCAGCTAAATTGAACATTCAGCTTGCTAAATTAAAGAATGTCAAGGATGGTGGCTTGCTGATGGGGTGCAGGAGTGTTGATGATAACAAGAAGCTGAGGGAAATTGTTCGACAAAAGATGTCGGATAAGTACGACGTTGCTGAGGTCCGTGGAATTAATCCCAGAATCCGAATTGTTGGAATAACCAAGAAATATAAGGACAATGAATTGCTTGATCTTATTATTAAGTGTAATCGTGGTATATTTACAGACTCTTCTACTATTTCATTAATTAATTTCTGTCCTACCAAGAAAAAACAAAATTTATATCAGGCTACCTTACAGGTAGATAAGTGTACTTTTGAGAGCGCTTTGGCTTTTGGTAACGTATTTGTGGAGTTTGACTGTTGCAGTGTATTTAATGCTATTGATGTCTCTCGGTGCTTTAACTGTAACGAATTTCATCATTCTTCCAAATACTGTAAAAATTCGGTTTCATGTCCTCTATGCGGAAAAAACCATAAAGTTCAGGACTGCAAGTCCAAATCTCTAAATTGTAGTAACTGCGTAAAACTTAACGTAAAACTTAACGGGTCTATTGATGCGGGACATGCCGCTTGGGATTTAAAAACGTGTACTGCGTATAAGCAAGCTTGTGATCGGCTCCGATCGGACGTACTGGCCGAGCCATAGCAATTACCGCCATGCTTCTCTGCGGCATCTCCAATATCCGTGGATTCTGACGGGCTGGGCAACGATGTCTTATTTGTTTACTATCAAAACGTACGAAGTATTAAAAATCGTACCGTTGATATTTATAATTCCTTAACTCATTTTGAATATGATATTGTAGCGATGACCGAAACTTGGCTTGATTCTACGGTGAACGATGCGGAGATATGCCCTACCCAATTTAATTTATTTCGATGTGACAGAGACTTTGCAGCTGCTGGACGTAGTCGTGGAGGTGGAGTATTGCTCGCGATTCAAGACCGATTCTTCTGTGAGCCAATTGATATTGGCCTGGCCAATGCAAATGTTTCTTTGCTTATTGATGCAGTGGGAGTTAAGATCACTTCTAACAGAAATAGTCTGTATATTTTGTTGTTTTATGTACCTCCGCGTTTAAGTGTTGAAGAATATGAAACCTTTTTTGAATACTTGTCGTCCTTAGATTATTTATGCAATGCCGATTCACTCATACTTGGTGATTTTAACGTATCAAATTATGCAAATTTTTATCTGAGGGGTGGACCTCAGGATAATTATGTCAATGTTTTAATTAATTTCCTAAATATCACAGGCTTAAATCAAAACAATTTCATTCTCAATAATGACGACAGATTGCTTGATCTGGTCATGTTTGGTAGACACTGCAAAGTTAAAAATTCTGAAGTCACTCTTACTAGAATTGATGAACATCATCCAGCGCTATCTATCTCATTTTCGTATAACACTAGCGTTAGTCTAAATAATTGTATTCCTAAGAAGCAAACGGGTCTCTATAATTTCCGAAAGGCGAATTTTCCAGATATGTATAACATGTTTCTTAATATTGACTGGACTTTTTTGGAGCAAAAGAACAATCCAGAAGATTGTTGTAAATTATTTTACGATAAGATTTATACTGTTTTTGAAGCATGTGTTCCCCGATTTGGCATGTCAAATCGTCGCAGTTACCCACCATGGTTCACTCCAAATATTAAACGTGATATTCGACTAAAAGCTATCTGTTGGCGTAAATATAAGCGAACTGGTGATCAATTAGACTATGAAATTTTCTCCGAATTAAGACGCCAGATAAAGTCTGACATACATGTTTCATATGGGGAATATATTCAGGGTATCGAAAATAATGTAACTCGTGATCCTAACAAATTTTGGGCTTTTGTTGGTTCCAAAAGGGGTTCGAACTTTATGGCCCGCGGAATGCATTTTGAGGATGCAACGTTTTCCAATTCTGAAGACACAGTCAACGCTTTTGCTGATTTCTTTAACCGTTCATATCTTGCACCCTCTAATTCGAGTACAACCCCGGAACCTCAAATATCGGATTTAGATGTTGATATTGTCAGTTTTGACGAGATTGAGGTTTTCAATGCAATCAGGCGGATCAAACCTAAGTTAACCACCGGGCCTGATAATATTCCTGCGTTTATTGTTAGGGATTGTGCGGGTGTTTTTGCACGTCCTTTGTCTTTAATCTTCAATAAATGTCTCAGTTTCTGTCAAATGCCAAGCATATGGAAATCTTCAAAGGTGTGCCCTGTCTACAAAAAAGGTGATAAATTGGACATCTCAAATTATCGACCTATATCAATTATATCGAATTTTTCTAAAATCTTTGAAGTGTTATTACATAATAATATTTTTTATAAAGTTAAAAACGCTATTGCTCCTGAACAACATGGATTTGTAAAAGGTCGTTCAACAACAACGAATCTAATGTGTATTACTCAATACTTGGCTGAAGGCATTGATCAACGCATGCAGACAGATGTTGTTTATACTGTTTTTTCCAAGGCTTTCGATCAGCTAGATCACTCCATATTATTAAGCAAACTACAAACCTTTGGGTTTTCTAATAATTTACTGTCATTTTTCGACTCATATTTAAAAAATAGGAGGCAGTTTGTAGCTTATGGCGGGGTCAAATCTATCGAATATTTCGCAACATCTGGAGTTCCCCAAGGATCCATCCTTGGTCCTCTTCTTTTTACATTATTTATAAACGATATTGTCAATAGCCTTACTATTTGTTGTCTGCTATACGCAGATGATCTAAAAATTTTCTGTTTAATATCAAGTTTAATGGACTGTTTAAAGCTACAGCGTAATCTGGATTTGTTGTATGATTGGTGCACTAGAAACAGATTGAATTTAAATATTGCTAAATGTAATGTTATGACATATACAAACAAAAACACCACTTTTGATTTCAATTATAACATAAATGGTAAGATTCTGGATAGACCTACTGTGTTTAAAGATCTAGGAGTTATTTTCGATAGAGAACTATCCTTTCTTCCTCATATTGATCACGTCGTATCCACCGCCTATAAAATACTTGGTTTCATCCTTAGAACTACTAAAGATTTTAGGTCAGTTGATCCGTTAGTAACTTTGTATCGTTCTCTTGTTGTATCTAAATTGGAATACTCTTCAATCATTTGGTCTCCGTTTTATAAAGTTCACATTGACAATATTGAGAGCGTTCAGAGACGTTTTTTGAAAGCTTTGTGGTATAGATCTGATGGAGTTTATCCCGACAGAGGTTTTCCTCATGACCAGCTGCTGCAAAGATTCTCGTTTGTTAGATTACATGATAGACGCACATGTTCTACGCAGTTATTTTTACATAAACTGCTCAATAACAATATTATTTGTGAAGAGCTGCTGCACAAACTGAACTTTAGAATTCCTTCTCTAAATGCCCGTAACTTATATACCTTCTACTTACCACCTTCACGAACCAATGTCTTCAAATATTCTCCCATCAATAGGATGTGTATATGTTACAATGACAATGTCCATGCCTATGATGTCTTTAATTGTAGCTTAAGCGCTGTCAAAAGACATTTTTATCACTAGTACCTATACTACGTATGTAATTAATTACTTTTTTTTTAATTATTTCTTGTTGTAGGGTACCTATTATTATTACCGTATTGTTAGTTTCATAAATTTAAATATTGCTAATCTTTATGTTAATTGTTAAATAATTTGTTTTATTTTTACTTAATTACATTCTGTTTTCTACCTGTTTTGTAACTGGGAAACTGTAAAACAGTGTATGAAATAAATAAATAAATAAATAAATAAATAATAATAATTAATAAGTTTCGTGAACATACCCTATAAATGTCAGACTGACTTGACAGTGACTTTTTTACATTTTGGTCAAAGTTGGTTGATTGTTTGGTTGTCACGGGCATGTTTAAAATAGCAAATGTTTAAATAAATGTTGACACTTGAAGCTTTTTTGAAGAAAAAAACCTATAGAAAATGGAGGAACCCGATGAAAATTATATTCCTGAGAATATCCTTACGGAAGCGGAAGAAGCAGCGATGCAGATTTTACCAGAAAAGTCCCGAGATGCTTACGACAAGGAGGTCAAAATGTTTGAGTTTTGAATGAATTCACGGAAGATAAAAGGTATCGATGAAAATGTTCTATTGGCTTATTTTTTACATTTGCAAAAAAAAATTAGCCCCATCGTCGCTATTGACCAAATACTCGATGCTTCGCTCGACTATTCACCTTTATATAAAAAAAAAGATATTTCAAAATATGGCAAACTAGCGAGCTTTTTGAAAAGCAAATCACAGGGATACAAACCAAAGAAATCCAAGACATTAGAACGACCTGAAATAGAGAAGTTTTTAAACGAAGCTCCCGAGAACGAGTACTTGTTAAAAGTGGCTTTGATAATGGAGATTAGTGTTGCTTGTAGATGCGATGAATTGGTCAATTTGAAAAAAGAAAATATTCAAGACAAAGGGAAATATTTTTACGTAGTTTTGCCAGACACTAAATCCAAGAAATCGAGAAGTTTCACCATACTTGAAGAAGGATTTCCAGTCAACCCGATCAATTTGTGTAAAAATTCTGCTTATAATAGTAATAAATAAATGGAATACTACTTTAAATATGAACGTGAGTTATTTGATAGTTTACTTGTCTAAAATGACATTGATAATGGCAGTCATAACTGTCATGTGTTGGATAAATAATTGATTTGGTCTTCTGTGTATATTGTATACCAGGTATTATGAATGCTGATAAGTACGTTCTAATGTGCTTCAAAATAACTTGACACTCTCAGTTAAACAAATGCGTTTAAACAATATTGAATATATCTTCCAACAAGATGGTACCGCTTGCCATATGGCTAAAAAGGTAAAAGAATGGATGTTAGAAAACAATATTCCAGTTTTAAAATGGACGTCGAGTAGTCGAGATCTATCGCCGATTGAAACCTTGTGGCATATCATGAAGAAAAAGCTCCGATCGAATCCAGCAAGAACCGTTCCAGAATTGCGAACCCGTCTCCAAGAAATTTGAAACAGTTTTACATCAGATGACTGCCAGACATTAGTTGACACTATGTCAAGACGTATCAAAGCAGTATGAGTCGAAAAGGCGATGTAACGTAACGCAGTGGTGATTGGTTGCTATTTGGTTTCATTGATTTTTATTTATCGACAGTTTTTTTGGATTTGTAAGATATTTTTTCTCCGTTGCAATAAAATGTAGTATACAGTGTGTCCAAAAAAGTATGCAACCTAAGTAAAAGTTTTTTATTACCGATTTCTCAGAAAATTTTATTCTTGATAAAAGTTGGTGCATGCTTTGAAACTATAAATGCATATTTCACATTTCACCTGCGACTAATAGTAAGGGAGCAAATGCCATTTTTTCGAAATTGCATTAAGAGTAAAGTACCTTAGTTATTAGAAATACAGCAAAATTTTATATGGAAATGTTATTGCAAATCAAAAACATAGCCCAAATACGAAATTTGAGTTACGTGTCTCAATTTTTATTTTATTTTTTCTAATCTCTAATTTCCCCTAAACGGTACGCCTCTGGTCGATTTTTCGTTTACGCAATTTTAATATATTTATCAAATAACTTAATCGTGGGTTCATAATAAAAATGCATTAAGTAGTTGCAAACTTTTAAAAACTTTTCAATGAACTGGGTCGGTTTAGATATAAGCGTGTTGCGCGCCTACTTAAACACATTTTAGCCAACTTCTGTTCGAAACTAAATTATAATAAAATTCCACCCTATTCATAGTACTGGAAATAACTACTAATTTATTTGTCATTTTCACCCAGTACGCTAAAGTCCAAAAACCTACTTTAAAAAAATGCATATAAAATTAGAGATTAGATAAAAAAAAAATTGAGACACGTAACTCAAATTTCGTAATTGGGTTATGTTTTTAATTTGCAATAACATTTCCATATAAAATTTTGCTTTATTTCTAATAACTAAGGTACTTTACTCTTAATGCAATTTCGAAAAAATGGCATTTGCTCCCTTACTATTAGCCGCAGATGAAATGTGAAATATGCATTTATAGTATCAGGGCATGCACCAACTTTTATCAAGAATAAAATTTTCTGAGAAATGGGTAATAAAAAACTTTTACATATGTTGCATACTTTTTTGGACACACTGTATAAGGCTAAAATTAAATAAAAATGTTGTATGTTATCAGAAATACATTTTAGTTTTTAATACGTTTTCGTTAATATGACATATTTCATACAAAAACGTAGGTTTGATAGTTGGGCCAATTTCACTGAGACAGAGCTCTTACATAAACACCATTTTTCAATAAACTGTTATTATATTCTTTGTGTTCTTTAAAGTACTATTGAGTAGGCCTTATATACCCCCTGCCACTGACGAACATTATACTAGTTGATTAAATACTATTAAAGACAACTGAGCTGTAAAACCAAAATGGATCTAATTCCTTAATTTATTTTATTGCAATAAGCTGTTTACCGAAAAATCTGCCCATATTCGGGAAAAGTAATATACTTAATAGGGAAGATTGAATTTTGTACAATGTATAGTTCCAATTTTTAAAATGAAAGAATTCTATATTCCTTTGTATTTTATTAAATGAGTTTTGCGGAACAATACAGTTTTTACAGAATTATTCGTATTTTTATTTACTTAATTGAAAAAACTAAAATGAGGAATCGTGTTTTGTAGAAGTGTATTTGGACTGCTGAATACAAAAGAAAGTCCGTCAGTGCCTTTATAACAGTGGCAGCTCTTGCCTTAGAAATCCGAAATTTGCACCCATTAAATAATTCAGTTTGATAATGTAGTAGTACTAGGAAACTGCAGTCACCAAGCAATTAATAAAGTGATATTATAACAAAGTAAATTACTCATATTGTTTTTGTTTTTATGAACCTATTGGTTTGTGTTTTGAGCTCAACATTTTATTAGAGCAGCGGGCATCATAGAGTTTGCTTTGAAATGGTAACTTTATAATAATAAATGTTGTTTAATGTATCTAAACGAAAAATGTCTACATTTTTTTTTGTGTTTTATGTAATAAATAACAGTTTTTACAAATTCATTTATTTTATTTGCTTCAGTGAAACACTTTGGACAAATGAAAAATCATATTCGGTCGTATTATATTTTTTAAAACTTAAAACAACAGAAATTAGGTCATTGCCTTTATACCAATACAGTGTTCCTAAGAGGATTTTATATATTATATTTCTGTATTGACGATATTCTTCGAAAAAAGACATGGAGCATTCATGTTTAAATTTGTGGGAGCTTTATTTACATATTTTATTTTGAATTTTATATTCGTATAGAATTTGTAATGCAGAAAATAATATTTCAGATCGAGATCAACAGATCTCTATATGTAAAAATGTTTCTTATTAAACACCGAAAAAAATATAGTTAAGTTAACAATACTGCCACACATACTGTTATCAGACCTATAAAGCTTCTGTTAAATTATTACTTTTATTAATATGACAATATCCTTTTGTTACTTTTTATGTACAGTATACAGTCCTAACTGTGTTAGAATTAGCAATATCGTCAACACTGTTGCTTCGTTAATCGACGCGAAAGAAGTTTGAGTGAATCAATGAGCCTCCAGGCACAATAAGTGGGTTGTTGAGTGAGTCATCCGAGAAAAAAATAATTTCCAGCGCTTTCTTTTGGCCACTTTTCCATAGAAAAATTTTCTGGAGAGCTCTACAAATAATGGTTCTCAAGATACACCCGACGTCCCTTTTTAGTTTTACACAAGTATTTTTTTGTAAAATAAAACGAGTGTAAGCAGTATGTCAAGAGACTATCCGTTGAACAGAACATCTGTCAACTAATGCGATTATTATCTTGATCAGAATATTTCATTTGGCTTTTTAAAATAAGTTTTAAGAAAATGTAATCATTTAAAATTTCTCAAGAAATTCGTGTATAATTCGAGACGAAACAGCATTAAAAAGGATATTAGGAAAAAAAAGATAAGGTCTGTCTTAAATAAACTTGAGAAGAAATTGAAAAGGCATAAACCCATTACAAACCAAATAAATCCCTTTACTTTTTTCATCTTATGTAATCAAATAAAAAAAAAATACACTATTCAAAATAAATATAATTTATTTATTTGACATTCGAGGGATATCTACAGACTTGGGAGTCCAAAGTGATATCCATGGATACATTAAGTAGTATACAGATGCATTTTTAGTACTCATACTAGCCTAATTTTAAATTATGAATACAATTAGAAAAAAGGAGAGAAGATTATTGAATCTCAACGCTTCTTAACACTATCTCGAAAGGCCCGTAAAGAAACGCCAAATAAATGAATATCTCTTTCTCTCTTTTTTTTAGCTGTGTATAGAAGGCATTAAAATAAACAACATTTTCAAATACCTTTTTTCAAAAAACTTAAAAATAAGGTACTTACATTCATTTATTACACTATGGATGAAATACGGTCCTGTCTAAATTTCCCGTTGAATAACATTAATAAAACTTCTGGGCGTAGAATGAGCCCGCAAGGATGCGTCCCAGTACAAGGAAAATATGCTTTTAAGACATTTTTAAGAATAAAATTGTGATGAAAACATGGAGTTGCTTACGGGTTTGGGTTTCTGATGAGTCCTAACAAGGACAAAACAGCCTGTCATTGTCTACCTGTGCCCCAGGCAACCCATTACCTTTGGCGTCCCTGTGTACTTTTATTCAAAAGAAAGATGTACTACTTTGTCCGCCGGCCGCTAAAAACTTTTTTCTATTTACTTATACGGACACTAAACTCTACTACGTTATTTTTTACAATACAATGAAATTTAGTAATTATGTTAAAGTTAAACTTAAACATCCGTTCTATGAGAAACACAATTTAACGATACGTCTTTTAATACCATAATGGACTGTTAAAAAATGTATTGTTAATAGAAAGATAAGTGAGCAGAAAAAGTGGTGCATCTATCTTTTACATTAAAATACACAGGACCGTCAAAACTATGGATTCTCTGGGGCACACGTCGACAATGACGGCCGTTTCATCCTTATTAGGAGTCTACGGAAAGCCAAAACTTGAGTATCAACTCCGGAAACAGCGAAAGCGCGACTCATTTTAAAAATAAAATAAGTAGTGAATCCGCCGCATCGCCATCCGTAGGAAGACAGAAGACAGAGTCACCGGACGTGAAATCATTACGGACATTAAACTTCTACCACTTGTATTGTTAATATTCTAAATTGATGCCAGTCAAAACAAGATTAAGATAAAAAGATTGCCCTTAAGCTTTAACCTAATTAAACTTGAAAAGAAATTGAAAACAAAGCGTAAAACCGATCACAAAGCAAATAAAACCCTAGAAAAATAAGATTTTTTAATTTTTTTAATGCACTTTCCATTCCCCATTTAATTCTTTTAACTGGGATATGCGAAGATAAAACGCGGCCGTTTTAATTTCGAAAAAGAAAAAACGATCATCGCTCTAATCTTTGCAATGCGGCCTTTGATGGCCACGATGGCGCTTCAGAACTTACGATGATAAGCGATGATAGACGAGGTTTCACTACTAGATTACTGGTATAAAAAAAATCGATTTAACATTTGGTAAATATTTCGCATATCTCTACTAGAATCACTTGACTATAATGGCCTGTATGATTCTGGTATCTTTTATTTTTATTGATTGGTGTTCAACCTAGGAATGAACTTAGAATTACGACCATTTTTATAACAATTTTTATTAGAAATAGTACATTGTATACCTAGTAGGAAAAGCTGAATATTTCCGGACGACCGTAAAGATTGTATGTCGAGGCGCAAGCCGAGACTGACAATACAGAGTCCGGGAATGTGGCTTTTTCTACGAGGTATACATACTATTTTCCCGTAAATCGAAAATTATTAAAAGGTCATAACTTATTACAATCAACTTGTTAAAATATTGAAATAAATATAATTAACTTTGCTCATAAATAAAGAATGCCATTAAATATTTGTGTTGTAACTATGGAAACACAGTAATATTGAATTGTCAAGCTTAACACATTTTAGTTTACAAGTAGCCGAACAGAAATAATATTTTTCTACTCCCACATGGAAATTTGCTGTTTCTTTTACACTTAAATAGCGGGTAAAGTAGGCTATTTCAGTTAACTGTGCGGGAATATATCATATCCATCCTAGATAGGTAATGAAACTGCCAATCACGGTAGCCAAGAAGCCAAATTGACATGTTGTTTTTAAGAGTACTGACCAATCACAGTGTTGGGGAACTTCCCCAACCCCCTTTAATTTTTACCCTGTATAGAAGTCGTGAAATGTTTAGGGAGGCATTGCGCGCGCACCAGTCACCAGATGTTTTTGGTTGACATGGTTTTTTTTGTTACCAGTTTTTGACGTTTTATGTTTTTGTTGACGTTTTTGCAGTTGACAACAAAAAGTTTATAAAGGACGTCGTTCAGAGAGCGCGTTAAAAGGTTGTTGAAAAAGTGTGTTTGTCTTTCCGTTTTGATGTCCAGTTAGTGACTAATACTAACAACAAAAGTTGTAAAACCTGACAACGACCCAGTACTACATGTGCTCGATATTAAAAGGTAACTTGCCTGCTTTCCCGTCCTGCTTCGGACTCCAAACCCCAGTTTTAAAGATGCAAGCCCAATAGTCAAACTTGCTGACGCGTGATTTTGGTATGCAATCTTTACTCCAATAACAGACCATTAAACATAAAGGTATGCTAGACTAAGATATAAATCATATACTTGTCTATACAACAACAGCTTCAGCAGTACAAAACTTTCATCATCTCTCGTTAACCAGTTGTGCGCTCGCACGGTTAAATTAAAGTTATAAAATAGTGAACTGCGAAGGCTTCCTAGAAAAAAAGGAAACCCGCGTTAACAAAAATGTTATAATTGACTATGCAATTTAACGAGTGATCTCGCGCATAGTTTAGATATCTTCTTTTGTTTGCATCAATTGGTAATCTGTTTTTTACGCCAAATTAATTTTATTATTAAGAAAATGTATTAGTATTTGTAATATTTTTGATTGTGTAAAGCATTTAGGTATCCACCGTTTGACTTGAACAAACGTTCAAGCAAAATCCGTGTTTTTATTTTTTAATCAAATAAAAGCACCATTTCAATTTCAACTATTCAAACGCATTGTTTTATTTACACCAGCCAAATGGCAAAGTAGTCAGCTAACATCGCCAATTTAACTGATCGGTAATCAGGTCAGTTAACCCCTTTTTTGTTATTGGGTCTAACTTCAGAGTTTTTCCTACATAATAAAAAATGGTCCTTCGAGCCTCGATTGTTTGAATTTTTGAAGTTTGAAATTTAAATGGATAAATTTGTAGATTTGTAGCACAAAGTTCATACATATAACATTGTAGAAGGGTAAACATTGCATACGCGATAAAATTTCCTTTTCTATCTCTTTTTCACTCATCTTTTTTGTGTTAAGACATGCCCGTTCTTACACAAAGAAAATGAAATAAAAATATTGGTAAATTTTTATAAACTAAAAATTTTATTCTCTACACTACAAGATAGTGTCACATCTCCTTTCTCTCTTATTTTTGTTGTGTGTCAAGACATGCTTGATCTTACACAAATAAGAATAGATTAAAAAATTTTTACGAACTTTTAAAGAAAATAAAACAAAACAAAAACGTCGCTCTCTGTACTGCAAGGCATTAGTGTTTTTCACCGTTCTCTCATTTCTGTTGTGTCAAGACATGCTCGTTCTTACGCAAAGAAAAATAATTAATTGTTGGTAAACTTTTTGTGATACAAAAAGTTATTTTTTACACTACAAGCTAGTGTCATATCTCTCTTTTTTCTTATTTTTTTTTTGTGTCAAGACACGCCCGTTCTGACACAGGAAAAATAACTGAAATTGTTGTCAAATTTTTATAAAAAATAAAAATTCTATACACTACAAGCTAGTGTCGCATCTCCTTTTTCTCTTTTTTTTTGTTTGTGGTAAGGCACGCTCGCTCTTACACAAAGAAAAATATAAAGTTTTTGACAGATCTTTATAACAATAAAAAATTTCTCTCGCTATACTACAAGGTAGTAGTGCGTCTCTGCGCTCTCTCATTCTTTTTTTGTGTCAAGACACACTCGCTCTTACACAAAGAAAAATAATTGATATTTTATAAATAACTTTTTATATAAAATTTTTATCGCACTAAAATTAGTGACCCCTCTCTCACGTTGCGTCTTCGTTTATCGCTTGGTTCGCGTTGTCCGCACCTTCATAAAAATTGATCTACTTAAAACGTTAGTTGCTCTATTTGCACTATAAAAATAGTGCTCTCTCTCTCTCTCTCTCACTAGTGTTGAAGTTCGATTTTTTTTGTGTTGAATTTTTGATTAAAACATCAAAATGTCGACAAAAACCGAACTAACAACTAAGCGCGCAAGTTACAAAGGTAACATCACCCGCATTAATAATTGGTATTTAAAAAATGTTGATACGGAATTAAATCATTTGCCAATTTAAAATTCGATCAGAACATTTAAATAAGGCATTTGATAATTACATTGAAATTCAAAATGATATTGAAACTTTAGACCCGGACGATTCAGATCGAGATCTGATCGAAGACAAGTTTTTTAATTTGTACGCGCTCTTAGAAAGTAAAATAGAATCTCTTATTTCAGCTCAAAATGCAAGCTTGCAGAGCCCCCCTCCTCAAGTTGCAACTCCGGTTGCTACTCCCCATGTACCACAGGTACGATTGCCTGAACTGCACATCACAGTATTTAAAGGTGATATCTCTGAATGGACCTCCTTTAATCAGCTGTTCACTGCCCTTGTGCATGATAGTTCTTCTTTAAGCGATGTTCAACGGTTCATGTACCTTAAATCATTCTTAAAAGAAGAACCACTCAAATTAATTGATACTCTTGCTATCACTCATCAAAATTATGCCACTGCCCGTGACATACTAAAAAATATTTTTTTTTTTTTTTTTTTTTTTAATTTAATAACAAGTATTTTAGACAGAAAACGGGTTTAGCAATGGGTTCTTGCCTTTCTCCATTTCTTAGCGAGGTTTTTATGAATGGTCTGGAAAATGTAATAATGAATAGTAACTTTTCGGGTTTCTTGTTGGCTTACAAACGGTACGTGGACGATATTTGTATTGTGTGGAACGGAAGTGATGATGAATTGAAGCAGTTTCTAAATTTTGTCAATAATTTACATCCTAATATTACTTTTACACTCGAGGTAGAGAAAGAAGGCAAGTTACCTTTCCTTGATCTCCTTCTATTTAGAAATAATAACAAAATCGACTTCGAAGTCTATAGAAAGCCGACATCAACTGATAACATAATTCAATTCACATCAAACTCACCGTTTTCACATAAATTTTCAGCATTCAGTTCATTCTTTTATAGGTTATTTAAATTACCGTTATCAAAAAATGCTTTTAATAAGGAACTAGAAAGAATAAAACAAATAGCTGTAAACAATGGATTTCCATTGAAAACAATTAATAAACTTTATTACAAATTTCTAAACAAATATAAACTAGAAGGAAAGAAATAAGAACACAAAGTCTTCCTCCACTATAATAGTGGAGGAAGACTTTGTGTTCTTATTTCTTTCCTTCTGAATTTCCACTCCACTTTAAGTATGGACTATTTCTTCAAGTTTAAATATAAACTATCTTATAATATCTTACACTCTAGTACTAAGGTGGTAAGTAATAACTACAGATCATTAACTTATTTTGGCATAATTTCTGAACAATTGGGTAAAATTTTTAAACCTCACAAAATATCAATAGCATTTAAAACCACTAATACTCTTAAACAAAATATAGTTAAAACAAAAGACAAGGTCGATTCCCTTGCTAAGTCCGGTGTTTATTCTTTACATTGCGGTGATTGCTCGGCTGTATATGTGGGACAGTCAGGTAGAAGGATATCAACAAGAGTTCAGGAACACCTTAGTTTTGTGAATAAATACCAAAATACTGATATAACTAACACAAAATCCGCCTTCGCTAACCATTTATTGGAATCCAAACATCGATTCTCAGTACCTGAAAATATAAATGTTATTCACGAATGCCATAAAAGCAAGAAGTTGGATTTGTTAGAAAAACTTGAAATCACTAAGGCAAAAAAGAGTCCGGTCCTTACCTGTGTTAACGACGTCTTCAATTTTGAACCCTATTTTATTTTTAATAATATAAACAATTAGTTGGTAAATATACTTAACCTTATATTTTTCTTTTCTTTTTCATGCGTGCTAAATGTTATCCTTGACACTTGTCTCTTCTTCTTAAAGTTTTATGCAGGTTTTAAGAACATGGGCGATTTATTTAAATCAAATGACAACCGAATCCCTTACCCTACTACTCTTGTTGTTTTGGGTTATTGACCAAATAGTCTGTCACTTTATTTGTAAAGTCATTTATACGATGTGTTAATTTTAATTTTTGTTTTTATTCTGAATGTTAGGTAGGAAGAGATTTTATATTTTTAATTGGTTACTGTATTTGTATAGTTTTTAGGTCTGATGATGCCCATATGTTAGGGCGAAACATGTAACCAAGTTATTAAATTTTAATGCATGATTGAGACTTTCGACTTTGAGTTTCCCCATTTTTAAAAATTAAATAAAGTCTCTTTGAGAAATGGACTACTTCTTTGAATACTAAAAAATAGATATGAAAATAAAAATTTTGTGATTAACACTCATCTTTTGAACTTAGTAGAAATCCCCACCATTACTAAATGTAATGCACAAACCCTCAGAGATTTCGTCACAAATTGCACACGGAATATTGAGTCTCTGAAAAATCTAAACTTATCTTTTGAAGAACTCTGGAATCTTCTTATGGTTCATCTTCTTGAAAAAAAGTTGGATTTTGTCTCAAAAAGGGCTTATGAAACCGAAAAAGATCTCTCTTCTCTCCCTGTGTTAAAAGAATTTTTTGATTGTCTCAATAAACGTTGCACCATCTTAGAAAATTTAGCTAGTTTGGAAACTACGACTCCCAAACGATCCCCAAATGTGTCCTTTCATGTTCAAACCACGAACATTAATCGTGAAAAATGTTCATTTTGTCACGATTCCCATAAAATTTATGTTTGTGCTAAATTCAGAAGCTCACAACTATCTGAACGACATCACTTCATAAAAAGCAAAATGTATTGTTTTAATTGTTTGGGCTCTCAACATCAATTAAATCAATGTCCCTCTCTTCGAACATGCTCTTTTTGTCAACAGAAGCATCATTCATTGCTTCATTTCCCTCCAACTAACACTGGAATCCCAAATACAAATCAAAACACATTCAGGAATCATGTTCCTCAAGTAACAAACTCTGTTACACCCGTTTCTCATTTTCGTGGCAATTCGCCACAACATTCAAATACTTATAAACCCAATTTGTCACAGGCTCAGCCAAATAATACGGCAAATGTCAATTCATCTCAAGGCCAATCGGCTTCTGATTCTTTTACTCCCCGACCTGCGTATAGCCAAGGAAATTCTCGTTCCTCTCATGGACATACTAACACTCAGCGGTGCAGTTTATCTCGTTCTGATAAAGACTCTCCTTCTCAGAACACCCCTGTAACTTCTCAAAGTTATCCTGCTATGTCAATGAAGACCTCTCATGTTTTGTTGGCCACTGCCTCCGTGTATATTTACAATGCTCAAGGTGTACGCATCACCGCACGAGTATTGTTGGACAATGGCTCGCAAAATTCATTCATTACCCAAAATATGGTTGACAGATTACAACTGCAATCATATGACAAAAAATTGTTGATCTCAGGAATTTCCCAAGCTGAATCTTCCTCCACAAAAATGACAGACTTAACTTTGTATTCGAAAGTTAATTGGCGCCAACGCTTCCATGTGTCATGTGCTATTTTAGCAAACATAACCTGTAACCTCCCTCAGGTAAAAATTAATACTTCCTTACTTAAGATCCCTCGCGATGTTCCGCTAGCGGATCCTAAATTTGGCACTCCCCGCTCTATAGATTTGCTGTTAGGAGCAGATTTATATTACACTCTCTTACTTAATGGTTTTATTCGACTTGGAAGAAATCTTCCCATTCTTCAAGAAACCAGTTTAGGCTGGATCGTTGCTGGATGTGTTCCACAACACACAGTCTCAACTAGCCGTGCTAGCTCACTCTCTCACACTTCTCTGGCAGTCCAAGGAAGTGCTCATCCAAGTGTCTCTTTGTTTTTACAGACAAGGGACAACTTTAGTTCAGAAAACTTTTACACTGAAAATATACCTCTCTCTCTCGTTCACTGAAATGAACAAACACTCGACGTTTTTCAAAACTTCCCCTCTCACCCCGCGACACGTCGCAAAAACAATCTTTCTCTAACAAGCAGTGGCTTGTCTCCCGCAAGTAGTGGCTTGCCTCACTCTAAGACTCACTCTCGCTTAGACTTAAAACAAGTCTACTCTATAAAAATTGAAAAACCCCCTACTCCTGTACTAGTTCCAAAATGGGATCCTAGTTCAGACATGTTGTGTCTCTCACCCCCTGAAAACTTAGTTCAAGATATTTTGACTAACTCTATTATTCCTCTCTCTGAAATTAAATTAAAAATTGATCCCCTAAAGAACAGTGTACATGTTTATACACCCTTTAACAAGGCTGAAGTATACTTCACCCCACCCTGTGTATCTAAACCATCTCTAGACTCATTGCCTCAAAATTTGGTAATTGTCCATCTTAGGTTCCATGAACCAGCCCCTGTCTCAAATACTGAGAAATTTGATTCTCTTAATGCTTATGAGCGTTCAAATGAATATGGCTACGTTTCGGAAAAGGACATGAGTGTTATCTCCGAACAACGAAAAGTCAAACCTGTTTCTACCTCCTTGTATGTCACTCAAGAGAGTGATGATTTTTGGGATCTTCTCTTCTCAACATTTCCCACCCCCTCTAAACTGCAAAGAGTTGCTTACTGCTTTCGTTTTTGTAAGTCAACTCGCGCCCTCATTAATAAAATTTCTGGACCTCTCTCAATTCATGAATTAAATGATTCTCTGAAAATGATTATACATAGAATTCAATTTGAATATTTCCATAAAGAATTGTCAGACTTACAACCTGGCAAGAATTTATCTAATAATCAAGTTGAATATTTCCATCAAGAATTGTTAGACTTACAACCTGGCAAGGCTTTACTTCACTGTTATATAGCAGTCTTTGAGTGCATGATCACCAAAGCTATTTATAATCCAATTATTTTAATTCTCCCCCTTGAAGCAGCTATTACTTTTTACTGCAACTTTCCTCCAGACGAGGTAAGGCCCCCCTGAGGCATTCTGATTATGTCACCCCTTACAACGGTGCCAAAACTCAGCAATGCTTTAATTTAAAGCGTTTTGCTTTTCGACGAAGCAACTCAGCTATTTTGTATGCTAACTATTCCACTTCTTACAATGGTGCCATAGTTCTGCTTTTTATATTGTATTATAAATTCTTCCACAAACCAAAATGGTTTCCCCTCTCACTCAATGTCTAGGTAAGTGGCATTGAGTACTAAAAGGAGTATGACAAGGTCTACCCTTTAAGATGACCATTAGCAATTCTGCTAATGGTTTTATTCGTTAACCCCCTCTCGTTATTTACAATTTTGTTTATAAGCTATGACGCTTCTACGCCGGGCAGTATGTTGGGGAACTTCCCCAACCCCCTTTAATTTTTACCCTGTATAGAAGTCGTGAAATGTTTAGGGAGGCATTGCGCGCGCACCAGTCACCAGATGTTTTTGGTTGACATGGTTTTTTTTGTTACCAGTTTTTGACGTTTTATGTTTTTGTTGACGTTTTTGCAGTTGACAACAAAAAGTTTATAAAGGACGTCGTTCAGAGAGCACGTTAAAAGGTTGTTGAAAAAGTGTGTTTGTCTTTCCGTTTTGATGTCCAGTTAGTGACTAATACTAACAACAAAAGTTGTAAAACCGGACAACGACCCAGTACTACATGTGCTCGATATTAAAAGGTAACTTGCCTCTGCTTTCCCGTCCTGCTTCGGACTCCAAACCCCAGTTTTAAAGATGCAAGCCCAATAGTCAAACTTGCTGACGCGTGATTTTGGTATGCAATCTTTACTCCAATAACAGACCATTAAACATAAAGGTATGCTAGACTAAGATATAAATCATATACTTGTCTATACAACAACAGCTTCAGCAGTACAAAACTTTCATCATCTCTCGTTAACCAGTTGTGCGCTCGCACGGTTAAATTAAAGTTATAAAATAGTGAACTGCGAAGGCTTCCTAGAAAAAAAGGAAACCCGCGTTAACAAAAATGTTATAATTGACTATGCAATTTAACGAGTGATCTCGCGCATAGTTTAGATATCTTCTTTTGTTTGCATCAATTGGTAATCTGTTTTTTACGCCAAATTAATTTTATTATTAAGAAAATGTATTAGTATTTGTAATATTTTTGATTGTGTAAAGCATTTAGGTATCCACCGTTTGACTTGAACAAACGTTCAAGCAAAATCCGTGTTTTTATTTTTTAATCAAATAAAAGCACCATTTCAATTTCAACTATTCAAACGCATTGTTTTATTTACACCAGCCAAATGGCAAAGTAGTCAGCTAACATCGCCAATTTAACTGATCGGTAATCAGGTCAGTTAACCCCTTTTTTGTTATTGGGTCTAACTTCAGAGTTTTTCCTACACACAGTATATTATTTTTACTGAGGCTCCGCCTTCTTTTTCAAGATATGGTACAATTCGTTATTAATTTGTTCAATATAATAAAATCTAGACGCATTTATAATAGATTTATCAATAATGCATCCTGCTGAATGTGCATAGAAAATTAATTTCTTGTAGCATCATTTATCAGTTGGTTTTTCGATAATTAACTAAACACTTCGATAGTCCAGACGTTAGAGCGTTGGACTATGAAACCAATGGTCGTGAGTTCGAGCCCGGCAACCTACAAACTTTTTTTTTACATATTTTAGCATAAGGTCGTAGAAAAAATATACTGTTCAACTCGAGTGGATTGTTCATATTGCCCTCAGAGTTTGAGCACTCCGCTTACGGCGTCATGCTAAATTTACTTCCATATGCGATATGCACATCATATCCACTCTTGTTGTACAAACTACTATTCCTGACAGTACAATAATAAATGTTTCCTAACAGTTATTTCCCGTTGCTAGGCACCAGAAAACACCTGTTAGGAAATATTTATTATTGTATTGTAAGGAGTTTGTACAATAAGAGTGGATATGATGTCTATATCTCACGAGGAAGTAAATTGAGCACGATGCCGTAGGCGGACTGCTCAAACTGTCTAGTGCACTCTTTGGGGAAAATTATTATGTATATAGGCTCTGAGATAAATGTTTTGATTCAAATATAAAAAGTAATAAATTTGATCTGACACATTAAAACACAAAAAGCTGGTAAAATTATTTAATTCAATTTTTTAATTATATTGAACAAATAAATAACATACTGTACATATACATATAAAATTTATAATTTAGTGTCTTGTAAAAGAAGGTGGAGCCTCAGTAAGCACAATAAACTGTTATTGGTCAATACTTTATAAGAATGCCACAGAGAAATCTAATTTTCATAACACGTTGACAACTAATTAGAAAAATTCGTGAGAACAAAGCACAGAGGAATGAAAGGTCGACGCTGTTGTCTAAGAATGTTTAGCTTTTCCTACTAGGTATACAATATATACTATTAATTACTACGAAAACATTTTTAAAAAAAATAAATTAAACTGAAATAAAAACATGATTGATCACGAAATTTAACATTTTTGTCCCACGTTTAAAGGCAATGTTGAGTCTTTCAGAATTACTTAAAAAAATAAAAACGATACATAAAGCACAGATTGCAAAAAGAAATTGTAACTTTTAATCAATCTGCAACTCCAGATTTAAATTTCGTTGGTTCGTCTTTTTGCTCTTATTCATAACCTCCAGCCATTGCAAAATGCCATCCTTAAATCATGAACCTCGATAATTATGGCGTCAAAGTAACAGGAGTGTCCTTCATAATTGCTCGGCTCACAATAATTTTCCGTTTTCTTGGGCTCGTTAGTCGTTGCCATTCGCTACCGCATCTTCCATTCAATTTACGGATATTCTTTATCCTTTTGTGCTTTCTAAATAAACGACGATGAAAATTGTTAAAGATTTTCGATGCAAAATTGTTAAATATCATTTTAACAGAATTTTACGATCGATTAGGATATTGTCTAGCAAATGGCGGTTTATTTGAACTAAATGTTAAAAATTAACAATATTCCAAACGATTATACAGTTTTCTTAAAATAAAATTATTAGTTTTTTTTTATAAACAATTGTTTATTTTTAAACAAAATCCTATTTTACTCCCTTTTAGCAACTCTGATAATTTTAATACTTTTTAATAGGTTTTCTTAAAAGTAAAATAATTTGTTTTCTATTGAAGGATCCGTTTTGAAAATAATGTTCGTTTTATTCGCAAATATTAGTTAAATCCAGTGTAAAATGTATCTGTTGAAGGTTTTTAAAAGCCTAGCGTTTGCAAATTACATTTGACAATGACAAATCACAGGTTGACAAGTCGAATCAATGCTGGTGTTCGCCGCATCACCTGTTTTAGTTCCAATGAAAACCTATTCGCAATCCTATTCAAATAAATTAAGATCGGGTTGTCCAAAATTGTTCAAACTCCGCATGTGCACTCACCACACAGATACCCTAAAAAGTATCCCTACAACCCCGCTCTAAAATCAACAGGGGAGCAAATATTTGGATAGTTTATAACTTTTACGGGATTTCCTATGTTTCCAACCAAGATGCACCACCCGGTATAACTTATTTGAGCTAAGCTTCATTCTTGGTGAAACGAAATTTCGATTGTAAAACATTAATTACTTGGTATGTTTCACACAGTACAAGAAGCTACTTGTACTCGTTTCGATAATGATCTGAGAAAATCAAAACTCGTGTCAGGAAACTGAATAAAAAATTGTGAAACTTAAGAAGTACCTAATTAAAGTTTCATAATCCGTACAATGAAAATGTATATAGTTTTCTTTTGAACCAAGTAATAATTTCCATAACACTTTTAGAAGAAATATACAAATAAATTTAAATAAATTCATTAAAATCAGTTTACAATATTAAATAATATTATTGTCTTTTTGATCTTGATCTTTTAATTACTGAATTATGGTTCTTTCCAATAACGGCTATGTGATGGCAGATGATCATTTTGATAATTGTATTTACAAGACTAGTTTCATGTACGTGGAATATATGGGCTAATGATTAAATCTAGATCACGTCAATTGGTCGGAAGTCAATGAACCGAAGCAATTGATCAAATTTGTCAAAACTAACCAACATAAATTTGCTAATGGTCTAATGGCTTCAAGCGTTAATAAATCACCTTGTATGGTATTCGCAATGAAGCAAACAGAATGTAATGTTTATGGTCATCTTATGTAACAATATAAGTACATTATATGACTTATATGAGTATTTGATATATGTATATGACTATATAGTGCCCAACAAATTCTCTGGTTTTCCTGCAGACGACAGCACTAATTTGTCATCGATGAGCTTTAAGGCAGTTGTTTCAAAAATATTAAATAATTTTGCGATTTTTGTCAATTTTAGTCAACAACAACTTTCATTGCCATTTTATTTGTCGTCATATCACTTCATCTGTCAGGACGATTTCTAGTTACGGAATCCAATATGGCTGTTATGGACAAAAATCATTAATGCCTGTATTCTCCATTTTTTCATAACGCGGACTTACTTTAAGCTCCCTTAAATTTTAAAGCTGGCTTAAATTAATAATGATAAGCACCGTAGAAAATTTTTGGTTATTTTGAGCTGGCAACGACGCGGTTATTCTCTTCTTTTTTTAAGAGATAATGGCTGCAGCAACGAACGATACTCTACGCCTACTTTGTGTTATCGTTACTAACTTTGTGTTGTGGGTTTTTAACCTTAGCTTTCAAAACATTTTCAAATTTCAACTGATGAAAAAAGGTGCTGTAATTTTCCATATTCAGCAAAATCATTCCTATTCAGATTAATCGCTGACAAATATGCGTTAACTGAAGAAGTGTGGAAACTCATTCTAGACTTTAATGCGGTAAATCCTTAAAATAACTATCGGGATGCTAATCAGCTATTAAAATTATACTGTAATAAGAACAAAGAGCTACGTAAAAAAGTGGCAGAGGAGAAAAAGGACATTTTTTCACTCGCGGTGGACCGCCCCAGAAGTACTTTTACAATATGATATTGATAATATAGATACTTCTCCTTCGTAGATTCTTCTGGGAAATTCAAGATCTATAACATCCAAAATATCTCCATCGTTCTCAATAAATATTTCATCTTCTATTTCCATATTTAACTTCGAAAAATACGAAGATATATTACAGGACAGGAGCAAAGATAAGTCAAATAGGGCGCAGACGCGTGGTTAAGCCTGCAATATTTGGGGCTTAAAGTTAATTTAGCTTAAGTCTCCAATATTACAGGACAGGAGCAAAGATAAGTCAAATACGGCGCAGACGCGTGGTTAAGCCTGCAATATTTAGGGCTTAAAGTTAATTGAGCTAAGTCTCCAAATAGTGACCGCGAATACGAAATCAGTAATTTAAGCTGTATTAAATTTTAAGCCGGCTTGAAGCGTTACGGAAAATACGGGCATTAATAACCTCGAGTGGAAACTCGATATTTCATATTTTTCAAAATACGTAAATGTAATGTATGTGTTACGTTTGAACTATAGCGAAACCATCATCATAAAATATAGGTATGATGTTGGGCGGGCTTGTCTTCTTAGTAGTGATTGACAATTAATATTGAAAATAAACTGCCAACATACATTCTGCGAATTCAAAGAACGCCCCTTGTTCATACCATGTGCATACTACATGTAGTAAATTTTATTCGTATCATGCAATTTTTTTTATATGCATATCATTTTTAAACTTAGTATTCACCCTGTACATAATGTCATTTGTAACAGAGCAAAAAGATTACGATGTGTATGGTCATCTTATAAAACAATAAAGATTAACGAGTGGTTGACCTCTGAACTCTTTCCGAGATAGCGCAACCAGGTTTAATATGTGATAATAAGGACGTCTGTATGTGATGGAGGTCCGAGCATTAGACGCTTTGATACAGATATCCGTTTTATTTCGAGTCCCTTGTTTACCTTTTTCGTATCTCTGCCTGGCCCAGTGCAAGCACACAACCTGAAAATTAGTCTTAACGAGTTGCGGCGACAGGCAAAATGGCGGTTTTGTTTTAGCCAGGTTTGCAAATTAGTTAAAGGTAGAGCGAGAACAGGGGTTTATGCACACAGAGCGACAAATTGATTTTTTTTTTACATTGAATAAGGAATTTCAAGAGTTTCATATTTAGAAAAAAGTCTCCTAAAATAGATACTGAAAACTAATAGTTGTACCTACTTATGGGAAAATATTAAGGTGGTACTGCATGGTAATCTGATCAAAATCTTGATGCTGACCACATTGGTTATTTTTAATTAGGCCAAATGACTTAGTTAAATTAATTATGAAGCTTTTAGAATATTTTGCAGCGTTCCTGTGAAAAAGCCGCTGCGCCCAGTTTGGAAACCACACTGGGTCCGTCCACACAAACGTGTGTCGTCGAAGTCAATGTTTATTATTAGGGTTAATTATTTTTATTAAAATTTGATCATTATAATATTTATCCATAAATTCTAAATTGACATTTTTACATTTTCTTTAAATCTAATCTCAAGCGGTCCATGTTCAATTTGTATATCATAATATCTCCGCGCGTATGGTCGCCTTTAAGGGTTCCTGTGAACCGTCTGCTCTCGGCAGCAGATCAGGAAGCACGAGTCGTGTGTAAAGTGACCAGCCGAGACGTTCAGCTAGTCTCCGTCGCAAAATTATAGTTTTTCCATCTCATTCCAATAAGCTATAGGAAACCAGAGAACCCCGACCACAAGCAGGCCTGCTGGAGATCACCTACAAGTCGCCAGGTAAGAACTTTTAAAGGCCCGTTTTTCTTAATTTTGGATTTTCCATTTTTCTCTCCAAATTGAGCATCGAAGGCTCCCTCAATTTTGGGAAAACGACTGTGGTCACCCCACCACTGCTTTAAGCTGTTTATTCATAATAACCGTACAATAGGTATCCAATCAAGTATAGACTGTCAAATGGTACAAGACACTATTTTTATTTAATGTTTATCCTTAAGATGGCGCCTCCAGATGGATTTAAGTAAAATAAAATGTCCTACCCCCTTTACTAAATAATTGCCGGGCTCGAACTCACGACCATTGGATCCATAGTAAAACGCTCTACCTCTCGACTATCGAAACGTTAAACCAATTATGGGAAAACCAACTGATAAATGATGCTACATGAAATTAATTTTCTATGCACATTCAGCAGGTTGCATTATTGATAAATCTATTATAAGTGCGTCTAAATTTTATTATATTGAACAAATTAATAACAAATTGTACCATATACATTTAAATTATATAATTTAGTGTCTTGAAAAAGAAGGCGGAGCCTCAGTAAAAATAATATACTGTGATTGGTCAGTACTTTTAAGAACAACAATGGCTTCTCTGTAATTGACTACTGTGATTGGTCAGTTTCATTACCTATCTAGAATTGTTATGAAATTTTGTCGCACAGTTAACTGGAGTAGAAAAATAAATTTTCATGCGTTTTTTCTAGTGTAGGTACAGTTTTTTTAATTTTAAATAAGAACGTATTTTCCCGCAAAACTAATTAAATATATAATACAAAGAAATCCAGCATTTTTACTTTAAAAATATCTCCTCTTACATTGCACAAAATCCACTATTCACTATTATTTCTTTTTCTTGCAATTACTTTTCCGGAAAACTGCCAGCGTATATTTTTCGTATTTCGGTACGCAGCTTGTTGCCATAAAATAAATTAGGGAATTAGAAACGATCCAGTTTTACAGCTCAGTTGTCTCTAATGGTGACCAACTAGTTTTATATTTATACACTTAAGAATATTCAACAATTTATTAACACCAGTTTTTCTTTGGAATTATAGTACATTTTCTCACAATGGTCGGGCAACTAGAAGAATATTATTTTTTGCTTGCTCGTGGCTGCTTAATACCTACTAGTAAAATAATGAATTAAAAAAATGTATGGATTTTTATTGGGTTCCGTTAAAGTTTTAACGGTACAGATAGCAAGACATGGAAAAAGGTAAACACGCGACTCCATAGAAATACAACGCGGTAAGATACGTTTTCGCTCGGTCGCGGTCGGCCGGCAATTACCTTGATTGTCCATGCGGAATGTCTGTATCTTGATGTATTGGTTAGGATGGAAGAAATAGATACCTAATTGCTCTGACTGTCAAAGTGTCAAAGATATCTTTTTTTAAATGCTATATCTCAAAAACTATTCAGTTTGGACATCTAGCCTGTCAGTAAATTTAGAGAGTTATCTCTAAAGAAGAGTAATGTCTCCTTAAAACTCACATCCGAGGTTATTTCAAGTAAGTTTAAGGGAAACAATTTCCACTTTACAGTCGACTCAGGCCAAAAGAGAAATAAACAATTTTACACTTAAATAATCGATACAAAGACAAAGAGCTTCTGGAAAATACTCTGATTCTGAGTTTTAGTTATCATTTCGGAAGACTTAGACTTAAGTTACCAAACGGGCAGAGGTAACCCTTACACTTGAATACTTTAACAAGTTCACAGAGTTAGTATTCTTTTGAGTTTTTATAGTGTTTTGTAGGTTCTACCAAAATAGAGAAGTGGTTCGTTTTTGCTGTGTCAGGAATTATTAGCATTAGGAAAAATACTTCTTAAATGTACTATTTAAAATGGAACCCTCTCTTCAACCAATTACAAATACATATTTTAATAAATATTTGTCTACTGAATCCTCCTACCATTAAGAGTCTTAACATTACGGCCAAGTATATTAGATGAGCAATACATCGTTAAGGAGACCGATCCATATCCGACAATATGACTCCCTGGACTGGATTTCAAAATCAAAGTTGTTTGGTTTTTATTGAATAACAACTTTCTTCAACCCTACATTAGAACTTTAATTTATTATTGGTAATTTTCTTAGGTACCTATTATATCTATGGTCAAGATAAGATAAAACTTTTTCATTAGATTTTATTTTTGTAATCGGTTTTACGCTTTCTTTTCAAGTTTAATTAGGTTAAAAATAATCTCTTTTTCTTTTCCTCGGGTTTTCTTTTTAATCCTGTTTCGACTGCTATCAATTTGGCGTATTAAAAACGAATTTCTTTAAGAATTTTAAATTCAATTATATTTTCTCTACAAGTTCTTTATTTACAAACGCCGGAGAAAATATTTTTATCGAAAATATAATCGCAATTGGTATCAGGTTCATCTTTTTTCTACTCCCACATGGGGATTTGCTGTTTCCTTTTTTAATAAAATTTCCCATTTTTAAGGCAAAATTCCAGGAATGTACACAATACTGAAAAAGTATTTAATAGCAGATCACAACCACAAGTGATCCTAAAGAATATCTTACGAATCTGTGCGTAAAAATTTCCCTTTTCCCTTTATAGACAGCGCCGACCTATCATTCCTCTGTGCTGTGGACCTTTATTTCTCATGAATCCGGAAATTTCCCATTAGTTGTAAACATTGTTATAAAAATTGGATTCTTCTGTGGCGTCCTTATAAAGTACTGACCAATCACAGTTTATAGTATTTACTGAGTATCCGCCTTCTTTTTTAAGACAATATAAATTATATAATTTATGTGTATATGGGACAATATGTTATTAATTTGATAAAATATAACAAAATATATACGCATCTATAATAGTTTTATCAATAACGCAACCTGCTGAACGTAAACAGAAGCATGTCGCCGATACGGCGAACTTTCGATCCAATGGTCGTGAGTTCAAGCCCGGCAGTCTACAAACTTTTTAACTTTTTTTTTAACATAAGGTTCGTACGTTTGGTCGTAGAAAAAATATACTGTATAACTCAAATGGATTGTACATATCGCACTCGAAAGTTTGAGTCTACGGCGTCGTGCTCAATTTACTTCCTCGTGAAATATAGACATCATATCCACTCTTGTTGTACAAGGTACTATTCTATTTTTTTTACTAAAGTATAATAAAAATAGTCACAGAGTAATCACACATTAATATTATTTGTGTTTTCAAAAATATTTCTCTATATCATTTAAAATAGAATATTATAGGTATATCACAAAGAACTGATTCATTTAATTTTTCTGCGTATATTACTATTTGTAGGTAAGTTGCTTTTATAAATAAACACCGAACTAAAATTTGCTTTGTTGGCTGCACGCGGACGTGGGGTAATCCGTTTTGTTGTGTAAGTTAAGGGTTGTATATCCAGCACTTTTTGTAGAATTTCCCCATTCTCTTAGAAGTATTTTCTCATAGAGGTCCCTTGTAACTTATTAATAAGACCTCTTTATCCCTCCTTTCATTTTAGGTATAAGACCTCTTTCTCCCTCCTTTCATTTTAGGTAGATTCTTTCAAGTGCATAGGGTGGGTGGTGGAAATCCATGTCTGAATATTTAAGGATTCCGAATGTGTAGGTAAGTATTGGTATTGCCCAGATGTTGATGGCAGTAATAAGGTTACCAGCATTAAGGTAAGTATTAAAAAGCTTTGTGAGTCTGATTTTATATTTGTTTTTAAACTCCCTTTTTAGGCTAGTGTGATTTATTTGTTGGTTAGGGAGATGCCTAAGTATTTATATGTTTTATCCTTCAAGCAGTCCATGATTTTAATCAGCCTTTCCTCGTACGACCTTCAAGATTGCGCACTTGTCTAATCCAAACGACATTGTGATGAATTGGGGACTGTAAAAGGGTTTTTCTTTTGGCGTAGAGTTTGATGTCGTCCATAAATAGAAAATCATTTATTCTAAAATTTTCTCTTAAGTTGGGATGATATCCGTAGGTTGTTGATTTTAGTAGTGAGGACAGTAGGTTCCGTGCTTAACAAGTGACCTTAAAATATACCTTTTGATATATTTATATTATATATATAATTAATTCAACCAACACTGCCCAATTATTAGGTATACTGAATAGTCAGCAATATATTTATTGACATATTATAATTATCTCCGATTCCTTTTGTTAAATTCTACACGTGTTTCCCTCGGATCCTACACCAGGAATTGGGTCATATTGTGCGAGATCGAAGCTGGCCGTATAACAAAAGGACAAAAGGACTTGCTTTGCTGATTCGGAGACGTTGTCTTTACACACAGTTTGGTAAACGTAAACTGGTCCCGAAATAATCAGTAAAAATAAATTCATTATTAAGTGGGTAGGTGGAGTGGACCTTTAAAGTTTTCGTTTCAGATAACTTGTTCTTTTAAAGCAATCCTAATGTTCATCTAAATGTATTTGATTCTTTTATTTTTTAATTACACCAGGTTAATAGCAAACAAGTAGACGAGATATAAAAGCACAAAAATAATAGGCAAACTAGTTAATTTGTTTACTTTTTAAAGATCTGTGGTGTAGTACTGTAGTATGCACTAATAGCACCGGCCTATGAACGCACTTTCCTAATGTTTAACTTCAAGGAATGACGCATTTTTTTTCCGAGGGCCTGTCCGTGCGCCCGATGCACTTAGACTAGGTTCGGCCCATTGTGCTCACCCTGTTTGGTTCTTACACCCACTCCGTGATCCCAATTCCTTGCACTAGTTTGTGTAGGTTAACTGGGTAAGGATGTCCTCTGGTTTCAGTTTTGGTTGCCCGAGTATTTGTTACCGCTTCCAAACTAGTGACTCGCAATGGCAAACTATGTGCTGTACAGTTTCTCTGTCTAGTCCGCATAATCTGCAGTCATGTTCTTGACAGCCATGTGTTCTGTCAGAATTACTGTAATGGTTCTCAGCTGGTTCCTATTCATTTGAAGCAGCTGTTTCGTAAGTCTTGGGTCTGGATCCCCAATGAAGCTTTTGCTATGGGCTATGGGTGTTCACTCCTGAAGAATGACGCATTGTGTGAGACTCTGCTGCGTCTCCTTTGACTAAACATGCCTACCCACTAAAACCCTTTCAACCTTCAACATACTGGCATATTATACACAAAAATTTAATTTCACTACCACACATTGAAACTGCCAAAAAAACTTACCAACACAAATGAATTAGTTTATTCAAGATCACATTTTCTGACACTTGACAGAAGTGAGGTTAAGAATATACGTCAAAAATATGCAAATCTGTCAAATAAAATTTGATGTTTTTTATTTAAATCAAACATTTATCCCAGAGTCTATGCGTACACAATGGTTTCCTAAAGAGTGCACGAAATGGTGCGAAAATTAAAGGTATAAAGCCAAAATGAATACCAAAATATATTTCTACCAAACTATTATTTTCTGAATGAACTAAATATTTGTGCACAGATGCACTTTCGGATTTCAAAAATCTTCAGTTTTCCACTCCATTCTATACAATTACTACAAGATTTAATGCATAAAATGTTCTATGTGCCTACAAAATGAATGTTTTTACTAACCTTGGTTGATTTTTTGCCATGCCAATATTTGTCCGCCGCGATGCTTTTGATTTTGAACGGGGATCCAACCACAATCGACCTTAAAACAACTGGTAAATCTTTCATTAATGGTGAAACATGAAACATAAGTACATAAAACCAGATAAAAGACACGAAGTTATAAGATTTCTAGATTATTAAATTATAATTATTAAAAATTAATTCCATTTTTTACTGAAGGTTTTATGGTTATGTTATTTTTACAGTATTGTCACTTCTCTTTCCACGTTGACAGTGTTGCTAGTTTGTAAATTGGCGATTATTTTGAAAAACTTTGCCCTAGCGAACGTTAGAGGTTCATACTAATGCACAAAAGCCGTTTTAAACAAATTCTACAGCTATTTTGTTGTACTTTCGAAGTTATAATTCTTACGCAAGCGATCAAACCCTTTTTCTTCTGTGCCTTTCAGCAGAATAATTTAATTAAACTATATGTTGTTGAGAAAAAGAAATTGTTCATTTTAATTAATAAATATATCGCTTTTTGTCTGTTATTCTGCAAAAGGCCGATTGTAAGAAATATAGATATATTCGAAGTGATTTTGTGCTTTGAATATCAACATATAAAGAATTACAGATCTTCACAAAAACTTGACAACCCTGCGTTGGAGCTGGTTTGCCGCCATTGTGGAGTTGTTCATAAATCTATAGTACTTAATGTAGCTCTTGGACGACAGAGGTCACTAAATGAAATGAAATGGCTAATATTTTCGATGTACGAGTTTTTATAACAATAAAGCACACATTTCAAAATGACAACTTTATTTGACAGTCATCTTTTACCTTGACTGGTGCCCGCAAATACGGGGCCATAAAAAGGAGAAATAGTTAAAAAGAAATCGGCGATAACCCGCAAACGGGCTCATCAAAAATATCTAAAGTTATTCTTTTGAATGTGGGTTTTAGTGCTCTTTAATAAACCTAAATAGAATTTTTCTCTAAAATAATTAGGGAAGCCAATAATTGACCCCATTTAAAATTACATGGGATTTCCTATGTCCCGCTCGACGATGCAACACCCGGTATACTCAGGATTTTTTTTCACTTTATATAAGCTATATTTTCACGGGTTTGTTTCTTTAAGGATATTGTAAATTTAAAACTTTTATGTGAAATGAAAATGAATTTTAAGTCACAGTGTTGCCGCACATTGTATTTTGTTAGAAATTTCAATGACTTGAAAAATTATTTTGTTGATTAATTTGGATTTTATTAATTTATGCAGTTTCTGTCTCTTGGTAACTATTGGTGTATTGGTCTACTGTGTTATTCTAAGATTACAACAACTTAACTTATTTACGTATGGTGGCAGTTAGACTCTGTTTTTAGAATATTATAGATTCGATATTTTCGTTAAATTTCGACCAGTTCAAACTCGTGGTTTTTAAAATCATATCAATAAACCACTTTAATTTATACTTTTCCATTTTAAGTAACTACTGTATATTAACGACCTTCTAGTAAAAACCCAAAATCCAATTTATAGCTTTGCTGATGACAGCACACTTGTCTCATCTTTTACCTTGACTCCCCAAACATCCGCTGCCGACGCACATCTTCGCAGGCAGCATGAAGTATTGCGCCTCAACAAGGACCTGGAAGAAATCTTGGCTTGGGGTGACAGTAACCAAGTCGAATTTAATGCTAAGAAAACCCAGGCAGCAGTCTTCTCCAAAAAGGTTAACATTGCAGAACCGGATATAGTCATGGCAGGACACGCAATTCCCCTGGCACCGTCTATTAATTTGCTGGGGGTCAATCTGGGAGGTAATATGTCTTGGCATGATCACGTTGCCGCAATTGCCAAGACAGCTGCACAGAAACTTGGTGTATTTTTCCGCACCAAAAGGTTGTACACACCTCATCAACTTTTGACACTCTACAAAGCCCAGATTCGACCATCATTAGAATATTGCTCTCATGTCTGGAGCTCTGCACCCAAGCACATCCTTCGGCTACTGGATTCCATTCAAAGGAGAGCCGTTCGTCTGATCGGCGACCCCGAGCTGACCAAGACCCTCGATAGCCTGGCATCGAAGACAGGTTGGTGATTTGGCTCTCTTTTACAGATATTTCCATGGCAGGTGTTCGACTGACATTGCCCACTTGATTCCACCTAGAGCAATTCAAAACAGAAATACACGGCGAACCACTGCCGCTCATCCATATGTTGTTCAGCTTAGTACTCCTCGAACTTCATTGTTCAAGAATTCTTTCATCTGGAGAACGTCATCTTTGTGGAATGATCTTCCTGAGGTCGTGTTTCCCAATGAATACAATCTTCAACGTTTCAAGACCAACGTTAATCGCTTTTTTCGCACTCGCACCGCTCCCAGAGCGCCTTAAAGGATTTTTCCTACAGTGCAGGTGTTTTATCATAAAAAAAAAAAACTGTCCGTCATTAAAACGCAGAAAATAGCAACCGTGTTCAAGCCTCATTATCGAAAATTTCCCGAATAAAAATCCGCACCGTTGATAACTTTTTCAGTGTATTAAAACCTTTATGTTCCCATGTTGTTCAGAATAAAAGTAATGTAAGGTACTTTGAGACCGGCCGAGGGGTAAATTTTTCATCACAGCCCACTTCACATCAAACTGTCAAGAACGAAGCACTTTTTATGCGTTTTTCCCCACGCAAATAAAACGGTAATAAGAGGGTGACCGGCCAAATGTCATGCGATTTACAAATTTGGGTAATTACACTTGTAATCTGTGTTAAGGGTATTTTTAATTTAGATAATACTTTTGTTTTATTTTATGTGTTTTTGTTTTCAGAATGCGGAGTCATTAGGAGTATTTAGGTATTATGCAGTGGTTTTTTCTTTATTTTTTTGGGTTACTTCCGGATCTATGAATTAAAATGAATATTTTACTTGGCACCGATTTGGTAAAGAAGAATTTTGAACTTGCATTACCTTTATTTCATATACCTATTCAGTGGTGGATTCCCTTTGAGGCCGCGCACTTCCCCTTCCGCTAGCCACAAATTCGATAATCTTATTTCATCATGTTTATTGCTTAATTTAACACTGCCAGCAACTCTCTTACCCCCTTGATTACCTGAAATCCACGCGCCATCATGTTAATGCGTTCGGTTGTGGCGCGGTACCAAATTCTCTGCGGTATCGCCTTTCATACGAACACGTAAAATCAGCGACATCCGGACTGCCGTATTTCACCCGCTATGTAACTGAAAATAGGTTAAAATCTCGTTAAATGTTCCGCGAAAGTCTCGCGGTTTTCGGCAAAGCACCAAAGTAAAGTGCGAGACGCGGCGAGTGGATCCGACTATACAGTGTGTTCAAAATAAAGTCCGCACTATTGCTAACTTTCCTATTATAAGAGATACGACGTCGGTAACATTAGTAAGAGTTATATTTTTATTGGCTGATGATTATGGTTATGTCAAAAAATAATTGAACATCAAAATCACGTGATATTTACAAAAAAAGATTTCGCGATTTTTAATGGAAATGCGTTTAAATGTAAATATCTCCGTTATGATTGAGTTTAGCGATATGTGGTGAAAAAATTTTGCTTAGAATTTCACTCTCAATCAATCAGTTATACCAGAAACATTTTTTTGTTAATATTACGTGATTCTGATGTTCAATTGTTTTTTTACATCACCATAATCATCACTACATAAAACTACAACTCACGGTCATTGGTGATCATGATTCCGTTAAAATTTACCATGTAAAGCAGCGGATTTTTTACCCAATTCCAAAAAACTAAGCAGGATTTTGAATTTCTGTTTTTACCAATCGAAAGGTAGTATACAGGGCGTCCCATAACTTATTTGCCGTAGAGTAACTGGAGATACTAGACATCAAACTAAGCCGATTAAATCATATAAGTTTTTTCGGATTGTCACTCGTTCTAGAGATACAGGGTGTTGAAAGTAAAAGTTTATTCTCGAAAATAAGCCATAATTTTAAAACGGTTTAATGAATCGAATTGAAAGTTGGCAATATTATGTTTTTATGAGCAAGAAATAAGAATGTGTAGAAATTTTTAAGTTTCAAACTAGAGGGCGCTAGTTGCATACACTGGGCTTCATAAATCTATGATTTTTTTCTTACTTGTGATATTAGGTGTTTTTTAATTAAAGTTTCTTAAAGAAGGGCATTTTCTGAGTCAAAAAGGTGTACTTGATTGATCTTAATATCTTTAACGGGTTTCGAGATATTTCCCTTTAAACATCCCAAAGCATAAAAAAAACATAGTACATAATTAAATTAATATTTTAATTATCAAAAAAAAACTTATCTGACATAATCGGCTTAGTTTGATATCTAGTATCTCCAGTTACTCTACGGCCCATAAGTTTTGGGATACCCTGTATATGTGAATGTGACAAAGTTATTTTCATGCGAGAAAGGGGCGCTGAGGACCCTTGGGGGAGTAAAAAGGATAAACTAGTGCATACACGAAGATACACTTGTGATTGTGATCATTCCTGGAATTTTTCATTAAAAGTGAGAAATAATATTTTTAAAGGTTGCAACACTGTGCGGCACTGACAGTAATGAATATGAAATTTTGCCGTACAGTTAACTGAAATAGCCTACTTTCTCATCACTTTAGTGTAAAGGAAACAGCAAATATCCATGTGGGACAAATTTTCACCCTGTAATAGCAAATCCGATGACAGAAAATTTTTATTCAATATGAGCTAGGTTATGATGCGAATAAAAAGCAGATTACAAAAAAAACATAACAATATCAGTTTTATTTGTCCTTTTTTTTGTTAGTGTCAGACATCTAAATCTCATTTTCTAAAAAGGAATAGCTCACCCGCACGTTGTTTTTACAGCTTTTCGGTCCATAAAAAACAGAGAACGAACGTTGTCGAGCATCAGCTTATCCAAAAGCCCCGATTCAGTGTTTTTAAATGACCACTTTTTGCAATAATCAATACATGATGGGCCCAAAAAAATGTTACGAGTTTTTTTAAGAGCAAGACCCGGCTTTTAGGGGTTGAATTGCGTGACAAATTACATTTCCAATGTGTATTTTTTGGTCTTTCGGTTAGTTTGTAGGCTTTTCTAAACAATAGTGCGTAAAAACGCACTATTATATGCATCAGCGATCTATATATTATTATATACAAAACCTTACATTAAATATTTCAACCCAGATGGCTTAAAAAAACAAAATAGCATATTATTATTTATTACATTATTTACTCATCACTTTTTTACCCCATTTGAGGCAAAGTAATCATCGATTGCGCCTTTTTCTTAATGTCGCTGCCCCCCCCCCCCCCCCCCCCCCGTGCGGATGTTTCTTCTCTACATCCAGAAGTCTTCTTAATGTTATTCAACGGGCAAGTTAGGCAGAACCGCATTTGATTCGTAGTGTAATAAATGAATGTAAGTACTTTATTTTTGGGTTTTTTGAAAAAAAGGTATTTAAAAATGTTGTTTATTTTAATGCCTTCTAAACGCAGCTAAAAAAGAAGTATCAACTTATAAGGAATCGCCCTTGACTTGTTATTTATACCCTAAATTTAATGGTAAAATACTGTAGAATATTTTAAATTACACATTTTCTCAGTGTACTACATAGTACATTGTAGTAAAATACTTAGTACACATAAAGCAATTTGTGAATTAAAATTTTATGGGAAAATGCTTTATTTTTGCACGCTTGTTAATAAAGAGCACTTTGTAATTTCAGCCAAATAAATTAAATTAAGAAACTGCAACTTCCGCAATATAGTGCTGCCTTATTACTGACAGATGTCTAGCTTGGATTTTCCGAGCACACAAATAATCGTGACGATATCAGCGTTTATAGTCAGCTGCACTAGCTTTAACGGTGCGATTTGTTAACTAATATTCTCTTTGGCAAATTTGGAGTTTACGTTGAAGGCAACATATGTTACTTAACGATATTTAGGAACCTAAATGGATTTTGTCATTAACGTTGTTTTGCTCACGGCGAAATGACGTTGAAAGAAATAAATTTATTTTATCTAGAATATTTTTCAATAGACACACACATCAGGATAGTACTTTGATAGAAAATATACTTTTAGGGACGTTTGTATACTGGCCAGCGATGTCTGGTAGTATATACACTAAAAGTCCGCGGTCAGAATACACGCGTACATAAAAACCATTTCTTCAAAATTTGTTTTCATTGCTAGCCGTTCAACGCTTATCGCGCACCGTTTCATTGCTCACCGTTATATACATATTAAAACATATGCATATACAGCCCCGGTTTGGTGCAGTATTTCAGACAGGCAGTTCAATAGAATACAAAAATTGCAGAATCAAATGCTAAGATTCGTACTGTCGGCTCCTACATGGACTTTACTAAGAATACTGCACCACGCAACTAACACATCATACATTACACAATACGTTCACGACCTAGCAAAACACTTTTACAACACACAGTCACAAGATTCTCAAATTACACTAAAGATGACACAAACCCGACACAATGATAATCCAAGAATTAGGCCAATATACGACAGGCTTCCCATTTATCTTCAAAATCGAATTTAAAAGAACCAAAAATTTCCAATTTCCATGTCTAACCACATGTAAATAAGAAACGCCCACTTTAAAATAGTACCCTAAAAACTTTCAAGCCTTCAACAAAATTTGTCTGCTACATTATACCTGACTAGATCAAGCTGGTTTCTCGTTTCGCTTTTTCCAGTAGACTCCACGCGCAAACTGCCACATTCAAGAAACAAATATCTGAAACCACTTTCAAACTCGAGTAAAATAAATTCCTGAATAGCAAGATTACGGAACTGCCTGTGCACAATCTCCTACTTCAAAAACATTTTTATAACATCAACCCCCACAGCGCTGCCTTGTGGACGACCTGAGTACTTGTACTCAAAGGAACCAATTATTGTATAATACTATATAATATAAGTTTATAAAATGTTATAAGAAAGATGTATGTAAACAAATAAAGAGATTTTAAATCGAAAAAAACATATCAACTGCAAGACCATTGCTTAAAAATATATTTTCATCCCTCGCCTCTTAACGCCCATCGCTTTAGCGCTCGTTTCTTAACGCTTATCGCTCAAGCGCTCGCCGCTAAACGCCTATCGCTTCACTGTTCGCTAGTATGGGTGTAACTACTGCCAGGGTAGACTTGTGCCAATGTGACAAGCTAGTGCCAATATATAACAATAATTTAAAGAAAATCCAAAATAGTCATAATTTTACGAGATGAGTAGGAACTTTCTAGGACGAGCCCTAGGCGAGTCCTGGAATCCTGCTGAGAAATTATTATTCGAAGTTTCTCACTGATCATACATGACTACACGAATAGCAACACGTGTCGGTCTCGTACCTTAATTTTTGCATGGTTGGTTATACCTGGAAGTTCGCCGGCAAGATCGCTTCCATTGCTTGCGAACAAAGACGACTTCAATCGGGTAGGGTCGAGAGAAATCTTTTGTATGTAATGTAATGTAACAAACTTTTAAAATTAATACTTTTAAGGTACATGACATTTTTATGGTATCGCGGACGTCTGATCTGGTGTCAGTCTAATTTTTACTGAATATTAGAAATTCGTTTTAAATGATAGTTCAGTGGTTGAGTTACTGGCGTCGACCGTGGCGATGGCGGTCTGAGATCCAACCTCGGACAGGGTATACGCTTGATAAAAAAGTAGTATTCGGAACGTTGGTGGATAAAAGAGTTCAGTCATTCCTAATATCGATACAAAGTGGGGCGTGCGAGACCTCTGGGGGCGTACAAAGGATACAGTGGTGCATATACGCAGTTCGGATCCCACGCTAAGCTGTAGGTCTAGCTTAGCTGACATTACCCAGACAATAGGGGATATAATGGGCCTCTGGTTCTTCCGATTATCCCTACTACAACGAAAAAAAAAAAGATATTATAAAAGGCATAAAATAGATAACCATTTAATTAGTACAAAACTAAGTTTGTTTAATTAGAAAAAGTTCTCGAATTGGAAGACAGTGAAAGATACAGGACTTCTACACCAAAACATTCTTATTATCCCGAAACCGATGGGAATACGTTAGCTTGTACGACTCTCGTGTTTATTTAATTTTTATTGGTCCCTGTGCTGCATTGTTGTATTCCTCTTGGACCTCATTGGGACGAGATACGGGCTTGCTGCACGACAATCCAGATAATTACCGTTATTATTAACGGTTTGTCGTTGAACTCAATTTCGGTTCGGGCTGATATCGCTACCTTTATGAGTTACGCTATTTCTATTTTTAGCAATTTTCTGTATTACCCATCAGTATTTTGTATCATAAAATGACAATCGTAGTTTAATATATGGTGCCATATTCTGGTGAAACGAATAAACTAACAATAATAAAATGGAAATCAAAACGTCAAGTTAATGAGATAAGCTTCAAGTAATCAAAAAATTTAGGGGTTATTAGGTGTGTAAATTGCCATTTTTCGGCCGTGTAGATCTTGCGTCCTGATTAAAAGTGTCCATAGCCGTAATCCAATCCTATGACTAGTTTTTGAGTTATGGTCTTTTAAAGTTGGCAACTGCGTACTTTGAGATTTTCTGCATTGTCTGGAGTTTTCACTTGTTTCTTAAAACCTTTTTTATTTTTTTTATTAGTGGGAAAGAGGGCCCTGCTATCACTTATATAGCAATAAATTATGTACAGGCTGTTGAATAATTTGTAGACGGATTAAATAACTAATAATATTTTAAAATTATGAAAATCCAAAAAAAAAAAATTATTACCCATTTTTTAAATTTCGAAAACAAACGGCTACATTTTATTCATATGTATTTAGAAAATTAGGATTTATAATAAGTAAATTTAGAATTCTTATAAAATAAATTATATTACTTATGTATGAATGTTTTAAATAAAATAAAGTTTTTAATTAATATTGTGATTCGTTGCCAGGACCGGACTGACAAGAAGTGTAAAAAATATGAATTTAAAAAAATAGGCAAGGAAAATTCATCATTATGAGAAACTAATATCGCCATTACATTTTGAGGGTAAGAGGGTTTAAAAATCGGTTAAAAAAATCCAGGTCCGTATTTAAAAAAGTAAAGTTGGTGATGGCCGCTCGGAGACGAAACGGCGGATCTTTAGTTTAGTAACGTCATTTTGTAGAAGAGAAAAAGTGACAATGACAAAGTGTCATTAATTTTTAAATAGCTAGTCAAATGAGCTCAGGAAAAAATAAAAACGATTTTGCAAAATTTCGGTTTTTTTCGAATAAAATCGGAAGTATTCGGAATTTGAAAACTTTTAAAGCGGCATTATAATCAGCACCGACATGCACAACTTTGCCCTCATTTAACCGGTTCTCTAACTTCTATGGTTTCCGAGATTCCAATGCTGGTATGTCGAATTTGTAACACCCTGTATAAGTGAAAGAAAACTTAAGGCCAATTTTTTACCAATAACATCTTTTTTTTTAACTTAATATTTTTAAGAAACAAGTGAAAACTCCAGACAAGGCAGAAAATCTCAAAGTAAGAAGTTTCCAACTTTAAAAAGTCATAACTCAAAAACTAGTCATAGAATTGGATTACGGCCATGGACACTTTTAATCAAGATGTCAAGATCAACAAAATACTAAAAATTCATAAAAATTAACCGAAAGCTATTTCCCATAAGCTTTGTGAGGGGTCCTTTCTAAGAAAAAGTAACACGAAGCCAAATCTTTATTTTCGGTAATGCATTACTTTTGTAAAACAGTGTAAAATAATGAGAATATGATCATAAAAAGCATTACTTTTATTAGACTCTCAAGTACAATCAACATAATTTAGTTGAAAATATTCTCCCATCAGTATAATTTCTCTCTCCGCCTTCAAACATCGTTCGCCATTTCGACTTTGCGCCACATGGCCCGCATTTTTACCAACCGCCACTTTTTGTGGATATTTCTGAGTTTGAACGGACTGATATATCGTCCCAGAGCTCGAGCTCTCCGCGACACTGAGATAGATTCATGAGATACGATTTATATAGGGCCCCTCTGGGTATATTCTATATAGTGGATGCCACGCCGCCGCCCACAAGAGTTGTCGAATGTATCGTTTGTCGGGAAATTTATAGCAATTAGGGTTTTTGTGTGCAGCATCGGATCTTTTATGTTATATGCATTAGGTTTTCGTCCCAGAAAGTCAACATTTTCTAAAGCTTACACAGAGCAAAATCGACTAATTAAACAGAATTGTTAAGAATAGTCTTATACCGGTAGCAACATTTTTAATAATCACTATTAAACAATCTATTACTATAGCAAAAAAGTTAACTAACGACCAGCATACAGAATTGCTACCTCTTTATTTATACGGACAATAAAACGAAATAATTGTGAATATAAGCCCAGAATTGTAAGACTGTATTTTAATAAAACATTCCTTTTGGAAATAAAAATGGTTTTATACAACATAAAGATTATACCAACAATAAAACGCTTCTTTGGGGGGTATTAATTAAATTATTATTTGATATTAAACATTTATTTACCCTTATGCAACATACTTTTAATTAGCACGAGTGGGGGAGACTGCAACGTATCAAGACGTGTTTTACGATGCCATATGCATTTGTTCGGCTGTGCGGGTTGTCTCAGATGTTTGTTGTTTTTTGTGAGCAGTGTTGTGAGGTTATTATTAAGATTTATTTGTGGTGGTGTAAAATTATCAGTATTTTGTAACCTAAGAGCTGTGTTTATGATCTTAGATTTTTCGTTGTTTCGTGATTAGAAAGTGTTGAGGGTAAATACCCTTATTTGTTTTTTTTAGTTAAATAAATACTTTTAAAATGTTAACCTATTTTTATTATTTACTATTTTTTATATTATCGGTCATTTATCTGTTTATTTTAAATTCTGGATATACGATTGCACATGTTTTAAAGCGAAAAATAGCAGTAGTTACATGGTAAAATCAAAAAATAAAATTTGTCAATACCAATATAAATATAGCAAAATATGATTTATTTATCTTTATTATTTTTTGGTCTTAAAACATACAATCATCCAAAATTTCGCTTGTTGCTTGGAGTTTACGTAAAGAGATAAGTGATCGATAAATTTATAAAAAATTAATATTGGGAATGCGCAAGCGCAAAATTTGAATCGTTTTATATGGGCAGCTAAACAATTTTATACCGGTTATAAAACTGGATTATACTCTTTTTCAACTGTGTTTACTGGTTATAAAACGTTTTATAGTCGCTATAGAACAAACCATTATGGTTATAATTCGTGTCATACAAACAGTATAATCGTTTTTAACTAATGTATATACCCTTGTTTAATAGTGATTATTAAAAATGTTGCTACTGGTATAAGACTATTTTTAACAATTCTGTTTAATTAGTCGATTTTGCTCTGTGCAGTATTGCCGAACGTCAAAATCAAAATCGGGGGAAAACAATGTTCAAAATCGGTAAATGTGAAAAATTCTAGGTTTGGTCAACTTTTCAAGTAATTTGAACCTCTGAACAACGAAATCTTTACGTATCTTCAAAAAAGTCTTCGCTCCGAACAAAAATGACTCCTAAAAAAACAAAAACGTCTCTCCGGACTAAATAACTTCTACTTCTAAAAAAAAAACAGTCGCTCCGAACAAAAATTATTTCTCATCCAGTATATTCCACCTGAAATACCGGTTTTTTAAAATATTTTATGGATCTTTGGTTAATTTTTTAAAAAACGGTAAAAAATCCGAACCAAGAGGTAAAGAGCCCAATTCGAAAAAAGGGCATGAAATAACAATGACAACGGTCCACCTACAAAGGAAATATATTCTGATATACATTACTAAAACTCTTATTGCTAATTAGTACCCTACAGCAATTTAAATAACAAAATTAACACAAGAGTTTAAATTTGAACTATTAATATTTCACTAAATTAGCTATGGCTGTGTTGAGTAGGAAAATACACTTTATATAATGTGTATAAAGTCTCTACGTGTACGCGTAATACAAAGTATCTATGTGTATACCTAATACAAAGTGTATTTTCTTTCAAAGAAATTCAAATTTAAATTCAAAAGCATTCATTGTCATAAAAGTAGAAAACCCTCACATTAACCTAATCCCTCAAATACTTGATCGCTAAGTTGGCCGAATTAACTCTTGAAACAATGCAATCAATCTGCTGGTCTCACTGTAGATTCTCGTCAAGTATTCCTCCTAAGAACTTTGTAGAGCTTACCTGTTCTATACTTGAACCATTCAATGGTGCATAAAGAAATATTTCAGGTCGAATTTGTCCCACTGTACCTTAATTGGCCTTGTTTGGGTCTTAATGTCATCTTATTAATTGTTCTAATTTCAAAATTTCTTACAATACAAAGTTTAAAGCTTAAGTTAGCCAGAAATGCTAGATTAATACTTAAACAAACCCGAACGTCTGCAAATATTTTATTTGGAGTTCGTTCAGTGTTCCTTAATAAATAAATATATTTTGAAATAAATTCGATAGCCTCAAAGGAATTTGAGTAAATTGAGTAAGTGTAAACGCAAGCTTAGCTAAAACAAGTGGTTGGCCTACTAACAGGCCACTTAAGAAAACACTTTTGTCGAGTAGGAATCTACAATGGCCCCATTGAATGCAGACTTTGCGGCGAAGAGGACGAAACCGTCTCACATATTATATACAACTGCGAAGCACTGACCCTAAGAAGACTCTTCGGAGGAATCAAATGTGGTGACAACCTTCAGCATGACAAACTTGGTAGGAATTTACTGGACCTTATAAAAGAAACAAATATTTTCTAGCAAGATAGAGGCGCACGATAAGCCACTAGGCTGCAGTGCAAGAAGTTTGGGCGTTTGGGCCGAATGCCCGACTCCCGCCATTAACCAACTAGCCATCCAACCAACCATGTCGCCGGTGGAAAATTTCTAAGGTGAACCCTTTAAAATAAAAGATATTTTATTTTTTATTTTCTTATTTAAATAAGAAAAAGGTAATAGTCTCAAAATACAAAACAAAATATCCTGACAAAACCGACAAAAACAGGCGACAAACAAATACCATAAAGAAGTCTAGCTCTAGCGAAGATAGAGCGAATCGGATATCGATAAAAACAAAACGACCGGCGAAAAACGTATACAAGTTTGCAACGGAAACTTTTTCCCGGGTACAACGAAAAGCGATAAATATAGCTCTCGCTAAGCATGATAATATGCTGCTGTAAAATATGCTCTTTATGAGCGAAGCTTGGAAAATCGCTTGTCTGGAAATAACTTGCTATGCACTTTGGCGGACACTATATACAGTCCGTCCTTTAAAGCTATTTGTCTAGGAAAAAATACGTTATATAACCTAATATTGACTTCTCAAAAGGATGGTTTTCTCGGACTGCAAAGTACACACTGATAGAAATGCCGAGTTTGTCATTAATCAACTGTAGATTTATATTATATTGATAAACAACAGTCTATTTAAAAATATGTTTTGTTTATAAAAAGTGTGGGTCTTAACATTTTTTATTATGCACAAATCACCGATTTATTACTTTACAAATTATTTAATATTAATTACACTAGCTTTATAATTAAGCAATATTTCCTTATTCTTATTAGGTAATTAGAATAAAATGCAGTATTTATGTTGGGTTGCACAAGGATTATGTCTGTGGCTATAAAGTCCTCTAAATGAAGATATATGCTAAAAAAATACAAATTCATGTATACTTTATTGCTAAAAATATTGTGCAAATAAATGTATGGATAACATTGGTGTTGTACTAGACTTTAATTATTTCTTACAGTGTATAGGTTTAATTTTATAGGGTTGCAATGATAAATCAATTTTTAACAGATAGAATTCAATAATGTCACTAAAATATAAATTTAAAATCAGAACGAACTGTATACATAATATTATAGAACGACACCTTTGATACTGCTTTCATGAAGGGGGACATTTTGCCGGCTTTTTCAGGAAATTGCCGTTGAAAATTGTGTTTGCACAAATATGAAACCGTGAAGAAAGTGTTTGCCGATGGAAGGAAAGGGCTGACGTTCCGCTATCTTGCAGATATTGTCAGGGAAAAAGGACGAAATGTTTAGAGAATTTTGTTATAATATTATAGTATCATGCCATTTGCGATATATTTATATCAAAGATATAAAATATATTGGTTTAGTTACTTTGGAAATTTTTGTACCCGGTGACAAGAAAAATTGTCGCATACTATTTTATATTGTCATATAATATAGTTACTTGTCACTTTTACTAGTAATAATTGCTACAAATTTGAAAACAATGGTTTGTTACCTTAAAATACAAATATTAATTTTATTCTTTTGCAAGAACTAACACCGACGTATAATTTCAGGTATTCATTCAATCACACGCCTCTACGACGATGGGGTATTCTTTATAATTTCTTCAAAATAATAAAGGCGAACGGATCAAAGCATTGTGCCGCTTACTATAATCTCGGAAAGCTCGATTTGTTCTTTGATTTATGTCGGCTTCTTTGTATGCTACATTTATTTGAGAAGTTTTGTTACAATCTTTGATTTTATGTTTTTATATACCTATTTTAAGAGTGTTTTCCAGACTTAATAAATACTAATTATTATTGTTTTTGTAGTGTTTGTGTTATTTATTTATTTTCTTTAGCGCAAAATAAAAATGCAGCACTGTAAAATATATTACCTTGTATTATATTTATGGTTTTAAGGGAATGTCCCTTTTCCCCTCACCGCAAACTACGCCAGTGCTTCATCGTACGTTTTAGTGTTAATCTAGTTATGTTACTGTGATGTCCTTATTTCATTCTGGTAAGCAATTTTTAATTGTTTTTAAGGTAGATTGTTTTTATTTTTCGGTTTTTAGTACAATTGATAATCATTTTTACTTGTTTATGTTTGATGAGTTTAAAGCGAATCATGCAAGAAAAATAAACAAACAAGAAATATTTTTTTGAGGCCTAGACTTTGTGTTTTTTTCATTAAAATATATTAAATACCTGGTCTCTTTGAGTGGAAATGAACGAATTTTTCCATTCAACTATTTTAAAAAGGAAGTTTTGAAACTTTTTATAACAAAATAATTATTCAAAACATTGCTGTTTCAGCTATATGTACCTGAAATGAGCTAATTTAATAAAATAACAACCAAAAGTTTCATAAGGGTTTAATTAATCACTTAAATTCAGTTGAAAGTGTAGCGGAAAGTTCAGCCGAACAAAAACTGTGGTACAGGTTCCCGAAAACATCAAACTACTTAAAACTAATTATTAATTTTCTTGTTTCCCGTTAACTTTTTGCAATGAACGTTACATTTTCACTTGCTTTTTTTTATTAAAGAGCAAGTAAAACTTCTGAAAATATTTTTATATAAACTTCAATACACACAGACTATATGAAATGGATCCCTTAAAATTAATATCAGAGCCAGATCCTGCATACCACAATCAGTGGCAGCTCATCAACTGATTGTAAAGTTTTTATAGGATTCATAATTATTATAAAATATAGAATACTATTTTACAGGGTGACCTAAGTTGATACTTCTTTTTTAGCTGTGTATAGAAGGCATTAAAATAAACATTGTCAAATACTGTTTTTATAAAACTCAAAAATAAGGTACTTACATTCATTTATTACACTATGGATCAAATACGGTTATGCCTAACTTGCCCGTTGAATAACATTAAGAAAACTTCTGGGTGTAGGATGAGCCCGCAAGGGAAAGCGTTCTGCGTATAATCTCGAAGCAGCAGCCGCACTTTGACGACACTCACCGTAAACTAGCACCATATCTACTAGTTTATTGTTTTCAAATTTTACCATTTTCTTGTGTCACCAATTTAAAATAAATTACATGACTGATAAGACAAACAACATAAGGTATTGCAGGTTACGTTTTGATAACCAGGCCCGCACTTAGATTTTTTACTTCTGTATTTCGCATATTCTTAAGTTTTTTTAAAAAAGGATTTGAAAATGTTGTTTATTTTAATGCCTTCTGTACACAGCTAAAAAAGAAGTATTAACTTAGGATTCACCCTGTATTACCTAGTAACATAAAATTATAATTAAAAACAATTTAATAGAAAATTAATTCTTTATACAATAATTTCTTATAATATTAAATTTCGACTTGAAGAAATTTATATTTTATTAAAATATATGCACTACTAATAGGAAATTAAAATTTATTGTATAAAATAAGATCTATTTATAATAGAACACGACATTTTACATACCCATGCCTTATGGTTTAACATTTCAAGTAATACTCTTTATTAAACCACCCAATCCGTTGCGCCTACGTTCGCGTCGTCATTCGTTACTCTGCAAACAGACTTGGTAGAGGATAGACGCTAAAGTAAATCTCTTCATTGGCGATGGACATAATAGTTAACAATGACTAATGTGCAAGATGTATAAGAAAGTTTTGATCCCTTCGAGCGACTAATCTGTACAAGGTACCGGGTGGTCAACTAAGAATGACCGCCGGCCATATCTCAGAAACTAGTAATCGTACAGCATCCGGGTAAATTTTTTTGCGTTTTTCTCCTCAGGCACACCGTTCTTAATTAAATTAAATTAGCTTCATGCATGCCTATTAAGTGAAGGTGGTCATTTCCACCAATTTTTATAGGTAATACAAAATTTTGTATTATCAGTGTTAATAATAATAGTAGAGCTAATTTAATTTAATTATTTTAATTAAGAACGGTGTGCCTGAGGAGAAAAACGCAAGAAACCATTTTTACGCAAAATTGGCCAGGCTAATCAGAAATATTTTCCACATGGAAAAATATCAGTGGCGTACCACTTTTTTTCAAAAAAATATATAATCGCTTAGTTTTAAAAATTATTCTATTGGCGATAACTCTGAAACGAACGGAGATATCGAGCTGCGGTTTTAATATTTTTTTTTACCAAATTTCATCTACTTTTCGATTATGGTATCATAATTATACCTTATGATTTATTTTTTCGGAGTAAAATCAAAAAATGTGTTATTATTGCAAATTGCGCCCTCTAGCATTTTTTTTAGAACTATTATGGACAACTAAATACGATTGGTGAAAGTGCATACATTTCTCTTCCAAACAGTCTTTAGTTTGCTGAAATCGGATAAGTCATTTAAAAGTTACAGCGATTTAACTGATTACACTTTCAACACCTCTTATTCAAGTCGGTACGCCAATGAGCATAAAACCAAAATGATCCATAATTGTCCAAGCTTTTTAATAGCGTTATCAAAGATATACCTTAATGTGGAATTTTCGGAGATATGTAAAATTTTCAAATTTACTTTTCAATTACGCCCTCTTACGGCAAAATGCGGAACTCAAAAATAATTTCCAGCATTTACTCTTGAGCACTTTTATCATAAAAAAATGTACCCGGATGCTGTATGATTACTAGTTTCTGAGATATGGCCGGCGGTCATTCTTCGTTGACCACCCGGTACATTTGTCTTTTTATTTTAAAAACTAGATAAAAACGTTAAATATAAAAATATAAATTTCCCTCCATGTAGAAATCCAAGTTTCTTCTTCTGGTTAATGTTATAAAAATATTTAAAGGACTAGCTGCTGTCTGTAAAAATTTATAACAAAGTCCTGCTTAGTACTTACCTATGTTTTTATCATCTTCATATAACTTTTCTATGCAATGTGGATTTCATTTTTTTAACAAGAAATAATTGTCACATAAATTAAGTAATTTCTTACTGGCGGTTATATGGTTTTAAACTTCAATGATAATTATTATTTCAACTGTACCCGGTAAACAAAGACTTAAAATATTTCCCCAAATATTCCTTAAGTATTTCTTTGTACCCGCGCGCTATCAAATAAGTCATATTATTTAAAAGATTCATCCAAATAAGATTTAATTAAAATTTTAAGAATGTTGGAATGTGGGCAATCTTTTGAATAAAATAAAACCATTGATGTCTATATTTATATAATCAGGTATTAAATTTATCTTTTATAAATATTAAATATTTTTGGATCATATTTTACCTCAAATATCAAATGTATAACTTACTTTTGACATTCAATGTATTTTATTTTATATTTTATTTGTGGTTGCATTATTTTATTTTCTATTTATTTTATATACTTCGCCGTAGCGTTGTATTAAAAAATATATTGTACAACGATTAAAAGTATGCATCCTTAAAGAATGTAGGGAGTACATACGCTATTGCGTATATTACCTTTGCAAAGAAAAATTATCAAGAGCGTATTTTATTCAGGTTTGTTGCATTTTCAAACTTCACAGTATCGATCTTGCAACAGTGTTTAGGCAGGTCGAGGTAGTTGCGGTCCAGGACAAACATCGGGGTAAATTAATTATTATTAATAAAAATATCGATGACTCGCTGCATTTCGATGTATTTTTTCCAATTAGTAGCGATACGCGATGGCGAGTAAATAAAGGAACACAATAATCAGATGAAGCAAGAGAAATAGTGGCAAGTATTGATCTAATCGTTTGCGAAGTGCTAGAAATAAATGTTTCAAACTGCCACTTACATCAAGTACTGCTAGGGTTGCTTTGTATACAGGGGTTAGTCAAAGAATAGTGTACAAAATAAGAAAGAGAGACAACGAAGAAAGAAATAAAAACATCTCAGAAAAATCTTTACTTTCAACTTGAAGAAATAGTCCATACTTTAAGTGGAGTGGAAATTTAAGGTAAGAAATAAGAACACAAAGTCTTCCTCCACTGTTATATTAAAGAAATATTTTTTAAGCTACTTCTCTACATGTTTCGAACGCAGAAGCAATTATCTTCAGGAGAATAAATATAAAGAAGAAAAACCAGTAGATATCCCCCTAACTGAGCAACAAAATTGTAGGTTCGATGTAAAAATTAGTAGAACGGTGAGAAAATAGGTACACACGTTGCATTGTGAAAAAGATAAATATGGGTTTGAGGCACTATAAGAGTTTAAATGAGAAGTTTGTTTGTTTATAGCCTTCAGCTTATTCCGAGGGATACCATAACTATTACAGGTTTTTTCTGTGGTCCCTCTATACGCCCCTCTTATATTTCGAAGAACTGTCACCAATTTCATCTGTCTTTTTAGAAACGCGGTAGCGGTTCGAGCTTAAAAGAAAAAAAATTTTCCTAAAAAGTATTTTTTAAAATGAATAAATCTAATAAGATTTATTTTTTCTACTACATTTATTTACAAATCAACATATAAGTAAGATTTTTCTATATTTGGTCACTAGATGTAACCTTAAAGATGTCTCTTTTTCAGATTTCCATCCCGCTAAGATTAATACTTAATTTTAATAATTTTTTAATATTCATCTTCCTCACACCTACATCCACTTCTTCTTCATAGTTTCTCAAATGACTAGCCAACAATTTTCTTTTTCTTAAATGATTATTCCCATTCACTTCAGTTTCATATCTTTCAACAGTTTTTTCACACACAGATGTCAAACTTTTCATTCTACCTTTAAACTCTTATAGTGCCTCAAACCCATATTTCTCTTTTTCACAATGCAACGCGTGTACCTATTTTCTCACCGTTTTACTCATTTTTACATCGAACCTACAATGTTGTTGCTCAGTTAGGGTGATATCTACTGGTTTTTCTTCTTTATATTTATTCTTCTGAAGGTAAATTCTTCTGCGTTCTAAACATGTAGAGAAGTTGCATAAAAAATATTTCTTATTATATAACAGAGGAGGACTTTGTGTTCTTATTCCTTACCTCTTAATCTTTACTTTCGCCTGGCACAAAACGTCCCCGCCCCTCTATAATTTAAAAAGTTGACTTTTCAATTATTAGGCGACTTATAGAAAATTTTTATTGCTAACATAATGTTGTGCCAATTGAATACATTTCTAGTCAAGCTTAAAAGTGAGATGGATTGCTCATGCTGTAAGAAGGAATCATTTTAATTATACCCATTTCTAGATACATTTTGCAACCTTATGAATTCATTGGATTTTAATTTCTTTAAAATGTTTACTAATTCTAATTCTAGCTACAATTAATTCATAGTGGTGGACAAAGTATCGTACCGGCATATAATGGTTGTTATTTAATTGGACGAAGTTTATGAAACTCGTCTACGGCTCGTAAATATAAAAAACCCTTTCCCTTTTTTGACTTGAGGAATCATCTATGTAGGTCTCGACGACGGCTGTCGATTTCCAGTTCCTAAATCGCTTGACATTAGTAATTCATCCCCGAGAACATGGTAACCGAGGATAGATGATAACTATGTTCTGTATATTGCTATGGATTTTTTAGTTCTAGATATGCAGCTATTTGTGAAGGCATTGTTCCAAATCAATTTATTTCAACACATTTGGTATTACATACTCCTTGTCTATAGTGTACAGAAAATTACCTATGCTGAGTACATAGTTTTCGCAAATTTGTATATTTTCAAGATAATGTGCCTTATTTATTTTATCGAATTTTACCAACCAAGGTTTTTAAAATGTTATTTTTACTGTCAGGAATTTTGACTATAAAATTTTCTTAATTTTCTATATATCATTAATTTCTTTATCCTATCATCAGTTATTTTTTTAACTTCTTTACGCCTACAAGCACGAGCCAGCAATTCCCATTATCATTACAACCTTTATCATTAAATAAATATCATCGGTGGCTTCAAACAGGAATTTATTTACATCTTCCTTGTCAAAACACATTAGATTTTTTGGGTTTATATCCGTCATTTTTTCTTTTAAAAAATGCTCGAAGTGTAGGATATTTGGAAATATCTATGTTTTCCTCTATGAAAAGGGTGGACTTCAGCATGAAATATTCAAACCATAAGCTTGATGGAGACTTTAATACAGCAGATGTTTCGTAAAAGTACGCCAAAAGCACGGTTTCTGAAACTACAGTAGCAGTCTTTGTTTGGCACCATTTCTTGAAGTATTGATATGTTGCTTCATACCTCTTCCTCGATTTTTCTGGCAGCAGCGACAGACAAGCGATATTTGCTGATTCTTCTATATCCATTTGGCTGTTATTCAAATTAATAATTTTAATTTCTCTCAATTTTTGATAATAAACTGTTAGCTTAACTTTGTTAATAAAATAACAATGCTTATGATGCTATAGAAACCGATCAAAGCTGCCCATAATTTCATGCGAAAAGTATCGAATTAAATTAATAAAAATCCAACAATAAATTCTGCGGGGAAGAGAAATAATGTTATATACTTTACGGGATTTAAGTATATTTACTAGTTGAGAACGATTTTTCGCTAGAGCGATAGCAAGAGCTGGCAATAAAGTTACTTATATACATCCCTTGTAGTATAAATAACTATTAGTTACTTAAATACATACTCGCAAAAAAAAATTTTTTATATCACTCCTCCAATATCGAGCTAACAAAGACAGTGGCCGGAAAAGGGGGTTTCGCGCTCTCGCCCGCCGAGCTTCGTTAAAATCCATTCCACTCTGAGGTATAATTGGAGTGCATCTTGCTGACGAAAAGTCGCCTTAGACTCATTAAATGTTCACGTTCGGTTTCGACAGAACAAGACGCAATCGAGTCTCATTAGGACCTATTAAACGCCTTTCAATCTCAAGTTTAATTAATGGCGTTTATATTATAAAATTCGATATATTGGGTGATTTATTTATTAGAATGTTTAATAGAAAAGTTAGGCGTGGGTACGAAATATAAATATGGATTGTAGATCGCGTGGCAATCGCATGAAAAATAACAATTTTAGCATGAAAAAAAAATGTTGATAATAAGACTATAAATCTAAAACTTGCAAAAACGTAGCCGATTCCCTTAAGTTTGAAATATTGGTTGGTTGGTTCAAGATAGGGGTTCCCAAACTTATTTTGTCCACTGCCCACTTTGAGAATAAATTATTTTTTAGCGCCCCCATTTTTTCACCTACTTAAAAACCACTATAACTTCAAATTAAATTAATTAATTATTGTGAGCTATATTAGCGGAGATTAACATTAACATTCATTCTAAACGAGACTTTTACTATAACCCGCAAGAGTTAACCTGAAAGCAGTAGGTGGTACACAACGGCGCTCAGGTCTCAAGTTAACTCTTACGGGCTACACCTGCCAATGAGAATGATTATTGAAACGCAATTTTATAGTATTCAGACAGAGTATCATTTATTCAAAATAAAACAAACATAATCGATTCTTATATAAAAACTAACATGAAGGATGAATCTGATGCTGTTTAATTCTGCCTAAATTCTTTTTGTGTAGAAGCAGTTTGGCTGCGAAAGCAGCAACGTTGTTTTAATTAAATTTAGTTCATCGCCTTGCAGTTATAGATTCATGTCGTTGAACAATTTATACAGGTCTGTCATGTAAGCTATATCATTCTTTGATGTAATGAGCTGGTTGCGCAATTCTGTATCTTTAGTTTCCAAGAACTCTATCACAGAGTCAAACAGGTTGTAAAATCGAGTCAGATAATTGCCTTTTGATAGCCAACGAACTTCAGTATGAAATAACAAATGCCCCCATTTTTTATCTGGGTCTCTTACCGCCCCCCTTTAGGCCTGCAGCACCCACAAGGGGGCGTTATCGCCCACTTTGGGAAAGGCTGGTTTAAGACGAGGGTCCACGGCGGCCCAAGCTTCTTGCACTGCAGCCTAGTGGCTTATTGTGCTCCCCTGTCTTGCTAGAAAAGATCTGTTTCTTTTATAATTTACAGTAGATTTCTACCAAATTTGACATGCTGGAGGTTGTCACTACATTGGATTCCTTCGAAGATATTGAATCTTCTTCGAATCAGTGCTTCGCAATTATATATAGTATGTAAGGCGATCTCGTCCTCTTCGTCGCAAAGTCTGCATTCAAAGGGTCCATTGTAACGCAGGTGTGTATTTTGACGCAGTTGTTTTCGTAAGTGGCAGTGCCTTGTTACTAGGCCAATCACTTGTTTTAACTGGGTACGCGTTAAAAGCAACATTCCAGTTAATAGCTTCTTTGAGGGTTTCGCAATTGTGGCCCTCGCTCGGGTTTGGCGTATTCTGTGTCATCGGGATAGGTGTTGTTGTGAACAATAGTAATAAACAAATTGTTAAAATTGGTGGATAAATTAATATATTCCTTTGTTTACTATAATTTATTAACGTTAGTTTAAACAAAATTTGAATTATTTATAAAAAAAATTAAATATGCTGGTACTATCGCTTGCAATTGTAAATTTGATATCTATTTCACATGTGCAGATATTAAAATATGTCAATTTAATAACAAACCAGGTATTGTGTTAAAATTTGGCTCTGTTCCAATATAAAATTTTAAATTAGATACACATAGCGAATATGAATTTTTCATCTAAATATATTAATAGTATTGTTAAAAAAGCTTGCTGCTTTAATATAATAATATTCTCGATACAAAAAAGCATATTCAGTATCCATATTGGTTTATAATAAACGTTATGAATTGATGTTCATGTAATAAATATTGGTTATGAGATGAATTACATTTATTAAATTTTATACAAGTTCTAAAAATACATAATTCATGCAATTAAATGACAAAAAATGTATTAAATGGATTGAATATAAAAAATTAATTCATCGTCCTTTAGGTTGTGACAACAGTTTTTAACTATGTATATGAAATTTACGTAATATTTAATATTTTAATTTATTTATGCAATCCTGTACTTCGGCTGTACAAACAACTCTTACACAAGATATGGTTTCTGTGCTCCCTGTGTAATAAATTAAATTTTTCATACCTAAATCCCATTTATTTTACAAGTACGATTTTTTATTAACAGCGTGATTTTTGGAGATCTTACAAAATTTGGTTTTTAACAAATATTACCGAAGAGCAGTTTAAAATTTTAAAATACTCGCACAAGGTCTAGTTGCAAAAATAGCGGGTAGAATTAAGACATTTTTAGTTTCGTAGAAGTTAGTAGACTAACATTTATAAATATAATTGTTTGTAAATAAAAATAAAATAAATAAAAGTAATTGATTAAAGAAGGGGATTCATTTTGAATAATACATCCAGAACTTCCCTTATAGCAAGGATTACATAATCATTTCCAATCCAGCAAAAAGAACCCCTCTCTCATTTAATAGGGATTACAAAAACTCAAGGGAATACTTACTTAGAGAAGTGTTTAAAGTATTCAAGTGTATGGGTAACCTCTGCCCGTTTGGTAACTCAAGTCTCAGTCTCTCTAGATGATGGAAAACACAGCCCTCTCGCTGACAAAAGCACACAACCAAAACGTAACATCAAACCACCTAAACTATGTATTCTAATTGCCTACCTTTTGGTATCCGATAATTGCGCTTATAGCCTAGAAATAATTTTTTCTTCTCCTACAGTATTGCAACCTGTAAAAATAAAATTTGATATTTTTAGTCGATACTTGGTGGAAATCCATAAGAATTTTGTTATATTATAGAAAGTAAAAGAATTTTTTACTTAAATTTCCACTAACTTACCACTTAACACCAGTGGAAATTTAAGTAAAAAAGTTGTTTTACTTTCTATAATATAACAAAATTAAAAATAAAATTTCCTATTTTTAAAGAACAATTCCCCAAATGCACATAATACTGAAAAGGTATTTTTTTAGCCGATTACAATCACAAGTGATTCTAAAGAATATCCTACGAATATAACAATGTACCTAAAAATTTCCCTTTTCCCTTTAAAGATAGCGCCGACCTATCATTCATCTGTGCTTTGGATCTTTATTTCTCACGAATCCGGAAATTTCCCATTAGTTGATTATAAAAAATAGATTCCTCTGTGGCGTCCTTATAAAGTATTGCCCAGTCCTAGTTTATTGTATTTACTGAGGCTCCACCTTGTTTTTCAAGACACTAAATTATATAATTTATAGGTTTATGGTACAATAAGTTATTAATTTGTTCAATATAACCAAATATATACACATTATTAATAGTTTTATCAATAATGCAACCTGCTGAATGTGCATAGAAAATTAATTTCGTGTAGCACTATTATTGAGTTTGTTTTACCATAATTTCTAACATGATCATATGACCGAAACGGCAAAACGACGAACTTAGAATCCAATAGTCGTGAGTTCAAACCCATTGCAATGCAATACTTTTTTTTTAACATAAGGCTCATAAGTTTGGTCATTTAAAAAATATACTGTTTAACTTAAGTGAATTGTCCATATCATACTCGGAAGTTTGAAAAATTAACATCCTCGTGAGATATAGACATCATATCCACTCTTGTTGTACAAACTACTATATACTGTTTACAAATAATATAGTTCTTTAACTTGTTTTTTTGTTTCAGGAACGTTGTGTATAACCTGACGTTCTCAGATCTCACTGAGCAGCAAAGACTGATATGGTACTCCAATGAACACGATGCTAAGATGTGTGTTATGAAAGGAAAAGACGAGGTAAGATAACACATTTTACATTAATTTTGATTTTTTTTTAATTTACAAACTCTTGTTATGAAACGGCTGAAACAGCATAAAAGAAAATATTTTGCAGCCCTCTCGAAAAATTCTTTTATCAAAGGACAGAATCTTAACATCGCCGTTGTCTAAAGCCTTTCGTAATTTGAAGAACCGACGATTATTTAGGTTTCCTTTTCTCTGACAAGCAATAACGAAGGAAAAACACACAAGACAAATTAAACAAAAATAATGGCACCACACAAAACCCAAAATTTAATTAATTTGATAAGTTGGTCAAATACAAAAACTCGGACGGTTCTCTTAAGAAAGGAGATAAATTTTTGTAATTTACCTTTTCGTACTTAATGTTCTGTTTATCTTTCTTTTTACTCCTACAAAATGGAGCATTTAGAGTAAGACATTGTTTATGATAAAAGCAAAAACGCTGCAGAAATTTTTTAAGAAAGTTCTGCCAACTGTTATGCGACAAAAATGTCTAAAGAAAACTTATATCATGTGATTAATAGGCAAATAGAAAAATTTAAACATTTAACGAGAGAGCGAAAGAATTTTTATAATTAGTTTTTGTGTACGTTATATTCTATTTTTTCTTTTGACTATTACAAATTATTAAAGAAATTGGATAAATAGTAGGTAACCTTTGCTTCTTAAGTTGGAGTTGTTCCTGGCGTATTAAATTAAACAAGAATATTTGGCAAAATCAAAATTTACTTTATTTAATACGACGACGGTAATTAATATTGGTACATAAATTGGTTCATATCATACTATAAAATATACAGGGTGGCCCATTTGTCTGACAAAGTAATATACCGTCTCTACTATCAAAAAAAAGTTTTTATAAAAGTTGTGAGGTATAAAAAAATATATGTTCTAAAATTATTTTTAAATATACAGGATGGTCCAAAAAAGTAGGACAATAAAAAGATACATTTTTTTAAATGGAACACCCTATATATTTTAGCATTTTTTGTTTCCTTACAAAATTGTCCATATGACGCCATATTTAGTTTTTTAATTTTTTGCAACGTTGCCAAACAAAATGCAAAATTCTTAAAATTTTGGAAAAAACATGATAGTCAAAAATTACCTGTATTTCTCAATAAGAGTATCGAAAATCGAAAATTTCTTGTAAGCTCTTAAGTTTAGGGATAGATAAACGGTCTTAAATCTTTAAGTACCAAAAATTTTGTACAGGGCGTTTTCTGTTGACATCCAAATATACAAAATTTTAAAATACAATAACTCTGTTTTTTCAAATGAAACACCCTATATTTATTAGGCTCGTCTGATAGATATTGTAAGTATCTTTTATTATTGTTAAGTCATACCTATACCTAAATTTACTGGTTTTGGCAATATTTCGATTTTTATTTAAATTTTGGTGAAAAAAATATAATTTTTATTTTTCTAGAAAGCCATGACCAGCAAACTAAAAACAAATGTAATTAAATATTACCCCATATTAAAATAAATTGATAACCATAGTTAGTTACGTATTTATTTAATTTAATAAAATTTTGTTTTTATTACGCAACTGAATATTGAAAATAAGTTTACAAACATTATAAATATAAATATAATAATTATAAATATGACATTATATTTAATTACATTTGTTTTGACTTTGCTGGTCATGGCTTACTAGAAAAATAAAAATTATAGTTTTTTTCACCAAAATTTAAATAAAAATCGAAATATTGCCAAAACCAGTAAATTTAGGTATAGGTATGACTTAACAATAATAAAAAATACTTACAATATCTATTAGACGAGCCTTATAAATATAGGGTGTTTCATTTGAAAAAACAGAGTTATTGTATTTTAAAATTTGGATGTCAACAGAAAACACCCTGTACAAAATTTTCGGTATTTAAAGATTTAAGACAGTTTTTCTATCCCTAAACTTAAGAGCTTACAAGAAATTTTCGATTTTCTATACACTTATTGAGAAATACAGGTAATTTTTGACTATCATGTTTTTTCCAAAATTTTAAGAATTTTGCATTTTGTTTGGCAACGTTGCAAAAAAGTAAAAAACTAAATATGGCGTCATATGAACAATTTTGTAAGGAAACAAAAAATGCTAAAATATATAGGGTGTTCCATTTAAAAAAATGTATCTTTTTATTGTCCTACTTTTTTGGACCATCCTGTATATTTAAAAATAATTTTAGAACATATATTTTTTTATACCTCACAACTTTTATAAAAACTTTTTTTTGATATCTTTAATAGTAGAGACGGTATATTACTTTGTCAGACAAATGGGCCACCCTGTATATATATAAATAAAATTTAAGGAAATAGGCTACGTTGTTATAGTCTATTTCAGAAAGGTGTAGAGTAATAAAAGCTCATTAGGTATGCAAAGGGACTATAAAGTCACCCAACGAATATTTAAGCCACTTTCATAATTTGGCATTGATTTTATTGCAAAATTCTTTACTTTCATCAAGTGCCGGTAGTACCACCTGGGTTTGGGTCAATTTATGGGTTTTGCCCATTGTTGTCCATTCACATACACTGAAAATGGTGTGACAAAGGCGTGCATTATGTACATAGTATTAGGTATACTTATGTTTTATTAAACATTATAAAATATACATTGTACAGAAATTAAATTATAAAAAATCATAATATTCCTCGTTATCTATATCGTCAGCTTTATCTTTGACGGCATATTTCATAAAACGATGTTTGTGTAAATTTGCTATAGCTAATAGTTTTTTACCTGCGCCTATGGCCGACACCAAAATTGAGCCGAACTGGACGGAATTTCCCATTTTATTACTCTACACCTTTCTGAAATAGACTATAGTGTATCAGATTTAGTATATTGCCAATATTCTAAATATTTTTAGATAATTCGGAAAATTTATTGAAAAATACGAAAAATTATAATGAAGTTATAAAAGTTATTTCAATTTACATAAATAAAAATAAAGTTAAAAAAGAAGTTTGGTAAAATTCAATAATACGAAAGAAGCTTATTGTAAAAAAAGAATTGCAAAAAATATGTGTGTTACAATCTTCATTGTTTCACGTTCTGACATTTCTTACCTTGAAATGTAAAAAAAAACATCAATGATTTATTATTTCGCTTATTTAAATAGAGATTTTTTTAAAAACTTTTAACGGTCGCCATTTTAAAATAGCTTGACAGAATAGCGCCAAAATTTATGAGCACACTGTACGAGATGTTACCTTTTAAATGATGTATCACAAGCTGTGTTTCTATTTAAAAAAAAGATCGATGTCGTCATATCTTTAACAAATGTCTATAAAAAAAAACGAATAACGTCAAAATGTGAGCATATATAAAAAACTAAGTTGACGTGCCCGAGCGTTTTCCTCAAAAGTTACAGGTTAAGAGCGTTTTCACACGGCACCATATATCGCGCGCGATAAATGGTCGCAATATTGCTTTACACCAAATTATGTGTTCTCTAATATCGCTTGTGTGTGAAAATGGCTTATTAGAAAACACATAATTTGGTGTAAAAGCAATATTGCGACCATTTGTCGCGCGCGATTTATGGTGCCTTGTGAAAACGCTCTAAGGCTATATTAATTTTATTCCGGACTTCTGGGCAACCCTGTATCGAAATTTTTTTATCGACTTCCTTTAGAAAATACCCTATAGGAGGCCGATATTTGAATAAGGGTTTTATAGGTTATTAAAACTAGGGTTTTGAATTTCTAAATGGACCTGATATAAAATAGAATATAGGGTAATATTTACGGCGAAAAATCCATTTATTTATGGATAAAACTGATTTTTATATAGCGCTTTTTCACCCGGCTTTTTAATTTGTAGTCAATAAAAATGCAAAAATAGACGCTATATAAGATAAATAACTGCTTTCGTTTAGGATAAATTCCAAAAATGGGAGTTCGCAACAAACTTACTTTAAAACATAAAAGTTTAAATGAGGCGGAAAAAACATCCCAACTTTTTCGAAATGCTATAAATTTGCTGAATTTACATTTTTTTCGTCGTCCGTCTTTTTTATTATGCGATGTGAAAACATGAAGACTTTTTTCACGTTCTTTATATAAGTAAGTTATATTTATTAAACATATTATTATTTAGAGATGGGAAATACTGTTATCGATATAGAACGTTCCATTTCATACCGCGACTAAACAACCGAACAAACTGGAGTATGCTTGGTTAAGGTTTACAAAAAACAAGTAAAACGTTTGTCGAACAAAAAAAATCTATCATTCCTGTGACCCTTAAATCTCAAACCAATAAATGATTGTGAAAATAGTATATTACATAACAAATAATTAAAGTGATACTTTTCAAACGAGGAGATATTTAGCCGAGTGCTGAAATTCTCCGTGTTTTAGAATAATGACTTTCACACTAGTAACAGACCCGTTGTTGAAATATTTTTTTTTTCAACACACGTGTGATATTCGACGCTTTCGAGCCAAGTTAACCGTGCTTTTTTCTTATTTTTATAGGTGGTCGTAGGAAAATTATCATTTCATATTGTAGAATTGAAAGCAAAAATAAAGATATTTATTTGTGCCAAATACAACAATAAATTATATGTAATAATGTCACCGAATGTGGTTGTAATATAACATGTTTGGGGGTTTAAAACATAGATCTGATCATCAATTTGTTATTTTTAATCTTATTTTATGTATGTTTACAAAATAAAGTACCAATATAAAAAAATGGGGCGCAGTTTTAATTTCTTGCTTGGACGCCAAAAATTCTAGGGCTCTCCATGAAATTTGGGACACAGTATTTTTTTGCAAAATAAGCCATCTAATAAATTATGAGTTAATTATTTCTATCCAAATCATCTATATAACCACCCATCATGTTTTAATAAGCATATATTTTATTACCATATTTTCACTGTACTTTATTTCCAGTTTAACTGTGCAGAATTTATTTGACCAAGTTTACAATTAACTACCTTATTTTAATTGTTCTACATTTAAAAGTAAATGTTGCATGTAATTGATATTAATGCTTCTTAAACACGAAGCTTGTAACATAAAATTGTAAAAACCAACTTCAGAAACGTTCTATAACGTATAAAATAATATAAATTTAACTACAGTGTCTATATTAAATACACTAGAAGTATGAATTTTGAACTTGCATTGTCTTTATTTGTTTTACATCACAACGTTTCAACTGGTAAGTATCTCCAGTCGTCTTCAGGTGAATACTAAATAAGTAAAGTAACTACAGCTCCATTTATACTAGCTAGATGCACTGGAGCATGACTGAGATGGGTGCAGTCATGCGTTTAGTTCGGATGCGGTATTTTAAGTTTACATCTACTTAACAAGGGTTTTCTAGATATTTCTTATATCTAGTGAAGGCTTACTAAAACAATTAGGGTTCTGGTATATTGTAGCAGCTTCCTTGAACTTCCTTTTTCTCCAATGTGGCTCTTTATGCAGGATTCGAGCTTCTGTCCACTTGATGTGATGACCGTGTGTCCAGGCATGGTCAGCTGCACCTGATTTTTCGGTTTCTCCTTTAAGCGTGTTGTTTCTGTGTTCCTTGACCCTAGTTTTAAGTGGCCTTAGAGTCTCACCAATGTAGGATTGGCCACATTCGAAGGGGATCTGGTAGAAAGTTTTTCCTGTCTTTCTGACTTGTTGGTTTCGTCTTCGTCAGGTGGCTTCTTAAAGTGTCTTTCGAGCTGAATACCGTATTGATGTTATATCGTTGTCCTAGTCTTCTAATTCTCTCAGATACTCCTTTGACATACGGAATGTTGAGTGTTGATTGTGACTCTATTTGCTTCTTTTGTGTATTTGGCCGATTCTTCAAACAGACACTAGAAGTAAGTTATAACTAAAGCTGAAACATTTGTATTTGAACCATAGGAGTACCTTTTTTATACAGGGTGATTCCTAAGTTGATACTTCTTTTTTAGCTGTGTATAAAAGGCAATAAAATAAACAACTTTTTGAAATACCTTTTTTCAAGAAACTGTCGACGGTCCGATCGATCAGGTTGTAAAGATCCCACCTTTTCTCCTTTTCTTTAATGACATGATGTACTGCTTTTCGCCAGTTCTCTGGTGTCACTTCCTTAATGGCTTTATCAAACAGTAGCTTAACGTCTTTCATTATGAATGTCGTGTTGTATCTTGCTACAAATCCTTTCAGTTGCGCCCATATAAGTTCTATAAGATTTAGTTCGCAATTATATGGCGGTGGGCGTAGCACGGTTACAAAATATAGTGTCAGCTATATCTTTCAAGGCAAATTTCATAAAACGATGTTTGTGTAATTTTGCTATAGGTAATAGTTCCTTCTTGATTAAATTATCTTCTTTTTTTTTCTTTGGTTAGTTATTATAAAATATAATGCCGGCCGACACCGAAATTGAGCCGAACTGGACGAAATTTCACATTTTATTTCTTTACAGCTTTCTGAAATAAACTATAGTGTTAAAATTAAAATTAATGATTAAAAAAGGAATAGTAATCTTCCCGCCTTTACTTAAAACTCTTACTTTATTTTTATCTACGTCTCTACGTTCATAAATTACTTTCATTGTCTCTTTTGCTAGTTTAAAGTCGCAAAGGAATTGGCCCAGTCATTTGCCGATGAATGAGTGCAAACAATGGCGAATTCTCATTCAAACGAGTTTAAGGCAGTAAAAAAGATATTCTCAAGGGTGACGGTGATGAGCTACAACTTTTATTATCTGGGAAATGGGACAAAGGGTGTCTAATCTTTAATATTCATGTCGCAGTCTTCAAATTAAGTTTGGGCTTTACAGAGCGGAAAAAAATGTAACTTAAGAAATGGCGACCACAGTTTTTTGTGAGAAACATTATAACAATAAATTTGATATTATGAAAAAAGTAGAACACCATCTATTTTTTAGAGTTAGTGTTGTTTGTCAAAGAAACCAAATTGTCATCGAAATATTTTTTTAAAAGTTAATTTTTCACGTTGTCTGGTAAAAGTTGATTTAATGTTTTATTTGCAATATCCCTTAACTCACAGGGGTTAAACTTAAATTATCTTGATACGTATTTTTTTTAATATTAAAGAAAAATTTGAAAATAAATTTCGCGACAATATGACGGACACGAATAATAAATTTATTTATTATCAAGGCTACTATGATAAATAAAGTAATAATATTACGAACATAAAATTTGAACTAAAATTTTTAAAATTGGAAAGTATCATTTTCTTTTTAAAAATGTATTTTTTAATGAAAAAAATACAAAATAGAAAAAATTGTATAAAGTACATGTTTTATAAAGCAATTAGAGCACTTGTCCCGTTATAAAACTCGCCGCAAGATCTTTTTCTAACATGGACGCGTACTTTAAAATGATGCTTTATGAAACGTGTATTTCAAAATACTATACGATGACAATATATTTTTTCGGTGTAAATCACAAAGAATATAGTATATGGCGAGGAAAGTGCCGGAAAAAAACAACTGTTGCCTATTTTTAGTAGTTTTAATAAAGTATCTTCGTGTCAAGATAGAATACTAACAATGGTCAATTTCAATATAGACAAATTTAAAACAGTAAAAATAATATTTTCAAGTCATTATTATAAGTTACAACTTTTATCATCTGAGAAAGCCACAGATTAGAATCTAATCTTTATATTTATGCCGCAATCTTCAAACAAAATTAAGTTGGATTTTTATTCAATATACATTTACAAAAACAGAAACAACTTAACTATAATACAAATACGATCAACTTTTCCTGATTGTAAATGTCGGTTTTTTATGGAAATTTGTAAAATAAAAATTGTTAACAAGGACGAGTTCATTTTAAACGAGTTTAAGAAGGGTTGCGGTGGCGGTGATGAGCTATACAAGTTTTAGTATCTGGGAAATGGGATGTTTAATGATTAATATTCATGTTGCAACCTTTAAGTTTAGTTAGGAATGTACTAGAGATGGAAATACTAGTTCTTCATGTGTCGCGTTTCTTTCGCGGTCGTTCCAGAAAAATACCGCGAGTTCGTAACGAGTGATGAACCAAATACTACTGCGAGGCCCTGATACTTGATTACTCCCCTATTTTGAAGCGTGACGGTACGGTACTTTGTTCTCTTGGAACTTCAGAATAAAATAGATCTTGCATTCCATTCATAAAAGTACTTTTTCACCGAACTGACATAACATTGTTTACAGCCCGGTGAAACTTCTTATGGGCGGGATAGAAGCTAGAGTGACGTCAGACCTCCAGGCTTTTTCAAGTTAGGACCTACGTTTATCCCCATCAGTTATATCTCAATATTACATCTACGTAGTTATTTTTACAAAGAGAGCTACGGCAGACTAACTTGGTCTGACTATATTTGTCTCTTTTTACATCGAATGGGGATAACTTGATGCAGACAGAGATAGGTACTTGACATGAATAGCACGAGCTGTTAAATTATTTTACAACCTAACTTCCCTGTTGAGCACAAATCATTGACATTTGTAATGTCAATGTCAATGGCACAAATGGAATTGCCCCTTTTTCTTTCTTCGTAGCTGAAAATCAGACCAAGCTTTTTTGATATTCTTATATTATTTTTAATTTTCTAATCTTTTTACCAAAAGGACCGTTTTCTTTTTGTTGCAGGTAAGTAAATCGTAATTTGAATATTTCTTTAGTTATTTTTATTCGTTATTTATTACATTAGTTTACCTACTTGTTGCAAAAATAATTATACATACAAAATATATTTTTTTTGCTATTCAATTATTTAGACCATTAGGAAATTTTAACTCTGTCGAGTGTTGTATTAAGTAATTCATTAATTTTTTTGTTTTATATTCATTCAGGTTGGCTATTTCAAGAAGTACCTATACGTGAATCTTTGATGATTATGTATGTTGCATGAATAAATGTTTAGTACACGGGAGCCACTACAGCTGGTACTGTAGGTTAATCTGGGAAAGTAAGTACATTTTGAGAATATAAAGAAAAAACAGATCCTCATGTGGGTAAATAATGTAGTTTTTTACATTGTTATAGCAGTGGTACAGTTTTTTTCTAACGAGGTACTGATCTTACCTATATTTCAATCGTAGTTGTCAATAAAATTAATTATAAGCTGATTTCTGAAGTTTTATTTCTAATTGTACAACTTTAATAAATAACATTTTAAAATGGTATTTACAGCTTAAAAATCTAATCAGAAAATCCTAATATTTAATTTTTACTCTACTTGAAAAATCAAATAAGAGGATTATTGTGAATAATTTGATGGCCTTAAAAATCATTTTAAGGTTTTGTGTGCAAAATTTTTTAAAATTGCCATATTTGAAAGTCCCGCCTATAGTCGAAAGGTTATCCAGATGTTAAAAATTTTTGCACATAAAATTTTAAAATGATATTTACAGCCAACAAACTATTCACAATCCTCATTTAATTTTCAAAGTATAGTAAAAATTAAATATTAGGATCCTGATGGTTTTTTAAGCTGTAAATATCATTTTAAAATCTTGACGGCCAAAATTTTTAAAATGGTCATATTTGAAAGTCCCGCGTAGTCCAGAGGTTCCCTCCAGACCCGATGGTGGCGCTGTTTTGAAGTTTCTTATGTCAAATTTTGCTTCGACCAATTAAAACTATTGTTTGTCTTCTTTCTATGTTTTTCTTCGTTGATTGTTTATAGAGGACATTCTATCGTATCACATATGAACATTAAATATGATTAGAGTAAGTGAGGTATAAGGATTTTTTCAAATAAAACTCCGTATTTAAAAGAGTAATCCAGCTTTATTTATTTTAAACAGTTCGATAATTACTTGCTATCAAAACGATTAATAAAATTCTTCAAAAACATCATCATCTTATAAATAATCAAAATTTTCTAAAATATGTAATTTTTATGAACTTGCAAAAAGTGTACATAATATGGACCATATGGTTTGTTTCTAGGTTAGCATTGTTGTTCATAAAATTATAAAACTATAGGCTGTTACAACTTAGTATAAATAATTGTAAAATAACTCATCTTTCCCTGGTTTAATCCGTTTTTACAACGAGTAGTATTTGTTGAAGTGATGAGCTTACTCAGCTAAAAAATTACATCACGAGCGAAAACGAATAATGGCTCCCCTGAATACGTGCGTACGCACTGTCTCACTGCAAGCGACTAACTGGTGAGCAGAAACGTTTTATTTTCACATAACCTCGTCTCAAGAACAATTAGGGAATCCAAACCACGTGATTCAATATGGCGGTTGGATGGCAAAAAGCATTGAGTCACCAGTTAAATGCCACCAGCAACCTTATTTTTATGGTCACGTGTACCAATTACAAAGCAGTATTTGCCAGCCAGCCGCCATTTGGACACATCGTTAGATTGCCTAATAGTTTCCAGGCTGTCATTATCAATGTCTTGTCATTGTCAAGTAGGGTTGACTTTTGAAAGTTGTTGACCTGGAGTTCTATATTTCCTCTTTCTCTTTCCTCCAATCAAAAGTGATTTCTAAAAAAAAAAATAAGGTCGCCCCCTACCGATCAAAGGTAGAAAAAATGGTCATCTACACGTGTAACCCTTCTCCCCGATACCTGTAACCTGAAGTCAAAGGGTTTCAACCTGGAGCCTCAAAACCAAACCTGGAGACTCCAGGTCAAATCTGGAGGGGTGGCGACCCTATTGTCAACTAGTGATGGGTTTTTATTTTATTTATCGATAATATTACACGAACGCGATACCCTCAGAAAATCTAAGGAAATGTGATTGGACTTAAGAATGTGATAAGCTGGCCGGCCAGGTCTCCTGATCCTGCTCCAAACGACTTTTTCCTATGGGGGCACATAACACATAAAATTTGTAAAGATGTTCGGCACAAAAATCTGGAACAACTGAAAAACTCAATTTCAGCAGTTCGTGATAGAATTTCGTCATATCAACTGGCCCATGTAAGAAGGCAGATTAATAATCGTTTAGGATATTTTTTGGCTGCTAACGGAAGGGTTCTCTATAATACCGACAAAATACTCCAAACTATTAACTGGAAGAGAATAAGATCTGTCAAATTTAATTAATTAATTTATTTTTGTTTTTGCCTGTTTTTTAAATTAGCGATTTGTTCCATTCGTGATCAAACAAACAATTTTCAACGTTGATTTCTTAATAAATAACAACAGTTTTTAACATCGTAATAATAATCTGGGTCCAGTTTTCTGTAAAATGCTGGAATGACTAGTAAGTTTTATTCATAAATTAGATTTATAACTATTTATTAAAATTGTAAATTTTGTGCCAGTCTTGGATTTTTGTGTAAGTAATCTATTCCAAGTATTAAATTTGCTTGCACTTTTTGAAAAAGAAGTAAATAATACCTTAAATTCTTCTTTTTACGATTTATTCAGGAATGGTTTTATTTCAATTACAGTCGTGTATGTACTTCCATTATATCTTTTTACTGATCGCCTGCTGCTCATTATCTCAAAAAATTATTCGGGCGTAAAGAAATTTACTCTTACTATATATAATAAAAAGAAAGTGTAAGGAGCTCTGGCTTCTCAAACAGTATATTTTACTCGAAATAATATCTCCTGAAGCTAATCTCTAGCAGGCCGTTAAGAAAGATAATCGATATGCCGCTTGCTGGCTTGTGCTCGCTTTTGTAGAGAGGAAAATGGTAATTAGAGCATTACTAATTCTTATTTAAATTTAGTTGGCTCTGCCGCAAATTGTATTATTTCTTCTAAATGTTTTACGGCCCGATGCCTTCGGAAATTCAAATGAAATTTAAGCTAAATGAGACTTCGAAGATTAACCAGTTTAAATTTGAATCTAATCAAGGTTGATTTTATAAGTAGGAGGCGCCGAAGTTTTAATCAAATTTACACCAATTTTGAGGTTTGTTTAAATGGCCCATTTGTTGACACTTCTTAACACTTACAAAAGCTCTATCAAAAGATACAGTGACGTCTATACATACACAGCAGCGTCAACTCTCTAATTTAATATATAGAGATCCCTCTGCGTTTAACCTGGTTTTATTGAGACTGTTTATTAAAGATACTCAAACCCTATACTGTTTTATAGTTAAAAAGAGTGACCAAAAAACTTAATATAAGCAGCTACATCATAGCAAGCATATGCTAAAACACTCATTTATGTGCTTGATTGGCGTAAAGAACTTTATAAAGTTCTTAAAATTACCGGCTGGATGCACTTCACAGCTTCACTCTTAAAAATGACTTGGTATTTGGTACTAATTTTTATTTGTTCTCGTGTTTACGTCACCAAAAATAACTATTTTTAGTTAGGAAAACCAAAAAGATTTTTTTCTTGGTTATATTTACCAATAAATGATGCCATCAGAACAAAGAAAATATCTTGTTTTCATATTAGTTGGCAGAAATAAAATAATGTTTAGTTGAATTTTACTCTGTATATATCCTATTGAAATGTTACATCAAGGTTCCTACAAATCTGTATTTATCAATTAAGCTTGTTGTCGTAACACATTATGAATTTGTAGTCCCTATCATTTTGTTAATTTTGGTTAAGTTACCAGAACTTTTCTTTTCAACTAATATTATTCTTCATATGTATAACTAACGGCATCGCTGTATTCACTTCACAACAGAAATTTGACGCCCTTGACGGTGGGTGACATCATTCTAGCCAGGACTGCCAAAGGCTATGTTATGTTAGGGTGCTTTTGCGGTTCCATGTCCATTTTTTCCTGTTTTTAACGCAATAATCGGCCATTTTCATGTTGATTTCCTGGTTATTGCACGCATGCTTGGATGTGACAATATTGTGTGTAATTTATTTGTGTTTATTGTCTTTCTTGTGTACGTTCTTATTGGCAGAAGGAAATTAAGTCATAAGTAAGTAAACATTTTATTTTTTAACATTGCAGTTGTACATTAGAAAATTTAAATGAGCTTTTTATACAGCATGGCAAGGTGACCCGATGAGAAATAACTTAAAAATATTTTTTTTGTTTTGTTTTTGTTCTATGTTCCATTTCTATAAAAGAACGTCATATTGATGACTTTTTAATTTGACCAAGTACAACAAATTTCATATAGCTCTATATTTTAAATAGAAAGTCCAGGGGATATTTTTTGTTTTTTAATAATCGCAGTTGCAGATAAGAAAATTCAAATAAGAACAATTTAGTTCTATAAGCAATTGAACAACCCAAAACGTTGTTTAAAATAAGTTACGAATCTAGTGTATCTGTTTTGTATTGCATAAGTATGTATTATAAAAAACATGAGAGAACAAGGACATTGGAAATATTTTTTTTTAAGAAACCAAAATATCCCTGATAATTTATTCCAATTAGTTTACGCATACCTAATAGAGTAGTAATACCAAGGCATTTTTTTATTTAAATGGGGACTCTAGGAACGAATATTTTTCGTTACATATGACATTTTTTTAAAAATAAAACATACTTTTTTTTAAATTATTTCTATCAAATCAACTTGCTAATTTTGCCATGCGTTATAAGCAGTTCATTTAAACTTTCTAATGTGCAACTGCAATGACAAAAATATAAAATTTTACTTATTTATGATTCAACTTCTTTCTTACAATTAGAAAGTACAGAAAAAAGATAATAAACACAATGGTGTGACTACATACGTAATTGTTACTCTGTGAAAATTTCAAGTTTGGCCAAAATATATTATTGCTTTGGCAATATTTGCATCATTAACGAAAACAATATTTCCTTGAAAAAAAATTCAAATTTTTCATATTTACACGTTAGTTGTGACAACTAATAGGTATGGTTTAAAAAACGAGAGTACCATATAATATTTAGTTATTCGTATATAAAATTTCGTTGTGACAACTAAAGTTTGTAGGTTGGGTTGATTAATGTTTTTAATTAGTTTAACAGTTCAATACCGACAATTTTTTTTGGTTGTACAGACTAATTTTTGGGTCTGTTCGATTTCACGAAAATAAATAGTTGTCCATAGTAATCCATACCAGGTTATTTTTAAGAGTGTTCTGACGTTATTTCGTTAATTATATCGTAAATTTTTTTCAATTCTGTCATGATTTAATCAAACTTCAAAAAGAGCATTTCTTGCTGAAAATGAAACATATTTTCAGAATATGTTCCAATTAATTATATTTCGCTTTCAAGTTACTTTTAACACGTAAAATTAAAGTTCTTTGAAATTACAAAGGTGGTCAAAATGAATTTTACGTCAATCCACGGGACCCTTTAATTATTAATAAGAGGCCTACCTTATTTTTTGTTTCTGTTATGATTATGTATTTGCGAGTTGTGACGTGCATCCAGCCAGTAATTGGATGAACTATACTTTTTAATACCGTCGAAATTCAAATAAAATGTAAGCTTAATGAGGCTTGAAGGAAAATCAGTTAAGATTTAAAACTAACCTAGTTTAATTTTATAAGTAGGAAAAGCTTTATTTAGATTACTAATTTTCGTACTGTCCTCTTTCTTAACACTTCTTGCATTTTACAAACCCTTTACCAAAAAATACAATCTTAAACCAGACAGCACAATGTTGACATGACATGAATATAATGTTACAATCATACTGCACACACAACGTGTCATATTATTAGTTAGCACCGGTAGTTTCAGAAAAAATTTAAATAACATACAATTTTATACAGTGATGGGCTAAAATATGGAACAAATTCATTTAAAAATCAGGTATTAATTTTGTGGAAAAACGCTCGGACACGTCGATTATAATTTTTTTCCTCCGGATTTTTTTTGCCTCGAAAAGAAATTATACAGGGTTTGTTAAAAAGTTGTAGTAGCAAACATTTTGGGTATTTTAAATAGAACCTTATTTTTTTCAGTCGAATTTTAAATTCTACGTCAAATTCTGCGCATAATTCATGTAGCATACCATATCCTTATCTCTAACGGTTTTAGAGAAAAATTATTTTATTAAATGTTTAAAATGCAAACCATTAACTTCTTGACAATATGCTACTGAAAAACCCTTCTAAAACATTATTTACAGTATTTTCATTAATTTGCCTAATTTCATATCTAATTTTAAATTTTAAATCTTCCAAATTTTGTGGTTTATCCTTATACACTTTTGATTTCAAATAACCCCAAAAAAAAATCCATTGTTGTAAGATCGGGAGATCTTGCAGGCCATTCTATGGGTCCTCTTCTACCTATCCAGCTTTCGGGAAATACAGGTTTCAAATACTCTCTTACTTGTCGAGCAAAATGAAAAATTTCGTTTTATGATGTACTTTTTCTCTAAAACCGTTAGAGATAAGAATATGGTCTACATGAATTATGCGCATAATTTGACGTAGAATTCAAAATTCTACAGAAAGAATAGGGTTCTATTTAAAAACCAAATATTTTTGCTTCATCTACTTTTTGACACACCCTGTATAATTTTTTATTGAGGCAAAAAATCCGGAAGAATAAATTATAATCGACGTGTCCGAGGGTTTTTTCGAAAAATTAATACCTACTTTTTAAATGAATTTGTTCCATATTTTAGCCCATCACTGTATAAACTAGTGTATACCTATATAGGCCATAGGCCTTTTTGCTAATGCACTGTTTTTCTATACTGGAAAATTACTGTTTCATTTACACTAAAGTTATTGGAAAAATGGGCTATTCCGGTTAACTGAACGGATATGGTTTCATATCCATTCTAGTTAGGATATGAAATGGACCAATCACAGTGGTCGGTTACAAAGGAACAAACAACAAAACCTTTATCCCAAGGAAAATGTATGGTTACTGTCGCCCTCTTACTAATTTAAGAAACATGAAAGAACAATCGACGAATCACAGCGCGTTAATATGATACTTTACTTCAGGTCATTGGCATCATTGTCTTGTCTTGCATATTATTCCTAATAATAATTAAATTTAAGTATGAAGCGGTTTGCTAATTATTTATTTACGATTTGAAATTCCTTTGACATTAAAAATAATGGATTGTTCATTTTAAATCTTAAACTGCGGAAGCGAATATTTAATAATATTTTTCCCAAAACCCTCTAAACCTCCTTGACATCCTAATTTTTAACCCTTGGTTTTCAACTTGCTAACAATTTACAAAATTATCCCCTCAAAGTAATCTAATCCAAGAAATTTAAAGCCGTGTCAAGACCATTTAGCCGCATCACTTACTATTAACCAATAATTGTCCATTAAGTCCCTTAAAACTTTTTAACAGATTTAGGAAACCTTTTAAACCACCAGGGTGTAAAGTTCACCCCGGCGTTAAGGGATCGATAAATCTGAAACTGAAGCTTATATAGGACGGCGAAACGTCTCATTTACTTGTTTACCTTAGTTTAAAGTTATTTCATTGGGGAATATTCCTTCGATGATAATAAACAGGTGTATGTATGTGACCTATAAACTTTACTGCAACAGAATGCTTCCCAGTGCCGTCCTAACCTAAGTTACCAACGGGTGCAATTTAAGGTGGGGGGGGGGGGGACTAAAAAGAAATCTCTGAAAATCTTACCCTCAAAAGTGACTTTAAAAAATGAAATTCTGTCCTACAAGTAAGGCACCGGGGTGGGGGGGGGGGGGGGAAACAGCCTTTGCCCCCCCGGTCCGCGCCTGCTACTGCCTTTAAAAATAACATATTTATTCTCAATCCAGAAGAATATTATGTAATTTTAACAGTAAAACAAAACAGTGCAGCAGGCTCCGACAATATTCCATGGTATGTCTTAAACAACTATCCACTAACATTCAGTCACACACATATTATCAAAATATTTGAATATTGCATATACAACCTGATCTTCCCTAGCATCTGGAAAGAGGGAACAATATTCCCAAACCTCACAGCGACCACACACTACCAGTGAACTACAGGCCAATTATATTATTTCCGGTACTGGGAAAACTATATGAAAAAATTAGTAGAAATTAAAAAATATTAAATATCTATCAGATAAGCCTAATAGATGAAGGGCTTCAGAACTATTGTATTTTAAAATTTTCTATATTTGGATGTCAACAGAAAACACCCTGTACAAAATTTCAAGTACTTGAAGAATTAAGGCAGTTTTTCTATCCCTAAACTTAACAGTTTATAAGAAATTTTGGATTTTCGACGTTCTAATTTAGAATTACAGTAAATTTTCTGCCATTATGTTTTTTCCAAAATTTTAAGAATTTTGCATTTTCTTTGGCAACATTGCAAAAAATTAAAACCCTAAATATGGTGTCCCATGGATAATTTTGCGAGGAAACAAAAAATGCTAAAATATATAGGGTGTTCTACTTAAAAAATATATCTTTTTATTGTCTTACTTTTCTGGACCATCCTATATATTTAAAAATAATTTTAAAACATATATTTTTCCATACCCCACAACTTTTATCATATTTTTCTTTTGATATCTTTAATAACAGAGACGGTATATTACTTTGTCACATAAATGGGTTCCCCTGTATTATGTATTGTGAGTAAAGATAAGTATATAAACAGGTACACTGTAGAGGTTTATAACCATAAACTAACAAATTAAGCAACAATTTTAAATTTAACAAATAAACTCAAGAAAAACATAAATAAAGAAAAAAATTGTAATTAAATTAGAGTAGCTTCAAGTTCAAGTAAGGAAAAGAAACGAATACATTATAAATAACACATCATACATGTAAATACAGTTCAGGGATGATTAATTAAAACTTATTTTCCTAGATTGTATCTATGGCTAAGTATATCATAATCCAGTTCATCCAATAAACAATAATGTGTAAAATAGAAAAGGACTTTAATATCTGCTATTTGCTAGGGAGTTTCTAAGATAATTTTTTGTTCTTTTCCGGGTAGAAAACGACCTTTCTCCATTGGCATTGCTAACCATTAACGTTAAAAAAATTCGTAGAGCCATCTATATTGTCGGAGAAGTCGAAATAATATTGTGTTGGTGCAGAAGCAGCATCAAATTTTTTGCATTGATTCTTGTAGATGTAGACGAATAAATTTCCTTTTAAAATGCAGTGAAGTTATAAATTTTTGATAGTGGATACATTATCAATTAAAGTATTGGTCTATATCTTCAGAGTATATACTTCAAATTGTTAGCTTCTTCAGATTCAGTGTGGTACTTCAGCGAAAAGAGAAATAGGAATGGCTTAGTCGCCTCCTGGTATGCACTTCCTTGCTTTGATAAATCATTTACTATTTGGTCGATAATTCTAAAAAAAACGTGTGTACGCATATTATCTTTCTCCGTTAAAACAGCTTCTGTATCTGCCTCTCCATACTGTACTTTTCTTTTAAGAATTATCTTTCTTGCTTTAAAACTTTTCTCCTCCGACAGAATCTTTCCCTCCTTTTGGTATAAGTCAAATTTTTCACGCACTGACAAATAGTATTTTTTCAAAAAAAAGTAAAGATTAGAACAAATACCCAGATCCACATTTACTTCCTAAAAGGATTTGCTGACATTATTTGCTCTATCTAATTTTTCAAAATAATTCTCGTTAATTTATATAGATTTTTTTATGTTTGCCATTTGGTTCATTTATTTACCGCCTCTTATATTTTTCCGCCGGATGCAGTTAGTACCTCTGCACTCCCCTAAGACCGGCGCTGATGCTTCCTTAATGCTTGTGAATAGCATTTTTTGAGAATCGATAATACTCTAAGAGTGGATATGATATCCATATCGCACGAGAAAGTAAATTGAGCGCGACGCCATTGGCGGGATAGATTCTTCTGATTTAGCGTCCGCCAATCCAATCGGATTGGCATCATATATGTATCCTTTCGTGGGAACAGTCCATTCTGGATCTTTCACTTTGGTTTGGGCTTCGGGCAACTCATTTCTTGACATCAGGACGAAGGAACACTCGAATGATACCAAAAGAGCCCGAGGGCCCCACATCAATCTTATGTAGTACCTGGCCGTACTTTTTGAAATAAGTCCCCCAAACCCATTCCAGGATTGAATTATAAGGTACCTTTCATTTGCTATGCGTAAACGTTGTTATTGCGCTAAACTGCCATCCTGATAAAAAAGGAATAAAAGAACAAGTGACGTTCCTTAGGCCTTAGAGCTCAACGCCCGATATTGCATATTGCCAAAAGATAATTTGTTTTGGATCTTTATCAAAAGACAAATTTATCTTATTGTGTGCTCTGACAAAAACGAAGATTTATTATTGTTTAGAGATCCAGTTAGATAGAAGTCAATGATCTTTATGTGTCTCAGGACATATTAAATGAAATCCAACATAATATTTTTTGTTTCAACAACATAATGCTTGTAATTAATAAAACATAGCATAAGGGTCGTAAGCGGTATCCCCATCAGCCCGAATAAATAATGTACCCTTATGAAACGAATTCCCAAGAAGCAGGGACTATTTCCCAACAATAATTACCAATTCATTTAAACTTTGCAGCCACCACTCCGTAGTAAGTAAAAGATACTCTACGCCGATAATCTTCAAGTTTGCCGCGCCGGGATTAGACTGAAAGTAATTTTCAGAGCTCGGGTAACTTAAGGCTCGTACCAGACAACTTCCAAAAGGTAATTAGAGATCATTAAGCTGTGTAGGAATATCTTACACTCACCTAACTTATGTTTTACGCCAGATAAACAAGTAAGTGAGACATTCGGCCATCCTATAAGCTCCGGTTTTGGGTTTATCGATTCTTGCCAGCAGTGCGCCGCAGAGAACAGAACATTATGATACAGGAGTAGTTTGCGTATAATAGTTGTTTGTTAAATGCCATTGATGTTGCGGATTTAATGTGAATATACTTGGAAGCTTTGATATTATTATGGCGGTTAACGGATTGCCTAATGTAGCATGAATATCCTTCGTTAAAGATATAACTAAATGCATTTATATACACTATACAGGTCATTTCCTTCCGTACTGGCCTAACGCTTTTATAACAAAATATTCCCCCTTGATATTCGTCTCATGGGATGGGAACCCAATACTGCATCTGACATAGAAGTTATCATACGTTTTTAATGCTTTGACGTTTCTCTTGTCAAACACATTTGCCAACTTGTCACTTAATTCAAAAAGCAGTTCACAGACACCAACATTTGCTAAATTGATAAGAGATGGATATATAATTGAATGTACATTTACATATATATAACCGACAAAGATACACATTGTTACAGTTGGTCTACAATTATTTAAAAGATGTCAACGAGCCATAGATTAAGATTAGATTGCCGTTATATACATGCATCTTTTGCTCTTTGCGCCCGTTCTCTCTTTCCCGCGCGTCAATCTATACTCAGTGCGATAGTGCCGAATTTTGTGGCATATTAAATTCCGATTTTTCACGTACGATGTGGGACATTTTTATAGGGAAAACTTTCTCCCTGCAAATAACTAAAGGTACCCATGCAGAATCTTCTTAAATGCCATCACAAAGATCTTAAAAAAGGGGGAAATGAAAATGAGAATAATGCAGGCATGAAATAAAAATGTTGTGCAGTCTAATGCCGGCCGAAAAACGACACACGTTCAGTCTTAACAACCGACACACAGACTGGTATTTTAGCTTAAAACCTGGCCAAAAAGTCAAAATTGTAAACAACATAAACAACGGTGTGGGTGCGTGCCTTTAACTCATAGATAAACAAGCCTTCGAGTAGTGGACTCCCCACCTGTGATAAAGCAACCAAACACTGGTACGTACAGCCGAAAACCTAGCACTTGTTATTTACGAAAGTATTTCTTCGCAGCATTTTATGCGGAAGCGTCTTTTCGTTGCGATAATTTGTTTGTTGGCAGTTATTTTCGTGGCGAAACTGATCATAGATATTGTTACAGAAGGTAGTATGTACATTGTATTAATTATATTTTTATGAATGTTAAAATCTTTCTATGCGTGTTTATACCGAGTTACAACCTTATTCAAAAAATTCTGATTTTCATAACTTTTTTTGCATAGATTAATGTTTTTAAACATATGCAACTTATTGCAACAGCATAAATTTTACTTGTTGGTAAACCTCAGAATATCCAGAATTACTACACTGCAAAAAAGTTTTCCCAAGTTTTCACATTAAAAAGAAATAAAGATCCAAATATATAAGTACTCTTTTCGTAATTTAGTTATTTTTTTCGTTTGTTGCAGTTTCTGCAGATTCTGTCAAATCTATGACTCGAAGGCAACTGCATGATCTAGTAAAAGAAAGCACAAAGCGACTTTTTAATGAAAAACTTAAAGACTTAGAAGAAAAGTTAGTGGCCATTACAAATTGCTCCCCTAAGAAAGTTATAGGGATTTTAGTTAATTATCTTATATTTAAAGTTGGACTATTAGAGTATTTAGATTCGTAATAGTTAATGGAGATTCTAGTTCGCTCTTAGCGATGGTAGTTTATTCTTATCTGATCGCCTTGTCTGGTTGGATAGTTATGGTAAAATGGGTTTAAGTCTTAAGTTTAATTTTTGCTTTTTTTTTTAATAATAATTAATCAGATACTAATACAAGTATCTGCAAGGGATGGTTATGATACTCAATTGTTTAAAACACGAACATAATGTACTAGTTTTAAGATGTTTTATCAATAATTAAGAGGAGTTATAGGCCTAGCCTTGCTCAAAATTGTAAACAATGAATATCCCAGTCCAGCAACAATTCTTACAGCCCTTCTTTGTAATTTAAATATACTTGCCGAATGCATAGAGTGGCCCTAGGTCAACACAGAGTGACAAGTTAGTGACTGAAATACCGTGAAATGCCTGAAGTAAAAACTGGAGAGACATTTTAAAATTCTTAAGTAAAAATATATTTTTTGAGGACGTCGGCTACGTCATCAACATGTCGATCAAACTTTAGAAAAAGGTCTATACAAGGGAATATACACCCTCGATGGCCCTGAGTCAAAACTTAATCCTTCCGGTATTATCATTTTGCACCAGCTTGGTAGCTCCAGGCCTGGCAAGAGGAGGGCTGGGACAGAGTAAATTTCCCGGACCCACGTCTTTTAAGTCCCGAGCTCGGGCTGCGAAATTTAAAACGTAAAATAATTTATATAAAAATATAAAATTGACAAAAAATTACGTTGTAATGATGTGTGCTTGGGATCCAGTCCGGGACGCCGCCTATCCCCTGGGCCCGACCAGGCTATCGACAGTTCTGGTTGGCCCTGAACCACATCCCAAACTCATCCACATAGGACACAGGCGTCTATGCGTTATTCAGACTCTCCATGCTTGCATTAGCATCCACTAGAAGTATCATCCGCAAACAGTATTAATTTAGAGTCGGAAACACAGCAGTTTATATTGTTAATATAGATAAGGAAATGTAGCTGATCCAATACCGAGCCCTGTTGTACCTCGTACATCAACAGCTTTGACAGATCACAAAACATAGCGCTTACATTAAGCTCACCCTCAAAGGACTCCACTATTATACAGGGTGATTCCAAAGTTGATACTTCTTTTTTAGCTGTGTATTAAGGCATTAAAATAAACAACATTTTCAAATACCTTTTTTCAAAAAACTCAAAAACAAGGTACTTACATTCATTTATTACATTATGGATCACATACGGTTCTGCCTAACTTGCCCGTTGAATAACATTAAGAAAACTTGGGTGTAGGATAAGCCCGCAAGGGAAAGCATTCTGCGTATAATCTCGATGCAGCAGCCGCACCTTGACGACACTTACCGTAAATTAGCACCCTGCTACTAGTTTTCAAATTTTACGATTTTCACGTGTCACCAATTTAAAATTAACTTGCTTTAGAAAAACAGGGCGCAGCGGATTGCTCAACACCACCCGTATGACTAATAAGAAATAAGAAAAACAACATAATGTATAGCGGGTTACGGTTTAATGACCAGGCCTGAACTTAGATTTTTTACTTCTGTATCTCGCCTATTTTTTGAAAAAAGTTATTTGAAAATGTTGTTTATTTTAATGCCTTCTATACACAGCTAAAAAAGAAGTATCAACTTAGGAATCACCCTGTATAATGTAACATCACCAGAACAGCCAAGGTTGTAAACTCATACTTATTAATGCAATAAGAAATTGTTTACAAAGTGTTATTGAATAAAAATAAATTGTTTTTTTCTTCTCTTTCTTCTTTTCTTGGAGAAATGGCACTTTTACTTTTACTTTCTCTGAATAGCCGTAACCCATAGAAATATTTGTGATATCTGCGATTATAGTTGTTTATATATTATTATTATTTTATAAAATTAACCCTAAACAATATTATATAAAAAAACACTTTATAATAACAACTAAAATACTAAAAACATGCCAACATCCATCCGTTTTTCAAAAAGATAAAAGTATAATTAAAGCGCTGTGATAATAAATTCTGGCTTATGGCCGAGTTGTAAGTACCGCTTACGAAAGTTTTATGGTGAAAAATGGCGTCTTTTTCTTAAACGCTACAATTATGGTAAGATATTTCATCGTTTTGAAGAAATATGCCCGAAAATATTTGAAAACTTACAACATAACGTTATTCTTGCTGCGAGTAGTTTCCCTTCGAGTTGGGGATAATTTTATTAAAATAAATAAAGATTAATAAAATGTTATATTTTTCTGAAAGTTATATCTTTGCCGATATTATTTAATTGTATCCAAATAAAGTGCTCACCATTGGTTAGTTATTACTCAGAACGAAAATAAATTGAATTAGCAGACTAACATGCGAATAACGGATTTTTGGACTCCATTTATAATGAGGTAAACAAAAAAGTATTAAACAAAGCATATTTGAGTTTAACTATATTTGTTTAATCAAATCTTTGTCATGGTTTGCTGATTTAACTGATTTTATCTCTGTAATAACAGCGAAATTACCAATTGCCACATTATTTCTTCAAGAAAAATCAATTTTTGTCAAGAACAAACTCTTTTGAGTTAAGAGCAAACATTTTTGTATCAAAAACAAACACTCTTGGGCCAATTACTACCACTCTTAAATCAAGAATATACACTCTTGGTCCAAGAAAACATAGATATGTTGTTCTTCTGACTAAAATCCCAAGCTTTTTAGGTATAATGACTCCCAACGAAGAGAAAAGGTATTTATTTTAAATTTTTATAGAAAATTTAAGACCAGAGAGAGTTACGGTTTTGGACCAAGAGGATAATATGTAGAGTTTTTGGTAACAATTACCATCTAAAATCTAGTTAGTCGTGCACTATATCAAAACATTGTATTATATAATAATGTGGTTGATTAATTCTTTAGAAAATTATGAAAACTTAAAAATGTCAGTCATTTTTTTAATATGGCGTATCTACCTAAATTTGTCTGAAGATTTACCAGACGAATTGAATATAACAGCATATTTTCCAAGACAGCTCAAAGATTGGCAAACAGCAAATGGTTGGTAAGAAATTCATCAAACAAAGACTTATTCCCTGTAAAATTATTGGTTAAAAGGGGACCAAACATTTCCACAGACAGACTATTTTTCTCCGTTCATCCAAACTGGCAGAAGGGATGCTGGTTCAAAAGGCGGAAACAATTAGAGTTGATACGAAGAAGCATAAAATAGCAAATAATTCTCATCGATCTTCCACTGTATCTGCCCTATTTAAATAAGGTGGGAAACAAGAGTTGATTAAGTTAACAGGCCTTTCAAACGCAAACTCCCTAAAACCATATCTGCAGCTAGATCCTAGGCATCATCTGAGCTCATTAAAAATCTCAACAACAAATGAAGCATGTTCTGGACCTTCCATTTCTCAAATGCAAGGCAATCTTACCCAAAACTATGGTTTGATAGAAAAGAATGGACAAACTATTACTTATAACACCTGTACGTTTAATATCAGTAATAAATAAACAAAGTTTCTCGTTTGCTAAATAAACAGTGTGTTTTTATTGTTTTCTCGTGAAATAGTGAAATGTTCTGTTGGTTTTATTCAATTTTGTTGCTTTTTGGTATTTTCGCTCATGAAATAGCCAAGCAACAAACTTTTATACCAGTCGAAAATTTTACCTGCACAACTTTCTTACTTATGATAATTATATACGAGAATAGTAGATTCTGTAACGAGGTTGGAATGAAAATTTGATCCGAGTGGAAGAACCACGAGTATCGAATTTTCATTCTAACCGAGTAGCATACTATATTTTCTCCACGACCAAAAATACTATTCGCAATATTTGTAATTTCAGGTGGAGTATTATCCAGTTCCATATCTGATTCATCCGATTTTTCACTTGCACTAAAATTTGTCTGCTGACATTGACAGTTTCGAAATTCATGGCAACCTATGTCGTTTAGATCAATTACAGAATATTCATTCCGTATCTTGTTATGGAATGAAAATACACGCAAAACTCATAAGAAGCAAGTGTTTCAGAATAAATATTCCAACTTAAGAGCGAAAATTTTTACATTCTATTATCAAAAATGATTTTGGAATTATTGCATTCAGTAATGGTCGTGGAGAAAATCCATTACTTCTAGGTCAAGGCTAAAATCCTAACAAAAACCCGCTTACAACCAAAGCGCAAGCCTTAGTTTTCGCTGTTTATATTTCTACTTAATTGTGACACTTGTAAATTTCATAAAATTATTTACTTCAAAAACGTTTTCCGGCTCAATTAGTCATTATTTTTCTTTATTTTTCAGGAAAACTGCCAAAATTACGTCCGGATAATGGCGAAAACTGCCCAGGGCCGTTTGTTACTGTGCGGTACGAACGCTTTCAAACCCATTTGCCGTGAATACAACGTTCTTAACAGAAATTACTCCGTCGAGAAAGAGAAACCGGGTCAAGCTGTGTGCCCCTACGATCCACATCATAACTCAACGGCAATTTATGTCGGTAAGTATGTGTGTTATTATTAAATCAGCTTTGTTTTTGTAGAAAAAAAGCTCGGCGGGTGAATCCCATGATTTATGGGATGGGAAGCCTCCGAGATGCGTGACCTTAATGTTTTATTTTTAAGGTTTCTTATAGAGACCTCAGGCGGTCTACACTGTCTGTGTTTCATTTTCTTTTAATATTTTAATAGATTTCGTAAGTGTGTTATGTTAAGAGCATCCAATCAATATTTATAATTTTTTATATAGTTATAGGTTTGAATTTCAATATTTAAAGAACGACGGATTAGTGCAAAAATGTGGCAACCGTTTTTAGAGACGAACTAATGTTTGTCTCCGTTTTCGATCGATTTCAGACACAAGATATTGTATTATTTTATGCAATAAAAGACGGCGCGCTCTGAAGTCACGTCGGTTCTAACGTGGCGAATGAATCATAGTGCGCCTATCCATTCGGCTTTCTTTAAATGTTGAAATTCAAAGGTTATAGTAATAGTTTTGATAGAACTCGCGAGATCGTGTTCCAATCACGTGACATGAATGACATGCTGGTTAATTTTAGTGTGTTATGTTGGTATTATTTGACGTAAATACCAGGATTGGACTTACATTCCTAATATATAAAGTTTATTTTTAAACGAATCATATTCTTTAAGCCATTAATAGTAACTTTTATAATGCCAAACAAGATTATAATAAGATGAGGAAGTAAATCGCCAAATGTTAGCGAAAGTGGTGGAAAATTGAAGAAAATATATACTGGCGAGATTAGTGAATGTAGAAAAATCGTAATGTTGGAAATTTCATTTAAAAAAAATTAAAGGACCCTAAGATTTCTATTAGAAAGACTGCATGGTAAATTAATTGAATAGAAATATGGTTAATGCTTAGTCTATGGAGGAATCTTAATTGTATTTAAAAAAAGAGAAGGAAACGTGTTAGTTATTAGAATATAAAATCTAAAAATGTTTCTTTATGACAAATTTTTTTGGTAATTATCTGTTATAGCTACACACAAGTTTGGTTGTCATTTGTTTTTGGACTGTCACATGTGAAAGTATTTTACTGTAATCGGCTTTTCATTTGGTTATATTTTTGATTTAAAATAGCTTAAAATTAAGGGAATATAAAATATTGCCCCCTTTATTCATTTTTTCTTTAAAATTGAACCAAAAAAATTAAATCCTATATAAAAATTCAAATTCAAACACTTTTATTTTCCGACAAGAACGGCATTTAGATTTGTAATTTACGCACTAAAATACATCGTTCCTGAAAAAATCATCAATATTGGCCATCAATATTGGCGTGGTGTAGCTATAACAGAAAATTACAAACATTTTAGTTACGCAAAATTAAACGAATTTATACTTTGTGATTTCTTATTAAATTATAAAAAAAATCTCATTGGGGCTATTTTGTAGTAGGAATTTAATACCAAAATGTTTTTCGATCAACCGTTTTTTTTAAATAACTTTAATGAGAATGAATTAAATATCTTATAATAATCGTCTCATACATACCTAATAAAAATTAAAATCACCTGTTAAATGCCACCAGCAGTATTATTTTTAGGGTCACGTGTACCATTTACAAAGCAGTATTTGCCATCCAGCCGCCATTCTGACACATCGTTGGATTGCCGCATGGATCAAACGTCAAAATTTGTGACATTTAATCTATTAGGGAATCCAAACCACGTGATTCAATATGGCGGTTGGCTGGTAAAAAGCATTGTGCCATCCGTTAAATGTCACCAGCAATATTATTTATATAGTCACGTGCACCAATTACAACGCAGTATTTGCCAGCCAGCCGCCATTTGGACACATCGTTTGATTGCCTAATTGTTTAAGTATCACAAATATCAAGGTAAATTTGGTAAATTATTTTTTGGTCCAATTGAGCTTTTCGGGTCAGCTGGGCTTTTCAGACATCTTTTCTCTTAGTGTTGCTTGACGGGCTAGGTCAGATCGAGTTGTCACATTCTGGTCCGGGAAAGATATCACTCCCGGCAGACGAAGGATGCAAAAATCGTTAACCTTCTATTAATATAGATAATGTAAATTATATAATATTTTTTAAAAAAATAGTCTATGTTAATATCATCATTTATATTCTCTTTTATCATTTTTTCTTTGTGTTCTCTGAACGATTTGTTGTTCTTATTATATATTTTTATTGCTGTTAATTTTCTTTGATTAGTTTTTTTTCTGGGTGGTTAGATGAGTAGCCATGCTAGATCTCGCCACCTAAGTGAAATTGTATTTTTGTATGCTGTTTTCATTATAAAAATAAAGGCTATTTGTTGTTATTATTACTATTATTATTACTTAGCCTTACGGCTTCGCACTCCCTCGCAGGGGAACATTCACTTATCCCAGATATCTTAGATATCAAGAGGATTAAGCTCTGTGGAGGCCCTTTCTCTGTTATCGGGCCCACGGCGAAGATCGTACTTGTTGGATCCCACAAATTTTTTGACGGTTCGGGCTGTTCGTTGTTAGTACTGCCTTCTGTAGAACCTTGTAAAGATGGTCGTTAAGTCCCAGTTCTTTGATGGTTTTCAGGAGGTTCTTTGGGATCACCCCAGTTGATGACATCACAATTGGCACTGTTCTGACGGTATTCATCTGCCATTGTCTCTGTAGACGTCCTTCAAGTTCTCGATATTTTGCGATTTTTTCAGCGTTCTTCAGAATCAAGTTGTTAGTGTTTGGGATGGCTATTTCTATAAGCGTAGTATTTCTGGCTCTTCTATCTACTAAAACAATATCAGGTCTATTATGATTAACAGTTTGGCTAGTTAAGATGGTGCAGTCCCAGTATAGTCTGAAGTTATTGTTTTCCAGAATTGATTCCGGAGTGTACTGGTAGTATGGCATTTTTTCCTCCTGTAGAAGTTGAAATTTAATTGCCAGTTCTTGGTGAATAATTTTTGCTACAGCATCGTGCCTCTCTTTGTATTCGGTACACGCAAATACCTGACATCCTCCTGTAATGTGCTGGATGGTATCTGATGTTTGACATCCATACCTGCATCTGTCGTTCTCAACTGTCGGGTCTTTCACTATATATCTGAGGTAGTTGCGGGTAGTTATAACCTGATCTTGAATTGCTAATAGCGATCCCTCCTTTTCGATTGGATCACTATTAGCATTATAGCATAGCATTATTATTATTATTATTATTATTATTATTATTATTATTATTATTATTATTATTATTATTATTATCATTATTATAATTATTTTTGTCTAACTAGAAAAAAAAGTTTCAAAAGGATGTTTGAAGTTTCAAATTTAGAACTAATTAATTAAAACTTATCTGTTATAACTATGGACCAGACACAAGAATTACTTAGTTTTAGGAGTAGTTGTGGATATTAAACGACTGATTAAAAAATGTTAATAGCTATTTTATGTTATAGATATAATAATGGTCTAAGTTATCTACTATAGCAAGTTACGATAATTACAATTAAACTTGTTTTGTACTTATAAATTGCCAACGTTTTCCTTCAGTTCAGTAGTTCTCCTTACAACCTTCCCACAGCATTTAACCTAACCAATTTTCGTCTTACACCTGTGTCTTGTGGTTTGTCATATTATAGCCTGTCTCGCCATGCTAACTTAATTATTGCCTTGGCTTTACCTGGCTGTCTATGTCTGAATGGGGATAATTAATTGATCAAGGCCCTTTATTAATCTAAATAATTGTGTAAACACTTATATTATTGTGTAAATTAGTAATTTAAAAGCTGTTACCTGGGCAATCCCTTTTGGCATTTGGTTGTTACATTAGTACTAATAAAACTTCAATGCTTGCCGAACTGATTTTTTTTTAAATGTTCGAGTTAGTATACCTGAGGCGAGCAGCTTCTGAGGCACTGTGAGCAGTGGTAGTTTTGTGTGCCCTATGCAACACTGTATACAGCAGTGGGCTCGGTGATTTTTGAGTGGGCACTACCCAAAATAAAAGTGACTTCTGGACGCTCTAGAACGCTATAGGCCAGCGACAAACAAAACCTTCTTTTTTTCTAAGTGATGTCTAAAAAAAAAAGGTCATCGTTTCAAAATACCATACAACCACTCATCAAAACTTTTATAGCTAAGTCCCTTACACAACGGATCCATCAATTTTGGGGGGGCACCAGGGTGGGCACTCATGTTACTAGGGTGGGCCGGTGCCCACCCTGCCCCCCCCCCCCCTGGCGCCACCGCTGGTATACAGGGTGCTACAAATTCGTGTGCGTACAAGGGGATCTCGAAAACGGTAAGAGATACGAAGATGGTTAAATTGAGGCAAAGTTGCATATTTTGGGGCTTAATAATTTGGCGAAAAAAAATTGTAATTATTCCAAATGCTTTCGGAGATATACGAAAAAAACAAAAATACTTTTTGATGGCTTTATTAGTTTTTAAGTTCGACGTTTCGTTCTTTAAATACCAACCTCAAGTCAATTTTTTTAAAAACGAACCTGGAATTTTAATTACAGTTTTAGGGACGTTTAAGCCTTAGAAATTTAATACAATTTAAAGTTTTTTGAAATTTTAACGTTTTGTCATTTAATAACGTATTTTTTCAAGTTATTTTTTTATGTCATTACAGTCCTGAACCGTCCTGAACATTTTAAGCTAAACCAAAAAAAAATTCTGATTTGAAAAATCCATCCATTTTTACTCAAAGAGGCCTAATATTTGATATTCTGTAAGAAAAAAGACCTTAAATCTCGGTCTCAAATATTTTTCTTTCTCTTAATTTTTGTTATGTTTCACCAGAAACTGGCATTATCAGACCGTATAAACAGTAAAAAAAATTGAAATTGTTTTTGAAACAAACATAAGCGCATTACAGTAACATAACTAGACTAACACTCTAGTTACTTTTTCTTTACTCGGGAGCATTAATTTTTTTCTGTTTTACAGTATTTCGGTCTAGGTTTAAGGCAAAAACAATAGGACTTAAGATGTTATATTAATAAAATAAATAATGTACATATTAATAAAAAAATATAATTACTTCTCATTCCTTAGAAAATTACTTACTTCCTGACCTAGAGTATTGTTACGGTAAATTTTATTGAAATAAAAGGCCCAAACACCATAACTTTCTGTAATGTAATGTAATTTTAATATTTAAGTTATCCTAAAAATCATTTCCAGGGCCGAAATAGCGAAGAAAGAATAATTTGAAATACTAATAATGTGATATTTGATGCAAAACGTTAAAATTTTAAAACCTTTAAATTGTATTAAATTTCCAAAGCGTAGAAGTCCCTATAAATGTATTTAAAATTCCAGGTCCGAATTTAAATAAAAATTGACTTCAGGTTGGTATCCAAAGAACGAAACGTCGAATTTGAAAATTAATAAAGCCATCTTGTAGAACATAAAGAGCGGCCATGAGAAAGTGGTTTTTGTTTCTTTGCTAAGTCAAAAATGAAGGCGCAAAAAATTAAAAACCAAAACTAAAAATTTCGAAGGTATTTGGAATATTTAGAATTTTCTTTGATCAAATTATTAAGCCCCAAATACGCAACTTTGCCTTAATTTAACCATCTTCATATCTTTTACCGTTTCCGAGATCCCCTTGTACGCACACGAATTTGTAGCACCCTGTATATATAATTCTAACATCACGAGCCGTCATCGTCAGCAGTAGCGTATAAATTGCAACCCCAGCACAGCTGGGAGAGGGGAGGGCAGCTATCTAGGGATCCCAAAAAACTAAATGCCATCCACAATATTTAATTTTTACGATTTTATTTTTAGCCGGTGTAGCGTTCTTTATTCAGGTGGCTGAAACGGTAGATTGTTTCTTAAAGAAAGATGGCTAGCGAAAAATTATAAATAGAAAAGTTTCAGAGTTTTCAAAAATCATTTGCAAATGTTTGTAAACGTTGGTTAACATATTTTTGATTTTACTTTAAGATATAATCGACCGTTTCCATACATAAAAGCGAGAGTTGTTAAAAAGAGCTAATTTTAGCTTAAAAGGATTATTAAACAAACAAAATTATTAAAATAACTCTCAAGAAAAGTTAATTCCTTATTTTTTTAATTTCCTGTACCAATGCTAGTTCTTTCTGTGTTCTTTTTATTCTACGTCAAGCCGCAGTTCGTTGAATTGGAATATTTTTTCCTCTGTGATCAGCTGCTGTAAAAATAGTCAAATAAAAACATTTTAAATATTTTTAAGCATTAGCACGTACTTAAAAATGTTGGTAATATTATATTTGAATTTGAATGTTTTTACAATGTCGGCATTAACAACCTTTCAATAATGGTAAACTAAAATAATTATAGGTATTTATGATACATGGAAATTACTCACCAAGACCATGTGGCCATTGCCAAAGAAAATGCTGCCGGGGTTTTTATTTTTTCAATTCTTGACATCATTGTTTTCATAGTAGTGATTATTTCTACTGGTGATTTTTCATTATCAAAATCCAATTAAAAAAGAAATAATTTCGGCCTTAACACAACAATTTTAGAACTCGGTTAGAGAAGCAACTCACTCTGCGATTTCAAACAAGACCCCGCCCTCGCGCCTGTTGTAAGCACTTCTAATTGGCCGGTTTAAGTTCCATAACATAACTGCGGGCTGTATATACTTTTGCGCGAATAGAGGCAATGTTGCCAGGTCTGGTGATTTTTCACCAGATTTGGTGATTTTGAACCCCATCTGGTGATCTGGTGAAAACTTTTAAAAAAAGTCTAATTTCTGGTGATTTTTCGACACTGATGATATGCTTATATCTTAAAAAGAAAAATGGCTCGATTGTGTTTTATTCTTCTTTGTTAAAAATTCGGTGACATCGATGCAAAAACTTATTGGGTTCAAAAGCGGAAAGCGTTTGTCTTTGTCTGGAAACTCTACTTCTCTGTGCCGAATATTTCTTAGAAGCGGGGGATTCACAGAATTTGTATCTGTTACTGTTTTATTTAGCAGTTTTAGTATTGTTTTTAATAACAATAAGTTAATATAAGTACCCATTTGGTTAAAAAAGGTCAGTTTTTACACATTTTTGCCGTTGTTATTGTCTTTGGTGAGACTTTTGTCTATTTTAAAAGCATGCAGTAGGTATTTAAAATTATTTCAAAGCAAATTTTTTTAGAAAAAATGTAGGTACTTCAGACCAGATTTTTTTTTAGCATAAAATACCAAAATATGGACAAAAAAAAAAGAATAATTTCATCAAATAATGAAAATTGTTTTAACTTTTCCGTTACAGCGGATATTATCAAAAAACATAATAATAGTATGTACTCCTAATAAAGCATTCAATTAGTCGGTTATTTTACCTGCCTATTGTTAGAATTTGTGTTATTATACCGACAATCTTGTTTTAGTCTGTAATAAAATGTGTTTCGAAGCAATTTAATTTGATTTTACATTAATTATAATATGTGTTGTATGTGATAATGCGAGAAATTAAGAATCTGGTGATTTTGTTCAAAATCTGGCAACTTTTAAAGCAAGGGTCTGGTGATTTTTAATTTTTTGACCTGGCAACATTGAATAGAGGGCCTCAAACACTCGCTGGGGGGCCCTGGCATTTTGCGTTACGCTACTGATCGTCAGTTCTACCGAATATACTTTAAATGTAGAATGATTTAACAAAGTAGACCTTAACAGTAAAAATATAGTTTAGATGGCTCCTGTCACATCCCTTCCTGTTGATAACTTACCTTACTTATTAATAATTTTGACGTTACTATTAAACGATAGCATAATAGTAATATGCTAATAACAACTTGAAACAGTTAAATTTAATAGCCATCAAGTGACTAGCTCTAGAGCAAGACAATCATTCAAAAAAAAAACATAAATTTTAGCCTAAAAACGTCAGTTTTTTATAAATGTATTGTTCGGGTGAAATGTGTTGTATATAAATTAAACATTAGTTTTTTTAGCTCCCAAACTTTTTAAGCCTAAGACACCCTTAAGCAAAAATATAAATCACTCGGCTAAAAGGATCGTCTCGATTGTGGGGACGAAAACATTTTGCTAAAACAAAAAAATGTTCACCTAAAAGTATTATTAATGTGTCTGCAGGGCTTATAATATTTTTTTTTTGTTAAAGACTTGACATTCTTTAATGAATAAATTCATATGGTTTTTATTTTAAAAGTTTTGTAAAATTATTACAATCTCTTTATTGTTGGCTGAGTTTTTTTTTTCGTGGGCCCGTCCGTACGCCGGATGCACTTAGGCCAGGTTTGGCCCATTGTGCTCACCCTGTTTGGTTGTTACACCCACTCCGTGATCCCAGTTCCTTGCACTAGTTTGTGTAGGTCAACTGGGGAGAGGATAAGGATGTCCTTTGGTTCCAGTTTTGGTTGCCCGAGTATTTGTTGCCTCTTCCGATCTAGTGACTCGCAATGGCAAACTATGTGCTGTCCAGTTTCTCTGTCTTGTTCGCATAATCTACAGTGAAGGTCAGGCACGTAGCAACAGGGAGTGCGAGTGGTGCCGCGCGCCAGGGCCCGGGTCCCTACGGGGCCCGCGAATCCGATCGGAATCATAATGCGAAACAAAAAAGCGACAACGCCGCGGGCTAAACAAACAAGCGACAACGCCGCGCGCCGCGAGGCTGTCATGAGTCAAGGTTCTTAGACACTATAGGTTGTAGGCCGTGGTACCAAAGGATATCCTTACCCTCTCCCAGTTGACTTACACAAACTAGTGCAAGGAACTGGGATCACGAAGTGGGTATACCTTGCCTGCTTGCTGGCTCGACGCCGTTCACGCCAACCGTTGCCGTTGTTTGTCAATTTCTCTTCTAGCCACGCGCCGAAAACGAGCTACGCTATGACGCTACGACCCGCATTAGAGCTCCTAGTTGGCGAATTGATCAAAGTTTTAAAAATAACAGAATTCGCAAAGTAAAAAAACAATTCGATGAGTTGTCGTGTGACGAACGACTGTCCAATGCCAAGTGTCGGTGTTTAATTTAACGTTGGACGTTATTATATCACAACTGGAAAATCGATTTAAAGGTTTAAATAACGTAGTTCTAAAGTTTAAAGCACTTTTTCCTTCTACCTTAAGAGAGTCCTCTGATGCTAATCTAGTACTTCTATCTGAGAATCTAGTTAAGTTTTATTCCAACGATTTATCACATTCGCTTGTTCAAGAAATTTTATCATTTAGGCGCGTTTATAAGGATCAAATCCATGCAGACATTTCCATTAATGACTTGGCGAAATTAGTTATTTGCGATGAAATGATTTCGAGTTCATTTAAAGAAATATGCTGCGCTTTTATACTTTTTCTAACGATTCCCGTATCGGTAGCCACTTCGGAGAGATCATTTTCAATCTTAAAGTTGATTAAGAATTATTTGAGAAATAAAATGTCGCAAAGCAGACTTTCTAGTTTGGCAATTTTATCCATTGAAAATCAGACAGCCAGAACGTTAGATATCAGTAAAATTATTTCATTGTTTGCTAATCAAAAGGCAAGAAAAGTAGATTTTTCAGCGTAAATGAAATAAGTAAGGTTATTTAGAATTAGGTTTGTATTCGTTTAATTCGTTTCGTTATATTACCCACCATGCACTCGCCATGCATTTTTTGTGCAATAAAATTTGTAACCCATAGTAGACTATTTTTTTTTAATGATGAAGGGGGCCCGCTGTGGTCTTGCACCAGGGCCCGGTTGTAACTTGCTACGTCCCTGGTGAAGGTTTCCATTGTACAGTTGCATTCTGTGCAGATAGTTCTTGACAGCCATGTGTCAGAATTTCTGTGATGGTTCTCAGCTGGTTCCTGTTCATTTGAAGCAGCTGTTCGGCTTGGGTCTGGATCCCCAATAAAACTTTTGCTGTGGTCTAATCCCTGTCTGTTACTCCAGTGGATTTTGTGTTTATTCCTGATCCTAAAATGTCGCAAACAAATTTTTATTAAAAGCGAACTAATACCAGCAATTTGTACAAATCACTAAAATCCAGTAATAAACGCAAGTGCTTTGAAAGAATATTGAATAACTTGTGGATCTAAAATACATGCCTACCACAAATAACTGCTAAAATTCACTACTGGACAGTGTACACTTGACTGGCACCGTGTAGTTTCGCCCTAACTTCCCCTAAAAGGATATTTCGCAGATTGATTGCTTGCAATAATACATAACATTAAAAAGGTCCATTACATCATAAAGAAGTTTTTCTACTCCCACATGGATATTTGCTGTTTCCGCCTACGACGTCGTGCTCAATTTATTTCTTCGTAAGATAGACATCATATCCACTCTTGTTGTACAAACTACTATTATCGCCCAGTGCTGATTTATGCACAGTGTGCTCAACAAGAAACGTTTAATGATGATGATGATGTTTCCGATATACCTTCGGCGAAAACAAAAATATAATATTACTGTTAAGCCGGCCACAGACATAAAGAGATGTACGCGTGCATCAACGAGTAAATTATTGTAGTGACTTTCTTGAAAGCGAGTGTATTAATTACATACCCACACAGACGTTGATGAACGCGCGTTGTGACCGGTTTTAAAAGCAAACGGTTTAGACAACTGGTTAAATATTGGGAGACGTCATATTAGAAAAGGTTCCCATTTTTAATATTTTAGGTTGGTTTATTATGTTTTTCCAAATTTTCGTTTTTTACTCTAAAAATGCTTATAAATGTAGCTTAACCCTAATATATACTCATTTATTCGTTTAATAATATTTTAAACATATTAAAATATAGTTTATTTGCCATTTTGGTTGTATTGTATAGTCGAAAGCTAGCGTTTCCGGTTACATAGTGTACATTTATATATTATTTGTCGATTTTAAATTAATAGGAAATATAACAAGCAAAATAATTAAAAATATACACGAATGGAGAGAGCCTCGTTTTCAATTTAATTTATTTAATATTTAATGATAAATCGGCGGAAATTAACCTGTGGCAACGGAAATCAACTTTTGCGAGAGGAACGGCGTAGATTTTTCATAGTTATTTTATATGTTCAAAAATTAAAAATCCGTTCGTTTAATGTATGTTGTATTAAAGAGGAATTATATGCCGGAAAAATGATAGTATCCAACGACGCGACAAGATGACAAGGCATTAGTGGTGGGTCGGTATCTGTGTAACTGCTACTTTAAAACGGTATTTTTTAATTCCATCGTGTCGCGTTCTACCTCATACAAGCAAGCAGTTACTCTGGAACTATTAAGATTTTGTACTTCGGGAGGGAAAGCGACAGCGGCCGGCCTCTTCAGCCGTTCGTTGTGGAGCGCGCAACGGCAAACGGTATCTGGAGAATAGTAACAGTGTCCTGGTTGACGGTATTTTATCGTTGAAGGTATTTTGTCAGCCGGGGACGAAAGGTTGCCGATGGAACTGTTGCAGCCGCCGTTCGCGGTAGTAGAGGGAGATGATTCGTTCTGCGCCAGATTCCGGAGGTCCCTTCTGCGCATGCCCAGGTTTAGCTGTTTTTAAACAGGGCTGTTTTAGCTGTTTTTAAACAGGGCTGTTTTAGCTGTTTTTAAACAGGGCTGTTTTTTAAACAGGGCTGTTTTAGCTGTTTTTAAACAGGGCTGTTTTTAAACAGGGCTGTTTTTAAACAGGGCTGTTTTTTAAACAGGGCTGTTTTAGCTGTTTTTAAACAGGGCTGTTTTTAAACAGGGCTGTTTTTAAACAGGGCTGTTTTTAAACAGGGCTGTTTTAGCTGTTTTTAAACAGCCCTGTTTAATAACAGCTAAACCTGGGCATGCGCAGAAGGGACCTCCGGAATCTGGCGCAGAACGAATCATCTCCCTCTACTCGCGGTTATGTATATGTCGTGGGATCGTTTGATTTTGACTGTGTGACTCGTAGTTACGGTTCCGGTGTCTTGCTGGCGCAGTAGCCACGGTGGTATAGTATTTTTTAATGGACGTGGTCTCGAGGATCCCTTTTGCGTGTATCGATGAAAGAATAAATGACTCTAGAAGTTGAAAAGCGTTGTTATCAATTTGACTAAAAGATTTTAATATTATTAAAAATTTTAAATAGTTTTGTGCCTGGGGATAGGTGGTACTAAAATAGAGGACTTATAATTTTTTATAATTTTAATTGAAAATTACTCTCAAAAAACGTTTAATTTATTTGACAGGCGATTTGAATTTTATTATTTATTGGTTCGAGATTTCAAGGTCATGATTTACTTTTTTTTGGAAACCTTGCACTCTAGTTCGTTTCTAAGTAACGGTATTTAGTCGCGGTATTTTTCTGTCGCGGTATGAAATGGAACCTTCCATATCGGTAACAATATTTCTCTCCTCTACAATGCATAACCATGCAAAGGTCCACTTTTCCTCACTGGTTCTTAAATAAAAAATATAGAGATGGGCAAAATAACAGTTGTTACTTTTAGGGTTATTGTCACGCCCAGATTTTAGGGTGTGACGAGGGACGTAAAGGTAGCACGGAACCTTAGCGGCGATTTTGAAAACAAATTTATTAAAAAGATAAAAATAATAATTACCTGACGGGTTTACAAAAGAGAATCAAATTAATAAAAACCTGGATTTAAAGCTTTGTCAACAGTTGGAAAATAAAATTATACTATATATAAATTTTAGGCTCATCGCTGGGGACTTGAGGACCAACAAAATTTCACAAATTTTTGAACTGAATGTGTCACGGATAGGAGCACTAGTGGTGTCCGATAATGTGATGTTTCGTCAAGTCAGCAGTTTTTCCCACTTTAGGGAAATAATGAACTTAGGTCGTGAACCTTATTTCTGCTGACTTGATGAGTCGACAATAATTGATAGATCGGGAAGCCCTTATAACATTTCATAATTACAACTTTATTAGAATTGTTTAATAATCTTGACGCCGGTTTCATGTTGCACGAGGAATGACCTGTTTTTGCCGCGAATAATAATTAAAATATTAAAATGGAAAATATTGATTTATGATCTTATGATGACACATCCCCCGGTCTTAAAAGAGCTAGCCCCTAGCGATGGCAGAAAGGAAGTAGAGGTTACATCATTTACTTGTAAAAAATTTAACGTATTTAAAAAAAAAAAATCTAATATTGGGTCAAAAGTTTTCTCCACTTCCTTTCTATAACAGGTTACTGTTATTTAGTTTCTTTAAAAAGACTCCCTCAGATATCGTGCAAGTCAAAAAAAGCATGCAGTGTCGCTACGTTTCGCCTCGCGGCATTTATATTACATTACAAAAACGGGACGACGTGTATACTCCTAACTGGTTATTTATTTTTGGAAATAACAGTTACCTGTTACCTGTTACCTGTTATTAAAAAATAATAATTGTAAAATATTATCGATAATAAAAACCCATCAATACTTAAATAACAGTCTGGAAACTATTGTTCTTGAGACGAGGATTAAGTGAAATTAATAGTTATTTACATTACTAGATGCGATAGTTAATTTTTTGGTGTGAGGAGGTTTTTGAATTGCCAAGGCGAAGTCGAAGTCATTTAATACCTCCGACCACCAAAAAAGACTTTCGCATCGTGTATTGTATTAAATTTTTTCTACTACTGTTTTCTGATCAATATATTATTAAGTAATAAACTTTGATTTTGTTCAAATTGAAATGATAAAATAAGTTTTTTTTCCATCTGTAAAATAATCCATTTTTTTTTGTCCTGGCACCGAAAGTAATAGCTAGCAACGTATAATATTCAGGTAACTCGAATGTTTACTTTCGTTATCTGTCGTGTTGCTAGGGCCCAAAAGTTAATTTATTTATACAGTAGGAGAATAAAACGTTTTTACTTACTGTGTGAACATTATAATGAACCGATATTACAAGACAGTACCCCCAGGTCAGTAAAGTAATTGATTTAGTACTAGGATTTTCATTTTAAAAGTAAGTGTTGATATACATGTCATACGATAGAATATCCTTTATAAACAATGTTATGTTGGCTTGCCGAACGAAAGAGCTTCTATAAATTAAATGCTTTGTCTATTTTACTCTTGTCATCGTTGTTAGTATCTCATATCAGCAGTAGCGAATCCATGAATTTAGTTAAGGGGTCATAAAATATTTGTATTAATGTATTCTTCGTGACGTCCCCAATTTACTATTTTCAGACTATATTTTGATTCTAGTTTACCAGTGCAACCTCTCTTGGGGCCGGTCGGTCTACGGTTATTTTTCTATATAATTAATAGATATTCCTGGCCCCAGTCACCAAGCACAAAAGATGCTCATTATTCTCCACGCTTTTCCGACATTTTCCGTATACTTCTTCAGTTCTCTGTGCAGTTTTCCCGTAGGAAAGGGCTTTCCGTTCCGAATAACTAAATTAATACACGCGCGCCAAACTTTAGCATGGCATTTCGTAAGACTTATACAATTCAATTTCATGTGCAGTGATAAATTGTCCCTTGTCACCTGGGGACACTGTTCCACTGTGTGACTTTAGAAAATAGACATAATAGAAACTGGACAGGGTTTAGAAACCTACACGGTACAATAAAATTAAGAATAATCTGTTTTGTAAATTTGCACAATTTATAGTGAAAAACGCAATAATCTTAGGATGTAGGAGAAAGTAGGGATAGTTGTCACATGGGTTAATTTGTTATTACACTCACTGTCTCAAAGTTTTTTGGGCAATAAATCAAATGACTAGTAAAGTTGATGATATAGACGGCACGTCACTAAAGGAAATTAAAAAGCCGATGCACTTCAGCTTTGCAATTTGGAAGATAAATAATGCTGAAACAGGCGAAAAAACTGAAAACCTGTTTTTAAAGAACAATTCGATCTATCATAGACATGCTTTTGAACTTTAGCCCGCCGCAAATAGTTTGTCTTTCCACAGTATAGTAAAAAGAAAATTAAAAATATTTCGTATTGTTGATTATATAAAAATAACGTGCCGCGGTCACTACATTGTGCCATTTTTCAACTAAAAACTGATAACTTTACAAGCAAATGGCCGACAGTAAGAGTGTGAAATATATCCCAATAAATCAAGGGATTCAACAAAATTCGATTCCATAATACACTTACGAACATAAATTGCCTGTGAATTATGATAGGGATGCTATTTGGCTTGGGTAATTTTAGTTTTTGAACGAATAAAGCTACTTTAAGGATATGTGAAGTTGTGAAAAGCCATTTTTAAAATTTAATAACAACTTTTTAAAAAATAAATAGTAAATACCTAAACGTAATAGTACATAAAGACAATACCCAAACTAAATATAAGTAGTGTTGTACAACATACCGGGTGTTGCATCGTCGAGCGGGACATAGGAAATCCCATGTAATTTTAAATGGGGTCAATTATTGGCTTCCCTAATTATTTTAGAGAAAAATTCTATTTAGGTTTATTAAAGAGCACTAAAACGCACATTGAAAAGAATAACTTTAGATATTTTTGATGAGCCCGTTTACGGGTTGTCGCCGATTTCTTTTTAACTATTTCTCCTTTTTATGGCCCCGTATTTGCGGGCACCAGTCAAGATAAAAGATGACTGTCAAATAAAGTTGTCATTTTGAAATGTGTGCTTTATTGTTATAAAAACTCGTACATCGAAAATATTAGACATGAATTACACTTCTGAAGAAAAAATATTGATGATTAAATGGTATTATCAAGGAAATAGTTATCAAAATGTGTCAGACATGTTTGCTGCTCTGTATCCGAATAGACCGATAACTGCAAAATCTACAGTCGAAATGACTATCAAGAAATTTGAGACAAAAGGCACTGTAATAAATAACTGCAGATGTGAAGAAAGGCAGGAAGAAAGAAGAGATGCAAGAAATGATAGCGACTTGCAAGTTGTATTGTGCGTGGAAGAAAATGATGGGAAGATCAGCACAAGGAAACTTGAGGATGACATAGGATTAGATCACACCACAGCGTTACGAGCTTTGAAACGACATAAATATTATTCATACAAATATGAAAAGCACCAAGAGCTAAGAGATAGGGACGAAATACGACGACAGGAGTTTTGTTTTGGTATGATTGAAAGAGCAAACATGGATAGGGAATTTTTTTAAAACATTTGTTTCACTGCCGAATGCACATTTACCTTAAACAATGAACCCAATGTTCAAAATTATCGATATTGGAGCAAAGAAAACCAACACAGGTTTGTCGAAACAAGGACGCAATATCCACAAAAAGTTAATATTTGGGCTGGGATTTTCGGAGAAAATATTATCGGGCCATTATTACTTACACGAAATGTAAATGCAGAATATTTTTTTGAAACTACTTGAAGATCATATTTTACCCACTTTACATGATGCCGCCATGGAAAATGAGGAAGTTTGGTACCAAATGGATGGCTGCCCGGCACATAGTACTCTGGCTGTCCGGGAATATTTAAACCGAGCTTTTAACGGAAATGTTATTGGCTTAAATCATACAGTAAATTGGCCAGCCAGGTCTCCTGATTTATCGCCAAATGATTTCTTTCTCTGGGGCCATTTAAAAAACAGGATATACAAAGATAAAAAAATACCCAAATCTAGACGAGTTAAAAAATGCTATTTCTGCCAAATGCAATAGAATTTCAGTTTACCAATTAGCGAATGTAAGAAGCGAATTTTATGATCGCCTCGGTTATTGTCTAGCAGTCAATGGAAGAATATTTGAACATCTTCTTAAATCCTAAAGTTCTAACAATTTAATAGTACCTGCCTATTAATTAGTAAAATATTGAAACATGTAAAATGTCATAATTAACCTTGTAATTGGATACTTTATTTTAGTTTTATTCAGATTAATTTGTACTCATAAATACACCTTTAATATTTTCGATGTACGAGTTTTTATAACAATAAAGCACACATTTCAAAATGACAACTTTATTTGACAGTCATCTTTTACCTTGACTGGTGCCCGCAAATACGGGGCCATAAAAAGGAGAAATAGTTAAAAAGAAATCGGCGATGACCCGTAAACGGGCTCATCAAAAATATCTAAAGTTATTCTTTTGAATGTGGGTTTTAGTGCTCTTTAATAAACCTAAATAGAATTTTTCTCTAAAATAATTAGGGACGCCAATAATTGACCCCATTTAAAATTACATGGAATTTCCTATGTCCCGCTCGACGATGCAACACCCGGTATATGAAAATAACTTTGATCCGATTTGTTTATTACAATTACGGAAATATGTTTTCTACAAAAAGCAACGTGGTTTGCTTAGGGCCATTTGTATAGGTTCGGTTTGCACTACAAGGATAGGTAAACTTAAGTTTATTTGTAATTGTTGGATATATTTACCTAAAAGAATAATGTTAGATCGGGTCGAATGGACTCGTGATCTTGAAAATAAAAACTTCTTACAAAATTGCTTCTATCATAAAATATGTATTTCTTCTTGTTATTTTTAAAACAAAAATTGTTCATGACAACTTACAAAAAAATGACATAATTTAAAAAAATATACAGTGTAAATAAAAATTAACTTTAAAATGTGACAGTAACATTACTGCATAAACTTAAATTAAACTGTCAGTTGTAGTTTAAACTGAACCTATACACGTGGCCCTTAGTAGTGTACCTTAAATACAAGGGCTATTTTAGAGGAAATGGTACACACAAAAAAAGTCTCCCAATTCGAGATTTTTTTTTCAAGGATTATGGATTTTTATTTTAAATATTTAATAGTTAATAGTAGTCGATGAGTCATTACGCGTGCATTTCCAAGACATCGCACACATTGTACCTGTGTCTGGCGATGGCAATAAAATTTCTTTTTTTAAATACCACATACTATAAAAACGAATTTCACGATAATTAAATTGCGCGGCGTCAGTGGGGATTTTAAAAATAATATCGGTTAAAATAAATTTTCATTTTTTTTAAATAAGGATCATCCGCCAAACTAGAAGTTCTTGTGAATCCCTTAGTAAAATTTTTGTATTAAACTTTCAACTAGACAAGCCAGGAAATAATGCTGCGTTTCAGGCTGATATGAAAGGCTCTTAAGGTAGTTTCATGGAGACAACAATATTGAAGCTCTTATTTTTAAGATAAAAATTTCTAAAAACATTTCATTAAATCTAAGAAATGTACGCCAACAGGATTTACAGGTTTAAATAGAAAAATTAATTTACATAATACTTTGTATATAACAGTGATGTAAATTTTCGTTACTTTTAGGGACTTGGACCGATTCGTTACTTTGAGTATTAGGACTCGTTACTCAGGACTCGTTACTTTATGTAAATCGTTACTTTTAAAAATAAAAAATATGGCTTTGATCGATTGCCAAATACTCGTGTTTTGTAGTATAAATATATTAAATCTAGGTATGATTGTCAATTCTGAAACATGTGATTAAAGAACACATAAAAACATACAATATGACAAGACAACAAATAGGAAAGGATCATCTTGTATTGAATTAAAAAATGAAAATATGTATTTGTTTTCAATTTAAATAAAATATAAACAAAATAACACTTCGTTTCTGCTTTTGGGCTTCTGATTCTAGGAATCGAAGCTCCATAATTTTAAAATTTTCTAAATACCAAAGTGGGCAGGGTAAACTTGAGTAAACACAATTTGTTTACGTTATACAATCTAAGAAACAGAATACTCAATTTATATTATTTAAAAAAAAACATGGCTGTTAAGTTTAAAAAGAAATATAAATAAAAAATAAATAATAATAAACATTGCTTTCATCTCTCAATGGTAACTTCCAGTTCTGTGTGTTTCCCCACTCAACAGAATTAAAACTCGATAGATAATACAATAGAAATGGGCTTCGGATCGAAAGTTCTTTCTTAATGGCTTCCCGACAACAAATTAAACAAAATATTATTACGCCATCTCTCCGACGTACGGTCGCCCGACGAGGTAAAAACAAAATCTAGCACGATAAATAATTATGATGCGTTTTGTCTGTCGTCCGTTATTGACTATCAAGTCCACGAACGAAGCCCGTTGTAAAATTTTGGGTAGAATAGCTAGTTAGATTTAAATTCAGAGTAACGAAAAGCCAAAAGTAACGAGTTGTTTATAACATTAGGACTTACTTTTAGTGATCACATAGTAACACTGGTATATAATTGTCCTAAGCCACCCTGTACATTACTAGAATAATATTATGTGTAGTTTTGATATTTTTTCAATCTTTCCAATCTTATTATTCCCAATAGTGCACATATCCACATTTTATTATTTTTCTTTCTAACTTCAACTCATTGTTTCAGATGGAGACTTGTACACGGGAACAGTGGCCGATTTCAGCGGAATGGACCCGATTATCTATCGGGAGCCTCTGCAGACTGAACAATACGATTCGATGAGTCTAAACGGTAAGTCTTTCATTTCACGTGAGAATGGCTGGAAAATCGAAAGAGAGGTTTTTGTGTGGCAAAGATAAATTAGCTGGAAAAAGTGGCCGGCTGTAATTCCAAAAAAGCGATTTCTTTTATGGAAAGAATTTTACTTTTTTTACATAATAGAAAGTATGTAATTTTTTTTTTTCTACTCCCACATGGAAATTTGCTGTTTCCTTTACACTAACGTCATTGAAAAAGTGGACTATTCCAGTTAACTGAGGATATGAAACTGACCAATCACAGTGTTCAATTACGAAGAAACCAAATTTACATGTTGTAAAGTCGTTTTCTGACACTTGATAGAAGTGAGGTTAAGAACATACTTCAAAAATATGTAAATCTGTCAGATGGAAATTGTACTTTTTTAATTTAGATCATAACATTTATCCCAGAGTTTATGCATCTACAATTTTTTCCTAAAGAGTGCACGCAATAGTGCGAAAATTAAAGGTATAATACCAATAGTATATATTACGTACCGTGGTGGAAAGTGTTTCATTACTGTCGAGAGATTAGATGCCCCCCCCCCCCCCCCTAAGCTCGGAAAAAGTTCTAATGGCGTATTTTGGTGAGCAAAGCAAACAGAAAAAACCATCAACCTTGTGGGCAATCTATAGCATGCTACAAATTGAGGAAAAATCTGATATTTCAAAGCATGGGAAATCTTGACAAAAAGTCTTTATTTAAAAAAAAATCTACTTACGTTTAGTAAAAGGGATAAAATTTTAGTTAAAATATCATATTTTAGTGGACTGAAAATAAGGGCGGGAAATAAGGGTGGGAAGTAAGGGGGGAAGTAGAGGTAGGTAATGTGACACTTCCCAACCTTCAATAAAGTCAGTAATGTCAACATTACATGTATGGTTGTAAATAAAATATATTTTTCTTGTTATTTTCTGACCGAACTAAAAATTTGTGCACAGATACACTTTCTTATTTCAAAAATCTCCAGTTTTCCACTCATTTTTAGACAGATTTAATGCATAAAATGTACTATATACCTACAAAATGAAAGTTTTTTACTAACCTTAGTTGATTTTTTGCCATGCAAATATTTGTCCACTGCGATATTTTCTGATATATTTTGAACGAAGATCTAACCCCAATCGACCTTAAAACTTTTATTATACGCCACAGATATCGAGGAATTCCTTAAATAGTGAAAAATGAAGTTAAGTACATAAAACAGGCGAAATTATAATATTTAAAAAAAAAATAATTCCAACTACTTAACAGTTTTATGGTTAGGTATGTTTTTCGTTTGGGTTTGCATAGAAAATAAAAGAGTTTCTTCGTATTTATTACGCAAGCATGCAAAGGCTATGGTTTAGAAATAGAAATTGTCCATTTTTATCGATACATATTTTTATGTTATTCTGCAAAGGGTCCAATGTGAGAAAGATAAATATATTCAAAGGGATTTTGTGCAAATATAAGAAATTACCCAAATCGACAAATATATTATAGTGTAATTTAGTCCATGAGTTCGCCAACGAAATACATTTTTCTTCAATTGTTTTTCAGTATCTTTCTCACAAGTTCACGGCCAACTAAAAATACAATTTATAAAGCCTGATTTAAACATTAAAAAAAAATTTAATATCTATTTCTGAATCTGCGAATTGCAAACGCGTGTTTTGGTTTTTTGTTGTATTAGTTCAGGTTTTTAGTAGATCTGTGTCTCTTGCATGGGACTTGATTCCTACTAGGTCGCGATACCACCTCATTATTCTTAAATAGGGCCTGAAAGCTCGATTTCTCTGTCTGTGGAGCTTTTAGGTTATGATTTTTCATCGGAGTCCCAATAAAAACGAAACGGCCGTCATTGTCCACCTGTACCCCAGGAAACTCATTGTTTTGGCATACTTTAATGCAGAAGATAGACGCACAACTTTGTCCGCTAGCCGATAATTTTCTTTCTTTAATATTATTACATATTTTTAAGCACGGTCAGTGTATTTCTAAATAGTTTTTTAATATGTTTTATACTTTTTTGCACATAGTATTATACAATAAAACTTATATTTATTACTGATGTTTGTGATTTATTCTTTAACATGAGAATGGCTAGGAAAGAAGTTTTTTGGTGGCAAAGATAAATGGCAAAAGGAAGTGCCCAGCAGTAATTCTAAATGAGCTAAAGAGGGATTTTTTAAACTGCCTCGGTCAGAAGGAATTTTGTTGGAATTTTTTACTACAAATGTAACAATTACGAGAAAAGATTACAGTTTCAAATTACGCCATAAAATACATATTATTTTGTTCTAAGATATTTAAAATATCAGGAGTGTTACAAAAAATATTTATCTCACTAGTACATAGGGTGGGAACTTTAACTGAAACAAACTCGCAAGAAGTTTTGAAACATTTTTTCTTGAAAAATGGAAAAACGCGTCGATTGAGATTTTGTCTGAGCTACATTTTGGCATCAATATAAAAATTTTGACCCCCTGTACAGGGTAAAACATAACCAAACTAAATTTATTTAAATGGGAAGATACCACTATGATGTCTTTAGGAACTTTAATTTTACGCGTTAAAAGTGATTTAAAGTGAAAAAAAATTAGTTGGAACATGTTTTTGAAACACGTCTCATTATTCAGCATAAAAATAAATATCCATTTTCAAATTTATTTCAGTCCTGACTGAATTGAAAAAATATACGATTTAGTCAACGACATGACTCAAATAAAAAATTACGTCAGAAGCTGTGACATGCATCCAGTCAGTAATTATACGAACGTTATAAACATACATTGTTTTATCACTGCAAATAAGAGAACCAGCAATATTACTCCCTAATTTTTAATTTACTGCTCATATTTTCGCGCAAGACAGTATTTGGTGCAGAAGCCTTCAATTGCCGCAGATTTTGGTTGGTGTTGCTTTAAGCTTTAGATAATAGGCTTATCGCTCAAAATTGTCAAGATAATTGTTAACTTTTGATTGAACATCTCAACAATGACATTTAATAGTGATATTGTAAAGTAGCTACTATGACGTCATTTTCATCTTAACCGTAGTGAGTATCTAAACTCCTTTTTTTTAGCCTTTTGATGCAATAAAGGTGTGATTCAACATTGGAGTAGTGCAGCTCATTTTAGCAATAGTAGATAAATTCTTTAGTATTTCACTTGATAATGCTATCTCTTACGGTTATTTATACGGATTCTTAATCTCTTGGGGATGCGGTGTATAGGGCTAAAGTAAAATTCCTTTTTTACAAACGCCGAGCTTTCGGAAATTTACTTTTTTCTTTTTCACGGATTCTACTCTATTACTACCCAGCTTGCCACGTCCTAATACAGGGTGATTTCTAAGTTGATACTTCTTTTTTAGCTGTGTATAAAAGGCATTAAAATAAACAACATTTTCCAATACATTTTTTCAAAAAACTCAAAAATATACATATACATTCATTTATTGGATCAAATAAGGTCCTGCCTAATTTGCCCGTTGAATAACATTAAGAAAACTTCTGGGTGTAGGATGAGCCTGCAAGGGAAAGCATTCTGCGTATAATCTCGAAGCAGCAGCTGCACTTTGACGACACTCACCGTAAATTAGCATCATATCTACTAGTTCATTGTTTTCAAATTCTACCATTTTCACGTGTCGCCAATTTAAAATTAACTTGCTTCAGAAAAACACACCGCAGCAGATTGCCAAACAAATATTGACCACCGGACCCGTAAATTGCATGACCAATAAGATAAAAACAACAGTCTACGTTTTGATGACCAGGCCCCCACTTAGATTTGTTACTTCTGTATCTCGCATATTTTTAAGTTTTATGAAAAAAAGTGTTTGAAAATGTTGTTTAATGCCTTCTATACACAGCTAAAACAGAAGTATTAACTTAGGAATCACCCTGTATAATAAAATATTATTCTAAATTTTTGGTAGGTTATATGGTTGCACTGTGCGCCCATTTTCTATATTCAAACGTCTGACTGTCACTTCCGGTTGAACCGAAAATGCACACGACTTTGCTATTTTAAATAGAATACCCTCTGTATATGTTTAAAAAATGTATTCTACAAAGGATTCTAAACATAAAACATGTATCATATCCTATACCTATCTAAGACATTTTCCGAGAAAATGTCGTTGGAAATTGTCAAACTAGCCACACATTTTTTTAACTTTTCTTAGAAATAAGCCATTATTAATTCGATAAAAAGAGAACCGCAGAGCTATTGAGACACAGTCGAAAAGACGTGAGAAATATTACTGCGGTTGTTACCGGACATTGCCTCTTCGGTAGACATGCCGAACGTATGCAAATACCCACTAATGACTTCTGCAGAAGTTGCAGACATTTTCTGTATGAATGCCCTGGCCTCGCAAGAAGGAGGTTCACTACTCTGGTTGAACCATCTTTCGATAGCCTGGAGGAACTAAGCAACTTACAACTTGGACGGCTGAGCAGATTTCTGAACGGTAGTGGCTGGTTTGAATGAGTTGTTAAAATCCTTCTGTTACGTCGCACTAACCATCAGAGATTTGATGAAGGTGGGTTCTACGGAACACGTGTGCACTCTTAAAAATAACATGGTATGGATTACTAAAATTTGATTCTGACAACTATTTATTTTCGTGAAATCGGACTCAACCCAAAAATTAGTTTGTACCACCAAAAAAAAATTGTCGTTATTGAATTGTTGAACTAATTAATAACATTAACCAACCCAACCTACAAATTTTAGTTGTCACAACGAAATTTTATATACGGATAACTAAATTTATATGGTACTCCCGCTTTTAAAATTAGTTGTCACAACTTATGCGTAAATATGGAAAATTTGTTTTCAAGGCAATATTGTTTTTATTAATGATGCAATCTACGAATATTGCCAAAGCAATCATTTATTTGGGCCAAACTTGAAATTTTCATAGAGTAACAATTACGTATGTAGTCTCAACATTGTGTTTATTATCTTTTTTCTGTACTTTCTAATTGTAAGAAAGAAGTTGAATCATAAATAAGTAAAAATTATATATTTTTGTCATTGCAGTTGCACATTAGAAAGTTTGAATAAACTGCTTATAACGCATGGCAAAATTAGCAAGTTGATTTGATAGAAATAACTTTAAAAAAAGTCTGTTTCATTTCAAAAAAAAATGTCATATGTAATTTATACTTAGTAACGAATAATATTCCTTCCTAGGTCCCCATTTAAATAAAAAACAACTGCAATGATAAAAAATTAAATGTTTACTTACTTATGATTTAACTTTCTTCTGCCAATAAGAACGTACACAAGAAAGACAATAAACACAAATAAATTACACCAAATATTGTCACATCCATTTTCCACACGGGCACGGCCATAAAAATGGCCAATTATTGCCTTAAAAACACGAAAAAATGGACACGGAACCGCAAAAGCACCCTAATATAAACATAACCTCCTGACAATCCTGGCTAGAATGATGTCACATGTCACCCACCGGGCAAGGGCCTCAAATCTCTGTTGACGAATAATATTACTTGAAAAGAAAAGTTAGTTCTGGTAACTAAGAATGTATCTTAACCAAAATTAACAAAATGATAGGAACTACAAATTCATAATGTGTTATTACAACAAGCTTAATTGATAACTTCAAGTTTGTAGGAACCTTGATGTAACCTTTAAATAAGATATATACAGAGTAAAATTCAGCTAAGCAAAATATTTTATTTCTGCCAACTAATATGAAAACAAGATATTTTCTTTGTTCTGATGGCATAATTTTTTGGTAAATATAACCAAGAAAAAAATCTTTTTTGTTTTCCTAACTAAAAATAGTTATTTTTGGTAACGTAAACACGAGAACAAATAAAAATTAGTACCAAATACCAAGTCATTTTTAAGAGTGTGGTATCGCAACGGACCTAATCAGGACTACGTGAGACTGTCAAGGTCAGAACCTTACCTAACCTAACCTAAGCCATTAATAATGAGAAACTAAACTTTAAAAAATGATATGATGATAACGTAAATCAGTTGAAATTAGTAAAAAGATCTGCGGGGATCCATAGCCACCATCAGCGGCGGCGCCAGGGGGGCCAGGGTGGGCACCGGCCCACCCTAGAAACATGAGTGCCCACCCTGGTGCCCCCCCCCCCCCAAATTTGAGGGGTTCGGTTTTATAAGGGAATTTCCTAGGGACTCAGGTAGGAAAGCTGTCAGGAGAAAAGAGTGGTGGTATGTAGAGAACGAGGACCTTATTTTTTTTTAGACGTGGCTTTGGACAGAGGAATGTTTTGTTTGCCCCTGTTTATTGCTTTATAGAGCGTGAAGGTGGAGGACTACTCACGATCTTTTTTTTTTTTTTTTTTAGAAGTTACTTTTGATTAGGATAATGCCCACTCTAAAATCATTGGGCCCGCTTGTGCCCAAGGTCTTTAGATAGATAGGTTGCCTTGTAAGCTTGGTGTCATGGCGGGCGAAACGTCATCGCCTACGTCACAAAACGTCTTTTCAGACATTTGTATACAGAATTAGCATTGTTTATTCTGTTATTTCTGTTTTTGAAGTGGTTTTAAGCAAATTTTCAAAGTTGTAAGGTGTTTTAGAGACTTATATTTAAAGATAAAGAGATATTTTATCAATAAATTAATCAATACAGTACAATAAAAGGTAATTAATTATTATTCTCTTTAAATCTTAATACCTACCTACATGTTTTTGTTTACCTAAGTAATAGGTATATTATAATTTTTTTAAATTTTAGATAAGAACGAGGGGGGCCTTCGTTCATGACCACCCGGCACCCCTTAATGCTATAGATAGAATAAGAATGATAGTACTTGGCAAAAATCCCGGAATGGTACAAAGAAATACTAATGTTGAGGGGGAGCAAAGTGAAGAATTTATCTTGTCTACTGCCTTAAACCGGGCTGGTTATAAAGGCTAGCATAAAGTGGCTAAATTAGTGATACTTCCTCTACTTCATCATGCAGATCTGCTACAAATATATGTGAAAAAGATGGGTTAGTGTATGTGGCAAGCTTTTTAGCACGAAAAAATCGCAAAGGGTTTCCTAAGCTGGGTTTGCATTCGTATGCTATGCCATCTTGAGTTCAGAGTCTTTCTTTTGGGGGTTTAACTGATCCTTCAATTTCATGGAAGGAAAGTGTAGAAGAAATGGACAAATGGTTTAATAAATTGAATTGTAATAACTTTAAATTTAAAACAAACATTATATAACGAACTGCAAAAATTATATTTCGAAAAGTTTCCAACATTCCCTTTAAATTAGTATATTCTTTTGCGAGAGAACGGGTATCTATAAGAATTAAATATTTTAATACCAAAGATGATTCCAGGGTATTAAAAAGAAAACATTTATAATGCAGGTGTTGTTATTTTTATGTTTCTTTCCTTTTTGTAGTTAGATCTCATGATGCTCAGTTGCCAGCGAATCATGTAACCTTAACGTTGTTAAAGGGAATTTTTACAAGACCGTCTTTATGTGTGTATATAGTTTATTACTTGCGTTAAGCTATGTAGTTTCCCTTATAATCTAGCTTAACTGAGTCCTAAGTTTGATCTTTATAACTGTTACCTTTTGCTTCTTTGTAATAAATTAAAGTTGTTTTAGTAAAAATATGTATTTTATATTCAAACAATAATTTTTTACTTTTTTATCTGTACAGAACAATAATATATATGTTTTATAAGAAATAAACAAAATTTATATATATATTTTCTGAAATAAACATTGAAAACAGCAGCTACATGCACATGCGTTTTTTTAAAGTAAACTTTAAAGTTAGTAAAATGAAATTGCACCTTGTGATCGGCCTGTATTTGTAGACTTATCTACTTATATTAAAAGAAAAACAGAAAACTAAATATTTGAAATTACGGTCTAAGTTTCAGTTCAATTTTATTTTTATAAAATTCGCTTCCAGAAATAGGAAAACTAATTTATTAGGTCCATAAATATTAAAATTTTCTAAAAACGATCAAATACATATACCGTGCTCTGTTCATTTCCTAGAAAGGCGTATCTGTCTCTCTTTGTCTGTTGCATTCATAATAGACCCGTATAACAAAGACGTTTTGTGACGTCATCAGCAGGCAGGCTCTAATTGGTCAGAAGTTACCAGACAACCGTTCTTTTTAGTAACCGTGGCTTGTGCCCACCTATTCCAAAAATCTTGGCGCCGCCGCTGGCCACCATGAAGTTATAATTAAATTAGCATCAATTATTGTTGCTTGTTACATTAGTAACTAAACTTTTAATTGCTTTTATCTTAAAAACTAAAGGACTTTTTACATTACCAAAATTTCATAATGTTGTATTATTTTATACACATATACATGACAAGCTGGGTGGTAATTTCGTTGTCATCCGATATATATAAACTTCTTTTTTCTGTTTCACCGATTAAATTTGTATCTTACGCTTCTCAAGACCTTAGCTTTGGATCTAAATATTAAATTAAAGAGCTTTTTAGCAAAGGGTATAAATTAACGGGAAAAATGCCATGATTCCTAATTTAGAGCTGTCGACCGTGGTGAATTATAGACACAAAAACTTCAACCGCGGTGAATTATGAACAAAAAGGTCCAACTGATTTTTTTAGGTAATCCTACGGATAATTTTTTAAGCCACATTTTGATAGAATGTTTCTCCAAAGTTAAAAAACATTTTACAAAATTACGAAATTATCCAAAAATATGTGTAGAGATCAGTGGCATATTGAAGATCTTGTTTTGACGGGGTCAGCCATGCACTATTGCGATATATCTATATAGGGAGGGAATTTTAAATAAAACGATGCTTATAACGACTCTAGTAATAAGATTTCTTTAAAACCCAAAAATATGTCCTCAAAGATTTTTTATGGGCCTTGCTTTTGTCATGGAAAAAAAATTGGGATCCCAAGGGGGCACAGTCTTAACCAACTTTTTTTGATTAGAGGATACCACTTGTCACGAAAAAGGAATTTGTCCATATATTTTTTTTACATCTGTCAAACCACAATGTTCCTTTTTTAGCATGGCGATTGTTGAAAATGTGCCCCATGATCTGTTAGCACAGACCAAATCGATGGTAAAACTCTTCCCTTACTCTTTCCAGAACTTCTGACGTGATTAAACATATCTCTGCCCGAATCCTTACCTTTAACTCTTCCAAATTTCTAGGTCTGCTGACATACACCTTTCTTTTAAAATCACCTCATAAATAAAAATCTAAGGGTGTAATATCCGGAGATTTGGGCGGCCATTCGATAAATACTTCCAGTCCGATTCACCTATTTGGAAATGAAACATTTAATAATTCTCTTACATTTCTTGCAAAGTTTTTAATACTAGAACTTAAAAGAATATTCCTTAATTATGGAAATCTAGACCAAAGGATATTTTTCCAGCAGGATGGAGCCCTTCCTTACTTTGCAAGAAATGTAAGAAAATTATTAAATGTTTCATTTCCAAATAGGTGGATTGGTCTGCGAGGATTTATAGAGTGGCCGCCCAAATCTCCGCATATTACACCCTTAGATTTTTATTTGTGATGCGATTTAATAAAAAATATATGTCACTAGATTTAGAAATCTGGAAGAGTTAAAGGCAAGGATTCGGGCAGAGATAAATTTAATCACTCTAGAAGTTTTGGAAAGATTAAGGGAAAAGTTCTACCATCGATTCATGGGACACATTTTCAACAATGGCTATGCTAAAAAAGTGACATTACAGTTTTAAAGTTATTGTTAATGCAATTGTTCCTTAAATTAGTTTTTAATAAATTTCTGACACATGGTTTGACAGATGTAAAAAAAATATATGGACAAATTCCTTTTTCAATAAGCTTTCCAAAACAGGGCCACAAGGGGTATCCTCTAATTTGAAAAAAAATGTTGGTTAGAGCTGCGCCCTAGTAGAGGGAGATAGAGAGTTTCACGCCAATTTCCTCACACCCTTCTGCGCATGCCCAGGCACTGTTTTTAAACAGGGCTTTTTTTAAACAGGGCTGTTTTTAAACAGGGGTTTTAAAACAGCTAAAACAGCCCTGTTGAAAAACAGCCCTGTTTAAAAACAACCCTGTTTAAAAACAGCCCTGTTTAAAAACAGCTAAAACAGCCCTGTTTAAAAACAGCCCTGTTTAAAAACAGCCCTGTTTAAAAAAAGCCCTGTTTAAAAACAGTGCCTGGGCATGCGCAGAAGGGTGTGAGGAAATTGGCGTGAAACTCTCTATCTCCCTCTACTCGCCCTCTCCTTGGTGTCCCAATTTTTTTTACATGACAAAAGCGAGGCCCATAAAAAATCTTTGAGATTTTAGAGAAACCTTATTTCCAGAGCCGCTATAAGTAGCGCTCCATTTAAAATTATCAACCTGTATAATATGTTTTATTAAAAATATAGTTGATACACGTAGTATTTTTTCGTTCCACGATCCACCCTGTATAATATATTTTCTCTTAAAAAAAAATGTACAGGGTGCCCCATAACTTATGGGCCGTAGAGTAACTGGAGATACTAGACATCAAACTAAGCCGATTATGTCATATAAGTTTTTTTTTAATAATTAAAATATTAATTTAAATATGTACTATGTTTTTTTATGCTTTGGGATGTTTAAAGGGAAATATCTCGAAAACCGTTAAAGATATTAAGATCAATCAAGTACACCTTTTTGACTCAGAAAATGCCCTTCTATACTATATATAATACAATACAAACTATAATTGAAAAACACCTAATATCACAGGTAAGAAAAAAAATCATAGATTTATGAAGCCTAGTGTATGCAACTAGCCCCTTTAGTTTGAAACTTAAAAATTTGTACAAATTCTTATTTCTTGCTCATAAAAACATAATATGGCCAACTTTCAATTCGATTCATTAATCCGTTTAAAAATTATGGCTTGTTTTCGAGAATAAACTTTTACCTTCAACACTCTGTATCTCTAGAACGAGCAACAATCCGAAAAAACTTATATGACCTAATTGGCTTAGTTTGATGTCTAGTATCTCCAGTTACTCTACGGTCCATAAGTTATGGGACACCCTGTATATTGCATTTTCATTGCAGGGACGTTGTGGTTTTAATAATACTGTTTGGATAAATTATATCTACCTATTTACCACAGAAAGACTTTGTTGATACGTACGTTGTATACGTACTGTCCCAATAGGAAAAAGAAGAAAAAAAATTAGTAGGGCAATAAGACCAATTTAAAAAGGTCAGTCCGTTTTATGTCATTCGATAGAAATGTAGGGTCTAGGACCAATAATAAATGTTTTTTTTCTTTTCAGCTCCTGACTTTGTTGGTTCAATGACTCAAGGCGACTTTGTATACTTTTTCTTCAGAGAAACAGCTGTCGAATACATCAATTGTGGAAAGGTATGTCCATTATTTTTTGCCACTTGCTGAAGAAAATAAAGAAATACTTATTACATTTCTTGACGAACAGCAAATATGCCCTGATTTTTTTGCGTTTGATTCAGTTATATACAGTGCCTGCGAAAAAGTCAGCACCATATGGAAAAGTTATTATTCGTGAGTTTGACAAGTCCAATCAATGCTGGTATCCGCAGAATCACCTGTTGAATTCCAATGAAAAACCATCTAGTTTGTTTTTGTTTAATTAGAAACCAAAAAATAGTTTAAAATATTTGACATATCTCATTTTCTTCAATCCGTAAATGTCATTTAAACATAAATGTAAATAACTTTTTCTTATGACATTTGCAGATATTCGGAGAAATAGTTATTTACATTACTAGATGCGAAAGTTAATTTTTTGGTGTGAGGAGGTTTTTGAATTGCCGAGGCGAAGCCGAGGTGATTTAATACCTCCGACCACCAAAAAAGGCTTTCGCATCGTGTAATGTACTAAAGTTTTTCTACTACTGTTCTCTGATCTATATATTCTAAATAATAAACTTTGATTTTGTTCAAATTAAAATGATAAAATAAGTTGTTTTTTTCCACCTGTAAAATAATCCATTTTTTTTTGTCCTGGCACCGAAAGTAATACTTTACATAGCTAGCAACGCTACTTTACATAGCTAGCAACGTATAATATTCAGGTAACTCGAATGTTTACTTTCGTTATCTGTCGTGTTGCTAGGGCCCGAAAGTTAATTTATTTATACAGAAGTAGAAAAATGAAATTTCGACGAAAATTTTAAATGACATTTTCGGATGGAAGCAAATGCGATATGTCAAATATTTTAAACTATTTTTTGGTTTCTAATTAAGCAAAGACCAACTAGAAAATTATTTTTTTTTAAACTTCACGAATACATTTTTTTCTATATGGTGCAGACTTTTCCGTGAGCACTGTATAGTCACATGATGGCCACACAGGCTTTGTTCAATTATACAGATAAAAAGTAAGGTGCCCTTGCTTTGTGCTAGTCTAATTTTACTTTTCCATACAATATGATCCTATTGGTACCATTTTAAAATTTACAGGCTTTAAGAGACGTCAGCTATCTACCTTTTGTTAATTACGTATGGATTCTATTTACAGTGAAATATTCTTGCATAAACCTTTTACTTAAGTTTATTTGTTACATTATTATAATGTAAACGCATGTCAATTAATTTTTTATTCTTGAATAAGCCAGAACCGCCTCCAAAGTAAAATTTTACTTAAACTGATAAAAAATACTATTTTATGACTTTTTTGCAGACGAGTTCAATTACTCTATTCAATTTTAACACCTTTTTGGAATCTCCCTATTTTTGGTAATTTAATCCTAATTTTTGATTCTGATCCTAATTTGTTACTTTGTCCAGTATTTTTTGTGACCTTACCGTTCCTACCCAAGATAACTGACTAAACAGAGAGACACGATAAGAGTCCTCGAAATGTCTGATATTAACTTACTTCAATGGACAGAAAGGAGGTCAAACCAACATCTTTTTTTTGTATTTTCTAAGGCCAAATTACGTACAGACATTAATGTTTTTTTTATTTCCTTATTTTTTTAAAAAGTTTGTCTCATTCTCCTATTGATTTGTTGGGTATTTAGATTTTATAAAATATGTTGGTTTATGGAACATCTTAAAATATTCTATACGTACAAGGGAACTTCATACACAAAGTTTATTGTTATTGGTAAGTTTACCGAAAACATGTATTATTACACACACAAAAAAGGTGTTTAATTTTTATGGTAAATTTTTTGTAATTTTAAGTGATATGTATTTAAATATTGAGTACAAAAAAAAACAAGTTAGTACCAGGAAAACTTTAAGAAGAAGTATTTAGGCATTCAGTACAACAAGTAATACCTTAAATTCACTATTTAGTATGAAAAGTTTGTACAGGGACATTATTTTAAGTGTCTCACCCGATTGGGTGGTAGGGAAGAAGCCAAATTTGATGTCAAAAAAAATCTATGTTTACAAATTTGACAGATACGACGCCATATTGAATTTTTTTAAATGGCAACCCTACCTTATAATAAGCCAGCTGCATTCGCCTATTGGTTCCAACATTAAAAATGTATAATTGTCAATATTTATTTTCAGCCGTTCTGGAGATACGAGGCTTCGAAGTTGGTGATTTTGTTATCATCGAATTAATAAAAGCTTTAAGATTAGAAACTCAATTTTTTCTGGAGATACGTAATTTCTTATGGCGGAGCCACCCATGCTATTGTCATATATGTCAGATGTCAAAATATGACAGTTACGACGCCATTTTGAATTTCTTTAAATGGCAACCCACATTTATAACTACACCAGTGTATTGCATTTCGCGATCTGATTTCAAATATATATAGTTGTCGATATTTATTTCCAACCCTTAAAGAAAAACGACCGTATCAAAAACTGCATCGTACGATTATGTCTTTTAAGTATCTCACCCCATTAAAAAATAGAAGCTTTGTGATTAAAAAATCAATTTTTTCTGAAGATACGTCATTTCTTATGGCGGAGCCACCCATGCTATTGTCATATATGTCAGATGTCAAAAAATGACGCCATTTTGAAATTTATTTTTTAATCACAAAGCTTCTATTTTTTAATGGGGTGAGATACTTAAAACACATAATCATAGGATGCAGTTTTTGATACGGTCGTATTTCGGTAAGGGTTGGAAATAAATATCGACAACTATATATTTTTGAAATCGGACCGCGAAATGCATTATATTGATGTAGTTATAAATGTGGGTTGCCATTTCAAGAAATTTAAAATGGCGTCGTAACTGTCATATTTTGACATCTGACATATATGACAATAGCATAGGTGGCTCCGCCATAAGAAATTACGTATCTCCAGAAAAAAATTAGTTTCTAATCTTAAAGCTTTTGTTAATTCGATGATAACAAAATCACCAACTTCGAAGCCTCGTATCTCCGGAACGGCTGAAAATAAATATTGACAATTATACATTTTTAATGTTGGAACAAATAGGCGAATGCAGCTGGCTTACTATAAGGTAGGGTTGCCATTTAAGAAAATCCAATATGGCGTCGTATCTGTCAAATTTGTAAACATGGATTTTTTTTGACATCAAATTTGGCTTCTTCACTAAAAGCTGTTAGGGAATACATAAGTGTTTTTTTATTGTGGTCGATAGCAAAGTCGCCAATCGGGTGAGACACTTAAAATAATGTCCCTGTACGTATTACGTATACGTATCAGTGGAGTGCATGCAATATAGGCAAAAAAGCATTGCCTACCCTGGAAACAATGAAACAAACGCCAACCAAAACTATTTCTTTATATTTAAGTTTTTATCTGTGTAATATCCAGAAATATTTCCGTGTATGTAGAGAACCAGGACCGAAAAGTTAATCGTATAACATTGAAGATCATTTCTACGAACGCATTCGTTGCCGATTATTCGTAAATTCGATCGCTTTATAAACATCCCGTATAAGAGTTTGAAAAGCATAGATTTCACATTATATTAGCCCCTTCTGGGAAAGCAAAAGCACTGCATTCATACAAGTGGAAGCGAGCGAGAGAGCCGGTAGGCAGTAAGCTAAAAAGAGAACAAATACACGTGACTTGCAACCTGAGCCTCCGCCAGCCATCCGCTCGTGATTGTAAAATGCATTGGTGCTAATCTTCAAGTTTTGTCGTGGTTTCGAAAAATACTACGCGTTCTCAATATAAAACATGAAACATGTCCCTATATAGTTTAATAATTAGATTAGTTAAGATCCTAATTAGTATCTTATATTATAATTTACATAATAATTTACTTGGGGTTCAATCAAGTGGATGATAGATTAAAATCTGAATATAAAACGAATGTGGATAAAATTTATTCATAATAATAATATTAGATTTTCTCCCTGTGTTTGCTTTTGCTATAAACACCGCACGTCGCCGTCGGTTGTCGAAAAAAAAATGGAGAAGTCAACATGTTCACGTACATGTAATTGAGAAAGTGAAAGCTGAGTATGGTGAGGTTCTGAAGGTTGCTCGACAACAAACCTATGTAAATAAAATTGAAAATGCTGAAAACAAAAGTAAGTGTGTATGGCAGATTGTTAATAGTCTTAATAACAAAAACAATGGTAGGAAAGAAATACAGATTGAGGGCAAGCCTCAGGAAATTGCTAATCAATTAAACGACTTCTTTAAAAATTCTGCAACTAACATTAAAATTAACTCTAACGGTAAAGTCCCTAATAATATTAAGCATAATAAGAATTCGATTTTTATAGAACCTGTCACACATCACGAAATCTTAAAAATTATAAAAAATCTAAAAAACAAAATGAGCAGTGGATATGACGAAATTCCAATTTCGTTAGTAAAGTACTGTATGTATGAGCTCGCAGAGCCCCTAACATATATGATAAACAATTCGCTGGAGTATGGTGTATTTCCAGATCAACTCAAAGTTGCCCTGGTAAAACCAGTCCCAAAAAAGGGGGATCCTACTAGGATGGAGAACCATAGACCAATAAGCTTACTGCCGTCTCTATCAAAAATCTTTGAAGCAGCAATGTGCAATAGAATAGTAAACTATTTTGCAACTAATAATCTTTTTAATAAAGCACAACGTGGTTTTTTGAAGGGTAAATGTATTGAAACAGCAGTGTTTGAATTCATACAAAGCGTTATTGATGGCTTGGAAGATGGCAAGTGTACGTCAGGAGCTTTCCTAGACCTCTCCAAGGCATATGATTGTATAGAGCACAAGATCTTGTTAGAAAAACTCAAAGCTTACGGTGTTAGAGGTCATGCGTTACAATGGTTTGAATCTTATCTCACAAATAGAAGTCAGCAAGTTGAGTTAACTTATAATGGCACTAAATACTACTCGGAACTTAGTTGCATTCATGTGGGAATTCCGCAAGGGAGTGTCATAGGCCCCCTTCTGTTTATTATTTTCATTAATGACATATCCCATACAATGAATTCTGATCTCTGTACCCTAATAAACTATGCTGATGACACCAATCTAGTTCTCAAAGCTAGGTGTATCTCTGAGCTTACCGAAAAATCTAGTAATGTCTTGACCCAAATGGAGACATGGTTTGGGCAAAACGGACTGGTTTTAAATAGGGCCAAATCTAATTTTATAGTTTTTGACTCAAAAATCAAATCTCAATATGTGAATGAACCACAGATCGTTAATTTTGACATTAAATTAGAGGAATCCACGAAATTCCTGGGTATAGTTATAGATGAAACCCTTAATTGGGGTAGGGAGATCGAATATGTGAGCGGTAGGTTGTCTTCCGCTACATACGCCCTGCGTGTGATGGGGAGATACCTTGCCCCACATGCACTCAGGTCGGTCTATTATGCATACTTTTATTCAATTCTAAGATTCGGAATTATATTCTGGGGTTCTGGTGTGGGTGCTGAAAGACCATTTATCATCCAGAAACGAGCAGTGAGAATCCTAATGGGCATGTCAAGTAATGAAACATGCAGGACACGATTTAAACAACTAAATATACTTACTGCAAGTGCTGTTTACATTTATGAAACGTTGTTGTTCTTCTATAAACATAAAGAATATTATGAACCTTTTCGCAAGGCCCATAATCGATATGATACAAGAACATCCAACTATAATATACCATGTCATAGACTGTCTCTCTTCAAGAGATCTCCGCTTTACAACGGAATAATTTTTTACAATAACATTCCAGACAACATTAAGCCTCTTTTGCACCAAAATTTTGTAAGTTATAAGAAAGCAATCTTAAAATATCTAGTTAACTTGGAACCATATAGTGTTGCGGAATTTCTGAGCCCATGAAGGGTCAGGCTCCGCTACGAGTGATCGATGCACACATGTACGGGGAACTGCGATAGTTTTAATATGTTGATTTTAATATGTTACTGTAATAATGCGTCCCCTCACTTTTAAATGTATTAAGTGGTATGTATTTTTGTATTATGTCATTTTTATATTTTATATTATGTCATTTGATAAGTTTCCAACAAACACTTTTCTTTTAGTTTGATTTATTTGGATATTTGTATATCTGACGCATAACCATTATATTTATATTTATTCTGGTAATATAGAAATTTTTGAATTTGAATTTGAATTTGAATTTGAATTTGAGGTAATGGCGATATCAACTGTGTTGAAAATTTTTAATGTCAATTGTTTAAAAATTACATTTTGGCCTACCTTATTCTAAATGGGTTTGCACGCCCGCTGATACGTATACGTATTTATATTTTAAATACTTATTACTTAAATGTTGACTTGATTTTGAAATGAAGTACCAGTAGACTTTAGAAGATTTATTTTTAATAATACTTAAATAGGTACTTCAATCTCTCTGCTAGTTGCTGAGATTAATGATGGCAGAGTTTTAAATTTTTATTTTAGAGCAAAAATACATTTTTGAAAGAGTTGAACTGATGCAGGAACTAAAGTCCACCTTTCCCAATATTCTTACGTTGCTTGAAATTTACTTTTCTTTGGCTATTTGCAATGCAGGAGGCGAACGCTCGTTCTCTGCTTTAAAAAGAATAAAAAAATATTTAAGATCCTTAATTGGCCCAGAAAGACTCGATGCTCTTTCTTTAATACGTATAGAAGGTTTAACGCCAGACAAATTGAACTGCAACTTATTAATTGACCAGTTGACAAAAGTGACGTCTAGTAAGAAACACATTTGATTATTGTTTAGAGTTTTCAATATTGTTAACCATATACAGGGTGTCCCATAACTTATGGGTCGTAGAGTAACTGGGATACTAGACATCAAACTAAGCCGATTAAGTCATATAAGTTTTTTCGGATTGTTACTCGTTCTAGAGATACAGGGTGTTGAAAGTAAAAGTTTATTCTCGAAAATAAGCTATAATTTCAAAACGGTTTAATGAATCGAATTGAAAGTTGGCAATATTATGTTTTTATGAGCAAGAAATAAGGAGTTTGTAGAAATTTTCATAAATCTATGATTTTTTTCTTACCTGTGATATTAGGTGTTTTTCAATTATAGTTTCTTAAAGAAGGGCATTTTCTGAGTCAAAAAGGTGTACTTGATTGATCTTAATATCTTTAACGGTTTTCAAGATATTTCCGTTTTAACATCCCAAAGCATAAAAAAAACATAGTACATAATTAAATTAATATTTTAATTATCAAAAAAAACTTATATGACATAATCGGCTTAGTTTGATGTCTAGTATCTCCAGTTACTCTACGGCCCATAAGTTATGGGACACCATGTATATTTTTACGATGACCATATCTTTTTTCGATTTGAATTTGTACCCTGATTCGTTGCTAAAACGATCCGGTCTGTGGGCGGAAGGCCTTACTTGATATTTATTTTTATTGTACCTATTTTACTGCCATCAAAAAAGATAATAAAGGCAACAATATTCCCAATAGCTCTGAAAAGTGTCAACCCTACTTTAACGGCTCTTTTTTGTCATTTCAGGCAGTGTATTCTCGTGTGGCTCGCGTCTGCAAAAACGACAGAGGGGGTCCGCACCGATTCAGGAACCGATGGACTTCCTTCCTGAAATCCCGACTAAACTGTTCGGTCACTGGGGAATTTCCGTTCTACTTTAACGAAATACGTGAGTATATTGTTAAGTTGTTCGAGTTGCAGATAGTCGATATTGGCTTAAGTAAAAAAAAATTACCAGGGTCTTAAAAGAAGGGTTTTTCGATTATTACTACAGTCAATAAGAAAAAAACTGTACATTTGTGGAAAGAACTCGAAATTCAAATTGCATATTTTAGGGTGTATCGAGGTAATTTATAACTTAATTTGCGGAACTGAAAAGTCGGTGGTTTGTACACACTTTTTGTATAAGACTGTTTGCCGCACCATGCGTATTTATATGTATATACAGGGTGCTACAAATTCGTGTGCGTACAAGGGGATCTCGAAGACGGTAAGAGATGCGAAGATGGTTAAATTGAGGCAAAGTTGCGTATTTTGGGGCTTAATAATTTGGTGACAAAAAAATAGTAATTATTCCGAATACCTTCGGAGATTTTGCGCCTTCATTTTTGACTTGGGAAAAAACAAAAAACACTTTCTTATAGCCGTTCTTTATGTTCTACAAGTTGGCGTTTTTAGTTTTCAAATTCGACGTTTCGTTCTTTAGATAGCAACCTCAAGTCAATTTTTTTAAATACGGACCTGGAACTTGTAAAACATTTTTAGGGACTTCTACGCTTTAGAAATTTAATACAATTTAAAATTTTAACTTTTTGTCATCAAATATCACATCATCAGTATTTCAAATTATTCTTTCCTTACCATTACGGCCCTGGCAATTATTTTAGAATAACCGAAATATTAAAATTACTTTACAGGAAGTTATGGTGTTCAGGCCGTTTTATTTCAACAAGAGTTACCGTAACAATACTCTAGGAAGTTAGTTTCTAAGGCCTGAGAAGTGATTTTATTTTTTATTAATATATTATTTATTTTATTAATATAATATCTTAAGTCCTATGATTTTTGCCTTAGACTTAGACCGAAATACTGTAATTCAGAATAAAAGTGATACTCCCGAGTAAAGAAAAAGTAACTGGAGTTCTAGTCCAATTATGTTACTGTAATCCGCTGAAGTTTGTTTCAAAAACAATTTAAATTTTTTTTTACTGTTTATACGGTCTGATAATGCCAGTTTCTGGCGAAACATGTAACAAAAATAAACACAGAAAAATATTTGAGTTCAAGACTTTTGGTCTTTTCTCTTAAAAAAATATCAAATATCGGGTCTTTTTGAGTAAAAATGGGCGGATTTTTCAAATCAGAAATCTTTTTTTTAGTTTGGACCGTAATGACATAAACAAATAACTTGAAAAAATGTGTTATTAGATTACAAAACGTTAAAATTTCAAAAACTTTAAATTGTACTAAATTTGTAAAGCTTAAAAATCCCTAAAACCATATTTAAAATTCCGGGTCCGTATTTAAAACCTTTAACTTAAGGTTGGTATTTAAAGAACGAAACGTTAAATTTGAAAACTAATAACGCCATTTTGTAGAACATAAAGGGCGGCTATGAAAAAGTATTTTTTGTTTTTTTTGCCAAGTCAAAAATAAAGGCGCAATAATTAAAAACCAAAAATAGAAATTTCGGTTTTTTCAGATATCTCCGAAAGCATTCGGAATATTAACAATTTTCTTTTACTAAATTATTAAGCCCCAAAATACGCAACTTTGCCTCAATTTAACCATCTTCGTATCTCTTACCGTTTTCGAGATCCCCTTGTACGCACACGAATTTGTAGCACCCTGTATATATCAGTTATTTTTGTAGAGCAGTATTCGATGAAGGTGTATAATATTAACCATTTGTATAAATATTGGTTTTTAACTGACAGCACTGTATGTCCAGACTCCAACAAATACGTATTTGTAATTCGCCTAGTTATTTTCCTTATTAGGTCATATGTAAATTTGGGATTATCTGTCAAGTATAACTGCTATTATGTCAACAATTATACTAATGGTTAATATTATACATATACAAGTATCTTCAGTCGTCTGCAGGTAATTACTAAATAGGATTTTCTTTGTTTGATCGTTAATTTTCGGACCCGGAAAAAGTTATACTATAGGAACTAGATACCATTTAATTTTTTTTTATTATTCGGTACCACTTATTAGGACTACACTGTAGATTGTAAAATATTTTAAGATTATGCATAAACTCTTTAACTTATGTATGACACTTTTTTTCCTATCTTTGATAGTTTAGATGCTATCGAAGCCAGATATATTACTGACACACCATGTAGATACGACTAAGCGATGTGAGAAACTGTTTTAATATTACCCTATGGGAAGTTTATGTATGATTTTGTTTTTGTACTCAGTGTGTAGAACATTTGAAAATGAACATTTTCAAGTATTTTGGAAATCCTATGTATCGCAGTAGAAACTACCCACATGAAATAAATTAATGTTGACATTACCAAAAGTTAAAAATTACGATGAGACACTATTAACATCACAATTATTTAAAGAGAAAATATGGCTAACTGTCGATGAAATCACCAATACCAGACTGACTCACCAGTGTCCCAAATATGTTAGTACGAATACTAAGTACACCTGGTTCTTCTCTTCCATATCTTTTATATACTGAAGGTTTACAGCAAACTAACGCTGAAAGTATGGTAAATCTTTTAAAGATAATTTCGTATAACTCATCTCCAAATGTTTATGTTAGTAAGCAATGGAGCTGCATATAGGTATGTAAGTTGGCCTAACCTCCCACACGCATATTATATGTTTACTTCATGCCTGTCATCTCTTAGCAGAGACAAGTCGAAATTCTTATCCAACCGTTGACAAGTTAATATCCGAAACAAAAAAAGTATTTTTAAAATGACCCAAAATAATTCGCCTATTTACTTACGTCTATACAAAAATGCCACTACCACCTCAGTCCGTTTTGTCACGATGGACCAATTTTGTGACACAATAATTATTGTTTCAAAATAATTCACGAAGTTTTCTCAATTATTTTGTTAGATAAAAGATCCGCGTGGCCATTAAAGCTGGAATGCTGCTATAAATTAAACTTTAAAACTAGCTCCTAATTTTATATCCTCTCTCCGATCTTTTTTAACTGGATTATTGATTTAGCCGGCGTCTCAATCCTCGCCGCTAAAACTTTAATCTTCAACGAACGCTTTTTCAGTTTTCAGCTTGGATTGCATTTAAAAGTAATATTATATGAAATGAAAGATACATTTGCTGTATATCTTATAAGGGAAATGTAAAATGTTCATACAGGGTAAGCACCCGATGATGTTGGGATATGTTATATATTATTTTTTTAGATCTATATAAGATATGAGGAAGAGAAACCTCCTTCTACTCCATTTTATTAACACGTTGACTACTGACGACTATACTACCGGGTGGTGTATCCTGGTTGGAAACATAGAAAATCCCATGCAAGTTTTAGACTGTCCAAATATTTGCTTCCCTAATGACTTTAGAGCGGAGTTTGTAGGGAAACTTTTTAAGGGTCTCTGTGGTGGTAAGTGCTCATGCGGAGTTTGAACAATTTTGGACAACTCGATCTTAACTTATTTGAATAGAATTGCGGTTGGTTTTTCATTGAAATTCCACAGGTGATGCTGCACACCAGCATTGATTGGACTTGTCAACCTGTAATTTGTCATTGTCAAATGTAATTTAAAAGTATTAGATTTTTTACTAGTAATAATTTTTTACCAAGTAATTATTATGAGTTACACAATAGAAGAAAGAGTCTTAGTATTGTATCTGATATGTTTTCCGTTTATTTCCCTGATAGACCCATTTCTACCAAGTCTGCAATACAAAAATGTATTACTAAGTTTGAGGCGAAAGTATTTGTTATAGACAACTGCAATTGCACAGCACAGAATCATGAGAGAGCTGAAGAAAACAATGATAGAGATCCTAATATTTTACTTTACGTCGAAGAATATTCTAAATGATTGCACAGTTTTCTTAAAATACACTTAAGTATTAGTTTTTTTTTTAACAATTGTTTATTTTTAAACACCCTCCTATTTTCTTTCCCTTTTAGCAATTCTTGATGATTTTAGTACTATTTAATAGGTTTTATTGTAAGTAAAATAATTAGTTTTCTACTAAAATATCCGTTGTGATAATAATGTTCGGTTTATTTGAAAATATTAGTTAAATCCAGTGTAACATGTATCTGTTGACGATTTTTAAACAGCTTACCGTTTGCAAATTATATTTGACAATGACAAATTACAGGTTGACAAGTCCAATCAATGTTGGTGTCTGCAGCATCACTTGTTGAATTAAAATAAAAAACCAACCGCAATCCTATTCAAATAAGTTAAGATCGGGTTGTCCAAAATTGTTCAATTTGCGTTTGTGTACTCACCACATAGAGACCCTTAAAAGTCTCCCTACATCCCCGCTCTAAAGTCAACAGGGGAGCAAACATTTGGACAGTCTAAAACGTGCATGGGATTTTCTATGTTTCCAACCACGATGCACCACCCGGTATATTCAAAATCAAGTAAATGTAAGTAATCACCGGCGCGTGACACGGAAAAATCTGCAAAGGGAGTGGTCAGTTAACAAATTGACAGGTTGCGACATGGTTCGATTTTAGTGCTACTTTAGTGAATTTGTGTGTGCACTCACTCAAGAAGTTAGAAAACCGTACTATAAAGCACGCTGCCAGAAAGAATTCTTCATAGTTTGTACCATATATATTAGTTACAACAATCTGTATCCAATATATACAGATATAATGATAGAAAAGTATGTTACAGTAGTTAGGTGATTTTCTAAATTTGGTAACCAATTAAAAAACTCTTTACCCCTGTCACATTGAATAATTTAAGGAATGTTACTCACTCGACACTGCATATGAATAATTTTGATACTTTCTGTCTTAAATAATAATATCGGGATACATTAAGATTTTAAACAATAATTAACTAACCCAGTACCACCAAAGCTTTGACTGTGACTTAAAAGACATTGTCAGAAATGATTTGTCCCACAGAGTGGTCCGGTTAGCTTAATTCGTAATTTATTCATCAGACAACTTCGACTATGAGTAAATTTTGTCTACCAATATCTTTTATGTCAGTCAAAGTTGCCTGGTTAGTTAATTATTGTTTAAAGCCTTTGTTTTTTTTTTTTATGATAAAACACCTGCACTGTAGGAAAAATCCTTTAAGGCGCTCTGGGAGCGGTGCGAGTGCGAAAAAAGCGATTAACGTTGGTCTTGAAACGTTGAAGATTGTATTCATTGGGAAACACGACCTCAGGAAGATCATTCCACAAAGATGACGTTCTCCAGATGAAAGAATTCTTGAACAATGAAGTTCGAGGAATACTAAGCTGAACAACATATGGATGAGCGGCAGCGGTTCGCCGTGTATTTCTGTTTTGCATTGCTCTAGGTGGAATCAAGTGGGCAATGTCAGTCGAACACCTGCCATGGAAATATCTGTAAAAGAGAGCCAAATCACCAACCTGTCTTCGATGCTCCAGGCTATCGAGGGTCTTGGTCAGCTCGGGGTCGCCGATCAGACGAACGGCTCTCCTTTGAATGGAATCCAGTAGCCGAAGTGTGTGCTTGGGTGCAGAGCTCCAGACATGAGAGCAATATTCTAATGATGGTCGAATCTGGGCTTTGTAGAGTGTCTAAAGTTGATGAGGTGTGTACAACCTTTTGGTGCGGAAAAGTACACCTTTTTTTTCTGTGCAGCTGCCTTGGCAATTGCGGCAACGTGATCATGCCAAGACATATTACCTCCCAGATTGACCCCCAGCAAATTAATAGACGGTTCCAGGGGAATTGCGTGTCCTGCCATGACTATATCCGGTTCTGCAATGTTAACCTTTTTGGAGAAGACTGCTGCCTGGGTTTTCTTAGCATTAAATTCGACTTGGTTACTGTCACCCCAAGCCAAAATTTCTTCCAGGTCATTGTTGAGGCGCAATACTTCATGCTGCCTGCGAAGATGTGCGTCGGCAGCGGATGTTTGGGGAGTCAAGGTAAAAGATGAGACAAGTGTGCTGTCATCAGCAAAGCTATAAATTGGATTTTGGGTTTTCACCAGAAGGTCGTTAATATACAGTAAAAAGAGGGTAGGCGACAATATGGACCCTTGAGGAACACCGGCATTGATGGTGAAGGTGTCTGAGAGAAACCCGTCAATCGCCACTTGCAGAGAACGGTTCTTAAGGAAGCTGGTTAACCATAAACAAAATCCATTTGGCATACCGTAGGATCGCAATTTACTTAGAAGTCCATCATGCCAAACACGATCAAAAGCCCTAGAGATGTCCAGTGCAACAGCCCGGGATTCTCCATGATGTTCGATGGTGTTGCTCCAAAGATGGGTGACATATGCCAGAAGGTCACCTGTTGATCTGGACTTACGAAAACCGTATTGATGGTCGCTGATAATGTTAAGCCCTTCCAGATACTTTAGGAGTTGTTGGTTGGTTGTTGTTTGTGTAATAAACAGTTGTACCTACTGGAAAATTTAATTAGCATTTTTTATTTGTCAGTTTTTGCCGTTGTCAAAAGCATTAAAATATGATGACTACTCAATACCACAAACGCATGTATATTTATTTTGTTTAATAAACCCAACTTTTTATATTTAATAATAAAAATCATATTGGTTTTATTAGTTTCCAAACTTTACATGGCGAAATTTCCAAGTTCGGAATAATAAAATATCATTTCATATTTCTATATAGAAGCCGGGTCTTGATTTTTCCTCTAAACTTCGGTTGAGAAACCCCGTCCTGGCCTTGCAAGTTTTATAATCTTTTTCGCCAAACTTTTATTACTTTGGTCTAATATTTGGCTTTTTTCTAAAGGGTAGTTTATAAGTTTTTTTTTATTATTCCAAGCAAAGTAAAAGTTAAATAGAATATTACTTGCTAAGTGTTTGAGTTTAATAAAGCGTGTCTTGCCTACGGTTCTTAGGGGAAACAATTTTTAATTTTCCTTTTATTAGAAAAAGTAAATAATAAATGATCTTGCTATAAAGTTCCTAAAAGAGTTTTAAGTAAATACTTTTTCTTCGTTGAAAAAATTCATTATATCATATACCTGGTCAAACCCAAGCACGAACCACAATTGGGAAACCCTCCAAAAAGCTATCAACTGGAATGTTGCTTTTAACGCGCACCCAGCTAAAGTGGTCGGGCTACTAATAGGCGACTGCCACTTAAGAAAACACCTACGTCGAATAGGAATTTACAATGGTCCCATTGAATGCAGACTTTGCGGCGAAGAGGACGAAACCGCCTCACATATCATATACACACAGGGTCCTGCACCTCACCTTCCGTCTTCTATATCTCACTTATTAATTAAGTTAGGATTTTGATATTTTGCAGACTTTACCTGTATCCTAGGGCGCATTTCAGGAAAATATTTTTGTTTATACAGGGTGTTCCAAAAAAGTGTGACGTCATAAGGATATGTTTTTTTAGATTACATGCCATATATTTTCTTACTTATTTGGATGCATCTTGTAGTTGCCTACATACCCCTAAAATGTTAATGAAATCGGTTCAGTTTTATAGGCGAAAAAAAATAAAAACTAAGAAAAATCAGTTTTGCACCACTGGTTTTAAAAATTATTAAGAAATAAAAATATTGCCTCGTTATTAAAATTCCACAAAGGTACTTAATAAATAAGGTCCTAAAATCTCGTTAACCAAGTTTGATTAATACGAATTGTACAGGGTGTCCAAAATTTAGTGTCAAACTTTGCAAACTTTAAAGCAATTTATTTTTCTTATTTCAAATTGAAACCCCTCTATATTATTATGTCATTCGATGCAGAATTAAAATTCAAACATTTGTTCTAATTACAACCCTATCGCAATTTCTAACGCATTAAGACTTATTTACAGAAAACTCGTTTTATCAACCTTTCCACCAGTCATTATTATATAATAAATATCAAAAGTGGCGTTGAAAAACAATTTATTGATATCAAAGTTTATTGAAGTGACAATAGCCCATTTTGACTTTAGTTATTTTATAGTTTTAAATATTGTTAGATTAGTATTAATTATTTAAGCTATAATATTTTTTGTGATGGAATACAACCAAGAAGAGATCGTAGATATGATTTTCATATTAGGAGCATACTAAAAGCATTTTTATTCGTCCTTTTATTAAACTTTAATATCAATAAATTGTTTTTCAAAGCCACCTATGATATTTATTATATAATAATGACTGGTGGAATAGTTGATAAAATAAGTTTGCTGCAAATAAGTCTTAATGCGTTAGAAATTGCGATAGGGTTGTAATTAGAACAAATGTTTGAATTTTAATTCTGCATCGAATGATATAATAATATACAGGGGTTCCAATTTGAAATAAGAAAAATAAATTGCTTTAAAGTTTGCAAAGTTTGACACTAAACTTTGGACACCCTGTACAATTCGTATTAATCAAACTTGGTTAACGAAACTGTGAGACCTTATTTATTAAGTACCTTTGTATAATTTTATTAACAAGACATTATTTTTAATTTTTATTAATTTTTAAAACCAGTGGTGCAAAACTCATTTTTTTTAGTTTTTATTTTTTTTCGCCTATAATACTGAACCGATTTCATTAAAATTTTAGGGGTATGTAGGCAACTACAAGATGCATCCAAATAAGTAAGAAAATATATGGCATGTAATCTAAAGAAACATATCCTTATGACGTCACACTTTTTGGGAACACCCTGTATAAACATAAATATTTTGCTGAAATGCACCCTAGGATACAGGTAAAGCTTGCAAAACGTCATAATCCTAACTTAATTAATAAGTGAGCTACAGAAGACGGCAGGTGAGGCGCAGGACCCTGTATAACTGCGAAGCACTGACTTGAAGAATATTCAAAATCTTCAAAGTAATCCAATGTGGGGAGAACCTTTCGCATGATAAACTTGGTAGAAATTTACTGAACCTTATAAAAGGAACAAATATTTTCTTACAAGATAGGGGAGCACAATAAGCCACTAGGCTGCAGTGCAGGAAGCTTGGGCCGCATGCTCGACCCCCGCCTTGAACCAACCATTATATCATGAGCCAAGAGTTTTTCTTAAACCAAAAGTGGATTTATTGGCCCAAGAATGTTTATTCTTGACTTGAAATCGGATTTCTCTTGGCCAATAATGTACAATTAGTGATTTCGCTAATATTAACGATACAGAATCATTTAAATTAGCAAACCAGAATACTGCTTACCCTGATTGAAAACATCTAAAAGAAAAAAATTAGCATCGCATTTTCTAGCCCTACAATTTCTCTACACTCATTGAATGAATTATTGCTTATAATTAACATTTTTAATTTTTACATGGCTGTTTTATCCAACTATCAAAATAGTCGTCGTTTTTTCTGTTTAATTTTTTAAGAACTACAATTACACTAACTTTTGGATTATTTAGAAACATAATTTTTCCAGAAACCAACCCAAGTATCCGCGACTCGGCATGCTGGTCACCACACTACTGCAGTTTCTTGAGTGACGTAATATAATAAATATGGAAAAACAAAATTTTCTAGGGCCTAGATCTATCTTTCTTATTTAATTTTTGTACGTTTTGCCGAATCTTACAATTTTCCAATATTTCGTCAACTAATTTCATGAGGTAACCATTTTTGTTGAGGTCAATCTTAATGTGGTCAGTTTCTTTTTTAAGGACTTTATTCGAGTTACAGATAATAATTACTTATTTAGTATTCGCCTGAAGACGACTAGAGATAGTTACCAGTTGAAACTATTTGGTTTAAAAACAAATAAAGACAATGCAATCATTTAAGAAACATCATTATCTCCAACCTTTAAACAGATATCTGAATGTACTTTTCGATAAATTAGGTTTTGTTCTGTATTTGTAGACATATTTCAAGAATCTATTACATAATGTAACAACGCTAGGTAATTTTTAAATTTATAGAACAAGCGTTCAAGTACAATAGCTACTGATGGATACCTTTCCGAGAAATCCAGACTAACTCTACAGTTACACCGGGGAATTTTCGTGCTACTTTAAGACGATACGTGACCGAAATGTTGATGCTTTGTCTTATTAAATAACCATTACCCCATGTAATGTCGGGCCCATTCAAATATTACCCGAAAAATTTATGAGTTTCGTGAATTTGAGAACGGAATAAGAATGGCCAGTTTAGAGGTTTTTTCGGTGACAAGACAAAAAGTCTTAGACCTCTAGTGGTTAATATTTATTTATGTTTCAGTGGTGTTCTTTATTATTACACTGAGAGTAGACAATATACAGGGTGATTCCTAAGTTGATACTTCTTTTTTAGCTGCATATAGATGGCAATAAAATAAACAACATTTTTAAATACCTTTTTTCAAAAAACCCAAAAATAAAGTACTTACATTCATTTATTACACTACAAATCAAATACGGTTCTGCCTAACTTGCCTGTTGAATAACATTAGGAAAACTTCTGGGTGTAGAGAAGAAACATCCGCACTTTTACGATACTCACAATAAATTAGCACCATAATTAGTTCAATGTTTTCAAATTTTACCATTTTCACCAATTTATTAAAATTAATTTGCTTCAGAAATCCATACCGCGCCGCGAATTGCCAAAATAAATAACTGACGACCGATCGGTAAAATGCATGACTCACATACAAAAAAAAAGGAGAAAAACAAAAGGGCTACGTTTTGATTACCAGGCCCGCACTTAGATTTTTTACTTCTGTAACTCGGCTATTTTTAAGTTTTTTTAAAAAGGTATTTAAAATTTTTTTTAAATTTTAATGCCTTCTATACACAGCTTAAAAAGAAATATCAACTTAGGAATCACCTTGTATAAACTCCTGGACAAAATTAACACAACATCTTCATTTTAATACATTTGCAAAAGATTTTATGCTATGCTTTGTACAGTTATCACAGTGAATCTTTACTCGTACGTCATTGTTCAACGATTCAGCGACAACGTAATTTACAACTCCCCGTCTATATTTATTATAATAAAGGTAAATAAAAACATAATCCAACAACTTCCGGGCACTATTCTTTGGCGCAATACGTCGATGCCAATGAAACGTGCTAAACAGAGAAAAATTGTAGGAAGAGTTATGAAATTTGAACTATTTAATTTTATTATTATTTTTTAAAGTTTGACCACTGACGTGATCGTTTTTTTTTAAATTGTCATTATGTCTCCGAAATGCATTTGTTCATAAAAAACAGCTATTCTAAAACAAAAATACACAATGCAGAAAAGTGTTTGCAAATTTTGGCTAGTTTAGGTCCTGATAGTTCGATGATTGATATAATTATAAAAATAAAGTCTATTAATCAAAGTTAAAGAAAAGGTGTTGAATTACATACCTTTAGCAAAATGACGATTTTCTTTTTCATGGACAATTGTCATATTTCGGTTTTCTTGCTCCTCGTGGTAAGTATTTTCTTTCTTAAATCGACTGAATAACACTTTTCAATGACTTAGTATATTATATTGTCTTCGGCGTTCGTAAATTTAAATTTTTCAGCTTGATTTTTTAACCGCACCAAAATGTCTTGAATTTTTTCTCCAGATTCTTGTTTTAACTCATATACTTTGCTTTGTTTTGGTGCAAAGTATTCTTCTAGCTTTTCCAAAGCTATTTTGTACACATCTGTGTCTTTCTCATCAGCCTGAACATGGGCACCAGGTAGATTATAATAAATTTTATGTATTCTTATTCCTCCTACATGTAATAATGTTGTTCGTTTTTTTTACGGGGCTCTTAATATTGGCTGGATCAAGATACATTTCCAACGCTCTTTTCCATCTTTCTTATTTTACCACTACCGAGCCGACTTCACCATCGCCGTCAAAATGCTCTAATGCCGTTAGGTGTAACATGGTTAGGCACTATATTAAAAAAATATACCTACCTATGTAGGTATGTTACTTTACGTTATTTCTTTAATTTTAATCAATGTATTCATTCATTGAATGCCATGTATTCACATTCATGGCCTTAAATTTTAACCGATGTATCTCAATTTCTAATTTAACAATACTGAAACAACGTTATGCGGACAAGAGATCCCTAATACTCAGATGTTTAAAACTTTTTTATGGAAATTCTCTTACTGAAAGATTATTGCTTTATCCATATAATTAATAATATTTAGATGGGGTGTTTTAGCGAATACACCTTATATTATTGCTTATTTAAATTTATAGATTAAACTTCTTTTTTTTTGTTTATGTGTCATGCAGTTTAAAACGAATAACGCAGGTCATTATTGCGAACACACATCATACGAGAGGTAAACTGTTTGATTATAATTTTCCAAAACACTCTTTAACATTGACGGAGCAAGGCTGTTACTATGCTGCCATTACCTTTTTTTAAATATTTTGCCACAGCATATAAAGTGTATAAATAATTTCAAAAAGAAATATTTATTATGTTTATTTTAATAATATTGAACCTTATAACGATTCAGTTATATCTTGATTATAAAAACAAAATTTGTGATTACATATAACACATATAGAAATTAACTGTCTTTTGCCATTTATTGTTTTGTAGGATTTATAACCACTATTTTTGTAATATTTTTTTTTTGACGTATTTCAAACTTTGTAAATTTTACAAATTTGTTTTGACATAAATGCTTATGTATCTAGGTTTACTATTTTTAAAAATTTCTACCTTTATCCTCGTCGCCAATTTGTAGTATCCTTATATATATCACTATCGCTATTTGGATCACTTCTAATATAATAATAACAACGTTCTTATGCAGACGATGCTCACTGGTTCTCGGTCGTATATTGACTGACTCTCTCGTTCAGTCGTTATGCAATGCAGGGAAACAGTGTCTTAGTCATCTTTATTTATATCTGTTTACTATTCAATTTATGTAATACACTACAATTCCTAAAGTCATTTTATGAAGAAAAGTTCATATAAACATATGTCCTAAACGGCTTAAATTTTTTGCTACAGGGTGTTGAATTATTTTTTTTTTGTAATATCTCCGAAAATACATTAAATAATATTTTCAATTTTCGCATGTGTTAATAGGACATAAAGCCACATGTTTTAGTTATAAAAGTTATTTTTTTGTCGCATCAGTGGCGTCCCAAAAGTACTTTCGGAGATATTACAAAAAACGCAATAAAAAAAATAAAATTCAACACCTTGTAACAAAAAATTTAAGGCGTTTAGGATATATGTTTATATGAACTTTTCTTCATAAAATGACACCCTAAAATATTAGCACGTCATTACAGAACACCCTGTATAAAGAATCATTCTCTATTTATTTATTGTCAACTTATTGCACCCAAACAAGACGTATTTAAGACAAAGAATTTTAGTTTCGATTAAGCAAAAATTGTTCAAACAAATATTTTAGGATATTTTTCTCCTCGATTTTTCAGTGTGGTACAACCACATAAACTCAATAAACAAATTATTATGGGCTTTAGAAGAACAATTTAATTGCGAGTCAGTGATTAGAGGATGTAAAAAATATTGAATTACATTTTCCGAAAATCTCTTCTATTATACGTCCTGACAGGAACTGAAATCTCATTCAACGGTTTGTAATTATTTGTGTGTCACGTTGAAAATTAAAAAAGTGGCATACGTTCGTTGCTCCCTTTTAAATTAATCTATTCTATGGTGGCAATTCGTTTTGTTGCAGAGTTGAATAGATCGCATATTACATGCCAAATGTTTTTGGTGGAAATGTAACGGCTTTATTGTGAAACATGAGCAGCATTTTTTTGGCGAATAAAAATGGAAATCGTACGGCTTCGCCATTGGATAATATAAAGTAAAATGTGTCAGGAATATAAAACAAGCATATTTACGCGTAGCCAAAATTGTTTAGTTAATTTCCAGAAATAACAATGGGTAATGTATGTTTCTGATTATAGTCTATTTCAGAAAGGTAATAAAATGGAAAATTCCGTCCAGTTCGGCTCAATTTCGGTGTCGGCCATAGGCGCACATGGAAGGGAAGAGGGATTAAAAAAAAAAAAGTTTGCTAACCATTCAGTCGTTCAATACGGGAGATTACCATTGAATTCGAATGTTTTTGAGACTATTTTGGTGAAATGATGAAACATCTTCCAGCTGATTCAGTAGTAGTTATGAATAACGCAAGCTATCATTCACGACGCACAGAAAAGATTCCAACATCATCTTGGAGAAAACAAGGAGTTATCGACTGGTTAGCCACCAAAAGTATTGAATTTGAAAATAACTATTAGCTATAGCAAATTTATACAAACATCGTTTTATGAAATATGCCGTGGAAGATATAGCTGAAAAATATAGTGTAACTGTGCTGCACACCGCCATATCATTGAGAACTAAATCCTATAGAACTTATATGGGCGCAAGTGAAAGGATTTCTAGCAAAACACAACACGCCATTCATAATGAAAGACTTTAAGATACCGTTTGATCAAGCCATTAAAGAAGTGACACCAGAGAACTGGCGAAAAGCAGTCCATCATTTCATTAAAGAAGAGGAGAAAATATGGGATCTTGACCACCTGATCGATCGGACCGTCGACTCGTTAATTATAACGTCAAGAGGAGATGACAGTTTCTCAGATGACGAAGAATATTATGATTTTTTATAATTTAATTTCTATATAATGTATTTTTTGTATTTTTTATAATGTTTAATAAAAAATTAGTGTACATAATGCACGCCTTTGTCACACCATTTTCAGTGTTTGTGAATGGCTAACAATAGGCAAAACCCATAAATTGACCCAAACCCGGCTGGTATTACCTGCACTGGAAGAAAATAAAGGATGGATGAAAATCAATGCCAAATTATGAAAAAGGCTATAATATTCGTTGGGTCACTCTGTAGTCCCTTTGCATACCTAATCTTTTATTACTCTACACCTTTCTGAAATAGATTATAGTTGGCTATGAATTATTTGACTGTGATAAAACTACCTGATCTGTTTCATTCATCGAGATAAAATCAAACAAGGACGTGCTATTACCATTTGATTTCGTCTGCGAAATATGGTATCATCATGGTGAAACCCATTTTTGTTTATTAACTTGATTGATGATGAAAAATTGAGAATAATTATACAGCTTGATTTTTAAGTTGATACTTCATTTTCTACTGTGTATAGAAGGCATTAAAATAAACAACATTTTCAAATACCTTTTTTCAAAAAACTTAAAAATAGGCGAGATACAGAAGTAAAAAATCTAAGTGCAGGCCTGGTCATTAAAACGTAGCCTGCTATACTTTACGGTGTTTGTCTTATCTCTTATTAGTCATGCAATTTACGGGTCGGTGGTGAGTTATTTGACATTCCGCTGCGGTGTGTTTTTCTGGAGAAAGTTAATTTTAAATTGGTGACACGTGAAAATGGTAAAATTTGAAAACAATGAACTAGTAGATATGGTGCTAATTTATGGTGAGTGTTGTCAAAGTACGGCTGCTGCTTCGAGATTATACGCATTACGCTTTCCCTTGCAGGCTCATCCAACACCCAGAATTTTCTCAATGTTATTTAACGGGCAAGTTAGGCAGGACCGTATTTGATCCATAGTGTCCAATTAGAATAAATGAATGTAAGTACCTCAATTTCGAGTTTTTTGAAAAAAGTATTTGAAAATATTGTTTATTTTAATGCTTTCTATACACAGCTAAAAAAGATCAACTGAGGAATCACCTTGTAGAAGGGTTATTAAATATTGTTTCCTTGCAAAGGTGCACAACCAAGGAGAGGACATTTTTATCGATTGTAAACTAAAAAATACCAATAATAAAAAAACATATTGGCTCTTTTATTTTTTCCAAATTCATCCTTATTTGGAAAACTACTGTACTCTTACACGAACAGACTATCAGCGAGTAGTCGTAGAAAAAAAATGTCTTTCTTAACAGAAGACTAGTGTAAAATATAGTAAAGTTTACGAGTTATCACAAAGTCTGATAACTTCCATAAAACTGTCTTCACTTTGTACCAAATCATAATTTATTTAACTGAAAGGCCCATAATCATAAAACTCGTTGCAGCAGCAGTAGTTTGAAATTTTAAAAAGAAACTCTTACAACTTTTGTTTTATTCTCGTTAATGTAATCCTTTTAGTTTATGGTGAGTTTATATCGTTGCATAATAAAGGAGCAAATTGCTCTAGCGCCGTCTCGCGCGTTTAACTAAATTTATGAAACTTATCCGCGGAGAAAACTTTAAAAATCTTAATCTGTCTCTGTATTACGGAGCGAAATTGTTTAATTTTTAATTAACAGTCACTTTAGAATGTGCTTGGAATAAAACTATAATCAAGGCGGTTATACAAGGTGCCCTGGTGCTAACTATTTAAAAAGGATATTAAAATATTAAGTAAGTAGTCTTTATTATACAATTATTGTTTATCGACAATATACAGGTTGATTCTTAAGTTGATACTTCTTTTTTAGCTGTGTATAGAAGGAATTAAAATAAACAACATGTTCCAATATCTTTTTTCAAAAAACTCAAAAATAAAGTATTTATATTCAATTATTACACTATGGATCAAATACGGTCCTGCCTAACTTAAACATAATCTCGAAGCAGCAGCCGCACTTTGACTACACTCACCGTAAATTAACACCATATGTACTAGTTAATTTTTTTCAAATTTTACTATTTTCACGTTTCACCAATTTAAAATTAACTTGCCTCAGAAAAACACACCGCAGCGTATTGCCAAATAACTTACCATCGACCCGTGAATTGCATGACTCATAAGAGATAAGACAAACAACATAAAGTATAGCAGGCTACGTTTTGATAACCAGACGCGCACTTAGATTTTTTACTTCTGTATCTCGCCTATTTTTGTGGTTTTTAAAAAAAGGTATTTGAAAATGTTGTTTATTTTAATGCTTTTTATACACAGCTAAAAAAGAAGTATCAACTTAGGAATCACCCTGTATACTTTATAAAATTGGATATGATCTATAGTCTATTTCAGAAAGGTGTAGAGTAATAAAAGCTCATTACGAATGCAAAGGAACTACGGAGTGACCCAACGAATTTTTAAGCCACTTTCACAATTTGACATTTATTTCATCCCAAAATTCTTTATTTTCATCAAGTGCAGGTAGTACCACCCGGGTTTGGGTCAATTTATGGATTTTGCCTATTGTTATCCGTTCACAAATACTGAAAATGGTCTGACAAAGGCGTGCATTATATACATAGTATTAGGTACACTTACATTATAAAAAAAATACAAAAAATACATTATACAGATGTTAAATTATAAAAAATCATAATATTCTTCGTCATTTCCGGAACTGTCATCTGCTCTTGACGTTATAATTAACGGGTCGACGATCGATCAGGTGGTCAAGATCCCATATTTTCTTTTCTTCTTTAACGACATGATGGACCGCTTTTTACCAGTTCTCTGGTATCACTTCCTTAATGGCTTGATCAAACAGTAGCTTAACGTCTTTCATTTTGATGGTCGTGTTGTGTCTTGCTAGAAATCCTTTCACTTGCGCCCATAAAAGTTCTATACGATTTAGTTTGCAATGATATGGTGATATGCGGTATACACTATGTTTTTCAGCTATATCTTCCACGGCATATTTTATAAAACGACGTTTGTGTTAATTTTCTATAGCTAATAGTTTCTTCTTTATCAATTTATCTTCTTTTTTTTTTGGTTAGTAATCGTAAATAATGTAATGCACAAAATTTACCTGCACCTATGGCCGACACCGAAATTAAGCCGAAATGGACGGAATATCACATTTTATTACTCTACACCTTTCTGAAATAGACAGTAGGTCGAAGTCCATGACTATAATATTATGAAATACAATAAAACAAAGTTAAACTTGTAAATTTTTACTATATTATAAAAAACATAACATGTAGGTAGCATTAAAGTACACAGGGACGCCAAAGGTAATGGGTTCCCTGGGGCACAGATAGACAATGACACACTGTTTTGTCCTTGTTCGGACTCATGAGAAAGTCATAACCTGTAAGCAATTCCCAATACAACGAAAATATGCTTTTAGGATATTTTTAAGAAGAAAAAGGTTTATGATGAAAACCTAGTATCGCCATCTGTAGGAATTAACTCAATGCGAAAGATAGCCATCACACGTGAAAATAAAGAACTAACAATAAACCAAGTGCGGTAGGCCAACACATCCAGTATAGGAAACGTTTTTGCGCATCCATACACTTTTTCTACGTGTTTGTAGATTCAAATATAGATCGCGCTGCAGTAGCCTACTGGGGTACAGCACTAATCCGTAATACAATGCCTTGTAAAAAAATAAAGTAGTAGAGTTTAGTGTCCGTATAAGTAAATATAAAGAAACTTTTATATTATAGGCGGACAAAGTAGTGCATCTATCTTTTGTATTAAAGTACACAGGGACGCCCAAGGCACAGGTAGACAATGATAGGCTGTTTCGTCCTTGTTACCACTCATCAGAAAGTCATAACCTGTAAGCAATTCCCAATACAGCGAAAATATGCTTTCAAGATATTTTTAAGAATAAATAAGTATATGATGAAAACCTAGTATCTCCATCTGTAGAAATTAACTCAATGCAAAAGATAGCTATCACATGTGAAAATATAGAACTAGGCTTTCTGATGAGTCCTAACAAGGACGAAACATCCTGTCATTGTCTACCTGTGCCCCAGGGAACCCATTACCTTTGGCGTCCCTGTGAACTTTAATGCAAAAGATAGACGCACTACTTTGTCCGCCTGCCTCTAAACTTCCTTTCTATTTTACTTATACGGACACTTAACTCTACTACTGCTGTTATTGTTCTATTTTAATATATGTAACATAACATCAAGAACTTATTTTGTAATTTCAGGTTAATTTATAATTCTGTTGTTAACGAGTCGTTTTCGCTTTTTCTTTGTTACAAATAACTTGATTAAAATCTTTTACTTTACACGTCAACATAAAGAAAAATACTGTAATGCGACTCATATTTAAACAAAAGTTGGTAACTAAATAATAAAATTTTCCAAGTAAAACCCCTGGTTTTTCACGTCTCATAAATTAAAGATATTCCCGCGCGCAACGACAAATAAAAAATTCCAGTCGCCCGTTATTTATGATGTATTTCTATGAAATATTTCTCGTAAGTATTTTAATTCTTGCATTTTTATTCTGAGCACGAACTGATGTAATTTTTAATTAATTTCATTTATCAAATGACAGAAATTTTATATTTTACGTTATTTTTTAAAGGATTTTCTTGAGCGGTCTAACTTTGAATGCTGTAGCATTGCTATACAGGGTGTTATGGAATTGCCCAAGTTATATTTGAATGGGTGACTCCTTGGGTGTCCTAGAAAAACACTCCATGGTTTGTTTTTTTTTAAATCGACCATCTAGAAAGTAGGGTAAGAACCCCTAAAATCAGCCCGACGCCAATGGAGAATAGCCATGAACTTCTCAATGTAATAGAGTGAGAGATACGGGGAGAAGCATAGCCTCGCAAGGGAGAGAGATGGGTGTCACAACGTTGCCAAATATTACACTTTGTCAGGTGTTCAATAAAGAAAACAAAACATATGTTTTTTAGGCGAACTTACAGCATCAGCTGTTTGTGTTTAGTAAACAAGAAATTATTTTTTAACCAGTTCACTTTTTAACTAAATAAAAATAATAAAATAAAGAAAATAAATAATTAATCAATCATTAGTTTTTGTCAGCTGCCTTGGTATTTTGTTAAGTTTGCCTAACATAAAGTAAACAGGTCCACAAATTTTAGGTTAAAAGTGGCCCTAATGAAAAATAGCAGGTACTTACTTACCAGTTTTTTTTTTGTTTTACATTCTGAGAGGGGAAAAGCTCATACAAGCCACGAGACTTGTGATAGTGTGGGACTCTGGGTCTCCTGACTGAACAGCCTACCCACTAAAAACCCCTTCACCTTACCGACATTTATACACAACACTTTAAGCACACTACCACAGATTATTAATACTGCCGAAAAACTTTAAAACACAAATGTTTAAAGATCGCAAGAATACTACTTGTCCTAACTTTACTAGCAAATTCGACACTATCGAAGTACACAAAACACTATAAATCACTTTAAAATACCAAATTTACACATGTGATGCGCCATGTAATATAATTTGATGCTAGCCCCACTCGTCTGGTTATGTTCCGAGTACCTAAGGTTGGATCTTCTTCTACCGCATCTAGAACAGCTTCTTCCGCGGCCAACGTGTTTGCATTTCTTGTTCGGCCTCTTTCAACGTCGGATCCTTTAAAATTACCATAATCTCTTAATTGTTGCACCGTCGATATAAATGTTCCTTCAGCTGGTGGCACCCGGTTTGGAAATTGTTCAATGTATAAAAGCCGTGCTTGTCTCGTATTTTGATTTGCTTCCCCGTAACATAAAACAATATCCGTTAGTTCACCAGCCGTTCTTGGCATTTTGAAGTCAATTGATGAATTTACTTAATAATAACAACCAAAAAAAGGATTTTTGCGCGAATTTTGATCGTTCTAATATAATCTGTCTTGACAGTTTATTCAAATAACCTTCTTGTTGACTGCAACCTTCAACCTTCCTAGAATTTTTGTGATTTATTCTGCTTCTTACTATCATAGTGTATTCCTAGCGCATTCGCCAAAACTAATCAATCAAATATTAAAAAACTATTATTTTAGTAAAAAGAAAATTATTATTAGCGCAGATTAACAAAGGTAAAATTCTTCATTCTATCATTCAAAGGTAAAATGTGTTTCGCGCCTACTAAACAATTTCACAAACTTAAAACAAAAAACAACATTAAACGGTTTTGCGACGAATCTTAATTTAAATTTGGCGCCATTTAAGTAGTTAATTTTAATGACAGTTGCGTCTGACACATGAACTCCACACGATGTGATTCCCGCAAAAGAGTCCAGTGTTTCGGAGCGGCGTTTCGTTTTAATAACAAACTGTGAGATTTTAGTGAGGAAAAATAGAAATATGAAGAAAAACAAGTGTTTGCACAAGGACGCCAAAAGAAGTGACTAATTAATCAAAGAATTTTGCTTAAATAAAATAATGTGTTTTCGTTGTGAAATACTGGTTAATTTTCAAAGTGTGAATAGCAGATTGGATTTAAAAGAATTTGTTTATTTCATTATCGTTTTTATGCCAGTTTTTAAGGATTCTTGCTGAGGTATGTTTAATTTTAATTTCCAAAAAGTTTGAATATAACCTAATAACATAGGGTCAGTGAACTCTTATTTAGTAGGTCACTGTCATGCAACATTGTAAAATCACTGACCTTCCTATTTTAGTTTGACAGTTCAAAATCAAAACAAACGCACGTCGGTAGGGCAGTGCAGGCGTCTTAGATCAAAAACACATAAGGTAAATTTTCTCACTTATTAAAGCAAAGCGACATTTAAAAATATTTTTTCTTCGAAGGTTATCATATCAAGATTTACAGGTTCAAATATTATCAGGCAAATACATAACACCCTGTATAAAAGATACATGGAAAAAAAGTGGAATGCTCATGCTTTGAGCCTTTTCAGGAGAGCAAATTTCAGGTTCAAAGCGGCATAAAGATAGTAAACATTTAATTGTGAAATATATTTAAGGGTGTTTTATCACCATAAAGAATTCAGTTTTTTGGCGATATTTTTGTTTAAAAATTTTAATTTCAAATTTGACCACCATCAATATTTATGACTATTATCTTGTTGTTGTCCATCTTTAAAAATAACATTTTTCGAACGATCCATTTTTCTAGGGACTATGAAAAAAAGGTTTGCTAATTTTCAAAAGATGGACAACTATACAGGGTGATTCACGTTAAGTGGCCTATTAGAAGATCTCGGAAACGAGTAAACTTATCTTTCTAAAAATTTGATAGCAGGCATAATTGGCTTTGAGTTTTTAAAACATTATCTTTTGAGGTTTTGTTACTTCCGGTTATACCGGAAGTTAATGCAAACTTTGCTATTTCAAATGGAACACCCTGTATATTTTAGCATTTTTGATAACCTTATTAACATCTAAATAACTTGTGTTAATAATAATCTATTTCTATCTCTCACCGTTTTTGAGATATGAATTATAAAAGGATTTTTTTGTGTAAAGGGGCCGTTCAAGTATTACGTAAGCACCAAGGGGGGGTGGGGGGGTCTCTGTTTTGCTTATTTTGGATGACATGGGGGGTGGGGGGGTCTAGATGATGATTACGTCATCGTTAGTTAATTAAGTTTTTTCGGGGATTCCCGCAAATAATACATATGCGTAGGCACTCGCTTTGAGAACTGATTAGGGGAATTACCGCGCATTAGGGAAATTACCGTGCGCTATTCACTTGTCTAATAATTCACTCTCGTGCCGGCCGGCTGCAAGTGCGCATCTATCAGTATTGTTTTGTTTGGATTCTAAACGTATTGTAAGCATTGAAAGTTATCATTTGTGTTTATGTTGATGCAATTAGCCAAAGTTTAACGTTTTAATTATTTAAATTTAAATATCTTATTAGAATGTCATATCATATAGACAAATCCAAGCGGCGACTAAAAATAAATCCAATCTGCTTCATTTTTTTTCCAAGGTGAGTAAATATAAGTACAAAGTTTCTCTTTACGTTCTGTAACAATTAAAACGATTTATGAGTAAAAAATATGATGGCCTATCTCAAAGTAAAAAGGTAAATGATTGATATTTTATTTCTTAAGATCGACTCCGGCAATTGGTCACAAAATACACGGTGTTTTCAATATCTGTATGTGAAGGGTTTCTGTGGGGAAAAGCTTTCAATAATATTTAAACGCTGGTTTTATTAAATACGGTGAATTTATGTAGCTTAATAAGAGAATATTCAGCAGAACTCTTAGAAATTTTTCATTTTTAGGCAACGTCTTCTACCAGTAAACCTGCAGAAAAAACACAAATTATACAGCCATTTTCTAACATTGAAAAACAGAAAGAAGATAAAATTAAAACCGGCAATGAATCACAAGAGCAATGCGAAAATAATAATAATGCAGATAAACAAAGAGCAAAACCTTCTCAAGAAGCTTTGAAAAATAAGATTACTCTACTCGAAAAAAATCTGAACGCTTTGTATTCTGCCAGAGATACTATGCCAAATTGCGCTGAAGTTGATAAACAGATCATTAAGTTGCGCGAGGAACTAAAAACAGCAAAAAATACTTTAAACAGGAAGATTCAAAACGCAGTTGCCCAGAAGAAACACAGGGATGGTATGAAAAGAAAGTTAGAAGATATTTGTCAGGAAAATCCTTTAATAAAAAGAAGACTATCTCTGAGGGATTCAGTAGGACATCCTAAACTTGAAAGCGATCAACCATTACTATTGAAAACAATTGCGGATATAGCTTTATTTGGGAGTGCATGTGATGACAGGAGACGAACGGAATCTATTCGCAGCGTAAAAACTCTTGACGAACTCACACAAGAACTGCGTAAACTAGGATTTGACATTAGTCGCAGTGCGACATATCTTCGTTTGATTCCCAGAAAATCGAATTCTACAGAGGGACGAAGACATGTATCGACAGTCCCTGTTAGGCTCATTCGTGCTCAAACTGATCACCACAAGAGCCACTTAGATAGCAAGTTCGCTGAAACATCAATCCATTATTTAGAGAACATAGCATCCATACTTGGACCAGATCAAGTATTTTTCTTATCTCAAGATGACAAAGCTCGAGTCCCTATTGGCGTCACTGCGGCAAATAAGCAAGCACCTCTTTTAATGCATATGGAATATAGAATCAAATTACCTGACCACGATTGGGTAATCGCTGAGCGTCATAAATTAATACCATCTGTTTATGCTGGTATCAAAGTTACTTCCAATATGCTAGGACAACCGCAAGCCGTCGGATATTCTGGGCCAACATTCATCGCTATTCGAAGTGGAAAGCATAGTTCATCTACTGCTAATACTCATGCTCAGGATTTCGAGACGCTTCTCGAACTTGAAGAGTTTCGACCATTAGCAAAAACTGACCATGGACTAGTAAAACCAGTAGTAATTATGACGGTTGATGGAGGGCCAGATGAAAATCCGCGTTATCAAAAAGTCATAGAGTTTGCTATACAACATTTTAAACGACATGATCTCGATGCATTGTTTATAGCTACCAATGCTCCTGGAAGGAGTGCGTATAACAGAGTAGAGCGAAGAATGGCTCCTCTGAGTCGGGAACTGGCTGGTTTAATACTGCCTCATGACCATTTTGGGTCTCATTTGGATGAACGTGGCATTACAATTGATGAACAATTAGAAAGATATAATTTCGAATTTGCAGGAAATGTATTAGCTGAAGTATGGAGTTCAATGGAAATTGATGGCTATAATGTTACTGCAAAATATGTTGAGGCTGATGAACAAGATGTTCCTGAATTTCCAGACATTAAATGGTACTCAGAACATGTGCGTGAAAGCCAATACTTGCTTCAAATTGTAAAATGTAAAAATACAGAATGCTGTCGTCCAAGAAGTGGCCTATTCAGATGACTAGACAACAGGTTTCTTCCACCACCTGCAAAAGTAAAACAAACAGTTGATGACTTGGTTTTGGATGAAGGAGGACAATTTCTTGATCTTCCAGTCAATTTAGCTCTACGCTTGAGTACTACCCTCAAAGATTTTTTGCAAATGCCCTACGATTATTTTTGTCCGACGGTAAAATTGAGGCTCTCAAGCCGAACATGCAAAACGTGTGGTCTTTATCATGCTTCCGTCAAATCATTAAATCGTCACATCGAGAAGATCCATAAAAAAGTAAACACGCCCACAGAGGGAAAAGTTAGACCTGTAAGAGTCGCTGCTCGTCGTGCTAATGAACTGATGTGCATTATTCAAAATTTAGAGCACCAAGATGTTGAATGGCTCGATGAGAGTGACGTAGACATTCCAAAATCGGATGAAAGTGAGCAGACTCACAACACTGAGCAGCAATCCAATGTCATCGATAACTTAGAATCATGGATTCAGGTTTCATGGACTGAAGACTGTTAATGTGTTCCGAAAATATTCTTTATGTTAGTTATGTTCTTTATTTCTGATTATATTTTTTTGTCATTTACTCTATGTGTATCAGTTAAACCTAATATTTTCATGAATTTTCCTATTTTAAAAATAACAATATAAAAAAACATTTATTACTAAAAATGTTTACGTAAGCATAGGGGGAGGGGGTAAGTGCTTTGCTTACTTTTGATGACAAGGGGGGCGGGGGGGTAAAAAATGGTAAGAAATCTGCTCACGTAATACTTGAACGGCCCCAAAAACGCTCCGAGAAGAAAGTTTAGTAACTAATAAAGGTAAACATTTAAAATTTTGTAAGCTTTCAAGTAATACATAGATCTTTAGTTTAAATTACTTAAGTTTCACGTTTTTTATACAGGGAGTTCTTAAAATTGTGCCAATGTTTCCATTTAAATAAATGTGCATAAGTCAATTTTTGCAAATGGAACACCCTATTTTTTAGCTTACTAACGCGTAGAGAATTAAATTTTATATCTAAATGCCTTATATGTTACAAACCACATTTTTAGTCGTTTTGGAATTATGAGCAATTTAAATAAAAAATTTTAAAATTTCTGTTTGTGCATGTTAATGCGACATTATTTTTGAAAAGAAGACTTCGAATGAGATTTTCGTTTAACTTTAAAAATTAGAAATAGCTAAGCAGCGAACATAGGCGCTTAATAGCAAATGGTAACAAAGCTCAAAGTCAAACGAAAATCCCAGTCAAAGCCTTCTTTTCAAAAATAATGTCGCATTAACAAATAGAAATTTTAAGATTTTTTATTTAAATTGCTCATAATTCCAAAATGACTAAAAATGTGGATTGTAACATATTAGGCATTTAGATAGGAAATTTAATTCTCTACACGTCGGTAAGCTAAAAAATAGGGTGTTCCATTTGCAAAAATTGACTTATGCACATTTATTATATAAAAATAAAATAATAATAAAAAACTTGAAACCTAAGTAATTTAAACTAAAGATCTATGTATTACTTAAAAGCTTACAAAATTTTAAATGTTTACCTTTATTAGTTTCAGAGTTACTAAACTTTCTTCTCGGAGCGTTTTTACACAAAAAAATCCTTTTATAATTCATATCTCAAAAACGGTTAGAGGTAGGAATATATTAATATTAACAAAGATTATTTAGATTTTAATAAGGTTATCAAAAATGCTTAAATATTTAGGGTGTTCCATTTGAAATAGCAAAGTTGGCATTAGCTTCCGGTATAACCGGAAGTAACAAAAACCTCAAAAGATAATGTTTTAAAAGCTCAAAGCCAATTATGCCTGCTATCAAATTTTTAGAAAGAAAAGTTTACTCGTTTCCGAGATCTTCTAATAGGCCACTCAACGTGAATCACCCTGTAGAGCATCTGACATAAATCCCAACTGGAAATAATGTCATCAAAACGAAACATTGTTCTCAGTTTGTCTTAAATATTTCCTTATCATACCAATATTTAAATTCTCCGAAATCGTAACATCTATGATGATGTCGGTTTTTTATTTCATTTCCCCACATTTTCAACCTTTTTTCTTTATAGCGATTTCAGTAAATATTAGATGTTTTAAATTGATAATCGTATTAAATAATTCCCGGAAATCTGACAGCTCTAAGATGGTTTAAAAGTGAGAGCATTTTGCTACAAGGAAAAGAAGAAAAACCAACTTAAGGATCCCCCAGACCAACGCGGTGGGGCGGTAGCGGTAACGGTGCCGGTGAACACCGAGCGGTACCGCGTTCCTTAATTTTTTTGGCTATTCACACCGGCGCGGTGCGATTTCTCTTGTTCTGTTAATATAACCTGCAAAAATATGTCAAAACAACAATCGAAGTCAGCACAACAATCGAACAGATAACACAAAACACGTGGCTGGTAAGCCAATGAGCGACGAAAACAGTGCAAACGTCGTTGTCAAAATAAAACGCTGTCACAGCGGGAAACGCTAGTTCGACCACCGACCGCAGCGGTATAGTTGGCGCCATTTACCGCGGGGAAACCTTCACCGCAGAACCGCTAACGTTTCTTTCTATTATTGGTAATGTTCGTATTATGTTCTTCTTAGTTTTCGAGAAAATTGGCGTAGAACCGAACCAGACTACATGCGATTCTTTAATTAGGTGATCGTATACACAAAATCGTTTTTTATATTTTTTTGTGGTCGAGATTTTTTTTATCTCAAAAAAAGTAAACATAGCCGATTTCGCTATGAAACCTTTAATAATTAAGGTAGTTGGTCCCGATTTCTTTACAACTTCATTGTTAAGGCAATTATTTTCCTTAGTAGGGTTTTTTTTCTTAAGATGGAGCTTTGTGGCTTTGTTCTGTAATTCAGCTATCACAAAGTATTACTAGTAAATATATATGTATAAGTATATATAAATAAATTCGATAGCTTTAGTCCTTTTTGAGTAAAGTTTAAAATATAAGGTGTGAACATTCATAATCTTTTTCGTAACAATTAGTAAACACGTTCTTGGCATAGCTCCAGTGTGTGTATCTACAACAGTTGGCAAACTGGCTTAACAATCATTTACACATGCTGTATTATAGAGCCAGTAATTTGACCATACAGATAATTGGTATAACGTTAATGAGTAGCTAAAAAAAGTTTGTCCAGACTTATTAAAGAAAAAATGCATTTAGGAAATTCTATAGTCTATTTCAGAAAGGTGTAGAGTAATAAAATGGGAAATTCCGTAAAGTTCGGCTCAATTTCGGTGTCGGCCATAGGCGTAGGTAAATTTTGTGCTTTAAATTATTTATGATAACTAACCAAAGAAAAAAAAAAGAAGATAATTTGATAAAGAAATAACTATTAGCTATAGCACATTTACACAAACATCGCTTTATGAAATATGCCGTGGAATATAGCTGAAAAATATAGTATAACTGTGTTGCGTATACCGCCATATGAGCGTACTAAATCCTATTAAACTTATATGGGCGCAAGTGAAAAAATTTGTAGCAAGACACAACACGACATTCAAAATGTAAGACGTTAAGCTACTGTTTGATCAAGCCATTAAGAAAGTTACACCAGAGAACTGGCGGAAAGCAGTCCATCATGTAATTAGCGAAGAGGAGAAAATGTGGGATCTTGACCACCTGATCGATCGGACCGTCGACCCGTTAATTATAACGTCACGAAGAGATGACAGTTCCTCATAATATGACGAAAGATATTATAATTTTTTATAATTTAAGTTCTGTATAATGTATTTTGTATTTTTTTTATAATGTTTAATAAAAAATAAGTGTATTTAATTAATACTATGCACATAATGCACGCCTGTTACACCATTTTCAGCGCTTCTGAATGGATAACAATGGGCAAAACCCATAAATTGACCCAAACCCGGGTGATACTACCTGAACTTGATGAAAATAAAGAATTTTGCAATGAAATCAATGCCAAATTATGAAAGTGGCTTAAATATTTGTGTGGGTCACTCTGTAGTCCCTTTGCATACCTAATGAGCTTTTATTACTTTACACCTTTCTGAAATAGACTATAGACTATAGACAGTTTTTTTAACGAACTTTTCACATGCTTTAACTATTTTTTATAAAGAAAAAAATTATTGTTTACTCGTTTTATCTTATTTAATACTTTACACCATGGCTTCCCGTCATTTCGTTTCCTTTTTAATTTTAAACCTTTTCTTTTAGTTTTAGTTCACACCAAGTCCAGAATTCCAACATCATTAAATTATGAAACGACGCCAGCTTCGTATCTATGTAGCTTATAAATATCTAATTTTAAAAACGATGTTCTTGGCTAGACCGTCGTGGTTTTCTCATATCCTTATTATTACAAATGTTATTGGTCAATTCGCCTCGATATTGGATTCAAAATCGCCTGTTTGTACGTTCATGTTGTTTATTTCATCTTTTATACATAGTCCCCGTTTAATTTTGAACCAAAATATCTTAGCTGCATGGTTTAGTTTGTGTATGGAAATGTCTTTTTTATAATGGTACACTTATTAATTTAGGGAATTGTTTGTGTCCAGTGGCGCAGCCATGGGGGGGGGGGGGACAGTTATGTTCGGGGGGAGGGGGATATTTTTTAACCAGGTTTTTGTAGGGTTCGGGGCTTTAAGTTAAAAATAAATCCATATTGATATGTTTATACATAATACCGGGTGTTGCATCGTCGAGCGGGACATAGGAAATCCCATGTAATTTTAAATGGGGTCAATTATTATTGGCTTCCGTTATTATTTTAGAGAAAAATTCTATTTAGGTTTATTAAAGAGCGCTAAAACCCACATTCAAAAGAATAACTTTAGATATTTTTGATGAGCCCGTTTACGGGTTATCGCCGATTTCTTTTTAACTATTTCTCCTTTTTATGGCCCCGTATTTGCGAGCACGAGTCAAGGTAAAAGATGACTGTCAAATAAAGTTGTCATTTTGAAATGTGTGCTTTATTGTTATAAAAACTCGTACATCGAAAATATTAAAGGTGTATTTATGAGTACAAATTAATCTGAATAAAACTAAAATAAAGTATCCAATTACAAGGTTAATTATGACATTTTGCATGTTTCAATATTTTACTAATTAATAGGTAGGTACTATTAAATAATTAGAACTTTAGGATTTAAGAAGATGTTCAAATATTCTTCCATTGACTGCTAGACAATAACCCAGGCGATCATAAAATTCTCTTCTTACATTAATATAGTTAAAAAGAAATCGGCGATAACCCGTAAAAGGGCTCATCAAAAATATCTAAAGTTATTCTTTTGAATGTGGGTTTTAGTGCTCTTTAATAAACCTAAATAGAATTTTTCTCTAAAATAATTAGGGAAGCCAATAATTGACCGAATTTAAAATTACATGGGATTTCCTATGTCCCGCTCGACGATGCAACACCAGGTATAATAATGTCGGGTTGCATAGAAATGTTTAACAATAATTAACTAACCAGCAAATTTCACTTGGCAAAAATAGTTTTCTTACAACCAAGCTTAATTCTTGATTTACTAATCAGACAACTTTGATTTTGAGAAAATAATGCCTGCCAATGTCATTAATGCCACAGTCAAAGATTGTGCCACTTAAAAAATACTGTTTCCGAGAATAAGATAATGTATAGTATGTATAGGCACATATTTCTTAATTTGTAGGCAACCAGGGTTTCTAAAAATATAGTATATACCACAGTTATTTTAATCTCATATTAACTTGAAATAAACTATTGAAAACCTTCGCGTAGCAAAGAAACATATAGTCATAAATACATTGTTCAAACACATGTAACGTTTTCCGTAGTTTCAGAATTTTTGCCAGCTAACCGTTATAACAGACGCTGACTCTGCAGTTAGAGGGCTGACATATGAACCCGTAATTTTAGAATCCAATATCCAGGCAAAATATAAAAATTTAAGCGGATGGGAACTGTAAAATGAGCAATAACTCCTTATGTAAAATTTAATAAAATTGGATTGGAGGCTTGGGGACCGCTGCGGGCAGTATTTTAATATGGGGCGAGGAAAATGAAACCGTTTTAGCCGCAGAATATTTTTTTAGGCTGTTATCATTTTTTTATTTGCGTGTTAACGCGTTTATTATTTTCGTAGTTATTCTATACTAGATATACTTTATACTTGTTTTTGTCAATAATCGGATTCAGATTACTCCAATAATATAAACATATATTGATTGGGTAAAGTAGGTCTTATATAGTTGGTTACCATAAATTTCTTCGGAACTGTGTTCAGCGCCGGATTTGCATTAGGGCAAAAAAGGCAATTACCCTAGGACCAAAGAACGCTGCGGGGGCCCCACAGCGTACGCAAAAAAGCGCCAAAATAAAAGTTATTTATAACTATTTAATATTTTGAGTAACGCGTTAGGAGAAAGATCATTGTCTATTTTAAAATTTGTCAAAACTTACCTGAGTAACTCTTTGGGTAACAATAACTTAATTTCTTTTGCATTATTATCAATTGAAAAAGAGTTATTTAAAAAATGAATACTGATTCTATTATTAATGATAAAAAACAATTATTTATATATATTTTTGTTTTATTGACTTTTCACATTGTATAAAAATGTTAGATACTTTTCTTACGACCACCTATGAAAATGAGAAAAAAAGCACGGTTACCTTGGCTCAAAAGAGCCGAATATCACATGCGTGTTAAAAAAAAACAACCACACTAGTGTTGAAATACAAGGCACATTATTGATTTAATTTAAACATATGGTGCCAATTTTTCAGACCACCCCTATTTATTAAAAAGAACAATTTTAAAAAGCAGTAATTGTAAAGTGTTTAATTTATCATGTATTTGCCGAGTGATTCAGAATTAGAGTATGAAAATACGCCATCGAAAATTATAAAAAAATGTTAATAATATACTGAAAAATTTATTACCAGAAAAAACAAATCATGCTGAAGAAAGTGTCATGTATTAAACAACAAACCTCTATTGGTATCTCTAGCGTAGAGAATAGAGCCCTAGCCTACAGATCGCAAGGTCACAGGTTCAAATCCCATCAGGAGTGTTTGACTTTTCTTTAAAAAAACATTAAATAATTTTTAGAATTATTTTGAATTAAAATCTTCCTTGTTAGGTGGATTTTTTAAAATTATGTATAATGCATCTTTTCTTGATAAAATTTGTCATTTTGGTTAATCTAGAAGTCAATCCAGGATTAGTTCTTCCTATGATATAAAAAATGAAAAAGGTAAACTACAAATAAAGGAAAAGCCTACTACACAAACTGACAAACTATGAAACCAGATATTAAGTGGAACATAATCCTATGTATGCTAATTTCAACACTGGTGTTGATATATATTTTTTTCAACACTAGTGTTGAAATATTTTTTTCACAAATCAAAGACTTTTTAATAATTCTTTGTGGTCGTAGAAAAAATTATGTACATTAGTCGTGTGAAAGTGATTAATCTAAAACTCGGAGAATTTCCGCACCCGGCTGACGCCTCGTGCTAAATTTCTCCTCGTTTGAGAAGTATCACTTACATCACTTGTTATGTAATATACTATTTCAGATCGGTTCTTTAAAAAGGTGTTTTTTCTTTAAATATCTTGCAATATTTCTGTTATATTATACTCGTCTATTTTTTTAACAATAAAAAGATAAAAAAAAGCTGTATAGAAAAGAATATGGGGTGCCTTAGGGCCCCCTGGTATGTAAATCCGGCGCTGACTATGTTCACTCTACGCCTGTGTATTCAGGGTGGTACAAATTCGTGTTTGCTGACATGAGAATCTTGAAAACTGTGAGAGATACGAAAATGGTTAAATTGAGACAAAGTTGCTGATTTTGGTACTTAATAATTTAGCGAAAGAAAATTCCAATTATTTCGAATACTTTCGGAGATAACCGAAAAATACAGAAATTTTTAGTTTTGCTTTTTAAATTCTTGGTCCTTAATTTTTGACTGGAAAAAAAGACACTTTTATAGCCGATACGATGGTATCCAAAGAACGAAACGTCGCATTTGGAAACTTATAACGTCATATTGTAGAACATAAAAACGGCTATAAAATGTGTTTTTTTTTTTAATTTTTTCCCAAGTTAAATTAGGGCTTAAAAAAATTGAAAATTTTGATTTTTTTCGGATATAATATATCGATATTCGTATCTCTTCCGTTTTCAAGATCTCCATGTACGTACAGGGTGGCCAACTAAGAATGCGAGGTACTGTATCTGGGAAACTATTAATCGTAGAGGCTTGCGGCAAAAAAAATTATTACTAAAACGGCCAAGAGAAAAACCTGGAAAATATTTTTAAATTTCTGAAATGGCCGCTAGGGGGCGTAACTGCAATCTTGAATCTAAAAAGTAATATTTCTGTAAATTCCGCTATATTAAGCTAATTAAAAATATTCTGATCTTTAAAGTTGAGAATAATGTGAATCTTTTTTGTTTAACACTTTTTGCAGTATCTCTAAAAATAAAGTGGTGGGGGGTATTCAAACGTTTCCGTAAATAACATCCTGTATCTTCGAAACGGCTAAGCCGATTTGAACAAACTTGAGTTCGTTAAAAGGAGCTATTCTTGGGCTATAAACCTCAATATATTTAAAGTTTTGTAAGTTTTACATATCGCCGCTAGAGGGCTTTTTTCGACATTCCTACAGAAATGGCTAATTTTCTCAACAAAATAAAATGCATTGGTATGATTTTTTTCTTATGAAAAAGTAGCTAAATGATGCCTAAACTAGCTCGCGAAAACCGCATCTCGATATCTTATTCCTAACTCATAATATCGGCAATAGAAAATTTTATACGAAAATCCCTTAAATTTTCTTTTTACTGTAACGTTATTTTTCTGAAATTCTTTCTATTATGTAAGTTGTGGCCCTAAAAAGACAACAGAAGCAGGCCATGGAAACAAAACCTAATCAAAATATAAATATCACGTTCTATGCACAAGAAAGACAATTAACAGAAGCAGGCCATGGAAACAAAACCTAATCAAAATATAAATATCACGTTCTATGCACAAGAAAGACAATTAACAGAAGCAGGCCATGGAAACAAAACCAAAACATAAATAATCCAAATTGTCAATAGTTGTCAAAGTTTTGCGTTACTTTGAGTAATTTTTGTGTTTACAAAATGTATTTTACGAATGATGAAGCTGTTGATATGCTTGCGGTTTATTTTGAATGTCTTCAGAATGCCGCAGTAGCTAAACAGTGGAAGATGTGCGTGCCTTTGGAAACAAGGCAAAACTTGTTTTTGCAGTTGGATGGTTGCCCAGCATATTTTGCCGTTAATGTGCGAGAGCATATTAATGCAGTATTTCAACAGCGGTGGATTGGAAAAGGAAGTCCCCGATCACCAGACCTAACTTGCCTGGATTTTTATTTATGGGGGCGGTTAAAGGACATATATTTCAGACTCAGCCTACGACTAGAGAAGATTTGAAAAACCGGATTCGTAATGCAATACGTAACATACCGAGAGCCAAAATTGAAACTGCAGTTTTGTCTACCCATGAGAGGCTTCACCAATGGATAGAACGTGATGGTCAGCTTTTCGAGCATTTGCGGGGGCATTAAAAATCTTCCTTTTACAAATCTGTCTTTTTAGGGCCACAACTTACATATTAGAAAGAATTTCAGAAAAATATAGTTACAATAAAATAAAAATTTAAGGGATTTTCGTATAAAATTTTCTATTGCCGATATTATGGGTTAGGAATAAGATATCGAAATGCGGTTTTCGCGAGCTAGTTTAGGCATCATTTAGCTACTTTTTCGTAAGAAAAAAATCATACCAATGCATTTTATTTTGTTGAGAAAATTAACCATTTTTGTAGGAATGTCGAAAAAAGCCCTCTAGCGGCGATATGTAAAACTTACAAAACTTTAAATATATTGACGTTTATAGCCCAAGAATAGCTCCTTTTAACGAGCTCAAATTTGTTCAAATCGGCTTAGCCGTTTCGAAGATACAGGATGTTATTTACGGAAACGTTAGAATACCCCCCACTACTTTAGTTTTTGAAGATACTGCAAAAAGTGTTGAACAAAAAAGGTTCACATTATCCTCAACTTTAAAGATCAGAATTTTTTTAATTAGGTTAATATAGCGGAATTTACAGAAATATTACTTTTTAGATTCAAGATTGCAGCTACGCCCCCTAGCGGCCATTTCAGAAACTTAAAAATATTTTCCAGGTTTTTCTCTTGGCCGTTTTAGTAATAATTTTTTTTGCCGCAAGCCTCTACGATTAATAGTTTCCCAGATACAGTACCTCGCATTCTTAGTTGGCCACCCTGTACATGAATTTGTATAATCCTAGATACTGGTTTTTAGGAAACGGAAAACAACCTTTTACCATTACACGTGTTTCTTGTATTTAAACTGCATATTTTACAACTCCTGTTTTATTACTTTCAGAATCCGCCACCGACCTAATAGACGGAAAATATGGGGACGTGTCCGCTCAACTTATTTATGGCACATTTACCACACCCTCCAACAGTATATCAGGAAGTGCAGTGTGCGCCTTCAGTCTTCAAGATATTACCGACACTTTCGAGGGCAATTTTAAGGAACAAGCGGCCATTAACTCCAATTGGTTGCCGGTTCTTAGCAATAAGGTCCCTGACCCTCGCCCCGGGCAATGTCACAACGACAGTAGGACGTTGCCCGATCTGACGTTAAATTTTATTAAGACACATTCACTGATGGACGAGAGTGTGCCGAGCTTTTTCGGGCAACCCATTGTTATTAGGACAAGTTTTCAGTAAGTATATTTTACTCCAAATTTTTTGAATAATAGTGTGGGTTTTTTCTAATGTTGTCTAGAGTAAAACAGGGGAGTCAATATTTAAAGGTTGTCAGATTACAATGGTTTAGAGTAGTTCAGACAGAACATAATAAAGTACATTTTACCTTGTGCCGGGCTTATCCAACTACATAAACCTAATAACGTCGTATTTTCGTCTTATGAGAAAAGTTTTGCTTATTCGCCTCGTCTACTTTACAAACTAGCCCGTTGTCATCGTCTTTTTCTCGTCTAAAACGTCGTCACTCTTTCCCTTTTACGTCTTTTGTCGTAACTCCTCTTACCCTTCCGTCGCCAAACCGTCCCAATTATCTTTCTCCAGAGGAGCTGACGGTTCCACTGCACGAACGCATGATGACGTTACACTAGTCCTGCCATTCAAGCGACGACGACGCTGGATCTATGTCCAGTTCAGTGTTGCCAACCTTGCCATAATTATGGTAATCTTACCATAAGTTAACAGTTGCTACCATATACCATAATGGTCTTTATGATATGCCATAATTTCCTGTTTTGCCATTTTTCCCGGATGACGAAAAGTGCTCTGTACACTAAGAATGAAACAAGTGAAAAAGACGACCCGGAAACAGATGATATTATAGTTGAAGATGTTGAATGTTAATTATTAGAACATTATTTAAAATAGTTCATATTAGTTTTATGTATTTGTAATGTAAACCAAAGAATAATAGTATAAATTCAAATGATGTCCCGCAATTTCCTTTCATAAATCTACCTTATCCTTTGCTACCATAATTTTGAATGAAGTACCATAATTTCGAAGGCGCCATAGTCACAAGTGTCTGGGGTGGCAACGCTGGTCCAGTTAGAGTCAGGCCAACGGTCAGGCACGCTTTAGAAACAGGAGCGTGAGAGTCCGTGTAGACAAGTAGACAGCTCCGCTCGACGCAGACGCTGTCGTACAGTAGGGGGAAGGGAAACAGAACCGGGCCTAACTTAATTTAAAAATAATAACTAATGCTAATAACCAAATATTAAACGACTGATATGATATTGCTACAATAATTTTTGAGGTAATGTCTATAGATGATGAAGATCTTTTATACCTGTTCTTGCTCAATTGGAATCCATCCTGAGGCAGTATTGTGAATTAGTAAACACGGGAAGCAGAATAATATATTTCAAATCCACATATCCAGTTATTTTTTGCTTAAGTACTTTTAAAAAAATGGCGTGTAAAGATTCTGTTTTCTGCTTTCCGTTCACTAACTTGTGACAACTTTAGATCAAGCAGCGGTCGATCGAACTACTTTATTTTTAGTTTTTCTTCCAAAGAAAGAAGTGAAAAATTGACATTTAATACAGTGCTAACACTATTTATATTATTCGTTTTCAACTGCACACAACCAATCACGTGCTTTTATTTTAAAAAAAACAGCGGCACAAAGCGCTTGGCGGCAGCTGTATATCATTTTAGATGTGCTAGTGGGAGATGGGCTAAGTTGCCAAACTGAACGTTTTTTTCAGTCACAGAGAATGTCATCGCGGAGATGCCGCAGAAAATTCGGTTTTCTGGAGCGCATAATAAGTAACGAAAATTGTAAGAGAGTTGCGAGCAGTGTTGCCAATCATCCCGAATTATCGGTGAATCTAACTAATGTATGTATCGTTTCTCGATGAACTAAACAATGAACATGATGAAAGAAAATGTATCGTATTTTCGGCAAGGGTGGGGGGCGTGGCTTCAAGGAGTATACTCCACAGAGTAAGAATGCAAAAAATCTTGAATATTGCAAATATTTGTGGGGACGTAACTGGAACTAATTCGCTAAACGGTTTAAAAAAATATTGTTGAAGAATGCAATAACACGTCGATTAAGTTTTTTTCTGGGCTTCATACTAATAACAAAAATTTGTTTTTTCAGACCTCGCAAAGGGGTGAAACATAATCAAACTACATTTTTTTAAATGAAAAGATATCACTTGTGGTAACTTTTTGAAAAGCTCTTTTAAAGAGAAAATTGACTGGGCTATTGTTGTTAATTTTAATATATTTTTTATTGATTGTAAAAAAATTTAATTGGGTTACGTTCCACCTTTTTAAGGGTTCTGAAAAACAAATTTTTATGCGTTATGTGTATGAAGCCCAGACGTGGTTTTGCATTTTTCAAAAATATTTTTTTCTTAACCTTTTAGCGAATTTGTTCCAGTTAAAGTCCCCACCCTGTAAATGTATATGACAATTTCCAAATGTTCTATTTGATAACATGTTTTTTCTGTGTAAATGTGGTTATATTATTATCCCTCAAGTAACATATTTTTTTTAATATTATCATTTTAAGTATATTTTTTAATATTTATTTTAATGCTTTTTAAATCTCGCAATTTATAAAATCTTGTAATATTAAAAAACTATCTTTATTTAACCATTTTTTTTAGCTACCGCTTCACTCAAATTGCTGTGGATCCGCAAGTCAAAGTCCCTGGAGGGAAGACTTACGACGTTCTTTTCATCGGAACAGGTAAATAAATTTCATTAAAATATTCCTGAAATCCTCTACATAAAATAAGATTTTTGTTGCGTATTTTATGATGAAATATTGCTTTTGATGAGATAAATTAAATAAATTTTATTCAAATGCAATTTTTAAGAAATTATTTTAGTCTTATTTAATTTCTTTTGGATAAAAATTGAAAAAATATTCTATGAAAGTTGTAATAAAACAGCTTAACAGAGCTGTTTTAAACAGAGCTGTTTTAGCTATTTTAAACACAGATGTTTTAAACAGAGCTGTTTTAAACAGACAGCTCTGTTTAAGCTGTTTTAGTTACAGAGAGCCCCATGTATCCCTACTAAGTAGAATTTCAAAAATTATTTTTAGAAGTATAAAAGGTAACGCAGGTCAACTTTGACATCGGGGTATCATTATCACATCTTGAAAACAGCTAAGTATTTTCGTTTATGCTAGTTACAGAGTTCCGCCCATAAATTATCAAAGATGATCAATGAGATACTCCCCCACGCAACCGTTGATTTTCCATCCCTCTGTCACTTGTCTCGTTCTCGTTTGTCCGTGCGCATGGTGTTCAAAAACTTTTACAATTTACTTAATTTTTAACGACTTGCAGCATTTTAGTTTTGGAAACTATAATTACTCTTTTTTGACTAATTTTACCTATAATGTTTGTAAGGAATGTCAATGTTAGTAAATAAAATGGCTAACTTTGCCTCCAAACCCTTTTTGCGGTCATTCGGTGCAAGCCTGTCAATGTTCGCCTCGACCAAGGGTAACATTGACACCTTACAATTTTTAAAAAAAAATTGTGTCGTTTGAAAAATAAAGTTTTAAAACAGATGAATTTAACTTTAAACAAAGGATATATCACAGATACAATGTATCCTTTGGAGAACGAGGGAATATACCTACACTTTTCTTGTATTTTAAAATAATCAATTTTTTGAAGTTGTGTCAATGTTTGACGTTTTACCTAATATCATATTTACCCAGAAACTATTAAGAGGTCCCCACCATCGTCTAGGCATGTAATTGAACGAATAACATCAGCAAGTGTCCGTCGGTGACGGTTTCTTTATAGTTCCCGCCAAGGAATAATGTCAAGCGAGTGCCCTAGGCTCGGGCCTATTGAGAAAATGGGCCCCGCCACACGTTTTTGTTTACAGAATATTTTTTTTTTAATTTCAACTCTACTCTTTTGTTAGTAGAGTATAAAAAACTTTCACATCATGATCTTTGGATCTTATATCTAAATTACCGTCAATAAAGACAAAATCTCCTTATATTTACCAATGATTTCCTTAAAACTAGAACCAGAAATGTTACTTTAAGTACAAGTAATTACGTTATATTAATGAACCAGTCCTTTATTTTAACATAATCTCTATAAAGAAATTGGTATAACAATTTGAGAATCTATTTCTTAGAACTAGATATATAGAAGTAAATAAAAAGCTGTTTTTCTTTTCCAGATAACGGCAAAATAATAAAAGCAGTCAATGGCCTATCCGCTGAAACGCGCCTCGGAGTTCGGACAGTTGTCGTGGAAGAGATCCAAGTTTTTCCAGTTCACGTCCCCGTGCGAGGCATAAAAATAATGAAGAGCGGAGGAAAGGACGAGGGAAGATTAATGGTGGTCTCCGATTCCGAAGTGCAGTCTTTGAGGTTGCACAGATGTGACAGTAACAAAATATCGAGTTGCAGGTGGGCCTCCCATTACGTTTATTAATGATGTGTTGTCGCCATTGTCCCCAGGTTTGATTTATAATTGACCATCATTGGCTTCGTGGACATATTTTGTGGAGTTGTATGAGAGTCATTGAAAAATCGTTATAGTTTTATCGTTTATATTAAATTGTGTAAATAGGGAGAAATAATACTCTAAGTCCATCTTCACTAAGATATATTCAATAACAAATCTTTGTTTTGTTCTACATGTTTCGAACGTATAAACGTTCATCTTCAGGAAAAGTATAGTTATATAGTATAGGAAATTGTGAGTGACACCCTCATAGAGCTTTTGAGGAAGTTAGATTATTGAAGAAAATGATGAAGAACCTCCATAGAAGTAGGGGAGAAAAACACTACCAAGTTGTATAGATAAATATGGGAGAATGATTGTCAAATGGTATTTTAGAGTGACGAAATGAAAAACGTTACGTAAGAATGATACTGAAAACTGAACAGCAACTTCAGTGGTGGAGTATATTGTTAAAAAGTTATTGCTAAATGGTGAAAATGAAAATTATGTGTTGGTAGGACAGATGTACCTACAATGTACATACTATTGCTGTCGTAACATGTATGTATATATAAACTGGAATGTTCCGAGAAATCTTAGGATATGTTCCCAGAAGTGACAAGGGTGTTCTTAAATGGTACACATATAATGTGGAAACTAGTGTTGGAAAAATTAAGAAAACATTTTTAAGAAATGTAAAGGTTCTACAGAGATTTCATTGGAATAGTAGATTCTGTAACGAGGTTGGAATGAAAATTTGATCCAAATGGAAGATTCCGAACACGAGCGTAGCGAGCGTGAGGCACCACGAGTATCGAATTTTCATTCTAACCGAGTAGCAGACTATATTTTCTCCACGACCAAAAATACTATTCGCAATATTTGTAATTTCAGGTGGAGTATTATCCAGTTCCATATCTGCCTTATCCGATTTTTCACTTATGTTTTGACTTGCACTAAAATTTGTCTGCTGACATTGACGGTTTCGAAATTCATGGCAACCTATGTCGTTTAGATCAATTACAGAATATTCATTCCGTATCTTGTTATGGAATGAAAATACACGCAAAACGCATAAGAAGCAAGTGTTTTAGAATAAATATTGCAACTCAAGAGCGAGAATTTTTACATTCTATTATCAAAAATGATTTTGGAATTATTGCATTCAGTAATGGTCGTGGAGAAATGTACATTCTGAATCGAATATCAACTCGATTCTACTCAAAACTACTTACGTATTCTACAATATATCTTAAAACAAAAAAAATGTCATTTCACAATATCTAGAAATATACTTTATTTAAAGGCTGATATATCCTAGTGTGGATTCTAAATCCTACATTAAATCATAAAAAAAAAAATTATATAGTATACTCGATATACTATTATATCCATGATAGAAAATTTATTATGTTAATATTCTTATAAATATTAAGAGAATATACTAAACAATAATAAAATTTGCTCTAAAATAATGCACAACGTCGTACGAAATTGGATCGCCAAGTGGTTTTATGTTATTAGCATTTGTATCATGATGTAAAATTGATTTATTTTGATATTTTTTTTTAGTGAATGCGTTGCCCTTCAAGATCCGTACTGCGCATGGGACAAAGTCCAAGGAAAATGTCGCTCGAAAGGAGTGGGCAGGTGGGGAGAGGAAAGTTACTTCTTCCAAAGTGTGGCGACTGGCGAGCATACAGCGTGTCCTCCTCCCAAAAGTAAAGATGCCGGATTTGTTGGAGGCCTAAGTTCGAATCAGCCAAAGTTTAATGAACACATGCCCAATAAGGACCAGCCTGACGGACAGATTATAAATATTATTCCAGACAAGCCGTATGAAAATATCGGTAGGTATTTTATAATTTTTGTCTTTATTATGATTTGCTTACAACACATTCTTTTTACGCACGTATATTAGTAAATTTTCTACGTTCCTTTTTTGCGCCGCATTTGCCATAGACTTTTCTCTTTTATCAGTTTTTATCTTAAGTTGTAAAACAAATACTGTCTAACTATAAATTAACAAAATTACATCATAATGTATGTTAAAAATTATAGACATCAATATGACAAATGCCTAACAATATATTTAAAACCTCCTTGTCATCTAATAAAAAATTCCACAATCACTGAAAATGTGGCAACGCTATATTTTCACGCACAATTAAATCGTCATTTGCGGTATGGGTAACCAAAAATACACAATACAAAATTACCTAAAAGTAGAGATAGGCAAAACAACAAATCTTAAATAACAGTTGCAACTGTTTCTGTTATTTAAAAATAACACGGCACTGCTATTTAGTTACTTTTAAAGTTTTCACTTTGAATAGGCACTAATATTTAGTTCTGTAATGACAGCATGCAAGTCAAAACAAGCAAGCACTCTTGCGGCATTTACATAATATCGCATTAAAATAACGGTTCAACGCTTGTTATAGTTTCTAACCTGTTATTTATTCTAAACGCAGTTGCGACCTGTTATTATGATATAACAGTTGTAAAATATTATCGTTAACTAAAACCCATTACTACTTAATATGACAGTCTGGATTGTGATCTGGCAATTATTGTTCTTGTGGAGAACGCAAACCGCCAACGACCGATTAATATAACTGATTTTCTAATCCCCAATGGTAATTTTCTCTCCTACGTCACATTTTGGCAATGTAAAACTGCATCTTAAATCTATCCTTTTCTAGTCTAATGATGTACTGTTTCAATCCACGATGAGACGCGAGGGCGAGCAATGTTTTTAGGGTTGTTTACCGCCAACATAGGAAGTAGAGGTGGGAAATACTGTTACCGATATGGAACGTTCCATTTGATACCGCGACAGGAAAATACCGCGACTAAATAACGGTTACTCCGGAACGAACTAGGGCGAGTTTGATTTACAAAAATGTGAAGAAATAAAAAATGTTTCATCATTCCTGTCTATGACCTTGAAATCTCAAACTAATAATAATAATAATAACAACAAGTTTATTTTCAATAGTCAGTTACAATATAAAAATGAGGTTTATTTTATATTCCTCAATAAACTCATTCGTCAATCTTCTGATGACGTGCCTGTCATTTAACGATTTTCGGTATGACTTCCGCTATATTGGAAAAATATCGAGAACATTGTTGATTGGTCAAAACTTGAAGTGTGTCACGCTAAGTGATAAGCGCCCTCTGCGACCTATCCTTCCTCTGTGAAAGAATTTAAAACGGCCTTGGGTTTTTCTTCGAAAGAGTCAAAAATAATGTTATATCCCGTACAACCCATAAAACGCAAATAAATAAGAACAAATTCCCATATTTAGGCCAGGAAATAAGGAATACTTTCGAATAAGCTTCAGAAGCGATCTCTATATGAGCTCATTTTGACTAAAAATTTAAATCTTTGAACCTGTAGGAATTCGTATTTAGATTTAGAAGAACCACCAATCTCCCGAAACATTACTCCTACAATAATTATTATCCCAGTCTAGCGGAACTTGTAAAATCTAACATAGTTACTTACTGTTGCAACATACGTACCTACCCTGTGAAAGAACGTTTTCTAAAACAGCACAAATTCTTTCAGATAGAAGAAATAATAGATTGGGTTTTACCAAAGTCAAAAAACTATTATTTTTAAATTCCCACAGAAAAATTATGAGTTTCTAGAATCCTAATATTAGTTTCATAAATATTAATCGTTTTACTGGATTTTTCAAAATAAGGTTAAATATACATACCTACTTATATTATTTATATCGTTTATTTACATATAAGTATTTTTGTATTTATAAAATATAATATATTATCCCCTTGCACAAACATTTAATATAACAATTTATAAAGTTTAATACTAATAATATATTTTAATCTAATTGACGACAATGCTTTTCAACTTCTTGAGTCATTTCTTTCATCGTCGATACAAGCCAAAGGGATCCTCGCGAGACCGCGTCCAATGAAAAATACTATACACCGCGCCAGAAAACATGCATCAGCACCATATAACTATAACGCAAACGGCGGCCGCAACCTTTCGTCCCCCGTCTGACAAAATACCTTTAAGCAAAATACCGTCAACCTCGAGACTGTTATACTCATACCGTCGCGAACGGCGCCGCAACAGTTCCTCGTTCCACTGGCAACCTTTCGTCCCCAGTCTGACAAAATACCGTCAAGGAAAAAATACCGTCAAGGTAAAAATACCGTTTAGGTAAAAATACCGTCAAGAAAAAAAATACCCTCAAGCTCCAGACGGTTACTCATACCGTTTGCGGCGTTTGTTGTTACACACTCCACAACGAACCGGCGCGGCGGCCTGGTCAGCCGGCCGCTGTCGCTTTCTCTCGGTTCACATCGCAGCGTGTGCGTGTAGCGGCGAAGGACGAAATCTTAATAGTTCCAGAGGGAACTGCTTCATTGTATGAGGTGGAGCGCGACACGATGGTATTAAAAAATACCGTTTTAAAGTAGCAGTTACACAGATACCGACCCACCACTAATAGGAAGCTTAATACAGAGTTCCAGCTTGTCAGGCCCAGATGTACCAGGGGGTTTGAAATGTGCTGTAATGTAATAATCTCGGAGATTCCGCTACAGGAGAGATTTAAAAATAATAAATTTATTAAATTGTTTATAATCGGGATATTTAATTGTAGTAGAATTTTACTAAAGCAAAACCGGCTTTATAATATAGTAGCAGGGCATTTTTTGTCAAAATCATATTTCCAGATATTGTAAATCTTATTATCACTTTTCAGGTCCATCAGTGACCGCTACCGACGCTCTTCCAAATCAATATTCCGTTGAGACCCTCATTATGGCTGTAGTTGCCGGCGCAGTGTCGGCTCTAGTCGTAGGATTCATTGCAGGCTATCTTTGTGGCAGAAAATGTCACAAGGACGAAGACGACAACTTACCATATCCCGATACTGAGTACGAGTATTTTGAGCAGAGGCAGAATATGAACAGGTAAACGAAATTTATATTTGATCAATACTTCTATTAGTCAGTTTGTTGGGATGACAGTGCTGACACGTACTACAGACATGTTCAATCGGGGTAGATACAATAATTTTTTTATCATGTACGGCATAGGAAAAAATTTAGCTTTTGTAACAATCATTGGTTTGTAACATTGTGTAACCATATAAGGAATAGAGATTTGGTTAAATGGAGGCAAAGTTACATAATTTAATGCTGAAATATTTGTTAAAAAAAATTAAAAAATCCCGATGGCATCCGAAAAAAAAACAAAAAAAATTAATTTTTGTTTTTATTTTCTATACGGAAAAATATTGAATATTTTGAAAACCCAAAAGCACTTTTTTATGCTTTTCAAAAAAATTATTTTAATTTTCAGATACGACGTCCGTTTTCTAGATACCTCTATGTATATCAACTTAATTTTTTTAAATACGGACCTGAATTTTTTTTTTTAATTTTGGGTAGCTTTTGATCTCTTAAAGTTATTATCTTGCAAAGTGCCTTAAGAAAGTGCTCTTGATTTTTTAAAATAATCAGTACCTATTTACTTTCTCATAAGAAAAATAAAAACAAGTTCCTCGTTTTTTTTTCCGATATCTCCGGAAGTCATCGAAATTTAATAAATTTCTTTTTAACAAATTGTTCAGCATTAAAATATGCAACTTTGCCTTCATTTAACCAACTCTATATCTCTTATAGTTACCGAGATAGCAATGCTAATGCAGCGAATTTGTAAAACCCTATACTTATAAAAAAAATCAAAAAAAAAAACTTACCGACTAATTAAATGAAGCATTTAATAAGGTTTTTCTAGTTCTAACAAAAAATGTTTAGAAAACACTCAAATTTTCTTATAAGAAAACTCCATACGTTTTTTTTTTTTATTTGAAAATGATGCAATCAATATTGTTTACAACTTGTTTTTCGGCAGACAATATACCTAAAGCGCTAAAGTCTTTCCTCTTTCATTTTAAAACTGATACACCTAAACCCGGAATCAGGAATAAAATTTACTGACGGATTGATCTAATCCTAACCTGCAAAAATAATTTATGTTAAATAGTAAAAAACTGTTTAAATGAAAAATATTTTAAAATTAATATCTCGACAGGCAAGATCGTTTTAAAAACAGCTGCCACCTAGTATCTGGTAACGGAAGGAAAACCGAAAGCATAACTATATACCTTAGCATTACCCCAACTAACCTGATTGGGACCCTTTCACCCTCGATAAAATGAAGCATCTGGCCAGGCCAAACAAGGCCGATTTTATTACGCGTCAGTAAGAGAGGGCGATATACTCATTGATGATAATATCTCTCTCATACGCGTTTAACATCAGGCCAAATACAGAGTTGGCCGCAGCGTGGCGGCAGGGAATTTGCGCGGCGTCACCCACACATTAGGGAGTTTTTGCATAGTTAAGCGTTATCAGATATCAACATCTTAAATTATAAATTATTCACATTAATAAAAAGAATGAAGCGTAGGGAGACAAAGTAATAATAATTATGAGTATAAAATAAAAAACTTGGTGTACAGGTAGGTAGGGCCATGGCACTGTGGCCCAACTGTACGAGCCGCCACTGCTTTTTTTTAAATAAAAATATATGCTTTTTTTAACATTAAGATTTCTAATTCATATTTTATTTTATAGTTTAGCCGATACAAGTAATAAAACCCGTAGTACTTTCACCGATAAGCACATTTTTAACACAGAATTATGGAACTATCAAAGTCAGTTTTTCCTTTAAACTTTTTTTACTTTAATTTGTTTTGCTTTAATGTTTTACTTTTTCCAATTTTTACCACTCTCAAATCAAGAACCGATAATATTTGAATATATTAATAGATAGATTTTAGAAGAGACAACAATTCTCAAATTCAAAAATACTTTTTTCGTAACTAATATTTTTTCTAGTCGAATTACTGCTGAACCAAAACTTCTGCCGCAAGAAGAAGTAACTTACGCCGAACCAGTGCTGGTACCTCAACCACCACCTAAAAATTACTCGCCTAAAAGCACCCTGAGGAAGGGTCCACATCAAAATAATGCCGAAACGTTGTTTCAATTTCAAACGGATGGCGGGTATAACGGCCGGGACAACTATAGAGGAAGAGATAATTTTGGGACATTGAGATCGCACCAGGTACGTTGTGGAGATGTTATAATTTAGTATAACTTACTTATAAGTTAAAATAAGTTAAAGTAGAAAAATTAAAACTTTTAAAACGATGGTATTTTTATAAAACCGATATCACTTATTTAGTGTAAATAAGAGTTTTTTAAAATTTTATACTGTATACAATAATTTAATTGTATTATATTAGTTCACTGATTAAAAACCATTTAGAAAATTTATCATTTAAAAACATTGCTATTATTCTGGCTTCAGCATTCCTGGTTACAAATCAATAATATGAAGAAAGATGGAATATGGGTTAGGGGGAATTAGTTCCTCAGTGCCGTAGTGGAGTGCTATTCAAATACCTGTTAGTGTTCGCAAAAAATATATTCATATAAATTGAAATATCACTTGCAAGAGGAGAGACGCTTGTCAGAGGAAAACAGTGGTTGAACGTAGCAATATACATTTTCTATGATGAGGATCTAGCAAGATACTTTTTTTAATTGTGCAAAGAAGTCAATAACATAAAACAAAAAATTAGAAACTTTAATTACACGACTAGTTGACAACTAACTGACAGATATACTGTGTGTCTGTTTGAAGGTTGGAGACAATGATGTTTCTTGACTGATAGAAGAGTTTTGGACTTGCATTGTCTTTATTTGTTTTATATCACAACGTTTCAACCGGTAAGTATCTCCAGTCGTCTTCAGGTAAATACTAAACAAGTAAAGTAACTACAGCTCTATTTATTCTAGCTAGATGCACTGGAGCATAACATGTTCCATCTTTTTTTGTAATGTGAAAACGGTAATGTCGCCTTCAGGTAACAGCATTGTTTTCAAATGTAAATTTTGATCTATCTCATGGTTTCTAATTTGAAAAAATAAATTTTCCATTAGTAATTTGGTATATTTATTTATCTGCTTATACCTGATACCACTAAACCAATTTAAAACAGTCACACAAAACACTCCTCATTGATGTTAGATTAAAAATGTAATTTATACAAATCCGAAGTCATTATATTACTGGTTCAGTCTTATGCACAATTCTATAGCCAGGTCCAGGGCCGAATTTATTCGCAATACAGTGCTTGCGAGGGTATCGCATGTAGATTTTATAATCAAAGCCAATCTTCCACGGATGCCTCGCGAGGCTACCGGACCTGGCATATACGACACTCAATATTTTGGTTTACACAATTTTGTCATAATATATAAGAGATAATGCTACTTTGTCATATTAAAAAACAAACGTGGTTTGCCTTATTATAAATTGACAATGGTTTTTTTCTTTACCTCAACAGCAATGGGGCTATAGATACCCATAAAAAAAGGTAATTTTTCAAAATGAGGTATTTATTTACCTTACTAGGATATTTCACTTTCACTTCTGTCTGTTAGTAATTCTTCTAAATTCTCTCTGTAAAAGTTTTCTTCGTTTTAGTAGGTGCATTGAAATGTTTCCGGTATCGCCATCAAATCCTTTTCAAAATAAAAATTTAAGATTAAATTTACTTGATATTTCTCTTGCTTTAAAATGTTTAACTCCTTTTAACATGTATATGTACCTCTAACAATTAAATACAGGGTCCTGCGCCTCACCTCCCGTCTTCTGTAGCTCACTTATTAATTAAGTTAGGATTTTGATGTTTTGCAGACTTTACCTGTATGTTTATCTATTTTTAACGAATCACGGAATGGACCGATTAGTTAGGAGTGTATTTGAAGTGAGTATTTTGTTACTTTTAAATTGTTTAAACCTGAAAATGGTACATTATGAAAACAATAAACTAGTGAATATGTTGTTATTTAGGGAAAGTGTCATCAAAGTGCGACTATTACGTTGGAGTTATTTAAACAGATTATTTAAATTAGACACGTCCGTTTATTGAACGCTTTTTGTATAACAAAACGCAAGTTTCTTACTTTTGAGTTTTTTGAAAGAAGATATTTGAAAATGTTATTAATTTAATAACTTCTATGGATAGTTAAAAAAAAGAAGTATTAACGTAGGAATCACCCGGTATACCGTAAGTTTTCATTTTTTTTTCGGAAACATTTCAATCTGCCTCGTACTTAAACTTCTTAGTTAAATAGCAGTTTTTAGATAGGTTCTTATTTAGACTAAAAGTTTTGTCCAAATTTTCGAAACATTTTTTTGTAGACTGTATTTGTATAAACTACCTACTGAAATTCAAAAGTTGCTTTTAATATTTGACTTATAAATTAGAATGGCTCGGTGCTTTGAAAATTCAGCAGTCAAAGCATAGAATCAGCAAAGATCCTTTGTCAATAATTTAAATAATAAAGAAGGTGTGGGATTAAACAAAGAAAAAGAGAAAATTTAGCCTAAAGAATACATTTTTAACTTTAGGAAGTAAGTATCTATTGTATTGGTTTTGTTTTCAACTAAATACGAGAGTAGGACTTTGTATACATAAGTTGTGGTTGTAAAGTCCTGTTCAAGATAAATGTAAATATTTAGAAATCCTCCTATTACTTTGAAGGATTGAATGTCAGTCTTTATTTCTCATGCTAAGTGTTCGAAGTTACTCGCCTCTATAACCCAACTTATTGTCGGCACACTGCGCATGTCAGGCGGATAACGTGATGGCGGGACATTTAAAATATATGTAGACATGGATTTAATTTTTTTTTTACGTCACGGTGTTAAGTCATAGTCGAGGTATTAAGTTTGCTTTTTTGCTAATTTGTGGCCTTGTGGGGCATAATTAAAATGGAGGGGCAGGTTATTAGTATTAGTACATTATATGTTATTTTGTAGCGGCTGTCAAGCACCTGTAAAGTAAAAACCTAACCGTAATTTTTAAATTGTAGAACAGTTTATGTGTGCACAGGCCGTGGGATGAAATGTAGTACAAAAACAAATATTATTGTTCACATGAAAAGAAAATACAAAGACTTTAAAGACCATTACATGACATGCCTTTCTGGTATTAGTGCACTAAAAACAACAATAAGCTCTATGATTTCTTCTATCTATGACCCTCATAGATACTCATAACAAAAAGTCGGAACTATCCACACCGGTAACCATATTTTTGAATTCCTTGAAACGTAAAAGAGAAAAAAGATAATCAAGTGTTTGATTTAAAAATATAAATAGAATACCGTAATATTAAAAATTTAATTAATTAATCGCTATATATCATATCATATTTTACATGGAATAATTGAACTCATTTCTACCTATGTAAATTTTAAATAGCTCGCCATCACGCTATCCGCCTGATATGCGCAATGCACCGGCAATAGGTTGGGATGTAGACGCGAGTTTGAAGTTATATATCATTTAATTTTAATGCCATAAAGCACATGTGGCACCGATTAAAATTAATTGGCCATTTGTTTTTTTGTCTTACGGCTTGATCACGCCGCCACTGGTATTTACTTTGTTAAGTAATATATGAGGATAAAGTAATGTCCAAATCAAGAAAATAATTTGAATGCAATATACACGACTTATTTTTAAGACTCTTGTACTTGTAGATATAATCTCTGTGCTTTACTTTTTAAATTTTTGACAAAGGACTTGCATTGAACTTGAAATATGGCGTGCCTATTAAAGTGCTGTCCTCGATATTTATATATTAAATTTATTGTAAGGCTGTATAGAATGACATTCTTCTTTGTGTTTTGAATATTTTTCCACTCAATGCGGTGGCTTATTCAGAAGCTTATGTAGGGTGTTTCATGACAGCATGCCTATTTTTTGAAAGTTGGGAGCCATTTATAGTTTTTTTGATACGTTTATAACTCACTCGTGAAGTTTTTCAGAAATCATCTATCAGAATTAAAATTTATGGAATCCATCTTTCAAACTATCAAAAACTGAGAATTTATTTTATATTAAAAAAGTCTTGACCGTCTTTGCATATTGAGGTAATTAGGGTATTTTCACTAAATTTTAATTTTGATCCAAGAAAGAAAAAAGATGAGGTCTAAGGTTTCAGTTTTTAATTTCTTTAATTATTTACTGAGATAATAATTAAACCGCGAAAACACTTACCGACGTCCCAACAATTCCAAGCAATGGCAACAGCTGATTGCTCTGTGAACGGCTGATTGCAATCTCGCGTCTGGTTTCCTGTTCCTATACTGTCTTTGTCTATTTAAATTATCGAAACAAAGATAACAGTGAAATTGGTCGCACGACTAAAAATAAAACAGTTGCGTAGTTAATAGGATTACGTACATCTCTTCTTATCTTATGTTTTTAAAGTTCCATCTTTCGCGCCGTGTTTTTAATTGTTTCTAGAAAAGGTTTGTGATATTCTAGGAATATTTTTATTATTGAGATATATTTTTAATACGTTTTCGTTCAGGATGTTAGTGCTGCATATGAAAATGCAATGAAGTTCCAGAATTAGTTAAATTCAAAGAAAACATATTATTAAATCAATAAATCTTACTTATACAATATTATATTGTTTTTATTTGTCTAAAAAATTTAATAAAAATTCTTACTACGAACGTACCAAACACAAAAATATAAATAAATGGCTCCCACCCTGTTCAACCCTATATCCTCACTATGTCCTAGTTGTTGCAGGGCGACAATTTTCGTCGGGGAGATGGCTTCGCCACGACACGCAGCGTCAAAAAGGTGTACCTCTGAGAAAACACCGAGGAGGGCGCCGGGAGCAGGCGCACTCAGGCCAACCGGCAAGGCCACAGCGCGCTGCCTACCAGTGGCGGCTCGTCTAGTAGCCCCTCTCCGCCCTCCTCGTCGCCTAGCCCCACGCCTCCGAATACTGCCTCCTTCATTTATCGCGCTTAGCCCCAGGCCCTACGCCGGCTCACACGGTTATGGAGATACTGGAGGTTGAACTAAAGCGTTCTGGAGGACAGCTTGAATTGGAGCGTTTTGAAGTACAGCTGAGTTTAGGACTTGTGTTGGTATGTACGTGGAAGGAGTGTGGAAGATTTTCTACCTTTTGGTGGTATTTATTTTAACGGACTTAAACTCTATTGTTAAAAGGTATCGTTGCTATTCCAAACGCTATTAACATTGATTTGTTGGAAATTTTAGTCTTATTTTAGCTTTAGCCAATAAGTTATTTGGTTATTTGTAATTTGAAAAAGTGATAGCACAACTAGAAAGTATATTTTTGAACATATCACAAAAAAACTGCCGAGCCGTATTAAATTATTGAAACTCTTTAAACTTAAAATATTCTTGTTTACTTTTTCAATACATAAAATTAAATGAAAAATAGTAAAGTTAGTAAATATCTTCACGAATTTTTATTCCTTGAGGTCATGTAAGTGGTAATATTAACTTCAGAAGAATCAGTGTACAACACAATACCACATTATATAAAAATAACTAAAATCGTCAGCTTAAAGTGTTAAGCTAATCCGAGAAGTCCAGATCGACAAAACGTTTCTTTGGTTATTATTGAAATCTAATTTGTTTAAAAGAAAAATACTTTAAAAACTAGTAAAACGAGCAGGTTAACACTGTTAGTCGACCATAGGATATTCAGAGGCTCTGACGTCATTGGTGAGTAAGTAACCCTAGACATCGAATGGTCATTTTCATTGTGTTTGGTTACGAATAGAAACCACATAACGTCAAAGCTTCTGAATATCATATCTTTAGTTATGAATGTGAATATTTTAGCAATAAAACTTTAGCGACATATCTTGTCTTTTTGACTTCTGAAAAATCAGCGTTTTTCTGGTCCTCATTGAGAAAAACAATTACAATAAAACAAATATAAATAAGTGTAAATTATGTACTTTCTATTCTAAAAAACGATCAAATCGACTTTAATTTGTGTCATTTTACCACGTTGTGTAGTCCCATTACAAAATATTATTTTGTATATCTTGTCTTCCATTAAATCTCTATACAAGACGTTATATGTTATTTAAAGTGAAAAATTGTTTCTGACACAAATAAAAGTATCTGAACTTTCAGTTTAAAAAACATTTTCTTTAAAAAGATTTGAAATAGCAACAATACTTCCCGAAACAAGACGTTAAAGAAAAGTAACTTAATAAAGTGACTTTCCAAAAGTAGGTTATAGTTTTTAGACTAATTTTTAAAATTTCAAAATTAGAGGGTGCATATAGATTTAGAATTAGATTTTGTAAAATGCTTTGACTTTGATGTTTAAGATTAAAATTTAAAAAATTGATTTCTATTTCGCTTAAATAGGGTGTAGAAATATATGAGAACAAAATTCGAAAAGTTTAATTTTGTTGGTTCATGTTTCAAAATTATGACAAGCGTAAGAAAGTTAATTGTTTCGCAATAAAAGCATGACAAATCGATTTTATTTTTATCCATTTTGATGATATAGTTTTCTTATCAATGTACCAAAAAAACATACCAACCAGGCTGTGGACTTGATACGGAAAAATCATTGGAATATGTATTTTGTTGTACCAGGATCGGTTAATTTGAAAATTTGTTTTTGATAACCCAAGTCCCAGTTTTAGTCTGTATCAAAACATGTATTATTGTAAATTTTATGTCATACAAAAAGCATATATCGGTAAGACGTTTAGAACAAACACACAAATTTTCAAGCTAGAATAGTTAAAAAAATTACTTGAATTTCAAAAGCCATATTTTCATCAAAATTAAATCAATACATATTATTTTTAATTCATTGGGTAGGCTTTGGGGTAGGCTGTCTCTTGGACCAGTAAGTACAATGTGTGTTATTTCACTTTATGTCCTTTTTATACAGGGTGATGACTAAAATGTCAAGCTTTGTAAAATTTGTTGATTTTAAAATGTATGTTTCTAAAATACGAAGCTATGAAAATTAAATGTTATTATTGTCTTGGTTGCAGCTTTATATTAGGTACTTACTGTACCCATTACAACGCAATGCCGTTCGTGTCAATTCAAAAAAAAATTTAATTCCGAAAATTGTGATATTGCCAGTTACGCTGCTATGAAACTCATTCTCCCTTCCGTTTTCGAGGTTGGAAAATACAGAAAAGTGTTAATTACAGGCTTTGTGTTAGGTAGTTACTGTTCCCATAACGGTGCAGTACCGTTTGTGTCAATTACAAGGAAATTAAATTCCAAAAATCTTTAATTGCCAATTATATACGAGTTCGGTTATTCCTCGCGGATGAGATGAAAGAGAACACAGATTTAAAACAGCTGATCAGCAGATTACTCCGAGGTTGTCGGTAATTACGGAACGGTTCATATTCATTTGACAAACAGGATAACCTCACTTTTGGCCTTTCATGATAAAAATGGATAATAATTTGTTAATGTTTAATTCCAATTGTTGAAATCGGCCATAATTTGATGATGAATTGAATTGAATGAAATTATTAACCCAACACCCAACTTTCTTAAGCAATATGTGTCAATCAGCTGACGTTGCTTTTATCCTCGGTCAAAAACCTCCGATGAAAAAAATGACGCTCCGAATCATCTGCCCCGGTTTAAACGAACGCAGATAAATGTCAGCTGTCAGCTCTGAAACGATGAAACGAACGACATTTTGACAATCCGAGGGATCGGAGACCTCGCCGATGATTAACCGAACTCGCCTTATGTTGTATGTTTTGGAATTGTTTTTTTTTAATTGACACGAAAACACTGAGCTATAATGGGTACACTAGCTACCTAACATAAAGCTGTAGGCAACACTTTTTAGTTTTCTCCATCCTTGGAACCCAGGGAAAAAGGGTTTAAATATTATAATGATTTTTTGAATTTAATTTTTTTTTAATGATAATAATAAATGCCTTTATTTATAATGACTAATTTGGTATATTTTTGGTAAATACATTTGGTACACGTGACCATAAAAATAACATTGACATTGATGACTCAATGTTCTTTGCCCACAGCCGCCATATTGAATCACATGGTTTGGCTTCCCTACTATTCCTCAATATTTCTTTTTACTTCTGTTCAAACATTCATTCATTCATTCACACAAACATGTAAAGAATTCCCAATTCAATTACTTAACCTTTAATATATTAGTTAATAATAAGTTGAGAAAGACTTTATCAACCATTTCTTTCCATTTTTTGTAAAGTTTATCGTTTTTTTTTTCTAAAAATTGAAATAACTTATTTCGAAACCTCATTGACATTTGACTGAAATACACCACTATGATATATTTAAAAACTTGTTTTTGGAGAAGGGGACATGTTTCAACGCTATAAGAGCGTCATCATCAGCCCTAGATCTTTATTTGGGACCTGGTTCATGTATCAATGTGTTCTATCCGAAAGGCGGTGTGAAAAAATTATTATTTTTTGTGAAATTTCTTTCATTCCTTACTAGGGTAGAATCTTGCTTAATTTAAAATTTAATGTCTAATGAAAGTGATGTTGTGGACAGCTACCATACTTTTTGACGTCTTTTCTTTTTCTTTGAGTGAAACATTATAGTTTTTATCCAAAAAAAGTTTTTCAAAAAATTTTCACAAAACGTGGAGGTTGATGACTTTGCGGGAAAAATTTTTTTGAGGTTATCATTGTTTGCCAACTTTGTCAATAAATATTCTGAATTAATTATACTGCGTGCAAAATTATGAAACATATTTTATATTCAAATAGGAACATTTTTGTAAGAATACCAAAGCATTTTACAAAAAAAGAAACAAAAATTAGATTTTTGGGTTCGTGCTAGACGATACCCAAGTCGACGTAATCTCAAATGATTAATAAGTGCTTCTTATTGATGTGTTAGATAAGGATACCACGTAAAAAATAGATTGTTATAATTTTAGCAACATTGTGATTAGACTGTACCATATTCTTTAGCTATAAACGTTGTTTAAACTGTATTTATATTTGTTATTTGGTGCGCTTTTGGCTTTACTAGTAAAAGAAAAATTTTATAAAATTATTTTTGATTTACATACTACTTAAGTTGGCAACTAATGGGAATTTTTTTTATTATTAACTAAAAAAAAGTTATTCTTCATAAAAGGTTCTGCATGGTCCAAAACCTTAAATGCAATCATCAGATGTTACATGTTTTCAGTCGTATGCGAGGTTTGTCAAAAAATATGAATTTTGCCCAAGAGTAAAGTACCTTTATTTTTGACAATATCGAAAACTCTAATTATGAAAAGTTATTCGGTATGAAAAACTAAGTTCTAATATATAATAACACTAAAAAATATTTTTTTATTTTTACAAATTTTGTCTTAAATTACCGATAAATTTGTAAAAATAAAAAAATATATATATTTCAGTGTAATTGCATGTTATAACATAGTTTTTAATGCCGAATAACATTTCATACTTACAGTTTTCGATATTGTCACCAATAAAGGTGCTTTACTCTTGGGCAAAATTCATATTTTTTGACAAACCTCGTCTACGACTGAAAAAATTTAACATCTGATGGTTGCATTTTAGGTTTTGGACCATGCAGAACTTTTTATGAAGAATAACGTTTTTTCGTAAAGTTAACAATACAAAAATTTCCCATTAGTTGTCAACTTAAGTAGACACACTGTATATTGACAGTTTTCTATCTCTCCCGGATATACCGGAAATACTTGACAACTTTAACCTATAAATTTTTTAAAAATAATAATTACTTTTCTGGGATTTTTAAATTTTTCCTAATATTTAAAAAAAATTGTAAAAGGAGTTTTCCGTACATCTAAATTGAATATTACCATTTCAATTTAGTCTATGTAGCGATTTTTACGGTACATCTAAAGCAAATCGGCTGATTCATTTTCTATCTTGATTTTTAATTTTCTTCATATTTATGACAGAGCATTCCTAAATTTTATCAAAAATTTTTCTTTTTTACTGTACTGTCCAAAGCGCATTTCTATATTTTAAGTCAATATTTGATTTTAATATTTCCTTACTTTGTTTTTAAATACCTTGACACGAATAAGTAGGCAGATTAACAATTTTTTAATAATTTGTAAATTGTAATAATTCCGTTGTATTTTAATAATTTTTGCGTCTAGTACTGTACATAAGACTGAAGAATGTAATACTCCAGATTAAAGTCCACTTTTTAGCAAGTAAAGTAACATTTTGATTTTAGCATAATACAGTACAAATTTTTCATGGCTATATTAAAACTACCCGTAATGAGCATAGAAGATTTTATGTATTCCTTTTACCTCTAAAAATATTTTCTAAAAAAAATATAAATAAGGCATTCAAAAATATGTAGGTATGTATGTATGTAATAATTCTAAAACATCTAACATTGATTAGGAGGTAAATAGGAATATCGAAACACATTTTTAAATTTTTGAAACATTTGATATGGCTAATGTAAAGTTGTGTTAACCATTTTCTTTTGACGAAATGGTCTAGAAAAAAAAGCAGCACTCAAATGTCAATTATTTCATTTTGGGTATCATTTATTGAGGCTTTTATTCATACTTGATAATTTTATTTTTTATAAAGTTATTTTATTTTTTTAAGTTTTTGCATAATTTGGGTTCTTTACCTAAGCCTGATCTAGGGGCTGTTGTTGTTTAGTTAGTTTTTATTTAAAAAATTCTTAATTATTAGTATTTTTATATCATGCTCACTTTAGTTACAACATGGTTGTTCGTTTGTTGCCCGAACGAGTCAACCAGTACTATTTAGGTCTAATTCTTACATTTTTAGCCATTAGATGCTTCCATACATACTTACACCCACCAAGCTCCCTGTACCATTAGATAATAAACTTCTTTAAACCCTGTATAATATGTACAACCTGCAATGGTGATTTTTTAAATTTTTTACGTAAGTCTGAGATCTCCAGCTGAAATTATACCAAATACTTGTTGAAACATCTACAGAGGTTGATAAGATTTTATTTTACTTTTTATATTTTTACATTATATATTGTTTACTTTATATTTTAGGTTGTTAAAGAACTTTAATTTATGTCATATTATACTAGATACCAAAACTATTTTATTTACTCTATTTTGATGAAATTTACAATAATTTATTAATACTTTGTATAAAGATGAACAGTTATTTTTAAAAAGCTTCGCTGCTTAACAAACCATTGACATTCGATGATTTGTGTTTAAAAATACTACGTCCCACCGTCTTGGATATTTTTTTTTACAAAATGAAGTTTTAAAATATATTTTAAATTTAAATGTAGATCTGTATTAAAATGTCAATGAAAATAATTAGCTGCGTGCATAGAGGGTTTTTTTTAATTAAAAAACCGTATGCCTCCGCCGGAAATTGAACCCAGAACCTCTCGATTACACTCTAACCAATTGCGCTACGGAGACTCGGAGTTTCTCTCACCAATTTCGGTTATATAATATAAGATCTAATTTATTTATTATATATCTCGTGGACATATAGCGACATCTGCTAAATGACCGAAGTTGATAAGAGAATCTCAAAGTCTCCGTAGCGCTACTGGTTAGCGAGCTTGACATATTATCGAGAGGTCCTGGGTTCGATTCCCGGTGGAGGCATAAAACCACTAGTAGGAGACACTACTAAACATACTAATGAATAATATCACCAAAAAACCAATCCAAATTTATTGAGCATTTTCTTAAAATTAAAAACAATTTACAAGGGAGAAATAGTTCTATCCCCAGTGGCGGCTCGGGGTCTTAAAAAACGGTGAAGAACTAGGTATAGTGCGGGTACCTAAACAAGCATTGACAAAAAACCTGTGTAACAAAACGTCTTTCTTATCCTCATCTGTCCCACGACTGAATGGAGTTTCCAACAAATTACGAACTATGTCATTAATTGGGTTCATTTTTAAAACACACAACTAAGTAGGTACGTACACTACTGAATTAACTGAAAAATAAAAACAAAACTTTTTAATCACACAGTAAATCACGTAATAACGATATCTATAAAGTTTCGCGTAGCCTCAAAATAAATACCGCGTAAAATATCAATAACTATATATATTTTTTAAATCACACCGCGAAATGCAATATACTGCTATAATTACCATAGTGGGTAAGTTTTGCAAAGCCTCAAAATAAATACCTTAAGATTAGGCGAACCAATGCTAAAACAATGGTGCATACGACTGATCTCTTTTTAAATTGTCCTTCATCATAATGCAAATTGTTACATGCTATTTGCGTGACTGACGTCTCGTAACCATAGAAACGGTAAATGTCAAAGCCATGTTGGGCGTTGGGTCATCACTAACAGACACGGTCGGCTGGGGCGCGTCAAAATGCACGAGTGTTTATAATTATTGTCCATGGGAGTTAACCGTGGCCCTATTATGCATAGCTACATTCGAATTAAATTAATATTATTAATTCGAACATAATTATTTTTAAGGGCTAAAATGGTAGCTGTATTGGTACATTAATATTTAATATTGTCGAAAAACTTTCCTCGTGGTTTTATTTTTTTTTTTACTTCACCTGACGAGCCGCCACTGTTTATCCCATAGATGTTTTAGCGATTGTACAATGCCCGATTTTATTAAGAAATCATACTAACAGTATTAATTGCTAAAATCCAAAGTTTGGCGAGCAAAATTAAGTTTAGTATAAAAAAATGTACATTCTAATTCAATTAGTTATCAGGTAGTGAAAAATGTCAAAAAGTGACAACAAAACAAATACATATAAAATATATATAAGAGCCTAATCTATTTAAATATCTAATGTTAGTCGCTACGTTTTAAAAATAACTGTCTTTCTTTTTTATTACTTTTTTATACACTAAATAGGTTGTTTAACTCAGTTCAAGATATTGCTATATTTTTTTTAATTTGCAATTAAGATTATATAATGTATACCTTTTACTGGTAGAAAAGAATGAGAACTGAATAATATTTTTAAAACTAAAATCTAGGGTTACAGTTTTTTGCATTAAACGAATTGTAAATAATTTGATAAGAATACTTTTTAATAACTTTCAAAGACTTGATATTTCTATTTTATTATCAAAGGAGGCATGTTGTCGTGGCATTGGTTTTGTGGGTCACTTTTGTTAAAATTATAAAACGCAGAAAACATCATTCTGATTTCTGAAGGATAAAAAACTGTTTACGAACTTAATTTTTGTTAATAACCTTTTACTTTTAGCTCCCAAACTCCACTCTTGGAATTAAAAGCCTTCCATGCCAACGTGATGCGGAATCGTCTCCTGGCTTGTCTAATTCAAAATTTAACACGCAAATTTTACCAAGGGGTCACAAGAACTTTGGATATTTCGAAAATTTGTTTAAAGTTTCACCTAAACATATAGGTTCAAATTACTAACGATGCCCCGATATTATCTTTAAAATCTTCACCGACGCCGCGTCACTTAATTTTCGTAAAATTCCTTTTTATAATATTTTATATTATTATAAAAAAAAATGTTATTATCATCGCCCGACGCAGGTACAACGGGATTATTCTAGACCAATTGATGTTTTCACATCAATTTTTATATTATGGCGACTTTTTTTAGAAGTCATCTTTTAGTAGTTGCCCTGCCCCTGTTCGGGTTTAAAGGTACCTAATGAAAACAATTATACCGGCGAACTTCCAAGTAAACAACCGCTCAAAACGGTATATATGGTCAGCGAGAAAGGTCGAAGTGGGAAGATGTACGCGACATAAAAAGACTATTTTGTCTCAACATAGACCAAATCTAAATATAATTTAATAAAAAGTAGAAAGTTATCAATGTTTTTCACCTGATGAATTGTATTTTCCAATATAATAAATACATTAGATGATTATAGATACCAGTACCTAATATTTAAAATAATAACTTATTCTCTAATCTCTGCGGCAACTAATCCATCATTAGAGTCCTTGGACATAAGAAAGAAATACTTTTTTTGAAAGTCCTACAATATAATTTTAGAAGTCGACAAAATTCACTGTAAATAAAAACCAATTTTGCGTACAACAGTTTCCTTTGAAGATGTAAAAAATTGTGACCTTAATTTCACGCGTTAAACTTTGTTAGGTGCCCTATTCCATGTATTATTAGGACCCCACTTTTCAAAATTATACTAAAAATTGTACAAAGTATTGTAGATAATATTTTAAAATATTAGTTTTGTAGTTTTTATTATAATAGTATATAACTAGTCAAGTCAAAATATTTTAATAAATAATACATTTGATATTATCACAAACAAAGTGAATTTTATACATAGATTTTAATGCAAACATTTTGGTGTTATATGCTGCCATGTTTATAATATCAAGCTTTTTTGTTTGTCGTAACATGATTTCCTTTTTTTAATTGGCTAGAATGATAAATTTTATAAACTTTTACCAGAAAATAGAAAAAACCCTTTTTCAAAAAATGAAATATTAAGTAACGGTAAAAATATCATTAAGAGTAAGGTCTAGTGACGCATTCGCCATTTCGTTTTTTTTCAATATTTCGTTACTCTTTCCTTTTATTCAAAAATCGGCCAAATATCCGTATTTGAAGAATAATTATCTACAATTTAAAGTTAAACAAGTTTGAAGTTATAAAGTAATAAAAGCAGAAAAAGAAAAATGGACAAGTTGCACGAATTTTGGTTTCTTGTTTTTATTAATTTATTAATCAAAATTTCTTTGGTTCAAAACTATTGGTAATTACTACTCAAAGACGGCTATTTGGCTCCTTTTTGAATAAAGCTTAAATAATAAGAAATATTGATCAAAAAATGAAATGGCGAATGCATCACTAGACTTTACTCTTAAGTAACAAAGATTTAGAATTTCAGATTAATAATTTCTACGTAGATATGTAACACCAATATCAATAACGTGATTGTATGTCCACTAAATAAACACAAATGGTGGTACCTATTTGTTTAGTCTTTGTTAGTAACCTCCACAAATATAGCATTCTTGTTTATATTTCCATCTTCTGTAAAAAACACCAGCAAAAATATAACAAAGAAAGCGATGTTCTCGTACGAAGAATTTAAAAAACGGCCGTGGACTATAAGAAAAGCCACTCTAAAAAATATTCTATTGGTTTTTAGAGCCTATTTTCCGCTACCCATTGGCTTAATCAGTTAGAAATTAATCATCATGCAAAATTCAACCAATGGACAATATTTTTCCCGATCGCTCGAAGTCCACGCGCCGATACGGCTTCGCTCTGTTATTATCTATACAGGGTGATTCACGTTGAGTGGCCTATTAGCAAATCTCGGAAACGAGTAAACTTATCTTTCTTTGACAGCAGGCATAATTGGCTTTGAGCTTTTAAAACATATTTTGACGTTTTTATTGCTTCCGGTTATACCGGAAGTTAATGCCAACTTTGCTATTTCAAATGGAACATCCTGTATATTTTAGCATTTTTGATTACCTTATTAAAATCTAAATTACTTTTATTAATGATAATCTATGCCTATCTCTAACCGTTTTTGAGATATGAATTATAAATGGATTTTTTTGTGTAATAACGCTCCGACAAGAAAGTTTAGTAACTCTGAAACTAATAAAGGTAAACATTTAAAATTTTGTGGGCTTTCAAGTAATATATAGATCTTTAGTTTAAATTTCTTAGGTTCCACGTTTTTTATACAGGAAGTTCTTAAAATTGTGCCAATGTTTCAATTTAAATAAATGTGCATAAGTCAATTTTTGCAAATAGAACACCCTATTTTTTAGCTTACTAACACGTAGAGAATTAAATTTCCTATCTAAATGCCTAATATATTACAATTCACATTTTTAGTCGTTTTGGAATTATGAGTAATTTAAATAAAAAATCTTAAAATTTCTGTTTGTGTTAATGCTACATTATTTTTGAAAATAAGGCTTCGACTGGGATTTTCGTTTGACTTTGAGCTTTGTTACCATTTGTTATTAAGTGCCTATGTTTGTTACTTAGCTATTTCTGATTTTTTTAAATAAAATTTTTTTAATAATTATTCGCCATTCTCAGATTATCAAGAATAAACGTAATTTTAAATAAGTTAACCAGAATATGACAACAGGGCTAAGATAAGTGTTAACTTTAAAATCATTTTGGTCAAAGCCTACTTTACAAATTGGCAACAAAGCTCAAAGTCAAACAAAAATCCCAGTCGAAGCCTTCTTTTCAAAAATAATGTCGCAATAACACAAACCGAAATTTTAAGATTTTTTATTTAAATAGCTCATAATTCCAGAACCCAGAACGACTAAAAATGTGGATTGTAACATATAAGGCATTTAGATAGGAAATTTAATTCTCTACGCGTTAGTAAGCTAAAAAATAGGGTGTTCCCTTTGCGAAAATTGACTGATGCACATTTATTTAAATGGAAACTTTGGCACAATTTTAAGAATTCCCTGTATAAAAACCGTGAAACCTAAGAAATTTAAACTAAAGATATATGTATTACTTGAAAGCTTACAAAATTTTAAATGTTTACCTTTATTAAGTTCAGAGTTACTAAACTTTCTTCTCGGAGCGATTTTACACAAAAAAATCCTTTTATAATTCATATCTCAAAAACGGTTAGAGATAGGAATAGATAATCATTAATAAAAGTTATTTAGATTTTAATAAGGTAATCAAAAATGCTAAAATATACAGGGTGTTCCATTTGAAATAGCAAAGTTAGCGTTCACTTCCGGTATAAACGGAAGTAACAAAAACGTCGAAATATAATGTTTTAAAAGCTCAAAGCCAATTATGCCTGCTATCAAGTTTTTAGAAAGATAATTTTACTCGTTTCAGAGATTTTCTAATAGGCCACTCAACGTGAATCACCCTGTATATCACGTTAAAAAGGGATAGCACAAACTCGTAATAGGGTCTGCCACCCACCTACCATCTACCACCGTAGGTAAAGCTGTAACATTTACTTATTATATTAAGGCAATAATTGTTGCTACGAATTATATTTATTAATTTCTGCAATAACATTTTTTATAAGAAAATACTTTTTATTCTAATAATTAAGTAGAAAATATTACATTATAAGAAATCATTACTTTATTTGATAGCTGCACAAAATATAAAGATCCAAGAATCTATCGGTTTATTAATAGGCGTCCATACAGGACCAATAATAATGTCATTATTTTGTAATAATAATAAGGGAATGACGGTACTAATACTGATCGTGTGAGGGCAAATTTCATACATTATTGGGGTTGATATCATTTAAAACTATCAGTAATATTAGTCGTGAAGATTCTGCAATATTTCACACAGGAAGCGCCTTTTTTGTGGGAGTTTTTATACAGAACAAAAAAATTTAAACAACAATGTTATATTTATGGCTTTTACTCTAAGAAACATTGCAAACCTAGGCGAAAACTTCTGACAGAATGTCATTAGTAAACAAATAATGGCGATTGGTCAGGGATGGTGGCAAAAATGTAAGTACATAACAATATTTCGAACTAGTTAAAGGTTTCTTGGAGAAATTTACCCGTTTATAGTCGTGGAATTGTGGAATGTATAGTCGTATTCATAAAAAAGTTGTACAACATATATTTTGTCATGTGTCATGTCACCTCTCCTTTACTATGTGTACGTCTTTTTTATGAATACTTCATAAAATATTTATTGAATTAAATATATTTTAAAGTTTTGGCTGAATTCTGTTTTAAAGTTCATGTCAGATGTCAAATTAACTAGACTGGCAGTTAGATTTCCAGAATATTATGCCTACATTAAATCTTATTTTTTATCGTAAAAGGTAATCTTTTTTGGTAAGGAAACTATTTTTTTCAAAGAATTAAAAAAAGTCCAAATTAAGAAATGTTTCTTGAAAATTTATAAAATTTCTATGTTCTAGCCAACATATGAAATATAAAAACTAATATCTTGCTTCTAACGTAAAGTAATACGGTAATATTCAAATAAAGCAATTGAGTTATATCAGCAAACATTTTGTCTCTAAGATTAGAAGAAGACATTTTTAAAATCTTAACGATAATAATTATTACAAAAATATATTAAAATTTAGATTTACTATAGTTCGGTAGAATGTAAAAGCAGCCACAAAAATTTTACCAAAAACAGAATGTATATCAAAGAAATAACTAAATACTTAAAGATAACTGGTGCTGATTTCTTCAATTTTATTGTTTTGGTTTTGCATTTCAATCTCTACAAAAAGACTGTTAGATGGGAACTGTTCAGAATGCATTGAACTTCTCCTAGACTTCAACGAGCGTTTCGTTTCGTTGCACACCGATCTCCAACGCGACAAGTCTAAAATTAATCGAATTTGGAATAAACCCATCTCCAAAAATAGCTGGTTATTTTTTAGCACTGTTCGGTAATTCTTGAGTTTCTGAAATTCAAAGGTTTTGGTAATTATTTGGTACGCTAACACCGGCAAACCAACAAAATTTGGAAACGGCATCAATGATCTTAAAGCAAATTACACACATTTTACAGAAATTCAAATAAAATTCTTTACGGGATTCACCGAAAATTAGGAATATAACCGAAACAAATATTTCTTGTTATGTTATTTTAGTTGTCCTGCGAACTTTTTAGACTGTTTCTATAAACTCTACATTGATATAAAAATTATATCAATAGCGATATAATTTAAAATTATAAGCAGGCGAAAAATAAAAATAAAATAAATTAAGTACTTACAAAGTAAAGAGAGAAGAGAAAATTTATAAAAAAAAAATATAATTTTCTGTACAACGTAAATTTTTTTCTGCAAATTTTTTAATTTGTCATAATTTTTTGTTGGGTGGAGCTCGCCCCCTGGCTGCGACGCTGTATACCTATAAAACTCGATTTTAAAGGTCTATCCTGCCTTTTGGAGTATTTCCAATTGTGACTTGTAGGTATTTATCACCAAAATTGGATTTATTTTACATGCGGTTATTAAGAAAAAAATTTCCAAAATAATGAAACTTTAAACAAAAAACCGCTTATTTTAACTAACCTTCCTAATACTGACTGACTTCATACCCTGTAAAGTACTAACTGGGGTAATTTTGTACCCCGGCTAATTTATTGATTTTTTACTAAATTTTCTAGGTATACCTTATATTTGATGTTAAATCAAACACAATTAATAAAATATATGAACAAAATATTTCTTATAACAAAGTTTACAAATAAGAAAGGGTATCCAAAAAAAACAACAACATTTTTTGAAGTAACACAATTTTTAAGTTTTGCACTGTCCACAAAAAACTTTTTTCTCACTTCTAGGCAAACAAAATGTTTACAGGATTCGCATTTATGGCGGGTTTTTCTGTCTTTTTGTCGAGGAAAAATAACACAACGGCCAGATGATTTCCCCACTAAAGGTGGTACATGAGGGTCGCCTAACTCGGGAACCACAGTGATCATGTGATCCCGGATTAGTTACTGGATCCTATCCTAGTTACCAAATCTTTTACGTATTTGATCCTTTACAAGTTCTTTTCCAAGACATAGGAGAAAGCATCTTGTTCCAAACCGGATACTTTAGTTTCCATAAAATAAAGGAATTTAGAGCCGCGGTATCAATGAGATGACCAAAAATAACCATTGGCTATCTGTTTGTCACTCTTCGCGTAGTGTTTCCTTGACCATTTTGTCCGCGGTATCAACGGCGCCTTAGTTATATTAAAGAACTATTTCAGGTTTATATGAGTTGGCCTCATCACTAACTCTATTTAAAGCATGTTCAGTCGATAATTTTTGCAGGCCCACAAGTTTTACAGACGGGGGTATTTTTGTAAACTCGACACTATATAAACCTTGGAGAAAATATAATTATTGTTTTAAAACCAATTTTATTGTGAAAACTAAGAAAAATAGTATAATTAGCATTTCTAAAAGTATTTCCACTCATGATTAACGAAAACGAAATTATCTTGATTTTTCTTGAAAAAAATCAAGTTGGGGTACAAAATTACCCCAGTTATTAGTAAGTATAAGGAAGGCTAATTTCGTTTTTTTTATTTTTACTCATAAAAACTTCCTCTTTGCATATTGACAATGACAACTACTATTCTGTGTTGTATAATGTGCAGATTTTATAATTATTTTGAAAAAAATTTTTGTGGCTTCCAAATAATTAGTTTCTAAGTATTTGCAAAAAATGTGTAATGTACTGATTCCAGTGTAGATACACTGGATGTTTGCCTAATAAAGCCTTTAGCATATTTATAATACATCGTTAAGACATGCAGTTACATATTTATAAACATTCCATATATAAAAATTAAGGAACAAGATATTTACATTTAGATTATCTTGAAATAAATAATTATAAAAAAAAATGTCAATATATCTTAGAGTATGTTTGAATAATAAAAAAAAATATATTAACAATTCTAAAAATAGTTTTTAAAAACAGTGCTGCGATTGTTAGATGTAATAAATAAAAATATGCCTTTCGCAGAATGTATGATATTTAATAATTTTAAAAAATATATACGCTTTGTCCAAAATTGATTTTTTATACCTTTTCCGTGTGTGTATAGAAGATGCGATGATTTAATTAATAATTTGACTTCTAAGAAGTACATATATATGTAAGAATATATGGCTTAAGATTTTGTAATTTGTTTTTATTGTATATCATGTATACTACGTCATTTTGGACAAAATGTATTATAAACCATTTATTAATATTGAATTTAGAAAACAATATGTATTCTTTAAATAGAAATAAAAAATATATAAGAAAATTAGCTTTGATATATTTTTCTTTTCTTCTCCATTTAAGCCCATTGTTAGTTACAAACCTCCACAGAGTGTCCCACCGGGAACCGCCTGGATCTATTCTGAAACTATAAATAGGAAAATTTGGAAATTTGATGGTATGCTAATATTAATAGGGGGGGGGGGGCAACCAGGCTAAAATATTTTCAATATGGTGTCACTTCCAGTTGTACCGGAAATAGGTGTCAACTCGTTTATTAAAAAAAATTACCTTCTCAACGCAGGGTTCCATAATATGGAAAGTACTCCTCAACTTTTTAATACTTTTTTTTAAAACAGAGTTATCTACAATTTAAAAATATTTTGGCATGGCACATGGCATATCCAACCCAATTTTAAATAAACACCCTATATATTGTACGATTTTCTAATTCCCTATAAAATGTCACGTACTTATATTTTGTATAAAATGTCATATGTCTAAATTGAACTGTTTTTGCGATATTGACGTTTAAAATATGGTTTTTTCACAATTTGACAGGCTGTAGTATCTTGGCGCTTCTTAGAGCAAAATGGTTTTTACCTCCCTATCTATCTTAGTTTTTTATTCTCTATCTAAAGAAACAACTTTCGGTTTAACATGTTAAATCGGAAGTTGTAACTTTTAGATAGAGAATAAAAAAAAGACATGAAGGTGAAAATCATTTTTCTCTAGTAAGAGGAACCGTTACAACCTGTTAAAGTCGGAAAATGCCATATTTTAAACTTTAATACCTATCTCAAAAACAATTGAATTTAGACATATGATCTTTTATACAAAATATATGTGCACTTTTTTAGGGAATTGGAAAATGATGTAATAATATAGGGTATTCCATTTAAAAAAAGTATGTTAGATATGTCCTGACTCTTTGGGACACCATATATAATTTAAAATTGTAGATATAATGCCTCCTTATAACTAGGTTTTTGAAATATGTTAAAAAGTTGAGTAGTTAGATGCTATGAAATCCTGCGTTGAGAGCGTGCCCCCCTCTATATTATTACAATTTTAAACCTAAGTTAAAGCGTTTTGAAATTCCGAGAGGACCTACAGCTTAACGTGGGTTCCGAACCACGATCCTCAGTCATTCGACACTCGCCCCCAAGGACTAACCCTCGGTCTCTTGCGCCATTGGACCTACCAATTGGGAAGTGTGTACCTTTCTTCCGCAACGAGATATCCGATCTCATCCGACCTGGTTAGCGGCGTAGATGGGGTGGGTTGGGAGATAATACATTTTACACTCTTCCCTGGCATTCTTTATTTTAAATATTTTTATCAAAAATTACGTTTACCAATAACGTTAAATTATGATCAACTTTTCTTATAAAGAAGTCACAATTATTAAATTTAAGAGGAATTTCTTGTTGTATAATAGATTTTTTATAGAATTTTGATAGCTATTAGGTAATACAGGATGTTCAAACAATAAGATTAAAAATGAAATTGAAAAAACAGCAAAAAGTCTAGTTTTTTAAATGAAAATCCCCAAATTTTATAATTATTTCATATTTAGAATAAAAAAAAGTAGTAGTAGTAGTAGGCAACCAATCCTACAGAAATATCACAAATACGGTTACTGCTTGTTTCGCAGTTTGTGTTTGTGAATTGTTTAATAATTGAGTATTGACAGTTGACGACTGACGTTTCTAAAAATTTCTAACCAAATGTTTTTTACAAAAATATTATTTTTAATCATGTAAAGAACGGAAAAGTCGTTCGATTTTAAATTAAAAGAGAGAGATTTTGTGAAAATGCCGACGGTAATTCTCCTAGACGTTTCGCTATCCATGACCAGGCCTGTACAACTTTCCGATGGAAATGAGACTACAAGAAAACAACTAGCGATAAGTGGTATTAATGCATTTTTAGACCATCTTAGTGTACACTCTAAATTAGAGTTTATTGCTTTGGTAAGTGTTTTTAATAGAAAAAATCAAATAAAACCGGGAAGCAACAAATCAATGTTGCCAATTTTTCATTCGTCTTCAAACTCAAACTTCTTACAATAATTATTAAGATAAAATGTCAATATGTTCAATGCTAAATACGTCTTCTTTATTCTGTAAAATGTTAAGTGTTTATCATCCAATTACTGTATTGACCTTAAAAATCATTTTGTTGTCCAGAATTGTTTAAAATTTACCTTTATTTGCCGCAACGGCAACACAGCAATGAGATAATTTAGTTGGTGAAATGGGCTGTCATTTCGAATATCAATACCCGATGTTACCAACAGAAGAATTATAAAGTTCCCTTTTTAAACGTCTATTTTGACAAGTACCATGCGGGAAGTTCTGTTGCTAATCTTCAGTTTTAAGTTCGTTTAAATATTCTTTTTTGTATAAAAAGTGGATTCATTTATTATCAGAGCCCCAATTTTACAAAATCAGAAGTGGCCAAACTCAATTTTTACAATCATATAAGAGGTTATGATTTAGGACCACTATGGGAGAAGCCACAGCTTTAAACAATGTCTGCCAAACGGTTGCCGTTCGGTTCCGCTTTGTCTATGAAAATATTGGCGGTGGTGAACCTGAGCTTTTGTTTTTGCCGCATCCAGTAATAGAATTGGAAGTAGCTACTAATGAGCCCGATGAACCAGAAGAACCCGAGCTTAAACCTGAAGATGTTGAATATGCAGATGATGTAGACTATTTACGAAGCTTAGACCCAAAGGAATGGAAGTCTCAAGACCACTACAAGGTATTAGGAATTGAAACATTAAGATTTAGAGCAACAGATGAAATTATAAAGACTGCATATCGTAAGAAAGTATTAAAACACCACCCAGATAAAAGGAAAGCTTTAGGGGAAGAAATTAAAGCTGATGATGATTATTTTACCAATATCACTATGGCGAATGAAACATTGGGAAATGTTCAGAAAAGACGTGCCTATGATTCTGTTGACCCAGAATTTGACAATAATATTCCAAGTGGATCTGAACTTAAGAAAGATTTTTATGAAGTATTTACCTATTATTTTGATTTAAATTCACGTTGGTCAGAGCGAAAAAAGGTTCCTAAGCTTGGTAACAGTAATTCTTCACGTGCAGAAGTAGAGAAGTTTTATTCTTTTTGGTATGATTTTAAATCTTGGCGAGAATACTCCTACGAAGATGAAGAGGACAAAGATAAATGTCAAGACAGGGATGAACGTAGATATGTAGATAAACTAAACAAAGCAGAGCGTCTTAGAAAAAAGAAGGAAGAAATGTCCAGAATAAGAACTCTAGTTGACTTGGCTTATGATAATGATCCTAGAATAGCTAAATTTAAACAAGAAGACAAAGAACGAAAACTGGCAGCAAAGAGGGCAAAGCAAACTGCTGCTCAACAAAAAAAAGAGGAAGAAGAGAGAATTATTAGAGAAGTACAGCTAGCAAAAGAACAAGCTGAAGCTGCAGAGCGGGCTAAAATCGAAGTAAAACGCCAGGAACGCGAAATTGTCAAAAAAGCACTTAAAAAGGAAAGAAAAATTTTTAGAGACACTTGTAAAGCTAATAATTATTTTACCGATGACAGTGATAAAACTCTACAGTACATTACAGCCATAGAAGCAATGTGTGAATCCCTCAGTGTAGAAGAATTAGAAGAACTTAATAAGAACCTTAAGAATAATGGGAAAACAGCTTTTCTAAAGGCCCTTAAAGAGCATGACAAAAAATTGGAGCAAGAACGTCAAGCCGTACTAGATGCTGCAACACAGAGAAGTTCTGAGGATACCAAGAATTCTGCTGTTATTAGAGTGGCACCAGAGTGGAATGAAGAAAACTTACAACTTCTAGTAAAAGCAGTAAATTTGTTTCCTGCTGGCACAAATCAGAGATGGGAGGTGATCGCTAACTTTATCAATCAACATGGTGTTTTTAAAACAGACAGCAGCAAGTTCATAGCTAAGCTAGTACTAGCAAAAGCAAAGGATCTTCAAAACACTGATTTTAGCAAAAATAATCTTAAAGAGCAAGCAAATAAAAAAGCATTTGACACGTTTAAAAAAGATAAGAAAAATGTTTTAAACATAGATGAAAGTGACATTTCCAAGAAATTGGATGAAGTCACCCTAAATGGTATTTCAAATGGTATATCCAAGAGTTCATCTAAAGATAAGATGAATAAAGAACAAAAAGAAGGTAAAGACAAAGAAATAAAAGAACTAAATAGTAAATCAGAGAAAGTAGTGAAAGTTGAACAACCCTGGACCACGACAGAACAACAGCTGTTGGAACAAGCTTTAAAAACATTCCCAGCTTCAACGCCAGAGAGGTGGGATCGAATAGCAGAATGTATTCCTAACCGAAGCAAGAAGGAATGCATGAAAAGATACAAAGAGCTAGTAGAAACTGTAAAAGCAAAAAAAGCTGCTCAGGCAGCCGTTGCAAAGTAATTTAGACTCTTGTTACACAGTTAAACTAAATTAATTATAATTTGAAATTGAAAATTTAGGATTTCTTTTGTATGAAACATGCCCTTGTGATTTATTTGTGTAAATTATTTAACCTTATTGATTTTTGTTAAAAATAAACCTAATTTTCCCCTAGAATTGTTGTGTTTTTATTTTTTCAAATCAAAAATATTGTTCTATATAATTTTACAAAATTGTTAAGTTCAGTCATATCTTATATTTACTATAGCTTCTGAGTTAGTCAATATTTTCCAAAAATATGAAGTCTCAATAAAATTTTCCTATTTTTATTTAAAAAAATGTATAGGTTACATGTTTTGTCCTATGACTGATGATGCCTATATAAGAGTGAAACATGTAACACATAAAGGTTTTTAATAAAACTAAGGTCATTTTGTTAAGACTGACTGTTTTTTTGGAAAATAATATATCTTTGAGATTAAAAAAATTAAATAGTTACCAGAAATAATATTTTTCGATAGTTTAAAATTAAAGTTTTTATATAAATATTAGGCATGGAAGTTATGTCAGAATTACAATTCTTCCTAATTTGGTTACTGCTTCAAATGGCGAAGGAACTATATCAGGAATTTCTAAAGAGCTATGGCGATATATTTGAAATATTTCGTTTCTTTTTTGCTTTTCTAAAAAAATCTAAAGGGCGAAGTTTTTCATATTTTATTTAAATTAAAAACTAAACTTTCGGAAAATAAATTTTAAAAAAAGTTGAGAGCTTTACAAGTCATTTTTGATGGGAGGGCAAACATTTTTTTTCTCCGAGAAAAAGTGTTCTAAACTCCTTTTTATGGGACCAAAAACTATCGATAGTTTTTCGCTTTTACTATTAATATATCAAACTCTACCCACTATCTATAGTTCACCACTAGTACTTACCAGAGATATCTCTGGTGGTATTAAAGATCGAAGCGATGGACCGGTAATTACTGCGGTTATACCCTTGGTTAACATTGAATGTGCTCTTTTTAAATTCTTTCGTCACATGGCAGAAGAAACGCTTGAACCATGGCCTTCTTGAACGTGAAGAAAAGGAAAACACTTATCCCTTTTCTACCCTTTAACAGGGTGTCTAGGAGACGGGAAAATCAAGTTTAAGCCGGGAAATTTTAAATGGGCGGATAATTTAACAACACAGCACAAAAAGATAGAAAGGCAAAAGAGGTTGACAGCGACTTGAAAAAAGGAAGCTTCAAAAGCAAGCAGAAGAACTGGAAACAAGAAATCGTAAAATTAAAAAAGTAACTATATTATCTGGTTGTTTTAAAATTTAACAACGAAAGTGTAGAACCCAACCGGGAAATTTTCAAAAACCGACCGGGAATTTTGTTTTCGATTTTTGCTAGATACCCTGTTTACGCATCAAGAACGGCATGATAATCACAGTCGCTACAGCGTCAGTGATAAAAACTAATTTGGAATATTTATAACCGGTCCATCGCTCCTAATCGATTCAGTCCTTAGTTGGTAATAAAAACTCAAGAGCTTTCCATACCAGCGTGAAACGCGGCATCGTTTCCTGGCTTGTCTAATTGAAAATTTAACACAAAAATTTGACTAAGGGGTTCACAATAACTTCTAGTTTGGCGGATGATACCTTATTTTGTTTTTAAACAAAAAAATCGAAAACTTTTTAAAGTTTTAATTATGTAGGTTCAATTTATGTCATCCGCCATGCCTAATATAAATATAGAAATATTGCGACTATTTACGTTAATTTCTTATTTTCCATTACAAATTACAAACGATTCCCTGATATTATTTTCAAAATCTCAACTGACTCCGAGCTCCTTAATTCTCGTGAAATTCGTTTATATAATATTTTGTATATAAAAAAAATTGTATTGCCATCGCCAGACGCAGTTATAGTATGCACGCTGTGGTGGAAATGCAGTATTTGTTCGTCATGACGCATCGACTACTGTTTGCTCTTAATGTTTATTAATTATGCCCAATACAAGAACAAAATGAAAACGGCGCCAAAAAATATTTTATTAAAATGATTTAAAAAATTTGTCGAGTTTGTGTTATGATATGTTAGAAGCTCACTAATTAAAATAACCAAAAATATTTTTTTTATTTGAAATTATGTATAAAAATTAACGCAAAATCTAAATAGCAGTAGGATATTTCGAAATGCCAATCTTAGCAAAACACCTAAATGATGCATTACAATACAGGAACTTTATTCGGCCCATTGAGTTCTTCTTCTACACTTTGCTTAGAATTAGATTGTCTTTCTATATAGTCAGGATCATTATCAGAGTCTTCACCTCCAAATAAGTAATTATTATTTTCTTCAGCTGATAATTCCATAAGTAGCTACTTCAATTCTCAAAGGTCGACGCCGTAAGATGAATGTAATTTTTATGTACAAAGAAAATAAGACAACTACATATGTAAAATCAAACAGAAATAAAAAAAAGACTTACTCTTTACCTCACCATCTAATTCAAAATTTGCAACTAAAGAAATTATATGATAAAAAAATTTACTGGGTTACGTTACATCCCAGTGTGGGTTCTAAAGGTTTAGAATACAGATGTATGTTTGTTTAGATGGCATTTTCTTCGTTGTATGAAGAAAGATGTCCTTTCACCAGGGACTACAGTATAATAAAAGCTGAGCTAAAGAATATTGATGAATATGATAAAACTTGCATAGAAACAGCATTCCACGGAGTAAGTCAAATGGTGCTTGGAGAATGGGGGAACAACACGGCCTGTCAGGTTAGTAAAATTTAACATAAACATTTTTTAACAAATCAGGCAGTTTTTAGTGATCGAGGCTGTACCAAAATTGGTCAAATACTTAAGCACTGTATTACAACCGTTATCTAGAATTACTATCAGCTGTTTGTATATTGTGTACATACGGGAGTACCAACTTATACTAGGTGGCACAAATAATATTTACCCTCTAATTTTTGAAGTAAAAATGTTAGTAATAAATAAGAAATTATGCATTATCATTTTTCAATAAAATCATCACCCATTATCATTTATTAATGGAATCAACTTGCGGAACAAATGTATCGGCAATTTTATTTACAAAAAAAAATAAAGCAGATTGAAATAAACCATTTTATCATACATGACAGTTTTTTAGAAATGTTTTGTTTTAGATCATACTGGTGACAGATGGCAGCACAGGAATAGGATCAATGTCGCTGAAAGAATCTCTGGCTACCCTTAATCAAAGAAATTCATCAGTTCCTTTTCCCCTACCGTTTCCATTTCCAGTGAAATTACATGTGGTATGCATTGCGCCGGCAAATGAACCAAATTTTATAAAATGTATGTAAGAATTTGCATTATTACATTATTAACCAGACAGTTCATGAGCAAACAATAAAAAGTTTTTTTTATAACTATTAATTTCAAAAAAATTATTATTAAAAAATATAGATAACGGCAACAATAAATTATTTTTGCTTTTAGAATCTTCAATTAAAATGTACAAGGGGTACAAAAATATACAAAATGACGCCATTACAATGTAAAAGTGACTCTTAAATAGAGAGCAGAGCTCAACAAAACTGTGAGACATTGTCTTTAACTCATTGGGGGTGGATTCGTCCAACACTCCCTTTGCTGGGTTGCTGTTTGAAAAAATTAAGCAATTCCGCTTTATTTTGTTAAAGTAGGTTGTAAATAAAAGCCCTACCGAATATGTACATGTTTCTTGAACAAATTGATTTTATATTATAAAGTACTAGGTCGAAATGAACTGTTTTTCTGTGTCTCTTTCTAACATTAACGTATTGACTTTGACTTATTTGAGTAGATTGACTATGTATTATATTAAAACGGCAATTTTTATGTGCGTTTAATTTTTTATTATTATCAATTATTTTACTGTACTTTTAGCTAAACCTCTTTACCAAAGACTGATAGACTTAAGTGGATATGATGGGTCAATACAGGTTCCAGAAAATTTGCAAAATGAATCCAGTATTATCGCGTTGTTTCAAAAGTTAGCTGAAGATATGTATACCTCGTTCAAAGGTGTCCTGAAGTGCGGAAATATGGAATCAAAGATAATACTATCGCCTGCCCCAGTAGTAAGTAAATTAATTAACAAAGAAGCTTTATATTAACGGTTTTTTTTGTGTATAAATGTCAATGTCAAAATAATACAAATGGTGGCAACATATTTATATTAATAAAAATTAATCCTAAAGGAATGACTTAATCAAATTTATTGACGTTTTACACCAATAAATATATAAGTACAGTAGACTCCCGATTATCCGAAATAATGTGGACCGGACCGATTTCGGATAATGCGTAGATTGAGGAAAATCATTAAGTAAGTATAGGAAAAGTGACTATATCTATGTACTTTTATAGATGTACTTGTACATACATCATTAATTCTAATACTTATGTATGTACAATAGGTATTCATATTTATAAATTCGAGAAAGAGGTAATTGGTACTTGTTTTAATTTTAAAGTCTCTCAATTTGATTAATTTCTTAGAAATTTCGGATAATGCGGAGGCATAACAAGAATCATTTCGGATAATCCGGTTCATGGGTCGTTTCGGATAATGCGGAGTTCGCATAATCGGGTTTCGGATAATCGGGAGTCTACTGTATGCTCACTAAGCAGTCTACGAAACATCTATTAAAGAAATAAATCTTAAAAATCCAAGAGTTGCACAAAATGTACAATCATAATAACAACAAACAAATTATTGTAAATCCAATCTACCATTAAAACTTATTTCACAATATCACATTAAACAACAAATGTTGGCATCGTTAACAAAACTGTACCAAAAAAACTTTATGACATGTATTTAAGCCACTGGATATTAGAAATTATTTATTTAACCACAAACATGTAAATAGTATAGTATATTTAATAAATAAGCTAAAATTGGCCGAACCGGTAAAATATGCAACCCTAAAAACAATAGGGTGGGTTTTACGTTGACAAGATAATGGTTTTTTCATGGGCGTTCGGCGAATTAGGTCAGTTTTTAGGAAACATGGAGGGAGTGTTTCTCTAGTACACCCGAAGAGTCAACCATTTAAATATACAGGGTGTTCCTTAATGACGTGCTAATATTCATAGGCGTAGTTAGGGGGGTACTTGGGGGTGCTAAGCACCCCCGAAATCTAAATTAGCACCCCCAAATTATAATATCTCCGAAAGTACTTTGGATAATATTTTCAATTTTGGCATGTGCTAATAGGACATAAAACCACATGTTTTAGTTATAAAAGTTATTTTTTTGTCCCACCAGCGGCGTCCGTGCAAACATGTCCTCTGATATTTTTTAGAAAGAAAGTGGTACGCCACTGACATTTTTCCATGTGTATATTATTTCTGATAATCCTGGTCAATTTTACATAAAAATGGTCTCCTGCGTTTTTCTGCTCAGGCATACCGTTCCTGATTAAAATAATTAAATTAAATTTTGGAAATTTGGAAAATTAAAAAAAAGGTGTTGGAGAAACGTAGTTTTAAAATATCTTTTATAATGCCAAATAACCTTTCTATAAAATAGTATTCTTTTGCGACGCATTTAAATTTAGAATAAAAATTATCTACCTAGAAATCTTTTGTTATCCAAATTTAACGAAAGTCGGCAATATCAAAAGCACTCGTCTATGTTTAGTTTCTTGAAAAATATGAATAATTTAAATATACTGCTACCAACAGAAAATATCAACGGCTGATTGGGTAATATATGTTAAAAGCAGTTTACACCCTCACCATAATGGGTTCCGAAGTAGTACTTCCCACCAGCTAAGTTCATTGGCTATTTTCAGCTGTGCGGGAGAAACTGCTGTGACAGGGTAACTGTTGGTAGTTTTCGGGAGTTTAGTGTTTGCTTGTGTTTCGTAACGTACAGAGGATTCAATTCTTCCTTACCCAAAAAGGGAATTTATGCGGACAATAGTGCTGGCTTATTTATTATGTAGTGCAGTCGATTCAATTCTTCCGTATCCAAGAAGGGAATTTACGCGGACAACAGTGCTTGCTTGTACATTATATAGTACACTCGTTTTCGTAATTTATTCCGTGCCCGGAAAAAGGGACTTATGACGCGGACATGTAGTGTTGGCTTGACGCTCATAGTTTTCATAATTCACTTGTATTTCTGCTATTCGCTCCCAGAAAAAGGAGTATTTTAACGCGAAGATTCTAAAAATCCTAAGGATGTGTCGAAGTGTAATTTTGGCTATTCTAACCTCATGATGATTTACCGAAAAAAATTGATGTTTTTCACAGTAGGTACCGTCTTCTGTTTTAATGAACTAAAATATTTGAACCAGCGACAAAACCTATAGACGTGACATTAAGTCTATAGGCAGTATAGGCTCCATACCTTCTAGTCCAGACGGATCAGATTTTATTGCCATATGACTTCGCTCATTTCGGCACTTATGCAATTCGGATTATAATTCCAACCGGCGTTGCACATTTTAGTACTTGTCGAGTCGGATTATATCCACTCCGGCCCGCACATTTTAGTCCTAAATGGTTTTCCTACTTTTAGGCATACACAAAAGTAACAGACTTTAACAGCCAAACGCACAATGTATCCGATCTAATCGAAGTGTGCGGTTTCGTTGCTGTAGCCGACATAGGATCTCCAATGGCAATAAGCCGTCATCTTATTCTCCCAGTGAGCGCTTCACAGAAACAAGATAACCCAAATGAAATAGACCTGACAGATGAGAGCGCTGTCGATGAAGGAAGCACGCCCTCTTTCTGTGTGCTCTTGCATGGTGCTTTGAAAGTTGAAAACATGGCGGCACTAGTTTCCGTAGGCGAAAACTGGTTTGGATTTGTTTATTCGTGGGCCGATTCAAAGAAAAAGAGTAATTTGATGCTCACCATTTTGACGCCGGGGTCTGATGTCATACCTTGGTAAGTTTGCGTATTACGTCCAGATAAGTGTTTATTTTTGTAAGTTTTATTACTTAGGTTTATATAGTGACATTGTTTACTGTGATCAGTGCGAGCCTAGGAGCTCGGGTCTAAAAGTCTAATTGCAACCTAATTTTTTGTCTCACGCTTGGACTCTTAATTTAAATCTTTAAATAATGTATTCTTGGCTTAGACTACAAAGGTCTTGTAGGAAACGTTTAGTTTTTAAACTTTTCCTTCTAAAAGTCCTGTTTAATATAGAGATTAAGGTTTCAGACGCATATCGTTTTAGTTATTGATTTATGATGCAATTTTAAAGAAAAATGAATAAAAAGAATAATATTTTATAGTGTTTTTCTATTATATACTTGTCTGTTCCATTTTCCCTTTTTAGAGCTATTTTAAATCAACACAAATATAACCCAATGCAATAAAATATTTTTATGACAAAAAAAACAATTAGGTAGGTATTTATTTTTAAAGAGAAAAATTAAAGTAAAAATTTTAATTGAAACATTTTTTTATGGAAGTGTGATAATTTATAGTAAAAAAAATAATGCGTGAAGAAACGAGAATGCTATTTTATGAGTATACAAAACGGCACTTAAGAAGGAGTATTTCAAAACCTAAGCATTTGCACCAAAAACTGCTCTTAGATCTACGCTCCTAAAATACATGATTTCTGAAAAAATCATCAATTTGGGTGTGGTGAGCGATATTTACTTTATTTTTAATCATGAAAAACCGAGCCCAATAAACGCTGGTTAGATCCATACATACGGCTTATGTGAAAATTTTGAACTTTGGGCGTGGTCCCACCTTTTTCACTAGGTACAGTATCATGAAATACATGTAGTCCCGACTGTTCCTCTCTCCAAAAAAAAATGTCCTACTAACGCCCACTGAGCCCCGTGTCTTAAAAATGTTGTTAACGGCATGTTTCAGTTTTAGTTTAGTATAACAAAAAACGAACACAGTGCTGCAAAAACCGCAAACATCTATCTTTAAATATAAGGGAAATACCCTACAAAAGTGCCCAAAAATGGACACCCTGTACACCCCGTATACACCTCTGACCAACAACAGTTTACCTTTTTTTATATCTTTACTACACTTTTAGGTTGGGTGATTTGAATGATTTGGGTACAGCTGACATGTTTCCCACAGACCAAGTGGGCAGTTTTCCTATAAGACCAAGCGAAAAAAGAAGTTATTCACAAAATGGCGTAGTATGGATTAGACAAGCAGGATTACAGTCGGATATACAAAAGATTTTAAGGCACGCGCGAAAATTACCCGAAAAAACACAGCAGTTTTACAAGGTACGTTTAATAGTTAGGAAAGAAACTTTTTTGATAAAAAGAAATATTTCTTTTTTTTTTTGTTATTTTTAAATTTAAAACAAATAGAGCAACCTACATACATACAGGGTGTGCTTGAAATGACTGTACAACGCTTCACCAAAAATTCCTTAACCAAAAAGCAGGCGATCTAGGCAACTTACCTATATGCAATGTTGCGTCGTTTTGACGCTACAGGGCGCTAAAGTTTCAAATTAATGTCGTTTTTTTTTGGAATAATTTTTAAACGCATTTATCGATTTCCACTAATTTTGGGGCTAAGAATGACCACTATTTATAGCGTCTTTTGACGTATGCGCCATCTTTTTTTAGAACCTGCAAATTAAAAATGGCGCGTGATTGGTAATTAAAAGTTCCTCTTTTTGTTACCCCCCGTATAAATGACTATAATTATTTCTCTGACATTAGCTGACTTCATGTTGAAACTTTTTTGTCTCTTGTAAAATTTTAGCCAGACTTGCAGTTTCTCTACGAAAAAAATTATTTAAACAACATTAATTTGACAACTTTAGCGCCCTGTAGCGTCAAAACTAAGCAATATTGCGTATAGGTTAGTTTGCCTAGAAGCGTTGTACATTCATTTTAAGGACATCCTGTATATCTTAAATTTACCCTTAGTTAGGTATGTGCATGATACACTAACACCGGTATGCTAACGCGCATAATTTTCTATCTGTCACTCAATTTTGACGACACGTGCGAGGACGCTTAAGGCCTATTTACATTAGGTGTAAGAAAATGATCCTTGTATTTTTGATTAAGAAAATAATCCTTTTGTAATAATATATTACAAAGGATAAATACTGCCTTAATTTATGTCAGCTACTTCTTTTAGAAGATAACTAATTACAAAAATAGTAAATATTTGCTCACTTTTTGTCAGGTTAGAACCGTCAGTCTCGTCAAAAGGTGATGTGTGCTCTCGCAGTGACGACATGCGGAGCGATGATCAAATTTCAATTGGCTTATTGGCTTATCGTTGTAGGTGTATCGTGGGTTTGTGGTAAATACTATTCGTTTGTTGTGTTAACATATATAATGTTTTTCCAGGAATTAAATAGACTGCGAAAAGCCGCCATCTCCCTTGGTTTCCAAGATCTACTAAGCGGTTTAGCTTATATTTTCGATCAGGAATGCATGCAACTGCCAGGCACCGCTCACCCCGATTGCGCTTTGCAGTTGCAGCATGCAGCTGAGATGCTACGGAAAACACAAAACAGAGACATAAAGTTTATTTTGATGCCACTACAGACTAACTATAATTCGTCTTAGTGCTGGCAGACTTATCTAGAATTAATGCCTTCAGGTGATAAAGATATTAAAAAGAGGTAATTTATTGTTACCTACGTCTATGGATAATTCTAGAGAATTCGTTTTTAAGTTAAATTTTTAAAATTTAATTTTAAAGAAACCATTAATGTCTATAACTATGCAATGGACTTTTCACTAAATTTTGGTTTTAATGTAGTAAGGAACAAAAAACAAATTTTATGTTTGTATTTTTTGATGTTTTTAAGCCACCACTGAGGAAATAAAAAAAAATTATTTTAATGAAAACACGGACTTTATCGAATCTACATCATGAAAACGGCAGCTTGACAAAGTCTGAAAAGTAATTTAATAGAAAAATTTGTCCAGACAGTCCAAAACGGACTTTCAAATATTATCTATATTTTGTCTTCAAATATGTTAGTAAAATTCGAAGAACAAATATATTATTTAACTAGCATAAAAGTTTTCACATTTGGCAACACCGAAATTATGACCAATGCAATGACAGTTAAAAAAAGTAAAGTCCTAACCTAAGTTATTTGTATATCTTTCTGTGGTTTGTTGTTTTTTTTTTAAATTAATTTAAATTTATATTATATAAAAGTATGTCTACCCAGAAAACTAAATGTTGTGTTGTAAAGTGCTGTTCAAATAACAGTGCCAGTGTTCACAGGATCCTTTTATTAATAATAGACCTACCTTATTTTTTGTTTCTGTTATGATTATGTATTTGCGAGTTGTGGCGTGCATCTAGCCAGTAATTGTACGAACTTTATAAAGGCGCGAGAACAGCAAAATATCGCAATGGACAAATATTTGCATGGCAAAAAACAAAAATGGAATTTTAGTATTTTATGTTGTTGTGGTGTTTATTAGTAGGTAAATAATTATTCCTTGCCAAAAATATGCACTAAACGGCATTTTGCTTGTTAGGTTACTGCCATTAATTTGTTTATTTGTTTTTTTGGAGATTCTTGGATATAATAGGTTACATTAACAGAAACTCACTGTTTTTTTGACGTTTCGTACGTCTTTGGCGCACTTATTCAAATCTGTTTTAATAAAAGGCTTAAAAAAGTGCTTCTAAGACGTACGAGCGATTTCTGTTAATATACCATTATATATATTTAAGATGGAAAGTTCTTGTGTATAAACACCTAATTTGAAATTCAGAGAAAAGTATTTCCTCGAGCCGGATTCGAACCGACAACCTCCGTATATCCAGTACAGAGCGCTAACCAATTGCGCCATCAAGGAAATAGGTTCACAACGGTATTAAAAGGTATTTAAAGAACGAAACGTCGAATTTGAAAACTAATAACGCCATCTTGTAAAACATAAAAGAGGGCTATTAAAAAGTGTTTTTTGTTTTTTCCCAAGTCAAAAATGAAGACGCAAAAAATTAAAAATCAAAATTAGAAATTTCGGTTTTTTCGAATATCTTCGAAAGCATTCGTAATATTTACAATTTTCTTTTACCAAATTATTAAACCCCAAAATACGCAACTTTGCCTCAATTTAACCATCTTTGTATCTCTTACCGTTTTCGAGATCCCCTTGTACGCACACGAATTTGTAGCACCCTTTATACCTAAAAATCCACGAGAAAATTGGTTTTTGAATTATTTAAGAATTGCTACTTTTTTTTAAATTTTGTACGCCCTGTATTATCCAAACGAAGCTGTTGAAGAACATAGTTTATTAAAAAAATGTCTCTTAAAATAATGTCAGCAACCATATCCCGAGGTTTAGAAGTATTTTATTTATAACTTATTTTGTCTATGTGATGCGGCACTTTGGTAACTGAATGGGCTATATAGAACCCAACTCTATAATTTACTCTTTTGTTGTACTTACAAGCCATGCGTGACTGATTTAACAAATTTTAAATAAAATAGCGTTGGTATCTTAAGTATCTTTATTCCTACAAAAATATAGCTTATCTAAAATAATTTCTTTTAATTTAGGTACCATATAGTAAAACAATATTCCCCTGACAGCGGTGCCACTGTAGTGAAACATAGTCTGATACACATAAGAAAAATTATTATCACCATTCTTAAAAATAAAAAACGTTTGCATTATTGTCGCATTCATACTAAAAACGTACCGTTGATATGAAGTTAACATATAAAAAACTGTTATAACAACACAAACAATCAAAAGTCGTCTAATTTCGTCAACTTTTTTGGTCAAAACGTTGTCAATGTCTTTCTGAGATGTTTTAGAAAATTTGAAGATGGTAATGAGAAATGAAATTAATAAAAGACAACAGGGGACTGTGGTGCTAACAACCAATAGAAGACCGTGTAAGATGGTCCCATAAATATTTTCTATTATAACACACAACGTCATCCCTTGCATTTCGAGTGTCGAAGATAACACAAAATTGGGGATACTTATAGATAAACATAAAAACCATATTAAAATACTAGGTAACAGTACAGAAACATCGTCTTTTCGTTTTCTATAGTCTATTGTAAGTGCCCTAGTCTCATTTCTAGTTACCAAGCACTCTACGCTAGAATTTTCATTCAAACTTGTTAAAGGATTCCTATTTTTTAACGTTTCAAACGCATATAAGTTCCAAAGGGTTATTACGTGAAAGTTTAAGCATATTATAAGATATAAAATTAAAGTGTTTGTTAGAGTTTCGGAGCCTCTGAAGAACATGCAGGTGTATGTAGAAAATTTCCATGATTGGTGATGATATGAGGTCAGTATTTCCAAGACAGCTACGAAGAATAACAGTGTGTCCACCAGGATGATTTGAAGGATAATTGAAATTACTCCTGAAAAGTTTAAAAAGCTTATTTAGTTTCTGTGTTTTGTACTATTGTTATACACACATTTTGGATGTAATATCACTGGAGTAAAATTCAAATATGATTAACATATAAAGTTTTATTAAAAAAAATTTAAGTTGATACACGTAGTATTTTTATGATCCGCTCTGCATAATATCTTTTTTCTAAAATAAATGCATTTCAAAAAAATGTATTTGACTTGTCTGAGCGATTCTTGATTAAGTGGGCCGTATTCTATATAAAGGGCTGATCAGTTTTTTTTTATCATAACCCTGTAGGTATTACAGTGACAGCTAGTGTATAACAGCTGCGGCATCTGTTCTGATAATATGAAATTATTTATAAATATATAATCTATACCAAAAAGCTATATTTTTTGCGTATTTTGATTAAAAAAAAATATCTTTCAAGTGGGACATAAAGATTTCGGCCAAGTAGATGATATTTTCGTTTGTTTTACCAGTAAGGATACAGATTTACAATTTTTAAATCACTTTAATAGTTTACATAACAAAATAAAATTCACAATGGAAAAAGAAATAGATTGCAAAATCAATTTTCTGGACATTACAATATCGAGACTAGACAACAAATTACACTTTGATATTTATAGAAAGCCTGGGAAAGCCAACATTCGACACAACAATTCCTAATCACTCCATACACCTTAATTCCCACAAACTTGCAGCATACAAATCCATGATACATAGAGCCTTTACAGTTCCTTTAAATGAAGACAACCGCAAAAAAGAATTAAACACCATAATAAAAATAGCAGAAAATAATGGGTTTAACGCAAACATCATTCATTCCTTAATAAATAAAAAACAAAGACAAATAACACTAAACAAAATATAACCCACACATAAAAAGTAATGAAAAAAGTAGATATTCAAAATTAACATATTTTGGCCCAATTTCAGATAAAATCGCACATATAATCTCAAAAAACAACATAAAAGTAGCATTCACACCAGCCCAAAAAATGTCTCAATTATTTTTTAATGCCAAACAAAAAACACCCCCACCTAAAAAATCAGGAGTTTATAGGCTAAGTTGTACAGAATGTAATAGCTCATATATAGGTCAAACAGGAAGAAATTTTAATATCCGATATAATGAACATAAGACTTCTTATTTGTTAAACAAAGAAAATTCCAATTTGGCTAAACACTGTTCGGATACAGGTCATTGTTTCCCAGGTGTGAATAATTTAAAAATTGTACATACTGGACCAAAAAGCAAGAGACTTAACATCTTAGAATCAATAGAAATTTACAAACATAATAAAAACCCGACCATAAACCTACTAAATGACCAAACAGACTTGTGGAATTCCCCGTTATTTACATTACTATACAATAGGGATCAATTACTAGATTAAGGGATAAATATTCTATTTTTATTTTAATATTTATAAGCACCCTTTGTTAAAAACCTATTTATAACTGTGAAACGTAGTTTAAGGTATTCAGTTTGATAATGTAGTAGTACTACGAAACTGCAGTAACTAATCGGTAAATAAAAAGTGATATTATAACAAAGTAAAAAACACATATTGTCTTATTATTAAAAGCATAATTTTTATGTTTTGAAATTTTTATTGTTGATACTTATATGCTGCAGTTTTGTCTCTTTAACAGGTTACGAGCCGCCACTGATGTATTAGGGTGGGTTGTGTAAAGTTATATTAGGCCATTTTTTTTTCTTAGGTTTTAAAAACAGAATAGCTGCTAGACCATGCTCGTGTGCCAAGAATGAATTTCCCAGATTAAGGCTTCGAGGTGTCTCAGGTGACAAAGTATTAAAAAAATAAATAGGTAAAAAAAATACAAAAGTCAATAACTTACACAAGGTCTCTGTCCTATACCTTTGTAATATATTTACTAGATATTATTATAGGTATTTAAGACAAACTCGTCCAGACGCTCTGGACTTCCTCGTTTAAATACGCCAGTGAACGCTGACATACGGTATTCAATTCATCATCTTAATTAAAAGGATTTATAAAAAGATGTCTTACCGTTTTTCTTACACCTTATTAACGCAAAGCTCTCCATTAGATTTACACAAGATCCACAGAAGAAAAATATCAAATACACGTAAAGGAGCCATTTTGGACATGAACCTTCGTCGTCAAAAAATATGTGCCTGTTGCTCGTAAAACTAGAATTTCCAATATCAGTTGTGGTATTTGTTATGTTAAAAAGACGATATGTTTCATTTAACACCTCAGTGTTATTCATTAGAAGATTATTTTCTCTTGGTTATGTAATTATTAACACCTTGGATTCAGTCCTTTTAAATTCCTAAAAAAATATTTTAAATCAATTCTCTTGTGGACTAGTCTACTCCTGTCAATGGAGTAAAAAGGGAGAAATGTAGCGGCAAATAATGTTAAGTATAAGTACTTGCTGCTTTATATGGCTTTGTAGGTATAGAATAGACCATCGAAAATTCATTTATAAAGGGTTGCCGACATCAAACAGCTTAGCCGGCATACACCTGGCCGAACGAAGTTTAAAAAATGGGTTATTCTACACGAAATTTGCTTTTACTCATCGAAATATCAGACAAAACGTTAAAAATATATTTTTTCGGTGCGTGTAAAAATTTCTCGATCCAGAGAATCACCCACCTACTGTAATAAATCGGTCTTAAGAAAATTAAAATTATTAAATACCAATAATTATTTTAAAAAGGTTCAAATAATTTTAAATTAAAAATTATTCTGATTAAGGAGATTCGTGATGAATGACAATGTTGGGCACTAAGTTTTATTTAAAGAATTTTTAATAAAATATTTTTATAAAAATAAAACAATGTATTTAAAGTTTATTTAAAAATTAAAAGAAATAATTTTTATTAAAAATATAACAAGATACGTTTTGAAAAATTAAAAAGAAAATGTTGTTTTTAAAAGAGAAAAGAAAAATAAATACCGGGGAAATGTCAAAAAAAAAAACTTAAGGAAAATTTTAAGTAATTGAGTGAAAAGAAAAATTAATAAATTTCAATGTACCTTATAGTCAGGAACCAACAGAGTCGAAGTGGAAAATCATAACAACAATATTTTACAATCACTCGCGATCACTTCGACTAAAAATCTGTAACTAAAATTAATAAGTTGATTTCATAGGTACTGCCTAAAACATTGCATCACACCACAAAAGTGGGATGTTTACGTCACTTCGAAACTCGTGATGGGTTGCTAGAAAACTCCTTCCTCAAAAAATCTCGTAAATTAAAGAAAAGCAAATATCGCGGCTGTCAACGTTGACAGATATATTGGAAAAATAAGTCCATAATTTTTAGAAACCTGTCAGTGCAAATAAAATTTATAGCGACGCGAATTCCACGGGTTCCGCGAAAAAGCCATAAATCATGCCTACGTGAGTGAGTTGAACCCGATAATATTTGGGTGAAAAATACCTCCACCTAGGTTCTATGGGCGTCAGTTAAAGTCTATAAAAGCGCTCGCACGACACAGTTAAAAGTTAGTTTTATAGTTACAAGTCAAAGGTTAGTCAAGAGTTACAGAGTTACACAATTAGTAGTTTTGTCAAAAAGTCGCCGGAGTTAAAAGTTCTAAAAAGTAAAGTCGTGAGGGGGCTCGGATCCCTCTCAATCGCCTTAATTAAAAGTTTTTTTTAGTTTGTTAAAATCGTTTCGACAGATAGTCCAGCCTTAAGACATAAAAACTTAACAGTTGTGCGCTACGATAAATTAAATAGTTTTTATAAATATGAAAGTGCATGAGTGTTTGTCTTTGGGCAAAATAATGTACAGAAAACAAAACGAAGGTAAAACTTTATAAAAAACTTTATTCGATTATTAAAACAAAATATTTATAAACTATCAAGTGCGACATTTAGAAAATAAATGAAAATTTAAATGGAGATCACAATAACAGTTTACTCCCTTTGAACAGTATGAAATAAAAACCGTTTTACATCTTATAATAATTTGAATAATTAAAATGAAAATCAAATTATGGATAATTATATGAAGATAATAATTTTGGAATTGTCAATGTTCCCTTTTGAAGAAAATGAATAAGAAACCGATTATAATTTTTTAAAAGAAATTAAATTAGAAACAGTATCTGCTCCCTTTAAGATAGACTTAGAATTTTTGTGAGAATGTATAGTTAGCAACATTATAATGCTCCCTTTGAATATTATGATTTAATTTAAATAACTATGAGTTAGAAACAATTGATGCTCCCTTAATGAAACTAAATTTTGAAACTGTTAGTGCCAACCATCATGTTTCGAAGAATTGATTTTATACATTTTAACATTATTTTTTGAAAGCTGTATTTTAAAGAAGTTTAACATAGGATTTTGGATTAAGATTGTATCAATGATAAAATGTACTCTATGTATGTGCCTTTAATTTGGACTATTGGAAACAAGATTGTTAAATTTCAATATTTTCTCAACCTTCAATATATTTTTAATCATCTTTACAACAGTGTTTTACTGATAGTTAGTACTCTAAGACCGACCCAGTTCCCATTCTCAGTCTGCAATGCTTCTGCCCTTGTAACAGAGAACAAATTAGAGAAATGAGGTTAGGAAAAGGGCAGGGGGCATTACACTACGTCTGAGTCATCTGAAGTGAGAAATTTTTACACGAGCACCGAAAAAATACATTTTTACCGTTTTTTCTGGCTTTTCGATCAGTAAAACCAAATTTCGTGTAGAATAACCCATTTTTTTTAAAAGTTATTGGGCCAGGTAGATAACGTTGGCAAGTATTTGCACCGTACTTTTGCCTCGGAATTTGAAGATAAAAAGTACTTTATTTATGTGAAAAGTACTTATGTACTAATTTGAAAAATTTCAATTGAATAAAGACTAACAATAAATATATTATGTACAATACAGGGTGCGACAAAATTGTGAGCGCACAAGGGGATCTTGAAAAGGGTAAGAGATACGAAGATGGTTAAATTGAGGCACAGTTGCATATTTTAGGGCTTAATAATTTGCTAAAAGAAAATTGTAAATATTCCGAATACTCTCGGAGATATCCGAAAAAAGCCAAAATTTTTCATTTTGGTTTTTAAATTTTTTTTATAAATAAAATATTTCACATTTTTTAATTTTCAAAAAAAAAAATGTCGGCATCGCGTTATCCTGTGTGATTGAGGCACTTGTATACTTGCCCCTCCCCCAAAAGTTCTAGTTACGCCAATGCAAGAAGCGATGTTGGATCATTATAATTTGTACAGAGCTATCAAATAAAGTAGGTAGTGATTTCCTAATTTATAAGTCCTTTGTAATGTTTTTGTTGGAGTTTTTTACAGAAGATAGTTCACCTCTTTGAAGATATCAAAAAATTTCAAACCTAAAAAGGTCGAAAATTTGGTAAGTTTGCGTTACGTAATTTGTGAGGTGTTGGGTGTTGGCGGAAAAGACAACGTTTTGCAAAACAAAGAACTTTTGGCAACGACAACCGCCATCACATAATTTTATTTAATTTATACCAAACTTAATGAAACATATAAAAAAAAGTGTTGATCAAAAAAAAATACATGCCTCGGAGAGACATATTCAGCCGGTTATAACACTTACATTTAAACCGGGTGGAATTTTTAACTGGACTAAATTCAGTAAGGAAACCTCTTGATTTGCTGAAAAAATACAGAACTGTGGCTGCGTTTATTTTTAGTTTGGCCCACTTTTTCTCGTGGCCTATCCCCCTTTTGAGGGTAGGTACCGCCCCCAACTTTTTGTTTTTAAATTTAAAGGTATGTTTTGTGATGCTCGTTGGAAAAAGCATAAATTGGGGAATATGATCCACTATTTATTTTGCAGTTCGATAATTTAAAAAGCCAGATGAGTAACTCGCCTTAGCGACAATTTTTAGAGGAACTTAGGCAACGACGTATACGCCAAATAACCCCGGATATGGTACAGTGAGTTAACGATAGAGTGAAGCTCATTTTCGCCTTTGTTTTAAGAATTAGATAAAAATTCGAAATACAAAAGTTGTAGAGATCATTGAGGTGCACATTTTAAAATTATGCTGGAGTATACGGGGTGGCCCAGAAAAACGTGGCGAATATAACTTGTTTTTTTTTTAATGGAACACCCTATATATTGTATTATTTTCTGATTCCCCACAAAATTCTACACTTATTTTGTAAATATCATGTGTCTAAATTCAATAGTTTTTGAGATATTGACGTTTAAAATATGGAATTTTTTGACTTTGACAGGCTGTAACATTGGAACGGTTCATCTTAGGAAAAAATAGTTTTCACCTCCCTATTTTAGTTTTTTATTCTCTATCCAAAGAAACTAACTTCCGATTTACCATGTTAAACCAAACATCCGGTTTTATCGGTTTAAAGTGTTAAACCGGAAGTTGTAACTTTTAGATAGACAATAAAAAATTAAGAGTTGAAAGCTATTTTTCTCTAAGATGAACCGTTCCAATGTTATAGCCTGTCAAAATCTGAAAATGCCATATTTTAAACGTCAATATCTCAGAAGCTATTAAATTTAAACATATAACATTTAATACCAAATAAGCGTAGAATTTAGTGAAGAATTAAAAGATAATTCAATATATACTGTGATCCATTTAAAAAAACCTAAGTTATATACGCCACGTTTTTTTGGGCCACCCCGTCTACTCCAATATAATTTTAAAATGTGCACCTGAATGATCTCTACAACTTTTACAATTCGAATTTTTATCTAATTCTTAAGATAAAGGAGAAAATACTCTATCGTTGACTCACCCTGTACATAATATATCAAGAATGAATTTTACTTTAGATTAGGAGTGTCAAGAAAAAAATGGGCAACATTTTTAACAATTTTTACGAAAAAACAAATTTCGTCGTTGTATTCCCTTTCTTTATGCCCTTTACAACGAGCTATATCCAATACATACTTTTACATTAAAAAAAGTAAAAAGACACGAAAAAAGTATGCCAAACTAAAAGTAAACTCGGCCGTAGTTTTTTATTTTTTCAACAAATAAAGAGACTTTCTAATACTGAATTTATTCCCGTTAAAAATCCACCCTGTATAGTCTTTAGTAACGGGATCAATGCCAACCATATAAGAACAACCAACTAAATAAATAAATTATACCGCGGTTGTGTGCGACCCGGGTTCGTTTCCCGGAGTGGGCATACGCACAATAAAAAAAAATACGTCCGAAATTTAGTGGATTTAAGAATGCAGGGAAGAGTGTAAAATGTATCATCTCCTAACCCACCCCATTCACGCCGGTAACCAGGCCGGATGAGATCGGACATCTCGTGGGGTGCGGAAGAAGCTACACACTCTCCAATCGGTAGGTCATGCAATGGCAGTAAACCAAGGGTTGATAGCCCTTGGGGGGTGTCGCATGACTGAGGATCGTGGTTCGGAACCCACGTTTAACTGTAGGTCCCCTCGGGAATGGCCCTGGCAGCGAACGAAGAGGAAAAAAGCCTAATTCGAAAGAAGGGCAGAACGGCAATAAATAAATTATATAAATCGAACTCTTATAAGGGGTGATAAAATTGATAATGGTGACATTTTGCAAGCCAACAAAATCCCGCTAATTGATTTTTCAGGCCGTAAAATCTTCGTACTGGCTGATACCTGAAACTGGATTCTCGATTCGCTGGAAATAATTATAATTGCCGCAGAATATGAAACAGGTTCTTACAAAATTGTTTTTGTGGATTTCGACAAAACCACGTTTGAAATAGCGTTTAGAGGGATTTTGTTGGTTTGCAAAATGTCACCATTATTGTTTTTAAAAAGTCGCCCAATTATTTATTAGTGTAGATACTATAAAAAACTACTTATAAGATTTTCAAAAATTAATAATAGTTACATTTTTTTGTAGAACAGAAATATCGTCAAAACAAATGCCTTTTTATACCCTGGGCCCTGTGACGAGACACCCCTTAGTATTTTTAGAGCCTCTTATAGTTTAAAATTTCCAAAAAATACTATTATACTATTAATACATACCCCTGCTTGTCCTTCTATTATAAAAATTCATGTTCAACCATTATGTACTTTAAATTTCTAGACACTTAAAAATACCGACTTGTGAAAGTGAACTTAAAAGAGCAATAACACCGCATCTACATAAAATGCATCAGTCGAGTCGTTTTAATTCTGGTGCTGCTGCTAGATATGCAACAAGAAATATAAAATTATATGGATGGACGATTATTTGAGAAAGGGAAAATGGGCTTACAGCGGGTTTCATAAAGCTTTTTTAGAGTTAACGAGGGTTAACTCCTTCACTACCATTAAATCTTCCTAGTAACCGATTAAATTTTGTTTTTTTAAGGGACTGTCAACATAATTTTCAGAGAAAAAGTGACAGTTAGTTGGCAGATGCCACTAAAAATACACAGATGTCGACATTTTCACTTGTTTCTTATCACTTTCGTTAGTTAACGAAGACATAACTTTAATCGGGCAACATACATCGATTAAAGTTATTGGTTTCAAGTATTTTCCAATATTATTGGATTTTTTTAGGGAAATCTAGCACTTTTACTTTTAAATTTGGATAATATGATTAGTTTAAGGTCTATTTAATTAATTATCTATGAAATTATCCTCTAATTTCTCTATAATTCAACTCTATAAAATGATCTAACTACCTACCTGATTTATCATCTTATCCTCGATCTTATCAAACCAATATTAGTCAGATTTCAAGAACCTCTTAAGTAAAACTGTGATTTTGATTACTCCTTGCAATACTTTAACTTTATTCCAGCGGACTATTTCTTAATTATTACCCTTCTATGTCCAAATTGGACCTTTTAAACAAACAACAAACATGTTTACTAGTTTTCATCACTTCCAGATGTATTTAAATAGCTATATGTCCATCAAAATTTTCTGTAGAACCTGCTCAGGAATTTGTATTTCTCGTGAAACAGGCAGTCTAAAGGCAGTCGCCAATATTTTTCTTAGAGGCAAAATCAGGAAATAAGTGAAGGCACTCATATTCAATTTTTTTTCTTGCCACAGGACTCTGGCTAATTTAATTAAAATATAAAAAAACCTCTACAGTCTACTTTGTTTACTTTTTAAAACAAAAGACAAAACAAATGACAGATGATTGCACAGAAAATAAAAGGGTGCGTGAGTTGAATATTCTCATAGCCCAACAGGCAGTACGTGCCGGTATCTTGGTTGAGCCCGAAACAAAATAGAATTGGCTCTGATTGATTAATGAGATATGGGCGTACAGAAAAATATTTTTAGAGGAGGAGGGGGCTCTCTCTTCCTTGTATAATTGATCTGTAAAAAATTGTCATGTTTTCTATTAATTTTAAAAAAACCTTTAGAAGAAATTTTTTAGTCAAATTAAGTTAAAACTATAGAAATTTCCATCTGTATACTTTCAAACCACAATTTTCAAAACACAACGGTACTTTTGTAATACAGCCGTGGCGCCAGGGGGGGGGGGGCACTGGCCCCCCCACCCAAAATTGTAAAAATCGGTTTTGTAATGGAATTGCTGTGGGGGAAGGGGTATTTGACTCAGTGGCGGCGCCAGGCTTTTTGGGATGAGAGGACACAAATGGGCTCGGTGATTTTTGAGTGGGCACTACCCAAAATAAAAGTAACTTAAAAAGGTCCCGGCCTCCCGACGCTATAGGCAGCCGCAAACAAAACCTTCCTCTTTTCTAAGTGATGAGTCAAAAAACAAAAAGGTCATCGTTCTCTTTTATAGCTAAGTCCCTTACACAACGGATCCATTTTGGGGGGGCACCAGGGTGGGCACTCATGGTTCCGCTTGTGCCCACCCATCCCAAAAATCCTGGCACCCGCCACTGAACGATTGTGACCAATTTTTTATTCAAGTGCTGAATCAAATTTCGTCTGCGCCCCCCCCCCCCCCCCCCCCCCCCCGATTTTTATCAAATGGATGTTTTTTTACAAATAGTATAGGGTGTGTGAAGGGTCAGAATTTTTTTTTAGAAGTCACCTTTGAGAGTAAGAAGATTTTTAGAGCCGGGATACGTTCTTTTTTTCTGGAGGTCACTTTTTTTTTAGTCGCCTTCCTTTTGGGAAAAACTCTTCTTCCGGTCAAAGCAACCTCTAAAAAATTGATCTTGTTGCCAAAACTTCTTTCCGATCCGTAAGTGACATCTCCTCTATTAAGTAAGGATGTCTGATACACCAAAAGTATCGATACAAGCAAGTATCTGTTTGAAAAAGATACTCAAAATATCGATACACGGTCCCCCTATAATAAACGTAAGCTGTGAGTTCATTAAAAAAAGTTTAAAAAAGCTTAGTTACTATTTCCCCACCTTGTTGTATTAAAAGTGACTTCTAAAAATAAAAGGTCCTTGATATATAATGAGTATCGATACATTTTACTCTGTATCATTCAAAAAGTATGAAGTATCATTTGCATTCTTACCGAGTTGTTCAAATCATGATCTGTGGATTCTTTTTTATCGATACAGTATTATGTATCGATTCTCAACAAAAATATCGTATATCGATCTCGTATCCCTACTTTTAAGCACCTATACTCCACAGCCCTTACTTTAAAAACATTCTGAATTTGAAGGTATAAAAACGCTACCCTTAAAAGCGAAATGAAGAGCCTATACGATTTCATTCAGAATGACAGTCCTGAGGGATATCAATCATTCCCGCCGTAGTTTTGCTTCTAATGAAAATTTACATCAGCCATGGCAATCAATTCTTGAAATTTGTCCTTACACAATCGGTAACATTACTGTAATTTCTTTACCAAGCCTGTCAGCCTGAATGATCGTGTAAGGTTTGCAAAATATTTTATTCATAAAAACCCAAGTTCTTTTTGTCACTTAAAAATTTTATTTTATTTTTTTTTTAATCATGAACAAATACTTTTTTAACATACGTATAAACATTTCATATTGAATATTCGAGAAATGATCCTTTAAACCTGCTTCATTTCCAGTTCTATCATTTTTCTGTGTAAATGTTTAGTGCTTCTAAAACAAAAAATAAATAAAATAATTACTAATAAAAAATAAACTACATAGTAATTATTTTTCACTGCACTATTTGTATATATGTTAGGTATATCTACTTGCGGATAACTTATGCTTTAATTTTTTTTTTACTTTGACTCATGAAGCCTCGAGTAGGGCCTATATTGCAATAAAGTAAAAATATATCTTCAGTTTTGTTTCTTTACTTTTAATTTAAAATCGTTTATTGTCCAAAGAATACATTCTTGCTGACAAAGTAATTAAGCCTAGATACACTAGTATTTACTTATACATATAATATCATCACAAAACATAGATACCCTTAATGCTAATGGCCAATGCTGTACGATATGACCGAACTATAATATAACAAGAAACATACAAAGTTAACAACACAAAAACTAGTAAAACAGTCAAAGGTAAAAAAAAATAAGTCAGTTAGAAGTGTTAGAACTGATAGTTCATGGTCAAGGGATACAAAACAATTAAAATCTATCATTAAAATTAAAAAACTCTGGAACGGTATAGTAGGCTTTCTCTAGCAAAAGCCCTTTCACAGCCGATTTGAATCTTTTAAGGGTTCTCAAAGATCTAATGTCAGCTGGTAAGTGGTTAAATACTTTTTTGCCAGTATAAAAGATGGAATTTTTTACCAGAAAAGTATGGGGAATGGGCACCTGCAAAACTTCCACTTGTCTCGTGCAGTAGTGGTGCCCCCTTAAATTATCTTGGCTCTTAAATTTTCAGTTCAGTTCCAGTTGTATTATATTTAAAAAGCCATGTTTCAAGAAATATATGTTAGTTTTTGGCCTCTAAAACAATCAACGATACTAAAAAAATATTTTAAGTGCTATAGGTTGACAAGTCAACTTCGAACTTCAATCAAAGAGGTCTTATAGATTTTTCTTTGGATCTATGCTTTACTCAAAATGCCACAATATACATAACCAGAAAAAAAAACTTTAAAAGGGACTAGTGTAAAAAGTTGGGCCGCACTCTCAAATTGTTGTAATTTTTGGCAACTATAGACAATTTTATTGTGTGTTATTCTAATATGTCATTAAATTATTTTAGAATTTATAAAGTCAATTTGTTTCTAGCAAAAATTATTCTGCAACAGCTTATCAAAATAAAGCTAAGAATAAACATTAAATAGCGATATAAAAAATGTATAATAGCAATAACAGTTTGGGCTACTCGCTACACTGTCTGTCTGTGCCTACAATAAAACAAGAGACATAAATAATTGTTAATTATATTTTTAAACTATAATTTAAAAGAAGCCATTTTCTAACATGTTTTAAATTTATAATTTATTGTAATATTATGTTAACAATAAAACTGGTACTGGAGACTGAATCATTTCAGGTGAGAAGGTATATCGGAACAATCAGTAAAGTAAATATTATAGGCTTTAATAATTCAACTAAGTACAATTATTCTATTACCTACCTGTGGGAGGATGATTTCTTATTTCAAAAGTGCTGGCATGCATGTATATTTGTAATATTAAGTGCACTTTTTTCTTTATTCCCTTACTAAGATAATATTTTAGTGCAAGTTCTGGGATAGGTATAGGAGAATGTTTTCTATATTTCAAGCCATATGGGTATAAAAAAATATCAGTGCCAATTTATGTCTTCTTCATATTAATTTAACTCTGCATACGTTTACCTGGCATACATTTTATCATTGGTTTGGTTCATAATTGAGCAGCTAAAATATGATACAAAATATAAACATAACAAATAACTGGTTACAGTTTTTTTGTGAGAAGCTTATCTTATGCTAATTTTAAAACATACTTTATGAAAATATCAACTAAGCTAGTCGCAGTGTCCATTATTTAAGAAAAAAGTTCTTATTTTGGTTTAATAATAATTACTATATTATTATAACTTGTGGGTACTTACTTCGTGTTTTAATCATCAATGAATTGTCCCTTTTATCTTTTCATAATATGCTTTTGGTATTTCCATAATTTGTTGTTAAAAAAACTCTGCTTTATTCCAATTTAAATTTTATGCAAACATTCGGAATTTCGGAATACTTTTTGACACTTCCAACTGACAGCTCCTAACCTATTTCTTTCCGTATTTGAGGCGCTGTCGCACCACAACGAAGTATGCGTTGCCACACAATTTATAAATTTTGTTTCTTAATCACGGCTAAGTAATTTTTCTTTATGAAACCCGCTGTTAATCTTAATGCAGACATGTGTGAGAGACAAATATATTATATTATTATATCATTCGCGTCGTTGTGCATGTGCTATCAATAGCGGCTTGTTGCTTTTTACTCTTAATATTAAAAGGGGTCTTGAATTACCTATGTGCACCGGATGTCTTTGTAACATAATAATATAAAAACCTTTTTTAAAGCACATATATACAGAGACATCAGTGCCTATGGGATTATATTACCCTAAAAAAGTTTGGTTCCTAACGACAAAACAAAAAAATGAACGCCAGTCATCAAAATACAAAATAAAATCATAATCAATATTGCTGCTTGAATGACACAATTTGTATAACGAGTCTGATGGTTTTACGTCGATATGTTATATTGGTGACATTTTGCTAACCAACGAAATCCCGCTAACCGATTTTTCAGGCGCTAAAATCTCCGCACTGGCTGACGCATGAAACCAGATTTTCGATTCGCTGAAAAGAATTATATTTGCCTCAAGAATATGAAACAGGTTTTTACAGAATTGTGTGTGTGGATTCACGTTTGAAATATCGTTTAGCGGGATTTTGTTGGTTTTGGCTAAATGTCGCTATTTACTGGTTGCTAAGGCTAAAGCCCAGTTCTCAGAACTTCGTTCTGTCGCTGGCGACACGTGTTGTGACTAATAGAAAATGAGTATTTTGACATGTGACTTCAATACTCATTTTCTATTGGTGTTTTCTATCACGTGTCGCTAGCGACAGAACGAAGTTCTGAGAACTGGGCTTAAGACGACGGTAAGTAAAATTACTTACCGTTCAGTGAACTCTGTGATGTGTCAATTTGCCAACAAAATTTTAAAATTTCGAAACCCCTTAAATAATGGTTCTAACTTTCTAAAACTTAGGGAGGTCCCCAAAACTGGGTATTTAAAAATCCAGGTCTGTTTTTAAAAAAATTGACTAAATAAATAAATAAAACCAGGACGAAATTTTTTCGACAATATTAATTTAATGTACCAATACAGCTACCATTTTAGCCTTTAAAAAATTATTATGTTCGAATTAATATTATTAATTTAATTTGAACGGTTAACTCCGATGGACCATAATTATAAACACTCGTGCATTTTGGCGCGCCCCAACCGACCGTGTCCGTGAGCTCAAAGCAGCAAGTGAAGACCCAACGCCCAACATACAGTCAAGTGGCTTTGATTTACACCGTTGATATGGTTCCGTGACGCCAGTCCCGCGACAGCATGTAACAATTTGCATTATGATGAAGGGCAATTTAAAAATAGATCAGTCGTATGCACCATTGTTTTAGCATTGGTTCGCCTAACCTTAAGGTATTTATTTTGAAGCTTCGCAAAACTTACGCTTATAGATATCGTTTTTACGTGATTTACTGTGTGATTAAAAAGTTTTGCTTTTTATTTTCAGTTAATTCAGTAGTGTAAAATTAGTCAATGTTTGTTTAAGTACCCGCACTATAGCTCTTTACTATTTTTTAAGACCGCGAGCCGCCACTGCTATCTGCGTACCGTTTCGAGATCCCCATGTATGCACACGAATTTGTAAGCACCCTATAGGCATTTCGAATCAAAATAATAAAAAAAATAATTCTCGGACATCTGGTGTTATTTTTGTGAGAGCCTTCTCTCAACTCATCATCAAGTACTATAAATAAAATAGCCATGCATACTCTCGTTATTTTATTGTCCAAATAAAGTGCTTCTATATCAAAGCGCGGCGTGGCTGTTGGCCCGTTATATTTTCAATTTTTTAACTCGCATTGGTGTAATTAGGGGGGGCCATGCGTATGTATTAAATTTGTATGAATTCTTTAGGTGACAGAGAGGACGCCAAAACTAAAATAATTTTACTGACTGGAATATAATGACATTTTTTTAGTCTGACAGAAAAATCGGATTTTTCTGTCCATTAGTGCCCCAGTATCCGAACCTACCAGTGGCGTAGCCAGGCCCCCTGTCGCTAGGCGCCCCCTTTGCGCTTGGCACCTTTTGCCACTTGGTGCCTGTCTACATAATAGGTGCGGTGCCTGTCTACATAATAGGTGCGATTAAGCCCGGAACTCGTTGCTTGAGGTGTCGGAGCGTCTTGTAAACGCTCTAGTATCCGAGACGAAGTTTTTAGCGCTTTTGAGCAATTCGCCCAAGTCGTGGGAGTGATCGCCGTGCACGAATAGTGCCTAGGTGTCGGGTCCAGTTCAACGATATGTAGCAGGGTAAAACTTGCTATAAACGGGTACTGCGGGGGGATGGAGCCCCGTTGTTTTACAACGCCATCCCGCCAGGTGTTGGACTCGCAGGGGCAGTGATCGCTATCCTAGTTAGTAGGTCTTGCTGTCAATGGCGCGTGAGGTGTAAGCCTTAGGGTAAAAACCGTTTGAGCGTAAAAATTCTCCTGTCTACATAATAAATAAAAAAAAATAATAAACAAAAAAATGTTTAGGTTTATTTCTGCAAGAGGAAGTTTGTGGTGGAGGGTCGACTTTTTTTTTAGAAAAGTCATTTTTTATGAAGAGGGGAGCGCATCATATGTTTGCCCCTCCCACCCCCAAAGGCTACGCCACTGGAACCTACTACTTTAATTGCATATTTTTTAGGTCTTAAATCTATTTTTATGTATAAAATAAAATATTCCAGGTAAATTCAAGCTAAATGTACAGCAATTAACACAAACACTTTAAAAACGCATGTAATAAATTTGTTTAATTTTCCGACTAAATACATTGACCGCTAGGTTTTTAGACTAATTTTTAATAGATCCTTTGCCTTTTATTACAATGAAGGTTATGGTAAATTTGCGAAAAACTTTTTTATTACTGTGTAATATTAATATAAGAATTCATATGTAAACTTAAAAATACATTCTGTAAACTTAAAAATACATTAATATATTGTGTCGCATATGGCATCATGCAAGTGAATACTTTTTAGTAGATCTTTAGTTGATTGCAATATCATACCCAATATTCTTTAAATCATTTTACCGTCTGATAGGATATCTGGTAATTAATTGTTTTACTTATTTTACTTTTTAATATTTTCTTGCTCGGTATTAAATAAATTTAAATTTATTGGTATATTTTCTTTCGCTTTTCCAATATTAAAGACTTTTTGCTTTCTCATTATTTTCTTTCTTTGCAGTTCGGCTTGTTTTGCTTCCCTTCTTTTCTTTGTCTGGTTTTTTATTCTCTTAATTTTCCTCCGCGATTATAATTTTTTTTTGCTTATATTCCTCTTCTTTTTCCAGTAGACGCCCCATATCAGATCATATTCTCTACTTGGCATTTTGGCGTGTGTTTTATACGTATTGATACTTTTCAGCGGAAACTAAACTGCTGGACAATTGCTCTCGAGCAAGAAAAATTTCGCCTAAATTTAATAGTTAATATATTCTGAACCAGATATGATATCGACCTACGGTTTTAAATGGTTGATAGATTCATCCCTTAGGAAACAATTGTCAATGTTGGATTTTCTTTAACTGTCAGAAAATTTTATATACAGGGTGTTAAAGAAGACGATGATTTTTGCTCCAATTTTAACGGCGTGTAACTTTCACAATAATATTTTTAAATTTTATCACTCTACGTCAATTGAATCGCTGGTTCATAGCAAAGAAAGTATTGTAATTTTTGATATCTGCTATATTTTAAGAAATACCGATTTTTTTGGAAAACCTTGCTTTATTTTAACTTATTGGTAACTAGATCTCATTGTGCGTTGTATCGTGCAAACTTTGCGAGTGATTATTGTACCTTATGAAAAGCTTGATTATGTTCAGTAACAATAGTTGTACCTAAATGTTATGATGTACAGTGGCGTACTTATAAACATCTATATGTCTATGGTTTATGAGTATCTCACAATTTTTCACTATTGTTTTATATTGGAAAGTACACTCGCCCCTAGATTAGGTCAATTTTTTCTTATTTTTTAGTTTTTCATATCGCACTACAGGTATATTATACAGTGTGTTTACAAAATTTTAACAAAGACACATTGTTTAATTAAATTTTTGGAAAAAATTTATTTATTAATTTCTAACACTATACTCATAAACCATAGACATAAGGTAGGTGTTTATAAGTACGCCACTGTACATCATAACATTTAGGTACAACTATTGTTACTGAACATAATCAAGTTTTTCATAAGGTATAAGAAACACTCGCAAAGTTTGCACGATACAACGCACAGTGAGATCTAGCTAGAAATAAGTTGAAATAAAGCAAGGTTTTCTAAAAAAATCGGTATTTCTTAAAATATAGCAGATATCAAAAATTTGACAAATAACTTTTTTTGCTATAAACCAGTGATTCAATTGACGTAGAGTGATAAAATTTAAAAATATTATTGTGAAAGTTACACGCCATTAAAATTGAAGCAAAAATCATCGTCTTCTTTAACACCCTGTATATAAAATTTTCTGACAGTGAAAGAAAATCCAATATTGACAATTGTTTTTCAAGGGATGAATCTATCAACCATTCAAAACCGTAAGTCGATATCATATCTGGTTCAGAAAATATTAACTGTTAAATTTAGGCGAAATTTTTCTTGCTCGAAAGCAATTGTCCAGCAGTTTAGTAGAGGTAAGATTGAAAACATTTTTTGCCTTATTTACAATTTCTTGAGGTAATACCTCTAATATACTACCTACATAATTTCTTACTCCTATTATTTACTTCTTTTTTCTGAAACGGTTCTCTTGATCTTTCCCTTTTCCCATATTATACTGTAAATAATTTATAAAGTGGTAAAAGCAATTTCGACAAATTGAGATCGAGTTCAAAGCTATAAAGCTAGTCTAGTAGAGTAGACTGTCCGGACACTGATTTTTGAGAAGCGGTCGACTACAGGACCATCAAAATCGAGAAATTTTGAATCCAGAAGTATTAAGATCAAATTAGCGAATTTCCCAATAGTCGAACTGGGAATATATACAGGTAAGTAAGTAATTTCGAAAACGGTAAGAGATACGAAGATGGTTAAATTGAGGCAAAGTTGCGTATTTTTGGGCATAACAATTTGGTAAAAGAAATTTACAAATATTCCGAATGCTTTCGGAGATATCCGAAAAAAAACGAAATTTCTATTTTTGGTTTTTAATTTCTTGCGTCTTTATTTTTTACTTGGGAAAAAAACAAAAAATACTTTCTCGTAGCCGTTCTTTATGCTCTACAAGATGGCATCATAAGTTTTCAAATTCGACGTTTCGTTCTTTAAATACCAACCGGAACTCAATTTTTTTAAATACGCACCTGGAATTTTAAATACAGGTTTGGGGAATTTAGAAATTTAATACAATTTAACGTTATTTGAAATTTTAACGTTTTGTCATCTAATAACACATTATTTCAAGTTATCTTTTTATATCATTACGGTCCTGAACATTTAAAGCCAAACCAAAAAAGAAAAAGATTTCTGATTTGAAAAATACGTTCATTTTTACTCAAGAGTCCTGATATTTGATATATTGTAAGAAAAAAGACCTCAAGTCTCGGTATCAAATATTTTTCTCTCTGTTTATTTTTGTTACATGTTTCACCTGAAACTGGCATCATCAGACCGTATAAACAGTTTAAAAAAATTGATTTTTTTTAATAAACAAAAGCGCATCACAGCAACATAACTAGACTAATACTCCAGTTACCTTTTTTTTTGTTTGGCGGCGCCAGGGGGGTGGGCACCGGCCCACCCTAGAAACATGAGTGCCCACCCTGGTGCCCCCCCCCAAAATTGATGGATTCGGTTTTGTAATGGAATTTTCAGGGGAAAAAGAAACTTGGCAATGAAAGCTTTTATGAGAAAAGAGTGATGTATGTTATTTTAAAGAAAACGATGACTTTTTTTTTTTAGAAGTCACTTTCGATTTAAGTAGTGCCCACTCCAAAATCATCGGGCCCACTTGTGCCCACCCATCCCAAAAATCCTGGCGCCGCTGCTGCTTGGGAGCAATAATTTTATTTTGTTTTACAGTATATTATTAGTCTAGATCTCTGGCAAAAACCGAATAACTTAAAATATATTTTATAATATTAAAATAAATAAAATATTAGGTAATAAAAAATAGAATTATTTCTCATGCCTTAAAAACTTTGCTTACTTGTATTGTTGGTAAATCTTATTGAAATAATAAACGGCCTAAACACCAGAACTTCCTGTAATGGAATGTGATTTAATTATTTAAGTTATCCTAAAAATAATTGCCAGGGCCGTACTAGTAAAAAAATATATTTGTTGACGAAACATTAACATTTTAAAAACATTTAAATTGTATTAAAGTTACAACGAGTAGAAGTTACTAAAACGGTTTTTAAAATTCCAGGTCCGTATTTAAAAAAATTGACTTGAGGTTGGTATCTAAAGAACGAAACGTTAAATTTAAAAACGAATAACGCCATATTGTAGAATATAAAGAACCAAGTGTATTTTTTTCTTTCCCAAGTCCAAAATGAAGGCGCAAAAAAATAAAAACCAAAACTATAGAAATTTCAGGTTTTTTCGGATATCTCCGAAGGCCTATTCGGAATATTTAAAATTTTCTTTCACCAAAGTATTAAGCCCCAAACTACGCAACTTTGCCTCAATTTAATCATCTTCGTATCTCTTACTGTTTTCGAGATCCCCTTGTACGCACACGAATTTGTAGCACCCTGTATACGGCCTTTGTATTATAATATATTTTACGTATGTAAAATATAGGATAAAGCACTTCTAGGGCTATATGAGCGAGTTAAATTATGCCTTCTTAAGGCAGTAGTAGTGCTATTTCAAAAAAAATTATCTTCTTTAATGACATGATGGACTGCTTTTCGCCAGTTCTCTGGTGTCACTTCCTTAATGGCTTGATAAAACAGTAGCTTAACTTCTTGCATTTTAAATATCGTGTTGTGTCTTGCTACAAATCCTTTCACTTGTGCTCATATAAGTTCTATAGGAGTGTGCAAAATATAAAAGTGTTCGCGAATGGCGCTAACTGCAGGCGACGCCAAAAGAGGTGAACAAAGAAGACTGTTCGAGTTCTATATAGGGGCAGCGACGACCTATCATTCCTCTGTGGTTCTGTCTGGGGTGGTGTGTGTGATTATGACTTTATGTTGTGACTGCGATGTTTGGTTAAGTTTTATTTTCACTGTTTTTTTTTAGTTAAATTTTATATATTAAAATGAGTTCACATAAAAGCGAAATTAGTGATATTGAAAGGAAAAATATGATCACGAGCACCTTACTAGAAATACAAAAAGAAATAAACGATAATTACTTGCCGGCAAGGCAAAAGAAAAGAGAGAAAAATAAAAGCAAGGTAAAAGGAAACGGAAAACAAGAACAGAAAAATACAAGAAAACTAAAGGGCAAAACAAAAGCACAAATCGTTAAGAACATATTAGAAGAAAAACGAAAGGATCTAAACAGGAATAACCTGGAAGGGTCAAAAAAGAGCAATAAGTCAAGAAAAGTAAAGGAAAAACCTAAACATGCCAAAAATAATAAGTTGCAAGTAAATAAAACATGTATAAAGTCTGTAAATAATGTACCAGTAGCCGTGCTTACAGATTCAGTACAACTACCAGAAATATCTAATGATAACTGGACCATGTTTAGAAAAGAGTTTGAGAAAAAAGAAGAACATGAGTATAATCAAAAAATGAAGAAATGCCTTGACAAAATGCAAAGTTCTCAAATGTTTGATTTACATTTTACCTCACTTAATTTTATACGAAAAGCCATAGTAGACAGTTTGTTAACTAGAAAATGGGACAACTTGGTTAAATGTTTAGCCATTTTAATTAGAAGCTATAGTGATCCAGTATTTACAATATTCATTAGGCATGTAAGTATTGTTGGATGATATTAAAATCTTTTAATTTTAAATTATTTTTTTCATTACCTTACCTACACCTATTAAAGTTTAATCTTATTTTTTATGTTCTATTGCAATTCTAAGTATTACCTTTTTAACTGCATAGTGGCAAAAGAAAAAAATAGATTAAATAGAATTTGATACCTACTATAGATACAGTTTTTTTAGATGTGTGAAATTTTAAAGCAATATCATCCAAGAATACGAGGAACAGAGCTAGAGGATCAGATTGAATTAATAATGGAAAAACATGAAACTATAAGAAATGGTCGGAATAATGCTTTATCGGGTCAGTCAGGGATGGACCTGAATAAGAAATAAATACTTTTTATCTTTTTAAATAGATTTTTCTTTTATATTTCCAAACTGCATTTTCCTATTACTATCCTCGCTATAATTTATTTTGGAACTGTAACACAGAAAATGTATAGGGGTTCTTTCCAGGGACCCAGGGTAGTGGGTTCTGTAACAAGTATAGCGACGACCTATCATTCCTCTGTGGTAACATTTTGTTGTTTCATTTGTAACAGCACAGAGGAATGATAGGTCGTCGTAATACTTAAGTGTGTGGTTGTTACTGATGGCCACTTGTCGTTTCCAACATTCAGGCAGCTTATTCTTGGGGAGAATTGAGAGATGATACATTTTATACTCTTCCCTACATTCTTAAATTCGGACATAATTTTTATATATTCTGCGTATGCTTACTCCGAGAGTTGAACTGGAACCGCCCGGTCGATTGCCAGTAAAAACTGCCGCGATAACAATAACATTACTGTATACTAATGTTAAAATGTAACTTATTATAGAATTTAGTATTAGACTATGACAAACTGCTTTGGCTTTTAAGATACAGATGACATAAACCACTTTTACTAGAGAGAAAAATTTCGCGTTCTATGAGAAAAAGTTAATTTATCTACGAGTTGCAACATTGGCTATAGTCACGAACATTTTTGTTTTTTGTTTGCTACACTGTTCTAATCTAAATGACATTTGTCATATTTCTGGTATTTCTTGTTCTAACCTAAAATCTAAATTATTTTGCCGTTCATGCCAAATATCGCTAATCAGGTCTTTGATTCATTTTTAACCAAAATCGAATTTTTGTTGTTCGGGGCCATTTACAAGCTAATTTAATTAAATGTCGAATTAAGCCGGTTCAAAGTTGCTAGTACTTTCATTGATTTCTTTGTAACAATGTGGCTAGACGAAATGGACGAAATTTTTAAAGGATACCTTCCTTACTATATTTTAGTGTTCCTGCCTATTTTTATTATAGTATCACCTGCCAGTCCTGTTTCAGCATCACATGAATTTCCCGTTTATCGAATGCAGCACTATGATTTGCATGGAATTGCTTATGGTAAGAAAACAACCAACTTATTTTCTTATCTAGAAATCCAATACTTATTGTACCCTATAAATTAGAAAACTGTTATAGCTATAAAATTTTATATTTATGTTATTTAAAGGAAGTAGAGGTGCAGCTGTCAATCTAGAGGCCAGATCACTGTCTACATGGAGTTCCTCAAGGCATTGTGTCATGGCAAGATTAGCAGATTTAACACTTGATGCTTTTCGAAATATTAGAGGGAAAGCAGGGGCCCTTATTGTAGTCCTTCCACAGAGCTTTTCTAATTTAACTTCAGAGGAAAAACAGGTAAATTTTTTTAATTAAAATTTTGAATAATTTACTATTTAAAACAATTTGTTTCCAAAGAATTTAATATGTAACAAGGTAGTAAGAACCTTGGAATCTAATACCTACTACAAATTGTAGATTAAGGAAAATGTATGGTAAATAAAATTCTGAGCAAATATTGTGAAGGTAAGTTTGCTATTTTTAACTGAAATTTGGAATAAAATAAGTGTTTATTTGATCTTTGTCATAAGTAAACAATAACGTAGGTATATCTAAGTTTAACTGTTATGTCCTTCTATTGTTTCTTTATTCTACAATCATAGTCAAGTCTGATAAAATAGACAATAAACATATTTGAATTACACTCAAACTATGTACCGGGTGGTCAACTAAGAATGGCTGCCGGCCATATCTCAGAAACTAGTAATCATACAGCATCCGGGTAAATTTTTTTACGATCAAAGTGCCCAAGAGAAAATGCTGGAAATTATTTTAGAGTTTGTAAAATACCCACAAGGGGGCGTACCAGCCATGACCAAGGGTAAAATTAGGGTTTTCTTCATGTTTTGACTAATTGAGAGGTATAAAAAATATTTGTAATTTAATTTTAGTTAGATACCTACTTATGTGGCAATTTTTTTTTGGAAACCTACTAAATGTATGAAGCAAATATGCACAGGTGCAACAGTTGAAACCAAAGACAAATCACACAATCAAGTCGAACAGAGCTCTCTGTATTTGAGTTTAATTAATTTTTAGCTATTTCTTTTAACATTTTATATTACCTTAAAAAAGATGAAAATGGACAAATTTTTATGTTCTTAGAAAATGAAAAACAATTAATTTAACTTAAACAGACAATTTTTCATCTTTAGATATCATTATTGAACTAAAAATGTCCATCTTTGAATGGTATAAAATTAATAACTCTGCAAATTTGGAAGTTTTTGTCTTTAAGTACTGCTCAAAGTACTGGGTAAAACTGGCTAGGTACCAGATGAAACCCTATTCTCTAGTATATGTTACTCTTTTAGCAACTTTTACTGCTTGAAAACAAAATGGTTCATGAACAAGAAACCCCTATCCCTGTGTACTTTTCTAAGTACAACCCGACCATAGATGGAATTGTGGCAGAAATCTCTTCAAATATTGACACAAATGACAAAAGAAAATCGGCTGCAGAGGCAATGTTTTCTTCCATCGCAGCCAATGGATATCAAATTGTTATATCTGCTGGTACTCCTACAACTAGGACTGATATTAAGATAGCCACGATTCATGGACACTTAGCTGGATATAGGCCGGATGGCAAAGTGCCTACTATTGCAATTGTTACACATTATGACAGTTTTGGAGTTGCACCTGTAAGTATTAAATTGTTTATAATTTAAATTTAATTGTGTTTTGACTATCCTTGTTTTTATATACCCTATTATATGTTTAGCGCATTTTCAGAATAGCAATGTACGTGTGTAGAGAAAAATCTTGTTCTCATGTTTGTATTCCTTATAAGATTGATTAGCACATATATTTTTTTAGTTTTATTTAAGATATTTGGTAAGCAAACATGCAGTAATTTTACCAGAGACCTGTAAAATTAGGTACATATAGTCCATTACAAAATTGACATTCTGGTATTTTTACAAATCTAAATTTACTGTAAAGGATCCTTGACCTCTGTTGCATATTTTCTGTTTATGCCTTTTTTTCAACGCTATTGAATTTGTTTCAAGGACACTTTTTAATTTGGAGGATTTCATTAAGTATCAAGCCCTGGGGCTAGTATAGCAATATAATACATATTTTAGGAACTTTCTTATGGCGCAGATGCCAATGGTTCAGGAATAATCATAATGCTTGAGTTAATCAGGTTACTTTCCGGCTTGTATGCTGATCCAAAAACAAGAGGGAAATACAATATTGTTTTTGTGCTGGCTGGAGGTGGAAAAATCAATTTTCAGGGGAGCAAGAAATGGTTAGAAGATCAATTGGACTCGGCTGAAGGCTCAGAACTGATACAGGTAAAATGTTTATCGGAACTTTTTAATATAATGAAATGATAAGCTTTAACACAATTTCTATTTGATTACTTTTTGGACTTATGTCATTGCTTGGTACTTATTATAATATAAACTTTTTATAAAACATGGGCAACATTGTCAAGTGGCCATTTTTATTTAACCCTTGTAACAATATGATGAAAAATATTATTTACTGCATACCCATATATACAGTGTGTCTACTTAAGTTGGCAACTAATGGGAAACTTTTTTATTACTAACTTTGCGAAAAAAAGTTATTCTTCATAAAAAGTTCTGCATGGTCCAAAACCTAAAATGCAACTATCAGATGTTAAATTTTTTCAGTTGTATACGGGGTTTGTAAAAAAATATGAATTTTGCCCAAGAGTAAAGTACCTTTATTTTTGACAATATCGAAAACTGTTGTTCGTTATGAAAAACTATGTTTTAATATGTAATTACACTAAAAAGTATATTTTTATTTTTACAAATTTTTCTCAAATTACCGATAAATTTGTAAAAAAAAAAAAAAAAATTTAGTGTAATTGCATATTAGAACGTAGTTTTTCATACCGAGCAACTTTTCATAATTACAGTTTTCGATATTGGGCAAAATTCATATTTTTTGACAAACCTCGTATATGACTGAAAAAAATTATAATCTGATGGTTGCATTTTAAGTTTTGGACCATGCAGAACTTTTTATGAAGAATAACTTTTTTCCCAAAGTTAATAATAAAAAAATTTCCCATTAGTTGCCAACTTAAGTAGACACACTGTATATATATAGTTATGCCGTAAATAATATTTTACATCGTATCTATTGTCGGACATGGATTGGTATCCTTAAGGATGAATTACTCATCTAATAACTTTATTTTTATTTCTTAAGACTTGTATATTATTCATCATAATGTAATCATCAATTTCTTTGCTTTGCTTCGTTTTAATAAAACTATTAAAAATCGTTGGCGTTTCAGTAAATAAATAGCGCACAACAAATTAAATAAATTAAAACGTAATTACAAATCATCTAAACTACACGTTCCTGTCGCTTACCATGTTGATACTCGACAATATTGTTACAAGGCTTAAATAACTAATTTTGTTTTCAGGAAGCTTCATTTGTGATGTGTCTAGATACTCTAGCAACATCAGATACTATTTTTATGCATGTATCGAAACCACCAAAAGATGGTTCGCCTGCATCAACTTTCTACAAGAATCTAAAAACGATGGGAGATAAATATGAGTCTGTATCGATTGAAGGGGTACATAAGAAAATTAATCTGGCTGAGGATATTTTAGCTTGGGAACATGAGAGATACAGTATTAGAAGGTATCTATTTTTATTGCTTTGATTTTAAAATAATAAAAAATTGGTTTGATAAAAATGTATTAACAATTAATTTAGATAAAACTAATTAGCATCCTTTTATTTTAAAACCAAATAACATACCACAAAATATGAATAGTAATAAAATAAATGATGACATTCAAATTTTGAAAGTTAATCAAGCAAAATATTTAGGAATAATCTTTGATTGATTGATTGATTTGAAATTGGAATTTTCACAGAGAATATTTGATTTAAAAATTAAGAAGTTTACTACCAATTTTTTGAAAGAAAAAAATTTTGGACATAAAACATGGAAATATTATAATATATATAATTGTATCCTAGGGTACCTACATACTGGGAAAATATTTTTGATTGTGCAGATCCACAACACTGTCCGTTAGTCTAAATTTCTTGCTTATTTTTAAGGTTACCAGCTTTTACTTTATCATCTGTTAAAAGTCACAAAGATGCCTTGCGGTCCACAATCCTAGACGTTAAAGAAAATGTAGAGGTGGATCGTCTAGTACGCAATACGAAAATAATTGTAGACGCTGTAGGAAAATACGTCTATGATACTCCAGATGGTGGAGTATTTGGCGGCAGTTGGGTAAGAAAATTAATCTTTTTAGATGTATTATTGTAATTTGATGACAAAAAGTGACAAGTGACTAGTGGTGGGTCCGTATCTGTGTAATTGATACTTTGAAACTGTATTTTTTAATACCGCCGTATCACGCTCCACCTCATACAAGCAGTTACTCTGAAACTATTAAGATTTCGTCCTTCGCCGCTACACGCTACGATGTAAACCGAGAAAAAGCGATAGCGGTCGGCCTGTTCAGCCGTTCATTGTGGAGCGCGTAACGGCAAGCGGTATCTGAGGAACAGTAACTGTCTCGTGGTTGACGGTATTTTATCGTTGAAGGTATTTTTTCAGGCCGGGGACGAAATGTGGCTGAGGGAATTGTTGCGGCCGCCGTTCGTGGGTATGTATAATGTCTTGGGACCGTTTGATTTTGACGTTGCGAATCGTAGTTACGGTGCCGGTGTTTTGCTGGCGCGATAGCCATGGGTATATAGTATTTTTTATTGGATGCGGTCTCTGGAATTCCATTGGCGTGTATCGATGATGAAAGAAATGACTCAAGAAGTTGAAAAGCGCTGTTGTCAATTTGACTAAAATATTTTAATATTATTGAAAACTTAAAATAGTTTTGTGCATGTGGATAGGTACTAAAATAGATAATTTTTATTAGTCACTAAATTAGTTTTAATTGAAAAACAGTGTCGGAAACCAGAAAAATATCGACACTTCGAGTTTTGATTGATCAGAGGAATTTTCTCGGTATTTTAAAATTACTCTTTATCATTTATTGGTTTGAGATTTCAAGGTCACAGATAGTAATGATAGAATATTTTTTATTCCGATAAATTTTTTACTTTTTTTTGCAAACCTTGCACTCTAGCTCGATCTCAAGTAACGGTTATTTAGTCGCGGCATTTTCCTGTCGCTGTATGAAATGGAACGTTCCATATCGGTATTTAGAATATCATATGAAGTAAAAAGAAGAAAATATACAAGGTGTCCGTAGCATAATGACTATTTTTTGAAGGAAAGTACTTATCTTCTAATTAAGCTGTCTCCAAAAATTATGTCTAAAAGAGTCATAAAATTAAACAAAAATTTGATGTAACATATTGTGTTTGACATTTTGACACACTAGGCACAAGTTGCAAGGGCAAGTAATCTGAGCTGGGCAAAGCACTCGAATAAGTGCTTCGAGCACCAAGCCTTTAAAAAAGTAATTGCCAGCACCAAGCATTTTGGAATTTCTAATCGCTTGCAATCACCAATTACCAAGAAAAGTAATTTCTAATTGCTTGCAATCACCAATTACCAAGAAAAGTAATTTTGAGTGCTTGCAAGCACTTTTAATAGCTTAAAATTCGAAATTCAATTACCAAGCACTTATACATTTATATATAATACCATTTACTTACCAAGCACAAAACTGCTTGCAAGCACTCTGCTCTTGAGCACTTTCGAGCCAATTACTGACACATTGTATTACTGCCCAGCTCAGCAAGTAATTGGTCGGTTTAAAAGGGAAAACTTGCATCAGCTGATTAAAATGTCATCAAAGCATCAGGCAATTTTGCTTGAATTGCAGAAATCACAGAATAAATATACAGTGTGTCCACGAATAGAGTTTGGAAGAGGAAAAACTTTTTTATTAGTAGGTATAGAAGCAAAAGTCATTCTTTATAAAAACGTCTGTTTGTGCTGAAACTACAATTTCGAATATCTGACTTACTATACAGGGTTCGTCAGAAAAAACATTTTTAGTTTTTTAGATTTCGTTTAAAATAAATATACGTAAAGACAAACATTTATTGTTGCCTTCTTACTTAGAATATGATTTTTGGCCGAATAACGATTTTGTTGTAAGAAAACTATTTTTTGTCTACTTTGAAGTATTTTTATTAATATGTACATATCATATTTCTTTAATTTATTCAATCATAAATTATAAAAAATTAAAAATGTTTCTTCTGTCCAACCCTGTATAGTAGTCTCAAATCTGATATTGGAAATTGTAGTTTCAACACAAGCATACGTTTTTATGAAGAATGACTATACCTACTAATAAAACAGTTTTTCCTCTTCCAAACTCTATCCGTGGACACACTGTATATAATATATTTTGTCGCCTAATGTAAAAAGGTCCTAAATTTCGCAAAGGTAGAGTTTATAATAAGTGCGGTTATAAAGTGTTTTTAGAATATTCGTTTGTTTTTATATTGTCCAGATTTTTATTTTGACTTTATTTTGTTTTACTGAAATATATTTAAAAAATTTTTGTAGGTCAATATTAAAATAAATTAAAGTCAATATTATAAAAAAGATTTTTTTGGGATTATTTATTTGGGTTCTATGGATATTTCATTTTTATGACTTCTACATTAAAAGTTTAAAATGTTAACCCGTTTTAGATAGAGGGTAGAATTTATTTTTATTTCTAGGATGTAAATAAAGACTTCATTAAATCGTGGCTAAAGTATCTAGCTGACCAACCGCGATCAGCGCAATTGCTTAGTTTCAAAGACAATCCATTAGTAATATCTCTACAGGATGGTTTCAACAAATATTTGAGGGAGGTAAAAGTTACCTACGCGGTTCCTGATAAGAGAGATCCTGATTATCAGTTCTTTGGCAGTACTAGTGGAACAATGAATGTTTATAGGTGAGTTATTAATAATGTACCACAATTAAAAAGACCAAGCACTTAAACCCTGTCCATTTTATCTTGAGAAAGATAATAGAAACCTATTTCACACGGGGTAAATTTGCCGCTTCGTTTATTAGCAAAGGTAAGGTTAGATGTAAATTTCTCTCAGTTTGCATTGGAGTCTTCAATTAAAGACAGGAGAGGATGAAGGTGTTATATTACAAAACTAAAGTGTTTAGTAAATTGAGGGTAGAATTTTAAGGGTTTTAATGTAATATTTTCTGCATTAAATTTATCAAGATGACATTACTTTTAAGTAATAATCAAAGGTAATACATTGTGTCCATGAAATGACTGACAACTCTTCACCATAAATTCCTTCACCAAAAATAAGGCGATCTAGGCAAACTTACCTATATGCAATGTTGCTATGTTTGCCGCTACAGGGCGCTAAAGTTTTCAAATTAATATTGTTTTTTCTGAATAATTTCTAAACGCCTTTATTGATTTCCACTAATTTTGGAACTAAGAATGACCACTATTAATAGCGTGTTTTGACGTATGCGCCATCTTTTTTTAATACCTGCAAATTTAAAAATGGCGTGTGATTGGTAATTAAAAGTTCCTCTTTTTGTTACCCCCCGTATAAATGACTTTAATTATTTCTCTGACACTAGCTGATTTCATGTTGAAACTTTTTTGTCTCTTGTAAAATTTTAGCCAGACATACAGTTTCTTTGCAAAAAAATTATTTACCATACCGTGTTATTCATCATTGCTGTTTATTCAGAACGAGAAACATGAAAAAAATTTTAATTCTAAATAACTACCAACTAGTTTGATTTTTATAACAATTGTTCGAAACTTTTTCATGTTTTGAATCGTGGTCATTATAGGTTCCATAATTAGTGGAAATCGATAAAGGCGTTTAGAACTTATTTAGAAAAAACAATATTAATTTGAAAATTTTAGCGCCCTGTAGCGGCAAAACGAAGCAACATTGCATATAGGTAAGTTTGCCTAGATCGCCTTATTTTTGGTTAAGGAATTTATGGTGACGCATTATACACTCATTTCATGGACACCCTGAATAATTTCAGTTATCCAAACGCAATTTGGCAAATTTTGAGAGAAATTCCATAGTTAAAAAAATTTACATATCACCTTCATCCAGTAATTGATATTACAAAAAACTGAACTTACACAGCGACACATGACACGAAAGAAGGTTTTATGTGTGCAGATAACACCTTCCATTCAACAAAATGTCTTAAAATGTACAATAATTGTGGAAAAATGTGCTAACATCCCATTCTCTCTCCCATACTTTTTAGTAAAAACATGTAACTTAACCCCTTCAGTCATTGGTAAATCTAGATTAATGTCGCTAAACTAAGTTTTTAAACGGTGCCATGTAAAAGATGGGTTCCTAACACCTCCACACCAAAAAAGTATATTTCAAAAAATGTAATATAACACCTTTATCCACTCGTGTCTTCAATTGATATAAATCATATAATTAGATTAACCAGTAATCAATCGAACATATGCTTCCTACCTTTCTTCTGTGACTTTTACAAATGAACTTTTCCTACGACCACCTATGAAAATGAGAAAAAAACCACGGTTAACTTGGCTCGAAAGCGCCGAATATCACACGCGTGTTAAAAAAAAATATTTCGACTCTAGAGTTGAAATACAAGGCACACTATTTAATTTAAACATATGGTGCCAATTTGACAGACAACCCCTATTTATTAAAAAGAACAAATTTTAGAAAGCAGTAATTGTAAAGTGCTTAACTTATTTATCATGTATTTGTCGAGTGATTCAGAATTAGAGTGTGCCATACGCCATCTGAAATTATAAAAAATGTTAATAATATACTGGAAAATCTATTACCAGAAAAAACAACTCGCGCTGAAGAAAGTGTCATTTATTAAACAATAAATCTTTATCGGTAGCGATAGCGTAGAGAATAGAGCTCTAGCCTACAGATCGCAAGGTCAGAGGTTCAAATCCCGTCAGGAGTATTAGACTTTTTTTTATAAAAACATTAAATTAATAGAATTAGGTATTTTGAATTGAAATCTTCCTGGTTGGGTGGATTTTTTAAATTTATGTTTAATGCATCTTTCCTTGATCAAATTTAAAATTTTTCATTCTGGTTAATCTAGAAGTCAATCCAGGATTAGTTCTTCCTATTATATATACCATGTGAAAAAATGAAAAACTTAAACTACAAATAAAGAAAAAGCCTATTGACAAACTATGAAACCAGATATTAAGTGGAACATAATCCTAAGTATGCTAATTTCAACACTAGTGTTGATATATTTTTTTTTAACACTAGTGTTGAAATTTTTTTTCACAAATCAAAGGCTTTTTCAATAATGCTTTGTGGTCATAGAAAAAATAGTGTACATTACTTGTGTGAAAGTGATTATTCTAAAACTCGAAGAATTTCCGCACTCGGCTGACGCCTCGTGCTAAATATCTCCTCGTTTGAAAAGTATCACTTTCATCACTTATTTTGTAATATACTATTTTTCTATCATCTTTCTATAGATAAAATGGACAAATCATAAAGGGTCACCACGTATCTGTTCGTCTGTCGCAGCTCGTTTTGTTAAAGACTTAATGAGAAGGCTGATGGGGGCGCCAGGTCTAACTCTTAACTCTACCGAGTGAGTCTAATCACAATTTTCTTTTTAGCGTAAAACCAGCCGTGTTTGATCTCATCTTAACTTTAGCAATAACGGCATATCTGGGAGCTGTTTATTTCGCAACCACGTACGTCCCGGCGCTATATTCAATTTGTAGTTCCTTAATGAAGAACAAAAATATTAAATCTAGTTAGAAAAATGTTTTAGTTGGAATGTTTCGTTTTATGTAAGTAATGTTTCTGTAAAAAAAGGCATTGGTAGTGTTTTGTTATTTTATAAGAGGTTTTATTTCGAATCATGGTATTATGATTATTATTACTAATGCGTATTATGTGTTCCTGATCGGTAGATTTAAAAGCAGCATTGAGAACAAACAAACGTAAAATATAGTATGACGTCGTTGGTACGTTAATGTGTCAAATGTTAAAAATTTTCACAACAAGATAAGGTATATCTATCCATTTGTTGATCAAGAGCAATTTTCGGTTTACTGCTCTCTGGCACTCTGAGAGTGCTCGGAGTAATAAATGCATTCGATTTACAAATCTGGTTACTCTGAATCCATGGGCGAATGCTTGTCTTTGATCTGAAATTTTTTTCGGAGTAGAGAACGCCAATAACTACACTTTTTGTTTTAAACTGTCAACGGTGTTCTTTTGTAATTTCGTGTTGTTTGGATATTTTTAATATAAAGTAATCATTTTGTTTGATTTAAAGAAGAATTGTTTTAAGTTTTTATTAAATTTTAAGATCAAAATTATATTACAGTCAAATTTCAAGCGCAATAATATTTTCCTACGGCCACCTATGAAAATGAGAAAAAAAGCACGGTTAACTTGACTCGAAAGCGCCGAATATCACACGCGTGTTAAAAGAAAAATATTTCAACACTACTTAATGTGGAAATACAAGGCACACTATTTGATTCAAACATATGGTGCAAATTTGACAGACCACCCCTATTTATTAAAAAGAATAAATTTTAGAAAGCAGTAATTGTAAAGTGTTTAACTTAATTATCATGTATTTGTCGAGTGATTCAGAATTGGAGTGTGAAAATGCGCCATCTGAAATTATAAAAAATGTAAATAATATACTGGAAAATCTATTACCAGAAAAAACAACTCGCGCTGAAGAAAGTGTCATTTATTAAACAATAAATCTTTATAGGTAGTGATAGCGTAGAGAATAGAGCCCTAGCCTATAGATCGCAAGGTCACAGGTTCAAATCCCATCAGGAGTATTTGACTTTTTTTGTTATAAAGACATTAAATAATTTATAAAATTATTTTGAATTGAAATTTTCGTTGTTGGGTGGATTTTTTAAATTTATGTTTAATGCATCTTTCCTTGATTAAATTTAAAAAATTTTATTCTGGTTAATGTAGATAAAATATGAAAAAATAAAAAAGTTAAACTACAAATAAAGTAAAAGCTTATTGACAAATTATGAAATTAGATATTAAGTGGAACATAATCCTAAGTATGCTAATTTCAACACTAGTGTTGATATTTTTTTTTCAACACTAGTGTTGAAATATTTTTTTCACAAATCAAAGGTCTTTTTAATAATTCTTTGTGGTCCTAGGAAAAATAGTGTACATTACTCGTGTGAAAGTGATCATTCTAAAATTCGGAGAATTTCCGCACTCGGCTGACGCCTCGTGCTAAATATCGCCTCGTTTAACAAGTATCACTTTCATCACTTGTTATGTAATATACTATTACACTTCGCTCTTAATTGAGGACAACCGCATTCGGCGTGACAGAAAATTTCGGATAGATCTATGACGTTACAGAGCGCTCTCGGAGTACTCAGAGTTGTAAATTGAAGACGCTTTAAGTTTATTAGGTTGACAAAGATTATTACTTTTTTTTTTTAATTTTGGACACCCTGTATTTCCGAAACGAGGCCGTTAAAAAACATGCTTCATTAATACTTTTCGTTTTAAAATAATGTCAGCAACCATATCCCAAAGTTTGTCAAAGTACTTTTTAATCACCCTGTATAGTAAACTGCAAATTAAATCACCTTAATACATATATTATGTAGTTTAAATTTTAAAATTCACATAGAATTTTGAGGTTTTTTTTTATAGTCTACTTCTGTTTTTAAATAATGGCAATAATTATTCACTTAAATCATCTTTTTATAACTAAATCTTTGTAATAATCACTTTAATACTTTTACATCATAAAAATGTATTGATTTAATTTTTGTCCCTTCACAAATCATATACATTTATCATTACTATTTATTAATATTCTGTAAATATGAATATGCAGGATGACATGAAATGGTTTAATATATTAAAATTGATTGGTCTATAGAAGGTACTGGGGTCGCAATTTTTTTTAGAAGTTAAGTTGAACGCATAAATATAAAACTGATATTCTACTTATCTTGTCTGCAAAAAATTTTCCATTCTCAGTGCTGACATTTTTCAGAATTTTTTATAACTTTAAACTAGTGTGATGTAAACTTTCGTTACTTTTAAGGATTCGTTACTTTGGGTATTAGGACTCGTTACTTTATGTAAATCGTTACTTTTTATTTTAATTGTGTTATTGCTGTTATAGCTTTGATCGATTGCCAAATACTTGTGTTTTGCAGTATAAATATATTAAATCTTCTTAAAAGTTCTTTCTGAATGGCTTACCGACAACAAATTGAACAAAATATTATTACGCCATACCTTCGACGTACAGGGTGAGTCTAAACGATAGAGTAAAGCTCATCTTCTCCTTTATCTTAAGAATTAGATAAAAATTCGAAATGCAAAAGTTGTAGAGATCATTGAGGTGCACATTTTAAAATTATATTGGAGTAGACGGGGTGGCCCAAAGAAACGTGGCAAATATAACTTAGATTGTTTAAAATGGAACACCCTATATATTGTATTATTTTTAAATTTCCCACTAAATTCTACGCTTTTTTTGTATAAAATGTTATAAGACTAAATTTAATCGTTTATGAAATATTGACGTTTACATTATGGCATTTCAGACTTTGACAGGCTGTAACATTTTAACGGTTCATCTTAGAGAAAAATAGTTTTTACCTCCCTATCTTAGTTTTTTATTCTCTATCTAAAGAAACCGACTTCCGATTTACCATGTTAAACCGAAAAACCGGTTTTAACGTTACACCGTTTATAATGTTACAGCCTGTCAAAGTCTGAAATTGCCATATTTTAAACGTCAATATCTCAAAAACTATTGAATTTAGATATATGACATTTCCAAAATAAGTGTAAAATTTTGTGGGTAATCAAAAAATAATACAATATATAGGGTGATCCATTAAAAAAAAAACAATTTATATTCGCTATGTTTTTTTGAGCCGCCCTGTATAGTATAATTTTAAAATGTGCACCTCAATCATCTTAACAACATTTTTATTTTAAATTTGTATCTAATTAAGATAAAGAAGAAAATAAACTTTACTCTATCGTTGACTCACCCTGTACATACAAAACGACGCCCGGTCGGCCAGCGCCGGTCGCCCGACTATATGAAAACAAAATCATCACTAATAGTAGATTCTGTAACGAGGTTGGAATGAAAATGTGATCCGAGTGGAAGATTCCGAACGCGAGCGTAGCGAGCGTGAGGAACCACGAATATCGAATTTTTATTCTAACCGAGTAGCAGACTATATTTTCTCCACGACCAAAAATACTATTCGCAATATTTGTAATTTCAGGTGGAGTATTATCCAGTTCCATATCTGATTCATCCGATTTTTCACTCATATTTTGACTTGCACTAAAATTTGTCTGCTGACATTGACAGTTTCGAAATTCATGGCAATCTATGTCGTTTAGATCAATTACAGAATATTCATTCCGTATCTTGTTATGGAATGAAAATACACGCAAAACGCATAAGAAGCAAGTGTTTCAGAATAAATATTCCAACTCAAGAGCGAGAATTTTTACATTCTATCATCAAAAATGATTTTGTAATTATTGCATTCAGTAATGGTCATGGAGAAAAATAATTATGATACTTTTATCGTCTGACATCCGTCATTTGCTATCAAGTCCACCAACTAAGCCATCCGTTGTAAAATTCTGTGTAGAATAGTTAATTAGATTTAAATTCAGTGTAATGAAAAGCCAAGAGTAACGAGTCTTTTATAAAATTAGGACTCGTTATTTTTTGTGATCACCTAGTAACGCTTACTTTGTAACGAGTCTTTACTTATTTTACATCACTACTTTTCTGGTTAAAAAATTGTTGCTAATACCAGTTATCCCACCAATAAGCGACATTATGCATAATTTTCCCAGGGAACGCGATGGTTCAGTTTCATAAGTTCGTATTATTATATAATAAACCATTTTCATTGTACCCGTTATTACCAATTTTTTATTTTTGTTGAGCGCTTACCTCCTATATTTGTGCCAATTTGTATTCGAGGCCAGACTGGATGTTAAACATTCTCTAAAATATAACTTTATACCAAAAAATATAAGTTCCCACTTATTAAAGATAATAGCACTTTTCATTGGAAGAAAAACTAGCGCGTGTGGTCTGATTGTAGGTCTATCTTTTACCTTTATATACTGTTAATAAGGGACGGAAATATGATCAGAGCTCGCTGATGTTGCCAATTAAACACACCTTAGGAAATTATCGTTAGAGCAGTTTATATGGTATCCTTTAAGTATTCGTTTCTTAGAATTATTGTTTGTTCGTTATTAAATAAAGTTTCATTAAATTTTAGTTTTATTATGTTGTCTCAAAATATACGCTTTAATGTGTCTACTGAAAGATAAATCGGTAACTATAGTTAATTTCTTGTACGTTTTTAATAATTTGACGTTGCTCTTATCAAACACGTTTCCATGTACACGACAAAAATACACACTAAACACACCAATCCGTTGATAATTATTGTTACAGAACCTGACATCGATACCATTGGTATGTGTATCTCTTTCCTACGTTTTTGATTTTTTTTTATCAATCCGCGTGTCTTCTCTGCGCTCTTTCAATATCACAGAGTCGTAAGTGCAGTGTTGTTGAATGATAAAAGTGTTTTGGATTGCATTGTCTTAATGTGTTTTAAATCACAACGTTTCAACTGGTAAGTATCTCCAGTCGTCTGCAGGTGAATGCAGTACTGTTGTTGGTAATTTTAGAGATCATTTTGCTATTATTTTGTGCGCAGACTTTCTGGTTTTACTGTTTGTATCTGTGAAGTGTTTTTTTTATGAGCAAATAAATATATTGTTTATTTGGTAATTAATAATTACAGGAACACCAGTTCGACCCTAAACAAACCTTAAGGTCTGTAAAATAAATGTTAGTAGAAACGACGTGTGTCATCGACGGCCAATAAAAGCTTACGCTAAGTACACTATACCGGTGCACTCTTCTTGCTAATATGTCCGTTAGACTTATTGGTTGGTATTTACAACACACCTATTTGAGTTTTTTTTGTAAAATATTATATTTTAGGTTAATACAATACGATTTTTTGAATGTTATTCGTTTCTTTTTGATACATCTAATCCCGGGATTAATAGTACAAGTCTCAAAAATCCCAGGATTAACAAAACCTTTCGGGATTGACATTCCTACTGTGAATGGTACCAATCAACGAATTGTTCTAAAAATGTAGTCTTACATAAACGAACAAGCTCTACCTTTGAATTTGTAGGGCGTATGAAGGGTCAGTATTTTTTTGGAAGTTACCTTTGAGAATAGGAAGCTTTTTAGAGCCGGGATACGTTCTTTTTGAGTCACTTTTTTTAAATTTCCTCCTCCCCTCAGCAAAATGCTGGATCCTCCACTGTCTTGGGAAGGGAGAAAACGTTTATCTGCGGAAAACCCGCTACTATCAAAAGTCAACCTTTTTTTTGGTTTAACATGTTAAACCGGAAGTTGGAACTTTTAATGGAGACTAAAAACTAAGATATAGAGGTAAAAACATCTTTTCTCTAAGATAAACCGATCCAGTGTTATAGCCAGTCTAAAAATGTCATATTTTAGATGTCAATATCTCAAAAACAATTGATGACATACCACATTTTATACAAAATAAATATGGAATCGTGTGGAGAATTAAAACAGTATCATATATGTATAAGTACAGTGATGCAATAAAAAAAATATGTTTGATATGTCCTAACTATTTGGGACACCCTGTATAATAAAAAAAAAGTCGTCGATACAAGATGGATCACTAAATATAATGGGTATTGGAAAGGAAAATGCTGGTCAAAGGTATTTTTCAAACTATGGTTGCAACAAAATTTCTATTTTATGTTATTTTGAATAAACGTAGTATTTCATTTTATATACTTTTGGTTTATATATAAAATAATAACTACGTAGGCAAAAACTGAATCAGGTACATTTCCTTATAGGGAAACTTTAGTCATCAAAACCAACAGGTCAGGATCATTTTTAAAAAAGAAATAATAAAATACGTTTTCTGACAAAAGAAGGCTAAACTTTTTATTTTAAATGAATGAATTTGGTCGGACAACTTGCAGGAAAAATTATCATCAGACAAGGTAGGTGTTCGATTGTGCGCGTGGGGGTGAACTTAAAGAATCAACGAGTTTGATTGGTAGAGTCTGCTATCGTGAGAAAAGTTTTAAAATAATAATGAGTGGAAGAGGATTGTATGAAAAATATTCGTATGCCGAAGCCGGATGGTTATTTTGCTTCTTCCTCTCATATTTAAACCAGACTTATATCCTGGTTTGCCATATTATGCATTTTGTCATCAAAGGAATGGCTGCTATTAAGAAATACATCATATTCAGCTATAACTTGCTAGAATCAAAAATTATCTAACAGTTTATCAAATTATTGTAAAATTTTATTTATTAAGTGACAAAAAATTATGGGCAAAGCCGGCCATAGACACAGAGATGTACGCTTACATCGACGCGCAAATAGAGCAAAATGTTATTAAAATACATTTTTCAGAATCTAGAGTTATTAATTAGTTAATTTAAACTATGGTGTTTTTAATATACCGGGTAGTGCATCCTGGTTGAAAACATAGGAAATCCCATGCAAGTTTTAGACTGTTCAAATATTTGCTCCCTTGTTGACTCTAGAGCGGGGTTGTAAGGAGACTTTAGGGTCTCTGTGTGGTAAGTGCATATGCAGAGGTTAAACAATTGTGGACTACCCGATCATCACTTATTTGAATAGGATTGCGGTTTGTTTTTCATTGAAATTCGACAGGTGTTGCTGTGGACACCAGCATTGATTGGACTTGTCAACCTGTGATATGTCATTGTCAAATGTAATTTGCAAACGGTAGGCTTTTTAAAAATCTTTAACAGATACATTTTACACTTTAACAACAAGTTAACATCGGGTTGTCCAAAATTGTTCAAACTCCGCATGTGCACTCACCACACAGAGACCCTAAAAAAGTCTCCCTAAAACCCCGCTCTAAAGTCAACATTGGAGCAAATATTTGAACAGTGTAAAACTTGCATGGAATTTTCTATGTTTCCAACCACGATGCACCACCCCGTATAATAATATAATTATTCGTGAATGAAAAAACGAAGATAAAATAATATAAATGTTGCAACGTAGTTTGAAGAGCATCTGTTGATAAACATACCATCTGAGACCATACTATGTTGTAACTAGTTATCCATCTTTGGAGATAAGAAAATAAAATACAACCGTCTAGAAAAGTTTAGAAAATACCTTAAGTTTGCAGATCGAAAATATCTACCAGTATAAAAAGATCAAGTTAGGTTTGAAGAAAGCTGCGGCAAATTTAAAAACGCCCAATTAAACCCCACAAACATTCCTGTCTATATAGTTTGTTTTAATAAGTTACAGTCTCTAAATATAAAACCTCGACAATTCTTTCTCTTGAAGTGTTCGATTTGGTTAAAACACTCCGAATTGTTTTAGTTTTTATATGACTACCCCACAGTAACGAGGGGTGACACGGGGTCATTAAAAAATAAGGGGAAACGAACATTTTCGTTACTAAGTTTCAAATTAGGTTTCCAGTGTGTATTGTGTGTATAAGAAGTGTTGGGTTTTATTCACGCAAATTGTGTTGTCATTCTATAAAAACTTTTTTATTTAAACTTATTTTTTTAATAAAAAAAAGTGTTTAATAAGATAGTGATATTTGGACATCGAATAAAAATGCCGAAAAATACGGGTTTGAAACTTTTTACGAAAACATGGCCCCTACAAAGAGATAAGAAGGGCAAGGAGGAAGATATGAACAGACCCCTTACTGCTACGTTAGAAAAACCGACAATCTTAGATATACGATTTATAGGTAAGTATAGTGAAAAACCAAGAACAATTTTTTACAAAGTAATTTTTCTATTTGGGGTGTTGAAAAAGTCTAGTATTGCAAATATATCAAAAACTATTGATATCATTTTCTAAAAATTAGCACAAAAACGGCACATGGGACGCCGCTACCACGTGTGCGAAGTGTGAAAGTAACTTTCTTTTATTCTCCAATATCTTTAGAGTGCAAATTTAAAAGTTAAAAAAAATCAATTATTAAACATGGCCAGGATTCGCTTCAAGAGAACGCAATGTTTTTAATATAGAGGGTGATCCTTAAGAGTAAACAGTATTCGATAAGTCATCACACTCATCACGAACAAATAGTGCATTTCCACCACATCGCGCATAGTGTACCTGTGTCTGGCGATGGCAATAAAATGTTTTTTTTTATTTACAAAATATAAAACCTAATTTCACGAGAATTAAGTGGCGCGGCGTTAGTGGAGATTTTGAAGATAATATTGGGACATCGTTTGTAATTTTATTGGAAAATTAACATGAATAGCCGCAATATTTCTATTTTTATGTTCTGCATGGCGGATGATATAATTTGAACCTATATAATTAAAACTTTAAAATGAATTTTCAATTTTTTTTTTGGAAAAACACTTAGGTTTCCGCCAAACTAGAAGTTCTTGTGAACGCCTTAGTAAATTTTTTGTATTAAATTTTCAATTAGACAAGCCAGGCAACGATGCCGCGTTTCACGCTGGTATAGAAGGTTCTTAAGTACGTACATGAATCAAATCAAATATAGCTTTATTGTCGTAAGATCTACTCACTGACAAAGCAAAGCAACTTATAAAATTATTACAAAACTACAGTTAAAACGAATTAATTAAATTAAAATCTAAAATACATTGACCAGTTAAACACCTCAAAACAAACAAGAGACCAATTTTGATCGAAGGGAAGGCTAAATCAGCCTTAACTAGAACTCAGGAGCAGCCAAGCTGCCTACCTCTCTAGGACGAAACAACGAAGGATTGAGATGTTAATGGTTAGACTATGGATCTTCCTCCCCCCCGCTGATACCCTCGTATGCGAATGAAATACCCTTGAATGGGCGCTGTCGGTCGCACAAGGCGGGTGACATAGGGTGAACAATAAAGACATAAAGCCTTTGTGTGTTCGGGAAGGTGAAGTATTCAACAGTGATCGACATCGGTATTCAAAGCCGATTGACCATAGAAAGCTGAATAGCGAAAAACCGCCAAAGCTTCAATGTGCCACTTATAAGGTGTGCCCTATGGTTTCGGTCCCAATCTTGGTTGGTTGGGATCCCTCATCCTGTTGACTATTAAGCTGGATTCTCCATATGTTTGATGTTAACATTCCTTGCCTCACTTAAAATGAATTGTGAGGTCATCCTTGTTTCTAATTCTGGGTGCTCGTCAGTGATCTGGCTTGGCAATGTGACACGTTCGATGTCCAGTTATCAAACAAGAGACCCTTACAGCGATACCTCGAAAAATTCACTTATTGTATAGAAGGCTCTCTCGGTTAAATATTTTTTTAGGTCTCTCCGAAATTTTTTATGGCAAACAATTTTCCGTAAACTAAGGGGCAAATGATTAAACAATTTTTTGCTGTTATAATAGAGAGAGTTTTTTGTTAAGGCAGAAGAGGGAATCGGCAGCGCTATAACGTGTGTTCTTCTTGTGGTAGTTGTCAAGGAAGTCTGTATTTCAGATTTATATTTCTTGTGCATAAGACATGCTGTTTCAAGAATATACAAAGAAGCCAAAGTCAATATCCCCAAATTAATAAAGTGCGGTCGACAGGACGTTCGGCGACTCAACTGACAAATACACCATATTGCTCTTTTTTGTAATACTAATACCGACCTGAAAATGTATTGAGCGCACGATCCCCAGAAACACAACCCATACCGAAGGTGACTCTCTATAAGGGCAAAGTATGCGTTCCTCGCACTAAAAACTCCCAACTCTCGCGATATAACCCTCAAAGCATAGCACCCACGAGCTGTTCTAGTATTTAAATTCGCTATGTGATGTTCAAACCTTAATTTATCGTCAATATAAAGCCCCAGAAATTTGCTCATTGCTGAATTATTCACTCTGAGCTTCTGGTCCTATACTGTGAATGTGGCATTTAAAAGTGAGTAGGTTAGTTTTAGAAACATTTAATGACAAATAATTTGAGTCGCACCATTCCTTAATCTTTAGCATATCACAATTAATGTCACCCTCCAACTGGGTCACATCAAAACCCTGCCAAAGAATCGTAGTATCATCCGCAAATATGGTAAATCTACCAGATATATCTAACTTCGCTAAATCATTAATATACAATAAAAAGAAAGAAGAAAATCTAGAATACGATTTCTGGTACCATTTTAAGACAAAAAGTTGATATGGACATAAGCTCTAAAATGCTAACCATCTAAGATACATATTAAAATAATTGTTTTTTTTATTTCGAAATTACTTGAAGATACGGTATTGAAAATTGGTGTCAACTGATTTTGCATTAAACTGCACTTTTTTGTTAAAAAGGTTTTGTTTACTTCCACCAGTGGCGTGCGTGAAGATAACATCAATATTTTTTTTGTGAAAATATTTGATACATCAATGATTTTTTTAAACTCTGATGCATTTTTATGCATTGTTGATATAAGCTGAACAAAAGTTGTTTCTAGTATGTTTTTGAAAAAAGCAGTAGTTTTAAGGAAAATGGGAAAAAATTGTAAAATTGGAAAAACAACTTTTTTTCAAAGTAGACTAAGGGCATTATGTCCATGGCAGCTTTTCGTTCTAAAATGGTGCCATTTAGCTTTCTGCATGTACCTATTTAAGGATCACCCTGTATATAGATATAATTTTGCATGGAGCTAATAACTTTGGAGAAGAATTTAGAAATATTGTTCGGATCCACTTTAGCCCTGCTTGGATAAAAACTAATTTGTGTCATAATTTTAATTTCGAAATATGAAATGCCTTTGAAGTTCACTAAAAACTTATTTTTTCTACTGGTAAAGCGCGTTTTCTCTACAAGATATTAAGAAAATATGTTTAAAAGTCTATCATATCTAATTAAAAGTCCAAAGGGGTAAGATCTGGGAATCTTGCTGGCCACTCAATTTCGAGTCCCATCTCTATCGACTGAATTGAAAACATTAATTAAAATCTTAATTTTTTTTCTCTTTTAGTTCAGCCTTTCATCCTGATGTCTAGTTTTTAAATGCTTGCGATTGAAAATTTGATAAAATAATTTTTAAGAAGTTAATATATACCTATATTTTCTGACTAACCCTGTCAATTGAGTTACAGACACGAATTCGTCCTTCCTAAGTAGGTCGTTTTAAACTAGTACCTATGTGATTGTAGTAATTTTCAAAAAAATTATATTTATTACATATGTCGGGTTGCTCAAAGAATTTTAATAATAATTATTTAACTGGCAAGTTTGACTGTGACAGATGTAACATTGACAGAAATAATTTTCTCACAATCATACTGACCCGGTTAGTATAATTTTTAATTTACTAATCACGTACCTTTGAATGTGCATATATACGCCTGTCAAAGTCATTTATGTCACAGTCAAACTTGCCGGTTAAATAATTATTATTTAAATTCTTTGTGCAACCCGATATTAGTCTTTGAAATATTTGCAATATTGCAGACTTTGAGTATTTGTTGATGTTCCCTATACAATCAAAAAAAAAACTGACCGAAAGAAAAATTATGGGAATTTCTAAATTTTTCTAGCGACCCATAATTTTTTGAGGTTTGAAGGTTTCCTTAATTTCATAGGTGAACGGTGGACAACTAGTAGTCACAGTGATCGAGGGTGCCTAAGTTTAAAATTTGTATTGGGGAAGATGTAAATTGTTAGAAATTGAATTGTTATGCCCACAATTATGTTGACAATGACTGAATGTGTTTTTTTTAGGAAAAATAGATATGAGCAGGGTACGAAAAGAGTTCCTAAATATTTCTAATTTGTGTAGAATGCCACTAGTGATTAGACAACATAGAAAAGTCGACAGGCCGCTAAGGTAAAGTTATTGGTATATTATCCTCATTTGAATTTAATGTATTCTACCTAAAAAAATTATGTGTAAACCAGCTGTTCGTGGCAAATTTTGATGGCAGTAACTTAACAAGCAAAATGCAGTTTAGTGCATAGTTTTGCCAAGGAATAATTATTTACCTGCTGATAAATACCACAAAAACATAAAATACTAAAATTGCATTTTTGCTTTTTTTTTTAAATTACATCAAACAGCTTTACTTATTTTTTTTTATATAATTCTCTTATCTTTATGTAGTTGTGTGTTTGCATATCAAATCGATCCTTTTGTTTGGAAAAATGTTTTATCACTAGGTCATTATAATTATTATAAATGCTTATTATAAGGGTTTTCAAATGTTAACCCATCGCTTGTTTTGAACTGTAATATTTCTTGAACTGTTGAAGTCATTGTTCTTTAATACAGATCACAACACACATAAGTAGGTACACGTCAAAAACACACATAAACGAACTAAATAAGGGTCAATGACATACTACGGGCGATTCGGCATTTCTAATGAAATAAAAGATTAATGCAAATGTTTCAAATACAATCCGCATATTTTGTAATCAGTTCTTCTTTGTCTAATGCAAAGTTTTGATTGAAATGGCATGATTCACGGAACTGTTCGACTGTGTTTCCATAAATGCCTATTGAACGTGATTGAACCACTGATGCCGACTTAACGCGAAGCGTACCGAAGTCGACGACGGATTTATCTATTTCCCGTACCTTTTTATAGTCAAATTTTATTAAGAAAACGCCAAGTTACTTGTCATTTATGGCACCCTGTTGACGTCTGGTCTATTTTACGTTTAGAGGTTGGCTAAGAAGACAGGACCGGACTATTTTTATGTTCCATTATCAAACTAAAAAAATATTTAAATATTAAGTTCCTTATCTCCCATTTTAATTCATCAAAAAAGACTTAACAAATTTTTCTATTTAAATCATCGTTCTTAACTAAAGTTGTCAAGAAACTTTTGGAAATGTTATCCAAATTGGAACAAAAGTCAAGAACCTATTAGGTATCCACTGAATACTACCCAGATATTGTGATAGGAATTACTTACAATAAAGTAATGTACTAGTAAGATAAATATTATCGACAAAGCTTTTAAAAAATTTAACTTATCGACACACTACTCTCCTTTGCTGGTGAATATTAAAGAATGTAATAAATGCCGGTAATACTGCACCAGCTAGGTAGAATACGTAAAACATTGTATATATGGTTAAAATATTGGTATACAAAACAATCACTATGCTTCATTTTAATTATGACTCTAACTTTCAATCAGAAAACTCTATTTCACAAACTACTAAAATAGTAGACTGACAAAAGACATTACAAACTTTGATTCTTTAAATGCATTAGACGAACTCCAAGAAAATTGCAATGTAAAAGTCTAAAAATATCTCAAATGTTTTTAAACACACACTATATAAAAAACAGCCACAAAAATACTAAAAAACACCAAAAAACAACGAAAATAATAAGACGCGAACTGACATGTGAACTTGTTACGGTCCACACTAAATCTAGTAACTTTTCGGCGGAACTAGAATCAGCTGTGAATGTCATCTGTGGCTTTCAACTGTCGAAACGCCGTTTTCTATCTATCTCTAACTTCCGAGAGCGCGTATGTCTATTTCGCTCTTAGTTTCTAATTCATTTATGTAATCTAATTTCATATAAACTCATAAGGTCAAACGCGAGCTAATCTAAAAAACGGCCGAGCGGAGCGGTTCGATGGTGGCTTCGATCTGTATTGGGAAGTTTTCACATGACACACTTTGGAGTATTTGCATTTTTCGAAAGATAATCTATTTTATTTTGTTTTGAAAAAGAAATGAATTAATCTAACATACTGACTACGAAAAACCATCTAATCTTTCTTAGCCTAAGTAAATGAAGTTTCATATTTCAGAATATCTTTTAAGTTTTAAAAACGTTTATTTCTATGTCTTCTGGCTAGGATGAAAAGTAAGGTTTACTGTTTATTATTTTTCTTTCTTCGGATTTTTATATTATTTCGTCAATTTGAATGTTATTCAGGTTTTTCGCAGAAAATTTTTATAGTAATTTAACCAACAAGTACATTAATAATGGCGATTAATGATCGAAATATTTAATGTTCGAGATCATTAATCGCATTTTAATGTAAGAGTTGGTTACAATGTTTTTTCGTCGACCGTATTTTTTACTAAAGTGAAGAAAAACAGTTAACAACTTTTATTTTACAATCCAGATTTTACAATTCTACAAATACTAATGACAGCGGACGACGTTTTGGATTGACGTTTTATTATTTTGTTGATTTGTTTGCATGGCTGCCTTTAATTTTTAATTACCAAAATCGTGCATTTACAGAAAATCATGCATTAATAGGGGTCATTAATGAATGATTTTGGGAAATCGTGCATTTACAGAAAATCATGCATTAATAGGGGTCATTAATGAATGATTTTGGGAACGTTAATATCGGATGTAAATACACGGTCGACGGAAAAATATGTTAATGCGACTATAAAATATTAATTGGTGTGGTTCATTCACCTGATATTAATTTATTGATTCTATTCTTATTTTGGTAATATAAAGATATAACTAAATATCGATATATCAATTTATTATAATAATCTATACAGGGTGCTACAAATTCGTGTGCGTTTAAGGGATCTCGAAAATGGTAAGAGATACTAAGATGATTAAATCAAGGCAAAGTTGTGCAATGCGACTTAATAAGTTGATGAAAGAAAATTGTAAAAATAAAAAACGAAATTTTAAGTTGTGGTTTTTAATGTATTGTGCGCCTTCATTTTTAACTTGGGAAAAAACAATAGACAGTTTCTCATAGCCATTTTTTGTGTTATATATGATGGCGTTATTAATTTTCAAATTCGACGTTTCGTTGGTTAGATACCAACCTCAAGTCAATTTTTTTAAACGCAGACCTGGAATTTTAAAAATAGTTTTAGGGACTTCAGTTTGGCGGATGGATACCTTATTTTTATGAAAAAAAAAATGGAAATTTATTTTAAAGTTTCAAATATATAGGTTTAAATTATATCATCCGCCATGCAGAGCATAAAAATAGAAATAATGCGGCTATTCATGTTAATTTCTTATCTTCCATTAAAATTACAAACGATGCCCCGATATTATCTTCAAAATCTCCACTAACGCCCCGCCACTTAATTTCCGTAAAATTTGTTTTTATAACATTTTATACAGGGTGATTCCTAAGTTGATACTTCTTTTTTAGCTGCGTATAGAAGACATTAAAATAAACAACATTTTCAAATACCTTTTTTCAAAAAACTCAAAAATAAAGTACTTACATTCATTTATTACACTACGAATCAAATACGGTTCTGCCTAACTTGCCCGTTGAATAACATTAAGAAAACTTCTGGGTGTAGGATGAGCTCGCAAGGGAAAGCGTTCTGCGTATAATCTCGAAGAAACATCCGCACTTTTACGACACTCACAGTAAATTAGCACCATATCTTTTAGTTTATTGTTTTCAAATTTTACCATTTTTACGCATCACACAATTTAAAATTAAAAAAACACACCGCAGCGTTTTGCTCAACACTACCTGTATGACTAATACTAATAAGAGATAAGAAAAACAACAGAAACTATAGCGGGTCATTTTTTTATGACCATGCCCGCACTTACATTTTTTACTTCTCTATCTCGCCTATCTATCTATTTGAGTTTTTTGAAAAAGTTGTTTATTTTAATGCCTTCTATACACCGCTAAAAAAGAAGTATTAACTTAGGAATCACCCTGTATATATAAAAAGAAGTTTTATTGTCATCGTCTGACACCGGTACAACACGTGCGATGCAGTGGAAAGGCACGGTTTGTTCGTTATGACTCATAGACTACTGTTTTCTCTTAAAAGAAAGCTCTAAGAACCTTTTTTTTTAAATTTTTTTAGTCTTTTAAGTTCGGAAGTACGTCGAAAATCAAAAAAGAAAAGAAAAAAAATGGAGCCAGGCGATGATAGTCATGAAGATGACGAAAGCAGCATTATACAGAGTGCTAAGATAAATAATAGCAAAAATTTGCGACACTTGTCGAAGAACTCTGGAAGATTGAGTAGTAACAATTCTGTGATTCATCGATTAAAAGAAAGTAGTGTTTTACGTATTAAGAATAGTTTAAATGATGCCAATAACAATAAAACTTTAATTAAGGTAAGTGGGTAATTAATAAATGTTACAAAAAAGATTCTGTCTAACTCGCTCTTCTTACATCGAGAAGGCAATGGAAGAAAATATCGAGTTAAAAAAAGTATATATAAAGTTAGCCATGAAATACATAACAAATGTATTGGCATAATATGTCATAGTGAATGTCAAATGAAAGACGCATCGTTCATAACCTAAACAACCATTGTCATAATATAAGCATAAATGCCATTGTGTGATTGCTGTCAAACTAGGAAAATTAGAGAAATTACTACTTATTCACCACAGAGGTAGGTGCTCATGGTTAAGTAAAATTTCCAGAAAGTTTTGTGGTTGTCATAGTAAAAATTTCATTTTTGTATTAATCAAATTTACAGCTGTAGCTATCATATCACCCAGTTAGTATGGCCGCGGATGGGGTTTAGAAAACGATAAATGGACTAAAAAGTGAGACTTACGAAAAAAAGTTATTCTTTATAAAAGTTTTTGTATGTAAAATAAATTAGATTCGTGTTAAGAAAAATTTAACTTTTTATACAGGGAGCATAACAAATACGAAAACGTTATTTCGTGTAAGAATAAACATACTTGTATATTATTTTCTACCAAAAGAAAAATGTTCTTCTACATGGAGCGTATACGTAAACTCAGACAATTGAATGCAAGTAATTTAAAAAACTTTATTAGAAAAAATCGTCCATTTTCTCAAAGAGACCAAAGTAACAACATAAATAGGAAGACAAAAATCACAAAGTCATGGTCTCAATCATTTAATAAAAAACTAAGGTGACATGTTTCGCTCTCTACGGAGCATCATCAGACCTTCATTAAAACCAATAAATGAAATAACACATTAAAAACAGACGAGTCAGTCGTCTTGTTTTTAATGTGTTATTTCATTTATTGGTTTTAATGAAGGTCTGATGATGCTCCGTAGAGAGCGAAACATGTCACCTTAGTTTTTTATTAAATGATTGAGACCATGACTTTGTGATTTTTGTCTTCCTATTTATAAACTTTATTAGGGTGAATGATGATTGTTTCGAGTATTTATTTAATTTTGCTTCTTTTTAATATTTTAACCTTATTAAGTTACTTTCTTCAATAATATTAGGTATCTTATATTTCACATATACAGTAGCTTCAACATCTACTGTTTTATACAGTAAAAGTAATTCTTCATAAGCCTTCGTTTGCAAAAGCTCTGTTGGCATATACAGTCTTTTATTTTCCACAAGCTTTTATGTTTGCGGTACAAATCAATACCATCTTTGATATTTTAACCTTTTTAAGTTCTTTCAGGCATTTTCAAATACATTTTTGTCAGAAGTAAAATTAGGCCTGCAGTCCAATGCCGGCCGGCAAACGACAACACACATTCAGTTTTAACATCCAATACTCGCCGGCCTGCCCTGGCCCGTTATTTAACTATGTTGGTGTGTGTAGCGGATTCGGCCGGCCGGCCATTATCTCTCCGGCAAATTACGGTCGGCCGACTGAACGTGAGTAGACTACTTTAGCCGAAGTAAAAGATTTCATTATAGTTATTTATGTATCAAGAGTTACTAAGTAGATGAATATGCCCTGAGGGTGACATTGTTACAAAGCCGAGGCCCTCTGGCCTGAGGGTATATTATAATATCTATTAGTACCCGTGGTACATACAAACTTTTATGTCATACCAGTTCGTTTTAAATAATAAATATAATTTGAAAACTTAAATTTATATATTTTTATTTTTTATATATAACAATGAATATAATATATAAACGTAAATTTATATTTTGTTAATAAAGAATAAGTAATCGAAAACTGTTTTTTGCGTCTTAATGCCCGCGCGGGCCATAATGTGTACTTTATGCCCGCACGGACCTAAAGTAATCCATTATGTAGATGGTATCTAAGGTATAAAAACACAATAATGTACTGGTATGACATAAAAAGAGTTAAATGGAATATATCTATTATACGCTCACTACGCCACATTTAATTATTTTTTCAGGAACGATGTATTTTGGTGTGTAAGTCTATAAATCTAAAAACGAATTTCTTCGGAAACTCTTGGTTTTTGAAATGTTTCTTCTTAAAGTCCCTGTTCTTAGCGGTTAATGTCGGGTTTCACAAATAATTTTAATAATAATTATTTAACCGGCAAGTTTGACTGTGACAGACGTAACATTGACAGAAATAATTTTCTCACAATCATACTGGCCCGATTACCTTAATTTTTAATTTACTAATCACGCATCTTTGAATATGAGTATATAATACCTGTCAAAGTCATTTATATCACAGTCAAACTTGCCGGTTAAATAATTATTAAAATTCTTTGTGCAACCCGACATAAATATCCAAAGCCTAATTCATTATTCATTTATAAAGATTTGTGATATGAGATAGAGAAAAAACATCTAAAACGGGTAATAAAACAAACGAGCAATCAGTCTCCTAAAGGCAGTAATATAAAGGAATTAATTTAATGTTTTAAATCAATATTTTAAATGAAATATCAACAACATGTGCCCTTTTCTTTGATTTTTTAACTTTGATAAACAATTACCATTGTGTAACAACAAAAAATAGCGTTTATCTATTTGCAATAAAAAAACAAATTTGGGAAAAAATTCTGCGGCGGTGAACTCTGTGAAATTCTTTTAAGATTGTAATCTCCCCCCTCCCCCCATCCCCAAATACATCATTCTTGAAGAGATCATCAATTTTGGTGTAGTGCGCGTATAATAGATATTTAACAAAATTTTTCATAACGTGAATTTTATTTATTTCACAAGCCAAAACTTTTATAAAGAATAACTTTTTTACGTATTCTTTCACTTTTTAGTCCGTTTGTCCTCTTCTGAAACCCCATTCGCGGACATATTGTATAATATGATACTTTAATCAAGGCAAGCTAGAAATTACCTTTTAATAAATTTATAAACTTACTGTATTCATAAACATAAACCCCACAAAGTAATTGGTAAAAAATTGCTGCTATTTTTAGCTAGTTCCAATTAGGGAAGATTACGTTGTAATTACGACAACTATGACGTCAAAACTATAATACGAGTTGCGCTGGAAAACTTTTTTGGTAATTTAATTTTTTAACACAACCTCTTTTTACGTTAACATACTTGTACCATCTGCCTATAGTCTATTTCAGAAAGGTGTAGAGTAATAAAATAGGAAATTCCGTCCAGTTCGGCTCAATCTCGGTGTCGGCAATAGGCCCACGTAAATTTTGTGCATTAAATTATTTATGATAACTAACCAAAGAAAAACAAAGAAGATAATTTGATTAAGAAGGAACTATTAGCTATAACAAATTCACACAAACATCGTTTTATGAAATATGCCGTGGAAGATATAGCTGAAAAACATAGTGTAACTGTGCTGCGCACACCGCCATATCATTGCGAACTAAATCATATAGAACTTATATGGGCGCAAGTGAAAGGATTTGTAGCAAGACACAACACGCCATTCAAAATGAAAGACGTTAATCTACTGTTTAATTAAGCCATTAAGGAAGTGATACCAGAGAAGTGGCGAAAAGCAGTCCATGATCATGTCATTAAAGAAGAGGAGAAATGTGGGATCTTGACCACCAGATCGATCGAACCGTCAACCCGTTAATTATAACGTCAGATGACAAAGAATATTATAATTTTTTATAATCTAATTTCTGGATAATGTATTTTTTGTATTTTGTATTTTTTTTTATATTGTTCAATAAAAAATAAGTGTACCTAATACTATGTACATAATGCACGCCTTTGTCACACCATTTTCAGTGTTTGTGAATGTAAACAATAGGCAAAACCCATATATTGACCGAAACCCGGGTGGTACTACCTGCACTTGATGAACATAAAATTTTTTGCAATGAAATCAATGCCAAATTATGAAAGTGGCTTAAATATTCGTTGGGTCACTCTGTAGTCCCTTTGCCTACCTAGCTTTTATTACTCTACACCTTTCTGAAATCGACTATAGAAACTTGAGCAAAATCCAAAATAACCAAAAAAAAATCATATATAAAATAACCAAAGTTAATTCCTCTTTTGTTTCATTGTTACGGTTTTAGTGCCCCTCGTATAAAATTAAAATATTAAAAATTCAGTGGTATAATTTTCACTATTGACAGACTGGCGATTATTAATAGCCTTCTTTTTCCATTTAAACCTTAAGGTACCATCCAGAAAACCGCACCTATCGACAATACCAACACCCATCATACCAATGGCTTGCCCTGACCCAGTGAAATCATCGATCAAACTGCCGTCGCCATGCAGGACCTGCGGAAGGCCTGACCTGCCGGAGCGGTTTCATAGTCATCCGGCGACACCGCTAAAACCGAGTCCCAGAAATATTGGAATCGTTTCGCCCGTGGTGGCAAATAAGACGCAGAAGTTTCCTGGTAAGTTTTGGTTTATTTTTTCAATTTTTGGGTATTTTACCGAGTTAATGGGGATACGCCTGGAAATCATGGAAAGAATGTTTATTTCTGCATATGTTGTGCTGCATTTCGAGCAAATAGCTCAAAATTAAGGAAAATGAGACAGAAATTACCAGGCTATACAGGGTGTTCCTTAATGATGTGCTAATATTTTAGGGTGTGATTCCTAAAGTCATTTTATGAAGAAAAGTTCATATAAATATATGTCCTAAACGGCTTAAATTTTTTGCTACAGGGTGTTAAATAATTTTTTTTTAATGCGGTTTTTGTAATATCTCCGAAAGTACTTTAGATAATATTTTCAATTTTGGCATGTGCTAATAAGACATAACACCACATGTTTTAGTTATAAAAGTTATTTTTTTGTCCCACCAGTGGCGTCCCTGCAAACATTTCCTCTGATATTTTTTAGAAAAAAAGTGGTACGCCACTGACATTTTTCCATGTGGATATTAATTCTGATTAGCCTGGTCAATTCTGCATAAAAATGGTCTCTTGTGTTTTTCTCCTCAGGCACACCGTTCTTAACTAAAATAATTAAATTAAATTAGACGGGCGGAAGCATGCCTATTAAATGAAGGTGGTCATTTCCAACAATTTTTATAAAACAAAATTTTGTATTATCAATGTAGATAATAATAAATAATAGAGCTAATTTAATTATTTTAATTAAGAGCGGTGTGCCTGAGGAGAAAAACGCAAGAGACCATTTTTATGCAGAATTGACCAGGCTAATCAGAAATGATATCCACATGGAAAAATTTCAGTGGCGTACCACTTTTTTTCTAGAAAATATCATAGGAAATGTTTGCAGAAACGCCACTGGTGGGACAAGAAAATAACTTTTATTACTAAAAGATGTGGTTTTATGTCTTATTAGCACATGCCGAAATTGAAAGTATAATCTAAAGTACTTTCGGAGATATTACAAAAAACGCTTTAAAAAAAATAATTCAACACCCTGTAGCAAAAATTTAAGCCCTTTAGGACATATGTTTATATGAACTTTTCTTCATAAAATGACTTAAGGAATCACACCCTAAAATATTAGCACGTCATTAAGGAACACCCTGTATAAAATATTGCTCCGGTCATTCTAAAATTGCTTCTCAAACAACTAAATACAAAATAATGCACCCAAAACCTAACCTTTACAAGACGACGGTAATTGAAGAGGGAATATTTAAAAGATTAAGCGTTTCCGATTTGTATGGCGTGGTATAACAGATAATTATTATACAGGGTGTTACAAATTCTACATACCAGCATTGGAATCTCGGAAACCATAGGAGTTAGAGAAACGGTTAAATGGGGGCAAAGTTGTGTAATTCGGTGCTGATTATAATGCCGCTTTAAAAGTTTTCAAATTCCGAATACCTCCGATTTTATTCGAAAAAAATCGAAATTTTGCAAAATCGTTTTTATTTTTTCCTGAGCTCATTCGACTAGCTATTTAAAAATAAATGCCACTTTGTCATTGCCACTTTTTCTCTACAAAATGATGTTACTAAACTAAAGATCCGCCGTTTTCTCTCTGAGCGGCCATCACCAACTTTACTTTTTTAAATACGGACCTGGATTTCTTTAACCGATTTTTAAACCCTCCTACCCTAAAAATGTAATGGCGATATTACTTTCTCATAATGTGATTTTTTTAAATTTATATTTTTTTAAATTGAATTTGCAAGGTTGCATTTGGTAGGATAAGGAGAAGATCGGTTGCAAGGGCTGTCGCCAAAATTGGAAGAAAAATCGATCGTTTTATTGAGCAAAACGGCAATCTCTTTAAACATTTAGAAAATTAGGTTTTATAATTAGTAAATTTAGAATTATTAGAAAATTCTTATAAAAAAAGTTTTAAATAAAATAAAGTTTTTAATTAATATTGTGATTCGTTGCCAGGACCGGACTGACAAGAAGTGTAAAAAATATGAATTTAAAAAAATACGCAGACAATTCATCATTATGAGAAAGTAATATCGCCATTACATTTTGATGGTAGGAGGGTTTAAAAATCGGTTAAAAAAATCCAGGTCCGTATTTAAAAAAGTAAAGTTGGTGATTGCCGCTCGGAGACGAAAAGGCGGATTTTTAATTTAGTAACGTCATTTTGTAGATGAAAAAAAGTGGCAATGACAAAGTGTTATTTATTTTTAAATAGCTAGTCGAATGAGCTCAGAAAAAAATAAAAACGATTATGCGAAATTTCAGTTTTTTTCGAATAAAATCGGAAGTATTCGGAATTTGAAAACTTTTAAAGCGGCGTTATAATTAGCACTGAATTGCACAACTTTGCCCCCATTTAACCGTTTCTCTAACTCCTATGGTTTCCGAGATTCCAATGCTGGTATGTCGAATTTGTAACACCCTGTACATGTTCTGTCTCTAATTTTAATTTATTTTTTAAAGACTACTTACTTAAATATTAGTTTAAACGTTTTCATTGCTTTTCTTTGAGTTTATCTTATACTTTTTCCTACGCTAAATCTTTCTTCCAATCACAGAAAAATTCATCTAGAAAATCGTACAAAATTAATAGCGGGTCCTTTTTAACAATTAAGCAGCTTTATGGCCGGCAGTTGTCGTTTCTTGCCCTTTACCTCTTCGTATGCTGCCCAGAGCCATTCCCGAGGGGACCTACAGCTTAACATGGGTACCGAATCACGATCCGCAGTCATGCGACTCTCTCTCTCTCTCCAAGTACTATCAACCCTCTTTCTTGTGTCATATTGCATGACCTACCGGTTGGGGAGTGGGTACCTTCTTCCGCACCCCATGAGATATCCGTTCTCATCCGGCCTGGTTACCGGCGTGAATGAAGTGAGTGGGGAAATGATACATTTTACACTCTTCCCTGCATTTCCTAGTAAAATTCGGACATACTTTTTTTTATTGTGCGTATGTCTATTTCGAGAATCGAACTCGGAACGCCACAGTCGAATGCTAGTCGCGGTCCATCTTAGTAGTTCTATTTTTCATTCCCTTTTGCCTAATTTACCTGTCAAGAATAATAATTTAAGACATGCGAGACCGATTCCATTATTATCAAACATGTATTTGATAAAAATAACATTATTTAATACTTTTAGAAATTAACGTTGAAAGGGGATAGGTGTTATTTTTACTGTCTTCGTAATAGGCAATGGTTTTTAAGTAAAAAAGACGTTTATGACTAATTATCTATGTTATAATTAGCTCCGGTTTCCCCTATTTAGAATAAAATAATCCATACCGCACATAATTAACTTGTATGGTTAGTTAAAACCGCTACTTATTTTGTTGTTCGTTCGAAAACTGTGATCGATATAATATGAAATGAACAGTGGGTATGGTATAATTTAAATTTAGATATTAGTCATTTTTATTTTATAGACGAGAGGTTTGTCTAATTATTATGGATGGAGATTTCTATCAAACAATTGTTTATAGCCAGTCAGTTATAAAAAGTAATCTGTTTTGAAAAAACGTTATAGAAAAAGTGAGTAGTTTAAAACCAATATAGGTACCCTAAAGGTAGGTTTTATTCCCCGGTCGCTAGTCGCTGGCGATTACGACCCAGTAGCTACAATTGATTCGTCAAGACAGCTAGGTAAATGGCTTTTTTCTACTACTGTATAAATAAATTAACTTTCGGGCCCTAGCAACACGACAGATAACGAAAGTAAACATTCGAGTTACCTGAATATTATCCTTGCTAGCTATGTAAAGTAGCGTTGCTAGCTATGTAAAGTATTACTTTCGGTGCCAGGATAAAAAAAACTGGATTATTTTACAGGTGGAAAATCCCTATTTTATTCGAACTGACAGACTGACAATACTCAAATAACTAGTTGTCATGGATTATTTTACAGGTGAAAAAAAACTTATTTTATCATTTTAATTTGAACAAAATCAAAGTTTATTACTTAATAATATATTGATCAGAAGTAGAAAAAATGTAATACATTACACGATGTCTGATGAATTAGTCGTCTCTACTAAGTCGTAGTTACTAGCGATCGTGAAGGCAAACCTACTTTTAGATATTTTAAGCATCTATTAGCACTGGCTCTGTATTTAAAACTATTAAGCGTGTTATTTAATTTTTCATATTAGGTATGTTTTTTTAACATCGCCGGTCTTTGTACTATCTTCAATAAAATGAAATACATCATGTAAGTTGGCAAGTTTTATTTAAATTCATACTATTAAGGACAATCTACAGTGCCAAAGGAAAAGTCTGCACCATATGGAAAAAAATTATTCGTAGAGTTTTAAAAAAAATTTCTAGTGTTTTTGTTTAATTAGAAACCAAAAAATAGTATTAAATATTTGACATATTAGGGAATCCAAACCACGTGATTCAATATGGCGGTTGGCTGGCAAAATGCATTGAGCCACCCATTAAATGTCACCCGCAATATTATTTATATAGTCATGTGCACCAATTACAACGCAGTATTTGCCAACCAGCCGCCATTTTGACACATCGCTGGATTGCCTAATTGCATTTGCTTCAATCCATAAATGTCACTTAAAATTTTCAAACGTCGGAAAATGACATTATTTGTCCTAATATCAACAAAATGCCAAAAGAAAAAGGTATTTAAATTTACATGGACATTCTAAATCCAAAGTTTGGGATGCAAAATTTTCTTTATTTTCATATTTTTCCAATAAAATACTATAATTTTTTTTCAGTGTACATTTCTTCCGAATTTTGAATAAAAACCGAAAACATTATATAAACAAAAAATGTTATAAATGTGCAAGGGAATGTGAAAATACTCCTATTACGTTTCCTTGCACTAAGAATGTCTGTTATTCTGTCACAATTAGTTCAAAGGCTAACAAAGAATACTAATTTTGAAACAAATTAAATAATTAAGATTTTGATTAAAATTTTCATTAAAAATATTTTCCGTATTAATGTTTGGACCTATCTTCTCCGCGAATTAAAATAATTTGTATTTTTTTCTCCTATAATAACAATTTTAAACAATTCAAAAAAAAATTACACAAAACTGACATTTATTCAATTATTTATATCATAGAAAGCTTTAAATTACTAATTGTTTTCCAAGCCTACTTGGGAAATTATTAAAGTTTAAGAATAAGCATAAAATTTTATGACTTTTGGATATTTTAAGGAAAACCTTTGTGAAAAAGAGAATTTTAGGTAAATACTTTACTTAACTTAAAATGAGTGATATTTTTTAGTTTTTTCGCTCATTATAACTGAGGAATATACATTTTTAATATACGAAAAGGTAAAAATGGTCCAAGAAAGTTCTATAAGTAAATAAATATTTTTTCTTTTTTACATATCGTTTTAAGTTTCATATCCAAAATTCGAGAGAAATATAGACTGAAAAAATAATGTTTAGTGTTTTTATTGGGCAAAATATGAAAAAAAATTAAATTTTTAAATTTTGCACCAAACTTTGGTTTTAAAATGAATATGTCAATGCAAATACCTTTTTCTTATGACATTTATTAATATTGGGACAAATAACGTAATTTTCCTACATTTGAAAATTTTAAATGACATTTGACAATGCGATATGTCAAATATTTTAGACTCATTTTTCGTTTCTAATTAAGCAGAAACAAACTAGAAACTTATTTTTTTAAAGGCTTACCAAATAAAAAAAATGTCCATATGGTTCAGACTTTTCTGCGGGTACTGTATAATATATATACTGGGTGACACACATTTTTCCGTAATTCTTGAATTAAAGATTTACGAATTTTAGAAGTTAATGAGTTTAAATATTGCTCGGTAACTTGCCATATTCCGGCCAATTTAAATCTTCAAAACCAAATCAATTCAAGTCCAAAACTTCTCTATCATTCAAGAAACTCCTACCTTCAAACAGACACTGTATGCCTTTTTATTTTTTTATATATTTTCTTTATTTTCAGTGAAAAGCACTGTTCAAAAACCTATAGCGATAAAATACAAGTCAAAAAATGGTAGCGCAGAGACAACACGAAAAATGTCACCTCTGAAAAAAACAACGAACCAAAATAGTTCATTACCGATTCCCAGGGCGAAAACTAAAACTACTACAACTAAAATCAAAGACGCTGTAGTAGACGCTGAATCTTCACCAGTACGGGCTACGCCGACGCCAACGTCTTCTGTTTCCGAAAAAGAGTCTAGAATGAACGGACGAAGCGTTACTCCACTAAGGGGGGGTTCTGGCAAAAGAACTTTGACATGTTATATTTGTGGGAGAGAATTTGGTACTGCATCTTTGAGTTTGCACGAACCTAAATGTTTGGAGGTAAGAACACTTAATAACTTATTAATTTAACATCTTAGACATATTATGAATGTATGTAGTATGTGGCTTTTGCTGCAAGAGTATATTTTGCGGTACGGTACTCAAGAAGACCTGTTTGACGAAACGATTGTTCGCTACAGGAAATAATTATCGTTCTGTATACAGAAGACTCCAGTGGCGGCTCGTACAGTAGGGCCACAGTGTCATAGCTCTACCCTGTACATCAAGCGTTTTATTTCTCACTCATAATTATTATTACTTATTCTCCCTACGCTTCATTCTTTTTGTAAATGTGAATAATTTATAATTTAAGACGTTAACACCTCATATAACGCCTAACTATGCAAATTACCTAATGTGTGAGTGACGCCGCGAAAATTCCCTGCCGCCACGCTGCTCCGGCCAACTTTGTATTTGGCCCGATGATAAACGCGTACGAGAGAAATAATAACACCAATGAAGTATTCACCTGAAGACGACTGGAGATACTACAGTTGAAACGTTGTGATGTAAAACAAATTAAAGACAATGCAAGTCCAAAACTATTCTATCATTCAACACCAATGAATGTATCGCCCTCTCTTACTGACGCATAAGGAAATTGGTCTTGTTTGGCCTGGCCAGATCCTCATTATAATGCTTTATTTTATCGAGCAATTGTATTAGGGGCACTACTATAGGGTATAGAGTTATGCTTTCGGCTTTGCTACTTCTACCAGATACATGGTGACAGCTGTTTTTAAAATGGTTTTTCCTGTCGAGATATTAATTTTAAAATATTTTTCTTTTAAATAGTATTTACTATTTAACATAAATTATTCTTGTAGGTTAGGTTTCTTTAGGTCACTCTGTCAGTGGATTATATTCCTAATTCCAGGTTTAGGTTTATTAGTTTCAAAATGAATAAAATAAAAGAGAAAAGACTTAGCGCTTTAGATATGTTGTAAACATTTTGTAAGGAATATGGATAACTTCAAGAACAAAAGTGATTTAATCATTTTAAAATAAAAAACAAACAGTTTTCTTAAAGGAAAATTTCAGTGTTTTGTGAATATTTAAAAATGCTCCATTTAATTAGTCGATAAGTTTCTCGATTCTTTTTATTAACAGGTTTTACAAATTCTATGCACTAGCATTGCTATCTTGGTAACTATAAGAGAGAGTGTAAGAGAGAGAGAGCTTATTAAATGGAGGCAAAGTTGCATATTTTAATGCTGAACCGTTTGCAAAAAAGAAATTTAATCAAATGTTGATGACCTCCGAGATATCCGAAAAAAGAAACGAAAAACTTGTTTTTATTTTTTTTTATTGCAAAATAAGCAGATTATTTTAAAAAACCAATAAGAGCATTTTTTTCAGGCACTTTCAAGATAATAATTTTAAAAACTAGCCCGTTACTCATTTTTTTTTCAGGTCCGTATTTAAAAAATTTAGTTTAAAAACGAACGTCGTACCTATTTGAAAAATAAAATAATTATTTTCTTGAAAAGCATAAAAAATTGTCTTAAAGGGGGTGTGCGCCAAAAAAACAACTTGATTTAAAAAAATAACGAAAAAAAAACTTAAAATAATAGTCCAAATCGCACCCTTATATCGCAAATAATAACGGAGATATGCCCCTGCAAAGATGTCATATTTCAGCGCGTGACGTCACAAAAGATTGGTCGCTGCAGAAATCAGTATAGTGCATGGAATTTACGTAAGTTTTAGCGCTTAGTATTCGTTGGGTTGTTAACGTCCATGTTGTTGACTGTCAAAAATCTATTTCATTGGCGTATTTAGGGGAGAGCTGCCGGGCTGCATTAATACGCAGCTCGAACATTTACACCAATTTACTTATTTTTTATTTATTGGTATGTCGACTGCTCGATTAATAATAAATAAAACTTTCCACAATAAATTGGGCACAGACTGGAACAAATCGGTACGAAATAAAGAACGTATCTATTGCCACGTGCGAGGAAGCAATGTATGTATAGAGCGCCGCTAGCCTAAGCTTTTGTGACGTCACGAAATCGACGCGTAAAACTTTAACCCGCTATTTCTCAGCAATGGTTAGTCGTAGAATGACGAGGTTTGAACCGATATTCTTAGATTTTTTGTACTAAAACTTTAATTTTTGGCGCACACCCCCTTTAAGCAAGTTTTTCAAAATAATCAATATTTTGTCATAAAGAAAATAAAAACAGTCAAGACTGGCAAACATAGACAATTTACTCTTAGATCCGTTCAGCTTATTTTATATTATTGGATGAAACATTTTCTGTACAAACAACTACTCTTCTATATCCATTTTTTTTAAATGAAACCATAACTCTGATACATGTTAAAATTTATCCGATAATTTTAAGCATTGTTCCTTGAAATTAAAGCCTCGAAACCTATGCACATTATTATTAATTATTCAAATATTATTCGAAAAATAAAATTTTATTATCCAGATAAAGAATCTAGGATAGCTAAAAAACCCAATTTCCTAGTTCTAGTTAACATAGTTTTGTAGCTAGTTTGCAATCTGGGTCAGATTCGCAAAGGTCAGAATGATTGCGTTTTGTTAAATTTAAATTTAAACCTTTTAGTGCCTCTTTACATCCGTGCAAATTGGAATAACGTAGTTGCAGCTACTTAGCAGATTGTAACTTCTGATAGTGCTTGATATACTGTTCTATATCTTTGTTAAAGAGAAGACATGAAATGTTATTTTGAAATAATAAATTATATCATTTTTTGGGTTTCTATAAAAACTTAATGTAAAATTTTACTTCGTCAACGTCTCGATTAATTATTAGTCGCAGAACTGTTGTACATTCATTATACAGAGTTATGATAAAGAATCAGCCTTTTTACAGGGTCCTGCAATAGTGCGTCAGGCTTCTATAGCTCCTATACGAATTAAGTTGAGAATTTCATTCATATGCAGACTTATAGTGCATCATAAGGTGTATTTGTGTATATTTAAGATAAGATAAGATAAGAAGCATTTATTTCAAAACAGGTTTGTACAATCACAAAGTTTGAAATACGTCAAATAACAAAGAAATAAAATAACACTAGGTTTAAAAGACACATACTATTTAGTTAAAAACTCAGTTATGTTATAGGGCTCTATGTTGCACAAATAACTGTGCAAAGTTCGTTTAAATATATATCCAATCTTTCGAGACTCTTTATGTTGTTAGGTAATGCATTATAGAACGTAATGGCAGAATATGTACAATTTTTCTCACTTAAGGTTAGTTTATGTTCAGGAAAATTATAATCTATATTTTTACGTCTAGTGCTGTATGCATGGTTAATTTTGAAGTGAGAAAACTTTTGAGGATGTTTCTTAATAAACATTATACTGTCAAATATAAATATTGCCGGAACGGTCAAGAAATTGTGCTTTTTAAACATTCCGCGACACGATTGCTTATAGTCCAAATTTAAAATCAATCGGAGAGCCCGTTTTTGAATCACAAAGGTCTTTTCTAGATTAGATACCTGGTGGCCCCAAAATATTAAACCATACCTCAAAACCGACAAAAAGTTACTAAAATAAACCACTTTAGAGGAATTGAAATCCAAGTACTTTGTTGTCACTTTAAGTAAATAGCAAGTTTTAGACAGTCTTCTACATAGATCTTCAACATGATAAAGCCACTTTAAAAATGAGTCAATATACACGCCTAAAAATTTACTCTCGCTCGCAACACTTACATCACTCTCACCGAGAGCAACAGTTTCAGGAAAATTTGATTTGTTCTGTTGTGTTCGAAATATATCGCACTGAGACTTATCGGCATTCAGGATCAAACCATTGTCATGGAACCACTCTTTAATAGATAAAAATTGATCGGCCTATTTATTTATTAAATTAGTTATGTTTTTATCTCGTATAATAATATTTGTATCATCAGCGTAATTAATCAAAGAAATAAGATTACTACAGGCATCTGGCAGATCATTTAGATAGGTTAGGTTAGGTTAGGTAAGAGTGGCAGACCCTTGGTTCTGACCAAACGGTCTCACGTAGTCCTGATTAGGTCCGTTGTGATACCACACGTGTTCCGTAGAACCCACCTTCATCAGATCACTGATGGTTTATGCGACGTAACCGCGGAAGGATTTTAACAACTTATTCAAACCAGCCACTACTGTTCAGAAATCTGCTCAGCCGTCCAAGTTGTAAGTTGCTTAGTTCCTCCAGGCTATCGAAAGATGATTCACCCAGAGTAGTGAACCTCCTTCTTGCGAGGCCAGGGCATTCACACAGAAAATGTTGAATACTTTCTTCCTCTTCCTCATCTCTGCAGCTTCTGCAGAAGTCGTTAGTGGGTATTTGCATACGTTCGGCATGTCTACCGAAGAGGCAATGTCCGGTAACAACCGCAGTAATATTTCTCACGTCTTTTCGACTGTGTCTCAATAGCTCTGCGGTTCTCTTTTTATCGAATGTGGGCCACAGTTGCCTGGATGTACTACAGGTTGTCAACCCTGTCCATCTGTTCTGTGCAAGCTGCTTGGCCGTGTAGTCAATCTCCTCTTTGACCAATCCCAGTGGTTTGTTCACTGTATTGTCTGCTAGATCAGCTGGCATGCCTGCGCCCTCTCTTGCGAGCGCATCGGCAGCCTCGTTGCCATCTATTTTGGAGTGTCCAGGAACCCAGCACAGAATAACCCGATGTTGGTTGCCAAGTGTGCATAGATTGTTGCGGCATCGCTTTACGAGCTTTGATTTGACGCTGCTGGAACAGATTGCCTTAATCGCCGCCTGACTATCACTGAAGATGGTGATTGACGAGGCTACTCCCAAGCCAAGGTGTTCTTGCAGGATATTGACCGCCTTCTCTACTGCCAGTACTTCCGCTTGAAAAATACTACAATAGTTGGGGAGTCTATACGATTTCTGTATTTGTAAACTTTCGGAAAAGACCCCGGCTCCCACACCAACGTCCATCTTTGAACCGTCTGTGAAGATTGCGTGATCTGTTTTCGTTATATTCTGATTGCCTTCCCACTCTTCCCTACTCGGAATGAGTATAGAATACCTTCTATCGAAGCATGTTATTGGGACAGAGTAATCAGTCGGGTCTCGTAGATTATTCCCCGGGTGAATCTTTAGTATACTGCTGTGCCCGTAGTTAGTTTCCTTCCAGAATTTCGACTCTTTTAGTCGCAGGGCACTTTTTGCAGCTATACTTTTTCCATAGATATCCAAGGGGGGTATATATAACATGACCTCTAGCGCCGCTGTCGGGGTTGAGATCATTTAGATAAATTATAAAAAGTAAAGGGCCCAATATGTTGCTTAGGTTTGTATATCGTAGTTCTTTATAATTGTAAATTTTATTTATTTTGCTTTTGTAATTTAAGAGTAATAAATTTAAAAACTAAAAAATTATGATTTACGGTAGTACCTACTTGAAAAAAAAGCAAAAAATCATCTAAATTCATTTTTTAAATTATAGGATTGGGTGATATTTATGACAAGGAGTCTAGGGATATTATGAATCTAATAGTTTTATCTATTTTAAACATGCAGGGTTTCATAAAAAGGTTTCAAAAACGACACATTTTAAATACATTTTTCTGAAGTTTTTAAAATAGAACACCCTATATATCATTTGCCTATTTAATGTAAAATTCTTAAGCATTTTTTATTTCCAACCGTTTTCGAAAAAACTACAAATTTCATAAATTATTTCACACTCTTCCCTGCATTCTTAAACCGCCTAAATTTCGGACATACTTTTTATTATGCATATGCCCACTCCGGGGATCGAACCCGGACCGCCACGGTCGAATGCCAGTACCTACCTCACCTCTGAGCCACTGTCGCTATTTTGTCCAGATTTCATAATCAAAATTAGCCTCGAATTATTTAGTTAAACCTTTGGCCGCTATCGGGGGTCACCACTAAGAGCCTTTCAAAGTCATCCTATTGAAGAATGAATGTTAAATGTTTTTCTTTTATGATTTTCAGTAGTAATATAATAAATGCATAAAAAACGTAAAGCGACTGGTGTTTACATTAAGTAGTTGATGTAACAACTATATTTACAGCTAAAAGTCTGACATTGTCACTTGTCATTTAATATGTAACCTGTTTGTGTTTAATTTTTCGTTGACGAGAAAAAATCATAGGTGAAGAATTTGTGCGCGAGAAGTTTAGTGTATCTATGGCTATCGAGAAATTACCTCGTGTAGAAATCACTTTATGCTCATTTTAAGTACCTAATACTATTAGTAATAAAAAAAAAATGGCTATTTGCGGTGGAAATAAGGTATTACGTTCGAGTTTTTAAGTTGGAATAAATTCAGTACAGTTTTTTTATTGGAAAAAAGCTCGGACACGGGAATTAACATTTTAAGTTGTAGCCTTTTTTATAAAAAAAAATATTCACCAAATCCATGGCCCTACCTACCTGTGTACACCATGCTTATTACACATAATTATTACTTTGTCTCCCTACGCTTCATTCTTTTTGTAACGCCCAACTATTTAAAAACTCCCTAATCTGTGGGTGCCGCCACGTGACTCCGGCCAACTCTGTATTTGGCCAGATATTAAATGCGTACGAAAGAGATAATAACACCAATCGCCCTCTCTTCCTGACGCGTAAGGAAATCGGCCTTGTTTGGCCTGGCCAGATCCTCATATGATGCTTTATTTCATCGAGAGCGAAGAGTCCCAATCGGGTTAGGGCACTACTAGGGGTATATAGTTATGCTTTCGGCTGTGCTACCGCTACCAGAACCAGATACAAGGTGGCAGCTTTTAAAATGGGTTTGTTCGAGATATTAATTTTAAGATATTTATCATTTAAACAGTTTTTACTGTTTAACATAAATTATTCTTGCAGGTTAGGTTTAGGTCAATCCATCAGTGGATTATATTCCTGATTCCGGGTTTAGGCGTATCAGTTTTAAAATGAATAAAATGAAAGACGAAAGAATTTAGCGCTTTAGGTATGTTGTCTGCCGAAAAACATTTAGTAAACAATATTGATAACTATAAAGAGAAGCTTAGCGGCAAGCGGACAGAGTAGTGCGGCTATCTTTTGCATTAAAGTACGCAGGGACGCCAAAGGTAATGGGTTCCCTGGGGCACAGGTAGACAATGACAGGCTGTTTCGTTCTTGTTAGAACTTATCAGAAAGTCATAACCTGTAAGCAACTCCCAATACAGCGAGACTGTTCTTTTCAAGGCGTTTTTAAGAAATAAATACGCGATGAAAACCCAGTAACGCCATCAGTAGGAATCAACTCCATGCAAAAGATAGCCATCTAACGTGAAAACTTAGAAATATAAATAATCTTAATAAATCAAACACGGACCGGCTGCTTTAATCAGTATAGGAAACATTTTTTTCGCTTTCCTCGTCGTCTCTACGGTTTTGTAGATTCAGATCTAGTGATGGCGTTACTGGGTTTTCATCGCGTATTTATTTCTTAAAAACGCCTTGAAAAGAACAGTCTCGCTGTATTGGGAGTTGCTTACAGGTTATGACTTTCTGATGAGTTCTAACAAGAACGAAACAGCCTGTCATTGTCTACCTGTGCCCCAGGGAACCCATTACCTTTGGCGTCCCTGCGTACTTTAATGCAAAAGATAGCCGCACTACTCTGTCCGCTTGCCGCTAAGCTTCTCTTTATATATTTTAAACGGACACTAAATTCCACTGTTTTAATATTGATAACTTCAAGAACAAAAGTAATTGAATCATTTTCAAATAAAAAACAAAGACGTATTGAGTTTTTTTATAAGAAAATTTAAGAGTTTTGTGAACATTTTTGTTAGAACTACTGAAATACCTTATTAAATGCTCATTTAATTGGTCGGTAAGTTTTTTTAAATTTTTTTTATATTCATGGTTTTACAAATTCGATGCATTAGCATTGCTATCTCGGTAACTATAAGAGATAGAGAGTTGGGTAAATCAAAGCAAAGTAGTATATTTTAATGCCGAACAATTTGTTAAAAAGAAATTTAATCAAATTTCGATGACTTCCGGAGATATCCGAAAAATGAAACGAAAGACTTATTTTTATTTTTTTATGACAAAATACGTACTGATTATTTTAAAAATCTAATAGCACCGTCTTAAGGCACTTTTCAAGATAGTAATCTTAAGACGTCAAAAGCTTCACAAAATTAAAAAAAAAAATTCAGGTCCATATTTAAAAAAATTAAGTTGATATAGGTATTTAAAAAATGAACGTCGCGTATCTGAAAAATAAAATTATTTTTAAAGAGCAAAATTGTCTTATGCAAGTGCTCTTGGTTTTTCAAAATAATCAATATAATATTGTCATAAAGAAAATAAAAACCAAAATGATTTTTTTTACGTCATTCATATTGTCATATCTCTAATTTGAGACACACTGTATCAATATTTATTTTTATAGAAAAGATCACAACTTAAAATGTTAATATCCATGTCCAGGCGTTTTCCGCAAAAAACCCTGTATGTACTGAATTTATTTCAAGTTACAAACTCACCCTATAATATATTAGTACAAGAAAATTTTATAATCCTCTTAAAAAAATACGGTCTAATTTATTCCATACCTATAAACATTCTTAGTGGGTAGAACCAAGGATGCAAATTAACAGCTAATTAAATACAGTTTTTTTCTTGATCTTTCGATACCATTTAGTTATGTTTCGTGTTTGCTAAAGTCTTACGTTCGGGTTTATAAGCTTGATTATTTTTTAGAAAAGGGTGAAATTAACTTTTAAGCGGTATTTAAAAAAACACAGTACTTTATGGGGGAGTGTCAGTGCTACCATAATATGGCCAGGAAGTTGGTTGAGCGATTGTACCCGAACGAGGTGTGAAATAGTGTTGTGTGCTCCTAAGATTCCAAATAAAATACTAAACGAATATCATATTCATTAATTAGCTTTTTCATGTTCTAATTTTTTTAACATAAAATTAATAACACTCTGTTTAACCAGGTTTCCAAAATCGCCTACTTCCGGTTAAGTGAATCCGATCGCATTATAATTTGCCGTGTTAAATTGCGGTTGCGGCGTGGGAAAATTATTTTCATGCAGAAAAGAATTCGAGGAAAATCGAAAACCCTAAAAATCATTGCTAAATTTCATTACATTATAAAATGTAAAAATATTACCCGAACGACGCGGAGCGGAGTTCGGGCAAGCGGTCAAGGGCGGAAAAGACACTTTACGCATGAGTTAGGAACATTATTTTTTCTACGACCGTATATACAAAAAAGTATACCAACCCATTTTTCAAAAATTCGTTTATTTCAACATACATATACAAAACTTTAACTAAAAACTACTAATTATTATAAATATTAATATTAAAAACAATAGTTATAACTTCCGAAGTCAAAAACTATCTAATAAGGTCAAAATTTGCATTATTTTACTTTCCCGTACTAGTACGGGAAAGTGACACTTTCAAAACTAAAAGGCGTGCGGGAAAATGGGTTAAAACGCACGGTCGTAGAAAAAATTATTTTTTTAATAAAAATAACTTATTGACACTCAGTGGCATATTTAGGGGGGATGAGAGGGCCGCGCTGCAGCCCCCCAGCCTAGGAGCTGGTGTCTCAAAGTCTAATTGCAACCTAATTTTTCGTGAACGGCAGTAGAGTTTTGGACTTGCATTGTCTTTATTGGTTTAGAATCACTACGTTTCAACTGGTAAGCATCTCCAGTCGTCTTCAGGTGAATACTGAATTATTCGTACGTAGTGATTCTAAACAAATAAAGACAATACAAGTCCAAAACTCTACTGCCGTTCAAGAAACGTCATTGTCTCCAACCTTTAAACAGACACTAATTTTTCGTCTCACGTTTGGACTCTTAATTAAAATTTTTAAATAATGTATTCTTGGCTTAGATTACAAAGGTCTTGTAGGAAACGTTTAGTTTTTTAAACTTTTCCTTCTAAAAGTCCTGTTTTATATAGAGATTAAGGTTTCAGGCGCATATTGTTTTAGTTATTGATCTATAAAGCAATTTTATAGGAAAACGAGTAAAAAGAATAATATTTTATAGTATTTTTCTATTATATACTTCTCTGTTCCGTTTTCCCCTTTTTAAAGCTATTTTAAATCAACAAAAATATAACCCAATGCAATAAAATATTTTTACAACAAAAACAAAAAATAATTAGGTATTTATTTTTAAAGAGAAAAATTAAAGTAAAAATTTAAATCAAAACATTTTTTATGGAAGAAGTGTGATAATTTATAATAAAAAAAATAGTGCGGGAATAAACGAGGCTTTATTATAAATATACAAAATGGCAGTTAAGAAGTATTTCAAAACCTAAGCATTTGCACCAAAAACTGCTCTTAGATCTACGCTCCTAAAATACATGATTTCTGAAAAAATTATCAATTTTGGCGTGGTGAGCGATATTTACTTTATTTTTAATCATGAAAACCCGAGCCCGAAAAACGCTGGTTAGAGTCATACATACGTCTTATGTTAAAATTTTGGATTGACACCACCGCTTTTCCGCCTTCTTCACTAGATACGATATCATGAAATACATGTAGTCCCGACTGTCCCTTTCTCCAGAAAAAAAAGTCCTGCTTACACCCACCGATTTTCGCGATTTTCTTTTTATTTTTTTCTGACTCTATTTAAGGAGATATGTTAATATAAAGTTTACATTCTCATTACCATTTTTTGTTCTCTACAAGTTGGTGTAGGTAATTGCATTTTTAATCCAACATCTCGTTATTTTAAAACCATCATTAACTGTTTTAAATAATCGGGAAAATTTGCCCATTATAAATTAGCACCATATCTACTAGTTCATTGTTTTCAAATTTTACCATTTTCACGTGTCACCAATTTAAAATTAACTTGCTTCAGAAAAAGACACAGCAGCGGATTGCCAAATAACTAACCACCGACCCGTAAATTGCATGACTAATAAGAGATAAGACAAACAACATAAAGTATAGCAGGCTATGTTTTGATGACCAGTCCCGCACTTTATTTTTTTTTCTATATCTCGCCTATTTTTAAGTTTTTTTGAAAAAAGGTATTTGAAAATGTTTATTTTAATGCCTTCTATAAACAGCTAAAAAAAGAAGTATCAACTTAGAAATCACCTGTATAAGCAAAAAAAAATGTTCTGATGTAATAAAGTCGTGGGGGCACGGGTGGAGTTGGAATTTTATTTTGAGAAATAAAATTATTACAAAAAAACGGTTGCACTCAATTTTATAGTGTCTCCTCGTACTTTCTAAGTATTATTTTCGATTTGAGAATCGCTAAATATAGTTTAATTTCAGAAATGGGAAAGAGAGAACGCTAGTTTGCCTCATAACATGAGAAGAAATCCGCCGGTAAAACCCGACGCTGGTATGTCACAGAAGGAATGGAATCAATTAGCCTGGGAATCTTCTCAGGTAAGTCTGTTTGGACTTGTTGGTAAAACAGGAAGACTGATTTCTGCTTTATAATTTTTGTTCAGATATATTGTACCTAATAGTTATTATATTATTAATTAATAGTTTTATTAATAACTGTTTCCTATTAAACGGTACCCAGAGCTGTGAAAGTTACTTCAGAAAAGTAACTAGTTACTTTTTCGATACTTTTGCACAAATGTATCTAGATACTTATTGGGAATAGTTACTTTTACCTAAAAGTAACTTAGTTCTTAGTTACTTAATTAAAGTAACTAGTTACAGTAACTAAGATACTTTTACAGTACCTAGTTACATTGATTGTAACTACGATACTCTAAAAGTAACTAAGATACTTTTGAGTAACTAGTTATTTTAATTGTGATTACGAAACTCTAAAAGTAACTAAGATGATTTTGAACTAGATACCATAAATTTACCAGGTGAGTGATAACATGTAAATGAAAAGTGTATAATGAATACGAATTTATTATACTTACAAACTTAATAAAAGTAGAAAGAAAAGATAAGTTACAAAAAACCTATTAAATAAATATAAGTAACAAAACTAAATAAATATAAATGAAGTAACAAATCCAAATATACTAGGAACTTTTATAAAGAACCCAAAAATTCAGAACGTTTTTAAAATGCCCTGTTGGCTTTTAAAAGTACCAACCTTTCAAAATTCTCATCTAAGAGGGCATGTCTGAGAAGCATTAATGGAAGTAGTATATGAAAACAAACCCTCCACGGGAGCTGAAGAAGGCAACGAGTTGTTATATTTGAGAAAAACCTTGTTAATGCCAGGATATTTTGTCGCGACTTGCCGCTCGTCCCTTCGTGAAAATCTGATTAACGGCCGCCGATCGTCCCTTGGTCATCATCTGATGGACGGCACGTGTGCATTATTGGTATCCTAGAGAAACTTTAAAAGTAACTTAGTTACTTTAAAAGGAACTTAGTTACTTTAAAAGCATCTTAGTTACTTTTAAAGTATCTAGTTACTTTTTAGGTGTATAGTTACTCCTAAAAAGTAACTAGATACAAGTTACTTTTCAAAAGTAACGAAGTTTCCGTTCCTTTTAGCATGATTCAAAAAAAACTAAGTTACTAAGTATCTAGTTACTTTAAGTAACCAGATACTAAAAAGTATCTAGTTACTTAAGTTACTCACAGCTCTGACGGTACCTATGTAATGTTTAAATCGTGATAATATTGATAAGCAAAATATAAGAAAAAAATATTGTTTTATCAATGACAATAAAGCAATGGAATAAAAAGCGAAACGCTTAAAAAAATAAGTGAGTATATCGCCCAACCCTTCGCGTATATTGTAAATAGAATAATAGAAACCGCGAAAATCCCGAATGACTTCAAAATATCAATTGTTAAACCTCTTTACAAGACCGGTGAGAGAAATAAGGTAACAAATTATAGACCGATAAGTTTAATAACAAATTTTGCAAAAATTTTTGAAAAAATCATAAAGGAACGGTTATATTCATTTTTGGAAAGAAACAATGTTCTTTCAAAGAATCAATTCGGTTTTAGAAAAAATACAAGTACAGAAGATGCAATTGGTCTGCTGACATCAAAAATATATGGTCATCTCGATAAAAGTCAAAAGTCATTGGCTGTCTTCATTGACCTTGCCAAAGCGTTTGATACGGTCAGTCACGATACTTTATTTAAAAAAATGTATAGTGTGGGAATACGGGGATTGGCCTATAATTTATTTCAGGATTACTTAACAAACAGAAAACAACGTGTAAAAGTCAATGAAGTTACCAGTACTGAAAAAAAGATTACATGTGGTGTACCTCAGGGTACAGTGTTGGGGCCAGTAATGTTTTTGATTTACTTGAATGATTTGCTAAATCTTCAGTCCGCAGGACATATAATTGCGTTTGCTGATGATACGGCAATAATCTATAAAGACACGTCTTGGGAAAACCTAAAAAAAACAGTGGCAAATGATCTTGAAAGGGTGTTTGCTTGGTTTGGGCAGAGCTTACTAACCGTAAATTTTGATAAGACCCGGTATATAGCTTTTACAAGTTATAATGTTAATTTACCAACTTTCAGCACTATAACAGTACCACATAATAATAACAAAGTAATTATCAAAACGGCAGAAAGTGTAAAGTATTTGGGTATAATAGTGGATTCCAAAATGAAATGGGATTACCACATTGAATATATTACTCAAAAAGTAAGGGGCCTAAATTATAAATTTAAAAAGCTAAAAGAGGTGATATCTGTTAAAAATCTCAAAATTATTTATTATGCGTTAATGGAGTCACTTTTAAGTTACGGAATAGTTGGGTGGGGGGCCTGTAATAGATCAGTTTATAATAAGCTAGAGATTGCACAGAAACGCACTATAAAGATTATATTTGGTAAGCCACTGCGTTATCCAAGTGACCTATTGTACCAAGAAACACGTCTCTGTACACCAAGACAAATTTACGTAAAAAAAATCCTTATACAAATGTTTAAGAACCGTAATTTACTTTTGCCAATTGACCACATATATCCAACAAGATTAAACCAACAAGAAAATCTAAGAACAAATAGACCAGGAAAACCCATTGGAAAACGGTGTTTTTCCTATCTTGGTCCTAGACTTTTTAATCTGTTAAATAGAGACATAAGAGAAAGTCCGACGGTGCATATATTCAGAAGGAGATTGAGTGAGTGGGTATTGGCAAATAAGCTAACCGTGGATAAAACCTTTTCTTGAGCTCCGAAGGGTACAGGATGGTGTTTGTTTTGCTCAGTTGTACGTTCTAAATACTTTTTATATATACTTAGTATTTTTATTTTGTTTGTTTTGTATAATATGGTTATATAAGTTTGGTGAGTGAGTGATTCTGTGGTGAAGATGCTAGTTTGTATCTCGTCTAAATTTTTGTAATTTTTTTTTTCACTTTAACTAGTCTTCCCTTCAGTTGTAAGTGGAGGGGATTTCTCCCCTACCCTTAGACTTCTCTCAAGGCACATATACGTGCCTTTTGAAGTAAGACTGAAGGGGAGGCATTCATAATAGACTTAAGTATGATAATATTATGCAGACTTTTTTGTTTACAGTTTATTATGAATAAATATTATTATTATTATTATTATTATTATTATTATTATTATTATTATTATTATTATTATTATTATTATTATTATTATTATTATAATAAAGCAAATGGTATTAAATAATCAATTACATGAATAGCCCGAACAAATGTGAAAAAAACGCTTAAAAAATTAATAACATTATATAATATAAAATTACTAATCGATGACCACAAAGCCGTCACTAAAAGCAAAACATATAACGTCATAAAGAAAATTTAAAAACGATTTACCAAACTGAATACAGACAAAAATAACCTTGAACTTCCGAACCAACCCCATAAATCACCAATCATTGTAAGCATGCGACAGTTATTAGGGGAGTTTTTACCCCAAAACGTAAAAAAAAATGTAAGTAGGATTGCGTTTTTACGTAAATCTACGTTCGTGTTATAAATACACCACCCTGCAATTCAATTGGTCAAAGTGCTGTAATAAAAGGGCTAAGAATTCTGTCTCTTACGCCTTTTAAATTGAGAAAACTGCTGAAAACGATATCGTAACAGATTTGATATGAAACCAAAAAAATAGTATATTACATAACAAGTGATGAAAGTGATACTTTTCAAACGAGGAGATATTTAGCACGAGGCGTCAGCTGAGTTCGGAAATTCTCCGAGTTTTAGAATAATCAATTTCACACGAGTAATGTACACAATTTTTCCTACGACCACAAAGAATTATTAAAAAAGCCGTTGATTTGCGAAAGAAATATTTCAACACTAAACAATATCAACACTAGTGTTGAAATTAGCATACTTAGGATTATGTTCCACTTAGTATCTGGTTTCATAGTTTGTTAATAGGCTTTTCCTTTATTTGTAGTTTAACTTTTTCATATTTTATATATCATAGGAAGAACTAATCCTGAATTCACTTCTAGATTAACCAGAAATTTGTTTTTTTATTTAATCAAGGAAAAATACATTAAATATAAATTTAAAAAGTCCACCCAACAAGGAAAAAGTCAAATACTCCTGTTGGGATTTAAATCTGTGACTTTGCGATCTGTAGGCTAGAGCTTTATTCTCTACGCTATCGCTACCGATAAGGATTTGTTGTTTAATACATGACACTCTTCAGCGCGATTTGTTTTTTCTGGTAATAGATTTTCCAGTATATTATTAACATTTTTTATAATTTCAGATGGCGTATTTTCACACTCTAATTCTGAATCACTCGACAAATACATGATAAATAAGTTAAACACTTTACAATTACTGCTTTTTAAAATTTGTTCTTTTTAATAAATAGGGGTGATCTGTCAAAATGGCACGTATAAATTAAATAGTGTGCCTTGTACTTAAACACTAGTGTTAAATTTTTTTTTTTCAAAAATTAATCGTGCTTTTTTTCAAAGATGGTAGTAGGAAAAATTAGATACGCACGCAGTGGAGGCATCAAGTTTGAAAATATTCCACGGCATCCCATTATCAATGGGTTCTTTTACTAAATTTTGCTTTTGGTTGTAGTGTATAAAGGGAAAAAAACTATCAAATATGAGAATAGTGAAAGAGCCCGCGGCCAATTATGATGGTAACGTTGTTTCGATAACCTAAATAGAATGGAAAAACTTAAGAACATAAAATGACTAAAGGTATTATTCCTGTGGACCCGCACCGGGCAGGGCGCCAGGATTTTTGGGATGGGTGGGCATAAGTGGGCCAGATGATATTTAAGTGGGCACTACCCAAATTAAAAGTGACTTCTAAAAAAAAAAAAGAAGGTCCGCGTTCTTCTCTTCAATAATATACAATATCACTATTTTTCTCGTTCAAACTTTCCTAGCGGAGTCTCTTCCCCCCGGAAATTCCACTACAAAACCGAATCCATCAATTTTGGGGTGACACCAGGGTGGGCACTCGTGTTTCTAGGGTGGGTCGGTGCCCACCCTGCCCCCCCCCCCTCCCCCTGGCGCCGCCGCTGGCACCGAGCATAACTCCGTTCACTACTGCATGTCTATTTGATGGAGTTGATGTGGATATGACTCGGGTACAAGTTTTCTTGTGTTTTTCTTGGAGACCATATCTTATTTTAATATTATCTTTAGTGAATAATTCAAGATATAAAAAAGTAAAATCAAAATTGTAATTTTTATTAAATTACTGCAAAAATTCTCCCACGATTCTAATCTTAGATGAAATATAAAGATATAGTAACACAAATTATAAGTATGGAAAGGTGATAATTATTGCAAACATTTCATACCTACAAGGTCGTAAATTTCCTTGCTTTTTCCTGGACGGTAGAAAAATCGTGTCAAGTATATAAAAATTTACATTTGGCTTTTGTTCATAGAAATGCCACTATAATGATTAATTAACTTATAATAATTTTTTTTATTTTTAAAAAATAAAGAAACAAAGAGAAATGTTGTACTACCTGTATCAGGTGTCCAGACATTCCATTCGTATAGGTACTTTATGGGAAGATTCCACAAATGAATACATAAAAAAAGTTGATATAAATGTAGGTCCTTCACAATGTCTTTTATTGTATTAATGTTTATTCCCACAGCAGTCATGGAAAGTTCGTGACAATCAGGATTCTGCGCAATAGACTTGGACGCGGATTTCAGGGTATTTGGATTGATTAGAGAACTGTCAAAATGTCTGTGATTGCTTGTGGGAACAGACCTTAAGGAAGCTATGGTCGTCCAAAGGTGATCTCTAAAAACTGGTTTCTTTGCAACCGCTTGAAGTGTACGTCATAGCACGGTATAGATATAGAAACGGTTGGTTCACAGGTCGCTTATTTCGATTTTTTCCGAAACAGGTCGGATTCGAAGTGAAACCAGTTCTAATCAGTTAGTGGCAACCCTTGGCCTTTTTTGCTATATGAGGGCCATTATGTTTGTGAGCATGAGATTGTGTTATCTTATCATCGTTAAACATTTATCTTCCTCGCACTTAGTATTTCTCAAAAAGAATTATTAAACGTCTAGCCATATTACTCTTTACTTCTCTTAATAATTTTGTCTCCCACACCTGATTGTTAACACCAACCTTTTTTATAAGCCTTATTCCTTCCCTTTTCACAGTGTGACGTGTATCATGTTGGTGATTTTCTTCCTACTCTCTCTCTTATTGAACCTTTATATCACCTAAAACTTTTATTATCTTAAAGCTCCGTAAAGATGATATTTACCCTCTTAAGTTCATTTGTTCTCCTGATGATTATGCCCGTACATTTTGAATATGTAGAGAATACCCTTTTGTATATTAAAAAGTTTTTTCATTCATTTAACAGTGGAGGAAGACTGAATTCTTATTTATTTCCTTCTAATATTTATAAATTATTAAAGGAAAGACACAAAGTCTCGATCTTCCCTTTTTTAATTTATATTAGGTCTCTTAGAGAATTACGGAAGATTTTTTCAATTTTTAATATTCATAAATACTAATTTTTAATATTGAGAGTTACCGTCAAATTTAGGGGTGTTCCTAGGACGGAGGAAAGGGATCTCATAGTTTATTTTTATTCCTATTTTTTTACTAAAAAATTATGATTCAGTAATTTTTGTACACAAAAAAGGTATTCTGAAAAAAAATAATACGAACGGAATTTCCGGACAGTCTATATAGAGTACGACAAGATAAATGCGCCTATACACGCGACTAAGACTAAAGAACAACGTTTTTGTTACGAGAGCGAAGACATCATACAGACTAGAACTTACAACTTATGAGTTTTTTATGAAAATTAAAATAATCTATTTATTTCCGCAATACTTAGTGTCGCAAAAAATCACATACTGCAAATTTGTGGAAACACGTGTAGAAAAGTGCATGTTTCCGCATTCGTAGAAAAAGGTTTGTGTTTTAAATTAACGCATGATGATATTTTATTTGGTTTACAGGCGGCTTTGGTGCCCTGCAGCAACTGCGGCAGAACTTTTTATCCTGATAGATTATTTGTACACCAAAAGAGTTGCAAGGTCCAAAATAACAACACGGTAAGTTTTTTATAATATTTCTTACTGTTTTAGTATATACAATAAAATAGTATGTTTGTTATTTTAAGATTTGACTTAACTCGGTTAAAAATTTAGTCAAGAATGATTTGGAACAAAAATTGAATAATTTTCTTTACAAGAACTCTCTTGTAAAGAGAGCCACCACTGATTTTGACCGGAAAATTAAAAAAGTCTGGTTTCTTCTTGCAGTGTCTATATTTGTCATCTTCACCCTGAATTCAACTTTTTGAAATGTTGCTCTGAACTTTTTAATTTTTATTTAGAAAAAAGCATCTTCAAACGACACTCTTAACTCAACATCCTCGTCGCCGATGTCTCAGAAATCAGATTCACCGTCCATGTCCACCTCTAAAGGTCAACAGCCTCCCTCCGTTCAATGCTACATCTGCGGAAGAAAGTTTGGGACTCATTCCATTGCTATTCATGAGAAAAAATGTCTTAAGAAGTGGCACACTGAAAACGAAAGTTTACCACCTGATATGAGAAGTCCGGCCCCTACTAGAGCAGGTATGAACTCAGGCAAATTACCATAAACAAAGTATTTCATTCTTCAAGCAGAGGCCTAATTCTCGAAATCGAGGAACATCTTTCTCAAGAAAAAACAAAAAACACTTTTTCATAGCCGTTTTTATGTTCTACAAGATGGCGTTCTTAGTTTTTAAATTTAACGCTTTGTTCTTTAGATACCAACCTCAAGTCAATTTTTTTAAATACGGACCTGGAATTTTAAATACGGTTTTAGCGGCTTCTAAGCTTTAGAAATGTAATTAAATTTAAAGTGTTCTGAAATTTTTACATTTTGTCATCTAATAACACATTTTTTCAAGTTATCTTTTTATGTCATTACGCTCCTGAACATTTAGAGCCAAACCAACAACTCAAAATTCAAAAAAAAAATTGTGATCTGAAAAATTCGTCCATTTTTACTCAAAGAGGCCTGATATTTGATATTTTGTAATTAAAAAGACCTAAAGTCTCGATCTCGAAAATATTTTATTGTCTGTTAATTTTCTTACATGTTTTGCCAGAAACTGGCATTATCAGACCGTATATAATTGAAATTCTTGAAACAAACATATAAGCACATTACAGTAACATAACTAGACTAACAATTCACACACCTTTTTTTTACTCGGGAGCATTAATTTTTTCTGTTTTACACTATGTATTTTGGTCTAGGTCTTAGGCAAAAACTATAGGACTTAAGATGTTATATTAATAAAAAATAATATACTAATAAAAAATAAAATTACTTCTCATCCCAACATACTTCCTAGAGTATTGTTACGGTAAATCTTATTGAAAATAAACCGCCTAAACACCATAACTTTCTGTAATGTAATGTAATTTTAATATTTAAGTTACCCTAAAAATAATTTCCAGGGCCGTAATAGTAAAGAAAGAATAATTTAAAATGCTAATGATGTAATATTTGATGCAAAGCGTTAGAATTTTAAAACCTTTAAATTATATTAAATTTCCTAAGCGTAGAAGTCCCTAAAAATGTTTTTAAAATTCCAGGTCCGTATTTAAAAAAAATGACTTGAAGTTGGTATCTAAAGAATGAAACGTCGAATTTAAATAGTAACAATGCTGTCTTGTAGAACATAAAGAACGGATATGAGAAAGTATTTTTTTGTTTTTTTTTCCCAAGTCAAAAATAAGGGCGCAAAAAATTAAAAACCAAAACTAAAAATTTCGGTTTTTTTCGGATATCTCCGAAGGTATTTGGGATATTTGGAATTTTCTTTCACCAAATTATTAACTCCCAAAATACGCAATTTTGCCTCAATTTAACCATCTTCGTATCTTTTACCGCTTTCTAGATTTCCTTGAACGCACACGAATTTGTATCACCCTGTATATTAAGTTGTAGTACAAGATAACACTGTCAGATTTTTTGGCGGGTATTTCAAATATCGTAACGAAACATTCCCCTTTTTTTATTAGCTTCAATAAAATCAAGCAATTAGAAATTTTTTATTTTTTAAAATACATATTTTCTTCATTTATTATAGCTATAACTGAAAATAAACCACCAATGCAATCGCCACCCAGTACCGCAACCACGCCTAGCCCAAAGAGCAGCAAAGAAGAACGACCTACATCAGGGACGAAATCTCCCCTTTTCCCCTGTTACTTGTGTGGAAAATTGTTTACAGTAAATTCAATCTACATTCACGAACCGCAGTGTCTAAAAATGTGGAAAATCGAAAACGACAAGTTACCGCCGAATAAGAGACGACCAGTACCTTTGAAGCCAGATGTCAAGTTCACGCGTAAGTCATATTATATCGCAAGAACACAATTAACATTTTTTTCCTATGTCCACCTATGAAAATGAGAAAAAAAGCACTGTTAACTTGGCTCGAAAGCGCCAAATATCACACAAAAAAAAAATACAACACTAGTGTTGGCACACTATTAAACATATGTAGAGAATAGAGCTCTAGCCTACAGATCGCAAGGTCACAGATTCAAATCCCAACAGAAGTATTTGACTTTTTATAAAACATTAAATAATTTATAGAATTATTTTGAATTGAAATCTTCCTTGTTGGGTGGACTTTTTAAATTTATAGTTAATGCATTTTTCCTTTTAAAAAAATGTATTTCTGGTTAATCTAGAAGTCAATCAATTTTTCCACATTTTCTTACATTTCCTCCCATTTCGTCAGTTCCATCCTTAGACGCGTTTCGCCATATCATGGTTTATGCAAGAGTAACCTTACTCATAAGCCATGATATAGCTAAGATGCGACGAATGAAAAAAAAAGTGGTGTACTACTGAATAGCAAAAATGTGTCAAAGCCTATTTAGGTTTTAATCCCAAAATATCTTATTATTTTAATAAAATTCCACTTAAAATTGTGGATTTAGATACGAGAGTATTTTATTATTATCTGTGACAGTAAAAGAAGAGTCAAATAAATCATCATACAGAGTTCTGCAACTTCGACGCTTACAATTGGGATCTCATAATCGGTTAGAGATACAGCGAATATTAAATCGGGGCAAAGTTGCATAATGTGTAGACTATAAGTCGTTGAAAAATTTAGAAAATTCCGAATATGCATTGCACGGCAATTTTTAAATATAATTTTCAAGGACACATTTTTAGAAAAACTTCATGTTTTATCTAAATCAAATCAAATCATATATTACGGCTATGAATGTTACAAAAAATTTTACCGACGTCAATAAAGATAAATTTATCGAAATTAAAATTTCTATTAAAAAGAAAAAATGTTTTTTTATGCCTACTGAAAATCTTAATGTTAAGTCACAACATATTAAAATTACTAATTAAAAAATCTAAAGTGCCTTCTAAAAAATAAGGTCGTCCCTGTCATCATAAAAAACCCATACCCTGTGGTTTTTAAAGGATATTTACTAAAAGGTAAAGTACTTTCTTTTGAAATAAAGAGCTATTCTTTGAAACAAAGAACAGTTATTGGCAACCCTCCAAATTTTTTCATATATTTATGTCATAGAAAAAACAAATACCTATACTTAATACCTAACATTAATATTACAGTAATATTAAGTAACAAAATTCCTAAATTATTAATTGTTCTAAATTAATCAAACATTAACTGTTATTCATGCTTTTTTCCAGCTTTAATTGATTATAAATGACAAATAACTTAATCTTTATAGGTAGTCTGTACTCAATCGCTTGTGTATGATACAGTGTGACAGAGAAACATGTTAATTTTTTGTTCCGAGGGCCCGTCCGTGCGCCGGATGCACTTAGGCCAGGTTTGTCCCATTGTGCTCACCCTGTTTGGTTGTTACACCCACTCCGTGATCTCAGTTCCTTGAACTAGTTTGTGTAGGTCAACTGGGTAGCTGTTTCGTAAGTCCTGGGTCTGGATTCCCAATGAAGCTTTTGCTATAGGCCTTGCCGTGCATCTTGGCACTCCGAGTGCCGGTTCTGGACCAATAAATGTGTTTTCGGAGCTTTTTCTCGCAAGTTTGTCGGCTTTTTCGTTTCCTGTAATACCTTCGTGGCCCGGTACCCACTGCAGTATTACTTTGTTTACTTTTACCAGGGCATTCAGTTCCTCCAGACATTCCCATACCAGTCTTGAGGTTACCTTGTTGCATATTAGCGATCTCAGATCTGCTTGACTGTCAGAATATATATGGATCCGCTAGTTGAGGTAAGCCCTCCTATTGTTTTCGTACGCACATTGCAATATGGCGTAGATTTCTGCTTGGAATACTGTGGGAGACTTCCCCAAAGAGAAAAACGACACGTTAATACTATATTATTTAAATCCGTATCTTATTCCTATTAAATATCAAATACACGCTCGAAAGATAGAGAGCCGAGACCGTCACCGGCACTCGCCGCTGTCACCGCATATTTTATATCTTACTTACATAGATAAAATACTCTGATGAATATTTTCAGTATTTTAGTAATCTGTTATCTGAACGGCCATCACAGGCAGTAGAGTACGCCGAATAGTCCCGGCGCAGCCGTCAGCGTTGGCTAGTTATCGTTGGTGCACGTGCATTTCTGAAGATTTCTCGTCCATACAGAAATACGCTAGCTGGATATTTAAATCGATACCTGTAACTGTTACGCACTGTAACTGTTACGCACTCATACCTGTTACTAGGTACCTGTGACGAGTATTTTGTATTTACTCTACATATAAATATCGAAAATCCCTAGCCGACAATCATCAATTTCAGGAAACAGCGGACACGCGACTTATTTTTTGTGTTATAAATAATCAGGAATAGGGCAGTAGAGGATAAACATAAATATTTAATAACAAATACCTAAATAAAATAGATAAAGTTGGTGAATTGGTTGGGATTGCTGGTATATATTAACAAAAAGTCACGCTAACATCTGCGTGTTTTAAAAATTACTTGTAAATAATGGATTTTAACATTGCCTTGTTAGAAAAGTGAGTGAGACACAATCTTCTAACTCATTTCTTGTTAAATTCTAGTTTATGTTGATATTGATTTTCTCTTGTTATTTTAATTTTAAAATCATACAGATGGGTTTCCCCAAAAAAAAATTGATCTTCTAGTTCGTCAGAATTAGAAATAAGAAACATATTTATTAACAAAACTGTCAGTTTGACATGAGAACAAGATATCTATTAGATTGTTATTTCTACATAATGGCGGAGACCTATATAAAGTTGTTGGTGCGGTAACTTTATCTAACAAATAACTATATCGGATCGATAAGTCGAATGTTGAGAAACCGGGCTAGAAACTTGATGAAGGTTTAAAATAAAATCAAAACTTTGGCGAAGACATATGTAGTTTATTTGTACAATCTGGTCCCATTCCCAAATAATGGCGACATATTTTGTCAGTGCAGATGACAGATACGCAGGAAAATAATACATATTAAAGAATTTTGATTTCTTCGGTTGGTTTTTGTTTATGGTTAACCAGCTTCCTTAAGAACCGTTCTCTGCAAGTGGCGATTGACGGGTTTCTCTCAGACACCTTCACCATCAATGCCGGTGTTCCTCAAGGGTCCATATTGTCGCCTACCCTCTTTTTACTGTATATTAACGACCTTCTAGTGAAAACCCAAAATCCAATTTATAGCTTTGCTGATGACAGCACACTTGTCTCATCTTTTACCTTGACTCCCCAAACATCCGCTGCCGACGCACATCTTCGCAGGCAGCATGAAGTATTGCGCCTCAAAAGGGACCTGGAAGAAATTTTGGCTTGGGGTGACAGGAACCAAGTCGAATTTAATGCTAAGAAAACCCAGGCAGCAGTCTTCTCCAAAAAGGTTAACATTGCAGAACCGGATATAGTCATGGCAGGACACGCAATTCCCCTGGCACCGTCTATTAATTTGCTGGGGGTCAATCTGGGAGGTAATATGTCTTGGCATGATCACGTTGCCGCAATTGCCAAGACAGCTGCACAGAAACTTGGTGTACTTTTCCGCACCAAAAGGTTGTACACACCTCATCAACTTTTGACACTCTACAAAGCCCAGATTCGACCATCATTAGAATATTGCTCTCATGTCTGGAGCTCTGCACCCAAGCACACCCTTCGGCTACTGGATTCCATTCAAAGGAGAGCTGTTCGGGTCTGTTCGGCGACCCCGAGCTGACCAAGACCCTCGATAGCCTGGAACATCGAAGACAGGTTGGTGATTTGGCTCTCTTTTACAGATACTTCCATGGCAGGTGTTCGACTGACATTGTCCACTTGATTCCACCTAGAGCAATGCAATACAGAAATACACGGCGAACCACTGCCGCTCATCCATATGTTGTTCAGCTTAGTACTCCTCGAACTTTATTGTTCAAGAATTCTTTCATCTGGAGAACGTCATCTTTGTGGAATGATCTTCCTCAGGTCGTGTTTCCCAATGAATACAATCTTCAACGTTTCAAGACCAACGTTAATCGCTTTTTTCGCACTCGCACCGCTCCCAGAGCGCCTTAAAGGATTTTTCCTACAGTGCAGGTGTTTTATCATAAAAAAAAAAAAAAAAAAAAAAAAAAAACTACTACAAAATATTTAAATATCAATGCTGAAAAATGAAGATTGAACAGTTTTTACATTAGGTTATTTATGAACTAATCACTTAGCCACAATTTGGGTAGGCCCCCTTTCGTTTAAGGGTGGTTCAATGCAGTGGCGTATTCAAGGGTGGACGCTGCCGGGTTGTTGCCCCCCCCCCCGAGGCTAGGAGTTCGGGTTTAAAATTCTTGTAGAAATCGTTTACTTTTCAAACTTTTTTTTTTTAAAGTCCTGTTTTATATAGAGATTAAGGTTTTAGACGCGTATCGTTTTAGTTATTGATTTATGATGCAATTTTAAAGGAAAACGAGTAAAAAGAATAATATTTTATAGTATTTTTCTATTATATACTTAATACTTGTCTGTTTTGTTTTCCCTTTTTTAGAGCTTTTTTAAATCAACAAAAATATAACCCAACGCAAAAAAATATTTCTTTAACAAAAACAGAAAACAATTAGGTTTTTATTTTTAAAGAGAAAAATTAAAGTAAAAATTTTAATTGAAACATTTTTTAGGGAAGAAGTGTGATAATTTATAATTAAAAAAAATAGTGCGGGACGAACGAGAATGCTTTATTATGAATATACAAAACGGCACTTAATAATTAGTATTTCAAAACCTAAGCATTTGCACCAAAAACTGCTTTAGATGTACGGTCCTAAAATACATGATTTTTTTTAAATTCACAGTGCAGAGCGATATTTACTTTATTTTTAATCATGAGAAACCGGGCCCGAAAACCGCTGGTTAGAGTCATACATACGTCTTATAATAAAATTTTGGATTGACACCAATATTCATATTTTTCACAAATATAAAAAATGTTTTTTTAATAAAGAGCCAGCTAGGAATATCAAAAAAAAAGTAAAAAAGAAAACATTTACAAAAACCAATTAAATTCAACCATGCAGAGAGGGAGAGGTAATAATTTAATTTCCGAAATTTCATGTAGTTGGCACCAAAAAAATTTTTGAAGTACGTGTAGTCCCGTCTGTCCCTCTCTCCAGAAAAAAATGTCCTACTTACGCCCACTGAGCCCCCCCCCCCTCCCCCCCCCCCCTCCCCAAGCATATTTTCTGGCTACGCCACTGGTCCAATGGGTGGTAAATAAAGAGATAAAGGCTTGTTAATTGGATATGTTTTTGTAAGTCGTATCTAATAATATGTACTCCGCGACTTACGTGTGAAAGGAATCTTTATTTAGGTGCTATCTAAACAAATTAAAACAATAGGATTAAGGTTGCGTCATTCTAAACTCCATGTGAAATTACACCGGGTTTATGTTCAAAATATTTACAGCAATAGTCATTAAAACAGGGGCGTATCCAATAGGATGGGCTCTTTTACTATAACTACGCTAGAACCCATTGAAAACATATCTCAATAATAAAAATCTTTCTAGAGTATCACAAACCTTTTCCAGAAACAATTTAAAAAGCGCTAACTAAATTTTAAAATGCTTAAGAGCCTGCCATACCAGTTTGAAACGAGACATCGTTTCCTGGCTTGTCTAATTGAAAATTCAAAACAAAAATTTAACTAAGGAGTTCACAAGAACTTCTAGTTTAGCGAATGACACCTACCTATCAGAGGCGGATTATAGTACAAGCCGAACACAAGCCTAGGCTTGTAGCGCCAAATCTGAAAGGGGCGCCACATTTTCCAGCGCCAAGACTCCAAGAGAGACTAAGATAACCAAACAAGATATGAATTTAAGCGATTTCAATAGTGGTTGGAGAAAAACGGCGTTTGATTAACCAGTTAATTTTTAGCTAACACCACACGCCATTTATATTATTCTGTAATAATTATTGTAGCTTATTTTCCCAGACTAATACGCTTCGCATCGCGACATAGGTATCTCTTTGGCCGCGGGCGGTACGCTAGGGAGGCCAGAGCCCCCCCCCCCCCCCCCAGGGCTCTAACGAAATAATATAATATTTATAGAAGGAAAGAAATAAGAACACAAAGTCTTCCTCCACTATTATATTAAATTAAAGAATCTCGTATGTTCAGAGAAACTTTTTATCTCTACATGTTTCGAATTCAGAAGCATTCATCTTCAGGAGAATAGAAAAAGAGAAAAAGAACACAAAGTCTTCCTCCACTATTATATTAAATTAAAGAATCTCGTATGTTCAGAAAAACTTTTTATCTCTACATGTTTCGAATGCAGAAGCATTCATCTTCAGGAGAATGAATGAAAAAAGAAGAAACTAATAGATATCACCTTAACGGAGCATCAAAATTGTAAGTTCAGTAAATAGAACTGTGAGAAAACTAATACACACGTGGTATTGTAACAATAAAAATATATGGGATTCAGGCTTATGGCACTGTAAAAGTTTATATACAGAATAAAAAATATAACATCTCTGTCTGAGAAGAATGGTTGGAAAAATGTGGAAAAGAAAAAGTTAATAATTAATCGAGAAATTGAAGGCTGGTCATAACAGAAAATTGAAATGTGAGGAAGATGAAGTTATTAAATTATGTTAAAATTAGAGGGTTATTGTTTAAAGTGGCAGTTCTGACAAGGTTCGTCAGATGAATACCACATGTCGATTGACAGTTAAGAATAATATTTATAGTTCTATAAACAAAATCTATTTTTTTGTTTTTTTTTTAACTTTTATTATTTATGTGTATAAGTGCCTTTCGCAACATCACTTCTCTACCAAGCAGGTGTGCAACCTTTCAAATTTCGAATTAACCCCCCCAAATTCCTACTGAAAGTTGACACAATAATTTTTTTGGCGATAGCGATCAAAACTCACAGATTAAAAGAGTTTTTAAAGTCTGGCATATTGCCGCAGATTAAGCTTTACGGTTATTTAAACCCAAAAAAGGGTGTGGCACCCAAAAAAGCGCCTTCGGGTTTGTTCGCCCCCCCCCCTCTAGAACAAATCCTAAATTCGCCACTGTAGAAGGGGGGCGCATTTATATAATAAGGGCTTTGGGCGGTTTCAAGTGTTAATACGCCTCTGCCTACCTTATATTTTGTCAAAAACAAATTGAAAATTTATGTTAAAGTTTCAATTATATAGGTTAAAATTATAACATCCGCCATACAGAACATAAAAATAAAAATATAGAGGCTATTCATGTTAATTTCTTATTTTCCATTAAAATTACAAACGATGCCCCGATATTATCTTCAAAATCTCCACCGACGCCGCGCTACTAATTCTCGAGAAATTCATTTGCGATGCCCCGATATTATAGTCCGTACAATTACTGGCTGAATGCACGTTACAACCACATATACATATACACACACTATATTGCTAATACCATAATTCAATGATGACACCACTTAGGCAGATGATCAGGGTCCGTTGAGTTTGCGCAGCTCGGAAATTTGCTTCTTGATGTAATCATTTGACAGGACCGACTTTCAAAATATTTTTACAAGCTTTTATTTAAATTCACCCGTTAGTTCGGGTGTGTACAGTTTATGGTCAAATAAAACTAAGTAACCAATATTTTACATACCTGAAATACCTTATTCCTGGTATTGAACCGCGATTCGTGCAAAAAAGGATCATGCACTTTTTCTACCCATCTTGAGACACAAGTCGCCAACAATAACAAAATGTCTGGTAAAGTTTTTTACCTAAATTCGCACCCAAAACTTAAAAATAATATCCACAATCACACACGGAACATCCGAACGAATACAACGTAAAAAAGATGAAAACGACTAACAACTTACAAACTAACAAAAAAAAATGTCTAAAGTAAAGTTTTATAAATATTAACACCCAAAACTTGGAAATTATAACCACACACGAACGAACGAAACAAAAGATGGAATAAGAATACAAACAACGGCGAGCCGGTTCTGTTTACGATCTGTTAGATATCGTGTCGGTTGCCTAATTTTTTCCTTACTGTGCAAGCACCACGGGCCCAAGTTCAGGTTATTTTGAATCGCACGATGGGTATCTTCTTGCTTCGGGCGGCTGCTTGTATTGGCAATATAGTGTATGTGGTCACAACACGCAAATACATAATGATAACAGAAATGTAAGGTAGGTCGGTAATTAATTAAAGGGTGTTGTCAGTTGACATAAAATTCATTTTGACAACCTTTGTCATTTCGAAGAACGTTAATTATTTTATCTACTTTCATTTAGTAATATAAATTTTACAGTTCTGTAAATCGTTTTGTAAGGGCATCTATTACAGTACTAGTGCTGTAATAGATGCCTTTACAGCACTAGTGCTGTAATGGAAAAAAACTGTTTTATTAAAATTTTGCTGTTAAATAAAACCACACTTTTTAGAAGAATGATTTATTATTAACAATTATAAAATTAATTACCTATTATTAATTAAAATATAACACTTAAGGTTTATTATAAACATTAATAATACACTTTTTACAGTTAGAAATAATTTGTATACCAGAAGTGGATGTGATGGAGCCCTTTACGTTCGAATTTCCAATCATTAAATCCGTGTCTGACCCCATGGTCTTCTTTGCTATTTGTTTCTTATTTTCTAAAGAATTCTCAACGTAGCCTTCTGCCGTAGAAGAGGATTTCCAGCCCCCATGACGCTTTAACATCTACATATCTGCACCACCAATAACTAGAATGGTGGCTAAGGACATCCTAAAACAATGTCCACTGTATCCTTCGGGATTATTCAATCCAAGTTTTTTTGCAATCTTTTTGGGTATACTTCCAAAACTATTAATTCCGACAGGCTGGGAGGTGCATTTTCCTTTTCCATAGAATATAAAAAACCGCCTGTGAGTTGCATTAAGAGGACGAAGTTTAGCATACTTTCGAAAAATACTTAAACAGTTGACACCTTTCACATTTCCTTCTGTTATAACAAATTCTCGCATAATTTTGGTTTTCGAGAATGGAATCACAATTTTTATATACAAATCATTGTGTTCAATATAATCCAACACCGACAAGCCCCAAAAATGCCGATTGTCATAACAACCTTCATAAGTAAATATGTTTCATCATCTGCAGTACTAAAAAACTTACATACGTCTTCCTTTGTGAAAACTTTGGACTTTTTGGCCTTGTAACCCTCTGAACTTCTTTTCAAAAATGCGATTAGTAGAGAAAATCTGCTTATATCTTGATTTTTCTTGACTGAAATCATAGTTCTCAACATTGAGTAGTGGACTCACTATAGTGTAGATGGTTTCTGGGAGCGTTGCTTTACGGAAAAATAACCCAAAAGGATTTTCTCAGACACCTCCTTTATTTTGTTAGCTTTGCACCAATCTTCAAACTTCTGATACTCCAACTCATACCGCGCCTTGGATTTTGTCGGAACTAAACTTGAGATCGCTTCGTTTGCCACTGCTTCTATATCAGAGGGTAAACTTCCATCAGAATCGCTCATTTTGAAAAACGCTTTTTATATTTTTGAATTTGTTTGACAAAGTTACGACAGTAATCATGGTAATCATGCAAAACAGTAACTATGCGAAAGGTAACATATAAAACTTGATTAGTGAACTTAATAGCAGGTGCATTTTTACAGGTGCATTTTTATTTTTAAAAATGCCCATTGCCAAATATTTTTATTCATAGATGAAAGTAGATAAAATTTTGTAAATTGATATAACCACACATTGTTAAACTCGGCTGACGCCTCGTTTGACAACTTTAACATCTCGTGTTGTAATATGAATCTTTACAACACTGATATCGTAAATAACTATTACATGTTAAAATTGATTTAAAAGCGAAAAATAGTTAGACAAAAAAGAAATGCTCATTTCTGACCTTATTTAAATCCTGACAGAATTGAAAAAATATACGATTTATTCAACGACATGACTCGAATCAAAAATTACGTTAGGAGCTGTGACGTGCATACAGCCAGTAATTGTACGGACTTTATCTTTAAAATCTCCACTGACGCCGTACCACTTAATTCTCGTGAAATTCATTTTTATAATATTTTATATAAAGAAAACAAATTTTTTTGCCATTGTCCGACACAGGTACAATATGAACGATAGATGAAAACTCACGGTTTGTTCATAAATCTAAAAATATGTATAGACTATATAGACAACTACTTTTTTATCTTATATTTTACTCTAATTGATAAAAATATGAATATCCATAAGTCGCTATTTTTTCCTTCAAGCAGAGGTTTCCCCTTAGAATTTAGAAAATGCGAGTTCATTAACCTGAGTTAAACACACGGACGCCAAATTATATATTCTTTCTCAGGGGTGGTAAACACGAAAGGCATAAAGCTCTACCAATTTTTTCCTTAAATAGGTACAATACATTTTTACATGTCTCATAAAAATTGATAGTTGTACTGCAATAATAAAATTATACACTGTGGCTTTGCCCTCGGTAAATTTCTGTTATTTTACGTTAGTCATAAATGGACCCACGTAAAGTGCTGTAAAATTACATAAACATCTTGATCTTATTTTCCTATTCCTTTAATAAAATTAAGGTATATATTTAGTAAATTTTTACACAATATATTTATTATTATTTTTAAATCATTAATAAAATACCTAAACTTTCCATTTTAAAATCACCTTTAATTTTCCAATTTGCTGTAGACATTTACATAATTTTTTTTTTACATATTGACTTTTAAGATATACAGGGTACTACAAATTCGTGTGCGTACAAGGGGAACTCGAAAACGGTAAGAGATACGAAGATGGTTAAATTGAGGCAAAGTTGCGTATTTTAGGACTTAATAATTTGTCGAAAAAAAAATTGTAATTATTCTGAATGGTTTCGGAGATATCTGAAAAAAACAGAAATTCTTCAAAACTGGAGTTTTGGTTTTTAATTTTTTTGCTCTTTCATTTTTGACTTGGAAAAAATTAAAAAACATTTTTTCGTAGCCGCTTTTTATGTTCTACAAGATGGAATTATTAGTTTTCAAATTCGATGTTTCGTTCTTTAGTTACCAACCTCAAGTCAATTTTTTTAAATACGGACCTGGAATTTTAAATACCCACAGTTTTAGGGTAGGTCAACTTGCATTTACACAAAGCGGATGCGGAAATGTATTTTAGGTAGCTATGCTGAAAAACTGAAACAAAAATGAAACTTTAATAATGGGAAATCATTGCATGGATAATCCGCAGCCCGGATAACCCGCGCATGAATAATCGGGGTTCTACTGTATTAGATATTATGTTATTACTCGTACATCATACATAACTGTATTGGACGAGTTATTTATTGTTGAGCTTGAGCGAGGAAGCCAATAAAGAAGGCAAGTCCAATAGAGTGCATTGTATATGAGTAACATACATAGTTTTATGTTCTACTGCATTTTTTTACTAAGATCAAGGCCTAAATTTTTAAAAAAATTCCTATTGACGTGCTCTTTAAGGAAGAAGAAAATGTGAATTTTTTATAGTTCATATTTTTCTAGAACACTGATGGTTACAAGCGACACGATATCTATTGATCTAAGTCAGCAATAAGGAATCTGAAATTAAAATATATAATTATTGTGGACTCTAGTAAATTATACAATATACATATATCATGTATATAAAATAGTGTACACAACGTTTTATCAATACAACTGTCTCGTTTTTGACTACATGCGTGACACTGCATAATATTTTTATCTGAACTTTTATGATACCTAATTATGTCGAGGATATATTATAGAATGCAGATTAACAGTTAAAAATTAATAACGTATGTATTTAAAGTTTTGGAAAAAAAAAATTGAAATTTTTTATTAAAAAAACAATTATTTTTCAACAATATTAAAAACTTAAATTAGTGCTAACAGGGCTTGTTTTTGGTTATATCAGCCTGTTAGATAATCCGGGACCCCTGATCATGGGTGTCCATAGAGATAATTTTAGGCTGGGAAGAAAGGGTAACCAACCAAAAGAAAACGTGACCGCGGTATGCGATATCAAGAACTTATCCGATCAAAAGTGACATCTAAAATCTCCAGGAACTAGGGGGGCATTACCTTTTATGGGCGTCCATGCCACTTACAAGTTCATGATGTTTTTATTGAAATAATAACTTATTATGCTTGAATGATATCATAAATAAATTACATTAGTTACTACAAAAACAATAAAATAGTTAGTTAAATCTAAAAAACAGTATTAAAATAGGTTTATGCTATAAACGTAAAATCATAAGAGTTTAAAAAAAAATTCTCAAATAAATATGGCATACAAAGAAGCCGACATAGATCAAAGCGAAATTTCCGCCTCTCGCCTGCTAGATTAATAAGATAGTTTTGAATAAATTGTCTAAAGTCGAATTTTTATACTAAAGTTTAAATCGAAATAAAAACACTTCTTATAATAATTATTTTTAAAATTCTCTGATTTATATTAATGACCTTGCTTCAGTGGACATCGCGGGCCAATATACGATTTTTGCGGATGACACCACTATTCTCTGGCATGATTTTGATTCTGATATATTGGGGATCAACATCTCAACTGATCTCACTAAAATTAAACAATGATGTGATGCCAATCTTTTGACCCTGAATTCTGATAAAACCAATATTGTGGGTTTTCGGTGTGGCGTGGACGGTTTTTATCGGGGGGGGGGGCTTAACTCTCATATCTTGGAGCTCACAAAAAAAGTGGCTTCGGAATGCTACGCTGTGCTTTTGATATCGGTGAAGATTGGAACCACTCTGGCTAAGAAGGTAGAATCTCACTTGCGATACAGAATTGTGTTCTTGGGGAATACATGTAACTACCTCCTGAGCTCGTTATTCTCCAGAAGCGAGCTCTAAGGTATGTTTGTGGTGTGAATGGCAGAGAGTCATGCAGACCGTTGTTTAGATCCAGGAAAATATTAACTTCAACGTCTCTGTTTATTCTTGAAACGGTCTGCATGATTTACAAATACAAGGACACATTGCCAATTCCTGACCACTCTCACAATACTAGAAGGTCACGAGAACTATATCTGCCTATACCATCTTCCACCCTTATCAGGAACTCAATCATTTATGAAAGCCATTAACTATACAATCATATTCCGGAATATATAAGGGACCTTCCTACTCTTAAACTATTTAAAAGAACTGTAAGGGAACTACTGGCGGAGAGAGCCTATTACGAGTTGGTTGAGTATTACAACGACACATTTTAACTCAGTGTCTTAACAGGATTGGTCATTTTGTAAAATTTGTTTTGTGTGCCATTTACTCGTGAGTTGTTTGTCGCTACTTGCTTGTTTTATAGCGTGTTATATTTTGCCTTTGGTTATTTTTATTGTGTAGGTACTTCTTAAGGTTTAAGGTTTAAGCGTGGTTCTGTTGCACCTGCTTGTATGTTTATTTTAGCTTTGTTAACAAGATTATTTCTTTATAACAATAAAGCATATTTTGATTGATTGATTGCTAATATTTTGCATGAAACTATAAAGAGGCCGTCATCGTCGACCAAAGGCAGCCCGTCGTTATAATGTCGCTTGAGTGTGAATAATCAGTCGCTACTGGGAAACTGCTCTAAGTTCTACTCTTGGAGCTATATTTTTTTAAATAGCATAGGTTGAGATGCAATTATTCTCATCCGGTTAGATGAATGATTTTTCGTTAATTATGTTTTTGATAGCAGCAACATTCGTAGCAACAAAAATACATTGACGGAATTTTTACAAAACTATTTATTATTTATTTGTGTTCTGTTTGTCAACTCTAGTTTTGTGTGTGTGTATTTATTTTTAATTCAGTTCACTATCGCATTTTTAAAAGTAAGCATACATTTTACAATTATTTTAGCCGAAATTAAATAATTCATTTTGTTTCTAGGCTCTGGAAAAATTAATTTTGAAGATACCAGTGAAGCCTACTGGCAGAGTCACATCAGTCAGTTGGTACCATGCAAACTATGCTCCCGGACTTTTAATCCAGACAGAATTGGTGTGCACGAACGAAGCTGTAAAGGAAACTAAAACAAAATCGAATATATAAGACTTTTACAGAAACGGTGATCCGGTTAGTCCAATCAAAAAGATGACTAGTCGCAGCGTTCGGATAATGATCTAAAATCTGTTTGATACCTCCGAAAAGCGATCGGAGTGACTCGATTGGTGTTATTTGATTTATAACATTAATATGAGGGTAAATCTTAGACTCAAAATCAGCTCTTCAAGATACAGGGTGTTATGGAATTGACTTATTATAGTCAAACCCTCAATCTGTTAAAACAAATTGCAGATAAGTATTTAAATGTCGTTTTGTTATAACGATAAGCTAGAAAAGTCACCACTTGTCTTTTGAAATTTATGATGACACGCGCTCTACTTGTGGATTTGTAAACAAAGCAGCATGGCATGACATGGCATAGACCATCCTCAAAACCCCTCATGATTGGCACAAAAAAATCTAAAACAAAAAATTAGGTTATATAAATGAAACCTTGGTTTTCAGATCAACCAATCAAATCTAAAACATCTGATAACAATCCAACCGATCCTGATCACCGTTTCGGTACATACCTCAAGTATGACGGTCATTTCGTCCTTGTCTATCTGGTCCCACGGAACCCATTATTTTGGCATCCCTGCAAAGACAGATACACTACACGGTTTGCTAGCTGCTAATCTTTTTTCATAATAAGAAACTTTGTGTTACTTCTGGAAGTGATTTCATATACATATCACGTTTTGGCAGGTACCTACTTTTAAAATTTTATTTTTTCTAGAATGCTAAAATTTCTTAATCTACAACAGTGCCATTATGACGTATTTAGCATTATCATTTGGATGTCATTATGACCTTTATAATAGCACTCAGCGTCATTATGAATTCATAATAACATCCAAATGCGTAGGTCTGTTCGTACATCTGCCTTGACTTATCGGGAAGTAGGGAATCTATTACGCTTTGCGCGATATCTTCGTCATCCGAAGGGACACTTTCAGATTCAGAATCTCCCATGTTTAAATTATTTTTGGCCAATAGTTTGCATACAATAGAAAATTAGACGGCAATAATGACGTTGTCAAAATCGAAATTGAAACAATCAAAAATTCGGTTACCATGATATCGAGTAATATGGACACCTGAAAATTTGAAAAATTACGAAAACGTTATCTGATATCAATGAAATTTAGACGAATAAAATCTATTTGCACTGTCGTAGATTATATTTTGAATGATACACGTTCGATATGAACTTTGTTAATGAAACTTGTGCAATTAAACCACTCGGCTAACGCCTCGTGGTTTAACGTTGCACACGTTTCATTATAGTGTTCATATCGAACTAGTATCATTAATAACTATAAACTGGTTGATTGAAATTATATATTTTTTAATGATAGACTACTAACCTTATGCTACAATTTAAAATGTAACTGATAAAGCTTTAAAGTATCCTAAAACATATCCCCGTTTGACATGTGTTATCAATCATTATGCAGCTAAATGTCGAAATAATTATAGTATGTATAATTATTAGTTTCCTATGTTAAGCGATTTTGGCTAAATAACCTTAATTTTATATTCCGAGTGATAAATTATAATTTAATATTAACCCATTGACTTGCAGTAAGTTTAATATAAAATATTATTTTGGTATAACTTGTTTTATTTTGTATTTTATTGGTATAATGATAATGCCCTGTCCATTTCCTATTTTTATGTTTGTATTCTTTACTCCCTACTACTCTACTTCAAAGAAGAAGTTTATTAAGGAAGATAAATAAACAAATTTATTAAGTATATTATAAATTACTCCGGCCTGTGGCGGACGTCGTATTCCCGAGAAAATCACGTAACTCCACATTTTTATTAAAATGGTATTTTAGTGTCATCTGTTAGATACCACTGTAAAATTTCATTGATGGAGTTACGCGATTTTCTCCGAAATGCGACGATGAGTCATTCCTTGAGGCTTGCTTACTCGAGGAAAATCTCAAGTGTGTCAACTTGATATTGACAGTTTCTCGAGGAATCCTTAAAGACTTAATTTTTGCCTATAAAATCCGTTTTGGCACGTGAGGCTTCCTCAAGGAAGAACTATAAATACGGACATAATGCCGTATTTATAGACAATAATTAGTCCTTAAGGATATTTCTTAAGAAACTGTCACATATTAATCAATGTCAAGTTGACACTCTTGAGATTTTGATGATGAACATGTAGATGTTTAACAAGATTAGTTCCAATAGTTTTACAATCATCAAAATATACGTTATTTTAAATTCAAAACCACATGCATCATAAATTCAATGTTAAACTTCTTTGAAATAAAGCATTTGATAGTATGTTAAAATGTATAAAACCTTCTGATCAAAATCATCCGTAACAGAGCAATAACAAAGTAATTATTTTTAAGTTAGGTTACGATTACACTTGAACTGTTACTGACCAGAACTAAATTGACTAACATTGAGTAAGACTTGACTATAAACTAAAATAACCGTGAACTAAAACTCGCTGCAAAAATTGTTGATTTTAATTAGTAGCCGGTACTGTAATAATATTTTTAAAAGTTAAGTTAAAAATACATTTTTTTAAATTCCTAAATGTGACCTTTCATACAATGGTGTTTTAACATTACATGCCTTTGGGAGGACATACAAATTCAGTTTTTAACTATATATTTCTGCCCTGTAATAAAAATGTAAAATATGGACACAGAAAAATTATAGGGCCTTGCCCCGCCTGCCCCGCCTGCCCCTCCTTCCTATAAACGGCACTGACTATGACAGAGTTGAATAAATGAGCAGGTTAGCACTCAGGAGATCCTAAAAAATTTTGAAAAAATTCTCTGCCATTAAAGACATCCCAGTAAGCTTTCCCTACTCGTCCACCCAGTCTCCTCATAAACGGTATTACCTAACAATAATGAAGATATACATTAACTTATAATTTTTATTAGTAATTGTACTACATAAAACCCCCGTATTTATTTAAGCTAAGCTCCCCTATAAAATAAACAAATAAAATAATTTTATTATAAATTACACAATAAATGACAATGCTCTCAAGTCAAAAGTCAACACTTCATATCTTTAAAAGGGTTAAAATTTTCATTTTCAAAGTTTTAGTTTACCTGCTAATAAGTTGCTGGCGAAAAGAAATATGTGACAATATTTATATGATAGATTGTGTCAAGTTCCTTGAATCAAGAAACTAAAAATATATGGACAGTCACTTAGGTTAAAATCTAACAAAACGGAAATATGTCGCTAGAAAAAGCAAAAAGTATTGAAGCAGGTCTTCAAACTATGATTGGCAGTTCAGAAGACTACCCCGAAGCCTCAAAAAAAGCAAAACGAAAATCTCTATGCACCAGAGTAAAATTTGTATTCTCCAACATAACTATAGAACCTGTTTTAATATGTTACATTTTACCCAGTATAATGACTATGATAGCTATACAGAACTTAAATTTGGAGAAAGCTTGCCGAGTAAATCTAGGCATGCCACGGGAACATTGCGATGCTTTGACCATAAGAAATTCTTCTGCTTACGCAGAGTACCATCAGGACGAAGAAGAAGTGCAGACTTTAGCCACGTATATGCAACTTATAAAAAATTCCGTGCAAAGTGTCATTCCAGGTATAATTCTCCTGTTTTTGGGAGCCTGGAGTGACAGGCATCAAAAAAGGAAGCCCTGTATGTTAGTACCGATCTTAGGCGATATTTCCATGGTTCTAGGGTTACTCGTTTGTACCTATTTTTACTATGAACTACCGATTGAAGTGAACTCAGTGTTTGAGTCGGTTTTTCCAGCTATCAGTGGAACTTGGTTTGCTATGTTCATGGGTGTTTATAGTTATATTAGTGATGTGAGTAGTGAAGAAGAGAGAACTGTGAGAATAGGTAAGTTTGGATATGTAATTTCGACCGATTTAAACCTTCGAAACATTTCCGGTTTAACCGGAAGTGAAGTGAAGTGAAGTTTTAAATGAAAACCCCCTTATTTTTATTTTATATTTAAATTGTATAGAAGATTCTCTTTTCGATGACATATCACACTTTATTATTTGTTTTAAAAATGGCCACCTAGATTAATTGTCCTATATTTTCTAAAATGTCCATAGTTTCGGTAAAACAAATTTAGTAGTAAAGAGTAGGCTACGGAAACGCTTAAATGGCTCATTTTAACCTACTTAATAGTATAAAACTGGCTTGCTTGAGAAAAATGTATCCTTTAGGTCTATTTTATTTACGTGTTTTCTAAAAATACAAAGCTGAATTTCTTCATTTTTTTAAATGGCAACCCATCTCTGTTTTAATATAATAATATTGTTTATTTAATTTTCTTCTTACGATGGCGATGTAGCACAAGTTAAAATTATTCATTAGGTAATAGTAGAAATTCACAAGGAATTTTAGTCAAGACCAATCTAGTATGCCGTGGAAAACAAAAATATTATTTCTGCATTTATTAGCCCAAAATGTCAAATGGCATTAAATCATAATTACGAAGATTGAAATGAATGAATTGTTTTCTACGGCATAAGTACTTGACATAACTTCTTATGGCTTATACGGGTCTAGAAATTACATTTATAATATTTTTATTAATTTCCACTAATACCTAAAAAATAATTATTAACTTATGATACACCGTTAGAAAGAAAATTAAATTATGAATTTTATTATAATACAACAAAGATGGGTTATTATTTGAAAAATTCGAGAAATTCCGTTTTGTTTTTTTAAAAGGTTGTAAATATGTATAATAGCCCTAACGGACACATTTTTTTCAAGCAAGTCAATTTTATATTATAAAGCCGGTTGAATTGAACCATTAAAACGTTTTCATGGCCTACTATTTACCACTTACCTTGTTTCATTAAAGTTATGGACATTTTAGGGAATAAAGATAAATTAATCCAGGCGGTCATTTTAAAACAAATGATAAAGTATGATATGTCATTGAAAAAAGAATCTTTCATGGAACTTAAGCATTGAATAAAAATGGGGGGTTTTCATTTATTTAAAAGTTGACTTCACTTCCGGTTAAACCGAAAGTGGGTTCGAAAGTTTAAATTGGCCGAAAAATGGTAAATTATACACTTTTTTTAAATTTCACTTTTAAAATTACTGAAAAAAATTATGATCCTTGTGTCATCCGGTATTGTTTCATTAAAAAATTTAAGTTGATACACGTAACATTCTTATGATCCACCCTGTACAATATATTCTTTCAAAAAAAAATGCGTTTCTTGGTTAAGTGGGCGGTATTCTATATAAAAGGCTTATTCGTTCCTTTATCATAACTCTGTATTTAGCTTTTTGTATTTTATGGTAATTTTTTTAATAGCCAGTTTTTGCCAACCGACAAAATTCCGCTAAATGTTATTTCAAAGGCAAATTTCTCTGAAACTACAAGAACAATTTGGTAAAAACCTATTTCATATCGAACGGCAATTATCGCTCTACCGAAGCCAAATTCGGGTTTCAGGAGTCAGAGGTTGCCGAGATTTTAGCGTCTAAAATATCGAATAGCGGGATTTTGTTTTGTTAATTAGCAAAAACTGGCTAATGTTTTGGTTTTAGGTGCTGTAAATATGTTAGTCAATGTAAGCATGTGCATAGGCACCGCCCTTAGTGGCATTTTGTACAACTTAATAGGCTTTTATGGAGTTTTCACTACTGCCTTAGTGATGTACCTTATTGGATTAACTTATGGATATTATTTTATTCAAGATTCTTGTGATAAACCCCAAGAAGACGGTCAGGTGGCTGTTAAGGCCGAAAGCTTAGGATTCTTTAGGTAAATCTCATTTTCTGGATTAAAATTATATTTTTTGTCCAGAAATGGGCAAATACTCGATTTAACTGCATTCGATTTTTTATTGCAACATTAAAAATATGTAGTTGTCAATATTTATTTCCAGTCGTTCCGGATATACTAGGCTTTGAAGTTGGTGATTTTGTTCTCATCCAATTAAAAAATAAAAGCTTTGAGATTAGAAACCTATTATGTCAGTTGTAAAAAAATTACAAAAATAGGACACTATTTTGAATTTTTTTAAATGGCAACCCACATTTATAACTACACCAAGGTATTGCATTTCGCTTCCCGATTTCAAAAATATATAAACTGCTGGACAATTGCTTTCGAGCAAGAAGAAGTTCGCCTAAATTTAACAGTTAATATTTTCTGAACCAGATATGATACCGACCTACGGGTTTGAATGGTTGATAGATTCATCCCTTGGGAAAAAATTGTCAATGTTGGATTTTCTTTAACTATCATAAAATTTTATATACAGGGTGTTAAAGAAGACAATGATTTTTGAACCAATTTTAATGGCGTGTAACTTTCACAATAATATTTTTAAATTTTATCACTCTACGTCAATTAAATCACTGGTTCATAGCAAAGAAAGTAATTTGTCAAATTTTTGATATCTGCTATATTTTAAGAAATACCGATTTTTTCCAAAAATTAAATTAAAAAAAATTATCTTTGTTAAAATTGTGTATACACACTGTATAATATACCTGTAGTGCGATATGAAAAATTAAAAAATAAGAAAGAATTTACCTAATCTAGGGGCGAGTTTCCAATATAAAACAATCGTGAAAAATTTTGAGATACTCATAAACCATAGACATATAGGTGTATAAGTACGCCACTGTACATTATAACATTTAGGTACAACTATTGTTACTGAACAAAATCAAGCTTTTCACAAGGTATAATAATCACTCGCAAAGTTTGAACGATACAACACACAGTGAGATCTAGCTACCAATAAGTTGAAACAAAGCAAGTTTTCCAAAAAAATCGGTATTTCTTAAAATATAGCAGATATCAAAAATTTGACAATTTACTCTCTTTGCTATGAACCAGTGATTTAATTGACGTAGAGTGATAAAATTTAAAAATATGTTTGTGAAAGTTACACGCCATTAAAATTGGTGCAAAAATCATCGTCTTCTTTAACACCCTGTATATAAAATTTTCTGACAGTTAAAGAAAATCCAACATTGATAATTGTTTCCCAAGGGATGAATCTATCAACCATTCAAAACCATAGGTCGGTATCATATCTTGTTCAGAAAATATTAACTGTTAAATTTAGGCGAAATTTTTCTTGCTCGAAAGCAATTGTCCAGCAGTTTAGTTGTCGATATTTATTTCCAACCGTTACGGAAATGCGCGACCTTTATTATAAACTTCACCGGCTACAAAAAAATACGTATCCTCAAAAAGAATTAGGTTTCTAATCTTACAGCTTCTATTTTTTAATGGGGTGAAACACTTAAGAGATATATGTTTGGTTGCACAAAGAATTTTAATAATAATTATTTAACCGGCAAGTTTGACTGTGACATAAATGACTTTGACAGTCATTATATACTCACATTCAAAGGTTCGTGATTAGTAAATTAAAAATTAGGGTAACCGAGCCAGTATGATTGTGAGAAAATTATTTTAGTCAATGTTACGTCTGTCACAGTCAAACTTGCCGGTTAAATAATTATTATTAACATTATTTGTGCAACCCGAAAATAATCAAACAACGCAATTTTTAAAGATCGCGTATTTCCGCAACGATATATATGTACCTATATTAACAACTATATATTTTTGAAATCAGACCGTGACACTTAATTTACTGACGTGGTTATAAATGTGGGTTGCCATTTAAAAAAATTCAAAATAGTCATGTATGTAATTTTTGGCCATCTGACAATAGTATTGTTAGTTCAGCTACAAAAAATTACGTATCCCCAAAAAAATTTGGTTTCTAATTTCAAAGCTTGTATTTTTTAATTGGATGAGAACAAAATCACTAACTTCGAAGTCTCATATCTCCGGAAGAGATGAAAATAAATATAGACAAGTAGATATTTTTAATCTTTGAACAAAAAATCTTAGCAGCAGGCTTACTATAAAGTAGAGTTGCTTTTTAAAAAAATTAATTAAATTTGACTTTTTCACGAAAAACTTTTAGGGTATACGTGATTATTTTTTTATTGTGGTCAGTAAGAAAGTCCCCAATTGGGTGAGACACTTAAAATCATGATGTCCCTGTACTTGCATAATTTTTTTAAGCACCGTGTTCATTATTTTAGGGACTTTTTTCAAACTGAGCACGTATTAGAAACCTTTAAGACCGCGGTGAGGTCCGGAAATAAAAGAGGACGAAAAAAAAGGGTCTGTGGAATTATGTTCTTGTTTATGGTTATTGTTGGACCTCTTTATGGTAAGAAATACGTAATGGGCCCTTTCACTATAAGCGAATTTATCATATTCAGCACTAACATCCTGAACTAAATCCTATTGAAAATGTTACGCCCCGCCACTGTGTGTTGCCAATGTTAATTAAATAAAATAATTAATCGAATTGTAATATATTTCTTGGCTTTTTGAAAGGGAGCTTTAGCGGCTGGCGAATAGATACTTTAAAATATGGTTGGGTTCTTTTAGTTTTAACAACTGTTAGTGATTTTTCTTAAATATGGCTTGATTCTATTAGCTGGTCGACGAAAATAATAACCCACTATTGTGTTATATATGTATACATTTAATGTGAATACTTGATGAAAATGGAATTTCATAACGGTTACAGAAAACATATCCATTAAATCAAAATAATACATGCACACTATTTTCTATATCTAATATATATAACTATAAGAACAGATTAGAAACAGAATACCAGTCTCGAGAGATGACTAAGGTTGGAGCGTGTCGAATGAACGCTGTCCCGGGTTGCCCATTTGCCGGTTTTGTTGTGACGTCGGTACTTTGTTCCGCGTGTTCTTATTAGAGAGCGTATTTAGTTTCGAGATCCCGGGATTTACATCTCTATTTGTCCCTTTTTTGTTTTGTTTTATTTTTTCGTGTTAAAAATAAAAGTTTTTTTATTACTAACGAATGTGTGAGTTGAGGTCTAGTAGGACCCCAAAAAATGTTTGCTTTAAGATTAATTTCCAACTCTCAGGAAATAAAAACAAATATACCTTGACACTCATCCTGAACAGGGTCGTATTCTAAGAGTTTATAATACTTGTACGCCTATACGATTTTAAACAAGAGCCAATTTGTCTTATTGGTACTGCACTATGCAAATTCGAAATGCCAAAATCAAAATAAGTTTTAAAATAATAAAAATATGGGGTGCACAATAAAGCTATAATACAGGGTGATTCCTAAATTGATACTTCTTTTTTATTTTTAGCTGTGTATAGAAGGCATTAAAATAAACAACATTTTCAAATACCTTTTTTCAAAAAACTTAAAAATAGGCGAGATACAGAAGTAAAAAATCTAAGTGCGGGCCTGGTCATCAAAACGTAGCCTGCTATACTTCATGTTGTTTGTCTTATCTCTTATTAGTCATGCAATTTACGGGTCGGTAGTGAGTTATTTGGCAATACGCTGCGGTGTTTTTTTCTAAAGCAAGTTAATTTTAAATTGGTGACACGTGAAAATGGTAAAATTTGAAAATAATGAATGGTGCTAATTTACGGTGAGTGTCGTCAAAGTGCGGCTGCTGCTTCGAGATTATATGCAGAACGCTTTCCCATGCAGGCTCATCCTACACCCAGAAGTTGTCTTAATGTTATTCAACGGGCAAGTTAGGCAGAACCGTATTTCATCCATAGTGTAATAAATGAAAGTAAGTACCTTATTTTTGAGTTTTTTGAAAAATGGTATTTGAAAATGTTGTTTATTTTAATGCCTTTTACACAAAGCTAAAACAGAAGTATCAACTTAGGAATCACCCTCTATAATCGCAAAACTTATTTATTTAAATGCGAAACCCGAATGAAGTCATGTATGTACCATTCGCATTGAATGTTTCGTAGTTAGGTCTACTATATTGCTGCCAGATGAAAAAAAAAATACACAATGTCGGGTTGCACCAAGAATTTTAATAATAATTAACTAACCAGCAAGTTTGACTGTGACATACATGACATTGACAGAAATAATTTTCTCACAATCATACTGGCCCGGTTACATTAATTTTTAATTTACTAATCAGGCACCTTTGATTGTGAGTTCATGATGCCTGTCAATATCAGTTATGTCACAGTCAAACTTGGTGGTTAGTTATTTTGGTAAAAAATTTTGGTGCACCCAGAAATTAACAGCCTCAAATGCCTCACGGGGTGTTTAAAATTGAAATAGCATAAGAATCTCCCAAACTGCTGCGAATGGACAGACATTTTTCCGAGCTGTCTACCATTGCGGTTGGTTTGGTTTTATGAAATTATGATGCAACTTACGATATACAGTGTCGCGCGGCGGATATCGTTCAATATAAAACGTTGTTTTTCAAAACAGGGGTTTACACGACATCATAAGGTATTTTCACAAAGATTTTGGGAAATTTTACATGTCAATAAGTACCTACAATTTTTTGTTTTGCATTTTTAATTTAGAGTTGTAAAAATGGGTAAGCCTATGGTTCAAATACAAATGTTTCAGCTGTAATAATGGCTCTCTGTCGAACTAGAATGTATCTATAAAATGATAAAGAAATGTAAAGATCGGATTAAAAATAAGAAAGTTGTAAAGGGTTAAACCACAGAGGCAGTCAGCAGCGTTACTAATAATTGTGTATGGATTTTTTTTTGTAGGGAGTTTTTTCGGGAATTTGTTTATGTTTTCGCACTAAGAATATAATATCCTTATCGCTAGATAAATATATATTCAAAGTCGGTAATAGTAATAATGTTTTTCCAGACAAAAGTAGTTTAGGTAAACGCATTGAGTCCAGTCTATACAAATATTTTGTCTGTGATACTAGGAACACATGATGCGTATCTTTGCATAATAGATCATGATAAATAAGATAAGAATAAGAATACAGGTGACAAAAAAATCTATGATACAATGTAAACAATTAGAGATAAGGTTTTTCCTAAATTGATTTTTAAAATCACGTCAGTTAAGTTTTAATTGTTTACCTTATTAGAACTTTTAATGATTTTTTTAAATTACGTCAAATGGTGTAGATATTACTGTATTATCTAAATTATGTACAAAGTGGGTTAAAAAAAAAGAGTCTAAGCGACAATACCATAAAGAAGAGGAAGATTTTTAGTATTGGGATATATTATTAGTAGTTCAGAATAGGTTTAAATTATGTCTGTTAATGCTTTCAATAATATGGTAAATTCGGTAATAGTGAAAATCATTCGCTATACCGGGTGTTGCATCGTCGAGCGGGTCATAGGAAATCCCATGTAATTTTAAATGGGGTCAATTATTGGCTTCCCTAATTATTTTAGAGAAAAATTCTATTTAGGTTTATTAAAGAGCACTAAAACCCACATTCAAAAGAATAACTTTAGATATTTTTGATGAACCCGTTTACGGGTTATCGCCGTTTTTTTTAAACTATTTCTCCTTTTTAAGGCCCCGTATTTGCGGGCACCAGTCAAGGTAAAAAATGACTGTCAAATAAAGTTGTCATTTTGAAATGTGTGCTTTATTGTTATAAAAACTCGTACATCGAAAATATTAAAGGTGTATTATTAGTGTGTACAAATTAATCTGAATAAAACTAAAATAAAGTATCCAATTACAAGGTTAATTATGACATTTTACATGTTTCAATACTTTACTAATTAATAGGTAGGTACTATTAAATTGTTAGAACTTTAGGATTTAAGAAGGTGTTCAAATATTCTTCCATTGACTGCTAGACAATAACCGAGGCGATTATAAAATTCTCTTCTTACATTCGCTAGTTGGTAAACTGAAATTCTATTGCATTCGGCAGAAATAGCATTTTTAACTCATCTAGATTTGGTTATTTTTTATCTTTGTATATCCTGTTTTTTAAATGGCCCCAGAGAAAGAAATCATTTGGCGATAAATCAGGAGACCTGGCTGGCCAATTTACTGTATGATTTAAGCAAATAACATTTCTATTAAAAGCACGGTTTAAATATTCCCGGACAGCCAAAGTACTATGTGCCGGGCAGCCATCCATTTGGTACCAAACTTCCTGATTTTCCCTGGCGGCATCATGTAAAGTAGGTAAAATATGATCTTCAAGTAGTTCCAAAAAATATTCTGCATTTAAATTTCGTGTAAGAAATAATGGCCCGATAATATTTTCTCCGAAAATCCCAGCCCAAACATTAACTTTTTGTACATATTGCGTCCTTGTTTAGACAAATCTGTGTTGGTTTTCTTTGCTCCAATATCGATAATTTTAAACATTGGGTTCATTGTTTAAGGTAAATGTGCATTCGTCAGTGAAACAAATGTTTTTTAAAAATTCCCTATCCATGTTTGCTCTTTTAATCATACCAAAACAAAACTCCTGTCGTAGTATTTCGTCCCTATCTCTTAGCTCTTGGTGCTTTTCATATTTGTATGAATAATATTTATGTCGTTTCAAAGCTCGTAACGCTGTGGTGTGATCTAATTCTATGTCATCCTCAAGTTTCCTTGTGCTGATCTTCCCATCATTTTTTTCACGCACAATAAAACTTACAAGTCCCTATCATTTCTTGCATCTTTTCTTTGTTCCTGCCTTTGCAAGTCCCTATCATTTCTTGCATCTCTTCTTTGTTCCTGCCTTTCTTCACATCTGCAGTTATTTATTACAGTGCCTTTGTCTCAAATTTCTTGATAGTCCTTTCGACTATAGATTTTGCAGGTATCGGTCTATTCGGATACAGAGCAGTAAACATGTCTGACACATTTTGATAACTATTTCCTTCCTTTAATCATCAATATTTTTTCTTCAGAAGTGTAATTCATGGCTAATATTTTCGATGTACGAGTTTTTATAACAATAAAGCACACATTTCAAAATGACAACTTTATTTGACAGTCATCTTTTACCTTGACTGGTGCCCGCAAATACGGTTCCATAAAAAGGAGAAATAGTTGAAAAGAAAAGTGCTCTTTAATAAACCTAAATAGAATTTTTCTCTAAAATAATTAGGGAAGCCAATAATTGACCCCATTTAAAATTATATGGGATTTCCTATGTCCAGCTCGACGATGCAACACCCGGTATACCTATAGGGGAAGTAGTTCTTAAAGTGTCATTTTCCTACAAACCGTTAAAAAATGACAATGTTTGCTCATTAACGTCAGTGTCTAAAATAAGACATTTTTCATTAACATTTTTTTTTCGTTACCCAGTGCGCAAAATATTTTGCATATTAGGGACCTATTATAAATTTAATTATTGCCTGTTTTATGCAAATTTATGGAACTCATTACATTTATTATATTTTATTACAGAATTAAACAAAATCTCGTTAAAATTATGATTTTATGGTTTTAGTTTTATGAAATTAAAATCGTTGTAGAAAAAATATTATTTGACCTCGTGTGCCAAATTCTTTGGTCATCAGGTCATCTCGAACAATTTTTGAGTTGGTTACGCCTCGTCAAAAACTTTTTGTTCTCGATCACCAAAGTAGTTAGTATTTTGCAACCTATATACAAAAATAACAATTTCTATTTATTTTAAATTTTAGTAAAGAATCTAGGTTACCATTTCGACTTCTATATAAATAGTTGAATTGTCTATAAAATGAACATGACTGATAAGAAAATAGGGAATTATGTAATTCGAAAAAAGTGCGTCGAGCACCAATCCCTTTGGAAAAGTAATTGCCACCATAAGGCACCAATCACTTTGGAAATTCCAAGTGCTTGCAATTACCAACTACCGAGGAAAGTTATTTTTAGTGTTTGCAAGCACTTTCAATGGCTTTAAATGCGAAATTTAATTACCAATTAAGAAGCACTTTTTATAAAGGGCTTGAATTACCGAGCACTGTACTTTAAAAGTGCTCGCAAGCACTTTGCTCGTAGCTCTATTGTGCTTAAAGCACTTTCAGACAGGACGTCCCAAATTCAGTGCTCATCATGGATATCTCGGAGAGATACAGCATCGGTCAAAGGGGGCAAAGTTGCAGAATTTTGTGCCCAGTAATTTCGTAAAAAAAAATTTGAGCTTTCTTTTTTTACGTTTTGAAATATTTGAAAAACTAAACTGTTAAGTTTTTGTTTTCTTAATTTATCTGACTTATTTTAACTGCTACAGAAAAACAAATACAATATTGTTAAAGCAACTTTTTTTAAGCTTTATACTACCGTGTTTTTAGATTTGGGTACAACGTTTCGTTTTTGTGGAACTACTGGGCATAGAAATTCAGGAAAAAAAAATTATAACTAAAGTGGCCATGAGAAAATTCTGGAAATAATTTTTAAGTTCCACATTTGGCCGCAAGAGGGCGTAATTGAAAAGTCAATTTTAAAATTTTACATATCTCCGAAAATTCCACTTTAAGATATATCTTTGGTTACACCATTAAAAAGCTTGGACAATTATGCATCATTTTGGTCTTACGCTCATTGGCGTACCGACTTTAATAAGAGGGGGGCAGCTGTTGAAAGTGTAATCATTTAAATCCCTGTAACGACTTATCCGATTTTAGCAAACTAAAGACTGTTTGGAAGAGAAATGTATGCACTTTCACCAATCGTATTTAGTTGTCCATAATAGGCAAGCTTCCGCCCGTCTATTTTAATTTATTTATTTTAATTAAGAACGGTTGTGCTTGAGGAGAAAAACGCAAGATACCATTTTTATGTAGAATTGGCCAGGCTAATCAAAAATAATATCTACATGGAAAAAATATCAGTGGCGTTCCACTTTTTTTCTAAAAAATATATAACCGCTTCTTCATTTAAAGTTTTAAAAATTATTCTATTGGCGATAACGCTGATACGAACGGAGATATCGAGCTGCGGTTTCAATATTTTTTCTAGCAAATTTTATCTACTTTTCGATTATGGTATCATAATTATACCGTATGGTTTATTTTTTCGGAGTAAAATCAAAAAATGTGTTATTATTGCAAATTGCGCCCTCTAGCAATTTTTTTGAGAACTATTATGGACAACTAAATACGATTGGTGAAAATGCATACATTTCTATTCCAAACAGTCTTTAGTTTGCTAAAATCGGATAAGTCGTTTATAAGTTACAGCGATTTAAATGTTTACACTTTCAACAGCTTCCCCCCCCCCCCTCTTATTAAAGTCGGTACGCCAATGAGCATAAGACCAAAATGATGCATAATTGTCCAAGCTTTTTAATGGTGCTACCAAAGATATACCTTAATGTGGAATTTTCGGAGATATGTAAAATTTTAAAATTTACTTTTCAATTACGCCCTTTTGCGGCAAAATGTGGAACTTAAAAATTTAGTAATAATTTTTTTTTCCTGAATTTCTATGCCCAGTAGTTTCCGAGATATGGCCGCTCGTCACTCCGAAGATAGTTGACCTTCATAGGCGAAATTATCTTGGTCCTCCTAATTTTCTAACTGCGCCGTTTTCGGTAATATTTTTTTTTCTTTTAGGTGAAATGAATGTTGTATACTTTTTCGTAAGACTACAATTTGGATGGGATGCGGTGCAATATAGTTTCTTTTCTACATTTCAATTTGTAACAAATACGATAGGTAAACAGTCCATTTTGTATATTAATGAGCCTATGCCTATACCAACGAAAATTATGTGTCACAAATTTGACGCTCACGGACTAACAAGCCGTCGATAAATTTAGAAAATTGGAAAAAGTTCCTTCCGCAGAAGATATTAGGAAAAAACCAAAAATTTTCGTTTTTGGTTTTTATCCTTTCCTAGCTTTCATTGCCACTTTTTGTTTTCTATAATTTTTGTCTTAAGGTGCAAAGCGACTTAAATAGGTTGCTTGAGTACTGCAAAGCCAACAGCCTGTTTTTGAATTTCGAGAAATGTTTTTCAATAACGTTCTTAAAAAATATAAATTTAATAGACTTCAGGTTCACTATTGACTCCAAAACTCTAAAAAAAAGTTGACCAAATTAAATACCTTGCAGTTCTTTTGGACAGCAGATGGTCGTTTCGCTCTCACTTTGATAATATTATAGCGGATCCGAACAGAATGTTAGGATTTATTATTAGAAGTCAAATTTTTAGCAACCCTAAAACATTCCTATCGCTCTATTTTGTTTTGTTTACAGCAAAGTTTCGTTCGCTTCAGTTGTATGGAATCCAAATTACAAAGTACGCACTAAAAGAATTGAAGATATTCAAAATAAGTTTTTAAAGGTTTTGACAATTAAAGCTGAGTGTACACCCGATGCTGCTGCCCATAAATTTAAAATATTACCTCTTGCCGCAAGGCGAAGCATTTCAGACCTATGTTTTATACACAATTTTATTAACCATAAAATTGATCGCCACCTCTGTTATACTTTTTAAATTTTAATGTCCCTGCAAGGGAACTTAGAAATCAGGAATTATTTAATGTACCGTTCAGAAGAACAAATTTGGAACGCAATACCCCTTTAATTAGAATGCAGATAACTTCTAATAAATATTGTAACGACATTGAAGCATTTTCTACCAAATTCACAACATTCAAGTCGAAATTAAAACAAGCGTTTTTTCGTACATGTATTTTCGAAGAATTCGTCCATTTTTACTCAAAGAGACCTGATAATTGATATTTTTTGTACATGTATTTACTAATATAATTAAGTAACTGACTTTTGTCTGAATTGTATCTTTGTCATTTTTTTTAAATTAGGATTATGCAAAAAACCCAATATTGATATATTGTACCGGGTGGCCAACTAAGAATGACCGCTGGCCATATCTCAGAAACTAGTAATCGTACAGTATCCGGGTACATTTTTTTATGACAAAAGTGCCCAAGAGAAAATGCTGGAATTTATTTTTAAGTTTCGCATTTTGCCGCAAGAGGGCGTAATTGAAAAGTAAATTTTAAAATTTTACATATCTCCGAAAATTTCACATTAAGGTATATTTTTGATAACACCATTAAAAAGCTTGGACAATTATGCATCATTTTGGTCTTATGCTCATTGGCGTACCGACTTTAATAAGAGGGGGGGAAGCTGGTGAAAGTGTAATCAGTTAAATCGCTCTAACTTTTAAACTACTAATCCGATTTTAGCAAACTAAAGACTATTTGAAAGAGAAATGTATGCACTTTCACCAATCGTATTTAGTTGTCCATAATAGTTCTCAAAAAAAATGCTAGAGGGCGCAATTTGCAATAATAACACATTTTTTGATTTTACTCCGAAAAAATAAATCATACGGTATAATTATGATACCATAATCAAAAGGTAGATGAAATTTGCTAGAAAAAAATATTAAAACCGCAGCTCAATATCTTCGTTCGTTTCAGCGTTATCGCCAATAGAATAATTTTTAAAACTAATCAATTATGTATTTTTTAGAAAAAAAGTGGTACGCCACTGATATTTTTCCATGTGGATATTATTTCTGATTAGCATGGTCAATTCTGCATAAAAATGGTCTCTTGAATTTTTCTCCTCAGGCACATCGTTCTTAATTAAAATAATTAAATTAAATTAGCTCTACTATTATTATTAACATTGATAATGCAAAAGTTTCTTTTATAAAAATTGTTGGAAATGACCACCTTCACTTAATAGGCATGCATGAAGCTAATTTAATTTAATTATTTTAATTCAGAACGGTGTGCCTGAGAAGAAAAACGCAAGAGACCATTTTTTTGCAGAATTGACCATGCTAATCATCTACTTTTTATACCGTATGATTTATTTTTTCGGAGTAAAATCAAAATGATTACACTTTCAACAGCTTCCCCCCTCTAATTAAAGTCGGTACGCCAATGAGCATAAGACCAAAATGATGCATAATTGTCCAAGCTTTTTAATGATGTTATCAAAGATATTCCTTAATGTGGAATTTTCGGAGGTATGTAAAATTTTAAAATTTACTTTTCAATTACGCCCTCTTGCGGCAAAATGCGGAACTTAAAAATAAATTCCAGCATTTTCTCTTGGGCACTTTTGTCATAAAAAAATTTACCCGGATGCTGTACGATTGCTAGTTTCTGAGATATGGCCGGCGGTCATTCTTAGTTGACCACCCGGTACACAGCGGAAGCTTATTCTGGAACTCAGTTCTGGAGCCTCCTAAACTTGTATTAAATAAATAAATTATAAATAATGTATTAACTTAACTTAACAACTTAAATATTATAATTCATTTTAGGAACGATATTTTCTTTGGCTTTCTTTTCAAGATTTCTCAAATTGGACGATTCAATTTTGGGAATTATATCATGCTCTACTAAAATTCTGGCTGCAGGAGTTTATGCTTTTGCACCTGGACCTGCTTACTTTTATCTTGGTAAGTGAAAGCTAAATACCTGGCGAACACTTAGTTTTTTTGGGAAGTTCAGATCTATACATTTTGTTGTTTTGCGCTACTGTTGGGAAGTATTTCAATTTTACTATATTATCTTCATTCTAGGTGCATTAGTAGAACTACTGAACGGCACTTCTTTTATAGCCATGAGGGCAATGATAACGAAGCTAGTTCTTCCAGAAGAACTAGGCAAAATAAACTCTTTGTTCGGAGTTGGTGAAGCTATAGTACCATTAATTTATGGTCCTTTGTATAGTAGAATATATGCGAGAACCATTGATATTTTCCCTGGATGTTTTTACTTGGTAGGGGGAGGATTGACAGTACCAGCTTTATTTATTTTCTTGTAAGTAGGTATATTTAAAGGTTAAGGGTAATAATAAGGTTTTAAGGGTCTACCAACTTTTGTATATTTCACATTTGTGCTATTAACTGAAAGATAAATAATTAAAAAATACTTGTAGGCGTTTATTGTTTGTTATCTCACAACACATCAACAGTAAAATTTAATAATAATTAAATAAGTATACATTCGAAATTACTGAATAGGTAAAGGCTCAAATCTAATTTGTCATTACGTAATATATTTTTAACTCATTACTTTTGTTTTAAGAAAATGATGGCCTATTTATACTAACCTATCCAGGGTATTATGGAATTGGACGAAATATACTTAAATGGATGGTTCATTGAGTATCCCAGAAAAACACTCCATATTTTTTTAACCGATCGTCTAAAGAGTTGAGTAAGGGAGGAGCCTAATTTGAATGACGACTAACGTTTCGCCAATTCGCCACCGGTCTTTTAACGTTTCGCTGTTTAACGATTACACTCTGATATAATAAATAATGGCGTCCGCGTTCGGTTGCCGTTTGTTAGTTTTAAAGTATTTAAATGTTTGTGGATAATTTTTAATAACGAGTGTCTTAAAAACATATTATAACGTCTTTTGACACAGTTGTATTTTGTGTTCATATGTTGTAGTAAATCTATATAATCTGTAGTCAGTTCTATAACAGCTTTTTTAATGTGACAAAATATACAGGGTGTTTTTTAATTGAGTGCCGATACTTAAGGTTGTGAATCCTTGGGTGATTTTAAGAAGAAAAGTTAATATTAACATATGTCCTATCGCTCATTCATTTTCATTTCAACAAAATATCGAAAGCAATCTCAATGAACCGAAGAAAAAAATTGTTTTTTTGTTTTTATTTTTTTATGCAAAAAGGGTGCATCACACGAAAGTAAGTCTATGGACCAAATCGGCTCCAAAATAAATGAGGATTTTAAATATAAGTTTGGCTTTTAGAAAAATCAGTTGCGTACCATTTATTTCTTTAAAAATATTCAGTTCAAACCCCGTACGGACGTCACTGGTAAAAATTAAAAAACAATCTTTTAAGTCAAAAAATGCTCCTTAATGATTAAGAGGTGTGTACAAAATTTCATAAAAATATCTAAGAGTGATATAATAATTATGATAAAAAGTTATATTTTTTAAAAAATGTTAACACCCTGTAGCTCAAAAATGAAGAGCTTTAGGACATACATTAATATTATATTTTCTTCTTAAAATCACCCAAGGATTCACAACCTTAAGTATCGGCACTCAATTAAAAAACACCCTGTATATTTTGTCACATTAAAAAAGCTGTTTTTCGTTGCAATGGCAGCCATAAAAGGGAAATTTAATTTGTAAATAAGAAGACATAAAAGTCATGTCAGCAAAATTGTTTCCCCAAACACCTACCAAAACAGTAAATTACTCTATACGAACACTTTTTTTTTAGCTGGTTGTACTTAGAACATAAAAAGGACCTACAAGAAACTGAAACGCCCAAAGCACAAGGAGTAACGCTTTTAGATCATAGGGAACAAGCAGATGCTCAACACATTAGTCCTACTAGAGACCTTGGTTTGACAAAATCATTGACAGTAGAAGAACAAAATTATTTAAGAAAATCGAATAATGATGACATCTCAGAGAAAGACGGGAAACCATTATTATCATGAACATAACTTTTTTAATACAATAGGAATAGTTTTATATACACCACACACACAACCATCCGGTGTGAAAAACACATTTTTGTGTAACTATCTTTGCCATGGGAGTAACATGGGGGAGACTGCAGGGCCGTTCCAAGGGTATTTGCGCCCGGGTGCGAGAATAATTTTACCGCTTCCAAAACCCAACCCAACCCAACCCTCCTCCTCCCAAAGTTGATAATAAAAAAGTTGAAATAACTGTAAGTTAAAAAAAACAAAATTGTAAAAACAAGCACAGTTTATTTAATATAATATATTTTTACAACTTATTTGTAATGTAATGTAATAAATAAATAAATACCTACATACAGAACAAGATGCTAACATTATCTACTAATAAGTTATACAGTAAAGTTTGCTTTTCTAGCCTTTTTTAATGCAAATGTCTTAACAATGTTAGACACATCTATATTTTCTGAAAGAATAATATTTATGTATTATGTTAATTTATTAATAAATAAATTTTCCCTTTTTATAGGGCGGCAATCCGTTAGGGCGGCTTGCACCGCCCCCTCGACTTGCCGCCCGGGTGCCCCACACCCCCTGCACCAGGGCCGTTCCGACCTGGGGGAGAGCATATGGCGATGCCGCCATATGCCACGCCTCCTAACCACGACAAAGTTTACCCATTTGGGAGAAATAGATCATCGACGCAGTTTCAACACATGTGATACACACAGCCCCGGCAAAAAGGCAATTGCCCTATAGTCTATTTCAGAAAGGTGTAGAGTAATAAAAGCTCATTAGGTATACAAAGGGACTACAGAGTAACCCAACAAATATTTTAGCCACTTTCATAAGTTCGCATTGATTTCATTGCAAAATTCTTTATTTTCATTAAGTGCAGGTAGTACCCGGGTTTGGGTCAATTTATGGGCTTTTTCCTATTGTTATCCATTCACAAACACTGACAAAGGCGTGTATTATGTACATAGTATTAGGTGTACACTTATTTTTTATTCAACATAAAAAAAATACAAAATACAATACAATATAAAAAAGTATAACATTCCTCGTCATCTGAGGAACCGTCATCTCCTCTTGACGTTATAATCAACGGGTTGACGGTCCGATCGATCAGGTGGTCAAAATCTCACATTTTCTCCTCTTTTAATAACATGATGGACTGCTTTTCGCCAGTTCTCTGGTGTCACTTCCTTAATGGTTTGATCAAACAATAGCTTAGCGTCTTTCATTTTGAATGTCGTGTTGTGTCTTGCTACAAATCTTTTCACTTACGCCCATATAAGTTCTATAAGCTTTAGTTCGCATGTTTTTTAGCTATATCTTCCACGGCATATTTCATAAAACGATGTTTGTGTAAATTTGCTATAGCTAATACCTAGTTACTTCTTTATCAAATTATCTCATTTTTTTTTATTTGGTTAGTTTTCATAAATAATTTAATGCACAAAATTTACCTGCGCCTATGGCCGACACCGAAATTGAGTCGAACTGGACGGAATTTCCCATTTTATTACTCTACACCTTTCTGAAATAGACCATAGACATCAGTTGGTATGTGTTTACATAATATAGTATTGTATTAATCAAGATTCAGGCAGCTGCTATTATTACCCGAGTGTCGAGTTTAAATCACGAGGAGCGAAGCGACGAGGGATTTTAGACGCGAGGGCTACAATATTATAGCTGTCTAAACCATGGTTAATATAATTTTTTTCCACTACTTACACATTTCTCAAAACGAAAATTTAAAATAAATTATTTTGGAAAAAGAAAGTAAAAATTTAATAATGTGAAATTTTTAAATAAATTATTTCAATATACATTAAATTAAATATGAATAAAATAAAACCTAATGCTCTTATTGACTTACCAAGAATTTTATTTTATTTATGATGTTTTAATTGTAAAATTAACGCCGTTTATTATATAGGCACAGATCGAGAAACGTGTTGGTGGCGCAGGAATATGGGGATGACCATCGTCCCCACTAGAAAAGTTCTAGTCGCATTTCATTGGTCAAGTAATCAAAAATGAACCTTCGGTATAACCACTTTAAGAATTAATTAGCCTGCAGAAACGGACCCACTATACCCGGTAAAAATAATAATACCTACTTTTAGTTCATGCGTTGACCTAGATTTCGGTTCCTATTGAAAATTAATTAAAATTTTAATGTTTTTTTTTGCGAATTATAGTTTTCTTTCCGATGCAACAGAAAATTACTGAAAACAACGTAGTAAAGGCGGTAGATACGCAACTGTCAACCTAAATCAATGGTTTATTATAGTAGATTTTTCAGATACAAGATTTGCTGCTCTCATTCAAATTTTGGTGGGATTTCTTTAGAAACACTGATATTATGTCATGTCGGTTAAAAAGTTGAAGCAAAGTTTCTCAGTTGGTTAAAAATTTGAGTTTTTTTTGAGGCAACGAAATAATTCTCATATCAATGTGCCCACAAAGTAAGTGCTGCAAAAATTACATAATTGAAATTAGAAAACTTAGACTAGACTTAGAAAACTGTAAAATATCGGTGGCTCCATATTTTTATTTTCTAAATATAAGTGTCTTTTAAAACGTGAAAATGTGTTTTTATGACTTCTGTCACTCTCTCTACTACAAGAATAAACATTTGGAAATTAAAAATGACGGTAACTCTATCACATTTGTTACAAATTATACTGCAAGATTCAAAAATGTGCCAATTTTCTGCTAGAACTACCAGTTTACAGCTATGCCCCTCCTTTATGGCATGTATCCAGAAGCAACCAGAGGTTAGTAATGAACTCGTTAATGAAGCAACAATTATTATTCCTCCCTTTGAGACTTATTGAACCCTAGGAATAGTACCTACTTTGTAATCTACCCCGTTAGCGCCAACCTGATAATCCGCTTAAATAAAGTAATTTTGACCAAAGGTAGAGAAAATCGATTTCTAAGGTCAATAATCGGTCAATAATGACCGTTTTAAAGGTTAGTAGTTACTAGAATAAGTACAGATTAAGGCAACGATATTATTGGATATAAACAGCCAACTATATACTGCATAATATTTTGCCACTAACCCCCCCCCCCCCCCCCCCCCCCCGAGCAATATATTCATCTCCTGGTAAGTCTATACCAGCCAGAAATAATTTCTATGGAAACGATTGTCTCCATAATGGTTTATTTGAAAATTATCCTGCTGGTAATATTATACTACGACTACGAGATATCATCATCATGATCGCTTTTTAACTGATGCTCACTGTTGATGCTTGCTTATCCCTCGGCATATAATAGGAGGGATGAGTTTTATATGAGGAGGGATGAGTTAAAAGTAACATTTCTATATAGTTCTAGAGGTGGGCAATCCTGGTCTATTTTGGGTCATCGAATTAGGATCAGTGCAAAGAGCCGACTCACTGAACCAGGTCCCGGATCCGTCCACTCCATGAATCACAACGCAAATCTGTCTTTCGGCTCGCTCCTTCTCGGTCATATCCAACCCGGGAAGATATCCATGTAATATATAGTGGAATCAAATATACACCATTTCCAGTTCAACTTTCTTATTATTATACCTTTTTCCATATCAACCGACTAGTTCAAAGACCGAATCGCGTTTGTGTTTCCCTATTTCAAAAGGTGGCTTCAATAGTAAACACAAGTATTATGGGGAATCGCTTATTTCATGCTAATCCGATCGCATCATACCCAGATCACATCGCATCTGTTATTTCAGAAGCTAGATCAGTCCTACTATTTCTTATAAGTTCCGACTCATTGATGAATCGGCTTAGATCCGATATGATCTACCCATAAAGATTTTTTTTATTACTATGATTTTATAGATATTTAAAAATCATATTTAAGTAGGCAATATTTTCTTCACGCCATTTTTTTATAATATAAAGAATAATATTTTACATTTATCGCGATTTCATCGACATATTATCGTATTAACGAAGTCTACAAAAAATATTGTAAAAAAATAATAAAAACTTTATTTTTAGCTTCCGGCGGAGTTGATTTTAAAGGAACTTTTGACAGAATATGGGAAAATCACCTGACAGAGTTGGTAGAGTGCAGAAAATGTGGTAGAAAATTTTTCCCAGATCGCATTGAAACACACAAAGAAGCCTGCATTGGTCTGAAAGTTATTGCTGGAAAGAAAAAAAACACAAATGTATTTAAATAATAATCCCTAATTCATAATAAAAAATATCCGATTTATATAAAACTATTAAAAAACAACTTCCATTAATTTTTATCCGCGATTTGAGTGTATCCAGGAAATGAGATTCTGGTCAAAAAAAAATTGGTGACAATTTTAAATTTTACGTTTGCCGCTGGGCCGGCTGACTCATGGTTAGTCCTCACGGGCGGGAAACGCCGACATGGTGGAATGGACTTAAAATTGGTCAAACGTGAGCTAATTGATAGAATTATCTGTGTAAGGTCCGCTAGATCCAACTCCTGGTAACTTTACCAACAAGATAATTTACAAAGAAACCATATTAGGCCATCCAACGATGTGTCAGGAGGCTGGATGGAAAATATTGTTTTGTAATTGATGCATGTAACCATGAAAATAATATTGCTAGTGGAATTTAACGAGTGACTCAATGCTTTTTGCCATCCAACCGCCATATTGAATCACGTGGTTTGGATTCCCTAATTGTTGAGCCAATTGTTTCTATGCAAATTGTCTGGCCGGTAAAGTTACCAAGAGATGGATCTAGCGGACCTGAGGCCCATTAAATATTATTCATCTCCTATAGTAACTTTACCAGCCAGATAATTTCTATGGAAACAATTGTGTCAATGGTTTCTTTGGAATAACCCTGCTGGTAAAGTTACCAGAAGGGATAGCGGGCCATAGAATTAATGACAATTAGCTAAACTTTGACTAATTACATCTATAGTAGGTGTTCCACGCGCTATATCTGCGTTTTCCGCCCGTGCGAATTCACTGTTACGGCTTTGGCTTTCTGCGCTAATGATGAATACACACAAGCAGAAAAGACCTAGTGGAACCCATATTATATGGATATGCTTTTTGGTCAAAAATCAGTTGATTGTCATTGATTCAGTCAATCACATCCAGGATACACCCATGGTCGCAGAGCCCTAGCAGCTGAGGGAATCCAAACGAATGGAACTGAACTCAATCACATCCATAAATAGGTTTCTACAATGTCGGCGTTTTTGGCGGTGCGGATCGATCCGTGGTAAGTATGGGATAGTAAAAGACAATAAATCTGTCTTTGTCTTCTCGGACATCGTAGACGACCATAATACAAACCAATCCTTTAAATTCATTGTTGTTTTTCTGTGATGTACAATTACATAGATCCAAGTACGTATCATCGCGTTTAATAAAAACTAGGACAATAAACTTAAATCTCCTGGCCTATAAGGAAAATGTAAGTAGGGGAGAGTTTGGAACACTGGCCACCCAGGAACAGTGGCCACCTGCCCGCTATTTTCTTTTGAAACATTATCTGGTGCTGCCATCTAGTATAAAAGTAGCGTATCAAGCACAGACTACATCGACGAAGTTATCTGTAATAATGTCATATTTTTCCCCTTCAAATATATCTAACCTAATATTTTAGTGTGTAAAGTAAATTACAGCAAGGCAGTGAAATTGTCGTTAGTGACTAAACAAATATATATAAAAATAAACTAGGACTGGTGACTTAAACCTACATCATGTAAGTATTTATTGGTATAAAAATTATTTTATTGCATGGAGAATTTTTTCTGTTTGATAGTTTTTCTCAAAAACATGTGATTGTTGGTACAGTGGCCATGTTAAATGTAGGTACAGTGGCCACTACTTAATTAGGTTAATAAGTGGTGGCCACTGTACCTCAGTTTGAAAAAATATATAGTACAATTTTGACGTCTTATATTTTCTTTTATTTCAGAGTTTTCTTAAAAGAATGCCTCGCCGAAAAAAAAACAAATGTTAAAATTGGAAAAACTACATCCGAAAGCATCCGAAATACAATTTCTGATGTGCTTAATGGTGGGTTATCAGCTAAAGCCGCGGCTATTAAACACAACATTCCCCGTACTACACTTAGGCGGTATTTGAAAAAATGCAAGGATAACGCAGACCAAATTAACTGGAACTCGCCATTTTTGAAGGGGACACCAAGACTGACTCCTAATTACAGAATTAGTCAAATATTTTCTTGTGAAGAAGACGTTCTCAGTGAATATTTCCAAACCATGACCAAACTTCATCATGGTATGACTCCAAAATGTGCTCGAAAGTTGGCGTATTATTTGGCAGTTGCAAATAGAAAAAAAATACCTGCCTCGTGGGAAGAAAATAGTACCGCCGGAAGGTTATGGTTCAACGGTTTTATGAAAAGACGAAAAGAACTGTCCGTAAGGTCAGCAGAAGCCACATCTTTAGGAAGAGCGATGGGGTTCAATAAACCAGTAGTGCAACATTTTTTTGATAATATCCGTCAAAGACCTCTCAAAGTGGGTGGCACTACTAGATCAGCAAATCTATTTTCTTTTTCCATAAGTTTATCCATGTACAATATCTGGTAACCTGCTTGAAAATACTTAAATTTATTATTTTAGTTGCAATATAAATATGCTTGAGTTGCTTTTTGGTTACAAGTACCTAGGTACTACTTATAATTATTATAATTAAAATATTATTATAATTAAATATTATTCTGTCTAAGTTGTTTTCTATATCCCTATTTCTCAAAGGAACTGTACCTACCATTATGGTGGCCAATGTACCATACTACAGTGGCCACTGTACCACTGTTGTTGGTACAGTGGCCACTTTGTAACATGTTTTTGCAATGAAAATATTATCGTTAGTTTTTGTTTTTTCAGTCCCATAATCTGGTAATATCAGAGGAGATGACGCCTCTATATTCTATTGATATAAGAGTTAATAAAAAGTGAAAAATCTGGTTTATTTGATTGGTTTTGCAAAATGGTGGCCACTGTTCCAGACTCTCCCCTACCTAACTGCCGTTTTAAAAGGGTCGTTTCGTCAATAATTAATTGATTGGGTATCTTCATCGAGTTGAAATCTTTGTCGTCCTAAACCTTCCTTTTTAAATCCAAATTCCCTAATTTTCGCTTTAGCCAATAGGCCGTATTTTTGTGAACAATAGGCACTTCTTTTACTATTTATCTTACTGCGATCCCATCGCGCATTCATGTGGTTATTATGGCATTTCGTTCTTTATGTAAAGTTTTACAGTAAATTTTTTGACAATTTGCCAAGAGGACCAAGTCAAATTCTTATAGACCAAAGAGTTCCAATTAAAATTTTTATGTCCCAGTTTCAATTTAACGCGATGGTATACCGACACACACGACAATCCAATCATTTCTCTGTGTTACCAAGTATAGCGACAACCTATCATTCCTCTGTGGTTAGGAATTTATTCAATGTTGCCAATGTAGGAAACTATTAAGTTCATTCTTCTAGTTATTTATTAGCTTGTGTGTGATGTTAGACAAACCTCGTCGAAGTTGAGACGTGCACAATCTTAGATAAGGAAAGAGAGTGCACAATGATTGTCATTCTTAACGGGGAAAGATTGTCTTTAGTGTCAACTCTTGGCAGTCTACCGCTCTTCGCAACCCGCCAAATAAACCCTTTTTTCTTCTGTGTCACCCGCCAGAGGGTAGCGCAATACGACCTGATATACCCTTTTTTTCTTCTGTGGCGCAATAAGCAATATTTATTCCATAACGCAGGAATTTATGAATATTTTCATACTAAATTCTAAATTCAAGATTGCACAACAATATGAAAGACTCAAGTATAGTGTTTACTTCTTTTAATCAGTTAATAATCCTAGTATTCCTAGAATTATTTGGCAGTAAGGAATTTATACAATATTCTCAGACTCAACATTATTTTATTCATCAATAAATATGTGCGAACCGGTTTATTTCAATCCCTTAGATAAAAGGGTGAGTGTAAACATAAATACTAGTCTCATTTGATAGGGATTACCACAGAAGTATATAGAGAATAAGTCGAATCTTTCTGGAAAGAACCAAATTGTTAATGTGGGGAAAAAAATCGGATAAATGTAAGATAGAGGCGGGTGTGCCACAGGGTTCAGTACTGGGTCCTATCATATTTTTAATTTACATTAATGACATGTTGTCTTTAAGCCTTAGAGATAAATTTACTGTATTTGCCGACGATACCACTATAAATACTGTGGAATGCTAGGAACTCGGAAGACTGAACAACCATGATATCTGACGATGTTGAGCGAGTTAAAAGCTGGTGTGATGTTTACTCTCTCACTTTTAATGTTTCAAAGACTAATATAATAAATTTTAACTGCTGTTGGTGACGTCTCCCCAAATAATTCCTTAGTATCTAACTGTTGCAACTGTTCCTTGGTGTAAATATAGATAGTGACCTGACATTTAAGTATCATTTTACAAACGTGTCTAGTAAAATATCTTCGGGGTATTTTGCATTGAGGGTGATATCGAGGGAATTACATGTAAATACAATCCGATCGGTATATTTAGCTCTTATTAAATCTCATTTAAGATATGGTGTCTGTTTCTGGGGGAACTCCAGTCAGTATCTCTTAAATTCAGTCTTTGTACTTCAAAAGCGAGCTGTGAGATATGTATGCAGGGCACAAGCAAGAGAACCGTGTAGGCCATTATTTAGACGACACAAAATATTAACGCGTACTTGTATTTACATTTTGGAGACGGCCTGCCTAATATATAAAAAACTTAAGAGCCAAGATAGTTTAAGGGTATATCACTATGGCATGAGACAAGTGGAAGTTTTGCAGTTGCCCATACCCCATACTTCTCTGGTAAAAAATGCCATCTTTTATACTGGCAAAAAAGTATTTAACCACTTACCAGCTCCCATCAGATCTTTGAGAACCTCTAAAAGATTCAAATCGGCTGTGAAAGGGCTTTTGCTAGAAAAAGCCTACCATACCGTTTTTTAATGTCAAAGTCAAAAAATCCTTTATTGTTTAAAGAATAATAAAATTCTTGTTAACAAAGGTCATGAATAAAAATGAGTAACCTTAAAGTACATCCATATGCATGCCTATACACTTAATATTAAAATAATACACACAGATTATCGTATCACTGATGGATCATTAAAAAATTCATCCAAAGTGTAGTAAGCTTTTTCAGTTAAGAAACACTTAGTTAGTTTCTTAAACTTTTCAAAATTTTGTTGCCTTCTTAAAGCAAGCGGAAGATGATTAAATATTTTCTTACCACCATATATAAAAGATTTTCTAATTTGTTCTGAATGAGGTATAGGTAAGCTTAAAAAAAAAAGATTGACGCGTATTATAATAAGAAGGCAACAACAGCTCACTTTTATATTTTTTATATACAAGACAGGCAGTCTCTAAAATAAAGATAGAGCAAAGAGTCAATATTGCATGCCTTATAAATAGTGGGCGACAAGAATCCCTAATTTTAGCACTGCACATGTATCTTATTGCTCTCTTTTGCAGAACAAACACCGTGTTAAATAAATATTGGGTACATGATCCCCAAAAACAGATTCCATAACGAAGATGGGACTCTATCAAAGCATAGTAAGAGCTTTTTGCCACAGAAAAATTTAAGTTATTTGATATCACCCTTAGAGCATAACAGTTTGAAGAAATTTTATTACACAAACTGATGATATGAGTTTCAAACTTAGGAGAGCTGTCTATTGATAATCCCAAAAACTTATTCACAGAGAGCACTGAAATCTTTTCATCCTCCATAAAAATATCCTCCATAATACATTTAAAATTCAACACATTTGTCTTTGCTATATTAAAGGATAACAGATAAGCATCACACCACTTTCTCATCCTGTCCAAGTCGTTACTAATTTCTACTTTAAGTTTATCAACGTCTGTTCCGTGCCAAAGAATGGTAGTGTCATCAGCGAAAATAGTGAATTTTCCAAATATTGGCAAATGAGGCAAGTCATTGATATAAACTATAAAGAGAGGGGGGCCCAAGACTGAACCCTGTGGAATACCCGAGTCAGTGCTAAGCTCACTAGAACTATTATTTTGAAAGGTGACTGTCTGATCGTTTTTTATTGTTTTGTATCCCTTTACCATAAACTATTAGTTCTAACTGAGCTTTATCTTTTTCAAGCTTTGACTGTTGTACTGGTTTTTGTGTTGTTAATTTTGTATAACGGTTGTATGTTTCATGTTATATATTTTATTTCGGTCAAATCGTACTTACTTAATTACTTTGTCAGCAAGAATGTAATCTTTGGACAATAAAGGATTTTAAAGTAAAAAAAATAAAGAACAAATAAATAAACAGTCAATGAGGTATTCCTTAAAAATTCTTAGAACCCAATTATAGTTTCAGTCTCCTTTAACACAAATTATTTTTATTTGTATCTTCCATTTTGTAATTTTTTTTTGTGTTTTTAAGTTATGAAATTTTTTTTCTAGGTAAAATTTACAGTAGATGATATCCGTGGCATGATGGACAAGAAGCGGAACATCCGTAACATGTCCGTCATTGCCCATGTAGACCATGGAAAATCAACTCTTACCGACTTACTGTTATCAAAAGCTGGTATTATTGCTGTTGAGAAGGCTGAAGAAACTCGTTTCACTGATACCGGAAAAGATGTATGTGAGAGATGTATCACCATTAAGTCAACGTAAGTAGAATACAAATTTGATAATATAAGTAAATCAAATTACACAATTAGGTGTCAAGGACTTTTTATTTGTTATTAATATTGTTTATATTTTTATTTTTTTTATTTATTTCAATTCATCAAATAGAATGTAGATTTTGCTATGTTATTCATTATTACACAACAGTATGAAAAATATATTCAAGTATAATGTTTGCTCCTTTTTAATTGTTTACAAGCTCTACTTTCTTAGAATGATTTGAGTATTTTTATGAAATAGTTTTTTCTAGTAAATCAATATAAAAGTATTTTCAAATAATACTACACAAAAAGTATGAACAATCAGTAATGCTTAGTAAAAATTAATGTATACGAATGTGGAGAAGACTCTCAAGATGCTCTTTTATGTAAACATTGAGTCATTTCTACTCCTTTTTTTTGATTAATCCATTAATACACTATTGGGGTAGACATAAATAAATAAATGTTTATTAACGGACTTGCCATTTGTAAATTTACAAAAATAATATTTATACTAAAACTTGAATCAGCGAAATAGCTGCTGCAACAAACAACACAAGAACAAGCATTAAAGAACTACTCTTTTTAAATTTAACTTATTCATACATTTAAGTGTAAGGTTGAAAAAAACTATGTTTGCAGGCAGTTCATTTGCTTTTCTACAAAATCGAGAAATTGGGCTGTGATAGATATAATTAACCCTATCATAATCAATACCAGACAGATTAGTTTGTCTGGTTACCCTTGCTGGTACGTGAAAATGTTTTAGTTGTAGTAAACTAGAAGAATCAATCAAACCATTAATAATTTTATATAAGGTACAAAGATCGAAATATGATCTGCGGTCTTCAAGCATTGAAAGACCAATCGATATATGTAAATCATTATAATTGATTAGTTCAAATGATATTAAAATTTGTAGGCAATATGTCTAATAAATGATTGGTGTAAGAAGCCCAAACCTGACTAGCATATTCAATTGTGGTGCGCACCACCACACAAAAGACATATTTTGTAGCATAAATATTATTAAAATCTTTAAGTGTTCTGATAACAAATCCCAAGATCTTAAAGGCTTTGTTTGAAATATATTCAATGTGCTAAATAAAAGAAAGTTCTTGATCCATTATGACGCCTAAATCTCTAAAGGTAGTTACTCTTTCAATTAAATTGTTATTTAAGTTATAGGTGTAGGGTAGGTGACAGAATGTTTTATCCTATAAAAACTTATTATTTTACATTTAGAAGGGTTTAAATGTAGATCATTAATAATAATAATAATAATAATTTATTGATAATAGCATGTGCTAACAACATTACAATAAATAGGTACATATGATACAATACAGTGAACGTAATATACGATTAAACAAACCCATAGCCTGGGTTCTAACAAAATTAATACAAGTTAACATAAAGTCTTACAGTAAAAATATTATAGTAAATGTTTTGCAAACACAGAATTTCCTTTTTTACCTACATATCACTTTTACAAAACTGTCTGCATTTTCTGACAAATATTTTTACATTTTTTGCCTTCTTAACGTCATTGGGTAAGCTATTATATTGTACAAGTCCATTGTGGAAAACATCATTTTGACTATAACAATTTGGGGCCGTGTGCACGTAGAAGTCGTCTCTAGATCTTGTGTGATAATCATGCACATCCGATATACATTGTGTATTTTTTAATAAATGTTCTGGATATAAACTGTGTTTTATTTTGTATATAAAGGTCATTGTATTTAAGAATATGACTTGTGAAACACTTAATAACTCTGTCATTTCTAACATGGTTTTCACACTGGTAAGCCTATTACATCCCAAAATATGTCGCAAAGCTTGATTTTGTTTTCGCTGTAGTGTCTCCTTCTCGCTGTTATTAATTAAAAATAATATTGAGGTGCAATAATTGAAATGCGGCAGGATAATTGCTTTATAGATTATTTGTTTTGTCCATTCGCTAAGGTAAGAACTCATTCGTCCAAGAAGATATATTTTTTTTGACACTTTTTTGGATATATATTCTGCATGCTTGGAAAACGTTAAATTCTCATCCACCATGACACCTAGGTATTTAAATTGTTCCACTTGTTGTATATGTACATTATTTACAAAAATTCCACCATGTGACTTTGTGGGAATAGCATTAAATCTACTTTTTATAAGCATAAATTTTGTCTTTTCTATATTCAATCTTAGTCCATTTTGGTTTAGCCATTTATACAATCCTACAAGTTCCTCGTTCATAATATCCACAATCATATCTACATCTTCACCTATGAAATATAACAAGGTATCATCTGCAAAAAGCTGAATATTGCAATTTTTTATACTCTTAATAATATCATTTATGTACACTATAAACAAATTGGGGCCAAGGATAGTTCCCTGAGGTACACCAAATCCATTCTCTCGTGGCATCGATGTATTGTTCATGTATTTTGTCTCCTGCGTACGATTTTCTAAATATTTTTCAAACCACTTAAGCACACTATTACGCAAACCGTATTTTTTTAATTTTTCCAAGAGTAACTTACGGTCTATAGTTTCAAATGCTCTCTGGAAGTCCAAGAACACTACACCGATCACCTTTTTTTGTCTTAGAGCACTCTTCCAGTTTATTAATACAGTTTGTAATGCACATTCACAAGAATTTCCCTTTCGGAATCCCGCTTGATATTTGCTCAGAAGATTGTTTTTTTCAAAATAATCTATGAATTGTTTATTTACCACTTTTTCAAGAAGTTTTTCGTACACTGGAACCATGTTTATTGGTCTATATTCTTCACATTTATTTGTATTAGCTTTTTTTTCTATGGGAATTATGGTAGATTTTTTCCACTTTTCAGGAAAAGTGCCATGTTCTAGGCTGGTATTGATTAGTTGCAAAAATATGTCTCCAATTACCTCAAACGAAGCTTGCAATATCCTTGTATACCATCAACACTACTTTTTTTCTTTTTAAGGGTCTTCACTACCTCTTTCAACTCACCTAATGACAGGGGTTTAAAATTGTTCATTGTTTGGTCGTAGGGTCCTATTTTTTGTACTATTTCTTGAATATCTTCTTTATCAATGTTATTTGTTATTTTCTCAATACTCTGTATAAAATATTCTTTGAATTTATTGGCAATTACATTGGCATTTGTCTCGGGGGTATTATTAAAATAAATATCTGTTTGTCTATTACTGCTCTTGCCACCGACTAATTTTTTTATTGTTTTCCATAGTTCTGTTGAGTCATTTTGGTTTCTGTCTATATTTTCATTGTAATAATATATTTTTTGTTGTCTTATCATATTCACCACCCTGTTTCTCTGTATCCTGTACTGATTGAAGTCCTCATTATTCTTTGTGATAATTGCTCTTTTATATAATTGGTCTCGTTCTTTAATATTTTGTTCTATTTCATGTGTCCACCATTTTTTATTTAACCACTTACTCGGAAGGATTTCTTCCTTGATTGGTGCATGTCTATTCAGTGTACATGTTAATGTATGAACCAATTGGTTAGCCAAAATATCTATGTTAGTAGAATTTCTGTCCCATACTGTCTCCATTAAGTCTATTTGAAACTTCCTTTCATCAAAGTTTTTATAGTCTCTATATATTTTTACCGTTTCACATTGGTCCTTAAGCTGTAACAGTTGTGCTGTAATAATACAGTGGTCTGTAATTTTTGGTGTTAAATGAACTTGAGGTAGAAGATGTTTGTCATTTGTAATAAGTAAGTCTATGATTGTTGATGTATTGTTGGTAACTCTAGTAAAGTTGTTAATATTTTGATGTAAACCATTTTCAGATATTATTCTTTTCATTTTATTTGAGTAGTACGTGTTTTTTGACATATCGATATTATAGTCACCTACGCAAATTATTGTTCCTTCATGTGAACCATATTCTTCGAAAAATTATATTTTTTGTTTTTGACTATTATTTAGTCTCCTGTAATCCATAGTTCTTCTGATATTGATTCTTGTAGTAGTATTTTTGCCTTTATATTATCCATTACATATATAGTATTAAAATTACACCATATAATGAATCGATCAAGATCAATCTGTAGTTCCATGCAATCAGCAAGGGATAATATAATCTTGTAAATTTTCAAGTCATCAGCATATAATATTATGATAACTATTTTTGATGCATACTGTTAAATAAAAATTGGGATAAATATGCACTGTGGAACACCCGACAACACAGAATTTCAGGAGAAAGATAGTTTTTAATTTTTAGTACTTGCCTTCTATCTGTGAGGTAGCTTTTGAGCCATTTTAAGAGAGTTCCCTAAATATCCAGGCCCGATTAAATCATTTTATTTAAATCGTCGCAACCCTGCATGTACCTGCATTGTATAATTTTTTATGTGGATATCAATAACTGAAAATTAACAGCATATTTTGATTTCACCATATTCGAGTGTTTTCAGTGTGTAGAATAGATTATCAATAAAATTTCAAGTAAAATTATTGGAATGATGAAAAATGCTAACCAATGATACTCAATGATTATTTTTGATTAGTCTTTCTGAACTTTTAATACAATAAGAAAACTGAAATTTATTTGGATTAGAACTTACAATAAAATTATTTTTGTTTTAGAGCCATTTCCATGTTCTTTGCCCTTGAAGACAAAGATCTTCTTTTCATCACCAGCCCTGACCAACGTGAAAAAGACGAAAAAGGTTTCTTGATCAACTTGATTGACTCTCCCGGACACGTTGACTTCTCATCTGAAGTAACAGCTGCTCTACGTGTAACTGATGGAGCTCTTGTAGTAGTAGATTGTATATCAGGTGTGTTTATTAAGACATTTCCTCCTTTAGTTTAATTATAGGGAACTTGATTTACAGATACACATCAATTGAATAAAATCTTACAGATAATATGAACTAATGTAAGCTCAGTCTTATTTAGAAATTTAGTATTTATAGATTCTTAGAATTTACTTAGTGTTGTAGGGTTTATCTTATCAACCTTTTGAATATACTATACAATGGAGAATTCTTATAGAAGATATTTTCAGAAAAAGCTAAATAAAATATTTTTATGTGTATTCTCCATGGGACTAAGCAAGTAAATCGGAATTGTCCACACTAATAAAAGACCAAACATTTTGTTATCTGTGTCCTAAACTATATATCGCCTTCCCGGTGGAATATCGGCCTAATTGCAAATTCTGAAGTTTTGAGAAAATAACGTTTTAATATTTTTTTTTATGCAACCATGGTAAATAAAACCTTATAAAAAAGCACAATTTTTTTTATAATTAAACTATTATATTGAAAATATTACTTACATCTTAGGCTGTTGAATCAATTCCACAATTTTTGTAAAACCTATATTTTATCCCCCTTTTTTTCGACCTCCCCTTCCAGTTACGTCGTTGTTCCACTCAAATCTATTTTTAAGTTATAATTGTGACAACTTTCTTTCTCCAAATTTAAGTAAAAAAATATTGCTTTACAGTATTTCGGAATAAACGATGCAGTTTTAAGTAAATAAATTCAAAGACATGATTACCCAACCGATTTACTAATAAAAAACACATGCAACAACTAAAAAACTAACATATTTATTGAATGAAAAAATGCAAAAAGAAGGAAAAAAACATGTTATAATAATTATTATTCTATTAGAAAATTAATATATTATATATTTCTATTTTTAAACTACTATGGAACTGGAACAAAAATAGGTACTTGAACTAGGCTATTAAAAACGGTTCATAATATTTTGGGATGATATTAGATCGAAAGAGAGTTTGGAAGCCAATTCCTTTATTGTCGGCAATTGGAATTTGTGCATTGTAAGCAGGTTTTTTTAAGGATATCATTATTTATATTTTTTGCTCCAGATCGTCTTGATCCACTATTTCTGCTTTTCGCTTGCTTCTATTCCGCTGAATCTGAAAACTGATCTGTTTGATTCTATGAGTTTTTTTACAGGGTCTTAAATAACTGGGGTTTGCTGGATAATTGAATGGTCTGAAACATGAGCGAGCGGGTCTGAAAATTCTTCCTGAGGTACATTGTTTGGCTCCTTTTTTGAGACATCTGCGGTATGACCCAAAAAAATGTAGGAATAAAAATAACACATAATGGGTAAAGAGATATTTTTATGATTATTTCTTTTCTTTTTTAATTAAGTATCTAATTTTGTGATACACATTTTGAAATTATTTTCATCACACTTCCAGTATCTAATTGACTTAATTTAAATATAAGTTATTATTAAAATAGGAATACATACCTGATGAAATCGAACCTATGGTTACCAAATGTACCATCAATTTTGATTGCCTTCTTATTATTTTTACATTAGCTTCCTAAACTACAAAAAAAAATACTGAAACAGCCCTACCCTATTTATTTAAAGATGTCTCAATTGAATATTATTTCAGAATAAGTGTCACATACAGAACCAACATCGTCACAAAAGACAATTAGGTCATTGCGAAAGACAAATATTTCGGAGCAACAATGACGCAACAGACATTTACGACATTGTTTTACTAGATTTTGTTAAAAGTACAAACGATATCGAATCAATAAAGACTTACCTATTAATTAGGTCGTTTTAGAACCAAAACCGTTATGATCGCTCTGAACGCCGAATCGCAATTGAACATTTATGTCGTCTTTTCGCCGGCGCCAATTAGAAAAACGCGGGAATGCAACAACGACGCAAGCGGTTTTACGCGGCCACTTTTTGTACTATAATTATGACATTGTTTGACCAGAGAGAGTGGTACTTTTTGATACTTATGACGAAATAACTAAAAAAACTGAAAATTTGCACTTAGGTCGATGTTCCACCGGGAAGGCGATATATGCAACCAAAAATTTATAATTGTAACAAGACAAAGCACCATTTTAATAGTTGTAAAGTGGTATGTAGCACACATACAACTTAAAATATTTGTTAAATTGATGTTTGTTTCATTCAATCAATTAATAATTTGTTTTAAAAATACAAACTTTCGTCTATAGTCTAAGAGCCTGTCCATGTACCGGATGACCTTAGGCCAGGTTTGGCACATTATGCTCACCCTGTTTAATTCTCACACCCACTCGTTAATCATAGTTCCTTGAACTAGTTTATTATACTCTTAAGTTTTTATGAGTTGTTATCCTTTTTAAGTGTTTTCTAATGATATAAAACATTTTTCTTTGGAGTTGACATGCAAATACAATTTTTAGTATTTAAATCAAACTTCTTCATTGCACACGTCTCGGTCATGCTGTTCAGGTTCCCCTGCAAATGATGGTCATCATTTTCATCTAATGTCTTTAAAAATATTTATTCAATTCTGTGGAAAATTCAAATTTTTGATCTGATTTCAAAATAGAAAGTTTAGATGGAGACAATTAGCATAAGAAACTACTAATTTAGGAACTATTGATTCTATATGCCAATTTTGAAAATAATAGTTCATAATTTCATTTAAAATAAGAAAAAGTAATTTACTTTATTTCTTGTGTTAAAGTTTAGGTGTATGTGTACAGACTGAAACTGTATTGCGTCAAGCCATTGCTGAACGTATTAAGCCCATTCTTTTCCTGAACAAGATGGACCGTGCTCTCCTTGAATTACAACTAGAATCTGAAGGACTGTATCAAACTTTCCAAAGTATAGTTGAAAACGTGAATGTCATTATTGCAACCTTCAATGATGATAGTGGTCCGATGGGTGAAGTTCGTGTAAGTAATACATATTTATAAGGGTAAAGCTAGTTACGCATTCGCCATTTCGTAATTTGATCAATAATTCGTGTGTGTTCATGGTGTATTTGGTTTTTCACTAAGTTTTTTGACTGCTTCATAGAGCAAGAAAAATAAATTTTCTAAGGTGCTAGTTTTTAAAATCTTGGGTTATTTACTAAGAAAATACTTATGGCCGTTTTCACCAATCAAAGATAACTTTTTATTTAGCCTGCTTAACAGTTTGTTAACGTTTTTTCAGTATTCACCATGCACAGGTAACACTTATCAGAGGGTTAAATTATCTGACAACTTGTCAGGATGATTTTGAACTGCAATAGCACCCGCACTATTATCGAATCTTTACGACTAAATAAAACTTTACATGTTTTCTTTAATTTCGAAACGTTTTTCGAATGTTAATGCGCTGCTTATTTTAAACTGTAATATTTCTTGGACTGTTAAAGTCATTGTTCTTTAAACAAGACACAACACACAACTACATGTCAAAAACAAACGTAAACCAACTAAAGTTAATGGCGCTTCGGCATTCCTAATGAAACAAGAGGTTTATGCAAATATTGCAAATACAATGTATATATTTCGTAAGTTTTTCTTTGTCTAACGTAAAATTTAGCATGATTCACGAAGCTGTTCGACTGTGTTTCCATAAATGCCTATTGAACGTGATTAAACCACTGACACTGACCGATTGAACGCGAAGTCAACGGACAAAAATATATAAGACGAATAAGACAGTACACACCTACATAGATCCTATCTGCTAGCCCCCATTTAATTTTTTAAATGTAATGTATCAGTTTTAAATAAAGAATTTTTTCAGGTTGACCCATGTAAAGGTTCAGTAGGTTTTGGATCTGGACTCCATGGTTGGGCTTTCACCCTAAAACAGTTCGCCGAAATGTACTCTGAAAAATTCAAGGTCGACGTTGGAAAACTGATGAACAGATTGTGGGGTGAAAACTTCTTCAATGGAAAAACCAAGAAGTGGACCAAACAAAAGGACGCAGATAACAAGAGATCATTCTGCATGTACATTTTGGACCCCATCTACAAGATTTTCGATTGCATCATGGACTACAAGTGAGTTTTAAAAAAAAATTAAAATTTTGTAATTTAAGTTCATGTTATTTGGCAGTATAGTCAGCATTAGATATAATGTATTTATTTTCAACAGGCACCAATAGTAAACAATAAACAAACCACAAAACGCTCGTTTCTACCGGCACAGGACTGCATTTAGCTTTTGAATTTGAACAAACACGTTTTCCGATTATATTGAAGCTTTATTTTGTACTTCATACTGTTCTATCTTATATGTCATTAGGTTATTGTTACTATCAGTGCCAGTTGAAAATAAATGCACTTTAGTTCCTGAATGACTTGCTAATATTTCATAGTGGGATTACTTAGGTCAAGTTCCTATGAACATGTTTGCAATAGCTTACATTTTCTGCCAGGCTGTTGAATTTTTTTTCTATTAGTACACATTTTCAAACTAGAATTTTGCCATTGAGTTGCAAAAACTCCATATCTGATAGATAAATGCAAACCTACCAAGGCCTTTCGCTATTTGAGGTGGAGTGAGTGAGACATAATGCAGGCCTGCTCATAAAAAAAGCAAGTTAAAATTTAACGTTTACCACGTAGATGACGTGGTCGCCGCCTTCTGCTACACAATTATTTAAAACTGATGTCAACTGCTTGTTAATTTTTTTAGAATAAAAAAATTTATAAAAAAAATATGCTAGATTTTGCAGACCATTTATATTTTTTTGATTAATGCAAATTTTCAGAAATTTTGTTAACAAATTTTTAGTAGTATTTGTCTGTTTTAAAGAAAAGAGGAATACGAAGCTCTTCTACCCAAATTGGGCATCACCCTTAAACATGAAGACAAAGATAAAGACGGAAAGCAACTGTTGAAGGTAGTAATGCGTACATGGTTGCCAGCTGGTGAAGCCTTACTTCAGATGATTGCCATTCACTTACCATCTCCAGTGACCGCCCAGAAATACAGAATGGAAATGTTGTATGAAGGCCCTCATGATGATGAAGCCGCTATGGGTAGGGTTTATTATTAGTAAATTAGTTTCGATTTAGCATAACAGTTTATGTTTAATGGACTAATGTTCTGTTGCACTATATATCAATTTTAATAAGCGCAGCATTGTGGTTCAACATAGCCTTTTAATGCGTCATAGGAAATTTCAATGTCTGTACAGTGTACACAACTCAAATATATTAATTAAACTTGAAAGTCTATAAACTTTTAATCCCTAAAGAAAGCTTTACCTATCAATTTTTTTTCACAGCTTTAAACTTCTGTCTCGTAAGCTAGTGCTGGTTAGCTAGAAGTTTATTGTAAAATTTCATGGCATGATATATTGGGCCATCTTACAAAAAAAAACTACTATATTTAAAAAAAAAATGCCACTTGGTGACTTGTCCTATAAATCTAAAATCCATTATCATTTTTAACATTAACTTTATTTTCAGGGATTAAAAACTGTGATCCTAACGCACCCCTTATGATGTACATCTCAAAAATGGTACCTACTTCCGACAAAGGTCGTTTCTACGCTTTCGGTCGTGTGTTCTCTGGTAAGGTCGCCACTGGTATGAAAGCCCGCATCATGGGACCAAACTACACCCCTGACAATAAGAAAGAACTGTACGAAAAGGCCATACAGAGAACCATCCTCATGATGGGTCGTTATGTTGAAGCCATTGAAGATGTACCTTCTGGAAACATTTGCGGTTTGATAGGTGTCGATCAGTTCTTGGTTAAAACCGGTACCATCACCACTTTTAAGGATGCCCACAACTTGAAGGTCATGAAGTTCAGTGTATCTCCTGTAGTACGTGTAGCTGTAGAACCTAAGAACCCTGCTGATCTGCCCAAGCTTGTAGAAGGTAGGTGGGTAACTATTATTGATATTATAACTAAAAATAAATGTAGACACTCTAGAATAAGTAAGAACACTTCTACATTCTACAACGGGATATGCAACTTCACATACCAATGCGGCAGTTCGGATGCATATCCCTCTGTAGAATAATGTCCCGCAATCGTTTCGCACCCATTCCCGCAGTCCTGCTTTGGTTTAAGTGGACCTTTACTTGATAAACTGAACTTTTATTTTTAAAAGCATAATTCACTTTTTTTAAAGAACGAAAACTGTGGTAAAGTAATTTCCTTAATCCAGTAGAGCAAAACAAGTTTTTGCTTTAAATGTTTTAATGATGATTTCTATTACCGCCCCAGTCTGATAACTCTGATTGATTGGTAGTAGCTGAAGTTTTGTAATTAAAAATAACTTCAATTAAAGTGTATTGTGGATTTTTCAGAAATTGCCTAGATTTTTTATTTTAGGTTTAAAACGTTTGGCCAAATCCGATCTTATGGTACAATGTATCATTGAGGAATCTGGAGAACACATTATCGCCGGAGCTGGTGAACTCCACTTGGAAATTTGCCTTAAGGACTTGGAAGATGACCATGCTTGCATTCCAATTAAAAAATCCGACCCCGTTGTATCCTACCGTGAAACTGTTAGTGAAGAGTCTAACCAGATGTGCTTGTCAAAATCGCCAAACAAACATAACAGGTAAGGAGATATTACAAATATGTTTTGGAACAAAATAAATTGGCCATTTAAATTCCTTCATTATTTACTGAGAAGTTAATTAAACAAAACACGCTCGGACCCATCTCCGACCTGACTTATCTCTTGAGACTGGTGTTCTATTTCTAATCTGTTCGTTTCTAATTAAGTTATCGGAACAAAGATAACAATATAATCCTCGATATAATATGTCGCCAGACTCACAAGTAACAGATTTGCGCTGTTATTAGGATGACGTACATACCTTCCCGCCTCATGTTTTTGATCCAGCTTTCCCGCAGTGTTTTTAATTGTTTCTTAAAAAGGTTTGTGATACTCTAGGAAGTTTTTATTATTGGAATATGTTTTTAACAGGTTCTAGTTCAGGATATTAGTTAAATTCGCTTATAGTGAAACAGCCCATTGAACAAATTAAACTGTGCAATAATTGAACTGTTACAGGGGGAATGTTGGGTCATTTTTAAAACTTTATCTCCCTGAAATTAGTAAAATTATTAAATCTAAATGGCATTAGAAAAAAATTTTAAGTAAAGGTGCTAAAATCAACAATTTAGTACAGTATTCCCGGTGGACTTTTACCCGTGCAATCGTTCAACGATAAAATGACAATGTGATTTGCAACTGTTCATTTTTATGTGTAATAACGGTGGAAAAGGAACCGCACTGTCTTCCAGGTATTGTTTATGCCTGTCAATGTCATTCATGTTTCAATCAAAGTTGCTTAATTAGTAGTTAGTTAGTTAATTATTGTTATTTTATGCAACCCAACAACAATTTAGTAGATTCGTAAAAAAATTTTTTGACTAATTTTAAAAAAATTATTAATTTAGATTATTCATGAAAGCTCAACCTATGCCCGATGGTCTCGCTGAAGACATCGACGACGGCAAAGTTAACCCACGTGACGAATTTAAAGCTCGTGCCCATTATCTTGGTGAGAAATACGACTATGACGTTACTGAAGCCCGTAAGATCTGGTGTTTTGGTCCCGACGGTACTGGACCAAATATCTTGGTCGATTGTACCAAGGGAGTGCAGTATTTGAACGAAATTAAAAACTCAGTTGTGGCAGGTGAGTTTGATCAAAATAAAAACTTTATATTTCTTAAAAATCTGAAACATTGTAAATAACAATGTGCCAGACTTTTTTGGAATACTGTAAGTTTTAAGTACATTCTGTTTACCATAAAGCAGGAATATGCAGTTCAGTTTAGCGTTAATTTAAATAAAAAAACTTTCAGGTTTCCAATGGGCCACCAAGGTAGGTGTCCTTTCAGAAGAAAATTTGCGTGGTGTCAGGTTTAACATTTATGACGTCACCCTTCACGCCGACGCTATCCATCGTGGAGGTGGTCAAATCATCCCTACTACCCGTCGTTGCTTGTATGCTTGTCTCTTAACCGCCTCGCCAAGACTTATGGAACCTGTATATCAATGTGAAATTCAGGTAAGGTTTTTGACATTTCATTTTCTACTAAAATAAAGATTTCCAATTGAAAGTTTAAGCCAAATTTAATTCTATAATATTGCGAGATATTTAGCCCTAAATTCTTCCCAACGAAGTTGGCGTAAACTTTTAGACCGCGTAAACAGTAAAATACTTCCTTAAATAACTAAAAAAAGTACAATTTTATTATGCTTATTTTCGTTTTATCACAAAATTGGTTACTTATTCTACTTTTAAACAACTATGGATGGTATTTCAATACGGCTGAGCTGTTTCCTAAAAATCAGTAGCATATCCCTGTAAAGACTATAAAAAAGTCTCGCTTTTAAACTTCTCTTCCTAATTTTTCTATGGCAATTTTTTAATGATTGGAAAAAATCGATTTATTAAAAAATGTATAATTGAAAATAAAGTTTTATACAATCCTCGATGAGAAATTTCAATTACAGTCTCGAGATTAAATATATTTCTCGACGGTAATGAAACCTTTCCCGAATGGCAGTAGAGTTTTGAACTTGCATTGTCTTTAATTTAAAAATAAAAGTTCAAGAAAGTTGTTATAGTTGATTCCTTCTGCGCCCTCCATTTACTCCAAAGCCTCTGCGCATGCCCCAGCAGTGCGCAGGCGTGTGTTATATGTCATACGTCATCTACAGGGCTGTTTTAGCTGTTTTTAAACAGGTCTGTTAAAAAACAGCTAAAACAGCCCTGTTTAAAAACAGCCCTGTTTAAAAACAACCCCGTTTAAAAACAGCCCCGTTTAAAAACAGCTAAAACAGCCCTGTAGATGACGTATGACATATAACACACGCCTGCGCACTGCTGGGGCATGCGCAGAGGCTTTGGAGTAAATGGAGGGCGCAGAAGGAATCAACTACAACTACTCAAGAAACGTCATTGTTTCCAACCTTTAAACAGAAACATTTCCCGTCACAGATTGTAATATACTAGTACACTCCTTCCTTTCAGTCTAATCAAAGAAGCAAATATTTCAATTGAAACCAGTCCTTGTTATCCTAAATTTTCTTTTTATTTAAATTATGTTATCCGTTTTTATTTTCTAGTGTCCTAAAGTAACTGTTGGTGGTATCTATGAAGTATTGAACAGCAGACGTGGACACGTATTTGAAGAAATGCAAGTGCCTGGTACACCCATGTTCGTCGTAAAGGCTTACTTGCCTGTAAACGAATCGTTCGGTTTCACTGCTGACCTTAGGTAAGCAAATTCCACCTTAATAAACTTCAAATTGTATATTTCCTTCATAAGGGATTTCATTCAATGCAATAATCTTAGTAATAATTCCTCTTAATAGTCTTGGTCACACATTTAATTTCTTAGAGCCTATTAGATTGTTCTGTTATTATTTAAATTCTTTATACTTCTCTTCATAATGCGATATGTAAGCGTGCCTAATTTCATGTCCATAACATTTTAAAGTTAGTTCAAAGGATTTAAATTCACAAGTAACTCATTAATTTACATCTTTAATTTAGTCATTATAAAGAAAAGTACACAACTTGATTTTAAAGACTAAACAGTAATATGGCTCCCAATTTTGGAAGTTTTTAGTTCTTATTGTTCCTTTTTAAAAAAACGTTAAGTTAAAGTACTTACGTTGACTAACCTTTGACTTTTTAGATCTAACACAGGAGGGCAGGCCTTCTCACAATGTGTGTTTGACCACTGGCAGATTCTTCCTGGTGACCCAACTGAAGCTGGAACAAGACCATTCTCTGTCGTACAGGTATGTATATTTTTTAACCTTACAGCGACTTAAAAATACTTCACAATCATTTGCCGAGTTTCTTTTAATTAACGGGTAGGAAATTTTTATAAAGTAAATACAGAGATACTTGAGGTCTGTTTTTCACCTATATCTATTTGAAAGAAGGTTATCTTTCTATATGTGAACCGATTAAAAAGACTTATTGAATAAGTATTTAATTGGAAAATATTGCTTTATCGAAAGTCATATGGTCTTAACCTGAGCAGATAAGTCATTTCGAAAATTATATTCTATATTTTATTGGTCTTTTCAACATTTGACTTTATTGAATCGATAACCATTTGTAAAATATAGTTATTGCGTTTAGCAAATTTATTTCCATGCTTAGACAATGCTCAATAGTCTTTGATCTATACAGCATTCGCAAGTGATGGTAAATTAGTAGTCTTTTAGTTTCGGTTTTAAAGTGCATCGACTTTTTAGCCAGAATAGGGGGACTGACAATTTTTTATTTACTATGAACATTACAATAAAAAATATTATATAGAGTTCTATTAAGATTTTTAACCATAATTAACTAACCAGCAAGTTTGACTGACATACATGACATTGGCAAAAATAATTTATCTTAGTTTTTAAATTACTAACCAGGCACCTTTGATTGTGAGTAAATAATGCCTGTCAACGTCATTTATGTCACAATAAAACTTGCTGGTTAGATAATTGTGGTTAAAAATCTTTATGCAACCCAACGTTAGTGTAAAAATTCATGCTGACTGCTTGTGATAGGAAAACGTCAATGTTTTAGTTAAAGAGGACACTTCAAAGAATATAAACTTTCAAGTTTTAAGAAAAAATATTCAGGAGTTTTCTCAAAAGTTCTGATAAAGGCTCGTCGTGAATCACTCTGTATATCATTAGGTTTTAAATAACTTTTCTTTTTTAGGATACACGTAAAAGGAAAGGACTTAAAGAAGGTCTCCCAGATCTTGCCCAATATCTGGACAAATTGTAATCACGGGGTATATAGGTTCTTTTGTACAGATTATATCAATTATTTAAGATTTATAATAATTAAACTTTTCACTACACTAAATTATATATTTTTATTCAATAAATTGACATGGTTTTAAAATTTTAAATTATCTATCTTAAATGCTACATATTTTCATAATATTCTCTATTTATTTTAAACAACATATTTTTGTATATTATGTTTGCGTCTACTTTCAGTTTAAAATGATGTAACGATTCCATAGAAAAGTGCAAAGTAAATTCTACCCCAGAAGTTGTTTTTTTATTAAATGATTTACCAATTTTTAAAAATGTTAGGATGTTAGCCAAGCAAATGAATTGGGTTTTAAAATTTTGTTACGTACTGACTAAGTTATATAGGCAATTTATTTGTTTACTTAATTTTTATATAATAAAAATTAATTTTTATTTTTCGTACGATTTTTATTCAAAAAGGCTAGGGATTTTTTAATGTAAACTACCCAAAGTGGCTTTTATTAAACTACAACTAGCTAGTACTAAGCATCTCGACACTCAAGATGGCCAATGTGGATTACATCTCTGACAGGTTTATTATAATAATTTATAAGAATATTTTTTTTTAATAAAATACATTTTGGAATGTATTATTTATTTACAATATAAAGGTTTCTCCAAAAATAATAAACTATAGATTTCTACATACTATATTAAAATATTGTCTTGTTAAGTAGGTAAATTATTATTTCTATTTTTTTATGTATGTATAATAATAATAATAATAATAATAAACAATTTATTACTAACCAGAGGTGTACACTGTAAATGCAAATACTTCGTAACAAGAAATATGGTTAATAAAAGGCCTTTATTTGCAGACATCTGGTATTACAAAATAATACCAGATACTGGTTAAGCCTTAAATCAAACAAACTGTTTGCAATATAAAAATTGAAGCTAGTGTAAAGGCCTTTTTACATTAATTACAAGTAAATGGTAGTTCTAATGGGAAAACTTGCATCGGCTGATTGAAATGTCATGCTTAATCAGCTAGGTCGCAGATCCATCCACTCCATAAATCGCAACGCTAATTTGTCTTTCAGCACCGCTCCTCGGTCGCTTCTGACCCGGGAAGATCCGTGTGTCGAGTTTAATGAATCCATGTGATTAAATACACCAATTCCAGTTCAACTTTCTTATTATACCTTTTTCGATATCGACCGAATCGCCTTTGTGACTATTTCCCTATTTCGAAAGGTGACGTCAATAGCAAACACAAATATTATGGAAAACCGCTTATCTTAAGCTAATCCGATCGCAACATACCAGATATCGTCGCATCTGTTTTATTTCGACTTATTGCTAAATCGGATTAGATCCGATATGATCTACCCATAAAGATTTTTTTATTACTACGATTTTATAGACATTTAAAAATCATTTAGGTAAGCAATATTTTCTTTACGCCATTTTTTTTATAGTAAGAATAATATTTTACATTATCGCGATTTTCCGATTTCATCGACATATCCTATTGCAAAAAAATTATAAAAATATTTTTAGTTTCTGGTGGAGTTGATATTAAAGGAACTTTTGACAGAATATGGGAAAATCATCTGACACCTGACAAGAGTTGGTAGAGTGCAGAAAATGTGGTAGAAAATTTTTCCCAGATCGCATTGAAACGCACAAAAAAGCCTTCATTGGTCTGAAAGTTATCGCTGGAAAGAAAGAAACTACAAATGTATTTAAATAATCCCTATTCTATAATAAATGTCTGATTTATATAAAACTATTAAAAAACAACCTCCATTAGTTTTTATCAAAACCTTCTGCGATTGAGTGTTTCCTGGGAGTGAGATTTTGGTAAAAAAAAATAGGTAATAATGTTATGTTTGCCGCTGGGCTGACTCATGGTTAGTCTTCAAGGGTGGAAAACGTCAACATGACGGAATAGACTTAAGATTGGTCAAAAGTGAGCTAACTTATGATGAATTATCTGTGTAGGGTCCACTAGATCAATCTAGTAACTTTACCAACACAAGAGAATTTCCAAAGAAACCATATATTGTTGAGCCAAATGTTTCTATGCAAATTGTCTGGCCGGCAAAGTTACCAAGAGATAGATCTAGCGGACCTAAGGCCCATAAAATATTATTCATCTCCTGGTAACTTTACCAGCCAGATAATTTCTATGGAAACATGGTTTCTTTGGAAATTACCCCGCTGGTAAAAAGTTACCAGGAGGGATATAGCGGGCCATAGAATCAATAATAAATTAGCTGAACTTTGACCAATTACATGTATAATGTGGGTTCCACGCGCTATATCCCCGTTTTCCGCCCGTGCGAATCCACTGTTACGGCTTTCTGCCTAAAAAAACAACTCAGTCTTTTCTCATGTACAACGTAGCATATCGTTTGTCAAAGACTTAAGATTATCAGGTGGTTGGTGGATACTTTTTGAGTAGGATGGGCTTAACCCATGGGAAATGGGTTTTATTTTAATCTAGTCTATTTTGCGTAAAAATTGGCAATTTATGATAAGGTTTATGTAAGTAATTGTCTTGTCTTACGTGAGTCATGTTTGCTAGTTTGCTGTCAGTATCGTATTACTGATTGAGTTTCGTAAAAATGTGTCTATAATAATAATAATAAGTCCTGCACATATTGTTTTATGTACGGTGTGTTTGTCACTTGATGTAGTAGCGCTGCTAGTGTAGTACCTTATTGAGGCCTGCGTGTAAAGTGACAGGAGAGGACAGTTCGCTCTCAACCCTAAATTCTTAGTGTTCTGTCTGTTATATATATGAGTATATTAGTGTGATGATGTATGGTGGAAAGTTGTGTAGTGTGATGAGCTTATAAATCAAACCATTGAACCAGACACTGTCAAATACTTGTCGTATGTCCAGCGCCAGTTGTACAGTGCATTGCTCTCTCTTAAGTGATAGTAAAATACAATAAATCTGTCTTTGTCTTCTCAGACATCGTAGACGATCACAATACAAACCAATCCTTCAAATTAAATCTACAAGACTGGTTTTTTATTATTTTCAACAAGTGGATAATTTATTGTTTTTTTTCTGTGATGTCCAATGTCCAAGTACCTACACGATAATCCAATCATTTCTCTGTGTAACCAGGTTTAGCGACAGGGACACCTATCATTCTTCTGTGATTACCAATTCATTCAATGTTGCCAATGTAGGAAAATATTTAGTTAGTTATTTATTAACTTGCGACGGCACAATGCTTGTCATTAGTGTCAACTCGTGGCAGTCTACCGCTCTCCGCCACCCGCTCCTTCTTTTACGGGAGTGCGCCATAGTTGGCGTATCGTATTTTCTGTTTGTCAAGAAAAAAATCTTGAAACATCCAAGATGGTAAGTACCTTTTTCAATTTTAATTTATACAGAAGTTATTTAAGTTTTATTCCCTGCAGGAATTTATGGGTATTTTAAGAGTTATTTCGTACTTTTGCATAAAAATCCATACTAATTCAGGATTGCACAACAGTATGAAAGACTCAAGTGTAATGTTTACTTCTTTTAATCAGTTTATAATCCTAGTATTCCTAGAATGATTTGACAGTAAGGAATTAATACAATATTCCCAACATTATTTTATTCATCAATAAATATGTGCGAACCGGTGTTATTCAATCCCTTAGATAAAAGGCTGAGCGTAAACATAAGTACAATTGGACCTTAGTCTCATTTGATCGGGATTACCATAGAATGAATAAATAAAGAATCAATGAGGTATTCCTTAAAAATGCTTAGAACCCAATTATAGTTTGTCTCCTTTAACAAAATTTTTTTTTATTCTGATGTTCCATATTGTAAAATTTTTTTGAGTTTTTAAGTTAAGAATTATTTTTTCTAGGTGAACTTTACAGTAGACGAGATCCGTGGCATGATGGACAAGAAGCGGAACATCCGTAACATGTCCGTCATTGCCCACGTAGACCATGGAAAGTCAACCCTTACTGACTCATTGGTATCCAAAGCTGGTATTATTGCTGGTGCGAAGGCTGGAGAAACTCGTTTCACTGATACCAGAAAAGATGAACAAGAGAGGTGTATTACCATTAAGTCAACGTAAGTAGAATGCAAATTTAAATATAAGTAAATCAAATTACAGTAGGTATCAAGGACTTATTATTATTATTGTTTATATTTTTATATATTTGATTCAATTTTGGAATTTTGTTTTTGCTATGTCATAGTATGAAAGATATAAGTTTAATGTTTACTCCCTTTTAATTGTTTATAAGCTTTACCTTAAAATAATTTGAGATTTTTTATGGTTTTCATGAAATAGTTTTTTCTAGTTACTAGAATTTAGTAAATCAATATAAAGAAATCTTTTAAAATACACAAAAATGGTTGGAAAATTAATGTACCTATATGAATATGGAGAAGACTCAAGATGCTCTTTTAATGCAAACTTTAAGTCATTCATCTTTTTTTTGATAGACACAGCACATAGCATCTTTGTAGCTGAAAAAATAGAATAAATTAGAAGTAATATAGAGAAAGTTGTAGAAATGTTCTTAAAAATTTAAGAGTGATGACTTTTATGCTATTTATATTTATGAATGTTTAATGTTCTTTCAACGAACAAAATAGGTACTTTGTATCTAAAATTAAACCATGAATATATATTATCTTAAAGAAATTGGTAGTTAAGTTATTAATATTATAGAACCAATGAGGCTATTGTGTCTATTCTAGTATCAGAAGGCGTGTAATTATGCATTGTGCAACTTTTTATATGGATATCAATAACTGAAAACAAACAGCAAATTTTGATTTCACCATATTTTGAGTGTTTTCAGTGTGTAGAATAGATTGTCAATAATCTTTTCAAGTAAATTTATCTTATCTTAAAAGAATTTGTTTTGTCATTAAATAACAAAATATCCAAAAATGGAGTGATGAAAAATGCTAACCCATGATACTCGATGATTATTTTTGATTAGTCTTTCTGAACTTTTAACACAATAAGAAAACTGAAATATATTTCGATTAGAACTTACAGTAAAATGATTTATGTTTTAGAGCCATCTCCATGTTCTTTGCCCTTGAAGACAAAGATCTTCTTTTCATCACCAGCCCTGACCAACGTGAAAAAGACGAAAAAGGTTTCTTGATCAACTTGATTGACTCTCCCGGACACGTTGACTTCTCATCTGAAGTAACAGCTGCTCTTCGTGTAACTGATGGAGCTCTTGTAGTAGTAGATTGTGTATCAGGTGTGTTTATTAAGACATTTCCTCCTTTAGTTTAGTTATAGACAACTTTATTTTCAGATAGACATCAATTGAATAAAATCTTATAAATAATACTAATTAAAGTAAGCTCAGCCTTATGTTCAAGTTTAGTATTTATAGATTCTTAGAATTTACTTAGTGTTGTAGTGTTTATATTAGCAACCTTTTAAATATACTATACAATGGTGAAATCTTGTAGAGGTTATTTTCAGGAAAATTTAAATAAAATGTCTATGTCTACTCTCCATGGGACTGAGCAAGTGAATTGGGATTGTCCACACTGATACAAGACTAAACATTTTGTTATCTTTGAGTTACAATGTTGTATGTAACACATTTGTTCATATAAGGTTTTCAATATTGTGTATCTATATATGTAGGATGAACTTTTAAAAAATGTCAACAATTTATCTTGTGTCTTATACTAAATGCAACCAAAAATTCATAATTGTATCGAGACAAAGCACCATTTTAAGAATTGTAAAGTGGTATGTAGCACACATACAACTAAAAATATTTGTTAAATTGATGTTTTATTCAATCAAATTAATAATTTTTTTTAAAAATTCAAAATTTCATCTAAACATTTTTCTTTGGAGTTGATGACATGCAAACACAATTTTTAGTATTTAAATCTTCATTGCACACCTCTCAGTCATGCTGTTCAGGTTCTCCCGCAAATGATGGTCATCACCCTCATCTAATGTATTAAAAATTATTTTTTTAATTTTGTGGAAAATCCAAATTTATGCTCTGATTTCAAAGTGGAAAGTTTAGATGGAGATAATTAGCATAAGAAACTACTAATTTAAGAATTATTGATTCTATATCCCAATTTTGAAAATAATAGTTCATAACTTCTTTTAAAATAAAAAAAAGTAATCTACTTTAATTCTTGTGTTAAATTTTAGGTGTATGTGTACAGACTGAAACTGTATTGCGTCAAGCTATTGCTGAACGTATTAAGCCCATTCTTTTCATGAACAAGATGGACCGTGCTCTCCTTGAATTACAACTAGAATCTGAAGAACTGTATCAAACTTTCCAACGTATTGTTGAAAACGTGAATGTCATTATTGCAACCTACAATGATGATAGTGGTCCTATGGGTGAAGTTCGTGTAAGTAATACATATTTATAAGGGTAAGGCTAGTTACGCATTCGCCATTTCGTTATTTGATCAATAATTCGTTACTGTTGGTGCATTGTGTCTTTGATTTTTCATTAAATTTTAATTTTGACTACTTCATAGAGCAAAAAAAATTCTTAAGGTGCTAGTTTTTAAAATCTTGGGGTTATTTACTAAGAAAATGTTTATGGCCGTATTCACCAGTCAACGATAATTTTTTAACAGCCTGCTTAATAGTTTTTAGTTAGCAAAACGAAAATACGGCCGCCAGGCCTAACTGAAGATCTACATTGGAGAGTTTTCGCGTGACACTCTGGAATATTTGCTTTTTCTGAATAATAATCATTTTTATTTGTTTGAAAAATAAATTAATTAGATTGGTCATCAAACAAGGATATCATCTTTGGTCTCTTGACTGGCAATCAAAAGAATTGTAGTTAATGATATGATGGGCATCTGCTTCTCTGGTGTCTTTTTAATTGCTTCTAAAAAAATTTTGTAATTATATAGTTTTATTTATTGGCATATTTTTTAATAATTGATTCCAACGTCAGTGCTAAATATAATAATATTATTATAAATATGACAAGTTATATGAAAAAACTCATTACTTACAGTTACAAATTTAAATAAATTTATTTATGCATTAATAACAGACAAAGAACTGTAGGCAAATTGTCTTTTTTTTCCAAACAAATTTATTTCTGACCTTTAAACAGTAATAATACTGATAACAAGGCCTAAACTTTAAGTATTTACAATAGGTAATAGGTTACATTTTAAGGTAATATAATATTAATATACAATATATAATTAACATGTAATTGCAACTTTGTAAGTATTTGGCGGCTATTTCGTAAAAACCAAAAAAGAAAAGAAATATTGATCGAAAAATAAAATGACGAATGATTCACTAGCCATAGTCTTAGTCGAGTCTTTAGGTGTAGAGCAAGTTGTTGTCTAAAATTTGTTTTGAAAAAGACTCGGAAAAGTAATGTCACCTTTTGCCCTGCTGCATTCTCTTAATGTGTACAGCAGTTTCCTACAGTGAAACATTTTTATATATAATAAGTGGACTTTCAACATTGTTAGCTAGCTAGCTAGAAACCCAAAGTGCACAGTAAAGTAAGTAGTTGAATATGTCTAGGTATATTCTAAAATTAACTACTAATATTTATTTTTATTTTGTTATAAACTTGCTTGTTCATGTTACATATTTTAGTTTTACCTCCTGATGAAGCTTTTTGTGATTGAAACGCGTTGGTTGAATATTCTAAAAATTATATTGATCTTTTGTAGTCTTTAAAAAATTTGTCCATTAAAAAATTTTAAGGGTATCTTATTTTTAAAACCGTATTTTTTATGTATATCATACTGCGGATCAGGTTAATATTACTATTGTTTCAAATCTGTATACATTTTTTGTTAGGCATTTAGTGGCATTTTTACCATGATTAAAAAAATTTTAAACTCCATATTTGTTGATGCAAATCATAAGCTGACCCTATACTATTAGTTGGACTGACAGTCCTGAATGATATCAATCCTTTGTCATACTTGCATCAGTCTTTTCTACTGAAAATTTACGAGATTCCTACCGTCAATCTTTGCAATTCGCCCTTACACAATCAGTATTACTATCATTCCCTTAACAATTGACGAGTAAAGCCGAAAGCGCTCTGCTACAAACTTAATTAAATAAAGTATCTACATGTAATAAAAAGCATTTTTCTTCCATTCCTTCAACGTGTATACAGCCATAGCTAATTTTCAATAAAATTTCATTAAAAAAAAGTTATAAATTTACATTATTTTATTTTGATTCATGATTAAGAAGTCAGCTTCGTGATGTAAATGAATAATATAGAAATAAATAATTCGTTTTCAAAAAAGTGCCCTTAGGGTGTTGTTTTTGGGTTCATAAATAAAATATTGACTTTTTGAGCGGATTACCTTTTGCATTGAAGCAAATCCTACCAGACTGCGTTCCTGTGTTGCTTAATGAAAAAGGCAGTACGCACCTACTTAGTACCTGTCTGCTAGCCCCCATTCCGTTTTTTAAAGAAATGTAATGTATCAATTTTAATTAGAGAATATTTTCAGGTTGACCCAAGTAAAGGTTCAGTAGGTTTTGGATCTGGACTCCATGGTTGGGCTTTCACCCTAAAACAGTTCGCCGAAATGTACTCTGAAAAATTCAAGATCGACGTTGGAAAATTGATGAACAGATTGTGGGGTGAAAACTTCTTCAATGGAAAAACCAAGAAATGGACCAAACAAAAGGACGCAGATAACAAGAGATCTTTCTGCATGTACATTTTGGATCCCATCTACAAGATTTTCGATTGCATCATGAACTACAAGTGAGTTTTAAAAAAAATTAAACCCAATTATGTAATTTAAGCTCATGGTATTTGGTAGTATAGTCAGCATTAGATTTAGTGTATTTATTTTCAACAGGCACCAATAGTAAACAAACCACAAAACGCTCGTTCCTGCTGGTACAGCATATAGCTTTTGAATTTGAATAAACACAGTTCTGATTATATTAAAGCTTTATTTTGTACATCATACTGTTCTATTACTTTAAAACTTAATTTGATTTTGGCATTTTGGACTTGCATAGTAGCTTGTCTTGTGATGCAAGATAAAGCTACAGTATAATTGGAAAACGTTTATTCAAATGCGAAAGCTGAATGCAGTCCTGTAGCGATCGCTTCCAGTGATTTGTCCTTAGGTTATTTTACTATCAGTGCCAGTTGAAAATAAATGCACTTTAGTTCCTGATGACTTGCTAATATTTCATAGTGGGATTCCTTAGGTCAAGTCCTTATGAACATGTTTGCAGCAGCTTAAATTCTCTGCCAGGCTGTTGAATTTTTTTTCTAAAACTGTTTTTTCATAATATTTATAAAAATACTCAGTTTATTATAACCTTCTGGCACAACAAGAGCCACTGTACAGTTTTTGCAATGACACTTTGTGGTATTCAAATACTATGATACAGTTGGCAGTGCAACGGAAGAAGAGCAAAGTTTCCTTTGTATTTAAACACTGTCACGGGACCTCTATCCTTATGTCCAATGGTGACATGTTACGGTATTCAGAACACATTTTTAAACTAGAATTTTACCATTGAGTAGCAAAAACTCCATATCTGATAGATAAATGTAAACTTACCAAGGCCTTCCGCGATTTGAGGTGGGGTGAGTGCTCATAAAAAAAGCAAGTGAAAATTTAACGTTTACCACGTAGATGACGTAGGTCGCCGTTTTCTGCTACACAATTATTTAAAATTGATATTAACTGCTTGTAAATTGACAGCAATCTGATTTCAACATATTGTAAATTGACAAACAAAACTAATCTTGAAATATATTTAGAATAAAAAAATCTGTAAAAAAAATATGCTAGATTTTGCAAACTATTTATCTTTTTTTATAAATGCAAATTTTCAGAAATTTTGTTAACAAATTTTTAGTAGTATTTGTCTATTTTAAAGAAAAGAGGAATATGAAGCTCTTCTACCCAAATTGGGCATCACCCTTAAACATGAAGACAAAGATAAAGACGGAAAGCAACTGTTGAAGGTAGTAATGCGTACATGGTTGCCAGCTGGTGAAGCCTTACTTCAGATGATTGCCATTCACTTACCATCTCCAGTGACCGCCCAGAAATACAGAATGGAAATGTTGTATGAAGGCCCTCATGATGATGAAGCCGCCATGGGTAGGGTTATTATTAGTAAATTAGTTTCGATTTAGCATAAAAGTTTATGTTTGATAAACTAATGTGCTGTTGCACTATACATCAATTTTAATAAGCTCAGCATTGTGGTCCAATATAGTGTTTTAGTGCGTCATAGGAAATTTTAATGTCTGTACAGTATACATAATTCAAATATAATAATTAAAATTGAAAGTCCAAACCCTAAAGAAAGCTTTACCTATCAATAATTTCTTTTTACAGCTTTAAATTTCTGTCTTGGAAGCTTGTGTTAGTTAGCTAGAAATTGTAAAATTTCATTGCATATCTTAGGTCATCCTACAAAAAAAAAATAGTGCTAGATTTAAAAAGACTCCTGAATGCGCCCCTGGTGAATAATAATAATAATATAAATCTAAACTCCATTATCATTTTTAACATTAACTTTATTTTCAGGCATTAAAAACTGTGATCCTAACGCACCCCTTATGATGTACATCTCAAAAATGGTACCCACTTCCGATAAAGGTCGTTTCTACGCTTTCGGTCGTGTGTTCTCTGGTAAGGTCGCCACTGGTATGAAAGCCCGCATCATGGGACCAAACTACACCCCTGGCAAGAAGGAAGATTTGTATGAAAAGGCCATCCAGAGAACCATCCTCATGATGGGTCGTTATGTTGAAGCCATTGAAGATGTGCCTTCTGGAAACATTTGTGGTTTGGTCGGTGTCGATCAGTTCTTGGTTAAAACCGGTACCATCACCACTTTTAAGGATGCCCACAACTTGAAGGTCATGAAGTTCAGTGTATCTCCTGTAGTACGTGTAGCTGTAGAACCTAAGAACCCTGCTGATCTGCCCAAGCTTGTAGAAGGTAGGTTGGTAACTATTATTGATATTGTAACTAAAAATTAATGTAGAAACTCTAGAATAAGTAAGAACGCTTGTAGTTAAACCATCTGAGAATGCAGTATGAATAATAATAATAATATGCTTTATTGTCCAAGAAAAACATTGACAAAGCTTATCACTATGCATGTTATATTTTAAACGGGAGGGTTTGGTTTCAGAAAATAAAAAATTTTACTGATTTATTTTCCAAAAAGGTGGCAAGTGTGTCAAGAACGGGGATGTACACAAATGTATTGGTTTATTTTTCTTTGGTTTACACATTTTTTGACCCATCAAAAACTAGATCACTTCTTATATTAAGGGCAATCTCTTTAGGTTTGACCATATTTTTGGAAAAATATTGTTTTAATGTCTACTCAAACCAACTTGGGACTTGGACGAAATTATTGCGGTACATTATTCTACAGTGGGATATGCAACTGCACATACCAATGGGGCAGAATAGAAAAATGTTCCGCATCATTTCGCACCCGTTCATGCATGTTGGATTGAGTGTATCGTTATTTGATAAACTGAACTTTTATTTTTAAAAGCATAATTCTCCTTTTTTTAAAGAACGAGAACTATGGTAAAGTCATTTTCTTAATTCAGTAGAGCAAAAGAAGTACACGCGGAGAGCATATGAACATTAAATACGACAGCTAGCTGCGGGTTTGAATTTTATTGCCGATTGACCAATAACAAGATTTAAGCCAAATACCAGCATATCACACGCTATCGCGTGGTCCTTCTGAGTTTTGGAGTTGAATTTAGTACATAATTTTTAATTTTCCTTAAATGTTTTTAATGATGATTTGTATTACCGCCCCAGTCTGATAACTCTGATTGATTGGTAGTAGCTGAAGTTTTGTAATTAAAAATAACTTCAATTAAAGTGTATTGTGTATTTTTCAAAAATTACCTAGATTTTTATTTTAGGTTTAAAACGTTTGGCCAAATCCGATCCTATGGTTCAATGTATCATTGAGGAATCTGGAGAACACATTATCGCCGGAGCTGGTGAACTCCACTTGGAAATTTGCCTTAAGGACTTGGAAGATGACCATGCTTGCATTCCAATTAAAAAATCCGACCCCGTTGTATCCTACCGTGAAACTGTTAGTGAAGAGTCTAACCAGATGTGCTTATCAAAATCGCCAAACAAACATAACCGGTAAGGAGATATTACAAATAAGTGGTGGAACAAAATAAACTGGTTATTTAAATTCTTCCATTATTTACTGAGAAGTTAATTAAACAAAACACGCTCGGACCTATCTCCGACCTGACTGATCTCTCAAGATTTGTATTCTATTTCTAATTTTTTCTTTTTAAGTTATCAAAACAAAGATAACATAATCGGTCGCACGACTTTCAAATAAAAGAATTACGCGGTTAATAGATTGAGGTACATGCCTTCTCGCCTCATGTTTTTAAACTTTCAGATTTCTCACTGTGATTTAAATTGTTTCTAGAAAAGGTTTGTGTTACTCTATGAAATTTTTATTATTGGGATATGTTTTTAACGGGTTCTAGTCCAGGATGTTAGTGCTGAATATGATGAATTCGATTATAGTGAGAGCACTAATTAAACTGTGCAACAATTGAACTTACAGGGGGAATTTTGGGTCGTTTTTAAACCTTATTTCCTGAAAGTATTAAAAACGTTAAAACCAAATGGCATTAGAAAAAATTTTAAATAAAGGTGCTATTATCAACAATGATCTGTACAGTATTCCTGGTGGACTTTGACTTTTACCCGTGTCATAGTTCAACGATAAAACGACAACGTGATTTGCAACTCTCCATTTTTATTTGTAATAATAATGATTTGTAAATGGTGAAAAAAGAACCCACTGTCTTCGAGGTTTTATTTATGTCTACCAATGTCATTCATGTTACAGACAAAGTTGCTGGTTACTTAATTATTGTTATTTTATGCAATCCAACAACTTAAACTTAGTAAACTATTAAACAATTTTTAACTAATTTTAAAAAATTAATTCATTTTAGATTATTCATGAAAGCTCAACCTATGCCCGATGGTCTCGCTGAAGACATCGACGACGGCAAAGTTAACCCACGTGACGAATTCAAAGCCCGTGCCCGTTATCTTGGTGAGAAATACGACTATGACGTTACTGAAGCCCGTAAGATCTGGTGTTTCGGTCCCGACGGTACTGGACCAAACATTTTGGTAGATTGTACCAAGGGAGTGCAGTATTTGAACGAAATTAAGGACTCTGTTGTGGCAGGTAAATGGTCAAAATGAAAATTTTATATTTCTTAAAAATCTGAAACATTGCAAATATCAATGTACCAGACCTTTTTGGAGTACTGTTAGTTTAAGCACATTCTTTTTACCATAAAGCAGGAATATGCAATTCAGTATAGCGTTAATTTAAATAAAAAAAAATTTTAGGTTTCCAATGGGCCACCAAGGAAGGTGTCCTTTCAGAAGAAAATTTGCGTGGTGTCAGGTTTAACATTTATGACGTCACCCTTCACGCCGACGCTATCCATCGTGGAGGTGGTCAAATCATCCCTACTACCCGTCGTTGCTTGTATGCTTGTCTCTTAACCGCCTCGCCAAGACTTATGGAACCTGTATATCAATGTGAAATTCAGGTAAGATTTTTGACATTTAATTTTTTACTAAAATAAAGATTCCCAATTGAAAATTTAAGCCAAATTCAATTCTATAATATTGCGAGATATTTACCCCTAAATTCTTCCCGACCTAATTGGCGTAAACTTTTAGACCGCGTAAATAATAAAATACTCGCTTAAATAACTAAAAAAAAGTCAATTTTATTATGCTTATTTTCGTTTTACCACAAAATTGGTTACTTATTCTGTTTTTAAACAACTCCTAGACCAGGGTATTTGGTATTTCAATACGGCTGAGTTGTTTCCTATAAATCAGCATATCCCTGCAAGGACTTTCTTCCTAATTTTTCTATTGTAATTTTTCAATGATCGGAAAAATCGACCTATTATAATAATTTATAATTGAAAATAAAGTTGTATACAATTCTTGATAAGAAATTTCAATTACAGTCTCGAGATTAAATTTATCTCTCGATGGTAATGAAACATTTCCCGTCACGGATTGTAATATAGTATTAAACTCCTTCCTTTCAGTATAATCAAAAGAGAAAATATTTCAATTGAAACCAGTCCTTGTTATCCTAAATTTTCTTTTTATTTAAATTATGTTATGCGTTTTTATTTTGTGTGTAGTGCCCTGAAGTAGCTGTTGGTGGTATCTATGGAGTGTTGAACAGAAGACGTGGACACGTATTTGAAGAAATGCAAGTGACTGGTACACCCATGTTCGTCGTAAAGGCTTACTTGCCTGTAAACGAATCGTTCGGTTTCACTGCTGATCTTAGGTAAGCAAATTCCACCACTTCAATTTGTATATTTCCTTCACCCTGTTACGCAGTAACGAAGTGATTTCATCCAAAGTAATAATTTTCTAGCTTATTAATAATCAGCTTACTTTCGACCGTCGTCGTCATATTTACATCGTTTGCGCCCCATGTGAACTTGGGGTTAGTTCAAAGGCTTTAAATTCACTAGTAACCCATAATTTACATCTTAATATAATTTAGTCATTATAAAGAAAAGTACAGAACTTGATTTAAAAAATGCTAAACAGTAAAATGACTCCAAATGTTGAACGTTTTTAGGTCTTATTTAGAAATTGTTCCTTTAAAAAAAAACGCTAGAGTTAAAATACTTACATTGACTAACCTTTTACTTTTTAGATCTAACACAGGAGGGCAGGCCTTCCCACAATGTGTGTTTGACCACTGGCAGATTCTTCCTGGTGACCCAACTGAAGCTGGAACAAGACCATTCTCTGTCGTGCAGGTATTATTTGCTTTTTTGCATCGGTTTCTTTTAACGAATGGGTAGGAAATTTTTGTAAAGTAAATACAAAGATACCTAAGGTTGGTTTTTCAACTATATCTATTTGAAAGAATGTTATCTTCTATGTGTGAACCGATTGAAAAGACTTATTGAACTACTTTCAACATGTTTTAGTAAGTAGCATTTAATTGGCGTATATTGCTTTATTGAAAGTCATATGGTCTTTACCTGAACATATAAGTCATTTCGAAAATTATATTTTATTTGTCTTAAGCCTGGTTTTCAACATTTAACGTTATTGAGGCGATAGCCATTTGTAACATGTAGTTATTGAGTTTTGCAAATTTATTTCCATGCTTAGACAATGCTCAATAGTTTTTGATCTATACAGCATTCGCAAGTGATGGTAAATTAGTAGTCTTTTAGTTTCGGTTTTAAAGTGCATCGACTTTTTAGCCAGAATAGGGGGACTGACAATTTTTTATTTACTATGAACATTACAATAAAAAATATTTATAGTTCTATTAAGATTTTTAACCACAATTAACAACCAGCAAGTTTGACTGACATACATGACATTGGCAGAAATAATTTACCTTAATTTTAAATTTACTAATCGAGCACCTTTGATTGTGAATAAATAATGGCTGTCAACGTCATTTATATGTCACAATCAAACTTGCTGGTTAGTTGTGGTTGAAAATCTTTATGCAACCCAACGTTAGTGTAAAAATTCCCGCTGACTGCTTGAGATAGGAAAACGCCAATGTTTTAGTTAAATTGGACACATCAAAGAATATAAACTTTCAAATTTTAAGACAAAATATTCAGTAGTTTTCCCCAAAGGTTCTAATATAGGCTCTTCGTGAATCACTTTGTCTGTATATTGTTAGGTTTTAAATAACTTTTCTTTTTTAGGATACACGTAAAAGGAAAGGACTTAAAGAAGGTCTCCCAGATCTTGCCCAATATCTGGACAAATTGTAATCACGGGGTATATAGGTTCTTTTGTACAGATTATATCAATTATTTAAGATTTATAATAATTAAACTTTTCACTACACTAAATTATATAGTTTTATTCATTAAATTGGCAGGGTTTTAAAATTTTAAATTATCTATCTTAAATGCTACATATTTTCATTATATTCTCTATTTATTTTAAACAACATATTTTTGTATATTATGTTTGCGTCTACTTTCAATTTAAAATGATGTAACAATTCCATAGAAAAGTGCAAAGTAAATTCTACCCCAGAAGTTGTTTTTTTATTAAATTATTTACCAATTTTTAAAAATGTTAGGATGTTAGCCAAGCAAATTAATTGGGTTTTAAAATTTTGTTACGTACTGACTAAGTTATATAAGCAATTTTATTTGTTTACTCAATTTTTATGTAATAAACTTTAATTTTTATTTTTCGTACGATTTTTATTCAAAAAGGCTAGGGATTTTTTAATGTAAACTACCCAAAGTGGCTTTTATTAAACTACAACTAGCTAGTACTAAGCATCTCGACACTCAAGATGACCAATGTGGATTACATTTCTGACAGGTAAGATGTATTCATTATAATTTATATCCACGACAACTCTGTATTTTAAACAGAATATTTTTTTAGTAAAATACATTTTGGAATGTATTATTTATTTACAATATAAAGCTTTTTCCAATAATAATATACTATAGATTTCTACAAACTATTAAAATATTTAATTCTATTTTTTATGTAAATATCAAACAAACTGTTGGCAATATAAAAATTGAGTGCAGCCAGTGTAAAGGCCTTTTTTACATTAGTAGCAAGTAAACGGTAGTTTTAAATGGGAAAACTTGCATCAGCTGATTGAAATGTCTTAATCAGCTAATACAATTTTTTCCATTTAAGACGATCATTTAGTTGCACTTGCATCTAATGTAAAAAAGGCTATTAAACATTTTTGTGAGATAAACAAAGGTTTACAAGAATCAGATCTTTCTCTACAAATATACCTGGCAAAATAAAAGATATTCACATGAACTCTCAGAAACAAATTGCAAAGGGATTCTACCATAGCAAAATAAACTTAAGAACCGTATTATCTACTACATATGAGAAAGTACAATGTACTCTTAATGAAGTTGTACTGATTACAAAAAAAAAACAATTAAGGCTCTTTAAACTACATAAAAATGTGTAATTTGAGGAAGGAAATAATCAATGTACATTTGTTTAATTTATAGACTTTCTTGTAGAGTATTAAAGTTTGTTAAAATGATGACATTTTTTTACACTAGAATTCTGTGATAGTTGTAAAAGCTCAACAGGTCTGAAGATATAATAAAAACAATTTAAGTTTTTCCTAGATATAACGTTTTTTAATAAATATTTTTCTTCTTTTTTAGATTTTTAACTACAGCGTGCCTGTGAAATGAATGGTAAGTTTATTTTTATAGTTAAAAAATATATTGTTTAAATCGTTTTGAAATCACTTAAAGAATGCGGAAACAAGTTTGCAAAGTACAGAATTTTGAATGAATAATAAAATATATAATGAACCAAACGAATTTACGCCGCGGTACAGTCGACGACTCGAAAGGTTGGCAAATTGTTAAAGGTGATGAACTTATTGAGAATCCATGCAGGCCAGTTGTGGATGTATGATAGTTTCGTATACTTAATTTTTTTGTGTTTCCTCACCCTTTCGTCTCGTTTAAGTTACAATACATGTTCTAATTATTTCAATTTGTTTACGATAATGATGATATTTTGATTAGAAGATATTTTCCAATATCACTGTTTGTTGCCAAAAGGATTCTGACCTGTTAATTTTTTTATTAAAAAAAAGTGTTTTAAAAAACCGTCGTCTATAAATATTTTTTTCTTTTTTTTTCAGATCTATTTTGCCTACAAGCAATGGTTGGAAAGATAAGGACCACTAAAGAAAAAGTAAGCTTTTTTAGTTTATACAATATATTTTATTTATTTTTTTTTAATTTATAATAATTTATTAATATTTAAAAACCATATTCATAGATTTTTTAGATAAAAACGAAATAACCATAAAACCTAAAATAAATAAGTAATATTTATGTTTTTCAAGTAAAAAAAGGTAATAACACTACTCTATACATAAGACTAAAAGAAATTTAATTAATAACTCTTGGAAGAAGACATTATTTCTTAAATTAAGATTAGAAACTTATTTCAAACGGTATAATTTGAACTTGTTTATTATGATGATAATTTTATTAGAAGATATTTTTAAATAAAAATATCGCTGTTTGTTGCCAAAAGGATTCTGACCCGTTAAGTTATTTTTAATGTAAAGTAAGTGTTCAAAACCCGATTATATAATAATTTCTTCTTTTATAGGTCTGAATGATTTTATCCATTGCTGATGATTGGAGAAAATTTATGAATAAAACGTAAGTCTTAGTAATACCTCTATTTTTAAATTATACACATAAATGACAGCTGTGGTTCTTCTAAAAAAAAAAATTTTATTACCGATTTCTCAAACAATTTTATTCTTGATAAAAGTTGGTCATGTCGTAAAGCTATAAACAGATCGTTCAAATTTCACCTGCTGTTAATAGTAAGGAAGCAAATGCAATTTTTTCAAAATTGCTTGAAGAGTAAGGTACATTAATTATGAAAGATACAGAATTTTATATAGAACTGTTGCAATAAAAAACCTAGTCCAAATACAAAATTCAAGTTATGTATAAAGCGCGGAAATTTAATGACGATGACGTTTTTCCAGGACCCGAGTGAGCACCTTGTTCATTTATAACAGGGTGCTCAGAAGTGACCATGACAAATTTTAAGGGATGATTCTACATAAAAATATATGAAAAGAAGTTCATATTTACATAAATGTCCGCAAATGCTTCTGCTACAGACCCTTAAATATGATGACAACGCAGTATTTTTTTAAAGTCTATATACAGCAGAAAATGCTACCTAATCGGTAATAAAAAATTGCCCATATGTTGCATACTTTTTAGGATACACTACAGACACACGTTAAATTTTCGAAGCGAATACCCCACACTTTTAAGCCGGCCATTTTCACATCTTAGAGTGGAAACGGTGTGCTCGTAGTGGGAACAGCAATGTCTTTTCTTGTGTATGGTAGTCCAGTTGTTCATTCTGGAACTGCCAAAGGAAGTTTAGAGACAAGTATTACAGTTTATTTAATGCATTTTATTTTCGGGTTTTCGAAAACAAAAATGTCTGAAACCGTGAAAGCAGTTTTGTCAACATGTAAATTCATGAACGCTATTCACTTCAACCAAAAAAAATTTCCTAACAATTAAATGTAGCGTTTAATGAAATATTAACAAATTTACTTATTTCAACTGCAACAGTCTCATTCCGAGAAGCATTACTTTCCGCACTCATTAGGAAAGTAACTATTTGTATAAAAGATAATCTTTAAATCTGTGTTTTTGTTGTTTTAGGCGAATTTAAAGCGACGAAATGTTTAGGAGAAAAAAATACTCTCAGGTGAGTGTGCATAGAAATATATTTATGAGTCCTTATAAAAAAAATAGCAAAAGTTAAGAATATACATTTTGTTGTTTTAAAAAAATTAATCCACATTTTTATTTTTCAAATTCCATAATCAATATTCCATTTAATGTAAAGTCAGCGCCACAAATTTAACATTGTCTACATTTATTTCTTTTAATTATCTTTTTTTTTCGTAAAACATTTTGGTCCAAATTGTGTAACAAAAAAGTGCTCATTAATTACCCTATTTTGGCTAAATTATAAAAGTTTTGCAACATCTGCAATTATATACGTGTAATGCACTGAATTTGAGGGATTCCATATGTTTCTTTGTGGAAAACAAAGATTTTGGGTCAGTGCTTCTCTAAGTGGTGAATGAGAAGGTCGAAGGCCAAAGTTTGGCAGTGTAACTAGTTTATGAACATTACTGTGTGTGTTTATCATGTCCGAGATTACAGGAAAAAGTTGAGACATTTTTTATATTTCAGTTCATACATAGAGCAATATAAGATAAATATCATAATTTATTAATCTGTAGCATTTTAAAGTTGGGATTTTTGCTCATTGCCATTAACATAATTAACATCCTGTTTTTGAGTGACATGGTCATGTTCTTGTAATACCGCAAGTTATTGTTTTATGCAATGAATGTAGTCGGAGAAAGAAAAAAGTAGAATACCAAAAAATGAATTTACTATAGAATATTTTCAAAGACAAAAAATTAAAAATAATTCAGTGTCTATGAAAAAAAAGGCTGTAAAAAAGAGAGCGGTAGCACAAGAGGCTCTTTTCAGGCTTATCAATGAGCAAGAAACAGAGAAAGCCACAAATAAGAAACTTTGTATCTACCATGTCGTCTTTTAATGTTTTTTTTTATAAAATTTGAGTAAACCGAGCGGTACTAATTAATAATTTTATAATTAACAATAATACAATTTTACAACAAAATTTCTGAATTTTTCGCTGCATTTATATGTCACTAAAGTCGAACAAAAATTGCTGAGTTTTAAATAGTGACCCATATTGGATGAATGAGAATTATTATAATAATATTAAATTTATTAGTACATAATATAATTTTTTGATGATGATATTATCTTACACTGGAAACTTAATGACAGTTGTAAAAGCTCAACAGGCCTGACAGTTTGTAAAAATAGACCCCTATTTTTCAGTTAAATACTTAATTTTAATATAGCTTTCTATATTCCAGAATTTCAATCAGGAAAATGGATGCATAGCGAGGGAACAATTTCTATTTTGTTTTTATCAATGAGATGGTAAGTTATATTTTCATTTCATTGATGAGAAATGTTAGCTTAGGTTATTTTAAATGATGTTTTTATTACCGCCCCAGTCTGACACTGGTGACTGATCGGTACAATTCTGATTCTTATATTTTTACAGTTAGTTGCACGAAAGATAAAGCAAAAATTGAACACTTTAGAGTAAAACATCACCCGTACAAAAAATAATCCAAAACAATTAGCAGAAATTATTCTTAAAGTCGGAGAAATTATTCTTAAATTCGGTTATATTTATTCGATTTCCGTACAAATAAATTAAAATATATATACAACACTTATGACAAAGCAAATACATCTGTATTGCTTTGTCTAACTTGTGTTACATATGTTCACAAGAATTGCTATTTTTGTAAACAATAAATTATTTTTTGACTTTGACTAAACCTTTAAGGGGAAGCCCTTAGGGGATAAAATAAATTAATTTATAACGGTTTAGGCACATAAGGCGCTTCCCCCTGTCATCCCTGTAGGTTTAGACAAGGATTTGTAACGGGCTCTTTTGTTTTGTCATGATAAGGGTAGTGTGATGTGTATATAATTTTTCGTTACTTAAACAATAATTTAAAAAAACTGTTTTGTTTGGTGCAATCTACAGTAAATTACAACACAAACTCTGAACTTTGTAAAATGCCAACCTCTTATTACAACTTTCTCTTTTTCAGGTTCTAAATGGGAAGCAGCTGTGAATGACCTGTAAATTAGAATACGAATTGCAACGTAAGTTTAAACATTTTTTCACTCGTATTCACTAAAGGATTCTAAATTTAAAACCGTCCTAAACTGACAGTTCTGAGTTTAAAATGAGAAGTATCAGAATAAGTCGGCTAAGTTTTGTGTTTTTTTTTTAAAGTTTATAAAGAAAAATTTATTTTAGTTACATCCTGTTTTAATAGAACTAAAACTGTATTTGCAACAACATTCCGGTAAAATTATTTATCAGTAAAACGATTTAATTTAAAAAAATCAAATTAACACAAAAGCGTCATAATATGGCATATAAAATAATGCCAGTGAAAACAACTGGCACACTATAAAATTAAAATATTTCATTGGTCTTAATTTAAAAGACATAAAAGAATTGATCGGTTAATAGGATTACGTACATCCCTTCTGGCCTCGTGTTTTTAAACTTGTAGCTTTCCCGCCGTGTTTTTAATTATTTTTAAAAAATAGGGTTGTGATATTCTAGGAAAATTTTTAATAATCAAATATGTTTTCAAAAGTTTCTAGTTTAAGATGTTAGTGCTGAATATGACAATTTTAATTAAAATGAAAGAGTCCATTAACTAACCAGCGACTTTGACGGAGGTGAAGTCAGTTTTCTCGACTAGAGAAGATATTTTTTTATATGATGTTTTTTATTACCGCCCCAGTCTGATACCGGTGACTGATTGGTACAAATCTGATGTATTTAGGATATAAATATTTCAATTAAAATATGGCTATACTTTATTTAAACTATTTTTTCTATTATTTCTAGATTCTACGAGAAATTCATTAAATAACTCTGGATACTCATGAAAATATAGGTAAGAATTAAATTTAATTTTATTTAACAATACTTTTGATGCAATATTGAGTTGTTTGGTTTTGTTGTAATTAAAATGCAAGTTGCTCAGCATTAAAATTTTAGGTTATACTGAGTTTTATACAAATGACTTAATATATTTAAACCCACAAATCCTGAAACCAAATTTCAGAACTAGTATATTACATAACAAGTGATAAAGTGGTACTTTCCATTTTAATCGCGCACATCCATGCCCACATTTTCACTTGCCTATAGTTTTAAATAAAAATAACTTTTTCTGGTATCTACTTTTGCTCATTACTATCATACAATCTATATACTTTCTATAAAACTTCCATTTCCACTCTAGCCAAAGGTCCAGCGACATCTGTGAGCTATTATTTCTTTGTGCCCAGACACTTTACATGTTTGATGTTAATGGTTTATACCTATTTTCCTTTACCTAATTTATTTTATCATAAAAAAACACACTCTTCAGAATTAAAGGAAATAGACTAATGTATGTATACATTAAGCTAGTCACGTCACTTATGAGGATAAGGATTTTAGCATAGAGTTTGCGTGCCATGCTTCTCTTGTGTACGCGGATCTACATTGTATACATGCAATAAATCCAAAGGGCCGTTTTCCGAAACACCGCGCATCAGTGCGTTAATAGTTTTAATTATAGAACTGAGATAGGCTTGTTCTAGTTAATATTGCTATCAACATGATGTTTTTTATTACCGCCCCAGTCTGATACCGGTGACTGATTGGTACGAATCTGATGTTTTTTGTAATATACAATCATATTATCACTTTTATTTAAATTATGTTTATTAATGATTTTTTTTTTATTTCCAGGGACTACAAGAATTTTCATTTAAGAAAAAGTGTTCATAAGAATAATAGGTAATATTTTTATTTATTCTATCTACATCCCATATTACACAAAGTAACAGTCTTGACAGATATCTGAAATATTTTACAATAGGTACATTCTTTTGCTTTGAAAAGAGAGCGCAATATTTTCCCAGGAATTTTACTTTACCACTATCATAAAGTTACCGTGCGCTTAATCGTACCAACAATCAAAACGATTGGCGTTTGCCATACTTTATTAACTAATAATAATTATCGGCATCCCAACAAGATATTTAAATCCGACTTGTAAGCGATTTATTCCTTGTTTTTCCATTAATGATGGCTGTGTGGAATTTACGCAAAAAGTGTTTTTGTTATTTCTCCAAAAATGTTCTCTTAAAGACACAAATGATTAGGTTGCGCCGTCATTACATAATAGTTTATTAAATAGAGGTTTTGTAATTTATACAGATGGTTGCTTATTGATGTTAATAATATAATTTTCAAGCTTCTATTACTATTTTTCCTGAAACTATTCTGTTTTCAAATTTGGCGACCATCAATGCTGCCTAAGCCACTAGTTTTGAGTGAGATAGAAAAAAGATTACAGTTCCGTAAAAAATAAACTTTTTTAGATATTTTAGGATGCCCTAGAGCAAAGGTAGATATTAGTGTATTTTACGTAAGCTTTTAATGGCCGTCGATGACACGTCATTTATAGTAACATTTATTTTATCGAACTTAAGGGTGGAATGTCAGGTTCTGTAACAATAATCTCTTGACGGGTTTTAGCGGATTAAAGGGCAACAGATTTGGGTGTTCGGTGTGTGTCTTTGTCGTGTACATATACAATAAGTTATATATCCATCCCTCATCCTCTCTGAATTAAGGAATTTATAAATCACTGTTGGTCATTGCGTTTGACAAGGGAAAGTCAAAGCATTAAAAACGTACGTGAAATATACTATAAAACGCCTTTATCGATATCCCAGCACTATTAAATGATGATTGTTCATTTACAGACCTGTTCTGACCTTAATTTGATGTTACAAAGAACGGCCATCTGAAGTAACCTTTAATATAACGAAATATTTTTTTTTTCCTGACGCACTCTAATGGTATCTTAATTTTTTTTCAGAACTGAATACAAGAGCTGTGTTTATGCCTGCAGAAATCTAGTTAATATAACATCAAATAAGGTATGTTAAAAGTTATAACTGTACAAAATGTCAACTAAACCATTGAAAAGTCCTTCTCTTAGAAATTTCCATGTAAATTAGAGACCTGCATGGGCCGGGTTTTCATCTCGGGCCTTAACGCGGTTGGCCCGTCTCTGGTCGGGCCACTTAATCAATAGGGTTCGTGTTTTTGGGCCCTAATAATTTTTGACAGGCCTGCTGGGCCAGCCGGTCTTTCGGATTTGGTTTTCTTTTTAAAGAAATATTTGTAAAATAATTTTCAAGAAAAACTAAAGACACCCCATAATTTGCTATCCAGGCCCTAATACATTTTTTCGGGCTCTCCGTGCCTGTCCGGTGTTCGGTCTTGGTTGACGTCCGGACCAGGCCGCATGGCAAAATTCCGACACGGGCCGTGAAATTCCCGCCCGTGCAGGGCTCTAATGTAAATTCCAAAATGAATTCAGTCTGCCCCGACTGTATTAAAAAATCTGATTTCGTAAATTTGTTTGTTATTCTCCTAAACATCTAAATAACTGAAATAAATAAATACACTTTTTATGTAAAAAGAATGTTTTTTTTTCTTTTTGTAATTAAAATGATTATAAAAACGGATCCAATTACAGAATTTCTGTGTTCGACAATCTTATAGTATGATTAAAATTTAAAAAAATAATTTTCTAATACATTCTACCTTGATTATGCATTTTATAAAATACTTATTTTTAGGAAACTGGTGTAAGACTGGCTACATCTCAGGAAAAACTAGCTACAAGCTGGAAGATTTTGATATTAGGCGAAGTGGAATTGATTATGGTAGGCATAATTTTTACATAGCGCCAATGAATATATAGGATTAGTGTAGTGGGAATGTACCGTTTTTCCGAAACTGTTTTTATCTATTAATAAACATGAAAAATTTTGGCCTTAAAAATCTACTATTTACAAAAAGTTTTAATGAAAAAGGATACGTCGGAATAAATAATATTGCGTTGCCTACCCTCATGCCCACTACACTCCTGTTGTTGTGTTTTCATGAATATTTTCCCAAGATGACTATAGAGTAATTTTTACACATACATACATATTTCATCACAATATGGATAATTTAGGAAATTAAGGATCCATAATCGCTTTTTGTTTTTTAAAAATTCTCACTTTGAGTTTTGAATTAAATTACAAAATAATTTATTTTGATAAGTAGAGGCTTACGTTTATAATTTACTAGTCTACAGTACTATACCCTTGGTCCAAAATTACTGTAAGTGATTCATCGCTTTCATATAGAGTGCATTGAGTTTGACAAAGTTAGAGTGAACAATCCCACTATATTTTTAAAATTCTAATAGAACAAAATATTTATTTTCATGGAATTTTTTCTTCTGACTTCGTACAACCTGCGGCTGTTGATATGGAAGTGATGAGTCACTGACAGTAATTGTTAACCTAGAGTTATAGTCTAGGTTCATATTGCTAATTTAAAATGAAACAGTAAAAAATAAATTACAATCTAGTCGTCTAAAAACCCTGAATTTCTCTTTATCATGATGAGTTTTTCAAGTAGAAGATATTTTACAAAGTAAAATTTCACTGTTTGTTGCCAAAAGGATTCTGACAAATCAAAATATTATTATTATATTAAAAGTTTTATTGCTTCTTATTGACTTACTGCATATTTTTTTTAGGTCAACAAAATTGAAAAGAACGGTCGATCTTTAAACATAACTCGGAATATGGTAAGTAGGTTTTTAAAATATTTTACACGATATGAGTATTACTCTCCGTTACTGTTATAATAACATATTTATTTAGTAACTTATTACGTCAGTATTGACATCAGTAATACCGTAAATTAAGTAACCTATACATCCGACCTAAATGGGTTAAAGCGTGGCTTAAGGCCGCGACTGAAATGCCAAGTAGCTAAGTGACGGGCGGATATTCGCGTTCTCTAGCTCAGATTAATATTTTATAAATTAAAAAAGTTTAACAAAGAAATGATTATCTTTATTTTGATTAAAATGACAATAGAACATTCAGAAAAATGTGTAAAAAAATGGACCGATTGCTAATTTTTAAAGTGCCAAAGAAGAAATAATTACGCGGTCTATTTCTAAGCCAAATTTTTCACCTGCCGAAATAACCCTATATTTTCTACTTTGCCATGCCAAAAAATTTTAGTTGCGAAATATAAGCGATCATTTCAGATTTATTTCCAAAAATATCCTAAAACCTGCCAAAGTAACCCTGTTTTACGGTAGGTATATCTCCCTAGCTCAGGCGGCTTACTTTTATGAAGAAACTGAATGTAGGTAGGCAGACAAAATATACAGGGTGCGTCAAACTCAATGGCCTGTTGGAAGTATTTAAAAAACGACAAAAGATATGTTTTTGAAAATTTGAGTGTGTTCATAAGAGCTAGTGTTCTAGCGTTTAAAAATATTTTGAAAGGGGCGGTGTTGCCAGATCATCTTGAAACTCCTAGCAACTTTGGAATTTTAAATGAGACACCCTGTATATTATTTTACTTTTTGTTTCTGCTTAATAACACAAACATTTTTTGTATATAATATAATCTATGCCTATCTCTTATAGTTTTTGAGATATTAATTAATTAGTCATTTTTTGGGGCCAAAACATGCCAGAAAATCAAATATTTTTGTGATTAAGGCACCTAGAAAGTTAAAATTTTTACAGACAGTTCTTATAGCATGGCCATTTAGGAATTTTGATGATATATGAAAATATTTTTACACAGAGCGTCACAAAAAAACGTAATCTTCGTAATATAAATAAATGCAAAATTCTCAACTTTTTTAAATGGAACACCCTGTATTTTATTTTCTTAACAAAATCTAGTTTATATTTCCTACCAATAAGTATAACATGTTCCTATACCTATCTCTAACCAATTCGAACTTACAAGGGGTTTAAAAAAATTAATAACTTAATAAAAAGGTTTAAACACATTTAATAGTAGGCTTTGGCAGAATTTGTTCGGAAACAAATGAAAAGGAAAAAATGTCAACTTAATTGGTTTTATCTATAATCTGTGTTTTTAAATTATTGACTAAAATGGCCAATATTTCTTATTCAAACGCAGAAATTTTGAATTTACTTTTTATACATGGAGAGTGTAATAAAATTGTATTAAGAACATGTAGACGATTTAATGAATTGTATCCCAATTCATCTCCAATGACAGCAAAAAAGTTTAGAAAAATAGAACGAAATATGTTGCAGTATAATAATGTGAATGTTTGACGTATAAATCCATAGAACGAATAATTTTTTAAATATAAGATAATATAGGAAATTAAGTTGACATCTCGGTTGACATTTTTTCTCTTTCATTTGTTTCCGAACAAATTCTGCCAATGCCTACTATTAAATATGTTTAAACCTTTTTATTAAGTTATTAATTTTTTTAAACCCCTTTGTAAGTTCGAATTGGTTAGAGATAGGTATAGGAACATGTTATACTTATTGGTAGGAAATATAAACTAGATTTTGTTAAGAAAATAAAATACAGGGTGTTCCATTTAAAAAAGTTGAGAATTTTGCATTTATTTATATTACGAAGATTACGTTTTTTTGTGACGCTCTGTTTAAAAATATTTTCATATATCATCAAAATTCCTAAATGGCCATGCTATAAGAACCGTCTGTAAAAATTTTAACTTTCTAGGTGCCTTAATCACAAAAATATTTGATTTTCTGGTTAGCATGTTTTCAAAAAATGACTAATTAATTAATATCTCAAAAACTATAAGAGATAGGCATAGATTATTATATACAAAAAATGTTTGTGTTATTAAGCAGAAACAAAAAGTAAAATAATATACAGGGTGTCTTATTTAAAATTCCAAAGTTGCTAGGAGTTTCAAGATGATCTGGCAACACCGCCCCTTTCAAAATATTTTTAAACGCTAGAACACTAGCTCTTAGGCCCGTATTATTCATCTCCTGGTAACTTTATCAGCAAGATAATTTCCAAAGAAACCATTGTTAAGACAATTGTCTCCATAGAAATTATCTGGCTGGTAAAGTCACCAGGAGATTAATAATACGGGCCTTATGAATACACTCAACTTTTCAAAAACATATCTTTTGTCGTTTTCTAAATATTTCTAATAGGCCACTGAGTTTGGCGCACCTTGTATTAATATGATTTTTTTACTTTAAACCTAAGTTATATGAGCTTTTAATGTATGTTGAAATCGTGGAAAGCCAAAACGATAAGAATGGTGAAAATGGAAGTGACACGATTTTAAAATATTAGATAAAATATTTTTATGATGATTATAGTCCAAGGTTTCGCAAAATACTTTATTTTATGAAAAAAAATTTATGATAAAATTCTTGGCAGTCTGACTAAGCAAATTCATAACACTGAAATAGGTAATAAATATTAATACTAAGAAATTTAAAAACTGCCTTATTTTACAGATGTGGCTGAGGGAGGAGTCTTGGTGTAAAGAAAATAATCATAATATGGTGAGTTAAAATATGTATACTATGTTAAGACTGTTTTTTTTTTAAATCTCATTGGTAGTGCTACTAACAGGATTATTTTTATTCCTAACTTTGTCCTGTTAGCTCTGTTTAGCAAATTTACTAACACCTAAACAACAAACGGGACTTAATACTAACAAGACCTAATGCTAACTACTAAGGGGGAGAGGTCTTACCTTTTTTAGCCTCATTCCCAATTTTTATTTACACAATTATTTGTTACTTAAATGTCAATTGTGTGTCTCCATTTAGAGAAATTCAGTGATAGCAGAGGACAATTTTTTTTACATGCGGCGATGAAATGTTAATAGTAAATACGATGCAAACAGTGTTTACAGAACAAAGGCCTACTTTACAAAAGTAATTATTAATTTACCCCACGCTTTTAAGCCGGCCTTTTTCACATCTTAGAGTGTAAACGGTGTGCTCGTAGTGGGAACAGCATTGTCTTTTCTTGTGTATGGTAGCCCGGTTGTTTATTCTGGAACTACCAAAGGAAGTTCAGAGACAACTATAATTTTTTTTTGGGGTATAAAAAGTATTTAATGAAATTTGCAATAAACTTATGAGATTCTATTTTTTTAAACTTTTTATTGGCAATAAAACACATTTAGCCTCAACTAAACTGGGTTGGCTTGATATATTAATATATTTAACAAAAATATTAGGCAAAAGACAGTAACTTTATAATACTAAAAATATAAAATACAAATCTCTCTTGATGCGCTCCTGTCCGGTTTAAAATATATATAACCATAAAAGCCAAAATGTTTTAAATTGGTATCTGCATACAGATAAAAGGCATACATTCTTTAGTAGCACTTATCTTAAATAAAAAAGAAAACGAAAAAATAAATTTAACGAATCTAGTAAAAAACGTTTGGGCTATGTCGAATTTAATGCAAATCCTATACGTTCATTCAGACTGCCAATCTTGATAAGAAATGACATTCGTTACTAAATAAATTACAATATTAATGTAATTATTTTGTAATGAAGATAAACGGTCATTCATACTTTTTCTTGTTATGGAATACTGATAGTGTAAACTTTTTGTTAAAAATATATTGAAATACGTGTTGAAGCCAGGAAATACTTTTTAAAACTATATTCATACGTTTACCTTTTTTTTATGCATGTCTACTATTTCTTTGTTTTTTTTTCAGGTCTTGGTCGCTTTTGTTCTGGACCTTTTTTATCCATGGACGAAAATGCAACAAGTTTATTTATACTTGAATTTTAAATAATTGGTGAATATCTAGAAATATTTAGGAGGTTAAATTAGATAAATTACTGTTAAGGGTTTATTTCTGTGGGTTAGATGCAGTTAGTCATTATTGTTTCGTTTTACTCAAAAGTCGGCCATCTTTGACGCACATTTACGTACCCAAATCAAAAAAGTTTGGATTTATGAATAAATGAATGGTTTAGTGCCTAAGCAAAGTCAAGTCAAAGTACAAAATGTTAAAACCATGTATCAAATGCATATAAAAGGTATTTTTTGCATGATAACAATATCTGTAGACATATTTACATCTAACACAATTCATATTAAGTTAATAATAGGAAGAATAAATTACTCAATTTAGCGTGTTGTCTATTACCATGATTTATTCTTACTTGAGCCAAACTTTCCTAAAATAAATTAAGTTTTTTTTAAATTAATTTGATAAAAATTCCGTTTTTTTCTTTGAATAATTTATTAATCAAAATTTTGTATTTAAACTTGAAACTGTAGGCAACTATGCCCAAATGGATAGTGGATGGATCACTTTTTGGATAAAATGAAATATTAATCAATTTGTTAGTCGTTTTGTTAGCGGGTGCACTTATTCACTCTTTTTGCTCTCGCCTGTTCATTGGCGACGTTGATAAGGCTGACCGCCAACAACCAACAGTACCGAGATTCACATTTTAGACTGGCGTTCATTTTTTAGTCTTGTAAATGACATTTTTACCTCACTGCAAAAAGTATCCCAACGAACCCAACACTGAAAATTTAAAAGGTGTTTTTTGGTAAGTATGTTTGTTATTAATTTAATCCTGTATTATTTTATTGGTTTTCAATAAAGCTTCAAAAAAACAATTTTTCTTTTATTAAAATAACCTAATATTAATATATTATTTAACGAGCGTATAATGTTAGCCATAATAAATACCGCAAGTGACTCTTGTTGAGCATATTTTTTTATGGGCCATTTGGCAAATTTTGCTCATCGTTTCCTCGAACGCATTCGTTGCCGATGAATCGTAAATTGGATCGTTGTATATACTGCATAAGTATCCCGTATGACCGTCCGAAAAGCAGAGATTTTAGCCCTTTATGGAAAAGCAAAAGTACTGCTTTTTATACAAGTAGAAGCGAGGCGACAAATACTCTAGATCTGAGCCTCGCGTCACCCATCCGCCCGCGTTTGTTAGGTGCATTGGTGCCAATCTTCAAGTTTTGTCGTAAATACTAGGCGTTCTCGATACAGAACACAAAAAATGTCCGTATATAGTTACACAATAAGGTTATGATTTTTATCAGTAACTTAAAATAAGAAGGGTTTTTATGATTATTTAAGATAATTTTTGCTAATAAGTATTTTATATTATAATTTACATAATAATTGACTTCTTTTTTAACAATATATGGGTTCAATTAAGTGTTTTCGCCCTTTGCTATTGCTATAAACGTCGAAAAAAAAATTAAGTGGTTATGTAATAGTAATAAGTGTAGTGGCGATGTCAACTGTGTTAAAAAATTTTAAAGTCAATTGTTTGGAAGTTTTTTTGCTTTGCACGCCACTGCTGTCTGTGACCGTCCCCCAAACAACTTGGCACTTTGAAGTTAAGTATAATCTTTGTTTTATAGCACGTACTTGTAAAAAGTCGTATATTTTTATCCCTTAACTAGCTCCAAATAATTACAATATTCATATTATCCTCGTTTTAATTATAAACCACATAGCATCGTCTCCCAAAAAGTTACGTCACACGTCTGTGACGCTTATATTGCAACTTGAAGCGCCCTCTTGTGATAATTAGGAATCTTTTAGTTATTATGTTGCGGTGTAAAGCACCACCTGACTGGTCAATCTTATGTAGATTTTGACTTATAAAACAAAAAAAAAACATTGTCACGAAAATTAGAATGAATGAAACAAATGTTATTAAATACAAACACTTTTTTAACATTTACGTCAACATAATATACCTATGGCTCCATAGAAACGGCAATGCGGCCAATGACAAGCTTTGTTCCTACACTTACACTTACTAGTCTGCGCACTTCCGATTGGTTTAAATTAATTTGCACGCTGACTAGACCGTGATCGCTAGTTATTACAAATTTATAATTACACTTGTTTTATGAGTGATTATAATTGTACTTTTTTAATTACGTATAGCATAATGCACTTACTATTAAAAATATGCGCATATAAAGAATTTATGAGAACACAATGAAACAACAAAGAAATCTTCATCTCTGTTTATTTTAATATAATACTATTAGAATAATATGCAGAGTAAGCTTGAGTAGCTTTACCTACTTTTAAAGCAAGATCTAAGGCATGTTTATATAAATGTGTAAATTTAGAAATAGTTTCGTTACTTTTTTAATGTTTAACGCCGTTAAAAAAAAATCGCAAAGCCCCGCCCATCACTTTGGTAAATCCGGTCCAAAATATTTAAAAACTTACGAAGCTATCGAAACCTTATATATATCATTAAAGTTCTAGGAACAAAATATATTATTTAACTAGCGTAATAGGTTTCACATGTGGCAACATCGAATTTATTGACAGAAGACCAAGCTAATGAAATGACAGTTGAAAAAGTCCTACCTAAGTTGTTTGTCGATCTTTTGCTCTATACACAAAAACACCAACCGGAGAAGCGAAAGATCGGTAACGATGCTCACTGTAAATTTTTATCGGATCGATGTCATCGAGTAATTAAGATTTTAAAATTTGTTGAAATTGTGAATGTTTTCATGAGCTGCAAAAAATTTATGGTATGACCTAGCAATAGTTTTATTGATGGTAAACTCCTATCATAGCATCGACTTAATAATTTAAATGCCAAAACTATCAAATATGAGGATAGTGAAAGAGCCCATTAGCCACCTTTTTTAGAGTGAGTATTTTTTAACAATTGGCTACCCTGTAATCGATTATTGAAGTCGTTACTTTCAGAAACGATCGAAACTTTAGTGTGCATCGGAACATCCTTAGTTTGTGATAAAATATTTTCCCAAATCAAAAATATTTCCTCTTAGAGATTTAAAAACCTGGGAAGTTATTTTATCACACTAGCTCCTGTTTACTTTTAGCGTTAGAAGCTTTCAGATCTGAATTAAATTCAGATATTTTAATCGTTTGCTACATGTTCTATCCATCACATTTGCTGAAATCGCTCACACGACTCGACTGTGAGGCTTTCGTTAGTCCGGGATTAAAATACCAAATTTACTAAATGCTGGTGTTACGATTTTTTTGTTTCTAACGCATAATTCCCATAGCTTTAAAAGTAGATTAAAGTTACGCTTGCCTAGCAATCCTGCAATAATAAGATCATTTATAAAAACTACTTTTAAGTAACTGGATAAGTTATATACAAATAATATTTAAAATAATTTATTTACAGTATAATAATTAATAAAATAGAGATTAGTGTTGTAGTAATTTTTTTAAAATTAAAGCCAGAGATATACACTATAATTTAATTAAGAAATTTGCTTTTTACTTTAAGCATCAACATACTTTGTTGTAATAATAAACCATTCAATATTACAAAGTGACGCGAATTTATAAAAGAAATATAAATTTTTATCGACAATTTAATAATATGAACTAAATTGTCCCAAGAGATTGCGACTGTGTAAACTACAGATGAGAAGGCGATCTGCAAACCACAGTTTTTTAAAATTACACAATTTGTGCTACTCTATACATTTAATGCAATTTGTGGCAAAGCAAACTATAAAGAAAAATAATTTTGGATGGTCATGCTCCACTTCTGAAACTTACTTCGCCATATTTTTGATCGTGGAGAACATGGAAAAGACATTTATCATCCTTACACACTACGATGGTTGAGAACCATCCCTTTTCATGTTTTCTTGGGCTTAGTTGCATGATACGGGAAAAATGTGAAATTGAAGGCGGGTTCGACGCAAGAGGTAGGTCGCGACCGGAGGATGTTGCTATAGACAGGACAAGAGTCCTAAGTTGATACTTCTTTTTTAGCTGCGTATAGAAGGCATTAAAATAAACAACATTTTCAAATACCTTTTTTCAAAGAACCCAAAAATAAAGTACTTACATTCATTTATTACAATACAAATCAAATACGGTTCTGCCTAACTTGCCCGTTGAATAACATTAAGAAAACTTCTGGGTGTAGAGAAGAAACATCCGTACTTTTACGACACTTACAATAAATTAGCACCATAATTAGTTCATTGTTTTAAAATTTTACCATTTTCACCAATTAACGAACAAATAAGTGACGACCGCTTCGTAAAATGCATGACTAACAATACAAAAAACGGAGAAAAGCAATATAAAGTAAAGGGCTACGTTTTGATTACCAGGCCCGCACTTAGATTTTTTACTTCTGCTAACTCGGCTATTTTTAAGTTTTTTGAAAAAAGGTACCGTAAAACGGGGTTACTTTGCACTCAGTACGGTAACTTTGCACCAACGCTGTAAAATATTATTTTTGGTAGCACAGTGCATCATCTTAATTTGAGGCCCCTACTAATGTCATGTGCAGAGAAAGAACACTGCAATATATCATCTCAAGAGATTAGACATTCCCGCATTCCGTCATTTGTCAATCATTTCCCGCCATAATATATAACCTCTAAATTGTCACATTTTAAAGCTGTACCAAATCTTCTTGCCGAGAAAGCCTAAGCTGATAAATATTGGTAAGTACCCGTTCAATCGCATGAACAATTATTAGTTTAGAGATGCAGGAAATAAAATAGGTCAATAAAATACATGTTTAGGGTTTTCTATTTTTTTTGTTTACATTGGCAATTTCCATATAAAATTGGGAATACTTTGCACCGTACAACTGGTGCATAGAATCCCCCTTTCTTACGAAATTGGGGATACTTTGCACAATATCTGAAATGGTGCAAAGTATGACTCGTTGCGGTTATTTTGCTTTAATTGTAGATAAAACGGTAAAACTAGTTTAAAATGAAGGGGAGCAAAGTATACCCTTTCCGTGGTATACTTTGCACCAGGATGTAAGTCGATTTTTTGTCGTAATCTTGCAATGAATCAACTTAAAAATGTAATGAGACTTTGTTAATGAGCTTAATGATATCCACCGAAAATCATAAAATAGTTATATTAGTATTAAGATATTTTTATCTTTCAATAAAAAAAAATTGTGCAAAAAGCGGTGCAAAGTAACCCCGTTTTACGGTATTTGAAAAAGTTGTTTATTTTAATGCCTTCTATACACAGCTAAAAAAGAAGTATCAACTTAGGAATCACCCTGTATATATGTTTCAAGGAGTTGAAACTATCCCCCCCAGGGGCAAAACATTTATATTTACAAAATATTTTCAACCCTCAAGGATTGATAGCAATATTCTTCTGTCGCGATCCATCTTTTACTTCGAATCTCCTTCCAATTGCCCGCCATTTTCCCCCTCCAAATACGACTTAACTGACAAAGGAAGGAGGTGGTTTCGGCTATCAACGAGAATTAAGCGATTGTTGGTACCATTTTTGCGACCAATTTTACATTTTCGCCGGTCCAAATTTAACTTAACCGAAAACAGAAAAAGGAGGTGGTTTCGACGATGGGCGAGAGGGTTTTCGCACTTTCCCTGAGTAGTAAATCGCCTCGAATACCTTTCAATTTTTCATTTTTCCCTGTTCCAATGCGACTTATCTGAAGAAAATACAAAAATAGGGTCGTTTTTGGACATATCCGAGGGGATGTGAACCCTTTATTTTGTTTTTAAAAATGGGGAAACTCAAAGTCAAAGTCTCAATCATGTCTTAAAATTTAATCAATGGGTGAGATGTTTCGCCCTAAAATATGGGCATCATCAGACCTAACATTCAGAATAAAAAACAAAAATTAACACGTAATGTATATGACTTTACAAATAAAGTGACAGACTAGGGGCGAAACATGTCACCCATTGATTAAATTTTAAGACATGATTGAGACTTTGACTTTGAGTTTCCCCATTTTTAAAAACTAAATAAAGTCTCTTCGAGAAATGGACTACTCCTTTATTTTGTGTTCTCTACCTTCAAAAACAGGATAAAAAGTATGTCTCAGAGCTACAGCATGACCATCTATACATTTGCGATTCCTTAACTACTATTCCATACATAATTGGACACTTCCAACGAACAAAGTTGTAACTCTTTTTATCATTTTTTTAAAAATTCATATTTAATATAATAAGTGACAATTTTTTTAATATTAAGAGATTACCAGTGGTTTGCACTATCGAGTATTGAGTGATTTACACGGTGCCAGTAACTTGTAAGTCACTAAAATCCAGTAGGTACTGGACTTTAGCACTTACTTGTTGTAGACATGCATTTTAGCACTTAAATTATGAAATATTTTTTCAAAGCACTTGCTTTTAGTACTGGGTTTTAGGGTCTTGTACAAGTTGTTGGCACCGTGTAGATTCGCCTTTATGGTTTCAAGCAACGATATGTTAAATTACGATGCATTTCTGATGTTACGAAGAACGAGAACGCATCTCGTTATATGTCTTTTTAGGAAAAAATACAAAACATATTAAATACTTTTAACTGTCTTAATATTAAAACAAAATATTTAAGTCGAAATACATCTTTTTTCAAAACGGTCTATAGATTAAAGTCTTTTTGTTTACAGGACAAATTTTTTAAGTTGAATATGCCCGTAAATAACTAAATATCGCTGTAATTTTAGTTACGAGTTTGTTCCTTGCGAGTGTCGAAATAATAGGTATCTATTTTTCAAAAACTAAAATACGCCTAAGAAGATTGGACACTAATTTTTTTTTTCTGGCGACATAAAATATTATTAGAGTAATATTTTAAGAAAAGTTTTTTAGGCTTTAACCAGCGGTAATACTAGTATCGGGTAATTATGATGGTTTGAGTAGCATTTTAAATACTGCCAAAGCCTAAAAAACTGTCAAATATACACTCTATACTTTAATTGAAGATAAATGGTCCTTGTATAATTTAAACAGTAATCGAGCAGCCAAGCATATAACTTCTTTTCGAGAAATTCCTGAGACTTCTTCCTGCCAACATGGAACTGCCTGATAAAAATTAAACATTCTTTTATTTTGGAAATAATTTGAATACAGTCTGCTCCACTAGTTTATTTAGATAATATATTATATATTCGTACAACTCCATCTTCAGCGGAGAAGTTTATTTATTGTTTAAATTGTACATGAGGATTACCCTTCGACATTATTAGCAGGTTTGGAAGAAAAAAATTGGAGATATTTTTTTTCCTGCTCTTTTTCAGTTTCAATATATGTGGTACACAGCGCCAGATTTGCATTAGGGCAAAAAGGGCAATTGCCCTATAGTCTTTTCAGAAAGGTGTAGAGTAATAAAATGGGAAATTCCGTCCAGTTCGGCTCAATTTCGGAGTCGGCCATAGGCGCAGGTAAATTTTGTGCATTAAATTATTTATGATAACTAACCAAAAAAAAAAAAAGAATATAATTTGATAAAAAAGGAACTATTAGCTATAGCAAATTTACACAAACATCGTTATATAAAATATGCCGTGGAAGATATAGCTGAAAAACAAGTGTAACTGTGCTGCGCACACCGCCATATCATTGCGAACTAAATCCTTTAGAACTTATATCGGCGCAAGTGAAAGGATTTGTAGCAAGACACAACACGACATTCAAAATGAAAGATGTTAAGCTACTGTTTGATCAAGCCATTAAGGAAGTGACACCAGAGAACTGGCGAAAAGTAGTCCATCATGTCATTAAAGAAGAGGAGAATATGTGGGATCTTGACTACCTGATCGATCGGACCGTCGACCCGTTAATTATAACGTCAAGAGATGACAGTTCCTCAGATGATAAAGAATATTATGATTTAAAGTAGTTATGTTAGCGCCTGTAAATAATTTTTAAATTGAAAAATTTTAATCGTGTCTGTACGCCGGCAAAAACATTTTTCAATTTAATTATATTATCAATATAATTTAATTTCTGTATAATGTATTTTGTATTTTTTTATAATGTTTAATATAAATAAGTGTACCTTATACTATGTACATTTGTACATAATGCACGCCTTTGTCACACCATTTTCAGTGTTTGTAAATGGATAACAATAGGCAAAACCCATAAATTGACCCAAACCCGGGTGGTACTAGTGCAATAGACTATAGTGTCCCGAACACTGCGGGGGCTCTACACAGATGTTACATCTTCAAAAAAAATAACTTACATATTTTATATTTCGTATTTCTCTTCCGTGTTGTACTAAACCAAAACTGTCAGTAATACTGATCGTGTAGGGTTCGATTGAAATAAAACAATACTGATGGGAGATTCACACTATATACCCATGACTGTGAGTATTAGTTCCCTTACAGCGAACACTTGCATTCAGAATAGAATTAAGCAAATTTCTATTTTCTCTATTATTCTTACCTTTAAATATTCAGATAATTTATTTTCAACATCAATATCTGCAACTTCTTTGTCTAAAAACTTATCGACAGGAACTGGGGTTAGTTGTGAGAATGTGTGAGTGTTTACATTCTTTTCTGTATCTTTAAGTACTAGTACGCTTAGGTCAAACCAACTGAAAAGAAAAAGTTAAGATTATGTGACTTTAAATTTAAATGAAATTAAATAATTAAAACAAACGTATTGTGCTAGAACTACCGAGCAACAAAAGAGAATACATATATTTTGCCCTGTATAAGAAAACTCTATAAATAAAGTACCTAATAGAAATTGTCTGATATTAACTTTTGACATAAAACATTGAAATTCACGAATTCGGCAAACATTAAAAAAAAAATATTTCATAGTAAGCATAAATTTATTGTCTTCTCTGAATCCATCGATATTAAAATTCGTTCTACCATTTTTTTTTAAATACAGGCCTGTTAATGATATTCCCTAGCGAATTTACTTTTTGTACGATTTTTTTGGTTCACAAATGGTCAAAAGAGAATAGAAAAGTTTTAAGTTTTTACACTCGCATAGATACTTTTATTTATAAAAATTTTTGAAGAAAGGAGTCTTTCAATAACCCCCATACTAACACTTCTTAAAATCAAATCTTTTCATGTTTAGTTGTTTAATTTTTGAATGACACACACGCACCTATCATTTTAATCATGTACGACTTTTTTACGCATACAAATGTACTTAGACTTACTGTTTATCTTGTTTCCACAAAACATTTTCCACAGCTACGGTAATGGTTTTTCGAAACTTTAGAGAATATTCTATCCTTTCATTTGCATTTTTAATTCCATCCTCAAATCCGATTGCTTGGGCTTTTTGGGCTGGTTCTCCTAACTTTATCCCACTTAAAAGAAAACACAGTAAAATAACCTCTGACCAAAAAATAGTATTAAAAATCGCACCAATCAATCTTAAAAAAAACTCCTTCTGCTTATTATTTATATTTAATTTTTTTTTACCATTAACAAAAAACTTAATAAATCACACAGAAACCAAATAAAGAGAAACGATTCAAGGTTACGCGAAATGTTGCCTGTTGTAAACATTTAGTGAAAGTGCAAAAAATCAAGGAAAAAAATTATGAAATTAAAACCATTAAAATTATTGTTTAATTTCATTGCATTGTTAAAAATATTTGAAACTATTTTTTTTTATGAAAATTACTTTTTTACATTCTTTAATATCTGAGTCCAAATTTAAAAAAGTTTTCAAAAATCCATTAATAAATATTAACCAGGATTCGGGTCAAGACAACCCAATCTTTTTTTAAAATACATATATAGATAGTCTGGTAACTTTGGGAAATTATTTAGACATATTATTAGGATGCTCTCAGAAAAATAAAGAAACGTGAATCATATCGTGGCCAGTTTTCCAGCTAATGTTTTCTATATGAATTGGTAAGTCATGCATTTCCTCAAAAAATTGAAAAATATCCGCAGGCACTCAAATTTGCGTATCTACCTACTGCGCCTGCCTATACCCAATATCCATGAGCCGCCACTAATATTTATAAATATTGTTGCTATTGTATCTATAGAAAATGTATTGATAAACTCGGAAAAAAGGGGAAAAGGATATACATATATATGTATATAAAATTTGAATCAAAAACCTAAACTTTATTAGCAATTTAAGAAGAAATATCTGAAAAACTCAGCTTTTATGACGAAAATCGTTTACAGATTCGTAATCTACGCACCAAAATATGTACATTGTTCCTAAAAAGTTTTTGGATGATGTTCATATATTAGATAATTACTTTATACAACTTACTTGACCCATGCTTGTCCAAATACAGTATGTGCTGCTTCTCTAAACCCACTGACAATATCTTCTTCCTCTGATGTTACTGTTATTTCCAAATCACCACCAGAATCTAAAAAAACCCATATTATAGATTTAAAATTTTGAACCCCAAAATCAACGTGATTTTAGCTAAGCATATCTGGAGATAGATTGAATTCCGACTAAACCTTTAATATTTGACTAGATCCGGCGTTTGTGTCCAAAAAATAGGTTGTTACTTTTTAAGATTGTTCAATGGATTTTTAACTTTCCCAATTCAAAGCTCATAGTTTAGTGAAAATTTGGAACGAAACAAGAAAATGATTACAAAATTTAAGAACCAACCAACAGTGTGCCAGAAATAAATTATTATTTTATGTTATCTTGATTTTCAACATTTACATCTGCAACTGCTCTCAAATACCAATATATCATACTTAATTCATGTGCTAAAAACATATGGAATAGATAGAATACAATCTTTGGTGGCCATTTTAGAAGCTCTCTTGGCTGCCAGCCAGTAAGAAATATTCTTGAACAATTTTTCTTTACTAATAGTTTGAAGTTAGAAAATGGTTGTCGATGTTTTCCTGACTTTTGAAATTGAAATATGCTGAGTTCACATGAGCGGAAAAGCGCTACTCTATTACTACTATTTTATTAAAAAAAAAAACTAAAACGAGGATCTTACTTACGAATATATTCACTCATCTGAGGATCCAAGGTAGTAATAATAGAGTCCACAGAACTTTTAGCTTTCTCAACCATCTTTGTAACCACTTGACTGGAAAAGGCTCCTTTAACAAGGCCCAGTATACTGCTTGGAGCTGCTACTTCAGCTTCAGGGGGAAGCGCACTTCTTATATGTGTAGGGGCTTCTTGAGGTTTGCCTTTGCTGAGAGGGATAGCAGCACTAAGAATGATAAAATCAAGTTTAAGTTAAATTATATCAAATACAATTCTTATTTCTCATACTATTATTACTTTTTTAATTTGATATCCAAAGAGAGCAACTTCGGGTTTAACATATTAAATTAGAAGTAACACCTACCTAAATTGTGTTACTGGAAATTGATTAACAATCACAGGAGCAGCTGTTACAACTGTATTTGCAGGCAATGAGATGCCTTGCACTTGAGCCGTCAATCCTACATTAACTGCTGGTTCGGGCTTGGCTTCAGGTGAACTACTACTTGTTGAAGAACTCCATAATGTAAAATCGGGAATTGATGAAGGAGGGGCTACATTTGATAGCAAATTACCTGTTGATGCGCTCATACTACCTGGCGATGGAATTGAATATGGCGAAGATACGCTACTTAAAGTTCCTGAAATATAGTTGTAATTGTCTGTTTGAAGGTTGGAGACAATGATGTTTCTTGAATGATAAAAGAGTTTTGGACTTGCATTGGCTTTACTTGTTTTACATCACAACGTTTCAACTGGTGTCTCCAGTCATCTTCAGGTGAATACAGTATTCAGTATTCACCCGAAGACGCCTGGAAATACTTACCAGTTGAAACGTTGTGATGATATAAAACAAATAAAGACAATGCAAGTCCAAAACTCTTATTCAATTATTCATAGTTGTAATTGCTAGATCATGTCTTGTTTTTAGGAAACAGCTGGAAGGACAAGGGATATATAAATTTGCATGTTTTTACTGATTTGATTATCTCGGAAGTAAACTTTAGGTCTTCTGACCCAAATTTCGAATTAGTAATGTTTAAACATCTTTTACTTACCACTACTTGCTTGCTCAAATGCCTTTTTATCTATAATCTCAAAAGATCCTCCGTTGGAGTCGTCTTTATCCATTTTTGAATAATTTTTATTCTGTCATACCCACATACAAAAATTTTTAAATTCAAACACCCAACTTTTAGGAAAAATATGCCAACATAAACAAAACCAACCTGACCTGACAGATAAACGTCACGTCGGCACCGCAATTATAAAAATTTGAGTGTAAATTACCCTGATAACACCTACTATTCCTCTGTGCCGCCGAGGTGCGTCCAGCCACGGCCAACTTAGAGTCGGCCATGGTCCAACCCCTGTCAGACGAGTCCGTTGTCTTTGGGTGCGTCCACAATAAGCCACTGTTGTTGACCGGTCAACTGCTTATTGCCCTTCTGGATTCCACTTCGCCAACACCTTTGTTCGAGTTCTGTGGCCAACACCGTTAAATGTACTCGATTCGCGTCATGTCAGTCGTAGATTCTAACAACAAAAGCTGTTAAATCAATGCCTTCTTTGGTGATAGCTGCCTGAATCTCTCACTCACTCTTCCCTCAATTCTAGAAGGCCATGATCGTCTTACTTTATTTTTCTCATCAAATACTGATGCGCCCGTTTTGTTTGGGTCCTTTAACTCTTTTTAACCATGGACTTCTCAATGTTGGGAGGGAGCACACTTTCTTTATTATTTATCTGATCTGATCAATAATTCCCGATATACTAGCGATAGGGAACTTTCCAATTTTTTTTTATTGCCTATAAAAATGTTCAGTATCACAAAAATATAACATATGCCAAATATTTCGTCTTAATTATCGCTCCTTAATTTATTAATATACAAGATGTGTGATGTGGATTCGGAGAAAATCACGTTTGAAATAGCGTTTAGAGGGATTTTGTTGGTTTGCAAAATGTCACCATTATTACCCGAACGCAGTAAAATATAGCTTTATCTCGTATCATTTTGTTTTCCAAGTCGTTTACCTACGAACACCCACGAATGTTGACCGGACGAATAGTTTAGTGGACGGGTGGACGGCATAATTTGGACGAAGTCTTAAATGTTTCCGGTTTAAAGCAAATTTGCCTAAAATTTTAGTTACTTTTGTTTTTTTTTATGTGGCTAAACTGATGAGATTATGAGATTTCGTCGGAGTTGTCAATTGTCACACCGCCATTTTTAGAAGCGCGCGTGAAGAAAGGCCGGTAATTTTTATAATTTAGAAAAAAATCTATAATTAAAAAAAATCTAAAAACTGCTTTCACGTAAGTACACGACAAATGGTTTTGAGTAAAGTATAGTTTGCGTTTCAGATTCTGGGGTAAATAGTGGAAAGATGTGTGTAAAGTATGTATTTTCTCCAGTGTGTTTTGATGCACAATTTTTATTTCCACGTTGTAAATCCTTTTTAGTGATTATATTTTGGTTTTTATGTTTGATTTTATAAGTGCCTACTTAAGTACTGTGTTTTAATTAAATAATCTAATTATCAAGATTTAACTTTAAATGGTTACATAGTTCAGATTTAAAGACCTATACCTACTTATCTATTTGGCTGTCCCGTTATTTTTTTTAATTTGTACCCTAATTTTTGGCATTTTATTTCCTTATTCAAGAACGGTAAGATTAAAAATGCCAACATTCTTTTAATCTGTACAAAAACTACAGTGAATTTTTGATTCCCTAAGTAGGCCAGGTTGGTGTCTTGGTTTTTGTCATTGGGCCCTGTCCTGAATTTGTAGTTTTGCACTGAAATATTTTATTGTCCCTAAGTATATTATACTTAATGTGTTTTTAATTTAAGAAGTTTTTCTTTTAGGAGCTTTGAGTTTGCTGTGTGACAAAATGTGATACCTAAAAGAAATAAAATGCCAAGAAAAACCTATATTTTTTAATATAATTAGTATTCTAAAAGAAATGAGTAACAATTTTCTTCCAGGCAATGGCAGAAAGTGATGACTTAGATAATGGGAACCCTCTTCTGCGGGGTATAGGAGAAGACCAGCTGGATGCCTTTGATGAAACAAATGGAGTAAATGATGAAAGCATGCTAAATGATACTGACGGTGACGGAGCAGCTGGTGATGATCCAGAATTAGAAGCTATAAAAGCCAGAGTCCGAGAAATGGAGGAAGAAGCTGAGAAATTGAAACAACTGCAGAGTGAAGTCGATAAGCAGATGAATATGGGAAGTCCCCCAGGTTTAAGTAAGTTTGTCTTATTATAAGTATAACCATTAAGGGGTGTTAATATGGGTAGATCTGAGTTCAAGACAATTTGAATATCATTGCTTACATTTTTGTAAGGGACTAAAAGATTTTCTGTGTACCTAATATATTTTAGAATTGCTTGTAAGGCTGCTCTTCTAGCTTGCAAATTACGATAAAGCTGGATATGTGGATTCCACTACATATCATAGTTTTGATAAGTCTCTAAAAATGTTGCCATGTCCACATCAGAGCATTTTGCAGAATTTTTTTTACATTTTGGATGTAAACTGCTCACTCTGCCGAACGACCAAGTGGAAAGGTCGTTTACATCTTTAATTTGCTTTTAATTAAATAATCAACCCAAATCGTTCAACTCAGATCTTCCTGTGTAACTGCGCCTTAACTGACATTTAATGATGAGTCATGATATGACGAAACGCGTTTAGAGATGGATCTGGGGAAACGAAAGGGAAAATCTTCTTTGACATTTATTATTATTATTATTGTTCTTTATTGGTTTCCCAAATGGCCATCGACCGAAGTCCTTCAGCCACAGTACATTAATTAATTCTTAATATTAACAGTATATAGTATTTGCAAATATAAAATGATTAAATGTAATTTATAAATAAGAGCAACAAAAAAAAACTAAAACAAGTCAGATTAATTTGATTAATAGTTTTGGTATCTAGCTGCATGGTTCCTTAAAATCTCCAATATGGTTTGTTCTGGGTATCTATATCTAGATTCTTGATTATCTCTTGTTAGGCACAGTTCTTCGATGAAATTCAGATTGTCGGGTTTGGCTTTGAATTTGCTAGTTAATTCAGTTAGTCTTAGATCAATGGGTTGTATATTGGTTTTTTGGTAAAGTTGTCGGTTGCTGGGGTTCTGAAAAGGGTTTTCTGGGTGTCGTATTTTTGTCATGGTTCTCAAAGCTGATGTTTCTGCGACTTTGAGGTGTTTTAAGGCTGGTGGTCTGGCATTACTCAGCAGTACGTGTCCATACTCTAGAAGTGGCCTGCAAATTGACTTGTATATTTTTGCTGCCGTTTTGGTGTTAATACCTTCATTCTTAAAAGTCAGAGATCTAAAGTACTTAGCTCGAGTTTTGACTTTGTTTTTAATGGCAGAGGTGTGTTTGTTAAAATTAAGTTTAGCGTCTAGTTGTACTCCTAGGTATTTTGCAGTCTTATCTGGCTTAATTTGTTGATTGCCTAGTAGTATCTGCGGCGAGTGGTCTGTAATATTATGGTTGAAGAGGAGTTGAGTTTTTTTTGGGTTTGGTGTTATTCTCCATTTTCTAAACCATTCTTCCATTGTTGATACTGCCTCCTGTAGTTCTTCTGTGGCTTTCCAAGTGGAGTTCTTGTGAGCTATAATACCTGTATCGTCTGCAAATTGTAGTAAGTAACAGTTTTTATCATTGTCCATGTCCGCGCCCATATCGTAGCAGTTTTGACATTTAATTATTATAAAATCGAGGTAAGCATCAACCAACATAATAGAAAAAATTAAATTGGTAGGTATAATTCCTATGAGGAATGAGCAATTTTGACCATCCTTGACTGAATATTATATATAGGTCATTTTCTGTTACATCTTCTACAAAACTCCAATTCAGGAATAATGTATTTGAGAGGTGTGGGAGTGTAGATTACAAATTAAAAAATTTTATTCATAAATTTAGTAGAATACACTTTTAATCACAATGAAAATATATTTTAAAATAATAAAGAATTCTTGGAAATAAATTCTGAATTTTATTTCCACTCTGAGACATAGAGAGAAGTTTGAGTTTGTGTGCTAGAACTTCTCCCCTTGCTCGTGATGGCAGTGATTAATATAATATAACATGAAAAAATAAATTAATTAAATAGTATTATTAATATCATAACAATAAGTAGAAAATAAAGAATAAAACCAAAAAATAAAACGAAGTGAAATATATGGCAGGATAAACATAGAAAGCAAAAATTTGTTAGTTATTAGTTAGTTATACATGCAAGAGAGCAAAAAAATGAGTAAAGGCAGCAGAGGTAGAGTATTCAAAATTCAAAATTGTTTATTCATGTTAAGAATTACAATAAAAACAGTAATGTACACACGTCAATAAATATAAATATAATATATATAAAATATCAAAACTAATTAAAGTAATTTAGGTGACAAAAAGGAAAAAACTCCCTCTTATTATTATCATCTACATTTTTTTTTTAACATATTTTGGCATTTTCCTTAAAAGGTTTTTAAGATAAAGAATAAAATTAACTTTATGTTAAGTATAAAATTCTATAGCTTTTATGACTTAATAATTGGGTATTCTAGTAACTAAGAATATGAACGAATTATTATTTCTTACTACATTATATTTTAATTTTTAGCCAGTCCCCTAAACATGTCAATCGAAGAGAAAATGGAAGTTGACAACCGAAGTATATATGTAGGTAATGTTGACTATGGCGCTACAGCGGAGGAACTGGAACAGCATTTCCATGGGTGCGGATCTATTAACCGTGTGACAATCTTGTGTAACAAATATGATGGACATCCCAAAGGTTTCGCCTACATTGAATTTGGCGACAGGGACTCGGTACAGACGGCAATGGCGATGGATGAGTCTCTGTTTAGAGGGAGACAGATTAAGGTTAGTTAAGGATGTAATAAAGGTAAAACAACTTTAATACTCATTTGTTGCCCAGTAAAACTATTCCTATTAAAATTGACTTCTTAGGTAATGCCTAAAAGAACAAACAGGCCAGGAATATCGTCAACGAATAGACCGCCTAGGGGCCGAGGTGCTTCGACGTTTAGAGGTACTAGAGGCATTAGTAGAGGTGGATTCTATGGAGGTTACCGACCCGTACGTCGACCAAGGTCAGTTATTGTACCCTTTTTTAAAATAGAAACAACAAAAAACTGGGAAAAACAGTCATATAAATAATCATCACACAACCATTTAAAATATAGGGTCAAACGCGCAACGAATTACTCTTACAAAACTCACAGCCTTTTGAATTTAAATGAATCTTCTGTTTTTTGCTAGTCTGGATAAACAGAAGAATTTATAACCTTAGATTTAATCAGTTTAGTGCCAAACCAAATATAACACTAATCCACCCTAAATTAAATTAATCACTTGTCAGTTTCATATTAAGTTCATCCAGTTCCATTTTTGTGTATAATATACAGGGTGCTACAAATTCGTGTCCGTACAAAGGGATCTCGAAAACAGTAAGAGATACTAAGATGGTTAAATTGTTTAGGGGAAAGTTGCGTGTTTTGTGGCTTAATAATTTGGTGAAAGAAAATTGTAAATATTCCGAATACTTTCGGAGATATCCAAAAAAAAACCGAAATTTTTAGTTTGGGTTTTAATTTTTTGCGTCTTCATTTTTGACTTGGGAAAAAAGCAAAACACGCTTTTTTATAGTTGTTTTCTGTCTCTTGTCACTGTAATATTCTCTGTTATCCAATCGCGTGCAGGAGTAAACGAGCGCAGTCATATTGCAAAAACAGCTGTTTTCGCAATAAACGACCGACGCGAAAAAAATATCTAAATAAAAAATACGCTTAAAAATATATATATTTTTTTAATGTTAAATCAGTATGTGATATTTATTTACCGCGTTAAACAAGTTATAATGTGAAACAGTATTTAAAATTTATCTTAGGTACTGCGCCGAGTATTCGGTTTGTCGAATAGTTGCCGAATGTTCGGCAACTTTTGAGCAAAGACCGATTGTTCATTATTCGGCCGTGAAAGTAGGCCGAATATTCGAATATCCAAACAAAAATAATAATATAATTAGTTGCACGACTGACAAATAAAAGAATTGCGCGGTTAATAGTATGACGTCCATCTGTTCTCATCGTATGTTTTTAAACTTCCTGCTTTCGTGCCGTGTTTTTAACTGTTTCTAAAAAAGGTTTGTGATATTCTAGGAAGATTTTTATTATTGAAATATATTTTTAATAGGTTTTAGTTCAGGATGTTAGGACTGAATATGATAAATTCGATTATAGTGGAACGCCCATTTCCAATATAAAACCAGTTAAAAACATGTTCGATTCAATTTTAAAAATGTATTTCAGAGATAACCCAAACAAACAAGACCATCCCTTTAGGGGGTTGTTGTAAGACTCCTTTTTCAGGCTTTTTATTCAAAGAATAAAACGAACACAATAATGAAACGTTACTCAGGAAAAAAATGGCTGATGGGTTGCCAGTGGCAAATCTACTTGGATACATTTTTCTAGCTAATATTTCATTTTGATATATTTTTTCTTTGCTTTTTTTTTAATATTTCGTTTTTTTAAATTATTTTTAAGTATTATTTAATTTTTATGTGTTTAATTTTTTTTTCTTTAGTTTTCCTTATGTTGTTTCTATTTTGGGCTAAAATTCATGTTTTTAAAAGGACTGATTTTCACATTTTTAGGTCTTACAGACGAGGCGGATATTTCGCACCTTATTGATGGGTAAAGTAAGGAACCAATTCACTTTTTTAGTGTTATATGTTTAATTTTTAACATACACACAAGTTCGATTTAAAAAAAAAACAAGGATTCAAAAAGAAACTGGCAAAAAAGAAAAAAAAATTCTTGCAGACAGTCGATACATTTAAAAAAAAGTTTTATAACCTCAACAATTTTTTGACATTCAATAAACTTAGATTTAGGTGTGTGAATTGATGTTTGCGAGTGAGCGTTTCCATAGGATTTCAACAAAAAAGTGTTTAAGTGATTGAAGGACATAGAATAGAATATTTTTTTTTTAATTCGGTGTCATTGTTACACCAATATTTAATAATTATTATGATTTGTAAAGTTACAGATCATCAAGCTTGTAAAAGGTTCCATGTATTTTTTCGTAATTATGATAATACTAATTTTTAAAAAAATGTAAAAATTGTGGTGTATAATTTAATAAAATTCAATAGGTAAATAAACGGTGTGTCGTTTTATTTTAGGAAAATAGCTTCGCCTATGGCAGGGATGACGAACCTTTATACCGGGTGGTCAACTAAGAATGACCGGCGGCCATATCTCAGAAACTAGTAATCGTACAGCATCCGGGTAAATTTTTCTTATGACAAAAGTGCCCAAGAGAAAATGCTGGAAATTATTTTTAAGTTCCGCATTTTGCCGCAAGAGGGCGTAATTGAAAAGTAAATTTTAAAAGTTTACATATCTCCGAATATTCCACATTAAGGTATATCTTTGATAACACAATTGAAAAGCTTGGACAATTATGCATCATTTTGGTCTTATGCTCATTGGCGTACCGACTTTTATAAAAGGGGGGGAAGCTGTTGAAAGTGTAATCAGTTAAATCACTGTAACTTTCAAACGACTTATCCAATTTTAGCAAACTAAAGACTGTTTGGAAGAGAAATGTATGCGCATTCACCAATCGTATCTAGTTGTCCATAATAGTTCTCAAAAGAAATGCTAGAGGGCGCAATTTGTAATAATAACACATTTTTTGATTTTACTCCGAAAAAATAAATCATACGGTATAATTATGATACCATAATCGAAAAGTAGATGAAATTTGCTAGAAAAAATATTAAAACCGCAGCTCGATATCTCCGTTCGTTTCAGCGTTATCGCAAGTAGAATAATTTTTAAAACTAAGCGATAATATATTTTTTAGAAAAAAAGTGGTACGCCACTGATATTTTTCCATGTGGATATTATTTCTGATTAGCCTGGTCAATTCTGCATAAAAATGGTTTCTTGAGTTTTTCTCCTCAGCACACCGTTCTTAATTAAAATAATTAAATTAAATTAGCTCTACTATTATTATTAACATTGATAATGCAAAATTTTGTTTTATAAAAATTGGTAGAAATGACCACCTTCACTTAATAGGCATGCATGAAGCTAATTTAATGTAATTATTTTAATTAAGAACGGTGTGCCTGAGGAGAAAAACGCAAAAGACCATTTTTATGCAGAATTGACCAGGCTAATCAGAAATAATAGCCACATGGAAAAATATCAGCGGCGTACCACTTTTTTTATAAAAAATATATAATCGCTTAGTTTTAAAAATTATTCTATTGGCGATAACGCTGAAACGAACGGAGATATCGAGCTGCGGTTTTAATATTTTTTTCTAGCAAATTTCATCTATTTTTCGATTATGGTATCATAATTATACCGTATGATTTATTTTTTCGGAGTAAAATCAAAAAATGTGTTATTATTGCAAATTGCGCCCTCTAGCCTTTCTTTTGAGAACTATTATGGACAACTAAATACAATTGGTGAAAGTGCATACATTTCTCTTCCAAACAGTCTTTAGTTTGCTAAAATCGGATAAGTCGTTTATAAGTTACAGCGATTTAACTGATTACACTTTCAACAGTTTCCCCCCTCTTATTAAAGTCGGTACGCCAATGAGCATAAGACCAAAATGATGCATAATTGTCCAAGCTTTTTAATGGTGTTATCAAAGATATACCTTAATGTGGAATTTTCGGAGATATGTAAAATTTTAAAATTTACTTTTTAATTAAGCCCTCTTGCGGCAAAATGCGGAACTTAAAAATAATTTCCAGCATTTTCTCTTGGGCACTTTTGTCATAAAAAAATGTACCCGGATGCTGTACGATTACTAGTTTCTGAGATATGGCCGGCGGTCATTCTTAGTTGACCACCCGGTACATTTACTTGTCATTTTCTCCAAAGAAATGTTTATTATGGCCATAATGTGCCAACAAATAATCTTGACTTAGGGATTAATAGGAAAAAAAAGGTTTGGCTATTACGCGAGCATCAAACAAAAACCTAATAAATAACGCTTACTACCCGAAAATTGATGAACAAACCGGAAGTGATAAAAGCCAATATTAAAATTAAAGGAGGCACATCAACAAATATAAATTCGCAAAGTTTCAAGGAAACGTCTTTAGTGGTTTTCCCAAAAGTTCTAACGAGCGCGTGTGGTGAATCACCCTGTATAATTTTCGTTGCCTGATATTTTCATGTGTTACTACTTTACATCCTTTTAATTATATTATACCATACCCATTAAAGATGATTTATTTGCTAAATTGGACGTTTAGAATTAAAAACATCCCATGCGCCACTTTTCCCATCAATCGAACCATAGGACGTCATCCACAATTTAAGAGCTGTAACATTTTTACATTCGATTGTTCTTCTAGGTTTGGTTTCTTTATGATATTACTGTCTTTAAAAAGAAGGATTGTAATTGTTAATTTAAAAAACATTTCATATTGGTTCTTTTGATTAAAAATGATCAAGATATATTTACTCTTACACAAAATAACGTACTATTTGTATTTTTTGTGAATCTCTATAATTTATACAAGCAGAAACGGGTGACATCTTTACGTTTCGTAAAAATTTGATGCACTTCTCTTCAAACCCCATCATCGAACATAGTATAGTGTATAAATTTACCGGTAAAAAGGTTTGGATATAATCTTGTACAAAATAATACCAAAAGCTTTAAAACAACAATATAATATATTTAAATTCAAAATATTGTAGAATAGAAAATAAAATATAATAGAAAAATGGGTATAATAAAAAAATATTTAAAGTACCTAACGCTAAACTAATCTAAAGCTTTATAACGATATGACAAAAATAAGCAATACAACTGTTTAATTTTTAAAAGCTTGGTTTCAGCGAATGGTGCGTCAAGGTAGACGAAAAATGATTTTGAAACTAGTGCTTATAAAAATTTTGTTGACGCACAATTCTCTTCACTGTCAAAACTCACAGAAAAAGTAGTGTACAGTGGTGCTAATAAAACTTATACAACTTTTTTTTAAAGTTAAAAATAAGAAATGCCTTAGACCATTGGGACATTTGAGGGTAAGGGTTTGAACCGCCCGAAAACGAATAAATACTTGACAGTTGACAGGACTTACTGAGTCCGACCAAAATCAGAAAGGTACATTAAATGGCGTCGAAACAAGTTTCGCAGTGGTTCGTTCTCCGCTCGTTGAATAGCAACGGCCAGAGAAAAGGACTGATAAAATAGGTACTTTATATTGAAACCGTTAGTAATTTGCTTAAGTCTTAATAGCACCCGCTACTGACTTTGACTCGTGGCTGTCCCTTTATGTTCTTGGCCGGACTCTACTGTACCTATAATTACTGCGTTCAGTTTTGAAAAATCGAGCAAATTGATATTCGAGCTAAACGACCGCGTAGCGTTTACCGATCTCATATTAGAGTCCAAATACCGAACGCCGAGCAGATGCACCCGAGGTCATCGATCTATTAAACGAACGACACCGACATTACATCTGCTCGATTTTTTCATAACCGAACGCAGTAAATATGTACCCATTACAGCGCCGTTCGTGTCAATTAAAAAAAAATCAAGAGACGTAGGCGCGGCGCAAAGTACGTTTATTTGATTACATACCGCAATAAATTTTTTAATGAGACCTCATTTACCCAATAGCCAATACAAGTTTTACGAACACACTCTGTACTAAGAAAACACTGGTGAAAGTTTTTATATTATTGTATAAAAGATTAGAAAACAAATGTTACTAAAATCTTGATGAGACAAAAGTTAATAGACAAACCTTTTTTCTATTTACCATCATATCTATTTACTTGGGCATACCTTTTTAAATGGCTGCTTTGATAGTAAAATTGAAGACTGTGGGGTGAATTCACTACGGACAAATATTTATTTTAAAACTCTTAATCTACCTATACAGTTTACGAGTTACATATTTAACAAAAAAGCTTGAGACATTTTTATTTTTGTAATTTTAGCAAGTTTCAAATTAAGAGCGTTTTCACACGGCACCATATATCGCGCGCGATAAATGGTCGCAATATTGCTTCACACCAAATTATGTGTTCTCTAATATCGCTTGTGTGTGAAAATGGCTCATTAGAAAACACATAATTTGGTGTAAAAGCAATATTGCGACCATTTGTCGCGCGCGATAAATGGTCGCAATATTGCTTTACACCAAATTATGTGTTCTCTAATATCGCTTGTGTGTGAAAATGGCTCATTAGAAAACACATAATTTGGTGTAAAAGCAATATTGCGACCATTTGTCGCGCGCGATATATGGTGCCGTGTGAAAACGCTCTAAGGGGGTAACTTTGCCACTATACAGGGTGCTACAAATTCGTATGCGTACAAGGGGATCTCGAAAACGGTAAGAGATACGAAGATGGTTAAATTGAGGCAAAGTTGCGTATTTTGGGGCTTAATAATTTGGTGAAAGAAAATTGTAAATATTTCGAATGTTTTCGGAGATATCCGAAAAAAACCGAAATTTTTAGTTTTGGTTTTTAATTTTTTGCGCCTTCATTTGCGACATGCTTAATTCGTATTGTTAATGGATTGCCTTTTCTTACCCCAAAGTCTTCAATTTCCGTATATCTACACCTAATTAAGATTAAATAGAAAAGTCCAATATTTACACACAATTCTCGTATTATTATCATGCATAAGAAACAACAGTTTGGCAAAAAATTAAAAGCTTTAAGCTTTTTATACTTTGATATATCTTATTTTTTAAGAGAATAATGTTACTACGTATTTATAGACATTCACAGCTTTTTACAGCATTTTTTGTAGAACAAACACGTTTTATAAACATGCTTTAATTGAAAATAATAACAAAAACATCCTAAAATGAGACTCTACTAATGAAATACCTTTTATTTTTTACTTTAATTCATTACTTGTGAGCAGTTTTAAAAATTCGTTAGTGTTCACGTATCTCTTATAAATATATTAATAAAATAGAAAAACGATCTACATGATACACATACATATTATATGAACATTTTTACCCGGGCCACTTGAAGAGGCCTAAGAACGCTAGAAAAGTTATTTCATAAAGATTTAGTTTCGGGCGTTGAAGTAACCAGAACCAAAGCAGTTGGTTATGATCTTTATTTTTTTGGTTTATCTAGAGTAACCCTTTACAAATCCTATTCTAAGATCACATTACCTAAGGTGCTTCTACTGATAGATATATAAAAAAGAGACATAATTGTGTAAATTGTTTTTGCACCGCCTGTGTTTGAAAAAAATGTTTTATAAATATATGTTTGTGTTTTAATTTTCTTCTTGTAAAATCGTTTCCTAATTATACATCAAATTATAATGTATTAGAGAAATCGCTGTGGCAATGCTGCACGGGAGTTTTTTTTACTATGAGTGCATTTTTCAGATTTATTCCTTTTATGACTAATGGTTATCGGTGGAATGTTTTGTCTCTTTTTTTATATGTCTATGGTTCTTCCAAAAGTCCCGCATAAAATTAATATCAATTAAAGGACAAAGATGTAGGAAAAACGCTCGGACCCGTATATTTTTATTTTTAATTGTGCATTTTTGACATAAAAAAATATTATACAGGGTGTCTCATAGAACTGTCGTCACGTCTTTGAAATTTTTTTTTTAATTGAACACCCTATATATTGTATTATTTTCTGATTCCCCATAAAATTCTACGCTAATGTTGTAAATGTCATATGTCTAAATTCAATAGTTTTTGAGATATTGACGTTTAAAATATGGCATTTTTTGACTTTGACAGGCTGTAACATTGGAACGGTTCATCTTAGAGAAAAATCGTTTTCACCTCCCTATTTTAGTTTTTTATTCTCTATCCAAAGAAACCAACCTCCGATTTACCATGTTTAACCGTTAAAACCGGTTTTTTGGTTTAACATGGTAAATCGGAGGTTGGTTTCTTTGGATAGAGAATAAAAAACTAAGATAGGGAGGTGAAAACCATTTTTCTCTAAGATGAACCGTTCCAATGTTACAAGCCTGTAAAAGTCAAAAAATGCCATATTTTAAACGTCAATATCTCAAAAACTATTGAATTTAGACACATGACATTTACAACATAAGCGTAAAATTTTGAGGGGAATCAGAAAATAATACAATATATGTATAGGGTGTTCCATTAAAAAAAATTGTCAAAGACGTGACGACAGTTCTATAAGACACTCTATATATTTTTTATGTCAAAAAATGCACAATTAAAAATAAAAATTTACAGGTCCGAGCGTTTTTCCTTTAATTGATATTAATTTTATGCGGGACTTTTGGGAGTTCCAGTATATTTATCACATACGCATTTAATGCCTTTAAGTTTCTCTTGTCAAACACATATGCTTTTGATTTAAAAGCCACTTTATTAGTGGCGGCTTCTGGTAAAAATGTTAAGGTGTTTTGCAATTTTTGAGGTAATTGTAAGTAGGGAAAATAGTATAAAAATGTTTTTTGTTACATCCACAAATCCATTCTTTTTCAAAATAAATGTCTATTAAATTTGCGTGTGTAACTTTTCTCTCTACTTACAAAGATGCTTCAATAATATCTGGTAATGGTCTACCTTTTCTTTTAATTTGATATTTTCTTAAAACGAATAAATTAGTACCTTAATAATTTTATAACTTGGTTTTACCAACATCTGTATAGCTATTGTCAATTAGGACCTCTATATTTTGTTTTTAATATCACATCTGATGAAGCTGCTGTGACAGCGAAACACGTGTCATGTTGACATTATACGAGTGAAAATTTCAAACCACGAGTGTTTTATTTCATAATGATATTTTCTTCGTATGAATATTTAAAAAATCTCACATTAATTAAATACCACTTTCATACTACAGAGTTAATAAATAATTGTTGTTGTCCCAAAAACAGAATCACAAGCACGCACTTTATTATTGTTTTTGAACTCGCTGTAAACTAAAAACAACTACAATACCGCGCTGTACTAAATGCAGCAAACTCTCCACTTACATCACAGCTTTGTTTTTTAGACGAACATGGTGGAAGCCGAGTACCGCGCGGGGTTTCAAGATAAATAGATAAATTATAATTCAGCGATAGCGTGAGCCGTGGTCGACTTTACTTGCGCTTGCAGTCATTTACAATGCGCATCGCGAATGCCAAGTATTATATTTGCTTTTTGGTAATAGAAAATATTTTAGTTAGATTACTATTTTTTGGGGAACTCTGCAATACTGCAGCGCTTATGCACCAGACGCCGCTGCACTTCACTCTGAAAATAGTTGCCCGGCACCGACTGTATGATAAAAGATAAATATATAATTGGCTTTACATATATCTACGCGGCAAAGATACACATTAACCGTGCCCCATGCTTTTGATCGTCAACCAACTAAAAACCACCAACAGATTATAATTACAGCACCTCGCATAGAATGCCGTTATTATGTGCATCTTTTTCTTAGTCCTTTGCCGGCTATTATCTTTTTCCGTAATTTGTCAATTAGTCATGTCTTTTCCGCGTTTTTTCATTTTCGACAAAACTTTATTGGCATCTGTATTAACATTATTGCATTCCAGTTTTGATTGTCAGCCACGTGGTGAGATTAAAAAAGTATTTCGTTGTTTTTAGTGTTTTTAAGACAGCATTTTGTATTTTTTTAAAATCGTTTTTTATTAAATTCCCTGGTTATATTACTATCGGACTGTGTCTATATCTGTTCTTATAAAAAAGTAAGTAAACATTGCTTGTGGTAATTATCTATTACAGAACCATCATGCCAAAGTTTTTTTTCAAGAATGATTACATTTTTTGGCATACTAATATGAATTTTTTGATCAATATCTCTTTAATTTTTCCGTTTATCCAAAAATCGGCCAAATACCAACATTTGAAGCATAGTTACCCACAATTTAAAGTTAAACAAGTTTAAATTTATGAAGTAACAAAAGCATAAAAAGAAAATTGGACAAATTTCACAAATTTTCGTTTTTTGCTTTTATTAATTCATTTATCAATATTTCTTTAGCTCAAAACTGTAGGTAATTGCTACTTAAGGACGGCCCTTTATCCGCTTTTTAAATAAAGCGAAAAGGATAAAAAATATTGATCAAAAAATTAAATGGCTAATACACCAGTAGACTTCACTCTTAACTTTTTTTATATTTATTTTTAACTGACTAAAAAGGAAGATTTGACATATATTTGTTAAATACCACCAATCAATCCTAAATAATTATTGATTTTGCATATAAATAAGCAGAGTTGTTTATCAAAATGATGCTCATTATAAAGAATTTAAAAAAATAAATGGGAGAAGAAAGGAAGGGTAAAATGCCATCACGAACATTTTTTGTTTCGAATATGTCAGGTGTTATGTTTGTAGGATTATTGAAGACAAGGAAATTAATTTTGTTAAATATTTTTATGATTGTAGAAAAGTTGACTCAATTTTAGATAAAAATGAAATTCCGACCCTGAGCAAACTTTAAGTTCTATAAAAGAAATGTTACTAGAAATGACGTGTATCGGCCATTAAAAACTTAGGTGATAAATACTATATTATTCACCACTAGTGTTGGTACTTTCGGTCACGAAATAAACAGATTACATGTCAAGAGTAATTCATATCTTTGTTACTTAAAATAGTCTACACATTATTTTTAAATTGGCTAATCATGATGGTGTAGAAAGTACCAACATCCACTGTTTAGCGTAGGAAGCGTTACACTACATTACGATTTAGGTGATCTAATACGTCTTTAGTTTTAAATGATTTGTACAATATCTCTCTTAGAATATGAAAGAAAATCTATTAATTGGACCTTGAACCAAACAGATATAATATCTACGTATAATTTAGCAGGATTATACACCATATAAAGAATTGTGCTGTATTTACACTGAATTTAGCTTGTTTTTTACAATGAATTCGGCTGAAAATATAAGAATAACTATTATACACGTTTTAAATAATCGATAGGGGGTACACTTTAGGACACCCATGAACAAATCTTTAAAAATAATGATGTTGCACTTCAACATTTCAATGCGATTCAAAGGCATGGGTTCTGTGGACAATTCTACAAACCACACAGCCAGAGATGTCATTTTTCTTCATTAACATATGCTAATATCTACTAAATATTTTATTTTAAAAATTTTGGTCCATATAAAATGTGTTCAGATTAATTTATAACATATTTTAACATATTTCATTGGGAAGTAAAAAAAAACTATCTGTGAGAAATAACGCTCTACGTGACTGATATACGAGAGCAGCATTGGTGATACAGTTAATTAGTTATTTATGGGATTTTGACGGAACCCATCAAGATGGTTTTGTTTATGTTAAAATAGGCCTGAGTATAAAAAATGAAAAGGAGGCAGTCTTATAGAATGGCGGTTATAGACGATACGTTTTTTAAGCAGATATTGTACTAAAAGTGATAAATATAATGTTTAATATTATTCAGTAAAATATATTATTTTATTTGACATATTTTACAATTCAGAAGTGGGATTACTGCCTTTAAAACTCCAGTCAATTTTTCTGGCAAAAAAAATGAGTAAAAACACAGCAAAAAAAGGACAAACCAGAACAAACACGGGCAACGTGGCCAACGATCTTGCGAGATTCGAAAACGCGATAGATTGACTTCTACGAGTAGTTATACGAGCACTAATAGTAAGAGTGATACTTGTTGAGTGGAGTTGCTTGAAAACAAAATGAATAATTTTCGTAATAATCCGTCAATGCCAACCGCCATGTCTCAGTGACGAACATGCCATTTTTAATTCTTTGAAAGACGATATTACAGTCGAAACGTGAATGGCAAACGTGGACCCTGGGTTGGTTGGTTTAAGGCGGGGGTCGGGCGTTCAATCCAAGCTTCCTACACTGCAGCCTAGTGGCTTATTGTGCTCCCCTATTTTTCTAGAAAAGATTTGTTCCTTTTATAAGGTCCAGTAAATTCCTATCAAGTTTGTCACCCCCACATCAGATTCCTCCGAAGATTTTGAATCTTCTTCGGGTCAGTGCTTCGCAGTCATATATGATATGTGAGGCGATTTCGTCCTCTTCGCCGCAAAGTCCGCATTCAATGGGGCCATTGTAAATTACTATTCGACGTAACGTAGGTGTTTTATTAAGTGGCAGTGGCCTGTTAGTAGGCCAACCACTTGTTTTAGCTGGGCGCGCGTTAGAAGCAACATTCCAGTTGATAGCTTTTTGGAGGGTTTCCCAATTGTGGCCCTCGCTTGGGTTTGACCAGGTATCCCGTTCCATCGGGATAGATGTTGTTGTTGCGCCCACCTGTCCGATGCTGCTTTGGTTGCCTGTTTTGATATGCCAAGGGCGGGTTCAGAGCCCCTGTGTTTTTGAGCCACTTAAGCGGAAAAGTATAAGTGGAGTGACCAATTAGGATTATTTCCAGCAGACTAAGGAGACACGCACGCCATTGGTACTATAAGGAAATACGAAATTACGTTTTATGCGACGAAAAGAAAAGAAGGATCGTGGAAAATTTTCGTAAGTCCGTTCCTTTTACTAATTTTTAAAATATAGTTTTAATTACGAAAGAAAATTATCTAAAAAATACATAAGAAAAATTTTGATTGACGCTTGGAGACGTTAATAATGAAAATCTGCAGAATCAAACCAATCGTTTATAAAAAGCATATTAGAGAATGACCATACATAAGGTTTAACTGTATCGCCGACGCTGGTGTCGTATATCAGTCACGTAGAGCGTTATTTCTTACATTTTCAGTGTTGGTTCCTCATCATTTAATTTTTTGGCGATTCATAATGGTAAAAAAAAGCATGTAAACTGGCTATATATACTTAATATCATACCAACTGGAGAGAGCCGGATCTGCTTACAAGTTTAGGGGCCTCGAACCAGTGGCGACGCCCCAGGGTGGATACTGGCCCACCCTGAAACTAAAGGGGCCCACCCAAATTATGTTAAGGTGATTAGTTCATACCTTCTAAAAATAATATATAAACTGTTACTGTTCTAGTTTCATTTTTCAGCATTGCTATTCAAATACCATGATCATTGCCTTGTTAACAAACCACTGCCTTAAGGGTCTATTATCGCTTTTGAGAATTTTACAATCATGCCTGGACCGTTTACATGTTGAATTTATCATTATGAAAGGAAGTGCTGATTTCAAAGAAAATTCGTATTTCCTGTTATAAAAAAAAATGAAACGCTAATAAATTAAATGGTGATGGAATCGTAGCCACGGCATAAAATATCCTAGGATGCAATTTTAAAGTATCACCTAATCATCAGTAACCAGAGTATGGTATTACGTATAATTTAATAACTTAGGGTAATCTTTTATTAACATTTGTTTACTTAAGTAGATGGATCGAACATGAACATACATTCTAAAATTTAAACTAAAATAAAGAAGACGAATACAAGTAAATAATTACATAAAATTAATCAGTAAATAGGGGTTCGATACAAAAAAGATGTTTTTTAAAAATTATACTCCAAAATTTCTGTGAGTGGCTCATTCAGTATTAGAAACAGTAACGAGTAAAGGGCAGAATAAAATTTATTATTATTTTTGTATTATGATTTTTAAAAAAACTTCTACTTGACTTAATAGTGGGCCGACTGGAAACGCGCCGTTGTCATACGTCGGAAGCGCCAAACAACAAGAGCTGATGATGGGTAATTTTTAACTGGAATAAATTCAGTATTAGGAGGCCTCTGTATTTACTCCAAAAATACAGAACTACGGCTGCGAATATTTTTAGTTTGGCAAACTATTCATGTCTTCATAAAATTTACTCTTTTTGGGGTAGAAACTGCCCACAACTTTTTTTCAAATGTAAAGGTAGGTATTGTTGGAAAGGGTATAAAAAAGAGAATACAACCCACTATTTATTTTTGCATTTCAGTAATCTAGAAACCTTTGGAGTCATCTAAAACTGAAGTTTACGTAACAAAACTAGAAAATTTAGAGTAGAGGAACTTAAGCAACGCCAAATAACCCCGAATATGATACATAATGTTAAAAATGAATTTAACTTTAGATTAGGGGTTTGTCAAGAAAAAACTGGACAACATTTCCAACAACTTTTACAATAAAACATTACCAAAAAAAAAAGTAAATAGTGGGTCATATTCCCTTTTTTTTTATACAATTTCCAACGAGCAATCACAATACATATTTTTATATTTGCAAAAAAAAAGAGGGCGGTTTCTACCCCCAAAAGATGGACACATTTTATGAAAATACCAAAAAAAGTACGCCAAACTGAAATTAAACGCGTAAAAAAAATAAAATCGTAGTTCTGTATTTTTTTTAGGGCAAATAAAAAGGTTTTCTAATACTGAATTTATTCCAGTTAAAAATGCCTCCTCCTGATGTATAAAATAATATGGCAATTCTGATGAACCGGTCCTACAATTTTTTAAAGCGAACAAAAAAAAAGGGGCAACACAGCGTTAACGCACATTTCTCGGTTGACACGTAAACAGCCTTAAAACTTAGTATCTCAATGGAGTTTATGCGCTCTTTCAATTAGTTGAAAATAGATTTCTGACATTACGACGTGTGTATGTAGTTTTGTGTATTAAGTTTTATTTACTCTCACTATTGACCTTGTGCTAAAATATCAACAATTTCCGCCACTGGAATTATTTCCTCTTACCTCGTATAAGTCGCGATGTGTCACTGACAGAAAAATTGGACTTATAGTGTAGATTGTAATAATTACACATGCATATTTTTAAACTATCAACTGAAACCGATATTAATGTTAAATTTTATTTAACTAGACACATACAGAAAAATCTATGCACACAGTAACTTATAGGCATGTACAAACAAAATAACTAATACAATTTGTCTTGGGTTGATAACTGAGGTTAACCTTTGACGTTTTATTTTACAATACATACAGGGAGCACGTTGAATGTGGCAGGCTTTGTTGGAAAAATTAAAAGTAACCTTTTTTTTGTTACATTTATTAATGGATATTAAGGGGACCGCGAAACGTCGCTACTAAAATACCGTACGCCCCAGAATAAATCTCAAAGATTGATGTTACAAACTAGCTATATTTTTAGAGATGGGAAACGCATGGCCTTCTCTAGCGAGAGATTAAAAACAATGTCAATGTTCATACGTGCAACGAATTTGGCGTTGAAAATACAAATAGTGATTTTTTCGCTTATTATAGTAAAGCGACAATTAAAAATATGTTTCCCTTAAATGTTGTCATATTAAAATTTAAGAGTTTAAATATAAAGCGTCACTTCCATCCATAACACCCTGTACGTTGCACCTGCCACGCTTAATCATCAAGTATATCGGATACAATTTTCTGGGTAGAATTAAATCTAATTCTTACACTTTTTACATTTCGGGAAAACGCCAGTAGGAATGTATGTGCTGCTATTCTTTGCAAATATCCTCTAGTCAGGCAATTGCTTTAGCTTCAGGCAAAAACGTCTCCCAGTATTTAACGAGCTACAAAAAAAAATTAATAATACAATGCAAAAATAATAAACTATAAAAAAATATGTAATAAAAATCAAAAACATAAATATATAAACGAAATCAAAACTGAAAATAAATCTGTCACTGACAACAAAAATATAACTAGTAGCTTTATTGACCATTTTTCTGAAGTAGGCGAAAACTGGCAAATAAAATCAATAAATGTTATAACACCTCTTTAGATAAAAAATAAACAATATCAATTTATTTTATTTAGAAGAAAAAAAACTAATCATCAAAAACTTAAAAATATAATTGATAGTTTAAAATTGAAAAAATCTCCTTCTATCGATGGTATAACTACTGCGTTATTAAAAACTATTTGAAAAAATTTTAAAAATAAGAATTTATTCAGAAATTTTTTTGGAAAGAATACATTTTATTTCTAATAAATAATCTGGGTTTTAAAAAAAATTAATCGATTCAAAATGCTATTTAACGGGACAAATATACAATGCATTAGATTACAAAAAACAGATCGGTGTGAGAAACTTGGTTACGTTACTATTAAAAATATTGAGTCATCCAAAACTAGCTCAGCTTCAAAAAATAATGACGTCTAAAAGTTTACAAATTATCATAGAAATATTAAATAAGCAGTTTTTTAAACCATGTAAGAAATAAATAAGTACATGGATGATAAATATAAAGAAATAATTTGTAACCCTTTTTAAATACTTTCTTACCTGCGTTTGATGTTCCAAATGGTTTTCTAAATACTTGATAAACATCATTTTAAAATCGTGAATTCTACTTTTTTCAAATCGCTCCATCTCGCCTTTTATCATGTGGGATATTTTATCAAAACTTTCTTGTCCTCTTTCTACCTTGGATTCCCACTAAAGAAAATAACCAATATTTAAAAGATAAATAAACAGGACATTTTCGACCTTCATTAAAAAAAAGTTGTTGTGTAGCGGGTGTACAACTTGAAAACCAATAACCATAATACAGCTTTCTGAATTATTTTAAAAAACCTTCCTCATATAAAATTTCAATAGGGCACTAGGTATATTTAGGAGAACTCTTCATTTTCTTAGTGTAGCATTAGTATTATAATGCCCTCTAGCGGTCACCTGAGAAATTAAAAAATATTTTCCAGCGATTTCTCTTGGCCCCAGTCCTTATGAATATTTTTTTCCAAAACTGTATGGTTAACCAGGGAAAAATATAAATAATATTTTTCAAAATATTATTATTATACTTCAAAGAACTTCGTCGCTACACTGCCGCGAAAAAGGTAAACTATGCATAAATACCGAATTGGAGAGACCAGTATAGAAACGATTTTTTTACAGCCTAGTTCATCCTTGTTAATTTTTTTTTACAAATTTAAACACAAATTAATACATTTATTTGGTTTCTTACTGCAGTTTGCCTTACAGTATATTCATACGTATATAAATTCACAGCAGCTTTTGTTAAGGTTTAATTTTTATTTTTTCTAAATAATTTTTGTAATAATGTCGATATTTAAACTAAAATTAGTATCTAGGGGTTTTTTGATATGCAAAATTTGAATTGGATGTTACTATGGTCCCACTTGTAGAAGGCGCCACCTACATGTCTCTTTACTTTGTTGATTAATAATGTTTTCTAATTTATATTTTTTTTTCTAAATTATTTTTGAAGTAATGTTGATATATCGATTTAATAATCCTATTAAAAAATACGGTTGCTCGTAGCAACTTCTGGCCCTATTCACGTAAAAATGATGAGATAAATATATTTTTCATTAAAAGAGAAAAAATATTTGGGTGGCGTCCTCTACAATATTGGGATCATACTAACGTCAAAATTCGAATTTCGCATATTTATTTATTAACGGGCAAAACCCATTTACAATTTTTATGTAGAAAACTAAAGTAATAATTAAACAGTTAAAATTAACTCAATCTATATTAAATTATACACATTAATCACAGTAAAATTTCTCTAAAAAGAGGCGAGGGAAGTATTAAAAAAATCATAGCCAATTTTATTTATTAACAATTCTAGATATAGGAGACGATTTACCATAGTTGCATCTATGATGGTCAAGAGCAAAAAGAAGATGATTTCTGGTGTCCCTAGGTGGAACTCGAAAATTGATCCGATGTAAAAGGTCAGGGCATTCGATTATTCCATTGACTAATTTCAATAAAAAATATATATCACACTTGATCCGACGATCAGAAAGTGAGACCAAGCTCAGTCTCCGCTTGAGACCATCGTAGGAGTCAACAGGTAATTTAAATTTATATGAAATGTATCTAACGAATTTGTTTTGAAATTTTTCAATGTTTTGGATATGTATTAAATAGGACGGTGACCACACACAAGAAAGGTATTCCAACCATGACCTGACAAGAGTCTTGTAAACCGCATTCAAACTAATAATAATCTGGAAATCTTTAGTATTTCTACACATAAACCCTAATAACTTAAAGATTTATTGACAATGAATTCATAGTGAATATGAAAATCCAGTTTAACATCTAGGTGAATACCTAAGTCACACACAGTGGTAAGTAACTCTTTCCAAAATACAATCATTTATTTTATAGTCATAGTTAAGTGGATGTACCGTGCGATGAAAGGTAATTATTTTACGTTTTTTAATGTTTAAGTCCATTTTATTTCTAACACACCAGTTATACAGTCATCTTGGATTCTCAAAGCATCATACACTGACTTAACCATGGCAAACAATTTTAGATCATCAGCAAAAAACAGAGACTGTGAAAACAATACTTCCAACCTTAAGTTATTAATTAAGATGATAAATAAGTAGGGACCCAAATAGCTGCGCTGTGGCACACCAGATGTAATGGATATTTCCTGTGAAACAAAACCCTTAACCTTAAAAAACTATTTTCTATTACTTATATAAGACGTTAGCCAATTAAGTAAGGATGCGGAATCTCAAAAAGGCCTATATATTCTTGTATGGTCTCCTACTCCAATTATTTTTTAGCTAATTGCATAGACTTCTTTTCACAATTTAAACTACATTTCTTTAAATTATTTATTATTTAAATCATACCTCAAAAACTTCAGCATTGGCTTGATCCAGCTTATCAGTACGATTCTGAAGTTCAAACTTAGCCTTAGCTTCTCGTTTTTTGGCCAACATTTGTTGAGAATGTTGCCAATGTTGAAAAAGTTTGGTACGCTCGTGGAATGCATCCCGTACAGCGCCTAAAAGGCCTAAATAGTCTTTTAGAAGTTCGCAGAGAATGTAGAAATCGGTATTTGCTTGTTCCAGATGGAGAGATTCAACCTAAAAGTTGTTAATTTGTAGTTGTTTGCTCAAGTTACATTTTCTTAATACATAAAGGGTATTTCACTTAAACCGACAACGCTTCTATCCTTAAAACGGATTGATGTAATCCATTTCTGTAAAAGGGTTTTGGTACGTCTGGTCAGTGTAGACGTTTCGTATGTAAGATGAGATCACCATCAGGTCAATTTTTATTTTAAAAATACCATCAGATACTGGTTACTAATGATCAGCCAGTAATACCTACTAATAAATTATACAAATTGTCCGATCTGCTTCCTTTCGGCCCTCATACAGTCAAAGAAGTTTCTCAACTAACATGTGATTGTAGCATTTAAAAGGTTCTGGAGTAAGATGCGCAAATTTTATTTACAAAACCTGCCATATCTTAATGTGGTCTTCATATACATCTTTAAAATGTTTCCAATGAAAATAATCCAATGGAATCAAGTCCTGTAATCTTACCGGCCACTGTTACAGTACAGTATCCGATGTTTACAGGGTGCTACAAATTCGTGTGCGTACAAGGGGATCTCGAAAACGGTAAGAGATACGAAGATGGTTAAATTGACGCAAAGTTGCGTATTTTGGGGCTTAATAATGTAGTGAAGGAAAATTGAAAATATTCCGAATACCTTCGGAGATATCCGAAAAAAACGAAATTTTTAGATTTGATTTTTAATTTTTTGCGCCTTAGGAAATAAACAAAAAACACTTTCTCATAGCCGTCTTTTATGTTCTAACATAGGGGATTATTAATTTTCAAATTGGACGTTTCGTTCTTTGGATGCCAACCACAATTCTTTTTTTAAATACGGACCTGGAATTTTTAAAACAGTTTTAAGGACTTCTAAGCTTTGGAAATTTAATTCAATTTAAATATTTTAAAATTTTAACGTTTTGTCGTCAAACAACACATCACCAGCATTTCAAATTATCCTTTCTTTACTATTACGACCCTGGCAATTGTTTTTAGAATTACTTTAATATTAAAATTACATTACATGAGGTTATGGTGTTTAGGCCGTTTTTTTTTCAATAAGATTTACCGTCACAATATAGAGTATTGTAAGCAAGTTTTTAAGGCATGAGAAGTAATTCTATTTTCTATTAGTATTTTATTTATTTTATTATTATAACATCTTACGTCCCATGGTTTTTGCCTTAGACATAGACCGAAATACTGTAAAACAGAAAAAAATGCTCCCGAGTAAAAAAAAGGTAACTGGAATGTTAGTCTAGTTATGTTACTGTGATGCGCTTATGTTTATTTCAAAAACAATTTAGTTTTTTTTTTACTGTTTAGAAGATCTAATGATGCTAGTTTCAGCCGAAACATATAACAAAAATAAACAGACAGAAAAATATTTGAGTGCGTGACTTTGGGTCTCTTTCCTTTCAAAATATCAATTATCGGGCCTCTTTGAGTAAAAATGGACGGATTTTTCAAATCAGAAATCTTTTGTTTTTTAGTTTGGCTCTAAATGTTCAGGACCGTAATGAAATGAAAAAGATAATTTGAAAAATGTGTTATTATATGACAAAACGTTAAAATTTCAAAAACTTGTACATTGTATTAAATTTCTAAAGCTTAGAAATCCCTAAAACTGTATTTAAAATTCCAGATCCGTATTTAAAAAATTTGACTTGACGTTGGTAACTAAAGAACGAAACGTCGTATTTGAAAACTAATAATGCCACCTTATAGAACATAAAAACGGCTATGAAAAGTTGTTTTTTATTTTTATCAAAAATAAAAGCGCAAAAAATTAAAAACCAAAAATGGAAATTTCTGTTTCGGAAAAATTTCAATTTTTTTTTTGCCAAATTATTAAGCCCCAAAATACCGCAACTTTGCCTCAATTTAACCATCTTCGTATCTCTTACCGTTTTCGAGATCCCTTTGTACGCACACGAATTTGTAGCACCCTATATAATAATCCATTTAACAAAATTTATTTGATAAAGATTTCTTACGGGCGAAATATCTAATTGAAGAAGCACAAGTAAAGTATTACGATAAATCATTACAAACTTCCTTGGGTTATTTATAAATTAAAATTTATTACATCAACTAATTTTGACTATTATTTAAATATTTGCAGATTAAAATGAATAATACCTTCTCTTCTGTATCAGCTAGTTGTGAGAGAGCTCTAGACAGAGAATTGTGATCTTCACAAGCACTTAACATGGCAGCAGATCTTGACACTCCATTCGTAAGGTTAGCCAATTCCCTTCTATAGGTTACCATAGCTTCTACATTAGTATGGAGTTTTCGAAGTTGATTTTCTAATGCTTCGACATGAGAAAGTTTTTCTTCAAACCACTAGAAAGGTATAAACAAAATGGTGCTTATATGAAAATATTAAAACGTTTGTATTATCTTCTTTTTGTAGGTTTTCTTTTAAACAGTATGTATAGTTTTTACGTTAAGAGGCGAAACTGGAAAGTTTTTTTGCGCAGAACGAGGCTAGTGTTTAGCTGGTGCAATTTGTATTGCTTGCAAGAAATATAACTTCGACCCTATTTTTATTGCAATTGCAAGCGAAATTCTGGGGATTGTTTGGTGATTTACGAGACTCCTACCTAAATATGAAAATCCCTGACATTTGTTTATGTCCTTTCTAACCCATAGTAGGTACATTTTTTTTGTTGGTTTGCTTTTGTGCCCTGTAATGATTATTTCAAAATGTATCCACAAAAAACGTCGGTAAGTCCTAACCAAATGCCTCTTTATTTTAAAGGTTGGCAAGTGGTACATCACCTACGATCTTGGCAAGTCATTGCACGCTGTAAAACGAAGTGAAATTTTTATTGCCGCAATATTAATTGCTGCAAAACAACTAGCATGAAAGAAAAATTGCAAACTGTAAAGCGCCTTATTGACAAAAGAGTTTTGGAGTTTTTATGTGTTATGAATCACAACGATTCAACTGGAGATGGACGCACCCGGGCGTAGTAACATGAAATTAAATTAAAATACAAAAACAAACGTAACAATTGGAAATTGAGGTATATATGTTTTTGGCATAATAAAATGGTGGCTAACATAATTTACAGTATAAAAGAAAAAAGTAGATAAAACAATTATTAATATTATTATTTTTTATATATAATATAATTTTATATTATAATTTATTTCTGATCTTTAAACAGTAATAATACTGATAACAAGGCCTAAACTTTAAGTATTAACAAAAGGTAGTAGGTTACATTTTAAGGTAATATATTAATATACAATATATAGTAAACAGTAGGTAAACAATTTACAGTATAATAAACAGTAGGTAAGTGAGTCCATTAGTTCGAATTCAAATACGTTTTCAGTTCGTGACATAATCTTATAATTCTAATGAGCGATGTAACTTCATGTGGTATGGTATTATATGTTTGAATGTTTCTATATATTGGTGAATCCTGAGCCTTTTTTGTTCTTGCAAAATCAGTACGATAATTTAATTTTTGTCTTATGTTATAATAATTATAATAATAATAAATGACTTTATTGTAAATAATTTACAAAAGGCGAAGTTGAAGAAGCTTCCTCACTTAACCACTAAGTATATAAACAAAATTTTATTAAATTTTCAAATTATACCCTCTACAAAAAATATTATATTGATGGAATTCGTTCGCTTGTTTTAGTTCAGAGTTTATTTTGATATTTTTTGTTTTTATGTTATATATTAGTTTAGTTTGTTCTAAAGTTCTCAATTAGTTTATGTTTAGTATTATTGTTTGGTTGTAGATGGTTACTGAAGAAGTATAATAGTTCATGTTGTATAATGCATAACCTCATAACCGGTTTAATAATACTATATTATTGACCAAGGTTTAGACAGATACTATTATTAACTGAGCGTCGAGATGTGAGGGCAATAATAGTTGTCTAAACCGTGGTAAATATATAATTTTTTCCACTACTAACACATTTACAGGTCATGCAATGTAGCTTGAGCCCTGAGATGCGCAGATGATAGAAAAGGAGAGTCGGTTTACGACAGAAATACCTAATACCGAATTTTAGTAAAGTACAGTCCGCGTAGAAAGTAAAAGTGGAATTTGATTAATAAAGCCGTAGTGACTGCTAATCTTGTTTGCTAATTGGCCCTGTTATGCCCAAATCAACCAACCAACAAAATTATTTTTATAATAATTTAAATTATCGGAAGTTTTTTCAAAACTAAAACCTAACTATACAATATGTAAATTATATTGTATTGTGTGCTTGATACAGGTTGTTTTACGCCTTCGTCTGTTTCATCGCTCCAAGCTTTTTGGTGTGTATGTGATGAATGTGTATAGATTCTACGTTTCATCCATATAAACAATTTGCCGTCCTTCTGCACGGAAAACTCCCATTTTCTTTAAAAATTGGATGTGGAGATGCCTTACGTCAGGTTTCTCCATTAAACATGTTCTATTGGTTTTGATTTTTCTCCAACGAAATCCAATTTTTCTTATTTCTTTTCTTAAATTGTTCAGGCATCCCTGGTAATTGGTATCATTTTGAAATTTTTTATGAATTTTCGCTAGAGTTGGCACTTGCTTTTCTGTTATATGGAAATTGTGAATTGTTCTGCGTAAAACACCTTGAAAAGCAACGTCCAAGACTATTTTGCTTTTTCTATTTTCACGCTTTTTGTTTGGCGTGGAAAAAGATTTAACTGCTCCGGATTCGATATTTTTGGCTTCCTGCTTAATTCGTTTAATTGCGCTTAGACTAATCTTTGTAGCGGCTGAAACATGTTCGTGAATCTTTCCATTGCTGGTCTTCCTGTATCTGCCTCTTGTTGCATAAATTGTATTAAATTATAAACTATTTCACGGCTTTGACCGCTCAATACTCGGTTTAAGACTTTACTCTTAAAAGGCATTATTACAAATAAATACAGTAATAACTTTTTTTCCAATGAACGTCCTACTTTTCTGACAGACTGTACAGAAGTGTGTGTTTCAAAGATCATCGGATTAATGAGCTCTCGGATAGCTCCTCCCACCTGTTTACTGCGCACCCAAAAGTCAGAGCTCAAGCTATATTGCACGAGCTGTACAACATTAAATTATTAATTAAAGTTAACATACCTTCTTAGGTTTGCTTCTGTTTTTTCAGTAAAGTTACCTTTGCTTTGAAATTTGCAGCATTTTTTTTTATCTTGTCAGATGGCATTCTTAGTTGTCAGTATTTGTTGATTCATAAAAAAATTCAAGTCTTTTTGATAGCATGAGCGAAGAAACTATTACTGATACGTGCACTCCTCCAGAAATGAGGGTGGAAGCGCAATAAATTAATGATGAGTTCCTACCACAAAAATCTAAGGTTTTGCATTTAAAAACCTACTCAGTATTTAAGGACTGGTGCCAAACAAAGAAAGCTGGAATACCGGGTTGTCTTAACATGACTTTTTCATATATTTTTAAAATAAAGAAAGGTCAAGTTGCCTCTTTTATATTGTTTTTGCCAGAAGCCTCTATTATTGACCGTTGTCAATAACGACGGTGAATAATAGAGGCTTTTGGTAAGGGGTAAAGAAAAACGATTTCTAAAGTTAATAATCGGCCAATAATGAGTGATTTCAAAGTTAGTAGTGGAAAAAATTTATTATCTAGATACCAAAAACTTAATAAACGTGTTTTTGTGACTTTTTACTTGATACCCTATTGGATCTTACAAAACCATTTACTAAAAGGTTGAATTTACATTTTAATTTAATACTTACAGGATCTGTTTCATCCATTTTGTAGGTGATTTTATTTACAGTTTCTCCTACTTTATTAAATAACCTCATTACACCAGCACTACTTAACGCTGATGTGCTAGTAGCCTTAGGCAATTCCACATCTAAAAAAAAAATTAAAAAGTGTGTCTTATCATCATAGAGCGGAAATTTGGATGTTTTTACAAAAACCGGTGCGTTCAAATTTTCGCTCTATTATCATTTACATACTTTCAGTGCATAAACATTCAGTTTTTTGATGATATTTTTGTTTCAAAAATGTCTTACCGTATTCTAAAAATTCTCTAAAATCGGGATCTAGTATGAGGATTGGATGCTGTGAGGTCCTGCGCAAGTATCGCTCCAAAGCGGCTCGTCTTCGTTCAACAAATTCACTGCCGTTGCTTTGGTTAGTTTCAGTGCTGCTTCCCATTTTTATTTTAGTCATACCTAAGAAAAAATGTAGAATATTAACATTAATGTTTATTCATAATATTATACAGGGTACTTTTATATGTCAAAAGAAACAATTAGAGACAAATACTGGAAATTTCAAGTACAAAGACTTAGAAGTAATTAGATTACACATTAAAATCATTGGAATGATGAGGTCGATCCCACATAAAGGTGCTGTAATACAACTACATAAAGTTAAAGTCAAAGCCCCTGCTAAGGTACTTCTCGTAGGAATAAATAAAGGCATACCTCGAAAGGTATTTTCTATCGGCACTTTTAAATTGAAACACGAGACACTGGAGAATGTACAGGCAAGGGAATATAAGCATCTTGAGCTGAATGTCTTCAGTTATTATGATATCCAATACTCGAGATTACTTTAATACACTGTAGCGCGAATACCTTTCTGGTATGAGCAGAATGTCCCCACCATATAGAGCAGTAAAGGGAGCCAAAGCTTGCATGGTTGGCATATAGTAAGGTCTTGGCAGAGATACATCTAGCAAATCATCTTATTAAGTCCATATATTTGGATAAATCTTTCCCACCCATGAGAGCTTTGTATTAAGTGCCATATCCAGAAAGACGACCTTATCATTAGTATCATTGTGGAAGCGATTGTCACTTTGATGCAGATAAAAAAATTATTTTGAGGTTTTGTTACATTGAAGCAGAGCTTTATTGGCTATAAATCATTCTTTTATGTTACCCAGTATTTGTAATCAGACCTGAGCAAAGCACTCCAAAAGAGTGCTTCGAGCACCAAGCCCTTTGGAAAAGTAATTGCCAGCATCAAGCACATTGGAAATTCTAAGTGCTTGCAATTACCGTAAGTACCGAAAGTAATATTTAGTACTTGCAAGCTCTTTACACGGCTTGAAATGCAAAATTTACTTACCATTTACCAATTACTTTTTATAAAGGGCTTCAGTTACCAATTACCGAGCACTGTATTTTAAAAGTGCTTGCAACCACTGTGCTTCAAGTACTATTGTGCTTAAAGTACTTTTAAGGCAACTACTGCCAGCTCTGTCTGTAATAACTGCATTTTTAAACTGGGAGGATTGATAGCTATTCAACTAGGCGGTATCGTCGGCGAATAGTATATTAGTTCAACGCGAAGCTCAAAATTAGGGAGGTCAGAGGTCATTTATGAAAATAAAGAATAACACAGGGCTCAGTACTGAACCCTGTGAGACGCTGCACTCTATCCTCTTAAAACTTGAAGTTTCGTGTTTGTAGTTTCAGAGCTGTGAGTAACTTAAGTAACTAGATACTTTTTAGTATCTAGTTACTTAAAGTAACTCACAGTTCACAGCTCTGAAACTACAAACACGAAACTTCAAGTTTTAAGAGGATAGAGTGCAGCGTCTGTAACTGTAACTTCGTTACTTTTGAAAAGTAACTTGTATCTAGTTACTTTTTGGGAGTAACACTTAAAAAGTAACTAGATACTTCAAAAGTAACTAAGATGGTTTTAAAGTAACTAAGTTCCTTTTAAAGTAACTAAGTTACTTTTAAAGTTCCTCTAGGATACCAATAATGCACACGTGCCGTCCATCAGATGATGACCAAGGGACGATCAGCGGCCGTTAATCAGATTTTCACGAAGTGACGAGCGGCGAGTCGCGAGCGTCAAACAGCAAACTGGTTGGAACGCCAAAATTCTTGGAAAGCATTTTATTCTACTTGTTCGTTGTTCGAATTAACACTTCTTAGTTTAGTTTTCTTATGGTAATAGTGGTAGTGTGTACAGGAAAAGGAGTTTATAGGCTCGTTCGGCATATGATGTGATCCATTGTTTTGCTAAGTTGGTACTTTTAAAAGCCAACAGGGCATTTTAAAAACGTTCTGATTTTTTTTGGTTTTTTATAAAAGTTCCTAGTATATTTGGATTTGTTACTTCATTTATATTTATTTAGTTTTGTTACTTATATTTATTTATTAGGTTTTTTGTTACTTACCTTTTCTTTCTACTTTTATTAGAAATGTATTAAGTTTGTAAGTATAATAAATTCGTATTCGTTATACCCTTTTCATTTACATGCTATCACTACCTGGTAAATTTATGGTAGGTATCTGGTTTAAAAGCATCTTAGTTACTTTTAGAGTTTCGTAGTTACAATTAAAATAACTAGTTACTCAAAAGTATCTTAGTTACTTTTAGAGTATAGTAGTTACAATCAATGTAACTAGTTACTTTAAAAGTATCTTAGTTACTATAACTAGTTACTTCAACTAAGTAACTAAGAACTAAGTTACTTTTAGGTAAAAGTAACTATTCCTTATAAGTATCTAGATACATTTGTGCAAAAGTATCGAAAAAGTAACTAGTTACTTTTCTGAAGTAACTTTCACAGCTCTGTGTAGTTTACATATTAATAGCGATCAGACAAGTAGGACTTCAGAAGGTTTATTGCTTTATTACCGATGTGGTGGCATGAGAATTTTTGGACAATAATATCATGTTCAACACAGTCAAATGCCTTGGTCCGGTCTAAACAAGAGGCCAATGTATCTAGCCAATTTTAAAACATATCTTGAATATGATTAATCAGGCAGTTTATTGCAACAATAATAGTATATTACAATACAAGTACGGTAGGTAAAGACACCTACCGTAAAGGTATTGTATGATATTTTATCTCAGGCTTGTAGATAAAAATTTAAATGAACCTGAAATACCTACAAATAAAGTCGAAGATAAAAACAAATATTTTACCTATGACACTTTTCTCTGGAGCTGGCGGAATAATTCTTCCAACCTTCAGATATTTTTCGGTCAGCTTATCATGCAGTCCCAAAAAGTCACTGAACCGTCTTGTCACAGCAAATTCTCTCCTTTTAAAAAGAGGCATGTTTGTTCTAGTGGTTATTCTATAGGCGACGTATGCACCCATACCTTCGCCTATTTTTTGGGAATCCCCTATGCTTATTTCTAAAAATTTATCTCCACTTTCTGCTTCCGCCTAAAAAAGTAATTAGTTGTTAGCAGGAGCGGCTACAGTTATCTTAAGTTTGCACGTTTGCGCAAATGCAAAAATATATAACTAAAAAGAAATAAAACATGGCAGGAGAGCCCAACCTGAAACTAAGGGTACCCACTCAATTATATTAAGTGGATTATTTTACATATTATGTCCTGCGCTTGGATATAGTTTTTTTTTAGAAGTAACTTTTGATTGGGGAAGACGTTTGGGAAATGAGACACCTTTTTTTTTTGAGAAGTCACTTTGTACCGAGAGAAAAGTTTTGGGAAGGAGACACGTTTTTCTTTAGAAGTCACTTTGGATCGAGGGAGAAGTTGTGGGAAAAAAAACATTGTTTTATACAAGATCTCCATACAGGATAGCTGAACCTACAAAATATCGGGTCCAAGTAAAAGCCAAAAAAACTACTTGGTGGACTGTTTGTAACATTGCTTTATTTGCTTTATTCTTCAAAGAACTGCGAACGTTATCAATTTAAAACATAATTTTTATGCAATGTTGAAGAACATTTAAAAAAAAATATGTTTTCATATTCTTATATTATCATGTTGATGATTTTATATACTGAAGAAGAAATAAGATTGGCTCCTAACAAGCACATATTCAGGGGATTAAAAAAGAATTTATTAAAGAAGATAATAAAAGCTGTTTATTATACTATAAATATTTAAAATAAAAGTATTTTTCACGAGTCGATCATTTAAATGAAGATAATTGTATGTAAAAACAAAAGTAAGAATGTTGAAGAATCGCACCAATCTTTGATCTTTTTTAACTCTCTATTTATGATGATAACGTTTTTTTTCGTAATCTCCACCATTAAAAATAGAAATAGGAAGTCGGTTTCAGAGCTGTAACAATCATGACCAATGACTTTTGTGCTACCATCACTTTACTATACACCGCATTTTCTAAAGGTGGTGACATTTTCAAATGTACAGGGCTCAAAGGAATTCATTATTATCTGTTGTGCCAACAGTGCTCGTTTATCTGGCCACTAACCATAGAAGATAATGATATTTATACATATAGAGTGTCCATAAACAATTAAGGAATCCTTTGCCAATTACTTTTATTTTTATTGGCTATTTAAGTTGTATAATAATTTATGCAAACATGTTTACTTGTTTATTATTAGTAGGTATGAAGATATTTATTGAAGGAAGTTAGCAATTAGGTAGATAGAATATCAATAGCCAATATCAAATTATTTCTAACAAAGTCCATCTGATTGCCAATACACAAGCCACTATCAGTCAAAGGTATTTTCATTTTGATGGCGGACACTAACACATCTTATCTTATTGCTATTGTAAAGAATACCACTGAATTAGTCTGATATATTGGGATATGTATATTACCCGATGTCTAGGTTTTGCAGACAATTCAATGCTTTACAGGAAGATGTTGATATTTTTACCTGAAATTATTCCCAATTTAAGAACGCACTTAGGAAGAAATTGCAAACTTTTGCAATATGTCTAGTTTTAATTTGTTTTATTTTATAGATGGCTCATGTAATCTATGTATGCCTTGAATTTGTAATTGGATATTATAATTATATTAAAAAACAAGCAGTAAACGCCCTACCCTCTAGTGCATACTTAACTATTCTTTCTAACTAAGTCTAGATATTAGGAGTTAGGTCTGGTGACGCATTCATACTTTTATTTTTGATCAATATTTCTTATTATTTTCAGTTTATCCAAAAAGCGGCCAAATACCAGTCTTTGAGTAACTATTACCTACCGTTTTAATTCAAAGAAATTTTGATTCATGCGTTTTTCTTTTTTGCGTTTATTACTTTATAAAGTTAAATTATGTTAACTTTCAACTGTAGATAATTATGCACCAAAAATGGGTATTTGCCTGATTTTTGGATAAACCGAAAAAGTAATGATATAATAATGGCGAATGCACCACTAGCCTTAACTCTTAATGACAAAGTTTACTTACTCTTTCCATGGGATCAATGATGGGATCATTATTAATGGGAACAGTTTCCATCTCACCTTTGGAATCAGACATTTTTAGCTTGGAAAGATCAGCTTCATTAGTTCCATTAGTTATTTTAGTTGTAATATCCTCTATTGGATCCTATAAGGAGACAAAATAAAATAAAAATAATATGCAGTGACCAGCAAAGTCAAAAAAAAACGAACTTGCCATGCATGTCTGATAACCTAAAAATCGATTATTACAATTTTTGATTCTTTAATTAAACAATTATTTTGATTCTTTGATTATTTCGCTCAGCCCTAGAATGTCAAAATAGATTTTTAGGTTATCGGACATGAAGAACCAATCCCCAGAAAAGTTTGTCGCCAATCTGCTAATAAAAGGTTTTCCCACATATGTTGCTGACTATTTGCACTGTCACTGTCAATAACCATTATTTATTTCAATACTGCCCTGATTAGCAGAAACACCTTATCTGATATGAAAAATTATAAATCATACTGCATTTTTCCTAAGAACTGACTAATATTTTTGATACATATGGCAAGCTAAAAGGATGCTATTTATTTCATTGATGGAATTGAGATGTAATATCTATTGTACAATTATCTACAATATACACAAGACTCGCTTAGTGTATGAGATTAAGTAACACTTTTGTATACCAGCAGACCTATCTTTTGATTTTGTAAAGGAATACAAAAATCCTTAGTATTCTAGATTCAAGGGTAAATCTATAATTTAATTTACACCAAACCTTAAGGTATCAAGGAATAGGAAAGTAGCTAAAATACCTATCACATTTACATATTCAATCCGAGACAGTGGTAGCACTAGCTTAATCATAAAGATGCAGAACAGACCAGTACTACAGAAATTTGTTAGTTATAAATGCTACTTTACAACCTAACCACTAGATTAAAATAATTTTAGATTGTTCTGGTTGTGTCCTGAGACAAACTTTATAACCCAATAAAGAACCCTTAATTATAAAAATAATACATACCAATATTAAAAACCGACATACATTAGAACAAAGACATCTTAGTAAATCAGAATGGTGTAATTCTGAGGTCCGCCTACCTATAGAATTACTAATATTCTTACTAAAACTGCTATATTTTTTATCGAATTCAAAAGTTTTTTTACCTGTCTAGCCGATACAAAGAGATCATCTTTATCATCGTTAACATTGATATTTTCAAATAGAGGGGGTGGATCAACTCTCTTATCAGCCATATTTCGTATTGGTAATCACTCGCAACGCCTGCTCTATTAGAGGAAATTGAATTAAGATAAGATTAGAATAATAAGTATATAGAAACATGATATTGCTTACATACCACAAGTTTTCTGGGAAAGCGAATTATAAGATTAATACATCGGAAAATACTGCACCGCTTTTGAAAATCAACAAAAAGATGACACCACGATGACACTGACAGCCACAGAACTGGATTACTGGAACAAAGCTGACAGAAAAAAGCACAGAGAGTATCTGGTTGACACCTAGTTGACAGTTTGCATCACAGAAACGAAAGTTTGAATTGTTGCGTCTGTACCATGGCCTTCTAGAATTTAAGGATGAGTGAGGGAGAAGCAATAGGTGCTTTTCTTTTACTTACTATTAAATAACCTACTTAGGAGATGAAATTTTCAAAAAGGAACGTAATTGCTCAAAAGTCACCTGACCAATCACACCCTTATTTTAAGTACTGCTATGTCCATTTACGTGTAAGATAACGACTAGATATTTTATCTTACTCACTCCTTACTAATCGAGGATTGAACCATCTCAATCTTTAAAGAAGTAACTCTTTAATTTCGGCCAATATAAGCTCTTGTGCAAAAGGCTGTGAGTAAGACGATGGAGTCAGCCCAATGGGCTAGTAACGTTAAATTTTTCTCTTGTGTTTCTTTTAGGAATTTTTAGGCATGTATTGTTTCTCTCTCACTTCTCCTCAAATCGCCGACGGCCTTGGAGTTCAGTTCACGTTCAATCGTTTGGATGATCTCACCTGCTAGGGCTATGCGGCCATGGACCGACGGCTTTGGATTGAACTTTTAATATATGCGACACCGACGACTTATCATTCGTCTGTGATGCGGGAGTTAGGTTTAATAGGATAGTGGTAGGCTGTGGTGGTAGGAAATTTATAAAACAGTGAAACGAACAATACAGGGAATGGAGATAATTTATCTTCGTCTTGGTAACACTGTACCGTAGACTGTACGGTTTAGAATCTTTTGGTTACACTGGTTGTAAGTTGTTGTAAACCATAGCCAATACCAAAATTGCCTTGCTCTTGCGCTCTATTCCTTCGAAACGAAAGACGGACCTATTTGACATTTGCTGCTGACAACCTGACAACTCTTGTTGAATTTTGCGATTTTGTCTGCAAATTAAAATTAAGTTATATTTTTGTAAGTTTTGTTTCGAATATAAGCTTAACCATGTCAGAGAATAGAGAAGAGATTCTAGCAGATTTCCAGGTAAGTGTATCGGCAGTTCAATCATTCATTTTACCATTTTTAAGCCCTTACTTTGAAAAGCATTATGGACGGTTTTACAATGACAAACAATATTAGCAGTAATTTTTTTTGCGTTCTAGGCTTGTACGGGAGTAGAAGATGTTGCAGAGGCGATTTTTCACTTAGAAGAAACCAACTGGGATCTTTTGGTATGTTTATTAAGCTATTCTTTTGATATTATTTATTTTTCCAATACAAAGGCCAACATTTATGACTGGTCCATACAAAGGGCTACTATTTTTATTTTTAGATAAATAGGGGAATAGGGGAGATACCTAGTAGAGGTTTATTATGTGTAGGTAATGATAAAATGTTTGACCTTTGTGGAAATCTATATTTTGTGCCGATTTAACTAATAATAGGAATGTTCTATTTATGAAAACCATAATCACGGATCATATCCTATTCAGACAACAATAATTGAAAATAAACTCTTCAATTATTGTGCTTAACCATTTTTTTCTAATTCAACAAGGACAAGCTTAATGTCACGGTCATAAGAATACTTTTTATACTTTAGGTTCAAAATTACTGTCATTGACTCATCACTTTCATAGAGAGGGCAGCATCTTGTATATAGTCAGAGTAAAATAATTCCCTGAAAATAACTATTTTTCTCTATTAGAATTTCAAAAATACACTTTAATTATTTCCTCTAACTTCATACAACCCGCTGCACTTTATATGAAAGCAATTAATCACTGACAGTAATTTTGAACTTAGGGTATAAGTCTGTAAGACTAAAGAAACTATAACTGCAAATATAAACAATAATTCCTTTTAACCTGTAGTAAACAACAGCAACTGAACACTCCATTTTTGTGTGAAAGTAAAGATACCTTGTATATCATTTTCTTCCAAAGGAACAAATAGTAAATATGTTTTAAATTAAACCCTAAGCAGAAGTACAAGATTTATTTAGAAAATTTAAATATTAAAAGTATAATGATTATTGTAGTACTGTACATCAATACCTTTGTTGTGCAGTTAATTTCAAATGAATTTGAATTTCTGCAACTAGTTGTGCAGCATGTCAAACATTACCATATAATTGTTTGCAGGTGTATGGGGCACTTTAGAATGCTTTTTTTGCCCAAGATACAATATTTGACCGGTTACTATATCTTGTGGTATAATCATGGTCAATCTTAAGCAACTCTGTTTGTCTAATGTCAAATAACCCACACTCTGAATTAAGCAGGTTAGCAGGATAACTGAAAGGTTTTCTAAAAATTACTTTAGGGGCCAATTTTTAAATAGTTTCCAAGTTATATACATAAATTTTGGTTGCCGCACCTCAAGCAATAACTCCATAGGTCAAATGACTGTATTATAGTAGAGGAGCATACTGTTAAATTTGGGGGCCATGGGAAATAAATGATTAAAGTATGAGACCAATTATGATAGACAAATGTCTTCTTATATACGACAATCCATGTGGGGTTTTATTTTCGGTGGGGGAACCCCCCAAATTGGTTGTATTTGACAGAAAAAGTAACAAAAGATAGCTAATGAAATTCTGCAAAAAATGATGGAATAAAAATAGTGTTATAAAAGCAATGGTGTACTACAGATACTTAGAAGTTTTAAATTATCAAAAAGTTAGGAAAAAAACATTTTAAAGTTCTTTTTATACAAATATTTAAATTGTTACAAATTCCTATTGTTAAAACTGCTTGTGGCTCATCTTCTAATATACTTGTTCTAGCAAAATTTAAAAAAATATTTCTTAATAAAACTACAGGGTGCTACAAATTCGTGTGCATACAAGGTGATCTCAAAAATGGTAAGAGATACGAAGATGGTTAAATTGAGGCAAAGTTACATATTTTGGGGGTTAATAATTTGGTGAAAGAAAATTCTAAATATTCCGAATACCTTTGGAGATATCCGAAAAAAAACAAACCATTTTTTTAGTAATGGTTTTTAATTTTTTGTGCCTTCATTTTTGACTTGGGAAAAAAACAAAAAAACACTTTCTCATAGCCGTTCTTTATGTTCTACAAGATGGCGTTATTAGTTTTCAAATTGGACGTTTCGTTCTTTGGATACCAACCTTAAGTCAATTTTTTTAAATACGGACCTGGAATTTTAAAAACTTTTTTAGGGACTTCTACGCTTTGTAAATTTAATACAATTTAAAGATTTTTAAAATTTTTACGTTTTGTCATCAAATATCACATCATTAGTATTTCAAATTATTCTTTCTTTACTATTACGTCTCCGGCAATTATTTTTAGGATAACTTAAATATTAATTATATTAACTTTTTAATAGATTATCATAGGGTTTATAAATCTAGATTTTCACTTAACTTATAACATCTTCAGTCTTATGGTTTTTGCCTTAGACCTAGACCGAAATAGTTTAATACAGAAAAAAAATTAATGGTCCCGAGTAAAGAAAAGGTAACTGGAGTGTTAGTCTAGTTATGTTTCTGTAATGTGCTCAAGTTTGTTTTAAAAACAATTTCAATTTTTTTTACTGTTTATACGGTCTGATAGTGCCAGTTTCTGGTGAAACATGTAACAAAAATAAACAGACAAAAAATTATTTGAGGTCGAGACTTTTCTCTTACAAAATATTAAATATTAGGTTTTTTTGAGTAAAAATGGACGGATTTTTTAAATCAGAAATCATTTTTTTTTTGGTTTTGCTTTAAATGTCAGAACCGTAATATGACATAAAAAGATAACTTGAAAAATGTGTTATTAGATGACAAAACGTAAAAATTTCAAAAACTTTAAATTGTATTAAGTTTGTAAAGCTTAGAAGTCCCTAAAACTGTATTTAAAATTCCAGGTCCGTATTTAAAAAAATTGACTTGAGGTTGGTATTTAAAGAACGAAAAGTTGAATTTGAAAACTAATAATGCCATTTTGTAGAACTTAAAAGAACGGCCATGAAAAAGTGTTTTTTTGTTTTTTCCCAAGTCAAAAGTGAAGGCGCCAAAAATTAAAAACCAAAAATAGAAATTTCGTTTTTTTCGGATATCTCCGAAAGCATTCGCAACATTTACAATTTTCGTTACCAAATTATTAAGCCCCAAAATACGCAACTTTGTCTCAATTTAACCATCTTCGTATCTCTTACCGTTTTCGAGATCCCTGCACACGAATTTGTAGCACCCTGTATAGTTATTGTCAGTAAATCTTCACTGAATTATTGGTCCCAAGACGATCTAAAAAAGTTTTCAGCATGAATTGGCATCCTACCCACTATAAAATGAATTCAAAAATATGTTCAGCGAAGTAACGAGTGTTTTGATTATAGGGCTGCTTTCTAATTAAAATAAAGTTGTCACGTTACGACACTGAACTTATTTTTAAATTCATAGTGTACTTGGTAGGATGCCCATGCTAAAAACATTTTTTAGATCTTCCACTCTATAATTCGGTTAAAAAGTAACATACGATTTACTGAAAATGACTAGTTTTAATTAGTTTGCTAGAATAAGGATAATAGAAGATGACCCATTAAGGTTACTATTAATTATCATCACGAGATATTTTATATTATTTACCATTTTAAATTAAATTTTCGTTATTACACGTAATTTTAATAATGTCATAAAAAGGAAGATACTTTGAATAGGATATAAAAGGAACACAGTAAGTTGTATCCAAGTTAACCATAAGTAGGCGGCTACTAAACCAGTCATATATAGTTTTAAAATCATTTTCCATTTTGCTTTGTAAGAAAACCCAACTGACATATCACTATAAAATACGGCAGTATTATCAGCAAAACTAATAATATCTCCAGAAACTTTCAATAAAAACAGTTTATTTAAATATATATTATAAAGAATCGGTCCTATGACAGTGCCTTATGGAACTCCGCATTCCATAGTTTGTGTCGCTAACATTGATATTAATTTTTACACACTGTTTTCTGCTACCCAAATAACTATTCATAAGCTCAACAGTAAAACTAAATCCTCCATTTATGAATTGTAAAATACACTGTATATGTAATTTATGAAATAAATATTTGAGTAATCCAATCCCCTCCAACACACGAAGTAACAACTCATGGTTAACATTATCGAAAGCCTTAGTTAGATCGACAAAGATGCCGGTCTTTTTTAATAATTTTTATTAAATTTGCATACCTTTGATGTTGGTTCTCAGACCAACCATATTCTTTAAGATAATCAGATGCGTTTTTAATAGCCTTTCAAAAATATTAGCGATCAAAGAGACGGGCTGATAATTGTTGGCATCAAATTGGTAAGTGCCTTTAAACAATGGTTTTATGAGGGTCGTTTTAAACTGTTCAGGATATTGCCGCTTTCTATTGATAAATTGTAAATATCTACTAAGGGGGAAGAAAATAAACCTATTTATTGCTTTTCACCATCGCTGAGTTTCTCCAAATTGGTAAAGATGAGTCACTTTAGTTTTAAGTTATTGAAAGACCCATATTTGTTTCTTATGGAACGGATTTTCAGATTTAACTTTCATTTTCGTAATAGAAAAATGTATTATCAGGCGTATTCTAGTGATTAGCACTTTCCCGGGAATGTCCTTTTAGGGAATTTTCTCAAATATGGGAAAGTAGGGCGAAAGTTCACTCAAATAGCAAATATTTTTTAAGAAAACTACAAAAACAGTATTTACATAATAAAAATATGTGCTACTTTAATAATAAATAGTATGTTTAAATAAAGAAATAAATTAATCTTAAAAAAAAAACTTTAAAAAAAGCTTTTTCGTAAAATCGATCCGAAATATTGACAATTTTGATAACATTTCTGAAAGAAAAAGTCAATATTTCCTTACACTTAGTCATTGCTAGGCAACGGAAAATAACTGTTAGGAAATATTTATTATTGTACTGTAAAGAAATATTATTTCTGTATGGCTACTTGTAAACTAAAATGTGTTAAGCATGACAATTCAATATTACTGTGTTTCCATAGTTACAACACAAATATTTAATGGCATCCAAAAAATATATGGCATCCTTTATTTGCGAACAAAGTTAATAATATTTATTTCAAAAGTTGATTGTAATAAGTTATGTCCTTTTAATAATTTTTGATTTTCGGAAAAATAGTATGTATACCTCGTAGAAAAAGCCACATTCGCGGACTCCGTATTGTCAGTACAATCTTTACGGTCGTATGGGAATGTTCAGCTTTTCCTACTACAATGTACTATTATTGACTTGCGTTAAAAAGAAGAAAATAAACTTTGAAGAAAATTAAACCTGTCATGTGGACATTTCCTGGAATGAGAAATATTCCTTAAGGTCCATTCCTAGTAACACATATTTAGATATGCTACAGATTTACCCGGGAAACAAGTCGGCCATAATGAAATATCATCCCGGTCTCTAGGGGCTTGTTAAAAGACCCTATCAGTCTTCTTATTTAAAGGTTTGATGCTTATTTTGTTTATCGAATTTTTTAGAGAGCAGTCAGTCGAGTCATGCCGCCAGACACTCAAGCGTTTCATGCCCGTAGTGATCCGGATGTCATGATAGTTGAAAATGACACTGAAATGGTGGCTGCGGTACCCGTGCCCTTGCCCATACCTATGCCCATTGCCAAGTCCATGGACGACATGGAAGTGGGAAACAGTATTAGCCTTCCGCCGTCGAAGAAAAGAGAGTTTTCAGCAAGCGTCTCCCTTGAAAACAGCTTTGGAGCCTCGACTTCGAGTGGGCCTGCAAGTGCTTCTACTGGACCTAAAATACTAACGTTTAATATTAAATATTGTGATAGAGCTATTAAGATTAGGCTGCCGGACAGTGCTACTTTGAGTAAGTGTCATTTTATTCGTGTTAAAAGTTAAAATTATCTGTTTAGTAATAATTTTTTCTGCTGAGAATGATCTCTCAGTAGTGTTTTCACTGTGTCATTGTTTTTATGATGCTCTCGTTTTAATTTGTTAGCTTTTGTAGTTCATTTTTTTAAAGGTTGATACACATGATGGTTAGAAAGATAGGTAGCATTTGCAACATCACGCCGTGTGTTTAAATTTCTGTACTGGGCATTTATTTTGTTTTTAGTGTTGCTGATTAAAAAAAAAATGTATTCCGGGTGTTCGCGTATGGTGGCTCGCCCCTATAACTTTTTTGTTTATAAAGATAATGGAATGAAATGAATCTGTATATAACATAAAACATCATTTTTTGACGGATGATTTAACTTTATGGAACGTCCGATTTAACCGGAAGTGACATGAACTGTCTATTTTTAAATGGTCTTGTAGGAAATTGACTTTTTCACTCCTTGTACAAATTTTATTTTCCAAGTTTTTTAAACAATGTACAAAATAATTACCTAATTTATTTTTGCAAAAGCAAATTTCCTACAAGAAACTTTAAGCTTATTTGTGTTGGTCATAGGCTACTCGGATGTATTTAAATCATATTTTATTTGTAAACATTCTGCATTTTAGGAAAGTCCTAACATTACATTTTGAAATTTTTTTAATGGAAATTTGTTTAAAACCTAATAGTGTCTGGTACCAAATTAATCGTAATAAAGTGCTCTTTAATTGTTCCTAATCGGATGAGTCACCATGTTGCCATTTAAAAAAAATGAGTAATAGAAATTTCAATATTAAATTTGATACAAACCGAAAAGTTGTATTTTCCTCATGATTTTGGGACTGAAATTAGTGATTTAAACGCATTCATAGTCTTCTAGATAAAAAAAAATATATTTTAGAAAAAAAAAGTTTGGTGACAAAAATTGACACATGGTTCAACTTAGAACGTCATATAGAGTTAAAAAAAATACTAGGTGTCCAATTTAAAAATATAAAGTTCATGTCACTTCCGGTTAAGCCGGACGTTCCATAAAGTTGAATCATCCGTCAAAAAATGCAGTTTTATGTCATATAAAAATCGTCCAAATTTCATTACATTATCTTTAAGAGCAATGAGTCATCACGAACAAATAGTGGGTTTCCACCACATCGCGTATATTTTACCTGTGTTTGACGCGGCGTCAGTGGAACTTTTTGGGATAATATCGTTTGTAATTTTAAAGAAAATAAGAAATTAACATGAATAGCTGCGATATTTCGATTTTTGTGTTCTTGAACCTATATAATTGAAACATTAAAAAACATTTTCAATTTTTTTTTGGAAAAAATAAGGTCATCGTCATCCGGCAAGCTAAAAGTTCTTGTAAGTCCCTTAGTAAAATTTTTGTATTAAATTTTCAACTAGAAAAGCCAGGAAGCGATGCCGCGTTTCACTCTGGTATTGAAGGCTATTAAAAACAATAAAGTTATAGGGGCGAGCCACCTTCCGCGGACACCCGGTATACTACAGTTTAATTTTCATTAAATTATTTCTAATTGGGTAAGGTAGCATATTCTTTTCAAAGTAAGTGAGTCCTTAGAGTAGAGCAACCCACCGCTTTTTTCAATAGACCTAAATAATCCTATTTTTTCAGGTGATTTAAAGCAAAGAATAAGTAACGAAATTAACATTGCTCCATGCAGGCAGACATTGTCGAGTTGGGCTCGCATGCAGAACTATGAAAAGACCCCATTTTCGAATTTGATGTTACCTCAGGACAATGACCTCGTGTTGACTGTGAAATCACTCACTGACGGAGTAGCTGCTGAGGACGAGTAAGTTTAACAGCTTTTTTATATGTTTCAATTAAATACATTTCTTTATGCTAACGATAAGTAAACCCATCATTTGTAACTTGTCGGTTTGTGAGTTTGTCTTAGAAATTTATGATTGGTTTATAAACCAACCCGCGTGACATGAAATGAAAAGTAAACACTTGTTTGTCTTGTAGTACACAACCCAATAAAATTGTTAATACCGACTCTTTAAAAATAAAAATTAAACCTACCTCAAATATCCAATACTGGCACAAAATGTACAACTTTAATAAATAAACAGTATGTGAGTATTTTACATTATGTACAAACTACATATTACTATAAACTAAGTAAACCTAGATATTTCACGTAAATGGGCTAAAAATGCCTGAAAAGAGTCTCAAGGCCTCGACGTAAATGCCAAGAAGCGACGTAACTTTAGACGGATATTCGCAGTCGCTTAATGTTTATTACAGATAACTTTTGGCGGAACCCGCTACCGTGTGTCGTTCACAAATTATGAATGGTAACATTTTTACATCGGACCGTTCCTCTTGGTTTTGTTTCTCTATGGTTACAGTAAAGTATCTGCAGTTTTCAAGCTTAGACCCAACAGTAGATATAAATCTTTTTCCCTAAATTTTGATTTTGACCCTATTTCAGTTACTTACTTAATTATTTACTGACAAAATAATTAAACAAAATCCGCTCTCTAATAAAAACACGCCGAAAAAAGTACCGACGTCAAAACAAAACCGGCAAGTGGGCAATCTGAGAGAGCCTTCATTCGTTACGCCCCGACCTGACTTGAGCTCTTAAGACTGGTGTCCTGTTTCTAATATGTTATATTTTATTTAAGTTATCGAAACAAGGGTACCAATATAATCGGTTGCACGACTCGCCAATAAAAGAATTGCACGGTTAGTAGGATGACGTACATCCCTTCTCACCTTATGTTTTTAAACTTCCAGCTTTCCCGTCGTGTTTTTAATTGTTTCTAGAAAAGGTTTGTGGCGGTTTAAAAAAATATTTTTAATGGTATAGAATTTTTTGATGAAATTTTATCAGGTTTGACAAGTTTTTGTTTGCATCCGGCGGAAAGACACTTGGTACAGCACTGTAGAAGGATACAAAAGCTTAGAAAATTGTGATCTATTTAAACGTATACAAAGTACACGAAAAAGAAGTTCTCGTAAAAAACTGATCGGCCACAAACGGCTAGCGCCTAGACTCCTAGACAGTTGTATGTATTGACAAAAATTGTCATTTGGTGTGGTATTTCCACTAGAATAGCGTCGCGTCACGTCATGTACATATTCTAACGTAATTGACAATGATGATGAAAGGCACTAACTGCTCTATTTCGAGTTTTCTTTATAATTAAAAATAAAAATTAATATTTGTTTTCAGAAGTGAAGTAACTCAAAAACTAAATGGCACATACACTCTTCATGTCAAATACGAGAACAAGACATACGATCTGAAATACCAGGGAATTAAGACAATCTTGCAAGTAAAAACGGATGTGTATACGTTGACCAATATACCAGTAAGACATCAGATATGGAGCGGCTGGCCGCCAAATATAGACGATAATACAATGTTGGGGTTATCGGGTATAGGGTAAGCAATTTATACTTACTATACAGGGTGGGGATTTTAAATGGAACGCTGCTTATATCTGTTTTGGAAATAAGATTTCTCTGAAATCCAAAAATACGTCCTCGAAGATATTTTATGGGCCTCGCTTTTGCCATGTAAAAAAAATTGGCGTTGCCAACTTCTTTTCAAATATGAGGATACCACTTGTGGCACCTTTTTAGAAAGCTTATCGAAAAAGGAATTTATTCATATATTTTTTTTACACCTGTCAAACCATGTATCAGAAATTTAATAGACTTTTTTAAGGAACAATTAACAATAACTTTAAAGCTGTAATAACACTTTTTTAGCATAGCAATTGTTGAAAATGTGTCCCATGAATCTGTTAGCACAGACCAAACCGATGGTAGAACTCTTCTCTTGTATTCTTTCCAAAACTTCTGGCGTAATGACTCTGCCCGAATCCTTGCCTTCAACTCTTCCAGATTTCTAGATCTTGTGACATATACCTTTCTTTTTAAATCGCCTCATAAATAAAAATCTAAGGGTGTAATATTCGGAGATTTGGGCGGCCACTCTATAAATCCTCTCAGTCATTTTTAATAATTCTCTTACATGATGTTAGCAAGGCTCAAAGTATCAAAACGGGTGTGCCGCAGGGCACAGTGCTGGGTCCTATTCTTTTTCTTATTTATATAAATAATATAGATAAATTACCTCTGAATGCCAGTGTAATTTCTTATGCGGATGACACTGCTATTTTGTTTTTTGGTGAAAGTTGGCATGATGTTTATATGAGGGCTGAACTGGGACTTAGAGTTGTGTATGGGTGGCTTTGTGCTGGATTATTCAGTTTAAATTCTTCAAATACTATTTTTATGACATTCTCCGCAACTAGTGTTGATCAACCGGCACAAAACTTTTTAAAGATGCACACTCCCGATTGTAATAGAAACAATGCATGCTTGTGTAGTTCAATAAGTAGAAAAAAATAAAACAAAATATTTTGGAGTAATTATCGATTGCCATTTAAAATGGAACGAACATACAAGTTATGTGGTAAGTAAAAGTAAGAAAAACTTTTTATAAATTTTATCAACTAAGAAATATTTTAAGTAAAGAGCTTTTGCTTACTTTGTATGGTGCTTTGGTGGAGTCTAACTTAAGATACTGTATAGTGTCTTGGGGGTGCCTGTATGACAATTCATTAAAAATCCTTTCTACTTGCCAGAACACCGTCCCTAAAATTGTCTTAAAAAAAGAACGGATGTACCCAACTTCTCTATTATATAACGATAACAAGATCTTAAATATAAGAAACTTATACATATTCTGGAGTCTTAATTATATACAGAAAATAAAAACATTTTTTCCAAACATCTTTCACACCTACTAAACTAGATCTAATGTAAATGAACTATTAATTGTTCCTTCTTTTCATCGACATTGTACTATGGTCCTAAATGTTTTAACCTGCCTTTAAATATTCGTGGTTCTACACAAAGTAAAAACCTATTCAAAAAGCTGTCAAAAAAATGTATCCTTGATAATCCTTACGTCTTTAAAAATCTTTTTTAATTAAAAAAAAATTAGATAATAATAAGAGGGTGTTTTTTTTCTTTTTGTCACCTAAATTATTCTACCTCTGCTGCCTTTACTCATTTTTTTTCTCTCTTGCATGTATAACTATTTTTCCTACGACCACCCATGAAAAAGAGAAAAAAAGCACGGTTAACCTGGCTCGAAAGCGCCGAATATCACACGCGTATTGAAAGAAAATATTTCAACTCTAGAGTGGTAATACAAGGCACACTATTTAATTTAAACATATGATGTCAATTTGACAGACCACCCCTATTTATTAAAAAGAACAAATTTTAGAAATCAGTAATTGTAAAGTGTTTTAACTATTTTTTCATGTATTTGTCGAGTGATTTAGAATTAGAGTGTGAAAATACGCCATGTAAAATTATAAAAAATGTTTATAAAAGAAAAAACAAGTCGCGCTGAAGAAAATGTCATATATTTAAACAACAAATGTTAACTGGTAGCCATGGACGCGATAGCGTAGACACTAAAGCTCTTGTCTACAGAACGGGAGGTCACAGGTTCAAATCCCATCAGGAGTATTTGACTTTTTTTTATAAAAACATTAAATAATTTATAGAATTATTTTGAATTGAAATCTTCCTTGTTGGGTGGATTTTTTAAATTTTGGTTTAATGTATATTTCCTTGAAATTTAAAATTTTTCATTCTGGCTAATCTAGAAGTCAATCCAGGATTAGGTCTTCCTATGATATATAAAATATGAAAACATGAAAATGTTAAACTACAAATAAAGGAAAAGCCTATTGACAAACTATATGAAACCAGATATTAAGTGGAACATAATCCTAGGGATGCTAATTTCAACTCTAGAGTTGAAATATTTTATTCAACTCTAGAGTTGAAATATTTTATTCAACTCTAGAGTTGAAATATTTTTTTTTACAAATCAAAGGCTTTTTTAATAATTATTTGTGGTCGTAGGAAAAATAGTGTACATTACTCGTGTGAAAGTGATTATTCTAAAACTCGGAGAATTTCCGCACTCGGCTGACGCCTCGTTTGAAAAGTATCACTTTCATCACTTGTTATGTAATATACTATAATAACTAACAAATCTTTGCTTTCTATGTTTATCCTGCTCATATATTTCACTTCGTTTTATTTTTTGGTTTTATTCTTTATTTTCTGCTTATTGTTATGATATTAATAATACTATTTAATTCATTTATTTTTTCATGTTATATTAATCACTGCCATCACGAGCAAGGGGAGAAGTTCTAGCACACAAACCCATTCTTCTATGTGGTTTAGGCGAAACTTCTCTCTATGTCGCATAGTGGAAATAAAATTCACAATATATTTCCAAGAATTATTTATTATTTTAAAATATATTTTCATTGTGAATAAAAGTGTATTCTACTATATTTTTGAATAAAAATTATTTGTATTTGTATTTCTTGCATTCTGCAACCTGATTGCTCTGATAACGCTGTATCATTTATTCTTAGGCACAAATAAAAAGATACAGAGCTTTCTGGGCCGGATGTGAGCTACGGAGATCAAACTTGGGTTTAAAATTCTACATAATGCTAAATGTTAAAATTTGTACCTAGTCTCTCAGGATCTCCTCGTTCGAAGATGTTACTCGCGCTGTTGTTTAATGATACGTTATGTTAGCAAAAACAAAGTTTACTAGAGACCTATGGCTGTCTGGTTGTGTATTTTTGAATTAAAATAATTTTTTTTTATTTAGTTGTGTTTTAGTATGTTGTGAGTATGTATGGTTGTGACTAAGTAAGATTTCTACGTTCGGGTGAATATCTTCTAATTTTTTTTTTAGCTAAAGTAGAATTTCTGTGATTGCAACCCTGTGTTGAGTTTAAACTATTAAAATGGCACTGATAATAAACTAGCTCTCCTATTATAATATAGGCATGTCCGCAGCTTTGCCGAATATGCCAATATGGTTAATATGGATCGAAAAAATATCCAATCTGTTCATTTTCTTTCAGTTTCAACTTCCCAAATCTAATTAAAATAGACCACAATGGTTGTCAACTCCTCCTTATTAAAAATTTTATTTGCTTATCAAATTCCAGCTCTATGTCACATTGAAATACATTTCAGACCTTGTTTTTCACATATTCTACAGGCAGATATTTTTTGCTTACGTCGCTCATCCAGGACGCGAAAAGACGCACAACAGAGCTTTCAATAGTCTCAGCAGATGTTTTAGGTAGTTTCAAAGTCTGTGACAAAAAAAATATATTCTTTTAGATTTCCAGAACACGAAGTAATAGTCCGTAAAAACCCACAAGTTAAAGAGAGAGAAAAAAGATCGATGCCCCAAATCGTGCAAATCGACAGCGACGACGACGAATTTGAAGATGCCTCTGAAAGTTTTAACGTTGATGATGAATATTTTGTTGATAATGATAGTTCAGCGAGCAAACAGGAACCTTTAAGTAAGTATTTTTTACTAATATATTTATGTAATACTAGCGGATTCATCTACTGTGACAACACAATTTTTGGATCCTCTCCCTATTACCCCATCAAATGACGTAAAGTTATCAGCGATAGAAAGGAATATATCTTTTAAAGGTTCTTATGTTAGGACTGTTGTTATTAAATGTGTTATTCGGATATAAAGAAGATAATATAAACATATTTATTACAAATATTTAAAAAAAAACTTATGTCATACTAGCTGGTAACTGCCTGCTGGTTGGTTGGTTGGTTGGTTTAAGGCGGGGGTCGGGCGTTCGGTCCAAGCTTCCTGCACTGCAGCCTAAAGACTTATTGTGCTCCCCTATCTTGCTAGAAAAGGTTTGTTCCTTTTATAAGATCCAGTAAGTTCCTACCAAGTTTGTCTTGCGGGAGCTTATTTCCACATTGAATTCCTCTGAAGACTTTGAATCTTCTTTGGGTCAGTGCTTCGAAGTTATATATGATATGTAAGGCGGTTTCGTCCTCTTCGCCGCAAAGTCTGCATTCAATGTTACCATTGTAAATTCCTATTCGGCGTAGGTGTTTTCTTAAGTGGCAGTGGCCTGTTAGTTGGTCGACCACTTGTTTTAGCTGGGTGCGTGTTAGAAGCAACATTCCAGTTGATAGCTTTTTGGAGAGTTTCCCAATTGTGGCCCTCGCTTGGGTTTGATCAGGTATCCTGTTCCATCGGGATAGAGGTTGTTGTTGCGTCCACATGTCTGATATTGCTTTGGTTGCCTGTTTTGATATGCCAAGGGCTGGTTCATGGCCACTGAGTTTTTGAGATGACCCAGCTCTAGCCAGTTTATCAACCGCCGGCTACTCGCAGCTTCGCCTGTGTTAACCCAAGGATGTGCATACTAATAGCCAATAGAAGTAGCCATTTTTATATAAAATAATTGTAAAAGAACGTCTATAAGCAAATTTGTTTGCAGCAGTTTTTTCGCGGTTTCGGTCGTATGTTACTATCTATAGGGACATATAAATTGTTTTTTTTTTAAATTTTAGTCCCAGAAAACGTAGAAGACGAATTGATTGGCACAATAACATTTAATGAACGATTTACAAATCGCTATGGTCCCATTCATCCAGCTTTTTACCAAGGAACGTTAGAAGATGCACTTAAAGAAGCTTGTAATAGACCCGCAAAAGACGTAAGTATTTAAAAAAATCGAACGAATTCAAGTTATATAATGCAGTGGCGACCGGTGGTCAGTAAAAGAGGTGAGACCAAAGCAAGCTATTTATAAAACATATTTATTTTAAAGATACTTAATAACATAAATAAAGCGAATAGATATATAAGAGGAAGGGAAAACAAACTTTTGTATTCAAGTGCATTAAATTTATTTAAAAAATATGCAGAGCGCTTTCGGCTTATTGGGCCATCATCAGTGTTTACTGAAAAGTCAGCAATAGAATCAAAATTTAAAATTTTTTATAGAATAATGAAAAATCAGGGGTGTAGAGGTAAAAATATATTGAAATTTAATGCACTTGAATACAAAAGTTTGTTTTCCCTTCCACTTCAAGAAGTGCACACAGCCGCTAGAACCCTATTACATATATAAGAGAAATCTAAAATTACGTTTTGTATATTACATCTATTCTCCTGTTGCACTTAATCGCATACGATTGTATTACTAAAACATAAAATGACTCAAAAGAAGACATTTTATTTAATACCCCTTTTCTATAGACATTACAGCCAAACCATTTAACCTTTCTTGTTTAATTGAATTTCTCAAATAAGTTTTTATTCGTATCAATGCTGAAAAATTTCGTTCAACTAAAACCGAAGTTCCAGGTAGTGTTGCTACTAAACATAAAAAATTTGTATATTTTTGGGGATATCGTTTGCGGTTCTTTTTAAGTTGGATATATTGTCGCAAATAATAATAAAAGTGAATATATAATATATAGACTTTTTAATTTTAATAAAATTACCAAATAAGTTGAATACATTATGAATGAATAAATTAAAGATTTGCAGTGTTGTAATGAAGAACAGTAAAACAAATCTTACGATATTAATTTTAAATTATAGTGATGCCGGGCCTTACCTGCGTCTCGCCACTGATGTAATGCTAGAAATTGAAAAGCTATTCGTCCATAGTAAAACGGTACTCTAGTCAGTGGTACCAGCCTAGTTCAAGTTTTAGTATTCTTGATCCTGGGCTGGTTGGCAGAACCATGGCGCAAGTTTTGGTTTGTTAACTGACTAACTATCTAAATAATGGTAATAGAAACTTGTAAAATTTTGGAAAGTTATTAAAAGTGAGAATCAATAATTTTGTAGAAAAAAAGATGTGAATAATCTGTAGTTTATTTTTTTTTGTAAACTAATGAAAAATTATTGTTTCTGGTTTGAGGATTGCGATTGTTGCCAAATCTAATTTACCAAAAAATAAGAAAATTCACGTCGCCTTTCTTCTTTTTTCCAGAGAAAAATATTAGCCATATATCTACACCACGATGCCAGTGTCCTCACGAACGTATTCTGTACGCAGCTCCTCGGTTTCGAAAGCATAATGCAGATGATAGAAAAACACTTCATCCTCTGGGGCTGGGATATAACTTTCGAAAGTAACCGGCAAAAGTTCCATGCAGCGTTAGCGAATTGTCTAGGGCCGATTGCTCCCTTAAGTTTAAGAAATATTCCTGTAGATAGGCTGCCCGCAATGGTGCTTATAATGAAAATTAGATCTGCGACTGAAGTTTTTAATGTTATTAATGGTAAGCTTAACAAAAAAGTGGGGTTTAGTGTCCGTATAAGTCAAATAGAAAGAAAGTTTTAGCGACCGGCGGACAAAGTAGTACATCTTTCTTTTGCATTAAAGTACACAGGGACGCCAAAGGTAATGGGTTCCTTGGGGAATAGGTAGACAATGACAGGCTGTTTCATCCTGGTTAGAACTTATCAGAAAGCCATAACCTGTAAGTAATTCCCAATACAGTAAAAATATGATTTCAAGATATTTTTAAGAATAAATATATGATGAAGACCTAGTATCGCCATCTGTAGGAATGAACTCAATGGAAAAGATAGCAGTCAGAGGTAAAAACAGAACTAACAATAAACCAAGTAGCCAACAAGTCCAATATATCATCAAATATAGATCGCGCTGCAGAAGCCTACTGGGGTGCCGCACTAATCCGTAATACTGTCACGCCCAGATTTTAGGGTGTGACGAGGGACGTAAGGTAGCGCGGGACCTTGGCGGCTATTAGAAAAACAAAACGTTTTTGAAAACAAATTTATTGAAACGATAAAAATAACAATCACCTGAAGGGCTTATAAGGAAATCAAAATGACAAACTTGGATTTAGACCTTTATGAATCAGTTGGCAATAAATTATACTTACTTAAATTTTATGCTCATCTCTGGCGTCTGGGGGACCAACAAAAATTCACATATTTCGACGTGGATGCGTCACCGACCCGAGCACTAGTGCCGTCCGATATTTTTCTAGCGCGATGTGTAGTTTCATCAAGTCAGCGATTTTTCCCACTTTAGGGAGACAATGGACTTAGGTCATGTACCTTGTTTCTATACCGACTTGATGACGCCACAATAATCTAACATTTCATAATTGCAACTGTTTTGATTTATTTAATAAACTCGGCGTCGGTTTCATGTTGCGTTGAACGGCCGGCGATAAACGCGAATAATGATTAGAATATTAAAATGGAAAATATATTGATTTATGAAATGTTATGATCTTATGATTCCCTATCGTGACACATCCCCCGGTCTTAAAAGAGCTGGCCCCCAGCGATGGCCGAAAGGAAGTAGAGGTTACATTATTTACTTTAAAAAATTGAAGTGTATGAAAAAAAAATTTTAATATTGACTCAAAAGTTGGCTCCACTTCCCTTCTTTTATGAATAAATGTATTAAATTTATAAAGAAAAAAATATCATTGAATATCAAACAACAACAAAACAAACAAACTTTATATAAAATGAAACATCTTAATTGTCCCTAAACACTTTTCGCTTGCACTTGGTCACTACACCAAAATAAAGTCCATGCCTGGGTACGGTCCTGTCGTGTCGTCAATGGTTAGATGGTGGGCCAACGCGCGGTTGGGTCCATTGGCCGAATGGTTGAAGCACGCCGTAGCTGTGGGTGCTCTATCGACGGAATGCATCGTCGATGTTGGTGCCAAGGCCTACTGCGTAGACAGCCGATGCCATACTGGGTCCTTCCTCTGTGGTTGTTGCCCTATAAAGCCCTTTTTTCTTCTGTGATCCTTAGTTGTTGCTAGACGCGACAGCGATCACCTATCCTTCCTCTGTGCTGGACGTCTGTTCTGTTGCTACAAGAGTCGTTTTTTGTAAGCTAACCTCAAATTGGAAGATTGTTGGATGATTTGAAATTTGCAAATGTTGCAAATTCCAGTGTTGCGGTGCAAGGCTTCGGGAAACGGCGCGATTGATGGCTTTTCTTGAAGAAAATCGTCTAAATTGGCAACCAATAGTGTTTGTTCGCAGCCTTGCTTTCTCTTCTCGGACGTAATACGTAGTTAGTGTTGATGAATGGCGGTTTTAGTGTTTCATCTGCTTGATTATGGATTGATGAAGACTTCATTGATCTTGTTCCATATCGAGATGAGGCTGATGGGTTGGGCTATGTGGCTTAGTCAGCAGGCATCGATGTGTCTTGGCAGTAAAGGCTGGACACCAACAATACTGAGTCATGGTTGCAATGGCTGTTCTGTCTCTAGTGTTGGGGCCGACAGCAATACTGATTGAGGATGGAACAGGTGTCCGACCAGGTGACTTCGTGGTAGTGCAGCAGTGTTTACATGAAAAGAATGAAACAAAGAGTAAGTATATGCTCCTATTTTTTTGCTTAATATTTTATTTAAAATCTCTGAATGTTTTCAATTATTTTTTTTTTTTATATTTTTTTTTTATTTATTAATGCCAGAGTATTGCACTTTCTAGCGCTAAAATGCTTAGATAATTAAAATCTTATTTACATTTGCATTTGGGTTTTTTGATATTTTGAATATCATATACTTTTGTTAAGAGAAAATTCAGAATTAAAACTTGTAGCATTCGTTGAATGACTTTATTATTTGAAAATTTACATTAGACTATCTTAATTCAGCTATCAATAGAAAATTAAAGAAATAGCAGGCAATGCAGAGTTTGAGGTTTATTTATTGTATTTGGATTATTAAATCAAGTACTTAAATTGATAATTTGCTAATTAAATTTTTGATTGATAAATTCTTTTGTATTCTATCTCGTCTGCTACTGAATTTTTTGTAGAAATAATATTATTTATTAGCATTGCATTTTGAGTTGCTGTAAAATTGAAATGTCAAAGGTTTGGTACTTATACCTAAAGATTTGAGGTTAGATTGATCTACCTATAAAATTGTGTCCTCGATTGTATCATTTTCTTAAATTACTATTTATAAATGCATTTATTTTTTGCATTGGTATTTTATTTTTCCCTTTTTTCCTTTTTTCCTTTTTTTTCCTTGCGTAGGATTTTGGATAATACTTGAAAAAGCTTTCTACCGATTTGTAAGCCCCTATCTTCCACCTACGCAGTAACCTTACTTCTGCCTTTTGCAGGATTCATATTTTCTTTATATAACATAAACATACATAATAAAAGTACCTACTTATAACAATAGCTTATTTCAGCTTTTCATATATATTTCATAATTGCAAGCTTTATTTAGCTGCCACATTTAAAATCATTATTTCATATTCAATCTATATCCATTATCAACTTTTCATAATGTCAAAATTTCTTCTTGTGAAATTTTGATGTCCCCGAGACTAAGTCATTGTGAATTACGATGATATTTATCCAAAACCTTTACGCATAGTCTTGGCGTAAATAACAAAGTGAAACACCGACTAATGTATTAAATATTTGCAATATGGGTCGGGCCTACTAACCCTTATTGGAAAAATTTAATTGAAATATCTTATATTTCGATGCACTAAATCTGTGCCATATTTATTTTCGGAAGATAGTAGTAGAAGGTTTTATGCTCAAGTATTTCCAGTGTATATTTTTTATTACAATTTGTATTTAAATTTTAGTTTAAAGCTTGGGATGTGTGAAAGAGAAATGTAAAAATGAAAGTTTTTTTAAAAAAATTTCAAAATTTCTGTGACAGGGATGGCTAGCTCCTGACCAGAGTTTCTTATTTCTTTCGTATAATTGTCAACTCTAAATTATTAGTAACACACATCTGCTGCTAAAAAAAATATTTTTGTAGGATCAATCTGCAAATGGAATTTTAAATTATTTAAAAATTTCTGTGACAGGGATGGCTAACTCCTGACCACAGTTTTTTTTCTTACTTTCTTGGTTTAACCGCATTCCTCAAACTATTGGTAACACAAATCTGTTGAAGAAGATATTTTTATATGGGATAATATTGAGATTGTTTGTATCTTTTCTCTGTATTCTATACCTAATTATAATGGTATTGTTTATGATGCTGCTATGATTATAATAAAAGTATTTTTTATATTTTTTAGTTTCATGATAGCCTAACGATACGTATGTCATTATTATTTTATTTAAAACTTATTGAAATCAAATTGTTTTAACATTAAATTGAAAAATTGTTGTTTTAAATTATTTATTTAAGTAAACCCATTTTGAGTAATTGGAAGAACTCTTGTACCTTTAAAGTGCTTGTTTACTAATATACTGTGCATTTTATTTATACTTATATGAATTTTTTTTTTTTTTTTTTTTTTTTGTTTTTTGTTTATATTTTTATATTTTTTATATTTAATATGTACCCTATGTCTTTTTTTTTTTATTTTACTTGATCGTAATGTTGATCTATATTTTATCTATATAATATATTTTTATTACTTTTCTGTCGTCTGTTTTATTGAATTTTATACCAGGGTATTTGTATTAGTAATAACAAAGTTTTTTGGCAATTAAATCAAAAATGAATTTCTGCCCTGTCTGAGTAGGCAGGACTGGTTAAGTGTCTATGAGGTTGTAAGAAGTTATGTTAATGGACAGTGGCGTGTATTTATGAATAATTTTATTAATATATTTTTCAACAGTATTTCCATCTAAAGTTCAAAAAAAGTTCAGGACAGTAGCAGAGAAATCAAAGTTAAAGAAAGCGGTATTGGTATACCTCAGGGGAGTATACTGGTTTTCACAAAATAAATTAATTTTAAATGATGAGAAAACTAAATTAATTCTTTTCAGGACTAAACAAAATAAATTAAGTGAACCCGGCACTGTCAGTGTATGTGACAAAATTGTAATTTGAAATAATACAAAATTCTTAGCTATTTTTTATTTCTTGGTAATACCCAAGAATTTTTATCATGGAGCAACCTTATAAATGGTTTGTGTTTGAAACTGAGTAGTATAGGTTATGGAATGAAATTATTGGCTAACTATATGAACTTAAACACCTTAGAAATTCTATACCATGAAAATTTTGAATCTGTCCTGCGATATGACATACTCTTTTGAGGAAGTAGCTTTGAGCTACAAAAGGTTTTTGTAATACAAAAGAAAAGTAAGGTTAATTAAAATGAGCTTTCTAGATTCTTGCATTTAAATAAATGAATATACCTATTAACAGTATGTGGTCTTTATATTTTTGCGTATTTAATGTTTTTGTTTAGAAATAATAAATTGAAATTTGAAACTGTAAATGTATATAGTAATTATACAAGGACGAATAACTTATTATATTTTCGTCACCGCTTCATTGTCACTGAGAAAAAAATCCTTATTACATGCGCATCAAACTTTACAACAAACTGCCAAATAATATTTATTCAATTACTAGTGTGTCAGAGTGAAAAAAACATTTAAAAAAAGTGTTTATAGACATTGAGCCCTATTCATTAGTGGACTTCTTGGTAAATCTATTCCATTCTGTGACGTCATTTCATTTTATCTTTTTTTTTGTAATCAGTATAATTTGAAATTAAGAAGTATTATTGTTGTCACATCATTATTACATCATCAAAATTATAAAGACCAATATAAGGAAAAGAAAAAGGAGTATGATGAACTGATCTCATGAAAAACGTATCGAGTATCCCGTTTAACTGTGATAACATATATTTACATATACTACGGTATAATAACATAACATAGTTCCGGTTTTTCTGAAATTCCTACCAGCATTGTAAAATTTTCTATTAGTGTGCATAAAAACATTATTTTTTACATAATATAATTAATAACTCTTTTAAGTATGGTATGTTCCGTGAAAATTTAAAAGTTGCACTAATAAAACCAGTAAAAAAGTCTGTATTACCCTCAAATTGATAATTCTAGACCCATAAGTTCATTGACAGATTTTTCAAAATTATTTAAAATGGCAATGTATTCAAGATTAATAAATTTTCTGACAAACAGTAATATATTTTTAAAAAATTTAAAGTTGAGGAAGTTTGAATTTATAAAGTAATAAACACACATATGCTTTTATTAATTCATTAATCAAAATTTCTTAAGTTCAAAACTGTAGGTAATGGCTGCACAAGCACGATTATTTGCACGATGAGCGAAACCTGGCCTAAGTGCATCCGACGCACAGACGTGTCCTCGAAAAAAAAGCGATTATTTGTCCGCTCTTAAATGAAGCGAAAAGGATAAGAAATACTGAACAAAAAATGAATTGGTGAATGCATCACTAGACTTCACTCTTAAGCAAAATTTGTTTAACTAGATTTAAGTTAGCAATGTTGTCGATTCTGTAATGATTATTATTTTAATTATTTTCTTTCAAACGCTAAATTTTAAGAAAAAGATGACAGAGAACTTTTTGTTTAAAATTATATAATAAGTAATAATACAGCTATTGTTTGGAACATTCAATGGCGTAACATATTTTTTGGTTAAAATTGTATTGAGGCGCGACTGTACCGACGCCACTGCTTTGAGAAAGAAAAAATTTTTTGGATTAGAAATATGTGTTTTCATATCGTAGTAGTTTACATATACCAAAATGTATTGTAATATCTTAGGTGGTTTTCGAGATTTTTGATAAAAATCCATCAGAAATCGACCCAAAGTACAAAATTTTTAGGGGTACGAATTAATGAATATTTAGACTGGGCTTTCCATATCAAAGGTCTTTCACAAAAGTTAACTGCTATTTTACGATGTTCTTTTAACAAAATGTTTGGAAATGTTTTGGTAAATATTTTAATTAATGTTGTTATAAATAATATATTTTTCAAAATTTCGTTATCCCACATCTTCAAAAAAAAACTTCGCTAATATTTACATAGATATACTTAAACGCTTTCTTTATTTGTAATTTAACTCTTCTATAATTTTAACAAATACCTACTATATTATTATTAGATACACGAAAAACTCTAAAAATATTGTAATTTGCTAACTTTGAATCCTGTATGTAATCATTTTTTGGGGAAAGGATTGTCAAATTCAAAATATTTTTGTAATTCAAAATCGATTAGTTAGAATAATTAAAAATTAGATTGTAATGAAACATACCGATCTGTCTTTAAAAATACACTTTGTGTTTGTAAAATTGAAATTAAAATATGTAAAATTGACTGAATAAAAGAAATTAAGTAAATAAGTTTAAATTTGATGACTTGGTCTTAAATTTTGATAAAAAAACTTTCTGGAAATACAAAATTTTTGATGGTAGGTCCGTGATTGACAGTAATGATGTTTGACTAGTGCTCTGATTTTGCTTAATTTCTAGACCAAGGATTTTTTAATAAGATATTAAGTAACATGTTTCGTAATATGTTGAAAGAATGCCGTTTTCAAAATGATTCCTAAATATTTTTTGGCTATCCGCATATTTATAGGTTTTATGACGCAAAAAAAATTTTAAAATGAAAGTAAATAAGTCGGTGAATATGCAAAAAAATTTATCAAAATAAATGTTTTCCTGAAAAAAAAACTAAATCTGAACCACAAATAAATATTTCAAAGGCCTAAATCCTTGTTATGCTCTTATATTGTGTTTGATAATAGTGTAAGGTCCTGGCTTATTGTATAAAAATAAATTTGCTAAAATTTTGAAAAAAAATTGCATTAACGTATGAACAAAATTGTGTTTATCGCGAAGTGTTACAAAAGAAAAATGAATTTATTTTTTAAAGATAAGGAGTGCTGCGCCTCTATGTTTCAATGGTTAAAAAGGCAGATAAAATTTCGTAACACCTCCACTATATGTCTATGATTAAAAAAGAAATAAAATTTCGTAAAAAAAAGAAGACCGGCGCGATTATCATATGTCAATGGTCAAAAAAGAAAACAAAATTTCGTAAAAAAAGAGAAAAGCGGCGCGCGTCCATTGTATGTCAATGATGAAAAAAGAAATTAACGGACCGGCGATTTCTTAAAAACCGGCGATTTCTTAAAAAAAAAAGGACCGAGCGCCTCCATTATATATCAATATATATGGTTAAAAAAATTAAAATTTTGTGAAAAAAAAAGGAGAACCGGCGATTTCTTAGAAAAAAGACCGAGCGCCTCCACCATATGTCAATGGTGAAAAGAGAAAATATGGTTAAAAAAGAAATACCGAGAAAAAAGCGGCACCTCCACCATATGTCACGCCCAGATTTTAGGGTGTGACGAGGGACGTAAGGTAGCGCGGGACCTTGGCGGCTATTAGAAAAACAAAACGTTTTTGAAAACAAATTTATTGAAACGATAAAAATAACAATCACCTGAAGGGCTTATAAGGAAATCAAAATGACAAACTTGGATTTAGACCTTTATGAATCAGTTGGCAATAAATTATACTTACTTAAATTTTATGCTCATCTCTGGCGTCTGGGGGACCAACAAAAATTCACATATTTCGACGTGGATGCGTCACCGACCCGAGCACTAGTGCCGTCCGATATTTTTCTAGCGCGATGTGTAGTTTCATCAAGTCAGCGATTTTTCCCACTTTAGGGAGACAATGGACTTAGGTCATGTACCTTGTTTCTATACCGACTTGATGACGCCACAATAATCTAACATTTCATAATTGCAACTGTTTTGATTTATTTAATAAACTCGGCGTCGGTTTCATGTTGCGTTGAACGGCCGGCGATAAACGCGAATAATGATTAGAATATTAAAATGGAAAATATATTGATTTATGAAATGTTATGATCTTATGATTCCCTATCGTGACAATACAATGCCGTGTAAAAAAATAAAATAGTAGAGTTTAGTATCCGTATAATTAAAATAGAAGGAATGTTTTAGTGGGCTACATTTGAATTTACAAACCCATAGAAAAGTGTAGGGATGCGCAAAAAAGTTTTCTATACTGGATGTGTTGGCTACCCTACTTGGTTTATTGTTAGTTCTATGTTTTCACGTCTAATAGCTATCTTTTGCATTGAGTTGATTCCTACAGATGGCGATACAAGTTTTTCAACATATTTATTTAAAAAAATATCTTGAAAGCATATTTTCGCTGTATGGGGATTGCTTACAGGTTATGGCTTTCTGATGAGTCCAAAGATAAGGAGGACACAGCCTGTCATTGTCTACCTGTGCCCCAGGGAACCCATTACCTTTGGCGTGCCTGCATACTTTAATGCAAAAGATATGCACTACTACTACGCATAAACTTTCTTTCTATTTTGTAAGATTAACATTCCTGGTGCGTTTCTTTAACGCATTTAATTTAGTTGTGTAGATGTATAAGGGACTAAAATGTCGGATAGTTGCTAGATTCAGATTTGCTGTAAGCATTGTAAATTTCGTTATAGAATCGACCCATTAATTTTGTATATACCGGGTGTATAAGTAAAGTGGGACGCTAGCTGTATCAAATCAAATCAAATCAAAAGTTCTTTAATCAAAAAAATTGATAACATTTTACAAAAAATGCAGCACCAATTGGTTGATTTGGCGTCAATAATATTACACAATAACTCTTATACACAACAAACTTATATAATAAAGATAAAACAATAATTAAAATTTTGTATATACAACACTGTTTAGATACACATTAAAAACATACACCTCGGTACTATTAAAATATATATTCTAGAAATTCATTTATACTGTAGGGTTCAATTTTTACAATAGTGACAAACAGAGCTCTCTAATACCTTTTAAAATTCCTTTCACTCTTAATATGCGCAGGCAATTTGTTAAAAAACCTTATAGATGAATAGGTAGGACCCCTTTCAGTGGATGTGAGCCTGTGCACAGGAACATTGTAACCAATAGTTCTGGTATTAAATGGATGGTGTATCTCATGCTGCCGAAATTTATCTTTATTCTTAAACAGAAAAATCAAACACTCATAAACATACAGACCTGGCAGAGTCAATACATTTAGATCCCTAAACTTTCCTCTACATGACTCCCTCCATGAAAACCCCAAAAGAATCCTAATTGCCCTTTTCTGTGTTATAAATACCCTATCAGCTTCAATACTACCACCCCAGAATATAACCCCAAAACGCAATGTTGATTGTATGTTTGCAAAGTATACGATTCTTAGTGTGCTGCGGTCAAGATATTTAGCCATCACTCTGAGAGAGTAGCAGGCAGCATTTAGCTTGTTGCAAACATGTGTTACCTGAGACACCCAATCCAAATTCTGGTCAAGTCTGTATCTTGGGAGCCATTAATTATAGAGCTTCCTTATTTTTTTGGATAAGAAAGGTAGCCAAGAGAAATCGCTGGAAATTATTTAAAATATTTTTAGATGACCGATAGAGAGCATAATAAGCTCATTTAAGAAAACAAAGGTGTCTCGTTAATATGCCTAGTTAAGCCTTATAGCAAATTATACGTTGTAATCTTGAAAGACTTGAGCAACTTTGTTTAAGAACTTATTGTTCCAGTTCCTTGAATAAAGGGGTGGAGAGAAGACGAACATTTCTTGGGAAATAATTAACCAACTTTGGTTAAAATCAATGGGAATGATTAAACTTGATATCGTTTAAAAGAGATTCAATTGTTTTATCTTTGCATTATAATATACATATTGGTATTTCGATGAGATCTACAAGAGAGCTTCCTATGCATTTTTTGTATCTCACAGTTTTTGAGTAAATATCTTTTTGTAAATATCTTTAACTGGTTAATAACTTTAAAAAAAGTTTTAAATAGAAAACTTATTTTTTAAATTCCTACAAAAAAGGTTATATTTAACTTAAATGTCAAATAACAGATATTTTCAAAAATGTACTCGAACATTAAAATTTCGCTTAAAATATTACTCAACTATGGTTCCTTCGACGGCCTTTATTTTCTACCCACCCCTATGACGATTTTTTCCTACTGTTTTATACTCTACTACAGCCATGTAAAACTTAAAGTCACTGGTGGGCCAAAAGCATGAAGACTATAGACTAGGTGGGCCGCAAAACCTAATCTCAAAAAAGACAAACTGCTGAAAATCTTAACGAAAAAAAGTACCCACTATTATAGGACAAGTGTATTTATTAAATTTTTAATAAAAAAGACATTACAAAAAAGTACAAAAATTAATTTATTTTGCCAGATATTTGACATATTTTGTCTTTAATTAAGTTTTCTATTTGTGGCGTGAATTTATCGACGGAAATAACTTTTAAAACTGCGTCCAAGTGTGCGTTCGTCAATCGCGATCTTGCGGGAGATTTGTTTCCTTTCATCAAAGAAAATAATTGTTCACACTTATAGGTAGGTACTTCCAAACATTGACAGGATTTTGCAGGCAAATTTTCTCATTTGTTGGCAGTGGCGGCTCGTGATATTTATCGTAGGGTGTGCGCAGCAGGCAAAAAGCGCCGCAGGCGAAAATTTTTCGAGGTGCCACGCCCCCTTTCACCTTTGCATCGATTTTCTTTGTGCTTTTTATCCAAAAAAATAAAAAAACGCAGTTTTTAAATGGGATTTAAATTTTCTTTGTTTTAGCACCAAATTTATTTTTTATTTTTTAAAAATTTCCTTTGAAAATCGAATGTCGAAAATTTATTTATAATGTCCTCTACAGAATTTTGGTCCATAACTATATCACTTCGTGTGACACAATCCAAACTACTAGCCATTATTAATTTAAAAACAACACAAAAACATCCACAACACCGTCAATAAACTCCAAACTTATCTAATCGCGTCAAAAACTCATAAAACAATCATATTAAATTATTGAAGTGTGTATTCAGATAGCGCACGGCGACGCCCTCTCATCGGGCGATTAACCGAATATTCCCGATCAATCCGCATAAGGAAAATCGCACGAAAATCCATCCATAAGAGCGCCGAACGAATACACACTACAGCACACAGCCGGTGAGTGCCCACGCGCTCGGTCGCATTTGAAGTCTTACGCCTTCGCCATTGTTATTATTATACAAGTTCTTTATTTCAGTTTCCTAAATATTTTTTTAAATAAGTATAAATTTTATTTTTGCTGGTGCTTGACTTTCTTAGGCAGTGCGCGCGCACGAGCGCACTTGTTGACGAGCCGCCCCTGTTTCTTGGTATTGAACAGGCAAGTACTTATAAAATTCGAACGTACCAACACTATCAAATTTTTTTTAAATGGGTCTCACACTGAATCTCAATCACTTCCATCTGCAAGTGAGGGGAAACTTTATCAATATCGATAGTGAACAGACCGGTAAATAAAGAAAAATTGAAGATGGCACCATTTGGTCCAGTTCGGTTTTTAACAGGCTCGCGGGCCGCATTACCTGCTTGTTTTCAAAATTGATTCGGGGCTGCAGGAAACTGTTCAGTGGGCCGCATGCGGCCCGCGGGCCGCATGTTTGACATGGCTGCTCTACTACAACCTGTATTTGGTAAAATATTGACTTAACCGCGTCCCACATCACCCCCTCTAGACTAATATCCCTAAAATCTTTTTTCAATGATGATGATGAATTCAGCACATTCCTATTTTTATTTTGCATCAAATTAAATAATCTCTGTTATTTTAGGTAATGTAGGCGTCAACGAATTACTATCAACTTTAATTGAAGGTGTAGAGGTATTTAGTGAACACCAGACTGTGGAAGTAAAAGAGGAAGCAGAACGAGCGGAACGAGAACTAGTCAAATGGGAACAGGACCAGGCGTATCGTGAAAGTTTAGAAGCTGATAGGTATAACTATTATATATATATCTTATATGGGGTGGTCAAACGAAAACGAATTAGCACTGTAGGCAGTGGCGGCTCCTGGTAAAAATTTCAAGATGTTCTGCAATTTCTGCAAAAAAAAACGTACCCATTTTTTATAAATTAAGTCTGCTACGTTATTTTCTGTTCGAAAATTTTGTATTCACTTTTTTATTAAAATTGTCTATCTCGGAGATTAACTTTTTTTTAATAGATAGTAGGAAAAGAGCTGTTACCAGGATTTCTAGTAATTTTCTAGTCTCCTTCAACGTTTTTTCTAGATTGTTTGCTATTAAAAATTTTAGAAGAGGTAGTGCGCCACTTAATGTAAGTAGGGAAAACAACATTTTTTTGTTACATCCACAAATCCATTAATTTTTTAAATAAATATCTATTAAATTTACGTGTGTAACTTTTCCCTCTACTTACACCAGCTTTTTCAATAATAATAATAATAATAATATCTGGTAATGGTTTACCTTTTCCTTTTAATTCTATCTTTTCTTCGTATGATTGTTTAAAAAGTCTCTTTACATTATTTAAATTAAAGACCACTTTCATAGTACACAGCTAATAATTATTGTCAGCGATACACAAGCGTTAGAAAGAGATACTAAAGGCATTGACATCAGGTCCTGTAACAATAATCTCTTGACGGGTTTTAGCTGATTAAAGGGCAACAGATTGAAGTTTTCAGTATGTATCTTTGTCGTGTACATGTAAATATACAATCAGTTATACACCCATCTCAGGAAAAGCCGTTTTCGGAATTAAGGAGTTTTTTAAATTGCATGTTAGCCAACGCGATTTACGAGAGAAAATATTTTAAATTGACGTTGTCAATGCCCTGTAGGATTTGTACGACAATAAATGATTTTGATTTGATTTGATTAGGCGAGATACAGAAAAAAAAAATCTAAGTGCGGGCCTGGTCATCAAAATGTTGCCTGCTATACTTTATGTTGTTTGTCTTATCTCTTATTAGTCATACAATTTACGGATCGGTGGTCAGTTATTTATTTGGTAATCCGCTGCGGTGTGTTTTTCTGAAGCAAGTTAATTTTAAATTAGTAGTAGATATGGTGCTAATTTACGGCGAGTGTCGTCAAAATGCGGCTGCTGTTTCGAGGTTATACGCAGAATGCATTCCCTTGCGGGCTCATCCTACACCCAGAAGTTTTCTTAATGTTATTCAATGGGCAAGTTAGGCAGAACCGTATTTGATTATTAGTGTAATAAATGAATGTTTGTACCTTATTTCTGAGTTTTTTGAAAAAAGGCATTTGAAAATGTTGTTTATTTTAATTCCTTCTATACACAGCTAAAAAAGAAGTATCAACTTAGGAAACACCCTGTATAGTATACAAAATTTGTAGTGTAAGGTTTGTAGTTTGGGTTGTAAAAAAAATACACTGTACAACTCTACTGGACTGTCCATATCTGCCTATGACGTCCTGTTCAATTTGCTTCCTCATGCAATATGGACAATGGATATCACATGCTATTTAACTATAAATCTAAATCTTTTTGTAGAGCCAAAGAAGAAGCAAAAGTAAAACAAGAAAAAGAACAACAGGAAACGAAAAAAAGGATAGAGAACGAGCAAGCTGAGACGGCAGCGAAAAGAGAAGCACACAGAAAAGAGGTCGAGGCTAGGTTACCCACAGAACCCCCGGCGGGACAGGGCGAGCAGACTAAAATTAGGTTTAGGCTACCGAAAGGTGTTAACATTGAAAGAAGGTTCAAAGCAGATACCCCCCTAAGGGTAAGTATTTTTTTTTGGGGAAATAAAAAATTCTTGAGTCTTCTTCATAAATTTAATTGAAAAATGTATTAAAAAATTGTGAACATGTTTCAGGGGTAGATAACGTTCTTCAGCACATTAAGAAAAACCACTAGGCTATAGTCATAAAGCCGTTAAGACTTTTAGACAGGTTTATGTTTAGAGGAAGAAAGTACATTTTTGCTTCAACATATTAAATCTAAATCTAAACAAAAATTTGGTTTCTTCCTGTATAAATAAACCTGTCGTGTCGTGTGACTGTGGCCTAGTATTTTTTTTTAATGTCCTGATGAGGTGGGGACCTTGAAACATGTTTACAATTTTTCAATAGATTTAATTTTTGGAGAAGAGTCGGAGTTTTTAATTTCCTATTATTTCTTCACTGCCACTAATATAAACAGAAACCATTTTTTTTTGTATTCTAGTTTTTATCCGTGTAATCCAACTTTGGCAATTTATCTCTACATTAATATAATAAATAATAATATAGGACCGAAAAACTAATCCTATATCATTTCCAGGAACGCATTCGTTGCTTATTACATCGTAAACTAGACCCCTTTATGAGCATTCCGTAAGACCGTCCTAAAAGCAAAGAGCTCGCTGTACATTAGCGTCTTATGCAAAAGCACTGCTTTTGTACGAGTGGAAGCAAGCGAGAGAGCCGGTAGGCAATAGCGTAGAAAGAGATGTAACAAATAAACCTGTCGCAACTTTCGACCTTCCTTCATTTATCAGCCCGCGCCACGAAAGCCCGCGTTTGGTGTATGCATTAGTGCCAATCTTCAAGTTTTACAGTAGTTTGGAAAATACTTCTCTTTCTCAATATAAAATATGAGACACTGCTCTATAAGTTTTATTATAAATTAATTATAATATTTTTAAAGGGATAACGGATAAGATATCGTAAAATAAGAAGCCCTTTTGTCACAATTCAAATAATTTTTGCTGATAGGTTCATAATATTTAAAAATCAGTAAGTTTCTCATCATATTTTGCATAATAATTGACTTCGTTTTTGGCAACATTAGTTCAATAAGGTGAATGATAGATTTTTTTATTTATAATTAGTCTTTTCGCCCTTTTGCTAGACTTCGCTCCGTCGGGATCAGGAAAAAAAGAAATAGGGAGGCGTTAATTGTTACTATTCCGGCTAGCAGCGCATCTGCAGAACGATCCTTTTCTGGATTAAAAAGAATTTATGCCTATTTACGAAACACACAGGAAGAGACACGCTTAAGTGAATTAACAATAATCTCTCTGGAGAGCGACCTTTTGCAATATTTAAAACGCAAAACCAATTTTTATGACGATGTTTTAAAATAATTTTGACCTAAAGACCGCCGTGTTGAACTAATTTACAAATAATGCCGTTTTATTCTAGTCTTTCGTTCTTTCCACAAACTCAAAAACAAAACATTTTGTGACAAAATTTGATATTTAGATACTTGAATGCTACGGAAGGTAAATTTTTGTCTTAAATGCAATTTTAGCGTGCCCTGATTAAATCAGCATTGCACGCCACTGATTAATGAGGTTGGCCTCTTATGAAAGAGTTTATTTTTCAATATTTATAATATAATAAATTTGTTTATTTATCTTCCTTAATAAACTTCTTCTTTGATCCCCTGAAGACGTGCTTGTTAGGGGCAAATCTTAATATTTTAAATTATAAATATATGAGAATATTAAAATATTTTGTTTAAATATTTGTTAATATTATATAAAATTTAAATTTTAAATAAAAAAAAACTTTTTAATATATGTATATATTTATATAAACGCAGTTTTTTTGAAGATATAGGTATAATTAAATTTTGAAAAATATATTATTCATAACAATATCAATTAAAACATTTCCAAAAATATTTTTAAATTATCCGTTTCCAATATCCATGCTTTTATTTCGACTTTATATTTTTTTAATGAAATATATTTTTTAATAAAACTAAAGTTAAGCTAAAAAGCTAAAATTATGTGAAGTTTAATCTATCTTTTTAAGTTCCTGTAATAAAAATAGGGTATAATAAAAATAATGTTGCAGGAGCTATTGGTTTTGTTTCGACATTTTTGTCTATTTTAGATAACAGTTTAGCTAATGGTACTTCGCGATACCCTGTAAAAAACAACTAATTAGGATTATTTTGTCAAGTTTACTGGGTATTTCGCTACTAATTCAAAATTTAATAATTAGAGAAAATTAATTATCTTAAGGTTTAGATCAGCGGATTCCAACCTTCTTTTCAACCACGAACCCCTTGGAAAAAATTAACTTTGTTGAGAACCACCCAAAACCATTTAAAAACTATATGTTCTTTTTATTCCAAATGACATTAGCTTTGTTCGCGCTAAGGTTTCGGATCTGATTGAGAACGAATACTGGATTAGTTGAGGATACTTGATAATTAACCGGTTCGGAGTTTGTATTCACCTCGAACGATTTCAAAAGAATTTCGAACTGTCAATATTATGTGTTTATTTGAATTTGGCTGTAACTAAATTGAACAACACAAGATATTGTTAATAATTTATTTAGAGTTAAACTGAAAAGTAAATCCACTTGCCAATCACTAAAATTCAAAACAAAACATAACCAAACAAACACCATCGTGACCAATCGTGACAATGTTCACTTGGAAAAGGGACGTATCCGAACTAATGGTTCTTGCTAATTCCGCAGAACTGAAAGAATCACTTCAGAATCGATCTCGAATTGAATGTTCTCCGTGAACACGGAACTAAAACTATAAATTCGGAATTTTGTGCTCCGCGAACGCCATCATTTGAACTGCGCATGCGAATGACTATTCAGGATTCCGAATCGGATAAGAATTCTTACCGCGAACAAAGGTATTTTAAATAAACTGTAACTTGTATTTCATGCGTCGCATTGCCATCGATTGACTGAGTTTACGTAATAGTTACGTACACTTCCGCCATTACGATTGTGTGTCGCGAATCCCTAACTTTGTGGTCGCGAACCCCCAGGGGTCCGCGAACCACCGGTTAGGAACCGCTAGTTTAGATCAATATATTTTGATCATAATTTCTACAAAAATTTGTTTTTTTCAGGTTTTGCTTGACTTCTTAATTGTTCAAGGATACCCAAATGATGAATATAAAGTTATTTCAAGTTGGCCTCGAAGAGATGTAAGTATGATGATTGATTACCAAATAAGCATTAAAAACCCGTCTACCTGTGCCCCAGGGAACCCATTACCTTTGGCGTCTCTACTACTTTATTTTTAAAAATACGGCATTGTATACGGATTGGTGCAGCACCCCAGTGGGCTACTGTAGCGCGATCTATATTTGAATTTACAAACCCGTCGAAAAAGTGTAGGGATGCGAAAAAACGTTTCCTATACTGGTGTTGGTTGGCCAACCGTACTTGGTTTATTTAGGTTTATGCATGCCTATTAAGTGAAGGTGGTCATTTCCACCAATTTTTATAAAACAAAATTTTGCATTATTAATGTTAATAATAATAGTAGAGCTAATTTAATTTAATTATTTTAATAATTATGAACGGTGTGCCTGAGGAGAAAAACGCAAGAGACCATTTTTATGCAGAATTGACCATGCTAATCAGAAATAATATCCACATGAAAAAATATCAGTGGCGTACCACTTTTTTTCTAAAAAATATATAATCGCTTAGTTTTAAAAATTATACTATTGGCGATAACGCTGAAACGAACGGAGATATCGAGCTGCGGTTTTAATTTTTTCTAGCAAATTTCATCTACTTTTCGATTATGGTATCATAATTATACCGTATGATTTATTTTTTCGGAGTAAAATAAAAAAATGTGTTATTATTGCAAATTGCGCCATCTAGCATTATTTTTAGAACTATTATGGACAACTAAATACAAGTGGTGAAAGTGCATACATTTCTCTTCCAGTCTTTAGCTTGCTAAAATCGAATAAGTCGTTTAAAAGTTACAGCGATTTAAATGATTACACTTTCAACAGTTTCCCCCCCTCTTATTAAAGTCGGTATGCCAATGAGCATAAGACCAAAATGATGCATAATTTTCCAAGCTTTTTAATGGTGTTATCAAAGATATACCTTAATGTGGAATTTTTGGAGATATGTAAAATTTTAAAATTTACTTTTCAATTACGCCCTCTTGCGGCAAAATGCGTAACTTAAAAATAATTTCCAGCATTTTCTCTTGGGCACTTTTGTCATAAAAAATTTACCCGGATGCTGTACGATTACTAGTTTCTGAGATATGGCCGGCGGTCATTCTTAGTTGACCATCCGGTGCGTACACGAATTTGTAGCACCCTGTATAAATGCATGAAAAATAAATCCGGATCATCCGTGTTTTCGGTTATCTAAGGCAGGTGCTCTCCACGTTACCTCGGATAATCGGAGTTCTACTGTATTACTATGATGCATAAATTATGGATGTAGTTTATAACTTTTTATTTTTATTTTTTAGTTAACATCACTGGACGAGAGTCAAACACTTCAAGATTTAAAGCTATGTCCACAAGAAACTGTGATATTAGAAGAACGTTAAATTGTCACATTCCCTTAAGAAGGGCGAATTTTGATAACAGCATTTAACAGTTATTTCAACTACAAATGTATAGTTAGTTAATATATTTTTAATTTAATGTAGTCTTACTCGTTTAATTAAGGTTATTTAATAATTTAAGTATATACTTACATGATTTGATGTATATAGTGTGTTTTATTTGTGACACTTCTACACCGTGGCGTAGACAGAAAATTCAATCGTGTGGAGGGAAATCTGTCCTAGCAGACCAAATATAATTTGTCTAGTTAGAGGAAGGAGTAAACAAACAAAATGAAATATATTTTTACACAATTGGAAATACATACGCATGAAAACTGTTGAATATTTCCATCGAGATTTTCATTGACTATTAAACTGGTTTCTTAAATAATAGTCTCAGAAATGGAAAATATACGACTCCGCACATAAAAAGCGTGTATATATAGTGTACTTCACGTAAGCTTTTAATGGCCGTCGCGTTGATGACACTTCATTTCTAGCAGTGGCGTAATTAAAGGGGGGGGGGGGGGGGGGGGGCGCAACCCCCAATCCTAGGAGCTTGGGTCTAAAAGTTTAATTGCAACTTATTTTTTTGTCTCACGCTTGGACTCTTAATTTAAATTTTTAAATAATGTTTACTTGGCTTAGATTACAAAGGTCGTGTAGGAAACGTTTAGTTTTTAAACTTTTCCTTCTAAAAGTCCTGTTTTCTATAGAGATTAAGGTTTTAGACGCATATCGTTTTAGTTATTGATTTATGATGCAATTTTATAGGAAAGCGAGTAAAAATCATGTGGTGTGCGATATTTATTTTTAATCATGAAAAACCGAGCCCGAAAAACGCTGGTTAGAGTCATACATAAGTCTTATGTTAAAATTTTGGATTGACACCAATATTCATTTTTTTCACAAATATAATAGGAATATCAAAAAATAATAATAAAATAAGGAAAAAAACATTTATTACAAAAACAAATTTAATCCAATCATGCAGAGGGGGAGAGGTAATATTTTAATTTTTGAAATATGATAGTACTTAGATGAATTTTAAACGAACTTTGGGCGTGGCTCCGGACATTTTTCGCCCGCGGTGCTTTTCCGCCTTCTTCACTTAGTATAATATCATAAAATACATGTAGTCCCGACTGTCGCTCTCTCCAGAAAAAAATGTCCTTTTTACGCCCACTGAGCCCCCCCCCCCCCCCAAGATATTTTCTGGCTATGACACTGATTTCTAGCAACATTTATTTTACAGAACAAAACAAAAGTTTTTATTAGGGTCAGACGGTGTTCCTGTAATAGTTACTTACTATAATATATTTAGTTGCTTCTTCATAAAAACAACACTTTACAGATACACACAGTCGAACAGTTTATAACCAGAAAGTCTATGCACAAAATAATAGCAAACTGATCACACCAAATACCACAACACTGCACTTTTTAGATCTGTTCTTACAAGCTATCACGGCAAAGTTATCGACAGTTTGACAGTTTTCTAACTAATCCAAACATCCAGGTCCCAGTCTATTATGCAGAATCCTGATTGGCACGGACTGTTCGTGACTGCTGTGAGAACAAACCCATTATTCAAGCCGTGAACGAATGAATGCCGGCTCTGTGATGTTGAAAGAACGCAGAGAAGACATGCGGATTGATGAAGTACACAAAAAGATATGCGAAGGCAAAAGCATAAGAAAGGGATACACATACTAACCAGATTCTGTAACAATAATCTCTACGGGTTTTAGCTGATTGAAGGGCAACAGATTGGAGTATTCAGTGTGTATCGTCGTGTACATGTACATATACAGTAAGTTATATATTCATTTCTCATGAATCTAGCCAATGTTTGTGAGGAACAGTTGTTCTCGGAATTAAGGAATTTTTAAATCACATGTTGGCCAACCCGTTTGTCAAGAGACATCACGTCTAAGCATTATCAAATTTTCTACAACCATAAAATACAAATATTTATCAAAATTTTTTTTGTCTTAAAACAACCCTAGAAACCACAAATTTTTGAAAAAAAAATGTTCGTGACTAAATTTTACCCTTTTTTTTCTATATGCAAAAAATATGTATGAATGATTTGATGACATTTAATGACAAACTTTAATACTAATTTAATAAGAACTGTACTACAGTTATACACACAGTCCAGTAATATATAACCAGAGAGTCTAATAAGCACCAACTTTATCAATATAATTGCAAAATGCTGTCTTGAAAACACCAAAAACAACAGACCACTTCTTTGAATTAAAAGAATGCGGAAAAGACAAGATGAATTGACGAACTATGGGAAGAGACGAGCAAAAGTTTAAGAAAAAAATACACATAAATAACGGCATTCTATGCGAGGTGCTGTAAATATAATCTGTTGGTAGTTTTAGTTGGTTGAAGATCAATGTATATCTTTGTCGCCTACATGTAAATATAAATTCTTTTTTTAATGACATATCACACTTAATCATTTGTTTTTAAAATGGCCGCCTATATCAATTTTCCTTTATTTTCTAAAATGTACATAACTTTGATCAAACGAGGTAAAAGGTAAAGAGTAGACCATGGAAACGTTGAAATGGGTATTCATTTTAACCTGCTTTATAATATAAAATTGACTTGCTTGAGAAAAATGTTTCCGTTATAGGTTTATTTTATTTACACCCTGTTTAAAAAAAAGACAAAACGGAATTTATCGACTTTTAAAGAGCAACCCATCTTTGTTTCATTATAATAAAATTATTCATTTAATTTTTTTTCTAGCGTATCCCAAGTTAATAATTATTTATTAGTAGAAATTAACAAAAATATCATAAATGTAATTTCTATTACGTATTTCCGTATAAGCCATGGGACGTTATGTCAAGTACAGTGGCGTATTTAGGGGGGGGGACTGCCGGGCTGCAGCCTCCCCGAGACTAGGAGCTTGGGTCTAAAAGTCTAAGTGCAACCTAATTTTTTGTCTCACGCTTGGACAGATTTAAATCTTTAAATAATGTTTTCATGGCTTATATTCCGAAGGTCTTATATATTTGGTTTTTAAAATTTTCTTTCTAAATTTCTAAAAGTCCTGTTTTATATAGAAATTAAGGTTTCAGACGCATATCGATTTAAATAATTATTGATTTATGATGCAATTTTAAAGGAAAACAAGTAAAATGAATAATATTTTATAGTATTTTTCTATTTTATACTTGTCTTTTCCGTTTTCTTTTTTAAAGCTATTTTAAATCAACAAAAATATAACCCAATGCAATAAAATGTTTTTACAACAAAACAAAAACTATTAGGTATTTTTTTTAAAGAGGAAAATTAAAGTAAAAATTTTAATTGAAATATTTTTTATGGAAGAAGTGTGATAATTTTTATAACAATAAAAATAGTGCGAGAAGAAACGAGAATTCTTTATTATGAACATACAAAACGGCATTTAAGGAGGAGTTTTTCAAAACCAAAGCATTTGCACCAAAAACTGCTCTTGGATCTACGCTCCTAAAATACATGATTTCTGAAAAAATCATCAATTTTGGCGTGATGAGCCATATTTACTGTAATCATGAAAAACCGAGCCCGAAAAACGCTGGTTAGAGTCATACATAAGTCTTATGTTAAAATTTTGGATTGACACCAATATTCATTTTTTTCACAAATATAATAGGATATAATAATATAATAGGAATATCAAAAAATAATAATAAAATATAAAAAATGTGTTTTTTTTTATTTTTTAATATAGAGCCAGCTAGTAACATCTAAAAAAAAGGGAAAAAAACATTTACAAAAACAAATTTAAACAAACCATGGGAGGGGGAGAGGTAATAATTTAATTTTCGAAATTTGATAGTAGTTAGGCAAATTTTAAACGAACTTTGGGCGTGGCCCCGAAAATTTATCGCCTGCGGCGTTTTTCCCCCTTCTTCACTATGTACAATATTATAAATTACATGTTGTCCCGACTGTCCCTCTCTCCAGAAAAAAAAATTCTTACTTACGCCCACTGACCCCCCCTGAGAATTTTTTCTAGCTACGCCACTTATCAAGTATGCCGTGGAAAACAATTCATTTATTTCAATCTTCGTAATTATTATTTTATACCATTTGAAATGCAGAAATAATATTTTTGTTTTCCAAGGCCGACTAAACTGGTCTTGACTAAACTTCTTTATTCGAGTAGAAACTACATTTATGATGTTTATTGTTAATTTCTACTATTACTTAATGAATAATTTTTATGATAGGTAAACCATTAGAAGAAAAATTAAATATACAATATTATGATAATAAAACAAATATGGGTTGCCATTAAAAAAAAAGAGATATTCCGCTTTGTTTCTTTAGAAACCAGATTCTAAATAAATTAGTCCTAACGGATACATTTTTTTCTAGCAAGTTAATTTTATACTAGTAAGTAGGTTAAAATGTGCCATTTTAACGTTTCCATAGCCTACTTTTTACTACTTACCTTGTTTTATCAAAACTATGGACATTTTGGAAAATATAGGAAAATTAATCTAGGCGGTCATTTTTAAAACAAATGATAAAGTATGATATGCCATTGAAAAGATAATTTTCTATAGAAGTTAAACATAGATAAAAATGAGGGGTTTCCACTTAAAATTTAAAAGTTGACTTCACTTCCGGTTAAACCGGAAATGGTTTCGAAGATTTGAATTGGTCGAAAAATGGCAATTTACACACTTATTACCGCCTCGGATTTTTAAATCTTTACTGCTGAAATTACGGAAAAAATTGGGGTTTGTGTCACCTGGTATATATGTGGATTCAACAACCTATTTTTTTGCTATTTAAGTAATTACCAATTCTTATTTTACCCACTGGAAGGAAGTAGGTGCCTGCTATTGCCCAATGCTATAAAAAATTATTCATGTAAATGTTCGAACATTTAACAATTTTAAAAAGTTCACTGAATAAATTTATGAATTTACAGGTCAATGATTTTACATTTTATTTTCATTAGAAATAATTCCATAGATATTGTATTTATCATTTCTTGCCATTCTTTCGAATTCGCCTTTTTACCTCTTCGTTCGCTGCCAGGGCCATTCCGGAGGGGACCTAGAGCTTAACGTGTGTTCCAAACCACGATCCTCAGTCATGTGGCACTCCCCCCCAAGGGCTAACTCTCGGTTTCTTGCGTCACTGCATGACCTACCAATTGGGGAGTTATCGGCGTGAATGGGGTGGGTTGGGAGATGATTAATTTTACAATCTTCCCTGCTTAAACCTACTAAAGTTCAGACATACTTTTTTTTTTATTGTGCTTATGCCCACTCCGAGGATCGAACTCGGACCGTCACGGTCGAATGCCAGTAACTCACCGCTGTGTCACCGCCCAACATTTGTCAAAAATTCAGCTAACAACCATCTAATTTCGTAAAGTAATTTATTTATTTAATATTTGTATTTCTTTATTTAATATTCATATTTCAATTAACTTGTTCATTTCTTCATTTATTTTTAACTTTTTCTGGATATATTTCTAGCTAACTTCCGACTCTTTAACTTTAAAATTAAAAAAATATAATGCGAGCAATATTTTTAAATTCTTCTCCAAAGTTACCAGCTCCATGCTCCATATTATATTAAACATATATTATTAAAAATATTGCCTTTTCTTGAACTGAATCCTGTCCATGTTTATTGACGGATTTTTAAAAACGTTTTAAATTTGGACTCAGATTGGGACAGATATTGGAGGATGTAAGAAATTTATTTTTATTAAAAAAATAATCCCAATATTTTTTATAATACGATGAACTTTAGTCATTTTTTTTAGAATTTCCATTAGCCTATAAATTTTTACATCAAACTTCCTTGGCATCTTCTTCAACACTTATTTTAATTTAAAAACAATGGGTGTTTTGTTTTGAGAGTAGATGGATTTTTAGAGCCGGGATAAGTTCTTTTTTTTTTGGAGTAACTGTTTTTATGTTACCCCCCTAAGAAAAATCCTGGATCCGCCACTTATCAAAGGGCGACAAAACGTGCAAAATGACCACTGGGGATGAATTAATTATTTGCCGCGTAACGCAAGCGTTTAATTCAAATAATTTAAAATTATAACAGCTCCTTTTTTTATTGAAGCGCCAATATCTTATAATTTTTTTGGTGGATAAAATTTTAAGATTTATTTATATTTAATATAAAAGAGCCTTTGGGGGAAGGGTGTCCAGTTCCCCCCCCCCCCCCCCCCCCCATGATGTCCAGAATAACAGACAAAAAGCGATATATTTATTAATAAAAACTATAGCCGTTTTATTATTGATCTGCTAAAGTGTATATCTTGGTAACCTGCTTGCATAAGAGAGGTCAGCAAATTTTTTTTCATCAATCGCACATTATAAAATTACCATTTTTGACATTTCTTCGATTTAAACTAGACCTCGGTTTGAATCGATTTTATAGAATTGAGCCTTAAGGAATATTTTTCAGTTATTTGTTTTCTATATCGCTGTTGCATATAATAAAAGTTTTAAGGTCGATTGGGGTTGGAGTCCCCCCTCCCCGTTTAAAATATAGGTCAATCGCATTTGAATAATAAAAAGCAACTAACTACAAATGTTTTGTGGGTGTATTAAAATTTTATTCATTAAATTGTCTAGAAATTAATGGAAAGTCGGAAATTTTTGGAATACGAAAGTGAACATTTGTGCATAAATCTTTAGTTCGGTTCGGTCACAATGTACTTAACAATAGTTTAGGTTTTATATCAGTTTCCTATTATTACCTATTACTTCTAACGGTGTTAATCGCAATAGAGTTTCTATTAAATGCTAATATATTATAATTATATGATCCTTCACAAACGAATTTAAAAATTGCTTCATATATTAATTAGAAACAATAGGTTTATTTCAAGTCAATGACTTGATAGAAATGATGATTAGAAATTTTTCAGGCTGTTTACCTTTCCTGGCAATTATAAAATACATTTTAAAAATCGGCAAATACCTTCGAGCGAAACTTTCCTTGTTAATACAGGGTGACCTATGCGCTAAGGGTGGCGAATAGCTGTAGCTTTCCCCATAATCACATTTATTACAACTTTGGGAAAAAATATTATGTATTAGGAAAATTGGTAAAATTTTATTTTAACATATTAATTTTTTAAGTTCCTTATACCTCAGCTAGGGGGCGTATAGTCGCCATGCTATGATACAAAACCCTTAATTTCCATCACCATATTTAATGCAATGTAGGTCAGAAATTTACTATTTATATTATACTTAACCGTTTTTATTTACCACTTAACGTTTACACGAAAAAAAACACCCATTTTGAAAGGCTCAGGAGGGGGGGGGGGGCAAAACTGCCTTGCCAGCGCGAAAAACAGGGTTTCGAGAAAAACAACTTTAAAGTTTCAACGTGGCTCACAACAAAATAGTCTCACTGTCACTTAGTTTGCGATGTCTGGCCCGTAGGTTACACCCTCCTCTTCCTCGAAAAACGATAAACGAGCTGCTTCTTCCTGCCTCTTTGCGAGCCTGGCCTGACGATCCTGATTGGTCGAGATGATGTCGCTGGCGACAGAAAGTAGCTCTGAGAACGCGGCTTAACTTAAAAGCGGCTAGTGGTGAAAACTGACCGGCAATCATAAAATTGGATGCAACTTTTTTTTAGAGTAGATTTGGTAAGAACGTTTACACACGGTTATTCTAGAGGCTATAGAGAGTCGAAAAAACGTCGGAAAAAATTTCGATTTTTTGAAAACCATCACAGTAGAAATCCCCCTAATGTTTCAAGAAAATATGCATGAGAAATAAATTGTATGTGATTTAAAACCCCGTCAGTCGCCATTTTCGACAAGCTTTAAAACACCTACCTACTGAAAGAAAATAAATAAATAAATAATATTTAATAATAAAATAAATATAAAAAAAAATTTACTCAATAAATAAAAATCATTTTTAAAAACTATGGATATTATGGTATAATTAGAGAGCCTTAAGTCTATGGGAAATTAAAATCAAGAATTGTTTTAGATTTTTGCAACTAATAATTTTTAAGGTTCAGGTACCATGCACATTTTATTTAAGCCCTTTGATTGTTTGACGAAATTTATTTACAATTTTTTGGGTTTCCTCCAAAATTAATAACTATTACACATTAAAAAACTTAACACTTAAAAAAAAAGACGCAAAGTAGTGGCATCTGTCCCACTTGCTGTACCCTCCCCCTCCCCGGGTTTAAGGTACACATTATGTGTAGGTCAAGTTGTGCCAAGGACAGAATTGCTGTTTAGTTAAAAAATAACATGTATCTTTATGCCTATTCAAATTAAATTGGGTATTATATTTAAATATCAGTTTTATCAAAATGTTGCTTAAATTAAAATCCAACATAGGCATAGGTCATAATATGCGTATTCTGGCAGAGAAAAATGTACTCGAGTCTACCTACTACACGTACTTTATACAGAAAGTTGTGTAGTACCCACCCAAAATTGAGGGCTTCGGTTTTGTAATGGAATTTCCGTTGGGAAAGGGGGATTTGACTATGAAATTTTTGATGAAAAAGGGGTGGTATTATAGAAGGATGTAATAAGAGATCCAGGATGATAACTTTTTTTTAAAGTCAGTCTGGACAAAAGGGGAGTATTGTGTACCCAGCTTATGGTGTTATAGAGCGTGGGGAGGCTGCAACATTTTTTTTTTGGGTAGTGCCCACTTTAAAATCATCGGGCTCACTGGTTCCGACCCATCTCAAAAATCCTGCCGCTCCGCCACTGCTTGCCTCCCAGTGGCGGTGCCAGAAACATTGTAATAAGTGGGCATAAGCGAGCCCGATATTTTTAGAGTGAGCACAGGTGCAGCTATACTTCCCCGATCAAAAGTGAAAAAAAGGGTCTCCCTTCCTAAAACGCCGTATCGACTTCCTAATACCCTACGCGCTGTACATAATAGTGACATTTAGCCAAACAACAAAATCCCGCTAAACGATATTTCAAAAATGATTTTCTCCGAATCCACACAAACAACTTTGTAAAAACCTGTTTCATATTCAGCGGTAAGTATAATTCCTTCCAGCGAATCGAAAATCCTGTTTCAGGAATCAGCCACTGCCGAGATCTTAGCGCCTGAAAAATCGATTAGAGGGATATTGTTTGTTTGCAAAATTGGGTGGGCACTTTGGAGTGGGTCGGTGCCCACCACCTTATCCGAGTAATCGGGTCATCATAATGATATTTATAACTGAAATGATTTGCACTCAACCAGTGTGATGGTGGAGGCAATGAGGTTAAGTGTCTTCTTAACCTTACTTTCTTTCGTCTATGATTGTGGATGTTATTATGTCCAATGTATTTTAAAAATATGAACAAAAAAACATTCACAAAACTTTATTAATATTTATTTCGGCGTTCGAAATAATTGTATTTTTTTTATTCTCAAACACTCAAAAAAGTTAATGATAATAGAAGTTCCTCCTGATATGTTAAACAAATTTCGAAATAATTTACATTATTGATATTCAATTATTTGGTGGGTAATTCCACGTGTCTGTGGTAATCCTTTCTTTTTTATTTACAAAAATTTCAAGTACTTACATTTTTAAATTTCGAGATAATATTTAAAAAACGGTTAAGTGATGGTTGTGACGGGAGAGAAAATTGTAATATGTTGAACGGTTAGACATAATTTTAAAGCATTTTGTCTGTCTGAATGTAACCAAATAAATTGTACCCAGGGTCGTCGAAAGGGGGGGGGGGGGGGACAGCCGGAATGATACGGCTACTAAATAATAAACAAAAAAAGTTATCAACGACAGAATATTTGACATGACAACACGTTTCACTGCTATAAAAAAAAATAAATGTTTAATTTGGCTTTTTTTAAAAATGATGTAGAACAGCGGTTCTCAACCTTTTGGAGTGATGTACCAGAAAATCATTTTTATAATTTTAGGTATCACCTAACTAAAATACCTATCTAAACTGCTGGACAATTGCTTTTGAGCAAGAAAAATTTCGCCTAAATTTAACAGTTAATATTTTCTGAACCAGATATAATATCGACCTATGGTTTTGAATGGTTGATGGATTCATCCCTTGAGAAACAATTGTCAATTGGATTTTCTTTAACTATCAGAAAATTTTATATACAGGGTATTAAAGAACACGATGATTTTTGCTCCAATTTTAATGGCGTGTAACTTTCACAATAATATTTTTAAATTTTATCACTCTACGTCAATTGAATCACTGGTTCATAGAAAAGAAAGTAGTTTGCAAATTTTTGATATCTGCTATATTTTAAGAAATACCGATTTTTTTGGAAAACCTTGCTTTATTTCAATTTACTGGTAGCTAGAACTCACTGTGCGTTGTAACGTGCAAACTTTACGAGTAATTCTTATATTTTATGAATAGCTTGATTATGCTCAGTAACAATAGTTGTACCTAAATGTTATGATGTACAGCAGCGTACTTATAAACACCTATATGTCTATGGTTTATGAGTATAGTGTTAGAAAGTTAGAAATTAATAAATACATTTTTTCCAAAAATTAAATTAAAATAAAATTACTTTGTTAAAATTTTGTAAACACACTATATAATATACCTGGAGTGCGATATAAAAAACTAAATAATAAGAAAAAATAGACCTAATCTAGGGGCGAGGACTTTCCAATATAAAACAATCGTGAAAAATTGTATATAAACTATAGACATATAGGTGTTTATATACGCCACTGTTCATCATAACATTTAGGTACAATTATTGTTACTGAACATAATCAAGCTTTTCATAAGGTATAATAATCACTCGCAAAGTTTGCACGATACAACTCACAGTGAGATCTAGCTACCAATAAGTTAAAATAAAGCAAGATTTTTCAAAAAATCGGTATTTCTTAAAATATAGCAGATATCAAAAATTTGACAAACTACTTTCTTTGCCATGAACCAGTGATTTAATTGACGTAGAGTGATAAAATTTAAAAATATTATTGTGAAAGTTACACGCCATTAAAATTGGAGCAAAAATCATCGTCTTTTTTAAAACCCTGTATATACAATTTTCTGACAGTTAAAGAAAATCCAACTTTGACAATAATTGTTTCCCAAGGAATGAATCTATCAACGATTTAAAACGGTAGGTCAATATCATATCTGCATGGTTCAGAAAATATTAACTGTTAAATTTAGGCGAAATTTTTCTTGCTCGAAAGCAATTGTCCAGCAGTTTAGATTAGGGATTTAAGTAATTGTAATTCATATCTCACATCTCTATAACTTATAACTCTTCCCCCTCTATGTCTAATTGGTTCTTCTAAGTGGCGTAGCTAGAAATTTACTTGGGGGAGGGAGGCGAAAAGGATATACACAATTTTTTTTTTAATCGTCCCCCCTCCTCAGAAAAATCCTACATCCGCCACTGGTTGTATAAACTACTATTTTAGTTATATTTAGATATACTACAAAAATACGATAATACAATTTCCTGTTCCCGAGAATGACCCTATAATGAATTTTAGCCGGACAAAAAAATTGTGTAAATTGGTCATAGTTTAATTTTATAAATATTCATATTTTATTGTTAGAAAAAGTTTAAAACAAAAAGGGGGCGATAAAAAATTTCAAATTTCAAAAGGCTTTCAAACGTTCAGTTGTAAAAACTTATAAAGTAAAACCGAGTAACACATAGCATATTTAAAAAAATTGTATTACTTGTAGGCAAAATATTAGTTGGGAATATTTATTAGTTTAAGCAGCTTAAAATAAGAATTTAGGATCGAAAATTAACTATTTAGTAAAATGTGATATAAGGAAACTTCAAATAGAAAAAATAACGCAGTACCTAATCGAAAAGACGTTTTAACATTAAGGTGAGTAGAATATACAAATAGTACCTACACTAAAGTTATTTTATAAAAGCTTTATAATTACTTATTAAAACAATATTAAAACTTGGGTTGTGTCTTAAGTTAAGGCTCCGCATGACAGTCATGATGTCAATGAATGAATCAAATATTGGCGAAGCCAGAAATTGCCTTTGGTGGTTAGTGGCGTTATAAACACAGGCCTGCGTTCAAAAGTTTTGCTGGGTACCTGCAGTTTTCTATCGCCTTAAGAGCATCCGTCCAATTTTCTAACATCTTCCAGGGTTGGACGAAGTTTTTGAAGTGGCCCGGGAAATTTCAGCCTAGCGGCCCACATATTAATATTTTATGGGGGGGCCCCCTTCCACATAACCACCTAACTACTATCAAATTTCCAAAATTAAATTATTACCTCCCCCCCTCTGCATGGTTGGATTAAGTTTGTTTTTGTAAATGTTTTTTTTTTATATTCCTAGCTGGCTCTTTGTTTAAAAAAAACTTTATCTACTTTCATTTAGTAATATGAATTTTACAGTTCTGTAAATCATTATGTAAGGGCATCTATTACAGCACTAGTGCTGTAATAGATGCCTTTACAGCACTAGTGCTTTAATGGAAACGGTTTTATTAAAATTTTGCTGTTAAATAAAACCTCACTTTTTAGAAGAATGATTTATTTTCTTGACTGAAATCATAGTTCTCAACATTGAGTAGTGAGTCCATAGTGTAGATGGTTTCTGGGAGCGTTGCTTTACGAAAAAATAACCAAAAAGGATTTTCTCAGACACCTCCTTTATTTTGTTAGCTTTGCACCAATCTTCAAACTTCTGATACTTCAACTCATACCGCGCCTTGGATTTTGTCGGAACTAAACTTAAGATCGCTTCGTTTGGCGCTGCTTCTATATCAGAGGGTAAACTTCTATCAGAATCGCTCATTTTGAAAAACGCTTTTTATATTTTTGAATTTGTTTGACAAAGTTACGACAGTAACCATGCGAAACAGTAACTATGCGAAAGATAACATAAAAAACTTGATTAGTAAACTTAATAGCAGGTGCATTTTTACAGGTGCATTTTTATTTTTAAAAATGCCTTTTGCCAAATATTTTTATTCATAGATAAAAGTAGATAAAATTTTGTACAATATTCTTGTTGTAAATTCATATTACTACGCTGGATGTTTTATTAAACTCGGCTCACGCCTCGTTTGACAACTTTAACATCTCGTGTTGTAATATGAATCTTTACAACACTTATATATCGTAAATAACTATTGGAATATTGGTGTCAGTTCAAAATTTTAACATAAGATGTATGTATGACTCTAACTAGCGTTTTTCGGGCTCGGTTTTTAGATTAAAAATAAAGTAAATATCGCTCACCACGCCAAAATTGATGATTTTTTCAGAAATCATGTATTTTAGGAGCGTAGATCTAAGAGCGGTTTTGGTGCAGATGCTGAGGTTTTGAAATACTCCTTCTTGTATATTCATAATAAATTATTCTTGTTTCTTCCCGCACTATTTTTTTATTATAAATTATCACAATCATTCATTAAAATTTTTAATTTAATTTTTCTGTTTAAAAATAAATACTAATTGTTTTCTGTTTTTGTTGTAATATTACTTTACTGCATGGGGTTATATTTTTGTTGATTTAAAATAGCTCTAAAAAGGGAAAACGGAACAGACAAGTATTTAATAGAAAAATACTATAAAATATTGCATCATAAATCAATAACTAAAACAGGGGCGTATCCAGGGGGGGCCCTCGCCCAGCCCAGGCGTAACCAGGCGTTTTGCCCTATAAATTAAAAATGTAATACTGTTTTCTGTTTTTTTTTTGTCAGTTTCTTGTAATAAAGTACTTTTAACAAAACGGTTTATTGTATTTTACATCCTATGATATTTGATTGAGTTAGGTTGGCAATGGCATATTTAAGTTTTTCGTATATTAATTTTAACAACACTTTTTTTCCTATGCAGTGGCGTATTTAGGAGGGGGGGGGGGCTGCCGGGCCTAAACGGCACTTAAGAAGGAGTATTTCAAAACCTAAGTATTTGCACCAAAAACTGCTCTTAGAACTACGCTCCTAAAATACATGATTTCTGAAAAAATCATCAATAGAAATATCAAAAAAAAAGTAAAAAAAAATATTTACAGAAACAAATTTAATCCAACCATGCAGAGGAAGAGAGGTAATAATTTAATTTTTGAAATTTGATAGTAGTTAGGTAAATTTTAACCAAAGTTTGGGCGTGGCCCAGAAAATTTTTCGCGCGCTTTTCTGCCTTCTTTACTAGGTACAATATCACGAATTACATGTAGTCCCGACGGTCCCTCTCTGTAGAAAAAAAATGTCCTACTTACGCTTATTGAGCCCCCCACTAACATATTTTCCGATCCTACGTTATTTTTTTTGTAAATCTACTATTTATTAATAAATCAAGTAAAAATTACTCTTTAGTCTTTGGCTAGGTGTGTGCCCCTCCCCACAATTTTTTCCTGGATACGCCCCTGAACTAAAACGATATGCGTCTGAAACGTGTTACAATAGACAACTATTTTCAGTATCAAATAAGCAGGCATATTTTAGAATTCTTTAAAGTATCATACAGTCGCAAAAAAAATTCGTATAGAAATCGGTAGGTCAGAATCGGCCAACCAACCACCCGGCCCACCGGGAATTTCCCGGTGTACCGGTGGGTTCATCCAACCCTGACTGCCCTGACATCTTCTCTATAGTTATCAGCTCTACGCGAAATTATATCTATATCCCAGATAAGGATGCACTCTACAGAGATATCGTAAACCAAATAAGATACAGAGATGATTAAATAAGAAAAAAGTTGCGCCCTGGTTGGTTTAAGGCGGGGGTTGGGCGTTCGGCCCAAGCTTCTTGAACTGCAGCCTAGTTGCTTATTGTGACTCCCCTATCTTGCTAGAAAAGGTTTGTTCCTTTTATAAGGTCCAGCAAATTCCTACCAAGTTTGTCATGTGGGAGGTTATCCCCACATTGAATGTCTCCGAAGATTCTGAGTCTTCCTCGGGTCAGTGCTTCGCAGTTATATATGATATGTGAGGCGGTTTCATCCTCATCGCCGCAAAGCCTGCATTCAATGGGACCATTGTAAATTCCTACTCGGTGTAGGTGTTCTCTTAAGCAGTGGCCTGTTAGTAGGCCGACCACTTGTTTTAGCTGGGTGCGCGTTAGAGGCATCATTCCAGTTGATGACTTTTTGGAGGGTTTTCCAAATGTGGCCCTCGCTTGGGTATGACCAGGTATCCTGTTCCATCGGGACAGGTGTTGTTGTTGTGCCCACCTGTCTGATGCTGCTCTGGTTGCCTGTTTTGATATGCCAAGGGCGGGTTCGGGGCCCCTGAGTTTTTGAGATGATCCGACTCTTGCCAATTCATCGGCCTTTTCGTTGCCTGCTATCCCTGAGTGGCCTGGAACTCATAGGAGTTCTACCTTGTTGTTCCTTGCGGCCAGGTCTTTCAGGTCGTTTAGGCACTCCAGTGTGATCCTCGATTTGAGTCGACTGGAGTTCAGGGCCTTGAGGGCAGCTTGGCTGTCTGACAGAATGTATATCTCTTGGTCGTGGTAGCCCTTTTCGATATTTTTCTGTACACATGCTTGTATAGCACGTATTTCTGCTTGGTATACTGTGGCGTAGTTTCCCAGGGGAATGCTGATTTCCATTCTGAATCTTTCCCCAAATATACCTGAGTTGTGCCCTACTAAATTCTGTAACATTGTGTTTTCAAATTTAAAAAACTCCGAATTCTTCCGAAGATATTTGGGCAAAAACCAATTTTTGGCGATTTAGTTTTTATTCTTTTCTGATTCTATTTGAAGACAACAGGCAAAAAACGTGCAATGTCCATTTTAACTAGTTTTGAGAAATCGCGATTTTAAACTTTGAAACCAAACGAGTTAAAATCGGGTAAAGATATATAGATTTTTTTACAAAATATGAGACCAGAAGATTGTTGTCCTCTATTTTTGGTTTAAAATAAGTGAAAAACTTTTGACTTTGTACCTTAATTCATTGAAAAAAGAACAAAAATACATAAAGTACAGGGAAAAAACGATACTACTCAGAATGTTTCTTGTAATATTGAAGCACAAATGGTAGTGAGCTATCTTCTAGTTTGGGTTTTCATTATTTTTTAGTTTTGGTGACAGTCTTGGTCAGGGTCTTGGTCGAGGCTTTGATCAAAGCTTTGGTCGAAGTCTTCGTAGATGCTTTGGGCGAAGTCTTGATCGAGGTCTTGGTTGAAGCCTTTGACAAAGTTTTGGCCAAAGTCTTAGTCGAGGTTATTGCAGAAGTCTTAGCAGCTGCCTTGAACGAAGTCTTAACTGATTCTCTTTTAGGCAAATTTTCATAATATTGATGAACAGAGTAGTCGCAAAATTTCATCAGCTCCTGAAGATTTTTGTATTTTTCCAGTGTAATCGGTAATCGCTCTGTAATAATAACAATAATTCTTTTGTGCTTATGCAAGCCATACACTTACCATAATAAGTTTTCTCTGGCCGAAAGCGGTTGCCATCGAATTTGACGTCGGGGCCCTCGGGTTGGAAGAGCCATGATGGAACTTGTACAATTTCCATCATATGAGTCTCGATATCATACGAGGATGATTGGCAGAAACCTTTAATTCTCGAATCGGTCTGGAGATAAATGGGCACTTTTTGGTGTATTTGAAAAAGAGAAAACTATTCCAGTCCCGAACCATGCTTTCATCAACCTCTTCAATTTTAAAAGGAGCTGGTTTGCATCTGGCTACCCCAAAAACTTCTATCCAGTCCTTTGGATGCTGTGTTTTGGCCTTTCACTCACGCAATTTATGAGAATATTAAAACACGCGTTTCCTGACTTAGCACGTTCCTTCCCTGTCACGCGCTGACTACATACGTTTTTTCCCTGTACAAAGAAATTTTCAATGCAAATATCTCCTGACACCCTTTTCTTTTTAATTTAATGTGTTCTCCTGAAGATTAATGCTTCTACATTCGAAACATGTAGGGAACTTCTGTTTTAAAAAGTTTTTTATTAATATAACAGTGGAGGAAGACTTTGAGTTATTTCTTTCCTCCTATAACTTTCTTGTTTTTAAAGCATGACTGACTTTTTGTAAAAATTCTTTTTAGAAACTACTATTTTCAAAGATTTATCAAAATGACACCTCAGCAAAAGACCAACGACGATGTTGTCTCTCAGGATACCGAAATAATTAAAGCTGAACAAAAAGCCAGTCCCAAGGAAGCCGACAAAATAAGGCCTCGACATGAAGAAATTGTCTGGGAAAGTGTCTTTGTCTTCTCTACGGTGCATGTTATTGCATTGTATGGATTATATATTTTACTGTTCAAAGCTAAATGGGCAACAGCATTTTTTGGTAAAGAATATTTTATATTTCACCACTGTGTATTTTTCCCTCGTGTATTGCATTCGTTTACTCAAAAAGAAATAAAATCTATAGAATTTATTTTAACATATACAGGGTGTAAAAAAATCTGAATTATTGCACGTATGTCACCTTTTATACAGGGTGCTACAAAGTCGTGTGCGTACAAGGGGATCTCGAAAACGGTAAGAGATACGAAGATTGTTAAATTGAGGCAAAGTTGCGTATTTTGGGGTTTAATAATTTGGTGACGTAAAATTGTAAATATTCTAAATGCTTTCGGAGATATTCGAAAAAAACCCAAACTTCGTTTTTTCGTTTTTAATTTATTGCGCGTTCATTTTTGACTTAGGAAAAAAAAACAAAAAACACTTTTTCATAGCCGTTCTTTATGTTATACAAAACGGCGTTATTAGTTTTCAAATTCGATGTTTCGTTCTTTAGATACCAACCTTAAGCCAATTTTTTTAAATACGCACCTGGAATTTTAAATACAGTTTTTGGTACTTCTAATCTTTAGAAATTTAATACAAAGTGTTTGAAATTTCATCGTTTTGTGATCTAATAACACATTCTTCAAATTATCTTTTTCATTTCATTACGGTCCTGAACATTTAGAGCCAAACTAAAATTTCTGATTTGAAAAATTCGTTTTACTCAAAGAGATTTGATATTTTGTAAAAAAAGAGACTCAAAGTCTCGGCCTAAAATATTTTCCTGTCTGTTTGTTTTTGTTCCATGTTTCGCCTGAAACAAGCATCATCAGATTTTATAAACTCCAGTTACCTTTTCTTTACTTGGAAGTATTATTTTTTTTCTGTTTTACAGTATTTCGGTCTAGGTCTAAGGCAAAAACCATAGGACTCAAGATGTTATGTTAATAAAAAGAAAACTAATAAAAATGGAAATACTTCTCATGCCTTAAAAACTTGCTTACTTCCTGCAGTATTTTGACAGTAAATCTTATTGAAAAAATAAACGGCTTAAACACCATAACTTCCTGTAATGTAATTTTAATATTTAAGTAATCCTAAAAATAATTGCCAGAGCCGTAATAGTAAAAAAAGGATAATTTGAAATCATAATGATGTGTTATTTGATGACAAAACGTTAAAATTTTAAAAATCTTTAAATTGTATCAAATTTCTAAAGCTTAGAAGTCCTTAAAACTGTTTTAAAAATTCCAGGTCTGTATTAAAAAAAGAAAGAATTGCGGTTGGTATCTAAAGAACGAAACGTCCAATTTGAAAACTAATATCGCCTTCTTGTAGAATATAAAGAACGGTTATGAGAAAGTGTTTTTTGTTTTTTTCCTAAGTCAAAAATAGAGCGCAAAAAATTAAAAGCCAAAACAGAAAATTTCGGTTTTCTTCAGACATCTACAATAATTTTCTTTTACCAAATTATTAAGCCCCAAAATATGCAACTTTGCCATCTTCGTATCTCTTACCGTTTTCGAGATCACCTCGTACGCACACGAATTTGTAGCACCCTGTGATTCACGTTGAGTGGCCTATTAGAAGATCTCGGAAACGAGTAACTCTATCTTTCTAAAAATGTGATAGCAGGCATAATTGATTTTGGGCTTTTAAAACATTATATTTTGACGTTTTTATTACTACCGGTTATACCGGAAGTTAATGCCAACTTTGCTATTTCAAATGGAATACCCTGTATATTTTAGTATTTTTGATTACCTTCTTAAAATCTAAATAACTTTTGTTAATAATAATCTATTCCTATCTCAAAAACGGTTAGATCCCAGTAGAAGCCTTCTTTTCAAAAATAATGTCGCATTAACACAAAAAGAAATTTTAAGATTTTTTATTTAAATCGCTCATAATTCCCAAAACGCCTAAAAATGTGGATTGTAATATATTAGGCATTTAGATAGGAAATTTAATTCTCTACACGTTAGTAACCTAAAAAATAGGGTATTCCATTTGCAAAAATTGACTTATGCACATTTATTTAAATGGAAACATTGGCATAATTTTAAGAACTCCCTGTATAAAAAACGTGAAACCTAAGTAATTTAAACCAAAGATCTATGTATTACTTGAAAGCTTAGAAAATTTTAAATGTTTACCTTTATTAGTTTTAGAGTTATTAAACTTTCTTCTCGGAGCGTTTTTACACAAAAAAATCCTTTTATAATTCATATCTCAAAAACGGTTAGAGATAGGAATAGATTATTATTAACAAAGTTATTAAGATTTTAATAAGGTAATCAAAAATGCTAAAATATACAGGGTGTGCATTAACTTCCGGTATAACCGGAAGTAATAAAAACGTCAAAATACAATGTTTTAAAAGCCCAAAACCAATTATGCCTGCTATCAAATTTTTAGAAAGATAGGGTTACTCGTTTCCGAGATCTTCTAATAGGCCACTCAACGTGAATCACCCTGTATACAGGTGGCTCGCTCTCAACCTAGGATTCCATAGCATCTAAACCGAGATCTAAATTACTCAACTTTTTAAAAACAAAGTTGTAAGGAGACATTCGATTTACAATTTAAAATTATTTCAAATTATAGAAGGTGTTCTAAATAGCATTCAACATACTTTTTTTAAATGGAACACGCTATACCTATACGGTGTTAAGATGAGGATGCACTCTACAGGGATATCGTAAACCATATAAGATACAGAGACGGTTAAATTAGAAAAAATTTTGCCCTACTAAATTCTTAAACATTGTGTTTCCAAATTAAAAAAAGTCCGAATCCTTCTAAAGATATTTGGGTAAACCGAATTTTCGTGATTTCGTTTTTATTCAACTTTTACTCTATTTGAAGATATATCATGTTAAAATAAAGTATACGTCCTCCTCTACAAGTGGACAACGTTTTGTTTTTCAAAACCATCATCAACTTTGCTTTGTTACATAGGAAGTAAATAATTTGACTCGATCACAAATCATATCCAATATTTTTTCTCTATAATAATGTTCCATATTTTTATTAAAAAAAAAAAACTACAATCACACCACTCTCTCTAAAACAAAAAAAAAATACTTCAAAGAAATTAGATAAAAATTATATAGTAATTATAATTTATTTAAACAAGTGCCTGTCACAGTCTACCATACAGTTGAGACAAATGCAAATTAGATTAGGGGACGGACATTGAAAATAAAATAGATTCAAATGAGATAAATTTGCACTTATTCTTATTGATGATTGATTTTTAAGTGCGACAAGTTAGACTACAGGCCCATGTCCAAGAAATGGATGGGTCATATGAACCACCAGGTGACGTATATAGGACGATATAAGAGCATAAAATAATAAGATTCAGCACTATGCCGTCACTTGTAAGCTGTCCAACTGAGTGCTGGTGAGAATTCAAAAGTGCAAGTAGAGTGAGTACATTTTGGTCATATATTTTTGTACGACATTTTTACCATCGATAGATCCATGAAAAATAATAAGAAAGCGCGCAGTGCCCTAAAAAAATGGTGCGCCACAAAGTCGGTAAATTTTTTTGATTTTCTGACAATTTCCAGGGTAAATTTGGTCATTTCATTCTGTACGGCATCAGTTTCATACTGTTTCAATACAGCTTCTAATCCATTATTCCGCAACGCCGTACAAAAATCATGCCGTACTTTTTCAAATCAGCCCCCGGACCACGGAAAGAGAGGGGGTTGGAACCCCCGATTTTTTCCCCTTGTCGCATGATTTTTGTACGGCGTTGCGGAATAATGGATTAGAAGCTGTATTGAAACAGTATGAAATGACCAAATTTACCCTGGAAATTGTCAGAAAATCAAAAAAATTTACCGACTTTGTGGCGCACCATTTTTTTATGGCACTGCGCGCTTTCTTATTATTTTTCATGGATCATATAGTGCTGAATCTTATTATTTTATGCTCTTATATCGTCCTATATACGTCACCTGGTGGTTCATATGACCCATCCATTTTTTGGACATGGGCCTGTAGTCTAGTGTTATTAATACTAGGTGTGATACGACGTTGAATTCTAAAGGATAATGAGAATTTAAACATAATTTAATTTAAAAATTAAATTTGTTTCAAGATTGAACACCCTGAATCTAGAAAACGAAGACGTTGCGGTCCCATAATTATATGAATTTTTGTCTTAAAATCAATCAAAGATTATTCCCTTATAGTTTCCGTACTTACTTAATGAACATCCTGTATATTTTTGATTTACTCATCAATTCAAAAAGGTCTTGTATTTTTTAGCAATTTTAGTAGGCTACCTATCAGGTTTTGGGATAAATGCGGGCACGCATAGATTATGGTGTCACCGAGCATACAAGGCGAATATGCCCCTAAAATTAATTTTACTGTTTTTTCAAACCATGTCCTTTCAGGTAAGTTAATCAGAATAATGGTGACATTTTGCAAACCAACTAAATCCCTCTAAACGCTATTTCAAACGTGATTTTCTCGGAATCCACACAAACAATTTTGTAAAAACCTGTTTCATATTCAGCCGCAATTATAATTATTTCCAGCGAATCGAGAATACGGTTTCATGTATCAGCCAGTGCGAAGATTTTACGGCCTGAAAAATCAATTTGCGGGATTTGGTTGGCTTGCAAAATGTCACCATTAAATCAGATTCACCTAAAACATAAATAATATTACGACTAGCGACCTCTAGTCACGTTTGTTCTTCGACACATAACGACTTCGAAATCATAATAAAACGTTTAGAAGTAAGTAAAATGTTATAAGATCAGTTGTAATAATTATATTACATAACAAGTGATGAAATTGGTACTTTTCAAACAAGGATATACTTAGCACGAGGCGTCAGTCGAGTGCGGAAATTCTCCGATTTTAGAATAATTACTTTCACAAGAGTAATGTAGACTACTTTTCCTACGACCACAAGGAATTGTTAAAAAAGCCTTTGATTTGTGATTAAAAATATTTCAACACTAGTGTTAAAAAAATATATCAACACTAGTGTTGAAATTAGCATACTTAAGATTCCACTTAATATGTGGTTTCATGGTTTGTCAATAGGTTTTTCCTTTATTTGTAGTTTAAGTTTTTCATATTTTATTTATTATAGGAAGAACACTAATCCTGGATTGACTTCTAGATTAACTAGAATGAAAAATGTTAAATTTAATCAAGAAAAGATGCATTAAACATAAATTTAAAAAATCCACCCAACAAGGAAGATTTCAATTCAAAATAATTCTATAAATTATGTAATGTATTTATAAAAAAAAAAGGAAATACTCCTGATTGGATTTTAACCTGTGATCTTGCGATCTGTAGGCTAGAGCTCTATTCTCTCGCCATCGCTATCGATAAAGATTTGTTGTTTAATACATGACACTCTCTTCAGCGCGACTTATTTTTTCTGGTAATAGATTTTCCAGTATATTATTAACATTTTTTATAATTTCAGATGGCGTATTTTCACACTCTAATTCTGAATCACTCGACAAATATATGATAAATAAGTTAAAAACTTTACAATTACTGCTTTATAAAACTTGTTCTTTTTAATAAATAGGGGTTGTCTGTCAAATTGGCACCATATGTTTAAATTAAATAGTGTGCCTCTGTATTTCAACACTAGTGTTAAAATATTTTTTCTCAATACGCGTGTGATATACGGCGTTTTCAAGCCAAATTAACCGTGCTTTTTTTCTCATTTTCATAGATGGTCGTAGGAAAAGACATTAGTCCCAATTACAAGCTTCTCCGCCAACGACGATAGTACTCGTATGTCTTTCGTTTCCGATAGGGAACGCTGGTACCCATAGGTCGTCGAATCAATACCCAAAAAGTACCAAAGCAAATTAAAATGAAAATAGTCTTTTTTCCTTCCTTTCTTAGATTCATTTGTCGACTCCTAGTCCAATTGATGAGCCATGACATGGCAAAACGCGTCTCGGGATGGATCTGACGACAAAAGGGAAAACAATTTTTATTTTCATTTAAATTTGTTTTAAAACTTACCGATACTAGTGCTGCTTCGCGAAGACACATTGAAGTGTGGCTAATTTTTTTATAAATTATCATTTTATTTATTTATCAATATTTCAAAAATATCGATATATGGTTCAATTCCCTATTCAGAAATAAATTGATATCCGAATAATCGATGTTTTATAATTTCGACAAATTAAAAAGAAGGGGCCTTAAAAAAAGTGAGTTATAAAAAAAGCTGACTGGCGTTCTTCATTCCTGCAAAAAGTAAATTTTGAAAAAAGATCCCCTCGACGCTGAGTGGGCACACGAACAAACCCGATATTTTTAGGGTGGGCAAAATGTCATTAGTGACATTTGCCAACCAACAAAATCCCGCTAAACATTTCTCTGAATCTCCACAAACAATTTTGTAAACACCTGTTTCATATTTAGCGGCAAGCATAATTCTTTCCAGCGAATCGAAAATCCTGTTTCAGGCATCAACCACTGCCAAGATCTTAGCGCCTGAAAAATCAATTAGTGGGATTTTGTTGGTTGGCAAAATATCACCATTATTTTAATCCCCTACACGCAATTTTGGGTGAACACTCGGGAGGGCACCCTTAGTTTTAGGGTGAGCCAGTTCCGCTCCCCCTGGTGCTGCTGCAACTAAATTAAAAAACATCAAACTTCAAACATCGATTGTTTAAAAAAAAAATCGATGTATTGGGAATGGATCTAAGGAAAAAAAACAGTAGAGGAAACGTTTGTCCGTATCCCTACACTTTTTCTAAGTAATAAAATTTGACGGCCACCGTACTTGGTTTATTTAGTTCTATGTTTCCACGTCTGATGGTTATCTTTTGCATTGAGTTGATTCCTACAGATGGTGATACTAGGTTTCCATTACATTTTTATTCTTAAAAATGTCTTGAAAGCATATTTTCGCTGTACTGGGAGTTGCTTACGAGTTTTGGCTTTCTGTCCTAACAAGGACGAAATAACCTATCATTGTCTACCTGTGCCCCAGGGAACCCATTACCTTTGGCGCCCCTGTGTACAAATGCACATGCACATAGATGCACTACTTTTTTCGCCTGCCGCAAAAAACTTTATTTCTAGTTAATGGAGTATATCATTATTGTACATATGTGTTTTTATTTAAGAAATCCGTAATATGGTGGGTCAGGGATCATAGAACACATCACAAATATTCTGAAACACATGCTGATCCTCACAATGCTACTAGAGGCTTTTTCTTTGCACATATTGGTTGGCTTTTGACAAGAAAACACCAAGATCTTATGGACAAAGGAAAAACAATTGATGTATCTGATCTTCGAGAAGAAGCAATATTAAGGTATGAGCACTGGCAGTGGCAGTCCCAGTCCCAGAATTTGTCAAAGGAGGGTGCTAAGATTTTTTTATTTGTACAAAACCCAACAGTAGCAAATACTATAAGTGGTGAATCGTGGTTGGAAACATAGAAAATCCCATGCAAGTTTAAGACTGTCTAAATATTTGCTTGGTTGACTTTCGAGCTGAGTTGCAGGGAATTTTTTTTAGAGTTTCTGTGTGGTGAGTGCACATGCGGAGTTTGAACAATTTCGGACAACTCAATCTTAACTTATTTCAATAGGATTGAAGTTGGTTTTTCATTTGTATTCAACGGGTGATGCTTCGGACATTGATTTGACTTGTTAACCTGTAACTTGTCATTGTCAAATGTAATTTGCAAACGGTAGGCTTTTTAATAGTAATTTAACCAACAAGTACATTAATAATGGCGATTAATGATCGAAATATTTTAACGCTTGAGCGTAGCGAACGCGTTAATGTTCGAGATCATTAATCGCATTTTAATGTAAGAGTTGGTTACAATGTTTTTTCGTCGACCGTATTTTTTACTAAAGTGAAGGAAAACAGTTAACAACTTTTATTTTACAATCCAGATTTCACAATTCTACAAATACTAATGACAGCGGACGACGTTTTGGATTGACGTTTTATTATTTTGTTGATTTGATTGCATGGCTGCCTTTAATTTTAATTACCAAAATCGTGCATTTACAGAAAATCATGCATTAATAGGGGTCATTAATGAATGATTTTGGGAACGTTAATATCGGATGTAAATACACGGTCGACGGAAAAAATCTTTAACATGCATTTTACACTGGATTTAACTAATATTTTTAAATAAAATTGATAGAAAAAGAATTATTTTACTTACAATAAAACCTATTAAATAGTATCAAAATCATCAAGAATTGCTAAAAGGGAAGAAAACAAAAAGGGGGGCTTAAAAATATACAATTGTTTATAAAATGTACATTCTTTGGAATATTGTTAATTTTTAATTACCTACATTTTCAAATAATTTGCAATTTGCTGTTAAACAATATTATAAACGATATCCTATATTCTCTACAAAAATTAGAGAGAGAGTTGATATTTGGTAATTCTTTCAGATTGGATTAAAATAAAATTTTTTAACTGCTCTAAATTTTCAAACCTAACACTTTTATAAAGAAATTTTTTTAAAACCCCCAGAGGAAGAAGTAGTTTGGTGAGAGGTCAGAAGACCTAGCTGGCCAATTAATTGTTGAGTTTGGACCGACAACTTGCGACAACCAAGGCATTATTTAGATATTCGCGTACCACAAGCGAATTGTGGCTCGGGCAACCATCCATTTGGAACCAATTCTCCTAATTTTCATTAGCGACTTTCTTCAGTGCGGGTCCAATTGATCAGGGCCCGCTCTAGCAATAACGCCGCCCTGGGCAAAACAAGAAATTGCCGCCTTTTTCATCCCTTCTTCGTTTTATACCTACCACAACAGCAAATTGTCTGTCTATTCCTCGCCGCTCGCCGGCTTGCCCTTTGCTGCGACGCCGCCATGACCAAAAAAAGTACCGGTGCCGGTGACGACGTTGTTCGGCTTGCTTTGTCGCGGAATTGCTTGATATTATTATAATATTAAGAAGAAAAGGGATCGGTCGAAATTGTCACTGTTTTAAAAATAAAACAGCAAAACAAAGGAAATTAAATTTGTTAACTGGAAATTGGGATGATTCAAACTTTATATATATACCTAGGAACGTAGGTAGGTAAAACGAGGATTTATGGTGTTTTTTTAGATTTTTCATGCCGCTCTTCCAACTTGCCGCCCTGGGCAGGGGCCCAGGTTGCCGCTCCCTAGATCGGGCCCTGGTGCTGATATTTGTATTTTCTTCAAAGTGAAGTAAAATATTATGATCTCTATCATTATTTTCTTCAGCTCTCTCACGATTCTGTGCTGTGCATTTGCAGTTGTTTATTACAGTGTATTTCGCCTCAAACTTAGTAATAACTTTTTGTATTTCCGACTTGGTAGGAATGGGTCTATCAGGGAAATAAAAGGAACCATATATATCAGATGCAATACTTAAGCTTTTCCTTGCATAGTACCATTTTATCATAGTGACGTTTTCTACTATTGTGTAACTCATAATAAGTACCTAGGTAAAAAATGATTACTAAAAAAATCTAATATTTTCAAATCACTTTTGACAAGTCCAATCAATGCTGGTATCCGCAGCATCACCTGAATTGAATTCCATGAAAAAGCAACCGAAATTCTATTCAAATAAGTTAAGATCTGGTTGTCTAAAATTGTCCAAACTCTGCGTGTGCATTTACCACATAAAGACCCTAAAAAGTATCCCTATAGCCCCGCTCTAAAGTCAACAGTAAAGCAAATATTTGTATAGTCTAAAACTTGCAAGGAATTTCTAACCACGATGCACCACTCGGTATACTTCTTATTAATAAATTTGAAACAAGCAGGGGCGGTTCTAGACCCAAAATATTGGGGGAGCACCACATTGGCGTAGCCAGAAAATATGCTCGGGTGGGAAGGGGGGGGGGAGGCTGGTTGGGCGTAAGTAGGACATTTTTTTTCTGAAGAGAGGGATAGTCGGGACTATATGTATTCCATGGTATTGTACCTAGCGAAGAAGGCAGAAAAGCGCCGCATTTCGAAAATTAAATTATTACCTCTCCCCCTTGCTAGGTTGGATTAAATTTCTTTTTAATGTTTTTTTTTATGTTCCTAGCTGGCTCTTTATAAAAAAAAACGTATTTTATAATTGTAAAAAATATGAATATTGGTGTCAATTCAAAATTTTAACATAAGACGTATGTATGACTCTAACTAGCGTTTTCCGGGATCGGTTTTTCATGATTAAAAAAAAAGTAAATATCGCTCACCACACCAAAATTGATTTTTTTTTCAGAAATCATGTATTTCAGGAGCGTAGATCTAAGAGCAGTTTTTGGTGCAAATGCTTAGATTTGGAAATACTCCTTCTTAAGTGCCGTATATTTTATATTCCTAATAAAGCATTCTCATTTCATCCCGCACTATTTTTTTTATTATAAATTATCACACTTCTTCCATAAAAAATGTTTCAATTGAACCTTAATTTTTCTCTTAAGAAATAAATACCTAATTGTTTTTGTTGTAAAAATATTTAATTGTATTGGGTTATATTTTTGTTGATTTATAATAGCTCTAAAAAAGGAAAAACGAAACAGACAAGTATATAATAGAAAAATTCTATAAAATATTATTCTTTTTACTCGTTTTCCTTTAAAATTGCATCAAAAATCAATAACTAAAACGATATGCGTGTGAAACCCTAATCTCTAGATAAAACAGGACTTTTAGAAGGAAAAGTTTAAAAGCTAAACGTTTCCTACAAGACCTGTGTAATCTAAGCCAAGAATACATTATTTAAAGATTTAAATTAAGAGTCCATGCGTAAGTTGAAAATGCAGCCCGGCAGCCCCCCCCCCCCCCCCCCCTTAAATACGCCAATGGGCGCAGCCACAATTTTTGGTAGCCTTCGCAAGCAAATAACGCCACAGCCTCAAATTTTTTAGGATCATGCTCAAATTGTATCAAATTATATAAATAATAAAGCACCCGGATTTTTTTTTATCAGTGGCATAAATTTTATAGTTTTTTTCAGAAATATTGGGGGTCCTAGGCCCCCCCAGGCCCCCCGTAGAACCGCCCCTGGAAACAAGGGTTATATTAAAATAATGAGTGCCACCTAAAAACAACAATCTCTTGCTTTATTAGTCATGGTTCATGGCAGGAGGGGGGGGGGGGTTAAAACCCCCAAAGCTTCCCCCTTGGGACTACCATTGAGCACTTGGGACATATTTTTTTGAGCCACTCTGAATAAAGTAAAATACTTTTAAAATATAATAAAATATGCCGTTTAATATTTTTGATAAGTTCTTCGATAAAGAAATAATCTTCCATCTCCTCTTCGATGGCTAACCTAGTATACAATATTATTTATGATGGGATGTTTCTTAACCTATGTATTTATTTTTTTCTGGTGATTCTTGGGTATATTAGGTTACTCCAATAAAAACTCATTATTATGTTACAACGTTTCGTACTGCTGTATCGTACTTTTTCAAGTCTTTATTAAAACATCTTGGAGTTTTTGTTTTATGGTAAGAAATGAAAACATAGTTCATAATCAAAGGTGCCTGATTAGTAAATTAAAAATTAAAGTAACCGAGTCAGTATGATTGTGAGAAAATTATTTCTGCCAATGTCATGTATGTCACAGTCAAATTTGCTGCTTAGTTAATTATTATTAAACTTCTTTGTGCAGAGTATTGAAATTCACCTTTTAAAAAACTTTTAGGGTAGAAAAAGGTATAATGCTGTTGTTGGGGACAACTTGTCTCTGTTATTAATTTTTTGCAATCTGAATAAGGGTATTTTTTTCCTTATTTTAACATTCAACTATTTTATACTTAAAAACACAGTGACAGTGTTACCTTAGACCAATTTCACTGCTGCCCACCCTTTCAAAGATTGTTAAAACGTTAGTAAAGAAACGTCTTCAGAGTTTTCTGTATAGGTATAATTTGCTCTCTGATGAACAGTTTGGTTTTAGGGAGGCTAGGAACACCAGTGATGCTATTTTTTCTTTTTTGGACAAGCTATATTTGGGACTTAATAAACGTGACGTTGCCGCAGCGGTGACTTTTCGAAGGCTTTTGATTGCGTTAATCACAGAACATTGCTGTGAAAGCTTGAGAAGTATGGTATCAGGGGGAGCTCACTGGCGTGGTTTGAGTCATACTTGGGTGGTCGCCTCCAGAGGGTTAACTTTAAGAATGCGTTCTCGGAGTAGCGAACAATTTCATATGGCGTACCGCAGGGCTCTGTTTTGGGGCCACTGCTTTTTTTGATTTACATTAACGATCTTACTAAAGTTAATATCAAGGGTTTTCTCACGTTGTTCGCTGATAACGCCACAGTTTTATGGATGGACAGGGACACTGAACAATTAGAATTAAATATTTCTGAAGATCTACAGAAGATTAAGGATTGGACAGATGCAAATGGATTGTCCTTTAATATTTCTAAAACATATATCATACAGTTTAAATGTCACTTTAATAACATTTCCATAGCAGGACAACCCATTGCAGAGCAAAGCGGAACTAAATTTTTGGGGCTGTATATCGATAATAAACTTAAGTTTGATTCGCACGTCTTACAACTTAGGAAGAAAGTTGCTTCAGGCTGTTTTGCCATACAGTTATTGCCGACGGGCTGGATGGATCCATAGTTCGGAATGCATATTTAGCGTTGATAGAGTCCCGCTTGCGTTATGACATTTCATTTTGGGGTAGTTGCTCTCAGTATTTGTTTAATTATATATTTATTTTACAGAAGAGAGCTTTGCGGTATATGTTCAGGATTGGATTTAGAGGCTCGTGTAGGCCATTTTTTGTTAAAAATAGAATTTTAACTTTGATGTATTTGTTTTTGTTAGAGTCATCCTGTGTGGTCTATAGAAAGCATAGGGAACAATTGGGAGCGGCCTCGGCATACAATACGCGTCAAGCGTTTAATCTTAATTTACCTATACCTACATCTACTCAGGTATATAAGAGTATTGTTTATCAGAGTAAAATAATCTTTAACCACCTCCCAAACTTAAGAATATTGTTATAACTAAAGCCTACTATACACTGGGCGAATTTTTTGATGACACTATTGACCTTTAGGCACTGGATAGATATAGTATTATTTATTTTACAGCATAAAATTTTCCTTTTGTACTTCTTAGTGTTGATTTTATACTACTTGTTTGACCCTATGTTTATTTAGTGTTGATTTTATATTATTTGTTTAACTCTAGGTTAACTAATGACAAGTTTTTTTGAACTATATGTAGTACGTCCCTTAACCGTAGTTTCTATTTAATTTTTTTTTAAATTTTAGAATATAAGAGTATTACTTATTGTAAAACTTTTTTTAGCTTTGTCAACGAGACATTGTCTTAGACAATAAAGCTTTTTTGATTTGATTTGATTTGAAACAGAGTTCATAATATATTATATTCAGATTTATGTGCTGTTATTTTTAGATTTCAACATAAATATTATTTGATTCTGATGCTGACTATCTGTTTTCTGATCCCAACCGTAATACCGATGTACTTATGGAATGAAACGCTTCTGAATGCATTTATGGCAAATATCTTCAGATGGGTCTTGGAACTAAACCTTACATTCTTAGTTAACTCCGCTGCCCATTTATGGGGTTCAAATAGGCCTTATGACAAGTAAGTTCTATGTGGCTTTTCGGCACATTCGTTGCGTCAAGGACAATATTTTGAATTAAACTTTATAAAATTAGGAAAGTTTACTTAAACATTATATTTATAACGTAGCCGTGATATTATTTATTGATGCTAAAAATAACGGGACAGGCGATATTTTCTAAAAAGGAATAAATAGAGAAAGTCTTTATAACATTTACCATAAATTATAGTCTATTTCAGAATGGTGTAGACTGTAGAGTAATACAAGCTCATTAGGAATGCAAAGGGACTACAGAGTGACCCAACTAATATTTAAGCCATCTTTATAATTTGGCATGGATTTCATTGCAAAATTCTTTATTTTCAAGTGCAGATAGTACCACCCGGGTCAATTTATGGGTTTTGCCTATTGTTATCCATTCACAAACACTGAAAATAGTGTGACAAAGGCGAGCATTATGTACATAGTATTAGGTACACTTTTTGTTTATTCAACATAAAAAAATACAATATAAAAAAGTATAACATTCTTCGTCATCTGAGGAACCGTCATCTCCTGGTCAAGATCCCACATTTTATCCTCTTCTTTAATGACATGATGAACTGCTTTTCGCCAGTTCTCGGGTGTCACTTCCTTAATGGCTTGATCAAACAGTAGCTTAACCTCTTGCATTTTGAATGTCGTGTTGTATCTTGCTCAAATCCTTTCACTTGCGTCCATATAAGTTCTATAGGATTTAGTTCGCAATGATATGGCGGTGTGCGCAGCACAATTACACTATGTCTTTCAGCTAAATTTTCCACGGCATATTTCATGAAACGATGTTTGTGTAAATTAGCTATAGCTAATAGTTCCTTCTTTGTGAAATTATCTTCTAATTCAATACTTTTGGTGGTTAACTAGCCGATAATTTCTTGTTTTCTCCAAGATAAAGTTGAAGTCTTCTCTGTGCGTCGTGTCGTTTAGTTTTTAAATAGCTTGTGTTATCCATAACTGCTACTGAATCTGCTGGAAGATATTTTATCATTTCACTAAAATAGTGCTGAAAAACATTCTAATTCATGTCCTCGTAGTAATCTCCCGAATTGAATTACGCAATTACTTGAAATTTTAATATTACAAATAATACTATTTTATCTTAATACCCGTTAACCTAATTCTCTAACATTTTTGGTTAAATATCATAAATAATTTAATGCACACAGTTTACATGCGCCTAATGCGGACACCGAAATTGAGCCGAACTGGACGGAATTTCCCATTTTCTAAAATTGGCTATAAATATTCAACTAGATTCCTCATGATGAGTTCGTGGATAAAATCACTGAGTTTATGAGCAAAATGTTACGCTAGAATAATACACTGTTGCCACAGATTCTTCCATTATGGATTTTAAATCGCAGGACAATATAAGCTCAAGCGCAAAGTTTTAATTTAGTTTTTAAATAGAAGTCGAAAGGTTTATCAAATAAACTCGCGTATAGTAGTAAATTTTCTACGTTTTCATAATAAACTGCGTTTATTTCTTCCACGTGCCTTCCATACTGACTTCCAACTCTGATTGATTTTTATCTTAAGTTGTGGAAGCCAATATTGTTTAACTGTATAGGATGAATCAACGGATTATTGGGTTCTTTGTCTCACTAATGCACTAAGAAATAAAAGAATCTAAACCGTTTACCCAACAACCAATAAATGAATAATTTTTCCCGATTTTGACAACAATAAAAAGCCGTTCGGTCTAGCTTAGATTTGATAAATTTTTCTCATCTTGCGTTACATCTTGCATCGAGAGCCGTCGGTCTAGCCAAGTTTTGATAAACTTTTCTCATCTCGCGTTACATCTTGCATCGAGAGCCGTCGGTCTAGCCAAGTTTTGATAAACTTTTCTCATCTCGCGTTACATCTTGCATCGAGAGCCGTCGGTCTAGCCAAGTTTTGATAAACTTTTCTCATCTTGCGTTACATCTTGCATCGAGAGCCGTCGGTCTAGCCAAGCTTTGATAAATTTTTTTCATCTTGCGTTACATCTTGCATCGAGAGCCGTCGGTCTAGCCAAGCTTTAATAAATTTTTCTTATCTTGCGTTACATCTTGCATCGAGAGCCGTCGGTCTAGCCAAGCTTTGATAGCTTTTTCTAATCTTGAGTTGAATCTTGCATCGAAAGCCCCTAAAAACCCTAAAAACTTGGGTGCCCACCCAAAAAGGATGAGTGGTATTATAGAAGGATGTAATATAGTAATAAGACAAAGATGATGACCTATATTTTAGACATCAGTTTGGACAAGAGGGGAGTTTTTTTACCCCGCTTATGGCGCTTAGAGCGTGAGGGAGGCGGCGACTATTTTTTTAGAAGTGATTTTTGATTTGGGTAGTGCCCATCCTACAATCATCGGGCCCACTTGTGCCCACCCATCCCAAAAATCCTGGCGCCGCCACTGCTGTATATCATAAACAATAATAATTTTTTGCAGAGATATCTACCCAACGGAAAACCCTATGTTATCCCTATTCACCTTTGGCGAAGGCTGGCACAACTTCCACCACACTTTCCCCTGGGATTACAGGGCATCTGAATTCAGTAAGTACAACGGAACTCTTCAATTGATCAACTTTTTCGCGAAGATTGGATGGGCCTACGATCTTAGAACAGCGTCAGATGAAATGATCAAGTCTAGAGTGAACCGCACAGGGGATGGTACTCGCGAGTGGTTGCTTTTAAAAGAGAAAGGCTACTGATTTCAGAAGAAGCTTCTAATTATGATTAATAATATTTAGTAGAATTTAGTGTCCGTAATAATAAAAAACAAAGCTAAGTTAGCGGCACGCGGACAGAGTAGTGCATCTGTTTTTGTATACAAGTACACATGAACGCCAAAATAATGGGTTTCCTGGGGCACAGGTAGACAATGACGGCCATTTCGTCCTTATTAGGTCTCTACGAAAAGTCATAACCTGGTAGCAACTTTAGAAGAATATTGGTTTCCGTAGAGTCCTAATAAGCACGACAAGGCCGTTATTATTTCACCTGTCTCCCTGGGAACTCATTCTTTTGGCGTGTACTTTAATGCAAAAGGCAGGTGCACCACTTTGTCCGCTTGTCGATAACTTGTCTTTCTATTAATAATATTATAAGGTGTCATTTACTATAGTAAACATTATTAAAATAATACAACAATTCTAAAACCATTGTTTGTTTTAATTTATTAATATTTGAAAACGTACCACATATTTCAGTCCTATAAAATACGATTCTCATTCTCCCCTCTACGAAACTATAATTTTCTCTTTTAAATGGGCAAGCGAGAGCGAAAGTAAAACAAACCCTATTTTCTTCTGTGAGTAAAACATGCTAGGTATGAAAAACGACTATTTAATTTAGCCGGCGGAGGCCTCGTCTGTACTGACTGATTAATATAAATTATTTTGATGATCCTCCTTGCGCCATCTATGAATTTAACTTAGCAGATTGAGTAGAACTGGTCATATGACGTTCTTTATATGTCGATATTCAAAGCTAAAATGCTTGTTTTTTTTTCATAATTATTTATTGTTCTTATTATTCCTAATCATTTCATATTATTTTTTCAAAATGTGTTTACTCATTTATCAATGCTGACAACTTTTTGATGTAAAAATATATTTTTTTATAAGCAGAACGTGTTTTATTTTTAATATTTCCTAATTATAACAATAAAAATAATAATAAGCCAAAAAAATGTTGGGGTACATTTGGACCCCACTCGGTATTTAATGACCACGGGTTTATGAAGGTTAAACAAAATGTAGATTCATCAGAAAACAAAACGTGGTTGACAAAGTGTGAATGACATTTTTATTTAATTTATCCATAATAACGTACAACTCAATTCGGCGATTAAAATTGTCTTTATTCAATTGAATTTAATATGGTTTGAATTTTTTCCATTTGGTAATTGTTTGAATGAAACATCGATTCATTTAAAGCCCACTGTTGTGTCGAATTTATTGTATTTTCTACTACATCTATCATTACTAAAGCTAAAACATTCGTATTCGAACCATAGGTGTACCAATTTTTACCTAATTATCTAAAGTAAAAATACAAAATAAAAAGTTCTACTTCTTGACATCTTCCATAAAAAATATATTAATAATTTATAATAAAAAAAAATAGTGCGGGAAGAAACGAAAATGCTTTATGATGAATATACAAAACGGCACTTAAGAAGGAATATTTCAAAACCTAAGCATTTTCACCAAAAACTGCTGTTAGATCTATGCTCCTAAAATATAATAATTTCTGAAAAAATCATCAATTTTGGCATGGTGAGCGATATTTACTTTATTTTTAATCATGAAAAACCGAGCCCGAAAAACGCTGGTTGATTTATGGAGAATGTGATAGTCAAGATGTCAAGAACATGTGACACATTTGCCATTCGATATCCGCAAAAACAAAAGCCATCACAATTTGCTTATTAATAACGTTCAAATGGTAAGTAAGTGACAGCTTCATAGTCATGCATACCCCCTACGTTAAAATTAATTTTAGATTGTCACCAATATCTATTCATATTTTCACAAATATAAAAATTGTTTTTTTTTTAATGAAGAGCCAGCTAGGAATATCAAAAAAAAAGTAAAAAAAAACATTTACAAAAACAAATTTAATCCAACTATGTAGAGGGGAAAAGGTAATTATTTAAAATTTGATAGCAGTTAGGTGAATTTTAAACGAACTTTGGCCGAGGCCCCGAAAATTTTTCACCTGTGGCGCTTTTCCGCCTTCTTCGCTAGGTACAATGTCATGAAATTCATGTAGTCCCGACTGTTGCTCTCTCCAGAAAAAAATGTGCTACTTACGCCCACTGAGCCCCCCCTGAGCATATTTTCTGGCTACGCCACTGTATGTTTGTCATCCTTGCCCACCGGCGCTGCTCCGACGCTTTGCTATTTCAACTGCATCATCAACCAACTATTGTTTGCTTGCAATTTACTTTTAATACGTAAAATTAAAGTTCAAAGAAATTACAAAGATTGTTAAAAGTTTATCAATATCAATGACAGGACCTATAAATATAGCTATTAATATACCGAGATTATTATGCGATTTATAATTGTCGAGGACATTACTAGGTGACGAGGCAACAGCCGAGTCACCCGCAATGTCCGAGACGGTATTAAATCGCCAATAATCGAGTTGTATTCAAAGCTTTATCGTATCATTGACAACGGCGATGCGAAAATAAAAACTAGGTTTTATGTCATTTCATTTTGGCATTTCAAAAAGTCATCATTAAAATCATGCAAGATTTTGATATTCCTGACGATATATTAGCTGCAGCCAACATTATAAGGTTGAACTTGCTTCCGGACAAATCTAAAATCCATTATGAAAAAGAATATCGGCAGTTTTTTGAGTGGCCAAACAAAGTACATGTTCAAGGTGCAGAAGAAACGTATTGCTGGCGTATTTCGCAAAACTCTCTGAAGAATACTCTGCTTCATCCTTATGGCGGAAATATGTTACGAGCGACTTTGGAACTGAAGGAAAGAGTGAAAATCGACAAATACGGCGCCTTAATACGTTCTATCAAGAAGAAAAATGTTGGATATAGAGCAAAAAAATCAAAAGTATTTACAAGAGAACAAGTCAACGAATTTGTGTGTTCTGCCTCAGACGAGAAGTTTTTAATGATGAAAGTGGCTTTTTTAATTGGAATTGGAGGAGCCTGTCAAACTAATGAATTAGCGAAGATGACCACGAAAGATGTTGACGTTTTAGAGGACAAGCTGATTGTTACTATTCCCGACTCAAAAACCCACAAAAAACGTATTTTCGCTGTGATATTTGACGGCGAAGTCAATCCTGTGCTTTTATTTAAAAAGTACGCAATGTTAAGGCCAGACCATGTCACTCACCAAAGATTGTTTGTATCATATAGAAAAGGGAAATGTTCGGTACAGCCCTGCGGCATTCACTTCTTCTATAAAATACCTCAAAAAATAGCTAAGTATCTCTCACTTGAAAATCCTAATTTGTATACTGGTCACTGCGTTAGAAGATCTTCGGAAAATTTTCTTGTTAATGCTGGAGGAGATATATTAGACCTACAAGAACTTGGTGGATGGGAATCGGCGAAGGTTGCTAGAGGGTATTTAGAAGAAAGTGTGACCAAGAAAGTTTCCATTGCTCGCAAAATTTAAATCGGCGATGTTTCCGGCAGTGGATTAAGCACTGGGGAACCGCACGAAATCGAAAGGAGTGCTTGCTCGGTCATTAATCAGTCTTCAGAGGGCATACCTAGGATCGTGGACGTTAAAGAAAAAGGTGTATCCATCAAATTTGAAAACTGTTAAAATATTGTTTTACATGTTGATGAAAAATAGTTCTAATATTATTTGGTAACTAACGTATTAAATTATGGTAACTAATGTATTATGAGTAACTAAGGTTTTATGTAGGTTTCAGTACGTTTATGATGTTAATAACTGGCACTTAAGATATCATATAAAAATGACTTAATCTTCAATGATACGATAAAATGATTAATCATAGACCGACCTAATTTTGTATTTATTTGCTAGTTGTAACTAACGAAGACAAATAGAGAAAGGAGGCAAACAAACTTGTTAATTGGCCGAAGCAAAGACATGTCAAAAGCAAGTGGCGTTATCATCGTCTCTGGCGAGAACATTGAGTCAAAAAGCGGGACTTTAAAATGCCTACAGTTTTGTGATTGCCTTCGTTGGCACTATTTTAAAGTAATATTTAAGTCATAAAACTATTCAATATCCCACTAGTTGGTTTTATAAGTAATAAAACCCAAATAGTAAAATTCTGAATACCTATACTTTTTGGCTTCAAATATCACTTTTTTCATTTATCACTGTTTCCTTCCTGTTTTGTAAGCATATTAATTTTATTTTAAATAGGTATGGTTATGATTTTTTAAATAATTTTCGCAAAAAATGTCAGTTCCGATCATTTCCGAATTTCAACGAGGATTTTAGTGGGTAAAGTAAAGAAGGGTTGTCAACCAAAAGTCAATAAAAATATGATTAAAAAAACTACACTAAACCGTATTCCGGCTGTTCCATGCCAAAACACAGTAAGTGGAAAATAGTAAAAGATCTCAAGTAAAAACAATTTTAATGTTTTTGTTCGACATCACTAACCTTATACAGGGTGTCCCATATAAAGATGCACTCTACAGGGATCTTGTAAACTATATAAGATAGAGATGGTTTAATTAGGAAAAAGTTGCGCCCTATCAAATTCTGCAAGATTGTGTTTCTAAATCTAAAAAACTCCGAATCCTTCTGAAGATATTTCCACAAAACCGAATTTTCGCGATTTTGTTTTTGTTTTCTATTTGGGAAATATGTTAAAATAAACTTTACATTCTCATTAAAATTCTTTCTCCTCTACAAGTTCGTCTAATTAGATTCTTAATCCGACGTTTCGGTTTTTTCTAAATCGTCATCAACTTTGCTTTTTTAAATAGTCGGAAAATTTTATTTTAAAACATATTTCTAAATTCCCCCTCTTCTTTATATTTTAATGACATATCACACCTAGCATTAATCATACGTTTTGGACTTAAAAATCTATCATCAATAAGAATATGTAAGTGAAAATTATTTAATTGGACAGCAACTGATGTGAACTGCAACACAGCAAGTGATAAGGTCACGTACGATTTAATTAAGGTTTTGAATTATTTAAAGTACAAAAACACAGTAAATACAAGAAACCGTGTTTTGGTATTTATTAAAGACGATATTATGTTTTGGAATGGAAAGTCTGTCACAATGATGTAGATACCGTAAAACGGGGTTACTTTGCACCGCTCCTTGCACAATTTCTTTTTATTGAAAGATAAAAATATCTTAATACTAATATAACTTTTTTTTTTGATTTTCGGTGGATATCATTAAGCTCATTAACTAAGTCTCATTATATTTTTAAGTTGATTCATTGCAAGATTAGGACAAAAAATCGAATTACATCCTGGTGCAAAGTATACCACGGAAAGGGTATACTTTGCACCACTTTATTTTAAACTAGTTTTACCGTTTTATCTACAATTAAAGCAAAATAACCGCATACGAGTCATACTTTGCACCATTTCAGATAATGTGCAAAGTGGGGCTTCTTTGCACCAGCTGTGTGGTGCAAAGTATTCCCAATTTTATATGGAAACTACCAATGTAACCAAAAAAAAATAGAAAAACCTAAATATGTATTTTATTGACCTATTTTATTACCTGCATCTCTAAACTAATAATTGTACATGCAATTGAACGGATACTTACCAATATTTATCAGCTCAGGCTTTGTCGACAAGAAGATTTTGCACAGCTTTAAAACGTGACAATTTAGAGGTTATACATTATGACGAGAAATGATTAACAAATGACGGAATGCGGGAGTGTTTAATCTCTTTTGATGATATATTGCAGTGTTCTTTCTCTGCACATGACAATAGTAGGGTCTCAAATTAAGATGAGTGCTACCAAAAATAATATTTTACATCGTTGGTGCAAAGTTACCGTACTGAGTGCAAAGTAACCCCGTTTTACGGTACTATATTTTGAGCACTTAATATCTCTGAAAAAAAGGACGGGAATCGTCTCGAATGAATCTAAAATGGAGCGTTGAAACACGGTAAGTGCATTTGTACATACAGGTCATTTGTGAATAAAATGTTAGTTACTGTGTTCGGGCATAAGGCAATCGATTCGCTCCATGATGGTGCCAATTTTCTGAACTTGTCAGCTATCTGTTGTTTTATACCGTTGGTTGTGACGAACATCCAGCCAGTAATTGGAAGGACTTTGCATCAATATTTTAATTTATATTCACGAGATTACATTTTCGTTTTGGGACCATTGTTTAATCGAGGTGCATATCTAAGTTCGGGTTATGGTCACCACCTTCGTGAATAGGTATCTAATTTTAACTACAATAATTAACTGTGAAGTACAATTAGGATTAATTCATCATTTCTAATAAACGAGCAAAATTCATACCTCTCTTTATTTGGTTTATTCCATTTTGTCAGGGAAAGTGGGGTCTAAACGTGATATTGAAAGCAGAGGGAGGGGCATACAATTTTGTGTTACGCTGATGTCCCCAATCAATTTTATTATTTTTTATTTCTGATCTTTTACTTTAAAATTTTCACTTATAATACCACTAGAGGTCAAAAAATTTCCGGATTTATTTTGGCCTCGTGTGGTATTCGGTAAGAAAATTCCAAACCAAATTTTGTTTAAATAAGTAAAATTTATTTTTCGATTTCCAACAACATCAATTTTCGTCTTCATCAAGTACCAGCAAAAAATAGAAGGTTTGGTTGACTTAATTATTTAATTACCATGGCAACTAAGTGAAACCCTAACCTAAAAATTATTATAGTTTTTAAGATGTCAAGCGGCACGACGTAAAAAAATGTTTCGCTTCGGTCAAGAAAGCAAAGAAAATATTCGCTAGGAGATTAAGCAGTTGACACCCGCGAATTTCTGCTGATTGTAGTAGCTCAAAAGTGCCATTTTAGGATCTAAAATATTATATTTATAGTTACTTGGGCTTACTACTACTACTAGTGGTAGAAAATTTCTCGGAACGCTGCAACAGATTTAGAGCGCGTCTCAGTTTTGGCAGCAATTTAGACGTTTAAATTGTTGATTTCTACTCGCAGCGTCAGCAAGGGTCAATCGTTGGAGGCTGTGATCATCGTATTTTGACAGTTCAAAACATCAGAAAAACTCGCGTTTTGTTGTAATAAAAAATATTGTGCAGCCAGTAAAACCAACAAAATTTGTTGTTTTAAAAATAAATCTGTTTGAAAATCATACTATATGCAAAATATGCGTGAAATTGTCTGATGTAATGAACAATCATCGTGCGATGACTTATTTACCCGCATTAATAGAGGATTATGGCTCCTACTTGAAGAAAGAAATTTTGTTTCAAATTGTTCACGAATATTTGCATCTAAACTAGTCAAAATTCAAAGTGTTAAATGGAAAAAAGGTGAATAGAATAGTGTCTAAATAATATGTATATTTCATTAGACATAGACATTTAATTTATATCATTCCAAGGCCTGCATTTTCGCCATTAAGAAGAAAGGAGGTGTCCAAAGAATATAGAAAACATCTTAGCTTTATAATTGAAATGTATCAAAAATATCATGTAAATAAATAAGAACCAAATCTTCAAAAGTCATTATAAACGTCAAAAAATGTCCAGTATAGTATAATTCGCTGTTGGGTACCAACGAGGAAACAATTTCCACCAAAATTTATTCGTTGCCATGATAATCGGTCAAAAATACACGTTTTGATTGGTTAAAAATTACAGGTGTGGAATTTTCAGACAAATACACTTTACCAATCCATGACAAATGATACTTTTTCCCAAATATTAAGTCTGTAGTAAAGAGGTAAAGTATACTAAGTCACAAACAAACCTTCGTGATCGTTAATGACAAAAAGTACCAACCTTTTCCTGGATCCCCTTTAATTTCATTAGGCATTGTCGCCGGCTTAATTTTTTTTAGGTAATGACTCTGTATAACAACACGGGAGGGTATAGGTCAAATTTAATTACGCACATTTTGCTGTCATTATTATGTTTATTTCAAAAACTAAGTGTCACTGCCGGGTAATTATGAATTTGCGCAAAATTCATAATTTCACACTATACCGGGTGGCCTAATAGTGCGAGGAACTAAAATATCCCCGTTATGGTTAAAGATATTAAAACATGTTAAATTGAGCAATTGTATAAGACATTCTAAAATTATTTTAAATTCATCAGGAGGTTTAATAATAATTAAGATCCACGACAAAATTCATTTCTTTTTAAATTGAACGCCCTATATATTATGGTATTTATAAATTGTACTAAGAATTCTACACCTACTGTGTGTAGTACCCCACATATCTATGTACGATTGTTTTTCAAATATTAATATTTAAAAAACTAGTACAGTGTGAGTCAATGATAAAGTAAAGTTAATTTTTGCCTTTATCTTAAGAATTATTTAAAAAATTGAAATACAAAAGTTGTAGAGACCATTGAGGTGCACATTTTAAAATTATACTGGAGTATACGGGGTGGCCCAAAAGAAACGTGGCGAATATAACTTGGATTTTTTAAAAAGATATTGTATTATTTTCTGATTTCCCACAAAATTCTATCCTTATTTTGTAAATGTTATATGTCTAAAATTAATACTGGTTGAGATATTGACGTTTAAAATAGGGCATTTTCAGACTTTGACAGGCTCTAACATTGGAACGGTTCATCTTAGAGAAAAATTACCTTATCTAATAATAAATATGATTAAATATAAAATTTTTTGATACCTCTAACCTCTAACAACAACATCTGTTGTGGTTGTATGTAGGCAGATTATTCCGAAAATTTTATATCTGTTTATTTTAGCCGATCGATGTTTGCATCTTGACATGTTGCTATGAGAAGAACCTACTTTTTTCGGAAATCACCCTACTATAAACTCATTTCACTAGAGCACAGAAAAATTAAAAAAGTGGCCATACAAGTATTTTATTGCGTTTTATAATGTGACATATTGGAATTTATATTGAATGGGGGGTTCTTTAATCTTGTAATAGTAACGTAGTACTATGTTAGGTATATTAGTACCTAGTAGACAACACAATTATTGAATTTACAAGAAATAAACTAGGTTTAACATTTATTTTCATTGTTGTAATAATATTGCTCTGGGGAACAGCAAAATCTTACTTATTTTATTATACAACAATCTTTGTGGTAAAAATCTCAGTTTCTTCAGGTTTTATAGACCCATGCTCAGGGCCGCGTTAAGCCAAATTGGTACCCTAGGCACATTTTTTTGCCGCCCTCCTCTCACTAATAAAAATTCCTCGAAAAATTCAAGTACATACAACATATTTTTATTTTAAAAGAACTTTTTAACACTGATTAGTGGTAATAAAAACATACAAAAACAAATAATAATTTTAAATTAAAAATTGAAAGTAAACAAATCAGCCCGATCAGTGTACTAATGCAAGAAGCGTATTTAATTTTAATTTTTTACATTTTCTGATAGTATTTTCATTAATAATTTTGCCGCCCTCCATCAACCTGCCGCCCTAGGAGCTGCGTTTCTTGCCTAATTAAGGCATTTTTACATTGGGTGCAAGTGCAAGAAAAAATTGCCTGAAAGCATGCGCTTTGTCGACGTTTTAAACAGCTGATGCAGGTTTTAAATGGAAAAAGTGCATCAGCTGATTAAAACGTCGTCGAAGCGCATGCTTCCAGGCCATTTTTCTTGCAATTGCACCCAATGTAAAAAGGCCTTTAAAGGATAAATCGGCCCTGCCCATGCTATTTATGATAATTACCTTCCTTCTCTTAATGTATGGAAAAATTCGACCATTAACCCGTAACCCGTATCATAGGGTCTGGGAGACACTTGTCAACAAATACCGCTCAGCCGCTCCCCAACTTGTTCTTATATCATTCTGCCCTTCCATCTGCTTTTAAGTAGGACAGACAGCAATCTGCTTGAAGATTTTGAGCGATATAGGTGAACATATGCGTAAGTTATTTCGGTTTAAAGTACGGAAGTGTCTGTGAGACCCCTTTATACGGGTTAATCAACTTAAAAAAAAAACGTATATAATGGATTCTGCTCCGGGGCCTTCCAAACGTGTTCGGTATGGTGACAAACAGTTTGAAGAGACTGTGTTCCTAAAGACTTAAACGTAAAACCCAGTACTTATGTGTTAAGTGTAAAAACCCAATATGTTTAGAGTGCACCTTTCCTATGTAAAGAGTGTAAAAATTATCTCTAAAATAAAGCTTGTTGTTTTTGTAGTTCTTGATAAAAATGTAAGAATATTTTTTTAATATACTGTTGTTCATTTAGTTTCTTTACAGATAAAACTTGTTTGGTATGTTAATTTTACATTTTGAAAAAAAAACAAGTACATTTTAAAAATGTACTACTTTTTACTTTTTAAAAATTAAATAAATATTTTCGTGAAAATATGACTCTATTTCTTAAAATTTTTACATGTGCTAACCCTTAATACATGTATATTCTGACCATTTTCAGACAGCTGTCTCACAGACCCCACGGTACGACTTATGTCCTAAAAGTGACTCTGTACGGGTTACGGGTTAAATGAGAAATAGCTGGATTTATTATACCAGATGTATTTTATAAGGGGATTAAATACATATAACATAAATCCTAAATTGTTAGTTTTTTGTAGGTCAAAAAGCCCGATTTTTACAAATATAAAAAGTGTTCGGGCCTTTACTTGATTAAGATCCCAAGCGTTGTTCCTACACAAAGCTCGTCGTCAGAACAACATGACAGTTATTTTGGTAAAACACTATTTATGTAATTTTTGAAATTTTCGGTAAACTGGACATTTTACCTTTACTTCACTTTATACCATCAGCCCACCCTGGTGCCCCCCCCCCCCCCCCCAAATTGATGGATCCGGTTTTGTAAGGGACTTGGCTGTAAAAGTTTTGATAAGTGATTGTATGAGAGAACGGTGACCTTCTTCTTTTTTAGACATCACTTAGAACAAGAGGGAGGTTTTGTGCGTCGGGAGGCGCGACCTTTTTTTCTTTTGGTAGTCACTTTTATTTTGGGTAGTGCCCACTCAAAAATCACCGAGCCCATTTGTGCCCCCCATCCCAAGAATCCTGGCGCCGCGACTGTATACCATGCATTTTTAAATAGATTCAGTTATAATAATTTAGTAATATAGAATACTTACCTATAACAACATCTTTAAAAAAAATCATTTTAGCTTTGAATATCAACATATTGTTATTCAAAGTTTTTAGTAATAGCAAAAGGTTACAAGTAATTTACATTACACATGCGGTATGAGCATTATTAATGTCACGAGTGAAAAATATTGCCGTGACGAGGACGTAGACCTAGTTGGGGTATTCCCACGAGTGCTGTAGTATGCCCTAGTTCAGGTGTAATCTACAAGCTTATATCTACGACCATTTAAATAAAACATCGAGATTAAAACTTATCATTTTTAAATCCCTAGAGTGAAGACTTGTTTTATTGAATAGTGTAGATACCGAAAAAAAGAGGAACAAACCGATTTCAAGAGAAGGTATTTCTTGTCTATTTTCATGACTTAGCAGACCGGTTTCTTTCAGTCTTTGGGCTTTCTGAGTAAACCCAACTTCAAACATTTTTAAAGAGAAATTCGAAAGGATGCAGGCTCAAAAAGTCAAAAACTTTTACACGGACGAAATCCCAAGGTTTTTAAAGGAGGCAGATAATAAGGAGACCTACAACAGGCCAGCGCTACCTAGAGGGATACATTTTGACGAATGTCTTTTCAGGTGATTTTCTCTTCTTTATTTTTGCTGGGGAAATACTGGCCAGTATACTTAGGCCTATAAAGGCCCATTGGATCCCCTGGATCGTCTGGGTAATGTCAGCCAGACGGGACCTACAGCTTAACGTGGAATCCGAACCACGTGTATGTACTAGTTATCCTTTTTACGCCCTCAGAGGTCCATGACGCCCTTCTCGGTCCCGATATTAGGAATCACTAATTCACTAGTGAGTGACATACTGCATTCTTTTATAGTCAGATCTGGTCTTAACGTGCGGGTCCAAAGGTCACTGATCATATGCGTCAAATCAGACAACACAGAGGCTATCGAAATGATGTGAGATTATTTACAAATATACCGAAGGAAGGAAAAATAGTTTCATTATTTTAGCTATCGCGAAGATAGCCACATATACCTAATATTATTAGTTTTGTAAAAATTATATACAGTGGAGTTGAAAAAATTACAAAAAAATTATATAATCGTTAATTATATACCTACTGTACCCTTTAATTAAAAACAACAATAATAAACAGTGCAATTTATTTTAACAATTTAACTACTAAAACCTAAAAATACAATAGCATATTAATTCTATTGCATTAAACTGGCAATGATATGGTGGAAGTCGTAGAACCTCATGACCATATTCACGCAGTATTTCATCTACCGCGTATATTTTGGGTTTTTTTGCTATTGATAGGAGTTCCGATTTAAGCATATTTGGTAAAGGATTTTGGTTGTGTTTTTCCAGTCCCTCATAAATATCACTTTTCCTCCAAGATGAAGTAGGCTGTTTATTTAAAATTCTTAAATGATATTATGCATTATCTAATACAATTAAAGACGGAGCATCCAAATTTGGTATCAATTGAACTTTAAACCATTTTTCAAACATTTCGCAATTCATATTATCATGATAGTCAGCACTTTTTGATGTTGAAGAAAAAATTAAACTCGCACCTGCAACATATCCTGTTGCAGAACCGGCATGCAAAATAATAAAACGCTTTCCCGTACCGCACCCCTTTTTCCTTTTAACACTTTTTACAGACTCATCTTGCCAAGATTTTGAACCACTTCCATTCGAAAATATCCATGTTTCGTCTAAAAATACCACTTTTCTAAATTTCGATTTGTAATTGTCCGTATATTTTTTAAAAACTGAACACGCTGACTCACTATCTGTGGCTGCTCACATAAAAATCTTCGGTTACAGTCTTTTTTATAGCGAAAACCTAAATTTTTTATTAATTTTGATAACGCTTCAAGTCCAATTTCCAAAACACCCCGAATTTTTAATGTTTTTTGTAAAACTGGAAGAGTTACATTGGTTTTTGATTTGTATAAATCGTAAATCACATTTCGAACTCCAAATTTAATATTTTTGCTTACATCCTCAGTCTTTGGCTTTCTTCGTTTACACTTTTTAGTATTCTTGGGTATTATGTTATGTTTTGTTTCATGCATAATTTTCTCCACAGTCCTTAAACTAATTCCCAATGCTCTGGCTACTGTTTCCTGAATATTGGTTGGCGAATTTCCACTTTTTCTTTCATTTTCGAAATAGTTTATCAGATTAAGTATAATTTTTTTTGATTGGGGATGCAAAAACCCAGAAAATTGTTTCATTTTGTCACAAACTGTCAAAGTCACAAAACTGGCATATTTAAAATAAAACGTAGCTGGTGCTATTATAAGCTTTTTAGAATCGCTGAAAAGTAAATACGTATCCTTTTTTTTCATGTCAAAATGGAATAAGTCTGTTTCATTTATCTTACGTATTTTATTTAAAGGGTAAAATTGAACGCAAGTAAAGAAAACAAAAACTGAGAGTATGTCTTTCTTGAATCGTATGACCCGCACGATAAGACCAGATTAGACTATATCCACTAAATTTCTGACACACTTTTTTTTATTATGTGTATGCGATCCTCACCTCACCTCTGAGCCACCGCCGCGGTGATTTTCTCCTAACATTTTTCTTATTTCTATAAATGTGTTAGAGGTGCTGGTATGCTCAAGAACGTATAACAATGACACAGATGTCGCTCTGTGCAACATCTTGCTGTTATGGTCCAAATATTGTTTAAGCAGTTTTGAATTATTCCTCTCTTTCGTCGGTTAATAGCTCTACTGATGAGCCATGATATGGCGAAACGCGTCTAGGGATGGATCTGTCGAAATGAAAATATTTATTTGATTAGATTAGAAGGTTTTGAAATAAATAAAGCGTGTAGGTGTTGTAATTATTGTAAATAAATGTTTTTATGTTCTCTAGCTTTTATTAAAAAAGAGTAATGTAATGAGCTCATTACATAACTAGTGCTGTAATAAGCCGAAATGAATGATATAATACGCTCTTATCCTGTAGGTAGTACACAATGGTTATTTACACCAATGAAGACAAATAGAGACAGAAGACAAACAAACTTGTTAATTGGTCGAAGCAAAGAAACGTCAAAAACAAGTGGCGTCACCATCGTGTCTGACGACAACATTGAGTCAAGAAGCGGGATATTTAAATACTCACAGTTTTGTAATTTTCTTTGTTGGCTATATTTTAAGGCAACATTTAAACCGAAAAACTATTCAAAATTCCACTAGTTGGTTTTATTAGTAATAAAAACCAAATAATAAGATTCTGAATTACCTTTTCGGCTTTAACTATCACTTTAAAATATTTTTTTCTAAATTATTTATCATTGTCTTCAAAAACGAAAAATAAAATTCCAGAAATGCAGCATGCCAATATTTTATTGAAAAATTAGACGTATGTATATAAATATCACAGTTATCATTCGAGTCCTATACTTCCCCGTAATCTTCTTATCGAGTTCCTTGTTTATTGTTTTTTCATGTGGGAGTAGAAAAAATGATTTCTACTAGTATTAAGTAATCGACAAAGGGATAAAAGACATTATTTTACGAGTTTAGGATAAGAAAAATAATTAAAAGTGTGTGCAAATTTTGTGTAGTTTATATACTAATAATTTGATGATTTGAATAATTATAAAGATAAAATCTACTAATCAAAGTTAGCTTTAGTTAAATGACAATGCTCTTTTTTATTAGCAATTATAAAATTTAAAAAATTAAATTGATAATCATTGTCAGCCATTTTCATCATAGGGCGAGGTGGGTTGGACGATTCCATTTGGCTCCAAATGGGGAAGTAAGGTAGAATTATAAAATACACTGCTCGTGCTGGTGAGATCATATTGCCGTCTCTTTCTACAATCCATAGGTAGTTAAAATAAAACCAGACAAATATAGTCAAAACAAGTCTGCCTGTCATAGTAAACACGTTCACTTTGTAAAAATAACTACGTAGGTGTAATATTAACGCATAAACGATAGAAATAAACATAGGTCGTAACTTGAGTGAGTGAGGTCTGGCGTCACTTCGATCTCGCTCATTAGGAGTCTCAGCGGGCTGATTTACACTACAAAGCAACTCATACAGTAATTACAAAACTACAGTTAAAACGAATTAAACAAATTAAAATCTAAAATACACTGACCAGTTAAACACCCCAAAACAAACAAGAGACCCCTACAGCGATACCTCGAAAAATTCACTTATTGTATAGAAGGCTCTCTCGATTAACAATTTTTTTAGGTCTCTCCGAAATTTTTTATGGCAAACAATTTTCCGTAAACTAAGGGGCAAATGATTAAACAATTTTTTGCTGTTATAATATAGAGAGTTTTTTGTTAAGGCAGTAGAGGAAATCGGCAGCGCTATAACGTGTGTTCTTCTTGTGGTAGTTGTCAAGGAAGTCTGTATTTCAGATGCATACTTCTTGTGCATAAGACATGCTGTTTCAAGAATATACAAAGAAGCCAAAGTCAATATTCCCAAATTAATAAAGTGCGGTCGACAGGACGTTCTGCGACTCAATTGACAAATACACCGTATTGCTCTTTTTTGTAATAAGAATACCGACCTGAAAAGGTATTGAGCGCACGATCCCCAGAAACACAACCCATACCGAAGGTGACTCTCTATAAGGGCAAAGTATGCGTTCCTCGCACTAAAAACTCCCAACTCTCGCGATATAACCCTCAAAGCATAGCACCCACGAGCTGTTCTGGTCCTATACTGTGAATGTGGCATTTAAAAGTGAGTAGGTTAGTCTTAGAAACATTAAGTGACAAATAATTTGAGTCGCACCATTCCTTAATCTTCAGCATATCACAATTAATGTCAAGCTCCAACTGGGTCACATCAGAACCCTGCCAAAGAATCGTGGTATCATCCGCAAATATGGTAAATCTACCAGATATATCTAGCTTCGCTAAAGCATTAATATACAATAAAAACAGCAACGGCCCCAGAACAGAGCCCTGCGGTACTCCCGATGAAACTCTCATTCCTTTTGATTCCCTTCCATTAAAGTAAACCGTCTGATATCTGTCCGAAAGATAAGACTCAAACCAAGCCAGTGCAGTGCCCCTAAAGCCGTAGACTTCAAGCTTGCCCAACAGTATCCCATGATCCACACAATCAAAGGCTTTTGACAGATCACAGAACACCGCTGCGGAAACGTCTCCATCATTTAGTCTTTGATATAGATGTTCCAAAAATAAAAAAATAGCGTCGTTAGTGTTCCTACCCGTTTGAAACCCAAACTGAGCCACGTTCAGTGTATTGTGTTTAGATAGAAAATCTATCATGCGTTTCTTCACAATCTTCTCAATGATTTTAGATATGGTAGGCAATAATGATATTGGTCTAAAATTCGATGGCGAATCATTATCACCCCCTTTAAATAAAGGAATAACTTGTGCAATTTTTAAGCATAGAGGAAAACGTGGTTTGCGCCCGAACGACAGCCAGGACTGACAAAAAGTCGGAGACTGGTCAAGAGCACTACATCTCGAGAGTTTTGAGTTGCGAATTATATTTTTTCTACTCCCACATGAAAATTTGCTGTTTTCTATACACTAAAGTGATTGAAAAAGTGAGTTATTCCGGTTAACTAAACGGATATGATTTTATTACCATCCTAGTTAGGATATGGAATTGACCAATTACAGTGGTGAATTACGAAGAGACCAAATTTACACGTTGTAAATTTTACGATTCTGACACTTGACAGAAGTGCGGTTAAAAATATACTTCAAAAATATGTAAATCTTTCAGATAAAATTTGTTCTTTTTGAATTTAAATGAAAACATTTATCCCAGAGTCTATGTATACACAATATTTTCCTAAAGAGTACACGAAATGGTGCGAAAATTGAAGGTATAATACCAAAATTAATAACAACATATATTTCTACCAAATTATTATTTTCTGACCGAACTAAGTATATATGCACTTTCGTATTTCAAAAATATCCAGTTGTCCACTAATTTCTAGATAACTACTATAAGATTTAATGCATAAAATGTATATACAAAATGAACGTTTGTACTTGCTTGCCCTGTTATTTTTTTGCGATGTTGGGGCTTTAGCCCCAACCAACCTTAAAACTTCTATTAGAGTTCATATCGCGATAGAAAACGGTGTTTCGACAGTTGAAAGCCACAGATGACATTCACAGCTGATTCTAGTTCCGCCGAAAAATTACTAGATTTAGTCCGGACCGTAACAAGTTCACATGTAAGTTCGCGTCTTATTATTTTCGTTGTTTTTTGGTGTTTTTTAGTATTTTTGTGGCTGTTTTTTATATAGTGTGTGTTTAAAAACATTTGAGACATTTTTAGACTTTTACATTGCAATTTTCTTGGAGCTCGTCTAATGCATTTAAAGAATCAGAGTTTGTAATGTCTTTTGTTAAGTCATTCTACTATTTTAGTAGTTTGTGAAATAGAGTTTTCTGATTGAAAGTTAGAGTCATAATTAAAATCAAGCATAGTGATTGTTTTGTATACCAATATTTTAACCATATATACAATGTTTTACGTATTCTACCTAGCTGGTGCAGTATTACCGGCATTTATTACATTCTTTAATATTCACGAGCAAAGGAGAGTAGTATTTTTTTTTATGATAAAACACCTGCACTGTAGGAAAAATCCTTTAAGGCGCTCTGGGAGCGGTGCGAGTGCGAAAAAAGCGATTAACGTTGGTCTTGAAACATTGAAGATTGTATTCATTGGGAAACACGACCTCAGGAAGATCATTCCACAAAGATGACGTTCTCCAGATGAAAGAATTCTTGAACAATGAAGTTCGAGGAGTACTAAGCTGAACAACATATGGATGAGCGGCATTGATCTAGGTGGAATCAAGTGGGCAATGTCAGTCGAACACCTGCCATGGAAATATCTGTAAAAGAGAGCCAAATCACCAACCTGTCTTCGATGCTCCAGGCTATCGAAGGTCTTGGTCAGTATGTCGATAAGTTAAATTTTTTAAAAGCTTTGTCGATAATATTTATGTTACTAGTACATTACTTTATTGTAAGTAATTCCTATCACAATATCTAGGTAGTATTCAGTGGATACCTAATAGGTTCTTGACTTTTGTTCCAATTTGGATAACATCTCCAAAAGTTTCTTGACAACTTTAGTTAAGAACGATGATTTAAATAGAAAAATTTGTAAAGTCTTCTTTGATAAATTAAAATGGAAGAAAAGGAACTTAATATTTAAATATTTTTTTAGTTTGTTAATGGAACATAAAAATACTCCGGTCCTGTCTTTTTAGCCAACCTCTAAACGTAAAATAGACCAGACGTCAACAGGGTGCCATAAATGACAAGTGACTTGGCGTTTTCTTAAAAAAATTTGACTATATACGCATCAGATATAGAAAAATAACTGATAAATGTTCCTTAAATGATAGAAAATGAAGATAAGTACATAAAAATAGATAAAACAGACAAAATTATAAGATTCTTGGGAAATAATTAAATTTTTTAAGGTTATTATTTTATTCTAAATTACTAATGGTTCTAAATTTATATTTTTTCGTTTTGTTTTGTACCGAAAAAAATGGGGTCTGTTACACAAGCAGGCAAAGGCTATGGTATAAAAAAAGCAATTTTTCATTTTTAATAATAAATATATCCCTCTTTGTCTGTGTCTGCAAAAGGCCGAATGTGAGCAATATAGATATATTCAAAGTGATATTGCATAAACACAAGAAATTACTTAAATTGACAAATATGTTACGGTGTAATTTGGTCCATGGAATTGCCCGTGAAATGAAATTTTCTTCAATTATTTTTTGTTATCTTTCTTATAAGTTGACGGCCAACTAAAAAGTCTTCAGTTGAATAGTATTCACCTGAAGACGACTGAAGATGCTTACCAGTTGAAACGTAGTGATTTAAAACGAATAAAGACAATGCAAGTCAAAAACTTTACTGCCGTTCAAGAAACGTCATTATCTCCAACCTTTAAACATATCCACTTTTGTTGTACAAACTACTTTTTACATCTCGTTAAAAAAAATCTGCTTTCTACACATTAATAACAAGAAAAAATAACAGGACTTAGATATTTAGGGTATCTTAGAATGACCCAATTAAAAATTTGGCAAAATAATAAGGTTGAATCGAACTTATAAATATTTTAGGTGTTTTTTTTTTAACATAATGCAAATTTAAATATTATGACAGAGAGGAGCGTAACTATTAAAACGCTATAAGAATACCACTTGGAATACATTTGCTATGATAGTAGATACCAAGATGGGAAAATAATGACAGAGTATCTATTTTGGCCAGACAGTGAAAAGCGTTAAGGGTAAATTAAAGAAAAAAAGAATTAGAATTAAGATTCTAAAGAGTTGCCATTTTAAGGTAAGAGCCGTTTTTTTTCAGTTTTCTTAGTTTTTAAATTTTTTACAGTGATTATTTCCTTCATTATGAAATAGACCAATCATACACCACCTTTTTTTGAATACATTTTGTTTAGATGAGTGAATAAATCTAGAGACCTGTTTAACCGTGGTTAATTTTTTGTCCTTCTTATTGGTCTCCGTTTGAATATCCTAATATTGATTTTTGTCAGTTAAAACTCGATGTTTGATAGAATTTTTATACAAGTTATTTGATATAAGGCGATGTCAGAATTTACAATGTTAACATACCAACTTTGCTATATGGACTTTTTCAATGGATTATTGGTATACGTAACCAGGGGCGGTTCTACGGGGGGGCCTGGGGGGTCCAGGACCCCCCAACATTTCTGAAAAAAACTATAAAATTCATGCCACTGATAAAAAAAACTCCGGGTGCTTTATTATTTACATAATTTTTGATACAATTTAAGCATGATCCTAAAAAATTTTGGGCTGTGGCGTTTTTTGCTTGCGAAGGCTACCAAAAATTGTGGCTGTGTCCACTGGCGTATATAAGAGGGGGGGGGGGGGGTCTGCCGGGCTGCATTTTCATCTCATGCATGGACTCTTAATTTAAATCTTTAAATAATGTATTCTTGGCTTAGATTACAAAGGTCTTTTACGAAACGTTTAGCTTTTAAACTTTTCCTTCTAAAATTCCTGTTTTATATAGAGATTAAGGTTTCACACGCATATCGTTTTAGTTATTGATTTTCGATGCAATTTTAAAGGAAAACGAGTAAAAAGAATAATACTTTATAGTATTTTTCTATTATATACTTGTCTGTTCCGTTTTCCCTTTTTTAGAGCTATTTTAAATCAACAAAAATATAACCCAATGCAATAAAATATTTTAACAACAAAAACAATTAGGTATTTATTTCTTAAGAGAAAAATTAAAGTAAACATTTCAATTGAAACATTTTTTATGGAAGAAGTGTGATAATTTATAATAAAAAAAATAGTGTGGGATGAAATGAGAATTCTTTATTATGAACATACAAAACGGCATTTAAGGAGGAGTATTTCCAAATCTAAGCATTTGCACCAAAAACTAATCTTAGATCTACGCTCCTAAAATACATGATTTCTGAAAAAATCATCAATTTTGGCGTGGTGAGCGATATTTATTTTTTTTTAATCGTGAAAAACCGAGCCCGGAAAACGCTGGTTAGAGTAATACATACGTCTTATGTAAGAATTTTGGATTGACAACAATATTCATATTTTTCACAATTATAAAAAATGTTTTTTTTAAATAAAGAGCCAGCTAGGAATATCAAAAAAAAAACATTAAAAAAAAATTTAATCCAACCATGCAAAGGGGGAGAGGTAATAATTTAATTTTCGAAATTTGATAGTAGCTAGGTGAATTTTAGACGAACTTTGGGAGTGGCCCCGAAAATTTTTCGCCTGCGGCGCTTTTCCCCCTTATTTACTGAACTATCCAAATATTTTTTGCTTCATTCTCCAAGCAAAATCTAGCTCAAAATATGTCGGATAGTGTAAATAGGTCTTGTGATATGATATATAATTAAGAGCAAACAGTAATGAACTATATATGCATTTCCTCCACATCGCGCATATTATATCTATGTCTGGCGATGGCAATAAAATTTCTTTTTTTATTATACAAAATATTATAATAACGAATATCACGAGAATTAAGTGGCGCGGCGTCAGTGATCAGAAGATAATATTGGGGCATCGTTTGGAATTTTAATGAAAAATAAGAAATTTACACAAATAGCCGCAATATTTTTATGTTCCGCATGACGGATGATTTAATTTAAATCTATAAAGAAATAAGGAATTATTCGCCAAACTAGAAGTTCTTGTGACTCCTTTAGTAAAATTTTTGTATTAAATTTTCAATTAGATGAGCCAGAAAAAGTGACCGCGTTTCACGCTGGTAAGAAAGGCTCTTAAATTACTTTTAAAAATTAAGGAACTCTTAATATTCTGACAGTATCTGGAAAAAAAAACAAAATTTTAACTTTTTTTCTGTATTAAAAGAAAAAATATGAAATAAATTGCAATTTTTCGTTGTGACTCTTTCTTAAAATGGCCTTATTAATTTTTGAATAGGATGTTACGATATCTCGAGACCATTATCCCACCAAACATGTTATATTACAATAATATTCGATAACATTATTTAAAAGTAACTTTTGTTACATTTTTAAAATTATATTACTGTTCTATAGCTGAAACTGAAGACGACAAGTTAGGAATTATATTTTTCATTACATTGAGATACTAAGTTTTTCAACATTACTAAAGTAATAGGCCATTAATATAAGTGTCGAATTTCGCTTTAAGCCTTGAGGTATTTGATATAATTGCGTGCACCTTCCTTCATCAAATCCTATAGTCCCGCTAATGTGTAATGAACCGTAATGTGGCAAAACGCATCTGAAAAAGAAACCGGAAAATCTTTTCTGTATTAATATAACATGTAAGTGTAATTAAGAGGATTCCGTACAGTTTTCATGACGATTCCTCCACGCACGCCAGCGTCGATTGACGTGAAAAGAATCGTGTATGGCGGCAATTTACGGGAGCCAGTGGCGTAACTACCAATAATTTATTACCAACTTCTAAAAAGATAGATTACTCAATTCGTTTGGCTTTTTTGTTTATTTTATATTAACATATAAACGTTTGCTGTGATTGAAAAATTGAATAAATGGCTGACGGACAAATAATTTTTGCAAACAAAAAATATAATTGCCATCATAATTGTCGCTTTTAATTGGTCAATATTGATTGGTAAGAAATAGTGATTTTATCGGTTTTAATGCAAATTTGGGGACTTCTGGGATTAAACACTTTTGATTCCTTATCACCTTGAAAAAAATAGGAAATATGTAATCGAGAAATTACTATATTTGTTTTTCACCCTCGCAGCTAAATAAATATAAATAAAATTGAACGACTTTAAAAAATGATCTACAAATAATTAAATAAAAAATTAATTTAAAAGTCGGTGCTTTAAAAAAAACTGTAAAAGTATGCAAAAATAGTTAGAAAATGGGCTTTTTCACTAAATTTTGATTTTGACCCTATCGTATAGAGCCCAAAAAAATAAAATTTTCTACCTTTTCAGTTTTTGAATCCATTAATTATTTACTGAGGAAATAATTAAACAAAATGCGCTCCCTGATAAAAACACGCAGAAGAAAGTATAGCAACGTCACAACAAAACCGGCAAATGGGCAATCCGGGACAGCCTTCATTCGACACGATCCGACTCATCTCCGACCTGACTAATCTCTCAAGACTGGAATTCTATTTCTAATGTGTTCTTTTCTATTTAAGTTATCGGAACACCTCATGTTTTTAAACTTCCAGCTTTCACGCCGTATTTTTAATTGTTACTAGAAAAGGTTTGTGATACTCTAAGAAGATTGTTATTACTGGGATATATTTAAAATAGGTTCTAGTTCAGGATGTTAGTGCCGAATATGATAAATTCGATTATAGGGAAAGTGAGTAAGCGATTATGTAAAAACAATTATGTATGAAAAACACAGTTTTTGATTTTCACTTTAATATTATCAACATGACATATGTATGTCACACCGTCACAGCCAGGCCCGCGCCTAGCACTTTTGGCGCCCTTGTGCAAATTTAAAATAACGCCCCAAATTCGTTCAACGTTCATATGTGAGTACAGATACGGGTTAAGTTAGGTATTATTATCCACGATTGAATTGAACAATAATTTTAAAAAGTATATTCATAAATTTGTTTTTATATTTTACAAGTACAAGCCATACAAGTATTTTCTCATTGAGATACATAACATAATTATAAACTTATAGAAAACAGAAATATATTCTAACAGTATTACAACTCAAAATTTTTGTATTTTAGTTTCAAATGTAATATATGATACAAAAGCACAAGAAATAAAAAAAATATTTAAAACATAAAAAATACTCGTTTATATATCACAGGACGAAACTGATCGACAAATAAAAACAAAACAATATATTATTTTAATAATGCAACATGTCACCTTTTTAAGGTTAATATCGAGGTATTAGGTATTGTTATTAATATTTTAGCTAAGTGAATTGAGCTTTTCGTGCTTTAATTTTATTCGATCGAATAAATGCTATTATTGCGTACTCTCATTTGGAAAATATATTATTTTCGAGAAATTCGGTTCCCTCGTCTCAAAGAGAAAAAATAAAATAATAAACAAATAAAAAACAATGTAATAGCTAGCAATTCCTTACTGTTTTTTTTATCATTATAAATTTTGTTTTGACAATGTTGTTTGTTGCTTTATCTTTTTTTTACTTTTGAGTTTTAAGGCTTTTCGGCGCCTTCGGCGCCTCGGCGCCGTCGTGCACCACACGACTTTGCCCTTATGTACGGCGCGGGCCTGGTCACAGCGGCTTCATCAGATTGAAAGTATATTAACAAACATTTTCTAATTTAAAGTCCAAATCACAAATACCAATGGGAAAAACCAGTAAATTATAATTTACATACAAACCATCACCACCACATACCTCCTAGGGTCACATTATTTCAATATTATATAAGTTCAATGTTCAGGTCACAAAATATTGTTTGGTGGGATGAACTTCACTATTTTAAAAACAAACGTGTGTCCTACTTGTTATGTTATGGAATGTTTTGACGAAAAATTATGCAAAACACACTGCCTTCGTATTATAAAATTTATAGCAGAATTAGACAGAATTTAAATAATAATTGTGTTGACGTGTTTGTTTATTTTATTAATACAATTATAGCTATTTTTTGCTTTTATTAAAGTTCAAATAGAGTTTCTTGTGAAAGGTATTTGAATCTAATATTCAAAAAGAGTGTGACATGAAATAGCTATTTACATACCAAGGAAAGAAATAGTACTTTTCCTCTTGAGGCATGTATCCAGTTTTTTCTACACTACTAGAGTTTAACCATATGGATTTTATCAAAGTAAAAAAAAGTAGGTTTTCAATTCTTCTGATGATATGTAAAATGGTTTATGTACGTTATAAAGACCTAGTAATTAAACCCCAACATTAATTTTTCTCAAAAACGTATAATGTATCTATGAAAAAAAATAGAAAAATAGTGCACATTTCTTACATTTGCCCAGGGGGTATGGAATATGGGCCCTTTTAAATACTGTTATAAAAACGTAAATTAAAACAAAAAAAAAACAAGTAGCAAAAGAAAATAAAATAAAAAGTGTTACAAAACTAGCCCCCCCCGCACTAGTTTTTGCACACATTTTCGAGCTATGCCTGGTGAGGACCTGAATTTCCTGCAAAAAAATTGATAATATAATACGTATTGGCAAATTCCAAAGACCAAGAGAGAAAAATATACACCTAACCACTCTCCTACATTTCTGGAAGGGGGGATATGTGTGTGGTGTGGCCGAGTTGACGTATCGATCGCTCCCGTGCCTGCTTCGACCGCGTGTTCTACAGAATGGAAGGTGGGAGGTAGGGGATAGCGTGTTCTCTATTTAACTTGTTAAACGCTACTAATAATCTATGTCTGATGTGTTCGTGATTGCCAATACGGTATAGTTTTGTCTGAATATAGGCCCGGCCCTTATTCAACACACTCAAGGGGCCCATATTGCACTAAGTACAAGTCACCATAAAATTATTGGTTAGAAAAAAACTGTAATTTTTAGAATAAGATTGAATGCTAAAATGCAATGTTAAACTTTTCCTCTATCACTGCCGCGCAAGCAAGCTCAAAATAACTTTAAAAAATATGAAAATTACGCTAATTAAACTAACATTAAAAAGTTATGGAAACCAGCGAATCACATCAATCACAATCGTTTAATTAAAACACATGGGATTACGCCGGGAGTCTGTAAACTAAGTATTGACAATGTGTAAGTGTAAATTTACGGATCACCTGGCAGATAGAGTTACTTGGTTTGTAGATGGATAGGGGGCCCATATTAAATGCCTGGCCCATATTCGGACCAGTTCCTCTATTATTCATACGAAAAAGTATTGAAATTTCGAGGAAAATTCAAATATGTAAAAATATACAGGCTGTTTCATTTAAAAAAAAAAGTTAGTATCTATTTCAGGTACAAAGTGCCACCATCTTGAAAACATTTTTGTTGCAGTTCTAGTAATCCACCGAATTTTCAGAAAATCGTATATACGGTCCTTGATATATCGATGTGGTCCATCGAGGTAGAACACTTTGTACTTTTTTTTTTTAAATTTGCCCTAAAAATCAGGGCCGGACCATGACCCTTGGGGGCCCTGGGCTAACGATATCTAGGGGCCCCACGAAATTATATAAATTAGGCATTTTCCTAAAAAATGTTTTATACGGGAAAATTTAACATTCGAAACTTAAAGTTTTTTATTTCAAACGAAAAGACATTATAAACTTAGGTAAAGGTAGTTAAAATAAACAGGTACCTTCTTTATCTTTGGTGAACAAAAAATTAAAGCCATTAATTCTTAACCTAAACATAACTTAAACAAGACAACAAACAAAAAGAGTATTGTGGCGATAAATCTTATTGAAAAAATAAACGGCCTAAACACTATAACTTCCTATAATGTTATTTTAATATTTAAGTAATCCTAAAATAATTGCCAGGGCCGTAATAGTAAAGAAAGGATAATTTAAAAGACTAGTGATGTGTTATTTGATGACAAAACGTTAAAATTTTAAAAACCTTTAAATTATATTAAATTTCCAAAGCTTAGAAATCCTTAACACTGTTTTAAAAATTCCAGGTCCGTATTTAAAAAAAATTAAGTGAGGTTGGTATCTAAAGAACGAAATGTCCAATTTGAAAACTAATAACGCCATCTTCTAGAACATAAAGAATGGCTACGAGAAAGTGTTTTTTGTTTTTTCCTAAGTCAAAAATAAAGGACCAAAAAAATAAAAACCAAAACTAAAAATGTCGGGTTTTCTCGGATATCTTCCAAGTTATTCGGAATATTTAGAATTTTCTTTCACCAAATTATTAAACCCAAAAATACCCAACTTTGCCTCAATTTAATCATCTTCGTATCTTCTACCGTTTACGAGATCTCCTTGTACGCACACGAATTTGTAGCACTCTGTATACGGCCAGGAAAGGACCAGAAAATGGTATTTGCGTATTTTTGAGATGACGAGTTCTTTCAAAATCCGAAATAAAACATCCAGGTTCGTATTTAAAAAAAGGCAGTTATTAATGGGCTCAAAATATTGCATTAAAAAACTAATATGTATGGCCATTTTGTAAAGAAAAAAAATTGGTAATGAAAAAGCGCAATTTATTTAATTTTTTTTAAATAAAGTTAGAAAAAATCAAAAATAATTTCTTATTATAAGAATTTTCTGTCATTTTTAAAAGACATTTCATTGATCATCAAATTGTACAACTTTCACAAAATTTAAACTTGTTCGTATCGCTGAACCCTCGAATTCGAGATACCCAGTTTTTTTTTTGCGTTATTATATATTCATGCCAAACTTACCAAATAGAAAACGGATATAATGAATATTTTGTTTTAGGAATATAATTTAAGACATCATTAAAATGCCTCCAAATTCAAACAAAAATGAACCACAGTTGATGGCACACACTGATCTAGTCGATGCTGGACATAAAAAAAATTCAGAAAAAACCGTTAAATCAGATTATGGACAAATTGTATGGACAAATGTTGCGGCCTTTTCCATTATACATCTGGCGGGTCTATATGGACTCTACTTGATTATAGCCAGCTCAAAGTGGGCGACAACGATATATGGTAATGGTTAAGCTTAGCTAGAAGGTTGAAATTCATTAGGCTTAAAACGTACTTAAGCTTAACGGTCATTTATGCGTGGTGCGACACGGAAAAAAACGATGCTTTCGATTTATTATACAAGGTACCGCATCGAAAACAAAACAGAGACATTTATTGGCAGCTCAGTTCTTTTTTGGAAAAACGCTCAGCCCGTCGATTTTGTTTTCGAGGGGGACACAAAATTGGCAAAAAATCACGTTAACACGTGCAACCCGCTGGGCGGGGGTGGCACCACCGTTTAAACCTTAAACGGAAAGGGGGGTCGAGTGATACCTTATTTTAAAGGTCTTTCAATTCCCTTTATAATGATCTAAAATTCATGTACTTCAGTTCAATAGTAACTGCCCTATTGTCCAAGGGACGTCTAAAAAAAAGTCATCGTTCTCCTCAACATAACATACAATACCACTCGTTTCTCATCAAAACTTTCATAGCCAAATTCTCCTTCCCCCCCGGAAATTCCATTACAAAAAAAACTCCCTGCCACCGCCACACTGAGCGGAATGCTAAATAACTCACCACCGACCCGTCAATTGCATGACTAATAAGAGATAAGACAAACAACATAAAGTATAGCAAGCTGCGTTTTGATGACCAGGCCCGCACTTAGATTTTTGACTTCTGTATCTCACCTATTTTTAAGTTTTTTGAAAAAGGTAATTAAAAATGTTGTTTATTTTAATGCCTTCTATACACAGCTTAAAAACAACTTATAACAATCACCCTGTATTATAAATTATATACCTTAAAACTTTAACAAATGTCTAAAAATAAGTGGAAACTGTATATTTTTGGAATAAGAAAGTGAAAAATCTTTAGTTCGTTACGTTAAGTTAAGACTTATCTTTTTTGGCACCATTTCGTGCTTGCCTTAGGAAAAATTAATAAAAATTAGTATAAGCATAGGACCTGGGATAATAAACGTTTAAATTCAAATAAAAAATAACAAAGTTGACCTGAAAAATTTACTTCGTTTTGAAATATATTCTTAATCTCATTTTTAAAACAACGTGTAAATTTGGTTTATTTCTTAACTTCCTAAAGATATATTGATCTGATTACTGTGCCAATTGGTCAGCTTCATATCTTAAAAACCAAATTATATCCGTTCCGTTCTGGTAATCAGTCACTCAGTAATAAAGGAAGGAGACAATATTCATGAGAAAGTGGAAAAAATAATTTAGAGGTGATATTTTATGCGGGGTTTTAAATGGCATATACGTTTTTCTTTTGATTTTTTGTCTAAAAATGGCTCTTCGTGAAAGAATTTTAATAAATTTATAGTTATACTACTTTATAAGCTCACCAATAAAACAAAAGTTTTAAGGGTCCCAAGAATAACCTTTCAGAAGTTAAATTAAATTTTTTTAACAAATTTTAAACTCAAAATGGCGCCTCTAGGTGCCTTTAAATAATAATAATAATAATAATAATAATAATAATAATAATAATAAATGACTTTATTGTAAATAATTTACAAAAGGCGAAGTTGAAGCAAGCTTCCTCACTTAACCACTAAGTATATAAACAAAATTTTATTAAATTTTCAGATTATACCCTCTACAAGGGATTAAAAACATAATTAAACATATTTCAGAATAAAACAAATACATGTCAAACACAATAATAATCAGCTCGATATATGCATATAGATACACAGTATGTATTATGGTCTTTGGACAGAACTATAAAAAGTTGCCGATAATTTTCTTAATTGCCCCTTTAAACCTTGTACCTGTTAAAAATTGTATGCTGTCAGGAACCTTATTATAATATTTCGCAAGACTAAAACTGAAGGAACGTTCGTAATGGGCTGTAGAATGTATGGGCGTAGTAATAGTATATTTATATCGAATATCCAGACTATGCGCCTCATTCCGAAATTTAATTTTGTTATATAAGTATTGTGGGCGTTGGTTAAGTAGAATTTTATTAAATAAAACAAGTGAGTGCAATATTCGCCTTTCATCCATTCTAAGCCATCCAATCTCACGAAGTTTAGCAGACACACCTCTCTCTCTTCCCCTTATGCCTCCAATCAGACGTACACAACAATTTTGGATGAGCTGAATTCGATATGAATCGGCAGCCGTTAGACAAGGCCCATAGACTGAATCAGCAAAATTAAAATGTGACAGCACAATAGAATCACAAAGTTTTTTTCTAAGACTCTCGTTTAATATACTTTTTTGCCCGTAAATTAATTTAAGGTTAGCAAATGCTTTTTTAATGCAGATGTTGACATGTTCGGTGAATCTCAGTTCTGTGTCAATAACAAGTCCCAAATTCTTTGCTTTATTAACAAGTTCTAGTGTTACATCATTAATCTTGACAGAAATATTACCGGAATAAAGGTTTCGTGTTTGAGGTTTTCCAAACAGAAGAACCTGAGACTTGCTGGGGTTGATACTGAGACAGTGAGCCTCCGAGGCTTTTAGAACAGCATTTAAATCGGCATTAATCTTATCATTACTAGTCTTAATTTCATTGAATTTAAACGAAAGATAAATTTGAGTATCGTCGGCATAATAATGGGCATTACAGTGTTTTATATAGGTTATCAACTGCGACGTGTACAGAGAAAAGAGTAGCGGTCCCAGGATTGAACCTTGAGGGACACCATAATGCACTTCCCTTGACTTTGACAATTTGTCATTTATTTTCACACTCTGACTTCTATTACTCAGATATTCCTTAAGAAGCGTGCACGAATTTTCTCGAAAACCAAGATATCCCAGAATAGACAATAAAAGCGTATGATTTAGTTTATCGAAAGCCTTTGAGTAATCTAAAAGGACTAGTATGGTTAGCTCCCCGCGTTCCGTGGCCTCGAAAATATCGTCTGTAACCTTTAATAAAGCTGTAGCACAACTAAAATTCTTCCGAAAGCCAGATTGCACCGTCGGCAAAATATTGCACTGGTCTACGTAATTTTTAATTTGTCCATTTAGTATCTTTTCAATTACCTTAGACAACGCTGGTAAAATGCTAACTGGCCGCAAATCCTTCAACTCACTAGGTGCATTAACTTTTGGATAAGGAATTACATAAGACTCTCTCCAGGCATCTGGAAAGGTAGATGTCTCTATACAATAATTTACAAGATGTGTTATGACTGGTACAACAAGTGGACAACAGTACAATAACATTTTAATACCTATCCCGTCCGGACCCACAGCCCTAGATTTAATTGAAAATAATGCCTCATTTATTTCCTGAATAGTTGCCATCTTAAAGTCAAATCCCACAACATTTTCTAAATGACCATTTAAGTAAAAATTCAACACGTCCGGGTCGGGGTCACTCTGTGGAATGTTGACGAAATAATCATTAATTTCATCAGCAGTCCCCAAAGTGTCAGGAACCGCTGACCTTTCCTTACCACACACTTTAAGCTCTTTTAGTAGTTTCCAGTTATCTCTGGAGTCGTTTTGACGAATCCTGTTTTCCAGAAATGCCTTCTTTTCTCTGTCCACCGACGCAGTAACAAAATTACGCAACTGTCTGTAAGATTCCCAATAAAATTAAATTTAGTACTCATTGCACCCAATGTAAAAAGGCCTTTAGGTCTGTTCCCACAAGCAATCACTAACAAGTTACCCACAGTTTGACAGTTCTCAAAGCAATCCAAACACCCAAAAATTCGCGTCCGAGTCTATTGCGCAAAATCCTGATTGTCAAGGACTGTCCGTGACTGCTTTGGGAACAAACCCATCGTCGCTATTGGAATTACGTTCACGGTTTGTGATCTAAAGAAAGCTACTTGTTGTTTCAAATCGATCGGTTGCTTTCGTCCAACAACTAATTCTTAGTTACAGAGTTTCGGATCGCTGAACGTAACTTTTTTTCACAACAATGTCACTCGCAACATCGCTTATATCTTTTTAACGTGGACTGAATCTCACTTGGGAAAGTTTCACAATAAACAGAATAGGCGACCTTCGATAGACTCTAACCACAAATGAACAGATCACAAAGCATTCTGAGATTTCGACATTAACCGTTCTTAAATATTTTTAGAAGTTTTGGGGATATATGTATCAGCATTTGGTGCAGGTGGAGGAGCACATAGATTATGGAGTCACAGAGCATTTAAGGCGACATGGCAGCTACAGTGTATTATGCTATGGTGTCAAACATATTCTATGCAGGTATGTACAATATCAGTAGCTCAGCTACGCAGTAAGGATTTTATAAAGTGGACGAGGTTTACATTTATCTGCAAAAAACGACTCAAAGACACAAAAGTTGTAGTCTGCCTGGTGACGTAGGGGCGTATCTCAAAATATGAAAATTTTAGTCGCACCATTTTTATATTTATGGTTATTTTTATGTGCTTTTGCTAAGATACGCTCTACTACGTCATAAAACCGACGATGTGTGATATTATACCTAAAAAAACACTACTACTACGTTTCTATAGGGATTAATGTTAAAACAAAAAGGATGAAATATTCCTTTCTTTTCTTTTCTTTTCTTTTCTTTTCTTTTCTTTTCTTTTCTTTTCTTTTCTTTTCTTTTCTTTTCTTTTCTTTTCTTTTCTTTTCTTTTCTTTTCTTTTCTTTTCTTTTCGTCACCCCTATCCTTTTACCTTTAATATGTGGCTTCCATTTTATTTAAGCGTCCTGTGATATGGTGGGCTCGGGATCACAGAGCACATCACAAGTGGTCGGAAACAGATGCAGATCCACATAATGCAAAGAGAGGCTTCTTTTTTTCGCACGTCGGCTGGCTTTTATCCAAAAAACACAAAGATGTTATTGAAAAAGGAAAAACAATTGATTTGTCTGATTTGACCTCACAACCATTATTAAGGTATAGTATTGTTTAACAATTATATTATGCGTCAATTAGAAGTATATAATTATATGATTTTTTTATAAGGTTTAAGTATTTTCACGGTGTTAATTTTGTACCCATGTTAATTTTTATTCTACGTGTAACGGAAAGACGAAACTTGGAATGAGAATTGATTTAATTTTGTATGTATGTAATGTATCTTTATCAAAAAGCAGTTTCGTTAATTTTTTCTATAACAAGTATTAGAAGATGAGGAGAGGTATTAACATCCGTAGCGGGGGGGGGGGGGGGGGGTGCTGAGGTCATTAAAGAGAGAGAGACAGAGCACATTGATTTACTTTAAAATGCTATCAATTCTTAAATTGAGTATATCTAATATCTATTATTTTCAGATTGAATAAAAATTATTTTAAAAATATTCAGTTTATAGTTTTACACTATGAATATGTATTATGTACGCTTCAAAACAAACATACAGTTATTATGGCATCTTTAGAGAATATAACACTGTATTTAGACATTACCTATCTTTATTTTAAAAATAACTTTCAAATGTATAACTCCTTGAAGTACAGATATAAATAAATCAAATAGAATTGGAAAATATTGTTTAAAAAAAATATTAAAATTTGAAAATCTTATATTAGTATTTTCATATATTTACTTTAAATGAGATTTTTGTGTTTCACTATAAGTATACAGTGTCTATTTAAGTTGGCAACTAATGGGAAACTTTTTTATTATTAACTTTACGAAAAAAAAGTTATTCCTTTATTTTTGACAGTATCCGAAAACTGTAATTATGAAAAGTTGCTAATAAATATAAAAAGAAATGTTCGGTATCCGTAATTTAAGAAAAATTTGTAAAAATAAAAAAAAACTTAAGTGGAAGGATATCATTGCATATTAAAATATAGTTTTACATTCCAAACAACTTTTCATAATTACAGTTTTCGATATTGTCAAAAATAAAGGTACTATACTCTCGGGCAAAATTCATATTTTTTGACAAACCTCGTATACGACTGAAAAAATTTAACATCTGATGGTTGCATTTTAAGTTTTGGACCATGCAGAACTTTTTACGAAGAATAATTTTTTTGTATTGTTAATAATAAAAAGTTTCCCATTAGTTGCCAACTTAAGTAGACACACTGTATATACATATCTGAAAATATCCAAATGTTTTATTAGAAAATATGTTTTTTCTGTATAGTATTATATTTTTTTAAAACTTATGTTGGATTTACACAGATTTTAAATAATAATTAACTAACCAGGCACTCTGGCTGTGACTTAAATGACATTGACAGATATTATTTACTTAAAGTTGTATGATTAGTGAATCAAGAGTTAAACGAACCAGGGCACTTTCATAGTGAGAACATTTTTTCAGTCAAAGTCATTTATGTCACCATCAAAGTTGCCTCGTTAGTTAATTATTGTTTGGAATCATTATGCCGATATTTTACCGATTTTGATCATTCTTGTGCAAGTGATAGAGTAAAGAATTAAAAAAGAGAGAGAGTAGGAAGCAAAAATTATTTTTTCAAAAATGTTAAGCTGTTTTTAGGGTTATTGAGATCAAGGGAACCAATTTTGATCAATACACTTCAAAAATGTTGCGGGACGAGTGTAAGAGAAAATAAAATAAATTTAGTTTAAAAAATCGGTATGAGAGGGAATTATTTCATTTTCGCAGGACGTTAAAATAAATAACACACATTTTGTTTACTATTTATTAAAAAAAGGGAAGACATGTTTTGACGATACCTTTCATATTTTTAGATTCCAGCAAAAATATTATGTGTTTCTGGCACCACTTATCGGTGTTGTCATACCAACTTTAGTACCGATGCTTCTATGGAAGGAAAGTTTGTACATTTCGTTTTTCGGCAACATATGTAGATGGGCTGGAGCCCTGAATCTTACTTTCTTTGTAAATTCTGCTGCACATTTATGGGGTAAAAGCCAACCCTATGACAAGTAAGTCAAGAATCGTAAAATCGTTGTAGAGTTCCGCGAGGTAGTATATTGCTACACAATGACCAAAGTTTTTTTTTACATTATCACAGGAAGGTGGGTATTATTTTATAGGTATAAGCCAACAATTTATTATTGCCTGTGAACAGGTTAGTACTGGAAGCATATTGTTGAAGGGCTAAATGTGATTTAGTCACATTTTATAGTTTGTGAGAAAAACTAGTTTAAGTAAATAGTAATAACCAACTGAAGAAAACATTGTATATGTCCTTAAAAACTAATAAAAAAAATATTTTTTCTACTTCCTCATTGAAATTTGCTGTTTCCTCTACACTAAAAGGATTGGAAAGTGGGCTATTCCGGTTAACTGAACGGATATAATTTCATATTCATCCTATAGTTAGGATATGGAACTGACCAATCAAAGTGCTCAATTACAAAGAAACCAAATTTTACGAGTCGTTTTCTGACACTTGATAGAAGAAAGATTAAGAACATACTTTAAAAATATGCCAATCTATCAATCTATTAATAAAAGCCACTACGTTTAAATATACAAAATAGAACAAAAATCCTGTATATAATATTATCAGTGACTTTTATGTATAATACATTTCAAACCTAATATATTGCTAGTTTGCAGATACCTAAATAATCTAAAAAATGCAACTCTAACCTTTTAAATCCATTCTGTACCCGTTATTAAAGAAAAAAACGAAAAAAGAATTATCTAAAAATTTCTAAAATCTTACAAATGTTCACTAAATAATTAATAAATATAAACTTTGAATGTCAATTAAAAAAGGATACGAAAAGTCTTCAAACTGCGTCAAGAAGTTTTACAAACAACCAGTCTTGACTTTTGAGGACAGGAAATGAAGAGGGTTATTAAAAAGGGGAAAATTTAAAAAAAAAGAAAGCTGTGTTTTGGATTTTTCAAAAAATGGATGCATAATTCTTTTTAAAAAAAATTATTTCAGTTCATGATTCACCTTGCATTCTTCTTTTAGGTTTTCTAATACCACTTTTCGTTTTTCAGAAACATCTATGCAAGAGATAACTTGCTCTTGTCGATTCTAACAAATGGCGAGGCATGGCACAATTACCACCATGCATTTCCATATGATTACAGATCCTATGAGCTAAACAAAGCGAGCGGAACTCGAAAATTAATCGACATGTTTGCCATGCTTGGATGGGCCTACGATCTCAGAGTTGCTTCAGAGGAAACAGTAAACAGCAGAGCTATCCGTACAGGGGATGGAAGCCGCAAAGTCACACATTATATTGAAAAAAATGAATATTAAAAAACTGTTGAATATAATAAGTTGTAATTTAAAATTATAAAAAATATAAATTGAATGATATTACGTTATCTACTTTTCTGTGTTTATTTATCAAACGGAATTCTGAAGAAGTCGCTGTCGTTCTGTTTTATGATATTGGGAAGGCTTTTGACTGGGGTCTAGGGGTGGGGGCATGAGGGTAATTATGGTTAGGTATAAAACAACATTTAAAGCATCGAGGCGAATACAGATCTAGATCTGTGGTCGGAAATGAACTAAGTTACCAAACCGAACAGCTACGTTAAAAAAATAGTTATTTATTATACAAGGGAAAAAAGCATTAGATTTTAGCTCGAGGTTGTGTGACAAAAAAGCGAGAGCTAAAATCTAATATTTTTCCCGTGTATAATACACTATTTTTTTATGTGACGGGAAAAACGACGATATTATTACAATATATTAAAGTCAGAAAAGTATCGATGTGAAATTTGACTTTTTAAACTAGTAGGTAGGCTGTTTTACTTATAGCGACAATTGGACCTGCGTTTCTAAGGAAACCTTTAAAATAATCAAATATCTGTCAATTTAATTCCGTGATTTAATATAAAAAGTAAGAACTTTAGTGGTTAATTAGTAGTTATATTAAATAATATAAAGTTTAAAATGTCTGATTCTGAGTTTTCTCTGACTCCACCGGAATTAGTAGAAGCAGCGAAAGTAGCGTCACAAAAATTATTGCCAGCTAAATCGCGCAAAATTTACGAAAACGCGTTTTCAAGATTTATGGAATGAAAGATGAAAAAGGCATGCAGTTCTTTGTCGGAGACGGTGTTATTGGCCTATTTTTCGGAACTGACACAACAACAAAAGCCATCAACAGTGTGGTCGAATTATTCAATGATTAAAAGTATGTTACAATCCAATAATAATGTAGACATTTCAAAATATTTCAAACTAATTACATTTCTAAAACAAAATGGGAAAGGTTACACACCCAAGAAATCTGCGATTTTTACGAGTATAAATATTAGTGATTTTTTAAATAATGCTCCCGATGAAGTTTATTTAACGGCCAAGGTTGTTGTTTTACTTGCGATTGCAGGAGCTTGTCGAATTTGCGAAATCAGCCAGGTAACATTAGATGATATTGAAGATTCGGGAACGTTATTAATTGTGAAAATTAAGCAAACAAAGAATGATGTCAACAGGAGATTTGTAGTTACTGAAAAATATATTAAATTTTACCGAATGTACATAGCCCTTCGTCCAACAGCAGCAAAGGATCGCCGCCTATTTTATGCATATCACAATGGAAAATGTATCAATCAAGTTGTGGGTAAAAATCAGTTTTATAAGGTACCCCAAACAGTAGCTAATTTTCTTCAACTTGAAAATGTTACCTTATACACGGGTCATTCATTTCGAAGATCGTCTGCTACACTTTTGGTTGAATCTGGGGGAGACTTGTTGACACTCAAGAAACATGGCGGTTGGAAGTCATCAACGGTCGCTGAAGGGTATGTTGATGAATCGGTAGCACACAGGACAGAAATAGCTAATAAAGTGTTTAGAACCTGTGGCAGTGCTGAAAGAACACCCGATTTGCGACCAGGTACATCAACAGCAGTTGTGTCCATGGCAGAAAATATAATTACAACACGAGAAAATTCGACTATACCGAATAGTAAAATGAACATGTCATGCATGCAATGCACATTTAATAATTGTACTTTTTGATTTAAATAAAATGTAACTTTTTGTATAATAAAATATTCTAAAATTAAATATCTACCTTCACTTATGTGTGTATATTATATCCGGGAAAAAAGTAATCACATCACTTTTTTCCCGGGGAAAAAAGTAATTTCACAAAAAGCGACATTTTTTTACCTGTCAACAGAGATAAAATGTCAAACTTTTTTCCCTTCACAGAAAAAATATATAATTTCAAACTTAAACTATTCTTTAAAAATTAGCTTAACATTTTTCGTACAAAAGACTATATTCTATAAAAGTTCCTGTATATCGCAACTAAGATTTGCACATACGGTTAAAAGCCCCCTGGTAATATTTACCCATCCACTAATTTTCAGGGCCCTAATATTTCAGAGGTAAAAAATATTAACATTTTTTTAAGTTAACATGTCCCGTCAAAAAAATGCAATTTAATTATTTTCATAAAAACGGTAAGAGATAAGTATAGAATAACATTAAACAAAGTTGTTGAGAAAGTAATAGGGGATTCGAAAATATAATAAAATACAGGGGGCTCCATTTAAAAAATCAAAGTTGCTACTATTTTTTGGTAGAAGTGGCAACACTATATTATTAAAAAATTTTTAGATAAATGGAGCAGGTCCGTTTATGTAAACAACCAAATTTTGAAAACAATTCGTTTACTGGTTCGTCATATACTTCTGACGTACCATCCACCGTGAATCACCCTGTATATTATACAAACCAGAAATATAAAATAGTGTATACCGCAGTTTAGTTAACTAAAGATAACTAGAAATTAAGCGAATATGCATGGGATCAGACTCGCGCCTTTTTGCTTAGATAGGAAAGATATACTACATTTTAAATTCAATATGACGTTATATAGAATTATTTATTACTATCTATATTTAAATAATAAATATAAAAATTATCTTTTGACTAAAAACTACAAATATACTGCTCAGTAACATGTGTTTCATTATATACAAGAAAAAGTGTTTTGTAAACTCAAAACGTGTTATTATTATCCCTTTTTGTAATAAATAACTGCACTTTCTCGGTTTTTCAACGTCTGGTCTTGGTCGCCCCAGCCCCATATCTCGTGACTGCCATCGCCAGTACGATCTACTCGATTTTTGATCATCTCTGTGGAAGCTGTTTTAAGGTCGTAGGCCCAGCCAATTTTGGCGAAAATGTTGAGAAGCGTCAGAGTTGGATTAATGTTTCCAAATTCTGATGCCCTGTAGTCCCACGGAAATGTGTGGTGGTAGTTATGCCATCCCTCACCGCATGCAAGAAGTGATACAATGGGGTTGTTGGCTGGTTTTATGTTTCTGAAAGAATATTTAAAAGTAAATCAATGTATAATATGTAAAATAAAACAATTGTTTGGCCAAATTGGGACACACGATTTAACGCTGATGATACCGTCCTGTTTTAGACGGCAAATTCAAAATTCCCTACGTCAGAAAGTGGAAAGTGGCCTTGAACACATATTTAATTGGTTTTCAAACAAAATATAACCATGAAATTTTGAAAAAACTAAATTCATAACATTTACATCTTATCAGAACAATCAACCAAATTATAACGCCATAAGTGTAAATTATAACAATGCTCGCATTATTATTATTATGTCCACATTTGATATAAAGTATCTGGGTATTATAATTGACTACTTACGATGGGATAAACATATCCAAAACGTAAAGAATACCGTCAAAACCCTTGTTTATAAGTTTAAAATTTTATCTTCCTTTTTATACCAACTGATTATTTAAGAATGTATTTTGTTCTCATTGAGTCTAGACTTTGTTATGGTATGGATGGGGAGTAGTCGCGTATAGATATGCGATAAGTTTGGAAGTACTTCAAAAAAACGAATTATTAACATCATTTATAAAAAACCAAATATTTATCCTAGTAACCAGTTGTATATGTATATTGAAACAAGATTTTTTGATATAAGGCAAATGTATTTTTACAATATAAGCATGCACCTTTATAGCAACAATACCCTTATAACAAAAATTGATCACGCATACAATACTAGAACACGAACGAAAAATACTGCAAACATTTATGTAGCAAAAAATTCCATAGGGCAAAAAAAGTCATCTTTATTTGAAAACCAGAGTATACAACTTTTTACCAAGAGAATTAAAAACTCTTGTCAAGTCATTTAATTGTAAACCCTTATTTAAAAAAAAAATTATTTCTGCTTACCGTGGAAAGATTGATCATTAATGGCATAGTCAATGTAAAAAATTAGTGTTCCTTGCATTTTTTTTATGGCTGTTCTGGGATGGTGATTGTGGGTGGGAATTTTCTGATTAACTTGATTGAATGACGAGATTTGTTTAAAGTTAATTATGTGCTAGTTGGCATCTTGTCATTTTGTCATTTCATTTGTTTGCATCATTGCTGAGTCTCTTTATTTTTGATTTGATGGTTTAGTAAGGTATGTTTTGTAGTGTGTAATTGTAGTATTATGTTTCTTTTTATTGTATAGTACTAATATAATTATTCATTTAAAATATAATTCATAAAGACCTGCTCCTAAAGGTCCTTCTAGTTTATTTGCTATGCGCTTTTTACTGTGCACTTTGCAGTTATTCATTCATTAGATACCTTGTCAACACTATCAGTCATACTGACATTGTTACTGACAGTCCTGAATGATATCAATCCTTCGTCATTCTCGCATTAGTCTCTTTTCTAATGATAATTTACATCAGTCCTTGAAATTTGCCCTTAGACGATTATTCTCCTATTAGGACTGCCAGTCTGACTGCTTATGTTGGGTATGAATTTGTTATTAATATCATTCAGGACTGTCAGTAATACTTCCAGTCCTACTGATAGTGTAGGGTCTGCATTAATCGCAGACGCTACACAATCAGTCAGATTTACAGTCTTGATAAAGGATACTGATTTCGTAAGGATAAATTTCATGGATTGATGGTTGGACTAATGTAAATTTTTATGAGAAAAAACGAGAATGACAAAGGATTGATATGATTCGTGACTGTCAGTCAGACTGATAGTGTAGGGTCTGCAATAGACATTTCGGTTTAGGATTTTCATGAACTTAACAATATTAATAACTTACTTGTCGTAAGGTTTTGAACCCCATAAATGAGCAGCGGAGTTGACCAACCAAGTGACGTGTAACAAAAGAACGTGTCTGGTTATGTTAACAAAAATTGCGTTTTCCAAAGTTTCTTCCCATAGAAGCATAGGTAGTATGGTGGGAAGAAAATAACATATGATTGGCATTACCACCCAGTAGTACTGATGTTGCCACCTAAAAAATATGTAGGTATATTTCTAAAAATTTGACAAGGATGGATTCATATTATTTTTTGAAAAACATTTCATTTCATGTCATTGCAAAAGAAACAGCTTATACCTAAATTTACAGTGCTAATACATTTTTCGGTAGCTGAACTATCGAATAACAATATGCTTCGTTATCCTCTTTCCCCTATATTGTATATTTTTGTGGACACCGAATCTTTAAGTAAATTGCTGGACAATTTCTTTCGAGCAAGAAAAATTTCGCCTAAGTTTAACAGTAAATATTTTCTGAACCAGATATGATATCGATCTACGGTTTTGAATGGTTAATGGATTCATCCCTTGGAAAACAATTGTCAATGTTGAATTTTCTTTAACTCTCAGAAAATTTTATATACAGGGTGTTGAAGAAGATGATGATTTTTGCTTCAATTTTAATGGCCTGTAACTTTCACAATAATATTTTTAAATTTTATCACTCTACGTCAATTGAATCACTGGTTCATAGCAAAAAAAGTAACTTGTCAAATTTTTGATATCTGCTATATTTTAAGAAATACCGATTTTTTTGGAAAAACTTGCTTTATTTCAACTTATTGGTAGCTAGATCTCACTGTGCGTTGTATCGTGCAAACTTTGTGAGTGATTATTATACCTTATGAAAAGTTTAATTATGTTTAGTAACAATAGTTGTACCTAAATGTTATGATGTACAGTGGCGTACTTATAAACACCTATGTCTATGGTTTATGAGTATAGTGTTAGAAAGTTAGAAATTAATAAATACATTTTTTTCAAAAATTAAATTAAATAAATTATCTTTATTAAAATTTTGTAAACACACTGTATAATATACCTGTAAAGCGATATAAAAAACTAAAAAATCAGAAAAAATTCACCTAATCTAGGGACGAGTATTTTTCAATATAAAACAATCGTGAAAAATAATTGTGAGATGCTCATAAACCATAGACATATAGGTGTTTATAAGTACGCCACTTTACATCATAACATTTAAGTACAACTATTCATACTGAACATAATCAAGCTTTTCATAAGGTATAATAATCACTTGCAAAGTTTGCACGATACAACGCACAGAAATATCTAGCTACCAATAAGTTGAAATAAAGCAAGGTTTAACGCAAAAAAATCGGTATTTCTTAAAATATAGCAGGTATCAATATCATTACTTTCTTTGCTATGAACCAGTGATTCATTTGACGCAGAGTGATAAAATTTAACAATATTATTGTGAAAGTTACACGCCATTAAAATTGGAGCAAAAATCATCGTCTTCTTTAACACCCTGTATATAAAATTGTCTGACAGTTAAAGAAAAGCCAACATTGACAATTGTTTTCCAAGGGATGAATCTATCAACCATTTAATACCGTAGGTCGATATCATATCTGGTTCAGAAAATATTAACTGTTAAATTTAGGCGAAATTTTTCTTGCTCGAAAGCAATTGTCCAGCAGTTTATATGCGAATCTTAAGAGTATGCACTAACCTTATTAACGGTTCCTTATACAGATCGGATAAGTCAATTGTTTTGCCTTTTTCTATAACCTCGTCCAGTTTGGTGCGGCAAATCCAACCAATGTGAGAAAAGAAAAATCCTCTATTGGCATTGTGAGGATCTGCATCTGTATCTGAGGCCTTGTGATGTGTCCTATGGTTTCTAACCCACCATATTAAAGAAAACTTTAAAAAAGTAAAAGATTTAAAGAGAATGTCTCCGGCTAGAGCAAGAGTCACAGATATAATATTCTTGTTTACATTTCCGTCTTTTGTAAAAAAATTAAGCGACCATACCACCTGTTGATATTACATAGAGTAAATATTCAATAGATGTAGCCGTTACTTGATGAAGATCCATTATAGAAACTAGGTTAAAAAGTATACAAAAATGTATAAATCTTCACTTATTTTTTTATTGTACTATGACAATTTTTTCGACACACAGTGTCTTCGTCAGATAGTAGAAATCTAATGCAAATAATATTCTCTTAAAATATAATGGTAACCTACTCCAAAATAATGTAGTAGAGTAGTAAATTTCTTTATTGGTATAGGTATGTCGATGACATTCTAGCTTGTTTTGTAGGGACGGAACGCCAGTTCGAATCATCCATATTCCCATAAAATGGCAGCTTTTAACTCATTTGTCCATAGATTGTTAAGTGTTCCGTTATCAGAACAAAACTATATTTAAGAGTTAAATATAATAAAGCAACTAGCAGTAAATAATGGCTATCAACCTAATGTAATAGATCAAATTATAAACAAAAAACAACTAAATAAAGCAATTAGTTTAGCACATCCAACTTTTAAACACAATGAAAACTTAATTTACAAAACACTCACATATACTGGAAAACTTTCACAATTAGCTAAAAACTACTTAACGAAAAGAAATTTTAAAATCTCATATAAAACCAATAATAAGTTAGGCAAACTAATTAAAAATAACAAAAGCAGAACCAAAAAAGAACAAAAATGTGGAGTGTATAAACTAAAATGTGGTAGTTGCCCAAAAGTTTACATCGGACAAACAGGTAGAAGTTTTGAAACAAGAATTAAAGAACACAAAGCAAGCTATAATAAAAAACTCACCAATTCTCATTATTCCTTACATCTTAATAACGAACAACATAATTTTGATGACAAATTTGAAATTCTACATGTAGAAAACAAATCAATAAAACTTAATTTTTTAGAAAGTATGGAAATTAACAAATACAAAAATTTAAATATTTTATTAAACGATCAGCTCGATTTGAATAATACCCCATTATTAAATATATAACCATTCGGTATTCCCTGACATTATTATAACAATAGTTTTTAAAAATATTTTTCAGAATAGTTAAGAAAAGGTGTGTTTTCATAATTAGGGTTCGGTACTTTATTACTATAATGTCTTTATTATTAAGTTGTAAAATAGGTACATTATTTTGGAGTAGGTTACCATTATATTTTAAGAGAATATTATTTGCATTAGATTTCTACTATCTGACGAAGACACTGTGTGTCGAAACAATTGTCATAGTACAATAAAAAAATAAGTGAAGATTTATACATTTTTGTATACTTTTTAACCTAGTTTACATAGAGTAAATATATCTAACTAATATTATTTATATTTTCAATTGGTTCATATTATATCCTACCTTTTATAATAAAATAGATTATTTTTACACTCCTCCATTTCGTCCTTTCCTACAGAAATTAACAAATTACCACTTTTATCACAACAATAAAACTAACTTGAAGAAATAGTCCATACTTAAAGTTGAGTGGAAATTTAAAAGGAAAGAAGTAAGAACATAAAGTCTTCCTCCACTGTTATATTAATGAAATATTTTTGATTTAAAATTAAAACTCTCTAAATGTTTCTAATGCAGAAACATTCATCTTCAGGAGAATAAATAAAAAAAGAAGAAACTAGAAAAAGGTTCAATGAGTAGAACGGTGAAAAAATCAATACGCGTTACGTTACACTGTGAAAAAAAATATATGTGGGTTTGACGCTTAGGGCACTATAAGAATTTAAATGTAGAATACAGATTTTACAACTGTGTGTGAGAAGAACTGTTGATAGATATGAAATTAAATAAAACTAACCTTTTAGAACGTAATATGTTCCAGTATGAATTTAAAAAATACGTATCTGTAAATAATAACAGTCAACGTAACTGATAGAAGAGTTTTGGACTTGCATTGTCTTTATTTGTTTTATATCACAACGTTCCAACTGGTAAATATCTCCAGTCGTCTTCAGGTGAATACTGTACAGTCAACGTGTATTACAAGAAAACCCTATCTAATTTATTCTAATAAATATTCTATTGGCATTCAAAGCCCGTATTCCACGTCTCAGTGGCGTAATCATTAAAAAAATGCAATACTCATCCAATCAACAATATTTGTCATTCTTTTATCAAAACTGTTAGTCCGAATAAAGGTGTATGGTCTGCTAAAGATTATACGCTTCTTATTCACAAGGTGGCATTTCTTGCTGTAGTTTTTATACAGACTGTGGCTCTTACTCTATCAACTAATGTAAATAAACATTACTTTTAATATAAAGTAGTAGAGTTTAGTGTCCGTATAATTAAATAGAAAAGAAGGTTTTTTAGCGGCAGGCGGACAAAGTAGTGCATCTATCTTTTGCATTGAGTACACAGGGACGTTGCCTATACTGGTGTGTTGGCCTAACGTATTTGGTTTATTATTGCTTCGTCACGACTATCTTTTGAATTGAGTTGATTCCTATAGATGGCGTTACTAGATTTTCATCGCGTTTTTATTTCTTAAAAATGCCTTGAAAGCATAGTCTCGCTGTACTGGGGGTCGCTTACAGGTTATGGCTTTCTGATGAGTTCTAATAAGAACGAAACAGCCTGTCATTGTCTACCTGTGCCCCAGGGAACCCATTACTTGGCGTCCCTGTATACTCAATGCAAAAGATAGATGCACTACTTTGTCCACCTGCCGCTAAAAACCCTTCTTTTCTATTACTTTTAATTTTTTTTTTGTAATTTTTTCCTCTTCATTCGCGGCCAGAGCCATTTCCGATAGCTTAACGTGGGTTCCGAACCACGATCCTTAGTCATGCGATACTCCCAAAGTGCTATAAACTCTTGGTTTCTTGCCATTGCATGACCTACCGATTGGGGAGTGTGTACCTTCTTCCGCACCCCACGATATGTCCGATTTCAACCGGCCTGGTTATCGGTGTGAATGGGGTAGGTTGGGAGATGATACATTTTACACTCTTCCCTGCATTTTTAAACCTACTAAATTTCGGACATACTTTTTTATTGTGCGTATGCCCACTCAGAGGATCGAATTCGGACCGCCACGGTCGAATGCCAGTAACTCACCTCTGAGTCAATGCCGCGGTTACGTTTCATTTATTTAAAGTTGATTAAGTATTGTTAAAAAATAGTACCAAATAGTCTTCACTAGCTCTTTTATAGTGGGGTAGCGTTTGACCTTATTTGATTGTTAATTCTAACTTCAAAATTATACCTCATTCTGGAAAGAGGAGAGGATGATTTTAATAATTTAAGCACTTTTTACCTGGAAAGCTAGCGTTTGACCAAACAGTAAGATGCCTTTAAGTTGCCATGTTGCTTTGTAAGCTCTATGAGCCCATAATCTATGAGCGCCAGCACATACACTAAAAGCTCCATATTGATGTAAGAAGAAACCTAAAAGTCATTAAATTTTACTTATTATATTAGAATTCAACGTCTGCTTGTAAGTTGGAGACAATAATGTTTCTTGAATGTTAAAAAAGCTTTGGACTTGCATTGTCTTTATTTGTTTTAAAACACAACGTTTCAACTGGTAAGTATATCCATCAGTCATCTTCAGATGAATAATGCATGCACCATTTGAACGATGCAGCCTGTCAAAGTAGTATTAATGCAATTTTTATAAATATCCACGTGAACACGTAAGAGTTAAACGCCCAATAGTTATGCGTCAATGCACGTACCTAGTATAAATAGAGCTGTAGTTACTTACCTATTTAGTATTAACCTGAAGACGACTGGAGATACTTATCAGTTGAAACGTTGTGATTCAAAACAAATAAAGACAATGCAAGTCCAGAACTCTACTGCCGTTAAAGACACGTCATTGTCTCCAACCTTTAACAGCCAATAAATTATAATATTATGTTGTAATCTTCATATTAATTACTATCAAAATTATCTTAATATTACCTTCAAAGTCTTTACTGACGCCGCGCTACTTAATTCTCGTAAAATTCGCTTTTATAATATTTTGTATATAATTTTTTTTTATTGCCATTGTCCAACAGAGGTACAACATGCGCCATGCGGTGGAAATGCACGGCTTGTTCATGATGACTCGTAGATTACTGTTTGCTCTTAAATTGTATTTAATATAATTTTATGTTACATTTTATAATTATTATACAGAAAATTAATTTTTTTTAGTTTAATAAAGTCAGTTTGCTAATAATAGTAAAACTAATAATAATTATGAATTCATAGTTACCAAACAAAAGCGTTCCGTACTTGACATCGTTGGTAAATCCCAAATAGATTCCATACAAGGCACCAAGGTGTGATAGTGAGAAGAATATTACCGTTATCCAGTAAATTTGATATTGTGGTTTCTCTGATTTAAAATTTTTATTTCCAATCTTGTTATCAACTTCAACCGGTCGAACACCTTCCATTAAATTGTCTTGTTTGTTTTTTGAGTTAAACATTTCGTTTTTTTGTTCGGGATTATTCGGGTTTAAGACTTTCTTTGTTTCCGGTTTGTTTAGAAGAGAAGGTCTAGAATAAATGTAGATGAGGGGGAATTTATAAACAGTATGAACTTTTACATTTTTGATCTGATCAGGGGTATGGTACTTAAAACCTCCCTAATTAAATACTAGACTAATAAACCCCTGCACAAAGTTAACACATCATAAATTAGCCACATATTTAGGTTTAATTTTGTTTAATAGATAGATAGATAAATAGATAAGCATTTATTTCAAAACAAATTTGTAAAATTCACAAAGTTTGAAATACGTCATAAAATGTTACAAAAATACATATTCTAAATTCTACAAACAACAAAAAATTGTAAAATGCACTTAACTTTATACCAGGTACCTAATCACAAATTTTGTTTTTTATAATCAAGATATTCCTGAATTGTATACGGTTTAATATTATTAATATAAACAAATAACTCTTTTTTGAAATTATTTAAATTATTTATGCACTTTATATGCTGTGGCAAAATATTAAAAAAAGTGATGGCAGCATAGTGACAGCTGTGCTCCGTCAATGTTAAAGAGTGTTTTGGAAAATTATAATCAAAAAATCTACCTCTCGTATCATGTGTGTGTTCTTTTTTTAAATGAGTGAATTTACCTTGATTCTTTTTGAAAAACAAAATATATTCATAAATATAAATACCCGGAGTTGTTAACAATATTTGCGTTTTAAATACTCCACGACAACTCTGAATATAACTCATGTTTAGTAGAATTCTTAAAGCTTTCTTTTAATAGATAAAGACTTTGCCCAAACCCGATGTATATTAGTATATATAATAGTATATTACATAACGAGTAATGAAAGTGATACTTTTCAAACGAGAAGATATTTAGCACGAGGTGTCAGCCGAGTGCGAAAATTCTCCAAGTTTTAGAATAATCACTTTCTCACGAGTAATGTAAACTATTTTTCCTACCACCACAAAGAATAATTAAAAAAACCTTTGATTTGTGAAAAAAATATTTCAACACTAGTGTTGAAAAAAGAATCAACCCTAGTGTTAAAATTAGCATACTTAGGATTATGTTCCACTAAATGTCTAGTTTCATAGTTTCTCAATAGGCTTTTCTTTTATTTGTAGTTTAGCTTTTTAATTTTGTTATATTTTATATATCATAGAAAGAACTAATCCTGGATTGACTGCTAGATTAACCAGAATGAAAAATTTTAAATTTAATCAAGAAAAGATGTATTAAACATAAATTTAAAAAATCCACCCAACAAGGAAGATTTCAGTTCAAAATAATAATTCTATAAATTACTTAATGTTTTTATAAAAAAAAGTCAAATACACCTGAAGGGATTTAAACCTCTCTACGCTATCGCTACCGATAAAGATTTGTTATTTATTATTTCATACATGACACTCTCTTCTGCGCGATTTGTTTTTCTGGTAATAGATTTTCCAGTATATTATTAACATTTTTTATAATTTCAGATGGCGTATTTTCACACTCTAATTCTGAATCACTCGACAAATATATGATAAATAAGTTAAACACTACAATTATTGATTTCTAAAATTTGGTCTTTTTAATAAATAGGTGTTGTCTGTTAAATTGGACTAGGATCTTCATTGATTAAAATTTTAAGCGGGGCTAGGCCTATAACTCCTCTTAATTATTGATAAAACATTAGCTTAAAATTAGTACACTATGTTCGTGTTGTGTGAGGGGTTTGAACCTGGGTCCCTCATTGTCGTGGTAGCCTGTATGGACCTGCCTGGTGTTGTGGTTGGTGGGAATGGCGGATTAGCGGGTTCTGGCTTTGTTCTGCTATGTTGAAGTAATTGTTGCTGGTGTTCGTGATGTAGTCTTGGATCGTTTCCATTTTAAGGTCTCTGTGTAATGTGGTATTACGTACAAACCATGGTGCGTTAGTTATTATTCGTAGCAATTTGTTTTGATAGGTTTGTATTTTGCTAATCTCCGTCATGCAGAGTGTTGACCATGATGGGGCGGCATACAGTAGTGCTGGTCTTATGCATAGTTTGTAGATGGTAACTTTGTTGCGGGTGTTTAGCTTGATATTTCTATGTATTAGTGGATAGTACTGGTGTAGGAGCCTGTTTGCTTTGGTTAATATTTGGGCCAGGTGTTCCTTCCAGATAAGCTTGGAGTCGAAGTGTAAACCCAGATATTTGGCTTTTTTGGACCATGTCAGTTGGGTGTTATTTACTATGATTTGCCTGGGTAGCGGTTTCCTAGATTTGGTGAATATAATGGCCTGTGTTTTTTGTGGGTTTAGGGTGATTTTCCCTTTGGTCATCCATTTGGCTATTTCGTTTATGTGTCTTTGGAGTCTTACTGCAATGGTGTTCATACAGGGTGTTATGTATTTGCCTAATAATATTTGAACCTGTAAATCCTGATATGATAACCTTCGAGGAAAAATATTTATAAATGTCGGTTTGCTTTAATAAGAGAGAAAATTCACCTTTTGTGTTTTTGATCTAAGACGCCTGCACTGCCCTACCCACGTGCGTTTGTTTTGATTTTGAACTGTCAAACTAAAATAGGAAGGTCAGTGATTTTACAATGTTGCATGACAGTGACCTAATAAATAAGAGTTCACTGACCCTATGTTATTAGGTTATATTCAAACTTTTTGGAAATTAAAATTAAACATACCTCAGCAAGAATCCTTAAAAACTGGCATAAAAACGATAATGAAATAAACAAATTCTTTTAAATCCAATCTGCTATTCACACTTTGAAAATTAACCAGAATTTCACAACGAAAACAACACATTATTTTATTTAAGCAAAATTCTTTGATTAATTAGTCACTTCTTTTGGCGCCCTTGTGCAAACACTTGTTTTTCTTCATATTTCTATTTTTCCTCACTAAAATCTCACAGTTTGTTATTAAAACGAAACGCCGCTCCGAAACACTGGACTATTTTGTGGGAATCACAGCGTGTGGAGTTCATGCATGTGCACTGGGAGGACACTCTCGTATTTTCGCCGAATTCTCTGGTGACCTTGAGATTTTCGAAAAGTTTTATTGGCTGTACATTTTCGCGCCAAGGATTTGATTACTTTTTTGTCTAGGATCACTCAGATTGCCTTGCATCTTTTTCTTTCATATTATAATCCAACAATAACAAACGATGATCGATGTGCTCCTGTCCTAATAAGATTCTAGTTTAGTTTTTCGACGGGATGAAATCATTTCATTCATAAATAGTTGTTCTAACCTCAAAATTTTGCCAAAACTTTTCTTCACGTCAAAATTTATTATTTATATCCGTCTTAACTTCGGGCTTTGATTAAAGCGTTAAATATAAATAAACCATTATGGTTTACTGCTCAACGTGGTTGGCATATAATTTTTCAACTATCGAACTATTTCAAAATGAGAAGACGCAAAGGAAAAATATTTGTATTATTGTCACAACTTTCCTAATTCCCCCAGAGGTAATGTAAGTTTTTTTAAGTTTGCAAATACACAGCCACAGGTTACAAGTTATGAAGTAATTGAAAATAACTTGCCAGGATTCCAATGCCCCAGAATTTATAAGCCCTCTATAGAAACCGAATGTGCCATCAGGAAAATCATGATTGTTAAAATACAGATAAAGTAAGTATGTTTATTTCAATCAGCCAGTGTGTACACTGTACCACGATTATAATTAAATACTTAGAAGTATTCTTTTTTTTAATTTAAAGAAGTAGTCCATTTATTAAAGAGATCATTGTTTTTTCAAAAAAAAAAACAAGGACAGTTTGTTGAAACTGCGACTAGTAGCTTTATGTTGTTTTTTTGAAAAATCTTTTTTCTTGTACATACTTAGTAACACTGTATCAAAAGTTTTGTGTCAAACACAAAATTAATTGTTATTTTTAGGTAACGAAGAAGTTATGACTTATCAGGTTGATTGTGGAAAAGATGTTCCCGAGACCCTTTTCAGGCGAGTTTTATTTAATCTACGTAAGTGGTTTTTATTAATAATGATACAAAATTTAGTCATATATATTAATTTATTCTATTTTCATTAATACGTATTTGATATTTAAACAATACCATATTTTATTTAGCTAATCAAGATCTAGAAACCTTCAGTGTAAGAAGAAAGACAAGTGGAATATATCCAATCCTGGATCACGGGTTTTTAAGGAAAATTAACTTTTGTACATATTTTCCAATATTACTGTTTAGTAAGGTTAATACATTTTTTATTATGGTGTTTGTTTCAAAAATCCATGTTCTTTACTTATTTGAAAGGTCTATACAGTCTATAAATGGTAAACTCAGTACCTAAAATGTTCAAATTATTGTAAATAGTGTAAATAATTAATGCAATTGTTAATTTTGAGTGACGCTTACTCCATTTTTGTGTAAACCGGCGTTGAATGTCATTAACATTCCTTATAGGTCCTAACTTTGTAATTTTTTTTTTATTTTGTACTAAATTGCCTATAGATATTTCATAAATGTAGCCTATTAGGTTTAGAGCTTGCTTATTACAGATTGTGCTGGAATTAAAGATCAATAGCTGCAATTAGATCTTCCAAATAGACTACAGGAGCATCAACAATAGATGTTTGGTACCTAAAAAAATGAACTGATGCATACAAAATAAGTGGATTTTCTGATACTTATTAGTCATATAACTGAATGTTTTAACAAAACTGTGATCATTTGGTAACTCAATATATATTTTAAATCTATTCCTGGTCTTTTTTTTACCCTCTGGCATTCTTTATAACTCTAGTAATTTAATAGCCTTTAAATACATACATGTAGGTACAAATGCAGCAGGAAATTTCTTTGGGAAAGTTAATTGTTTTATTTTCTCTTTAATTTATTTATTTAATATCAACTAGTTAAATTTTCTGTGTAGAAACATTTAATTATTAAATATAAAGTTGGATCTAAAATTGCTTAAATACTTCACAATAGGTCAAAATATGTGACTGTAATGGTAATGCATACAATCACATTAAAAATACAAGATCCGGCAAATTTTTGGCTACAACATTATTTGCTTGAAGACTGATAGCACAGAATATATAGTTGCGTAGCTATATATTCTGTGCTGATAGTCGGCCTACCACCCCATTGAATATATCTGATTAGGAAATTAACAAGAATAATTCCCGCTGCAACTAATATCTATAATATGACAATAATAATCCAACGTTTAATGTACTCTATAAATAAAAGCCGAGCTTGCCTGCCTAAAATGTTTAAAAGAAACTAAATAAAATTGGGAAAATACACAAAGTTGTTAATACTATTGTGACTACCTCTGAGATAGATATATAGTGTTTCAAATTTGTGGTGTTGAAAGCTCCTAGCCTTGATAAAATTTAATCTATACCGATTTTTTTAATGTCCCTATTGTTAAAGTGAAGGAAATTCTGTGGTACATACTATACTGTAAAACAAATTTAGTCTTGTTCAAAGATATATAATATAATAAAATATCTTTATCACAAAATAATAACAAATAAATCAATGGATTTGCTTCTTCATATAAAGTCCCAGCAACACTAGGAATAGTAAGGTTAGAAAACGTAAACGCTGCCAAACGTCGTAGTAAAAATACTATGTCATTCATAAATAAGGGGGACACCAGACCAAGGAAAATGCCGGATTTCGGCCTGGTTGCTATGGCACCCGGTGTCCCCTCCGCCATCTTGAAAAAAATCCTGATTGGTCAGAACCCGAAGTGTCCTCTCTGGTATAGCGACAGCGACGACCTATCATTCCTCTGTGGCATGTGTCAGACGCAACTGTCATTCAAATTAACTACTTAAATGGCGCCAAATTTAAATTAATATTCGTCGCAAAACCGTTTAATGTTGTATTTTGTTTTAAGTTTGTGAAATTGTTTAGTAGGCGCGAAACACATTTTACCTTTGTTAATCTGCGCTAATAATAATTTTCTCTACTAAAATAATAGTTTTTTAATATTTGATTGATTAGTTTTGGCGAATGCGCTAGGAATACACTATGATAGTAAGAAGCAGAATAAATCACAAAAATTCTAGGAAGGTTGAAGGTTGCAGTAATCTGTGGTAGTGTGCTTAAAGTGTTGTGTATAAATGTCGGTAAGGTGAAGGGGTTTTTAGTGGGTAGGCTGTTCAGTCAGGAGACCCAGAGTCCCACACTATCACAAGTCTCGTGGCTTGTGATGAACATGAGCTTTTCCCCTCTCAGAATGTAAAACAAAAAAAAATCTGGTAAGTAAGTACCTGCTATTTTTCATTAGGGCAACTTTTAACCTAAAATTTGTAGACCTGTTTACTTTATGTTAGGCAAACTTAACAAAATACCAAGGCAGCTGACAAAAACTAATGATTGATTAATTATTTATTTTCTTTATTTTATTTAGTTAAAAAGTGAACTGGTTAAAAAATAATTTCTTGTTTACTAAACGTCAACAGCTGATGCTGTAAGTTCGCCTAAAAAACATATGTTTTGTTTTCTTTATTGAACACCTGACAAAGTGTAATATTTGACAACGTTGTGACACCCATCTCTCTCCCTTGCGAGGCTATGCTTCTCCCCGTATCTCTCACTCTATTACATTGAGAAGTTCATGGCTATTCTTCATTGGCGCCGGGCTGATTTTAGGGGTTCTTACCCTACTTTTTAGATGGTTGATTTAAAAAAACAAACCATGGAGTGTTTTTCTAGGACACCCAAGGAGTCACCCATTTAAATATAACTTGGGCAATTCCATAACACACTGTAAATATTGCTGTTGTAATCATGGCTGTATCGTCGGCGAACAGAAACAGTTGGTTTTCGGGATCATGTGGAATATCTGCCATGTAGATGTTGAACAGGTGAGGCGAGAGAGGAGAGCCCTGGGGGACTCCTGCTAGAATATTTTGGGTGGCTGATTTGTGATTGTCTGCTTTTACAATGAAGGTTCTATCTGCTAGGATTGACCTGACCGTTTTGATCAGATATGTTAAATTGGCACCATATGTTTAAATTAAATAGTGTGCCTTGATATTTCAACACTAGTGTTGAAATAATTTTTTTTTCAACACGCGTGTGATATACGGGGCTTTCTAGCCAAATTAACTGTGCTTTTTTTTCACATTTTCATAGGTGGTCGTAGGAAAACCTATTATCCGATTTGAATGATTTTTTCTTGCATTGTAGGTTGATGGTTACCAACAGTATTCTCAGTGGGCCATAACTTATGTTATTAAAATCATACGAATCAAATCGAAGAAATATTGTCAAAACAAAGTAATATTTCATAAATATTATAATAGATGTGTCTAATGTCCCAAAATACGTATCATAAACTACTTACCAGGAAACACAAGAGAACGATAATAAAAGTTCCGAAAAGAACTATTTTTACGAATGAATATATTTTTAAGACACAAAAATATTTAAAAGTTAAAATGACAATCGAAAAAAGCGATGACGTCGGAAGTCAATTTACAATTTACAATAAATAAATATAAATAGCTAAGTTCGAGGTCAAATCAATCTGAAACTCTTCCTTTTTTTACCTTACTTTCTCAGAGCCATTGGTCTTATTATTCCTGAGTTTGTAGATAGATGTGTAAATTACAAGAATTAACTTTAGGTTAGATTGTTTGTTGCAAGCATCTTACGGGTAATACCTGTCCAGTCATGTGCTTTGTTCTTATATTTTATAAATCTGTGGTAAATAGTTAAAAGGTCATAAGTAAGTTTTTTCTGATTTTGGGCTTTTGATGGATATCTGGAGAAATAGTATCATAAAACATTATGGTTAAAACGAAATAAGTTTATACAAGATGATTTCTAAGTGGATAGTTCTTTTTTAGCTGTGTATAGAAGGAATTAAAATAAACATTTTCAAATATCAATTCAAATGGTAAAATTTAAAAACAATGAACTAATTATGGTGCTAATTTTTTGTGAGTGTCGTAAAAATGCGGATGTTTCTTCTCTACAACCAGAAGTTTTCCTAATGTTATTCAACAGGCAAGTTAGGTAGAACCGTATGGCGTATTTGATTTGTAGTTTAATAAATGATTGTAAGTACTTTATTTTTGGGTTTTTTGAAAAAAGATATTTGAAAATGTTGTTTATTTTAATGCCTTCCATACGCAGCTAAAAAAGAAGTATTAACTTAGGAATCACCCTGTATATGAGACAAATGTGCCAAAAATCGAAACTAAATTTGATACTTTGTTGAAATTCTTTGTTGCGATCCGCTAAAAAGGTCATAAGTTAATAAATTGATACCAAAAAATATTTTACAATTAATGTAGTTGGAGAAGTATATATAGCCTCAAGCCAAAAATTCTGTTATAGGCATAAGATTACTTATACATTTTTAGTAAGTTTTAAAATTTTTCGTTACTGTATAATGTGTATTTTAGTCAATAAAAAAATTTGTAAGTCATAAGTTTTTTTTGGAAAATCTTTTTAGAAATTAACTCTACTTCCGACTTTATTATTAAAGAAATCCTAAATATACCTATGTCTCAAATATGTCAACTTATAACCTTATAAATTACGACATATATTGCGAGTCAGTTTACTTATGAACTTATGACCTTTTAATTGTGTTTCAAGTAGAAATAAGTGCACATAATATGTCATTATTATAAAATATGTTTGGGGATGGTTTTTAATAAAAAGGGCATAAGTAATAATTTTTCCATATAAATCAGCTTTTTTCTCCTATTTTAAAATATATGTACATCTTACCCGAATTTCAACTAAATAAAACGAGAAAATTAATTGGATGTATTTAAAAAAAAAACTGAATAAAAATGTGACGTATTGAAAAGTGTCAAATCTTTGCCACCATTTTCCCACAAACTAAAAAAAACGTTCTTGTGACCTTTTAACTAATTGCCACAGAAATATTTAGTAAAAGTTAATAGAAGCCTCTATTAGTATATTACGTTTTAAGTGTAGTGAAAACCATATTACGCACGATTGGAAAAATTGCGGATGAGCCGCGTAGCGACAAGTGCAATAATTACAGGAGTGCGTAATTGCTTTACAACACCCAGTACGTACTAGGTATACTTTCTCTTACTAATAAATTAAAGATCGGTTTATAATTTATAAAGTATCGATTTAAAACTTTAAATCTCAAATAATGACAATGTCACTGTCAAATACTCAAAACGCAAGATTGATAGATGTCATGATTTGAGTGGTTCAAGGCTAACTTGATTGGTATACTAGGCATCATAACGCACAGTTGTGTGTTTTTATTCTTTACACACAATTGTGCATAAAAATGAATTTACTTATACAGTGAACTGTACGTAAAACAAAGTTTACTTAGATAGGAGTAGAAAATAGTTATGTACGTATTAAGGGTAGTAAAAAGAATATTACGCACGAATGGAACAATTCCGAACGAGCCGCATAGCGGCGGGTGCGGTAATTAAATGAGTGCGTAATTGCCTTACAACACGCAAAACGAACTATCCTTTTTCTACGACTCTTACTATTAAATTAAAGATCTGTTTATAATTTATAAGGCCTCGATTTGAATTTCAAGTCTCATACAATGACATTGTTATACTAGACATCAAAACGCATAGTTGTGTGTTTTATGCATCATAACGCACAGTTGTGCGTTTTTATTCTTTACGCACAGTTGTGCGTAAGAATGGATTTAATTATAGTTTAGTGAACTGTACGTAAAACAATGTTTACCAATATAGGAGAAGAAAAAATATATTAGTTTATTATAAATATTATTTGTGCTTTATTCTTTTCTTGTTTACCAAAAAATTACCAAAATATTTTTTGCTATTTAAAAAGCATTTAACCGGAAATACCCGAAGGGTGGAGAATAGTCAATGACAACTCACTAGTCAAGTCCTAACTTCTTCTTTAAAGTCAATCAATTAATTTAATAATAAACTATGTTCAGTGCTTTTCCTTGTTTAAATTGTAGATGTTTAGAAAGTTTAAATTTATTTGAAAAAACATTTATTCACAATGCAAATTTTGGGCGAATGACATTCATTATCAATACACTTCATATATTAAATGCAATGTATGCTGGATATGTTTTTCAGAAGATTATATTTTTTGGACTAATACGTAATGTTAAAAAACTGCACTTTCTAATTAAAAGACTTTCAATTATGTATTGACCTCCGGGGTCAGTGGCTCGGGGGCTTTACTATAAAGCTAAATTGGACAGAAAATGAAGCAACATTTGAAACATTTTCAATTCTCTCTTTTTTGGCGTTTTTTTATAAACTTCTAACTTCCTAAACGATCTAATTAAATAGTTGTAGAAAAATAGTAACTATATTTTACCTGCAAGAAGATGGGCACTACTTTTTTGTATGGACGGCAACTAAGATTTAAATTTAATAGAACTTGATCGTATTTAAATAACCTATTTACAATAATATATTGGCAAAACGTTGCATTATTTTGCAAAATTAACTGCAAATTAGAATTGCAGATATTAGCTGATAATCTTATATATTGATCATAATGAATCGTTTTTAGGGTTATTCAGGTCAGTGCGTCAAGAAAACCAATATTAATCAATATTATTTTAAAAAAAAGGGGGATGAGGTAAAAGGGCAGTGGCGTAACAGTAACAATGTATCTGTTTAAAGGTTGGAACAATAATGTTTCTTGAATGATAGAAGAGTTTTGGACTTGCGTTGTCTTTATTTGTTTTTAAATCACAATCCTTTAACTGGTAAGTAGCTCCAGTCGTCTCTTTTTTTTTATGATAAAACATCTGCACTGTAGGAAAAATCCTTTAAGGCGCTCTGGGAGCGGTGCGTGTGCGAAGAAAGCGATTAACGTTGGTCTTGAAACGTTGAAGATTGTATTCATTGGGAAACACGACCTCAGGAAGATCATTCCACAAAGATGACGTTCTCCAGATGAAAGAATTCTTGAACAATGTAGTTCGAGGAGTACTAAGCTGAACAATATATGGTTTTTTTTTTTTTTTTTTTTTTTTTTTTTTTTTTTTTTTTTTAAACTCAAAGTCGAAAGTCTCAATCATGCATTAAAAAGACTTTGAGTTTCCCCATTTTAAAAAATTAAATAAAGTCTCTTTGAGAAATGGACTACTTCTTTGAATTTGAACAATATATGGATGAGCGGCAGTGGTTCGCCGTGTATTTCTGTTTTGCATTGCTCTAGATGGAATCAAGTGGGCAATGTCAGTCGAACACCTGCCATGGAAATATCTGTAAAAGAGAGCCAAATCACCAACCTGTCTTCGATGCTCCAGGCTATCGAGGGTCTTGGTCAGCTCGGGGTCGCCGATCAGACGAACGGCTCTCCTTTGAATGGAATCCAGTAGCCGAAGGGTGTGCTTGGGTGCAGAGCTCCAGACATGAGAGCAATATTCTAATGATGATCGAATCTGGGCTTTGTAGAGTGTCAAAAGTTGATGAGGTGTGTACAACCTTATGGTGCGGAAAAGTACACCAAGTTTCTGTGCAGCTACCTTGGCAATTGCGGCAACGTGATCATGCCAAGACATATTACCTCCCAGATTGACCCCCACCAAATTAATAGACGGTGCCAGGGGAATTGCGTGTCCCGCCATGACTATATCCGGTTCTGCAATGTTAACCTTTTTGGAGAAGACTGCTGCCTGGGTTTTCTTAGCATTAAATTCGACTTGGTTACTGTCACCCCAAGCCAAAATTTCTTCCAGGTCATTGTTGAGGCGCAATACTTCATGCTGCCTGCGAAGATGTGCGTCGGCAGCGGATGTTTGGGGAGTCAAGGTAAAAGATGAGACAAGTGTGCTGTCATCAGCAAAGTTATAACTAAAACTTCCCGCAAGTCTCTGCTTTCAAAAAGTGTTTATAAAAATTTGTGTGCCACCACGCGTTTATTTAAAAAATATTTAATTAATTTCAAGTCTGGCGATAGAAAAAACATAATGAGCGTAATATAGCCCTATAAAAAGTTGTCGTTGTGTATGGAAATGGTCTCATATCTCGGAACTAGCAGTAAAATAAATGTCCGATTCATTGAAATAATTTGGAATGTTAACAAGTTTAATGTTTCTGTGATCCTGTAAGTAACTTCATTTTTATAAGTAAAAGTCCTTTATTTTTATAGCGTTTTTAACTACCAATCAAATGAAAAATACATATATTTTATTATACTATATCTTGGTTTACTAAAAAACAAATAATAAGTTCCATAGCAGCAAAAAACATAGAACAAGAAAGTTTTGATTTTATTACATTTAGTTTGATATTGACCTAATGTCTATTAAATTTCAACATATAAGACATATTACCATATTTTAAAAACTAAGCAAATTAAAGATTTGGGATTTGTTGGCTTTGTCACGTCTTCGTTGTTTGTCACTGTCATTTGATTACAGTAAAAAGAAATTATTGATTTCCTCGGATCCGCTAGAGTTATCTTTAAGGAAACTTCAACAAAAGAAACTATAATCCTTTTAGTGCTAAAGTTATTAGCCTATTGAAGAAACCAGAGATCAATTGAGTTGAATTACGGTATGCAGGCGTAATAAATGATGGTGGAACCGGAATGGAGCTAGCAGATGAATCAGCCTTAGATGAGGAAGGTGATACAGAAAGTGACTAAGACCTTTGTTGATATTTTATTATTCATAATTAAAATTATGTTATCTGTATGTAGTGTAAGTAAATGTTATTGGAAAATGATTATATAGATAGATAGATAAGCATTTATTTCAAAACAAATTTGTTAAATCACAAAGTTTGAAATATGTCATAAAATGTTACAAAAATACACATTATAAATTTTACAAACAACAAAAAATTGTAAAATACACTTAAATTTATACCAGGTACCTAATCACAAATTTTGTTTTTTATAATCAAGATATTCCTGAATTGTATAAGGTTCAATATTATTAATATAAACAAATAATTCTTTTCTAAAATTATTTGAATTATTTATGCACTTTATATGCTGTGGCAAAATATTAAAAAAAGTGATGGCAGCATAGTGACAGCTGTGTTCCGTCAATGTTAAAGAGTGTTTTGGAAAATTATAATCAAAAAGTCTACCTCTCGTATCATGTGTGTGTTCTTTTTTTAAATGAGTGAATTTACCTTGATTCTTTTTGAAAAACAAAATGCATTCATAAATAAAAATACCCGGAGTTGTTAACAATTTTTGCGTTTTAAATACTCCACGACAACTCTGAATATAACTCATGTTTAGTAGAATTCTTAAAGCTTTCTTTTGATAGATAAATACTTTCCCCAAACCCGATGTGTGACCCCAGAATATTATACCGAAACGGAGTAAGGATAAAAAGTTGCTATGATATATCATACGAAAAATACTAAAGTTTAGATATCTAGACACTATTCTCAGCATATAACAAGATGTGGCAAGGTTTCTACAAAGGACGTCTGTATGGGTATTCCATTTAAGACTTGCATCGATGTGCATACCCAAAAATTTGGAAGTCTCAACAATATCAACATTGGAACTATCTATAGTAATAGAATTAGGAGTGTCTTTCTTATTTCTAGATGTCTTAAAAATTAAGCATTGGGTTTGGGATAAGGCCATTGTCGTGGAACCATTTTTTTACCATTAAGAATTGTTCTGTCGAGATACTTAATAAATCAATGATATTTTTCTTTCTAATTAGTAGATTGGTGTCGTCGGCATAATTTACGATGGATACAAGTGGGCTTAATAAAATTGTAGGTAGGTTATTTAGATAAATAATAAACAGAAGTGGCCCTAGAATGCTTCCCTGTGGTACACCAAGGTTAATTTTCAACTTATCAGAGACGAACTGTTGACCATGCTTATCCTTAACAACAACTTTTTGGGTTCTATCTTTTAGGTAGGATTTTATCCACGACAATGCAGTCTTGCTTTGACAAATACCGCCTGAAGAATTTGCTGATCCTTATTAATTCCATTTTACTTATGAAGCAAGATTAGAGTGAAAAAGCGTAAATAATAAAATATATGTATACCTCCGTTGCATCTCATTTCAGTGGCGGCTCGCGGTCTTAAAAAATGGCGAAAAGCTAGGTATAGTGCGGGTACTTAAACAAACATTGACAAAAAACCCGTGTAACAAAACGTCTCCCTTATCCTCATCTGTCCATCTAATCTAACAAATTACAAACTATGTTATTAATTGAGTTCATTTTTAAAACACAATACTACGTACACTAATGAATTAACTAAAAAATAAAAACAAAACTTTTCTCGGCTGTTTGGCGTCTCTGATTCTAGGAATCGAGGCTCTATAATTTTTTGGATACCAAACTCTGCAGTAAACTTGACTAAACATAATTTGTTTACGCTATATAATCTAAGAAACAGAATACTCCATTTATATTATTTTTATAAAATAAGTGTATGTTAAAATTAAAAAATAAATATAAATTAGGAAGATATAAGAATAAACATGGTTTTCGTCTCTCAATGGTAACTTCCAGTTCTGTGCTTCTCCAACCCAACAGAATTCAAAACTCGATAGATCATGCAATAGAAATGGGCTTCGGACGAAAGTTCTTTCTAAATGGCTACCCGACAAAATATTAATATGCCATCTCTTCGACGTACATATACATGCAAAACGACACACCGCCATCGCGTCGGCCTCCCGACGAGGTAAAAACAAAATCCAACACGAAAAATAATCATGACACGTTCTTCTGTTTGTCGTCCGTTATTGGCTATCAAGTCCACGAACGAAGCCGTCCGTCGTAAAATTCTGGGTAAAATAGTTAGAATGTAACTCTAACTAGTTAGTTAGATTCTCACTAACTTTTCTACCCAGAATTTTACAACAGATGGCTTCGTATGATCGAAATATTTTTTTCTATTATTCTGATGATTTTTGGGTGCCACGAACCATTTCAGTATAAAAAAATTAGTTCCGTTTTAAAATAAATTCGGACCACTGGCACTGTGCGCGACGCCAAATATGAAAAACTTCGAATAGCCTTAATTTTATGGACGTTCATTTCACTCTGTATAACCTTTCTAATTATTTCCATTGTTTCTTCTTAATACAGGTTTTTTAAATTGCGGTTTCAGTTTACCGTAATTTAGTTATTCAAAAAAATTCATAAATAGGTAATAAATAAATATTTGATTGAATTGTTATAACAGGTGCATTACGTGACTTAACATTAAAACAATCGCATAGTATTTCTCATTGCGTATTTATGTTTTCAAGAAATCAAGTTCTGCCTTACTTTTATTAATCATTATTTAGCTAGAACTAGAAGTGGATTAAACACATTGAATTTGAAAATTGTTTATTTAAACTCCGTCAACATTTTACATATTAACAGAATCAATTATTAAAGTGATTTTGTTCAAAGAGTAATGATACCAGATACTTTTGGGACCAAAATAGATTGAAAATATTATTAAGTACAAAACACCAAGTAAACAATAAATATCTGAAAATGAAAAAAAAAATCGAACTGTAAAAAAATTCGTTTAGAAAAAAGAGCAAAAATCAAGTTCTTCCGAAATATTTCATGTTATTTGACATCGTAGCGTAGATAGAAAATTGAATAATAAGCAAGTTCTTTATTTACCATCTTTTAATATTCTAGATAATAACCTAACTTTTCTCTAATTTTGACAGGTAAATCATTTTTTAAAAATGTACATGAAATTTTGTATTATTATTTTAAAGAAAAAACTATCCGCTGTGTTGGGACCAACAACCTATTATAGATGGATCCAGGGCAGGCACTCTGTAAGAGAAATAACGATAGCGAACGTGTGCTAAAAAATAGGTATGATCGTTATCGCTATTTTTCATACAGAGTGCCACACCAGATTGTTTACCAATGCCGGTCGCCATTATTAGATGTTAGTCTAAAGGCCTTTTTAAATTGGGTGCAATTGCAAGAAAAAATTGTCTGAAAGCATGCGCTTTGTCGACGTTTTAAACAGCTGATGCAGGTTTTAAATAGGAAAACGTGCATCAGCTGATTAAAACGTCGTCGAAGCGCACGCTTCCAGGCCATTTTTCTTGCAATTGCACCCAATGTAAAAAGGCCTTAAGAACTTTTGCCAAATCCTCCAGGGGATATTTCTTTTTAAGACATGCAAAAAATTCTCTCAATTTGACCTATTTATATAATAAACATAAATTGGTGTAAATAGTCTTTAATGTTACATTTTTTACGTACTTACAATTTTAAACCTACATAATTATAAATATATCTTTTAATAAAAATTAAAATTGTTCGGTTTAACTATATTTTAGTAAGCTTGACAACGTCGACAATAGACAACAGCCAATGCAAATAAAGCGCGCCAATTTTGGTCAGAACGAAGCCCATCCAAACCGAAAGACTAACATTTGTCAAATTTAGGTTATAATTCGGTAGATCTGGGTTTATTTGGGGTTCATCTTCGGGTACCGAATTCAATGCGGCAGCGTCTTTCATACGAACACGTAAAATCAACGATTTCCGGACAGCCGTATTCCACCCGCTGTGTAACTAAAAATAGGCTAAAATCTCGTTAAATTTTCCGCGAGGGTCTCGCGGCTTTCGACAAAGTACCAACGTTAAGTGGGAGACGCGGCGAGTGGATCCAATTATACTGTGTGTTCAAAATGAAGTCGGCACTATTGTTAATTCTTATTATAGAGATACGATGTCATAACACACTAAAATTAACCAGCATGTCATTTAAGTCACGTGACTGGGCCACGATCCCGCGAGTTCTATCAAAACTATTACTATATACCTATGTATCAACATGTACATATTACAAAAATATATCGAACTCCGTAATTTTTTACCTTTTACCATACTCCTCCCCACATGTTATTAAAAAAAAATATTAAGAAACCATTTTATGTCGCTACGCCACTGAGTTTAGCAGCGGCGGCGCCAGGGAGGAGGGGGGCAGGGTGGGCACCGGCCCACCCTAGAAACATGAGTGCCCACCCTGGTGCCCCTTCAAAATTGATGGGTTGGTTTTGTAAGGGAATTTTCTCGGGGGAAGAGGGACTTGGCTATGAAAGTTTTGATGAGTGGTTGTATGGTATTTTCAAGAAAACGATTACTTTTTTTTTTGACATCACTCAGGACAAAAGGGAAGTTTTGTCTGTCGCTGTTTATCGCGTTCTAGAGCGGCGGGAGGCCGGTCTTTTTTTATGAATGAACCATAATTGTGTTGGTTGTGACTATTTGTGATACTACAGAAATTCACCAATATTTTTTATACTTAATAGACAATATATTAAAAATATTTTTGATGTTACATCGATTACTGATAACTTAAGGCTATTTAAATATAATAATACTGCAATAAAAAGAAGGAATAAAGTAAATATCTTTTATACGCTCACCACGCCACAATTTATGATTTTTTTAAAGAAATTATGTATTTTTGGAGCGTAGGTTACGAATCTGAGAGCCGTTTTTGTTCCAAATGCTTAGGTTTTAAAATATTCCTTGCTGCAGCCCGGCGCCCCCCCCCCCCCTCTTTTGGCTGCGCTACTGAACTGTCTGGTATTTCAAAAAGTAGTATAGTAAAAACTGGTGTAAATTGGGTTTGTCCCTCCTTCTATGCAAGTTAAAATCTACATTACTATAGAGATACATGGAAAAGTAATATCCTTAACACCTAATTCGAATAGTATATGATAAATTGGGGAAAGAACTCAGCATCGCTGTATTTTACTATTACATCCAAATTTGCTTTGGCAGTAGCATCAAACCCTTCTGGAGGCACTGTTGTTAATGCAGATCCAACGGCAGTTTGTGTAACCAGCACTTGAGCCAAGATTAGTGTCTTCATTGAATTAAAAGAAAACGATGGATAATGGCAAGCGTATGTAGATCTTCGAGCAAACGAGATGCCTTGGCCAAACTTATGCCCTCTTGAGGTCCCTTGTAATCTCCAATCAAAATTAGTTGTGCATATTGATGATATATTTGTCTCAAGAGTACCATGGTACAGTGCCATTTTGTTTGGGACTTGAAAAATAGCTCTTTTTTTTTGCTCCATTAACAAAAAGGCAGAAAACAGATAAGGGCATAGGACTTTGTCTATGCGCTGTACTTTCCATGTATCTTTAAGTGGGTTTAATGTACCATGAAATGATGATTGAATCTGATTATATTCGATTGAATCTGTTTCTAAACTTCTTAGGTCATATGGAACTCCTGAAAAAAAAATAAGCTTTCCTTTTTGCTTTGAATTTTTTTGTAACAAACAAGTAGATATAGCCGGCAAGGGCCCGTCGACATATTAAGCTGCGGTTCCTGCAGATCACCGAAGTTAAGTGGTGTCGAGCGCGGTTAGTACTTGGGCGGGTGACCGCTTGGGAACACCGCATGCTCTTGCCTCAGGGAAGAGTGTAAAATGAATCGACAAATGAGTAGCCATCCTATTCACGCCGGACAGGCCGGATGAGATCGGATATCTCGTAGGATGAAGGTGCCGTTTCACATTCCCCAGTCGGTAGGCTACATTTGTGGTCGATGACCGGTTCAAGATGGCCTCCGTAGTCGGCGAACCGTAAAAAAAAAAAGTAGATATAGGCGAAAATATTTGCCTATCACGAAATTTTTCAAAATACAAAATATAATAACATATTTTTAAATATTTTTCTTGTAATGAGTTTGACAAATAATATATATTAATTTAATTTAAAAAATATTTAAAAAACGTGTTAAATAAAAATCTTATCGTAAAATAAACATAAAAAACGGAACTTGAAAAAAACGTTCCTTATAATTTGGTAGCCTTAGTTAAGACTGAGTTAAATAATATTTCGATTCCTGATTGCATTTTTTGTTCGTGACTGATATTCAGTGGCGGCTCCTCCTCGGGGACGCGGCACCGCGCGCCCCTTCTGCCGCCAGCCACAAATACGATCATTTTAAAGTAGTTATATTGGCGTCTGTAAATAATTTTTAAATAGAAAAATGTTTTTGCCGGCGTACAGACACGATTAAAATTGAAAAAGTTTTATGCATCCGCTGGGAATCGAACCCAGAACCTTTCGATTACATGTCAAGTAACATGTCAAGTTCATTTTATTTCATCATGTTTATTGTTTAATTCATCGGAAAACAATACATACATTTGGTAGATATATCGATAATTCAGCAACTCTCTTACCTCCTTCGTCACTTAAAATCCACGCGTCATCATGTAATGCGCTCGGTTGTGGCGAGGTACCGAATTCTCTGCGGCAGCGAATTTAATACATATACATAAAATCAACGAATTAATTAACGTTATTTAAATATAATTTCTTTTTGTTATGGAATGTTATGATTCCGACGTTTAAACTTATCATCATGTTTATGTTACAAAATATGTGTTACGCTGAGTAACCTTTTTCTAGAGGTTTATTATTGGCTGTTTAAGAGCCTTTCATACCAGCGTAAAACTCGGCATCGTTTTCTGGCTTGTCTAAGTGAAAATTTAATAGAAAAATTTCACTAAGGGGTTCACAAGAACTTTAGAACTTCAGTACTGTAGAAAAAGTTTTAAAGAAAGATCACCCAGTATACTGCTGGTTTGCCAGGAATTGTATGGGTCAACAGATTTGACAAGAGCGATACGAGGCAAGCAGTGAACGCGGGGAAGAACTGAGACAGCTGACAGAGACAGGCGACTCGACCGAACGTTGTGGATGGTCGTTTGTTATTATTCTGACTATATTGAGTTATTTTACGATAATAAAATATTAATTAATATTGAGGGTGTGTTTTATATTCTACCCTATTGAAATTAACGGACTTTAGTATTGTTTAGGTCATCCCGCATACTTAACTTTCGGTATAATGCATCAAATAGGATAAAATAAAAAATAACTAACAGAAACTTTGACTGTAACATAGGTACATGACATTTACGGTTACCATAATTTATAAATTTACTAATCAGACACCTTTGATTGTGAGAACATGCCCGTCAATGTCATTTATGTCACAGTCAAATATATTAGTTAGTTTTTTTTGCTGAGGTTGGCGGAAGAGCCAGTATACTTAGGCCTATTATATGAGGCCCATTGTATCCCCTATCGTCTGGGTAATGTTAGCCAGATGGGACCTACAGCTTAACGTGGAATCCAAACCACGTGTATGCACTAGTTATCTTTTTTACCCGCCCAGAAGTCCAGTCCATGGCCTAGTCATAGTCCATGACTCTCTTCTCGGTCCCGTTATTAGGAACCACTAGTGACATACTGCATTCTTAAATCCACTGAATTTCGGATATACTTTTTTTATTGTACCGGGTGATTCATTAAGGGTGATGAGCGGCCATATCTCGGAAACTACTGGGCATAGAAATTGAGGAAAAAAAATTACAACTAAAGTGTCCAAGAGAAAATGCTGGAAATTATTTTTAAGTTTCGCATTTTGCCGCAAGGGGGCGGAAAGTTAGTTTTAAAATGTTACATATCTCCGAAAATTCCACATTAAGGTATATCTTTGATAATACCATTAAAAAGCTTGGACAATTATGCATCATTATGGTCTTATGCTCATTGGCGTACCGACTTTATTAAGAGGGGGGGGGGACGCTGTTGAAAGTGTAATCAGTTAAATCGCTGTAACTTATAAACGACTTATCCGATTTTAGCAAACTAAAGACTGTTTGGAAGAGAAATGTATGCACTTTCACCAATCGTATTTAGTTGCCCATAATAGTTCTCAGAAAAATTGATAGAGGGCGCAATTTGCAATAATAACACATATTTTGACGTTACTCCGAAAAAATAAATCATACGGTATAATTATGATACCATAATCAAAAAGTAGATGAAATTTGTTAGAATAAATATTAAAACCGCAGCTTGATATCTCCGGTCGTTTCACTGTTATCGCCAATAGAATAATTTTAATAAACTTTAAATGAAGAAGCGGTTATATATTTTTTAGAAAAAAAGTGGGACGCCACTGAAATCCTTCCATGTGGATATTATTTCGGATTAGTCTGGTCAATTCTGCATAAAAATGGTCTCTTGCGTTTTTCTCCTCGGGCACACCGTTCTTAATTAAAATAACTAAATTAAATTAGCTCTACTATTTATTATTGTTATTAACATTGAAAATAAAAAATTTTGTTTTATAAAAGTTGTTGGAAATGACCACCTTCACTTAATAAGCAAGCTTTCGTCCGTCTAATTTAATTTAGTTATTTTAATTAAGAACGGTGTGCCCGAGGAAAAAAACGCAAGAGACCATTTTTATGCAGAATTGACCAGGCTAATCCGAAATAATATCCACATGGAAAAATATCAGTGGCGTCCCACTTTTTTTCTAAAAAATATATAACCGCTTCTTCATTTAACGTTTATTAAAATTATTCTATTGGCGATAACGCTGAAACGACCGGAGATATCAAGCTGCGGTTTTAATATTTTTTCTAGCAAATTTCATCTACTTTTTGATTATGGTATCATAATTATACCGTATGATTTATTTTTTCGGAGTAACGTCAAAATATGTGTTATTATTGCAAATTGCGCCCTCTATAAATTTTTCTGAGAACTATTATGGGCAACTAAATACGATTAGTGAAAGTGCATATATTTCTTTTCCAAACAGTCTTTAGTTTGCTAAAATCGGATAAGTCGTTTATAAGTTACAGCGATTGAACTGATTACACTTTCAACAGCTTCCCCGCCTCTTATTAAAGTCGGTACGCCAATGAGCATAAAACCAAAATGATGCATAATTGTCCAAGCTTTTTAATGGTGTCATCAAAGATATACCCTAATGTGGAATTTTCGGATATGTAAAATATTAAAATTTACTTTTCAATTTTTTTTTCCCGAATTTCTATCCTCAGTAGTTTCCGAGATATGGCCACTCGTCACCCTTAATGAATCACCCGGTACGTATGCCCACTCCGGGAATCGAACCCGGGTCGCTTCGGTCGAATGCCAGTAACTCAATCTCTGAACCACTACCGCGGTTACAAAAAAAGCAAATTTAAAACAGGATGAAATAATCTAAAGATATTTACGAGGCCCGATCCTTAGGAAAGGGCCAGCGCGGGTTTTACCCCTAGGTGGAATAAGCGGCCGCCTACGGCTCGGGTGCTCATGCTCAACGAGGCCCCGAAATTCATTATGAAAATTAAAAAAAAGTTTTTGGCAACCATGTGCAACGCGCCGTGGGACTCAACAAACAACTGTAAAAAGCTATTATATCGTTTACAAAATTATATTACTTTTACTATTAACCCAGCACAATTCCAGAACTCCGCCGAAATACTTTTCTCCCCCCTACAACAGCTAAAGGATTAAAAAAAAAAATCCTTTTTTTTTAGTTTAGCAAAAAGAAAGCAAAAAGTTAGTTTGGTAGTGGCAACCAACATTTTTTTTTCGCCTGTGGCGTTATTACATCCCAAACTAAATGGCCAAAGGGCCCCATACAAACATGCATATTATGTACCATTGCGCCCAAAAAAAACTGGGACAGTAAAATTGTTGTTGTAGAGTAGCTCCTTGACTATAAGGAATATGTAAAATCTATTAAGGGAAGGTTATCATTGTTGTTATAATAGTTGTCATGGAAGTGAAAAGGTTTAACAACAATACCACATTTTTAGGAATACGAGGAAAAATAAAAATACGCATATTGTGTTTTAAAATGTAACAAAAATAAAACAAAATTTTTTAATATTATGTTCCAATAAACTTTAATTTCATATATATTTAAACCTTAATATAATAACATATTTTTAATATTTCGTAGTTGCACCATTATTATCGATTAATGCTTGTAAACGCCGTGGCATACTTAATACAAGGTTTCTCGTATACTCTTGCGTTATTGCATCCCATGCTTGCATTATCCTTTGGCTTAATTCATCCCGAGTTCTAGGCTGGAAGTTGTGTTTATACATAAATTTTGTCATCTCACCCCAAATGTTTTCAATTGGGTTGATATCCGGACTTTTCTAGGGCCAAGGCAGAATACAAATTTGATTTTCTTTTCTTTCTTGTTGAAATATAAAACCTTGGCCATATACTGCGTCGACAGATGGTATCATAACTTGGTTTAGTATGTTGCAATATAATAGTGCATTGAGCCTCCCCTGCACTATTTGGCAAACTCCTGGGTCCCTTGCACTAATCCAGCCCCAAACGTTTATAGAAAAGCGTCCATTTTGATTAGTCTTATTTGTATATATCTTCCATCGTATCTCGTACTAGAAGGCCTATAAACGTGGATTTTCCCATTATTGCATGATTGAAAGGTTTTTTCATCGGAAAATATTACGATTTTCCATATATTACTTTGACTTATATATTCATAAGCAAATTCTACTCTTCTCTGTTTGTTTGCTTCGGTCAAAAATATTTTATTGGCAGCACAACAACTTTTTATATTCTGAACTACGAATTCTTCTACGCGCTGTATAAGCCGAACCAGGAAAATGTGTTTCTTCTTTAGCTTTTATTGCTGTTTCGAAGAGATGATCTTTTAGAAAATTAATTAATTCTATATCTTGGCCGTCATTCGAAATTTTGGGGTGACTAGAACCTGCTTTTCTTACAATACTTCAATATTCTGCAATTTTGTGCTTAGCCAACAACACGGTATTTTTGCTAATCCCTAATTCATCTGCGATGTTTCTTATTTGATGCCAATCTCTTAATCAAGTGTAAACGATCGCTTTTTGCTCGGTGGTTAACGATTTCAAAAAATATTTTTTTTGACACGTCAGTGTCAGTCACAAAATTAAATTAAATTGACAACTTCAAAAAAAAAGCTAATAGTCTGGGAGAATAAACTACATTTTGCTGTCCCAGTTTTTTTTGGGCGCAATGGTACAACTTACTATCGCATATCGCCTAGGGCTCGGAAGAGCCTTGAACCTGCCGGTGCTGGTCGGGCGCTTTTTTTAGGCAAATAACAATTAAAATGCATGAAAGCTGTTCTTTAGGCGAACAAACCTGAATACATGAATTTCAAAAAATTTAAATGCACAACTATTACTGCATAAAAATGTAACAAAAATATTTTAAAAATTCCAAATAAAGTAACATTGTTACGATGCCTAAAAAAAATGAGCTCTTTAGCTTAATCAGGCTGAAAGGGTGATTTTTACTGAAAATCAAGTGAAAATCGCGTTCTAGGTGACGCATAACCATGGATATTAAATAAAGAAACAGTGTTACGATACCCAAAAAAAGTGAAAATCGCATTCTTGTTATAATGTATGAAGAAAATAGACTACAAAAAATATTAATCTAGTAAATACTTACCATTATTTAATACTGCCAAATAATCATCAATATTGCCTGTTAAAGATGAAAAAATATGAGAAACAACAGCAGTGTCTTTTTTAACTTTTGCCGCAGTAAATACAGATCGCTGAGAATACTGAGATCGTAGGTTATTCAAATCAAAAATTAAATCACCCAAAGAGTAGTCGTGGGCCATTTTAGAAAATTAAACTGATTTTTTTACTAAAACTCATAAAATTGGTAGTTTAAATATAGGCACGAATGCATGCGGTATTTCAATATGAATGAGCTTGTTGTTTGTTGATAAAATTAAAATTCATAATCATTTTACAGGCATCAGCACTTGCGCTGCAAATAATCCTATGTCGATTACCTCTAATCTCGTCTAAAATAAATAAGCATACTATAAGCAATTTTCAGTGAGTTGGATAAAGATGAAAATAGTTAGTGATGGGGAACTGAAAAATAGGCGAGTAATAAGTGACCATTCAGTAGTCTGGAACGCTTTAATTTACAGGACAACGTAAGCAGGGCCAAGAGATCAAATCTTCGTTTCCCCGGAAAATTTTTTATGCGTTGTGAGTAAGACGCCTTAAATAAACAACCCTATACTAGAAAACTTTTAAGCGCACCGGCCCTTTTCCAACACCCTGTGTATTTATAAATTTATATTTGTAAATAAAAGTATATGTATTTACAAACCCCTCCTCCGTCGTTAATCTGAAAAATATCCTTCGAAGACAAAAGAAAAACTGGTTTCACCCCGTGAAAGAGTGGTTTTCATCCCCAATAGGCCGGATGGGGTAAATCGGAAATCAGATTCAGCTACCTTAAAAACATAAACATGAGGATCTGGTTCAGTGAACACGACTTTTTTCTTTTCTATACATCCTGTATATATAAATTCATATTTGTACATCAATAACAATAATAGACAACCTTCATAGTAATAATAATAATAATAATAATAATAATATATATTACATATTGTTGATAACAGGTGTCAATACATAGGTATATAAGTACCTAAATAAGTTTATTTTTTATAAAATAATTTAGTTTTTGCACCTAGGGAACAAAATCCCTGTATGTGCAAAATTTTATTCTAATTAACAAAAATCGTTATTAAAATAAGTAATACACAGATTTAATTAAAAGCTACTATATACTACGCTACGCTATCTTATTTATAAAAAAAATGTTGTTTATAGTATATAATATTATAGGAAAAATATTTTTTAATGCCGCTTTGTTTTGCTAAAAAGTGAACTGGTTAAATATAATTTCTTGTTTACTAAACACAAACACCTGATGCTGTCAGGTCGTCTAAAAACTATATGTTTTATTTACTGAACACCTGATTTTGACAGTTTAACATTTGGCAACGTTGCGACATCCATCTCTCTCACTCGCGACGCTATGCTTCTCCCCGTATCTCTTTCACATTGGGATGTTCATGGCTTTTATTCATTAGCGTCGGTCCTTCCTTACTCCATTTTTTAAACGGCCGATTAAAAAACAATATAATTATTATAGCCTTTCTCTAGGACACACAAGGAGTCACTCATTTAAATATAATATTCCATAACACCCTGTACAAACCCTTCAGTCGTTATTCTGAAAAACATCCTTCGAATATTAATAAACTGGGTTTCAGCCCACCGATGGGGTGAAACTAGCGGCGGCGCCGGGGGGCGGCGATCTTTCTTTTTTAGAAGTTGTTATTTATTTGGGTAGTGCCCATGCAAAAATCATCGGGCCCACTTCTGCCCGCCCATTCTAAAAATCCTTGCGCCGCCACTGGGTGAAACAGAGCTTGGATTCGGAATCAGTGGCCTCGAAAACATACAGATATGGAGATCTATAGTCCAGTGTATGGACATTACTCTTTTTTTGTTGGGCTGTGTAATTAAATCGACTGCAGCAGTCCGATTGACGGCGCCGCTCAGATTCCAACTGTCACAGTTAAAACTGTGGAATAACAAGTTTAAAATGTTGGGTTGCATAATTATTTTTAACGAAAATTAACTAACCACCAAGTTTGACTGTGATATAACTGACATTGACAGGCATTATAACCTTACAATTAAATGTACTTGATTAGTAAATTAAAAATTAAGGTAACCGGGCCAGTATGATTATGAGAAAATTATTTCTGCGAATGTCATGTATGTCACAGTCAAACTTGCTGGTTAGTTAATTATTATTAAAATTCTTTGCGCAACCTGACGTTAGTGTTTTTATAACTTAATCATTTTTTACCTAAATGAGGTATAGGCTCTTGGGTGTTCTATAATGATATAATTAAAGTCTAGCGATTTTTTAGCAGTATCTGGTGTATGTATGTTTTGTGGCTGCAGGATTAAAATCTCTTATGTTCCACGTACAGTTTTATCACAGTCGCTTGTTTTGCATCAATGTTACACACATTTGTATACACAATTTTCGTCTTTATGGCTTTCATTATTTTAATATTAATCGAATCGTGTGTGTTTTCAAATATTTTTAATTGATACCACTTCTATGTTGGGATTCGCGAAATAACAACCTGATATATTTAGTATCTATCACTTGTGATATGTTTATGTTATCATTTACTAGTACGTCTATACAAATTACACCTTCGTTTATAAGTCTCTTTGTGTAAATAAACCGAGTAAAATTAAATTTGAATTCAAGCTCTTGTAAAAAATTGTAGGCCCTTTTGTAATAGGTAAGAGTTTTCGGCCAGCCCGGAGAGCCATAAGTAACTCCTTGCCCCCCCCCCCCGCACCCCTTTCCCTTGCGGACGCCCATGGCGAGTGGTCAGTGGTGAGTGAGTATATTATACCTTTAGGTAAGGTGTTAGCAGTAACTCTTCAAGTGCGCAATTATTTTCTCATCTCTATCATGATTTAAATAAACATTAAAATAGCATAGACGGGAAGTTGTGTAAAGAAATCCACTTGAGGTTTATAAACAATAACATTTTTATTATTTTTAAGAACAGCGGCACGTAAAGCATAATACATAAAAGCCAGGTTTTAAAGTGTTATTTGGCACTTTAGGCAGTAATAATAAAATTAAATAGAAAAAATGAATGTTTATCAACAATGACTGCCAAAAATGCAAGAAGACATTGGACGAAAATGGCGTAGTCGTCCTTACAACTAAATATTAACTAATGACGACTTTTCTAGTGATATTTTTTTATAAAAGCAGTTCATTTTAAAAACAACATTTTAATCTTTGTCGTGTAATCGCAAGTACCGGGTGATTTAATAAGAAAGGACGCCGGCTATATCTCGAAAACTACTGGGCACTGGGCATGGAAACTCGAAAAAAAAATGATAACTGGTCCTGAGAAAATCCTGGAAATGGCGTCCCACTTTTTTTCTAAAAAGTATATAATCGCTTCTTCATTAAAATTTATTCTATTGGCGATAACGCTGAAACGAATGGAGATATCGTGCTGCGGTTTTAATATTTTTTCTAGCAAACTTAATTTACTTTATGTTAGAGTAAAAATAGAATGACTCAATGTATTCATAATGCGATAACTTAAAAACTGCTTAAGTGTTAAGAAGGTATCAGATATCGCATGTTTATATTATACCAGGAAAAGGCAATAGAAGGATACGTAGTTTAGTTCGTATTGAGCTGTTCGACTGTAATACAGAATTCTTATTGAATATATAATTTATTTAAAATAATAAGGTTTTTAGTTCTGGCTTATCCTGACAAAGTCAGAAGTGGGATATAAAAAACTCTGTGTGATTTTTGAGCCCATTTTATCTTTATCCGCGTTGTGCTATTTTTCGAAATTCCTCAATTCTCTTGCAGAGGGGGGAAAGCTTTTTCAGCTTATTTGAAGATCCCTAGTGTCTGTGTCCGATGGGGATATGGTTAAGTGTTTTTATTTTAGGGATGGAAAAAATGAAGGTCGTAGGACCAATAGAGCAAAAAAATAGTTTTAGATCCATGTTGCCATTGTGTGAACATGTAGCATGAAGATATTGGTTTGATTAAGTTTTATTTCAAATAAGATCTAAAAAGGTAAGGTAAAATAAATATAATCTAAAAGACAGATGCAAACAGTATGAAGAAAAGAAAATTAAATTTTTCTTAGATAATTAATTATATTTTGGGCTTAATTTAAGGTTTGATCTATAGAGTGGGCCTGAGGGTGGTCCATAGTCCTATATATTGATATTTTGATTTTTTGATTATATTTACTTGAAAAGATTTCTTTCCATTCTGTTATGCAAAATCACAAATAATGATAAAATCATTAATAGAGTACGTTCAACGTAAGAGTAGGTCATTTGTAAAAGAAATTTTAATGTTACGTAATGATGCGTGTACCATGTTTTAAATTCTAATGTAGTAGATCATTTATTGAATCAGAAACAAAAAAATTTTTAGGGCACTAATTTCCTCCTACAAAAACGAAGAAAAACGAGAAAACATGGAATATAGAATAGGAATAGAGTCGTAGGGTGTTAAAATAAATGTTATTAACCGTTGCAAATAAATATTATTAGGGTGATTCTTAAAAGACAGAGTTTATATTTTTGATTGATATATTCTATCAATTTGGTCAAATTGAACAGTTTGTATTATATTTGGTAAAGTAAAGTTGGTTCGTTGATAAAATATGGAATTGATTTGATCAGGGTTGATCTCATATGAAATTTGATTACTGAGAAAAAAGTACCACACGATAGATATTACAATGACAGAGCGTTTCCGGTAAAAATTTTAGAAAACCAAAGATCAGAATACACAGCTTCTTACATGAAAATATAGAGAGGTGGTATGAAAATTAGCTTTTATAATAAATATCAGAAAGAGACAAAGTTAAATTGGTTATTAATTAAGTTGAAACAATTTTGGAGTTTTTCTCTAAATTTAAGATGGAGTTAATTCTGAACTACTGTATTTATAATAAAATAAAGAATGAGAACTATAAGTTTTCGTTTCCAAGGATAGATAAACTGTAACCAAATTGTATGAGCAGGTAAGACATGATTGATACACCTGTGTCAATAGTATTGCTTTCGTTGTTTAATTTTTTTGCTAAAAGTTTATTTTTAATATGATTTAAAGAACCTCAAAATATTAAGAAAAAGTGCAATATAAAATTAATGACCTATCGTTTGTTGTACTGAACAGACTATATTATGATCTCATCGATTTATAAGTAAATTACTAGTACGAACCAAGCAGTTATGGCTCCTTTTAAAAATAATAAAAGAATTTTTATGACCATTGTTGTTATGTAAACAGATGAATTCTTTCAATGCAAAAGTTAGTTAGTTTCACAGACAGTTATTGAGAGATTCTTGATAATTTTTGTGTTGCCCTTTATTGAATTCGATAGATGAAAATAAGTAAAAGAGTAGAGAGCCTAATATTATTTTATTAATCTATTCAGTAATATTTTTTTATTTGTCCTACAAAAGAGTGTTATTATTATGTACAAAATGCTGACAAGCGCCAAGCGGCAATATTGCCTCATACTCATTTTAACTTGATAATTTCCTGCTTAGCGTATCGCTCTTATTTGGGTCTTTGTTTATTTTAATTTTTAAAGTACTGATCTGAAATTGAAAGCTGATGTTTTGAAAAGATATTTGATTAATACCTTTCTTTAGCGTAAAAAAATAAAGAATGACGTAGTCACAGGGGCGCACAGTGCCGTAGTAGGTATGATGCAAGGTAACGTTTAGTTTGAGTAATAGGGAAGATAATATACATATTATGATAGTGTGTACGTACAGATGCAGATGAGTCAGAAAAGTACCTACATATTATTTCAGGAAAGGTGTAGAGAGAAATTAAACTAATAAAGTGCATAGGTAACGTTAAAAGTACATGTATCTCAGAATTTAGCGCTTTGAATGCTAAATGTAGTTGATTATAAATAATATGAAAAGCCTAAAATAGGGCGATGTTTTATATTGACTGATAGTGGTATTACAGTCAGTTATAGTTTTGTAAGTCATTAGTTGGTGTCAGATTGATATAAATTATAACAAGCTTATTTATTACAGGCATGTGGAGTAAAATTGATTTATTTCTACTTAATGTATTTTTGTTGTTACGTACCCAGGTAACAAAGATTGCATTTGTTAACAAAGGTAAAAAGTTTTGATAGTTTTATGATAATGGTAAATAATACAAAGGGTAAAAAGAAAATTGTTTGTTATGCTGTACAAACAAGTGATGGAGGGCGAAATTTTAAAGGTTTAATGATTTTTGTTTTGCATCAATTTGCAAATAGCAAGGGGTGTCTTACTGGGTAAATTTTGTACGCCTAATGCCGATTTTGGTAGTCAACTTCCAGTGATTGCCGATTACTGACAATGATTCCCGATGACTGCCCATGATTTCCGAAGATTGCCCGATGACTGCCAATGATTGCTAGTGACTGCCAGTGGTTACCAATGGTTGCCAGTGACTGCCTTAGTGAGACACCCCTCGGCAAATAGGTATACCAGGGATACTGATTGCGCTGCGGGGCTCCGTCCTACATGGTTTTTATGTCTGAACTATTTGGTATAGTTGCATGCATGTTCCTTTCTTTCATCAGATTCTGTGGCCTCGCTGTTGAGTCACGAGATGGCGAAACGCGTTTGGGGATGAATGTGATGAAACTAGAGGAAACTCTGCTTTTGCAAAGGTTTATTTGTTGATTTTACCTATAAAGGTATTATAACCAACGATTTAAGTTGAACAGTTCAATGAGTTATTAGTTTTATATGTTGCAGGAATCTACATAAATGAGAACGTAATAAAGAGTCCCTGGATGAACTTTTAATTGTTGACTACTAATAGAGTATTGTCTTTGTACATTGCGGGTATAAGCAAAAGGAGTAAATTTGTTGAGTGTAACTATGAACGCACTATGAAACGGATTGTTTATTGTGAATTTCATTGACTCGCGTTTTATGTTGTAGTTACAGATAATAGCAACCAGGGTAAAATTGATAAAGATTTAATGGATAAATATTTATGTGTTGAGTATTATCTATGGTGATAATAAGAAAAGAGTAATTTGTTGAAAATTTCTGTGCTAAAGAAATGTTATACATTGCTTGTAGGAATACCTTACTAGCTTAAGAATTATTTCAGACTTAAAATTGTTGTAGATAAACTGATTTAGGTATTAGAGTGATAATAGAAAAGGAAAACTCGTATGAATTTACAAAGGGAGGTTATGATTTTTGATTTTTCTATTATACCAGATAATAAAGTAGGAAAATGTATTTAAGAATTCCAAATAAAACCTTACTTGTGAGTAGAGGTAGCAAAAGTTACTAGAAGTCAAGCAAGCCGCTGATGGCGATAGGTTATGTTTTGCTTTGGTAAGAATGCCGCATAAGATGATGTTGTATTTTTGTGCTTACAGCAATTATTGTGTTAATTGTAAATGAAAAATTTTGATTTTGACAAAAACCGAATTTTATACAAATATTTTAATAAAAGTGAAGTAGTAATGCTTTGAATTACCGGTGATCCTGCCAGTGGATCTAGTCGTAAATTGTATTGTTTCAGGGTCTATTTAAAATCAAGGTGGTGTTGCCACACGATGGATATGTAGTTAAGAAATACAAGGAAGAAGAATGATACCGTTGTAGCGGTGTAAAGGAAAAATATTTGCCTTTGATTGTTTATGTCTTATGTTATTGCATAAATGTTGTTTGTATTAAAATAATAATTATGGTTAATAAGTATTTTAGTAATGGATAAATAAAGGTAATATAAATGTATAGAGTAATCATTATATTATAATGGTTGTCTTTCAGAGACAGGAAAGGTCAACGATGAAAAATATTTCGTTTGTTAGGGGGTATGTATGTAGTATGTAAGATGATGTGTGACGGTGTCTATCTGTATATGAATGAAATCTCTGATCAGAGTAGTTTGATGTAAAAATGTTGTTGAATCCGACTTGAGTGTTTGGTATCAAATAGAAGGGTGTTAAACAGGTATAAAGGTTTGGACACGTTAGGTGTCATGTTTCCGTGATGGATTCACGTGAAGGTCTGGACACTACTGGTGTCTTGCTTCCGTGATGTGATTCACGTAAAGGTTTGGACACTTTAGGTGTCATGTTTCCGTGATGGGATTCACGTGAAGGTCTGGACACTCTTGGTGTCTTGCTTCTGTGATGTGATTCACGTAAAGGATTGGACACTTTAGGTGTCATGCTCCCGTGATGTTATTCACGTGAAGGATTGGACACTTTAGGTGTCATGCTCCCGTGATGTTATTCACGTGAAGGATTGGACACTTTAGGTGTCATGCTCCCGTGATGTAATTCACGTGAAGGATTGGACACTTTAGGTGTCATGCTCCCGTGATGTTATTCACGTGAAGGATTGGACACTTTAGGTGTCATGCTCCCGTGATGTTATTCACGTGAAGGATTGGACACTTTAGGTGTCATGCTCCCGTGATGTTATTCACGTGAAGGATTGGACACTTTAGGTGTCATGCTCCCGTGATGTTATTCACGTCAAGGATTGGATACTGTAGGTGTCATGCTCCCGTGATGTGATTCACGTGAAGGATATTTTGTTTTAAAGGTGTAATGTTCTCGTGATGTGATTCACGTGAACATGGTATTATAAATTTTAATATTATTGTCGTTGTCCACAGATAAAGAACAGTTAGCTATCGGAGGATAACGCCAAGGTTAACCAGAGAAAAGTTGTTCACAGTATATCATCAGGAAGATTCGGGTGAACAACGCAGGGAGAGAACCACGGCAAAAGTGTTTCGGGGCGAAACAACTGCAGGATGGCCGAATGTTAGAGTAAAAATAGAATGACTCAATGTATTCATAATGCGATAACTTAAAAACTGCTTAAGTGTTAAGAAGGTATCAGATATCGCATGTTTATATTATACCAGGAAAAGGCAATAGAAGGATACGTAGTTTAGTTCGTATTGAGCTGTTCGACTGTAATACAGAATTCTTATTGAATATATAATTTATTTAAAATAATAAGGTTTTTAGTTCTGGCTTATCCTGACATTTACGATTATGGTATCATAATTATACCTTATAATTTATTTTTTCGGAGTAAAATCAAAAAATGTGTTATTATTACAAATTGCGCCCTCTAACATTTTTTTTGGAGAACTATTATGGACAACTAAATACGATTAGTGAAAGTGCATACATTTATCTTCCAAACAGTCTTTAGTTTGCTAAAATCGGATAAGTCGTTTATAAGTTACAGCGATTTAACTGATTACACTTTCAACAGCTTCCCCCCCTCTTATTAAAATCGGTACGCCGATGAGTATAAGACCAAAATGATGCATAATTATCCAGGCTTTTTAATGGTGTTATCAAAGATATACCTTAATGTGGAATTTTCCGAGATATGTAAACTTTTATAATTTTCTTTTCAATTACGCCCTCTTGCGGCAATATGCGGAACCTAAAAATCATTTCCAGGATTTTCTTATGGCCAGTTTAGTTATCATTTTTTTTTCCCGAGTTTCTTTGCCCAGTAGTTTCCGACATATAGCGGGCGTCCTTTCGTATGGAATCACCCGGTACATACCCAAATAACAGTATTTTTCCTCACAAGTCTAAAAAAATTAAAAGATATTTCAAATTCAAACATAACCTTTAAAAATCAGCTGTTCCAATTTGGAATTAATTTCCTTGCCTTTTTGTGTTTATTTCTAAATTTACAGCGTGACTATTGTTAAACTTTAAAGTTTATTTCATAAAAGTAATGTATTTAGAAATTAGGCAGATCTTAGTAGTTTAGGAATTATGTAGTTCCAGTCTTGTCAATGTACCGTAAAATTGGGTGACTTTGGCCGAAAAATATATTTTGTTTTGTAAGCCTCTAGCCAGAAAGTGACATATTTGTTGTAATATTTTTATGCAGAATATTAGAGGTTTAAATGCTGTGGTAGATAGAGGGCGGCCAAAGTAAAACGATCTTTTTTTTCAAAGGTGGTATGACTTATTTAGCCGGGTGTTTATTTATTTTTTTAATGGGCTAGTACAGATGATATATTGTGCAGAATAGTACATTTTGATTTAGATAACTACATAGACAGCAGGTAAGGTCAAATGAACTTAGGTTTGGTTCTTAAATTAAGAACTTTTTTTGTTGTAGGTTAGGGTCACCTAAATTCCCCACGAAATGGATCGCTATAGAAGAAAAATTGATATTTTCACAAATAGTGCGTATTTATTGCCCCATTTTTATGATTTCTATAGCATCGTATTTAAAAAAAAATTTGAATGGCCAAAGACGCATTACAGGTCCTCCAATATATTTAAACTGAGGAAATTTTTCTATACGGCAATGAACTCTTAATAAATAAATATCCTTGACTAAATATTATATTTTGTTTATTGTTATGTCACACCATACAATTTGTATCATATCATTACCCCAAATATTGTGGTTTTACTGGGATGATTATTGAAAGATAAAAGATAAAAAGTCGTTTAAATTAAAAACGCACAAATATTTTGCCTTACAATAACTTTGTCTTGTTAGCCATTTTATTGTGCAATGGCATCGCATAAAGTGGCTGTGGTAAGTACTTATCTAATTTTAAAAAATATATTTTTGGGATTTTTTATTAAAAGCGTTCGAACGATATTTCTAAATTCGTCTCCAAGTCGATACTTTATATATATTTTAAAACATTGAATCCTGACCACGTTCATTAATGGATTTTTAAAAACTTTAAATTTGGACTCTACAAATAACTGAGTGTCAAGAAGTTATTTAAAAAAAAATTTCAATATTTTTCATAGTAGGGTCAAGTGAGGTATTAGCAGTGGCGTAGCCAGAAAATATGCTCGGGGGGGGTTCAGTGGGCGTAAGTGGTCATTTTTTTTTGAAGAAAGAAACAGTCGAGACTACATGTATTTCATGATATTGTACCTAGCGAAGAAGGCGGAAAAGCGCTGCAGGCGAAAAATGTTCGGGGCCACGCCCAAAGTTCGTTTAAGATTCAACTACTATCAAACTTCGAAAATTAAATTATTACCTCTTCCTCTTTGTATGGTTAGATTAAATTTGTTATTGTAAATGTTTTTTTACTTTTTTTTTTTTTTGATATCCATTCCTGGCTCTTTTAAAAAAAAAACATTTTTTATATTTGTGAAAAATATAAATATAGGTGTCAATCCAAAATTGTAAAATAAGACGTAGGTATGACTCTAACCAGCGTTTTTCGGGCTCGGTTTTTTATGATTAAAATAAAGTAATTATCGCTCACCACGCCAAAATTGATAATTTTTTCAGAAATCATGTATTTTGGGAGCGTAGATCTAAGAGCAGTTTTTGATGCAAATTCTTAGGTTTTGAAATACTCCTTCTTAAGTGCCATTCTGTATATTCATAATAAAGCATTCTCGTTTCTTCCCGCACTATTTCTCTATATCCGCACCCTTCTTCCATAAAAAATGTTTCAATTAAAATTTTTACTTTAATTTTTATTATTAAAAACAAATACCTAATGGTTTTTTGTTCTTGCTGTAAAAATATTTTATTACATTGTGTTATATTTTTGTTGATTTAAAATAGCTCTAAAAAATGGAAAGCGGAACAGATAAGTATATAATAGAAAAATACAAATACAATACAATACAATATAAAACATTATTCTTTTTACTCGTTTTCCTATAAAATTGCATCATGTATCAATAACTAAAACGACATACCGTAAAACGGGGTTACTTTGCACTCAGTACGGTAACTTTGCACCAACGCTGTAAAATATTATTTTTGGTAGCACAGTGCTCCATTTTAATTTGAGGCCCCTACTAATGTCATGTGCAGAGAAAGAACACTGCAATATATCATCTCAAGAGGTTAGACACTCCCGCATTCCGTCATTTGTCATTCATTTCCCGCCATAATATATAACCTCTAAATTGTCACGTTTTAAAGCTGTGCAAAATCTTCTTGCCGAGAAAGCCTAAGCTGATAAATATATTGATTAAAGTATGACTCGTATGCGGCTACTTTGCTTTAATTGTAGATAAAACGGTAAAACTAGTTTAAAATGAAGTGGAGCAAAGTATACCCTTTCCGTGTTATACTTTGCACCAGGATGTAAGTCGATTTTTTGCCCCAATCTTGCAATGAATTAACTTAAAAATGTAATGAGACTTAGTTAATGAGCTTAATTATATCCACCGAAAATCTTAAAATAGTTATATTAGTATTAAGATATTTTTATCTTTCAATAAAAAAAAATTGTGCAAAAAGCGGTGCAAAGTAACCCCGTTTTACGGTACGTCTGAAACCAGAACTTTTAGAAGGAAAAGTTTAAAAACTAAACGTTTCCTACAAGGCCTTTGTAATCTAAGCGAGATTTTATTAAAGTTTAATATAATAATATGTTAACAAAAACATTTTGTTTAGGTTGCTAATAACCCATTTTTGCCTTTTACAATTTCCCCTTTGTTTCGGGGTTGATGTAAATATAATGTTTAGCTGATATAAGTGAGAAATACATCTAAAACTGGGGTATTTGGGAACAAAACGACAAAGAATTAAACCTTGCAAAGATTTCCAAGAAATTTTAAAGGATTATATTTTTGGTTAAGCCAACAGACGAATAGACAGACAGAAAATAAATATTTTTGTGTGTTATCAATTTATGAATGTTTCTTTAGGTAACTGGGAGTAATAAAGGAATAGGATATGCTATTGTCCAAGGTCTATGTGAAAAATTTGATGGCGATGTTTATTTGACTGCAAGGGATGTTAAACGGGGACAAGCTGCAGTAGATCAATTAAAAGCCCTGGGTTATAATCCCATCTTTCACCAACTGGACATATCAGATCAAAATAGTGTTGACACATTCAGGGATTATTTAAAAAAGACACATGGCGGTTTGGATGTCTTAATAAATAATGCTGCCATAGCCTTTCAGGTAGGTAAGCCACTTTTTGGAAAGAAATACATTTTTTAAAGGTTGCAGTGGATATAGGAAAACATTCATTCACTTTGCTTCAGAAAATATTCGGATCATATTTTGCGAAATACTTTTTGTGAATAACGTACCATTGCGATAAAAAAAAAGTAGTACAAGAATTAGTAGTCCCAAACAGAACTCTTGGTCTATAAGGATATCGAAAGTGGATATCGTCGTCACTATGAAAACAATATAATTACCTATGCCACCTAACTTTTTAGGCGTTACCATGAATTTGGTAATCTACTATATATGTGGCGAAATAAAAGTATTATAATAAAGGTGCTTTAAAAAATGTACCCACCTTTTGAAAATGGACAATTTTTCAAGTTTTTAAATAAAATAATAGAGTATGTATAACAACTATCGATTTATATATTGAATATAAAAAAATCCAAAAACAACAAAAGCCAAAAGTGCGAAAACAGTAAAAATACAAAATTTTAACCAAAAATAAACATTTCTAAATGCAACATCCTAAAATAAAATATACTTAAAAGCAGTTAATATTTAGTCATTGCGCCGTTGTTTTCAATTACTTTGTGTAACCGACGCGACGCGGCATACTTAAGACTAAGCTTCTTCGATACTTTTGGGTTATATTATCCCATGCTGCGTTTATCCCCTGGCGCAGTTCTTCATTTCTTGGATGAAAGTCATGTTTATACATGAACTTGGTTATTTCTCCCCAGACATTTTCTAGGGGATTGAGGTCGGGGCTCTTCGAAGGCCATGGTAAAACTTGGATGTTATTTTGTCAAAAGTAATCTTTAACTATGCGGGCAGTATAAATGGGAGCATTATCTTGTTGAAAAATATAATTTTGATCACCGAATATGGCTTCAACCGATGGCCCCATAACATTATTTAATATGTTGCAATATGTTCCTGCAGTTAGCCGCCCTTGCACAAATTGACAAACTCCTGGACCTCTAGCACTAATCCAACTCCACACATTTACGGAAAAACGTCCACTTTGATTTGTCTTGTGCGTATATCTTTCATCATACCTTGTGTTTATGGGTGTATATACTTGGACTTTTCCATTATTACATGATTGGAACGTTTATAAAGGGGAAAGAAAAGGGAAATTTATAAAGGTTGCCGACATCAAACAGCTTCGCCGGCATTTACCTGGCCCAAAAATGAGTTATTATATTATTAAAATAAATTCTGTTTAACTAATCCAGAAATCCAGAAAAAACGTTACAATATATTTTTTCCGGCCCTTGTGTAGAAATTTCACTCTCCTAAGAATTACCCATATATTAAGTATTTTTTTTGTCGATGAACTCGCTTCTTATATGACTTACACATGATGACGCAGGTGTAGATATTTCGACGAAAATGTATTTGCTTTTTTGTTTTTATGCGGATTAAAAATGAATTATCGATAGTCTCTTCTATACCTATGTTAATAATAATTGCATCGTTGCTGCTAGACCAAGTAGAATAGTGAGGAGTGCAACCGATTTCGTGGTTAGGTTCATAAATGTTTTCTGTAGCTACCAACTGAAAATAAAGACACTAGGTATACTTACTACATTCAAAATCTCTAAATTTCACATTTTTACTTACTGCCACTAGAATTATTTTTTCGTCACACATCCCATAAACTATTTAGCAACATGTAACCGGTAAATCCATAGAAAACCAGCTAAAACAATAATTTACTATAATTCGGCGTTTAAGCGAATCAGTAGAAATCTCATTTTTAACAAATTAACGGTGCAACACGAGTACGGTGCATAGCCGGCTTGGCGGACAGCTCGAGCTTAGTTGTTAGTGCGACTATGACGATCGAGCAACACTGTTGCCAGACGTAGCAAAATTTGCCTATTGATATTAGTGATTTTTGAAAATTTGTTAAGATGTAGTGGATGTGGCCGAATATAAAATATTGGTAAAATGTGTAAAACGAAAAATTAGTTTGCAATTATACTATTAGACTCGGAAGGTGGGGTGGCATCCTAGCACAGAATACAATCTAAATAACCATAAATCTAAAGCTCACTTAAGACATCAATTTCTTTCCTTTCTTTATTCTCATGAGGATGAGTGTTTCTACACTCGAAACATGTAGAGATTCTAAGTAACTTCTAAAACATTTTTCTGAATATATCAGTGGGGGAATTTCCACTCCATTTCAAGTATGGCCTAGTTCTTCAAGTAAAAATATTAATAATTTTTTAATATATAATATTTAAGGCTAAATACACAAAATTAGGGTTTAGTTAACACCTTGAGTTTAAAAGGTCTATAGGATGAATTTCAACATCGATTAGCTATTTATTTTGCAAAGAACTACCTAAATGGTGTACATTTTGAACAACAAGCTTGATTAAAAAAAAATATTTTTTAGTTTTCTAATTTTAACTTAGAAATTAAATTAAAATTAAAAATAATAGGATGGTTAATTTTCTTTTTAAAAGAGCTTTCCAACAAGGTACCACAAGTCGTATCATCTTGTTTAAAATGTATCTATAATGAACTTATATAAGTTCATAATCAATAAATTAAAATATGGGTTATGTTTTTTTGGGATTTAAAACAAAAGTTTCCATTATGAGGATGAAGCTCACATATCTAAATCTAATCTAATGTTTTTCGCAATTTTTTTTTCATTAACTTTAAAGCAAATTTATTCTAGTCATTATAAAGTCCCCACCCTGTATATTTTGTCATGTCGTAACATTAATTTTAGGCTGATGCTACAGAACCAATTTCAATCCAAGCTGAAGAAACAATCCGTGTCAATTACTATGGAACAAAACGAGTTTGTGATACGCTATTTCCTATTTTGCGACAAAATGGGCGTGTTGTAAATATTTCAAGTTCAGCTGGTCATTTGTCTAATATCACATCAACTGATTTAAGGACTAAATTTCATCATGAGAAGTTGACAGTGGCAGAATTAGATAAATTGATGGACAAATTTGTTCAGTAAGTGTAAACAAATCCTTGATTTCGTCCAGTGGCGCCGAAACAGGGTAAAGGGGCAGGCCCTCTGGAAAGGATCATACTTAATTTATTTTTTAAAATCGATTAATAAGCCTATGGGAACAAATATCGTTTTAAAGGTGTAGGGGGGAGTCGGCTAATCGTGCGCGGCGGCTAATCGAGCGCATATCTTTATTTCCATAACCGGCGTATATATTTCGAAATCGATATTCAGGCGCTATCCCTTGCCAAGCCTGTATACTATATGACATATGAGACAGGTAGATCGCTTTACTTTACTTATCCAAAATGGTCGATCCGTAGTTTACGTATGTCGTGTACTAGTAGATGCTTCGAAAAAAATAAGCCGTAAGTATTTCCATCTTTACATTTTTTGATAATCGTGTGCGTACATTGCTTAATGAGTTCTCTTGACACTGATATATATATATAATTTAGGCAAAAAATGTTTTATATTCTTTTAAAGAATTTAAAACCGAATCTGCCACTTTCGGTTAATCGGGCGCAGTGCGCACGATTAGCCCCCATGTATTTAGCATTGTTAAGAATGCATTTAAATAACACAGCTCAACAAAAAAGGGGTCAGGCCACGTTTACTATATGTTTTTGGGGTCGCTAAATCCAAATCCGAGGTCCAAAAAAGTCAGCACGTCAGAGTTTCGGCATAACCTCAGAAGAACCCATAATTACAGTCTTAAATATCTTAGATCAAAATATTTTGCTTTTTGCAGATGCCGAAATACCAACGTAAAACAACAAAGGCAAAATGGAATCCACAAGTCATGATTCAGGCTATAAGAATAAATAAGTATAATCTTAGCTTCAATAAATTATTTTAATCGTTTCCCTTTTCAATGCGCACGATTATCCTATCCATGTGCACCATTAGGCGCATACGTCGGGTAATTGTGCGCAGTGTCATTTTTTGAAATTTCGAATTCTAAAGTCACAATGTGCATTTTTATTTAAAATTAATTACAGAATACTAAAGCCAAATCGTCAAAGAATCTTGATAGCGAACCTATAAGTCCAATCTTTTGTCATTTCGGAAATATTACAATTTTGGCTTAGGTGCGCACCAATACCCGACTCTCCCCTACGGAGTTCTCTTGCGAGTTTATAAAACAAAAATTTGTACTGAAGCGAGCAAACTCGCTGGTTACCAGCTGGAACGATTCTACGGGAGAGCCTAGGGGGCCCAGGCCCCCCAACATAACTAATAAATATTTGGTAATTTAATTTAAAAATGGAGACGTAAGAATTAAAAATTAAATTTATCGCTGATCGAATTGCAAACTACTTTATTGTTTTCATGCCAATGAACTTTAAATTTTAAAAAATTTTGCCTTCGCCTCATTTTAAAAACCTACTTTCGGAATCTTGGTGTCATATATGCCATATTTTTTGTCCAGAACCGTTTCAGCTGGTAGGTACCTACTAGCCTCTTAAAAGTATTTTTCTGAAATGAAGATCTCTTGTATTGTATTTAGTTTAAGTGTAGAGTAATATAATTCCGTCCAGTTCGGCACAATTTCGATGTCGGTGAGACGTGGATTAATGAACGGCGCTTTTCCTTTGTCTTAACTTTTTGTGGGATTTTGACCACCTGATCGATCGGACTGTCCACCCGTTAATTATAACGTCAAGAGGGGATGACGACGAATATTATGATTTTTTATAATTTAATTTCTGTATAATGTATTTTTTGCATTTTGTATTTTTTTATAATATGTTTAATAAAAAATAAGTGCGCTTAATGCTATGTACATAATTCACACCTTTGTCACGCCATTTTCAGTATTTGTGAATGGATAACAATAGGCAAAACCCATAAATTGACCCAAACCCGGGTGGTATTACAAGCACTTGATGAAAATAAAGAATTTTGCAATGAATTCAATGCCAAATTATGAAAGTGCCTTAATTATTCGTTGGGTTACTCTGTAGTCACTTTGCATATCTAATGTGTTTTTATTATTCTACACCTTTCTGAAATATACTTTTGTTATCTCGAAGATAGAACATATAAGGTGTAACCGCAAATGGGTTATTTAAGCATGTAATTAATTTTTATATGATATTCGCCTAATCTACATAGAAAAATTCGTATTTTTCCGTCAAGTTTTCTAGCCTTTACACAAGCAGGAAGATGGAATAAATTTTTTTTTTATTTTAGAGACGCAAAAGATGGCACTTATAAAGATGAGTGGGGAGATTATCTTGCAGCATATGTAGTATCAAAAGTTGGAATCAGTTGTCTGTCTTTTATTCAGCAGAGATTATTGGATGCTGAGATTCCAAGCAGAAATATTTCTGTTAATTCTGTTCACCCAGGTACAGTATCCACCAAAAACAAAATAGTATCATATTCATTTTGCCTTGTCAAACATAATAAACATCACTGCTTTGTAGAGGACATTCTATCATTTGACATGTTAATATGAAGACCTACTAGTAAAATAAAATCCTACCAGGCCGCCTCAGGAAGAGGGTCAATTTTTTTTTTTTTTTTTTTTTTTTTTTTTTTATGATAAAACACCTGCACTGTAGGAAAAATCCTTTAAGGCGCTCTGGGAGCGGTGCGAGTGCGAAAAAAGCGATTAACGTTGGTCTTGAAACGTTGAAGATTGTATTCATTGGGAAACACGACCTCAGGAAGATCATTCCACAAAGATGACGTTCTCCAGATGAAAGAATTCTTGAACAATGAAGTTCGAGGAGTACTAAGCTGAACAACATATGGATGAGCGGCAGTGGTTCGCCGTGTATTTCTGTTTTGAATTGCTCTAGGTGGAATCAAGTGGGCAATGTCAGTCGAACACCTGCCATGGAAATATCTGTAAAAGAGAGCCAAATCACCAACCTGTCTTCGATGCCAGGCTATCGAGGGTCTTGGTCAGCTCGGGGTCGCCGATCAGACGAACGGCTCTTCTTTGAATGGAATCCAGTAGCCGAAGGATGTGCTTGGGTGCAGAGCTCCAGACATGAGAGCACTATTCTAATGATGGTCGAATCTGGGCTTTGTAGAGTGTCAAAAGTTGATGAGGTGTGTACAACCTTTTGGTGCGGAAAAATACACCAAGTTTCTGTGCAGCTGTCTTGGCAATTGCGGCAACGTGATCATGCCAAGACATATTACCTCCCAGATTGACCCCCAGCAAATTAATAGACGGTGCCAGGGGAATTGCTTGTCCTGCCATGACTATATCCGGTTCTGTTAACCTTTTTGGAGAAGACTGCTGCCTGGGTTTTCTTAGCATTAAATTCGACTTGGTTACTGTCACCCCAAGCCAAAATTTCTTCCAGGTCCTTGTTGAGGCGCAATACTTCATGCTGCTTGCGAAGATGTGCGTCGGCAGCGGATGTTTGGGGAGTCAAGGTAAAAGATGAGACAAGTGTGCTGTCATCAGCAAAGCTATAAATTGGATTTTGGGTTTTCACTAGAAGGTCGTTAATATACAGTAAAAAGAGGGTAGGCGATAATATAGACCCTTGAGGAACACCGGCATTGATGGTGAAGGTGTCTGAGAGAAACCCGTCAATCGCCACTTGCAGAGAACGGTTCTTAAGGAAGCTGGTTAACCATAAACAAAATCCATTAGGCATACCGTAGGATCGCAATTTACTTAGAAGCCCATCGTGCCAAACACGATCAAAAGCCCTAGAGATGTCCAGTGCAACAGCCCGGGTTTCTCCATGATGTTCGATGGTGTTGCTCCAAAGATGGGTGACATATGCCAGAAGGTCACCTGTTGATCTGGACTTACGAAAACCGTATTGATGGTCGCTGATAATGTTAAGCCCTTCCAGATACTTTAGGAGTTGTTGGTTAATAGCTTTCTCCATTACTTCTGAAATTACTGAAAGCAATGCGACGGGTCGGTAGTTGCTTGGCAGGGTCTTTTTACCTTTCTTTGGAATAGGCTGGACACGCGCCGACTTCCAGCAGGATGGAAATATTCCTTTTTTGTAGGATAAGTTTACAAAATACTGGTGTAAGTTCATCGGCGCATGTCTTAAGAACAATGATAGGAATTTCGTCTGGACCAGAAGCTTTATTGACGTCGAGTCCTTTAAGAATCCGTTTAACAAGACGCTGACGGAACACGATTTCAGACATTTGCGATTAAACTGAGGGAATGTTGGGTGGTGATTTTCCCTGAAAGTCTACAGTGGAATGCGAGGAAAACAGTTCAGCAAGTAGGTTTGCTTTATCCCCGGCTGTGATTGCTATTGTGCCGTCGGAACGTGTTAGAGGTGGAATAGTTGACTTTGTAAAGTTTTGGCTGACGGCCTTAGCGACTGACCAAAAGGACCTTGATCCGTTAGGACTGGCAAGAAGTTTGTTTTTGATTCTCTCGTTATGAGCTTCTTTGCTTTGGTCTATCATTTGCTTACATTGGTTTCGGGTGGTAACAAAGATGGCGCGATTTTCAGGAGTAGGGTTTTTACGCCACTATCGGTAAGCCAGGTTTTTAGATCTGACAGCACGCTCGCAATTCTTGCAAAACCAGGGCTTGCCGTCGGAAGGGCGCTTTTTGGAGAAAGGAATAAAGGCCTCCATGCCAGTTAGAATGACGTCGGAGACCTCCTTTGCACAGACAGATGGATCATCCGAAGAAAAGCATACGCTTAGCCAGGGAAAGTTGCGAAAATGTTCCTTTAGGTCTTCCCACTTAGCTGATGTATAGTGCCAAATCTTACGGGGTTTAGGAGGTTGTTCAGAACTAATTGGCAACTCGCTTAGGGTTGAAATAAGTTTGTGATCGGAAGAGCTCAATGGTGGTTGTACGGTGACCGTATATAGGTCTGGATTTGAAGTTAAAAAGAGATCTAAAAGACTAGCAAAATCCCCAGCTCGGTCTGGAACCCGCGTTGGTTCTTCTACGAGTTGAGTTAGACCAGAACTGATCGCAAAAGATTCGGCCTCGCGGCCTTGCTCATCGTTGGTGTTTGAGTATTTAAGCCAGTTGATATTGTCGACGTTAAAGTCGCCAAAGATAGCAACTTCGGCATTCGGATGATTGGTTTGCAAGAAGTCGATTGTGTTGGCTAGTGATGAGAAGAGGGCCCTGTAATGCATGTCGCTTGGAGGACGGTAAAGGCAGCATATAAACTTAGTGATTTTTTGTGAAGATATTTTAAACCACATTACATCAAAGTCTTTCGGTTCCAGTATCTCCTCCCGTTGGCAGCAAAGATCATCTCGAACGAACAAACAGACCCCAAAGTTGCGTCTAAAACGGAAGTGAAAATCATATCCAGGATATAAATAGCTGACGGTGTTCGTTGACGTTCTGACTTTTGTCTCGGTCAGTGCAAGCACATGAGGCTTGGAAGATTGTAAGTGCTGGTGGACTGAATTGATGTTAGTGTTAAGCCCTCTAATATTGCAGAAATCAATTTTAAAGTTGTTACTTTTGGGTCTGTTAGCAACTGCAGGCGCCACACCATTTCCTCGTTGAGTGTTGTTGGAGGAACCCAGTAAATTGTAGGAAATAATAAATAGGATAATTCATTAATTTCGCTTGATGAAGCCACAGGACCAGCCCCCACCCGGAGATCCGATCGGGGGGCGAGTTTACCTCCGGAATATTTTGATCTTGGAGCTTCCATCATGCTTCTTTCATACGGCCCCACCCTGGAAACCGGAAACATCAGCACAGCGACGAAACGTTAACTCAAAGAGCAACTTCTCGCCGCGTAAACTGATGCAATGGTATCTCACCGGGCGATGCCGGGTGGGCCATCATCTTCCATTTCCAATCAAAAGAGTTGTCACTTCTAGGAAAAGAGTGACACATTATCGTGTCCCCGTCCCTACTCGACAAACTGGCTATAATGGACATGTTTTCATTGATGCAAGCCCCCCAAAAAGTACCAAACACTGCCGCTTTTTTAGAAAATCACTCAAATTGACACTTCACCTGGGTAGCCTTTAATTATGGCACTAAATTACTTACTTAACAAACCTGGTACGGTCTTATAATATTGTTTAAGTATAAGATTTTAATTTCATTAATATTTTTACTGCAACTTCAATATTTTTTCGTCGAGTTGAGCTTTTAAACTATCATTATATATTTTTATTTGCCGTCGCTAAAAGATGCAATGAAGATTCGATCGTCCTTGAAAAGACTAGCGTTACCCAGGCTTTGCCACATTTTGTAGATTTTCAACACCCAAAAATTCCTCTTTTGGCCTATTGCATTTTTTGTTAGTGTTTATCATTAAGAGTAATATGAAATATAAAAAGTTTAAATTTATATAGTAATTAAGGCCGAAAAAGTAATATGGACAAATTTCACAAAAATTCATTTTTTGTATTTATTCAAATCAATCAAAATTTCTTTTAATTAAAACTATAGATAATTGCTACTCTGACGGTTATTTCACCGCTTTTTGGATTAAACGAAAATGATACGAAATAGTGATTGAAAAATAAAATAGCGAAAGCATCACTAGCCCTTACTCTTAATATTAATAAATGGTATAATAATTCAATTGCTAAAAATATTTTGCCGTTCTGCCCTTCTTTCGAATTAGGCTTTTTTCCTTTTCGTTTGCTGCCAAGGCCATTCCCGAGGGGACCTACAGTTTAACGTGGGTTCCGAACCACGATCCTCAGTCATGCGACACCCCCCAAGGGCTATCAATCCTTGGTTTATTGCCATTGCATGACCTACCGATTGGGGAGTGTGTAGGTACCTTCTTCCGCACCCCACGATATGTCTGATCTCATCCGGCCTGGTTACCGGCGTGAATGGGGTGGGTTGGGAGATGATACCTTTTACACTCTTCCCTGCATTCTTAAATCCACTAAATTTCGGACATACTTTTTTTATTGTACGTATGCCCACTCCAAGAATCGAACCCGGGTCGCCGCGGTCGAATGCCAGTAGCTCTACCTCTGAGCCACAACCGCGGTTTAAAAATATTTTCATATATTTATTTGAAAATTTCAATCGATAGAAAAAATATCAATTCATGTTTTTTTACACGGAATTGTATTACGCACTGCAGTGCGATCTATACTTATTTGAATCTACAAACCCGTAGGAAAAGTGTAAGAATGGGCAAAAATCTTTCCGATCTGATGTGTTGGCCTACCGTACATACATGGCTTATTGTTAGTTCTATGTTTTCACGTCTGATGGATATCTTTTGCATTGAGTTGATTAATACAGATGGCGATACTAGGTTATCATCATATATTTATTCTTAAAAATATCTTGAAAGCATATTTTCGCTGTATTGGGAATTGCGTACAGGTTATGGCTTTCTGATGAGTCCTAACAAGGACAAAACAGCTTGTCATTGTCTACCTGTGCCCCAGGGAACCCATTACCTTTGGCGTCCCTATGTAAAAGTACACAGGGACGCAAAAGATAGATGCACTGTTTTACTTATACGGACACTAAACTCTACTACTTTAGTAGTGTAGAAATGGGAAATGACCTTCTCCCCCCACTCCTTCCATTGACCTTGACCGCGAAGGTGGGCAGGTGTTTATTTGACCTTGACCTTGAATGGGTGCAGGTGTTTTTTTTTGTGTGATGTCATATGACCTTGACCATGTACGTTTGCAGGTGTTTATTTATGACCTTGACCTTGGGTGCCGTTTTGTGTCTAGCATGACATTATCCATAGTCGAGGTCACTTGTTATATTGATGACCTTGACCATGTACGTTTGCAGGTGTTTATTTATGACCTTGACCATGATGGTATGTTTTTCCCATGAAGTGGTTACTCCCCCTGCCATTAATTTTTTTATTTCATCGACCTTGAAAACTCCAATAAAAGATGGTTCAGTTAGCAAGGTATTCATAGTCACACAAGCATAGCAGCCCATAAACTGTTACCTTAAAAAGTGGTGAATAGTAATATTTCGTTTGTGGTGTGTATTCCAACAGTGTCTATTGAAGGTATTTTAAATTATTTTATTACATATTTCAATAATGAGCATTTCACAGCAGACCTTGAGTGAAATTAATAATATGATAAACAAAGAAATGGAGTTTCCTGAACGTAAAAGACTTTCAACTTTGGATGTGGGAAAAGTTTACACCATTAAAAAAATGATTCCAGCGACAACACGCTTTGGTAAAAGTATTGTTGTCACACTATTTGATTCGCTAAACAATGTGATATTTCAAACATTTTTACCAAAACGTGTAGCTGAAACTTTTACCGAGGATATTATAGAGGGCATAAATATGTCTGATAATAAATATACTTTAACATATTTGGGGCTAAGTTCAAATGTTACTTCTGGGGGTAATGCACGAGCATTAATTAATTTTGGGACTTTGGAATAAACTTTTTATTTTTTTAATTTTTTTATATTGTTTATCATATTAGTTAAGTACTTATTGCTTGAATATGTAAAAAAATAGTTGTACACTTGAAGCACCTCCACAATCGCTTAAAATATTATCTATTTAAGATGTGTGACGATAAAGATACGGTCAGAGTTGCCCAAGATGCATATTTTACTGAACTATCGTTGAAATTACGAAAAATGGCTCAAGATGCTCTAGATGACTCAACACATGACAAACCCGGTTTGGGTTTGAGTTTAACGGAGTACAAGAAAAACATGATGGATGCAATTCGTTTTCGAGTTGGAGCTCATCTTTGCGAACAATTCCTATATGGGTCCATTGGTTTAGATGAAATTTGTTCCGGTATGTACCTTGAACGACTGGAAGAGTTCTTTATCAAAATACCACATATTTCCAAAGACATATTGCTAAATTATGGTTTAATCGCCGATGACGACACCGACGACGATGACGACGACGACGACGACGAGGATGAGGATTCTAGTTTTGGAGGAAGAAAAGAAGAAGAAGAAGAAACTAAAGAAGACGAAGAAGATGAAAAAGACAAAGAATACATTTTCTCGTATGCGTGTTGTGGTGGCGGTGGTAGTAATGTAACAGTAATCAATGATTGGTGCCCCAAATGTTTTTAACCAATTTATTGTAATGTTTAAAAATACAAAATTGTAAATAAATTGTATGTAGCAAAATTATTGTTTGTTTTTTCTCAACATATATAAGCGGATATCATAAGAAAAATGACTTAGTTGAAAATAAAAATGGGTCGTGTTAACAACACAATCGACAAATTTGGTCGTCAAAGAGTGAATGAAAAAGTTCAACTACTCCGCGGTATACCAGGTAATGGTTTTAAACTAACCTCTGACGGACAATATGATATCGAAGGAAAATGTTTATCAAATGTTGCTCAACCAACTAAAGATAATGATGCAGCAACTCGACTATATGTTTTTGAAGAACTGTACAAATCACGAAAACAGCTTTTTGATATAATCAATAAAGATTTCTTTGGGCTCTTTGATAGAAAGCAAGAAGATTTTGAAGAAAAAAATAATAAGCTTCTGGCAGCTCTTGAACATCGAGTTGATAACCTTGAGAAGAGTCAGACAAAGATGCCCATCCACTTGGTATTAGATAAAGATCACTCAAAAAAGAAAGGTCATAAGTGAGGGACATCTGTATTGTATAAAAACTAGAACCCAAAATCCGATAACTCAGTTTACTTCTACCATTCATACATCGAGATTAATAAATTTTGCTCAAAAATGACTTCTAAATCACAAACAACGCTGGTCTATCCATTTTCTGTAAATGGACGTCAAATGTGTGTCAACTGTGAACATTTCGAAATTATCGGAGGAAAAAGGGGTTTTTGTGATTGGTGTGAAAAGGAGTTTCCTCCGAAACAGCAGGAAGAACAATCTCCAGCAAGACCAGAACAAGAGCGGCAAGAACAAGAACAACAACAACAACACCAGCAACAAGATCATTCACCATCAACACCTGTAATACCGAATGCTTCACTCGAGCCATCAACTGACGAATTTTGCGATGCTCCGCTCGACACATCAGACGAGGAATTTTGGGATAGTGATAGTGATCACACTGATGATGAGGAGGAGGAACAACGTATCCGCAGTATATGTTTATACAAGGATGAGCTTCGCCAATTTGGTTATAACCCCTAGGTTAACTTATTAATATTTTTCTTTTTTGTTCTTCTTGTAAAAATATTATTATATAATAAAAAATATATTACTTTTATATCTGTTTTTTATTTTAAATATTATCAGTTACAAATCGTTCCTGATATATTTTATTTCTATAGTACATATAAAATAAAATACAATTTTGCAAATTATATGTTTATTTTTTACTAGTGTTACACAATATATTTAAATATTTTTTATACAATATCAGACTTATCTATCCAAGAGTTAGCTTGGTTTGAAAATCCTAACCATTTTACAAACAATTGATCAGTGTGATTTTTCTTACGTTTTCTTAGAATTTTTTCCACTAAATAAACACCTGGACTATTTGTTTTTTGCAATTCTGGTTCGTAAAAACACCCTTTAATCGGTTGACCTTCTTCTAACGACTTCAATAGGTATGTTGGTGGGTTAGTTACATTAACTTTGGATATTTTAAATAGTTCAGTTGACCATGAGGGGGTAGGTATATCCTTTATCAAATATGCTCTTATACTTGCTAATGCGAACAATATCACCCAAACGATATTTTCTTTTCTTCGGAACAATTTTCAAATAATTGTATGCATTAATTTGTGTATTTTCTTTCACATCTTTCGGTTTCATTCCAATCGTACGATGTTTGGCGTTGTTATAGGCTTTCGTTATAGATGGTAAAATTTGTAACCATCTGTACGATCCTCTTGCTGAAAATTGCTTATATAACTTGTTTTTTAAAGTTCGTATAACACGTTCTACAATGGCTGCTTTCTTCGTGCTATAGGTAGAATAATGGTTTATGTTATATTTTCTCATAAGAGCTTGAAAGTTGCTATTGTAAAACTCTTTTCCTTGATCGCTTTGTAAATTAGTTGGAGTAAATGAAGCCTCTTCAATAATGCTTTTCATTGCATTAGTAACTTCAACACCGGTCTTATTTTTAACAGCTCTCGTGTACACAAATTTTGAATAACAATTTATGCAGACGACAATATAACGATAACCGTCGTTTTCATTAGCATATTGTTGCATTTCTGCCAAATCAATTTGCCACAAATCCTTATACCCTTTTATTATGGTGTGTCTTCTGGCGAAGTTTTTTCTTGCATTTCGATGTAGTTCATTTACAATTTTAAGCTTTTCGGGGCTAGGATCCATAGTATAGTATGTCTCATTCATCACTGATCAATATAACTGATTGCAATTACTTAATATATAATTCCTTCCTCTCGAAGCTCCTCAATAATTGACATAATTTCATTATCATGCCCAGTATGTCCTGCTACTTTTGAACTCCACAATAATCGTAATCGATCCACCAACTCACTGGGTTTATTCCAATAGACATATTGAGATGACTTTGAAGATAATGTCTTATTTACTGGCAAGTAAATTTTAGATTTTTTCTTTTGTCGCACTCCAGCACCAAGTTTAGTTCCCTGCATTAGCGGTTTTATAATTTGTCTATATTTTGGCCATCGAGTTTCCCGTAAACCATTACTTTTGTCGTAATGATTGTATGCTGCATTTGTCATATCCAAAATATCTTTGTATGTTTGCAGAGTGTCTTTATTCAAATCGTCTTCATGGCCCAGTAGTGGTGGTGATTTTAGGAAAATCAAATCATAAAGCTCTTTTGTTCCATTAAATATAGCAATATTTCTCTCCTTTTTATATAAACTAATGTTCCCATTGGAGAAACGTACTTCGACATTTCCGATATATGTTTTGTCTTTATTTGTTTTTGTTTTTGAGTCATAATGAACACCGTAAATGTTGTCATAATAGGATGGATGCCTTTGTAACCCTGTTAGATAGGTGCGAATACTTTTAAAAGATGTCCTCTCAATAGAACTAGTTTCATTAGATGTTGGTGTGAATTGCCTTGATGGAGATGGTGTTGCAAATACTGACGACTCATACAATTTATGTTTTGGGGTAGATGTTTCAACTGGCGCCATGAGTAATTCATCAAATATTTCTGTATTCGGATTAATTGATATATCTGCATTATCCATTGTTGTGTTTAAACCGTAACGACTTCCAGGTTTACTTGTAGAAATTGATTTTTGGGTTAATGTTGGCTGTGGTGACTGTTTCTGCTGCTGCTGCTGCTGCTGCTGCTGCGGATGCGGTTGCTGTTGTTTTAGTGACTGTTTTTGTGGTTGTTGTTGTTGTTGTTTCTGCTTCACTGCATTTGATATTGATGTCAACGGTTTAGTAATCGGTTCATAAAACTTTTCTAAATCGACATGATATTGAGATTTAGCTGCTTTGATTTGCTTAAATTTTTTCTTTACAGCATTGGTTGTTTCAACCAGTTTACGTTTTAAATCGATTTCTTCACTCATGGTGTCTTCAAATTAACGGACAATGATGGAATGAGGGTTTATTGCTATTTCTATAAATATATATAGCTATCAAATCCCTTGCGATATCTTCCCGAATTAACATCACTATCTTTATCGATAACTAAAAAACCATACTTATTGTCCCAACATTTAGAACACATGTCTTGAAATTGCGGAAACGTTAGATCAGGTGAAACATGATCAGAAAATATGTGTCGCATATTCAGCTCGTCCTGTTTAAACATTATAATGAAGTTTGCATTATCACGTACAAGTTGTTTTGGAACACGTGAATATGTTTGGGCTAAGTAAAAAGCATCCACATTTTTGTGTCGTCCCATACTAAAATATGATCTTATAACATCCTGTTTTTCACACATGACATCATCAAAAATAAATACAGAGTTTGGCTTTGCATCTGACGGTTGCACTATATTATTTCCATCGCTGAAAGTGTAGTAGCCAAGACCTTTAATTGGTGATAGGATTTTTCTCAAATACTCATATTTGGGTTGATACAGCGACTTTGAGAAAATATACACATTTTCAAAACGCAATCCCAACGGGTGTGTTAACAGCGATATCATAACATTGGTTTTTCCACAATTCGACGGTCCAATTAGCAACCCACGTATAGATGATGGAAGCAGCGGTCCATGTCTTCTTAAACATTTCTGATCGTGTCCTGACCCAACCTTGACATCAAGATTATCAACTGGTAGTTTTTGCTTAAGCTTCACAATTCTCATTTTAACTATATTTTATAGTGATTTTCACGTATGCAATCATTTAGATGTCATCAGTCAAGCGAAGTGGTCGCTATCGGTTATCAAGTAAGACTGGAGCTGGTATTGTTAATTCAGCAATTAATAGGTTACCAATTGAGTTACATATACCCGGTTATCAGTATTGTGGACCTGGGACCAAAGTAATAAAACGTGTTCAACGTGGTGATCAGGGAATTAATCCATTAGATGCTGCTTGCAAAAAACACGATTTAGCATATTTGCATAACAGTGAGGATTTAAGTGCACGACACCAAGCCGATTACGAACTCGAACAAAGTGCTTGGAAAAGAGTAAAATCTAAGGAGGCTAGTTTACGGGAAAAGGCTGCAGCTTGGTTAGTAACGAACATCATGAAAGCAAAACAACGTTTTGGTATGGGAGTGCCATCGACTAAACAAAATAAACGCCGTTCAAAGGTTTCCAAAGGAAAAAAGAGGGGCAATAAGCGTCGTCGTCGTCGTCATCAACAAAAACCCAAGAAAGCATTTGGATCAGCTATTAGACAACCAATTCGATCGCAATTAATGAAATCTGGAGAAAAGAAGAGCCTTGAAAAAAATCTTATGAAAACATCAAAAATAGCTATTACAGCTGCACGTAAATCCTTAAAAGCAGCTGGTGGTAAACGAAAAATTCGCACCCCTAGAATTATACCAATCCCCAAAACTGGTGGGATATTACCTCTAATACCGATATTTGCAGGGCTATCAGCTTTGGGTTCCTTAGCTGGTGGAGCAGCTGGTATTGTGCGTGCTTTAAAGACAGTAAAAAATGCAGGCACAGAAAAAACCGGTGCTACCTTGCGTTTGTGTTCAAAAGGAAATGGTTTGTTTCTTAAGCCATATCGTACAGGTATGGGATTATTTCTAAGCAATAGCAATGGAAAATCAAAAAACTAATTGAATCCCTGCCTCGAAGACCACTATCCAATATTGATATAGAAAAGTTTGCTGCAAAGATGAAAATACCACATTTTAGAGGGGTTTATATGAGAGATTCACTGCCAGTGCGAGGACCCAAACGTTATGAAGCTGCAATTATTAATTTGGATAGTATATTGGGAGGCGGGACGCATTGGGTAGCATATAGAAAAAAAAATATAAATGTAAAATATTTTGATAGCTTTGGTGATTTACCACCACCTACCGAATTGGTGCGCTATCTACAACGGGGATCCGAAGCATCAAGGAAAATCTACTATACATATGACCGCCAACAAGAATTCGGTACAGTCTGGTGTGGACATTTGTGTTTGAAGTTTCTCTCTCAAAATTAAAAAAAAAAATATAATGGCAGCAGCGTGTGTGACACCAAAAGTGGATCGTGATAACTACACAAAAATGCTATTGTCGCTTAAAGCATATAGTCAAGTAGGTGGGTTCAGAAACATGTCAGCAAGACAGTTAGAAAATATGCCAAAGGAAGTGATGATTGCGTTAGCCTCAGATGAAATCGCACTCGTTTGGAATAAGTTACCTGAACATATGAAAAGTGACAAAGAATTGTTAAAATATCAATACTGTAACGAACATTATAACAACGAAAATAAATCAGATGTGGATGAAGGAGATGGACCAGCACCAAAAAAGTTATTTTGTTGTTATTGTAAAATCAAGGATGTAAAAATAACATATGAAACAGCTAAAGATGGATTGATGCATAGTCTAAACCCAATTAATTGCTGTAAACAACAATAAATAAGCCCGCATACTATGCTTCGATAGCAGTCATGTCTTACACATTCACGCTAACAGGACACAGAAGTGTTATAAGTGCGGATTTTTATCCACCCATCGAATTGAATTCAACGCATAAGTATGGTCTTGCATTGTTGGGATTTTACACTTATAATTCAATTTTTAACGTTGATGAAAGTAACAATTTGTTTGCATACATGAAAAATGATGGTCAAAAACCAATACAATTATGGATTCCACCAGGAGCTTACGAAATTAATGAAATTTCCAAAGCGATGCACACAAGTTTAAAGCAATCCTGCAAACAAGACAAATGTGATATATTATTTTCATTGGAGGCCAACAATAATACATTAAAATGTGAACTCAAGTCGTCGCTCAACATTGATTTCAGAGGAAAAAACACTATTGGTGGATTATTAGGCTTTGGACCGGTTGTGTTAAAAAGCGGAAAACTACATAAATCAACTAGTAATGTGGACATAATGAAAGTGCGTATTATAAGGGTGGATTGTAACATAACTTCAGGAGCATATTTGAACTCAAGACAAAGCCACACATTATTCGAATTCGATGTTGATGTTGAGCCAGGTTACAAAATTTCAAAAGAACCTCAAAATATTATTTATATGCCGATAATGCCCGAGGGACGTCAGTCAATAGACAACATTACTCTACGCATCTTGGATGATAACGGTGATCTGATAAATTTTCAAGGTGAAAAAATTATAGTTAAAGTGGAATTGAAAAAAATATTATAAATATGGGTTTTTGCTTCAATCGTCCACTGAATATGCTGTCCAACACTCAAGCTTCAACTGCACAACATAAAAGAAAACATATTACACAGACCAAGATCATTCACAATCCAGACGTTAGATTGAAAAGACGTTTAGCTCGTAAGCAGCTCTCTGCAAAAGACCGTAAATTTCTACAATCCATTGGTTTAAGAGTACGAAATTAAAATATGGCCAGTACCAGTGACAAAATTGAGGTTTTTACCGAACCCATTTTTGATAATTCCATTGTCAGCTTACAAGAGCACACATATAAGCCGTATGGTTCTCCGACGTTTAGCAACTCTGATGAAATTCGCATTCCAGTACACTTTCAAGACATTATTTTGGATATATCAGACAGCTACATATACATCGAAGGAACTTTCAAATCTAGTGATGTTACTAAACACTGTTACTTATCAAATAATGCAATCGCTTTCCTCTTCGACGAAATACGTTATGAAATGGCTGGGGAACAAGTTGCTGTTGTTCGAAAACCTGGAATTACTTCAACGTTGAAAACTATGGCATCATTGGGTGCAACCCAACAAAAAAGTCTTATGGCCTGTGGATGGGGTTTGGATGAAAAAAACCAAGGTATATTTGATTCTACAAGTAAAGTGTTCTCTGGAAAGCTACCTCTAAAATATCTGATGGGATTTGCTGAAGATTATTCGAAGGGCATATTTAATATTAAGCAAGAGTTGATTTTAATTATCGCCCGCACTTTTTCCAACTGCTACATTGGTGAAGTTGATGCTGATATTACTATTGAAAAGATTGAGTGGAAAATCCGTCATATTATTCCAGATGACCGACAAAAATTGAAAATATTGTCCCGTATCAATAAAGGTGGAAGTAATGTAAACATTCCAATGGCATATCGCAAATGGGATCTTTACGAATTACCTGCTTTGCGACAAACATCATCCGACGTGTGGGCCTTAAGAACAAGTGCGAGCTTGGAAAGGCCGAGATATTTGATTATTGGATTCCAGACAAGCACTTTTTCTGACAATAGAGAAAAGAATGCCACTGAATTTACTACAGCCGATATCAGTGACATTCGACTCTACCTTAACTCGACAGTATTTCCTTATGAAAGATGGAATTTGGATTTTACGAAAAAACTATATGCGCCAGCATATTACAGTTACGAAAATTTCCAAATGAGCTACTATCAACGAGAACTTAATGACCCGATGATGAGTTTTTCCGAATATATCAAAAATCCTGTATTCATCATAGATTGTAATCATCAAGCAGAGGCGTTGAAATCATCTACTGTGGACGTGAAGTTGGAGTTTGAAACACGCAAAAGCAAATTTCCAAAAGACACTAAAGTGTATGCATTAGTTATTCACGATGCATATTTTAGCTACAATATACTAAATGGCTCTGTTAGCAATAAGTCAATGTATTAATTATTATTTATGTAATAGTAAAAATAAACTGGTAAACTAGATACTCTGTGTTTTATTCATGTTACTATGCATAGAAAGTATTTTCAAGGCTACAACGCTCAGGGTCAACGGTTGCAAGGATTCGAGAGAGAGAATTTGTAGTGTTGGTGGTGGTGAAGGTCGAAAACTTGTATTTAAGCAGGGGATAATGGGTGAAAAATTCATTCTACTTTACGATGTCGTCTAATTCAGATCAGGGATATTCGACGAACAGTTCTGACGATGACATGCCTGCTTCACGGGTCCAACAAAGAAGGGTACGCCGGCGACGTAGGTTAAGGCCGCGGTTCTGCATTGTGCAGTCATATGTGAAATGGGGCGAGCACGTCTCATTATGTATGCATTGCCACATAACGAGCTTTGGTGGTTTGATTAACGTAGATTTCATTCAAAGTCATCTTACGACTGCGATGATACGCAACGCGCGAAGTCATTCACGCTGTGTTTTGTGTCGCGAAAGACTTTTTACAGTCTTTCACCAAGACTCTTGCATTATCTGCAATAGAATTCAGTAAATTATATTGCAGATAATACAATATATCGGCCTTCCCTACCGACCGCTACGAACCCAGACATTCCCTGGTCCATTGTAGGACAACTGCCACCCCCGGTCCTACTTAGGACCACAAAAGACTTTTATGTAGATTAGTTGTATGTCACAGAGTGACATAGTTGTTCTTGGTTAAGAAAACCTTTCTTGGCTAAGAAGAATTATGTTACTCTGGTAAATACATAATAAGCTGTCGCGGTGAATGTAAAAAATTCTTTTTGACCATCTTTTATTTTACCAAACCCCATTCCCTTTCCTTTGGCAAGAGAGAACATAGTAAAAATATGTGGTCTTTACCTAGCCGTAAGAAAAAACATGATATGATCAAAACGCTCATTTAGAATTACAAAAATCATACATTCTTTGCTAATACATCCCGAGTGACATAATTTTCAAACAAGAAATGTATTCTTGAAGAAAATATATTGTCACATACTTGGTGACCATCTAACTACAATGAAAGTATTTTGTAGCCCTGAAAAGGGCTGATTTTTGGTAATGGAAAGGGGAAACCTAGAGTGGTTGGTGTCCTCTCGCCACCTGGACCGATCGCGGCGCAGGACGCCTATGCGGCGCCGGGCGTCGTTGCCGTCGTTGTTCCCGACGCTCTTCCATTTCTCTGAGGAGAGCATCTCTCTCCTCAGGGCCAAGCTGCCACGGTGGTTCCTCCACCACCTCTATCGGTTCAGTCATTACCACCACCGGCTCAGGTTCTGGTGGCGGCCTGGGAGTCGGTGGTACTGCAAGTACCGGCTTTTTTGCGTTTTTGACGCCCCAATCCTCCCAATACTTTGCTATTTTCTCGTCTCTGCTAGAGTTCGTCATCAAGCGACACTTGTTGCAACGGTAGGACGACATATCGAAGAGAGTGAAGAAATATTTTTATTGTGTTATTAAGTTCCTACATTTAGGTGGAACGTCGGCTGGTTATTACACCTAACGCCATCTATTAAAACTTTTTTGTGTGTAAACTTTTATTTCACAAAATATTTTTTGTGGTATTAAAATCGATTTATTTATTATATATTTTTATCAATAGATGGCGCTGAGGGTACTATTAAATAAATCGATTTTAATACGAAAGATATTTTGTGAAATAAAAGTTTACACACAGAAAAAAGTTTTAATAGATGGCGTTAGGTGTAATAACCAGCCGACGTTCCACCTAAATGTAGGAACTTAATAACACAATAAAAATATTTCTTTATACTCATCATGGCTGATGAAAGACCACCATCCCGAGGTTTATCCGTCTATAGCGACGAAACAGAGCGTTTCCGACCCATGAGTCCGGGGCTATGGGATCAGCTAAACCAAGCTGATGGTGAGTGGGTGGAATTTGAACCTAATGAGCCAGCTGCTGCCGAAGCGGATGACGATTCACCAGTCGAGCCAGATTCCTCGACTGATTGGGAAGTTGGCAACGCCGCTGACGATTTCAGCGGTCCCGCTGACTCAAGCTCATGGTGGGACTATGAGGACGACGTGAGCGAGGGGCCTGCGGATTCAACAACTCCGTAAGGCATTCTCCCCTCGCTCACTAACGATGACGACCGCTACGAACCCTGACCGCCCCCTCGGGGGCACAAAAAGAATTCATTGTAGTTTAGCTAAATATATAATTTACAAGTTTTGATAAACATTTTCTAACGATGACGAACGCTACGAACCAAAGGTCAAATGTGTTAAAAATGCTTGGAGAAAATTTTTTTTTTATTTGGCCCTTTAGGTTTAAAAAAACACTTAGCGAAATTTTTAGCTATTTATATATACCTACAAGCACTCTTAGACAGAAAATGTGCTCGTTCTTAATATGAAATTAAAATAATAAATTTTAAGCAATATTAGTAACTTTACAAAAAAATTTTATAGAACATAAAAGATTCGTATGAAAATCAACAATTCATTCCCGACATAAAATTTGTAAAATTTATTTAAAAGAAAAGAGTAATAAAATCGTAAATTATTGCTAAAGTAATGGAAATATCGAAAAAAGTTATAAAGGAAAGTTGATTAGCACATCAAATTACATGGGATAGCATTTTTCAAAAGTTAAAAATGTGAAAAACTGAAAAACGGCAAATGACAAACTTAGGTGTTTAACGTAATTGGCAACTTTAAAAATTCATAGCTACCTTATTATACGTCTGACAAAAAAAAACATTGGAGTCAAAACTTGTTAGAATTTTCTGAAGAACATTTTAGTGAAAAAAGAAATAAAATCGGTTAAAAAATAAAAAAGTTTATGATTAAATTAAATTATTGCTAAAGTAATGGAAATATCGAAAAAAGTTATAAAGGAAAGTTGATTAGCACATCAAATTACATGGGATAGCATTTTTCAAAAGTTAAAAATGTGAAAAACTGAAAAACGGCAAATGACTAAGTTAGGTGTTTAACGTAATTGGCAACTTTAAAAATTCATAGCTCCCTTATTATACGTCTGACAAAAAAAACATTGGAGTCAAAACTTGTTAGAATTTTCTGAAGAACATTTTAGTGAAAAAAGAAATAAAATCGGTTAAAAAATAAAAAAGTTTATGATTAAATTAAATTATTGCTAAAGTAATGGAAATATCGAAAAAAGTTATAAAGGAAAGTTGATTTGCACATCAAATTACATGGGATAGCATTTTTCAAAAGTTAAAAATGTGAAAAACTGAAAAACGGCAAATGACTAAGTTAGGTGTTTAACGTAATTGGCAACTGTAAAAATTCATAGCTCCCTTATTATACGTCTGACAAAAAAAACATTGGAGTCAAAACTTGTTAGAATTTTCTGAAGAACATTTTAGTGAAAAAAGAAATAAAATCGGTTAAAAAATAAAAAAGTTTATGATCAAAAAATGAAGTAAAAAGTTGATAAATCTCGTATCTATGCAGTCTGAGAGTGGGGAAATGGTGTGGACATGATTGGGAAGGGTCGATATACACGTTTTTTTTTTTTTTTTTTTTTTTTTTTTTTTTTTTTATAAGTCCAGCCCCTCCCCCGGCCCTCCCCCTTTAACGCCGGAGGGGTTCCAAAATCGTTTGCGCATGCTCCCGAGTTTCCCCGCCCCCTCCTTCTATGAAAAACCGCATATTTGACCTGTTCGACTTTTTTATTTATCATTTTTTTTTAAATTTTTTTTTTATTTGTATGCTTCATCAAAATTCGTTAATCTTTTGTTTGAACTTTTTTTTTGTCCGACTTACATTAACGGACTTATAAAAAAAAATAAAAAAATAAAAACCCTAAAGTTGCTTTTTTTCTGTTTATAGTCAATAAGAATTCATTACTATTTTATTCTTAGGTTTTTTTCCATCAGAGTAATATTAAGGAAGTTATAGTTCGCAGTAGATACCTAATATACAGTAACTGTTCAACTTTTTTATTTATCATTTTTTTTTTGAAAATTTTTTTTTATTTGTATGCTTCATCAAAATTCGTTAATCTTTTGTTTGAACTTTTTTTTTTGTCCGACTTACATTAACGGACTTATAAAAAAAAAATAAAAAAATAAAAACCCTAAAGTTGCTTTTTTTTTAAATTTTTTTTTCTGTTTATAGTCAATAAGAATTCATTACTATTTTATTCTTAGGTTTTTTTTCATCAGAGTAATATTAAGGAAGTTATAATTCGCAGTAGATACCTAATATACAGTAAATTATCCCGTTTCTTTTCAGTCCTATAGACTAGAAATGTCTTTCACCAATGAATGCTCAATATTGAGGAGTATTTTAAATAAAACAATATAAAAATAATAAAAGATATATTTAATAGTAATATTTTTTTTTATTACAGCCATATTATACAAGACATGTCATATCATATATATTTACACTCTCTATTTTATAAAGCATAAACTAAGCTAATTCTAACCTAATAAACATTTCAGAAAAAGAATTTCCTTTTGTTTCATCAGATCCATCCCTAGATGCGTTTCGCCATATCGTGGCTCATCAGTAGAGCTGGGATCTGACGAACGAAAGGAGACCTACTAAACATTACTATTATACAAATCTAATTTATTTTTATACTTGCTAATATTCTTTTTAACTAAACCTAACTGTTCCTGTAACTGTCTTATTTTAGTTTCAATGTCCACCACTTCTTTTTCACCGCACACTATCTTGTCCTTCCACATATTCCGCACATTAACAATTGTTTTTATGGCCTCCCGCTCCTGCTCCTGGCTGTAGGCCATCAACCACTCCGGTGTATTTGATGGCGGCTGCGGCGGCGATGGCGATGCTGCGGGTGATGATACTGGCGTTACATCCTCAAATATTTTTTTCGACCGGCCCTTACCCGCTCGTCTACCTGACTTGCAGATAATTGGAGACAGCGGACGCTCCATGGATGCCGGCGATGGTAGTCGTTTAGGAATTGAAGGTTCCGCAACTATTGGTTTTATTTGACTGTTTTTTTTCTTTTCTAGCCAGTCTGGCAACACTGCGCATTTCGCTGGTTTTCGAAATGTAAATTTCTTCCTCTTGCAGCTGCTGCCAGACGATGTTGTTGGCTGTGGCTCCACCATCTCTTGCCTAGTTCGCTTACTCGCATAAAACGTCTTGGCCTCCTTTGTTACATCCCCCGATGGCAACGTAAGCAACGTATGGAGTTTGCTGGGAACCTTCGCTTCCTTTACCACTATATCGCTTACAATATTTACTTTGGGTTCTTGCTGTTTAAACCCGCCCTCCAATAGCTTGTCAATTGCTTCGGACGCTAGCCGGTCTAGGTCCTCATCAGCCCACACATCTTCACATTCTCTATTTAACTCTTCTTGGGTATTCTTCCCAAACATATCGCTCACATCTAAACTCGGTAAACTCATTTTAATAAACTGACTTAACACAAACTACTCGAACGACTTGAAAATTTATACTGAAGAAATAGGACTGGTGTATATTCTTTTATGCGCACCTCCCCACTACATACCCACCCCCACCCCTGTTCTCTCTCTCTTACAATACAACTCCCTCTCAAGGTTCAGATCCGTCCTTGTGTTATAATATATTTTTCTTGAAGTATGTATTTATTTTCAAGACTTATGTGAACCAATGTATTTTACACAATATATTTCCAAGGTTAAAATGTGTCCTCGATGTAATTTTAAAGGTTACAATGCTATTGGGATAATATTTAATAAAACAATGTTTTTACGGCAAATTTTGGTTTTATTAATATCTTTAGTCTCTTCTGTCTCTCTTTCAAGGGTATAATACATCCTTGTAAATGCAATGTTCTCAAGGTTCAGATATAACCTTGTGTTATATTAGACTTTTCTTTAAAATATATATATTTGGTTTCAAGGTTTACGTGAATAGGTGTATTATGCACATTATATTGTCAGGGCTGAAATGTGTCCTCGAAGTAATTTTTAAGGTTACAAATTCTGTATATAGATGCAGACATTTAGCACGGAATTATTAGATATTTCTTTACCATTTCATTACAAACATCGTAGACATTATGCTGCCAATCGACCAAGAACCAAACTTTTCATCAAACAAGTATGAACAACCGCAAAAGGGGTTTCACGCTATATGTGTAAGGTGTAAACGAAACGATTTGTATTGGCATCATAACAGCCGTATTAGTTATGTTGACTTTCTTAGAATACAAATAATTCGATGTGCTGTTTGTGGTATGCAGATGTACCAACATCCCCGTCCAGTAAGACAATCAGATATGGAGAGAAGAAGATGGGTGTTGAAAGAAGTGTATAATAAATTGTCCAATTAATTTTGTATATATATTAAATAAAACTAAATTGTTTGCTGCAACGTTGTGTTTTATTATGTATTTTTTATTTTTAGTTCTTTAATATAACATATTATGTAAAAATGTTATTGTATAAATATTAACAATTTGTAAATATAAAATAAAATCTGAACCAATAATACAAATAAATGAGCTGCTTAATATTACGTTATATAAGGTATGAATTTTCCAGTTTATTATTTAAATGCCTCAATGACACGCAGTAAATTTTCTAAATTACTTTCCGGATCTGAATTATAAAAGTCAATGTCGGCGTGACCCCAAGGTAGAGTTTTTGTTGTTAACGGAATAACATAACGTTTATCGTCGTTGTGGGACAGGGCGATTTTATTTATTACTTGTGTGTATACATCATGTAACACACTGCGAAAAGTTTTCATTTTTCTAAAAATTAAACCGCCCTGTTCCACAACTTTTCGATAATCTTCTAGATGAAGTTCCTTTTCGATAACTGATTTTTTTATACCTTTTGCCTTTTTTAATTCCGCATTCTTAGACTTCACATAGTAAGCCTTGGCTCCGGTACCATAAAAACCAATTATCGGGTCACATGGAAATTCATCTTTCATCTTACCCGGCACCGAAATACTTTTTGTAATATTAAATTCATTGTTTTCAGGAAAATTTGAAGTATCGAATCTCTCAGGATTTTCGGCTATCACGCGATAAAAGTCATCACAAAATACTTTTAATATTAGCGAATCCGTGTCGGTGTACAGTAAAGAAGCATCATTACCAAACTTTTTTTTAATAAAATTGTAAAAAAAATCATAAATGACTGTTTTTGAAATGTCTAAAATGGAAAACCCAATATATATTGGTTTGTTGTAAATAATTTTTAATTTATCCATGTGAATAGCAACAAAATCTTTTGAAAATATTGATCGACTATTGAAGTTAGGTCGAGCAATTAATGCTCTAGCCCCAACTTTCCCTCTAGCATTGTCCCAATGAGTTATTAGTTTAATATCTTTTCGTTTTTCAACGTTTTCCATGGTTTTACCGAAAATCGCATTAATAATTAGTTTAAACAAATCTTTACCAAATTTTGATTTTGCAGAGTTGCGTAAACTAGTATTAAAATCAATATATGTTTTAAGCCACGTTGATTGATTAAATTTCAAAATTCTGTGGGTCCGCATTACCATAAGGCCGTTGTTAATGGCTTGTTTTAGGGTTCTGTAATGAACAATATACTTTTTTTTATCATTTAAATTCGGAATTAATTTTGGTAACTTTGCTGTCTCCGTTGGTGGTACGATGTTTTCCACCAAAAATGGAAGATCTGAATGTGTATCATGCAATTCTTCTGGATAATGCACATCCACTTCCAAAACGTAGCCTTGTGGGCTATTATCATCTATATTCATAATATTTAGATCTAAAATTTCGCGTTCAGATAACCATCTAAAACCGCCAAATGGTAATGCTTGGGACATACTATGACCGTACAAATTTGTCGCATCTAAGTAAGTGATATAAGAGGATGGTTGAGTTGGGTCAAAGTTTGGTAAATGAGAATTATTGGCAATATGTTTTCTTTCTGTACACTGACTTATACCACCGCGAATACCTTTTTGAAAAAAATGAACCTTGTCTATATCGGTCAAAAGCTCTAACTCTACCTTAGTCATGCGCAACATACAGTCAAAACTTAAACTTGGTAAAGTGTAGTATTGCGCAGAATCTAATTTATAAACTTTTAAGCATGTATCGCGAAACTGTTCGAAAACATCACATAACAATAGAACGTCTGATTTTAAATACAAATCGGAATATTCACCCAAATTTTTACACTTAAACACTCGCCATACTTCTCTTGCTCTATCATAGCATTCGTCGCTGATGTGTTCTCCGCGTAATTGGTCATAAAACTGATTTTTCGTTGGAAGATTTGGGTTATTCATCTTTTCAATATTATCAACGTAACTATAAGGAAAAACCCCTTTCTGTCGCATTAAGTTAAATTCCTTGTTATTGACAAAATATTTACGGGTTTCCCTAAACTCATCATTGCTAAGACCATTACCTAAATTCTCCAACGATGTCGATAAAAATTTAAAGCTATCAATAAAGCGGAGCTTTAAATTTTTTCTTTTTGTTTGACCCGTTTTTTGATCGACATAATCGTGCATGTAAATGCTCTTTGTAAATGATATATATTTCTCCTTACTTTGAGCTATAACATCAATTTTATCCCCATATCTGCATAATTCCTTGATGAACATGTGACTATCATAACCACTTAAATTATGAAATATTATGGGGATGAAATTGGGTATTTTATAATTTAAATTACAAACGGAATGTGCAGCACCAAATCTTTTTTTACCCGTTATATGGCAATGGTCTTTAACTTTCTCTTTAACGTCTTGGAATGGCATTTCGCAAATACTACAAATGGTAGCATTTTCAAAATCCTCTCTCTCCTCACGCGTCAATTTAGCCATAGGAACGATATCTTTTAAATATGTATTGTAAAGGTGTCTTAAATCGGTTTCGATACGATCAACGAAAACTTTCGCTGCATCGTCTCCACGGTATAGCTCAAATTTCGAAATAGAATCATCAAAAGAACATTTAATAAGATAGGCAAAAGAATAAGGTTCATGCTTTAGATTTTCAACTGTGTAAGATTTTTGGGGGTTTGGTTCTACTGTTTCAACGGGTTTTAGAACAGATTCAAAATCCGCGTAAACAACAAATGGAACTCTCATTTGCTTCTCAATACCCTCAAATTTTAAAATATTTTCCGGAACACTTTTACCAAATTTATCGACTTTTACATCTGTTGAAGGTGTCAGCGTAAAGATATGCTTACAATCATTTTGTTGGTGTAACATTAAAGTTGATGGTGAAATAAAGTGAATAAGGCAGCCATCGCAAAAGTATAATTTATCGTGATGTTTGGAAATTTGACTGGAAACTAAGCGAGACAAATCAGTTATCCAACAGTAGTGGTTTTTAACACAGTTGTCGTCACAAACATGTTCACTGTCACCTACACCATCATCTTTAACATTACAATCTTTAGTAATAAGCAACAAATTTACATGTTTTTGTAGTTTCTTTGGTGCATATCTTAACGGACCGACAACTTCGTATTTAATTTCATTATTTTCAAACCGCGACTCTAATCCATATACATTGACTGAAATATTATTTAATTCCTCAAATTTTGAAATATCGCGCAATTTAACTGGAAAAGTCATACCTGTAAAATTTAACACTGTTGAGAAATGGGGGTATGAAGTAACCTGTGCCCGCATCATGGCTGCTGGAAACAAAGCTGACGTTATGGCCCAGGCAAAACAGCACTCATCCCTATTCATAATGTTCACAACAGCCCTTTTAAGTTCAATAAACCTCGGCAACTTCACATACGAGGAACCACCCAACGGTGAGAACTTGTTAATGTTTACCTCAAGATATAAAATTTTTTCCAATGCCCATCCTGAAATCCAAACAAAAAAAAATATAAGTAAATTTTCTAATGGATTGCTACGTTTTATTTAATTTTGGTTTAAAATGTTTTTTATTCTTTTAATATACCTGAATCTTTCTCCTGAAATTCCGTAGACTGAACTTTCATTGCCTCCACAAAAGATTGGTAAACATCATCCAAGTCGCTTCCTTCATTTACAATTTCATTACACGTATTGAAGGATTTCTCACTGAAAACGTCCTGTGATGGTAGAAAATATCGTCCGACGACAACCATATTTATTTTAAGAGACCGGTGAACATGCAAAATCTTACTGATTAATTGCATTACTTTTGGTTTAAGTTCTTCAAAAAAGACGGAATAGTCCACATGCTCATTATCACTGCTGATGTGATAAGATGCAATTCTGTTTTTAAAACTGCTTTGCACCAACTGAACACCCGGACACACTGCTACACTTGCCTTACTTTTATGTTGTATTGTTCTTTGATGAGCTGCAACACAATTCTTTGGTATGCTAATATTGCATAGCTCACACGTTTGCATGGCAGATGTTGATGCGGCACCATCAACTTTTCTCCGCTTTTCCGCACCCACACAATCATTAAATCTTGCCACACATGACTCCTTTTGATGACGTAATAAATTATATGTGCGAGTAAACGCAGCACCACATTTTTCACACACATAAGACATTTTACTAAATATATTATAATCAAGAGAGAGAATGAACTTGCACTGTTGAAGAAAAAATGTACACTGACAAATTTTGCTCCCCCCACCTATTTATAGAGCACACACACGACGAAGGTTAGACCACACCTCAAGGTCATCAATATAACAAGTGACCTCGAATATGGACAAGGTCATGCTAGACACAAAACGGCACCCAAGGCCAAGGTCAAATAAACACTTGCACACCTTCGCGGTCAAGGTCATATGACATCACACAAAAAAAACACCTGCACCCATTCAAGGTCAAGGTCAAATAAACACCTGCCCACCTTTGCGGTCAAGGTCAATGGAAGGAGTGGGGGGAGAAGGTCATTTCCCATTTCTACACTACTTACTTTATTATTAATAATTTTTAAGAGACAATTATAAATATTATTATTATTAATTAAATTATTTCCGGATAGTTAAATAGGAGAAACCTGTCTGACTGTTAATAACCCGAGAAAGGGTCATGTGAATTGTAACAAAAAAAAATTTCCTTATAGGATACATTAAAACTGATATGACAAGAGAATTGAGAACTCACAGAGACGGGGCCCTACCAATACAAGAAGGTGCTAAAGCTCCTCTATTTGTGGCATTAGAATCAAACTTAAAGGGCAAGTATGTCTGGAAAGATTGCTCGGTTGTCGACTGGTATGCTCCATCCATAGCTAATTTGTCACGGATCAAAAACATTATTACGCTGAAAAATTAATAAATATTGAATTATTAATGAGAACTTGATATTTGGTCAATTTGTAATAAAAATGCATTTTTAATCTGTTTTGTAACTTAAATATATAACTATTAAGTATAGAATGTGATTTACTTAGTAAGACGATGTCGCCGTTGAGCTTGTTAGACATGTTGTATGTCAAAAATATTACTTTATATTACCAGTTGAGGTACGCAGATACATTTTATCAATATAACCCCCAAAATTTGCATCATGTCCCAATTAGGCAATCTAACGATGTGTCCAAATGGCGGCTGGCTGGCAAATACTGCATTGTAATTGGTGCACGTGACTATATAAATAATATTGCTGGTGACATTTAACGGGTGGCTCAATGCTTTTTACCAGCCAACCGCCATATTGAATCTCGTGGTTTGGATTCCCTAATGCTGTAATAGCTTTTCTTAGGTTGGTAGTTTTTAGTAACCTTCAAAAAATAATCATTCAAACTAAATAGAAAGAAAGTTTTTAGCGGCAGGCGGACAAAGTAGTGCATCTATCTTTTGCATTAAAGTACACAGGGACGTCAAAGGTAATGGGTTCCCTGGGGCACAGGTAGACAATGACAGGCTGTTTCGTTTTTGTTAGGACTCATCAGAAAGCCAATACATTTTAATATTTGCTGTACTGGGAGTTACTTACGGGTTTTGGCTTCTTGATGAGTCCTAAGAAGGACGAAATAGCCTGTCATTGTCTACCTGTGTCCTAGGGAACCTTTGGCGTCCCTAAGTACTTGAATGCAAAAGTTAGATGCACTACTTTGTCCATCCTGCCGCTAAATTTTTTTTTTATTTACTTATATTGACACAAAACTCTGGTGTACTTCTGCAATGTAGGAGTTAAATTAAATATGGTAAAATATGGACTGCAAATACTATGGTTGAGGAGATGAGTATATAAATTACATTTTTAAATAAAACTGTACGGCGGCAGCGTGACAAAACGTAAAAATGGCCCATGGTTTGTTAATCCTCTTACGGCTTAGTGGCCACCATCTGGAGCCAAGACAGGACGAATCTCACGGCCCTGGATCGGGACACTACACAGCTCCATCAGTCGTAATTTTAGAGTTTTTATACAAAGAAATGCCGGAAAATATTCCGGGAGAGATTTTTGTGTGAGTTTAAAGCCAACGACTTTTTTAAACTAGTCGTGAGATGCCTGCGCAAGGGCCAATAGGCCATATACAAATTGTCACGTGATTAGCGCGCTCTACGCGGGTGAATTTATATATCAAGCACCAACATTTATGATTATTAAATTAATTAAAATTATAAAACTTAATTGAGATGAAACCCAAACATGCAATAGAATTCTACTTATATACAGCTCAAGAGGCAGTCTACTTGATAAATTAAAAATGGAGTGGATTTAGGGGCGGCGTCAGGATTTTTGGGATGAGTGGGCCCGATGATTTTTGAGTGGGCACTACCCAAATTAAAAGTCACTTCTTAAAAAAAAGGAAGTGGCGCCAGTGGCGTAGCCAGAAAATATGCTCAAATATCATCAAAATTTTTAAAATTTGTTTTTGTAAATGTTTTTTTTTACTTTTTTTTTTTTATTTTTACTAGCTGGCTCTTTATTAAAAAAAAAAACATTTTTTATATTTGTGAAAAATATGAATATTGGTGTCAATCCAAAATTATAACATAAGACGTATGTATGACTCTACCCAGCGATTTTGGGCTCGGTTTTTCATAATTAAAAATAAAGTAAATATCGATCTTCACGCCAAAATTGATGAGTTTTTCAGAAATCATGTATTTTAGGAGCGTAGTTCTAAGAGCAAATTTTGGTGCAAATTCTTAGGTTTTGAAATAGTCCTTCCTAACTGCCGTTTTGGATATTCATAATTATAAATCATCTCACTTCTTCAATAAAAAATGTTTCAATTAAAATTTTTACTTTAATTTTTTTCTTTAAAAATAAATACCTAATTGTTTTTTGTTTTTGTTGTAAAAATATTTTATTGCATTTGGTTTAATTTTTTGTTGATTTAAAATTGTTCTAAAGAAGGGAAAATGGAACAGACAAGTATATAATAGAAAATACTATAAAATATTCCTTTTTTTACTCGTTTTCCTATAAAATTGCATCATAAATCAATAACTAAAACGATATGCGTCCGAAACCTTAATCTCTATATAAAACAGGGCTTTTAGAAGAAAAAGTTTAAAAATTTAAATTAAGAGTCCAAGCGTGAGACGAAAAATTAGGTTGCAATTAGACTTTTAGACCTCGAGCTCCTAGGCTCGGGAGGGGGGGGGGGGGGGCTGCAGCCCGGCCGTCGTCGTCCCCCTGGGTGCCGCCTTCCCCACGCTCTATAACGCTTAAACAGGGGCAAACAAAAAATAAAACTTTCCAACTTCATTCTTGTCCTAAGCAACGTCTAAAAAAACCACTCTTCTCTCATCAATGCGCTCATAGCCAAGTCCCCCTTTCCCGAAAATTCCATTACGAAACCAATTCCATCAATTTGGGGGCACCAGGGTGGGCACTCTTGTTTCTTGGGTGGCTGGCCCCACCCTGGCGCCGCCGCTGAGTGGATTGTTCGAATTTTTACGACAATATGTGCGCTTGAAATTCAAATAGGTACATATACTGTAAAAAGTTTAGCAGTATAGATTTAAAAACGTCAGACGTTAATAAGTGTGTAAATTGGGATTTTCGATCAATTCAAACCTTCGAAAGTCAACTTTTAACTTTTATTTTACTTTAATTTACTTATTCTTATTCTATGTTTAAATTCTATAGAAAATTATCTTTTCAATGACATATCATTTGCTTTAACAATGACAGCCTAGTTCCTTTGTTTTCTGAAATGTCCATAGTTTTGGTAAAACAGGGTAAGTAGTAAAGAGTAGGCCATGGAAACGTTAAAATGACTCATTTTAACATACTTGCTAGTATAAAATTGCTTGTTTGAAAAAATTAATCCGTTAGGGCTATTTTATTTAAAACCTGTTTTCCAAAAAAACAAAGCGGAATTTCTCGATTTTTTTAAATATCATCCCATCTTTATTTTATTATAAGTCTTTCTAACGGTGTATCACAAGTTAAAATTATTTATTAGGCAATAGTAGAAATTAACAAAAAACATCATAAACGTAATATCTAGAAAAAGCAGTAAGAAATTTAGTAAAGACCAGTCTAGTATGCCGTGGAAAACATTACCTGTTGAATTCCAATGAAAAACCAACCGCAATCCTATTCCAATAAGTTTAGATTGGGTTGTCCCAAAATGTTCAAACACCGTATGTGCATTGACCACACAGGGACCCTAAAAAAGTATCTTTACAACCCCGCTTCAAAGTCAATAGGGGAGCAACGATTTGGACAGTTTAAAACTTGCATGGGATTTCCTATGTTTCCAACCATGATGCACCATCATTTCTTTCACCACATAATTCTTATAAATAACTCGAATCAAGGGGACCGCCACGGCTTTAAATTTATATTTTTTTAGGATATATTATAACTGACCTTACAAGAGAATATAGAATACACAGAGCCGGTGCCTTACCAATTGAAGAAGGGGCTAAAGCTCCATTGTTTTTAGCGTTACAATCAAACTTGAAGGGCAAGTACGTGTGGGAAGATTGTCGAGTTGTCGACTGGTATGCTTCTTCTGTAACTGATTTGTCAGCTCCGTTCAAAGCTTAAAGAGATTTAATAATGATCTCCTGAAATCTGTTATTAATAAACATATAGGTACATATTTATCTTACAGTAGTCTCGTTGAATCTTTGATCATCGTTTAATGAAAAAATATCTTTATTTGTTATAATCATAAAGGTGAATAAAAAATTACTCTTGGGAACAAATTAAAACTTTTTCTTGTTTCCTAAACAAAACCTATTTTCTTAGACTGAATTGAAGAAATATTCATTTCGTTGGCAAATCCATTGATTAAATTATCCTGTAACATATTCATCGATTTGGGTAATTTCTTATATTTATACAAAATCACTTTGAATATATCTATCTTTCTCACATTCGGCCTTTTGCAGAATAGCTCAACCAGAGCTAGTTTGATTAAATTGTTCTTCTGAAATGCACAGAAGAGAAAAGGGTTTTTTTTCTGGCTTGTTTAAGAATTATAACTCCGAAAGTACAACAAAATAACTGTAGAATTCGTTTTAACACGTTAAGCCCCAGAGTGAAAAACATGACTTTCACCTCAGACCAGACCATTTTTTTTTTAAATTTTGGTATTAAAATTAGGTTAGTTTTGCTACTTACATATTGACTTGAGGCTCTGACATATTTTTTAGCAAAAAAACAGTGTGGCCACGTCAGATGCACACGGTCTGTATAAAAATTGTTTTCGTGTTTTTAGTTTAGACCATGTGCACCAGAATGTCTCACACACACCTCAATGTATAAAGCAATATATTGCAACGTGTATTACATTGTACATTTATGATGTGTTATATATAAACTAAACAATAAAATGCGTAATTATTTCTTAACATTACTTGTGTGAGCATCAAAAAAACAGTCTATAGGTCTATGCACATAAAAACAGTTGAGGGGCAGCCTGGGCAATATGTATGAACCTACAAAAAAATAAATGATGGTTTCGGGTCTGTTCTGTTTTTGTTTCTTATGGACCAGAGCTCTCTAAATCACCATATAACAACACAGAAATTGTGTCCCTGACGCGGCCACAGTCGCCTGAACACGATAATATATTGTAGACAAATTGGTGCACATGGTCCGACGTAAAACATGCTGTGCACCAATGTGGTACACATAGGGCTTAACGTGTTAAACAGTTAAGACTGACTTTTGTGCATTAATATAAACTTTTAACGTACGCTATGATAAAGCTTTTTAAAATAATCGCCAATTTATAAACTAGCTACACTGTTAACGTGGAAAGAGATGTGACAATACTGTAAAAATGACATAACCTTAAAACCTTTAGTAAAAAATTTAATTAATTTTATTCTAGAAATCGTATTATATATATAATAAATATAATTTCGTCAGTTTCATCTGGTTTTATATACTCATCTTCATGTTCCACCATTTAAGAAAGATTTACGAGTTATTTTTCTATATCTATTGCGTATAATAAAAGTTTTAAGGTCAATTGGGGTTAGATCCCTGTTCAAAAAAAATATATCAGAAAATATCGCAGTGGACAAATATTTGTATGGCAAAAAAACAACCAAAGTTAGTAAAAAACGTTAGGTATATAGTACATTTTATGCATTAAATCTCATAGTCATGGTCTAAAAATGAGTGGAAAACTGGATATTTTTGAAATACGAAAATGCACCTGTGCGCAAATGTTTAGTTCGGTCAGAAAATATTAGTTTGGTAGGAATATATTTTGGTATTATACCTTCAATTTTTGCACCATTTCGTGTACTTTTTAGAAAAAAATTGTGTATGCATAGACTCGAGAAGAAATGTTTTAATTTAAACTTAAAAAGAACAAATTTTATCGGACAGATTAACATATTTTTGAAATATATTTTTACCTCACTTTTGTCAGATGTCAGGAAATGACAATTTTCAACGTGTAAATTTGGTTTCTTTGTAGACCACTGTGATAGGTCAGTTTCATATCCTAACTAGGATGGATATGAAATCATATCCGTTTGGTTAACCGGAATAGCCCACGTTTCCAATCACTTTAGTGTAAATAAAACATCAAATTTACATGTGGGACTAGAAACACCACTATTCTTCTCTTAAGTTACTTAAAATAAATAATATAATCTCGTAATAATCATACCTAATTAAATAATATTATATAAACTAAAATAAATAAGTAAAATAGTCTTAAAAATTTATATTCATAATGTTACGCGTGTACCAGTGATGTGGAGCTCGGGGGGGGGGGGGGGGGGGATAATAAATAATATGTCGAGCGCGTGGGTACCTTTTTTTAAAAGTCATAAGCTTGCAGTTTAATTAACTCGAAATAATACCACTTATTTCATTTAATATTTAATTTTTTTTTTGGGTTGGTACACTTATGCAGAACATCATCCAATTAAATGTTAATTTATCCATATTTCAATAACCATTAAATATTTTAATTTTGAACATACTTAAACCTAACGTGATTTCCTTTGCCTTGAAAGGTAACACTTTTAAATCAGCTGGTTATAATCCGCCATTTTGTTTTCCTTACACATTTTGTTGTCAGTTCAGGTGAGTAATTTTATGTGTCTCAGTAAATACTCTGTTCGGTGTATGTCATAAATACGAGGAGGAGGGCAGAAAAATACAGAAGTCTTCCAGAGAATAAGGTATTTAATTTATGCTTCACAGCAATTTAGGAGAAAAACCCAAAAAATCAACCATTAGTGCGCCGCTGCGCTGTTTACACTAGAAATGATAAATAGTTATATATAAATTAAAAATATTGTTAAAATACATCTGTTTTGTTAGATGAAATGACGTCGCGTAAAGTAGCTGCGGTAAGTATCTTATCAACATTTCTAATGTATTTAGGATAATGTCATTGTTCAGATAAGTCATACTATAATAGACTTTATAAAAAGACCATTATTTTATTTCTATAGGTTTATAGTCTCATAAAAAAAAATAGATACACTGAAAAAATTCACCTTTTGGTAGAAATGATTCGTGCTTTTACTGCTTTTAAATAGGTCCAAATGCGATATATAATATTAATGAGTAACAAAACTGTTATAATTTCCACTATTTATTTTAAATTGCTAAAGTTATTATTTTATTACATTCTAATAATTTTGAAAATGTTGAACAATCTGTTAATCTTAGTTAGATTAGACCATCTGACGAAGACACTGTGTGTCGAAACAATTGTTAGGTATGGCAATTTAAAATAAATAGTGGAAATTATAACAGTTTTGTTACTCATTAATATTACATTTCTCTTGAATTGAAACAGTAGTCTACGTATAAATTAACTCTTTTGATATCTCTTTAGGTAACTGGAAGTAACAAGGGCATAGGATACGCTATTGTCCAAGGTCTTTGTGAAAAATTTGACGGAGATGTTTATTTAACAGCAAGGGATGCTGGAAGGGGACAAGCCGCAGTAGATAAATTAAAAGCTCTAGGTTATAATCCGATATTTCACCAACTGGATATCACAGATCAGAACAGTGTGAACACTTTCAGAAATTATTTAAAAAGTAAATATGGAGGTTTGGACATCTTAATAAATAATGCTGCTATAGCGTTTTGGGTAAGCATTAAGATTGATTTTATGTTTAATTTGACAATATAGAGGTAGAAACGTCTTATTGGGTGTGTCCAAATATACTTAAATATTATATACTTACTATACTTCTGAGAAACGACTAACTAAACTGCTGGACAATTGCTTTCGAGCAAAAAAAAATTCGCCTAAATTTAACATATTTTCTGAACCATATATGATATCGACCTACGGTTTTTTTGGAATTTATTTCTTAAAAACGCCTTGAAAAGAACAGTCTCGCTGTATTGGGAGTTGCTTACAGGTTATGGCTTTCTGATGAGTTCTAACAAGAACGAAACAGCCTGTCATTGTCTACCTGTGCCCCAGGGATTCCATTACCTTTGGAGTCCCTGTGTACTTTAATGCAAAAGATAGACGCACTACTCTGTCCGCTTGCCGCTAAGCTTTTTTTCTTTATTGTCTCTAACTTTTAAGTTTATAATGTTTAATTACAGATAAAAAAGAATTTTATGCATCTAATCGGGGTTGTTTGGGTTTGTTCGACTTTTGAAATGTTCTGTCCAGTGGCAAAAAAGAGAATGTAAGTTCGAAAAAATCATTTGTTATTTTTTAAATTTATTTTAGGATGATGTTAAAGATCCAGTCTCATTCCAAGCAGAGGCAACAATCCGTGCCAACTATTATGGGACAAAAAGAGTTTGTGACGCTATGTTTCCTATTTTGCGACAAGACGGTCGTGTTGTAACGATTTCAAGTTTAGCTGGTCATTTATCCATGATTAAATCAGCGGAATTAAGAGCCAAATTTCATCATGAAAAGATGACAATAGAAGAACTAGATAAATTGATGGACAAATTTGTACAGTTAGTATTATGTTTTCAAAAAATCCGCTATACTTGACGGTGTATCTTTTATAAGTTAAACTTGAAGTAGTTTATACTTGAATTTATATTATATATACTTTAAGTCTTCCTCCACTGGTATATTTCAGATTTTTTTAGGAAAGTTCTCTACATGTTTTGAATGTATAAACATTCATCATCAGGAGAAACGAATTATAGTTTGGATAACATTAAATTAAAAGAAAGTTGAATGCCATCCTAATAGAGCTTTGTGAAAATAGTTCAGGCGAGCGTCGCAATAAAGTTTTCATGTTATGAAGTTATTAGTTTGGGAACATTTCCCTAGTCCAATACATTAAAAAGGTTGTGCATGGTATTAATAGGAGTTAATTTTATTTTTGTAAAAGGATGTAAAAACCAAACATTTTTTTTGAAAATTACATAGGGGAGAACCGGGTAAGATGACGAAGCGTGCAAGATGACGAATTGCGAAAAAACTACTTACTATTATATCTATTTATATCGCCATCTCCTAGAGATTAGTGGTACTAATATTAATAATTTTCTCGGCACAGTGGCGCACCGGTCGCATGTTATTTAACGTTCCTTGTTTGACAAGTGAGCGTTGTAATTTTCAGGTTCCAGTTATTAGCGTTTTTAACTAATTACATGTAAGTATTTTGTATTTTTTATATTGAAGTTTAAAGTTAGAACTTTGATAGGTAATTTGACCCATTTAGATGACGAATATTGCGTGGTTTAAAAAAGTTTTGTTGCAATTAAATAAATCCATGGTTGGCGGGTAAGATGACTCGGATAAGTTGACGAACTCGTCATCTTATCCGATAACTATTTTAATCATTTTGACTTAAGTTAATTTATTGTTTCAGAATGCCTAAAAATAAATGTATTCAATGATGCATATTTTGCATCAGCATTAACAACCAAAAGGCCAGATCCAACATCAAATTTAGGTCATGACACAGGCGACAATTCAAACACGGACAGTGAACTGGAAGATAATCTACCCCTCATAAATTAAGTAAAAAATAAAGAGATAGAAGTGATATCGGAAACCTCTGACAAAAGCGAATCAATAAAAGCTTTGGCTACAAATTCTGTAAAGAAGGTTTTATTTACTGATGAAAATGATGATCCGAACCAAGCAGGACCAAGTGGTATACAAATAGTAAAACTAAAACCTCATTTGGAAATAAAAGAACCTAATTTTATCAACGAAATAGATTTAAAAAACACGGAAAAGAAGAAAGTATCATTAGAGGATATAAGGCCTTTGCCTAAAGCTAACAGAGGGGAAAACGTAGAAACAAAAAGAAATAAAATAACAGTAAGAATAATAATTGGTACTCAATTAAAAAAGAGTTAGAAGAGAAGGAAAAACTTGTGAGAGAAAAAGAAGAGAGAAAGAACCAAAGAAAAGAGAAGCAAAGGCAAAAAGCTGCTAAAGACAATAAAATTAAGCAGAATAAGAAACCCGTAAAGCGTAATAAAGATGACGTTACTGTTGAATCACAGGCAGATTGTGAAGTTATAACCTGCCCAGGGTGTAATGAACTATACCAAGAACCATTAAAGGAAGATTGGATTCAATGTTCTTCCTATCCAAGGTGGTGGCACGAGCAGTGTAGCAATTTTGATGGCAATCATTAGTTCTTTTGTGATTCTTGTGGCTGATTCGCCATCTTACCTGCTAATGGTCGTCAACTTATCCGACGCATCGGGTAAAATGCACTTTTTTAAACATTAAAATTTTTTATATTTTTAAAGTATTTGTTAAATTTTTGTCATTTCGAGTATTTAGGAGTTCCATTTAACTAACTAAAATAGCAAAGTATGAAGGCAATATTTATTATATAAAAAAGTTATTCCTATTTATGCTTAACCTCGTCATCTTACCCGGTTCTCCCCTAGATCAGAAAAACATTAGGTTAGCAGTTAAGTAGACTAATATGTTTATTACATAATATGATAAGTGTGAGGAGTGAGAAGAAACATTTTAATATAAAATGATGAATGGTTAAGGTAAGCCATATTAAGCCTACTTTTAAAATTCTACTTCCTTACACTTATATATAATAAACATATTAGTCTACTTAACTTCTAATCTAATGATTGTCTAATTTATACAGGTTTAATTATTAAAGCTCTCCACATTCATTATGTCTTGTCGTTCAAGCTTTTCATATTAACTATTTTCTCAAAGCTTTCTACTTGTTGCATACTGTGTCAGAACTGCTTTATACAAAGCAAATTTATACAAATATGAGTTAGTCACCATTAAAATAATATAGTCTAAACTTGTCTAAAGAAAACGTTTAAGAAATTATTTGTATTTTACAGAATTCTGTTGAATTGTATATTTTACATACCAATACGAAAATCAGTACATTGTGAATACCTATACATATATTTTTTTACATGATTACTTTTCAATTTAGAAATTAATATAATTTTTTTTATTTTAGAGATGCAAAAGATGAAACATATAAAGAACAATGGGGGAATTCTCATATAGCTTATTTAGTATCGAAAGTTGGATTGTGTTGTCTGTCTTTTATTCAGCAAAGATTATTGGATGCCGAGACTCCAAATAGAAATATATCTGTTAATTCTGTTCATCCAGGTATAGTATTTATTATTTACTAAAATGAGTGTTCAAAATGATATGAGTATATAGTACTACAAGTTTTAAAAAGTGTTTTCATAGGTGTTGTAACACTATACTTTTTCTACAATGGTATAAGAATTATTATTTAATATTTTTAATTAAAACAACCATTTAAAAATCAATGTTGTTATATTTAAGTCGTCTTTTTGCCATCTGGCGTCTTACAGGCGCCGTAAGATTTTCTATTCGAGCGTCAAAGTAATGACGTCACAAATGTCAATTCTGTAAGCGCTTCCTGGCGTCCTCTAGGAATCGCCAATAGTAGGCGGAGCTTAATATGACAAGTGAAAAGTGAATTCGTATGTTATTCTGCCTATAAATCGGCCAAAACGAGTGCAACAATGAAGGAAAATATAGTAAAAATACAACTTAACGATTTGATTATATCCGTTGACCCTTTAACTGCCGAAAAAATAAAAGGTAAGGAAATGTACTTATACAAAGATATGTCAGTCCCAGGTGACAGTAAGAAGTCTATTTTCGTGGCCGACCAAATGATGACGTCAGCTCGGAAGACGCCGTTAAGTCAAACCATAAGGCGCCAGATGGCAAAAAGAAGACTTTAAGTCCGTTATATCCATCGCCTGGTATCTTTACCAGCTAGATAATATCTGAGGAAACGATTGTCTTAAAAATGGGTTCTTTTGAAATTATCTTGCTGGTAAAACTGGAAATAAAGAAACAAGTTTTGTCTGTCACCTTCTTTATTTATTTAAAATTTCAAAACTACTTACGCGTGTCGGTCATAGACCATACTGTAGTATTTAAAAGTCAAATTAAGATTAAACAATAAAATAGATAAACATTACTTGTAGGTTAAAATTTAGTCAACTGGACAGTCACGCAATTACAATTTGATAAAAATACATAGTCATTGAATGGTTACTTAATGATATACAGGGAAAGTCTATAATTTGGAATAAATTCAGTAAATCAAATACCTATTTATTTTTGAAAGAATGCTCGGACACGTCGATTAGTATTTTCAGTTGCGGTCTTTTCCATTATAAAAACAATTATACAGTATGTCCCAAACTGGAAATAGGACGCCATCGATAATATTTTTAAATGGCAACCCTGGTTTTTTGATGACTGTTGTTAAAGGGCAAATTAAGTTACACATAAGTGCAAAATTTTAATTTTTTATTGCTTGCCATTTCCAAGATAATTTAACAAACAGTTTTTATATGAAAAATTTTAAAATTTCTATTGAACTTAAAAATTTGTCTTCATTAAATGTTCAAAATGTTCTCCATTCACTATTTGGCAATATCCTAATCGCAATTGAAATTCGTTTTGAACATTTCTAATGATTCTTGGGGAAATTTGTCTACACACATGTCTTATTCGTGTTTTCAACTCATCAATGTTTGCGGGCTTCGTCTGAAAAACCTTGCTTTTTAAATATCCCCATAGGAAATAATCCAAAGGAAGTTAGATCTGGAGATCTTGGTGGTCATTCAAAGGGTTCCCTTCTACCAATCCATCATTCTGGAAATACAGTGTCCAAATAATCACGGATAGGTCTTGCATAATAATAAATATAGTCGTTTCATAAATTGTTCACAAAATTGAAGTCTTCGAACTGGAACATCTTCATTAAGTTTCTGGAGGATTGTTACTTTGTAAGGATGACATTTTTGCGCATGGAGAATTCTTACTACTGAAGACTGACTAATATCAATTTCGCGTGCTACCTGCTTAGTGGAGATATTAGGATTTTTTTGAACAGATAATAAAACACAAACTTTGACTTCTTCATTGAGCGCAGATTGACGATGAGGTGTTGTCTTTCTGAGGTGTCCCTTTTCCCAAAACTGGTTTTCAATTTTGCTTATAGTACTTTGCGATATGGGTGGTAAATCTGGATATTTGTTTCTGAATAAATAAATAACTTCATGCTGTGTTCTGCTCTATCTCAGTATCCAATCATCATTAATATTTCAATTTTCTGCTTTTCAGTTTAGTAAGTCATTACGTCGGGCTTTTTTTTAAAGATGACAATGATATAATATAAGTCTTTGAGTGCGACACCCGTCACTTTATAATATCTAAATGTACTGGTATTACGATTTGAATTTGTTCAATCATTTTTTTTTAAATTTCAAATAAAAAAACTGTTTGTTAAATTATCTTGGAAACAGCAACCAATAAAAAATTAAAATTTTGCACTTATGTGTAACTTGATTTCCCCTTTAAAAACAGTCATCAGAAAACCAGGGTTGCCATTTAAAAAAATTATCGATGGCGTCCTATCTCCAGTTTGGGACATACTGTATAATTGTTTTTATAATGGAAAAGATCGCAACTGAAAATACTAATCGACGTGTCCGAGTATTCTTTTGGAAATAAATAGGAATTTAATTTACTGAATTTATTCCAAATTACAGACTATCGCTGTATATATTTATAACAGATTTTACTAAGACAAATTTAATCATTATAACATTGTTCATTCAAAGTTCAAAGTCACCACATGTTTTCGACGTCGGCTTCGCACGGGGTAACTAACAAAGAAAATCTTTAATATTTAAAATATGAATCAATGAATAGGTAGTTAGTATGGAACTGTAATACAGTTGAATACAGAGAAGTCCGAAGCTCTGACAACATTGCACTAAAAACACGAATAAATAGGGCATGGAAACAGGCATTGCCCCCTTTATCTCAAGGGGCTGTGGAACAGGCTTCGAAAATAAGCAATATAATAGGCGAATCATCGTGTTTAAGGGGGTACTTTATTACCAGTGTTGTCCAGTGGCGGCTCGCGGTCCTCCTGGTGAAGAGCTATGTATAGTGCGGGTACTTAACAAACATTGACTAAGTTATATTTTAATTACGTTCTTACATAACTAGTTTTTGTAAATCAGATCGATTCTTTGGTTGAGGTCTAGCGTTTTCTTTTAAAGCATCGGCAATAGTATTTTGATTTTGTTTAAAATTTCTTAACATTAGCTGACATTTTAAGTGTTTTCCAGAATCCCCGTGTTCACGCAACGATCGAGTAATATTTAAAAAATCTGTAAATCCGTCCCTATTCCAAACGCAATATTTATTCGAAGAGTAAACACGACCAACAAAACAATTTTTGTAAGGCGGCACTAGTACATATAGCCAATTATATTCTGAAAACCAGGAACACTTAAAATTAATCTTAAAGGATCTGCCACTTTTTTTAAAATCTATGTTAAGATTCCAGTAGGTCGCCCTTGTAACAAAACGTTTCTCTTATCCATATCTGTCCAACGACTGATCGGAGTGTCCAACAAATTACAAACTATGTCATTAATAGGGTTCATTTTTAAAACACACAATAACAATTAAACCAAGTAGGTAGGTACTTCCACACTATTGAATTAACTAAAAAACAAAAACAAAACTTTTTAATCCCACAGTAAATAACAGTAAAAACGATATCTATAACCGTAAGTTACGCGAAGCCTCAAAAATAAATACCCGAACGTCCCGAACCTATGATAAAACAATGGTATACGACTGATCTATTTTCAAATTGCACTTCTTTAAAACGCAAATTTATTCATGATGCCGCGTGACGTATCGCGTTTCGGACGCCAGTGAAGTCACGTAACCATAGCGACGAGAAAACAAAACCGCTTGACTGGATGGCTCTGCTTGCCTTCCAATGCTGTTGAGTAGAGAACACGGTGGTCGACTGGGGCGTGCCAAAATGCACGAGAGTGTATAATTATTGTCCAGCGGAGTTAATCGTGGCCCTATTATGCATAGCTATATTCGGATTAAATTAATATTATTAATTCGAACATAATTATTTTTTAAGGGCTAAAATGGTAGCTATATTGGTACATTAATATTTAATATTGTCGAAAACATTTCCTTCTGGTTTTATTTATTTTTTTTGGTGAATTGCCCCTTCACCTATTTAACGTACTTCACCTGACGAGCCGCCACTGGTGTTGTCACAGAATTTTTTTCAATCGTAACAGATTTGCGTAATAGGTTTACCAAAATAGTAACAGCATTCGAGAAATGAATAAAGTAACAGATTTACTTAAATAGTAACACATTTTTTTGAGTTGGGTGGGCCCGATGATTTTTTGATAGGCACAAAAAATGATTGAGGATGTGACGGCATAAGCGGCAAACCTTATCAGATAAAAAAAAACGATAAAACGACCCCCCCCCCCTTGGCCAAACTAACTTCTAAGAAAAAAGTTGCCGATGTAATGGCATAATTGGTAAACGTGATCAGATGAAAGACACGATTAAACTCTTGTCCAAACTGACTTCTAAAAAAAAGGCCCTTATCGTCCTCTTTAAAGGCTGACGTCCCTACGTTTCTTTCATATACTTTCATATGACGATAACATTTTTGTTTTCTTAGGATATATTGAAACTGATATGATCAAAGATAGGGAATTTCCCACAGCAGTGGGGCCACGACCAATAGAAGAAGGGGCTAGAGCTCCTCTATTTTTAGCTTTGGAAGCAAACTTGAAGGGCCAGTTTGTATGGAAGGATTGCACTGTTGCCGACTGGTATGCTCCATCTGTAGATTTAAACACTGTCTAAATAGAAAATAAGATAAAGTTGTTAAAATGAAAAAGAATGTTGAAATGTTTTGTATAATATAACTTTATTATCATGATATAAAAATTGTTAAATAAAATTGACGTGGTTGTGCATGTTTAGAAAAGGTAAACCTGGTACTGATGGGCGTGCGGAGAAAACTTTATAAAGGAGAACGGGGTAAACATTTTTTCGTTGCATCATCGATTGCTTAAGTAGTAGTGAAAAATGATATTAAAAATTAGAAAAATATACCTAGCACATGAAAGTTTTATGATTTTTTTCTATACTAAAGGTTACTATAAAAAAAACCTCCAAAAAGGAAGTTTATTAAAATTTAGTAAAGCCCAATGGCAGGTCGTGATCATTGAGTATGGGAGGACGCAGACCAAGGTATGCAAAATGGGCATGCGGAAATATTCTCATTTTTGAAGTGCAATATCTAAAATACATGACTTTTTGACAAATTCGTATTAAAAACATTTAAAAAATGGAAATGATTCCGTTTCTTTAATTTAGTAGAAATATGATGAAGATCTTTTATACCTGTTCTTGCTCACAGTGGCGGCTCGTACAGTAGGGCCACAGTGCCATGGCCCTACCTTCCTGTACACCAAGTTATTTTTTTACTTATACACTCATAATCATTGCTTTGCATCTTTACGCTTCATTCTTTTTGTAACTGTGAATAATTTAAAATTACGACCACAAAGAATTATTAAAAAAACCTTTGATTTGTGAAAAAAATATTTCAACTCTAGAGCTGAAAAAAAATATTTCAACTCTAGAGTGGAAATACAAGGCACACTATTTAATTTAAACATATGATGCCAATTTAATAGATCGAAAGGTCACACGTTCAAATTCCATCAGGAGAACTTGACTTTTTTTTTATAAAAACATTAAATAAATTATAAAATTATTTTGAATTGAAATCTTCCTTCTTGAATGATTTTTTTTATTTAATCAAGGAAAGATGCATTAAAAATAAATTTAAAAAATTTACCCAACAAGGAAGATTTCAATTCAAAATAATTCTATAAACTATTTAATGTTTTCATAAAAAAAAGTTAAGTGCACCTGATGGGATTTGAACCTGTGATCTTTCGATTCGTAGGTCATGGCTCTAGTCTCTAGGCTATGGCGACCCATAAACATTTTCTGCTTAAGTTTAATATATGACATTTTCTTCAGCGGGGCTTGTTTTGACTGGTAATAAATTTTTCAGTATATTCTTAACTTTTTTATAATTTCAGATGGCGTATTTTCACACTCTAATTCTGAATCACTTGACAAATACGTGATAAATAAACTAAACTGCTTTCTAAAATTTGTTCTTTTTAATAAATAGGTGTGGTCTGTCAAATTGGCATCATATACCTAAATTAAATAGTGTGCCGTGTATTTCCACTCTAGAGTTGAAATATTTTCTTTCAACACGCGTGTGATATTCGGCGCTTTCGAGCCAAGTTAACCGTACTTTGTTTCTCATTTTCATAGGTGGTCGGAGGAAAATTAATAAACACGGGATACAGAACAATAACTATGTTTCTAATTTCACATCCATATATCCATTTATTTTTTTCATGATTTTTTTTCCAAAAACGGCATGTGGGTCTGTTGCGTATTTTGGGGCTTAATAATTTGGTGAAAAAAAATTATAATTATTCCGATTGCTTTCGAAAATATCCGAAAAAAAACGAAATTTTTACTTTTGGTTTTTAATTTTTTGCGTCTTTATTTTAGACTTAGGAAAGAAACAAAAAACAGTTTCTTATAGCCGTTTTTTATGTTCTACAATATGGCGTTATTAGTTTTCAAATTGGACGTTTCGTTCTTTAGATATAAACTTCAATTCGGAAGGTATTCGGAATATTTACAATTTTCTTTCACCAAATTATTAAGCCCCAAAATACGCAACTTTGCCTCAATTTAACCAACTTCGTATCTCTTACCGTTTTCAAGATTTTTTCCAAATTAAAAAGTTGTTGATTACCATGTAAATTAAATCAATTTTTTCTCCTGTCCTATTAATGAATAGCTCCAATACATGGACGTAGCCAAGGTGGGGCAGGGTGGGGCGCTTGCCCCCCCCCCCCCCCCCTGGATCAAAGAAAAAAATAAAAAACACAAAAAATAAATTAAAATACCTAAAATTAAAAAAATAACATTTCAACATTCGTGCGTGCCACGACACATCATCTTTAGTTCCAGTGAATTGAGCGAGCGCTCAACTACCTACCTACTACCAAAAATCTCAAGTATTTCGTCTTCGTCGTGTTATAAAAAAACACCGTGAAAATGCCGATGTTGAAAGTCAAAGTGTTGTAGCAGAGGCTGAAACAATCGCCGAGCATCTTCTAAAATCAGCAGAAACATCGTGCAAATCCTCCAGCAGTCTCCTAACAAGTTTTGGAGAGGATCATTAATCATTCCGTATAAAGATTCATTAATAATGTCTCTAAAATAGAGTTTTTCTGAGGAGAACTTACCCGCATACTCATTGCTTACGCTGCACTCTCACGTAATGCTTGATATGACATATGAGAATTTAAAAAAAAAACTAAAAGTTTTTGTAGTATACAATTAAAATAGTTTCATCGGTGAAGCTGAATTTTGGTGCAACCAATGGAAAGAGAAAAATGCGTCAAGGGCCGAACTAAAGGAAATAGAACTAGCCCTACTAGTTCAAGAAACACAATTGTTTTACCCAGCTATAAAACAGGCGCTTCCAATTTCCCTTGCACAGTCCTGTACAACGGGCACTATCGAAAGATCTTCTAGCACTTTGCACAGGGTAAAAACATGGTTAAGGTCAACAAATGAAAGAAAATCGGCTTGTTGGCCTTTGAATGATGAGTGTGCATAAAAAGAAGGTTCTGGAATAAGGTAAAAGAAAAATTTGAAAACGAAATTTTGTCAAAGTTTAGCCAGAATCCCCATAGGCTAGTCCTTAAATAGGGTTTAGGTTAGTTCTCGCGGCACTCAGGTATGGCCCTTAAGGTGGGTTAAAGGTCAGTTTTTTAACCAGTAATAAACAGTATAAATTCCCCATTTTTTTGTGTGTACCAACATGATGTGTTAGGATATTTATAAATATAATTGTTTAGAGAATTTCAGGTGGTTCATTGTCTGTACGGACGACCCTCGCCTCGCCTGCTGCGACTAATTAGTTTTAATGTTTAAATAAAAACTTTTTTTATAAGTACTTTATTGACCAAGTAGAGGACCTTTTAATATCCTAATAAATAATCAGTTTCGTTGTAAGAAAAATATTTTGCCTACCTCGTCTAAAAAAATTACCATATTTTTAGCGTCGCAAAATTTGGCGGCTTTCCGGGGTCACGATTAAAAAACCGAAACACTTAATCACAGTAATTATTACAAGGAGTCACTTTGTTTGGCAAGTTTGACTCAAATTTTAACAATAATTTTTTAATAAATATAAGTATACCTAATACCTCTTTCGGGCCCTCAAAACTGATTTAATTATATTATATTAAAACATCAAAAATATCTATAAAAAGGACTTGCGAAACTAATTTAATTTACGAAATTTTGTAGCACTTATAATTGAGTGAATTATTAACGAATTATGGGCGTGGCTCCGAAAATTTTTCCACCTTAATACTTATTTTTGCCCCACCCTGAAGAAAATTCGGGCTACGCCCATGGCTCCAAATGATTTTCTTCAGATTAAGTAATTAATAATATTTTTCTTTTCCTTGATCCATATAATTATTCGTTACTCTTTCGTTTTACTCAAAAATCTCATCTTTAGAGCACAATTACTGACATTTTCAAGTTGGAATTAAATTTTTAAGGTCGAGAATATCTTTTTCCTACTGAGCTAGAGGTATACTAGGATAGTGGTATCACAGTAGCGTGGACACCCTGTACATTCTGAGCATAAGCGGTATCTGTTTCATTTAGCAAATACATATTTATTATGTAATAAAATTATTATATCAGAGTAGGTACGTGGGTTAATCCGACCTAATAGTTAATTCTTATGTCTCCTTACTTGTTTCCGTTTTTAGAAAAATCCTAGAATAACTTCAAAAACAAGGTCAAGTGGATTCGAACGCGCTAAAATTTACCATATTAAATTGCGGTTTTATTAAACCAAATTACAAATAAACTAGGCAAGAAATTGAATATCTGTTCCCACCAATGGAAAGGTGATATCTATATGGAGGTGAGAAAGTGTTTTTCATGCAGACTGTCTAAATTTAAAAAGTTCTTAAAAATCCGTCAATAAACATGGACAGGAAAGACAAGAAAACGCAGAAATAAAACAGAAACTTTAAGGGATTAATCTTTGATTAATTTTAAGACAAAAATGTCATCCTAACTATGGGTTCGCAACGGCTTCGTTTTCCAGTTACAGGGTGTTCAAAATTGAAACAAATTTAAGATTTTTTCAATAGTGTCAGCCACTTCATTGAAACTTAGAACACACTAATAGATATTTAGAGACTACATTTTACAACCGGAGACAGGTTAGCAATGGCCACTGGCAACGCGAGAAATTTTCATCGACTGGGGACGCCGCGCTCGCAGTCGAACCTCGTGGGTCGACTAGAGGGGCCTGGACCATCTGCATCGTGATTGATAATAAAAGTAGCGTACTTATTTAAATAATTAGATAGATGCTCACTCTTAGTTAGTTATTAATCGATTTTTCCCATAAAAACATGGTAATAGCCAGATCGGCCCGATTTGTTTTTTTTAAAAATGGTCTTAAAGTTGAAAATTCGTAAATATGAAGAAATACTTGTGAGTGAGTGATGGTGTTTTTTAAATAGGAAAAGAGGGACGTTATCCTGTGACCTTTTAGGAGGTTTGAACTAAAGAACACTTATCGTTCACATGATTTTTTCCAATATCCCTAACGATAAGCCGGTATACGTCAATAATCAGAGTCGTACTAGAAAAAAACAGGAATTAAGATAAACGCACGTCTATGAACTTTTACAAAAAAAGGACCGTTGCTGTCATTTAATTTTCTCTAAATTTTGGATATTAGTTAAGTATACCATAACAACATCGTAGTAGGCAGATCGGCCCGTGGCCGATCGATTTGTTTTTTTAAAACGGTCTCAAAGTTTAAAATTCGTAAATATTAAGAAAAAGTAATGGTTTATTTTAAAAAGCCAGGTAAAAAATACACAAAATGTCTGTCTCTGAATATCCATAAGTGTGTTCTAAGCGTCAATGAAGTAGCTGACACCGTTCAAAAAATGATTGGAAAATAAATTTGTTTCCATTTTGAATACCTATCTGGAAACATTTGGAAAACGAAGCCGTAGCGGACCCATAATTGTATGAACTTTTTATCTTAAGAGATCTCCATACCATGGTGAAACGCGGCATCGTTTCCTGGCTTGTCTAACTAAAAATTTATTACAAAAATATTACTAAAAGGTTTACAAGAACTTCTAGTTTGGCGGATGATACCTTATTTTTTTTCAAAAAAAAAAAAAAATTGAAAATTTTAATTTATTTATTTAAGTAATTTATTATGTAAGTTTTAATTAGTAAAAGGAATCGACACCTAGCCATCCTATTCACGCCGGACAGGCCGAATGAGATCGGATATCTCGTAGGATGAAGGTGCCGTTTCACACTCCCCAGTCGGTAGATCACATTTGTGGTCGATGACCGGTTCAAGATGGCCTACGTAGTCGGCGAACCGTAAAAAAAAAAAAAAAAAAAAAAAAAAGTTTTAATTATACAGGGTGTTATGTATTTTCCCGAGTATATTTGAACCTGTAAATCTTGATATGATAAACTTCGAAGAAAAAATATTTTTAAATGTCGCTTTGCTTTAATAAGTGTGAAAATTCACCTTTTGTGTTTTTGATCTCGGACGCCTTCACTGCCTTACCCACGTGCGTTTGTTTTGATTTTGAACTGTCAAATTAAAATAGGAAGGTCAGTGAATTTACAATGTTGCATGACAGTGACCTACTAAATAAGAGTTCACTGACCTTATGTTATTAGGTTATATTCAAACTTTTTAGAAATTAAAATTAAACATACCTCAGCAAGAATCCTTAAAAACTGGCAAAAAAACCATATTAAAATAAACAAATTCTTTTAAATCGAATCTGCGATTCACACTTCGAAAACTAACCCTTATTTCATAACAAAAACACGTTATTTAAGCAAGTCTACATTGCCATTTCTTTGTTAAACTATTTACTTCATATGGCGTCCTTACGCAAACACTTGTTTTTGTTCATATTTCTCGTTTTTCTGCAAGAAAACCGACAAAACCTTTCGTTATTCCCACAACGCAAACACGTTTAAGCTGTCAATTACCTACAGTTACAAAAGACGCCGCTATAGCGCTGGCGTCGATTTAGTTAGTTAGTGATGGGCGATGTGTATCGATGGTTTTCTAAACCTCGGTGTCTTTTACTGATGTTCGATATTTTGCCATGGATAATAAAAGTCACAAACAACAATAAAAGCATCGATTTTTAACCTTCGATGTTTGACACTGCGTTATAATATTTGACGCCACCTTTTTATTTAGAAATTACTTTGGTGAGGCGGAGTTTCAGCACTCCAGGGACTGGCGGAACAAAACATCGATGAACCTCGCTCATCACTAATTTAATTTGCATGGTCAAAAGCATTGAGTCACCCAGCAATGCGAATGCACCAAGAATGTCATCTTGGAACAAAAAATACCATTATCGTGTCTTGTATTATGTAAAAACGTGTTTTTATTTCGTCTATTTGTCTCCGTGAAACGCGGGGTTGTAATTTTCTCCGTGGAATAACATATTCTTTTGAGAAAAAATGCGATCGTAAAAAGTCAAAAGAGACAAAGCTGATGATGATGCCGTATTTATTTCTTTATTTTATTATTTTCATTTAGCTAAAAAGTGAACTGGTTAAAAAGTAAATTTCTTGTTTACTAAACAAACAGCTGATGCTGTAAGTTCGCCTAAAAACCATATGTTTTCTTTATTGAACACCTGATTTTGACAGTTTGATATTTGGCAACGTTGTGACACCCATCTCTCTCCCTTGCAGGCTATGCTTCTCTCCGTATCTCTCACTCTTTTACATTGAGAAGTTCATGGCTTTTATTCATTGGCGTCGGGCTGATTTTAGGGGTACTTACCCCACTTTTTAGATGGTCGATTTAAAAAAAAACAAACCATGGAGTGTTTTTCTAGGACACCCAAGGAGTCACCTATTTAAATATAACTTGGGCAATTCCATAACACCCTGTATAGGTTTAAATTATATCATCCGCCATGTAGAACATAGGAATAGAAATATATTGACTATTCATGTTCATTTCTTATTTTCCATTAAATGTATTATTAAAAATCTCGTGAAATTAGTTTTTGTAATATTTTTTATATAAAAAAAGCCATTTTATTGCCATCGCCAGACACAGGTACAATATGCGCAATGTGATGGAAATGCACTATTTGTTCGTGGTGACTCATCGACTACTGTTTGCTCTTAAAATCAATCACATATTAATCCCTTAAACTTTCGGTACTTTCTTATTGAATACCCTGTATATAGATATAATTTTGCATGGAGCTGGTAACTTTGGAAAAGTATTTTGAAATATTGTTCGAACGTCCTTACGATTAGTGTCTGAAATTATGTTACGTTACTAATTATGTTACTTTTCACTATTATATTATTAGCGTAGAATAACCCATTTAATCAAATCATCATTGAAATATAATTTTTTTTTATCTTGTAGTCTCAAACCAGTTTGTTAATAAAGCAATAAAAGATAAATTTTATTTTTTAAATTACATATTGGAATTTTAATCCTAGTAACATTTTTGGTTTAGCAATATGACATCGCGTAAAGTGGCTGTTGTAAGTGATTTAAATTGTTTATATTCTAATAATTAGTGCACCTAGTTTTTGGAAGAAACTACTTTTTCTACTATACATACAGGGTCCTGCGCCTCACCTCCCGTCTTCTGTAGCTCACTTATTAATTAAGTTAGGATTATGACGTTTTGCAGGCTTTACCTGTATCCTAGGGTGCATTTCAGGAAAATATTTTTGTTTATACAGGGTGTTCCAAAAAAGTGTGACGTCATAAGGATATGTTTTTTTAGATTACATGCCATATATTTTCTTACTTATTTGGATGCATCTTGTAGTTACCTACATACCCCTACAATTTGAATGAAATCGGTTTAGTATTATAGGCGAAAAAAAATAAAAAATAAAAAAAATAAGGTTTCGTTAATAAAATTATACAAAGGTACTTAATAAATAAGGTCTCACAGTTTCGTTAACCAAGTTTGATTAATACGAATTGTACAGGGTCTCCATAGTTTAGTGTCAAACTTTACAAACTTAAAAGCAATTTATATTTCTTATTTCAAATTGCAACCCCGGTATATTATTATGGCATTCGATGCAGAATTAAAATTCAAACATTTATTCTAATTACAACCCTATCCAATTTCTAATGCATTTAGACTTATTTGCAGAAAACTCATTTTATTAACTATTTCACCAGTCATTATTATAAATAAATAACAAAGGTGGCCTTGAAAAACAATTTATTGGTATTAACATTTACTAAAGTAACAAAAAAAAAATTCTTTTCGCATGCTCCTAATATGAAAATCATATCTACGAGCTCTTCTTGGTTGTATTTTATCACAAAAAATAGTATAGCTTAAATAATTATTACTAATTTAACAATATTTGAAACTATAAAATAACTAAAGTCAAAATGGGCTGTTGTCACTTCAATAAACTTTAATATCAATAAATTGTTTTTCAAAGCCACCTTTGATATTTATTATATAATAATGACTGGTGGAAAGGTTGATAAAACGAGTTTTCTGTAAATAAGTCTTAATGCGTAGGAAATTGTGATAGGGTTGTAATTAGAACAAATGTTTGAATTTAAATTCTGCATCGAAAGACATCATAATATAGAGGGGTTCCAATTTGAAATAAGAAAAATAAATTGCTTTAAAGTTTGCAAAGTTTGACACTAAATTTTTGACACCCTGTATCATTCGTATTAATCAAACTTGGTGAACGAGATTTTAGGACCTTATTTATTAAGTACCTTTGTAGAATTTTAATAACGAGGCATTATTTTTATTTTTTATTAATTTTTAAAACCAGTGGTGCAAAACTGATTTTTTTTAGTTTTTATTTTTTTTCGCCTATAATACTGAACCGATTTCATTAAAATTTTAGGGGTATGTAGGCAACTACAAGATGCATCCAAATAAGTAAGAAAATATAGGGCATGTAATCTAAAAAAACATATCCTTATGACGTCACACTTTTTTGGAACACCCTGTATAAACAAAAATATTTTCCTGAAATGCGGTAAAGTCTGCAAAATATCAAAATCCTAACTTAATTAATAAGTGAGCTACAGAAGACGGCAGGTGAGGCGCAGGACCCTGTATGTATCTTATTACATCTTTATCTACCACAAGTTTATCATAATATGTTTTTGAAAAACCGTAACGCGTTAGTTGGGCTATTTTCACTTTTAAGTAAGCCTTTTTTTTTAATTCGCAAAAAAGCTAACAATTTTGGTTTGGCTACACTTATTTTCTATATGTATTATGGATTATTTCACTAAATCATAATTTTAATTGCAGTGTATAAAGGAAGAAAAAATAAAATTTTCTGTGTTTTGATATTTTTAAGTCATGACTGAGAAAATAAGTAAAAAAAAACAAGTGGAATAAAAACATGAACTTTATCGAATATATATGTCATGAAAACGGCAGCTTGATAATAATGCCAATGTTCGCTAAAACTTTTATATTATAATACAATGACAAAGTCTAAAAAGTAATATAATAGAGATAATTGTCCAAAACGGGAAAATAAATAAAATCATCATATATATTATTTCAAAAATGTTATCTATATTTTGTCTTAAAATAGGTATTAAAGTTCTAGGAACAAAATATATTATTTAACTTGCCTAAAAGGTTTTACATGTGGCAACACCGAAATTATTGAAAGCAGACCAAGCTAATGAAATGAAAGTCGAAACAGTGGCGGCATCAAGATTTTTGGGATGGGTGGGCACAAGTGGGCCCGATGATTTTTGGGATGGGCACTACTCAAATCAAAAATGACTTATAAAAAAAGGTCGCCGCCTCCCCAATCCTCATAAGCGGGGTAACAAATCTCCCCTCTTGTTTAAACTGACGTCTAAAAAAAATCATCATCGTTATCTTAATTTCTTATTACATCCTATAATACCACTCCTTTCTCATCAAAAATATCATAGTCAAGTCCCTCTCCCCCCACTTAAACACGGAAATTCCATTATAAAACCGAATCCCTCAATTCTGGTTGGGCATGTATTTAGGATGGGCAGGTGCCCACCTTGACCACCCTCCCCCCTGGCGCCGCCGCTCCGATAAAAAGTCTAACCTAAGTTATTGGTCGATATTTCTGCTCTATGAGCAAATAAATAAAAGAACAGTTATTTTAATCAAAATTATATTAAAATTCCACAATAATTCAGATGTTAGTGGGATGTAAACAATAATACCGACATGACAAGTGAAAGAAGCCAGTTTTACGTTTTTGTGAAAATTGTGTATTTTTTTTTTTTTTTTTTTTTATAATAAAACACCTGCACTGTAGGAAAAATCCTTTAAGGCGCTCTGGGAGCGGTGCGAGTGCGAAAAAAGCGATTAACGTTGGTCTTCAAACGTTGAAGATTGTATTCATTGGGAAACACGACTTCAGGAAGATCATTCCACAAAGATAACGTTCTCCAGATGAAAGAATTCTTGAACAATGAAATTCGAGGAGTACTAAGCTGAACAACATATGGATGAGCGGCAGTGGTTCGCCGTGTATTTCTGTTTTGCATTGCTCTAGGTGGAATCAAGTGGGCAATGTCAGTCGAACACCTGCCATGGAAATATCTGTAAAAGAGAGCCAAATCACCAACCTGTCTTCGATGCTCCAGGCTATCGAGGGTCTTGGTCAGCCCGGGGTCGCCGATCAGACGAACGGCTCTCCTTTGAATGGAATCCAGTAGCCGAAGGGTGTGCTTGGGTGCAGAGCTCCAGACATGAGAGCAATATTCTAATGATGGTCGAATCTGGGCTTTGTAGAGTGTCAAAAGTTGATGAGGTGTGTACAACCTTTTGGTGCGGAAAAGTACACCAAGTTTCTGTGCAGCTGTCTTGGCAATTACGGCAACGTGATCATGCCAAGACATATTACCTCCCAGATTGACCCCTAGCAAATTAATAGACGGTGCCAGGGGAATTGCGTGTCCTGCCATGACTATATCCGGTTCTGCAATGTTAACCTTTTTGGAGAAGACTGCTGCCTGGGTTTTCTTAGCATTAAATTCGGTTACTGTCACCCCAAGCCAAAATTTCTTCCAGGTCATTGTTGAGGCGCAAAACTTCATGCTGCCTGCGAAGATGTGCGTCGTCAGCGGATGTTTGGGGAGTCAAGGTAAAAGATGAGACAAGTGTGCTGTCATCAGCAAAGCTATAAATTGGATTTTGGGTTTTTACTAGAAGGTCGTTAATATACAGTAAAAAGAGGGTAGGCGACAATATGGACCCTTGAGGAACACCGGCATTGATGGTGAAGGTGTCTGAGAGAATCCCGTCAATCGCCACTTGCAGAGAACGGTTCTTAAGGAAGCTGGTTAACCATAAACAAAATCCATTAGGCATACCCATCGTGCCAAACACGATCAAAAGCCCTAGAGATGTCCAGTGCAACAGCCCGGGATTCTCCATGATGTTCGATGGTGTTGCTCCAAAGATGGGTGACATATACCAGAAGGTCACCTGTTGATCTGGACTTACGAAAACCGTATTGATGGTCGCTGATAATGTTAAGCCCTTCCAGATACTTTAGGAGTTGTTAGTTAATAGCTTTCTCCATTACTTTTGAAATTACTGAAAGCAATGCGACGGGTCGGTAGTTGCTTGGCAGGGTCTTTTTACCTTTCTTTGGAATAGGCTGGACACGCGCCGACTTCCAGCAGGATGGAAATATTCCTTTTTTGTAAGATAAGTTGAAAAGTCTACAAAATACTGGTGTAAGTTCATCGGCGCATGTCTTGAGAACAATGATAGGAATTTCGTCTGGACCAGAAGCTTTATTGACGTCGAGTCCTTTAAGAATCCGTTTAACAAGACGCTGACGGAACACGATTTCAGACATTTGCGATTGAACTGAGGGAATGTTGGGTGGTGATTTTCCCTGAAAGTCTACAGTGGAATGCGAGGAAAACAGTTCAGCAAGTAGGTTTGCTTTATCCCCGGCTGTGGTTGCTATTGTGCCGTCGGAACGTGTTAGAGGTGGAATAGTTGACTTTGTAAAGTTTTGGCTGCCGGCCTTAGCGACTGACCAAAAGGACCTTGATCCGTTAGGACTGGCAAGAAGTTTGTTTTTGATTCTCTCGTTATGAGCTTCTTTGCTTTGGTCTATCATTTGCTTACATTAGTTTCGGGTGGTAACAAAGATGGCGCGATTTTCAGAAGTAGGGTTTTTACGCCACTGTCGGTAAGCCAGGTTTTTAGATCTGACAGCACGCTCGCAATTCTTGCCAAACCAGGGCTTGCCGTTAGAAGGGCGCTTTTTGGAGAAAGGAATAAAGGCCTCCATGCCAGTTAGAATGACGTCGGAGACCTCCTTTGCACAGACAGATGGATCATCCGAAGAAAAGCATACGCTTAGCCAGGGAAAGTTGCGAAAATGTTCCTTTAAGTCTTCCCACTTAGCTGATGTATAGTGCCAAATCTTACGGGGTTTAGGAGGTTGTTCAGAACTAATTGGCAGCTCGCTTAGGGTTGAAATAAGTTTGTGATCGGAAGAGCCCAATGGTGGTTGTACGGTGACCGTATATAGGTCTGGATTTGAAGTTACATGTATGTTTTCAATGAGCTGCAAAAAATTCATGGTATGACCTAGGAATAGTTTTATTGATGATAAAGTCCTATTATACCACTGACTTGACAATTTAAATGTCAAAACTATCAAATATGAGAATAGTGAAAGAACCCATGCTAGCATACCAAACATTTTTTTAAAAGACTAACAGTCTTGATAAGGGAATGACAGAATAGAAAGTGCCTGCACTCTTTGTAAATTAATTTTGTATGGGTAGAACAAATTTTGATATACCTGACTCTCTCCATTCCTCCAATTCTTTTAGCACTAGATTTAAGATTCGCCTCGACAATTTGAAGAGTTTGCTCCTCAAGCTTACACACTGAGGTCATTCGCTGAATGTGCAATGAGCTGGTTTCACGTAAGATGACGAGAGTTCTTTAAAAAGTCTTGGAACGCGTTTGGATTGTATTGGAATAAAAGTCTATCTAAACCACAATATCTTAGAGAGATATTATGGTTTAGACAGACTTTTATTCCTACCATTTAATTATTAACCACTGTGAGAATGGACTACTTCTTGAATCTTAAAAAAATAAAAACTTAATATGTGTACACGTTTTAAATATTTTTTTATTAATAATTTTAAGAGTATTATTACCTGAGACGCTTTTAGGTTTGTAAGCAATACAGATCGTGTAGAGTTCCCATTCGAATCTTGTTAGGTAAAACTATTCTTTCTGTTTTGGTAGGTCACTGGTAGTAACAAAGGCATAGGATACGCCATTGTCCAAGGTCTATGTGAAAAATTTGATGGCGATGTTTATCTAACAGCACGAGATTCTGGAAGGGGACAAGCTGCAATAGAAAAATTAACAGCTCTAGGGTATAATCCTCTTTTTCACCAACTGGATATATCGGATCCAAAGAGCATCGACACTTTCAGGGATTATTTGAAACGCACCCATGGTGGTCTGGATGTGTTAGTAAATAATGCTGCAATTGCTTTTCAGGTAATAGTACATTGTATACCTAGTAGGAAAAGCTGAACATTCCCGGACGACCGTAAAGATTGTATGTCGAGGCGCAAGCCCAGACTGACAATACGGAGTCCGGGAATGTGGCTTTTTCTACGAGGTATACATACTATTTATCCGTAAACCGAAAATTATTAAAAGGACATAACTTATTACCATCAACTTGTTAAAATTGTGTAATAAATATTATTTACTTTGTTCACAAATAAAGGATGCCATTAAATATTTGTGTTGTAACTATGGAAACACAGTAATATTAAATTGTCAAGCTTTACACATTTTAGTTTACAACTGGCCGTACAGAATAGTAGTTTGTACAACAAGAGTGGATATGATGTTCATATCGCACGGGGAAGTAAATTGAGCACGACGCCATAGGCGGAGTGCTCAAACTTCCGAGGGCAATATGGACAATCCACTCGAGTTGAACAGTATATTTTTTCTACGACTTTATGCTAAAAAATGTAAAAAAAAGTTTGTAGGTTGCGAGGCTCGAACTCACGATCCTTGGTTTCATAGTCTAACGCTCCAACGTCTGGAAGCGTTTAGTTAGTTATCGAAAAACCAACTGATAAATGATGCTACATGAAATTAATTTTCTATGCACATTATCATCAGGTTGCATTATTGATAAATCTATTATAAATGCGTCTAGATTTTATTATATTGAACCAATTAATAACATATGCATTTAAATTATATAATTTAATGTCTTGAAAAAGAAGGCGGAGTCTCAGTAAAAATAATATACTGTGATTGGTCAGTACTTTTATAAACAACAAAGGCTTCTCTGTAATTGACTACTGTGATTGGTCAGTTTCATTACCTATCTAGGATGGATATGATATATTCCCGCACTGTTAACTGGAATAGCCTACTTTACTCGCCACTTAAGTGTAAAGGAAACAGCAAATTTCCATGTGGGAGTAGAAATATAATATTTCTTTACAGTACAATATTAAATATTTCCTAACAGTTATCTTCTGTTGCCTGGTAACGACTAAGTGTAAGGAAATATTGACTTTTTCTTTCAGAAATGTTATCAAAATTGTCAATATTTCCCATCGATTTTCCGAAAAAAATTGACCAATAATTTAAAATAACCAAATTCCTATTTGGTGATAATTTCTTTACTTACTGCACAATGTTGTTACGTGTTGTATTGTAACTTTAAGGTAATGAACCACTGAGAGGTTGCGAGGTTTAACCCCCCACCCAAACCCTAAGACCAAACTAATTCTAACAAAAGAATAAGCAGTTTTTTTAGTTTCACAAAAATTTAATGTTACCTCTCGTAACGAAAAAACTATTACAAATTTTGTAATGCATCCAGAGGGTTTTTGCAAAATCGACGCTGGCCAATGGGATCTCGTATACGGTAAGAGATACAGCGAATGTTAATGTTGCGCAAAGTCTAGACAACTAAAAAACTATTGTAATATTCCCGAAGATAGGTATTCGGAATATGCTGAAAATTTTCGTTTCTGTTTTTATGTTTTCCTAGTTTTATATAAAGATACATCTAATATTAAATGATGCAAAGTTGCACAATTTGGAGTCAAATAATATACCTCTTCGAAAATTTGAATAAGTCCGAGTACTTCCGAAGATATTCGTGAAAGACCGAAAATTGTCAATAATAGGTTTTACATTATTTTTATTGTCGCTTTTTATTTTATACAGGGTGATTCCTAAGTTGATACTTCTTTTTTAGCTGTGTATATAAGGCATTAAAATAAATAACATTTTCAAATACCTTTTTTCAAAAAACTCAAAAATAGGATAGGATTCATTAATTACCCTACGAATCTCTGCCTAACTTGCCCGTTGAATAACATTAAGAAAGCATCTGGGTGTAGGATGAGCCCGCAGCTCGAAGAACATCCTCACTTTTACGACACTCACAGTAAAATAGCACCATATCTATTAGTTCAATGTTTTCAAATTTTATCTATTTCACGTATCACCAATTTAAAATTAACTTGCTTCAGAAAAACACACTACAGCGGATTGCTCAACACCACCCGTAAATTAAATGACTAATAAGAGATAAGAAAAACAACAGAAACTATAGCGGGCTATGTTTTGGTGACCAGGCCCGCACTTAGATTTTTTACTTCTGTATCTCGCCTATTTTTACGTTTTTTGAAAAAAAGGTATTTGAAACTGTTGTTTATTTTAATGCCTTTTATACACAGCTAAAAAAAAGTATCAATTTAGGAATCACCCTGTATAAGTTGATGTGCTAAGATTTTGGGTCTCTGATGTTTCGTCTTGTGTGTGCTATCTCCAGGTTTATTTGAAGATGTTTTTAATGGTTCGAGGTGTTATTATAGTCTATATCAGAAAGTCTATTAACCAAGGAAACAACAAAAACCTGACCACATGATGGTAGAGTAAAAACAAAACCGAAAATGGTTTGCCTCTGTTGGCTTTAATTTTATTCCTGACATTGTTTCCACGTTAGAAGTTAAAACGGGATAGTAAATAATATAATAATTTTTAGAGGGACAGAACAGAACCATTGGCAGTACAGGCAAAAGAAACAATTCGTGTAAATTATTATGGTACACTAAGACTTTGTGAAGCACTATTCCCACTTTTGAGACAAAATGGTCGTGTAGTTAACATTTCAAGTTCTTTTGGTCACTCATCCAGAATAAAATCAGCTGATTTAAGAGCCAAATTTATTGACAATAAGTTGACCGTCGATGGCTTAAATAAGTTAATGGACCAATTTGTGCAGTAAGTTTTATACATGTTCTGCAAAACAATGTCTGTGGCTATATGATTATAAAGTCAATAAAAGTAGAATATTATGTTTTTAACAATACTGGAGAACAAAACATAAAATACGGCCACAACAAGTAGTTTATTTTTCAACTTGGAAGTAATTCAGTACTGGTCATGGAAAGTGATGTCCAAATTTTGTTTTGCTAGAAGTGTATAGCATCTTTGGATGTTTTGTTATCTGTCTGTATCAAATACCTAAAATGTTGATAGAATTTTCACCACATCGTGCATACTGTCCCTGCGTCTGACGATGAGAATACAATTTCTTTTTTATATACATGAATTTCACGAGGGGTGCGGCGTCAGTGGAGATTTTGAAAATAATATCGGAGCATCGTTTATACCATTGCGCCCAAAAAAAACTGGGACGGCAAAATTGTTGTTGTAGAGTAGCTCCTTGACTATAAGGAATATGTAAAATCTATTGAGGAAAGGTTATCATTGTTGTTATAATAGTTGTCATGGAAGTGAAAAGGTTTAACAACAATACCACATTTTTAGGAATACGAGGAAAAATGAAAATACGCATATTTACACTTATATTTAAATGTAACAAAAATTAAACAAAGTTTTTTAATATTATGTTCCAATAAATTTTAATTTCAATCATATTTAAACCTTAATGTAATAACATGTTTTTAATATTTGGTAGTTGCACCGTTATTATCGATTAATGCTTGTGAACGTCGTGGCATATAACATAGGTTTCTCGTATACTCTTGCGTTATTGCATACCATATCCTTTGGCTTAATTTAATCCGAGTTCTAGGCTGGAAGTTGTGTTTATACATAAATTTTGTCACCTCACCTCAAACGTTTTCAATTGGATTGATATCCGGACTTTTCGAGAGCCAAGGCAGAACACGAGTTTGATTTTCTTCTAAATAATCTTGAACTATGCGGGCTTTATGTATAGGAGCATTATCTTGTTAAAATATAAAATCTTAGCCATATACTGCGTCGACAGATAGTATCATAACTTGGTTTAGTATGTTGCAATATAATGGTGCATTGAGCCTCCCCTGCACTATTTGGCAAACTCCTGGGCCCCTTGTACTAATCCAGCCCCAAACGTTTATAGAAAAGCGTCCGATTTGATTAGTCTTATTTGTATATCTTTCATCGTATCTCGTACCAGAAGGCCTATAAACACGTATTTTCCCATTATTGCATGATTGAAAGGTTTTTTCATCGGAAAATATTACGGTTTCCGATATATTACCTTGATTTATATATTCATGTACATTGACAGCACAACAACTCTTTATATATGAACTACGAATACTGAATACTTCTATGCGCTGTATTAGCTGAACTTGGAAAATGTGTTTCTTTTTAGCTTGTATTGCTGTTTCGAAAGGATGATCTTTTAGAAAATTAATTAATTTTATATCTTGGCCATCATTTGAAATTTTGGGGCGACTAGAACCTGCTTTTCTTACAATACTTCAATATTCTGCAATTTTTATCTTAGCCAACAACACGGTATTTTTGCTAATCCCTAATTCATCTGCGATGCTTCCTATTTGATGCCCATCTCTCAATCGAGTGTAAATGATCGCTTTTTGCTCGGTGGTTAACGATTTCAAAAAATATTTCTTTTGACACGTCACTGTCACAAAATTAAATTAAATTGACAACTTCAAAAAAAAAGCTAATAGTCTGGGAGATTAAACTACATTTTGCTGTCCCAGGTTTTTTTGGGCGCAATGGTACCTAATTTTAATGGGAAATAAGAAATTAACATAAATAGCGGTAATATTTCTATTTTTATGTTCTGCGTGGCGGATGATATAAGTAGAACCTATATAATAATTGAAACCTAAAAAAAATTTTGAATTTTTTATGAAAAAATAAATAAGGTATCATCGTCCGAACTAAAAATTCTTGTGAACCCCTTAGTCAAATTTTTGGATTAGACAGGGTGATTCCTAAGTTGATATTCTTTTCTAGCTGTGTATAGAAGGCTATAAAATAAACAACATTTTCGAATATTTTTTTTCAAAAAACTTATAAATAGGCGAGATACAGAAGTAAAAAATCTAAGTGCGGGCCTGGTCATCAAAATGTAGCCTGCTATACTTTATGTTGTTTGTCTTATCTCTTATCGGTGGTGAGTTATTTGGAAATACGCTGCAATGTGTTTTTCTGAAGCAAGTTCATTTTAAATTGGTGAAACGTTAAAATGGTAAAGTTTGAAAACAATGAACTAGTCTAGTAGATATGGTGCTAATTTACGGTGTCGTCAAAGTGCGGCTGCTGCTTCAAGATTATACACAGAATGCATTCCCTTGCAGGCTCATCCTACATACAGAAGTTTTCTTAATGTTATTTAACGGGCAAGTTAGGCAGAACCGTATTTGATCCATAGTGTAATAAATGAATGTAAGTACCTTATTTTTGAGTTTTTAAAAAAAGGGTATTTGAAAAAGTTGTTTATTTTAATGCCTTCTATACACAGCTAAAAAAGAAGTATCAACAATTAGGCAAGCCAGGAAACGATGCCGCGTTTCATGCTGGTATGGAAGGCTCTTAATATAACTGGAATACATTTGATAGCTTAAGTAGTTTCGAAGTAAGCGGTATAAGGGCAAGGAAAGAGTGAAAAATGCCAAAAAACGACCTCTATGATATACCACAGAAATGAATATTCCTATACCACAACGGTATATTTCGCACGACTTTTTTTTATTCATTTTCCGTAGATTTAGGCAACCAAAAAATTTTCATTACTTTTAGGGATGCAAAAGAAGGTAATAATATTGAGAAAGTATGGGATGATTCGGATGTGTCCTATGTTGTAGCTAAAGTGGGACTTTCTAGCTTAACATTTATTCAACAGAGAAATTTTGATGCGGAAACCCCAAGTAGAAATATTTCTGCCAACTCGGTCCATCCAGGTATGTTCTTCCATTTAATTTAAAAAAAGAATTCAAGACCTTTTTATTTTGCTCAATTTTATCTGCTAGAGTGCGTAGCCATTGAATCCAAATTATCCTTTTTTAAGACCAGTTAAAAAATCGTCAAGTAGAAAAGAGAAGTAAAAAATGTACCTTCTTCTCATTTATGCTGGTGCCTCTGTATCAAGTAGGGTCAGACAGTTAAAGTACGTATACAAAAATTTAAACTACACAATCAGTGGTTCAGCCAGGATGTTGTGTTGGGGCGGGGGATGATACGTCTCATTCTCAAAGCTTCTCTTCCCATCAAAAGTGATTTCTAAAATAAAAACTTCTCTTAATATTTCGACAGGATTGGTGGGAGGGTCCCTTAACACCCCCTCCTCCCCCGTGCTTAGGTGCGTCACTCTACAATATCATATTATTTACAAATATTTTGACCAATCTGTATTTTTGGCTCAAAATATATCTAGTTATTAAATAAAAATACTGAATTATCGTCATTGTCAAAATTCGTTAGGGTCCCGAATTTTTTTATTACAGCTGTAGAGCTGGCATTGTCTCAAATTATAATAAAAACTAATAGGGTAAATTGTTTTATTTTATCCTATCCGGTAAATTTACTTACCCTGTACTCATTTGAACATAACAGTATCAGATACTAGTGTCTGTTTGAAGGTTGGAGACAATGATGTTTCTTGAAAGAGAGAATAATTTTGGAATCATATTTTCTTAATATGTGAAACGTTGTGATTCAAAATAAATAAAGACATTGCAAGTCCAATATATGTCTGCCGTTCAAGTATCAGATACTGTAATGTGTTGCCTATAGCAACCATGTTATAATTTTAGAAGTTTTGACTGGTTCCATTCGATTCTTGACAAGTTGTCTTTTAAAATAGCAACATTTAACTATTTGACAAGCAAACAACATTCATATTTAATTACATACACAAATTATTAACTACAATCATGGTACCTAATATAATTATAGTATACGATACACGTCCGTTAGATGTTATTAAAGTACGAGTTTATATTTCAGACTCGGCTCCTGAGTCGCTTCGTCCGTAAATCAACTCGTACTGTAATAAAAAACCTACCTGAATTGTAACGTAACACACAATTCTTCATTCGCACTCTAATGTATGAACTTGTCGGCAATTTTAAATTGGGTACGCGGTCGTCGCTGTTGAAAAGCGCCCCGTCGCCCCTCTGCCAGAATATCAACGTCATCCCTACTAAAAATCAGCGCCATTATGGAAATGTTGCGCTGAGTTGGTCAGTCAAAGGGACGTATTATCGAGATCATTTGTATAATGATCGATTTTAGCATTTTGAGACTTAAAATGTATGCCTTTATTTTTAGGGTATATAGTCACCGATATGACTAGAGATATGTTGACCCGGCATTCGGATGCTGAACCCATTGAAGCAGGTGCTAAGGCTCCATTATTTCTAGCATTAGAAGCAAACTTAAAAGGACAGTATGTCTGGAAGGACTGTACAGTGGTCGATTGGACTGCCCCAACTTCAGAATATTATTAAAGCCAAAAAAAACTTAGGGCTTGTCCTGTACTTTCAATCGTACTTTATATATAAAAAAATATTTTTTGGTATAATTATGTGGATTCATTCAGTTCCTTTATATACCTAATAATTTTCGAATCCTGTGAAAATTTTGGCACTATGCGAATTACCCCTTAACTGTTCTAGAATTAAAATTAAATCGACGGCAAAGTGTGCCGTGGAGTCGGTGGAGTCAGTGGCGGCGCCAGGATTTTTGGGATGGGTGGGCACAAGCGGGCCCGGTGATTTTTGAGTGGGCACTACCCAGTGACTTCTAAAAAAAAAGTTGCCACCCTCCCTCACGCTCTATAAGGCCATAAACAAAACTTTCCTCTTGTCCAAAGTAACGTCTAAAAAAAAAGTCATCATTCTCTTGAAAATAGTATACAACGCGACTTTTTTCTCATCAAACCTTTCATGGCCATGGCCAAGTACATTAATATTTAATATTGTCGAGAAACTTTCCTCGTGGTTTTATTTATTTTTTTTGGTGAAGAGACCCTTCACCTACTTCACGTAACGAGCCGCCACTGAATCGAACCCCAGATAATTAATATTATATACACTTTTTATAAAAAGAAAAAGGCATATCTACATTATGTTCTTAAATTTTAAATGCTTCCCATTTTGTGAGTCATTGTTATTATTCTAATTTACGAAGGATATGGCTTTCATTTTATTTACTTTCAAGAAAGAAAACAGTGTTTGAGTAACATATTTACTCTAGCGAAAATCTTTAAGAAAAATATAATTCCTTTATTTAGTTATTGGGTATCTAAGATGTCATCAAGACCGCCGAATTACCTTCAAATTGTCGCCACTATATTATACCAATATCTTTTTTCCATATTTTATTTGACAACTGTCAAACCATATGTTTTGTAGCATAGCAATTGTTGAGAATACTAAAGGTAGAACGTTTCCCTTACTCTTTCCAAAACTTCTGGCGTGATTAAACGTACCTCTGTCCGATTCCTTGCTTATAACTCTTTCAGATTTCTAGGTCTGGAGACATAAACCATTCTTTTTAAATCGCCTAATAAATGAAAATCTAAGGGTGTAATATCCGGACAACAAAAGCTAACTGATCAATAGAAGGAGGCTGACTTGGATGATTTGTTTAACGAAAGAAAAGCTCTAAAATTGTTTTTATTACCTGAAGCTTTAAATCCTTAATATATATTTGAAACAAACCCTACTCTCTACCAAATAATCCAAATGTAGCCATTTTCTTAAGAATCCTTATCACTTTACCAGTCTCTGTTGCTTCTGGTGAAAGATCCTTCTCAAATATTAAAATAATTAAAAGTATGTAAGATTTACCACTCCACAAGAAATATTAACTAGTTTGAATTGAATCTTAGCTGTAGAGCATGAAATCAACGACAAAATTGATATTTTTTATACATTATATATAATATATTGTCGGATATGGATTGGTACCCTTAAGGATAGATTACTCATCTCATACTTCTGTGGTGCTAAGACTCTTAATGGGGTGGAAAGGTAGTGTAACTGTAAAGGACAAGGACATTTCTAGTTTGGTAGGAGGAGTTTGTAGACTAATGTTAATAAAAATAATTGTTTGAATTGGTTGTGATAGAGGGTTCCATTTTGAATAGTACATGAAGGCAAATCCCATCTTTTATTAACTTGCAATATTATTGCGGCCATAGCAAAAAGGAACCCCTTCTTCTAGCTGGTAAGTGTTGCAAAACTTTATAAAAGCTCGAAGGAAAACTTACTCGAAGAGTTCTGCAGAGTGCTACAACGAGAAGCTGATAGGATAACATAATGGTGTATTAAATGGAAGATCAAAATCAATAGCCAAAAAAGCCAAGCCATATTACTACAAAAAAGACGATTGACACCGTCGGTGAATATTTTCATAGACGGCGAAGAAGTAGAATGGTCTCCAACAGCCACCTATTTAGGTGTCACATTGGATAAAGGCTTAACATGGAAAGAGCATATCAATAAAGCGATAACTAAAACCAAAGCAGGTATGAGTAGGCTTTATCCCTTAATCGGGAGAAAAAGCACCATGAACCTCAAAACCATGCTTATTATGATAACGGCCATAGATAGCCAGACCGCATCTTACCTACAGGTCAGCAGCGTGGAGCTATGCCGCCCCCTCTCATATTAAGAGATTTGAGTAATTAAAAAATCGCTATGTCAGAAGCGCAGTGGATGCACCCTGGTTCGTCAGAAATGCGCAAATACACAGAGATGTCAACTGGGAATCCCTGACAGCTTTTATGAAAAGGAAGGCCAGGAAAATGTTCGAAGAAATAAGAGCGCATCCAAATGAAGAACTTCGCAGGCTCACGGACTATAATCCAGATGAAATATTAAATCCAAGGAGGGTACATAAGAGGCCAAGAAGTCAATTATAATATAAAGAAAAAGTGATAGCCATAGTGATAGTGAAAAGTGTTGAAATAAGTTAAGTGTGAAATATTTAAGTGAAATATATGAGTGATATGTTAATAATTAAGTTAATGTAGAAGTCATAATTACTAACCCATAATCAAAAAGGCGGCTTACACGCCAAAACCAGGTTCTGGCAGAGGCAACCAACACTATACACCAGTACACCACAAGCAACACATAAATACATCAACACAGTAAGTCAGCATCAAAAATAACTAACCCTTTCAAATATTTAGAGATGATAAATTTCTGTATACGCGGTCAACGTAGGCAGGGGGATCCAAAACAAAAACATGCCTCGGCATGGAGATGTGGAAAGATCAGCAAGACGTCTGGAGGTTTTTATAGGCCATTCGGGCCCGGAAACCGAAAGAACGCGGGGAGTTTTAGTCGGTAGGCAATCCCTTCAGGATTGAATCCGACAGTATCTTGTCCCCACAAGGTCTCTTTGGAAGATCTCTCCTCGCAAAAAAAACTCGAAGAGTTGTAAAACGTATGCATGTATAAGGATTGCCTCTGCCCGAGTAACTACTCAAGTCTAAATTTTCATAATCTTTAAAGAGTACTGCACCAGAACCAGAAATTAAGGGGGTACCGCTTAATTCAATCTGCGATGTCACCCCCTTGACAACATTTTCGTCATACAAGGCATAGTTTATCATACAGATGTAGATATAATAATACAGGGTGTCCCACCGGGAACCGCTTCGTTCCATATTTGGAAAACTATTCGTAGGATAATTTTCAAAATTTGACAGTATGCTAATGCTGATGGGGGCAACCGGGTTAAAATATTTTCTTAATGATGGCACTTCCGGTTATACCGGAAGAAAGTGTCAACTTGCTTATTTTAAATAGAACACCCTATATATTATTACATTTTTGCAGTCTACGTACGATTCTAGACAGATTTTGTATACCATGTCCTATACCTATGTCTAAACGTTTTTGACCTATTTGAATTTTTATGTCAAAAATGACGTTTGCAAGCCCTAAAATGGTTATCAATTTTGTCTATAAAGAAGCCTTATTTATTGAATTTACGTGGGATTTCTTATTATAAACTACCTGTTTTAATAGATGTTTATAATATTTTGATAACTAATAATACAGGGTGTTTAAACAATAAGATTAAAAGTGAAATTGAAAAAACTGCCAAAAGTCTAGATTTTCTAATGGAAACGCACAAATTTTATAATTATTTCTTATTTAACATTTAAAATAAGGGTAAGCTTGTGTAAGGTTGTCTACTCCAAAAATGTGTAGTTTTCGAAATATTGCCAATTTATATTTTTATCTACTCCTATTAAATTATATATTAATTATTCAACTGCTTTTGAGCGTGAGTTATAATAACTCACTGCTATAACTCACTATAATAAATCGAAAAGGAGGCTTGGAATTATTTACGAACCGAATATCAAGGTGGCTCTGTACTTCTGTACAAGCCGATTAACCGAAAGGGAACAGTCCATTTTAACGTTTTCAAATTAAGTTAATACCTAATTGTTGTAAGTTTTGTGTTGAAAATAATGAATTCAGATAGTGAAGATGAATTATACACCTCCAGAAATAAGACAACTAGCTAATGTGACGATACAGAATTTATTGCCCGAAAGATCCAAAAACAAATATAAAGGTGTATACAAGAATTTTCAAAATTGGTGTAGCAGTAAGAACATTATTTACAAAAAATGTACTTTTGGCATATTTTAGCAAACTTAGCACTAAATATAAAGCATCGTCTCTATGGACTTTCTACTCCATGCTAAGAAGCACACTCAACATAAATAATGGAATCAATATAGAGAATTATTTAAAGTTACGTGCGTTTCTTAAACGTTAATCAGAGAAACATGTAGCTAAAAAGGCAAACATTTTTACGCCAGAACAACTTAATAATTATATAACCGAAGCTCCTGATGAGAAATATCTAGCGACAAAGGTAGTAGATCTCACAATAATTCAATGGTTTTTATCACTCAATTACATAATTTATTTTAGGTTGCTTTAATAATGGGCATTATGGGTGCTTGTCGTGCAGCAGAATTGCACTCTATGCAAATACAGATGATATATTTTTATGGTCAGTGTACCAAATACAAAAACAAAAATTGCCAGAAAATTCACTATTACGGGAAGTTTTTATACCATAGTTAGGAGATATTTAAATCTGCGTCCTACCGATGTATCGCAAACGATATTATTCTTTAAATTTCAAAATGGAAAATATCACTCACAAAGAATTGGTATTAATAAATTGGGAGCAATGGGGAAAGACATTGCTACATTTTTAAAATTACCAGACTGTAATTTATATACAGCGCATTGTTTTCGCCGGTCGTCGGCAACTTTATTAGTAGATGCTGGAGGGGATATAACTGCACTGAAACGCCATGGCGGTTGGCGATCAACTACTGTGGCTAAGGAGTATGTTAATGATTTTGAAAAGAATAAGACAGATACTGCAAATAAAATATACAGTTCTATAACACTTCAACAAGTTAGTTCATCAACAACATATATGCAACAAAACCAAAAAAAAATAATAATAAACTTGCATAATTCGGTCCCACGTATTCAGTTTACTGGATGTTCAAACTTTACAGTTAATTTTATTAATAAACAAAATGAGTAATTACAACTAAAATTTGTATAGCATTGTTATAGGTAACTATTAAGATTTGTGAATAAAGTTTTTTCTCTGTACTTGTATCTTAGTATTTATTGCTATAGTCGTAGATAAAGTATAGTATTCAACTTGCGGTAATGGTCATAACTCGCTTGATGAATTACAGCACTCGCCTGCGGCTCGCGCTACAAACTTAATCTGCGTGAGTTATGACCTACATTACCGCTCGTTAAATAATATACTATTATATAGCGACTTTGCATCGGATTTTAAATTCAGTTACTTCTAGTTGGCTATGACTCTGTACTCTGTACAATTTATGCGCCCCGGCATGAATATATATAATTATAGTTAAAAGGCAAGTGACAGCTTCATAGATTTCTTAAGCGTTTGACTATTTTTCAATGCCGTCATAGCCAACTAAGAGTAACTGAACTTAAAATCTGCAGCAAAATCGCCATATAAAAATATTAAATTGGCAATATTTCGAAAACTTAACATTTTCGGGATATACAACCTTATAAAAACTTACCGTTATTTTTAATGCTAAATAAGAAATAATTATAAAATTTGGGTGTTTTCATTTGAAAATCTAGACTTTTTGCAGTTGTTTCAATTTAATTTTTAATCTTATTATTTAACCACCCTGTATTAATGGTTATTAAAATATTATTCAAAATCTAATAAAGCAGGTCCTTTATAACAAGGACTCGCACTTGAATCAAATAAATAGGGCTTCTTTATATAATACTTGATACTCATTTTAAGGCTTGCAAACGTCATTTTTGACATAAAAATGTTTAAACACCCTGTATTATTAGTTATCAAAATATTATAAAAATCTATTAAAACAGGTAGTTTATAACAAGAAATCACACGTAAATTAAATAATTAAGGCTTCTTTATAGAGAAAATTGATAATTATTTTAAGGCTTGCAAACGTCATTTTTAACATAAAAATTTAAATATTATGTCAGAAACGCTTAGACATAGGTATAGGACATGGTATACAAAATCTGTCTAGAATCTTGCGTAAACTGCAAATATGTAATGTCCCATTTAAAATAAGCAAGTTGACACTTACTCCCGGTATAACCGGAAGTTCCACTATATTATGAAAATATTTTAGCCCGGTCGCCCTCATTAGCAATAGTATACTCTCAATTTTCAAAATTTTTCTATGTTAGTTTTCCATATATAGATCGAAGCGGTTCCCGGTGGGACACCCTGTAGATATAGTAGCCTTTAAAAAAATAGCGTCAGCAAAATTTGTAGCAGATTTTAAGCATTACCTTTTAGTTCACGTCATTTAGTTACCGCTGATGATAATTAGTAACAACTTTTAAGGATCTTGGTCATTAATATTTTATTTATGTATTATATTCAAAGGGCGCCAAGACATTTCCGGTATTTATTTATGTTTGACTAATTTCTATGCAGAATTTGTATGGCATACCCACGTTTTCTTTGTTTTGCTTTTTACCTTAATACGTTTTCTTATATGGAGTAGAAATAGTAAAAAATGTTTTAGATGCAGAACCGTGCGAAACTTCTCTTCCTTACCTTTGTACATCGAATTTTACTGATTAAGAAACCATCTTATTAACTTGCCAGATTCTTAAGGCGGCTGGACTGTCACTCTGTTAACGTCAGATCACGATCCTTGCTTCATATTCCTCGACACAGAACTGCCAGGAAAGCTTTTCATACTGTTCTGTTAGTATGCACAATAATCTGCCATTTTGTCCAGACAACATAAGTATTATTACTTTTAAAAAAAAGTTAAATTCATGTTACTGTCGTCTCAATCCTAATTTTTTTCTAATATTTTTTATATTAATATATGTATCTAAATTTGTTTACTTGAGCAGGCTTTTAAATCATTAATTTTTTTCTTTGCTAAGTTAGGTTATTTATACCTTTTTTCTTAGTGAGTAAGTTACACTAGAGTTAAGTGTAAGAATAGCTATTTGGTTATACTTAGCATGTGTTAAGTAATTAATTTTTTTTCTCTCTTTGTTAAGTTAGGTTTTACACCTTTTTGTTAGCGAGTAAGGTTCACTAGGGTTAAGTGTAAGACTAGCTAAATCATTGCTGATTCGGCTAAACTTCGTCCTTCAGATGCTTCTTGCAATTTTTTTTTTGTTATTCAATTTTATTGTATGTTGCTAATAAAGTCGATTTATTATTATTATTAAATTCTTTACTAAAAGATTTTAGTTTTTTGTCCTAACCTGTCTTTATTATTAGGGTACGTAGGTTACACTCCAGAGGCGTAGATGACACCTCTCATGACGGCCATCGCGTCAATCTTAAAATAAGCTAAATATCCGGGCTTATTTAAATAAATTTTTTAATGAGAAAATAGGTACAGACCAAGCTGATTTTGAAACAGGAGCGAACCAGGAAGTTGTATTTTTTTATGTGGATGATGTATTAAATACGTAATTTGTATATTTTGCTTAATTTTAATCAATTTCGTTTTCCTCCTCTACCCACATCCATTATTAAGCCAAAATATTAGTATAATTCAAGGATATTAAAGTAAAGGGGGATACGATATTAGGTCACAGTCTTTGAAGCATAAATAAAGCCCATTATTAGCTCCATTGTAAACAACATTTTGGAAAAACACTGGGGGCATTCGGAAAATTAGTATAATTTACCTTTGTCGTTTTGTGTTGAAGGTGTTTTCTATTGTACCCTTTTTGTGACGCACGGCTTTCATACTTATTTGAAGTTTGTCAGTACCTGATTAACGGCTGTCATATATTTGTTGGTTTTCGGTGTTAAATTTAAATATTGTTTAGTGGCAAAAGCGTATTTTATAATTCAACATGGTGCGACTTTGTAAAGTGTGCAGTAAATACGATAATTTAAATCCAGATTTATCATTTCATCGGTAAATACTATCGTTCATGCTTCAGGGGCATGTTACTATAACTAAGGTATAAACAACTAGTTTTTGTCATTTAGCCTAGGCTATAGTTCATATATTAATTTGAATCCTTGGAACAGTATGTCTTTATTTCTATTTTGTAGATTTCCGAGGGATAAACAGGCACTACAAACATGGTTTCATCTTTTGGGTTTTCCAAAAGAAAAATTTTTACCAAAAATGTGCTTTATATGTTCGAATCATTTTGCAGAAGAGGATTTTTTACTAAAGCAAAAGAGACTTTTAAGACCAATGGCTGTTCCCGTAGCGGTAAACCCGTATTTGAATCCAGTGCAAGAAATGAGGTATAAAATACTCTCAAGTTAGAAATTATATAATAGACACACAATAAATAATTTGGGAAGCTACATTATTAAACAAGCTGCTTATCGAAAACTCAAATAATTTTAAAAGTATGTTCGTAAAATATGTGGAGGTCGGTGTAGGAATTTTAACGTAATAATATAAGCGTAAAACAGAGCGATGGAGATCAAATATCGTATGTGTTTAGCATATCGCTGCCATTCAATTGAATTACACGTACCTGGTTGGCGCCCACCTAAATCTTAAGACCTTAAGACATTCTGTGGCTATGAAAATATTCATTTACACCTTTCTTTTTAGGCATCTCTTCCAGAAACAACGTCAGAAATGTTTAGAAAATTGTTAAAAGGTCCTTTAAAGCAAAAGTATACACCTGCTCTCCGATCCTTTGCTTTAACTCTAAGTTTTTATTCGCCCAAGGCACATAATTTTGTTCAAAAAACGTTTAATCGCAGTTTGCCACATATAGATACCATATCTCAGTGGTACAGATCCGTAGATGGAGCTCCAGGGTGGACAAAAGAAGCTTTTAATGCATTAAAAATGAGAGTATATGACAAAAAGGAAGAGGGAAAAAAATCTGTGCAATCTGGTTTTGGATAAAATGTCCACTCTAGCCCGTCGGTAGTATTAGTCACCTTCGCCTTCGATTTTCTAATCTTCAGAGGAATTCGAAATATAAATAATTCAATTTTTTGTATTCGAATAATCATTCGATTCTCCCTTCACTAATGTAAATTAACAGTTGTTTATGAAAATAAATTGTGTATTCAAATAATCATTTTTATTTTATTTAAGCAAGGCATGTAAAATACATGATGTGAATTTCATGATTTTTCTTGATATAGTCAACTTACAATCATATGAGTAGGTGCTATCTAATAGTTATGAAAATAGCGCTTATGCTTATTATCAAATAATTCTACAATAATACAGAAATTTAAAACATAACTATACCAACATCGACCTAAAATCTACATATTCTGTCTTTGGAAAGGGTGCCTACAACTAGTTTTTTTTGTTATCTAAAACTGCTATATTTAAGTTTTAGAATGCAATCATATTTATTATAAGTGAAACAATAATTTTTCACGTTCTGTAAATTTAAAATATTTGTTGATTCAGCATTATTATTGGTACTAATACCACGATTCTTGGTACTAATTATTTTATCATATTAAAAGTATCCATACTTCTATTAACGACCTTTTTATTTCATATCGAAATAACGAAGAAATTTGAAACATTGTTTATTGACTATTGCGTAACATTTTATTTGCCACGTTTTTATATAAAGTCTCTCCCAATTAATAAATGATTTATATTTTTTGTGGAAATCGCATAATAAGTAAATGCAATTTTTAAAGAATCACACAACTGTTTGTTTTCCTAAATTTCGTCTGTGAACTTTTGAGTCACGTCCGTCGATTGTATACTTTGCACAAACGAGACTTCAAATTTATCAGGTGTTAAAATAACAATAGAGACAGACTGAAAATAAAAAGAGATAGAGATTCTACATGTAGAAGTTTGTTTATTTATTTTCGTAAATAACAGGCGTCAAGCTAACATGTACAAAGGGAATAGAAATATCGCGTCCATGTTTCTTTTATGTCAATGGTATAATTAGTATTTTAGACACATTGTGTCCTTCCCGGAAGTTAGGAATGATGGGTGCGCCAATGGTATATGTACCTACTTTACTAATGTATGTTTAGGGCTTGGAATCAAAACAACATATATATATATATATACTTACGTATTATATTGTAAACCTTATCTATAATAGACTATATCACATTAACATTTATTATAAAGAATGGCCTGGCTCATAGACGGTGTTGAAAGGTCTCTTAGTTTTAAACAAAGTAAAAATTCTGAAAATAATAAAATAAAACATTTAATAAAAATAGTGAAATTTTAATATGTATATATTTTCAACTGGCACCGATATAATAATGACATCTACTCAGCATCGTAACTAGGGAGTGGCAAAAGCGACACTTGCCGCGGGCGTGAGCTTTTTGGGGGCGCCAAATATTAAAAAAAAATATTTTTCAAATTTAAAAAAAAAATAAAAAAAAAGAACAGAACTATATTTATTTAGTCAATAATGGTAATTTTAATAAACGGAAAAACATCTGTAGGAATTAGATCTAAACTACTATTTTAATAAAGTAACACTATAATACGCCCAATTTAGTTTTTACGAATTATGAACAAATGTAAATCGGCCACGTTTTGCATATTGTCCGTCGAATAAATAATGTTTAAATAAATTCCCAGTTACAACCCGTGTATCTAATACTAACAGTAATCTAACCACAAAACGCTCAATGCTTACGCATTTGAATAAACACGTTTTACAATAATTGAATCGCTCGTTTCAAAAACGACATAAGTCATACCGAAATTCACTTTTTACCACGAAACGTCTTTACATTAGAAGACGCGGTCTCGCGTCAATTGGACGCATGACTATTGGTCGCAGTTAATTGGACGTGCGACAATTGGACGCGTGCGAAAATTGGACGTGGGACAATTGGACGCATGTGACAATTGGACGCATGCGACAATTGAACGCATGCAAAAATAAAAATAGTTTGTATAAGTAGTTTGTATAGTATTATTGCAAATACCTGTAGGTATAACAAAGGGATAAATTATTTCAATAATAAATAAAAACCATTTCAAAATATAGGGGATTAAATTCATTATGTATAATAGGCAATAAAGAAAAAAGATTTAAAATCTAAGGGATTAAATTAATTAAATGTATAAGGGGATTATATAGATAATTAGGCATAATTAATAAAATAATTATAAGTAAGAACATACATTAAAATAGGTAATAAGGGAAACCATTAAAATAGGTAATAAAGGGATTATAGCCTATGACCTATATATTCAAAGATCGAATACTCCAATTTTCATAAGTGATAAGACTGTTTTACTGTTAACATGGTTCTTGAGTTTGTAAAAAGTGAAAGGGGTAACCCAATGCTATTATACGATGGTTTCTTACACAAAAGGGAGCGTATTGTCGGAGAAAAAACAATCTGGAAATGTGCTGATTACAATAAGAATCGCTGCCCAGGAAGAGTGCATTCGGTGCAACAAGAAGTTGTCCATAATACAGCTCATCTACATGTCGCTGATGCCGCCAAAGTTCAAGCCAAAAAAGCACTTGAAATAATGAAGAAAAACTCACAACAGATCAAGCAATCCACTCAGACGATAGTAGCTACCATGTCCTCAGGTTTACCACCATCAGTATCAGCTCAGTTGCCTTCAGTCATTTCCTTAAAGAGAACTATACAGCGTGTACGACAGAGAGCAGACCATGTTCCAGTAAATCCTAGAAATCTAGTGGAGCTTGATATTCCTGAAGAGTACACACGAACTGAAGGTGAACAATTTTTGCAATTTGACAGTGGCCCTGAAGATGACCGAATTCTTTTGTTCACAACAAAATGAAATTTGGAGTTTATGCAACATTGTGACCATTGGTATCGCCTATTTTATTTAGCCAATTGTATACCATACATGGTGTTCAATATAGCAACGTTATACCAACGATTTATGCCCTTCTTCCAAATAAGAAACAAGCCACGTACGTCCGACTTTTTCAAGCTCTAAAAGCGCTTAAATCGGGCCTTCGACCGGCTTCTGTTATACGATTTTGACTCGCATTAACAGACAACCAACGTTTTCGTAAAATTAAGCATTACTTTCCAGCAAGAGGTAACCCTTTTTACCAAATGACCGGGACTTTGGTGTCACTAAAAGAAAATAAGAAAACATGATCGCATCTTTATTTCAGATCAGTATTATTCCATTATGTCTAATGCTACCACAAATTTTAAAGGTATTTGTCATTCAGACATATCAGATTTAGGACTTCAGTAAGTGGTGGTTTGTTGATTATAAAAGAAACTGCTTATCCGATGAATCGTTTGGGAAGAAAGTCCCTAAGGAACAGAAAAAATCATTTACACCGTCCTCATTCATGTCCTTTGAATACAATCAAAATAAAAGAGGAGCTGTCATAGCACATGAGTTTATTGATGGTTTAAAGTATCACACGTTTAGTTTATTGAGAAATACATCGAATCACGTCATTGTATTACCACCGACAGAATAGGCGTATCCAAAGACCGGTGTTCCAATAAACCCTAAGAAAATAGAAAATATTCAACAAGTTCAGCCTAGCATTCCTGACGAGTATAAACCATTTTATCAAGATATCTTGCGATGGCCAACAACAAATGAAGAGGGAGAAGATATGAATATGATTACGTTCCAACACTATTGTAAAACATTAATAAAGTTTTTCTATATTGATTGTGTTTCATTTGTTGCACTTAATTTGTAAGAAAGTATTGCTGATTACTTTTATTCTTTGCATGAACTGCATAAGTCAAGATCTTAAAAATTTGTTTTTTGAAAAACATGATTGGCAAAAAAACTATTGGGTATATAATTTATATAAAAATCATGTTTTCACATTAATTAAAAATAGTTTGGGTACCTCATTTATCCATTTAATTTAATTATTTAGTTTTTTGTCTCTTCTGTAAAATTGCGTTTTAGTGACTTATGTTGTTTTTGAAACGACCGATTCAATTGTATTGTAAATAGCTTTATTTAGCACCACAACCAGTGGCGTAGCCAGAAAATATGCTCGCGGTGGGTGGAGGGGGGGGGGCTCAGTGGGCGTAAGTAGGACATCTTTTTTTTTGAAGAAAGGGACAGTCGGGACCACAATTATGTATTTCATGACATTGTACCTAGTGAGCAAGACGAAAAAGCGGCGCAGGCGAAAAACTTTCGGGGCCACGCCCAAAGTTCGTTTAAAATTCACCTGACTACTATCAAATTTCGAAAATTATATTATTACCTCTCCCCCTCTGCATGGTTGGATTAAATATGTTTTTGAAGATGTTTTTTTTTACTTTTTTTTTGATATTCCTAGCTGACTCTTTATTTAAAAAAAAAACACATTTTTTATATTTGCGAAAATTATGAATATTGGTGTTAATTCAAAATTTTAACATAAGACTTATGTATGACTTTAACCAGCGTTTTTCGGGCTCATAAAGTAAAAAATATCGCTCACCACTCGAAAAGTGATGATTTTTTCGGAAATCATGGATTTTAGAAGCGTAGATTAACGAGCAGTTTTTGGTGCAAATGCTTAGGTTTTAAAATACTCCTGCCCTGTTGTATATTCATTATTTTATTTATTATAAATTATTACACTTCTTCCTTAAAAAAATGTTTCAATTAAAATATTTAGGTACTTTAATTTTTCTCTTTAAAAAAAAATACCTAATTGTTTTTTGTTTTTGTTGTAAAAATATTTTCTTGCATTGGGTTATATTTTTGTTGATTTAAAATAGCTCTAAAAAAGGGAAAATGGAACAGACAAGTATACCGGGTGTCCCATTATGGATGGCCACTGGCCGTATCTCGGAAACTACTGGGCACACCGTTCTTAATTAAAATAATTAAATTAGATCTAATATTTATTATTATTAACATTGATAATGAAAAATTTTGTTTTATAAAAATTGTTAATAGGCAAGCTTCTGCCCGTCTAATTTAATTTAATTATTTTAATAATTATGAACGGCGTATCTGAGAAGAAAAACGCAAGAGACCAGTTTTATGCAGAATTGACCAGGCTAATCCGAAACAATATCCATATGGAAAAATATCAGTGGCGTACCACTTTTTTTCTAAAAAATATATAACCGCTTCTTCATTTAAAATTTATTAAAATTATTTAATTGGCGATAACGCTGAAACGAACGGAGATATCGAGCTGCGATTTTAATATATCTTCTAGCAAATTTTATCGACTTTTCGATTATGGTATCATAATTATTCCGTATGATTTATTTTTTCGAAGTAAAAAAAAATTTGTTATTATTACAAATAGCGCCCTCTAGCATTTTTTTTGAGAACTATTATGGACAACAAAATACGATTGGTGAGAGTACAAATAATAATCTTTAGTTTGCTAAAATCGGATAAGTCGTTTATAAGTTACAGCGATTTAACTAATTACACATTCAACAGCTTCCCCCCTTCTTATTAAAGTCGGTACGCCAATGAGCATAAGACCAAAATGATGCATAATTGTCCAAACTTTTTGATGGTGTTACTAAAGATATACCTTAATGGGGAATTTTCGGAGATATAAAAATTTTAAAATTTACTTTTCAATTACGCTCTCTTGCGGCAAAATGCGGAACTTAAAAATTATTTCCAGGATTTTCTCATGGCCACTGTTATCATTTTTTCCTCTGAGTTTCTATGCCCAGTAGTTGCCGAGATACGGCCGGTGGCCATCCATAATGGGACACCCGGTATAATAGAAAAATACTATAAAATATTATTCTTTTTACTCGTTTTCCTATAAAATTGCATCATAAATAAATAACTAAAACATAATGCTTCCGAAACCTTAATCTCTATATAAAATAGGACTTTTAGAAGGAAAAGTTTAAAAACTAAACGTTTCCTACAAGACTTTTGTAATATAAGCCAAGAATAAATTATTTAAAAATTAGGTTAAGAGTCCAAGCGTGAGACGAAAAGTTAGGTTACAATTATACTTTTTAGACCCGAGCTCCTAGGCTCATGGAGAGGGGGGGGGGGGGGGGGCGCAAGCCCGACTGACCTCCCCCTAAATTCGCCACTGACCACAACATACACGCTTGTATGTTTGTTTCACTCTTAGATTCCAATTCGTTCTTATCATTTTCTATTTAATATAAAACCATAAGGTCAATTATTGTTGGTCTAACTACAATACTGCCTAGGTCTTCGACTTACATTGTGGAGTTTTCGAATGAAATTTACACTTTGAAACATTTGCATTTTTTGAAGGATATAATTATATTTATCTGTTTTAAAAAATAAATTAATAAGGTGGATCATTGACCAAATGACCTTATAGACAAGTCGCGCTCGGTTAATACTAGTAAAAAATGAATACTTACATCTGGATCTAGCTCGTGGACACATTTAACGATGGCGTACGCTTTTTCGCAGTGATCGCTAATCCCTTCTAAAAAAAAAAGAATTATACATAGTTTGATATTTAAAATTTAAATCTTATTTTTTCTTAAATCTAGATAATAAATGATATTTAAAATGGTGCCGTAGTGAGATATCAGTTATAGTCGATAATTGGCAGGATCGAATTTAGGATTTCTTGTATTTCTTATTTTGGCTAGCTCTGGCAGTTCTAAAATCGTAACGTAAACTTTGACCCCTGCCTCCCCCACTTACCAGGACCACAACGCATGGCTGGATTCACCCATTGGGTGGCCGCGGTTAACGCGTTTAATTTGCGTTACGGTATTTGTGGACCACCCCTTAGAGGTAGACCAAATAGAGCACATTACTAATTAATATTTAAAAAACACAAAAAAAATTCTATTACCTAATATAGAAGCTATTCTGTATTATTTTAAACATATTATAGTTGTATGACATAAAATAAAACGTTATCTAGTTTATTTTTCAACAAATATAATATAAATTTAGTTAAGCTTAAGGAAAACATAAAATACAATAAGAATGTTAACGAAAAAAAATTATAATAACAGAACCAAAGAAAAAACGATATTTATCTAACTTTACAGTGATACTGATGGAGATTAAAATTGTAAATTTATAGGAATAAATAAAAACATGAAGTCTTTCTTCACTGGTTTATTAAAGTAGTAAGGTTAAAAAGTGATAGATATTCTACATGTTTCGGGTGTAGTAACACCCATCATCAGGAATAAAATATAAAGAGAAAATAGTTATAAGTGAGAGGAACAAAGTTAAATGGTGAATGGTAGTGAACATCGATGGAGCTCTCATCGAGCCATGGAAGATCAACTATTGAGAAATGGGTTAATGATTAAAGATTGGTATGCTTAAGTCTTAACACTGACCATGGGCAACAGGTAACAGTGGTAAGAGGGGGCCCGTTTAGGCAAAGAGAAAAATGTAAGAAATGTGAGAAAAAAATGGAGATTCACAGGTCAAGAACTTTCATCCCGGAAACCATGGGGAGAAAGAAAGGTTGTTTATTTACCCTTTTTTATAGAAAAATAATTTAGAGGTAGATACCAATTATTGAACTGTATGAATGTGTAAAGAATAAAAGAAATTGTTCAGTATAATATATTGAAATGGTTATTTGAATAATTTATTTGAAAAAATACCTTTTATATACACGAAAAAGAGGGACTTACCTTAGTTCATAACAATAAAGGGAATTAGGGGAACAAGTCCGAATAAACGGACTGGAACCCCGGTGGGTATTAATTTCAGCATGGCTGGAACCAAGCTAATGGAAAATTTTTAAAAATTTTTTTAGTAAAACTTAGAAAAAGGACTAGAGAACAGTAGTTCCTTTTGTTAGACTTTCATTCGACACGAGGTCAATATATTATACTGAACAATTTCTTTTATTCTTTACAAATTCATACAGTTCAATAACTGGTACCTACCTCTAAATTATTTTTCTATAAAAAAAGGTTAAATAAACAACCTTTCTTTCTCCCCATGGTTTCCGGGATGATAGTTCTTGATCTGTGAATCTCCATTTTTTTCTCACATTTCTTACATTTTTCTGTTTGCCCAAACGGGGCCCCTCTTACCACTGTTACCTGTTGCCCTTGGTCAGTGTTAAGACTTAAGCATACAAATCTTTAATTCTTAACCCATTTCTCAATATTTGATCTTCCATGGCTCGATGAGAGCTCCATCGATGTTCACTACCATTCACCATTTAACTTTGTTCCTCTCACTTATAACTATTTTCTCTTTATATTTTATTCCTGATGATGGGTGTTACTACACCCGAAACATGTAGAATATCTACCACTTTTTAACCTTACTACTTTAATAAACCAGTGGAGAAAGACTTCATGTTTTTACTTATTCCTATAAATTAACTCCACTTTAAGAATGGACTATTTCCTCAAAATTATCTAATTTGGGTCAAGGTTCTACGGAGAGGCGCGCGCCCTTAAGGCCCCCTAAATCGGCCTAGGCATACAGGGTAGTACAGCAGTGGCGTATTTACAAATTTCGTCTGGGAGGGGCCCAGGTACTTGGTGGGTTACAAATTATTCGGTATATCAGATTTTTACCCACTTCTAGTTGCAATTGATTAAACAACCATATAATTATTATTTATTATTACCTTGTTTTTTGGCACAACTTTCAAACTCGTTTTTAACCGTATCCCTGATATTTTCTGGAACGACTTCACTTAGAGCTGGTAAATCGATTTCTCCACTTTCATCCATCTAAAAAAATGATTGGCCCGTTTAAATAACAATAGAGCTTGAAACAGTGGGGCCTCCTATACAACGTGATTCCTAAGTTGACACTTTTTTTTAGTTGTGTATAGAAGGCATTAAGAGGAACAAAGTTTTCAAATACCTTTTTTCAAAAAACTTAAAAATAGGCGAGCACCAGAAGTAAAAAATCTAGAGCGGGCTGGTCATCAAAACGTAGCCTGCTATACTTTATGTTGTTTTTTTCTTATTAGTCATACGTCTTGCCAAACAACAAAATTCTTCTAATCGATTTTTCAGGCGCTAAGATCTCGACAGTTGTTGATGCCTGAAACAGGATTAACAAGTCGCTGCCGCTGGACATAATTATACTTGCCACTGAATATGAAACAGGTTCTAAGAAAATTGCTTGCGTGGATAGAGAAATTCAAGTTAGCGGGATTTTCGTAGTTGGCAATATCTGGCTATTTGTTTGGCAATCTGCTGCGGTGTGTTTTTCTGCAGTAAGTTTATTTTATATTGGTGAGATATGGTGCTAATTTACAGTGAGTGTCGTCAAAGTGCGGCTGCTGCTTCGAGATTATGCGCAGAACGCATTCCCTTGCGGGCTCATCCTACCCCAGAAGTTTTCCTCATGTTATTCAACGTGCAATTTAGGCAGAACCGTATTTGATCCATAGTATAGTAAATAAATGTAACTATTTTATTTTTGAGTTTTTTGAAAAAAGGTATTTGAAAATGTTGTTTATTTTAATGCTTTCCATACACAGCTAAAAAAGAAGTATCAACGTAGGAATCACCCTCTATAAATTTGCAAAGTTTCAAGAACATTTGTGCTTTTACTTAACTTATTTAATTTTACTTAAGTTTAGTGACCACAGTTAACTTTATATTTGGAAAGTTTGTTGGATATTGGTCAATAATAATCCTTAGAAGATCAAATTATTTATTAATCGGCGTTTGGATCTATATAAGTAAATTTTTTTTTTTTTTTTTTTTTATGATAAAAAACCTGCACTATAGGAAAAATCCTTTAAGGCGCTCTGGGAGCGGTGCGAGTGCGAAAAAAGCGATTAACGTTGGTCTCGAAACGTTGAAGTTTGTATTCATTGGGAAACACGACCTCAGGAAGATCATTTCACAAAGATGACGTTCTCCAGATGAAAGAATTCTTGAACAATGAAGTTCGAGGAGTACTAAGCTGAACAACATATGGATGAGCGGCAGCGGTTCGCCGTGTATTTCTGTTTTGCATTGCTCTAGGTGGAATCAAGTGGGCAATGTCATTCGAACACCTGCCATGGAAATATCTGCAAAAGAGAGCCAAATCACCAACCTGTCTTCGATGCTCCAGGCTATCGAGGGTCTTGGTCAGCTCGGGGTCGCCGATCAGACGAACGGCTCTCCTTTGAATGGAATCCAGTAGCCGAAGGGTGTGCTTGGGTGCAGAGCTCCAGACATGAGAGCAATATTCTAATGATGATCGAATCTGGGCTTTGTAGAGTGTCAAAAGTTGATGAGGTGTGTACAACCTTTTGGTGCGGAAAAGTACACCAAGTTTCTGTGCAGCTGCCTTGGCAATTGCGGCAACGTGATCATGCCAAGACATATTACCTCCCAGATTGACCCCCAGCAAATTAATAGACGGTGCCAGGGAAATTGCGTGTCCTGCCATGACTATATCCGGTTCTGCAATGTTAACCTTTTTGGAGAAGACTGCTGCCTGGGTTTTCTTAGCATTAAATTCGACTTGGTTACTGTCACCCCAAGCCAAAATTTCTTCCAGGTCATTGTTGAGGCGCAATACTTCATGCTGCCTGCGAAGATGTGCGTCGGCAGCGGATGTTTGGGGAGTCAAGGTAAAAGATGAGACAAGTGTGCTGTCATCAGCAAAGCTATAAATTGGATTTTGGGTTTTCACTAGAAGGTCGTTAATATACAGTAAAAAGAGGGTAGGCGACAATATGGACCCTTGAGGAACATAAGGAATATAAGGTCATCCTTAGGGTTATAAATTTAAATCCAAAAATATTCAAAATGTAGCTGCTGAGCATGGGATATTATGTGCCTATTTTGTTTTAGCAGTTGTTGTACTGTTGGTAGGCAAAAAACTGAACAAATGTAATTTTTGAAAAACATTTTTAACGCAGAAGATTTAGATTTATATCTAATCCCGGGGATGACTTAATAAAAAGGTCGAAACGTCGATTAATAAATAATTTGATGTTTTAAAGTTTATTATTGACCAATATCTAACAAACTCTTTAAAGATTAACAGCAGGTTGCATATAACGAAATATAGTTCTCGATTATCTTAAACGCGTATTAAAAAGATAACATTTAATCAGAGGCTGGCAATGCCAACTTCATATTTGTGCAAAATAACCTTATATTTTACAGGAACTGGCATTTGACAGCACTGACAGCGGCCATCTTTTGGAAAATATAAGGCAATTTTACGCAAACACTTAGTAGGCCTTGCCATCTTCTGATTAAATTTTGTCTTTTTAATATGCGGTTAAGCTAATCGAGAACTATATTTCTTTATGCAACCCACTATACGTATTTAAGTTCCATTAAAACGTACTAACTATTCACTATTCAGTACTTACCGTTCCACTCTCAGACAAAACACATTGAACGTAACACTGAAATAAAAAAAAAGGAAAATAAAAATTTGCTATTTAATGGAATATTTAAAAAAATTTAAAAATAAATAAGTAATATTGTTTATTTATTCATCATGTGAACTATGCAGCGTGTCCCAGATAAGGATGCACTATACAGGGGTCTCGTAGACCATATAAGATACAGAGATTGTTAAATTAGAAAAAAGTGAAGCCGTACTAAATTCTGCAACATTGTGTTTTCAAATTTAAAAAACTCCGACTTCTTCCGAATTTTTGCGATTTCGTTATTTTTCTGACTATATTTGAAGAGATATCTTAAAATTAATTAAAATAAGTGCAAATTCATCTTGTATCTATCAACTTTTAAAAGAAAACTAGAGATAACTTGACTCTGAACGTTGATATCAAATCATATCTAAATTGTCTTTTTTTGAATAATGTTCCTTACTTTTTATTAAAGAAGCACAAACATAAAATTTTTACTTCAAAGAAATTAGATAAAAGTTCATTTACACTCAATGATTTCGTTTACTTAATCTGTCATTTGGCAAGCATTTATAATTTATTTAAACAAGTTCCTGTCACAGCCTACTATACAGTTGAGACAGATGAAAATTGATAGTTTTATATAAGATTAATTTGAATTAATTCTCCGAAACGTGTTCTTAATACTAGGTGTAAAACGGTTAAATGGTTATGAGAATGTAGACTTTATTTTAACATATCTCAAAAAAATAAAAATATATATCGCGAAAATTCGATTTTGTCCAAATATCTTTGGCAGGATTTGGAGGTTTTTTTTACTTTAAAACACAATGCTGCAGAATGTCGTACGGTGTAACTTTTTCCTAATTTAACCATCTCTCTATCTAATATGGTTTACAAGATCCCTGTAGAGTGCATCCGTATCTGGGAGATCTTGTATATAAATTCTCCTTGGAAAAATAACTAATGCGAGAATGAATAAAGAGTGATATCATCCGGGACTACCAGTTCGGATAATTGTGTAGGGTCTGCATAAGAACATAATTAATTACCTTATTTTTTTCATTGTCCACGAATTCGCCCGTTTTTAGTTTCTCAACATCAGCTGAAACAAAAAAATATTTTTAAATCATTTAATTTGATATCGGTTTAAATTAATGTATATTTCTAGGTATTTTCAAACTGGTAAATTTGTACCGGGTGATTCATTAAGGGTGACGAGCGGCCATATCTCGGAAACTACTGGGCATAGAAATTCAGGAAAAAAAAATTAAAGTGGCCATGAGAAAATCCTGGAAATAATTTTTAAGTTCCGCATTTTGCCGCAAGAGGGCCTAATTGAAAAGTAAATTATAAAAGTTTACATATCTCCGAAAATTCCACGTTAAGGTATATCTTTGATAACACCATTAAAAAGCTTGGACAATTATGCACCATTTTGGTCTTATGCTCATTGGCGTACCGACTTTAATAAGAGGGGTGGAAGCTGTTAAAAGTGTAATGAGTTAAATCGCTGTAACTTATAAACGACTTATCCGATTTTTGCAAATTAAAGATTGTTTGAAAGAAAAATGTATGCACTTTCACCAACCGTATTTAGTTGTCCATAATAGTTCTTAAAAAAATGCTAGAGGGCGCAATTTGTAATAATAACACGTATTTTGATTTTACTCCGAAAAAATAAATCATAGGGTATAATAATTATGATGCCATAATTGAAAAGTAGATAAAATTTGTAGACCAAATATTAAAACCGCAGCTCGATATCTCTGTTCGTTTCAGCGTTATCGCGAATAGAATAATTTTTAAAATTTTAAATAAAGAATATATTTTAGAAAAAAAGTGGGTCGCCACTGATATTTTTCCATTTAGTCAATTTTGCATATAAATGATTTCTTGCGTTTTTCTCCTCAGGCACACCGTTCTTAATTAAAATTTGACGGGCGGGGTGGTAATTTCCAACAATTTTTGTAAAATAAAATTTTTCATTATCAATGTTATTAAAAATAATAAATAGTACAGCTAATTTAATTTAATTATTTTAATTAGGAACGGTGTGCCTGAGGAGAAAAACGCAAGAGATCATTTTTATGCAGAATTGACCAGGCTTATCCGAAATAATATCCACATGGAAAAATATCAGTGGCGTCCCACTTTTTTTCTAAAAAATATATAACCGCTGCTTCATTTAGAGTTTATTAAAATTATTTTATTGGCGATAACGCTGAAACGAACGGAGATATCGAGCTGCGGTTTTAATATTTTTTCTAGCAAATTTCATCTACTTTTTGATTATGGTATCATTATTATACCGTATAATTTATTTGTTAGGAATAAAATCAAAAAATTTCATATTATTACAAATTGCGCCCTCTAGAATTTTTTTTTGAGAACTAGTATGGACAACTAAATACGATTGGTGAAAGTGCATACATTTCTCTTCCAAACAGTCTTTAGTTTGCTAAAATCGGATAAGTCGTTTATAAGTTACAGCGATTTAACTGATTACACTTTCAACCCCTCTTATTAAAGTCGGTACGCCAATGAGCATAGGACCAAAATGATGCATAATTGTCCAAGCTTTTTAATGGTGTTATCAAAGATATACCTTAATGTGGAATTTTCGGAGATATGTAAACTTTTATAATTTACTTTTCAATTACGCCCTCTTGCGGCAAAATGCGGAACTTATTTCCAGGATTTTCTCATGGCCACTTTAGTTATAATTTTTTTTTCCTGAATTTCTATGCCCAGTAGTTTCCGAGGTATGGCCGCTCATCACCCTTAATGAATCACCCGGTATATTCCCATGTCTGTGGAGAAATTAGGTGAAAAAAATAGGGGTTTTTTTTAACGAGGCCATGAAATTAAAAAATAAAATAAAATAACTTACCTTCTTCTACCCCAATTTTATCAACGCACGTCTTGTGGATAGTGCTCATTAGTTTTTTAAGTTCATCTGTTAACATCTGTTAAAAATACAAAAAAAAATATCTCGATAGTTTACGTTATTGAAAGGTGGTATCTATGTGGACGTGAGAAAGTTATTTCCATGCAAAAAAAATCCAGAAAAAAAATATAGGCCAATGAAAACTTGTTTAATTTCATTGTATTTTTAAAATATTTAAAATTATTTTATTTAATGAAAATAACTTTTTCATGCCCTTATCTGTGAGTCCAAATTAAAAAAAAACAAAATCCATTAATAAACATTAGCCAGGATTCGGGTCAAGAGAACTCAATGTTTTTAATGTATTTATACACAGGGTACTTCACGGTGGATGAAACGTTAGACGTTTATGAAAAACGGATGTCACGTTTTCTTCAAAAAATTGGTTTCTTAGATAAACAACCATGTTCAATCGTTTTAAAATATTTCCAGCAATGCGGTGTTGCCGCTTCTGCCCGAAACAGATGGCAACATAGTTATTTTAAATAGAACACCCTATATATTATAATATTTTCTAATTTCCTATACAATAACACGAATTATTTGTATAAAATATTATACATATGTCTAAATCTTATTATTTTTTATATATTGGCATTTAAAATACGGCAATTTCAGATTTTGACAGGGTGTAGCATTGGAATGGCGTTTAACATGTTAAACCAGAATTTTGTAATTTTGGATAGAGAAAAAAAAACTAAGACAGGGAGGTGAAAACCATTTTTCCCTTAGATGCACCGTTTCAATGCTACAGTTTGTCAAAATGTGGTTGGTTGGTTGGTTGGTTCAAGGAGGGTTGACCTGTTGTCAGTATACTGCAGCCAAATGGCTTATTGTATCCCTTTTGCTTAACGTCGGGGTAATGTCAGCCAGACGGGACCTACAGTTTTTTGCGTGGGATCCGAACCACGCGTATGCACTGATTTATCTGTCAGTCCCCTTAAGGGAGGATTATCCGCCCTCAATGGGTCGTATTCGGGAGTCAACCAGTGTCATTCATTCCTCTAAAATTCTTACCTCTAAAATCTTGGGTATACTTTTTTTATTAAGCGTACACCCGTCCCGGGGATCGAACCCGGGTCACCTGCAGCCGAATGCGACAGCTCTACCACTGAGCTGCCATACCGTGGCTGTCAAAATGTGAAAATGACATTAGTTATAATGAGAAACAAAACAGTAGAAAAATGTTTGAAAAATTTTGCCTCAAAGTTCTCAACTTCTAATTTGAATTACTTTGTGTTACTGACCGACTAAAAGTCAGTTTCAAACTATAAATAATATTTTGCACAAAAAAAAAACACAATAATTTTTAACAAAAAAAAGTAATTATGCTGTTTTGGTTGCCACATCTTCAAATATGACCATATTATATATTAAGGGCGCTTGAGTGTGTAGGTATCGGTCCCTCCATATTGGGGACATTTTGCCAACCAACAAAATCCCGCTAATCGATTTTTTAGGCGCTAAGATCATGGCAGTGGCTGATGCCTGAAACAGGATTTTTAATTCTCTGGAAAGAGTTATACTTGTCGCTGAATATGAAACAATATTGTTTGTGTGGATTCCGAGAAAATCACGTTTGAAATATCGTTTAGCGCGATTTTGTTGGTTGGCGAAATGTCCTCAATTTTTAAATTTCGCGCGATATAAAAAATCATAGCACCTAAACTATAAAAGTCACTATGACGATTATAGTACCTTTTGGTTTTTTGCCTACACTTTCGTCGCAGGATGTTATATAAAATTTCCAAAAATAAAAAAGTTTCTTGATTATTGAAAATTTCCTTGACTAGTCTAAACATCCCAATAAGCGCTTACGTATGGGGTTTTGATGGAAAATTTACGTCGATAGCTCAACCCATTTTTGAGATATGCAAAAACCATGACTTTTTAAAAAATGTTGTAGTTTTTAAAAATAAAATTTATCTTGACCAATAAAAAATATCGTATTTTCAATTTTAATATGTGTAATAAATAATGTTGTTTACATACCCATTTGGTCTAACTTAGTTCTAAGTTTATAAAAAAAAGACGATAAAATTGTATCTATTATTTCCTTAGCTATCTCTTATTCCCATCCCAAGGCGGCGCGCGCGGAAGCGGTTATTTAATAATTAAAAAGGGCCAATTCTAATTTCTTCTTCTAACTTCCCTCTTACCATGGCAGTGGCTAAGAAGTGAGTTACTGCCATTCGACCGTGGCGATCCTCGAAGTGGGCATTCGCATAATAAAAAAAGTATGTCCGAAATTTAGCAGGTTTAATGATGCAGGGAAGAGTGTAAAATGTATTATCTTCCAACCCACCCCATTCACGCAGGTAACTAGGCCGGATGAGATCGGATATCTTGTGGGGTGCGAAAGACGGTACCATTGCGCCCAAAAAAAACTGGGACAGCAAAATGTAGTTTAATCTCCCAGACTATTAGCTTGTTTTGAAGTTGTCAAGTTAATTTAATTTGGTGACTGACAGTGACGCGTCAAAAGAAATATTTTTTTAAATGCTCGCGTTAACCACTGAGGAAAAAGGGATCATTTACACTCGATTGAGAGATTGGCATCAAATAAAAAACATCGCAGATGAATCGGGGATTAGCAAAAATACGTGTGGTTGGCTAAGCATAAAATTGCAGAATAGGAAGTATTGTACGAAAAGCAGGTTCTGGTCGCCCCAAAATTTAGAATGACGGACAAGATGTAATTAATTAATTTTCTAAAAGATCAGCAATAAAAGCTAAAGAAAAAATACATTTTCTTGGTTCGGCTAATATAGCGTGTAGAAGAATTCGTAGTTTAGATATAAAAAGTTGTTGTGCTGCCAATAAAATATTTTGACCGAAGCAAACAAAAAGAGAAGAGTAGAATTTGCTTATGAATATATAAAGCAAGGTAATATATGGGAAACCGTAATATTTTCCGATGAAAAACCTTTCAATCATGCAATAATGGGAAAATCGGCGTTTATATGTAGGCCTTCTGGTACTAGATACGATGAAAGATATACAAATAAGACTAATCAAAGTGGACGCTTTTCTATAAACGTTTGGGGCTGGATTAGTGCAAGGCGCCCAGGAGTTTGCCAAATAGTGCAGGGGAGGCTCAATTCACCATTATATTACAACATACTAAACCAAGTTATGATACCATCTGTCGACAAGATAATGCTCCTATACATAAAGCCCGCATAGTTCAAAATTATTTAGAAGAAAATCAAATTCGTGTTCTGCCGTGGCCTTCGAAAAGTCCGGATATCAACCTAATTGAAAACGTTTTGGGCGAGATGACAAATTTATGTATAAACACAACTTCTTGCCTAGAACTCGGGATGAAGGAGTATGCCACAACGTTTACAAGTCTTAATCGATAATAACGGTGCAACTACCAAATATTAAAAAACATGTTATTATATCAAGGTTTAAATATGATTAAAATTAAAATTTATAGGAACATAATAGTATTAAAAAATCTTGTTTTATTTTTGTTACATTTTAAAACACTAAATATGCGTATTTTCATTTTTCCTCGTATTTCTAAAAATGTAGTATTGTTGTTAAACCTTTTCACTTTCATGACAACTATTATAACAACAATGATAACTTCCCTCTATAGATTTTACATATTCCTTATATTAAAGGAGCTACTCCACAACAACAATTTTGCTGTCCCAGTTTTTTTTTGGGCGCAATGGTACATACTCCCCAATCGGTTCATGCAATGATGCAAAAAACTGAGGGTTAGCCCTTGGGGGAGTATCGCATGACCAAGGATCGTGGTTCGGAACTTACGTTAAGCTGTAGGCCCCCTCGGGAATGGCCCTGGCAGCGAACGAAGAGGTAAAAAGTCGAATTCCAAATAACAAGAGACAACTTTCCCTTTTTTGGAGTCAGCTATAGTATATTACAATACGAGACGGAAAATGTTTCATTGCAATGAAATTTTCCGTCGAGGATTGTACACTATTTTATTTTCAGCCATGACATTATAATTCAAGTAAACATTAAATATATTTGCACGATAAACTTTTTTGAAATTAGTTATTTTTGTATTAAGTGCGCAAAATAGGTGTTTTTTTAATGGCACATGAGATTGTAAATTTTTACCGAGACCGTTAGGTCGAGGTTAAAAATGCTATTAAATGTGCCATAAAAACAACTATTGCGCGCGAAATACAAACAACATTTTTTGTACAACTGTTTGTTGTTAACTTTTTTTTGTCGTGTTTAGAAAAAAAATCTAAAATCATAATTCATAGCTTTTAAGGTATTATTTCTTACACCTGTTCCCATTACCATGAAAACCTGTGATAGTTTAAATTTTATTGATTGTCAAATCTATCGTTTTTCGTGTCAAAAGTTTATAGTTGTTTGCTCAAGTTTTGTACCATTTAAATCTCTGAAAGTGATAGTGAGACACCTCACGAAATTACGGATGCGGCAGAAATCGTTATATCAAATCTTTTGCCCGCGAAATCAAGATCAAATATGAGAAAGTGTACACTCAGTTTCGTGAATGGTGCAACATAAAGAAAGTAGAAACCGTATCAGAAAATGTTTTGCTCTGTTGTTTGGAGGAAAACTCGAAAATATTAAAGCCACAAAAAATATCATTTTTTCACCGTGAAAAACTAACATTTCTTCATCTTTTTTTGACAGTTGTACAAAAAATAAATTTTGTCGCACCGGTTATTACCTTTTATTTCCATTGTTAGTCGTTGTCACCAGTTGACAGCAGTTGTCGCTTAAAATTTTTTGGAAGTCGGCGTTTTTTTAAGAAAAAGAATACAGATGTTCTACGATAGTGACGACGAGTTAATTAGCTATACTCCACCTGATTTGAAAGAAGCAACGGATAAGAGTATTACAAGAGTATTACAATGACACATTTTAACTCAGTGTGTTAACAGGATTGGTCATTTTGTAAAATTTGTTTTGTGTGCCATTTACTCGTAAGTTGTTTGTCGCTACTTGTTTGTGTAAGTGTGTTATGTCTTTGATTATTTTTATTGTGTGCTTTTTAAGGTTTAAGTATGGTTCTGTTCATTGAATAAAGGTTTTATTCAATGGTTCTGTTGCACCTGCTTGTATATATATTTTAGCTTTGTTAACAAGATTATTTCTGAATATGTGAAATAAGGATTGAAATGTATTAGGATGGAATAGTAGATTCTGTAACGAGGTTGGAATGAAAATTTGATCCGAGTGGAAGATTCCGAACGCGAGCGTAGAGAGCGTGAGGAACCACGAGTATCGAATTTTCATTCTAACCGAGTAGCAGACTATATGTTCCCCACGACCAAAAATACTATTCGCAATATTTGTAATTTCAGGCGGAGTATTATCCAGTTCCATATCTGATTCATCCGATTTTGACTTGAACTAAAATTTGTCTGCTGACATTGACAGTTTCGAAATGCATGGCAACCTATGTCGTTTAGATCAATTACAGAATATTCATTCCGTATCTTGTTATGGAATGAAAATACACGCAAAACGCATAAGAAGCAAGTGTTTCAGAATAAATATTCCAACTCAAGAGCGAGAATTTTTACATTCTATTATCAAAAATGATTTTGGAATTATTGCATTCAGTAATGGTCGTGGAAAAACGCATTTTCCATCCTTGGATTGAAAATGTGGATCGGAAGTAAAAAGACAGAAATGTGACATTTTTAAATTTCTAAAAAGACAGGAATGTCAATATTACATACATGGCTGAAAATAAAAAATATTATTGATTTTCATTTCTAAATTAAACATAATGGGAATTGTAAATTTTTATGTTGATCAATTTCTACTTAATTCCATTTGTATACTGGTTCTCTACTTACTGATTCGTCTACTTTAGCCACAACGAACGAAAGGCACAATACCAAGACAATGCAACTGTACGCACGCCACATCTTTACTTTTTTGGTGAAAAATAAGCTCTACAAGTACCTATTTATATACATTTTGCTTCAAAACCTGTAATTAAATCAATTTTCAGTGTCAGGTTATAATTAAGTCTTGCATAATGGTAATCATTTGCGATGAGATCTATTCACACTTGTTACCGCCAGTCTTTTTGAAGGTATAATTACCTATAGTTGTTTTTTTTAATCTGCAAGAATTATGTACACATTTTCCTATGAAAGTCGCTATTCTGGACCTATATTTTGGGTTCTACGTTACAAGAATCACAAGAAAGATTAAGGGGCGTTTTTGCAAAACTAGGCATCTCTAGAAATACATATGGTAGGAAATGCATTTAATTATTTATAGATGTTTTACCGTTTGTATTTAGTATAAAAATAATAAATTAATAATATTTTTGGGGTAGCCAAATAAGAATGGACGCCGGCGAAATCTCAGGAACCATTTGTCCAAATGTTACAAAATCGATCAAGAGAAATTGCTGGAAATCATTCCTTCTTTTCTAAATTTACTGCTAGATGGCCTACAGCATACGACGAAGTAAATTATATAATTTTTCTCAATCATATGCCAAATAAAGATATGTAAAAACTGTAAGAATAAATAAAAGGGAGAAGGGGGAACCTCTTTTGACATAAATACTCACAACTACGGTTTTTCCTTAATCAAATTTAAAAAAACTTGGTCTCATTTAAAATAGCTTATCCTATAGTAACTTCTAACATAATAAATGGCTCAGAAAATACATTCATTGGTCCAAAACCGGCATTCGGGGTACCAAGGTGCAGGGTACGAGATGCTATAAGCGATGGATTAGAAGTGAACACAAAATCCACTGGAACAACAGACAGGGATTACACCATTCATTGGTGATCCAGACCCTAGACTAACGAAACAGCTGCTTCAAATGAACAAGAATCAGCTGAGAACTATTACAGGAATTCTGACAGGATACATAGCTGTCAAGAGTCATCTGCACAGAATGCAGTTGTACCATCGCGCCGATAAAAAACTGGGACAGGAAATTTTTCTATTTTCTCCTAGACTATTAAGAATAGTTTTACATCAAGCCTGGTACCAGTAAAATGTCATGAAAATTTGCATGTCAATAAAGATTGTCACTTTATGATTGACTCGTCAAACATACAATCATATATTATTTGTAAATATGCCACAATTAACCCCCCAGCAAAAGGCAATTATTTATAGTCGGTTGCGAGATAGTGTTGCTATTAGGGATATTGCAGATGAACTGGGAGTAAGCAAGAATACCGTGCTATTGGCAAAACAAAAAATAGCAAGACATGGGACTATTATTAGGAATGCAGGTTCTGGTCCCCCTAAAATTTCTACTGATGATCATGATAGAAGACTGGTTAATTATCTAAGGGATCATCCCTTCGAAACTGCAATCAAGGCAAAAGAAGAGACGAATTTTCCAGGTTCTGCAAATACCGCTAGAGACAGGGTTCGAAATTCCGATATACGAAGCCGTTGTGCTGCCAATAAAATTTTTTTAACGGAAATAAATAAACAGGGCAGGTTAGAATTTGCACATGAATATATTAATCAAATAAATTTATGGGAAACAGTTATATTTTCTGACGAGAAAACTTTTCAGTCATGCAATAATGGGAGAATTCGGGTGTATAGGCCTTCCGGCATGCGGTATGATGAGAGATACACCCACAAAACCAACCAAAGTGGGCTTTTCTCCATAAATGTTTGGGACTGGATTAGCGCTAGAGGACCAGGACTTTGCCAAATCGTCGAAGGAAGACTAACTGCAGCAGTATACGTTAATATACTAAACGAAGTGATGATACCATCGGTAAACGCTGTATACGGTCAAAATTACACATTTCAGCATGATAATGCTCCAATACACACAGCGCGCATTGTACAAAATTTTCTCCAAGAAAATAACATAGCAGTTCTTCCCTGGGCTTCGAAGAGTCCCGATTTGAACCCGATAGAAAACATTTGGGGTGCCATGGTCAAATCTATGTATAAACATGATTTTCAACCTAGAAACAGGGATGAATTACGTCATAGGATAAATCAAGCTTGGGATGAAATAACTGTCGAATTATGTAGAAACTTAGTTTTAAGTATGCCACAAGGGCTCCAAAAAGTAATAAACAGAAATGGTTCTATGACCAAATATTAATTTTGTGTTGTTTTGACAAACTTTGTGTTCGCAATTTTTTTCTTTTTATTAAATGTATTTTATTACCTGTATTAGCTTTATTTATTATTTTGTGGTAATGGTAAATATAATAATTTATAAAATATTTGACTTTAAAAAAATCTAATAAATTTACTTTATCCATATTATATGATGTCTCTCAAATTTAACCACCCCGTATCGAAAAATACAAAACATTCCATTATGTAACCTAGGTTACTTTTTAAATTTTGAATGTTTTTCCTTTTTAGCTCTAGACACCTTTTATAGTCTAGGGGATATTTGTATTTCTTACATTGTTTTTGTAAATCTCTTGTCCCAGTTTTTTATCGGCACAATAGTACAATGGAGACCTTAACTGCAGATTGTGCGGACAAGCTATGGAAACAGTACAACACATAGTTTGCCATTGCGAGTCAACCAAAACTGGAACCAGATGATATCCTGACCCTCTCCCAAGTTGACCTACACAAACTGGTGCAAGGAACTGGGATCACCGAGTGGATATGAAGAATCAAACAGGGTGAGCACAATGGGTCAAACCTGGCCTAAGTGCATCCGGCGTATGGACGGGTCCACAGAAGAAAAAACAAGTCTAATATTTAGTATGATTATAATTTGTTATATCTGTCGCCGATAGAGGGCGCTATTCGCCCAACTGCTAGACTTTTAAATTTTTCTCAAAAATTTTAACTGGAACCATATATAAATATTTAACTAAATAAAAAAAGAATAAAAACGACGAACACTGTTAAAAACCAAATGTCGATATCTTAATTTTAGCCCGAGATACAAAAAAAATATTATAAATAATATGTATTTTATCTTATCATTGAAGATTAAGTCATTTTTAAATGATATCTTTATTAATAATAAATTAAAATCATAAACGTACTAAAACCTACATAACACCTTAGTTACTCATAATACATTAGTTACCATAATTTAATACGTTAGTTACGAAAGCATAATACGTTAGACATCAAATAATATTAGAACTATTTTTCATCAACATGTAAAACAATATTTTGACAGTTTTCAAATTTGATGGATACACCTTTGTCTCTAACGTCCACAATTTTAGGTATGCCCTGTGAAGACTGATTAATGACCGAGCAAGCACTCCTTTCGATTTCGTGCGGTTCCCCAGTGCTTAATCCACTGCCGGAAACATCGCCGATTTGAATTATTCGTCTGAGGCAGAACACACAAATTCGTTGACTTGTTCTCTTGTAATTACTTTTGATTTTTTTGCTCTATATCCAACATTCTTCTTTTTGATGAGACGTATTAAGGCGCCGTATTTGTCGATTTCCACTCTTTCCTTCAGTTCTAAAGTCGCTCGTAACATGGAATATTTTGGCCATAAGGATAAAGCAGAGTATTCCTCAGAGAGTTTTGCGAAATACGCCAGCAACCCGTTTCTTCTGCACCTTGAATATGTACTTTGTTTCGCCACTCACAAAACTGCCGATATTCTTTTTCATAATGGATTTTAGATTTGTCCGGAAGCAAGTTCAACCTTATAATGTTGGCTGCAGCTAACATATCGTCAGGAATATCAAAATCTTGCATGAATTTAATGATGACTTTTTGAAATGCCAAAATGAAATGACATAAAACCTTGTTTTTATTTTCACATCGCCGCCCCGTTGTTGTGCGGGTGACTCGGCGGTTGCCTCGTCACCTAGTAATGTCCTCGACCATTATAAATCGCATAATAATCTCGTTATATTAATAGCTATAACTCCTGATCAAGTATCAAAAGTGGGAATTATAACTACTAATAAATAATTAAGAAAATCTTACTTTATACAAAGTTGACTTTGAATGACAAACATAAAAAGCTGTCCCAGGCAGCGGCGGCCCCAACGTGGGCACTGACCCACTCTAGAAACTTGAGCGCCCACCCAAAATTGATGGATTTGGTTTTGCAATGGAATTTCCGGGGAAGAAGGGGGATTTGGATATAAAAGTTTCGATGAGAAAGGAGTGATATTGTATGTTATTTTCAAGAGAATAGAATAGAATTATTTGGGTAAAAGTTTAAAACTATATGAAATATTTATCGAGTTACTTCATTCTTTTTCTGCGCAAAAATGCTAATTCTAAAGGGCGAGGGATTTTAATATATGTACTGTCAATATATTTTGAGTGCTTCCAAAATGCAACAATTGCCTACACAGCGTATACGTTAATCTTCTTTTGCGTCAAAATTCTTCCTAGTGGTAAGTTTACATTTTAACAATATCTATACATTACTTCGAAAAAATTATCCATTTTCTCAAAGAGACCAGAGTAACAATATAAATAGGAAGACAAAAATCACAAAGTCATGGTCTCAATCATATAATAAAATCAACTATGGTGACATGTTTCGCTCTTTGCGGAGCATCATCAGACCTTCATTAAAACCAATAAATGAAAAACAAGACGAGTACCATGTCAAAACAAGATATAATACAACAATAAAATTAATTGTAACCTGTTTGTTTTGACATGGTACTCGTCTTGTTTTTCATGTGTTATTTCATTTATTGGTTTTAATGAAGGTCTGATTATGCTCCGTAAAGAGCGAAACATGTCACCATAGTTTATTTTATTATATGATTGAGACCATGACTTTGTGATTTTTGTCTTTCTATTTATACTATACATTACTTCAATTAAATATTATTAAATAATATTACTGTTCCTTAACCTACCATACGCATATTATGAAAATATCGGTTCCATACAGCCGATTTCATACTATGATTTTTTGTATCTACGGCCATACTTTAGTTATCGACATGCGGTTTCCACCAGATTTCATAGTTTTTAATCTTTTTTTTATTTAAATAAATATTTATATATGATTCTATTTAAAATTTTAAAGAAAAATTGAAAAATCTGGTGGTTGCGCAAATAATAGCGCTCTCTAGCGGCGACGGGTATTACAAATTATAGTAATACTAAGTTTTAAATGTAACTATAGGATAAGCTCTTGAAAATCAGATCAAGCTTGTTAAATTTTACATTACAGGTGCTCATATCTTACAAACTAAAAACCTTCATATAAAAAATGTATATATCAACCTCCTTGGGTTGTATATAGCATTCAACGCCATCTTATTGTAGTTTCATAAAAAAGTGTTTCTTTTGCTTAAAGAAACAATAACCAATATTTTTCAATAATTATTAATGTGGAATTAACTCAAGGTTGTAATGTACTTACAACAAACTTTATAATCTCTAGAACATAAAACTTTGTTTTTACAATTCGGAATATTGATGGTTTAAACTAAAAGTGTTGAAGGTTTTATAAAGCACTAACAGTTTTTGATATAAGATAACTAATGATTAAAATTAAGAAATTGTTCTTAAAATAAGTACCTTTCCATAGTGGCGGCTTGCGATTTTAAAAAATGGCGAAGAGCTAGGTATAGTGCGGATACTTAAAGAAACAATGACTAAAGGTCCGTGTAATAAAACGTCTCTCTTATCCTCATCTGTCCAAAGACTGAATGAAGTTTCCAACAAATTGCAAACTATGCCATTAATTGGGTTCATTTTTAAAACACACAACTAAGTAGGTACGTACACTACTGAATTAACTGAAAAATAAAAACAAAACTTTTTCGTCACACAGTAAATCACGTAAAAACGATATCTATAATCGTAAGTTTTGCGAAGCCTCAAAATAAATACCTTAAGGTTAGGCGAACCAATGCTAAAACAATGGTACAGACGACTGATCAATTTTTAAATTGCCCTTCATCATAATGCAAATTGTTACATGCTGTTTAAGTGACTGACGTCACGTAACCATAGCAACGGTGAATATCAAAGCTATGTTAGACGTTGGGTCTTCATTTGCTTTGAGCGGAAATGGACACGGTTGGCTGGGGCGCGCCAAAATTCACGAGTGATTATAATTATTATCCATCGGAGTTAACCGTGGCCCTATTATGCATAGCTACATTCGGATTAAATTAATATTATTAATTCGAACATAATTATTTTTTAAGGGCTAAAATGGTAGCTGTATTGGGGCGATTCCACTATAGACGATTCTTGACATCAATTTCTAAATCACAGTATTTGTTACTTTTCTTAATGCAAATAAAAAGAAAATTATCTTAATTAATAGTAAAACTGCTTTTTTGGATCTAAGTTTATATTCAAATATTAGTAGCGCTTATAAACATTAAGATATTCCGAATTACATTAGTACACTTCCCCGTCACTCACGTCAAGTATCCTTCTCAAATAAATCAATATTTTTTAATAGTATTATCGGCAAATATTGATGTATTTGAAAAAAAAACCAACATGAGTGTGCAAGGAAGTGTATTAATTCGCAACATACAATGTTGGATCTCCTATTTTGTTCTAAAAGTGCTTATAATAACGTTTATGTGCACTTAATTTAGACATGTTGCACCCGCGATAAATTGATGTTGCCCCCGCGATAAATTGATGTTGCACCCGCGATAAATTGATGTTGCACCCGCGATTGCTTTAAAAGCAAATAAATCATGGTATATTTTTATTCTTTATGACTTTTTGGCATACTTTGGTTAATTTACTTATGGTCCCTTAAAATATGCAGGCATATTATAATAAATGTTTCATAATCAACAGACTTTGCTGTTTTTGTACTATCATCTGGGAAGGTGGGGCCAATTCAGTTGCACCCGCGATTTCGCATTAAACCTCTTTCGTAACTATTTATATATTTCATTTAATTTTTTTTTAAACAAATCAAAAGAAAACAGGTTAAAATGTAGCTCTTCAAGGGATAATTTTGATAAAAATGTTTTTTATTTTATAAATTATAAAGCTTAAATGTGTCTAAATGTTGCACCCGCGATAATAGAATCGCCCATTGGTACATTAATATTTAATATTGTCGAAAAAATAATAAATACTGAGAAAAAAATTTCTTCCTGGTTTTATTTTTTTTACTTCACCTGACGAGCCGCCACTGCCTTTCTAAGATTTAATTTAAAAAATATAGAATTGTATTAAAAACTTTTTTTGCTGCTTGCATCAAATGCCTCTGTATATCTTACATGCTTTTAAGATTGTCTTGCAGTTACAGATAAATATACGTTACCTGGATCTTGCCACAATAAAACAAGCTCATTATAAATAATAACTATTTATTAGAATTTAAAAGTCAAATACAATAAATAAAGGAAATTCAATTAAAAATAATTCTGTTCATTCTCTGTTAACAATTTGACATGAAACTGTTTTATTAAACTTATTTTTATAGCTTATGTAGGTTTTAAACGATATTTTTTAATCAGTGTCGTAGCTAGAAACTATGGCGCTCAAGACAAGCTCCATAAATTTACCCCCTCTTCCTATTTCTAATGAAATCTTATATATTTTTAACGAATGATTTTAATAATGCTTGGATGGCGCAAATAGTCTATAGCCACTGACTCGGGCCTCTATCCTATAGTACATTGATATTAGCATATTTAGAAAAAAAAAATTATAAAGATTTGATATGTTGAGAATAAACGCACAAAAAGGAGACTTTTTAAAATCAAAAGAGTTCTTAAGTTTAAAGTGTAAGCTTCACCCCCAAAAACCACCCCCAATGCGCACTGCGGTGGTTTTTCGCGTTTTTCTCAAAAACCATTAGCCGCACAGAAAATTTAATTCTTTTAAAAAATGTTCCTTATAAAATTTTATATAAAAATTGTTGTTATACTTATTTTGTTTTTTCCAATATATAACGAGTAGCGAGCGATCGAAGTTAGGGGTTGCTTTAAGCGTAGATGAGATATACCGATTTTTTATCTGACCTTATCAAATTATTTTATTTTAATCAATAAAAACACTTTAAGATGTTAAAATAATCTTCGATTGTTGTAAGGATAACACACCAGTCATTTCAGATCAGCATAGTCGAAATGAGAAACTCAAGAATACAGACAGACGAACAAGATTGTCGAAAATTTGAACAGTGGCTCCGAAATCGCTCACCGTTTACCATTACAAACAATCTTATTTCTGTATCTACTGATATTATTGTGGCCGAGGAGAAAACTAATTGCTACGACGTGAAAACTATTGGAGAAAAAATTCTGCATGCTACTGTAGGCAATGAATTTGGAACCGTTAAATTAATACGTGCAAATATAGTAACGAATATGGCCTCGTCAGCCGGAAAAGTTAAGGTTGGCAATGGCATTATCCAAGTCGATTCCACTCAGCTTTTCCAACGAATAATATGCACTGTTCATTCTCCAGAAGACTTGCGCTCTTGCTTCAAACATGAACTGGCTTCTGTACCCCTATCTTTATTTGACAACACTGGAATGATGAGAAAGACAAAAAAATCAACATTTTATGATATCTTCAATGCAGTTGAGGAACGAGAAATTTGCACAGAAAATTATCATGTTGTTCTTGACGGTGGGTTTCTTATCCACCGCATGGAGTGGCCAAAAGAAGGTATTATAAATACAGAAGAACACACAAGACATGTTTTTGTTTATATATTACAGTTTTATATCTGTTGCGTGTATATTTAGAACGTTAAACCACCTTGGGGGACTGTAATTTGGAAGGCGACCCGTGTTCGTTTGCACCCCATTTTTCAAACGATTATTGCTCGAAATGCATTGGATCGATAAAAATAATTCATAGAACCTTTTTTGTAGAAAATTTTATAAGGAATATTTTTAGTTATTATAAAAAAATTTGTGCGAACAACGGTTTCAGAGAAAAACGAGAAAAACCATCGCAGTGCGTATTGGGGGTGGTTTATGGGGGTGAAGCTCACCCTTTAAACTTAAGAACTCTTTTGATTTTGAAAAGTCTCCTTTTGGTGCATCTAATCTCAACATATCAAAACTTTATAATTTTTTTTTTCTATTCGGCCATTTTAGGTTCAATATAAATATATACTACTAGCTCACACGCTATCTATAATATTACACCTAAATATTAATAATAATGGTTAAGAATTAGGGGCATATTAAATTTCACCACACTATAACAGCGGGTTGCACAAAGAAAATACATGGTGATTCACGTTGAGTGGCCTATTAGAAGATCGCGGAAACGAGTAACCCACCCTATCTTTCTAAAAATTTGATAGCAAGCATAATTGGTTTTGAGCTTTTAAATTATTATATTTTGACGTTTTTATTACTTCCGGTTATACCGGAAGTTAATGCCAACTTTGCTATTTCAAATGGAATACCCTATATATTTTACCATTTTTGATTACCTTATTAAAATCTAAATAACTCTTGTTAATAATAATCTATTCCTATCTCCAACCGTTTGTGAGATATGAATTATAAAAGGAATTTTTTGTGTCAAAACGCTCCGAAAAGAAAGTTTAGTAACTCTGAAACAAATAAAGGCAAACATTTAAAATTTTCTAAGCTTTTAAGTAATACATAGATCTTTAGTTTAAAATACTTAGGTTTCACGTTTTTTATACAGGAAGTTCTTAAAATTTTGCCAATGTTTCCATTTAAATAAATGTGCATAAGTAAACTTTTGCAAATGGAACACCCTATTTTTTAGCTTACCAACGTGTAGAGAATTAAATTTTCTATCTAAATACCTAATATGTTACAATACACATTTTTAGTCGTTTTGGAATTATGAGCAATTGATATAAAAAATCTTTAAATTTCTTTTTGTGTTAATGCGACATTATTTTTGAAAAGTAGGCTTCGACTGGGATTTTCGTTTGACTTTGAGCTTTGTTACCATTTGTTATTAACTGCCTATGTTCATTGCTTAGTTATTTCTCATTCAAAGCCAAACGAAAGTCCCAGTCGAAGCCTTCTTTTCAAAAGTTATGTCGCATTAACACAAACAGAAATTTTAAGATTTTTTATTTAAATTGCTCATAATTCCAAAACCACTAAAATGTGGATTGTAACATATTAGGCATTTAGATAGGAAATTTATTCTCTACGCGTTAGTAAGAAAAAAAAATAGGGTATTCCATTTGCAAAAATTGACTTATGCACAATTTTAAGAACTCCCTGTATAAAAACGTGAAACCTAAGTAATTTAAACTAAAGATCTATGTATTACTTGAAAGCTTAGAAAATTTTAAATGTTTACCTTTATTAGTTTTAGAGTTACTAAACTTTCTTCTCGGAGCGTTTTTCACAATAAAATCCTTTTATAATTCATATATCTCAAAAACGGTTAGAGATAGAAATAGATTATTATTAACAAAAGTTATTCAGATTTTAATAAGGTAATCAAAAATGCTAAAATATATAGGGTCTTCCATTTGAAATAGCAAAGTTGGCATTAACTTCCGGTATAACCAGAAGTAATAAAAACGTCAAAATATAATGTTTTAAAAGCCCAAAACCAATTATGCCTGCTATCAAATTTTTAGAAAGATAGGGTTACTCGTTTCCGAGATCTTCTAATAGGCCACTCAACGTGAATCACCCTGTATAGTCTTAACGAACTATTGAAAAGATTAACAGTGGGTTACATAAAGAAAAATCGTTCTCTGCGTAAAATTGCCTTAGATTTTGCAAAACATGGCCGCTCTCAGTGCTGTCAGATGCCAGTTCTTGTAAAATATGAGATTATTTCTGACAAATACGAAGTTGGCCTTGCCAGCTTTTGATTCAATTTTTCTTTTAATACGCAGTTAAGCTAATCGAGAACTATATTTCTTTATGCAACCGACTAATAATCGATTTGCAACCGGCTAATAATCGATTTGGAGCGATGGACCGGTTATAAATATTCCAAAATGGTTTTTACCACTGACGTTGTAGCGACTGTGATTATCATGGCGTTCTAGATGTTTAAAGAGTAGAAAAGGGATAAGTGGTTTCCTTGTCTTCGCGGTTATCCAGAAGGACATGGTTCCAGCGTTTATGATGCTGTTATATCATGTGGGAGGAAATAATTTTAAAAGAGCACATTCAAGTTTAAACAAAGGAATAACAGCAGAAATTACCTGTTCATCGCTATAAATCGCTGTATATTTGATTAGAGCCTGTCAAGACCTACTTTGTGTTTGCGCGAAATTGCTTTAGATTTTGCACAGCTGTGAGAGCTGTCAGATCCCAGTTCTTGTAAAATATAAGTTATATATGAGTAATTCTCGCAAATACGAAGTTGGCTTTGCCAGGCTCTGTCTTTTTTATACGCGGTTAACCCTCTGTTAAATATTTATTTACAGGGTGGGGCCTTTAACTGAAACAAAATCGATAGAAGTTTAGGAAAAGATATTTTTGAAAAATGGAAAACACGTCGATTGAGATTTTGTAATAGCTACATTTTGGTACCAAAATTTTTTTTTACCCCCTGTATAAGGCATACCCCAACTTAATGTTTTTAAATGGGAAGATACCACTTATGATACCTTTTTGGCAAGTTATTAGAAAGAGAAAATTAAATATCCTATTGTTTTTAATTTTAATTGATTTTTATTGCCCCAGGGTAGAGACTTTCATTAAAACAAGATCGCTAGAATGTTGAAAAAAAAATATTTGAAAAAAAAGCACATACGTCAATTGGGATGTGTTGTGGCTTTCGTATACATAAAATTTTTTTTTTTCAATCCTCTTAAGGGGGTGAAACATAACCCAACCCAATTTTTTACATTAAAACATATACAGGGTGTCCCGAAATTAGGTGACAATATTTTAAGGGGATAAAGTACATCCAAAAATAGGACTAAAATCCCCTATTAATATACCTTCAAAAACGCTTCGTTATGGGGCTAGAGCCTCCCGAATGGAAGCTATGATAAGCTGTTTTTTCACAATATCTCAGAAACTGATTGAAGTATCAAAACAAAATTTGATACATGTTTTACCCATGAGATGCAATAAATGGTTTGTTAAGCTTAGGTGTATTTCTTCCAGTGGCGTCCCACTGGGTAGGTAGTGAGGAGAATATTGCCCTAACTTTTTTATTTGTAGGATTTTTTAACGCCAGGTGCAATTTTTAAAAGCACTAAAGTCTTCTATTGAAAAAAGATACTCTTGCTTCATTTCGGTAGAATTCACCATTTTTCAGTAAAATCGATTTAAAAATTTTCGGTTTTTTACAAGCCGTTGAAAAGGCTAAGGTGTTTTTTGCATATCTTGATATTAAAACATGAAATTTATTAGAAGTTCTACTAGCGACAAGGCATATTGTATGTATGTAACAATAAAATATTTTTCCAGTGGCGTCGCACGGGGTGGAGCCTAAAGTAAATATTACAATTTTTTTTTAATTTGAGGGGCTTTCATACTTTTAATGTAATTTTTTAATATTTTTTGTTAATAAAACTTTTCATTATTGTAATTTGACAAAATATAAGGTTTTCAACAGATTTTAAGACCTTGTTGTTTAAATATTTATTTGTATAAGAGACTTAAAATAAAACAAAAAAGAATAACAAATTGCAAATCAAATTTAATTGTAAAATCACACGGGAAACTAATTCTTAAGCAAATGTTCGAAATGATTTCCATTTTGTTGGATGCAAAATCTAGACCTGCGTGTTATGTTTTGTGAGGCACGGAGAATTTGAAAATGGTATAAAAGGAAAGCCCCTCAAATAAAAAAAAATAGTAATATTTACTTTAGGCTCCAATCCGTGCGACATCACTGGAAAAATATTTTAATGTTACATCCTTTAATAAATATGCCTTGTCGCTAGTAGAACTTCTAATAGATTTCATGTTTTAATATCAAGTGTTTGCTGAGATATACAAAAACACCTTAGCCTTTTCAGCGGCTTGGAAAAAACCGAAAATTTTTAAATCGATTTTACTCAAAAATGGTAAATCCTACCAAAATGAAGCAAGAGTATCTTTTTTCAAAAGAAGACTTCAGTGCTTTTAAAAATTGCACCTGGCGTTAAAAAATCCTACAAATAAAAAAGTTAGGGCAATATTCTCCTCACTACCTACTTAGTGGGACGCCACTGGAAGAAATACACCTAACCTAAACAAACCGTTTATTGCGTCTTGTCATGGGTAAAACATGTATCAAATATTGTTTTGATACTTCAATCAGTTTCTGAGATATTGTGAAAAAAACGCTTATCATAGCTTCCATTCGGGGGGCTCTAGCCCCATAACGAAGCGTTTTTCAAGGTATATTAATAGAGGATTTTAGTCCTATTTTTGGATGTACTTTATCCCCTTAAAATATTGTCACCTAATTTCGGGACACCCTGTATAACAATAAATTAAAATTAAATACAATTGGATGTTTTATTTTCTCTTTAAAAGAGCTTTCCAAAGTGGTATCTTCCCATTTAAAAAAAATTAAGTTGGGTTATGTTTCATCTTTTACAGGGGGTAAAATAATTTTTTTTGATGCCAAAATGTAGCTTATACAAAATCTCAATCGAAGTGTTTTTTTATTTTTCAAATATATTTTTTCCCAAATTTGTTCCAGTTAAAGTTTCCACCCTGTAATTACCGTTATAAAAAAAATATAAAGAAATCGGTTAAAAAAAATATGATTTAAGACCCTTTTAACATACATTTTAAAAAGTTTTTGAGGTACCTTAATTTATTTTGAATATAATATAATTAATTCTTAGGATTGTTTTGTCGCAATTTCTTCAACATTTTAAAGGCTTGGAGATTGTTTCATTTTTTTCCGGCTTTGTGCATCCCTTCATGTTGTTCTATTTCTTACATTTATTTAGTTTTATACTTGTTTATCTATACGAAATACAATTTTTTATCTGAATTACTATTATATACTTAATACTATAATTATTGTTAAGATTAAATTAATAATTCTATACAGCCATCGCAGCGGTGGCCCCACGAAGGGGGAAGTGGTCAGGGTGGGCACTAACCCACCCTGAAAGTATCCATCCAAAATTGTCTAGTTTTTTTTTTCGTTTGGAAGTAACCTTGAGTCGGGAGAGAAGGAAGAGTTGGGAGGGAGATACGTTTTTTTTGTATGTCACTTTTAAATTACGACAGAAGTTTTGAAAAGGTAAGTTTTTTTAGAAGTAGATTTTGTTTTAAGAAAGAGGTCTAGTAACGCATTCGCCATTTCTTTTTATCAATATTTCATTACTTTTTCCTTTTATCCAATATTTGAAATATAATTACCTACAATTTAACGTTAAACAAGTTTGAATTTATAAAGTAATAAAAGCAGAAAAAGAAAAATGGACAAACTTTACAAAATTTCGTTTTTTCTTTTATTAATTCATTATTAAAAATTTATTTAGTTCAATAGTGTAGGTATTTGCTACCCAAGGACAGGTATGTGGCCCTATTTTGAATATAGCGAAAAGGATAAGAAATATTAAAAAAAAAATGAAATGGCAAATGCATCATTAGACTTCACTCTTAAGAGAGAAGTTTGGGAAAGAAGAGAAGTTTTTTTTTAAGTAACTCTTGAGGTTGAGAAAGAAGTGTACCCATTCTAAAAATATCGGGACAGCTTGTGCCATCCCAGTATCTACAATATTTCTGGAGCAGCCGCTGAAATGTCGCTTTCTTATTTTAATTAAAAAATGATGTGGACAAGATCTTTGCTTTTATTACCTAGGCACTTTATATGTTCTTGAGATATATCACAAAACCCACGAAATGTATTTAATTTAATTTGTTGTAAATACTTTTAAATTTAAGACAATATATTTGTTATTTTAGTCCTGGATAAAACACAGGTTAAATTTTACAGGGAAGGGTTATACCTACGCTACGCAGTCATTCATGCAATGCATTTTTTAAAGAGGAAGGATTTTATACGTAAAGTTTGACTCCCTAATAGGTATTATACCGGGTGAGACAAGAAAATGTTCCTTAACTCTAAAAGTAACGATTTAAAAATATTAGGAGTTAATAAATGTAAAAATTGTCATTTCTCGGTCAATTCAAATCTTTAAAACCATTTCCGATTTAACTCGAAGTGAAGGTAACTTTAATATTTAAACTAGCATTCCGCCATTTTATTCGATGCTTAAATTTTACAGAAAATTCTCTTTTTAATTACATATCCCTCATTATGATTTGTTTTAAAAATGGCCACCTAGAACAATTTTTCTTTGTTTCTTAAAATGTTCATAACTTTGGAAAAACAAGGTAGATGGTAAATGGTAAAAAGTAGGCCATGGAAACGTTAAAATGTTTTTTTTACTATACTTTATAATATAAGAACACTGTTTTAAGAAAAATATATTCGTTAGGGCTAGTTTATTTACACCTGATTTTTATAAAAACCAAGCTTAATTTCTCGATTTTTTTTAAATAGCAACCCATCTTTGTAATATTATAATAACATAATTTATTTAAAAAACATCTAGAAATTACATGTATGATATTTCTTGTTAATTTCTACTTATTTAATGAGTAATTATTAATACAACCCTAGATAGGAAATGAAAAATTTTATTATAATAATACAAAGATGGGTTGCCACTTGAAAAAATCTAGAAATTCCGCGTTACTCTGTTAAATAGCAGTTTCTAAACAAAAACGCTGTACGTATATACATGTTTTCCGAACCAGTTCACTCTAAAAAATGAGTTCGCCAAGCTAATTTTTTCTTGTTAGATAGACTTTAGTTTACCTAACAATAACCTTTAGTTTCACAATCGAATTTTAGCTATTACTTGGTTAGTTTAAACAAAATTCTTTAGTTTTGGACACTAAATATTATTCTTAACCGTATTATAGTATTGGCAAACAAATCGGCATATTGCAATCAACAAATTAGCTAACGTAGGTCTCACAAGTTTAAATATTTATCTTAACCAAATACACCAGGACTACCCAAAGATGACGCTAAAAGCTATATACAACCCTTCAAGATTGATAAAATTGTAATTTTTAGTAACAAGACTATCGTTTAGAAGGTATAGATACTTACTCTGTACGGACGAGAACGAAAGAGTTCGAAACAAGTCTGCAGGTGGCAGGCATGATACAACTATACAAGGTATGATATCAACAGGGTGCGCAGTGGACCGTGACGTCACACAGAGAGGAATTTTTAAATTGAATTATACGCCAAAGTGTAGTTTACTTTATTAAAAAGCAATTTTATATGAAAGTTTTAATAAATTTATTTCAAATCATATTAGTCTTAGAATTTCTACTGTGACTTAAATCTTGAAACATACATTTTAGATTGATTACTGTGATCATGAAAAATTTAGGTTATTGTTGTTTTCATTTTTCTTTTTCTAGAAAGTCTTGCATCGTGTAATTTTGTATTTAGTTCTCTGATACGAAAATACATCCTACATCTAAAAAATAACATTTTTGCTTATTGGAACATAATACGGAACTTAAACAAGGGAGAATATCGCAATATGGCTGTTTTTAGTCACAAGTGATGTCACGAAAACCTGCGCGGTATCATATCTTCTTGTAGTTGTATCATGGGTGGCAGGTGCTTGCATCCTACCAATAATAAAGTCTTCACTTCTTGGTGGTGCAATCTTATTTGTGTTTTGATGTCTAGTGTTGACAAAATATGACCTTATATTATTTTTTGTGCATTTTCCAAACAAATTAGTACCGACAACAAGCATGTCAGTTAGTTTATTAAGGACAAAAGTGACTAGTAACTAATGCCGGAATCGTCTTAGAAATAAAATGTAGTCTTCGTTACTAAGTTTCCTCTAGAGACCATTTTAACTAACTTTTCTTGTCGCGGAAACTAAGATCTTGGTATGGTACACTAGGTCAGTCTTAAAAGTGTTGATTTTATTATAAAATGAAATGAACCATTTTTACCACTTAGGCACCTTATTTTACCAAAGTTATGGATATTTTAAAAACAAAGAAAACGTTTTTTACTCGCTCAATTTCAAAGCAAATGATCATGTATGTATGCATCGAAGAAAAATGGCGGGTTTTCATTTAAAGTCTAAAGTTGACTTTACTTCTAGTTAAAGTTTCGAAAGTTTTAATTGGCTAAAAAATGACAATTTACACACTTTTTCACTCTTTAAATGTTGAACTCCTAAAATTTTCAAATCGTGGACTTAAATATGGACATTATTGGCCATTTGTCTCCCGATATATTATTTAAACCTGAAGTTTTAAATATATACAGGGTGTCCCGAAATTAGGTAACAATATTTTAAGGGGATAAAGTACATCCAAAAATAGGACTAAAATCCTCTATTAATATACCTTCATAAACGCTTCGTTATGGGGCTAGAGCCCCCCGAATGGAAGCTATGATAAGCGGTTTTTTCACAATATCTCAGAAACTGATTGAAGTATCAAAACAAAATTTGATACATGTTTTACCCATGACAAGACGCAATAAACTGTTTGTTTAGCTTAGGTGTATTTCTTCCAGTGGCGTCCCACTGGGTAGGTAGTGAGGAGAATATTGCCCTAACTTTTTTATTTGTAGGATTTTTTAACGCCAGGTGCAATTTTTAAAAGCACTGAAGTCTTCTTTTGAAAAAAGATACTCTTGCTTTATTTTGATAGGATTTACCATTTTTCAGTAAAATCGATTTAAAAATTTTCGGTTTTTTACAAGCCGTTCAAAAGGCTAAGGTGTTTTTTGCATATCTTGATATTAAAACATGAAATTTATTAGAAGTTCTACTAGCGACAAGGCATATTTATTAAAAGATGTAACATTAAAATATGTTTTCAGTGGTGTCGCACGGATTGGAGCCTAAAGTAAATATTACTATTTTTTTATTTGAGGGGCTTTCCTTTTATACCATTTTCAAATTCTCCGTGCCTCACAAAACATAACACGCAGGTCTAGATTTTGCATCCAAAAAAATGGAATCATTTCAAACATTTACTTAAGAATTAGTTTCCCGTGTGGTTTTACAATTAAATTTGATTTGCAATTTGTTATTCTTTTTTGTTTTATTTTAAGTCTCTTATACAAATAAATATTTAAAAAACAAGGTCTAAAAATCTGTTCAAAACCTTATACTCTGTCAAATTACAATAATGGAAGGTTTTATTAACAAAAAATTTAAAAATTTAAAAAAATTACATTAAAAGTATGAAAGGCCCTCAAATTAAAAAAAAATTTTAATATTTACTTTATCCACCCCGTGCGACACCACCGGAAAAATATTTTAATGTTACATCCTTTAATAAATATGCCTTGTCGCTAGTAGAACTTCTAATACATTTTATGTTTTAATATCAAGTGTTTGCTGAGATATGCAAAAAAACACCTTAGCTTGTAAAAACCGAAAATTTTTAAATCGATTTTACTGAAAAATGGTGAATCCTACCGAAATGAAGCAAGAGTATCTTTTTTCAATAGAAGACTTTAGTGCTTTTAAAAATTGCACCTGGCGTTAAAAAATCCTACAAATAAAAAAGTTAGGGCAATATTCTCCTCACTATCTGCCCAGTGGGACGCCACTGGAAGAAATACACCTAAGCTGCTAAACAAACCGTTTATTGCGTCTTGTCATGGGTAAAACATGTATCAAATTTTGTTTTGATACTTCAATCAGTTTCTGAGATATTGTGAGAAAACCGCTTATCATAGCTTCCATTCGGGGGGCTCTAGCCCCATAACGAAGCGTTTTTGAAGGTATATTAATAGAGGATTTTAGTCCTATTTTTGGATGTACTTTATCTCCTTAAAATATTGTCACCTAATTTCGGGACACCCTGTATATTTTAGGATTTTATTTACCAGATTCGATACAGCTGTTGACAACAAATGTTGTGTCTCGTCCCATATACTTAGGTATTTAAGCATAATCTTCTTTTACTGCTTTCAGTATTTTTAAGGTCATAATCATTCTTCTGTTCAATATTTTATTTTGGCTCTTTCAACCCACTAGAAGAGGTCAATTATGTCTGATTACCTTCATATCAGGGGATAAATAAAGAAGTCTTTAAGAATAAAATAAATTATAACTTTTTAATATGGTTCTTAAATCTATCCGTGCAAACAAATTCGGATCTAGTAGACAAAAGTCTCTACACACTCTTAAAAATTACATCACCTAACTGAAGTCAAAGATTTATCGTGTAAAATTCCATTATATCATTAAAAAAATTACCAGTTTTCTGTCTAACAGCAATATTTTAAGTCTCAATACATGCTACTTTTTTATCACATATCACTCACACATTAGAGTTTCTTTCAAACTTTATATACAACTTATAAAGAAGCGTCCTCTTTTAATTATCATTAATTTGATATTCCTAGATCCACACTGTCATTTATATAAACTTATTTTTTTCTTTAGATTTTACACAACGCCCTTTATAACATATTTCCGTTTCATGAGATATTTCAGTGGATGTAGAAGTTTTTACAGCTTTCATTTGCCAAGGTTCTACTTCATAAGGTTTTGTGGCAGACTTTTCTTCCGTAGTTGTTAGGATTTTTTCAGTTGTCTCCACCCTATCTCTGCTATTTTCATTTTTTTCAATTATTTTTTCCTTAGATGAAACAACTGACTCTTCAGTTATTTCATCGGGAAAAACTGGATTCACTATAGTCGTACCGGGTATATCTTTGTTCGAATTTCCAGTTGTAGTAAGGGTGGTTTCATTTTTCTTACTTTCTGGCTTGTTGAATATACCAAACATTTCATAAATTGTGTCAAAAATATTTTCCTGAGTTTTTAAAGTTGAAGGTGTTGTTGTCAATAAATCATCTATATTTATATTGGTTACGTAATCAGTACTAAGAGAATCATCACTTACTGCAGTAACAACTTCTTCCACATCTTGTATTGAATCAACACTTCTATTTTCAGGATTTTGACTGTTATCTATTTGCTGTTTTAAACTTTTATCAATAGAAGCTTCTTTACCATAGGAATTGCTACCACTATTAAATCTTTCGTTACTTGATTTACTTTTAATAGAAGGATCAACTTTTTCAATAGAACTAAACACATTTAAAACGCTCTGATAATTCTGCGATTCTGACACTTCTAAAGGATCTAATGGACGCTGCCTAATAAGTTTCCATGAACCTCTTTTCCTACCCCTCTTTTGAGTCGTTGATGGTTTTCCAGTAGGTTCTAAGGTGGTTAGAATTTCTTCTGTTGGAGAGGTCTCTATTTTCTCTAATTCCTTCATAACACTGTCCACTTCAGAGTTAGTAAAGTGTGTATAAAATTCATTATTATATTCCGTCGTTTGCGCAAAGGGTAATGCCTGTGGTTCATCGGTAGTAACGATGTCTTCTAATACCTCTGTTGGGATTATTTCTTCGGGACTCGCGAAAGAAGGTTTATCTTCAACAGGTAACCCATTCGGATCTGAATATCCATCAGGTTTAGCTACAAACTTAGGTCTATAGATCGATGGATGGGGCGATTGATCATAAATATCCTCATCTAGAGGATCAATTGTAATTTTAAATCCTGGAGTGGTGGGTGCAGGCGATGAACCGTCCAACTGCTGCAAAAAATTTACTGGATAATTCTGATTAGCAACATCTTCATCTTCGCTTTCCCGCTTTTCTTGTGGTTTATAGTGCGACGAGCCCCTCACTTTACCTCTAGAATTACCAGCCCTTCTTGTTACTTGTTCAGAACTTTTTGAACTATTTACATCATCATCTGACTCTCTGTACGTACTACTAGTTTTGCGAGTTGGTGCTCTAGTTCTGGCTCTAATTCTTGGTCTAGGAGTCTCAGCACTGTCCAACTCGTCGGATGGAGAAAGAGTTGTTTTGCGCGGACTGTATTTCGGTCTTATTTCGCCAACAAAATGTACAGGCTCTTCGTTTCTTAAGCTGGTTTGAATGGAATTTTGTGCCTGTATATTTCTTTGAAAGGATGGTTGTCTAATAAAACCATAACTTTCTTGTTCTTCGACTTCTGGGGTGGTAGTTCTAAGAGGAGAGCTAGTTGAGATTCTTGTTACTGGCCTCGCTGTAGCTTTAGTTGTGATGGAAATTCTGGATCGTCCTCTTGTTCGTCCTCTAGCTTTAGTGGTGGGCACTTGTGTTGTTGTAGGTTTGTTATTATTGAGAACACCACCTGATCTAATATTGGCATTGTTATATCTTACAAAATGTTCAACCTCGGTTGGTTTTGTAATAACATCAGAGTCACGTTGGATTTCTTCCGGCATCACATGAGTAACTTGAACATCTAATACAGGAGTGGGTCGAAGTCTAGTGTTTTCATATTGTAAAACATATTGTTGTCTTTCCGTTGTACTTTGTGATGGTAAACTATACAGTTGATGATATTCTTTTACTTTAGTTTCTGGATTGAGATTTGGATTAATTGTTATAATCTGTTGTTCATCAATAGCATGTTCAAATTGCATGTAAGACTGAGGAGGTTCACCATTATTTAGTACTTGAAAACCACCTTCAAGTTGAGGTTGGTTAAATTTATTAACGTCGTTTTCAGTTGTTGATATTCTGTCGGATATTTCATTATGTGTTGGACGACCTCTGGTTCTAAAGTTTTGTTTAGTATTTGAACTGCTTCTTTCAGTATCTTCTTTAGATGAATAGTCAGTACTTGTCACGATTCTTTCAGTAGATGTCCTAGAAACAGGTCTCCTTCTACCAGATGTTCTCTTTGGAGCTGATGTTACAGTAGCGGAAGTTGTTGGTGGTCTAGCACGTCCTCTGCCTCTAGTTCTAGTCGCTCGAGTAGTGGTTGTGGTTTCTGCTTCTGTACTTGATGGTAAGTCTAGAATTGCCTCAGTTGAAGATATAGATCCTTCACTGTTGGATATCGTTGGTTGTTGTTTTGTTGATGGTGCTAATAAGTTTGGTACCAATAAGGATCTGACGGCCTGATCCTGTAGACTTAGGTACGTTTGATCAAAGTTTGGCTGATATAGATTTTCAAGAAATCCGGTAGGATCATTCACTGACTGTTGATTAGGCTTATGTTCCTCCAGCACTTGATCGGGTATTTCAGATGATGGACGTCGTTGAATTTCAGACTGAATTTCTTGTGTCGGCACAGGTTCGTTATTAACGCTTATATCATATTCTTGATATTTTGGTCTCTTTTGAGGCCGAAGTTGTTGATTTGGTTCCCTATTTTCATAACTTACTACTTCAGGGCTAAATCTATGACTATGTGTTGCTCTATTTTGATCTTGAGATGGCCTGATGGTTTCCGAAATATCTGAATTAATATTTTCGTTCCTCTGGACGTTTTCGTATAATATTCTTGTTTGGTCTTTAGTATTTTTTGAAATGTCAAAATCAAAAGCTGTACTATCATAAGTTTGTGGTTGTCCTAAACTATACACAGAAGCAGGAATATTCTCAATATCTGTATTTTTTTGTGAATAAGTTTTTGGTTGTTGCTGCTGCTGCACAGTTTGAAGTTCTTGGGAATCTGTATTTATCGATTTTGTTCTTGGAGTTTCTAGTTTATCAACTTGCAATTGTATATTATCTGAATGCAAAATTTGTTGATTGTTGTTTGTCAGTTCGATTTGTGGCAATCTTTGTTCAATACCATCATCCCGTGATGGTTGTGAAAAACTATATTCAGCATTAGCTTGGGGTCGTCTAACTTCATAACTTTCATTAGGTAAATACGCATTTCTGTTTAATGGCGTAGAAGATCTTCTCGGTGAATCAGTTTCAACTTCAGCAGATAATCTTTCATATCCTTCTGTGGATGAACTTCTAGTAGGATCTTTAGCTACAAACTCTTCCAGGATAGTGTATCTATCATTTTCTATCGGTACAGGAGTTGTACTTGTTGTGGTAGTGACAGTTCTGGGCGTACTACCTCGTCCTCTTCCCCTTACTCTGCCCCTAGAAACTGTTTTCTCAGTAGTCGGGTCAGTCTCATACGTTTGTCTACCGCGCAATACGGGAGCACGCGTACTAGATACTGTTTGGCTATCTTCATATTCATTTCTACTTGTAGGTCTTCTTGTAGTGGAATGTTTCACTTTTTTGTGAGGTTGATCAAATTGATTATTAATTTGATGCAATTCGAATTCATTTATAGCCAATTCCAGAGGATTAACATTTGGCAGTTGTAGCTTTTCGTCAGAATATTCCTGTGGTCGAACTGTGCTGGGATCTTGCCTTGTATTTTCGTGAGAAGCGTATCTATTTTCTGGGTGCTGTGGCCTATAAATATCTAAGCTTGGAGCACTATCTTGGTATGTTTGTTGATTGTTTTGTTGTGAGTAATATATATCAGGCTGCGGTTGAGCATACTGGGATTCAAAGATATCTCTTACTGGAGGAACGAGAGGAGATTCAGTTTCTGGCGGGGCAGAAGTAGTTTGATATCTAATTCTTCCTTGACCAGCAGTGTCATAATTACTTAGATAGTTTTGTATAGGTCTAGAAGATGTTGGTGGATCAAGAGGACTATAACCAGTAGTGCTATACGTAAAAGGATTATGTTGATTTTGGGATAATAAAATAGGTTCTGGTGTAGTTGATGTTTCCGGTACCGACACTACTACAGATCCAACATGTGGAGAAGGAAGAGGTATTTTGGCATAACCTGGCGGAGTCTTGTAACTTACTGGAGCTACAAAGAATGGTAGTTGGTCAATTTTTCTTTCAATTCTGTTACCATTTATATTATTTAAGTATGGCAGTGGAAACTTGGTATATCCTTCAGGTGAATCTAAGTTCGATGGTCCTACAAAAATTTTTGGTGAATCGGATGTTACAGTATCTTGAACGGAGATACTTTTAGCATTTTTTAAAATATTTAAAACATCTGCGATTTCAGCCTTTCTTTGCGATTCCATAAATACAGCGAGGGGTGGTTGATGGGGCTTACGACTGGGCTTTGGCGTTGTAGTAAATACCTCCTGCTTCAGGGGGTTAATATCATCTTGCAGTTGTTGCTGTAGCTTATGAGCTTCTAGGGCTTGCTGAAGAAAATCTTGCTGAATGCTTTCTAACCTAAGTTGCTTGTTTTCTGACAGGTCCTGTGTCGAAACAAGTTTTTCTTGCCTTTGAGCATCTACTGAATGGTGAATAAATTCTGGTTGCTGTTGTTGTTGAAAATATGGAGAATTATAAACTAGTGCCTCCTGTCTGGGCTGATCTGAGGGTCTAAAACTAGGAACTTGACTTGCTTGGGGAGATAATAAGGGTTGGTTTTGAATACTAGCTTGTTGATAAATATTGTTAACATTTTGAGTTGCTGGTTGGGGTTGGTTTTGAATACCAACTTGCTGATAAATATTGTTAACATTTTGAGTTGCTGGTTGGCTATTCTTTAGGTTCTCTACTGGAACATATACTAGTTGTACAGTATCTTCTTCTACTGCAGGTTTTGGAGCAATTGTGGGCTTGTGTGTGAAGGTACGACTTTGTTGTGGTTCATTTAATGGTACCTTTTGTTGTATATTTGGACTATTGTTATTGATAGCTTGATAAAATTCATTATTGAGAGAAGCCGGATTTAAGGATTGATAAAAACTAGCATTAAAAGGTAATTGGTATTGCTCATACAGATTTGGGGCATTTGGTGCTGGTACCTGAGGATTTATATTTGGTATAGCCACATAACTATTTTTAAGAGGCCTTTGATTAGGAGCCTGCTGAACCGGCACGGAATAACTTTGTTGAGTCTGCTGAGTAACTGGTTTTGAAGATCGTGGAGGAGAAGCTAGTTCAAATACAAATGGCGCCATATTTTGACCATTATAATAATTTATTTCAGGTTGAGTTTTTGATGGCGGTGGTGGCGGCGTCTCGAATTTGTAATCTGATGGATGCTTTAACTTTCTTGGTCTGGGATGTTCCACACCCTTCTTATCTGAAGATTCTCTTAAAAATTGCTGAACTTGATTTGGTCGTCGTTTCCTGTATTCATATTCTTCATCTGGGAAGAATTTTTGAGCAGGTGCATCTAAACTAAGTACCCGATCACTGGCGGTTTGTTCCACGTCATTGGGTGTGGTAGCTTTGAGTGCTGTTGGTGTCACCGGTATCCAGTCGCTGGTGTCGTATGATCGTCCATTTTGCAGTTTTACTTCTACTACCAGTAAAAGTGTGCATATAGTAAAAAGGATCCATTTTTTCTCTCGTGGAATCTAAAAAAAAACAAAATTAGTACATTCAAGGGCAAAAGATATAATACGTGAATTTATCAATGGAATGTAGTAATAAAAAGTATTTTGTGATACTAAACATTGTTTTTATATTTTGCAAAATGTCTTTTAAAAAACTCAATCACTTATTCCTTAAATCAAAATAAGCCAATTTAGGTAAACTTATTAAAATTACAATTTTTAAAAAGTTTTAAAATGGTTATACGATTTTGCTAAAATTTGATACGTTGACATAATCATCCAAATGGTAACTTAACCGGGATGAAGGCGAGGAAACACAAAAAAATAGTCAAATAAGTTATTTTTTAGAAACTATTACGTTTTTTTATAAATGTATTTTTTTTTTAATAAGTAAGCGTCGATATTTTATCATTTTTTTTTATCATTTATTAACAAATTATAAAGTTATTAACATATACAATTGTAAGAACTATTTAAGGTTTTAACAAAACTTGTTAATGCTTGCACCTAGATGACTAAACATCTGTATGTGCAAAAATGTCGATATTTTGTTTAGATACCGCACCTCTGTCGTTGTCGATCTGCGATATTATTTATCGATATTTCTCAAGCGATATTTAGTGAGTATCGATACATTTGTACCAATATCGATACCTTCCTTGTCGGAATATAAAATAAGAAGGAGCATTTTGTAGTATATTTTATATACAGCGCCTTTTTTTTTTGAACCCAACCCTTTTTTTAAATACGCTTATTTTGTCATTTTTTAAAAACCAACTTTTTAAAAGGATGACGGGCTCTCAGAAAAAAAAAAATTTTCTTCCGAGGGCGCGTCCATATGCCGGACGCACTTAGGCCTGGATTGGCTCATTGTGCCTAATGGGGATTTGTTGTTGTTTGTTTTGGTTTTTGGGGATCGTGTATCGAATTTCGATGTTTTTAGTGTCAATCATTTTCAAGCCTATACTTTATGAAACCATCCATATCCATCCATATCTATTTGATGTCTCAGAACATCCTTAGGGAAGAGTGAGGGAATGGCGGTCACTTAAAGTAGATTATTTTATTTATCTGTTAGTTTTACGCGTAGTAATGAAATAAGTAAATAGAGTAGACGTAGCCTGATCCGTCCATTAGAACATGATTTTTTTGGAATAAAATTAAAAGACCTTAAGGAAGAAGTTAGGACCTGACTAATGACGTGTCATTGACCGGTATCCCCCATCCCCCTTCGGGTCAGTCCGATCAATCATTTTTTAATGTTTTTTAAATGCCAAAAATTACTTTATGATTTTATTTTAAGAAAGGAATAAATCCCAAATTAAATGTATAATAAAATATATACAAGGTGTTACAAATTCGACATACTAGCATTGGAATCTCGGAAACCATAGATAGAGAGAAACGGTTAAATGGGGGCAAAGTTATGCAATTCGGTGCTGATTATAATGCCGCTTTAAAAGTTTTTAAATTCCAAAAACTTTCGATTTTATTCGAAAAAAAAACGAAATTTTGCAAAATCGTTTTTATTTTTTTTGAGCTCATTCGACTAGCTATTTAAAAATAAAGGACACTTTGTCATTGCCACTTTTTCTCCTCTACAAAATGACGTTACTAAACTAAAGATCCACTGTTTCGTCTCCGAGCGGCCATCACCAACTTTACTTTTTTAAATACGGACCTGGATTTTTTTAATAAATTTTTAAACCCTCCTACCCTCAAAATGTAATGGCGATATTACTTTCTTATAATGATGAATTGTTTTTTTAAATTCATATTTTGTACACTTCTTGTCAGTCTGGTCCTGTCAACGAATTACAATATAAATTAAAATGTTTATTTTATTTAAAACATTTATACATAAGTAATTTAATTTATTTTATAAGAATTTTCTAATAATTTTAAATTTACTAATTATAAATCCTAATTTTCTAAATGTTCAAAGAGATTGCCGTTTTGCTCAATAAAACGATCGATTTTTCTTAAAATTTTGGCGACAGCCCTTTCAACCGATCTTCTCCTTATCCTACCAAATGCAACCTTGCAAATAATGCAATATTAAAAAATATGAATTTAAAAAAATAGGCAAGGACAATTCATCATTATGAGAAAGTAATTTCGCCATTACATTTTAAGGGTAGGAGGGTTTAAAAATCGGTTAAAAAAAATCCAGGTCCGTATTTAAAAAAGTAAAGTTGGTGATGGATGGCCGCTCAGAGACGAAACAGCGGATCTTTAGTTTAGTAACGTCATTTTGTAGAGGAGAAAAAGTGGCAACGATAAAGTGTCATTTATTTTTAAATAGCTAGGCAAATGAGTTCAGGAAAAAATAAAAACGATTTTGCAAAATTTCGGTTTTTTTCGAATAAAATCGGAAGTATTCGGAATTTGAAAACTTTTAAAGCGGCATTATAATCAGCACCAAATTGCACAACTTTGCCCCTATTTACCCTTTTCTCTAACTACTATGGTTTCCGAGATTCTAATGCTGGTATGTCGAATTTGTAACACCCTGTATTGATGCTTCTATTAAAATAAATCCGTCATGACTGGTACTGTCCAAAAAGTTACGTTATGTTTCAATTATGGCCATTACAATGGGGTGATCACAGCGAAGCTACGTGCATTCAGCTTTGATCGTTGATTGTTGTTGCACCATGCTAATAAACGGAGTAGGGTTACACAGTGGCCTGAATGAATAAAAATGGGCAAAACCTTCTACTTGCAAAACTTGAAGCATATGCTATATAGTTTATGAATAAAAATGTAAGTAAAAGGTTTTGCTCAAACTTTTATTAGAAGCATGAGCATCTACTCACGTTTAAGTATTTGCTCAACTTGTTATGAATAAAATGTATGCTTTGCTTACTTAGTTGAGCATTTGCTCCAAAATTTTTGCATCTCGTTAGTAGAAGACGCACCTTGCAATAAGCTGGTCATAAAATGGTAGAATTCGTGAATTTACGTGGACAGAAGCAATGTGCAAAGTGCGAAGGGAAGCTAATTGGCGAGATTTTAAATCTCTTTACAGATTTTAAGAAGAAAATGTAAATTGGATGGCAACGTATTTTTTGGGAGAAAATCTTGAAAGAAGAGGAGGCGCTCTTACTTCAAATCATAAAATGAAGGTTTTCTTGCGATATATGGCCAATCCTGGATTTCAGATGGGTGTAGCAGAAGAATTGGGAATCACTCAGTCGACTGTTTCAAAAACAATTTCATTTGTAATGAACAAAATAGTTGAAAAGTCCAATTTATGGATGAAATTTCCGTCAACCCAACCCAAAATAAACGAAGCACAGCAAGCGTGGCAAGAAAAATTTCAGTTTCCAAGTGCTATTGGAGTGATTGATTGCACGCACGTTCAGATTTTGAAACCGAATCAACACGGCGATGAATACATTAACAGAAAAGGATTGGCGACTATAAATGTGCAGGCAACATGTAACTCAGTGGAAATGTTTACTAGTGCTGATGTTAGTTGGCCGGGTTCTGCAAACGACGCAAGAATTTGGGGGAACTGCGATATACGTATAACTATGTGACAGTTTCCTGGTGCAGTACTACTGGGTGATGATGGTTATGGCTTAGAACCGTTGCTAATGACTCCGTTTAGAAACCCTAATAACGCATTGGAAAGAGCTTACAACAGACTGTTTAAGAAATAAAGGGTTATAATTGAAAGGTGTTTTGGCCAACTTAAGCGCAGGTTTCCAATTTTGAAATATATGTGCCGAGTTAAATTAGAAAAAGTTCCATCCGTCATTATTTGTTGTATGGTGCTTCACAATATTGCCAAATACTTGGGAGATGCTGATTTTGAATATAATGCAGAACCAGACGACAATATCATAACGGTGGTAACTACGAAGTAGAAGATGGGCTTCTCTCTACAGCGTGCACGAGAGAGACGGCTTGTAATAGCAAATCTTCCTCATTCCCCTCGTCTGAAGACATTTTAATTACACTTAAATCAAAACACGGCCAAATTAATGCAGACGCAACTCGAGTGTACGTTAATTTTTGCGAGTTTCGACTGGAATGACTAGGCGCACATGCTCGTTTTATTGAAGCAAATGCTCTTGAATATAAGCAAATCATTATTCATATCAACTCGAGTAGATGCTTATACTCCGACCTTTTACTCTAAGCTCTTGCTTGGAGCGTTTGCTTATACTCATGAGCATTTGCTTCCTTTTTATTCATACGGCCCAGTAACATTTAAAGTGACTGGAATTCCCCATGTGACTGGGATTCCTCTATACTCTAAACCGCCCCACTGCGATCTTTTCTACAAGTTGCGATTCGCTGTTTTTCTTTACCCAAATTACAAAGACACTAAGCAAATTATTGAGTTTTTTTCTTATCAATTGAAAGGTGGTATCGATGTGTGTGGGTGTTATTTAAAAAAAAGAATTTGAAGCAAAAGATATAAGCTAGTGAAAACTCTAAAAATAATTATTAAAGTTCATTGTATTGTAAAAAATATTTTTTTTTTTATGAAAAAACTCCTGCACTGTAGGAAAAATCCTTTAAGGCGCTCTGGGAGCGGTGCGAGTGCGAAAAAAGCGATTAACGTTGGTCTTGAAACGTTGACGATTGTATTCATTGGGAAACACGACCTCGGGAAGATCATTCCATAAAGATGACGTTCTCCAGATGAAAGAATTCTTGAACAATGAAGTTCGAGGAGTACTAAGCTGAACAACATATGGATGAGCGGCAGCGGTTCGCCGTGTATTTCTGTTTTGCATTGCTCTAGGTGGAATCAAGTGGGCAATGTCAGTCGAACACCTGCCATGGAAATATCTGTAAAAGAGAGCCAAATCACCAACCTGTCTTCGATGCTCCAGGCTATCGAGGGTCTTGGTCAGCTCGGGGTCGCCGATCAGACGAACGGCTCTCCTTTGAATGGAATCCAGTAGCCGAAGGGTGTGCTTGGGTGCAGAGCTCCAGACATGAGAGCAATATTCTAATGATGGTCGAATCTGGGCTTTGTAGAGTGTCAAAAGTTGATGGGGTGTGTACAACCTTTTGGTGCGGAAAAGTACACCAAGTTTCTGTGCAGCTGCCTTGGCACTTGCGGCAACGTGATCATGCCAAGATATATTACCTTCCAGATTGACCCCCAACAAATTAATAGACGGTGCCAGGGGAATTTTAAATAAAAATACCTTTCTAACACTTTTCATTATTTGAGTCCCAATTTTGGTCGGTTCCTCTTAATAAGTGTCGTCAATATATTAAGAAAAAACTAATATGATCTGTTTTTAAAAAAACCCATCAAAATTGTTGTCAGTTGGTGCCATCGATCGAACATCCGCTATTTAACATACTTAATCTGAAACTTATGGCAGCCTTGATGTGGCAGGATTGTTGATTAACCTTCTTTTAAGAGCAAACCTATTTTACTTTCACTGCAAACCGAGTTGCAGAATAATCAAGAATTAATATCTTGCTTTTTAAATAAATGTAATCAACGGGCCAATGCAGTTTAAACGGCAGGCACGAGCCAGTGGCCAGTAGGGAAGAAAATCAAAATACATTATGGCATTCTTTTCAAAAATGTTGTATAACTTTTTGTTTATTTGGGCACTTGGCTTATACTAAGGTAATCTAACAACACAACAACAAGAGTGGATATGATGTCTATATCACACGAGAAAGTAAATTTCGAGTACGATAGAGACAATCCAATCGAGTTGATCAGTATATTTTTTCTACGACCATATGCTAAAAAATGTAAAAAAAAGTTTATAGGTTGCCGGGCTCGAACTCACGACCATTGGATCTATAGTAAAACGCTCTAACGTCTGAACTATTGAAGCGTTTAGTTGATTATCGTAAAACCAACTGAATAATGATGCTATACGAAATTAATTTTCTATGCACATTCAGCAGGTTGCATTATTGATAAATCTGTTATAAATAAGTATACATTTTTTTTATATTGAACAAATGAATAACATATTGTACCATATACTTTTAAATTACATAATTTAGTGTCTTGAAAAAGAAGGCGGAGCCTTAGTAAAAATAATATACTGTGATTGGTCAGTACTTTTAAGAACAACAATGCTTCTCTGTAATTGACTACTGTGATTGGTCAGTTTCATTACCTATCTAGGATTGTTATGAAATTTTGCCGCACAGTTAACTGGAATAGCCTACTTTATCGTTTTTGGTTCATATAATAAGTAGGTATATAGGAAACCAATGCTGCTTGAAATTTCATGTCCGTAACCAAATGTACGTACATACATAAATTTATCTTTATTTTTAAGTTGGCATTTGGCTAATTAGCCATACAGCCAGTCACAAAGTAAAGAAAGAGAAGAAACTTAAAAAAAAATAATTAAATAGGGATACACCACTGGGGCCTATCAGGGCGACTTTCTTTTTAGATATACAAGGAATGAAGACCACTAAAAAAGGCAAAAACAAATAGGGAAAGACTAGAGAAGGTAGGACTTACAGTTTTAAATTGGTTTTGTATAAGTAGCTTACCAGTACATTATAAATTTTTATATTTTCCAGGGATAAGAGATTTAAGATATTAAATGGGCACTCGACTTTACATACTTGAATCAATGTGCTTTTACCCAAATAAATGTTATATGCTTTTTTTTGCAAAGTGAGATGACGTAATAATTTTCGAATGTGCCATAATATAGGATTAATTTTGTAGGACCCAAGTTGCATATTATTTAACGCTTTTAGAACAGACATAGAATCAGACAGAATAGCAAAATATTGATTGTCGTATTTGAGTGCAAAATTAAGTGCTTTACAAATAGCTAGGGTCTCTGTAGTAAAAATACTACAGCTTTTTTCAACTCTAAACTTACATTCATTGTTGAGTTGAGGTATATATATATGGCTGCACCGTTACGTACTTCTATTTTAGACCTATCGATATTTATAAAAACACATTCTTTATATTCCGTTAGTTCTGCCTTTAAAATATGAATATTAAGTATTTTGTTATCAGTAAAGGAAGGAATTCTCAACGCAACTACCTGAAAACCACTATGGTATTCATAATCTGTTATACACAACGGAGCAACTTGATTTAGGATTTCATTAGAGTTTCTAAATGCCTCACATAAAGGGGGGGGGGGGGGGTAGTTTTTATTATGCCAGTAAGCATATGTTAGTTAAATCAAAAGTATTTAGTCTGGAAATTGTATGTCGTAAATTAGCTTAAAAAAATCTGTGTTTGATTAGAAATTTGACACTGAGAGCCTCTTTACGTAAGCACAATGGAGGCTCCAAAGCTTCGACTAATATGGCATCTACAGGTGATGATCTCATTGTTCCTAAACAAACTCTAAGGGCTTTATATTGTACACGATCAACTTTCTGTAAATGAGTTTTGCAGGCAGAACCATACAAAATACTACCATAGTCAAAAATAGATCTAATATATGATTTATAGAAAATCAGTTTGAATATCACATCCCAAGTTCTCATAATGGACCGCAGAAAATTTATTCCCTTTTCACGCTTATTTGTGAGATAGTCAACATGCTTTTTCCAGCTTAACTTCTTATCTAACACTATGCCTAATGCCTAATGCCTAAAACTTCGTCACACAAAATTTGTCTTATCACAACCATAAGAATTGCAACAGCACAAAAGACCTTAATCGGACCCACCTCAATACGAGTCCCCCTCCCCCTCTGGAACTATGCCCTTGATACCTATAGCGATGCTCGTATTAGTTTATTATAATTTATTAGATTATCGATTATAAAATTTAGGTCAAGGTCAGTTCTTCGTCTGTCAAATTCTGTTTCCAGTTTCAGATGATATCATATTATTATGGATAACCAAAAATCTCATCTAAGTTTTGAAAAGATCGTTTCTTGTTACCAATTGGGAATTTGGTCAGCAGTATGACGGTCTAAATTTTAAACCCAATATAAAATTGAGAAATTGGTCAACATTGTTTCGGAGCTCTTTTGTTCCTCTGGATTTATAAAACAAATTTTTAATACAAGTCATTCTATTATTGATAATGCATATTAACAAAAAGACGGTAGTTTTTCTTTGTCGGCCGATTTTTCGCGTACCTGTTGATTTTACGAAAAACATGCATCAGTTACCTTTTGTAGAACAGTATTCGACGAAGAAGTTGTATTATACTAACTATTTATACAGGGTGCAACAAATTCGTGTGCGTACGAGGGGATTTCGAAAATGATAAGAGATACGAAGATGGTGGAATTGAGGCAAAGTTGGGTATTTTGGGTCTTTATAATTTGGTAAAAGAAAATTGTAAATATTCCGATCATCCGAAATTGTTAGTTTTAATTTTTAATTTTTTGCGTCCTTATTTTCGATTAAAAAAAAAACACTTTTTCATAGCTGTTTTTTAATGTTCTACAAGTTGATGTTTTTTTATATCGATGTTACCAACTTTCAAGTCCATTATTTTAACTACGGACCTGGAATTTTAAATACGGGTTTAGCTACTACTAAATTTTAGATATTTAACACAATTTAAAGTTTTTTGAAATTTTAACATTTTGTCATCTAATAACGCACTGTTTCAAATTATTTTTTTTATATCATTACGGTCCTGAACAATAGGGGCCAAACTAAAAACGATTTGTAATTAGAAGAATTCGTCTATATTTACCCAAAGAGACCTAATATTTGACATTTTGTAAGAACAAGGACCCAAGGTCTCGACCTTCTTCTTCTGTAAATTGTATATGTATGTATATTATTTTTATTCGATACATCAATTTTCTTAGTAGGCCATGTATAAATTTGGGATCATTTGTCAGGTTTTGTTGTGGTTACATAAAAAACTTTGATTTTATTTTATATAGTGCGTAAATACTATAAAATAAAAAAAATTTCAAATAAACTATTTTGAAGCATCAGAATAAAAAAGCTTAAAAAAAGAAATTGAAAAGCCAAATAAAGATTTTTTCTACTACCTTACTAGAAAACGTCATCTTCGACCCCGAAATAAGGGAGAAAAATGGTATTTTTCCTCCCTCTAAGTTTCTCCAGGACTTCTAATAAGCAAGAGGTTTTCTTTTGTTGTTCTTATAAGTATACATGTATTATATTTTTTAGGGCAAAATTAAAAAAAAAATTTACTGAGTGTCCTACCCCGATGGATCACTATCGATTTATGAATAACCTTATATATAAGAATTTTCTAAAAATTCGGTGGATACTAACTCATTTTTTATAAATGAAACTGCCTGTATATTTTTACATATTTGAATTTTCTGAGAAATTCCGATTCTTTTTCATATTATGACTATATTGAATTGTTTTTCAAATTGAAAATCGACTTTTTTTAAAATTTTTTGGCGCTATGTAGAATTGAGACTGTTAAACTATATGTAAAAAAACTATGTATTTACCCCAAGAGGAATATGCGTTTCCTCCCTAGGATATTAATGTCCGACGTGAAGCGGGAGTAGAACACTATTTCCCTCCCTACGTATGTAAATAGCTATTAGAAATTATGGGTTTCAAGATATAAAATAACATATTTGACTAAACTATTTATTTACCTCAAGAGGAATATACGTTATCTTCCTCAGATATTAATGCCCTCCGCTTGGCGTCGGACATTAGACTATCCGCGGGAGGAAAAATACGATTTTTCTCTCTTGGTATGTAAGACAACAATGCGTTTCCTCCCTTGGATATTGATGCCCGACGCGAAGCGGGAGTAGAGCACTATTTCCCTCCCTTCGTATGTAAATAGCTTTTTCACAGAAATTATGGGTTTCAAGATATAAAATAACATATTTGACTAAACTATTTATTTACCTCAAGAGGAATATACGTTATCTTCCTCAGATATTAATGCCCTCCGCTTGGCGTCGGACATTAGACTATCCGCAGGAGGAAAAATACAATTTTTCTTTCTTGGTATGTAAGGCAAAAATGCGTTTTCTCCCTTGGATATTGATGCCCGACGCGAAGCGGGAGTAGAGCACTATTTGACTAGGGTTGCCAACTCTCCGGGTTTCACCCGGAGACTCCGGGTGTTGATATGGGGTCTCCGGGCTCCGGTTTACTAGATACATTCTCCGGGTTAAACCACATTCACGAAAAATGAAAATAAATTAATTTATATTTATATACATATGCTAGGAAAAAGTTAAACTCTTGGCAACGCGGCGTAACAACAAGAATCCCTTAAAGAGTGTTTTGTTTTTTTAGACATTGAATATCAAAAAATGATAAGGCACGTTACCACAAGATGGCTTTCATTATATGCTGCTCTTGAACGTTTAATACGATCTTGGCCAGCAGTAAAAAAATATTTTTTAGAATTAGGTGAGGAAAACTGCCATAAAAATATATGGCGTTTTTTTAAAAGTCAAGACAGTAAAGTAGAAGATGATTTCAAAATGCAGATATCCCTCAATTGTTCAAAATTGTAAGCAACATTCTGTCAATTCCTATAAGCAACGCTTATCCAGAAAGGATATTCTCATTAATGCTTAATCTGTGGACTGATGAACGTAATCGAATGAGAGTAGCTTTGGTAAAGGCAGAATTATGCACTAAAGTAAATTTTAATATGACCTGTCACGAATTTGCTCAATATTTAGGGAAAGGCGAACAAAAGCCTTTATTAATAGCATGCCAAAAGAATACCAAATATAGCTTTATATTTAAAAATACTTAAAAAAGTTGGAGTTATGAATACAGCAATGGAATGATATTTGAAACATGAAAATAAAATACACCTACTGAGTGCTTTTCGTTTTTTTTTTTTAAATCTCCGGGTCAACTGATCTTTAAAGTTGGCAACCCTAACTATTTCCCTCCCTTCGTATGTAAATAGCTTTTTCACCGAAATTATGGGGTTCAAGATATAAAATAACATATTTTACAAGTATATTTTTGGACACACTGTCTAGCTATAATATATTATAATGAATTCGAATTTCAATTTCATTTTCGAATTTTTATTTTATTTCATTTACAAGAATGCGATATGTTCGTGTTAGATTTAATAATCAAATAACAATTAATGTAGTTAATTTGCAATTAATTTAAAGTTATTATTATAAACAACACACAAAAAGAAAAGTGTTCTTCTTAGGCATAGAAGCATGGCAATAAAAAGCCTAAGGCCGTGTTAAAGGAAAGTTTGTACGAAAAAGTAAGAATTTATTTTTATGTCTGATAAGCAAAAACAATGTTTTCACTCAATTAAGTAACTGTTTGACAAATTTTTAAATTTTTGAAATTATTATTATATTATTTTTTAGGTAATATGCTATAACGATTGACAAAATATGTATCCTGAAGATATAGAACAATAACACTGGACCACAAATTTTAGTTTATTTGTTGTATCTTGTATAAAAATGCATTTTATTTGTTAATTTTGGGGCGATGAATACAAAAATCACATTGAAATTAAAAACTAAGTTGCAGCTGTTAAAAGTAATCCTGTTTTTGCTATTTAATGTAAATAATTTTTTTTTTTTTATTAAAACTCTTTATTCATTGTAATAATACAAAGTATTACAGTAAACTTAATCTAATTATCAGGTACATGGTAATGTAAATTGTGCTTAACTAAGTAGTAAATAATCTTATAGTATATAATATTACCTTATAAATCTAAAAACAGTATATCTTCTTGGAATAGTTAGTAATAGCTTTATTCCTAATTAAACTTAATCTAATTAGTCTTATGGTATCTTTATACATGTCTATGTCTTCATATTTTATAAGATTATTATAACACAATGATCCCATAAAAAACAGCCAAACATTCCTATCTTTTTTATCTATAGGACTATTTTGTATAATCTGATATAAATTCATATCATCTATATTTATATTAAATTGTTTCTGAGCAATATCCTTAACCCACAACCACACTGTTTTATTACTCTGACATTCTTTTAGCCTATGGGTAATATTGTCAATTTTTTGACATTTGGTACACAGACCTGAATCTGCAAGACCATGCCTATTAAGTTTTTCTCCAAGAGGAAAGGTTTCATTAATTGCTTTATACATAGCCGTTCTCCATTGACTTGATAATTTAACATTTCCTAGAATAGACCAGATTTTCGTCCAGTTATACAGGGGATATTTTTCTTCAATCTTGGGTGATTTATTAATTATAATCATACTCTCCTTATATATATTTTTAGCCGATATTAATTCATTATTTGTAACTGAAATATTAAATTCATTGCGCATGCGATGGATGATTTTTTTAACCAGAATAGGTCCTATTTCGTCAGGGTTGTTAATCAGGGAATTTAAAGAAGATTTATAAGTAATTTTGTTTGGAACTTGCGACCAGGAAGACACTAACATTTTAAAAAATAGACTTGCGGCCTTTATTTCTACATTTACGAGTCCTACCCCTCCTTTATCAACCCTTAAGCATAGTTGTTCCCTTGCCACTCTATAGAAGCTTCCCTGCCACAGAAATTTCCCTGTCAGTTGAACAATTTTTTGACTTAACGCATGTGGCAACGGTAAAACTTGCGCAATGTACCAAACCTTGGAGAGCACAAATGTATTTAGGTACCCCACTTTATTTATTAAATCTAGATTTCTCATATAATTAAGTATAAGTGTCACTTGGATATTTTTAGTAATGAGGTCCCAATTTTTCTTGACCATATTATTAAAATTTTTTGTCACCGTCATTCCTAATACCTTAATTTCCTCTTTATAGTTAAGATCAAAATTGTGTCTTTCTTGTACCCATCTACCCAAGGGTAGACATTCTGTTTTTCTAGAATTTAATTTAGCACCTGACCCGGCTTCGAAAATAGTTATTATCTTATTTACTATATCAATTTCCTTTTCGCTATTTAATAGCAGACATATATCGTCAGCGTAAGCTGCTGCTTTGTAAATATTATTATTAAACCTGATGCCCTCCAAAGAGAAGTCAGCAAGCCTTAATAATGGTTCAATAGCAATACTAAACAAAATCATGGATACCGGACATCCCTGACGAATTGACTTTTTAATGGGAAAACTGTCACTTAAATAACCATTTACTATGAGTTTGGAGGTAGCGCTTGCATATACTCGTTTAAAAGTTCCTATTATTTTATCTGAAAACCCCATTTTTCCCATAACCAGCCATAAGTATTCATGATTAATATTATCAAAGGCGGAATTAAAGTCCAAAGATAAGATGGCTCCTTTTCTTTCTTTATTATTTTCAAAATGCAGTATGGTGTCTCTGATTAATAAAATGTTATTAAAAATAGATCTATCCACACCACAATTCTGTTCTTTACCGACTATATTATCAAGCAAGGCCTTGAGACGGTTAGCTAAAATTTTCATAAATATTTTATAATCTGTGTTTAGCAAGGCTATTGGTCTATATTGTTCAATATTTAACCTGTCCTTATTTTTCGGAATTAGCGTGATAATTGCTTCAGAAAAATCTTGGGGGGGAGAAACTTGATTCAGAAATGAAGTAAATATTTTAGCCAAAATATCGCCAATCTCATCTATAAATAGCATGTAAAATTCATAAGATAGACCGTCTAAACCGGGCGTTTTTTTATGTTTAGCATATTTCAGTACCTCCTTAATTTCTTGTTTAGAAATATTCCTATTTAAGAAAAGGTTATCTTGATTAGTTACTGTCGTTCTGATGTGTGCCAGAAGACATTTAGTTTCCCTGTCACTGGAATCTGAATAACCAAATTTGGTCTTAAAATGCTCATAACAATGATTTAAAATATCTTTTGTTTTCGTTAATTGTAGTTGATTTTTTGTACCTAACTTATCGATGCGTAAATTATTAAGTTTTCTGTGTTTCATAATATCAAACAAACTATATCTTTCATTATATTGGTCTTTGTTTTTGTCAATAAATTTTTTTTGTAGTTGTTTGGCTTTCAAACAGTACATGATATATTTAATCTCTTTAACGTCTTTGACACTATCAGGGTTGGTCTGTGATCTTTCCTGTGCATCAATAAGTGCTGTTTGGTAAAATTCCATTAAATTCCTAGAATCGATGGCATCGTTTATCTCAATGTTTTTAAAGAAATATTTAGCCCTTTTCTTAAACATATGGAACCACCATTTAACCACATCGCTCTCCAGAGTCGGGTTATCTTTGAGCGTATTTATTTCATTTTTAAACTCTTCAATATTATCTGAGCTTAGACAAGATTTTTTAATTTTCCAATATCCCCAACCGTGGTTTTTAAAATTTAAATTATTATCCTCTCTTTTTAAATAAAATATTATTGCATTATGATCAGAAAATGTTAAAGGTTTTACTTCACATCTGTGTACCAAATGCTTAAATTCCTTGCTTATATAAGCCCTATCAATTCTTGAAGCCGTATTTGCTCTAACAAAAGTATATGTAACTACATTTTTATATAAAATTTCCCAAATATCAAGTACGTTTAATTTATCAATTATATTTCCTAAAACTTTACATGGAGTTGTATTATTACGGGCATCCTTTTTATTTATTATGCAATTAAAATCACCAGCAAAAACAGTGGGCAAGTTAAAGTTAAAGTGTGGGGTAAGATCATTTTTAAAAAATTCTTGTCTTTCCGTGTAATTTTGGGAACCAGATGGTGCATAAATATTAATATATCTAAAATTTCCTATTGTTACGGATAAGGCCCTTCCGTTGGGAGAGCATACAATGTCAGTAACTTGAAAACCATCTCTATAAATTATTCCTGTGCCCCTTTCTTTATGTCCTATATTAGTAATTATCCTATAACCTGGATTAAGTTTAACAAAATCTGTGTTTAGCTCTTGAATAAAGATTACATCTAAGTCAAATTTCCTGATTAAATCATTCAATAGTTCCTGCTTTATTTTATCTTTTAAACCATTGCAATTAATGCTAGCTAATGATATTAATGAATTGAATTTAAATAATATAAGTATGGACTATGGTATTCCTAATTCTACCTTAACAGCTGCTAGAGTATCCGTCGCTATGTTTACTTGCCGGTTCACCATGTTTGGGTTCCTCTATTTGGTTTTCCAAAATCTCCAAATTTTTCAATGATTTACGCTTGATTGTTAACTTCGGTACTTTTTTGTCGTCTTCGCTAGAACTTGTTTGCGGGTATCTTTTTCTCTTCGCCTTCTTGGTAGTCTCATCTGTTACTTTTTCGTCGTTTGTTGTGATCTCGTATGCCTCTTCCATAATATTTTCTGGCTCTTCGCAATCTGGGGAAAATTCTTCTATCAGTTGGGTCGCATGATCTTCTGTTGATACAATAGAATCACAGTCAACTTCAATGTTGGAGATAGTGCTAGTTTTTTCTTTGCTATTGTTTTCTGTTATCTCCTCATTTATCGTGGTCTCTTCAGGCTGCGCAGTAAGGTAATTCGTATTAGTTACATTGGCATAGGACTGTGCTCTAGTTTGGTTTTCTGATGTTTGTTGTCGGATGGTCCTTACTTTATTTCCAGGTTTTTTTGGGCAGTCTCTTTTCTCATGTCCATGTTGTTCACATATCATACAAGTTCTTTTCTGGTTCTTGTGCGTTACCAGTGACGTAATTCCATCAATAGATAGGTATGATGGAACCTGATCTTTCAACTTCATCTTTACTAATCTAACTCCGCTTTCCACGTTATACAAGTTATCTCCTTCCCACATTTCATTTTTTATGTTAGTTATAGTCCCGAATCTTTCCAGAGCATTCCTTATTTTTTCATTGGGCATCTCAATGGGGAAGTCAAAGACTTTGACCAGAACATCCCCTGACTCTTCAGATATCTCAATCTCATACCTATTAGTCTCATCCTCATACATAAGTTTCACATTTTCATATTTTTCCATAGTTCTTCTGATAAGGTCCTGGGAGATCAGTTTAACAAAAACATTTGTACGAATATGATCGTACTGTATACATAATACTTGATCAATAGTAAATTCAAACTTTTCCTTTATCCATCTATGTAGTACTATATTCGGTGGTTTCTTTTTCACGTGTTTAAAATTTAATTTAATTGTATTGTTACGGTTAGATAACATGATGCGTAATACTGAAGTAAAAAATGTTTTTATCACTAGTCGACTGTATCGTTCGAAGTCTGAATAACGAATGATAATAAAAGATAACAGTGGCGTGAATACAATATAGGCAAAAAGCATTACCGACAAACTGGATCCCTGTATAAGCATTCCGTAAGACCGTTCTAAAAGCAAAGATCGCGCTCTACATTAGCGTCTTATGCGAAAGCACTGCTTTAGTACGAGTGGAAGCAAGCGGGAGCGCCGGTAGGCAGTAGGGTAGAAAGAGATGTAAAAAAAACCCGTCGCAACCTTCGACCTTTCTTCATTTATCATCCTGCGCCGCCAAGAAAGCACGCGATTGATTGGTGCCAATCTTAAAGTTTTACCGTAATTTGGAAATACTACGCTTTCTTAACATAAAATATAAAACAAGCCTCTACATGTTTTATTATTAATTAGTTTAGTTAGGATATTTTTAAAGGAATAACGGATAAGGTATCGTAAAATAAGAAGCTCTTTTAAGACAATTACAATAATTTTTGCTGATAGGTTCATAATATTTAATAATCAATAAGCTTATCATCATATTTAACATAATAACTGACTTCGTTTTTGGCAGCATTGGTTTAATCAGGTAAATGATAGATTTTTAATTTATAATTAGTGTTTTGGCACTTCGCGCCGTCGGGTTTCGGGAAAAAAAGAAATATGAAGGCGTTCATTGTTACTATTCCGGCTAGCAGCGCGTATGCAGAACGATCCTTTTCTGGATTAAAAAGAATTCATACTTACGAAATACACATGGAGAGATACGGTTAAGTGAATTAACAATAATTTCTCTGGAGAGCGACCTTTTGCAGGATTTAAAACGCAAAACCAATTTTTATGACGATGTTTTAAAAGAATTGTTACGTAAAGACCGCCGTGTTGAACTAATCTACAAATAATGTCGTTTTATTCTTCTTCTGCCAGTGTTCTTTCCACAAACCTTAAAAAACAAGACATTTTACATTTTGTGACAAAATTTAAAATTTAGATGCGTGAATGCTACGGAAAGTAAATTTTTGTCTTAAATGCAATTTTTGCCTACCCTGGTTAAAACAGCATTGCACACCACTGAAAGATGGACTCCTTTATACTTTCAGTTTATAAAAATGACACAATCGAAAATAAAAAAGCCATTGTGAAAATATTATTTTGTTCCTGCACGCTGGAAGTTGTGATGCATTAAGAAAAAGTTTTATTATTTATTAAAAATTGCAGTTATACTAATTACAATAATTAGGATTCATAGTTCAAAAACTACATTACTTATCTCATAACATAATAAAAATAATTTGAATTTCATAACTTGGCGTCGAAGTATTGATTGTATGTAGAAAATTAACCTTTTAGTTGAGTCTTACCTACTACATAATTACGTTAATATTGCCAACTGACCTTGATATTACTGTATTATCTAAAATAGTATGAGTAAATGTATTTTTTTATATATAGAGTTTATTTATATTTACAAGCAGTTTATTTTAGTTAATTATTTGGGGTTTGCCGAATACTTCCTAAAATTGAAGGCTGTAATATATTATCCATTAAAATAATACGTTTTTTTTATGATAAAACACATGCACTGTAGGAAAAATCCTTTAAGGCGCTCTGGGAGCGGTGCGTGTGCGAAGAAAGCGATTAACGTTGGTCTTGAAACGTTGAAGATTGTATTCATTGGGAAACACGACCTCAGGAAGATTATTCCACAAAGATGACGTTCTCCAGATGAAAGAATTCTTGAACAATGAAGTTCGAGGAGTACTAAGCTGAACAACATATGGATGAACGGCAGTGGTTCGCCGTGTATTTCTGTTTTGCATTGCTCTAGGTGGAATCAAGTGGGCAATGTCAGTCGAACACCTGCCACGGAAATATCTGTAAAAGAGAGCCAAATCACCAACCTGTCTTCGATGCTCCAGGCTATCGAGGGTCTTGGTCAGCTCGGGGTCGCCGATCAGACGAACGGCTCTCCTTTGAATGGAATCCAGTAGCCGAAGGGTGTGCTTGGGTGCAGAGCTCCAGACATGAGAGCAATATTCTAATGATGGTCGAATCTGGGCTTTGTAGAGTGTCAAAAGTTAATGAGGTGTGTACAACCTTTTGGTGAGGAAAAGTACACCAAGTTTCTGTGCAGCTGCCTTGGCAGATGCGGCAACGTGATGTAGATAATAAGATTCTGTAGTTCGTATCTCATTATTCAGTAACAATGCATTTTCAGTGAATTATACCACTAATAATCTTGAGATAGATGGACAGTTATTTCGAATGGTCTTCATCACTGTCAAGAATTTTTATCTTCAACCCCGCATTTTCCTTTTCATTTATCCATTCCAAGTACAAAGTCCAAGGTTTCCCTATGATATATTATATGAAGCCGTAATTGATGAATGAAACGTATGGAAAAACAAAACATAAGAAACTACTCCTGGGGCAATAATCTGGTACAGACGCCTCCAAAACCAAAGAGGGTACCGAAGCGGGAATAAGGAGTAAGATCGGAGAAAAATGCGTTTCTCTCTCGGGGAAAGTCTTCCACAGTGTTCCAAGCAGATATCTGCGCCATATCACATTGTGCGTATATAAGAGGGTATATCTTAATAAGCGCATCCATATAGGTATATTCTGACAATCAAGCAGCCCTTAGATCGCTAATATGCAACATGGTAAACTGAAGACTGGTATGGGAATGTCAAGGGGAATTTAAGGCCCTGGCAAAAGTAAACAAAGTAATACTACAGTGGGCACCAGGATACAAAGGTATTACAGGAAAATAAAAAGCCAATGAACTTGCAAGGAAGGGCTCAGAAAATACATTCAAGGGTCTAGAAGAGACTAGGTGCACAGTCCGAGATGCCATAAAGCGATGGATCAGGAGTGAACACAAAATCCACTGGAGCAACAGACAGGCATAACACCACAACAAAAGCTTTATTGGAGATTCAGATCCAATACTTAGGAAATAGTTACTTCAAATGAACAGGGATCAACTGAGAACGATTACAGGAATTCCGTAGGACACATGGCTGTCAAGAACCATCTGCACAGAATGCAACTGTACAATGGAGACCTTGACTGCAGATTATGCAGAAAAGACAGCGAAACTGTACAGCTCATAGTTTGCCATTGCGAGTCACTAGATCGGAAGAGGCAACAAATACTCGGGCAACCAAAACTGGGACCAGAGGACATCCTTACCCTCTCCCCAGTTGACCTACACAAATTAGTGCAAGGAACTGGGATCACGGAGTGGGTGTAACAACCAAACAGAGTGAGCACAATGGGCCAAACCTGGCCTAAGTGCATCCGGCGCACGGACAGGCCTTCGAAAAAAAAAATTTCAAGTACAAATTTAACCACATAACACAAACCTGTACAAAGACGCTATTGAACGAACGAGTTACTTTAATACGTGTTACTTTGCGCACTAATAAAAATAAATTCAGGTAACCAACTAGTGTTACTGTGTAATTTTTCCCGAAAATTAATTTATGGTGATATTGCTAAAGTTTTACCTAAATAGGCACTTTTGAGGGGGGAATTGTCTCACTTTCGTTTTAAAAAATAGTCCCTCGTATATTCTCCGTCGACATTGAAACTTGTTTAATGCATGGTTTTCATAGGCTTATATTTTTTTTCTGGATTCTTTTTGCATGAAATAACTTTCTCACACTCACTACCTTTGTTTTTATTGTCTTTACGACAAAATATTGATTTTTTGGACAAACCAAGAGCACTTACTTAAGACAATTTTTTTATTCACTTCAAGAAAATAATCTTGTTTTTCAGATACGACGTTCGTTTTAAAGATACCTATAACTACTAACTAAATTTTTTTTTCGGACCTGAATTTTTTAAAAATTTTTGAAAACCTAGCTTTTGACCTCCTAAAATTATTATCTTGAAAAATACTTAAGAAAGTGCTCTTGGTTTTTAAAAATAATAAGTACTTTTGTCATAAAAAAAAATAAAAACAAGTTTTACGTTTATTTTTTTTTAACCTACAAGAATAATTTATGTTAAACACTAAAAACTGTTTAAAATAAAATTATTTTAAAATTAATACCTCGACAGGACAAACCGTATTCAAAACAGCTGCCATCTAGTATCGGGTACTGGTAACAAAGACGAAGGCCTGATCCGATTGGAACGCTGCACTCCTGATAAAATAAAGCATGTGTAAATCCTCCAATCCCGGACGGATCTAAGGATCTGGCCCGCCACAAAATTTCTGAATGCCTTATGCGTCAGTAAGAGAGGGCGATATATCCATTATCTCTTTTGTAAGTGATGAACCTTGGATGAACGTCTGGCCATTCATAGAAATTGCGGGCGTTGGGTAGCGCAAAGGAATTTTCGCGTCGTCGGGGAGTTTTTGGACCGTTAGGCATTTTTCGATATCAAATGAACGCAACGTCAAGAATTTTAACTTATTCACAGTTACAAAAAAATGAAGCGTAAAGATGCAAAGCAATTATTATTAGTGTGAGTAAAAAAATAGCTTGGTGTACAGGTAGGTAGGGCCATGGCACTGTGGCCCTACTGTACGAGCCGCTACTGCATGATGGCGCGTGGATTAGAAGGTAATGAAGGTGTAATTCAGCCGACAGTGTTGCCAATCCTTTTGAATTATCGTTAGATCTACCTAATTCATTTATTGTTTCTCGATGAATTAAACAGTAAACATGATGATATCAAGTTATCGTATTTTTGGCAGGCGGTAGTGGTGGGGGGAGGGGGGGGGGGGGGGGCGATCGCACGACTACTGATATTTACATGAATATCGAATTGCTAACTATTTATTCATTTCATGCCAATGAACTTACAACTTTAAAAAGTAGATATTGCCTGAGCATAATTTTAAATACCGACTTTGGGAATCCTGGTGCTCTAGAACCGTCCCTGATAGTGCCTGCACTTTGTTGAACGTATTGTTTTAATCCTTTAACTCAACTCCTGAAAATATCTGTCATTTATTAACCATCAGACAATTATTCAAATTTCAATTATAGCGTTACGTAGTTAAACATTTAAATGTTTCTATTAATTTTAATTAATATCAGCCAATTCCCTGAATGCCCACTTTCCTTTGTAAATTCCTCAATATCTTAATTAGAAACAAATGTTTTTAACGTTTAGTTCCGCGAGATAAGTCTATTTCAGGACATCGACGAGAAACAAGATAGTTTTCTCTTGCTTTTCTCTTCTTATTTTACACTTTGCCATGCTCTGATTTACACAATTCTTGATGTTATAAACGTTGTTAGCAAAACACTATATTATTGTACTAGCTAGAATAATTTGAAAGTTGGAATTCGATATGATTGCAAAACATTAAATTTACTATTAATGTACTAATATTAGCGCAACAGCTTCATGCCTTTAGTGTCGTAGTCATTAGGTGTTTATCCACGCATTTAAAATAATGACGGCGCCAGGATTTTTGAGACGGGTGGGCACAAGTAGGGCAGATGATTTTTGAGTGGGCACTACCCTAATTAAAAATGACTTCTGAAAAAAAAGGAACAAATATAATAAACTTGAAGAAATAGTCCATACTTAAAGTGGAGTGGGAATATAGAAGGTAAAAATAAGAACACAAAGTCTTCCTCCACTGATATATTATAGAAATATTTTAGTAAACTTCTCTACATGTTTCGAATGCAGAAGCATTCATCTTCAGGAGAAAAATTAAAAGAAGAAAGGACCAGTAGATATCACCCTAACTGAGCAACATAAATATAGGTTCGGTATAAAATAAGTGGAACAATGAAGAAATCGATACACAATACAATATAATAAAACCCAACCATAAACTTACTAAATGACCGAAAAGACCTGTGGAATTCTCCGCTATTTACAATACTCGGTATGTAATAAGGATCAATAACTAGATTGAGGGATACATATTCTATTTTTATTTTAATTTATTTATAAGCATCCTTTGTCAAAATCTATTTATAATTGTACAACGTAGTTTTCAGTTATTCAGCTAAATAATGTAGTAGTTCTATGAAACTGCAGTCACCAAGCAATTAATAAAGTAACAAAGTAACTTATATTGTTTTTGTTAATATGCAATATCACAAAGTAACGGACTACTCAATCTAATATTTCAAATCCGTTTCTGGAATCTACTATTCATATCTTACATCTATTTATAATACTTATAAAACAGTGGCGGCTCGTCAGGTGCAGTAGGGTAGGTGAAGGGGCTTTTCACCAAAAACAAAAAAATTAAACCAGGAGGAAAGTTTTCGATAATATTTAATATTAATGTATGTACCCATACAGCTACCATTTTAGCCCTTAAAAAATAATTATGTTCGAATAAATAATATTAATTTAATCCGAATGTAGCTATGCATAATAGGGCCACGGTTAACTCCGAGGGACAATAATTATAAACACACTCGTGCATTTTGGCGCGTCCCAGCCGACCGTGTCCGCTAGCTCAAAGCAAGTGAAGGCCAAATGCCCAACATGGCTTTAATATTCACCGTTGCTATGGTTACGTGACGTCAGTCACGCAAACAGCATGTAACAATTTGCATTATGATATAATATGATAAAAGCAATTTAAAAATAGATCAGTAGTATGCACTATTGTGTTAGCATTGGTTCGCCTAACCTTAAGGTATTTATTTTGAAGCATCGCGAAACTTACGGTTATAGATATCGTTTTTACGTGATTTACTGTGTGATTAAAAAGTTTTGTTTTTATTTTTCAGTTAATTCAGTAGTGTACGTACCTACTTGATTGTGTGTTTTAAAAATAAACCCAATTAATGACATAGTTTGTAATTTGTTGGAAACTCCATTCAGTCGTTGGATAGATGAACATAAGAGAGAAGTTTTGTTACACGGGTTTTTACTCAATGTTTGTTTAAGTAAGTAAGTTTCGAGATGATCTTTGCTGCCAACGGGAGGAGATACTGGAACCGAAAGACTTTGATGTAATGTGGTTTAAAATATCTTCACAAAAACTAAGTTTATATGCTGCCTTTACCGTCCTCCAAGCGACATGCATTACAGGGCCCTCTTCTCATCACTAGCCAACACAATCGACTTCTTGCAAACCAATCATCCGAATGCCGAAGTTGCTATCTTTGGCGACTTTAACGTCCACAATGTCAACTGGCTTAAATACTCAAACACCAACGATGAGCAAGGCCGCGAGGCCGAATCTTTTGCGATTAGTTCTGGTCTAACTCAACTCGTAGAAGAACCATCGCGGGTTCCAGACCGAGCTGGAGATTTTGCTAGTCTCTTAGATCTCTTTTTAACTTCAAATCCAGACCTATATACGGTCACCGTACAACCACCATTGGGCTCTTCCGATCACAAACTTATTTCAACCCTAAGCGAGCTGCCAATTAGTTTTGAACAACCTCCTAAACCCCGTAAGATTTGGCACTATACATCAGCTAAGTGGGAAGACCTAAAGGACCATTTTCGCAACTTTCCCTGGCTAAGCGTATGCTTTTCTTCGGAAGATCCATCTGCCTGTGCAAAGGAGGTCTTTGACGTCATTCTAACTAGCATGGAGGCCTTTATTCCTTTCTCCAAAAAGCGCCCTTCCAACAGCAAACCCTGGTTTAGCAAGAATTGCGAGCGTGCTGTCAGATCTAAAAACCTGGCTTACTGACAGTATCGTAAAAACCCTACTCCTGAAAATCGCGCTATCTTTGTTACCACCCGAAACCAATGTAAGCAAATGATAGACCAAAGCAAAGAAGCTCATAACGAGAGAATCAAAAACAAACTTCTTGCCAGTCCTAACGGATCAAGGTCCTTTTGGTCAGTCGCTAAGGCCGTCAGCCAAAACTTTACAAAGTCAACTATTCCACCTCTAACACGTTCCGACGGCACAATAGCAACCACAGCCGGGGATAAAGCAAACCTACTTGCTGAACTGTTTTCCTCGCATTCCACTGTAGACTTTCAGGGAAAACCACCACCCAACATTCCCTCAGTTCAATCGCAAATGTCAGAAATCGTGTTCCGTCAGCGTCTTGTTAAACGGATTCTTAAAGGACTCGACGTCAATAAAGCTTCTGGTCCAGACGAAATTCCTATCATTGTTCTCAAGACATGCGCCGATGAACTTACACCAGTATTTTGTAGACTTTTCAACTTATCCTACAAAAAAGGAATATTTCCATCCTGCTGGAAGTCGGCGCGTGTCCAGCCCATTCCAAAGAAAGGTAAAAAGACCCTGCTAAGCAACTACCGACCCGTCGCATTGCTTTCAGTAATTTCAAAAGTAATGGAGAAAGCTATTAACCAACAACTCCTAAGGTATCTGGAAGGGCATAACATTATCAGCGACCATCAATACGGTTTTCGTAAGTCCAGATCAACAGGTGACCTTCTGGCATATGTCACCCATCTTTGGAGCAACACCATCGAACATCATGGAGAATCCCGGGCTGTTGCACTGGACATCTCTAGGGCTTTTGATCGTGTTTGGCACGATGGACTTCTAAGTAAATTGCGATCCTACGGTATGCCTAATGGATTTTGTTTATGGTTAACCAGCTTCCTTAAGAACCGTTCTCTGCAAGTGGCGGTTGACGGGTTGCTCTCAGACACCTTCACCATCAATGCCGGTGTTCCTCAAGGGTCCATATTGTCGCCTACCCTCTTTTTACGGTATATTAACGACCTTCTAGTGAAAACCCAAAATCCAATTTATAGCTTTGCTGATGACAGCACACTTGTCTCATCTTTTACCTTGACTCCCCAAACATCCGCTGCCGACACACATCTTCGCAGGCAGCATGAAGTATTGCGCCTCAACAAGGACCTGAAAGAAATTTTGGCTTGGGGTGACAGTAACCAAGTCGAATTTAATGCTAAGAAAACCCAGGCAGCAGTCTTCTCCAAAAAGGTTAACATTGCAGAACCGGATATAGTCATGGCAGGACACGCAATTCCCCTGGCACCGTCTATTAATTTGCTGGGGGTCAATCTGGGAGGTAATATGTCTTGGCATGATCACGTTGCCGCAATTGCCAAGACAGCTGCACAGAAACTTGGTGTACTTTTCCGCACCAAAAGGTTGTACACACCTCATCAACTTTTGACACTCTACAAAGCCCAGATTCGACCATCATTAGAATATTGCTCTCATGTCTGGAGCTCTGCACCCAAGCACACCCTTCGGCTACTGGATTCCATTCAAAGGAGAGCCGTTCGTCTGATCGGCGACCCCGAGCTGACCAAGACCCTCGATAGCCTGGAGCATCGAAGACAGGTTGGTGATTTAGCTCTCTTTTACAGATATTTCCATGGCAGGTGTTCGACTGACATTGCCCACTTGATTCCACCTAGAGCAATGCAAAACAGAAATACACGGCCAACCACTGCCGCTCATCCATATGTTGTTCAGCTTAGTACTCCTCGAACTTCATTGTTCAAGAATTCTTTCATCTGGAGAACGTCATCTTTGTGGAATGATCTTCCTGAGGTCGTGTTTCCCAATGAATACAATCTTCAACGTTTCAAGACCAACGTTATTCGCTTTCTTCGCACACGCACCGCTCCCAGAGCGCCTTAAAGGATTTTTCCTACAGTGCAGGTGTTTTATCATAAAAAAAAAACCCGCACTATACCTAGCTCTTCACCATTTTTTAATACCGCGAGCCGCCACTGTTATAAAAAAAAATATACTTAGCTACTCGTAATTCGTGCAGTTGGGTTTATCAAAAAAACTTTCCATAATTTTTATTGTTATTGAGTTGTGGGTGTAAGTACTTAGCTTTCAAGGTACCAAATAAATATTTACATTAACATAATATGGGTATACCTGTATACAAATAAGTAAGATGTTAAAAAGTAAAAGACAAGCAAATAAAAAGTTGTTTAAATGAGATCCAAAGGTGAATATCAAATTTGCCCTCTGGACGTATTTATGTATAGTAATTTGGTATTTACGATATTTTCTAAATAAAATAAGCACTAGACTTGCCCTCAATATTAATGATATTTGTATAAGTGGTTTATTTTTTTAAAGTTGAAATAAACAAATTTCACTTCATTTCAAATTTTATTTTAAAATATAACTTAGTAAGCAAATTGGTATTTTGGAATGGAATGAACAAAATATGTGCTTCCCAAAAAAATGAGTAGTCGAGTGGCACCGAATTCATACTGAGTTATCAGATCTACACTTAGAGATAAAGAGAATAAAGAAGTTAGATGCAACATCTATGGAGAGAACTTTCAAAAATCGTGGATAAGATGAGCATTTTGTGGCGAATGGTCACACAAAGCCTGTGCCAAGTTAGGGGACACCCTTTATACTACAAGTGAGATAACTGTTCTTAAGATGAAGAATTGTTTATGTGGGCGGTATAACCAGACATTTTTTATGATATATATATAAAATTTAAAAAATTAAAATAGTCAATTTATGAAACTATGATCTTTCTTTCAAATTCGGCTCATTACCTCTTCTTTCGCTGCCAGGACCATTCCCGAGGGGACCTGCAGCTTAACGTGGGTTGCGAACCACGATCCTCGGTCATGCGGCACCCCCCAAGGGCTATCAACCCTTGGTTTTTTGCCATTACATGACCTACCAATTGGAGAGTGCGTATCTTCTTCCGCACCCCACTGGATGTCCGATCTCATCCGGCCTGGTTACCGGCGTGAATGGTGTGGGTTGGAGATGATACATTTTACACTCTTCATTGCATTCTTAAATCTACTAAATTTCGGACATACTTTTTTTATTGTGCGTATGCCCACTACACCTCTGAGCCATTGCCGTGGTCTAGAAACTATGATGTATATTTTATTCATAACAGATTTAAATTTAAAATGTTTATATTCGAACTGAAATATCGGCGATAAACCGAATTTTCATGCCCGGAGGGCATGCATCTAGGTGATAAAGGGCACTTTTGTCACTCGCCTTTAAAAAAATTATGTTTGAGGTGGGTCTACGTTGATGAGTAGGGGACAGTAGAAGAATGGCGGTCACTTAAGCTTTTCCTCCATAGGAGCTATGGTAATTTCTAAATGTTCCTTTAAATATATAATCTTTAGCTAGAGGATCGAATTTTTTTAACTCTGAAGATAAAGAACTACCGGCCTCAGAGATTGATGGTGCAAGTGCCTTCCATTGCTCAAACCCCTTTTGCACTCCCATGGTTATCACAACCTGAGGCAAAATAAGTAGAAACATTTGGAAATCTAACGTTTTACTTTAGAATACAAACATCATCAGAAACCGGAATTTGTATGCCCCTATAGGGTATGTCAGGCACGGATCCAGGAGGTGGGGGCGAAGACAGTTTCGCCCCCTTCCCCCTCCCCCCTAACCCGTACCAAATGGGTGTTTTTTTTTCAGTGAGCCTGAAAAGTTGTAGAGAGTGTGAAGGGTCAGAATTTTTTCTTGTAGTCACTTTTGAGGGTAAGAAGATTTTTAAAGCTGGGATACGCTCTTTTTCTTTAGAAATCACTTTTTTTTAGCCCCCTTTCCTCTCAGCAAAATCCTGGATCCGCCACTGGAGGTATGAAGGTGATAAATTGCTTTTAAAAAACCCTTAGAGCTGTCCGACTCCTTTAAGCTACACCAACCCAACCAAACATTTTCATTTTTACAGTAGATATCATAATATGTACAGGGACATTATTTTAAGTGTCTCACCCGATTGGCGACTTTGCTATCGACCACAATAAAAAAACAATTATGTATTCCTTAACAGCTTTTAGTGAAGAAGCCAAATTTGATGTCAAAAAAAATCTATGTTTACAAATTTGACAGATACGACGCCATATTGGATTTTCTTAAACGGCAACCCTACCTTATAAAAAGCCAGCTGCATTCGCCTATTTGTTCCAACATTAAAAATATATAATTGTCAATATTTATTTTCAGCCGTTCCGGAGATATGAGGCTTCGAAGTTGGTGATTTTGTTATCATCGAATTAACAGAACCTTTGAGATGAGAATCTCAATTTTTTCTGAGGATACGTAATTTTTTATGGCACACACAACAGTTACGACGCCATTTTGAATTTTTTTAAATAGCTACCCACATTTATAACTACGTCAGTGTATAGTATTTCGCGGTCTGATTTCAAAAATATATAGTTGTCGATATTTATTTCCAACCCTTACCGAAATACGACCGTATCAAAAACTGCATCGTATGATTATGTGTTTTAAGTATCTCACCCCATTAAAATATAGAAGCTTTAAGATTAGAAACTCAATTTTTTCTGACGATATGTAATTTCTTATGGCGGAGCCACCCATGCTATTGTCATATATGTCAGATGTCAAAAAATAACAGTTACGACGCCATTTTGAATTTTTTTAAATAGCAACCCACATTTATAACTACGTCAGTGTATGGTATTTCGCGGTCCAATTTCAAAAATATATAGTTGTCGATATTTTTGAAATCGGACCGCGAAATACCATACACTGACGTAGTTATAAATGTGGGTAGCCATTTAAAAAAATTCAAAATGGCGTCGTAACTGTAATTTTTTGACATCTGACATATATGACAATAGCATGGGTGGCTCCGCCATAAAAAATTACGTATCCTCAGAAAAAATTGAGATTCTAATCTCAAAGGTTCTGTTAATTCGATGATAATAAAATCACCAACTTCGAAGCCTCATATCTCCGGAACGGCTGAAAATAAATATTGACAATTATATATTTTTAATGTTGGAACAAATAGGCGAATGCAGCTGGCTTACTATAAGGTAGGGTTGCCATTTAAGAAAATCCAATATGGCGTCGTATCTGTCAAATTTGTAAACATAGATTTTTTTTGACATTAAATTTAGCTTCTTCACTAAAAGCTGTAGGGAATACATAATTGTTTTTTTATTGTGGTCGATAGCAAAGTCGCCAATCGGGTGAGACACTTAAAATAATGTCCCTGTACTTGTTAAGCTTATATTTTTAATTTTTTTCTCAAATGTAGTCAAATAAAATCACATAGTTTCTAAAATTTCTAAACAATGAGCATTTATGAATGAAAATTACTTTATCAAACACGCAAGCCATGTCAACATTTTTATGTACTCTAAGTACCCGTATTTTCAACAACAATATTAACTGTCCAGTTAACCTATCATTTAAAAAGTAATAACATAATGAAAGACATGCAATGCAGAACAACGGAGTCAAATCAGTTGTATAACATTATAAGTATAAACATAAACGTTACATAAGTTAATATTTAGGGAATTCGTTCATTTTATGAAAAGTATATTTTATAATATACATTGTGTCTGTTTAAGTTCGCACCATCTGGAAAACGTTTTTATTATTAATTTTACGAAAAAAAGTTATTCTTTATAAAAAGTTCTGTATAGTCTAAACCCTAAAATGCAACCTTTAGATGTTAAATTTTTTCAGTCGTATACGAGGTTTCTCAAAAAATATGAATTTGGCTCGAATTTCGAATCTCCGAAGGTATTCGGAATGTTTGCCTCAATTTAACCATCTTCGTATCTCTTACCGTTTTCGGTTTCTCCTTGTACGCATACGCATTTGTAGCACCCTGTATTTAAACTATAGTTTCTTCATTTAAAAACTAGATATACATATGTGAAAGTATATAATTTTTTTTATTAGATGGTTATTTCTCGTGTGATTTAATCAACTTTAATAGTATCATCATCATATAACAGATTTGTTAACATAAACTACATAGATTGTTTCCTAATTGTTATTCTACCTCGTTTTGCATTCAATGTATTCTCTTTAACTAAACATTTAAAACCATTAAAGTATGTTGTCTTAAATTAATACAGACATCATTAAATTTAAAGAACAATAGGAGCAAGGCGCAAGATGGTATTGTTGTGTAATGCATTTATATTAAAATTGGGTAGGTGTAAAAAATGGATGTGGGAATAATAGGTGTCCTTAGCGCCTTGCAATTAACAATAATAATAATTAAGGTACATGTGCAAGATGAATCATATTTCGAATATGGGTCCCACATGGGTTCTATTTCTAGGTTGTTAAGAGTTTATTATCTCACATAAAATAAACCCATATTTTGCCCTCGGCTGCAGTGGCGGCTCGCGGTCTTAAAAAATGGTGAAGAGCTAGGTATAGTGCCGGTACTTAAACAAACATTGACTAAAAACCCGTGTAACAAAACGTCTCTCTTATCCTCATCTGTCCAACGACTGAATGGAGTTTCCAACAAATTACAGACTATATCATTAATTGGGTTCATTTTTAAAACAAACAGTTAAGTAGGTACGTACACTACTAAATCAACTGAAAAATAAAAAACAAAACTTTGTAATCACACAGCAAATCACGTAAAAACGATATCCATAACCGTAAGTTTCGCGAAGCCTCAAAATAAATACCTTAAGGTTAGGCGAACCAATGCTTAAACAATGGTGAATACGAGTGATCTATTTTTAAATTGCTTTCCATCATAATGCAAATTGTTACATGCTGTTTGCGTGACTGACGTCACGTAACCATAGTAACGGTGAATATCAGTGCCATGTTGGACGTTGGGTCTTCATTTGCTTTGAGCTAACGGACACGATCGGCGAGGGCGCGCCAAAATGCACGAGTGTTTATAATTATTGTCCATCGGAGTTAACCGTGGCCATATTATGCATAGCTACATTCGGATTAAATTAATATTATTAATTCGAACATAATTATTTTTTAAAGGCTAAAATGGTAGCTTTATTGGTATATTTATTTTTTGGTGAAGAGCCCCTTTACCTACTTTACCTGACGAGCCGCCACTGCTCGGCTGTCCCTGAATTTCTCCAAATTGAGACCTACGATTTATCTCAATTTAAAGATATTGAAAGATACGTTCTTTAACTTTTTTCGCATGTAACGGATTTTCAGAATTAATTCTCTTTTTTAAATCATACAGTATTCTATGCTAGCATAAATTAGGCTTCTTTAAGAATTATTCTCTTCCCGTGAAAGTCCTAACTTTAAAATGTATCAAAATACAGATTATCGTTTCATTTCATTAGATCCATCCCTAGACGTGTTTCGCCAATGTCTCGTCGGTAGAGCTACACTCTAAAAAATTAGTTGGTAGACTTTAAGTTCTTATTTGTTTTCTTTATTATGAACTCTATAAAATATAGGACCAAAATGAGAACTTGCATACTATTTCGCCCAGTGGCGTATTTAGTCCCCCCCCCCCCCCCGAGCCTTGGAACTCAGGTCTAAAAGTCTAATTGGAACCTAATTTTTCGTCTCAGGCTTGGACTTTTAATTTAAATCTTCAAATAATGTATTCTTTTCTTAGATTACAAAGGTCTTATAGAAAACGTTTAGTTTTTAAACTTTTCGTTCTAAAAGTCCTGTTTTATATAGAGATTCAGGTTTCAGACGCGTATCGTTTTAGTTATGGATTTATGATGCAATTTTAAAGAAAAGGAGTATAAAGAATAATATTTTATGGTATTTTTCGGTTATATACTAAACTTATCTTGTCTGTTCCGTTTCCCCTTTTTTAGAGTTATTTTAAATCAACAAAAGTATAACCAAATGCAATAAAATATTTTTACAACAAAAACAGAAAACAATTAGGTATTTATTTTTAAATTAAAGTAAAAATTGTAATTGAAACATTTTTTATGGAAGAAGTGTGTTAATTTATAATAAAAAAAATAGTGCGTTAAGAAACAAGAATGCTTTATTATGAATATACAAAAGGGTAAGAAGGGGTATTTCAAAACCCAAGCATTTGCACCACCAAAAACTGCTCTTAGATCTACGCTCCTAAAATACATGATTTCTGAAAAAATCATCAATTTTGGCGTAGTGAGCGATATTTACTTTATTTTTAATCATGAAAAACCGAGCCCGAGAAACGCTGGTTAGAGTCATAGATACGTCTTATGTTAAAATTTTGGATTGACACCAATATTCATATTTTTAACAAATATTAAAAATGTTTTTTTTAAAATATAGAATATAGAGCCACCTAGGATTATCAAAAAAAAGTAAAAAAAAAAGCTTACAAAAACAAATTTAATCCAAGGTAATAATTTAATTTCGCAACCTTTTGTCAATGTTAAAAAATAAATGTAGATTCTCAAACATTTATATAATATAAAAAATAGGACAACCCTAATTTACCAGTAACAAGTCGGCCATTTTTAAATACCTTTCCGGTCTCTAGGCGATTGTTAAGACTCCTTTCAGTCTTTGTATTCAAAGATTGATACTACCATTAGACGAAACAGGTTATTATGTAAGTTTTAAAACTTTTAATATTCAACAGTTTTTGCCTGTGGCATACATTGGTTTATCTTCTGAATAAAAATGTATAACATTGACCTTATGACCCTGGTAACAAAAGTAAAAGTAAACAAGGTGTCAACTTTAAAAAGAAAATAATGTTTTCTATTGGAATGTTCTAAAAAAGCTCTTGTAATGAGGTTAAAAAAACATGCGAAACCATGAATATTTAAAAAAAATAATTTCCGAAAATTGATCGGAAATATTGACTTTTTAATAACATTTCTGAAAGAAAAAGTCAATATTTCCTTACAATTAGTCGTCGCTAGGCAACGGAAATTAACTGTTAGGAAATATTTATTATTGTACTGTAAGGAAATGTTATTTCTGTAAGCTTGACAATTTAATATTACTGTGTTTCCATAGTTACAACACAAATATTTAATGGCATCCTTTATTTGTGAACAAAGTAAATAATATTTATTTCACAATTTTAACAAGTTGATGGTAATAAGTTATGTCCTTTTCATAATTTTCGATTTACGGAAAAATAATATGTATACCTCGTAGAAAAAGCCACATTCCCGGACTCCGTATTGCCAGTCTCGGCCTGCGCCTCGACATACAATCTTTAAGGTCGTCCAGAAATGTTTAGCTTTCCTTACTAGGTATACAAGGTACTATTACAGATTGAAGGTAGATGGAAAAATTACACGATTTAATAAACGATATGACTCGAATCAAAAACTACGTCAGAAGCTGTGACATGTATCCAGCCAGTAATTGTAAGGATTATAATCAAAATATTTTTGAGTGACACTTTGAGTTATGATTTAAAGCAATTGAAAAAAAATAGACGCTGTAGGCTACAATTTTATAAAAAATATAAGAGCAAACAGTAGTCGATGAGTTATCACAAACAAATACTTAGTGTATTTTCACCACTTCGCTCATATTGTACCTGTGTCTGGCAATGGCAATAAAATTAATTTTTTTATATAGGAAATATTATAAAAACGAATTTTAGGAGAATTAAGTTAAGTATTAAGCCCTACCAATAATATTCCATAAGTGCTTTATAGTTTTTAAATCGGGACTGAGCGGTGGCCAATTTAGAGTTCGAATATTTAAATAATAACTAATTTTCCATGGGCGGACACCAGTATTAGGCGGCCATATTTACACAGTCCCGTAGGTGTCCGCCTAAGAGAGGTTTCACTGTATTGATCAAAAAACGGAATGGCGAATGCGTCACTTGACCTCTAGGAATTTCTACATTTTTATATAAACCCAACATTTTTGTAGGAGGTTTAGAAAAAAAAATGTTTTTTCATATCCAACGATGGATAACTAGTATCGCCAGATATTGATGTTGGTCAAATTTTATAGTTTAAATTATCATTCAAAAACTTAATTCTTATTCCCCGAGGGCATGTAGGTGATAGATTGTCCTTAAGGCTAAAAATAATGCTTTAAACAATGAGTTATTTTGCTCTCAAGAATATTTTATTTAACTAATTTGTAGTAGGTACCAGATGTGTAATATAGCACATTTATCATTTATCTGTAAGTAGGCAAATGATTTGCATCGATCTCTCTTTTAATTTTTTTTTGTAATTCATGTCGGTTAAAACGAATATTTATCCAAATTACAATCTACAAAAAAATAAAATGATTAATTTTTTTTTTAATCTATTTTTTTCACCTATAAATACATCAAATCATATATCGTTTAGAAGGTAATAATAAAAACACAAAGTCTTCCTCCACTGTTATATTATAGAAATATTTTAAGTAACTTCTCTACATGTTTCGAATGCAGAAGCATTCATCTTTAGGAGAAAAATTAAAAAAAGAAAAGACCAGTAGATATCACCCTAACTGAGCAACACAATTATAGATTCGGTATAAAATGAGTGGAACGGTAAGGAAACCGATACACACATTGTGAGTAAGAAAAATATATGGGTTTGAGGCTTAAGGCACTGTGAAAACTTTAAAGGTAGAATGAAAGATTTAACATCTTTGTGTAAAAGAACTGTCGAAAGATGAGATTGAAGTGAAAGGGAATGAACATTTAAGCAAATAAAACTGTTAGCTAGTCATTAGAGAAAAATATGGAGAAGTGGATGTAGTAAGTGTGAGGAAGAAGACTATTAAAAAATTAAAATTGACTGGATGTAAACCTCATTGGTTTAGAAATAAACATAGTGAAAATAATTTTTTTTTCTATTTTTATTTTCACTATGTTTATTCGTAAACCAATGAGGTTTACATCCAGTAAATTTTAATTTTTTAATAGTCTTCTTCCTCACACTTACTACATCCACTTCTTCATATTTTTCTCTAATGACTAGCTAACAGTTTTATTTGCTTAAATGTTCATTCCCTTTCACTTCAATCTCATCTTTCGACAGTTCTTTCACACAAAGATGTTAAATCTTTCATTCTACCTTTGAAGTTTTCACGGTGCCTTAAGCCTCAAACCCATATATTTTTCTTACTCACAATGCAATGTGTGTATCGGTTTCCTCATCGTTCCACTCATTTTATACCGAATCTATAATTGTGTTGCTCAGTTAGGGTGATATCTACTGGTCCTTCTTCTTTTAATTTTTCTCCTGAAGATGCATGCTTCTGCATTCGAAACATGTAGAGAGGTTACTTAAAATATTTCTATTACATAATAGTGGAGGAAGACTTTGTGTTCTTATTTTTACCTTCTAAATTTCCACTCCACTTTAAGTATGGACAATTTCTTCACGTTATACAGGGTGTGTCAGTAAGGTGTCTGTCTTAGATAGCACCTAAACTATCAAAGATATGGAAAAAAGTGTAATATAAAAGTTAAAGGGTTTTTTAGGATACATAATCTAAAAATATTTTCTAATCTACAGGGTGGTCCTAAAAAGTGGTACTGAATAATAAAAAAGAAAATTAAATGGGACACCCAGTAATATTTTCTAGAATATGATTCAATGGAATAAGGACTTTGCAACCCTATTAAAATTTTTGAAATAAAATGCAACGTTGCCAAGTAATTAATTTTTTTCCGAAATTTTAGTAATTTTAAGGGTATCGTTAAAAAATCATAGCGACCTGTGGATTAACCCTAAGCAAATATAATTTACGTTGTAAGTACTTTAAGGTACGATATATTGATTTATAATAATGTTTTTTAAATCTCTTATACAGAGCGTTCATTACAAGTTGGACAACTCGATAGTTTTAAAAATGCTTTATTTCAATTTTTTTAAATGGGACCCCCCTAAATTTTTTAGGCAAAAGAATTTATCTTTCGAAAACCTTACTTGTTTGTTAAACATGTAATATATCTAAATATCATAGTTTTTGAAATATTTTAGGATTTGTCTTAAATCAGGGTAAAAAAGGAAAGTTATAATTAAACAATTTAGTCAAGATTGCTTTGGAACAAAAAATAAATAATTTTGTCACAGCTCTCATTGCAAAATGATTTCGCCAACATTTTGCAACTTTATCGAAATAGAAAAATATGAGTTATGATAAAGTTAGTTCAGGAAACTAAAATTTAAACAGTAATAAGGAACAAAATTTTGGCGAAATAATTTTGCAATGACAGCTGTGACAAAGAAAATTATTTATTTTTTGTTCCAAAGCAATCTTGACTAAATTGTTTAATTAAAACTTTCCTTTTTTACCCTGATTTAAGACAAATCCTAAAATATTTTAAAAACTATGATATTTAGATATATGACAAATTTAACAAAAAAGTAAGGTTTTCGAAAGATACATTTTTTTGCCTAAAAAAATTAGGGGGGTCCCATTTAAAAAAATTGAAATAAAGCATTTTTAAAACTATCGAGTTGTCCAACTTGTAATGAACGCTCTGTATAAGAGATTTTAAAAACATTATTATAGATCAATATATCGTACCTTAAAGTGCTTACAACGTAAATTTTATTTGCCTAGTGTTAATCCATAGGTGGCTATGATTTTTTAAAGATACCCTTAAAATTATTAAAATTTCGGAAAAAAATTAATTACTTGGCAACGTTGCATTTCACTTCAAAAATTTTAATAGGGTTGCAAAGTCCTTATTCCATTGAATCATACTTTAGAAAATAATACTGGGTGTCCCATTTAATTTTCTTTTTAATTATTCAGTACCACTTTTTAGGACCACCCTGTAGATTAGAAAATATTTTTAGATTATGTATCCTAAAAAACCCTTTAACTTTTGTATTACACTTTTTTCCCTATCTTTGATAGTTTAGGTGCTATCTAAGACAGACACCTTACTGACACACCCTGTATATCGTTTAATTTGTATTTAAAGGATTAATTGATTCTTCAAAAATATACAGGACGTTCTATTAAAAATAACGAAGTTAGTATTTTTTAGATCTATAATTTAAAATTATTTTAAATTACACAGGGTGTCCCAAGTAGTCAGAGCATATCCAACTTACTTTTCTTTTTTAATGGAACACTCTATATATATTTAATCATTTTCTATTTACCCATAAAATTACACGTATATTTTGTATAAAATGTAATTTGTCTAAAATTAATTGTTTTTGAGATATTGACGTTTAAAATATGGCATTTTCAGACTTTCACCGGGCGTAGCGTTGGAGTAACGGTTCATTTAAAAAAAAACTTATGTTGTTTCTATTTTAGTTTTTCTATATCTAAAAGTTACAACTTCCGGTATAACATGTTAAACTAAAAAAACATTTTTTTGATTTAATATGTTAAAAAGTAAGTTAGTGTCTTTGGATAGAGAATAAAAACCTAAGATCGGAAGGAATAACCATTTTTGTCTAAGATGCGCCGTTCCAACGTTACAGCCCGTCACAGTAAGAAAACCATATTTTAAACGTCAATATCTCAAAAACAATTGAATTTTATGCAAAATATAAGTGGAATTTTTTAGGCAATTCAAATATTTCATTTAAAAACCAGTATGTTGGCTATGCCCTAACTATTTGGGACATCCTGTATAATTTAAAATATTTTTAAATTGTAGATGTAATACCTCCTTATAAATCTGTCTTTGAAAAATATGAAATAGCTAAGTAGTTTAGACGATATGGAATCTTGCATTAAGATCGGATCACCCTGTATAAATGTGCCAATTTAAATTATATTCATTAGCTTAAAATATTTGGAACGTTCAAAACGTTTTTGACATCCAATGTTAACCCTAAATTAAAAATTTCGAATGCATTCGCATTATCTTATTTGCGACACCCGAACAATTAAGGAGCCTTTTTAGATAGGTACTTGACAAAACATAATTTATTTTTGAGAATTCTACATCGATATCTTTAATACTGGATACGTCATTCCTTTTCCAAGTTTGTCGATGTTTTCTTTTAAACCCTATAATATAGTATACTTTTTTGATCTAAGTTCTTCCTAGCAGTACTTAAATTTGCTCGGGTTTAAATTTTTTGAAAACCAATTTTCTTACCATTATTAAAGTTATCCAATATCCAAAAAAAAAGCGTGAATATCACACGAGTATAACACCTAAGAACTGTTCACCATCACTATCTTATAACACTCTGTTTCACTGACACACGCTACTGCACCACTTCTTGTATATCCGTTCGAAGAAAGTCTTCAGGAGAATGTTTATTCGATTCTTATATGACCCCTCCAGCTATATTAGGTATAAATGGGGGGCTACGATAATTTATTACAATATTTTAAATCCCTTAATTCTTTATTTAGGGGTTCTTCCGTGGCGTAGCCAGAAAATATGCTCGGGGGACTTATATTCTCTACCAGGTTTTTTAGGGTTCGGGGTTTCAAGTTAATACATAATATAATAATTTCGGATTGCCTAGAGATTTTTAACAATAATTAACTAACCAGCAATTTTGACTGTGGGATTAATTACATTGGGAGAAATAGTTTTCTTACAACCAAGGTGGCCCGGTTAGCTTAAATCTTGATTTACTAATCAGGCAACTTTGATTTTAAGATAATAATGCCTGCCAATGTCATTAATGCCACAGTTAAAGTGGCTGATTAATTAATTAACGTTAAAAAACTTTATAATAGCTACCTACTTATTTATCCACTGAATTGACCGAATTTTATAGCAACAACTTTCAAGGCAAGCTGAATGCAGTCATGTTAGTATAGCAGGGACCATCGAAAATTCGTTTATAAAGATTGCGGACATCAAACAGCTTAGCCGACATCTACCTGGCTCAAAAATGGGGTTTTCTAAAAGGAATTCTGTTTTACTCATCGAAAAGCCAGGAAAAACGGTAAAATATATTTTTTTTGGCGCTTGTGTAAAAATTTCTTAATTCAAAAAATTACCAATTATTTAATATTTTTTTTCTACTGACGTTTTATAATAACCTCTTTTTAATTGTCATTATGATTTTTTAATAACCTCCTTTTAGGCGCAGCGTGCTTAACACGTTTGTTGTTAGCGTCCAAAGATTTTTGAACAAGAATTTTTTCGGAAATTTTTCTTTTATTTTCTAAAGAATCTTCTATATACCCCTCAGCCACGGTATTTGACTGCCAACCTTCATGTCGCTTTAGCATCAATATATCCGCTCCAGAGTCAACTAAAAAAGTTGCTGAAGATCTTCGAAAGCAGTGGCCTGTATATTCTTTAGCGTTTGGAAGCTCCAAGAACTCAGCTATTTTCTTTGGTGTTGCTCCAATGGTATTAATACCCACTGGAAGTCTGGAACATTTGTAGTTTCTGTATGCGATAAAAAATCTTTCATGGGTTATGTGTGCTGGACGTAACTGTGCGTACTTTCGGAAAATATTCAAGAAGTTGATGCCGTCAATAGAGCCTTCGCTAATTATAAAGCTTCTTGCAATATTTGTTTTAGTGTTTGGAATGGATATTTGAATTAAAGACTCCGAAATTTCAATATTATTCATATTTGAATATGTGAGTTCTTCTCTGCGACATACTCCAGAGATTCCCACAATAAGTATGACTTTGTCCAATAAATAGTTTTTACCGTCTGCTTCTTTGACAAACCTTTCTATTTGTTCTTTAGAAAAAACTTTCGACTTTTTGGGCTTATACCCCGTAGATTTTCTTTTCAAAAATACGATTAGGTTTGTAAATGTCTTCATCTCAACATTTTTATTCAAATGAACCATCGTTCGAAGCATTGAGTAAGTACTCCACAAAGTTGATGGCTTATAGGCATCGGATAATAGTGAAAAATAAGCCAAAAAGACTTTTTCTGATAAGTTTTTTACCTTTTTTTCTTCACACCATTTTTTGAATTTTTCGTATGTGCCCTCATACAAACTTCTTGATTTTTGGGGAACAAGGTACACCATTGCGTCATTTGCGGCATTTTCAATGTCTGAGTCCTCTAAATCACTCATTTTTACTTTTATATTTGTCGCAGTTTTTGACAAAAAAATAGATTTTTTTTTTGACAACTGTCGATTTTTTTGACATGAAAGGTGTAAATGAAACATAGGTAATAAAATGTTAGTAAAATTAAGTTTTTTATTATAAAACCTCAGTAGAAAAAATATTGTATACAACTCATTACGAAACAATGTCTTTTAGTCACTTTGACGTGTTGTCCAAGTCGGCTTCGCCTCGTAGGACGTCGCGTGCCTAAAAGACACTTATTTCGCAACTAATTGTATAAATAGCTATTTTGTTGATAGATTCGCTCCCTATATGACACAATACATGATGACGCAGGTATAGATATTTCGACCAAATTTTTTTTGCTTTTTTATCTTTATACGGCTTCGTCAATAAAAATGAATTTTCGATAGTCTTTTCTATACCTGTGTAATTGCATCGTTGCTGCTAGACCAACTAGAATAGTGAGGAGTGATCAACCGGTTTCGTGGTTAGGTTCATAAATGTTTCCTGTCGCTGCCAATTGGAAATTGGAAAGCACAGCAGCTTCCCCCCTCCTAAATACGCTACTGGGGTACTTTTACCTGTGTCCTACATTATAGTTATAAAGGGCACCTTTTATCTCAAAATAAATGCAAATTCAAGGCTTTTTTTTTGATGTACAAAAAAAAGGCACAGATTCTCCAGGCCATGGTAAAAATTTTTTGAAAAAATTCAATTAGTTGTCATAGCAACAACTTACGTTTATTGGCTAAAACGACAGGTATACAATTTTTATTGAGATATCTCATTAAAATTACCGATGCAACCATAAAATTATACTAATTTGCTACGCTTCTGATTTCACCTTGACATTGTAATGTCTCCCAAATTAGTAATAAATTAGAATATATTCTTAATTATTGGAAGGTGTTAACAGGAAATAATATGCCATAAATATAAGTTATATACCTTATATTCAGTAAGGAAATAATTATTTGTTGGTATTTTTCTTTTTTTTTATGTTATCGAAGTTGAGGTGATTGTGATTATGTTTAATATTATTATTATTAAATATCATATTGTTGGACAAAAACTATGGTTATACGTACCTAAAATATGAATTTTTTGAAATTTTCGCAGCCAATACATTTTCGAGATAGAGGTTTTAAATACCCCTTGAAAGGTAGATTTGACACAAAATTAAAGGAGAAAACTACATGCCGCTTGCTACGGTGGGTCAATATTTTTTTGTTACTGTTTTTAATTAATAGCTGGACTGATAAAGCAAAGAATTTTACATACAAATGCAAACCAAAATATTGATTAAGTTAAAAAATAATTTAAAAAACGTTTACACCTAATTTTAAAGTTTAAAACATTACTTATCTATTTTGGTCATCATCAAAGAGTTACCCCTTACGGTAAGTCCGTGGATAAAGTTTACAGGATGACAACTTGACTAAATAGTAAAACACAAACAAAAAAATAATTTTTTATAAAAGTGTTCTTTTAAAATACCCCCTCTCGCCGGCGCCCAAAGCCACCACAACTTCATAGTGTTTCTTCTTTAAGTTACGCCATAACAATATATTATGCTTAGTTACTACTAAAACAGCAATAATTAGCATTTATTAAGTCTGGAAAAATAAAAATAATTTTTTTTTAAACTGCTCAAATAAAAGCATATAAAGAAGCCGACATAGATCAAAGAACAAATTAAGCTTTCTGCCTCTCACCTGCTTCAGCCTACTAAGCGACACGATGTTCGTGGGGTCTGTTCGGGGGGGGGGGGGGGGGGGGTAAAAGCAAAGAGATAATTTCATCGCTATGCATTTACGAAATAATAACAAAATATGCAGATAATATGTCCGAAATTAGTAGACTTAGGTAAAAAACGTGTTCCATAAAATTTAATGCAAAATCCAAAAATATAAAAAAAATGCTATATTGCATTAAAAAAATGATATGATACTTCTGATATAACCGAAAGTGACAGAAACATGTTAATATTTTAGTTTAAGAGAGCATATCGATAAACTTAAACCTACAAATTTTCAAAAAAATATTTTCAGTAGTTTCCTTAAAAGTTTTAATTCAAGCTCCTCGTGAATCACCCGGTATAACTTTTTACTATTAGGGTTGCCAACCCTCCAGGTTTGGTTTGGAGGCTCCAGGTTGAAACGGTGTCTCCAGGTCGAAACCCTTTGACTCCAGGTTACGCGTATCGGGGAGATGAGTTACACGTGTGGACGTGTAGATTACCATTTTTTCTAGAAGTCACCTTTGATTTTTTTTAAAATCACTTTTCATTGGAGGAGGAAGAAATATAGAAGCCACGCCACAGCGTAAACTAACTCCAGGTCAAGGGAGGGCGTGACTTTTTTTTGGATTTGGAAGAATTATAAAACTCCACGTCAACAACTTTAAAAAGTTGGCAACCCTATTTACTATGCTATACCACTATGTTTCCAGAGTTCTTAGGTCACGAAGGAACGCTGTCGATGAATAATAGAAATAACAGAAAAGCCGTTTTCCTAACTTACAGTTAGGAGCCCAACCTTAAAATGCAATTAAGCTTAATTTATTTCAGAATTGTTTTTTTCTTTCGATGAAAGGAAAATACCAAGTTCTGATATTTTGCATATATTCACGCCCTGGTATTAATGCAAATTTAACGTGTTATGTAATACGCGTTGGAATGAGCAAAAGATAAAAATTATTTCCACGAAAAATGGTTCTGATTTGCTGAACTGCAGTGAAATGAGTGTCACTCTATTTGAAATGATATGTTAAAATAAAGTTTAAATCCTTATTATCATTTTTTCTCCTCTATAAGTTAGTGTAATTAGACTTTTAATCCGACGTTTCGTTTTTTTAAACCCATCATCAACTTTGCTTTTTTAATTAAGTAGTCGGCAAATTCTATTTTATTATTGTTAAATTCCCCTTCTCCTTTATAATTCAACAGCATATCACACCTAGTTTTATTAATACGTTTCGTACTTAAAAACTCATCATCATTAAAAATAAGTGCAAATTCATCTTGTATCTATGAACTTTATTTTGTTTTTAAAGCCAATTAGAAATAATTTGGCTTTGGACGTCGACAACAAATCATATCCAATTTTTCTTCTCTTGTTGACTCAATATAATTATTGAGTTTTTTTTCATCAACCGTATCGGGAATATGGGAAAGTTATTTTCTTGCAGGAAAAAATTCGAACAAAACGATAACCACATAAGTCAATGACAGTGGCGGCTCGGCAGGTGAAGAGGCTCTTCACCAAAACAAATAAAACCAGGCGGAAGGTTTTTCGACAATATTAAATATTAATGTACCAATACAGATACCATTTTAGCCCTTAAAAATAATTATGTTCGAATTATTATTAATTTAAGGAGGATTTTTACTGTGATGGTTTCAAAAAATCCAATTTTTTTTTTCCGACGTTTTCCGACTCTCTATAGCCTCTAGAATAACTGTGTGTAAACGTTTTTACCAAATCTACTCCAAAAAAAAGTTACATCCAATTTTATGATTGCCGGGTAATTCTCATCACTAGCCGCTTTTGAGTTAAGCCGCATTCTCAGAGGTACGTTCTGTCGCCAGCGACATCATCTCGACCAATCAGGATCGTCAGGCCAGACTCTCAAAGAGGCACGAAGAATCAGCTCGTTTATCGTTTTTCGAGGAAGAGGAGGGTGTAATCTACGGGCCAGACATCGGAGACTAAGTGATAGTGAGACTATTTTGTTGTGAGTCACCGTTGAAACTTGTAAAGTTGTTTTTCTCGAAACCCTGTTTTTCTCGCTGGCGGAAACTACTTTGGTATTTTCAAATTATCAGAATTTAATGATTTTAGTCTTAAAATGCTCAGAATATAAGTGGTTATAACCGATAATGCGATATTACAGAAAATGTTACGGCCCTTAAAATACAAAAATTTTCAAAAAAAATTTTAAATTTCGCGCCATTTTAACAGTTACTCGAGTTTTGGCTTGATTCCAGTGGGGGCTATAACTACATGCTTACAATTGAAGAATCTAGGTCAAGTTTATTTTTATCATAATTAGAAAAATTTATTTGAATTCCGCCAGCAAGTTACGTTTCTTTGAGGGGGTAACTTCAGCACCCTGTAGCACCTTCAAGTTTTTAATTTTTTGGGGGTTAAAAATTTTTTTTTGGTACATCTTATCTTTGATAAAAAGAATTGAAAACTTTTTTTCCTGTATTTGTCTTATTATCCCCAGAAAAAAATCGTAAAGAAACGATGAAAATAGGACCATCACAGTAGAAATCCCCCTTAATCCGAATATAGCCATGCATAATAGGGCCATGGTTAACTCCGATGGACAATAATTATAAACACTCGTGCATTTTGGCGCGCCCCAGCAGACCGTGTCCATTAGCTCAAAGCAAGTGAAGACCCAACGCCCAACATGGCTTTGATTTTCACCGTTGCTATGGTTACGTGACGTCAGTCACGTAAAAAGCATGAAATAATTTGCATTATGATAAAGGGCAATTTAAAAATAGATAAGTCTACTTAGCATGGTAAGCTCGTGAAAATGGTTTTCATTAATCAACTAATTTAGTTAGTTAAAACTGTTTCTTTGATAAAAATTCTATTTAGTTTTTGCATTATGCCGATTTTTTTTATAGATCAAACATCAAGATTGATATGATTTAATTCAGAGTTCAGTACTCTTTAATAAAAAAAATAATTTCTCTTAAGTATAAAAAGAAATCGAGAACAAATTAGTAAATTCATAACCACATGTGCTTTTATATTGGCAGTAAAAATTCTTAAAACCAGATTTTGTTTCAATTTGGAAAGTGGTAGGTCGTTTTTAAAAGCAGGCTGGGTGAACTTAATTGCAAGTTTTTCGATTTAAAAAGAAAAAGGCAACATAAACTAGGTTCTTCCTATAACAAACTATTTCTTCTGGGCTATTACTAATTTCTTAATAGGTATTACCTTTATTAAGTGGATTTCGTAGCTACCCGCATTTACACTCAGTTGTTATAAAGTTTGGTCAACAATAGACGACGCGCGCTGCGTAAATGTCTTTAAACAATTGTTTTAATAAAACTTGCGTAGAATTAATTACAGATTATTGGAATATCAATATATTGTTGCTAAATTAAAAAATAAATAACTTAAATACTATGCTTATTATGACAAACCAAAATGACTTTCCAATAGTATTTCTTTAATTTCTAAAAACTTTTATATGCAACATTTTTTCCTTAAAGGATTAATAAACCCGTAAAAAGAAATCTGGTTTTAAAGGTGTACGGAGTCCTCTTAAGATCAATTATTGAAATTGTATCACAAAGTACATGCTTTATTTAAATAATAAATTTTGTAATCGTTGGTATCAGGCGCGGTTTGTCCATAATTTGGTCAATGACCCACCTAATTAATTTATTTTTCAAAACAAATAAAAATAATTATTCTAATAAAATCCAAATATTCCAAAATGTGTCATGCGAAAACTCCCCAATACAGATCGAACTACTCCGCTCAGTCGCATGGGTCATTTTTTACTTGAGCGCACCGTTGCCCTATGAATTTATATGGAAATAATATTACATCAATGAACTGGAATCTAAGTGCGAAACAGACATACGCGCTCTCGGAAGTTAAAAAGAGACGAGAACACGCCAAATCGACTCGGTGAAGTCGCCCAAGTTCCAGCCACTCGTTAAATTGCCGAATCGCGCGTAGTATGCTATTAACCCTTATGTTATTCGTTTAGGTCCATTTTTGAAGTGCTTTACAGCTATTGTTAACAATGAACCTCAGTGAAACGTTATCGAAAAGTGTAATATTATTAGAAATTTTACGTAATATTTCAATGACGACAGAATGATGGAACATATTTCGATTTGATAAATAAACGCATAACTACGTAAAGGTAAAATAATTATATAAAAAAGTATAGGTGTTTGATCTAATTAAAAAAAAAGTCATAGCAACAATGCAATTTTAAATATTTTTTGTTGTTGTAGGTAAATAATTATTCCTTGGCAAAACTATGCACTTAACTGCATTTTGCCTTGTTAGGTTACTTCCATTAAAGTTTTCCTTATCTGTAAATAAGCTCATGAGCCGCGCCTGGTTTTTATTACCAGAATAATACCTCCCGCGCACTAGCAACTTTTCCGAAGCAACTGTTTAATCACATAAATGGTACATACATAACTAAATGTAATCTCGCGCATGGGCGATTTTTAAATCGAAGCAACTAAAAAATTGCAACACGTCCTATTTTGCGGCGATGAAACTGTTGCCGGTGATTATCAGCCACACTTATTTAAACCTGTCGCCGCGCACCTGGCGATTATTAAGTTGCTTTGTTAACTATTTTTACATGGTAAACTGTGACGGTTTCTTTCTTTCCTGTGGTGGTACAGCCAGACGAAATGTAGTATTTTGATATGAAATACGATGTCCCAGTATTTTTATTAAGTTGTCAAAACTATCTATACTCATTCGAAAATAATTAAAATTTTTTTTTGGATGCTCTCTCAAGCCATCAAACAACTTATAAAATTATCCATTTAAAGGTCTTTGGCTTAGTATTGGATGAACCCAAAATAACTTTTTTTTTTTGCTTTCTTTTTCTAGCTAAACAATTTCAACAAAATTCATGGTTGAATTGACTTTTATAAGCAACTATTCTCTAGATGCGCGCTGCCGGAGATAACGGGAAACTTTTTGGGTGACTAAACTATTTAGTTGCTTATAACAAAAGTTGCTAGTGCGCGGGAGGCAATAGTTACATGCTGATAAAATAAATGTTGAACACAAAAAAATCCTTGTTTCTATAGGTCGCACCAATCTTAGTTCGTGTTTGTTAAAGTACTGTGGGGGTAATGAGGTACATCCTATGAACAAAAAGAGATAAACATACAGCGAACTACATATCCGTCGCAAGGGCGGATTATTGAGAGGAGGGATTACCTTAATGCCCCCTCTCAGGGGGACAATTGAGGTAATCTCTGAGGTGCCAGAATTTTTTTTAATCTCTCCTAACATTTTCGCTGTTATTCACGCCTATTGGCCTCTCCAAGGTTTCGTGCCCTGAGTGCTAAGATGCATTTTGTTTCTTTTGCTTTTACCCTGAATTGCTGTTGGCACCAATTCTTGTATTAAATATTATTTGTGTTTTTTGTGTTTAAATTTTTTCCTTTTTGTTATGTGTTATTATATTATTTTTAATTTTTATATTTTTTGTTATAATAAAATAATGAAATTTATTTTATTTTTTTAAAACACAAGTCGAATGTGATTTTTGTCTCATAATAAACAATATTTTTAGAATTTTTAATTTTTTTACTTTAATTATCTTTATTTTTTTATTGTTAAAATATTTATATTTATTTTTTTTTAACACAGGATGACTGTGATTTTTATCTAATAATAAACTTGTTTAGAATTTTTCTTTTTTGTACTTTTGTTTATTATGTTTATTTTTAGCTTTTGTTGTTATTAAAATATTAAAATTTATCATATTTTTTTATAGCACAAGATGAATGTGACTTTAGGAAATCGATAAATTATTAAATAACACTATTATAGGAGCTATAAAAAATTATGTACTTAAACTTTTAAAGTTCACAATTAAGTATACAAATATGAAAGGTCACCATTCATATTCTATACCGTTAAAAAATCCACGCAATAACAATTAAATAATGATTTCTTAAGTATACGTTGTTTTGCAAAAGTTTGCATACCAATAAGGTCAATTAATTAACAGTCGTTAAATGTAGGTAGATTAAAATTGATTTTTGTCATACTTGCACTTACGCATTCGATGCGTCTGAAGAATTTTGTTGCGGTTTCAGAGTTGTGATAGATGCATTTTATTAAGTTACAAATATTTTGACATATTGATTGAATAATGAACTTGATGCTGCAATTTTAACTATGATCTCATAATTTTGAATTTGACCCAACATCGATTTTTTAATGTTCATTATTATAAATTCCTTCAATAGGCCATCGGCTAAATTTCTTAGCATATATCGGCTAATCTATTTCTTAGACTAAAAAAAACTTTAAAAAAAAGAGCGTATACCGGCTCTTTTTACTCTCAAAGGTGACTTTTAAAAAAAATACTGACCCTTTCCACGCCTTGCAATTTTGAAGGCTCAAAGTAAAAAAACGCCAATTTTGTAAGGCTCAGGCGGGGGCGCAACTGCCTCCCCCCCCCCCCCCCCCTCCTCCTAGATCTACGCCTGGTGTCACATCTCTGCTAAACCAAGAGAGCAATGAGCAAGACATTAAATAATATGCGCTACTACACAGGGTGATTCCTAAGTTGATACTTCTTTTTTAGCTGTGTATAGAAGGCCTTAAAATAAACAACATTTTTAAATACCTTTTTTCAAAAACCTCAAAAATAAGGTACTTTATATTACATTTACAATACGGTTCGGCCTAACTTGCCCGTGGAATAACATTAAGAAAACTTCTGGATGTAGGATGAGCCCGCAAGGGAAAGCATTCTGTGTATAATATCTAAGCAGCAGACGCACTTTGACGACATTCACCGTAAATTAGCACCATATCTACTAGTTCATTGTTTGGAAATTTTACCAATTTCATGTGCATGTCACCAATTTAAAATTAACTTGCTTCAGAAAAACACACCGCAGCAGAATGCCAAATAACTCACCACCGACCCGTAAATTGCATGACTAATAAGACAAACAACATAAAGTATAGCAGGCTACGTTTTGATGACCAGGCCCGCACTTAGATTTTTTACTTCTGTATCTCGCCTATTTTTAAGTTTTATGAAAAAGGTATTTGAAAATGTTGTTTATTTTAATGCCTTCTATATACAGCTAAAAAACGTAGTATCAACTTAGGAATCACCCTGTATACAGAATACAGAAGTAGTTAGAGCTTATGTAAGACAATGATTTATCTACTTAAATTTCTTAAAATGTAATTTTTTTAAAGTAGCTACTTAATATATTACAAAACTATATTAAGATTTTATTCCTATTTTAAATGACTGTTATAATAAAACGTCGCGTTGTTCTTGCAATATTTTGCAATAGCAAATAACGTTTAATAACTGTGCAAATATTATTTAGGGCAAAAATGTAATGCATAATATTTTGCCGTTCACTTTCGGTTGCTAGTCTATTTTTGTTGATATGATAACTTGAAACAAGTAAAACTACATGTTTAATGAAAATATTAAAGTGTGCAAAGTAATGAGATTATACCGGGTTAGTAAAAAGTACCGGAACGCTTAAATATCTTCAAAATCGTCAAACCTACAATGCTTACAAAATTTGGTAGATTCTGGGCATGCAGAATATCTGCACTGTTGCAAGATTTTACAGTTTTGCGCTACACGTAGTCGTTGTGTTATCTCAAATGTAATGCCCCCAGTGGCGTAGCCAGAAAATATGCTCGCGGGGGGGGGGGGGGGGCTCAGTGGGCGTAAGTATGATATTTTTTTTCTGGAGAAAGTAATAGTCGGGATTACACGTATTTCAGGATATTGTACCTAGTGAAGAAAAGAAAAATTTTTGGGGCTACGCCCAAAGTTCCTAACTACTATCAAATTTCGAAAATTAAATAATTACCTTTTCCCCTCTGCATGGTTGGATTGAATTTGTTTTTGTTAATGTTTTTTTTTACTTTTTTTGATATTCCTAGCTGGCTCTTTATTAAAAAAAAAATATATTTTTGAAAAATATGAATATAGGTGTCAATCCAAAATTTTACCATAGGAGGTATGTATGACTCTAACCAGCAATTTTTGAGCTCGGTTTTTCATGATTAAAAATAAAGTAAATATCGCTCACCACGACAAAAATGATGATTTTTTCAGAAATCATGTATTTTAGAAGCGTAGATCTAAGAGCACTTTTTGGTGCAAATTCTTAGGTTTTGAAATACTCCTTCTTAAGTGCCGTTTTGTAGATTCATAATAGCATTCTTGTTTCTTTCGCACTATTTTTTTATTATAAATTATCACATACATATTTTTGTTGATTTAAAATAGCTCTAAAAAGGGAAAACGGAACAGACAAGTATATAATAGAAAATACTATAAAATATTAGGTACTCTTTTTACTCGTTTTCCTATAAAATTGCATCATAAATCAATAACTAAAACGATATGCGTCCGAAACCTTAATCTCTATATAAAACCGGACTTTTAGAAGGAAACGTTTGAACACTAAACATTTCCTTCAAGACCTTTATAATCTAAGCCAAGAATACATTATTTAAAAATTTAAATTAAGAGTCCAAGCGTGAGACGAAAAATTAGGTAGCAATTAGATTTTTAGACCCCGAGCTCCTAGGCTCGGGGGGGGGGGGGGGGCTACAGCCTGGCGGCCCCCCCTCTAAATACGCCACTGTCTACATCTAGTGATGTCCTAAATTAACTAATGTAATATCATTCGGTAATTTTACGTTACAATAAATATTTTATTATTTTTTTTAGTACTGACAGCAATACTGATCGTGTAGGGCTTAATAAAACTCCGTTTATATTCATTATTTTATAAAAAAAAAATAAAGGTTTACAGTTAGTATGTCTGTTATTTAATTAATTTCACCGTTATCTAATGATAATTTTTCCATAACTTGTTAAACTATGCGATACAAATCAGTTTTTACTGGTATTCTTTGTAATGAATATGGAATTAAGGATTATTCTATTGTATCACAAAAAACACCTAAAAACTGATAATCGTTCTTTTTGCATAACTCCCTTTATATCATTTATTTAAACATGCAAAAGGAAATTATTTACCAGTAGTTTTTTAGGTCTGCTGAAACCGATTAATTTAAATAATGAATTTGCTTTATTTCATTCTAATTTTAATCAGACTGCAGAAAATTACCTAAATTAAAAATTATACAATATCGTTACGAGTAATAATATATTTAATGTTAAAAATTGTTCTTTTTTCCGTCTGTTAGCACAAGGTAGGTCATGTAGGTAAGTTAGCACCAGTGGCGTAGTCAGCTTTTAGGGGCGGATTTATTTGTGCATCCCGACGATATCGGGGCCTATTTTTCCAATAGGCTCGGGCCTTGGGCCCCACTTTCAGAGGGGCCCTGCGCTCGGTCTAAGTGAAACGATACCTATTCATACAATGTGTCCCATAACTTATGTACCGTAGAGTTACTGGAGATACTAGACATCAAACTAAGCCGGTTATGTCATATAAGTTTTTCCGGATTGTTACTTGTTCTAGAGATACAGGGTGTTGAAAGTAAAAGTTTATTTTCGAAAATAAGCCATAATTTTAAAACGGTTTAATAAATCGAATTGAAAGTTGGCAATATTATGTTTTTATGAGCAAAAAATAAGAATTTTTAGAAATTTTTAGGTTTCAAACTAGAGGGCGCTAGTTGCATACACTGGGCTTCATAGATCTATGATATTTTTTCTTACCTGTGATATTAGGTATTTTTCAATTATAGTTTCTTAAAGAAGGGCATTTTCTGAGTCAAAAAGGTGTACTTGATTGATCTTAATATCTTTAACGGTTTTCGAGATATTTCCCTTTAAACATCCCAAAGCATAAAAAAACATAGTACATAATTAAATTAATATTTTAATTATCAAAAAAAAAACTTATATGACATAATCGGCTTAGTTTGATGTCTAGTATCTCTAGTTACTGTACGGCCCATAAGTTATGGGACACCCTGTATAGTTTAAGATAAAATAATTCATTTGCAAAACTGAGAAGCTGCTAAAATGTTTATTGTAAAAGAATATATTATAAAATCTAAGTCAATCGACATACTTTTATTTATTACTGTATGCAAAACAAAAACAAATCTTAAAAAAATCAACGACGGTGGCAGCTTCTTTATAGTTTTTGGCAAAATATAACATTTATAATTTTAAAAATAATTATTATAGAAAGAGTTTCTATATCAATTTAAATTCATATAGGAATTCAGAATTTTACAAGAAGTTTATCCAAAATTATCTTACTAATTTAAAAATATTACTAAATAAAAATAGCCGCACCAATAAAGGCGAACGGATAAAAGGGCCCGACAAGCACTGTGCCGGTTATTATAGTCTAGCAGGTAAGAGACGAAAATCTAGATTCTTTGATCTATGTCGGCTTCTTTGTATGCCATATTTATGTGATAATTTTTTTAAAATTCTTTTTTGTCTTTATGATATCATTAAAGCATAATACATTATTATTATGTAACTGATTAAGAAATGAAACACTGTAAGGGGCAGGAGCGCCCTAGACCCTGGGGGTGCACCTTAGATCCTGGGGATTTAGAATGTCACTTTTGAGAAGAAGCTTTTGTTATCGCATACCGCGGCCACGTTTTTTTAGCTGGTTAACCTGCCTAGCCTAAAACTGTCTCTACGGAAGCCCAAGATTAGGGGTCCCGGATTGCTTAACTTGCCTAAGGTCCCCTATAACCAAAAAAAGGCCTGGACGTTATTAGCACAAAATGAAAAATGTCATTTAATAGCGTTTAAAAAGAAAAAAGTATGCGGCTTAAAATCCTGTTTTTGAAGCTGGTCACGATGAATTTCGTTGATCGATTGAAAAACCAAAATACCTCATATCTTAATTTGCTGATTTTTTTTTATAACATAACGGTATGTTTAAATTTTTTTAAATGCGTTGTCTTTGTTTCCGCATATTTTTTTCGAAAACCATAATAATTAAATAAATATTCTAACATAAATTGTGGTTAAACACAAATAATACGGAAATAATACATCTTAAAAGCAATTGGGTAAAAGTTAATCGTTCTAAAAATAAATTAGTGGTGAATTAACTTTTTAATATCAATAGTTTATTTTGTGTAGTGTAACTCCTACTATAAATATTATATACAAAAATTTGCAATTATCTTCTGCCGGCACTTTTCTAGCCTGGTTGCCTTGATGTTGTGGAAATGACGCTTTATATTTAAATTGGTGACTTCTTGGGAGCCCTATATACTTACACAACATAATTTTTTTAAGTCGATTCTAAAAACTTGGTTAAGGAAGAATCTCTTAATACGAAAATTGTCCCAGTGCCATTTAAAAAGCAGACGACGGGTAACAATATCAATTCTCATCCTACAATTTTTTGCGCGTAATTGGAAGTAAAGATTAAGCCATAAACTTACTTTACTAAGGCTCAATTTTAGTCCTCTTAAACTTAGTTTAAATCTAGGTTTAAGCCGAAAAATGATTCTAAAATCGTAGAAATTTCAGAAATGGTCGATTTATAATGTGGGATTGAAAACAAAGTTCAATTTAAGAGTAATCAACCTTGTCATAAATTGTTATGTTATTATTATATTAAGTTATGACCAGGTAAATCACTTTTAACTCGACCTTTGCTGTCAATCGCACATTATAAAATGACCATTTTTGACATTTCTTCGATTTAAATTAGATCTCAGATTTAAACCGAGATCCAGTTTAAATCGAAGAAAAAGAAATGATCATGTTATAATGTGGGATTGACAGCAAAGTTCGAGTTAAAAGTAATTTATCTGGTCATTCATATCAACTTAATATAATGTAACATAACATAACAAGTTATTTACCAGGTTAATTACTCTCAAATGTCAAGGGAATTAAAAGACCTTTAAGATAAGGTATCACTCGACCCCCTTTCCATTAAAGATTTTAGGGGTGGTGCCACCTCCGTCAAGGGGGCTGCACGTGTTGACGATTTTGTGTCCCCCTCGAAAACAAAATCGACGGGTCTGAGCGTTTTTCCAAAAAATAACTGAGCTGCCAGTAAATGTCTCTATTTCGTTTTCGATGCCCACCCTGTATATACCATACACCGATTATTTCTGACATGGGAGTCAAATGACCATTACTTTTTTGGTTTTGTAGGTATGCGGGGTTGTGTTATTACAAAAAAGAAAAATGTCGCAATTCAGTGGCCTATCCAGGAATTTTTTCTCAAAAGAGTCTTCTAAAAAATATTCTGACCCTTTACACTCCCCACAATTTTCGAGGCTAAACGCAAAAAACACCCATTTTGCCACAAATAGTACGATCTAAATATTTCGATGATATAAAACCCTTTAGTGAATATATGTTAATGAACAGAATATTTGTACTAAGCAGTCATTGGGCTATAATTATTATTAATATCTAACATTTGGAGTGACAATGACCCAATTTTTTTAACCTTTCTATGGGTTCAATTCTAAAATAACACAATTATGCTGGTCTCTCAAAACTATATGCTATAATATAATATATCTAAGATAGGTTTCTATGTCATATCTTGATTAAGACCCATTTTTTTACAATAAAATGCATTGTCATGTCACATACAACACATTAAGGAGTGTCAAATTGTTACAATTGAATCAGTTAACATTAACAGAAACGTAATTTGATGTACATAAACTTTTATGAGTCATTTAACGATATATCTTTATAAAAACTATTATTACAAATTCAGTTAGATAGTTAAAAGATACATACTAAAACTGGGTTTCTAGTGATACTAAATGTAATTTAAGAGAACGGTGCCAATCTGTGTAGAAACGCAGTAGTTTCCCTTACAAAAATCGTCTTCAGGGTTGTTTCTGTTTTTCGTCAAATAAAAAGCATTTTGCAATTTAACTTAAATCTATGTGGGTGTGGGAAAATTATTTTCGTGCAGACAAAAAACGAGGAAACAGATATAAGTAAGCCATTGAAAATCCAAAAAAAAATTACTAAAGTTCTGTATTGTAATAGTCTCGGTAAAAATTAAAGGGAATTATTTTTTTACTAAAAATAACGTTTCACATTCTTTAATGTCTGACAATCCGTCATTAAACATCGACAGGATTCGGTTCAAGATAATGCAATGTTTTTAATATATACAGGGTGTGTCAGTAAGGTGTCGGGCTTTGATAGCACCTAAACTATCAAAGATAGGGAAAAAAGTGTAATACAAAAATTAAATGGTTTGTTAGGATGCATAACCTAAAAATATTTTAAAATCTACAGGGTGGTCCTAAAAAGTGGTACTGAATAATAAAAAAGAAAATTAAATGGGACACCCAGTATAATTTTCCAGAATATGATTCAATAGGATAAGGACTTTGCAACCATCTTAAAATTTTTGAACCAAAATGCAACGTTGCCAAGTAATTAATTTTTTTCCGAAATTTTAGTAATTTTAAGGGTATCGTAAAAAAATCATAGTAACCTGTGGATTACCCCTAGGCAAATATAATTTACATTGTGGGTACTTTAAGGTACGATAAATTGATCGATAACAATGTTTTTTAAACCTCTTATACAGAGCGTTCGGTATAAGTTGGACAACTCGACAGGTTTAAAAATGCTTTATTTCAATTTTTCTAAATGGGACCCCCCCTAATTTTTTTAGGCAAAAGGATGTATCTTTCGAAAACCTTACTTTTTTATTAAATATGTCATATATCTAAATATCATAGTTTTTGAAATATTTTAGGATTTGTCTTAACTTAGGGTAAAAAAGGAAAGTTCTAATTGAACAATTTAGTCAAGATTGCTTTGGAACAAAAAATAAATAATTTTCTTTGTCACAGCTGTCATTGAAAAATTATTTCGCTAAGATTTTGTTCTTTATAACTGTTTAAATTTTAGTTTCCTGAACTATAACGTTATCGAAACAGAAAAATATGAATTTTTCAAGAGCAGAACTACTTGACATGATCTACGTTTTGGGCGAGAGCAACAGAAATACATTTCTGGCTTCCAGAGTATACGCAGAAAAATATCCACTTAGAACTCATCCTGATCAAAAATCGTTTGAAAGGGTAAAGGAGAGATTTGAAAGAACAGGGCGCGTTGATTGCGAAAAACATGAAAGAACTAAGCCAGCTACCACCGAAAAAATAAATTTATGGTTATGTTAAGTTTAATTGAAGATCCCTACAAAAGTACGAGACAGCTTGGCAACAAATTTCCGTTCAGTGCGTCCTCAGCATCAAGGATTATCCAAAGTGAAAAATTGCAGTTTTTCGATTATGTAATGTTTAGTGATGAGGCTACGTTTCATAACAATGGATTCGTAAACCGGCATAATTTTCATTACTACGGCACAAGTAATCCTCTTTTCACTAGAGAAGTTAGGAATCAACATAAATGGAGTATGTAGGCTGGCATAATAGGTAATCATGTTATTGGGCCACATTTTTTTGAAGGAAATGTTACAGGCCAGATTTACCTTGATTTTTTACAGAATGATTTACCTGGACTTTTAAATGTACTACCAGAATACATTCGCGAAACAATGTGGTTTCAACAGGATGGAGCACCACCTCATTACAGTATGCTCGTGAGAAATTTTTTAAATCAGCGATGTAGTGATCACTGGATTGGTATAGCAGGTTCAATATCGTGACCTGCAAGATCTTCCGATCTAAATAAGCTTGATTTTTTTTATGGGGATGTGTAAAGGAGAAAATGAACCAAACAGCTCCCACGATAAGAGAAAACATGCAAGCACAAATAAGGGAAGTTTTCAAACAATTACTCCGACTATGTTGAGAAATGTAAGCGAGTCTTTTAAAAAAAGAACTCGCGCCTGCATTTTAAATTTAGGAGGTCATATTGAACACTTTTTATAGTATTTTTATAATATCCTCGTTGTTTTTTGTCACCAAAATTTGGAGTCATCTAAATATTGTTAATTTTTTTTTTTAATTTATATTTCTTGCCTCAATTTAGCTCCCTAGCCCCCCCCCCCCCCCTCTAGGTTGGCCGATGTTTTGCCTACTTCTTGTTTTGTCAGTGTTCTTAAAAATAAATGTGTAGTTTGTAACTATTTTCTGCCAACACAATCTTGACTAAATTGTTTAATTGGTCCTTTCCTTTTTTACCCTGAGTTAAGACAAATCCTAAAATATTTCAAAAACTATGATATTTAGATATATGACATGTTTAATAAAAAAGTAAGGTTTTCAAAAGATAGATTCTTTTGCTTAAAAAAATTAGGGCAGTCCTATTTAAAAAAATCGAAATAAAGCATTTTTAAAACTATCGAGTTATCCAACTTATACCGAACGCTCTGTATAAGATATTTAAAAAACATTGTTATCGATCAATATATCGTACCTTAAAGTACTTACAACGTAAATTATATTTGCCTAGGGGTAATCCACAGGTTACTATGTTTTTTTTTACGATACCCTTAAAATTACTAAAATTTCGGAAAAAAATTAATTACTTGGCAACGTTGCATTTTAGTTCAAAAATTTTAGGATGGTTGCAAAGTCCTTATTCTATTGAATCATATTTCTGGAAAATTATACTGGGTGTCCCATTTAATTTTCTTTTTTATTATTCAGTACCACTTTTTAGGACCACCCTGTAGATTTTAAAATATTTTTAGGTTATGCATCCTAACAAACCATTTAACTTTTATATTACACTTTTTTTACTATCTTTGATAGTTTAGGTGCTATCAAAGCCCGACACCTTATTGACACACCCTGTATAGATATAATTTTGCATGGATGTGCTTAAAGGTCTATTAATTTAATATAAAATATTATCACCGCGGGACATACGATTTACTTAAACTTAAAGATTATGTCTTTTATATATCGATATTTTTCATATAGAGTGCCTGTCCTAGTAGAGTAAGTACAGCAAATATAGCAGTATTGTTTACATTTCTATCTTCTGTATAAAAGTTACAACAAAAAATGCGGCCCCTATGTGAACAAGAAGCATATCTATCACAGTAAAAAGGGATCCAACAATTTATTATGGTAGACCGTACACTATCAGTCAGTCTGACAGTTTTGATAAAGGAATGACAGTAATACTGATCGTGTAATGGCAAATTTCAAGGACTGATGTAAATTTTCATTAGAAAAAGACTGATGCGAGAATGACCAAAGATTGACATCATTCAGGACTGTCAGTCAGTGTTTTACGGATATTGTAGGGTCTACTATAGATAAGAGCAAAACAAAGCCGTCTCGTCGCTTTGGAAATCGGAAATGCTCTCGATTGGTCGAATTTTGTGATTTCTACCAAATTAAGCCCATGAGAAGCAGAAAATGGGCTTTAAAGGCCAATAGAATATTTATTATAATAAATAAGACGGAGCTTTGGGGCTATCAACTCTTGGTTTCTTGTCATTTCATGACCTGCCGATTGGGGAGTGTGTACCTTCTTCCGCACCCCACGAGATGTCCGATCTCATCTGGCCTGGTTACCGGCGTGAATGGCGTGTGTTGAGAGATGATACATTTTACACTTCTCCCTGCATTCTTAAACCTACTAAATTTCGGACATACTTTTTTTTTGTGCATATGCCCACTCCGAGGATCGAACCCGGACCGCCAAGGTCGAATACCGGTAACTTACCTCCGAGGCACTGCCGCGGTGCTGAATAAAAGTGGTAATTTGTTCATTTATGTATTAGAGAAAGAAATGAAGGAGTGTTAAAGGAATCTTCTATTATAAAAGGTAGGATATAATATGAACCAATTTAAAATATATATATATAATATTAATGTATTGAATGCACCTCTGTGTAATATCAACACGTTGTATTGTAACTTACTTTTTTTACAGAAGATTACGTAGGGTCTATTTATTTATTAACATTTCCTAATAAAAAAGCAACAAAAAGCAGTAGAGTCTTTGTTTACTTCTACGTGTAGGTACAAAGTCAACGTGGCTGAATTTACTAAGCAGATCCTACACTGTCTCTCGGACTGACTGTCCTGAATGATATCAATTCTTCGCCATTCTCGCATCAGTCTTTTTTCTAATGAGAATTTCATCAGTATTACTGTCACTCCTTTATCAAGTTTGTCAGTCTGGTTGATGGTGTAGAGTCTGCAATACATAAAATTGACTTAGCTTTACAATGACTTGTCGAATCTCGGTTTTGATTGGCAAGATGCATTTGAATTTATTATGCATGTTTCTTGAAGGTTAGTGGGGTTTAATTATTTAAATGAATATTTTTAACTATTTTAAATTGGACACACTTTAACAAGAACGTTGCAATGTTGTTTTCAACGTACAATCCTTGAGTCACAGAAATACCTATTCATTTGGTCATAGCACCACGCCACTTTCTACTTGAGGTAAAAAGTCATACCGCATAATATGGTTCATTGTCTGGTCTTGCTTTGTGTTGTGTTAAATAACATTGCGAAAACAAAAGTTCAATGTAAGGTCGCCACTCAAGATTTAATGGTAAAATTTAAAAAAATAAATATACCTACACGTAATTAGTGCACATACAGAACCTGACTTCACAGAAACCCAACACTAAAAATTATTAATTTAAAAAAATAATATTATAGTTCTGATGATGGTTTCCTAATAAAACCGAAACGTTAACCCCTTATAAAGAAAAATCTTTTATTCAAGAGTGACCGAAAACCCAAGAAAAACAAACATTTTAATCGAATAAAACGGTCAGGAAAACAAACTAATATTAATATTATAGAGGTTTGAATTTTGGCCCCCAGTGGAGTCGGAATTCAAACTGACTCTTAGCTTCCACCATCACATTACTCTTAGTGATTTCATTTACAAATAAGAGTATGTTTGAAGGTTGGAGACAATGATGAATAAGTCGTCGTCAGTATTCACCTGAAGACGACTGGAGATACGTACCAGTTGAAACGTTGTGATTTAAATCAAGTAAAGCCAATGTAAGTCCAAAACTCTTCAATTATTAAATAAGAGTAGTTAGATAGGTAACATTTGATTTTCATTTAATAAATGTTTTTCTTAAACTTATTGTGTTCCATCGTTACTTGTAAAAAAAGAGAAAATTAAGGGAAATCCCTAATTCCCTTTACTATTCATTAATATCCTAAGGGAGCTATAACCCTGTTTATTTATTTATTTATTGAAAACTACACAATACAGGTTGATACAAAACATATCATTAACCCAATTATACAGGTAGTATTTATTAGCGGGTGGCCACTCATAGCCAACTTCTAAAAGAATAATTATTCTACTCAAGAGTGAGCAAGAGCAGTTTTATCTAAAACTAATTATATACAATAGCATAACTTACACGCCTATTATACACAAAGTTAATGTTACAACAAAATTTAGAAATCTACAAAATCTGTTATATTTAAAATTCTTTTTTTGAGTTTGTTTACAAACGTAATCTTAGAATCGCCAAATATATCACAGTATTTTTAATTTTGGTTGTAATTAATAATCATATAGCTAACGGGAGATTTTTTTTGATAATTAGTTCTAATTGATTTAAAATTAAAAGTTCTATAGCCTACTGGTCTAGTTTTATTAGGTATACAAATGCTCACCTTATGTAATGTTGTATTGTCTACTGCTAAGTTATTAAATATCTTATAATCTTATAAATATAAACGGTACTATTGAAGGTTCTTCTATTATGCAATGTCACTAAGTTGTAGCGCTTTAGGTTAGTAGGATAGCTATTGTCATGAACATTTCTTAATAAAAAGTCTGAGATGCGGATAAACTTTTTTTGGACTTTTTCAATCATTTGAATGTACTTGACATAAAAAGGAGACCAGATAACACTGGCGTATTCAAGTTTTGTTCTTACTAAACTATTAAAAAGAATCTTTAGAGTTTTTGTAGAAGTAAAAGATTTAGAATTTCGTAAGACAAACCCAAGGTTTTTATAGGATAACTTTACTACTGATTCAATGTGTAAATTAAAAGACAATTTGTAATCAAACAAAACTCCCAAATCTTTCTTTTCAGATACTGAGTCGATCTTATTGCTATTGATTAAGTAGGCAAAGTTAGTAGTTTTCTTAGAATAGGAAAACTTCATATGTTTGCACTTATTTATGTTAAAAGGCAAGCTATTTATTATGGACCAGTCATATAGCGCGTCTAAATCTCTCTGCAATGCACTACAACCAATGATACCCTCGACTTTTCTAAAGAGTTTTATATCATCTGCAAACAGAAGAACCTGCGAATTCCTTACAACATCAACAGCATCATTAATGAATAGCAAAAACAAAAGGGGTCCCAAATTGGATCCCTGGGGAATACCAGATGTCGAGAGAAAGTTAGGTGAAGTGTAACCTTTAATAATTGATACATAGTTAGTTCTATCCGTCAAGTACGACTTTATAAATAAACACCAGTTTGACGATAAAGAAAATCTTTTCAGTTTAGCTATTAACAGATTATGGTCGACTTTATCAAACGCCTTAGCAAAGTCTATGTATACAGTATCAACTTGAGCACCTTCCGCCAAAGCATCTGTAGTATATTCCACAAAATCTACAAGATTACCAACTGTTGACCGACCCTCACGAAAACCATACTGATATTTGGACAATTTTTCTTTTACATGAAAATGTATTCTATTATTTATTATATTTTTAAACACTATGGCAATGTTTGATAGAATTGCAATGGGCCGATAATTTTTTACATCTGTCTTACAGTCACACTTGATACGCGCCACTTTAAGTTTATCGGGAAACACTTTAGTTTTTATTGACAGGTTGAAAATATATAACAGTGGTTTAGCCAATAATTCTTTGCATGCCTTTAAAATAAATCTGGGTAAATTATCCGGACCTAAAGTTTTTTTATTTTTTAAACTTGAAATTGCTTTAATGAGCTCATCTTCAGAGATTAGCAATAAGTCAAACCCTATCTGTTGATCCTCATCATACGATATGCCGCCCTGTGTATTAGTTTGCTCATAAACAGATTGAATAAATGAGGCAAAAGCTTTAACAACGTTTTCTTCACCCAAGTATTTTTTTTCATTTAAAAACATTTCTTTAGGGATACCGTGGTTGTTTCCTTTTTTATTTTGAACGAAATTCCAAAATTGTTTGGAGTCCCCTCGTATAGAGGTTTCACATCTAGCAAGATATTCTTTATAGGCGGTTTTTATGTCTTTTAATTTTTGATCTAAGATGCTTGGTCGTGTTACCAATATAAGCTAATAATATCCTGGTTAGAAATAAAAATATTTAGGCAAAGAATTATTGCTTAATTAATATTTTACAACATTAATCGTGAATAATGAAAAACAAGCAGAAAAATCAATTTTACCATATCTTATTAAAATATAGGTAACTAAAAAAAGGTTTTAATTAAATTTTTAAATAATAATGTGTAATAATTTAAATTAAATAAATATAAACCATGTTAATCGCAAATAATCTAGATAACTCTTTCATTAAGTAACAAAAATCTTCAACGCATTTTATGTCAGCAAATTCATTAGATATGCATTTTACAGCGTCAATTAACATGGCACTGTGGTGTTAAGAATATCAATTTAATTGTTATTTAATTTTATAGATTTACGATTACTACATGATAAAAGGCTTAAACAGCATAACTTTAATAAGTTTGCTTAATTCAAGCAAAGATTCTACAACGTAACCCACATACCTATATAAGTTGTCTGGACATTATCAAGACACAATTGCGTAGAATTTCTACACGGGGCTTGCCCCCCTCCCACTCTCCAGATATAGTTGCCGGGTTGTACTACTGACCATAACAATAAAGAAAAATTCTAAATTCTAAATTCTATCGTTAATAAAACGATATTAAAAATATTTTTTGTGATGTATTTTATAACATAACAGAACAGGATGAAAACTGAAAAAGTAGATAAGTATATTTTTTATATTCTGTGTTTATTGTAGGTAGGTACCCAATTGGTTCTGTTCCAATAAGAAAATAAATATCCATTTTTAACGAGAGATAATAATGATTCATTTTTTAAAGATAATTAAGGTTGAATCAATTTGATCAAAGCATAAACTAACGAACTTGTACCGGCACCAGTCGACCTTCAAGAAAATACGCCTTCTACCTTCTACAAATCATTATATTGTTATTAATATTTAGTGAAAGTTTGGGCGTTTCACTTGCACTTTAAAAGAACTAGAATAATTACAATACAGAAATAAATGGTAATATTAATTAAAACATATTACTCGTATTTTACGGCGTATTAATGAAAAACTCTCTATATTTATGTGTAAAAGTTGTGAATTTTTATGCGATATCTAATTAAAAAGAAAATGAAATGGCAATCATTTTATTATTAAAGAGTACGAAACGTACATAATACGTGAGAATACTAAGAATCTCTCGATATGCACTGCCTAATTTCAGCCAGCTCCACCGTGAAATGCCTACTTTTAGCTAGCTCCGCCGTAGAATGCTTAATTTCAGCTAGCTCCGCCGTAAAATGCCTGGATACATCCAAATGAAATGACAAAAATAGAGATTTGAGGAAGCATTGTCTCTTGTTGTTTTTTATATTTTTTCTTAAACTCACAAGATAGCCATCTGAGGAAAGCAGGGACATACATCCCTCTGGCAGATAGTAAATTTAAACGGAAAATAGTGGAAGCAATTACTATTATAATTAGTAAGTATAATGTTAATAACAAAGATATATTTGAAAAAAATCGTTTTTTAGTTACATATACCGGGTGTTGCATCGTCGAGCGGGACATAGGAAATCCCATGTAATTTTAAATGGGGTCAATTATTGGCTTCCCTAATTATTTTAGAGAAAAATTCTATTTAGGTTTATTAAAGAGCACTAAAACCCACATTCAAAAGAATAACTTTAGATATTTTTGATGAGCCCGTTTACGGGTTATCGCCGATTTCTTTTTAACTATTTCTCCTTTTTATGGCCCCGTATTTGCGGGCACCAGTCAAGGTAAAAGATGACTGTCAAATAATGTTGTCATTTTGAAATGTGTGCTTTATTGTTACAAAAACTCGTACATCGAAAATATTAAAGGTGTATTTATGAGTACAAATTAATCTAAATAAAACTAAAATAAAGTATCCAATTACAAGGTTAATTAGGACATTTTACATGTTCCAATATTTTACTAAGTAATAGGTAGGTACTATTAAATTGGTAAAACTTTAGGATTTAAGATGTTCAAGTATTTCTCCACTGATTGCTAGACAATAACCGAGGCGGTGGTAAACTGAAATTCTATTGCATTCGGCAGAAATAGCATTTTTTAACTCGTCTAGATTTGGGTATTTTTTACCTTTGTATATCCTGTTTTTTATATGGCCCCAGAGAAAGAAATCATTTGGCGATAAATCAGGAGACCTGGCTGGCCAATTTACTGTATGAATTAAGCCAATAACATTTCCATTAAAAGCACGGTTTAAATATTCCCGGACAGCCAGGGTACTATGTGCCGGGCAGCCATCCATTTGGTACCAAACTTCCTGATTTTCCCTGGCGGCATCATGTAAAGTAGGTAAAATATGATCTTCAAGTAGTTCCAAAAAATATCCTGCATTTAAATTTCGTGTAAGAAATAATGGCCCGATAATATTTTCTCCGAAAATCCCAGCCCAAACATTAACTTTTTGTGGATATTGCGTCCTTGTTTCGACAAACCTGTGTTGGTTTTCTTTGCTCCAATATCGATAATTTTGAACATTGGGTTCATTGTTTAAGGTAAATGTGCATTCGTCAGTGAAACAAATGTTTTTAAAAAATTCCCTATCCATGTTTGCTCTTTCAATCATACCAAAACAAAACTCCTGTCGTCGTATTTAGTCCCTATCTCTTAGCTCTTGGTGCTTTTCATATTTGTATGAATAATAGTTATGTCGTTTCAAAGCTCGTAACGCTGTGGTGTGATCTAATCCTATGTCATCCTCAAGTTTCCTTGTGCTGATCTTCCCATCATTTTCTTCCACGCACAATAAAACTTGCAAGTCCCTATCATTTCTTGCATCTCTTCTTTGTTCCTGCCTCTCCAAGTCCCTATAATTTCTTGCATCTCTTCTTTGTTCCTGCCTTTCTTCACATCTGCAGTTATTTATTACAGTGCCTTTTGTCTCAGATTTCTTGATTTGTAGATTTTGCAGGTATCGGTCTATTCGGATACAGAGCAGCAAACATGTCTGACACATTTTGATAACTATTTCCTTGATAATACCATTTAATCATCAATATTTTTTTTTCAGAAGTGTAATTCATGGCTAATATTTTCGATGTACGAGTTTTTATAACAATAAAGCACACATTTCAAAATGACAACATTATTTGACAGTCATCTTTTACCTTGACTGGTGCCCGCAAATACGGGGCCATAAAAAGGAGAAATAGTTAAAAAGAAATCGGCGATAACCCGTAAACGGGCTCATCAAAAATATCTAAAGTTATTCTTTTGAATGTGGGTTTTAGTGCTCTTTAATAAACCTAAATAGAATTTTTCTCTAAAGTAATTGACCGAATTTAAAATTACATGGGATTTCCTATGTCCCGCTCGAGGATGCAACACCCGGTATAGTATGCAACGTTAAAGCTGCAAACGTGTGAGAAAGGAGGATAAAATAAAAATGAGCCCGTTAACTCCTTCCCTTCTTCTTCTTATTGTATAAAACGCAGCACGCCACTGAAGGTTCTATCTCTCTATTTCTATTAATAAAATTATTTTACAATATTACACTTAAAACTTTAAGTAGATCACCTTGATTTGTTTCCGGTTGAATCAATAATATCGATCCAATAAAATGAAAAAATATGAATCATAAGAAGGTGGATTAACAAAAAATTACCGGATCTTGCAAAACTAAAAATAGCTATATACAGGGTGGCCCATTTGTCTGACAAAGTAATATACCGTCTCTACTATTAAAGATATCAAAAAAAAGTTTTTATAAAAGTTGTGAGGTATAAAAAAATATATGTTCTAAAATTATTTTTAAGCATACAGGGTGGTCCAAAAAAGTGGGACAATAAAAATATACATTTTTTTAAATGGAACACCCTATATATTTTAGCATTTTTTGTTTCCTTACAAAATTGTCCATATGACACCATATTTAGTTTTTTAATTTTTTGCAACGTTGCCAAACAAAATGCAAAATTCTTAAAATTTTGGGAAAAACATAATAGTAAAAAATTACCTGTATTTCTCAATAAGAGTATCGAAAATCGAAAATTTCTTGTAAGCTCTTAAGTTTAGTGGTAGATAAACTGTCTTAAATCTTTAAGTACCAAAAATTTTGTACAGGGTGTTTTCTGTTGACATCCAAATATACAAAATTTTAAAATACAATAACTCTGTTTTTTCAAATGAAACACCCTATATTTATTAGGCTCGTCTGATAGATATTGTAAGTATCTTTTATTATTGTTAAGTCATACCTATACCTAAATTTACTAATTTTGGCAATATTTCGATTTTTATTTAAATTTTGGTGAAAAAAACTATAATTTTTATTTTTCTAGTAAGCTATGACCAGCAAACTAAAAACAAATGTAATTAAATATTATCCCATATTAAAATAAATTGATAACCATAGTTAGTTACGTATTTATTTAATTTATTAAAATTTTGTTTTTATTACGCAACTGGATATTGAAAATAAATTTACAAACATTATAAATATAAATATAATAATTATAAATATGACATTATATTCAATTACATTTGTTTTGACTTTGCTGGTCATGGCTTACTAGAAAAATAAAAACAATAGTTTTTTTTATGAAAATTTAAATAAAAATCGAAATATTGCCAAAACTAGTAATTTTAGGCATAGGTATGACTTAACAATAATAAAAGATACTTATAATATCTATCAGACGAGCCTAATAAATAAAGGGTGTTTCATTTGAAAAAACTGAGTTATTGTATTTTAAAATTTTATATATTTGGATGTCAACAGAAAACACCCTGTACAAAATTTTCGGTACTTAAAGATTTAAGACAGTTTTTCTATCCCTAAACTTAAGAGCTTACAAGAAATTTTCTATTTTCGATACTCTTATTAAGAAATACAGGTAATTTTTTACTATCATGTTTTTTCCAAAATTTTAAGAATTTTTGCATTTTGTTTGGCAACGTTGCAAAAAATTAAAAAACTAAATATGGCGTCATATGGATAGTTTTGTAAGGAAACAGAAAATGCTAAAATATATAGGGTGTTCCATTTAAAAAAATGTATCTTTTTATTGTCCTACTTTTCTGGACCATCCTGTATGTTTAAAAATAATTTTAGAACATAAATTTTTTTATACCTCACAACTTTTATAGAAACTTTTTTTTGATATCTTTAATAGTAGAGACGGTATATTACTTTGCCAGACAAATGGGCCATATATATATAGGTACCGGGTGGTGCGTCCAAACAGGATACAGGATTTCCCAGGTAAATTTCGTGGTGATAAAATATTCGCTCTCATATTAATTTTAAAGAAAACTTTTAATAAGAGTTTTTGAAGAACTTAGTGACAGTAAAATGTCTGTCAATTTTGAACTATTTTACACATACCGTATTTTAAGAAAATTCTATCTTGGAACTAGCTTAAATCTGGAATATTATTATAATTACAATTCTATTTTATACCTACAGTATGTCCACGGATAGAGTTCGGAAGAGGAAAAACTTTTTTATTTGTGGGTTTAGAAGAAGTTATTCTTTATAAAAACGTCTGCTTGTGTCTAAACTACAATTTCGAATATCAGATTTGCGATTACTATACAGGGTCCGTCAGAAACAAAATTTTTAGTTTTTTGGATTTTTTTTTCAATTTCTTTTTTATTAATCAATTTTGCTTGTTCTAAAACTACAATCCCGAATATCAGATTTGCGATAACTGTACAGGGTTGGACAGAACTACCATTTTTAATTTTTTATAATTTATGATTGAATAAATTAAAGAATGTATTAATAAAAATACTTCAAAAGTAGACAAAGAAAAATAGTTTTCTTACAACAAAATCGTTGCTCGGCCAGTTATAAAATTATATTTTAAGTTGGAAAGCAACAATACTTGTCTGTTCTTACGTAAATTTATTTTAAACGAAATCAAAAAATATAAAAATGTTGTTTCTGGCTAACCCTGTATAGTAATCGTAAATTTGGTATTTAAAATTGTAGTTTCAACACAACCAGACGTTTTTATAAAGAATGACCTTTTCTTCTAAATCTACAAAAAGAAAACGTTTTAAAACATAGTCACAAACAACATTTTTAGTTGTTTGGATTTCGTTTAAATGATGAAATTAACCACTTTGAGAAAAATGTTGATTATCATTTTTGGCACAATAGGTGTAATAAAAAACGATTTTGAAAATATTTTCATATAATTTCAAAAAAAAATCGATTTAAAAATCATTAAAAATGTTATTTTTGATGTACCCTATATAGCAATCGTAAATTTGGTGTTCGAAATTGTAGTTTCACAACAAGAAGACGTTTTTATAAGGAATAACTTTTTCTTCTAACACCACAAATAAAAAAGTTTTTCCTCTTCCGAACTCTATCCGTGGACATACTGTATATATCCCTTTATTAAAAAAAAACATTTTTTGTATTTGTGAAAAATATGAATATTGGTGTCAATCCAAAATTTTAACATAAGCCGATAATGACTCTAACTAGCGTTTTTCAGGCTCGGTTTTTGATAATTAAAAATAAAGTAAATATCGCTGTCCACGCCAAAATTGATTATAAATCATCACACTTCTTCAATAAAAAACGTTTTAATTAAAATTTTTACTTTAATTTTTTTCTTTAAAAATAAATACCTACCTAATTGATTTTTGTTTTTGTTGTAAAAATATTTTATTGCATTGGGTTATATTTTTAATGATTTAAAATAGCTCTAAAAAAGGGAACACGGAACAGACAAGTATATAATAGAAAATAAGTACTATAAACTACTACTCTTTTTACCCCCTTTCCTATAAAATTGCATCATAAATCAATAACTAAAACGATATGCGTCCGAAACCTAAATCTCTGTATAAAACAGGACTTTTAGAAGGACACGTTTAAACACTAAACATTTCCTACAAGACCTTTGTAATCTAAGCCAAGAATACATTATTTAAAAATTTAAATTAGGAGTCCAAGCGTGAGAAGAAAAATTAGGTTGCAATTAGACTTTTAGACCCCGAGCTCCTAGGCTCAGGGGGAGGGGGGTGCAGTCCGGAAGCCCCCCCTCCCTAAATACCAATTCTGCATCTTATATGGTTTACGAAATACTTGTAGGATAAATCCTTATATGGGATACCCTGTATATCAGCTTTCTAAAATAGAAATGGAAAAAGTAAAGTATTTGCTAAAAAACTTAAATATATTCATTCAAAAGAAATGTATCAATGTCTTAGTTGGTGGTCATTGCCTTCAAGCGTTTCAAATAGGTTGGTATCTTGTATTTTTATCGGTTAAATAAAAGTGAAAACGCGGATGGAACACGCCTTTATTATTTTTGAGATGTTATCAAATTTCACTTTTATTATTTTAATGTCTTATTCCAAAATTTCAAGCAGTTACAGTTAATGTGTCTATTAATGTTATTAAATCCTAGTTAATTATTGTAAATTATAACATTTATATTTAAATTATGATGATATTATGTTGATCCCGGGTAAACTTGAATAAACATTTTCAATGACGTAGGGAAAAAAATGCGAAGGGGGAACTAAAAGTATATTATTTCTTGTGTGTATGGAGGGGTTGGCGGATTGCCAGTATACATAGATGGCATTTTGCATCCCTATCCGTGAGTAGTGTCAGGTTTATGATGAGACCTACAGTTTAGCTTGGGATCCGATCCATGTCTATACCTTTTTTTTTTATGATAAAACACCTGCACTGTAGGAAAAATCCTTTAGGGGGTCTGGGAGCGGTGCGTGTGCGAAGAAAGCGATTTACGTTGGTCTTGAAACGTTGAAGATTGTATTCATTGGGAAACACGACCTCAGGAAGATCATTCCACAAAGATGACGTTCTCCAGATGAAAGAATTCTTGAACAATGAAGTTCGAGGAGTACTAAGCTGAACAACATATGGATGAGCGGCAGTGGTTCGCCGTGTATTTCTGTTTTGCATTGCTCTAGGTGGAATCAAGTGGGCAATGTCAGTCGAACACCTGCCATGAAAATATCTGTAAAAGAGAGCCAAATCACCAACCTGTCTTCGATGCTCCAGGCTATCGAGGGTCTTGGTCAGCTCGGGGTCGCCGATTAGACGAACGGCTCTCCTTTGAATGGAATCCAGTAGCCGAAGGGTGTGCTCGGGTGCAGAGCTCCAGACATGAGAGCAATATTCTAATGATGGTCGAATCTGGGCTTTGTAGAGTGTCAAAAGTTGATGAGGTTTGTACAACCTTTTGGTGCGGAAAAGTATACCAAGTTTCTGTGCAGCTGCCTTGGCAATTGCGGCAACGTGATCATGCCAAGACATATTACCTCCCAGATTGACCCCCAGCAAATTAATAGACGGTGCCAGGGGAATTGCGTGTCCTGCCATGACTATATCCGGTTCTGTAATGTTAACCTTTTTGGAGAAGACTGCTGCCTGGGTTTTCTTAGCATTAAATTCGACTTGGTTACTGACACCCCAAGCAAAGATTTCTTCCAGGTCACTGTTGAGGCGCAATACCTTTGTCTATTTCACACGTAGACATAGGTCCCCCAGCCCCTCTGAAAATAACCAGTACTGCATTCTTAAACCTAATAAAATCTCGGTTATCCATTTTTATTAAGTATATGTCCCGGCCGAGCGGACACAACGTCCGGGAGCTTGTCGTCCGCTTGAAACAATATATACGTCAGGTGATGCGTTGCCACGTGATTGGAAAACTCGTAATTACTATGTTTTTTTGGGAGAAGGGGGGGGGGCTTTGATTATAGGCCAGGATCGTTACGCAACCCGGGGAACCCCCAATGCATTGTCAAAAAATGGTGTTTCTTCATAAGTTACGCAACTCAAATAAATTATGTTCCTGTCTTGTTCTATTTGAATATAATAGTATCGCTGGGGTCCCTCAGAAGGTGAAGCCAAGTTATATCGGAATGCAATAAAACCATACCAAAATACCAAACGAATTAGTTGTATTTGTGAAAATCTAAAATGTTACACTTGATTGACGAGACAACTGTATCAACTGATATTAAGACACTAATTGGCAAAACAAAACTTGGTGGCAAAACTAAGTAAAAAAAATAGATAAATCAGGATGTGGTTTTCTTCCCTCTTAGATAATAACTTTTAATATACCACTAAGTATGTTCATGAAATTGGTGGTTTCGCGTAAAAGTTTTAATTCTTTTTGTTAAGCGAAAGTTTATATTATGGAAAAATAATAATTTCCAAGACGACTTTATTCTTCGTTGATATTAATGATTTTAAATTATTCAATTTTCAGTTTTGTGACGTTACTTATAAACATATGGAAGAACAGAAAGCACTTTCTAGAGGAACATTTCGACGATGCATTTAAAGAGTTTCTAATTTAAAATATTACCTTTTGGTTTTCAGATGTCATCATCAAATCAACATTTTTAAATACGAATCTGAAATTTAAATATTATTTTTTGAAGTATTTTGTTCCCAAAAACTCTAACTCTAATTCTGACAACATTCCACCGTTTTGAACCGAAAGAAAGAGAAGAAGAATATTATTTTCATGATGCCTTAATTTTTACTAATTTTTAAGACATAGGGGAAACATTTATTCTAAGGTGTTACTTCTTATTATTTTGGCATAGATTTACTGCTATGCAGTTTTTAAAACAATATTATCTTAAGAAAAAATTATTAAACTAAAATTAAATATTAGGTCTTCTGTTAGCTGCCCAGTGGCCAAGTTCTGTCTTTTTAAGGATCCACAGTTAATTTAGTCATTAAAAAAATCATATGAAAATAACAATTTGTGAAATTTTAGGTAGAAAGTCTATGACATAGATATACAACATACATAAGATACAACCACTTTCAATAAGTGCTCCTATCAAACAAATTTTCAAGATAATCCAAGTTTACTTATTAATTTAAGATTAAGTGTGCAATTGAGCCTAAAGTAATAAATAAATAGCAAATAACTTATTATATTTTATGGGTACCCAGCACCCTCTAAAAATTGATTATTGATGTTCGCGTACTCAGAGCATTCATGCATTAGGCTCTTAGGTACACAAATTAAGAAACTTATATGCTTTTTTTTAATGTATACGAAAATTTGTATTAATCATCTATCTAGTAATAATCGTTAGTAGCATTTATATTTATTATTCTATTTCAATAGACGTCTTTTCAGACGATTTTCCTTTCTTTAAACTCACAAATCAAAACCTGTATCTTCCCATTAGGACAGGTGTGGTAAAACAACATTTTTTTATACCAAGATGACCGGAGAAAGAGTAAGAGAAAGTTTACAAATTCTTGGCCTTCAAGATCATGACACACTTCCTATTTTTTCTTAAATTAATGAAATCTTTATGCAACGTTGCCACCACCAGCGTCTTTCATGAGTTCTCGCTTTTTTAAATAAATCTGTATGTTTTATTTTAAATGGGTTACTGTCTATACTGCCTGTTGTTATCTTGCTAGATTCATTTAAAGCCGTGTTCTCACTATTCACTTACTAATCAATATTGACTGATTTGGTGATCCAGTGGCATCTTTAGAGAGGGGGGGTGGGGGTTACGGGCTGCAGCCCCCCCTCCCCCGAGCCTCGGAGCGCGGGTCTAAAAGTCTAATTCCAACCTAATTTTTCGGCTCAAGCTTGGACACTTAATTTAAATCTTTAAATAATGTATTCTTGGCTTAGATTCAAAGGTCGTGAAGGAAACGTTTAGTTTTTACCTTTTCCTTCTTAAAGTCCTATTTTATATAGAGATTAGGGTTTCGAATGTATATCTTTTAATGCAATTTTAAAGGAAAACGATTAAAAAATAATATTTTATAGTATTTTTCTATTAAATACTTGTTTGTTCCGTTTTTCCTTTTTTATAGCTATTTTAAATCAACAAAAATATACCCCAATGCAATAAAATATTTTTACAACAAACCAAAAACAATTAGGCATTTATTTTTAAAGAGAAAAATTAATGTAAGCATTTTAATTGAAACATTTTTTTATGGAAAAAGTATGATAATGTATAATAAATAAAATAGTGCGGGAAGAAACGAGAATTTTTATTTTTATATGAATATACAAAACGGCACTTAAGAAGGAGTATTTCAAAACCTAAGCATTTGCACCAAAAACTGCTCTTAGATCTACGCTCTTAAAATACATGATTTCTGAAAAAATGATCAATTTTGGCGTGGTGAGCGATTTACTTTCTTTTTAATTATGAAAACTGAGCCCGAAAAACGCTGGTTAGAGTCATACATACGTCTTGTGTTCAAATTTTGGATTGACACCAATATTCATATTTTCACAAATATTAAAAACGTTTTTTAATAAAGAGCTGGCTGGGAATATCAAAAAAAAAAAGGAAAAAAAAACATTTACAAAAACAAATTTAATCCAACCATGCAGAGGGGGAGGGGTAATAATTTAATTTTCCAAATTTGATAGGTGAATTTTAAACGAACTTTGGGCGTGGCCCTGAAAATTTTCCGCCTCCTTTACTAGGTACAATAATGTAATGAGATACATGTAGTCCCGACTGTCTCTCTCTCCAAAAAAAAAAATGTCCTACTTACGCCCATTTAGCCCCCTCCCCCTCCCGAGCATATTTTCTGGTTACGCCACTGGGTGATACTGAAGGAATAATGAACGTATTTGTTTACTGAAAATGTGGTCTCTCGTTCATTATTTCTTTAGTATCACTAAATCAGTCAAAATTGATTAGTAAAACTGAATAGTAAGAAGACGGCTTAAGGCGTATTTCTTTTTCCTGACATTTATGAAAAGCTAGTGGATAAACTGAGGTTTTTGTACGTTTTTAAATATTAAATATAAAGACTGAAAGGAAGAAGTTCTACAATAACCTCCTAGAGATCAATGTATTTCCGGTAAATTAGTGGTGGTTTATAAGTAAATAAGCATAAAGTCGGCCACAGACACAGAGAAATGTACGCATACATCAACGCGCATTCGTCAACGTGCGTTTATCAACGTTGGTGTGTCAACCACATATTGGCAACACAATAATTTACTTCGTGCATTAACACGCGTTGATGCACTCGTACATCACTTTGTGTCTGTGGCCGGCTTAAGGTTATTTTCTAAATTATTCATTTCACACATCACACATTTTTTATGGTGTTGTTGTGTATTGATAATTTGGAGTCAATTTTGCAGAGAATATAATTATTTATATTAATATAACAAGAACACATGCTTATTTTCACATAGAATATTGTGTTTTTCAGATGTACGTTTAAAAATTAACTTTTTTATTTAAAATTATTATCTAAAAAAGATGTTTAGAAATATTTTAAGAAAATCTAACTGTGGTGAATTAAAAGATAACAAATTTAAAATAAAGTTTGTTTTTAAATGGAAAATTACTAGTACTTTATTATTCCTCTATAGCCCGCTTTAAGAAAAACACACATATAGAAAAACTGGCAACGCTGGCTAATCCTAAACTTCACCTAATGCACTTGAACATTGAAGATGTTACGTATTTTTTTATTTATGATTCGAAGGTCAAATGTAATTTAAAGAAGACGTTTTTTGTATGAATGAAATAATGATTCAATTTATTTTATATGGGAAACAGATGGCGTATATTCACAGGTATATATTACGTTTTGTAAGTTTGTAAGTTAATTGTTTTATGTAACGTAAAAAGTAGCAGTCGAGAGGGGAGGGGGGGGGGGGGGGTACTTGTTTAACACTATTTTATATTAAAAAAAAATTAAGTTAAAAAAAACATGCCAATTTTCCAGTATTGAGGTAGAACATATTGGAAATTATATTAACAAAGCCAAAAAAATTTCGTCTGCGGTGCATTGCCTGCAAAATTTTCGTCGTAGTCCCCAAATTTAATTCCCCCTCCCCCAAAAATTTGCTGGCTACGGCCAGTTGTTTTTAAAAGCATCTGGTACACTCTTACGCCCTTAAGCAATCTGTTACTTTTTGTAAGCCGTGATTTTTTTTTTAGAAATCACTTTTAATCGAAGAACTTTTGGGTCGGAAGACTTTTTTTTTAAATTAATTTTGATCGGAGGAGAAACTTTTGGTAGTGAAAGTCTTCTTTTTAGAAAAGAAGTTTTGTGTAGTATGGTAATTTTTATTAGAAATCATTTTTTTGTCGGAGAAAAAGTTTTGTGTAGTAAGGTCGTTTTTTTTTCAGAATTCACTTTTGATCGGATTAAAAGTTTTGGGTAGTGTATGTTACGATTTAAAAAAGTTCTGTGTTTACACTGGTGCCTTGTTAATAGTTAACTATATATAAAATGCTATATTTTAGAAAATCTGTTAAGGTGGATTTATAGTCGCCGTAACGTAAGCCGTAAGACGTAAGCAGTAGTAGACGTAAGAATTAAGCCGCAACGAGAAACCCATTTATAGATCAAATTAGTTAAGAAGTAAGAGAACAAATAGTTAGGTTATAATTTAATGTTTTGCTTTTGGTTAAAAACTCTGTTTAAAAATAGCAGCTGTTCTTTCTCAAAGTCGCTATTTTTTAGAAAGTTTCGTACGAGAAAATTAAATTTTAAAACTTAAAACAACTGTAAATCAAAAGAAAATGCCTGACAGTTCATGGCGGTTATGTTCGAGTATGACCGATCCCGGCCGAAGCCGTAAGACGTAACGTAAGATATGAAAATAAACCATTTCCTTACTGCTTACGGTTTGGGCTTAATTCTTACCGCTTAAGTTTTTTGAACTATAAATGAATGTGTTACTAATCATATGTTTATTTTTCTTACGGCATACGTTACTTCTTACGGCTTACGTTACGCGACTATAAATCCACCTTTACGTTTGTTAAGCAAATCTGTTACGATTGAAAAAGGATCTGTGGCAACACTGGTAACGTATCAAATAACTTGGTACATTATTAGGAAAATGTACATAACATAAGATATTAAAAAGGTTCTCATAATGTCGTGGAATCAGTCCCGCTTAAAATATGTCGTAATTGATACAGAATTTTGAATTTCTTTGTTTAAACCACCGCACTGATAAAATACCTGCCTACTTTATAATGCAAAAAATCACTGCTATCCTATAGTTTAAATGTAACAATGACAATCTTCATTCATTAATCTTCTTGACAAACCGGTGAATTATAAAAATAATAATCTAAAATATACAAAAATATTTAGGATATCCTAGCCTTCGGAACGAAAAACCATATTCACAGTAGCGCATTTTTTTCCTTTTTTTAAATTAATAGGTATTCAGAAACTTTCATTTTAAAAATAGGCTGAAATGCTGAGATAAAAAATTAGACTAATGTTGGAAACCAACTAAAGAGTGGAATGGATAAGTATGCTAAGTGCCGAAAGTTTAGTTATAAACTAGAAGGAAAAAACTGTGAGACTTAATATAAACGCTAGTAAAGTTTTATTTTTTTTATATGTTTTAGTGTTATTAGAATACCCTGACAAAAATTTAGAAATCCAGCTTATATGATTATGTTAAAAATAATTTTTAAAGTTCTTAGTTACTAGAACAGGCTAAGTGCCTATAAGGCGACATTTAAAAAAAGGCTATATGTATACCTAATGATCCAGTTTTATATGCTTTTCCACTGACCCGCAACTTTTTCTGTTCTCTCATAAATGGCCCTGTACTTCTTTCGCTTGTTAGCACTTTTTTATGGGGTTTTTCATGTTTCCCGCCAAAAGAACAGACCCCGTGATCAACACCGTTAACGATTGGCTTAGTACTAGATACTATGACTGATTCAGGCTTATCGCCTAGACACGTGGTTTACGGTTGGCACTTAGCCTCTTTTAAAGGAAACTTTCGATGGCACATTTCCTGAGCTGCAGATTTTAGTAGGGTGACGTAGTTAACCCTGCGTTACCCGCAGGGTGAGCGCGGCGCTCACCTTTTTATTTTTTTTCATCACTGTAGTTAGAGTTCTGCACTAATCAACCAGCGCGTTCATCTAATCCTCAGCCGTTGTATTGGGTACAAGTACACCTAAGTGATTTTCTCGCTGTAACGGGTTTAGTTCTGTTGAGAGCTTAGTGCGCGCATGTTGAAAAGTGAGCGAATTGCTAACCTGCGAGTATCGACATTACTCATTTTTGTTATAAATTGGTAAGTGTAAAACACTTATATTTTGTGGTTTAGTAATGTTATGTGTGTAAATAAAAATGATGTAAAAAATTGTTTTTGTTATTCTTTAGGTGGGCGAGTTAAAAATGGATCCCAGCAAGACTTTTAAAAATATTTGAAGAGCTGGAGCAAGAAGAGCTACTTGCTAAAAAACATGGAGTTCCGGAAGAGAAACTTGAGGATGTAGAAAGGGACGAAGACAGTGTCGAAAATGATTTGGACTTTAATACCGACTCTGAGTTATCCGCTGACGATTCTGATGGTTCTTTGATTTCTACGCGTTGGTCTGAACATGGCCCAAATTTTGTAGGTAAAGATAAGAAGACAATTTGGAAAGTTCATAGGAAACCTAAAACTAGTCGTACCAAACACCATAATATAATTATCCATTTGCCAGGAGTAAAACACTGAGAGAAGATTCTTGCTGTCCTTATAAAAATCTTTATACCGCTTATAAAGAAAAATGCTAACATAGGGGACAAAAGAAAAACTACCTGAGACAGTAAAATCCATTTGGCTGTAATTTCTTTGCTGTCGTTATAAAGTCACTTTATAAAGAATGATCACTTAGGTCAAGTAAACAAAAATGTTGTATTAGCAAAGTAACTGACCATCGGCTATAAAGAGACTTTGCTAGAACAGTAAAGATACTTTTCTACGCCATCCGCATTGTTCTCGAAACAAGAATTTTTTTTTCAATATCAGCATAGCATTTTGCTATATTGGAAAGATTTTTTTATTTATTTCAAGAAAGTTACTTTGCTGGGTCAGAATGTATCTACTTACTTCAGATACTCTTTTTAGCTAAGGTAGCGACTTTGCATTGCTATAATAGTAAAGTGGTTTATTATGACAGCACCACTTATTTGCTATCATATGTGGGGGTGTGGCCCAAAGAATAAGCCGTATATTTTGTTGAATTTTTAATATACTCTAGAAAACTTATTATGCCTAATAACACATTTATATAAACCAAGTTTTTTCACTTTGGGTACGGAAGTTTCAAAAAATTTTGATTCATTTAAAATTGTGTTATTAAAAATAATATGTTCCATGCTATATCAAAAATTTAACATAGTATAAAGCTTATTTTTCAGGTAACTCCATCATATTTTACTTTATGTAACTCCCCACGTCTGAATAGGTTATCAACGATTTGAAACTAAAAAAAAATTATTTTTCTCTTTATTATTTAATACAACAGAAAACAACACTTTATAACCTAAAAATAGTTTCAGTTTTAGCTGCTTAAAAAACAATAATATTTTACTGTTTTCTTCTTTGAGTGGTTAAAACATATCTTATTAAAAATATCTGTTCACTTTAAATTTAAACAAATATCCAAAAGGGAATGCCGAAAAAACATGTTTCTGCATCTAGCCTGAATATTAGGTAAAATAATAATTACATTGTATTTTATTTAGAAAAAGAAAGTATTTTACTTTTGCGATATTTCTAAAAATCTTCTTTTAAAAAACATACAGTGTTTAAAATTTTGGTAAGTTGTCTTTTAGTTTGAGGACTTTTAGTATGAATGGCATTTGCTAAAGAATTACTATTTTTATTTTCTCTAAAACTTGACTCACACAAAAATTATTATTAAATAAACAAACACATAACATAAAAAACTTAACATAAAACTAAAATAACTTTGGTCTTTTAACACTGATATTAAAAATCTACACTGTCTGATGTCACAATCCAATAAAGCACTGCACACTGGAAACATTTTTGAGCCAAGACAAGTTTTATTGGAAAAAATGAGACAAATGTCGAGTCGTAATGATCACCAACAACAGCCACCGATGCGACCATTTTACTTTATGAAGGAACGAGCATCTAAATATCTTAAATAAAATGAAGACCTAAAGACATGAAGATCTGGAGACAGGAACGGGACGACTGGTGCGTAATATAAAAATTGACCCAATCAGACTGAATTCGTCACCACGAAATAATCCGATTTGAACCGAACAGTTACGAATTTCCCAATTCCAACAAAAAATTTTGCTACCCCTTTAAAAACTCTTTAGAGCGCTAGAAAAGATTTCTTTATAAAGATTTTTTTCAAAAGCAGCAAACTGCATTATTTCCCCAGCAAAGCAAATTGTAGTCCTAGAAAATAATTTTTTAGAAAGACTTACTTAGCTGTTATCATAATGTAAGTTTTCTATAATAGCAAAGATTTTTGTAACGGGTATAAAGAGTTTTCAGGTAAATTGTTTCTTTTGCAATAAGAAATTAATTTTGCTATCGTAGGTTAAAAATTTAATATTACAGCCAAAATAATCTTAGCAAAGAATTTCTTGCTGAAGCTTTTCTCAGTGAACCTAAAGCAAAAATGCGCGAAGTCCATTTGAATCTTGGAACTTGTTTATAACGGAAGAAATTATTGAAGAAATTGTGCGATGTACAAATATTTATTTATCAAGTATCCGTGACCATTTTTCCCGTACTAGGGATGCTATGAATACAGATGTTGAAGAGATTAAAGCTGTTTTTGGTCTCTTATATATGGCAGGTATTTTAAAATCAAGACATACTAATCTGAATGACCTATGGGCTACTGATGCAACTGCACCGGAATTCTTTAGGCTGGTCATGTCCAAAAATTGTTTTTACTTATTACTACGTTCGTTACGTTTTGACGATATCTACACAAGAGCTGAAAGGAGGAAATTCGACAAACTTGCCCCGATAAGAAACGTATTTGAAAAGTTTCAAGAAAGATGCCAGGCTTGTTACACTCTAGGCGAAAACTGCACGATTGACGAAATGTTGGAAGGGTTCCGTGGACGTTGTAGTTTTCGACAATATATTCCTAGTAAGCCAAACAAATACGGAATCAAGATATTTTCATTGGTTGACAGCCGTTTATTTTACATAGTAAAAATGGAAATTTACGCTGGCAAACAACCCGAGGGCCAATTTCAGATTGATAACAGCCCAGCTAGTGTAGTACATTATTTGTGTGAGCCAATAGCAAATTCTGGGCGAAATATAACATGTGACAACTGGTTTACGTCAGTTCCATTAGCTTTGGAACTCCTTAAAACTAAAAGATTAACTTTAAACTTTAGTTGGAACCATACAGTTGATGTATACAGTAGATTAGTTGAAACGTCTTTACTCGGTATCGCGAATTACTTGCAGGTGGCATATGACAGTATTTTTCTCAGTGCTCAGTATCGCAGGTATTAACGGTTATGTCATATTAAAACCTCATATGATGCGACGTTTAACCTTAACATTGCCATTTCTTCTAAGCTTGCAAATTAAACAATATTTAAACCGACCATCGAAAGAAAGACCAGATGATGTGGCACCGAAGGTACCTGAAACTAGACCAAAATGTTGTTTTTGTCCGAGAAAGAAAAACCTCAAGACCACTTCGCAATGTGCCAGATGCCTAAACGCAATTTGCAAAGAACATACTATTACTTATTGCCATGAATGTTTAAGATCAGACTCCGATTAAGTAAGAGGTATAAGTTTTTTAGTTTTTTTTTGTTGTAGTTCTTAAGTTTAAAAGTGTAACTTTTTGCACGCCCGTTTAGAATTTATGTTCATTTTTAATTCCATTTTATGTCAACTCTTTTAATTTTCAAAATAAAATATTGTGTTAGCAAACAAACAGACTTTTTTTTCACCGAAAGATATTTATTTCACGCGAATACGGCAAGTGAGCACAATGCTCACCTGCGAGTAACGGTGTGATTTTAAGACCCGCGGGTAACGCAGGGTTAAATAATGGGTTTAGCACATAGCCTATTTAAGGATACATCCGCGTTGGCATTTAGATTATTTTGAAGTAAAAATACTAAAAAGTAAAGAAATGACACTTAGCCGACTTATCCATTCCACTCTTCAACTACCTGTTTTTTTCTATTTTTTTTTTCAGAGACATTTTGTTTAAAAGTCCTAGAATGAAGTATGTTTGGAAACACATTTATAATAGTAATACATTTTTTCTACGAGTCAACCACCGACATTCGTTATAAACTTAAAAACATTATTTAAAGTAACTTCTTTTTTTAGTTGGCCGTAAACTTGTGAAAAAAAGAAAAAAAAACATTGAAGAAAAAGTCATTTCATTGCCAAATCCATGGCCCAAATTACACTGTAACATATCGGTCGATTTGGGACATTCCTTATATTTACATAAAATCAATTTGAATATATTTATCTTTCTCACATTCAGCCTTTTGCTGAATAAAAGACAAAAAGCGTTATGTTTACTAATAAAAATGAATAATTTATTTTCTCAATCATAGCTAGTTTGATTAAGTTGTTCTGCTGAAATCCACAGAAGAAATAAGGGTAAATACGACAAAATAGCTCTAGAAATCGTTTAAAACCGCTTAAAACAGCGTTTGTGCAATAATATGAACTTTTAACGTTGGCTATTAATTAATTTAAAAACTAGCAACACTGTAAATGTGGAAAGAGAAGTGGCAATACTATTAGTAGAAATCATATTCTTAAAACCTTAAGTAAATAATAGAATTATTTTTTTCTAGCAATCTTATAATATCGTGTTTTATCTGGTTTTATTTACTCATCTTCATGTTCCACCATTTAAGGAAGATTTACCCGTTATTTTTCTATATCTGTTGCGTATAATAAAAGTTTTAAGGTGCGTTGGGGTTGGATCTGCGTTCAAAATATATCAGAAAATACCGCGGAGGGTGAAATATTTGCATGGCAAAAAACCAACCAAGGTTAGCAAAAAAGAGTTCATGTTGTAGGTATATAGTACCTACATCTTATGCATTAAATCTTGTAGTAATTGTCTAGAAATGAGTGGAAAACTGTAGATTTTTTTGGAATACGAAAGTGCATCTGTAAAGAAATATTTAATTCGGTCAGAATAGTAGTTTGTACAACAAGAGTGGATATGATGTCTATATCACACGAGAAAGTAAACAATCTTTCGAGTGCGATATAGACAATCTACTCAAGTTGAACAGTATATTTTTTCTACGACCTTATGCTAGAAAATGTAAAAGAAAAAGTTTGCAGGTTGCCGGGCTCGAACTCACGATCATTGGATCTATAGTAAACCGCTCTACTGTCTCGACTATCGAAGCGTTTAGTTAATTATGGTAAAACGAACTGATTAATGATGCTACATGAAATTAATTTTCTATGCACATTCAGCAGGTTGCATTATTGATAAATCTATTATAAATGCGTATAGATTTTGTTATGTTGAACAAATTAATAACATATTATACCATATACATTTAAATTATATAATTTAGTGTCTTGAAAAAGAAGGCGGAGCCTCAGTAAAAATAATATACTGTAATTGGTCAGTACTTTTAAGAACAACATGTTAATAATTTGGCTTCTCTGTAATTGACTACTGTGATTGGTCAGTTTCATAACCTATAGTATGAGTCGGAAAAAAATAGTCAGTGACTCATCGCTTTCATATCGAGAGCAACGGCTTATATATAAAGTCAGAGGGAAAATATTTCACGAAAATAAATATTCTGTTATATTAAAATTTCATAAAAACACTGGAATTGTCACCCCTAACTTCGTACAACCCACTACACTTTATATGAAAGCCATAAATCACTGACTATTATTTCCGACTCATACTATAACTAGGATTGTTATGAAATTTTGCCGCACAGTTAACTGGAATAACCTACTTTACTCGCCACTTAAGTGTAAAGGAAACAGCAAATTTCCATGTGGGAGTAGAAAAAATAACAATTGTTCGATAGAAATATATTTTGGTAGTAATTTTGTTGTTACACCTCCAATTTTCGCACCATTTTGTGCACCCTTACGGAAAAAATTGTGTATGCATAGACTCTGGGATAAATGTTTTGATTTAAATTAAAAAAGAACAAATTTTAATCTAAGAGATTTGTAGATTTTTGAAGTATATTCTTAACCTTAGTCGAAAGTGTCGTATCGTATGACTCGTAACATTTAAAACATGTAAATTTTGTTTTTTTTGTAATTGACAAGGGTGATTGGTCAGTTTTACTTCCTAACTAAGATGGATATGAAATCATATCCGTTCAGTTAACCGGAATAGCCCATTTTTCCAATCACTTTAATGTAAAGGGAACAGCAAATTTCCATATGGGATTAGAAAAAATAAAATACAGTTTGTCCACGGTTGATAAAGAAATTACAAAGAATTACTTTTTTTAGAAAATCTGAAAATAACAAATTTCACAAGTACCTATATGTAGTTAAGTTCATTCGTTGACCCAGTGTAGGTATATTTTCTACAAGACACACAGAAACATATATTTTTTTAAAATAACCCATATGATCGTCTTTAAATTTTGCAAACTTCTTTTGTTAAATGAAAATACTATTAATTAACACAATGCGTTCAAGCACAAAACTTTTTATCAAAAAAGTGAAAAGATTAACAGAGCGTTTACAAATAACATTTTTGTAAGCAACTGGAGCAATACCTAAGTAAAATTATTATTGTCATTATGATTATTGATGAGCTTTCTTCAGCATTTTAAATTTGTCGCGTGAGAAACATTTAATGAGGAATGTTTTAAATTAAGTTAGATGGACGCCTGAGAAATTGTTTTTAATGGAGGCCCAAGAATCAGGGCCGTAGCCAGACATTTGTTTTTTTTTTAGGGAGGGGGGGGGGTCAAGTAATATGATAACTCTTGTTATTCCAGTAAAGTTGTATGTATGTATTTTTAAATGCCAGTCTCAAAGATACATTTTTTTGAAACTCAGATGACTTCAATTTAGGTAAAAAAATTAAAAACTTTAATTTCCGCATTTCTTTGCTGCCATTATATCAAGAACCTCTTCCGAATCAACACCTAAGTTGCCATGGATTGATAGGACGGCGAGTGCGCTGAGTCTTTTGTTGCCGATAGAGTTCCTTACATAGGTTTTGATTCGCTTCAGTGTCGAGAATGACCTCTCTACACTTGCCGTTGTGACTGGAAGAGTTGCCAAAACTGACAAAAGATATCTTATCGTTGGAAAACTGTTCGTATCGCAAAAATCCAAAACTTCCAAAACTCCGGCATCTTTCTCGAGTCCTGATAATTTGACACACCAGAGTTTATATTCAGCTCTCACAGCGGATTTTGAGACGCGATCATCATAGTATGGCGCAAGATGATCGAGGTCATCCACTTTTTCAATTGATGCAAACCCAGGAAGGAGGATCTGTAGGCTCGAAAGAATTCCCGCATGTTCACTGAGAAATTTGTCGGACATGTTCTGAATCAGCGTATCGACACATGGAATGAAAACAGCAGAACCAAAGTAGGATTCAACAGAGTCTGTTTGGTAATTTGAACGGGTTTGCTTTGACGAGAGTCTCGGAACTTTGATTTCAATATCGAATGCGTCTTTTGCAAGCTCTTCAGCTGCTCGGAAAATTTCACCGAACGATACTTCCGCATTTTTTCGTTCTTCTCGAAAAATATCCACAATTTCGTCGACATGGTTCACTGCTGATGCCAAATCACGAGATTTTTCTTGCAGTCTAACTGACAAAGGAAGCGTAGGGTCGTGTAAACAAGAGATTGAAATATATGCTACACAATTATGTCTAATATGGACGTGTATGTGAGTCATGTAAAATAAACGTATGTTAGTTTAAAAGATGGCGACCCGGCGTTGTCTTGAAGAAAACAACACAATGTCCATTGACGAATATATTTGAGACACAATTCACTTACTTCTTCTTCTTCTGCTGCATATCCATTAATGGATGTTTGCGATCACATTTGTCCATTCTTCCCTATTACGTATGGTATTCATTAGTTCTTGCATTGTCCTCAGTCCCGTCCACTGCCTGACGTTGCGGAGCCATGACATCTTTTTCCTGCCAATTCCTCTCTTTCCCTCAATCTTCCCCTCAATTATCAATTGCAGGAGTTGGTACCTCTCGTTACGTATTACGTGGCCGAGGTATGCTGTTTTTCGACGTTTAATGGTGTCCAATAGTTCGCGGTCTCTATTGATTATTCTCAAGACCTCATCATTGGTTCTTCTTGCAGTCCATGGTATCCTCAGTATACGCCTATAGATCCACATCTCGAATGCTTCCAGTTTGTTCATTACTTAACTTAACTTAAATAAAAAAATTTAGAATTGCAGAATTTCGAGGGGGGGGGGCCTTCGGGCCCTATGGCTGGCTACGGTCTTGCCAAGAATCTTTAATTTTGAATTAAAATTTAAAGTTGTAAAAATAAAGCCAAAACTTTAGTTGCCCTAGTCTTTTCCTGTCTAATTGTTGGTTGGTTGGTTTAAAGTGGGGGTCTTCGGCCCAAGTTTCCTGCCAGTGGCGTAGCCAGAAAATATGCTCTGGGGGGGCTGAATGGGCGTAAGTAGACATTTTTTTTCTGGAGAAAGGGACAGTCGGGACTACATGTATTTCATGATATTGTAAATAGTGAAGAAGGCGGAAAAGCGCCGCAGGCGAATAATTTTCGGAGCCACGCCCAAAGTTCGTTTAAAATTCACCTAACTACTAACAAATTTCATCAAAATTATTAAAATTTGTTTTTGTAAATGTTTTTTTTTTTGATTTTCCTAGCTGGCTCTTTATTAAAAAAAACATTTTTTATATTTATAAATAATAAATCCCACAAAGTCCCGGTCTCAAAAATTCTTTAATATAACGGTTACATGTACACACCAATCTATGGAAGGTTGTTACTCCCCACTCAGTATAATTTATTTATGTTTTTATTTACAGTTGGGTGAGGGGTTTATATATTTTTAATTTTTAAATGTTTCTTTGTTTGTGTAATTAGGTAAGATACTTTTATGTTTTTTTTTATATGCACATTTTGCAAACACTATAACGTTTGTAGGTCTGATGATGCTCATTTGTGAGCGAAACATGTAACCGTTATATTAAAGAATTTTTGAGACCGGGACTTTGTGGGATTTATTATTTATACTTAAATCAGGTCTCTTGGAGAAAATGGACAGCTTTTTCGAATTTTTTATATTTGTGAAAAATATGAATATTGGTGTCAATCAAAAATTTTAACATAATGTATGTATGACTCTAACACGCGTTTTTCGGGTTCGGTTTTTCATAATTAACAATAAAGTAAATATCGCACACCACGCAAAAATTGATGATTTTTTTAGAAATCATGAATTTTAGGAGCGTAGATCTAGGGGCAGTGTTTGGTGCAAATTCTTTAGGTTTTGAAATACTCCTTCTCAAGTGCCGTTTTGTATATTCATAATAAAGAATTCTCGTTTCTTCCCGCACCATTTTTTAAAAATTATAAATTATCACACTCCTTCAATAAAAAATGTTTTAATTAAAATTTTTACTTTAATTTTTTTCTTTAAAAATAAATACCTACCTAATTGTTTTTTGTTTTTGTTGTAAAAATATTTTATTGCATTGGGTTATATTTTTGTTAATTTAAAATAGCAACAGAACAGACAAGTCGTATATAATAGAAAATACTATAAAATATTACTCGTTTTACTCGTTTTCCTATTTTTTTCCTATCCTATTGCATCATAAATCAATAACTAAAACGAAATGCGTCCGAAACCATAATCTCTATATAAAACAGGACTTTTAGAAGGAAACGTTTAAACACTAAACATTTTCTACAATACCTTTGTAATCTAAGCCAAGAATACATTATTTAAAAACTTAAATTAACAGTCCAAGCGTGAGACGAAAAATTAGGCTGCAATTAGACTTTTAGATTTCGAGCTCATAGGCTCGGGGGAAGGGGGGGGGGGGGGCTGCAGCCCCGCCACTGCTTCCTGCACTGCAACCCAGTGGCTTCTTGTGCGCCCCTGTCTTGCTAGAAAAGATTTGTTCCTTTTATAAGATCCAGTAAATTTCAAGCAAGTTCGTCATGCGGGAGGTTGAATTGGATTGGTTGGATTCCTCCGAATATCTTGAATCCTCTTCGGGTCAGTGCTTCGCAGTTGTATATAATATGTTAGGCGTTTTCGTCCTCTTCACCGCAAAGTCTGCATTCAATAGGACCATTGTAAATTTCTATTCGATGTAAGTGCTTAAGTGGCAGAGTGGCCTGTTAGAAAGCCAACAACTTGTTTTAACAGGGTACGCGTTGAAGCAACATCCCAGTTGATAGCTTTCTGAGGGTTTCTTCTTTGTGGCGTTGCCAGGGTTTGATCATGTGCCATCGGGATAGCTGTTGTCTAATCTAAGTCCTATATTCATACTGTAAATATATAAATTTAAAGTTCAAAATTCACATTGTTTTAGTTGGTATAAGGAAAGTACATAATTTTGTTATGGTAAGCAAAACTAGGTAAAACCATTTTTTAGTTGATCAAAAATCCATTTTTAAATATTGATTACAAAAATTGTTTTTTTACTGATTCGCAATAAAAAGCTGTTTGTAACCACACTTACATAAATTCTTTATTGATTCAACAATTTTCAAGATACGACTTTTGTAGTTACTCCTTAAATAATGTTATGTTAAAGTAAAAATTCGAATAATTTGATCAGTCAGAATGAATTCGAGAAAAATTCGTTCTTCTCTTTCAAGTAGTTTTTGAATTTTTAAGTTAATATATACTTACAGCGACAGATAGACAAAGGAGACTGATGAAAATGGAAAACATGCTCTTTATGAATTAGGCCCCTAAAATGTAAATATCTTGTAAGATTTCGAAAAGTAAATTTTTTCGCGGATATACCATATAATTTTTTTTTCTTTAGAGAAATCGATTTCGTGACATATTCGTTTCCCTATTTATTTATATAATAAGGAATCGAATTATGTCAATAGCGAATTTCTAGCAAATAGGAAATAGATACTTTTTCAATTATATTCCTTTCAATTTTTTATATAACTTAATTCTGAATAATAACAATGAATATTATTTAATTTTACAAAATTACCGCTGGTTTTGTTTTCAATTTAATAAAACAATCAAATCATTCAGCGTTCTGTGATTAGTTCGTGCAAGAAACCTATTTGACATTGTATAATATTCATAATATTGGGTAATCGTGACGTTTTATATAAAAAGAACAGAAGGAACCTATATCATTGTAAATTTAATGACTGAGTTTTTTGTTACCTTAAACAGCTATGTGGGTAAGTAGCTTTCAGTATTAGATAATATAAAAGTATTTAAAAAAAGTCATTGTCACATTTAAAAAAAAACTATACAAGACATCGTTGTGTAATTCCGTACCCCTATAACCATATTTACAACTTTATTTTATTTGAATAACAAAAATATTGTTTGTCTAGCTCATTTTTTGGATGTCCCAATTTATTGGACAGAAAAACAACAGTGTGCTGGAATGACAACAAACGTCAGGGATATACTTTATTGATATACTTAGTATTTAAATTATTCTGTGCCAGTCGCGGATCCAGGATTTTGTTGAGAGGAAGGGGAGGGAGCACTTTTAAAAAATTACTTCTAAAAAAAGAACGAATCCCGGTTCTAAAAGTGTTCCTACTTTCAAATGTGACTTCTAAAAAAACTTCTGACCCTTCAAACGTCCTACAATTGTCAAGGCTTACGGTAAAAAACACCAATTTTGTGAGGTCCAGGGGGGGAGGGAACTGCCTTTGCCCCCCCTCGCTCTCCCCTGGATCCGCGCCTGTTCTGGCCACAAAAAAATCAATTTTATAAAAGGGCTTTGTTACAAGATGCGCTAAACATATAGACCTCTGTAGTGCTGGGGACATGTTGTGGAAATGATATTTGTATTGTACAGGGTGAGTCAAACTCAAACGATAGAGTAAAGTTATAATTATCTTAAGAATTAGATAAAAATTCGAAATTCAAAAGTTGTAGGGACCATTGAGGTGCACATTTTAAAATTATGCTGAAATATAGATACCGGGTGGCCTAAAAAACGTGGCGAATATGGGTTTTTTAAAATGGAACATCCTATATAGGTATTGTATTATTTTTTGATCCCCCACAAAATTTTACGCTTATTTTGTAAATGTCATATGTCTTAATTCAATAGTTTTTGAGATATTGACGTTTAAAATACGGCATTTTCAGACTTAGACAGGCTGTAACATTGGAACGGTTCATCTTGGAGAAAAATGGTTTTTACCTGCCTTTATTCTTAATTTTTTATTCTCTGTCCAAAAGTTACAATTTCCAGTTTACCATGTAAAATCAAAAAACCTGTTGTAACGGTTTAACATGTCAAACCGGAAATATTTGTCATCTATAAGGTTGTCTGTAATCACCATTACTCTTTGTATCATGGTAATCATACCAACACTACAATATCCTGTAACAAAAAACATTATTATTAGAAATTTTTCACCATGGCTCGTTGGTCTAGGGGTATGATTTCCGCTTAGGGTGCGGGAGGTCCCGGGTTCAAATCCCGGACGAGCCCAGTAAATTTTTTTAATCTAGAAAAAGGAAATATCAGAATAAATTGATATTTTAATTTTTCATTTAAATATTCACATTTGCAATTATTTTGTAATAATAAATATGCCAACGCAGCTGTTGTTTCTTTATTAAAGTACCTACTTATAGGCAACTAACATTACGAATAGTGGGTATGGAACTCAGTAGCGACAGTGCAAGTAGTGGAGCTATTGTGGTACCCTGATACCGTACATTCTCCGTAAAACATACGAGGAAAACTAAATACAAATATTTTACCTAGCCACGTTAGAAATAACTATAAGTATTGTTTAATATTGACAATCAATAATTACAATTTCTTGATGGCTATGCTATGAATGATGTTTTATTTATATTTTTAAGCCATCCTGGTTAATTTTAGTTTTGACAGTTTCCTACATTTTCCTAAGAACTGTTAAATATATATATTGAACAAATCGTTTATGACTCTCAAGGAGACTAGAAGATAGGAAAGACAGAAAGTCTCGGTCTCAAAAATTTAAATTTAAATGTTACACGTGTTTCACCCTTTGGGGCATCATCAGACCTAGAAGTTAAATTTATAATGATGTAAAAACATCCACTACATAATACCAAAATAATCAACAAACATTGTTCAATGAATGTTGTTGATTATTTTAGTATTATTATGTAGTGGATGTTTTTATTTAACTTCTTGGTCTGATGAAGCCCAAAAGGGCGAAACACGTGTAACGTTTAAATATAACTTACTGGGACCGAGATCTTGTGCCTTTTCTATCTTCCATATAAATGTATGTCTGCGTGAAGGTTGGAGACACTAATGATGTTTTTTGAATGATGGAAGAGTTTTGGATTTGCATTATCTTTATTTGTAGGGGGAATAATAGATACAGTCTGCTCCACTAGTTTATTGTAAGGGTCTCAATCTTTAGAAAATCCTAGTGTCGTGTCGTACATGTTTCGCGAAATGAAATTAAAAAATAATTACAAGAAGAGAGACCCTCGACATTGCAAGTCAAACTGAGGAACAGAAAAAAGTTTTGAATTAAAAATTTTAAATTTTACATGTGATTAAATTAGGAATTTGCAAAATTTTTTAAATTATTTTAAATTAAAAATAAAAAAGTAGTAAAAAGTAAAGGACCACCATTAAGATGGATCTTTCAGAAACATTTTAAATTCGATCTTTAGAATCATGTCAACTAAAAATCAAAAAATACAAAATTCAAGAAACGTGCGAACTGTTAAAATATCGAGCACAAACCCAACACCCATTTTGTGCTCTGTATTTTAACAACATAGAATCATTTAGTTAAAAAAACAAACAATTTCTGTAATTTTAAATAACTATTGTTCACACTGATTTTTGGACATAATGTTAATGAGAAAAACACTTAGGTACTAATAAACCACTAAACTACTTCGCAAGCCGCCAGAGGGCTGGAGACTGGAAGTATGGACGTCAAAAGCCCTGAGAATTAGCAGTATCAGGCTATATTTTGACTTCTGCTAATTTTCTTATAATTATCAGGAACATCTTATTAAATTTTAATGTATACTTGCTTTAACACGTTGACTGCCATATGAATTAAATATAATTCACACCGCCTTGATCCACACAAGCCGCGTGAGTGAAATATAATTCCATGACCACCGTATGTTTCAGGCTCAGTGAATATTATTTAAATCACGGCGGTACAGTAAGCTTATGGGAATTTGTTTATATTCTATGTTTTGAAGAAATGATATATACTATGTAGTATAAAATAATAATCAAATTTTGTAAAATATCTTTATATTTTAGAACCAAAATGAGTTATTCTGAAAAGGTAGGAAATAATACAAATATTTACTATAAAAAACACCAATAACTAAAAACAGGATTATAAAAAATGGAAAAAAACTTATAGTCTAAGCGATTTATGTTTTATAAAAAACACTCGCAAAAATATGAGACGCATTTTTCACATTTATAAGGCGTTTGCTTAGCTTTTATTGCAGCGTGTTTCCTTCCAAACTCATTTTTAAGCTTTTCATAGCACACTGTACATCTTTGCCTGCTTGATCCCATGTTTTTTAGACTACATTCTTGTTGGACTGTGGGCACATTAGTCTTTTCATTATCAAATAACAGTCCCATTGCAACTTCTTCCTTGAAAGTTGTTACGGAGATGTTTTTGTTATTAACTTTTTTGTAAATGATGTGGGCATTTACAAGTACCGATTCTGTAATCAGTTCTATTGCTAGCTTCCTGTACCATTAAAGTCCTCGCCGTAATGCGGCAGTCAACGTGTTAAATAACATTTATTTTTATATATATTATGTTAACATTTCAGAAAATTTGGGCGACTTTGGTATTATCCCTAAATATCCTGGTCATCGCTAACGGCGAAGTGACAGAGAAAACAAAGTATACCACCAAATATGATAATATGGACATACACGATGTTATTAAAAACGAACGGCTTCTTAAAAATTATGTAAATTGTTTACTAGATACAGGTTCTTGTACATCAGATGGACTTGAATTAAAAAGTAAGTATTGGCAAGGATAAATTTAAAATATTTCATAGTCATATCGACAAACAAATAAATACATAATCAAGACTAGGAGAGGAAAGTGACTAAATAATATGGAGTATTATTTTATTATTTCTGTCCAAAGAAATTCAAAAAAAGTGGTTTGTTATGTGTTACCGTTTATTTTTTTTATCAAGGATTATTTCAAAAGATTTTTGGGGTTACAGAACTTAAGTTTTTTTAAATAGATATCATGAGTAAATAAAAAAAAGTTACATACTTTTATTTATTAAAAAAGGGAGCCTAATATGGAATACTAAGTACATTATAGCTATTAATATAACGAGATTATTATGCGATTTATAATAGTCGAGGACATTACTAGGTGACGAGGCAACAGCCGAGTCACCCGCAATGTCCGAGATGATGTTAAATCGCTAATAATCGAGTTGTATTCAAAGCTTTATCGTATCATTGACAACGGCGATGCGAAAATAAAAACAAAGTTTCATGTCATTTCAAAAAGTCTTCATTAAAATCATGCAAAATTTTGATATTCCTGACGATATATTAGCTGCAGCCAACATTATAAGGTTGAACTTGCTTCCGGACAAATCTAAAATCCATTATGAAAAAGAATATCAGCAGTTTTGTGAGTGGCGAAACAAAGTACATGTTCAAGGTGCAGAAGAAACCGTATTGCTGGCGTATTTCGCAAAACTCTCTGAGGAATACTCTACTTCATCCTTATGGCCGAAATATTCCATGTTACGAGCGATTTTAGAACTGCTTGCTCGGTCATTAATCAGTCTTCAGAGGGCATACCTAAGATCGTGGACGTTAAAGATAAAGGTGTATCCATCAAATTTGAAAACTGTCAATATTATTTGATATCTAACGTATTATGCTTTCGTAACTAACGTATTAAATTATGGTAACTAATGTATTATGAGTAACTAAGGTGTTATGTAGGTTTTAGTACGTTTATGATGTTAATAATTATTAATAAAGATATCATATAAAAATGACTTAATCTTCAATGATACGATAAAGTAAATAAAATATAAGGAATAAACTGTTATTAAATTAAAAAAATAATAAAAACTAAAAATACAGGGCGATTCCTAAATTGATACTTCTTTTTTAGCTGTGTATAGAAGGCATTAAAATAAACAATTTTTTCAAATACCTTTTTTCAAAAAACTTAAAAATAGGCGAGATAGAGAAGTAAAAAATCTAAGTGAGAGCCTGGCATCAAAACATACCCCGCTATAGTTTCTGTTGTTTTTCTTATCTCTTATTAGTATTAGTAATACGGGTAGTGTTACACAATCCGGTGCGGTGTGTTTTCTAAAGCAAGTTAATTTTAAATTATTGATACGTGAAAATGGTAAAATTTGAAAACAATGAATTAATTGATAAGGTGGTAATTTACTGTGCGTGTGGCAAAGTGCTTCGAGATTATAAGCAGAACGCTTTCCTTTGCGGGCTCATCCTACACCCAGAAGTTTTCTTAATGTTATTCAACGGGCAAGTTAGGCAGAACCGTATTTGATTCGTAGTGTAATAATAATTGTACTACTAATAGTGTACTTTATTATTGAGTTTTTTGAAAAAGGGATTATTTAAAAATGTTGTTTATTTTAATGCCTTCTATACACAGCTTAAAAAGAAGTATCAACTTAGGAATCACCCTGTATATCATTTATTATGAGTGGTCCCAGCTACTATGAAATACATACAATATTTGAAAGTGTTCCTAATATGAAATATTTTCATTGGGGTAATTATTGAGGCGTAAGTTGGGGCAGGTTGAAATCCTGCAGAGCATGGGTTTAAACCTAGGTAAAAACTTAGGTTTAAGAGAACTTTATAAGATTTAGCCTGACAGTGTTAAAGACATTAAAGGTAATTTATGTAAGCTGTATTTTACAGAGATTATACAGGGTCCTGCGCCTCACCTCCCGTCTTCTATAGCTCACTTATTAATTAAGTTAGGATTTTGATATTTTGCAGACTTTACCCGTATCCTAGGGCGCATTTCAGGAAAATATTTTTGTTTATACAGGGTGTTCCAAAAAAGTGTGACGTCAATAGGATCTATTTTTTTAGATTACTTGCTATAAATATTTTTACTTATTTGGATGCCTCTTATAGTTGCCTTTATACCCCTAATATTTTAATGAAATCGGTTCAGTATTATAGGCGAAAAAAAATAAAAACTAATAAATATTAGTTTTGCACCACTGGTTTTAAAAATTAATAAAAAATAAAAATAATGCCTCGTTAATAAAATTATACCAAGGTACTTAGAAAATAAGGTCGAACAGTCCTCCAGTCCAAGCTTTATTAATACGAATTGTAAAGGGTGTCCACAGTTTAGTGTCAAACTTTGCAAACTTTAAATCCATTTATTTTTCTTATTTTAAATTGGAACACCTGTATATTATTATGTCATTCGATGCAGAATTAAAAATCAAACATTTGTTCTAATTACAACCCTATCGCAATTTCTGACGCATCAAGACTTATTTGCAAAAAACCCATTTTATTAACTATTCCACCAGTCATTATCATAAATAAATATCGAAGATGGCTTTGCAAAAGAATTTATTGGTATAAAAGTTTATTAAAACGACGAAAGCCCATTTTGGCTTTAGTTTCAAATATTGTTAGATTATTAATTCAGAAGAAGAATTTCTCTTTATTTCGTCAGATCCATCCCTAGACGCGTTTCGTCATATCATGACTCATCAGTAGAGCTAGGATCCGACAAAACAAAGAGAACTCAAAGCTGCTTATGGCAGCACAGTGGTGGGACACACCAGTAAGATGTGGCACGGAGCGCCATCTGTATCGTTATTAGACACTCTTGAGCATACCAGCACCTCTAACAAACTTATAGAAATAAGTAAAAATGTTAAGAGGAAATCTCCTGTAAAGACATTCGTCACAATTACAGGAGTCCCGCTAGGCAGCGCTAACTCGCATCGGTTTATTAACCGAAAACAAGAATACAGAAGAAGAATTTCTCTTTATTTCGTCAGATCCATCCCTAGACGCGTTTCGTCATATCATGACTCATCAGTAGAGCTAGGATCCGACAAAACAAAGAGAACTCAAAGCTGCTTATGGCAGCACAGTGGTGGGACACACCAGTAAGATGTGGCACGGAGCGCCATCTGTATCGTTATTAGACACTCTTGAGCATACCAGCACCTCTAACAAACTTATAGAAATAAGTAAAAATGTTAAGAGGAAATCTCCTGTAAAGACATTCGTCACAATTACAGGAGTCCCGCTAGGCAGCGCTAACTCGCATCGGTTTATTAACCGAAAACAAGAATACAGAAGAAGAATTTCTCTTTATTTCGTCAGATCCATCCCTAGACGCGTTTTGTCATATCATGACTCATCAGTAGAGCTAGGATCCGACAAAACAAAGAGAACTCAAAGCTGCTTATGGCAGCACAGTGGTGGGACACACCAGTAAGATGTGGCACGGAGCGCCATCTGTATCGTTATTAGACACTCTTGAGCATACCAGCACCTCTAACAAACTTATAGAAATAAGTAAAAATGTTAAGAGGAAATCTCCTGTAAAGACATTCGTCACAATTACAGGAGTCCCGCTAGGCAGCGCTAACTCGCATCGGTTTATTAACCGAAAACAAGAATACAGAAGAAGAATTTCTCTTTATTTCGTCAGATCCATCCCTAGACGCGTTTCGTCATATCATGACTCATCAGTAGAGCTAGGATCCGACAAAACAAAGAGAACTCAAAGCTGCTTATGGCAGCACAGTGGTGGGACACACCAGTAAGATGTGGCACGGAGCGCCATCTGTATCGTTATTAGACACTCTTGAGTATACCAGCACCTCTAACAAACTTATAGAAATAAGTAAAAATGTTAAGAGGAAATCTCCTGTAAAGACATTCGTCACAATTACAGGAGTCCCGCTAGGCAGCGCTAACTCGCATCGGTTTATTAACCGAAAACAAGAATACAGAAGAAGAATTTCTCTTTATTTCTTTCTTTCTTTTTATTATTAATTATTTAAGCTATATTATTTTTTGTGATGAAATACAACCAAGAAGAGCTCGTAGATAGGATTTTCATATTAGGAGCATGAGAAAAGAATTATTTTTTGTCACCTTAGTAAACATTAATACCAATAAATTGTTTTTCAAAGCCACCTTCGATATTTATTTATGATAATGACTGGTGGAATAGTTGAAAAAAGGAGTTTTCTGTAAATAAGTTTTGATGCGTTAGAAATTGCGATAGGGTTGTAATTAGAACAAATGTTTAATTTTTAATTCTGCATCGAATGACATAATAATATACAGGGGTTACAATTTGAAATAAGAAAAATAAATGGATTTAAAGTTTGCAAAGTTTGACACTAAAATTTGGACACCCTGTATAATTCGTATTTATCAAACTTGGTTAACGAGATTGTTCGACCTTATTTATTAAGTACCTTTGTAAAATTTTATTAACGAGATATTATTTTTTATTAATTTTTAAAACCAGTGGTGCAAAACTGATTTTTTTTATTTTTTATTTTTTTTTGTCTATAATACTGAATCGATTTTATTAAAATTTTGGGGGTATGTAGGCAACTATTAGAGGCATCCAAGTAAGTAAGAATATATATAGCACACTTTTTTTGAACACCCTGTATTATAAACAAAAATATTTTCCCGAAATGCGCCCTAGGATACAGGTAAAGTCTGCAAAATATCAAAATCCTAACTTAATTAATAAGTGAGCTATAGAAGACGGGAGGTGAGGTTCAGGACCCTGTATACCAGTTTGCAGTAAACGACTTTTTTAAATAGAAATTTCTATTTCAGAAAATATGCCAGATGCGATAGAAACCGATTGCAGCAAGTGTAGTGAAAAACAAAGAGAAGGTTCTGAAATTATTATAAGGTACCTTATTGACAACAAGCCTGAATACTGGAGCCCTTTAGAAGAAAAATATGATCCATCTGGCAGTTATAAACAGCGATACCTAGATGGAAAAAAAGCAGAGGTGAAAGTAGAACCAGTGGACCAGACTTCATAGTAAAACACTAAATCGAATGCCGTTATAGTGAAACTACTTATTCTTATGTAGATACCTTTCATTAACCGTTGAATAATATACTTTTCCGTCATGCAGTCTATTAATATCTTAAATTTGCTAATTAACTTAAATTAATTAACAACTAGCGTTTTCTCGATGTTTTCTCGAGTCTTTTGCAATTTCTCGTCCTCGTAATATTGCAGAATTCAGTATGGCGCAACTATTTTCTAATTGAACCATTTCTGTATCTTATAGTAACTTTTTATCGATTTTGATAGGCTAATATTTTGGGGCCAACAGGTATTTAATCTAGAAAATACCTTTGCCTTTGAGATTCAATAACGCCCTCTCCGATTTATTTTAAATTTAGACTATAAGCAATCTTGTCGCGAGTTGTTTAAAAAGCACACTTTCTTAACCGTTCCGGCAATATTTATATTTGACAGCATAATGTTTATTAAGAAACATCCTCAAAAGTTTCCTCACTTTAAAATTAACCATGGATATAGCAGTAAACATAAAAATATTGATTATGATTTTCCTGAGCATAGACTAATCTTAAGTGAGAAAAATTGTATATATTCTGCAATTACTTTTTATAATGCATTACCTAACAACATAAAGAGTATCGAAAGATTGAATATATTTAAACGAACTTTACACAGTTATTTGTACAACATAGAGCCCTATAACGTAACTGAGTATTTAACTAAATAGTATGTGTCTTTTATAGTGTTTTTTTAATTCTTTTTTTTTAACGTACTGTCATTGTACAATCCTGTTTTGAAATAAATGCTTCTTATCTTATATGGTTTACAATATTCCTGTAGAGTTCATTCTTATCTGGAACACCCTGCACTGCCGTATTTAGAGGGGGGGCTGAAGCCCCCCTCCCCAGCCTCCGAGAGGAGCTCGAGTCTAAAAGTCTAATTGCGACCTAATTGTTCGTCTCACGCTTGGATTAATTTAAATCTTTAATTAATGTATTCTTGGCTGAGATTACAAAGGGCTTAGAGGAAACGTTTGGGTTTTAAACTTTTCCTTCTTTTATGATGCATGTTTAAAGAAAACCGAGTAAAAATAATTTATATATATATAGTATTTTTCTATTATATACTTGTCTGTTCCGTTTTCCCTTTTTTAGAGCTATTTTAAACCAACAAAAATAAAACCCAATGCAATAAAATATTTTTAGAACAAAACCAAAAAACAATTAGATATTTATTTTTAAAGAGAAAAATTAAAGTAAAAATTTTAATTGAGACATTTTTTTATGGAATAAGTGTGAACATTTATAATAAAAAAAGGGCGAGAAGAAACGAGAATGCTTTATTATAAATATACAAAACGGCACTTAAGAAGGAGTACCGTAAAACGGGGTTACTTTGCACTCAGTACGGTAACTTTGCACCAACGCTGTAAAATATTATTTTTGGTAGCACAGTGCTCCATTTTAATTTGAGGCCCCTACTAATGTCATGTGCAGAGAAAGAACACTGCAATATATCATCTCAAGAGGTTAGACACTCCCGCATTCCGTCATTTGTCATTCATTTCCCGCCATAATATATAACCTCTAAATTGTCACGTTTTAAAGCTGTGCAAAATCTTCTTGCCGAGAAAGCCTAAGCTGATAAATATTGGTAAGTACCCGTTCAATCGCACGTACAATTATTAGTTTAGAGATGCAAGTAATAAAATAGGTCAATAAAATACATATTTAGGTGTTTTTATTTTTTTTGTTTATTTGGCTATTTCCATATCAAATTGGGAATACTTTGCACCGTACAACTGGTGCAAAGAATCCCCACTTTCTTACGAAATTGGGGATACTTTGCACAATATCTGAAATGGTGCAAAGTATGACTCGTATGCGGCTACTTTGCTTTAATTGTAGATAAAACGGTAAAACTAGTTTAAAATGAAGTGGAGCAAAGTATACCCTTTCCGTGGTATACTTTGCACCAGGATGTAAGTCGATTTTTTGCCCCAATCTTGCAATGAATTAACTTAAAAATGTAATGAGACTTAGTTAATGAGCTTAATTATATCCACCGAAAATCATAAAATAGTTATATTAGTATTAAGATATTTTTATCTTTCAATAAAAAAAAATTGTGCAAAAAGCGGTGCAAAGTAACCCCGTTTTACGGTATTTCGAAATCTAAGCATTTGCACCAAAAAATGCTCTAGATCTACGCTCCTAAAATACATGATTTCTGAAAAAATCATCATCATCATTTGGCGTAGTGAGCGATATTCAGTTTAGTTTTAATCATGTCCGAGCCCGAAAAACGCTGGTTAGAGTCATAATACGTCTTATGTTAAAATTTTGGATTGACACCAATATTCATATTTTTCACAAATATCAAAAATGTTTTTTTGTTAAATAAAGAGCCAATATCAAAAAAAAGGGAAAAAAAAACATTTATAAAAACCAATTTAATCCAACCATGCAGAGGGGGAGAGGTAATAATTTAATTTTCGAAATTTGATAGTATTCAGGTGAATTTTAAACGAACTTTGGACGTGGCCCCAAAAATTTTTCGCCTGTGGCGCTTTTCCGCCTTCTTCGCTAAGTGCAATATCATAAAATACATGTAGTCTCGACTGTTCCTCTCTCCAGAAAAAATGTCCTACTTACGCCCACTGAGCCCCCCCTCCCCCAGAATATTTTCTGGCTACGCCACTGACACCCTGTATATGATTAGAGATAAAATTTGCATAACTTATGTCGTAATAATAAAAGCATAATATATTGTGGAATAATAATGAATATTTTATGGAACCAAACTGTTATTTTTCAGTAATTTTTGCAGTGTATATGATCCAATTAATTTGATCAAAATAAAAATAACTCGCTTTTGTGAATCGGGGGTAAAATTTTAATTACAATTCCGTTTAAATAAAACGGCATTAACCGAATACAGGACATAGACTAAGACTTATTTAAATATACATTGCAATACCTACGGTAATTAAAGCAAGTTTTTTAATTGATTCTCAAAGTTCATGTTAAAAAAGTTGCTCGCGCTGTCCACCTTGAATACAATACCACCAGATACCAATGAATTCCTGTTCGACGAAACCATATACAAATATTTTTTTAACACTTCTTTGTTATTAATAAATCAAACAAATATCAAACACATCTCTTTTAATGATGTACAGAACCAGAGTTATTTTTTGCTTGTTGATCATTTCTGTGATATTTTCGAGTTGTACAAGTGATGTGAGTGCAACGTCTTTGAAAAGGGTAAAAAAAGAAGTCCAGGAGTACACCAACAAGTACGATAATGTCGACGTAGATAGTATTTTGGCTAGTAATAGGTTATTACAGAACTATGTGAAATGCCTTCTGGAAAGGGGACCTTGTACGCAGGAAGGTAAAATACTTAAACGTAAGTAGCAAACATATTACTACATATAGGGTGGAATTTTTAACTGAAATACATTCAGTATTAGAAAGTAGAGGCCCGCACGGGCCGAGTTTTCATCTCGGGCCTTAACGCAACCCGGCATGACTGAAAAATAAATCGCGCCTAAGAAAATGTCATGTATTAAACAACAAATGTTTATCGGTAGCAATAGCGTAGAGAATAGAGCTCTAGTCTACAGATCCCAAGGTCACAGGATTAAATTCCATCAGGAGTATTTGACTTTCTTTATAAAAACATTAAATAATTTATAGAATTATTTTGAATTGAAAACTTTCTTGTTGGATGGATTTTTAAATTTATGTTTAATGCATCTTTTTCCTTGATTCAGTTTAAAATTTTTCATTCTGGTTAATCTAGAAGTCAATCCAGGATTAGTTCCTTTCTAGGATATATAAAATATGAAAAAATGAAAAAGTTAAACTACAAATAAAGGAAAAACCTATTGACAAATTATGAAACCAGATATTAAGTGGAACATAATCCTAAGTATGCTGATTTCAACACTAGTATTGATATTTTTTTTCAACACTATAGTGTTGAACTATTTTTTTCACAAATCAAAGGTTTTTTTTTGTGGTCGCAGGAAAAATAGTTTACATTACTCGTTAAATTAAAGTGATTATTCTAAAATTCGGAGAATTTCCGCACTCGGCTGCCGCCTCGTGCTAAATATCCTCTCTTTTGAAAAGTATCACTTTCATCACTTGTTATGTAATATACTATTTTTTTTAAAGAACTATATTTGTAAATTAATTCTCAAGCCCTAATAATTTTGATTCGTGTATGCCAGGCCTGACGGGTCTGCTTGGCATTTCGCTATTTTAAAAAATGTGTTAAAATATAGTTTGCATTCTCATTACCTTTTATTTTCTCTACAAGTTAGTGTAATTAGATTCTTAATCTGGTGTTTCGTTTTTTCCAAACCATCATCAACTTTGCTTTTTTAAATAGCCAGGAAATTTTATTTCATTACTATTAAATTTCCCTCCTTTATAATTCGACTATTTATCACACCTAGTATCAATAACACGTTTCGGATTTAAAACCCTTCATCAATAAGAATAAGTGCAAATTTATCTTGTATCTACAAACTGTCTTTTGTTTTTATAGCCAATTAGAAATAATTTGACTCTGGACGTCGACAACAAATCATATCCAATTTTTCTTTTCTTAAATAATGTTTAATTATATTTATTAAAAACAACTACAATTACGCAACTCGTCAAAAACATAAACATTTTTACTTCAAAAAAATAAAGTTTTTGCACTAAACGATTTCATGAACCTAATCTGTCATTTGGCAAATATTTATAATTTATTTTTTCTACGACCACCTATGAAAATAAGAAAAAAAAGCACGGTTAACGTGGCTTAAAAGCGCCGAATATCACACCCGTTTTAAAAAAAATATTTCAACACTAGTGTTGAAATACAAGGCACACTATTTAATTTAAATATATGACATTTGACAGACCAGCCATATTTATTAAAAATAACAAATTTTAGAAAGCAGTTATTGTAAAGTGTTTAACTTATTTATCATGTATTTGTCGAGTGATTCAGAATTAGAGTGTGAAAATACGCCATCTGAAATTATAAAAAATATTCATAATATACTGGAAAATCTATTACCAGAAAAAACAAATCGCGCTGAAGAAAGTGACATGTATTAAACAACAAATCTTTGTTGTATCGATAGCATAGAGAATAGAGCTCTAGCCTACAGATTGTAAGGTCACAGGTTCAAACCCTATCAGGAGTAGGTACTTGACTTTTTTTTATAAAAACAATAAATAATTTATAAAATTATTTTGAATTGAAATCTTCCTTGTTGGGTCAGTGGCGGATCCAGGGGGGGGGGGGCGAAGGCAGTTTCGCCCCCCCCCTGAGCCTCACAAAATGGGTGTTTTTTTACCTTGAGCCTTAAAAATTGTAGGGCGTGTGAAGGGTCAGAAGTTTTTTAAAAAATCACATTTGAGAGTAGGAATATTTTTAGAGCCGGGATACGCTCTTTTTTTTAGAAGTATTTTTTTTTAAATCACCGCCCCCCCTCAAAAAAATCCTGGATCTGCTACTGTGTTGGGTGGATTTTTTAAATTTATGTTTAATGCATCTTTCCTTGATTAAATTAAAAAAAATTTCATTCTGGTTAATCTAGAAGTCAATCCAGGATTAGTTCTTTCTATAATATATAAAATATAAAAAAATGAAAAATTTAAACTACAAATAAAGAAAAAGCCTACTACACAAACTGACAAACTATGAAACCAGATATTAAGTGAAACATAATCCTAATTTCACCATATCTTATGTATCTTATATGGTTAACGAAATCCTTGTAGAGTGCATTCTTATCTGTGACACCCTGTATAGTATTTTCAATTTTGATTTTTTTTAGAATATCTTCCTGATGCCATTTCTACGGGCTGCACCAAATGTAACGACGCCCAAAAGAAAATAGCTGGAAAAATACTGTCGGTTCTACTTTTGAAACATAGAGACGATTGGGATAAACTAACAGCAAAATATGATCCGGATGGAACATTTCGTAAACAATATTTTGACGAAGACGACGATTACTCCGATTTAGAGGAAGCCTGATGATTTTTTAAGAATATGCTTAATAGTTATTGTTAATAATAGTATGCCTAGTAGGAAAAAGTAAACATTCCCGCACGACCCTAAGGATTGCACGTCGAAGCTCAAGCCAAGACTGGCCCGGGAATGTGGTTTTTTCTTCGAGGTATACATACTACTTTTCTGAAAATTGAATATTACTTAAAGTACATGAATTATTACAGTCAACTTGTTTAAATTTTAAAATAAGTATTATTAATTTTATTTACAAATTGATGTCATAAAATTTTTGTTTTGTAACTATGAAAATAAAGTAATATTGCATTTTCAAATTTGACGCATTTTAGTTTACAAATAACTGTACATAAATAATATTTCCTTACAATACAATAATAAGTATTTTTCTACGACCACCTATGAAAATGAGAGAAAAGCACGGTTAATTTGCTTAGAAAGTGCCGTATATTACACGCGTGTTGAAAAAAATTATTTCAACACTAGTGTTTAAATACAAGGCACAATATTTAATTTAAACATATGGTGCCAATTTGACAGACCACCCCTATTTATTAAAAAGAACAAATTTTAGAAAGCAGTATTTCTAAAGTGATTAACTTATTTATTATATATTTGTCGAGTGATTCAGAATTAGAGTGTAAAAATACGCAATCTGAAATTATAAAAATTTTTAATAATATACTGGAAAATGTATTACCTGAAAAACAATTCGCGCTGAAGAAAATGTCATGTATTAAACAACAAATGTTTATCGGTAGTCACAGCGTAGCCGTAGAGAATAGAGCTCTAGCCTACAGATCGCACGGTCACAGGTTCAAATCACATCAGAAGTAATTGACTGTTTTTTATAAAAACATTAAATAATTTATAGAATTATTTTGAATTGAAATCTTCCTTGTTGCGTGGATTTTTTAAATTTATGTTTAAAGAATCTTTTCTTGATTAAATTTAAAATTTTTCTTTCTGGTTAATCTAGAAGTCAATCCAGGATTAGTTTTTCCTATGATATATAAAATATGAAAAAATGAAAAAGTTAAACTACAAATAAAGGAAAAACCTATTGACAAACTATGAAACCAGATATTAAGTAGAACATAATTCTAAGTATGCTAATTTCAACACTAGTGTTGATCTTTTTTTTTTCAACACGAGTGTTGATATTTTTTTTTAACACGAGAGTTGAAATATTTTTTTCACAAATCAAAGACTTTTTTAATAATTATTTGTGGTCGTAGGAAAATTAGTGTACCTACATTACTCGTGTGAAAGTGATTATTCTAAAACTCGGAAAATTTCCTTGTTTGATAAATATTACTTTTATCACTTGTAATGTAATAAGCTATTCCTTATAGTGGTTTTCCGTTGTCTAGCAACGACTAAGTTTAAGGAAATATTGACCTTTTCTTTCACAAACTTTATCAAAAATGTGTACCATAAAACGGGGTTACTTTGCACTCAGTATGGTAACTTTGCACCAACGCTGTAAAATAATATTTTTGGTAGCACAGTGCTCCATCTTAATTTGAGGCCCCTACTAATGTCATGTGCAGAGAAAGAACACTGCAATATATCATCTTAAGAGGTTAGACACTCCCGCATTCCGTCATTTGTCATTCATTTCTCGCCATAATATATAACCTCCAAATTGTCACGTTTTAAAATTGTGCAAAATCTTCTTGCCGAGAAAGCCTAAGCTGATAAATATTGGTAAGTACCCGTTCAATCGCATGTACAATTATTAGTTTAGAGATGCAGGTAATAAAATAGGTCAATAAAATACATATTTAGGTTTTTCTATTTTTTTTGTTTACATTGGCAATTTCCATATCAAATTGGGAATACTTTGCACCGTACAACTGGTGCAAAGAATCCCCACTTTCTTACGAAATTGGGGATACTTTGCACAATATCTGAAATGGTGCAAAGTATGACTCGTATGCGGCTACTTTGCTTTAATTATAGATAAAACGGTAAAACTAGTTTAAAATGAAGTGGAGCAAAGTATACCCTTTCCGTGGTATACTTTGCACCAGGATGTAAATCGATTTTGTGTCCTAATCTTGCAATGAATTAACTTAAAAAAGTAATGAGACTTAGTTAATGAGCTTAATTATATCCACCGAAAATTATAAAATAGTTATATTAGTATTAAGATATTTTTATCTTTCAATAAAAAAAATTGTGCAAAAAGCGGTGCAAAGTAACCCCGTTTTACGGTATATATTTTTGGGAAAATAATATTTTATTGTTTTATATAATCTTTTCATAATAGTGCATTTAAAAAAAAATTAATCCAATTTATTACACCTGTTAGGTATGTCAAATTTTATCTATGTTAAAAGATAGTTTAATGATTTTTCAAATTTTTTATTGAGGTTTACCGGGTTGGATGATATTTTGTAATGGAAGACAGTGGCGTAGACATGAAGGGTGACCCCCCCCCCTTCCCCGGGCTTTTATATTCAGCGCCCACTCGCTCTCGTAACATATAATTCCATCCTATTCTTTAAAGGTAGAAAAAACTATTTTTACGAAATTTTTCGAAATTCAAAATATTTTTGGGCTTTGAAGATGCCCCAAGCATACATATTTATAAAAATGTTTGGTTGTAAATTGTTGTTATAATATATAAACTTGGGATAAATTTGGTCACCACCATTTCATCAAGAATAACTTCTATAATTTAAAAAATTTAAAAAATGGTGACTGAGCTAGAATATTTTTTTAGCATCACAATCTATTGTTCAAGAAGGAATTAGTAAACATAAAATATATTAAAATATTGTCTTATATTGAAAGTAGGTAAACCAACATTATTTCTATGTTTTTTTATGTAACAATCAAACTATTTCTAATATAAATATTAAGGTTGTTATTGTAGTGTTAACATTTTTGTGAGATAAAAAAAGGTTTATAAAAATCTCTAGATTTAACTTTACAAATATTTCTGACCTCTAGCGCCGCGCTCTATACAGTCGGGATTTCGACTTGTCAGACTACTTTTTCTTTAGAAATTCGAAAACGCAACTTAAGAGACCTCCAAGGGACGATAACCAATTGAAGTAGGATATTGAGAATATTTTTTTAAACATGTAAAGTTTTGTATATGTATGTTAAAATAAAATAATTTTTGAAAAATGGGTTGGTATACTTTTTTGTATATACGGTCGTAGAAAAAATAATGGTCCTAACTCATGCGTAAAGTGTCTTTCCCGCCCTTGACCGCTTGCCCGAACTCCGCTCCGCGTCGTTCGGGTCAACTGCAGTCGCGTGCGGGAAAGTATCACTTTTCACACTTGTTAGGAAAATAACTATTCAATGTTTATTAATCGCACTAGAAGCTTTAATTTGTATCGTGTGCCGTTTAACATACTTTTAAATTTGATTTATTAGATAGGACCGTTATTTTTGCTAGGGTTAGCGGAAGAGCCAGTATACTTAGGCTTATAAATAAGGCCCATTGTATCACATATCGTCTGGGTAATATCAGCCAGACAGGACCTACAGCTTAACGTGGAGTCCGAACCACGTGTATGAACTAGTTATCCTTTTTACGCCCTCAGAGTTCTATGACGCCCTTCTCGGTTTCGATATTAGAAATTTCCAGTAGCATACTGCATTCTCTTATCCACTAAATTTCGGACATACTTTTTTTTATTATTTATATGCCTACTCCGGGGATCGAACCCGGACCGCCACTGTCGAATGCTAGTACCTCAAATCTGAGACACTGCCGGGGTTACCGCCTGTTCTGATTGTTGTTATCTCGAATTTCTATTTTATGGACGGATACGAAAGACAGAAAGTCTCGGTCTCAAAAATTTAAATTTAAATGTTACACGTGGTTCACCCTTTGGGGCATCATCAGACCCAGAAGTTAAATTTATAATGATGTAAAAACATCCACTACATAATACTAAAATAATCAACAAACATTGTTCAATGAATGGTGTTGATTATTTTAGTATTATTATGTAGTGGATGTTTTTATTTAACTTCTGGGCCTGATGAAGCCCAAAAAGGGCGAAACACGTGTCACGTTTAAATATAACTTACTGGGACCGAGACCTTGTGCCTTTTCTATCTTCCATATAAATGTATGGCTGCGTGAAGGTTGGATACACTAATGATGTTTTTTGAATGATGGAAGAGTTTTGGACTTGCATTATCTTTATTTGATTTAATTCACATCGTTTTAACTGGTATCCATGGAATCCGAACCACGTGTATGCACTAGTTATCCTTTTTACGCCCTCAGAGTTCCATGACGCCCTTCTCGGTTCCGACATTAGGAATTTCTAGTAGCATACTGCATTCTCTTATCTACTAAATTTCGGACATACTTTTTTTTATTATGCGTATGCCTACTCCAGGGATCGAACCCGGACCGCCACGGTCGAATGCTAGTACCTCAAATCTGAGCCACTGCCGGGGTTACCGCCTGTTCTGATTGTTGTTATCTAGTTGAATTTCTATTTTATGGACGTTTTGTATTGTTTTTATTTTTTTAGTTTTTTTTTACAATTTACTTAGAAAATGGTTATTTGATTTACTAGGCAGAAAAGCACAAGATTTAATGCCGCGGCTGGTGTTTCATAGCCGAGGCTGGAAAACCAACAAAGGCATTAAATTTGCTTTTTTGTTGTGTGTAAAGAGAAATTTAGGGACAGCGATAGGCAAAAAATTGATTTTTTTACATGCAGTAATCAGTGACGGCTCGCGGTCTTAAAAATGGTGAAGAGCTAGGTATAATGCGGGTACTTAAACTTATTTGTCCAACGACTGAATGGAGTTTCCAACAAATTACAAACTATGTTATTAATTGGGTTCATTTTTAAAACACACAACTAAGTAGGTATGTAGGTACACTACCGAATTAACTGAAAAATAAAAACAAAACCTTTTAATCACAAAGTAAATCACGTAAAAACGATATCTATAACCGTAAGTCAAAATAAATACCTTAAGGTTAGGCGAACCAATGCTAAAACAATGGTGCATACGACTGATCTATTTTTAAATTGCCCTTCATCGTAATGCATGACTGACGTCACGTAACCATAGCTACAATAATTATTAAAGCCATGTTGGGCGTTGGGTCTTTACTTGTTTTGAGCTAACGGCCTGGTCGACTGGGGCGCGCCAGAATGCACGAGTGTTTATAATTATTGTTTATCGGAGTTAACCGAGGCCCTATTATGCATTGGGATTAAATTAATATTATCAATTCGAACATAATTATTTTTTAAAGGCTTAAATGGTAGCTGTATTAGTACAATAATATTTAATATTGTCGAACAACTTTTCTCCTGGTTTTATTTATTAATTTTTTTGGTGAAAAGCCCCTTCTCCTACTTCATCTGACGAGCCGCCACTGGCAGTAATAAACTTTTAAGGATAAAAAACATAATAATATGCATAATTGATTTTTAATTTGACATATTTAGATATTTAAATAAATAAATTTAGCAAAAATAAAAGCTACAGCCTGATAGGACAATTTAAAAAATCATAGATGCGTTGCCAAAAAGTTCATTGTTTTTTGTCACAAAGAAAAGAGCCGGTTAGATTTGGTGGTCAATTAACATAGTTAACAACCTTATAATTTTATTAGTCCTTATCTACAATCTGTTAGTTATGGTAAGTTTACACACACTTGTATGTATACTTACGTCAAAATATTGTCAATGAGTAGACGGCCAATAAAACAGCAAACGACCGAACACAGAAAGACTGAAAGGACTTTAGGCAATAAACCCAGTTATTTGTAAATTGTAAATTTTGTTGTTTGTTTGTTCTGGCTTACTGATGGCCACTTGTTCTTTTGAACAGTCAGCCAGCTTGCTCCTAAACCTACAGCTTAACGTGGGTGCCGAACCACGAACCTCAGTCATGCGACACCCCACAAGGGCTATGCTATCAACCCTCTTATAAGAAAGTGTGTACCTTCTTCTACACCCCGCGATATATCCGATCTTATCCGGCCTGGTTACCGGCGTAAATGGGGTGCGTTTGAAGATGATAAATTTTACTACAGTCTTTCCTGCATTCTTAAACCTGCTAAATTTCGAATATACTTTTTTATTGTGCGTATGCCGCCACGGTCGAATGCCAGTAACTCACTCTGAGCCACTGCCGTAGATTTCATCCATTTTAAATAATATTAATAGATAATTTCGATACAATTTTTTTTGTTGTTTAATTTTTTTCTTTTCGTTCGCTGCCAGGGCCATTCCCGAGGGAACCTACAGCTTAACGTGGGCTCCGAGCCACGACCACGATCCTTAGTCATGCGAGGGTGATCGAGAACTTCAGACTCCCAGTACTCGACAATAATGCTTTAGTGCTTAAGGAAAAAGCAAAGTATTTAGGATTGGTACTTGACTCCAAGCTAAACTGGGGCATAAACTTGCAAGAACGAGTTAAAAAAGCGTCGGTAGCATTATATGCCTGCAAAAAAGCAATTGGAAAAAAATGGGGACTAAAACCCCACATAGTACACTGGATCTATACAGCTATTATAAGACCTATATTAATATACGGGGTCCTGGTTTGGTGGACCGCTTTGGAAAAAGCAGTGCACACTAAGTCAATAACAAAGATACAAAGGGCAGCTTGTTTAGGAATAACCGGAGCCCTTAAGTCAACCCCGACAGCGGCGCTAGAGGTCATGTTATATATACCCCCCTTGGATATCTATGGAAAAAGTATAGCTGCAAAAAGTGCCCTGCGACTAAAAGAGTCGAAACTCTGGAAGGAAACTAACTACGGGCACAGCAGTATACTAAAGATTCACCCGGGGAATAATCTACGAGACCCGACTGATTACTCTGTCCCAATAACATGCTTCGATAGAAGGTATTCTATACTCATTCCGAGTAGGGAAGAGTGGGAAGGCAATCAGAATATAACGAAAACAGATCACGCAATCTTCACAGACGGTTCAAAGATGGACGTTGGTGTGGGAGCCGGGGTCTTTTCCGAAAGTTTACAAATACAGAAATCGTATAGACTCCCCAACTATTGTAGTATTTTTCAAGCGGAAGTACTGGCAGTAGAGAAGGCGGTCAATATCCTGCAAGAACACCTTGGCTTGGGAGTAGCCTCGTCAATCACCATCTTCAGTGATAGTCAGGCGGCGATTAAGGCAATCTGTTCCAGCAGCGTCAAATCAAAGCTCGTAAAGCGATGCCGCAACAATCTATGCACACTTGGCAACCAACATCGGGTTATTCTGTGCTGGGTTCCTGGACACTCCAAAATAGATGGCAACGAGGCTGCCGATGCGCTCGCAAGAGAGGGCGCAGGCATGCCAGCTGATCTAGCAGACAATACAGTGAACAAACCACTGGGATTGGTCAAAGAGGAGATTGACTACACGGCCAAGCAGCTTGCACAGAACAGATGGACAGGGTTGACAACCTGTAGTACATCCAGGCAACTGTGGCCCACATTCGATAAAAAGAGAACCGCAGAGCTATTGAGACACAGTCGAAAAGACGTGAGAAATATTACTGCGGTTGTTACCGGACATTGCCTCTTCGGTAGACATGCCGAACGTATGCAAATACCCACTAACGACTTCTGCAGAAGCTGCAGAGATGAGGAAGAGGAAGAAAGTATTCAACATTTTCTGTGTGAATGCCCTGGCCTCGCAAGAAGGAGGTTCACTACTCTGGGTGAATCATCTTTCGATAACCTGGAGGAACTAAACAACTTACAACTTGGACGGCTGAGCAGATTTCTGAACAGTAGTGGCTGGTTTGAATGAGTTGTTAAAATCCTTCCGCGGTTACGTCGCATAAACCATCAGTGATCTGATGAAGGTGGGTTCTACGGAACACGTGTGGTATCACAACGGACCTAATCAGGACTACGTGAGACCGTTTGGTCAGAACCAAGGGTCTGCCACTCTTACCTAACCTAGTCATGCGACACCCCTTGGTTTCCTGCCATTGCGTGACCTACAGATTGGGAAGTGTGTACCTTCTTCCGAACCCCATGAGATTTCCGACCTCATCCGGCCTGGTTACCGGCGTAAATGGGGTGCCTTGGAAGATAATACATTTTACACTCTCCCCTGCATTCTTTAACCAACTAAATTTCGGACATATTGGGCCGTATGAATAAAATGAAAGCAAGTGCTCATGAGTATAAGCAAACGCTCCAAGCAAGAGCTTAGAGTAAAAGGTCGGAGTATAAGCATCTACACGAGTTGATATGAATAATGATTTGCTTATACTCAAGAGCATTTGCTTCAATAAAACGAGAATGTGCGCCTAGTCATTCCTGTCGAAACTCGCAAAAATTAACATACACTCGAGTTGTGACTGCATTAATTTGACCGTGTTTTGATTGTAAGTGTAATTAAAATGTCTTCAAACGAGAAGAATGAGGAAGATTTGCTATTATAAGCCGTCTCTCTCGTGCACGCTGTAGAAGCCCATCTTCTACTTCGTAGTTACCACCGTTATGATAATTGTCGTCTGGTTCTGCATTATATTCAAAATCAGCATCTCCCAAGTATTTGGCAATATTGTGAAGCACCATACAACAAATAATGATGGATGGAACTTTTTCTAATTTAACTAGGCACATATATTTCAAAATTATAAACCTGCGCTTAAGTTGGCCAAAACACCTTTCAATTATAACCCTTTCTTTCTTAAACAGTCTGTTGTAAGCTCTTTTAACGGAGTCATTAGCCACGGTTCTAAGCCATAACCATCATCACCCAGTAGTACTGCACCAGGAAACTGTCGCATAGTTACACGTATATCGCGGTTCCTCCAAATTCTTGCGTCGTGTACAGAACTCGGCCAACTAACATCAGCACTAGTAAACATTTCCACTGAGTTACATGTTACCTGCACATTTATAGTCGCCACTCCCTTTCTGTTGATGTATTCATCGCCGTGTTAATTCGGTTTCAAAATCTGAACGTGCGTGCAATCAATCACTCCAATAGCACTTGGAAACTGAAATTTTTCTTGCCATGCTTGCTGTGCTTCGTTTATTTTGGGTTGGGTTGACGGAAATTTCATCCATAAATTGGACTTTTCAACTATTTTGTTCATTACAAATGAAATTGTTATTGAAACAGTCGACTGAGTGATTCCCAATTCTTCTGCTACACCCATCTGAAATCCAGGATTGGCCATATATCGCAAGAAAACCTTCATTTTATGATTTGAAGTGAGAGCGCCTCCTCTTCTTTCAAGATTTTCTCCCAAAAAATACGTTGCCATCCAATTTACATTTTCTTCTTGAAATCTGTAAAGAGATTTAAAATCTCGCCAATTAGCTTCCCTTCGCACTTAGTATTGCTTCTGTGCACGTAAATTCACGAAATCTGCCATTTTATGACCAGCTTATTTACACTGTGAAAACTTTTCATTCTACCTTTAAAGTTTTCACAGTGCCTTAAGTCTCAACCCATATACTTTTCTTATTCACAATGCAATGTGTGTATCGATTTCTTCATTGTTCCACTCATTTTATACCGAACCTATATTTATGTTGCTCAGTTAGGGTGATATCTACTGGTCCTTTCTTCTTTTAATTTTTCTCCTGAAGATGAATGCTTCTGCATTCGAAACATGTAGAGAAGTTGACTAAAATATTTCTATAATATATCAGTGAAGGAAGACTTTGTGTTCTTATTTTTACCTTCTATATTCCCACTTCACTTTAAGTATGGACTATTTCTTCAAATTTATGTATCTGTTTTAGGTCTGATGATGCCCGAAAGGGCGAAACACGTATAGTATATATAACTTTCTAAAACCGAAACTTTGAGTCTTTCCTTTTTTAACCTATATCAGGTATCTTTGAGAATTATGGACGATTTCTTTAAACAAGCAGAATTTTGGCTAATTTCCATTTTAAAAAATTGACACTCTTTTAGAACATTATATCAATGTAGTAATATTATAAAACAGGAAATAACTACTAATGGGTATCCTCTATCTGCTAACCTTTTTAAAACAACTACTAATGAGGATCTTACGGAAAAATACAATATTATGTATAACATGCAAACTTATTATATTCTTGATTTACCTAATTTTTTTTTATTAGACCCTGATCCAAAGAATAAATGATAAATTAGCATTTAGCAGCTATTTATAATAATTATAGCTTGATGATATCAATCATTGTTTAAATTAAATACCAACAAACTATATGAGCAAAAAAAGGAATAACTATTTGGAAAATAACTTAAACGCTGGCGATGTGCTGGTTAAGTTTTTTGCATGAAAGTGCAAGGTTAGATTAAGCCAAAAACCCTACTTTTAAAACGGATATGTTTATGTTGTCAAATATATGTAACTTTAATATAGAGAGGGGGTGCCCAACTCCTAAAATCATTGTTGTGAATATCTTTAGATTGAAAAATACACCTACACCAAATAAGTAATGTTATTCGTTAACAATAAAATATAGTGCAGCAAAATATAGTTTTTACATTTTAACACTATTATATGGCACAGTGGCGTAGCCAGAAATTAGGCTGGGGGGGGGCTCAGTGGGCCTAAGTAGGACATTTTTTCTGGAAAAAGGGGGGAAATTTTTGGGGCCACGCCCAAAGTTCGGGTTTGTTTCAATTCACCTAATAACTATCAAATTTAGAAAATGAAATTATTACCTCTCCCCCTATACATGGTTGAATTAAATTTGTTTTTGTAAATGTTCTTTTGTCCTTTTTTCTTGATATTTCTAGCTGGTTCTTTATTAAAAAAAAATATTTTTTATATTTCGGTTTTTCATGATTAAAATAAAGTAAATATCGCTCACTACGCCAAAATTGATGATTTTTTCAGAAATCATGTATTTTAGGAGCGTGGATCTCTGTAGAAATATTTATTATAGAACAAAAAATGATAATATAATCATGATCTAAAGATATACAGGGTGGGAATTTTAAATGGAACGTTGCTTATAGAGGCTCTGGGAATAAGATTTCTCTAAAATCCAAAAATACGTCCTCAAATATGTTTTATGGGCCCCGCTTTTGTCATGTGAAACAAAAATGGCTCTTGGTACTTTTCATATTTGTATAAATAATATTTATGTCGTTTCAAAGCTCGTAACGCTGTGGTGTGATCTAATTCTATGTCATCCTCAAGTTTCCTTGTGCTGATCTTCCCATCATTTTCTTTCACGCACAATAAAACTTGCAAGTCCCCGTCATTTCTTGCATCTCTTCTTTGTTCCTGCCTTTCTTCCAGTTATTTATTACAGTGCCTTTTGTCTCAAATTTCTTGATAGTCCTTTCGACTGTAGATTTTGCAGGTATCGGTCTATTCGGATACAGAGCAGCAAAAATGTCTGACACATTTTGATAACTATTTCCTTGATAATACCATTTAATCATCAATATTTTTTCTTTAGAAGTGTAATTCATGGATAATATTTTCGATGAACGAGTTTTTATAACAATAAAGCACACATTTCAAAATGACAACTTTATTTGACAGTCATCTTTTACCTTGACTGGTGCACGCAAATTCGGGGCCATAAAAAGAAGAAATAGTTAAAAAGAAATCGGCGATAACCCGTAAACGGGCTCATCAAAAATATCTAAAGTTATTCTTTTGAATGTGGGTTTTAGCGCTCTTTAATAAACCTAAATAGAATTTTTCTCTAAAATAATTAGGGAAGTCAATAATTGACCCCATTTAAAATTACATGGGATGTCCCGCTCGACGATGCGACACCCGGTATAAGCAACATTCCATTTAAAATCACCACTCTGTGTATCACTGCCTGATCTTTTAAAATAATAAACAGCCTCACACTATCAATCCATTAATTTAATTCACCGTCAGACATAATAATTATTCATAAATCTATTTCCATCCTAATTTGCAAAAAAACTAACAGATGGACAACTAAAATATTCTTCCACTTTAACAAATTGGCGACCTCGTATCATAGGTAGTCCGTAAAAGTGTCCAAGACATAAACCATGTGCATTCACAATCCGTTGTTCTTCGAGTAAACGCAAAGAACTTTGTAACTCTTGTACCAGTACTACCGTATTGTACTTCCGAATAGTACGAGATAGCAATGCTACTGTTTATATCGGTATTTGTCGGATTGACATTGGGTTGTGCGGACGCCAAGCCCGCAGATACTGCGATTAAATATTATCATAGTAAATATGATCATATCGATGTGGAGGCGATTTTGAATAATAGAAGAATGGTCAATTATTATGCTGCTTGTCTATTAGGCGGAGGACCTTGTCCACCGGAAGGGGTCGAATTTAAAAGTAAGTGTTTGAAATAGGTGATTTTTTTTAGACTATAAATAAAATATTGAGTGTTTTATATTATTTAATTTCCTGGTTGTCTAGCCAGAATAATATTGATTTTTTTTTTATCTAAAAAATTCAATTTCACCGATTAAGTATGCAATTGCATATGTTATTAAAACTTCAGTTGTTTATATACGCAAGCATTATTTTTAGGAAATATATTTGCTTTTAAGATTTTATGTACGTATTTATTTATGTACTGGGTCTCCCAAAAGTCTCGCATAAAATGAATATCAATTAAAGGAAAAAGATCTAGGAAAAAAGTTCGAACCCTTAAATTTGTATTTTTAATTGTGCATTTTTTGACATAAAAAAATATAATACCGGGTGTCTCATAGAACTGTCGTCACCTGATGTGACCTCCCTGTATGTTTTATACCGAGTTTAATTGTTTTTTGAGATTTGTTGATTCTTTAACTATACAATAACAAAAAAATTTTAGTCCAGGAGCTAAGGTAAAAAATATATAGGGATAATTTCATCGCTATGCATTTACGAAATAATTACAAAATATGCAGATATCTCAGAAATTAGTATACTTAGGTAAAAAAAGTGTTTCATAAAATTTCATCAAAATTTAATGCAAACATCAAAAATATAATAAAAAATGCCATATTGTAAATAAAAAATGATAGTTTAAGCTACTTCCGGTATAACCGGAAGTGACAGAAACATGTTAATATTTTAGTTTAAGGGACATATCGATAAACTTAAACCTACAGATTTTCAAAAAAATATAATACCGGGTGTCTCATAGAACTGTCGTCACGTCTTTGACAATTTTTTTTACTGGAACACCCCATATATTGTATTATTTTCTGATTCCCCACAAAATTCTACGCTTATGTTGTAAATGTCATGTGTCTAAATTCAATAGTTTTTGATATATTGACGTTTAAAATATGGCATTTTTCGACTTTGACAGGCTGTAACATTGGAACGGTTCATCTTAGAGAATAATGGTTTTCACCTCCCTATCTTAGTTTTTTATTCTCTATCCAAAGAAACCAACCTCCGATTTGCCATGTTAAACCAAAAAACCAGTTTTAACGATTTAACATGGTAAATCGGAGGTTGGTTTCTTTGGATAGAGAATAAAAAACTAAGATAGGGAGGTGAAAACCATTTTTCTTTAAGATGAACCGTTCCAATGTTACAGCCTGTCAAAGTCGAAAAATACCATATTTTAAACGTCAATATCTCAAAAACTATTGAATTTAGACACATGACATTTATAACATAAGCATACCAGAAAATAATATATAGGGTGTTCCATTAAAAAAATTGTCAAAGAGAGACGATAGTTCTATGAGACATCCTGTATAATATTTTTTTATGTCAAAAAATGCACAATTAAAAATAAAAATTTACGGGTCCGAGCGTTTTTCCTAGATCTTTTTCCTTTAATTGATATTAATTTTATGCGGGACTTTTGGGAGACCCAGTATGCATATAAGTAAAGTATATATGCGACAAATTAATAATTATTGTATAAATTTCCGGTTTTGTATAAAAACTTTTGTTGATTTGTTTGATCTATATACCGGGTGATTGACGACGAGCTTGCATAGAACTTTGCAGGGAACTACTGAAAGTATTTTTTTGAAAATCTGTAGGTTTAAGTTTAACGATATGCTCTCTTAAAATAAAATTTTGGCAACACATTGTGTTTTCAAAATAAATAAAAGAAAATCCGAATCCTTTCGAAGATATTTGGGCAAAACCGATTTTTCGCGATGTCGTTTTTATTTTTTTCTGACTCTATTTAAAGAGATATGTTAATCTAAAGCTAACATTCTCATCACCATATTTTATCCTCAATAAATAGTGGGTATAATTATATTTTTAATTCGACGTTTCATTTTATCAAAACCATCATCAACCAACTTTGCTTTCTTAAATAGTTGGGAAATTTTTTAAAATTATTTTTAAATTCCCCCTCTCCTTTGTAATTCAATGATGTATCACACCTAGTGTTAATAACACGTATCGGAATTAAAAACCCATTATCAATAACAATAACTCTAAATTCATCTTATTTAAACTATTTTATTTTCAATGTAACCTAATCTAATTTTCATCTGCCCAGTAGTTTGTAACAGGCATAGTAGGCTGTAAGAGGCACTTTTTGAAATAAATTATAAATACTTGCCAAATGACAGATGAGGTTAATGAAATCGTCTAGTGTAAATTAACTTTTATCTCATTTCTTTGAAGTAAAAATGTTATTTTTTTATGGAGTGATTTTTTTTAAATTAAAAATTATAGAATACTATTCAGAGAAGAAAAATTGGGTATGATTTGTTGTTGACGTCCAAAGTCAAATAATTTCGCTTCTAAAACAAAAGAAAGTTTATAGATACAAGATAAATTGGCACTTATTTTTATTGATGATAATGTTTTTCATTTTTTTTCAAGTCCGAAACGTGTTATTGATACAAGGTGTGATGATAATTTGCAAGAACGAAACGTCAGATTAAAATTCTAATCAAAACAACTTATAGAGGAGAAAACGAGTGCTACAAAACGTGTTATTAATGCCAGGTGCGATACGTTATTGAATTATAAAGAAGGAAGGGAATTTATAAATAATAAAAGAAAATTTCCCGAGTATTTAAAAAAGCAAAGTTGATGATGATTTTAAAAAAACGAAACGTCAAATTAAAATTCTAATTACACCAACTTATAAAGAAGACAAAATGGAAATGAGAATGTAAACTATATTTTATAACATATCTCTTCAAATAGAGTGCGAAAAAAAAATACGAAATTATTATTATATAAATTTAACCTTCTCTGTATCTTTATGATTTACGAAATCCCTGTAGAGTGCATTCTTATCTGGGACAAGCTGTAGATAAGAACAGAAAGAAGCCGTATCGGCGCTTCGGGTACTAGCGATCAGAAAAACTGTAGAGTGGTTGAGTTTTGAATGGTGTTAATTAATTTCCAACTGATTAAGTTAATGAGAAGCGGTAACTAGGTGTAATTTGGTGTCCACATATGGCTTGAACAATTTAATGAAAAAAAATATATATTTAACCTTAAAGATGTTATCCAAGTCAAAATGCTCGTGAAATGGCACATATGTTTTTTTTTTAACTTTTAGTCAGAGAATGGCCCTTTGGGGGTCTTAAAGAGGGCCCCTTTCAACTAGAAAAATATTTTTTTGTGGGAGTAAAACGACTTAAAAGGTGTTTTTATTTTTTTAAAATAATCTGATGACTTTTAAAATAAGTATTATTATTCTCCGTTGCAAAATGTTTTTTTTATATTATATTTTTTTTAAATTTCTGCATACCCCGTATTACCGCAGAGATTGATGGTAGCGAAGTTTTTGATATTAGAACAAGAATATCATTAAAAATGTGATAAAGACATACCCAATATACACATCGTGTATGATAATTTCCGTGCCATTAGATGAGATATTTTATATAATACCCCATTTGATAGAATACGATTAAAGAAAATTTATATTTACTTTAGAAGAGTGAATTACCCTTTAAAAACCATTATTTTATTAAAACCATGAATACAATTTATGGTTAGGAGGTCCATAAAGGACTATTACTGATTTTATTTTAGATTTTTATTACCAAAACTTTTTTAGATAAAAAGGGGGGAGGGGTTTAAAAATTTTACTTCACTTACAGTCGATTGAAGACTAAAAGAAAAATAGAAAAGTAATGGCCGGTATTATTGGACGAGTTTTTTCTCATTAGATTGACACCCATAGGATTGGGTAAATTTTATGAATTATGATTTTTAAGTAGAGTTTGTTCAATAAGTCTTCGTTTTTAATCTGTGCACAAGTCATTGCGTTCTTATTAATAAATTAAATACAATTTTTGGCATTCACAAATATTACTAATAGGAAACTAAATGTGTAATAAAATACTGGGGGTGCCATTTAAACAATACAACTTTTTATCATCACACTTTTTCGGGTCACCCTGCAATTGGAAAAATATTTTCCTAAAATACACCCTATGATACAGTATAAGTCAGCATATGAACAAAATTTCTAACTTCGTATAGGAGCTATGGAAACATAACGAATTATTACAGAACCCTGTATATCCATCCGCAAAAGGAATCCAATTGATGATATCTGATTTAGTTTGGTATTTAGTTGAAAGTTTAGATTTGGAACACGTACATAAAATAATACACCTGAACTTGTTGAAAGTAAGTAGGTATTATATTACGTTCTACTTTTTGTTTTTGGCAATCTGTATTCTAAATTGCATTGATCAGAGAATGGTTCCTAATCCTTTATAAACATTTTCTAAAACGATGACTCGAGTATGACTTTCTCTATCTGTTGAAGTGTGCATGTAATTAGCTGTGTAAACATGATGGATTACGATAGGGGTGATAATAGGTTAAAAAACTAAAGAATACAATTTTAGTTTTCCACAAGATTAGAGGATACTTACTTTATTCTACTCCCACATGAATATTTACAATTTCCTTTACACCTAAGTGATTGGGTAAGTGGGCTATTTCGGCTACCTGCATGGATATAATTTCATATCAATTCTAGTTAGGATATGAAACTAACCAATCACAGCGGTGAATTACAAAGAAGCAGAAACAGTTTCACATCCTGACTAGAATGGATATGAAATTATATCCGTTTAATTAACCGGAATAGCCCACTTGTATTTATAATAAATAAATAATTGTTTTGTTGCCAGTTATTATAGGTTTTTAACAAAACATTTTTTGACCAAATATCATTCGGACATTGACAAATGCCTTATAATTTTATGTCAATCGAAAGCACATTGACTTTGGTAACAGCCCAAACCTAGACAGCGTGCTTTCGATTGACATAAAATTATCTCGTCCATTATTATCAATCTCCTAGGGCAAGGATGGCGAATCATTGGCACGCGTGCCATTGCTGGCATGGGTATGGCATTAGTTAAGGAATTTATGCGATAAATACATAATGTATAATGATATTTATCGCCAACCGACAGTAAAGATACATTATTAGAGTGATTTCCGGCAGTAAACGAACATTTTATTTTATAGTAAAATAGTTATTTATGTACCAAGGCAGTAAAGTGATTCTTTATCGTACGAGTCTGAAATTAAGAGATGAGCGAGCGAAGCGAGCGAGGCAAATAACATTCGAGCCGATAAAGACACTTTACTGACGTGGTGCATACAAAATTTTATCGTCAACCGTTCATCACCGTGTTATGTAAGGCAGACCGCTCTAAGAATATAGATGTTTTTTCCCCATGTTAAATTAATAGAGAAAACGAGCTGTAGACCTATTTTAGAATCGGGTCTGCATAAAATATTTAATAGTTCATGCCTTATATTTGGTCAAAATGTAAAGTAGAAGTTTTATACTACCTATTCCATCCCATATTCAAGCTCGAAAGGTTAAAATAGCTTTACAATTCGACGACCAAAAAACCCATTTTGGCCTAAATTTGACACATCAGAAAATTTTGGCCAACCACGTGCGTATTCCAAAGCACTCCTCAAAAAATTTGACCTACTATGAGAAATGGTAGGGTAATACTTTATCTGTCGCATATGCGGCAGATAAAATACTTTACCTCCGCAAATGCGGCAGATAAAGTATTATTTTACAATAAAATAAAGTGTTCGTTTACTGCCGGAAATCACTCTGATAATGAACGGCTTTACTGTCGGTTGGCGATAATAGTATATTAAAACATAAGTTTTATAAGACAAATTTTAGAGCACGCGTTGGTCTAGGACACGAGCCGCGTAGCGGAGAGTGTCCTAATTAGACGAGTGCTCTAAAATTTTTCTAATGGAACGAATATTTTATAATACTTTTTCTATTTGGGTCATTTTTAAGGAAATTCAAATAAAAATGTAGTTAATAGTTTCCAGTCAAAATTTTTATTTTTTTTTGAGGTTGGCAACACTAACAGAAACAGAAAGTTGGTGTGGTCACAGAAGAGAAAAGGGATTAGTATGGTGCACAAAACACGGACCTTTAATATGGTGTGCCATGAATTTTAAAACGGTATTGTGTTGTTACCAACAGGAAGAAAATAAAAAATTCTAAAATAGGTCCACAGCTTATCTTTTCTATTAATTTAACATGGGAAAAACATCTATTTTCTTAGAGCGGCCTGCCTTACATAAAACGGTATGATGAACGGTTGGCGATAAAATTTTGTATGCACCACGTCAGTAAAGTGTCTTTATCGACTCGCCTCTTATTCGCCTCGCTCGCTTTGCTCGCTCATCTCATAATTTCAGACTCGTCCGATAAAGAATCACTTTACTGCCTTGGTACATAAATAACTATTTTTGGTGCGTAGATTACGATGAACCATGTTTTTCTAGATAACGCAGTTTTTAAAATATTCCTTTCTAAAGTGTCTTTTGTAGAGATTACGTTTTGGATGCATAATGGCAGCCATTTGATTCTTCTTGATCACTATTTATTTTATTGTAAATAGTGACATTTACCCTTTTTTATTAAAATATTAAAAAAGCAGTAAAAAACGAATTTTCTGTTTTTAATTAAAATGTTTATTTAAAATAATAAATATTCTAGCATTAAAAGAGGATAGTTGTCATTTGCTTTTGAACTCTCACCGTCCAGGGCATCTATAAGGGGGGTGGGGGAGAAGGAGGCACGTCTCTCTCTCCACCATAGCCCGAAGAACAATTTTTTTTATATATACGAGCTCCTTTATATACGGAAAATTATTGTTCATTGGTACTCCCCCCCCCCCCCCCCCGCCTAGGTGTATGTAATAGTATGTAATAGTTGTTGGTGTTATAATATGGAGATCCCAAAAACAATTAGTTGTTTTTTATTTAGACCTCATGGTGGAGAGAACGCTAGGGATTTTTTTTTCTTTTAGAAGTCACATTGTAAGGTAAAGGGGTATCAACAAGCCAAGGATCTTTATTTTAGAAGTTCATTAACTCTGAAAATATTTTTATTGGTTTAATAATTATTGTCACCTACATACAAATGAATCAATAAAATTAATAGTGCCAATAAAAATCAGTTATAACGGCAAACTGGTATATCAGGTGTGATGTACGTAGGTACTAGGTACCTTTGTTAATTCATACAATATGCCTACTGAAAAAATGTTTATTTTATGTAAAATAAATGATTTCTTTGACTTATTTTAATTAAAACCTGTGTGGCTCAGAGGTGAGTTACCGGCATTCGACCGTGGCGACCCGGGTTGAATTTAAGAATGCAGGGAAGAGTGTAAAAGTATCATCTCCCAATCCACCCCATTCACGCTGGTAACCAGGCCGGATGAGATCGGACATCTCGTGGGGTTCAGAAGAAGGTACATAACGGTCCAAGTCCTTAAAAGTAACGAACATTTACATCACTAAAAGAAAGGAAGAAGTCTACAAGAATAATTAAAACTGTTTAAAAGACAAGTATTTTAAAATTAATATCTTCACACATTTTACCATAGTAGTGCCCTAACCCGATTGGGACTCTTCACTCTCGATAAAATAAAGCATCATATGAGGATCTGGCTAGGCCAAATAAGGCCGATTTTTATCTCTCTTGTACTCGCTTAACATCGGACCAAATACAAAATTGGCCAGAGCAGCTGGCGACAGGGAATTTTCGCTGCGTCACCCACACATTAATGAGTTTTTGCATAGTTAGGCGTTATTAGATATCAACGTCTTGAATTATAAATACTATTATAAAAATAGTTTGAATACTATTACCAATATAACATTTAGATATAAAAATTAGCCATGGAGACAGATTGGAAATAGTTAACTCATTTAAATATTTAGGTATAGTAATTGACTCAAAATTAAAATTTAATATCCAATATGAAAATTTAATTTCTAAAATTGCGGGAAAAATGAATTACTTTAAAAGAATAAGTTTCAATTTAAAATTTTATTCGAAAAAAATTATTTATAATACTTTAATTTTGCCATATTTTTTATATTGTTCTACAATTTTATTTAACGCTGATGAAGGTGTAATAAACAGATTACAAATTTTACAAAATAAAGCGATGAGAATTTTACTTAATATGGATAGTTATTCAAAAATTAATATAATGTTAAAAAAATTAGAATGGTTAAATGTAAAAAATTTAATATTATTTTTGGTTTTGATATTTATTTACAAAGTTCAAAATGGTATGTTACCTTCACATTTAAAAGAGTTTACTGTTCTAAATTGTGATCATCATAATTATTTAACGCGAAATAACAATAATTTTTTTCTTAATACTTTTTCAACAAAACATAGCTTATAAATCGGTATTTTATAAAGGGCTTATTGAATTTAATAATTTAAATAAATCAATTAAAACACAAAAAAGCTTAAAATCATTCAAACAGGGTTTAAAAAAATATTTATTAAAACAACAAGAAAAATAAAAATGTTTCAAAAGGTCGTTTAAAATTGTATTAAAAAAAATTAAAAATAATTATTTAAATGTATTAGTAGCCATGTGCTAAGTAAATCTTGTTACTACTACTACTACTACTACTTTATTTACCCTCAAAATTTCCATTACGTTTCCATTTCATAACCTTTTTGAAAAGAGTTTTCAAAAAAAATGTTTCTTTTATATGTCACATTTTTACTTTATTCTCCATTGTTCACACTCAATATCTTACCTCTACACAATACCTCTGATTATCCATTTATTTTACAAAAAAATTCTGTAATTTTGATTCTATTACTGACTTTTCAGGAAGCACTGATGATGGCCCAATAAGCCGAAAGCGTTATGCAAATTTTAAATCCAAAATTTAATGCACTTGAATACAAAAATTTGTTTTCCCTACCACTTCAAAAAAGTGCATACAGCCGCGACAAACCTATTTTACTTTATTTTCTAAAAAAAAATATAAAATAGAAATAATATCATTACAGCATAAATTTTTAACGAAAATATTATATTAAGTGCAATTAAAAAAATACTTATTATCTTAAAGATGACAACAAAAAGAACGAAATGTAAAGTATATAAAGGTCATAAAGTCAAAAAACCGTTTTAATAAGTAGTAGAACTAAAGAGATTTATATCACGAGTAACGATACAAACTTTGCCTTTAAAGTACTTACTACAAGACAGGTTGATACCATAACAAGAAAAAATGTTATCTTGAACATTTAACCGCTACGAACAACCCAATTTCTTATTTAAGTTGCTCAAGTTGCTCAAGTTGCTTAAGTTTTTAAATTGGTGAAAAGAAGCAATAATTTTATTATTAGTTTTTAATAATTTACGTCAAGCCGAATCACAATTTAATACGGCAAATTCTAGATCGGTTGGATTTACTTAAGCTGAATCCGCATGAGCGGAAAACACCATCCACTTCGGAACGGAACTAAATTATGGATGATGATTAGTAAAAAGTCAAGTTTTTTTGTACGCACCGCGTAAAATGACAATAAAATTAATTTGTTTATTTTCCCAGAGACAATTGACAATAGAAGGGAAATAGTCAGCTTTAATTTAAACTAGATACTTCTTAAGGGCTGTCCATACCAGCGTGAAACGCGTCATCGTCTCCTGGCTGATCTAATTGAAAATTGAATACAAAAATTTTACTTAGAGTTCACAAGAACTTTGATTTAATTTAATTTTAAAGTTTCAATTATATTGGTTTAAATTATATCATCAGCCATGCAGAACATAAAAATATAAATATTACGACTATTCATGTTAACTTCTCATTTTCCATTGAAATTACAAACAATGCCCCGATATTATCTTCAAAATCTCCACTCTCGCCGCGCCTCTCAATTCTCTTGAATTTAATTTTTTATGATAATATTGTATATAAAAAAATAAATTTTATTACCATTACCATACACAAAAATGTAGTATTTGTTCGTGATGACTCATCGACTACTGTTTGCTCTTCAGAAGTATAACTATAAAACTTAACAATACATACACACAAATAAGTTGATCGTTTAAGCAGTTTTTTTCTTGCACACATAATTTTTAAGGCCTTTTTACATTGGGTGCAATTGCAAAAAAAAATTGCCTGAAAACATGCGCTTTGTCGACGTTTTAAACAGCTGATGCAGGTTTTAAATAGGAAAACGTGCATCAGCTGATTAAAACGTCGTCGAAGCGCATGCTTCCAGGCCATTTTTCTTGCAATTGCACCCAATGTAAAAAAGCATTTAGTTTCCCAAACCAATTTTAGCTATTATTTGATTGGTCTAAAAAAAAATCTTTAGTTTTGGAAACTAATTCTTAACTGTATTATAGTATCGGTAACCAAGGCGATATGTTGCAACCAACAGATTTTCTTACTTAGTTTCCACAACAAGTTTAAATATTTCAGGCCTACCAAGAGGTATATACAACCCTAGAAAGTTGATAATAGAGTACATTTTACTATCAAGACGATTGTTTGGAAGGTATAGACACCTACCCTGTACTGCCGAAGATGAAACAATTCGAAACCGGTTTGCAGGTTGCTGCATCCTGGCAATAATAAAGTCTTCACTTCTTGGTAGTGCTATGAATCTGATTATATACCGTATTGGCAATCTCGAATCTAGGGTGCCGATATAAACGCATCAGACAGAGATTATTAGTTGCGTTTAATACGTTAAACAGAGAACACGCTATCCCCTATCTCCCACCTTCCATTCTTTAGAACAACCGGTCGATCGATAAGTCGAATCGGCCACACCACACACATATCCCCCCTTTCAGAAATGTAGAAGAGTGGTTAGGTGACTCGTTTTAACTAAAGATTTTACCCATATGTGCCTTCTCTCTTGGTTGCATAAGAGATTTCGCACCCTAGATTCGAATTTGCCAATACGGTATAAGACAGTGTGGACAAAATATGATATAAGGAACTTTCAGATGGTTTAAAAACTATTTTTTTAAACAAATTAATATGGACAACAAACATACTCTTTGAACTAATAAACAGTTAGTTTGCTGACGAAAAACCAATGCCGGAATGTGGAATCGACCAATCATTAAAATGTAGTCTCCGTTACTAAATTTCCTCTTAAGGTTAACTAACTTTTCTTGTTATGGAAACTAAGATTCTGGTGGGGTATACTAGGCCAGTTTTTAGAGTGTACACAATTTTTAAAGGACGAAATATTTATGATACAAATACAAGTGCTAAGACAAATAATTAAAAAACTTATTCAGGCTTTAAATAGTTGTTTGTACTATAAGAGTGGATATGACGTAATGTTCATCACACTTCCGAGCGCCATATGGACATTTGGACAATCCACTTAAATTGCAAACTATATTTTTTACGACTCAATTTCCGAAGTAATACTAGAAATTTTAAAAAATGTGTTTAAATCAGACATTATAACTTGTCACTTTAGTTGGCGGTGAACTTGTAAGATAATAAATAATAATTGAAGAAAAATTCATTTCGTTGGCAAATCCATGAACCAAATTACACTGTAAAATTTTTGACTATTTGGGTTATTTCTTACATTTAAACAAAATCACTTTTAATATATCGATCTTTCGCACCTTAATTAATAATACAGGAACCAAAATGGAACCCTGATGTGGGACACCAATATTGACTATCAGGGGTGGTAAATCTGTCATTCTTTTAGATTTATCATCAAAGTTATTAAACTAACATATTATTATTGGCAGTATTGGCTATCAATTACAAACGATCGTATCGATATAAGTGCAGACCAATTAAGGTCATAATTAATTAGCTTCTGGAAAATAATTTTGTTATTAACACAATCAAGAGCCTTGCTAAGAATGTAGAAAGTCCCGGCAGGGCTCTCATTCAAGTTAATAAATTTGGTTACTTAATTCCTTATAATAGTCAGTATATAAGGCCCATTGTATCCCCTATCGTCTGGGTAATGTTAGCCAGACGGGACCTACAGCTTAACGTGAAATCCGAACCACGTATATGCACTAATAATCCTTTTTACACCCCGCCACCCACCCCCACCCCCCAGAAGTCCATGCCGCCCTTCTCGGTTATTAAGAATTACTAGTAACATACTGCATTTTTAAATCCATTGAATATCGGATATACTTTTTTTTATTGTACGTATGCCCACTCCGGGAATCGATTCCGGGTAGCCACGGTCGAATGCCAGTAACTCACCCCTGAGCCACTACCGCTAATAAAAAAAAGATGCATTGCAATATAGTAGATTTTCCACTCTGAAAACCATGCTGGTCTGGAGATATTATTTTTGATTCAAGTAGATATTATACGAGACGGTCCAAGAAACAGTACTTAAAAATCTGAGAGAATATTGAAGTCAATGTAATTGTCTATAATTTTCAACACAGTCCTCCTCCTCCTTTTTGTGAATAGTTATTTTTTTAAACAGGTAACGTTTTAGAAAATTTTTTTATTAGAAAAATAAGTGATTTTACAATAAGATACACAACTTTCTTTACAAAAAAGTAAGGTATGCCGTCAGGTCCCGCCGACGATTTTTGTTTTCATTTTAGAGCAAACAGTAATCAAAGAGTCATCATGAACAAATACTGTATTTCCACCACATCGTGCATACTGTACCTGCGTCTGGCGATAGCAATAAAATTCCTTTTTTTATATAAAAAATATTATATAAACGAATTTCACGAGAATTAAAAGCGCGGCGTCAGTGGAGATTTTGAAAATAATATCGGGGCATCATTCGTAATTTTAATGAAAAATAAAAAATGAATATGAATAGCTGTAATATTTCTATTTTTATGTTCTGCATGGCGGATGATATAAACTTAACCTATTAAAGTGAGCTTTTTAAAAAAATTTCAATTTTTTTTGAACAAAAAATTAGGTATCATCCGCCACACTAGAAGTTCTTGTGAACCTTAGTAAAGTTTTTGGGTTAAATTCTCAATTAGAATTCTCAATTAGAAAAGCCAGGAAACAAAGCCGCATTTTACGCTGGTATGGAAGGCTCTTAAAAGAACAATACATTCGTCATCGCTGAAAGGACAAAGTAAAAATTCATAAAAATCATTAGAGTAAACTGAGATCGAACACGTAATGGTACGTTTTCCTCGCTAGTGACTAGCACCCGTGGAGAAAAACTTCCTTTAATGAATTAGTTATCGCTACTGAGTAGTAGTCACTAGCGCCCGTGAAGGAAAACCTAGCTTTAACCAATTAGTCGTACCTACCTAAGTTTGTTTTCCTAGAACATGTTTGTTTTCCTAGAAGCTACTCGATCGCTGCTACGGAACATTAAAAAACCATTACATGTCTTGGCGAATCAGTTGTCGCTACTGGGTCGTAGTCGCTTGCGAGTAGCGCTCGTGGAGGAAAACTTACCTTTAGCGAATTAGTCATCGCTACTGGGTCATAGTCGATACGGCGATGACTTTTTTTAAAGGAGAATTAGGAATATTCAAAAAACTTGCAGGCGAATGGATCTTATGTGCCTGCAAAGTGTGGGATTCATGCAGTGTCATGGGCATGCCTGCAGACTAAAGTACATATCTTGGCGAATCAGTCGTCGCTACTGGGTCGTAGTCGCTAGCGACTAGAGCTTGTGGAGGAAAACTTACCTTTAGCGAATTAGTCATCGCTACTGGGTCATAGTCGATACAGCGATGACTTTTTTTAAAGGAGAATTAGGAATATACAAAAAACTTGCAGGCGAATGGATCTTATGTGCCTGCAAAGTGTGGGATTCATGCAGTGTCATGGGCATGCCTGCAGACTAAAGTACATATCTTGGCGAATCAGTCGTCGCTACTGGGTCGTAGTCGCTAGCGACTAGAGCTTGTGGAGGAAAACTTACCTTTAGCGAATTAGTCATCGCTACTGGGTCATAGTCGATACAGCGATGACTTTTTTTAAAGGAGAATTAGGAATATTCAAAAAACTTGCAGGCGAATGGATCTTATGTGCCTGCAAAGTGTGGGATTCATGCAGTGTCATGGGCATACCTGCAGACTAAAGTACATATCTTGGCGAATCAGTCGTCGCTACTGGGTCGTAGTCGCTAGCGACTAGAGCTTGTGGAGGAAAACTTACCTTTAGCAAATTAGTCATCGCTACTGGGTCATAGTCGATACAGCGATGACTTTTTTTAAAGGAGAATTAGGAATATTCAAAAAACTTGCAGGCGAATGGATCTTATGTGCCTGCAAAGTGTGGGATTCATGCAGTGTCATGGGCATGCCTGCAGACTAAAGTACATATCTTGGCGAATCAGTCGTCGCTACTGGGTCGTAGTCGCTAGCGACTAGAGCTTGTGGAGGAAAACTTACCTTTAGCGAATTAGTCATCGCTACTGGGTCATAGTCGATACGGCGATGACTTTTTTTAAAGGAGAATTAGGAATATTCAAAAAACTTGCAGGCGAATGGATCTTATGTGCCTGCAAAGTGTGGGATTCATGCAGTGTCATGGGCATGCCTGCAGACTAAAGTACATATCTTGGCGAATCAGTCGTCGCTACTGGGTCGTAGTTGCCAGCGACTAGAGACCTTAAAGAAAAGCGTACCTTTAAGTTCGTTTTGCACTTATTTGCTCATTAATTTCAAAAAAAAATTAAACAAGTATTTAAAGATGTAAATATAATCAAAACGCGGAATTACTTCCGGATTTTACTATAAATTATTATTCAATTGGCTTAGGTAAGTTATAAATGCCATAAGAGGTGTATAAATTTGGTTATTTGATATTCAAGGTTTGTTTTGATACGGTAGTTTTAACTTTCCTGTCCGAAAGTTTTTTAATTGAAATTTTAAAATTAGTTACAAAAATTGCTGATTCTGAATTTAAAGTATTTTTTTTATGTCAATCCATTACATTAAAAATTATACCGTGTGTTGCATCGTCGAGAGGGACATAGGAAATCCCATGTAATTTTAAATGGGGTCAATTATTGGCTTCCCTAATTATTTTAGAGAAAAATTCTATTTAGGTTTATTAAAGAGCACTAAAACCCACATTCAAAAGAATAACTTTAGATATTTTTGATGAGCCCGTTTACGGGTTATCGCCGATTTCTTTTTAACTATTTCTCCTTTTTATGGCCCCGTATTTGCGGGCACCAGTCAAGGTAAAAGATGACTGTCAAATAATGGTGTCATTTTGAAATGTGTGCTTTATTGTTAAAAAAAACTCGTACATCGAAAATATTAGCCATGAATTACACTTCTGAAGAAAAAATATTGATGATTAAATGGTATTATCAAGGAAAATGCTATTTCTGTCGCAATAAAATTTCAGTTTACCAACTAGCGAATGTAAGAAGAGAATTTTATGATCGCCTCGGTTATTGTCTAGCAGTCAATGGAGGAATATTTGAACATCTTCTTAAATCCTAAAGTTCTAACAATTTAATAGTACCTACCTATTAATTAGTAAAATATTGAAACATGTAAAATGTAACCTTGTAATTGGAAACTTTATTTTAGTTTTATTCAGATTAATTTGTACTCATAAATACACCTTTAATATTTTTGATGAGTTTTTATAACAATAAAGCACACATTTCAAAATGACAACTTTATTTGACAGTCATCATTTACCTTGTTTGGTGCCCGCAAATACGGGGCCATAAAAAGGAGAAATAGTTAAAAAGAAATCGGCGATCAAAAATATCTAAAGTTATTCTTTTGAATGTGGGTTTTAGTGCTCTTTAATAAACCTAAACAGAATTTTTCTCTAAAATAATTAGGGAAGCCAATAATTGACCCCATTTAAAATTACATGGGATTTCCTATGTCCCGCTCGACGATGCAACACCCGGTATGTTTTTTCTACAAGATAAAATCAAATTAAATGTTTTTGAGGCCCACACTATAGTTGATGTTGGGTAAATATTGTGGGGCCCGAGTTGTGCCCTAATACAATTATTTTGTCAGATTTAAGATGCTTGTGTTTCAGTTCAGTCAATATTTCTTAATAATCATTAGGTTTTTTCTTCTTTGTTCTCTGCCAGTGCGATTCCCGAGGGGACCTACAACTTAACGTGGGTTTCTAACCACGATCCTCAGTCATAAGATGCTGTTCCCTCAAGGGCTATGAACCATTTGTTCTTTGCGACGTCTAAATTTGGGACAAGAACTGTTTTTTTTATTAATAAATCGTAAAAGCACTTTTATAAAATATTACATTTAAAGCCCGTTTGTGCTGGTATAACAAATTATTTTTAAAACTTAATACAAGTATAGGTAAACTTATGATTTGTACATTGATCGGAAAATTATCTTCATCCCAAGATTGACATAAAATAAGTGAAGTGTAAGAAAAACAAATATGGCGGCCGACAACTAACAGCCAATGTGTGTGTCACCGCAAAAGAAAAGTTTGTTCTCATTTAAAAATTTTAATACTTTGTGCTAATATGACAAACATTTGCGCTGCGTTTTGTCGAAAGACGGTCCTCAATGAGCATGCTCGGAATTATACCTTGTCAGTGGCGGCTCGTCAGGTGAGTCAGGTAAAGGGGCTTTTCACCAAAAAAAAAAACCAGGAGGAAAGTTTTTCGACAATATTAAATAATAATGTACCAATACAGCTACCATTTTCGCCCTTAAAAAATAATCATATTTGAATTAATAATACTAATTTAATCCGAATGTAGCTATGTATAATAGGGCCACGGTTAACTCCGATGGAAAATAATTATAAACACTCGTGCATTTTGGTGCGCGCCAGCCGACCGCGTCCGTTAACTTAAAGCAAGCGAAGACCAAACGCCCAACATGGCTTTGATATTCACCGTTGCTATGGTTACGTGACGTCAGTCACGCAAACAGCATGTAACAATTTGAAGGGCAATTTAAAAATATATTAGTCGTACGCACCAAAGCATTGGTTCGCCTAATCTTAAGGTATTTATTTTGAGGCTTCGCGAAACTTATGGGTATAGATATCATTATTACGTGATTTACTATGCGATTAAAAAGTTTTGTTTTTATTTTTCAGTTAATTCAGTAGTGTACGTACCTACTTAGTTGTGTGTTTTAAAAATGAACCCAAATAATGACATAGTTTGTACTTTGTTGGAAACTCCATTTAGTCGTTGGACAGATAAGAATAAGAGAGACGTTTTGTTACACGAGTTTTTAGTCAATGTTTGTTTAAGTTCCCACACTATACCTAGCTCTTCACCATTTTTTAAGACCGCAAACCGCCACTGTCCCTTATTTTTACTGATGTTGAGTCACGGAGACATTTAGAAAATCCAAAATAAATACAGGCCGAGCGGCCACGTATTCCGCGATCTCCGCTGCGCCGTATTTTTGTCGGTTTGCGTGTTGATCCTTTTTTCGATTTAGGACGGAGCTTTACCGAAAATTTAATGAAAATTACAACAAATATTTAATGGTATGAAGAAAAGTGATGAATGTGATTGTTTTCAAAGAAGAAGATATACTCATCCAGAATTCTGAATGAGAAAAATATTTTTATAAACTATCCAGCAGTTCTAAGTTACTAAGTTAGAGTTGTTGTTGTTTTGAAGAAAAAAAAAAGATACTCAAAGGCCAGCAAAACAAGGCCATTAATTATGTAAAATAAATATTTTTGTATAAAATTTTCTAAAATGTCAACATAACCAAAGATATGAACAATAAAATGCACCATTAAAAAAATGCATAAACAGTCCAGAAAATCAAGATATTTAATGGTTTCTTGTCAAGCTAATAGTTTAATTAATTATTAATTTCGGCAGGCAGCTTAACATAAAATTAATTTTGGGCCAAATTTAAGACATTATATTCTGGTCTAACTGCATTGTCTTAGAGAAAAATAAAATATTTTTTAAAAACATTGATTAGGTATTAGCAGTGGCGGCTCCTCCTTAAGGTCACGTGCCCACGCAACCTCTCTGTCGCCTGCCAAAAATACGATAATTTTATTTCTTCATGTTTACTGTTAAATTCATTGGGAAAACAATAAATAAATTTGGTAGATATACAAATTATTCAGGAAGATTGGCAACTCTGCCTGCAAATCTCTTACCATATTCGTTACTTTCCACGCCCTTATGTAATGCGCTCGATTCTGGCTCGGTACCGAATTCTCTGCTGCCGTTCCTTTCTCACGAACGCGTAAAATCAGCGACCTCGCACTACCCTATTCCGTCCGCTGTGTGACTTAAAACACGCTGAAATCTCGTTAGTTTATCCGCCAATGTATCGGAGGTAAAGTGGGAGACGCGGCAAGTGAATCAGAACGCTTTAAAATTTATCATGTTTTTCTACGGGTTCGTAGATTAAAATATAGATCGTGCTGCAGTAGCCCACTGGGGTGCCACACTAATCCGTAATATAATGCCGTGTAAAATAAAATAAAGTAGTAGTGTCAAGTTTTATTATTAAAAATAACGAAAACTTTTATATTTTAACGTTTTACTTTGTAATAGAAATAACATCTTCAAACTATTTAGTTGGTTTTGTCAGGTTAAAGGAGCAAGCGCTCCCCCCCCCCCCTCCTACTCTCTTCGGACGCCTATGAATATTCGTTCACTGTATAAATTTATTTTTTAGTCAGAACCCGTTTAACTTTTTCACATACGATATATTATCAATCATGTTAAATGTTTAAACGTAGAACATTAAAAAAATAAGCACATGCAAAGCGCTGTTTGTAGGTAGAAAACGTAATTTAAATTTGGCAAAACCAGGTTGTTATATTGCGTTTTTTTATTAGGTAGGTATCATCTATGCGAAAAGTTTACCGTGTAAATAAACAAACTTTATTTAGCTAAGAATTTCTCAAATAGCGATTCCGATCAGTCAGTCCTATTTTATAGGTTTATGGCGTTACGCGCCGGTATTTTTTTAACATCTGATTTAAGCAGAAACGATGTAATAAGCCCTTGTGTAGTGTTAAAAGCATTCGAGCAATATATTTAATAAAATCAAAAGCATTGCATCCTCTTGGCTCGAATGGTGGCCATATTTATTAATGGCATTTTGAAAACTTTTTAAAATTGAACTCTATAGATATTGGAAGGTGTTAGAAAAATATTTTCGAACATAATATCATAAGAAAGAAAATATTGCCGGTAAAATTTTCGTCAGGTATTTTTGTTGTTTGGCAATTTCGCGAATGACATTTTTGTCAAAAATTTCATGAGCGAAATTACCAAAAAGCAACAAATTTGAATAAAATCAAAAGAAAATTTTGCCGATACAAAATTTTGTCTCGAATGATATTCGACAAGACTATTTCACGAGAAAACAGTAAAAACACACTGTTTATTTAGCAAACTAGAAACTTTATTTATTTATTACTAATATTAAACGTACAGTTGTTATAAGTAACAGACCGGCCGCGTCGCAAATTTCCGGCTCGGGCCGCGTCGGGTCGTCAAATTCTGTCCAGTGCATGGCTCTAATGGATACCACCTTTTCCGTTATAAATAAAAAACTCAATCATTTGCATAGTTTTTTTTGTAATTTGTGCCAAGAACCTCAATTTAACACAGCAAAGTTAAGCGCGTTCGGATTCGTTTAAATCTTTTTCTCATGAGGGCAAATAAAAATCTTGCTTTTTCCGCCGACGAGCCTAAATAAGGCACTGCATTTTATTTAGTTAAAATGTGTACGGGGACATTATTTTAAGTGTCTCACCCTAATGGCGACTTTGCTATCAACCACAATAAAAAAAAACAATTATGTATTCCCTAACAGCTTTTAGTGAAGAAGCCAGATTTGATGTCAAAAAAAATCTATGTTTACAAATTTGACAGATACGACGCCATATTGGATTTTCTTAAATGACAACCCTACCTTATAGTAAGCCAGCTACATTCGCCTATTTGTTCCAACATTAAAAATGTATAATTGTCAATATTTATTTTCAGCCGTTCCGGAGATACGGGGCTTCGAAGTTGGTGATTTTGTTATCATCGAATTAATAGAAACTCAATTTTTTTTGGAGATACGTAATTTCTTATGGCGGAGCAACCCATGCTATTGTCATATATGTCAGATGTCAAAAAATGACAGTTACGACTCCATTTTGATTTTTTTTAAATGGCAACCTACATTTATAACTACGTCAGTGTAATGCATTTCGCGGTCCGATTTCAAAAATATATAACTGTCATTTTTTGACATCTGACATATATAACAGTAGCATGGATGGCTCCGCCATAAGAAATTAAGTATCTTCAGAAAAAATTGAGTTTCTAATCTCAAAGCTTCTGTTAATTCGATAACAAAATCACCAACTTCGAAGCCTCGTATCTCCGGAACGGCTGAAAATAAATATTGACAATTATACATTTTTAATGTTGGAACAAATAGGCGAATGCAGCTGGCTTACTATAAGGTACGGTTGCCATTTAAGAAAATCCAATATGGCGTCGTATCTGTCAAATTTGTAAACATAGATTTCTTTTGACATCAAATTTGGCTTCTTCACTAAAAGCTGTTAGGGAATACATAATTGTTTTTTTATTGTGGTTGATAGCAAAGTCGCCAATCGGGTGAGACACTTAAAATAATGTCCCTGTACATTCTTCTTCTTACATACACACAAATTTAAATGGACTTTATTCCCAAAAACAACAAGTTAATAAACGTACCAAAGTTCAACAAAAACAGGCCTATTAATAATTAATTAAATTATTTTAATCCCCTTTTACAAATATTTACATTACTATTTTCGTATCATTTTCCTTGTTACAATTTTTTTTATTGTTTAAAAAAAATTCCAAAATTGTGCTTATTTCAACGTATTGTGAACAAAGATATCAACAAATAATTAAAATCATTTAGAATATACTTTATTTGTCGTTATTTCCTCTTTAATTAGGTGATTTTAGGAACTTCAGATTGTAATCTTTCCTATAATTGTTTGGTTTTTTGTTTTTAAAAGCAACCAATTAAAAGTTTTTAGGTAACAATGATGATACAAAACATCATTTTTCTTCATTATAATTACCTTCTTATAAATCGTTTAGGAAACGACAATATATAGTTAGGTAATTTTAGGCACCTGCTGCGCACTGTCAATTTAGTGCTATATTTTTTGTTTTAAAGATCTAAATATTTTCGTGAACCTATTTTTATCAAATTATAAAAAATTGTAACTTTATTTCGAATTTCAGTAATTTTTTTTTTAAACAAAATCACTCAACTTCGTCAATTTTTTAAAATTTATTCTCATTTTCATTGGAAATAAAAATGTACCTATATAGACTTAGAATCTCTATTATTCACTAAGGTTTGCTAGATCAATCGCTTGTTAATGTCTTAAGGCCTTTTTACATTACAGGCAAGTTGCGGTGCAAGTGGTCCTTTGCAATGGGAAAACGTGCATCAGCTGATAAAAAATGACATGAATATTCGTTATTAATTTATTATTTTTTTTATTAATATCGACTTTTTTAAAATTCGGCATAAAAACATATATAATTTTAACCAAAGTCCAGATTAAATCGAAGAAATGTCAAAAATGACCATTTTATAATGTCGTCGATCTAAGATGAAAATGGCCCAAGTCCACTTTTGGCTGAAATTAACATTGTGATGCCATCTCTTGAAAAATATTCAAACCTACCACTTGCTAGTTTCCTAACTCCATAATTTTCTTTTGTTTCATCAGCGCCATGGCCTATATACTGTTAAATAACGTATTAATTTGTTGAAAAGTGTAGTTTATTCAGCTATTTTTCAAAATAAATATACACCATGATATGTTTTTGAAAAGTCCAGAAAATGCTTAATTTAATTAGTTAAAAACTTATAGGGTGTCCCATTTAAAAATATAGATGTTTGCTTCATAACTAAAAAACTGATGATGCAGGAAAAAATTAACTACGCCACTGAATTCTACGAAAAAATTTCTGTAAGAATACCATTTTACCTTTCTAATAAGTTAAAAGAAAACTGAGATACGGTAGATGTCCCAAAACTGATAATTTTCATTTTCACCCTATATCTCAAAAACCAAGACGGCTATGAAAATTTTGTTTACGGCATGTTTAGTTTCACAAAAAAGTAGTACAGTGCTGCGGGAACCCCAACCCTCTATCTTTAAATATAAGAGAGATACCTTACAAAAGTGCCCAAAAATGGACACCCTGTACAGCTTAACAAAGCCAAAAATACTTGGACTCCCAGTGAAGTCTAAAACGCATGAAATTCAAGTTTTGATCAGCATTCAAAGATGGTAGATCCTTTCATTCCTTGTATGCGCGCACAGAACATAAGTATTCAGTTTATTATTTTCTTCCATAATAAAAATTTGACAACTTATCATTTTCTGGAGTAATCATTGACGTCAAAGGCGAGAAAGTCGGCAGTGCCGACATAAGCTAGCCGACCGTGTTAAATTTATTAATTAAAATTATTTTGCTTTGTGATCCGGTAAACTTTTTTGTATAAATGTTTTTTTTCTACTCCCACAGGAAATTACTTGTTCCTTTACACTAAAGTGATTGGAAAAGTGCGCTATTTCGGGTAACTGAACGGATATGATTTTATATCCATTCTAGTTAGGATGTGACACTGACCAATCACAGTGATCAATTACAAAGAAACCAAGTCGACACTTGACAGAAGTGAGGTTAAGAATATACTTTAAAAATATGCAAATCTGTCAGATAAAATGTGTTTTTAATTTAAATCAAAACATTTATCCTAGAGTCGATACATAACACAATTTTTTCCGAGAGAGTGCAAGAAATGGTGCGAAAATTGAATGTATAATAACACAATTAAAACAAAAATATATTTCTGCACAGATGCCGCTTCGTATTTCAAAAATCTTTAGTTTTCCACTCATTTCTGGACAATTAATACAAGATTTAATGCAGAAAATCTGTTATATATTTACAAACTGAACGTTTTTTACTAACCTTGGTTGGTTCTTTGCCATGCAAATATCTGTCCACCGCGGTTTTTTCAAATATGTTTTGAACGGGGATTCAATTCCAATCGACCTTAAAACTTTTATTATACGCAACAGATATAGAAATATAACTTGTAAATCCTCCTTAAATGGTGGAACATGAAGATGAGTACATAAAACCAGATAAAGCAGATGAATTTATAAGATTTCTAGAAAAAAGAATTAAATTTTTTACTAAAGGTTTAAATTCATCTTATTTCTACTTACAGTGTTGCCACTTCTCTTTCCACGTTAATATTGTTGCTAGTTTGTAGATTATTTTGAAAAACTTTCTCATAGCGAACGTTAAACATTTTCACCGGTACTCCCAAAAGTTCTGATAAACACTCGTCCTAATCTGCCCTGTATTGTCCACAAATAAATTTTACGAATAATCTTCAAATGGATTTAATCTAAAGTAAATCATAAATATTTATCACAATTGTGCAACAGAGAAACCGGGGGCAAGAAAATGGGTTTATTTTTCATTTTTTGGTAATGAATAAGTAGTTCATATATTTCTTTATACAGTTCATATATAATTTTATCTGTAGCTACTATTAGACCATCTTCATCCTGCTTATTAGTTAATTTATTTACATTTTCTATTACTAAATCAATAATTGTTATAAAAAGTGCAAAATATAAAGGCTTTTGAAATATATACCTAAAAAACATTACACTTTCATTTCCGTATACTTTAGCCTTATATACCTATGACATATAATCTGATTTGCCGTTGATGCATTAACAAATCAAGTCTTTATTCTAATTGTTATTTAACTCTTAAGTACCTATAACTTTTAATCCGACTCATTCATTAGAAATGTTAAATCAGGTCAGTTAATTAATTCAACTTTTTTATAACACCATGAGAAAAACCAGTATTTAGTTGTAATGATTATAATAACATACTTCTTGAAGCTAAATCATATTACTGTTATTGTGTTAATTTTAAACTCTATTTTATTTTTTATTATTTAATTGATGTTATATTAATTAAACATTATAATAAATATGTGTAAACTGGACTATCTTTTTATTACATTACTAAAGAAATTTAATTTTGACAGACATTTCAATCAGTGGCGGCCAGTGGCGGCTCGTCAGGTGAAGTATGTGAAGGGGCTCTTCACCAAAATAAAAATAAAATGGAAGGAAAGTTTTTCGACAATCTTAAAGATAATTGTACCAATACAGCTACCATTTAAGCCCTTAAAAAATAAATATGTTGGAATTAATAACATTAATTTAATCCGAATGTAGCTATGTATAATAGGGCCACGGTTAACTCCGACGGACAATAATTATAAACACTCGTGCATTTTGGCGCGCCCCAGCCGACCGTGTCCGTTCCCGATCAAAGCAAGTGCAGACCCAACGCCTAACATGGCTTTGATATTCACCGTTACTATAGTTACGTGACGTCAGTCACGCAAACAGCATGTAACAATTTACATTATGATGAGGGGCAATTTAAAAATAGATTAGTCTTATGCTCCATTGTTTTAGCATTGGTTTGCCTAACCTTAAGGTATTTATTTTGAGGCTTCGCAAAACTTACGGTTATAGATATCGTTTTTACGTGATTTACTGTGCGATAAAAAAGATTTGTTTTTATTTTTCAGTTAATTCAGTAGCGTACGTGCCCACTTAGTTGTGTGTTTTAAGAATGAACCCAATTAATGACATAGTTTGTAGTTTGTTGGAAACTCCATTCAGTCGTTGGACAGATGAGGATAAGAGAGACGTTATGTTACACGGGTTTTTAGTCAATGTTTGTTTTAGTACCCGCACTATACCCTCTTCACCATTTTTTTAGACCGCGAGCCGCCGCGTGTATGCTTATCAAAATGTATTGTCATCGAAACTGAATCCCCATATACAATTTCAACTCCGTAGGATAAGAGGAAGTGGTTCTAATTCAGCTTGCAAGATGTGACCCTAAGACACCCACCATCACCCTCAACCACTAACATTGCAAGTTAAATAAAAGCTGTTAAAAAAAGCTTATTATAAAACAGGAAATAATTAACTAATATTTTTCTAATAATCATGAATGGCATCGATCAGTTATTAGTAAAAAATGTTTAAATCCATTTAACCGGTAGAAAGTGATATTCCACAAAAATAAGCAAATCATATTGTTTGTACTTTCTTTTTCTTACCTAATAATTAATATTGGTAAACATTTAATTATTTAAAAATCAATAATTTATTCAAAAAATTTAAATTTAACATGGTGTATTTATGGTATTAATGTTGCCAATAGGTATTTTAGGTGGAATTTCTTAGGTTAGAACTCCCTTAACTTTATTTTAAATTTCTTTAATAAATTGGTGGTTGCACATTGTAATCATATGTTGGGTTGAATACAATTTTTAAACAATAATTAACTAACCAGGCAATTTTGACAGGCAAATTGCCCGGTTAGATTAATTTTACTGATCACTGTATTACACTTTTAGTTATTTAAATACATATAAGTCATTGGTGATATTTTGCAAGCCAACAAAATCCTGCTAATTGATTTTTTAAAATCGTTGCACTGGCTGATCCTGAAACCGGATTTTCGATTCGCTGGAAATAATTATAATTGCCGCTGAATATGAAACAGGTTTTTACAAAAATTTTTGTGTTTATTCCGAGAAAATCACGTTTGAAATAGCGTTTAGAGGGATTTTCTTGGTTTGCAAAATGTCACCATTATATATTCTCTAATAACCTAAAGTGTCTTTCACACGTTTTTAATTGTCAATATTTTTAAAACCGCTCATATTAGATATAAGCATAGCCTTCTAGGATTTGAGGAGAAGTGAGAGAGACACCACACAGACCCGTTTTTGGTATTTTTAGAGCTCATTTTGCTATTATTTTGTTGACTTAGAATTTCTGGCTATAAACTGTTGGACTGTGTGTATTTGTGAAGTGGTATTTTTTTGAAAAAGTAAGTATACTTACATATACAGGGTGCTACAAATTCGCGTGCGTGCATGGGGATCTCGAAAACGTTAGATGGTTAAATTAAGGCAAAGTTGCGTATTTTAGGGCTTAATAATTTGTTAATTTAATTAGTTAAATTATAAATATTTCGAATTACTTCGGAGAAATCCGAAAAAAACCCAAATATTCAGTTTTGGTATTTAATTTTTTGTGCCTTTATTTTTGACTTCGGAAAAAAACAAGAAACACTTTTTCATAGCCGTTTTTTATGATCTACAACATAGCCTTTTTATTTTTGAATGAGACGTTTCGTTCTTTGGATACCACCATCAAGTCAATTTTTTTAAATACGGACCTGGATTTTTTATTACGGTTTTAGAAACCTAATCCAATTAAAACATTTTAAAAATTTTAATATTTCGTTATCAAATAATACATTTAAAATTATCAATTTATTTCCTTACGGCCCTGTAAATTATTTTAAAAAATTTTAGTCTTTTTTATAGTTTTAAGATTTTTTAGTTATATACACCTATAAATAAAATACGATACAATTATTATTACAAGGAAAAAGAAATATTAATGTTGATTACTGATGTATTAAATGTTTTCATTTTTCTTTATGATTTCACTATTTTTTTTAGATGTATTATCGAGTAAGAAAAAATTGTTATCGATAGCGATTACTATTATCTGTCTTAAAGTTTTGCCCAAGAGCCTTCAAATTTTTGTTTTAACTTCACTCTATGTACCTCTTCTTCATTCATGACTGTCCCTTTTTCTATTTTAAAATATTTTGAGATCTCAGGGCAAAATTATACGAATTAAAGTAAGTGTTATGATATAATATAAAAACATTAATAAAAAATATAATTACTTTCCATGCTTTAAAAACTATGCGTTTTATTAACCTGCTCAAATATTTGACCTTGACTGTCTGACTAATTTTATTAAAATAATTAATGGCCTAAAACATATGTCTCACTTCCTGTAATGCAATTTTAATATTTAATCCTAAAAATAATTGCCAGGACCGTAATGGGTAAAAAGGGATAATTTTAAATATTGATGTGTTATTTGCCGACGAAACCATAAATTTTTTAAAATGTTTTAATTGTATTAGGTTTCTAAAGCCTATAAGTCCCGAGAACCGTAATAAAAAAGCCAGGTCCGTATTTAAAAAAATTAATTTGATGGTGGTATCCAAAGGACGAAACGTCGCATTTACAAATTAAAAAGATAATTTTGTAGATTATAACAAACGGCTATGAAAAAGTGTTTCTTGTTTTTTTCCGAGGTCAAAACCTTTGCCTCAATTTAACCATCTTCGTATCTCTTACCGTTTTCGAGAACCCCATGCACGCACGCGAATTTGTAGCACCCTGTATATTAAAAAAAAAAGAAAAACTTAATCATAAATCTTTATTTTGGCCACCCTGCATAAGTGCATATTGATGGGCCACCCTGTGTCCATGTTTTCAATGGTTTTCGCAATGCAACAATAAAAAAAATCAATTAATATGTAAGATATGTGTAGATTTGTCCTTACAGAATTTATTTATAGTAATATCTAAACCAATACACTAAAATAATAACAAACATTTTTTGTTGTTAAGAAACTATACAAATTAGATATACATTATACAGGGTGTTACAAATTCGGCATACCAGCATTGGAATCTCGGAAACCATAGGAGTTAGAGAAATGGTTAAATGGGGGCAGTTGTGCAATTCGGTACTGATTATAATGCCGCTTTAAAAGTTTTCAAATTCCGATTTTATTAAAAAAAACGAATTTTTGCAAAATTGTTTTTATTTTTTCTTGAGCTCATTTGACTAGCTATTTAAAAATAAATGACACTTTGTCATTGCCACTTTTTCTCCTCTACAAAATGACGTTACTAAACTAAAGATCCGATGTTTCGTCTCCGAGCGGCCATCACCAACTTTACTTTTTTAAATACGGACCTGGATTTTTTAAAACCGATATTTAAACCCTCCTACCCTCAAAATGTAATGGCTATATTACTTTCTCATAATGACGATTTTTCCTTGCTTATTTTTTTAAATTCATATTTTTTACACTTCTTCAGTCAGTTCGGTCCTGGCAACGAATCACAATATTAATTAAAAACCATAAGTACATTATAAGTAATATAATTTATTTTATAAGAACTTTCTAATAATTCTAAATTTACTAATAATAAATCATAATTTTCTAAATGTTCAAAGAGATTGCCGACAACGATCGATTTTTCTTCCAATTTTGACGACAGCCCTTTCAACCGATCTTCTTCTTATCCTACCAAATGCAACCTGTATGTGTTCTTCCAGTTCTTCTATGGTATCTACGTTATTTTTATAAATATCATTTTTTAAAGCCCCCTCATTAAAAATCGGTTAAAAAAATCCAGGTCCGTATTTAAAAAAGTAAAGTTGGTGATGACCACTCAGAGCCGAAACGGCCGATCTTTAGTTTAGTAACGTCTGTTTGTAAAAGAGAAAAAGTGGCAATGACAAAGTGTCATTTATTTTTAAACAGCTAGTCAAATGAGCTCAGGAAAAAATAAAAACAATTTTGCAAAATTTCGTTTTTTTTCGAATAAAATCGAAAGTATTCGGAATTTGAAAACTTTTAAAGCGGCATTATAATCAGCACCGAATTGCACAACTTTGCCCCTATTTAACCCTTTCTCGAACTCCTATAGTTTCTGAGATTCCAATGCCGGTATGTCGAATTTGTAACACCCTGTATACTAGGTGTAGATTCAACGTAGTTGTAACTGATATTCAGAAAAAACATGGTTATTAATATTTGAGGCCAAAAGATAGAACTTTACTTTTGCCCTCAATTATTAAATAAATATCCTGTATGACGAATATGTTATAATTATTGCACTAGAAAAACAAAATCAAATGTGTTCCTATCAGGTGACGAAGGTGGCAAGCGCTACCCTTACCGATAAAGAAAATAAGCAAATTCTTAGTTAATTAATTATTTTTCAAACATGCTCGACCGCGACGCGTATATAACGTTCTACTTATCTTAAATATTCTAAGCATTGTCAACATGGAACAGTTTAACCCCCTCCAAGTCATAACCATAAAATCATGTGATGCTTATTGCTTCTAATTCAAAAAAGTTCAACATTAAAAATTAGTGACTTAAATGTCAAGTTATTTTAAAAATATTATAATGCCTTATTTCATATTTTTTAGTATATAGTGCGGGCGTATGATTCTGTTTTTGTGTATCGCTGACAATAGTTATTAATTGTGTACTATGGAAGTGGTTTTTAATTTAATTATAATGTGAAGAAATGTTTTAAATATTGAATGGAAAAAAGTAGACCATTACCAATTATTATTATTGAAAAATCTGGTGTAAGTAGAAGGAAAAGTTACACACGCAAATTTAATAGAGACATTTGTTTAAAATATGAATGGATATGTGGATGTAACAAAAAAATTTAAAAAATTTTAATTGCAAACAATCCAGGAGAAACGTTGAAGGAGAGTAGACATCAGCTCTTTTCATGCTATCTGTTAAAAAAGAAGTTAATCTGCGACATAGACAATTTTACTGTGATTACAAAATTTGCAAATAGAATAGAACGTATGATAATTTATAAAAAAAAATTAAGTTTATTTTACAGAACTTGCGAAATACCTTAGAATTTTTACCAGGAGCCACCACAGTATCTTTGCTAGCCGAGTAACAGAGCTATGACATACCATACGAGGTCGTAATTGATGAACGAAACGAATGGAACAACAAAACACCAGAAACTACTACTTGGACAACAATCTGGTACACAGACGGCTTTAAAACCAAAAACGGTACCGGAGCTGGGATACACGGAGTAAGACTGGAGGAAAACCTATTTTTCCCTCTGGGAAAATCTCTCACAGTGTTTCAAGTAGAAATCTACTCCATTTTATAGTGTGTGTATGAAAACAATAAAAGAGCTTACCTCAATAAGCGGATCCATATACAGGGTGTTACAAATTCGATGGTCACCATTGGGATCTCATAAACGGTAAGAGATACGAGGAAGTTTAAATTAGGGCAAAGTTGCGCAATTCATAGCCGATCAATATGCCAAGAAGAAATTAGGAAAATTCCAAGTACTTCCGAAGATATACGTAAAAAACTGAAAACCGCCGTTTTGGTTTTTAATTTTTCCTGGCTTTATGTAAAGAGATAATGGAAAATAAATTTTACACTTTCATTGCCACTTTTCATCTTCTATAAAGCAGTGTTCTTAGATTTTATGTCCGACGTTTTGTATTTCGGATGCCATCGTCAGGTTTGTTTTTTTAAATACGGACCTGTATTTTTTATTGCATTTTTCTAAACTTTATAATGCGATGTAATCTTAATACAAAATTACTTTGATTAAATATCAACGTTTCTACCCTATAAAAACATTTTCAGGAATATTTTATTTAAAAACTTTTGGATTATTGTAGATCAAAGCCGTATCTGATAATGTATAACAGAGACAGAACGATTTTTCTCTTTCTAAAAACACAGAGCTTCTCAAAAAGTTCGCGTCAAAATTGAAAAATGTATAAATCAAAATGGAAATCTTTTTGAGCATCTGAGATAAACATTTGTCATTAGTTTCTACCTCTTCTGGGTTTAAATAATTTTAATTTATAAAAAATGTAAATAATAGATAATTTTGAATATTTTAGTACTTAAACGTACTATAATTATCGATTTGTGATATTTGTTATTGTTTTAGTTATAGATTTTCTTGTGTTTCCGAAAATACTGTTAAAAAAAATGATCTTTAATACCTAATCCAAAAGTTTTTTAAATAAAATATTCCTGAAAATGTTTTTATAGGGTAGAAACGTTGATATTTAATCAAAGTAATTTTGTATTAAGATTACATCGCATACATCGCACACAGGCAGCAGTCTTCTCCAAAAAGGTTAACATTGCAGAACCGGATATAGTCATGGCAGGACACGCAATTCCCCTGGCACCGTCTATTAATTTGCTGGGGGTCAATCTGGGAGGTAATATGTCTTGGCATGATCACGTTGCCGCAATTGCCAGGGCAGCTGCACAGAAACTTGGTGTACTTTTCCGCACCAAAAGGTTGTACACACCTCATCAACTTTTAACACTCTACAAAGCCCAGATTCGACCATCATTAGAATATTGCTCTCATGTCTGGAGCTCTGCACCCAAGCACACCCTTCGGCTACTGGATTCCATTCAAAGGAGAGCCGTTCGTCTGATCGGCGACCCTGAGCTGACCAAGACCCTCGATAGCCTGGAGCATCGAAGACAGGTTGGTGATTTGGCTCTCTTTTATAGATATTTCCATGGCAGGTGTTCTTCATCTGGAGAACGTCATCATTGTGGAATGAACTTCCTGAGGTCGTGTTTCCCAATGAATACAATCTTCAACGTTTCAAGACCAACGTTAATCGCTTTTTTCGCACTCGCACCGCTCCCAGAGCTCCTTAAAGGATTTTTCCTACAGTGCAGGTGTTTTATCATAAAAAAAAAAAAAAAAAATATATAAAGTTTAGATAAATGCAATAAAAAATACAGGTCCGTATTTAAAAAAATAAACCTGACGATGGCATCCGAAAAACAAAACGTCGGACATGAAATCTAAGAACACTGCCTTATAGAAGATGAAAAGTGGCCATGAAGGTGTGAAATGTATTTTCCATTATCTCTCTAAATAAAGCCAGGAAAAATTAAAAACCAAAACGGCGAGTTTCGGTCTTTTACGTATATCTTCGGAAGTACTCGGAATTTCCCTAATTTCTTCTTGGTATATTGGTCGGCTATGAATTGCACAACTTTGCCCTAATTTAAACTTCCTCGTATCTCTTACCGTTCATGAGATCCCAATGGTGAACATCGAATTTGTAACACCCTGTATACTCTGACAGACCAGCAGCCCTGGAATCACTAATATACAACAAGGTAATGAACAGACAGGGATTACACCATAATAAATGCTTCATTCGGAATCCAGACTCGAGACTAATGAAACAGCTGCTTCAAATGAACAATAATCAGATTATAACTATTACAGGCATTCTGACAGGACATGTGGCTATCAAGAATCATCTTCACAGAATGCAACTGTACAATGAAGACCTTAACTGTAGATTGTACGGACAAGCAAGTCAGAGCGTCAACGAACACCGTCAGCTATTTATATCCTGGATATGATTTTCACTTCCGTTTTAGACGCAACTTTGGGGTCTGTCTGTTCATTCGAGATGATCTTTGCTGCCAACGCGAGGAGATACTGGAACCGAAAGACTTTGATGTAATGTGGTTTAAAATATCTTCACAAAGAATCACTAAGTTTATATGCTGCCTTTACCGTCCTCCAAGCGACATGCATTACAGGGCCCTCTTCTCATCACTAGCCAACACAATCGACTTCTTGCAAACCAATCATCCGAATGCCGAAGTCGCTATCTTTGGCGACTTTAATGTCCACAATGTCAACTGGCTTAAATACTCAAACACCAACGATGAGCAAGGCCGCGAGGCCGAATCTTTTGCGATCAGTTCTGGTCTAACTCAACTCGTAGAAGAACCAACGCGGGTTCCAGATCGAGCTGGGGATTTTGCTAGTCTTTTAGATCTCTTTTTAACTTCAAATCCAGATCTATATACGGTCACCGTACAACCACCATTGGGCTCTTCCGATCACAACCCTAAGCGAGCTGCCAATTAGTTCTGAACAACCTCCTAAACCCCGTAAGATTTGGCACTATACATCAGCTAAGTGGGAAGACCTAAAGGACCATTTTCGCAACTTTCCCTGGCTAAGCGTATGCCTTTTTTCCGATGATCCATCTGTCTGTGCAAAGGAGGTCTCCGACGTCATTCTAACTAGCATGGAGGCCTTTATTCCTTTCTCCAAAAAGCGCCCTTCCAACGGCAAGCCCTGGTTTAGCAAGAATTGCGAGCGTGCTGTCAGATCTAAAAACCTGGCTTACCGACAGTGGCGTAAAAACCCTACTCCTGAAAATCGCGCCATCTTTGTTACCACCCGAAACCAATGTAAGCAAATGATAGACCAAAGCAAAGAAGCTCATAACGAGAGAATCAAAAACAAACTTCTTGCCAGTCCTAACGGATCAAGGTCCTTTTGGTCAGTCGCTAAGGCCGTCAGCCAAAACTTTACAAAGTCAACTATTCCACCTCTAACACGTTTCGACGGCACAATAGCAACCACAGCCGGGGATAAAGCAAACCTACTTGCTGAACTGTTTTCCTCGCATTCCACTGTAGACTTTCAGGGAAAACCACCACCCAACATTCCTTCAGTTCAATCGCAAATGTCTGAAATCGTGTTCCGTCAGCGTCTTGTTAAACGGATTCTTAAAGGACTCGACGTCAATAAAGCTTCTGGTCCAGACGAAATTCCTATCATTGTTCTCAAGACATGCGCCGATGAACTTACACCAGTATTTTGTAGACTTTTAAACTTATCCTACGAAAAAGGAATATTTCCATCCTGCTGGAAGTCGGCGCGTGTCCAGCCCATTCCAAAGAAAGGTAAAAAGATCCTGCCAAGCAACTACCGACCCGTCGCATTGCTTTCAGAAATATCAAAAGTAATGGAGAAAGCTATTAACCAACAACTCCTAAAGTATCTGGAAGGGCTTAATATTATCAGCGACCATCAATACGGTTTTCGTAAGTCCAGATCAACAGGTGACCTTCTGGCATATGTCACCCATCTTTGGAGCAACACCATCGAACATCATGGAGAATCCCGGGCTGTTGCACTGGACATCTCTAGGGCTTTTGATCGTGTTTGGCACGATGGGCTTCTAAGTAAATTGCGATCCTACGGTATGCCTAATGGATTTTGTTTATGGTTAACCAGCTTCCTTAAGAACCGTTCTCTGCAAGTGGCGATTGACGGGTTTCTCTCAGACACCTTCACCATCAATGCCGGTGTTCCTCAAGGGTCCATATTGTCGCCTACCCTCTTTTTACTGTATATTAACGACCTTCTAGTGAAAACCCAAAATCCAATTTATAGCTTTGCTGATGACAGCACACTTGTCTCATCTTTTACCTTGACTCCCCAAACTTCCGCTGCCGACGCACATCTTCGCAGGCAGCATGAAGTATTGCGCCTCAACAAGGACCTGGAAGAAATTTTGGCTTGGGGTGACAGTAACCAAGTTGAATTTAATGCTAAGAAAACCCAGGCAGCAGTCTTCTCCAAAAAGGTTAACATTGCAGAACCGGATATAGTCATGGCAGGACACGCAATTCCCCTGGCACCGTCTATTAATTTGTTGGGGGTCAATCTGGGAGGTAATATGTCTTGGCATGATCACGTTGCCGCAATTGCCAAGACAGCTGCACAGAAACTTGGTGTACTTTTCCGCACCAAAAGGTTGTACACACCTCATCAACTTTTGACACTCTACAAAGCCCAGATTCGACCATCATTAGAATATTGCTCTCATGTCTGGAGCTCTGCACCCAAGCACACCCTTCGGCTACTGGATTCCATTCAAAGGAGAGCCGTTCGTCTGATCGGCGACCCCGAGCTGACCAAGACCCTCGATAGCCTGGAGCATCGAAGACAGGTTGGTGATTTGGCTCTCTTTTACAGATATTTCCATGGCAGGTGTTCGACTGACATTACCCACTTGATTCCACCTAGAGCAATGCAAAACAGAAATACACGGCGAACCACTGCTGCTCATCCATATGTTGTTCAGCTTAGTACTCCTCGAACTTCATTGTTCAAGAATTCTTTCATCTGGAGAACGTCATCTTTGTGGAATGATCTTTCTGAGGTCGTGTTTCCCAATGAATACAATCTTCAACGTTTTAAGACCAACGTTAATCGCTTTTTTCGCACTCGCGCCTTAAAGGATTTTTCCTACAGTGCAGGTGTTTTATCATAAAAAAAAAAAAAAAAAAAAAAAGCTACATAAACAGTACAGCACATATTCCGCCATTGTGAGTCACTAAAGGCAACGAATACTCGGGCAACCAAAAACTGGAACCAGAGGACATCCTGACCCTCCCCCCAGTTGACTTAGATAAACTGGTACATGGGACTGGGATCACCGAGTGGGTGTAAAGAATCAAACAGGACGAGCACAATGGGCCAAACCTGACCTAAGTGCATCCGGCATCCGTGATAAACATCAAATTTATACGTTCTTTATTATGAACAGTCCTCTTATTCTAAAAAGCCATGAAACGAATATTCTAAGATTTGATATTTTAATTTGATTCAGCGAAAAAATCTAAGTATGTACTGAGTTATTTTAAGCTAAAACTAAGGATCTGGGAAAACCAAATCTTAAATTATTGTCAAAGCCTTTGTTTATTTAACTGTTTAAAAAAATATGATTTAATCTTAAACATGATAAATTGAACTAATAATAATTTGTATTCAAAATGTACGCATACTGAAGAATAAAATAAAATATGTCGTGAGAAAAATATTGTATGGCACTTTTTCTATATAACAACATACTTATACCACGTACAATTATTCATATCTTGCTAATTACAATATAAAATTATAAGACATAAAACGTTTCTTTAGTAATCCTTGAGAAATATCAAGGAAAAGTGGTACAGAATTATTGTAGATGCAACTTTACTGTAAATTTCCAATGCACTTTTATTATGTTACTCATCGAGCAAATGAATCAATTACAGTATCACTTTATTTTATTTGAAAAACGTAATAAAGGGTGATTCCTTAGTTGAAACTTCTTTTTTAGGAAGGTATTACAACATTTTTAAATACCTTTTTTCAAAAATTAAAAAAAAAAGTACTGCCTAACTTGCCCGTTGAATAACATTAAGAAAACTTCTGGGTGTAGAAAAGAAACATCCGCACTTTTACGACACTCACAATAAATTAACAACATAATTAGTTCATTGTTTTCAAATTTTACCATTTTCACCAATTAACTTGTTTCAGAAAACCACGCCGCGCAGCGAATTGCCAAAATAAATAACTGACGACCTATCCGTAAAATGCATGACTAACAATACAAAAAACGGAGAAAAACAATATAAAGTAAAGGGATACGTTTTGATTACCAGGCCCGCACTTAAATTTTTTCCTTCTGTAACTCGGCTATTTTTAAGTTTTTTGAAAAAGGTGTTGGAAAAACTTGTTTATTTTAATGCCTTTATACACAGCTAAAAAAAGAAGTATCAACTTAGGAATCACCCTGTATATTCGCAATTTAATTAAGTTATGCATGTTTCCTACTATGACCGGTAGCATAGCCAGCATATAAGGAGGATGGCTTAGAAGAAACATAAAAATAAGCTATGAAAAAGTGCTTTTAGTTTTTTTTAGTAAAGAAGAAGCAATAAATTTAAAAACAAAACAAAAAATTTCGGGTTTTTTCGATATCGCTAAATTTTCTTTCTATTTTATAAAGCGAGGGGCAAATCAGAGTGGTCACGCCGCGGTGGCGGTTCGGTGGCGGCAGCGGTCAATTACTATGTAGTATCTCATTGTATATGACTGCCACCGCGGCGCGACCTCTCTGGTTTACGGCTCGTTTTATTACACTCTCCTAACTTACCCACTATAATATCCAATAAGTATATCTTATAATAAATTATACTAGAACCACCCTATCACAGGTAATAAACGATACAATAGCATATATACAGGGTGTGTTACGGTGCTGGATGTTTCATCAAAAATTTTGTTGCTTAGATAAACAGTCATGGTCTATCGTTTTAAAATATGTTCAGTAATGCCGCGGGGCCGCTTCTGCCTGAAACAGGTGGCAACATCGTTATTTTAAATGGAACACCCTATATATTATTTTATTTTCTAGTCCCCTATACAATTCCACGTATATTGTATAAAAAATGTATTATATCTAAATTCCATTTTTTTTGAGATACCTATTGACATTTATGAATTTTACAGTTCTGTTAATCGTTTTGTAAAAACGGTTTTATTAAAATGTTGCTGTTAAATAAAACCTCACTTTTTAAGAAGAATGATTTATTATTAAGAATAATAAACTTAATTACCAATTATTAATTAAAATATATCTTGATTTTTCTTGACTGAAATCATAGTTCTCAACATTGAGTAGTGAGTCCATAGTGTAAATAGTTTCTGGGAGCTTTGCTTTACGGAAAAATAACCCAAAAGGATTTTCTCAAACACCTCCTTTATTTTGTTAGCTTTGAACCAATCTTCAAACTTCTTCTTCATACCGCGCCTTGGATTTTGTCGGAACTAAACTTGAGATCGCTTCGTTTGCCGTTGCTTCTATATCAGAAACTTCCATCAGAATCGCTCATTTTGAAAAACGCTTTTTATATTTTTGAATTTGTTTGACAAAGTTTCGACAGCAACAATGCGAAACATTAACTATGCGAAAGTAACATAAAAAACTTGATTAGTAAACTTAATAGCAGGTGCATTTTTACAGGTGCATTTTTATTTTAAAAAATGCCTTTGCCAAATATTTTTATTCATAGATGAAAGTAGATAAAATTTGGTACCATATTCTTGTTGTAAATTCATATTACTACACTCGATGTTTTATTAAACTCGGCTGACGCCTCGTTTGACAACTTTAACATCTCGTATTGTAATAGGAACCTTTACAACACTTATATTGTAAATAAATATTTATATTAGAAAATATCGTAATATTGAAAAAAAATTTTAATAGAAACTTAAAAATTATTATTATTATTATTATTATTATTATTATGTTTTCAGTGTTCTGTTTCTCAGCTTTTTGTTGGTAAGGCTGGTGTTATTTACAGTACAGAGAAGAAATTCATCTTAACCTGTACTGTTTAGAAACTTCCGTACTATATGGCAAGTTTGGAGGATGACGCTTTTCTGAATAAGTTGGTATAAATAACCTGAAAGGCCCAGTTTTTTTAAGTTGGGCTTGAAATTTTTCGTCATAGCTCCCTCCACCGATATTATAATCGGAATTATGTCGATTTTATCTAGCTTCCATATATTTTTTATCTCTATAGCCAAATTCGAGTACTTGGTCTTCTTCTCCGATTCGGTTTTAGAGAGGTTGTGTGTTAGTGGGCAACCTATATCGATTATGAAAGCTTTCTTGGTGGTTTTTTCGATGAGAAGAATATCCGGTCGGTTGTGGTCTACTGTTCTATCCGTTATTATTGGCCTGCCCCAGTATAAGAGATATTCAGGGGATTCAAGGACTGGCTCGGGTGAGTATTGGTAGTATGGTGGGAGGTTTTCCCTTAGCCCTAGTTTATGGGCCAGTTCCTTGTGGATGATCTTTGCCACCTGATTATGTCTCCCCAGGTAAGCGTTGGAGGCCATAGCACCACAACCCGCCGTGATATGTTCTATCGTCTCTCCGGGGCAGTTGCATTTTCTGCACACATCTTCCACATTCCTTTTCATCATGACATTTTCATAGTTTCTTATTATTATTATTATTATTATTATTATTATTATTATTATTATTATCATTATTATTATTATTATTATTATTATTATTATTATTATTATTATTATTATTATTATTATTATTATTATACTGGCATTCAACCGTGGCGGTCCGAGTTCGATCCTCGGAGAGGGCATACTCACAATAAAAAAAATTATATCCGAATTTTAGTCGGCTTAAGAATGCAGGGAAGAGTGTAAAATGTATCATCTCCCAACCCACCCCATTCACACCGGTAACCAGGCCAGATAAGATCGGATATCTAGTGGGGCGCGAAAGAAAGTGCACTGTCCCCAATCGGTAGGTTATGCAATGACATAAGAGACCGAGAGTATTGCATGACTGAGGTTCGTAATTCGGAACCCACGTTAAGCTGTAGGTCTCCTCGGGAATGGCCCTGGCAGCGAACGAAGAGGTAAAAAGCCGAATTCGATAAAATACAACATAATATAATAATTTATATACCAAAAATAATACTTTTCACTATACTTATGAAACATAATATTATTATTGTTTTGTATTATTCTGGATTATGATCCTATTAACTATTAGAAATTATAATAAATATTATTATATTTCCTATTGGTTGTATTATTATATAATTTGCCTCCATGAATATTTATATTATTGAAATATATTTTCAAGTTCAGGATGTTAATGCTAAATATGATAAACTCGAATATAAAGGGTGGAATTTTTTACAAGAATAACTTCAGTATTAGAAAGCCTCTTTATTTGCGGAGAAAATACGGAAATACGGGTGCCTTTATTTTTAGTTTGGTACACTTTTTCCGTTCCGTCAGGAAATTTACCCCTCTTTTGGGGGTACAAGCCGCGCCCAACTTTTTTTTTTCAAATGTAAATGTATGTATTGCGATAGCTCGTTCGAAAGGGCATAAAAAAGGAATCATCATCATCATCATCATCATCTGTGGCTTCACAACCCTGGGTGGGTTTTTGCCGACTCAATCACACGTCTCCATTCTTCTCTATTCAGCATCCGATCGGGTCCATCTTCGATGTTCATGGCTTTTAGGTCCTTTGCAACATTATCTCTCCATCTGAGGCGGGGTCGACCTAATGGACGTTTTCCCCCCGGGACCTCCTCCCACACTAGTTTCACCATTCTATCCTCCGGCATTCTTTTAATGTGTCCTGCCCACTGTAGTCTCCTGGCTTTAATTTCGTTTATTATGTTGGTATCAGTGTGGAATTCTTTGAGTTCTTGGTTGGTTTTTATTCTATATTGCCCTGTGTTTTCGTCTCTGGTTGGGCCAAATATTTTCCTCAGTACCTTCCTTTCAAAGACTTTAAGCCTTTCCTCGCTCGCAACCGTTAGTGTCCAGGTCTCACATCCATACATTAAGACAGGCCTTATAATTGTTTTGTATATGTTCAGCTTAGTTTTCCTTGTAAGTAATCTAGATTTTATTATGTTTTGAAGGGCGAAAAGGCATCTGTTAGCAGCCTGTATCCTGTTATTTATCTCTTCTGTGATGTCGTTGTTATCGCTAATACTTGTACCCAGATATTTAAATTGTCTTGTCCGCTCAAGGTTGTAGTCTCCGATAGAAAAGTTTTGTCCTACTCTATCTCGGTTCCGATTATTTCTGCTGAGGTACATATACTTGGTCTTGTCTTCGTTTATTTTGAGGCCTATCCTTTCTGCCTCCTTTTCGAACTTTATGAAGGAATCTTTGAGGTTGATCCTGCTATTGCCAATCACATCAACATCGTCTGCAAACGCTAGGAGCAGGTTGGGCCCCTCTTGATGGAAGATAGCAGTTGGCTTCTCGATTTTGGAGTTTCTGATTACGTACTCCAATGCTATGTTGAAGAGTTGGGGTGAGAGGGCGTCGCCTTGCTTGAGACCATTATTGATATTGAAGGGGTCGGAGAGGTTCTGCCCCACTCTTACTTTACATCGCGTGCCTTCCATGCATACTTTTATCATCGATATAAGTTTTTTTGGGAATCCAAGTTCTTGCATTGCTTGCCACAACTTTGACCTGCATATTCTGTTGAATGCCTGCTTGAAGTCAATAAACATTTGGTGTAGTTCTCTGTCGAATTCCCAGCATTTCTCCATTATTTGTCTAATGGTGAAAATCTGGTCTATGGTGGACCTATTTGATCTAAAACCACATTGGTAGTCCCCAACAATCTCTTCGGTATACGGTTTCATTCTTTCCAGCAGGATATTAGAGAGTATCTTATAGCATGTATTCAGAAGAGTTATTCCACGGTAGTTTGTGCATTTCTTTTTGTCTCCTTTTTTGTGGATAGGGACAATTACTCCTTCCTTCCATTTGTCCGGTAGGGCCTCTGTCTTCCAAATGATTTGCATAAGCTTGTGTATGGCCCTATGGAGTGTTTCTCCACCAGATTTTATGCACTCGGCAGGTATGCCGTCGCTGCCTGAAGCTTTGTTATTTTTCAATTTCTTTATTGCCTTCGCTGTTTCTTCGTACGACGGTGGCTGCATTTCTATTGTATTTTCCTCCTCATTTAATAGCTCGAAAAAGTGTTTCTTCCAGGTATTTAGAATATCTTTTTCATTGGTTATAAGTTCTCCATTGTTTTTTGTGAGAAAACTTTCTTCTCTGGGTTGGTCTTCCTGCTTTCTGTTTCGAGATTTCGCTAAAATATTCTTTTGTTCTGTTTTTCTGTCTATTTTCTTCTATTTCCCTGATAGCTGGTATTCCCTCTTTTTCCGTTTTACCATTCTGCGTGTTGTTGTTCTTTGATGTCTATATTCTGCTATATTATGTGCTGTTGGATGTTGTAGCATTTTTTTCCTAGCCAGGTTTCGTGCTTCAAGTGTCCTATTGCAGTCATCGTCAAACTATTCCTTCGCTGTTTCTTCCTTTTGCCAAGTACCTGTTTTGATAAGGTGGATATTGCTTCTTCGATGTTAGCCTGTAGTTCCTCTAAAGGAAAAAAGGAATACGACCCACTATTTACTTTTGCATTTCGATAATCTAGACGCAATTTTTTTTATTGTAAAAATTGTTGCGCTACCAAAACCAAAATTGTAGTATGAATAAAATTGTTGCTAAAATGGTCAGTTATTTTTTTTCTGGCTTTCTACATTACCAGAATGGAAACGTAAATAAATAGTGGTTTAAATTCCTTTTTTTATGCCCTTTTCAACGAGATATCTCAATACATACCTTTATATTTGAGAAAAAAAGTTGGGGGCGGTTTCTACCCCCCAAAGGATGGATACATTTTATGACGGGACGAAAAAGTGTACCAAACTAAAAATAAAGGCTTCCGTATTTTCTCCGCAAATAAAGAGGCTTTTTAATACTGAATTTATTCCAGTTAAAAATTTCACTCTGTATAGTGAAAAAGCCTATTGTCATGAACTCTAAATGGAATTACTTTAAAAAATATTTTCAAATTTCTGGTATCAAAAACGCAAGCTTACGTAACGTGTTGTGTTATTAAAATTTTAATAAATAAACACTTAAATAATCAAGGAATCGTCACTAGAAATATTAAAATTAAATGAAAAGGTTATTCATTAATAATGGCTTAAATTACTTTAACTCTTATATAAATCCACGAAGCGATCCTTATTGTTCTGGCTTGTTGATTGTTTTTTTTGTTTAGGTTAAAAAAATGTCATGCGTTTTAGCAATATTTATGGTTTAAAAATTCATAAGACTACAAACCCAGTGACAAATAAATTAATACGGGTTATTAATTATAAATTCCATTCTGTTCGTTAGCATATATAGGTGTGGTGTCGTGGTAATGGTTTATGAAAAAAAAAATCTTCTTAACAATAAATATTGTTATGGATTTAATATGACACCATACATTAAACACTTTAAGCAGTCTCAGTGTTAGGCAGTTTTTGCCACCTATGCACGAAAATATATATTTCAAACCTGAATTTCTCTAAAGCTGCACAAACAATTTAGTAATAGCAGTTTTTCTACTCCCACATGGAAACTTGCTGTTTCATTTACACTTAAGTTGCGAGAAAAGTAGGCTATTCCAGTTAACGGTACGGCAAAATTTCATAATAGGCTTCACAGTGTTGCAACCTTTAAAAATAAAATGTCCCATTTTTATAGAAAAATTTCACGAATGCACGAAAAAGTCTTTTATTAGTAGATCACAATCACAAGTGATCCTAAAGGATATTCTACAAATAACACTGTGTGTAAAAATTTCCTTTCCCTTTTTTTTTTGATACAGTGCCGACGTATCATTCCTCTGTGCTCTGTTCTCAAGAACTCGGAAATTTACCATTAGTTGACAACATTGTTATGAAAATTAAATTTCCCTGTCGTGTTTTTAAAATTACTGACCAATCACAGTATATTATATTTACTGAGGCTCTGCCTTCTTTTTCAAGACACTAAATTATATATACAATATGTTATTAATTTATTCAATATAACAAAATTTATACGCATCTATGATAGATTTATCAATAATGTAACCTGCTAGAAAATTAATTTTATGTTATTTAATTATTATCATTGAGTTGGTTTTACCACAATTTCTTTAATGCTTCTGTGGTCGAGACGTTAGAGCGTTTAACTTTGAATTCAATAGACGTTAGATCGAGCCCGGCAACCTGCAAACTTTTTTTTAACATGTTTTAGCATAAGGTTTCTAAGTTTGGTCGTAGAAAAAATATACTGTTCAACTCGAGTGGATTATCTATATCGCACTCGAAAGTTTGAGCACTCCGCCTACGGCGTCAAATATTAAACCCCTTTGTCCAGCGACTGCCGACCTCTTATTTTTTTGTGCCCTTCTTTAATTATGTTCTTCTTTTTCTCTGTCAGCAGGCGTTACTAAGCCACGAGAACTTACAGAAGACGTAAATAAAATGTATATCTCAACTTTGACCATAATTAATAATATACAATTTAAAAAAACTTCTCAATTTAAAGGGACTAAGCCCGGTTGTACAATTACGACTTGAACTTAGTTCAGCGTTGAACCAAGCTCAAACTTCATTATGATGTGAAGATGTTGTCAAAATAAAGTTTGAACTTGGTTCAACGCTGAACTAAGTTCAAGTCGTAATTGTACAACCGGGCCTTAGTGATATTGAATTTCTAGCTCCTTTCATTTCGGCATTTTAACGGATCCAGGGGCATGGACAAGTGGCGACCTCTCTCTTGCAGCTATTTGGTTTATAACTTTACAAGCCGTTGCCGAGTAGCCATAGGCCGTAAGTCAGCTCTGTCGCAAATGTCAATAACTCCATTATTTTTTATAAATAGGCCTATATTATGTCTCTCTCACTTCTCAAATTGCAAAAGACCTTGTTGTTATTATTGCTTGTTTTATTCAGATAAATAGAGACTGACCAGTTCAGAATGAATCACGCGCGCATCCAGGAGGAGAGGGTATCCCCCTCCCCAAACAGCTAAACAGACAAAAAGTCACTGTTTTAACTAACTCTGCAGCTTTGTCACCAGTTAATCAGCGTATTAACGTTTATGTATGTTTTTTAGCATTGCTTTATTACATTATTTATTAATATTAACAATTAGAGCTAGTGATAATTTTGCCACAAATAAAACGGAAAAATAACGCAATGTTGATCAAAGAACGAAATGTGTAACTTTTGCTCTTAACATAATCCTCCGACTCGGCGAAACTTGAACGGCAATATCATAAGGCGATCCTATAAGATCAGTATTTCTGTGGGCCGATAGGTAAAGCATTAAAAAGTTTCAAAAAATAAATCTTTGTTTAGAAAGTGTGTGAATCAATACTGTGAACTTAGGTGCTCGCAGGGGACCCTGGGTCCCCCTTAGATTGCGTCAAATAATATTTCATATTTGTTTTAATGAGAAATATAAGTCACGTACAAAATATTCAATTAGATTTCGGAATATTATTTAGATAAACTCAGTCTTAACTAGTACAACAGGCAAGTAAATTACGATGAACGCTTTTTTAAACTGGCATTTTTATGTTTGTTTTATGAAGAAGTTTTTATTTAAAATGTTTTTCACATCAGTTTAATTAAATTAGTTTGTTTTTGTCAAAATAACGATATACAAAATATTTAAAAGTATATTTTTTTTAGTTTGAAAACTACTAATATGCCAGAAAACAGGTTTTTTCGTTCTTTAGACTCAGACTTTAATTTAAAATTTTAGGGGCTTTTGTTAAACTCATAAGCAAACAATAGTTATTTATTATACAAGGGAAAAAAGCATTAGATTTTAGCTCGAGGTTGTGTTGCCTCCCGACGCGAAGCGGAGGGAGACAAAAAAGCGAGAGCTAAAATCTAATATTTTTCCCGTGTATAATACACTATTTTTTTCTGTGACGAGAAAAACGACGATATTATTACAATATATTAAAGTCAGAAAAGTATCGATGTGAAATTTGAATTTTTAATTAAAGGTACTTATAGCGACAATTGGACCCGCGTTTCTAAGGAAACCTTTAAAATAATCAAATATCTGTCAATTTAATTCCGTGATTTAATATAAAAAGTAAGAACTTTAGCGGTTATTTAGTAGTTATTTTAAATAATATAAAGTTTAAAATGTCTGATTTTGAGTTTTCTCTGACTCCACCGGAATTAGTAGAAGCAGCGAAAGTAGCGTCACAAAAATTATTGCCAGCTAAATTGCGCAAAATTTACGAAAACGCGTTTTCAAGATTTATGGAATGGAAGACGAAAAAGGCATGCAGTTCTTTGTCGGAGACGGTGTTATTGGCCTATTTTTCGGAACTGACACAACAACAAAAGCCATCAACAGTGTGGTCGAATTATTCAATGATTAAAAGTATGTTACAATCCAATCATAATGTAGACATTTCAAAATATTTCAAACTAATTACATTTCTAAAGCAAAATGGGAAAGGTTACACGCCCAAGAAATCTGCGATTTTTACGAGTACAAATATTAGTGATTTTTTAAATAATGCTCCCGATGAAGTTTATTTAATGGCCAAGGTTGTTGTTTCACTTGCGATTGCCGGAGCTTGTCGAATTTGCGAAATCAGCCAGGAACATTAGATGATATTGAAGATTCGGGAACGTTATTAATTGTGAAAATTAAGCAAACAAAGAATGATGTCAACAGGAGATTTGTAGTTACTGAAAAATACATTAAATTTTACCGAACAGCCACCAACAGCATCAAAGGATCGCGGCCTATTTTATGCATATCACAATGGAAAATGTATCAATCAAATTGTGGGTAAAAATCAGTTTTATAAGGTACCCCAAACAGTAGCTAATTTTCTTCAACTTGAAAATGTTACTTATGTTATACACGGGTCATTCATTTCGAAGATCGTCTGCTACACTTTTGGTTGATTCTGGGGGAGACTTGTTGACAATCAAGAAACATGGCGGTTGGAAGTCATCAACGGTCGCTGAAGGATATGTTGATGAATCGGTAGCAATGTTTAGAACCTGTGGCAGTGCTAAAAGAACACCCGATTTGCGACCAGGTACATCAACGGCAGTTGTGTCCATGGCAGAAAATATAATTTCAACACGAGAAAATTCGACTGTACCGAATAGTAAAATGAACATGTCATGCGTGCAATGCACATTTAATAATTGAACTTTTTGATTTAAAGAAAATGTAACTTTTTGTATATTAAAATATTCTTAAACTAAATATCTACCTTTACTTATGTGTGTATATTATATCCGGGAAAAAAGTAATCACTTTTTTCCCGGGGAAAAAAGTAATCACATCACTTTTTTCCCGGGGAAAAAACTAATTTTACAAAAAGTGACATTTTATTACCTGTCAACAGAGATAAAATGTCAAACTTTTTTCCCGTCACAGAAAAAAACTTTTTTTTATTCTATTGGGAAGAAATATAGTGGAAGATGAATTCAATTTTTAAAAATATTTATTGCCATTTTAGGAATCTTACCGGAAGCTTTACGTACCACCTGTGGAAGATGCACTGAGAAACAAGCGACGGTGGCTTTCCGAGCTATAAAAAGGATAAGAAAAGAATATCCCAAGATCTGGAGCCAACTGTCTGAAAAATGGGACCCGGATGAAGTCTACGTTAAAAAATTTGAATCCACCTTCCCGTTAAGAAATGATGGTACTAAACAAACCACATCACAACCTGTTATTCTAAATCGGTAGGTATTATAAACAATTCAAAATTATATCTACAAAAAAACAAATAGAGAACATTAAAAACGAGTCACAGGTTATTTTTGGTGCTAGTGCTGATATTGACATTAAAGAAATTTTATCTAATGAACAAAAGGTAATAACCAGATCCGCTGCCATGTATGGGAGGTATGCACCACATACGGGCGGTAAATAAAGGGGCGGCCAAAATTACACACCGATTATAAAACTTAAACTTAAAAATTTAAAATTCTACCAACAAAAATAATTATTTTCGGCTCTGAATTATAATAACATCAATTAAAGAACACTTTTTCTACAACTCTTACTAATAAACTAAAGATCGGTCTATAATTTATAAAGTATCGATTTGAACTTTAAATCTCAAATAAAGCCAATGTCACTGTCAAAACGATATTCAAAACGAAAGATAGATTAATGTCACATTGTGAGTGGTTCAAGGCTAACTTGATTGTTATACTAGGCATCACAACGCACAGTTGTGTGTTTTTATGCATCATAACGAACAGTTTTTTTATTATGTACGCACAGTTGTGCGTAAGAATGGATTTATTTATAAAGTGAACTGTACGTAAAACAATGTATACAACCTAGTACTAGCAATTATCACAATAACTCGCCTCTAAATCGTTGCTGTAAATCGTACAATACACTTTCAAACTTGGTTCCACTGGTTTTTTCCCTAATGGCACTGACCAGTGCACTCAAAACGTTTTATTTAGATCATATTTCATAAGAAATATATTTGTGAATTTATTTATTATAATAATTTTAATTACGAACGGTGTGCCTGAGGAGAAAAACGCAAGAGAACATTTTTATCCAGAATTGACCAGGCTAATCCGAAATAATATCCACATGAAAAAATATCAGTGGCGTCCCACTTTTTTTCTAAAAAATATTCTTTATTTAAAATGTTATTAATTATTCTATTCGCGATAACGCTGAAACGAACGGAGATATCGAGCTGAGGTTTTAATATTTTTTCTAGTAAATTTCATCTACTTTTCGATAATGGTATCATAATTATAGCGTATAATTTAGTTTTTCGGAGTAAAATTAAAACATGTGTTATTATTAGAAATTGCGCCCTCTAGCATTTTTTTTAGAACTATTATGGACAACTAAATACGATTGGTGAAAGTGCATACATTTCTCTTCCAAACAGTCTTTAGTTTGCTAAAATCGGATAAGTCGTTTAGAAGTTACAGCGATTTCACTGATTACACTTTCAACAGCTTCCCCCCCTCTTATTAAAGTCGGTACGCCAATGAGCATAAGACCAAATGATGCATAATTGTCCAAGCTTTTTAATGTGGAATTTTCAGAGATATGTAAACTTTTATAATTTACTTTTCAATTACGCCCTCTTGCGGCAAAATGCGGAACTTAAAAATTATTTCCAAGATTTTCTAATGGCCACTTTAGTTATAATTTTTTTTCCTGAATTTCTATGCCCAGTAGTTTCCGAGATATGGCCGCTCGTCACCCTTAATTAGAAACCCGGTATAAGAAATTTTCAGGTGGTTTGAAAATTTATCTTTCATGCTTTCCAAAATACTTAAATTCGTACACTCTTTTATTGTGATATTTATTGCGAATATCAGCAGCATAAAAAAAGTGAGTAGGTATTCTCAATACTAAAGTCCTTTTTACCTTAGGTGTAATTTCAAGAAAAGTTGCCTGAAAGCATGCGCTATGACGACGTTTTTATCAGCTGATGCAAGTTTTCCCATTTAAAACCTGCATCAGCTGATTAAAACGGCGTCAAAGCGCATTTGAGGCAATTTTTCTTGAAATTGCACCTAATGTAAAAAGGCCTTAATGCCTTAATACCCCCAATTTCATTAAATCCAGTGATGACTAATTCCGTCGAGCAATTAATCGGTCACCTTGTCAGTAGAATATTAAACAAGTGTTAATGTTATTATAATCACACCCATTCTTGGTTTTTTAAAATTTTGTATTTCTACTTAACATTGAAGCAGTTTTTAATCAGAGCAACTCTAATGAAATAATCATTAAATATTTTATTTTAATGTTAAGCGTTGATAAGAATGGTCGAGGAAAAGGCATAAAATTGGTTAATTTTATTTGAAATATTCCTGGAATCATTATCTCATAAAAAATTAAGTTCATTATCCGTTCTAGTTTACTAAACATGTCGAACTAGTAGCAACAACCGCTTGCTTCAAAAACTACAAATTCAATAAATACATCTTGAACTAACTTTCATTAAGAGCCAACAGCCATCACGAACAAATATTGCATTTCCACCACATTGCGTATATTGTATAGATGGGACCATCGAAAATTCATTTGAAGTTGCCCCGATATCAAACAGGTTAGGCAACATCTACCTGGCCAGACCACATAAATCCAAGGTTTCGCTATAACATACCATATGAGGTCGCAATTGATGAACGAAACATGAAAAACAAAACACCAGAAACTACTCCTGGGGAAATAAGCTGGTATACAGACGGCCCAAAACCAAAGGGGCTACCGGAGCGGGGATACACGGTGTAAAACCGGGGAAAAATGCGTTTTTCTCTCTTTGAACGGCTCCCACAGTGTTCCTAGTGGAAATCTACGCCATATTACAGTGTGCGTATGAAAACAATAGGACGGCTTACCTCAATTAGCGGATCCACATATATTCTGACAGTCAAGTAGATCGATAATATGCAACAAGGTAACCTCAATTTGATCGAAAAAAATAAGGCTAATATCGCCTTAACCGAGAGGGGAATCACCCCTACACTCTCGAACGAGCGACACTGCAATCTTTGCAGTCCCCGCCCAGCTTCTCTCCAGCTCTTTACCTGGCTCACTGTTTTTTGTCCTTGCGACAGGCGAGCTAGGCTGCCGCTGAGCGAACGATCCGAATATAATCAACTATTGGCTTTACTAGCAGATTATGCTTGCTCACTCAATAGCCAACTCTGCCTAGACCCTTGAAGGGAGGTCCGCGGCGGTGGAGACCAAAATTCCTTCGACGATGATGGATAACGCAATAGCACACAGACGTCAGACGATTGACAGCCATAGGCGCAGACTCTTTGCAAGTCGAGGCCTCAGGTGTCGCGCGTCTCTGATGAGTCCCAGTAGGACGAAACGGCTGATCATGGAGTATGCAAAGACAGTAAACGCTTCAGTGTTTGGGGAACGGTATAAACCCATAACCCTCCGACCTGGTTGTTAGGCCGCGATGCACTGAGGAATAGACGAAGGGGTCCACAGCGTGGAAATCCCGGACGCTCTTGACATTGACAATACAGGGCCCCCTTGTTGGTGGGAGGTATTCCTCCCATCTCCGATAAGGTGGTCTGCCTCGTATAAGGTTTTTCACGCCTTGATGTGGACGTTGGTTAAAATGCCTGTGTCATGTCATGACTGTCAATTAATATCATAGTTGTTGATCAGACGTTTGAGCCGTTCTCGGGCGACTCATCTGTGGCTTTGCTTGGCAATGTGACGCATGCGATGTCCAATATCAAGGTAACCTCAAGACTGGTATGGGAATATCAAGGGAAACTGGAGGCCGTGGTAAAAGTAATGAACGTAATACCGCAGTCGGTACCAGGAAACGAAGGTATTACAGAAAATGAGAAAGCCGATAAACTTACTAGAAAGGGCTCGGAAAACACATTCATTGGTCCAGAATTGGTAATCGGAGTATCAAGGTTCACAATATACCATGCCTTAAATCGATAGATCAGGAGTGAACACAAAATCCACTGGAGCAACAGACAGGGATTACACACCAGCAAAAGTTTCATTGGAGACCTAAGGCTTACGAAACAGCAGCTTTAAATGAATAAGAACCAGCTGAGAACCATTACAGGAATTCTGACAGGACACAGGGCTGTCAAGAATCATCTGCACAGAATGCAACTGTACAATAGAGACCTTGACTACAGATTATGCGGACAAGTCGGGGAAACTGTATTGCATATAGTTTGCCATTGCGAGTCAATAGTTTGGAAGAGGCAACAAATACTCGGGAAACCAAAACTGGAACCAGAGGACATCCTTATCCTCTCCCTAGTTGACTTACACAAACTAGTGCAAGGAATTGGAATCAATGAGCACAATGGGAGCCTTTGGAAAAAAAACTTGTCTCGACAAGTTCTTGTGTAATAATTTCTTTATCCCGAGAATCACCCATATATTTAATATTTTTTGCGGGTCGGCACACGCCTTGGCATGAGGCCAAATCAGATGTGGATATTTAACGAAACCGCTTTTGGTTTTTGTTTAAAAATAAATTTTCGATGGTCCCTTCTATACCTGTGTCTGTCAATGGCAATAATATGTCCTTTTTTAGTAACAAGATATTATAAAAACGAATGTCACGAGAATTAAGTGGCGCGGCGTCAGTAGAGATTTTAAAGATAATATCGGGGCATCGTTTAAAATTGTATTGAAAATAAGAAATGAACATGAAGCCGCAATATTTCTATTTTTATGTTCTGCATAGCGGATGATTTAATTTGAACCTATATAAATGAAACTTTAAAATATATTTACAATTTTTTATTTTTAAATAAAGTATCATCCGCTAAACTAGAAGTCCTTGTGAAACCCTTAGTAAAATTTTTTTGTTAAATTTTCAAATAGGCGGCCAGGAAACTATGCCGCGTTTCACGCTGGTATGCAAGGCTCTTAAGGTCAATTATTTATCATAAATTACAAAGTATAACTAGTAACTTAAATTTAACATTTTTTATTGCAGTTTCGGCGAACCAACCGACGACGTCTCAAGTTTCTCTTCAGCATCAACCCCCAGCCAGCAAGATCCAACCACTAATAGAGTCTTAACCTCAACTAACAGTATCCCATTTTCATTCACCACAAGCACCAGCACTAAAACCATTGACTACCCATACCCTCCATACGATCTGACCTCGCTTGTTAGTACAACTAAAACTACTACTGAACCTAGTTCAACATCTTCATTTAGTGCTTTACCGAGCATTAGTACCACTGCTAAATTTAGACCCTCTTCTAGCACTACGTTTAGATCTAGTTCTGTAACTAATCCTAGTACACCCAGTACTACTGAATCTACAATTAAAACAACCACCCGTCCACAGTTCGTACCCAATCTAATACCCTTAAACACATTTTTTACTAATCCTCCAATACCTGTAAGGCCTTTCATCAATCTGAACATAGGGGCTAATATTGGAGCCACGGTGAGTGGGCTAGTTAGGGGATTCGGGGCATTAGGGACAAGGTTTATGGAAACTGGAGCTGATATAGCAGAGGTCGTTATTAAAAACTTCGCGAGACCCTTACAGGTGTCATAATTAGAGTATATGTTTATGTGTCATATTAATATTTATATGCTTTAAATAAGTTTCAGTTCAGGTTTAGCTGAACATATTTACAAGGACCCATCATTATATGATGTCCTAGCAATTCATACAATTTCGCTAATAAGCTTGCTTTTAAAACGTTTTAAGAGGGAAGTCTAGTGATGCATTCGCCATTTTATTTATTGATCCTTGATTCATATTTTTTATCCTTTTCGCTCTATTTAAAAAGGGGCCAAATGCCCGTCCTTTAGTAGCAATTACCTACCGTTTTGAACCAAAGAAATTTTGATTAATAAATTAATAAAAGCAAAAAAACTAATATTTGTGAAATTTGTTTATTTTTCTGTTTTTATTACTTCATAAATTCAAACTTGTTTAACTTTAAATTGTAGGTAATTATACTTCAAATGTCGGCATTTAGCCGATTTTTGGATAAAGGGAAAAAGTAACGAAATATTGATCAAAAAAAGAAATGGCGCATGCGTCGCTGGACCTCAGTCTTAATGGGAATTTTATATGCTAGAAAATTAATAGCATTTCGTTTAACACCTAGAGCTTAGTTACTGGTTAGTTGTGTCTAAACATAAAAATCTTGGTTATAAGGCATAGTTAAGATAGGAATTTCGCAAATAACTTTTCTAAAAATTATGTTTTAGGTATTTTTTAGTAAATAGCGTAGATATATATTGTGATATTAAGTTCATTTTCTTGTTAAGAATATTTAGGTAAAAAGTCTTGATCTAAAAGTTAGCATTAGATTTTAGGATTGTTTGATTTAAATCTTTGCCAATAGTTTATTAATAACGTTCACTAAAACTTAATGAATTTCGATTTGAGAAGTTGACACAAACTTAATCATCACAAACAATAAGTATTTTATTTTATCTACTTTCATTTAGTAATGTGAATTTTACAGTTCTGTAAATCGTTTTGTAAGGGCAACTATTACAGCACTAGTGCTGTAATAGATGCCTTTACAACACTAGTGCTGTAATAAAAAAACGGTTTTATTAAAATTTTGCTGTTAAATAAAACCAAACTTTTTAGAAGAATGATTGATTATTAACAATTATAAAATTATTAACCAACCAACCAATTATTAATTAAAATATAACACTTAAGGTTTATTATAAACATTAATAATACACTTTTTACAGTTAGAAATTTGTATACCAGAAGTGGATGTGATGGAGCCCTTTACGTTCGAATTTTCAATCATTAAATCCGTGTCTGACCGCATGATCTTCTTTGCTATTTATTTTCTAAAGAATTCTCAACGTAGCCTTTTGCCGTAGAAGAGTATTTCCAGCCCCCAAGACGCTTTAACATCTGCATATCTGCACCACCATCAACTAGAATGGTGGCTGAGGACCTTCTAAAACCATGTCCACTGTATTCGGGATTATTCAATCCAAGTTTTGTTAAAATATTTTTTGGTATACTTCCAAAACTATTAATTCCGACAGGCTGGGAGGTGCATTTTCCTTTTCCATATAATATAAAAAACCGCCTGTGAGTTGCATTAAGAGGACGAAGTTTAGCGTACTTTCAAAAAATACTTAAACAGTTGACACCTGTCACATTTCCTTTTGTTATAACAAATTCTCGCATAATTTTGGTTTTAGAGAATGGAATCACAATTTTTATATACAAATCATTGTGTTCAATATGATCCAACATTAACTTAGCTAGTTCTTCGCGCCGACAAGCCCCAAAAATGCCGATTATTATAACAACCTTCATAAGTAAATATGTTTCATCATTTGCAGTACTAAGAAACGTCTTCCTTTGTGAAAATTTTGGACTTTTTGATCTTGTAACCCTCTGAACTTCTTTTCAAAAATGCGATTAGTTGAGAAAATCTGCTTATATCTTGATTTTTCTTCACTAAAATCATAGTTCTCAACATTGAGTAGTGAGTCCATAGTGTAGAAGGTTTCTGGGAGCGTTGCTTTACGGAAAAATAACCCAAAAGGATTTTTTCAGACACCTCCTTTATCTTGTTAGCTTTGCACCAATCTTAAAACTTCTGATACTCCAACTCATACCGCGCCTTGGATTTTGTCGGAACTAAACTTGAGATCGCTTCGTTTGCCACTGCTTCTATATCAGAGGGTAAACTTTCATCAGAATCGCTCATTTTGAAAAACGCTTTTTATATTTTCGGATTTGTTTGACAAAGTTTCGACAGTTACCATGCGAAATAATAACTATGCGAAAGGTAACATAAAAAACTTGATAAGTATACTTAATAGCAGGTGCATTTTTATTTTTAAAAATGCCTTTTGCCAAATATTTTTATTCATAGACGAAAGTAGATAAAATTTTGTACAATATTTTAATAAACTCGGCTGACGCCTCGTTTGACAACTTTAACATCTCGTGTTGTAATATGAATCTTTACAACACTTATATCGTAAATAACTATTTCAACACATAGTTAGGAAAAAGAGTTTTAATAATATGATCAGCGACCAAGCATTATTACTGAACAAGATATGTCAGTATCCTATCTTTACATCCGGCGGTGTAAAAATAAGGAATATTTAAAGACCAAGGTTATAAATAAATATATAACAACAGTTTTAGAAATAGCCATCTACAAAATCGCAAAATTAAAATTTAAGTAAAAATTAAGAATATTGAACAGATTAAGTAGGTAGTAAAAGACGCAGTAACTAACTCAGTAAAGATAAAATGTTTTTAAAGTTTGGAGACAATGATGTTTCTTAAACGGCAGTAGACTTTTGGACTTGCATTGTCTTTATTTGGTCTGGTAAGTATTTCCAGTTGAAACGTTGTGTTTCAAAACAAATAAAGACAATGCAAGTCCAAAACTCTACTGACGCCAAAGATAAAATTTGTTATGGTAAATATGCCAGTATTTGATATATTTTATTTAAAAATGAGTGTTTTTCTGCAAAAAATACTGTTTCACTAGGCTTTTTACTACATTTAATTTACTGGAAAGTTTCTTTAACAAAAAATACAGTGTCTTTGTAGTTATGTTAGCGCTAATATACAAAACACGTTATTATGCATACGAGCTAAGCATATTAAGAGTTATCGATAACAACTGAATTCTTTAGTTAATTTAAATTGGGTAATTCCTAAATTGTTTGATGATTATACATACTATCCAAAAATTTAAGTGAATGTTGATAAAAAACCGACATTTAAAGAGGAATTAGGCATATGAACTAAAAGTTCTTTAGTTATTATGCTTATTTACGTCAATCTTGACCCTCACAGGAACACAAATATAAGTATATGTGATGTTCTTGTATGTTTTCGTGAATACATAAACTTCTCTTGGTTTCTACTTAAATAAATATATTTTAATATTTAAAAAATTAAAAAAGAAAATTTTTTCCCAACATTCGGAAAATGTTAATTTAAAAGTTATTTATGAAGTCAAGAAATGAACAGGTACAAAAAAACGCTACGTTTAAATATTCTATTTAAAGAACAATATGATTTACTTAAATCTTTCTGTTCAAAATTTATAATATGTTTGGTTAATATCTATGTTAATTAAAGATTTCAGTATTTATCCATAATTACTAAAAAAAATTCTTAGTTATTTTGAATAGTAACTTCTAACGTGTTTTGAATATTAGCGTATGACTTAACAACAATAAAATATACTAAAAATATCTCTCAGATAAGTATAATAAATATAGGGTATTTCATTTGAAAAAACAGAGTTATGTATTTTTAAATTTTCTATATTTGGATGTCAACAGAAAACATCCTGTACAAAGTTTTAAGTTCTTAAAAAGTTAAGACAGATTTTCTATCCCTAAACTTTAAAGTTCATAAGAAAGTTTCGAATTCCAATATTCTAACAAAAATACAGATAATTTTGTACTGTATCATGTTTTTAAAAAAAAAATAAGAATTTTGCATTTTGTTTTTCAACATTGAATATAATGAAAAAACTAAATATGGCGTCATATGGATAATCTTGGAAGGAAACAAAAAATATATAATATGTTTAAAAAAATGTATATTTTTATTGTCCTCCTTCTCTGTTTCATAATGTATATTCAAAAATAATTTAAGAACATATATTTTTCTATACCTCAGAACTTTTAAAAACACTTTTTTTATATCAATAATAGTAGAGACGGTATATTACTTTGTCACACAAATGAGCCACCCTGTATCTCGACATGCATTAACTCCTGAACCCTAAATTTCGGTTCGCTAGAAAGAATGACATTTGCCGCTAAATATGAAATATATATTTATTTAAATATTATTGTGAACATTTCGTTTGACCACTCATCTGACCGATTTTATTACACAAAATATGTTTTTAAGATACTTGCTTCAAAACGATAAGAATCTTAAGTTTAAAAATATATCGTTAGGTACTTTTTTGTTGTTGTATATAAAACGCAAGTAAATAACAGCAATAATAATAAATCTGAGAAAAAAAGGTATTCACAATTAGATGACCAGTTCATATTAAACAATTAATGTGTTACCAGTTTGTGTGAGGTGTGGGAAACACTGCTTAAGTACCTTAGTTTTGTCTGTTTAAAGGTTGGAGACAATGACGTTTCTTGAACGGCAGTAGAGTTTTGGACTTGCATTGTCTTTATTTGTTTAGAATCACTACGTTTCAACTGGTAAGCATCTCCAGTCGTCTTCAGGTGAATACTGAATAAGTACGGTAACTACAGCTCTATTTATACTAGGCAGGTGCTGTGACGCATGATTAGTGGGTGGAGTCATGCGTGTTGCTAGGTGATGACGCATAACTGGATGAGTCATGCTTGATGAGTCATGCTCGATGACGTCATGCTCGATGACGTCATGCGTCTAACTCTTGGGTGGTCTTATTCTAAGATTACATTTACTTAACAAGGGTTTCCAGACGTTTCTCATATCTAATGAAGGCTTACTAAAGCAACCTGGATTTTGGTGTATGGTCGCAGCTTCCTTAAACTTCCTCTTCCTCCAGTGCGGTTCTTTTTGCAGAATTTCCGCTTTTGTCCACATGATATGATGGCCGTGCGTCCAGGCGTGGTCAGCTGCACCTGATTTTTCGGTCTCTCCTTTTTGGGTGTTATTTCTATGTTCTTTAATCCTTACTTCTAGTGGTCTTAGTGTCTCACCAATGTAAGATTGGCCGCATTCGCAGGGAATCTGGTAGACACAATTTTTCTTGTCTTTCTGGCTTGCTGGTTTCGTCTTCGTTAGGTGGCTTCTTAAAGTGTCTCTAGAGCTGAATACTGTGTTGATGTTGTATCGTTGTCCAACATCAACACAGTATTCAGCTCTAGAGACACTTTAAGAAGCCACCTAACGAAGACGAAACCAGCAAGCCAGAAAGACAAGAAAAATTGTGTCTACCAGATTCCCTGCGAATGCGGCCAATCTTACATTGGTGAGACACTAAGACCACTAGAAGTAAGGATTAAAGAACATAGAAATAACACCCAAAAAGGAGAGACCGAAAAATCAGGTGCAGCTGACCACGCCTGGACGCACGGCCATCATATCATGTGGACAAAAGCGGAAATTCTGCAAAAAGAACCGCACTGGAGGAAGAGGAAGTTTAAGGAAGCTGCGACCATACACCAAAATCCAGGTTGCTTTAGTAAGCCTTCATTAGATATGAGAAACGTCTGGAAACCCTTGTTAAGTAAATGTAATCTTAGAATAAGACCACCCAAGAGTTAGACGCATGACGTCATCGAGCATGACGTCATCGAGCATGACTCATCAAGCATGACTCATCCAGTTATGCGTCATCACCTAGCAACACGCATGACTCCACCCACTAATCATGCGTCACAGCACCTGCCTAGTATAAATAGAGCTGTAGTTACCGTACTTATTCAGTATTCACCTGAAGACGACTGGAGATGCTTACCAGTTGAAACGTAGTGATTCTAAACAAATAAAGACAATGCAAGTCCAAAACTCTACTGCCGTACCTTAGTTTTTACATGTATGTGTCTAACATAGTTTAACCCATAAAATATATGTTTTTTTGTAGAATTAACGTCATCTTCATGTTCTAAAAAACTAAAATCCCATCATCTAATCATTTTATGTTTCTCATCAATTTTTAGGTGAAGGTCATTAAGCACGTCGAACGAATTGTGTCCGGTATTGCCTTAGAAAAGCTGGGATTTATTAGGAATATGTTACTGCCGCCCCTGAGGAAGACCAGAAGAAAATATTCTTGAACGAAAAATGTTATATATATACAGGGTGATTCACGGTGGATGGTACGTTAGAAGTATATGACGAACCAGTTAACGAATCGTTTTGAAAATTTGGTTGTTTATATAAACGGACATGCTCTATTTATCTAAAATATTTTTAATGATGCAGTGTTGCCACGTCCACCTAAAATTAGTAGCAACTTCGTTATTTTAAATGGAACACCCTGTATTTTATTAAATTTTTGAACCCTCTATTACTTTCTTAACAACTTTATTTAATGTTATTCTATACTTATCTCTTACCGTTTCTAAGATAATAATTAAATTGCATTTTTTTGACGAAAAACGTTAACTTAAAAAAATGTTGATATTTTTGAACTCTGAAATATTAGAGCCCCGAAAATTGGTGGATGGGTAAATATTACCAGGGGGCTTTTAACCTTATGCCGAAATCTTAGTTGCGATATACAGGGTGGTTTAAAAATACAGTTAATTTGGGGACTTCAATAGGTGACCATAAGTATATTTTTTTAAATGTAACACCCTGTATATTATCACTGATTTAGAAAGCTACTGAAATTGGCTCTTTATTTTTGTATAACATATCTATAGCTAACTAGTCAAGTTTTTGACTTATAAGCCATTATTTGTAAAATTTGCTCAAAAATTTGATTTTTAGTAAGTATGCCATGACAAACTCTTGTTTGACATAAAAATTATGGCACTTTCTTTAAAAATTCAGTTAAAAATTACTGAAGAAAACTATTTAAACGCAGTACTTATGAATTTATTTATTTTATTTGGACAGTGTGATATAATTATCGCTAGAACATGTATAAAGTTTAATGAAATGTACCCAAATCTACCGCCAATGAACTTAAGGAAATTCTTACGGATCCAGAAAAATTTTACTGAGTTTGGTTCATCTTTAAAAGCCCCAAGAAACTAATGCGGTAAATACCGGCATCTTAAAGTGTTTGGATGTAAACGGACAGCGTTTTGAACAATTGTTAAAATGATCGATTTAATTTTTTCTTATTACAATCCTGAAATAGTATAAATTTACTTAAGTTCATTGGCGGTAGATTTGGGTACATTTCATTAAACTTTATACATGTTCTAGCGATAATTATATCACACTGTCCAAATAAAATAAATAAATTCATAAGTACTGCGTTTAAATAGTTTTCTTCAGTAATTTTTAACTGAATTTTTAAAGAAAGTGCCATAATTTTTATGTCAAACAAGAGTTTGTCATGGCATACTTACTAAAAATCAAATTTTTGAGCAAATTTTACAAATAATGGCTTATAAGTCAAAAACTTGACTAGTTAGCTATAGATATGTTATACAAAAATAAAGAGCCAATTTCAGTAGCTTTCTAAATCAGTGATAATATACAGGGTGTTACATTTAAAAAAATATACTTATGGTCACCTATTGAAGTCCCCAAATTAACTGTATTTTTAAACCACCCTGTATATCGCAACTAAGATTTCGGCATAAGGTTAAAAGCCCCCTGGTAATATTTACCCATCCACCAATTTTCGGGGCTCTAATATTTCAGAGTTCAAAAATATCAACATTTTTTTAAGTTAACGTTTTTCGTCAAAAAAATGCAATTTAATTATTATCTTAGAAACGGTAAGAGATAAGTATAGAATAACATTAAATAAAGTTGTTAAGAAAGTAATAGAGGGTTCAAAAATTTAATAAAATACAGGGTGTTTCATTTAAAATAACGAAGTTGCTACTAATTTTAGGTAGACGTGGCAACACTGCATCATTAAAAATATTTTAGGTAAATAGAGCATGTCCGTTTATATAAACAACCAAATTTTCAAAACGATTCGTTAACTGGTTCGTCATATACTTCTAACGTACCATCCACCGTGAATCACCCTGTATATATTGGATATAAATCAGCTCTTATTGTTTCCATTTATGGGTTTTGTAGTTACCCAGACTTATGTACTGTTATATGATAATTTTAATGCTTAGAATTTTTACAAAAATTGTAAAAAGTCGAATTGATATAGGGATTTTTAAATATAAAGAAAATTTATATTTTAAAATTTCTGAGGGTCACCGGCCAAATTTATTTTAAGTAAAATATTTGTTGTGCTGTTAATTATTCATATACAAAATATATTTCACGAATGCCACACATAGGCTTTTCTTATCATCGGCCACACGAGCCATTTGAGAAATATTTTCCCCATTTAGAAGTTGCGGCTTGTTTTAGCGTGTTTTGAAATGTACGACCTGGGAGGTTCTAGAAATCATCCTCTGGGCGTTGTTTCTATTTCATATTAGCACGGGTTGTATCGTTCCGCGGTTTGAATCTATCGAGATATAAAACATTCAGCATCTTTTGCTAATTGTCATAATTAAAAGCTTTCTAAATTAAACCCACTGCAAAAAATACTTTCTCGTAGCCGTTCTTTATATGTTCGACAAGATTAGGCGATTTTAGTTGTTAAATTCGACACTTCGTTCTTTGGATACCAACCTCAAGTCAGTTTTTTTGATTACGTACCTGGTATTTTAAAAACAGTTTTAGGGACTTTTGAAATTCAATGCAATTTAAAAGGTTTTAAAATTTTAACGTTTTGTCATCAAATAACTCATAATTCTTTACTATTACGGCCCTGGCAATTATTTTTAGGATTACCTACTTAAATATTAAAATCGCATTACAGGAATCTATGGTGTTTAGGCCGTCTACTTTTTCAATATGATTTACCGTAACATTACTCTAGAAAGTAAGTAGGTTTTTAAGGTATCATATTCCTATTATTAGTATTTAATTATTATATATATCCAATGGTTTTTGCCATAGACCTAAACTGAAATTCTGTGGAGTATGTGAAGCTTTAAATGTACTGATGCGAAGCGCTCCGAAGAACCATGCTTTGGTTTTATTGCATGTAGTACAATGTAGATCCGCAGATACAGCGAAGCACGGCGCATCAAATTCAATGCTAAATTCCCTATTCTCATATTTCTCCGCGCCGCGCTTCGCTTTAGTCTACTTATGTTACTGTGACGAGCTTATATTTGTTTCAAAAACACATTCAAATTTTTTTTACTGTTCATAAGGTCTGATCATGCTAGTATCAGGAGAAAACATTTAACGAAAATAAATAGACGGAAAAATATTTGGGAGAGACTTTGGGTATCTTTTTTTACAAAATATCAAATATTAGACCTATTTAAGTAAAAATTACCGGATTCATAAAAACACAAATCTTTTTTTTTAATTTGACTATAAATGTTCAGGACCGTATTGATTTAAAAATATTACATATTTGAAAAAAACGTTAAAATTTCAAAAATCTTTAAAGTGTATTAAACTTCTAAAACGTTGTTTTTTCCCAAGTAGAATAACGGCACAAAAAATTAAAGACCATAATTAAATATTTGGCTATTTTTCGGATATTTCCGAAAGTGATTGAGTCCCACAATACGCACCTTTTCCTTTTAACCATCTTCGTATATCTTAACGTTTTTAAAAGTCCGTTGTACGCACACGAATTTGTAGCACCCTGTATAACAAGTTATGAACCGGTTGATCAATCTCAATCTAAATTTTTCTTCCAATCCCACATTATAAAGCGACCATTTCTGACAAATCTATAAATTTAAACTGAACTATGTGGTTTAAATCGACTTTATAGAATTAGCCATAAGTGTATTCTATCGTTTATAATCTATCGGAGCATGAAAATTTAATATTTCGGTTCTAAACTCGGTTCTTAACTTTTATTTTAAATTTAGCAACCACTAATCTCTGCAGCTTTTCATTGTCCAATTTTGGAGATAAATAAAAATTAAAATTTTTGACAAATTTCTAAATTTTGCTCTAAAGTTAAATTTTGTATTTTTTAAATTTCCTTTTAACGACAATATATTCTTTTTTAAAGAATAAATAGGTATTTAGCCAACTTTGTTTTTATCCAACATCCCAAAAGTAAACAAGATACATTTTATATTTATGTTTTAAATATAAAAAATAACGACACTCGAAGCGCGTATCGGATTTACCCGGTGACCGATCGGATCAAGTTACTGGTGCAGCGACCTGTTTTGCTAGTAGATAGATAAAGACGGCGGAAACAATATTTATTCTAGCACTGATGGAATTTGCTTAACTTACAAAGTGATGCTGAACTGAAACAAATTTGTTTTACTCCCACATGGAGATTTGCTGTTTCCTTTATACTTAAGTGGCGGGTAAAGTAGGCTATTCCAGTTAACTGTGCGGCAAAATTTTATAACAATCCTAGAAAGGTGATGAAACTGACCAGTCAGAGTAGTCAATTACAGAGAAGCCATTGTTGTTCTTAAAAGTACTGGCCAATCAGAGTATATTTTTTTTCAAGACACTAAATTATATAATTTAAATGCGTATGGTACAATTTGTTATTAATTTCTTCAATATAATAAAATCTAGACGCATTTATAATAGATTTATCAATAATGCAACCTGCTGAATGTGCATAGAAAATTAATTTTATGTAGCATCATTTATCAGTTGGTTTTCCCATAATTAGTTTAACGTTTCGATAGTCGAACGGAACCAATGGTCGTGAGTTCGAGCCCGGCAACCTGAACACTTTTTTTACATTTTTTAGCATAAGGTTTGTAAGTTTCGTCCTAGAAAAAATATACTGTTCAACTCGAGTGGATTGTCCATATTGCCCTTGGAAGTTCGAGCACTCCGCCCACGGCGTCATTCTCAATTTACTTCCTCATGCGATATGGACATCATATCCACTCTTGTTGTACAAACTACTAGTAACCTGGCGTAAGTAAGAGTATTCATTTTTGCAATACATTTTTTATTCTTATACCTATTTGTTTTCAACTTTCAAATTTTTTCATTTCCATCCAAAGATACATTTTTTTTAAAGTCACTGGGACTGAAGTCGCTGATGAGGTAGCGTGGCCACTAGCATTTCGTGTCGTGGATACGCGGGTTGCCGGGTCTCCCAGTTGCCTCACCATAGGTAGCGTCATGTGAGTAGCGCCATTCAAATATACAGGGACATTATTTTAAGTGTCTCATTCGATTGGCGACTTTGCTATCGACCATAATAGAAAAACAATTATGTATTCCCTAACAGCTTTTAGTGAAGAAGCCAAATTTGATGTAAAAAAAAATCTATGTTTACAAATTTGACAGATTAGACGCCATATTGGATTTTCTTAAATGGCCTTATAGTAGGCCAGCTGTTTTCGCTTATTTGTTCCAACATTAAAAATGTATAATTGTCAATATTTATTTTCAGCCGTTCCGGAGATACGAGGCTTCGAAGTTGGTGAATTTGTTATTATCGAATTAACAGAAGCTTTGAGAATAGAAACTCAATTTTTTCTGGAGATACGTAATTTTTTATAGCGGAGCCACCCATGCCATTGTCATATATGTCAGATGTCAGAAAATGATAGTTACGACGCCATTTTGAATTTTTTTAAATGGCAACCCACATTTATAACTACACCAATGTATTGCATTTCGCGATCCGATAGCAAAAATGTAACGTTGTCGATATTTATTTCCAACCCTTACGGAAATACGACCGTATCAAAAACCACATCGTATGATTATGTCTTTTAAGTATCTCACCTCATTAAAAAAAAGTTTTTGATGCGGTCGTATTTTCGTAAGTGTTGGAAATAAATATCGACAACTATACATTTTTGCTATCGGATCGCGAAATTCAATACATTGGTGTAGTTATAAATGTGGGTTGCCATTTAAAAAAATTCTGACATCTGACGTATTTGACAATAGCATGGGTGGCTCTGCCCTAAAAAATTACGTATCTCCAGAAAAAATTGAGTTTCTAATCTCAAAGCTTCTGTTAATTCGAATCACCAACTTCAAAGCCTCGTATCTCTGGAACGGCTGAAAATAAATATTGACAATTAGGTATACTTTTTTAATGTTAGAACAAATAGGCGAATGCAGCTGGCTTACTATAAGATAGGGTTGCTATTTAAGAAAATCCAATATGGCGTCGTATCTGTCAAATTTGTAAAAATAGATTTTTTTTTACATCAAATTTGGCTTCTTCACTAAAAGCTGTTAGGGAATATATAATTGTTTTTTTATTGTGGTCGATAGCAAAGTCGCAAATCGGGTGACACACTTAAAATAATGTCCCTGTACATACTGCGTGACCTAGTCTTCCAATTTCCTAGTATCCAAGCTACTACAGGTTCTTTTAAATTTTCCTATCAGCGTTTAAGGTAAATAATGTACAATCCCCCCGAAGGGGATAGGCAAGGTGGGACGTTTAGTGATAATTTTAGATATATACCTAGATATATAAATATAATTTTTTATGGAGCTGGTAATCTTGGAAAAGAATTTAGAAATATTGATCGAATGCTCTTAAGTTTTAGAACGACGCGTTAGCCAGTGGCGGCTCGCGGTCCTAAAAAATGGCGAATAGCTAGGTATAGTGCAGGTACTTAAACAAACATTGACTAAAAACCTGTGTAACAAAACGTCTTTCTTATCCTCATCTGTCCAACAACTGAATGGAGTTTCCAACAAATTACAAACGATGTCATTAATTGGGTTCATTTTTAAAACACACAACTAAGTAGGTACGTACACTACTGAATTAACTGAAAAATAAAAACAAAACTTTTTAATCACACAAAATATCACGTAAAAACGATATCTATAACCGTAAGTTTTGCGAAACCTCAATATAAATACCTTAAGGTTAGGCGAACCAATGCTAAAACAATGGTACATACGACTAATCTATTTTTAAATTACCCTTCATCATAATGCAAATTGATACATGCTCTTTGCATACCTGACGTCACGTTACCACAGCAACGGTGAATATCAAAGCCATGTTGGGCGTTAGGTATTCACTTGCTTTGAGCTAACGGACACAATCGGCTGGGGCGCGCCAAAATGCACGAGTGTTTATAATTATTGTCCATCGGAGTTATTAACCGTGTCCCTATTATGCTTAGCTACATTCGGATTAAATTAATATTATTAATTTGAACATAATTATTTTTTAAGGACAAAAATGGTAGCTGTATTGGTACTATAAAACTCATGCACGTTGACATACCTACTTCTTGATAAAGGAATGATCGTAATACTAATCGCTTAAGAGAAAATTTTATCAATGGACTTTCATATAAAAATTAAAATGTTTTATTAAATGATTAATTGGACTTGAATAGTTCCCCATCATTAAACTTATAGGTTACTCCTGTATTTATTTATTTGATTGCTCCATCCACTGTTAACTCTAATTTGTCGGGTTTTCCTTCTTATTGTTCACTAAATAAAAGTATATGGTTTATTTAGATATTTGATTAACTATCATTAAGTAATTATTTTATTACAGTTTTGATAATGTTTGTAAATGTATGAAAAATCTTTTAATCTTAGATATATTAGACTTAGACCATCTGACGAAGACACTGTGTGTCGAAACAATTGTAATGGCAATTTAAAAAATATATATACAGTGGAAATTATAACATTTGTGGTACTTATTAATTTCTTAGGAATAAATAAGTATTGAAGACATAGCAGCGCCATCTAGCAGGAACTCCAATGCACAAGACAAACCCACTCATATTTTATGATAATTATTGTACAGAATACCAGTGACGGCTCGTGATAGTCGATACAGGTGGGGCTAAAATATCAAGTCGATCAAAAATATTTTATGAGAATACAGGATGTTGCAAATTAGCATTGCTATTTCGGTAACTATAGGAGATAGAGATTTGATTAAATGGAGGCAAAGTTGCATAATTTAATGCTGAATTATTTGTTAAAAAAAATTCCGATGCCTTCCGGAGCATCCGAAAAAAAATTAAAAAATAATTTTTAAAAATAAAATTTTTACGACAAAATATTGATTGATGATTTTGAAAAGCAACGAGCACTTGCTTAAGATAATTTTTCATGCTCTTCAAGAAAATAATTTTATTTTTCAGATACGACGTTCGTTTTTAAATATCTATATCAACTTATATTAAAATAAAATTTTTGGCTAGCTTTCGACCTCTTAAAATTATTATCTTGAAAAGTGCCTTAAGAAAGTGCTTTTGGTTTTTTAAAATAATCAGTACCTACCTATTTTGTCATTATTTGTCAAAAACAAGTGTTTCGTTTCATTTCTCGGATATCTCCGGAAGTCATCGAAATTTTGCCTTCATTTAACTAGCTCTCTATCTCTTATAGTTAAAGAGATATCAATGCTAATGAATCGAACATACCTAAAGGTCTAAAGTATTTTCTCTTTCATTTTATTCATTTTAAAACTGATACACCTAAACTCGGAATCAGAAAAAAAATCCAGTGATGGACTGATCCAAACCTAACCTACAAGTATAATTAATGGTAAATCTTAGTGTTAAATAGTAAAAACTAAAAATATTTTAAAATTAATATCGCGACAGGCAAAACCGTTTTAAAAACAGCTGCCACCTGGTATGTGGTAGAAGTAGCAAAGCTGAAAGCATAACTATATACCCTAGTAGTGTCCTAACCCGATTGTGACTGTTTACTCCCGATAAAATAAAGCATCATAATATGAGGATCTGTCTAGGCCAAATGAGGCCGATTTCCTTACGCGTCAAAAAGAGAGGGCGATATATTCATTGGTGTTATTATCTGTCTCGTACGCGTTTAACATCGGGCCAAATACAGAGTTGGCCAGAGCAGCGTGGCGGCAGGGAATTATCGCGACGTCACCCCATACATCAGGGAGTTTTGCATAGTTAGGCGTTATCAGATAACAACGTCTTAAATTATAAATTATTCACGTTTACAAAAAGAATGAAGCGTAGGGAGACCAAGTAATAATAATTATGAAATAAAAAGCTTGTTGTACAGGTAGGTAGGATCATGCTAGTGTGGCCCTAATATACGAGCCGCCATTGCAGCAATAAAATATGACGATTTAAATTAAAGTTCTTCTTGTTCCGAATTACAAAAAAACTAAAAAAATTATTGAAGTTATTTTTATGAGGAGAAAAAATTCGAAGAAACAGATATATGCGAGTGATAACCTTAGAAATAATGACTAAAGTTCATTGCATTGTAAAAAATATTTAAATAATTTTTTTAATAAAAATAACTTTCTAATAGGTACTCTTCAATATCTTTAGTTTAAAATCAATAAAAATGTGGTAAGAAATCGGGCCAAGAGAACTCAATGTGGTTGGTCTAATTTAAGATATATAGATATAATTTCGCATGTAGTTGCCTAGCTTAGAAAAGAATTAAATATTGGTCGAATGCTTTTAAGAGTGAAGTCTAGTAATGCATTCGCCATTTAATTTTTGATCAACATTTCTTATCCTTTTCGCTTTATTCAAAAAGGGGCCAATTAGACGTCTTTGAGTAGCAATTACCTACAGTTTTGAACTAAATACATTTTGATTATTGAATTAATAAAAGCAAAAAACGAAAATTTGTGAAATTTCTCCATTTTTCTTTTTCTGCTTTTATTACTTATAAATTCAAACTTTTAACTTTATTTTGTAAGTAATAATGCTTCTAAAGTCGGTATTTGGCCGATTTTTGGATAAAAGGAAAAATTAACGAAATAATAATCGAAAAACGAAATGGCGAATACATCATGCAGTCAAACTGAGGAAAAAGTGATCTTTGTTTGTAAGCGTATTGATTGTTATTTAATAAAGGGGTATTTCCATTATCTAATTTTATCACGATAACCTTTATAATATTATAGCAACAGTTCTCAAAATCAAACCATGAATAAACACACTTTCACTTTTAACCGACCCGTGCACATGGTAAATTAAAATGATCTCTTCTCCGATATTAAGAATAAGGAAATTTTAATAAAATATTTTTCTTATCTACACGATAACCTAATATTATATCTGCTTAAGAAAAAATTCCAGTTATTTCTTATGTCTAATAAGGGCTTACTATAACAACCTGAGTTCTGGTGTAGGCATTTTTGTTTATTGGGGGCCCTAGGCCAGTTACACAATTCGAGGCCCCTTATCATGGACGCCCCTAGAGCCAATTTTAGGTGGGGAGGGCAACCAGCCAAAAAAAGGTGGCCACGATATGTGGTTTTAAATTTTTCTCCTATTAATAGTGACTTCTAAAATCCCCACTTATATAAAAAAAATTTCAATCTATCTATTTTTTCAATATAATTGTCCCTTGGGGCACGTCAAATTATTAATCGGGAAAATCGATCTTGTGCATCATCTTAGTTACGTTACTGTAGAAAATCAAAGTTCATCATCGTTTTGAAAATCAAAGAAAAAAAACGGCAATAGCACTTTACTTCAAGCTAAAATTGTGTGAAAAGCGCCAATTGCTTCGAAATTATAAAGTGTAGTCCAATTACTTTAACTTATTGATGTCATATTTTAAAAACATACCTATATTAGTCTTATATATTACCAGGGGTGTGGGCAGTGGCTGCAGTCCCACCCCCCCCCCCCCCCCCCCACCCCACCCCTCGAGCCTAGGAGCTCGGGTCTTCAAACCTAATTGCAACCTAATTTTTCGTCTCACGTTTGGACTCTTAATTTAAATCTTTAAATAATGTATTCTTGGCTTAGATTACAAAGGTCTTGTAGGAAACGTTTAGTTTTTAAACTTTTCCTTCTAAAAGTCCTGTTTTATATAGAGATTAAGGTTTCGGACGCATATTGTTTCAGTTATTGATTTATGATGCAATTTTATAAGAAAACGAGTCGAAAGAATAATATTTTATAGTATTTTTCTAATATATACTTGTATGTTTCGTTTTTCCCTTTTTTAGAGCTATTTTAAATCAACAAAAATATAACTCAATGCAATAAAGAATTTTTTCAACAAAAACAGATAACAATTAGGTAGGTACCTACTTATTTACTTTTAAAGAGAAAAATTAAAGTAAATATTTTAATTGAAACATTTTTTATGGAAGAAGTGTGATAATTTATAATAAAAAAAATAGTGCGGAAAGAAACGAGAATGGTTTTTTATGAATATACAAAACGGCACTTAAGAAAGAAGCATTTAATAACTTAAGCATTTGCATGCAAAACGCTCCTAAAATACATGATTTCTGAAAAAATTATCAATTTTGGCGTGGTGAGCGATATTTACTTTTTACTAGCCCGAAAAACGCCGGTTAGCGTCACATATACGTCTTATGTTAAAATTTTAGATTGACACCAATATTCATATTTTTCACAAATATAAAAAATGTTTTTTTTTAATAAAGAGTCAGTTACGAAATGTAAAAAAACTTTTACAAAAACAAATTTAATCCGACCATGCAAAGGTGAGAGGTAATAATTTAATTTTTGAATTTTAATAGTAGTTAGGTTTTTTTTTTATGATAAAACACCTGCACTGTAGTAAAAATCCTTTAAGGCGCTCTGGGAGCGGTGCGTGTGCGAAGAACGCGATTAACGTTGGTCTTGAAACGTTGAAGATTGTATTCATTGGGAAACACGACCTCAGGAAGATCATTCCAAAAAGATGACGTTCTCCAGATGAAAGAATTCTTGAACAATGAAGTTCGAGGAGTACTAAGCTGAACAACATATGGATGAGCGGCAGTGGTTCGCCGTGTATTTCTGTTTTGCATTGCTTTAGGTGGAATCAAGTGGGCAATGTCAGTCGAACACCTGCCATGGAAATATCTGTAAAAGAGAGCCAAATCACCAACCTGTCTTCGATGCTCCAGGCTATCGAGGGTCTTGGTCAGCTCGGGATCGCCGATCAGACGAACGGCTCTCCTTTGAATGGAATCCAGTAGCCGAAGGGTGTGCTTGGGTGCAGAGCTCCAGACATGAGCGCAATATTCTAATGATGGTCGAATCTGGGCTTTGTAGAGTGTCAAAAGTTGATGAGGTGTGCACAACCTTTTGGTGCGGAAAAGTACACCAAGTTTCTGTGCAGGTGCCTTGGCAATTGCGGCAACGTGATCATGCCAAGACATATTACCTCCCAGATTGACCCCCAGCAAATTAATAGACGGTGCCAGGGGAATTGCGTGTCCTGCCATGACTATATCCGGTTCTGCAATGTTAACCTTTTAGGAGAAGACTGCTGCCTGGGTTTTCTTAGCATTAAATTCGACTTGGTTACTGTCACCCCAAGCCAAAATTTCTTCCAGGTCATTGTTGAGGCGCAATACTTCATGCTGCCTGCGAAGATGTGCGTCGGCAGCGGATGTTTGGGGAGTCAAGATAAAAGATGAGACAAGTGTGCTGTCATTAGCAAAGCTATAAATTGGATTTTGGGTTTTCACTAGAAGGTCGTTAATATACAGTAAATGTGAAAGTGAATTTTAAACGAACTTTGGGCGTTGCCCCGAAAATTTTTCGCCTGTGGCGCTTTCCGCCTTCTTCACCAGGGTCAATATAATGAAATACATGTAGTACCGACTGTCCCTCTTTCCAGACAAAAAAATGTCCTACGCTACTGGTATGAAGTTCGAAAGTTAAGTGGTAGAAAAAAAATATACTGTACAATTCGAGTGGATTGTCGATATGTCGATTTTCTCTCAAGTGATGTTTAAGCACTCCGCCTACGGCGTTAGTTTACTTACTGCGGTATGGACATCATATAAACTCTTGTTGTATAAATTACTAAATTGTTATAAAATGAAGGTTTGGAAATATCCTTAATAACAGGAACAGCACAATAGGCTTAAATCTATAATGTAATAAGGGAAGATTTAAGGCAACTTTGGTCATTCATGGAAAAGGGAGGAGGGGGGGTTATTACTCCCATTACCCCCCGTAAATCCTCCCGTGAGCATATATTAAAGATTTTTTATTATCTGTTTCCATACCGTAATTACGTGTACTAGCTCTAATTTAAAGGAATAGCCCACGGTTCGAAAAAAATACGTTTAAGAGTTCTTCGTAAAAACGTCATCAACCATTGACTTCGTACCACTTTTACTTTCATGCGAATTAGCTAAAGCCCCGCCATTTCCACCACAGAAGAAAATAAACGTAAAGGAGTACATTTAACTCAGTTTCTTCACTTCAGTACCACTTAAGGTTACTGGGTTACTTGAGACTTCAATAAATTAAATACTGAAGTTTTTTTTTATTGAAAATGCATTTGTTTGGTGCAGTGGTATTTTTAGGAATTTTAGGATTAGTTTTGGCTGCTGATCCATATACAAATAAATATGATAATGTTGATATAGATAAAATTTTGAACAATGAGAGAGTCTTGACGAATTATATTAAGTGTTTGATGGAAGAAGGACCATGTACGCCTGAGGGAAAAGAATTAAGAAGTAAGTTACTTGATTTCCAGCTTAATTAACCAGTTCTTGCACCCACTAAATGTTATTATTTTTTCATCACTATTACCCAGTGAGGCAGAAATCTAAAAAACCAAAAGATTTAAAATATAATTGGGAAACGAAATTACGTCAACCCTATCAATAACGCACCAAATGAAATAACACTTTATTTTACATATACATGCTTACAAGACAAACTGACATCTACGCAAATCTTAACACTTTTAAACACACCCGCGGCACGCGACACCATCTTTGGATTTTATTTAGTAATTTAAAAAGTTTTATTGGTGTTTACATGCATAATCTTTACACAACTATGGTTTCTATTAATTATCGATTATATTTAATATACTTTGGTTTTCAATACATAAAAAATAAACCTTATTTTTGAAATATTTTTGCTCTGTTATGCTTATTTCATAAAGTTTTTTATAAGTATTAAATTATTTATATTAGTATACTAGTATATAATTTCCTACAAATTTCTATAAAAATATTATGTACTTTTTCTAATTTAAAATTTTTTTATGGTTCAAAAAAGAGTTTTTTGGGCGTAGCACCCGAAAAAATTTAGCGCTAGTTACTCGGTTTCAGATCATTTTGGGCCTCCCCCCAAACTAAATTTCTCGCTACTCCACTGCTATAGTCATCAGCACATAAAAAATGTAATATTAGTATTTTAAGCAACTTTTTACAACGAATAATAAGGATATATTAATAAAAAAAATGGTTAAATATACAAGGGGTTAAGTTTATCAATGATTTCTTTAAAATTCTTTAAATAATAAAACAAGACCAAAATATGTTAATATATTTTCCACAAAAAATATTAATAACATAGAACTCATGGGAGTACCTCGGGGAAGTATTTTGGGGCCTTTCCTTTTTATTTTATATAATGATAATGATAATGATTTGTCATTAGTCCTACAAAAAACTAAAATGGAAGTATGAGAGTCCTATTTACAGGATAGGGATTCGGCCATTCGGGCAGAGATACGATTAAACACGCCAGAAGTTTTGGAAAGAGTAAGGGAAGAGTTATACCATCAATTTGGTCTGTGCTAACATATTTATTGGGCACATTTTCAACAATTGCTTTGCTAAAAAAAGTGTCATTACAGTTTTAGAGTTATTGTTAATGTAATTGTTCCTTAAATTAGTTTTTATTAAATTTCTGACAAAAGGTTTGACAGATGTAAAAAAAATATTTGGACAAAATCCTTTTTCGATAAGCTTTCCAAAAAGTGGTATCCTTTAATTTAAATAAAAAGTGTGTAAAGGTTTTTAATTTTTTTAAATAAACCCGCCATTTTTATTAAATGCTTAAATTCAATAGAACATTCCCTTTTCAATAATAAATCATACATTATCTTTTATTTAAAAATTACTACCTAGATAAATTTTTCATTGTTTCCTAAAGTGGTAAAGAGTAGGCCATGGAAACGTTGATATGGTTTATTTTAACCTGCTCTTTCATAGTTCAATGACGTATCACACCTAGTATTATTAATACGGTTCGGACTTAAAAACCCATCGTATATAAGAATAAGTCCTAATTTATCTTGTATCTATCAATTTTCTTTTGTTTTCAAAACTAACCAGAAATAATTTGACTCTGGACGTCGAATACAAATAATATCCATTGTTCTTCTCTTAATAATGTTTCATAATTTTTACTAAAAAAAAACAACTTCTCAAAAACAAAAATGTTCCATTTGAAAAAAAATAAAATAAAAGCTTATTTGCACTAAACGATTTCATTATCCTAATCTGTCATTTGACAAGTATTTACAATTTAGTTAAGCAAGTGCCTGTCACAGCCTACTATACAATTGAGACAGATTAGATTAAGGAGATTGAAAATAAAACAGTTTTAAAGAAGATGAATTTGCACTTATATTTATTAGTACTTTTACTGATAATGGGTGTCCTAAACGTGTTATTAATACTAGGTGTATTACTTTAATAAATTATAAAGTAGAAAGGACTTTAAAAATAATAAAATAAAATTTCAATTCAAAGTTGATGATGGTACTGAAAAAACGAAACGTCGGCTAAAAAATCTAATTACACCAACTTATAACGGAGAAAAAATGGTAATGAGAATGTAAACTTTGTTTTAACATATCTGTTTAAATAGAGTCAAAAAAAAAATAAAAACGAAATCGCGAAAATTCGGTTCATTTCAACGTTTCCTTGGTTTATTTCAACCTGCTTTATAATATGAAATCAGCTGGCTCAAGAAAAATGTGTTTATCAGAGCCCTTTTATTTAAAGCCTGCTTTAAAAATAATTCTGGTTTTGGCAAAATTTTTTGTTATAACAAGCGGTCTACGTAGGCGTCATCATATTTATAAATTCTTGACTTTAATTCACCTAATCATAATAATATAAATTCTTGTTTTTTTTATTGGTGTCTCCTACTTTTGTCCTCTACCCCTCCTGTATAATAAGGCACGGCACGCTACTGATGTAAGTAAGTCAAGCAGCAAGTGTAGTGTCCAGATATTGCACAAATCATTACCGCTTAAATGTGATAAAATTGATTACTAAATATAATGTGTGTAAAATGTTTTAATAATACGCTATTAGAAATGATTAGGCAATTATTGTGGTGAAAACATTAATTACCTATTCGTATAATTAATTCCAGCGGCGGCTCGTGAATATTGATTATGGGAGGGCGCAAATCTAGGTCCGCAAAATTGAGTTCCTGCGGATATTTTTACTAATTTTTAAGGAAATGTCTTATATGCATGAGTTACAAATTTATTAGGAAAATTGGCCACGATATGATTCACATTTTTTTATTTTTTTAAGAGTATGCGAACAATATTTCTAAATTCTTCTCCAAAGTGGCCAGCTCCATGCGAGGCCTGGGTAATGTTTATTAATGGGTTTTTGAAAACTTTTTAAATTTGGACTCACAAATACACAGATATTGAGGAATGTGAGAAAGTTATTTTCATGCAAACAAAAATAATTTTAAATATTTTTACAATATAATCAAATTAAACAATAATTTTAATAGTTTTCATTGGCTTATATTTTTTTTGTGTGAAACTAACGTTTTCACGCCCATATAGAGGCAACCTTTCCGTTGGTAAAAACAGTAATTCAATATCCTGCTTAGGTTTTTTGAGTAAAAAGCCGCTATTTTACATGGCAAATTTTAACGCAATCTGATCACATACCGTGTGTTGAAAATGGAATCGGTGCTATTGCTAACTTTCGCATTATAGGATATACGATTTCGGTTAAATTAGTAAAGAGGGGTAGTTTCATGTGCTGATAAATATTTTGACCTCAAAAAAAAATATAATAATTAAACCTCAGAATCACGTAATATTAACAAAAAATTGTTTCAAATGGAAAGTGCTATTTCTGTTATAACTGTTTGATAGAGATTGAAATTCTAAGCAAAATTTATTTTTACCATATATCGCTTTACTTAATAATAGCGGAAATATTTACATTTAAACGCATTTCCATTAAAATTGTGAACTTTTTTTTGTTAATATTACGTGATTCTAATGTTCAATTGTTTCTTTGATATCACGCTGCGGCAGAGAATTTGGTACCGCGCCACAACCTAGCGCATTACATGATGGCGCGTGGTGAGTGGATTTCAGGTAACGAAGGGTTTAAGAGAGTTGCAGGCAGTGTTGCCGATTTAAACAATAAACATAATGAAATTACAAAGATCATATTTAGGGGGGGGGGGGGAGCCACGCGACCTCAAGGAGAAGCCGCTACTAATTTACCATTTTAAAGAAATTTGTCTTCAGCAGATGGCAAAAATGATGTGGTCACTCTTAGATTAAGTATTTAATAAAAACGTTTTCTTGTAGAAACTCTTCCCGATGCATTAGCCAATGGATGTTCCAAGTGTAATGAAAAACAAAAAACGACGACAGAAAAAGTACTGAAACACCTTATGAATAGAAGAGGTAGAGACTGGACCAGACTCAGCAAAAAATATGATCCTGAAGGAGTTTACAAACAGAAATATGAACAAGAGTTTAATACAAAGACTGCTTAGAATTTAAAATCATAAATATCGATCAACATTCTTATCTTTGTTAATAGTATATTATTGACCAAGGTTTAGACAGATACTATTATTGACCGAGCGTCGATTTGAAATCCCGAGGAGCGCAGCGACGAGGGATTTAAGACGTGAGGGCAATAATAGTTGTCTGAACCGTGGTAAATATATTATTTTTTTCACTACTAACACAATTACCACATTAAATTATTAATTAAAGTTAACATACCTTCTTAGGGTTGGTTCTGTTTTTTAAGTCAAGTTTTTTTTATCTTGTCAGATGGCATTCTTAGTTATCAGTATTTGTCGATTCACAAAAAAATTCAAGTCTTTTTGATTAAATGAGCGAAGAAACTATTACTGATATGTGCACTCCATCAGAAATGAGAGTGGAAGCACAAAAAATTAATGATGAGTTGCTACCCCAAAAATCTAAATTTTTGTATTTAAAAACCTACTCAGTATTTAAGGACTGGTGCCAAACAAAGAAAGCTGGAATACCTGGTTGTCTAAACATGACGTTTTCATATATTTTTAAAATAAAAAAATGTCAATTTGCCTGTTTTATATTGTTTTTGCCAGAAGCCTCTATTATTGACCGTTGTCAATAACGACGGTCAATAATAGAGGCTTCTGGCAAGGGGTCAAGAAGAACGATTTCTAAAGTTCATAATCGGTCAATAATGGGTGATTTTAAAGTTAGTAGTAGAAAAAATATTTTTTTTTCATAATATCGTGAAAAGGGACTTATTGGGCACCATTGGACATGTCTTCAAATAATTCAAAAAACGATTTGCATCGTGAAACCTTTAAGATATTCGACATAATAAAACACACACAAAAATATAAACAGTTTATGAAAAATCTAAAGTTACCCCAGGTTTCGGGCTACTTGGGCATTTTATAATTAACTTTATAATTTCAATTTAAATTAGTATTATGCTAATGTTACAGATACCAATTTTTTTTAAATCATTATTCTCAAGAAATAAAATTCAAAATTATGTGATATAGTAATATATACCGGGTGTCCCATATAAGGATTCATTCTAACAAGGATCTTGTAAACCATATAAGATATAGAGACGGTTAAATTTGGAAAAATTTGCGTCCTACTAAATTCTGCTTTGTCTTTTTAAATATAAAAAAACTTCGAATTCTTATGAAACTATTTGGGCAAAACCGAATTTTCGCGATTTCGTTTTTATTTTTTTTTTGATTCTGTTTAAACAGATATGTTAAAATAAAGTTTACATTCTCATTGCCATTTTTTCTCCTTTACAAGTTGGTGTAATTAGATTTTTTTTCCGACGTTTCATTTTTTTTCAATACCATCATCAACTTTGCTTTTTGAAATAGTCGGAAAATTTTATTTTATTATTTTTAAATTCCCCTTCTCCTTTAAAATTCAATGAAGTATCACACCTGGTACCTATTAGTAACACGTTTCGGACACCCTTTATCAATAAGAATACCTAAGTGCAAATTGATTGATTGAAAACTGTTTTATTTTTAATCTCCGTAATCAAAATGATAGATTAGGATTAATGAAATCGTTTTTTAGTGAAAATTAACTTTTATCTTATGTTTTGTGAAATAGAACATTTATGTTTTTGAGAAGTTGTATGATGCATTTTTTTTATTGAAAATTATGGAACATTATTAAGAGAGAAATAATGGATATGATTTGTAGTCGACGTTCGGAGTAAAATTATTTTTAGTTGGTATTAAGACAGCGGCGGCGCCAGGGGGGGGGCAGGGTGGGCACCGGCCCACCTTAGAAACATGAGTGCCCACCCTGGTGCCCCCCCAAAATTGATGGATCTGTTGGAAGGGACTTGGCTATAAAAGTTTTGATGAGTGGTTGTATGGTATGAACGATGACCTTTTTTTTTTTTTAGACATCACTTAGAAAAGAGGAAGGTTTTGTTTTGTTTGTCGCTGCCTATAGCGTTCTAGAGCGTCGGGAGGGCGCGATATTTCTTTTTTTAGAAGTCACTTTTATATTGGGCAGTGCCCACTCAAAAATCGCCGAGCCCATTTGTACCCTCTGCCCTTGCGCCGCCACTGTATTGAGAACAAAAGAAAGTTGATAGATTCAAGATACATTTCTTTTCATTTACCCATCTTTGTATCTTCGATGGTTTATGAGATCCCTGTAGAGTGCATCCTTATCTAGGACACCCAGTATAATCGGTAAAATTTTGATCCTGGCGTCCTTTGGTAGCACTATTTTTAGTCAATGTTTATCTGCAATATACGAGAAATAAATAAAAAACCTCTGAAAAACAAAAAGAAAAAAAACACGGGGTGCCCAACTAGCACCGTTTTACGATATTTTATATTATTACTTTTTTATTTCGTTATTATTTTCTAGTTTTTTGATACTTTTTTCTTGTTATCTTGTAGCTAGGAATGTTGTTTTGTAAAATATTGCTTCTAATTTTATATTTGTGCAGTTTTGTGGAAGAGCCACTTTTTATAAATTTTGATCGTTTTATGATTCCTTCTCCAAATTGGAAATATTTAAGTTATAATACAGCTTATTTCATAAACTATGTAGATTATTCTATACTTATACTTTGTTAATATTACCTAATATTCCTCTCATTTCTCCAGTTCGTATCATAATTACTTCAAGATATTTTGTAAATAAATTTCTACTTCTTGTACTTTATTTTTCTTATAGGGTACAAATCTGGTAAAAACGAGACAAATTTCAAACAGAAAATTATGGTAGATTTTTTAAATAGGCGTTTTCTTGATCTTTTTCTTACATTGTATACGTCTAAATACTTAATTTAATAATAAATGAAGCCTTAGTCGAAAAGCATTTAAAAAATTGTGTCTCGTTTTTTACCTTTATTTTGGACATAAATGCGACATATGAGGTGAAAAAACGAGACATGTGTTTATCTTATATGGTCCCTATTCCATGCATGTCTGCAAAATACGAGACAATGTAGAATAAAAATAAAACACATTGCAATTATAAGAAATCGTTTATTTTCGTTTAAATTTATCATTTATAAAACAAGTTTAATTATTAGAGCATAAAAAACGGCTATAAGAAAGGGTTTTTTGTTTTTTTCCCAAATCAAAAATGAAGGCGCAAAAATGAAAAATCAAAACTATAAACTTCGGTTTTTTTCGAATATTTCCAAAAGTAAGTATTCGAAATATTTCCAAATTTCTTTCATCAAATCATTAAGCCCAAAGTACGCAACTTTGCCCCAATTTAACCATCTTCGTATCTCTTACCGTCTTCGTGATCCCCTTGTACGCACACGAATTTGTAGCACCCTGTATATATGTTAATTTAGTACTTTTTTACTTAGTAAACAAGATTCTAAATTTTTTTTGTAAAAAACAAAGTGTCTTCATAATACAATTCATAAATGACTATTATTGCGATATTTTATTTACAAAGCTAAAAAGAAACGTTACCGTAAACTTTGCACTCAGTACGCGGTAACTTTGCACCAACGCTGTAAAATATTATTTTTGGTAGCACAGTGCTCCATCTTAATTTGAGGCCCCTACTAATGTCATGTGCAGAGAAAGAACACTGCAATATATTATCTCAAGAGGTTAGACACTCCCGCAATCCGTCATTTGTCATTTATTTCCCGCCATAATATATAACCTCTAGAGGTGGGAAATACTGTTACCGATATGGAACGTTCCATTTAATACCGCGACAGGAAAATACCGCGACTAAATAACGGTTACTCCGGAACGAACTAGGGCGAGTTTGGTTTACAAAAATGTGAAGAAATAAAAAATATTATTATTATTTTACTTACAGTTACTTACAATTAATTTGAAATAAAAAATGTTTCATCATTCCTGTCTGTGACCTTGAAATCTCAAACTAATAATAATAATAACAACAAGTTTATTTTCAATAGTCAGTTACAATATAAAAATGAGGTTTATTTTATATTCCTCAATAAACTCATTCGTCAATCTTCTGATGACGTGCCTGTCATTTAACGATTTTCGGTATGACTTCCGCTATATTGGAAAAATATCGAGAACATTGTTGATTGGTCAAAACTTGAAGTGTGTCACGCTAAGTGATAAGCGCCCTCTGCGACCTATCCTTCCGCTGTGAAAGAATTTAAAACGGCCTTGGGTTTTTCTTCGAAAGAGTCAAAAATAATGTTATATCCCGTACAACCCATAAAACGCAAATAAATAAGAACAAATTCCCATATTTAGGCCAGGAAATAAGGAATACTTTCGAATAAGCTTCAGAAGCGATCTCTATATGAGCACATTTTGACTAAAAATTTAAATCTTTGAACCTGTAGGAATTCGTATTTAGATTTAGAAGAACCACCAATCTCCCGAAACATTACTCCTACAATAATTATTATCCCAGTCTAGCGGAACTTGTAAAATCTAACATAGTTACTTACTGTTGCAACATACGTACCTACCCCGTGAAAGAACGTTTTCTAAAACAGCACAAATTCTTTCAGATAGAAGAAATAATAGATTGGGTTTTACCAAAGTCAAAAAACTATTATTTTTAAATTCCTTTCTAGTTTCTAGAATCCTAATATTAGTTTCATAAATATTAATCGTTTTACTGGATTTTTCAAATTAAGGTTAAATATACATACCTACTTATATTATTTATATCGTTTATTTACATATAAGTATTTTTGTATTTATAAAATATAATATATTATCCCCTTGCACAAACATTTTATATAACAATTTATAAAGTTTAATACTAATAATATATTTTAATCTAATTGACGACAATGCTTTTCAACTTCTTGAGTCATTTCTTTCATCATCGATACAAGCCAAAGGGATCCTCGCGAGACCGCGTCCAATGAAAAATACTATACACCGCGCCAGAAAACATGCATCAGCACCATATAACTATAACGCAAACGGCGGCCGCAACCTTTCGTCCCCCGTCTGACAAAATACCTTTAAGCAAAATACCGTCAACCTCGAGACTGTTATACTCATACCGTCGCGAACGGCGCCGCAACAGTTCCACGTTCCACTGGCAACCTTTCGTCCCCAGTCTGACAAAATACCGTCAAGGAAAAAATACCGTCAAGGTAAAAATACCGTTAAGGTAAAAATACCGTCAAGAAAAAAAATACCCTCAAGCTCCAGACGGTTCCTCATACCGTTTGCGGCGTTTGTTGTTACACACTCCACAACGAACCGGCGCGGCAGCCTGGTCAGCCGGCCGCTGTCGCTTTCTCTCGGTTCACATCGCAGCGTGTGCGTGTAGCGGCGAAGGACGAAATCTTAATAGTTCCAGAGGGAACTGCTTCATTGTATGAGGTGGAGCGCGACACGATGGTATTAAAAAATACCGTTTTAAAGTAGCAGTTACACAGATACCGCCCCACCACTAATAACCTCTAAATTGTCACGTTTCAAAGCTGTGCAAAATTTTCTTGCCGAGAAAGCCTAAGCTGATAAATATTGGTAAGTACCCGTTCAATCGCATGATTGTACAATTATTAGTTTAGCAGGTAATAAATTAGGTCAAAAAAATACATATTATTTAGGTTTTTCTATTTTTTTTGTTTACATTGGCAATTTCCATATAAAATTGGGAATACTTTGCACCGTACAACTGGTGCAAAGAATTCCCACTTTCTTACGAAATTGGGGATACCTTGCACAATATCTGAAATGGTGCAAAGTATGACTCGTATGCGGCTACTTTGCTTTAATTGTAGATAAAACGGAAAAACTAGTTTAAAATGAAGTGGAGCAAAGTATACCCTTTCCGTGATATACTTTGCACCAGGATGTAAGTCGATTTTTTGTCCTAATCTTGCAATGAACTAACTTAAAAATGTAATGAGACTTAGTTAATGAGCTTAATTATATCCACCGAAAATCATAAAATAGTTTTATTAGTATTAGGTAAGATATTTGTATCTTTCAATAAAGAAAATTGTGCAAAAGCGGTGCAAAGAAACCCCGTTTTACGGTATATTTACTTAACAAACGAAAATTTGTACATCCTGGAATGAACTCCATAATAACTGCGGCGGTGGCTCAGCGGTGAGTCACTGGCATTCGACCATGACGTTCTGAGTTCGATCCTCGGAGTCGGCAATAAAAAAAGTATGTCCTAATTTTAGTAGGTTTAAGAATTCAGGGAAGAGTGTAAAATGTATCATCTTCCAACCCACCCCACTGACGCCGGTAACCTGGCCGGATGAGATCGGATATATCGTGGAGTGCGGAAGAAGGTACACACTCCCCAATCGGTAGGTCATACAATGGCGCAAGAAACCGAGGGTTGGCCCTTGGGGGAGAGTGTCGCATGACTGAGGATCGTGGTTCAGAACCCACGTTAAGCTGTAGGTCCCCTCGGGAATGGACCTGACAGCAAACGAAGAGGTAAAAAGACTAATTCGAAAGAACGACAAGAAATTATATGACAACTCCATAATAATTTAATACTATATTTTTTTAACAAACAATTTTATATAACACTTACAAGAGTAGCCAATCATTCCTATTAAAAAATAATAACTGTTATATTTTAATGTAGCTGATGGTTAAATAAAATTTGCCAAAAGCATTTAATTGGTCACTAAGAAAAAGTTTTATAAGCTTGTCCATAAATTAGAAAATTAAACTACTGGACAATTGCTTTCGAGCAAGAAAAATTTCGCCTAAATTTAACAGCTAATATTATCTAAACCAGATATGATATCGACCTACAGTTTTGAATGGTTGATAGATTCATCCCTTGGGAAACAATTGTGAATGTTGGATTTTTTTTAACTGACGATGATTTTTGCTCCAAGTTTAATGGCGTATAACTTTCACAATAATATTTTTAAATTTTATCACTCTACGTCAATCGAATCACTGGTTCATAGCAAAGAAAGTAGTTTGTCAAATTTTTGATATCTGCTATATTTTAAAAAATACCGATTTTTTTGGAAAACCTTGCTTTATTTTAACTTATTGGTGGCTAGATCTCACTGTGCGTTGTATCGTGCAAACTTTGTGAGTGATTATTATACTTTATAAAAAGCTTGATTATGTTCAGTAACAATAGTTGTATCTAAATGTTATGATGTACAGTGGCGTACTTATAAACACCTATATGTCTATGGTTTATTAGTATCTCATAATTTTTCACGATTGTTTTATATTGAAAAGTACTCGCCACTAGATTAGGTAATTTTTTTTATTTTTTAGTTTTTTATATCGCACTACAGGTATATTATACAGTGCGCTTACAAAATTTTAACAAAGATAATTTTTTTAATTTAATATTTTTGGAAAAAATGTATTTAATAATTTCTAACTTTCTAACACTATTCCTAAAATTAAACTTACATTAAAAGAGACTTTGATGTTAAATATGACTAGCTGCCGTCAAACCAAACCCCGTCCATCCGAGGAGGGCCTACAAGGTATTAATCCCATCAAAATCAAACTAGCGAAACTTAATTCTAAGGATCGCCCAATCGTGAAAAATTGTGAGATACTCGTAATTCATAGACATATAGGTATTAATAAGTACGCCACTATACATCATAACATTTAGGTACATCTATTGTTACTAAACATAATCAGCTTTTCATAAGGTATAATAATCACTCGCAAAGTTTGCACGATACAACGCATATTGAGATCTAGAGACCAATAAGTTAAAATAAAGCAAGGTATTCCAAAAAAAACGGTATTTCTTTAAATATAGCAGATTACAAAAATTTAACAAATTAATTTCTTTGCTATGAACCAGTGATTCATCTGAGGTGGAGTGATAATATTTAAAAATATTATTGTGAAAGTTACACGCCATTAAAATTGGAGCAAAAACCATCATCTTTTTTAACACCCTGTATATAAAATTTTCTGACAGTTCAAGAAAATTCAACATCGACTGTTGTTTTCCAAGGAATAAATCTATCAACCATTTAAAACCGTAGGTCGATATTATATCTGGTTCAGAAAATATTAACTGTTAAAGTTATGCGACATTTTTCTTGCTCGAAAGCAATCCAGTCCAGCAGTTAAGTTTTCAGCTTCGACAACTTTATCTACTTATTAGCAATTTTGGCCAGAAACCTGGTAATTTTTACCTCTATGTACCGGCTAGTTTATTTATAAAATTATTTATTAACTCCGTAATTTAAAATTAAACTATATAATACAATTTTCAACCTTTTTAATATATTAATATTTTCTACAAAAAAACACTATAAATTAATTTGCATTAAACTGTGAGTGAATTACATTTTAATTATCTTCTACTTTTTATCTCCATATTTTTTTACCAAGGCATTCCATACATCGGGATATTTACTCTGAACAAATCTGGCTATTCTTCTGGCGTTAGCAAGTTGCTTCTGATCACATCTCTGGCAGTTTTTACCAATTATTTCGGGTAAAGCATCTAAAAAAAGAAACATTTATATCTACTGTAAGTGGATTATATAGAGTTCAAGTTTGTATATAATAACTTTTTTGTTACTCAACCAATTTTATTGATTTTAATCTTGTTTGAGAGAAAACGAATCAAAAGCAGTAATCTCATATTTTTGACATTTGTGTAAAAAACAAAATGACGGACACACCTCAATTTGGTTAAAGTTTAAAACTTGCTGGAACTTTTTTGAATAGATATATTTACGCGCAAGATTATGAAATCTTAAACATTTTTGAACAAAACAAGAGGTCGTACATGCAAATGTATTAAAAAATAGCCGAGGTATGATAAAATAAATAAAAATAAGTTGATTTCGATTTTTTATTGGTTACGTTTCAAAATTAAGTCGGCGATGACAAATTTCGCTTATTTTATGTTTATGTCGTTGTTATTATGCTATTTGCGAATTCCCCTTATTTTGATTATCAACTTGTATCCTTCAAGTCTTGCAATAGGGGAAATTTCTTGACGAAGTCGTAAATTGTGCTTTTCTTATATTATACTGACTTATACTGTACAGGGTGTCCATTTTTGGGCACTTTTGTATGGTATCTCTCTTATATTTAAAGATAGAGGGTTGCGGTTCTCGCAACACTGTACTACTTTTTTGTGAAACTAAACATACCGTAAACAAAATATTCATAGCCGTCTTGATTTTTGAGATACAGGGTAAAAATGAAAATTATCACTTTTGGGACACCTACCGTATCTCAGTTGTCTTTAAACTTATTAGAGAGATGAAAAGATATTCTTAGAGAATTTTTTTCGTAGAATCCAGTGACGTAGTTAGTTTTTTTTTCTTTCGTCATCCGTTTTTTAGTTATGAAGCAAACATCTATATTTTTAAATGGGACACCCTATATATTATTCACTAATTAAATTAATCATTTTCTGGGCTTTTCAAAAATATAATGGTATATATTTATTTTGAAAAATAGCTGAATAAACTACACTTTTCCCCAAATTAATACGTTATTTAACAGTAGGCCAGGGCGCGGATGAAATAAAAGAAAATAATCTATTAATGGCGATAAGTTAGATCACTTGTCAAATTAATATTCAGTATTGACTTAAAAGTTGTAAGTTGAAAATTTGTGTTTTCTTTTAAAAATGGCTGAACTAGGAATATATCAGAACTTTGAAAAGTATGATATGTTAGTTTGCTACATACAATACAATGAAAATTCGCATCAGGCGTCTGAAATATATATATCTTAAAAGGTACAATTTTTTCTAATAATAATAATAAATTATTTTTTATCGTTCTGCGTTTTTATACTTATTATAGATATCTGGAAAGAAGACAACCTTTCTTTGATAGGTTCCAGGGCCGAATTAGCGATTGTTGAGGCCCTAGGCTAAAAATTACTTAGGGCCCCTCCTTCTCTCCCTATCCAGAACATTCAGCATATTTTATGGTACGGTACCTAGGGTAGACATTTTTTTTTGATGAAGTAAAATGTGAAACAAAAATTGATAGGTTTAAAGGTATTTATTAAAATAATATCTTGACTTAAAAAAAAAATTTACTCTAAAAAAATACATAAAAAATCAAGGAATATCTAAAAAGAAAATAACCTAAAACATTTTCGCTAAAAAAAAGAATATATTATGTAATTAGGTGGTGGTGTGTACGCGTGTACTCAAATAAATACTCGTTTCCGTGATTTTAGGGTTGCAAAACTCTCAATAATATTTTCGGTAGGAATTTTATTGGTAGTGTTTTATAGCCGTGCCGCGGCCAGATTTAGTATAAATAATGATAATTATTATTATTATTTTGTTATTATTACATCATGGTCATTGACCATTGGTCAACGTATTATAGTAAATAGATGTTGTATACCGTTTTACTTTTTTTTATTTGAGAGTAAAGGGCCCCCGCAAGTCGAGGGCCCCTAGGCTATAGCCTATCTAGCCTATTGGATAATCCGGCCCTGATAGGTTCTCTATACTTAAAGATAATTTAATTAATTATGGATCATTTGCGCGACCAAAAATCAATTCAAAACATTTTCGGAATAAATAATATGCGGATATTTTTCTTTTGTTTCATCACCGCCAAGGCCTATACCGTGTGTAACAGGATCATGGTACACCCCCGTATCTCCGTTAGTTTTAAAGGTAATTGATTGAAACTTGGGATATCCCATATACATAATAAGCGGCATTTATTGACCTACAAATGATTTTTTTTTCACTTCCGGTTTCGCCGGAAGTGACACCAACTTTAGATTTTTAAATGGAACACCCTGTATATTATTATATTTTTGAATTCTGCACATTTTAAGCGTAAAAAATATTTATTATTTAATTTTTCATTTAAGTGTGCCATGACGGTTCCGTTTTATTCCAATTGATCTGTCTAATGCTAGAAAAATCGAAGTCCCATCAAAAATACTAAATTGGGTTTTTTATAGGCAAATAAAATTCATCGTAATCGTTTTTGGGGTAAAACTCAATTTTTCCAAAGGGAACCATATTGGTACCGTGGTACCATTTCTTAGTACTATTAATAAGGAATTTATTCATGCCTGGTAATAACATGTGCAATAAAAACAATCAAAATTACAGCTAAAAGAAAATACAATTATTTTGTTCCAATTTAATGCTATGCGATTACTAAGGAGGCTTTGAAATCAATGAAATTATTCAGATTGTCAAATAAGTATTCGGTGATGTATCGGTGTTTTTATTGTGTATTGGAAAAGTCTTTACATTTGTTGTTATTTTTGTTCAAAATGCCGCACATTTATACAAGAGATGAAAAAGTGGACATGTTAATTATTATTTATGGGGAATGTAGAAAGAATGCCGTTGCGGCTGGAAACCTTTATGCCTTTAAACCGATATCCTGATAGACAATGTCCAGCGAAAAATTACTTTAATCGTCTAGAACATCAATTCCGAAGAGAGCCTAACCATGATATCGAAGAAAACTTCATCATTGGCGAAGGAACGGAAATTAATGTTTTAGCTTACGAAAATGATTATAAACGTAGGATAGAATATTGCAATTGAATCTTGCAGAATAATGTGCAGCCAAACAATGCTTTTTTGGGAAGGATTTTATTTACGGACGAGTCGAGGTTTACAAATATGGGATTATTTAACCGACAAAATACAAGGTATTGGTCACAAGGCAATCAACATTTATTACGGGAGGGCAACTTTCAAGTGCGGTTTGGTTTCAATGTCTGGCTTGGAATACTTGGTCGTAGAATCATTGGTCCAATAATATTTGAAGGGCCCTTGACTGGAGCTAGATACTTAGAATTTCTGCAAAACGAAATTGAGGATAATCTAACTAAATTACCTCTCAATTTACGACAGGGAATGTATTTCCAACAAGATGGAGCTCCCCCCCATAATTCAAGAATAGTAATTGATTACCTTCAACAGGCATTCGAAGAAAATGTAATTTTGACGAATGGTCCTGTGAAATGGCCTCCAAGGTCACCCGACTTAACACCTCTGGATTTATTTGTTTGGGGCCATTTAAAAAACACTGTCTATGCAACCACCGTTACAACCAGCAAAAACCTGGAGTTGCGAGTAAGACGTGCAATTAATAGTATAACAGCCCAGCAATTAAAGAACATTCTTCAAGAAACAGCTATACGAGTTCAGAAGTACATTGACGTTAATGGCCAGCATTTTGAACAATTATTGTTGTAATAGTTTGTGTTCATTTTTTGTATTCCAAAGTCACTTCCGTAATCTCTTAGCATTAAATTAGAACAAAATAATTGTATTTTCTTTTAGTTGTAATTTTGATTGTATTTATTGCACATGTTATTACCATGAATAAATTTCTTATTAATAGTACTAAGAAATGGTACCACGGTAGCAATATGGTTCCATTTGGAAAAATTGAGTTTTACCCCAAAAACGATTACGATGAATTTTATTTGCTTATAAAAAACGCAATTTAGTATTTTTGACGGGATTTTTCTAGCATTAGACAGATCAATTGGAATAAATCGGAACCGTCATGGCACACTTAAATGGAAAATTAAAAATTAAATAATAAATATTTTTTACGCTTGAAATGTCACTTTTGTAGTATCATTGGATTCAGAAAATTATGCAGAATTCAAAAATGTAATAATATACAGGGTGTTCCATATAAAAATCGAAAGTTGGTGTCACTTCCGGCGAAACCGGAAGTGAAAAAAAAATCATTTGTAGGTCAAATAATGCCGCTTATTATGTATATGGGATATCCCAAGTTTTAATCAATTACCTTTAAAACTAACGGAGATACGGGGGTTTACCATGATCCTGTTACACACGGTATACTGTTAAATAACGTATTAATTTGTTGAAAAGTGTAGGATATTAAGCTATTTTCAAAATAAATAGACACATGATATGTTTTTGAAAAGCCCACAAATTGCTTAATTTAATTAGTTAAAAATATATAGGGTGCCCCATTTAAAAATATGGATAATTGCTTCATAACTAAAAAAGGGATGACGCAAGAAAAAAACTAACTATGTCATTAGATTCTACAAAAGAAGTTCTGTAAGAATACCTCTTCACCTCTCTAATAAGTTAAAAGACAACTGAGATACGGTAGGTGTCCCAAAAGTGATAATTTTCATTTTCACCCTGTATCTCAAAAACCAAGACGGCAATAAAAATTTTCTTTACGACATGTTTAGTTTCACAAAAAAGTAGTACAGTGCTGCGAGAACCACAACCCTCTATCTTTAAAAATAAGAGAGATACCCTACAAATATTTATATAATTCAATTAGCATTCACATATCTGCTCAACAGCACGGTTTTATGAAGGGTCGCTCTACCGTCTCAAATCTATTTTGTCTTACTCAGGATCTTGCGGAATCTCTTGATGCGGGTGAACAAACTGACGTCATTTACACTGACTGCTCCAAAGCCTTTGATCGGCTCGATCATGGTATTCTTCTCGATAAATTGGCTACGTTTGGTCTATCACAAAGACTTATTGCATTTTTTGAGTCATATTTGACTAACCGCCTACAATACGTTCAATGCCATGGTCAAAATTCCAGAGAGTTTGCTGCCACCTCAGGTGTCCCCCAGGGGTCACATCTGGGACCCCTACTTTTCATTATATTTCTTAATGACCTTATTTTTATCCTAGATGTCGATCATTTAATTTATGCCGACGATGTCAAGTTATATCTTAGAATTAGAGACGAGAGGGACTGTATGAAATTACAAGATAACTTTGAGAAAATGAATAGGTGGTGTGAGAAAAATAAATTACTATTAAATGTGTCTAAGTGCAGTATTATTACCTTTACTAAAAAAGTGCATCCGATTGTATATGAGTATAGTATAAATGGGGATATGTTAAAACGGTGTGAGTCTGTGTGTGATCTTGGTGTTGTGCTGGACTCAAAGCTCTCTTTCCGTGATCATTATTCTAAAATTGTTGGAGAAAGTTTAAAATTGCTGGGCTTTATTATAAGAAACGCTGGAGATTTCACGAGTTGGGACACACTTAGGTTGTTATTTAATAGCTTTGTTAGGTCACGCCTTGAGTACTCCTCGGTTATTTGGTGCCCTTTCTATCAAACCCACATTAGTAGTCTGGAAAAAATTCAAAGACGCTTTTTAAAGTATACCAGTTTTAAGCTAGATGGAATCTACCCTGAAATAGGGTTTCCGCACGATCGTCTCTTGGCAAGATTTTCAATGGAAAGCCTCGAAACACGGCGAACAAAATCTCAAATTATCTTTCTACATAACGTACTTTTCGGAAAAATTGATGCTGGGAATATTTTACAGTCCCTGCACTTTCAGGTGCCAAGGCCAACCTCGCGTAATTACCTGACTTTTACTCTACCAACTCCAAGGACAAATACACTAAAGTTTTCTCCATTATATCAAATATGTGAAAAATATAATAAAATTCAAAACCAGTTAGATATACATGCCTGCACTGTGGCCTCTGTTAAACGCCTGACTCTGTAATTATTTACATATTATATATCATTGTGTAATTATTTTTACTATATCTATGTTGTTCTTTTTTATAATGCTTAGTATTATGTTAAAACTTTTTTTTATATCCCATTCGATAATTGGATATCAGATTCTGTAGAATGTGGTAATATTAAATAAATAAATAAATAAATAAAAGTGCCCAAAAATGGACATCCTGTACAGTGTACAGCAGGAAAATTTAGTAAAATTTGACTAACTTTTTGAATCCTTTTTAAGATTTCCACGAAAATTTTATAGTCATTATAGAAATTACCATTTAAACAATTTGATAATCAAAATAAGTGGAATTACGCAACTACCAAAAAACACAAATAGTAACGAAAAATATAAACTTGATTTCAAAAAGTAACGAATGAAATATCGAAATATGTTAAAACATACACGTCTTTATTTTATCATACGATACTTAGACAAATGTATTATAATATACATTGCTGTCGACCTAGACATGCCCATGGGGCATACAAATTCAGCCTTTAGTTGTCTATTTTTAAAGAAAAGAAAAACATTATTTTCCAACTGCCATAGCAAAATGTTGGTTAAAAAAAAAAATTAAACATTTAGAATGTCTAAAAAAAAAATTTTTGTCAACTTAAAAAATGACCAACTGGTAGAGATTGATGTTGGCGAAATTTAAAGTTTTTCTACTCGAACAGAAATATCGTCAAAAAAATATATGTGTGTTGTTTACAAACTTTTAGAAAGAAAAAAGAAATGAGTTTCAAGCATAACTTTTATTGAAAAATATAGATACCAATAAAGTTTATAGAAGCTTCTATAATAATTTCTTTATATTAATGATAGATAGATTCATATGTGCCCTGAATTTATATGTGTATAAAGTTTGCACTTATAATTAGAAAAATGTTGTCAATGTGAATATAATAATGAAATGTAGTTTTCCGGTGATTAACCTCGAGTATAATTTTTTGTAAAATTATAAATTGCTTGACTTTCACAAGTTTTGCCACAAGATAATTAAAACATATTGCAACAAATAACTATTATTAGGTATAGTTCCAGAAGATTTTAAAATCCTTTGAAGAATAGAAAATATAAACTTTATTTTAGGTCATTATTTAGGAAAAAACGAAAATCCAAAACGGGATTTTATTTAAATTTCATAATTTAACATTATACTACAGTGCTTGCATATGGATGAAGTTGACAAGACTAAAATAAACTTTGGTATCAATTTTACTAAAATAAGTCCTAATAAAAAGTTGTACTTGTAGAAAAAATAAAGTTACACCAATTTTTTTTTAAATATCTATATTTTTTATAATATTTTAATAACCATTAGTACTAATTAAATAATAGGATTAAAAATGGAAAAAAAACTTCAAAAAAGCTACATTTTTAATCCGAAACACCTAAATTTTATAATCATTTCTTATTTAGCATTAAAAATATCAGTTAGTTTGTATAAGGGTGTCTATTAAAAAAATTTTTAGTTTTCGAAATATTGCCAATTTAACATAAGTAGGAAGACAAAAATCACAAAGTCATGGTCTTTTGTCTTCCTACTTATGTTGTTACTTTGGTCTCTTTGAGAAAATGGAGGATTTTTTCGAATATTGCCAATTTAATATTTTTATATAGCGGTAAGGTAAAGAAATCTATAAAGCTTTCACTTCAAATCGATAAACAAAAATATTAAATTGGCAACATTTCGAAAACTATTCACATTAGCATATTTTTCTATATATTATAGATATAAGCTGTTTCAATTGGGCACCCTGCATATTATGATAAAATGTATAGCTGTTATAGGCTTCCTTGCCTAACCAATGAGAACATGAGGATTCGAAAGCTTTTTTAGCATTACCAAATTGAGGTTAAAGCTTGTCGCGCACTTATGCGAAGCGGGGCGCGGCGAAATATAACGATAGGGAATTAATCATTGTACGACATGCGATAAATTCAAAACATCGATTTTCGGCGCGCTTCGCCGCTAATCAGTGCGTTTGAAGCTTAAGAAATCCTGTGTTTTTATGTGTTCCATGTTCGAAGGCAAAACTCAGAAACAAGATAGGTAAAGGTATCGGTTCGATGTGACCAACAATTCCTCTCAAGACTAGTCCGGAAAAAGCTAATGCAAACTCTTTCGTAAAATCTGCTCAAACTTCGCGGCGCTTTTGGATGTGCAAAGACCAAATCTTTGGGTCTCTTTGACTTCAATTCGTCTCGTCAGTAAGGAAAAAACTTTGAGAAGATATAGACAAATAGATTGTGGAATTCAAAATTCTACGAAAGTTAATAAAACGTGTAAACATCATTCAATGTGGTTATGAAAACCGCGCAATTGTTCAAATACTCAAAAGCTAAGGTTGTGCCAGGCTTGACTTCTGCAGAGGATTTCACAACTATTTTAAGCGATGTTCACACACGTTTTTCAAATGTGTAACACTCATTTTTTTCAAATCAGATATTAGCCAGTTTTTGCTAGCCAGAAAAAAAACCGCTAACCGATATTTCAAAGGCAAATTTATCTGAAATTACAAAAACATATTGAGCGGCAAGTATCATTCTTTCTAACGAAGCAAAATTCGGATTTCCGGAGTCAGCGGTTGCCGCGATTATAGCGGTTGGGATTCAGGATGTAAATAAATTAGGAAAACATGAAAAAGTCACATTGGATAGGATCAAAAGTTTTTGGCTGGACCGGTTGGATGTAATTTTATATTCTATAGACAATATTGATAAATCACGCAATCGCTGCTCAATTGTCGTAGATCTTATATAATTTTTTACCATTTTTAGTTTACTAATAGATCGTTCCAAATAAGAGACCACCGTTACAGGAAGAGTAAAAAATAAGATAAAAACTTTGTAAACTTTACAAAAGTCTGTTTCTGTATATATACATGCGTAATTTTTAATAATAAATTGAAATAGCCTTGTAAAATTTTTTCTTTTGAGCTTTTGGTTAAATATTGAGGTTCCAAAAAATCAAACGCCTGCTTTGCAGCGATCATGGCAGAAATCTGGTTGCAAATTATGTCAATAACAAATTAATAAATATTAACCTTAAAATATTCTTCTCTGTTTTCAAAACGATGGTCAAAAGAAAGTTGAACAAAGTTATTTTACTTTTGGTTGAGGTTTCTGTTTTTATCATTTAGCTTTGTGGGGGGGGGGGGGGGGGGGGGGGAACTGCCCGGTCATATATCGGCCTCTGTACAGGTATGTCGGAGGTACAGAAGAAAATAAAGGGTAAGTTTAGGTTTCCTGAAATCACATGTTTATCCAATTAGCCAAATGCTTTAGCAAAAAAGGAAATCGACCATTTGCTTAAGAGTGTCTTTATTACTCATATATAAAGCCTTATGGGCATAAAAATCAGTATTTTGACATTTCTTTCCAAAATTAAAAAATAAGTCTGGGCTTGGAAATAAAGACGTTTTTCTTATGTGCAAAGGGTGGTACAACTAAACAAAAGATTAATTATGATGGCTAAATTTTACATTTCTGAATAAAAATAGAGTTTTTATGTCCTGAATACACAACTATAAGTGGCAATCCCAAATATTTTAAATTACCTATTGAAATATAAGCATAAGGAGGCATTTACCTTTAATTTGTTTTCCCAAGTTATCACACGGAGCTCTATCTAAAGCGCACATCAACTGTCTCTCTATGTAACCGTTATTACCGTTAAATCCTTGGCACAAAACTATTCCGAGAAGGGCGAAGAACCCACAAAGGTACAACAAACTTTTTGTCACAAGGGCCATTTTTTAGATTTTTAGTTCGTATTTGGGCATAGATTAACTTTAGACTGACTGAGGGTTCTACATTCTAAAGAAACGCTTTTATTCGAGAAGTAAGAAACATACACCTTTCACGCCTTTGGAACAGGTAGTTAATAGTCCGGGAGATCAACGTATAATATTGCATGAAACGAAACATACAGGACAAACGACTAATAAAAGTTGTGATGTTTATATGGTATGGTTTTTTAAACTATATTTTTTTAAAGTACTTGTAGTAATGTTTACAGCCGTATCCAGGTTTTTGCTGAGAGGGGGACTAAAAAAACAAGTGACCCCAAGAAAAGAACGTATCCTGGCATTAAAGATCTTCCTACTCTCAAAAGTCAAAGACGGTTCAAAGGTGGACGTTGGTGTGGGAGCCGAGGTCTTTTCGGAAAGTCTACAAACATAGAAGTCGTATAGACTACCCAACTATTGCAGTATTTTTCAAGCAGAAGTATTGGCAGTAGAGTAGGCGGTCAATATCCTGCAAGAACACTTTGGCCTGGGAGTAGCCTCGTCAATCACCATCTGCAGTGATAGTCAGGCAGCGATTAAGGCAATCGGTTCCAGCAACGTCAAATCAAAGCTCGTAAAGCGATGCCGCAACAATCTATGCACACTTGGCAACCAACATCGGGTTACTCTGTGCTGAGTTTATGGACACTCCAAAATAGATGGCCACGAGGCTGCCGATGCACTCGCGAGAAAGGGTGTAGAATGCCAGCTGATCTAGCACACAATACGGTGAACAGACCACTGGGATTAGTCCAAGCAGCTTGCATAAAACAGATGCAAATAGTTAACAACCTGTAGTAGTAGTACATCCAGGCAACTGTGCCCCACATTTGATAAAAAGAGAACCGCAGAGCTATCGAGACACAATCGGAAAGACGTGAGAAATATTACTGCGGTGGTTACCGGACAATTGCCTCTTCGGTAGACATGACGAACGTATGCAAATATCTACTAACGGCTTCTGCTAAAGTTGCAGAGATGAGAAAAAAGAAGAAAGTATCCAACATTTTCTCTGTTAATGCCCTGGCCTCGCAAGAAGAAGGTTTACTGCTCTGGGTGAAACAATTTTCAATAGCGTGGAGGAACTAAGCAGCTAAAAACTTGGTCGACTGAGCAGGTTTCTGGATAGTAGTGGCTGGTTTGAATGAGTTGGTAAAATCCTTCTGCGGTCTAAGCCGCACTAATTATCAGGGATCTGATAAGGTTGGGTTCTACGGAACAGGTGTGCTATCACAACGGATCTAAGAGGACTATGTAAGACTATTTGGTCACAACCAAAAGTCTACCATTCTAACCTAACCTACTCTCAAAAGTGACTTCTAAAAAAAATATTGACCCTTCATACGCCCTACAACTTTCAATGCTTAAAATAAACACATTTAAACAACATTTAGTACCTCATGGGAGTGTGGCAATTGCAACTGCTGCAAGAAATTGCCACTTTTAATTTACGAATTCCTTTGGCAATAAAACAGCTCGAGCGAAGACCGCAGACTGATGACCTCCCTCTAATCGAAAAATGAATGTGATTTAGAACTCAATATTTATCACTGGTGACATACGAATCTGAACAACAAGGATAGAGTTTTAAACTCCAATCCGGATTTTCGTACATTTTCTTGCATAGAAGCACTTTTACGCCACGAAGAAGTAGATAGTTCTGATCCTACTGTAAACAAGTCATCTCTTCGTCACCACCCGCTATACAAACATGCCCCCGTTACATCTGCAGATGCATGGTGAACGTACTTCTTCTATGTACAAATGGAAAGAAGGTAGACGACATAGATATACCCCGGAACAATTTCAACAGATTTTAATTGTATGTTTTTACTATGCCACGGCTGCAGTTTGTGTGAGACATTTTTAGTGGTGTGTTTTTGTTTCAATATACAGGGTGTCCCATAACCTATAGGCCGTAATGTAACTGAAGATACTAGACATCAAACTAAGCCGATTATGTCATATACGTTTTTTTTATAATTAAAATATTAATATAATTATGTACTGTGTTTTTTTATGCTTTGGGATGTTTAAAGGGAAATATCTCGAAACCCGTTAAAGATATTAAGATCAATCAAGTACACCTTTTTAACTCAGAAAATACCCTTCTTTAAGAAACTATAATTGAAAAACACTTAATATCACAGGTATGAAAAAAAATTGTAGGTATATGAAGCCCAGTGTATGCAACTAGCGCCCTCTAGTTTGTAACTTAAAAATTTCTACAAATTCTTATTTCTTGCTCCTAAAAACATAATATTGCCAACTTTCAATTCGATTCATTAAACCGTTTTAAAATTATCGCTTTTTATCGAGAATAAACCTTTAATTTCAACACCCTGTATCTCTAGAACAAGTCACAATCCGAAAAACTTATATGACTTAATCGGCTTAGTTTGATGTCTAGTATCTCCAGTTACTCTACGGTCCATAAGTTATGGGACACCCTGTATATTGACCCTACACAATTACATGTGCATTTAGTGTTAATGTATCTCCTTCAGTACACTACATAAAATCTTAAGGTATGATACTCTTATTATTATTAAATAAAAAATTTAATTGTTCGCCCCTATGAACGACTCTGTCATTAACGTCATGACGCTCAGATCCACGATTCCCATTGATAACTAAACAAGAATGTTTTTTTGATTAAAAACTTTCTTGGGCTATTACTGCCTCCGAATTCTTGTATTCCCATAAACAAAACGACACTAAGCTTGGCCTTTCTGGTTTTTTAATTTATTCTATTAATTTAACAGTAAAAAAATGGAACAAAGTATATCAAGGCAACAATAATTTAGCGCTTTTTAAAAATATAGAATCTTGGCTTGCAGGTTTTTTCGGTGGGACACTAGAAACTCGAATTTAACATTAGCCAGTTTTTGTGAACCAATATAACCTCGCTATTCGAATTTTTAAACCCTAATATCTCGGCATTCACTTACTTATGAAACCTGAATTTCGGTTCGATAGCAAGAATGATATTTACCACTAAATTTGAAATAGCTTTTTACCAAACAGTTTGTGTAGTATCAGAGAAATTCCCGTTTGAAATATGGTTTAGGGGAATTTTGGCTGGCAAAAACTGTCCATTTTTACAATAATAATTTGGACATGGACATTTGCTGTTTCCTTTTCACTTAAGTGACACGAAAAGTATGGCATTCTAGTTAACTGTACAGCCAAATTTTATATTCTTACTGTTCAGTACTGCACAGCGTTGCGACCATTAAAAATAAAATTTCAAATATTTAAAAAAAATTTCCACGAATGCACGCAATACTGAAAAAGTATTTTTTGAGCAGATCACAACCACAAGTGGGGTGAAGGTGAAGAATTTTCTACGAATATAACATTGTGGTAAAAATGTCTCTTTCTCCTTTGGAGATAGCGCCGACCTATCATTCCTCTGTGCTTTGTTCTCACGAATCCGGAAATTTTCCATTACGTGACAACATTGTTATAAAAATTACATTTCTCTGGCATTCTTATAAAGTACTGACCAATCACATTTTCTTTTATTTACTGAGGCTGCGCCTCACGACAGTAAATTATATAATTTATAAGTATTATATGGTACAATATGTTATTAATTTGTTCAATATAACACAGTATATACGCATCTATAATAGATTTATCAATAATGCAACCTGCTGAAAGTTCATACAAAATTAATTTTTTTAGAATTATTATTAATTTCGTTTTACCCTAATTTCTAATATAAGTATCTGGAGATGCGACATACCATCTAGCTTTGGATCCAATGGTCGTAAGTTCAAACCCAGCAGCCTGCAAACTTTTTGTAACATTTTTTAGCATAAGGTTCGGAAATTTTGTCGTAGAAAAAATATATCGGTTGGCCACTCCTCACTATTCTACTTGGTCTAGCAGCAACAATGCAATTAGACAGGTATAGAAGAGACTATCGAGCATTTATTTTTATTGATAAAGCCGCATAAAACAAAAAACCAAAAATATTTTCGTTCAAATATCTACACCTGCTAACTCGGCGTCATTATGTGTGGGTCATAGGGAGCGAGCCATCGACAAAAAAATATTAAATATATGGATAATTTGGATAACCCTCTGGATAGAGAAATGTTTACACATGCGCATGAAAAAATATATTTCAAAGAGTTTTTTGGCTTTTCGATCAGTAAAACACATTGAGATAGATGTTTATTCTATCTCCATGGTAAAACAGAATTTATTTTAAAATAGTCCACTTTTGAGCCATAGAAGCCGGCTAAGCTAGGGTGTGTGCGTGTGTGTGATGGCGGCAACCCTAATAAATGAATTTTCGATGGTCCTTTCTATACTAACATGACTGCATTCAGCTTGCCTTGGAAGTTGTTGCCTTAAAATTCGGTCAATTCGATGGATAAATAAGTAGGTGTTATAAAGATTTTTAACAATAATTAACTAACAAGCAGCTTTGACTGTTGTGGCATTAATAACATTATTTTCTCAAAATCCAAGTTGTCTGACTAGTAAATCAAGAATCAAGCTCACCGTGCCACCTAGGTTGTAGGAAAACTATTTCTGCCAATGTCATTTATGACACAGTCAAAGTGACTGGTTAGTTAATTATTATTAAACATCTTCATGCAACCCGACATTATAATATGGATATATTGATATGTTATCAATATGGTTTTATTTTTAACTTGAAACCCCGAACCCAAAAAAAAACTGGTTAGAAAATACGAGCCTCCGCCGAACATATTTTCTGGCTATGCCACTAGTCATTAATTATTTTATTTGTCAGTCGAGCTGCCGATTACAATGTTTTCATAACTTAGATAAAAAGAATGTTGCTATGACGTGGGTATAACGTTTTTGCAAATATTTATTAGAGGAATTTCATTTCTTTTTGCTCTATGCGGTTGGGTCAAAATTATATTTTAGTGAAAAGACCCATCACCTACTTTACAATTGTATTTCTTGATTTTATACTAGCGAACGGTTGTCACCTCCATCTTGGAAACTTTAGCGCTCCTACACTATAAAGTAAATTATTTTTAAGGTACCACAATTTAAGCATTGTTAGTTGATTAAAGCGTTAGACAATATCTTTTTGTACCACTTATTGTGTGCAACAATCGTTGTACCTATACCTAAGTACCCGAAAGCAAGATTTGTCACGCAAAAAGATTCTTAATAAATTTTGAAATCGATTCTATTATTGCTTGTAGTGCAAAAAATATGATAGATCAAGGTACCGGAATATAAAAAAAGTTCATTGAACAACAATAACAGTGATAACTGGACATCGAACGTGTCACATTGCCAAGCCAGATCACTGATAAGCACCCAGAATCGGAAACAAGGATGACCTCACATTTCATTTTAAGTGAAGCAAGGAATGTTAACATCAAATTTAATGACAGGCTAGCCATGGTACCATCACAAACCCGATGGACGTACCTATCGGTAAACGATTCGTTTATTGGTAGCTATCCACGGCATCGAGCGTCCGGGGTTTGCACGCTGTGCACCCCTTCGTCTATTACCCGCTGTCCCCTCACCTTGTCAGTGGGGAATGGCAGTTTACGGAGGTTTTAGACTCACTGCTAACAACGGTATGCCCTGTCTTCTTCCGTTAACATCTCAATCCTTTCGTTGTTTCGTCCTACTGGGACTCATCAGAGACGCGCGACCATCCTGAGGCCGCGGCCCGCAAAGGGTCTGCGCCTATGGATGGTAAATCGTCTGACAACTGGCGTTATTCATCATCGTCATGGAAGGTATCAGTCTCCACACTCACGGACCTCCCTTCAAGGATCCGGACTGGGTCGGCTTTTGGTGAGCTTAGTTAAAGCCAATAGTTGGTCTCGAAAGAGAACTCAGTTTGTTCGTTCAGCGGCAGCCTAGCTCGACTGTCGCAAGGACAGAAAACGGTGAGCCAGGTAAAGGACCTATGGAACTCTGGGCAAGGACTACAAAGATTGTAGTGTTGCACGATCGAGAGTGCAGGGGTGATTCCCCTCTCGGCACCAGACAACCGCCGCTTGCTCCTTGGCAACAGACGACTTTGTGACATGAGCTCCACACCCCCAGCCATAAACGAACATCCGGGTTCCCAAGTCCCGGACCCCCCCGGGGGATGCGTGAGGGTGGACTGGAAACAACCAAGACGACAGGCATGTGATTGACGTAACGAACGATACTTGGGAACCCGGATGTTCGTTTATGGCTGGGGGTGTGGAGCTCATGTCACAAAGTCGTCTGTTGCCAAGGAGCAACCGGCGGTTGTCTGGTGCCGAGAGGGGAATCACCCCTGCACTCTCGATCGTGCAACACTACAATCTTTGTAGTCCTTGCCCAGAGTTCCATAGGTCCTTTACCTGGCTCACCGTTTTCTGTCCTTGCGACAGTCGAGCTAGGCTGCCGCTGAACGAACAAACTGAGTTCTCTTTCGAGACCAACTATTGGCTTTAACTAAGCTCACCAAAAGCCGACCCAGTCCGGATCCTTGAAGGGAGGTCCGTGAGTGTGGAGACTGATACCTTCCATGACGATGATGAATAACGCCAGTTGTCAGACGATTTACCATCCATAGGCGCAGACCCTTTGCGGGCCGCGGCCTCAGGATGGTCGCGCGTCTCTGATGAGTCCCAGTAGGACGAAACAACGAAAGGATTGAGATGTTAACGGAAGAAGACAGGGCATACCGTTGTTAGCAGTGAGTCTAAAACCTCCGTAAACTGCCATTCCCCACTGACAAGGTGAGGGGACAGCGGGTAATAGACGAAGGGGTGCACAGCGTGCAAACCCCGGACGCTCGATGCCGTGGATAGCTACCAATAAACGAATCGTTTACCGATAGGTACGTCCATCGGGTTTGTGATGGTACCATGGCTAGCCTGTCATTAAATTTGATGTTAACATTCCTTGCCTTACTTAAAATGAAATGTGAGGTAATCCTTGTTTCCGATTCTGGGTGCTTATCAGTGATCTGGCTTGGCAATGTGACACGTTCGATGTCCAGTTATCATATTGATCCTCTAGACTCCTTAGCTCATTGTTGTCGGTGATTCATTCGACACATGAGAGGTAGGCAGCTTGGCTGCTCCTGAGTTCTAGTTAAGGCTGATTAAGCCTTCTCATTTGATCAAACAATAACAGTACCGTAGAAGATAAAACTTATTGAAGACTATGTTCTGCCAGCAACAAATAATGTACTTTTTCACAAAGCAAAAAATATGATAAGTACTTAACTTTTGGCACTTACAGTATTTTACAAAAATCTGTGACTTTATAGAATTTTACAGTATTATCATTCAAAAATGTTACTTTAGTCATTTTAAGATTGATATCATTCAGCAGGACTGTAAGTAATACTGATGGTGTAGGGTTCGCCCTATAATAAGTAGAGATTTGAGTAAAGTTGTTTAGTATACGAACGATACTTTTTTTTTTTAAAGGGCCCTAAGTACAGGTCGGTGCATACTTTTATTATTGAATTAAACCATAAGTCATGAAATAGCCTTTGTCAATATGTTTGTATTTACTGGACAATGTGTCAATTAAAGTTTTTAGGTTATTGCACCAATGATCTTTAAGCTAAATCATTGGGTAAATTCAGGCGGTCCCAGCGGCTGAACTGGTTAGTAAGAAGCCCAGCTGAAGGTACCGCTGTTTAGAAAGCAGCTGAGTGTTTTGATCAGCTTATAAAGTTCCTGCTTTTGACATTAATGATATTTAAAAATTGGATTATTATATTAAATTTGAAACAGTCATCAATTAACAAACCTTTACTAAACTTTAATGACCGCTGTCAATCCGTCACGCATTCAGCGAAAATGAAGACGCTTTATAAACAGCGGTCACAACTGCTGAGTGCAAAACTAATAAGCGGCTGATACACACTGGGTACATTTCGGCGGTCCCAGCCGCTTAGTTTTGCACTCAGCAGTTGTTACTGACTGATTGATAGCGAATTTTAAGTCAAATAAAGTTCACTAAAGGTTATGTTTGATGATTGATGACTGTTTCAGCTTTAGTTATAACCCAATTTTTAAATGTCATTAATATCAAAACTACGCTGAGCAAAATACACTTAGCTGCTGTCCGACCAGCAGTACATTCAGCAGGGCTTCTTACTAAGCAGTAATAAACTATTGCTTTTAGTTATATTAAGTTTTATATCGCACAATAATTTCTCTAATTATATACCAATATCACATAGGAGTAAGTTGGGTTCGAAGTCACATATAATATTTTAAGTTTCTGAATTAGATAGCCTTAATATGAAGGTTGGAGACAATTATGTTTCTTGAATGGTAGAAGAATTTTGGACTTACATTGTCTTTTTGTCTTTAGTTGTTTTACATAACAACGTTTCAACTGGCAAGTATCTCTAGTCGTCTTTAGATAAATACCAAATAAGCACAGTAACTATAGCTCTATTTATACTAGCCAAATGCACTGGAGCATAACTGAGATGGGTGTAGTCACGCGTTCAGCTTGACAGACACTTTAAGTAGCCACCTGACTAAGACAAAACCAATAAGTCAAAAAACTTTGTTTGTCTACCAGATCCCTGTAAATGTGGCCGATCTTACATTGGTAGGACTCTAAGGCCACTTGAAACTAGGATCAAGGAACACATAAACAACACGCTTAAAGGAGAAATCGAAAAATCATGTGCAGCTGACCATGCCTGGACTCACGGTCATCACATCAAATGGACAAAAGCTCAAATCCTGCATAAAGAATCACACTGGAAGAAGAGGAAGTTCAAGGAAGCTGCTACCATAGTACACCAGAACCCAGAGTGCTTTAGTAAGCCCTCATTCGATATAAGAAATATCTGGAAACCTTTGTTATGTAGATGTAAATTTAAAATACCGCACACGAACTGAACTCATGACTACACCCATCTCAGTTATGCTCCAATGCATCTAGCTAGTATAGTTATTAGAGTTGTAGTTACTTTACTTATTTAGTATTCATCTGAAGACGACTGGAAATACTTACAAGTTGAATCGTTGTGATGTAAAACAAATAAAGACAATGTAAGTCCAAAACTCTTAAATCATTCTAGATAGCCTTAGTTAGAGAAAGGGTCACATATTAATTATAAACGACGCAAGCACTATATAGGCTGCAACGAAACAGGTACGTCAGGTACTAAAAAATCCATAAATCATCAAGTAGTCCTTACAGCTTTCTCTGAAACAAAATCACCACAAGCAGTATAGCCACAAATAGTACATTGTATACCTAGTAGGAAAAGCTGAACATTCCCAGACGACCGTAAAGATTGTATGTCGAGGCGCAAGCCGATACTAACAATACGGAGTCCGGGAATGTGGCTTTTTCTATGAGGTATACATACCATTTTCCCGTAAATCGATAATTTTTAAAGGATATAACTTATTACAATCAACTTGTTAAAATTTTTAAATAAATATTATTAACTTTGTTCACAAATAAAGGATGCCATTAAATATTTATGTTGTAACTATGGAAACACAGTAATATTGAATTGTCAAGTTTAACACATTTTAGTTTACAAGTAGCCGTACAGAAATAATATTTGCTTACAGTACAATAATAAATATTTCCTAATTATATTCGGTTGCCTAGCAACGACTAAGTGTAAGGAAATATTGATTTTTCTTTCAGAAATGTTATCAAAAATATTTCCGATCGATTTTCGGAAAATGAAATTTGTCGGATTTTTTGTTAATGTTTGGAATCTGTCCAATCTCAGAAAAAGGATATAAGTACATATATTCTCCATTAATTGTTTTGAAAAATATGGCTGCTAGTCGCCATGATTCCAATATTAGTGGGGCCTACCCCCGTGGGCCTACCCAGCCTATTGGGAAAACAGGCCCTCTGGTCTGAGAAAAATTTAGAAATTTTTGTCGAATGCTTTTAAAGCCTAATCCATAATCTAAAATTTCAACAGACAGATTGTCGAAAATGAGAAACATGCTTTTTTGTGATCTAGGGACCCTAAAACATCGATATATTTCAGAAAAAATTTCATGATTACAATATTTTCCTTTGCAATTAAATTTAAAAAAATAGTATGGACATCTTGTATTGTATATCGTTTAGAGGTCTTTACCACTGGCGAGAAATGTTTGTATTTCCAAATAAATACTGAATGGTATTAAAATACCCCAACGCCATTGGTCGAAAGAAATTGATCGCGCTCCCAGTATATTCTATGAATTACTACATCAATATTTAACTTTACCTCGATTTCACGTTGTTCAATGCATTCAATGCAAGTTGATATTCCGCAAACTAATTTGATTGTACAGTAGTTCAATACATTTCAAGTTGTGCTGTAAATGATACACGGCTTATTAATTGTGCTGGCAGAAAAAGTGAAAACGGCAAAATTGATTTTTATACGAGAATTTTCAGAAGCATGTCGGTGTCACCTTCAAGCAGAGATGGAAATGTAAGTTTTTGTTGAAAAATATTTTTAGAATATGTAAGTGTAAGTTAATGAACAAAATATGTTTTATGCATGCATGAATTCTATACAATATTGTTTCTATAATTCTAATAAATGATACTTCTCCAATGAAGGGTATGGATGGGGGGGGGGGGGGGGGGCTAAACCGTATTGCAAAATTAAGGACAATTATTTAAAACCATTCGATTCTGGTGTATCGAAAGGTAAATTTCGTATCTATTTATTTAAAACGCAAAGCTTCTTCTTTCTAGCTACTTCCTTGTAGATTGATAATTATTTTTTTCAAAAAAAAACGACGCATCTTCTGATTCACTAAACATTTTCTGTCTAAAGTCTTGAAGTAAAAAAATATCGCGTTGTATATTTTTTATATTTTTCTTGACAGCTTGGCGAGTGACCTGTGTTAGACGCGATTAAAAAGTGTTTTTTAGAATGTTAAGCTTGTCACGTACTTACTTATGCGAAGCGCGGCGCGGCGAAATATAAGAATAGGGATTTTAGCATTGAGATCGACGCGCCTTGCTTCATTTGTCTCTCGGGTGGGACCGGCTAGTTGTTATAAATTACGGCGGGCGTAAAGAATAAAAATGTTTTCGCTAATTTTAAGTAAAGTTTCTACCTGCAATGTTATTTTAATAGTAAGTATAATTTTTTCTATTGTGAAGATTTTGCCTACTTACTTACTTGCTTTTATATCTGCTATTAGTATAATATTTCTGTCAGTGATCCATCCTATACCAAAAACAGTTACGATTAAGTGGCACCATAAAATTTACTATTATTTTTTATTGTAATTTATAAGGTATGCCGCTTTAACTTATAGTGGGCTGACTTCAGAAAAACATTAACTAAATTTTAAAAAATTTAAATTTGGATTTACAATTATTGATTGGTATCTTTTACAATCTCTATTTTTAAGTTTTGATAGAGGCCAAACATTTTCTTTTTTAATAAGCTGTTAAATTGTGATTTTTACAGTTAATATTTTTGTTAAGTCCATGACGTAATTACTATTTGCTCCGTTTAGAAATTTTACAGGCCTGCCGTCATGAAAATAAGACAAATTCCTAGAGAAAAGACATAGGTACACCATCTAATGCACAACAAAAAAAGGTTATAATAAATATAGAAAGTTTTTTAGCGGCAAGCGGACAGAGTACTGCGTCTACCTTTTGCATTAAAGTACACGGGGACGCCAAAGGTAATGGGTTCCTATGGGTACTTATACGGACGCTAAACGCTCTACTTTAATGTTATAATAAATATTTTTAGCAAAGCTATAGGTATTTGATTTGTCACCTAAAAATATGATTCAATTTTGATTTTGTTTAAGAAAAATATGACAAATGTCGACGTCACTAACTATTTTTAAATTTAAAAAAAAATACACCAAGGTCTTTACATTTTTTGCTTCTTGCTTGCGAAACCATAAAATTTACATTTAGTTCTCATTAGATTTTGGCGTTTAGTAAGTAATCCATTATTTTGAATTCGAATATTGTGTCTTTGAATTTAAAATTATATATAAAATACCTACGATTACTGTCTGATATAAGGAGATGCTATTATTTTAAAATTTACTTTTTATAATAGTTCATTGCCTACTATTATCTTGGTTATGTCAATTCCAAGGCCTCTAAGAGAAGGTCCCTGAGAAAATTCTTAATTATTACATTTCCAAATAAGAGGATCGTGGATAGGACCGCGAGTATTTATTGAGTGGCCGCCCAAATCTCCGGATATTACACCTTTAGATTATAATTTATGAAGCGATTTAAATAGAAGGGTATATGTCACCAGACCTAGAAATCTGGAAGGGTTGAATGCAACGATTCGGGCAGAGATATGTTTAATCACACCAGAAGATGTAAAAAAAATTTAGGGACAAATTTATTTTTCGATAAGCTTTCCAAAAAGGTGCTAGAAGTGGAATCCTCTAATTTAAAAAAAAAGTTCGCTCGGGCTGCGCCCCCTACTTGGAGTCCCAATTTTTTTTACATGACAAAAGCGAGTTCCATTAAAAATCGTTGAGGACGTAATTTTGGAATTTAGATAATTTTTATTCCCAGAGTCTCTATAAGCAGCGTTCCATTTAATATCCCCATACTGTATTTACTCCAAATATTATCTACAGGATTGATGGTAGTTAAATCTTTAATTTTACTTTCGGAAAAAAAATATCGTTAGAAAACAGAATTTCTATGCTCCGAAAGCATGTAAATGGTACCCTTAATGTCAGTGAACTGTACATAAATGCGGCCAAAGGATTGACAAATAATTTCAAAATATTTTAAAAACATGGAAATACATCTAAATTTTTATCGATCAAACATATTTATCAATATTTTATATTTTTATCATTGTTTCGACACGAGAACTTTTTAAAATTACCACAAATTTAATGACTAATCGCGTGACAGGCGATTTTGTCACTGATGATCATCGTGTTCCTTTGTTCTTCATGGTGCAATTTGTTCAACCTTTATTTTACAGAAATAGGGTCGTAATTAGAGATTTTGTAACATCATATCCTTCCTTTAACATCAAAACAAAGAATCTCCACAATTATTTCAACAAGCAAACTTAATAAATATTCTTTATATCTACAGTGTGTCCACGGATAGAGTTTGGAAGATCAAAAACCTTTTTATTATTAGGTATAGAAAAAAAAATAATTCTTTATAAAAACGTCTGCTTTTTGAATATCAGATTTACTATACAGGGTTCGTCAGACATTTTTTGGATTTCGTTTAAAATAAATGTATGTAAAAACAAAGAGCTATTGTGGCCTTCTTACTTAAAATATGATTTTATATCTGGCTGAATAGCGATTTTGTTGTAAGAAAACTATTTTTCTTAGTCTGCTTTTGAAGTATTTTTTATTAATACATATTTCTTTAATTTATTCAGTCATAAATTATAAAAAATTAAAAATGTTTCTTCTGTCCAACCCTGTATAGTTATAGCAAATCTGATATTCGAAATTATAGTTTTAGAACAAGCCAAATTGATTCGATAAATCAAGGAATTGAAAATTAGATTTGAAAAAAAAATCCAAAAAAATAAGAATATTGTTTTTGACAAACCCTGTAGTTTCAGCACAAGCAGACGTTTTTATAAAGAATGACCTTTTTTTCTATACCTACTAATAAAAAAGTTTTTCCTCTTCCAAACTCTATCCGTGGACACACTGTATATTCTAATTATTATCAAAGGATCTTATCAAAATTATGCCAAATTAATTACTACACTGGAAAACGAAGAAAAAAATATCCTCATGAATATTTATTTGATTCATATTTATTTCAATTAAATAATATTTATCAAATAAAGATTTTCCATTCATTTCGTCAGATCCATCCCCAAACGCTTTTCACCGTATCATGGCTAGAGCTAGGATCCGTTGAAAGAAAGGAAAAACTCAAAAGCAGTATTTGGTGCAACACACCTGCAAGCCATTGAGCGACATCTGTGTCGTCGTTAGACACTCTTGAGCATACCAGCAACTCGAACAAACTTATAGAAATAAGCAAAATGTTAAGATGGTTTTACAGTTTAACATGTTAAACCGGAAGTTGTAACTTTTAGATAGAGAATAAAAAATTAAGACAAGGAGGTGAAAATAATTTTTATCTATGATGCGCTTTCCACTGGTACAGTCTGTCAAAGTTTGAAAATGCCTTATTTTAAACGGCAAATTTTTTTAAAAAATATTAAGAAGTTAAGTAGTTTAGATGGTACATGGAATCCTGCGTTGAGAGTGGGTCACCATTACAGCATTTTTAAAATAAGTTAACACAGTTCTAGGAACAAAATATAATATTTAACTAGCAATAAAGTACTTTTATATTAGGTGCAAGTGCAAGTAAATGGTTGCTTTAAATGGGAAAAATGACGTCAGCTGAATAAAAAGTCACCAAAGCGCATGCTTTTAGGCAATTTCACATCAGAATGCACTTAATGTAAAAAAATTTCACATTAACCGAAATTTTTGACACAAAAACGGATTCACTGTAATGACATGACAGTTTAAAAAAGTCTAACCTAAATTATAAATGAAAAGAACAGTTATTTTAAACAAAAATACATCAAAAATTCCACAATAATTCGGATGTAAACAGTGGCGTGCATATACAATATAGGCAAAAGAGCATTGCCTACCATGGGAACAATAAAACAGATACAATTTTTTTTTGTATTTTAGTTTTTATCTGTGTAATCCAACTTTGGAAATTTATCTCTACATTAATATAATAAATAATATAGGCCTGAAAACTTAATCCTATATCATTTACACCAACGCATTCTTTGGTTATTATATCGTAAAGATCTCGCTGTACATTAGCGTCTAATGCAAAAACAAAAGCACTGCTTTTGTACGAGTGGAAGCAAGCGAGAGAGCCGGTAGGTAGTACGGTAGAAAGACATGTAACAAATAAGCACGCGTTTGATAAGTGCATTGGTGACAATCTTCAAGTTTTACCGTAGTTTGGAGAATACTTCGCTTTCTCAATATAAAATATAAAACACGCATTCATAATATTTAATAATCAGTAAGCTTATCATCATATTTTACATAATAAGTGACTTCATTTTTGGTAACATTGGTTTAATCGGGGGGATGATAGATTTTTAATTTATAATTAGTGTTCGCGCCCTTTTGCTAGACTTCACGCCGTCGGGTTTCGGGAAGAAAAGAAATATGGAGGCGTTAATTGTTACTATTCGGGCTCGCAGGGCGTCTGCAGAACGATCCTTTTATGGATTAAAAAGAATTCATACCTATTTACGAAACACACAGGGAGAGACATGTTTACGTGAGTTAACAATAATCTCTCTGGAGAGCGATCTTTTGCCAGATTTAAAAAGCAAAACCAATTTTTATGACTATGTTTTAAAATAAATGTAACGTAAAGATCGCCGTGTTGAACTAATTTAGAAATAATGTCGTTTTATTCTTCTTCTGCCACAGTGTTCTTTTCACAAACTTAAAAACAAGACATTTTGTGACACAATTTGAAATTTAGATGCTTAAATGCTACGAAAGGTAAGTTTTTGTTTTAAATGTAATTTTTGCCTACCCTGGTTAAAACAGCATTGCACGCCACTGGATGTAAACAAAAACACTGACATGACAAATGAAAGATCGGTAACGACGCTCACTGTAAATTTTTATCAAATCGACGTCGTTGCACCTGTTATGCAATTTTAAAATTGGTCGAATTTGTGCAGGTTTTCAATAAACTGAAAAAAATTAATGGTTTGACCTAGAAACAGTTTTATTGATTATACACTATTACTATTATACCACCGACTTTAAATGCCAATTTATCAAATCTGATAATATATAGTTAAAGAGTCCATTATTACCGGTTTTTGGGGCCAATATTATAACAAATTATTTTCAATGAAGATTTAATCATAAAATTGTTTAGTTCAACAACTCTTATATCCTTTTGTAATGTCGGATTGACATTTTTTCAACCACAATTAACTAACCAGCAAGTTTGACTGTGACCGAGACATTGACAGAAATAATTTTCTCACAATCATACTGGCCCGGTTACCTTAATTTTTAATTTACTAATCAGGCACCTTTAATTGTGAGTAAATAATGTCTGCCAATATCATGTATTTATGTGACAGTCAAACTTGGTGTTTGTTTCATACCTGTATCTATAAAAAGGAAAACATTGCATGGAGACTGCCAAGTGTTTTTTATTTGGCGATTAGTAGTACACAAAAAATCAAAAATTAATATTTTTTCTTAAAATAATGTTGATAACATTAGATAATAATATCAGTAGGTATTATTATAATTCAATTTATCTTAACTACGTACTTTTTAAAGTTTTGTTTTTAATTATTTTTGCGACGAACAAGAAACATTTTTTTTTATAATATCATGACATTTTAATCTTATGCGTTGCTTTATAAACATAGTGAATTAACTAGTTCATGAATGTGATTGAGTGGTCAATGAATCATATTGTAATTATTCTTTGTGAAGTGTAAATGTGAAGTTGTATAAGAAGAAAAAAAGATTTATAATAAAGAATAATAAAACTACTAGAGCAAAAAAGAATAAAGTAAAATATGTCGAACGGAACAAACGCTAAAAAAATAGCAGAAGCTGAAGCTCAATCGACAGATGCAGATGGCAACGTTGTCGCTGCGGTAGCAGTAGTTGCAGTTCAGGTTATGAAGGTTTGTTCAAGTCAGCTTCGTTGTGAAACTGACAATTTTTCTATCGTTACTGAAATAAAAATTTTGAAATAAACACCACTTGATTTCTCAAATGTAAAAGTTGTGTAAGAAAGAATAACTATAAAGCAATTTATTTGAAAAAAAAAACACTAATTTATACGTATATCATACAGATATCTAACAAAAAGAATTTATTCAAGATGACCAAATATTCTGTGTCGTTATAGAACCTATAGCCACTACTAGCAGCTGAGTGAGCTAAGAGCTTCAGGGACAGCAAAAGTGGCTATTTCCATCTCCCTTAACCAATATAAATTGAAATGTTTAGCAGAAAATGCAATACTTTTTGCAATGTTGGATAAGCATTATTTTTTTGTTTCAATTTTTTTATCTATTTGATATTAAAATATAATTCTTTATAAAGATCTATCCTTAGATCTATACCTATTGTTTTTAAGTGTCATTTTAACCTAATTTGTTTTCCTGGTCCTGTATTATCTTAATATAAAAATGGCTTATTAAAATAAAAATAAGAATCAAAGCATTTTATTTTATGGAAAATACTTTAGCAAAATATATTTTTAAAACCATGGATTTATCATTTAGTGGTCCACAGAGAAATAATTTTTCCAATTTTTCGCAACTAATACTTTTTAAGGCAGAGGGGAGTGCATGGAACGAAATTGTATTTCACTTACAACCCCCTGAAGGCGCCACTATAATGCAAGATAATGTAATGCATGAAATAGAGAAAAATTGTGAAAAATTTTATTTATCAAGATTAAATTGTGATTTTTAAATTAATTTAAAAAGTCGAAAATTTGCTAAAGTCGTTAAGCCATTGATAAAGTTTTAGGCATAAAATACAGTAGCATAGTCACGAAATAGGTGACAAGCACAGCAACTGTTGTAAAAACACCGCCTCAGGCGAAAGTGTTTAGCAAAATTGGCATAAACTAGAGAAATTAGGTAGGTATAATATTGTAGAAAGCTCCACCCCATTTACGCCGGTAACCAGACCGGATGAGATCGAATATCTCGTGGGGTGCGGAAGAAGGTACACACTCCCCAATCGGTAGCTCATGCAATTACGCAAGAAACCAAGGGTTGATACGCCTTGGGGGGAGTGTCGTATGACCGAGTGGTTGAAAATGAAGGCGCAAAAAATGAAAACCCGAAAATAATAATTTGTTTTTTTTCGAATATCTCCGAAAGAATTTGGAATTTTTACAATTTTCTTTTTACAAAGTATTAATCCTAACAATACGCAACTTTGCCTTAATTTAACCATCTCCGTATCTCTTACCGTTTTCAAGATCCCCTTGTATTCCCACGAATTTGTAGCACCATTTAAAGATATTTCTTAACATTTGGAACCATTTTTATGCCTTTTTCTCAACATTTCTCAACCTTAGATCTCTGTAAATAACAGGTAATTTAAATAATTTAAAAATAATAAAAGGGCGGGCATTAACAGGAGTTAAAACGTAGCGATGAAAAAAATGTTGTTAAATATTTGTTGAAAAATGTTTTTAAAAATGTTGTCAAAATATTTGAGTCTGTAATTATTAAATATTACAAAAAAAATCATTTTTAGAAAGCCTTGGATGTAAACAAATATGCAACAAAGAAAACTATAGCACAAGGTCTGCTCGATGTAGCTCTACTTACAGCCAATGCATCGCAGCTGAAATACGTTCTACAAGTTGGAGAGAAACATGAGTTTTATGCCCTAATGTTAAGTTTGATTAGCATTTCTATTGTATTACAGGTCAGTATACTTATAGAACTTATAAGGTGGAAAAAAACTTTTAACGATTATTTTAAAGATTAGATTTCAGGTTCTATAGTTTCTTGCTTTAAAAGTGTCGATTAAAATAAACAAAATTATTTGTCTAATTTGAGCAAAAATCGTATTTACAAAATAAACTTGACATTTTAAGAAAACGCGTTGATATAGGTATTGAAAAGGTTATAGCAATTTTAAAGAGCAGTTAATTTATCATCATATAAAATAAAAATATTCAGGGTGTTCCATTTAAAATAAGAAAGTTTTTAATATTTACAGTTTTTTACAATGAGCCCTTAGTTGTGACCTCCCTGTATATTTTATGCCAAGTTTAATTATTTTTTGAGATTTGTTGATTCTTTAACTATACAATAACAAAAAAAAATTAGTTCGAGAGCGAAACTAAAAGATATATAATTTCTTCGCTATGCATTTAGGAAATAATTATAAAATATGCCAGATATCTCAGAAATTAGTACACATAGGTAAAAAACGTGTCTGTTTGAAGGTTGGAGACAATGATGTTTCTTGAATGATAGAATAGTTTTGGACTTGCATTGTCTTTAATTTGTTTTACATCACAACGTTTCAACTGGTAAGTATCTCCAGTCGTCTTCAGGTGAATACTGTATTCAGTACTGTATTCAGTATTCACCTGAAGACGACTGGAGATACTTACCAGTTGAAACGTTGTGATGTAAAACAAATTAAAGACAATGCAAGTCCAAAACTATTCTATCATTCAAGGTAAAAAGCGTGTTTCATAAAATTTAATGCAAAAACCAAAAATATAATAAAAAGATGCTACATTGTATTTAAAAAATGAAAGTTGAAGCTACTTTCGGTATAACCGGAAGTGACAGAAACATGTTAATATTTTAGCTTAAGAGAGCATATCGATAAACTTAATCCTACAGATTTTCCAAAAAATATTTTCAGTAGTTTCCTCAAAAGTTCTAATGCAAGCTCGTCGTGAATCACCCGGTATATTTACAATTCTTTATTATTTTACAATAGAAATATAAAATGAAATACCTATCAGAGTTTCGATGAGAAAAATATGTGTATAGTTGTCTCTAGAAATAGAAATCTGTTATCTAAATTATCATTTTTTTATTAAAGGTCTTGGTTGGAATTTTATGTCTGACCCTTCACCTTCTATCGGACTGCAGGCTTCATTTAAAAAGCTACCACGCAATGGCTGATTTTTTAAATTACGTCACCACCATTTCCGCTTTTGTTATAACAGTTCTTAACCTTATTATTTCCTGTTTTGATCCGACAATTGCTCGTTATGCAGTTTTTGAAGCCCCTGATGTTTCTGTTTTGGGACAATAGTACTAATTACAGTTGCCCCCCCCCCCCCCCCCCTTCATCGCCAGTGCGGTGGACAGACTACTCTAAAAAGCTGTTATGTAACTTTAAATAATTAATATTTTATTTGGAAGTAACGTCTAAATAATATTCCCTTATTAATTTTTGATGACGTCACGCAGGTTTCATGAGTGACGCCATCAATCGTTGCAACAATATCTCCGTAGACACCTACGTCATTGTACATACTTTACATGAATGATTTTAACTCTACTAAATAATAAGAAATCTATAAAACTAAAATTTGTTAAGGGATCTATCTTTACAAATTAAGAGGTAGTGACATTCATTTATTGATCAATATCTCGTACCCTTTGCGCTTTATCCAAAGTGCGACCAAATAATCATCTTCCGATAACCTCCACTTTTATTTAAAAGAAATTTTGATTAAAACTTATACATTTTATTAATTTATTATTATACCGGGTGTTGCATCGTCGAGCGGGACATAGGAAATCCCATGTAATTTTAAATGGGGTCAATTATTGGCTTCCCTAATTATTTTAGAGAAAAATTCTATTTAGGTTTATTAAAGAGCACTAAAACCCACGTTCAAAAGAATAACTTTAGATATTTTTGATGAGCCCGTTTACGGGTTATCGCCGATTTCTTTTTAACTATTTCTCCTTTCTACGGCCCCGTATTTGCGGGCACCAGTCAAGGTAAAAGATGACTGTCAAATAAAGTTGTCATTTTGAAATGTGTGCTTTATTGTTATAAAAACTCGTACATCGAAAATATTAAAGGTGTATTTATGAGTACAAATTAATCTGAATAAAACTAAAATAAAGTATCCAATTACAAGGTTAATTATGACATTTTACATGTTTCAATATTTTACTAATTAATAGGTAGGTACTATTAAATTGTTAGAAATTTAGGATTTAAGAAGATGTTCAAATATTCCTCGATTGACTGCTAGACAATAACCGAGGCGATCATAAAATTATCTTCTTACATTCGCTAGTTGGTAAACTGAAATTCTATTGCATTCGGCAGAAATAGCATTTTTTAACTCGTCTAGATTTGGGTATTTTTTTTCTTTGTATATCCTGTTTTTTAAATGGCTCCAGAGAAAGAAATCATTTGGCGATAAATTAGGTTATGATTTAAGCCAATAAAATTTCCATTAAAAGCACGGTTTAAATATTCCCGGACAGCCAGGGTACTATGTGCCGGGTAGCCATCCATTTGGTACCAAACTTCCTGATTTTCCCTGGCGGCATCATGTAAAGTAGGTAAAATATGATCTCAAGTAGTTCCAAAAAATATTCTGCATTTAAATTTCGTGTAAGAAATAATGGCCCGATAATATTTTCTCCGAAAATCCCAGCCCAAACATTAAGTTTTTGTGGATATTGCGTCCTTGTTTCGACAAACCTGTGTTGGTTTTCTTTGCTCCAATATCGATAATTTTGAACATTGGGTTCATTGTTTAAGGTAAATGTGCATTCGTCAGTGAAACAAGTGTTTTAAAAAAATCCCCTATCCATGTTTGCTCTTTCAATCATACCAAAACAAAACTCCTGTCGTCGTATTTCGTCCCTATCTCTTAGCTCCTGGTGCTTTTCATATTTGTATGAATAATCTTTATGTCGTTTCAAAGCTCGTAACGCTGTGGTGTGATCTAATCCTATGTCATCCTCAAGTTTCCTTGTGCTGATCTTCCCATCATTTTCTTCCACGCACAATAAAACTTGCATGCAAAATTTCTAGCATCTCTTCTTTGTTCCTGCCTTTCTTCACATCTGCAGTTATTTATTACAGTGCCTTTTGTCTCAAATTTCTTGATAGTCCTTTCGACTGTAGATTTTGCAGGTATCGGTCTATTCGGATACAGAGCAGCAAACATGTCTGACACACTTTGATAACTATTTCCTTGATAATACCATTTAATCATCAATATTTTTTCTTCAGAAGTGTAATTCATGGCTAATATTTTCAATGTACAAGTTTTTATAACAATAAAGCACACATTTCAAAATGACAACTTTATTTGACAGTCATCTTTTACCTTGACTGGTGCCCGCAAATACGGGGCCATAAAAAGGAGAAATAGTTAAAAAGAAATCGGCGATAACCCGTAAACGGGCTCATCAAAAATATCTAAAGTTATTCTTTTAAACGTGGGTTTTAGTGCTCTTTAATAAACCTAAATAGAATTTTTCTCTAAAATAATTAGGGAAGCCAATAATTGACCCCATTTAAATTACATGGGATTTCCTATGTCCCGCTCGACGATACAACACTCGGTATAATAATATTTTATAAATTCAAAACTTTTTAACTGTGCTAATTTATGCTTCAAATATGTGTATTTTATCTATTCTTGATGGATGAAACAAAAAAATATCGATATATTAATTAAAACCCAAAATGGCGAATACCTATGTAATGGCGTAGCCATAACGCTTAAAGTACATGCAAAATTATTAAAAATAAAAACATAAGGAATTTGTGTATTTTATAATTTTTTAATAATTATAACCCAGTTAATTTTTTTATTTTCTAATTTAATTTCTTTTTTTCAGTTGATTGTGGCCATATTTTTCGTCATAATAGGCGGCCTAAACATAAACAAAAGTAAAAATCAGGGTGCAGCAATAATTCTCAACGACGTTATTTTGATTTTTATTTTTTTAATTTCTGTTATAAATATTATTATTTCTGGTTTCGGTTTCGAATATTCTAATCAACCACTTAGATTACTTACACATGAGGAGTTGACAAAAAAAATTAGATAAAATAATAAAAGAATAATAAACGGCTAAGCAAAAAGCTTGATAATTTTTTTAACACCTTTAATTTGTCTGTATTTCGAAAATAACATTTTACTAATTCCAAAGCGATGTTTAGTGTTTGAAATATTGTTTCTTGCAGATTAATAATGCGTACGGCTATGACGTAACCATAACAACGCGCTTAAATGTTATACAGGGTAGAAAAGAAAGTCATGCAAAAAATTTAAAAAGTTAGTGTAATTTTGTTAGTAACGATTCTTCGCGTAATATTATAATAATTTTATAACCTGTATACCGGATGCATCGTGGTTGGATACATAGGAAATCCCATGCAAATTTTAGACTGTCCAAATATTTGCTCCGCTCTTGACTTTAGAATAGGATTTTAGGAAGATTTTTAAGGGTCTCTGTGTGGTGAGTGCACACACGGAGTTTGAACAATTTTGGACAACCCGATCTGAACTTATTTGAATAGGATTGCGGTTGGTTTTTCATTCATGGAATTCAACAGGTGATGCTGCGAATTCCAGCATTAATTGTACCTGTCAAAATTTGTCATATGAATTAGTCGATCTCTCCAAACGCTCTTGCCCTGTGGTATTACTCAAAAAGGTAGCAAAAAGTCCTGAGATATTGATTTAGGTCACCAAAATAGTGTTATAAGCATTATTCCATGAACGTTACTAACAGAATGTCACTTACTTGGCTTCCTGAAGACGTCTTCTAAGTCTAAGTCGTCCTATATAGAAAAGGATGTAAAAGCATGAATAGGTCTAGGGGGGCTAATCTCAAATCAGGCGGCTAAGCCCCCTTCCCCTAGTAGGACCTATGGTAGTGTTGTTTTCGAACTACAGACCTCTAATAAAGATTTAAATAGATAGTTTATCGACCTTTCTGCTGAGCAGAAGACGAGTTGTCATTTAGTGCTGTTTATTTCATACTTTTTTGGTAGAATTTTAATATCTCGCAAATTACTATGGGTACAAGAAAAGTATTTTTCCTAAAAATGAATTAAAATACGTAATTTTTGATTATTTTATTTTTCATTGAAGTTAAGTTAAACTTATTTGCAATTTTTTTGTTCTGTTGGCCTTTAAAAATATTTTTTCCATTGATTATCTTTTGCAAAATAAGGTGTTTTACAAATTTCTGCAGACATGTTTAACCAAATAAGAAATGTCGTAGACACAATTTACCATGCTGTCAAAACTCAATTACAGTTCAAAATATTTTTAAAAGAATTCAAATTTTCCAAGCTTTGATAAAAACTGTCGAATTTTCTTGGCTTTGAAACTTTCTGCTTGATCGTACTTTAAGTCATCGTTTTTTACCATGTCGTTTCTCCGTTGTACCCATTTTTTTTTACATGTTCATTAGTTTATTAAAAATCTAAGAATTAATCAACTTGCTAGAAGAATTTTCAGAGTTATAAAATTACCTAAAATCCTAAAGTTTGAGTCATGATATGACATGCTCACTTACCAATTTTACTTGTTCAGCAGTTTTCCATAACTATGAAGTTGCTAGGGAGAAAAATTTTCTAGTGCCTCTGGTAAATTCTATTTTATCCAACCTTAAAATTGACTGTAGTTACCTCAAATAAAATTTTTCGTTTTTCTTTAGGTAACAGCTGGATTACTATCAGTATTAGTAGCAATATTAAGATCCTACAACGACGAAAAAATTAATATCATGGTTACAATCCTCAATCAAATATCCCTAGCATTTGTAACTGGAGCTCTATTTTGTGATGTCATAAAAATGAACTTTGGCTTAGATCCTGCTATAGCTATTAATGATACACATCCCTACGAAAAACAAAGAAAGCAATAAGAAATTGTATATTACACATATACACAAAAATGTCGATATATTTAGTTTAATTTTTAATAATTTTTTTGATTCTACCTACCTACCTAAATTTTATTTTAGTCTTCTTGTTTTTATGAATTTTAGTATCCAGACTGTAGAGAAAAATAACTAAAATCAAACATTAAAAGATAGTATAAAGACAAACGGAGACTCTTATTGATAGGTTAGGTTAGGTTAGGTAAGAGTGGCAGACCCTTGGTTCTGACCAAACAGTCTCACGTAGTCCTGATTAGGTCCGTTGTGATACCACACGTGTTCCGTAGAACCCACCTTCATCAGATCACTGATGGTTTATGCGACGTAACCGCGGAAGGATTTTAACAACTCATTCAAACCAGCCACTACTGTTCAGAAATCTGCTCAGCCGTCCAAGTTGTAAGTTGCTTAGTTCCTCCAGGCTATCGAAAGATGATTCACCCAGAGTAGTGAACCTCCTTCTTGCGAGGCCAGGGCATTCACACAGAAAATGTTGAATACTTTCTTCCTCTTCCTCATCTCTGCAACTTCTGCAGAAGTCGTTAGTGGGTATTTGCATACGTTCGGCATGTCTACCGAAGAGGCAATGTCCGGTAACAACCGCAGTAATATTTCTCACGTCTTTTCGACTGTGTCTCAATAGCTCTGCGGTTCTCTTTTTATCGAATGTGGGTCACAGTTGCCTGGATGTACTACAGGTTGTCAACCCTGTCCATCTGTTCTGTGCAAGCTGCTTGGCCGTGTAGTCAATCTCCTCTTTGACCAATCCCAGTGGTTTGTTCACTGTATTGATGCGAGCGCATCGGCAGCCTCGTTGCCATCTATTTTGGAGTGTCCAGGAACCCAGCACAGAATAACCCGATGTTGGTTGCCAAGTGTGCATAGATTGTTGCGGCATCGCTTTACGAGCTTTGATTTAATGCTGCTGGAACAGATTGCCTTAATCGCCGCCTGACTATCACTGAAGATGGTGATTGACGAGGCTACTCCCAAGCCAAGGTGTTCTTGCAGGATATTGACCGCCTTCTTTACTGCCAGTACTTCTGCTTGAAAAATACTACAATAGTTGGGGAGTCTATACGATTTCTGTATTTGTAAACTTTGTAAACTCTTATTGATACTCATTGTTATAATGATTTTTTAAATATTTCATATCAATTTCTAGTATTTGTTTCTAGAATGCCGAATAAGGGGGTTTAAAAACTGTTTTTATTTTCATTTTGTTTGGTTTTTATTTTATAATCATTTTATTTAATTTTTTTATTCTTTTACTTTATTTTTTTTTGTTATGTTTTTTTTTAATTTACAAGGTTATGCAAGCGTGTCTCTGCGTCCTACTGGGTTCTGCCTTTAACCTCAATAATGAAGAACACCACCCGAATGCAAATAAGGCAAACAACATAATTTTATGTGTAAATATAGTTATAATGGCTGTAAATATATTAATAGGTACTTTTGAAATGAAAGAAGTCGCAGAATATATTGGTAGAATAGCTAACACTACATACGCTCCTTAGTAGGATACATTAAAGGTTCATTCTCAAATAACTCCTCCTTTCAAGAAAAATATTTTTGAAAACAATATATGTGTGACTTGAATTATGGTTACAGGTATTTTACCTTTTCAAAAAGAGTAAAATTTGACCAAAACAAACTTACTTCTTATATTAAAATGTTCAATCATATTTATTAATTCGTAGATACATACTTTATCGACAGTAAGCTATTTACAGGTAACTTACGTGAAATTTAAATTATTTATTACTACTATTTTTACATTTCTTAGATCCTTTCATGATTAACTACACACGTGATATAAAGAATGAGTACGCAAAAGAAAGAACTTATTTGAGAATAAACCTAAAGCAATGTTTTTGCTTTAGCACCCTGACATCACGTGTGTATGTACACAGGATTAATAATTTTTCTAAACGATTGCTGTTAACAAATCGAACCTAAAAAAATAAATAATTAAAATTATTTTCTATTGTTATTAATTATCTTGCTAATTAAAGTTGCATCCATATTTCATTTTATTACCATATTTCATTTTATTAAAGCCCTTTTACATTCGGTGCAGGTTCAAGTAAAATTGCCCGAAAGCATGCGCTTTGATGACGTTTTAATCAGCTAATGAAAGTTTTCCCATTTAATACGATCCTTTACTTGGACCTAATGTAAAAATGCCTTAGACCAATAGTTATATTATGCTATTTGATAAAAAAATTTAGAAGTAGGTATTTTTATCAAAGCTTTAGATAACTTTATTAGTGTAGTTTGTGATTTAATAGATAATAGGATTGATCCCTTGTGCAGCCGAGGGGGAGGAGGATAACCCTCATATAATTTCCTACCTATGGATTTGACTTCGGCCTCCCCCCACACCGTCAAGGTGAATTTCGTGGCTGCACCGTTGCGACTGAAAATCTATGAATATGTTTTATATTTATTATAATTTATTATTAAAAATTACCAGAAAAATAAATCCATTTAAGATATACAAAGAAGTCAAGTTAAGTAAATTAAATTATTATTTAAACATATTGCATGAAATATTTGAAATCTTTTTAGTTCACGACGCACGTTTCGAATTTGTTTATATTATTATTTGAGATTATTAACGCTTTGGTGATACATAGCTGTACAGTATGTTCAGAATATACATGTACAAAATTTAATGACAAAGTCCTAACATCAATATATAGGTCATGTTAAGGCTAATCCCATCTACATTCTCTCGGTTTCGGGGCATAAAAATTCAGTTTCTTGACGATTTTTCTGACTTATAATAAATATTTAAAATTTTACCCAAGTTAGTTATATTAAAGTCACTTAAAATATAATTGTTAGATAAGTTTAAAAATTGTCAATATTTTTGTCGGGCATAACCGGTCATCCAACAACAATTTTTGAGGAGACAAAAACTCTTTTTAATACATTTAGTTGTTGAGGGTCCACTAAAAGAGTAGTTCTCATATTTCCCTGAAAAATAACTTCTAAGAAATGGACTACCTCACCCAGAACTTTTCCTCCTATCAAATTACTTCCAAGAAAATTACCCTTCTTACCCAAAACTTCTCCTTCTATAAAAAAAAACTTTTCTGATCAAAAGTGATTTTAAAAAAAGGTCCTTATAACCCTAAACTTCTCCTCCAATCGTAATCCCCCGCCATTTTTTCACAATTTACATTTTTTAAGAGGGATCACGCCTGTCCAAAAACTACTGAATACTGCCGATTCTTTAGGAAATCGCCTACTATACTCGATTCTATACATAATCAATCTATTATTTTGAAGTTGTTCATGTGCTTTCCAGACACCCTGTATATTCTATGGATTACTTTCAAATTGTGCTTGAATTAGGTTTTTTATTATGCCAAGAGAGCAAAAGGCATATCACCGCAAAGATTAAATATCTTTCAATTCACCAATAATAAAATAACTCCTTCGAACATTCCCCGGTTTTTATTCGACGTGTTTAAATTACACTCCACTAATGCCTATTTTATAAGTGTTTTAATTTAGTACCTATAAACCAAAGAAGAGTGTAAATGTATATAACCATAACCATGGTTGTAGTATTCGTAATTATATTATTTTAAATTTTATAATTATCATTATATAAAAATATTAGGTATTTATTTAAATAAATTATAATTAATAGATTTAGCATAGGAAAGATCAAATTAATATTGGGAGCTATATATAATGTTTCTTAGGGACTGCTAAATAATTGTTTTTGTTTAATAGTATTTACTTAGTGTGATTATTACCTAAAATGTAATTTTATGGGTTTAAAAGAAAATAAAATAAAGCTTTCACATTTCGCTCATCAGCTTCATCAGACAATAATCCGAATGAATTTTTCTTCAATATGCTGAAAGGTTGGAAAGTTATAAATTGTAAGCAATTTCTTTTGAACCCATGAATAGTTATGGATTATTTCAAGTTTTCATCATATGTTGATAGAATAGGTCTCAGAGAGGTCCCGAGTAGGTTACCGGCTTTGCGAAGGATGTTTTGAAACTAAAAATACCTACGTATAGTAATCTTTATTATAGTGTAATTAATTACATATCAATGTTGTAAGTTTCTTGATATGTGGGATGGAAAAATAAAATTGTTTTAAATTAATAGAGGAACATTACTTTATTGTTTTGTCGGTTTCAATAATTTTTTAACATAATTCTCATTAAGTATTATAAATTTAATAATATTGAAATATATAATTTTAAAAATATTTAGCCAAAAGTTTTAAAAAATTAGGAAATAAAGATGTAACCTATTCAGGAGCTGTCTAAGATTACAGTAGATTAGGATCATTAGCCAGGAAATATTATTTATTGATAGATAGATGTAGATCAATTTGTATAGTATTTTTCAGAATGTAATTTGTTTTATTGACCATTTGATACAATATAGATTTTCATGAGAATTCGGTCTACTTTTAACAAAAAATAAGTTTAGTTTGTTGTTATTTGTACTTATCTTGGTATACTACATCATTAGATACTACAAATAACTAAACAAACCCGAAACATCAACAAATAAAGCTTGTTATTTTTTAACAATATATAGACCGAATATATCCATATATTATTCTTCAGTTAGATTGTTGGATAACGTTATATTTTTAATATAAAATAAACTAATGTTTAAATACATTTTTCTTTCGTAGTCCAAACCTTAACCCAACACACCTAATAAACTGATCAATACCTTGTAAAGTCAAATTTTTTTAAGAAAACGCCAAGTCACTTGTCATTTATAGCGCCCTGTTGACGTCTGGTCTATTTTACGTTTAGAGGTTGGCTAAAAAGACAGGACCGGACTATTTTTATGTTCCATTAACAAACTAAAAAAATATTTAAATATTAAGTTCCTTATCTCCCATTTTAATTTATCCAAGAAGACTTTACAAATTTTTCTATTTAAATCATCGTTCTTAACTAAAGTTGTCAAGAAACTTTTGGAGATGTTATCCAAATTGGAACAAAAGTAATGTACTAGTAACATAAATATTATCGACAAAGCTTTTAAAAAATTTATCTTATCGACGCACTACTCTCCTTTGCTCGTGAATATTAAAAAATGTAATAAATGCCGGTAATACTGCACCAGCTAGGTAGAATACGTAAAACATGGTATATATGGTTAAAATATTGGTATACAAAACAATCACTATGCTTCATTTTAGTTATGACTCTAACTTTCAATCAGAAAACTCTATATACACTATATAAAAAACAGCCACAAAAATACTAAAAAACACCGAAAATAATAGGACGTGAATTGACATGTGAACTTGTTACGGTCCACACTAAATCTAGTAACTTTTCGGCGGAACTAGAATCAGCTGTGAATGTCATCTGTGGCTTTCAACTGTCGAAACGCCGTTTTCAATCGCGATATGATCTCTATAATAAAATATAAAATTAAGACGAAATTTACGATAATATAGTGATCATACCCGGTAACATGCTTCCGAAACTCGTCTACGCGACAACCAGTAATACGCCTAGAGAGATACTATTTTAGTTAAGTTACTTCAAAACAGCTTAAAAAAATAATAATATTATTAACTCTTACTCCATAGGCTAAATAAAATAGTTCGAGTTTTTATAATCTTTATATCCAAAGAAATAATGGTTTAGTCAAATTAAAAAATTATTTTAGAAATAATATGAGATTATTTTGATCCTACCTTGTAACATGCTTCAGTTCGTACTATTAGCAGCAACCAGTAATACGCCGTTACTATAACAACAAGCCTGTTTTTTTTTAATTTTCCTCAAAGTCTAGTTTGAGGTTAGATTAGTTGTCAGTGAGTCAGTGTCAAAATCTAAATTTTCCTATTGCTCCAAATTGGGAATATGCGCATATTATAAAAGTGATTTTTCGAGGAGAATGTACTTTATCCTTCAAATAACACAATCCCTTTTAAAAACCTGTGTTTATCAGACAAATTGCTATCTTTACATTTTGTTTTCAGAGTAAACAAACCCATCTCATCAAGCGAACATGAAGTGTTATTTTTTAAGGTTCTTATCTACATACTGTTATTTTTAGCCAGATTCTGAGTTTGCCAAATAATCGCTGTTAAAAAAGGGTAAGTTGAATGGACCTACCCTATTTTTATTAGTAGTTCTCATTATTATTTTATAATGCCATGTTAGATATTGTATAATCAATTCTTCAAAACTTCTTTGTTTACATTTCTTTGTCTGCAATCAAGGAAATCTATTATTATTATTCATTCTTTCTTTGGTAATAAACTGCTTGTTTATATTGTACCAGTTAAAAGTTGAATTATTTTCCAGTGAACTTTGTCAGACAGTATCAGTAAGTGCTTTGTGATATTGTAGGTATTTCAAGTAAGCAATTTAATAAATATACTACTGAAAAATGGGTACTATATATTATAATTATATTGTTGTTTAAATTGTATACTACCCCTACAATGTGTTATTTAAAATTAATTAAGAAACATCAGAGAGAGAAACAAGGTACCTAACTGGCTTAAGAGATATTCGAATAAACTTTTAATCCTCAATTTTCTATTTTTCCTACTATTTTTCATTTTGAGGCCAAGGGATTATTACTAATTACTAGGTATATAGTAGCTAGTACTACACTTATGGTGGCGCCAGGTTGTGCTATGGTATAAGGGGAAACAATACTGATGCCTTCGTATGAGGCATTTAAGTGGGTACGGTACAATCTAGATTGTAGAGGTCCTATGAAAAAAATATATTCAAAACCAAAATAGTGACAATTTTATCAGTAGGTACTCATAACTATACTAGAACAATAGTGGCTTGCACAAAGAATAATAGCTTTTTACATGAACTGGAAACTAACATCGGCTGCCATGTTTTGAAGATTAAGAGGAAGTTTGGCGCAAATACAAAGTATACCTTGCCAGCCTCTGACTAAATTTTGTCTTTTTAATACTCGGTTAAGCTAACTGAGAGCCATCTTTCTTTGTGCAACCCATTGTACGCCTTGTTATTTATTTGTTTTAGCCACATTAATTTATGCCAGGCAGATTTATATATATTTAAAAAATACTTAGGTTTTTGATAACCTTTTTGTTTAGTTTTTTCAGACTGTTATCAATATTTATGTCTAAATATTGACCTAATGTCTATATTTTGTTCACCCAGAGTTCTCATATATTATTTCATTCTCACATATTATTTTCTGGGAACGTACATTAATTTTTACTCTATAGGTATTGTTTAGTTAGAGCACGAAAAAATAAAGTTTCCATGGTTTCTCCTTTTAATTTTTCAATTAGGTATTTACTGAGAAAACAATTAAACAAAATACGCTCTATAATAAAAACACGCGTAAGAACCTACCGATGTCACAACAAATCCGGCAAATGGTCAGCCCAGGACAGCTTTCTTTCGACACGCTCCGACCTGACTGATCGCTTGAGACTGATGTTCTGTTTTTAATCTGTTCTTTTCTATTTAAGTTCCAAAATATTAACATAAGATGTATGTTTCACTCTAACCAGCGTTTTTCGGGCTCAGTTTTTGGTGCAAATGCTTAGGTTTTGAAATACTTCTTCTTAAATGCCGTTTTGTATTCTATATAAAACAGGACTTTTAGAAGGAAAAGTTTAAAAACTAAACGTTTCCTACAAGACCTTTGTAATCTAAGCCAAGAATACATTATTTAAAAATTTATACTTTTAGACCCAAGCTCCTAGGCTCGGGAGGAGGGGGCTTCCCCCTCTAAATACGCCACTGGTTCAATAGATATGTACATAATAATACAAAATAAAATAAAAATATTTTAAAAACTTTATATATATAGGTTTGTTGTTTGTGGGCTTATATTTTCAGCTCAAGATAGAAGAGAACGAAGTTTGCTTAGATAAAATTGCACCTTTTTTCTTTAATATTCGTTTGTTTGTTGTGTAATTTTTTTCTCTCTCCCCTCCCCCCCCAGCATCAAGCATCAAGGTCTTTGGAAAAGTAATTGCCAGCATCTAGAACCAAGCACTTTGGAAATTTTTAGTATTTGCAATTACCAATTATTTAGAAAAGTAATTTTGAGGGCTTGAAATGCGAAATTGAAGCACCAATTAACAAGCACTTTTTATAAATGTGCAAAAACCATCAATTACATTTTTTTGTAACATCAGAATTAAATAAGGAACCCATAGGGACTTTAATTTCCATTTAAAAAAAAAACCATGATTGGTACACCCTAAATTTTTGAGACACCCTATATATTAGGAATTATTTTTAAAAGATGCACATCATTAATCGTTACAATTTTTTGTGGCACACTAAATGGATACCCAGTATAGTACGTAATTTGTTTTATCTTTTCTCGCATAATATTAAGTCCGGGTCATTTTATGTTAGTCACCCAGTATCTGCTTTTATGTTAAAATGAATATACATGAATATTTTAGGTCAATTGTTTGATTTCATATGTCGATAACATTTTTATTAACAAATTTCATAAAACAATTTCATTTTACATCTATAGGTAGAACTGTTAACGTATCGATAGTCAAGTAGGTAGACTTTGATTTCCACTCACACATTTTTGAACTTAAAAAGTGAAAATATGAAAAAAAACACATAATTACAATTATAATTGATTACTAGGTCGGTACTTGATTAATTCATTATAATTTGGTTAAAGTTAGCGTGCCATCCACAAATTTTTATTGTAAATGTTGTAGTTGCAGCAATAGTTCTGTGGTAAAGGAATGTGTGTATATTTTTTTTTAATGCACAATTTTTTTAATAGCAGTTTCTAGTGAATTAATATCTAGCCGCTGTAAAAGGTTTTTTAATTGCTTTAGTGTGTTTAATAGTTAAATATTTGTGTTGTGTGTATAAATAAGGTCATAAACAAACATATTATATATAAACAGTAATTTATTTAACCAATATTGTTAGTGGTGAGTGTGTTTTCGGGCAATATTATTTTAATAGTTTACATAATAAATATTATGCCACATCTCTACGGTAATTACAAAATGTATTATCATTATTATACAGTGTGATCTAAAAGTACTTTGACAAACTTCGGTATGTGGTTGCTGACATTATTTTAAGAGGAAAAGTTTTAATAAACTATGTTTTTTTATGGCCTCGTTTCGGAAATACAGGGTGTCCAAAACATAAAAATAAACCTATAATTTTTAAATAATTAGTAGATTTATATATTTATATATAACCAGTAAAATTTGGTAAATTAAATTAGAGAAATTACAATGCACTCTCAAAGATAACCAGTGGCGTCGCTACAGAATTAAATGTTCTTTGATATTTTTTTTTATATTCTATATTTTTTTGCCGTTGCCGTTCTGCCCTTCTTTTGAATTAGGCTTTTTTCCTCTTCGTTCGCTGCCAGGGCCATTCCCGAGGGGTCCTACAGTTTAACGTGGGTTCCGAACCACGAGCCTCAGTCATGCGACACCCCCCAAGGGCTATCAACCCTTGGTTTATTGCCATTGCATGACCTACCGATTGGGAAGTGTGTACCTTCTTCCGCACCCCACGAGATGTCCGATCTCATCCGGCCTGGTTATTGCCGTGAATGGGGTGGGTTGGGACATGATACATTTTACACTCTTCCCTGCATTCTTAAATCCACTAAATTTCAGACATACTTTTTTTATTGTACGTAGGTATACCCACTCCGGGAATCGAACCCGGGTCGCCGCGGTTGAATGCCAGTAGCTACCTCTGAGCCACAACCGCGGTTTATATATTTTTTTTTTTATGAATTTATAGTTTCAACTATACAGGTTGTCTTTGAAATGATTGTTCAACGCTTCACCACAAATTCCTTAAACAAAAATAAGGCAATCTAGGCAAACTTACCTATATGCAATGTTGCTTCGTTTTGTAGCTACAGGGCGCTTAAGTTTTCAATTAAATATCGTTTTTCCGGAATAATTTCTAAACGCCTTTATCGATTTCCACTAATTTTGGCACTAAGAATGACCACTATTAAAAGCGTGGTTTGACGTATACGCCATCTTTTTTAATTCCTGCAAATTTAAAAATGGCGTGTGATTGGTAAATAAGAGTTTGTCTTTTTATTACCCCCCGTATAAATGACTTGAATGTTGAAACTTTTTTGTGTCTTGTAATATTTTAGCCAGACATACAATTTCTCTATAAAAAAAACTATTTACGTTACCTTGTAATTCATCATTGCTGTTTATTCAGAACGAAAAAACATGAACATTTTTTAAATTCTAAATAATATACCAACTAATTTGATTTTTATAAAAATTGTTCGAAATGTTCACCTAAACACATAAATTAATTCTTTTCAAAAAATTAAACTGTACTTTGGGCATCGTGTCGGGCCTCTGTTTTTAAAATAATCTGCAGCATTGATAATTCTTTGCAATCACTGCAGATTTTTAAACGAAAGATATCCTAAAAGATGGAACGGAAGAAGTAAAGATGTACCCGTAAATTGGCCACCAAGATCCCCAGATCTAACGCCTCTGGACTATTTTCTGTGGGGTGCTCTTAAATTAAAAGTGTATGCTTCATCAATGCTGCAGATTATTTTAAAAACAAGCCCGACACGATTCCCAAAGTTTAGTTTAATTTTTTGAAAATAATTAATTTATGTAATCAGGAACACGGTGAACATTTCGTACAATTATTGGTAGTCATTTAGAATTTAAAAAATGTTCATGTTTTCTCGTTCTGAATAACAGCAATGATCGTAACAAGGTATAGTAAATATTTTTTTTTGTAGAGAAACTGCATGCCTTGCTAGAATTTTATAAGTCAAAAAAGTTCAACATGAAGTCAGCTAGTGTCAGAGAAATAATTTAAGTCATTTATACAGTAGATATCAAAAAGACAAACTTTTATTTATCAATCACACGCCATTTTTAAATTTGCCGGTATTAAAAATAGAGGGTGTAAACGTCAAAACACTCTATTAATATTGGTCACTCTTAGTCCCAAATTAGTGGAAATCGATAAAGGGATTTAGAAATTTTTCCAAAAAAACGACATTAATTTAAAAACTTTAGCGCCCTGTAGCGTCAAAACGAAGCAACAGTGCATATAGGTAAGTTTGCCTAGATTGCCTTATTTTTGGTTAACCCCATAGGCGTAGATGCAATTTTTTACTCTGCAAGACGCATGTTAGAAACCACAACAGTTTACTTGCTTTACGATATTTAAGAGTCTACTTATTGAGGATATTTTAAATTGATTACCGAGGTGATTACTGACTGAAACGGATTGAAGACTATTTTTATTTAAAAGGATCTTCTAGTTAGCATGAGAATTGGTGGTTCCAAATTGAAGAATGTACGTTTAACATAGAGTTTCAGGAATACAGAATGCTAGACGCATTGAGCAAAAATCCTTAAAGTAGGAGCAAATAGGAGCACATTAATTATAAGACGAGTGGTTACGAAAAATCAAACAAACGAACGAAAGATACGAATTACGAAAAGTGACAAACAAAACAGTATTAAAGAATATGAACGCAAAAACAACAAAAATTTACAGAAAATTAGATTACTGTAAAAACAGTTTGATGATACCTAAGTTAGCAATGCCGCCTAAGTCAGGAACTTGAGACAGCAATGTGCATAATTAGTACTTAATACATTTGGTGTTCCATGAAAGTTGAATCAGACTCAACGACGATGGAGAGACTTTTACGTCAAAAACATTTAATCACTTGTGAGTGCTACGGCATTAAATATTTTAAACACAATGGCAACTCCACGTGCAAACGGACGAATGATATATTAGAACAATTAATAACAACCGCCGGTAAAAAGTTAAAGTTAAAAAAGTTGTCAAGTGGAACTTTTACATAATGCAAGTGCAAAGTGCAATCAATACCACTGTTCACAACAAGTTTGTTATTGCTACGCCAATGGAAGCCCTTACAAGATATGAAACACATTGCAGATTCACGAATTCTAACTGAAATTAAGTAAAGAAGGTCTACACAGATTTGATTTTTTAAAGAATTACGTAACCGTTTTCCTGAGTAACAAAAGAGTAACGAATGAAGTAAAGAATAAAGTAGCGAATAACATAACAAATTAACGAAGAGGTCACCACGGATCTCTTACACACGATAAGATCGACGGATCTTTAACACGAAGAGGTCACCACGGATCTCTTACACACGAAAAGATCGACGGATCTTTAACACGAAGATGTCACCACGGATCTCTTACACACGAAAAGATCGACGGATCTTTAATACGAAGAGGTCACCACGGATCTCTTACTCACGAAAAGATCGATGAATCTTTTACACGAAGAGGTCAACGCGGATCTCTAACACACGAGAAGATCGACGAATCTTTAACACCAAGAGGTCAACACGGATCTCTAACACACGAACACGAAGAGGTCAACACAGATCTCTAACACACATTTTTTCTGTTTTTCCTTTTTAGTTTGGCGTGAAGCCTGAGGACAGGCTTATATACAGGATGGCCGAATGTAAGAAATAACGCCAGACGTAACATGACACCAACATCGACACAGTTAAACCTTATTTATGGGTTCCTGAAGAACCCATTAGGAGAGTTCTGTTTATGTTAGAATAGGCCTGGGTATAGCAAATGTAAAGCAGGCAGTCTTTATAGAACGGCCATTATAGACGATACGTTTTAAAGCAGATATTGTACGAGAAGTTTTAAATATAATTTTAATGTTATTTAGTAAAATATATCATTTTATTTGTCATATCTTACATAAAGTGGCTTAAATATTCATTGGGTCACTCTGTAGTCCCTTTGCATACCTAATGAGCTTTTATTACTCTATACCTTTCTGAAATAGACTATAGTAATTCCTATTTCATCATTATTAAAAAAAAAACCTTATTACCACTCATACATAACAAACCATTGACCCACAAAATAATTTATATTAGTAAATATGCTTCATTGTTAACTGATAAGCGAATAATAAATTAGGTTAACCTTTAAAATAGTTAATAAACGCACTACATTGATAATTGAGAATTGACCAATTTGAATTTTATTGTCCCAAATTAAAAGTTGAGACAAAAATAACCGAATATATTGTTTAGTATTATTATTTGGGTAAGATGAATTGCATTTGGGTACAGAGTAAGTACCTGCATAAGAAATACTTATTTTTTAATAGTCGATAACATACATTTTTTATTATGATTTATAAAATTTTCATAGAAGAATGCACTGCTATCTACGTTCCTACCAGATATTTTGGTTTAGAAACAAAAATAAAATAAATAAACTCACATTAAAAAAACTAAAAAAAGCTTTTATTTGAGTGCGCTAAAAAGAAGAAAATAAACTTTGAAGTAAATCCAATTCACCATTTTGTTACATTGTTCAATTTTATGATATAAAAGCTTGTCGCGAGAATAAATCTAGACACAGGTCAGTGGCGGCTCGTCAGGTGAAGTAGGTGAAGAAAAAAATAAAACCAACAGAAAAGTTTTTCGACAATTTTAAATATGAATGTACCAATACAGCTACCATTTTAACCCTTAAAAAATTTAAAAATAGTTCAGTTGTATGCACCATTGTTTTAGCATTGGTTCGCCTAACTTTAGGGTATTTATTTTGAGGCTTCGCGAAACTTACGGTTATATATATCGTTTTTACATGACTTACTGTGTGATTAAAAGTTATGTTTTTATTTTTCAGTTAATTCAGTAGTGTACTTAGTGTGTGTTTTAAAAATGAATCCAATTAGTGACATAGATTGTAATTTGTTGGAAACTCCATTCAGTCGTTGGACAGATGAGGATAAGAGAGACGTTTTGTTACACGGGTTTTTAGTCAATGTTAGTTTAAGTACCCGCACTATACTCACCATTTTATAAGGCCGCGAGCCGCCACTGACACAGGTCTTTTTAAATTTAATTTATAAGAAATACATAGTTTTAGTCTGGCGACAAGCTTTTAAATCATAAAATTATATAATGTAACAAAATGGTGGGTTTGATTTACTTCAAAGTTTATTTTCTTCTTTTTAGCGCACTCAATGAATTAATAGTTTTTTTAAAAATATGCATTAGTTTATTTTTTCTTTTTTAGTTTTCCTTAGATATTTTTCTGAGTATGTTCATTTCAATTAATGGGTCATTGTTCGTTTTTATCATAAAAATGCATTGTCATCGGAAGTGAATATTTAACAAAAATGTTGACCAGAAATATAGCAAAATGGAACAATTTGTTTGTTGGAGCATTAGAGGTTATCTATTAGATTTTTTTTTAGAAGATGGCTTCACTAAGGAATCGATTTACCACCGACAATGCCAATAACAAAAAGTACACTACAGACGATGATGAAGAATCGAAACTTTACAAACCAATGCCAACTAGCCATTTTATGGGGATATTAGGTTTAATGTTAGTTACATTCGCGCTTGTGATAGTTATAGAAAAACAGTTGCCTAAAGGACTTAGAATAGAAGATGAGAAATTGTATCCTGATAAGTTTATAGCTGAAAGAGCATATAATATATTAGAAAATTTAACTAGAATAGGTAAATATACTTTTAGGTTCTTTTCGTAAACCTACAAAAAAGGAAAAGGTGTTCCTTATTCGGATTCAATCAAAAAGATATAAGCCAATGATAACCGTAGATATAATTACTAAAGTTCATTGTAACGGAAAAATATTGAAAATTACTTTGATTTATTAGTTCTATGTTTTCACGTTAGATGGCTATATATTTTGCATTGAGTTGATTCCTACTGATGGCGTTCCTGGGTTTTCATCGCATTTTTATTTCTTAAAAATGCCTTGAAAGAACAGTCTCGCTGTACTTGGAGTTGCTTACAGGTTATGGCTTTCTGATGAGTTCTAACAAGAACAAAACAGCCTGTCATTGTCTACCTGTGCCCCAGGGAACCCATTACCTTTGGCGTCCCTGTGTACTTTAATGCAATACAATAGTCCAAATTTAATTTTTTTTTATAAATTCATTAATAAAGATGGCCAGAATGCGGGCCAAGAGAACGCAATGTTTTTGGTCTAAATTTATATAGATACAGAGTGTGTCAGTTCGATAGCACCTAAACTATCAAACAGAAAAAAAAAGTCTTGCAAAAGTATATATAAAAACAATTCAGCCCAAGGAAAAAATAAAATATCTTTGTGTCATTCTCGGCAAAAAACTCAATTTCATACGTAACCATATACACACACTAAACAAAAATTCTACGCCATAACAACAAAACTAAACCAACTATTGAATAACAGATCTTTCCTCTCTTCGCAAAACAAACTGACAATATACACACAAGTAATTAGACCAATACTGACTAATGCTGCACCTGTTTGGTGTGGCATATCAAACGAACAGTACAACCGAAAATTATTAAACATAATACTCAGACAAGTACTTTCAGTTATAAGATCATTTCCACTACGACTATTACATAACGCGCAGACACACCGTACTTAATGCAGTACATACTAGACATGTCTTCTACATTCTATGAAACACACATCCAAAATACACCTCTTACGAAAAACGTCACCCATACTAGACATATAAATAATTTCACACACAAACCGATCTATCACAGGCCACACATTTTCCGGAAAGATCGATAAATCAACATGTTACCAACTTTCATTTCAAAAACAAGTACTAAGCTCTGCCCACTCCTAAATTTCCGTCTACTTTAAGAAATTGAGAATTTTTAATTCTTTTCGGCAACATAGCTACTTGTACCTGAGCAAATATATGCTGGTTTTACAAAGCGCTTTTCCATCAAACACCATACAAAAATCTAATGAATAATAACTTTCAAATTACTTTCAAGTTGAAGCAAAATAAACTCTTTCATGGCAGTGACTAGGTTATTGGAACTGACCGAAAAACGTCATCAAAGTCAGATTTGTGTCTACCAGTGAGTTAACACCAGCCCCAATATTACATGCAATGTTGCGAGTCCTAACCTGTAAATTAATATGGCACAAAATGATATGTATACATTACAATATAAACGAATAAAGAAATTTTAAAATAAAAAAATCCTAAAAAGTGGTACTGAATTATAAAAAATAAAATTAATTGGAACCCCCAGTATAATTTTCCAGAATATGATTCACTAGAACAAGGGCTTTGGAAGCATATTTAAATTTTTGAATTGAGATGCAACGTAATTAATTTATTTCCGAAATTTTAAGGCTGTCATTAAAATTTTTATCAACCTGTGGATAAATCCTGGACAAATATAATTTACATTGTGTGTACCTTAAGGTACGCTAGTTTGATCTGGACCCTTAAAAATATTTTTTTAATGAAATAATTAAGAGCTTGCTTTGCTGCTACCACGCATAACATGGACTAACTTTATTTGCTATTTTTCTTGCCTTTTTTTTACTTTTAAAATATCTTTATTTATTATATATTTTACATTGTCAGGTACTACTAACTAATCTAATAATACTAAACTCATAGATAATGTACATATATGATATTACGTCACATAGATAACACAACAAGGCAGCTGGTGTTGGCTCGTGGTAGTAGCACACTGGCTTATACTTCTTTTGTTAGGAACAGTTTCAGTAATCTATTACTGCCAGTTTTGAATGAGACTTGAAGGTTTTTAAATGACTTTATCGCTAACTTAATGGAGTTTGGGGTACGTTTGCTGGAAAAATAGGTTAAAAAACCAGCTTAATTTTCGCAGGTACAGTGTAGCATTTTGTCAAAGACTCGAAATGATTCTCTTGCCTCTTGTAGAGTTCTGAACTCGTCTTCAGGTAGGCAAACATACCACTGTATTTTTATCTCGTAAATTAAAAAATATCAACATTAGATCTCTGATATAAGTAATTAATTATTAATTTAATAATTTTTAGGTCCTAGAATAACAGGTAGTTACGAGAACGAAGTTTTGGCCGTCAACGTCATTACGAATGAAATAGACTATATATTAAAAGGGGCACATCCCAATCACGTAGTACAAGTAGACGTCCAAAAGGCTTCCGGTGCTTTTAATTTAGATTTTTTAGACGGTATGACAAATGTCTACCAGGATGTACAGAATATTGTTGTTAAAGTTGGTTCGAAAATTAATTCTTCACATAGCTTGTTGATTAACTGTCATTTTGATTCCGTTGTCGATAGCCCAGGTAAGTACAATTATAAGGAAAAATAAAGGGTTTTTGGGAAAATACGCGTATGGCCGAAATGGAGTTCAATCACTATGCCCACGCTCAAAGTTTACATTTCGGATTTAGTGAGCTTGTTCAAAAATTTCATGAATAAGATTTATTTTTTCGGAGTTGCTTTCATTTTGTTATTGAACACAACGTTTCGGTTAGTTAGTATCTCTAACAGTTTTCAAGTATATATAAACTATGATAATATTTATAAACTTGAAGAAATAGTCCATACTTAAAGTGGAGTAGAAATTTAGAAGGTAAGAAATAAGAACACAAAGTCTTCCTCCACTGTTATATTATAGAAATATTAAGCAACTTCTCTACATGTTTCGAACGCAGAAGCATTCATCTTCAGGAGAATACATAAAAAAAGAGAAACCAGTAGATATCACCCTAACTGAGCAACACAATAGCAGGTTCGATGTAAAAATGAGTGGAACGGTGAGAAAACAGGTTACATTGTGAAAAAGAAAAATAGGTGGGTTTGAGGCCTAAGGCACTGTGAAAAATTTAAAGGTAAAATGAAAAGTTTGTCATCTTTGTGTAAAGAACTGTCGAAAGATGAAACTGAAGTGAATGGGAAAACGACTAGCTAACAATTTTTTGCTTAAATGATTATTCCCATTCACTTCAGTTTCATTTTTCGACAGATCTTTAACACAAAGATGTCAAACTTTTCATTCTACCTTTAAATTTTTTATAGTGCCTTAGGCCTCAAACCCACATATTTTTCGTTTTCACAATGCAACGTGTGTACCTGTTTTCTCACCGTTCCACTCATTTTTACATCGAACCTGTTATTGTGTTGCTCATTTAGGTTTTTCTTCTTTTATTTATTCTCTATTATTTCCAACCCTTACGGAAATACGACCGCATCAAAAACTGCATCGTTCGATTATGTCTTAAGTGTTTCACCCCACTAAGAAATTTTGTGTTTTAAAACTCAATTTTGGCGTCGTATCTGTCTTTTTTTGACATATGACAATATCATAGGTGTCCGCTATGAAAAATCACGTATCTCCAAAGAAAATTGAGTTTTTAATCAAAAAGCTTATTTTTTTTTTGGGTGAGACACTTAAAAGACATAATCGAATGATACAGTATTTGATGCGGCTGTATTTCCGTAAGGGTTGGAACTAAATATCGACTACTATATATTTTTTAAATCGGACCGTGAATTGCAATACACTGGTGTAGTTATAAATGTGGGTTGCCATTTAAAAAAAATTCAAAATAACGTCGTTTCTGTCATTTTTTGACATCGGACATATTTGACAATAGCATGGGTGGCTCCACTATAAAAAATTTCGTATCTCCAAAAAAAATTTGAGTTTTTAAGCACAAAGTTTCTGTTAATTGGACGAAAACAAAATAACCAACTTCGAAGCCTCGTATCTCCGGAACGGCTGAAAATAAATATTGACAACTATACATTTTTAATGTTGGAACAAATAAGGCGTCTTATCTGTCAAATTTGTAAACATATATTTTTTTTTTGACATCAACTTTGACTTCTTCACGAAAAACTATTAGAAAATACGTAATTATTTTTTTTTATTGGGTCGGTAGGAAAGTCGTTAATCGGGTGAGACACCTAAAATAATGCCCCTGTACATCTTCTATTAATTTCGTTGCAAGAAAAAGTCTAAACTATTAAATAAATAACTTTTCTTATACATTTTAGGTGCAAGTGATGATGGAGCAGGGTGTGCAGTTATGTTAGAAATACTACGAGTCATAGTTCACTCGGATAAGATTTTAAGACATAATATTATATTGTTATTTAATGGTGGTGAAGAGAATTTTATGCCGGCATCACATGGGTTTATAACGCAACATAAATGGGCAAAGGAGGTGAGTTTCTTAGTAATCTATCTATTTGACACCACAATGATATGCAAGTTAAGTTGTTCTGAAATTTGGAGTTACCAGAACTAAGCTATCGACCAAGCAAAAAATACCGCACGAACTGCGCGTAGTGGCGGCTCCCAGTCTTAAAAATTGGTGAAGAGCTAGGTATAATTCGGGTACTTACAAACATTGACAAAAAACCCGTGTAACAAAACGTCTCTCTTATACTCATCTGTCCAACGAGTGAGTGGAGTTTCCAACAAATTACAAACTATGTCATTAATTGGGTTCATTTTTAAAACACACAACTAAGTAGGTACGTACACTACTAAATTAACTGAAAAATAAAAACAAAACTTTTTAATCACACAGTAATTCACTTAAAAACGATATTTATAACCGTAAGTTTTGCGAAGCCTCAAAATAAATACGTTAAGGTTAGGCGTACCAATGCTAAAACAATGGTTCTTCACTTGCTGTGAGCTAACAGATACCGTTCGGCTAGGGCGCGCCAAAATGCACGAGTGTTTATAATTATTGTCCATCGGAGTTAACCGTAGCCCTATTATGTATAGCTACATTCGGATTAAATTAATATTATTAATTCGAACATGATGACACACGTTATTTCTAGTAACATTCATTTTATAGAACTTAAAGTTTGGTCAGGATCGGACTTTAATTTTTATTAAAAAGTGTATGTGAAAATAAGATAATTTAATTGTAGTTCTAATTAAACGATTCCCAAATAAGAATTACATAAGCAAAAATTGTCTAATTTAAAAAAAAAAACATTAAATGAAATTGGAATAGGATAAAATATCAGAAAAACATTTTAATTTTATTTTTTATTCATAAGTGTTGATATTTTAATTTAGAATATAAAAAGTCGTGGGTCCAGTACCAGCATTATGGATAATTCACTACGGTTTGTCAGTGCATTTTATCGCCAACACGGTAACATTTATTAAAAAAGTTACTTACTATATACTTCGAATGCAATAGTCGTGATCCATAATAAATAAATAGCTAAAAATATAAACAAACATTACAATCAAAAGTCAAAATATGCTTTATTGTCGAAAACAAATTTATCGACAATGATTTTAGAAACTTTTAATTACCTACAATAAAAATAAAAATATTAGTCATTGGTGACATTTTTAATGGTGACAATTTTTTATTGCTAATACAAAATTATTGAATTATTTGCTTTAAACCTATGTTTCTCCTTGAAGAATCCAGATATAATTCAAAAAACAAGTTGTTAAAAAAAAATGGAGTCAATAATCGTCGTACAAGGAAACATCAATCAGTTATTAAATTTTTCCACAGAATGTTCAGAAGTTAAACGTAAAATGCAATTTTTTGTGCTTTCCTGTATGTCAACATATCTATTTACACTGTTCGTAAAAACGATATCAGAACATGATGAAGACGACAACATCTGCAACATGTCAAAAAATGATCGAACTTGGTAAAAAATTAATAAGTTTATTTTCATTATTTATAATATAATAAATGTGTTTATTTATTTTCCTCAATAAACTTTTTCTTTGATCTCCCGAAGACGTGCTTGTTAGGGCCAAATCTTAGTATTTTAAATTATAAATATAAAAGAATAATAAAATATTTTTAAAAAAATATTTTTGTTAATATTATATAAAAGTTAAATTGCAAATAAAATTTAACTATATATATATGTTGGAAACAAAGCTCGAAAACGGCCAATGGTCGATATTTTTGCTCAATCTTAGGATTGGCCGTTTGAAAGCGAGCAAAGTCCGAAGTTTAATTCAATTTTGGGCTTTGGCCATCGCCAAACCTGGAATTGTGCAATTGCGAAACAACCAAAGCTATACAGCCACACTATACAATAATTTAAAAAAAAAAGTTGGAACAATGTGTTATTTAAATTTGTAGTTAGTTTATTGGAAATCAATCATAAACACATTTAAATGGTTAAGCTATGTATTTGTGTCATTTTTATCGAATTAACTTTTGATAAAGCATAATTTAATTATAAGAATTTTAACATGAATTAATAAAACAATAAAGTATAAAATAATTTTTATTTAGGAAGGAACACATAATACATTAATAACTGCAATGGTTTAATATAGGTATAAATTCAAATTCAAATTCAAATTCCTTTATTCATGTTTAAAATTACAAGAACTTTACATACGTCAATGGGTAATATAATTATTACTATTTAAACCAATGTGGGTACCCAAACTACAATTCTAAAAATTCAACAATTTTACAGTTAAAAAAATTCAACAATTTTACAGTTAAAAAAAATAAAACACAGCAGACGGACAGGTAAAAATCAGTTATCAAAAACATACAATACAAGTTAGACTTTAAGAGTTAAATATACAATTACAACAGATTAAAAGTTGAGCAATTAATTAATCAGGCAGTTACGGCAAGGGAACATCAAATGTATGATCTAGGAATTCCTGGATGGAGTAAAATGAATGGGTTATTGATAGTTTTTTATAAAGGACTTAAAAGCGGCAATCTCAAGGTTTCTTACAGAAATCGGGAGCTTATTAAAAAAGGTGGGAGCATAGTGCAGCGTCGCGTTCCACGATCTCTGGAGTCGCAAAAAGTCAATATGTATATCTTCTCTACCTCGCGTGTTATAATCATGTCTGTCACCAACTGGTTGGTAGTTTTTCGAGCCTTTTGCGTGTAATAGACACTCGTATATGTACCGCGATGGAATGGTCAGTATCCCTAGATCTCCATACGCACCCCTGGCATCGGAACGGTAGTCAAGCCCAGCCAGAATCCTCACCGCTCGACGCTGAAGCGCAAACACCCTCTTCATGTGTGCGGAATGTCCCCACGCCAGCAGAGCATAGCAACAGACGGACTGCACGAGAGCATGAAAAGCCACCAGACATACGCACGAATCAACCACCCTCGAGAGCTGCCGTAGTAAGTACACTGCCTTTGATACTCTCGAACAAATGAAATCGATGTGGATATCAAATTTTAGTGTGGGATCCATATGGACACCAAGAAATTTAACTGCCGGGGGGTTTACCTCATCATGAGGTCTGAGACTGAATAAAATTGTTTCGGTTTTGTCCTCATTTAGGCTCATTCGGTTTGCCGCAAACCAATCTCTAAGGGAATTACGATTTTCTTCCATTTTCAGCATTAGTGTAGTGACGTCAGAGTCGTCAACAGTGGCCGTTGTGTCGTCCGCGAAAAGGATCAACCTACCCGTAGTCAGCACGGTCGGCAAGTCATTGACGTACACTAGGAACAGTAGGGGCCCCAGAATCGAGCCCTGAGGCACCCCATGCCTCAGCTCTCGCTGCCCCGACTCTGCCTGGCCGAAGGAGGTCACCTGCTTCCGCCCCGATAAGTAGCTTTGCATTAGGGCAATGCTCTTCCCATCTAAACCATAGAACTGAAGCTTCTTGAGAAGGACAGAATGAGAAATGCAATCGAATGCCTTTGATAAGTCGTAATATGTTGTTCCTACGTACTTTCCATCTTCATATCCCTTCAGGATATGTTCGCACAGTGTATTTATGGCATGTGTGGTAGAGAGCTTTTTTCTAAAGCCGTACTGACAGTTTGTGAATAATTTATTTTGTTCGAAATAGTTGTAAAGTTGGTTTTTAAGGATCTGTTCAAAAACTTTAGATATTACCGATATAAGTGCAATAGGTCTGTAGTTGTTAACATCTGCTTTGTCGCCTTTTTTATGAATAGGGATTATTTTACTAAGTTTTAGACTATTTGGGAAAACGCCCTCAACAATACAAAAATTTATTACCTTTGTTAATGGGGTTATGAGAATATTTTTAACTTTTTTCAGTAGTAATACACTCATGCCATAAATATCTCGGCTACTCTTGTTCTTCAAATTGTCGATCGCATCTCTAACCTCCAGATACGTCACCTGCGTGAAAGCGAAGCCAAGCTCAGAAGGCAGATCCACCGCCCCCAGACGATCCTCAGCAGCTACCTCAGATTCCGGGATCCCGCTCAGTATATTGTCGGCAATGTCTGCAAAAAAATTGTTAAAAGAATCGGCACTGAGGTTAACAACATCAGCTGGGTGCCCATGGGGCTCTCTATGCGTGTTAATGACCTGCCATGCTGCTCTCGACATATTACTAGAGTTAGAAATGAAATCAGAGTTTGCTTTTTTCTTAGCAGCGCTAATTGCATCTCTGTACTGTTTACGGTATTTTTTAAAGTTTTCTTGAATCAGTGGAGAACCGAAGATACAATACATTTCACGGAGCAGTGAGAGGTTGCTTCTCATCGTTTTAAGTTCCTCTGTGAACCATGGGATCTCATTGCGATGTCTGGAAACCCTTTTTACTTCTGGGAAAGCGCGATTTAGGAAATCGTTTATTTTAGTAATAAAATTATTACATTTGACCTCCGCAGAGAACCCCGTGAGCACAGCGGCCCAATCGGTGTTCTCAAGGCTATTGAAAAAAAGATTCTGACCTCTCCGAGTAAATGGACGGTATAGAGAAGGTACAGGTTTTAGTGTGGATTGATCAGTCTCCAGAGAGAGTGAAACACGAATGCTCACCGCACTATGATCCGACAGCAATGGGTTGTGAACGTCAGTATCAAACTCCAGCGTGTCGTGAAAATTAACAAAGATGTTATCAATACAATGATTTTCCCTTGTTACAGTATGTATTTCCTGTTCAAAACCATAAGAATTGGCCAAATCACTGAAGGTCACCATTTATAATACAGTATTTATTGCTGGTTGAAAGTTTTATGAATACATTTTCCATTATTGCTAGAAACACTAAAAAATTAAGTATTGGTAGTTTTGGAATTGCACAATTCCAGGTTTGGCTGTTTGAAGAAGGCCAAAGCCCGAAATTGAATAAAACTTCGGACTTTGGTCGCTTTCAAACGGCCAATCCTAAGATTGAGCAAAAATATCGACCGTTGGCGTTTTCGAGCTTTGCTCCCAACAAATATATATATAAATAAATATAAACGCAGTTTTTTTGAAGATATAGGATAATAAAATTTTGAAAAATATATTATTCATAATAATTATTAAAACAATTTTTATTGGTAAATAATCGTTTCAATAAAAACATAAATATTTGAAATATTTTTGTCCTATGGACTAATTTATTTTAGGTTTTATGGTTATTTCATTTTTATGACGTGTATTATGATTATGGTTTTTAAACTGTATAAGATTTTTATTTTTAAATATGTATATTAAGATGGCATAAATGTAAAGTTGTCTAATATTCATGTTTTTTTTTTCAGAATATAATTTTATTGAAGGGTAAAGATAATCTTTATTAAATATAATTTTTAGAAACCTTTTCTGTAATATTTCTAATTTTTTAACTAATGCTTTATTTATTTCTCCCCACCCTAAAATTCCGTAATTTAAATGAGTTTTGACTAATACATAATATAATATTTCCATATGTTTTACGTTCAAAATTTTTTAAATGTTTTTAGAAGGTGGGAGTAAACTTCTTAATTTTTTAATCACATATTCTATGTGAAAATTTCAATTTAATTTACTGTCAAAGATTATTCCTAAATATTTTACTTGATTAACTTTCAAAATTTGAATGTCATCATTTATTTTAATACTATTCATATTTTGTGGTATATTATTTGGATTTAAAGTAAAAGGAAGATAATTAGTTTTATCAAAATTAATTGCTAATAAATTTTTATCAAACCAATTTTTTATTATGTTAAAATCTTTTTTAATTTTTTAATTTTATTATTTAAGTTGTCCCAATTTGTATCTATATAAAAAATTGCAGTATCATCTGCGGAACTATGAATTTCTCCATCACAATTTACATTAAACAAATCATTTATTAGATATTAAAAAATAATGGTCCCCAAATTGTTCCGTGAGGAACACCATATTTAATTATTTAAGATTGGATTGCAAACTTTTTTCCATCAGGTTCGTGCGTATGTTTTTAGGTAAGAGCCTTTATTAATCTAGAAGCTTGTGGTGCTGGTGGTCGAGAAGTGCTTTTTCAAGCGGGGCCAAATAATCCCTGGATTCTGGAAACGTACGCCGAAGAAGTGCCTTATCCTTATGCATCTTCGCTGGCTCAAGAAATTTTTCAGAGTGGGGTTGTTCCTGGGGATACAGATTATAGAATATTTAGGGATTTTGGCAATGTGTCTGGTAAGTGTCTTAAGTAGTTATTAAATGATAAGAAATCAAAAAATGATTGTTTTGGATACCTCAAGGCCCAGTTCTTGATTCTTTACTATTTTTAAGTTATGAATATAAATGACCAATGAAGGACTTTTTATACATTGTAAATTTTAATGAACATATAGAAAAATTATGTAAAAAATTAGCTTCAGGTTTTGTATATAGTATATTTCTTATATCCTTACTACGAGATGTTTCTTTAACATACTTCTTCATTTTACTGCTCGCGTTTTGGTATGTATTTTTTTCTCTAATCATGGCGATATCTTTTTTTTACATAATATTTTTACTTCACTCTGTCGTTGGCGTTTGGTAGTATTTTCCTTCTGTCGTCACTTCTAGATTACTTAGATGTTTATTTAACATAACTTGTCACACCACTTTGCCTTTGACGTTTGGCCGTATGTTTCTTCTCTCATTCTACTATAAGTTTCTTCAACATAACTTTCACATCATCTTGACTTCGACTTTTGATAATATCTACATATTAAATAAAGCTTTAATAAGGCGTTATTCACAATTATTCACATTACGGTTATTTCAAGTTATATTTCTCCTGATGATGAACGTCTATACGTTCGAAACATTCAGATAATTCTCTTAATAATTTATACTTTAATATACTAGTGAAGGATAACAAAGTATTATTTCTTCCTGTTTCATTGATCCTGTTTCATATGAGGGTACATGATAAAACCCGAAATCACCTCTTCAAGACATACAGGGTGATTGAACAACATTTTCAAATATATTTTTTCAAAAAATTTAAAAATTGGCGAGATACAGAAGTAAAAAATCTAAGTTCCCGCAGTTAAGTCATCAAAACGTAGTTTGCTATACTTTATGTTGTTTGTCTTATCTCTTATTAGTCATGCAATTTACGGGTCGGTAGTCAGTTATTTGGCAATACGCTGCGGTATGTTTTTCTGAAGCAAGTTAATTTAAAATTGGTGACACGTGAAAATGGTAAAATTTTAAAACAATGAACTAGTAGATATGGTGAGTGTCGTCAAAGTGCGGCTGCTGCTTCGAAATTTTACGCAGAACGCTTTCCCTTGCGAGCTCATCCTACACCCAGAAGTTTTCTTAATGTTATTCAACGGGCAAGTTAGGCAGAACCGTATTTAATCCATAGTGTAATAAATGAATGTAAGTACCTTATTATTAAGCTTTTTAAAAAAAGTTATTTGAAAATGTTGTTCATTTGAATGCCTTCTATATGCCAAAAAAGTCGAATTTGTATGGAAAGTGAACCTAACCAGCCAAACCTAAATCGGCTGAAAGTAATCCAACTGATCCTAGTTCACACTTTCCGTAAAGGCCTAATAGAAGCTCAGGTATTAAGTATAAAAGTTGAATGGAGTAAAATAGAGCTGTTAATAGATAATATTGCTATAGTTCAGTTCCAGTTACTGGCTGGATGCACGTCCCAACTTACAAGCACATAATCATAACAGCAACAATAAAAAAATAAAGTAGATCTGTTATTACAAAATTCATTTTGACAACCTTTGTCATTTTGAAGAACTCTAATTTTAAATGTTAATAGTACATTGTATACCTAGTAGGAAAAGCTAAACATTTTCGGACGACCATAAAGATTGTATATCGAGGCGCAAGCCGAGACTGACAATACGGAGTCCGGGAATGTGGCTTTTTCTACGAGGTATACATACTATTTTTCCTTAAATCGAAAATTATTAAAAGGACATAACTTATTACAAGCAACTTGTTAACATCTTGAAATAAATATTATTAACTTTGTTCACAAATAAAGGATGCCATAAATATTTGTGTTGTATCTATGGAAACACAATAATATTGAATTGTCAAAATTAACACATTTTAGTTTACAAGTAGCCGTACAGAAATAATATTTCCTTACAGTACAATAATAAATATTTCCTAACAGTTATTTTCCGTTGCCTAGCAACGACTAAGTGTAAGGGAATATTGGCTTTTTCTTTAAAAAATATTATCAAAAATGTCAATATTTCTTATCGATTTTCGGAAAAAGTGATTTGAATGCGATAAATAACTTGTTGGAAGTTGGAACATATTCTAAAAATATGTCTCATTATTCAGCAAAAAAAGAAATGCTTACTTTGAAGCTTTGAATCATGACAAAATTGAAAAAATATACGATTCAATTATAGACATAAGTCGATTCAAAAATTACGTCAGAAGCTGTGACGTGCATCCAGCCAGTAATTGTATGGACTTTACTATTTTTTTTTATATTTCAGGTTTGGACTTCGCATGGTCCGCAAACGGCTACGTATACCACACAAAATTCGACTCTATCAAGCAAGTGCCCCTGGGGTCGCTTCAGCGCACAGGCGACAACATACTGGCCCTCGCCAAGGGAATGGCACAAGGGCGTCAGCTGGCAAATGTCGAATATTATCGACCTGGAAACCTGGTGTTTTTCGATTTTCTGGGAGCCTTCGTAATCAGATGGCCTATGGCGGTGGCCGAATTTATATTCGTTGCAGCTGTGATAGTTTCTGTTTATTGCATTAGAGCTAATGCTAGTGAAGCCAAAAGATATGATAGTAAGTAGTAATATTATTAGGAAATTAGGATTACAATTTTTTAACATACAGGGCGGTGTTTCATTAAGGTTGACGAGCGGCCTTATCTCGGAAACTATTGAGCATAGAAATTCAGAAAAAAAATTGATAACTAAAGTGGCCAAGAGAAAATCCTGGAAATAATTTTTAAGTTCCGCATTTTGCCGCAAGAGGGCGTAATTGAAAAGTAAATTTTAAAATTTTACATATCTCCTAAAATTCCACATTAAGGTATATCTTTGATAACACCATTAAAAAGCTTGAACAATTATGCATCATTTTGGTCGTATGCTCATTGGCGTACCGATTTTAATAAGAGGGGTGGAAGCTGTTGAAAGTGTAATCATTTAAATCGCTCTAACTTATAAACGACTTATCCGATTTTAGCAAACTAAAGACTGTTTGGAAAAGAAATGTATGTTCTTTTACCAATCGTATTTAGTTGTCCATAATAGTTCTAAAAAAAATGCTAGAGGGCGCAAGTTGCAATAATAACACAGTTTTTGATCTTACTCCGAAAAAATAAATCATGCGGTATAATTATGATATCATAATCAAAAAGTAGATAAAATTTGCTAGAAAAAATATTAAAACCGCATGTCAATATCTCCGTTCGTTTCAGCGTTATCGCCAATAGAATAATTTTTAAAACTTTAAATGAAGAAGCGATTATATATTTTTTAGAAAAAAAGTGGTACGCCACTGATATTTTTCCATGTGGATATTATTTCTGATTAGCCTGGTCAATTCTGCATAAAAATGGTCTCTTGCGTCTTTCTCAGGCACACCGTTCTTAATTAAAATAATTAAATTAAATTGTACGGGCGGAAGCATGCCTATTAAGTAAAGGTGGTCATTTCCAACAATTTATATGAAACAAAATTTTGCATTATCAATGTTAATAATAATAATAAATAGTAGAGCTAATGATATGGCCGCTGGTCGACCATAATGAAACACCCTGTATGGACCGATATGTTTCACCCTCATTTACATTTGTCCACGTGTACGTACGATGTTCACAGAATAAGAATTTACGCAAGGTGATGATGATTTTTTATTTTTATGTATAGAAGAAAAAGTCGTTCTTTATAAAAATGTCTGCTTGTGTTGAAACGACAATTTCGAATATCAGATTTTTCAGAAGTCAAAAACAAGTGGCGTCACCTTCGTGTCTGGCGAGAACCTTGAGCCAAGAAGCGGGACATTTAAATGCCTACAGTTTGTTAATTTTCTTTGTTGGCAATATTTTATAGTGATATTTAAGATAAAAAGCTATTCAAAATCCCACTAGTTAGTTTTACAAGTAATTAAAACCAAATAGTATAATGAATAAACTTTTCGGCTTTAAATATTATCACGCCCAGATTTTTATGTGCGACGAGGGACGTAAAGGTAGCTACGGGACCTTAGCAACTATCAGTAAAACACAAGTGATTTTGAAAACAAGTTTATTATGAAAATCATAACAATATTTACCTGAAGGGTTTACAAAGAAAATCAAAAATAATAAATAACTCGGATTTAAACCTTTAACAATGATTTTAAATACAATAGTACTTACATAAATTTGTTGCTCATCGCTGGCGTCTTGGTAATTTGGGGACCAACAAGTTGTTTCACAATTTTTAACGTGGATGCGTCACCGACCACGGACTCGAGCACTAGTGCCGATAGATATTTCTTCTACCAATAATGTGCCGTTTCGTCAAGTCAGCAATTTTTCCCACTTTAGGGAAATAACGAACTTAGGTCGTAAACCTCATTTCTGCTGACTTCATGACTCGACAATAATTGATAGATCGGGAAACCCGTATAACATTTCATAATTGCAACTTTATTAGATTTGTTTAATAAACTTGACGCCGGTTTCATGTTGCGAGGAATGACCTGTGTTTAACGCGAACAATGATTAAAATATTAAAATGGAAAATATTGATTTATGAAATATTATGATCTTATGGTTCCCTATCGTGACAATATTACTTTAAAATAATCCCTTCTAAATTATTTATCATGTAAAAACGAAAAATAAAATTCCAGAAATGCAGCATGCCATAATGTTATTAAAAAATTAGACGTATCTACATATATAACAGTTATCATTCGAGTCTTATACTTCCTCGTAATCTTCTTATCGAGTTCCTTATTTACTGATTTTTCATTCATGCTCTAGGCTTTTTCAGCAATGTTCGTATTTTCAAAAAAGATCACTATACTGTCAGCCATTTTCCCCATAGGGCGAGGTTGGTTGGACGATTTCATTTGGCTCCAGACGAGGAAGTGAGGTAAAATTATAAAATAAACTGCTCGTGCCAGTCAGATCATATTGCCGTCTCTTTCTGCTATCCGCCGTTAGTTGAAGTAAAAAGAGACAAATATAGTCAGAACAAGTTCGCCTGCCTTAGTAAACACGCTCACTTTGTAGAAATAACTACGTAGGTGTAATATTGACACATAAACGATAGGGACAAGCGTTGGTCCTAACTTGAGTGAATAGTCTGGAGATATGATTTCAATAGCTTCGATTCCGCCCATAAGAAGTCTTACCGGGCTGGAAACACCAGTGATACAGAGTATAAGCGTCATTCCAGTTCCCCCTATTGAGTGAATACTAAATACTTAACAGCTATAATAGCCCCCTAATGGTGTTATTGTTTTTCTAATTTTTAGATATTAATGGAAGACTTTACACAACCAAACTCTTCAAGTGCGTAGGAGTGATTTTGCTCTCATGGTTGCTCTGCCTGCTGTTTGGAGTGTTTACTGCGACCTGTTTAAACGGCCTAGGACGTACCATGAGCTGGTACGCTCGGCCCTGTTGGGCGTTTTTCTTATATGTGATACCTACGCTTGTGATTTCTTTAGTTACGATTTTACTTCATGCCAAATATTATAATAAGGTAAGAATAGGAAAAAATCGTTGTGTATGATTGTCCCCATTAAGCTAAATTAAGATAATGTTAAGACGAAACTGTTTAGAAGGTCTGTAAATACTATACAGGGTGTCCCAGGTAAGGATGCACTCTGCAGGAATCTCATAAACCATAGAAGATACAAAGATGGTTAAATTAGATAAAAGGTGCGCTGTATTAAATACTGCGACATTGTGTTTTCAAATTTGAAGATATTTGGGTAAAACCTAATTTTTGCGATTTTGTTTTTATTTTTTTCTGACTCTATTTGAAGAGATATGTTAATATAAAGTTTACTATCTTATTACCACACTTTTTCTCCTTTACAAGTTGGTCTATATAGATTTCTAATCTAACGTTTCTTTTTTTTTGAAACCATCATCAATATAGTTAAAAATTCTTTGTGCAACCGACATTAATGTATTTTACCGACGATCAATACCGTAATTAAGAAAAACATTAAAGTCTACAATTACTGGCTAGATGCACGTCATTGTTTCTGATGTAATTTTTGATTCGAATCATATAGTTGATTAAATCGTATATTTTTTCAATTTTGTCAGGATTTAATTAATCTTCATAATGACCATTTGTAAAGTAATTGCCGCGTACGCGGCTCCTCCGTGCTTCACTTTTCCATTCGTGCGTAATATTTTCGTGTCTGTTTAAATGTTGGAGACAATGATGTTTCTTGAATGAAGGAAGACTTTACAAAAATATTTTTAAATTATCCGTTTCCAATATCCATGCTTTTATTTCGACTTTATATTTGTTTAATGAAATATATTTTTTAATTCTTGTTGGTAAATAATCGTTTAAATAAAAACATAAATATTTGAAATTTTTTTGTCCTATGTACTTTATTTTAGGTTTTATGTTTATGTCATTTTTATAACGAGTATTATGATTATGGTTTTTAAATTTATTAGATTTTTATTTTTAAATATGTATATTATTAAGACAATGTAAGTCCAAAACTCTTACGTACCAACACTTATTACGTAATGTACTATTAAAATGACTCAATTATGAGAAAAAAATAGCATTAATAATAAGATGGTTTTTAGGATTTAGAATTATCACCATGGACAGTATTTCAATTGTATTACGATGCATATCAAGTAATATGGACAACTGCTTTGTTAGTAGGTGTAATTTTAAGGATAAGGTCTAGTTTTATACCGCTTACGTGGGTATTTTTTGCCTCCGTGGGAAGCATTCTAAAATCAAGATTATTTGGAAGATGGAGAGGTAAGCCCAACGATTAGTTTCATCTTTAAAGTTTATGAGCTCATGTGAAGTAAATCATGCTTTTCCTCCGATGTCATAGTAGCAGTTTTAAAGAACCACTTTCAAATGTCATTGTTGTCAAAAGTTGACGTTCATGTTGGCATCTTCGTGCAATAAATGTGCTTTTTGTATTTATTTCATAAATAGTTAAATTTAGACTGTAACAATTTAAAAATTGAACGTGATAAGAGATGAAGCGGCTTCGAAAATGGTGGAATATCAAATAAAAAATAAATTAAGTAGTACCACAAAAACAATAAAAATTCGTATTTATTAAGTCCCTCGTCGTCGACTCGTGTGATTAAACGAGTTTACGTCGGTGGCGGCTTCTTAATAGTTCTCGCAAAATAATAATATTTATTAGGTTAAGCTTCCTGGGTTATCGGTCAAATATTATTGTTAAATAATTAACAAAATTTCGTTTGTTTACGTTTCGGTTTATTTGGTTTTAACCATCCTCAACTACAAAAACGGAAAAAAACGCTCTATTCGTAAAAATTATTTTATTCTTAGCAAATTGACTCCAAATTATAAAAATAAAACAAAACCAGTTCAAAAAACTTAGAATGTCTACTTTTTAATTAATTAAATAGTACATTGTATACCTGTAGGAAAAGCTGAACATTCCCGAACGACCGTAAAGATTGTATGTCGAGGCGCAAGCCGAGACTGACAATTCGGAGTCCGGAAATGTGGCTTTTTCTTCGAGGTATACATACTATTTTTCCGTAAATAGAAAATTATTAAAAGGACATAACTTATTACAATCAACTTGTTAACATTTTGAAATAAATATTATTAACTTTGTTCACAAGTAATGGATGCCAGTAAATATTTGTGTTGTAACTATGCAAACACAGTAATATTTAAATGTCAAGCTTAACACATTTTAGTTTACAAGGTACAGAAAAAATCTTTCCTTACAGTATCAGGTACAATTATAAATATTTCCTAAAGGCATTTTTACATTGGGTGCAATTGCAAGAAAAAATTGCCTAAAAGCATGCGCTTTGTCGACGTTTTAAACAGCTGATGAAGGTTTTAAATGGAAAACGTGCATCAGCTGATTAAAACGTCGTCGAAGCGCATGCTTCCAGGCCATTTTTCTTTCAATTGCACCCAATGTAAAAAGGCCTTAACAGTTATTTTCCGTTGCCTAGCAATGACTAAGTGTAAGAATATATTGACTTTTTCTTTCAGAAATGTTATCAAAAATGTCAATAATATTTCCGATCGATTTTCAGAAAACAATATTTTTACAGGATTACGCGATCGATTTACCCGAAATAAGTCGGTCATATTGAAATACCATTCAGGTCGCAGGCGGTCTTTTTATTCAAAGGTGCTACAGAATATGCCAAAATGACGTAATTTTTAAAAATCTTCCGATTTGTGCACACACTTAATGATTTTTTTTATGTAAGAAGTATTAATATAACTTGAAATTTTCTTATTTTAGGTTCCAAATGGCTTATATTATACATTTTTACCATAGGGTTACCTTTTGTGCAAAATTTCTATCTAATAATAGGAGCCTTATATTTATTTATACCAATAATGGGCAGAGCTGGTTCAGGTAAGCAAAAAATGTACTAATCATCATCGGTTTCTAACAATGTAATGCATTGATTTCAGTGGCGGCGCCAGGATTTTTGGGGTAGGTGGGCATAAGCGGGCCCGATGATTTTAGGGTCGTCGCCGCCTTCCACGCTCTATAACGCCATAAGCGGGGTAAACAAAACTCCCCTCTTTTTCAAGCTCACGTCTAAAAAAAATGTCATCATTGTTCTCTTTATCTCTTATTACATTATTACATCCTTCTATAATACCACTTATTTCTTATCAAAAATTGCATAGTCAAATCCTCCTTCCTTTACGGAATCATCATCCCTTAATTTTGGATGGGCACCCATGTTTTTGGGTGGGCCGGTGCCTACCCTGGCTCCTCTGGCGCCGCCGCTGATTTATTTATAACAAGTACTAAGCTGAAAGTGAGGTTGTCCAACGTTCACAGTGTTCGACTGTATAAGAAAACAATACTCAATCGCTAAATTTAAAAAAAAACATTCTGGCAATATCTCTTTAAGACGCTAAAGTAGGTAGTCCTCTTTCAACGGCAAATTTTTTTGGAGTTAAAAATTCACAACTGTAAATGGTTGATTAGGAACGTAAATCAAATGTTTACTTCATAATTGCCAATATCACGATAAATGTAGTTATAACGTATAAAGCCAGTGCTTTTGCTATCCCATAAGAAGCTAATATAAAGGGAGATCTTTGCTTTTTGGACGGTCATACGGGATGCTTATACAGCGATCCAATTTACGATTAATCGGCAACGAATGCGTTCGTGGAAATGATCTTAACTGATAGTATAGTGATTTGGTGATATACGATTAACTTTTCGGTCCTCTACATTCCCAGATATTACACATTGTTTTAAAATGTCCTGCACCTGATTTTTCGGTTTCTCCTTTAAGTGTGTTGTTTCTATGTTCCTTGACTCTAGTTTCAAGTGATCTTAGAGTCTCACCAATGTAAGATCGGCCACATTCGCAGGGTATATGGTAGCACAGTTTTTCCTATCTTTTTGACTTGTTGGTTTCGTCTTCGTCAGGTGGCTTCTTAAAGTGTCTTTCGAGCTGAATACCGTATTGATGTTGTATCGTTGTCCTACTCTTCTAATTCTCTCAGATACTCCATTGACATACGGAATGTTGAGTGTTGATTAAGACTCTATTTGCTTCTTTTGTGTATTTGGCCGAATCTGAAGCAATAAAACAAGCAAAAAAGAAACCAAAAACGGCATGGCAGTGGATAAGTTAAAGCTGGAATTATCAACTCAAAGTTCTCGTCGGAGTTGACGCTAAAAATTAAACTTCGCTGGCATTGGCACCAGCAGCCGTTCGACTAGACCCAATTTTATCTTTTCGCACTTACGTTCGTAGCAATGACGTCAAGCCAATAGTATTTTACTATTTGTATCAAGTCAAGTTGACAGCTGGTAAAACATTATGTTGTCGATAAACGCTGGTACCAATGACAACGCCAACTCCAGCGAGAATTTATAAACCCAGCTTTACTGTTTTATGTCCGAATTATATTTCGTTGAAGTTTGTTTTTACCAGAATATGGCTAATATTATTTTATTTTTATTTTATAGGTAGTCATGCCGAATATCTCGTAAGCGTGATGATGACTTTTATTTTCGCCAAGCTAATCGGTTTTGCAGTGCCCTTAATATTACTAGTCAGAAAAGTGGAGAGGATATTTAGCTTTTTAGTGGCCATATTCCTGATATCTGTGGCAGTTTTGCTGTTAACTCCACTGGGATTTCCCTATTCCGGTGAACCAGGAATTCTGGCGCCGCAGAGATTTATGATGGCGGTAAGTAACTGAGGTAGTCTTTGGACATCGAGGGAACAGGTAAAGAGGAGTAATAACCCTTCTTCCTCCTCCCAGGACCGTAAAAAGAATTATTAATTGTCGCCCAACTCTACTCTATGGCATATATTCATTACCGACTAACTTGTAGTACATTAAAGTAATATTTCAGCACACAAAACGTACATTCCATAATTCCTCCGGCGCCATCACAAAGATTTCCAACGGCTACTGGATCGCAGATATGGACATCAACAGTCCACATACCGTGGACAGTTACGTCCCCTCCATGAGGAATGCTGAGCTAGTCCAGAAAGACTGTGATGACTATTTATACTGTGGACTTCCATATTTGGTACCTGTTTTAACTATGATCTGGAAGACGCATTGGCTCCCTGGGAACGAACCTTTTCTACCGACGACTGTCAAAATGGTGATTAAAGAGAGACGTAAAATTACTGGTGGAGAAAGGTTTGGATTTGAGATAAATGGTGAGTTTTTAGGTTTTTAGATTATTGAATTTTACAGTAAAGTCATAGTCAAACTATGCTTTATTGTCAAAAAAAAACATCTTTATCGACGAACGTTTTAGAAGTTTTAATTTACAACAAAATAGAAACTAGGTTAAAAAGAATACAAAAATGTATAAATCTTCACTTATTTTTTATTGTACTATGACAATTGTTTCGACACACAGTGTCTTCGTCAGATAGTAGAAATCTAATGCAAATAATATTCTCTTAAAATATAATGGTAACCTACTCCAAAATAATGTACCTATTTTACAACTTAATAATAAAGACATTTTAGTAATAAAGTACCGAACCCTAATTATGAAAACACACCTTTTCTTAACTATTCTGAAAAATATTTTTAAAAACTATTGTTATAATAATGTCAGGGAATACCGAATGGTTATAGATTTAATAATGGGGAATTATTCAAATCGAGCTGATCGTTTAATAAAATATTTAAATTTTTGTATTTGTTAATTTCCATACTTTCTAAAAAATTAAGTTTTATTGATTTGTTTTCTACATGTAGAATTTCAAATTTGTCATCAAAATTATGTTGTTCGTTATTAAGATGTAAGGAATAATGAGAATTGGTGAGTTTTTTATTATAGCTTGCTTTGTGTTCTTTAATTCTTGTTTCAAAACTTCTACCTGTTTGTCCGATGTAAACTTTTGGGCAACTACCACATTTTAGTTTATACACTCCACATTGTTGTTCTTTTTTGGTTCTGCTTTTGTTATTTTTAATTAGTTTGCCTAACTTATTATTGGTTTTATATGAGATTTTAAAATTTCTTTTCGTTAAGTAGTTTTTAGCTAATTGTGAAAGTTTTCCAGTATATGTGAGTGTTTTGTAAATTAAGTTTTCATTGTGTTTAAAAGTTGGATGTGCTAAACTAATTGCTTTATTTAGTTGTTTTTTGTTTATAATTTGATCTATTACATTAGGTTGATAGCCATTATTTACTGCTAGTTGCTTTATTATATTTAACTCTTGAATATAGTTTTGTTCTGATAACGGAACACTTAACAATCTATGGACAAATGAGTTAAAAGCTGCCATTTTATGGGAATATGGATGATTCGAACTGTTATGTATTAGAATGTCTGTATGTGAAGGTTTGTGATATATCGAGAAACTGTGTTTATTGTTTACTTTGGTTATTGTAAGATCTAAGAAATTTATCGAATTGTTTTGTTCTACTTCTAGAGTAAAATTTATGTTAGGATGTAAAGTATTGATAAAATTAAAAAAACTTTGAAGTTGGCGTTCCGTCCCTACAAAACAAGCTAGAATGTCATCGACATACCTATACCAATAAAGAAATTTACTACTCAAAGTATTTTTAAATATTCTATTTTCGAGGTTGTCCATAAATATTTCAGCTAACAGCGGACTAAGAGGGTTTCCCATTTGAATATTTACAACAAAATATTTACTTGAATATTGAATTGAATATTTTTATTAATATTATATTATATATTATATATTTACTTGAATATTGAAATTGAATATTTACAACAAAATATAATAAATTTTTATCAATAAATGGGTATCAAACAAACTGTTTTTGATATAAAAATTTAATTTGGAAGGATTGGTTAATATTTTGTACGAAAAAAGATATACAGTCTCGGTATTATTGGCCATTAGTAGATTAATAGTAACGTAGAGAGTTTAGCGTCCGTATAAGTAAATAGAAAAAAGTTCTTTAGCCACAGGTGGACAAAGTGGTGCATCTATCTTTTGCATTAAAGTACACATGGACGCCAAAGGTGATGGGTTCCCTGGGGTACAGGTAGACAATGACAGGCTGTTTCGTTCTTGTTAGAACTCATCAGAAAGCCATAACCTGTAAGCAACTCCAAGTACAGCGAGACTGTTCTTTCAAGGCATTTTTAAGAAATAAAAACGCGATGAAAACCCAGCAACGCCATCAGTAGGAATCAACTCAATGCAAAAGATATAGCCATCTAACGTGAAAACATAGAACTAATAAACCAAAGTACGGTGGCCAACAAACACCAGTATAGGAAACTTTTACGCTTCACTAAATTTTTTCTACCAGTTTGTAGATTCAAATATAGATCGCGCCGTGTAGCCCACTGGCGGTGCCGATGCATAAAAAGTAAAAGTTTCCTATACTGGTGCTTGTTGGCTACCGTACTTTGGTTTATTGGTTCTATGTTTTTACGTTAGATGGCTATATCTTTTGCATTGAGTTGATTCCTACTGATGGCGTTACTGGGTTTTCATCGCGTTTTTATTTCTTAAAAATGCCTTGAAAGAACAGTCTCGCTGTACTTTGAGTTGCTTACAGGTTATGGCTTTCTGATGAATTTTAATAAGAACGAAACAGCCTGTCATTGTCTATCTGTGCCCCAGGGAACCCATTACCTTTGGCGTCCCTGTGTACTTTAATGCAAAAGATAGATGCACCACTTTGTCCGCCTGCCGCTAAAAACTTTTTTCTATTAATAGTAACTCTCATGCTTGTAATTACAAAGTAACAAAATCTAAATTATTGTTTTATGAATAACAACGTAGGGTAAATCTAGGTTTAAACCGAAGAATAATTCTACAGGGTGATTCCTAAGTTGATATAGTCAAATTTTTTTAAGAAAACGCCAAGTCACTTGTCATTTATGGCACCCTGTTGACGTCTGGTCTATTTTACGTTTAGAGGTTGGCTAAAAAGACAGGACCGGACTATTTTTATGTTCCATTAACAAACTAAAAAAATATTTAAATATTAAGTTCCTTATCTCCCATTTTAATTTATCAAAGAAGACTTTACAAATTTTTCTATTTAAATCATCGTTCTTAACTAAAGTTGTCAAGAAACTTTTGAAGATGTTATCCAAATTGGAACAAAAGTCAAGAACCTATTAGGTATCCACTGAATACTACCTAGATATTGTGATAGGAATTACTTACAATAAAGTAATGTACTAGTAACATAAATATTATCGACAAAGCTTTTAAAAAATTTAACTTATCGACACACTACTCTCCTTTGCTCGTGAATATTAAGGTGGATTTATAGTCGCCGTAACGTAAGCCGTAAGAAGTAACGTATGCCGTAAGAAAAATTCATTTATAGTCCAAAAAACTTAAGCAGTAAGAATTAAGCCCAAACCGTAAGCAGTAAGGAAATGGTTTATTTTCATTTCTACGCTACGTCTTACGGCTTCGGCCGGGATCGGTCATACTCGAACATAACCGCCATGAACTGTCAGACATTTTCTTTTGATTTAGAGTTGTTTTGAGTTTTAAAATTTAATTTTCTCGTACAAAACTTTGTAAAAAAGAGCGACTTTGAGACAGAACAGATGCTATTTTGAAACAGAGTTTTTAACCAAAAGCAAAACATTAAATTATTACCTAACTATTTGTTCTCTTACTTCTTAACTAATTTGATCTATAAATGGGTTTCTCGTTGCGGCTCAATTCTTACGTCTTACGGACTACTGCTTACGTGTTACGGCTTACGTTACGGCGACTATAAGTCCACCTTTAAAGAATGTAATAAATACCAGTAATACTGCACCAGCTAGGTAGAATACGTAAAACATGGTATATATGGTTAAAATATTGGTATTCAAAACAATCACTATGCTTCATTTTAGTTATGACTCTAACTTTCAATCAGAAAACTCTATATACACAATATAAAAAACAGCCACAAAAATAGTAAAAAACACCAAAAAACAACGAAAATAATAGGACGCGAACTGACATGTGAACTTGTTACGGTCCACACTAAATCTAGTATCTTTTCGGCGGAACTAGAATCAGCTGTGAATGTCATCTGTGGCTTTCAACTGTCGAAACGCCGTTTTCTATCGCGATATGATCTCTATTTCTGTTTTAGCTGTGTATAGAAGGCATTAAAATAAACAACATTTTTAAATACTTTTTTTTTAAACTTTAAAATAAGGTACTTACATTTATTTAATACACTATGGATCAAATACGGTTTTGCCTAACTTGCTTGTTGAATAACATTTAAGAAAACTTCTGGGTGTAAGATGAGCCCGCAAGGAAAAGCGTTCTGCGTATAATCTCGAAGCAGCAGCCGCACTTTGACGACACTCGCCGTAAATTAGCACCATATCTACTAGTTCGTTGTTTTCAAATTTTACTATTTTGACGTGTCACCAATTTAAAATTAACTTGCTTCAGAAAAACACACCGCATCGTATTGCCAAATAACTCACCACCGACCCGTAAATTGCATGAATAATAAGAGATAAAACAAACAACATAAAGTATAGCGGGCTACGTTTTGATGGCCAGACCCGCACTTAGATTTTTTACTTTTGTATCTCGCATATTTTTAAGTTTTTTGAAAATGTTGTTTATTTTAATGCCTTCTATACACAGCTTAAAAAGAAGTGTCAACTTAGGAATCACCCTATATAATCGTAAAAATGACAGAAATAGTCGATTTATGATGTGGGATTGACAGCAAAGTTCAATTTACGAGTTATCAACCAGGTCATAACTTATTTTGTTATGTTATGTTATGTTATATTATGTTATAACCAGGTAAATCACTTTTACCGCGAACTTTTCTGTCAATCCCACATTATAGAATGACAATTTTTGACATTTCTTTGATTTAAACTGGACCTCGGTTAAATCGACCTTATAAAATTGGACAAAAGAACATATATGATTTAAACTGAGGTCCAGTTTAAATCGAATATGTCACAAATGGTAATTTTATAATGTTACATAAAAATAAAAAATTCGTATAATGAAATTAATTTTCTTCATAACTCCGGTTGTAAAAAAGTTACAAATTTGTGTTTTTTACCGAAATGTTAAGGATTTATTTTTCTCTTATACCATATAAAACAAACTTATCATTGCATTTTTATTTCGAGAAAAAGCTTATTATTTGCTTATATTTAAATTAACGTCATCTAGCGCCGACAACAAAACTCGAGGATAAAAATACAAAAGTGCAGTTTATAGGGTAAATAAAGCTCTCTTAAAGGATACTAAGTTTGTTCAAATCGGTTATGCCAAACCGAAGTAACCGTGGCGTATCTTTAGAAAAAAATGTATTCGCCCCACCACTTTATTTTACTAGATCGAAAAAATTGTGTAGGAAAAAAAGTATTGGTAAATATGTAAGGATTAATATACAGATACTTTTTATACCGGTCAATTAGTCAAAACACGATTAACCATGGTCGTGGCTGGTACGCCCCCTTGTGGGTATTTTACAAACTCGAAAATAATTTCCAACATTTTCTCTTAGGCCCTTTTATCATAAAAAAATGTATCCGGATGCTGTACGATTACTAGTTTCTGAGATATGGCCGGCCACCATTCATAGTTGACCACCCGGTACACTTAGTTCGTAAATGTAAAAAATAAAAATATTGCGGGCATTGGTAACGCCGGCTTCGCCTTTGTGTAATAAACATTTTGCTTTTCGATAAAAAAAAATAATATAATGTACATTGTTTTTTATAGGGCCGACTCACATGGGAGTGATGTTTTCTCCCGCTAAAGGGGTCGAAGTGCAATCTTGGAGTATACCAACTCCTCATCCATTGGCTGGACCGCAGTGGAATGGACGGAATACATACTTTATTTATTACGCATATGGATTGAATGCGGTACCGTTAAATTTTACTATTGATTTTAAAGTAAGTACTTCGAAGCGAAAAATATAACTTAAGATTTATTGACACATGCGACCACCGTAATTCTCCTTCCAACTTAACACTTTTTAAGATTAAGAAGGATTTCATAATTTAATTTTTCAATTTTCTGTCGGGCAATTTAATTTTTTTCACAACTTTTTTCTTTTTTCTAGATTCCTCCTGATCATTCCGGGCCAATCATGGATTTCGCAGTAACTTCTCATTTCCTCTTTGGCGATGGCAAAGTGACAAAAGACCTAAAAAATCTGGTTGCCCAGTTTCCCAATTGGGCGGCTGTAACGTATTGGACGGCCTCCTACGAATCTTGGGTAATAGTATGATGAAATGCCTGGTTAAGGTTACCTTTGTATTTATTTATTTTCTGTGAAAATATTTTATTGTATTATTTATTCCATTAGTATAGAAAGCGATGGAAAACTTAAATCGGCTTATATTTTGTTTGTTACAATTTTTTTTTTGGTATAAAAAAAGTCTTACGATATTATGTAAAAAAATAAAAAAGATCCTTGGTAATTATAACAGTGGTTGAAATGTGGCGGCAATTTTTTTTTGTTTAGAATCATTAGTCAAATAAGCTAATTTTGACAAAAATAACTTTAAAAAATTAAAGAATATGATACTTCGGTTTCAGCTAATATGTTGGGTGACAAGTCGTTTTCGAGGTTATCAAAGAATGAAACCAATAATTTTAAAAAAAGTTTAAGGGATGGAGGTAAGAGGGGATGAAATTACATTTTTGTCAAAAATGTTATAGGGTAATGTCGTTTTCAGGGTTGATATCAAGGAAACCAATTTTGATTACTCTTGTAGAAAAATATACAGGGTGTTTCACAGCGGATGGAACGTTATACGTTTATAGGTTTGTTCCCACAGAAAATCACGGACAAGTTAGCGACAAATGTCAAACCAATGTTAATGCGCATGTCTACTTCTGATCGATTCCGAACAGTTTGTAGGAACAACCGACTGGCTGTCAGTGATTAAACTCGATCTGCTGCTATCTTCTCAAATGTTTTAGTTGATAACATAACCTAATTTATTTTTAAATTAATTTTCAAAAATTGTTTCAAATATTCAAATCAAATACCTTTTAAAAGACAATCCAGAAGAAGGCAAGGCTTTTTAAAATGACCGGCTACGAAAATTGAGGAATTATATTTTCAACAAAGTTCTCATTTTTTGATCTTATTCTTTCTTCCAGAATTTCTTCTAAATCTGAGTCTGAATCCGAGAGAGTGGACGCTTCGGAATGGTCGGATGATTCCAAATCACTCATTTTTACTCATTCAATCACTCAAATTCAACATTAACAAAAAAAATTTCACTGCAAAATATAGAGGTTATGTTTAAAAATCTGTCCGTAAAACTTGTGGGAACACGGTGCCGCGTGTTTCCCAGCAGTCAGAAATATTTGTAGGAACGCTTCCTGTTTACTGCGCAGAATCCTGACTGTCAAGGACTGTCGATGACTGCTGTGGGAACAAACCTTATGGCAAACGGGTGTTACGCGTTTTCTTTAAAAATTTGGTTGCTCAGATAAACATCCATGGTCTATTGTTTTAAAATATTTTCAACAATGCGGCGTGGCCGCTTCTGCTCGGAAGAGGTGGCAACATCGTTATTTTAAATAAAACACCCCAAATATTATATTATTTTCTAATTCCTTATACAATTCCACGTATATTTTGTATATAATGTCATATGTCTAAATTCAATTGTTTTTGAGATATTGACGTTTAAAATATGGCATTTTCAGACTTTGACAGGCTGTAAGCATTGGAAGGGCGCATCTAAGAGAAAAATGGTTTTCACCTCCTTATTTTATTTTTTTATTCTCTATCCAAAAATTCCAACTTCTGGTTTAACATGTTAAACCAAAAAAATGGATTTACTCTTTAAGATGTTAAACCAAAAAAATGGTTTTGCGGTTTAACATGTTAAACCGGAAATTGTAACTTTTAGAGAATAAAAAAACTAAGATAGGGAGGTGAAACCCATTTTTCTCTAAGATAACCCGTTTCAATGTTACAGCCTGTCAAAGTTTGAAAATGGCATATTTTAAAAGTCAATTGTCGGGTCGCACAAAGAATTTTAATAATAATTATTTAACCGGCAAGTTTGACCGTGACAGACGTAACATTGACAGAAATAATTTTCTCACAATACTACTGGTTCAGTTACCTTAATTTTTAATGTACTAATCACGCACCTTTGAATGTGAGCATAATATAATGCCTGTCAAAGTCATTTATGTTACAGTAAAACTTGCCGGTTAAATAATAATTATTAAAATTCTTTGTGCAACCCGACAAATATCTCAAAAACAATTGACCATGGTTGTTTTTTTGAACAACCAAATTTTAGAAGAGACCGTTACACTCGTAATTCGATAAACGTATAATGTTCCATCCCTCGTAAAACACCCTGTATAGAACAGGTACACGACATTATGAGAGGGACTGACAAAATTTTCTTATCCCAGATTTCTGGTACTATTTATTCTTAGGGTTCTGGTTTTGGAAAGCATAAAGGATGAACACATGATACAACTATACAAGGTATGATATCAACAGGGTGCGCAGTGGATCGTGACGTCATCTAAAGAGGAATTTTTGAATTGAACGCGCCGAATTATACGCAAAGCGTAGTTTACGTTATTAAAGGGCAATTTTATATGATATTTTTAATAAATTTATTTCAAATCATATTAGCCTTAGAATTTCTACTGTGACTTAAATCTTGAAACATACATTTTATATAGATAGATTGATTATTGTAATCAAAAATTAAAACTTTTTACTTACGTTCCTTAACTCAAACTTTTAGATGTGATTATGCTAACAGGAAAACTTCTTTACAGTACGTAGGAATTCATTTAGACTAAAATTTTACATGGAAACAGCATGTTACTTATTTTACAAGTAAACATATTTTATTTTTAAATTATTTAAAAATATAAATATTTTGACTCCGAGTACTTTAAAGATGATATATACAAGTAGAATTAATAATAAATGATGGCATTGTTTGGGAAAGTTAATAAAAATAATTTTAATAAGAAATAACTTTATTTAAAATAATTATAAAAATAGACAATAGAAATGAATATTTAACCGTCCACTCTAAAAGTTGATATACTTAACACGAACAAGTTTAGTAGGTATACATTGCGAATATGGAAATTCGAAAACGACACACTATCCAATATTTTTTTTTATAGAAAAGAGCTTAAAATATTATGACCCGTGTCTAGTGTTCGTTCAAAAAAAAACTTGTTCTGAATTAAGTTTACATAAAAAGTTTTAATACAAAATTTAGGTTATTGTTTATATTTAATTTTTCTTTTTTTAGAAAGGGTCGCATCATTTTAATTCTCTACTACAAAAATACATCAACATCAAAAAATAACATTTTTGCCCTTTGAACATAATATCGAAGAGCTGATATCAATGAATGAATATGCAGAGTAAAAAAAATTAACAATAAGGCCGATATTTGTCAGGTGTATTTTTCAACAATTCGTGTTTCAAAATTTCATTCATGGTCATCGTCACTGAAATGTTTGGAGCAAGCACCAGCATTTTTAATTTTAAATATCGTTGCGAGTTGCGTTTAAACACAAGTTTCCAAACACCTTGTAATTCCTTAAAATTGGACATCAGGCGTAAAACCCTTGCGTTTATTAACGACATTATACAACCATATACCGCACACCTCATTTTTCAGTAACTTTACATATCAGTTATCAGAAATAAACGACTGGTACATAATTCAAACTCTAACGTAAACAACGGAGAATATCGCAATATGGCGGTTTTTACTCGCTAGGCGACGTCACGAATGTCACGCCCACCTGCGCGGTATCATATCTTCTTGTAGTTGTATCATGGGGTGAACAACGCTTTACAGCACTTAAACCACAGTTGAAAATTATATTTTAAAATCCTTAGCCGAAGTACAAGATTTCATTAAACAATTTGAATATTAAAAGTAACGATTTTAATCGCATTATTTTTAGAAACTCCCAAAACTCATACCTTTTAATATTTACTTACTTTACTTTTAAAATATTTTTATTTTTGTAGGATTTGTTAAAAACATATTTTGGCGAGTTAGAATATTTTGTTCGCAGGTTATTTACTGAAAAACTTAAATGAAATTTTTAAAAAGGCCCGTTGCCAATATGCAAACCCAAATAGCTTTGTAACATTTTGTTATACCAAAAAAGAAATCTATTTACATTAAGAGTTTTTATATTTTGTTACAATGTTTATTTAATAATTATTAATTGTTTTTCTTGATGATATTATGTTATAAACAGGAATTTATGACATAAAAATCAAGATAAAATAATTCAAGTATACATGTCTCTTTGATGCATATCTAATTCAACCTATAGACTTCTGAGTGATAACGGGGACTTTTATTACTGTGCGAATTTTATTAAAAAAAAATTATTAAAATTTTCCAAAGATTTTCTATAAGAGTTAAAGTTAGTGACACATTTGGCGTTTCATTTTTTGGTCCATATTTCGCTGCTTTTTCCTTTTAATCAAAAAATTCAAGGTTGTGTTCATTTATAAGGCAACCAATTAAACATCTACACCACTAAGACCCAATTTTATAAAGTCTTCTTGTATCGAAGTTTAAACCGAAGAATAAATTTAAAATCGTAGACATATCAGAAATGGTCGATTTATAATGTAGGGCAATTTAAGAGTGATCAATACAGGGTGTTCCTTAACGACGTGCTTATATTTTAGGGGGTGATTCCTCAAGTCATTTTATAAAGAAAAGTTTTTATAAAATGTTCTAAACGGCTTACATTTTTTGCTTTGTACCGGGTGTCCCACTAAGAATGGCTCTCGGCCGTATCTCGAAAACTACTGGGCATAGAAACTCAGAAAAAAAAAATTATAACTAAACTGGTCATGAGAAAATCCTGGAAATAATTTTTAAGTTCCGCATTTTGCCGCATGAGGGCGTAATTGAAAAGTAAATTTTAAAAGTTTACATATCTCCGAAAATTTCACATTAAGGTATATCTTTGATAACACCATTGAAAAGCTTGGACAATTATGCATCATTTTGGTCTTATGCTCATTGGCGTACCGACTTTAATAAAAGGGGGGGAAGCGGTTGAATGTGTAATCAGTTAAATCGCTGTAACTTATAAACGACTTATCCGATTTTAGCAAACTAAAGACTGTTTGGAAGAGAAATGTATGCACTTTCACCAATCGTATTTAGTTGTCCATAATAGTTCTCAAAAAAAATGCTAGAGGGCGCAATGTGCAATAATAACACATTTTTTGATTTTACTCCGAAAAAATAAATCATACGGTATAAATATGATACCATAATCGAAAAGTAGATGAAATTTGCTAGAAAAAATATTTAAACCGCAGCTCGATATCTCCATTCGTTTCAGCGTTATCGCCAATAGAATAATTTTTAAAATTTTAAATGAAGAAGTGAGGGGGACGCCACTGATATGTTTCCATATCGATATTATTTCTGATTAGCCTGGTCAATTCTGCATAAAAATGGTCTCTTGCGTTTTTCTCCTCAGGCACACCGTTCTTAATTAAATTAAATTAGATGGGCGGAAGCATGCCTATTAAGTGAAGGTGGTAATTTCCAACAATTTTTATAAAACAAAATTTTTCATTATGAATGTTAATAATAATAAGTAGTAGAGCTAATTTAATTTAATTATTTTAATTAAGAACGGTGTGCCTGAGGAGAAAAACGCAAGAGACCATTTTTATGCAGAATTGACCAGGCTAATCAGAAATAATATCCACACGGAAAAATATCAGTGGCGTCCCACTCACTTCTTCATTTAAAGTTTTAAAAATTATTCTATTGGCGATAACGCTGAAACGAATGGAGATATCGAGCTGCGGTTTAAATATTTTTTCTAGCAAATTACATCTACTTTTCGATTATGGTATCATAATTATACCGTATGATTTATTTTTTCGGAGTAAAATCAAAAAATGTGTTATTATTGCACATTGCACCCTCTAGCATTTTTTTTTAGAACTATTATGGACAACTAAATACGATTGGTGAAAGTGCATACATTTCTCTTCCAAACAGTCTTTAGTTTGCTAAAATCGAATAAGTCGTTTATAAGTTACAGCGATTTAACTGATTACACATTCAACCGCTTCCCCCCTTTTATTAAAGTCGGTACGCCAATGAGCATAGGAGCAAAATGATGCATAATTGTCCAAGCTTTTTAATGGTGTTATCAAAGATATACCTTAATGTGAAATTTTCGGAGATATGTAAACTTTTAAAATTTACTTTTCAATTACGCCCTCTTGCGGCAAAATGCGGAACTTAAAAATTATTTCCAGGATTTTCTCATGACCAGTTTAGTTATAATTTTTTTTCCTGAGTTTCTATGCCCAGTAGTTTTCGAGATACGGCCGAGAGCCATTCTTAGTGGGCACCCGGTACTTTAGATAATATTTTCAATTTTGGCATGTGCTAATAGAACATAAAACCACATCTTTTAGTAATAAAAGTAATTTTTTGTCTCACCAGTGGCGTCCCTGCAAACATTTCCTCTGATATTTTTTAGAAAAAAAGTGGTACGCCACTAACATTTTTCCATGGGGATATCATTTCTGATTAGCCTAATCAATTCTGCATAAAAATGATCTCATGCGTTTTTCTCCTCAGGCCCACCGTTTTTAATTAAATTAGCTCTACTATTTATTATTATCAACATTGATAATGCAAAATTTTGTTTTATAAAAATTGTTGGAAATGACCACCTTCATTTAATAGGCATGCTTCCGCCCGTCTAATTTAATTTAATTATTTTAGGGGATATTACGAAAAACGCATTAAAAAAATAATTCAACACCCTGTAGCAAACAATTTAAGCCGTTTAGGACATATGTTTATATGAAATTTTCTTGATAAAATGACTTTAGGAATCACACCCTAAAATATTAGCACATCATTAAGGAACACCCTGTATATTAAGTTATGACTATGTAAATCACTTTTACCTCAAACTTTGCTGTCAATCCCACATTATAAAATTACAATTTTTGACATTTTTTCGATTTCAACTGGACCTCGGTTTAAAGTCATAGATGACGTATTGCCCAATTTTTTTAAAATCGACTTAACTTTGTCTCTGTTTTCCGGAAATATATTATGTTTTAGGACGATTATAAGGAAAATTACATGTTTCGCTAACACTGGAGCTTCGTCAGATGATAATGATATAAAAAAAAGTTCAAAATATACAGCCATATTTACTAAATGGTTCTAAATTTAAAACCGTACTAAATTAACAGTTCTGGGTTTAATGACGAATCGTCATGTCAGTAGTGAGTTACTGGCATTCGATCGTGGCGTGGCGAGTTCGATCCACGGAGTGGGCATATGCACAATAAAAAAAAGTTTTTCCGAATTTTAGTAGGTTTAAGAATGCAGGGAAGAGTGTAAAATGTATCATCTCCCAACCCACCCCATTCACACCGGTAACCAGGCCGGATGAGATTGGACATCTCGTGGGGTGCGGAAGAAGGTACACACTCCCCAATCGGTAGGTTATGCAATGGCGCAAGAAACCGAGGTTTAGCCTTGGGGGAGGGAGTGTCGCTTGACTGAGGATCGTGGTTCGGAACCCACGTTAAGCTATAGGTCCCCTCAGGAATGGCCCTGGTAGCGAACGAAGAGGTAAACGGCCTAATTCGAAAGAATGGCAAGAAATGACAAGCGTCATGTATGGTAAATATTTTTTTTATTTTTCCTTTAAATATATAAAAAAAAGTATTTTAATTCGTATTATGTTCTTGATTAGAACTGAAACTGTATTCGCAACAACATCCCGGTAAACTTATTTGTTGGTAAAACAATTTAATTGCAAAGATCAAATTAATACAAATCAACAATCATATAAAAATAATGCCAGGGTGAAAACACAGCTGGTAGACTGTAAGATCTAAATATTTCGATGGTCTAAATTAAAAACCCTTAAGTGAATATGGAAAAGGTACAACAAATTTCAATAATGTGAAATTAAAGTAATATTTAATTTTTTCAATTAAATGGGGTGTCGCTCGGCAAATAATATGAAATCCTAATATTATGATACATACACCATCATGATAGGTCATGACTAGTTTTCTATTTTATAAATGCAAACTTTTTTAACTCGAAACTGTAGGTAATTGTGCTTCAAAAACTGATTTTTGGAAAAATTAACGAAATAATAATATTAAACTTTTAATAGTTTTAACTAAACTACACCAAAGACAAGCGTAACGTCTGAAATTGGTCTATTAAATGAAATACTAATTTGTTAAATTATTGTATCTACTTCTCGCAAATAAATGTCCCCCTTATCAAAAACTTAAGGAACATATAAACATTTTTTGTAGATTACCAATAATTTAAATATCCCACATAGGAATGAAAGCTTTAACAATATGTAGTTTTAAAAAGCAAAGTTTTCGAGTTTTAGCTTGATCGTTAAGTCTCTGACTTGCCTGTAACAGAAAATATCGAAAGTTACTTTTATTTCTGGTCAGTCCAAACCGATACTAACACTCATTTTTCTTTACCTAATTAAGTTATTTAATATCCAAAGTTTTGTACCCAGTAAAATATAGAGGGTAATTTTCTGGTAAAAAATATTATGTTGTGAAGAAGTTAAACATCGAATTGTCAAAAAAAAATAAAAAATTGTTACATCAAAAAAAAGTATAAAATCGAACGGACTTTATTTTCGTCCATGCGGTCAAAAAGCAAATGTATCATACTCAACGATGAACTGTCATTTTGAAATAAATACATCTAAATGTATTGCCGATTTATGTTAGTAAGGCTTTGCTGGCCGCCATTCAATCTTTTACGACCTCTTCTGGTAGCCTTAGAAGCTTCCGTAACTGCAAGCCAATAAAAACGCTTCTCGGAATTTTTGACGTTATTAGTAGTTTGAGCTTAGAAAATGTTAGCTAGTTTTGTCATTTTTGTAACAGACATAACTTTAAAATTTGACAATAAATGGTTATAAAGTAGCCTACTCTCGCTCAGTGGGTCGGCCGGAATTTGCCGAAGAGAGAATGGCCGGCCGGCCGATATTTCACACATAGTTAAATGATGGGCTAGAGCCGGCCAGATTGGCCGGCGACTGTCGGTTATTAAAACTGAACTTGGGTCGTTTGCCGGCCGGCATTGGACTGCAGGCCTACTTTTACTTCAGACGAAAATTTTGGTATTGAAAATGGCTGAAAGAACTTAAAATGGTTAAACTATTTAAAAGAAGCAGAATTTAATAAGTAGGTACTCGAAACAATAATTATCATTCACACAGAAAGTTTTTTAAATTACTTGCACTCGATTGTATGAGTTTTCGTATAAGCTCCCAATTGTTTTTCTTTTCCTTTTTCTCTGCTCGTGTAATACAGGGTGTTACAAATTCGACATACCAGCATTGCAAAATTTCGGTTTTTTTCGAATAAAATCGGAAGTATACGGAATTTGAAAACTTTTAAAGCGGCATTATAATCAGCATCGAATTGCACAACTTTGACCCCATTTAACCGTTTCTCTAACTCTTATGGTTTCCGAGATTCCAATGCTGGTATGTCGAATTTGTAACACCCTGTATATTAACAATTGAACGGCAGTCGAGTTTTGGACTTGCATTATATTTATTTATTCGTCTTCAGGTTAATACTGAGACGACTTCAGATGATTACCAGCTGAAACGTTGTGATATAAAACAAATAAAGACAATGCAAGTCCAAAATCTACTGCCGTTCAAGAAACGTCATTGTCACCAATCTTTCTGCACACTTTTCTTGTGACACGTTTAAACTTTGCGTATATAGTGAAATGGAGGCCGTAATCGAAACTGGTCAAGAACTGCCGGCCATTATCGAGGAACAAAACTGAAAGAGTAGTGTGACTGAACGTGAGTAGACTACTTAAGCATTGTCTACAAAATTAACCAAACCGAAATTTCTGTTTCGATTCGATTGCAGCCATTAACGTTTCTCGAAATGGCCACTAAGTGTCTAATTAGTGCTAGGATCATCGACTCTAACATTAGTACGTTTACACGAATATTTGTTCTACCAGAATATGGCCCTATCTAATCGTCCTTAAGTTTTTAAAATAATTGAGCTTCGATGGAGTATTTTTAAATAACTTGTATAGAGGTGCAATTATGAAAATTGTATTGAATTAAAGAAGTCTTCCTTTATATTATACATATATTTACACCATAAATACTGTTAAATTTAAAAGAAAAAACACAGATAAGCGGACTTATACAACAACTTTGGCCACGGACAAATACTTTTTTAAATTTTAACATAAAAGTGTTGACAATGTGTCTTTGCACTTTTAATTGGCCAAGAACTCGGCCAAAAATATTTAAACTAAAATTGTGAAAAATAATAATAACTAGAGGTACTGTGTGATTTCACGAATTGTTGGTGTTGAGTGTCACAACAAGGCCTGTAATTTTTCTAAAAAAATATCAGTGACATTTTGTAACTGTTAACGTGGTGGAGTGCTGCCTAGAGCCTTCGTTCGGGAGAAACACAGTACATTTTTTTTCTGAAAAATTACTGATTCTTTATTAACACTAAAAACTGTCAAATATCATAAAAATACCTGGAAATAGCTAGGAGCTAGATAAGCTTCAGTACAGGATTGTTATGGTCTTTATCAACAAATCTAAAAGACCCCACAGCGGCTATCGTGGTATAGGAAATCAACATAAATATCAAAACCATGAAAAGTTATAATGCATCAAAATAAACCAGCAGTTCTAGAAATTTTTGGAACTTTATAATACTATGTGGAACCAGACAGGCCTTTCGAACAGCTCTTCTATTTCTTCTTGGCCAATTTCGATTCTCTATCGCTTTTTCTTAAGTGTTCCAATGCTAAGTTAATTATATGGATACAATATCCATGGTAACCATCTCCGTAGTAAACGTTGCCAAGGCTATCAATTAGGTTACAGCGGATCGTAAAAAAGTTTTAAATGTATTGGAAGATTTTTGATTTCCAGAGTATCGGTAGCAGTATTGTAAAGTATGTTATAACTTTGTGTTTAAAGCCTTTTACAGTGAATTTAATAATGCAACTTTTTATAATTAAAGTATAGGTTGCAATTTTAAAAGGCAGGGACGTTATTTTAAGTGTCTCACCCGATTGGCGACTTTGCTATCGACCACAATAAAAAAACAATTATGTATTCCCTAACAGCCTTTAGTAAAGAAGCCAAATTTGATGTCAAAAAAATCTATGTTTACAAATTTGACAGATACGACGCCATATTGGATTTTCTTAAACGGTAACCCTACCTTATAGTAAGCCAGCTGCATTCGCCTATTTGTTCCAACATTAAAAATGTATAATTGTTAATATTTATTTTCCGCCGTTCCGGAGATACGAGGCTTCGAAGTTGGTGATTTTGTTATCATCAAATTAACAGAAGCTTTGAGGTTAGAAACTCAATTTTTTCTGGAGATACGTAATTTCTTATGGCGGAGCCACCCATGCCATTGTCATATATGTCAGTTGTCAAAAAATGACAGTTACGACGCCATTTTGAATTTTTTTAAATGGCAACCCACATTTATAACTACTAGGGTTGCCAACTTTTAATATTTAAAATAGAGGACCCAGTGGCGGATCCAGAATTTTTACAGTGGGTGGGGGGCACGAGCAAAATTTTTTCAACTTGTTTTTAGCGAAATATGAAAAACTCTTGTATTAGGTATTTAATGACAAACAATATACACCTTTGTCGTTTTTGCTAGTTCATGCTTGGTTCCACCACCAAGACAAACGAAAAGAGTCAATAAAATAGAAAGAAATGTTTGAAACAAAACAATTTTCTATATAAGTTTAAATTCGGTTATTTTTTATTTGAATAGTTGTCCTGAAAATTAAAATAATTTTTATATTTCGAGTTTGGTAGGTAATAAAAGAGGACATTTTCTATATGTTAGAGAAAAGAGGACAGACCGATAGAAAAGAGGACTGTCCTCTGGAATAGAGGACGGTTGGCAACCCTAAACTACATCAATGTAATACATTTCGCGGTCCGATTTCAAAAATATATAGTTGTCGGTATTTATTTCCAACACTTACCGAAATACATCTGGCATATATGAAAATAGCATGGGTGGCTCCACCATAGGAAATTACGTATCTCCAGAAAAAATTGATTTTTTAATCACAAAGCTTCTATTTTTTATGGGGTGAGATACTTAAAACACATAATCGTACGATGCAGTTTTTGACATGGTCGTTTTTCGGTAAGGGTTGGAAATAAATACCGACAACTATATATTTTTGAAATCGGACCGCGAAATGCAATACACTGACGTAGTTATAAATGTGGGTTGCCATTTAAAAAAATTCAAAATGGCGTCGTAACGGTCATTTTCTGACATCTGACTTATATGACAATAGCATGGGTGGCTCCGTTATAAGAAATTACGTATCTCCAGAAAAAATTGAGTTTCTAATCTCAAAGCTTCTGTTAATTCGATTATAACAAAATCACCAACTTCAAAGCCTCGTATCTCCGGAATTATACATTTTTAATGTTGGAACAAATAGGCGAATGCAGCTGGCTTACTATAAGGTAGGGTTGCCATTTAAGAAAATCCAATATGGCGTCGTATTTGTCAAATTTGTAAACATAGATTTTTTTTGACATCAAATCTGGCTTCTTTACTAAAAGCTGTTAGGGAATACATAATTGTTTTTTTATTGTGGTTGATAGCAAAGTCGCCAATCGGGTGAGACACTTAAAATAATGTCCCTGTATATTTTGTGGTTTTAAACTTTCTCGTCGAAATTTAATAAAATATATTAACGTTTTTCAGAATTCTTGGTACTGAGTAACTTCATGACTTCATCCAGACTAAAGTTTGGAACTAGACTATTGTTTACAGGTGGCGGACTATAAGTTCTAAATAATTTGATCGAGCCCCATTTAACATGATACAAAGACTATCTTTAGTATTCTGTATCATGAATGCCTAGCCAATCCGGAGGTAAATTTTATTTCTGAAATCAGTTAGTGGATAATAATTCTTGTTATTAACTGTTTTTTTTGTTCTTATTCAAGAAACATGGCTCAAGACTTGTTCTTCTATTTGGAAGGTAAAATAGAGAGAGGCTTAGAAAAATTATTCTTAGCTTTAAAGGTACTATTTTCTAGTTGTGTTCTACACTGCAAATATTTACAGTAAAATTACAGTTTGGTTCCATAATGCTACAGTCTGTCACACTCTGAAAGTGCCATATTTTAAACGTAATATCTCAGACGACATTTTATACAAAATATACGTGGACTTTTATAAGGAATTACAAAATAATATATAAGGTATTTCTTTTAAAAAAAGTTTGGTTCTTCACATTTTTTTGAGCCAACCTGTATAATCTAAAATATTTTAAAAATCTGTCGCTTTTAAGTAGATACCTCATGTTGGTTTAGTATTTTTGATAAGTTCCTCGATAATGATTTAATCGTTCCTACTTCGTTAGCGGACCCGGTATATTATTAAGAAATTACTAAGAAGTTTATTTTCTTTCTATCGTTTATACAGTGCAGCAGCTGTTAATTTTCTAAATATTTATAGCAAAACTGCGAATTAAAAAGTAGTTTAAAAATGGAAACTTCAGGTAAATATTAATGATTTCAAAATATAATGAATATTTTGTGTAAAAATGTACTTAATTTATTAGTGAATTTTAATAAATATATATAAGAAAATAAGATCGAGCTGTTGCTGTAATTTTATGGTACCAACGTAAAATAACTGAATTTTATCAAGTTTTTTTTGTAGTGTATAGCCAGCATTCACGTTGAAAATTAAATTTTAATACTAAGCCTATGTAGACGTTACATAGAAACAAGTTAAAGCTTTAACTTTTAATTATTCTGGTGACTATTCCTTTGACATTTCTTTTTTTGCCAATAATAGACATTTGATATGCTTTTTCTTTCTGTCTCTGTACAGTTCACAATAATGAAAGACACAATTAATGTGTAAGCTGACAATAAATTAAATTGTAATTGAACTTAAAAAACTGAAACATTTTTTTAAAGTTATATCAATATTTTATTGTAATATATATTTTAGATTCCAATGGCGATTCTTTGCAGTTCGACAATTTTAATAAGTATCGTCGGTTTTTCATCCGTCCATATACCGTTGTACAAAAGTAAAACTTCAATATGGATACTCACGCATAAGACTAGTAAATGTAGACATAATAGAACAGACTGAGAGTAGAATCTTCAAACAGGTCATGCAGAATAATAGTGAATTAGTTTGATCATTACTACCCGTATAGCAGACCTTATGGGCTCTAATAATTTTGTTTCTGAATACCAGTAACGTACCCAAATATCATCTGACTCTCGCGAGGAAAAGTCAGAATATGCATCTAAAAATTCAAATAATTTGCTGCTTAAGCAGTTTTTGTTGCATAATACTTTATAAGAAACCAAATATTTAATAATTAACTAATCAAACAACTTTGATTGTGTTTGGTGGTTAGGTTAGGGTAGAGTGGCAGACCTTTGGTATTCCAAACAGTCCCACGTAGTCCGTTGTAATATCACGCGTGTTCCGTAGAACCCACCTTAATCAGATCTCTGATAGTTAGTGCGGCGTACAAAGCAGAAGGATTTTAACAACTCATTCAAATCAGCCACTACTATTCAGAAATCTGCTCAGTCGACCAAGTTGTAAGTTGTTTATTTCCTCCAGACTATTGAAAAATGGTTCACCCAGAGCAGTGAACCTTCTTCTTGCGAGGGGGGAATACTTTCTTCCTCATCCTCATCTCTGCAACTTCTGCAGAAGTCGTTAGTGGGTATTTGCATACGTTCGACATGTCTATCAAAGGGGCAATGTCCGGTAACGACCACAGTAATATTTCCCACGTCTTTCCGACTGTGCTTCAATAACTCGGTGCGGTTATTTTTTTATCGAATATGGGCCACAGCTGCCTGGATGGGCTACATGTTATTAACTCTGTCCATCTGTTTTATGCAAGCTGCTTGGCCGTGTAATCAATCTCCTCTTTGACTAATTCCAGTGGTCTGTACACCGAATTGTCTGCTTGATTAGCTGGCATGCCTGCGCCATCTCTCGTGAGTGCATAGGCAGCCTCATTGCCATCTATATTGGAGTGTCCAGGAACCCAGCATAGAGTAACCCGATGTTGGTTACCAAGTGTGCATTGGTTTGTTCCGGCATCGCTTTACGAGCTTTGATTTGACGCTGCTGAAACAGATTGCCGTAATCGCCGCCTGATTATCACTGAAGATAGTAATGGACGAGGCTCCCAGGCGAAAGTGTTCTTGCAGGATATTAACCGCCTTTTCTTATTGGCAGTAGATATACACACACAGACATTCAACGTTGTTTGGTGGTTAATTATTGTTTAAAATCTTTGTCCGACCAATCATCCGCTTACCATCAGTTAACTGGATGCCTATAAAAGTATGATTTACAATTTTTTATAGTTTAGTAATTCTAAACTTTCACGCAACTTGTTAAAAGTGCTGAATTAATCTATTATGGTCACCAAGTCTAACTTTTGTTTAATTAAATTTTGATTGAGCAGATATGCACACAAAACTTGATTTTAAGGAAAAGCTTATCAAATGCAAAACAAATAAATGGCGAAGGATCTAATCAGTGTAACCAGGATTCTTTATCAAATGATTAGAAACAAGATTTTTAAAAGAAAATTGGTATTGTTATGTATCTAGTAGGTTTTGCAAAACTGGGGATGAGTCAAGCCTTACGAATAGAATAAAAGATACTTACGTAATTGTTACGTAATCTTTTACGGTTCTAACGCTTATTACGGTTTTCATCTGTGTAAACACATGGTTGTGCATTAAAGTAAATTAAAACTTTCACATATTCTTGTGACCGTATAGACGGGTTTCATGTTCCATACAGTCATAATATATAATCCAAACAGTCTAAACGGATTGCGGATTCGAATTGAAACCATAATGTGTGCCATCGCACTTACAGCTCTGTGACGTTACGGTATTCGTGAAAACCCCTTTTAAACGGTTTGACGTGTATTAAAGTTAAATCTGAGCTTTCTTTTGTTTCGCTCGTAATAGACGACTCCTTCGAATTCCTCATGGAATTGTCTAACCAGCTGTCATAATGTTAATCTGTATAGAAACCGTAACGTATGACAGCGCACGCACATTACGGTTTTCATGCAAAATCCATTTAAACGGTTTGATATGGATTAAAGTAATGCTTTCTTTATTTCTTTATATGCATAGATGACTTCTATTGCTTATAGACCCCAAACCATCTTAACAGCTGCCATAATGCGGATCCAGTAGAAACCGTAACGTGTGACTGTGCGCTTACTGTTTCAACGCACGTTGCGGTTTTGAGTAAAGTATATTAGAACTTTTATTCATTCTGATGACCGTATACCGCTTTTATGTCTCATGCATACTTTAAACCGATTTGAATACCTGCCGGTAATGTGGATATGGGTAAAAACAGTAACGTATGCCAGTACACTAGAGCTCTTACATACGTTGCGGTTTTCATGTCAAACCCGTTTAAACCATATTAACGTAAGTTAGAGCTTTCTCACGTTTTGGTATAGCGATATAGATATGATTCTTGAACTTGCTGACCTGCTGAGGGAGGCGTTGATCGAACGCCCATGAGTATAGTTACTTTTTAAAATCTTGTTGTTTTTTCCATAGCTTAATTTTAGACTTTCGCTTTCCAGTTTCTAACTCACCAGTTGTTATTAAGATACTTATTGTATCTGTAAAAATAGGACTGAAATAAAGTTGTGATCAAATATGTACACTTGGTTTTATTATTCTTTAATACGACTTTTATTTTAGTTTAATAAAGGGTCTATTAGCGCTATTGAGTTAAATAAAAAATCCTTCTGCCGACCTTAATTCGCCCAGAAGTAATAGCAGAAGTGGATTAATGTTATTCCATTTTTCGACGATCTCTATTCCCATGACCAAGGCGGCTGGTCCATTTCAGCAACCAAACCCGTGAAACCAGTCGCGAATGAATTTTCTCCACGACCATTACTGAATTCAATAATTCCAAAATCATTTTTGATAATAGAATGTAAAAAGTCTCGCTCTTGAGTTGGAATATTTATTCTGAAACACTTGCTTCTTATGCGTTTTGCGTGTATTTTCATTCCATAACAAGATACGGAATGAATATTCTGTAATTGATCTAAACGACATAGGTTGCCATGAATTTCGAAACTGTCAATGTCAGCAGACAAATTTTAGTGAAAGTCAAAATATGAGTGAAAAATCGGATGAATCAGATATGGAACTGGATAATACTCCATCTGAAATTACAAATATTGCGAATAGTATTTTTGGTCGTGGAGAAAATATAGTCTGCTACTCGGTTAGAATGAAAATTCGATACTCGTGGTTCGGGTCTGTTCTTCCACTCGGATCAAATTTTCATTTCAACCTCGTTGCAGAATCTACTATTAACTATTGACCAATGTACCACTGGCGTGACGGAAACCTGTGCTGAAACCTATTTTCGTCGCAACTGATTTCATGAAACTAAATCTGTCGCGTATTGACCCAGTTGCATAAATGTCATTTATATAAGTATCAAAACCATCAAGAATTGCTAGAAGAGGATGAAGAGCGAAGATCACTTTTTTGTCATCAAAGGCAGATATTTTTTACAAAATATTTGCTTCTCAGGCGAGTGCACGAATATATAAAATTGTCGGTACTGGAGTCTACACAGGAACATCGTCTTGCAAGCATTCGAATCCAATACCCTCAGAAAGTAAATGTATTGCTAGGAATTTTTGGATATCGTGTCATTGAACCATTTTTATTGACGGAAATCTTACTGGTCCAACATATTTAGATCTTCTTGAAAATCAAATTGGAGGAAGTCGCTGATCAAAATCAGGAGTTTTAAATGGATAGTGGCCCGGCACACAATTCGCTTGTGGTACGCAAATATCCAAATAATGCCTTTAATGGGCACGTTGTCGGTCCAAACTCAATAATTTATTGTCCAGCTACGTCTCCTAACCTCTCACCAAACGACTTCTTCCTTTCGGCGCATTTAAAATTTTTCTTTATAAAAGTATTAGGTTTAAAAATTTAATGCCATTAAAAAATTCAATTTTAATGCAATCTAAAAAAATTACCCAGTACAAACTAGCTAATTTTCGTAGATAATTTTACGATCTTTTGGGATATTGTTAAGCAGCAAATGGCGGTTTATTTGAACATTTGATTAAGAATTAACAATATTCCAAACGATTGTACAGTTTTCCTTAATTTTTTTTTATTTTTTTTTATAAACAATTGTTTATTTTTAAACACCCTCTTATTTTCTTGCCCTTTTAACAATTCTTGATGATTTTAAAAATATTTAATAGGTTTTATTGTAAGTAAAATAATTCGTTTTTATTAACATATCCGTTTGGTAAACAATATTCGTTTTATTTGAAAACATTAGTTAAATTCATTGTTAAATGTATCTGTTAAAGATTCCTAAAAAGCCTACCGTTCGCAAATTACATTTGACAAATCACAGGTTGATAAGTCCAATCAATGCTGGTGTCCGTAGCATCACTTGTTGAATTGTTACAGTTTGGGGTTGTTTGACGACTAATGGCTGAAGATGGTAAACCGCGATCGCGTAGTTTTACGTCTCCTCCCTGATCCTTGACGCCTAGAATACTCCCAAGTTTGTCGAAAGCGACTGATTGCATCCTGTACGGTACTCTTAGCCTCACCCAAGACGTTAGCGATATATCGTATGTTTTGGCCATCGTCGTTTAGTGCCACAGCACGGGCAACAACTTCTGAGCGCATGTTTAGGCAATATTTCAAGCTTCACACTGATAATGAAATAAAACGCTAGTTGATATTTAATTTTTTTTTTCATTAACATTGGAAAAATTAAAATGAGTGAGAACAGTTATTGGGACGAATCAAAAAACAAAATGTTAAGAAAACATGCGACTTCCATATGAAATGCACTGCAATATCATCGCACTGCCTACTTTTTCCGCAGCGTGTTAAGAACGTAAGGCAAAAAAAGTATCATTTGTTGCCCTCGGTATAATATCACACATGTCAACATTTTTCCTAAATCGAAGAGCGGGTAATAATCTTAATACATGGAAAATTTTATTAAATATATTTTAAAATCAGAAAAGTTAATTAATATCAAAGTTGGTAATAATTTTCCTTGTCCGGTTTTTTTTGCTGATGACTGTATTTGGAATAGGTAGTTGTTTGGTCTTTACGCTTCTTAAAAAACCATTTTCTTTTTTCAGAAAAGCTTCTTTATGTTGTTTTACTGTCATATTCAGCTAAAGGAAGATCTCTCAATGTCCAACAGTAATCGGACATCATTTTTGTGTCCCAGCGCTCATGGTATCTTTTTCCATCTCTTTAATATCTTGATGAAATCTTTCACCTTGCTCTTTACTCACGTCCCCAAAATTTTCCGGGAAATAGTCCAAATGGAAATGTAAAAAGTGAATTTTTATGCTCATATTGCAACCAAGAATCCTGAATTTTTCCAGCATATTTTCAACGATCTCAACATATTTTGTGTCTTTATAATTCCCTAGAAATTTATGTACAACTTCTTTAAAGGCATTCCATGCATGTTTTTCCTTATCGTCCATTACATTTTCAAATTCTGTCTTTCATCAAGCTCCTAATCTACGGCCCTACAAAGATTTCCTTCTTTAATTTTGCCTCGCACAGAGCCGTAAATGTGTTACACAAATATTTAAAACAATTTCCTTCTTTGCTTAATTCCCTAACAAATTGTTTCATAAGTCCAAGTTTTATATGAAGTGGTGGAAGTAAAACTTTTTTAGGGTCAACAAGACTTTCGCGAATTAAATTTTTTGCTCCAGGTGTTAAAGCCTCTCTTTGTGGCCAGTTTCTTTTTATCCAATGCTATTCTCATTCTCGGTTCCTGGCTATCCCACTCACACAGGAAACATGGAAATTTAGTAAATGCAGACGGCTGACCCAAGAGAAGGCCTAAAATTTTTAAATCTCCACGCAATTCCCAGTTGTGATCTTTGTATTGTATTGTATTCTTAAAAGTAACTCCTCTAAATTTTCATAGTTTTCCTTTAAATGAACTAAATGGCCGACAGGAACAGAAGCAAAAACATTGCCATTATGTAAAAAACAGTTTTAAAGCTCCTGGCTTTAAGGAATTTGAAGCACTAAATTTATTTTAAAATGTATTACGCCTATTATAAGATTTTTTAAATATTTTTTCTTTTTTTTTTTGGGAAAAAAAATCTGTGGGTAATGGAGCCCAATGGTATTTTAATTAGTTATTTTTATATAAAAACTGAGCTTAACAAACAAATATTACGTCATCAGAAATATCATGCAGGCCTGTGGTATTTACAGATACGTATTTGTTAAATTGATACTGGAATTTGGAATATTTTATGTTTTAAAGGGTTAGTTTTATTATTTTGGTAAATGTTGTCATTTGTTCATGTCTGGAAGAGAGGAAGAATGGAGGAGTGTTAAAGTAATCTATTCTATTTAAAAGATCCTACCTTTTATAATAGAACAGATTACTTTAACACTACTATGAGCCAGTTTTAAATAGATATAATATTAATTATATTAACTTACTAAATACAAACTAAATCTTACAGGAACATCTTATCCTTTGTTATATTTTTTGCTAACAAGAATACTATATTTGTGGCTCTTATACTCTACAAAAAAATTTGTTCATGTGTCCGGACTTCCCGGACTGATCTCCTTTAAATACGTCACTGCAAATAAATAAACAATATGTAATTAAAAAATATTAATATAATATATTATAAGGTTTACTTTATTTATTTATACTTGTATGCTTTTTCTCAATTCAATTCAATTTTCGTTGGGTAACCCATTTTTTATTTCGTAACAACAATTTGTAATAATCTTACCTCATGATATATTATTTGCATTTCTGATTATCATATCGAATTAAAAGGTTGCTGCAAATAAAATGTTATTTTTCTTTTAATACAAAAATCAAGATTCTGATAATTATGGGTTTTATAATTTATTATAAACAATTTAAAAAAAAAATACTTTAAAAAAATCACCTTAAGTAAAATATTGCCTACAGCTGTTACTGGATTTCTCCAAAATTGGAAATACGATTTACTTTAGTCTTTAAATTTCAACATTTAAAAAAAGCCGACTAGATGAGCGCACTATGATTCATTTGCTACGTAAGAACCGCCGTGACTTCGGAGCCCTCCGCCTTTTATTGCATAAAATAATCTTATGTCTGAAATCGATCGAAAATGGAGACAAACATTAGTTCGTCTCCAAAAACGATTGCCACTTTTTTGCAGTGATCCGTCGTTCTTTAAATATTGAAATTCAAAGCTTTAGTTTAAATATATTGAAAGACGCATAGACTGTGTTTTTCTTGTAACGCATTTTTAGATGTATCTTTTATTTTTGAAATATACAGTTGTTTATAGTATAAATAGGTAGTATGCCATTTTTAGGATTAATTTTTTTCCCAACGAAAGTTCTATTTTAAAATTCCTTTTAAGCCTTTGCTATCGCTTTTAATTTTTAACCAGCACGCAGTTAGTTTAGACGAAAGCTGTTTGTAACATTAGCCAGTGATTGCCATCTAACAAAATCCCGCTATTCGAAATTTCAAACGCTTATATTTCAATTTACGAACTTCTGAAACCCAAATTTTGGTTCGCTAGAAAGAATGATATTTACCGGTGAATATGAAACAGGAATTTAAAAAATTATTTGTAAAATTTAGAGAAATTTAATTCGCGTTTGAATTGAAGTGGGATTTTGGTGGATAGCAAAAAACGTCATTAATAAATATACCAAAATATGGACATATCAAAATATGAACAAAAAATACTTTTTTATGTGCCTTTTTGTGTTTTAGGGCTATTTAGTTCCAGTGGCGGCTCCTTCTTGAGGCCGCGTGGTCGCGCGCCCCTCCTACCGCCTGCCACAAATACGATACTTTTATTTCATCATGTTTAGTGTTTGATTCATCGGGAAACAATAAATAAATTTGGTAGATCTACCAATAATTTAGAAGGATTGGCAACACTGTCTGCAACAATCTTATCCCCTTCGTTACCTGAAATCCACGCGCCACGTGCCGCCACGCTCGCGGCGCTGTACCAAATTATCTGCGGCCGGCATCGACTTTCATACGAACACGTAAAATCAGCGACTTCCGGATGGCCGTATTCCACCCGCTTTGTAACTGAAAATAGGCTAAAATCTCGTTAAATTTTCCGCGACAGTTTCGCGGCTTTTGACAAAGCACCAATGTAAAGTAAGAGACGCGGCGAGTGAATGCGACTATACCGTGTGTTTAAAATGAAGTCGACACTTTCTTATAAGACATACGACGTCGGAAAAATTTCTATCCAGAGGATCACCTATATATTTTTTTTGCCGGTCGATAAGCGCCTAAACATGAGGCAAAGTTAGCAGGTGGATATTTCGACGAAAATATCTTTGTTTTTATGCGGCGTCATCAATAAAAATTAATTTTCGATGGTCCCTTCCGTACAAAGCAAGCCATTTTACACGAACTAATTTTACAGTGCATCACAAGTTCAGTTGCAATAGTAGAAAAATAGCGTTTTGTTGAAGCACTCTGTAAAATTCCATCCGTAGCTTATGAATGCTAATTTAATTGTCACTGCTTAGCAATTTTAATATATTCAGTGTCACTGGCTAAATTTTTATTGCTCTCAATGAACTTGAGCGTGGTAACACATTTTAATCTGAAACAAATACTAAATGTTAATTTACATTTTTAAAGTAAATGTGCAGAATTTTAAACAAGAATTCGGTTATTTGCTGAAAAAAATTACGTTTAAGATTAAAGATTACCACACTCCTCGATGTACCCAGTGACGGCTCGTCAGGTGAAGGGGCCCTTCACCACAAAAAATAAATAAAACCAGAAGGAAATGTTTTCGACAATATTAAATATTAATGTACCAATATAGCTACCATATTAGCCCTTAAAAAATAATTATATTCGAATTAATATTAATAATTTAATCCGAATTTAGCTATGCATAATAGGGCCACGGTTAACTCCGATGGACAATAATTATACACTCTCGTGCATTTTGGCACGCTCCAGTCGGCTGTCATGTTCTCTACTCAACAGCATTGGAAGGCAAGCAGAGCCATCCAGTCAAGCGGTTTTGTTTTCTCGTCGCTATGGTTACGTGACTTCACTGGCGTCTGAAACGCGAGACGTCACGCGGCAGCATAAATAAATTTGCATTTTAAAGAAGTGCAATTTGAAAACAGATCAGTCGTATACCATTGTTTTATCATAGGTTCGGGACGTTCGGGTATTTATTTTTGAGGCTTCGCGTAATTTACGGTTATAGATATCGTTTTTACTGTTACTGTGGGATTAAAAAGTTTGGTTTTTGTTTTTTAGTTAATTCAAATTGTTATTGTGTGTTTAAAAAATGTACCCAATTAATGACATAGTTTGTAATTTGTTGGAAACTCCATTCAGTCAGATATGGATAAGAGAGACGTTTTGTTACACGGGCGACCTACTGGAATCTTAAACATAGATTTTAAAAAAGTGGCAGATCCTATAAGATTAATTTTAAGTGTTCGTGGTTTTCAGAATATAATTGGCTATATGTAGTAGTGCCGCCTTACACAAATTGTTTTGTTGGTCGTATTTACTCTTTTCGAATAAATATTGCATTTGGAATAGGGACTGATTTACAGGTTTTTTAAATATTACTCGATCGTTGCGTAAACACGGGGATTCTGGAAAACACTTAAAATGTCAGTTAATGTTAAGAAATTTTGAACAAAATCAAAATACTATTGCCGATGCTTTAAAAGAAAACGCTAGACCTCAACCAAAGAATCGATCTGATTTACAAAAACTAGCTATGTAAGTATGTAATTAAAATATAACTTAGTCAATGTTTGTTTAAGTACCCGCACTATACGTAGCCCTTCACCAATTTTTAGGACCGCGAGCCGCCACTGGATGTACCTAGCACCAGTAGCACCACCACTATCGTCCCTATGGATGAAAACAGAGTAGGTTCGTACTCTCATAGAAATTGCACCCCAGATCATGCAGGAACCATTTGTGTGAGAATAAATGCATGTAGTAAGATGAACCAAAAAACAAAATGTAAAGAATAGATGACTCTGAACGAAAACTCGTATTTTGAAATAATTTTGCTACTTGATTATATCACAGGGTGTTTCTAAATTAGATAAAAAACAGCATTCGTGTTATCCTTCTATAATATATCGAATAACCAATGTTACTTTGTACAAGTCAAGTTAAAACTAATAGTCGTACCTGCAGTTCTCTAAAAAATCATAAAAATCGGCCTAAAAACTAAAAAGTTATGAAGCCACAACTTAATCAAAATTTTGAGAGTTATTTTTTGTGCACGCAAGGTATAAGGGAAAACCGATTTCAGCTCCTTTTTCCAAGATGGCCGAAGAACCACCGACTTTTCAGTCTCACAAATCGAGTTTTAAATTAATCTTAATCTCTGTTCCCCCACAATAATGAAATTTAAATTTAAATTTTTTTACAAAAATGCATAGATTTTTACCTAATGCAAAACAATGGATTATGGCCTTCGAAAGGGGTGACCAAATCAATTTAAAGAATGGTAAGTAATAACTATTTTTATAATTATCTTCTAAAATAAATCACTAAGATGAATTAAGGCAGTATATCGTTTATAATAGCATTATTTTTTTATTCAAAAATAAAACGGTATAACGATAAGCCAATTAAAATATGAACATTTCTGCGCATGTCCTCACATATGAGGACGTTGCTTAGTAACCGTTTGACGCGAGTGACAGTTCTAACCTCACATTGCCTGTCATTGTAAAAAGCGGTCAAATTTTCATCAGCCTTTACACGAAAAGTTTTAACCGCGCGAATCTGGACTTGCGGGTTCATTCCCACGCTTAAACGTTTGTTTCTATTCTGTGGCTGTTGTCTTTTATTTTCAGTTCGAGTTCGAGTAGTTATATAGCGTACTAATAGCTAATAATATTTATTTACTCGGTAGGGTACCTTCAACGAGGGTAGCGCTCGGTTACGTTTTTGGCAGAACAAAACTAGAAAATCTAGTTGCAGTGCTAAAGTAACGCTGTGTTCTTTCTCAGCAGTTTTATACTCTTTGTAAAATTGTGTAGGATTTTGGATATTGAGAAGGTGAAACTGTCCTGTGACGATTTAAAACAATTGCAACCAGAACACAAAAGGCACAGATTTAAAATAAGAATCGTGCAAAACAATGGATTATGGCTTCCAAAAGGGGTGATGGTGTAATAACTATTTTTGTAATTATCTTCTAAAATAAATAACTAAGTTGAACTTAGGCAGTATATAGTTTATAATAACATTCTTTTTTTAATCAAAAATAAAACGATCATTTACTTGTACCTAATGTAAACCGGCCTTAAAAGCGTCCTCTTATGTGTCATCACAATGTGGGAGAGAGATAAGAGAGTTTATGCGTATTAGCATACCGGTGTTAGTGTATCATGCTATTAACTGAAAAAAGAAATATATAAATATTTTAGTAGACAAATTTTTAAACTAGAAGTTGGCTTTTGTATAAATCATAATACATTAGAATGCATGTAATCCCCTGAAATCAATTTTTGCCGTTAGGGTTACATACTTAACCGCCTGTTGAACTCTATTAGATTATTTATGAAAACTCTAGTTTTAAGTTTCAGGGAATCTACAACGTCTAAATACACGTTTTGAGAGTTATACCGCAAATTATAAAATATATTGAAAAAATTGACTTACCAATGTTAGCACCTTTTTAACAAACTTGATAAGCAGATTTAAAAAAATATGCTTTATCTACGGTGGTATGGTGGCATATTATTGAAGTAAGATGTAGGCTGGACCTCTTGTTTGTGTATCTCAGCATCTCTTGTAAGTACGCTCTAGTTCACTCATTTATGAGTATTCAAACCAATATGCTCCTTGGAAATAATTTGACTGGATAAGGTGTATTAATAAAGCGAAATGTGAGAAACATTTTATTTGCATAGTACTAAAAAAACTTTTATGGGTTATCGGTTCTGCACAGAAAAAAATATTCTCTCAATTCAAAGAATATTACCTAAATTCAATGTATCATGACTATAGTCTATTTCAGAAAGTTGTAGAGTAATAAAAGCTCATTCGGTATGCATAGGGACTATACAGAGTGACCCAACGAATATCTAAGCAACTTTCATAATTTGGCATTGATTTCATTGCAAAATTCTGTATTTTCATCAAGTGCAGGTAGTACCACCCGGGTTTGAGTCAATTTATGGGTTTTGCCCATTATTATCCATTTACAAACACTTAAAATTATGTTACAAAGACGTGCAATATGTACATTGCATAATTCTTTACTTTCATCAAATGCGGGTAGTACCACCCGGGTTTGGATCAATTCATGGGTTTTGCCTATTATTATCCATTTACAAACACTGAAAAAGGTGTGACAAAGGCGTGCATTATGTACATAGTATTACGTACACTTATTTTTTATGCACAGTGATAGATATTGTAAATCATTTTTACCCTTTTTAAACAACAACATTACCGTTACCGATGTTGTCGGTTCGAATCCGGCTCGAGGAAATACTTTTTTCTGAATTTCAAATTAGGTGTTTATACACAAGAACTTTCCATCTTAAGATATATACATACTTTATTTTCTTACGAAAAAGAACCGATAGGTATTAATCAGCTGCCTGAAAAGCATGCATCTGGTTGCCGAAACGGTAATGTTGTTGTTTAAAAAGGGTAAAAATGATTTACAATATCTATCACTGTGCGTATTTCAGTAAATATTTGAAATTTTCGGACGAAAGTGTTTCCCGATTTGCCGTTGTGAACCTACTTCCTTGATGGCGCAATTGGTTAGCGCTCTGTACTGGATATACGGAGGTTGTCGGTTCGAATCCGGCTCGAGGAAATACTTTTTTCTGAATTTCAAATTAGGTGTTTATACACAAGAACTTTCCATCTTAAGATATATACTTATTTTTTATTATACATTATAAAAAAACACAAAATACAAAAAATACAATATTGACCACCTGATCGATCGCACCGTCGACCTGTTAATTATAACGTCAAGAGGAGATTAAAGTTCCTCAGATAACGAAGAATATTATGATTTTTATAATTTAATTATTGTATTTTGTATTTTTTTTATATTGTCAAATAAAAAAAATAAGTGTACCTCATACTAAGTACATAATGCACGCCTTTATCACACCATTTTCAGCGTTTGTGAATGGCAAGCAAAACATATAAATTGACCCAAACCGGGGTGGTACTACCCGCACTTGATGAAAATAAAGAATTTTGCAATGAAATCAATGCCAAATTATGAAAGTGGCTTAAATATTCGTTGGGTTACTCTGTAGCCTCTTTGCATACCTAATGAGGTATAAAGTAATGAAAGCTCATTACTTTATACCTTTCTGAAATAGACTATATTAATATCAAATTTTTGATAGAAAATAACTAATTGATCAAATTAGGAACTGTTTTTTTGAAGTAATTACCTTTCTTAGGTTTAACGAAATACTTTTAGAATTTTTTTTTTAATAAAAGCTTTAACATTTTTATTTCAAAAAACTAGGTTTCTTAATTTAAAAAAAAAATTGTTACCTAATTAAAAGAGATATTATTAAGACAATAGAACATTTTAAATTTAGAAACTTTTTTCTGTGACAACCTATAAATCAATTTTAATTTACTACGTCACTGGCCTACTGGCAGAGTGGCAAATTTAAAAAATGGTGAATTTATAAAAAGTGAGGTTGATCATGAGATATACAAAAAAATTTTGAAATATCTGTTTAAAATTAAATTCTAAGCTAGAACTGAAGAACCGATCTCCCTGAAAAGCATTTTCGCATATTGCAAACTTTTTGCCGGTTACTGTATATAAGCTAGCTTAAGCTCCTAGCATCAAAAATAAGCTGAAGTAAAATGGCTTGCTCTTCAGTGGGTGTTGATCAAAATATTCACCGGATCTACGTTGATATGGGATAGGCACAAGCTGGCTTGATGAGACATAGCCGAAAATCAAATACATTCAGCTATGCCGACATCTTGCCTTCTCAACCTTCCATGCTCTGCAAACTCAATTAGCACCTCCTGGTTAATGTTGCTTGGGAACCTGTACTCCTCGTTAGTACCTTTACGTTTTTATAAAACGAGAGATTATGATGGTTATAGCATATAGCTACGTTTTATTAATACGGTAAATAATGGTCATTATTTAAAAATTAACAGAAATTTTGTTTTAATCATTAGATTACAGAAATTATAGGCATAAAATATAGCGTGGGGATTTGAAATGGAAAGCTGCTTATAGCGGTTCTGGGTATAAGATTTCTCATCCAAAAATACGTTCTCAAAGATTTTTTATCGGCCTTGCTTATGTCATGAAAAAAATTGGGACCCCAAGGAGAGGCCACAGCCCTAACCAATTTTTTTCAAATTAGATGATACTTGTAGCATCTTTTTGGAACAAAGCTTATTGAAAACGGAATTTGTCCATGTATTTTTTTTACATCTATTAAACCATGTATCAGAAATTTAATAAAACTAATTTAAGGAACCATTACATTAACAATAACTTTAAAACTGTATTGTCACTTTTTTAGCATAGCAATTGTTGAAAATTTGCCACATGAACCGATAGTAGAACTTTTCCCTTACTCTTTCCAAAATTTCTGGCGTGATAAAAGGTATCTCTGCCCGAATCCTTGCCTTCAACTCTTCCAGACTTCTAGGTCTGCTGATGCATACCTTTCTTTTTAAATCGTTTTATAACTAAAAGGTGTAATATCCGGAGATTTGGGCGGCCACTCCATAAATCTTCGCAGTCCTATCCACCTATTTGGAAATGCAATATTTAATAATTCTCTGACATTTCTTTCAAAGTAAGAAGGTGCTCTGCTGGAAAAATATCTTTTGGTCTAGATTTTCATAATTAGGGAATATTCTTTGAATTTCTGGCATTAAAAACTTTGAAAGGAAGGTAAGAGAATTATTAAATGTTACATTTCGAAAAAGGTGGATAGGACTGCGAGGATCTATAGAGTGGCCGCCCAAATCGCCAAATATTATACCCTTAAATTTTTATTTATGAGGCGATTTAAAAAGAAAGGTATATGTATGTCACCAGTCCTAGGAATCTAGAAGAGTTGAAAGCAAGGATTCGGTCAAAGATACGTTTAATCACGCCAGAAGTTTTGGAAAGAATAAGGAAGTTCTATGATCGGTTTGGTCTGTGCTAACAGATTCTTTGGACACATTATCAACAATTGCTATGCTTAAAACGTGACATTATAGCTTTAAAGTTATTGTTAATGTAATTGTTCCTTAAATTAGCTTTTATTAAATTTCTGACATATGGATTGACAGATGTAAAAAAAAATCTTTGGCCAAATTCTTTTTTCGATAAACTTTTCAAAGAAGTGCCAAAAGTGGTATTTTCTAATTTAAAAAAAAGTTGATTAGTGCTGCGCGACCTCCTTGGGGTCTCAATTTTTTACATGACATAAACGAAGCCCATAAAAAATCTTTGACGACTTTTTTTTGGATTTTAGAGAAAGCAGCGTTCCATTTAAAAGCCTCACACTGTATTTAGCAACTTCATGATTCCTTAAATGTTTCACAATATTTTTGTATAATTTTAAATCCCTTTTTAACAAAATACAAGTAAAGAAGGTATTATTACAATTTATTTTTTAACATTAGATTCTTTTTCAATTACTACGGTTTTTTTATGAGACGCTGCCTAATAAATATAGTTATTCACAGTGAGTGGGTGAGTGGGTCAGTGGCATGTTATACATCTCCAGAAAGTCGAAGACTTCTTATTAAAATTTTGACATTGGACACAAAAAAATAAAGAAAATAGTCTAATATAAAAAAATCTTAGAAACAAAAATTTAGAACAAGTGCAATGCCACCAAAAAAAATATTTGCACTTTAAATTCACTGTAATTTACAACTTATCGGTTGTTATGCATGTATAAATTTTCATGTAATTTTCTTTGACGTTTTCCATGCTATTACGAAAAAAATTCTCCCACCCTCTTTGAGTGGTTCTAGTCCCACACAGAAGCGTTTCTCGTTGTATGTTTATAGGATATTTTTGTTGTATTTTTACATGTACTTTACGCCCCAGAAATATTGCATGTTAATTTTGGGACACCATGTAGAAAAATTATGAAAACACCAACGTTTTGTCATCAAATAACACATAATTAAGTAGTATTTCAAATTATCCTTTCTTTACTATTACGGCCCTGGTAATCATATTTATGATTAGGGGAGAGTCTGGAACACTGGCCACCCAGGAACAGTGGCCACCTGCCCGCTATTTTCTTTTGAAACATTATCTGGTGCTGCCATCTAGTATAAAAGTAGCGTATCAAGCACAGACTACATCGACGAAGTTATCTGTAATAATGTCATATTTTTCCCCTTCTAATATATCTAACCTAATATTTTAGTGTGTAAAGTAAATTACAGCAAGGCAGTGAAATTGTCGTTAGTGACTAAACAAATTATATATAAAAATAAACTAGGACTGGTGACTTAAACCTACATCATGTAAGTATTTATTGGTATAAAAATTATTTTATTGCATGGAGAATTTTTTCTGTTTGACAGTTTTTCTCAAAAACATGTGATTGTTGGTACAGTGGCCATGTTAAATGTAGGTACAGTGGCCACTACTTAATTAGGTTAATAAGTGGTGGCCACTGTACCTCAGTTTGAAAAAATATATAGTACAATTTTGACGTTTTATATTTTCTTTTATTTCAGAGTTTTCTTAAAAGAATGCCTCGCCGAAAAAAAACAAATGTTAAAATTGGAAAAACTACATCCGAAAGCATCCGAAATACAATTTCTGATGTGCTTAATGGTGGGTTATCAGCTAAAGCCGCGGCTATTAAACACAACATTCCCCGTACTACACTTAGGCGGTATTTGAAAAAATGCAAGGATAACGCAGACCAAATTAACTGGAACTCGCCATTTTTGAAGGGGACACCAAGACTGACTCCTAATTACAGAATTAGTCAAATATTTTCTTGTGAAGAAGACGTTCTCAGTGAATATTTCCAAACCATGACCAAACTTCATCATGGTATGACTCCAAAATGTGCTCGAAAGTTGGCGTATTATTTGGCAGTTGCAAATAGAAAAAAAATACCTGCCTCGTGGGAAGAAAATAGTACCGCCGGAAGGTTATGGTTCAACGGTTTTATGAAAAGACGAAAAGAACTGTCCGTAAGGTCAGCAGAAGCCACATCTTTAGGAAGAGCGATGGGGTTCAATAAACCAGTAGTGCAACATTTTTTTGATAATATCCGTCAAAGACCTCTCAAAGTGGGTGGCACTACTAGATCAGCAAATCTATTTTCTTTTTCCATAAGTTTATCCATGTACAATATCTGGTAACCTGCTTGAAAATACTTAAATTTGTTATTTTAGTTGCAATATAAATATGCTTGAGTTGCTTTTTGGTTACAAGTACCTACTACTTATAATTATTATAATTAAAATATTATTATAATTAAATATTATTCTGTCTAAGTTGTTTTCTATATCCCTATTTCTCAAAGAAACTGTACCTACCATTATGGTGGCCAATGTACCATACTACAGTGGCCACTGTACCACTGTTGTTGGTACAGTGGCCACTTTGTAACATGTTTTTGCAATGAAAATATTATCGTTAGTTTTTGTTTTTTCAGTCCCATAATCTGGTAATATCAGAGGAGATGACGCCTCTATATTCTATTGATATAAGAGTTAGTAAAAAGTGAAAAATCTGGTTTATTTGATTGGTTTTGCAAAATGGTGGCCACTGTTCCAGACTCTCCCCTACTTAAATATTAAAATTACATTAAGATTATGGTGCTTAGGAACTTTATTACTACAATAACAGTATTTTAGGAAGTAGGTAAGTTTTTAAGGCATGAGAAGTAATTCTATTTTTTTATTGGTATTTTATTAATATAAAAAAAGGTAACTGGAGTATTAGTCTAGTTATGTTACTGTGTTGCGCTTATGTTTTTTTTAAACGATTTCAAATTTTTTTTACTATTTATAAGGTCTGATGCCAGTTTCAGGCGAACATGTAACAAAAATAAAGAAACAAAAAAAAATATTTGAGGCCCAGCATCAAAATATTAAATATCAGAAATTTTTAGTAAAAATAAACGGATTATTCAAATCGCAAAACCTTTTTTTATTTTCTCTCTAAATGTTCAAGATCGTAATGATATAAAAAGCTAATTTCAAAAATGTGTTATTAGATGAGAAAACGTTAAAATATCATAAGTCTTTAAATTATATTAAATATCTAAAGCTTAAAAGTCCATAAAACTGTTTTTAAAATTCCAGGTCCGTATTTAAAAAAATTTAAATTAGGTTGGTATCTAAAGGACAAAACGCCGAATTTGAAAAATAATAACACCATCCTGTAGAACATAAAAAAGGCTATGAAAAAGTGTTTTTTTATTCCCAAGTCAAAAATGAAGGCGTAAAAAAGTAAAACCCAAAACTAAAAATTTCGGTTTTTTTCGGGTATCTTCGAAACTATTCGGAATATTTACAATTTTCGTTCATCAAATTATTAAGCCCCAAAATATCGAGATCCCCTTGTACGCACACGAATTTGTAGCACCCTGTATATTCAGAAAATCGAAAACTATTAAAATGACATAAATTATTATAACCAATTTTTCAAAATTTTGAAATAAACATAATTAATTTTGTTCCCAAATAAAGAATACCATAAAATATTTGTTTTGTAACTATGAAAATAAAGAAATATTGAATTATCAAACGCATTTTAGTTTGTAAATAACTGTACAGAAATAATATTTCCTTACAGTACAAAAATTAATATTTCTTAATAGTTATTTTCCGTTGCTAACAATGACTTAAATATTAAATATTAACGTCAATGAATTTTTCTTTCAAAAATATTATCACAAATGTCAATATTTCCGATCGATTTTCGAAAAAAAATATTTTAATAACAATCTGTCTGAACTATTCAGATCTTTTCTAATTTTTACTATATTCAGTGTGTGTGTTAAAATGTCTTAAGATTTTTTTATAAAGATGTTTCTTTGTACCGAAAGCATAGTATGATTACTTTGACTATTAATTAAAAAACCGCAAATGCTTCACTAGCCTTGCCTCAATTATTCTTAAAGCCTTTATTCCCTAAAACAACAACAATTTTGTAGTTTGGAACCCACGAATACAATGAAGTTTACTACCGCTGTAATATATATGCCAACATAAATAATGATTTCAAAGGAATTAAAAAAGTTTATATCAAAAATGTCAATATTTTCGATCGATTTTCGAAAAACATATTTTAATGACAATCGGTCCGAACTATTTAGATCTTTTTAAATTTTTACTATATTATAATATATCAATGTGTGTTAAAATGTTTTTAAGTTTTTTTTATAAAAATATTTCTTTCTGCCGAAAACATAGTATGATTACTTTGACTATTGATTAAAAAACCGCACATGCTTTACCAGCCCGATCTCAATTATTCTTAAAGCTGGTAATCCCTAAAACAACAACAATTTTGGAGTTTGCAACCCACGAATATAATGAAGTTTACTACCGCTGTAATATATGCCAACATAAATAATGATTCCAAAAGATTTTAAAAAGTCAACACATAAGTCATAAAACAAAACCTACAGTATACTTAGAGTAAGCCTTAAAAGCCAGTTAAAGTATCACACCACTTAACTCTCATTTTTCACTACAATTTTTTTTTCAACCTGTTGCTACCGAGGCGCGGTACGCACTGCGGATTTAGCCATAACGCCTTTTTTTCTACTTCTCGCAACTACTGAATCACTTCCTTTAGAGCACGTGCTTTACCTGACTCTACCTGCGTTGATCCGTTGATCACCTTAGCACATAACTTACGTATTGTTTAAACTGTCCCCACCCACCCGATTGCGTATGTTTTGTGTGTTTTGTTATACCGGGTGGTGACAACTTCAACTGAAAACTGGTAGCATAATAGACGTTTTTATCATTTAAATCTGCGGTTAACGGAAACAGCTGGTTTTTAAGATAATTTCCAGTGAGTTATAAAAACCACAAAATAAATTTATGGAATAAGTGATTTTTTTTATAGGATTAAGATGTTTGATTGTAATTTCTATTAGATTTGTGTCTATAATGTTGGGTGGCATAAAGTTTTTTAACAATAATGGGCTCGTTCATTATTCTCATATTTGATAGTTTTGGCATTTAAATTGTTAAGTCGGTGCTATAATAGGAGTTTATCATCCATAAAACTATTGCTGGGTCATACCATAAAGTTTTTGCAGCTCATTGAAAACATGCACAGTTTCCACAAATTTTAAAAACGAAAAATTACTCGATGACGTCGATCCGATAAAAATTTACAGTGAGTATCGGTATCTAGAAAAAAGTTTTTTAGCGGCAGGCGGACAAAGTGGTGCATCTATCTTTTGCATTAAAGTACACAGGGACGCCAAAGGTAATGGGTTCCGTGGGGCACACGTAGACAATGACCGGCTGTTTCGTTATTGTTAGAACTGATCAGAAAGCCATAACCTGTAAGCAACTCCAAGTACAGCGAGACTGTTCTTTCAAGGTATTTTTAACCCTTTCGGTACGGGTATATTTTTCACAGAATTGCCGTACAGACGGGCATATTTCGTGCTCGCGTGGTCACCCATCTCCTGTCCCTAACAGTTAACGGGAAAAGCCGGTTCCCGTACATTAAGCGAGTACGTATGTGACGAGAACAGACGTTTCCCGTATGGAATGCGATGGCGTAGTAGGAAGGGTACCAACATTTAAAATGAAAACATTATTATAATGATGTCAAAATGTATATGGCCGCGTTTTAAGACGGCGCCCGGCCTACGGAAACGGAAAACTCAAACGTATTAACACGTTTCCCGTACCGAAAATAAAAACGCGATGAAAACCCAGTAACGCCATCAGTCGGAATCAACTCAATGCAAAAGATATAGCCATCTAACGTGAAAACATAGAACTAATAAACCAAAGTACGGTGGCCAACAAACACCAGTATAGGAAACTTTTACGCTTCACTAAATTTTTTCTACGGGTTTGTAGATTCAAACATAGATCGCGCCGTGTAGCCCACTGGGGGCCGATCCATTCTGTATACAATGCCGTGTTACTCTAAATACATAAATACAATTTTTTCGGGACGGTGGATAGATAGATAAGATTTAATAGAGTAGATCGCCCGATCTTCACACATTGAATTTGTTTTTGTAGGGCTACGCCAAAAATTTAGTTTATAAATCTAATCCCAACTGGATATTTCTAGTATACATTGTCCATTCGACTAGTAATACGAGGAATTTCTCCACAACAATTTTTGGATCAATAGTTGGTGAGGACATTTTCAACATCTTATAGAATTAAAAACAAATAAATATTTTCCCTTCGTTTCGTCAAGTCAGATCCATCCCTAGACGCGTTTCGCCATATCAGTAGAGCTAGAATCCGAAGAAAGAAAGGAATAACTCAAAACTGCGTAAGGTCCGCTAGATCCATCTCTTGGTAACTTTAGCGATAAGATAATTTCCAAAGAAACCATTGTTGAGACAAATGTTTCCATAGAAATTATCTGGCTGGTAAAGTTACCAGGAGATTGATCTAGCGGACCTAAGCAGTATTTAGTGGGACACACCAGTAAGATGTTGCTCAAAGCGACATCTGTATCGTTGTTAGGCACCCTTATAGAATAGTTTCTTTTCATACATTGTCGTTTGTTTATTTAATATTTCGTAAACGGTTGAAGATCTGGAATGATTTTTGAAAATGAACTAATTATAGAATGTAAAAATATACAATATGTTTCATAAAAAATTTGAAATTTCGATTCGAAAAGTTGATACACGTAGCATTTATGGTCCACCCTGTATCTTTTTTTTTTAAAAATGCATTTAAAAAAATAAGTCCAAGCAATTTTTAAATAGTGGGTGGTATTCTTAATAAAGGACCGATTAGTTTCTTTATCATAATATTAGAATTTCTCTGTATGTATTTTATACTACATTTTAGATACTTCAGAAAAAGCGGGAAATCTGCGCCAAGACCTTTTGAGTTTGATGCAAAATATTTATTAATCACTAGAGTGATTAGTAAATATTTTACATTGGACTAAAAAGGAAAGATTTTTTCTTTACCCTGGTAAATAGTAGTTTGTTCAAAAATAGTGAATATGACGTCTATGTCGCACGAGGAAGTCAATTGAGAACGACGCCGCGCCGTAGACCGAGTGTGATATGGACAAACCACTTGAATTGAACAGTATATTTTTTCTACAACCGAAATAACGAACCCTATGTTAAAAAAGTTTGCCGGCTGCCAGGCTTAAACTCATGACCATTGTGTCCAAAGTTCGACGGTTTACCATTTTGACCACTGGATCATATCAGAAATTATGGTAAAACGAACTCAATAATAATGCTACAAGAAATTTATTTTTTATGCACATTCAGCAGGCTGCATTATTGGTAAAACTATTATAAATATATTTTGTTATATTAAACAAATTAATAACATATTGTACCATATACTTATAAATAAAATAATGTAGTGTCTCGACAAAAAAGGCGGAGCCTAAATACAATAAACTGTGATTGGTCAGTACTTAATAAGAACGCCACCGCGAAATATAATATTTTAACAATATTGTCAACTAATGCGAAATTTCTGGATCCGTGAGAACAAAATACAGAGGAATGATAGGTCGGCTCTGTCCTCAAAGGGAAAAGGAAGATTTTTACGCCCAGTGCTAAATTCGAAGGATATTCTTTAGGATCACTTCTGGTTGTGATATTCTAAAAAAACTTTTTCCATATGGTGTGCATTCGTGGAATTTTTCTTTAAAAATGGAAAATTTTATTTTTAAAGGTTGCAACACTGTGCAGATCTGACAGTAAGAATATGAAATTTTGCCGTACAGTTAACTGGAATAGCCTACTTTTATCGCCACTTAAGTTGAAAGAAAACAGCAAATTTCCATGTGGGAGTAGAAAATAGTAGTTTGTACAACAAAAGTGTATATATGACGTCTATGTCGCACGAGGAAGTACAGTAATTTCGGTACAAAATAATGCTAAACAAGTGACTGTATTAAAATTCTACTTTGGTCACCGTGTAAACATTTCAGGTACCTATGCATTAATAAGGTTTTATTAAAATGAATCATAGGAAGCTAAAAGCCAAGACCCACTTAATCTACTTTGTTTTATATTTAATAAATATTTGAGATGTGGTGCAGCTTTTTTGTGATTATTCTTGAGATATTAAAATAATTACTTTTACTATACAGGGTCCTGCGCCTCACCTCCCGTCTTCTATAGCTCACTTATTAATTAAGTTAGGATTTTGATATTTTGCAGACTTTACCTGTATCCTAGGGCGCATTTCAGGAAAATATTTTTGTTTATACAGGGTGTTCCAAAAAAGTGTGACATCATAAGGAAATGTTTTTTTTAGATTACATGCCATATATTTTCTTACTTATTTGGATGCATCTTGTAGTTGCCTACATACCCCTTAAATTTTAATAAAATCGGTTCAGTATTATGGGCGAAAAAAAATAAAAACTAAAAAAAATCAGTTTTGCACCACCGGTTTTAAAAATTAATAAAAAATAAAAATAATGCCTCGTTATTAAAATTCTACAAGTGTACTTAATAAATAAGGTCCTAAAACCTCGTTAACCAAGTTTGATTAATACGAATTGTACAGGGTGTCCAAAATTTAGTGTCAAACTTTGCAAACTTTAAAGCAATTTATTTTTCTTATTTCAAATTGGAACCCCTCTATATTATTATGTCATTCGATGCAGAATTAAAATTCAAACATTTGTTCTAATTACACCCTATCGCAATTTCTAACGCATTAAGACTTATTTACAGAAAACTCGTTTAATCGACCTTTTCACCAGTCATTATTATATAATAAATATCAAAGGTGGCTTTGAAAAACACACAACAATTTATTGATATTAAAGTTTATTGAAGTGACAAAAGCTCCATTTTGACTTTAGTTATTTTATAGTTTCAAATATTGTTAGATTAGTAGTATTAATTATTTAAGCTATATTATTTTTTGTGATGGAACAACCAAGAAGAGCTCGTAGATATGATTTTCATATTAGGAGCATACTAAAAGAATTTTTATTTGTCCTTTTAGTAAACTTTAATATCAATAAATTGTTTTTCAAAGCCACCTTTGATATTTATTATATAATAATGACTGGTGGAATAGTTGATAAAATGAGTTTTCTGCAAATAAGTCTTAATGCGTTAGAAATTGCGATAGTGTTGTTGTAATTAGAACAAATGTTTGAATTTTAGTTCTGCATCGAATGATATAAAAATATAGAGGGGTTCCAATTTGAAATAAGAAAAATAAATTGCTTTAAAGTTTGCAAACTTTGACACTAAACTTTGGACATCCTGTACAATTCGTATTAATCAAACTTGGTTAACGAAACTGTGAGACCTTATTTATTAAGTACCTTTGTATAATTTTATCAACGAGACATTATTTTTAATTTTTATTAATTTTTAAAACCAGTGGTGCAAAACTGATTTCTTTAGTTTTTATTTTTTTTCGCCTATAATACTGAACCGATTTCATTAACATTTTAGGGGTATGTAGGCAACTACAAGATGCATCCAAATAAGTAAGAAAATATATGGCATGTAATCTAAAAAAAACATATCCTTATGACGTCACACTTTTTTGGAACACCCTGTATAAACATAAATATTTTCCTGAAATGCACCCTAGGATACAGGTAAAGCTTGCAAAACGTCATAATCCTAACTTAATTAATAAGTGAGCTACAGAAGACGGGAGGTGAGGCGCAGGATCCTGTATACTAATAATTAATATGACCGCTTTAAAAATTATTGTATGCAATACCTACTATTTTAAAGAACACCCAACTAGTAGGCACAGGAACTGAAAACCAATTTAGCGGTAAATAAATGTTTAATAGTTTTCGAAATCTACGTGCTCTAAAGGCCGTTATACGGCCAGTTTATGACAAAGCTCGTTATGCTTGTATTTAACACTCTTTTGGCACCATAAAGCTTAACAGTTGTATTTTATGATGCGTTAGGTGGGTAAACTTTACTAACATTTAAAAAGTATGTTTCCTATTCTTTGTTGAACAAACAGTGTAAATAACAATAATTTAAAAGTTCATCACCGCAAGTAAAATAAAACTATTTTTTGCCGTCCGATGTAAAGTAAGCGCCGCAAATATAGCATTGTTGTTTACATTTTTTTTTCTGTATTAAAACTACAACAAAAAATGCGCTCTCTTTGTAAACTTTTGCAGACCCTAGATGACTAATATAACTGATAGTTTTGTTTGATATCAACCATATTAATGTATGAAATTGTTCCCTTACAAGAGCAGTACTAGTACCGTCCTTCCCTTATTATTATTACAAAATAATTACATTATTATTTTAACGAATGGTTTTACTTCTACTAATTATTTATTGGTGGAAATGCAGTATTTGTTTGTGATTACTCTTCCTTATAAAAAATGTTATTACAGAAATTAATAAATTTAACTTTTAAAACAGTCGCGACAATTGCCTGTAATATATTAAATAAATAGTAAAATAATAGGTTATATGAATTTTTGACTCAATACTTTTTGTTACAATTTTACCTGCAGTAGTAGCTGGTTGCCAGACCCTATTACGATTTTGTATTATCCTTTTTTAACGTGATACTATACATATAGATAAGAGCTAAGCCGTATCGATCGGCGCGTCGACTTCGAGAGATTGGACATACTGTCCATTCGTTGAATTTTGCATGATGATTAATTTCTAACTGATTAAGCCAATGAGGAGCGGCAAATGGGCTGGAAAGTCCAATAGAATGTTCATTATAGTGGGTTTTTTTATAGTCCACGTTGATTCTTTTAATTCTTCGTACAGGAACATCGTTTCCTTTGTTATATTTTGTGATCGTGCTTTTTACGGGAAATGAAAATATAAACTAGAATGGTATATTTGTGGAAGTTACTTTGAATTACTTTAAATCGGGACATACGATTTACTTCAGTTTAAAACGGACTTTCAAATTTACCATTCACTTTTGAAATGTACGATAATTATTGCTAGTAAGATCATATTTAGAAAATATTTTTTTCCAACGAAAGCCTAAAATCAAAATTCTATTGCATAATAAACGACGTTTGAACCGAATGTATACTTTTTACTGGCGACATTTGGTAACTGCCGAACCCCTGCCACTATTTTTGAAATATTTATCTTGTCGCTTTTAAGTAACCCGTATAAATGAGTTATAATGTTTAAATAAAATACTCAAAAACTATAGTAACCCTTAAGAAAATATTTAGGCGCAGTGCGTATACAATATTGGTAGCTCCTCCTTGAGCCCCCCCCCCTGCCACCTGCCACAAATACGATAATTTTATTTTATCATATTTATGTTTACTTCATCGGAAAGCAATAAATTAATTTGGTAGATCTACTGATAATTCAGGAGGATTGGCAACACTGCCTGCAACTCTCTTACCCCCTTCGATCCTTGAAATCCCCGCGCCACGCGCTTTCATGTAATGCAAACGCATGTGTCGTTTTTTATAACTTTTTCCTTAGCATTCCTTAAGTGAACTTTTTGTTTTTCATCAATGCGACATTTAAAAATATTTATCTGAAATATGTCAGCATTTACTGGTTTAAAATGTGTTAATTCTATAACCCCCTGTAAATATAAATTCACCATCTTTAGTAGATAAATCCATTGAATATCCATACATTAATATATATTTAAAATAATATAGTGATAACGTGGTTGCGAGACTTAAATTTAAACGTCCTTAAAAACCACTTCCTTCCATGCAGTTAAAAACAACAACAACAAAAGTGAATTTTGTAACACTTGCAAATATGTGCTAAAGCTAATGAATATAGCAAGGTTAAAAGAGGGCAAACATTGTATAAACATTATATTATGTGTAATATAAGTAAAACAAACAAGGGGAAAATTACCTTCTGTTGTTTTCGTTGCCTACTTCTAAGTGATACTGATTAAATTGGTATAACCTTTTAAAAAATCTGTAAAAGTGTTGGAAACATTAATTTGATACAATGAGCTGGTACTTTACAAAGTATGCAGTTTTCTTAGTGTACCATCTAACTTCTCCAAAATGTAATTAGGGGTTCTAGGCCCGTTACACAATCCGTGACTACACAGTATTTACCTGAAGACGACTGGAGATACTTACCAGTTGAAATGTTGTGATTTAAAATAAATAAAGTCAATGCAAGTCCAAAACTATACTGCCATTTAATTAACCTGTACTGTTAGAAACTTCCGTACTCTATGGCAAATTTGGAGGATGACGCTTTTCTTTATGTGTTGGTATACAAAACTAAAAAGGCTTAATATCCGGACGGTTGTGGTCTACTGTTCTATCCGTTATTATAAATTAATCTTTAGCTACTATTTTACCCCAAAGAAATGAAAAATCTACGACATGAAAAACATTTGAACCTGTGATTACCAAAATTGATTCGTTTAATAACATATTTAATATGAAACCATTTTTTAATAGTAATTTAACCAACAAGTACATTAATAATGGCGATTAATGATCGAAATATTTTAACGCGTGAGCGTAGCGAACGCGTTAATGTTCGAGATCATTAATCGCATTTTAATGTAAGAGTTGGTTACAATGTTTTTTCGTCGACCGTATTTTTTACTAAAGTGAAGAAAAACAGTTAACAACTTTTATTTTACAATCCAGATTTCACAATTCTACAAATACTAATGACAGCGGACGACGTTTTGGATTGACGTTTTATTATTTTGTTGATTTGTTTGCATGGCTGCCTTTAATTTTAATTACCAAAATCGTGCATTTACAGAAAATCATGCATTAATAGGGGTCATTAATGAATGATTTTGGAAACGTTAATATCGGTTGTAAATACACGGTCGACGGAAAAAATCTTTAACAGATATATTTTACTCTGGATTTAACTAATATTTTCAAATAAAACGAACATTATTTTCAAAATTAATGTTTTAATAGAAAACGGATTATTTTACTTAAAATTTTACAATAAAACCTATTAAAAAATCATCAAGAATTGCTAAAAGGGGGGAAGAAAATAAGGGGGTGCTTAAAAATAAATATTTTTTTATAAAAAGAATTTAATAATTTTATTTTAAGAAATCTGTACAATCCTTTGGGATATTGTTAATTCTTGATTAAATGTTCAAATAAACCGCCATTCTGTGCTAAACCATATTCTAAATAATCGTTAAATACGCTATGAACATTATCGAGTTGATACTGGGTAATTCTTTCATATGGCAATAAAATTGAATTTTTTAATTACTCTAAATTTTCAAACCTAACACTTCTATGAACAAAATTTTTTAAATGCTCCAAGAGGAAGAAGTCGTTTGGTGAGAGGTCAGGAGACCTAGCTGGCCAATTAATTGTTGAGTTGAAACTGACATCAAGTGAATTGTGGCCCGGGCAATCATTCATTTGGAACCAAATATTCTGATTTTTATCAGCGACTTTCTCCAGTGCGGGTCCAATTTGATTTTGAAGAAGATCTAAATATGAAGGACCCGTAAGATTTCCGACAATAAAAAATCATCCAATGATGCGATATCCAAAAATGTCTGCCAAACATTCACTTTCTGTGGGTTCGAGTGCATGCAAGATGTTCATTTTAGGCTCCAGTACTGATAAGTTTGTATATTCGACTTATTTTTTAATGAATCCGCCTGACCAAAACATGCCGCTGGAATGACACAGCTATATATCACTGTTACATGTTTTATCACTGAGCTTAGATCAAAGATGTCCCAGAGATGCCCTCAACTTGCCTTAATGTCCGCGTATTTAAAGAACTAAATTACCACACAGGGATGAAACATAACTCTATAGCAGTGATAAAGCGTGACTCTATCTCTGTTTCAAAGAATGACTGCATTTAATATATGGCTTTGATAGATGTAATTTATTGTAGTTACATTGCTAAGATGAAGCATATACGCCGTTATTTTGTGATTTAACTTAAACTCCATTATTAGGTCATCGTTTTGAATTCAATAAGTAAATGTCAAAATTATACCATTATTCACGAACAGCCATCACCATACAAGAATTAATCATTATTCTATTATATTCTTCATTGGTTGATCGTGAATAATGTTATACATTTTAACACTTACGTGTTGACATAAATGAAGCAGGAGTTCAAGTAAATCAAAAAATATATGCTTATTTATATTATATAAAGGGATTTTAGTCATTCAAATAAATCAGCAATATGCAATTCAAAATATATTTATCTGAAAAAAAGACCGGGCTCGAAAATAAAACTAAAATTTCAGAACACCTTTTTTATTAAATAAAAGCTAGTTATCCGTTGTGACCTGACTTCATTTTTTCTTTACGTAGCCCTTTGTTTGTCCTGCCTCATCCTATCGCTTACTCTGCCACCTCAATCGTTTTTTCGGTATAATCAAGCCAAATAACAGCCTCTGCAAGAGCAAAAATTTATACATTGGTAAACAAATCTTTGGTAACTAGGTACATTTTGCGTGTCAAAAGGTTATGCATAAATAATACCATAGAAAAAATTTCAACTTACCAAGCAATATAATAATATTGGTTCCTGTAATAAAAATTCCTTAAATTCCTACAACGTCTTTATATTCTGCAAAACTCAAAAGGCAAGAACGGTCCAATGCAAATTAAATGTCTGGGATCGGGATTAGGTTAATTCAACTTCAACTAACCTTAAATCGTGAGAGCAGCTAGTGCTCGTCTCAAAAAACGCGGGAAAGCACATTTTACATGTCTTTTTATAAAAATAAACTACTTTAATGACGAACAAACTGACACCAAACGAATTTAGAAAGAACGCCATAACGGCTTCGTGTTCATTCTAACACTGCACCTGTTGAAGTGAGTCATAAAGTTCATAAAATTTTTATAACCTAGAATAAAAATGAGTTAAATAAGATATTTCAGTTTCGTAACACCTATAGAACCTTGTGATAAAGCTGTGTTCCTTTTTAGAGCTCTATGTGAAATATTACTTTCTTGGCGCGTTCTAAGTTTGGTCAAGCGGGAAAATGTACATTCGTTTGAGAAGCAAATATTTTGTAAAAAATATCTGTTCTTGTTAGCTCGTTTCATCATTTCAAAAGAAAAAATGAACTTCACTCTTCATCCCCTTTAACCAATTATTGATGGTTTTGATACTTATATGAAACATATTTATGCTTTTTCAAAGTTCGCAGTACTATGGTGTGATTTCTACCCCTTGCCCGAGAGTTCTACGACTGATATTTTTATTTTGCTCGACGTGAAGTAAAAGATTAAGATCTCTATTATTGTTTGCTGTGTATTTGCAATTTTTTATTAGGTACAGTGCTTTTCGCTTCAAACTTACCTAGTAATAACTTTTTCTATTGCCGACTTGGTAGGAATGGGTCCATCAGGGAAATAAACGGAAAATATATCAGATAAAATACTTAAGCTTTTCCCCGCATAGTACGATTTTATCATAGTGATTTTTTCTTCTAATTAAAAAATTTTATTACTAGTAAAAGTCTAAAACTTTCAAATTACATTTGCCGCTCAAAAATTACAGGTTGAAAAGTTTAATCAATGCTGGTGTCCGCAGCATCACCTTTTATAATTCCAATGAAAAACCAACCGCAGTACTATTCAAATAAGTTACGATCGGATTGTCAAAAATTATTCAAACTTCGCATGTGCACTCACCACACAAGGATCATAAAAAAATCTACATACAACCTCGCTCTAGGGGAGCAAATATTTGGACAGTCTAAAACTTGAATGGGATTTCGTATGTTTCCAACCACGATGCTGGTATGTAGGTAATAAGTATATATATTTACAGAATATAATAATTAGCAAAGATAAAATAATAGTTTTTAACACAACTGCTACCGGTGGAAAAAGCTAACTAGCCATTTACACGTTCACAACTTCCTGCTAAAATGCCATTTGTCATTCCATTTTTATACAGTGCATTACATATTATGAAAACTTACCAAATTTGTCGACTTGAAAGTCGTCTACCTGAGTGGTCATCGTTAGAAAAGTCGATTTGTATGCAAGTCTGTGATTTTTTTTCAAATAAAATGGCTGCCATAAAAGCTTCCAAATGTCTGTCACGTAGGCGTTCATTTCCTCTAGAGTCAACGGCGAAGATGTGCGAAGCATTGATTGTTGAAAACAATGTGGAGTGCCGATGAAAGTGCCTCTTGAATGTCAATTAGCTGCTGGATAGGCTGGGTGACGTGCTTAGTGGTACTTTGGTATACAGAGTGTTTGGTAGTGCGATATAGTTGTATATAGTCAAAACTCAAAATGTACTTTAATGTCAGAAAGAAATTTTTATCTACAAAGCTTTTAGACCTTAGAAAAAAATATAAGAAGTCTTAAAAACAATTCTTTAAATTAGGTTATAACTATTTTTTTTAATTAAGGTAGTTTTATTGGGAACATTTTTTGGAGCTTTTAGAGAGATCTAAAAATAACAAGTTCTTAATTTGATTGAAGTAGATATTTTATATCAAAAATTGCTAATGATTTGATATACAACCTTTAATTTTCCTAGTTTATTCCATCATTATCTAATTATCGGTAATAACAAAGTTTTATGTTCTATAAATTAGAATAGTATATAGAAAGAAACTTAGCGGCAAGCGGACAGAGTAGTGCATCTATCTTTTGCATTAAAGTACACAGGGACGCCAAGACGCCAAAGGTAATGGGTTCCCTGCGTACTTTAATGCAAAAGATATACACACTACTCTGTCCGCTTGCCCCTAAGTTTCTTTCTATATATTTTAACGGATTAGTGCTGCACACTAGTGAGCGACTGCAGCGCGATCTAGATCTAAATCTACAAAACCGTAGATATGTGTAGGAAAGCGCAAAAAATGTTTCCTATACTGGATGGGCGCCGTTTCGTACTTGATTTATTTATATTTCTATTTGATAACTGGACATCGAACGTGTCACATTGCCAAGCCAGATCATTGATGATCGTCTGAGACGATTGACCATCTATAGGCACATACCCTTTGCGGGCCGCGGCCTCAGGATGGTCGCGCGTCTCTGATGAGTCCCAGTAGGACGAAACAACGAAAGGATTGAGATGTTAACGGATGAAGACAGGGCATACCGTTGTTAACAGTGAGTCAAACGACCCATTAAACTGTCATTCCCCACTGACAAGGTGAGGGGACAACGGGTAATAGACGAAGGGGTGCACAGCGTGCAAACCCCGGACACTCAGCGCCGTGAAGAGCTACCAATAAACCATTGTTTATCGATAGGTACGTCCATCGGGTTTTTGAGGTACCATGGCTAGCCTGTCATTTAATTTGATGTTAACATTCCTTGCCTCACCTAAAATGAAATGTGTTATCATCCTTGTTTCTGATTCTGGGTGCTCATCAGTGATCTGGCTTGGCAATGTGACCCGTTCGATGTCCAGTTATCATATTGATCCTCTAGACTCCTTAGCTTATTGTTTTCGGTGATTTAATCGACACATGAGAGGTTGGCAGCTTGGCTGCTCCTGAGTTCTAGTTAAGGCTGATTAGGCCTTCACTTTCGATCAAATTATATTTTTTTCACGTTAGATGGCTATCTTTTGTATTGATTTGATTGCAGCAGATGGCGATACTAGGTTTTCAGCACATTTTTATTCGTAAAAATGTCTTGAAAACATATATTCGCTGTAGTGGGAATTGCTTACAGGTTATGGCTTTCTGATGAGTCCCAACAAGGGCTAAACAGCCTGTCATTGTCTACTTGTGCCCCAGGAAATCCATTACCTTTGGCGTCCCTGTGTACTTTAATGCAAAAGATAGACGCACTACTCTGTCCGCTTGTCGCTAAGTTTTTTTCTATATATTTTAACGGACACTTAATTCCACTATTTTATTAGAATAGTATATTACGTATTAAGTGTGGTAAGAGCATATTACGCACGAATGAAATTATTGCATGGTAATTACATTAAGTGCGTAATTGCTTTACAACACGCAATACGTACATACATACGTACGACTCCTACTAATAAATTAAAGATCGGTTTATAATTTATAAAGTATCGATTTGAACTTAAAATCTCAAATAATGACAATATCACTGTCAAATACTCAAAACGCAAGATGGATAAATGTCACGATTTGAGTGGTTCAAGACTAACTTGATTGTTATATTAGTCATCATAACGCACCCTTTTTTTTATTCTTTACTCAGAGTTGTGCGTAATAAACTATACGTAAAACAATGTTTACTAATATAGGAGTAGAAAAACTATGCTACAATAAGTACATTACAACTTTGAAGTAATTCCACATATTTAATTTTTAAGAAATATTGGCTATTATTTCTTTAAGTAAAAGTAACACTTGAAAAATTGTGTCAATCAAAAATGATATAAAGGCAAGAAGCTAGGATCCTTCCGCTTTTAAACACCCAAACTATCCTGGGGAAACGGGTGAAATTTTATATCTAAAGTCAATTTTTTTTTTTGTATTTAAAAGTAGAAAAATAAATAAATATAAAAATTTTCACTATTTAAGCTAATAATAATATAATATATTATAAAGTATTTACTAATTTTTCTAAAAAAAAAAACGCGCTATTTATTATCATGGTTTTGCAAGCTTGCTTCCTAACCCCAAACCATTTATTTTGGTATTGTTTTTAAAATTATAAAAAAAACAACACATTTTAATATGTTTGCATACGTTTTTGAAACAATTTTTACGTTGTCCCCCTCATAAGCAATCGATTATCCGACAACAAAATGTTGCCTCTCCCCCTGCACATGTTTTTTCGGACGTCCATGGACTATCCCACGGATAAACAAAATCATCCCCATTGTTATTTTTTAAATTTATAATTGGTCCCAGCACTTTCCGCTGCAATGAATATGGCTTGCAATAAAGATTTATTGACGTCAATTTTATTTATTAGTTTATGAATATAAGTTTGCTATCACCATATTGTCAGGATCTTGATTCACCCCATATACGTTTATATTTTGATGGCTATTAATTGTGACAGGGTAATTCGTACTTAAAGTATCTTATAGTAATTAATTAATAAAGTAATTGTATAGTATTTTCTTTAAATTGTTGACCTGTGTGCGGTTTCCTTATGTTATCTTTGTGTTTATATACCTTCAGGACCTAACGTAGGTACTGTTTAAGAGGGAATATAGAACTTTTGCCCTCAATTCTTAACCAAAAGTTCTTCTGAATAGCAGTTACAACTTTGTCAGTTTTATAATCAGATGTCGCTATATACAGGGTGGGGACTTTAACTGGAATAAAATACCTAGAAGTTTAGGAAAAAATATCTTTGAAAAATGGAAAAACACGTCGATTGAAATTTGGTATGTGCTACATTTTGCAACCAAAATTTTTTTTTGGACCCTCTGCATAAGATGAAACATAAACCAACCGAATTTTTTAAATGGAACGATACCACCACTTATGATATCTTTTTGGAAAGCTCTTTTAGCGAGAAAATTAAATATCCTACCTATTGCTTTTCATTTTAATTTATTTTTATTTTTTATTGTGCAAAAATTAATTTGGGTTATGTTTCACTTCCTTAAAAGTATAAAAAAAAACAAATTTTTGTTATGAGTATAAATCCCACAAAACATCTTAATCGACGTGTTTTTGCGTTTTTTATAAATATTTTTATATTTTTTTCCAATATTCTAGTGAATTTGTTCCAACGAAACCCCCACCCCGAGGCAAATGAAAAAAAAATATTCAATAAATTATTTATTGATAGCTAGAAACTTATATTTTCAAAGCGATTTCATATAGTTTACTAAATATAGGATTTATACATAAATCCGCAGTAATAATTTCTTATTAACGATTTCAGTCACCATATAGTACAGAGTACGTTTTTGGAATAAAGTAATTTCTAAACAAAACCAATGTAAAAATATGCAATATTAAAAATTGTGATAAAAATAATATAATAAGAAATAAAAAATTTTTTTATTAAAAGTAATAAATAGGTATTTAGTAATTTTTTGCTATGACATTTAAACATCTAAATACCTACATTTTACATTTTTTAAGTAATTGTTTTCTATAATAGATAATATTTTAACTATACAGGTATATTAAGTTACCGATAAGTAACAAGATGTTTTTCACGATTTCATTTAAGGATATTCCGTAGCTACCCGCATTTACATTTTGCTTTCATGATGATTGGTCCGAGGGGAGGGTTTGTTATGATGTTATAAAAGGAGAGCATTGGTGGGCGACTGAAATGGATTTTAAGTTTAAACTAGACTAAAAATTGAACTTTCGGTTAAAAAAAAAAAGTAATTGTTTTTGAAAAATTATTTTGTTTAATATTGTTTAGAATTAACTACAGAATATTGGAAAGTCAATATAGTGATGCTAAATTTAAAAATAAATGATTTAATAGTAGTAATAGTACTTATATTATGTATTAAGTGTGGTAAAAAGCATATTACGCACGAATGGAAAAATTGCGAACGAGCCGCATAGCAGTGAGTGCGGTAATTACATGAGTGGGTAATTGCTTTACAACACGCAATACGTAGGTACTATAGTTTTTCTACGATTCTTACTAATAAATTAAAGATAGGTTTATAATTTATAAAGTATCGATTTAAACTTTATCAAATCTTAAATATTGATAATGTCACTGTCAAATATTCCAAACGCAAGATGGATAAATGTCGTCACGATTCAAGGCTATATAACTTAATTGTTGTAAAATTTAATGGTGCAAGAATTTGTAAATATAATAAATTAGGGTAAACTACACAGTTATTGGCACTTTAAGAGGCGTCAGTTTTTATTTTCAGGATATAAAATTCAATAAATTATTTTATCACCACAACCATAGCTTCACATATTCTCATAAGAGTTGGGAATTAAACCCTCTAGAGAACGTTTTTTAATTCTCATTGTATTTTTTCAAAATAATATCTAAATTCAAAATACTAGTTTAACACAGTTATTGGCACTTTTAGTAGTGTTATTGGCACTCTAATATACAGTTATTGGCACGTAATAAAATATATAACTTACTGAATAAAACCAGTTTTGTTTATTAAAAAAAATTTTTAGAATTGAAATTCTAAAAAACATCGTAAAACCTCTAGGTGGTAAACATTTGCAGATAGCTAACATAAGGTACAAAATGTTAAAAAATATATTTAAATTTTTAATTTAATGCCCATTTACAGTCACAATATTTTTTAGCATAATGGCATTAATCTAATAACTAGACTAAGCTTTAACTTAACTAATAAAATAATACTATAACATAATATACACAACCTTTCATGAGCTGGAGAAAGATGTTAAATATGTAATATTTCCTAAAAAAAATTACAAACCAAACAAGTGCTTAATAATTGTTATGTAAAACTGCATGTTATTACTTTTTTAGGAAACATTTTGGAACAACAGGCTTTACAAACAAAAGTTTTCACAATAGGTGGCATATTATATTGCTTTCTTATACAATTTGGATGAAACGTTCGAAGACAAGAAAAACATTTAATTCCTTCAGATGTGAAAGTAATATTAAAAGTACAGATAAAACACAAACCAGAATTTTTTTTTTGGTTATTTTTAAAATCAGATGCATTACTAATGTCACTTTCATGAAAAACAATTTTTCTGATATGACTTGGTTTTTTATCTGCATTTTCATTATTTACTAAAGAAACTGTAGCAAGAGAATATTCCGATACGTTTTCCATATCATTTAATTTATTGTCTAAAATTGGTAATTGTCTATTTTCATCCCTTTTTATTAATAAACATCCTTCTAGTTCTGAAGCATCCAATTTATTAGCTTCTTCATTAGATTCATCAATTTTTGATAAGACTGGATTTATTGAAACATGTTCAGTTTGCTCACTTTGCTGAATTTCTGAAATTTCGTTATTTTGTAATGGCCTGATCGAATCATTTGTTGCCTTTTCTTTATAACCAGTTTTCTGTTTTTTTTTTTTCGATTTTTTGTTTCAGTTTTCTTAAATGATATCGTTTTTTTTATTTGAGCTTGTTCTATCCTCTTTCTTCTTCTTTGGTCCTTCTCTTCTATAGTTATTGGCAGTGAATTAATAGTGATTGGCACCGTGCCAACAACTGTTTATAATGTCAACTTGCAATTCTCGATTAGCTTTTCTCGTTTAAAATGCACAACCTGTGACCTCTAAACCAACGGACCCCTTTTTTATAAAAACATTGAAAACATAGTCATTGGCGCCTGGCTGCCAATAACTATATTTTTCTGTTTTATAAGTTACAGTTATTGGCATCCTAATAATAACACTTTCCCGCGTTTTTTATCGAATGTTTTATGTTTATTGGGCCTTCTTAAGTCTATAATAACGATATAAAAAGCATAATTAGGAAATATTATTGCTGACAACAAGAAATTTATGTTCAAGAATACCTAGCCATCCTTAACAAATTGTTAAGACTTACCTGATTTAGAAAGAACTAACAACACTCCGTATTTCGAACTGTCACTGACCACACTAAATAGTTAAAAAGTGCAAAATAGTCGCCGATTTCAATTTCAATAGGAAAATGTAGCCGGATATTACTGATCTTATTGTGATTTTAATAGCAATATCCTTAAATTAAAATTAATTATTTTATGAAAAAGTGCCAATAACTGTCAGGGTGCCGACAACTGTATCTGTTACCCTATATACAGTTTTTTAGGCAAGGCTGGTGTATTAGTCCACCCTTATAATCTAATACATTATTTCTTAACATATCCGTTTTATCTCCTAATATAAGTAAAAGTTATCTTTCCTCTTTCATTAACATGGTAAAGCGTAAAAGAAAATAGAGCCCCCTTTTTTCCTCTTGTGACCTACAAAAGGTGTAAAATCACAATTTATCTCGCTTATCTTTCCATTAACAATCCCCCTTTCGTTTTCTACCTTTTTACCTACTAAAGACAATGTCACTGAACGCGCTCACTCCAACTCTAAACAGTGGCGTACTCTGAAAATGGTCTTAAGTAGACATTCAAAAAAACATTAAATCATTTTGTAAATTTTCGACTAACTAAAAACTTTATTTAAGGAAATTATTGTCAGGTGTTTCTTATTTCGACAACCAAAGTTAACATTTTCACATGGATTTTTGCTGTTTCCTTCAAACTAAAATGACTGATATAATTTATTTCTTGGAAAGAAACTGACTATAACAGTGATATATAATATTAACTTAAAAAAGATTAAAATACACCAATTTTAACCACATTGTAAATTATTGTATGCCTCGTTTTATGATACTAAAAGTGAGTTTAAAAATGTATCTCAAAAATTTGAATTAAAATATTTATCCCAGATCCTATGCACACACCATTTTTTTCTAAAGCCTGCACGAAATGGTGCAGGTATAAAACCAACATTTTTAAAGAACTATATTGTTACCAAGCACAAAATTTCACTTTTTTATTCCAAAAATTTCCAGTTTTCCAGTCATTTCTAGACAGGATTTATAGTATAAAATGTGTATACAGAATGCATGTCTCCACTTGCCTTTGTTGATTTTTTGCGATGCAAATAATTTTCCACTGCGATTTTTCCACTGTTTTGTAATACTATAAAAAAGCCGTCATCGACGTACACTTGCTGGTATTCGTTCAATCATACGCCTCGGACGACGAAGGCGGCTTCTTTATAGTTTCTGGGAAAATATACTATTTTCTAGACAATAAATAGGTACTAATTTTATTATTCTTTTTATTCTTTTTTTTTATAACTAATTTATATAATTGAATTGAATTTCGTGACTTAGGTATTAAGAGTGAGATCTAATGACGCATTTGTTATTTAGTTTTTTTTTATTATCAATATTTCGTAGTTTTTCCTTTTATTCAAAAATTGGCCAATTTAAAGCATAATTAGGTCCTTAAATTTAAAGTTACACAAATTTGAATTTATTATGTAATAAAAACAGAAAAAGAAAATTGGACAAATTTCACAAATTTTTGTTTTTTCCTTTTATTAATTCTTTAATTAAAATGCCTTTTGTTCAAAACTGTAGGTAATTGCTGCTTAAGGACGGGTATTTGGCCTTTTTTTGAATAAAGCGAACAGGATAAGAAATATTAAACAAAAAATGAAATGGCGAACGCATCACTAAACTGCACTCTTAAGGAAGAAAATACTATAAAGTGTTTTGAGGGGCATGGGCTCCTATAGGGTGAGGGGGGGGGGGCTGTGCTCCACTGGATCCTCAGGATTTTAGAAGTCACTTTTGAGAGGAGAAGTTTTTTACAACGCAAGAGAGGGCGCAGGCATGCCAGCTGATCTAGCAGACAATACAGTGAACAAACCACTGGGATTGGTCAAAGAGGAGATTGACTACACGGCCAAGCAGCTTGCACAGAACAGATGGACAGGGTTGACAACCTGTAGTACATCCAGGCAACTGTGGCCCACATTCGATAAAAAGAGAACCGCAGAGCTATTGAGACACAGTCGAAAAGACGTGAGAAATATTACTGCGGTTGTTACCGGACATTGCCTCTTCGGTAGACATGCCGAACCTATGCAAATACCCACTAACGACTTCTGCAGAAGTTGCAGAGATGAGGAAGAAAGTATTCAACATTTTCTGTGTGAATGCCCTGGCCTCGCAAGAAGGAGGTTCACTACTCTGGGTGAATCATCTTTCGATAGCCTGGAGGAACTAAACAACTTACAACTTGGACGGCTGAGCAGATTTCTGAACAGTAGTGGCTGGTTTGAATGAGTTGTTAAAATCCTTCCGCGGTTACGTCGCATAAACCATCAGTGATCTGATGAAGGTGGGTTCTACGGAACACGTGTGGTATCACAACGGACCTAATCAGGACTACGTGAGACCGTTTGGTCAGAACCAAGGGTCTGCCACTCTTACCTAACCTAACCTAACCTACAACGCATAAAACGGCCACTTCTTTTTTGAGTGGTTACCCTTCTCGTCCCCGAGAAAAATGTGAGCCTTGAGGTTCATCGTGAGAATATTAGATCTAGAATACTTTATTTGCTAGAATTTTTACTGTTTCAAGAACTAGGTCATGCATATTGTGGTGTATAGGATCCCTAATTATATAAAATACACTTTTTCTGATAAATCTTATGGCATGACACCCTTTTCCTAATCAAAATACGCTACTGACTAACGTATTCTGCAGTGATCACGTGACACAGTTCTCGTAGCTTTGTCCTGCAAGTTTTATATATTCATTGATAAATGCTGCGGTCACTTTATACATTAAAATTGTGCATTTATATACGCATGAGTTTTGAGTTAAGCTGCAAATATGGATAATTATTCTAACTTATGGTGTTTTGTACTTTTTTCTGCTGTTTCTTTCCTTATTTAGCAGGAAAATCGATATTTCGGAGAATAGAAGGCGCCAGTATAATGCGGCATGCCGTCGGATTCGTATATGGTGTGTTTGTGTCATATATAACCTCACTAAAATACGATACTTTTTGCACTACTTACTAACATTTTCTAAAATAGTCCCTTAAAAATGACTTTCATTAACGATATTTCGATTGTTACGAACTGTTCGACTGGAGGGCTAAACAAACTGATAAAACTATTAGGTGTTTTACAAAATCGTTAAAAAGTGCACTTTATTCGTGATATTTAACAAAGGATTTTCAATTAGCCAATATGAATCCGTCTGAAATCTGTGATCATCATTCTAGTAAGCATTATTTTTCTTGTAGATAGTGATATCGTAAAAAATGCTTATTATTTGTAATCTAAGTCGTCCGATTTAATCCAATGCATTTGGATACAAATTGCATACATATTTATTTAATTAAATCTATGACAGCTTCATCAGGGCCAGCCCCAGCGATTGGGCGAGCGGGCACCTGCCTGGTGGAGCGTTTTTTGAAGAGTTTTTTTTAAAGTGAATTTTGAGGAGTAGAAATTTCTATTTAATAAGGGTAAGAATCTTTTAAAAGGTACTTTTAGTCGGAGAAGCGTTTTCGGTAAGAACAAGATTTTTTGTTTAATTGCCACACCAAGAGCTGGCTCTGCATTACTCTATTAAATTTATGCGAAAGTGTTTTAGGAGTATCTAATCAGAATTTCATAAGTTCTTTTTAAACGTCATTAGCGCCATGCGAAATTATACTAAATTAAACCGAACACATAGCGTTCTCTTGACCCAAATCTTGGTCCTGTTTTTAATGGATTTTTTAAAAACTTTTTAAATTTGGACTATGGAGATATATTGGAGAGTATCAGAAAGCTATTCTTATTAAAAAAAAATAGTTTTTAATATTTTTACAATACAAGGAACTATACCGGGTCTCCCAAAAGTCCCGCATAAAATTAACATTAATTAAAGGAAAAAGATCTAGGAAAAACGCTCGGACCCGGTAAATTTTTATTTTTAATTGTACATGATTTGACATAAAAAAATATAATACAGGGTCTCAAAGAACTGTTGTCACGTCTTGGACAATTTTTTTACTGGAACATATTGTATTATTTTCTCATTCCCCACAAAATTCTACGCTTATGTTGTTAATGTCATATGTCTTAATTCAATAGTTTTTGAGATATTTGACGTTTAAAATATGGTATTTTTTGACTTTGACAGGCTGTAACATTGGAACGGTTGATCTTAGAGAAAAATGGTTTTCACCTCTCTATCTTAGTTTTTTATTCTCTATCCAAGGACCAACCTCCGATTTACCATGTTAAAAGAAAAAAAACGGTTTTAACGGTCAAAAAATGCACAATTAAAAATAAAAATTTACAGGTCCGAGCGTTTTTCCTAGATCTTTCTCCTCTAATTAATATTAATTTTATGCGGGACTTTTGGGAGACCCAATATAGTTCCTTGTATTGTAAAAATATTAAAAGCTATTTTTTTTAATAAGAATAGCTTTCTGACACTCTCCAATATCTCCAAATTTAAAAGTTTTTAAAAAATCTTTTTCCTTTAATTAATTTTAATTTTATGCGGGACTACGTCTGAATTTTAGAAGGCTTAAGAATGCAGGGAAGAGTGTAAAGGGTATCATGTTTCAACTCACCCCATTTTCGCCGGTAACCAGGCCGGATGAGATCGGATATCTCGTGGGGAACGAAAGAAGGTACACACTCCCCAATCGGTAAATTCCGCAAAGAAAAAAAACCGATGGTTGATAGTCCTTGAAGGAGGGTGGGGGAGTGTCGCATGACTTAGGATCGTCGTTCAGATCCCACGTTAAGATGTAGCCTAATTCGAAAGAAGGGCAAGAAATGAAAACTATAGTAATTATTTTTGAGGTTCTCATTGGCTTAAATCCTTTTTTTCGAATTATTTTTTTTGAAAATAACTTTCTCACATCTAGATACATACCAGTATTCCATTGGTGAAAAAAAAACAATAATTTGTTTAGTTCTTTTGTTATTCAACCATGTCACCAACACTCTGGCTGAGAGTTCTAAATAAAGTTCTCATAGCGTTGGAGAAGGCTGGAATAAAAGTGATTGCATACGCTGACGATATAGTTATACTAGTGTCAGGTAAATTTGTAAACACAATCAGCGACCTAACAGGAATGGCGCTTTGAATACTACAACAGTGGGCCATGAAATGCGGGTTAAAAATCAACCCCGAAAAAACGGAGGTAGTTCTATTCACACGCAGAAGGGTGATCGAGAACTTCAGACTCCCAGTACTCGACAATAATGCTTTAGTGCTTAAGGAAAAAGCAAAGTATTTAGGATTGGTACTTGACTCCAAGCTAAACTGGGGAATAAACTTGCAAAAACGAGTTAAAAAAGCGTCGGTAGCATTATATGCCTGCAAAAAAGCAATTGGGAAAAAATGGGGACTAAAACCCCACATAGTACACTGGATCTATACGGCTATTATAAGACTTATATTAATATACGGGGTCCTGGTTTGGTGGACCGCTTTGGAAAAAGCAGTGCACACTAAGTCAATAACAAAGATACAAAGGGCAGCTTGTTTAGGAATAACCGGAGCCCTTAAGTCAACCCCGACAGCGGCGCTAGAGGTCATGTTATATATACCCCCGTTGGATATCTATGGAAAAAGTATAGCTGCAAAAAGTGCCCTGCGACTGAAAGAGTCGAAATTCTGGAAGGAAATCAACTACGGGCACAGCAGTATACTAAAGATTCACCCGGGAAATAATCTACGAGACCCGACTGATTACTCTGTCCCAATAACATGCTTCGATAGAAGGTATTCTATACTTATTCCGAGTAGGGAAGAGTGGGAAGGCAATCAGAATATAATGAAAACAGATCACGCAATCTTCACAGACGGTTCAAAAATGGACGTTGGTGTGGGAGCCGGGGTCTTTTCCAAAAGTTTACAAATACAGAAATCGTATAGACTCCCCAACTATTGTAGTATTTTTCAAGCGGAAGTACTGGCAGTAGAGAAGGCGGTCAATATCCTGCAAGAACACCTTGGCTTGGGAGTAGCCTCGTCAATCACCATCTTCAGTGATAGTCAGGCGGCGATTAAGGCAATCTGTTCCAGCAGCGTTAAATCAAAGCTCGTAAAGCGATGCCGCAACAATCTATGCACACTTGGCAACCAACATCGGGTTATTCTGTGCTGGGTTCCTGGACACTCCAAAATAGATGGCAACGAGGCTGCCGATGCGCTCGCAAGAGAGGGCGCAGGCATGCCAGCTGATCTAGCAGACAATACAGTAAACAAACCACTGGGATTGGTCAAAGAGGAGATTGACTACACGGCCAAGCAGCTTGCACAGAACAGATGGACAGGGGGTTGACAACCTGTAGTACATCCAGGCAACTGTGGCCCACATTCGATAAAAAGAGAACCGCAGAGCTATTATTGAGACACAGTCGAAAAGACGAGAGAAATATTACTGCGGTTGTTACCGGACATTGCCTCTTCGGTAGACATGCCGAACGTATGCAAATACCCACTAACGACTTCTGCAGAAGTTGCAGAGATGAGGAAGAGGAAGAAAGTATTCAACATTTTCTGTGTGAATGCCCTGGCCTCGCAAGAAGGAGGTTCACTACTCTGGGTGAATCATCTTTCGATAGTCTGGAGGAACTAAGCAACTTACAACTTGGACGGCTGAGCAGATTTCTGAACAGTAGTGGCTGGTTTGAATGAGTTGTTAAAATCCTTCCGCGGTTACGTCGCATAAACCATCAGTGATCTGATGAAGGTGGGTTCTACGGAACACGTGTGGTATCACAACGGACCTAATCAGGACTACGTGAGACTGTTTGGTCAGAACCAAGGGTCTGCCACTCTTACCTAACCTAACCTAACCTTTGTTATTCAGGCAAAAATACACTAATATAACACTGCAAATTTTAGCGCGGTCTGATGCCAGATTGTTTTAAGAGTTTTATTTATATTTAGCGTTACAAATCGATGCCTAATCCCATAAATTTAATATTTACCTTCCAGCTTGTAATCAAGAAATTATATTATTTATCTACTTATGGAATAATAAAATACATATACATAATCGTATAAAGTATGGTAAATTATAGGGGGTAGACGCGAAAGAGTTATTTTGTGTGAAGCGTTAATGAAAATATTGATATACAGGGTGGCATATTTGTCTGACAAAGTAATATACCGTCTCTACTATTAGAGATATCAAAAAAAAGTTTTTATAAAAGTTGTGAGGTTAAAAAAAATATATGTTCTAAAGTTATTTTTAAACATACAGGATGGTCCAAAAAAGTAGGACAATAAAAAGATACATTTTTTTAAATGGAACACCCTATTACAAAATTTTCCATATGACGCCATATTTAGTTTTTATTTTTTTGCAACGTTGCCAAACAAAATGCAAAATTCTTAAAATTTTGGAAAAAACATGACAGTAAAAAATTGCCTGTATTTCTCAATAAGAGTATCGAAAATCGAAAATTTCTTGTAAGCTCTTAAGTTTAGGGATAGAAATACTGTCTTAAATCTTTAAGTACAGAAAATTTTGTACAGGGTGTCTGTGTCTGTTGACATCCAAATATACAAAATTTTAAAATAAAATAACTCCGTTTTTTCAAATGAAACACCCTATATTTATCAGGCTCGTCAGATAGATATTGTAAGTATCTTTTATTATTGTTAAGTCATACCTACCTATACCTAAATTTACTAGTTTTGGCAATATTTCGATTTTTAATTAAATTTTGGTGAAAAAAACTATAGTTTTTGTTTTTCTAGTAAGCCATGACTAGCAAAGTCAAAACAAATGTAATTGAATATAATGTCATATTTATAATTAATATATTTATATTTATAATGTTTGTAAACTTATTTTCAATATCAAGTTGCGTAATAAAAACAATATTTTATTAATATTAAATAAATACGTAATTAACTATGGTTATCAATTTATTTTAATATGGGATAATATTTAATTACATTTGTTTTTAGTTTGCTGGTCATGGATTACTAGAAAAATAAAAATTATAGTTTTTTTCACCATAATTTAAATAAAAATCGAAATATTGCCAAAACTAGTAAATTTAGGTATAGATATGACTTAACAATAATAAAAGATAGTTACAATATCTATCTGACGAGCCTAATAAATATAGAGTTATTGTATTTTAAAATTTTGTGTATTTGGATGTCAACAGAAAACACCCTGTACAAAATTTTTGGTACTTATAGATTTAAGACAGTTTATCTACCCCTAAACTTAAGAGCTTATAAGAAATTTTCGATTTTCGATACTCTTATTGAGAAATACAGGTAATTTTTTACTATAATGTTTTTTCCAAAATTTTAAGAATTTTGCATTTTGTTTGGCAACGCTGCAAAAAATTAAAAAACTAAATATGGCATCATATGGATAATTTTGTAAGGAAACAAAAAATGCTAAAATATATAGGGTGTTCCATTTAAAAAAATGTATCTTTTTATTGCCCTACTTTTTTGGACCATCCTGTATGTTTAAAAATAATTTTAGAACATATATTTTATTGTACCTCATAACTTTTATAAAAACTTTTTTTTGATATCTTAATTAGTAGAGACGGTATATTACTTTGTCAGACAAATGAGCCACCGTGTATTCTTAGTCATTAAACATGGTTTTGATGATATCCGTTTTTTTTGTTGATTACAAAGTACTGTTTGAATGATAGAGAAGTTTTAACTTTGGTTTAAATCACAACGTTTCAACTGGTAAAAGTAGGAATCGCCAGTCATCTTCAGGTCAAAGTCTAATGTATGAAGCTAGAATAAACAATTCCAGTGTATTTTTCAATATTATAATAGAACAGCATACCTAGTTATTTTCATGGATTTTTTTCCTGACTTCGTACACCCCGCTGCTCTCCATATGAAAGCGATAAGTCACCGACAGTAATTGTGGACCTGGAGTATACAAGGATTGCCGTATTTTGTCTACCACAGTTACATATCACACTCCCCTATCGTAGGTCATGCAATGGCAATAAACCAAGGGTTGATAGCCCTTGGGGGGTGTCGCATGACTGAGGATCGTGGTTCGGAACCCACGTTAAACTGTAGGTCCCCTCGGGAATGGCCCTGGCAGCGAACGAAGAGGAAAAAAGCCTAATTCGAAAGAAGGGCATAACGGCATATCAAAATGCAAATTAGATTGCACGCAAAAAAATATATTTTTAAATTTTTACTATCATCTGACTGAAATTTTGTCGAAAAATATTACTTTGCGCCATTATTAAATACTTATTAATAGCATATTATTTAACGAGCGGTAATGTAGGTCATAACTGACGTAGATGAAATTTGTAGCACGAGCCGCAGGCGAGTGCTGTAATTCATCAAGTGAGTTATGACCATTACCGCAAGTTGAATACTATACTTTATCTACGACTATAGCAATAAATACTAAGATACAAGTACAGAGACGAAACTTTATTCACAAATCTTGATAGTTACTTACCTATAACAATGCTATACAAATTTTTCCTACGACCACCTATGAAAATGAGAAAAAAAGCACGGTTAACTTGGCTCGAAAGCGCCGAATATCACACGCGTGTTGAAAGAAATATTTCAACTCTAGAGTGGAAATACAAGGCACACTATTTAATTTAAACATTATGGTGCCAATTTGACCGACCACACCTATTTATTAAGAAGAATAAGTTTTAGAAAGCAGTTTATTGTCTAATTTATTTATCATGTATTTGTCGATTGATTTCAAATTAGAGTGTGAAAATACGCCATCTGAAATTATAAAAAAGTTAAGAATATACTAGAAAATCTATTACCAGTCAAAACAAGCTCCGCTGAAGAAAATGTCATATATTAAACATAAAATTTTTATGTGTTGCCATAGCGTAGAGACTAGAGCTATGGCCTACAGATCGAAAGGTCATAGGTTCAAATCCCATCAGGAGTATTTGACTTTTTTTTATAAAAACATTAAACAATTTATAGAATGCGGTATTTTGAATTGAAATCTTCCTTGTTGGATAAATTTTTTAAATTTATATTTAATGCATCTTTCCTTGATTAAATTTTAAAAATTCATCCAACAAGGAAGATTTCAATTCAAAATACCCAATTCTATAAATTATTTAATGTTTTTATAAAAAAAAGTCAAATACTCCTGATGCGATTTGAATCTGTTACCCTTCGGTCTGTATACCATAGCTCTAGTCACTACGCTATGGTTACCAATAAAAATTCTTTGTTAATATAATACATGACATTTTCTTCAGCGCGGCTTGTTTTGAATGGTAATAGATTTTTCAGTATATTATTAATATTTTTTATAATTTCAGATGGCGTATTTTCACACTCTAATTCGAAATCACTCGAAAAATACATGATAAATAAGTTAAACACTAAACTACTTGTAAATTTGTTCTTTTTAATAAATAGGGGTGGTCCGTCAAATTGGCATCATTATGTTTAAATTAATACTGTGCCTTGTATTTTCACTCTAGTGTTGAAATATTTTTTTCAACTTTAGAGTTGAAATATTTTTTTCACAAATCAAAGGTTTTTTTAATAATTCTTTGTGGTCGTAGGAAAAATAGTGTACCTACATTACTCGTGTGAAAGTGATTATTCTAAAACTCGGAAAATTTCCGCACTCGGCTGACGCCTGGTGCTAAATATCTCCTTCTTTGAAAAGTATCACTTTCATCACTTGTTATGTAATATACTATTAGTTGTAATTACTCATTTTGTTTATTAATAAAATTAACTGTAAAGTTTGGACAACCAGTAAACTGAATATGTGGGACCGAATTATGCAAGTTCATTATTTCTTTTTGGTTTTGTTGCATATAATATGTTGTTGATGTACTAACTGGTTGAGGTGTTATAGAACTGTTTATTTTATTTGCAGTATCTGTCTTATTCTTTTCGGAATCATCAACATATCCCTCAGCCAAAGTAGTTGATCGCCAACCGCCATGACGTTTCAGTGCAGTTATATCCCCTCCAGCATCTACTAATAAAGTTGCCGACGAGCGGCAAAAACATTGCCCTGTATATAAATTACAGTCTGGTAATTTTAAAAATGTAGCAATGTCTTTCCCCATTGCTCCCAATTTATTAATGCCAATTCTTTGTGAGTGATATTTTCCATTTTGAAATTTAAATAATAATATCGTTTGCGATACATCGGTAGGACGCAGATTTAAATATTTCTTAACTATGGTATAAAAACTTCCCGTAATAGTGAATTTTCTGGCAATTTTTGTTTTTATTACACTGACTATAAAAATAGATCCATGATCTTCTTAATCTGTAATTTGCATAGAGTGTAATTCTGCTGCACGACAAGCATCCATAATACCCATTATTAACGCCATTTCCTTTGTGTTGAGTATATTATTATTTGTAATGTATTAACACAATTTAAAAATAAAGTTTGTTATTATTATTATTATTATTATTATTATTATTATTATTATTATTATTATTATTATTATTATTATTATTAAAGCAACCTAAAATAAATTATGTAATTGACTAGTTGATAAAAACGATTGAATTATTGTGAGATCTACTACTTTGTCGTCAGATATTTCTCATTAGGAGCTTCGTTTATGAAATTATTAAGTTGTTCTGGTGTAAAAATGTGTGCCTTTTTAGCTACATGTTTCTCTGATTGACGTTTAAGAAACGCACGTAACTTTAAATAATTCTCTATATTGATTCCATTATTTATGTTAAGTGTGCTTGTTAGCATGGAGTAGAAAGTCCATAGAGACGATGCTTTATATTAAATGCTAAGTTCGCTAAAATATGCCAAAAGTACATTTTCTGTAAACGATGACTTAATGTTCTTACTGCTACACCGATTTTGAAAATTCTTGTATACACCTTTATATTTGTTTTTGGATTTTTCAGGCAATAAATTCTGTATCGTCACATTAGCTAGTTGTCTTATTTCTGGAGGTGTACATAATAATTCATCTTCACTATCTGAATTTTTTATTTTCAGCACAAAACTTACAACAATTAGGTATTAACTTAATTTGAAAACGTCAAAATGGACTGTTCCCTTTCGGCCAATCGGCTTGTACAGAAGTACAGAGCCACCTTGATAATCGGTTCGTAAATAATTCCAAGCCTCCTTTTCGATTTATTATAGTGAGTTATAGCAGCGAGTTATTATAACTCACGCTGTTTGTTTACAGATACTATTAATTGCTCAAAAGTAGTTGAATAATTAATATATAATTTAATAGGTTGGTTGGTTGGTTGGTTTAAGGCGGGGGTTAGGCGTTCGGCCCAAACTTCTTGCACTGCAGCCTAGTGGCTTATTGTGCTCCCCTATCTTGCTAGAAAAGGTTTGTTTCTTTTATAAGGTCCAGCAAATTCCTACCAAGTTTGTCATGTGTGAGGTTAGCCCCACATTGAATTTCTCCGAAGATTCTGAGTCTTCCTCGGGTCAGTGCTTCGCAGTTATATAAGATATGTGAGGCGGTTTCGTCCTCATCGCCGCAAAGCCTGCATTCAATGGGACCATTGTAAATTCCTACTCGGTGTAGGTGTTTTCTTAAGCAGTGGCCTGTTAGTAGGCCGACCACTTGTTTTAGCTGGGTGCGCGTTAAAGGCATCATTCCAGTTGATAACTTTTTGGAGGGTTTTCCAATTGTGGCCCTCGCTTGGGTATGACCAGGTATCCTGTTCCATCGGGACAGGTGTTGTTGTTGTGCCCACCTGTCTGATGCTGCTTTGGTTGCCTGTTTTGATATGCCAAGGGCGGGTTCAGGGCCCCTGAGTTTTTGAGATGATCCGGCTCTTGCCAGTTCATCGGACTTTTCGTTGCCTGCTATCCCTGAGTGGCCAGGAACCCATAGGAGTTCTACCTTGTTGTTCCTTGCGGCCAGGTCTTTCAGGTCATTTAGGCACTCCAGTGTGATCCTCGATTTGAGTCGACTGGAGTTCAGGGCCTTGAGGGCAGCTTGGCTGTCTGACAGAATATATATCCCTTGGTCGTGGTAGCCCTTTTCGATATTTTTCTGTACACATGCTTGTATAGCACGTATTTCTGCTTGGTATACTGTGGCGTAGTTTCCCATTTAATAGGAGTAGATAAAAGAAATTATTGGCAAATAAGGGAAGTAAGTATTGGTTCTACGAATTTTTTTATAAAATCTCTAAAATAAAACTGTTTTATATTTTAAGAACGATTTTGAAGTTAATGAGGTATATTTTATATATATTTTTATCATTTAAGAGTGAGGTCTAGTGACGCATTTACCATTTTGTTTTTTGGTCAATATTTCGTTAGTTGTCCTATTATCGAAAAATCGGCCAAATACCGACATTTGAAGCATAATTATCTACAATTTTAAGGTAAACAATTTTAAATCTATAAAGTAATAAAAACAGAGAAAGAAAAATAGACAAATTTCACAAATTTTCGCTTTTTGCTTTTAATAATTCATTAATCAAAATGTCTGCTGTTCAAAACTGTAATTGCTACTCAAGGACGGGTATTTGGCCCCTTTTTGAATAAAGCGAAAAGAATAAGAAATTTTGATCAAAAAATGAAATGCCAAATGCGTCACTAGACTTCACCCTTCACATCGAATACCTACATCACACAGTGTCACTTAAGCTATCGTTATTGTATGCTATTTTAGTACAGAAAAGTACTTTTAACTTATTTATTTTATTAATTGAAAACTTTTTTTGGTTATCAAATATTTAATATTAATTTTTTTGTTATAAAATATAGGTACATACTTAAAAACCGTAACAAATTCACCAGGTCAAAGTAGATAATTTACTAATTGTTACATTTAAATTAAAGTACTTCTAGAAACAGAAATTATAACATAACCAATCAGTTTAGTTTAGCAGTAACAAGTTTTAAATGTGTTATGATAAGTAGTAAATATTTTCAAGTTCAGTGTTTATTATTAAGTGTTGATAAAATAAAGGTAATATCTCCAGAATTTTCCTCATTAATATTAGTGGTTCTTCCTCTAACAAAAAAAGCTTAAGGATCTATAACTGTTTTTGGGTATTATTTGTCACTCACGCCTTGCAATTATACATTTTATTATAAAAATATAAAACAAAAGCTATTGCATTTATTTAAAGTTTTATTTATTTATTGAGAGTTATCGTATAGTTGACTCTTGCCAAGTATAGTTTGAAATTAATATTTTTTTCAATTTTAGATAGTCCCGTTTGTAGTTATAGTCTTGTCCAATTCAGTGGCTAAAATTTCTGCATTGTGCAAAGTGTTTAATTTTGCAAATACAGCCGAGTTTTTCAACTTGTCTAAAAACGTGATTAAGTTTTGACAATTTAAAATGTATCTAACGTATTTTGTGTGCTGCTAAGTTTCTTTCTATATATTTAAACTGACACTTAATAAATTCCACTATTTTATTCAATATAATGTTAAATTAAAATACGTATAATAGCAATATTTTTGCTACGATGTCTTCTTATAATCTAGGTGCTGGCCGTTAATTTTAATATTTATTTTAAAAAAAATCAAGTAGTGAAATGATTGATATGATTTACTTTCTTGGTGCAAGCTACAAAAATACATTGTTGGCAAAAAAACTTTCATGAGAAATATCCAGAAAGACGACAACCAAATAAACCAGCTTTCGATTAATTAATGGAGAAATTTGACAGAATAGGCAGCGTGACTTAAATAAAGAAATAGAAGAAACACTGTTTGTACGAAAGAAAATGAGTTAAATGATTTAATTACTATCACTATACCGAGAACAAACGACGCGTAACCTCGACATTCCAATGTTGATATATATTTTCAAAAATGGTAAAGTAATAATTATTTCACTAAATAGCCGTAAAGAGAAAATATTTACCGCTATAAATTGGTCAGTGTCTTTAACCAACTAACATTTTAATAAATGTGGGATTAAATTAATACTTAGAGGTTTTGATAACATGTTTCTGGTTGACGTTGTCGTACTTTATCGGTTTTCTGTGAATATAAAATTATTATCTGGGTTACAATAAAGGGTAATTTAGGTAATACCGATAAAATAAGTTATTTTAATGTTTATTGGTAATATTATACCAACATAGGAAGATATTTTATAAAAGCGAATAAGTTATATGGTTAAAAATTGAAAATAAATAAATAATAAATTGCTAATAAGCAGAAGAAATTAATAGAACAAAATATGCTTCTGCTGGATCTCGTTGCAAAGAATCTAAATTTTTACAAGTACCTACAAATGTTTTTCTAAACGTTGATTTGTTAGATTAACAAAAAAATTTTAAAAATAATATTTAAAACAATAATGGATCCATCGACAGATCTAAGTAATATATAGGTATATTTACCTCTACATCGTTATAGATCTAATTTAAACTTATTTCAACAACTGATAAACAGAATACAGGGTTGTATTTACTTAGAAATAATTTTAAAATCCCTGATGATGTAAAGATTAATAGATAGAAACGCCTTTATTTTTAACTCAGCAAAGAGCAGCATTGCTGTTTATTTTACCGAGCATATACAATACAAAAATATACATTTACAATCAATACTTATAGGTACCATTGCGATAAAAAAAAAGTTGTACAAGAATTAGTAGTCTCAGATAGAACTCTTGGTCTATAAGGATATCGAAAAGTGGATATCGTCGTCACTATGAAAACAATATAATTATGCCACCTAACTTTTTTGGCGTTACCTTGAATTTGGTAATTTACTATATACGTGGCAAAATAAAAGTATTGTAATAAAGGTGCTTTAAAAAATTTACCTACCTTTTAAAAATGGACAATTTTTCAAGTTTTTAAATAAAATAATAGAGTCTGTATAACAACTCTCGATTTATATATTGAATATAAAAAAACCAAAAACAACAAAAGCTAAAAGTGGAAAAACAGTAAAAATACAAGATTTTAACCAAAAATAAACATTTCTAAATGCAACATCCCAAAATAATATACACTTAAAAGCAGCTGTTTAATATTTAGTCGTCATTGCGCCGTTGTTTTTACTTTTTGTAACCGACGCGGCATACTTAAGACTAAGCTTCTTGTGTACTCTTGGGTTATATTATCCCATGCTGCGTTTATCTCATGGCGCAGTTCTCTTCTCTTTTTGAGTTCAGACCCTCGAATTCTTCTTTGAACTGTAATTGAAGATCCAGTAAAATGGGGTTCTTCTTTAGCCTTAATAGCGGTCCCGAATGGATTGTCCCTTAAATAATTAATTAAAGTTGTATCTTCATCATCGGTGGAAACTTTTGGACGACCCAGTACCTGGGTTTCTCACAATACTTCCATGTTCTCGAATTTTGGATTTAGCCAACAACACTATTTTTTTGTTTATCCCTAATGCGCCTGCAATGTCCCTTATGGGAACCCCATTCCTTAATCGCGCAAATATGATCGATTTTTGCTCTGAAGTTTAAGGCATTTTTTTTAAATTACATGACAGTGACACAAGAACTATAGTGACACTGAATTATCAGTTTGAAAGAAAATATTTTATAATAGACCAAGAGATTAAATTATATTTTGTTGTACCTACTACTTTTTTTTTTATCGCAATGGTACTTATTTTAAGGAAAAGGGAAGAACTGGTAGTAGTGGGAACTATAATATGCTATATTATATAATTATTATTATTATAATAATATACTGAATCAACTAAAGATTTACACATGTATTCAAAAATAGTCATTGCCGGTATTTTATTTAAAATATCAAATTTTTAATATTTACTAAGCAAATATACATACTATTGTGCCGATAAAAAACTGGGACAAGAGATTTACAAAAACAATGTAAGAAATACATATCCCCTAGACTATAAAAGGTGTCTAGAGCTAAAAAGGAAAAACATTCAAAATTTAAAAAGTAACCTAGGTTACATAATGGAATGTTTTGTATTTTTCGATACGGGGTGGTTGAATTTGAGAGACATCATATAATATGGATAAAGTAAATTTATTAGATTTTTTTAAAGTCAAATATTTTATAAATTATTATATTTACCATTACCACAAAATAATAAATAAAGCTAATACAGGTAATAAAATACATTTAATAAAAAGAAAAAAATTGCGAACACAAAGTTTGTCAAAACAACACAAAATTAATATTTGGTCATAGAACCATTTCTGTTTATTACTTTTTGGAGCCTTTGTGGCATACTTAAAACTAAGTTTCTACATAATTCGACAGTTATTTCATCCCAAGCTTGATTTATCCTATGACGTAATTCATCCCTGTTTCTAGGTTGAAAATCATGTTTATACATAGATTTGACCATGGCACCCCAAATGTTTTCTATCGGGTTCAAATCGGGACTCTTCGAAGCCCAGGGAAGAACTGCTCTGTTATTTTCTTGGAGAAAATTTTGTACAATGCGCGCTGTGTGTATTGGAGCATTATCATGCTGAAATGTGTACTTTTGACCGTATACAGCGTTTACCGATGGTATCATCACTTCGTTTAGTATATTAACGTATACTGCTGCAGTTAGTCTTCCTTCGACGATTTGGCAAAGTCCTGGTCCTCTAGCGCTAATCCAGCCCAGTAGTGTAGAAATGGGAAATGACCTTCTCCCCCCACTCCTTCCATTGACCTTGACCGCGAAGGTGGGCAGGTGTTTATTTGACCTTGACCTTGAATGGGTGCAGGTGTTTTTTTTGTGTGATGTCATATGACCTTGACCGCGAAGGTGTGCAAGTGTTTATTTGACCTTGGCCTTGGGTGCCGTTTTGTGTCTAGCATGACCTTGTCCATATTCGAGGTCACTTGTTATATTGATGACCTTGAGGTGTGGTCTAACCTTCGTCGTGTGTGCTCTATAAATAGGTGGGGGGAGCAAAATTTGTCAGTGTACATTTTTTCTTCAACAGTGCAAGTTCATTCTCTCTCTTTATTATATATTTAGTAAAATGTCTTATGTGTGTGAAAAATGTGGTGCTGCGTTTACTCGCACATATAATTTATCACGTCATCAAAAGGAGTCATGTGTGGCAAGATTTAATGATTGTGTGGGTGCGGAAAAGCGGAGAAAAGTTGATGGTGCCGCATCAACATCTGCTATGCAAACGTGTGAGCTATGCAATATTAGCATACCAAAGAATTGTGTTGCAGCTCATCAAAGAACAATACAACATAAAAGTAAGGCAAGTGTAGCAGTGTGTCCGGGTGTTCAGTTGGTGCAAAGCAGTTTTAAAAACAGAATAGCATCTTATCACATCAGCAGTGATAATGAGCATGTGGACTATTCCGTCTTTTTTGAAGAACTTAAACCAAAAGTAATGCAATTAATCAGTAAGATTTTGCATGTTCACCGGTCTCTTAAAATAAATATGGTTGTCGTCGGACGATATTTTCTACCATCACAGGACGTTTTCAGTGAGAAATCCTTCAATACGTGTAATGAAATTGTAAATGAAGGAAGCGACTTGGATGATGTTTACCAATCTTTTGTGGAGGCAATGAAAGTTCAGTCTACGGAATTTCAGGAGAAAGATTCAGGTATGTTAAAAGAATAAAAAACATTTTAAACCAAAATTAAATAAAACGTAGCAATCCATTAGAAAATTTACTTATATTTTTTTTTGTTTGGATTTCAGGATGGGCATTGGAAAAAATTTTATATCTTGAGGTAAACATTAACAAGTTCTCACCGTTGGGTGGTTCCTCGTATGTGAAGTTGCCGAGGTTTATTGAACTTAAAAGGGCTGTTGTGAACATTATGAATAGGGATGAGTGCTGTTTTGCCTGGGCCATAACGTCAGCTTTGTTTCCAGCAGCCATGATGCGGGCACAGGTTACTTCATACCCCCATTTCTCAACAGTGTTAAATTTTACAGGTATGAATTTTCCAGTTAAATTGCGCGATATTTCAAAATTTGAGGAATTAAATAATATTTCAGTCAATGTATATGGATTAGAGTCGCGGTTTGAAAATAATGAAATTAAATACGAAGTTGTCGGTCCGTTAAGATATGCACCAAAGAAACTACAAAAACATGTAAATTTGTTGCTTATTACTAAAGATTGTAATGTTAAAGATGATGGTGTAGGTGACAGTGAACATGTTTGTGACGACAACTGTGTTAAAAACCACTACTGCTGGATAACTGATTTGTCTCGCTTAGTTTCCAGTCAAATTTCCAAACATCACGATAAATTATACTTTTGCGATGGCTGCCTTATTCACTTTATTTCACCATCAACTTTAATGTTACACCAACAAAATGATTGTAAGCATATCTTTACGCTGACACCTTCAACAGATGTAAAAGTCGATAAATTTGGTAAAAGTATTCCGGAAAATATTTTAAAATTTGAGGGTATTGAGAAGCAAATGAGAGTTCCATTTGTTGTTTACGCGGATTTTGAATCTGTTCTAAAACCCGTTGAAACAGTAGAACCAAACCCCCAAAAATCTTACACAGTTGAAAATCTAAAGCATGAACCTTATTCTTTTGCCTATCTTATTAAATGTTCTTTTGATGATTCTATTTCGAAATTTGAGCTATACCGTGGAGACGATGCAGCGAAAGTTTTCGTTGATCGTATCGAAACCGATTTAAGACACCTTAACAATACATATTTAAAAGATATCGTTCCTATGGCTAAATTGACGCGTGAGGAGAGAGAGGATTTTGAAAATGCTACCATTTGTAGTATTTGCGAAATGCCATTATAAGACGTTAAAGAGAAAGTTAAAGATCATTGCCATATAACGGGTAAAAAAAGATTTGGTGCTGCACATTCCGTTTGTAATTTAAATTATAAAATACCCAATTTCATCCCCATAATATTTCATAATTTAAGTGGTTATGATAGTCACATGTTCATCAAGGAATTATGCAGATATGGGGATAAAATTGATGTTATAGCTCAAAGTAAGGAGAAATATATATCATTTACAAAGAGCATTTACATGCACGATTATGTCGATCAAAAAACGGGTCAAACAAAAAGAAAAAATTTAAAGCTCCGCTTTATTGATAGCTTTAAATTTTTATCGACATCGTTGGAGAATTTAGGTAATGGTCTTAGCAATGATGAGTTTAGGGAAACCCGTAAATATTTTGTCAATAACAAGGAATTTAACTTAATGCGACAGAAAGGGGTTTTTCCTTATAGTTACGTTGATAATATTGAAAAGATGAATAACCCAAATCTTCCAACGAAAAATCAGTTTTATGACCAATTACGCGGAGAACACATCAGCGATGAATGCTATGATAGAGCAAGAGAAGTATGGCGAGTGTTTAAGTGTAAAAATTTGGGTGAATATTCCGATTTGTATTTAAAATCAGACGTTCTATTGTTATGTGATGTTTTCGAACAGTTTCGCGATACATGCTTAAAAGTTTATAAATTAGATTCTGCGCAATACTACACTTTACCAAGTTTAAGTTTTGACTGTATGTTGCGCATGACTAAGGTAGAGTTAGAGCTTTTGACCGATATGGACAAGGTTCATTTTTTTCAAAAAGGTATTCGCGGTGGTATAAGTCAGTGTACAGAAAGAAAACATATTGCCAATAATTCTCATTTACCAAACTTTGACCCAACTCAACCATCATCTTATATCACTTACTTAGATGCGACAAATTTGTACGGTCATAGTATGTCCCAAGCATTACCATTTGGTGGTTTTAGATGGTTATCTGAACGCGAAATTTTAGATCTAAATATTATGAATATAGATGATAATAGCCCACAAGGCTACGTTTTGGAAGTGGATGTGCATTATCCAGAAGAATTGCATGATACACATTCAGATCTTCCATTTTTGGTGGAAAACATCGTACCACCAACGGAGACAGCAAAGTTACCAAAATTAATTCCGAATTTAAATGATAAAAAAAAGTATATTGTTCATTACAGAACCCTAAAACAAGCCATTAACAACGGCCTTATGGTAATGCGGACCCACAGAATTTTGAAATTTAATCAATCAACGTGGCTTAAAACATATATTGATTTTAATACTAGTTTACGAAACTCTGCAAAATCAAAATTTGGTAAAGATTTGTTTAAACTAATTATTAATGCGATTTTCGGAAAAACCATGGAAAACGTTGAAAAACGAAAAGATATTAAACTAATAACTCATTGGGACAATGCTAGAGGGAAAGTTGGGGCTAGAGCATTAATTGCTCGACCTAACTTCAATAGTCGATCAATATTTTCAAAAGATTTTGTTGCTATTCACATGGATAAATTAAAAATTATTTACAACAAACCAATATATATTGGGTTTTCCATTTTAGACATTTCAAAAACAGTCATTTATGATTTTTTTTACAATTTTATTAAAAAAAAGTTTGGTAATGATGCTTCTTTACTGTACACCGACACGGATTCGCTAATATTAAAAGTATTTTGTGATGACTTTTATCGCGTGATAGCCGAAAATCCTGAGAGATTCGATACTTCAAATTTTCCTGAAAACAATGAATTTAATATTACAAAAAGTATTTCGGTTCCGGGTAAGATGAAAGATGAATTTCCATGTGACCCGATAATTGGTTTTTATGGTACCGGAGCCAAGGCTTACTATGTGAAGTCTAAGAATGCGGAATTAAAAAAGGCAAAAGGTATAAAAAAATCAGTTATCGAAAAGGAACTTCATCTAGAAGATTATCGAAAAGTTGTGGAACAGGGCGGTTTAATTTTTAGAAAAATGAAAACTTTTCGCAGTGTGTTACATGATGTATACACACAAGTAATAAATAAAATCGCCCTGTCCCACAACGACGATAAACGTTATGTTATTCCGTTAACAACAAAAACTCTACCTTGGGGTCACGCCGACATTGACTTTTATAATTCAGATCCGGAAAGTAATTTAGAAAATTTACTGCGTGTCATTGAGGCATTTAAATAATAAACTGGAAAATTCATACCTTATATAACGTAATATTAGGCAGCTCATTTATTTGTATTATTTGTTCAGATTTTATTTTATATTTACAAATTGTTAATATTTATACAATAACATTTTTACATAATATGTTATATTAAAGAACTAAAAATAATAATAAAACACAACGTTGCAGCAAACAATTTAGTTTTATTTAATATATATACAAAATTAATTGGACAATTTATTATACACTTCTTTCAACACCCATCTTCTTCTCTCCATATCTGATTGTCTTACTGGACGGGGATGTTGGTACATCTGCATACCACAAACAGCACATCGAATTATTTGTATTCTAAGAAAGTCAACATAACTAATACGGCTGTTATGATGCCAATACAAATCGTTTCGTTTACACCTTACACATATAGCGTGAAACCCCTTTTGCGGTTGTTCATACTTGTTTGATGAAAAGTTTGGTTCTTGGTCGATTGGCAGCATAATGTCTACGATGTTTGTAATGAAATGGTAAAGAAATGGTAAAGAAATATCTAATAATTCCGTGCTAAATGTCTGCATCTATATACAGAATTTGTAACCTTAAAAATTACTTCGAGGACACATTTCAGCCCTGACAATATAATGTGCATAATACACCTATTCACGTAAACCTTGAAACCAAATATATATATTTTAAAGAAAAGTCTAATATAACACAAGGTTATATCTGAACCTTGAGAACATTGCATTTACAAGGATGTATTATACCCTTGAAAGAGAGACAGAAGAGACTAAAGATATTAATAAAACCAAAATTTGCCGTAAAAAACATTGTTTTATTAAATATTATCCCAATAGCATTGTAACCTTTAAAATTACATCGAGGACACATTTTAACCTTGGAAATATATTGTGTAAAATACATTGGTTCACATAAGTCTTGAAAATAAATACATACTTCAAGAAAAATATATTATAACACAAGGACGGATCTGAACCTTGAGAGGGAGTTGTATTGTAAGAGAGATAGAGAACAGGGGTGGGGGTGGGTATGTAGTGGGGAGGTGCGCATAAAAGAATATACACCAGTCCTATTTCTTCAGTATAAATTTTCAAGTCGTTCGAGTAGTTTGTGTTAAGTCAGTTTATTAAAATGAGTTTACCGAGTTTAGATGTTAGCGATATGTTTGGGAAGAATACCCAAGAAGAGTTAAATAGAGAATGTGAAGATGTGTGGGGTGATGAGGACCTAGACCGGCTAGCGTCCGAAGCAATTGACAAGCTATTGGAGGGCGGGTTTAAACAGCAAGAACCCAAAGTAAATATTGTAAGCGATATAGTGGTAAAGGAAGCGAAGGTTCCCAGCAAACTCCATACGTTGCTTACGTTGCCATCGGGGGATGTAACAAAGGAGGCCAAGACGTTTTATGCGAGTAAGCGAACTAGGCAAGAGATGGTGGAGCCACAGCCAACAACATCGTCTGGCAGCAGCTGCAAGAGGAAGAAATTTACATTTCGAAAACCAGCGAAATGCGCAGTGTTGCCAGACTGGCTAGAAAAGAAAAAAAACAGTCAAATAAAACCAATAGTTGCGGAACCTTCAATTCCTAAATGACTACCATCGCCGGCATCCATGGAGCGTCCGCTGTCTCCAATTATCTGCAAGTCAGGTAGACGAGCGGGTAAGGGCCGGTCGAAAAAAATATTTGAGGATGTAACGCCAGTATCATCACCCGCAGCATCGCCATCGCCGTCGCCGCCGCCATCAAATACACCGGAGTGGTTGATGGCCTACAGCCAGGATCAGGAGCGGGAAGCCATAAAAACAATTGTTAATGTGCGGAATATGTGGAAGGACAAGATAGTGTGCGGTGAAAAAGAAGTGGTGGACATAGAAACAAAGATAAGACAGTTACAGGAACAGTTAGGTTTAGTTAAAAAGAATATTAGCAAGTATAAAAATAAATTAGATTTGTATAATAGTAATGTTTAGTAGGTCTCCTTTCGTTCGTCAGATCCTAGCTCTACTGATGAGCCACGATATGGCGAAACGCGTCTAGGGATGGATCTGACGAAACGAAAGGAAATTCCTTTTCTGAAATGTTTATTAGGTTAGAATTTAGGTATAGTTTGGTAGTCACTTCCCATTTCTACACTACTGTACTACGGCTGTAATAAAAAAAAGATTACTACTGAATATATCTTTTATTATTTTTATATTGTTTTATTTAAAATACTCCTCAATATTGAGCATTCATTGGTGAAAGACATTTTTAGTCTACTAAAAAGAAACGGGATAATTTACTGTATATTAGGTATCTACTGCGAACTATAACTTCCTTAATATTACTCTGATGAAAAAAAACCTAAGACAATTAAAACTTTTTTCTGTGTGTAAACTTTTATTTCACAAAATATCTTTCGTATTAAAATCGATTTATTTAATAGTACCCTCAGCGCCATCTATTGATAAAAATATATAATAAATAAATCGATTTTAATACGAAAGATATTTTGTGAAATAAAAGTTTACACACAAAAAAGTTTTAATAGATGGCGTTAGGTGTAATAACCAGCCGACGTTCCACCTAAATGTATGAACTTAATAACACAATAAAAATATTTCTTCACTCTCTTCGATATGTCGTCCTACCGTTGCAACAAGTGTCGCTTGATGACGAACTCTAGCAGAGACGAGAAAATAGCGAAGTATTGGGAGGATTGGGGCGTCAAAAACGCAAAAAAGCCGGTACTTGCAGTACCACCGACCCCCAGGCCGCCACCAGAACCTGAGCCGGTGGTGGTAATGACTGAACCGATAGAGGTGGTGGAGGAACCACCGTGGCAGCTTGGCCCTGAGGAGAGAGATGCTCTCCTCAGAGAAATGGAAGAGCGTCGGGAACAACGACGGCAACGACGCCCGGCGCCGCATAGGCGTCCTGCGCCGCGATCGGTCCAGGTGGCGAGAGGACACCAACCACTCTAGGTTTCCCCTTTCCATTACCAAAAATCAGCCCTTTTCAGGGCTACAAAATACTTTCATTGTAGTTAGATGGTCACCAAGTATGTGACAATATATTTTCTTCAAGAATACATTTCTTGTTTGAAAATTATGTCACTCGGGATGTATTAGCAAAGAATGTATGATTTTTGTAATTCTAAATGAGCGTTTTGATCATATCATGTTTTTTCTTACGGCTAGGTAAAGACCACATATTTTTACTATGTTCTCTCTTGCCAAAGGAAAGGGAATGGGGTTTGGTAAAATAAAAGATGGTCAAAAAGAATTTTTTACATTCACCGCGACAGCTTATTATGTATTTACCAGAGTAACATAATTCTTCTTAGCCAAGAAAGGTTTTCTTAACCAAGAACAACTATGTCACTCTGTGACATACAACTAATCTACATAAAAGTCTTTTGTGGTCCTAAGTAGGACCGGGGGTGGCAGTTGTCCTACAATGGACCAGCGAATGTCTGGGTTCGTAGCGGTCGGTAGGGAAGGCCGATATATTGTATTATCTGCAATATAATTTACTGAATTCTATTGCAGATAATGCAAGAGTCTTGGTGAAAGACTGTAAAAAGTCTTTCGCGACACAAAACACAGCGTGAATGACTTCGCGCGTTGCGTATCATCGCAGTCGTAAGATGACTTTGAATGAAATCTACGTTAATCAAACCACCAAAGCTCGTTATGTGGCAATGCATACATAATGAGACGTGCTCGCCCCATTTCACATATGACTGCACAATGCAAAACCGCGGCCTTAACCTACGTCGCCGGCGTACCCTTCTTTGTTGGACCCGTGAAGCAGGCATGTCATCGTCAGAACTGTTCGTCGAATATCCCTGATCTGAATTAGACGACATCGTAAAGTAGAATGAATTTTTCACCCATCATCCCCCGATTAAATACAAGTTTTCGACCTTCACCACCACCACCAACACTACAAATTCTCTCTCTCTCGAATCCTTGCAACCGTTGACCCTGAGCGTTGTAGCCTTGAAAATACTTTCTATGCATAGTAACATGAATAAAACACAGAGTATCTAGTTTACCAGTTTATTTTTACTATTACATAAATAATAATTAATACATTGACTTATTGCTAACAGAGCCATTTAGTATATTGTAGCTAAAATATGCATCGTGAATAACTAATGCATACACTTTAGTGTCTTTTGGAAATTTGCTTTTGCGTGTTTCAAACTCCAACTTCACGTCCACAGTAGATGATTTCAACGCCTCTGCTTGATGATTACAATCTATGATGAATACAGGATTTTTGATATATTCGGAAAAACTCATCATCGGGTCATTAAGTTCTCGTTGATAGTAGCTCATTTGGAAATTTTCGTAACTGTAATATGCTGGCGCATATAGTTTTTTCGTAAAATCCAAATTCCATCTTTCATAAGGAAATACTGTCGAGTTAAGGTAGAGTCGAATGTCACTGATATCGGCTGTAGTAAATTCAGTGGCATTCTTTTCTCTATTGTCAGAAAAAGTGCTTGTCTGGAATCCAATAATCAAATATCTCGGCCTTTCCAAGCTCGCACTTGTTCTTAAGGCCCACACGTCGGATGATGTTTGTCGCAAAGCAGGTAATTCGTAAAGATCCCATTTGCGATATGCCATTGGAATGTTTACATTACTTCCACCTTTATTGATACGGGACAATATTTTCAATTTTTGTCGGTCATCTGGAATAATATGACGGATTTTCCACTCAATCTTTTCAATAGTAATATCAGCATCAACTTCACCAATGTAGCAGTTGGAAAAAGTGCGGGCGATAATTAAAATCAACTCTTGCTTAATATTAAATATGCCCTTCGAATAATCTTCAGCAAATCCCATCAGATATTTTAGAGGTAGCTTTCCAGAGAACACTTTACTTGTAGAATCAAATATACCTTGGTTTTTTTCATCCAAACCCCATCCACAGGCCATAAGACTTTTTTGTTGGGTTGCACCCAATGATGCCATAGTTTTCAACGTTGAAGTAATTCCAGGTTTTCGAACAACAGCAACTTGTTCCCCAGCCATTTCATAACGTATTTCGTCGAAGAGGAAAGCGATTGCATTATTTGATAAGTAACAGTGTTTAGTAACATCACTAGATTTGAAAGTCCCTTCGATGTATATGTAGCTGTCTGATATATCCAAAATAATGTCTTGAAAGTGTACTGGAATGCGAATTTCATCAGAGTTGCTAAACGTCGGAGAACCATACGGCTTATATGTGTGCTCTTGTAAGCTGACAATGGAATTATCAAAAATGGGTTCGGTAAAAACCTCAATTTTGTCACTGGTACTGGCCATATTTTAATTTCGTACTCTTAAACCAATGGATTGTAGAAATTTACGGTCTTTTGCAGAGAGCTGCTTACGAGCTAAACGTCTTTTCAATCTAACGTCTGGATTGTGAATGATTTTGGTCTGTGTAATATGTTTTCTTTTATGTTGTGCAGTTGAAGCTTGAGTGTTGGACAGCATATTCAGTGGACGATTGAAGCAAAAACCCATATTTATAATATTTTTTTCAATTCCACTTTAACTATAATTTTTTCACCTTGAAAATTTATCAGATCACCGTTATCATCCAAGATGCGTAGAGTAATGTTGTCTATTGACTGACGTCCCTCGGGCATTATCGGCATATAAATAATATTTTGAGGTTCTTTTGAAATTTTGTAACCTGGCTCAACATCAACATCGAATTCGAATAATGTGTGGCTTTGTCTTGAGTTCAAATATGCTCCTGAAGTTATGTTACAATCCACCCTTATAATACGCACTTTCATTATGTCCACATTACTAGTTGATTTATGTAGTTTTCCACTTTTTAACACAACCGGTCCAAAGCCTAATAATCCACCAATAGTGTTTTTTCCTCTGAAATCAATGTTGAGCGACGACTTGAGTTCACATTTTAATGTATTATTGTTGGCCTCCAATGAAAATAATATATCACATTTGTCTTGTTTGCAGGATTGCTTTAAACTTGTGTGCATCGCTTTGGAAATTTCATTAATTTCGTAAGCTCCTGGTGGAATCCATAATTGTATTGGTTTTTGACCATCATTTTTCATGTATGCAAACAAATTGTTACTTTCATCAACGTTAAAAATTGAATTATAAGTGTAAAATCCCAACAATGCAAGACCATACTTATGCGTTGAATTCAATTCGATGGGTGGATAAAAATCCGCACTTATAACACTTCTGTGTCCTGTTAGCGTGAATGTGTAAGACATGACTGCTATCGAAGCATAGTATGCGGGCTTATTTATTGTTGTTTACAGCAATTAATTGGGTTTAGACTATGCATCAATCCATCTTTAGCTGTTTCATATGTTATTTTTACATCCTTGATTTTACAATAACAACAAAATAACTTTTTTGGTGCTGGTCCATCTCCTTCATCCACATCTGATTTATTTTCGTTGTTATAATGTTCGTTACAGTATTGATATTTTAACAATTCTTTGTCACTTTTCATATGTTCAGGTAGCTTATTCCAAACGAGTGCGATTTCATCTGAGGCTAACGCAATCATCACTTCCTTTGGCATATTTTCTAACTGTCTTGCTGACATGTTTCTCAGCCCACCTACTTGACTATATGCTTTAAGCGACAATAGCATTTTTGTGTAGTTATCACGATCCACTTTTGGTGTCACACACGCTGCTGCCATTATATATTTTTTTTTAATTTTGAGAGAGAAACTTCAAACACAAATGTCCACACCAGACTGTACCGAATTCTTGTTGGCGGTCATATGTATAGTAGATTTTCCTTGATGCTTCGGATCCCCGTTGTAGATAGCGCACCAATTCGGTAGGTGGTGGTAAATCACCAAAGCTATCAAAATATTTTACATTTATATTTTTTTTTCTATATGCTACCCAATGCGTCCCGCCTCCCAATATACTATCCAAATTAATAATTGCAGCTTCATAACGTTTGGGTCCTCGCACTGGCAGTGAATCTCTCATATAAACCCCTCTAAAATGTGGTATTTTCATCTTTGCAGCAAACTTTTCTATATCAATATTGGATAGTGGTCTTCGAGGCAGGGATTCAATTAGTTTTTTGATTTTCCATTGCTATTGCTTAGAAATAATCCCATACCTGTACGATATGGCTTAAGAAACAAACCATTTCCTTTTGAACACAAACGCAAGGTAGCACCGGTTTTTTCTGTGCCTGCATTTTTTACAGTTTTTAAAGCACGCACAATACCAGCTGCTCCACCAGCTAAGGAACCCAAAGCTGATAGCCCTGCAAATATCGGTATTAGAGGTAATATCCCACCAGTTTTGGGAATTGGTATAATTCTAGGGGTGCGAATTTTTCGTTTACCACCAGCTGCTTTTAAGGATTTACGTGCAGCTGTAATAGCTATTTTTGATGTTTTCATAAGATTTTTTTCAAGGCTCTTTTTTTCTCCAGATTTCATTAATTGCGATCGAATTGGTTGTCTAATAGCTGATCCAAATGCTTTCTTGGGTTTTTGTTGATGACGACGACGACGACGCTTATTGCCCCTCTTTTTTCCTTTGGAAACCTTTGAACGGCGTTTATTCTGTTTAGTCGATGGCACTCCCATACCAAAACGTTGTTTTGCTTTCATGACGTTAGTTACTAACCAAGCTGCAGCCTTTTCCCGTAAACTAGCCTCCTTAGATTTTACTCTTTTCCAAGCACTTTGTTCGAGTTCGTAATCGGCTTGGTGTCGTGCACTTAAATCCTCACTGTTATGCAAATATGCTAAATCGTGTTTTTTGCAAGCAGCATCTAATGGATTAATTCCCTGATCACCACGTTGAACACGTTTTATTACTTTGGTCCCAGGTCCACAATACTGATAACCGGGTATATGTAACTCAATTGGTAACCTATTAATTGCTGAATTAACAATACCAGCTCCAGTCTTACTTGATAACCGATAGCGACCACTTCGCTTGACTGATGACATCTAAATGATTGCATACGTGAAAATCACTATAAAATATAGTTAAAATGAGAATTGTCAAGCTTAAGCAAAAACTACCAGTTGATAATCTTGATGTCAAGGTTGGGTCAGGACACGATCAGAAATGTTTAAGAAGACATGGACCGCTGCTTCCATCATCTATACGTGGGTTGCTAATTGGACCGTCGAATTGTGGAAAAACCAATGTTATGATATCGCTGTTAACACACCCGTTGGGATTGCGTTTTGAAAATGTGTATATTTTCTCAAAGTCGCTGTATCAACCCAAATATGAGTATTTGAGAAAAATCCTATCACCAATTAAAGGTCTTGGCTACTACACTTTCAGCGATGGAAATAATATAGTGCAACCGTCAGATGCAAAGCCAAACTCTGTATTTATTTTTGATGATGTCATGTGTGAAAAACAGGATGTTATAAGATCATATTTTAGTATGGGACGACACAAAAATGTGGATGCTTTTTACTTAGCCCAAACATATTCACGTGTTCCAAAACAACTTGTACGTGATAATGCAAACTTCATTATAATGTTTAAACAGGACGAGCTGAATATGCGACACATATTTTCTGATCATGTTTCACCTGATCTAACGTTTCCGCAATTTCAAGACATGTGTTCTAAATGTTGGGACAATAAGTATGGTTTTTTAGTTATCGATAAAGATAGTGATGTTAATTCGGGAAGATATCGCAAGGGATTTGATAGCTATATATATTTATAGAAATAGCAATAAACCCTCATTCCATCATTGTCCGTTAATTTGAAGACACCATGAGTGAAGAAATCGATTTAAAACGTAAACTGGTTGAAACAACCAATGCTGTAAAGAAAAAATTTAAGCAAATCAAAGCAGCTAAATCTCAATATCATGTCGATTTAGAAAAGTTTTATGAACCGATTACTAAACCGTTGACATCAATATCAAATGCAGTGAAGCAGAAACAACAACCACAAAAACAGTCACTAAAACAACAGCAACCGCATCCGCAGCAGCAGCAGCAGCAGCAGCAGAAACAGTCACCACAGCCAACATTAACCCAAAAATCAATTTCTACAAGTAAACCTGGAAGTCGTTACGGTTTAAACACAACAATGGATAATGCAGATATATCAATTAATCCAAATACAGAAATATTTGATGAATTACTCATGGCGCCAGTTGAAACATCTACCCCAAAACATAAATTGTATGAGTCGTCAGTATTTGCAACACCATCTCCATCAAGGCAATCCACACCAACATCTAATGAAACTAGTTCTATTGATAGGACATCTTTTAAAAGTATTCGCACCTATCTAACAGGGTTACAAAGGCATCCATCCTATTATGACAACATTTACGGTGTTCATTATGACTCAAAAACAAAAACAAATAAAGACAAAACATATATCGGAAATGTCGAAGTACGTTTCTCCAATGGGAACATTAGTTTATATAAAAAGGAGAGAAATATTGCTATATTTAATGGAACAAAAGAGCTTTATGATTTGATTTTCCTAAAATCACCACCACTACTGGGCCATGAAGACGATTTGAATAAAGACACTCTGCAAACATACAAAGATATTTTGGATATGACAAATGCAGCATACAATCATTACGACAAAAGTAATGGTTTACGGGAAACTCGATGGCCAAAATATAGACAAATTATAAAACCGCTAATGCAGGGAACTAAACTTGGTGCTGGAGTGCGACAAAAGAAAAAATCTAAAATTTACTTGCCAGTAAATAAGACATTATCTTCAAAGTCATCTCAATATGTCTATTGGAATAAACCCAGTGAGTTGGTGGATCGATTACGATTATTGTGGAGTTCAAAAGTAGCAGGACATACTGGGCATGATAATGAAATTATGTCAATTATTGAGGAGCTTCGAGAGGAAGGAATTATATATTAAGTAATTGCAATCAGTTATATTGATCAGTGATGAATGAGACATACTAAACTATGGATCCTAGCCCCGAAAAGCTTAAAATTGTAAATGAACTACATCGAAATGCAAGAAAAAACTTCGCCAGAAGACACACCATAATAAAAGGGTATAAGGATTTGTGGCAAATTGATTTGGCAGAAATGCAACAATATGCTAATGAAAACGACGGTTATCGTTATATTGTCGTCTGCATAAATTGTTATTCAAAATGTGTGTACACGAGAGCTGTTAAAAATAAGACCGGTGTTGAAGTTACTAATGCAATGAAAAGCATTATTGAAGAGGCTTCATTTACTCCAACTAATTTACAAAGCGATCAAGGAAAAGAGTTTTACAATAGCAACTTTCAAGCTCTTATGAGAAAATATAACATAAACCATTATTCTACCTATAGCACGAAGAAAGCAGCCATTGTAGAACGCGTTATACGAACTTTAAAAAACAAGTTATATAAGCAATTTTCAGCAAGAGGATCGTACAGATGGTTACAAATTTTACCATCTATAACGAAAGCCTATAACAACGCCAAACATCGTACGATTGGAATGAAACCGAAAGATGTGAAAGAAAATACACAAATTAATGCATACAATTATTTGAAAATTGTTCCGAAGAAAAGAAAATATCGTTTGGGTGATATTGTTCGCATTAGCAAGTATAAGAGCATATTTGATAAAGGATATACCCCCTCATGGTCAACTGAACTATTTAAAATATCCAAAGTTAATGTAACTAACCCACCAACATACCTATTGAAGTCGTTAGAAGAAGGTCAACCGATTAAAGGGTGTTTTTACGAACCAGAATTGCAAAAAACAAATAGTCCAGGTGTTTATTTAGTGGAAAAAATTCTAAGAAAACGTAAGAAAAATCACACTGATCAATTGTTTGTAAAATGGTTAGGATTTTCAAACCAGGCTAACTCTTGGATAGATAAGTCTGATATTGTATAAAAAAATATTTAAATATATTGTGTAACACTAGTAAAAAATAAACATATAATTTGCAAAATTGTATTTTATTTTACATGTACTATAGAAATAAAATATATCAGGAACGATTTGTAACTGATAATATTTAAAATAAAAAACAGATATAAAAGTAATATATTTTTTATTATATAATAATATTTTTACAAGAAGAACAAAAAAGAAAAATATTAATAAGTTAACCTAGGGGTTATAACCAAATTGGCGAAGCTCATCCTTGGATAAACATATACTGCGGATACGTTGTTCCTCCTCCTCATCATCAGTGTGATCACTATCACTATCCCAAAATTCCTCGTCTGATGTGTCGAGCGGAGCATCGCAAAATTCGTCAGTTGATGGCTCGAGTGAAGCATTCGGTATTGCAGGTGTTGATGGTGAATGATCTTGTTGCTGGTGTTGTTGTTGTTCTTGCCGCTCTTGTTCTGGTCTTGCTGGAGATTGTTCTTCCTGCTGTTTCGGAGGAAACTCCTTTTCACACCAATCACAAAAACCCCTTTTTCCTCCGATAATTTCGAAATGTTCACAGTTGACACACATTTGACGTCCAATTACAGAAAATGGATAGACCAGCGTTGTTTGTGATTTAGAAGTCATTTTTGAGCAAAATTTATTAAACTCGATGTATGAATGGTAGAAGTAAACTGAGTTATCGGATTTTGGGTTCTAGTTTTTATACAATACAGATGTCCCTCACTTATGACCTTTCTTTTTTGAGTGATCTTTATCTAATACCAAGTGGATGGGCATCTTTGTCTGACTCTTCTCAAGGTTATCAACTCGATGTTCAAGAGCTGCCAGAAGCTTATTATTTTTTTCTTCAAAATCTTCTTGCTTTCTATCAAAGAGCCCAAAGAAATCTTTATTGATTATATCAAAAAGCTGTTTTCGTGATTTGTACAGTTCTTCAAAAACATATAGTCGAGTTGCTGCATCATTATCTTTAGTTGGTTGAGCAACATTTGATAAACATTTTCCTTCGATATCATATTGTCCGTCAGAGGTTAGTTTAAAACCATTACCTGGTATACCGCGGAGTAGTTGAACTTTTTCATTCACTCTTTGACGACCAAATTTGTCGATTGTGTTGTTAACACGACCCATTTTTATTTTCAACTAAGTCATTTTTCTTATGATATCCGCTTATATATGTTGAGAAAAAACAAACAATAATTTTGCTACATACAATTTATTTACAATTTTATATTTTTAAACATTACAATAAATTGGTTAAAAACATTTGGGGCACCAATCATTGATTACTGTTACATTACTACCACCGCCACCACAACACGCATACGAGAAAATGTATTCTTTGTCTTTTTCATCTTCTTCGTCTTCTTTAGTTTCTTCTTCTTCTTTTCTTCCTCCAAAACTAGAATCCTCATCCTCGTCGTCGTCGTCGTCGTCATCGTCGTCGGTGTCGTCATCGGCGATTAAACCATAATTTAGCAATATTTCTTTGGAAATATGTGGTATTTTGATAAAGAACTCTTCCAGTCGTTCAAGGTACATACCGGAACAAATTTCATCTAAACCAATGGACCCATATAGGAATTGTTCGCAAAGATGAGCTCCAACTCGAAAACGAATTGCATCCATCATGTTTTTCTTGTACTCCGTTAAACTCAAACCCAAACCGGGTTTGTCATGTGTTGAGTCATCTAGAGCATCTTGAGCCATTTTTCGTAATTTCAACGATAGTTCAGTAAAATATGCATCTTGGGCAACTCTGACCGTATCTTTATCGTCACACATCTTAAATAGATAATATTTTAAGCGATTGTGGAGGTGCTTCAAGTGTACAACTATTTTTTTACATATTCAAGCAATAAGTACTAAACTAATATGATAAACAATATAAAAAATTAAAAAAGAAAAAAGTTTATTCCAAAGACCCAAAATTAATTAATGCTCGTGCATTACCCCCAGAAGTAACATTTGAACTTAGCCCCAAATATGTTAAAGTATATTTATTATCAGACATATTTATGCCCTCTATAATATCCTCGGTAAAAGTTTCAGCTACACGTTTTGGTAAAAATGTTTGAAATATCACATTGTTTAGCGAATCAAATAGTGTGACAACAATACTTTTACCAAAGCGTGTTGTCGCTGGAATCATTTTTTTAATGGTGTAAACTTTTCCCACATCCAAAGTTGAAAGTCTTTTACGTTCAGGAAACTCCATTTCTTTGTTTATCATATTATTAATTTCACTCAAGGTCTGCTGTGAAATGCTCATTATTGAAATATGTAATAAAATAATTTAAAATACCTTTAATAGACACTGTTGGAATACACACCACAAACGAAATATTACTATTCACCACTTTTTAAGGTAACAGTTTATGGGCTGCTATGCTTGTGTGACTATGAATATCTTGCTAACTGAACCATCTTTTATTGGAGTTTTCAAGGTCGATGAAATAAAAAAATTAATGGCAGGGGGAGTAACCACTTCATGGGAAAAACATACCATCATGGTCAAGGTCATAAATAAACACCTGCAAACGTACATGGTCAAGGTCATCAATATAACAAGTGACCTCGAATATGGACAAGGTCATAAATAAACACCTGCACACCTTCGCGGTCAAGGTCATATGACATCACACAAAAAAAACACCTGCACCCATTCAAGGTCAAGGTCAAATAAACACCTGCCCACCTTCGCGGTCAAGGTCAATGGAAGGAGTGGGGGGAGAAGGTCATTTCCCATTTCTACACTACTCAGCCCCAAACATTTATGGAGAAACGCCCACTTTGGTTGGTTTTGTGGATGTATCTCTCATCATACCGCATGCCGGAAGGCCTATATACCCAAATTCTCCCATTATTGCATGACTGAAAAGTTTTCTCGTCAGAAAATATAACTGTTTCCCATAAATTTATTTGATTAATATATTCATGTGCAAATTCTAACCTGCCCTGTTTATTTATTTCCGTTAAAAAAATTTTATTGGCAGCACAACGGCTTCGTATATCGGAATTTCGAACCCTGTCTCTAGCGGTATTTGCAGAACCTGGAAAATTCGTCTCTTCTTTTGCCTTGATTGCAGTTTCGAAGGGATGATCCCTTAGATAATTAACCAGTCTTCTATCATGATCATCAGTAGAAATTTTAGGGGGACCAGAACCTGCATTCCTAATAATAGTCCCATGTCTTGCTATTTTTTCTTTTTTTTTTGCCAATAGCACGGTATTCTTGCTTACTCCCAGTTCATCTGCAATATCCCTCATAGCAACACTATCTCGCAACCGACTATAAATAATTGCCTTTTGCTGGGGGGTTAATTGTGGCATATTTACAAATAATATATGATTGTATGTTTGACGAGTCAATCATAAAGTGACAATCTTTATTGACATGCAAATTTTCATGACATTTTACTGGTACCAGGCTTGATGTAAAATTATTCTTAATAGTCTAGGAGAAAATAGAAAAATTTCCTGTCCCAGTTTTTTATCGGCGCGATGGTACTATAAACTTATTTTTAAAAGACAAATAACTAATATTTGTGAACTTGAATTATATAGTTTGGGATTCACATAAGAAAAGCAAGGGTCGTAAATGGCTGTTCGGTGACGTGATATATTAAGTAGGTCATTGTGGTGAGTCTCGCGATTGTGGATTGTAGAGCGAAATGACAGCTTCTCTTGCAGGTATTGAGGAGTCCCGCTTTCAAGCAATTTGTGTAAAAAACAGGCCATATGCAAGATGACATCGAAACGTCTAAAAATTATAAGTGTGATACATGGTTGAATTTAGGACTTAAAGAAATTTCAAAAAATAAAATAAAAAATGCATAAACTAAAAGCAAATGGTTTTGACGTTTAATTAGAAATTAGAGTATGTTTACACTATATTAGGCAAACTATATATAATACCATGGCTGCTGACAATAACTAATGACTCAGATAAAAGATCCTTCCTACCATGACTTTGTGATTTTTGTCTTCCTATTTATGTTTCTACTACTAATATCTACACACAATTTAGCAAAAAAAAGAGAGTACGTAATTATAAAAGTATGTAATTTAATTAATAACTTAAAAGTAACTAAGAATTAGGAGAATTTCTCTATAAATTTAAAAATCCTTTTCTTTTGAAATCTTTGTGATTTTAAACTGATTGTGATATAAATTACTTTCCTATTTTATCCAGTCCTAAAACCATTAATATCCAACACAGAAAATATATTTTCCTACTCCCACATGGACATTGGGTGTTTAAGAGATGAGAAAAGTAGACTATTCCAATTTGATCGAAAAAGAAGGCTTATCTAGAAGTCAGGAGCAGCCAAGCTGCCTACCTCTCATGTGTCGAATAAATCACCGAGCTAAGGAGTCTAGAGGATTAATATGATAATTGGACATCGAACGTGTCACATTGCCAAGCCATATCACTGATGAGCACCCAGAATCAGAAACAAGGATGACCTCACATTTGATTTTAAGTGAGGCAAGGAATATTAACATCAAATTAAATGACAGGCTAGCCATGGTACCTTCAAACCCGATGGACGTACCTATCGGTATACCGATAAATATCATTTCGTAGACTAGAAAAACTCCGTTTCCCAAGAAGAGTGAAATATGACATTCATTAAAAATCCTTTTGAGATCATAATTACGTAAAATTATAAGGCTTATATATTCTGAAAATTGCATGTGTTTACAAAATTTTAAATAACATAATTTTCCATTATATTCTTTATTACAACCTTATACAACGTAAAACAATATCATTTGTCTTTAATAGCCTAATATACGTTAGTGCCAGAATCAATATAAACCAGATTTATGGCAAAGTCGTCAAAGTTTATGTTCTATGCAGGTTGTGTTACGAAGGAATTGTATTAAGTCCGAAATTAGCAAGGAAAACTGCAATACTTAAACTAAAACACAACTATTTGAAATAACACCGGTACTTCAGTTGTTGGTTCACTGGAACAGCCTTTTCTATGGGTATCCGCCATTGTGTCTATGAAAATTGCGTATGGAAATGAATAATGTTCAACACAAAACCTCTGAAAATTTTTCCAATGCTCTGTTACTAGAACAAACATGTCTCTCTGTCTTTATATTTGAATTATTCATAAACGCATTTAAAATAAACCAATTTTTTGCCCTACGCAGTAACTTAATATCTCCTAAATGGGACAAGCATATTATACATAATTCAGTTAAAGAACGCATTCTTTAACTGTTTTTCTCATTAAACGATGCCAAAAATAACTGTACGTCAGTGACGGCTTCTTTATAGTTCTCGCAAAAGAATAGTACTTACTAATATTTCCTAAAACATATAATTAAAACTTTTTCTATTTTTATATTATAAGGGGAATTCTGTACGGTTGTTTTTGGTTTTGCATATACAGTAACAAATAACAAAAATGCCAAACAAAAAACACCCTAACTTAAAAAATCAGGACTTTATATGCTAAGTTGAACAGAATGTAATAGCCCATATATAAGTCAATATATAATAGATATAATGAACATAAGACTTGTTATTTATTAAACAAAGAAAATTCTAATTTTGCTAAACATTGTTCGGAGACAAATTTTATATACTGTGCCTAAAAGGAAGAAGCTTAACATCTTGAAATCAATAGAAGTTTACAAACATAATTAACACTTTACCATAAACTTATTAAATGACCAAACAGACCTGTTGAATTCCCCGATATTTTCAATACTATGTAATTAGGATCAATAACTAGATTAAGGGATGAACGCTCTATTTTCATTTTTATTTATTTATAAACATCCTTTGTCAAAACCTATTGATAAAATTGTACGACGTAGTTTTAAGTTATTCAGTTTGATAATGTAGTAGTACTATGAAACTGCATCAGTCACCAAGCTAGCCATGTTAGTTTTTTAGCATCTAAGCTCTCAAGCTCCCTCTTTTTGTTTAGACAATTGAAAAAATTGATTGATTTAAGTATGTTAGGGAGTGAATATTTTTCACTTTTCCACTCCCATCTCACCGATGGTGCTATAGTATGGGGTAACAATCATGATTCTCTTTCAGTTTTCCGGCAGCAAAAGCGGGACATCAGAATTATGGCTGGTCTGCGACACAGCCAACCATTTTTTATTCAGCTCTTTTTGAGCGTTTTCACACGGCACCATATATCGCGCGCGACAAATGGTCGCAATATTGCTTTTACGTGTTTTCTAATGAGCCATTTTCACACACAAGCGATATTAGAGAACACATAATTTGGTGTAAAGCAATATTGCGACTATTTATCTCGCGCGATATATGGTGCCGTGTGAAAACGCTCTTGGTTATGCCACTGCCTTCTGTTTACATATATCAGACACTTTTGGAGATTCATAAAAATGTGGGAACTTTTACTGTTAATCACGACTTTCACGCTTATCATACAAGGGGGGCGGCTCTGCTAAGGCCCACGCGTTTTAGACTTGACAAATCTCGCAAGAACTTACTAGACTTGCGTATTTATAAATGTGTGTTTGTGATATACAGTACCTACTTACCTGTATTACAGTACATTTTTTTAATGTATAATATTTATAATTTGACGTGCTACTATTATATAAATATGTAGTGAATAAAATTTGAAGTTTGAAGCAATTAATAAAGTCATATTATAACAAAGTAAATTACTCATATTGTTTTTGTTAATATGCAATCACAAAGTAATGGAATACTCAATCCAATATTCGTAATAAATAAATTTGTCGATCGGCTTAGATTTTATAAAATATTTTTTAACCATAAAATAATTTAGCATCAGCATCTCAGTTTTTCAAATGAAGTATTTTGTCTTAAACTATTTGGATAATAGTACCTATAGTGTTACTCAGACCCAGCGCGGGGCTCCTCTGGAAGCGGAGCCCTTTGCCCGGGCCTGGTAGGAAAATAGGCCCTGATCAGGGGCGAAACACTTCTCTCCTGATTCTGCGCCTATAGTTGTGTTATCTAATAGTTACTGTTTTCTGTACTGTATGAGTCACCAACCGAAATTTTGGTTAATTTTGATTTTTTGCTACTACGGAACGCCGAGACATAAATATTTTTAAAATAGTTGCAGGCAGACTGGTCACCAAAAGTAACTAATAAGATTTAAGTTAGCAAATACAAGTTTGGTGTCACTGAATGGCAAGAGGTTTAGACGTTGTTTGTAATTTATTTCTATTTTGTTTTAGAGCGTGCTCTAGAAATAAGCGACTTCGACACTATGTCCTCCATTCCGCACATGGCCAGCAGACATCTTAGCAAGTCGGCATCAGAACTGAGTAGTCCCAGAGAAATGCCCGACATTAGACCCAGATCAGCAGCTCCACCTGAACATTCACATATCTCGGTGTATCAGAAGGCGCACAGCTTTTTTGCTCAACTTAAGGTAAGGCGCTTTTGGAATTGATAGCAAAATGATCAAATAACGTATCATCAGTTAGAAGCCATCAGTGTGTACTTATTGTGTTGCGAGTCTACTCGCACGATAGCGATTGAGGTACAGCAATAGAATATTACTTCTCTATAAACATGGTGTTATGGATTTATCTTGGGTTTTGGATGATTCCTTGGGTGTCCTAGAAAAGCCGTCCAAGTTTTTTATAAATTAACCATCTAAAAAGTGAGGTAAGGACCCCTAAAATTAGCCCGACGCCAATGAAGAAAAGCCAAGAACTTCTAAATGTAAAACAGTGAGAAATACGGGTAGAATCATAGCCGCGAAAACTAAATTGGTCATACGGTTGTCACTGGTTATACCAATTTATTGAAATTTTCTATTTGGTTATTTTGAAGGATGCCAAATCGACTTTTGATACTAGATAGTTTTGAAATAAAATAATGGCTAAAGGTACTTTATCTTTTAAATTATTATTTTAAAACACCTATAAATCCGCACGCCAATGAGTTTTAAATTGCGCCCTAGAATTATACGTAACCACACCAAAATTCAAAATAATCAATTTAGAAACTCCGAAAATATAAGCTTGCTTCCATTAGAAGTGGGACACCCTGTATATTATCAGGGACGGATGGGCCATAAGGGAGACCCGGAAATTTCCTGGTGGGCCGGTCGGCCAGTTGGCAAAAAGTTACTACAAAATTGGTAAAAATATATTTTAGATAAAACCAAATATTTTTTTTTGTGGTCACCTACTTTTTATATTATATTTAATTACCGTCGGTGCATATTGACAACGTCGAAAATCATTCGGTTCATTCGGTTACCAGTTGAAACGTTGTGATATAAAACAAATAAAGACAATGCAAGTCCAAAACACTTCTATCAGTCAAGAAACATCATTGTCTCCGACCTTCAAACATTACTTGTATATATTATGTTTTGTTGAAAGTTGTTAAATTTAGGACTTTCCAAGTTCATGATTCACAGTTTTATAGGTTATGGGGCCTATATTTTCTGACCCGATTTTTTAGGGTTCGGGTTGTCAAGTTAAAAATAAAACCATATTGATATGTTTACACATAATATTATAATAATGTCGAATTGCATAAAGATTTTTAACAATAATTAACCAGCAACTTTGACTGTGGCATAAATAAAATAGTTTTCTTACAATGAAGGTGGCCCGGTTAGATTCTATACAAATCTATGTTAAGATAATAATTTACAATAATCCGGCGTTCAAGCGAGTGAGTAGAAACGTCGTCTTCAACAAACTAACGGTGCAACTCAAGTATGGTGCATAGATGGCTTGGAAGACAGCTCCAGCTTAGTTGTTAGTGCCACTATGACGATTGAAAAATACTGTGGCAAGAGCAAAATTGGACTATTAATAATAGTAAATTTTGAAAATTTGTTAAAATGTAGCGGAATGTGGCCGAATATAAAATATTAGTACAAGGTGTAAGACGACAAATTAGTTTCCACTTACACTATTAGGCCCCGAACTTCTAAGCTCGGTGGGGGAGGGGGCTGCAGACCCCTCCCTCCTTCTCCTAAATATGTCACTGGTACATTGAGCACCATATATATTATGGTACTAAACTGCTGGACAATTGCTTTCGAGCAAGAAAAATTGCGCCTAATTTAACAGTTAATATTTTCTGAACCAGATATGATATCGACCCACGGTTTTGAATGATTAATAGATTCATCTCTTGGGAAACAATTTTCAATATTGGATTTTACTTAACTGTCAGAAAATTTTATATACAGGGTGTTAAAGAAGACGATGATTTTTGCTCCAATTTTAATGGCGTGTAACTTTCACAATAACATTTTTAAATTTTATCACTCTACGTCAATTAAATCACTGGTTTATAGCAAAGAAAGAAATTTGTCAAATTTTTGATATCTGTTATATTTTTTTGGAAAACCTTGCTTTATTTAAACTTATTGGTAGCTAGATCTCACTGTGCGTTTATCGTGCAAACTTTGTAAGTGATAATTATGCCTTATGAAAAGCTTGATTATGTTCAGTAACAATAGTTGTACCTAAATGTTATGATGTACAGTGTCATACTTATAAACACCTATAATGTCTATGGTTTATGAGTATCTCATCATTTTTCACGATTGTTTTATATTCGAAAGTACTCGCCCCTAGATTAGGTACATTTTTTCTTATTTTTTAGCTTTTCATATCGCACTACAGGTATATTATACAGTGTGTTTACAAAATTTTAACAAATATCATTTTTTTTAATTTAATTTTTGGAAAAAATGCATTTATTAATTTAGAATACTTTTCAATATCGTGAAAAATTGTGAGATACTCATAAACCATAGACATACAGGTGTTTATAGGTACGCCACGGTACATCATAACATTTAAGTACAACTATTGTTACTGATCATAATCAAGCTTTTTATAAGGTGCACGACACAACGCACAGTGAGATCTAGCTACCAATAAGTTAAAAAAAAAAGGTTTTCCAATAAAATCGGTATTTCTTAAAATATAACAGATATCAAAAAGTTCACAAATTACTTTCTTTGCTATGAACTAGTGATTCAATTGACGTAGAGTGATAAAATTTAAAAATATTATTGTGAAAGTTACACGCCATTAAAATTGGAGCAAAAATCATTGTCATCTTTAACACCCTGTATATAAAATTTGTCTCTTGATATGTCTCCCAAGGGATAAATCTATCAACCATTCAAAACCGTAGGTCGATATCATATCTGGTTCAGAAAATATTAACTGTTAAATTTAGGTGAAATTTTTCTTGCTCGAAAGCAATTGTCCAGCAGTTTAGAAAACGAATTTCGAATATTATGTCACAAAGAATAGAACGTTCTTCGTTCGATTTCGACGATAAAACAGCGCAGCGCGGGAGAAATTAAACCCCATTAACATTTTCATTGGTCGGCAAACACACCGCGCTTCATCATCAGACAACGTGGAAATTTAGTTATCATTTTCCGCTGATCGTCGCTTTTCCTTTCCAGACACGGCTGGGACACAGCAAGCGCGAGCGTCGACATAAATCGCCTGGCCGGCAAGAGTCCTCCGACTACGCAGCTGATCTGTCAAGTGAACATAGCACACCGAGTACAGCGAGTCCGAGGCACAGGATATATAACAGAACAGGCAAGTTAATTTATAAATTTTAGTGTTTGTGTATAGGTCACAGTCATATAGTGAAATCCGTCATTTCATGAAAAGCCTAGGCAATTCATGAAACGCCGCCTTATAGTGTAGAGAATAGTACATTACATAACAAGTAATGAAAGCGATACTTTTCAAACGAGGAGACATTTAGCACGAAGCGTCAGCCGAGTGCGGAAATTCTTCGAGTTTTAGAATAATCACTTTCACACGAGTAATGTAAACTTGTTTTCCTACGACCACAAAGAATTATTAAAAAACCCTTTGATTGGTGAAAAAAAATCAACACTAGAGTTAAAATTAGCATACTTAGGATTATGTTCCACTTAATATCTGGTTTCATAGTTTGTCAATAGGCTTTTCCTTAATTTGTAGTTTAACTTTTTCATTTTTTCATATTTTATATAGGAAGAACTAATCCTGTATTGACTTCTAGATTAACCAGAATGAAATATTTTAAATTTAATCAAGGAAGGATGCATTAATCATAAACTTAAAAAATCCACCCAATAAGGAAAATTTCGATTCAAAATAATTCTATAACTATTTAATGTTTTTATAAAAATAAGTCAAATACTCCTGATGGGGTCTGTAACCTTGCGATCTGTAGGCTAGAGCTCTATTCTCTACGCTATCACTACCAATAAAGATTTGTTGTTTAATACATGACACTCTCTTCAGCGCGATTTATTTTTTCTGGTAATAGATTTTCCAGTATATTATTAACATTTTTATAATTTCAGATGGCGTATTTTCACACACTTATTCACTCGACAAATACATGATAAATAAGTTAAACACTTTAGAATTACCGCTTTCTTAAATTTGTTCATTTTAATAAATAGGGGTTTTCTGTTAAATTGGCACCATATGTTTAAATTAAGTAGTGTGCCTTGATATTTCAACATTAGTGTTGAAATTTTTTTTTTCAACACGCCTGTAATATACGGCGCTTTCCAGCCAAATTGACCGTGCTTTTTTTCTCATCTTCATAGGTGGTCGTAGGAAAATATTGTTACGCTATCTGCCTCGGCTCTTCATGAAAAGCCAAACATTTTTAGTTATATACAAATATAAAAATGTATTATGTTATATTTACTTCTAACCTCATTTAACTGTTTTTTATTATGCCAACGCTTTGTTGTTTCATCATTTAAAAAAATATTATAATGATCCATAAACAATTTCTTCCGCTGTTTTTTTTCTGCCATTGTCCGTTACTAAACGTTATCTCACTGATATTATATACAGGGTGATTCCTAAGTTGATACTTCCGTTTTAGCTGTTTATAGAAGGCATTAAAATAAAACATTTTCAAATTCCTTTTTTCAAAAAACTCAAGAATAAGGTACTTACATTGATTTATTACACCACGAATCAAATACGGTTCTGCCTAACTGGCCCGTTGAATAACATTAAGAAAACTTCTGGGTGTGGGATGAGCCCGCAAGGGAAAGCATTTTGCGTATAATCTCGAAGCACTTTGCCATACTCACCGTAAATTAGCACCATATCTACTAGTTCATTGTTTGCAAGTTTTACCATTTTCACGTGTCACCAATTTAAAATTAACTGGCTTTAGAAAAACACACAGCTAAAACAGAAGTATCAACTTAGGAATGACCCTGTATATGTTGAGTTTTAAATACGGCGGATTGTGTAGAGGCAATTAGTTCACTATATGACTAAAAATGTTAGACTGTTATAGTAAACCGCAAAATGTCGTCCCTTATACTAACCGTGTGGCCTACCGTATATTGGTTGTTTTTTAGTTCTATAATTTGTTGTTCCGTTGGATTTGTCTTTCATATTGGAGTTGATGCCACGTTTTCACTACCTACTTATTTACTCTTAAAAAAACTCACTTTCACTGGTTCTGGAGATGTTTACGGATTATGGCTTTCTGTAGAGTCCCAATAAGATCGAAACGGCCGCCATTGTTTACCTGTGCCCTAGGGAATCCATTGTTTTGGCGTCCACATGAACTTTAATGCAAGGGAGAGCTGCACAACTTTGCCGCTTACTTTTCTTCTTATTATATTATTACTGACATTAAACTATTTTATTTAAAACTAATATAATATTTTTCGGAAATAATGTAGGTATATGCCCAAGAGCTTTGACGTTTTCGTAATTATTTTCTTCTGTTTTAGCAAGTCGAAAACGACGGATATTCAGTTTCAGAGGCGAGTTTTATTTTAATAATTTTGCTTTATTTCAGCTAGTTAATTTGTTTTTATTGCTAGCTAGTTATAGGTGTAGTTGTAGTTAAAAAAATCCATCTTTTGCCACCTGTTTGATGATACCATAATATATTAAAAAAAGGTTCAGTTGCCTATGTATTTCTTATCAATTAAATTTAAAATGATTTGTGTTAAGATTTATTCTCGTGACACGCTTTTATATCAATAAATTGTATAATTTAACACAAGGATAGGTTTGATTTACGTCAAAGTTTATTTTGTTCTTTTTAGCGCATTCAAATAAATGTTTTTTAATATAAGTTTATTTTTTTTTTAGTTTTCGTTGGATATTTCTTTTAATATGTTCATTTCAATTAATACGTCTCTGTTCGGGTTTGTTCGTTTTTCTTTATCATAAGATGCATTATAATCGGAACTATACGTATAGGATAAAAGGAAGTGATTTTAATTCAGCTTGCAAGATTTAACTCCAACACACACACAAACTAACATTGCAAGTTAAATGAAAGCTAAAAAAAATATTTTATCTACTTTCATTTAGTAATATGAATTTTACAGTTCTGTAAATCGTTTTGTAAGGACATCTATTACAGCACTAGTGCTGTAATAGATGCCTTTACAGCACTAATGCTGCTGTAATGGGAAAAAAACGGTTTTATTAAAATTTTGCTGTTAAATAAAACCACACTTTTTAGAAGAATGATTTATTAACCTTCATAAGTAAATATGTTTCATCATCTGCAGTACTAAGAAACTTACATACGTCTTCCTTTGTGAAAACTTTGGCCTTTTTGGCCTTCTAACCCTCTGAACTTCTTTTCAAAAATGCGATTAGTTGAGAAAATCTGCTTATATCTTGATTTTTCTTGACTGAAATCATAGTTCTCAACATTGAGTAGTGAGTCCATAGTGTAAATGGTTTCTGGGAGCGTTGCTTGACGGAAAAATAACCCAAAAGGATTTTCTCAGGCACCTCCTTTATTTTGTTAGCTTTGCACTAATCTTTAAACTTCTGATACTCCACCTCATACCGCGCCTTGGATTTTGTCGGAACTAAACTTGAGATCGCTTCGTTTGCCGCTGCTTCTATGTCAAAGGGGAAACTTCCATCAGAATCGCTCATTTTGAAAAACGCTTTTTATATTTTTGAATTTGTTTCGACAGTAACCATGTGAAACAGTAACTATGCTAAAGGTCACATAAAAAACTTGATTAGGTAACTTAATAGCAGGTGCATTTTTACAGAAGCATTTTTATTTTTTAAAATGCCTTTTGCTAAATATTTTTATTCATAGATAAAAGTAGATAAAATTTTGTACAATATTCTTGTTGTAAATTCATGTTACTACACTCGATGTTTTATTAAACTCGGCTGACGCCTCGTTTGACAACTTTAACATCTCGTGTTGTAATATGAATCTTTACAACACTTATATCGTAAATAACTATTATAAAATCTAAGCCAATAGATAGATTTATTTATTACTGCATGCAAAACAATCGTTAAAAATCCTGACATGTTGGACACATTTTTATATTAATATTATTATGTTACGAGGACTACAAAAAAGCCGTCGCCTACGTACACTGCCCTATTCAAACAAACCTATCCGTTTGTTACATTACATCGGAACTGAATCACCATGAAAAATTTCAACTCACTCCTTAGTATAAGAAGAAGGAATTCAGTTTTTTTCGGGTTTTTGTTCGGGTTTCCTCAGAGTTTTTTTATCATAAAAATGTACTGTCATCGGAACTAAATAACTATGTAAAATATCAACTCCGTAGAATAAAAGGACGTTATTCCCCCTTTCGTATCATGCATTCTCTTGCTCGCTGTACCGGGTGGTCAACTAAGAATGACCGCCGGCCATATCTCAGAAACTAGTAGTCGTACAGCATCCAGACACATTTTTTTAGGACAAAAGGGCCCAAGAGAAAATGCTGTAAATTATTTTTAAGTTCCGAATTTTGCCGCAAGAGGGCGTAATTGAAAAGTAAATTTTACATATCGGGGGGGGGGGGGGGGAGCTGTTGAAAGTGTAATCAGTTAAATCGCTGTAACTTTTAAACGACTTATCCGATTTTAGCAAACTAAAGACTGTTTGGAGGAGAAATGTATGCACTTTCACCAATAGTATTTAGAGGTCCATAATAGTTCTCAAAAGAAATGCTAGAGGGCGCAATTTGCAATAATAACACATTTTTTTATTTTACTCCGAAAAAATAAATCATACGGTATAATTATGATACCATAATCGAAAAGTAGATGAAATTTACTAGAAAAAATATTGAAACCTCAGCTCGATATCTCCGTTCGTTTCAGCGTTATCGGCAATAGAATAATTTTTAAAACTTTAAATGAAGAAGCGATTATATATTTTTTATAAAAAAAGTGGTACGCCACTGATATTTTTCCATGTCGATATTATTTCTGATTAGTCTGGTCAATTCTGCATAAAAATGGTCTCTTGTATTTTTCTCCTCAGGCACACCGTTCGATAAGACCAAAATGATGCATAATTGTCCAAGCTTTTTAATGGTGTTATCAAAGATATACCTTAATGTGGAATTTTCGGAGAGTAAATTTTAAAATTTACTTTTCAATTACGCCCTCTGGCGGCAAAATGCGGAACTTAAAAATAATTTCCAGCATTTTCTCTTGGGCACTTTTGTCATAAAACAATTTACCCGGATGCTGTACGATTACTAGTTACTGAGATATGGCCGGCGGTCATTTTTAGTTGACCACCCGGTACAATAGGTCAGCCACTGGTCTAAGTTGACATAGTTAATAAACGGTTAGCAAAAAAAAAAATAGAACCTTCATACGCCGTTTTTCTAAAAATATTTATGCAAAAAATAACCGGCTATACGAGTTTTTACAAAGTCGATGCATTACCATTGTTACCTCGGTAACGATAGGAGATAGAGAGTTGGTTATATTGGTTAATTTTTTTTTACGAAAATATACTATTTATTTTGAAAACCCAACAGCACTTTTTTAAGGCACATTTTGGCACTGTTTAAGAACATTTTTTTATTTTTCAGTTACGACGTTATGTGTTTTAGATATCTACCCACATTAACTTATTTTTTACATACCATTATTATTTGACATAGAACCAACATTTTTCTTAGTGTAGGCATAAATCTGATACAATGTAAAGAAGTAGTCGATGCTCTTGAATATTGTATTAAGATTGTTATGTTTTGAAACCAGGCGTGGGTAATATGGACATGCAGTGCACTCTACTTTAGACTTTAATTTTTTATGCGGTGTTTGAAATTCGTTTTACAGACTTAATCCTTGTATAGTCGTAGATATAGTTCTAATCATTTATTAGCCATTAAGTTAATGTGAGTTTCTTGTAGGTATTTTATATTTATTATCTTCATTATTAGGTAATAAGAGATACATTAAGGGTCGTGGTTAAAGAAAGGGCTAGGATGGGGCACAGGTAAATAAAAGTATACCTATAGTCGTGCAATAACAATTTCACCCTGAGTTTCTGTATTATCGGTGGATTAATTTAAAATGATAATTATATTCATATTTTTACAAAAAAAAAACTATATGTATATTTAAATTACTAAAATAACTAGTTAATGCCCACAAAAATCAAGACACGAGCCAAACTCCAGCAAAAAATCTCCAGACCCGAAAAAATAATTTTATTCCTGGTGAATAAATTAATAAATTAATTTTACTTTTTGGACTACTGCATTGTTCTAGTTGAGGACCCAAAGGTCTAATAAAAGGTGTAAGTGAATTTAAATACACTGTTTGTAATAAATTTAAACAAATAACGAATAAATATTATCATTTATATACAGTAACCAGCAAAAAGTTGGACCCATATGGCAAACTTTTTTATAATTGAATTGTAAAAAAACTTTTTATGCTGATAGCCTCTGCATGATTGGTAATCTAAACTTTTGTTTTGACATTAGTCACGTGACTACTCGTTTGTCTGGAAAATTGAAAAGTATATATTTTGTCGTAAAAAACTGGTATTAGAGTACAAGATATTGAAAAAAGTTATTTGAAAAAAGTGTTTAGATTTTAATTTTATACTGGTGGGCAAAGTTTAAAACAAAAATTCGTTTTTTTTTTTAAATTTAAAAAAATATCAAATGTTACTTTCATATTTCCAGCAATTTAATGAAAATGTATTAAATGATTGAAAACCAATATTTGAACATTTTATTTAAACATTTATATTATCTTGAAAAAATGTTATTTGCTAAAATTCAAAATTTAGCTTTTTATTATGTATCTGGGTGCGTCCAGGCCCTGTATCTAGCAACCATATTTACCAATTATAGGTATTTCTGGAACAATATGCTTACGAAAGGCAGTTTTTTCTAATTTTGAAGAAGTTTTAACGTGTCCCCTAAAATTTCTCCTACCAAATTAAAAATTAGAAAAAAGAATAAGTACTTGAATTCAATTACCTAATTTATTTTTAGAAATTGATTTCAAGAATTCTTTTCTTCTAATTTTTAATTTGGTAGGAGCCATTTTAGGAGACACGTTAAAACTTGTTCAAAATTAGAAAGAACTGCCTTTCGTAAGCATATTGTTCTAGAAATACCTATACCCATGATAAAAAGCTAAATATTGAATTTTAGCAAATAACATTTTTTCAAGATAATAAAAACGTTTAAATAAAATGTTTAAATATTGGTTTTTAGTCATTTAACACATTTTCATATTGATGGACATTTGATATTTTTTTAAGTAAAATATTTTTTTTTGAATTTTTGTTTTAAACTTTGCACACCAGCACAAAATTAAAATCTAAACACTTTTTTAAAACAACCTTTTTCAATATCTTATACTCTAATACCAGATTTTCACGACAAAATATATACTTTTTAATTTTCCAGACAAACGAGTAGTCACGTGACTAATGTCAAAACAAATTTTTAGGTTACCAAACATGCAGGGTGGGGCCGTATGAAAGAAGCATGATGGAAGCTCCAAGATAAAAATATTCCGGAGGTAAACTCGCCCCCCGATCAGATCTCCGGGTGGGGGCTGGTCCTGTGGCTTCATCAAGCAAAATTAATGAATTATCCACCATTTCCGACAATTTACTGGGTTCCTCCAACAACACTCAACGAGGAAATGATGTGGCGCCTGCAGTTAATAACAGACCCAAAAGTAACAACTTCAAAATTGATTTCTGCAATATTAGAGGGCTTAACACTAACATCAATTCAGTCCACCAGCACTTACAATCTTCCAAGCCTCATGTGCTTGCACTGACCGAGACAAAAGTCAGAGCGTCAACGAACACCGTCAGCTATTTATATCCTGGATATGATTTTCACTTCCGTTTTAGACGTAACTTTGGGGTCTGTCTGTTCATTCGAGATGATCTTTGCTGCCAACGGGAGGAGATACTGGAACCAAAAGACTTTGATGTAATGTGGTTTAAAATATCTTCACAAAAAATCACTAAGTTTATATGCTGCCTTTACCGTCCTCCAAGCGACATGCATTACAGGGCCCTCTTCTCATCACTAGCCTACACAATCGACTTCTTGCAAACCAATCATCCGAATGCCGAAGTTGCTATCTTTGGCGACTTTAACGTCCACAATGTCAACTGGCTTAAATACTCAAACACCAACGATGAGCAAGGCCGCGAGGCCGAATCTTTTGCGATCAGTTCTGGTCTAACTCAACTCGTAGAAGAACCAACGCGAGTTCCAGACCGAGCTGGGGATTTTGCTAGTCTTTTAGATCTCTTTTTAACTTCAAATCCAGACCTATATACGGTCACCGTACAACCACCATTGGGCTCTTCCGATCACAAACTTATTTCAACCCTAAGCGAGCTGCCAATTAGTTCTGAACAACCTCCTAAACCCCGTAAGATTTGGCACTATACATCAGCTAAGTGGGAAGACCTAAAGGACCATTTTCGCAACTTTCCCGGGCTAAGCGTATGCTTTTCTTCGGATGATCCATCGGTCTGTGCAAAGGAGGTCTCCGACGTCATTCTAACTAGCATGGAGGCCTTTATTCCTTTCTCCAAAAAGCGCCCTTCCAACGGCAAGCCCTGGTTTAGCAATAATTGCGAGCGTGCTGTCAGATCTAAAAACCTGGCTTACCGACAGTGGCGTAAAAACCCTACTCCTGAATATCGCGCCATCTTTGTTACCACCCGAAACCAATGTAAGCAAATGATAGACCAAAGCAAAGAAGTTCATAACGAGAGAATCAAAAACAAACTTCTTGCCAGTCCTAACGGATCAAGGTCCTTTTGGTCAGTCGCTAAGGCCGTCAGCCAAAACTTTACAAAGTCAACTATTCCACCTCTAACACGTTCCGACGGCACAATAGCAACCACAGCCGGGGATAAAGCAAACCTACTTGCTGAACTGTTTTCCTCGCATTCCACTGTAGACTTTCAGGGAAAACCACCACCCAACATTCCCTCAGTTCAATCGCAAATGTCTGAAATCGTGTTCCGTCAGCGTCTTGTTAAACGGATTCTGAAAGGACTCGACGTCAATAAAGCTTCTGGTCCAGACGAAATTCCTATCATTGCTCTCAAGACATGCGCCGATGAACTTACACCAGTATTTTGTAGACTTTTCAACTTATCCTACAAAAAAGGAATATTTCCATCCTGCTGGAAGTCGGCGAGTGTCCAGCCTATTCCAAAGAAAGGTAAAAAGACCCTGGCAAGCAACTACCGACCCGTCGCATTGCTTTCAGTAATTTCAAAAGTAATGGAGAAAGCTATTAACCAACAACTCCTAAAGTATCTGGAAGGGCTTAACATTATCAGCGACCATCAATACGGTTTTCGTAAGTCCAGATCAACAGGTGACCTTCTGGCATATGTCACCCATCTTTGGAGCAACACCATCGAACATCATGGAGAATCCCGGGCTGTTGCACTGGACATCTCTAGGGCTTTTGATCGTGTTTGGCACGATGGGCTTCTAAGTAATGTGCGATCTTACGGTATGCCTAATGGATTTTGTTTATGGTTAACCAGCTTCCTTAAGAACCGTTCTCTGCAAGTGGCGATTGACGGGTTTCTCTCAGACACCTTCACCATTAATGCCGGTGTTCCTCAAGGGTCCATATTATCGACTACCCTCTTTTTACTGTATATTAACGACCTTCTAGTAAAAACCCAAAATCCAATTTATAGCTTTGCTGATGACAGCACACTTGTCTCATCTTTTACCTTGACTCCCCAAACATCCGCTGCCGACGCACATCTTCGCAGGCAGCATGAAGTATTGCGCCTCAACAGTGACCTGGAAGAAATTTTGGCTTGGGGTGACAGTAACCAAGTCGAATTTAATGCTAAGAAAACCCAGGCAGCAGTCTTCTCCAAAAAGGTTAACATTGCAGATCCGGATATAGTCATGGCAGGACACGCAATTCCCCTGGCACCGTCTATTAATTTGCTGGGGGTCAATCTGGGAGGTAATATGTCTTGGCATGATCACGTTGCCGCAATTGCCAAGACAGCTGCACAGAAACTTGGTGTACTTTTCCGCACCAAAAGGTTGTACACACCTCATCAACTTTTGACACTCTACAAAGCCCAGATTCGACCATCATTAGAATATTGCTCTCATGTCTGGAGCTCTGCACCCAAGGAGAGCCGTTCGTCTGATCGGCGACCCCGAGCTGACCAAGACCCTCGATAGCCTGGAGCATCGAAGACAGGTTGGTGATTTGGCTCTCTTTTACAGATATTTCCATGGCAGGTGTTCGACTGACATTGCCCACTTGATTCCACCTAGAGCAATGCAAAACAGAAATACACGGCGAACCACTGCCGCTCATCCATATGTTGTTCAGCTTAGTACTCCTCGAACTTCATTGTTCAAGAATTCTTTCATCTGGAGAACGTCATCTTTGTGGAACGATTTTCCTGAGGTCGTGTTTCCCAATGAATACAATCTTCAACGTTTCAAGACCAACGTTAATCGCTTTTTTCGCACTCGCACCGCTCCCAGAGCGCCTTAAAGGATTTTTCCTACAGTGCAGGTGTTTTATCATAAAAAAAAAAATGCAGAGGCTATCAGCATAAAAAGTTTTTACAATTTCAATAATAAATAAGTTTCCCATATGGGTCCAACTTTTTGCCGGTCACTGTATATATAATTTCGCATGGAGCTGGTAACTTTGGAAAATAATTTAGAATTATTGTTCAGGTGCTCCTAAAAAAGTAAAGGAATGTGAATCACATCGTGGCCAAATTTCCTAGCTAATGTTTTTGATATAAATTTGTAAGTAATGCATTTTAGATATTTCCTCTAAAATTAGTAAAAACATTCGCAGGCACTAGATTTGCGCCCTCCAATACTCAATATCCACGCGCCGCGACTGAATATATAATATAATATTCTTTTTACTACGTTAAAATTAAGGAAGTATTTTAGATTTCAAACATTACATAGTACTAACTTGGTTATCATAAAAAAACCTATTTATATGTTTTACCAGTAATTTTATTCACCTAATGGGTTTTGCATGTACATAAAATGATAAGATGATAATTATACACACTCTTTTGAATATAATATGTTAAACTTTAACTAAACGTGGCTTTATCCACTGCTTTACTTTTCGTTATTTTATTTTTGATTAATTAGCAATGCAGACTATATTGTGAAAAAATATTGTGTTTGTCGGTACCATCATGGCAGTGAATGATTCTTTTTTGGTGTCTAAAATGATAGCTAGATTTAATCAACCGTTACTTGGTAAGTCTTATTTGCCCCTAGACATGTCAATGTCTATGTCTATTTAATTGTGTCACTTTTAAAGGGCTCTTTTCCAGTTACTTTTTAGTACCTGGTTGCGTACAATGGTAGGATATAATAGAAGAATAACGTCCTTGTAAAACTTCGTCAGTACCTGAATTAGCTAGCACTGTGGAAAAAACAAAAATTTGACTCTGCTGCTGCATACAGGGTGTTTCATTAAGGTCGACGAGCGGCCATAGGTATCTCGGAAACTACTGGGCATAGAAATTCAGAAAAAAAAAAAATAATAACTAAAGTCGCCATTAGAAAATCCTGGAAATAATTTTTAAGTTCCGCATTTTACCGCAAAAGGGCGTAATTGAAAAGTAAATTTTAAAATTTTACATAGGATCTCCGAAAATTCCACATTAAGGTATATCTTTGATAACACCACTAAAAAGCTTGGTCAATTATGCATCATTTTGGTCTTATGCTCATTGGCGTACCGACTTTAATAAGAGGGGGGAAGCTATTGAAAGTGTGATCATTTAAAACTCGTAACTTATAAACGACTTATCCGATTTTAGCAAACTAAAGACTGTTTCGAAGAGAAATGTATGCACTTTCACTAATCGTATTTAGTTGTCCATAATAGTTCCAAAAAAAATGCTAGAGGGCGCAATTTGCAATAATAACACATTATTTGATTTTACTCCGAAAACAAGATACTGAAGAATAATTATTATTCTTCAGGTGCTCCTAAAAAAAGTGAATCACATCGTGGCCAAATTTCCTAGCTAATGTTTTTCAAGTTGGGCTTGAAATTTTTCGTCATAGCTCCCTTCACCGATATTATGATCGGAATGATGTCTATTTTTTTCTAGCTTCCATATATTTTTTTAACTCTATAGCCAAATTCGAGTACTTGGTCTTCTTCTCCGATTCGGTTTTAGCGAGGTTGTGTGTTAGTGACCGTCGATTATGAAAGCTTTCTTGATATTCTTGCCGATAAGAAGAAAATCTGGACGGTTGTGGTCTACAGTTCTATCCGTTATTATTGGCCTGTCCCAGTATAAGAGATATTCAGGGGATTTAAGGACTGGCTCGGGTGAGTAATGGTAGTATGGTGAAAGGTTTTCCTTTAGTTTATGGGCCAGTTCCTTGTGGATTAATTTTGCCACCTGATTATGTCTCCCCAGATAAGCCTTGGGTGCCATAGCACCACACCCCGCCCGTGGTTTATTTGTTGGTTTTGGGAGATGCTTGGGAGTATTTATATGTTTTGCACTCATCTAGTATATCTATGGTTTCAAGCAGTCCATGATTTTGTTCAGTCTTTCCTCGTACGACATTCAAGATTGCGCACTTGTCTAAGTCCAACGACATTTTGATGTCATTTCTAAATATTTTAGTTATTTAAATTAGGGACTGTAGATTGGTTTTGCTTTCGGCGTAGAGTTTGATCTCGTCCATAAGTAGAAGGTGATTTATTCTAAAATGTTCTGTTAAGTTGGGACGATATCCGTAGGTTATTGATTTTAGTAGTGGGGACAGTGAGTTTACGGCTAAAATGAACCAGAGGGGGATTAACGAGTCGCCTTGAAATATACCTTTTGATATATTTATATTGCCTAGCTTCACTTGTCCTATATGGAGGTTAGTATTCCATTGCTTCATTAGGGGGCCTAACATGTTGCGTATTAGGGTATGTTTTTTGTAGATTTGCAATATTTTCTTTAGCCAGTTGTGGGGAACAGAATCAAATGCTTTACTATAATCAATGTACTGAGATTGAGGCTAAAGGAACATACAGATATTGATTGTAATCAAGCAGGTCGAATACAATAAATTATTTAATCATTGAAACTAAATAAGGCACTTACTCTATTTACGAAGTAAATTACATAATCCTGCCAAATTATATTATATTATATATTTAGTTGTCAGAACTTGAGTATTTTTCATTCGCCCTTTGCATTGGCTTGGCTTATCAGAGCCTCCACGACTTTTGTTGCTTGTTTATTGGTATTTTTTACGAACAAATAAAAACATTCCTCCTGCCAAATATTTGATGGGTGAGTAATTTACTTTGTTGAAAAAAATTTTATGAGATGTTTTTAAATAAAAATAAATCAATAAATTCTGTTACAACAAAACACCATTGTGAAATCCATGAACTCACTTTTTAGTAAATAATATAAAAAAATGCCTTTTATTGGGCGAAAATTTGTTCGGGAAGGTTAGGTATACTTTCAGCACTTCCGCATATACAGGTCCTGCACCTCACCTCCCGTCTTCTATAGCTCATTTATTAATTAAGTTAGGATTTTGATACTTTGCAAATTACCTGTATCCTAGGGCGCATTTCAGGAAAATATTTTTGTATATACAGAGTGTTTCAAAAACGTGTGACGTCATAAGTATATATTTTTTTAGATTACATGCTATATATATTCTTACTTACTTGGATGCCCCTTATAGTTGACTACATACCCCCAAAATTTTAATGAAATCGGTTTAGTATTATAGGCAAAAAAAATAAAAACTAAAAAAAATCAGTTTTGCACCACTGGTATTAAAAATTAATAAAAAATAAAAATAATGCCTCCTTAATAAAATTTTACAAAGGTACTTAATAAATAAGGTCGAATAGTCTCGTTAACCAAGTTTGATTAATACGAATTTTACAGGGTGTCCAAAGTTTACTGTCAAACTTTGCAAACTTTAAATCAATTTATTTTTCTTATTTCAAATTGTAACCCCTCTATATTATTATGTCATTCGATGCAGATTTAAAAATTAAACATTTGTTCTAATTACAACCATATCGCAATTTCTAACGCATCAAAATTTATTTGCAGAAAATTTCTTTTAACAACTATTCCACCAATCATTATCATAAATAAATATCGAAGGTGGTTTTGAAAAACAATTTATTTGTATTAACGTTTACTAAAGTGATAACAAATAATTCTTTTCGCATGCTCCTAATATGAAAATCATATCTACGCGCTCTTCTTGGTTGTGTTTCATCAGAAAAAATAATATAGCTTAAATAATTAATAATAATCTAACAATATTAGAAACTAAAGTCAAAATGGGCTTTTGTCGTTTTAATAAACTTTTATACGAATAAATTGTTTTGCAAAGCCATCATCGATATTTATTTATAATAATGACTGGGGAATACTTGATAAAATGAGTTTTTTGCAAATAAGTCTTGATGCGTCAGAAATTGCGATGGGATTGTAATTAGAACAAATGTTTGATTTTTAATTCTGCATCGAATGACATAATAATATATAGGGGATACAATTTGAAATAAGAAAAATAAATTGATTTAAAGTTTGCAAAGTTTGATACTAAACTTTGGACACCCTGTACAATTCTTATTAATAAAACTTGATTAACGAGACTGTTCGACCTTATTTACTAAGTTCCTATGTAGAGTTTAATTAACGAGGCATTATTTTTATTTTTTATTAATTTTGAAAACCAGTGGTGCAAAAATAATATATATTAACTTGAAGAAGTAGTCCATACTTAAAGTGGAGTGGGAATATAGAAGGTAAAAATAAGAACACAAAGTCTTCCTCCACTGATATATTATAGAAATATTTAGTCAAATTCTCTACATGTTTCGAATGCAGAAGCATTCATCTTCAGGAGAAAAATTAAAGAAGAAAGGGCCAGCAGATATCACCCTAACTGAGCAATATAAATATATAACCTATATTTATGTTGCTTAGTTAGGGTGATATCTGCTGGCCCTTTCTTCTTTAATTTTTCTCCTGAAGATGAATGCTTCTGCATTCGAAACATGTAGAGAATTTGACTAAATATTTCTATAATATATCAGTGGAGGAAGACTTTGTGTTCTTATTTTTACCTTCTAATAAATATTAGTTTTTATTTTTTTTTCGCCTATAATACTGAACCGATTTTATTAAAATTTTAGGGGTATAAAGGCAACTATAAGATGCATCCAAATAAGTAAAAATATTTATGGCATGTAATCTAAAAAAATATTTCCTAATGACGTCACACTTTTTTAAAACACCCTGTATAAACAAAAATATTTTCCTGAAATGCGCCCTAGGATACAGATAAAGCCTGCAAAATATTAAAATCCTAAGTTAATTAATAAGTGAGCTATAGAAGACGGGAGGTGAGGCGTAGGATCCTGTATTTTTCTTGTTAAATAGATGAATTGCGTTTTTGAGAAATTTTAGTGCGCATAGGGAAAACGCCATTTTGTATGCTCTCTGTAATTTTTTTTTCTATTTCAATATTTTTTTTCTTGCTCGGAAGTTAAAAAAAACAAATTTATTTACGCCAATGAACATGCAATTTTCGATCAAGGAATATTAACGATACTCTTTCCAATTATCTTGTTATTTAAAAATGGACTTTTAAAATAATTACCGGTATATTTCATCAAAACACCCATAAACTTGGCAATAATTATTGTTTGCTTTAGTTTCGCTTTTCGCCTTTGTTGAAAACGGTTTACCGTAGAAAATAAGCAATAAAAACTTAATTTCGTTCAGTATTAAACGATTCATGAAGTGCCAGAGTAATAAAAAAAGTGCTATTTTTGTGTCTAGGTGAAGTGGATATAAAATGTACCGTACAACGAACTCGAGAAGTAATTTTTTTAGTTACCCAGTTATTTTCACAATTAGTGAAGACTCACCGGCACAAAATTCCACCACCCTAAAATTTTGGCCAAGTTTGATGTTTTATAACTTATTTATTTTTTATCCGATTTTCATGCTTTTTTTATCAGTTTGTAGATCCATTTATTCTGTTTTTCTTTAATTATTTTATAAAATATAATTTTTCGATTAGGTTATATTATACAGGAGGAAATCAAAATGTTGTTTTTTATCGTAATTTCAAAACACCCTGTAGGGAAATTGAGGTGGATAATTTTGTTTACATACTATTTATTGTAATCTTTGATGTATTCTAAATATTTCTGTTTTTGGTTCATTCCATTATCTCATTTCTTCTGAGAGCTGCAAATTTTAAATGAAACGCTGATTAGAAGCTTAATTTTATTAAGAAAAACAAACACTAGGTATATCATAAAGTTAATAAACAATTTAATAACGTGTATTTCCTCCTCTCGTAGAAATGACAGCTTGCAGTCTTCGTGGTATCGAATGAATAAGATCACTTATTCTTTCTTGAGGAATGGCTTGATATTCTTCGGTTAACGCCAGTTTTAGGTCTTGCAAGGTTTGTGGTTGTACAGAACGACGACGAACGGCTCTTTTAAGTTGATCCCAAAGATGTTTGATTGGGTTGAGATCTGGGCTAAATGTAGGCCATTTCAATCTTGGTAGTCCAACTTCATCCAATTATTCGCTTACTACTTGTGCAACATAAGGTCTAGCATTATCATGCATTAATGTAAATTGGTTCCCAATAAAAGTTGCAAATGGAACAACAACTTCTTGAAGAATTTCCTCAATGTAACGGTGGGTGGTTAGAGCTCCATTTTCAACAAATACAAGATTGGTGCGTGCTTCGGTAGAAATACCCGCCCAAATCATGACTGTACCGCCATGATATGAGATTCGTTCTGATATGGTGCAGTCAACATATCTTTCATTTCTACGTCTGTATACCCGCTCACGACCATCCGGCGACCTTAAACAAACCCTGGATTCATCTGTGAATAGTACGTTTCCCCACTGTTCTAGAGTCCAGTCAGAATGAGCCCATGAAGCCCATCTTCTGCCAATCTTCTACGTATTGTTCTTTCACTTACATTTACTCGACAAATCATTTGCAAGTCATTTTTTAGACACACTGCAGTAGATCTTCGATCTCTTAAAGAACTAATGATAACAAAGTGATCATCAGCTGCAGTGCATTCTCCTTCTGCCAGAGCCTTCCGTCTGTAAATACCTATTCCAGGTATCTCGAACGGTAGACCGCGAAATTCTCAGAGTACGGGCGACATAAATCGCGTCCTTAGCCAACCTGGATAATTATTAACCTAAAGCTCGACATACATTTTCAAAAAATAACATCGTTTCATTTAAAATTTTGCAGCTCTTAGCAGAAATGAGATAATGGAATAAATCAAAAAAAGGAATGTTTAGAATACATCAGCGATTACAAGAGATAGTATGTAAACAAAATTATCCACCCCAATTTCCCTACAGGGTATTTTAAAATTATGACAAAAAACAACACTTTGATTACCTCCTGTATAATATAGCCTAATCGAAAAATGATACTTTATAAAATAATTAAAGAAAATCACAATAACTGGATCTACAAACTGATAAAAAAATCATGAAAATCGGATAAAAAATAAATAAGTTATAAAACATCAAACTTGGCTAAAATTTCAGGGTGGCGGAATTTTGTGCCTGTGAGTGTAGTTATTTATAAATTTATTTAAAAACAACAAATTTTAGGTACGGCTCTTTTTAAGGGTCGAGCGCCATCAGCTAGTTCCCTCAAAATAGCTTGAGTTACACAAAACCGGTTATATGCCAACATTTTTTTCTAATTTTAATAAATATATCAATAAAAAGTTTTGTTTACGATATAACTACACCCAAAGTCCAAAATTACTGTCAGTAATTCATCGCTTTCATATAGAGTGCAGCGGGTTGTAGTTAGAGGAAACAATTCGAGGATATTTTTAAAATTCTACTAGAGCAGAATATTTATTTTCATGATTTTTTCCCCCCGACTTGGCAAGGGCCTATCGACATATTAAGCACCGGTTCCCGCAGATCACCGAAGTTGAGCTGTGTCGAGCGCGGTTAGTACTTGGGTGGGTGACCGCTTAGGAACACTCCGTGCTCTTGCCTTAGGGAAGAGTGTAAAATGAATCGACACCTAACCATCCTATTCACGCCAAACAGGCCGGATGAGATCGGATATCTCGTAGGATGAAGGTGCCGTTTCTCACTCCCCAGTCGGTAGACCACATTCGTGGTCGATGACCGGTTCAAGATGGCTTGCGATAGTCGGCGAATCGTAAAAAAAAATTCCCTCTGATTTTGTATTATTATTCATTTATGAAAGCGATGAGCCACTGACAGTAATTTTGGTTCTGAATTAGTTGTGTAAAGAAACAAAACAATAAATGGCTGAAAGTTTTTTTTTTTCATTATATTTAAGATATTTGAATAGACTGTGCCTTTACTAGGTGGAACTCCATAATTTAAAATATGAAGAAAACACTAATAGTGTGTTCCAATTTAAAAAAAAATCACTCTTGATAAAGCTACTGTGTAGCGAAACATGTTGAGTCAACAACTATTTTAATAGTGTTTTTTTTTTAAAATAAAGTGGAATTTAACACACTATTAATATTTTCTTCATATTTTCTTTAAGATATGTTTTTTAAATAGGTATATTTTTAAAATTTTATTTATAGTGCGGTACATGACCACCTACAGAAGAGGGCAGGTAGCCAAAAAATCGTAAAAATTCTTCTCCTAAGCGACTAAAAACATCGCCGCCATTTCTAGGGCTTTTTCTATCAAAAGTTACTATAGTTTATCTACCCCTTCGTCCTAGTCTAGGATCAAGTCCCTCCTATGAGGCCTATGATGTGGTATAACATATAGATAGTATACAATATATTCGTTGGTGGGATTTAGAAGAGGACAAACAGTCCAAATTATGAATGACACACAAAAATGTCAGTCTTAAGGGTTTTTGCTTGTAAAATAAATAAAATTTGCTTAACGAAAAACAAAATCTTGTGTACAGGGTGAGTCAACGATAGAGTAAAGTTCATTTTTGCCTTTATCTTAAGAAGTAGATAAAAATTCGTAATGCAAAAGTTGTAGACATCATTGAGGTGCGCATTTTATAATTATATTGGAGTTTACCCCGTTTACGGGGTGGTCCAAAAAACGTGGCGAATATAACTGTTTTTTTTTTAATGGAACACCCTATAAATTGTATTATTTTCTAATTCTCCACTAAATTCTACGCTTATTTTGTATTAAATGCTATATGTCTAAATTTAATAGTTTCTGAGATATTGACGTTTAAAATATGGCATTTTCAGATTTTGACAGGCTATAACATTGGAACGGTTCATGTTAGAGCAAAATGGTTTTCACCTCCGTATCTTAATTTTTGTGTCTCTATCTAAAAGTTACAACTTCCGGTTTAACATGTTAAACCGTTAAAACCAGTTTTTTGGTTTAACATGGTAAATAGGAAGTTAATTTCTTTGGATAGAAAAAAAAACTAAGACAGGCAGGTGAAAACCATTTTTCTCTAACATGAACCGTTCCAATGTTACAGTCTGTCAAATTCTGAAAATGCCATACTTTAAACGTCAATATCTCAAAAACTATTAAATTTAGACATATTATGACATTTACAAAATAAGCATAGAATCTTGTGGGGTATCAGAAAATAGTACAATATATAGGGTGTCCTATTTAAAAAAATACAAGTTATATTCGCCACGTTTTTTTAAGCCACCATATATACTCCAGCATAATTTTAAAATATGCACCTCAATGGTCTTTACAACTTTTATGTTTCGACTTTTTATCTAATTCTTAAGATAATGGTAAAAATAAACTTTTCTCTTTCGTTGACTCACCCTGTACAGGGAGCTTAAAAGAAATAGAAGATATTTTGCGCAAGAATTAACATAATCAAGTATAGAAGATTTTCCTTTTCATTTCGCCAAATCCATCTCTAGACGCGTTTCGTCATATCATGACTCATCAGTAGAGCTAGGATCCGACGAAAAGAAAAGGGATCTCGAAGCTACTAAGGCAGCACTTGGTGGGACACACCAGTAAGATATGGCACGGAGCGCCATCTGTGTCGTTGTTAGACACTAATCAAGTATGTTGTTTATAATTATCTTCAAAAGAACAAATATGAAATATTTTGTGGAAATAGTTCATCTTTCAGTGGAGTGATATTATAAGAAAGAGAAAAAATACACACAGTCTGCTCCACTATGTTATTAAAGGATTTCTTTTAAGAGAAGCCCTAATATCGTACATGTTTCGAAGGCAAAAACCTTCATCATCAGCGGTATCAAACTAATGTACTACATGAAGAGAAACCCTCGACATTGTATGTTTAACTGAGGAACAGAAAAAAGAAAGAAAAGAATTAAGAATCTATTCACATAATGTAATTAAAATTAAAAAATTTTAAAAAGAAGGTAGAACATATTAAAGTATAACTTTCGGAAACATTTTTTATTTAATCTTTGGAATCATATTAAAAATCAAAATTCAAAAATTGATGGTGGTCAGAGCACAAAAAAAATAATTTTATATTATTAATTTTATTTTTTTTTATTAAAAAACATGTCCATTAATGGGCCTTTTCAATAAAAAAAAATTATAATTTTTACTCTCTCGCATGCAGCAAGAAAAATCGGTCATACTACCGGCAAAGGAATTTCCCGATTAATAGAATGACGTACATTTTTTCTCATATTAAGTTTTTAAACTTCCTGCTTTTCGCCGCGTTTTATTGTTTCTAGAAAAGGTTTGTGATACTCTAGAAAGATTTTTATTACTGTGATATATTTTCAATAGGTTCTAGTTCAGGATGTTAGTACTGAATCTGATAAATTCAATTATAGTGAGAATGCCCATTGTTTTATAAGTTATAAACTAGTATTTTATTATAGTATTCACCCGAAGACGACTAGAAATTAGTTGGCTTAGGCAAAATCAATTGAAGACAACAGGGAAAAAACGTGCCATATCCATTTTAACTAGTTTTGAGTAATCGCGACTTTAAACTTTGAAACCAAACGAATTAAAATCGGGTAAAGATATATAGATTTTCTTACAAAATATCAAACCAGAAAATTGTTGTCCTATATTTTTGGTTTAAAATAAGTGAAAAACTTTTTACTTTGTACCTAAATTTATTAAAAAAAAGAACAAAAATACATAAAGTACAGGGAAAAAACGATACAGCTCGGAATGTTTCTTGTAATATTAAAGCACAAATGGTAGTTAGCTATCTTCTAGTTTGGGTTTTCATTGTTTTTTAGTTTTGGTGAAAGTCTTGGTCGGATTCTTGGTCGAAGCTTTGATCAAAGTTTTGGTCGAAGTCTTCGTAGAGGCTATGGGCGAAGTCTTCGTAGAGGCTATGGGCGAAGTCTTGATCGAGGTATTGGTTGAAGCCTTTGACAAAGTTTTCGCCGAAATCTTAGTCGAGGTTACTGCAGAAGTCTTAGTAGCTGCCTTGAACGAAGTCTTAACTGATTCTCTTTTAGGCAAATTTTTATAATATTAATGAACAGAGTAGTCGCAAAATTCCATCAGCTCCTGAAGATTTTTGAATTTTTCCAGTGTAATCGGTAATCGCTCTATAATAATAACAATAATTCTTTTATGCTTACCATCAAGGGCGTAGATATTATTTTTTTCTGGGGGGGGGGGGGTAAAGCTAGTGTTAGATCTCAATTTTTTTTATTAATATTACACAAGAATATTCAAGATTACTTACGAAGTAAGGTGTATAAAGCAAAATTTAATTCCCAAAGTAATTTTGCAAATTCTTTTTCCAAAAGTATTTTTATTGCAATTTGACAAAACAATAACTTACATAATATAATGTAAAAAAAAACATAGGTACTATAATAAAGGAATAAGTATCTAAACTTTAACTTGTTCTATCCTTGGTACGTAATATGCATAAGTACTTATACAAGACAATGTCTTTAACAAAAATTTTATGGTCATTATTATGGTCCTGGGGGGGGGGGGGGGTAATTACCCCCTTTACCCCTCCCATATCTACGCCCTTGCTTACCATACACTTACCATGATAAGATCTCTCTCTGGCCGAAAGCGGTGGCCCTCGAATTTGACGTCGGGGTCCTTGGGTTGGAAGAGTCATGATGGAACTTGTCCAATGTCCATTATATGAGTCGCGATAAAATATCATACGATGATGATTGGCAGAAACCTTTAATTCTCGAATCGGTCTGGAGATAAATGGGCACTTTTTGGTGTATTTGAAAGAGAGAAAACTATTCCAGTGCCGAACCATGCTGTCATCAATCTCTTCAATTTTCAAAGGAGCTGGTTTGCATCTGGCTGCCCTTAACACTTCTATCCAGTCCTTTGGATGCTGTGTGTTGGTCTTTCACTCAAGCAATTTATTAGAATATTTAAACACGCGTTTCCTGACTTAGCACGTTCCTTCCCTGTTACGCGCTGACTATACATACGTATTTCCCAGTACTACAAAGAAATTTTCAACGCAAATATCTCCTGACACCGAACGTTTTTAACCGAACCATTTATGCCACGGCAAACTACGGGTATTTATCTACTATTTACCAGTGTTAGTCAAAAATAGCAAAAAAGTGACTTTGCACGTTCTTTCCCTGTTGTCTTCAATTAGGAAAAACCAGTTGAAACGTTGTGATTTCAAAACAATAAAAAACAATACAAGTCCAAAATATTTTGCTTTATTCAATTCCCGTTATAATTGGAGCTGCGATAATTAATTTAAAATCTCGGTTAAAATAAACGAAAACGTCTGCCTTTTCGAGTTTTCTTGAAGCCTCTATAAACCCGGGTAATTATTTCCCCGAAAAAACACAAGAGAAGGTCGGAAACCTCAATAATGTTCTCTGGCGATCTCTCCTAAATGTGTTCTTCTAAACTTTATTATTACAAATTATGCGTTTGCCTGTGATTTAAGGTAATAAGTTAGATTAGAATACTTTTTAACATTGTTATTTAAATTAGGATAAACTGGGTTTATATATTTTACCTAAATGATCCTGCAAGTGACTATTCGTGGTAAATTTTACAAGGAGGTTTTATGAAAATTTAGGTATAGCTACAAGTAATATTAAAAAGTTTTTACCAGCCAAAGTCGTTTTGATTTAAAGATGTCAGTTTGGTTACTTTGACAATTGACAATTTCAAAGTGACAATATGAACGATAAAAAGGAATTTTCTGGTTTTTTGCATCCCCAAGCAAAAAAAAAATGGCGCTTAACTTGTTAAACTATTTTGAGAATGAAAAAAAAGTGAAAATTCACGAGTCATTATGCGGAAAACAGTAGCGAAAGCACTGGGAATTAGTTTATGACTATGCAAATAATTGTGCGTGTGAAAAAAAGCATATTATAATACCGAATAATACTAAAAAAGGTAAACGAAGAAAGTCACAGACAGGCAGACTGAAGATTTATTCAAAAACATTAAAATAAAAGTTCGGAATGCGATTTATGATTTATATAACACATTATATCAAGAACCACTGTAACCCTTCCAGTTTTATAAAAAAATTTTAAAAATCGAGCCGTTTGGAAAATTGGACTTGAATCGTTATCAAAATAAAATTTAAAACAATTGGGTTTTCGCTATAAAGCTGCCACAGTGAGTCAACGTGTTCAGTTTTTAAAAATATAGGGTTACAAATCAAAATTTAGAAGAGTAGTGTTTTTAGACGAAACGTGGATATTTTCAAATGAAAGTGGTTCAAAATCTTGGCAAGATGACTCTGCGAGAAAGGGATGTGGCACGGCATTATTGATAAAACTATTATAGTTATATTGAACTAATTAATAACATATTGTACCATATGCATATAAATTATATAATTTAGTGTCTTGAACAAGAAGCCTCTGTAAATTCCATAAACTGTGCTTGCACCGCAGCATATTGCCAAATAACTAACTACCGACCCGTAAAATGCATTACTAATTAGAGATAGACAAACAATATAAAGTATAGCAGGCTACGTTTTGATGACCAGTTCCGCACTTAGATTTTTTACTTCTGTATCTCACCTATTTTTAGGTTTAAAAAAAAGGTATTTGAAAAAGTTGTATATTTTAAGGCCTTCTATACCGAGCTAAAAAGGTAAAAAGTATTAACTTAGGAATCATCTTGTATAGAGTTTCTTATTTCCAGAGCAGCTATAGGCAGCGTTCCATTTAAATTTCCCACTTTTAAATAAATTTCCCACCTTCAAATAAATAATAAAGAGCGAAATAGAAACTTCTTTCTAAGTCCTCATGGATATTTGCTATTTCCTTTATTACTCTATGAATCAAATACGGTTCTGCCTAACTTTGCCGTTGAATAACATTAAGAAAACTTCTGGGTATAGAAGGAGCCCGCAAGGGAAAGCGTTCTACGTATAATCTCGAAGAAGCAGCCGTACTTTGACGATACTTACCTTAATTAGCACCATTTCTATGAGTTAATTGTTTTTAAATTTTACCATTTTTACCTGTCACCAATTTGAAATTAACTTGCTTCAGAAAGACGCACCACAGCATATTGCCAAATAACTAACTACCGACCCGTAAATTGCATTGCTAATAAGAGATAGACAAACAATATAAAGTATAGCAGGCTACGTTTTGATGACCAGGCCCGCACTAAGATTTTGTACATCTGTATCTCACCTATTTTTAAGTTTAAAAAAAAGGTATTTGAAGAAGTTGTTTATTTTAAGGCCTTCTATACAGAGCTAAAAAAGATGTATTAACTTAGAAATCACCTTGTATAGAGTTTTCCATTTAAAAAAGTAAATCTTGTTATGTCCTATTTTTCTGAACCATCCTGTAAATTTAAAAATAATTTTTGAACATACATATATTAACAACTTTTATAAATATTTTTTTTATATCTTTAATAGTAAACGGTATATTACTTGGACCACCTATGTGCTTAACCTCTGATGATGGCCTTAAGTAAATAAGGCTGATAGCGCTTGGTGATAATATTAATAAACATTTATTACACTGAAATACAAGAAATAATTTTTTTACTACAAAACTTGCGACAAACGAGTAGTGAGATATGGTCGGTGTCTATTCTTATTTGGCCGCTCGGTACATATCTAACCATTTACAAAAAAATATAATTATCTTTAATTAACTTTGTTGCGGAAAAACCTATGCGGTAAAACATTACCGTTGTCAGCAGGGCGAGGTTATTATAGCCAGTTTTTGGTAATTAACAAACTCCTGCTAATCGAATTTTTAAAAGACAATACCTTGTCATTAACTAACTCTTGGAACATAATTTTCTTGGTTTACTAAAAAGAACGATAATTTACGTTAAATACGAATCAGGATTTTATCAAATTTTATTAAAAACACATGTTTTGACAGAGGTAAAAAAAAGTATATGGACAAATTCATTTTTCGATAAGCTTTCCAAAAAGGTCGAACAAGTAGTATCTTCTTATTGAAAAAAAAAGTTGGTTAGGACAGCGCCCCATCCTTGTGGTCCCAATTTTTTTTACATGACAAAAACGAGGCCCATAAAAACCTCTGAGGACATAATTTTGGATTTTAGAGAAATCTTATTCCCAGAGCAGCTATAAGCAGCGTTCCATTTAAATTTCCCACTTTTAAATAAATTTCCCAACTTCAAATAAATATAAAGAGCGAAATAAAAACTTCTTTCTACTTCCTCATGGATATTTGCTATTTCCTTTATTACACTATGAATCAAATACGGTTCTGCCTAACTTGCCCGTTAAATAACATTAAGAAAACTTCTGGGTGTAGGATGAGCCCGCAAGAGAAAGCGTTCCGCGTATAATCTCGAGGCAGCAGCCGCACTTTGACGGCACTCACCGTAAATTAGCACCATTCCTATAAGTTCATTGTTTTTAAATTTTACCATTTTCAAGTGTCACCAATTTAAAATTAACTTGCTTCAGAAAAACACACCGCAGCATATTGCCAAATAACTAACTACCGACCCGTAAATTGCATTACTAATAAGAGATAGACAAACACCATGAAGTATAGCAGGCTACGTTTTGATGACCAGGCCCGCTCTTAGATTTTTTACTTTTGTATCTCGCCTACTTTTGAGTTTTTTGAAAAAAGGGATTTGAAAATTTTGTTTATTTTAATCCCCTCTATACACAGCTAAAAAGAAGTATTAATTTAAGAATCACCCTGTATAAAGTTTTCCATTTAAAAAAGTAAATCTTTTTATGTCCTATTTTTCTGAACCATCCTGGAAATTTAAAAATAATTTGAACATATATATAACATATAAAAAAGATTTTCCCTTTCGTTTCGCCAGATGCATCTCTAGACGCGTTTCGTCATATCATGACTCATCAGTAGAGCTAGGATCCGACGAAAAGAAAAGGGAACTCGAAGCTACTTAGGCAGCACTTGGTGGGACACACCAGTAAAATGTGGCACAGAGCGCCATCTGTGTCGTTGTCAGACACTCTTGAGCATACCAGCACCTCTAACAAATTATAGAAATAAGTAAATAATGTTAAGAGGAAATCACCTGTAAAGACATTCGTTACAATTACGGGAGTACCGCTAGGCAGCGCTAACTCGCATCGGTTTAATTAACCGAAAACAACAAGTAAAGAAGAAGAGTTTCCCTTTCGTTTGTTTATACCTAACAACTTTTATAAATAGTAAACGGTATATTACTTGGACCACCTATGTGCTTAACCCCTGATGATGGCCTTAAGTAAATAAGGCTGATAGCGCTTGGTGATAATATTAATAATTACACTGAAATACAAGAATTTTTTTTACTACAAGACGTTGCAACAAACGATTAGTGATTAATTATGGTCGGTGTCCATTCTTATTTGGCCACTCGGTACATACCTATATAACCATTTACAAAAAAATATAATTATCTTTAATTAACTTTGTTCCGGAAAAACCTATGCGGTAAAACATTACCGTTGTCAGTAGGGCGAGGTTATAATAGCCAATATTTGGTAATTAACAAAATCCTGCTAATAGAATTTTCAAACGCAATACCTTGTAATTCACCAACTCTTGGAACATAATTTTCTTGGTTCACTAAAAAGAATGATAATTTCCGCTGAATATGAATCAGGATTTTATCAAATTGTTTGTATGGCTTCGGGGAATTTCGCGTTTCTTTAGCGGGATTTTTCTGCTTGGCAAAAACTATCTAATACAGAAATATTCCCTTATTTCGTATATAAAAGAACGCAATACTCCAATTTACCTGTATTTAATGTCATGCTATTAAAGTAATTAACGTTTAGAAATTACAGGATAATTACTTGTTAGGCAAATATACAAATTTAAAGTATGGTATATTTTTTTATATGTGGGTGATGGAAGCTTAGGAATTCAAGTAACATTTTTTATACAACATACGTCCTTGGAAGATTTTTTTTGGGACTCGTTTTTGTCATGTAAAAAAAAATTGGGACCCCTAGGGGCGGGCGCAGCCCTAACCAACTTTTTTTTTTTAATTAGAGGATATCACTTGTGGCACATTTTTGGAAAGCTTATCAAAAAACGAATTTGTTCATATACAGGGTGCTACAAATTCGTGTGCGTACAAGGGGATCTCGAAAACGGTAAGAGATACGAAGATGGTTAAATTGAGGCAAAGTTGCGTATTTTGGGGCTTAATAATTTGGTGAAAGAAAATTCTAAATATTCCGAATACCTTCGGAGAAAGAAGAGAAAAACGAAATTTTTAGTTTTGGTTTTGACTTTTTCGCGCCTTCATTGTTGACTTGGGAAAAAAACAAAAAAAAAACATTTTCTCATAGCCGTTTCTAATGTTCTACAAGATGGCGTTATTATGACGTTTCATTCTTTAGATACCAACCTCAAGTCATTTTTTTTAGGTACGGACCTGGAATTTTAAAAACATTTTTCGGGACATCTCTGCTTTGGAAATTTAATACAATTTAAAGATTTTTAAAATTTTAACGTTTTATCATTAAATATCACTGGCGAAACATATCACAAAAATAATCAGACAGAAAAATATTTGAGGCCGAGACTTTTGGTCTTTTCTCTTACAAAATATCAAATATCAGGCCTTTTTGAATAAAAATGAACGGGTTTTTCAAATCAGAAATCTTTTTTTTTTTGGTTATAAAAAGATAACTTTAAAAAATGTGTTATTAGATGACAAAACGTTAAAAACTTTAAATTGTATTAAATTTGTAAAGCTTAGAAGTTCCTAAAACTGTATTTAAAATTCCAGGCCCGTATTTAAAAAAAATTGACTTGAGGTTGGTATTTAAAGAACGAAACGTTAAATTTGAAAACTAACAACGCTATCTTGTAGAACATAAAGGACGGCTATTAGAAAGTGTTTTTCTTGATTTTTTCCCAAGTCAAAAATGAGAGCACAAAAAATTACAAATCAAAAAGTGAAATTTCGGTTTTTTTCGGATATCTCCGAAAGCATTCAGAATATATACAATTTTCGTTCACCAAATTATTAAGCTCCAAAATACGCAACTTTGCCTCAATTTAACCATCTTCTTATCCCTTACCGTTTTCGAGATCCCCTTGTACGCACACGAATTTGTAGCACCCTGTATATAAAAACTAATTTAAGAAACAATAACTTTAAAACTGTATTGTCACTTTTTTAGCATAGCAACTATTGAAAATGTACCCCATGAACCAACCAGATGTTAGAACTTTTACTCTTTCCAAAACTTTTTGCGTTATTAAACGTATTTCTGCCCAAATCCTTGCCTTCAACTCCAGATTTGTAGGTCTGGGGACATATACCCTTCATTTAAAATCACATCAAAAATAAAAATGTAAGGGTGTCGGAAACTTGGGCGGCCACCCAATCCTCGCAGTCCTATCAATTTTTTTAAATATGAAACTTTTAATAAATCTCTTACATTTCTTGCAAAGTTTTTAATACTAGAAATTCAAAGAATATTCCTTAATTATGAAAATCTATAAGTAGATAGGACTACGAGCATTTATAGTGTGGCCGCCCAAATCTCCGGATATTACACCTTAGATTTTTATTGATGAGACGATTTTATTTAAAAGAAGGATATATCTCTCAAGAAAAAAAATGTCCTACTTACGCCCACTGAGCCCTCCCCCCCCCCGAGAATTTATCACCAGACCTAGAAATTTGGAAGAGTTGAAGGCAAGATTTCGGGCAGAGGTACGTTTAGTCATGCCAAAATGCTAATTGTTCCTCAAATTAGTTTTTATTAAAGTTCTGACACATGGAGTGACAGAAAAACAAAAATAAATGACAATCCCTTATTCCATAAGCTTTTCAAAAAAGGTATCTTCTGATTTGAAAAAAAAATTGGTTAGGGCTACGTCCCCATCTTGGGGTCCTATTTGGAAATATTGGAAAATTTTTATTTTTTAATAATACGATGTTGCCAAAGGATTTCGATTTGCTTACCTAGGAAAGTAAAAAGTGAAATTTGATATAATTTTAAGTTATGTAGTATTAAAAAAATATACCCCTGTTCTAGGTCCTGATTTTTTCTTCCTAATTAAGTGAAATAAAGCCGCAAACTAGGCCAAACTCTACAATACCCTTTTTGTTAACTTTATATCACACCGTCCCGTCCCGTCCGTGCTCAAGACGCAGGCAATTTGATTGTTTCGTTCAGAGGCTACATTACACTAACGAAGTTGGGGTCTCTCAACAACTTAACAAACACAAAAATAAATTGAAATTTTTCATTTACCTGAAAAATTTCTTTAAAAAAATGAGAAATGTGTTTTCCTACGATCACCTATGAAAATGAGAGAAAAGCACGGTTAATTTGGAAAAAGCCGTATATCACACTCGTGTTGAAATAGTATATTACATAAGAAGTGATAAAAGTGATTCTTTTCAAACGAGGAAATTCTCCGAGTTTTAGAATAATCACTTTCACACGAATAATGTACACTATTTTTCTTACGACCACAAAAAAGCCTTTGAATTGTGAAAAAAATATTTTAACACAAGTGTTGAAATTAGCATACGGTGTCAGAGTTTGTCAATAGACTTTTCCTTTTTTCTTGTAGTTTAACTTTTTCATTTTTTCATATTTTATATATCATAGGAAGAACTAATCCTGGATTGACTTCTATATTAACCAAAATGAAATTTTTTTTATTTAATCAAGAAAAGATGCATGCACTATTAAAAATTTATACTATTAAAATCAATTTTACAAGTAAGACTTTAACCTAGTTTAAAAAATAAAACCATGAAATTTCACACCAATCATTTTTCACACCTTCTTTCGGATTGAACAGTTTCTAAGAGATAAATGAACCAGATTCCACGAACATAGGGCTGATGATGATATTGTGATAATGGCGAAACATGTTCGCCAAAAACGTAATTAAAATATATCATATTGGTGTGTGACATACTTTTATTCCACATAACATTTGGTATTTATATTATATGTTGTTTACATTTTTTTCTTCTTTATAAAAGCTCCAACAAAAAATGCGCCTTCTTAATGAACTATTGCAGACTCTATACGACCAATATTACTGACAGTTCTGAATGATATTTACCCCATTAATGTATGAAATTTGCCCCTACATGATCAGTATAAATATCGTCATTCCCTTATTATTATTACAAAATAATTACATTATAAATGTGATTTATCTTAATGGCTTTACTTATATTATTTTATGATTGACATCTGATCGTGTACGAACGTTAATAATAAAGCGATAGTATCTTGGATCCTAATATCTTGTACAGCCATTAAGTATTTAGCCAATGAGGAGCGGAAAATGAGCTCGAAAGGCCAATAGAATGTTTATTAGAGTGGGTTTTCTTGTAGTCCACATTGTCTCTTCAGAAGACGGAAATATAAACAAGAATAATATTTGTTTAGGTTACTCTACCAAAAAACGATGATACACGTTGGGGGAAAGAAAAATTCAATGACATAAGTCATCTTAATCTAATTTATGTTTACTTAAAAACTTTTAGTATCGATTTTAAAAGCTGTTTCAATAACAAATATAAATAAATCTTGAAAATAGAATTTTAAGAGTAAAAATGTATAAGAAAACACTTTAAACTGTATTGAAAAAAATATATCTTTGTAAAAACCAGCGGTTGAAGCAAAAACATTTTTGTTTGCAATTTCAAAACGAAGTGCTTTTACTGCTTTCGGAAATTGAGTAATATTTTCTCTTAAGAAAACAAAGCACCTTTTAGCTCCTAATGCACAAATAGCTATTTTAAATCCCAAAGGAACACATTTTGTTTTGAATTTTCTTTGACATAAAGCTATTAACCAACAACTCCTAAAGTACCTGGAAGGGCTTAACATTATCAGCGACCATCAATACGGTTTTCGTAAGTCCAGATCAACAGGTGACCTTCTGGCATATGTCACCCATCTTTGGAGCAACACCATCGAACATCATGGAGAATCCCGGGCTGTTGCACTGGACATCTCTAGGGCTTTTGATCGTGTTTGGCACGATGGGCTTCTAAGTAAATTGCGATCCTACGGTATGCCTAATGGATTCTGTTTATGGTTAACCAGCTTCCTTAAGAACCGTTCTCTGCAAGTGGCGATTGACGGGTTTCTCTCAGACACCTTCACCATCAATGCCGGTGTTCCTCAAGGGTCCATATTGTCGCCTACCCTCTTTTTACTGTATATTAACAACCTTCTAGTGAAAACCCAAAATCCAATTTATAGCTTTGCTGATGACAGCACACTTGTCTCATCTTTTACCTTGACTCCCCAAACATCCGCTGCCGACGCACATCTTCGCAGGCAGCATGAAGTATTGCGCCTCAACAAAGACCTGGAAGAAATTTTGGCTTGGGGTGACAGTAACCAAGTCGAATTTAATGCTAAGAAAACCCAGGCAGCAGTCTTCTCCAAAAAGGTTAACATTGCAGAACCGGATATAGTCATGGCAGGACACGCAATTCCCCTGGCACCGTCTATTAATTTGCTGGGGGTCAATCTGGGAGGTAATATGTCTTGGCATGATCACGTTGCCGCAATTGCCAAGGCAGCTGCACAGAAACTTGGTGTACTTTTCCGCACCAAAAGGTTGTACACACCTCATCAACTTTTGACACTCTACAAAGCCCGGATTCGACCATCATTAGAATGTTGCTCTCATGTCTGGAGCTCTGCACCCAAGCACACCCTTCGGCTACTGGATTACATTCAAAGGAGAGCCATTCGTCTGATCGGCGACCCCGAGCTGACCAAGACCCTCGATAGCCTGGAGCATCGAAGACAGGTTGGTGATTTGGCTCTCTTTGACATTGCCCACTTGATTCCACCTAGAGCAATTCATAACAGAAATACACGGCAAACCACTGCCGCTTATCCATATGTTGTTCAGCTTAGTACTCCTCGAACTTCATTGTTCAAGAATTCTTTCATCTGGAGAACGTCATCTTTGTGGAATGATCTTCCTGAGGTCGTGTTTCCCAATGAATACAATCCCAATGAATACAATCTTCAACGTTTCAAGACCAACGTTAATCGCTTTTTTCGCACTCGCACCGCTCCCAGAGCGCCTTAAAGGATTTTTCCTACAGTGCAGGTGTTTTATCATAAAAAAAAAAAAAAATTATTGAAAAAGACGAATAATTTTTAATATGAAATAACTTAAAAAAGAGGCACATTAAAAGTTAAATACCAAAATACTGGTAAACTAAAAATGTGTCGTTTGCAAACGATTCGTTCAAAACGAAGAAATCATTTTACTGGATCTAAAGAATTAATTCTTTGTTTCAAAAATATTCCATACTTTTTGATTCACCGAATTCTGAAATAGTATTTTACTTTACAAGTCTGGTAGTTGCCTTATTATACAGTTCGAATCGTTTTACGCATGTGGCGACGCAGGAGCCGAGTTTGGAATATAAACGAGTACTGTAATAATACCTAACGCTCCCAATATTTCTGTTAGGCTCTTGGAAATTTATATTTGTGCAGAAATATTTCCATTTACAACACGCTACATCTAATATTATGTCTTAAATTGTTAAAATAATTTTTTTAAATATCAATCTTAAAAAATTATAAATTTGGTTTGCTTAGATTTTTGGGATTATTAATCAGGCTGGAATACCTCGACTGAAAACCCGTATTTAGCTTAGCTCTATGTATCTTTATATCACAAGTCATGAACGTGTATCTTATGATATTTTATTTCATTCTATCTTTGTAAAGCTTTTTAAAAATAATGAATATATATAAAACAGTGGAATTTTGTGTCATTTAAAATATATAAAAAGGAACTTAGCGGCAAGAGTAGTGCGTCTATCTCTTGCATTAAAGTACATAGGGACGTCATAGAAAATTGAGGCACAGAGGTAGACAATGACAGGCTATTTCGTCCTTATTGGGAGTCATCAGAAAGCCATAACCTGTAAGCAATTCCCATTGCAGTTTTCAAGATATTTTACCAGTGGGCGACTGCAGCGCGATCTAGTTCTGAATCTAGAAAACCGTGGAGATGTGTAGGAAAGCGCAAAAAATGTTTTCTATAGGTACTGGATGGGTGGCCGTCCGTGCTTGATTTATTTATAGTTCTATGTTTTCACGCTAGATGGCTGTCTTTTGAATTGAGTTGATTCCAACGGATGGCGATACTAGGGTTTCATAATATTTTTATTCACAAAAATATCTTGAAAACATATTCTCGCGGTAATGGTTAAGGCTTACTGATAAGTGCCAATAAGGACGAAAAAGCCTGTCATTATCTACCTGTGCCCCGGGAACCCATTACCTTTGGAGTTCTAGTATACTTAAATGCAAAAGATAGACGCACTACTCTGTCCACTTGCCGCTAAGTTTCTTTTAATAAATAAATATGTGATTAATATTAAAACAAATATTTCTACTCCTATATTAGTAAACACTGTTTTACGTCCAACTTACTCTATAAATCCATTCTTACGCACAACTGTGCGTAAAGAATAAAGACGCACAACTATGCGTTATGATGCCTAATAAAACTATCAAGTTAGCCTTGTGTCATTTATTTATCTTGAGTTTTGAATTGACATTATTTGAGATTTAAAGTTTAAATCGATACTTTATAAATTATAAACAGATCTTTAATTTATTAGTAAAGGTCGTAGAAAAAGTATAGTAGTATAACGTGTTGTAAAGCCATTAGGCACTCATGTTATTACCGCAGTCGCCACTATGCAGCTCGTTCGCAATTTTTCCATTCGTGCAAAATATTCTTTTTATCACACTTAATACGTAATATAGACAGGATAATATAAAAGCATTTCTCCACGACCATTACTGAAAGCAATAATTTATTTTTGATAATAGAATGTAAAAATTCTCGCTCTTGAGTTGGAATATTTATTCTGAAACACTTGCTTCTTATGCGTTTTGCGTGTATTTTCATTCCATTACAAGATACGGAATGAATATTCTGTAATTGATCTAAACGACATAGGTTGCCATGAATTTCGAAACTGTCAATGTCAGCAGATAAATTTTAGTGCAAGTTAAAATATGAGTGAAAAATCGGATGAATCAGATATGGAACTGGATAATACTCCACCTGAAATTACAAATATTGCGAATAGTATTTTTGGTCGTGGAGAAAATATAGTCTGCTACTCGGTTAGAATGAAAATTCGATAATCGTGGTTCTTCACGCTCGCGTTCGGAATCTTCCACTCGGATCAAATTTTCATTCCAACCTCGTTACAGAATCTATAATTTCTTACTTACGCCCCAAAATCGATCTTTCCTAAAAAAATCATCAATTTAGCATGGCGATTGTATAAGGTATAAACAGTAGATATTTGTCTGAGAATGATTTACGGAATTGATAAATGAAAGTCGTATTTCGTACACCACAAACCCGAAACACAAGTTAGTAATTTATTTGCTCGGAAATCCTCGATTTTATAGATATTCGCGATACGAAAGGACAAGTTATTTAAAAGGAAGAGAACCATTTGAGAACGAATTTCTGAACCAATCTTTTTAACTAAACAAATCAAAATAATTGCTTCACCAAAGAAAATCGAACTTCGCGGTAGACTATTTAATTAGGTAGTAAATAGAGTGTCCCCAAGAAGAAGAAAATATTCTCAAAGAAATAAGAAAATGAAAAGATAATAATACTTGTTTTTATTGTAAATACTGGTCTATTAAAAATAAAATATTAAATTATTAATTTTTATTAGACTTTTTATTGATTTTTTTCTTATTTCAATTCAGATTATCATTATCTTTCAAATAAACATAATTAGAAAATAAACTTTATAAAATAATTTATATACCACTTTCTAATATTTGTCTGGCAAACTTCCAAAAATTTCCCTTTTCATATTATGGAATTGCTTCGGTTGGACCAACTTGGCTCTCAGTTGTTTACCGTTTTCGGGATCGTTGGAATTCCTGAAAATATAATTTTTAAGCATAATAAACAATTATTAAATCAATAGGCGTAACAAGACTATTTTTACTGTGAATGTGAACGTGTAATCTTAAAAGTAAGTTGATGTTTAGGTTAGAGATGTCAAAAAATTATTTGTTAAGCGAGTACTGCAACACCAACACCCGAAGTAGTAAATATCAACCCGATAACAATATCGTTACTTTGAATACTAGATAGGTTTTTGTTTACTTATATGATCAGTAGTTGGATTTGACGACAGTGAGCTACTAGGAAACACACCTTGCATTTGGCTACTTTTTTCGTTGGTTAGAAACCATAGCATTCTCTACAACTTTTTTTAGATATCTTTGTTAGAGTTCAGTAATTTCGGGAACCGAACTGATAGTATTCCGGTATTAAAGATTCAGTAATAATCATATATTAATCAAATGAACAAAGATTACTTAATACCCGAGTAATAACGAATAGAGAAAATTTAAAGATGTTCGATATATACCGATATTTAGTAGGTATCAATACTTTATCGATATAGATACGTTATGGTACAGGTATATAAAAATAGTACATTGTATACCTAGTAGGGAAAGCTGAACATTCCCAGACGACCGTAAAGATTGTATGTCGAGGCACAAGCCGAGACTGACAATACGGAGTCCGGGAATATGGCCTATTCTACGAGGTATACATACTATTTTTCCGTAAATTATTAAAAGGACATAACTTATTACAATCAACTTGTTAAAATTTTGAAATAAATATTATTAACTTTGTTCACAAATAAAGGATGCCATTAAATATTTGTGTTGTAACAATGGAAACAGAGTAATATTGAATTGTAAAGCTTAACACATTTTAGTTTACAAGTAGGCGTACAGAAATAATATTTCCTTACAGTACAAAAATAAATATTTTCTAACAGTTATTTTTCGTTGCCTCGCAACGACTAAGTGTAAGGAAATATTGACTTTTTCTTTCAGAAATGTTATTAAATTTAACGGGTGACTCAATGCTTTTTGCCCATACCCGCCATATTGAATCACGAGGTTCGAATTCCCTAATTCCTTTTGCAGATTTAGTAAGTTTTAAAATTATAGTTTGTAGCCTATCTATTATTGTGGATGATATCGTCATCTGTATTTTGTTAATTAAAGTATAAGTGTTATGTCCTACGGATGACTGTAATGGGTAAAATCCCTGACCCGAGAAGGCAATCAGAGGGAAACGACAAAATACGATCTAGCTAAAAATTTTAAGTGGTTTGGATAAGCCGGTCTACTTTTATCCAAAATGTGCTCGCTCTCGCCGTCATATTTAATCCGGTAGTAGATTCATGTTTGCAAAACTATTTTTGATGTAGTGATGGAAAAATCGGATTATTTCAATAATCGAGTTCCGATGCTGGAGTGATTTAATTAATCGAGTGATTACAGTATTACAGATGTTGAGAAAAATTATAAATTGTAAAAAAAGTAATTTCAATGGCCAAGTGATTAACCCTTTGCTAAAAAGTTATCCTGCTATTAAAACTGACTTATCATGCCCATAAACCTCATGCTCAATTCGATTTTTCACTACATTAATTTAATCCGAATGTAGCTATACATAATAGGGCCACGGTAAACTTCGGTGGACAATTATTATAAACACTCGTGCATTTTGGTGCGCCCCAGCCGACCGTGTCCGTTAGCTCAAAGCGAGTGAAGACCAACGCCCAACATGGCTTTAATATTCACCGTTGCTATGGTTACGTGACGTCAGCCATGCAAACAACATGTAATAATTTGCATTATGATCAAGGGCAATTTAAAAATAGACCAGTCGTATGCACCATCGTTTTAGCATTGGTTCGCTTAACCTTAAGGTATTTATTTGAGGCTTCGCGAAACTAGATATCGTTTTTACGTGATTTACTGTAATAACACAAGTACTTATGTAAATAATCGATTAAAGTAAAATATCTAATGATGGTAATTTTTTTAATAATCGAGTATTTAAGTGGTACCACTCCACTCATACTAATTTTTGGTGCTAAATTTTAACAGCCGTATTCACTAAAGGGTTCTAAATTGGTTGTGGTTGCTGTGATTTATAAAATTCTTTAATAATTCATAATTTCCTCTCGAGATTACAAAATGGGTACCCCCCAATATTAAAAGTGCCAGAGTATTTTGTCGCTTCTCTCTTCTTACAATATAATTTTTTCGTGGCATTCATCCGACGACTTCCCCAGAGTGTATTTCTTATTCATCCCATATTGTGGGACGTTCGGATCCATGATACAATACACTTGTAGTTGTATCATGATTCGAATCTATACAGGGTCCTGCGCCTCACCTCCCGTCTTTTGTAGCTCACTTATTAATTAAGTTAGGATTTTGATATTTTGCAAACTTTACCTGTATCCTAGGCCGCATATCAGGAAAATATTTTTGTTTATACAGGGTGTTCCAAAAAATTGTGACGTCATAAGGATATGTTTTTTAGATTACATGCCATATATTTTCTTACTTATTTGGATGCCTCTTGTAGTTTCCTACATACCCCTAAAATTTTATTGAAATCAGTTCAGTATTATAGGCGAAAAAAAATAAAACTAAAAAAAATCAGTTTTGCACCACTGGTTTTAAAAATTAATAAAAAATAAAAATAATGCCTCGTTATTAAAATTCTACAAAGGTACTTAATAAATAAGGTCCTAGAGTCTCGTTAACCAAGTTTGATTAATACGAATTGTACAGGGTGTCCAAAATTTAGTGTCAAACTTTGCAAACTTTAAAGCAATTTATTTTTCTTATTTCAAATTGCAGCCCCTCTATATTATTATGTCATTCGATGCAGAATTACAATTCAAACATTTGTTCTAATTACAACCCTATCGCAATTTCTAACGCATTAAGACTTATTAACAGAAAACTCGTTTTATCAACCTTTTCACCAGTCATTATTATATAATAAATATCAAAGGTGGCTTTGAAAAACAATTTATTGGTATTAAAGTTTATTAAAGTGACAAAAGCCCATTTTGACTTTAGTTATTTTATAGTTTCAAATATTATTAGATTAGTATTAATTATTTAAGCTATATTATTTTTGTGATGGAATACAACCAAGAAGAGCTCGTAGATATGATTTTCATATTAGGAGCATGCTAAAAGAATTTTTATTTGTCCTTTTAGTAAACTTTAATATCAATAAATTGTTTTTCAAAGCCACCTTTGATATTTATTATATAATAATGACTGGTGGAATAGTTAATAAAATGAGTTTTCTGCAAATAAGTCTAAATGCATTAGAAATTGCGAGAGGGTTGTAATTAGAAGAAATGTTTGAATTTTAATTCTGCATCGAATGACATAATAATATACAGGGATTCCAATTTGAAATAAGAAAAATAAATTGCTTTAAAGTTTGCAAAGTTTGACACTAAACTTTGGACACCCTGTACAATTCGTAATAATCAAACTTGGTTAACGAAACTGTGAGACCTAATTTATTAAGTTCATTTGTATAATTTTATTAACGAGACATTATTTTTATTTTTTATTAACTTTTAAAACCAGTGGTGCAAAACTGATTTTTTTTTAATTTTTATTTTTTTTCGCCTATAATACTAAACCGATTTCATTAAAATTTTAGGGGTACGTAGGCAACTACAAGATGCATCCAAATAAGTAAGAAAATATATGGCATGTAATCTAAAAAACATATCCTTATGACGTCACACTTTTTTGGAACACCCTGTATAAACAAAAATATTTTCCTGAAATGCACCCTAGGATACAGGTAAAGCCTGCAAAACGTCATAATCCTAACTTAATTAATAAGTGAGCTACAGAAGACGGGAGGTGAGGCGCAGGACCCTGTATAGAACCTCCTAGGCTAAGTGATGCTGGCAGTACTTACAAAGAACTTGCAGGCTTCCGGACTCGCCTGACGACATACCATTAGAACTGCTCGCTTGTTCCTGTAAAATAACTAATAATGTTAGCAACTGAATAATTTTTAACCAGAAGATTCCATGATCAAAGCGCAGCAGGGGAAATGTTAAATTTAAAGATTAATTAATATCTTCTCGAGAAAAGGGGGGTAATTATCCCCCTGCCATCCCCTTATCTACGCCCTCGAATTTTATTTAAAGACAAATGAATGTGATACCTAATCTAATTTATAGGAATAATAAAGAAGTCTAAATTATTTTACGCTTTTAAATATTTTATTTCAATACCTTGTAATTTGGATAAACATGCAAACGGGGTTAGTTAACGCCCATTTGTAGCGGAGTTAAATGGTAATTTGATTTTCCTAGACGTGGCATGCGATGGAAATATTAAATATGGCGAAAATAAAGTTAATTGCGCCATATCACAGTAAAATATATTTTTCAGGCTGTGAAAATTGGAGTTTGGAGAAATTTAGGCAAGAAGATAAGTACGGTTTCCTTGAAGAATTGGTCCATATTTTTCTTTATCAGACTTGATTGTAGATACAACGTTTAAATTTCATATCCATTTGAAGTTTTAGCGATTTTAGATACATCTTTTCCTTCCTTAACTTTTTATAAGGTCTGATGATGCCAGTTGGAGGCGAAACATGTTACAACAAAAATAAATAGACCGTAAATATTTTGTGGCCGAAACTTTGTGTCTATTTTCTTACAAAATATCAAATATCAGGTCTCTTTGAGTAAAAAATGGACGAATTCTTTGAATTAAAGTATATGTTATGTTAATGAAATAAACAAACATACTAAAAATAGTATATTATGTTACAAGGACGAAAAATGCAGTATTTCGGACGTATTGCGGGAGATTACTGGACGAGGCAAAGCCGAGGCCAGTAACCCGCATAGTCTGAAATAAATTTTTCGTCCGTATATAAAATATGTACAAAGATGTAAAAAAAATTATAACTCAAAAATATATGACGTCGGAAGTCAATGGACAAACTTAAAAAAATAATAAAATTAAATAGTCAAAGCAATCTTCCTTACATGTTTTCTCTGTCTAGCACGTTTTATTGGCTACGACGTATTGCGCCATAGAATAGAGGCCGAAGTGGGGAAATTTTGACGTTTAAGAGGTAAATGACGTCGGTCGCCGCCTGCTGCTACTCGTTGAGTAAAGATACAAACCAGCTGTTTAGCCAAGAAGCAAACCAAAATCGTGGTTAATTTTTTTCAGGTTTTCGCCAAGTTGAAGTTTGTAAACTAATTTTCGGACTTTTTAATTTTAAAGTAACGAAAAAATTAGTGTTTTGAAAGAATTGTAGCGTCTTGCTGATAATTGATATTATTATACTAAACCGTGTAGCCCGACGAGTTTTTTTTACGTTCTCCAGCACCTAAAGCGTTTCCTTTAAGGTTCATCGTTTTTTTTTGTTCAAAAAACAGCAAAAACAAACCATTTAATGCCTTATAAAAACACCGACCCCGTTCTATTTTGCTCCCAAAACATACAAAAATCGTGGCAAAACAGTACTATCCGGTCTGCACTCCCGCCGTTGCTGGACCAGCCGCTGGATATAATTCGCGGAGTAATCGAAGAAGAAATTCTGTGACCACATCACATCATACACATGCACAACATCCAAAACATGTGCCTAAGCATTCCTAACTTCTACTCTTCTAAACTGTTATTTGCAGAGTAAAAATGGAGAATAAACTAATAATTCTTTTAACTGTCTCTAATATGTTCAAGTACCGATGTCAACATCTTGTCATAACACTAACCTTAAAATATTAACAGACCGATGGCCCGATATGTATTAGGGAATCCAAACCACGTGATTCAATATGGCGGTTGGATGGCAAAAAGCATTATTTTTATGGTCACATGTACCAATCACAAAGCAGTATTTGCCATCCAGCCGCCACTTTGACACATCGTTGGATTGCCTAATCGCCGCCTTGTCACGATTTGACAAACAAAACTAACCTAAAATTATTTAGTTCTGGCCGTTGACATGGAGGTCTCTATTCAAGGTTAGGCCGCCCTTAAAGACGTCCCTGCACCGAGAGCATTCAAAGTTCCAATCGGCTAGAGATTCTGTCTCATTTCCTTTTTTTATATATAAAGATGGGGAATATGTAAATCACGTTGTCGTTTAATCGTTAAACAATGACGCAAGCGTATTTAAAATCTATTTATTTCATTTAACATAGTTATTTCTCGTTTTAGCAGACTCTCCTTTAAGTCGAACCTGTGGAGATACCACAAGCTCTCCCGGTGGATCACCGAGACCTCGCGCACCAACGCCAGGTGCAGTGTCTGGGCTGGATTTGTTACCGGTAAGTCATCGTCACTATAGGCACAGATAATATAATTTATCTGCGATATAAGCAGTAAAACATAAATACGAGGAAAAATGAAAATACGTATGTTTAGTGTTTTAAAATGCAACAAAAATAAAACAAAATTTTTTAAAATTATGTTCCTATAAATTTTAATTTCAATCATAGTTAAACCTTAATATAATAACATCTTTTTTAATATTTGGTAACTGCTCGTTATTATCAATTAAGGCTTGTTAACGTCGTGGCATACTTAACACTAGGATTCCCGTATACTCTTGCGTTCCATTATCCTTTGGCTTAATTCATCGAGAGTTCTAGGCTGGAAGTTGTGTTTATACATACATTCATTGTCATCTCACCCCAAACGTTTTCAATTGGGTTGATATCCGGACTTTTCGAAGGCCACGGCAGAACATTTAATTTTTTTCTAAATAATTTTGAACTAAGCGGGCTTTATATATAGGAGCATTATCTTGTTGAAAATCTTAGCCATATACTGCTTCGACAGATGGTAATAACTTGGTTTAGTATGTTGCAATATAATGGTGCATTGAGCCTCCCTTGCACTATTTGGCAAACTTCTGGTCCCTTGCACTAATCCAGCCCCAAACGTTTATAGAAGAGCGTCCACTTTAATTAGTGTTATTTGTATATCTTTCATCGTATCTCGTACCAGAAGGTCTATGAACGCGGATTTTCTTATTATTGCATGATTGAAAGGTTTTTAATCGAAAAATATTACGGTTTCCCATATGTTACCTTGATTTATATATTCATAAGCAAATTCTACTCTTCACTGTTTGTTTGCTTCGGTCAAAAATATGTTATTGGCAGCACAACAACTTTTTATATCTGAACTACGAATTCTACACGCTGTATTAGCCGAACCAGGAAAATGTGTTGCTTCTTTAGCTTTAATTGCTGTTTCAAAGAAATTCTATAACTTGGCAGTCAGTCGAAATTTTTGGGCGACCAGAACCTGCTTTTTTTACGATACTTCCATATTCTGCAATTTTGTGCTTAGCCAACAACACGGTATTTTTGCTAATCCCTAATTCATCTGCGATGTTTCTTATTTGATGCCCATCTCTCAATCGAGTTTAAATGATCGCTTTTTGCTCAGTGGCCTGTTAATTTAAAAATGGCACATGCTATTCTTATGAAACAGTTGGTAGTGCTGTAAATCACTAAACCATACTTAAGAATAATACTCTCATTATATTACTAAATGGAAGTAGATAAATGAAAGTAGATGCATTTTTGTATACTATTCTTGTTGCTAATTCATATTACTACACCAGATATTTTAGTTATCAAACGAGTTGTCAGATAACAGATATGTTTGAGTTTTACTATGAAACTTTACAATACATCATGTCCAATGTTGCAGTACAGACTTCTATTCCTAATTATTCATCAAAATAAATCTTAATCTAGTATTTTTATGTCGCTTCAATCGAAACTGCGGACAGTGCAACTAATGAAAATATAAATAGCAAAATTATAATTAAAAAGTAATGGGTTTGCCTGATAACACAAAGCGTTTAAATAATTTGTGATGGGTTTGGCAAAAAAACACACCGTTGCTCGTTTATTATGTTTACCCGAGGGCAACAAAATGGTGTGTGTGTGTCCGAAGGGTTCGAAAAACTGGTCGAGGTCACACTACCTTTTAATTATGAAAATAATGTTTTACGGAAATGTTTCTTTTAGCTTTGACCAGTGGCGGATCCTGATAAAAACTTTAAGGTATCCTTCAATTTTTGTAAAAACTTATCTATTTTTTATAAATTAGATCTATGTGTGTGTGTAATTAGGTTTTATGGCTCTGGTTGAAACCAAATGGCCAGCATCTCTCTTTGTTTCCTTTTTTTTTGGATTACTTTTACTGAGATAATGGTTTTTACAATTTCTTTAATTAGATCTATCCTACGTTATTCTTCTTCGATTACCTTTTTTTAAAATAAATTGCATGGTAAGAGCTGTTACAATAAATTTTAATATATTTCTAATCTCCTTGGACATTTCTCCTAGATCTCCCACTTGGAAATGTGCTGTTTCCTTTACACTAAACTCACTGAAAAAGTGGGCTATTCCGGATAACTGAACGGATATGATTCCATATCCATCCTAGTTAGGATATGAAACAGACTAATCACAGTGGTCAATTACCAAGAAATCAAATTCACATGTTGCAAATTTCACTAGTCGTTTTCTGACGCTTGACAGAAGTGAGGTTAAGAATAAACTTTATAAATATGCAAATCTGTCAGATGAAAATTGTTCTTTTAAAATCTAAATCGAAACATTTATCCCAGATTCTAGGCATACACAATGTTTTCCTTGAGTGCACGAAATGGTGCGAAAATTGATGGTATATTACCAAAATATATTTCTACCGAAGTATCGTTCTTTCTGATCGAACTAAAGATTGGCGCACAGAGGTACCTACTTTCTTATTTTAAAAATCTGAGTGGAAATTTAACGTGGTGATTTAGTTCCGATGACAATGCATTTTTATGATAAAAAAACGAACAACTCGGAACAATGAAGCATTAATTGAAATGAACATACTAGAAAAATATCCAACTAAAACTAAAAAATAAATAAATAAATTAATAGGTACTTAAAAAGTTTTTAAATAAAGCTTTTATTTGAATGCGCTAAAGAGAAGAAAATAAGCTTTGAAGTAAATCAAACCCATCTCTTTATTTCAATATAAAATTTTATTGAATGAGTTTTGGACTTGCATTGTTTTTATTTGCTTTACATCACAACGTTTCAACTGGTAAGTATCTCCAGTCGTCTTCAGGTGAATACAGCATTCCTCCTTCTTCCTTCCTAGCTATGCCGTTTCAACTACGAGGATGTTCAAAAAATTATATTTAGTAGTTTTTCAAATATTCCAGACTTTTTCGACAACCTGACCCTGTATATAGCCGTCACTGTTGTCGATTCAGGTTTTAGACAACCCTGATAGTCAGTCTTTTCATAAAAAATATACGGTAAGTTACCATTGGTAACATTTTACTTCCGCAGAATTTAAATAAAAACAACTCAGATAAGCTTGCGTGATTTAAATCAATTATTCTTTTGATTTATGTAATTTGTTTATCGGTTAAATCGCATTGTGGGCGCTGATATTCGTCAGTTGAGCCATAACGACTAAATATTTGGATGGAATGGGGTTTTATAATACACATATTTTAAGAATTATTGTGCAAACAATACTTGTCGATTTGGAGCTTAAGTTAATCCGTTTAGAAATAATATAAATTGCGGCTACACTCGGAGATATGTGAAAAAACTCGAACATGTACCGGGTGTCCCATTACTTCACTGATATTTTTCCATGTGGATATTATTTTGGATTAGCCTGGTCAATTCTGGCCAAAATTGGTCTCTTGCATTTTTCTCCCCAGACACACCGTTCTTAATTAAAATAATTAAATTAAATTAGACGGGCGGAAGCTTACCTATTAAGTGAAGGTGGTCATTTCCAACAATTTTTATGAAACAAAATTTTTCATTATCAATGTTAATAATAATAATAATAATAATAATAATAAATAGTAGAGCTAATTTAATTATTTTAATTAAGAATGGTGTGTCTGAGGAGAAAAACGCAAAAGACCATTTTTGTGCAGAACTGACCAAGCTAATCCGAAATAATATCCACATGGGAAAATATCAGTAGCGTCCCACTTTTTTTCTAAAAAATATATAACCGCTTCTTCATTTAAAGTTTTAAAAATTATTCTATTGGTGATAACGCTGAAACGAACGGAGATATCGAGCTGCAGTTTAAATATTTTTTCTAGCAAATTTCATCTTCTTTTCGATTATGGTATCATAATTATCCCGTATGATTTATTTTTCGGAGTAAAATCAAAAAAGTGTAAATACGATTGGTGAAAGTGCATATATTTCTCTTCCAAACAGTCTTTAGTTTGCTAAAATCGGATAAGTCGTTTATAAGTTACAGCGATTTAAATGATTACACTTTTAACAGTTTCCCCTCGATTAAAGTCGGTACGCCAATCAACATAAGACCAAAATGATGCATAATTGTCCAAGCTTTTAAATGGTGTTACCAAAGATATACCTTAATGCGGAATTTTCGGAGATATGTAAAATATTAAAATTTACTTGTGAATTATGCCATCTTGCGGCAAAATGCTGAACTTAAAAATTATTTCCAGGATTTTCTCATGGCCACTTTAGGTATCATTTTTTTCCCCCGAGTTTCTATGCACAGTAGTTTTCGAGATACGGCCGGTGGTCATCCATAATGGGACACCCGGTACATTTTCGTCCGGAAAGCACTTTCTACAGACACTTTTTGACTATTCATTTGAAGATAGTTTTCAATTTAAAATATGACGTTTCAGTTTTCAGATATCATCAAGAAATCAACATCCTTGAATACGGAAATTTAAATATTAAATTTTTATTTTTAATAATGATCTAAGATTTCCAACTCAACCAACTATTTAAGTTTCTCAACAGGCTAAGTATCCCCGAGACTTTCGAGTACTGTCGGAGTTTTTCAAAACTCTTGCGAGGTGAACAGTGGAATTAGGTTTGTGTATTTGTTATATTAGGCTCAAACTAGTACGACTAAAGAAATCGAAAGAATGTTTTTTGTCAATGCGTAGTTCTTGCCAGAATTTTTTCTAAATAATAATAATATAATAATCAAGTCATGGTTACCAGAAAAGGCTGTAAATTCTACCAAGCATTGATATTTCAACGTAAACCTTAACCCGCAGTTTTTGTCTGTTATAATTATACTACAGTCTGTGGGAACGAAATTTAGGGGTCATATGGGTAAATCCAACCGGCGATTAAAACCGACCAGGCCGTTTACATTTTAAAAACAGCGCCAAATAACATTTTATATCGCTCCATTTGTGTGTACATACGAGCAACGTGCATTTTAAAGTGGCTGTGGCCACAGTAAACAGTTTGTTTGATGTATAATAGTAATTTTTCACAACGTTTGGTACAAGAACTTAGCCATTACAAATAGGCAAGTACATTTAAAAAAAAATATTTTTCCTATTAATGTGCACGGCATTTTGTTCATTCAAATCCAGTCGCATGGCTAGGGGGGGCGCAGGGGGCCCCCCGAAATCCAAAAAACCAGAATATAATTGAGCAACGAAATTACGGCAACCCTATCAATAAAGCACCAAATGAAATAACACATTATCTTACATATACAAAATGCTTGCAAGGCAAACATATCTTTTTGAAGTGGCGTTTTGTAGAGGTTTCGTTTCGGACACGCATACCTTGGTATTTATGTGTTTGCGACACAATTTTAGAGGAAAAGCAAGTAAAGAAAGCAATTATACCGTGTGTAACAGGATCATGGTACACCCCCGTATCTCCGTTAGTTTTAAAGGTAATTGATTGAAACTTGGGATATCCCATTTACATAATAAGCGGCATTTTTTGACCTACAAATGATTTTTTTATCACTTTCGGTTTCGCCGAAAGTTACACCAACTTTCGATTTTTAAATGGAACACCCTGTATATTATTACATTTTTGAATTCTGCATAATTTTCTGAATCCAATGATACTACAAAAGTGACATTTCAAGCGTTAAAAATATTTATTATTTAATTTTTAATTTTTCATTTAAGTGTGCCATGACGGTTCCGATTTATTCCAATTGATCTGTCTAATGCTAGAAAAATCGAAGTCCCGTCAAAAATACTAAATTGCGTTTTTTATAAGCAAATAAAACTCATCGTAATCGTTTTTGGGGTAAAACTCAATTTTTCCAAATGGAACCATATTGGTACCGTAGTACCATTTCTTAGTACTATTAATAAGGAATTTATTCATATCTGGTAATAACATGTGCAATAAATACAATCAAAAGTACAGCTAAAAGAAAATACAATTATTTAATAATAACTAACATGTCCACTTTTTCATCTCTTGTATACATGTGCGGCATTTTGAACAAAAATAACAACAAATGTAAAGACTTTTCCAATACACAATAAAAACACCGATAAATCACCAAATACTTATTTGACAATCTGAATAATTTCATTGTTTTCAAAGCCTCCTTAGTAATCTCTTAGCTTTAAATTAGAACAAAATAATTGTATTTTCTTTTAGCTGTAATTTTGATTGTATTTATTGCACATGTTATTACCAGGTATGAATAAATGCCTTATTAATAGTACTAAGAAATGGTACCACGTTACCAATATGGTTCCATTTGGAAAAGTTGAGTTTTACCCCAAAAACGATTACGATGAATTTTATTTGCTTATAAAAAACGCAATTTAGTATTTTTGACGGGACTTCGATTCTTCTAGCATTAGACAGATCCATTGGAAGAAATCGGAACCGTCATGGCAAACTTAAATGGAAAATTAAAAATTAAATAATAAATATTTTTTACGCTTTAAATGTCACTTTTGTAGTATCATTGGATTCAGAAAATTATGCAGATTTCAAAAATGTAATAATATACAGGGTGTTCCATTTAAAAATCGAAAGTTGGTGTCATTTCCGGCGAAACCGGAAGTGAAAAAAAAATCATTTGTAGGTCAAAAACTGCCGCTTATTATGTATATGGGATATCCCAAGTTTCAATCAATTACCTTTAAAACTAACGGATATACGGGGGTGTACCATGATCCTGTTACACACGGTATATAAAGACTGGTGTCCTAAGATTCCTCCGTCTTTTTTAGTGGCTTCTAAAATACAATTAATACAATTTAATAACTTTATATTTCTCACACTTCATTCTCTACAGTTTCTGTAATGACCAGCCTACAATTTTCTTTCTTTCTTTTTTATTTAATTTCACATATCCACTGTTCTTCTCAACAGTAATATACCGATAGTGGAGGCGTCTTATCGGTAATACCGCTGTTTTTTTACAAGAAATCGATTTTCTGATAATTTTCACGAAATATAATTTTTACTTATAATCTGATAAGATCCCGAGAGCTTTAGCTCGAGGGTCTTATCTTTGATTATAAGTAAAAATTATATTGAGTGAAAATTTTCTTAGAAAATCTAGTTTCGAGTGAAAAACAACGGTATGAAGATAAGACTAGAGGTGTATTTTATTGGATAATTTACTGAACCCGAAATAAAAGCCGTTTGTAATAAAGGAAAATATGCAAGCACATCATTATGATTTAATTTTAAGTTTAAAAACGTGTCACAACTAACAATTAATTAAAAATCCAAGACTAAATCAGACGCGTGGAACGTCAAAAATCAAATTCGCTTATTTTCATTACGGTTGCCATGAAAACGCCAAGATTTCTTAAGCTCACGTCAAAGCAAAGCACACTGGGTTTAATCTTGCATACATTTTGTCATAAAACATTTCTTTAAATATGTCAAAATTAAGTTAAGTTTATGCCCTAAAATCACCTTAAATAGTGTTGTGTGTCACTTTTATTTTGTAGGGGTTATAATATTTATTTATTAAACTTGATTTCTTAAAATAAATTACTATTTGTTTAACAAAAAGCTACTGTGGTCTTACCGAGCTAGTCGTAGGTCTTATCGGGTAAGACCACATTACCAAGGTGGTTGCTATGAAAATTTGCGTTCTGATTGGTTCTATATATGTGAGGTAAATTATCACACACAGATGTTATACCTTTTATTCCACATTTAAACTCTTATAGTGTCCTTGGCATTAATCCCATATATATATTTCTTTTTACATTACAACGTGTGTATTGTGTTTCTCACCGTTCTACTCATTAAACTTACAATTGATGCTCCGTTAAGGCGACATCTATCAGTTTCTTCTTTTCATTTATTCTCCTGAAGATGCATGCTTCTGCATTCGAAACAAATAGAGAAAAAAAATTTTCTAAACCATATAAAATTTTTATTAATAAATTAGTGGAGGAAGACTTTGTGTTCGTATTTCTTTACTTCTTCTAAAATAAAGATCCTTGACGTGTTGATACCTCTTCGCCTTCCAATGAGACTTCTAAAAGAGAAAAATAGTCCCTTGCGTTCTCTCCACCATGGCTTCTAAATAAAAAACCAATACCTAACTATTTTTGGGATCTCCATGCATAATATAAACCCCCCCCCCCTTATAGACGCCCTGGGTGGTGACAGTATAAAAGCAAATGAAAACTATCCTCTTTTAATGCTAGAATATTGATTATTTTAAGTAAACATTGTAATTAAAAACAGAAACAGCAAATTATTTTTTTTCTGCTTTTTTAATAAAGAAGAGTAAATGTCAATATTTACACTAAAATAAATAGTATTCAAGAAAAATTAAATTGCTGCCATTATCCAAAACGTAACCTCTACAAAAGGCACTTTAGAATGGAATATTTTAAAAACTGCGTTTTCGAGAAAACCTGGGTTTATAGTAATATAAGCCCCAAATATATTATTATATTATATCACATAAATTCCTTAATGATTGCCGTGCCCAAATTAGTTTGTCGCGTGCCAGTAATGGCACCCGTGCGATCGGTGTGCCATCCCTGCGCTAGGGTAATATTAACTATTTATTGTTTATTTTCCCGTATGCAACTTACTGATTTTGTTTGTTAGGTTCAATCATCGTTAATCTTATTCATAAGATCAGAAATACAAGTTTTCCTTAACTGGTCGGTATTTGCCATACTTCCCCTATTTTTTTGTCCCTTAGGCTGAGAAGGATTGTTTAATTGGCTTTTATTCGAAACGGTATATAAAGTTTGCGTTATTAATTATGAAACTAGTTTTAACTTTTATCATAAACAAAATATTATAAGACTGAAGGCTAATAAACCCGAACACAAAACAACTATATAAAAAAAAATAGGAATAGCAGATCATTGCATACAGGAAAATCGCTCAATTTCAAATTTAATAAAACTAAAATTGTGAAACTTATAACAAGAAATTACTTTTTTATTTCCCGTAAAATAAATAAATCATGTTATTTTTTTAAAAAATACCCAATATTGTAGTTTTAAAACACCAATGAATCATTGCGGTTTATACCTAACGGGTTAGATTGTAAAAATGCTGTAGTCTATTTTAGAAAGGTGTAGAGTAATAAAAGTTCATTAGTTATACAAAGGGACTACAGAGTGATCCAACGAATATTTGAGCCACTTGCATAATTTGGCATTGATTTCATTGCAATTTCTTTTTCCTTTCATCAAGTGCAGGTAGTACCACCCAGGTTTAGGTCAATTTATGGGTTTTGTCTATTGTTATCCATTCAAAAACACTGGAAATAGTGTGACAAAGGCGTGCATTATGCACATAGTATTAGGTACACTTATTTTTTATTAAACATTATAAAAAAAATACAAAACACAAAAAATACATTACACAAAAATTTAATTATAAAAAATCATAATATTCTTTGTCATCTGAGGAACTGTCATCTCCTCTTAACGTTATAATTAACGGGTCGACGGCCCGATCGTTCAGGTGGTCAAGATCCCACATTTTCTGATCTTCTTTAATGACATGATGGACTGCTTTTCGCCAGTTTTCTGGTGTCACTTCCTTAATGGCTTGATCAAACAGTAGCTTAACGTCTTTTATTTTGAATGTCATATTGTGTCTTGCTACAAATCTTTTCAATTGCGCCCATATAAGTTCTGTAGGATTTAGTTCGCAATAATATGGCGGTGTACGCAGCAGAGTTACAATATGTTTTTCAGCTATATCCTTCACGGTATATTGCATGAAACGATGTTTGTGTAAATTTACTATAGCTAATAGTTCCTTCTTCGTTCTATGAAGTTATCTACTACTTTATCTTAATACCCTTTAACCTAATTCTCTAAAATTTTTGGTTAGTTATCATAAATAATTTAATGCACAAAATTTACCGGCGCCTATGGCCGTCACCGAAATTCAGCCAAACTGGACGGAATTTCCCATTTTATTACTCTACGCCTTTCTGAGATAGACTTTATTTACAAGTTTTCCAATATAATTCATCTCATACCCGTATGTTGCGTTTCTTGTACTAAGATCTCGTTCAAGTAGAGCTTTAGGATCGAAGGTGTTTTTTAATTTTTTTTTAAATGTTCTTCCAGTTTCTTGTATTCTGCTAGACATGACCTGCATTGTAATTTATATCTACATCCAACTTTTACTTAAATTGTATACTTTATCTTAATTTATTAAACCGGAGAGGTTGTTGGATTTAAAAAAAATAAGTAAGTTTTTATTGAGATCTTTTAAGATTCTAAATCTACACAAGTACGCAAGTATAAATTCGAGTATAAACCTCAATAAATCCAGCTCGTTGGTGTTTAAATACAATGTCAAATTAATTAAACACCAGAAAACGCTTTGGGCTGTATAAACTTCTGTCTTTTGTAAATATACAAAATAAATTGGTATCTCGGTTGTAGTTACAAAAATTGTTTTAATTGGCTTATTTTTTTTTGTTCAGCTAAGCTCGAACGATGAAATCACCCGGAGGAGAGAGGCGGCTCTGCGCCAACATTCATTTTTCCAACTCAGAATATATTTACGAAGAGGACACGGGTTGGTTGCTATGGATAAAAATGGTAAGCTTGATAAACAATTACAAATAAGTAAGCAATTAAATTGCGCATAATTAAGGTACTGTTTGAGTTTGTTCATGTGATAGATATCATAAAAATGTGTATCTACCAGTGGAGGCTCGTGAATATTGAGTACGGAAGGGCGAAAAATTAAGTGCCTGCGATTATTTTTATTAATTTTTGAGGAAATGTCTAAAACAAACTTACAAATTTTGTTCAAAATTACTAGATTCATGCGTAATAAATAACATTTGATTCTCTTGACCCGAATTTTAGCTAATATTTATTAATGGACTTCTAAAAACTGTTTAAATTTGGACTCACAGATACACAGATATTGAGGAGTGTGAGAAAGTTATTTTCATTAAAAAAAATAGTTTAAATATTTTTAAGAACACAATGAAATTAAGTTTTCATTAGCTCATTTTTTTTCCGGTATTCTTTTGCATTAAAATAACTTTCTCTCAGACCACCTTTCGATTGATAAAAATAGAAATTCAATATCCTGCTTATTTTTTTTGTAATTTGGGTAAAAAAGCCGCTATTTTACATGGCAATTTTTTACGCAGTCTGATCAGTGTATTCACATAAATACAAATAGTCCTATTCACTAGTCGTATCTCCCACTTTACGTTGGTGCTTTGCCGAAAGCCGGTAAACCTTCGCAGATAAATTCAACGAGATGTTAGCCTATTTTAAGTTACCTAAAGGCCGAGACACAATTAAAATATAAGCATTAGGCGATAAGCACTAAGCAACAGAAATAAATTTTAACACTTACAATTCGTTCAATTCACAACACAATCAAGTTTTAAGCAATAAGCAACATGAATTAATTTTATATTATACAGGGTGATTCCTAAGTTGATACTTCTATTTTAGCTGTGTATGGAAGGTATTACAACATTTTGAAATACATTTTTTCAAAAAACTTCAAAATAAGGTACTTACATTAATTTATTACACTATGGATCAAATACGGTTCTACCTAACTTGCCCGTTGAATAACGCAAACGCCGCACTTTAAAGACACTCACTCTAAATTAGCACCATATTTTTTAGTTCATTGTTTTCAAATTTTACCATATTTCACGTGTCACCAATTCAAAATTAACTTGCTTCAGAAAAACACACAGCAGCGAATTGCCAAAACAAATAACAGACGACCGACTCGTAAAATGTATGCCTAACATACTAACAATACAAAAAAAAGGATAAAAACAATATAAAGTAAAGGGCTACGTTTTGATTACCAGGCCCGCACTTAGATTTTTTACTGCTGTAACTTGGTTATTTTTAGGTTTTTTGAAAAAATGTATTTGAAAATGTTGTTTATTTTAATGCCTTCTATACACAGCTAAAAAAGAAGTATCAACTTAGGAATCACCCTGTATATTTTTGTTCTATTACCTGTTTCTTATTGCATATTGCTTATTTTTAAATTGTGTCTCGGCCTTTACACAACAAAAATTTAAAATACATATTACGGAAAAATTTTATAGTCAATACAATCTAAGAATTTCCTGTAGGGTCAGGGATTCAGTGGTCATTTGGTATGTCGAGTTCATCGCCCACATTTTAAAATCCTGCAGCACATAGTTTTAGTGTTTTAATTGTTGGTTATTTGTAGTAGGAAAAAAGAAGCTGACAGCACAATTTTATTTTTGAAAAAATTCGTCATTCTCTTTCTAAATCTATACTAATACATCCTAAACAAAACAGGATCTCTAACCGTTTTCAAGCTCACCCATAATTTTTTGAATATAAAGTTATATAACAAAACCTTTGATACTATAATAGTTATTTATGTACCAAGGCAGTAAAGTGATTCTTTATCGGACGAGTCTGAAATTATGAGATGAGCGAGCGAGGCGAATAACAGGCGAGTCGATAAAGACACTTTACTGCTGTGGTGTATATAAAATTTTATCGCTAACCCTTCATCACCATTTTATGTAAGGCAGACCGCTCTAAGAAAATAGATGTTTTTTCCCCATGTTAAATTAATAGAAAAGACGAGCTGTAGACCTATTTTAGAATCGGGTCTGCGTAAAATATTTAATAGTTCTTGCCTTATATTTGGTCAAAATGTAAAGTAGAAGTTTCATACTACCTATTATTCCATCCCATATTCAAGCTCGAAAAGTTAAACTAACTTTAGAATTCGACGACAAAAAAACCCATTTTGACCTAAATTTTATACATCAGAAAATTTTGGCCGACCACGTGCGTATTCCAAAGCACCCCTCAAAAAATTTGAACTACTATGAGAAATGGCAGGGTAATACTTTATCTGCCGCATACGCGGTAGATAAAATACTTTACCTGCCGCAAATGCGGCAGATAACGTATTTTATTTTACAATAAAATAAAGTGTTCGTTTACAGCCGGCAATCACTCTGATAATGTACGGCTTTGCTGTCGGTTGGCAATAAAAATAGTTTATGATATTGCGCATGTCAAGCGGGGCTTATTCTGTCATGCTTGCGTGACATGGTAAACATTAAGATCAAACCATAGTTTATGATTATGAGCCTCACGAACAAATCGTGCGTTTCCACCGCATCGCACTTGTTGTACCTATATCTGTGTAGGACGATGGCAATAAAATTTCTTATTTTTTATACAAAATATTATAAAAAATTATTTGACGAGAATTAAGTAGAAATTTTGAAGATGATATTGGGACATCGTTTGCAATGGTAATCAAAAATAAGAAATTGACATAAATAGCCGCATATGTTCTGCATGGCGGATGATATAATGTAACTAAAATAATTGAAACTTTAAAATACATTTTTAATTTTTTTTTGGCAACAAATTAGTTATCATTCGCCAAACTGAAAGTTCTTGTGATTTCCTTAGTATAGTTTTTGTATTAAATTTTCAATTAGGCAAGCCTGGAAACGGTGCCGTGTTTCACGCTGGTAGGAAGGCTCTTAAGGCCTCTTTTATGCAGGCTTTTTGTCGTCTGTCGCGTTGCGATAAAAATCGCGGCGATTTCTACATCCATTGTTCTATATGTGCGATTTTATGCATCTGCCGTCATCGCTACCTAACAGAGGCCTTAGTATGGTTTCTCATTATCTTTTTGATTGAGTGTTTATCTGGGCATTAACCAAAGGAATTTGATAATAATATAAAGTTTTTTGTAGGGGCTAACCACGAAAGCGACAGTAAACACAGCTATAAATAACGACCTTAAAGATAACTTTCTAACTAAAATAGCAAGTTAAAAAAAATTACTACATGAAAAATCTTTCTTTCATAAATCAGAGAGTGGTCTATTTATTAGGTATTTTCGATTTTTTACTGCTATTAAGATAATTTTTTTCAGTGGCGGAGTAAGAAGGTATGACGTTGTTGGCAAAATGATGACCCCCCCCCTTATTAAATTTTGTACTGACTTCTAAAAAAAACAATACCGCCGTTTAAAAACTTCCTCTTATCAAAAGCGACACCACTATTTCGAAAAACTTTTAATAATTCTAAATGGCTTGGACTAAGAGCTACATTTTTTCCGTAAAATTCGATATATTCCAGTTTTGAAACTGTGAACACGCGTGCTGTACGTTTGTTTTTGTATCGGGAACTTGTACTATTAAAAGTAAATCCTTATCCTCGATATCATCAATACTCATTTTTGTTAACTTCATTCGGCGACAAGCTCCCGAGATACCCATAATCAAAACAACCTAAACTAAAAGCTATTTTCTATATCAATAGTAAAATTTAAAATAAAATAAATTACCTTCACGAATAAATAAATGTTATTATCTGTCTCAGTTAAAAAACGAATAATTTGTTCTTGCGTTAAAACTTCTTATTTTGATGCCCAACCAATGTTGGAAACTTCCTTATATCCACGTATTCCTTGACATTAAGAGTTGACTTTAACAGTGGCGTGCATTCAGTATAGGCAAAAAAGCATTGCCTACCCTGGGAACAATGAAACAAATACCGACCAGAATTATTTCATAGAGAGGACCGAAAAGTTAATCGTATATCACCAAACCCCAATACTATCCTTTAAGATCATTACCATGAACGCATTCGTTGCCGATTAATCGTAAATTGGATCGCTGTATAGGCATCCCGTATGACCGTCCGAAAAGCAGAGATCTCCCTTTATATTAGCTGCTTATGGAAAAGTAAAAGCACTGCTGTTATACGAGTGGAAGCGAGCGAGAGAGGCGGTGGGAAGTAAGCTAGAAAGACATGACTAGAAATACACATGACTCGAGACATGAGCCTTCGGCAGTCATCCGTCCGCGGTTATAAGTGCATTGGTGCCAATTTTCAAGTTTTGTCGTGGTTTCCCAAAAATACTAAGCGTTCTCGATATACCATGAAACATTGTTTACTATTTAGGTTAGTTAGGATTTAATTAGTAACGTAAAATAAGAAGTACTTTTATGAAGATTTAAGATAATTTTTTATTTTTAATATTAGTGTTTTGCGCCCTTTGTTTGCTTTTGCTATAAACATCGCGCGCCGGCATCGGTAGTCAAAAAAAAAATGGAAAAGTGAACATATATGTTCACATACACGTAATTTAAAAGGTAGTAGCGATGTGAACTATGTTGAAAATTAATAAAGAGTCAATAGTTTGAAAATGATATTTTTGCCTACCCTGCTTTGAACGGCTTTGCACGCCACTGGACTTTAAAATAGAATATATGAACCATAATGTGGACGATTTAACTACTTTCGAACTTTCCGCAAGATATACCAGTAAAATATTATCGGATGCTTTTTTTACGTTTTTTTTTAAACACCCTGTTTTAAATTATTCATATTGTCGTCTGGATTTTTCCGGTAGAAGATTCATTGTAAGTTTGATCTCATCTGATATTTCTGGTGGGGTACAGGATAAGTCATGTTCACTTTCGAGATTTTCCATTAATGTATTATTTTACCTTAAAAACCTCACAAAATTCAACACACAATATCCAAAACGTTAGTGGAAAATGTTTGTTGTCAAACATATTGGTCTCCATAGTTATATCTGGGACAGATTTTTACTACTATGTTTTTAAACATTAATTTGGAATAAATATTATAAAACAAAAATATCGTTTTAGTTTAATTAAGTTATTGTCAAGTAAAGCAAATATTGTTTCCAACTCTTGTGCGAAATTCTTTGGTCAGCTTAACATTTTTTTGCTCTCTAACAATAACGTAGTATTTCGCACCCCAGATACAAAAATAACTATATTTGATAGCACGCTTAGTTTTCTTCGCAACCGGGGCAGACTACTCCCGCTGACCCCTTCCTCATCATAAAATACCAAATTGCACACTGTTGTACCGGGTGATTCAATAGGAAAGGACGCCGGCTATATCTCGGAAACTACTCGGCATAGAAACTCGGGGAAAAAAAAATGATTACTAAACTGGTCATGAGAAAATCCTGGAAATGATTTTTAAGTTCCGCATTACGAGGGCGTAATTGAAAAGTAAATTATAAAAGTTTATATATCTCGGAAAATTCCACATTAAGGTGTATCTTTGATAACACAATTAAAAAGCTTGGACAATTATGCATCATTTTGGTCTTATACTCATTGGCGTACCGATTTTATTAAGAGGGGGGGGGGGGGGGAGCTGTTAAAAGTGTAATCAGTTAAATCGCTGTAACTTATAAACGACTTATCCGATTTTAGCAAACTAAAGACTGCTTGGAAGAGAAATGTATGCACTTTCACCAATCGTATTTAGTTGTCCATAATAGTTCTCAAAAAAATTGCTAGAGGGCGCAAAGCTAAATTAGCTCTACTATTTATTATTATTAACATTGATAATGAAAAATTTTGTTTTATAAAAATTGTTGGAAATGACCACCTTCACTTAATAGGCATGCTCCCTCCCATCTAATTTAATTTAATTATTTTAATTAAGAACGGTGTGTCTGAGGAGAAAAACGCAAGATTCCATTTTTATGCAGAATTGACCAGGCTAATCAGAAATAATATCCACATAAAAAAATATCAGTGGCGTCCCACTTTTGTTCTAAAAAATATATAATCGCTTCTTCATTAAAATTTATTCTATTGGCGATAACGCTGAAACGAACGAAGATATCGAGCTGCAGTTTTAATATTTTTTCTAGCAAATTTAATCTACTTTTCGATTAGGATATTATAATTATACCGTATAATTTATTTTTTCGGAGTAAAATCAAAAATGTGTTATTATTACAAATTGCGCCCTGTAGCATTTTTTTTTGAGAAATATTATGGACAACTAAATACGATTGGTGAAAGTGCATACATTTCTCTTCCAAACAGTGTTTAGTTTGCTACAATCGGATAAGTCGTTTATAAGTTACAGCGATTTAACTGATTACACTTTCAACAGCTTCCCCCCCCCCCTCTTATTAAAATCGGTACGCCAATGAGCATGATACCAAAATGATGCATAATTGTCCAAGCTTTTTAATGGTGTTATCAAAGATATACCTTAATGTGGAATTTTCCTAAATATGTAAACTTTTATAATTTACTTTTCAATTACGCCCTCGTGCGGCAAAATGCGGAACTTAAAAATCATTTCTAGGATTTTCTCATGGCCAGTTTAGTTATCATTTTTTTTTCCCGAGTTTCTATGCCCAGTAGTTTCCGAGATATAGCCAGGGTCCTTTCTTATTGAATCACCCAGAATATTTAAACATTTTCCCTACTTCTCAAATTTAAAATAAATGCATGATTGTTTACAATATTTTTAAATTCTCTCTCTCTGATCAAAAAAAAACATCCATTTTATTAATTTGTTTGTTTAATTATAGTTTACTTAATATTTATAGTAAACACATTATCAGCTAAGGTTGTGAGAACTTAAACTTTCGAGAAATGTTATGATATTGTCACGTGGGGAAGAATTAAAGGCGACAAGTCTCCATAACACCTACTTTATTATATAATACAAAACGACAGTTGAACGGTTACATAAAATTAAGTTTTACTTACAACATTATTAACTAGGGACGAGCTCTCTAGGGCAAAGGGCTGATAACCGGAACAGGACTCTGCGCTGCTACTGACCCAATATTAGTTATCTGGACCGAGTCGTATCTGCCCAAATGATCGGCTTGAATGGTCTTGACCAAACTGGCCGAGACCTGAATGGTCCTAACCCGAATGGTCTCTTTTGCATAGTACCGGCCTGCTATTTATACTAATCAGTATTAATAAACTAACCCAGTTATTGATTGGTAACAAAATGCAAGCTCGGCAATATGCTTAGATAGCATTCTTGTAGTGTGCTTGTTTTAATAACAAATAATTGGGTCAGTAGGTATATTTAATATTAACTTTAAATAATAAGAAAAAGGGAATTTTGTATAAAATAGAATATTCATATATGTCTATTTATGACATATTCCCCGGGCCAAAAAAAGCTAGCCCCTAGCTTTAAATCTTAAAACTAAATAGGCTTATACAAATATATATACTTTATAATACAAAAAAAATATACGCTTTATAATACAAAACAAAATATACACTTTATAATACAAAAAAAATATACACTTTATAATACAAAAAAAATATACACTGCTGGCTTTCTTTTATGAAAAAAGTCTTATTGCCACGATAGAGTTCCAACACGCTACCAGGTTCTTCGAGCGCACACCTAACACAGTTTTGTCTTTCACACTCCCGCACACGGTTTCCGGTAATTCGTCCTTCGATTTCTCATGCAGGTTGTTGAAGGAGAATGCGATGCTGAGTATAACCACATAACAGTTCATTGTTTCCATGATACAGTTGGCTGTTTCTTGCGAAGGGGTGGTTCCATGCTCAGGGGATTGTTGACTTAATCACCCCTGTGTTTTAATAATACCAGCACCAAGAAGATTGATATCGGTGGCTGGTTGGTGTAGCTATGGATCTCCCTCTTCTTATGAGTTCGGCCACCGAACTCTTGGATTGGACCCAACTTGTACTGGTTGACTGCAGGGTTAAGCATTAGTACCATCAACGTACCGTACCGTGTGAGGCTTGGTGGGAGCATGTTTGGCATAACATGCTGGCTGCCAATCTGTGGGTGTTTTCCTTGCTCTGGGCTGGAAGGTGGAAGCATGTGGACTCCATTGGTTACATGAAATAAAGAGAATGACCAGCAGTATATTCATAGTATATAATATAATAAATAATATTACACAAAAATTTTAATTTAAGACAGATTTTAACCTAATTAAGTTTCAGAAATGAAAGAAATTTTATACCAAACGATTTTCACACCTCCTTTTCGATTATCTAACAGATTTGATACATGACCCAGGTCCCCATAAAATTAGTGCTGATGATGACACTCCAATAGTGTCGAAACATGTCCCCAAAAACAAGTTATTAAATATATAGTGGTGTGCGACAGACTTTCATTTAATTTAACAAGTGTTTAAAAAGTATCTACTGTTCTCCCAGATTAAAAAAATGTGTTTTACTTTGTTTTAACTTTCACCCTGTTATTACAATCTCCTTAGATTTCTTTTACTTTGCTGTACAATTATTAAAGACAATCTCTTTTTTGTGACTTGTTAATTCTACTCTTTACACTTTATAATCTCTTTTATATTTCTTTTTTCGCTAACAATGGCAAATCCCTATTTTGCCTCGACGAACATTCAACTCAGTAATAAACTCTTTTTTTATGTCTCTCACATACTACCTCATATAGTATAATACCTCTGATACATTTTATAGGCGAACATTCAGCTTTTTTAACACATAGCCATCTTCCATGTTCCCCTACTTATTCAAAATATAATTCTTATGGTTAGGCAAGCATTCAACTTTTACGCATTTGAAAGTCATCTTCCATGCTCCCCTACTCATTTATTTTTAAAATATAATTCTTATGTTTAGGCAAGCATTCAACTTTTAAGCAAGTCATCTTCCATGCTCCCCTACACTGAAATTATTTGAGTAGTAGAATTACTGCTACATAAGTCACGCTTGACTCGTAGGAACCAAATCAAAATTCCAAAACAACTACTCCTCTGGCTATATGCCTCGTCAGGTATTGGATAATATGGAATTTTACTTGTCCTCTCGCCCTGTATAATAATTTTATAGTTCAACAAGATTATGGACTAATCGAAATCCTTTATACGTATCGTATATATAAAACAACTAAGTTTAACCTGGGTGAAAGTTTTTTAAAATTTATTCATCCTTATAGCTTGTTATTATAAATTGATTTTGATTTTAACGTTTTAAATGTATATGAAATATTTATTCTTACATATTATAACTTTTTTATTTTTCAAATTTCTTTAGAGAACAGGAGATGTATTATCCGGTATTTGTAATCCGGTAATTTACTTATTATTATACATTTTTAAGATTAATCGGTCATGTTTTTAAAAAATATTATGTTTATATTATTAGATACAATAACAAATTATTTATTTAATATTTGATATATTTCTATACCAAGTGACCACAAAAGTTACAAATTTATATTAAGATAATTTATATTTTTATAATAAGATGGTGGCCATTTGGTTTTAACCAGTGCCATAAAACACACATACACACCATGTATCACATCATATCCCACATGCACACACGCACACACATTTAAATTACTTGCTATTTTCCTGGAAACCTGGATAAAAAAATAATAAAGTTATAAGTGTCTAATTGCTTTGCACCACAGTCGCGTGATTTTGCCATTCTGTGGTGTGCTATAGTAGTTGTAGCGGGTACTTTTTTGACTGCCCTTAGTATCATTGCACCCTCAGTGCTAGCGAAATTCCTTAGCGGAATTGTTTGTTGTAATTGCTATATTTTTGAATTTGAAAACATACATTATTTGATTAATATTCTCAATTGGTACAAAATAATATAGTACACTATATTGGTGTAGTGTTTCAAAAAATTAAATTACTAAGAATTGACTCTTTAATATAGATATTAATTTAAGATAAAATCATATAACTTTGTAAGTAATAGATATTAGGATGAGATAGAATGTATTTTATGATAATAAAGATTTTTGAAATTAAGAAAAAAACGTCCGGTAATTTTTAGCTTGTAAATAAAATATACTCAATGTCAAGTTAAATTGCTTTCGTAGTGCAACCTAAAAAAATAAACGTAAATAAATAATTGTTTAATTATTTGCTGACTAAGCCAGCAACATTAACATTAAACTTGGTTTTGTTATATCGGCAATTTGTCGAGGACGCGATATATTAAATTTCATCGTCGCCAAATAATTCCAAAAATTTATTTTTTAAATAGATTTCACGATTTTCGAAAGACCTTTTTTCCTCTGCATTTGGAGTTACTGGCAGACTTGTTTCCTTGTGACTTTGTACGGTTTCCCCCGTGATTATTAAATTTAATTTTTCGCACCTTTTTTGTTCTCTTTGCGCCATAAAAATTTAAACAGTAATGCTAATATACGGAATTCCAAAATATTTGTGTCCTTTTTGAATGGTTATTTTTGGGAAATAGTCGGTATAGTTATTCTCGCCAGCGTGAACGGGCACAAGAATAAGAAACTAACTTGTACTGTTAACAACAATTCTAAAGCCCCGCCAGCGTGAACGGGCACAGGGTAGAATTATTATCATCCGTACTGGTTACAGTAATCCTAGCTCGCCAGCGCTAACTGGCACAAGACGGGATTATTTGTATTTTTGGTCTGGATAACCCTAATCTCGCCAGCGTTAACGGGCACAAGACGGGGTTATGTCAGAACTCTCAGGGGCTAGAAAATATTGTTAAAGAAAATATATACAAATTAACGAAAATATATCTATTATAATAATCCTAACCTCGCCAGCGTTAACGGGCACAAGGCGGAATTATTAGTAATTTTCGGTTTATATAACGCTAGCCCGCCAGCGCGAACTGGCACAGGATAGAATTATAGTCAACCTCTCGGACACAAAAAAAAATACTATTATTATAAAAAATAAAATAATGTCATTATATAGAAAAAATTAGAAATATAGGCACTATGAAGGTAAAAGCTCAAAAAAAAATGAAATAATATTAAAACACTTGGTAAGTTAGGAAGAACTTACCAACGAGAACAAACACGGCGCCTCCACCAAATGTCACGTGGGGAAGAATTAAAGGCGACAAGTCTCCATAACACCTACTTTATTATATAATACAAAACGACAGTTGAACGGTTACATAAAATTAAGTTTTACTTACAACATTATTAACTAGGGACGAGCTCTCTAGGGCAAAGGGCTGATAACCGGAACAGGACTCTGCGCTGCTACTGACCCAATATTAGTTATCTGGACCGAGTCGTATCTGCCCAAATGATCGGCTTGAATGGTCTTGACCAAACTGGCCGAGACCTGAATGGTCCTAACCCGAATGGTCTCTTTTGCATAGTACCGGCCTGCTATTTATACTAATCAGTATTAATAAACTAACCCAGTTATTGATTGGTAACAAAATGCAAGCTCGGCAATATGCTTAGATAGCATTCTTGTAGTGTGCTTGTTTTAATAACAAATAATTGGGTCAGTAGGTATATTTAATATTAACTTTAAATAATAAGAAAAAGGGAATTTTGTATAAAATAGAATATTCATATATGTCTATTTATGACAATATAAACGAAAAATTTAAGTTATGCTCATCGTCTGATATCATACGCGCTTCGGACCGGTTTGAGCTCGCTAAGTATCATATTATTATATTCTGTTTGTTGTATCATGCATGAAACCATTCTACTTTTCTATAAATAAAATATCCGATACAATTTTGCTATGAAAGAGAAAAGCCAAGGCTCAACTCAAATCTAACACTTACTTTATAAATCTGATCAAAAAAGGAAATTTTATGCCAGAAAGCCAATACTACCAATACGAGCAAATCCTTTTTTGAAATAGGAAATATATATATTAAGTTAAAATATTATATTACATAGGAAATACTTTTGTATTTCTTTTAAAATGAACATTAAATCATATCAATTTTAAATCAGTTTTTTATAAAATTACATCGTTGACTCACCCGGTACCTAAATCAGGTCTCTTAGAGAAAATGTAGAGCATCTACGAGGTACATTGAAGTTAATATTCTAAGATTTAGGTGGTTGTTTAATTAATATAAAAGATTATTTTGTTTTAGATTGTTTTACTAGATTATGGAAAAAGAATCAAACAGACCAAAAAGCTGCAAAGTCCTTTACCCTATATTCTGTTTTTATTTTTTCAGGGCTGAGTGATCCCTATGTAAAGTTTAAGGTTGGAGGGAGGCTAATATATAAGTCAAGAACAATTTACAGGGATTTGAACCCAGTTTGGGATGAAAGCTTCACCGTGCCTATTGAGGATCCTTTTCTACCAATTTCAATTAAGGTTTTTGATTATGACTGGGGTTTACAGGTAAGTGTTTGTGTTATACTGAAAATTGTAAAGTTAATAAATTAGTATAATTCACTAGTCAACAAAGAATCCTTTACAAAGCTTTTTAGAAACGGCTTTCGGCTAATTTTTCTGAATTTTTAGTGTTTTGTAGATCTTGACGTTCTGGTTAAAAGTGTTCCTATCCGTAATCTAGTTTTTTAGTTATGGCTTTTAAAGTTACTTTGAGATTTTCTGCATTGCCTGTTTCTTAACAACCATCAACTTTTCTATTTTTCTTTATTGGTGGAAAAGTAGCCCTTAAGTTTTTATTCACTTATATAGAAATAAAATAAGTACAGGATGTTGAATAATTTATAGGCGGATTATATAAATAAATAATAATATTGAAAAAGTATGAAAAAAAACAAAAAAAAAATTTGAATTTCGAAAACAAACAGCTAGATGGTGTTAATATTTTAATGTCATGTACCAGTACCAGGCTATAGAAGAAAATAAATAGGCATAAGTTGATGTAGAGTATATTGCATGGTAGTTTATTTCTTATAAAAAAGTTAAAATTCACCCGACAACGTTATCAACGACTTCAATTTCTATGTTATATTTGATGATTTATAAAAATCACAGAAATAATCGGCTACAGGCTAGTTTCTTGCAAGAGATTTCAAAATTGAGATAAAATATATCGAAAAAGTGTTAATTACTTTTATATGGAGTAGTGCATGAGGTTCTTAATAGAATGTCTTTCAAATAATGATAAGAAAGAGCTGTGGCTTTTAATTTTCGTTAAAAACTTATTGAAAAGGTTAAAGCTTCATGTTTTTAGCTGGTAGGTCAAAGTTTGCTTGGGATGTAACGAAGGGTATGCACTCATAGCTTATTGCACTTGAAGTAATTTATGCACTTTTAAGATTTGTACGGACAACTTAAAAAATTGAAAGTAAACTGAACCATAATTTATGTAAAGTCTTTTAGGTGATATAAACGTAATTAATTTAGTCTACTTGTCGCCATAATTGATTTGCTCATAAATTGGATGCTGTTTAGTCATTCAAAATTTAAAGGTAGGTTTCTTATACACTTTTTAAAATTTCGCGATTTTTTCAAACCCAAACGAACAATAGATATGGTATATTCAGATGCAATGCAATTGGTGTTAAAATAACATTTATCAAGAGGGGTTATTTATTTATCTTTAAATACTCTACGGAATACAACGTTCCATTTGGTACATCTATTATGTTGAATGATAGAAGAGTTTTGGACTTAAATAATCTTTATTTGTTTTGAATCACAACGTTTCAACTGATAAGTATATACAGTTGTTTTCAGGTGAATACTAAATAAGTATAGTAATTACAGCTCTATTTATACTAGTTAGATGCACTAGAGCATAACTGAGATGGGTGCAGTCATGCGTTTAGTTCATGTGCGGTATTTTAAGTTTACATCTACTTAACAAAAGTTTCCACATATTTCTTATATGGAATGATGGCTTACTAAAACAATCTGGGTTCTGGTGTATGTAGCAGCCTCCTTGACCTTTCTCCAGTAATAATTTATGTCAATTTAACAAGTAATGAAATCTTATTTTTTTCTCTAACCATTTAACAAAAAATGTTGCTAATGATTGCAGACAACAAGCTTTACAAACAGCTAAAATCGCAATTGATTACGTTCTGCGCGGCAAGTCGAAGTATATTATTATCTGGTTTGTTACATACTAAATACATTTAAAAACTATGTTGTCTATAGTATGACAGTAAATGCTCCACCTATTCAGTATCATTTCAATTTTTTTATTTTAATAATAGATAGAGATGACCGTATTGGCATGCATAAATCTTAAAATAAAAGAAAGGTTTAAAGATGGACCTGACAGTATGTATTAAAAATAAAAGATTTAAGTATAGCCATATACTAATTATAGTGTTCTCGGGTGATGTATAGGAAATAACGAAATATAGGAAGACGACACACACTTACCAGCCAATTTTGTAAATAAAATCTAATTTTTAATATGAAAGAATTAAAGGGACAAGTTTTCAAATAGTATTGTTTTTTACAAGTTATTATGAAGATATTTTAATAAATCTCATGATACCTAAAAACTTATCTCTGATTGATAATGCCCCAATACTTTTATATTATAAGTATAGATGTTTCGCCCCATTTCTCTATACCCTTCAAATCCCCATTAATTTTTCAGGATGACTTTATGGGTTCAGCAATATTAGATTTAACAACGTTAGATTTAGGACGAAACAACGAATTAGCTTTACCGCTGCAGGATCCCTCGAGACTGGAGACTAGCCTTGGAGAAATTTACATTTCCGCTACACTTTATCCCAAAACTCAGGAGGATAAGGAACATGTAAGTATCTTAGGTGTATGTTTTATTAAAACAAACGTACCTTGTTAAATCTAGGGACACATATTACTCTAAGAGCGTTTTTACACGGCACCATATATCGCGCGCGATAAATGGTCGCAATATTGCTTTACACCAAATTATGTGTTCTCTAATATTGCTTGTGTGTGAAAATGGCTCATTAGAAAACACATAATTTGGTGTAAAAGCAATATTGCGACCATTTGTCGCGCGCGATATATGGTGCCGTGTGAAAACGCTCTTAAGGTCCACTTAAACCAATGCTGAGCGGGAACGATTGCGGAACTTATTTCCAATAACGGATTTGTAAAGTTACTGAAAAATGAGGTGTGCGATATATGGTTGTATAATGTCGATAATAAACGCAAGAGTTTTACGCCTGATGTCCAATTTTAAGGAATTACAAGGTGTTTGTAACAACTATTGTTACTGAACATAATTAAGCTTTTCATAAGGTATAATAATCACTCGCAAAGTTTGCACGATACAACGCACAGTGAGATCTAGCTACCAATAAGTTAAAATAAAGCAAGGTTTTCCAAAAAAATCGGTATTTCTTAAAATATAGCAGATATCAAAAATTTGACAAATTACTTTCTTTGTTATGAACCAGTGATTCAATTGACGTAGAGTGATAAAATTTAAACATATTGTGAAAGTTACACGCCATTAAAATTGGAGCAAAAATCATCGTCTTCTTTAACACCCTGTATATAAAATTTTCTGATAGCTAAAGAAAATCCAACATCGACAATTGTTTCTCAAGGGATGAACCCATCAACCATTCAAAACCGTAGGTCGATATCATATCTGGTTCAGAAAATATTAACTGTTAAATTTATGCAAATTTTTCTTGCTCGAAAGCAATTGTCCAGCAGTTTAGCTAAAAAAACAAACTTGCTGCTTCCTAATTATAAAATGTTGTGAAAATGTTCTTTGCAGCTATTTCGTCTTCATTACACTCTCTGAAAGTTATAATTTTGTTTTCGCCAAACTTAAATTAAAAAAAAAACTTTTAAATTTCATTCTTTAAATCTGATGATTTTTTAAAAATGTTTCTAAATTAATTGATATTAAGTATATTTAGTCCTAATAAAACATACAAAAAGAAAAATATTTAGTTTTGATCTTTTATAAGCTTGACCTGTATTCTCAGGCGCATATAATAAGGAAAATATTTTTTATTATACAGAATAAGCAAAAACAAAAATTACGTCATGATGATAATTTTTTTTAGATTGCACGCTTACTTGGGTAACCTTTATGGTTACGTACATACATCAAAACTTTTATAGAAATAGGTTTGGTAAAATAAGATAAGAAGAAAATCAGTTTTGAACCACAGGTTATAAAAATTCGAAAATTTTTAAAAATCCCCATAATCCCGCTTTGACTACACCCTTGAACTAGTTAATGTGACATATAAATGCAATTAGGAAAAAGGTTTGTTTATGCATTGAATGAGATAAACATCTACAGAGCTCCAATTGAAAATAAGAAAAATAAAGTGCTTTAAAGTTTGATATTTAAAACTTTGTATAATTTATATCAATCAAACTTGGTTAACGAAACTGTTAGACCTTATTTAAAAGCACTTTGTTTAACGTCCTTAATATGGCAGTATTTTTATAATTTTTAAAACCATTGATTCAGAATTGATTTTTTCATCACATCACTGAACCGATTTAAATATCATTTTGGTGTATGTATATAAAAGTACATACCTAAAAGGCACCAAATTGAGCAAAAAAAAATGATATGCAATCTAAAAAACATATTATCATTACGATACGGTTTTTTGGGTTACCTTATAAAATAAAAAATATTTTTTTGAATCTCATAGTCTCTCTGCAAAATATCAAACTACTAACTTTATGAATACATATAGGGAAGAGTAAAAATGCACCATCGTCTACCCACCTCTTCCAAGTCGGTAACCCGGTCGGATGAGTGTCGTAAAGTGCGGGAGAATGTAAAATCCTTTTTACGATAAATTGTTCTGATTTAATGACTGTAATAGAATGGGTGCGAAAATACCCGTCAATCCCTAGTATTTATTTTCGTGGATGGATTATAATGTAAGGTATAAATTTTAAATGTACCTATTACTTTGCAAGATTGAATGTCAGTCTTTATGTCTATTATATTCTATTTATTTTTTGTGGCATCAATTATTATCAATTTTAAAATTAAAAAGAGGAAGAAGAATAAATAATATAATATTATGTTTCTTTTTCAGTACTTCCAAAAAAATAGTAGAATACAAGATGTAAACAAAAGACTTAAATCGCAAATATGGAGTTCAGTAGTTACGATAGTTTTGATAGAAGGCAAAAACCTTCTCGCCTGTGATCCAGAAACGGGAACTTCCGACCCTTATGTTAAGTTTAGGTAAGTAAGAACAGTTTAAGTAAAGTAATGGGGGAGAGTTGGTTGTACACTGTGTTCTGAATAAAGTGAAAAAATACATAAGTTATGTACCGCCAAAACTCTTTAAGTATTGCTTCCAAAGCTCTATTTTGACTAGGTTAAGCCCTGATGATGGCCTTGAATAAATAAGGCCGAGAGCGCTTGGCCTCAATATTAATAAACAAATACACTGAAATACAATGTTTTCACTTTATTCACTAAGTTTAGTGCCTTCTTGTAGTAAAAACCAAGACTTTTTCACATCAAAATTGGATTAAAACAGTAAACTTTCATTAAACTTTCTTATATAATGCATCTCCTTCTTCTTCATTCAATTTTGTTGCCAAATATTTTTATTAAAGCGAAAGAAAATTATGGACGACAGTCTATATTTCTTAATAAATCAGTACTTGATCCAAGGATAACGTTTATTTTTATTAATGACTTTGTTTCTTGGCATTCTGACCAAAAAGGCTTTATAACCCGAGCATTCCAGGGAGGTATTTAGAGACAATTTGGTTTAAATGTTTTGTCTATATATAGTAATTATTCTTTCTTCTATTAAATAATCTTATTTTTGATCCCCACTGCGTCCATTAATTAAGTAAAAACGTCCTTGAATTTCAAACGCCCATAATTTCATCCAAATTCGATAATAGCAGTCCATTTTTAGTTTATTTGGTGGGCTATATCTTGGACTAATCAGTATTAAATATTTGATTTTAGAGTGCGTTTTTTTTGTTTTTGCAAATGTTTTTTTTTCTACTTTTTTTTTTGATATTCCTAACTGGTTCTTTATTAAAAATAAAACATTTTTTATATTTGTAAAAAAAATATAAATATTGGTGTCAATACAAAATTTTAACATAAGACGTATGTATGACTCTAACACGCGTTTCTTGGCTTCGGATTTTCATAATTAAAAATTAAGTAAATATCGCTCACTACGCCAAAATTGATGATTTTTTCAGAAATCATGTATTTTAGGAGCGAGATCTAAGAGCAGTTTTTGGTTTAAATGCTTAGGCTTTGAAATACTCCTTCTTAAGTGCCGTTTTGTATATTTATAATAAAGCATTCTCGTTTCTTCCCGCACTATTTTTTTTATTATAAATTATCACACTTCTTCCATAGAAAATGTCAATTAAAATTTTTACTTTAATTTTTCTCTTTAAAAAAAAAAAAAAATATAAATTTGTCAACAAATACAAATTATCTTATAATATTTTACATCAGAATACAGTAAACAACCCAAGCAATTATAGGTCTCTAACATTTTTTGGAAATATATCTTTACAATTAGCAAAATTTTTCAAACCTTTTAATATTTCACTTGGATTTAAGACCGTTAACACTGTAAAACAACATTTAGTTAAAATAAAAGATAAAGTTAATCCACTATCTAAGTCTGGCGTTTATTCCTTGAATTGTGCTGACTGCCCTGCTGTATATATAGGTCAATCAGGTAGAAAAATTTCCACTAGGGTCCATGAACATCTTAGTTTAGTTAGTAAATACCAGAATACGGATATATCTAACACGAAGTCAGCTTTTGCAAATCATTTGTTGGATTCGGGACATCAATTTTCAACATCTGAAAACGTAAACATACTGCATGAATGTGATAAGAGCAAAAAGTTAGATTTACTAGAGAAACTTGAAATTACTAAGGCAAAAAAGAGCCCAGTCCTTAATTGCGTTAATAAAGTTTTCAACTTTGAACCTTACCTTTTTTTTAATAACTTAAATTAAATGATTGGATATTTTATAACCTGTTCTGGTTCTCTCGCCTAAATTGGTTTGGTAGATTGACAACAATATTGGGCGGGGGGGACTTCTTCGTTTATATATTTTGGCTTTTTCTACGCTTGGCCTTAGCTCGATTAGTCGTATTCTCCTGTATGGTTGCTTCACTCTCCCTCCTACCCGCTTTTATAACTGTCGTTTTTTGTGTTAGTTTTAAGATTAATCGTAACCTGTTTGTTTTGACATGGTACTCGTCTTGTTTTTAATGTGTTATTTCTTTTATTGGTTTTAATGAAGGAAGGCTGTTAAATAGTATAAAAATGTAATGTGGGTCACATCTCTATACAATTTTAGGTCTGATGATGCTCCTTAAAGAGCGAAACATGTCACCTTAGTTGATTTTATTACATGATTGAGACCATGACTTTGTGATTTTTGTCTTCCTATTTATGTTGTTACTTTGGTCTCTTTGAGAAAATGGACGATTTCTTCGACTACTTATTCATATCGTAAGACTAATATTTTATTAACTACGTAATCTAGCTTAAGTGACCATAACTCTTCCCTACAGCTTTATGGTTCTTACTGTTAACCCGTTACTACCTGTTATCCCCATGACCTAATAACTTGACTGTTCCCAAATTGTGCTGATTTTTTACCTGGATTAATTAATACAAATTTAGGTACGATTACTTAATAACGAATTGTTGAGCGGACATAAAGTGTTACTTTATTGTGCAAGTATAATAAATAGTAATTTACGTTACAAGTCCGGATAATACTGTTTTTTTGGGCGAGTCCTGGAATTCTGCGGGTTCAAAAAAACTGTTTTCGGACGTGTTGCGTACACTATTTTTTCGGCAACCGTGTAGAATAACAAATCAATAACACACATTTCTTTTTTATATATCTTTTTAGAACAAAATTTTGAATATTTTAATTCTTATTTGTATTAAATATTGAAATTGGAACAGAAGATAGGTACTAACAGAAACATTCTAATTCTTATTTATATTAAAATTCGAGCAATTTTTTGTTGATTTGCTCGCTGCTGAAGACTTCTGATTTCTTTGCTTTATAACCAACATTCTTCCTTTTAAGAAATGCGATTACCTTTGGGAAAGTGGCTATGTTTACATTTTTCTTCACTAAAATGGTACTTTTCAATATAGAGTACATGCTCCACAGGGTAGAGGATTGGACAGTTTTAGATTTTTGCGCCAAGTAAGCTAAAATTCCATCCTCTGTAATAGTTTTGCATTTCTTCATATCCATCCATCTCGTGAACAAATCATAAACGTTTTCGTACCTGGACTTTGATATTTCAGGCAATAATTGTGCTGTAGCAGCAGCTGCTGCATTGGAAATTTCGTAAGGCACATTTTCAAACTCACTATCGCTGTTGCTTTCCATAGTTTATTGCGACAATTTCGACCAAAAACCATGCAAACTTTCTAACAACGAAGCTTTCTAATTTCATTTCATATAGCTGTCAGTCGTTATTTCGTTGCTATGGTAATGTTCAACTGGATTTATCAAAATCATACCTAAATATTGAAATTCGAACAGAAGATAGGTACTAACAGAAACATTCTAATTGTTATTTATATTAATATTTATATTAAAATTCGAGCAATTGCTAATATTGAAAGGATTTAATTTCTTTGCAATGTATGGTATATTTAAATGCCTTTTGTGGTCAGTCGTTATTTCGTTGCTATGGTAATGTTTAACTGCATTATTTATCAAAATCATACCTATCAAGATTTTCATATTCACAATGACAACAACGATGTTATTCTTCCCGGCCTAGTCAGGAAAGTACGTATTTCCCGGACTAGGCCGGAGAAATGCTACTTTCACAAAGAAAAAGCGTTCGGGAAGTGAGTACTTACCGGACGGTTGCCGAAAAAGTTATTTTCCTATAATTCCTAATATTAAAATTAAAATAATTTTATTAAATTACTGAAAACATTTCTATTCATTTGAGCCAGCTATAAAATATGTATTAATATAATTAATTATCATTTTTTATTAATGGTAATTACACAAGAAGGACAACTAGAAATAGTTAAGCTCAAAAGTTCGTTAGCTTTTTTAATTGCAGAGTCAATTAATGTGAAAATCTTGCCACTGGAACCATTTCCTACAAATTTTTTGGCAACGGCATTTTTATTGGTGAATTTATGGAATGCTTCGTCACATTAATTTTGTGTAACGTTCCGGAAAATTTTGAGCTGTATTTTTCATATAAACCATTTCGTCGACGTCGCGTCGTGCTCCATGGAAATTACCGGGTTACCGACGGACGGGAAATGCGCTTTTATATACACAGGAACCTTATCATCGCGCTCCACGAAAGTCCTGCTCACTAATTACCAAATCGCGGTATTTTTCTATAGTCTATTTCAGAAATGTGTAGAGTAATGAAACTCATTGGGTAAGCAAAGGGACTACAGAGTGACCCAACGAATAATTAAACCACTCTTATAAATTGGCATTGATTTCATTGCAAAATTCTTTATTTTCATCAAGTGCAGGTAGTACCACCCGGGTCTGGATCAATTTATGGGTTTTGCCTATTGTTATACAAACACGGAAAATAGTGTGAAAAAGGCGGCCTTATGTACATAGTATAAGGTACACTTATTTTTTATTAAACATTATAAGAAAAATACAAACTAAAAAAAATACATTATACAGAAATTAAATTTAAAAAAAATCGTAATATTCTTCATCATCTTATAACTGTCATCTCCTCTTAACTTTATAATAAACGGGTCGACGGTCCGATCGATCAGGTGGTCAAGATCCCACATTTTCTCTTCTTCTTTAATAACATGATGGATTGCTTTTCGCCAGTTCTCTGGTGTCACTTCCTTAATGGCTTGATCAAACAGTAGCTTAACGTCTTTTATTTTGAATGTCGTGTTGTGTCTTGCTACAAATCCTTTCACTTGCGCCCATGTAGGTTCCATAGGATTTAGTTTGCAAGGATATGGCGGCGTGCGCAGCACAGTTAGACTATGTTTTTCAGCTATATCCTCCACGGAATATTTCATAAAACGATGTTTGTGTTAATTTGCTATAGTTAATAATTTCTTCTTTATCAAATTATCTTTTTTTTTGTTTAGTTAGTTATGATAAATAATTTAATCCACATAATTTATCTACGCCTATGGCCGCAACCGAAATTGAGCCGAACTGGACGGAATTTCTCATTTTATTACTCTACACTTTTCTGAAATAGACTATAGTAGTAGTGAACGTAATTAGGGTAATCGAACATTTTTTTCCAAAATAACATTATTTAATATGAATGAATAAATAAATATCAAGCCCATACACAGAACGATTTTATTAAAATTTACTAATTGCTGCTTCCATTTTTTTCTTTATTAGGTACACCTTTTTTGTTAAGATTGCGTAAAAATATAGATAATCATCCGAAATTACTATCTGAAGACGCCACTGGAGGACCATTGGTTGGATTGATTTTCGAGTCAAGAGATCAGTCGTAAATAAAATTTAAACAAGAAAAACATTATTTTGAAGGCCGGAAAGTGGACGTAAAATAATAGGAAACAGAATGACAAATGAAAGGGCAAAATACTCTTGTTTTATTTCACGATTATTCGTTTCGTATTGTATCCACGTTTAGATAACTTCGTTTGAAGGAGCCGAAAATCCAGTTTATGTACCGGTAAATCAGAACAACATTAGATAAAATACACAAATTGTTGTTTATGTTTTGAATTTGGCAGTGATTTGTTACGATACGTTTTATTGATTATGGATTGGCCATGAGCTTTCTACAGTTCTTATGTATTGTATATTAGCGGCGGCTATGGAGAGGAAGTAGGAACCAGGGCCCGCTCTAGGGGGGAAAAACCTGGGCCCCTGCCCAGGGCGACAAGTTGGAAGAGCGGCATGATAATTCTAAATAACATCATAAATCCCCGTTTTGCCTACTTTTATTCCTACGTATATTTGAAGTTTGAAACATTCCAATTCTCAGTTAACAACATTAATTTCCTTTGTTTTGCTGTTTTATTTTTTAAACAGTGACTATTTCAACCGATCCCTTTTCTTTTTAATATTATTAAAATATCAAGCAATTCCGCGACAAAGCATGCCGAACAACGCCGACACCGGTGCTTTTTTTGGTCATGACGACGTCGCAGCAAAGGGCTTAATTTCTTTAAACATATGTTTATAATGTGCAATTAGATCGCTTAAAAATTTTAATGTTTTTTTGTTAATTTTCACTTTGTTAGTATTTAGAATTTATTTATGTGCAATAAATACGCAATAAAAAAAAATCAATAATTTTTTTTAATTAAAAATATCTGGCAAGTGTTTTATTTTTTTAAATTAGAAAAAACACTTTCGAAATTATGTGCGAGACTAGGAAAAAGGTGGCAATTTTTTTTGTTTTTGCCCAGGGCGGCGTTATTGCTAGAGCGGGCCCTGGTAGGAACCCCCCCCCCCCCCTTCTCTCCGCCTCCCGCCGGCTCTGAAGCACATTTTATAATGTATTTTTGTTTGCCAGCTACATGTCTAGATCCATTTTGCAGTAGCACGGCTCATTAGTAGAGCCAGGAGCAACGAATGAAGGAAACTATTCAACAGTAGACAATCTCCATTCATTAATTGCTCCTTCTGATGAGCCATGATATAGCGAGATGCATCTAGTAATCGAACTGAGAAAGGAAGGGAAAACACTTTTTATTTTTAAAAAACGTTAGTTTTGGTTTTGTGTACAAATCAAAGTTGTTTAAAAAAGGTTGTTGCTAGCGGGTAAAACTCCTATTTGAATAAATAATTTTTATAATTTATTAGACTAACCAAGAGGGGCCAAGTTCCAATAAAAAATAAATAATGCTGGAAACGAGAAGGGGGGGGGGGGGAGAGGGGAGGGGAGGGCAAACCATCTATTTCCTATTTTCTCTCCACGACGCACTTGAAATAATAATTCGAATCTTATAATAATAAAGTTCTAATCTTATAGTAATAAAGTCTAATCTATTAATTACAAAAAAACTAAACTATGGAATATTTCTTAAGGATACCCAAAAAGTCAATAATTTTAATATAATGTGTTAGTTCCATAACACCATGTACTTATATTAAAACATAAAGTGGGTAGTATCAGCTTTTAATGTTAGATTATGCCTAAACTTTGACCTTTATTATAAGAAGAGTTTTGCCCCCCTATTTATAAAACTTCCAACTCTTATAACTTATAAAAGTTAATTCTTGTTAAGAAAGTTGTTTCACAAAATTGAAATGACCTCGGTAAGTTTAATTTTTATTTAAGAAAAACCAGATAAGTTCTTTTATTTTATAACCTATAAGAAGGACCGGTTATATTTGGGGAATAGGCCAAATTTTTGTAGGTATGATATTTACGACAGTTCTGCGGTTATTATAAACATTCTTTTAAATATGGGTATTTAGTTATTATTTTACAAAGGTATATAAAACAATTCATTAGAAAAACTTCACAGACCTGCGACAAATGATATATTCTATATTTAGCATAACAAAATAAATAAAACGGGCAAGGGCCTGTCGACATATTAAGCACCAGTTCCCGCAGATCACCGAAGTTAAGCTGTGTCGAGCGCGGTTAGTACTTGGGGGGTGACCGCTTGAGAACACGGCCTGCTCTTACCTCAGGGAAGAGTGTAAAATGAATCGACACCTAGCCATCCTATTCACGCCGGACAGGCCGGATGAGATCGGATATCTCGTAGGATGAAGGTGCCGTTTCACACTCCCCAGTAGGTAGATCACATTTGTGGTCGATGACCGGTTCAAGATGGCCTACGTAGTCGGCGAACCGTAAAAAAAAAAATAAATAAAAATAAATGATTTTCACACATCTATACGTACGTATAAGAAAATTATTGATTACACCTACTTACCAACCACGACTGATTGTTAACGTAAATTTGTCTAAATCACTTATATTGTGGCATAGTAAAATTAGCAACCCTTTTTACCACATGGTTTTTTAAAGTTTTTTTGATCTAGTGCATTTCAAATTTTTTATTCTCTATCAAAAAGTTACAACTTCCGGTTTAACATGTTAAACCATTAAAACCATTTTTTGGTTTATAGATAGAGAATAAAAAACTAAGATAGGGTAAGTAAAAAGAATTTTGATGAACCGTTACAATGTTACAGCCTGTCAAAGTGTGAAAATGCCATTTTTTAAACGTCAATATTTCAAAAACTATTAAATTTACACATTTGATATTTACCAAATAAGCTTAGTATTTCGTGGGGAATCAGAAAATACTATGGGGTGTTCCACTAAAAAAAAAAGTTTATATTCGCTACTTTTTTGGGCCACCCCATATACTCCATCATAATTTTAAAATATGCACCATAATGGTCTCTACAACTCCTGTATTTCGAATTTTTGTCTAATTCTTAAGATAAAGGCGAAAATGAACTTTACTCTATCGTTGACTCACCCTGTACTGTGCACCCTACGATGAAAAGTGTTTCATGACTATTGAGAGAAAAGTATAAATTGTTAATTTTTGTTATTATCCCGAAAACGTCAAAAACTAGATAACTTACCAAACCTAGAATTCTCTAGAATTTAAAAACTCTTGAATACAAGGTACGCCATTTATAAAACTACCTGTAGATGTATAACTTTGTGAATAATTTTAAATTTTGGACATCCTAGCCGTGCCTATCTCTATTTAATTTTATGCTCCTTAATTTCATATTAAATTTATTGTTATTTCTAAATATAAAGGAGTTATTTTAGACTATTGAGATACTTTGTGTTTGGTTTGTAAATAAAATACTCTACCACTAGTCTCTTTCAGGTTAGGGAATGAAAAATATAAAAGTAGGATAATATGGCGGTCACTAAATCCAAGGTGGCTCGAGCAACTCGACCTTCATTTATATGATGATGGTGATCAACAGTTAGAAATGACAGTATGGGATAAGGATAGAACCAAAGACGACTATATAGGAAGGTAAGATGTTTTATAATTATGATTTTTTTTTCAGTTTACGGCCTATTGTCATCGATGGTATACGATGAAAGTGACGAAAAGTGTTCAATAAATTACTGAACCGCGTCGCGAATCGGTTTAAAATCACAAAGCAAATCATCATTCTCAGTCGTATCTAACCCGGAATGGTGGAAATCATGCATCATTCTTCAATTTAAATAATTCTGATTTAAACTACTTTTTTCGATGTCGATGTAAGAGAGAGAAGATCAAATTGCATTTCTGTCTATTTCTCTATTGATTTCGTCAAGAACGCAAACAAATAATATGTGGAATTGCTTCGAGGGTCAACATAACAGCACCAACCAACGAAATCCCGCTAAACGAAATATTTCAAAGGCAAATTTCCCTGAAACTACAACGGCAAGTATTATTCTTTTTAACGAAGCAAAATTCGGGTTTTAGGTGTCAGCGGTTGCCGAGATTTTAGCGTCTGAAAAATCGAATAGTGGGATTTTGTTGGTTGGCAAAAACTGGCTATTAACTTTGTTTTACAGACTGTAACTTAACCGAGACGAAAGGGCGAGGAACACCAACTATTAGGTATATGAAACACTCCGATATATGTGTCTGTTTGAAGGTTGGAGACAATGATGTTTCTTGAATGATAGAATAGTTTTGGACTTGCATTGTCTTTAATTTGTTTTACATCACAACAACAACAAAACTACGTAAATATCCGAATATCAAGATTCTTCCAGCCGATAAAGGAAATGCAACCGTCATTATGGATGTTCAGACCTACGATCAAAAAATCGAAGAAGTTCTGCAGAAAGGAAACTACACCCCCATGTCCAAGGATCCTACCTCCACCATTGAAGGAAGAGTCTACCGAACACTCAAGAAATTTGACCAATACATACCAGAAAAGACACGAAGACGCCTGACACCACATCACAGTAAGCCTCCACACCTCTATGGCTTGCCGAAGATACATAAACAGAACATGCCTCTCAGACCCATAACGAGCTCTCGAAACTCTCCTACCTACGAACTTGCGAAATTCTTACTACCCCTACTTCAACCACTCCAAGGAAATAGCACATCATTTGTGAAAAATTCTCAACACTTCGTACAACTTATTGGCGGGATGAAAGTACAACCAGAAGATCAACTTGTCAGTTTTGACGTCGAAAGTCTCTACACTAACGTCCCTGTAAAAGATGCCCTAATGGTTATTAAAAGCAGATTTGAGGAAGACCAGACACTACAAGAAAGAACACTGCTACCTATCAAGGCAATCATGGAACTATTAGAATGTTGCCTGAATAATTCTTACTTTCAGGAAAAAGATAGGTTTTTCAGCCAAGTGGACGGACTACCGATGGGCTCATCTCTCTCACCAATAATCGCCAACATTTACATGGAATGGTTTGAATCCAAAGCAATAAAACAAGCAAAAAAGAAACCAAAAACATGGCTGAGATATGTGGACGACACCTTCATTATTTGGAATGGAAACGATGACGAACTCAAGGAATTCCTATACCACATTAACAGCCTGGCGCCGACAATAAAATTTACCATGGAGAGAGAAGGAAAACAGTCAATTACCTTTCCTGGATGTAAACGTAAAGAAAAATGGCAACACCATCCATACTTCAGTGTACAGAAAACCCACGCATACAGGTCAATATTTGAATTACACCTCAAATCACTCAAATAGCACAAAACATGGCATAGTAAGAACGCTTGTGGATAGAGCAATTACCATCTATAATTCAAATGAAGCCCTCAAACAGGAAACTAACTACATCAAGACCGACCTCAACAAAAATGGCTACCCCGGGCATCTAGTTGATAAACTAATGGAAAATCGCAAGAATCGGTCAAATACACAAAAGAAGCCAGTAGAGTCACAATCAACACTCAACATTCCGTATGTCAAAGGAGTATCTGAGAGAATTAGAAGACTAGGACAACGATACAACATTAATACGGTATTCAGCTCAAAAGACACTTTAAGAAGCCACCTGACGAAGACGAAACCAACAAGTCAAAAAGATAGGAAAAACTGTGTCTATCAGATTCCCTGCGAATGTGGCAGATCCTACATTGGTGAGACTCTAAGGCCACTTGAAACTAGGGTCAAGGAACACAGAAACAACACGCTTAAAGGAGAAACCGAAAAATCAGGGGCAGCTGACCACGCCTGGACACACGGTCATCACATTAAGTGGACAGAAGCTCGAATCCTGCACAAAGAACCACATTGGAGGAAGAGGAAGTTCAAGGAAGCTGTTATCATATACCAGAACCCAGATTGTTTTAGTAAGCCCTCACTAGATATAAGAAATATCTGGAAACCTTTGTTAAGTAGATGTAAACTTAAAATACCGCACAAGAATTAAACGCATGACTGCACCCATCTCAGTCATGCTCCAGTACATCTAGCTAGTATAAATAGAGCTGTAGTTACTTTACTTATTTAGTATTCACCTGAAGACGACTGGAGATACTTACCAGTTGAAACGTTGTGATGTAAAACAAATTAAAGACAATGCAAGTCCAAAACTATTCTATCATTCAACTCCGATATATCCACCACTATTCCGCATCCTTTCAATTCATCACCTTCAACAATCTACCAGCCATTCGAGTTTCGACTGTGCCACGGTGCAAATTCGTTTGGTCCACTATATTTTTTATCATTCGCTATACAGTCCTTTGCAAACTTTTTTCCGGATTATTTAGGTGGTTTCAGAACGGTGTGTACAACAATATCAGGTCAGACAATTAGCTTAAATTTAACTTTTAACTGACCCGAGGAAAACCGCGGCGGTGCCTCAAAGGTGAGTTACTGGCATTCGACCGTGCCGACCCGGGTTCGATATCGCACAATAAAAAAAGTATTGCCGAAATGTAGTGGCTTTAAGAATGCAGGGAAGAGTGTAAAAGGTATCATCTCCCAACCCACCGGTTCACATTTACGCCGGTAACCAGGCCGGATGAGATCGGACATCTCGTGCGGTGCAGAAGAAGATACACACTCCCCAATCGGTAGGTCATGCAATGGCAAGAAACCAAGGATTGATAGCCCTTGGGGGTGTCGCATGACCAAGGATCGTGTTTCGGAACCCACGTTAAGCAATAGGTCCCCTCGGAAATGGCCCTGGCAACGAACGAAGAATGGCAAGAAATAACAACTTACCTGAGAGTCCGCAAACATCGCCATGTACCAACATTTTTAAATTAATTAAACAAATTATATTAAATAAATAAATATCTATTTTATTTCAAAGAGTACCATGATTTTAAGTCGTAACTTTTACGAATTTTACACAGTATTGCTAGTATTTCACCTGAAATATTAAGGGATGTAAACAGATCTATTTAAAAAGTGTTGATTTACGCACAGAATAAAATGAAATACATTTTGAACATTTACTGTAGTTTGTATTACAAAAAAAAATTGTTTATGAATTCCCCATTTAATAGCTTAATAATATACAATATTTGAAAAACTCGAGAAAATTTATTTTAAAATGTTTGGTTTTTGAAACATTTTTATGAACACACTGTATAAAATAGATGGACACTATTAGATTCTTTATATCTCTAGGTCCCTTATCATAAATCTCATCAAAAATTAAAAATATAATTTAGATGGGTTTTTTTGATTTTTGGGCAATTATAAAGAATTTTAATGCGAATATGCAATAAAATAATAAAATAATACATACAACTTCTTGCTATCACATTTTTTTGAGCCACCATATATATCAAAAATATTTTCCTAAAATACACCCTATGATTTGGTATAAGTCTGCATATGAATGAACTTTCTAACTTAATTCGTGTAGGAGCTTGTGCCTGACGCACTAATGCAGGACCCTGTATATTTATTATTATTTTCTATATTATTATATCGCCATTCCACGTAATAAAATAAAATAGTTGGTTTGAATAAAGGCATTTTAAAGAAAAAAACATAGATCCGTGAACCGTCATCGTTCGTTTTATTTCAAAAGTCGGATCAATCACTCTTTCTTACATAAGATCTTTAAATAAATAGTTGATATATAAAATGAAAATACCACAAACACTAAACAAACAGATTGAAATTTTCAACTTGTTTGCTAAGCTGTTTAGTATTCTACATCTGGAAAACTTGAATACAGAAATCTCGTGTTGTCGGTTAAAGGTCTGTCTCGGCTGCTCCTATGTTCAGGTACCCTGCTTCACTCACCCCATGGCGCAGCCCTGTCTTTAATTTTTCCTGTACTCAATTATAAAGAACATTAAAATTATCAACAAACACAACATTTTCGTTATTTTCGTATATCTCCGAAACGACTAGCAATATTTGTAGTTTTTTTTTCATCATATTTATTATTATTAAGCCACATTTTTGCCTCAATTTAACATTCTACTTAACTCTTACCGTTTTTGAGCATCCTCTGTTTTAAAGAGTCAATCATTTTCGCAACAAATTGTTCAAATTTTCTCTTTTTCCTGGAATTTCAGAACATAAATTTACCCCTGAGTAGGTAATTTATTAGTACAACATGTAGATTGTTTAGATAATTATACTGTTTACCGTATGGACGGGCTATAAAACAGGGTTTCATTAAAAATAAAAGGAAAAAAACAAATCATACCATAATTACCCATTAACTATTAAGCTTGGTTACTTTATTTCTAATTTTTATATTTTAATTTGTTTTGTTGGAATAATTTGTTTTTGTATTACTACATTGTTTTGTAGAGTTTTTGCAACTAAGATTTTTAGGAATTGTATCTAATTTTTTTTACCTTAAAGGCCAAGTTCATCGCATCACTAAATTTTAATTTGGAATCTATGGTATAGAGCAAAAAAAATAAAATTTTCTTTTTTAATTCTTCAATTATAAACAAACAACACCCTCTAATAAAAACACGCGGAAGGACGTACCGGAAAACGGTCAGCCTAGGATAGCCTTCATTCGATACTCTCCAACCTGACCGGTCGCTTGAGACTGATGTTCTGTTCATAATATGTTCTTTTCTATTTGAGTTAAGAAAGATAACGACTCGCAAATAAATGAATGACACGGTTAATAGGAAGACGCACATCCCTTCTCGTCTAATGTTTTTAAACTTTCAGCTATCTCGTCGTATTCTTAATTTGTATCTAGAATAGGTTTGTGATGCTCTAGTAGGCGCGGCTTGTCCATATTTTGATCAATGACCCACCCATAAATTTGACCCTCCTATTTAATTTATTTTTCAAAACAAATTAAAATAATTATCCTTCAAAAATTCAAATATTTTAAAAATGTGTTATGCAAGAACTCCCCAATACCGAACGAAACCGAGGCACTCCGCTTGGCCCGGTCGTATTTAAGCATAGCTCACGGTTAACCTTACGAGTTTATATTGAATTAGAAAATTACATAAATGAATTGGAAAGTAGAGCGAAACAGACATACGCGTTCTTGGAAGTTAAAAAGAGACGGGAAAGAAACAAATTCGATCGTCGACTTCGACACACAGTGGCTCGATCGTCGACTTCGACACACAGTGGCTCAATCACGCTCAATAGATATTTATGGAAAGATCGTCAAACAGCTTTGTGAATCATGCCATTTCAATCAAAACTTTGCGTTAGGCAAAGAAAAACTTTTGCATATACCTTTTGTTTTATAAGGAATGCCGAATCGCCCGTAGTATGTCCTTAACTCTTATTTAGTTTGTTTGTGTCTATTTTTGATGTGTACTTATGTGTGTTGTGACATTTATTAAAGAACACAGGCTTTAACAGTTCAAGAAACATTACAGTTTAAAACAAGCGACGCGTTACCATTTGAAAGACCTTTTACTAGAAGTATCTATAATTTTAATGACCTGGTGATAGATGATGTTTTTGAACAAAAGGATAGATATAAGGATCGATTTGATATACGAACACATATCTACATAAAGGTAAGAGAATTATATAAAAAAATAATAATAAAGTGAAGCTGTTTGATGTAATTTAAAAAAAGAAACAGCGAAAATGTAATATTTTTAGTATTTCCTGTTTTTGCGGTGTTTATTACTAGGTAGATAATTATTCCTTAGCAAACCTCGGCAGTGGCTCAGAGGTGAGGTACTGGCATTCGACCGTGGCGGTCCGGGTTCGATCCCCGGAGTGGTCATACGCATATTAAAAAAAGTATTTCTAAAATTTAGTGGATAAACGAATGCAGTATGCTACTAGTGATTCCTAATGTTTTCGAGGTTCAAAAATCAGACCCCAAAAATGTTAACACAGGTGTTCCGCAGGGTAGCATCCTGGGTCCTCTTCTTTTTAGCATTTTCACCTCAAATTTTATAAAATATTTAAAACACTCATATTATCATTTATATGCGGATGATACGCAAATTTACCTTTCATTTAGGCTCAACGAGGTACACAATGCTATCACTAAACTAAATGAGGATTTAAATAAGCTCTTGGACGTAACGTCTAATCATTTACTCAAAATCAATCCCATCAAATCCATAGCTCTTTTGTTTTGTAAAGAAAATCATAGAAATACATTGTTAGACGTAATAAATTTGAAAATCGGCTCTGAAGTTATTCCTTTTAAAGAGTATACAAAAAACTTGGGTCTTATTGTCGATACCAGGTTAAAATTTAGAGAGCATGTAACACAATGTCTAAAAAGGGGATTTTCTATGTTAAAAATGATTTATTCTCATTACCTTTCTCAAAAAACTAAAATGGAACTGTGCGACTCATTAGTCCTGTCCCATTGCAATTTTTCGGACAACGTATATGGCCCCTTTCTGGACTTAGTTGATACTAGGCGGATACAGAAACTTAAAAATTCTTGTATAAGGCTGGTGTGTGGAATAAGACGCAGGCAAAGGGTATCATATAAATTACGTGAATTGGGCTGGCTGAAGATGTTTAATATACGAATTCTCCACTCATTATGCATTTATCATAAGTTAATTAAATTTAAAGGCCCTCCTTATCTCTACAATCAGCTTAAATTCCGAACTGACGTACATAATCTAAACATACGTAAAAAACACATTTTAACCATACCAGCTCACAATAAAGAAATGTTTAAAAAATCTTTCTCCTACAATGTAGCTTATCTTATAAACAAATATAAAATCACAGATTTCTCACAAAGTGTGTCAGGTTTTAAGAAAAAAATGAAGGCAATATTACTGGACCTACAATGAACCCATTGTTATGCGTACAGCGACTTTAATCTTCGTTCCTCTCTGTCTCTTTCTTTCTCTCTCTCTCTCTCTCTCTCTTTCTGTATCTCTTTCAATTACTCTGTATTTCTCTACTCAGGTTCTAAATGCAATTAATAATAACTTATATTTTTAATGAGATACTATCTCATCTGTATTTAGTTTTTTTTTCTCTACCTGCTATGGTGTATTAATTACATAAAGCAGCTATTGCTAGTATATTTAATTGATATGATTAAGTATTTTTTTCTTTTTAAAGTATAACAGGGCTTCAACAGCACCTTCCATCGTGAGGGATGCTGCAAGTGGGCCTTTTATTCCATTGTATATTTGTATTTGTAATTTAATTTGTTTATGTTTTATTTTTGGAATAATAAATGAGTTATTATTATTATTAATATCGGGACCGAGAAGGGCGTCATGGAATTCTGGGGGCGTAAAAAGGATAAAACATACAGGCGGTTCGGATTCCACGTTAAGCTGTCGGTCCCGTCCGGCTGACATTATGCAGACGATAGGGACTACAATGAGACTTATAGCCCTAAGTATACTGGCTCTTCCGCCAACCCCAGAAAAAAAAATTCTTAGCAAAACTATTCACTAAACTGCATCTTGGTGGTTAGGTTAATGCCATCAAAATTTGCCCCGCCTGTAAAAGACTCACCAGCCACGCCTGGGCTCTAGGAAGATTTTTATTATTGGGATATATTTTCAATAGGTTCTAGTTTAGGATGTTCGTGCTAAATACGATAAATTTAATTATAGTGAAAGAGCCAATGGCAAGGCGCAAATTTAAATTAGCCGAAAGTAATAATAAAGAGGTTAGAAAATAAGCTTCAATTTTCAATGATCAATACAATCCTTAAATTATCGTAGTAAAATAAATTTTATAGGCAATTGAATTCGTGCCAAGAAACATTCATGTTCAACTGTAATACTAAAGCGTGGAAATGATAAATGAAACTAGCTTTTATATTATTAATAACGGCAAAAATATCTTCTTTAGTTTCAATTAATTGGACCATCTAATTTTTTACAGAACCCGAAGTATATTACTATTTTTGATAATATTAGGCGTTAGATTATCAACGCTGAGTTTTTATAAATATGTTCTTCTATTTTCACATGGATCATATTTGCTGTTTCCGTTACACTAAAGTAATTGGTTGAGTAGACTATTCCGGATAACTGAATAGATATAATTTCATATTCATGCTAGTTTGGATATGAAACTGATCAATCACAGTGGTCAATTACAAAACAACAAATTTACACGTTGGATATTTTATAAATCGTTTTTTGACACTTAACAAAAGTGAATTTAAAAATATATTTCAAAAATATGCAGATCTGTCAGTATTCAGCTTTGCATTTGGAAAATTAGGAAAACATAAAATATTGCCACCTGTACTCGTTTTTCCTTGAAAATTGAACCTCAAAAAATTTAATCCGAAGTAAAAACTAAGCGTTTCCGACAAAAACGGATTTAGATTGGTAATCTACGCCTTAAAATACATCGTTCCTGAAAAAATTATCAATTTTGGCGTAGTGTAACTAGAACAAATCATTACCAGCATTTTAATTACATAAAATAAAACGAAGTTATACTTTGTTGTTATTTCTTATTAAATTGTAGATAAATCTTATTTTTGTAGTAGGAATTTAATATCAAAATTTATTTCGATCAACCGTTTTTCAATAAATAAGTTTAGTGAGAATGAAAATATCTTGTAAATCACCTCATACATACATATTAAAATTCAGTAGTTTTTTATTTAAAAAAATTAAATTCAATAATTCTCTCACATTTTTTCAGTTGAAACTGTTTTAAAAAAGGAAATTACTACTAAAAAAAGTTTAAAACTAAAAAAAATAAATTCTAATAAAAAAAAGTAAACTGTCCGAAGCGGGATTCGAAACCACGACACAGTGAAAGACCGTACCATCCTGTCAGGGTACGCTTAATTATAACTCCAACAATCAAATACTAAATAAAACGTTTAATTTAATGTCCAAAATTACAAAGTCTCATACTAAAACCGATCTAAACATCGTTTAAAACTACGTTAAATAAAACATCACAAACCTCTTTGCCAAAATCTGGGGAATTTCAATCAGCTGGCCGATATCATGTACCTGGATGTCAATTGTCGAAAAACGAGTTCTCTGGTTATTTTTTCTATATTATCTTCAAAATCTCCAATGATGCCAAGTCCCTTAATTCTCATTAAGTTCGTTTTTATATTTGTATAATAAAAAAAGAAGATTTTATTGCCATCATATAGGTAACCAACGCGATACGGTGAAAGAGCACGGTTTCTTCGTGATGACTATTTGCGCTTAATAAACATGACCAGGATTCGGATCAAGAGGACGCAATGGTATTGGTCTAATTTAATATATGGAGTTTCCAACAAAATTACGAACTAAGTTATTAATTGGGTTCATTTTTAAAACACACAATTAAATAGGTACGTACACTACTGAATTAATTGAAAAATAAAAACAAAACTTTTTAATCACACAGTAAATCACGTAAAAACGATATCTATAATCGTAAGTTTCGCGAAGCCTCAGAATAAATACCTTAAGGTTAGGCGAACCAATGCTAAAACAATGGTGCATACGACTGATCTATTTTTAAATTGCCCTTAATCGTATTCACTTGCTTTGAGCTAACGGACGCGGTCGGCTGGGGCGCGCCAAAATGCACGAGTGTTTATAATTATTATCCATCGGAGTTAACCTTGGCCCTATTATGCTTAGCTACATTGGGATTAAATTAATATTATTAATTCGAACATAATTATTTTTTAAGGGCTAAAATGGTAGCTGTATTGGTACATTAATATTTAATATTGTCGAATAACTTTCCTCCTGGTTTTATTTATTTTTTGGTGAAGAGCCCCCTTCACTTACTTTACCTGACGAGCCGCCACTGAAAGCTTCTAACGTTGGAGAAGAATTTAGAAATATTGGTCAGAGGCTCTTAATGGAAACCCGTAACTAGAGGCAATTATTTCAATATTTTAAAATTAATTTTAGTTAAACATTCAGACCAGGAATATTTACGGATAGCTACAACCTAATTTTATAAAGCGCCTTTTATGTGCATTAATCCTGCTAATATCTAATTTAAATACTTCCACATTCTACTTGACTTATACCCTGTCCGAACCCGGGCGACATTCAGCTTAATTTCCCGTACGCCTAAAAAATGATCAAGCTCCATTGACAAAAATTAATTAAGCCTGCTGATTTGTTTTTGGGAAAGTTCCTGTTGCAGAAAATTAAATTATTGACCTTAATCATGAAAGCATTAACCATAATGTGCTATTGATGGACTAAATTAGTAAAATTCGTCATTGTCTGTTGTCCCAGGGTATCCCAGATAAGAATGCACTCTACAGGGATTTCGTAATTCATAGATGGTACAGAGGTAGTTAAAGTTGCACCCTACTAAATTCTGCAACATTGTGTTTTCCAATTTAAAAAACTCCGAAATCTTCCGAAAATATTTGGCGAAAACGAATTTTGTTTTTATTATTTTCTGACTATATTCGAAGAGATATGTTAAAATAAAGTTTACATTCTCATTACCACTTTTTATCCTCTACAAGTTGGTGTAATGTTCTAATTTATAAACAAAAGAAGCTTAGCGGCAAGCGGACAGAGTAGTGCGTCTATCTTTTGCATTAAAGTACACAGGGACGCCAAAGGTAATGGAATCCCTGGGGCACAGGTAGACAATGACAGGCTGTTTCGTTCTTGTTAGAACTCATCAAAAAGTCATAACCCGTAAGCGACCCCCAGTACAGCGAGCCTGTTCTTTTAAGGCGTTTTTTAGAAATAAAAACGCGATGAAAACCCAGTAACGCCATCATAAGGAATCAATCAATCGTGAGTTCTAACAAGAACGAAACAGCCTGTCATTGTCTACCTGTGCCCCAAGGATTCCATTACCTTTCGCGTCCAAGTGTACTTTAATGCAAAAGATAGACGCACTACTCTGTCCGCTTGCCGCTAAGCTTCTTTTGTTTATATATTTTATACTTACGAACACTAAATTCTACCATTTTATTTGTTCTAATTTATATATTGTTAGTTTTCTCTTAGATTTAATCTAAGCTGTTTAATTTCTCCTTTCCTATTGGAGACAGCGCCGACCTATCATTCCTCTATGCTTTGTTCTCACGAAACCTGAAATTTCCCATTGTTAAGAAGTTATATTTCTCTGTGGCGTTCTTATAAAGTACTAACCAATCACAGTTTATTGTATTTACTAAGGCTTGGCCTTTTTTCAAGACAATAAATTATATAATTTATTTGTATGTGATACAATATGTTATTTGTTTGTTCAATATGATAAAATATATACATATCTATAATAGTTTTATCAATCATGCAATCTGCTGAATGTGTATAGAAAATTAATTTCTTGTAGCATTCATATTGAGTTTATTTTACTATATAATTTCTAATATGATCTAGTGGCCAAAACGGTAAAACGTCGAACTTTGGACACAATGGTCGTGAGTTCAAGCCCGGCAGCCGGCAAGGTTCATAAGTTTGGTCGTGGAAAAAAAATACTGTTTAACTCGAGTGGATTGTCCATATCGCACTTTAAGTACTTCGCATTCGGCGTCGTGTTCGGTTGACTTCCTCTAGACATCATATCCACTCTTGTTGTACAAACTAATATTCCATTTGACACTTTAAATTTGTCACCAGCCAGATAAACTCTAGAGGGTGGTAAATGTCAAATTTTTTTAAAAATTTGTGCCTCAGCTTCCCTATTGCCGTCCTAAAATTTGAAATATTTCAGCCTTTTTTAAAATATTGCATTTTAACGCTTTATAATCCAGTATAATAGTTAAGAGCTTGTATTTTTGGTTAAATATAAAATTCTGTCTAAATAATAAATGTTCACTCAAATATATATTTTATTATTCATTTCATATCGTATAACCCTCATTTTAACGGTGTTCATAACACTCCAGCATTTTATTCTTTCGAAGGAAAATGAGATTATTGCTACTCAAATAGGTAATAATCTTTACGGTAACGCCAACTCAGAATTTACTATTTAAGACGCGAAAACCGAGGTTAATTAACTTTCTCGACTCGAAAGCGGCGGTGTAGACAATTTCCTTAATTTCAACGTAATTTCTAAAAATTGTTACTGCTATTAAAATGTATATTTTGCTCGTTCGTTTAATATTAAAATAATGAATAGTTATTATTATGAATAAATTTATATTAAGTATAAATATACTAGTAGTAAATTTTTGCAATAAGCATAAATACAGGGTGTCCCATAACTTATGAGCCGTAGAGTAACTGGAGATACTAGACATCAAACTAAGCCGATTATGTCATATAAGTTTTTTCGGATTGTTACTCGTTCATTAGGGTGTTGAAAGTAAAAGTTTATTCTCGAAAATAAGCCATAATTTTAAAACGGTTTAATGAATCGAATTGAAAGTTGGCAATATTATGTTTTTATGAGCAAGAAATAAGAATTTGTAGAAATTTTTAAGTTTCAAACTAGAGGGCGCTAGTTGCATACACTGGGCTTCATAAATATATGATTTTTTTTCTTACCTGTGATATTAGGTGTTTTTCAATTATAGTTTTTTAAAAAGGGCATTTTCTGAGTCAAAAAGTATACTTTCATTGATCTTAATATCTTTAACGGGTTTCGAGATATTTCCCTTTAAACATCCCAACGCATAAAAACATAGTAAATAATTAAATTAACAAAAAAAACAAAAACAAAAGTGACAATCCGAAAAAACTTATATGACATAATCGGCTTGGTTTGATGTTTAGTATATCCAGTTACTCTGCGGCCCATATGTTATGAGACACCCTGTATACTAGTATATACTAGTAGTAAAGTAAAAAATAAATCTAGAAAATAGTCGATAAATGGTCGGACCCTCAGTAGCAAATTCGGCAAGCCTTTGGTACTAGGTACATGTAATGGTTAATGCTGCAACGATGGCGTTGAAATAGCAAAACGTAATAGCGGGCGGGCAAGGACAAGCAGCTAAGAATCCCCCAAACTGCTGCGAATAATCGGAAATTTTTGCAAGCTGTCTACCTTTGCGGTGTTGACTTAGTTTTATTAATTACCTACGGATAAGTATCGCGTGGCGGACAACGTTTAATATAGAACGTTCCTCTTCTCTACCACGATTAAATGGTTGAATAAGTGCATACCGTAGGTAGTCCCTATGCCGTAGTCCTGTTGTTTTGTCCCTATTGACTTTCATCAGTCATTGAACTCTTCAGGCTAGTGACAATAAACGACTACACACCTCTCAGTGGAAAGCCTTCCCCGTACGCTCAAGGCTGCACACTGTTGACCTAGTCAGGCCCGACAAGAGGGGGGGGGGGGGGGGTTCCTGGGCCCACGTCTCTTTTTAGGGCCCGAGCTCGAGCTGCGCAGTTAAAAAATATGATAAATTATGTAAAAATATAAAATTTCTGTTGACAAAAAATTATTTTGTAAACATTACATGTGTAAATTATTATATTTTGAAATAAAAACGTTGATAATTATTGGTATCTTAAAGCTTAAACGATCGATGTGGAAGTTAAAAATATTTCTAGCCTGATGGACGATTTAAGTTTAATTAGAAATAACTGGCAGTCCATAAATAATGAATGCAAATCAGTTGTTGAAAAGTTAGGTTTAACGGGGACTTGTCTTACATTATCCTATAAATTAACAATCTGGGGTAATTGTAAATTGACCCAAGGGGTATTTATATGTATATAAAGTTTTGATTGTATTTTTATATATTATTATCAAAAATATATTTGGCTAACTAGATCCGAGGTAAGAAGAAATTGTTTTGCTGGTATTCTTTATTATTCTCTTCCGATAAATCGTCCTGCTAAGGAAAATTAAGATATAATAATGATTTAAAAAATTTAGTACGCGAGATTGAGATACATGAAAAATCATAAGAACACAATGACATAACATGTTAATGTGTTAAATTTTAGTTATTAGGGAAACAAAATATAATAAATGTTATTGATTCCGCACGATCACGTGAGATAGAAAATAATAATAACGTTAGAGAAAATCGTGAAATCTTAACAATATTAATTGATTTTATTTTATATTTATCTTGTCAGGATCTAGGCTTTCGAGGACACGACGAACCTGAAGGGTAATTTTAAATAATATTTTATTTTATTTAATTAGCAATAAGATACCTATCACCTAGTTTTCATTTAGAGTTTGTTTTTATTTATTTTTTAAAATGGTTTTAAACGAATGATGTTAACTATGTAAAATGTGTAGTAATACCTAAATCTATTTTTTTACCGTTTTGAAAAAGTTTTAATTAAAAATGTGATGAGAAGACCTACACTCTAAATTAACTTGGCGCAAATTACAATTTAGATGTGTGAATTTTTGACAAATTTTGGGCGTGGCTTCACCTGCGGCGCTTTCCTGCTTGCTGCAATTGTTTTTAATTGTAGCCTCCCCATTGAAACCACCCACGAGCCGCCACTGGGATATACTTTGTCTATGGGAGTGGGCCCGCGATGCCACACAGCCCCGGGGCCCGACCTGGCTCTCGAAGGCCCTGGACCTAGTAAGGCATGCTCGATGGGCTCATCGACCGCAATTAAATGTTCGGGTTCAGGTGCATACCGTAGGTTGCAGTAGAACTGTTTTTTCTTCCCTATTGACTCATTAGTCAGTGGACTCATTAGGCTAGCGAGAAGAAAGCTACTATAAGCGACGATAATGATTATTAACAAGATTTTTGTCCCAAGCGCAAAAATGTCTGATTTCAATATAATTTTGCATGCTGAAATCAATCATGTTTTCAGAATTTCTCCATCACCCTTAGTTTTTATGTTCCAGTATATGTGATTATTTACCTATAAAATGCACGCATAGGTCTGTACTATAAGAGTCATCTAACAAAAAACTTGTGTCAGGCATTGCTATTTTATTATTTGTGTATTGTAACAATAACTTGTTGTGACTAGAAATAACAAAGTGTGCTCTGTGTGTCACGCGGAACATGTCTTGGCTTGTTGAGACCTGCAAGCAGTTCCGAGTCCTACATAACATTTATTGTTGTTTTAGTTATCGGCTAGAGCTCGGTGAATGAACATATACGCAGACTTTTTTAACGTTTTGAAGAATGTGCTGTGGTGCATTTTAAGCTATTGTAGTGTAACTCACCTGTAAAAATGCCAAGAAATTGTGTAAACCACCCGAACTCTTTTTGCTACATCTGCGGTGAATTGACATTTAAATCTCAAAAACGGTCTTTCACGCCTCTCGTTAATAAATGCTATGAACAGTATTTCAAGTGTAAAGAAGGCGATCAAGACAAAAGCTGGGCTCCCCATATTTGCTGTGTTACGTGTGTCAGACTTCTTACAGCGTGGGCAAAAGGTAAACGACATATGCCTTTTGCTATTCCCATGATTTGGAGGGAACCATCAGACCATATTACCGATTGCTATTTTTGTCTTACAAATATCAGTGGTATAACTTCTAAATCCAAACATACTGTTAAATATCCTCATATTCCATCTGCACTGAGACCAGTGCCGCACAGTCCAGAATTACCTGTGCCTGACCCCCCACAAAATATGACACCGAGCGACGATGAAACTGCCGATGACGAAGTAAACAACGAAAGTTTTTCAGCCGAAAATATTGATCTGGATCCAACATTTACACCAGATTCGTCTTCTTGTGCGCCGCATCTTCTAAGTCAAGAAGAACTTAACGACCTTGTCCGAAAAAGCAGCATGGTTTTCTTTCAAGGACATTTGCAACGGCGTCTTGGGAAATCGTAAATCCGAAAATTACGTAGAGAATGTTAACAATTTATTGGTCTCATATAAAGCCATGGGTTGCAACATGAGTCTAAAAATACACTTTCTTCATTCACACTTGGACTTTTTTCCAAAAAACCTTGGAGCAGTAAGTGACGAACATGGCGAGCGATTTCACCAGGACATTCTGGACATGGAGAAGAGATACCAAGGCAAATGGAGCCCCGCTATGTTGGCAGACTATTGCTGGACGCTGAAGAGAGATGTTTCTGATGCAAAGTACAGTCGAAAGTCATATATGACCACATTTTCTAAATAAATATATCACTTTGTACTTTATTTTTTCATAACTTATACCCATATTATAATATATACGTTCACAAAAATTCATTGCTTTGTCACTTTAAAACCCTGCGTGATGAAAAAATTCTGAAAACATATATGAAATATGTTTAAAAAGTACTACCAAGTACACCCACTTCAGCTCGTGGGACAAAAAAAATCTTAAATTTTGTTGACCAGTGTTATCTAACGTTGGTTCTCACATGTGTCATGCGGATATACACAATAGATCCGCGGATATGATTTAGAACAGGACAAATGGGCCAAAAAGTAAACGATACAAAAAAACATTTCTTTATAAAAGTTCTCGCTTGTAAAATAAATGAGATTCACTCACACAAAATTTAGTTTTTTATACAGAGAGCATAAAAAATATGAAAACATTATTTCGCTAAAAAGCATATTATTTCATTTTCCACTAAAAGAACAAATATTTAATATGAAAGAGTTGTCATGGTGTTTTTTAATCAAATTACTTTTCTATTGTAAGAATAATAATTCGCTTATACCAAGATATTTTCTCTTAATAGAAATAATTTACGCTTAGGAGAGTTTACTACTCTAAGCCAAGAGTACTTCGGGGTTACGGTTTACTCGAAAGCGACCAAACCTATCGAATTTATCTCAAAATATATTTGTTTATTGAGAAATCCTACTATGAAGATAAATATTTCCAAAATAGTTGCAGGCGTTTAGCTGTGAGTAAATATTACCCGTACAATTTAGTTAACTAAGTATACATTTAGTGTCGGTTTAAAGGTGAGGTTGAGAAAATTATGTTTCTTGAGTGATAGAAGTGTGTTGGAAGTTTTGCATTGTCTTTTTTATTATTTCAACCAATTTTATTTTATTAAGTATCTTTAGTCGTCTTCAGGTGAATACTATTACCACCCTTTAAAATGATTGATTTTATCGCAGTATTCTAATGGAATATCAAACCGAAGACCTCGTTAAACGTTCGCATTTTTATCAAATTTTTTTTTAATGCACTGACTTTTGGCAGATGGTGCCAATTGTTGATTTATCGGTGGTAATACCATGAGTGCTTAAAAATTACCGATAATTTTCATGAAAGCTTGTTATTTATAATTCCACGAGTTCGAAGAACGAGAGCAACTTGTTTTTTATTTCTTACAGTACGCCCTGATGATGGCCTTGTAGGCCGAAACGCGTAGGTGGTAATTTTAATATATTTTTGTAAGAAGGAAGATAGGGCTTTTTGTTCCTAACCCTAATTTATCATGTCCCTTCTGGAGAGTAGATTCGACTTCGTTATAAGCTTGAATGAAAATTATCTGGTTAATTTTTATGCACGAGCGGTATTTAGGGAGAATATTTCTAGAATGAAATATATATAAAAAAAATTTTTTGTCATACAATTTGTCTGTCTCGTCAAATAGGTTCGATTGTTGTGTGTTGGATATACAACGTTGTCTAGGCAACGTTGTATATCCGCTAATATTTTTTTATTTTTAACGTTTCTTATGGGAAAATTTATACATGAGTGAAATATTCAGCATTATTTCTGAATCTTTCCTAATTTGATAAAATGTCAGTAGACAACCGGGCTTTCGGGCAACTAATTCCTGGGTTAAACCTGATAATTTCTTTTTCAGATGCGTAATAAATTTACTGGAGATGGAAAGGGAACGGACGTACAATTTATGGCTGGAACTCGAAGATGGAGCGGGGTCGATTCACCTTTTACTCACGATTAGCGGGACCACGGCATCGGAAACAATTTCAGATTTATCAAGCCACGAAGAAACTGCCAGAGAGAGGGAAAATATTATAAATCGATATGTAAGTAACTTCATTATGGTTAACGGAAATTGTGTTCCTTCGGGAAATTTTCTTTTTTCCAAGTTACACCGAAAAGAAAATTAATATTATTTTGTTTTGACCCAAATACTTTCTAAAATACTTAAGAATATATTGGCGCAATTTTTTTTATATGTTTCTGATTTATGTTTGTTGCCCTATAATTTATTAACATTATTAATTACCCACATATTTTATGTTTCAATTTTTCTAAACCTACGATTCGATTTAAATATTTATAAAAACCGATTTTTTGGTTTAACATGGTAAACCGGAAGTTGTAACTTTTAGATAGACTATTTAACTAGAGTGTTTTACACTGGCAAAATGTCATAGCAACGGCCGGTCTTCTACTGGCAAAATTACTACCTGCACCTACCTGGACAAAATTCACATGTGATTTTTGCCGCGGCAAAATTTTAATTTTTTTTCATTGTATTATTTCTTGTTAACAAACGTCAAATTATTTTAGTTCAAAAATGAGTGTTTCTGAAGAAAAAAACAGATTTGGAATACAATCCATTACAGAAATTAAAAAGGCAGTGTCGGAGAATATACCTCCAAATACGCGTATCTCCAAAACTTCCATTTGGCGACAGTTTTCGCAGTTCTTATTGATAAGAGATTATAAGCTTGAAAAGCATACTCCAGCCGAAGAATTAGCAAAAAATATGGAAGATTATGCTTACAACATGAAAAAACTAAATGGAGAGGACTACAAAGAGTCAAGTATCAAAAGCATATGGAATACCACGGCGCAGATGCTACAAGAAAAGTATTATCAAGAATTTAATATAAAAATAGACCCATTTACCGACATTCTTTTTAAATCAGCCCGTTTGGCAAAGGACTTAAAACGAAAACAACTTCAAGGTAACCAAGAAAAAAGAAAAACAAGTTCGAAAGCCCTTACAACACAAGAATTATTGGAAATGATAAAAATTCATGACGAAGACACCCCAGACGGCCTACAGAAAAAAATATTTCACTTATTTTCTTTTGAACTTGCGTGGCGAGGCAACGAAGCAGTGAACTGCAAAGTACATTATTTCCACCAAGAATTAGACCTAAATGAAGAATTTACGGGACGTATCGAATACAATCCCATATTTTCAAAGACTACACAAGGAGGTGCAAAAGCCTTGGCCAGTAGCAAATGGTTGGTAAAAAACAACACTAACAAAGATCTTTGTCCTATTCGTCTATTTTTAAAATTATTTGAAAAAAGAAATACCAATCCAGAAATTACAAGTGACAGGCTCTTTTTGACAGTTCATCCAAATTGGAAAAAAGGAATTTTGTACAAAAACATGCCTATTGGAATAAACAGCATGTCGAAATGGACCAAAATCTCAGCAGAAAAAATCGGCGTAAATACCAAAAAATTTGAAGTAACAAACCATTCACATCGCTCTTCCACTATTTCTGCCCTTGCAAAAAATGGCGTTGGTGAGCAAGAAATTATCAAATTAACAGGACATTCCCACGCCAATTCTTTGAAGCCTTATTTGCAGTTAGACTCTGAACATCATTTAAAATTAATTGCAAACTTAAAAGAAAAAGCACCAGATCAAGTAATATCATCAAATCAAAATCAATCAAATAATGCACAAACGTTTAATTATCACAACTGTAACTTTTACATCAATAAATAAGTAATTTTTTTGTTTTATTCTTAAATAAAAGTTTTCTAATTTTATTGTTCTTTGTCTTTTTTCTAGTTAAGCAACAAACTTTCATACCTTTCGAAAATTTTGCCGACAAAATTTTATCTCTTGTGATATTATATATGAGAATAAAAAATTAAGATAGGGAGGTGAAAACCATTTTTCTCTAAGATAACCCGTTCCAATGGTACCGCCTGTCAAATCTGAAAAAGCCATATTTTAAACATCAATATCTCAAAAACTATTCAATTTAGACATAATATGACATTTACAAAATAAGCATAGGATTTAGTGGGGAATTAGAAAATAATACAATATATTGGGTGTTCCAATAAAAAAATCCAAGTTATTTCGCCACGTTTTTTTTGTCCACCCCGTATACTCCAGCATAATTTTAAAATGTGCACCTCAATGATCTCTACAACTTTAGTATTTTGAATTTTTATCTAATTCTTAAGATAAAGGAGAAAATAAACTTTATTCTATCGTTGACTCACCCTGTATAAATACTAGCGACCATAGCAGTTAAAATTAGATTGTAGCTTCATCTTTTCCCGACATTTTCATTGATTCACTTAATTATCTCTGTTATTAAAGAAGTTTTATAGCTTAATATGTTTTTATAAATTTTTTTTTCCAACGATATAAAATGAAAATTAACTTTTTATCACACATACCAGAAACTATGAAATATACAGAGTGCTACAAATTCGTGTGCGTACAGGGGGCTTTCTAAAACGGTAAGAGATAAGAAGATGGTTAAATTAGGGAAAAAGTTGCGTATTTTAGGGCTTAAATTTGGTAATAGAAAATTGTAAATAAGTATTCCAAATACCTTTGAAGATATCAAAAAAAAAAATTAGTTTTGTTTCTTTATTTTTCGTGGCTTCAGTTTTGAATGGCAAAAAACAGTTTTATAGTAATTTTTTATGTTCTATAAGATGGCGCTATTAGTATTCAACTTCGATGTTTCGTTCTTTAGATACAAACCCAAGTACTTATCTCTAGTCAATTTTTTTAAATACGGACCTGAATTTTTAAATACAGTTTTAGGGACTTCTAAGCTTTAGAATTGTAATAAAATTTAACTCAGGATTTAACAATATATTTCCAGTAGGCTTCTTTCACAAACACGTGATTTGTACGTATTATAAATTATTGAATTATTAAAGTGACCTATTTGAAACTTTTTTTTTCAAGTTCATATTTTTTTAAAAAATTGGAATAACTTTTTAAACTTTATACATTAAAAGAACTATAATAGGTCTATCTCATTTTAATATTTATTATCATAGCACCGCAGTCATAAATATATATGTTAAAATTAACCTAAAATATTTTTTTTTATTTTGGAGAAAAAAGTTTTTCTGTCCTAAATAAAATAGGAACTTTACATTTTTATCTAAAGGTACTTTAAATCGGCAAGAAGTTTAAATTTAATGCAATACATAAACTCTCCATAATAATATGTACTTATTCATTCTGTTTAAAAATTTTTTAATATTCCAGAAGTTTAAAATGATAATGATTTTACGTATGAAAAGTAAGTAACTTATTTCTCCCCTAAAACTGTTTTAAGGTATACATAACAAACTTCCTGAGGTAGTCAGCAACATTTTTTTAAGTTTGTCTAGTATTACTAATTTATTACTACTTGTTATTTAACTCTTGTTTCACAGACGTGTTTAAAAATAAATCTCGCGAACAGGCATTGAATTAAACAAAATATCAAAACAATTTATTAAAATTTGATCCGCATATGTTCGTAAGAAATGATTTATACACAATTTGTTAAAGCATGATATACATCTTTTTACAAGAGACCCAACTTAATAATGTATGATATGCATTTTCTAAAAATCGTTTTTTAAACACAATATGTAGAGTTATATGATATTCTATTTTAACAAATAGTCTTATTTAATGCAATTAATAGCAAAAGTTGACATTTTTAAATAGGTACCAAAAAAAAATATAAATTTTTTTTTTAAACATTTTTTCTACAATGCATTTTTTACTAACACGGTATTTTACATTCAAATCTTTACCGGTCACTGCTGTATAAAAATGCTATAAGAATTTCGGGTAAAAATAAAATTGTAACTTCTTTTAGTTCAGAAGATGATACAATAAAAGAAAAATAGCAATGCTAACAAATTAATATTTAAAAAAAAAATTATATTAATTGAGAAAATTGATTAAAAAGTACAGCATTTTTGTCTCCGCCAAGCAATAACTAGTATGATCCAATCCCATTTAAGGAGAATTTTTTAAGACCTAAGGGCATCACTCAGATTTTTTAAATATCCCATTTACGCCTGTTGTGCTATGAACATTTTCAAAAACTGGCTATAAGATCAATATTCTTTTACGCAAAATATGTTTAATACTATAGATAATTTGAAAGGAAAAGTGTTAAATGAAACAAGTACATCTTACAGGTAATATATTCGTTCAGATAATTTGAAACATTGAATCAATTTATTTTATATCTGTAGCGGACTGACGGTTCCTAGGGGCTAAAAAAACGGGCTTACTAAACTTTTTCGATACTTTTGGTCATTCATGGAAGGAAAAAGGGACAGGGCGGGAAAAACTACCCTATAAATCCGCCTTTTATCGCTAACAGTAACACATAAAAAATCAATATTCCTTTGATTAGATCCCAAGTTAGAGACCAAAAATATATTATATTTTTACCATGTCAAAAAGGCATTTTGGTACATCTGTAAGATCTATAAAACGCTTATACTACGGTTATATTAGCTTTACGACTTACTTGTGCGGAATTTCATTTACGTAAACAAAAAAAATATCATTCCAAAAATATATCTGAAATATTTTTTCAAATTTTAGTTCAAAGTTGTGTATTTCGCTTTCTGTTAGATCTTCCAGAAAAAAGTTCATGCTGCTATAAACTCATTTAAAATAAATGTTCGAACTAAGTACTTACAGCCGTATTCAGTAAAGTGCTTTAAACAAACCAAAATTGACAGTTGCTGGTTAAATATTAAAAGTGTTAGAATAATGTTGAGTTACGTAAATATTTCAAACAATAGTTAAGTCAGCAAATTTAACTGTGATATAAATCACATTGGCAGGCATTATTTACTCACAAGTTGCCTGATTAGTAAATTAAAAAGTAAGGTATCGGGCCCAGTGGCGGCGCCAGGATTTTTGGGATGGGAGGGCTCGGTGATTTTTGAGTGGACACTACCCAAAATAAAAGTGAATTCTAAAAAAAAAAAAAAAAAAAAAAGTCGCGGCCTCCCGCCGCTCTAGAACGCTATAGGCAGCCACAAACAAAACCTTCCTCTTGTTTTCTAAGTGATGTCTAAAAAAAAAAGTCATCGTTCACTTCAAAATACCATACAACCACTCATCAAAACTTTTATAGCCAAGTCCCTTACAGAACGGACCCGTCAATTTTGGGGGGGGGGCACCAGGGTGGGCACTCATGTTTCTAGGGTGGACCGGTGCCCACCCTGGCGCCGCCACTGATCGGGCCACTGTGATTGTAAAAAACGTATTTTTGCTAAAGTTATGTATGTTATCGTTCAGGTGGCTGGTTAGGTATTTATTATTAAACATTTTTGTGCAACCCGACATAAGTCAACTAAGTTTTGTGTCGTAAACATTTTTTTAGGTTTATTTTAAATTTATATAAAAAAATAATTTGGTACTTGACAGTTTTTTTCAATAGAACTTAATCTATTTATTAGCAAAGAATTAAATTATAATAAAATTGTCATATGGTAAAACAAAACAATTACATGGTGGAAACAAAACTGGGAGATTATAACCATTAAGGCCTATTGTTTTATTCATTAGGTTTAACAAAACAGTATACACTTTAGAACGGCAGTAGAGTTTTTGACATGCATTGTCATTATTTATTTTGAATCTTAACGTTTCTATTCAGTATTCACCTGAAGACGACTGGAGATACTTACCAGGTGAAACGTTGTGATTCACAACAAATAAAGACAATGCAAGTCAAAAACTCTACTGCCGTTTAAGAAATATAATTGTCTCCAACCTTTAAACAGACATAATACAATTTAAATGTAATTTACAGATGAGCATTCATTATAAAATCTAACCATTTTTATGTACTATATTATACTCTGTGAAGTGAATATGGCAGATATTTTCTATTAAACAAAAGTTTATTCTTTCTGATAGTTTGTATTATAAAACAGGTATTTAAATCAAACATTGTTATAAATACAGCAGAATATAAAACTTAGTTAAATAACTTATCAATGTCAATAACAAAAAAGTTAAAACTAGGATGAAAATATTACATTATTTATTTATTGCAAGTTTAGGAGGCTATAGAACTGAGTTCCAAAAGAATCTTCCGCTGTTCGCAGTATATTAATATTGTGTTTTTTGACTAATTCTAAATGAAAAATGATATAATTCAGACAAAAGTCAGTTAATTACATTAGTAAATAAATTTGCGAAAAACGCTTGTTTTAATTTCGACTTGAATATTGTGAATGTGGAAGAAAATGCTAAAGCATTTCTTCTAATAAGCATTGTAACGACATTAAATGTCGTTACAATGCTTATTAGAAATAATCTGCATTGTAATTAAAGGAGTATTTCGTCCCAAATGTGTTCTTCTGAACGGTACATTTAATAATTCCTGATTTCTAAGTTTCCCCCAATTTTATGGTTAATAAGTTGGTGTATACAACATAAGTCTGAAATGTTTCACCTTGCGGCAAGAAGTAATATTTTAAATTTATGAGCAGCAGCCTCGGGAGTACACTCCGCTTTATTGCCAAACCCTTCAGAATTTTATTTTAAATTGCTTCAATTCTATGAGTGTGTACCTTGTAATTTGGATTCCATACAACTGAAGCAAACAAAACAACCTCTAATAATAAATCCTAAAGTTCTGTTCGCATCGGCTATATTCAAAGTGAGAGCGTAGCGACCATCTGCTGTTCAAAAGAATACCAAAGTCTTTTATTTGGTCAACTTTTTTTTAGAATTTTGGAGTCAATAGTGTAGCTGAAATCTATTAAATTTATATTTTTTTGAGAACGTTATTGAAAAACATTTTTTCAAATTCAACAGGCTGTTAGCTTTGCAGTACTATATAATATATTATACTATATTTTGTACTATGTGACTCATTTTATCCCGCGGGTGTAGTTTTTACTTATAGTTCAGTAAGTCATTACTATAAGTAACAATGTGGCTTATTTAAAAAATTGTACTCTGGCCGGGACTATGAAGGTTCAGTTTGTAAAATAAATACAAAATATAGTAAAATTTATTAGTGACATTTTGCCAAACAACAAAATCCCGCTAATTGATTTTTCAGCCGCTAAAATCTTGGCACGGTCGAGTGTAGTTTAACTATCTAAGCTTTCAAGATTGGGGCATAGCAATTATTACAAAATGTTACTAATGCATGCAACTTTTTGTGACTTCTTTGTTTCAAAATATGCTTTACCAACTATTTTTTACTATTATGTGTACCATTTGTGTGTTTCATTTATTTTTAAATTAAATAAAACGCTCAGGAAGTAACCATTTTTCGCTCACCTTGAGGGTACAATAGTTGAATATTAATATTTTGTTTTAGTCTTGGCACCGAACATTCCATAACCTCAAAGATGTCGGTCATCTAACAGTTAAAGTTTTTAAAGCCACCGGTCTGGCGGCCGCTGACATAGGAGGAAAAAGTGATCCTTTTTGCGTTCTAGAACTTGGAAATGCCCGGCTTCAAACGCAAACAGAATACAAAACTTTGACACCGCAGTGGAATAAAATTTTTACATTTAACGTTAAGGATATAAACTGTGTTTTGGAGGTTATTGTCTTTGATGAAGATCGAGATCACAAAGTTGAGTTTCTTGGTAAGTGACTCTACTACCTTTTTTAGTATTAGTTCAATGGTGTTATGCAACATAATGTTAACCCTCAGAACACTAGGCCCGAATTTCAATGGAGCACAAACGGTGTTATTATGACAGCGTAAGTGAGACTTAATTGGTCGAAAATCTGCTGAATGACATAATAGAATCAATGGCAATGGGTAATAATTTTTGACATTAAATATGCTTACTTGGATTTAAGTTAAATATATTATAAGAATGACAGCATTTCAATCATTAAAAGTTAATAAAGTACAAGGTGTTACAAATTCGACATACCAGCATTGGAATCTCGGAAACCATAGGAATTGGAGAAACGGTTAAATGGGGGCAAAGTTGTGCAATTCGGTGCTGGTTATAATGCCGCTTTAAAAGTTTTCCAATTCCGAATACTTCTGATTTTATTCGATAAAAACGAAATTTTTCAAAATCGTTTTTATTTTTTCCTGAGCTCATTTGACTAGCTATTTAAAAATAAATGACACTTTGTCATTGCCACTTTTTCTTCTCTACAAAATGACGTTAGTAAACTAAATAAAGATCCGACGTTTCGTCTCCGAGCGGCCATCACCAACTTTACTTTTTTAAATACGGACCTGGATTTTTTTAAACCGGTTTTTAAACCCTCGTACCCTTAAAATGTAATGGCGATATTACTATCTCATAATTATGAATTGTCCTTGCTTATTTTTTTAAATTCATATTTTTTACACTTCTTGTCAGTCCGGGCCGGGCAACGAATCACATATTAATTAAAAACTTTATTTTATTTAAAACATTTACAAATAAGTTTCATGAAAAAGTTTGTCTAAAGTTCATGTTAGGTATTTAAGTAATACATGTAATACTCAAAAATGACGTAGATACCATGGAAGAACGCATACTGGTTGCATTTGGTAGGATAAGGAGAATATCGGTTGAAAGGGCTGTCGCCAAAATTGGAGAAAACATCGATCGTTGTAATGAACATTTAGAAAATTAGGATTTATAATTAGTAAATTTAGAATTATTAAAAAATTCTAATAAAATAAACTCGAAAATAAATTATATTACTTCTGTATGAATGTTTTAAATAAAATAAAGTTTTTAATTAATATTGTGATTGGTTGCCAGGATCAGACGGACAAGAAGTGTGAAAAATATAAATTTAAAAAATAAGCAAGGACAATTCATCATTATGAGAAAGTAATATCGCCATTATATTTTGAGGGTAAGAGGGTTTAAAAATCGTTTAAAAAGAATCTAGCTCCGTATTTAAAAAAGTAAAGTTGGTGACAGCCGCTCGGAGACGAAACGGCGGATCTTTAGTTTAGTAACGTCTTTTTGTAAAGGAGAAAAAGTGGCAATGATAAAGTGTCATTTATTTTTAAATAGCTAGTCAAATGAGCTCAGAGAAAAATAAAAACCATTTTGCAAAATTTCGTTTTTTTTCGAATAAAATCGAAAGTATTCGGAATTGGAAAACTTTTAATGCGGCATTATAATCAGCACCGAATTGCACAACTTTGCCCCAATATAACCGTTTTTCTAACTCCTATGGTTTCCGAGATTCCAATGCTGGTATGTCGAATTTGTAACACCCTGTATATGCAATCTAGGTAAGACAGTCTTATAACGTAAACTAAAGTAACAGTCAAAATCTCCATTGTGTGAAATATGAGCACAGAGAATATTTTACTACATAAGTCAACATTATTCAAATTGATTATAAAATTGTAAATTGATAGTAACCCTTAAGATATACAGGGTAGAATTTTTAACTGGAATAAATTCAGTATTAGAAAGCCTCTTTATTTGCGGAGAAAATACGGGTGCCTTTATTTTTAGTTTGGTACACCGTTACAAACCGCTCCCAACTTTTTTCTCAAATGTAAAAGTACGTATTGTGTTGAAAAGGGTATAAAAAAAAGGATACAACTCACTATTTACTTTTGCATTTCGGTAATCTAGACGCAATTTTTTTTATTGTAAAAATTATTGGAAATGTTGCCCATTTGGCTAGTTATTATTTTTTTTTGGCTTTCTACATTATCAAAATGCAAAAGTAAATAATGGGTAGTATATATTATTTTTTTATGCCCTTCCAATGAGCTTTCGCAATACATACCTTTACATTTGAGAAAAAAAGTTGGAGGCGGTTTCTTCCCCTAAAAGAGGGGGAATTTCATGACGGGACGAAAAAGTGTACCAAACTAAATATAAAGACACCAGTATTTTCGTATTTTCTCCGCAAATAAAGAGGCTTTCCAATACTGAATTTATTCCAGTTAAAAATTCGACCCTGTATAATAGTTATATTCCATACTATCTTCATGAATGTCACATAAACTTCACAATTTTGTTGCTCTATAAAATAATAACACCAAATAAATATTCCTCTAAGCAACAACAATGTATATAACAGAAAGCAGCCGCTCCAATTTTATTAAATTCTTTAACCAAGACATCCAATCTGTAAAAGGGTCTCTAGAACTTCAAATAAATTATTCCATCTCTATCTAAACTTAATTTTGTTTGAAACACGTTACAATTTTCTCTTCTACTTTCAGGAAAAATCGCTATTCCACTCCTCCGAATACGAAACGGCGAAAAAAGATGGTACGCACTGAAAGACAAAAAGTTACGAAGCAGGGCAAAAGGAAACTCACCCCAAGTTCTACTTGAAATGAATATAGTTTGGAATCCCATTAGAGCATGTATACGAACACTGAATCCGAGAGAAGAGAAATTTATGCAGACGGAAATGAAATTCAAAAGACAAGTTTTCGTTCGAAACGTTTTGAGGCTTAAGGTTTTTTTAATGCATTTTTTAGAAGTTGGAAAGTTTTTTCAGTAAGTTAGTAAAAATAATTCATTTCCCTGTAAATTTATGAGTGAAAAGAAAGATAAGACAGTACCGGGTGTCCCACTAAGAATGGCTCTCGGCCTCTCAGAAAGTGTTAGTCGTATGGCTTGCGAAATTTTTTTTTTATTGGAAAAATGATCATAAGAAATTGCTGGAAATTATTTTTAAGTTTCTCAGTCGAGCGCTAGAGGGCGCAACCGTAACGGTAAATCAGTAATCTCAAAAGTTGCCTTGTTAAAGTGTATTGATAGTGCCATTTTCGTATACTTTGAACCTTTCTGAATAAAATTCACTCATGAAGCGTCTTTGTCAGTTTTAAAATAAAGTGGTGGGGGAAGGTTGAAATAAATGCTCATAACTCCGGGTTGGCTCAGCAGAATTCAGTAAACTAAGTTTTTTTAAAAAGAGTTTCCCTTGATCTATATTCCACTATATAAACTATGATAATATGGTTTTTAAAGTAGGCGCTAGATGGAGCTAGGTATCTTACAACTGAATAAACTTTGCTCATTTTTTCAAAAGTTGTAAATACAGTAGTATATTTAATTTTACCTCATTATATAGATGAATAAAAGCCTAAAAAACTGGGAAAATCACAACTTGATATCTTTTTTCAAACTATTTAAGTTTAAACGGTAAAGGTTTTTTTAAAAGTCAAATAGTCCTTTGAAAAACAAAATACGATTTGGAATTATGTGCTTTTTCGTCAAATTATTATTACTCAAACAATCAAAATACACCGCGATAATGTCAACCGTTTCTTCAAGTAAAAAAGGCATTTACAAAAATTAATACAACGGCACTACTCTGTGGACCCGATGAAAATTTTGACGCAATAATAATTTGACGTGAAAGCACCTAATTTTAAATTATATTTTGTTTTCGCAAGGCCTATTTGACTTTTGAAAAACCCTTTAACGTTGAAACTTATATATAATCACATTTCTGTTCTTGTTAATATCTCCGGTTTGAAAAAAGATATCAAGTTGTGGTTTTCGCCAGTTTCTTAGGATTTTATTCATCTATATAATGAGGTAAAACTAAATATATTATCTACTATTTTATTTAAAACTTTTAACACTCTGAGATACGGCCGAGCATCATTCTTAGTGGGACACCCGGAACAATAAAATAATTTTTATTCCATAGACAACTACAAAATTGTGTAGTCATATTGTTACTATTTATAAAATATATAATATATAAAATATAAGATATAAAATTCGTCAGAGTAGTATTTGTTCTGCTTACGCGTTTGACAACTATCTTTTGTATAATTTAAAATTTTCTAAATTCAAATTCTTGTCAAAATCTAAATAAACCAACTAAATTCACAGTAGGTTCATTTTGATTAACGGGATCTACACTTTCATAATAATTCTTCCATTGCCCCAAAATCCCTTGAGAATGATTTTCCCACGGTCGAACGAAACATAAGTCTATTTTTACTACGATTTTATGCAGGGTACCGGTAACTGGTAATGGATCACTATGTTATTTCAAATGTTTTTCATTCACAATACCAATGTTAAATTTTGGTGTAATATTTTACTAATATTTAAAATTTTATTTTCGCTCTAGTAGGTATACATTTTCTCGTTTTAGAGATTGTTTTGAATGGGAATCAAGATTTCAAAGTTTCGCGGCATTGATTGTATGGTTAATCCTTTGCTTCTACTTTCAACCTTGGATGATACCGATTGGCGGTCTTTTAGTATTTTTTAAACAATACATAATAAGAACGTTAGCTGGACCGGCCTCAGTTCCTTGGGATGAACTAGCTGATTCGGATATTGATGAAGAAGATGAAGACGATAAAGTAAGAATATTTTTTTTAGTAAATTTAAAAGTTGGTAATGTTATTTTATACAGTGTGATCCAAATTCGTTGCTTATCAGTGGAATCTAAAATTACTATTAGAATTATGTTGGATTGCATACAGATTTTTAACCACAATTAATTAACCAGCAAGTTTGACTGTGACAGAAATGACATTGACATGTATTACTACTCACAATTAAAGGTGCCTGATAAATAAATTAAAAATTAAGATAACCAGGCTTGTATGATTGTGAGAAAATTATTTCTGCCAATGTTATGTCACAGTCAAACTTAATGATGAGTTAATTGTTGTTAAAAGTCTTTATACATCCCAACACTAGAAGTATAGGAAAGCTAGGTGGGTTAGGTTTAATTAATATATTTAATTATTATTTTATCGATTTTGTGTTTCGTAAATATCTCTTAAACCCTGTACATTGTAATGACACTGCGCTGAAAAATGTTAATATTTATGACCTGAAGGCATAAAAGTGATTGATCATCCTTAAGGGCAATCTACTCTCTCACCTGCATGCCCTTGGGGCATAAAAATTCAGTTTTTACGATGTTTCACTTCTAAAATTCAAATGAAAAATTTGGCCACCATCAGTCTCTGGAGCTATTAGTTGTTTATCGTTGGAAATGGAAAAACCTTATTTATTTAAACGCCCTATAAAAATTATTGATCCATAAAATTTTTTTGAGGTTCCCATAATTTTTCTATTGCACTATTTTAGATCTTATGTATTTCATTTAATTATTTTTTTTATTGTTTTCTTATAATTTAAGTAAAGTAAATAATTTTTTAACTATTTGGCAAAATTAAGAATTGACCAAAGTGCATTACAATTAATATTTCTATTTTTATTTAATGTATTACTTTGTCGTCTTTTGTTATAAATCTAATAAGAATAATACCACAATCATTATTGTGTGATTTAAACACTGTTCTAGTTAATACTTTAATGTAGCAATAATAGCAACTTAAGAAACTGGCTTGCTAATTTATGATTAGTACGACAAAAAAACATTAGATAGTTTTGGGTTGGATATTGTATATTCATTAAAAGTTTTTTCTTACTTACTTACTTTAAAAATTTATTCACCTAGACGACTAGCGATACCTACCAGTTGAAACGTTGTGATTTAAAACAAACAAAGACAATGCAAGCGCAAAACTCTACTGCCGTTCAAGGAACGTCATTCACTTCCACCTTCAGACTATATTAAAGTTTTCCAGCTAATGGAATTAAAACTTGTTAATAAAAATAAAATTGATCATTTTTGGTTGTTTGTCATCACCTAATAAGTGAAACATATTTATGTCCTTTTTTCTATTGAAATTCTTTGGTAATAATAATTCCCTTTTTCTTAATTATATGATTGTTAATAATAAATTATTGGATTACTTTTATTTCAGAATATTGCTAATCTCCCATACCAACGAATTAATATACAAGTGTTTTCAAAATCTATCGTTTGGCTAGAAATATTAATTTTTAAATAATTATGTATTTGTTGTATTATAGGAAAAAGAAGAAAAAAAAAGTTTAAAAGAAAGATTGCAAGCAATTCAAGAAGTTACCCAAGGTGTTCAAAATGCTATCGGTAAAATAGCTTCGCTGTTGGAAGGTGTAAAAAAGTAAGTAAATTGCTTAACTTAAAGTCAACGTGTAGCACATTTTTACAAATTTAATGTTAATTTAAAGTAAAATAGAAATTTAAATACACTTTTCAGCCAAGGCAGTGATAGCTCCTCTATAAACACATAATTTGTATCTTCTAGGGAAACCACACACATAATTGTTACCAAAAATATATAATAAGCTCCTATTTATTTAAAAATAAAATTTTAAAGAACTTTACTTAGATTTATAAAAATAAATTTTATCAGTGCAGTAGGTACGCTAGCAAAGAAGATGATTATGAGCATTCTCGTTTTGAAAACGCACCACCTAGATAAAATTCTGTACTAGCGTTGGCTCTTTTTAATCCAATGGCGTTACCGTTGTTGGTCGCATCTCAGAGATAAAATTAAAAATTTTTGGACACGACATTTAGCCTGGAATTACAGTAAGAGCGGATTTACGGAAAAAGGGCTGGGGGATAAAGTGGATAATCACTTCCCATGAAGGACTAAAGGTGCCCAAAATTCTAATAATATTTCTAATTTTATAAAAAAAGAGTTCGGATTTTTATTTGGGCCCTATCCCATGTTGTCAGTACTGGCAATACGAATAGGTATGTTTAATTGTTTATGTGTCCAGTTTTATTTTAAACACCAAAACTTTCTATTGAAAATCAATCCGCAGGGGGGGGTGTCATCAGTCAATAAGCAGTTCTTCAAAAAAGGTGATTCATAACGATTTTCGTTAACAGAAAAGGGTGTGGGACACCAAGGGGAACATTTTGATATTGTAAACCCATTGTCTTGAACGACAACCTTAGCCAAGAATAACTTTAAGAAAAATTCGAAAAAACTATTCTGGACTTTTTCACGCGAAAATGTTATTTTTAATATAGAACGAAACGGAGCATTTCGGCACGAATGTTGTCACAAAGAAAATTGTCCAGAACGCTTAGGGCTACGGACTGGTGAAGGAATCAGCCCTCTAACTAGGGGGCCTGGGAAGTTAGAGAGATACTTGAAAATAAAATTTTTGAATTTTTGATTGAAAACATCCTGGCGTCCCACTAGTTTTGGCATTCGAATTTTAGTTCTGAAAAAAGTGCAACAAGGAGGAACTATCAGCTGGAACTGTAAGAGCAGATCTAAACTGCGATTTAGAAACCGATAACTAGGATATGGGGACCTTTAATCTAAGTTATCACTCTACATATTAAGAATAATATTATTTAGAAAAGAGAAATTTGTGATAACTAGAAATTGCTTAAATAAAAATGAACAATATGATTGCGATGAAAAATTCAAAATGTATTATAACAACACGCTTAGTTGTAAGATCCGTAACTTTTAAGTCAAATTCAGCTTAACAAAATAATGAATTTCTTTTAATTAATACGGTAATAGGATTTTCCTTTTTAAATATTACTATAAAGTAATTTTCAAACAAAAATTCGTTATTGTTAATAACGTAAACATAATAACAAATAAAAATTAGTCCAAAATACCAAATCATTTTTAGGAATGTTGAATGTGAACTTTTAAATTTTTTCTATTAGGTATCATTCTCAACTGTAGTCTATTTCAGAAAGGTGTAGAGTAATAATTTGGGAAATTCCATCCAGTGCGGCTCAATTTCATTTTGTGCATTACATTATTTATTATAACTAACCAAAGAAAAAAAGAAGATAATTTGGTAAAGAAGGAACTATTAGCAATAGCAAATTTACACAAACATTGGTTTATAAAATATGACATGGAAGATACAGGTGAAAAACATAGTGTAACTGTGCTGCGCATACCGCCATATCATTGCGAACTAAATCCTATAGAACTTATATCGAAGCAAGTGAAAGGATTTGTAGCACAACACGACATTCAAAATGAAAGACGTTAAGCTACTGTTTGATCAACCCATTAAGGAAGTAACACTAGAGAACTGGCGAAAAGTAGTCCATCATGTCCTTATAAAGAATAGGAGAAAATGTGGGATCTTGATCACCTGGTCGATCGGACCGTCGACCCGTTAATTATAACGTCAAAAGGAGATGACAGTTCCTTAGATAACGAAAAATATTATGATTTTTATAATTTTATATCTGCTTAATGTATTTTTTGTATTTTTTTATAATGTTTAATAAACAATAAGTGTACCTATACCATGAACATAATGCACGCCTTTGTCACACAATTTTCCGTGTTTGTGAATGGATAACAATAGGAGAAACCCATATTGACCCAAACCAGGATGGTACTACCTGACCTTGATTAAAAGAAAGAATTTTGCAACGAAATAAATGCCAAATTATTAAAGTGGCTTAAATATTTACTGGGTCACTCTGTAGTTCCTTTGCATACCTTATGAGCTTTTTTTTCTCTACACCTTTCTGAAATAGACTATAGAATATTAATCTAATATAATATTTTTAAAATTTCAGCATGTTTAACTTCACAGTTCCCTACCTCTCTTTAATTGCCATAAGCCTATTAGTTCTTGCCACTTGCGTATTGTACCTAATTCCAATTCGATACCTCCTCATGTTGTGGGCGACAAACAAGTTTTTGAGAAGAATATTTAGACCGCACGTTGTGCCGAACAACGAAATATTAGATTTGTTGTCACGAATTCCTGATGACGAAATGTTGGTAAGTTTCTTGTATGTCCGGTTGAGCGGGTTGATATGCTTTAAACGTTTATGTATTTATTCCAGTGCTTTTTATACAAAAAATGTATTTACATTTAGTGGAGAGAGTTGCCCGGTTTATTGGATTTCACAACATTTCAACAAGCCAAGAATGCTAAAATATATTTCCCACTACCACATGGAAATTTACTTTTTTCTTTACACTAAAGTGATTGGATAAGTGGGCTATTGCATCTTAGTTAGCATATGAGACTGACCAATCACAGTGGTCAATTACAAAAAACCAAAACACTAAACAGAAGTGGGGTTAAGAATATACTTCAAAAATAAGCAAATCTGTGAGATAATTTTCTAAACATTGTTCCCGAAATGGTACCAAAGTTATATATATTTTTACCGAACTATTGTTATTTTCTGACCAGACTAAAGTTTTGTGCACAGATATACTTTTTTATTTCAAAAATCTTCAGTTTTGCATCATTTATAAAAAATTACTATAAGATTTAATACATAAAATGTGTATATACGAACTTCCGTGTTGGTTATTATAGATCTTAAAACTTTTATTATACGCAACAGATATAGAACAATGAATGGTAAATTTTTTTAAATAGTTGAAAATGAACATGAAGAACATAAAACGAGATAAAACAAACGAAATTATAAGATTTTTAGAAATATTCTACTTGTTTCTTTCCGACAGTATTGCTAGTAAGTACGTAAATTGACGAATATTTTCAAAAACTTTACGATATCGACGTTGTAAGTTCATATTAATGCACAAAAGCCATTTTTAACTGTTTAAAACGAACTCTACATCTATTTTGTGGTACTTTCAGAGTTATAATTCTTATGCCAGCAGGTAACCAATGACAAATTTTAGAAAAAAACCCGGGAAAACTTTTTTTCTTCTGTGAATTTGCAGAACAGTTTAATTAAATTAGCGCTGAGAAAATATGTAGTTCATTTTTATAAACAAATATATTGCTTTTTGTCTGTTATTCTGCAAAAGGCCGAATAAGAGAAAAATAGGTATATTCAAAGCGATTATGTGTATATATACAAAATGACCCAAATCGATAAATATACAGTGTAACTTGGTCCATAGATTTTCAAATGAAATACATATATTCTTAAGTTAATTTAAATATTACCACTACATATAAAATTTACGTGTAAATTGGGTTTTCTTGTCATCTTTCTCAAGTTGTTATGATCTTACCACTATGATTGATCGGTTTCATATCCTAACAAGAATGAATATAAAATTATATCCTTTTAGTTAACCGGTTTAGACCAGTTACCCAATCATTTTCTTATAAAAAAAATAGACGGAATCCATGTGGAAGTAGAAAACATATGAATGATAAAAGAGTTTTGAATTGGCATTTTCTTTATTTCTTTTCAAGTTACAACGTTTCAACTGGAGATATTTACCAATGGATACGTTATGATTTAAAACAATTAAGGACAATGTAAGTCAAACACTCTTCTATCATTCATGAAACATCATTGTCACCAACCTTCAAATACACTCACCGGCACAAAATTCCGCCACCCTGAAATTTTGGCCAAGTTTATTGTTTTATAACTTGTTTATTTTTTATCCGATTTTCATAATTTTTTATCAGTTTGTAGATCCATTTATTCTGTTTTCCTATAATTATTTTATAAAGTATCATTTTTCGATTAGGCTATATTATACAGGAGGAAATCAAAATGTTGTTTTTGGTCGTAATTTTAAAACACCCTGTAGGGAAATTGAGGTGGATAATTTCGTTTGCATACTAACTCTTGTAATCTCTGATGTATTCTAAACATTTCTTTTTTTGATTTATTCCATTATCTCATTTCTGCTGAGAGCTGCAAAATTTTAAATGAAACTATGTTATTTTTTGATGGTCATGAGCGGGTAGACAGACGTAGAAATGAAAGAATGTGCTGACTGCACCATATCAGAACGAATCTCATATTATGGCGGTTCAGTCATGATTTGGGCGGGTATTTCTACCGAAGCACGCACCAATCCTGTATTTGTTGAAAATGGAGCTCTAACCGCCCACCGTTACATTGAGGAAATCCTCCAAGAAGTTGTTGTTCCATTTGCTCCTTTTATTGGAAACCAATTTACATTAGTGCAAGATAATGCTAGACCTCACGTTGCACATGTAGTAAGCGAAGTTGAACTTGCAAGATTGGAATAGCCTGCATGTAGCCCGGATCTCAACTCAATCGAACATCTTTGGGATCAACTTAAAAGAGCCGTTCGTCGTCATCCTGTACAACCACAAACCTTGCAAGACTTAAGACTGGCGCTGACCGAAAAATATCAAGCTATTCCTCAAGAAAGAATAAGTGATCTTATTCATTCGATGCCACAAAGACTGCAAGCTGTCATTACTGCGAGAGGAGGAAATACACGTTATTAAATTGTTTTTGTTAATTAACTTTATGATATACCTAGTGTTTGTTTTTCTTAATAAAATTAGGCTTCAAATCAGCGTTTCATTTAAAATTTTGCAGCTCTCAGCAGAAATGAGATAATGGAATAAATCAAAAAAAGAAATGTTTAGAATACATCAGAGATTACAAGAGATAGTATGTAAACAAAATTATCTTCCTCAATTTCCCTACAGGGTGTTTTGAAATTACGACAAAAAACAACATTTTGATTTCCTCCTGTATAATATAGCCTAATCGAAAAATGATACTTTATAAAATAACTAAAGGAAAACAGAATAAATGGATCTACAAACTGATAAAAAAATGATGAAAATCGGATAAAAAATAAATAAGTTATAAAACATCAAACTTTGTCGAAATTTCAGGGTGGCGGAATTTTGTGCCGGTGAGTGTAGAAAAAATATAACTTTCTAATTTTCATCTCTCCATATTTTGTATTAACGTAACAAACTTTTGTTTTTCTCTCTTGATATGCTCGATATACATATATTGAGGAACCCACGAAACTACTGGGTATTATAAGTATAATTTGTTAAAACATAGTAAATCAAACTTACTCCGAGGTCTGTTTTAACTTTTTTTTTATTTAGTTGGGTATAAATTATCAACAAAATTATATATAAATATAAAATTATGTTCTACTAAGACAGTATCTATAAATGTATTTGACAGCCATAATTTATTACTTTATTCGACTCAGTCCGAGTAATTCTATTCATTTGAGGTTAAAAAATATACAATATAAAGAAAATCTTTTTATTTTGTTTTTCCTAAATCTATTCAAAATTAGTAAATTTTAAAAAATTGTAATTTTGGCCTTGAATTGTAGTTATATAGACCCGCAGTAGAACATAAAATGATTTATGTTACTTGTAGATAATGCACTCTATTGGACTTGGCTGCTTTATTGGTTTCGCGACAACATACAACTCGTTCAATAAATGTATATACTAGTAACATAAATATCTAATTTTTGTAATACGACGCAGTTTCATAATTCATCACGTTATTTTCTATCTATATATTATAGATGTGGACTGATTTAGTTTTATATTGTAGAAAAAGTTTATAGTATGATTGAAAGCTTTCATATTAGTAACGAGCAAGTTTCATATATTTTTTAATACACTTATGTCGGCTTGCACAAAGAATTTTAACAATAATTATATTACCGGCAAGTTTGACTGTAACATAAATGACTTTGACAAGCATTATATACTCACATTCAAAGGTGCGTGATTAGTAAATTAAAAACTAAGGTAACCGGGCCAGTATGATTGTGAGAAAATTATTTCTGACAATGTCATGTATGTCACAGTCAAACTTGCCGGTTAAATAATTATTATTAAAATTCTTTATGCAACCCGACATTAAACTAAACTGCTGGACAATTGCTTTCGAGCAAAAAAAAATTCGCCCAAATTTAACAGTTAATATTCTCTGAACCAGAAACGATATCGACCTACGGTTTTTAATGGTTGATAGATTTATCCCTTGGAAAACAATTGTCAATGTTGGTTTTTCTTTAACTGTCAGAAAATTTTATATACAGGGTGTTAAAGAAGACGATGATGTTTGCTCCAATTTTAATGGCGTGTAACTTTCAGAATAATATTTTTAAATTTTATCACTCTACGTCAATTGAGTCGCTGGTTCATAGCAAAGAAAATGATCTGTCAAATTTTTGATATCTACTATATTTTAAGAAATACCGATTATTTTGGATAACCTTGCTTTATTTTAACTTATTGTTAGCTAGATCTCACTGTGCGTTGTATCGTGCAAACTTGGCGAGTGATTATTATACCTTATGAAAGGCTTGATTAAGTTCAGTAACAATAGTTGTACCTAAATGTTATGATGTACAGTGGCGTACTTATAAACACCTATATGTTTATGGTTTATGAGTATGTCACAATTTTTCAGGATTGTTTTATATTAAATAATATACTCACCCCTAGATAAGGTAAATTTAATCTTATTTTTAGTGTTTCATATCGCACTGCAGGTAAATTATACAGTGTGTTTAAAAAATTTTAACAAGGATAATTTTTTTAATTTAATTTTTGGAAAAAATGTATTTATTAATTTCTAACTTTCTAACACTATTCCTAAAATTAAACTTACATTGAAAGGGATCCTTAAAATTAAATAAAGCTAGTTTGATTTTGATGGGATTAATACCTTGTAGGCCCTCCTCGTATATTAACGGCAGCTAGTGATATTTAATATTAAAGTCTCTTTCAATGTAAGTTTAATTTTAGAAATAGTGTTAGAAAGTTCGAAATTATTAAATCAATTTTTTCCAATAACTAAATTTAAAATATTATCCTTGTAAAAATTTGTAAATACACTGTATAATATACCTGTAGTGCGATATGAAAAACTAAAAAATAAGAAAAAATTCATCTAATCTAGGGGCGAGTACTTTCCAATATAAAACAATCGTGAAAAATTGTGAGATACTCATAAACCATAGACATATAGGTGTTTATAAGTACGCCACTGTACATCATAACATTTAGGTACAACTATTGTTACTGAACTTAATCAGGCCTTTCATAAGGTATAATAATCACTCGCCAAGTTTGCACGATACAACGCACAGTGAGATCTAGCTACCAATTAGTTGAAATAAAGCAAGGTTTTCCAAAAAAATCGGTATTTCTTAAAATATAGCAGATATCAAAAATTTGACAGATCATTTTCTTTGCTATGAACCAGCGACTCAATTGACGTAGAGTGATAAAATTTAAAAATATAATTCTGAAAGTTACACGCCATTAAAATTGGAGCAAACATCATCGTCTTCTTTAACACCTTGTATATAAAATTTTTTGACAGTTAAAGAAAATCCAACATTGACAATTGTTCTCCAAGGGATAAATCTATCAACCATTAAAAACCGTAGGTCGATATCATATCTGGTTCAGAAAATATTAACTGTTAAATTTGGGCGATTTTTTTTTTGCTCGAAAGCAATTGTCCAGCAGTTTAGCTAGTATAGACCATCTAATATAAATCCCAATGCACGTCATTCATGGCGTCATTTTAATAAATCACGGGTACTAACTGAAACATTCTTTAAAATTTTTTCATAGTTTAGCTGATACAAAATAATAAGCACTTTTCCTGATGCTTCTAAATTTTTACGCCATTTAGTAAAATCAGCTTTTTCTTTGAACTTTCCTTGCCTTTTAATACAATACACATCAATTGCTCAACATTTTTTTATTGCTTGGTAGTGTGACAGTTATTATCACTAACTCCTGATCCAAAGGTCGCGCGTTCAAAGCCACCCAAAGACACTTAACTATTAGTTTTTTCCAATTTTCCCACTTCATCCATTGATTCCCTAATTGTTGATAAAAATCTTTATACGACCCGAAATAACAATTTAAATTGTCTAAAATTTACTGAACTTACTATAAAGAAATAGATTGAAAAAAGTTAATTTATATTTTTTTTTACTACTAACTTTAAAATCACTCATTATTGACCGATTATTAACTTTAGAAATCGTTTTTCTCCACGACCATTACTAAATGCAATAATTCCAAAATCATTTTTAATAATAGAATATAAAAATTCTCGCTCTTGAGTTGGAATATTTATTCTGAAACACTTGCTTCTTATGCGTTTTGCGTGTATTTTTATTCCATAACAAGATACGGAATGAATATTCTGTAATTGATCTAAACGACGTAGGTTGCCATGAATTTCGAAACTGTCAATGTCAGCAGACAAATTTTAGTGCAAGTCAAAATATAAGTGAAAAATCGAATGAATCAGATATGGAACTGGATAATACTCCACCTGAAATTACAAATATTGCGAATAGTATTTTTGGTCGTGGAGAAAATATAGTCTGCTACTCGGTTAGAATGAAAATTCGATACTCCATCAAATTTTCATTCCAACCTCGTTACAGAATCTACTATTCTTTACCCCTTGCCAGAAGCCTCTATTATTGACCGTCGTTATTGACAACGGTCAATAATAGAGGCTTCTGGCGAAAACAATATAAAACAAGCAACTTGACCTTTTTTTATTTTAAAAATATATAAAAACGTCATGTTTAGACAACCAGGTTATCAAAAAGACTTGAAATTTTTATGAATCGACAAATACTGATAACTAAGAATGTCATTTGACAAGATAAAAAAAAATGCTGCAAATTTTAAAGCAAAGGTAACTTGACTGAAAAAACAGAAGCAACCCTAAGAAGGTATGCTAACTTTAATTAATAAATTAATGTTGTAAATGTGTTAGTAGTGGAAAAAATAATATATTTACCACGGTTTAGACAACTATTATTGCCCTCACGTCTTAAATCCCTCGTCGTTGCACTCCTCGGGAGTTAAAATCGACGCTCGGTCAATAATAGTATCTGTCTAAACCTTTGTTGATAATATACTATTATGAAAATGATGGCAAATAAAAAAAAATCTAGGAATCTAAGGCATTTTCGGAAAATTTAAATATTGGAATGATATAGAAATATTCGAGTTAAACTAATCACAATGTTATATTTCGATGACATTTAAAGTGATGATGTGCATAAGGATTTTTGTTAGATATCCTATAGGTCCTTTAATCTTTAGTTAAAATCTCTTTGAACTATAAAACCGCATTTATAGAACATATTTATTAATTTTTAAAGTTTCAGACAACTTTAATGATAGAAGTGATAAAATCATAAATAAAGTTGTCTGATTAATGAAATTCTACTACGCTTTTTGGACAAATTTTAATGTGATAATAATTTTTATTAAGATCAAAGAATAGTCTATGAGGCATCACGAACAAATAGTGCATTTCTACTACATTGCGCATATTGTACCTGTGTCTGGCGATGGCAATAACATGCCTTTTCTATATACCTACAATATATTAAAAACACAAACTTCACGAGAATTAAGTGCCCCGGCGTCAGTGGAGATTTTTAGGATAATATCAGGGCATCGTTTGTAATTTTAATGAAAATAAAAAATTACCATGAATATTTGCAATATTTCTAATTTTATGTTCTGCATGGCGAAGTTAAACCTATATAATTCAAACTTTAAAATAAATTTTCATTTTTTTTTAACTAAAGTAGAAGTTCTTGTGAACCCCTTAGTTAAATTTTTGTATTGAATTTTCAATCAGACAAGCCAGGAAACGATGCCGTGTTTCAAGCTGGTATGAAAGACTCTTAATATTATTTATGCCACAGTAAAAGTTGTCTGTTTAGGTAATTTTTAATGTTTTAATAAACCTCAACATAATTCTTTTGAATATAATAGGTCCAATAATTTTACATCTGCTAGTGTCGAAACTACTAAGTAACTAACAAAACACAGGTACACTCAGCAATAATAGCTAAACGATTTTATTTAAACAATGACTTTTTTTTGTATAAGTATACGTACGAAAATTTTAAATTTTTTACCAAACAATTATGACATTTGATGTTCGAGAATTTTCTCTCAAATACTTAGTCGACAAAAACAACTTGAATTAAGATTTTTTTTTATTATCGATTTATTTCCCTTTGGCTTAAATTAGGTAATTACGTTAAATTATGTTACGGTGATTGTCATTCTCATCTAAAAATCTTAGTTTTGCTAAATGTCATATTGTTGGTCGAGGCCTACCAATTTGGTAAAATGATGCGATTGTTGTTTCAAAGACAGTGTTTTGAGAGAGTCTCCTCATTTACTAATGTATCTTTAAAAGTACACATTTTAATTGGAAGGGTTTCAAGTATGGACCCCGTAATTCTATTAATAATCGTACTAATTAGCTTGATTTTTTCTGAGGGTACCTATCTACCCTGTAATGTAACAAATACTTTGTGTGCAGGGTAAATCATCTATGCTGTTCTAACCAAGGTTTTTGGGTTATCATCGGTAAGTTAACCATGGTTAGTAATTTCAACCTTTAAATCATAAAAAATAATAGATTCATGACACCTGCAGAATTACATAAAATTATTGGGCGTTGGACTTTCCTCCCATTTGGGCCGATTGTCAGTGATTCGATGGTACTTGCAGCTGGACTACAAAGACCTTAAACTTCTCTCGAGTCCGGACCCAGAAAGGCGACCGAATCCCAAGAAAAAACATAAAACTTCCTAGTGGAGGAAAAAAAAGGTGGTAGTAAACCTTAGAGACCGGTGGAAAGATAGGTTAGATAAAGTTGTTGAAAAGGCTGATTAGTTTTTATTATAACTACCTTATAGTTTAAATATCAAATACGAATACCTAGAATATCGATAATAGCAGTTTGATAAAGTTTACTCGAATCAGTGACATCATAGCGATAGTTTATTATAAAGAAACAGTTATTTTATTAAAAACATTACATAATAACACGCCGAAACCAAAAACATTTTGTAAAAATAAATAAAATATCCACTGTGTTTTTTAGAAAAGTAAATTATTTTAATGGGTCCCAACAGTTTAAAAATAACATAACTGTTTTGAACAATTAAAAATGTTAAACATTTTTTTATAAAATCATAGTATGCAGTCAGTTACTAGTCAGTCCTCATATGGAAAAACTTAAAAGAAACATTTGTAGCTTGGATGCCAAAAGACTGAGCAACTAGGATGGCGCTACTCACATGGTGCTACCTAATTTGTGGCGACTGAGAGACTCGGTAACCCGAGAATCCGCGACTCGATATGCTGAACGCCACGCTACTCCAGTCTTTTGGGTAACGCAAAATAATAAATATAGATCAACTTTTTAAGCTGAAATTCATGAATGTGCGGTCTGTAGCGCGCGACTGCATCACTATAGTATCGGCCGTGTGAGGATGAGAGGCAACTAGCTTAGTCTAGTCGCCCAATCTTCTTGTCTCCACGCTACTACAGTTCCCTTTAAGTTTCCCTGTGTGAGAATTGCCTAACTCTTATTAACTAAAGAGGTTTAAATGTAGGTAACCAATTCCAAAATTTAGGTATTATAGTCTTCCATCAGTTATACAGGGTGATTCCTAAGTTGATACTTCTTTTTTAGCTGTGTATAGAACATTAAAATAAACAACATCTTCCAATACATTTTTTCAAAAAACCTAAAAATAAGGTACTTACATTTATTTATTACACTATGGATTAAATACGGTCCTGCCTAACTTGTCCGTTGAATAACATTACGCAAACGTCGCACTTTGAAGACACTCACTCTAAATTAGCACCATATTTTTTAGTTCATTGTTTTCAAATTTTACCATATTTCACGTGCCACCAATTAAAAATTAACTTGCTTTAGAAAAATACACAGCAGCGAATTGCCAAAATAAAGAACTGACGACCGACTCGTAAAATGCATGACTAACATACTAACAATACAAAAAAAGAATAAAAACAATGTAAAGTAAAGGGCTACGTTTTGATTACCAGGCCCACACACGTTACTTCTGTAACTCGGCTATTTTTAAGTTTTTTGAAAAACTGTATTTGAAAATGTTGTTTATTTTATTGCCTTCTATACACAGCTAAAAAAGAAGTATCAACTAAGGAATCACCCTGTATAATTTTATTTTTGTGTTATTCTTATGTCTATTACGCACACAAAATATGTTTTATAAAGTCCGTACAATTACAGGCTGGATGCACGTCACAGCTTCTGACGTAATTTTTGATTTGAATCATGTCGTTGACTAGAGCATATAATTTTTTAATTCTAACACGATTTAATTGAACTTTAAAATGAGCATTTACTCTTTTGCTGAATGATGAGACAAATATTCATAACATGTTCCAATTAATTAATTTTTGCTTTTAAATTACTTTTAACACGTAAAATTGAAGTTCTTCGAAATCGCAAAGGTTGTCAAAACGAATGTTACGTCCATTGACAGGATCCTTTACTTAACAACTGACCTATCTTATTTTTAGTTGTTATGATTATGTATTTGCGAGTTGTCACGTGCATCCAGCCAGTAATTGGATGAACTATATCGTACTATAGATAATTCGAAATATTTATTAGAAAATGCCTGATAGGTATAATTAAATAGTTGTTTGTACAATGTACAACAAGAGTGAATATGATTTTGATATTTCACGGAAAACGGAGTCCATTCGCGATATGGATAACCAACTCGAACTGTACACAATATTTTTTCTACGAGACAACTTACGAAACTTATACTTATTTTTTTAAAATTTACTTAAATTGGGTATTATAACATGATTCGATAATAACATGTAAGAAAGATAAAAAAACCATTGAAGATAAATTTATTTCGTTAAATCTAAATATAATATTTAGACTTAATATGACACTTGTTAGTTAACACCTGAAATATCAATTTATGCGGCTTAAAATTTAAACCCCTTTAGTGAATACGTCTGCTAATATTCTTTGAAATGTTTTAAATGTACAGGGTGGGGACTTTAACTGGAATAAATTCGATATTATCAAAACTGCTGAAGTTGCACCTACAAAATTTGGTATGTGGGGATTTTGGAGCATGCGGTATTGGATAATGATGTCGGCGCAGTTGCCAGATTTCTCAGCTTTGCGCTACACGTAGTAATTTTGTTATTTTAAATAGAATGCCCAATTAATTTTAATTGCAGTGAATTGGGCGTGTCAAATTTAGTAAGATCTAAAATTTACAAAATTCTATCTTCTATAGTTGCTGAGCTATTGCAACACTGTAGTTCATTAAAAAGTACCGGGATGCTTATCTACCTTAAAGTAGCGTTATCTTGTTAGCATCTCCATAGTTACTAAGTTATTAACACAAGCTTCATAAAAAGTTCTTGTCGTGTCAAAATGGCTTATTTAACTGAAACCTTACTTTTTAATGGAACTACAGTGTTGCCATAGCTTAGCAACTAGTGAAGATAGATTTATGTAAATTTGGGATCTTACTTAATTTGACACGCTCAATTCACTGCAATAAAAATAAATTGGGCATTCCATTTAAAATAACAAAATTACTACGTGTAGCGCACAGCTGAGGAAACTGGCAACTGCGCCGACATCATAATCCAATTTCGCATGTTCCAAAACCCCCACATACCAAATTTTGTAGGCGCAACTTCAGCAGTTTAATAATATCAAATTTATTCCAGTTAAAGTCCCCATCCTGTATACACCATAAAAAACAAACCAAACCTTTGTAGAAAAAGTAAAGAGGATGGTTGTTGCGGTAATAACCAGTGGCGTGCAAAGCCGTTCAAAGCAGGGTAGGCAAAAATATCATTTTGAAACTATTGACTCTTTATTAATTTTCAACATAGTTCACATCGCTACTACCTTTTAAATTACGTGTATGTGAACATATAATATGTTCACTTTTCCATTTTTTTTTGACTACCGATGCCGGCGCGCGACGTTTACAACAAAAGCAAACAAAGGGCGCAAAACACTAATATTAAAAATTAAAAATTATCTTAAATCTTCATAAAAGTACTTCTTATTTTTCGTTACTAATTAAATCTTAACTAACCTAAATATTAAACACGGTTTCATGGTATATCGAGAATGCGTAGTATTTTTGGGAAACTACGACAAAACTTGAAAATTGGCAACAATGCACTTAAAACCGCGGGCGGATGACTGCCGGAGGCTCATGTCTCGAGTCACGTGTATTTCTAGTCATGTCTTTCTAGCTTACTTCCCACCGCCTCTCTCGCTCGCTTCCACTCGTATAAAAGCAGTGCTTTTACTTTTCCATAAGCAGCTAATATAAAGGGAGATCTCTGCTTTTCGGATGGTCATACGGGATGCTTATACAGCGATCCAATTTACGATTAATCGGCAACGAATGCGTTCATGGAAATGATCTTAAATGATAGTATTGGGGTTTGGTGATATACGATTAACTATTCGGTCCTCTCTATAAAATAATTCTGGTCGGTATTTGTTTCATTGTTCCTAGGGTAGGCAATGCTTTTTTGCCTATACTGAATGCACGCTACTGGTAATTTATATTTCAATTTTAAGTTACTAATATATTGTATTTAGAATGTTAAGTTACCATACATATTTAATTTTTGAAATAATTATTTATTTTATTGTAAGATTGTTTTAGTAGTAATGAGTATTGGAATATTTTACATCAATTTAAAAATCATAATACAAGCCGAACAAGACAGAGAATCAATTTTTATACATATAAACTGTTGTTTATCTATAATAAATAATTAATTTATTGTAATAACTTTACTTTTGTACAAAAATGTAGGTATTGTAAATAACAAGTTATTTTTATTGATATGGTGCTTTAAAAAACTATATAAAACTTATAAATTTAGTTATGTAGGTTAAAAAATTTTATATTTTTATAAAGTTGTTTTTGTTATTTAAATTTAATTATTAGATAATTTAATGTTACTAAATTAGAAATATGCTTTAATCAGTGCATATTAATATAGAGAAAATATAATTCTTCATTTTGACTTTAACATGTTGTGCTCACCCTGTTTGGTTGTTACACCCACTTCGTGATCCCAGTTCCTTGTACTAGTTTGTGTAGGTCAACTGGGGAGTGTGTAAGGTTCTCCTCTATATTCATTTTATATACAGTCTCCTTCCATGTAATGGGCTCTATCACTATTCTCATTTTTTTCATAGTTTTGGCATTTAAATTGTTAAATCGGTGCTATAATAGGAGTTTATTATCAATAAAACTATTGTTAGGTTATACCATAAATTTTTTGCAGCTCATTGAAAACCTGCATAATTTCCACAAATTTTAAAAACCCAAAACAGGCACGATTACTCGATGACGTCGATCCGACAAAAATTTACAGTGAGCATCGTTACCGATCTTGTCACTTATCAAGACGGTGTTTTTGTTTGCATCCCACTTACATCCGAATTATTGTGGAATTTTGATGTATTTTTGTTTACAATAACTGTTTTTTTATTTATTTGCTTATAGAGCAGAAAGGTGGACCAATAACTTAGGTTAGACTTTTTTCAACTGTCATTTCATTAGCTTGGTTTTCTGTCAATAATTGCGGTGTTGCCACATGTGAAACCTTTTATGCTAGTCAAATAATATATTTTGTTCCTTAAACTTTATTAACTTATTTTAAGAGAAAATATATATTACATTTGGAAATATGATTTTTTTTTATTTTGCCGCATAAGTCCGTTTTTGACAATTGTTCCTATTGGATTACTTTGCAGACTTTGTCATTGTATTATACCATAAAAATTTTAGTAAATTATGGAACATTATCAAACTACCGTTTTTATGACGTATATTCGATAAAGTCCATGTTTTTGTTCCATTAGTTTTTTTATTTATTTATTTTCTCAGTGATTACTTAAAAATATTAACAAGTACAAACACTGAATATTTTATTTTTTGTTCCTTTATTTACTACAACCAAAATAAAAATTAAGTGAAAGAGCCTATTCCAATAGTTCACTTTTGATATTACAGGGTGTCCGGTAACTTATGGGCCGTGGAGTAACTGGAGATACTAGACATCAAACTAAGCCGATTATGTCATAAATTTTTTCGGATTGTCACTCGTTCTAGAGTTACAGGGTGTTTAAAGTAAAAGTTTATTCTCGAAAATAAGCCATAATTTTAAAATGGTTTAATGAATCGAATTGAAAGTTGGCATTATTATGTTTTTATGAGCAAGAAATAAGAATTTGTAGAAATTTCAAACTAGAGGGCGCTAGTTGCATACACTGGGCTTCATAAATCTATGATTTTTTTTCTTACCTGTGATATTAGGTGTTTTTTAATTATAGTTTCTTAAAAATGGCATTTTCTGAGTCAAAAATGTGTACTTGATTGATCTTAATATCTTTAACGGTTTTCGCGATATTTTCCTTTAAACATCCCAAAGCATAAAAAAACATAGTAAATAATTAAATTAACAAAAAAAAACAAAAGTAACAATCCGAAAAAACGTATATGACATAATCGGCTTAGTTTGATGTCTAGTATCTCTAGTTACTCTACGGCCCGTAGGTTACCGGACACATACACAATAGCCGATTTTTAGAAAAAATGTCATTGTGGAAAATACAGCAAAATTAAAACATTTGTATACAAGTAAATAATAACCTTATAACCAGTGTGTGAAAATATGTAGATCCTAAATAATTCTAGAAAGAAACAGTAATTGATTGTTCACCTCAAAAGATGGTACCGTAATAGAGCAAGACTCTAGGTATATTTTAATTCATAAATGGTTCGTTACGGAAAACATTTTAGAAAAGTAATCTTTAAACATCAATATTAATTTTTGTTGTAATTATGCAAAGTACACCCCTGCATTATAATTGTTATCTGAATTTAAATCAAACTTGCCAGGATTTATCCAACTGAAAAAATGTATTATTTGATTTTTCTTTTTTAAATTTTTTTTGTATTTTTTATCGTCATCTTTATAATAACTTCTTTGTAGAATTCTATGCCAACCTTTTGGTTTCTTTAAACTTTGTATTTTGATTACATACCAATATAAGAAAGGGTTACTTAAAAGAACAGGAATGGATGTATATTTAGACTTATGACTTGCGCTTTATAAAGTTAAAGTCGATTTTGTCAATCAAATAAAAATAATATTTAAATGTTGGTAATTATAAACTTTAATACATTTATCTTATACATTATATTAGATAGGTACACTTTATAAAATACGCATGTATTTTGCACTCATTTTATTTATTGCATAGTGTGATGTTCCGATTATTTGCCAATTATAAAAGTGATATTGATGTTTTAATCTAAGATTTTTATTATGAAATACATTTTAAAAGTACAATTGTTTATTATTTAAGAGACTTTTTCTACTGTGACCTTCCTTTTTTTAAAAATTTAATACAATAAATTTATTTTTCCGTCGACCGTGTATTTACATCCGATATTAACGTTCCCAAAATCATTCATTAATGACCCCTATTAATGCATGATTTTCTGTAAATGCACGATTTCCCAAAATCATTCATTAATGACCCCTATTAATGCATGATTTTCTGTAAATGCAGGATTTTGGTAATTAAAATTAAAGGCAGCCATGCAAACAAATCAACAAAATAATAAAACGTCAATCCAAAACGTCGTCCGCTGTCATTAGTATTTGTAGAATTGTGAAATCTGGATTGTAAAATAAAAGTTGTTAACTGTTTTTCTTCACTTTAGTAAAAAATACGGTCGACGAAAAAACATTGTAACCAACTTACATTAAAATGCGATTAATGATCTCGAACATTAACGCGTTGGCTACGCTCACGCGTTAAAATATTTCGATCATTGATCGCCATTATTAATGTACTTGTTGGTTAAATTACTATTAAATATTCTAAATTAATTATTTACTAATTAAATTATTCGAAAGAACCCGAAGAATTCATTGGTTGAATTGTCAATTTTGTCAAAATAGGCGTTTCTTCTTTTGTTAAATACTGAGCGATATTTTCAAAATGTTGTCTACATATATTTTCTTGCAAATTTAATCTACTTTTCGATTATGATGTCATAGTCATAGTTTTCGGGATAAAATCAAAAAAACTGTTGCTATCACAAATTACGCTCTCTACTTATTTTATTTGGAACTATCGTGTACCAATGGATACGAAAATTAAAAGTACTTCCCTTTCTCTTCAAAACAAGCTTAAGTTTACGAAAATCGGATAAGTCGTTTAGAAGTTACAGCAAATTAAATGATTGCACTTTCAATAGCTTCCCCCACTCGTATCAAGGTCGGTACGCCAATGAGCCCTAACCAAAATGATGCAGAATTATCTAAGCTTTCTAATGATGTTACCAAAGGTATACCTTAATGTGGGAATTTTCGGAGAAATTTCGATTTCCAATATTTAATTTTCAATTGTGCCCTGTTGCGGCAAAATGCGAAACTCAAAAATTATTTTCAACATTTTCTCTTAGCCACTTTAATTACGATTTTTTCACCTAAGTTTCTATGCCTAGTATTCTCCTAAATACGGCCAGTGGCCATCCATAATGGGACATCCGGTATAATCAACATTTTAATATTAGAGAGTAATTATAATAAATGCATGCGCAATTCTGAGGATTTTCTGGTGATTTATGAGACACCAAACTAAATATAAAAATCCCTGACATTTATTTATGTTTTTTCTAATCTATAGCGGGTACGTTTTGTTTTTGTTGGTTTGCTTTCATGTCCTGTAATGATGTTTGGTTAAAATGAATGCACAAAAAGCGCCGGTAATTCCTAACCAAATGTATTTTTATTTTAATGGTTGGCATGTGGTACATCCCCTACGATCTTGGCAAGTCATTGCACGCTGTAAAACGAAGTAAAATTTTTATTGCCGCAATATTAATTGCTGCAGACAACTTGCGTGAAAGAAAAATTGCAAAATGTAAAGCGGCCTTTAAAAATATGAATTTTTAGGTTATGTCACAATGTTTGGCGTTTGGCATGGCCTTCTATATTTTGTCGATAAATCGGGCATCCTTCTTGCTTCAACACAAAGTAGGCATAGGTTTACTATTTTATGTTGCAGAAAAACGTGAAATTAACCCATTTTATGTACAGAAAGTTAATAGATTGTTTGTTTCGTAAAATAACTAGAGCTAAAAGTTATTTTTAATTGCTAAAAGGTTTATAATTAGCATATATTTGCTAGAAATCAATCGAACGGAAATGTCTTATTCTTCTTCTGTGATTAAAAAAAAAAGACCTTTAATAAGTTGGCTATGCATTTATGTAGTGTAAATTGGTCCATGATTTAACCAATTAGGTGAATTTTTGTTCAATTTTTTTTTCTGGCATCGTTCGCAATCGGAAAGAAATAGACCATAGTCATAGGATTGGATTACGGCCATGAACACTTTTAATCAGGATATCAAGATTTACAAAAAACAGAAACATTCAGAAAAATCAGCCGAAAGCCATTTCAAATAAACTTCGTCGTTTATGTAGAGTTTCTAAATAAAAATAAGTCCAGCGCACTCGCGCCAATAGCCATATACTTAAATAGAATGTTAAATTATGTATGTGTATATGTGCGTGCTTTTTTATAAATGGGCGCCACTTTATAAGGTAAGTTTCTGACCTAAATAAAACAATAAAAATGTAACATCCAAATATACGCCATTTTATTGAATAGCACTAACAAAAATCCAAAAAACTATAATACAAAAATCTACTATCACTACTTACATATTCTTTATACACAACAAATACGTCATAGAACTAACTTAGTTTCATAAATCAATAAAAAAATTCGTCTAAATCTAATTTCTAATTACAAAGTGATCGAAGAGGATTTTTAGATTAGGCATGTAAATCCCTGGAAAACTATTTACAATGTTTTTTTATTAAGTTATTATTGTATTGGGCCTTTGTCGTTAAAATCATTTATTATATTAAAAAAAAAAATTGGAAAAAAACGTAGTAAAAAAAATTCACTTAATATTTTTAATTTTAATAACGTTACCCAATTGACGCAGTTAAAACTATCAACTTTGTGAAGTTTAATTCTAAATATTGACGGTGTAACGAGAAAGGCCAATACTACAGTATTTAGAATAAGTATTCAAGTCATTAATATCAAAAGAAATTTTGTAAAGTCAAAAACGAAAGTATCACCTATTTATAAGTTTAAAGTCGGGCGAACAATTTTTGGCCCTTTTGTAAATTTTTACATTGTGAGTATATTATTTTTTAAGGAACATTTTGGGTCATTTTGTGGTAAATTTACAAGCCACAGTTTTTCCAGTTGCACACACTTTTTTTATTAAGCATTTTTTTTAATTCAAAAAACTATTGATTACCAAAATACATATAACCCTGATACGTTCTTTCTGAATGGCATATTTATTTATTTTAGAATATCCTTTTTCATCCATATACAGGGTATTACAAATTCGACATACCAGCATTGGAATCTCGGAAACTATAGGAGTTAGAGAACCGGTTAAATGGGGGAAAAGTTATGCAATTCGGTGCTGATTATAATGCCCCTTTAAAAGTTTTCAAATTTCGAATACTTCCGATTTTATTCGAAAAAAACCGAAATTTTGCAAAATCGTTTTTATTTTTTCCTGAGCTAATTTGACAAACCATTTAAAAATTAATGACACTTTGTCATTGCCACTTTTTCTCCTCTGCAAAATGACGTTACTAAACCAAAAATCCGCCGTTTCGTCTCCGAGCGGCCATCACCAATATTACTTTTTTAAATACGGACCTGGATTTTTTTAAACCGATTTTTAAACCCTCCTACCCTCAAAATGTAATGGCGATATTACTTTCTCATAATGATGAATTGTCCTTGCTTATTTTTTTAAATTCATATTTTTTACACTTCTTGTCAGTCCGGTCCTGGCAACGAATCACAATATTAATTAAAAACTTTATTTTATTTAAAACATTCATACATGAATAATATAATTTATTTTATAAGAATTTTCTAATAATTCTAAATTTACTAATTATAAATCCTAATTTTCTAAATGTTCAAAGAGATTGCCGTTTTGCTCAGTACAACGATCGATTTTTCTTCCAATTTTGGCGACAGCCCTTTCAACCGATCTTCTCCTTATCCTACTAAATGTAACTCCTATGCGTTCTTCGAGTTCTTCCATGGTATCTACGTCATTTTTATAAATAGCATTTTTTAAAGCCCCCCCATAAAAAGAAATCCAGCGGTGAAATATTTTGCCAGGACCGGACTGACAAGAAGTGTAAAAAATATGAATTTAAAAAAATAAGCAAGAACAATTCATCATTATGAGAAAGTAATATCGCCATTACATTTTAAGGGTAGGAGGGTTTAAAAATCGGTTAAAAAAAATCTAAGTCCGTATTTAAAAAAGTAAAGTTGGTAAACGCCGCTCGGAGACGAAACGGCGGATCTTTAGTTTAGTAACGTCTGTTTGTTGAGGGGAAAAAGTGGCAATGACAAAGTGTCATTTATTTTTAAATAGCTAGTCAAATGAGCTCAGGAAAAAATAAAAACGATTTTGCAAAATTTCGGTTTTTTTCGAATAAAATCGGAAGTATTCGGAATTTGAAAACTTTTAAAGCGGCATTATAATCAGCACCAAATTGCAAAACTTTCCCCCTATTTAACCGTTTCTCTAGCTCCTATGGTTTCCGAGATTCCAATGCTTGGTATGTCGAATTTGTAACACCCTGTATTTATCTGATCAGGATGTCAAGACTAACTCAAATTTTTTAAAAAGTAATAGATTTATTATTTTTCTTTATTTTTAATTTAAATAAGTAAGAAGGTCAAAAAGAATGTTTTCGAAATTTTCAGACAATTAGCCTATATCGCCAAACTAATCGACATTCATTCATTTTTCTTAAGTTTAACTTAAAACTGAGTTGATAACTTTTGTTTACGTCCTTGTTTTACTTCCCAAGACTATTTAACTGGGCAAATACCTCAGAGAGTTGCGTCCAATAGTAATAATGATAAAAAAACTAGGGTCCGTTTTGTGCCTCACTTACGTGGTCTAACTAAGTCGAAAGATTTGGTTCGTTTGAAATAAATTTGGATTTATATGGAACACAAATTTTAGTATAATTACCATTTCGGCATACATCTATTTTAACTAGTTTTGTGCAACTGAAATTAAAAATGTATACCTACACATACCACACTTTCAAAAATTACGAAATATCCATTTTATATCATAATGGACAAAAGTATATTGTTTAATAACATATTTTTAAAATCAATTGCAAATAGTATGTTTTCTATTGAGCTTTCTAACATCTACCGTTCTTGCTTTCTATATCTTTCCCTATTTTAATTGCACTTTGGCAGTTAATTTAAGTAAAACTAGCACAAAGATATGATTATTTTGATATTAAAGTAGTATTACAGTCTTATTAACATTCGTTCTATTTCATGTTCTTTCGGTAGGCATAAAAAGGTACAACGTCTTCTACTAGAAAATTATACCTCACTCATTTATCCATTTCTAAGTCACTCTGAAAGTATAGACGGAGGTATTGTGCCATTACTATAACCTAAATATACCGGGTCCGCCAACGTGGCGGGGATGGAAGATTAAATCATTATCGAGGAGCTTATCAAAAATACTAAACCAGCATAAGGTATCGACTTAAAAGCGGCATATTTTAAAAATATTTTACATTATACAGGGTGGCTCAAAAAAGTATGGCAGACTAAACTTGCATTTTTTAAATGGAACACCCTATATATTATATAGTTTTCTAATTCCCTATACAATTCCACGTATATTTTGTATAAAATGTCATATGTCGAAATTCAATTGTTTTCGAGTACCTAATTGACGTTTAAAATATGGCATTTTTTGACTTTGACAGGCTGTAACATTGGAACGGTTCATCTTAGAGAAAAATGGTTTTCACCTCCCTATCTTAGTTTTTCATTCTCTATCCAAAGAAACCAACCTCCGATTTACTATGTTAAACCGTTAAAACCGTTTTTTTGGTTTAACATGGTAAATTGGAGGTTGGTTTCCTTGGATAGAGAATGAAAAACTAAGATAGGGAGGTGAAAACCATTTTTCTCTAAGATGAACCGTTCCAATGTTACAGCCTGTCAAAGTCAAAAAATGCCATATTTTAAACGTCAATTACTCGAAAACAATTGAATTTCGACATATGATATTTTATACAAAATATACGTGGAATTGTATAGGGAATTAGAAAACTATATAATATATAGGGTGTTCCATTTAAAAAATGCAAGTTTAGTCCGCCATACTTTTTTGAGCCACCCTGTATAATGTAAAATATTTTTAAAATATGCCGCTTTTAAGTCGATACCTTATGCTGGTTTAGTATTTTTGATAAGCTCCTCGATAATGATTTAATCTTCCATCCCCGCCACGTTGGCGGACCCGGTATATATATAAGCTACGTACTGTACTGAAAAAAAGTCTAGACTTGGTCGACCGCTGACATGCCTAGCGTAGCAGGTAACATTAAAGAAATACTTTGCAGTTTACACAAATTTCAGGTAATTATAAAATAACATCATAAGCGACAACTTTTCAAAATTTTTTTAAATTAGCATAAGAGTATTTACGTCTTCAAATAAAGTAACTATTAAAATAGCAAAGCTGGTAAACATTTATAATTTAAAGGAGCCAAAAGTGGTAAGATCATTAAAAATTATAATTTTTCTTATTTAAAACTTAATTTTGGTAAAATGCATTGTAGCTAGTGGGTAGAATATCTAGTTATTAATATTTCTAAAAAATGCTACCTGAACTACTTGATCTTTTATACATATATAATTCAAAAAATAATGATAAACGAATATACAGGGTGGCCCATTTGTCTGACAAAGTAATATACCGTCTCTACTATTAAAGATATCAAAAAAACGTTCTTATAAAAGTTGTGAGGTATAAAAAAATATACGTTATAAAATTATTTTTAAGCATACAGGGTGGTCCAAAAAAATAGGACAATAAAAAGATACATTTTTTAAAATGGAACACCCTATATATTTTAGCATTTTTTGTTTCCTTACAAAATTATCCATATGACGCCATATTTAGTTTTTTAATTTTTTGCAACGTTGCCAAACAAAATGCAAAATTCTTAAAATTTTGGAAAAAACATGAAAATTACCTATATTTCTCAATAAGAGTATCGAAAATTTCTTGTTAGCTCTTAAGTTTAGGGATAGAAAAACTGTCTTAAATGTTTAAGTACCTAAAATTTTGTACAGGGTGTTTTCTGTTGACATCCAAATATACAAAATTTTAAAATACAATAACTCTGTTTTTTCAAATGAGACATCCTATATTTATTAGGCTCGTCTGATAGATATTGTAAATATCTTTATTAATGTTAAATCATACCTATACCTAATGTTACTAGTTTTGGCAATATCTCGATTTTGGTTTGAATTTTGGTGAAAAAAACTATAGTTTTTATTTTTCTAGTTAAGCCATGACCAGCAAAGTCAAAATAAATGTAATTGAATATAATGTCATATTTATAATAATTATTATATTTATATTTATAATGTTTGTGAACTTATTTTCAATATCAATTTGCGTAATAAAAAAGAAGTTTTGTTTAATTAAATAAAAACGTAACTAACTATGGTTATCAATTTATTATAATATGACATATTATATTCAATTACATTTGTTTTTACTTTGCTGGTCATGGCCTACTAGACAAATAAAAACTATAGTTTTTTTCACCAAGATTTAAATAAAAATCGAAATATTGCCAAAACTAGTAAATTTAGGTATAGGTATGACTTAACATTAATAAAAGATACTTACAATATCTATCAGACAAGCCTAATAAATATAGAATATCTCATTTGAAAAAACAGAGTTATTGTATTTTAAAATTTTGTATATTTGGATGTCAACAGAAAACACCCTGTACAAATTTTTAGGTACTTAAACATTTAAGACAGTTTTTCTATCCCTAAACTTAAGAGCTAACAAGAAATTTTCGATACTCTTATTGAGAAATATAGGTAATTTTCATGTTTTTTCCAAAATTTTAAGAATTTTGCATTTTGTTTGGCAACGTTGCAAAAAATTAAAAAACTAAATATGGCGTCATATGGATAATTTTGTAAGGAAACAAAAAATGCTAAAATATATAGGGTGTTCCATTTAAAAAAATGTATCTTTTTATTGTCCTACTTTTTTGGACCACCCTGTATGCTTAAAAATAATTTTGTAACGTATATTTTTTTATACCTCACAACTTTTATGAGAACGTTTTTTTGATATCTATTTTGATAGAGACGGTATATTACTTTGTCAGACAAATGGGCCACCCTGTACACCAGTGACTGCCAGAAAAAGTGCAGCATATGAAAAAATTTATAATTTTTTAAAATCTATTGAGTTTATTTATATAATATTATATGAACTGAATAATAAATTTATTATTAAAATTTAAAAAAATTAAATTAAATTATTGCTAAGATACATAACTTGTCATTATGATGTAATGGTCATCTAACCAAAATAAATTAAACTATAGGTACTAGTTATCTTACAGAAATAAAAGCTTTTCTATTGTATTATATGCCTTATTTTATGAAATATTTTCGATTATAAGCTCTCTAACCTAATTGGTTATTAGCAATAATTTTGTACAAGCTGGCAGTAGTTACACGTTATAAAATAAAATTTAAAAAAATATGTTTTAGTATATTTGCAATTGTATTTAAAAATGCTGAAATAGTTATTTTTTTACGTCTTAAAATTTGATAAAAATTGAACAGTAAAATTTTTACATAGTAATTTTTATTATTAGTAGAAAGATGTTTGTTCTATTTCTATATTGCTCGAAGTAAAAAAAATCTTTTATCTAAAATAATTACTTCTACTAGCGTCTGTTACGAGAAAAACTATGAAGTTATGCTTGATGGTACATATTATTAAGAGTTAGGGCTTCGCTTTATTAAGGAATTGGCAAAAATACCGTTCTATAAGGTGCAATTATTGTCTACAGACTTAAGTAAAAATAAATGATCTATAAAATAACCAAAGCGAAAATCGGAAATGTTATTACTAGAGTCCGGATTTTATGCAATTGCATATTTAATGCATATTTTGCATATATCTTGAAAGTTGGCCATCCACCGCATATTTAGGGTACTTAGGGCATAATTTGCATATTTTTCTAATTTAAACGGTAAAACCCTATTCAGGTACTCAGCTGATCAAAACGAAATATTTTATTTTCATTTATTTACTGATTATCACTGGTTAACAAGATTTTTGTCCCAAGCGCAAAAATGTCTGATTTCAATATAATTTTGCATGCTGAAATCAATCATGTTTTCAGAATTTTTCCATCACCCTTAGTTTTTATGTTCCAGTATATGTGATTATTTACCTATAAAATGTACGCATAGGTCTGTACTATAAGAGTCATCTAACAAAAAACTTGTGTCAGGCATTGCTATTTTATTATTTGTGTATTGTAACAATAACTTGTTGTGACTAGAAATAACAAAGTGTGCTCTGTGTGTCACGCGGAACATGTCTTGGCTTGTTGAGACCTGCAAGCAGTTCCGAGTCCTACATAACATTTATTGTTGTTTTAGTTATCGGCTAGAGCTCGGTGAATGAACATATACGCAGACTTTTTTAACGTTTTGAAGAATGTGCTGTGGTGCATTTTAAGCTATTGTAGTGTAACTCACCTGTAAAAATGCCAAGAAATTGTGTAAACCACCCGAACTCTTTTTGCTACATCTGCGGTGAATTGACATTTAAATCTCAAAAACGGTCTTTCACGCCTCTCGTTAATAAATGCTATGAACAGTATTTCAAGTGTAAAGTCGGCGATCAAGACAAAAGCTGGGCTCCCCATATTTGCTGTGTTACGTGTGTCAGACTTCTTACAGCGTGGGCAAAAGGTAAACGACATATGCCTTTTGCTATTCCCATGATTTGGAGGGAACCATATCAGACCATATTACCGATTGCTATTTTTGTCTTACAAATATTAGTGGTATAACTTCTAAATCCAAACATACTGTTAAATATCCTCATATTCCATCTGCACTGAGACCAGTGCCGCACAGTCCGGAATTACCTGTGCCTGACCCCCCACAAAATATGACACCGAGCGACGATGAAACTGCCGATGACGAAGTAAACAACGAAAGTTTTTCAGCCGAAAATATTGATCTGGATCCAACATTTACACCAGATTCGTCTTCTTGTGCGCCGCATCTTTTAAGTCAAGAAGAACTTAACGACCTTGTCCGAAAAAGCAGCATGGTTTTCTTTCAAGGACATTTGCAACGGCGTCTTGGGAAATCGTAAATCCGAAAATTACGTAGAGAATGTTAACAATTTATTGGTCTCATATAAAGCCATGGGTTGCAACATAAGTCTAAAAATACACTTTCTTCATTCACACTTGGACTTTTTCCGAAAAACTTGGAGCAGTAAGTGACGAACATGGCGAGCGATTTCACCAGGACATTCTGGACATGGAGAAGAGATACCAAGGCAAATGGAGCCCCGCTATGTTGGCAGACTGTTGCTGGACGCTGAAGAGAGATGTTTCTGATGCAAAGTACAGTCGAAAGTCATATATGACCACATTTTCTAAGTAAATATATCACTTTGTACTTTATTTTTTCATAACTTATACCCATATTATAATATATACGTTCACAAAAATTCATTGCTTTGTCACTTTAAAACCCTGCGTGATGGAAAAATTCTGAAAACATATATGAAATATGTTTAAAAAGTACTACCAAGTACACCCACTTCAGCTCGTGGGACAAAAAAAATCTTAAATTTTGTTGACCAGTGTTATCTTAGATACCTATTTACCTGTGAAAGGATTATAATTATTTAAGGGTGGTTTTATTTTATCATTCAGTAAACAACAATTGAACCTTAATCTGCATTCCTAGTAGGTAATTCTAATTTAATTTCTTTGTCCAATCGCCATAAATATTTTTTATGAAAATTTGATTCATGTAACTTGTCTGGCCCATGGATTAAATAGAGTTGCATAAACTATTAGAGCTTCCTCCCCTTTGGTCAATGACTTTATAGCCAAAAAAAAATTTCCATAAAAGCTTTTTATGCAGAGCATTTTCAAAAATTAAAAGAGATTGTTTCTCAAATTGAAGATGATTCTCAGTGTATTAAAAAATGCAAACAAATATTTCAAAATTCTAAAGTGGAATAACAATTGATTTATATAAAATGTAACTATAGTTTTGTAGCTGAAAGTATTTTAAAACTAGAAAAAACATCTAGTAGTTTATTAAAGTCAATGGATATTGTAGAAAAATGCAATAATAATTGTAAGCAAGTACGAGGTGAGGTAGGAAAAGCAGTAAGTAATGTCGAAGTTAGAAGGAATAATAGAAAAGAATAAAGGTTTTAAATTTTCAATAAACGTTTCAAAAGTTTTGTCAGGGGAAAATGTAGATAATTTGGATTTTAAACTGAGCCTAGTTCCAAAGTTAAAATTTTGTCCTAAAACATCAGTAGATGTAAAAAGATCCTTTTCATGATATAAACATATCCTTAGTGATAGAAGACAAAAAATTTTAGTAAAAAACCTTGAATTACATATTGTAACCAGTGCATAATATAGTTCTGCAGACAAATATTAATGTTTTTATTTGAATTTGTGCCATAATGCAGATTTAATAACATCTTTACACGTTTACCTGTTTTTTGATGGTTTTTATTAAATACCCAATGCCTTAGTTTAGTAAAACCCTAATTTAATCCAACAATAAGTCATATTATATTTTTCGTATTACTGCATATTTATTGCATATTCTTTGTTTTTTGCATATATCTTGCATATATTTTAAAAAATATATATATATATATATATATATGTGCATATCTCACACACTTTTGGTTGCATATAATCCGGTCTCTAGTTATTACATTTGTTTATATTTCTTTTATTAATTTAAATATCAAAAATTGCTTTTATCTGTTTAAAGGTTAGAGACAATGATGAAAGAGTTTTGGACTTGCATTGTCACAACCATTCAACTGGTAAGTTGCAGCGCCGGCTCGTTGATAAACGCTGCAGTGTTGTAGAGATTAAAAAAAATTAAAATAGTAATGCAAGTAAAATATTAAAAAAAAATATATATAATACTTGGCACTCGTTATTCGTTTTGTAAATGAGTTCAAGTGACGACAGTAAAGTTACCAGTATAATAACCTACCGCTTTACGCTATCGCTGAACTATTATTTATCTGGGACAGGCGAACGTGCTCTACGAGCTCCTTGAAACACCAGCGCGATACTCCGCTTCCACCATTTCCGTCTAAAGAACAAAACCATGATTTAAGTCTAGAGTTTGCTGCATTTAATCCAGCGCCATGATCGTCCAGCGCGGTATTGGGTATTGCCGGTTGTTTCTAGTTTACAGTGGGTTCAAAAGCAATAATAATATAGTGCGTGCTTGTTATTCTGGTTTTGGGACAACAATTATTAACTGTTTACTATGGAAGTTGTGTTTAATTTAATTAATGTGAAGATATTTTTTAAATATTCAATAAGAAGAATAGATCGAATTGAAAGGAGAAGATAGACCTTTACATGATAATATTATTGAAAAATCTGGTTTACTAAGTAGAGGGAAAAGTTATACACGTAAATTTAATATAGACATTTATTTAAAAAATTAATGGATTTGTGGATGTAACAAAAAAATGCTTTTTTTGTTTTCCCTGCTTAATTTTTGGTTGCGTTAAAGCTTGGACGGAAATTTGAAGATAAAAAGACACAAAAACTCTAAAAACAATCTTCATAATTGTTAATTAAGAAGTTAATCTTCGAAAGAAATAATAAAAATGACAAAATAATTACAAAATTAGCCAACAGAAAAAAGCGTAGGATAGACTTATATTTTATAAAATTGTAAAAATTGCAGAAAACATTAAAATTTTCACCATGAGCCGCCACTGACATATTGTGATTTAAAAAAAAAAGACAATGCACGTCCAAAACTGTTGTATCATTCAAAAATTATTTATTTTGAAACTGTAGGCAATTGTGACCTAAATATTGGTATTAATCCGATTTTAGGATAAAACAAAAAAGTTATGAAATAATTACTACGTTTTCATGAGGATTCAGTTCGATTTAAATCCGAATTGAATACATGAAAACAGGTATTTTTACCGTATTGAGTTCGTTTTCAGTTTAAGGTCGATTCGCCAATTTTTGGGATCGTATCGGGATCGTACCGAAATTTTTAATCATGAAAACGGTTCGAGATCGGAACGGAATATGATTCTCATAACATACAAATAATAGTTCTTATGTTATGTTTGGTTTTGGCGGTTCTTTTATAAACGTTGTAAAAATAACCGACCAAAAAAGCAATAGAAACAAAATCTAAAAGCAAAAACATAGACAAGTACAAAAAAAGAGCGGTTATAACCACAGGTTTGACGCATGACAGCTGACAAATGTCGAAAATTCAAATCCGAATTGAAATCGATTTCAATTCGATTTGAAAACTGCAATGAAAACGCCTTGGAATGTAATAGGGTAAAAAATATTCAGATCGAACTCAGAAATCGATTTCAATTCGGATTTGAATTTTTTACATTTGTCAGCTGTCAATGCTGTCATGCGTCAAACCTGTGGTTATAACCGCTCTTTTTTCGTACTTGTCTATGTTTTTGCTTTTAGATTTTGTTTCTATTGCTTTTTTGGTCGGTTATTTTTACAGCGTTTATAAAAGAACCGCGAAAACCAAACATGACATAAGAACTATTTGTAGGTTATGAGAATCATATTCCGTTCCGATCTCGAACCGTTCTTATGATTAAAAATTTCGGTACGATTCCGATACGATACCAAAAATTGGCGAATCGACCTTGAACTGAAAACGAACTCAATACGGTAAAAATACCTGTTTTCATGTGTTCAATTCGGATTCAAATCGAACTGAATCCTCATGAAAACGTAGTAACTAATTAAAAACCAACGCCTCTAACTCGTAATTAAACATGCTTACAATTGTTTTTTTATTCTCACATAGTTTTTATCAAGAGTTCAAAATAATAGGGTGTCAGGATTTTGTGTATGACAATCCCCCATTTATTTATTGTTATATTTTAGTGGACTAAAAAATTTATTATTATTATATGGATTTTTTACAATTTATTAAGTAGTCACAGAAAATAAAACTGGAAATACGTTACGAATTTAATATAAGACTAACATTATTTTACAAAAGAGTTTTTATTATATTCCAATTGACTTTTATAAGGTGTTCTTTTTTTTTACGGTTCGCCGACTACGGAGGCCATCTTGAACCGGTCATCGACCACAAATGTGATCTACCGACTGGGGAGTGTGAAACGGCACCTTCATCCTACGAGATATCCGATCTCATCCGGCCTGTCCGGCGTGAATAGGATGGCTAGGTGTCGATTCATTTTACACTCTTCCCTGAGGCAAGAGCACGTCGTGTTCCCAAGCGGTCATCCGCCCAAGTACTAACCGCGCTCGACACAGCTTAACTTCGGTGATCTGCGGAAACCGGTGCTTAATATGTCGACAGGCCCTTGTCTATAAGGTGTTCAGTTTTGTTAAATTTATTTGGTAAATTTGAGTGTTTGTGGTATGTTTTAATTTTTTTTTATAACCTCTTCATTAAAATAGTCTATATAGGAAATTACTTATGATTATCAACTGTTTTAAGTACATTTTCATAAATTTTTGAAAGCAAACTTTGACTTAAAAACGGAAGTCAATGCTCGTAAGTAATTTAAATTTTAACAACAGGAGTCAATAAATTTAAATATATTAAACACATTCTTGTCATATCCAAAAGTGAATTTTCAATATTTTGTTAAGGTTTTCTTACTGACTTCTGTTTTTTTATTTACGTTTAATATGAAGTAAGTAAAACAGGCTTAAAACTCTGACAATCTGTGGGTTATTTAAATTACAATTCAAGCAAACATTACGTGGTTTTTATTTTCTGTGTTACTTAGCGTATTTTTAAAAATATGTGCGTTCAATATTTTACACCTCAATTAACAGTAACTTTTTTTTTAACCATTTTTCTGCTAAAAAGGGATTGCCGTAATAAGTGAGATTCTAATTAAGTATTTGTTGGGTTGCAATTAATTAATTTATACATTTTATTTAACTAGAATTTTTATTATAAAACCTTTATTATCTATTTTTTTTCTACATTAGTATTGTTATTTTCTTAAAAATTATTTATTTCGTAAATATTATTTAGACAGACATGGGTGACAAGCCACTTTTAAAACTGTTGAGTTTCGCAATATAATATTTTATAGGAAAGTAAAAGTATCGCTCAATTTTGTGTTTCCTAAAAGTTATAAAAAATATTCAATCAGGAGAAACTTATTATTAATTAAGGAAAGAGAGTGTAATATAAATATACAGGGTGTTTTATAATTGAATGCTACTCCGAAAGGGTGATAATACTTGGACGATTTTAAGAATAATTCTTTATATATGAACCTAGGTCCGCAACCTCTTTATTTTTGAGATACAGGGTGTTTAAATTACAAAAAAAATTTTTTTACCAATTTCCCCCTCTAAAATCTCTTTATATTTTTTTTTCACTTTTAGTACATAGTACATACGTATGAAAATACGTTTTTTTTCAGAATAAAGGTTTTCTAAATTTTTATCAGTGGCGTACCTGTTAACATTTCCTGAAATACTTTTAATCAAAAAAATGATACGCCATTGATTTTAAAAAATATATTATATTTATAATTAGCCTCTATATTTTCATAAAAATAGTCTCCTGACGGACGGATTTAGATTTAAAAACTAAAAGAAGGTAATAAACACGCATAAAAATATTTTTTTTTTATTTTTAAAAACACAACTAATTTGAACAAAAAAAAATTAAATGAACTACTACCGGAGGCGGATATTTTTAACCGTTAATTTACTTGTCCGCTTGCCGCTAATTTTTCTCTAGTTAATTTAATATTTTGTTGTTTAAAATAGTTAATAAATGTATTTTTATCCGTATTTATTACTTTATTTTATTTTTTAAATCGAAAACCGTCCGCCAGAGGATAACAAGTCAAGAGACCAGAAGATAAAGGCTAATTATAAAATATAATATTTTTTTATTTTTAAATTAGTGACATACCATTTTTTTGATTAAAAGTATATTAGGGAATGGTAACAGGGGCGCCACTTTTTTTGCATGTTTTTCTTGATATTATATATGTGTGTAAATTTCTATTGATTCTAAGATGTTAAGTCTCTTGCTTTTTGGTGCAGTATGTAAAATTTTTAAATTATTCACATCTGGGAAACAATGACCTGTATCCGAACAGTGTTTAGCGAAATTGAAATTTTCTTTGTTTAACAAATCAGAAGTCTTATGTTCATTATATCGGATATTAAAATTTCTTCCCGTTTGACCTATATATGAGCTATTACATTCTGTACAACTTAGCCTATAAACTCCTGATTTTTTAAGTGGGGGTGTTTTTTGTTTGGCATTAAAAAATAATTGAGACATATTTTGGGCTGGTGTAAATGCTACTTTTATGTTGTTTTTTGAGCTTATGTGTGCGATTTTATCTGAAATTGGACCAAAATATGTTAATTTTGAATATCTACGTTTTTCCATTTTAACATTTAAGAATCAATAGAAATTTATAAACATAATAAAAACCCGACCATAAACCTACTAAATGACAAAACAGACTTGTGGAATTCCCCGCTATTTACATTACTATACAATAGGAATTAATTATTACTAGATTAAGGGATAAATATTCTATTTTTATTTTAATATTTATAAACACCCTTTGTTAAAAACCTATTTATAACTGTGAAACGTAGTTTAAGGTATTCAGTTTGATAATGTAGTAGTACTACGAAACTGCAGTAACTAATCAGTAAATAAAAAGTGATATTATAACAAAGTAAAATTACACATATTGTCTTTTTGTTAATAAATATATTGTGACACATACAAAATTCCAATTTGGAATTTGAATGTTTCTTAAATAATGCAATAATAAGTTTGAATTGTACACTAAATAGCTAACTTTTAGGAAACGGTGTAATAATTAATATAATATAATAATGTAATTGCATATTGGCTTACTAAATTTTAAAAACAGTGAACCCATAGAGTACCTGTCTAAATAAAGTTCACGAAAATATAAAATTCACACAAAACATTTGAGGGGGTTAAGTTCAAGTCGATCTTAGCAACTTTAATTCCGCCAACGTTCGCTTTTTTACAAGAAAACAAAACATAAACGCAAATAACCATAAAATATCACTTTTCTATAAACAAGTTAATCGCACATCGCGCAAATGGCTCGGAGTCACAAAAATCTTTTCGCCCGCACTCGCTTACACGTACCATTCTTTAATATCTTTGCTATCTCGCTTTTTCTGCTTCTGTTGCTGCAATTGCGTTTTGTCGCCGTTCCTCAGGGCACCATTGAGCTGATATTGGGCCTGACTAGTCGTGCTAGAGGCTGTATTACCAAGCAACGCTGCACTAGGACCGTGTGGGAATTCCTTACTATCGTCGATTTTAAACGATCTGTCATTTCGACACCTAAATTTGAGGATGACAAGAATAACGAGTATAACAGCTATTAGAGCAGCCGCAATAATTCCAATAATCAGGGCCACTACTTCCGATGTCTCTGAGTTAATTCTTTGAGTAGGAGCAGTCGTCTTCTTATAGTTATAAATGTTATTCGACGTCTCTGTTACACCCGGCTGTGGTAAAGGTCGATGGTTTATTTCATTCGGTAGGTCTGTCAATTCTTCCTTGCCGGTTGTTGAAGTGATTGAACCATCCGGAAAGATGTACGTACCGGGGGTGTGCGATTTGGTGGTGTGCTGTTGAGTGGTTGAGCTGATACCTCCGTCGGGAGTTGTAGGGGTGCCGTAGTTTCCTGTAGTGTGTTGTCCTGCGGTGGCTGTAGAAACGTCCTCTGTTGCTGTCTTGGTGCCGGGATTTTCAATTGTTGTGGTGGGGTCCGTTATTTCCGTAACGGTTCCTAGTAACAAAATTAAAGTTAAAGGAATTGGTAATTTAGAAAATGAGTAAAGTGAGTATTTATATATTAATGTATTTTATCCCATAATAAAAGTTCAATCATTCAAATGTTAAAACAAAGATATGTATATTATACAGGGTGCCACAAATTCGTGTGCGTACAAGGTGATCTCGAAAACGGTAAGATATACGAAGATAGTGAAATTGAGGCAAAGTTGCGTATTTTGGGGCTTAATAATTTGGTGAAAAAAAATTGTAATTACTCCGAATACTTTCGGAGATATTACAATACAATTACTACATCAGGCTACCACTGCTACATAACTTACCCGTCGTCTTACTACTACTAAGCGTATCCTCCGTTATTTCCCCAGAACCGGAACCATCAACACAGTCTTCATCATCACAATCTTTTCCACTCCCTACAACCTTCTTCTTAGGTTTAGTGGTGGGTGGTGCTCGCGTAGGTGGTATGAATACCGGAGTTATAAGATCGTCATCTCCGGAACCCATCTCTGGTAGTGGAGGACACTCGTCTTCGTCATCTCCGTTGCAGCCTGATCCAGCCCCACTGAATATTAAGTCGTCGTCGAGGCCGGGAAAGCCGGATGCAGGCGTCTTAAGGCAAAATATTGTGTAAATTTTTATTTATTTTTAATCAGTACCGATCTAGGAGAGAGTAAAGCAACGTGGGATGGAGAGGTAAAACGTAATTAATCTGCGCTTAGCATTTTACCCCACTGATGAGGCAAAACGGGGAGAAATCATTGTTCTGCTTTTTTCTCATATTGTGAGTTTGTTAATCATTAATAAGGTTTCACCTTGTAATAATTTTAGAAACTTAAATACCAGCGATTTGATCTGACATTAAAAATGTATAGAAAGAGTAGTGTGTCTATCTTTTGCATTAAAGTACACAATGAAGCCAAAGGTAATGGGTTCCCTAAGGCACAGGTTGTTTCGTCCTTATAAGGACCCATCAGAAAGCCATAACCTGTATGCGATTCCCATTACAGCGAAAATATATTTTCAAGATATTTTTACGAATAAAAATATGATAAAAACCTAGTATCGCCGTCTGTTATAATCAACTCAAAGAAAAAGATAGCCATCTAACGTGAAACTATAAATAGATCAAGTACGGACGGCCACCCATCCAGTATAGGAAAATTTTTTGCGCTTTTCTACACATTTCTACGGTTTTGTAGATACAGATTAGGTTATGGCTTTCTGATGAGTCCCAATAGGGACGAAACAGCCTGTCATTGCCTACCTGTGCCTTAGGGAACCCATTACCTTTGGCGTCCCTGTATACTTTAATGCAAAAGATAGAAACACTACTCTGTCTCTTTCTTTCTATATATTTTAACGGACACTAAATTCCACTATTTTATTAAAAATTTATATTTTTCAAAACCTACTTGTTTTTCTGAGTACTTAAAGCTTAAGTACCTTACCGAAGCTTAAGTAGCTAAAAGTTCAGTAAGTAGGGGAAGGGGGTAATATAGGTAAACCCGAACCTTTATTCAGATTAAGTAGCCCCGCCCGACCCGAGCCCGAGAGTCGGGCCGGGCCGGGCCGCGTTATGGCCCGAGGTGAAAACTCGGCCCGTACAGGCCTCTACCTTTGGCTGCAAAATTTTGGCTTTTTAACGTAAAATTGTAGATTGCCCGCGGCACATTCAATTTTGTTTGCTCTTTGGTCCTGGTTCTATCGACCATTTTGTCAAACTTTGGGAGTGGCAAATTTTTTTTTTAACCTATGGGCGGAAAAAACATAAATCCGGCACTGTCGGCAACATTTACATCCCGGTACAGTACGTTTGGAGAAACAAATATAAGTCTTTTCTAAAAAAATTCATGGTAAGTTTTTTCTATTAAAAAAAAAAAACCCACCCTCCCCTATTTAAAATAATTATATTTTATTAATTGATGTGAGTGAAATCTAAGAAATGCATTCACGAGATAAAACTCAGCTAACTTATTTAACAACTTAGTCGCTTTAAATGAAAAAAGTTTTAATAAATACGCAGGCTGTAAAAGTTTGTTAAAATAGAGCTCATGCTATTCGACCCTATAAATAAAATAATTTTCCTGATTAATTAAAAAATGTTAGTACTGAGATATCGTAAGACCTGGAAATGTTAGTATGTTAGTGTAACATTATGAACATACCCTTTTAAACCTATGTTTGGTTGTTTTTCCTTGAGGCTTAGGTTGATATAGTAAGTTTTCGTTAATCTAAATAAGAAATACTCAGTATAACAAATTATTTAGGCTAACATTTATTTGCTATAAAATGGGAAGAAGACCAGGCAAGAAAATAGGGCTGTAACTCTATAATTTTATAGAATAGAAAACCTGTAAACTGATACAATGATACGATAAATAAACATAGTTTGTACAATAAAAGTATATTTAAGTTCCGAAATATGTTGTACCGTGTAACGGAACTAACCTAGGCCACTATATCTTCTGTAAAATTCGGGCACACGTCAAAAATTAATTAATTATCAAAGGTAAAAGAATACATAAATAATACTACCTAATAATAGTTATAGCTGTAATAGCTTCATGAATGTCGTTAGTCCAACAAAATGGACATTGGTCAAAAATCTAAAATGACAAACGTAAGCGCCGCGATGCCGATGCGACGCCGCGCCGGGACTCGTAGCTCACCGGCATCGTGAAGAACCAGGCCACGCTCGGAACGATCGCACAAAGAGGAGACGGGAAGAACTGCGCCTCGGCGGGGTGGTATAAAAACACGGGTACGACCTAAAAACGAGGCTCTCGATTTCACTTTTTTCTGAACTTAAAATCACTCTTGTAGGGCTCTTATTTATCATTTTTTCTAAGTTTAAACTCTCTTGGGGCTCTCGAATATAAATTTTTCTAAACTTAAAATCACTCTTATGGGGCTCTCGATTTCAATTTTTTCTAAGCTTAAAATTTCTCTGGGGGCTCTCGATTATAATTTTTTGTCAAGAATAAAATCAGTTTTGGGGCGCTGGCATTGATAGCTTTTCTAAAGATTAAAAACTAGTCTGGGGCACTCTTTCAAAATGTTCTCTATAATTTATTGATTCTATCGTTTCGTAATAAGTTATTTTCAGCTGGCAAATCTAAAAGGGGTTCTTATTTAATTCCTTTGTTTTTTGTGATAAAGTAAATTAAAATCAGTGATAGAGTTAACATTCACTAGAAAACTGTGTTTTTGTTTGTGTGATAAAGTTTCTTAAATTTATGTATTTTTTCTCTAAAACAGTTTTCTAATGTCATTGAGTGCAAACACAAATTTTATAAATTAAGTTCAATGTTTCTCTACATATCATAATGTTTCTTATTTCGAGAGCCGCGCCCTAATTAATTTTTCCTTTTCCTGACCAAACTTTTTTATACCTAACTCCTCCATTTCCCGCTGCAGTGTGGGTTTTTCGTTTAAGTACGGAAATTACCCGACTGTGGTTTCCTTCTATTTTTCCGCTCCAGTGTGGGTTTTTCGTTTAAGTACGGAAATTACCCGACTGTGGTTTCCTCCTATTTTTCCGCTCCAGTGTGGGTTTTTCGTTTAAGTACGGAAATTACCCGACTGTGGTTTCCTCCTATTTTTCCGCTCCAGTGTGGGTTTTTCGTTTAAGTACGAAAATTACCCGACTGTAGTTTCCTTATCGATTCGGCCATCGCGCGGGGTTTCGCCACCGTACGGAGACCTTAATTTGGTCCTATCGCCTTGGTTCTGTAATTCAATTTATATTTTTTTGTAACAGTAATAGATCCACTTTAAACCCGGGAATAGGTATACTGGGCGGAATACGAATAATAATAATAATGATAATAATAATAATAATAATAATATTAATAATAATAATAATAATAATAATAATAATAATAATAATAATAATAATAATAATAATAATAATAAAAATTACCTTACTCCAGCTAATGACATAAATAAAGACCAATTTAATGCATTTTGGAGTAATATTTGGTCTGACGCGTCCCATTTCAATGAAGAAGCAAGCTGGCTCGAAAAAGTTGAAGCCGAGGCTGAAACTTTGCAAGAAATGCCTGAGCCGCAAGTAACGTCCATCGACATAAGGGATGCCACTAAGAACTTGGCTAACTGGAAATCACCGGGACCTGACCAAATTCATAATTTCTGGCTCAAAACTTTCACCACCCTACACCCTGTTATCGCAAACTGCTTTAGCAAGGCTCTCCTAAACCCCGAGCACTTCCCAGCTCATCTTGCCAGTGGCAATACCTTCCTTTTATTTAAAAAAGGGCAGGTAAACGACCCAAAAAATTACAGACCGATCACCTGTCTGTCAGTGGTGTATAAACTTTTAACATCAGTCATGTATTCAAAAATATACACACACTGCATAAACAACAACCTGGTAGCTGATGAGCAAAAGGGCTGTATTAGGAAAGCTTTGGGTTGCAAGGAACAGCTTACAATCGATGCCGTTATTATAAAACAGGCAGAAGTTAAAAGGCGAAATCTAAATATGTGCTACATAGATTATAGTAAAGCATTCGATTCTGTTCCTCACGACTGGCTAAAGAAGATATTGCAAATATACAAAGTACACCCCCTAATACGCAACATGTTAGGTACCCTAATGGAGCAATGGAATACCAATCTCCATATTGGACAAGAGAAGCTTGGCAATATAAATATATCAAAAGGTATATTTCAAGGCGACTCTTTAAGCCCCCTCTGGTTCATTTTGGCCATGAACCCACTGTCCTCACTACTAAAATCAACATCCTACGGATATCGTCCCAACTTAACTGAGAATTTTAGAATAAACCACCTTCTATTTATGGATGATATCAAACTCTACGCTGAAAGCAAAACCCACCTACAGTCCCTAATTCAAATAACCAAGACATTTAGCGATGACATCAAAATGTCGTTTGGATTAGACAAGTGCGCAATCTTGAATGTCGTACGCGGAAAGACTGAACAAAACCGTGGACTGCTTGAAGGCATAGATATATTAGATGAGGACAAAACATATAAATACTTAGGCATCTCCCAAAACCAACAAATAAACCACACAAGCCTAAAAAGGGAGTTTAAAAACAAATACAAAAGCAGACTAACAAAGCTTTTTAATACTCATCTGAATGCTGGTAACCTTACTACTGCCATCAACACCTGGGCAATACCAATACTTACCTACTCATTCGGAATCCTTAAGTATTCAGACACGGATTTGCACGAACTGGATAGGCTTACGCGCAGGCTGCTAACAAAATTCAGATTCCACCACCCACGCTCTGCACTTGAAAGAATCTACCCAAAACGAAAGAAGGGAGGAAGAGGTCTCATTAATATATATAACTTGTGCAAGTCGCAAGAGACCTCTATGAGAAAATACTTCCAAGAATCGAATGGGGAAATTCTTAAAAAAGTGGTTGCAGCAGATGCTGGATATACAGCCCTCAACTTAAAGCGAAACGGACTACCTAATATCATCCGCGCGCCGCCAAGTCAACAGCTTGTAACTTGGCAAGAGAAAGCTCTACACGGCAAATACCCTACTGCACTCCAAAATCCACTCATAGATAGAGAAATGTCACTGAATTGGTTAGAGAAAAGGCAGCTTCACGCTGAAACAGAAGGTTTTATTATCTCTATCCAAGACCGTGTCATTCGAACTCGAAACTATGAAAAGGTCATCATGAAAAGGAATGTGGAAGATGTGTGCAGAAAATGCAACTGCCCCGGAGAGACGATAGAACATATCACGGCGGGATGTGGTGCTATGGCCCCCAACGCTTACCTGGGGAGACATAATCAGGTGGCAAAGATCATCCACAAGGAACTGGCCCATAAACTAGGGCTAAGGGAAAACCTTCCACCATACTACCAATACTCACCCGAGCCAGTCCTTGAATCCCCTGAATATCTCTTATACTGGGACAGGCCAATAATAACGGATAGAACAGTAGACCACAACCGTCCGGATATTCTTCTCATCGAAAAAACCACCAAGAAAGCTTTCATAATCGATATAGGTTGCCCACTAACACACAACCTCTCTAAAACCGAATCGGAGAAGAAGACCAAGTACTCGAATTTGGCTATAGAGATAAAAAATATATGGAAGCTAGATAAAATCGACATAATTCCGATCATAATATCGGTGGAGGGAGCTATGACGAAAAATTTCAAGCCCAACTTGGAAAAACTGGGCCTATCAGGTTATTTATACCAACTAATCCAGAAAAGCGTCATCCTCCAAACATGCCATATAGTACGGAAGTTCCTAAACAGTACAGGTTAAGATGAATTTCTTCTCTGTACTGTAAATAATACCAGCAATACCAACAAAAAGCTGTGAAAACTAACATTGAGAAAAATAATAATAATAATAAGCCGTCTGGGTTCCGGTTTGCGAATCTAGGCCCAGGGTAGAACCTGCCTGCCGTAAAAGGCGGCTAAAAGGTTGGTGGTCCTTGCCTTAAAGGGGCCTACATTGGTCACCGGCTACCGCAGATAGGCGTAGGAACTGATGTAGTGAAGGAACGGCTGACTCCATGTTAGGGGCGGTTTCTCAACAGCGTCTATTCCCTATGTTAAGGGCGGCTGTATTAATAACCTGGCAGAAGGTATAAATGCAAACCATTTCTGACGAAATGTGTAAATATGGATTTAAACAGATATGATGTTGAATTTACAAGAATATGTACCCCAGGTGGGTTCGCAATCCCACACTGCGCAAGCAGGCAGCTTCACGGATTCTGGGGGAGGCATACATTCGAATAGTACTAATAATACTAACGGCAGGATGCTAAGACAAGCCCCTGCCGACAACCGAACTATTCAACCGAACACCGGCGAGGAACACATCATAATGGAGACTAGCTTGCAGCCTGACCCTGGAGTCGATAGAACTGCCGCTGGTCTACCCAGAAGAACAGAAACCGGTCGAATCAAGTGGACTCGTGACATGAATAGAACATTTATCAAAGCATTCCTCTTGATTAACGACTGTGAAGATAACCCCCGCCCTGGCTGGAGAATAAAACTCCACCGAGAAATAAGCCAGATATATCCGGAATTCAAACTCACGGAACAAAATGTAGCGTGCCGTCAAAGAGCTATTTATGCTAACCACCTGCTACCCCAAGCTGAAATAGATCAAATACGGCGTGAAGTTGGCAGAACGTTGCACAACCTTCAGCATGTGGAAGAGCTAACAGCACAGCAGGAAGTAATACATGAACAAGATCAAACTATACAGGCTGATACGGACAATACGAACCAAAAATATTTGGAAAATTTGTCCCCATTTGAAAATAGTGACCCGACCTTGAGACCGAGTATCCCTAAGCTAAGATTCAAGAAAGGAACCCACGAAATACTAGCGACGTTCTTAAATACAACTGAGGACCTCGAGACATTACACAGTGGGTTATATGCAGCAGCAGTAACTGTAATTAAACTCAATGGTCAGGCATTATATCTCAGAGCTGATAAGAAAACAACCAAGAAACAAGCGGTACCCGCTTGGAAAATGCGACTTGAAAAACAAATAAGCCAGTTACGAGCACAAAGTGATATCATTGGAGAACATCTAAATGGAAACTCTAGCAGCAAGGTTGCTAAAAAGGTTAAAGATATACTGAAAGCAGAGAATATTCCTTTAGATAGTCCCGATGTAAAACGGTTGCTAACTGTCGTAAGAGACACTATTAGACAAGGCTAAAGGTGCCCGTCTAAGGCGATACAATAAAGCCACAAAGAGGAAGGTACAAAACCAACAGTTCACCACGAACCAAAAAACCTTCTATAGGACTCTGAACCAAGAAGAAAATGACCTTACTCCAACTAATGACATGAATAAAGACCAATTTAATGCATTTTGGAGTAATATTTGGTCTGACGCGTCCCATTTCAATGAAGAAGCAAGCTGGCTCGAAAAAGTTGAAGCCGAGGCTGAAACTTTGCAAGAAATGCCTGAGCCGCAAGTAACGTCCATCGACATAAGGGATGCCACTAAGAACTTGGCTAACTGGAAATCACCGGGACCTGACCAAATTCATAATTTTTGGCTCAAAACTTTCACCAGCCTACACCCTGTAATCGCAAACTGCTTTAGCAAGGCTCTCCTAAGCCCCGAACACTTCCCAGCTCATCTTGCCATTGGCAATACCTTCCTTTTATTTAAAAAAGGGCAGGTAAACGACCCAAAAAATTACCGACCGATCACCTGTCTGTCAGTGGTGTATAAACTTTTAACATCAGTCATGTACTAAAAAATATACACACACTGCATAAATAACAACCTGGTAGCTGATGAGCAAAAGGGCTGTATTAGGAAAGCTTTGGGTTGCAAGGAACAGCTTACAATCGATGCCGTTATTATAAAACAGGCTGAAGTTAAAAGGCGAAATCTAAATATGTGCTACATTGATTATAGTAAAGCATTCGATTCTGTTCCTCACGACTGGCTAAAGAAGATATTGCAAATATACAAAGTACACCCCCTAATATGTAACATGTTAGGCACCCTTATGGAGCAATGGAATACCAATCTCCATATTGGACAAGAGAAGCTTGGCAATATAAATATATCAAAAGGTATATTTCAAGGCGACTCTTTAAGCCCCCTCTGGTTCATTTTGGCCATGAACCCACTGTCCTCACTACTAAAATCAACATCCTACGGATATCGTCCCAACTTAACTGAGAATTTTAGAATAAACCACCTTCTATTTATGGATGATATCAAACTCTACGCTGAAAGCAAAACCCACCTACAGTCCCTAATTCAAATAACCAAGACATTTAGCGATGACATCAAAATGTCGTTTGGATTAGACAAGTGCGCAATCTTGAATGTCGTACGCGGAAAGACTGAACAAAACCGTGGACTGCTTGAAGGCATAGATATACTAGATGAGGACAAAACATATAAATACTTAGGCATCTCCCAAAACCAACAAATAAACCACACAAGCCTAAAAAGGGAGTTTAAAAACAAATACAAAAGCAGACCAACAAAGCTTTTTAATACACACCTGAATGCTGGTAACCTTACTACTGCCATCAACACCTGGGCAATACCAATACTTACCTACTCATTCGGGATCCTTAAGTATTCAGACACGGATTTGCACGAACTAGATAGGCTTACGCGCAGGCTGCTAACAAAATTCAGATTCCACCACCCACGCTCTGCACTTGAAAGAATCTACCTAAAACGAAAGGAGGGAGGAAGAGGTCTTATTAATATATATAACTTGTGCAAGTCGCAAGAGACCTCTATGAGAAAATACTTCCAAGAATCGAATGGGGAAATTCTTAAAAAAGTGGTAGCAGCAGATGCTGGATATACAGCCCTTAACTTAAAGCAAAACGGATTACCTAACATCATCCGCGCGCCGCCAAGTCAACAGCTTGTAACTTGGCAAGAGAAAGCTCTACACGGCAAATACCCTACTGCACTCCAAAATCCACTCATAGATAGAGAAATGTCACTGAATTGGTTAGAAAAAAGGCAGCTTCACGCTGAAACAGAAGGTTTTATAATCTCTATCCAAGACCGTGTCATTCGAACTCGAAACTATGAAAAAGTCATCTTGAAAAGAAATGTGGAAGATGTGTGCAGAAAATGCAATTGCCCCGGAGAAACGATAGAACATATCACGGCGGGATGTGGTGCTATGGCCCCCAACGCTTACCTGGGGAGACAAAATCAGGTGGCAAAGATCATCCACAAGGAACTGGCCCATAAACTAGGGCTAAGGGAAAACCTCCCACCATACTACCAATACTCACCCGAGCCAGTCCTTGAATCCCCTGAATATCTCTTATACTGGGACAGGACAATAATAACGGATAGAACAGTAGACCACAACCGTCCGGATATTCTTCTCATCGAAAAAACCACCAAGAAAGCTTTCATAATCGATATAGGTTGCCCACTAACACACAACCTCTCTAAAACCGAATCGGAGAAGAAGACCAAGTACTTGAATTTGGCTATAGAGATAAAAAATATATGGAAGCTAGATAAAATTGACATAATTCCGATTATAATATCGGTGGAGGGAGCTATGACGAAAAATTTCAAGCCCAACTTGGAAAAACTGGGCCTTTCAGGTTATTTAAACCAACTTATTCAGAAAAGCGTCATCCTCCAAACGTGCCATATAGTACGGAAGTTTCTAAACAGTACAGGTTAAGATGAATTTCTTCTCTGTACTGTAAATAACACCAGCCTTACCAACAAAAAGCTGAGAAATAGAACACTGAAAACATAATAATAATAATAATTATAATAATAATAAAAATAATAATAATAATAGCCGTCTGGGTTCCGGTTTGCGAATCTAGGCCCAGGGTAGAACCTGCCTGCCGTAAAAGGCGGCTAAAAGGTTGGTGGTCCTTGCCTTAAAGGGGCCTACATTGGTCACCGGCTACCGCAGGTAGGCGTAGGAACTGATGTAGTGAAGGAACGGCTGACTCCATGTTAGGGGCGGTTTCTCAACAGCGTCTGTTCCCTATGTTAAGGGCGGCTGTATCAATAACCTGGCAGAAGGTATAAATGCAAACCATTTCTGACGAAATGTGTAAATATGGATTTAAACAAATATGATGTCGAATTTACAAGAATATGTACCCCAGGTGGGTTCGCAATCCTACACTGCGCAAGCAGGCAGCCTCACGGATTCTGGGGGAGGCATAAATTCGAATAGTACTAATAATACTAACGGCAGGATGCTAAGACAAGCCCCTGCCGACAACCGAACTATTCAACCGAACACCGGCGAGGAACACATCATAATGGAGACTAGCTTGCAGCCTGACCCTGGAGTCGATAGAACTGCCGCTGGTCTATCCAGAAGAACAGAAACCGGTCGAATCAAGTGGACTCGTGACATGAATAGAACATTTATCAAAGCATTCCTCTTGATTAACGACTGTGAAGATAACCCCCGCCCTGGCTGGAGAATAAAACTCCACCGAGAAATAAGCCAGATATATCCGGAATTAAAACTCACGGAACAAAATGTAGCGTGCCGTCAAAGAGCTATTTATGCTAACCACCTGCTACCCCAAGCTGAAATAGATCAAATACGGCGTAAAGTTGGCAGAACGTTGCACAACCTTCAGCATGTGGAAGAGCTAACAGCACAGCAGGAAGTAATACATGAACAAGATCAAACTATACAGGCTGATACGGACAATACGAACCAAAAATATTTGGAAAATTTGTCCTTATTTGAAAATAGTGACCCGACCTTGAGACCGAGTATCCCTAAGCTAAGATTCAAGAAAGGAACCCACGAAATACTAGCGAGAGTAAACCTAGCAGCAGGGACGTCCTTAAATACAACTGAGGACCTCGAGACATTACACAGTGGGTTATATGCAGCAGCAGTAACTGTAATTGAACTCAATGGTCAGGCATTATATCTCAGAACTGATAAGAAAACAACCAAGAAACAAGCGGTACCCGCTTGGAAAATGAGACTTGAAAAACAAATAAGCCAGTTACGAGCACAAAGTGATATCATTGGAGAACATCTAAATGGAAACTCTAGCAGCAAGGTTGCTAAAAAGGTTAAAGATATACTGAAAGCAGAGAATATTCCTTTAGATAGTCCCGATGTAAAACGGTTGCTAACTGTCGTAAGAGACACTATTAGACAAGGCTAAAGGTGCCCGTCTAAGGCGATACAATAAAGCCACAAAGAGGAAGGTAAAAAACCAACAGTTCACCACGAACCAAAAAACCTTCTATAGGACTCTGAACCAAGAAGAAAATGACCTTACTCCAACTAATGACATGAATAAAGACCAATTTAATGCATTTTGGAGTAATATTTGGTCTGACGCGTCCCATTTCAATGAAGAAGCAAGCTGGCTCGAAAAAGTTGAGGCCGAGGCTGAAACTTTGCAAGAAATGCCTGAGCCGCAAGTAACATCCATCGACATAAGGGATGCCACTAAGAACTTGGCTAACTGGAAATCACCGGGACCTGACCAAATTCATAATTTTTGGCTCAAAACTTTCACCAGCCTACACCCTGTAATCGCAAACTGCTTTAGCAAGGCTCTCCTAAGCCCCGAACACTTCCCAGCTCATCTTGCCAGTGGCAATACCTTCCTTTTATTTAAAAAAGGGCAGGTAAACGACCCAAAAAATTACCGACCGATCACCTGTCTGTCAGTGGTGTATAAACTTTTAACATCAGTCATGTACTCAAAAATATACACACACTGCATAAATAACAACCTGGTAGCTGATGAGCAAAAGGGCTGTATTAGGAAAGCTTTGGGTTGCAAGGAACAGCTTACAATCGATGCCGTTATTATAAAACAGGCTGAAGTTAAAAGGCGAAATCTAAATATGTGCTACATTGATTATAGTAAAGCATTCGATTCTGTTCCTCACGACTGGCTAAAGAAGATATTGCAAATATACAAAGTACACCCCCTAATATGTAACATGTTAGGCACCCTTATGGAGCAATGGAATACCAATCTCCATATTGGACAAGAGAAGCTTGGCAATATAAATATATCAAAAGGTATATTTCAAGGCGACTCTTTAAGCCCCCTCTGGTTCATTTTGGCCATGAACCCACTGTCCTCACTACTAAAATCAACATCCTACGGATATCGTCCCAACTTAACTGAGAATTTTAGAATAAACCACCTTCTATTTATGGATGATATCAAACTCTACGCTGAAAGCAAAACCCACCTACAGTCCCTAATTCAAATAACCAAGACATTTAGCGATGACATCAAAATGTCGTTTGGATTAGACAAGTGCGCAATCTTGAATGTCGTACGCGGAAAGACTGAACAAAACCGTGGACTGCTTGAAGGCATAGATATACTAGATGAGGACAAAACATATAAATACTTAGGCATCTCCCAAAACCAACAAATAAACCACACAAGCCTAAAAAGGGAGTTTAAAAACAAATACAAAAGCAGACTAACAAAGCTTTTTAATACACACCTGAATGCTGGTAACCTTACTACTGCCATCAACACCTGGGCAATACCAATACTTACCTACTCATTCGGGATCCTTAAGTATTCAGACACGGATTTGCACGAACTAGATAGGCTTACGCGCAGGCTGCTAACAAAATTCAGATTCCACCACCCACGCTCTGCACTTGAAAGAATCTACCTAAAACGAAAGGAGGGAGGAAGAGGTCTCATTAATATATATAACTTGTGCAAGTCGCAAGAGACCTCTATGAGAAAATACTTCCAAGAATCGAATGGGGAAATTCTTAAAAAAGTGGTAGCAGCAGATGCTGGATATACAGCCCTTAACTTAAAGCAAAACGGATTACCTAACATCATCCGCGCGCCGCCAAGTCAACAGCTTGTAACTTGGCAAGAGAAAGCTCTACACGGCAAATACCCTACTGCACTCCAAAATCCACTCATAGATAGAGAAATGTCACTGAATTGGTTAGAAAAAAGGCAGCTTCACGCTGAAACAGAAGGTTTTATAATCTCTATCCAAGACCGTGTCATTCGAACTCGAAACTATGAAAAAGTCATCTTGAAAAGAAATGTGGAAGATGTGTGCAGAAAATGCAATTGCCCCGGAGAAACGATAGAACATATCACGGCGGGATGTGGTGCTATGGCCCCCAACGCTTACCTGGGGGAGACAAAATCAGGTGGCAAAGATCATCCACAAGGAACTGGCCCATAAACTAGGGCTAAGGGAAAACCTCCCACCATACTACCAATACTCACCCGAGCCAGTCCTTGAATCCCCTGAATATCTCTTATACTGGGACAGGACAATAATAACGGATAGAACAGTAGACCACAACCGTCCGGATATTCTTCTCATCGAAAAAACCACCAAGAAAGCTTTCATAATCGATATAGGTTGCCCACTAACACACAACCTCTCTAAAACCGAATCGGAGAAGAAGACCAAGTACTCGAATTTGGCTATAGAGATAAAAAATATATGGAAGCTAGATAAAATTGACATAATTCCGATTATAATATCGGTGGAGGGAGCTATGACGAAAAATTTCAAGCCCAACTTGGAAAAACTGGGCCTTTCAGGTTATTTAAACCAACTTATTCAGAAAAGCGTCATCCTCCAAACGTGCCATATAGTACGGAAGTTTCTAAACAGTACAGGTTAAGATGAATTTCTTCTCTGTACTGTAAATAACACCAGCCTTACCAACAAAAAGCTGAGAAATAGAACACTGAAAACATAATAATAATAATAATTATAATAATAATAAAAATAATAATAATAATAGCCGTCTGGGTTCCGGTTTGCGAATCTAGGCCCAGGGTAGAACCTGCCTGCCGTAAAAGGCGGCTAAAAGGTTGGTGGTCCTTGCCTTAAAGGGGCCTACATTGGTCACCGGCTACCGCAGGTAGGCGTAGGAACTGATGTAGTGAAGGAACGGCTGACTCCATGTTAGGGGCGGTTTCTCAACAGCGTCTGTTCCCTATGTTAAGGGCGGCTGTATCAATAACCTGGCAGAAGGTATAAATGCAAACCATTTCTGACGAAATGTGTAAATATGGATTTAAACAAATATGATGTCGAATTTACAAGAATATGTACCCCAGGTGGGTTCGCAATCCTACACTGCGCAAGCAGGCAGCCTCACGGATTCTGGGGGAGGCATAAATTCGAATAGTACTAATAATACTAACGGCAGGATGCTAAGACAAGCCCCTGCCGACAACCGAACTATTCAACCGAACACCGGCGAGGAACACATCATAATGGAGACTAGCTTGCAGCCTGACCCTGGAGTCGATAGAACTGCCGCTGGTCTATCCAGAAGAACAGAAACCGGTCGAATCAAGTGGACTCGTGACATGAATAGAACATTTATCAAAGCATTCCTCTTGATTAACGACTGTGAAGATAACCCCCGCCCTGGCTGGAGAATAAAACTCCACCGAGAAATAAGCCAGATATATCCGGAATTAAAACTCACGGAACAAAATGTAGCGTGCCGTCAAAGAGCTATTTATGCTAACCACCTGCTACCCCAAGCTGAAATAGATCAAATACGGCGTAAAGTTGGCAGAACGTTGCACAACCTTCAGCATGTGGAAGAGCTAACAGCACAGCAGGAAGTAATACATGAACAAGATCAAACTATACAGGCTGATACGGACAATACGAACCAAAAATATTTGGAAAATTTGTCCTTATTTGAAAATAGTGACCCGACCTTGAGACCGAGTATCCCTAAGCTAAGATTCAAGAAAGGAACCCACGAAATACTAGCGAGAGTAAACCTAGCAGCAGGGACGTCCTTAAATACAACTGAGGACCTCGAGACATTACACAGTGGGTTATATGCAGCAGCAGTAACTGTAATTGAACTCAATGGTCAGGCATTATATCTCAGAACTGATAAGAAAACAACCAAGAAACAAGCGGTACCCGCTTGGAAAATGAGACTTGAAAAACAAATAAGCCAGTTACGAGCACAAAGTGATATCATTGGAGAACATCTAAATGGAAACTCTAGCAGCAAGGTTGCTAAAAAGGTTAAAGATATACTGAAAGCAGAGAATATTCCTTTAGATAGTCCCGATGTAAAACGGTTGCTAACTGTCGTAAGAGACACTATTAGACAAGGCTAAAGGTGCCCGTCTAAGGCGATACAATAAAGCCACAAAGAGGAAGGTAAAAAACCAACAGTTCACCACGAACCAAAAAACCTTCTATAGGACTCTGAACCAAGAAGAAAATGACCTTACTCCAACTAATGACATGAATAAAGACCAATTTAATGCATTTTGGAGTAATATTTGGTCTGACGCGTCCCATTTCAATGAAGAAGCAAGCTGGCTCGAAAAAGTTGAAGCCGAGGCTGAAACTTTGCAAGAAATGCCTGAGCCGCAAGTAACATCCATCGACATAAGGGATGCCACTAAGAACTTGGCTAACTGGAAATCACCGGGACCTGACCAAATTCATAATTTTTGGCTCAAAACTTTCACCAGCCTACACCCTGTAATCGCAAACTGCTTTAGCAAGGCTCTCCTAAGCCCCGAACACTTCCCAGCTCATCTTGCCAGTGGCAATACCTTCCTTTTATTTAAAAAAGGGCAGGTAAACGACCCAAAAAATTACCGACCGATCACCTGTCTGTCAGTGGTGTATAAACTTTTAACATCAGTCATGTACTCAAAAATATACACACACTGCATAAATAACAACCTGGTAGCTGATGAGCAAAAGGGCTGTATTAGGAAAGCTTTGGGTTGCAAGGAACAGCTTACAATCGATGCCGTTATTATAAAACAGGCTGAAGTTAAAAGGCGAAATCTAAATATGTGCTACATTGATTATAGTAAAGCATTCGATTCTGTTCCTCACGACTGGCTAAAGAAGATATTGCAAATATACAAAGTACACCCCCTAATATGTAACATGTTAGGCACCCTTATGGAGCAATGGAATACCAATCTCCATATTGGACAAGAGAAGCTTGGCAATATAAATATATCAAAAGGTATATTTCAAGGCGACTCTTTAAGCCCCCTCTGGTTCATTTTGGCCATGAACCCACTGTCCTCACTACTAAAATCAACATCCTACGGATATCGTCCCAACTTAACTGAGAATTTTAGAATAAACCACCTTCTATTTATGGATGATATCAAACTCTACGCTGAAAGCAAAACCCACCTACAGTCCCTAATTCAAATAACCAAGACATTTAGCGATGACATCAAAATGTCGTTTGGATTAGACAAGTGCGCAATCTTGAATGTCGTACGCGGAAAGACTGAACAAAACCGTGGACTGCTTGAAGGCATAGATATACTAGATGAGGACAAAACATATAAATACTTAGGCATCTCCCAAAACCAACAAATAAACCACACAAGCCTAAAAAGGGAGTTTAAAAACAAATACAAAAGCAGACTAACAAAGCTTTTTAATACACACCTGAATGCTGGTAACCTTACTACTGCCATCAACACCTGGGCAATACCAATACTTACCTACTCATTCGGGATCCTTAAGTATTCAGACACGGATTTGCACGAACTAGATAGGCTTACGCGCAGGCTGCTAACAAAATTCAGATTCCACCACCCACGCTCTGCACTTGAAAGAATCTACCTAAAACGAAAGGAGGGAGGAAGAGGTCTCATTAATATATATAACTTGTGCAAGTCGCAAGAGACCTCTATGAGAAAATACTTCCAAGAATCGAATGGGGAAATTCTTAAAAAAGTGGTAGCAGCAGATGCTGGATATACAGCCCTTAACTTAAAGCAAAACGGATTACCTAACATCATCCGCGCGCCGCCAAGTCAACAGCTTGTAACTTGGAAAGAGAAAGCTCTACACGGCAAATACCCTACTGCACTCCAAAATCCACTCATAGATAGAGAAATGTCACTGAATTGGTTAGAGAAAAGGCAGCTTCACGCTGAAACAGAAGGTTTTATAATCTCTATCCAAGACCGTGTCATTCGAACTCGAAACTATGAAAAAGTCATCTTGAAAAGAAATGTGGAAGATGTGTGCAGAAAATGCAATTGCCCCGGAGAAACGATAGAACATATCACGGCGGGATGTGGTGCTATGGCCCCCAACGCTTACCTGGGGAGACAAAATCAGGTGGCAAAGATCATCCACAAGGAACTGGCCCATAAACTAGGGCTAAGGGAAAACCTCCCACCATACTACCAATACTCACCCGAGCCAGTCCTTGAATCCCCTGAATATCTCTTATACTGGGACAGGACAATAATAACGGATAGAACAGTAGACCACAACCGTCCGGATATTTTTCTCATCGAAAAAACCACCAAGAAAGCTTTCATAATCGATATAGGTTGCCCACTAACACACAACCTCTCTAAAACCGAATCGGAGAAGAAGACCAAGTACTCGAATTTGGCTATAGAGATAAAAAATATATGGAAGCTAGATAAAATTGACATAATTCCGATTATAATATCGGTGGAGGGAGCTATGACGAAAAATTTCAAGCCCAACTTGGAAAAACGGGGCCTTTCAGGTTATTTATACCAACTTATTCAGAAAAGCGTCATCCTCCAAACGTGCCATATAGTACGGAAGTTTCTAAACAGTACAGGTTAAGATGAATTTCTTCTCTGTACTGTAAATAACACCAGCCTTACCAACAAAAAGCTGAGAAATAGAACACTGAAAACATAATAATAATAATAATAATAATTATAATAATAATAAAAATAATAATAATAATAGCCGTCTGGGTTCCGGTTTGCGAATCTAGGCCCAGGGTAGAACCTGCCTGCCGTAAAAGGCGGCTAAAAGGTTGGTGGTCCTTGCCTTAAAGGGGCCTACATTGGTCACCGGCTACCGCAGGTAGGCGTAGGAACTGATGTAGTGAAGGAACGGCTGACTCCATGTTAGGGGCGGTTTCTCAACAGCGTCTGTTCCCTATGTTAAGGGCGGCTGTATCAATAACCTGGCAGAAGGTATAAATGCAAACCATTTCTGACGAAATGTGTAAATATGGATTTAAACAAATATGATGTCGAATTTACAAGAATATGTACCCCAGGTGGGTTCGCAATCCTACACTGCGCAAGCAGGCAGCCTCACGGATTCTGGGGGAGGCATAAATTCGAATAGTACTAATAATACTAACGGCAGGATGCTAAGACAAGCCCCTGCCGACAACCGAACTATTCAACCGAACACCGGCGAGGAACACATCATAATGGAGACTAGCTTGCAGCCTGACCCTGGAGTCGATAGAACTGCCGCTGGTCTATCCAGAAGAACAGAAACCGGTCGAATCAAGTGGACTCGTGACATGAATAGAACATTTATCAAAGCATTCCTCTTGATTAACGACTGTGAAGATAACCCCCGCCCTGGCTGGAGAATAAAACTCCACCGAGAAATAAGCCAGATATATCCGGAATTAAAACTCACGGAACAAAATGTAGCGTGCCGTCAAAGAGCTATTTATGCTAACCACCTGCTACCCCAAGCTGAAATAGATCAAATACGGCGTAAAGTTGGCAGAACGTTGCACAACCTTCAGCATGTGGAAGAGCTAACAGCACAGCAGGAAGTAATACATGAACAAGATCAAACTATACAGGCTGATACGGACAATACGAACCAAAAATATTTGGAAAATTTGTCCTTATTTGAAAATAGTGACCCGACCTTGAGACCGAGTATCCCTAAGCTAAGATTCAAGAAAGGAACCCACGAAATACTAGCGAGAGTAAACCTAGCAGCAGGGACGTCCTTAAATACAACTGAGGACCTCGAGACATTACACAGTGGATTATATGCAGCAGCAGTAACTGTAATTGAACTCAATGGTCAGGCATTATATCTCAGAACTGATAAGAAAACAACCAAGAAACAAGCGGTACCCGCTTGGAAAATGAGACTTGAAAAACAAATAAGCCAGTTACGAGCACAAAGTGATATCATTGGAGAACATCTAAATGGAAACTCTAGCAGCAAGGTTGCTAAAAAGGTTAAAGATATACTGAAAGCAGAGAATATTCCTTTAGATAGTCCCGATGTAAAACGGTTGCTAACTGTCGTAAGAGACACTATTAGACAAAAATGTAAGGCTAAAGGTGCCCGTCTAAGGCAATACAATAAAGCCACAAAGAGGAAGGTACAAAACCAACAGTTCACCACGAACCAAAAAACCTTCTACAGGACTCTGAACCAAGAAGAAAATGACCTTACTCCAACTAATGACATGAATAAAGACCAATTTAATGCATTTTGGAGTAATATTTGGTCTGACGCGTCCCATTTCAATGAAGAAGCAAGCTGGCTCGAAAAAGTTGAAGCCGAGGCTGAAACTTTGCAAGAAATGCCTGAGCGGCAAGTAACATCCATCGACATAAGGGATGCCACTAAGAACTTGGCTAACTGGAAATCACCGGGACCTGACCAAATTCATAATTTTTGGCTCAAAACTTTCACCAGCCTACACCCTGTAATCGCAAACTGCTTTAGCAAGGCTCTCCTAAGCCCCGAACACTTCCCAGCTCATCTTGCCAGTGGCAATACCTTCCTTTTATTTAAAAAAGGGCAGGTAAACGACCCAAAAAATTACCGACCGATCACCTGTCTGTCAGTGGTGTATAAACTTTTAACATCAGTCATGTACTCAAAAATATACACACACTGCATAAATAACAACCTGGTAGCTAATGAGCAAAAGGGCTGTATTAGGAAAGCTTTGGGTTGCAAGGAACAGCTTACAATCGATGCCGTTATTATAAAACAGGCTGAAGTTAAAAGGCGAAATCTAAATATGTGCTACATAGATTATAGTAAAGCATTCGATTCTGTTCCTCACGACTGGCTAAAGAAGATATTGCAAATATACAAAGTACACCCCCTAATATGTAACATGTTAGGCACCCTAATGGAGCAATGGAATACCAATCTCCATATTGGACAAGAGAAGCTTGGCAATATAAATATATCAAAAGGTATATTTCAAGGCGACTCCTTAAGCCCCCTCTGGTTCATTTTGGCCATGAACCCACTGTCCTCACTACTAAAATCAACATCCTACGGATATCGTCCCAACTTAACTGAGAATTTTAGAATAAACCACCTTCTATTTATGGATGATATCAAACTCTACGCTGAAAGCAAAACCCACCTACAGTCCCTAATTCAAATAACCAAGACATTTAGCGATGACATCAAAATGTCGTTTGGATTAGACAAGTGCGCAATCTTGAATGTCGTACGCGGAAAGACTGAACAAAACCGTGGACTGCTTGAAGGCATAGATATACTAGATGAGGACAAAACATATAAATACTTAGGCATCTCCCAAAACCAACAAATAAACCACACAAGCCTAAAAAGGGAGTTTAAAAACAAATACAAAAGCAGACTAACAAAGCTTTTTAATACACACCTGAATGCTGGTAACCTTACTACTGCCATCAACACCTGGGCAATACCAATACTTACCTACTCATTCGGGATCCTTAAGTATTCAGACACGGATTTGCACGAACTAGATAGGCTTACGCGCAGGCTGCTAACAAAATTCAGATTCCACCACCCACGCTCTGCACTTGAAAGACTCTACCTAAAACGAAAGGAGGGAGGAAGAGATCTCATTAATATATATAACTTGTGCAAGTCGCAAGAGACCTCTATGAGAAAATACTTCCAAGAATCGAATGGGGAAATTCTTAAAAAAGTGGTAGCAGCAGATGCTGGATATACAGCCCTTAACTTAAAGCAAAACGGATTACCTAACATCATCCGCGCGCCGCCAAGTCAACAGCTTGTAACTTGGCAAGAGAAAGCTCTACACGGCAAATACCCTACTGCACTCCAAAATCCATTCATAGATAGAGAAATGTCACTGAATTGGTTAGAGAAAAGGCAGCTTCACGCCGAAACAGAAGGTTTTATAATCTCTATCCAAGACCGTGTCATTCGAACTCGAAACTATGAAAAAGTCATCTTGAAAAGAAATGTGGAAGATGTGTGCAGAAAATGCAATTGCCCCGGAGAAACGATAGAACATATCACGGCGGGATGTGGTGCTATGGCCCCAACGCTTACCTGGGGAGACATAATCAGGTGGCAAAGATCATCCACAAGGAACTGGCCCATAAACTAGGGCTAAGGGAAAACCTCCCACCATACTACCAATACTCACCCGAGCCAGTCCTTGAATCCCCTGAATATCTCTTATACTGGGACAGGCCAATAATAACGGATAGAACAGTAGACCACAACCGTCCGGATATTCTTCTCATCGAAAAAACCACCAAGAAAGCTTTCATAATCGATATAGGTTGCCCACTAACACACAACCTCTCTAAAACCGAATCGGAGAAGAAGACCAAGTACTCGAATTTGGCTATAGAGATAAAAAATATATGGAAGCTAGATAAAATTGACATAATTCCGATTATAATATCGGTGGAGGGAGCTATGACGAAAAATTTCAAGCCCAACTTGGAAAAACTGGGCCTTTCAGGTTATTTATACCAACTTATTCAGAAAAGCGTCATCCTCCAAACGTGCCATATAGTACGGATGTTTCTAAACAGTACAGGTTAAGATGAATTTCTTCTCTGTACTGTAAGTAACACCAGCCTTACCAACAAAAAGCTGAGAAATAGAACACTGAAAACATAATAATAATAATAATAATAATAATAATAATAATAATAATAATAATAATAATAATAATAATAATAATAATAATAATAATAATAATAATAATAATACGAAATACTCCAATAAATAAATATTAATTCCCTTTCTTTTATACGTGTTACGAAATGGGGATAGCTTTTGATCAGGGGGCGTACTACGAAATTGAAAAATCTGACTCAACTTACTAAAACCAATTAAAACGCAAAGAAAATCTAAACGCCAATGAGCATAAGACCAAAATGATGCATAATAATTGTCCAAGCTTTTTAATGGTGTTATCAAAGATATACCCTAAGGTGAAATTTTCGGAGATATATACAATTTTAAAATTTACTTGTCAATTACGCCCTCTTGCGGCAAAATGCGAAACTTAAAAATCATTTTCAGGATTTTCTCATGACCACATTTTTTTTTCCTTAATTTCTATGCCCAGTAGTTTCCGAAATATGGCCGCTCGTACCCTTAATGAATCACCCGGTACAATAAAAGTATATTTGAGTTCCGAAATATGTTGTACAATTGCGGATAATATTTTTATTTTTGATTTGATTTGTATACAGAGTGTTCATTAAGTAAGTACAGAAACTTTAAGGGATTAATCTTTGATTGATTTTAAGCCAAAAAGTTCATATAATTATGGGTCCGCTTCGTCTTCAAGATACATTGTGTTCAAAATTGAAACAAATTTGAGATTTTTTTATATATTTTTTAAATGGTGTCAGCTACTTCATTCAAACTTAGAACACACTAATAGATATTCAGATAGTACATCTTGCAAGATAAGAGTAACCTTCTTAGAATTTTTGAGCAATAAATGGCACACCACTGACCCTGACACGCTACTGACTCTTTCAAAGCATTAGCTAGTAAGCCAAAAAAGAAATAGACAAAAAGAGTCTCTTGATAATTTTTGATTATACCTATGTACTATTTTGAGAAGATTTCCTAAATTGGTTTTCATGCACGCCTATGGACAAATTTAAGTGGGAACTAAAATGGCTCAGAACTCAACCAAAAGAAATTACGAGATAGACCTTATGAAAACAAATTTAAAAAATTATGACTTAACACTTGCAAAATGTAGTCTCTGAATATCTATTAGTGTGTTATAAGATTCAAGGAAGACACAATTCAAAAAATATATGGAAAAATTAATCATTCAATTTTGTACACCCTGTATCTGGAAAACGAAGCCGTTGCGGACCCATGATTATATCAACTTTTTGTCTTAAAATTAATCAAATATTAATCCCTTAAAGTTTTTATACTTACTTAATAAACACCCTGTATAGTAAGTCTGCAGCGAGGGGTAAACCACTGGGGTATTTTATTGTACAAGCTGTGGGTATTTTTAGGTATTTATGGGTATTTTTGGGTATTTTTTAGGTATTTTTAGGCATTAGTTGGTACTTTCAAGTGTGTTTCCTAATAAAAAGTAACGGATCCAGCAATTTTTAAAATTTAATGGCGATTGCGCGCATGCTCGGCATAACACTTTTTTGCCGAGGGTTTTGTCTACTAGTCTTTTATAACTTATTCCTTTGTCTTGGTTTAGTTAGTAGTGAAGGTCCATCGTAGATACCTTACTGTGTAGTAAGTAGGGTTCGGAATTGTATTCGAATATTCGACTATTCTAAATTCGAATTTTTTGTTAGTTAAAAAATTCGACTATTCAAATATTCGAATATTTGACTATTCGAATATTCGACTATTCAAGTATCTATTCGACTAAACTACAAATATTCTTTCATTTGTAAAATGCGTTTCTTTATTTTACGTATGTATTTGGTTTTGCAAATTTGTAATATAAAAAAACGTTCTATTTTCTAAGTAGTTTCTTTTAAATTCACTAGTGGTGCAAGTTTGCATTATTGTTATTCGATAATTTAGATATTTAAAATGACTAATACTTAAAAATGTTCCTTTATTATGTTTAAGCAGTTAAACCACTTTCGACTATATTCGAATTATTCGACTAAGTATATTCGAATTATTCGACTATTCGAATAACATACCAAACTCGATACCAAACGACTACTCAAATACTTATATTTTAAAAATTCCGAGCCCTAGTATTAAGCCCCTAATAGTGGTTAGTTTTGTTGGTTTAGCTCCAATACTTTGAGCACCCGCTTGATAGAGGGTCACATTTACTGAGAGAATTTATTAAGTTAAATACTCGGTTAAATATTTGTGTTTTTAGAGTTTATTATAATTTAAATCATTAAAATTTATATAGTATTTTTAGTTAGTAGGTACCGAGGTAGGTACCTACTAACGTTTTATACTTATTTTATTCAGCCAAGTCCAAAACCAAATACCCACAAAAGTGGCTTAGTTTAAGAATTTGTTTCTACTATGCCAAAGTTTAGACTGTTAAGTTTTGTTGATTTATTTAGCATTTATTAAGTAAATATTTGTGTTCTGTTATGGTTAATCATAAGTTTAATCATTTATAGTTAGTATGTTTAATTAGTACGTAGCGAGGTACCTAATGTTTTATACCTATTTTATTTAGCCAATTCGAGATACCCACAAAACTGTCCTATTTTTAGTATGTATTCCTGTCATGCTAAAGTTAGGCTGTTAAGTTTATTTTGTATTTTTAGCAAATTTCTGAAGCTAAATGTTTGTTTTTAAGAAATAAATGCTGGTCTTTAAAATAAATAATGTATCTTTATTAAAATTAAATAAATAATACGCAAGGTCATTAGCGAAAGTTATTTTTTACTGAGGTATTTTTAGCTATTTTCGGGTATTCTTAAGTATTTTTGGGTATTTTTGGGTATTTTTTGGGTATTTTTTGGGTATTTTTGGGTATTTTTGGGTATTTTTTGGGTATTTTTGAGGTATTTTTCAGAAAACAAGGTATTTTTTGTTAAAAAGGGTATTTTATTGTACAAATTTAAGGCAGTGGTTTACCCCTCGGTCTGCAGATGACAAATGAACTACATTTTATAGGTAAAAATGTCACTCTTTAAATAGGGTTTTCCTTATGAAATAAATAAGATTTAAGATTAAAATTGTGTTTTATTTTATACATGGAGAAATACGAAAAAGTTGTATTGCGTAGGAGAAAAGATACCTTAGTTAACACTTTCTATCAAAGAAGAAATAGGATATATCTTTTAAATTAAACTCTATACCGAAGTACATGATTTCAGTAAAAAAAACAACAGTTAAAGGATTTATAAAGATGTGTTAGACTGTTAGAGAATAGTCAATACTTCGAAAAGTATGAACCATGAGCCTCTCTGATATTAGTTTAAAACTATTAGGTGATCCTACCCTATATTATTAGGTGACATAATACCAACAGTAAAGTTCTTAACTTCTTATCACAAACTAGAATAAAATATAATATATTATATATTATACATGGTGATTCCTAAGTTGATACATCTTTTTAGCTGTGTATAGAAGGTATTGAAATAAACAACATTTTCAAATAACTTTTTTCAAAAAACCTAAAAATAGGTGAAATACAGAAGTCAAAAATCTAAGTGCGGGCCTGGTCATCAAAACGTAGCCTGCTATACTTTATGTTGTTTGTCTTATTAGTCATGCAATTTACGGGTCTGTGGTCAGTTATTTTGCAATACGCTGCGGTGTGTTTTTCTGAAGCAAGTTAATTTTAGATTATACGTAGAACGCTTTCCCACCCAGAAGTTTTCTAAATGTTATTCAACAGGCAAGTTAGGTAGAACCTTATTTGATCCATAGTTTAATAAATGAATGTAAGTATTAATTAATTTCGAGTTTTTTGAAAAAAGATATTAAAAAATGTTGTTTATTTTAATGCTTTCTATACACAGCTAAAAAAGAAGAATCGACTTAGGAATCACCCTGTATATTAGTAGTTCTAAAGATTGTTTTAAAAGAAACCACGATGTAAACAAATAAATAAAATTTCCATTTAAAAAGAGATCAAACATTCAGGAGAAAAAATAAGTAAAAAGGATGTTTTACTATGTTTAGTCATTGCGGATTCTCACTCTGAACAAATATTATAGAACATTTATTAGCTACCTGTTGCATTTTTTGCAGATGATCATGCCGCTCCAGAATTCCAGATATCAGTGATACGTCACCACGTATCGAAGCATGTACATCTTTTTCCGCGGCCAAATCCAGAACTCTTAATCCGTTGACAACAGCACCCGAGATAATTCCAGAGAATGGCCGGTCGATTCTCTTTTTTCCCCGGCTCCATTTACCGCCTATTTGTATTTGGGATTGGGTGTTAAAAACTTGTAATTGGTTTCCTGGAATAAATTAAATGCATTTAATAGGATTTAATTGTACACTCTTAAAAATGACTTGGTATTTAGTACTAATTTTTATTTATTCTCGTGTTTACGGTACCAATTTTCATATTAGTTGGCAGAAATAAAATATTTTGTTAGCTGAATTTTACTCTGTATATATCCTATTTAAATATTACATTAAAGTTACTACAAACTTGTATTTATCAATTATTAAGCTTGTTGTAATAACACGTTATGAATTTGTAGTCCCTGTCACTTTGTTAATTTTGATTAAGATACATTCTTAGTTACCAGAACTAAATTTTCTTTTCAAGTAATATTATTCTTCATATTTATAACTAACGGCATCAATAGATACTTGACGCCCTTGCCCGGTGGGTGACATGTGACATGTGACATCATTCTAGCCAGGACCGTCAGGAGGTTATGTTTATATTAGGGTGCTTTTGCGGTTCCGTGTCCATTTTTTCGTGTTTTTAAGGCAATAATTGGCCTTTTTTATGGCCGTGCCCGTGTGGAAAATGGATGTGACCATATTTGGTGTAATTTAGTTGTGTTTATTGTCTTTCTTGTGTATATTGGCAGAAGGAAGTTAAATCATAAGTAAGTAAATATTTTATTTTTTATCATTGCAGTTGTACATTAGAAAGTTTAAATGAGATTTTTATAAAGCATGGCAAGGTGACCCGATGAGAAATAACTTAAAAATATTTTTTTTTTGTTTTGTTTTTGTTCTATGTTCCATTTCTATAAAAGAACGTCATATTGATGACTTTTTAATCTGACCAAGTACAACAAAATTCATATAGCTGTATATTTTAAATAGAAAGTCCATTGGATATTTTTTGTTTTTTAATGATCGCAGTTGCAGATAAGGAAATTTAAATAAGCACAATTCAGTTCTATAAGCATTTGAACAGCCCAAAAGGTTGAGTAAAATAAGTTAAAAATCTAGTGTTTCTGTTTTGTATTGCATAAGTATGTATTATAAAGAACATGAGAGAACAAGGACATTGGAAATAATTTTTTTTAAAGAAACCATAATATCCCTGATAATTTATTCCAATTAGTTTACATTTACCTAATAGAGTAGTAATACCTAGACATTTTTTTATTTAAATGGAGACCTAGGAAGGAATATTTTTCGTTACTAAGTATAAATTAAATATGACATTTTTTTTAGAAATGAAACAGACTTTTTTGAAAGTTATTTCTATTAAATCAACTTGCTAATTTTGCCATGCGTTATAAGCAGTTCATTCAAACTTTCTAATGTGCAACTGCAATGACAAAAATATAAAAATTTTACTTATTTATGATTCAACTTCTTTCTTACAATTAGAAAGTACAGAAAAAAGATAATAAACACAATGTTGTGACTACATACGTAATTGTTACACTATGAAAATTTCAAGTTTGGCCCAAATAAATGATTGCTTTGGCAATATTTGGAGATTGCATCATTAACAAAAACAATACTTATTTCTTTGAAAGAATTCTGTTTTTTCGCCAATAATCAGTAAGCCAGTGACAAGATTACCTATAATAAACTTGCCAAAATTTGATGGTAATTTTGCTCAATGGCCCAGTTTTTATGATTTATACAATAGTTTGGTTCATTTCAATAATGATTTATCTCAAGTAGAAAAATTTCAGTATCTTCTTACTTCCTTAGATAAGGAACCGGCAGCACTAGTAAAGGGAATTCCACTTACTGAGAATAATTATGTAATTGCATATGACATTTTAGAGAAAAGATATCAAAATAAAAGACTCCTGGCCACTCATTATTATAATGAGCTTATATCAGCACCTTTCATTCAAAAGACGTCTGCTAAAGAACTTAGACATATTTTAAATATTTTTTCGGAAAACTTAGCTGCCCTAAGAGTTTTAAATTTTCCTGTAGATCAGTGGGATTTTTTAATATTTAATATGTTACTTTAAAAACTCGATTCAAAAACTCGAACTGATTTCGAGGTACAGCACAGTTTAACAGAAATACCTTCATATTTACAATTAAAAACATTTTTAGAGAATAATTGTAAGGCTTTGGAGTCAATTTAATTCATATAATACTAATACTCATAATTCAAATAATATTACTGTTAATCAAAACAAACAGCCTAGAATGAACCCTTCTCTTCAATCCAATTCTAGTTTTAATAATTTAAATTTTAGAAATAGAAGACAAACTACACTTTTGAATACAACTCCCCCTAATAGTACGTCAAAATGTCCATCTTGTTCATCGTCTCATACCTTATACCGATGCCCTTCATTTACATCAAAAACCCCAAGTGAAAGATTTTCGTTTGTTAAGCAACACAACCTTTGTGTTAATTGTTTAATTTCACCTCATCCACTTCGCAAGTGTGGTTCTACATTTCGGTGCCGAATATGTGCGGCTCCCCACCACACTTTACTGCATTTTAAAAAAACTGACAATAGTTCCTCAAGTAATTCTTTCAGTGCGATGACTGCAACATCTGCAATCCAAGCACATCCTCCATTGGAAAATTCACAATCAAATACTACACTTACTAGTGTCATGACTAGTACCTTAGCAGTTCGACAAAGTACTGTTCTTTTATCCACAGCTGAAGTAGAAATTAAAGATATTCGCGGTAATTTCCAAAAAATTCGTGCTCTTTTTGATACTGCAAGCATGGCAAACTTCATTTCCGAAAAATGTATCAATCGACTTGGCTTAAGTCGTAAAAAATACTATAGTCCCATTGAAGGAATAAACGGTATGTCGGCTTGTTCTGGTAATGGCATTACTCAATGTCAGATTAAACCAGGTGATCAATCCGATTCCCTATTTTCCTTCGAAGCTATTATTTTACCAAAAATTTGTTCGGACCAGCCGAAAATAAATATTAATTTTACGGATTGGTAGCACCTTAATCATTTAAAATTAGCTGACCGTAATTTTAACGTCCCCGGACCCATTGATATTCTTTTTGGTGCAGAACTTGTCCCATTATTTTTGGGAAGTGGACGTATTTTGGGAAACCCTGGGCAGCCAGTAGCGTTAGAAACCATTTTTGGTTATATACTTCAAGGTAAAACAGTTATAGAGTCACCTTTATCTGATATACCTTCTTCTCTAATAAGTTGCCATGTTTCTGTGGAAAATCAACTTGACTTCACAATTTTGGAACGTTGAAGAAATTTCTAAACCTTATATTTTATCTCCTGAGGAGAATAAGTGCGAGGAAATCTTTAATTCACTTACTACAAGAGACCCCACTGGTCGTTTCTTGGTCCCTCTACCCTGTTGTGGTGACACATATTTTCAAGCATATCGTCGATTTTGTTTGCTTGAATCTCGTTTGTTAAAAAATCCCGATTTGCTTAGTCAATACTCAGATTTTATGCGAGACTATTTAAATAGTCAGCATATGTTATTAGTTCCTAAGTCAGATTATAAATCTGCCACAGCATATTATATTATATTATACTCAAAAATGAAATTTCAGGTTCTAAACTTCGAGTAGTGTTTGACGCTTCTGCGCGTGGTACTCAAGGTATTTCTTTAAATGATTCTCTTCTTGTTGGACCCAAGCTTCAACGAGACATCTCAGCTATTCTTATGACTTTTCGCTTTTTTCCTTATGTTTTCATTTGTGATATAAAACAAATGTACCGTCAAATTTGTATTCTACCTCAATTTCAAGACTATCAAAGAATATTGTGGCGGTTCTCACCTAATGATCCGTTAGATGAATATAATTTACTTACTGTGACCTACGGCATTTCCTCATCACACTTCTTTAGCACTTCAATCCGAACTTATTAACATGATGAAGGCTGGTGGTTTTGAGCTCAGAAAATGGGCAAGTAACCATCCGGCTCTATTAAAAAATATACCTTCTTCCGACATTCAACTTTCTTGTAGCTTCGATAAAGAAGAACCTTCCTTTATAAAAGTACTTGGGCTAAAGTGGGACCCACGTAATGACGTGTTTTCTTATCATTTCTGTCCAATTGAGCGACCTTGTACTAAACGAAATATTCTGTCAGAAATAAGTAGGATATTTGATCCTATTGGTTTTATCTCTTCAGTCCTGTTACGAGCAAAATATTTTCTTCAATGCCTTTGGTCATCCAGTGTGGCTTGGGACCAAGCTCCGTCTGATGATATTCTCGAAGCGTGGAACGCATTTAAATCTGAGCTACCCTTACTTACTAAAATTAAAATACCACGCCGTGTCATTGCTGATCAAGTTTCTCGCATTGAGCTTCACGGGTTTTGTGATGCATCTCAAATAGGATACTCTAGTGCGATATTTTTTCGCATAGAACAAATTTCTGGTAATATTCTGACATATTTGGTTAGTGCAAAATCTAAAGTGGCCCCTCTGAAAACAGTTTCTATACCCCGTCTAGAACTTTGTGCAGCGGTTATGCTTGCAGATTTAATTCTTTCTGTAAAGAAAAATTATTCTGAACTTATTATTTTTAATGACATATATGCCTGGTCAGACTCCATGGTTACCTTAGCTTGGCTATCTTCTTCTCCTCATAAGTGGAAGACGTTTGTCGCCAACAGAGTTAGTCATATCCAGGATATCATTCCAATGTCCTCCTGGCATTATGTTCCCTCTCAGGAAAATCCAGCAGACTGTGCATCACGAGGCCTCCTGCCCTCACAACTGCTTCAACATGACATATGGTGGTCAGGTCCTGACTTTCTTTCAAAAGGGCGTGATTTGTGGCATACACAACCGACTTTTGACTCCAGTAAAATTATTGAGGTTTCTCAGGAAGAAAAGCAAACAACCCTTATTGTTTCAAATCAAGTTAATTTTATTGGGGATTTGTTAATTAAATTTTCTTCACTTTTGAAAATCAAACGAATTGTAGCTTACGTTAACCGATTCATTACAAACTCACGTTCCCAAAACATGTCTGTTTCAAATAAGCAACTCGGTCAATTGACGCTGTATGAAATTGAGCAGGCATTTTTTCTTATTATTAAAAATGTTCAGTCTACATGCTTTTCTGACATTTTTGACAAAATTAAAAATAATGATTTACTACCGAAACCATTCCGAAAACTTGCCCCTTTTGTTGATCCAGATGGTATGCTTAGGGTGGGCGGTAGGTTAAAAAACTCTGATTTTAATTATGATATTAAACACCCCATTCTTTTACCAAAATCCCATAGACTGACAGTACTAGTTATAGAATGGGTTCATAAAACGAACTTTCATCCAGGTCTAAAGACCCTACATTATCTAATACTTCAGCAATTCCAATTGTATTCAATGCTTTCGTTGTAAACCCAAATCTTACAACCCTTACATGGGAGACCTTCCTAGGCTTCGTATATCTCAAATCAAACCCTTTTCTTCGGTTTGTATAGATTTTGCTGGTCCATTTTCTCTATTAATGTCCAGACATCGAGGTGCCAAGGTTTTTAAAGGTTATGTGTGTGTTTTTGTCTGCACTGCGACGAAAGCTGTGCATTTGGAAGCCACCTCAGACTTAACATCTGAAGCCTTTTTGGCGGCATTTCGGCGATTTGTCGCGCGTCGCGGAAGATGCTCACATATTTCAAGTGATCAAGGCACTAACTTAAAAGGTGCATCAAATCAACTTTTAGAATATGTGAAAATGGCAGCTCAACAACTCTCAATCCATTGGAATTTTAATCCACCTAGTACCCCACATTTTAACGGCCTTGCTGAAGCAGGAATTGAATCAATGAAAACCCATCTTTACCGTGTCATTGGTACCCAAAATTTAACTTATGAGGAGTTTAACACCTTATTAACACAAATCGAGTCTTTGCTTAATTCACGGCCTCTTATCCCTATTAGCGCCGATCCAAACGATTTGCAGCCCCTAACACCAGGCCATTTTCTTACTCTCGAACCTTTAAATAGTGGCATACCCGAACCTGATTTGTCAGATATACCAATCAACCGTTTAAACCGTTGGCAGTTAATACAGCGTTTACATAACGATTTCTGGAAACGTTGGTCTAATGAATATATCCATTCTTTACAAGAACGACGCAAGTGGGTTCACCATTCACCAGAAATTGCCAAGGGTGTTTTAGTTTTAATAACACACGATCAACAACCTCCACTTTATTGGGAGCTTGGTCGAGTTACGGATTTACATCACGGAAAAGATGGTGTAGTGCGTGTCGTAACCTTAAAAACTACACGTGGATCTTTTCAGCGGCCGGTAGTACGGATATGTCCGCTACCCGGTAATTAAAATAGTTTTGTTTATTTTTTTTATCTATAGAATTTATTGTTTTTTAAGTTTTATTTGTACGTTTAAAACCTTCGTTTTGGTGGGCGGTTTGTTAAGAAAACTATTATTATTTTCTTATTTTCTTTTTAAATTGGCCTTACAATGGTATGGTAACATTTTCTTTCATTTCAATTTATTTAAGATAATTACTTTTCAATAATTAGTCTATAATATATGACATTTTTCCGTGAACGCACAAGTTCTCGATTTCGTCACTCTCCATGAACGGCGCATAGTCGCGCATGTGGAGGACTTGGGTCCGAACCGTGAAGCCAGAAAGTACGGCGAAAGAGGTTGTGCGAAAAACTCACCATTTTTGTTTAATATAGACATAATGTATTGGTAATAAATCGGATTTTATCTAAAACTATTCAGTGCAAGTGCGTGGCTGATTCTCCATCATAGAAGAACAAAATTGGAGGAAGAAAGAGGGCCCTCTGTACCGCCACGGCTAATCAGTCCAGGTAAGAGTGCGATTTCGACCATCTTGTCCGTCCATTTCTTTTCTTTTAAGTTACAGTCCATTGCTAACAGCGTTACCGCATCACGTTGTGACAACTAAAATTTGTAGGTTGGGTGGGTAATGTTATTAATTAGTTCAACAGTTCAATAACGACAATTGTTTTTGGTTGAACAAACTAATTTTTGGGTTGAGTCCGATTTCACGAAAATAAATAGTTGTCAAAACCAAATTTTAGTAATCCATACCATGTTATTTTTAAGAGTGTATATAATAAGTTTATTTTAAATATTTATAATATAATAAAAGGGATTATATTATCTTCTTTAATAAACTTATTCTCCAATTCGCTTAATTCGTGCTGGTTAAGAGGAAGTCCTATTTTTTTTTACTTTAGTCATAAATGTATAAGAAAATGAAAATTTATTTTGTTAATGTTGGTTAAATTTGCATAAAAATGTACTATTAAATCAAAAAAACTTTTACGTCCTGATATGTTAAATTGTACTGGGTAGCTCAAAAAATCTAATTGCAAGTATATTACCTAAAATTTAAATTTGATATATCTGATTTTAATTTATATCTTAGTACAATTTTTTTTTATTGATCGCATGGCCAATCAACTTGCACAAAACAAATGGATAGAGTTAACAATCTGTAGCACATCCAGGTAACTGTGGTCTATATTTGATAAAAAGAAAACCGCAGAGCTATTAAAAGACAGTCGTAATGACTGTGATGAATACTACTGCGATTGTTACCAGACATTGCCTCTTCGGTAGATATGTCGAACGTATGCAAATACCAACTAACGACTGCTGCAGAAGTTTCAGAGATGAGGACGAGGAAGAAAGTATTCAACATTTTTTGTGTAAATGCCCTGGTCTCGCAAGAAGAAGGTTGTTTACCCTGGGTTAACCATTTTTCAATAGCCTAAAGGAAGTAGGTAAGCAACTTGGTCGACTAACCACGTTCATAAGTGGCTGGTTTGAATAAGTTGTTGAAATCTTGCTGCGGTTTATGTCTCACTAACCATCAGAGATATGATGAAGGTAGGTTCTACGGAACACGTGTGGTATCATAACGGACCTAACAGGACTACTTGAGAGTATTTGGTCAGTACCAAAGGTATGTCACTCTAACCTAACCTAACTTAAACTAACCTAATACAATTTTTACAACATATTGATACTTAATTACTAATTATGTTCTCTAATGCCCGTATTCTCCATAACGCTTCAAGTCGGCTTAAAATTTAATATAGCTTAAATTGCTAATTTCGTATTCGCGGTCGCTATTTGGAGACTTAAGCTTAATTAACTTTAAGCCCTAAATATTGCAGGCTTAACCACGTGTCTGCGCCGTATTTGACTTTTCTTTGCTTCTGTCTTGTAATACATATTTGTATTTTTCGAAGTTAAATATGAAAATAGAAGATGAAATATTTATTGAGAACGATGGAGATATTTTGGATTTTATCAATCTTGGATTTTCCAAAAAAATCTACGAACGAGAAGTATATTATCAACATCATCTTGTACAAGTAGTTTTTGTGGGCGGTCCACCGCCAGTCAAAAAAATGTTCTTTTTCTCCTCTGCCACTTTTTTACGAAGCTCTTTCTTCTTATTACAGTATAGTTTTTTAGCTTATTATCATCCCGTTAGTTATTTGAAGGATTTACCGCATTAAAGTCTTCCTCAACGAATTTCCACACTTCTTTCCGTTTTTTTACGGAAGCACGGTCGATTTTTTTGTCCTCAAGAGTTATCGCATATTTGTCAGCGATTAATCTGAATAGGAATGATTTATCTGAATATGTAAAATTACAGCACCTTTTTTCCTCCATTTTAGCAGGAAAAGGAAAATTATGCAAGAAAGAAAATTTTATGTCAGTTGAAATTTGAAAATGTTTTGAAAGCTAAGGCTAAAAACCCACAATACAAAGTTAGTAACGATAACACAAAGTAGGCGTAGATTGTCGTTCGTTGCTGCAGCCATTAACTCTTAAAAAAAAAAAGAGAATAACCGCATAGTTGCCAGCTCAAAATAAGGCTTAATTAAGTAACCAAAAATTGTCTACGGTGCTTATCAAATTTAATTTAAGCCAGCTTTAAAATTTAAGGGAGCTTAAATTAAGTCCGCTTTATGAAAAAATGGAGAATACGGGCATAAATACATCCATACTCTTTAACTTACCTGTCGGATAACTAGACTGGACATTATAATCGTCCACCTGTAACGTGGAATTATGCCCCTGTCTATGGAACTTGACTACGTGATACTGATTATCATTGACCTTAACGGAAATTTCTCCCAGAGGATGATCATTAGTACCCAGATTGTAGACTGCGAAAACGTTTCCTTCGACCTACAAAAAATATATAATTATTTGCTTGAGTCAATAAAACCTGAACAACTTAAATAAAGAATAAGTAATTTTTCCCACTTCAAAAAGCACTAGTGAAGATAACCTACTTGGCAATGGAAATAAAACAATTATTGGTAAGAGTATTTGATTTTGTTATTTTCTATCTGCTTCAAGAACTATTTTAATTTTAAAAACATAGCTCAATACTTGAGAAAATTTGGAGATCTCTAATTGGATGGGTAACCATTGGCGCTATTTTCGTGGTATCTTCGCTTTGAGACTATTACAAACTGCCTTTAATTATATACCTTTACTAATTTCAGCAGTTTTTATTAATTTTTATAAAAAACTTTCCCTGCAGAGCTATTCTTATCATGGGCGTAGCCAAGGTGGGGCAGGGTGGGGCGCTTGCCCCACAAAAAATAAATTAAAAAACCTAAAATTAAAAAAATAACATCTCAACATTCGTGCGTGCCACGACACATCATCTTTAGTTCCAATTGAGCTAGCGCTCAACTACCTACCTACTACCAAAAATCTCAAGTACCTATTTCGTCCTGTAAGTGCAGCTTATATTAAAAAAATCACAAACATTATAAAAAAACACCGTGAAAATGCCGATGTTGAAAGTCAAAGTGTTGTAGCAGAGGCTGAAACAATCGCCGAGCATCTTCAGTATGCCGCAGGTCTAAAATCAGCAGAAACATCGTACAAATCCTCCAGCAGTCTCCTAACAAGTTTTGGAGAGGATCATTAATCATTCCGTATAAAGATTCATTAATAATGTCTCTAGAACAGCGTTTTTCTGAGGAGAACTTACCCGCATACTCATTGCTTACGTTGCACTCTTACGTAATGGATTTAAAAAAAAAACTGAAAGTTTTTGTAGTATACAATTAGAATAGTTTCATCGGTGAAGCTGAATTTTGGTACAACCAATGGAAAGAGAAAAATGCGTCAAGGGTTGATTTAAAGAAAATAGAACTAGCCCTACTAGTTCAAGAAACACAATTGTTTTACCCAGCTATAAAACAGGCGCTTCTAATTTCCCTTGCAAAGCCCTGCACAACGGGCACTATCGAAAGATCTTCTAACACTTTGCGCAGGGTAAAAACATGGTCAACAAATGAAAAAAAATCGGCTTGTTGGCATTTGAATGATGAGTGTGCATAAAAAGAAGGTTCTGTAATGAGGTAAAAGAAAAATTTGAAAACGAAATTTTGTCAAAGTTTAGCCAGAATCCCCATAGGCTAGTCCTTAAATAGGGTTTAGGTTAGTTCTCGCGGCACTCAGGTATGGCCCTTAAGGTGGGTTTAAGGTCAGTTTTCTAACCAGTAATAAACAGTATAAATTCCCCATTTTTTTGTGTGTACCAACATGATGTGTTAGGATATTTATAAATATAATTGTTATTTAATCGTTTAGAGAATTTCAGGTGGTTCATTGTCTGTACGGATGACCCTCGCCTTGCCTGCTACGACTAATTAGTTTTAATGTTTAAATAAAAACTTTTTTTTATAAGTTCTTTATTGACCAAGTAGAGGATCTTTTAATATCCTAATAAATAATCAGTTTCGTTGTAAGAAAAATATTTTGCCTACCTCCTCTAAAAAAATTACCATATTTTTAGCGTCGCAAAATTTGGCGGCTTTCCTATTCACGATTAAAAAACCGAAACACTTAATCACAGTAATTATTACAAGGAGTCACTTTGTTTGGCAAGTTTGACTCAAATTTTAACAATAATTTTTTAATAAATATAAGTATACTCTAATACCTCTCAAAAATGATTTAATTATATTGTTTTAAAACATCATAAATATCTATAAAAAGGACTTGCGAAACTAATTTAATTTACGAAATTTGGTAGCACTTATAATTGAGTGAATTATTGACGAATTATGGACGTGGCTCCGAAAATTTTTCGCCTGCGGCGCTTTTCCACCTTAATACTTATTTTTGCCCCACCCTGGAGAAAATTCGGGCTACGCCCATGATTCTTATTTTAAAGTATTGTTGTATGAACGTCATACAATTTAAATTTTGTAAATAAAAATATCACTTTTTAAAGATATTTGAGTGCCTGAGCGCCATCCTTACAGAACCCCTCAATTTTTTTATTTATTGAAGAAACGATTGATAAAAATCATTTTTAAAAAGATCAGCACAACACCGGGAAATTTAATAACTTGTTGGTTGAACAGAAATGGCGCTAAGTTACTTATTTAGTCCCCTAAAAATTATGACAATTTACTTACAATATGTATTTCAATATAATCGTTTGATGTTCCACTGATAATTTTCAACAAGACTGCATCCGATTTCGTGGTAATAAAGCCTAGAGCGATGGAATCTTCCTGCATTTCCGGTCTATTGTCTTCTGGGAATGTGTACGTAATAATTCCAGGATTTGGGCCAAATTCATACGAAACTGATTCTAAAATTTCGCAAATATCATAAATTAATATTCCATTTAATTCGCAAGATAAAATACAATGGTGGTATATTGGAAACCACGAATTTCGGGCTTCCGGAAAATAATTAAAAGGTTTACAAAACGTTGTATGCTGTGTTAACTGAAAGCCTTTATAAAATGAACAATATGTTTATAAATGACTAGATCGTGTAGTGCCGCAAATTTTGGTTTGACATTTTTTAAAACTGAATTAACTGTCTTGTATTATACAGTAAACGGCAAAAAGTTGGACCCATATGGGAAACTTTTTTATTATTGAAATTGTAAGAATGTTGATAGCCTCTGCATGATTATTAACCTAAAAATTAGTTTTGACATGACGTGACTACTTTCATATTTCCATCAGTTTATTGAAAATGTGTTAAATGATTAAAAACCAATATTTAAACATTTTATTTAAAGATTGTATTATCTTAAAAAAATTTTATTTGCTAAAATTTAAAAATTGGCTTTTTATCTGGAATTAATTTATTTATTTTTAGAAATTGATTCCAAGAATTCTTTTTTGTAATTTTTAATTTGGTAGGAGCCATTTTAGGAGACACATTAAAACTTGTTTAAAATTAGAAAGAACTGCCTTTCGTAAGTATAATGTTCCAGAAATACCTATAATTGGTAAATATGGTTGCTAGATACAGGGCCTGGAGGCCCCCAGTTACATGATACAAAGCTAATTTTTGAATTTTAGCAAATAACATTTTTTCAAGATAATAAAAATGTTTAAATATTGGTGTTTAATCATTTAACACATTTTCATTAAATTGATGGAAATATGAAAGTAACATTTGATATATTTTTTTAAATTCAAAATAAAATATTTTTTTTTGAAATTTTTGTTTTAAACTTTGCACACCAGCATAAAATTAAAATCTAAACACTTTTTCAAACAACTTTTTTCAATGTCTTGTACTCTAATACCAGATTTTCACGACAAAATATATCCTTTTCAATTTTCCAGACAAACAAGTAGTCACGTGACTAATATCAAAACAAATTTTTAGGTTACCAATCATGCAGAGGCTATCAGCATAAAGAGTTTTTTTACAATGTCAATAATAAAAAAGTTTCCTTTTATCAGTCAAAAAAGTTTCCCATATGGGTCCAACTTTTGCCGGTCACTGTATATTTTAAAGCTTTTCTATTATTAAATATATTTTACTGTCGTTTTGTTAATTTTTTTTTCTAATTGTTCTCGTTGAAGAATTTTTAAATAAAATTGTAAATTATTTTTTACTCTAAGGAATACGACCCACTATTTACTTTTGCATTTCGGTAATCTAGACTCAATTTTTTTTATTGTAAAAATTGTTGGAAATGTTGGCCATTTTTTTCTTGACAAAACCAATTACAAAAAGTGACCACGGGAATGCGGCATTAACTAAACAGACAACCTTATCAATAACATGTTTCCTTTTTTTTGACCAGCCTGCGCTGCCAAAACCAAAATTGTAGTATGAGTTGTTGCTAAAATGGGCAGTTCTTATTTTTTCTGGCTTTCTACATTACTAAAATGCAAAAGTAAATAGTGGGTCGTATTCCTTTTTTTATGCTCTTTCCAACGAGCTGTCGCAATAGATACCTTTATATTTGAGAAAAAAAGTGGGGGGCGGTTTCTACCCCCAAAACAGGTGGAAATTTCATGACGGGACAAAAAAGTGTACCAAACTAAAAATAAAGGCACCCGTATTTCCGCATTTTCTACGCAAGTAAAGAGGCTTTCTAATACTGAATTTATTCCAGTTAAAAATTCCACCCTGTATACCGGAAACGCATGATTGCTTTAACCGAATGTTAACTGAAATTCTTATGGAAAATATTCCTAGTTAAATAATCCAAGAATTCTTTAACATACCATCTGAACATGTTGGTCCAGCAAATGAAGTTAAATCACAGTCACAAGTATACGAGTTCCATTGCTGAACACAAATTCCGGCATTAGCACAGACATTATGACTGCACTTAGCAGATTGACCTGCAAGTAAAATAAAATATAGTTGATACTTAAAGGAAATAATTTATTCGGTTACATTATATGCGTCAATAACAAAGATACAAAGGGCAGCTTGTTTAGGAATAACCGGAGCCCTTAAGTCAACCCCGACAGCGGCGCTAGAGGTCATGTTATATATACCCCCCCTGGATATCTATGGAAAAAGTATAGCTGCAAAAAGTGCCCTGCGACTGAAAGAGTCGAAATTCTGGAAGGAAACCAACTACGGGCACAGCAGTATACTAAAGATCCACCCGGGGAATAATCTACGAGACCCGACTGATTACTCTGTCCCAATAACATGCTTCGATAGAAGGTATTCTATACTCATTCCGAGTAGGGAAGAGTGGGAAGGCAATCAGAATATAACGAAAACAGATCATGCAATCTTCACAGACGGTTCAAAAATGGACGTTGGTGTGGGAGCCGGGGTCTTTTCCGAAAGTTTACAAATACAGAAATCGTATAGGCTCCCCAACTATTGTAGTATTTTTCAAGCAGAAGTACTGGCAGTAGAGAAGGCGGTCAATATCCTTCAAGAAAACCTTGGCTTGGGAGTAGCCTCGTCAATCACCATCTTCAGTGATAGTCAGGCGGCGATTAAGGCAATTTGTTCCAGTAGCGTTAAATCAAAGCTCGTAAAGCGATGCCGCAACAATCTATGCACACTTGGCAACCAACATCGGGTTATTGCATTGTCTTTATTTGTTTAGAATCACTACGTTTCAACTGGTAAGCATCTCCAGTCGTCTTCAGGTGAATACTGAATAAGTACGGTAACTACAGCTCTATTTATACTAGGCAGGTGCTGTGACGCATGATTAGTGGGTGGAGTCATGCGTGTTGCTAGGTGATGACGCATAACTGGATGAGTCATGCTCAAGTCAAGCATGACTCACAAAAAGAGAAGAAAAATTGAGGATGATTTGTAGTCGACGTTCAGAGTCAAATTATTTTTAGTTGGATTTACATCAAAAGGAAATTGATAAATACAAGATGAATTAGCATTATTATTTATGATTGGTTCCGGGAGAGTCCGAAACGTGTTATTAATACTAGATGTGATACCTCCATTGACTTATAAAGGAGGAGAAGAATTTACAAATAATAAAATAAAATTTCCCGACTATTTAAAAAACAAAGTTGATGATGGTTTTGAATAAGCGAAACATCGGATTAAATATCTAATCACACTAACTTGTAGAGAATAAAAGGCGATCGTGAGAATGTAAACTAAACTTTATTTTAACATATCACGTCAAATAGAGCCAGAATAAAATAAAAACGAAATCGCGAAAATTCGGCTTGGCCCTAATATCTTCGCAAGGATTCGGAATTTTTTAATTTTTAACCATCTCTGCATCTTCTATGGTTTACGAGATCCTGTAGAGAGAATCCTTATCTGGGATACCCTGTATATAGTAAAAACAAAATAATTCTTATTATATAGCGTAAAAAATACAGCAGATATTGTAAAAGTTAATCATAATTTTTTACAGTGTATGCCTCAAAATACTTCTTTTCTGAAAATTTGATCAAAAGATCTAATACTGAATTACTTTAAATTATAGTAACGTAATAGTACATTGCCTAAACTTTATTTTACAAAATCTAGGTCATAGACATTATACAAGAGTTAATTGTCACTTAAACCAAGGGTTAAACTAATTATTCCCGAAGATTTTACTTGTTAGAAATTCCAGAATCCAACACAAATTATTTAATTATAATATTTCTCATTCGCATGTTATTGAATTAAACTTTTATGTTGAAATAATTAATGATTCAAGACTCAAAACAAAAAATTATATAAACGGAAAGAAATACAACCCACTAAGTATTCCCCTACTATTATATTTGTGAAAAATTATTTAAATATTAAATAAAACTAAAGTAGTAGAATTTAGTGTCCGTATAAGTAAATAGAAAAGAAGATTTATTAGCGGCAGGCGGACAAAGTAGTGCATCTATCATTTGCATTGAGTACACAGGGACGCCAAATGCAATGAGTTCCCTGGGGCACAGATAGACAATGACAGGTTGTTTCGTTCTTATTAGAACTAATCAGAAAGCCATAATCTGTAAGCGACCCCGAATACAGCGAGACTCTGTTTTCAAGATATTCTTAAGAAATAAAAATGCGATGAAAACCCAGTAACGCCATCCATAGGAATCAACTCAATGCAAATATAGTCGTCGACGAAAGCAACAATAAACCAAATACGTTAGGCCAACACACCAGTATAGGAAACATATTTTCGTTTCCCTACAATTTTTCTACGGATTTGTAGATTCAAATATAGATCGCGCTGCAGTAACCCACTGGGCGCTGCCAATCCGTAATACAATGCCGTGTTTTAAAAATAAACTCTACTACTTTATGCAAAGGATAGATGCACTACTTTGTCCGCCTGCCGCTAAACAACCTTCTTTTCTAATAAATAAAACATGTTTCGAATACATTCATTTTCAGGAGAACAAATAAAATTTAGAGAAAAAAATAGTGAATATCACCTTAACGAAGCTTTAACCGTAAAACCATTCTTTTTTGTTTAACCGAAAGGTGGTCTCGGTGAATAGAGAATAAAAAACTAAATTCCAATGAAAACCAACCGCTATACTATTCAAATAACTTAAGATCGGGTTGTCCAAAATAATTTAGTAATTTTCTAACTTCTGCCCTCCATTTTAATTTACGACTAATTTACTTGTGGAAACAGAAAAATACCGTAATAATAAATAAAATGTAAGAGAGAGAAACAAACTCCTTTACTGACAAGTGACAGATAGAGGCGGTTATATAAGACGTTATATAGTGGTTACCATAACATTTCTATTACTCTTGGTTTCATAACTTAAATTTATATAGCGTTACTAAACAATAGTTCTCCTTTATAAACGCCACATTTAAGCCCTTTAAGATTAACGAAACTGGCTCTGTTACTTAAATATATAACTATTGTTTATGTAGAGTTGGTGATATAGCATTTACGGTAAATATTATACAACTAAAAATGTTTATTGTAGGTTATTAACGGCCATAGCGCAAGGGTTAAAATTAGGCAGTAAACCGATTAAACTTAGAACTTCTAATATCAAAGAGAAATTATCTCTCCATTACCTTCGCATCCGGCCGTAACTAGGGAGCTATGTACGACAGCGTCCTCCATTATATTTGGGGACTCTCCATTGAGGTCTAGTCCTGCGATACACCCTTCAAATCCATGCCGCGATTTAACGTCTTCCTGAGGTAATTGAGCGTACAAATCTTTATAAACTCCGCCCAAGTACAAAATGCCGTCAAGTTCCAAATTGCCTGTACCGTAATTCGTCGCTATAACGATGTCGTCGTCGACCATCAAGGTGTGTTGCCTTGCTGATGGTCTTCGGATGCCGACAGTATGCCATCGATTGTCATTAAGGTGGGTTCTGAAAGAGAAAATGTAATTACACATATTTTAAATCGTGATTTTTTTGATTTTTATCAATTTATACTGATTTTTTCCCTAAATATGGAAATAATGAACTTTAGAATCACTTATTTCCATTATTTTGTCTCTATTTGCCCAATAATACTTTTTGTCTAGATTTACAGTTAGAAAATCTCCTCGGCGACATACAAAATAACTTGTATTGACATGAACATTTTCGGCAGCGTCAGCGTAATTTATGAATATTTTTTACGCTGGACCGATAACGATTAGTTATGTTTTTATACTTACATAATGTATCTAAACACTTCGTTTTAAATAAAGTATCTTTTTTAAATTTTCCTAATGAGTTATTTGCTTCGGCGACTTATTTTTACAGCAATTTATAAATTGATTTAAATCACGATTAAAATTGAAAAAATCAGTTGATTTAAAAATCGCAACCCTGGTTATTTTGTTTAATAGAGAATATGACAACGACAATACAACTTAATATGAAAATCTTTAACCTTAAGAGCTTATATAAAAACAATAACTTTTGGTAATATTTATTTTAGTATAATAGTTAAAATTGGCAACTTGACCCATATTATTTTGTTTGACTTGATAGGTTTCTAAAGTATTAATGGTTTTGTCAAGTCATGTTTTGTCTTTTTCCAACAATTTTATATCACACATCCTAATGTCAAGTTAAAAGAGCAGCGATAATTTATAAAAAATAACATTTTATGACAAAAAATACAACACGAAGCGCAAACGGCTTTGCATTTATCTAGGTAGCCATGACGCCATAATGCCCATAAACCCATGAACATCAAGGTCCTTAGATAGATAGGTTGTCTGGTAACTTTGGACCAATCAGATGTTCGCATTTAATGCGCGGGAATGCGTCATTTAGAGGAACTTTTTAAAATCTCTTGATATACGAATGCAAGCTAAGGAGTTTGGAAATGTAATTTAAAACGTGTTTTTTTAAATATCATTTGTCGACAAATTGTGTGTAGGTGGGCCATAAATCTCTCAGCCAATATTGAGATATTGTGACTCTTTTACATAGCTTAAATTTAAAAAATATAACTTCTGGCACATGATCACGAATCACGTAGTTACCGCAACTTTAAAGAGGCAAGTGTAAATCATACATATATAGAAATGAAGAAATATAGTCCCGATGGACGAACCCTATTTAAGAGGGGAAATAAACTGAATCTAGCCCTTAAAACGCTTTTTACAAATCATTACTATTATCGTAACAAAATATTTTTCTGATTGATTTTCTTTTATTGAAGAATTTATGATTGCGGTAATACATAAAAAAATCTTTTAATAAATACCTTATTATATTAATATTGTGATTAAATAGGTCTATCAGAAAATAGCCTTAGAAACATTATAGGTCCAAGTGCTAAAATTATTAAAAGAATTGGACTTGATAGTGTCAAAAAATGTATATTTAAAAAAACACGTTTTATCATAAATAGGAATTGTGGAAATTGCGAGAAATAAAACTACACTTATACCATAAATTTAAAAATACTTTTAGTGATGTACTCCATGTAAAGGGTGTAAAGGAGATGTAGTAATGATACACCAGAGTGATCTTTAAGAACTGAATTTATTCTCTTTTAAATTGTTTGTGAAGGCATGGATTTGCAAGTCTATAAAAACATTGTTTATTTTATTTTAATACCTGTTTGTTGGGTATTTCTAGTTCAGGTTAACTTAGAGATAACTAAACTAAGTTAACCAACCACACCCCACCACACTTTCATTTTAAATCACTATCAAAATGTATTGGTGGTATAAAAATATTTCTAAAAATATGGTTTATTAGATTGTTTGATATTTGACAAATATATTTTTTTAAATGCATTGGTTGGAAATTCATTATCCTAGCTTGAACTTCGTCATCGTAATCGGTTAAAAGAAAATGCTTACTGCATAATCGTTTGTGTTGAGGCGTCCAATTGTCTTTTCGGCAACATTTTCTAATCCAATCTTTCAAAATATTGGGGTTTTTTGGAAATGTAAAAAAAATTATCTTTTTTCTATCTGGATCTGGCCTTTTGGAGTTACTTTTGCATATAGCTATGCTACAAACATTGCCACCACCCATTATCTAAATAAATAATCACATAATTCGTTTAAAACTAACGATTTAGCGTGAGAATCTAGTTTAATAAACTAACCTTAAAATACACAAAATAAAAACTTTAACCACTAAGGCCACCCAAACGAAATAGAAAAGAAGAAGAAGAAAACTTTGATGAAAATTCAGTATTTTTAATAGTTTTTCCACTAAATGTTATTATCAGTTCAAAAACAAATATATTCACACTTTAGAATTTAACGTTAAACACACAAATAACACTGAAAACCGCTTTTTTGCGTTGTATCTAGCTTAAAACACATACAAATCAGATGTAAACAAATAAATGTATTAGTTCCTCGTGATGACGCGGACACCCCGCTCATCGTCGCTTCCGCCACCATGTTACCAGACAACCTATCTATCTAAGGACCTTGCATGAACATAATTACAAAGTTAAAATCCGCCATCATTGAAATTAGTTTGACTAACTAGACTGTTTTTATTGTTTCAATGATAATATTTAATTTGTAATTATGTTCATTTGTTTATGAGCATTATGGCGTCATGAGTACCTAGATAAATGCAAAGCCGTTTGCGCTTCGTGTTGTATTTTTGTCATAAAATGTTATTTTTTATAAATTATCGCTGCTCTTTTAACTTGACATTAGGATGTGTGATATAAAATTGTTGGAAAAAGAGTGCTCTATCTTTTTGCCCGAGTGAGCCAATATATGTTTCCATTTGGAAAAATTAAGGTCCCTTGGAAAAAGCCTTTTTAAAAAGTTAAAAAGTATGTAAAAAATTTAATACACAATAAGACTTCAAATTTGCATTTTTATCAAAATTTTGGTTTAGAACAATTTTAAAGAGTTCATAGCAATCTAGACGAAAAAATAAAAATAAAATTAAAAATAATTTAAAGCATCAAAAAATAACGTATAGAGTGTCGTTGAATTTGGAATGGTGTTCTGAATCGATATAGCCAAAAATATACAGGGTGTTCTATTTAAAAATCTAAGGTTAAGATCATTTCCGGTTAAACCGGAAGTGATAAAATGGCATCCGCTATGTCATCAAATGCAAAAGAATATCACATATAAACACACAAAATTTCAAATCTGTAATTTAAACAACAAGAAAGTGATAGGGGCAAGCGTACCTCCTGAAACACCCGGTAGATACGGCTCTGGTATCAGTTACTTAATAATTTTTACCAAATACAACATGCAAATGAATCAGAAATTTAACAGTTATAGAATGAACTAACTATATAATATCTATTTATCACAAAGTATGATTCACATTTGCTTATAGTTGACACACTTTTTGAATCTATGCTTTGCACGTTGTTATTTCCATCACAACTTTTTAGAGAATGATATTTATTTTTATTTAGCATACTCTTACTTCAAACTCTTAGATTTTTATGCCTAACCCTTGAGAACCCTTACTCCACCAATTTAAGGGCAAATTTGAAAATAACAGCTGGTGGAGCTGTTAAATAAAATTTCAACATTAGATATTAACTGCTTATTAGACCGATTAACTCTTAAATTCGCAGTGAGTGAGAGTATGAAATTATTTTTTAAGACAGCCTAAGTTACAAAATTGGCCTAATAATACTACCGCAGCAGTTATTAAAAACAAATTTGTAAGAAATAATCAAAAACAAGCGGCATTATTCCTACAATTTAAAAATTAGTAGGTCAGTTGACGACAAGAGAAAATGCTCCTAAAATCACTCTAATATCAACAAATCTTACCTAACGGTGTCTCTTAAAGTAACGGTTCCATCTCCGACGTTTACTATATAGTTTATGTGGCCGTCGACCAATTCAACCGCGACAAAATCCTCCTTTTTGCCGCCATTGAACATGATTAGACCGTTGGCCTCCCGAGTCTTGAACATAAAGTCGATATGTATGCTAGAGTATGCCCGCAGCATCGGCAAGCCGATAAACGTGTGCTTAGAGCGGAAGGTTACTGGTCGGTGCAGATTGTCTGTGGCGTGCTTGACGAATTTGCCTGCTACTTTTATCGATGGAAATCCTGAAAAAGAATATATTATTTAGCAAATAGAATATGAACAAAAGTGGTTTGATAATATCGAAATATTGTTATTATTACTTAAAATTTAGTAACTTTTTTATTGAGAAAAACGGAATTGGAGTTTATTTGGGTAAAGTGAATATATTTTTTTATTTGGAGAATAAATCTGCGGTGATAGTCAAGTCTATGTTAAGGATTCCCCAGAACGGCGTGAACGTTCTGCGGTCGCGTTGATTGGCCAAAGAAAGAATGGTTCAAGTATTTTTGAAAATAATGGAATATTGGCGCAGGCCATTCTAGATAGTCATTATACAGGTATTTTCTTTTGGTATACCGAGATATGCCTTTCTAAAAAACTGGAACCATATTCAAGATTCGAAATATGGAACTGCCACCAAGATAACACACCAGCGCATTAAACGCTTCGAACGTATTCAAGAACTGAATTTTTGGCAACAATCATGCCTTTCACATCTACAAAAATATCAAAAAAAAACGGTGTCAGATCATATCCTTTATTATCTATATTTTATTTATTAAACAGTGTAATCGAGAGGTGTTTGATGATATATTTTATTATTATTATTATGTTTTCAGTGTTCTGTTTCTCAGCTTTTTGTTGGTAAGGCTGGTATTATTTACAGTACAGAGAAGAAATTCATCTTAACCTGTACTGTTTAGAAACTTCCGTACTATATGGCAAGTTTGGAGGATGACGCTTTTCTGAATAAGTTGGTATAAATAACCTGAAAGGCCCAGTTTTTCCAAGTTGGGCTTGAAATTTTTCGTCATAGCTCCCTCCACCGATATTATAATCGGAATTATGTCGATTTTATCTAGCTTCCATATATTTTTAATCTCTATAGCCAAATTCGAGTACTTGGTCTTCTTCTCCGATTCGGTTTTAGAGAGGTTGTGTGTTAGTGGGCAACCTATATCGATTATGAAAGCTTTCTTGGTGGTTTTTTCGATAAGAAGAATATCCGGTCGGTTGTGGTCTACTGTTCTATCCGTTATTATTGGCCTGTCCCAGTATAAGAGATATTCAGGGGATTCAAGGACTGGCTCGGGTGAGTATTGGTAGTATGGTGGGAGGTTTTCCCTTAGCCCTAGTTTATGGGCCAGTTCCTTGGATGATCTTAGCCACCTGATTATGTCTCCCCAGGTAAGCGTTGGGGGCCATAGCACCACACCCCGCCGTGATATGTTCTATCGTTTCTCCGGGGCAATTGCATTTTCTGCACACATCTTCCACATTTCTTTTCAAGATGACTTTTTCATAGTTTCGAGTTCGAATGACACGGTCTTGGATAGAGATTATAAAACCTTCTGTTTTAGCGTGAAGCTGCCTTTTCTCTAACCAATTCAGTGACATTTCATGGAGTGTAGTAGGGTATTTGCCGTGTAGGGCTTTTTCTTGCCAAGTTACAAGCTGTTGACTTGGCGGCGCGCGGATGACGTTAGGTAATCCGTTTTGCTTTAAGTTAAGGGCTGTATATCCAGCATCTGCTGCTACCACTTTTTTAAGAATTTCCCCATTCGATTCTTGGAAGTACTTTCTCATAGAGGTCTCTTGCGACTTGCACAAGTTATATATATATTAATGAGACCTTATTATTATTATTATTATTATTATTATTATTATTATTATTATTATTATTATTATTATTATTATTATTATTATTATTATTATTATTATTATTATTATTATTATTATTGATCCCTTCTGCCAAAAATCCTAATGTAGTTTTTAGCAGAAGTGTATACTTCTTTTTTTAAATTTTTTTTTGCTTAACAATTTTTAAGGATGTTTTTACTAAAAACTTTTTGGTGTTTTCTTTGATTAAGTCTTCTAACTAAAAGTGTAAATTTATTATAGTAGATAGTTTCTTCTAGCTGATCCACTGTTCATTTAGCTGATCCGCTATTCGTTTAGCTGATCAGCTGTTTATTGGTTTGATCTGCTGTTCATTTAGATAATATGCTTGGATTCGTATAGAAAATAATCATAATGTACTAAATCTGATGTAGTATACAGGAAGGTCAAATAAAATTAATATACGAGCTATATTAATGATTTCTAACTAAGAAGTAAACATTGTCAGTGCATCTTAAAAACTTTTCGTGTTTAGGACTTAAGCAAGCATATCAATAGCACTTCGTCAATTTCTCAAAACTATTCAAATACCAAGTAGGTAGGTATTTGTGGGTTTAGGACAATAAAAAACAATTCCTCTTAATTCCAAAAATTGCCGACGTTTCGACCTTTATTGGGTCTTTCTTAAAGGTCGAAAAGCCAATTTTTTGAATTAAGAGGAATTGTTTTTTATTGTCCTAAACCCACAAATACCTACCTACCTGGATTTTGAATTAGGACGCTAATTTCATAACAACTATTCAAATACTTTTGAATGAGAGTAGTACAGTCATACTCACTTTCATAAGTCCCGATCTTCTGCCATGTGATTTTTTTTTGTTTCTAGGACGAACATTTTCTGATAATATCAAGCGTATGCGAAGAAAAATGGAAAATAATTTAGAATGACCAGTTGGTCTTAAAAGGAAGTCAAATGAAGATTTTCTCTTCGTCAGATTCATCCCTATATGCATTTCGCCATATCATGGCTCATCAGTAGAGCTAGGATCCGACGAAAGAAAGGAATAGCTAAAAACTCCTGTAAGCAGTATTTGGTTGAGCACACCAGCCAGATGTTGTATGGAGCGACATCTGTGTCATTGTTAGACACTTTTCACTTATAAGGAAGTGTTATTTAGCTATGGTGGAAATTGTTTTGAAAAACTTTAACGAATGGATAGCTGTGTTCTTCACAACATTTCTAGTGATCTGCGTGTAGTATAGCTCTAAAAATGTCTTTTTTTCCTGACGTAACAAAGTTTATTTGTTTGTTTCGCCAGAATATGGTTTATTACATTTTTATGCCACACCCAAAATGTAAACAAAGCTCTACCTAATAAAAACCAGAAGGCCAAAATTACTACTAAAAATCAATAGTTATTTTATTACAGTTATAAAAGAAACTCGTTTACAATATGTTACCGGAAGATAAATTTTATTGGTTAAAGAATAACTTTAAAAAGGTAATGAAACCAAATAACACGCTATTGTGTAATGTGTTTTTTAATAATATATTAGGGTAAGGTAAAACCATTTTGCGATGGTAACGGCATCTTTTGTTAAGTTAATTGAAATATATTGTGATAACTATTTGTAAACGTTTTTAAGTATATGTTTTTATTGATATTCACCTTGTGTTTATCAAGGCTAACAGAATTTTTTTATTTATCTATGTCGATATAAGAGGCATGTTGCTTTTTACAAACTTAGTTAATTAGGAATAAAAGTACAAATATGAGTAACATGTACAGGGTGTCCCAAATTCGATGTTTATTACGGGTATCTTGAAAACTATAAGAGATCATCGGTCAAATCATGGCAAAGTTTCGAAATTTAATGCCCAATAATATTTTTTTTTTAAATTGAGCTTTCTTTGGGGCCGTACCGAAATTTTAAAAGCGCAGTCGTATAAGGCTAAAAAAAGTTGCTTTAACAATGTTCTATTTGTTTTTCTATTGCGGAAAAAAAAGTTAAAATTTTAGTTTTTACACATTTCAAAAAGTAAAAAAAGAAAGCTCAAAACTCGACATTACCAGGCATAAAACTCAACAACGTTGCCATCATTTAACCGATGTTGTATCTCTTATAGTTTTAGAGATCCCATGATGGCCTCATCATCGAATTTGGGACACCCTGTACTTATTAGCAATTGTATAGGGTTTTTGAAAAAAACCGGAATATTGGTTTTATGTTATAACTTTTTCAGATATTCACTGATTTTATTAATTTTTATATTGTTTGAGAGAGGATGGATCAAGTAATCTCATATTTTTTACATTTGTTAAAAAAACAAAATGGCGGACACACCTCAACTTCGTTTAACTTTAAAACGTACTGGAACTTTTTTGAATGCTACTGTATATCTTTACGTGCAAGATTCTGAAATTTTAAGCATTGCTGAACAGAATAAAAGGTCGTATTTGCAAATATGTTACAAAATAGCTGATGTATGATAAAATAAAGACATGTATGTTTCAACATATTTCGTGTTTTCTTTTGTTACTTTTCGAAATCAAGACGGCGAAGACAAACATCGGTTATAATATATTTGTCGTTGCTATCTGCGTTGTATGGCAGTTGCGAAACTCCACTTAGTTTGATTATCTAATTTTTTTAAATGGTAATTTCTAGTGACGATAACATTTTTATAAACATTTTAATTTTAGGAGTATTCAAAGTTAGTGAAATTTTTTAATATATAATAATATTTGAAATGTTATTTTACTCAGTTTAGGTTATTGTTTCTCAGCAAATTATACATTACCAACACTTTTTAAGCATTGCTTTAAAAAACTATATTTGACTAGGTTAAGCCATGATAATGGCCTTGAGTAAATAAGGCCGAAAGCGCTTGTCGTCAGTGTTAATGAATAATTACACTGAAATACGTTTTTCCTTTCTTCTGAACATATAACTAACTATCCCCTTTATTTTCTCTTTACTTGTAAAAATTAATGTTAAAATCTTTAGTGATTGGTGTAATGAAACGGTTTTTAAATTAACAAAAAACGATAGTGTTCTTTTTGGAACTTTAAAAAAATGTTAAATTTGATTGTTTTCTTCTTACAGTGTCGTTTTGGGTTTGTTTACCATAATCTTTATTATTTCATTAAAATTATATGTTGATGAATCCTTTTTAAACGTGTTTAATATTTCCCAATAATATTGTTTAACATACCGATCTTACAATAATTAGTATTTATTTCATTTATTAGCAAAGATTTACGACATACATCTATATGTCACAAACAGAACAATAACTTTGGATTTCCTAGCATTTCTCGACAGCTTAACCCTATTTAATAAATGAGCACTTTGATTTGGGCATACATTTTAAGGGTTCTTGGGCTATCACCAACCTGTGCTACGTGCCTAGATTTTGTCCCATAGATATGAATAAACAATGGAAATACTTTCATTCTACCTCAGATTTATTATGTATTTTATAAGAAATATTAGAACAAATTAATTATACTGGCTGTATATTGCTTTAACACTATTTGCTTTTATAAACCGTAAAATAAAAGTAATCAATTTATGATCTGAAACATTAAAGCTGCAATTTTTGTGCCGGCTGGTCACACTTTTAAAAATATCATGGTTTTAGGTACTTATATTTGATTCTGACTACTATTTTTTTTTTGTGATATATAGGTTACTTTAACGGAAAAAAATCGCGTTTTAAGGACATAAGCTATGTTCTTATTTATATAAATTTACAGCCAATTGAACTGTTAGAAAATTAGCTATGGCTGTGTACATGTTGAGTAGGATTGAAAAAAATAGAATTTGTATTGCGTGTAAATACTTCCTGTATTAATATTAGAGCAGAGCGCTTTCGGCTTTTGTCATCATTAGTGCTATTCGTCAATAAAATTACTCAATGATATCCTCATTTAGGTAGAATGACATTTCGTCCACTTAATATTTTAAAAACAATCTTAAAATTGTATTGTGTATTGTCTGACGCACGGTTCTAGAGCTACAATGCCTGATAAGGCAGGGAGATAACGACCTAACTCGAATCAAAAATTACGTCAGAAGCTGTGATGTGCATCCAGACAGTAATTGTATGGACTTTACCTTATTTTAAGGGGAATTGCCTTTTTAATGCGGCCGTTATCTCCCTGCTTTATCAGGCATTGTAGCTCTAGAACCGTGCGTCAGACTATATTAGTCCGGTCAATTTAGACCAAAATATGATAGTGAAGGTACATAAATTTACAACAAGCTGAAAATTAGTAAAAATGTTCAAAATACAAATATAAATAAAATTTGAAAGTTCCCCAACATTCCCGTGAATGGAAAAAATTTGACTTGAGGTCAAAGGTCAAAGAAATTACTTTTTCGCGATTTTTAGCAAAACGGTAAGTTTTATCATAAAAATATTTTTGACAGAAATTGTAGATCATAAAATTATCTATAAAAAATGTAGTAACACTTTTTTTCCTACAAGCCATGGTTTCTGAGATATAACGATTCAAAAAGTTGTAAAAGTTGTAATCGTCGAATCGAAAAAAGTTATTCCTCATAAAAAGTTTTGCTTTTAAAATTATTAAGATTGGCTTAAGATTTTTTTTTGTATATTACAACTCTAGAGATATATATACGTGGCGTTCTCATGCATATTATGACGATTACAACTTTTACAACTTCTTGAATCGTTACCTATATCTCAGAAACGGTGGCTCGTAGGAAAAAAGTAATACTTTCTTTATAGATAATTTTATGATCTACAATTTTTGTCCAAAGTATTTTTATGATAAAACTTACCGTTTTGCTAAAAATTGCAAAAAACTAATTTTTTTGACCTTTGACCTCGAGTCAAATTTTTTCCATACCCGGGAATGTTGGGGAACTTCCAAATTTTATTTATAATTGTATTCTAAACATTTTCACTAACTTTCAGCTTGTTGTAAATTTATGTACCTTCACCATCATATTTTGGTCTAATTTGACCGGACTAATACACAATACAATTTTAAGATTGTTTTTAAAATACTAAGTGGGCCAAATGCCATTCTACCTAAATGAGGATATGCCGAAAGCGCTCTGCTATAATATTAATAAAGAAAGTATTTACACGCAATACAAATTCTCTTTTCCTCAATTCTATTGTACCTACTACTACGTTATAAATTTAACCCATTAATTTAAATGTAAATTTTTGTCTACGTTTTACAATACATAACATGTCCCTAACTACTTGTCATATTAATGTTCGATCTTTAGTTGCCAACTTTGATGGATTTAGAGATGCTGTTTTTAATAAATATGACGTAATAAGTGTTTCAGAAACATGGCTTCACGCAGGTATTTCGGATGAGTTGGTAGGTCTTAATGGGTATAGACTATATCGTCGCGATAGGACTACTGGCCGAGGTGGAGGGGTCGCAGTTTACTGCAGAATTTCAGCCAAGACGCGCGCATTGGTGGTTCCTGAGGTCCGCAGCACCGAACAACTATGGATTTCGGTCAAACATTTTACGAGTCATTATATTATTGGTACGCTTTACCGGCCTCCGTGTTTTTTGGCTGCTGACTTCCTTGGCGAGCTCGAAAGCGTGCTATCAGTCTTGGATCCTAAATGTGATGCGTTAATTTGTATGGGTGATCTTAATATCGACTTACTCGATTTTAACAACAGTCAATCTAAAAATCTGATTAAAATATTTGATTCATTCGACCTTTCCCAAATTATTAAAGAGCCAACTAGGTATGGCCCGACAAGCTCCAAACTAATTGATATTATAGCAGTATCAAACACAATACCTAGATTAAATTCTAAAGTTATAAATACTGAGAATATATCTGACCATTGCCTTATAACTTGTCAAATTTTAAAAACAAAAATAAAAACTGAGCCATTTCTCTATACTTTTCGCGACATCAAGAACATTAATTTAAAACATTTTAATGCAGATCTTCATATTACTGACTTTTCCCGTGTCTATAGTGCCAGTGATATCAACACAAAGACAGATATGTTTAACACAATTATTTTAAGTTTATTTGATTTTCATGCTCCCATCAAAACTGTTCGTATAACAAAAAATCAAGCTCCGTGGTTAACTGGAGCTATCAAAATACTAAGGGTTAAAAGAGATAAAGCATTATTAAAATTTAAAAAATCCAAAAATATAGTTGATTGGAATTACTATAAAACTCTTCGTAATGAAACTAACTATGCTATCAAACGAGAGAAAAAAGCCTATTTTGAATATAAGATTAATACCGGAAACCAAAATAATATGTGGAAGGAGCTAAAAAAACTCAATCTAACCTCTAAAAATAATGCAACTCTTCCAACACATTTCTCAGATCCCCAGTCGATAAATAGTTTTTTTCTAAATGTGCAAGGAAATAAGTTACCAGATCCGGAAACTCTGAACTTTCTAAAAACTAACAGGCTCTATGAGGATGTACAAGAATTTAAGTTAAAGCCCACAGACGAAAACGAAATTTTTAAATTACTACTGTCTATCAAATCTAAATCTGTTGGCCCAGATGGTATTAGTATCAGCATGCTGCTCTTGAGTTGTCCTCGTATACTCCCAGTTTTAAAACATTTATTCAATTTTTGTATTGCAAGCAATACATTTCCTTCTATCTGGAGAAAATCGCATGTAGTACCCATACCTAAGACTGCTACGCCCTCTGAATTAAAAGATCTAAGACCAATAAGTATTTTATGCGTACTTTCAAAAACATTAGAAAAGATAGTTGAGGTACAAATGACAAAATTTACTGATGATAATAACATACTTCCAGAGCAACAGTCTGGTTTTCGAAAAGAACACAGCTGCGTTACTGCCTTAACAAAGGTTACTGATGATATCCTTACTGACATAGATAACAATAAACTGACAATATTAGTGCTCCTTGACTATACTAAGGCCTTTGACCTTATAAATCACCAACTGTTACTTGCTTTGTTAAGTTATTTGGGGTTTTCTAAGGATGCAATTAGCTTTTTTGCTGCTTACTTGACGGATAGATTTCAGGCAGTGAGAATTGGTGGAAAGTTATCCGATTTTGCTCGCGTTCTTAACGGAGTCCCTCAGGGCTCGGTCTTGAGGCCACGTCTATTTACTTTGTACACATCTCGATTTTATAAGGCACTTCGGTATTGTATGTCTCACTTTTATGCAGATGACGCGCAACTTTACTTATCATTTTTTATTAATGAGATAGTTGCATCCTGTAACCTAATAAACCACGATCTCGAGGCTCTCTGCGATATATCAAACAAATACTGTCTATCGATGAATCCTTTAAAGTCACAAGTTATGCTGTTTGGTAGAGCTGCTGCCCGTTCTAGATGCTTAGAAAATGTCAATATAATTCTTAATAACGAAAAGCTTTCCCTTACAGATGAAGCGAAGAATTTAGGCGTTATTGTGGACTATAAACTTAAGTTCTCGAAACATGTTACTGCTATAACTAAACGAGCATTCTGCAATTTAAAGCTGATTTATTCAAATCGCCATCTACTTAATAAAAAGTGCCGAATCACACTTTGTGAAATGTTAGTACTATCGCACCTTAATTACGGAGATGTAGTGTATGGCCCAAACTTACTTAATGTAGATGCACGCAAACTGCAGCTCGTTCAGAATTCCTGCGTTAGACTTGTGTGCGGTTTGAAAAGAAGGGACCATGTTACTTTTTCGATCAAAGATATAGGATGGCTGAATATGGAGAAGAGGAGACTTCTACACTGTTTAGTATTATATCATAAAATCATTACCAATCAAAAACCTGCTTATCTGTTTAAAAAACTAAAATTCAGAACCTCTGTTCATAATTTAAATGTCAGGTATCGGAATCTTCTAACTCCCCCACAATATAAAACCACCCAATTTCGAGGATCTTTTTCTTATAACGTCACCAAGCAATATAACAAACTTTCTGAATCTTTGAAGTCTTTAAATTTGGCCAACTTTAAATGCAAACTAAAACAAGTGCTACTGGAGTAAATTCTATGTCATGTTATAAATTAGAATTTAAGGTAATATTCAATTTTGTTACATGTTTTATGGTTTTTTTTATTTATTTAAAATATTTTATTTAGTAAAATATATTTTTTTTGTTAGTATAATTTAGTTAATAAGTATTGCTGGGTTGAGTGTAAAAGCGCTGCTCACTGTCTCGACAGATGAGTGCGAACTCTGCCCTTGTTGGAAAATGTATGTGTTGTTGTAATTGCAATGATTAATTGTATTTTACTAATTTTTCAACAATAAAAACAATTATTATTATTATTATTATTATTATTACTGTCGTTATGAAAAAAACTTATTAAGGGTAATTATTTTTAAATAAAATATGTTTTAATCTTATAGTATTTGCATATCATTTACAAAAACAATCATGGAAAATAGAATAATAAATTGGTTTCGTCGTCACATCCACATTTCACTAAGAAAAATCGTACATAGACTTTTTATGAACCTTCTTCTTAAGTATTTTATAATTTTATAGCCCACGATATATTTCTAAATATTTCTATACCTATGTTTTCCAATCATTATTTATTTACTTGTATTCAAACAACGCATTTTTTCACCTTTACAATAACATTATTTCTGTGCATTTACCGTATAAAGTTATATTGTGATTACCCAACTACACAGTAGAAAATAAAGCATACAAAAATTCTTTGTTACATTCGGTATAAAACATTTCTGGTAAACAACGTTTTTGAAAAGTTTCATATTTCCGAAACCTATTATAGTTTTTGCTTTTAAAATCTGATTTCGTCTGATAGCTCTGTAATCAGTCCGTATTGCATATTTTTCATAAAATAGATACATCAAATTAATATAATGTAAGTAATATACAGAGTGATTCCTAAGTTGATACTTCTTTTTTAGCTGTGTATAGAAGGCATTACAATAAACAACATTTTTAAACACCTTTTTTCAAAAAACTCAAAAATAAGGTACTTACATTCATTTTTTACACTAAAGATCAAATACGGTTCTGCCTAACTTGCTCGTTGAATAACATTAAGAAAACTTCTGGGTGTAGAATGAGCTCGCAAGGGAAAACGTTCTGCGTATAATATCGAAGCAGTAGTCGCACTTTGACGACACTCACCGTAAATTAGCACCATATTTACTTCATTCATTGTTTTCAAATTGTACCAGTTTCACGTGTCACCAATTTAAAATTAACTTGCTTCAATATGCCAAATAACTCACCACCGACCCGTAAATTGCATGACTAAATAAAGAGATAAGACAAACAACATGAAGTATAGCAGGGTACGTTTTGATGACCAGGCCCGCACTTAGATTTTGTACTTGTGTATCTCGCCTATTTTAAAGTTTTTTGAAAAAATGTATTTGACAATGTTGTTTATTTTAATGCATTCTGTATACAGCCAAAAAGAATTTTATCAACTTAGGAATCAACCCATGATAAAAATACAGGATGCTACAAATGCGTATGCTTAAAAGGGGATCTTGAAAACGGTAAGAGATACGAACATGGTTAAATTAAGGCAAAGATGCTTATTTTGGAGCTTAATAATTTGGTGAAAAAATATTTTAAATATTCCGAATACCTTTCTGAAAACAAGCGAAATTATTAGTTTTGGTTTTTAATTTGTTGTGCCTTTATTTTAAACGTGGAAAAAAATAATAAAACCTTTTTTCATAGCCGCTTTATATATTTTATAGGGTGGTGTTAATAGTTTTCAAAGTTGACGCTTCGTTCTTTTGATACCAACCTAAGGTAAATTTTTTTAAATACGGACCTGGAATTTTAAATACGGTTTGACGTACTTCTAAGCTTGAAAAATTAAATACAATTTAAAGACTGTATTGTCATTTGTCCAAGTTTAGGTTATTGTTTAACATCTCTGCAAGTGGCGATTGACGGGTATCTCTCAGACACCTTCACCATCGATGCCGGTGTTCCTCAAGGGTCCATATTGTCGCCTACCCTCTTTTTACTGTATATTAACGACCTTCTAGTGAAAACCCAAAATCCAATTTATAGCTTTGCTGATGACAGCACACTTGTCTCATCTTTTACCTTGACTCCCCAAACATCCGCTGCCGACGCACATCTTCGCAGGCAGCATGAAGTATTGCGCCTCAACAATGACCTGGAAGAAATTTTGGCTTGGGGTGACAGTAACCAAGTCGAATTTAATGCTAAGAAAACACAGGCAGCAGTCTTCTCCAAAAAGGTTAACATTGCAGAACCGGATATAGTCATGGCAGGACACGCAATTCCCCTGGCACCGTCTATTAATTTGCTGGGGGTCAATCTGGGAGGTAATATGTCTTGGCATGATCACGTTGCCGCAATTGCCAAGACAGCTGCACAGAAACTTGGTGTACTTTTCCGCACCAAAAGGTTGTACACACCTCATCAACTTTTGACACCGTACAAAGCCCAGATTCGACCATCATTAGAATATTGCTCTCATGTCTGGAGCTCTGCACCCAAACACACCCTTCGGCTACTGGATTCCATTTAAAGGAGAGCCGTTCGTCTGATCGGCGACCCCGAGCTGACCAAGACCCTCGATAGCCTGGAGCATCGAAGACAGGTTGGTGATTTGGCTCTCTTTTACAGATATTTCCATGGCAGGTGTTCGACTGACATTGCCCACTTGATTCCACCTAGAGCTGGCTGTATTCGGGGTCGCTTACAGGTTATGGCTTTCTGATGAGTTCTAATAAGAACGAAACAACCTGTCATTGTCTACCTGTGCCCCAGGGAACCCATTGCATTTGGCGTCCCTGTGTACTCAATGCAAAAGATAGATGAACTACTTTGTCCGCCTGCCGCTAAAAAACCTTCTTTTCTATTTACTTATACGGACACTAAACTCTACTACTTTATTGTAAATAATAATATTAAATGTATAAACAACATGAACGTTTGTACTTACGTGTTTTTGTCATGACGGGGCTCCAACCCGATTCGACCTTAAAACTTACGCAACAGATATAGAAAAATAACCAGTAGAGTAGCTACACGTCATGGGGCCCCAGGGCAAAAAATGTAAACTATGTGTATATCTAATCATTTTTAATAAACATTTTAAAATAAATATATATATATATATATTTCTTTTGATCATTTTTTTTTGTTGTTATTATGTCATTATAGGTATTGACAATATTTTTTTTTTCTCAGAAAAGCAAAATTATATGCGTCCTTATGACCACGTCCTAAAGCTTTGCGTAAAATTGACCCCGCGTCCATTTGTTGTATGCGTCCTTTTGTTTCGCGTCCAAATGTCCTCGTCCTTTAGTCGCACGTTCAAATTTCCGCGTCTTTTTGTTGCGAAACGGGCTTTTTTAAGTTGCTGTTATCAGGAGGAAAGTTTTTCGACAATATTAAATATTAATGATTGGTACACAGATACCATTTTAGCCCTTAAAAATAATTATGTTCGAATTAATATTAATTTACTCCGAATGTAGCTATGCATATTAGAGTCACGGTTAACTCCGATGGACAATAATTTTAAACACTCGTGTATTTGGGCGCGCCCCAGCCGACCGTGCCCGTTAGCTCAAAGCAAGTGAAGACCCAACGCCCGACATGGCTTTGATATTCACCGTTGCTATGGTTACGTGACGCAAGCAACATGTAACAATTTGCATTATGATGAAGGGCAATTTAAAAATAGATCAGTCGTATGCATCGTTGTTTTAGCATTAGTTTGCCTAACCTTAAGGTATTTATTTTGAGGCTTCGTGAAACTTACGGTTATAGATATCGTTTATACGTAATTTACTTTATGATTAAAAAGTTTTGTTTTTATATTTCAGGTAATTCAGTAGTGATGTTGTATGTACCTACTTAGTTTTGTGTTTTAAAAATGAACCCAATTATTGACATAGTTTGTAATTTGTTGGAAATTCCATTCAGTCGTTGGACAGATAAGGATAAGAGAGACGTTTTGTTACACGGGTTTTTAGTCAATGTTTGTTTAAGTATCCGCACTATACCTAGCTCTTCGCCATTTTTTAAGTCCGCGAGCCGCCACTGGCTGTTATTCGGTGAACTGCTTGATATTCACTATTATGCTATATATACAAAACATAAATATATTGGCAAAGCAGGTGATCAATTAATAAGGCTCACCCTATACACTTCTTAATCAAGTGTTCATTTATCAAACAGGTTTATATGTCTTAGGAATTCTTAGCAATCTCAAGGTATTGTTCTGTTTGTGACAGAGCATTCATTTATTAAATATTCTATAGTATAACAACGAAGATATATGGCCATTTAAATCAAAGTTGTCACAAAATTTGAAATATATGAAGTTGTTTTTTTTCTGATATTGTAACTTCTTGGGTAACTTCGTAAAAATGGCTTTAATGAAATTATTTAAAAAATTAAAGATTTCTATTGCATTACTATACAGGGTGATTCACGTTGAGTGGCCTATTAGAAGATCTCGGAAATGAGTAAACTTATCTTTTTAAAAATTTGACAGCAGGCATAATTGGCTTTGAGCTTTTAAATCATTACATTTTGACGTTTTTATTACTTCCGGTTATACCGGAAGGTAATGCCAACTTTGCTATTTCAAATGAAGCACCCTGTGTATTTTAGCATTTTTAATTACCTTATTAAGATCTAAATAACTTTGGTTAATAATAATCTATTCCTATCTTTAACCGTTTTTGAGATATTAATTATAAAAGGATTTTTTTGTGTCAAAATGCTCCGAGAAGAAAGTTTAATAACTCTGAAACTAATAAAGGTAAACATTTAAAATTTAGTAAGCTTTCAAGTAATACATAGATCTTTAGTTTAACTTACTTAGGTTTTACGTTTTTTATACAGGGAGTTTTGAAAATTGTGCCAATGTTTCCATTTAAATAAATGTGGATAAGTCAATTTTTGCAAATGGAACGCCCTATTTTTTAGCTTACTAACGCGTAGAGAATTAAATTTCCTATCTTAATACCTAATACAATCCACATTTTTAGTCGTTTTGGAATTATGAACAATTTAAATAAAAAATCTTAAAATTTCTGTTTGTGTTAATGCAACATTATTTTTGAAAATAAGGCTTCGACTGGAATTTTTGTTTGACTTTAAGCTTTGTTGCCAATTTGTAAAGTAGGCTTTGACCAAAATGATTTTAAAGTTGACACTTACCTTAGCCCTGTGGTCATATTCTAGTTAACCTATTTAAAATTACGTTCATTCTTGGTAGTCTGAGAATAGGGAATAATAATTATTAAAATAATTTTATTTAAAAAAATCAGAAATAGCTAAGCAACGAACATAGGCACAACAAATGGTAACAAAGATCAAAGTCAAACGAAAATCCCAGTCGAAGCCTTCTTTTCAAAAATAAACATTAACACAAACAGAAATTTTAAGATTTTGTATTTAAATTGCTCATAATTCCAAAACGGCTAAAAATGTGGATTGTAACATATTAGGCATTTAGATAGGCAATTTAATTCTATACGCGTTAATAGGCTAAAAAATAGGGTGTTCCATTTGCAAAAATTGTCTTATCCACATTTATTTAAATGGAAACATTGGCACAATTTTAAAAACTCCCTGTATAAAAAACGTGAAACCTTAGTAATTTAAACTAAAGATACTTAGAAGATACTATTACTTGAAAGCTTACAAAATTTTAAATGTTTACCTTTATTAGTTTCAGAGTTACTAAACTTTCTTCTCAGAGCGTTTTTACACAAGAAAATCCTTTTATAATTCATATCTCAAAAACGGTTAAAGATAGAAATAGATTATTATTAACAAAAGTTATTTAGATTTTAATAAGGTAATCAAAAATGCTAAAATATACAGGGTGCTCTATTTGAAATATCAAAGTTGGCATTAACTTCCGGTAGAACCGGAAGTAATAAAAACGTCAAAATATAATGTTTTAAAAGCTCAAAGCCAATTATGTCTGCTATCAAATTTTTAGAAAGATAAGTTTACTCGTTTCCGAGATCTTCTAATAGGCCACTCAACGTGAATCACCCTGTATGTATATATTTATAATTTTTGATAAAAGCATTTTACCTTTCCGGGAAATTTTTAAAATTTGAAGAAGTAGTCCATACTTGAAGTAAAGTTGCAAGTTAAATGGAGAGAAATAATACTCTAAGTCAACCTTCACTAGGATATATTTTAAGAAAAAATATATATTTCACTCTCTACATGTTGCGAACGTATAAACGTTCATCTTCAGGAGAAGCTTAATTCATATTGTCACGATAGGGAATCATAAGATCATAACATTTCATAAATCAATATATTTTCCATTTTAATATTCTAATCATTATTCGCGTTTATCGCCGGCCGTTCAACGCAACATGAAACCGGCGACGAGTTTATCAAACAAATCTAAAAAGTTGCAATTATGAAATGCTATACATACAGCCCGATCTAGCAATTGTGGTGGCGTCATCAAGTCGGTAGTAACAAGGTGTACGACCTAAACCCGTGGTCTTACTAAAGGGGGAAAAATAGCTGACTTGACGAAACGACACATGGTTGCTAGAGAAACGATCGGCGGGCACTAGTGTTCGAGTCCGTGACGCATCCACGTCGAAATATGTGAATTTTTGTTGGTCCCAAATCTCAGCGATGAGTCCAAATTTAAGTAAGTATAATTTATTGCCAACTGTTTTATAAAGGTCTAAATCCAAGTTTGTTATTTTGATTTTCTTATAAACCCTTCAGGTGATTGTTATTTTTATCATTTCAATAAATTTGTTTTCAAAACCGTTTTGTTTTTCTGATAGTCGCCAAGGTCCCGCGCTACCTTACGTCCCTCGTTACACCCTAAAATCAGGGCGTGACAATATGGAAATAGTATATTACGTACCGAGGTGGAAAGTGTTTCATTACTGTCGAGAGATTAGATAGTTTACCGAGACGCGAAGCGTCGAGGTAAACTATATCTCAGAGACAGTAATGAAACTTTTCACCGAGGTTTGTATACTATTTTATTTACAACCACATCCAACATCCACTTCTTATTATTTTGAGTTCAAATAATTATTAAAAGGTAAATGTCATTTTGACTTTTCCATTGCAAAAGTAGACAGACATTTAGAATTTCAAATAACCGCAGGTGATAAAATAACGTAGGTAATAATACACATCAAGATGGCAAATATCATTTTTGGAATATGGTTTCCATGTCACTAAACAATATATTATTTTTTTAAAACGTTAGTGTCAAAGTTTTTACAAAACACCAAAAAAATGCTCTCAGATGAGGAATTTGATTTGGCTGCTACTCCCCCAGAAATTCGAGAAGCAGCAAAAATAGTAGAAGAAGATCTTCTGCCAACTAAAAGCCGCCCGAGATATGACAAGGCATATAACTGTTTTAAAGAATGGTGTATTGGAAACAAAGTTCAAAATCCTGGTTCTGAATCGGCGCTACTAGCTTATTTTAGTGAAAATGCCAAGACAAAGAAAATATCAACGCTTTGGTCAATATATTCAATGTTGAGGACCACTCTATCAATTAGGGAAAAAGTAGACATATCTAAACACGCAAAGCTATTAGCATTTTTAAAAAAGCAAAACAAAGGATACAAGCCGAAAAAATCGACCACACTGTCTATGGATAATATTGAAACATTTTTGGAACAAGCACCTATGGAATTTCTTGTTCAAAAGGTATTTTAGGCTAAAAGGTTGACTATTTCTATATTAACTTATTATTTTATACATTTGTAGGTCGCATTGGTTATTGGTGTCTCAGGCGCCTGCCGATCAGATGAATTATACAAAATGAAAACAACAGACGTTCACTTTTTAGAAGAAAAGGTCGCGATTGAAATACAAAATAGCAAAACGTACCAGCCACGATCATTTATGATAACTGATAATAAATGGATTGCACCACTTAAGGAGTACATAACTTTACGGAAAAATATACAGGATGGAAAGCTTTTTATGCAAATAAGATATGGAAAAATTAGTAAACAATGTATTGGGCACAACACTTTAAGTCAGTTTCCAAAAAAAATTGCAGCTTTTCTGAAGCTGAATACTGAAGGTTTTACTGGTCACTGTTTCAGAAGAACAGCGGCTACTTTGCTCGCAAATAACGGTGGCGATCTTATGCAAATAAAGCGGTTAGGAGGCTGGAAATCTAGCACAGTAGCTGAGGGATACATAGACAGTTCGGTTTCTACTCAGGTTAATACGGCAAAATTGATTTCAAAGCCAAGTTCAAGTTTTACTAACACTACTTTAACTTCAAATAATCATGAAATAAACCTTTCAAAAGAAGAATTTCAGCAAGGTTTAAACATATCTGTGACTGCCTACAATAATGCCAATGTAATATTTAATGTAAATAAGTAAAACATAAACCATGTTAATTTTTTGTTTTTTATAAATGTCATTTAGGTATAATTCATTTAAAGAAATAAAAAATAAAATTATTGTTGTTGAATTTGTGTAATGAGTTGTGTGTTGGTGTGTTTGTATATTATTTTGAGATATCGATTTTTATTAAAATTAAAAAAAAAAAAAAATTTACTATTTTGAGATATCGATTTTTAATAAAATTACAAAAAATAACAATTTTACTTTCCACCCGGGTGGAAAGTGAGCACTTTCCACCCGGGTGGAAAGTAAAAGTCAAGAAACGTCAACTTTCCACCTTTCAAAGATAGGTGAAATGTCATTATTACATACATGGTTGTAAATAAAAGTTATTGGGAAACTGTCAGTTACACCCTCATAGAGCTTTTGAGGAAATTAATTGAATAAAAAAAAGTGTTGAAGAACTTCCATAGAAGTCGGAGAGAAAAACATACTACCAAGTTATATAGATGAAGTTGGGATAACGGTTAATATTTTTCAAAAATTCAAAGTGACGAGGTAAGAAACGTTATGTGCAAATGATACTAAAACACCGTGTAACAAGAATTTTTCTTCTATAATATACTTCACCAACGAAAAATGAAAACGACTTTAGAGTCGTTTATATTTTTCAGTATCATTTCCGCATAACGTATCTCACCTCGTCACTTTGAATTTTTGAAAATTATCAATCGTTATCTCAACTTTCAATATGAATTATGCTTCTCCTGAAGATGAACATTTATACGTTCGAAACATGTAGAGTGAAATAAATAGTTTTCCATGAAATATATCCTAGTTGAGGTTGAGTATTATTTCTCCCCGTTTAATTTTTAAAATGTTTTTTAAGTCATTTATAAGGTAGAAGTGTTTGACCCCAGTGACCCCCTTAGGGGACTTAAACCCGGACGGAAATGGTCGCTTTACAGCTCTGTCCAGTCCGGGCCTTTCAGAAAATGAATTACTTCGTTTAACATAAAAGCGTTAATTATGCTCAACGGAGAGAACGCATAAACAAGTGACATTACCGTAAATAAATTACTTCATATGGACTCCGCATAAGTAAACAATAATTCTTCAATTGATCGGTACGTATTCAAAGGGCATACTAAACTTTGTTTAAAAAATAGGCATATTCTGGGGGTAAAAAAAATAGAATAGTTTAATTTAACCACCGAGACTTTTACCGGATGCCATTTAACTAATCTTCCGATTCTTCTAATGCGGTCAAAATAAAAGGGTACAAGTTACATTTTTCTAAATTACCAGAAAAAATGTTAACTTTTGGGAAACAAATAAAAGAAGTCTGACGTAACCAGTAGTGAAGAATTAGGTGGTCTAGAAAGGTTCTTAAAATCAACTTTTCCCATTTGTTATGGTTCGCGGTTAAGGCCTCCTTCGTCTTTACAGTCTTTAATCTAAGCAAGTTGCAGTTGAAAATGCTCCAGTATTCAAAATTGTAAGTACCCAAAAAAAAAAAAAAGTTGCCTGAAATTTAACAATCCTTTTTTAGCGATCAAAGAAACGACTGACAAATTATAATTGAAACCGGTTTATCTTTGGGTTAGCAAAAAATCCCAACAAAAGTTGGAAAGACAAATATGTAACTTAAGGCAGAATTTCTAATAAAAATTTAATCTCGCATATGGTCAAAAAACAAGTTACAATCATTAATTTAACATGGAGATCGACATTTATGGGACATGATACGCTCTATAATTTCCAGAACATGTTAAAATAATTTTATATATAAAGATTTACAGACAGGCAACACGTAAAAGAGTTAGGCATAATGAAAATTATTAAAGTTCGAGGAAATTAAATTCCCTTCCAAACTTAAGGGATTTTTAAAACGTATAAGGTAAATTTCCAAACTGACCACTATGTAGACATGAGTAACTAGTCGCTAAAGGTTATTTTATAGCCATCCCTAATAATTAGGATGACTGATAAGAATCTCATAAATGTTCTTCAGACTAGGGAAAGATTTTAAATGGATAAGGTTTCATGCCACACTAATGTGGATGTGTGACCACGTCCATGTGATAAATTCTGGGTTAGTTTAGAATCCGAAGTTCCATTTTTTTCTAAAAATGAACCGGTTTTTGCGTTTAGGTTCCGAATTAAGCAAATGGTCCTATTTTAAATAATACAAAAAGATAATTCGTTTTCATTTCATATATTAAATTAATTTAACCCTAGAACCACAAGGTGGCGTCGCCGGCGACCGTTAAAATGCAATATCACCACTCGTATTGACATCATTCGAGTCTTCCTCCTTTCGCATTTTTGGTAATCTTTTGATGGCAGTGAGACGGTTGGTGTAATTTAGATAGTTTTGAGTTATGTCGTACCTTTCGCAAACGACGCCACCTTGTGCTCTATGATAAAAAATCTCTAAGGTATGTATTATGATTTATTGCATGTATTCAAACTTTGCTCACTTATTTTTATATTTTATAAAATTACCTGCGCTAAAATGGAATAAAAAAAACCTCGATTAGATGATCTCGGAACAAGTTCTGGTACATATTATGAAAGAAAACACCCTTCACGAGATTCTGAACTGGAGAAATACCTGTATGACATGACAATGACTGTAACATATTGGAGAGCGAGGAGAGTGAAAACGAAGATTCTACAGAAACTGATGTATCGCCGATGATGAGTTTGATACTATAATACCATTACCTAATTACTATAACATAATTAGTATTTTTACGTAATAGGTATGAAAAAAGGCTATTCCATGCTAGTGTCCTATACGACGCCACCTTGTGGTTATTGTTCCATTAACACCACCTTGTGTTTATATTATTTAAAATGTACCAAATACTTCGTACTGGAGACTTATTACAAAAATATAAATAGTCCTAGACATGCGTTTTTAAATAAAACGGCGGTTTGTCTTCCATGATCTTGACGGCTAAAGGAGTGTGGTTAAAACTAAAAGGATTTTGTTCCTTTTTTTTCCATGGTATAGAGAGTACTCAGCTTAATAATATGGTAACTATCTATAGCCTGTCTTGTTTTTTTCAAAAATTCATGCGTTTAGAGGGGGAGGGCGGCGGCTAATTTTTTTTTTTACAGTAACCAGTTTTTTTTTGTATAAGTGTCTGCATCGCTAAGAAAACTTTTTTTCACTACCTCCTTCAAAAAAATGTAGTAATAAAAATTTTCGGACTTTTTCTGCCCACCCTACTTACCACGCCATTAAAACAAAGGCACATTAAAAATCCCAATAAAGGAAAAGAAAATAACATGCTATAGAAGTAAAAATACCACTTACCTGATATTGATTGTTCAGTACTAAGAGCTCGGGCCAATTCAATATAGGGAATGTTATTGAAATACAATTGCTGGATTTCCCCGATAAAATTGGGAACGGTGGTCGACATGCTTATTTCTTCTTCCACGTGGTAGAGGCCGCCGATATGGATAGTATGCCATTGAAGTGTGGTATATTTTCCTTGTATTTCAGCTGAAACAAAAAGTATAATAGTGGTGAGGTGGTTAATTTTGCTAAGAACAAAATCATTTTCCGAAAATCGGTAGGAAGTATTGACATTTTTGATAACATTTCTGAAAGAAAAAGTCAATATTTCCTTACACTTAGTCGTTGTTGGAAAATAACTGTCAGGAAATATTTATTATTGTATTGTAAGAAAATTTTATTTTTGTACGGCTACTTGTAAACTAAAATGTGTTAAGCTTGACAATTCAATATTACTGTGTTTTCATAGTTACAACACAACTATTTAATTGCATCCTTTATTTGTCAACAAAGTTAATAATATTTATTTCAAAATTTTAAAAAATTGATTGTAATAAGTTATGTCCTTTTATAAATTTTCTATATACGGAAAAATAGTATGTATACCTCGTTGAAAAAGCCATATTCCCGGACTCCGTATTGTCAGTCTCGGCTTGCGCCTCGACATACAATCTTTACGGTCGTCCGGGAATGTTCAGCTTTTCCTACTAGGTATACAATGTACTATTTATGAATAAAACATAATGAAGTGCTGATTTTTAAAAATAAGGTCTTATTTTTATGGACGTTTGTAAACCGCCATTTTTTAAACTTTGACAAATATGTGCGAATAGTTAAAGATGGAGAAAAACAGTTCTTATCTTGCTCTTTAATATCATGTATCAACTGATCTGTTATCATATTCTACTGGTAAAAAGTTCCCTATCCTTTCATGTTTTGGCCTGGGAATCACCGCACGTTATACAACCAAGCATTCTCGCAGTCGCTCTCATCAAATTTATGGTATTTCTATTTAAAATCAAATCTTATCATGTTCGGTTTTTAAATTTTAACAGTCTAACTATGAAAACAAAACTAGTTTATTTTGATCGATCTAAAATCTATTCATCATATTAAGGTATTTTTACAAACGATAAAGAAAGAAACGTCATATTATCTTGTTATATTTAATAGTTGGTGGTGTAAAGGTGTGAAGGAATCGCAAAGATATGAATAGTATTTCTGCAGCTCTAAAAATCTGCTTACTCCTCCATTTTCTAACCACCGGAAACAGTCAATGACTACCCCTTTTTGTGCTTTCTCGGAATAAGTCGAATCGATACAGGAAAAAGCGTAAATTTAAAAAAGGTTTCCAGGCAAGAAATTTGTTACGACCAAGAGTTGGTGCCAAAAATCATTTACCCCCAGCCCATGATCGAATCCTACCCCTATCTCGTTCTCTATGGTGGGTGCTGTGAAAGGGTTTAAGGGTGGTAGTAGGTCGAAATAGGTGGATGTTGCTGTCAACACAAGTATAAACATATTCCTACTAATTTCTTACCGCTGGATGGGTGATTTTAATCCTCAGACATTTTTAGCAATTTACAGCAATCCCACAGCTGCGACATAGCCCTTTCAGGATAGGCGTAAAATTTAAGAATTTACTTTTGAAAATAAAAGGGGGAGGGGAAATTAGGTTTAAGAGCTCCAGCACCAACATGACAAAAATGGCCTACATGCGATTTCTTTACTCTAATAAGTAGTCTGTGACACGCTGAATCTGCCTTGTGGTATCACAATTTTTAGTGACACATTTGTTTATAATGAGCACGTTATACAATAGGAAAAAATTTTGCAATCAGTAATCTCTCGAAAATATCTATTTTTTTATATTTTACGTAAATCTGAAAGTGATGCAAAAAAAATAAGGTGAATATAAGAAGCAGTGTCAAAGAAGTCGAAAACAGCGGATAGCTATTAAACACTAAAATCATTGTATAGACCTGTGTAGTGTTATCAACACTTATTTTGAAGTAATTATTAATGATCATAATCTAATTTAACCATGAGTCTCAAGTTCCGTTAAGACGATATTAACTTTTTTTGTCCTTATAAAAAATGTGCTCTTCTGAAGATGATTGTTTATAAATTTGAAACATGTAGAGAGTCTAACTAATATTTATATCAGTGGAAAAAGACTGATGCCAGAATGTATGCCATGTGCCAGTGAATGATGGGCCGTGAGAGATCTGCAATTAGTTTGCGAATAATTATGCATACGGTCAGTAGAGTTTGCTATTTCTTTCCATGTAAATTCCAACTCAACTTCAAATTTGGACTATTTCTTCAAATTATTTTAATTTAAATATTGCGGATTGGAAATTAACGTTTTGTTACCTCCTAATATATTTAAGTAGCAAAAAAAAATATAATAATATTCCGGACGAGACCAGTAACATAACTGAAATTTAATAAATAAAAATTTTATAAAGAAAATATTTCAAATATAAAAATACATTTCTTGTAAACGTTTAGCAAAGGAAGTAAAATTGAATAGCATTGCCAACTTAGTATTTGAGATTTTGTCGCTTACGTCGGTTTCCTGTCGGCTTTGTAGTTATATTTAGAAAAGGCGAATCTTTTTACAATTTTAAAAATTGCTTTATTACATACTAGTGGAACGGCATTGAAATTTTCGATAATGCAGCAAAGCATTAAACATTGGGTAATGGTTATTGAGTGGGCTTTTGACTATAATTAAATTTATCATATATGTTAAATATCGGTGGCTAGAATATTTTTTTTAATAGACTGTAAAAAGTTTGGAAATGGCCCTTAAATCAAAGGCACCCCAAGCCAGTGACCACATCTATTCAAATTTGAAGTGACCAGATTTTAAAATCCTGATGTAAAACATACAAAAAGCGCCGAGGACGAAATTTTTCTTTAATGCCACGTCTAAAAAAAGTCATTTTTTGGCCTATTAAAAAAAGTATCTTTTATCACTTCTTAAAGAAAGATTTCTAGCGAAATATATTAATTAGAAAAGTTTTAGGATTTTTAAAGATGTATTATTTTGTGAGAAAATTAATTATATAAGATAAGTCAAAAAGTGATGCAAGAAAAAAGTTACTTTTTTTAAATGGAACACCCTGTAAATATACACATAGAATAATAATCCTATACTTCAATTATGTTTAAAATTCTACAATAATTGGTATTAAGCACACAATATACCCAAACTTAACCGCTTTGAGTTATCGAGATTTGAATATTATTTGCTATTAAATCAAAGAAGAGGAAAAATTGGTTTTAGTAAACAATAGGACCCATTTTATAAGGTGCTCGTTAAAAAAAAATTCTAGGGACTCTAAAAGGGTTATTGGGAGAAATACTGGAAATTTTATGCATTAATCTTTCTTGTACTCATCGATAATTTTAGGCCTATTTTGTACATAAAATTTTTTATATCACCTCACAGGAAAAAGTTAAGATGGGTCATATCGGGAAACCTAGTCAGCCATTTAATTGCACTACTTCATATCCAATTCATTTAGTAGTGGGATAAGTTTTCTCTAGATATTCATACACCATCCGTCCAAAATGCGGAGCAGCCCCATCTTGTTGAAACCATATTTGTTTAGTCAGTAAATTGGGATTTTAATAGTTTACGAATAATCATCTAAACTTTGTAACAACATTCTCTTGTAAAAGTAATAACTATCTTGTAGTAGAAGTTTAGTGTACGTAGTAATAAAATGGAAAGAAAAGTTAGCGGCCGGCAGACAAAGTGGTGCTTTTGTATTATAGTACACAGTGATGCCAAAAGAATGGGTGCCCTGAGGTACAGGTAGACAATAACATCTGTTTCATCCTAATTAGGACTCATCATAAAGCCATAACCCTTTATATAACCCTTATATGATTTTAAGTCCGGTAGATTTGTCTTCTTCATTGGACTGGATTCCTATAGATGGCGATACTGTGTTTTTACCACTTATTTATATCTTAAATTTCCCAGTATAAATGGGGTTTACTTTCCCATTTAACTCAATTTTTAAATGAAACAAAATTTTAAAAAAAAGCATTCATACTTCTTCATGTTGTGTCAGAAATCATATATTTCTTACAGGGAAATATTAATTTTTTATGACGTGTAGTTTAAATAAAATGTAGATTCATTGGTAAAGAAAATGTTGACAAAGTTGACATTTTGATTTATATTATCTATAATAACTTCGCAATACCAATATCCAAATATCCAATCAAAATCGTTTTCACTTAATTCTTGTAACAAGTGAATTATGTATTATCATTAGAAATACAATACGATTGTTGTCACTTAAAAGAGTAATTTTTACGCGAAAATTACTTACTTTTTTGCCGCAGTTCCACAGAATACAACGGTAAATGGCCGTACCCTCAAATCGCGTTTTTTGTTGTGGGAGCGTTTTATTTTAACAACGCCGCTCACCGGCATATCAGCCACGTGTTTTGTGTTGCCTTTTCGTTTGTGGTGCTGACTTCGACTGTTGTTTTCACATATTTTTGCAGGTTATATTCACAGAACAACAGAAATCACACCACGCGCCGGTGGGAATATCCAAAAAAGGTGTACCCCTCGGTATCCACTGACATTGTCACCGCTACTGCCGCACCGCGAATATACAGGGTCATTCCTCAGTTGATACTTCTTTTATAGAAGGCATTAAAATAAACAACATTTTCAAAAATCTCAAAAATAAGGTACTTACATTCATTTATTATCCTATGAATCCAATACGGTTCTGCCTAACTTGCTTGTTGAATAACATTAAGAAAACTTTTGGGTGTAGGATGAGCCCGCAAAGAAAAGCGTTCTGCGTATAATCTCGAAGCAGTAGCCGCACTTTGACGACACCCATCGTAAATTAGCAGCATATCTACTAGTTCATTGTTTTCAAATTTTACCATTTTCACGTGTGACCAATTTAAAATTCACTGGCTTCAGAAAAACACACCGCAGCGGATTGTCAAATAACTCATCACCGACCCAAAAATTGCAGCAGGCTATACTCTGATGACCAGGCTCGCACTTAGATTTCTTACTTCCGTATCTCGCCTATTTTAAAGTTTTTTGAAAAAGGTATTTGAAAATGTTGATTATTTGAATGCCTTCTATACACAGCTAAAAAAGAAGTGGCAACTCAGGAATAACCCTGAATATATTTTTAAATAGAATACATAGGTGGACAAACACCCAACTGCCCCATAAATGGAGCCACTGTTTTAAAAATATATCCAGTCTAGTTTTCGAGATAATGGGAAGCTCGTCGCGTATCAGCCTCTACTAATATACAGTAGTAAATGACCACATTAAAGCATACAGAGATAACAATGTGACTTTAAACAATGCCTAGCAAAAGTTAAAAAAAGGGATACTTCTATCGCAGATTGGAGAACGGGGAACACTAAGCAGCCCATTAAAATAAATCCCGAGCTCGGTCCTTTGCATAAGTATGGGCCAGATTAAAGTAGAATTTAAAATGCGAACGAATCTGGGATGGCATTTTATTCCGGGCATGTTTTTCTAAGCTTAATTGTTTTGCCGCCACCTATTAACTTCTCAGTCCCTGGGATTTCAATTTACCTTATCTCTTAAAGGTGAAAGCTAATGGAATGGACTTTTAAATAAGTCTTTACAAATTAAGATATTTTACCGATTCAATTTTTTACCCAATAAAGGAAGTATTTTAGGATAAAGGGTACGCATTTTATTAACAAAATTGTACATATTTCATGTAGTTTATTTTAAATATTCTTACATTTTAAAACTTAAACCTATAAAATTAGCAATACAGTATTCACAGTGGTTGTTCACTCGTGCGTCTTTTTCCAACGATTAAACTACAATGTGATTTACAACTACCAATTTGTATTTATGATAATAAACTCGAAACTATGAAAAGGTCATCTTGAAAAGAAATGTGGAAGATGTGCCGAATTGCCTAGGAGAAACGACTGAACATATTACGGCGGATTGTAGTGCTATGGCACCCAACGCTTTTCTGGGGAGACATAATCAGGTCGCCAATATCATCTACAAAGTACTAGCTCATAAACTAGGAAAACCTCCCACCATATTATCAATACTCACCCATGCCAGTCCTTGAATCCTCTGAATATCTCTTATATTGAGACAGCCCTATAATAACGGATAGAACAGTAGACCACAACCGTCTGGATATTGTTCTTATCGAAAAGACGACTTACTTTACTTTAACAACTTCATTATTTGTTTCATTGTTTAATTGTTGGCAATTCATTTTACTTAATACTAATATACAGGGTGATTCCTAAGTTGATACTTCTAAAAAGAAGCTAAAAATAGCTGCGTATAGAAGGCATTAAAATAACAACATTTTCAAATACCTTTTTTTAAAAAACCCAAAAATAAAGTACTTATATTCATTTATTACACTACAAATCAAAGACGGTTCTGCCTAACTTGCCCATTGAATAACATTAGGAAAACTTCTGGGTGTATAGAAGAAACATCCGCACTTTTACGACACCCACAATAAATTAACACCATAATTAGTTTATTGTTTTGAAATTTTACCATTTTCCCCAATTTGTTAAAATTAATTGCTTCAGAAAACCACATCGCGCCGCGAATTGCCAAAATAAATAATAACTGACGACCGATCCGTAAAATGCATGACTCACATACAAAAAACGGAGAAAAACAATATAAAGTAAAGGGCTACGTTTTGATTACTAGGCCCGCACTTAGATTTTTTACTTCTGTAACTCGGCTATTTTTAAGTTTTTTGAAAAAGGTATTTAAAAACTTAAGAATAACCCTGTATACAATTTACATCAAAACTAGTATTTTGTTTGTTCCTGTGGTCACAGTTGACCAGGACATGCACCTAGGCAAACGCCCCGGTGAGGTTGGTGTTTACCCTTAGGGTAAAAATGAAAATGCCTTTTATCGGTCCGTTCCGGTAACCCCTTAGACGGCCATGAACGAGTTTATTCTAGCTTTCGCTTTCAAAATTTTTGGTTGTACGATTGCCATTTTACTAAAATTGTGTGCTTGGTGTTTCGAAAAGACGACCAAGAAAGCTTTCATAATCGATATAGGTTGCCCACTAACACAACCTCTCTAAAACCGCATCGGAGAAGATCAAATACCCGAATTTGGCGATAGAAATAAATAACATATATTGCCAATTCCAATTTACTTTAGTGAAGTGACATTTAAAAATATATTTCCCCTAAATGCTTATTTTGTTTATATATAATGCATCAATTACATAACATTCTGTATTTATTTAAAAGCCGTTGCATAATTTAGACAGTTTAAGGATACCTATTATAATGAACTAAAATTTTAAAAAATTTAGTGTTAGTGAATAGTAAAAAAATCGGTTTATTTTTACTTGCGATGATAAAATCTTAAGGGTCGTATTTTTTATTTTCTCTGTGTAAATATATTTAAATTTTTTATATCGTGAATCCTAATTTGTCGGCTTAATCTGTAAGTATATTTTACAAGAGGGACAAAAAATATTTTACTATTGTTTCAGAAAATAAATAAGAAAAACCCAGATACCGTTCTGTCAAGGCATAAAAAGTCTGTACTTTCTGGGTACTTTTTGAGAAGATAAAGTATTTATTTTATATTTAATTGGACTGTTTTACATTTAAAAAAAAAATATATTCTGGGCTCACGGGCTTTTACAGCTAAAGGAGAGGTATACAAATTATTATGATAATTTTATGTTAATTATAATAATCCGCCTAACCCAAATTATGTTTTTATGCGTTAGGTTCGATTATTGAACAGCTTTAATTAATATATTAAGACCGTCATGCCTTCTCGATGTCGGTGAGGGGACGTCTCTAAGGGAGGAGGGGCTAACCTTGAATGGATACCTCCATGTCAGCGACCAGAACTAAATAATTTGAGGTTAGTTTTGTTTGTTTAATCGAGACAAGGCATTGACATCCATTCACGATACACATCGAGCTGTTAATATTTTAGGTTAGCGTTATGACAAAATGTTGACATCGGTTTGCTAACTAAAACGTGTTAGAAACAATTAAAATAGTTTTTAGTTTATTCTCCATTTTCACTCTGCAAAGAACAGTTTAGAAAAGTAGAGGTTAGAAATGTTTAGGCACATGTTAGGATGTTGTGTATGTGCATGATGTGATGTGGTCAAAGACTCTTCTTCGATTTTTCCGCGAAGTACAGGTCATGCAATGTAGCATGAGCCCTGAGATGCGCAGAAGAAAGAAAAGGAGAGTCAGTGTACGACAGAGATACCTAATACCGAATTTTAGTAAAGTACAGTCCGCGTAGAAAATAAAAGTGGGATTTGATTGATAAAGCCGTAGTGACTGCTAATCGTGTTTGCTAATTGGGCCCTGTTATGCAAAAATCAACCAACCAACAAAATAGTTAATTCCTTTTAATTATTTTTATAATAATTTAAATTATCGGAAATTTTTTCAACACTAAACTTAACTATTCAATATGTAAATTATATTGTAATTCTATTATTCTAACAGTAAAATTATTTTATATATTTTGACCATGCAAACTTAGATACATTGAGGGTTAGTTGCTTTTTGCATAATATGGCCTAATTATGTGTTTATTATGGTTTTAAGGCTGCCCTTTCTCGAAACAATATACATATTTGCATCTATTCATATGTGTTTAAATTGTTGATAATAATGGGTTTTCCATATTTAATGAGCATTTATTACTTCGCATCCCTGTTTTTTTTATAATTTTATTATGGCCGACACAATTTCGGCTTTATATAATTAAAGACTATTATATAATATTTATCAGTTTCATCTGTCTAATTCTTCTATTCCGGACAGAGAACCCTCGCTTACATAATCATCAGAGTCTTCGCTTGAACTGCTGTCAGTGTCATTCAAATGTATTATTAGGTTTTCTACAACAATATCCACCATGGGTTCGTTTTCCATATACTCTAATTCAAATCTTTTTGCTCGCTCGCAACGTAATTTCCACTGGTCCACCGAAAATTGTTTAAAAAAAGTATCGGTTAATTTCATAACACGGAAACTCTCATTTTCTTTAAAAATTGGATGCGGAGATGCCTTACGTCAGGTTTCTCCATTAAAATTTTTCTATTGGTTTTGATTTTTCTCCAACGAAATCCAATTTTTCTTATTTCTTTTCTTAAACTGTTCAAGCATCCCTGGTAATTGATATCATTTTGAAATTTTTTATGAATTATCGCTAGAGTTGGCACTTGCTTTTCTGTTTTATGAAAATTGTGAATTGTTCTGCGTAAAACACCTTGAAAAGCAACGTCCAAGACTATTTTGCTTTTTCTGTTTTCACGCTTTTTGTTTGGCGTGGAAAAAGATTTAACTGCTCCGGATTCGATATTTTTGGCTTCTTGCTTAATTCGTTTAATTGCGCTTAGACTAATCTTTGTAGCGGCTGAAACACGTTCGTGAACCTTCCTGATATCAATTTCTGGTCTTCCTGTATCTGCCTCTTGTTGCATAAATTTTATTAAATTATAAACTATTTCACGGCTTTGACCGCTCAATACTCGGTTTAAGACTTTACTTTTAAAAGGCATTATTACAAATAAATATAGTAATAACTTTTTTTCCAATGAACGTCCTACTTTTCTGACAGACTGTACAGAAGTGTGCGTTTCAAAGATCATCACAATAATGAGCTCTCCGCTAGCTCCTCCCACCTGTTTACTGCTCACCCAAAAGTCAGAGCTCAAGCTATATTGCACGAGCTGTACCTACATCCAGCGTCTAGTACAGCAACTGCAAGAGAGCAGACCGGATAGCACTGTAGGTGAGTAGACTTACAGGTTTAGCACATTTAGCCGACGTTATTTATTTTACAAGCAAAAACTCTTATTAAGATCCTAGCTCTACTGATGAGTCATGATATGACGAAACGCGTCTGGAGATGGATCTGACGAAACGAAAGGGAAAATCTTCTTCTTATTAAAAATGATATTTTTACGTATCTTTTAAAAATTGGCCAATTTGTTCTCTTCTATATCCCATCCGCGGATAAATACTGTTATGTCTTTTACAATATCGAACATGTATTACAAATTAAAAGCAACTTATTTTTGAAATTTTGCTGTCAATAGCTCACTTACCTCTTATAGGCGATTGGTTATCTAGTTGAAGTTTTAAGTTGGATCCCCTTCTTGAAAATTTTACGGTATGCCATTCGTTGTCGTTTACATTTTGACCAGCAAGTAAAATCTGCAAAAAATATTTCTTTATTAGGTAAACTATTGTTATAAATTTTTTAAATATTAATTTTATTAATATTAACACAATTTTTAATAGTAGTTTGTACCACAAGAGTGGATATGATGTCTAAATCACACGAAAAAGTAAATTGTAAAAACTTTCTAGTGCGATATAGACAATCCACTCGAGTTGAACAGTATATTTCTTCTACGACCAAAATTACAAACCTTATGCTAAAAAATGTTAAAAAAAATTTGCAGGTTGCCGGGCTCGAACTCACGACCATTGGATCTATAGTAAAACGCTCTACCGTTTCGACTATCGATGCGTTTAGTTAATTATCGTAAAACCAACTGAATAATGATGCTACATAATATTAATTTTATATGCACATTCAGCAGGTTGCATTATTGATAAATCTATTATAAATGCGTATAGATTTTGTTATATTGAACAAATTAATAACATATTGTACCATATACATTTAAATTATATAATTTAGTGTCTTGAAAAAGAACGCGGAGCCTCAGTAAAAATAATATACTGTGATTGGTCAGTACTTTTAAGAACAACATGTAAATTTGGCTTCTTGACTACTGTGCGCCACTTAAGTGTAAAGGAAACAGCAAATTTCCATGTAGGAGTAGAAAAAATATATTTTAATTTATCACATTCAGTAACTTTCTAATATATCGGATGACACAAGAAAGTGTCCCCAGTTTTTTCCGTAATTAATAAATAAGAAATTAATCAATGTGTAAATTACCATTTTTCGGTCAATTTAAACCTTTAAATCCACTTCCGATTTAACCGAAAGTGAAGTCAACTTTGCTTGAATTCTATGAAAAATTCTCTTTTTAATGACATATCACACTTTATCATTTGTTTTTAAAATGGCCGCCTGAATCAATTTTCCTTTGGTTTATAGAAATGTCCAGAACTTTGATAAAACAGGTACCTAAGTGGTAAAGAGGAACCCAACCAAAAAAAACAAACGGTTTTACAATTTAACATGTTAAACTAAAAGTTGTAATTTTTAGATAAGGAATAAAAAACTAAGATGGTACTTCCTACAGTAGTAAAGTATGATTGACCACTCATTTGTTCTGGGTCTTTTATAAAAAAATTATAAAAAAACTAAAATTTTACATGTTATTTGACACGTTTTTTGGTGAAATTTGAATGATGGCAGATTCAGATATTGTTTTACACTTTATACATTCAGCCTAGACCCTTGAAAAAGGTTTAAATAAAAACCGAAACAGTAGAAAGTGTTTTTATTAAAGTCCTCTTCCCAGCAATACAATATTTTTCAAAACCACAATTTAAAATTATTTTAAATTATGTAGGATGTCCCAAATAGTTGGGGACGAGGTCAATATGTTTTTTTTAATGGAACATCCTCCTATAAAATTACACGTGTATTTTGTATAATATGACATATTATATCAGTAAATAATTTAATGGTTTTTGAGATATCGACGTTTAAAATATGACATTTTTAGACTTTGACCGGCACATCTTAGAAAAAAAAAAAATTCTCCCTATCTTAGTTTTTTATTCTCTATCCAAACATAATATGGCAAAGCAAAAAAATGGTTTTACGGTTTAACAGTGAAACTGGAAGTTTTAGATAGACAATAAAAAACTAAGACACAGGGTGGTGAAAACCATTTTTCTTCAACATGCGCCGTTTTAAAACTACAGTCTGTCATAGTCTGAAAATTCCATATTATTTTGAACTTCAGTAGTCAGTATCTCTAAAACAATTGAATTTAGACATATGACATTTAATACAAAATATCATTGGAATTTTATGGAGAATAAGAAAATAATAAAATATATAGGGTATTAAATTTAAAAAAAGTATGTTGGATATTCCATGATTATTTGGGATATCATGTATAATTTTAAATTGTTAATCTAATGCCTCCTTATAACTCTGTTTTTGATGGATAGTTTAGATGCGATGGCATCCTGCGGTAAGAGCGTAAGAGCCACCCTATATGTATAATTTTTTTAAAATAATAAAAAACCGAAAACGGTACGCCTCTTGACGGATATGAATCAAGTTGTCTTGGAGGGGGGGGGGGGTGTTATGAATATATATATGAGTAGATATAGAGATGGAGAGTTCTGCATCAGATTTCGGAAGTCCCTTCTGCGCATGACCCGCGCAGGCGCGTGGCGGTTTATAGCTGTTGTAGCGGTTTTTAGCTGTTTTTAAAATTAAAAACCGCTAGCGATTTTTAACGGTTTTTAAAAAACAGCTAAAAACCGCTAAAACAGCTATAAATCGCAACGCGCCTGCGCACTGCCGGGTCATGCGCAGAAGGGACCTCCGGAATCTGATGCAGAACTCTCCATCTATCTCTACTTATATGTTACTTTTTAAATTTTATGTTTATCAGACAGGAATTTAGCCGGCCTAGTTATACAGATATTTAAAAGAAAGAGTTAAAAATGAACAAAATAAAAACTCATAACGGCGCTGTCTATTCTTTTACCAGGGTGTTTTTCAAATTATATTGTTAACACGAAAAGTTACCATAAGATTGCTAAGCAATAAAATTTGAACGATTTATATCCAGGCGACGCGACGTTAAATTAAAATTGCAATGAATGATCCAAACATAAAATGGGCGCATGCTCTAAAGGGCATTTGCAGCAATTTGTGAAAACCGGCCAAGTGTGAAGACAGCACAAGGAAATGTAATAATGTGCCGCAAGCACGATATAGGTACTAATACCGATATATGCGATTCCTCATAAGTTCTCTATCTCTCTTCCACATTTTGACGACCCCTTAACGACTCTGCGAGGACTTTTAAGGCCGGTTTACATTAGGTGTAAGAAAATTATCGTTTTATTTTTTATATATGCCCGCTTCCTATGTCAGGTTAGAACCGTCATTGGCGTCAAAAGGTTATGCAACCGTGCTCGCACACTCGCAGTGACGACATGCGCAGTCATGTTTAAAGTTCAACTTGTAGGAGTATATCGTAACCGCAAGCAAAAATAATTTGCCAAATTATTTTGAATTAAATAGTTTTTTTCTTCTTCTCTTTTTACTTCTTCTCATTCCTCTTCTTTCTACTCTTCTTATTTTTCATTAGTTGAATCCGGAGTTAAATCTTGTGAATGGTGGATTAAATCTTAAACTCCCGCACCTATAAACTCACTGTATAACAATATATGCCCAAGAAAAACAAAATGGCTTTCCATAGAATTCCATTATTCAAAACAAGGCCAAAATAATTTCCCAATTTAAAGTAATTTCCAGATATGCTTGTTGAGAACATAGAACAATATACCCACCAACTTTGCAACAGGCTAATTAGGTCACATTAACTAAAATCGTGTACTATGTATAATTATCGCATGTCAAGGGTAATATTAGTGTGTTTAGTGCCTTATTGTAAATAGTAACTTAGTAAGTAACTTAATCAACAATTGCTTTTGAATATTATCCACCATTCTTGTATTTTTGCATAAGTACTCGAAAACGACTGAAGCTCTCAGTTTTATATCAAGATAATATTTGTTTCTTGAGAAATACTAATAGTTATTTACGATATAAGTGTTGTAAAGATTCATATTACAACACGAGATGTTAAAGTTGTCAAACGAGGCGTCAGCCAAGTTTAATAAAACATTGAGTATAGTAATATGAATTTACAACAAGAATATTGTACAAAATTTTATCTACTTTCATCAATGTATAAAAATATTTGTCAAAAGGCATTATTAAAAATAAAAATGTACCTGTAAAAATGCACCTGCTATTAAGTTTACTAATCAAGTTTTTTATGTTACCTTTCGCATAGTTACTGTTTCGCATGGTTACTGTCGAAACTTTGCCAAACAAATTAAAAAATATAAAAAGCGTTTTTCAAAATAAGCGATTTTGATGGAAGTTTACTCTCTGATATAGAAGCAGCGGCAAACGAAGCGATCTCAAGTTAAGTGCCGACAAAATCCAAGGCGCGGTATGATTTGGAGTATCAGAAGTTTAAAGATTGGTGCAAAGCTAACAAAATAAAGGAGGTGTCTGAGAAAATCCTTTTGGGTTATTTTTCCGTAAAGCAACGCTCTCAGAAACCATCTACACTATGAACTCACTACTCAATGTTGAGAACTATGTTTTCAGTCAAGAAAAATCAAGATATATTTTAATTAATAATTGGTAATTAATTTTGTAATTGTTAATAATAAATCATTCTTCTAAAAAGTGTGGTTTTATTTAACAGCAAACCGTTTTTTTTTCTATTCTAGCACTAGTGCTGCAATAGATGCCCTTACAAAACGATTTACAGAACTGTAAAATTCATATTACTAAATGAAAGTAGATAAACTATATTTTGTAGATTTAACTTTAGTGCTATTAACGAACATTGAGATAAACATTTTCTGTAATTGTGACGAATGTCTTTACAGGTGATGTCCTCTTAACATTTTAACTTATTTCTATAAGTTTTTTAGAGGTGTTGGTATTCTCAAGAGTATCTAACAACGACACAGATGTCGCTCTGCGCAACATCTTGCTGGTGTACTCCACCAAATACTGCTTAAAGCAGTTTTAAGTTACTCCTTTCCTTTGTTGGTTCCTAGCTCTACTGCTGAGCCATGATATGGCAAAACGCGTTTAGGGATGGATCTCACGAAATTAAAAGGAAACTCTTCTTCTGTATTAAAAAAATAGTTATAGTAGTTAGGCTGTCACAATATTCCACCTTAAAGTTTTATTAACCCACACGGAGGGAAATTTATAATACAAAGTAAAAGAGTTTAAGAAATATAATAATTTGTTTTATAATTTATAGTAGTATATAGGACCATAATCCATTTCATTTCGTGACGAGTATTATTTTTGGTTATATAATAGTTTGTATTCTTCATAATAGTTTCTAATAAAATATATGAAAATATTTGGTAATTATTAACATATTTTCTAATAAGAAATGTTATTATTTTATTTGCTTTTATTGTATTTTATTGTATGATTTACTAGATTTTATTGTAAAATTTACTATATTTTATTGTAAATTTTACTAGATTTTATTGTAAGATTTACTAGAATTTATTGTAAAATTTACTATATTTTAATATAAGATTTACTAGATTTTATTTTGAGATTTACTAGATTTTATTGCGCCTTGCTTTATAAAATCGAAAGAAAAGTTAGCTGCAAACGATGCACTAATACATAGGGACACCAAGGCAATGAGTTATCAAAGGCACAGGTAGACAATGACGACCGTTTCCTTTTTTATTAAGACTACGGAAAGCCAATACGTGTACGCAACTACAGAAATAGCAAAATCTAATGCAGAAGACAAGCTCTCCGGTTAAAAGAAAATATATCTTATTTTTTACAATAAATTATATTAATTTTCTATTGGTCGTCCTGCTTACTATAACTATTAATATAATAACTATAAGAATATTTTATAATTCTTACAATAAAATATAGTAAAAGACAATAAATTTTTTCTTGTTTAACAATATCCTAATTTAATATTATAAGGAAATATTGCACATGCAGATTATTACTTTTCTAGTAAATTATGTTTAATATAATTTTATATTACCAGGTAATAAAATGTGATATTGTATTTTATGATAAAATTAATATACAGAATACTAAAATTTTCAGTTATAATTAAGCCAGTTTAAGTGTAAAAATATTACTGGATAAGAAAAAGTTTATTAAACGATTTTTATCTTTTAATAAGTTTTTAAAGAAAGAAAATTGGTCCTAAAAATGTCTTATTTATACTAGCCTAAACTGCTTTACATTTTGAAAATGTAAAATAAATATGATAGTCGGATACATGAGAAGCACAGATGCTGTTTCTTAAAGTTGTTTTTAAACATCACCCAACTTAGAACTAAAATAAATGAAGACACAAGAGACGCTATGATTATGCGGATATGTACTCGTCATGTCCGTATTTGATTTGTAGTGTAATAAATGAATTTAAGTACTTTATTTTTGATTTTTTTGAAAAAAGTTATTTGAAAATATTGTTTATTTTAATGGCTTTTATATGCAACTAGAAAAGAACTATCAACTAAGGAATCACCCTTTATACAACTTTTAAAGTATTTTAAATGTACCAATCATGTCTTACCTTTTCATTGTGCAATTTTACACTGCGTCCATTAAAATTTTAGAATATGTAAAGTTATTTTAATTTAAACGTCCATATTTTTATCAAAATTTGTTGACTCTGTTTAGTCCAATGTGTTTGACTTCACTCTATGTTTTTTTTATAAAATAATTATGCTAAAATATTTAACCATAGAAAATTTAAGGTTATAGCTCTCAGATAGTCAAATTCAAAAATTTGTATCCAATCAAGTAAAGTGGCGAATGGTAAAAGTTACTATTTCCATAGAAAAACTAAACCAAGAGACATCATGCAATGTTAAAATCTTACCTCTCATAATTTTGGACGACATTTAAATCTGTGAAGGGTTACACCAAACATTGCGTACGAGTTGGATAAAAGTTTATTATAAATTTATCGAGGTCACTTCTTTTCTCGGTATTTACATAGCGACCTTTACCCTCTCAGTAGCCACTGTATGTCTAAGTTTAGTTTATGTTATTTTTAGCCCCAACATGACGCTTACAGGGGGCCTTATGTAATGCCAATTTCGCTCCCCTAACTACGGATCCATGGTTTAAAAAAGAGCTAGTCAAAAGATAAGGATCCTGTTGTTATCTATTGTTATTGTGTTTGCATTTTTTGATAAATGTTTTATATTTTATTTCTTAATTGTTGTATTTTTTGGGGGAAAAGCCACCACTGATCGGTCTCAAAATTATAACAATAAAAAAAAGTGGTCTACAGTACAGAGATAAAATTGTACGAATTCAATGCCTGTATGAAGTTAGTGAGATAGACAATATTAATACCAGGACTTCTAAAATAAATTATTTGCACCTGCGAGTCAAGTTTTGTTTACCGAAGTTGATTAAACCTTTGGGGAAAACAGTCCTTCAAGCTTAAATGAAATACATGCAATGAATATACGCCTACGTAGAATATGGGAGAAGGATATAATAGCAGGAATATTAATCCTATCCAAAACGTGGGGAGCAATAAAAGCGTTAGCATGTCATTATATTGCTCTATGGATTGGTATTTCTAATTCTCCCATAGCATTTTTTTCTAGATCTAGCCGGCAGCCGCAAGTAGGTACAAGGTAAACTAGAAAAATATGTACTTAGTCAAGGGAGGAACAATATTTAAGAGCAGGCGACCAATATTTCTAAGTTCTTCAAGGTTACCAGATTCATGCGAAAATAAATCTGTACAATAAATTAGACAAAAAAGCCCGAATCCTGGCCATGTTCATTATTATATTTTTGAAAACTTTTTAACTTTGGATTCTACAGCAGTGTTGTATTATTCATCTTTATAAATTTTGTTCCTTACAGTGGCGGCTCGTTGTTATTGAGTATGGAAGGGTGCAGATAAAGGTACGCAGAATTAAAAGCCTGCGTATATTTTGTGCATGTGCAAAATGCATGTATTATAATAGATATTTATGTTATAAGGATCATAATAACGATCATTATGGTACTAGCCGAATTTCATACAATATTTTATATTCCGACGATATTTGTGTTTTTTTTTAATGAATTTTAAGTTTTTGTCGGCAAACTAATAGCTTGATTTTAATAAAACCAGGTAACTATAGAAATATTTGTTTGTATTATCATTGTCAGAATTGAATTTTTAATTTTAACGTTTATATAATATAATATGGATAATTTGCCATCAGAAATCGAAGAATTGGCCAATAAAGCAGTTGTTGGTTTGTTGCCCGAAAAGTCTAAAGGCATATATGAAAAAACTTATGCCAATTACAAAACTTGGTGTTCCCAGAAAAAGGTTGTCTTTTCGGCATATTTCAAGGAAGAATCAATGAAGAAAAAGTATTCGAGTTTATGGAGTTACTCTATGGTAAGAAGTACACTATTACTTAAGAAAAACGTCGACATAAGTAAGTTCAATCAATTGATAGCTTGTTTAAAACGAATATCTGATTCTAACACACCCAAGAAATCCAGGATTTTGACTAAAGAATATATTGCAAAGTTTTTACAAGAGGCAGACAACGAAACATACTTGCTATTAAAAGTGTCAATGATAATAGGTATAAGTGGAGCATGTCGAAGAGTTGAGTTAAAACACTTAAGGATAGAAGATGTACACCATGAGGGGATTGTTTTTCAAATGTTCATACCTAGTACAAACCCCAACGTTCCCCGAGAATTTTACGTAACGCCTGGCGATGTCGAAGGAATAAATATGGTGCAGCTTGTTCGGACCTATGTAGCAATGAGACCCCCCGATGCCGAAGTTTCTCGTTTTTTTCTATCATTTAGAAACAACAAATGTACAAAGCAACCAGTGGGTATACATAATTTCGGAAATATGTGCAAAACGATCGCTGTTTTTTTTAAGTTACCCCATTCGCCGAATACATAGGTTACTGTTTCCGGAAGTCTTCAGCTTCACTGCTGGCTGATTCAGGAGTCGATCTTCACACTATTAAACGCCATGGTGGCTGGAAAAGTGACACAGTTGCTGAAGGATATATAGAGAACTCTTGCGAAAACAAGAAAATAATTTAATCAGCCATTCTCGGGAAGAAATCATTATCGAGTGTTTTATCGACTGTCGTTCCCTCAGAAGAAATAGAAACCATAGAAATTAAAAATCACAATAATGCAACAATTTCAACTCCTATGTTCAACATCAATTTAACGAATTGTAATAATGTTACTTTTAATTTTAATCATTAACTTTTGTTCCATTTTGTTTTAAATACATTTTTTCATTTTTGCATCTATTTTTCATTATAGTACTCAGTCCTATAAAGTATGTCATTTTGACACCGAAAATAAAATCCATAATAATGTCATTATGACTCGTCGGAATATACATTCATATTAAAAAACTGTAGCTAGGAAAAATTGGCCCCGATGTGATTTATTTTTTAAAGGGCTTCCAAATAATATTTCTAAATTTTCCTCCAAAGTTAAAAGCTCCATGCGAAATTAAATCTATATACATTAAAAACATTGGGTTCAGGTGACCCAAATCCTGCCTGGCTAATGTTTATTAATGGATTTTTGAAAACTCACAAATATTGAGGAGTGTGAAAAAGTTATTTTCATAAAAAAAAATTTTTTAAAATATTTTTAACAATACCATGAAATTAGACAATTATTTTAATAGTTTTAATTGGCTTATATTTATTTCCAGGATTTTTTTTGGGCATGAAAATAACTTTCCGACACCCACATAGATACCATCTTTCCATTGGTAAAAACAAAAAATCAATATCTTGCTTAGTTTTTTGTAATTCAGGTCAAAAAAGTCGCTATTTTACATAGCAACTGTAAACGCGGTCGGATCCATTTGCCGCGTCTTCCACTATACGTTGTTGCTTTGCCGTTTGCCGCGATACCTTAGCGGATAAAACAACAATATTTTTGCCTGTTTTCAGTTACACAGCGGGTGGAATAGGGTAAGCCAATATCGCTGATTTTACGCGTCCGTCAGAAAGGAGCTGCCAAGGAGAATTCGGTACCGAGTCACAACCGAGCACATTACATAAGGACGTGTGGATAAGTAGGTAACGAAGGTGATAAGAAAGTTGTAGGGGTTATTGCCAATCCTCCTGAATTATCGGTAAATCTACCAAATTTAGTTATTGTTTCCCGATGAATTAAACAATAAACAACATGATGATAAATTGAAAAATGAAAAAATGAATAAAATTACCGTGTTTTTGGGAACGCGATAAAAGAGTGCGCGGTCAAGATGAGCCGCCACTGGTTCCATGTAAATGGTAACACTGAAGATACGTTTGATTGACCCCCCATAATCGTTGTCTGGATACGTCATGGACTTTTTTTGAAGTTTAAAATGTTATAATTTTAATAGTTTGTTACTTTTTCCCTTTATCCAATATTCGGCCAAATACCCATATTTGAAGCATAATTACCTACGATGTAAAGTTAAACAAGTTTGAATTTGTAAAGTTATAAAAGCAGAAAAAGAAAAACAGACAAATATTCGTTTTTTGCTTTTATTAATTTAATATTCAAAATTTCTTTAGTTTAAAACTGTAGGTAATTACACTTTTTTAATATTTTTTTTTTAGTAATTTCACCTTCTAGTGAAAACCCAAAATCCAATTTATAGCTTTGCTAATGACAGCACACTTGTCTCATCTTTTACCTTGAGTCCCCAAACATCCGCTGCCGACGCACATCTTCGCAGGCAGCATGAAGTATTGCGCCTCAACAATGACCTGGAAGAAATTTTGGCTTGGGGTGACAGTAACCAAGTCGAATTTAATGCTAAGAAAACCCAGGCAGCAGTCTTCTCCAAAAAGGTTAACATTGCAGAACCGGATATGTCATGGCAGGACACGCAATTCCCCTGGCACCGTCTATTAATTTGCTGGGGGTCAATCTGGGAGGTAATATGTTTTGGCATGATCTCGTTGCCGCAATTGCCAAGGCAGCTGCACAGAAACTTGGTGTACTTTTCCGCACCAAAAGGTTGTACACACCTCATGAACTTTTGACACTCTACAAAGCCCAGATTCGACCATCATTAGAATATTCCTCTCATGTCTGGAGCTCTGCACCCAAGCACACCCTTCGGCTACTGGATTCCATTCAATGGAGAGCCGTTCGTCTGATCGGCGACCCCGAGCTGACCAAGACCCTCGATAGCCTGGAGCATCGAAGACAGGTTGGTGATTTGGCTCTCTTTTACAGATATTTCCATGGCAGGTGTTCGACTGACATTGCCCACTTGATTCCACCTAGAGCAATGCAAAACAGAAATACAAGGCGAACCACTGCCGCTCATCCATATGTTGTTCAGCTTAGTACTCCTCGAACTTCATTGTTCAAAAATTCTTTCATCTGGAGAACGGCATCTTTGTGGAATGATCTTCCTGAGGTCGTGTTTCCCAATGAATACAATCTTCAACGTTTCAAGACCAACGTTAATCGCTTTTTTCGCACTCGCACCGCTCCCAGAGCGCCTTAAAGGATTTTTCCTACAGTGCAGGTGTTTTATCATAAAAAAAAAAAAAATAAGGACGGCTATTTGGTCATTTTTTAAATAAAGCGAAAAGGATAAGAAATATTGATCAAAAAATAAAATGGCGAATTCATCACTAGACTTAACTCTTAACCAGTATAATAAATAAACTCCCACTAGAAACACACATCACTTTAAAGTAAAGATTCCCATTTTTTAAGCTTTTATTCTGACATTTCAATGTCCATATGTTCTTTTCAGCTACATTTTTCGAAATCCGACCAATAAAATAGGGTTAGTACTAAGACAAATGTAGGAAAACAACGACTGTTTTCAAAGCCTTTTCAAACAAATTTTCAGCACGTACCATATTCTTTTCGCATCATAAATTGATAATCGAAATTCTGCAGACGACTTGGCAAAGCCGAATTTCGTGGGGCGTGAAGTATACACGTAGAAAGGCTAAGAATAATCTATTTCCGGAGAATTTTATAGTAAATTTTTGCAAAGGTTATTTTATTTATTTTTGAAACTATACATTCCCTTATTTTTGTTATTATAAATATTTTATATAATTCACTCGTCAACACATTTAAACTTTTTTGTAACATTTACGAAAATTACTATACCGGGTGTCTCACAGGGTGACCCGCCTTAATAACTTTGTTACTTTCATGATACAAAATTAAAAATTTGAAAATCTGTTTATGCCATATAACTTTTTTTTATGAACTTCCGGTTTAACCGGAAATGGAATCAATTTTTGATTTTTAAATGGTACACCCTGTATGATTTTTTTTATATTCTAAATGGCATTTAGAATACAACAATGTACCATTTGTCACTTTTTTAAAGTCAAAACTTGTTTATTGTTTTTACTTATAATGTTCTTGTTATACTAAATTTTATTTTAAAATTCTATTTTCTCATATTTTTCAAATGTGACTCATATGGTTAAGGGTAAAAGCAGTTTCTTTATAAATAATTTGGTATCATGTACTATTAGGTTTGATTTGAACTACTATCAAAAATATTTATAAAAACAGTAAGCCTCCAGTGGTATTGGATTTTTTGTTAAATATTGAAAGCCTTTAGTGGGTTTTGACTAAAATGATGGTAAAGTAATGCAATGCCACGATACAACACTATTAAGGTGGCTTTGGTTACCAAAGCTACGCAAAGGGCGAACCCAAGCAAACCCGAACAAGCTCGAGCAAACCCGAAAAAGCAGAAAAACGTATACAGATTAATTCAAATTAGCAAAGTTTCTTTCTTCTAATACATCTTAATTCTAACAAAATTATATTAAATCTGTTATCCTAATTTCGGAAGAGTACGAAAAGTACCAAAACTGCGGGGAAAAGTTTTTTTGTATTAGCATGGAAACATTGTCTTTCAGTGGCGTCGCACAAAGTGGGCTTTAAGCTTAATATCATCGTATATTTTTATTTCTAAAATTTTTTAATTTTAAAAGAAATTCTTTAAAAACCTTGAGTTTTTTTTTAAAAGGTACCCCTGTTTTATTTTAATAGGAAATACCGTTTTTAAATAAAATTAATTTTAAAAGGAAGAGTAATCCATATGAATTCAGGTATTTCCGAAAGATGTTACAAAAAAAAATTATATTTTACTTATGGTACTTGAAACATTGTTTATAGGAAGTTTTTTTATTATTATTTTGAGGCTTTTCCGATATCGCTACAGGGTTAAGGGTAACTTTTGGAATTATATATCGAAATAGAGAAATATGAGTTATGAATAAAGTTAGTTCAAGAAACTAAAATTTAAACAGTAATAAAACACAAAATGTTAGCACAATAATTTTGCAATGACAAAGAAAATTGTTTATTTTTATTCCAAAGCAATTTTGCCTAAATCGTTTAATTAGAACTTTCCTTTTTTACCCCGAGTTAAGACAAATCCTAAAATTATTTAAAAACTATGATATTTAGATATGACATGTTTAACAAAAAATTAAGTTTTTCGAAAGATATATCCTTTTGCCTAGAAAAAATAGGGGGGTCCCATTTAAACAAATTGAAATAACGCATTCTTAAAACTATCGAGTTGTCCAACTTATAATGAACGCTTTGCATAAGAGATTTAAAAAGCATTATTATAGATCAATATTTTTTACCTTATAGTACCCACAATGTAACTTATATTTTCCTAGGGTTAATCCACAGGTTACTATGATTTTTTAACGATACCCTTAAAATTACTAAAAATTTCTAAAAAAAATTAAATGTTTCAATTTTAATATGGTTGCAAAGTCCTTATTCCATTGAATCATATTCTAGAAAATTATACTGGGTGTCCCGTTTTATTTTATTTTTATTATTCAGTACCACTTTTTAGAACTAAAAAATATAGGATAATATTTAGCTTAAAACCCACTTCGTGCGACGCCACTGAATGACTTATTTATACTTCAAATTCTCTGTTATCGGTTGTAAGACATGTACCAATTCTTATGCCATTATCTTAAACGGTTTTCATGCTATTACAAAAAAAAACTTTCCCCCCGACCCCCTTTGAGGGGTCTAGCCCCCTAAAGGAGCATTTCTGAGAGTATGCTTAAAGGATATTTTTGTCATATTTTTTGATGTACATCAGGCTCTAAAAATATTGCACTCTAATTTTAGGCGACCCTGTTCACAGCCTGGTGAAAATTTACTGAAAATGTTTTACTAGCTTATTTTGAAGAGAAAAGCAAAATGCCAAATGTCTGGTCTTTTTTTGGACAGGCAACAGAATAAAACATTCGATTATTAATATTACTAATTTTGAAAAAAAAAATCATAATGAACTTATTGCGATTCTGAAAACGCTATCGTAATATGAAACTAAATTAGAAGTCTTTACAGTGATACACCACTGACTTATCTGAATTAAGTCGGCCATATTGAAAAACGATCCCGGTCTCTAGGGGGTTATTGAAAGGCTCCATTCTTTCAGCTTTTTTATTCAAAAGTTCCACATTCTTAAAAATGACTTGGTATTTGGTACTAATTTTTATTTGTTCTAGTGTTTACATTACCAAAAATAACTATTTTTATTTAGGAAAACAATAAAGAATTTTTTTTTGGTTATATATTTACCAAAAAATGATGCCATCAGAACAAAGAAAATATCTTGTTTTCTTATTAGTTGGCAGAAACAAAATATTTTGTTTAGCTGAATTTTACTCTGCATATATCCTATTTAAATGTTACATCAAGGTTCCTACAAACTTGTATTTATCAATTAAGCTTGTTGTAATAACACATTATGAATTTATAGTCCCTATCATTTTGTTAATTTTGATTAAGTTGCATTCTTAGTGACCAGAACTAACTTTTCTTTTAAAGTAATATTATTCTTCATATGTCTAACTAACGGTATCGCTGTACTCACTTCACAACAGAGACTTGACGCCCTTGACTGTGGGTGACATATCATTCTAGCCAGGACTGTCAGGAGGTTATGTTATGTTAGGGTGCTTTTGCGTGCCATTTTTCGTGTTTTGCAGGCAATAATTGGCCATTTTTATGGCTGTGACAATATTTGGTGTAATTTATTTGTGTTTATTGTCTTTCTTGTGTACGTTCTTATTGGCAGAAGAAAGGTAAATCATAAGTAAGTAAACATTTTATTTTTTATCATTGCAATTGTACATTAGAAAGTTTAAATGAGCTTTTTATAAAGCATGGCAAGGTAACCCGATGAGAAATAACTTCAAAATATGTTTTTTTGTTTTGTTTTTGTTCTATGTTTCATTTCTATAAAAGAACGTCATATTGATGACTTTTTAATTTGATCAAGTATAACAAATTTCATATAGCTGTATATTTTAAATAGAAAGTCCAGGGGATATTTTTTGTATTTTAATAATCGCAGATGCAGATAAGAAAATTTAAATAAAAACAATTCAGTTCTATAAGCAATTAAACAACCCAAAAGGTTGATTAAAATAAGTTAAAAATCTATTGTTTCTGTTTTGTATTGCATAAGTACGTATTTTAAAAAACATGAGAGAACAAGGACATTGGAAATAATTTTTTTAAAGAAACCATAATATTCCTGATAATTTATTCCAATTAGTTTACGCATACCCTATAGAGTAGTAATACCAAGGCATTTTTTATTTAAATGAGGACTCTAAAAAGGAGTATTTTTCGTTACTAAGTATAAATTACATATGACATTTTTTTTAGAAATGAAACAGACTTTTTAAAAGTTATTTCTATCAAATCAACTTGCTAATATTGCCATGCGTTATAAGCAGTTCATTAAAACTTTCTAATGTGCAACTGCAATGACAAAAATATAAAATTTTTACTTATTTAAGACTCAACTTCTTTCTTACAATTAGAAAGTACAGAAAAAAGATAATAAACACAATGTTTTTACAACAAACGTAATTGTTACTCCATAAAAATTTTAATTTTGGCCCAAATAAATGAGATTGCTTTGGCATTATATGTAGATTGCATCATTAATAAAAACAATATTTTCTTAAGAAAAAAAAATCATTTTTCCACATTTACACATTAGTTGTGACAACTAATAGGTATGGTTAAAAAACGGGAGTACCATATAATATTTAGTTATCCGTATATAAAATTTCGTTGTGATAACTAAAATTTGTAGGTTGGGTTGTTTAATGTTATTAATTAGTTCAACAGTTCAATAACGATAATTGTTTTTTGGTTGTACAGACTAATTTTTAAGTTGAATCCGATTTCACTAAAATAAATAGTTGTCAGAACCAAATTTTAGTAATCTATACCATGTTATTTTTAAGAGTGCAACATTGAAAAATGATTACAGAAATCTATCTAATTTATAAGTACATACCTTATCTTTTTCCCGATCTTCCTTCCTTTTCTCCTTAACGTCGAGCCTTAAGGCCAGTCGTATCCTGCCCGCAGCTACAGCTAATTCTATTCTGTCCCCAGTTTCGACCGTACTCGAGATCAGCAATAATCCCAATGGCTTACTGGTTCTGAATCGTAAAATAATGTCTTCCGTTTGCGTTACCATTTCCGAATCCATTGTCACGGCCATGTGAGATGATCCATTGAAGCTGGAATGGAAAGTAAATATGGTATTTATGTCGGGAAACAGAGTCACGGACTTAGAAACGGCATAACTATTATTTGGGATTGCTTATAGTAGAAAATATTAGGAATGAAGAAATTGTTATTATTCTACGAGTTTTATATGGTATTTTCTTTATTATGCTATTAAAGGTGGCAGCCTAGTGCAAGTGGTGATTGCTTTGTCAGGTTGGTATTGAATCAATTTCGCTCTATGTAATATTTTAAAAAGGGCTTCATACCAGTGTATAATATTATATTTTATTATATTATATATATTATTATATTATTATTATTATTATTATTATTATTATTATTATTGTTATTATTATTATTGTTATTATTATTATTATTATTATTATTATTATTTTCTCAATGTTAGTTTTCACAGATTTTTGTTGGTATTGCTGGTATTATTTACAGTACAGAGAAGAAATTTATCTTAACCTGTACTGTTTAGAAACTTCCGTACTATATGGCAAGTTTGGAGGATGACGCTTTTCTGAATTAGTTGGTATAAATAGCCTGAGAGGCCCAGTTTTTCCAAGTTGGGCTTGAAATTTTTCGTCATAGCTCCCTCCACCGATATTATGATCGGAATTATGTCTATTTTATCTAGTTTCCATATATTTTTTATCTTTATAGCCAAATTCGAGTACTTGGTCTTCTTCTCCGATTCGGTTTTAGAGAGGTTGTGTGTTAGTGGGCAACCTATATCGATTATGAAAGCTTTTTTGGCGGTTTTTTCGATCAAAAGAATATCCGGAAGGTTGTGATCTACTGTTCTATCCGTTATTATTGGCCTATCCCAGTATAAGAGATATTCAGGGGATTCAAGGACTGGCTCGGGTGAGTATTGGTAGTATGGTGGGAGATTTTCCCTTAGCCCTAGTTTATGGGCCAATTCCTTGTGGATGATCTTTGCCACCTGATTATGTCTCCCAAGGTAAGCATTGGGGGCCATAGCACCACAACCCGCCGTGATATGTTCTATCGTTTCTCCGGGGCAATTGCATTTTCTGCACACATCTTCCACATTTCTTTTCAAGATGACTTTTTCATAGTTTCGAGTTCGAATGACACGGTCTTGGATAGAGATTATAAAACCTTCTGTTACAGCGTGAAGCTGCCTTTTCTCTAACCAATTTAGTGACATTTCTCTATCTATGAGTGGATTTTGAAGTGCAGTAGGGTATTTGCCGTGTAGAGCTTTCTCCTACCAAGTTACAAGTTGTTGACTTGGCGGCGAGCGGATGATGTTGGGTAATCCGTTTTGCTTTAAGTTAAGGGCTGTATATCCAGCGTCTGCTGCTACCACTTTTTTAAGAATTTCCCCCTTCGATTCTTGGAAGTATTTTCCCATAGAGGTCTCTTGCGACTTGCACAAGTTATATATATTATTATTATTATTATATATACTATATTATATGGAACTGCCTAGTTCTTTTTTTAAAGATTTTTTAAAGATTCCAACCCTGTACCGGGTGGCCAAATAAGAATGGACGCCGGCCATATATCGCTAACCATTTATCACAATGGTTTGAAATAAAAAATAATTACAAAATCGACCAATCCCTGGAAATTATTTTAAAGTTTCTAAAAAAAATTACCGCTAGAGGGAGTTGAACATAATGACTAAAAAGATTAAACAACAGTAATATTTAAAATCCTCCCCTCAATTTATTTTGCAAATTTAATAAAAATGCATTAAAGCAAAGCTATGCTGTATATTCCAAAGAATAAAATACTTAAGTTTTGACATAATGTTATTTGGCATATTACCAATAATAATCTTATAATCTTTTTAGTCATGTCTTGAACGCCCTCTAAAAATAAATAATTTCCAGCAATTTCTTTTCATCGATTTCAACATGATTTTTTTTTATTTTAACACGTTAATACAAACGGTTCCTGAGATATGGCCGCCGTTTATTTTTATTTGGCCGCCCGGTACAAGAAATGTTCCTGAGAAAATGTAAAATGAAAGAAAAATAATAAAATGACAATATCAAATTATTGATAAAAATATCCGCGATTTTTTTTCGTTGACGCCTTTTTCTTGATTGACAAGAGATCCTTTTAGCCACGTGGAAAAAATAACTGAATTGTATGATACAAAAACGACGATATTTATTTCTCGCGTCAAAAGCCTACCGGCACATTGTTAATACAAAATCATTTTTCATTTTTACGTAAAAATGAAGTCAAAATAAAATAAGTCTGAGAACATTTTAACAGGACAACTGAAGCGTGTAGTCAAAAAAGGTGTTTATTTTCACTGAAAAGTTATTTCGATATTGAATATTTAAATTATATTCAGATATTTACTGATTTTTATTTCAAGCATATTTTGTAATACAGCAACCAACCTTTTGTTTTTTTAAATAAAAATTCACTTGAATAATTTACAACTAAATTAAGCAGTAATAATTAAAGCTGGCCACTTTTAGTCTGTTTCCATGGGCGCCCTTGACGGCTGAGCGAAAGCATCCTAGCGCTGAGATGTGAAGTCCTCCGTTCATGCCGCTTGATAAGGATTGTTTATTGAATTTTACGGGTTTTGCATGACGAAACGGGAGTTTCAAAAATGTGTGCCATGTATAAACATGTTAAAATTAAGTAGTAAGTGAATATTGCTCAAAATGTGGAAAAGGTTTGTTTGTGGGAATTCCAGATTTGAAATAGACCTTTTCCCTTGGATGGAAAAATAGGTATTGTCTTATATATTCCTTTATAATTTTTATAAATTACAAAAGCGCTATAGACGCAAAACATTGTCAAAAAAAAAAGAAAAAGTCTTATACATATATATAAACAAAAATATATCTTCAATGCAACTGATTATTGTATATAATAATTTAATGTATATCTAATATTCATTAAGTAAAATTGACATAACTTAAAAATTGTGTTAATTTTATTACAAATTTAATAGGCCTTTACAGAAAAATATTTTAAGGAATGTTATGTTATGATAATTTGGCAATATCTCAACCTATGTTTGAGCCAAATATGTTGCCTAAGTTCTCAAGTAAACGCTGGGTCTAATTATACAGGTCGTTGGACGAATCTATCAACCATTCAAAACTGTAGATCGATATCATATCTGGTTCAGAAAATATTAAATGTTAAATTTAGGCGAAATTTTTCTTGCTCGAAAGCAATTATTGTCCACCAGTTTATTATAAATTTTATTTATAAAGAAAGTGCACATTTTCTTGCAATGTAGTTCTTTTTATGAAGATTCATTTTATTTCAAAAAAACAATAATCACATCAGCGGATAACATACAGTGATAGTGTGTAATTTGGAATAAATTCAGTATATCAAATACTTATGTATTTTCGAAAGAATGCTCGGACACGTCGATTAGTATTTTCAGTTGGGGTCTTTCCCATTATAAAAACACGTATACAGTATGTCCCAAAGTGGAGATAGGAAGCCATTGAAAATTTTTTTAACTGGCAACCCTGGTTCTTTAATGTTTTTAAAGGGAAAATCAAGTTACACCATAAGTGCAAAATTTTAATTTTTGATTGTTTGTCCTTTCCAAGATAATTTAACAAACCGTTTTTTATTGGAAAATTAAAAAAAAAATGTATTGAACAAATTCAAATAGTAACACCAATACATTTAGATATTATAAAGTGACGAGTCTCGCGCTTAAAGACTTATATTATCATCTTACAAAAAAAGCCCGACGTAATAACTTACTCAACTGAACAGCGGAAGATTGAAATATTAATAATGATTGGATACGGAGATAGAGCAAGAACACAGCATGGTTATTTATTTACCTATTCAGAAACAAATATCCGTGATTATTTTGGACACTGTATTTCCAGGAAGATGGATTGGTAGAAGAGGACCCTTTGAATGGCCACCAAGATCTCCAGATCTGACTTCTCTGGATTTTTTCATATGGGAATATTTAAAAAGCAAGATTTTTTAAGCCCGCAAACATTGAGGAGTTGAAAGAACGAATAAGACATGTGTGTAGACAAATTTCCCCAGAAATCATCAGAAATGTTCAAAACGAATTTTAATTGCGATTAGGGTATTGCCAATTAGTGAACATTTTGAACATTTATCGAAGAAATTTTTTTAAGTTAGTTGATTTAAGAAGTAGTAGTAGTAGTAGTAACAAGATTTATTTAGCACATGGCTACTAATACATTTAAATTATTATTTAATTTTTTTAATACAATTTTAAATGACCTTTTGAAACATTTTTATTTATCTTGTTGTTTTAATAAATATTTTTTAAAACCCTGTTTGAATGATTTTAAGCTTTTTTGTGTTTTAATTGATTTGTTTAAATTATTAAATTCAATAAGCCCTTTATAAAATACCGATTTATAAGCTATGTTTTTTGAAAAAGTATTAAGAAAAAAATTATTGTTATTTCTCGTTAAATAATTATGATGATCACAATTTAGAACAGTAAACTCTTTTAAATGTGAAGGTAACATACCATTTTGAACTTTGTAAATAAATATCAAAACCAAAAATAGTATTAAATTTTTTACATTTAACCACTCTAATTTTTTTAACATTATATTAATTTTTGAATATCTATCCATATTAAGTAAAATTCTTATCGCTTTATTTTGTAAAATTTGTAATCTGTTTATTACACCTTCATCAGCGTTAAATAAAATTGTAGAACAATATAAAAAATATGGCAAAATTAAAGTATTATAAATAATTTTTTTCGAATAAAATTTTAAATTGAAACTTATTCTTTTAAAGTAATTCATTTTTCCCGCAATATTAGAAATTAAATTTTCATATTGGATATTAAATTTTAATTTTGAGTCAATTACTATACCTAAATATTTAAATGAGTTAACTATTTCCAATCTGTCTCCATCAATTAAAATATTTAAATTGGTTAAATTCAAATTTAAACCCATAACCATACATTTTGTTTTGAAAACATTTAATTTTAATTTGTTTACTTTTAACCAATTTGACAATAAAACAAGTTTTGAATTTAAAACTTCCAAAATTTCCAAAATATTTTTACCACTAATATAAATAAGAGTATCATCTGCGAACATTTGAATTTTAGCCAATTTTAATACTAATGGCATGTCATTAATATATAAAATAAAAAATAAAGGACCCAAAATACTTCCCTGGGGTACTCCTATGTTATTTAATTTCTTTGTTGAAAATATATTACCAATTTTTGTTGTCTGTGTCCTATTATTTAAATAATTTTTAATCCATTGATAAACTTTACCCCTGATACCATATTCAAATAATTTTTGAAGTAAAATGTCCCTATTAATCGTTTTAAAAGCTCTTTTAAAATCAAGAAATACAGCAATAATATATTTTTCTTTTTCCAAATCTCTTTTCCAATTTTCAATTACATACTGGATGGCTGTTTCAGTTGAATACCCTTTTCAAAATCCAGCTTGTGAATGAATTAAAATTTTGTGTTTATCCAAAAAATCTATAACTTGCTCATAAACTACTTCTTCTGTTAATTTTTCTATGTCCCATAAAACATTTATTGGTCTCATCTCGTTCCATTGTTTAGAATTTTTAATCTTTGGAACCGGGGTAATATATGAACATTTAAGGTCTGATGGAATTTCCCCATTGTTTAAACAAACATTAATAGTAAGTAAAGTAGATAATATCCAATAACTCCAAATGATTCTTTCATCAATTTCTTTGTTAAAACCTCACTGTAATTTTCATTTGAATTTAAATTGTTTATCATTTTTCTTAAATGATTGAGAGTTACTTTAGAAAATGTTTGTAGAATATTTTTATTTCTAGAAATTTTTGGACAAATAGAATGGTTTCCAACATTTATTGAGATAATAATTTCTTCAACGCTCTGGACATAGTATGAGTTTAATTTTTCAGCTATAATATTTATGTTTGATATTTTACCGTCTTCAAATATAATTTCTTTTATTTCCGTTCTTGTAGTTGGTTTGACCAAATTTTTTAAAGTCTTCCACATTTTTTTACTGTTTTTCTTATTATTTTCAATTTGTTTTTCATAATAATTTGTTTTTTCTTCCATTAATACTGAAACACAAATGTTGCGATTTTTCTTATAATCGTTCCAATCTTCTTCTTTTTTTGAAATGGTAAATTTCTTGTATGCATCGTCCCTTCTTTTTCTAACGTCCAAAAATTTTTTATTAAACCAAGGTGTTGGATGTTTTCTTAGATATACAGTTTTTTCTTCTTTAATTTTATTAATTGCATTCGGCACATTGCTTATTAGATTTTTAAATATAATATTGACATCAGTACTAGTATAGTCCCAGTGATACGAAATAAGTTCTTTGGATAATTTCGTATAGTCAATAAATGTCATTTAGTAGAATTAATAGATTTTTTAAAATTTTTCAAATAAAAACTGTTTGTTAAGTTATCTTAGAAACGGCAAGCAATAAATATTAAAATTTTGTACTAATGTGTAACTTGATTTGCCCTTTAAAAATAGTCATCAAAAAACCAGGGTCGCCATTTAAAAAAATTATCGATGGCGTTCCAGTTTGGGACATACTGTATAATTGTTTTTATAATGGAAAAGACCGCAACGAAAAATACTAATCGACGTGTCCGAGCATTCTTTTGAAAATAAATAGGTATTTGATTTACTGAATTTGTTCCAAATTACAGACTATCACTGTATACTGTTATTACTGAAATTAATGGATTTAACTATTATATATTTGTTGACATTTTACCTTAAGGTAGCAGCTTCTTTTCCACAGGTCGGTCCTGTAAACATGGTATTAGTACAGTCGCAAATAAATCGATTCCAACCTTCCATACACACGCCGCCATTAAGACATGGTTGAGATGGACATTGTTGAGGTTGTGTGTGACATAGTGTTCGAATAGATCCTGAAAAAAAAGTAATAATTTCAGAATAGCAGTTTGTACCGGGTGATTCATTAAGGGTGACGAGCGACCATATTTCGGAAACTACTGGGCATAGAAATTCAGAAAAAAAAATTATAACTAAAGTGGCCATGAGAAAAACCTGGAAATAATTTTTAAGTTCAGCATTTTGCCGCAAGAGGGCGTAATTGAGAAGTAAATTATAAAAGTTTACATATCTCCGAAAATTCCACATTAAGGTATATCTTTGATAACACCATTAAAAACCTTGGACAATTATGCATCATTTTGGTCCTATGCTCATTGGCGTACCGACTTTAATAAGAGGCCCCCCCCCCCTCCTGCTGTTGTTGAAAGTGTTATCAGTTAAATCGCTGTAACTTATAAACGACTTATCCCATTTTAGCAAACTAAAGATTGTTTGGAAGAGAAATGTATGCACTTTCACCAATCGTATTTAGTTGACCATAATAGTTCTCAAAAAAATGCTAGAGGGCGCAATTTGTAATAATAACATTGATAATGAAACATTTTGTTTTATAAAAATTGTTGGAAATTACCACCCCGCCCGTCTATCGTAATACCAAGTTTTTATATTCACTAACAGCTGGAATTTTTACTTGTGCCGTCTCTAAGTTGATACTGCTTTCAGCCCAATTCCTATTCTTTCCAAAAAAACAATACAACTGATTTTTTTAAATTTTTAAGTCCGTTTTCAGTAGAATAAGTATAAATAGAATGTAAACAATTGTTAATATTTTGCTCAATCTGTAACGCATTCAGTTCATCAAAATTGGTAAGAAACGTACTATCATCGGCATATTGAGTTAGACTGCCGCAAGTTGCCTGAGTGTGCATTTCCATGATAAACATTACAAACAGCAATGGTCTCAAGATTAATCCCTGAGGTACTCCTCTGCCCAAGGTCAAACGTTGGGATTATTTGGGATCAACGACAATACATTGTGATCTACCAGTAAGATAACCTTAAACAATTTTATTACACCTTCCTTAAAACCATTATAATGAAGTTTGGCACACAACAAACGAGGATCCAAAGTGTCGAATGCCTTACTGTAATCAAGAAGAACTGGTGGAAAAATAATTTAGAAATATTGTTTTATTAATCTTAAATAAAACTTGAATTTCTTAACTTTTCGCCGACAAGTGTGATTGACAGATGATTAGCAAAACCGACCCTTTAATGACCGATTAATTCTAATTAAATTATTTATTTGAATCCGCAGCATTCTAAAATTCTAAATTACCATCCGCCACTGGAAAAAACGATGCGAATCTAACTCTGGACACTAAAATTTAATAGTGCCATAAAAGAGGATGTGTCTTGTACCCTAATTTATGGTTATCCTAAATATTTTGGAATAATTTTGAAGTATTTACCTCAAATGGTCTATTAAAATTCTATAGTGTAACATTTTATTGTATCTCTAACCATTAAAGAATTTTTTTACTTTATCGCACTGTTGAAAAGTTCCAATATTAAAATGTATACAATGTATACAAAATATTTTCCTAAAGAGTACCCGAAATGGTGCAAAAATTGAAGGTATAATAACAAAATTAATACCAAAATATATTTCTACCAAATTATTGTTATTTTTTAACCAAACTAAGGACACAGCCCCACACAGACCCACTATCTTATTTCAAAAATATCTTTATTTCCATTCATTTCTAGACAATTACTACAAGCTTTGCATAAAATGTACCTACCAAATAAACGTTTTCTTATTTTTGATGGCTCATAACTCATATTTTTCTATTTCGATAAAGTTAGTTCGGGAAACTAAACTTTAAACAGTAATAGAGCACAAAATATTGGTGAAATAATTTTGCAATGACAGCTGTGACAAAGAAAATTATTTATTTTTTGTTCCAAAGCAATCTTGACTAAATAGTTTAATTAGAACTTTCCTTTTTTACCCTGATTTAAGACAAATCCTAAAATATTTCAAAAACTATGATATTTAGATATATGACATGTTGAACAAAAAAGTAAGGTTTTCGAAAGATAAATTCTTTTGCCTAAAAAAATTAGGGGTGTCCCATTTAAAAAAATTAAAATAATGCATTTTTAAAACTATCGAGTTGTCCAACTTGTAATGAACGCTCTGTATAAGAGATTTAAAAAACGTTATTATAGATCAATATATCGTACCTTAAAGTGCTTACAAGGTAAATAATATTTGCTTAGGGTAAATCCACAGGTTGCTATGATTTTTTAAGGATACCCTTAAAATTACTAAAATTTCGGAAAAAAATTAATTACTTGGCAACGTTGCATTTCACTTCAAAAATTTTAAGAGGGTTGTAAAGTCTTTATTCCATTGAATAATATTCTACGAAATTATACTGGGTGTCCCATTTAATTTTCTTTTTTATTATTCAGTACCACTTTTTAGGACCACCCTGTAGATTAGAAAATATTTTTAAATTATGTATCCTAAAAAACCCTTTAACTTTTGTATTACACTTTTTCCCTATCTTTGATCGTTTAGGTGCTATCTAAGACAGACACCTTACTGACACACCTTGTATATTTCATTATATTGAACAAATTAATAGCATATCGTATATATCTGTAGATACATATAAATTATATAATTTAGTGTCTTGAAAAAGAAGGCGGGGCCTCAATAAATACAATAAATTGTTATTGGCCAGTACTTTATAAGGACACCACAGAGAAACTTAATTTTTATAAAATTTTTGTCAATTAATGGAAAATTTCCGGATTTGTAAGAAATAAAGATCCAATGCACAGAATAATGATAGGTCGGTGCTGTCTTCACAGGGAAAAGGGAAATTTTTATGAACAGTACTATATTCGTGGGACATTCTTTAAGACCACTTGCGACTGTGATATGCTAAAAATTACTTTTTCAGTAGGTACTGTGTGCATTCGTGAAATTTTTTTTTTAAAAAAGGGAAATTTTATTTTTAAAAGTAGCCACACTGTGCAGCACTGAAAGTAATGAATATCAAATTTTGCCATACAGTTAATTGAATTGCCTACTTTTATCCTCACTTTAGTGTAAAGTTTCCGGAAAATATCCACGTGGGAGTAGAAAAAAGTAATTCTACAATCGAATGAACACTACGCATTTTTTAATAATGAACACAACATTGGAATTTTAAAATATCGACTCTTTTTGGCAGTAACAAAGGTCTATTGTTCTTAAATAAGATTCGAAAAGCACCAGAGCAGATAATATTTTCTTTCGACAAAGAACCTTTATATGGATATTTTCTAAAAGGCATTTTTACATTTATTTGAAAACTAAAGATATTGTCCCCCTTTAACAAAGATATTTTATGAAAATCTTCTTATATTAATATGTAAGCTATTAGTTTAAAAATTTGACTTTTCGAAATTTAAGAAGATATTTAAATCTAATACAAAAAACGTTTGTCTCTTTAAACTTGAATAAAAGAGCATCATCATTTGAAAATTTTGAGCGGGGTAAGTCATTAAAATATGATGACTTAGGCGAGATATCATCAATCGGGATTTTAACCAATATTTTTCAACGGTGTCAGACCAAAGTTTAATCGTTACAGATTTTTTTTTTTTTTTTTTTTTATGATAAAACACCTGCACTGTAGGAAAAATCCTTTAAGGCGCTCTGGGAGCGGTGCGAGTGCGAAAAAAGCGATTAACGTTGGTCTTGAAATGTTGAAGATTGTATTCATTGGGAAACACGACCTCAGAAAGATCATTCCACAAAGATGACGTTCTCCAGATGAAAGAATTCTTGAACAATGAAGTTCGAGGAGTACTTAGCTGAACAACATATGGATGAGCGGCAGTGGTTTGCCGTGTATTTCTGTTTTGAATTGCTCTAGGTGGAATCAAGTGGGCAATGTCAGTCGAACACCTGCCATGGAAATATCTGTAAAAGAGAGCCAAATCACCAACCTGTCTTCGATGCTCCAGACTATCGAGGGTCTTGGTCAGCTCAGGGTCGCCGATCAGACGAATGGCTCTCCTTTGAATGGAATCCAGTAGCCGAAGGGTGTGCTTGGGTGCAGAGCTCCAGACATGAGAGCAATATTCTAATGATGGTCGAATCTGGGCTTTGTAGAGTGTCAAAAGTTGATGAGGTGTGTACAACCTTTTGGTGCGGAAAAGTACACCAAGTTTCCGTGCAGCTGCTTTGGCAATTGCGGCAACGTGATCATGCCAAGACATATTACCACCCAGATTGACCCCCAGCAAATTAATAGACGGTGCCAGGGGAATTGCGTGTCCTGCCATGACTATATCCGGTTCTGCAATGTTAACCTTTTTGGAGAAGACTGCTGCCTGGGTTTTCTTAGCATTAAATTCGACTTGGTTACTGTCACCCCAAGCCAAAATTTCTTCCAGGTCATTGTTGAGGCGCAAAACTTCATGCTGCCTGCGAAGATGTGCGTCGGCAGCGGATGTTTGGGGAGTCAAGGTAAAAGATGAGACAAGTGTGCTGTCATCAGCAAAGCTATAAATTGGATTTTGGGTTTTCACTAGAAGGTCGTTAATAGAAATAATAGAACTTATTCTTTACTTTTTTCAAAACTTGGATGATTAAACGTATGTCTGCCCCAATCCTTGGCTTCAATTTTTTTCAGATATCTCGGTCTAGTCACATACACCCTTTCCTTTAAATCACCTTATAAATATAAATGTAAGGGTGTAATATCCGGAGATTTGGGCGGCCACTTTATAAATCCTTGAAGTCCTATTCATGTAAAGTTTTTAATACTTCAAAATTCATTTAACATTCCACTTCGAAATACAAATTCAGGTCAAAATTCTCCTATCTATAGAGCGACACGTACCTATAATGGTCTTTCCTTAAGTATGGAAATGTTCGATATTTCTATAGTTAGATTTAAAAAACGTGTCAGATCATTGTTGTAATTTTTTTTTATTTTTAATTTTAATTTTTGTAAGGTTTTATATTATATTTTTGTTTGTATAATTAAAACATTTAATTCCCACTAGCTAATACCACAACGTGGATGCTTTATTGGACTTAGTGTCTGTTGTATCCCTACTTGTTAATAAATAAATAAATAAATAAATACCCGAACTTCAAAGAATATTTTCTAATTATGAAAGTCTAGACCAAAGAATATTTTTCCAGTAGGATCAAGACCCTCCATCCTAAATAGAGGTGGATAGGACTACGAGGATTTATAGAGTGGTCGCCCAAATCTCCGGATATTACACCCTTAGATTTTTATTTATGAAAGCAAGGATTAGGACAGAGATACATTTAATCATGCCAGAAGCTCTGGAAAGAGTAAGGAAAGAGTTCCACCATTTGTTTGGTCTGTGCAGATTCATGGGGCACATTTTCAACAATTGCTATGCTAAAAAAGTGACATATTTGTTTTAAAGTTATCGTTTCCTTAATTTAGTCTTTAAAAAATTTCTGACACATGGTTTGAGAGATGTAAAAAAAAAGGACAAATTCCTTTTTCAATAGGCTTGCCAAAAAGGTGCCACCAGTGGTATCCTCTAAAAAAAAAACAAGTTGGATAGGGCTGCGCCCTTTCCTTTTGGTCCCAATTACTTTTTACATTACAAAAGCCAAGATCCTAAAAAAAATTTTTTGGCTATTAAAGAAAATTTATTCCTAGAGTCGCTATAAGCAGCGCTCCATTTAAAATCCCCGCCCAGTATATGCACTACAGAGATAAGGGCGAAAAAAAAAAGTTTATGCGCGCAGATAGGTAAAAATTCAACAAATATTAAGATAGTATTTTATGTATACTGTATGTTCTGCAGCAGACTTTGATACCGCCACTAGATGAGCTAAAAAGGAACCAACCCTAGTTATTACACAAGTACCTATTCAGCAAATTTGGTGAACATAAGGAAAATTTATACCTATGAAAACTATGGGCAAATTATTGTTTTTAAATTTGTGGGGCAGCACGGTAGCCTTTTCCCCCTTGGGTGCGCCACTGCATGCACAAGTCTTTGAAAAGCAATTCCACTATTTATATTATAATATAGGTTAGTTCGAGGTTTCGCTTATTAATATGGAGCTGCAAATGCAGGAATTATGTGCCAGGAGCAAAGTAATATTTCAAATGCAAACTCGCAGCATCTTAGAATATTTACGTCTTTGGCCACAACAAAGGTCTTTTGTTCATAAATGAGATCCTGCAAACACTGAGCCAGATAATATTTTATCTTTACAAAAGACTTCATAAAAGTTTAAAACCGCCTCAAAAGTCATTTTTTACTTTTCCCAAGACACCGCGCGAACGTAACGTACACAATCATTATCTTTTTGTACAATGTTGCCAGAAAAGTTTGCAGCAATTTGAAATATTTTTGATTATTTTTTTCTGTTGTAGTAGGGTTTGATGGAAGAGCCAGTTATCTTACGCCTAAGAGGCCCCTATCACCTGGGTAATGTCGGCCAGACGAGACCTAAAGTTTAGCATGGGATCCGAACCACGAAAATGTAATCAGATGAATGAAAGAAACGATAAAATTCCTCCCTTTTGTCAAAATTGGCTTTCACACTCCTCATTGTCGTCTTTAAAAGCTGACGTCCCTAAAATCTCACGACGGCTCAAAAATGTAAAAGATTGCTTAAAGGTGTAACAGATCCATCACTTAAAACGTCTCCATACAACCCCGCTCTAAAGTCAACAGGGGAGCAAATATTTGGACAGTCTAAAACTTGCATAAGATTTCCTATATTTCCAACCACGATGCACCACATTACTTGTCTTGTAATAGATAATATTTAGGCTTAAGGCTTAGGTGAAGTTACAAGTATTGTTTAATACACGGTTTTGGACCACCTAAGGAATGCAGAAAAAAATTACGATATTGTCGGCGGTTCACTGTTAAATACAAATAAAAAAAAATTCATATGTTATTTTAATTTAAACTATACCGGGTCCGCCAACGTGGCGGGGATGAAAGATTAAATCATTATCGAGGAGCTTATCAAAAATACTAAACCAGCATAAGGTATCGACTTAAAAGCGGCATATTTTAAAAATATTTTACATTATACAGGGTGGCTCAAAAAAGTGTGGCGGACTAAACTTGCATTTTTTTAAATGGAACACCCTATATATTATATTATTTTCTAATTCCCTATACAATTCCACGCGTGTATTTTGTATAAAATGTCATATGTCTAAATTCAATTGTTTTTGAGTAATTGACGTTTAAAATATGGCATTTTTTGACTTTGACAGGCTGTAACATTGGAACGGTTCATCTTAGAGAAAAATGGTTTTCACCTCCCTATCTTAGTTTTTCATTCTCTATCCAAGGAAACCAACCTCCGATTTACTATGTTAAACCGTTAAAACCGTTTTAACTTTAAATTGCACACGTAATTTCTTGTGTTTTCTCGCCTTTTGGCCCTGGTTAAGTTACCGTGTGAAGGATACTTACTATGTGGTTGAAATTAATGGTAAAAGCAAGATACATTTATGTATGAAAGTACAAGTTTTTAAATGTAATTTTTAATTTACAATAATTAGATTCATATAAATTTACATTTATTTTATGGTATATAAAGGTTTTTTTTTAAACCAATGTAAGCAATTGTATTTTTTTTAGAATTCATGGCAAACTTCATACTTCTATATATATCAGGTTTCCCCTTATAATTCTTGGAGAAATTTATTTTTGGGATGGATAATAGACATAAATTAAAACATTTTAAATCGATCTATATAGCGCTACTATTGGTTAATAGCAAACAGAGAAATATGTATTTTTACTAGGAGTATACTAAACTTGCTCTATTACTTGTTTAATAAATTCTATTCGTTTTCAAAAATTGACAGTAAGCATCTAAATTAAATAAATTATGTTTGAGTAAAATTAAAATGTCATTTGAACTAGAATTTGTATCTAAATTATACCCGTCGAAACTAAATTTCATAAATTGGAAATTAAATAGTACTGAATACTCAGATGAAAACGTCTCTTTTGTTCACAAAGAAAAGCGCAGTACAATATATTTTGAAACAATGCAGACCGCACCACAACAAAATACAATCATACGTAAAGAATGGCGTAAAAAAAAATTACTGTACATTTCTAAATAGATATAGAATGAAGTAAACCTATGGATTTTTAAATTTGTTTACATATAATTTTAATGTGCGTTACATTAAAATTATCATTTCAAAAAAAGGGTAAAAGTTAAATTCTCAAATTATGAATTAAAAAAATTATTAAAAATAAAGAAAAACAAAAAATGAAAAAACAAATACAAAAGATTTTTACTTTAATTAATTTATTTATCAAGAATTACTAAAAATAGGTTCAGGAAAGAAATCATAAACACCATTATCACACTAAATAGTATATTAAAACATAAGTTTTATAAGACAAATTTTAGAGCACGCGTTGGTTTAGGACACGAGCCGCGTAGCGGGGAGTGTTCTAATTAGACGAGTGCTCTAAAATTTGTTATATGGAACGAATATTTTATAATACTTTTTCTATTTGGGTCATTTTTAAGAAAATTCAAATAAAAATGTAGTTAATAGTTTCCAGTCAAAATTTTTATTTTTTTTGAGGTTGGCAACACTAACAGACACAGAAAGTTGGTGTGGTCACAGAATAGAAAAGGGATTAGTATGGTGCACAAAACACGGACTTTTAGTATGGTGTGCCATGAATTTCAAAACAGTATTGTGTTGTTACCAATAGGAAGAAAATAAAAAATGCGTGTTTAAAATGAATAAAATAATTGCTTATGCAACCCAATGGAAACCCATAATGAAGACTTTATGGTTCCCAAATAGAAAAAGTACATTATCACCCTAAAAGTAACTTTAAAAAAATAAACTAATAAAAATGCTGGCCATTTAGTTTCAACCAGAGCAATAAAAAGTAATTACGCAGATACACACACACATACCTACGTTAATTGAAGATGTATATTCCAACTAACAAAATGTCAAGTTTTAAATGCGCACCTGCCTTTATTTGGCATCTAAATAAATTATTTTGAATTTAAACTTAATTACAGCAAAATCCGGTAATTTCAAATTTACTTCCCATATTTTGTGCGGTTCAACTTTTCCTGCGAGTTTTAAAAAATTAATACAGTCGGGTCGGGAAATTTTCCCATTAAACTATTTGAAGTTTTGTTTTGTAATTAATTTTTTTCTTGTCAAGTTAAGGTCTGCAATGGTGTTGGATAATTTTATTAGCATCTCTAGTTCCGGTGTAATGACTGCAGGGCGTTGCTATGGTTACGTGACGTCAGTCACGCAAACAGCATGTAACAATTTGTATTATGATGAAGGGCAATTTAAAAATAGATCATTATGCACCATTGTTTTAGCATTGAATCTCCTAACCTTAAGGTATTTATTTTAAGGCTTCGCGAAATTTACGGTTGTAGATATCGTTTTTACGTGATTTACTGTGTGATTAAGAAGTTTTGTTTTTATTTTTCAGTTAATTCAGTAGTGTACGTACCTACTTAGTTGTGTGTTTTAATAATGAACCCAATACATAGTTTGTAATTTGTTGAAAACTCCATTCAGTCGTTGGACAGATGAGGATAAGAGAGACGTTTTGTTACACGGTCAATGTTTGTTTAAGTACCCGCACTATACCGAGCTCTTCATCATTTTTTAAGACCGCGAGCCGCCACTCACTAGTTTTAAATCGAAAAGGGTACTATGACCAAGGCTAAAACAGATGTTCGGAATAACTAGATTTAGTGCAAAGATGTAAACAGCACGCCACTGTTAAAATAAATGTGTATAACGTCACTTCAACTCTTGTCGTTACTTTCTTTAAACGTAGGCTTTGTAGAATATAGAAATGTGGTGGTAAACAGAGTCGCTGAAATTGTTTGTTACAAGTAAGAGCTGAAAATTTCATTTCTAATTTAATATATGTCTTCTGTATATGACTCCAAATGAATTTTATTACAGATGCGTTAAACCTTTCGACATTTGTAGTTGTGGTTAAACAAATAATTTTAAATATCGAGTGCTTAATAATTTGTAGATTGGATTTATGCCATTCTTTTTATTATGTTTGTGCCAGGTTTTTGATTCTTAAGGAGGTAATAGTTATTTACGATATAAGTGTTATTATTATCGAGTGTAGTAATATGAATTTACAACAAGAATATTGTACAAAATTTTATCTACTTTTATCTAAAAATAAAAATGCACCTGCTATTAAGTTTACTAATCAAGTTTTTTATGTTACCTTTCGCATAATTACTGTTTCGCATGGTTACTGTCGAAACTTTGTCAAACAAATTCAAAAATATAAAAAGCCTTTTTCAAAATGAGCGATTCTGATGGAAGTTTACCCTCTGATATAGAAGCAGCGGCAAACGAAGAGATCTCAAGTTTAGTTCCGACAAAATCCTAGACGCGGTATGAGTTAAAGTATCAGAGGTTTGGTACAAGCTAACAAAATAAAGGAGGTGTCTAAGAAAATCCTTTTGGGCTATTTTTCCGTAAAGCAACGCTCCCAGAAACCATACACTATGGACTCACTACTCAATGTTGAGAACTATGATTTCAGTCAAGAAAAATCAAGATATAAGCAGATTTTCTCAACTAATCGCATATTTGAAAAGAAGTTCAGAGGGTTACAAGGCCAAAAAGTCCAAAGTTTTTACAAAGGAAGACGTATGTAAGTTTCTTAGTACTGCAGATGATGAAACATATTTACTTATGAAGGTTGTTATGATAATCGGCATTTTTGGGGCTTGTCGGCGCGAAGAACTAGCTAAGTTAATGTTGGATCATATTGAACACAATGATTTGTATATAAAAATTGTGATTCCATTCTCAAAAACCAAAATTATGCGAGAATTTGTTATAACAGAAGGAAATGTGACAGGTTTCAACTGTTTAAGTATTTTTTGAAAGTATGCTAAACTTCGTCCTCTTAATACAACTCACAGGCGATTTTTTGTATTCTATGGAAAAGGAAAATGCACCTCCCAGCCTGTCGGAATTAATAGGTTTGGAAGTATACCAAAAAAGATTGCAACAAAACTTGGATTGAATAATCCCGAAGGATACAGTGGACATTGTTTTAGGAGTTCCTTAGCCACCATTCTAGTTGATGGTGGTGCAGATATGCAGATGTTAAAGCGTCATGGGGGCTCGAAATCCTCTTCTACGGCAGAAAGCTACGTTGAGAATTCTTTAGAAAATAAGAATCAAATAGCAAAGAAGATCATGGGGTCATACACGGATTTACTGGTTGGAAATTCGAACGTAAAGGGCTCCATCACATCCACTTCTGGTATACAAATTTCTAACTGTAAAAAGTGTATTATTAATGTTTATAATAAACCTTAAGTGTTATGTGTTATATTTTAATTATTAATTGGTAATTAATTTTATAATTGTTAATAATAAATCATTCTTCTAAAAAGTGTGGTTTTATTTAACAGCAAAATTTTAATAAAACCGTTTTTTTTTCATTACAGCACTAGTGCTGTAAAAGGATCTATTACAGCACTAGTGGCTGCGTAGACCAGCCATAATGCTAAAAAACCTAATGGTCCATTTTCTCTTTATAGTAATGCAACATTTAAATATACCGGGTGTCCCATTATTCAACTACTGGTGAAACTTAGGGAAAAAAATCGTAATATTAGTGGCTAAGAGAAAACCCGGGAAATAATTTTTAAGTTCCGAATTTTGCCGAAAGAGGGCACAATATAAAATTTAATATTGAAGTTCTAAATTTATCCGAAAATTCCCTCAATAAGGTATACCTTTGCTAACATTATTAGAAAGCTTAGATTTTGGTTTAGGGCTCATTTTCCATTCCTATTTTTCGCGTATGACATCTACGATCGTAGTGCATTTTGATTATTAGTTAGATAGCATTTGCTATTATTTTGATAATTTTGTGTGTATATTGTTGGGCTGCCTTGAGTGTAAAGTATTTATTTAAGTAATTAAACAAAATATTATACAGTGTTGTACTAAGTTGATACTTCTTTTTTAGCTGTGTATAGAAGGCATTAAAATAAACAACTTTTTTAAATACCTTTTTTCAAAAAACTCAAAAATAGGCGAGATAGAGAAGTAAAAAATCTAAGGGCGGACCTGGCATCAAAACATACCCCGCTATAGTTTCTGTTGTTTTTCTTATTTTTTATTAGTATTAGTCATACGGGTAGTGTTGAACAATCCGGCGCGGTGTATTTTTCTAAAGTTAATTTTAAATTATTGATACGTGAAAATGGTAAAATTTGAAAACAATGAATTAATAGATATGGTGGTAATTTACTGTGAGTGTGGCAAAGTGGGTCGAGATTATACGCAGAACGCTTTCTCTTGCGGGATCATCCAACACCCAGAAGTTTTCTTAATGTTATTCAACGGTCAAGTTAGGCAGAATCATATTTGATTCGTAGTATAATAAATGAATGTAAGTACTTTATTTTTGATTTTTTTTGAAAAAGGTATTTGAAAATGTTGTTTATTTTAATGCTTTCTATACGCAGCTAAATAGGAAGTATCAACTTAGGAATTACCCTGTATATGTATCTGGTAGTTGTCTGTTCAATCACGTTAAATAAAAAAAAAATCAGGAATAATAATATCTTTCACGGCATAAAATTTAACTTCTTTTTACTCATTATTTACTGACTTCAAAAAAGACGAGGTTATCAACTTGTCTTTACGTCTAGTAGAGTTGATTACAGAGTTGGTGACATTGTAAGGACTTTAAAAAAAAAGGGGAAAGAAAAGAAAGGGTAAAATTTAATGTAGTCATGTTTTTTTAATGCAATCTTTCGTTCGTGGATATTTATATAGATTTTATATTCTTTTGATGACACTGCTCCAATTTTATACAATTCTTTTTTTGCAAAGCGCGTCATATACAACAAAATAATAAACCAACTAAAATTAAATTTGCCAGACAAGTAGAAAAAGGTTGTCCTATGGAACGTTACTTACCAGACAATACTGTAAGTTCATGGTCAGGTAAATATTTTTCTCTTATTGTAACGTAATATAATAAAAAAATGTTTTTATATTTTTGTATTGTGAAAATAAATGTTAATTGAAAGGTATTTAAGTAATAATAAATAACGTTGGAGTACCATAAATATAAGTGTATTGATTGCGACATTTGCGTGTTTGTCAACTAATTCTTCAGGTTTTTATACATCCATTTGTTAGGTTTCTATTTCGTAATTTAATGTATTTTTATAGGCCTTTTAAAGTTTCTTTATGTCTTATGTGAAAAGTCAGTAAATTTTGACGTAGCTGCTCTACAATAAAAAAAAACAATAAACATCTTTCTTATGACACACGTACAGTGTCGTAACACAATTTTTTTTGAAAAGGGGAAAAGGCGCGGTATGAGTTGGAGTATCAGAAGTTTGAAGATTGGTGCAAAGCTAACAAAATAAAGGAGGTGTCTGAGAAAATCCTTTTGAGTTATTTTTCCGTAAAGCAACGCTCCCAGAAACCATCTACACTATGGACTCACTACTCAATGTTGAGAACTATGATTTCAGTCAAGGAAAATCAAGATATAAGCAGATAATTGCATTTTTTTAAAGAAGTTCAGAGGGTCACAAGGCCAAAAAGTCCAAAGCTTTCACAAAGGAAGACGTATGTAAGTTTCTTAGTACTGCAGATGATGAAACATTTTTACTTATGAAGGTCGTTATGATAATCTGCATTTTTGGGGCTTGTCGGCGCGAAGAACTAGCTAAGTTAATGTTGGATCATATTGAACACAATGATTTGTATATAAAAATTGTGATTCCATTCTCGAAAACCAAAATTATATGAGAATTTGTTATAACAGAAGGAAATGTGACAGGTGTCAACTGGTTAAGTATTTTTCGAAAGTATGCTAAACTTCGTCCTCCTAATGCAACTCACAGGAAGTTTTTTGTATTCTATGGAAAAGAAAAATGCACCTCCCAGCCTATCCGAATTAATAGTTTTGTAAATATACCAAAAAAGATTGCAACAAAACTTGGATTGAATAATCCCGAAGGATACAGTGGACATTGTTTTAGGAGGTCCTCAGCCACCATTCTACTTGATGGTGGTGCAGATATGCAGATGTTATAGCATCATGGGGGCTGGAAATCCTCTTCTACGGCAGAAGGCTACATTGAGAATTCTTTAAAAAATAAGGAACAAATAGCAAAGAAGATCATGGGGTCAGACACGGATTTAATGATTAGAAATTTGAACGTAAAAGGATCCATCACATCCACTTCTGGTATACAAATTTATAACTGTAAAAAGTGTATTATTAATATTTATAATAAACCTTAAGTGTTATATTTTAATTAATAATTGGTAATTAATTTTATAATTGTTAATAATAAATCATTTTTCTAAAAATTGTGGTTTTATTTAACAGCGAAATTTTAATAAAACTGTTTTTTTTCATTACAGCACTAGTGCTGTAAAGGCATCTATTACAGCACTAGTGCTGTGTGTGTGTCCTTACAAAAGATTTACAGAACTGTAAAATTCATATTACTAAATGAAAGTAGATAAAAATATGTACGATACATAACTTAGTTGACTTATTTTGACATTTGTCATTTATTTTAAACCCCGAACTGTCAGTTTAGGATAGTTTTAAATTTACAACCCTTTAGTAAATATGGCTGTTAATGTATCTTCTATAAAATTCAGGTTCTGTAACAGGTGCAATAGAACATTTAGTGTTACCACAAGCTTTGTTTTATTGGAGTAGATATTCGCAAAAAAGAGAGGTAGTTTATTAAAAATTGTGGATCTCCTAAAATTTGCCTTAAAAAAAGATTTGGCAAAAGTAATATTAATGAATTTTTCCGAAAATCGATCGGAAATATTTTTGATAACAAAGAAAAAGTGAATAGTTCCTTACACTTATATTATTTCTGTACGGATACTTGTAAACCAAACTGTGTTAAGCTTGACAATTCAATATTGCTGTGTTTCCATAGTTACAACACAAATACTTAATAGCATCCTTTATTTGTGAACAAAGTTAATAATATTTAATTTAGCTTACGAAAAGAAACGCTTTTTTTGAACTTATGGATTTTAGTTCCATTAAACCCACATGGGTTTTGCCGCTGTCTAGTGAGACTCCTGTAATTATTGTGACATGTGTATTTACAGGTGAACATTGTTACTGATAAGTTTATTGGAGGGTTTGGTCTTTGAATTTCAATATTTAAAGAACGACGGATCAGTGCAAAAATGTGACAACCGTTTTTGGAGACGAACTAATGTTTGTGTCCGTTTTCGATCGATTTCAGACGCAAGATATTATTTAATGCAATAAAAGACGGCGCGCTCTGAAGTCACGTCGGTTCTTACGTAGCGAATGAATCATAGTGCGCCTATCTATCCGGCTTTCTTTAAATATTGAAATTCACAGGTTTGGTATACTGTGCTGTCCAACATCAACACTATAGGTCGCCGCATCTTTCTATAAGGATTTAAATTAATGTTTAAATTAGCTTAGAATTAGCACTATTTTTCTTTAGATTACATTTAAGCCAATATAACAGGACTATTACTAAAGGGTTAAAAGTACGTAATATTTAATAATTCTCCATACAAATTTTTACAAAAACTTTCTGAGTGGTTTGCATGTTAAACAGCGAATTTCAGCTAACGTTTTGTATTCTGTTGTGGCTTTTTTGATGATGAAGTTTTTAAAGAGTTTTGACAGGTATTATATTTACTTTTGGATCCCAGTAAACAAACTCTAACAAAAATTCCTTTCCCAGACATCTGCTTTGATTTAAAATGTAAATTAAGTACAGTAAGTATAATAATTAATATCATAAATAATAAAATGATATAAATAAAATAAAAGCAATTATCCCATACTTCCCCTCTGCCCCTTCATCAAGTACTAAAATCTTTCCTAATTCCGCTTGCAGCGCTAGTTTTATGGTACTATATTTATTATGCCTTGTTATGGTTATATACACAGTGTTCCATAATGACGTGCTAATATTTCAGGGAGTGATTTCTCCTATTATTTTATGAAGAAAAGTGTTTACAACCGAACTGTTGATAACAACCCTTTTCCGGAATACTGTAAATTTGTAACTAGAAAAGTGCAAGCGTAGTGTTTCACTCTTGTCTTGCATTTTTCTGGTCTCGTCTCGTCTCGTTCTTCCGAAACGACAACGAGACGAAAGAGGTCCGATCTCATTTTTATTTTATTGCATTTTAAATCGTTTGTCAGGAATCTATATTTCTAAAATTCTTAAAACTATAGTTTAAAACATAAATATCATCAAAAAAACTTTTTACGTCTTGTAAGCGATAAAACACCTTTATGTTACAAAAAACTTTTTCTCTATAATTGCATTACAATCCATATTAAAATAAAACACTCACCGGAATCCTGTTCTCTGGCATAACCTGCAACGTCGACAGGTTCATTATTCATAACAAGGTCCTTAAAACATCCGACGAAGCCCTGCTGAAGGACTGCAGTCCATAGTCCAGATGGCACGAGGATCTCTGAAAACGGAGGGCCTAATCCACCGATGTAGAGCTTACTTTCCAGTTCCAGAGTGGCTGAACCTTCTGGAATAAATTTATAAATAAGGTAGTGGCTGTTGTTGTTTAAAGTGGACCAGCTGCACTAAAATGTTTCTAAAACTAAATGAATGAGATAGTTTAAATAATGTTTTAAGTAAGTTGGGATTTCAAAACTTATCATCATGTTATTTATAAAGGCAATTTTAAGTTTTTCTATGGACCCACAATTTGTTAGGGGGTTATCTTCAATAACCTATTAGTAGTCGCAGGGATTGATAACAATTGATTTTAATTTGAGAATCAAAATATAGTAAAAAAAAAGTATATGCGCTGAAGGGAAGTAAGTAATAAAAATCACTTAATAGTAGCGCCGCCGTACACTGTAACATTCTTTCATGTAAATTTACTTGCTCTGTTGAAGGTAATATTTCATCTTGAGGCTTTAAATGAAACAACTATAGTCTATTTTAGAAAGGTGTGGAGTAATAAAAACTCATTATGCAAAGGGACTACAGAGTGATTCAAGTCACTTTCATAATTTGGCATTGATTTCATTGCAAAATTATTTCTTTTCATCTAGTGCAGGTAGTAGCATCCGGGTTTGGATCAATTTATGGGTTTTGCCTATTGTTATCCATACACACCAAAAATGGTGTGACAAAGGCGTGCATTATGTATATAGTATTAGGTACATTTTTTATTAGACATTATAAAAAAATACATTATACAGAAATCAAATTATAAAAAATCATAATATTCTTCGTCATCTAAGGAACTGTCATCTCCTCTTGACGTTATAATTAACGGGTCGACGGTCCAATCGATCAGGTGGTCAAAATCCCACATTTTCTTCTCTTCTTTAATGGCATGATGGACTGCTTTTCGCCAGTTATCTGGTGTCACTTCCTTAATGGCTTAGCTCCTTAGCAGCTTAACGTCTTTCATTTTAAATGTTGTGTTGTGTCTTGCTACAAATCCTTTCACTTGAGCCAAGCAAACAATTTCATCACTTTCCAGTAAAAGTGATTTACGCTTATGCTTCACCCAGACAAAATCCGTATTTTTTAAGGTGATCCATAAAAGATTTCTAATTATCAACGAATTAGGGAATCCAAACCACGTGATTCAACATGCCGGTTGGATGGCAAAAAGCATTGAGTCACCAGTAAAGTGCCACCAGCAACCTTATTTTTATGGTCACGTGTACCAATTACAAAGCAGTATTTGCCCGCCAGCCGCCATTTGGACACATCGTTGGATTGCCTAATACTGTCATCCTGGCCAAGCTCCATTAGAATCTGATATATATTATATTATACTAGAGAACTTGTCTTCGAACTACACCTATGGCTGACACCAAAATTGAGCCGAACTGGACGGAAGTTCCCATTTTATTACTTTACACCTTTCTAAAATAGACTATAGTATTTATTATTTCGTTAAAAAAAAGTTTTATAGTACATGTTTTTAAATGTAATATTTAATTTATCACTAAGTAGTTATAGCTCTAGATTCATGCAAATTTACATTTAAATTATACCTTATTTGATCATAAACAAGAGATTTTTTGGGATACCTAAAAAACAATTCTTTGTTTTTTTTTAACAGTTTCTTTTAATTAGTGAAAATTGCATACCCCTTATAACATTTAGAGAAACTAATTTTTGGGACGGATAATCATAAACATAAATTATCGATAATAATTCTTAATATTAATAGATAATAATAAAAAATTGTTATAATTACAAAAAACGGTAACACATTTAGTAAATAATAGAAATTGGAAAATTGATAACACTGAATATTAGGAATGAATGTTTAATGAAATGTATTATTTACGACCCAATTGGTTTATACATTTATGAAATTTGTTAATTTTTACCTAATTAACCTATACCTATTTAGGCTCAATTACTTTTATAAATATGGCAAAAATAATTTTTTTAACTTTAAAGATAAACTACTGATTACTTCAATAGAATAAGTATTGAAATTTTAACATCAACCTAATTGTCTAATGACTTTGGTCATCACAACATGCATTCAATTGAGGTTCAGTTAAAACAAGCTTCAAAACAACTCTTTTTATAAGATAACATTTTATTTTACAGAGTTTTAAAACAAACACTGTCAATTAAAAAGGAAATTAGAATCAAGTTTTGACTGAATTTGTTTAACAAATAATTAATATCTCAGTTTTGGTCTTTCTATCGGAATGTCATTATCTAGATAATAGCAAAATTTAAAGTTGGTACTACCGGTAAATGATTGAAAAGTATTATAAGTTGTTTCTTGCTTTGTGAAATATACAACTTAAGTGCATTATAGCTATTAATATAACGAGATTATTATGCGATTTATAATAGTCGAGGACATTACTAGGTGACGAGGCAACAGCCGAGTCACCCGCAATGTCCGAGACGGTGTTAAATCGATAATAATCGAGTTGTATTCAAAGCCTTATCGTATCATTGACAACGGCCATGCGAAAATAAAAACAAGGTTTTATGTTATTTCATTTTGGCATTTCAAAAAGTCATCATTAAAATAATGCAAAATTTTGATATTCCTGACGATATATTAGCTGCAGCCAACATTATAAGGTTGAACTTGCTTCCGGACAAATCTAAAATCCATTATGAAAAAGAATATCGGCAGTTTTGTGAGTGGCGAAACAAAGTACATGTTCAAGGTGCAGAAGAAACGGTATTGCTGGCGTATTTCGCAAAACTCTCTGAGGAATACTCTGCTTCATCCTTATGGCCGAAATATTCCATGTTACGAGCGACTTTAGAACTGAAGGAAAGAGTGGAATTCGACAAATACGGCACCTTAATACGTTTCATCAAGAAGAAAAATGTTGGATATAGAGCAAAAAAATCAAAAGTATTTACAAGAGAACAAGTCAACGCATTTGTGTGTTGTGCCTCAGACGAATTCAAATCGGCGATGTTTCCGGCAGTGGATTAAGCACTGGGGAACCGCACGAAATCGAAAGAAGCGCTTGCTCGGTCATTAATCAGTCTTCAGAGGGCATACCTAAGATCGTAGACGTTAAAGACAAAGGTGTATCCGTCAAATTTGAAAACTGTCAAAATATTGTTTTACATGTTCATGAAAAATAGTTCTAATATTATTTGGTATTTAACGTAGTATGCTTTCGTAACTAACGTATTAAATTATGGTAACTAATGTATTATGAGTAACTAAGGTAGGTTTTAGTACGTTTATGATGTTAATAATTATTAATAAAGATATCATATAAAAATGACTTAATCTTCAATGATACGATGAACTATATAAATTTTGATTCCGAGATTGGACACTGACTTTAGTTACTTAGGTAATATACCAGATTTAGTCCAAATTATTAAACCCATTTCTTAATTATCCTACCACGATGTCAGATTCATCCAAGGCTAGAATTCTCCGAAAGAAAGGAATTATAAAGAAGAAAAGCCTCATCTAGTGGTGTCGATGGTACAATTTATATTACAACGTAAAGGAAATATAATATTTATTATAATTTCTAGTAGTATAGGACCATAATCTAGTATAAAACCGTTTACAATTATTATTATAGGTTATAGTTAATATAGTGGCGGGTATTATTTTTGGCAATATAAATTAATATATTATTTTGTAATCTTCATAATAGTTTTTATTAAAATTTATGAAAGTTTTTATTAAATATTATTATATTTTCCAATAAGAAATAAAAGTTTTTTATTTGCTTTTACTAGATTTTATTGAAAAAAATATAAACTATTCGTATAGATATTATTAATTAATTTTTATATGGTAATATGTATTATCTGTTATTAAGTGGATTTATTATAATTTATTGTTAAGATGTACTATTTCAATATTATACAGGGAAAGTCGACGCTAGAGTAAAGCAAATTTTTCTTTTTATTTTAAAAACCAAATAAAAATGTTCAATATAAAAGGTATAGAGATCGTTAAGATGCATATTTTAAAATTATATTGGAGCAAACAAAAATATTGCCCACAAAAACGTGGCAAATATAACCTTTTTTTAAATATATTGTTACTGCATTTCGTAATTGTAATAAAAATTCAACATTTATTTTTTAATTGGGACACTACAGATCTAAATTTAATTGTTTTTGTGATATGGACATTTCAAAAATTACATTAATTCCTCTGTGATAGGCTGCAGGGTCTAAATGGTGTATCTAAGAAAAAATATAAGTTTTACATTTTTTCTATCTTCGTGTTTTTTTTTCTACCTAAAAATACCAACTTTTTTAAACGAAAGTTGGTATTTTTTGGTGGACAATAATAAAACTAAGGTAGTGATGTAAAACCCATTTGGACACTGAAGACTGTTAAAATGGGATTAACATAATTTTTTAAATGTACATCTTAAAAACAATTGAATTTAGATATGTATAGTGCTATATAAACTATATATAATTTAATTAGCTCTATTATTTATTATTATTAATATTAAATTAAGTAATAATTATTAAAAATTGTTGGAAATTACCACCTTTACTTAATAGGCATGCTTCCGCTCGTCTAATTTAATTTAATTATTTTAATTAAGAACGGTGTGCCTGAGGAGAAAAACGCAAGAAACCATTTTTATGCAGAATTGACCAGGCTAATCACAAATAATATCTACATGAAAAAATATCAGTGTGTTTTTCTAAAAAATATATAATCGCTACTTCATTAAAAATTATTCTATTGGCGATAACGCTGAAACGAACCGTGATATCGAGCTACGGTTTTAATATTTTTTCTAGCAAATTTATCTACTTTTTGATTATGGTATCATATTTATACCGTATGATTTATTTTTTCGGAGTAAAATCAAAAAATGTGTTATTATTACAAATAGCACCCTCTAGTATTTTTTTTGAGAACTATCATGGACAACTAAATACGATTTGCGAAAGTGCATACATTTCTCTTCCAAACAGTCTTTAGTTTGCTAAAATCGGATAAGTCGTTTATAAGTTACAGCGATTTAACTAATTACACTTTCAACAGCTTCCCCCCCTCCTATTAAAGTCGGTACGCCAATGAGCAGACCAAAATGATGCATATTTGTCCAAGCTTTTTAATGGTGTTATCAAAAATACACCTTAATGTGGAATTTTTGGAGATATGTAAAATTTTAAAATTTACTTTTCAATTACGCCCTCTTGCGGCAAAATGCGGAACTTAAAAATTATTTCCAGGATTTTCTCATGGCCACTTTAGTTATCATTTTTTTTCCTGAATTTCTATGCCCAGTAGTTTCCGAGATATGGCCGCTCGTCACCCTTAATGAATCACCCGGTATATTATAATAATAGTGTGATCATTAATGATCATAATAAATGGTAAATTATTATATTTTTTAAAATGTGCTACCTTTAACACGCTGTATAGAGAAATAGCTATATTTTTTAAAGAGAGTTAATTTTGGCCACTGTTATTAAAACAGGCTTTTTTACGGCATCTGAATGATTCCTCTAAGTTACATACCACAAAAGTAATAATACATTAAATTGATATCAAAATTTCGAATATTCCATTCAAGTAATCAGTAGTTAAGTTTATACCTAATTATCATATCATTGTTAAGCCTTCGGTAAAAAAATCGTTATCTTGTTGAGCTAATATCTCACTCATGTTCAAGTTGATTAAGATATTAGAGCTCTTAAATATGATTAAAAAAAAATGTATTACCAAAATAGTTATGTTTGTATCTAGTGCGCGAAATGCTACATTGGTGATCGAGAACTGATTTTTTAAATACAGTCAAGATCACCAAATTATTTCGCGCACGAGTTGCAAACAACATTTTTTCTACAAACGTCAAAATATGTATATTTTTTGTTAAAATTGTTCTAAAATAAGTAATATGTTTAGTTTAATATGAAAAAATGGTGTAAAACTGGCTTAAAATATTCTTCCAAATCAAGTAATGACTGTAACTACGAAAATAAAATGGTAGTTGTTGACAACAATAATTATATTAAAGTGACTTTTTGCTCGCGTCAGTTTTCCACATCAGTTTTCCAGTGTCTGATATTTAAAACTGTAAAATAATGGAAATATTGAGCGACGATGAACTAAGTAGTACCCCACCTAATTTGATAGATGCAGTCAATTTCGTAATTTTAAATCTTTTACCGGATAAATCGAAACGTCAGTATGAAAATGCATATCGGCAATTTAAAGAGTGGTGTGAAGCAAATAAAGCAAAAAAAATATCCGAAAATGTGTTGATGGCATATTTTGCAGAAAAGTCTAAGAAGGTTAAGTCTTTCACGTAATGGGCAATATATTCTATGTTGAAATCAACACTTAATGTTAAAGAATATGTGAATTTAAGAAATTTACCAAGTTGGTTCCATATTTGAAAAAATTGTCAGTGGGAAACCATCCTAAGAAATTTTTGCTTGAATCAGGACTATAAAGTTTAAAATACAAAAATCTCATATAGTTTACATGCAGTGCGCGAAATGTGTATTTCGCACACTATTTTGCGCACGGTATCATGGTAACTTAGGAAAATGAAAAAAAGGGTCACTTCGCATATTGTTATCAATGCGCGAACCTTGTCATTTTTTGACGTTTGTAGAAAAAATATATTTAAGGAATATAAACTGGAATAAAAAAAAAACACGAAATCATTTAGGTCGTAACGTGATAGGTAGGTGAAAAAGCTTTTAGTTGAAAGTATAGAGTATATGAATAGAGTAACAAAAACATAAAAAACTAAAGAACCAACGAAACTAAGTTAACTAAATGTTAATAGGTATGGTATTTCTCTGTTACTTACTTGCATTCTTACCCATAGCTTTAAAATCCGTGTGGAACCCGTCGACGGTTATCCTAGCATCCCTACCACTTCTCCTGAAAGTGACTTCGTGCCAGGATCCGTCATCTATACGTCTCCTGGAACCTCTTTGTTTTGATGGGCCGGTACCAAGGTCTACATGAACGTAGATATGGCCATTGTATATTTCGACTGAAAAGAGGTCGGTCTAAAAAAAAATTAAAAAATTTAGGGAAACATAATTTTAAAAGATATAAATAATACGAAGGGGTCTACCGCAATATATGTGTTAGTGGTACTAAAATATTACAATGTAAGGTATTTGATATTGGGGTTTGGCTTAAACAAATAAGTATTATAAGTTGATGTGGTTAAATAAGCAGTGGAACCACAGACAATCGTAATCGACAGTTTGTCGACAATTTCCCCTTACGTCTCTCTTCGCCTCACCATGACTCAAGGTTAATCTACAAAATCGCTACCACCGACAATCGTTTTACGGAAATATATCGATTTAATCGAATCGCCACAAAGCGACTGACAAGTGAATCCCGGTAAAGCTTGTCGATGAGTAATCTAACCTCAATATTAGTTTTGTTTGGGTTTGTTTATGTTGTTTTTTTCGGCAAAACTTTTTTAAAATTATTTGCCATTCTTTCACACACGGTAAGTTGAAATATTGGTATGATGAATACATCTCTGACCCAAATTATTTGTTATGATGGAAGAAATTTCTTTAATGCAGTTTGACATCGAATGTTGGTTTTGTACTGAAATATCTACGCTTTGCCCCATGAGCCTCTGGTAACTGCAAGTAGCGAAAAATTGCAGTACCGCAAATATTCTTGTCCGTGGGGACAATGCACCTCTTCGCGGAATATTCCTCATGTGGGGCAATAGCATATCCACTAGCATTTGTGCCGGTGGCTTAGTCAGTCGGTATCTTCGTCTAAATTCCACGTCGTCCACAGTAAAAGGATTAAATGAGTCCCACATTCGCATCCTCTGCAAATTCAAACGTCGTAGACGTAACCTACGTCTCTCGCGGTCCATTAAAATATTTACTGGTAACATTTTGATTAATAAACTATAATAACTCACAAAAAAATAAACGATTGAAACTCTCCAAATATTTAAAAACGACCATAAACGCGCGAAAAGAAACAAAAATATAACCTATTTTATTCTTCTTTTTTTCTGTAAATTATTGGCCTTTAATCATAACCTAGGAAACATAGGGAATGTTTTTAGAATAGATTATAAATCTTTATCGACAGAGCGGAAACACCTGAATAGATGACGATTTCGGTAAAGCAATTGACTGTGGTACGAATTTTCGATCGCTTCGACAAAAGAGTCGTCGACTTCTCCTTGTCGATCCGACTTGAAGGCGATTGTTCGTGGTTCCGCTAAAGGGTTCCCTATGACCACCTATGAAAATGAGAAAAAAAGCACGGTTAATTTGGCTAGAAAGCGCCGTATATAACACGCGAAGAAAGGCGAAGAAAAAAAAAAAACATTTCAACACTAGTGTTGAAATATCAAAGCATAATATTTAATTTAACATATGGTGCCAATTTGACAGACAACCTCTATTTATTAAAAAGAACAAATAATAGAAAGCAGTAATTGTAAATTGTTTAACTTATTTATCATGTATTTGTCGAGTGATTCAGAATTAAAGTGTGAAAATACGACATCTGAAATTATAAAAAATGTTAATAATATATTGGAAAATCTATTACCAGAAAAAACAAATCGCTTTAAAGATAGTGTCATGTATTAAACAACAAATCCTTATTGGTACCGATAGCATAGATAATAGAGCTCTAGCCTACAGAAAGTAAGCTCACAGGTTCATGTTTAATGCATCTTTCCTTGATTAAATTTAAAATTTTTCTTTCTGATTAATCTAGAAGTCAGAGTTCTTCCTGGGAAATATAAAATATCAAAAAATGAAAAAGTTATACTACAAATAAAGGAAAAGCCTATTGACAAACTATGAAACCAGATATTAAGTGGAACATAATTCTAAGTATGCTAATAAGTGTTAATATATTTCTTTTCAACACTAGTGTTGAATTATTTTTTTCACAAATCAAAGGCTTTTTTAATAATTCTTTGTGCTCGTAGGAAAAATAGTGTGATAGTGATTATTCTAAAACTCGGAGATTTGCCGCACTCTGCTGACGCCTCGTGCTAAATATCTCCTTGTTTAAAAAGTACCACTTTCATAACTTGTTATGTAATATACTGTTAATGAATAAATTAATGAACCCTGATAGGGTTTTTAAAAAAAAAGTTCTATTCGTCACGTTTTTTTAGGCCACCCTTTATACTCCAATATAATTTTAAATTGCTCACCTCAATAGAACTTTTGAATTTCGAATTTTTATCTAATTCTTAGGATAAAGAAGAAAATTAACTTTACTCTATCGTTGACTCACGCTGCACATATACAGAATTTCCCAGATAACGATGCACTCTACAGGGATCTCGTAAACCATAATAAGATACAGAAATGGTTAAATTAAAAAAGGTTGCAAATTTAAAAAACTTCGAATCCTTTCGAAGGTATTTGGGCAAACCTGAAGTTTCGCGATTGTGTTTTAATTTACATTTGAAGAGATATATATTAAAATAAAGTTCACATTCTTATTACTACCTTTTCTCCTCTACAAGTTTGTGTAATTAGATTTTTTTTTTCGACATTTCGTTTTTTTCAAAACCATCGTCAACCTTGCTTTTTTAAATAGTCATAAAACTCTATTTTTAAGTTGCTCTTCTTCTTTATAATTCATCGTATCACACCTAGTATTAATAACATGCTTCGGACTTAAAACCCGATCATCAATAAGAATAAATAGTGCAAATTCATCTTGTATCTATAAACTTTCTTTTGTTTTCAAAACCAACTAAAATAATTTGACTCTGGACGTCGACAACAAATCATATTTAATTTTTATTTTCTTGAATAATGTTCCATAAGGTTTATTTAAAAAACACAGAAACTAGAATTCTGCCTTTTGGTGTGTATATTAATTATAAATCAGGCAATTTGTATAGTTAATAAAGTAGCTGTAATCCAGAGTATATTTTATACAGAAATCAATGCGCAATGTTGATTTCGTCATATTTAAATCAGCCATGTATTAATTACTCTTGTGTATTAAGGATCATCAAACTTCTCTATCAGTATAAAAGCCAAAATTGCTCTTTATAATCTTCGGTATAAAATTTTAAAATCTATATATTAAAAGCTTTCACTAAATTGCATAGGTTTTTCAGAAAGTAAAAATCGTTTTTAAAATTTTATTTTTATGTTTATGGGATAAGAAAGCCGCTGGAAGCACGGTAGCATAGTATCAAATTTCTATTTGCCCACATTTTTACTTTCAGAACCAATTTTCATAAATAAACACCACTTTTAAGGAAATTAAGTATCTAAAGCCAGGAGAACAAAAGCAATAAAAACTTATACCTACTCTAGAAATGTTGGCAGGGATCATTTATAGAAGAAAAATCAGTGGCGTAACAAGTATTTTTCAATTATTTTTAATGTTTAAAATATTACACCTTTAAAATAGGATTTCGTATACGCGTACGCTAACCTCTCAATATTTTTTACAGAAACAGAAAATCATATCATTGTAAAAAAATCGCTGGGAAAGTGCTTTAGAGAACGTTTCCTTATCACAGGAAAATTCATGGAAATTTTCCCAGCATGCTGGAAAATTTTAAAAAATTGGAAATGTTTTTCAAAACACCGCCTATATCTATCCCGGGTGGTGCATTGTGGTTGCAAACATAGCGAATCTCATGCAAGTTTTAGACTGTCCAAAAATTTGCTCCCCTGTTGACTTTAGAGCGGGGTTGTAGAGATACTTTTTTAGAGCCTCTATGGTAAGTGCACATGCGGAGTTTGAACAATTTTGGACAACCCCATCTTAACGTATCTTGCTTCCTGCTACTTATATTGATTGCGGTTGGTTTTAAATTGGAATTCAACAGGTAATGCTGCGGACACCAGCATTGATTAGAGTTGTCATCCTGTGATTTGTTAACCCCGCTCTTAAGTCAACTGGGGAGCAAATATTTGGACAGTCTAAAACTTTCATGGGATTTCCTATTTTTCCAACCACGATACATCATCCTGTTCATCAACTTAAACATTTTAATGCGAGTCTCTTCACAGTTTCCTCAATTTCCCTGAATTTACGAAATTTTCCCATAAGTTTCCGGAATATGGGAACGTTTTTGTGGAGTACGTGTACGAAAATACTGCAAGCTACAGCGATTACCATACAAGTGATACCGATACAAACTAATAACTGTACATTTGTCATCCTTGACCTTATATTTTTACTAATCTCTATAGCCAATTAATTTTCAGTATTTGTTCCTTCATTTTTTAAATTATTTTTGTGATTTAACTTTTTTTAAATGATTTTTAGGTTAATATTTAAAATAATTACCAAGAAAGAAAGTTAACTGTCTGCTAATTTTTTTTGGGGTGTGTATTAAGTATACATTTTAATTGTAAATTTTTTTGTTTCGGCACCTAGTAAATAAAAATATTCTTTAGATCCCCCTGTTTACATTTGGTTTAACTTGGTACAACTGCTACTTGCTACGCCACTGAACGTAACAACTTTTAAACTAAAGGGGGCGCAAAAAGGTATAAGGCCAGACTGATAAAAACATTAAGAAAGCAAAAACGGCGTTAAATATAGTCGCCTTTACATAGAGAGTGTTCTGCTTAAAAAAAAACTGTTCCGAGTACATACACACTTGCTGAGAATGTATGACTAAAAAGTTTTACATATTGCGCTTGTATTAAAGTAGGTGATAACCTGTAAATCGTCCCGTAGTTTTAAAAAAATTATATATAATGAAGTTTTGTACTGTTGTTTTGTATATTTGCTTAAAATTAATTTATAAGCGGGGTACTTCAACTAATCTCGCCAAAAACATATAACCATATTATTTAGAACTTTTTCGGAATATTTAGAATAGTAGATTCTGTAACGAGGTTCCAATGAAAATTTGATCCGAGTGGAAGATTCCGAACGTGAGCGTAGCGTGCGTGAGGAACCACGAGTGTCGAATTTTCATTCTAACCGAGTAGCAGACTATATTTTCTCCACGACCAAAAATACTATTCGCAATATTTGTAATTTCAGGTGGAGTATTATCCAGTTCCATATCTGATTCATCCGATTTTTCATTCATATTTTGACTTGCACTAAAATTTGTCTGCTGACATTGACAGTTTCAAAATTCATGGCAACCTATGTCGTTTAGATCAATTACAGAATTCCGTATCTTGTTATGAAATGAAAAGCAAAACGCATAAGAAGCAAATGTTTCAGAATAAATATTCCAACTCGCGAGAATTTTTACATTCTATTATCAAAAATTATTTTGGAATTATTGCATTCATTAATGGTCGTGAAGAAATAATTTTAAGACGCATTCTCGCATTACTCCGGTACTGCCAAAATAGATTTCGTCATTAGGAAATATTCTGTTTTTAAATGGGGGGGAGGGGTTGCATTTGGGGGATGGACTCAACGACTTGCCCGAAATTACAAGGTAGGAAACACAAAATCATTTTTTTTTCTTTATAGAGTGACCGCCAGAATTCTAGCCTATGGAAAACTTTTTTAATATTGATTTCAATTCTTGATAAATATTTCTGCTTATCCTTGAACTAAAAAAGTGCTTATTAAAACTGTGTACTCAAATTTTTCATTTAAGATTACAATTTTTATTTGTAAAAGTTGCTAAGAATTAAAAGTTATGTTCAAAAACTAAGTCACGCCCTTCTTTTCAAAAAACGAAAAAATACCTAATTCTTCATCTATATAGAGACTAGATTGAAGACATTAAAGGATTTTTAAAACTTCTTTATAGTGCTCACTTTTAGAATATTGGTCAAATTATAAATTTCTCGTTATTTCTAATTTAATTCATTCAAAAAAAATATGCCAAAATTCGTTTATATTTAGAGTGATTTCGTTTAAACCAAAATTAATATTAGACAGTATACAGGGTGTCCCGTAACTTATGGGATGTAGAGTAACTGGAGATACTAGACATCAAACTAAGCCGATTATGTCATATAAGTTTTTTCGAATTTTAACTTTTGTTTTTTTTTTGTTAATTTAATTATCTACTATGTTTTTTTATGCTTTGGAATGTTTAAAGGGAAATATCTCGAAAACCGTTAAAGATATTAAGATCAATCAAGTATACATTTTTGACTTAGAAAATGCCCTTTTCAAGAAACTTGAATTCAAAAATACCTAATATCACAGGTGAGAAAAAAAAATCGTAGATTTATGAAGCCCAGTGAATGCAACTAGCGCCCTCTAGTTTTAAAAACTTCTACAAATTCTTATTTTTTGCTCATAAAAACATAATATTGCCAACTTTCAATTCGATTCATTAAACCGTTTTAAAATTATGGCTTATTTTCGAGAATAAACTTTTACTTTCAACATCCTGTATCTCTAGAACGAGTAACAATCCGAAAAAAACTTATATGACTTAATCGGCTTAGTTTGATGTCTAGTATCTCCAGTTACTCTACGGCCCATAAGTTACAGGACACCCCGTTTTAGAATAATTATTTCAAAAATGTCTTGTCTTCCAATTAACAAAATTTAGTTAAGTAAAACAATGTACCTACTATTTATAAGACAAAATATTAATATTATTTTTTTGCGTTTTTTAAATAGAAAGACATAAATTTGAATTCGTACATAACTTTTAATCTTAAACAACGTTTACAAATAAAAATTGTAACCAAAACGAAAAATTAGGGTACTTTACTCCTGAGCAACTTTTAAAATAGTGAAACTCCCTCGTACGCACTGCAGTTTTTTTTTAAATTTTAACGAGTGTTTTTTTAGTTTAGGAGAATGCAGAAGCTTTTATCAGGAAACAATTTTCTGTGAAATCAATAATTAAACAGTTTTTCATATGGAGCCATAATTCTGCTGATCGCAGTATATTAAATTTTGGAATTAACCTTTACAAAGACAGAGTTTATTCAGGTTTATTAAATTTTTACCAGTCTGTTCTATCTAATTAAATTGCTAAATACATACAAGATTAAGGTAAATGCCTGCGACCCTGCAACATTTACCATTGATAATTCTGTACTGTAAAAAATAAATAAATGAAATCAAAAGTAACCAATTAAAACGATATACATTTAAGAGAAACAAGAATATTTTCAATACATCTCTTTCTATTGGTTAAAATATTCTGGTAGCCAGAAATATAATAAATTTTAATAGTTTCGACCTTAACTTGATGAAAATCCATAGTAAAATTATGAAAGAAAACAACACTGTTTTTTGATTTTCACTTATATTTGTCAACATGACACGTGTTTCACCGTCACAGCGGCTTCTTCAGAAGAAGACATCTGAAGAAGCCGCTGTGACGGTGAAACACGTGTCATGTTGACAAATATAAGTGAAAATCAAAAAACAGTGTTGTTTTCTTTCATAAAGAAATATAATAATTATTAAATATTAGGCTTGTAATATTGTTCATGTAAATCAATTATGTTAAAATTAAATTATTGTTCAAGACCACCTCCTAACTATTCCATCAAGTTGGCTTAATTACCATGTTGATGTAATAGCCACTACCTTAATATAACGTTAAATGCTTAAATAAGTCCCCGCGGTTTTAATTGCTTTTTATATTATTCTCTAAAATTTTATTTCTGGACATTTTCTCGTAGAACAAGTGGTTTACGAGTTATACTGCGGCAATATGTACCAAAACCCGTTATTGTGAAATGTTGAACAAACATTAAAATGTCAAATAACAATCTAACTCGGCATTTTATACATACTTATGGTTAACAGTAAAATAATTTACAACATTGCAACAACTATGACCAATGAAAAAGTTACTAAAATATCATAAAAAGACTTATTTTAAAGTTATCGATCTACTGTTTTTTTATGACAAAACTGTACCCAACCATCTTTGTAATTAAGATATTTAACTTTTTTCGTTATAACATCAATAATAAAATTCACAGACTTGACAGCTATCGTCTAAATCGTGCCAACATACTTAAATATTCAGGCGAAAATCTTAAACTGGTCCAAAAATAAATGTCTTACGCGATTAATGAAAAAACAATTTTATTGCACCAGTAGTGATACTTGTTTTATTATAAGACCAAACCCTCCAACTCAATGATTTGATGATGGATCACTGATAAAAAATTAAAATTAATTTAAAAATTATAGAAAATGATTAGCAATAACTATATCACAAAAAATATATATAACTTCTCTGGCTTCAAATTATAAATGATTTATTCAGAAACATTTAACCAAAAAATAACTTTTTTAATTATCAATTTCATAGCAAAACACTGCAAACCATTCACCACCTTTGGCTCGTTCGATGACAATGTTTGCCAACCAGGTGTGAATCATAGTATCCCGTTAGTATATCTACTATGTAAATTAACAAAACATCCTAAATTTATTTGCACCCTCTCGATCATCCAGTGCTGATAAGGGAATGACAGTAATTCTGGAGATGCAATTAGTATTTTCTATAAAATAACATAAAAAGGGACTTTTTCTTTGTTAAAAAATAATAAGATGTGTTTGAATCGCATAAATTAATATTTTTTTGTTCGTCAGATTTTAAATGCATGAGAATTCTCATTTAATTATAAATATACCACATAATCCTTTATTATCTGTCACATATAGGTTCGTTTTTAAGTTTTGGCCAAAGGATGTAAAATATGTACCCCAATGCTATTTGAATGTTAAGAAATATTATAAAACAACATTCATTGAATCACTAATTTATAAAATATGTATGATACCCAGTACAGGCACCCTTACGTAACACAACTTTAATGATAAGTTACGCAACACTATTTTATTAATGGTATAAAGAAAATAAATTAATAAGAACATAAATTTATTAAAGTAAGATACTCGTGAAAAAACCCTAATACTGCTCTTAGAAATAAATGTGCCTCATTTAGCATTTGAATAATTTTAAGAAACTGACGAATTACTTCCCCATCAGATTTGACAATTATACGCTATAAGCTTTGTTCCTACAGCAATTTCAGACTAGTTAACGTACTTTCTATAAGTAAGCTATCTCATTGGTGCTTAGCAGTTTGAGATTATTTTGAGGAATTAATACTTTTGGTCAATATTAGTCAATTTTTGACTAATTTGGTCGAGAGATTATAGTTCATAGAGACGCGTAGCCTAGCGGAGAGTCGAGATAAACTATAATCTCGAGACCGCAATGAAATTTTCCGTCGAATATTGTATACTATTTTATTTTCAGCCATGACATTATTATTTAAGTAAAAATTGAATATTTTTGCATGATAGACTTTTTTAAAATAATAAATTTTGTCGCACCGGTTATTACCTTTCATTTCCATTATTAGTCATTGTCACCAGTTGACAGCAGTTGTCGCTTAACATTTTTTGAAAGTAAGCGTTTTTTAAGAAAAAGAATACAGATTAAAGATGTTCTCCGATAGTGACGACGAGTTAATTAGCTGTACTCCACCTGATTTGAAAGAAGCAGTGGATAAAATTGAAGAAAGTCTGCTACCTACAAGAGGGTTTGAAAATTTCTGTAATAAATAACAAAGCCAACTTAACAATTAACGTGTATAAATAAAAATATGAATAAATAAAGAATCGGATCGTTGCTGTGTTCTTATTTTACCCCGTTATTATAAGACCTACTCAAAAATACTGGGCAAGAAAATGAGGATTAAAATGTATTAGGATGAAAAAGCATTTTTTGTCCTAGGATGGAAAATGTGGATCGGAAGTAAGAAGATAGAAATGTGACATTTTTAAATTTCAAAAAGCCAGGAATGTCAATATTACATACATGGCTGAAAATAAAGAATATTATTCGTTTAATAATAAACTTCCAATCCTGGTATTTACGTCAAATAATACTAACATAACACACTAAAATTAACTAGCATGTCATTTATGTCACGTGATTGGGCCACGATCTCGCAGGTTCTGTCAAAATTATCAAAAAGTTTATATTATTTATTTATCGCTTATAGCAGCTTCTTTAAATAATTCAATTAACGTAGAAAGTCCTAGTAAGCCAGAAACGTTAAAACGGCAGAAACAAATAATAAAAATAAAAAAAATAACCATGTTAAACAGCAATAACCTGCCTTGTTGTATTTAGTATAAAATTAGACATAATTTACGACATTTTAGACGTTTTAATTTAACACTTACCCGCGGTGGCGTTCCGGAATTAAAAAGTATAAGCCCGTTAGCTTCGTTAGTACGGAATTTAAATGAAATATTTCCAGACTTCTTGGCGTTCCAGGTCGGCAATATCTGAAATAAAAATAAAAACTTGTAAAAGTTGTTTAGCCTGGGAGAAAACCTGTAATGGGATTAGTGTTCGAGAGGCGGAAAAGCTACTTTAAAATAAGGAAGAAACATTTTTGTTATTCATCATTTGGCTCTGTTTCTAAAAGATAAAATGGACACGAGATGCATTTTACCTTCGTAATGATTTGGTAATTTTTAAAATAAAAGAACACAATAAATTTATCAAGTTTAAAATTTATCCAATCAGCCAAACTTCGTTAATTTTATGTACCATTACTAATTTAATTACTATTATTTTTAAAATATCCCTCGTAACATAGGCACTCTTAAATAAGCAGTATATTTTTAAACGTAATCATATATTTATTCTTAATAGTAGTTTGTGCAACAAGAGTGGATATGATGTCCATATCGCACGAGGAACTAAATTGAGGACGACGCCGTAGGCGGAGTGTTTAAACTTCCGAGCGCAATATGGACAATCCACTCGAGTTGTACAGTATATTTTTTCTACGACTTAACTTCCGAACTTCGTGCTAAGAATTTCAAAAAGTTATTTAAATTTGGCATCTTAACTTGTCTTTTAAGTTGGCCATGAACTTGTGAGAACGATAATAAGAAACAATTGAACAAAAATTCATTTTGATGGCAAATTGGCAAACCCATTGTCCAAATTACACTGTAACATATTTATCGATTTTGGTAAATTCTTATATTTATACAAACTCACTTTTGAATATATCTATCTTTCTCACATTCGGCTTTTTCCAGAATAATAGACAAAAAGCGATATATGTATTTATAAACACGAACAATTTATTTTCTCAACCGTAGGCCGATTGTTTTACTGAATTGCACAGAAGAAAAATAGTTAGTCGGGTTTATTTCTGCTTGCTTAAGAATTATAACTTCGAAAGTACAACAAAATAGCTGTAGAATTCGTTTTGAACAGTTAATGGATTTTGTGCATTAATATGAATTTTTAACGTTCGTTATGGGCAACACTGTTAACGTGAAAAAAGAAGTTGCAATAGTGTAAGTAGAAATAACATAACCTTAAAAATTTTATTAAAAAATATTTTTTTTCTAGAAATATTATAATTTTGTCTGTTTTATCGGATTATCTTTATGTTCCACCATTTAAGGAAGAATTACCAGTTAATTTTTTATGTTTGCTGCGTATAATAACTGTTTTAAGATCCCTGTTCAAAATATATCGGAAAATATCCCCATGCACAAATATTTATAATAATATAGATTATTTATATAGAAAAAAATAACCAAGGTTAGTAAGAAAATGTTTATTTGGTAGGTATATAGTACATTTTATGCAAAGCTTGTAGTAATTGTCTAGAAATGAGTGGATATAGAGATATTTTTGAAATAAGAAAGTGGGTCTGTGTGCAAATCTTTAGTTCGGTTAGAAATTAACAATAATTTGGTGAAATATATTTATTATTTATTATACCTTCAATTTTTGCACCATTTCGTGTACTTTTTAGGAAAATATTGTGTATACATAGACTCTGGAATAAATGTTTTGATTTAAATTTAAAAAGAACAAATTTCATCTGACAGATTTGGATATTTTTGAAGCATATTGTTAACCTAACTTCTCTCAACTGTCAAAAGAACGAATTTACAACATGTAAATTTGGCTTCTCTGTAATTGACTACTGTGATTGGTCAGTTTCATAACCTAACTAGGATGGATATGAAATTTTGCCGCACAGTTAACTGGAATAGCCTACTTTACTCGCCACTAAAGTGTAAAGGAAACAGTAAATTTCCATGTGGGAGTAGAAAAAAATATCTTGAAAGCATATTTTCGCTGTAGTGAGAATTGCTTTTAGGTTATGGCTTTCTGATGAGTCCTAACAAGGACGAAACCACCTCTCATTGTCTACCTGTGCCCCAAGGAACCCATTACCTTTGGAGTCCCTTTATACTTAATTGCAAAAGATAGACGCCCTACTTTGTTCGCTTGCCGTTAAAAACTTTCTTTATAGTTTTACTTATACTAAACTCTACTACTTTATTTAAAATAAATGTTCGTCCACAACCTAATATAAATATTAGACAAACTCTTAAGGACAGAAATAATGGGAATAGGCCCTTGATCAGTTGAATGACCCTGTGTCGGTTTGAAGGTTGGAGACAATGATGTTTCTTGAAGGATAGAAGAGTTTTGGACTTATATTGCCTTTATTGGCTTTACATCACAACAGTGGCGGCTCGTCAGGTGAAGTAGGTGAAGGGGCTCTTCACCAAAAAAAAATAAAACCAGGAGGAAAGTTTTTCGACAATATTAAATATTGTACCAATACAGCTACCATTTTAGCCCTTAAAAAAAAATTATGTTCGAATTAATAATATTGATTTAATCCGAATATAGCCATGTCTAATAGGGCCACGGTTAACTCCGAGGGACAATAAATATAAACACACGTGCATTTTGGCACGCCCCAGCCGGCCGTGTCCGTTAGCTCAAAGCAAGTGAATACCCAACATGGCTTTGATATTCACCGTTGCTATGGTTATGTGACGTCAGTCAGTGTCAGTCACGCAAACAGCATGTAACAATTTGCATTATGATGAAGGGCAATTTAAAAATACATCAATCGTATGCACCATTGTTTTAGCATTGGTTCGCCTAACCTTAGGGTATTTTTTTTTGAGGCTTCACGAAATTTAAGGTTATAGATATCGTTTTTACGTGATTTACTGCGTGATTAAAAAGTTTTGTTTTTATTTTTTAGTTAATTCAGTAGTGTACGTACGTACGTAATTAGTTGTGTGTTTTAAAAAAGAACCCAATTAATGACATAGTTTGTAATTTGTTGAAAACTCCATTCAATCGTTGGATAGAAGAGGATAAGAGAGGCGTTTTGTTACACGGGTTTTTAGTTAATGTTTGTTTAAGTATCAGCATTAAACCTAGCTCTTCTCCATTTTTTAAGACCGCAAACCGCCACTGCATCACAACGTTTCAACTGGTAAGTATCTCCAGTCGTCTTCAGGTGAATACTAAATAAGTAAAGTAACTACAGCTCTATATATACTAGCTAGATGCACTGAAGCATAACTGGAATGGATGCAGTCATGCTTTCAGTTCATGTGCGGTATCTTAAGTTTACATCTACTTAACAAAGGTTCCATATTATAAGAAATATCTTGTATATTATAATATCAGGTTTAGGAGGCATAATGCCAAATAAAAGCAGCAAAAACTATTAGACGTATTAACAACTCAATTACCTTCTTTGGGAAAGGGTAATTAAAGATTTATACAGAAAGCATTTAAGAAAAAATACATTCAATAAAAATTAAGTTAAAAAAACTTTTGCAGGTATATGTTTGATTCAGTTTAGAATTTAAAGATAAAGTTAGAAATATTATTTTACTTTATTTGTTTCTAAACAAACTGTATGGAACTGTAAGAAAAAAGATATATAAAAATATACTAACACTGTTTTAAAATGCGAATTATTTATAATAATTGTTTGCATCTTTTATCTTATGCATTCTGCGCACTAGCATCATTTGTTATAAGCAACTAAATAGTTTAGTCACCCAAAAAGTTGCCCGTTATCTCCGGCAGCGCGTAACTAGAGAATAGTTTCTTATAAAGGTCAATTCAACCATGGATTTTGTAAAAATTGCATGTGTTTGTGCTCTCAGTTCAGCTAGAAAAAGAAAGCAAAAAAAGTTATTTTGAGTTCATCCGATACTAAGCCAAAGACTAGTTAGGAAATTTCACACACCTCAATCCATAATTTATTTTTTAAATCTTATCAGAGTATTCTTTTAGTTTGATATTATAAGGTGCTGGGCATTTTTCCACCTCTATAATAAAAAATTCAGTATCTACCGATATGATTTTTTTTAAAACTTGTGTTTGCCATGTAAAACAGGATTGCACATAAAACATAACAGTCAACAATGCAACTAAATAATTGCCGGTGGGCGACGACAGGTTTAAACAAGCGAGGCAGATAGTCACCGGCAACAGTTTCATCGCCGTCAAAATAGGACGTGTTATAATTTTCTAATTGCTTCGATTTAAAAATCGCCCGTGCGCGAGATTACATTTAGTTATGTGTTATGTCCATTTATGTGATTAAACAGTTGCTTCGGAAAAGTTGCTAGTGCGCGGGAGGTCTTATACATGCAGGCGACCTTGTTGATCACAACCTTTGAATTTCAATATTTAAAGAACGACGGATCAGTGCAAAAATGTGGCAACCGTTTTTGGAGACGAACTCCTAATGTTTGTCTCCATTTTCGATCGATTTCAGACACAAGATATTGTATTACTTTACGCAATAAAAAACGGCGCGCTCTGAAGTCACGTCGGTTCTTACGTAGGGAATGAATCATAGTGCGCCTATCTATTCGGCTTTCTTTAAATGTTGAAATTCAAAGTCAAAACCAAGCCATTAATTTGAAATGACGAGAGTAGCTTTCTTTCGATCTCAAACTGTGAACGTAATTCCAATAGCGACAATGTCGATTCGCTGCGACTAGATAACTTGAACGGAATGCCACCTGAGAGCTATTCTACCTAACCTAACCATAATGAGTTTCAATTGTAATTTAATGATTTAAAGTCTGACGAGAAAAACGTAGAAGACCGTTTTTATGTTGAATTGATCAGGCTTATCGAATCCGCCTCTCAAAATGTCAGTGGCGTATCACAGTGGTTATTATTATTGTCCATCGGAGTTAACCATGGCCCTATTAAGCATAGCTACATTCGGATTAAATTAATGTTATTAACTCGAACATAATTACTTTTTAAGGGCTTAAATGGTAGCTGTATTGGTACATTAAGATTTAATATTGTCGAAAAACTTTCCTCTGGGTTTTTTTTTTGGGGAGTCACCTACTTCACCTGACGAGCCGCCACTGGTGGACAAATGCTTATATGAACTTTTGTTCATAAAATGATCTGAACAATCACACTATGAATATGAGGGCATTCTGTATACTGTAACTTCCTTAAATTTTCAAATTCTTATTAGTACTTAAATAGTTTTTCTATTAGACACACCCTATATTATATCTATTGACGTCAATTCAAATACTAAAAATACATTTCTATAAGCATTATTTACTCAGAAACTTACTTATACCGATTGACTAAGTTAATTAGTTTTTGTTGTTAAAATTTTTTCTGGAGTTCAAATTCAAACTCTATTAAATTTTTAATTAAAATTTATTGTTGTAATCCTGTAATGCTAAGTTCATTAGTTTTGTGAAAACTACGCTATTGGACAGTTTAATCAATAAACTCGACTCGCTTCTCGAATTTTTTAAATTATTAAGATGTTCGGTAAAAATGTAGAACTTTTAATTCAAGTAATTTTGGCTGATTAAAACGTTTATTTATTTTTGTAGTTGTGTAAAAAATTAATTGAGCAGTGCAAAATAAAATAAAAATATAAACTTACAGACAAAAATTCTATTTGTTGCTATATTATTTTTAAATCTATGATTTCAATTGAAAGTTCATTATCATTTTATATCGTAGAAAACAAAAGGTTATATTTTTTTTTCAAAAATTTGTCCCTGTGGAGTTTGCTAGCAACCGTTACATATATTAGGTGATATTACATTATAACTCCATCTTTTATTAACATTCCTATTTTTAGTTTGCTTCATTATCTCTATTATTAGAGAAGATACGCCGTTGTTTCACTAAATATGTATTTATAAACTTTCTCTAGGCTTATTATTAACTGTTGTGCAATAGACTGTAGACCTCTTCTGATATGTTAAGCAATGTATCCAGTAGTAACGGCTCGTAGATATTGAGCATAGAAGGGCGCAAAACTAGGTACGCAAAATTTAGTGCCTGCGGATATTTTTAATAATTTTTGAAGAAATATCCAAAATGCACGATTTACAAATTCATATCGAAAACATTAGCTAGGAAAATTGACCACGTGGCGACAAGGAGGAGCCGCCACTGAATGGGCCAACAAATGTTGTTTATTAAATTTACAAATGTCAAATAAAATCCGCCATACTAATTTTTGTTCATGTTTTACTAAACTGCTGGACAATTGCTTTCGAGCAAGAAAAATTTCACCTAAATTTTAACAGTAAATATTTTCTGAACCAGATATGATATCGACCTACTTAGTTTTTTAGTTGATAGATTGATCCCTTGGGAAACAACTGTCAATGTTGGATTTTGTTTAACTGTCAGAAAATTTTATATACAGGGTGTTAAAGTAGACGATGATTTTTGCTCCAATTTTAATGGCGTGTAACCTACACAAGAATATTTTTAAATTTTATCACTCTACGTCAATTGAATCACTGGTTTATAGCAAAGAGAGTAATTTGTCAAATTTTTAATATCTGCTATATATTAAGAAATACCGATTTTTTTGGAAAACCGTGAGATCTAGCTACCAATAAGTTGAAATAAATTCAACTTATTGGTAGCTAGATCTCACTGTGCGTTGTATCGTGCAAACTTTGTGAGTGATTATTATACCTTATGAAAAGCTTGATTATGTTCAGTAATAATAATTGTACCTAAATGTTATGATATACAATTTTTTGACAGTTAAAGAAAATCCAACATTGCCAACTGTTTCAAAAGGGATGAATCTATCAACCATTTAAGACCGTAGGTCGATATCATATCTGGTTCAGAAAATATTAACTGTTACATTTAGGCGAAATTACACTTCAACTTAAGTGGTATAAAGTAAATGTGTGGAGTTGGTTGTACACTGTGTTCTGAAGAAAGGAAAAAACGTTGTATTTCAGTGTAACTGTTTATTTTCCTGACGCCAAGCGCTTTCGGCCTTATTTACTTAAGGCCATCATCAGGGTTAAACCCTGATGATGGATGATAATGGATGTATAATGGATAGGTAAGGCTAATTCAATAGGTTCAATTTTCGAAGGTCTACTGAATCTAATGATTACTACTAGTTTTTTAATTTAAAATTATCGATATTTTATTATTATCTCAGCTCTAGCAAAGAGAGTATCATGCCCATAAAGCACGACACAAACGAGTTAAACAGACTTACCAAATGCGATTCCCTGGTGGTAAACGTGATCGGATCGTGGGTTTCCCCTGTCGGGCACTTATAATCCAGCCGACCTGCAACTTGGATCAGGTGACTGCCTGACCTGCCCAATTCAAGGAGGTTTAGCCGAAGTGTATCCGCTACGAATTCCACCTGGAAGCAGAAGAAAATATAAAATTAATTTTAATTTAATATAATGTCGCGTATCAAAATGGTTGGCGACTGGAACGTGTAGTATGATTTGAAATTTCGTTTTAATCTAATTAATTTGTTGTGCGCTATTTATTTACTGAAACGCCAAAGATTTTTAATAAACTGCTGGACAATTGCTTTCGAGCAAGAAAAATTTCGCCTAAATTTAACAGTTAATATTTTCTGAACCAGATATGATATCGACCTACGGGTTTGAATCGTGGATAGATTCATCCCTTGAGAAACAATTGTCAATATTGGATTTTCTTTAACTGTCAGAAAATTTTATATACAGGGTGTTAAAGAACACGATGATTTTTGCTCCAATTTTAATGGCTTGTAACTTTCACAATAATATTTTTAAATTTTATTCTACGTCAATTGAATCACTGGTTCATAGCAAAGAAAGTAATTTGTCAAATTTTTGATATCTGCTATATTTTAAGAAATACCGATTTTTTTGGAAAACCGTGCTTTATTTCAACTTATTGGTGGCTAGATCTCACTGTGCGTTGTATCGTGCAAACTTTACGAGTGATTTTTATACCTTATGAAGAGCTTGCTTATGTTCAGTAACAATAGTAGTACCTAAATGTTATGATGTATAGTGGCGTACTTATAAACATCTATAATATGTCTATGGTGTATGAGTATAGTGTTATAAAGTTAGAAATTAATAAATACATTTTTTCCAAAAATTAAATTAAAAAAATTATCTTTGTTAAAATTTTGTAAACGCACTGTATAATATACCTGTCGTGCGATATGAAAACCTAAAAAATAAGAAAAAAATACCTAATCTAGGGGCGAGTACTTTTCAATATAAAACAATCGTGTCAAATTGTGAGATACTCATAAACGATAGACATATAGGTGTTTATAAGTACGCCACTGTACTTCATAATATTTAGGTACAAGTATTGTTACTGATCATAATCAAGCTTTCATAAGGTCTAAATCTACCTACCAATAAGTTGAAATAAAGCAAGGTTTTCAAAAAAAATAGTTTTTTTTTTAAAATATAGCAGATATCAAAAATTTGAAAAATCACTTTCATTGCTATGAACCAGTGATTTAATTGACGTAGAGTGATAAAATTTAAAAATATTATTGTGAAAGTTGCACGCCATTAAAATTGAAGCAAAAATCATCGTCTTCTTTAACACCCTGTATATAAAATTTTCTGACATTTAAAGAAAATCCAACATTGACAATTGGTTTTCAAGGGATGAATCTATCAACCATTCCAAACTGTCGGTCGATATCATATCTGGTTCAGAAAATATTAACTCTTAAATTTAGGCGAAATTTTTCTTGCTCGAAAGCAAAGCAAAGCAAAGCAAAGCAAAGCAAACCAAAGCAAAGCAAAGCAAAGCAAAGCAAAGCAAAGCAAAGCAAAGCAAAGCAAAGCAAAGCAAAGCAAAGCAAAGCAAAGCAAAGCAAAGCAAAGCAAAGCAGAGCAGAGCAGAGCAGAGCAGAGCAGAGCAGAGCAGAGCAGAGCAGAGCAAAGCAAAGCAAAGCAAAGCAAAGCAAAGCAAAGCAAAGCAAAGCAAAGCAAAGCAAAGCAAAGCAAAGCAAAGCAAAGCAAAGCAAAGCAAAGCAAAGCAAAGCAAAGCAAAGCAAAGCAAAGCAAAGCAAAGCAAAGCAAAGCAAAGCAAAGCAAAGCAAAGCAAAGCAAAGCAAAGCAAAGCAAAGCAAAGCAAAGCAAAGCAAAGCAAAGCAAAGCAAAGCAAAGCAAAGCAAAGCAAAGCAAAGCAAAGCAAAGCAAAGCAAAGCAAAGCAAAGCAAAGCAAAGCAAAGCAAAGCAAAGCAAAGCAAAGCAAAACAAAGCAAAGCAAAGCAAAGCCAAGCAAAGCAAAGCAAAGCAAAGCAAAGCCAAGCAAAGCAAAGCAAAGCAAAGCAAAGCAAAGCAAAACAATTTACGATTACATTATGGTGATTATCATACAAATCTTAAGAAATAAAAATAAAGTTATTAAATCAGTAAATTTAGAGAGTTTTCTCTAAAGAAGAATTGCTCACTTAAAACTCACCTATGACGCTATTTCAAATAAGTTCAAGAGAAACAATTTCCAGGTTGGAGACAATGACGTTTCTTGAACGGCAGTAGAGTTTTGGACTTGCATTGTCTTTATTTGTTAAGAATCACTACGTTTCAACTGGTAAGTATCTCCAGTCGTCTTCAGGTGAATAATATATTGGATACTTACCAGTTGAAACGTAGTGATTCTAAACAAATAAAGACAATGCAAGTCCAAAACTCTACTGCCGTTCAAGAAACAATTTCCACTTTCAGTGAACTCAGGCCAAAAGATAAATAAACAATTTTACACTTAAATCAGCCTTACAAAACACTTACTCACTGGCTGGAAACTGCTCTGATTCTGGGATTTAGTTTTTACATCATTTAGAGAGACTTGAGTCACCAAACGGGCAGAGGTTACCCTTACACTTGAATACGTTAAATAACTCTGCTGGGTAAGTGTTTCTTTGAGTTTTTATAATGTTTTGTAACCCGTATCAAAATAAAGAAGGAGGTTATTTTTGCTGTGTTAGGAATTATTAACATTAGGAGAAAATCTTCCTAAATGTACTATTTAAAATGGAACTCTTTCTACAACCAATTACATACAGTTATTTTTATAAACATTTATCTACTGACTCCTTCTACGAAACTAGAAATGTTTTTGTCCTTGTTGTATGCACTATCTTTCCACTACTTCTATTTATTAACCATTAAGGGTCTTCGCTTCACAGCGAAGTATAAAATGAATAATCCATCCTTAAGGATATCAATCCATATCCGACAATATTTTTTAAATTATATTTTAATTGTTAAATTAAATATACTCTAATAATTAACCTATACTGTAAAGCAATTGCGCCTCTTTCATAAGATCAATTATTGAACAATGACCTTCCTAACCAAATGAAAATACCAAAAAATATATTTTTCCACAATCCTTTGCAAATTAACAAAGCGTGATAACAATCTAGTATTTTCAATGACAAAACAACATCTCCTATCTTCTACAACCAAAAATATACACTGATATTTTTTTGTAACCAGACTCGAAGAAATATTGAGGTTATTAAAAATAAAGTAGAGTTTAGCGTCCGTATAAGTAAATAGAAAAAAGTTTTTTAGCGGCAGGCGGACAAAGTGGTGCATCTATCTTTTGCATTAAAGTACACAGGGACGCCAAAGGTAATGGGTTCCCTGGGCACAGGTAGACAATGACAGGCTGTTTCGTTCTTGTTAGAACTCATCAGAAAGCCATAACCTGTAAAGCAACTCCAAGTACAGCGAGACTGTTCTTTCAAGGCATTTTTAAGAAATAAAAACGTGATGAAAACCCAGTAACGCCATCAGTAGGAATCAACTCAATGCAAAAGATATAGCCATCTAACGTGAAAACATAGAACTAATAAACCAAAGTACGGTGGCCAACAAACACCAGTATAGGAAACTTTTACGCTTCACTAAATTTTTTTTTACGGGTTTGTAGATTCAAATATAGATCGCGCCGTGTAGCCCACTGGGTGCCGATCCATTCCGTATACAACCTGTGCCCCAGGGAACCCATTACCTTTGACGTCCATGTGTACTTTAATGCAAAAGATAGATGCACCACCTTGTCCGCCTGCCTCTAAAAAACTTTTTTCTATTGAGGTTATTGTTAAAACAGCAATGAAAATAATATTTTAAAAATAATACCAGGTCCTTAAAGTAACTGATTTAGTTAATTTACAAGTAAGTGTTCACAGATACAACAGAAAGCCCTGTATAAACAACAATGAAGTGTTTGATCTGTGTTATAAAGAGCAAATTACCCCAGTACCCTGCTTTTAATATGCTCCTGTTAAATAACAAATATTTATTGACGAAAGCTAGAGGCTCTGCCTTTACTAATTTGCCCACCTAGACTTACAAAAACAGACTTGTAACTTATAAGCGATCCTATCCCTTATCACTGTCTGAAGCTTCGCTTACTTTGTTCCCCGTATACAGAATTGTAATCAAAATTAAGTTATTCCCAGGCAGTCAGAGGGGATCAGGTGCCTTGTCTGGGTTTCTTAACGCTGAAAGCTTTATTCAATGCGTCTGCGACAAATTCCACCTGAAATTGGATTACTTTAACTTTTCAAGGTATTGAGAAAAGGGGTTTATAGCCGGGCACACTGGGGCAAGCGAGCTACAAAAATGGCACCCAGAGAAAAATTTGCAGAGGGTAGGATCTATTTTTAAAAATTATTTATTTTTTTTATTTTGACCCTTATGCTAGTAGTTGTTGGAATCACTGGTATAGCTAGAACTTAGGGCAGGGGGGGGGGAGGTTTTACTAATTTCCAATAATTTATTAGTTAATTAAAATATGTACTAATATCTAATATTAAAGCGCATTTACGATGTTTTTAAAAAATGGATAAAGGTATTTTTTTACGTGTTTGGTAAAAATTAGAAAAGAAACTACCGACAGTTGCTTTTATTAAATTTTTTTATGTTATCTTTTTTTTTTTATTTATATTTATCCACTATTAATTTCTAATAACTTTCTTTAACATTAACCTATACCTATCTCTTCAATCTCGGTTAAGCAAACAGCAAGCTGACATTCGCCGAGTCAAAAATAAAGACTAAAATAATAATTAAATTGCAATTTTTTGTCGGAAAACGTTAACCTAAAAAAATATTGATATTTTTTTAGCTCTAAAATATTAAAACTCTGACATTAAGTAAATGGTCTGATAATACCAGGAGCTTTTAACCCGACATCCAAATCTTAGTTGCGATATACCGGGTAGTTTAAAAATATAGTTCATTTAATTACTTGATTAGCTACATCATAGGTATATTTTTTAAATGTAACAAGCTGTATATTGTCACTAATAAAAAGCTACTTTACTTTTGTATATTATAAGATTTATAATGCCTTTATAAAGTTATATAAGCCATTATTTGTAAAAATTCTCGACAATTTTATTATACAGGGTGATTCCTAAGTTGGTACTTCTTTTTTAGCTGTTTATAGAAGGCATTGAAATAAACGACATTTTTAAATGCCTTTTTTCAAAAAGCTGAAAAATAAGGTATTTACATTAATTTATTACACTGTACACTGACACTCACCGTAAATTAACACCATATCTACTAGTTCATTGTTTTTAAATTTTACCATTTTCACGTCTCACTAATTTAAAATTAACTTGCTTCAGAAAAACACACCGCAACGAATTGACAAATAACTGACCACCGACCCGTAAATTGCATTACTAATAAGACAAACAATATAAAGTATAAAAGGCTACGTTTTGATGACCAGGCCTGCGTTTAGATTTTTTACTTCTGTATATCGCCTATTTTTAAGTTTTTTGAAAAAATGTATTTAAAAATGTTCTTCTTACCTTCTATACACGGCAAAAAAAGAAGTATCAACTTATTATTCACCCTGCATAATTATTGGTACAGGTACTGGTTGTCTTCGTTAGAAGTTATAGGTCGAGGCAAATTTCTTGGCGCATTTAATGTAAACAAAATACCACAACAATAACGAAAGGAAGATTATTTTTATGTCAAACAAGAGTTTGTCAGGGCATACCAAAGAAAATAAATTGTCGAGAAACTTTACAAATCATGTTTATAAGTCAAAGACTTGACTAGTCCTGTATAGATATAATATAGAGCTAATTTAAGTAGTTTTTCAAATCAGTGATAATTTGATGAAATGCATGATCCTACAATTCTAACTAAGGTTTATTTCAGAAATGTATAGAGTAATAAAATGGGTAAATTCCGTCCAGTTCGGCTCAATTTCCGTGTCGGCCATAGGCGCAGGTAAATGCAGTGCATTAAATTATTTATAATAGTAACTTATAAAAGTAACCACAGAAAAAAAAAGAAGATAATTAAGACGATATAGCAAATTTTCACAAACATCGTTTTATTAAATATGCCGTGAAAGATATAGCTGAAAAACATATAGTAACTGTGCTGCGCACACCGCCATATCATTGCAAACTAAATCCTATAGATGGGCGCAAGTGAACGGATTTGTAGCAAGACACAACACGATATTCAAAATGAAAGACGTTAAGCTACTGTTGATCAAGCCATTAAGGAAGTGACACCAGAGAACTGGCGAAAAGCAGTCTATGTCATTAAGGAGAGGAGAAAATGTGGGATCTTGACCACCTGATCGATCAGACCGTCGACCCGTTAATTATAACGTTAAAAGGAGATGACAGTTCCTCAGGTGACGAAGAATATTATTATTTTTTATAAATTAATTTCGGTATACCTAATATATTTTTGGTATTTTGTATTTTTTTTATAATATTTAATAAAAAATAAGTGTACCTACATAATACTATATAAATAATGCATGTCTTTGTCACACTATTTTCAGTGTTTGCGAATAGATAACAATAGGCAAACCCCATAAATTGACTCAAACCCGGGTGGCACTACCTGCACTTGATAAAAATAAAGAATTTTGCAATAAAATCAATGCCAAATTATGAAAGTGGCTTAAATATTGGTTGGGTCACTCTGTAGTCCCTTTGCATACCTAATGAGCTTTTATTACTCACCTTTCTGAAATAGGCTATAACTACGTTTGTTAAATGACATTTAAAATATAGTTATTTCTATGCTCTTGCCATAAAATATTGTTATAGTATACCATATTGTATTGTTAAAACATGACGATATGTATTGGACTACGATAACAGTCTTATTTTCTGAAATTTAGTAAATATATAACAATAAAAATTGTAGATATTATAACCATATATTTCATCACAATATTTTATTATTAACAAATAGCAAAACATGTTTTTAGTATTTAGTGATCGAGTTAGATAGAAGTCAATAGCTTTAGATCGAATTCCGGGTAAATTCGGTCTTCATCTCCAAAAATTCCAGCAAACACAAATTGTCAAAATTTCATAAACAAGCAATCGTAACACAGTAAATTGTAAAGTCGAGACTAACAACAAAATTCTTTCATGGCAGTGAATGGGATACTGGAACTGTCCGATATGACTTAAACAAAAAGTCATTCAAACTTATTAAGAACCAACAACAGCCTCATTGAAGCACAGCCCCAATGTTTGTCCCGGTCAGCCAACAGCGTTCTAATAAAAAGTATATTTGTAATACCTTAATACTATATAGTGTATAGAATACTTAGTCGTAGGATTAAATGATATGTGAAACATACTTATATTAAATAAATAAAGATATTTTGAAATGAAATGAAATATGGTTGTCAGATTTTTAAACTGTTCCGTTGTTCTTTAGCGTTCGGGAACTCGTGCCACTGTGCGTCGTAGGCAAGATTCTTTTATTACTTTCGGCATGAGAATAAGAGTGGATAACAAAATATCAGGTGCTTATTATTGTTTTATTCTTTGTTAAAGTGTGAAGAATAAAAGTATGTGTCATCGGAATATAAAAAGTTTGGATACCATGTCAGTGTTATCTAAACGTAATGTAAATTTTAAATAAAAATGACATCCAAGTGGCTTTATCAACGGCCTTGTTGCCAATCCCCCGATTTATCGATTGATCTACAGAATGTATGTAATATTACTAACTAAACATACAGTAACAGTGGCTTAGAGGTGAGATACTAGCATTCGACCGTGGCGGTCCGGGTTCGATCCCCGGAGTGGGCTTACGCATAATAAAAAAGTTTGTACGAAATTTAGTAGGTTTAAGAAAGCAGGGAAGAGTGTAAAATGTTTCATCTTCCAAGCCACCCCATTCACGCCAGTAACCAGGCCGGATGAGATGAGGTTACAATTTTTTATGAAAATAACTACCACAGTTCTTAAAATGTATTTTATCCTCAAATATAAATCAATGCTTCTTGAGTATATTTCCGTTTTTTTTTCTTTTAAATCTGGCTTTGTATTTATTTGAATGTAAAATTTAATTATGAAAACTAAACTGCTGAACAATTGCTTTCCAGCAAGAAAAGCCTAAATTTAACAGTTAATATTTTCTCAACCAGATATGATATCGACCTACGGTTTTGAATGGTTGATAGATTTATCCCTTGGGAAACCATTGTCAATATTGGATTTTCTTTAACTGTCAGAAAATTTTATATACATAGTGTTAAAGAAGACGATGATTTTTGCTCCAATTTTAATGGCGCATAACTTTCACAATAATATTTTTAAATTTTATCACTCTACGTCAATTGAATCACTGGTTCATAGCAAAGAAAGTTATTTGTAAAATTTTTGATATCTGCTATATTTTAAGAAATACCAATTTTTTTGGAAAACCTTGCTTTATTTCAACTTATTGGTAGCTAGATCTTACTGTGCGTTAATTTGTGCAAACTTTGCGAGCAATTATTATGCTCAGTAGCTTGATTATGTTCAGTAACAATAGTTGTACCTAAATGTTGTGATGTACAGTGGCGTACTTATAAACACCTATATGTCTATGATTTACGAGTATCTCACATTTTTTCACGATTATTTAATTTTGGAAAGTATTCGCCTCTAGATTAAGTAAGTTTTTTCTTATTTTTTAGTTTTTCATATCATCATATCATACAGGTATATTATGCAGTGTGTTTACAAAATTTTAACAAAGATATTTTTTTTAACTTAATATTTTTGAAAAAAATTTATTTATTAATTTCTAACTTTCTAACACTATTCCTAAAATTAAACTTACATTGAAAGATACTTTAATATTAAATATCACTAGCTGCCGTCAAACCAAACCCCGTCCATCCGAGGAGGGCCTACAAGGTATTAATCCCATCAAAATCAGACTAGCCTTCCTTAATTTTAAGGATCCCCCAATCGTGAAAAATTGTGAGATACTCGTAAATCATAGACATATAGGTACAACTATTGTTACTAAACATAATTAAGCTTTTCATAAGGTATAATAATCACTCGCAAAGTTTGCACGATACAACGCACAGTAAGATCTAGCTACCAATAAGTTGAAATAAAGCAAGGTTTTCCAGAAAAATCGGTATTTCTTAAAATATAGGGGATATCAAAAATTTGACAAATTACTTTCTTTGCTATGAACCAGTGATTCAATTAACGTAGAGTGATAAAATTTTCAAATATTATTGTGAAAGTTACACGCCATTAAAATTAGAGCAAAAATCATCGTCTTCTTTAACACCCTGTATATAAAATTTTCTGACAGTTAAAGAAAATCCAACATTGACAATTGTTTCCTAAGGGATGAGTCTATCAACCATTCAAAACCGTAGGTTGTTATCATATCTGGTTCAGATATTGACTGTTAAATTTAGGCGAAATTTTTCTTGCTCGAAAGCAATTGTCCAGCAGTTTATTTATTTGAAACAGTTTTTTTTGAAAATTTAATGAGATTTTATTTTTGAAACTTCAAACCCTCTGAAAATTTTTCCGTATATGCCCATGCCAAGATTTCCAAAAATAGGCACACTTTTTTCACCGTTTAAAAACAATAAAATAAATGTAAAGTAATAGGAACAGGGACACTAATAAATTGCCTCTATAAACTAGTTTCAACATTCCAGAACTAGGTTAAATGCTGTAACTTTCTTCTAGCCGGGAAAATTTATTTTAAAGGCCTGTAATAATTTAGGCTGTGACGTTTTACGGTTGATACGAAATGGTCAATTGAACAAAAAAAGAATGAAACATTTTACAAATGTGAACATTTCTGTTTTAGGTAAAATATATTGGCGTTATTTTAAATAATAAGTAATCACCCAACTGCCGCGTCGCGCCGGTACTTTAATTAAAACATAATTTTTTTTGGTATTAGCAGTTTAACATAATCACGATCCATTATACAAGGTTTTCCAAATAAGGATGCACTCTACAGGGATCGCGTAAACCATAGAAGATACAGGGATGGTTAAATTAGAAAAAAATTGCTGCCTACTAAATTCTGCAACATTGTGGTTCAAATTTAAAAAACTTCCGAAGATATTTGGGCGAAACCGAATTTTCGAGATTTCGTTTTTATTTTTCTTCTAACTCTATTTGAAGAGCTATGTTAAAAAAAAATCCTCTACAAGTTGGTGTATTTATATTTTTAATCCGATGTCGCATTTTTTCAAAACCTTAATGAGCTTTTTAAAATAATCGAAAAATTTTATTTTAATATTTTTAAATTCCCCTTCTCCTTTATAATTATATCACCCAACTTCTTAAAAACATACTATACAGTTGCGATAGATGAAAATTAGATTAGGTTATGAAGATTGAAATTAAAATAGTTTCAAATAAGATGAATTTGCACTTATTCTCAATATTTTGATCAATGCATTATAATATTATATTTACACCTTATGTAAGTTTACCTTTTATCAAAATTAAAAAGCAGTGTGTGATGTCTACTTTCTTTATTGTAATGAGACGTTTATTTAGTTTTTTTTAATTAGTTTTAAACATGGGCGTCCGAACAAACTTTTAAATGGGGGAAGGAGGGAAGGCAAGCATTTTTTCATTGGAATATCGATTACTGCTAGGGGGACACGATGTAAAAAATTAGTAAAATATTTTAGTTATGTTTATGGTTATAAATTGTTTCTATTAATTTAAAATATACCTAAAATATTTAGAAAGAAGCTAAACAATTACTAATATTGTATTCACATATCAAAGGAATTTTTGTAAGAGTTAATGATTTTTGACCAGCCGGGGCATGTCCCCTTGCTAAAAAAAATTTTTCTTGCATATTGATATTCAGTATACGATTTTTCATATCGCTCATCCCTAACATATTCATAAAGTAGAAGCATCTGTCACGAAAATAATGAAATTAGGTACTTACCTTAATTTAAGTTAGTTATGTATTATTAAACCGTTAACTCAATTTAATAAAAGTTTCTTGTAGTTTAGTTAGGTTTACACGACAAAAATGCTGTTAATTATCTTGTCATGAAATTACTAAGAAAGTTAAACTTTCAAGGTGGTGCATCATTTATCACCTGATTAATCACTTGTCAATTAGTTAAAGCTTTGAATTTCAACATTTAAAGAAAGCCGAATAGATAGACGCACTATGATTCATTCGCTACGTAAGAACCGATGTGACTTCGGAGCGCGTCGTCTTTTAATGCGTAAAATAATACAATATCTTGTGTCTGAAATCGATCGAAAACGGAGACAAACATAAGTTCGTCTCCAAAAACGGTTGCCACATTTTTGCACTGATCCATCGTTCTTTAAATATTGAAATTCAAATGTTAAAGGAACGATTTTGTATAGTTTAGCTAAAGTCAATTGACATGAATTTAAAAATTAATTGAATAAAATTTAAGCCACCTTATTGACCAACTACAAGCGAAATAGCTTATAATAAGTTCTCGCATGGCCTCCCCAAGCACGCGGTGCAACGCACGCGGGTGCCACTCTAAAGGGCGCCTAATTGTAGGTTTCTAGAGATGCGTTGAAAAAAAAATTAATGTTTTAAACTACAACTGGAATTATTATATCAGAACTTAAATATTCTCAATTCACAATATAATGAATAATGTTATATTTTAGGAACGTTTATGTTTCTTATTATTTATTAAAATGACCTATTCCTATTGTGATAAGAACATTATACAGGGTGCGCCCAACTCAGTGGCCTATTAGAAATATTTAGAAAACGACAAAAGATGTTTTTATGAAAATTTGAGTGTTAATAAGAGCTAGTGTACTAGCTTTTAAAAATATTTTGAAAGAGGCGGTGTTACCAGATATTCTTGAAACTCCTAGCAACTTTTAAATAATATACAGTGTATATTATTTTACTGTTTGTTTCTGTTTAAAAACACAAACATTTTTGGTATATAATATTCTATGCCTATCTCTTATAGTTTTTGAGATATTAATTGATTAGTAATTTTTTAGAGCCAAAACATGCTAACCATAAAATCAAATATTTTTGTGATTAAGACACCTGGAAAGTTAAAATTTTTACAGACGGTTCTTAAAGCATGGCCATCTAGGAATTTTGACGATTTAGGAAACTAACACGGGGCGTCTTAAAGAAACGTAAACTTCGTAATATAATGAATTCAAAATTCTTTTCTAAATAGAACTCCATATATTTTATTTTCTTAACAAAATCTAGTTTACATTTCTTAACAATAAGTATATTATCTATTATCATTTTCTAAATATTCTAATAGGCCACTGAGTTTAACGCACCCTGTATATCTTTTTAATCAATAAATATGCAATACTTGTATAAAGGTTTATCACCATTCATAAACTTAATTTTAGTTCGTAATGGCAACTTTAGTGCATAGCATAGACATAATATTTAAATGAAAGGATAATATGAACCCTTTTATAAGGATTTGCAATGCATAAAACATAAATTTCTTGGCTAATACGTGACTTTGAGGCCAGATTGAACAATTTCGCCTTAAGCTTAGCTCAGTGTGGAACTCAGCTAAAATTTTATTTTGACAACACCTTTACATTGTTGTTGGCGATAAGGGTTGTTGTGATAAAAGATTCATGTCTGGTGGCATAAAGAATTTTAGTAATAATTAACGAACTAGCAAGTTTGACTGTGACATAAGTGAATTTAGCACGCATTATGTATTCACGATCAAAGGTGCCTAATCCTGATTAGTAAATTAAAAAGTAAGGGAACCGGGCCAATATTATTGTGAGAAAATTATTTCGGCCAATGTCATAATATATGTCCTGGTCAAAGTTGTTGGTTAGTTAATTATTATTAAAATTCTTTGTGCCGCCAGATATAAATCTTTTATCAAAATTCCAAATTTCATATTTTTATCTTTAATGGTTTTAAAAAGATTTAGTGAAAATCAATACCTCTTTCGGTATTGCTCGATAACAAGGGAATAGACCACGGCAGTGGCTCAGAGGTGAGTTACTGGCATTCGACCGTGGCGACCCGGGTTCGATTCCCGGAGTGGGCATATGCACAATAAAAAAAAGTATGTCCGAAATTCAGTGGATTTAAGAATGCAGGGAAGAGTGTAAAAGGTATCATCTCCCCACCCACCTCATTCACGCCGGTAACTAGACCGGATGAGATCGGACATCTCGTGGGGTGCGGAAGAAAATACGCACTCCTCGATCGGTAGGTCATGCAGGCAAGAAACCAAGGGGTGATAGCCCTTGGGGGGTGTCGCAGGTCCTCTCAGGAATGGCCCTGGCAGCGAACGAAGAGGAAAAAAGCCTAATTCGAAAGAATGGCAATAAATAACAACAAGGGGATAGAAGACACAATTTTGTATAAAGTTCTAACCCTATTATGACTTTATGTATTTATTGTCTAATTATTATTGACCATACCTTTTAGGACACCCGATATTTAAACAAAAAGCGACCCTATCGAAATTTTTTATAATATCTCCGAAAGTACTTCAGATAATATTTTCAATTTTGGCATATGCTAATAGGACATAAAACCACATGTTTTAGTTATAAAAGTTATTTTTTTGCCCCACCAGTGGCGTCCCTGCAAACATTTCCTCACATATCTTTTAGAAAAAAAGTGGTACGCCACTGACATTTTTCCATGTAGATATTATTTCTGATTAGCCTGGTCAATTCTGCATAAAAAAGGTCTCTTGCGTTTTTCTCCTCAGGCACACCGTTCGCCGTCGGTTTAGCCAAGCTTGGATACATTTTTCTCATCTTGCGTTACATCTTGCATCGAGAGCCGTCGGTCTAGCCAAGCTTTGATAAAGTTTTCTTATCTTGCGTTACATCTTGCATCGAGAGCCGTCGGTCTAGCCAAGCTTTAACACATTTTTCTCATCTTGCGGTACATCTTGCATCGAGAGCCGTCGGTCTAGCCAAGCTTTGATAAATTGTTCTCATCTTGCGTTACATCTTGCATCGAGAGCCGTCGGTCTAGCCAAGCTTTGATAAATTTTTCTTATCTTGCGTTACATCCTGCATCGAGAGCCATCGGTCTAGCCAAGCTTTAATACATTTTTCTCATCTTGCGTTACATCTTGCATCGAGAGCCGTCGGTTTAGCCAAGCTTTGATAAATTTTTCTCATCAAAATTGAAAATATTATCTGAAGTACTTTCGGATTAAAAAAAAATTCAACACCCTGTAGCAAAACATTTAAGCCGTTTAGGACATATGTTTATATGAACTTTTCTTTATAAAATGACTTTGGGAATCACACCCTCAAATATTAGCACATCATTAAGGAACACCCTGTAGAAACAATGTCAGTCACACCCAAACCCAAAATCTTCCTAAATCGGCTTAGGTGTCTAACAGACTTTAGTTAATCACTTACGAACTGCGAGACTATAAGCATGAAGGGTACATTTAGCTAATGGATTCAGAAGCTTACGTCATAAAATTAAAACAAACCGGACGGGCCCGGATTTATTATTAATGTAAACAAGACGGAAAAGATGGAAAGAGTGTCGGAGTTGAAAGTTAATGAAAAAAAAAATGGTAATTGCATTTTATATTATTTTAGAAGTAAAGTGAGCAAAATTTTGAGAGTTGATTTATTTTGGAAATAATTGTATGTAACATAATCCATTAAAATTAAACGGACTGATTATTGTGAAATATTATTTTTTGTATATTACGTTTTTTTCACAAGCCTGTTTGGTGGAAAAATGAAAAGACAGTCACAAATATTAGTATTTTACGTTACATATATAAACGAGTGCAGTAATAACACCTAACGGACTTTTATCGTATGATATTTTATTTCATCCTGTCTTTATAATCCTTTTCGAAAAGAATAAACAAATAGGTCATATTACCTTTTAAGTGACAACTTGTCGAAGATCGAAAGTAACCAGTCATTGTTTCTAAAATCATACCATTGTTGCTTGGGGCAACCCATTAAAGTATCTAATAATAATAATAATAATAATAATAATAATAATAATAATAATAATAATAATAATAATAATAATAATAATAATAATAATAATAATAATAATAATAATAATAATAATAATAAATATAATAATGCACGAACTAGATAGGCTTACCCGCAGGCTGCTAACAAAATTCAGATTCCACCACCCACGCTCTGCACTTGAAAGAATCTACCTAAAACGAAAGGAGGGAGGAAGAGGTCTCATTAATATATATAACTTGTGCAAGTCGCAAGAGACCTCTATGAGAAAATACTTCCAAGAATCGAACGGGGAAATTCTTAAAAAAGTGGTAGCAGCAGACACTAGATATACAGCCCTTAACCTAAAGCAAAACGGATTACCTAACATTATCCGCGCGCCGCCAAGTCAACAGCTTGTAACTTGGCAAGAAAAAGCCCTACACGGCAAATACCCTACTGCACTCCAAAATCCACTCATAGATAGAGAAATGTCACTGAATTGGTTAGAGAAAAGGCAGCTTCACGCTGAAACAGAAGGTTTTATAATCTCTATCCAAGACCGTGTCATTCGAACTCGAAACTATGAAAAAGTCATCTTGAAAAGAAATGTGGAAGATGTGTGCAGAAAATGCAATTGCCCCGGAGAAACGATAGAACATATCACGGCAGGGTGTGGTGCTATGGCCCCCAACGCTTACCTGGGGAGACATAATCAGGTGGCTAAGATCATCCACAAGGAACTGGCCCATAAACTAGGGCTAAGGGAAAACCTCCCACCATACTACCAATACTCACCCGAGCCAGTCCTTGAATCCCCTGAATATCTCTTATACTGGGACAGGCCAATAATAACAGATAGAACAGTAGACCACAACCGACCGGATATTCTTCTTATCGAAAAAACCACCAAGAAAGCTTTCATAATCGATATAGGTTGCCCACTAACACACAACCTCTCTAAAACCGAATCGGAGAAGAAGACCAAGTACTCGAATTTGGCTATAGAGATTAATAATATATGGAAGCTAGATAAAATCGACATAATTCCGATTATAATATCGGTGGAGGGAGCTATGACGAAAAATTTCAAGCCCAACTTGGAAAAACTGGGCCTTTCAGGTTATTTATACCAACTTATTCAGAAAAGCGTCATCCTCCAAACTTGCCATATAGTACGGAAGTTTCTAAACAGTACAGGTTAAGATGAATTTCTTCTCTGTACTGTAAATAACACCAGCCTTACCAACAAAAAGCTGAGAAATAGAACACTGAAAACATAATAATATTAATAATAATAATAATAATAATAATAATAATAATAATAATAATAATAATAATAATAATAATAATAATAATAATCTTCTTTTATTCAAATTACGAATACAATTAGGCGATATTTAGCCGACAGGGCTATTCTTACATATAACCTAAGTAAGTACAAAAAAAATGTGCAACCTAAATAAATACTAGAAACAACTAGTCTGACTATAACTATAATAGTACCTGTAATCAAGTAATAAATGTAAAATTAAATAACCCACCCACATATTGACGCTCGGCGCGGGAAACAATAAATATTTAAAAAAAAAGAAAAAAAAATGAAATGAAATGACAAAAACACCATACTGCAAGGAAAACCATTGCACTGAAGACTTAGGCAGATAAAAATTCTAACATACAAAGTTTTTTTACTTTAATCTTAAATGACAGGAAGGAGTCACGCTTAAAATCAGGGTCAATGCTATTATACAATTTAACAGAGATATAGGAGAAGCAACGCTGAAATATAGCAGTTTTAAATTTAGGGATTGACAACATACCTCGAAACTAAAACGTCATGTAAGTTGGACCTAAAACAAAGTTTTCTTCGCAGGTACAAAGGTGTATTGGTAAGCAAAAGACGATGTGTGAATGTGAGCAAATCAACTTTCCATATTTTGTCCATAATAATAATAATAATAATAATAATAATGATAATAATAATAATAATAATAATAATAATAATAATAATAATAATAATAATAAAGTTTATTTACCAATCAAAAATAAAATGGTTACAATAATTCACAAAAAATTAATTACATAGCAAATAAACTACAAGAACCTGCAGGAGCTGATGCTGTACGCAGGTCTTTATTAATTACAATTCAAGTAAATCGTTATAATAATATTATACAATAGAAAACTATAACACTACACTTACACACTACAAAACATATCTTATAAGACCTTATATACCTTTTAATAAAGTTAAGCTAAGAAACTCAAGCAAAAAGCTCAAGCAAAAAACAAGCAAAGACAAAAGAAGTGATAAAATTACAAGATGATTAGATCTTATCACTCAATCAAACTTAATCAGAAAATAAATCCCCACCCACAATCACCATCCCAAAACAACCATAAAAGTATGCAGGGAGCACTAATTCTTTACACTGACTATACCATCAATGATCGATCTTTCCACGGTAAGCAGAAACAACTTTATATTTTTTTAAGTAAGGGTTTACAATTAAATGACTGGACAGGGGTTTTTAATTCTCTTGGTAAAAAGTTGTACACTCTGGTTCCTAAATAAAGGTAACTTTTCTGCCCTATGGTCTTTTTTGTTACAGTAGTTTTTGCATTATTTTTTGTTCTGGTTCTGGTGTTGTATGAATGATAAATTAATGTTATAAAGTATTATTATTATGTTGCTATAAAGGTGCATGCATATGTTGTAAAAATACATTTGCCTTATATCAAAAAATCCTGTTTCCATATACAACTGGTTAGTGGGATAAATATTTGGTTTCTTATAAATGATTTTAATAATTCGCTTTTGAAGTACTTCCAAACTCATTGCATATCTATCCGAGACTCCTCCCCATCCCAATATACCATAACAAAGTCTAGACTCAACGAGAGCAAAATACATAATTCTCAAATGATCGGTTTGCAAAAAGGAAGATAACATCTTAAATTTATAAACAAGAGTTCTGAGGGTATTCTTTACGTTTTGGATATGTTTATCCCATCGTAGGTAAGAGTCGATTGTAATACCGAGATACTTTATATCAGATGTGGACATAATATTAATGAAAGCATTGTTATAATTTACTCTTGTGTTATAATTTGGTTGAGTGTTCTGATAAGATGTAAACGTTATAAATTTAGTTTTTCCAAAGTTTATTGTTAGTATTTTGTTTGAAAACCAATTAAATATATGTTCAAGGTCACTTTCCACTTTCTGACGTAGGGGATCCCAACTATTCGCCGTATAAAACAGGACGGTATCATCAGCGAAACTAATAATATCGCAGGCAGTGTCAAGATTAAGTAAATTATTTAAATATACGGAGAACAGCACTGGACCCAATACACTACCCTGAGGCACTCTACACTCTACAACTCTTTCCGTACTGAATGAGTCACCCACTCTGACCAGTTGTTTTCGATTGCTTAAGTAATCCTTGAACAGTTGAAGGGGAATTCCTCTTATTCCTGTGTTTTCCAAGCCTTTCAAAAGTAGAGAATGGTTAACCGTATCGAAAGCTTTAGAAAGATCAAGGAACACGCACAGTGCAGGTTGTTTATTATCAACGGCGGTATACATTTTGTTAATTAAATTACCAATAGCATCCTGAGTACCCTTTCCCTCTCTAAAGCCGTACTGTTTGGATGACAATAGTTCATACTTTTCTAAAAAGTTGGTTGGTCTTGTCTTCACCACCCTTTCGAAAATTTTCGATATTGTGGTAACCAAGGAAATAGGTCGGTAGCTTATAGGCAACGTTGGATCACCGCTTTTATATAGAGGTTTTACTACAGCAATCTTAAATTCGTGGGGTACTACACCAGCATGTCCATGGGCAGCTATTTCAAGATTTTTAAATTTGCAGATACCGAATCATATTTTCTAAGGCCAAAAACAAATCTACCACAATTCCTTTGTACCTGTTGTATTCTGTGCCTGGTCCAAACAAGGCCCGTAAATTAAACTACCATAGTAGAATATTGGGAAAACAGTACATTCACACAACATTTTCCTAAGTCTATAATTAAGAAAATGTCTATTGGCATATATAATGTTCGAGGTGCACAATAAGAACGGCGTAAAAGTCCAGAAGCATGCTCAGAAAAGCGTAAGTTTGAATCAAATATTAAACCTAAATTACGAGCAGATTCTGTATGTGGAATTTCTGATGTTCCATTTACCGGCCGCAAATGCGTACAGGGTAAGTAAATTTACTGGACAGGATGAAATAAAACAATAAACAAACCCAGGTACAGTTAAATCGGGAAATCGGCCAAATATTCTTTTACCTTAATCAGTGGCGTAGCCAGAAAATATGTTCGGGGGGGCGGGGCTCATACTTTCTAACCGGGGTTTCTTAGGGTTCAAGGTTAAAAGTTAAAAATTAAACCGTGTTGTTAAGTTTATACATAATATAATATTGTCGAGTTGCATCAAGATTTTTAACAATATTTAACTAACCAGCAACTTTGACTGTGTCCTAAATGACATTGGCAGAAATATTATTCCTACAATCATGGTGGCCAGGTTAGCTTAATTCTTGATTTACCAATCAGACAACTTTGATTTTGAGATAGTAATGCCCCAATTAATGTCATTAATGTCACAGCCAAAGTTGCTGGTTAGTTAATTATTATTGTTAAAAATCTTTATTATACCTACTTATTTATCCACCGAATTGGCCGAATTTTATAGCAACAACTTTCAAAGCAAGCTGAATGCAGTCATGTCAGTATAGAAGGGATCATCGAAAATTTATTTATAAAGGTTGCCGAGATCAAACAACTTAGCCGGCATCTACCTGGCCCAAAAATGGGTTATTTAAAAAAAAAATTTTGATCGAAAAGCCAGAAAAAACGTTAAAATATATTTTTTCGGCACTTGTGTAAAATTTCTCTAACCAGAGAATTACCCATAAATTTAATATTTTTTTGTCGATGGACTCGCTCCCAATTTGACTTACGCATGATGACGCAGGTGTCGATATTTCGATAAAAATGTTTTTGCTTTTATGCGGTCTCATCAATAAACATGAATTTTCGACAGTCTCTTCTATATCTGTCCAAATGCATCGTTGCTGCTAGACCAAGTAGAATAGTGAAGAGTGACCAACCGATTTTGTAGTTAGGTTCATAATTGTTTACTGTCGCTGCCAATTAAAAATAAATATACTAGGTATAACTTACATTTAAAAGCTATAAAATTCACATTTTTTACTTACGGCAACTAGGATTATTTTTTCGTTACACTACTAAGCAACGTGTAAACCGGTAAATCTATACAAAACCTGCATAAATATTATTATTTATTCACAATAATTTTGCGATGCAGCGGGCGAGTAGAAACGTCGTTTTCAACAAACTAACGGTGCAACTCGAGTACGGTGCAGCGGCTTGGTGGACAGCTCGAGCTTAGTTGTTAGTGCAACTATGACGATCGACAAATACTGTTGCCAGACGTAGCAACATTCGACTATTAATAATAGTGAATTTTAAAAATTTGTTAAAATATAGCGAAAAGTGGCGATTAGTAAAAGGTGTAAAATAAAAAATTAGTCTGCAATTAGACTACTATTTGACCCCGAGCGTCTGACACGGGTGAAGAGGGGGGGGGGGGGGGGGTGCAGGCCAGGCAGCCACCCCCCACATACACGGCACTGCTATTGATCATTATTTGTAAAATTACCATGAATTTTATGACAGCGAAAAAAATTCAATTTTTTGCATTCCTGAAAAATATATAGAATCGGAGATACAATATTTGCGCTGTAAACCATCGATATATAGACATCATATACACTCTTGTTGAATAAACTATTATTTTATTGGGTTAGGTATTAGTGTAAATCTTCAGATTAAATGGTAAGTAAACCTCAGCCTGAAAAAAGAAAATTCTTTTTACATTAGCCCTAACTTTTATGCATAGCAGGCATCTAGATATTCCGAATAAAATTCACCCTGTCCACCGCCTTCAGTTTATATTACGAATCTAAATCTTTTAAAATCTCTCACGTAGTGGCGACGATCTCCGCAAGCACGAATGATACTTTGCCAAATCAATTCTGGAAACGAGATAAGTTCCACGGTCGTATCCTTTAATTTTAAAATCGACTAAAAGCTCTGGAATTTCATATCTAGAAATCCGTAATATTGTTAATAATAACGTATCAAGGACAGTAGTTTGTTAAAAACATGGTCTTGATTTTACACAAAATATTTCATGTTTTATTATTAATACTATAAACTAAGTTAACCCAGACATCGTTGTTTTAGATTTTATGGGAAGTTTTTCAATTTTTGTGTAAAATTTTTGCTACTATATGATAGATACTAATTATTTCTTGTGCCGAGCGAAGCTGTTCCAGCAGAAATGCTGTGGATAAGAAAAAAACAAAATAAAATTTCATAGGTTTGTATGAATAAAGGGCAGGTCCGTATTTATAAACTTTGAGTTATAAATAAGTCTGAAAAAAATAAAAACGAAATCGCGAAAATTCGGTTTTGCCTAAATATATTCGGAAGGATTCGAGGTTTTCTAGATTTAAAAATACAATGTTGCAGAATTTATTTGGGCACAAGTTTTTTCTAATTTAACCATTTATTTATTTATTTATTTATTTATTTAAGATACACCATTCCACAGAAAAATCCAATTACTGAATGGGTATATACACTATTAATAAATAACATTTCTTATATATATATAATAAGTAATAATAATTACCTACAAAAAGGACACAATAAAACTATTAAGTAGAATGTACACTTTCGACCATGGAAAAATGTTTATGTAAGACTTATTCTGGCTGACCTGCAGTTAAATATATCAAACGTATTTTGGTACCGATTAAATGTACTTAATATACGATGTAACGGCGAGTATTTTTTATAGTTAGTTCGCGATATGGGTATAAAAACGTAAGAGAATGACGGGCTGAGCTGCGTGGAACCAAAATATTTATCTGATGTAGAATTTCTGACCAAATCGTAGAGGCATATTCCAACTTTCACCTGACAAAAGCAAAATACAACAATTTTATAGTGTTTTCATTGGAAAAGTCGCGGGAATTTCTAATTATAAATCCCAAGGCCCTAAAGCAGGATTGAGTAAGGTCGAGAATATGGAGGATAAACGATAATTTGCTATCAAATAAAACTCCAAGGTCACGAAAGGTCATCTGGCGGTTTAACCTAATGCCATTAATAGAGTAATCAAAAGTTACTGGTTCGGTCTTTAAAGTATACGAGACAATATTGCACTTACTACCATTTAATTCCATAATTCCCTGTAGAGTGCATCCTTATCTAGGACACCCTGCATAATACAGTGGCGGCTCACGGTCTTAAAAAATTTTGAAGAGCTTCGTATAGCGCGGGTACTTAAACAAACATTAATTAAAAACCCGTGTAACAAAACGTATCTCTTATCCTCATCTGTCCAACGACTGAATGGAGTTTTTAACAACCATTAATTGGGTTTTTTTTTTAAACAAACAATTAAGTATGGACGTACACTACGGAATTCACTGAAAAATAAAAACAAAACTTTTTAATGACAGTAAATTACGTAAAAACGATATCTATAACCGTAAGTTTCACGAAGCCTTAAAATAAATGCCTTAAGGTTAGGCGAACCAATGCTAAAACAATGGTGCATACGACTGATCTATTTTTAAATTGTCCTTCATCATAATGCAAATTGTTACATGCTGTTTGCGTGACTGACGTCACGTAACCATAGCAACGGTGAATATCAAAGCCATGTTGGGTGTTGGGTCTTCACTTGCTTTGAGTTAACGGACACGGTCAGCTGGGGCGCGCCAAAATGCACGAGTGTTTATAAATTATTGTCCATCGGAGTTAACCGTGGCCCTATTATGCATAGCTACATTCAGATATTAATATTATTAATTCAAGCATAATTTTTTTAAGGGCTAAAATGGCAGCTGTGTTGATACATTAATATTTCATATTGTTGAAAAACTTTCCTCCTGGTTTTATTTATTTTTTTTGGTGAAGAGCCCCTTCACATACTTCACCTGACGAGCCGCCACTGGTATATGTTAATAATGAAATTTTTATTATACTCCGTAGACAAACAAAATTTTGTATTCTTCGTTAACAAATTTTTGTTGCTTAGTGTAGGATTACAACAACAAACTTATTCAGGATTGTTTTATATAAGTTTTACCGTTTTAATGGTATTATAATTGTTTTAGACTTTGTTTATATTAAAAGGATTAATGTGAATATATTAGCTGTTTATGTTGCCATGAAAGTTAGTTTAAATTGTTCCCAAGACATTATTTAGAGTGCGGTAAAGAATTTTGTTCTTCACGAATAAAACTTTCCTTACGAAAATACACGGGGATAATTTTTATTATATTTTTCCAAAGAAAACTTTTAAAATAATTTTTATCCGTAGGTATGTATAAAATAGATCACCGCCGTCTTAAGTAGAAAGCCGCGAAATGAGAATTGGCAACGCTGCATCTATTTGCATAATTCATTAAAGCAGGCTACATACACAGAGAGATGCACGCGTGCATTAAAACGCGTTCGTCAACGCGCATTTATTAACATCTGCAGATACCTAATATAAATAATGCACGCGCATTCAAGGAAGTCAATCAAGTCAATTTAGTAATTTTACCAATATTTAGTCATGCCAGTGTTAATTACTTTAAAAATGCAAAATACCCGTATCCAAATTTGTCGATCATTACTCTAGTGTGCAATATGGTTTTGTATCTGAGAATATTTCACTAACATAATATACTACCACTGACGACCACGATGCCTAATGATACGAACACATACAAAATGATCGCGAACTGGAACCGTGGGAATGACAACGGTCAAATTCAACGACCAATTGCCATCTGCCACGGCAACCCAATAAACATTTGTCGCAACTTATGACATCAAGTTATATAATGGTTATATAAAGGTAATAAAAGTATATAAGAAGGTTATAAGGGGTTTATAGCTTCGTGTTTATAAAATGTCCCTGTCCTATAATAGTATTAACACATAATATAACAATTTTTTGCTTTTCTAGTATTTCTTAATGCATAAGTATAACATTTCATTTCGCTGCGAAATTGCAAAAAACTGTACTAAAATATTAAATTCAATACCATTAAACTCCTAAACAACGAGTAGTAGATATAACAAAGGTTGCATAATAATATCTAAAAGTTATATACTGTTATGGTCTTAGTTGTCTAATGTTACGGTATTCGTTATAGTCACCGTGAGTGATATTAGGCTTTCCGAGGCTACTTCATTGATTCCGCCATGTTTGTTTACCTAAATTTCATATTGTGAACGGTCTTTGCAATAGTACAAAACTTAACAATGATCAATGCAAAATGCATGCTTATACTTGTCAAATAGTGTCTTATACAAATAATATTTGTTATACCTACCTCGTCTAAAATAAAAATCTTTATATTTTTTTTTTCTAAAAACTTTACCTGAAATTAAGTAATTATTATGGGATATTTGAAGGGCCCCTGCATTATTTAGAAGTACTCTGTCTATTTTTGCAGTCAAAAACTGTTGTCACCTTAATTTTGATTCAAGCATATGAATAATAAAATTAAACAGTTATTTCTTTTGCTTTCCATTTATAATTTTTAATTAGCGACTGATTTACTTGTGGAAACAGTAAAATACTGGAATAATGAATAAAATTCACCTAAGAGAGAGAAATTAACTCCCTCGCTGACAAGTGATAGATAGACGAGGTTATTTAAGATGTTATATAGTGGTTACCACAACCTTTCTGTTTTTTTCCTTCCGTAAACCCGACCATTTTTGGTTGCACTTAGGCCAGATTTGACCCATTGTGCTCGAACCTTTCTGTTACTTCTGGTTACATAACTTAAATTTATATAGCGTTACTAAACAATGGTTTTCGCAAACTTTATAAACGCACCGTTAAGGCTCTTTAAGAGGTTTATAAGATTAACGGAAATATTTCTCTTACTTATTATATAATTGGTTATTTAAAATATCATATAGCATTTACGGTAAATATTATACAACCAAAATTGTTTATTGGATACTCACGATTGACTAAATTGAGACATTTTAAAATACCTTAATGGTTTTGCATCACACTGTATCCATTTGATCGGTATTGATTTAAACTAATTCAAAAATGCCTAATTTATTAAATATTAAAAATTTACCTTCAACTAGCAATATTTTAATTTTGCGCATCTTTGGTTAAAGTTTATTATTCTCAGTCCCGAATCTACAATTACTTATAGTGCATATATTACCGACCACCCTGTATGGAGTATATAATGCCTGTAAGTTTAACATAAAGTTAGATAGTCAAACTGTTATGATTATGTGGTATTCGTCAAATTTTGGAGTATTGAGAAAGTTTGCGCCTTAACAATATTCTCAATTATCTTGAGGTAAACTAAGTTATGTTCCCTTGCATAGTTCAGAAATGCTTCGGAATGTTTAGTTGGGTTAACAATACGTCAGTTCGTCGAAAGAATTTATTAAAAGATTTACCTTCTCGAAGTTCTTGCGGAAATATTTAGTTCCTTTGTGTTGAACATTAATAAAGTTTGAAAACAAATTTAGTATTTTAAATTATCTTTTTTGTAAATAGATAATAATTATGTAATAAGTTTCGGTTACCTTCTATCAGAACCTCGTAAATAGACACTGAAACAGTGCTGTTCCTAGAGGGTTGGCAGCAGGAGCCATGCCTCGAGGCAGCAGATAGCTTTTCTATTATTTTAGTTATTTAACCCTTTCAGTTCCAATTTAATTTTTCGTATCCAAAAAATGTGATATTTGATACATACTGTAGTGTACAATGGGACTTACGGTGATAATAATCTATTGATGCAAATAATTTTTGGAAAATAATTATTTGGTTATTTTTCTATAATAATGAAATAATTAATGTTTTTAATAACTGACTTCTGTAACAAATGTACTTCAGGTTGTGTATTTCTAGTACTTGTAGGTATGGACGCAGACTATGATAAATTTGAGGATCTTCCTCGTTGCTTTGGTGTGAAGTGTTTATTTGACCCAGTAAGAACAACAGTCAAGGCCAGAATGATCATCCTCCAAGTTTACAATTTCTTCATAAGATAGCGAATTTACTCATATTGAAATTTATTATATAATTAATTATAAGGTAATTTTCACAAACTTATTTTAATATAGAAACCATATAGTTAATTGTTTATCTTATTGCATTAATTAAAAGTAGTAAGCACGCGGCAGCGCCATCTAGTAGGAATCAACTTAATGCAAAGAACAAATCCAATATACTTATTTAAACTAAAAAAAAAATGGAAAGAAAATAACACAACAGTACGCCACACATTTTGTATAGGATACAAAAATTACAAGGTATATTATTTAGAGACTATGATGTCAACTTGTTTGCAAGTAGTCCAAGAAACATATGGTCATGGATTTACGCAACCAAACATACATGATTAAAAACGCATATTGCAAAGAATGGCGGTCGTTTACTACCGTTATTTAATTTGTTTTTACGTGAGACAGTTGACCTAACATTACTCTGCGGCGTAGTTAATTTTATTTTTTATTAAATATTCAGCGTTGAGCTGTTATTCCACTGTGCCAAATGTTCGTTTCCTCATGAATATAATAATTACAGTAGACCAAGCCACGCTTCAATAGAATTAAACATTTGATTAAGTTTATTATATTACCAACCTTTATGAAACGGGTTGGTAATAGATTTATTATAATACTGAAAACTGTATCGTAATATATTTTTTATGAAATAAAATTATAAAACCCATATTAATTAACTCTTTATAGACACAGTTCTTTTTTAACAAAACGGTCAACAACTAGAGTCTCAGGTTTGGGTCATCAATTCAAATAGATAATCCTAATTATTTTTTTAGTGTAATACAGCATACAGCTAAATATTTTTTATATCCCTATTGGTCGAGTTACAATCCTATCGATCAATATAATATGCTAACCAAACTACGTCTGGAAGCTATAACATTTTACTCACCTTTCTCATGCATCCTACGAAATTGTTGTGCACTCTGGCTCCGAGAAGTGCTCTGGTATTTATACTGCCGCCCACATACACTCTGCTAGATGAAAGCATCGTAAATTTTCCGGCAATGTGGGAATGGTCCGCATACACACCGTCCACCACTGCTGACAACTGGAATGCAGAAAAAAAATTTGTAATTTTAATTTGATTAAAATGAGCTATGGAATTGGTGCATACTTTTTGATGTAATAAATCATTTAATACTAAAATTTCAGTCGGTGCGCGATAACCAACACCGTGTGCTAATGCGCATAAATTCTCTATCTCTCTTCCACATTTCGACGATACGTGCGAGGACGCTCAAGGATGGTTTACATTAGATGCAAGAAAATAATCTTTTTATTTTTGATCAAAAAAATAATCCCATTATAGAATACAATAAGAGCTTAAGAACGAGTTTTGTAAAGCTCTACTTGAAGTTGAGCTTGGTCCAAAAAGGTATTTCTGTTATATAATCAATTCCTAACTACAGGTCTGCACAGGTGGGATCAATAATTAAATTACCATGCTGCCAATGGTTACGTTGTCAAAAAACGATTGTTATCAAAGTTAGGGGTTTTTTCAAGTTGCAGCTACTTTTTCCAACACAAAACTATATGCAAATTTTACTTATAAAGAAAAATGTCTGCGTAACTTTTGTTAAGGAGTTTAAGTTAAGGTACTTTGGAAAATAAAGAAAATAGATAATTCTACTAATAAAGAAAAAATAGAATGTTAGGAAAATACACTCTTAAAAATAATATGGTATGGATTACTAAAATTTGGTTCTGGCAACTATTTATTTTCGTGTAATCGGACTCAACCCAAAAATTAGTTTGTACAACCAAAAAAAATTGTCGTTATTGAACTGTTGAACTAATTAATAACATTAACCAACCCAACCTACAAATTTTAGTTGTCACAACGAAATTATATATACAGATAACTAAATATTATATGGTACTCTCGTTTTTAAAATTAGTTGTCACAACTAATGTGTAAATATGGAAAATTGAAAATTTTTTTCAAGGAAATATTGTTTTTGTTAATGATGCAATCTACAAATATTGCCAAAGCAATCATTTATTTGGGACAAACTTGAAATTTTCATAGAGTAACAATTACGTATGTAGTCACAACATTGTGTTTATTATCTTTTTTCTGTACTTTCTAATTGTAAGAAAGAAGTTGAATCATAAATAAGTAAAAATTTTATATTTTTGTCATTGCAGTTGCACATTAGAAAGTTTGAATGAACTGCTTATAACGGATGGCAAAATTGGTTGATTTGATAGAAATAACTTTAAAAAAAGTCTGTTTCATTTCTAAAAAAAAATGTCATATGTAATTTATACTTAGTAACGAATATTCCTTCCTAGGTCCCCATTTAAACAAAAAAATGCCTTGGTATTACTACTCTATTAGGTATGTGGAAACTAATTGGAATAAATTATCAGGGATATTATGGTTTCTTTAAAAAAAAATATTTCCAATATCCTTGTTCTCTCATGTTCTTTATAATACATACTAATGCAATACAAAACAGAAACACTAGATTTTTAACTTATTTTACTCAACCTTTTGGGTTGTTCAATTGCTTATAGAACTGAATTCTCCTTATTTAAATTTTCTTATCTGCAACTGCGATTATTAAAAAAAATTCTATTTATAATATACAGCTATATAAATTTTGTTGTACTTGGTCAGATTAAAAAGTCATCAATATGACGTTCTTTTATAGAAATGGAACATAGAACAAAAACAAAACAAAAAAAAATATTTTTAAGTTATTTCTCATCGGGTCACCTTGCCATAGGAGTTAGAGAAACGGTTAAATGGGGGCAAAGTTGTGCAATTCGGTGCTGATTATAATGCCGCTTTAAAAGTTTTCAAATTTCGAATACTTCCGATTTTTGTCGAAAAAAACCGAAATTTTGCAAAATCATTTTTAATTTATTCTGAGCTCATTAGACTAGCTATTTAAAAATAAATGACACTTTGTTATCGCCACTTTTTCTCCTCTACAAAATGACGTTACTAAACTAAAGAACCGCCGTTTCGTCTCTGAGCGGCCATCACCAACTTTACTTTTTTAATATGGACCTGGATTTTTTTAAACCCTCCTACCTTTAAAATGTAATGGCGATATTACTTTCTCATAATGAGGAATTGTCCTTGCTTATTTTTTTAAATTAATATTTTTTACACTTCTTGTCAGTCCGGTCCTGGCAACGAATTACAATATTAATTAAAAACTTTATTTTATTTAAAATGTTCATACGTAAGTAATATAATTCATTTTATAAGAACTTTCTAATAATTCTAAATTTACTAATTATAAATTTTCTAAATGTTCAAAGAGATTGCAGTTTTGCACAAGTAAAAAATTTACTTTTTTCTTCGCTGAAAATAGTATATTGTTTTATTAGGAGTAAAAGCGATACTTTTCTGACGAGTCTGTAGGTTTGCCGGACGAACAAAGTGAGTCCGGCAATTACGGACGAGTCATAAGAAGTTGCTTTTACTCCGAATAAAACATACTTTTTTTTCTTCAGACGTTGTTTAAATATGAAAACACAAAGATACAAAATGTTTTAATTGTTTTATTTAAAAATTTTAAGTTTTGAGAAGGGGCTAGCGTTACTATGGATTTATTATTATATTGTTTAATAGCGACGTGCCATTCGATTTGACAAGTGTCAGCATTCATTATTGCGTAACTTTATTTAATTTTTATTCTTTTAAAAATAGAATTTTTTAAAACTACATTTACTTCAAATAAAATGTCAGACTCAGAATTTACCTGTACGCCCCCGGAGGTTGCCAAAATTGCAGCAAATGTTGCGAAAATTTGCTGCCAACAAAATCCAGTGGTGTTTACGAAGCTGCGTTTAAAAGATTCCAGGCATGGTGCAATGAGAAAAACACCAAAAATAATTCTGAAAATGTACTCTTGGCATATTTTTCGGAACTAGCGAGCAATCAAAAAATGAAAGGTTCAACAATGTGGTCACATTATTCTAAGTCACATTGCTGTACTTTATTTTTATTAAAATAAATAAAGTATGTTTATAACTTTCTGGTATTATTTAATATATATTTAGTCATGAGAACACAGTCATACTTTTACTTCCGCTGCTATTGGCAACGGAAGAAAAAGTAAATACTTTTTCTTCCGTTGCCAAAAGCAACCTCCTTCTGACGAAAAAGTAGAACTTTAACGTCAAAAAATTAGTAGAAAAACGTCAAGTTTATTGACGTTTGAAGAAAAAAACATTTTTGTACAAAGGACCAATAAATTATCGCCTTTTTGACACCACAATTTGACACTGGGTAGAAATCATCCATATTTAAAAATTTGCTTAAACGCGTTTATTAGGCACACTTCATAAACCATAGATATATAAGCGTTTATAAGCACGCCACTGTACATCATAACATTTTGGTACAACTATTGTTACTGAATATAATCAAGCTTTTCATAAGGTATAAGAATCACTCGCTAAGTTTGCACGATACAACGCACAGTGAGATCTAGCTACCAATAAGTTAAAATAAAGCAGGGTTTTCCAAAAAAATCGGTATTTCTTAAAATATGGCAGATATCAAAAATTTGACAAATTTCTTTCTTTGCTATGAACCAGTGATTCAATTGACGTAGAGTGATAAAATTTTCAAATATTATTGTGAAAGTTACACGCCATTAAAATTAGAGCAAAAATCATCGTCTTCTTTAACACCCTGTATATAAAATTTTCTGACAGTTAAAGAAAATTCAACATTGACAATTGTTTCCCAAGGGATGAGTCTATCAACCATTCAAAACCGTAGGTTGTTATCATATCTGGTTCAGAAAATATTGACTGTTAAATTTAGGCGAAATTTTTCTTGCTCGAAAGCAATTGTCCAGCAGTTTAGTTGCATGCAGCTTTATTTTTTCAAATTACGAAAAACACAAAGTCTCGGTCTCAGAAAGTTATATTTAAATACGTGTCTCACCCTTTCAGGCTTCATCAGACCCAGAAGTTAAAATTGAAATCTAAACACATCCACTACTATAATGAACAGAACCAAACAAAATGTCAAAGAGAAATCAGATCAGTTAAATCAACAAATTTGGTTCAATAATACGATGGAATGAAACTGTGTTTAAATGTCTGAAAGCTCGCCCGGAAGTAACAGAAAAGAATAAGATTATTCTAAATACCACTTTTCAGACATTTTCTCAGCTAATTTTTTACAGTAAATGATTATCCAATTATAGTAGTCGCTACTCAATTAAGGAACAAACAAAGGTATTAAACATTATCTGTCCGACATCTAAAAGTTTCGTTTTTAATTATCACAGTATTTTGTAAAACTCACGGTAATAGCTACTACCTAAGCGGAATTAGGAACTTTTCAGTATATAATTGGAATAATAGGATTATTTTTAAAACTCCTTTTTTGAGTTGGTTATTCACGTCAAAATTATACTTAAATATTATACTTAAAGGCAAAGCTGTCCCCTACATTGTTTTTCCCCAGAGATTAATTTTGCTAAAAATAAGTCTAAATAAATTTATTTTTAACAAACCAAAATATTTATAATTGATACACATTTAAAATGTATAGAAAAGTTAAGTAAGTTGAGGCAAAATTGCGTATTTTAAGGCTTAATAATTTGGTGAAAAAAAAATTCTAACTATTCAGAATATTGGGAGATATCAAAAAAACGAAATTTTTAGTTTTGGTTTTTAATTTATTGCGCGTTTATTTGTGACGTGCAAAGAAAACAAAAAACACTTTTTAATAGCCGTTTTTATGTCCTACAATGAGTTTTTAGTTTTCAACTTAAACGTATCGTTCTTTAGATACCAATCTTAAGTAAATTTTTTTTAATACGGACCTGGAATTTTAAATACAGTTTTAGGGACTTTTAAGCTTTAGAAATTTAATACAATAAAACTATTTTGAAATATTAACATTTTGTCATTTAACACATTTTTTCAAATTATCTTTTTATATCATTTCGGCCCTAAACAATCAGAGCTAAACTAAAAAAAAAGTTCTGATTTGAAGAATCTGTCGATTCTTACCCAAGGAGGATGATATTTTGTGAAAAAAAGACCCAATATCTCAGCGCCAAATATTTTTCTGTCTGTTTATTTTTGTTACATGTTTCGCCTAAAACTAACATCATCAGACTTTATAAACAGTAAACAAATTGAAATTGTTTTTTAAACAAAGATACCTTTTTTCACTCGGGAACATTAATTGTTTTTAAATAATAAATACCTATAAACCATAACTTCCCATAATGTAATTTAATATTTAAGTAATCCAAAAAATAATTGCTAGGGCCGTAATAGTAAAGAAAGGATAATTTGAAATACTAATGATATGTTATTTGATGACAAACCTTAAAATTTTAGAAATATTTAAATTGTATTAAAATTCTAGAACTTAGATGTCCCTAAAACTGTTTTTAAAATTCCAAGTCAGGATTTAAAAAATAGACTTGAGGTTGGTGTCTAACAGGGTTGGCATGATATATATCACGATGTATATCAATGATATTTATAGCTTGATATATATACATGATATTTATTATTGAAAAATAAATTTTAATTTACCGCCAAATTTTGTATGGTTAGTATCACGGTTGGTAAGACTATTTAGTAATTTAACTGGCTTGGTACTGGCCCTATCAGTTGAATCAACACCATTCCCCAAATATGTATTTGGATCTCTTTAAAAATACACTTCTTATGGTGTGGTGGAAAGGAATTAATATTGAGGATGAGGATTGGCCAAGTAAAAAAGACTTCCTGGCTTTATGTGAACAACTGCTTACTGCAGTTGCGTCTACCGCATCCATTGAGAGAACCTTTTCATCATTTGGACTTGTGCAATCGAAACTACGCAATAGGTTTGGAAATGAAAAAGCTGGAAAATTAACGTTTTTGAATACTCAAATCAAAATATTGATTGGATTTGGGCAGGAACTGTGCCAGAAGAATTACCGGGACGTTCCATCGATTCTGACGAATCTGACGATGACTTATCTTTGATAAGGCTGATTTAAGATGGTTATTTATATTCTTTTTTTTCGGGATTTTTTTTGTTGTACGCATTCACTCTAGGTAAATATCTGTTGTCTAGGTGAATATCTGTTATTATTATTTTGTTAGCTCTTATGCTTGTTCCGAGGCTTGTTCTGTTTAGAAATAATATTTATGTTTTAATAAAAATATTTACTCAAATATCTACTTCCTTGATTTTACTTGGCTCTACTATAAGTATGATTTTATCTGTTTTGGCTGAAAAAAATTATTTGATATAGGTATATCGGATATATATCCGATATTTGATATTTATATAAATATCATGATATTTGCCCACCCTGGTATCTAAAGAACGAAACGACGAATTCAAACACTAATAAGGCCATCTCGTATGACATAAAAAAATGGCTATGAAAAAGTGTTATTTATTTTCTTCCCACGCCAAAAATAAACGCACAAAAAATTAAAAACCAAAAGTCAAACTTTCGGTTTTTTTCGGATATCTCCGAAGGTATTCGGAATATTTACAGTTTTCTTTTACGAAGTTATTTAGCCCCAAAATACGCAACTTTGCCTTAATTTAACCATCTTCGTATCTCTTACGGTTTCCGAGATCCCATTGTACGCACACGAATTTGTAGCACCCTGTATACAATTCTTTTTCTGGAGTAAAAAAAATATTAACAATATTTTCTGTTTTTTGTCCAATTATTATAATGATTTGTTTAGGTACACATCTTAAATGGCGCAAATAGCTTGAAGTAAGTAATCAATATTTTTAATTTGCTGCTGGCAAGATACTAAATCTTAAGTAAAAATCCTTTGATCAAGTTTTATAAAATAATGTTTAAATGAAATAATCATCCATTTAAAAAGTTGTCTTTAAAAATCCTTGTTTAAATAATGCGCTATTTTATAATCCAAATGATGATGAATAAGGCAGAGAAGAATCATCTTTTCTTTAGGCATCAAGATTAGAGTATAACAAAATTAAAGCAAAAAAAAAATCAGCTAAAAAACCGTCTCGTCAACCCCTTCTCTCAGACAGACAGTCCAAAATGCGAAATTTCCTAGATTCATTAATTTAAACTAAATTAGCTTCGTAAAAAGATTTTTTGTAAAAGTGAATTAGGATTTAACTTTAAACAAAGTTTCAAAACGTTTTCTCGTAGTTTTCAATAATTTAGCTTTTTTTTTTAAAGAACGGTTATTAGATTTTTTTATTTTTAAACCCAAATGATTTGTCTATCTGGTCAAACTAGATAGACAAATCATTTTGTTAATAAACATGCATTTGCGCAGTGACGTTCGGTAGCATGAGGTAGGTAAGGCTAAGCATCACCAAATTCCAAAAATATTTAGAATAATAAATACTTTATCACCTAATATTTGTTTTTTAATTTTTTACTATTATTTAATGATTTTTATAAATGTAGTGGCAATAATGTGTTAATTTGGCAACTGCGCCCGACGTCATGTGTGGTAAATATATGGCGCGAAGCTAGCTGCTCGACTACGCTCGTCGAAAATGCAGACTAGCGTGCTCAGGGTTCCTCAGCTGGTGTGCGGCATTGGTTTACGCGTCTATATATCCGTCTTATGCTAACATGTCTTGTAGTTGCACTTCCTACTGCATGTTTTAGCTTACGAGGAGGCTGAAGACTGATTAAATTTGGCGCGCACTTTTGCGCTCCGAAGCCCGGAAGGAAACGGTGCATTGGGATTTATCGCATGTGGTATAATGTGGGTCAGGGGACTTCACTTCAGCGAAGCGCGGCGCTTCGAACTCAATGCTAAAATCCCTATTCTCATATTTCGCGCTTTGGCGCGCATAAGTGCGTGCTTTATTTTTAAACATGAAAAACTGAGACCGAAAAACCCATATATACGTCTAATGTGAAAAATTCTGGATTGAAAGGCAACATTTATATTTTTCACAAATATAAAAAATGGTTTTTTTTTAAAGAGCTAGCTAAGAAAAGAGTGAAAAAAATAATTTTTTTTTTATAATAAAACACCTGCACTGTAGGAAAAATTCTTTAAGGCGCTCTGGGAGCGGTGCGAGTGCGAAAAAAGCGATTAACGTTGGTCTTGAAACGTTGAAGATTGTATTCATTGGGAAATACGACCTCAGGAAGATCATTCCACAAAGATGACGTTCTCCAGATGAAAGAATTCTTGAACAATGAAGTTCGAGGAGTACTAAGCTGAACAACATATGGATGAGCGGCAGTGGTTCGCCGTGTATTTCTGTTTTGCATTGCTCTAGGTGGAATCAAGTGGGCAATGTCAGTCGAACACCTGCCATGGAAATATCTGTAAAAGAGAGCCAAATCACCAACCTGTCTTCGATGCTCCAGGCTATCGAGGGTCTTGGTCAGCTCGGGGTCGCCGATCAGACGAACGGCTCTCCTTTGAATGGAATCCAGTAGCCGAAGGGTGTGCTTGGGTGCAGAGCTCCAGACATGAGAGCAATATTCTAATGATGGTCGAATCTGGGCTTTGTAGAGTGTCAAAAGTTGATGAGGTGTGTACAACCTTTTGGTGCGGAAAAGTACACCAAGTTTCTGTGCAGCTGCCTTGGCAATTGCGGCACCGTGATCAATTTAAAAAACCAAATTTAATCCAGCCATGGGTTAGTTAGAGGGGGTAGAGGTAAAAATGTAATTTTCGAAATTTGATAGTGGTGAATTTTTAGCGAACTTCGGGGCTCGCCCCGAAGACTTTTCGCCTGCGGCGCTTTTTTACCTTCTTAACGCAGTATAAAATCATGAAATACATGTAGTTCCGACTGCCCCTCCCTCCAAATTTTTTTTTTAATGTCCTAGTTACGCCCCCCCCCCCCCCCCAACCCCTCTGAACATATTTTACGGTTGCGTCAATGTTCACGAATAAAATTGTTCTTTCTATTGCTGTTTTACTCAATATAACATTCTGATGATAACCGTTACTATGTTCGAAACATGTACAGTTTTCAGCAGAATTTATACTATTTAATTCTTATATAAACGCTTCGAAAACATGTTTCTTTAAAACCCTTGTTTTGTAAACATAAAAATATACATAAAAATAATTGGCTTAATAGGATTTTCCTTCATTTTATATTGCGACGTTTTTAAGTATGTGGTTTGAGTTCTCTCTTTTCTCATATTATGTACACAGGCTTTGTATTACAATTTTTAGGGGACCCTTTTAAATATAATGCTCTGTCTCTTTGATGTTTTATTGTGTTTGGTGGCTCATAACCTGCATAAACCACTGTTTTTTGAGGGGCTTTTTATATTTGTCTTCCTGTCCAATAAATCTTGTAAATTTGGCAAGAATAATTTTTCCGGACTTATGTAAAAGTATTCGAGAAAAACAATTTTGGTTTAAAACAACTTAAAGGACTGTGAATAATTCAATTTTTTTGACTTTACTTAAAAAAAATTAAATAAAAACATGAAGTCTTTTTTCCACTGGTTTATTAAATAGTAAAGTTAAAAGGTGGTAGATATTCTACATGTTTCGGATGTAGCAACACCCATCATCAGGAATTAAATATAAAGAGAAAATATTTATAAGTGAGAGGAACAGACCTAACAGATATTATAATAATGATTTTGGTCATTTCTTATATTTACATGAAATTCGTTTCAATATATATATCTCTCATTCGGCCTTTTTGCAGAATAACCGACATATTATCGCTATTAGGTTATGTTTTGATGACCACTAGATGTTTTACTTCTGTATCTCGGCTATTTTTAAGTCTTTTGACAAAAAGGTATTTGAAAATGTTGTTTATTTTAATTCCTTCTATACACAGCTAAAACAGAAGTATCAACTTAGGAATCACCCTGTATAGTAATTGTCTAGAAATTGGAAAACTGGAGAATTTTAAAGAGAGAAAGGGCATTTGTACATTAATCCTAAGCAGAGTTTTAAGTTCAATCAGAAGAAACTTAAGAATAATTCAGTACAAATATATTTGGGATTTGTATCTTCAATTTTCGCACCTTTTCGTACACTCTTTGGGAATAATTGGTGTATGCATAGCCTCTGGGATCAATGTTTTGATTCAAATATTAAAAATAAGAAAGTTGATTGGACAGATTTGAAGCTTTTTGAAGTATATTCTTAACCTTACCTTTATTAAGTGTTAGACTATATTATACCGGGTGTTGCATCGTCGAGCGTGACATAGGAAATCCCATGTAATTTTAAATGGGGTCAATTATTGGCTTCCCTAATTATTTTAGAGAAAAATTCTATTTGGGTTTATTAAAGAGCACTAAAACCCACATTCAAAAGAATAACTTTAGATATTTTCGATGAGCCCGTTTACGGGTTATCGCCGATTTCTTTTTAACTATTTCTCCTTTTTATGGCCCCGTATTTGCGGGCACCAGTCAAGGTAAAAGATGACTGTCAAATAAAGTTGTCATTTTGAAATGTGTGCTTTATTGTTATAAAAACTCGTACATCGAAAATATTAGCCATGAATTACACTTCTGAAGAAAAAATATTGATGATTAAATGGTATTATCAAAGAAATAGTTATCAAAATGTGTCAGACATGTTTGCTGCACTGTATCCGAATATACCGATACATGCAAAATCTACAGTCGAAAGGACTATCAAGAAATTTGAGACAAAGGCACTGTAATAAATAACTGCAGATGTGAAAAAAGGCAGGAACAAAGAAGAGATGCAAGAAATGATAGGGACTTGCAAGTTTTATTGTGCGCGGAAGAAAATGATGGGAAGATTAGCACAAGGAAACTTGAGGATGACATAGAATTAGATCACACCACAGCGTTACGAGCTTTGAAACGACATAAATATTATTCATACAAATATTATTTGACCCCATTTAAAATTACATGGGATTTCCTATGTCCCGCTCGACGATGCAACACCCGGTATAATCTTTTTTTTACATTTTATACTTATTAAGTTCCTTTAAATTTATTTATGAACCAGTCTCATTTTATTTAAAGCAAATTTCAGAATTAGAGACTCTATTTTGACGTTGAAAAAATGTAAACAAAAACAACCTTTTCCTTACGGGCCGACGAACAAAAGTACTTATCCTCAGTGGTAAAAACTTTAAAAATTCTCGTTTTTCTGAACAATATTTGGCTCTTACAATATATTTTCGCTCACGAGCCGCTACTGCTGCAATCTCAATATGGTCCCGTTCAATCATGTTTAAGTCCATGCCAGCAAATACAGAGGCTTCTGTTCCTCAGTGTCTCTAGTTGTTTTTTTCGACTCGGTGCCGCTAAAAAATTTCCGTTATAATAAAGCTAAAAAGCATCTACTCTAGCTCTTCAGTCTTTATTGTAGACAGCGGTGTATATTACATTTGCACGAATATATCAAAAAATCTACCTAAAAGCTTAATTTTCATAAAAGTATGACGCAGTCGGTTACGGACATGGAAACATAATAAATATTCCAGGTAAAGCGACCGCTCGCGTGATGGTAAAAATGATTTAAAATCTTTTTTTCAGGCCTAATGACTACTTTTTCTTAACACTAGCTTTAAAATATCGTTTATTACCGTTCCGTAAGCTGGCCATTTTTTTGTTGGAGGTGCAGGTACTTTGTCAAACATTGACTAGATGTCGCTACCCGTAAAAGCTCACTTCTTTGATACTATGAAGACTGTTGATACAGCAGACCGTTTTCCTTCACTCATCGACTTCTAGCCCTACTGATAAGTCATGATATGACGAAACGCGTCTAGGGATGAAGTTCGATGAAGGAAGGGAAACAAAACTCTTTTCATTTGAAATTGCTTGGGAGCTTTGTACCGACGACTATGGTAGCGCGTACCTAGCGGTAACACTTGGAATTGTGACGAATGTCTTTGCAAAAGTGATCTTCTCTGGCAATTGTGCTTATTTCTATAGGCTTTGTTAGAGGTGCAGGTACTTTGTCGAACATTGACTAGATGTCGCTACTCGTAAAACTTCACTCCTTTGATACTTTGAAGACTCTATACAGTAGACCGTTTCCCTTCACTAGTCGAGTTCTAGTCTAGCCCTACTGATGAATCATGATATGACAAAACGCGTCTAGGGACGAAGTTCGATAAAGGAAGGGAAACAAAACTATTTTCATTTAAAACTGCTTATGAGCTTTGTACCGACGACTACGGTAGCGCGTACCTAGCGGTAACACTTGGAATTGTGCTTGCACTTTGCAAGTGATCTTCTCTGGCAATTGTGCTTATTTCTATAGGCTTTGTTAGAGGTGCAGGTACTTTGTCGAACATTGACTAGATGTTGCTACTCGTAAAAGTTTTCTTCACTGTTATAAAAATTATATTTCTCTGTGGAATTCTTAAAAGTACTGACCAATCACAGTTTATTACATTTACGAGTCTTCTTTTCAAGATACTAAATTATATAATTTATGGTATATGGTGCAATACGGGGTGATTCCTAAGTTGATACTTCTTTTTTAGCTGTGTATAGAAGGCATCAAAATAAACAAAATTTTTAAATACCTTTTTTAAAAAAACTCAAAAATAAAGTATTACATTCATTTATTACACTATGAATCAAATACGGTTCTGCCTAGCTTGCCCGTTGAATAACATTAAGAAAACTTCTGGGTGTAGGATGAGCCCACAAGGAAAAGCGTTCTGCGTATAATCTCAAAGAAACATCCGTACTTTTATGACACTCACAGTAAATTAGCACTATATCTATTAGTTTATTGTTTTCAAATTTTACCATTTTCACATATCAACAATTTAAAATTAACTTGCTTCAGAAAAACACACTACAGTGGATTGCTCAACACCAACCGTAAATTGAATGACTAATAAGAGATAAGAAAAACAACACAAACTATAGCGGGCTATATTTTGGTGACCAGGCCCGCACTTAGATTTTTTACTTCTCTATCTCGCCTATTTTTGAGTTTTTTTAAAAAAGGTATTTGAAAATATTGTTTATTTTAATGCCTTCTACACAGCTAAAAAAAGAAGTATCAACTTATATTTAAATTTAAAATGTTATTTTTAATACACTGTCGGCACTATGAGACTTGCATACAAACTCTCAAATAAAAGTCTTATCATTCTTAACAGAAACAGAACTATTAAGTCCATTTAAAAGGCCAACTTAATAGACTTGTGGCTGTTAAGTTGCTCTCTATAAAATACATTGTTTTTAAATGTAATGCTGTTTTTCACGACTTTTCTTTGTATTTAAGGGTCCTATTGCTATTGAATATTTTCCAAACGCTGATCACATTGTTATGTTTATTTTTTACATTCTGAAACATTTCAATATAATATAACCGGAAAAATTTAGTGGATTTATTTTTACATCCTGTGGTAAATGTTGAAATTTACAGCATCCATAGGTTACGTTAGATAATTGCTTCAAAGCGCACCCAGTGGCGGAGTTAAGGATTCGGGGCCCCTAGGCAGATTTTACTTTGTCAAAATCTATACCGCTTTAAAAAAACGTTGGTTCTAAAAAAAGGTCCTCTCTATTGTCTGGTGTTCTTCTCTTTTCCTAAAATAGGTTCTCATAAAGCTCCCTCAAGGCTGCCCTCCCCTCCCCCCCCCCCCCGCCACCTATGTATTTACCAGTAATACTTAGTGCTGTATAAAATGTTCTTCAGTGGCATCTTGCATCTATTTCTCATATTTATGTCCAATTAAATATTAAAAACCAGCATTAAACCATAATACATATTTGATTGTTAGTTTTATTATACATATTGATTTGTACAGCTTCCTCTCAACTTTTTCTTCTTGATTTCTTTCCATAATGCTTTCTTGGTTACTTCCATATGGAATGGAATTTACGCAAGAGAAAGTCATCCTTTGGTAGGCTTAAATATTATTAAAATGTTGATTGATACACAAACTTTATAAAATAACGCACGTTATATTTACTATATTTTGATAAATTAACTTCATAATAAAATCAGGATGAATTTTGCAAATCCTCTGAAAGCCTATAATATACCAACAGCGAAGCCTATAATAACAGAATGTAGGTGTTTTTATTTCCTGCTTATAGCGGCTCGCGCCCTCTGTACGTGGGAAGGCAACGTAGCGATATAGACTTTTTTTTTAATTGACGTCGTCGGAGCACAATGGGGCTAATTTGTATTCCCACATGAAAAATTGCTGTTTTCTTTACACTAAAGTGATTGGAAAAATGGGCAATTCCGGTTAACTGAACGGATATGATGTCCAACGAAACTGCCGATGCTCTCGCGAGAGAGGGCGCAGGCATGCCAGCTGATCTAGCAGACAATACGGGAACAACCCACTGGGATTAGTCAAAGAGGAGATTGATTACACGGCCAAGCAGCTTGCACAGAACAAATGGACAGAGTTGATACCCTGTAGTACATCCAGGCAACTTTTGCCCATATTCGATAAAAAGAGAACCGCAGAGCTATTGAGACAGTCGGAAAGACGTGAGAAATATTACTGCGGTTGTTATCGGACATTGCCTACGTATACAAATACCCACTAACGACTTCTGCAAAAGTTGCAGAGTTAAGGAAGAGAAAGAAAGTATTCAACATTTTCTGTGTGACTGCCCTGGTCTCGCAAGAAGAAGGTTCACTGCTCTGGGTGAACCATTTTTTAATAGCCTGGAGGAACTAAGCACCTTACAACTTGGACGGCTGAGCACGTTTCTGACTAGTAGTGGCTGTTTTGAATAAGTTGTTAAAATCCTTCTGCGGTATACGCTGCGCTAACCATCAGAGATCTGATGAAGGTGGGTTCTACGGAACACGTGTGGTATCACAACGTACCTACGTGAGACCGTTTGGTCAGAACCAATGGTCTGCCACTCTTACCTAACCTAGTTAGGCTATGAAACGGACCAATAATAGTGGGCAATTACAAGGGAACCAAATTTACACGTTGTAAATTTTACGAGTCGTTTTCACAGCACTATCAGACATCAGTCCGATCATCATATTGTTTGAAATCTTGGTACAACCCAGTAGTCTACTTACAAGTGGATGATAATACTTTTATAGCCATGGACAATCTTTCTAAAAATTGCAATACTCAGTATAACTTAAAAGATTGTGTTTTACGCGACAGAAAACTTCTGCTTCTGCTTCTGCTTATAATATAACATTAATTTACAAACTCATAAAATGCAGCATTATAAATTTTACAATATTAGTAAGATAAAAATTACAGAGCAAGGCTTCGTCTCTGACAACACGCCTTTTAAGATTTAAAATACAGACTTTGAAAATTACAAAACGTAATTTTAGTTGATTAATACTTAATTCCTTTGTAATTTTTGTATTTTAATTATTTAATTTCCGTCTCGATGATATTATTTAAAAAAGCAGCTGTTAAATTGTATAAACGTCAATTTGATTTTAAATACATTTTTTAGCGAAGAAACTTTCTAGCAAACCAATTAACTTAACATTTCTTAATAACAGTGTTTTTAAAAACATATTTAAGAGTACTTCTTAGTGAGTTAATATGTTTAATTTCTGCCAATGGCTATTTAAAAATATATCCTGTAGGCAGACCGTATAATATCAGTTGGAATGACAGTCTTGCTAAAAGAATTACAGTAATATTGATGGTGTAAGTGCAAATTTCAGGGAATGATGTTCGCACAGATGCAAATTCTAATAAGAAAAAGCACTGATGTGCGAATGACGAAGAATTGATATCATTTAGGACCGTCATTTTGACTGATAGTGTTGTATCTTTAATGATATTTTGCTCATGTGCTTGCTGGCTGTAATCTTGCTCATAAAACATAAATAAACTACATTTTTTATCACCGTCATGATGGTATGACACATCCTCAAAGTCGCTTAAAGTATTTATAGTCTTTTTTTAAATTTATTTGAATATTATACATTGGAGGCCATTTTATCACCACATCAGTGTCCCTCGACGACGTTCTGAAGGCCGAGAAAACCCTAAAGGCATCGTACAGAACAAATATATCGATAAATATTATAAATCATTGACAACAAACCTCTAACATTTAACAAAGATGGCATGTATAATCTATTTCAGAAAGGTAATAATAAAATAGGAAATTCCGTCCAGTTTGGCTCAATTTCGTTGTCGACCATAGGCGTGGGTAAATTTTGTGCCACTTTAAAAAATACGGATTTTGTCTGGAAAAAGAATAGGCGTAAATCATTTTACTGGAAAAAAAAATTGTTTTGTGGCGACCAAAATACTTCAAAAGTATAATGCAGTACGGTAGAGATCAGAAGAAATTCTTTTATTTTGATGAGACGTGGATTAATAAAGGTTTTATAGTAACAAAATTGTGGCGAGACAAAAATATAACCAGTGTTCGCAAAGCTTTCATGGAAGACCTGTCAACGGGTATTAAGGTGCCTTCAGGTAAAGGGAAGATACTAATAATTGTCCATATTGGAAGCGAAGAGGGATTTTTAAAAGAAGGTTTGCTAATCTTTCAGTCGTTCAATATGGGAGATTACCACGAGAACATGAATTCGAATGTCTTTAAGGACTATTTTGGTAAAATGATAAATTATCAACTGATTCAGTTGTAGTTATGGATAACGCAAGCTATCATTCACGACGCACAGAGCAGACTTTAACTTTATCTTGAAGAAAACAAGAAATTATCGACTGGTTAACCACTAAAAGTATTAAATTTGAAGATAACTTGACAAAGAAGGAACTATTGGCTATAGCAAATTTACACAAACATCGTTTTATGAAATATGCCGTGGAAGATATAGCTAAAAAACATAGCATAACTGCTGCTGCTGCGCACACTGCCATATCATTGTGAACTAAATCCTAAAGAACTTATTTGGGCTCAAGTAAAAGGATTTGTAGCAAGACACAACACGACATTCAAAATGAAAGACTTTAAGCTACTGTTTGATCAAACCATTAAAGTGACACCAGAGAAATGGCAAAAAGCAGTCCATCATGTCATTAAAGGAGAGAGAAAAATGTGGGATCTTGACCACCTGATCGATCGGACCGTCGACCCGTTCATTATAACGTCAAGAGGAGAAGACAGTTCCTGAGATGACGAAGAATAATATGATTTTTTATAATTTAATTTCTATATAATGCCTATCATGTCATTAAAGAAGATGAGAAAATGACGTGTGATCTTGTCTACCTGATTGATCGGACCGTCGATCTGTTAATTATAGCGTCAAGAGAGGATGATAGTTCCTTTGACGACGAAGAATATTATGATTTTTTATAATTTAATTTCTGTATAATGTATTTTGTATTTTTTTTATAATGTTTAATAAAAAATAGGTGTATCTAATACTATGTAGATAATGTCCGCCTTTGTCACACCATTTTCAGTGCGTTACGGTGATTTAGCATGCTATAATTAACAATTTTCTAGCGTATAATTATTTTCCTTAACAAAGTTTCGGTTATTTGCTATTTTATGTTGCATCATCAAAATTTACACCTATGTTGCACAATTAACTTCGCCTTTAAAACCCACGGATACACTAAAGCAAAAATAAATACAATTACTTCGGTACACAGTGTTAATTACTTACCCGACAAAAACTGGTAATCGCTGAAATCTGCAAACAAAAACAATGTTTATATAGACTAAAACTTAAATAAGTAAAATAAATATATTAAGTAGATGCAAAAAATTTTAAAATATAGATTAGGACCTACAAGTCGTCCAGCCACTTTAGAGTTATAGTTTCGCCATTTTGTTTTTTGATTTTGTTACTTTTTCGTTTTATTCAAAATTTATAGCGGGATAAAGGCAAAAAAAAATATAACCAACGATGGATACTGTTTCAGTAAAACGAAATATTAAACAAAAAATAATATTGAAAATAAGTCACTTAGGAGTCACCTAGGTATATCCCTAGATATGAAAGAAATTAAATTGTTCATAGAATTTTTTTCCAAAATAAAAATTTTGAAGAAATATTATGGGAGTTTGTTATTAATTTTCTGTTAATCCTTATTTTAAAAAACCTAGATAAATGCGATTTTGCCTCAGAAACCCAACCTCTACGATAAACAAAGACTTTAGGAAGGAATATCTCAAAAAATAAACTTTTGTGCTAAAAATCTATTTCAGATTCGTAATTTATGCTCCAACATTTATTAATCCTGAAAACATTAATAATTTTCCGATAAATAAATGTATCTTTTTAAAACTAGAATTTAATTTTCAAAATATGTTAAGAAATCTATACACAGAATGTTTAAATTACAAAGATACCATAGACTGCCCCCCCCCCCCCCCCTCCCCAAGCCAAGAGCTCGGGTCTTAAAGTCTAATTGCAACCTAATTTTTCGTCTCACGCTTGGACTCTAAATTAAAATTTTTAAATAATGTATTCTTGGCTTAGATTACAAAGGTCTTGTAGGAAACGTTTAGTTTTTAAACTTTTCCTTCTAAAAGTCCTGTTTTATATAGAAATTAAGGTTTCATACGCATATCGTTTTAGTTATTGATTTATAATGCAATTTTATAGGAAACGAGTAAAAAGAATAATATTTTATAGTATTTTTTTGTTATATGCTTGTCTGTTTCGTTTTCCTTTTTTTAGAGCTATTTTAAATTTACAAAAATATAAACCATACAACAAAATATTTTTACAACAAAAACAAAAAACAAGTAGGTATTTATTTTTAAAGAGAAAAATTAAAGTAAACATTTTAATTCAAACATTTTTTATGGAAGAAGAGTGATAATTTATAATATAGAAAATATAGTGCGGAAAGAAACGAGAATGCTTTATTATGAATAAACAAAACGCACTTAAGAAGGAGTATTTAAAAACCTTAGCATTTTAACCAAAAACTGCTCTTAGAGCAGCATGATTTCTGAAAAAATCATCAATTTTGGCGTGGTGAGCGATATTTACTTTATATTTAATCATGAAAAACGGAGCACGAAAACCGCTGGTTAGAGTCATACATCTTATGTTAAAATTTTGGATTGACACCAATATTCGTATTTTTCACAAATATAAATAAAAAAAATTTAATCCAACCATGCAAAGGGGGCGAGGTAATAATTTAATTTTCGAAATTTGTGAATTTTAAACGAACTTTGGGCGTGGCCCCGAAAATTTTTCGTTTGCGGCGCTTTTCCGCCTTCTTCACTATCAATATCATAAAATACATATAGTCCCGACTGTCATTCTCTCCAGAAAAAAAAAATTCCCTACTTACCCCCACTGAGAAATTGGGCAAATCCAGAAATATATTTTATAAATCGACTTTTTTAACTGTAATCTAATCTTACAGGTTTGGGTACGGGAAAATGCAAAAATTTCTAATTAAAACACATTCCCGAACTGTTTTTCAATTAATTTCATTTATTTACCTCTTGTATTCTCCTGTGCACGCTCACTTTATGCCACTGATTGTCATCGAATCGCACTTTGTTTGGTTTAATTTGCATTTCTTGTTTGCCGTTGGCTAGGCCCATTGTGAGACTGAGACAGCCATCTTTTATTGCCACATTGAGGTAGTCACTTCCTTCACCTAAAAATTGTAAAATAGTTAAATATGAAGAACGTAATGAACTCAATCCAAAATATATCTTAATACAAATAAGGGGTTAGGAAAGAAAGCCCCATCTTCCTTCTTACATTTATTAAAAATAAAATCAGTGCCTACGCGTTTCGGCCAAAGGGCCATCATCAGGACATGAGGCTGACGACAGTCGAGATGTGTTTTAATTGTTTTCTGTAGAATATTTTAAAAATATGTAACTTATACCAGTGTTTTTGTAATAATTAATTTATTTTAAATTGACCAAAGTGCGCCCTACTTTGTTCTTGTGTTTATGGACCTTATTGCCTCATGTCCTGATGATGGCCCCTTTGGCCCAAACGCGTAGGCACTGATTTTATTTTTAATAAATGTAAGAAGGAAGATAGAGCTTTCTTTCCTAACCCCTTATTTACAATATCCCTTCTAGAGAGTAGGTAGTTACGACTTCGTTATCTTAATACAAGTTATCCAATATACAAATTAAATCGAATCTTTTACATAACCATTATGCATTATGCAGGACCAGTGTCGTAGCCAGAAAATATGTTGGGGGGGGGGGGGGTTATATTTTCTAACCTTTTTGGGTTCGGGCGTTTTCAAGTTTAAAATAAAACCATACTGATGTGTTAGTACATATAATCATGTGCCTGCATAAAGATTTTTAGCAGTAATTAACTAACCAGCAACTTTGACTGTGGCATAAATGACCTTGGCAGAATTAATTTGTTTACAACCAAAGTGGCCCGGTCAGCTTAATTCTTGGTATACTAATTAGACAACTTTGATTTTGAGAAAATAATGCCTGCCAATGTCATTAATGCTACAGTCACAGTTGCTGGTAAGTTAATTATTGTTAAAAATCTTTATAATAACTACTTATTTATCCAACGAATCGACCGAATTTTCTGGCAACAACTTTCAAGGCGCGCAATCAGATAAAAGTAAAAAGTACTTTATTGTTTTGTTTTTTATAAACTTTTTCAATTTAATAAAAATATTTTTCATTGCTATATTTCTGCAAGCCGACCCTGTGTGAGCTAAAATTTTTGTTTAACTGAATTTTTATCTTTATCCTTTATCTTTTAAGCAACATACAAGTTAGTACTTTTTTTTTTTTTTTTTTTTTTTTTTACGGTTCGCCGACTACGTAGGCTATCTTGAACCGGTCATCGACCACAAATGTGATCTACCGACTGGGGAGTGTGAAACGGCACCTTCATCCTACGAGATATCCGATCTCATCCGGCCTGTCCGGCGTGAATAGAATGGCTAGGTGTCGATTCATTTTACACTCTTCCCTGAGGCAAGAGCACGCCGTGTTCCCAAGCGGTCACCCGCCCAAGTACTAACCGCGCTCGACACCGCTTAACTTCGGTGATCTGCGGGAACCGGTGCTTAATATGTCGACAGGCCCTTGCCCGTATTAGTTGTTAGTACTTGTTTTTAAAAAGAATAAACCGTGTGCAAAGTTTTTTGTTTCCCCTGTAAACCATTAAAACTAGAGTTAATCCCTTTTCAAAATGACCGATTCAATTATTTTTTTTACCTCTTTATTATAGATAAAGTGTTTAAGGCAAATACATTTTAAACATATGACTGAAAAAATAAAAAATACCATAGCTGTTAAAGACATAAAAAAGAAATATTCTGAGCATTTATCATACATAAAACCGTTTAGTATGAGATATTACAACAGCCGAAATAACCATTTAGGGGAATTTCTTTTCCACTTCTCGACTTTTATCAGAATGGGACAATTTTTTCAATTTATTTTTAAGCGGAATAGCATGGATGTAAATACTCATCAGCAAAAAAACCAGGACAAGAATATTTTTAACATGTGTGATATTATTACAGGGAAACAAATTATATTTTTTCCTTTAAGTTCTAAACACTCTGTGGAGAAAGAAGACGATTCTACTATATTCCAGTATATCTCCTTTCGATATGTATTTCTCTTTTTGCAATCTCATCTTTTCTAAACATTTTGTTTTTCGTTGAGTCCACCGAAGCCAGCGGTTCGCCAACGTGCGTCGCATCTACCAGAGTAGGGTTCGCTAATAATGTTAGACAGAGAGAGAGAGAGCAGCAGTAGGCGACTGAAGTGGAACGATTGCGGGACAGTGAGATATTCATACGAACCGCCGCACCGGTACGTGTTTGAGTAAACCTTTATTCTTCAGTCAATTGCAATATTTGCCGGTTTGTTTTTCAAGTTTTTTTTAGTGTTAATAAAAAATGGATATTTTACTAATTTTCTAAAAATATTTTTGTTAAAAACACAGGTAAATAGGGATAAATCAAAAAACATAATATTGAAAAAAATTCTACTTCCATATGAAATGCACTAGTACATCATCGCATTGCCTGCGAGTATGTTAACTTAAGGAAAATAAAGTATGACTTTTTATTACAAAAAATTAAAAAGTATATATTTAGTCGTTTGGAAAAAAATTCTTCTCCCCATTCCCCCCCCCCCCCCCCCCGTCGATTTCCAGCGACTCACCGCTACATTAGCTATAAAAAAAAAAATATTTTTCTTGCTTTTAAAAAAAAATATTTTTATCCAAAATTCAATTCTCAATAATAATGATCGTTATTATCGCTATAATTAAATAATTCACTATTATTCTTATATAGGAATAAAAACATATGTAGTTTTCTTACATTAAATATTGACACACCGAGTATTTTCTATAATCACGCGAAGGTAAAAATCTTATTGATTTAGTAGCGACAAAAGAAAATGTATTTTTAAACCACCCTTTTAAATATACACAGACTAGCTAGGACTTTTTTACTGGACCATGTGATTCTTATTTTGAAAACCTTTTTAATATTTAGAAAAAATAAAAGGTGTCAAGGCAATTAAACACATCTAATATAATAGGATAACATCTTTTCAGGTTTTTTTAATGCCGACATTTCTTATTAAATTTAAAGCCTTGCTAACATTATCGTTTACTTTTACCCGTTGTTTAGTTTCCGATAAATATTGTCTAATATAATAAATTTAGTGGCCCATCTCTTATACCAACATTCACCATTCTTTTAAAAAGCCCATTATGAGATACAGTAATAAAGGCCAAACAAATCGCATCGCCTAAAAAAGTTTCTTAGATAAAGTAGAAAGAATTTCCATCAAGGTTAGGCTCTTGGCCATTCAAAATGTAAAAAGAAAATGTTTAGAGAGATCTCATAAAAATGAAATAAATTATAACCAGTGCGTCAAGCCTATATATAAGTAGGTTATCCCGAAAACAGGAAACATTTTACTAAATATGAATAGAAAATTTCCCAACCTTAACACTACATGATACTGTGGTTTCTTATGAAAACACTGCCAAATATTTTGGGATGCCAGAGAATAAAATACTTAACTGGACCTTAAAAAATATGCTGTTGTAGAATTGGCTCTTGGGGTAAAAGTCCCAGCGGTAGCAACTAAAACAATGCTAAGTTCTGATGTAGGTACAATCCAACCTTATAATAATGACAGCTTATGGGCGCCAGTGTAGAAGAAGGTTCAAATATTTAGAAAAACAATAACTTTTAAAGTCAATTATAAGACTTACAGGACTCACAGGACTTTTTAAAGTCCCTTCTGGAACTAAGGATCAGCAGATTTGGTGGTAGGCCCGTAATTAAACATTTCAATATTGTCTTCGGCTTTCCAAGGAGGCAATGGAGTTTAAAATAAATTATATTTCACTAACTGTCCACATAAATACAAATGTTTACAGGAAATCAACTAATACTAATGGGTTAAATTAAATAAAATCCACCTAAATTAAAATATATGATTATCAATCTCCACAGAATCAGCTTAATGGCAAAACAATATTCGCGAAAAGACAAGTGGCTCTTCAAACCTTTCACATATTCTCGGAGAAGTAACACTTCCCATATTTTCTTTCCATAGCCCCCGCTGTTTTAAAATCTTATCCTATTCAGCTCACTTATGTTAGTCATTTACTTTGAGCCATTTATTTGAATCATACTTCCATCGCTCTTTCTACTCTCTGGATAAGGGGTTCAGACACAATGATGCTGACTTTGCACCGGCTTAGGCTCAGGCTCAGCCGAAGATTTTAACTAAGTTTAACACCGTACATAAAGCGATGCAACATGCTATGCGGGTTGCGAATTACAAACAAATAAAATAATAAAACAATAAAATTCGACTCTGCAACACACAAATACTTTTGTACAAAAAAGTTGTTAAAAAGGCTTGTAATCACCCTTTATTAGTAGTTTAAAGTCCTGCATAAACATTGTTAGAGTGACAAACAGCTGTGGCGCGAGATTGTAGGCCGAGTCGCTGTAATCTTCTTGTTCAGAGAAGACGATTGCTGTTTATCGAGATTTTCGAGTCGTTATTTCATCGGCTGGAGTGGTTATCGGAGAGGATTAGATCTTCCAGCACGACAATGCACTAAGCGACACGGCAAGAATTGTTCAGTATTTTACCCGACAAAACAACGTTTAATTCTTACCGTGGAGTTCAAGGGGCCTTAATTTTAATGCTATTGATAATGATCAGGGAGAAAATACTACTATACACCACACCATGTAGAGATGATTTTAGATCATGAAGCCAAAAAGAACTTCGACAGAAGATACTTAAAGCCTAGAATGAAATAACTTCAAAATTTACAAGAAGTTTGCCGTTAAGGATGCCACGTCGATCACAAGCCATCATTAACAGAAACGGTGCAATGACGAAATATATGTATATTACAATTATTATTTATTGTTATTTTTATTTAATTTTCCCAAATATAATTTAAATTTTAACACGTAAAAAAAGCAAAAAAGGTTTTTAAAAATAGAATGGTGCAGAGCATTTTATAAACCTTCATCTTTAACTTGTTGTTGCAGAACGACTGCAACCTGTCCTCATTAATTATTTAAAGTAAAATAAATAATCAAATCTTCCATACGGCCACGCGTGATTGTACGGGTGGCGCGATTGTCATAAAATTTTTTGATTGACAGAGAGTTCTGTCAACGCGAAAAAATGCGAATTTAGTGTCAATTTAAATTGGAATAAAACCGTTGTTTACGGTGCCAATATACTGTCTTGTTAAAAAAAGGCATTTTGTCGACGCTCTTCTTATAAAACTTTAGCAGAAGCAGCAATGTGTGTCATCGCAACTACAAGTCTATTGTAAAAAATCAGTGATGTAAAATTGGTTTCATCCCTCCTAATTTGTGGACCACAGGTATAATTTACCCCTTTATTTGTCTAATTTCACGGATACTTTGCTGGACACCAGTTAAGCACTATGTTTTTTGTTATGCATACATTTCACTAATAGTAGTGGTATGTGACTACCAATCAGCTGTTCATCCAGTTAATTGGCTTATTCGTATTTTAATTATAGATATATTTATGTTCTAATGATCCTCAATATAAACTCATTTTAGTTGTAAAAAACATTGATTGTTAATGTTCGGTAATGTACTAAATTTCCTTTCAGATACTAGGTAAAAAACGGGATTTATTCAGATCACATTATTAGATAGCCTGTGACAGATTAGAGTTAGCGAACCTACGTTGAGTCAACGCAACAGATCCAGGCTTGTAATGATCGGATAAATCGCGTGTAGCTAGTCTTCCGAACTATCTTGTGTTGTAAACCTAAATTTATGTAACCAGTTTATTGATTATCATTAATGTCAAACACCTATGTTGTGTAAATAATATGTACCTGTTAATTATTAATAAATAAAAACAATCCATTTTTTGTAGTAACTTAAACTTGCGTATTTTTTATTAACCCCATGAACCATCACCTAGGGAAACACAGTATTTCTTAAACGTAACGTTTGCTAGCCTTCGATAAAACACGAAGGCTACCCTATAGATGTGTGTCATGAACTAAATAGTCTCTGAACACTTGTATATTTACCTATAGCAAGATAGAATCATAAATACCATTTACCTTTGCAAAAGATTTTTATAGTAGTCTGGAAGCAACATATATTTTTTTTTCTTGTACCAGTATTTTTGGATGCAGTGCAGTATTGAATCCTATTACGTAAATTTAAAAAGCCCAAAATAAATAACATAAATAAGCTCTTATGCTATTAAAAAAAAATTATTTAAAACTGTGATTTGCTATTTTCAGTAATTTTTCTGTTGTGAACGTTTTCATGCCTATTTTTCACAAGAAAATCCAGCAGCATAAAATTTAGGGTAACGTAGTTGTCACTGAAAAAACAAACTCTCGGGTAACTTAGCTCTTAAGCCGTCAGCTTACCGTAAGTTTCTACTATAAAAAGCAATTATTAAAGATGTTATCACTTACCCGTGTAGAAAAGAAGACCATTTGGCTGTCGTGTCTTGAAATATAACGTAATGGTGTCTTGTGCGCTGACAATGGGTTCACCCCCCGTTTGGCTTAGATCGTATGATAAAAATTCGGTCCCACGAAAGACGGCTTCTGAAGGCGCTTTATCTGGAACAGACGTTTAAGTTAATGAAGGGATTACTTTGGGAAGGGTATGCGTTAAACTATCGAGTTTTAAAATATCGATGCTAATGAATTTAAAAAAAAATGTAGGATGAATTATATTTTCCCAGTATTTGAGGATTCGTTATTTTTAACAGGTAATAACATTTTAAAAAGTAATTACACATAACCAAACAATAATAAGCACAAGGCACATTATTGGTAAAGTTGGTAGTTTTAGCTGTATGATAAATGCCTGCCAAGACTTCTGAAGGCGCTTTAAAGGGAACAGAGACTAACAGTTATGTTAACTAACGGATGCTTTTACTTTTTGGAAAAGAATGAGTTCAACCATTAATATTTTAAATATTGAGAGTTCAACAACACTAATTTCTAATGTCTCATAATGATTTATTAAAAACAGAATTGCCCGTCAGACATGACATAACAAGATATTATGTCATTTAATAAACTAAGTTTAAATTATTACTGTTAATTCCATCAAATGATAAATTGGACACAAAATAATTTGAACCAACCCATAAACTAATTTCAGTTAATGCTTGTCTCCTGATCAAGCTTATCTATTCTAGTTGGTTTTGGTCTACTTTTGTTCCTCGCTCTAATTTTGTCGTAAATAAGTGTCTCTTAACCAGTTGCTGTTTGGTATACGCTATCACGTGTATTTTTTGGAAAAAGTGTTCACATTGATCGGCCGTAATAGGCGAGGCAGCCTCGCGTGGATCTACCTTTTCTCAGGAACATATTATGTGGTCGTCTGGTCTACGATGTTAATGAAGAAAAATAATTCTCAGGCCATGACAATACGTATTAGTTGGGTAGTTAGGGGGGATGAGCGACGTCCAAGGTTTGTTTATCATAGTTAAATTGACCAGACGTTTATATTGGTTTGTTTATAAATAAAATATTGTTTACCAATTCGTATAACGCCAGAGTTTTAGAAAAGGAAACATTCAGAATTAATTTAAACAGTTTCAATATAAGATACATTTCCGACTACTCTAAACATTTTTTAAAAGTAAACAAGCTATTAACAGTTTTACAGGCGAACCCCGATCGCTCATCCGCTCAACGTCGCCAATCTGGAATCCGTCAAAACGCCCTTCTCGCCCTGTGTCAGATGCTATCATCAGATATCTGTCTTTTTCCACTCAAGATCCTAGGAACCATCATAGTGTAAAATATTATGAAAATTTTATAAGTTAGGCAAGTGTTCCAAAGCTGCCACCAATACAAACACACACACAAGGTTGTTTAGATGGTCTGGATATTATTAATCATCAGCTGTGTTCATACCGACCAAGGCAGTCTTGCAAGTTTTTCCCTCAATCAATGTGAATTGGCTTGATGCAAGATGCGAGGCTATCTCAAGTAGACTTTTCGAAGCAAATATTGGTAAGGCCGCCTAAGCATTTTCTTGGTCGGTCATGGTCATTGAATAAAGAAATTGCTTCGGCTACGATAAAAATGATTTTATAGTATTATTTATACCACACGTTGATTCTAATAGCACTTATCTTGATATCCTCGTGCAAAATTGTACTATTTTGTGTTTATTTCATTACAGCCATTTAATAATAATAAATGTGGTATTTGGTTGTGTAATATAAGTATTAATCACTGAAGTAAGGCCACTTCTCAATTTTTAATACGTAAAGATGGAAATGGAAAAGATACATGCAATATTTAATCAAATTTAAATGTTATAGCAGCATTTGAAGATAATTATATTTTGGTAATAGACAAGACGTCGTATAGCAGTAAGATTAAGAAGTCAATAGTTTATTATCAAATTTCTGTTAAAGCTAAAATGGCAGAAGTAAAAAAATGTGTGCTAATTACTTTTAGTTTTTTTCCAAATTACGAAAGATAAACGTGAATTATGTGACTCCAAAATTTTGTATTTTAATATTCATTTGGAGTAAATGACGCGATATAAAGGTAACGAACATAACACATAAAGAAAAAGAGATATTTAAGAGTATTTGGCACTTTTTAAACCTTAAAATTAACTTAGCAATAACTCTTAGCACTATTGTAAATATTATAAGTGATTTTATGGTACTTCCTTTCATAGATATAACCTCCGGTAAACAGGAAAGCACAGTGCCATTTACAATTTTTAGTTTATGCGGAGGTAATATTTGATCCATGTTTACGAAATGTATTGAATATTGAAAGAAACTGCACAGGGACACCAAAGGTAATGGGTTCCCTGGGGCGCAGGTAGACAATGATAGGTTGTTTCGTTCTTATGAAGACACATCAGAAAGCCAACACCTGTAGCAATTCCCAATACAGCGAAAATATGTTTTCAAGATATTTTTAAGAATAAATATATGATGAAAACCTAGTATCGCCATCTGTAGGAATCAACTCAATGCTAGAGATAGCCATCAGACGTGAAAACGTAAGTAACAATAAACCAAGTACGTTAGGCCAACACATTCAGTATAGGAAACGTTTCTGCGCATCCCTACACTTTTTCTACAAATTTGTAGATTTAAATATAGATCGCACTGCATATAATCTTTGTGTTTCGAGTAGTCTTAGGTCTCACCAATATAAAATTGGAGACATTTGAAATATAGTTTTCTTATCTTTTTGGCTTCATCTGTGTATGGTGACTTCTTAAAGTGTCTCTCTAGCTGAATACTGCATTGATGTTGTATTGTTGTTCTATTCTCTTTATTCTCTAAGATATTCCATTGATATATTATAATATAAGAAATATATGGAATTAACCACTTGGCTGCACCCATCTCAGCATTGCTTCAGTGCATCTAACTAGTATAAAAAGAGCTGTTGTTACTATACTTATTTAGTATGCAAGTTGAAACGTTAGGATTTAAGAACAAATAAAGACAATTCACGTCCAAAACTCTAATTTCATATAAAAAACATCGTTATCTCTAACCTTTAAAAAGACAAGCTTTGTGTTGGTGCCAGCTTTATTTTATTTTTGTAGCTATATTTTGACTAATAAAAAAAATATTATAGAAATAATTTAATAAATTATAAAATGATCTGCCAATAACTTTTGTGAAACAAAATTTCCGTTGCACAGCCTGTCGTAAGCGACACAATGATCGCGTGTTTTGAATAAGTAACACTGGATTTGTGAAAATATCTACACATCTTGGGCTAATCAAGCAAAATATTGTTCTTTCGGAACGTACGCTGATATTTTATTTGTTGCACGTATCAAAACTCTGAATTTTTCTGAAATCATAAAATAAATATAATCATCAGAGAAAACTGAAACGAGAAACAACGAGTAAAGGAAAGTTAGCTAAAGCCAATTCGAAATTTTAGATTGTCATGTTCTATCTTTTATAAAAATGCTGAAAAGGTTGAGAACTGATGCACTGCCTTTTTTGAGGTAAAAAAGTGTGTGACTGATATTTTAAGATTACCTATACGAGAAGTTCATCATAATATAATATTGTAATGCCTTGTGATCTGAAGCGAAATATTGATTAAATACAAGTGAACGTAATATTTGAATTAACAGGTTAATAAACAAAATATATATTTATAATAGAAAGGAATAATATACAAAACCAAACATGTTACATAATTTAAAGTAGTTATGTTAGCGTCTGTAAATCATTTTTAAATTAAAAAATGTTTTTGCCGGCGTACAGACTCGATTAAAATTGAAAAAGTTTTATGCCTCCGCTGGGAATTGAACCCAGAACCTCTCGATTACACGTCAAGCGCGCTGCCAATTGCGCTACGGGGGACCTGAAATTCTCTCACCAACTTCGGTCATATAACTTATTCAATTTTATGTTAGTAGTAATAGTCTGGAATATCCTGGGATTCACAGACCGGGGAGGGTGTTATAAGGGGAAGGGGAACTCACTCCCTACCACTGAACATTAAGATCTATTTTTCTTTTATCCGTACATCGACGACATATAGCGTTATTAGCCGGAATCAGAAAGAGATCTCTGAACAGTGACATCTAGCCGTAAAATAGTTAAGTTGGCGTCTGTAAATAATTTTTAAATTGAAAAATGTAAAATAGTGGAATTTAGTGTCCGTTAAAATATATAAAGAAAAGAAGCTTAGCGGCAAGCAGACAGAGTAGTGCGTCTATCTTTTGCATTAAAGTACACAGGGACGCCAAAGGTAATGGAATCCCTGGGGCACAGGTAGACAATGACAGGCTGTTTCGTTCTTGTTAAAACTTATATAAATAGATGCGCTATTTCAATCTGAAGACTTTTGGACAAATGATTTAGAAGATACTGAGAGCCCAAGTCAACAGAACAGTTTTCAGTAGCTAGCAATGAAGCAGAAGCAGGAATTGAACTAATTAAGAGGGCATATAAAAGTGATCATGAAGAAAGTAATCATAAGATTTTCAGTGATCATGACTCGACTAGTAATATCGAATGGCATCCATCCGAAGATGAATTAGACCAAATAGAAGAAGAAGCCGTGGAAATAGTAGCAGAATCTATTGTCTCAACGGAAAACGAAGAACATTCTTCCAATTACTACTACGGCAAAGATAAAATGAAATCGTCAAAGAAGCCACCATCAAGAATTAAAAGTACAAAGGAAAATATTGTAACGGTTTTGCCTAGTCTGAAACGTCCAGCAAGGTTAATTCGTCCTACTAGTGGCTTAGATTCTTGGGAGGTCCTTTTCACAGCTGAAATAATAGAAGAAATTGTTACACACACTAATCATAAAATTGAGATGATGATTTATTTTTGAAACAATTGGGAAGAGAGCTATATATATTTACCACATATGAAGCTAAGAATCTACAATCCTTGGCATATTCGAAATCTTGCGGCAGAACTTCTTACAATTAAAGTCACTAATCAGGCAGAACCCCTACAAAATGAAGTGCAAAAGAAAAGGAAGCGATGTGGAATGTGTCCCCCAAAAAAAGACAGAAAAACCAATTATGTCTGTTCAGTATGTAAAATAGCCATATGTCTGCAATGTTTCATTCAAATTTGCTCAAATTGTAAATAGTTAAAAATAATTTTTTCTTACCATTATATATGTGAAAACATTTTTTTTTTGGTAAAAAAATTATGGGTCCTACAGACCCACTTATAGTAGTACTGCAACAAAAATGCGATGATAGAACTTAAGGGTTAAGTGTTTGTTAGGCAAATAACACGCGCTTAACTGTTGAAACATGCAGTAGATGTATAATACAATACTTTTGGATATCTTTTAGTCAAAAATAATTAAAAATCTTCTTTATTCATTTGTCTGTTTACTAACATTTTTATTAGGAGTCTGACATATCAGCGTGAAACGAAGCATTGCGTCTTAATATAAAAAGTTTACTAAGGGGTTCCCAAGAACTTTTAGTACAGCGGATAATACCTTATTTTTCTTAAAAAAAAAATAATTGAAAATGTATTTTAATGTTTTAATTAAATAGATTTATACTTTATCATCCGCCATGCAGAACATTAAAATAGAAATTTTGCGGCTACTCATGTTAATTTCTTCTGGTGGAAATGCACTATTTGTTCTGGATGACTCATAGACTACGGTTGACTCTTAATCTGACGTCATGCACACATATAGGACCATTTTGAGCTTGCTAAGTATTATATCTTCTGTTTGTTGTATCATAAAAATCTTCGAGAAGTTAAAACTAAGCGACATTGTTGGATCATTTTAAAATGATTGCATGTAAGCTAATAATTATGTTCTACTTGGCGTTAAGCTCAACCTAATAAAAATATCGGCTTCAACCTGTGAAATTAAATGTTACCGCCGATATTTTAACCTATATTTAGCACAAAGCATAGTGTGCAAGCTTTTATATCTAAAAGTAAATTCCATTTAAAATTTAACAGTTTCTTTAACCTTTGAATATTAGATTATTTTATGATTAATAGACATGCACGTTAATAAAAACAAATAACTGATATTGCCACAATTTCAATACACACTTTAATTTATACATTATTAATTATTATTAGTGACCGATAAATTTATTTTGCAAAAATAGACCAAGAATATTGTATAGTAGATTAGAGTAAGTAAACTATTGAAAATCTTCAAAAATAGCAAACTTATAGTTAGCGCATCTCTTACACCTTCTTTATTTACGTCATATTTTGAGTTTAACAAACCATTTATTTTGAAAGAATTTTTTGACAAATCTATAAATATTTTGTAAGAATAATAAAATGATAGAAAATTGAAGATAATAGCATCAACTATCCATAAAGATGAACATATTAAAATCAGAAAAAATTAGGATGTGCCTTTTTGACTTAAAACGGCAGGATATCACCCAAAGAATGATTTTGATGCAAAATATATCATTGCAGAGAAAAAGAAAATATTGCATTAAAATATATTGCAGGTTAACTGACTGTTTTTTATTTAAATTTATAAAATAATTTTAAAGAATACAATCATTGTTAGTAGTTAATAATAAGCCAACACTGTAAAGTAGTTAAATCTAATAATGTTGGGTTGCATACAGATTTTTAACTACAATTAACTAGCCAGCTAGTTTAACCGTAACATAAATGACAATTTGAAGCAATATTTACTCATAATTAAAGGTACCTGATTGTTTATCTAAAAATAAGGTTGACCAGGCTCATATGATTGTGAGAAAATTATATTTGCCAATGTCATGTATGTCACAGTCAAACTGGCTGGCTGGTTAGTTAATTGTGGTTAAATATCTTTATACAACCCGATATTAGTTGATTATATTAACTGAGGGTTTGTTCTTTTCTGCAGATAAAAGCAAGTTGACTGATCCATGTCATGTTGTCAACTGTCAAAAATTGATAGTGTAGCCCTTGATTTATGTACTATTGTGCCGATAAAAAACTGGGACAAGAGATTTACAAAAACAATGTAAGAAATACATATCCCCTAGACTATAAAAGGTGTCTAGAGCTAAAAAGGAAAAACATTCAAAATTTAAAAAGTAACCTAGGTTACATAATGGAATGTTTTGTATTTTTCGATACGGGGTGGTTAAATTTGAGAGACATCATATAATATGGATAAAGTAAATTTATTAGATTTTTTTAAAGTCAAATATTTTATAAATTATTATATTTATCATTACCACAAAATAATAAATAAAGCTAATACAGGTAATAAAATACATTTAATAAAAAGAAAAAAATTGCGAACACAAAGTTTGTCAAAACAACACAAAATTAATATTTGGTCATAGAACCATTTCTGTTTATTACTTTTTGGAGCCTTTGTGGCATACTTAAAACTAAGTTTCTACATAATTCGACAGTTATTTCATCCCAAGCTTGATTTATCCTATGACGTAATTCATCCCTGTTTCTAGGTTGAAAATCATGTTTATACATAGATTTGACCATGGCACCCCAAATGTTTTCTATCGGGTTCAAATCGGGACTCTTCGAAGCCCAGGGAAGAACTGCTATGTTATTTTCTTGGAGAAAATTTTGTACAATGCGCGCTGTGTGTATTGGAGCATTATCATGCTGAAATGTGTAATTTTGACCGTATACAGCGTTTACCGATGGTATCATCACTTCGTTTAGTATATTACCGTATACTGCTGCAGTTAGTCTTCCTTCGACGATTTGGCAAAGTCCTGGTCCTCTAGCGCTAATCCAGCCCCAAACATTTATGGAGAAACGCCCACTTTGGTTGGTTTTGTGGGTGTATCTCTTATCATACCGCATGCCGGAAGGCCTATACACCCGAATTCTCCCATTATTGCATGACTGAAAAGTTTTCTCGTCAGAAAATATAACTGTTTCCCATAAATTTATTTGATTAATATATTCATGTGCAAATTCTAACCTGCCCTGTTTATTTATTTCCGTTAAAAATTTTTTATTGGCAGCACAACGGCTTCGTATATCGGAATTTCGAACCCTGTCTCTAGCGGTATTTGCAGAACCTGGAAAATTCGTCTCTTCTTTTGCCTTGATTGCAGTTTCGAAGGGATGATCCCTTAGATAATTAACCAGTCTTCTATCATGATCATCAGTAGAAATTTTAGGGGGACCAGAACCTGCATTCCTAATAATAGTCCCATGTCTTGCTATTTTTTGTTTGGCCAATAGCACGGTATTCTTGCTTACTCCCAGTTCATCTGCAATATCCCTAATAGCAACACTATCTCGCAACCGACTATAAATAATTGCCTTTTGCTGGGGGGTTAATTGTGGCATATTTACAAATAATATATGATTGTATGTTTGACGAGTCAATCATAAAGTGACAATCTTTATTGACATGCAAATTTTCATGACATTTTACTGGTACCAGGCTTGATGTAAAATTATTCTTAATAGTCTAGGAGAAAATAGAAAAATTTCCTGTCCCAGTTTTTTATCGGCGCGATGGTACTTTAGTTCAGTATTTTACATGATTATAAAGAGAATTGAAAGACCTTTAAAATAAGGTATCACTCCACCATCCTTTCCATTTAAGATTTTAGGGGTGGTACTACCCCCGCCCAGGGGGCTGCACGTGTTAACGTAATTGCCAATTTTGTGTCTGCCTCGAAAACAAAATGGACTGGTCTAAGCGGTTTTCCAAAAAAGAACTGCGCTGCCAGTAAATGTCTCTGTTTCGTTTTCGACTCGCCACCCTGTATAATGAAAACCACCCGTAAATAAAAATAAATCACATAAATGCAAGTGAATTGTAAAAAATGTTCGAGTTTTTGCAGTTTGAAGTAAATAAATGCTACTATATTGTGGAAAATAATAAAGTTTCTATAGTTTGGAGTACTATATATGAGTCTGGAGTAGCTCCGAGCTACTTATTAGTCAAAAACAACCCTTGTAGTGGGATGGAAGCGACCTATAAATAAAAACAAAACCAACCAAAAAATAAAATAAACCATAAAAAGGTACATGTTGTGAATCCATTGTGGGAAAAAATAAATACTTCAAGGTTTTACAATCAAAAAATATTTGAAGGAAAAAGATTTAAAAAAATATATTTTCTGTGCTACACAAAAGTTTCAACATTTATTGGCACTTACTTCCTTTGTATTTATGTGCGGGGCAGTTTTCATTTCTTTATAGACGTTGTATTGAGGGAAAAGGGAGACGAATTAGCTGAGAAGTTTCTCAAAATTCATAATATACTCCAAACTAACAACTTTTCACGATTTACCGGCATTTACTTACCTTAGTTTTATTAAGGGGCGTTTTCCACCCCATTATAAGTGTCGTTTTACGTAACAAGTGAGAGGAGTAGCTCGGAGTCACCTGACACATAGGAAATAAAAGTTCAGTTTTTAAGAAGATCATCAGACATTTTTCCTTCTAAATGAGAGGATCGAATTAAGTTTATATAATATATAATTAAAATATAAATACAGGGTGCTATAAATTGGTGTACGTATAATATGGGTCATATGAAGATCTGGAAGATGGTTAAATAGGAGCTACAACAATATACAGGGTCCTGCAATAGTGCGTCAGGCTTCTATAGCTCCTATACGAATTAAGTTAGGAATTTCATTCATATGCTATACAGGGTGGTACAAATTCGACATATCAGCATTGGAATCTCGGAAACCATAAGAGTTAGAGAAACGGTTAAATGGGGGCAAAGTTGTGCAATTCGGTGCTAATTATAATGCCGCTTTTAAAGTTTTCAAATTCCGAATACTTCCGAATTTATTCGAAAATAACCGAAATTTTGCAAAATCGTTTTTATTTTTCATGAGCTCATTTGACTAGCTATTTAAAAATAAATGACACTTTGTCATTGCCACTTTTTCTCCTCAACAAAATTACGTTACTAAACTAAAGATACGCCATTTCCTCTCTGAGCGGCCATCACCAACTTTACTTTTTTAAATACGGACCTGGATTTTTTTTAACCGATTTTTAAACCATCCTACCCTCAAAATGTAATGGCGATACTACTTTCTCATAATGATGAATATTTGAATAATGAATATTTTTTAAATTTGCATTTGCAAAGTTGCATTTGGTAGGATAAGGAAAAGATCCGTTGAAAGGGCTGTCGCCAAAATTGGAAGAAAAATTGAGAGTTTTATTGAGCAAAACGTCAATCTCTTTAAACATTTAGAAAATTAGGATTTATAATTGGTAAATTTAGAATTATTAGAAAATTCTTATAAAATAAATTATATTACTTATGTATGAATGTTCTAAATAAAATAAAGTTTTTAATTAATATTGTAATTCGTTGCCAGGACCAGACTGACACGAAGTGTAAAAAATTTGAATTCAAAAAAATAAGCAGACAATTCATCATTATGAGAAAGTAATATCGCCATTACATTTTGAGGGTAGGAGGGTTTAAAAATCGGTTTAAAAAAATCCAGGTCCATATTTAAAAAAGTAAAGTTGGTGATGGCCGCTCGGAGACGAAACGGCGGATTTTTAGTTTAGTAATTGTTTAGTGTTGTTGTTAATTGTTAGTTGAATGTAGCTTTTGATTGCATGTAAAAGTTTATCGGTCAAGGTATTTTATTTATTTAGAGGGATAATAGAATTAATGGGTCATTATCATCAGCAGGAAAACTTTTCACTATGTAAAAATGGAAAACAAATAGAAACATAGCAAAGTTAACTATTTTGTTGTTTTTGTAAAACTAACCTACCTACTAGAACTAATGGCTACACTGAGAAAAAAGAATTATAACCATTATAAGAATTCTTATGGCTTATGGTGTCCAGCCCATTCCAAAGAAAGGTAAAAAGACCCTGCCAAGCAACTACCGACCCGTCGCATTGCTTTCAGTAATTTCCAAAGTAATGGAGAAAGCTATTAACCAACAACTACTAAAGTATCTGGAAGGGCTTAACATTATCAGCGACCATCAATACGGTTTTCGTAAGTCCAGATCAACAGGTGACCTTCTGGCATATGTCACCCATCTTTGGAGCAACACCATCGAACATCATGGAGAATCCCGGGCTGTTGCACTGGACATCTCTAGGGCTTTTGATCGTGTTTGGCACGATGGGCTTCTAAGTAAATTGCGATCCTACGGTATGCCTAATGGATTCTGTTTATGGTTAACCAGCTTCCTTAAGAACCGTTCTCTGCAAGTGGCGATTGACGGGTTTCTCTCAGACACCTTCACCATCAATGCCGGTGTTCCTCAAGGGTCCATATTGTCGCCTACCCTCTTTTTACTGTATATTAACGACCTTCTAGTGAAAACCCAAAATCCAATTTATAGCTTTGCTGATGACAGCACACTTGTCTCATCTTTTACCCCCCAAACATCCGCTGCCGACGCACATCTTCGCAGGCAGCATGAAGTATTGCGCCTCAACAAGGACCTGGAAGAAATTTTGGCTTGGGGTGACAGTAACCAAGTCGAATTTAATGCTAAGAAAACCCAGGCAGCAGTCTTCTCCAAAAAGGTTAACATTGCAGAACCGGATATAGTCATGGCAGGACACGCAATTCCCCTGGCACCGTCTATTAATTTGCTGGGGGTCAATCTGGGAGGTAATATGTCTTGGCATGATCACGTTGCCGCAATTGCCAAAACAGCTGCACAGAATCTTGGTGTACTTTTCCGCACCAAAAGGTTGTACACACCTCATCAACTTTTGACACTCTACAAAGCCCAGATTCGACCATCATTAGAATATTGCTCTCATGTCTGGAGCTCTGCACCCAAGCACACCCTTCGGCTACTGGATTCCATTCAAAGGAGAGCCGCTCGTCTGATCGGCGACCCCGAGCTGACCAAGACCCTCGATAGCCTGGAGCATCGAAGACAGGTTGGTGATTTGGCTCTCTTTTACAGATATTTCCATGGCAGGTGTTCGACTGACATTGCCCACTTGATTCCACCTAGAGCAATGCAAAACAGAAATACACGGCGAACCACTGCCGCTCATCCATATGTTGTTCAGCTTAGTACTCCTCGAACTTCATTGTTCAAGAATTCTTTCATCTGGAGAACGTCATCTTTGTGGAATGATCTTCCTGAGGTCGTGTTTCCCAATGAATACAATCTTCAACGTTTCAAGACCAACGTTAATCGCTTTTTTCGCACTCGCACCGCTCCCAGAGCGCCTTAAAGGATTTTTCCTACAGTGCAGGTGTTTTATCATAAAAAAAAAAAAAAAAAAAAAAATGGCCATTATAAGAATATTTAATACTATTTGGGACAGCAATACGAGCTAATACCAGTTATACACCAGGTATTGCTAGGATCAATGCATAGGTAAGGATAAATAAATTATGTTATACTCTTTATATGACACGGATGGTAACCATGAAGGTTTGTTCCATAGCGACTATAAAACGTAGTTTTATGGGTATACACATTAGTTAAAAACGATTATACTGTTTATATGACACGGATTATAACCATAAAGGTTTGTTCTATAGTGACTATAAAACGCTTTATAATCAGTACACACAGTTGAAAGAGTATAATCCCGTTTTATAACCGGTATAAAAGTGTTTAGCTGCAAATATAAAACGTTTTTATACTGTTTGCCTATTCAAATTTTGCGCTTGCGCATTTCCAATATTAATTTTTGATAAATTTATCGATCACTTATCTCTTCACACAAACTCCAAGCAACAAGCGAAATTTTGAATTATTGTATGTTTTAAGACCAAAAAATAATAAAGGTAAAGAAATGATATTTTACAATATTTATATTGGTATTGACAAATTTAATTTTTTGATTTGACCATGTAATTACTGCTATTTTTTGCTTTAACAATCGTGCAATCGTAGGATCCAGAATTTTAAATAAACAGATAAATGGTCAATAAAACTACCAAAAACTAATACAACAAAACAAAAGCTCAAATACCAAATATATGTGATATTTGATAGGATTACATCAAGAAAAAATAGGTTAACATTTTAAGGGTATTTATTTAACTAAACAAAAACAAAGAAGGGTATTTACCCTGAACACTTTCTAATCAAGGAACAACGAAAAATCTAAGATCATAAACACAGCTCTTTCTATCAACTTTACACCTCCACAAATAAAGCTTAATAATAACCTCACAACACTGTTCACAAAAAACAACAAACATCTGAAACAACCCGCACAGCCGAACAAATGCAAATGGCATCGTAAAACACGGCTTGATACGTCGAAGTCTCCCCCACTCTTGCAAATTAAAAGTATGATGCATAAGGGTAAAAAAATGTTTAATACCAAATAATAATTTAACTAATACCCCCAAAAATGCGCTTTATTGTTGGTATAATCTTTATGTTGTATAAAACCATTTTTATTTCCAAAAAGAATGTTTTATTAAAATACATCCTTACAATTCTGGGCTTATATTCATAATTATTTCGTTTTATTGTCCGTATAAATAAAGAGGTAGTAATTCTGTATACTGTTCGTTAGTTGCTATAGTAATAGATTGTTTAATAGTGATTATTATAATGTTGCTACTGGTATAAGACTATTCTTAACAATTCTGTTTAATAAGTCAGTTTTGCTCTGTGTAAGCTTGTGTCATGATCAGTTATTATTATAATTTTTTAACTTTATTTACGTTGATGATAGTGTTTTCATTCTTTTCTTTTATACTCTTCATACTTTTCAACGGCCGCTTTTATTTTTCCCCATTCGTTGCATATTATTTAATCTGACCTATTCTCTTTATTTTTTATTCGCCCTATAAGTTCGAAATGATAAAAAAAACAGTAATATTTATTGGTATAAGATTTATTTTACCTCCGTTATCATGAGATACCTCCATTATCAAGTACGTGTTTGAGTAAACCTTTATTCTTCAGTCAATAGCATTATTCGCGACTTCTATGAAAATGAGAAAAAAAACACGGTTATTTTGGCTAGAAAGCGTCGTATATCACACGCGTCTTGAAAAAAAATATTTTAACACTAGTGTTGAAATATCAAGGCACACTATTTAATTTAAACATGTGGTGCCAATTTGACAGACAATCCATATGTATTAAAAATAACACATTTTGAAAAAGCAGTAATTGTAAAGAGTTTAACTTATTTATCATATATTTGTCGAGTGATTTTGTGGATATCAGAGTGTGAAAATAGGCCATCTGAAATTATAAAAAATGTTAATATACTTTAAAATCTATTACCAAAAAAAAACAAATCGCGCTAAAGAGAGTATCATGTATTAAACAACAAATCTGTATCGGTAGCGATAGCGGAGCGAATAGAGCTCTAGCCCACAGATCGGAAGGTCACAGGTTCAAATCCCATCAGGAGTATTTGACTTTTTTTTATAAAAACATTAAATAATTTATAGAATTATGTTGAATTGAAACCTTCCTTGTTGGGTGGATTTTTTAAATTTATGCTTAATGCATCTTTCTTTGATTAAATCAAAAATTTTTCACTCAGGTTAATCTAGAAGTCAGTCCGGGATTAGTTCTTTCTATGATATAAAATATGAAAAAATGAAAAAGTTAAACTACAACATAGGAAAAACCTATTGAGAAACTATGAAACCATATATTAATTGGAACAAAATCATAAGTATGCTAATTTCAACACTTGTGTTGAAATATTTTTTTCACAAATCAAAAGCGTTCTTAATAATTCTTTTTGGCCGTAGGAAAAATAGCGTACATTACTCGTGTGAGAGTGATTATTCTAAAACTTGGAGAATTTCCACATTCGGCTGACGCCTCGTGCTAAATATCTCCTCGTTTGAAAAGTATCACTTTCATCACTTGTTATGTAATATACTATTTCAGGCGGTGTATTATATCGAAATATAAAAAGGCGACATATAACGGTGGTGATACTTGCATTGTTTATTGGCCAATTTTGTAAATATCATTCATAATTACGCATGATAATGATCCTAATAAGCAGTAGTGGCTCGGAGAAAGTTGGGGGGGGGGGGGGGGGGGGGGAGCCATAAAAAGTTATTTCTGAGAAAAACGTTGTCACTATCACGTTACTGCGTATTACTATGCATGCAAGAGAGGGTCACGAGGTACTTTCATCACTGGATAGGAAAGGGTCAAGCTACTCCAAAAAGATTCTTTGCGAAATCGAGTACTAAACTACTAACCTAATATCTCTTTGGAAAGCACCCATTGCAATAAGAGTAGACACCTTTTTGCTTCTAAAATATGAAAGAGCATATTTACAGAAATATTTTAACATTTGAGGAATGCTAATAAATTTAATTGTACATATTTATATTTTGAACTCGCATTTTTTTTTAAGCTATTTTAAAAAGAACACAAATGATTAAAATAGAACATATTATACGAACTATCCGGTATGCACAATAAACGTCCAACAAAACGGTTTAGAGTAATTATCTTTGTTTAAACAGCGTGGTTCTAAAAGTCTGCAAACAGGAAATAGATTGCAGTCGATAAAATCTGTGTCAATAGCAGATTGACGCAAAATTCTGGACATTGTGTGGACAATGAGAATCGAGTTTACTGACTTCATGTCGGTAAACCGCACACGAGTTTCAAGAAGCAAATATATCTCGACAAAATTCCTAAAGAATTTTAAAGTTCTTTGTGGCAATGTAATAGTTCTAAAGGGGGGGAAATTCTGTCCAATTCGGCTCAATTTCGGTGTCGGCCATAGGCGCAAGTAAATTTTGCTTTAAATTATTTATGAAACTAACCAAAGAAAAAAAAAGATTATTTGATAAATAAGGACATACACTCATCAAACATCAGCAAAAAAAACCGGACATGGAAAATTATTATCAACTTTGATATTAGTTAACTTTCTGATTTTTAAATATCTTTAATGAAATTTTCGAAAGATGGTAGCCGCATGTATTAAGATTATTACCCGCTCTCCGATTTAAGAAAAATGTTGACATGAGTGATATTATACCGAGGGCAACAAATGATACTTTTTTTGCCTTACGTTCGTAACACCCTGTAAAAAAAGTAGGCAGTGCGATGATATTACAGTGTATTTCATATGGAAGTCGCATGTTTTCTTAACATTTTGTTTTTTGATTCGTCCCAATAACTGTTCTTCATTAAATTTCATTTTAATTTTTCCAATGTTAATGAAAAAAAAAATTAAACGAGATAAGTTGCCTATCAACTAGCGTTTTATTTCATTATCAGTGTCAAGGTTGAAATATTGCCCAAACATGCTTTTGAGAAATTGTTGCCCGTGCTGTGGCACTAAACGACGATGGCCGAAACATACGTCTTGGGTGAGGCTAAGAGTACCGTACAGGATGCAATCAGTCGCTTTCGACAAACTTGGGAGTATTCTAGGCGTCAAGGATCAGGGAGGAGACGTAAGACTACGCGATCGCGGTTTACCATCTTTAGCCATTAGTCATCAAACAAACCCAAACTGTACTCCCCAGTTTGTCTAAAGCGGCTGATTGCATCCTGTACGGTACTCTTAGCCTCACCCAAGACGTTAGCGATATATCGTATGTTTCGGCCATCGTCATTTAGTGCCACAGTACGGCAACAACTTCTGAAAGCATGTTTGGGCAATATTTCAACCTTGACACTGATAATGAATAAAACGCTAGTTGATAGGCAACTTATCACGTTTAAATTTTTTTTATTATCATTGGAAAAATTAAAATGATTTTTTTAAAATATTATATCTTTTTAGAAAGAACAGTTATTGGGACGAATCCAAAAACAAAATGTTAAGAAAATATGCGACTTCTATAAGAAATGCACTGCAATATCATTGCACTGCCTACTTTTTCCACAGGGTGTTAAAAACGTAAGGCAAAAAAAGTATCATTTGTTGCTCTCGGTATATCACACATGTCAACATTTTTCTTAAATCGAAAAGCGGGTAATAATCTTAATACATGCGGCTACCATCTTTCGAAAACTTTATTAAAGATATTTTAAAATCAGAAAAGTTAATTAATATCAAAGTTGGTAATAATTTTCCTTGTCCGGTTATTTTGCTGATGAGTGTATTACCTATCGAAAATTACACAAACATCGTTGCATAAAATATGCCATGGAAGGTATAGCTGAAACACATAGTATAACTGTGCTACGCACACCGCCATATCATCGCGAAATGGATCCTATAGAACTTATATGGGCGCAAGGAAAAGGATTTGTAGCAAGATACAACACGATATTCAAAATAAAAGACGTTACGCCACTGTTTGATCAAGCTATTAAAGGAGTAACACCAGAGAACTGACGAAAAACAGTACATCATGTCATTAAAGGAGAGAGAAAAATGTGGGATATTGACCACCTGATCGATCGGACCGTCGACCCGTTAATTATAACGTCAAGAGGAGAAGACAGTTCCTGAGATGACGAAGAGTAATATGATTTTTTATAATTTAATTTCTGTATTTTTTGTATTTTGTATTTTTTTATAATGTTTAATAAAAAAAAAAATTATCTGGAGATTCTTGTGTATACTATTTATATACTATACTATTTTTTATATACTATACTATTTGTATACTATTTTACTCAAGCAAGTCAATTTTATATTATAAAGCAAGTTGAAATGAACCATTTCAACGTTTTCATGGCTTCTTTACTACTTACCATGTTTTACCAAAGTCATGGACATTTTAGAAAACAAAGGAAAAATTGATCTAGGCCGCCACTTTTACAACATATGATAAAGTGTGATATGTAAATAAATTACTCATAGAATTAAAGCATCAAATAAAAATGGGGGTTTTCATTTCAAATTTAAAAGTTGACTTTACTTCCGGTTGAACTGGAAGTGGATTTGAAGGTTTTAATTGACCAAAATATGATAACTTTTACACTTATTAGTTCCTTACGTTTTTTAATATTTATCTGTAAAATTACGGATTCTTGTGTCACTTGGTAGATAGATTATTACTTCCATGACGTACAATTATGGACCATCATCACTCATCAGTCACTGACTAAGCTATTTAAAAGATAATATTGGAAACTTACAATTCGGCATAATGTCCAGTTAGATTTGCAAATGGAACCTCTGTGTATCGCGGTAATATCCGATATGCTTATGTGTCAATCAAATATCGAGTAGATTTACGGTGTATTGTCGTTACCTTTATAGAGTGTTCATTGACATGTAGCGATAATTGAGACTAAAACGATTGTTATGCTTTCAAGTGTAGAAATGATAGAGTGCATTAAATCTCAGGACAGTGGCGGATCTAGGATAAAGTCAAGTGGAATAACGTCGGATCCAGGATTTAGCTGAAAGGGGGAGGGGGGGGGGGGGGGCGACTGAACAAAAGTGACTTAAAAAAAGGAGCGTATCCCGGCTTAAAAATCTTCTTACCCTCAAAAGTGAGATCGAAAAAATTCTGACCCTTTCCACGCCGTACAATTTTTAAGGCTCAAATAAAAAAAAACACCCATTTAGTGAGGCTCAAGGGAGGGAGGGCAAAAGCAGTTTCGGGGTAGAACTCCTATGGGTTCCCAGTCACTAGCGCAAGCCCATCAACTGACTAGATCCGGATCTTCTCAAAAACTCAGGGGCGCTGAACCCGCCCTTGGCATATCAAAATAGGAAACCAAAGCAACATCAGACAGGTGGGAGCAGCAACAACACCTATCCCGATGGAACAGAAAACCTGGTCAAACCCAAGCGAGGGCCACAATTGGGAAACCCTCCAAAAATCTATCAACTGGAATGTTGCTTCTAACGCGCACCCAGCTAAAACAAGTGGTTGGCCTACTAACAGCCCACTGCCACTTGAGAAAATATCTACGTCAAATAGGAATTTACAATGGTCCCATTGAATGGAGACTTTGCGGCGAAGATGACGAAACCGTCTCACATATCATATATAACTGCAAAGCATTGACCCGAACAAGATTTAAAATCTTCTGAGGAATCCAATGTGGGGATAACCTCCCGCATGACAAACTTGGTAGGAACTTACTGGACTTATAAAAGGAACAAACCTTTTCTAGCAAGGTAGGGGAGCACAATAAGCCACTAGGCTGCAGTGCAGGAAGCTTATGCCGAACGCCAGACCCCCGCCCCGCCTTAAACCAACCAACCAATGTTAAAATCGTAATATATTTTATCAGTTACTGGTTAACTTTAGCGGTGTTAGTTAAATTAACTAAAAAACAAGAGTAAACTTTCTAAGACTTTAAAGATATGTAAAATTTGATTGTTTTCTTCTAACAGGGTATATATTCTAAGTTTAAGCTATAACGTTGTGCATTTTTAAACATGTACACAATAATTGTCCTTATACAACATCAACTTAATACAATCAAAATATTAAATAAATTAAGTGATTATTGTATTAAATAATTTTGGCCCAGCTGCAGTCTCTGTTAACCGAAACTTTCCGAATGCATTTTCAAATAACAATCCCAATATAGTGCAAAATGTGACATTTTATTTAAACTGTTCAGTGCAGATTAAGACAAATTTACGGAAAGTTCATTAGAAAGTTTCAAGTGAAAATTATTATAGTTGGTGGTTGTTGAAAGCAATTAGGAAATCCTTGGCGTGTTGGCCTATTTTCTCGTTTTAGATGAGACGTCATTAAGACTTTTGTATCGATTTTGGCAACGAAGTGTCGGAGCTTAAGCAACATAATAAATAACTGTTACAAAACAATAATGCAGACTTGTTAGTATACAGCGTGATCAGTTAAGGGTACGGAGCGGCCATATCTCGGAAACTACTGGGCATAGAAATTCAGGAATAAAAATGATAACTAAAGTTTAAGTTCCGCATTTTGCCGCAAGAGGGCGTAATTGAGAAGTAAATTTTAAAAGTTTACATATCTCCAAAAATTCCACAGTATGGTATATCTTTGATAACACCATTAAAAAGCTTGGATAATTATGCATCATTTTGGTCCTATGCTCATTGGCGTACCGACCTTAATAAGAGGGGGGGAAGCTGTTGAAAGTGTAATTAGTTAAATCGCTGTAACTTATAAACGACTTATCCGATTTTAGCAAACTAAAGACTGGTTAGAAGAGAAATGTATGCACTTTCTCCAATAGTATAGAGTTGTCCATAATAGTTCTCAAAAAAAATGCTAGAGGGCGCTATTTGTAATAATTACACATTTTTTGATTTTACTCCGAAAAAATAAATGATACGGTATAATTATGATACCATAATCGAAAAGGAGATGAAATTTGCTAGAAAAAATATTGAAACCGCAGCTTGATATCTCCGTTCGTTTCAGCGTTATCGCCAATAGAATAATTTTATTAAACTTTAATGAAGAAGCGAGTGGGACGCCCCTGATATTTTTTTATGTCTTTTCTGTCATTTCTAATTAGCCTGGTCAATTCTGCATAAAAATGGTCCCTTGCGTTTTTCTCCATAAGCACACCGTTCTTAATTAAAATAATTAAATTAAATTAGCTCTACTATTTAATATTATTAATATTCATAATGAAAAAAATTTTGTTTTATAAAAATTGTTGGAAATGACCACCCCGCCCGTCTAATTTAATTTAATTATTTTAATTAAGAACGGTGTGCCTGAGGAGAAAAACGCAAGAGAACATTTTTATGCAGAATTGACCAGGCTAATCCGAAATAATATCCACATGGAAAAATATCAGTGGCGTCCCACTTTTTTTCTAAAAAATATTCTTTATTTAAAATTTTAAAAATTATTCTATTCGCGATAACGCTGAAACGAAGGGAGTTATCGAGATGCAGTTTTAATATTTTTTCTAGCAAATTTTATCTACTTTTCGATTATGGTATCATAATTATACCGTATAATTTATTTTTTCGGAGTAAAATCAAAAAATGTGTTATTATTACAAATTGCGCCCTCTAGCATTTTTTTAAGAACTATTATGGACAACTAAAAACGATTGGTGAAAGTGCATACATTTATCTTCCAAACAGTCTTTAGTTTGCTAAATCGGATAAGTCGTTTATAAGTTACAGCGATTTAACAGATTACACTTTCAACAGCTTCCCCCCCCTCTTATTAAGGTCGGTACGCCAATGAGCATAGAACCAAAATGATGCATAATTGTCCAAGCTTTTTAATGGTGTTATCAAAAATATACCTTAATGTGGGATTTTCGGAGATATGTAAAATTTTAAAATTTACTTCTCAATTACGCCCTCTTGCGGCAAATTGCGGAACTTAAAAATTATTTCCAGGATTTTCTCATGGCCACTTTAGTTATCATTTGTTTTTCCTAAATTTCTATGCCCAGTAGTTTCCGAGATATGGCCACTTCGCACCCTTAACTGATCACGCTGTATATTCCCACTGCAAATAACAATTAATTTCTATTCTGAAAACTTTAGTTTCTTATTAAAGTTTTCTTTTTACCAATACTAGTGTCATGTAGTAGCGGATGAGAAAAATTTTGTAATTATATTAAATACATAATACATGGATATTCACTGTTTTCTTTTATAACCAAGTAACTGAATAAATGGGCCATACCCAACTTAACAAACTAAGCCATGCTGTTTTGAAATTAAAAAAAAAAGGCACATTTGGGAATCTTTGGAAATTGTAGCCTAGGAAGGAGGCATTCCCTTTCCATCTGGACAAATTTTGTGGTTGTGCCTATCGCTTTTGCAAAAATAATTTTAAGAAAAAAAGCAGCATGGAATAATTTACTACAAATTGTAATATATAAAGCAATTTGGTTTAAAAATTTCGACGTTTGTAGTACATTTGACAATTTTCTTTCGTAAATAAACTGCCCAGTCATTGATTTAGACCAGGGCCGGCAACTTTTTTTAATTTGCCATGTGGTGCTCTAACAAATTATAAAAAACTTGATATGTTATTTTCAAGTCATTATCTTACATGTACCTAAAAATAAAACTGATTAACGTCAAAATATTCCTACCTTTTTCGCAAAACTCCCCCTCATAATCAGAGTTGCGGCACTCGCAGATGGGGCCGCTGTCGGTTGATATGCATATTCCCCCATGTTGGCAAGGGTCCCTGACTTCACAAGCGTCGCTGCTATTACCCCTTAAGACCTGCAAGAAATATGACCCAAATTAATTCGGTTAAGTTTCCAATTTGTATTTTTAATGCAACTGGAAAAAAAGTTATTATTGGTGGGCACCAGATTAAAATTATCAACTAGTTGACGTTCACAGAAATATTTTTAGGGAGACAAAAAAATATTTGTTGAAAAATCTATATTTATTTTTATACAGCTTTAAACTGTAAAGTTTACATTTTAAAATATTTCAATTTTATTTTTTTGACTAATTTCATTACTAAAACAGAAAACTAGCCGAAAATAACTTCTTGTAAATTCAAGAAGTAGTCCATACTCACAGTGGTTAATAATTATATGATAGGAATAAAAGTCGGTCTAAACCACAATATCTTTAATGAGAAAATATGTTTATGGGTAATTTACATGGATAAAAGAAGAGAACATGTTTCGACCTTAGAAAAGGTCATCATCAGCTCTAACTAGAAAAGTTTCGTAGACAAGCTAGTACATTAGTGCAAAAATGGTGATGTAGAAATTAAAGCATAAAATTTAAACAGGGGTAGAGGTTTTTAAAGCATAATATTATCAGACCTAGTCTGAAAAATATGGGGGTGGACAGAATGAGTGGTAGAAAATATTGGAAACCCTTTGTTCACCCTTGGTTGGGTAAGAATATACACTCTCTCACAAAAACATATTCTTTTTTCTCTTTTAATTTAAGATTTCGACTTTTTACTACATACAATAATGTAATAATATTATATTTCTAAGGAGATTTAAGACTTCTGCGCAGCAACGTTGCCGGCTCAACAGTTTAAATAATTAATAATTTGATCTTCACCCAGAACGAGAAGATTAGTTGCAGGGGAGTAATAGGTATGCGTATGCATGCCTGTCTAAGCCTAATTATTTTACGACATGAATTGATCTAATCATGGCGGTCCGCAGAACATGTCAGCCCCCTCCTCTACTACAGAAAATTAATGTTCTTTGCACATTCAGCAGGTTGAATTATTGATAAAACTATTATAGATGCGTAGGTATATATTTTGTTATATTGAACAAATTAATAACATATTATACCATATACATATAAATTATATGGTATAAGGTGTGTGTTAAATTGCCAAAAACTTTAGTTATGGATACAGATCTCAGATTTTCTGCTCACATTAGCAGTTGAATTAAAAAAGCGTTTGGCAATTTGAAACTAATTTATGGTCAGAAAAATCAACTGAATGCGTCACTTAGGACAATGTTATGTGAATCCCTAGTCTTGTTACATTTTAATTATGCGGATGTAGTGTATGGTCCTTGCCTATTGGACGAGGATGTTCGTCGTATTCAGCTGATACAAAATTGTTGTGTAAGACTAATAGGTGGCATTCGAAAATATGATCGTGGTGTTTCTGCCAAAATACGGGAACTTAAATGGTTAAAAATGGACGAAAGACGGGTGCTGCATGCTCTTAATTTATATAATAAAATTATATGTAAAAAGTGTCCAGATTATCTTTATCAGAAAATTAAGTTTCGAAGTGATTCATTCACATAATCTTGATTTACGTCATAAGCTCATTATTACCCCCCAATTTATCGAACAAATTGTTTTCAAAGATCTTTTTCGTTTAATATAGCAAAATTGTATAATAAAGTTAAACCAGAATTAAAACTGTTTACAGGTTATAAGTTTAAGCGATTAATAAAAGCTTCAATAGATAGCTATCAGCTATATGTAATAATAGAGTCTACTGTAAATTTTGATCCTCATCCAGTTCTCTCTTAGGTGCATATCTGTAATAATTAATATGTATATTGCTAAATATCTATCGTATTTTTTAACTATTTTTTTTTCATTGTAACATCGCGGTTTTTTCTTGTATATACCAAATTGCATGTCAGGTTTTCTCTGCATACTTTAACTGCTTGCTGTGTTTTGTATTTTTTTTATTTATTTCTTCATATTTTGAACACAGGCTGTTAGGAGTGTGATACCTACAGTAATATTAATTAATATATTTAGGTTAAGCTAGGAGGCGGAACCTCAGTAAATACAATGAACTGTGATTGGTCAGTGTTTCTAAGGGCGCCACAGAGAAATCTAATTTTTATTCACAATGTTCTCAACTAATGGGAAATTCAAGGAGTCGTGAGAAATAAAGACCCAAAGCATCGAGGAATGACAGGTCGGCGCTGTCTCCAAAGCAAAAAGGGAAATTTATATGCACAGTATTATATTCGTAGGATATTCTTTAGAATCACTTGTGATTGTGACCTGCTAAAAAATACTTCATCAGTTATGTGTGCATTCGTGAAATTTTTCTTAAAAAATAAGAAATTTTATTTTTAAAGTTTGCAACACTGTGCAGCACTTACAGTTATCTGGAAAGGCCTAATTTTCTCATCACTTAAGTGTAAAGAAAACAGCAAATATCCATGTCTAAGTTGACATTTTTTTTACGTAAGTAACGATTAAGTGCCACAATAAAATGTGTTATTATTTTTTTTTTTTTTATGATAAAACACCTGCACTGTAGGAGAAATCCTTTAAGGCGCTCTGGGAGCGGTGCGAGTGAGAAAAAAGCGATTAACGTTGGTCTTGAAACGTTGAGGATTGTATTCATTGGGAAACACGACTTCAAGAAGACCATTCCACAAAGATGACGTTCTCCAGATGAAAGAATTCTTGAACAATGAAGTTCGAGGAGTACTAAGCTGAACAACATATGGATGAGCGGCAGCGGTTCGCCGTGTATTTCTGTTTTGCATTGCTCTAGGTGGAATCAAGTGGGCAATGTCAGTCGAACACCTGCCATGGAAATATCTGTAAAAGAGAGCCAAATCACCAACCTGTCTTCGATGCTCCAGGCTATCGAGGGTCTTGGTCAGCTCGGGGTCGCCGATCAGACGAACGGCTCTCCTTTGAATGGAATCCAGTAGCCGAAGGGTGTGCTTGGGTGCAGAGCTCCAGACATGAGAGCAATATTCTAATGATGGTCGAATCTGGGCTTTGTAGAGTGTCAAAAGTTGATGAGGTGTGTACAACCTTTTGGTGCGGAAAAGTACACCAAGTTTCTGTGCAGCTGCCTTGGCAATTGCGGCAGCGTGATCATGCCAAGACATATTACCTCCCAGATTGACCCCCAGCAAATTAATAGACGGTGCCAGGGGAATTGCGTGTCCTGCCATGACTATATCCGGTTCTGCAATGTTAACCTTTTTGGAGAAGACTGCTGCCTGGATTTTCTTAGCATTAAATTCGACTTGGTTACTGTCACCCCAAGCCAAAATTTCTTCCAGGTCATTGTTGAGGCGCAATACTTCATGCTGCCTGCGAAGATGTGCGTCGGCAGCGGATGTTTGGGGAGTCAAGGTAAAAGATGAGACAAGTGTGCTGTCATCAGCAAAGCTATAAATTGGATTTTGGGTTTTTACTAGAAGGTCGTTAATATACAGTAAAAAGAGGGTAGGCGACAATATGGACCCTTGAGGAACACCGGCATTGATGGTGAAGGTGTCTGAGAGAAACCCGTCAATCGCCACTTGCAGAGAACGGTTCTTAAGGAAGCTGGTTAACCATAAACAAAATCCATTAGGCATACCGTAGGAACACGATCAAAAGCCCTAGAGATGTCCAGTGCAACAGCCCGGGATTCTCCATGATGTTGCTCCAAAGATGGGTGACATATGCCAAAAGGTCACCTGTTGATCTGGACTTACGAAAACCGTATTGATGGTCGCTGATAATGTTAAGCCCTTCCAGATACTTTAGAAGTTGTTGGTTAACAGCTTTCTCCATTACTTTTGAAATTACTGAAAGCAATGCGACGGGTCGGTAGTTGCTTGGCAGGGTCTTTTTTACCTTTCTTTGGAATAGGCTGGACACGCGCCGACTTCCAGCAGGATGGAAATATTCCTTTTTTGTAGGATAAGTTGAAAAGTCTACAAAATACTGGTGTAAGTTCATCGGCGCATGTCTTGAAAACAATGATAGGAATTTCGTCTGGACCAGAAGCTTTATTGACGTCGAGTCCTTTAAGAATCCGTTTAACAAGACGCTGACGGAACACGATTTCAGACATTTGCGATTGAACTGAGGGAATGTTGGGTGGTGATTTTCCCTTTACCTTTACCGCTCTAGTTTATAGTGGACCGACTGAAAGTTCTGTAAAACATCGGAAGCGTCAAAAGCCAATAAACTTATTAATTATTATAGATGTTGCTTAATTTTGTTGGTTAGTAATTTTAATTTTACAAATAACAAAAAAATAAAAGATTGCTTTTACTTTACAGTATCTATCCTAACAATTATTAACGATTTTTATGTAACATAGTTTAAGTTCCTTTCAAGTTTAAGGAAAATAGAAAAGGCGTAGACAGGAAAAATTGAAGATAATAGGATAAAGAGAATCTATCCTCTTAAAAAGGCATTATTTAACACAGGACATTTTTTTAAAGCTTAGAAAATTTTATTGTGTTTGGTCCAATGGGCTGTTTTATATCTTTCTTTACATTTTTTTTTAAAGTCCAAATTTCGTTGTAATCGCAAATATATAAATACTATTTTAAATAATAAATAAAGGATATTAATAGTAATTTAACCAACAAGTACATTAATAATGGCGATTAATGATCGAAATATTTTAACGCGTGAGCGTAGCAAACGCGTTAATGTTCGAGATCATTAATCGCATTTTAATGTAAGAGTTGGTTACAATGTTTTTTCGTCGACCGTATTTTTTACTAAAGTGAAGAAAAACAGTTAACAACTTTTATTTTACAATCTAATCATTTTTATGTTCATATTGATATATGTTTATAGTCGAAATACTACAGTTATTAAGACTTAATAAAGGCACAGCAGAACTTACAGTTGTATGGTTTTGCGAGTTCAAGTTTAAGTTATTTATTTCAGGGTCGGTAGTTCTGGTATGACAAGCCTGTGTTGTAGTTTCACTAAATTACCAGATTTCACAATTCTACAAATACTAATGACAGCGGACGACGTTTTGGATTGACGTTTTATTATTTTGTTGATTTGTTTGCATGGCTGCCTTTAATTTTAATTACCAAAATCGTGCATTTACAGAAAATCATGCATTAATAGGGGTCACTAATGAATGATTTTGGGAACGTTAATATCGGATGTAAATACACGGTCGACGGAAAATAGTATATTACATAACAAGTGATGAAAGTGATACTTTTCAAACGAGGAGATATTTAGCACGAGGAGTCAGCCGAGTGCGGAAATTCTTCGAGTTTAAGAATAATCACTTTCACACGAGTAATGTACACTATTTTTCCTATGACCACAAAAAATTATTAAAAAAGCCTTTGAATTGTAAAAAAAATATTTCAACTCTAGAGTTGAAATTAGCATTCTTAGGATTTTGTTCCACTTAATATCTGGTTTCATAGTTTGTCAATAGGCGTATCCTTTGTTTTGTTTAGCTTTTTCATTTTTTCATATTTTATAATAATATAACATAGAGGAAGAACTAATCCTGGATTGACTTCTAGATTAACCAGAATAAAAAATTTTAAATTCCAAGGAAATATGCATTAAACATAAACTTAAAAAATCCACCCAACAAGGAAGATTTCAATTCAAAATAATTCTATAAATTATTTAATATTTTTATAAAAAAAAGTCAAATACTCCTGACGGGATTTAAACCTGTGACCTTCCTATCTGTAGACCGAAGCTATAGTCTCTACGCTACGCTATGGCTACCAATAAATACTTGTTGTTGAATATGTAAATACATGACATTTTCTTCAGGCGATTTGTTTTTTCTGGTAATAGATTTTTCAGTATATTACTAAATTTTTTTTATAATTTCAGATGGCGTATTTTCACACTTCAATTCTGAATCACTTGACAAATGCATGAAAAATAAGTTAAATACTTACAATTACTGATTTCTAAAATTTGTTCTTTTTAATAAATAGGGGTGATCTGTCAAATTGTCATGACATGTTTAAATTACATAGTGTACCTTGTATTACCACTCTAGAGTTGAAATATTTTCTTTCAACACGCGTGTGATATTCGGCGCTTTCGAGCCAAGTTAACAGTGCTTTTTTTCTCATTTTCATAGGTGGTCGTAGGAAAAATATTTAGTTATAACCCGATTTAAATAAACGTACGGTAATATACATGACATTTACAGAAATATTTTTTTCACAATCCTAGTTGCTTGGAGGGGGCGTAATTTTTAATTTATTATTCAGGTAACTTTGATTGTGAATAAAAAATGCTTGTAAATGTCATTTATGTAACAATCAAAGTTGCCGGTTGCTTAATTTTTGTTACAAATCTTTATGTAAAAACATTATTAAATAAAATTACTGCGGTAATAAAAATTGGTGATAATATAGTCAATTATTTAACTATCATGAAATAATTATTGACAAGAACTGTTGCTTCAATAGTTCAATACCGAACTGGTTTTCTAAATATATAGGGTAATTCCTTAGTTAATACTTTTTTTTAGCTGTATATAGAAGGCATTGAAATAAACAACTTTTTCAAATACCTTTTTTCTTTAAACTTAAAAATAGGCGAGATACAGAAGTAAAAAATCTAAGTGCGAGCCTGGTCATCAAAACGTAGCCTGCTATACATTATGTTGTATGTCTTATTAGTCATGCAAATGTGGTGAGTTATTTTTCAATACGCTGCGGTGTGTTTTTCTGAAGCAAGTTAATTTTAAATTGGTGACATGTAAAAAAGGTAAAATTTGAATATAATAAACTAGTTGATATGGTACTTATTTACGGTAAGTGTCGTCAAAGTGCGGCTGCTGCTTCAAGATTATACGCAGAACGCTTTCCCTTGCGGGCTCATCCTACACCCAGAAGTTTTCTTAATGCTATTCAACGGGCAAGTTAGGCAGAACCGTATTTGATCCATAGTATAATAAATGAATGTGAGTACCTTATTTTTGAGTTTTTTGAGGTATTTGAAAATGTTGTTTATTTTAATGCCTTCTATGTACAGCTAAAAAAGAAGTATGAACTTAGGAATCACCCTGTATTATTATGTTTTACTATATCATAATAACATTGTTCGTGAATAGGTTTGACGGCCATAATTATAGCCATAATAAGTTATGGGACACCCTGTATTATAGCTTTATTTGGTACAACATACAGTCTGTTTTATTATTTTAAAACTTACATTGAGTTTGGCATTTTGCATTTGCATAGTGTAGTGCTTGTCTTGTGGTACAAAATAGAGCTACTTACAATATAATCGCAAAACGTGTTTATTCAAATGCGAAATCTGAATACAGTATTGTACCGATCGCATTGAGCGTTGGTAAAGTTATTGTTATAATTAGATTATTACTATATCGGTGCCAATTGAAAATAAGTACCCTTAAGGCACGTTCTTATTATGCTTAATTAATAAACTACATTTGCCTTGTTACGTTACTAATAGTCAGTGACGGCTCGCGGTCTTAAAAAATATCTATAACCGTAAGTTTTACGAAGCCTCAAAATAAATACCTTAAAGTTAGGTGAGCCAATGCTAAAACAATGGTCCATACGACTAATCTATTTTTAAACTGCCCTTCATCATAATGCAATTTGTCACATGCGGTTTGCGCCACTGACGTCACGTAACCATAGCAACGTTGAATATCAAAGCCATGTTGGGCGTTGGGTCTTCACTTACTTTGAGCTAACGGACACGATCGGCTGGGGTGCGCCAAAATGCACGAGTGTTTATATATTGTCCATAAAAGATTAACCGTGGCCCTATTATGTATAGCTACATTAGGATTAAATTAGTATTATTAATTCGAACATAATTATTTTTTAAAGGCTAAAATGGTAGCTGTATTGATACATTAATATTTAATATTGTCGAAAAACTTTCCTGTTGGTTTTATTTTTTTTTTGGTGAAGAGCCTCTTCACCTGACGAGCCCCACTGCTAATAGTTCTTTACTAAATTTGCCCTACCTATAAACTCACGGGCCGCACCTGGTTGCTACACTCAACGTTCACCCTAGGCAGGGTTTTTTTTCCGGCAAGAAAAATCTTCATTTTATTTCGTTTCTACCCAACAAATTGTTTATTTCATCCCACAAGACACATATTTTAAATTGTTATCTGCAAGCGCTTATTCCAACCAGCTCAATCTAAAACAAATTTCGTTTTATTTTCAAAAAGTTTCCGCCGAACGTAATGTCACGTTATGCAGTTATATAACAATTGTAAAATATAGTCGCTATTAAAATCTCGACATTAAAACTAGCAGCAGTAAGATTTTTGGTCATAAATTTCCAAGAAAATGTAACAGCGGAAATTCTGTTGCAGTATTATTAATAAAATTATTTTCATTGCAGTTTTTAAAGTGGAGACTATATATTTTATATTGCTCTAATTTTGGAACAATATCAACGCCAACGTATTCCGTTGTTTATTTAGTAATGAAAAAATAGAATCTGGTACAAAAATATTGTGAGGTCATGCAGGGAAAAATCAACTAAGTCGATTGTTGGCCATCGAATTATTTGTGCAATTTAACTTTGTACCAGGTGATTCATTAAGGTCGACGAGCGGCCATATCTTGGAAACTACTGGGCATAGAAATTCAGGAAAAAAAAATTATAACTAAAGTGGTCATGAGCAAATATTGGAAATAATTTTTAAGTTTCGCATTTTGCCGCAAGAGGGCGTAATTGAAAAGTAAATTATAAAAGTTTACATATCTCAGAAAATTCCACATGAAGGTATATCTTTGATAACACCATTAAAAAGCTTGGACAATTATGCATCATTTTGGTTCTATGCTCATTGGCGTACCGACCTTAATAAGAGGGGGGAAGCTGTTGAAAGTGTAATCAGTTAGATCGCTGTAACTTATAAACAACCTATCCGATTTTAGCAAACTAAAGACTGTTTGGAAGAGAAATGTATGCACTTTCACCAATCGTTTTTAGTTGTCCATAATAATTCTCAAAAAAAATTCTAGAGGGCGCAATTTGTAATAATAACACATTTTTTAATAAATCATACGGTATAATTATAATGCCATAATCGAGAAGTAGATAAAATTTGCTAGAAAAAATATTAATCCGGCAGCTCGATATCTCCGTTCGTTTCAGCGTTATCGCGAATAGAATAATTTTTAAAATTTTAAATAAAGAATATTTTTTAGAAAAAAAGTGGGACGCCACTGATATTTTTCCATGTAGATATTATTTCGGATTAGCCTGGTCAATTCTGCATAAAAATGGTCTCTTGCGTTTTTCTCCTTAGGCACACCGTTCTTTATTAAAATAATTAAATTATGGTATGGTATCACAACGGACCTAATAGGACTACGTGAGACTGTTTGGTCAGAACCAAAGGTCTGCCACTCTTAACTAACCTAACCTAACCTAGATATTTCGATGTTGTTTGTCGTGGGATTTTATACAAAACCGAGATATATTGGTAAAAATAACTACTCGTTAGTGTTTAAAGTGAGACGATAATGCATAAATGCTGCCAAAAACAGCACCAAAGAAGAGACTAAATTAAAAAAAATTTATAGAAAGTGTGAAAATATGTTAGTGAATAAACCAAAAAAATAGTTCATTTTATAAAATGGCCGAAGTGTGGTTTGATTTTTAGCAGGCTGTTTTTTTTTGACAAAAACAGGAATAAATAAAAGCATGAAGTCTTTCTCCACTGGTTTATTAAAGTATTAATGTTAAAATGTAGTAGATGCTCTACATGTTTCGGGTGTAGTAACACCCATCATCAGGAATAAAATACAAAGAGAAAATTATTGTTATAAGAGAGAGGAACAAAGTTAAATGGTAAAACATCGATATATATCTTACATTTTTCTCTCTACCCAAACCGGCCCCCTCTTGCCACTGTTACCTATTGTTCATGGTCAGTGTCAAGACTTAACCTCTAATCTTCAAGCATACCAATCCTAAATCATTAACCTATTTCTCAATATTTTATCTTTTATGGCTCGATGAGAGCTCCATCGATGTTCACTACCATTTACCATTTAACTTTGTTCCTCTTACTTATAACAATTTTCTCTTTGTATTTTATTCCTGATGATGGGTGTTACTACACCCGAAACATGTAGAGCATCTACTACATTTTAACTTTCATACTTTAATAAACCAGTGGAGAAAGACTTCATGCTTTTATTTATTCCTGTTTTTATTTTTGTTTTAGAAAGGTGGTAACCTCAACTCAAATAATAATATATATCCGTTAGTAATAAGACACTCTTATTTTTAACACGATTAGTGTTAATTAATAAATATGTAAATCTAATAAAATAAACATAAAACTTGCTGCTATACTAATTCTCTTTCCAATAGTTCTTGTGGAATTACTTATATTTCCTTAATATTTCGCGGCCGCTGGGGCCCCTCGTTGGTCCGGGGCCCTTGGGCACTGTCCCGGATGAGACCTTAACTCTTCCTACATAAATTGCTGGTATCTTAAAGTGTGTTTCTTTTAGTGTTACACGAATTCCAGATTTGCTAGAACAGTGTTTTTATCGGTGATAGTTAGTTCCTTTATCAGCACAGTTTTATTGTACAACGAACCAGTTTTAATACGGCAATTTTGTAAAGAAAGACATTCCGTGTTTTTATTTGGATACATTTTGGTAATTCTATATCCTGACTGACTGACATAAGTAATACATTTTCATGCTTAATCTGGCGACAGTTTTGAAAAACTACCCTAAAGGATCATTACTCAAAGAATAAAAATGCTAACTAACTACACTAATGATTCTGCTGTACTATTATTACACGAAGCACATAATAAGCAGTTTTTTGTAGATGATAAAGTATTCTTGTTTAAATTACCATATTTTTTCGTCCCCAAAGGACCAATTTATAAATTCCAACGATTTACTGAGACTCTACAAGGCAAGTTATTATTACTGTGGGGATAATTAGCGAAATCTGAAAAAGCGAAGCTTTGAGCTAATTAATATTGAATTAAGACCAAAATGAAAGATGAGTTTTAATAAACAACATACATTAGTGACTGAAACTGAAACATTTAAACAAAAATTAATTAATTATTTATTTTGTGAGATTAGCGTAGTAATTCAAACTAAGGCAGGTAGATATTATCGAGAATAGGATCAATAAAAACAATTCCTTAATAATTTTTTTTATTTTTTGCCTTTTTCGAATTAGACTTTTTACCTCTTCGTTCGCTGCCAGGGCTATTCCCTTGGGGACCTAAAGCTTAACGTGGATTCCGAACCACGATCCTCAGTTATGCGACACTCCCCCCCAAGAGCTAACCTTCAGTTTCTTTTGCCATTGCATGACCTATCGATTGGGAAGTGTCTCCTTTCTTTCGCACCCCAAGAGATGTCCGATCTCATTCGGCCTGGTTACCGGCGTGAATGGGGAGATGATACATTTTACACTCTTTCCTGCATCTTAAACCTGCTAAATAATAATTTAAAAAAATTCCAAGTTCCGAGGCTATTTTTAAAGTAAAGAAACATTTGTCACACATTAACAGTACTCGTTGTGTTGTCTGTTTACGTATACAGGATGTCCCAGATAAGAATGCACTCTACTGGGATCTCGTAAGCCATACAAAATACAGAGATGGTTAAATTAGATAAAAATTGTGTCCTACTAAATTCTGCAACATTTTACTTTCAAATTTAAAAAACTCCGAATCCTTTCGAAAATATTTGGTAAGCCAGAATTTTCGAGATTTCGTTTTTATATTTTTCTGACTTTATTTGAAAATATATGTTAAAATACAGTTAACATCCATTTTTTTTCCTCTACATAATGGCGTAATTAGATTTTTATTCCGACGTTTCGTTTTTTTAAAACCATCATCAACTTTGCTTTTTTAATAGTAAAAAAATTTTATTTTATTATTTTTAAATTCCCCTCCTCCTTTAAAATTCAATGACGTATTACACCTAGTAATAATAACACGTTTCGGACTTAAAATCCCTTTCGGCTATTCATGTTAACACTGACGCCGCGGCACTTAATTCTCGTGAAATACGTTTATTTAATATTTTGTATATTAAAAAGAAATTTTATGGTCATCGCCAGATACAGGTACAGTATGCGCATGCTCATCGACTACTGTATCCTCTTAAATTGGGTTTGATTTGACCAATATGATTGGTCCGTTTCATAACCTAAACAGAATGAGTATACAGGGTGATTCACGTTGAGTGGCCTATTAGAAGATCTTGGAAACGAGTAACTCTATCTTTCTAAAAATTTAACAGCAGGCATAATTGGTTTTGAGCTTTTAAAACATTATATTTTGACGTTTTTATTACTTCCGGTTATACCGGAAGTTAATGCCAACTTTGATATTTCAAATAGAACACCCTGTATATTTTAGCATTTTTGATTACCTTCTTAAAATCTTTTGTTAACAATAATCTATTTCTATCTCTAACCGTTTTTGAGATATGAATTATAAAAGGATTTTTTTGTGTAAAAACGCTCCGAGAAGATAGTTTAGTAACTCTGAAACTAATAATGGTAAACATTTAAAATTTTCTAAGCTTTTAGGTAATACATAGATCTTTAGTTTAAATTACTTAGGTTTCACCTTTTTCATACAGGGAGTTCTTAAAATTATGCCAGTGTTTCCATTTTAATAAATGTGCATAAGTCAGTTTATGCAAATGGAACACCCTATTTTTTAGCTTACTAACGTGTAGAGAATTAAATTTCCTATCTAAATGTCTAATATGTTAGTCGTTTTGGAATTATGAGCAATTTAAATAAAAATCTTAAAATTTCTTTTTGTGTTAATGCGACATTATTTTTGAAAAGAAGGCTTTGACTGGGATTTTTTTTTGACTTTGAGCTTTGTTACTATTTGTTATTAACTGCCTATGCTTAGCTATTTCTCATTCAAAGCCAAACGAAAGTCCCAGTTGAAGCCTTCTTTTCAAAAATAACGTCGCATTAACACAAACAGAAATTTTAAAATTTTTTAATTAAATTGCTCATAATTCCAAAACCACTAAAAATGTGGATTGTAACATATTAGGCATTTAGATAGGAAATTTAATTCTCTACACGTTAGTAAGCTAAAAAGTAGGGTGTTCCATTTGCAAAAATTGACTTATGCCCATTTATTTAAATGGAAACATGGGCACAATTTTAAGAACTCCCTGTATAAAAAACGTGAAACCTAAGTAATTTAAACTAAAGATCTATGTATTACTTGAAAGCTTAGAAAATTTTAAATGTTTACCTTTATTAGTTTTAGAGTTACTAAACTTTCTTCTCGGAGCATTTTTACACAAAAAAAATCCTTTTATAATTCATATCTTAAAAACGGTTAGAGATAGGAATAGATTATTATTAACAAAGTTATTTAGATTTTCAGAAGGTAATCAAAAATGCTAAAATATACAGGGTATTCCATTTGAAATAGCAAAGTTGGCAATAACTTCCGGTATAACCGGAAGTAATAAAAACGTCAAAATATAATGTTTTAAAAGCCCAAAACCAATTATTCCTGCTATCAAATTTTTAGAAAGATAGGGTTACTCGTTTCCGAGATCTTCTAATAGGCCACTCAACGTGAATCACCCTGTATAATTATTTTCACTTGGTTAGAAAAAAACAGGCAATATCCATGTGGAAGTAGAAAAACTATATAAAAGAGTATTCAGATAATTTGTCAATGGGTGTGTTTATTTATTCTCATGAGTGGATTAAATTTACTTGGACTCCAGTAATCCATTGTACAGTTTAATGTGTTTTAATGCTATATTAATTTCAGTTGCGCATGCAATATTTCATGCCAACCTGTAAGTGTACGTGTATTGTTTACCATAGTCTCGCTTTAATTGCAGGGAATGGTGGCAGATAACTCAGTGAAGGATAAAATAATTCTACGCTTCGCGATGATTTATTTAACATAATAATGGTTATTTATACAACTAGTACTGAAAGTGTTTTGGCATGCGATATGATAGAAATTCGGACGAGTTGGACAACGTGGTGCCAACATTTTTTTTTTATTCTTAAGACATGGATATTGAATGAATATAATTGGTTGTCACTATCAACATATTAACAATATATCTATTATTACAATATTAATAAATAAGCACAAAAATGTATTGACTTAAAAGATTTTTTCTATACATTGTTTTAATCAAGTTACCTGTGCTTCGGGAGTAGTAAGATAATTTGTTTTTGTCTTGTCAGGTGCTATTTTTAATGTCAATTTCAAAACTGACAAAGTACGTTTTTTATTAATTTTTTTGCGACATTACTAATTTTACATTTTAGTACGACAGAAGTACTATTCTCCTAGTGAATATGGCACATTATTTTTTCTCACAGCATATATTTGTTATTTATAGTATCGATACTATACACCTAGGATGGTGCAATGGCTGTATATCTGAGTGATAAAACCCGCAATTACATATTATGCATCCTTGGTATGGTGGTCAAAAGTACAGCAGAAAACCACAATATCAAAGATATTAAGCCTGCAAAGACTGGCCTTCGTTAACATCATAGGGGCCATGAAATTAACCCATACATTCGCAATGTAGATCATCCTAGTAGACCTTTCTTCACTTAATTTGGTGATAAAAGCAGAGGCAAGACTGCAGAGTTTGACGCCGGTCGACGGCAGGCACAAAACTGGACAGGAACTTTTAAGTTAGACTATAGAGGGACCTTAGTTAGAAATAAGGTCAGAGCACATAAATCCAAGGTGTTGTTATGACATACCATCCAAAGTCGTAAATCATGAATGAATCGTAATGAAAAACAAAACAGCAGAAACTACACCTGAGGCAATAATCTAGTATACAGCCGACTTTAAGACCAAAATCGGTATTGAAGAGGGAATACATTATACATACGATACACACTGAATAAGACAAACGCTTTTTCCCTCTGGGAAAGTCTCTTACAGTGTTCTAGTTACTACGGCATACTATAATGGGCGTCTAAAAACGCGGATCCATATATACTCTAACATTTAAACAGCCCTTTGATCGCTTATATGCAACAAAGTAAGCTAAAGACTGGTATGGGACTGTCAAGGAGAATTGAAGGCCCTGAAGTAAACAAAATAACACTGCAGTGGGTACCAGGACACGAAGGTATTAAAGTAAATGAAAAAACCGATGAACTTGCAAAGGAATACTCAGAAAATACATTCGTATGTCCAGCACCGGCACTTGGAGTTCCAAGGTATACAGTACGGGATTCCATTCCAACAGACAAGGATTTCACCACAGTAAACGCTTTACTGGGGATCCAAAAGTAACTAGGAATCAGCTGAGAACTATTATAGGAATTCTAAGGACACATGGCTGTCAAGAATCATCTGCATAGAATTCAACTATACAATGGAATCCTTGACTGCATGCGGACAAGTCAGGGAAATAGTACAGCATATAGTTTGCCATTGCAAGTCACTAGATCGGAAGAGGTAACAAATACTCGGGCAAAGGACCCTCTTCACAGTTGACCTACATAAATTAGTGCAAGGAACTAAAATCACTGAGTGCGTGTAACAATTAAACAGGGTAAGCAAAATGGGCCCAATCAGGCCTAACTGCATCCGGTATATAGACGGATCCTTGGAAAAAAAAATCGATACTTTACAACATCAAACATCTTATTATTATCTGGTTTGGTTAGGTTAGGTTAGAGTGGCAGAACTTTGGCTCTGACCAAACAGTCTCACGTAGTCCTATCAGGTCCGTTGTGATACAACACGTGTTCCGTAGAATCCACTTTCATCAGATCTCTGATGGTTAATGCGGCGTACACCACAGAAGGATTTAAATAACTCATTGAAACCAGCCACTACTATTCAGAAACCTGCTATTATCTGATTACTTACCTACAAGAATGACCTTCCGTGTTATTATTGTATAATCAAAAAATCAAGGTACCTGCTTATAAATAGATTGTTTTTATTATTAACTGGGGCCAATAATAATTGTCAAGGTAGAGAAAATCGATTTTTAAGGTTAATAATTATAATCGGTCAATAATGGCCACTTTATAGGTTAGTAGTGGAAAAGTATATTTTAAGTTAAATGTTATTGGGTCTATGCTTATTGTGTTAAATCGGTATAGCAACGCTGGACTAGTTAATATAATTATTTTCCAACATCATTACAGACCCTAACGTATTGAAAAGAAAATATAATTTCCAACATAAAACGTAAAAAAAAATTAATGGAAAAATCTGCCGACCAGATTAATTTTTTAAAACTTGCAGGAAAAGTTGAACCGAGCAAAATATGGGAAGTAAATTTTATATTACCAGATTTTGCTTTAATAAAGTTTGAATTCGAAATTATTTATTCGGATAATAAATAAAGTCGTCAGATAGGTACCCATTTAAAAGTTCTGAAAATTTGTTAGTTGGAAAATAAAACTTTCTACATATGACCATAATAATAAACGTATAAAAACGGTCCACTTGTTAAAGGAGTTATATGTAATTTTTCTATACCGGGTGACACGAAAAGATCTTCCGTAATTGTTAAAGTTGATATTTAAAAATGGTAGGAGTTAATAAGTGTGTATTAGTTATTTCGTTTTTTTGGCCACATCGAACATACAAAATTACTTTCGATTTAAGAGTCTTTGAACGCGGCCATCGTTTCCTGGCTTGCCTAATTGAAAATTTAATACAAACATTTTATTAGGTTCACAAAAACTTATAGTTTGGCGGATGATACCTTAATTTTTTTTTAGTTTTTATTACAAACGATCCCCGATATTATCTTGAAAATCTCCACTCCTTTATATAATATTTTGAATATAAAAAAATTAATTTTATTGACATCGCCAGACGCAGTTACAGTATGCGCGATGTAGTGGAAATTCAGTATTTTCTGGTGATGATCACATATACATACACTATATTGCTAATACCATAATTCGATGATGACACCACTGTAAGCAGATGATCGGGGGCCGTTGAGTCGGAAATTTGCTTCTTGATGTAAACATTTGACAGGACCGACTTTCAAAATGTTTTTACAAACTTTTATTTAAATTCACCCGTTAGTTCGGGTATGTACAGTTTATGGTCAAATAAAACTAAGTAACCAATATTTTACATACCTGAAATACCTTATTCCTGGTATTGAACCGCGATTCGTGCAAAAAAGGATCATGCACTTTTTTCTACCAATCTTGAGACACAAGTCGCTTACAATAACAAAATGTCTGGTGAAGTTTTATACCTAAATTCGCACCCAAACCCCCAAAATAATATCCACAATCACACACGGAACATCCGAACGAATACAACGTAAAAAAAGATGGAAACGACTATAACTTACAAACAAAAAAAAATGTCTAAAGTAAAGTTTTATAAATAATAACACCCAAAACTTGGAAATTATAACAACACACGAATGAACGAAACAAAAGATGGCGATTAATAAGAATATAACGGCGAGCCGGTTCTGTTCAAGAGACCTTGGGTTCTGTTTACGTTCTGTTAGAAATCGTGTGGGTTGCCTAATTTTTTCCCTACTGCGCAAGAGCGACGGCCCCCAACTCAAGTTATTTTGAATCGCACGATGGGTGTATTCTTGCTTCGTGCGGCTGCTTGTATTGGCAATATAGTGTATGTATATATGTGGTGATGACTCATTGACTACTGCTTGCTCTTAACAGAACTTTTTAAATTGTGACTGGTCTTGGTCTGCGTATACAGTAAGTTGTACGTATCTAAGGATAATTTGTCTATGCAGGGCGCAACAAACTCGTGTACATATAAGGGGATCTCGAAAACGGTAAGAGATACGAAGATGGTTAAAATTGCGTATTTTGAGGCTTCATAATTTAATGAAAGAAATTTTTAAATATTCCGAGTACCTTCGGAGATATTTGAAAAGCACCGAAATTTTTAGGTTTGGTTTTTTATTTTTGACTTGAGAAAAAATAAAAAAAGTTTTTTAATGCCATTTTTTATGTTCTACAATCTACAAGATGGCGTTATTGGTTGTAGACGTTTTGTTTTTTTACATACTAACCTCAAGTCAATTTGTTTAATCCTTCATTGGGCGCGTGGATGACAGTTGTCCTCCGCGCGCCCATACACGCTACATATTTGGATGTTAGTACTAGCCGTACTAGCCCTATCTACAATGCATTTTGATGATGCTATCGATGAATTAACTCGGGATGTCAAGAGACCTGATATTATCACGTTTTATAATATGACCAAAGTAGGTGTAGACCTCTTAGATCAGTTTTGTAAAAATTATGATGTGTCTCGCACTACGAGGTGATGGCCTATGGTTATTTTCTATGACTTATTGAACATCGCCGCTATAAATTCCTATTGCAGTTTTAGACATCATTGTATGGAAAGATACATACATAAGCATAATTTATAAATACAATTATGACTTAAGTACTGTTAAAAATAACCATAATATTAAATGGCAGACACTTGTCCTCCGCGCGCCTAACTGCGGTACTATAAACCATGCGCCTAACGAAGGGTTAAATACGAACTTGGAATTTTAAATACAGTTTTAGGAACTTAATTTAAAGGTTTTTAAAATTTTAACGTTTTGTCATCAAATAACACATCATTAGTATTCCAATTCCATTCCAATTATCCTTTTTTGACTATTACAGCCTTGGTAATTTTTTTTTGGGAATATTTAAATATTAAAATTACATGACAGGAAGCTATGGTCTTTAGGCTGTTTATTAATTTAATAAGATTAACCGTAAGAATACTCAAGAAAGTACGTTTTTAGGGCATGAGAAGTAATTCATTATATTTTTTATTAGTATTTTTATTTATTTTTTTAATATAACATAGGGGACAGGTGGCTTTTTTCTTAGACCTCGAAATACTGTGAAACTGAAAAAAATTAATTCTCCCGAGTGAAAAAAAGATAACTGGAGTGTTTGTCTAATTATGTTAGTGTGATGTGCTTAAGTTTTTAAAAAAATTATTTTACTACTTTTTTTTAAAGTGTTTATAATATCTGGTGTTGCCAATTTCAGGCGAAACATATAGATAATACAAACAAACAGACAGAAACATATTTGTGGTTGAGACTTTGGGTCCTTTTTCTTACAAAATATCAAATATCAGGTCTTTTTAAGTAAAAATAGACGAATTCTTCAAATCATAAATATTTTTTAGCTTGGCTCAGGATTCAGGATCGTAATGATATAAAAAGGCAATTTGCAAAAATATCTATTTAATTTTAATTTTTTAAATGACAAAACGTCAAAATTTAAAAAACATTTAAATTTTGTAGAATTCTTAAAGCTCTGAAGTCCCAAAATTGTGTTTAAAATTCCAGGTCAGTATTTAAAAAAATTTACTTGAGGTTGATAACTAAAGAAAGAAACATCGAATTTAAAAACTAATAACGCCTTCTTATAGACCATAAAAAGGCTATAAAAGAGTGTTTTGTTTTTTTCCAAGTCAATAAGAAGGCGCCAAAAATTAAAGGCCCAAACAAAAAATTTCGATTTTTTAATATATTTCAAATTATGTTTTATAAATTCAGTAATCCTTGCATCTGTTAACCATATTCTACTTTAATTTTAATTTATACCACGCATGCAATATTTCATGTGAGACTATTCATGTATTGTTGACCGTGGTTTGATTCTAATTATAGTGAATACGTGTGACGTTATTGGGTTCGGTATAAAATTATGGCCTGGTAAGCGAATTAACTTTTATAAAGCAAAATTAAATTAAATAAGGATATACAATTTCAAGAAACGTTTTAGAGTTAAGGATTAATTTTATATTATTATTATTATTAATATTATTATTATTATTATTATTATTATTATTATTATTATTATTATTGACATATTTTGCAGCTGTGTCATTATTCAAAAAAGCTGCAATTTGCGGTAACCAGTAAAAAATTACTTTATTTAAAATATATTAAATTTTTTTTCCTAATAAAAAAATTAATACAAATGGTGTTACTGCACTTATATTACTTTTACCTAAATACAATTTGTTGTTTCTGTTTTTTGTATGAAACTCTCCCAAACGTCATACTCCGTTATCGTAACCAACCATATTTGTGGAAGATAACTTACAAGAAAAAATAATTCTACCTGCAAATTCCTAAATTTTACTACTTCTAATTGTTGCATTTAGGTTAAATTGTTTATTTCCCATCAATTAATATCAATTTAAGTTCTGGAAACTGAAAAAATATAAATCTTTTTACGTGTAACCACCTACTGGCATCATTACCGTTATCAGATTATAATTCTTCGTATCAAACACTAGAGACGCTGCAAGTCGGCGCATGCATGCATGTTGATTCTCCGTAACGATGGGGTAGTAAAAAGCTAACAACGTAAGGGTACGGTTGCTGCGTGTTTCGTAATAAATACGATGTGAACACGTGCTCAGTAGTTTGTTCGATCTTAAATCGTCGTTACCGTGATCAGCTTATTGAGGTAAGTAATATACGAGGTAATATATCTTTCTTTGAAATTTTGTATTTATTTTATGCGTCTTACCAAAGATTATGCCTTAACGTAGAAAAAATACAACAGTTTTTTTTAAAACAATATAACAAAAAATTAAAACATGCATGATCATCAACTTCGTTATATCATTACCGTTATCGATATGATAACGGTGATGATCTGACTGAAAACATAAAATCATTTTATGAAGAAAATAAGATTGACAGGCTACTCTTTTGCAACAAGTAAGACATTTTTAATAACTTGTGGTAATTTTTAACCCACTGATTATATGTTCGAATAAAAAAAATGCACCCACTGAAAATACAGCTTTTTTCAAGAACGACCCAGCTCCTCATAACATACTATTTTTCATGACATAACAAGTTTGATATTATGGCGTGGGTACAGTAAAAACCCTTTCTTAATATACTTAAGGACTGCGTGATAGAATTAGTTCAAACACTCACTAAATTGGGCTTAACAAATTTAGGTGTGGAAAATAAATCCTATTTTCAGTGAGAACAAACTCCGTAACATAAAGTAACCAGCTACCCTTGTTACACATTAGGCCATCACGAAGTTCTGAATAGACACAAACACTAATTCTCATCTCTCGTCTTCTGGTAATTAAGTTATTAACTTATAAGTTTATAACTCTTAAACTTCAACTATTAGAAATTTCTGGTCCGGTCCATTAAAAGTATATTTAAAATAATGTTCCCTGCCTTGGAAATTAAATAAAATTTACGTAGGATAGATATATCAGTCATAATACCTCTGCTTTTATACCTAAATTAGATTTATATCTAGTAAAGAGGGCGAAAATTCGCTGCAGGCGAAACATTTTCGGGACCACGTCCAAAGTTCTTTTAAAATTCATCTAAATACTATCAAATTTCGAAAATTAAATTATTGCCTCTCCCCCACTACATGGTTGGAACAAATTTGTTTTTGTAAATGTTTCTTTTTACTTTTTTTTGATATTCCTAGATAGTTAAAAAAATACATTCTTTATATTTGTGAAAAATATGAATATTGGTGTCAATCCAAAATTTTAACATAAGACTTACATAATGACTCTAACCAGCGGTTTCGGGTTCGGTTTTTCATGATTAAAAATAAAGTAACTATGGTTCGCCACGCCAAAATTGATGTTTTTTCAAAAATCATTTATTTTAGGAGAGTAGATAGAAATACTCCTTAAGTGCCGTCATAATAAAGCATTATTTTCTTCCCGCACTATTTTTTTATTATAAATTATCACACTTCTTCCATTAAATATGTTTCAATAAACATTTTTCCTAAAATACCTAATTGTTTTTTGTTTTTGTTGTAAAAATGTTTTATTGCATTGGGTTTTATTTTTGTTGTTTTAAAATAGCTCTAAAAAAGGGAAAACGGAACAGACAAGTATATAATACGAAAATACTATAAAATATTATTATTTTTACTCATTTTCCTTAAAAATTGCATCTTAAATCAATAACTAAAACGATATGCGTCCGAAACCTTAATTTCTATATAAAACAGGACTTTTAGAAGGAAAAGTTTAAAAAAGACCTTTGTAATCTAAGCCAAGAATACAGTATATATTATACATAGGGGGGGCTGAAAGTGAAAAAGGAATTATTTGCGATCAGGTTAATTGTTAATAGAGAAACGTATATATATTTTTCTTTTTAACATGAAAGTATGTTCGGATATTGATTAGTTCAAATCAGTAATTGTTTGGCATATATGAAATAAATAATCGGTTAAAAAAACTTGTATAAATATTTTTTTTTCAGTGTTTTATAGTAATCTTCAACTATAAGCATTAATGCGTTTGAAGCTTAGCAAGTAACAAATACTCAGTAATTATAATATACCTATAATAAAGTAATATTGATATAATAAAGCACTATAAATTATATAGAAACATTGGCGTTTTATTTTTTCAACGTGAACAAATTTGCCCGTTTCTGTGGTTCAATAAGCTCGTGAAAAATTAAGGAAGGATTTTTTGAACATAAATATAGTATCCCCATAACGCAAGATTAATAAAATATTATACTCACGTGTACCGTAAAAATTTAAAAAATATATGTAGGTCCCTACCTGACAAAATTAATATTTTAACGCCTTTAAGGTAAAGTGTTTTATGTGACTTTTTTATAGGAGTGTTAATCTTGAAACGCACCTAGGTTGCGTTGCGCCGAAAAACGGTACTTTGAGTTGCATATGGTTGATCAGCTAACACAAGCGAAGCACGGCAGGTCGATCTCAATGTTAAGTGTAACATGACCGACGATATACAGGGTGTCCCACCGAGAACCGCCTTGATCTATATATAGAAAACTATACATAAGAATAGCTATTTTCCTAACAAGTGCAGAAAATCGATTTTTCCGCACGCAAATGCCGTTGACAGCACGACGCGTAGCGGAGTGGTGTCAAGCATTTAAGTGCGGAAAAATAGGTTTCTGCACGTGTTAGGAACAATAGTTTTTCTACTAGCGTGAGGAAACAAATTGAAAATAATTTAAAAAACGGAGTTTTTTTTAAAATTTTTATTACAATGAACAAAATTTTACAATATTAATTTACTTATTTATATTTTAATTAATTGTAAACGTACAATTACTAGCACTACTTAAATTAATAGCAGAAGCCAGTTGGTTGCGGTTCTTCAGTAAAGATTGGGGTGCAGGAATAATTGATATTTCAGTAGGTTGCAGCTCGTTTTCTGAGTACTTCTTCTATAAAATTTTCGTTCATCTCTTCATCGGAAATCATTTTGCGTGCCGAAAAATTCAGCAAAACTCCAGTAGAAAAACTGATAAACTAGTTTAAATTTATAATATTCTGCTGACAGTGACATACAAATCAACAACTGGTTATATACAACATAGCAACTAAGATATTTCAAAGGTAATATGATGAACAGTGACTTCAAATCGTACAGCATTTAATTTAATTAAATTTAATTTCAAAATATAACAGTGCGGAAAAATCTTTGCCGTACGGTGCGGAAAAGTGGATTTTCCGCACTAAAACATGTGCGGAAAATGCGTTTTCCCGCACGCTAGTAGAAAATTTTTTAAACATTTTACAGTTTGGTAATGTTGATGGGCAATCCGGCCAAAATATTTTCAATATTGTGCCACTTCCTGTTATATCGGAAGTAGGTATCAACTTTCTTATTTTTAATAGAACACTCTATATATTAATATATTTTTAGAATCTATGTAAGATTTTAGGCAGATTTCATATATTATGTCCTATTCCAAAGTCTAAGCATTGTTGCAGGACCTTAAATTTGATTTTTCATTTAAATGGACCTGCTTTAATAGATTTTTTATAATATTTTAATTACTATTAATACAAGAGGTTCGTTTTTGAGTATTTGCCAATTTAATATTGTTTTATAAGACCAACACTATAATACGTAACCCATTTTAGCCTGTTTGAGTTACGTAATAAGTTCTATTATCTTACTAGTGATGTAATAAACTCAATTTTATTTTAAAAACTTAATTTTTTTAAAATATGCTTATTTATTATGAATATTAAAAGTTAAATTAATACTCGATGCTGATGCCAGTACCTGGTTTTAAAAAACCAAATATCTGGTTTATTACAGCACTCGTGTAAATACCACGACATCGTCGTGGTATTTACACGAGTGCTGTAATGAAGCTCATGCCGTACTATTGATAACTATCTATTATATTGCAAAAAATATTAAATTTACAATATTTCAAAAACTAAAAGTTTTTGGAATAGACAACCTTACACAAACTTACTCTTATTTTAAATGCTAAATGGGAAATAAATATTAAATTTGGGGATTTCCATTTGAAAATCTAAACTTTTTGCAGTTTGGCAATTTCAATTTTAATCTTATTGTTTGAACACCCTGTACTCATTTCAATCAAAATATTATCAAAAATCTATTAAACCAGGCCCATTTTACCAAGGAATCCTTCCTAAATTAAATAATTAAGGCTTTTCTTGATTGAAATTGATAATTGTTTTAAGGCTTACAAAACGTCATTTTTGACATAATAATTTAAATACGTCAAAAACGCTCAGACTTAGGTATGGGACATGATATGCAAAATCTGCCTAAAGTCATACGCAGAATAATAATATACAGGGTGATTCCTAAGTTAATACTTTTTTAGCTGTGCATAGGAGGCATTAAAATAACCATTTTTAAATTATTCAAAAAACTTAAAAATAGGCGAGATACAGAAGTAAAAAATCTAAGTACGGGCCTGGTTATCAAAATGTAGACTGCTATAAATACGTTATGTTGTTTGTCTTATATCTTATAAGTCATGCAATTTACGGATCGGTGGTGAGTTATTTGGCAATACGCTGCGGTGTGGTTTTCTGAAGTTAATTTTAAATTGGTGACACGTTAAAATGGTAAAATTTAAAAACAATGAACTAGTAGATATGGTGCTAATTTACGGTGAGTGTCGTCAAATTGCGGCTGCTGCTTTGGAATTATACGTAAAACGCTTTCTCTTGCGGACTTATTCTACACCCAGAAGTTTTCTTATTGTTATTCAACGGGCAAGTTAGGCAGAACCGTATTTTATTCATAGTATAATAAATGAATGAAAGTACCTTATTTTAGAGTTTTTTGAAAAAAAAAGGTATTTGAAAATGTTGTTTATTTTAATGCCTTCTATACACAGCTAAAACAGAAGAATCAACTTAGGAATCACCCTGTATCGAGTGTTTCATTCAAAATAAGTAAGTTGACACATACTTCCGGTATAACCAGAAGTGTCACCATATTGAAAATATTTTAACTGGGTTGCTCCCATCAAAATTAGAATGCTGTAAAACTTATAAAATCTTAATTTGTATAGTTTTTTATATATAGATCGGGGCGGTTCCCGGTGGGACATGCACCCTGTATATCTGCAACTACTAAAAGCTACACATTGTTAACAATAGTTATTTTTGTATTAAGTGCCCAAAATAGGTGTTTTTTTAATGGCACATGAGATTGTAAATTTTTACCGAGACCGTTAGGTCGAGGTTAAAAATGCAATCAAATGTGCCATAAAAACAACTATTGCGCGCGAAATACAAACAACATTTCTTGTACAACTGTTTGTTGTTAACTATTTTTTGTCGTGTTTAGAAAAAAAATCTAAAATCATAATTCATAGCTTTTAAGGTATTATTTCTTACACCTGTTCCCATTACCATGAAAACCTGCGATAGTTTAAATTTTATTGATTGTCAAATCTATCGTTTTTCGTGTCAAAAGTATAAAGTTGTTTGCTCAAGTTTGGTACCATTTAAATGTCTAAAAGTGATAGTGAGACACCTCACGAAATTACGGATGCGGCAGAAATCGTTATATCAAATCTTTTGCCCGCGAAATCAAGAATCAAATATGAGAAAGTGTACACTCAGTTTCACGAATGGTGCAACATAAAGAAAGTAAAAACCGTATCAGAAAATGTTTTGCTCTGTTATTTGGAGGAAAAATCGAAAATATAAAGCCACCTACACTATAGAGTACCTATTCGATGCTTCAAAGTACGCTAAACATAAAGGAAAATATTGATCTGCAGCGGTTTACTAAATTGGTTTCATTTTTAAAGAGCAAATCCATTGGATATAGAGGAAAGAAGTCTAAAGTATTAACAAAGGAGGATGTAGCAAGATTTATAAAGCAATCCGATGATGAAATACATTTACTAATGAAGGTATACGACATTTACAAGCAAATATTTAAGTAATTTAATTAACTATTTTATTGTAGGTTGTTTTAATCTTCGGGATAAGTGGCGCTTGCCGTCTCGAAGAATTAACCAAGATATCCATTAATACTATTGAAGATGTTGGAACTATATTAATTGTAAAAATACCAGATACAAAGACCTACTGTGAACGAACCTTTACTATATCCAATTTAGAATATATCGATATCTACAGAAGGTACAAATCTCTGCGACCGTCCCACACTTCAAGTAACCGATTATTTCTAAAATATGCTAAAAGAAAATGTGTAAATCAACATGTTAGAGTCAATAAAATAGGAGAAATGCCAAGTCTTATGGCAAAATGGCTCGGACCAAAAATGTTCAAAAGTTATACAGGCCACTGTTTCAGAAGAAGTTCTGTGACGCTACTAGCTAATGCAGGGGGCGACCTGATTTTTATAAAACGTCACGGAGGTTGGAAATCTAGTTCAGTGGCGGAGGGTTACATAGAGGATAGTTTGGTGAACAAAGTTGAGATTTCCAATAAAATCTTAGAAAGTTCATCTGCAGTAAATGTATCGCACAAAACATCTAATAGTTTTTGCGTTTCCGACCAACAATGTGTAACATCGCCTACTGGAACTAATATAGGGAACAATTGCTCTAACTTCACCGTTAATTACTATTCTAATAATAATTGTTAATTTAATTTACTTTAATAATAAATTTTTTTATAAAAAATGTTTTGGAAATTAATTTTTGCATTGCACGAAAACATTAATCCGCTGAGCTTGCCGTGAAAAAATATCATTTTTTACGGTGAAAAAAAGAGACATCCATAGTAACCAAAAAAAGTAATCTTTTTTTGAGAGTTGAACAAAAATTTTATATTTGAGTGCTTATACCGCATCTTTCAAATGTATATTTATGAAAAATATTTTTCCATTTGGATATTCGATCCACAGTATTTTCTTCCTCGGTCCATTGTAGAAAATGTAATGTAAATAGATACAAGCAATTTTCGTATTTATACAATATAAGTGATTTTAATTATAATTTTATTATATTTTAATCCTTGACTAATCCTGCACTCAGTTTAGCATATTCAAATTTAACATTAATTTAAATGGTGCATGCAATATTTCATGCTGGACCATCCATGTATGTTCGTGGCTTGATTCTAATTATAGGAAATATGTGCCACCTAATTAGATTCGGATAAAATAATAGCATGGTTAATGCATTAATTTTTAGACAAGCAAATTATGCGTCAGAAATTAAAATAAATACCTAAATAAAATACCGAACCCTAGTTAGGGTCATACATACGTCTTATGTAAAAATTTTGGAACACAACATTCATATTTTTCACAAATGTAAAAAATGTTTTTTCTTTTTTGAAACTAAAGAGCCAGCTAGGAATGAATGTCAAGAGAAAAATTAAAAAAAAAAACCCAATTCAATCCAATCCAACAAAATCCATGGATTAATAAGAGGGGGAAAAGGTATTAATTTAATTTTCGAAATTTGATAGTAGTTGGGTGTTTAAGTCTTCCTAACCAACTACGTACAACATCAAGAGATATATGTAGTTCCGACTGCTCCATCCTCCAGAAAAAACCAAAAGTTTTCGCCTGTGACTTGTTTAAGTCTTTCTAACTAACTACGTACAACATCAAGATGTATATGTAGTTCCGACTGCCCCATCCTCCAGAAAAAACCAAAAGTTTTCGCCTATGACTTGTTTAAGTCTTCCTAACTAACTATGTACAACATCAAGAGATATATGTAGTTCCGACTGCCCCATCCTCCAGAAAAAACCAAAAGTTTTCGCCTGTGACTTGTTTAAGTCTTCCTAACTAACTACGTACAACATCAAGAGATATATGTAGTTTCGACTGCCCCATCCTCCAGAAAAAACCAAAAGTTTTCGCCTGCGACTTGTTTAAGTCTTCCTAACCAACTACGTACATCATCAAGAGATATATGTAGTTCCGACTGCCCCATCCTCCAGAAAAAACCAAAAGTTTTCGCCTGTGACTTGTTTAAGTCTTCCTAACTAACTACGTACAACATCAAGAGATATATGTAGTTCCGACTGCCCCATCCTCCAGAAAAAACCAAAAGTTTTCCCCTGTGACTTGTTTAAGTCTTCCTAACTAACTACGTACAACATCAAGAGATATATGTAGTTCCGACTGCCCCTTCCCCCAGTCTCGGCTCGCAGTCTTAAAAAATGATGAAGAGCTAGGTATAGTACGGGTATTTAAACAAACATTGACTAAAAACCCGTGTAATAAAACGTCTCTCTTACCCTCATCTGTCCAACGACTGAATGGAGTTTCCAATAAATAACAAACTATGTCATTAATTGGGTTCATTTTTAAAACACACAACTAAGTAGGTACGTACACTACTGAATTAACTGAAAAATAAAAACAAAACAAAACTTTTTAATCTTACAGTAAATCACGTAAAAACGATATCTATAACCGTAAGTTTCGCGAAGCCTCAAGCCTTAAGGTTAGGCGCACCAATGCTAAAACAATGGTGCATACGACTGATCTATTTTTAAATTAACCTTCATCATAATGCAAATTGTTACATGCTGCTTGCGTGACTGACGTCATGTAACCATAGCAACGGTGAATATCAAAGCCATATTGGGCGTTGGATCTTCACTTGCTTTTAGCTAACGGACACGGTCGGCTGGGGCGCGCCAAAATGCACGAGTGTTTATAATTATTGTCCATCGGAATTAACCGTCGCCCTATTATGCATGGCTACATTCGGAATAAATTAATTAAAAATTAAATTATTAAATGGAACATAATTATTTTTTAAGGGCTAAAATGGTAGCTGTATTGGTACATTAATATTGTTGAAAAACTTTCCTCCTGGTTTTAGTTATTTTCTTGTCTAAGATCCCCTTCACCTACTTCACCTAACAAGCCGCTAGTGCCTTCGCCCAGAAAAAAAATGTCCTAGTTACTTTCACAGAGCCCCCCCCCCCCCCCCCCCCCCCCCCCGCCACACACCTGAACATATTTTGTGGTTGTATCACTGAATTTGACTACAACAATACAGATTTAATTTAGACACTTTTTAAACAATTGGCTTCCCAAACTCAGGCAGAATTAAATAAATAAATCTTATTGTGGGGTTTGAGTAAACAAACTACACTGGATGTACATTAGGTAATCGCATCGCATGGAAGTTTTGAATAGACACAAACATTAATTCCGCACTCAGCTGGCAGTAATTAAGTTATTAACTTTAATTCAAGCTTTGTGGTGTGGTTTGTCCTTTCCAAATAGTTAGTCTGATTTTATGTCATTAAGAATTAATAGATCTAGGAAAAGGTTTAGCTTCTTTCAGTAGTCGTTTTTCTAATTTTTATTTTAAAAGCATCTGAAAAATAATTTTAAATTCTTTTCCAAGATTATCAGCTCCACGAGAACTTATATCTATATATTCTTTTAAAATAAGCATAGGGTTCTCATGATCCGAATCTTCGCCATGTTTATTAATGGGTTTTTAAAACTATTTAAATTTGGACTCTACAGATAAAGGTGCCAGTCACCGCGTTTAACTTTACCTGGATGATGTTGGAAGGGCGTCGAGCTCTGATGCGTATAGGTATAGTCTAACATCCCTTAAAATATGGTGGCGTCTAAACTTTTATTTCGGATGTAAATGCAATTTTTTTCCAATTTATAAGCGGAATTTCGAAGTTATTAATTTTTTCGTTGCTGTGATAAATCGTTGCCAAATAATATATAGGCGCATTTGACAATTTTACGCTAAATTCGTGGCTGGGTTTTACGGTAAAAAAACCGTTGCCGCTAATTTTCGTTGCTTTCTTCACACACATGAATTTCGAAAATATTAATTTTTTACAAAGTCCCCGACATTTTCTGGAATATGTCATATAGTGGATACGTAAGCTCTAGGTATAGTCTAACATCCCTTAAAATATGGTGGCGTCTAAACTTTTATTTCGGATGTAAATGCAATTTTTTTCCAATTTGTAAGCGGAATTTCGAACTTCTTAATTTTTTACAAAGTCCCCGACATTTTCTGGAATATGTCATTGAGTAGATACGTAAGCTCTAGGTATAGTCTAACATCCCTTAAAATATGGTGGCGTCTAAACTTTTATTTCGGATGTAATTGCAATTTTTTTCCAAATTTATAAGCGGAATTTCGAATTTATTAATTTTTTACAAAGTCCCCGACATTTTCTGGAATATGTCATATAGTGGATACGTAAGCTATAGGTATAGTCTAACATCCCTTAAAATATGGTGGCGTCTAAACTTTTATTTCGGATGTAAATGCAATTTTTTTCCAATTTGTAAGCGGAATTTCGAACTTCTTAATTTTTTACAAAGTCCCCGACATTTTCTGGATTATGTCATTGAGTGGATACGTAAGCTATAGGTATAGTCTAACATCCCTTAAAATATGGTGGTGTCTAAACTTTTATTTCGGATGTAAATACAATTTTTTCCAATTTATAAGCGGAATTTCGAAGTTATTAATTTTTTCGTTGCTGTGATAAATCGTTACCAAATAATATATAGGCGCATTTGACAATTTGACGCTAAATTCGTGGCTGGGTTTTACGATAAAAAAAACCGTTGCCGCTAATTTTCGTTGCTTTCTTCACACACATGAATTTCGAAGTTATTAATTTTTTACAAAGTCCCCGACATTTTCTGGAATATGTCATATAGTGGATACGTAAGCTATAGGTATAGTCTAACATCCCTTAAAATACGGGGTCGTCTCAAGCGCGGATCCAGGGGGGGGGGGGTCATGGGGGTCATGACCCCCCCCCCCCCCCCAAAACAGGGAAACACAAACAAATTTTTATTGTTTTGCCGGGCTGCATGCAAAACCCAATAAAATAAAATATTTTTACAACAAAAACAGAAAACAATTATAATATATTATTTTATTTTTAAAAAATTAAAGTAAAAATTTTAATTGAACGATTTTTAATGGAAGAAGTGTGATAATTTATAATAAAAAAAATAGTGCGGGAAGAAACGAGAATGCTTAATATACAAAACGGCACGTAAGAAGGAGTATTTGAAAACCTAAGCATTTGCACCAAAACCTGCTCTTAGAGCTACGCTCCTAAATACATGATTTCTGAAAAAATCAACAATTTTGGCGTGGTGATCGATATTTAATTTATTTTTAATCATGAAAAACCCATTACGAGAAACGCTGGTTAGAGTCATACATATGTTAAAGTTTTGGATTGATACCAATATTCATATTTTTTTTCACAAATATAAAAATGTTTTTTTTTAAATAAAGAGCCAGCTATTGTCTGACGCACGGTTCTAGAGCTACAATGCCTGATAAGGCAGGGAGATAACGACCTAACTCGAATCAAAAATTACGTCAGAAGCTGTGATGTGCATCCAGACAGTAATTTTATGGACTTTACCTTATTTTAAGGGGAATTGCCTTTTTAATGCGGCCGTTATCTCCCTGCCTTATCAGGCATTGTAGCTCTAGAACCGTGCGTCAGACTATAGGAAGCAAAAAAAAAGTAAAAAAAAAACATTTACAAAAACAAATTTAATAAAACCATGCAGAAGGGAAGAGGTAATAATTTTATTTTCAAAATTTGATAGTAGATGATGTAGGTGAATTTTAAACGAACTTTGGGCGTGGCTCCGAAAATTTTTCGCCTGCGGCGCTTTCTTTATCTCACTTTGTGCGTGGCTCCAAAAAATTTTCGCCTGCGGCGCTTTTCTTGCCGGCCGTTGGGCGTGGCCCAAAAAAAATTTCACATCCTTTACATGATTTGACCCCCCCCAAATCAAAGTTCTGGATCCGCGCCTGGGTCGTCTAAACTTTTATTTCGGAGGTAATTGCAATTTTTTTCCAATTTGTAAGCGGAATTTCGAGTTTATTAATTTTTTACAAAGTCCCCGACATTTTCTGGAATATGTCATTGAGTGGATACGTATAGTCTAACATCCCTTAAAATATGGTGTGGTCTAAACTTTTATTTCGTATGTAAATGCAATTTTTTTCCAATTTATAAGCGGAATTTCGAAGTTATTAATTTTTTCGTTGCTGTGATAAATCGTTGCCAAATGATATATAGGCGCATTTGACAATTTGACGCTAAAGTCGTGGCTGGGTTTTACGGTAAAAAAACCATTGCCCGACATTTTCTGGACTAACTTAACTTAACTTTTGTATAATTATTTTAATTTTTACACTTTAAATTCTATGATTGTTCTCCTACGGGAGTGCAAGAAATTTTGTTGGTAGTAATGGACAGGTACCATCCCCCTTAAGGGTCCTGACCCAAGATCTAGGCGTATAACCCTCAACTTAACTTTTATATAATTATTTTAATATTTACTCTTTAAATTCTATGATTGTTCTCCTACGGAAGTGCAAGAAATTTTGTTGGTAGTAATGGATAAGTACTATCCTCCTTAGGGATTCGGACCCAAAATGTAGGTGTACCATTTTTAAAATATCTTAAAATGATGATTTAAATTTTAACACTTTTAACTACATAACCACCCCTTTAACCCAAATTACAGTTTTAGCATAATAGAAACACACCCCACCCTAATGTATAAACATTTCATAATGGTAAATTTTTAAATAAAATATATTTAAAAAAAATTATCTCCGCCAATGTACGTTCGGAAGATTTCGGAATTTTGGCTGCTAACTTTTGGCTGCCAACTTCACACCGGTTAGACTGGGACAAAATATCAGTTGAAAAAAAATGTGTATCTTACCTTTTGCCCCAAAAACTCATGGTCTTGTGCTTTTTCCAAGGAACTCTTTAAAGTTGTCAATATCGAGTGTTTTCTACTTTTTTGGTTTGTAGCCCTCATTTTGTCGTTTCAAAAAAGCGGTTAGTTTGCAGAATTTGCTAATGTCGACGCCCATGTCTGTTGCAATTGTGGCTTTTATCATCTAATATACACTCCACAGTGACGATGCTTTAAGCTTTTTTGACTTTTCTAAGAAATATGCTAATATTACCTTTTCTTCTGTAAATTCTTCTACGTTCCGTTCTTTGCACCGTTTGATAAACTCAGATAACTGTTTTTTATATTGTTCTCCAGATTTTTTTGGTAATCATTGGCCTCTTGACCTGCCTTTTCGATTGGTTCCATCGTGATAAACGTCTTTCAGTGGATGTAGCGTGTTTGACTAATATTTATCGAGTGACTTTTGTTTTACTTAGTTACTTGTCATAGCTTGTCATTTGGTCGTTGATATGGTAACAGCAGCGCTAGCTAACCTACCGTTTGGTGGCATTTAATTTTTTTTTTAACGTTTTACCTATCCTAAAGTACATAAAATAGTATATACACCTCAGGACCAAAGTGTTATTAAATCCCTTAACAAACTATAGCCCTCCCGTTGGTCGGGCTATAAACTTTTTGTCTCGGGATTTAAAATACCACTTTAGTCCCTAGGTGTATAATGTACTATTATTAACTCCTAAAATTTTTAAATCGTTAGTTCCAAAATTACGGAAATACTTAAGGGAAGTCACCTGGTATATGCTTTAATTTCCAAATGATAGTATTTATAGTTGGGTCGTACTTGAGTGAACCATTTTGCTTTAAAATATTTAGCTACTCCTTAAAACTGCAAAAAATTATAAAATTTAAGTGATTTACTTAGCCAGCGAACGAAGCACAATTTGCAATTTTAGTTTTAAAGTTTCTTTATAAAGTTACTGAAAGTTACCGTAACTTTCTGTACAATCGGATAACTATTCAATTTTAAAACTCCTAAATAAATAATACTTCAGAGATATGGTAGAAGCTGAACTTCTTGAAAAATATGGAACCTCTAGATACTTTATAAAGTTTATAAACAGGAAGTTCCCACGTATTGCTATATGATTATAGAAATCTTTTTGGTGCAATATTTCTATTTAATATTTATGATGTTATGGGGATATAACAGCTCTCTTAAGTACTCTAAGCCACGAAATAAAAACAACGGCAACACTGTCTGAAGATGCGATAGTGACACTTGTATTCAAAACAGTTTTTTTAATTAATTTATATTTTTTATTCATATATAACAAAAGTGAGGTTATTGCTAATAACCCCTTAATAATTATTTTTGGTGCAGATTTCATTAATAAATCAAATGAACGTATCCGCCTCCCATCTGTTTACTGTTCTTTTATAATGGAGACAAAAATGTAGGTGTTTTTAATTTAAACATTTTGTTTTTCGTGTTTTCTAGCTCGTTTTGAAAAAACTTTATTGTTTTGTGCATGCAGTTATTTTATTGAATTATATTTATGTATTGTTTACTTGGTTGTTTGTTTAGTTTCATAGTGCGAATTAGCCGGTTACGGCTTCTACTTGAGGTCGCATTACCGCGCCCCCCCCCCCCCCTAGCGCCTGCCATCAATACGACAGTTTTATGCTATCATGTACATTGTTTCATTCATCGGAAAATATTAAATAATCTTGGTAGATCTACCGATAATTCAGGAGAATTGGTAACACGGTCTGCAACTCTCTTATCCCCTTCGTTACCTGAAATCCACGCCCCATGCGCCATCATGTAATGTGGTCCGCTCGGTTGTGGCTCGTTACCAAACTCTCTGCGGCATTGTATTTTATACGAACACGTAAAATCACTTCCGGACCACCGTACTCCACGTGCTGTGTAACTAAAAATAGACTAATATCTCGTTAAATTTTCTAAGAAGGTCTTGCGGATTTCGGCAAGGTCCCAACGTAAAGTGGGAGACGCGGCTAGTGGATCCGACTATATCGTGTGTTTAAAATGACGTCGTCACCATTGCTACCTTTTTGATTATAAGAGATACGACGTCGGTTTAATTAGTAAGAGTTGGAATTTCATGGGCTGATGATTATGGTAATGTCAAAAAACAATTGAACATCACAATTACGTGATATTAACAAAAAAAAAATCGCGATTTTTAATGAAAATGCGTTTAAATGTAAATATCTCCGTTATTATTTAGTTTAGCGATATGTGGTAATAAAAACAAATTTTGCTTAGATTTTTACTATCAAACGATTATAACAGAAATAGCACTTTCTATCTAAAACATTTTTTTTTGTTGATATTAAGTGATTCTGATGTTCAGTTGTTTTTTTGACCATCACCATAACCATCACCACATGAAACTACAACTCTTTACTAATTTAACCGAAGTCCTATATCTTATAATAAGAAAAAGTAAGCAATACTGCCGATTGGATTTTTAACACACGATATGTTATCATGATTGCGTTGAAATTTGCCATGTAAAATAACGAATTTTTTACCCAAATTACAAAAAAAAATAAGCAATATGGAATGGCCTCTATGTGCTAAGGAAAATTATTAAAATTATTGTTTAATTTTATTGTATTGTTAAAATTAATCTTTTAAATGAAAATAACTGTCTCGCACTCCTTCATTTATGTATATCTGTGAATCCAAATTTAGGAAGTTTTCAAAAATTCATTAGTAAACATTAGTTAGGTTTCCTGTCAAGAGAACCCAATGTTTTTAAAATTATATATATAATTTCGCATGAAGCTGATAACTTTGAAAAATAACTTAGAAATATTGTTCAGATGAAATAAAGAAACGTGAATCAGATAGTGGCAAATTTTTCTAGCTAATATTTCTATATGAATTTGTAGTCATGCATTTTAGACATTTCCTCAAAAATTAGTAAAAATATTGGCAGGCACTAAATTTTGCGTATCTAGATTTGCGCCCTCCCATACTCAATATTCACGAGCCGCCACTGGAATTGGCTTAAAAATTACTAGTTTAAAAATACATACTATAGTTTTGAAACTTCATACGTAGATATAGATACTTATGTAGGTAAGTACTACTTTTAATATTTACTTTATTTATGAACATAGACTACAGTAGTGGCACATATACCCGGGGAGGGGGGGGGGGGGGGTAATGGGGGTAATTACCCCTCTCCCCCAGAAATTTAATTTTTAATACACAAAATAAGAATATTAAATTTTATCTGCAATTGTGCGTTTTTCCAAAAAATCATTCTTAATAACTTATGTTTATTTTTCCCACAGTCACATTACAGTACTTTTCAGCGAAATGAAATTTTAATGCTTAAATATTGCCACTACCCCCCTCCCCACACCCCCTTTCCTCACAGACTCAAAGTCTGAATGCGCCACTGGGGTACAGTATCTGTTTGATGGTTGAAGTTAATGATGTTTCTGGTTTGGTGGACCGCTTTGGAAAAAGCAGTGCACACTAAGTCAATAACAAAGATACAAAGGGAAGCTTGTTTAGGAATAACCGGAGCCCTTAAGTCAACCCCGACAGCGGCGCTAGAGGTCATGTTATATATACCCCCCCTGGATATCTATGGAAAAAGTATAGCTGCAAAAAGTGCCCTGCGACTGAAAGAGTCGAAATTCTGGAAGGAAATAAACTACGGGCACAGCAGTATACTAAAGATCCACCCGGGGAATAATCTACGAGACCCGACTGATTACTCTGTCCCAATAACATGTTTCGATAGAAGGTATTCTATACTCATTCCGAGTAGGGAAGAGTGGGAAGGCAATCAGAATATAACGAAAACAGATCACGCAATCTTCACAGACGGTTCAAAAATGTACGTTGGTGTGGGAGCCGGGGTCTTTTCCGAAAGTTTACAAATACAGAAATCGTATAGACTTCCCAACTATTGTAGTATTTTTCAAGCAGAAGTACTGGCAGTAGAGAAGGCGGTCAATATCCTGCAAGAACACCTTGGCTTGGGAGTAGCCTCGTCAATCACCATCTTCAGTGATAGTCAGGCGGCGATTAAGGCAATCTGTTCCAACAGCGTTAAATCAAAGCTCGTAAAGCGATGCCGCAATAATCTATGCACACTTGGCAACCAACATCGGGTTATTCTGTGCTGGGTTCCTGGACACTCCAAAATACATGGCAACGAGGCTGCCGATGCGCTCGCAAGAGAGGGCGCAGGCATGCCAGCTGATCTAGCAAACAATACAGTGAACAAACCACTGGGACTGATCAAAGAGGAGATTGACTACACGGCCAAGCAGCTTGCACAGAACAGATGGACAGGGTTGACAACCTGTAGTACATCCAGGCAACTGTGGCCCACATTCGATAAAAAGAGAACCGCAGAGCTATTGAGACACAGTCGAAAAGACGTGAGAAATATTACTGCGGTTGTTACCGGACATTGCCTCTTCGGTAGACATGCCGAACGTATGCAAATACCCACTAACGACTTCTGCAGAGGTTGCAGAGATGAGGAAGAGAAAGAAAGTATTCAACATTTTCTGTGTGAATGCCCTGGCCTCGCAAGAAGGAGGTTCACTACTCTGGGTGAACTATCTTTCGATAGCCTGGAGGAACTAAGCAACTTACAACTTGGACGGCTGAGCAGATTTCTGAACAGTAGTGGCTGGTTTGAATGAGTTTTTAAAATCCTTCCGTGGTTACGTCGCATAAACCATCAGTGATCTGATGAAGGTGGGTTCTACGGAACACGTGTGGTATCACAACGGACCTAATCAGGACTACGTGAGACTGTTTGGTCAGAACTAAGGGTCTGCCACTCTTACCTAACCTAACCTAAGTAGGTAAGTACTACTTTTAATATTTACTTTATTTATCATCATAGAGTACAGCAGAGGCGCGTATACGGAGGGGGGCTAATGGGGGTAATTACCCCTCTCCCCCAGGAATTTAATTTTTAATACACAAAATAAGAATATTAAATTTTAGCTCCAATTGTGCGTTTCTCCAAAAAATCATTCTTAATAACTTATGTTTATTTTTCCCACAGTCACATTACAGTACTTTTCAGCGAAATTAAATTTTAATGCTTAAATATTGCCACTACCCCCCTTCCCCCACCCCCTTTCCTCACAGACTGAAAGTCTGGATGCGCCACTGGGGTACAGTGTCTGTTTGATGGTTGAAGATAATGATGTTTCTTAAATGATGACAGTTTTGGACTTAGTATTAGAGTATTCACCTGAAGACGACTGGAGATACTTACCAGTTGAAACGTTGTGATGGAAAACAAATAAAGACGTTGCAAGTTAAAAAGTCGTCTATTATTCATAGGTTAGTACAGCTATACGATGAGAGTGAAATTATATTTTTTTATGATACCAACAAGTGGCATTATATTACCTTTTAAAATTAAAACATGTAAATCATTAAACCGCATTTTTATGTGAATAAAGATTATCTGCGGCATTCGGGCGAACAATCAGAGAAGAGCGAAAAGTTCTTGGGCGGTTGCGTGAATACAGCTACAATTTGGCGCGTTGCCAAATTATGTTGAAAATATCGAGTTATTTACAGATTTTGTTAAAAATGTATAATAAAATTGATTTAAGGAAGTTATGTATAACTCGTTTTCCTACGACCACCTATAAAAATGAGAAAAAAAGCACGGTTAACTTGGCTCGAAAGCGCCGAATATCACACGCGTGTTGAAAGAAAATAATTCAACTCTAGAGTGGAAATACAAGGCACACTATTTAATTTAGGCATATGATCTCAATTTGACAGACCACACCTATTTATTAAAAAGAACAAATTTTAGAAATAAGTTTAGTTTATTTATCACGTATTTGTCGAGTGATTCAGAATTAAAGTGTGAAAATACGCCATCTGAAATTATAAAAAAGTTAGGAATATACTGGAAAATTTATTACCAGTCAAAACAAGCCCCGCTGAAGAAAATGTCATATATTAAACTTAAGCAGAAAATGTTTATGGGTCGCCATAGCCTAGAGACTAGAGCCATGACCTACGAATCGAAAGATCACAGGTTCAAATCCCATCAGGAGCACTTGACTTTTTTTTATGAAAACATTAAATAATTTATAGAATTATTTTTTCCTTGTTGGGTGAATTTTTTAAATTTATTTTTAATACATCTTTCCTTGATTAAATAAAAAAAATCATTCAAGAAGGAAGATTTCGATTCAATTAATTTTATAATTTATTTAATGTTTTTATAAAAAAAAGTCAAGTACTCCTGATGGAATTTGAACCTGTGACCTTTCGATTTATTAAATTGGCATCATATGTTTAAATTAAATAGTGTGCCTTGTATTTCCACTCTAGAGTTGAAATAATTTTTTCAGCTCTAGAGATGAAATATTTTTTTCACAAATCAAAGTTTTTTTTAATAATTCATTGTGGTCGTAGAAAAAATAGTGTACATTACTCGTGTAAAAGTGATTATTCTAAAACTCGGAGAATTTCCGCACTCGGCTAACGCCTCGTGCTAAATATCTCCTCATTTGAAAAGTATCACTTTCATCACTTGTTATGTAATATACTATTTGTTGGTGCTACATGATTATATAATGTTTTTTGAGTTTTGATCGATTATATTTTATATTGCAAGCAAGCCAGTCATTAAATCATGTTAAAAATCAATCAAATCATATTAGCCCTAGAATTTCTACTGCGACTGTAATCTTGAAACATACATTTTATATAGATAGATTGATTATTGTGATCAAAATTTAAAACTTCCTTTTACTTAATTTTCTTAACTCAAACGTTTAGATGTAATTATGCTAAAAGGAAAACTTCTTTAAAGTACGTAGGAATTCATTTAGAACAAAATTTTACATGGAAACAGCATGTTACTTGAAAGAATCTACCTAAAACGAAAGGAGGGAGGAAGAGGTCTCAATAATATATTATATAATTTGTGCAAGTCGTAAGAGACCTCTATGAGAAAATACTTCCAAGAATCGAATGGGGAAATTCTTAAAAAAGTGGTAGCAGCAGATGCTGGATATACAACAAACAATACTACAAAATGTAGAAATACATTCCAAATTCCTTTATTTATTATTTACATTTCGTCTTCGATGTCGCCACTAGAAAAAATAAAATAATTACATTTTTTGAAAAAAAAAATGATACAGTTTATGTAGAATTTTATAAGGAACACAAAAATGGCAAAATAAATAGGGGTGGCCATTTAAAATTTTAGGGGTAGGTGCCCTGGGGGTCAGGGGGTTGAAAGTAACACGACAACAAATGTCTTAAAAAATGTCCCCCTCGATATATCAATTGACGTGTTTCGCCAAATTTTCATACTATCATTGGTAGAGGCAATATTAAATGCTGTTCGTTTTCAAATTGTCACCCTGTATAACATTAAATACAAAATAAGCGTAGAATTTAGTGTGGAATTAGAAAATAATACAATTATAGGGTGTTCCATTTAAAAAAAAACCTAAGTTATATTCGTCACGTTTTTTTGGGCAACCCCGTATACTCCAATATAATTTTAAAATATGTACCTCAATGATCTCTAAAACTTTTGCATTTAGATTTTTTATCTAAGATAAAGCCAATAATATACTCTATCGTGTAGGTACATACAATTTGAACTTTAATTTAAATTTAAACTGACATTTTACTGTATTATATTTTATGTAAATCGTTGCGTAGACACAAGGGTTAAAGCCTTTAAATTCTCCTTAATGGAAATGACGTAGGCACAACTCTTTCCCACGCCTATAGAAATAATTTATTTTCACACGAATGCGTAATTCGTTTGTGCAAAATCTCAATAAAAACTAGTGACGTCACACTGCTTTCCGGCCGTTTTGATGCTGTGAGCAGATAAATTATTCAGGCGGTCTCATATTTTATTTTAGCCTTTTAATACGAAAATAACATAGCCTAATTGACTTTCACGAATTGTAAATAAATGGCATAACAGGCAGGTATTCTAAGACGAAAAACTTCGATTTTTTTTTCGAATTATGGTTTTAATTCTGGACAACTATATTAAAATACTAACACGTCTTGAGTTTGTCTTCCTTTATTACTCAGATCAACTTTAAGCTTTTAAGTATTTAATTTTGTTTAAATACTATAATCAATTTTTTAATTACTTTTTCCGAAAAAATGCAAGGCTATATTTTTTGCAATATTTTCCCTAATAACTAATAATAATCAAGAATTATTATTTTATGAAAAATTGAATTATAAATAGTATATTGCGTATTAAGTGTGGTAAAGAGCATATTACGCACGAATGAACAAATTGCGAACAAGCCGCGTAGCGGCGAGTGCGGCAATTACATAAGTGCGTAATTGCTTTACAACACGCAATACGTACTATACTTTTTCTGCGACTTTTATCGATAAATTTAAGATCGGTTTATAACTTATAAAGTATCGACTTGGACTACCAATCTCAAATAATGATAATGTCACTGTCAAATATTCAAAACACAAAATAGATAAATGTCAAGATTTGAGTGGTTCAAGGCTAACTTGATTGTTATATGTCATCATAACGCACCGTTGTGCGTTTATATTTTTTTTCTACTCCCACATGGAAATTTGCTGTTTCCTTTACACTTAAGTGGCAGGTAAAGTAGGCTATTCCAGTTAATTGTGCGGGGAAATCTCATATCCATCCTAGTTAGGTTATGAAACTGACCAATCACAGTAGTCAATTACAGAGAAGCCAAATTTACATGTTGTAAATTCGTTTTCTGACAGTTGAGAGAAGTTAGGTTAACACTATGTTGCAAAAATATGTAAATCTGTCAGATGAAATTTGTTCTTTTTTAATTTAAATCAAAACATTTATCCCAGAGTCTATGTATACACAATATTTTCCTTAAAGAGTACCTACAGGGAATGGTGCAAAAATTGAAGGTATAATAACAAAATTAATACCAAAATATATTTCCACCAAATTATTGTTATTTTCTGACCGAACTAAAGAATTGTGCACAGACGCACTTTCTTATTTCAAAAATATCTTTATTTTCACTCATTTCTAGACAATTACTACAAGCTTTGCATAAAATGTACTATATATCTACCAAATGAACGTTTTCTTACTAACCTTGGTTATTTTTTCATAATAATAATATATTATTATTTAATATTTGTGCACGTTGATATTTTCCGATATATTTTGAACGGTGATTCAACCCCAATTGATCTTAAAACTTTTATTATATGCATCAAACATAGAAAATTAACTGGTAATTCTTCCTTAAATGGTGGAACATAAAGATAACCCGATAAAACAGACGAAATTATAAGATTTTTAGAAAAAAATCTCCAAAAAGACTCCAACTTCATCCTGGAGAAAGCAAGAAATTATGGACTGGTTAACTATCACAAGAATTGAATGTGAAGATAATTTGATAAAGAAGGAACCATTAGCTATAGCAAATTTTTACAAACATCGTTTTATGAAATATGCCGTGGAAGATATAGCTGAACAACATAGTGTAACTGTGCTGCGCACACCGCCATGTCATTGCTAACTAAATCCTATAGAACTTATATGGGCGCAAGTGAAAGGATTTGTAGCAAGACACAATACGACATTCAAAATGAAAGACGTTAAGCTACTGTTTGATCAAGCCATTAAGGAAGTGACACCAGAGAACTGGCGAAAAGCATTCCATCGTGTATGTTTAATAAAAAATAAGTGTACCTAATACTATTTACATATTGCACGCCTTTGTCATGCCATTTTCAGAGTTTGTGAATGGATAACAATGGGCAAAACCCACAAATTGACTCAAACCCGGGTGGTACTACCTGCACTTGATAAAGAATTTTGCAATGAAATCAATGCCAAATTATAAAAGTTGCCCAAATATTCGTGGGGTCACACTGTACTCCCTTTGCATACCTAATGAGCTTTTAATACTTTACACCTTTTTGAAATAGACTATAATAATTATCCCCTACTCTTACATTTTGGTCAGCACGAAGGTTAATGCCTCCAATCCTCAGCTTCAATCAATTTTAAAATATTAACATAAGCAAACCCTTTTCCCACGCCAATACATAAATTATTTACCTACCAATGCGTACATCTATATTTGTGCAAAAACACCTAAAAACTGATGACGTCATACAATACCCCGGCCTTTTGGCTGCCGGGTGCGGATGAATGATTTAGGCGATCTTATAGTTTATTTATAGTCTTCCCAACTTATTACTCCAAAAATAAACCAAAAACAAAAAGTTAAATTTACTTTTAATTAAAAATAAATTAAGTATAAAAAGAATAATATTGGTACAGCAACTTTGGTTTAGCCAGACTTTATTGAATCTACGTCATATTGCCAATGTTCTCCATTTTATTATTATGAAAAGTATTTCAGATTTTTCAAAACGATTGTATACTAGAAAATGAAAAATCATCAGTATGTGTCTTAAAGTAAGTAGGTAAATAAAGTTCTGAGAAAAAATGAAATATTTAACTCTAAACCCTTTTGCATGTGGTAACAATAAAATTTAAAAACGTCGAATAATAATTTTATTTGTTGAAGTTTCGTGGTTTGTTGGGGAGGAGAATAAAAACCTAAATTTTTCTCTAAAATAAACCGTTTTAATGCTACAGCCTATTAAAGTCTGAAAATGCCATATTTTAAGCATCAATATCTTTAAAACAATTGAATTTAGACATAATTATAACACAAACAAAATATAGGTACTTGGAATTTTATAAAGATCTGGAAAATAATATAATATGTATATTAACAGGGTTATTCCCAAGTTGTTACTTCTTTTTTAGCTGTGTATAAAAGGCATTAAAATAAACAACATTTTCAAATACCATTTTCCAAAAAACTCAAAAATAAAGTACTTACATTCCTTTATTACACTACGAATCAAATACGATTTTGCCTAACTTGCTCGTTGAATACCATTAAGGAAACTTCTGGGTGTAGGATGAGCCTACAAGGGAAAGCGTTCTGCGTATAATCTCGAAGAAACATCCGCACTTTTACGACACTCACAGTAAATTAGCACCATATCTATTAGTTTATTGTTGTCAAATTTTACCATTTTCATGTATCACCAATTTAAAATTAACATGCTTCAGAAAAACACATTGCAGCGGATTGCTCAACACCACCCGTAAATTGAATGACTAACAGGAGATAAGAAAAATAACATAGCGACCTATGTTTTGATAACCATCAGGCCCGCATTAAGATTTTTTACTTCTCTATCTCGCCTATTTTTGAGTTTTTTGAAAAAAGGTATTTGAAAAAGTTGTTTATTTTAATGCCTTTTATCCACAGCTAAAAAAGAAGTATCAACTTAGGAATCACCCTGTATAGTGGATAGTGTTCCATTAAAAAAATGCAAGTTTATCAATCTGAAATATGAAAACTAATGTCGTCTTAAGTTATGTAATAGTTACCTATATACTTTCAAAATGAAACCAAAATTACTTTTAAACAATATAATAAAATGTTGTTGTAACATATTTGGTGACGATGTAGACTCTATAACAAAATGTATCGTTTTAATCTTTTAATTAGATTTATATTGCCTTTCAGATGTTTTTATTATTTCAATTTATTAAGTAGTAATTTTTGAAGCCTGTACGATATAATAAAAAAATAATATCCATCTTTTTAGAATGACATGTCAAGAACCAATTACATCTCTTTCTTACGTGATAAGTATGCCGTAAAGTAGAATACTCATTACATTGCCGTTTTATGGTTATTTTTATGCGACTTTTATGAAAACGTTCCGCTTTATATAGTGAATTAGCCTTAAGGGAAAAAGCCCTAAGATAATGCAAAATATAAAGTATAAAATTTTTGCGGCTGATTTTGGATTAGGGTTGAGTTTTATAATCTGAATCAAATAGGATACCAGTCTGCAGTCAGAAAATGCATCGAAGAAGAGGAAGAGTGAGCAAAATAACTTTTAAAATAGTGAAGGAGACCTACGCAAAGGACCATTAAATTACTTACTAACTAATAAGTTGTGGTATATTACGTAGTTTCGATTTGAACTTCACATCTCAAATAATGACAATGTCACTGTCAAATATTCAAAACGCAAGATAGATAAATATCACGATTTGAGTAGTTCAAGGCTAACTTGATTATTATATGAGGCATCATAACACGCATTTGTATGTTTTTATGCATCATAACGCACAGTTGTACTTTTTTATTCTTTAGTTAGGCAGAACCGTATTTGATTCGTATTGTAATAAATGAATACAAGTACTTTATTTTTGAGCTTTTTGAAAAAAGATATTTGAAAATGTTGTTTATATTAATGCCTTCTATATACAACTAAAAAAGACGTATCAACTTAGGAATCACCCTGCGCCAATACAAAAGTATCCCTTTTAAAGCGGACAAAACATGGTGGCACCCATTTTTTAAAAAAAAATTAACAATGTGGTATGGTGCACCTAAATTGCCAATACCATTAAAAAAGATAGTTAGCAACCAAAAAAAAACATTATAATTATTACAACTTTGTCAACAACGCCTCACGTGACGTCAGTGGCGGATCTAGGATTTTTCTGCGAGAAGGGGGGAGGGGGGGGGGGCTAAGATGAAGTGACTTCTAAAAAAAATGAAGAGCGTATCCCGGCTACAAAAATCTTCGTACCTTCACACAGTCTCAGGGGGGGGGGGGGAGGAGCTGGCCCTCTGAATCCGCGCCGGAGTAACGTACAGAATATTTCAGGCGGACGCCAAGCTGTTATGAATAATGTGACAAATAGTGAATAGATATTTTACACTTATTCACTGAGTGAAGGCTAACTTTATGAAAATAAAGAAAATTCTGCAAGCAGACTGCTTCGAATGAGTCTCTAGCAGAATACGTTCTATTTTATTAAAGGCAGTCAGGAATGTGACTGATTGTTTTAGATATTGTAGATTGTTACTATATGCTGATGACTTGAAGATTTACTTGAAAATCAAAAGTATACTTAAGGCACTCTTAGTGAAGCAGGACTTAGATCGATTTATTAATTGGTGTAAATCAAATAAATTATTCTTAAATATTTCTAAATGCAAACATATCCAGTTCGGCAAACTTAGGGAGCCTGTAGCTTCGGAGTATTTATTGATGACGTCAGGGTTGAGCAAACTCAACTCATTAAATATCTGGGTATTTTGTTTGATAGCAGATTGAGCTTTTCACAACATGTACAGGCTATTTGCAGGGGGGGTCTGAGAATGTTGGTTTCTTGAAGCGTAACACCTTTAACTTTACTAATATTACTGCATTAAAAACTTTATATATATATATATATATATATATCTCTTGTACGGTTACACCTTGACTGTTGCACTGTCATTTGGAATCCCTACTATCATGTCCATAGTAATCAGGTTGGGAGGGTTCAAAGGAAATTTCTCAGGTATGTAGCTTTTAAAATAGGTCAGCCTGTCACTGACCTTGACTACTCTGAACTTGAATCCCAACTAGGAATTCAATCTCTATATATATAAGAAGAAAAAACTATAATTGGATCCTTGCTCACAAATTTATTCATGGGTCGATTTATGCTTTTGAGGTGTTACCGCTCTTGAACTTCCCACTAGGAACTTGAGAAATTCAAGAATATTTGGTATTGACTTTCATCGTACCATATGGCCAGAATTCGGTCATTACCAGAATGATGCATGTTGTGAATGAGACTGAGATTGAAGTGGATTTATTCAATATTTCCGAGAGCGCTTTAAAGGGCAGGTTAAAGAAAACCAATTGACTGATTCTTTTTTTTAAATGTGGTCTGTTTATTATTGTAAAGCGATGTATAATGCTCTAACCTATTATTATGTTTTTTTATATTATTGTCTTAAATGTTTTAATCTGTTTTTGTACAATATTTTGATTGGGCTTGTCCCGTAAATAAATAAATAGCAATCCAGATCATTAAATTTCCCGTAAGAAACCAAAAAGCAAGATCAATATTCTCCGGCAAAAGCTTCTGGGCGTGTTGGAGAGCCACGTGCTGTCCTTTCCGATGTGACATTAAATATTGGGATTTCCCGCGTCAACATGCTTACGATGCGACGGACAGCTACGGCAGAATATTGCTTTTAAAACGGATTACCCATCATTACTGAAACTGTATGTTTAGCGAAATTTGAAATTTAGAATAGACTCGGTTTCGGATAGAAAATTAAAGCAGTTTTCGTGGTTGTTTTGTTAGATGGGTTGAAATTTAAATACCTCCAACACAAACAAAGCTCAGTCAGAAACACTAAACTTGTGACGATATTTGGTTAGTAAAGAAGGTGAGGCCAAAACAAGTTTTTGGGACAAAGTATATAGACGCTTGTTAAAAGAGGAATTGGTTAATACTCCATTAAACTAAGCATGAAGATTTTATTATTGATAGGCTTATAAGAAGTTGAATAATAATAACAAAATAAATAAAACAAATAATCAAGATATTCATAGGTAAATAGATCACCGTACCATGTGACGAGCTATTGCATTTGATTCCGACCTATTGGATCTGTATGGCAATGATAACATAGTAGGGGTCTCCCAACGGGCCAACACCGTCTTAATTTGCCTGCCATTATCTATAATTTCTAGACTAATCGCCGAGTATTCGCCTTAGCGAACAAGCTCCGTTAAATGAGATCAAGTTATGTGTATTTCTTTCAAACGTGGTTCCCCTCCTCCCCTCAGTATATTTTGCGAGTTAGATCAAAATGTACTAATGTATTAAAGCAAAGTTGTATTGTACATTCCAAAGAATAAAACACTTAAGTTTTGGCATAGATAACTTTCTTTGGCATCAGTAGGACATTTTTTTTTTAGAGAAAGGGACAAGCGGAGACTAATTTTATATTTCATGATGCACTTAGTTAAGAAGGCGGAAAGGCGCGAAAGGTTTTCGGGGCCGCGCCCAAAGTTCGTTTAAAATTCACCTAACTACTAACAAATTTTTTCTGCATGGTTAGATTAATTTTTTTTTTGTAACTGATTTTTTTTTTACTTTTTTTTGGATTGGGAATATGGCTCTTTATTTAAAATTTTTTTTTTATATTTGTGAAAAATATGAATATTGGTGTCCAAATCCAAAATTTTAACATGACGTATGTATGACTCTAACCAGCGTTTTTCGGGATCGGTTTTATATAATTAAAAATAAAGTAAATATCGCTCACCACGCCAAAATTGATGATTTTTTCAGAAATCATGTATTTTAGGACCAGTTTTTGGTGCAAATGCCTAGGTTTTGGAATACTCCTTCTTAAGTGCCGTTTTGTTTATTCATAATAAGAAATTCTCGTTTCTTCTCGCATTTTTTTTTAAGTATAAATTATCACACTTCTTCCATACAAAATGTCTTAATTCAAATTTTTACCTTAATTTTTTTCTTTAAAAATAAATACCTAATTGTTTTTTGTTTTTGTTGTAAAAATATTTTATTACATTGGGTTATATTTGTGTTGATTTAAAATAGTTCTAAAAAAGGGATAACGGGACAGACAAGTATATAATAGAAAAATACTATAAATATATTATTCATTTTACTCGTTTTCCTATAAAATTGCATCATAAATCTAAATAACTAAAACGATATGCTTCAGAAACCTTAATCTCTATATAAAACAGGACTTTGAGAAGGAAAATTTTAAAAACTAAACATTTTATACAAGCCAATAATACACTATTTAAACAAAGAGTCCAAGCGTGACACGAAAAATTAAGTTGCAATTAGACTTTTAGACCCAAGCTAGCTCCCAGTCTTGGGGAGGATGGGATGGTACAGCCCCCCCCCCCCTCCCATAAATATGTCACAGCTTTGTAAGTATGGAAAAGTTATTTTTATATAGAAAAAGCATCTGAAGAAAAAGATATCAAATGAAACCCTAAAAAATATTTACTAAGATTCATTGTATTTTAATAGTTATTTATGCAACAAGTGTGTAAAGTAGTACTTTTATTACGAATTGGAAATTTTTCGCATATAAAATGACTGCCATGTTGGCTGAAAATATTGATTTTGTTTTATCTGGTGCACCGCAGCATCCTATCCAGAAACATCGCGGTTCATCGGTCACGTATTGCAGGAAATAAATAGGCAAGAATTAGATATTACATATTTGTAGACAATTTGACAATTTATATGAGAATCAGGAAATTGCAATAACCTTTTTTAGAGTAGGAACTTTATTCTTTTTTGAAGTCAGTATCTATATTTTATTATACAGGGTGATTCCTAAGTTGATACTTCTTTTTTAGCTACGTATAGAAGGCATTTAAATAAACAACATCTTCAAATACATTTTTCAAAAAACTCAAAAATAAGGTACTTACATTCATTTACACACTACGAATCAAATACGGTTCTGCCTAACTTGCCCGTTGAATAACATTAAGAAAACTTTTGGACGTTGGATGAGCCCGCAAGGGAAAGCGTTCTGCGTATAATCTCGAAGCACTTTGCCCCACTCACAGTAAATTACCACCATCTATTAATTCATTGTTTTTAAATTTTACCATTTTCACGTATCAATAATTGAAAATTAACTTGCTTCAGAAAAACACACCACACCGGATTGTTTAACACTAGCCGTATGACTAATACTAATAAGAGATAAGAAAAACAATAGAAACTATAGCGGGGTATGTTTTGATGCCAGGCCCGCACTTCGATATTTTACTTCTCTACCTCGCCTATTTTTGAGTTTTTTGAAAAAGGTATTTGAAAAAGTTACTTATTTTAATGCCTTTTATCAACAGCTAAAAAAGTAGTATCAACTTAGGAATCACCCTAAATAATAGGTTTGTGGGTGGAGTGGGGAGAATGGTGAGCACACAGCTTTCCTTACATACCTAGTATTTTATAACTACTCTGACAATGTATTTAAATGTATTAACTTTATGCATGTAGTGCTATTATTATAAGTATGTACAATGATTGTAAGCAAACTATGTTTCATGCTATCACACTTTTAATAATTTGGAAAATTTATTGGAATCAGGGACGTGCGGTCCATGGAATCTTGTCCTAAAGCTCTGGCTTCAATTTATGTATTTTATAATAGACCAAATAAATGTACAGGTCAAGCAAGACTCCAAAAAATAGCTGGCCTTGAATATTAACAAATTTAAATTTTCGGGTTTATAAATTTGTTGGTTTAAGAGCCCCTCCTCCCCCCCCCCCCCCCCCAACTGCAGTTTTAGATCCGACCCAACAATATAGTTTCTATTTGCTGTAAATCAATGACAGGTGCAAAACGAGATAGTTATGAATAATAAATATTCTAGGACGGACATATAATAAAATATTACTGCGGGTATATAACATAATATTAAACTATACACACAAAGCGTTATTTTTTTATTTACATTTTTTGCTTACCATCACATTTCAAGCCCCCAAAATTTTAAAGGATTTTGCAGTTAGTCCATTATCAACTTGTAGCTCCACACAACTCAAGCACTGAGAGAATAAATAAACAAACAACCGACATTATGCCGATCGTTCGTAGAGGAATATTGGTTAATCAAGACACTAACTTCTGGCATTGAATTTCAATATTTAAAGAACGACTGCATCAGTGCAAAAATGTGGCAACCGTTTTTGAAGACAAACTAATGTTTGTCTCCGTTTTCGATCGATTTCATACACAAGATATTGTATTATTTTACGCAATAAAAGACAGCTGCTCCGAAGTCACGTCTGTTCTTACGTAGCGAATGAATCAGAGTGCGCCTATCCATTCGGCTTTCTTTAAATGTTAAAATTCAAAGCTTCTGAGAATCATGGATTTATTTGTGTAAAGTAGGTACTATATATATTATATTCGAAACTCAAGTAAACGAAAAGTTGACTTTTAATCCTATAAGTACTTCTTTGGAGACAATGGTGTTTCTTGAATGATAGAAGAGTTTTTTACTTACATTGTATTTATTTATTTTGAAGTACAACGTTACAACTGGCAAATATCTTCAGTCGTCTTCAGGTGAATACAAACAAATAAAGACAATGCAAGTCCAAAACTCTTGTGTCGTTTTTGAATTTTTTTAGTATTAACGTCTATTTCGTCATATACAGACGATTACATCTTAAATTATAGTTTCTGCAAGGCATATAAGCTATAAAGTGCTAACCAAACTCAAATTATCTTTAAGCATCAGTTGGGCTACGTCGAGCATGAGTTTGCTGAGTATTACTCAATTTGTCTTCGGTAAACTTTGCTTGATGCTTTATTGGATTAAAGGACCAGGTAAACTTTCCAAATAGAACAGAAAATAATAAATGGGTCGATTTGCTTCCATCAAGAAACACTTCTTTATATAATAATTTTAATTTGGCGCCTTATTAAAAGTGCGATCTTTACTACAGCTTTTGATATTCCACAAATTTCATGGGTTTCATTTCTTTCACTCAGTGGCGGATCCAGGATTTTGGTGAGGAGGGCGACTAAAAAAAAGTGATTTCTAAAAAAAAGAGCGTAAAAATCTCGGCTCTAAAAATCTTCCCAACTCTCAAACTGACTTATAAAAAAAAATACTGACCCTTTATGCACCCTAAACTATTTTTAAAGCTACAAGTAAACAAAATACCCATTTCGTAAAGCTCAGAGGGGGGGGGGGCTGCCTTCTCCGCGACTGATTTCCCCTTTGCTTAAAGTTTTGTTGGGAGTAATAATCTCCTGATTACCAATTCAAAAACAAATCATTTAGACTAATTAATTGACAGCCCATTGTAGCGTTTATAAATTTGATGCCACGTTTCGTAATAATTTTCGGTAAATGTTTTATTATTTTGGCGCATTCACTACGACACATTTCTCTGTATAAGGTAAACAACCAGTTATTGACAGTATTAGAGCTGAAATGCAGAAAAAAAAATATAATTTCTTTCTTTTTCAATTTGAAAAGACTTTGTAAATTCTGTGGCATACCATTATGTTTATAGATTGATATATTCTTTAAAATAATTAGGTAAATTAATATTTAAATTTTTTAGTTAATTAAAATACAAGATATGCAAAACCACCTATTATTGACACCCAATTTTTAAATAACCCAGTTATTGACACCCAGTTATTGTTAAGAGAAAAACGCGATTATGTTTTAATAACATTTTAATAAATTACTAAAACCTCAACCAAAACATACTAAATATCTTTTTCTACTTCTTCATAGGTGTAACAAGGTTAATAGTTAAAGGTTAAATTAAAAATACTTGTATTTGGAAGTAAAATATAAATACTTATTACTTATATTAACAAACTTGCTCGTCAACTCAGTAAGTATATACATCCTAATCCTTTATGATTCAAAAACATCTATTGGTAAACAAAATTCATATCTAATTCTTTTTATTTTTTAAAACAATGTAAGGTGGTGTTAATAACTGGTGGAGTGTCAAAGACTGGTTGTTTACCTTACCAGATGGATGACGTCGTAGAGGTAAGTTGTTCGTTCGATGTGTGAATTTCGTTCTCTTATGCTCCGAAATCCAGGCTGAGTGGTCACTTTTTGGTGATAGAGTTTTAATTTTAATATCGTGCAAGTTAACGCACAAGTTTGGGCTCTTGGTTATTTTTGTTGTGTTACTTACAGGGTCATATGATGGGGCCCATTTCCGTGTAGTTTTACACCATTTTTTATTGCCTGAAGAGCCGTGTCATATATCTTACCTCTTGACTGAGCACTGACCTTCGGTGATCCAGTAATTCCTGTTTAACATCCCATTAGCCACTGGCTGATGCGTTCTCAACCACAACGACCCGTTAGATGAGAGGCCTACACATACCTGGATTGAAGGCCAGTTTGTTCTTTTATATTAATTATACCGCTATAATTTCCATTTAAATTATTAGTCAACAGTAAGATTTTATCATCAGATTTTTGAATTTACACATAACATATATACTATTTGTAAGCGTGTTTTCTGGCTGCCTTTTACTTTTTATTCTTCCGTATTAATTACAGGTTAGTAAATAAATAAGCTCTGAGTTATTTTGGGCTCAGGTTCAGCTTCAGAACGCAGGCGTTCGCGGTCTTTATTTCTTTTTAATTAGGAATTTCCTAAGTCCTGTTATAAGAATGAAATTACTTATTTTTCATTAAACTTTTTATGAACCCTGTCTCAGTCCCTTTATTATTTGTATTACCAACTCAAAAAAAAAAAGGAACGAGTCTTCTTCTAAGTTGGGAGACTTCAAAAACACGGTACTAGACTGGAACTGAGTGGCGCCCTCCAAAAAGCATAAGCGTCGCTTTCAGATGACCAATTGTTCATCCGACGAAGAGCTGCCGTAAGTACCTTTTAAGGGTAAATTTAATTTACCCCTAGAAAGTACGCGACACTATTTTGATTTTATCATAGTTGTATTGGTTTGACATTACAAGAGCCCTAGCAGTTTTCATAAAAATCTGGAAATATCGCCCACATAAATAGAACCAATACAGTGCACCCAACCTTTCGCCAATTTGTAGTGGTAGTAGTAACAAGATTTATTTAGCACATGGCTACTAATACATTTAAATAATTATTTAATTTTTTTTTTAATATAATTTTAAATGACCTTTTGCAACATTCTTATTTATCTTGTTGTGTTAATAAATATTTTTTAAGCCCTGTTTGAATGATTTTAAGCTTTTTTGTGTTTGAATTGACTTATTTAAATTATTAAAATCAATAAGCCCTTTATATATCGATTTACAAGCTACGTTTTTTGAAAAAGTATTAAGACATTTTTTTTTGTTATTTCGCGTTAAATAATTATTATGATCACCATTCAGAACAGTAAACTCTTTTAAACGTGAAAGTAATATACCATTTAAAACTTATCCAACCAAAAATAAAATTACATTTTTTACATTTAACCATTCTAATTTTTTTAACATTATATTAATTATTGAATATTATCTATCCATGTTAAGTAAAATTCGCACCGCTTTATTTTGTAAAATTTGTAATTTGTTTATTGTACCTTCATCGGCGTTAAAGAAATTTGTAGAACAATATAAAAAATATTGCAAAATTAAAGTATTATAAACAATATTTTTCGAATAAAATTAAAAATCGAAACTTATTCTTTTAAAGTAATTTATTTTTCCGGCAATTTTAGAAATTAAATTTTCAAATTGGATATTTAATTTTAATTTTGAGTCAATTACTATACCTAAATCTTTAAATGAGTTTAGTATTTCCAATCTGTCTCCATCAATTAAAATATTTAAATTGGTTAAATTCAAATTTAAACCCATAACTTGTACTTCGTGTATATCGTATAGGAAAATAGGTGCATGCGATCAGGCCCCGATCCACCAAAGAGCCACTGGGTATAGCGACAGCGATGACCTATTATTCCTTTGTGTCGTGGACTCTTTTATTTTTTAAATTATTTTCGTGTATTTTTAAAGGGTTTGTTGTTCTATTGTAAAGAAACTATTTAGGACAATTTAGGTGTCCTTGTACTTGTGCTGTGGTTGACATAAAGCGCTTTACGTATCGCTTAATTTACCGGCCCTATTCACTAATTGCACAATCTACAAAATTATGCGACATACGCTAACTATGTATTCCCTTCATCTCCTCGGTCGGATCACAAATGTTTTACATGCTATTAGCAATATATTGGTTATACAGGGTGTCCGGTAACTTATGGGCCGTGGAGTAACTGGAGATACTAGACATCAAACTAAGCCGATTAAGTCATATAAATTTTTTCGGATTGTTACTCGTTCTAGAGATACAGGGTGTTGAAAGTAAAAGTTTATTCTCGAAAATAAGCCATAATGTTAAAACGGTTTAATGAATCGGATTGAAAGTTGGCAAAGTTATGTTTTTATGAGCAAGAAATAAGAATTTGTAGAAATTTTTAAGTTTCAAACTAAAGGGCGCTAGTTGCATACACTGGGCTTCATAAATCTATGATTTTTTTTCTTACCTGTGATATTAGGTGTTTTTCAATTATAGTTTCTTAAAGAAGGGCATTTTCTGAGTCAAAAAGGTGTACTTGATTAATCTTAATATCCTTAATGGTTTTCGAGATATTTCCCTATAAACATCCCAAAGCATAAAAAACATAGTACCGACATAATTAAATTAATAATACATAAATTATATACACCCTGTATCTCTAGAACAAGTAACAATCCGAAAAAACTTATATGACTTAATTCGGCTTAGTTTGATGTCTAGTATCTAGTATAAGTTTTTTTTTTGATAATTAAAATAATAATTTAATTATGTACTATGTTTTTTTATGCTTTGGGATGTTTAAAGGGAAATATCTCGAAAATCGTTAAAGATATTAAGATCAATCAAGTACACTTTTTGACTCAGAAACTGCCCTTCTTTAAGAAACTATAATTTAAAAACACGTAATATCCCAGGTAAGAAAAAAAATTATAGATTTATGAAGCCCAGTGTATGCAACCAGCGCCCTCTAGTTTTAAACTTAAAAACTTCTACAAATTCTTATTTCATGCTCATAAAAACATAACATTGCGAACTTTCAATTTGATTCATTAAACCGTTTTAAAATTATGGCTTATTTTTGAGAATAAACTTTTACTTTCAACACCCTAGAACGAGTAACAACCCGAAAAAACTTATATGACATAATCGGCTTAGTTTGATGTCTAGTATCTCCAGTTAATCTACGGCCCATAAGTTACCGGACACCCTGTATATAATGTGATATTGCCCCAGTGGTCATGGTTTGAAATTTGCCATAACTCCTACATATTATGCTCATATTTCATACTAGTTTATGTTACATGTTTAGAGTTACGGTCGTACATCACCAAAAAGAAAAGAAGAAAACAACACTGCAACGTATTGTAAATTGGTAAATTGGTTTAGGTATATAACAGTAAAATCAACTTGTAAAATAATAGTCAAAAAATTGACCGCGTTCCATTAATTTAATCATAGTTTTTTAAATAAATACAGATTCACTACAATAGAATAATCGAAAACCATATTATTAGCATAATATGTTCTATATAAAATTACAGTCACTTTCGAATTAGATGAATTCTTTCGATTTAAATTCAAATAGCCTCAATTTAAATTTATATTGAATACTACTCTCCCCCATTTTCTCACATTTTCTTTTCAAATTTTTTCCAGTTCTATCAAAAAAATTTGTAAACTGACTGTCAGAATTAATATCTACTAATCAAACATTTTTTTTTAGTCTTATATGTCAAATCAGTGGTTGCTCGTGGGTTGCGAAATAGGTGAATAGTTTCTGGCATAGGCGAGAGAAGACGGGGAAATTGTCCCCTCATGGCTGGGAAAATTATCTCAAATATATCACCTGTTACAAATTAATGAGTTAGGTTAGGTTAGGTTAGGTTAGGTAAGAGTGGCAGACCCTTGGTTTTGACCAAACAGTCTCACGTAGTCCTGATTAGGTCCGTTGTGATACCACACGTGTTCCGTAGAACCCACCTTCATCAGATCTCTGATGGTTAGTGCGACGTAACCGCGGAAGGATTTTAACAACTCATTCAAACCAGCTACTACTGTTCAGAAATCTGCTCAGCCGTCCAAGTTGTAAGTTGCTAAGTTCCTCCAGGCTATCGAAAGATGATTCACCCAGAGTAGTGAACCTCCTTCTTGCGAGGCCAGGGCATTCACACAGAAAATGTTGAATACTTTCTTCCTCTTCCTCATCTCTCCAACTCCTGCAGAAGTCGTTAGTGGGTATTTGCACACGTTCGGCATATCTACCGAAGAGGCAATGTCCGGTAACAACCGCAGTAATATTTCTCACGTCTTTTCGACTGTGTCTCAATAGCTCTGCGGTTCTCTTTTTATCGAATGTGGGTCACAGTTGCCTGGATATACTACAGGTTGTTGAGTTACTACTTAAACACCGTTTTTTCTTAAGTTAGCATTGTGGTGGTTGACAAACTTTTCATTGAACACGTGCCACATAAACAAAAAACATAACACAGACAGAAGCTAAAATATTGCATAAAGAACCACACTGAACGACAAGGAAGTTCAAGAAAGCTGCTCCCATATGCCAAAACTCAGGTTATTTTAGTAAGCTCTCATTGGATATAAGAAATATCTGGAAACCTTTATTAAGTAAATGTAACTTTATAATAACATCGTGCACGAATTAAACGCAAGACTATATTCCTTCCAGTCATGATACTATTACTAAAGGTAGATTTTCCTTCAACGTTGCTAGTCGTCGTCGACTACGACTGAGTAGCGACGACTAATTTGTCAACGATTCTGTTGTTTTTATAATTGGTCACGGTTAGTTTATTTCAAGGAAACTAACATATTTAAAACTCATTGTACATGTCTTGGAGAATTAGTCATTGCTACTGGATCATAGTCGCCTGCGACTAGAGACCGTTGAGGAAAATCCACCTTAAAGAAGATAAAACCACTTGGCGATTTAATTTATTTCATACGATGTTGGGCATGGGTCACAGTGAGACGATACCACAATACTTGTTATCGGAATGAAAAAGACCAAGCGCTATAATCGTCTGTTTGTCTGTGACGTCAAATTGAAGCACTGGCCGTGTAGCGAAACCACGAACAATCGCTTTCAAGTCGGATCGACAAGGAGAAGTCGACGACACTCTTATCGAAGCGATCGAAAATTCGTACCACAGTCAATCGCTTTACCGAAATCGTCATCTATTCGGGTGTTTCTGCTCTATCGATAAAGACTTATAATCCATTCTAAAAACATTCCCTATGTTTCCTAGGTTATGATTAAAGGCCAATAATTTACAGAAAAAAAGAAGAATAAAATAGGTTATATTTTTGTTGGTTTTCGCGAGTCGCTATTAAATATTTGGAGAGTTTCAATCGTTTATTATTTTGTAAGGGATTAATCAAAATGTTACCAGTAAATATTTTAATGGGCCGCGAGAGACGTAGGTTACGTCTATGACGTTTTAATTTGCAGAGGATGCGAATGTGAGACTCATTTAATCCTTTTACTGTGGACGACGTGGAATTTAGACGAAGATACCGACTGACTAAGCCACAGGCACAAATGCTGGTGGATATGCTATTGCCCCACACGAGGAATATTCCGCGAAGAGGTGCATTGTCCCCACGGACAAGAATATTTGCGGCACTGCAATTTTTCGCTACTGGTAGTTACCAGAGGCTCATGAGGCAAAGCGTAGATATTTTAGATTTCAGTACAAAGCCAACATTTGATATCAAACTGCATTAATGAAATTTCTTTCATCATAACAAATAATTTGGTTCAGAGATTTATTCATCATACCAATATTTCTACTTACCGTGTGTGAAAGAATGGCAAATAATTTTTTAAAAATTTTACCGAAAAAAACAATATAAACAAACTCAAACAAAACTAGTTTTGAGGTTAGATTACTCATCGACAAGCTTTAGCGGGATTCACTTGTCAGTCGCGTTGTGGCGATTCGATTAAATCGATATATTTCCGTAAAACGATTGTCGGTGGTAGCGATTTTGTAGACTAACCTCGAGTCAGGGTGAGACGAAGAGAGATGTAAGGGGAAATTGTCGACAAACTGTCGATTACGATTGTCTGTGGTTCCACTGCAGGTCCTGACATGACGTCAAATCGACGCGTGGGTTTATTTTCTTTAGTAATAGTATCATGCATCCCAGTTATGCTTCAGTGCACCTAGCTAGTACACACAAAAAAAACTAGGATCAAATCTGACTATACTATTAGAATCGGGCTAGTTAAATCAGAACAAATCTACTTAGAAAAGCTATTAACATTAATCTCTAGTTTATCTAAGTATAATTTTAATTTTACACTTTAATCTTAATACAAAAATAACTATATTCGATTAGACTACAGTCTGACACCAGAATAACACTAACCCAAAATATACGATATAACAAAAATTAAAGTAACTCTACCATATAATCAAAAACAATATATTTGTTGACGCCAACAGTGAGTTCATTTCGAATTAAACTTCGTGTGGGTTAAATAGGGAGTATATAAGGGATTGAATTGACTATTTTATATTCAACTGGAGTATAGATTTTTTTGTGTGTATAAATAGAGATGTAGTTACCGTACTTATTTAGTATTCCCCTGAAGAAGACTGAAAATACTTACTAGCTGAAACGTTTTGATATAAAAACAAGTAAAGATAATGCATGTTCAAAACTCTTTTATTATTTAAGAAACATCATAGTCTCCAAGCTCTTAACAGGCACAAGGAAGAATGAAATCTTGCTTTGGTGGGTTGAAGAAGATTACAAACCAATCCAACTGCTCCGAAAACTTCTATTTTCTTCCCCTGGATCCGTCTCTGCTCCTAGACTCCTAATTTCGTGGCTGCGCCACTGGTAAGGAATGTAGGTCGGGATATTATAGTGTTATTTAAATTTAACTTTTTAGGTCAATCAACAATAGGGCATAACCTGATATTTACAACCACCATTAAAATGCGTTATAAAAGTTGTCGAATGCGGTCGTACAAAACTACCACAGGGAGTAAGGCTTTATTTGTTTCGAACGTTTTCAAACGTTGCTTATTTGTTTAACGTCCCATTGAATCACTTCAACCCGGTGTTTTTTTTTAAAACAAATTTTTTGCAATGGATTTATGTACTTCCCGTAAAAGAATTTATACAGGGCTGTTCAAAATGACTTAAACAAACTTTGGGATATGGTTTCTGATATTATTTGAAGAGAAAAAGTTTTAATAAACAATGTTTCGACTATGTTTTTAACCAAAGATTTTTGAACCACCTGGAAGTTTCTATACTAAGGATTGTTGAGACTGGTTTTAAATTCTTTTCTCTCTCATCCTGTCCTTTATAAAGTAAAAATTGCGAGATCAGCAGTCCATTCTAAAATATTACCTATTTTAACAAGAACACACAGTAAGTTGGAAAAACTATACTTTAAGACTCTTTAGTTTAAAACATTGCACCTACTTTGTGAAACTTAAAGTTTAATTAGGTAGCGCAAACTACTGCAAACTTAACCTAAACCGCCAACAAAGGTTGAAATTTACAACTGATTTAGTACCTTATTTCTGTAGAGAGAGAGAAAGGGAACAACATAACTTTAAAAATTCGAAAGCTGCATCGGCAATTTAACTGTTATTATTTTTTTATACTGTTTTAGTTTTGTTTAAAATTAAATTATGCCAAACTTTAAAATGTAGTTTATATAATGCAGTGAAATGAAATAGAGCCTGTTCCCAGGATGGCGTACTGTATTGGCTTCCAACGAGAGTGATTTAGTTGGTTTTTACAACGTTAATCAACGTTCTTGTACGTTGGATATATCTCCGTCGCAACAACGTTTTAAGCGAGAACCTAAATCGCCGATTTAACGTTGTGGTGCTAAACTAAAATATATTAACCTAAATACGACGTTTATACAACGTCAGGTAATGTGGGCTCTTTTGGGCAACCATTTTTGACGGCAGAACAACATAAAACTTTGTCAAAAATTGGTCGCAAGTCGGAGATTTACTATAAAATATTACTTGCGCAAAAAAAAATCACGTTTAAGGAGTTAACAACTAGCTAATAACACAGCTATTGTAAAAAAAGATAATTCCAAGTTCATTATTACCAAATTATCTACATCGTGCATCAATAATTTTTAATTGAGAAAATATCAAACTATACAGGGTGTCCCACCGGGAATCGAATCTATATAAAGAAAACTATACATAGCAAAATTTGACACTATGCTGATGGGGGCGACCGGGCTAAAATATTTTCATAATGGTGGCACTTCCGGTTATACCGGAAGTAAGTGTCAACTTGCTTATTTTAAATAGGTACCCTATATATTATTACATTTTTGCATTCTACGCACGATTCTATTCAGATTTTGTATACCATTCCTATACCTATGTCTAAACGTTTATGACATATTTGAATTTTTATGTCAAAAATGACGTTGCAAGTAATTATCAATTTTTTCTATAAAGTAGCCTTATTTATTTAATTTAAGTGGGATTCCTTGTTATAAAGGACCTGATTTAATAGATTTTTTATAATATTTTGGTAGTTATTAATACAGGGTGTTTAAAAAATAAGATTAAAAATGAAATTGAAAAAACTGCAAAAAGTCTAGAATTATAACACCCAAATTTTTAATTAATTCTTATTTAGCATTAAAAATAAGGGTAAGTTTGTGTAAGGTTGTATATCCCAAACATTTTTAGTTTTCGAAATATTGCCAATTTAGTATTTTTATATGGCGATTTTGCTGCAGATCCTTAGTTCAGTTACTCTTAGTTGGCTATGACGGCGTTGAAAAACAATCAAATGCTAAGAAAATCTATGAAGCTATCACTTACCATTTGAACATTATTAATAATCATGCCTGGGCGCTTAAATTATACAAACGAAGATTATTTAAACTTACAATAATAAATAATAAATAAATTTTCTATAATTTTTTAACAGCACAACGTGATGGCTTCTGTTTTTGCGGATATCGAATGGCAATTGTATCACATGTTCTTGATATAACTTTATCACATTCTCCATAAATAATAAATAAGTTAAAATAATCTTCGTTTGTATAATTTAAACGCCTAGGCATGATTATTAATAATGTTCAAATGGTAAGTGATAGCTTCATAGATTTTCTTAGCATTTGATTGTTTTTCAACGCCGTCATAGCCAACTAAGAGTAACTGAACTAAGGATCTGCAGCAAAATCACCTTATAAAAATACTAAATTGGCAATATTTCAAAAACTAAAAATTTTTGGGATATGCAACCTTACACAAACTTACCCTTACCCTTATTTTTAATGCTAAATAAGAAATAATTATAAAATTTGGGTGTTTCCATTTGAAAATTTAGAGTTTTTGCAGTTTTTTTAATTTCATTTTTAATCTTATTTTTTAAACACCCTGTATTAATAGTTATCAAAATATTATAAAAAATCTTTTTAAGCAGGTGCTGTACAACAAGGAATCCCACTTAAATTAAATAAGTAAGGTTTCTTTATAGAAAAAATTGATAAATATTTTAAGGCTTGCAAACGTCATTTTTGACATAAAAATTCAAATAGATCAAAAACGTTTAGACATAGGTATAGGACATGGTATACAAAATCTGCCTAGAATCTTGCGTGTCCTATTTAAAATAAGCAAGTTGACACTTACTTCCGGTATAACCGGAAGTGTCACCATTATGAAAATATTTTAGCCCAGTCGCCCCCATCAGCATCAGCATATTGTCAAATTTTCAAAATTTTCCTATGTAAAGTTTTCTATATATAGATCGATTCGGTTCTCGGTGGGACACCCTGTATATTGATCGTTCTATTGGATTTTGTTCACATGCATTAAATATTAGCAAGAGTAACATAAAAACCTTCTGTTAATAAATGTGGTTATCTCGTATAAAAAAGGACCTGTCAGCCTCAAAGACTCATTAATTATAAAGAACCATCCTATAATTAATTTCAAATTAAATACCGCAAATTAGAAACTTTGGTAAATTAATAAATACTTTTGTTCTCTAAGGCCTATTCATCACCCAACAGCGTATTTTTTATAGAAGCAAAAATAAAGAAGCTTAATGTATTTCTTATGTAAGTATGTATCTACTAGAGTTTGTTAGATATTTAACGAGAAAAGGTATACCATTCATAAATAATGCATCTGTAGAATGCTTATGGCGGTTTTTAATAATTAGGAAAACACACTTACATTAATAGTAAAAAAATTTAAACATAAAATTAATAGGTATTTACGATATAAGTGTTGTAAAGATTCATATTACAACACGAGATGTTAAAGTTGTCAAACGAGGCGTCAGCCGAGTTTAATAAAACATCGAGTGTAGTAATATGAATTTACAACAAGAATATAGTAAAAAATTTTATCTACTTTCATCTATGATTAAAAATATTTGGCAAAAGGCATTTTAAAAAAATAAAAATGCACCTGCTATTAAGTTTACTAATCAAGTTTTTTATGTTACCTTTCGCATAGTTACTGTTTCGCATGGTTACTGTCGAAACTTTGTCAAACAAATTCAAAAATATAAAAAGCGTTTTTCAAAATGAGCGATTCTGATGGAAGTTTACCTTCTGATATAGAAGCAGCGGCAAACGAAGCGATCTCAAATTTAGTTCCGACAAAATCCAAGGCGCGGTATGAGTTGGAGTATCAGAAGTTTGAAGATTGGTGCAAAGCTAACAAAATAAAGGAGGTATCTGAGAAAATCCTTTTGAATTATTTTTCCGTAAAGCAATGCTCCCAGAAACCATCCATACTATGGACTCACTACTCAATGTTGAGAACTATGATTTCAGTCAAGAGAAATCAAGATATAAGCAGATTTTCTCAACTAATCGCATTTTTGAAAAGAAGTTCAGAGGGTTTCAAGGCCAAAGTTTTCACAAAGGAAGACAAATTTCTCACTGTAAAGAGTGTATTATTAATGTTTATAATAAACCTTAAGTGTTATATTTTAATTAATAATTGGTAATTAATTTTATAATTGTTAATAATAAATCATTCTTCTGAAAAGTGTGGTTTTATTTAACAGCAAAATTTTAATAAAACCGTTTTTTTCCATTACAGCACTAGTGCTGTAATAGATGCCCTTACAAAACGATTTACAGAACTGTAAAATTCAGATTACTAAATGAAAGTAGATAAAATATTCTTAAGCACACCAACATTTGTTACGCATCAATATATTAGGACCGGATCCAGAGCGCTTCCAAGGAGGGGGCGGAAAACTCGGAGAGTGCTACATTAAAACATTCCCTATTGATTCTTAAAGACAAAAAAAAATTTCTATACTGCAAAAAAAATCAGTCAAAAAATTTGTATCTAAACAAATATTGTTTTGATAATGTCCAAATAACTTCTTATTTGGAGCAAACCCATCATTAATTTAACACGTTAAGCCCCGGCATGAAATTTTTTTTTGTGTTGAATGGGACCGGAAATTTATGTACTCTGAAATCAGTTATATGTTTGTTAAACAAGTGTATTTTCATTTTTCTAAACACTGTCTGTTTTTGTCCTATTTTTGAAGAAAAAAGTGGGACATCGCGTTGATACCACGCGGTACCAGAAACAAAAGTCTTCATTTGGACCGCGTGGGATAAGTAAAAAGCGTGTTTATACTCGCAAAAACCCTACCGCTATGCCGCTATAATACATCATACATATTTGGTCGTTTTATCAGTGTAAAGTGAGCACAATATTTATGATGGGTTCTTTCGAAAAGGAGCAAAACAGACTTCAAAAATTCTGGGAAACCATTATGTCAGATGAAGAAGAACACACTTGTAAAAACAACAAAGAACAGATGTGTTGTATGCTATGCCCAAATGAAGTTGGAACGAGGAAGAAAAGAAGCCCAAAATAAATCTTTACGGTCTCAGTATCAGTGTAATGTTTGTAAAAAAAATTATTGCGTTCAACATCATAGGGCAGAAAAAATGTTGTAAAAAAAATATTATATTTACTTTATATGTTTATTGTAGATTCATGTTTATTTTGATTTTCATTTTTATTGTTTCATGTTTATTTTTATGATCATTGACAAATAAATACTAATTTTATGGTTTATAAGAATTATTATCCCATACGCAAGGAACGTATTATTTCTACTTATTTCCGTTTGTTAAATGTAAATCGAAATTTGTTTCTCATAACGTGTGCGATTGAACGATAATAATACAAACAAATATTTAATTGGTTCCTTTCCAAATTTCAAATTCTTTATTTGTTTTAAATAAGTAAGCATACAACACAAAGTAAGAAAACTCTCAATGAACTTCTATAAAGAGCCATATCCTATTTCTTTATTGTAAATATTTATTGATCTTACAGCACAAAAATAATAATCAAACCAAAGTCAATTAATTGCACACAAACAAGACATATTTAAGATGAACAATTTTATTATGGTTTCAATTAAGCAAAAATTTTTCAGACATATATTTATTTTTCCCACGATTTTTCAGTGTATGAATAAAAGTGACTTCAAGAAAGGGAGGCAATTGCACGTCCCGCCTCTGGAATCCGACCCTGCTAATTATTCATGAAAATTCACGTCAAAGCCAAATTAATGATGATTCCACAAATTGTTGCTGGATAATAAAATGAAATGTAATTGGATAATAAATTAATGAATGAATTATAGCATAAAAATTTAATTTGATCAAAAGAGAAGGCTTAATCAGCCTTAACTAGAACTCAGGAGCAGCCAAGCTGCCTTGGCAATGTGACAAATTCGATGTCCAGTTATCATAAAAATTAAAGTCGTTTATTACATTGTCAGGTGAAGTTTAATTTTTTTTGAGAAATGAAATAGGAACCAGGAAATATACTGTACATCAACCTATGCCCATTTATTTTCCTATATAGCTTGGTACTGTTACGGAATCCCATATTCTCTCAAGTATAAAGTTAGATTTTTTGTCAATAGAGGGCGCCACGCATAGTAAGTCGCCATCTAAATGTTATAATGTTGAATCTTAAGAACGCGTTTTGAATGTATCTGGGAGTCGGCCAGCATACGGCCGATGAGATGAGAGCCGAGAGATACTAGCTCCTAAAATCCGACTCCGTCAATTCTTGACCATAGATTGATGGTAACTTATTTAAGCGGATGAGTTAGATATCTGATATTCAATATTGAGATCCAAACTAGCAAGATCTCGCCGACTCCAAAAGGAATTCGTTTTTATAAAAGAAATTCGTCTCTTATAAAAGAAATTCGTTAAAACATTGGAAACCTGTAACACCCACTCAAGATAGTATCATCGTTTCATTTTAGAGCTTGCCTACATTTCAGGACGCCAAGTAACCGGCCGCTGCTTAACCGCAGGCAGCCGGTTTACTTTTAAATACCCATATAAGAAGATAGACGATTTCGTCAAGAACCAACATTTGTGGACTTAAAAAATTTCAAGAAATTTTTATTTTTTCTTCTTAACTTCGAAAGGAGAGGTCGGCCCTCGAAACCACAAGAGGACAAAGTTGAAGGGAATAATATTCCCTAACTCTGGGCACAGGAATCAAGTCCCTAAGTGGTCGGCCTCCAAAGTTAGCCGGATACGACAAAATATAAGTTTTGGTGTTTTTTAACTCTAAAAAACTCCTGGCGCCTAAAACACGACAAAAGACGTTCGTCCCGAGGAAGAGGTCGAGGGATATTATGAAATGCCGTTAATTAAGCATTCACCGGAAAAACCCGTACAGCCGATAACATCAGGATCAATAGAGTATATAAATCCTGAGGAGATAATGGATGCAAGTTTACGCACAGACACGACCGGCCCGGCTAATAATAGCACAACTCAGTATAGACGGGAAAAACCTTTACTGCATCGAGACGCGGAGTCCAATCTGCTCCCTGAGTATATCAGCCGAGGCATAGATGGGCTAGAGCCCGAGAATGCAGATAAAGGGCCCAAGAATTGAACCCAGTCTATCAGTACTACAAGATATTAAAATATGAACAATATCTAGCCGTTAGTTTTAGAAATTCAAAAAATAGGTAATAATATTTCTTTGGATATTCATAATTTGTAAATATTCTAAATTATTTAAACCGCCTATAAATTATTCAACATCGTGTTTTTTATTTATAATGTCACGTGGGGAAGAATTAAAGACGACAAGTCTCCATAACACCTACTTTATTATATAATATGGAACGGCAGTTAAAACTGTTACATAAAATTAGGTTTTACTTACAACAACATTATTGGCTAGGGACGAGCTCTCTAGGGCAAAGGGCTGATAATTGGAACAGGACTCTGCGCTGCTACTGACCCAATATTACTTATCATCACTTGGTAGATACCACTCGGTCAAGACCATTCAGGTCACCACCATTCCGGCCGACACCATTCCGGTCGACATCACTTGGGTAGATACCATTCAAGCCACGACTATTTGGTTGGAAACCCCTCAGGTCGGTACCCGATCCATATAAGATTCGGTCCAGAGCAGTAACATCACCCCGGTGAAACTTTAAATGAGAGATTTTGCATCACAAGGTCATTTTTGATTGAAGCTTTGCCACGGCCTCATCAGGGAGAAATTGGCGCTATCGGCGCATTCAGTATCTTCATTTGGCAGAGTGAGAGTAGGTTTTTGTAGTATATCGCATACTCTTGACGCATAGAATAGAAGGACAGTCCTATTCCAAACTACTTTATGAAACCATAAATTATACCCGTTGCTAATCGGATCAACTCGCCGTGTTAAGCTGTCAACTGAGTCAATTTATTTTTTCCACGTGTTTTTTGCAAGTTTATTAAAATTTTCTAAAATTCTAATGATTTTTGACCATAAAAATGTCTAACATTTATAATTTCCTAAAATATTATTCCAGCCTACCATACAGGTAATTAAAATTGTGTATCATATAGTTAGGTTTGTTTATTAACTTTATTTGCATTATTATGCACACTTTTTATATTATATAAATTTACAATTTAAAATAAACAAATAGAGATGATACCTTGTTGTAGTTCTCTGACTTTATACATATTATGTTATCGATTAGAAATGTATTTTATACTTAAGACTTATTTGGTTTTAGGGATTTTTTTAACATTGTTAAAGGAATGGACATGAGGACAAGGACAACGAGCTAACTGAGTGAGTATTTTTATATATTATAACAAACTTTTACCACTTTGTTATCAACATGGCATAGTGTTAATCGCAGTGTTGGAGGCAGAAAATATATTCTTGTATTTCTCCAGGTTGCACTAATTCTTACTTAGTCCCTGATACAGATGAGGACTCTAAAAACAAACACTTCAATTTCCTTTAAAAGATGCCCTACGTGTGCATACGTGGAAAGATCATTGCAACATTAATGCTAATACCGAGTGTACAAATTTACGAATCTGCGAGGATCTAACATAGAAAAAAACACATATTCAAATAGTCTTAATGTAGAGTTGTACCCTAACTATAAAAATATACAGATACAAATTATTAATAAAATCATACGTTTAGATATATAAAAATACATCAAAGACACACTACCAAAAAGAAATTACAGTTCAGGTCACAGTGAAAAGGTTAAAAAATTTAAAGAGACCCGTGCAAAATAATTTCATTGCTTCTATAGATATCCTTTTTCTGAGACATTTCTAACATGGACGAAGAGATCTGACAAATTTATAGTGTTTTCTATTTACTGCTCTCGGGCACTCTGAGAGTGCTCTCCCCGAGATTGTATGTATTGCATGTTCAATTATCAAAATCGAGTAATCTCACTACATGGCTATGACAGATTTCAGGCAGATCTATGACGTCTCTTAGCGCTCTCGGAGTACTGGTAATTGAAAACGCTATTAGTTTCGAGCCGATACTGCTTCTTTTTCTTTTGTTTCAGAGACTTCTCTAGAAATTCCCCATGGATTTAGAGACATTATTATTAGTGAGACCTGATAGACTGAAGAACATTACTTTATTTTCGTTAAAGTTGTTATTTTATTTTACACTGTTTTGTGGTCCAAGAAATTGTACAAATAGTTCTATTATGCATAGGAGAAAAGGCATTGTAGCTTAGACTGTGTACTACTTATATGATTTTCTTTTAAATTTTTTTTTTGAAAATAAACATAATTTACTTTGTTAATATAAAAATGTGTTTTGATTTATTTCATAAAATAAAAACTTTTATGCAACTTTTTATTGAGTTAACTCGTGATTCATTACTTTTGAATCACGATTTAAATCAATAAAAACTAAAAAAATTAATAAATCCAAAATCATAAAACCGCCGTTTAAATTTCCCGCCATTGCGCCTCTGATAGCGCCGTGGCAAACTAAAGGTCTTTCTCTGTCTCTTCTTTCTCTCTCTTTTATGTTGCGTTTGTTTAACAAGGAGTTAACATTTCTAACCCTATAAATTTTCTTTGAGTAACATTGGGTCCGTTGCAGCACAGAGTCCTGTTCCAATTATCAGCCCTTTGCCCTAGAGAGCTCGTCCCTAGCCAAATATGTTATTGTAAGTAAAGTTTGATTTTGCGTAACCGTTTAAACTGCCGTTTCATATTGCATAATAAAGTAGGTGTTATGGAGACTTGTCGCCTTTAATTCGTCCCCACGTGACAATATATAAGTGAAAAACCACTTAAGGCCTAATTTTCCACCAATAAAAAAATAAAAAAGTTAATAGTTTCTTAGAAACAAGTAAAAACTCCAGACAATGCAGAAAATCTCAATGTAAGAAGTTACCACATTATTTAAAAATCCGTAACTCAAAAACTAGTCATAGGATTGGATTACGGCCATGGAAACTTTTAATCAGAACGTCAAAATCTACAAGATACTAAAAATTCAGAAAAATTAACCTTTAAAGAGAAAAATAATTTTCCAAAAAAAAATATATAAAAATCTAGAAATGCTTTTCTTTTAATTAAGAATCCACCATTTATATCATATTTTTTTCTATTAACTAGGTATGTCTATTTTATTGGCCTTTATCACTTACACAATATCAGCACGGCCATAAAAGCGGCTATAAAATATAATATCTTTCATTCCTTGTGTTGTCGTCGCATCGGTGGCATGTAAGATTCATATAAAATATCTATATTATGTTTCTAGACTATTGCGAGTAAACCGTGAATGGTTCGTGAAATTGTAATGTAGAATAATAGAAAAAATCGACAAATAGATTTTTCCGGCACTTTTCTAACAAATACAGAGATAATAAATTTTTAGTCATTTACCTTAGATCAATAAGGCAATGACTAAATCTTTTTTTTACCCAAACCCAACAAATAACCGCCGCGGTGGCTCAGAGGTCAGTTAGTGGCATTCGATCTGGATTCGATTCCCGGAGTGGGCATACGTACAATTAAAAAAGTAAAGAATGCAGGGAAGAGTGTAAAAGGTATCATCTCCCAACCCACCCCATTTACGCCGGTAACCAGGCCGGAGGAGATCAGACATCTCGTGGGGTGCGAAAGAAGATACACACTCCCCAATCGGTAGGTCATGCAATGGCAAGAAACCAACGGTTGATAGGTGTCGCATGACCGAGGTTCGTAGTTGGGAACCAACGTTAAGCTGTAGGTCTCCTCGGAAGTGTCCCTGGCAGCGAACGAAGAGAAAAAAAAGCCTAATTCGAACCCAAAAAATAATTATATTTTTTTTTATACATGGTGTCACAAATTCAATGCATTAGCATTGCTATCTAGGTAACTTAGAGTTAGAGAGATAGTTAAATAAAAGCAAAGTTACATATTTTAATTCTGAAAAGTGTGTTGAAAAAAAAAATTCCGATATATTGGGTGGTGTGTCTGAATAGGACACATGAGATTTTTTATGTAAATTTGGAAATGATAAAAAAATTCTGTCTCGTATTAATTTTAAAGAAAACTTATTGATATTTTTTACAGAGCTTAGTGAGATTAAAATGTCCATGCCAATTTTGAATTATTTTTAGATTGAGAAGATATTAAGAAAATGCTGCCTTCAAACTCGCTTAAATCTGGAGTACGATTCTGTTTTCTGTTTAATTTTAATCTAAGTTAAAATAGAAATACCAGTAATTAATTATCTTTATAATTAGGTTGACAGTTTTTGAGAAAATCAAATTTGGCCACATTCCGCTACATTTTAACAAATTTTCAAAATTCACTTTTATCAATAGTCGAATGATGCTACGTCTGGCAACAGTCTTTCTCGATCATCATAGTGGTACTAACAACTAAGATCGAGCTGTCCGCCAAACCGGCTATGCACCTAACTCGAGTTGCACGCACTGTTAGTTTGTTGAAACCGACGTTTCTACTTACTTGCTTGAACGCCGAATTATTGTCTTAGCTGGTTTTGTATCGATTTACCGATTACACGTTACTAAGTAGTTTGTGAGTTGGGTGACAAAAAAATCCTAGTTGCCGTAAGTAAAAATGTGAATTTTACAGCTTTTAAATGTAGATTATACCTACCTAGTATTTATTTTCAATTGGCAGCGACAGTCAACCTTTATGAACTTAACCACGAAATCGGTTGGTCACTCCTTACTATTCTTCTTTGTCTAGCAGCAACGATGCAATTAGACAGGTATAGATGAGAAAATTTATTTTCATTGACACCTGTGTCATTATGTTTCAGTCATATAGGGATCGAGTCCATCGACAGAAAAATATTAAATATTTTATTTATTATATCTCTTGATAGAGAAATTTTTACACAAGCGCGGAAAATTTTTCTTTAACATTTTTTTCTGGCTTTTCGATCCGTAAATCAGAATCTCTTTTAGAATAACCTGTTTTGGACCAGGTAGATGGCAGTTAAGCTGTTTAATATCGGCAACCTTTATAAATGAATTTTCAATGGTCCCTTCTATACTAACATGGCTGCATTCAGCATGCGTTAAAAGTTGTTCGATGGATAAATAAGTAGGTATTAAAATTTAAAAAATTTTAACAATAACTAGCTAACCAGCGACTTTGGCTGTGTGTGGCAATAATGACATTAGCATGCATTATTTCTTAAAATCAAAGTTGTTTGATTAGTAAATTAAGAATTACGCTAACCGGGCCACCTTCGTTGTAATAAAACTCTTTCTGCCATTATCATTTATGCCACAGTCAAACTTGCAGGTTAGTTAATTATTGTTAAAAATCTTTATGCAACCCGACGTTATTATATTCTGTGTAAACCTATCAATATGGTTTTATTTTTAACTTAAAATCCAGAACCCTAAAAAAACCTGGTTAGAAAATATAAGCCTCCCCCTCCCCCCCCGAACATATTTTCTGGCTACGCCACTGGCCTACTCAATAAACAAATAATGGATTCAAAGTTTTATTAAAATACCAGCGTCTTAATTTCAAGTGATTTTTTACATAATATATTCCATAATTAATGGATGCAATTGTACAATATCCAGATAAATAATTATTTAAAAAATGTTTGACGACAATAACACTCTGTTTGACCGTAAATAGCGTTGCCATCATGTATTTTACGCCACAATTGCTCTCATAATTTATAAAACAAAGCCTGTAATAGAAAGAGGTAATTACTGACAATTGTGTAAAAATAAAAAAGTACACGCCATTCAGTAAATTGCTGCTTGATTGACGTTATGCTTGTTTTTAAAAGAAAATGCAAACTTTTTGTTAATTTTAGAAAATGTGTTTGTGAAAGGGTCACTTCTGATGTCGAGAAAAATTTTAATTAAGGGTATTTCTTTAGTCATGACTTTTTATGGAAGCTGCCAAAATTGTTAAAAGCATATATTTTTTTATTTTCTTGGAAATGATCGTCTTGTGGAATGTCCTAAATCGTCACCTTCTATTTTTCGTAAAAACGTAGTCTTATTTCCGTATAATTTAAAATGAAAGTCTGCCTTACACCACTCTATATTTTGAAATTAAAATTTTTAGGTTTTGTAATTGTAATCTTTAACCTGAGTACTGATATAAGAATAACATTTTTATATACCGGGTCCGCCAACGTGGCGGGGATGGAAGATTAAATCATTATCGAGGAGCTTATTAAAAATACTAAACCAGCATAAGGTATCGACTTAAAAGCGGCATATTTTAAAAATATTTTACATTATACAGGGTGGCTCAAAAAAGTGTGGCGGACTAAACTTGCATTTTTTTAAATGGAACACCCTATATATTATATTATTTTCTAATTCTCTATACAATTCCACATATATTGTGTATAAAATGTCATATGTCTAAATTCAATTGTTTTTGAGTAATTGACGTTTAAAATATGGCATTTTTTGACTTTGACAGGCTGTAACATTGGAACGGTTCATCTTGGAGACAAATGGTTTTCACCTCCCTATCTTAGTTTTTTATTCTCTATCCAAAAATACCAACTTCCGGTTTAACATGTTAAACCAAAAAAAACGGTTTTAACGGTTTAACATGTTAAACCGGAAGTTGGTATTTTTGGATAGAGAATAAAAAACTAAGATAGGGAGGTGAAAACCATTTGTCTCTAAGATGAACCGTTCCAATGTTACAGCCTGTCAAAGTCAAAAATGCCATATTTTAAACGTCAATTACCCAAAAACAATTGAATTTAGACATATGACATTTTATACAAAATATATGTGGAATTGTATAGAGAATTAGAAAATAATATAATATATAGGGTGTTCCATTTAAAAAAATGCAAGTTTAGTCCGCCACACTTTTTTGAGCCACCCTGTATAATGTAAAATATTTTTAAAATATGCCGCTTTTAAGTCGATACCTTATGCTGGTTTAGTATTTTTGATAAGCTCCTCGATAATGATTTAATCTTCCATCCCCGCCACGTAACGTTGGCGGACCCGGTATTAGTAGTCATTTGGTTGTTTTACCTGGAAAGTTTTCCGGGAGTTTTAAAAATTGGTAATAATATAGATTTTGAGGTGCTCTTTCCGAATTTCGACATTGCCACCTCGTATTTTTGCCGCTCGCGCCGCTATTTTGGAAAAATGACTCCTAAGAGCGGTTTTTTGACAATATCTCCTTTTTGACTCATTTTACGATAAAAATAGTTATATACAAAATGAAACTAGAGACAATTGCCTACAATTCATGTATCCACCTTTATTTCATAAAGTCAATAGTTTTAGCGTACGAGCGCCGCAAAGTGTACTCCAACGCGCGCTTTGGTCATTACTCATTATTCATACAACCTGTGGCATTTAATTTCAACTCATTATATTTGTGAGTTATAAAATTAATGTAAATCTAAACTATACTGACTATAGATATTATATTATACTATAATATACCAGTATATATCCCGACGATCACGAAAAACTGCTTCTGTAGACATACTTTTTGACGAGACAATGATTCCAACTGTGTCACAAAATAAATTCCTGGGCAATGATGCAAACAAGAATTGTTTTATTGGAATGTCGAAGACAAAATTTGAAGCAGAAAATTTGATGGTCAAACAAGCCACGGAAGATGTAGATGCGCTAATAATCAATACTGCAATGAGCGTTTCATCAGCATTTGAAATCGTAATAGTTGTCGGCGAAGATGTAGATCTTCTTATTCTTTTGACGGCTCTTTCTAGGCGCTCAAACATATATTTTCTCAAACCAGGGAAAGGAAAAATTTGTCAACAAATATATTCTACTCAAAGTATTATAGATAAAGCAGCCGCAGATCATATTTTATTCTTGCATGCCTTCAGTGGCTGCGATACAGCATCAGCATTGTTTCATCAAGAAAAAATGAGATTTATTAATGTGCTTCGAAAAAATCCAGATTTAATCAATATTTTTCAGGTATTTAAAAATCCAGAGGCGGATCCAGAGATCATTGCTAAAGCTGGAGAACGCTTTCTTCTTGAATTATACAGCTACAGTAATTCGAAAAGTAAAAAAATATATATCTTTAAACAACTATAGATATGCATCATCAGCATATAAAAGCAAATTTAATATTGCGTCGCTACCACCAACAGAAGCAGCAGCACGAGAACATTCGTTCCGAACTAACCACCAGGTTCAGCAGTGGTATGGGAATGAACAAAATGCAGAGCAATGGGGGTGGGAAAAAAAAACAAGAATGGGCTAATTCCTGTCACCACACTCGAGCCCCCAGCTCCAGAAAGCTTGTTAAAACTTATTTCTTGCAAATGCAAAAAAGGATGTCAGAAAGCTTGTGGATGCAGAAAGGCTGGGTTAAAATGCTCTGTTATATGTACGAATTGTAGCGGTACCTGTGGTAACTCGCAAGTTCCATCAACAGATAGCGATGATGAAGAAGAAACGGAGACTATAATTGAGCAAAGATATGATCAAGTCGAGAACGAAGAGGATTGCGATGAAATTGATACTCCCATCGCGGATGATGTAGATGAAATACCAGTCTGTGACGTTTCGATTGGTACTACAGACGATGAATTTGCAACACCTGGTCCATCGAGAACAATAAAGCAAAGGAGAATACGCAAAATTTTAGCACATTAAATTGCATGTGGATTAGGCCTATTGGGGATACCACATTAAAAAAAACGCGCCACTTACTCTACCTCAAGGTGGTGTGGAAATGAGTTTTTTTTGGCCAAAATGAGCATTGGAGTACACTTTACGGCGCTCGTACGCGAAACTATTGACTTTATGGAAAAAAAGGTAGATACATGAATTGTAGGCAATTGTCTCTAGTTTTATTGTGTATATAACTGTTTTTATCGTAAAATAAGTACGAAAGGAGATATTGTCAAAAAACTGCTTTTAGGGGCCATTTTTCCAATATGGCGGAGCGAGCACTATATTTCTCACCAAATGACTGTACTATATAATAAGTATATTTTTCAACTGATAGGTCTGACAGTAACTTACGCTATGTGATTTAGCAGGACATGGTTCAGCTATCAACTAATTAATCATTGTAATAATTGTAAGATGTCAAAATAAAAAAAATTTTTTTTATCGATTTGGGCCATTTCTTCTATTAACAGAAATGTCTACAGGTCTATCTCTTTGGCATTCGTTTTTTTGCATAAAAACAGACAAAAAGCGATTAATTTCAGCACTAGTGTTGAAATATTTTATTGCAACACACGTGTGATATACGGCGCTTTCTAGCCAAATTAACCGTGCTTTTTTTCTCATTTTCATAGGTGGTCGTCGGAAAAAAAATACAAATTGATGGTGTCCATGCCTGGCTATGATAGTGCCGTAAAATAAACATGGTTTATATTGAGTTTGTCATATCGTAAAGGTCTTTGATAATTTTAACGTATTACTCATTTGCCAAAATTCGTGATATGTCCCTTTGTAATACCAGCGACAAAATTTCTTCTATTTATTTTCGCGGCCTAACAAAATGCATGGGGCAAACCCCGTTAGTTTCTATGTTGTTTTTAAAACTATCCACTATGCAATTTAATCGTTTGTCATCGTTCTCCAGGAAACGATCAACATTATTGTTTATTGATTTAAAATATAAATTATGTATAGTGGTTACCCCGAACAGTACAAAATCCTGGAATTTTAAAACATTTATGGTCGTCTTTCATTAAGTAGATAACTTGTTTAAGTATTAAACTTGCGTGATACCGTATTGTTTTGAAGGCGTATAAATAAATTTAACCACTTTAATTAGGTCTATTTCAGAAAATAATTCATGTTGTCCGATGGAATAGTAGTTTTCCTATGACAACCTACGAAAATGAGAAAAAAAGCACGGTTAACTTGGCTCGAAAGCGCCGAATAACACACGCGTAAAAAAAAATATTTCAACTCTAGAGTTAAAGTACAAGGCACACTATTTAATTTAAACATATGGTGCCAATTTGACAGACCATCCCTATTTATTAAAAAAAAAACAAATTTTAGAAAGCAGTAATTGTAAATTGTTTAACTTATTTTTCATGTATTTGTCGAGTAATTCAGAATTAGAGTGTGCAAATACTCCATCTGAAATTATAAAAAATGTTAATAATATACTGGAAAATCTATTACCAGAAAAGCTAATTGTGGTGAAGAGTGTCATGTATTAAACAATAATTGTTTATCGGTAGCCAAAGCGTAGAGAATATACCTCTAGCCCACAGATCGCAAGGTCACAGGCTCAAATCCCGTCAGGAGTATTTGACTTTTTTTTCTAAGAGCATTAAATAATTTATAGAATTAGGTATTTTCAATTGAAATATTCCTTGAAGGGTGGACTTTTTAAAATGATGTTTAATGAATCTTTTCTTGATTAAATTTAAAATTTTTCATTCTGGTTAATCTAGAAGTCAATCCAGGATTAGTTCTTCTCTTCCTATGATACCTATACATATAAAATATGAAAAAATGGAAAACTTAAAGTACAAATAAAGGAAAAGCCTATTGACAAACTATTAAACCAGATATTAAGTAGAACATTATCCTAAGTATGCTAATTTCAACACTAGTGTTGATATTTTTTTTTTCAACACTAGTGTTAAAATATTTTTTCACAAATCAATCGCTTTTCAATAATTCTATGTGATCCTAGGAAAAATAGTTTACATTACTTGTGTAAAAGTGATTATTCTAAAACTCGTAAAATTTCCACACTCGGCTCCTCATTTGAATAGTATCACTCTCATCACTTGTTATGTAATATACTATTTCCTTCGACCACCTATGAAAATGAGAAAAAAAGCACGGTTAACTGGGCTCGAAAGCGCCGAATATCACACGCGTGTTGAAAGAAAATATTTCAACTCTAGCTAGAGTGGTAATACAAGGCACACTATTTAATTTAGGCATATGATGCCAATTTGACAGACCACACCTATTTATTAAAAAGAACAAATTTTAGAAAGCAGTTTAGTTTATTTATCACGTATTTGTCGAGTGATTCAGAATTAGAGTGTGAAAATACGCCATCTGAAATTATAAAAAAGTTAAGAATATACTTGAAAATTTATTACCAGTCAAAACAAGCCCCGCTGAAGAAAATGTCATATATTAAACTTAAGCAGAAAATGCTTATGGGTCGCCAGGACCTACTAATCGAAAGATCCCAGGTTCAAATCCCATCAGGACCACTTTACTTTTTTTTATGAAAACATTAAATAATCTTAAATAATAATCTATAGAATTATTTTGAATTGAAATCTTCCTTGTTGGGTGAATTTTTTAAATTTATTTTTAATGCATCTTTCCTTGATTAAATAAAAAAAATCATTCAAGAAGGAAGATTTCAATTCAAAATAATTTTATAATTTATTTAATGTTTTTATTAAAAAAAGTCAAGTACTCCTGATGAAATTTGAACCTGTGACCTTTCGATCTATCAAATTGGCATCATATGTTTAAATTAAATAGTGTGCCTTGTATTTCCACTCTAGAGTTGAAATATTTTTTTTCAGCTCTAGAGTTGAAATATTTTTTTCACAAATCAAAGGTTTTTTTAATAATTCTTTGTGGTCGTAGGAAAAATAGTGTACATTACTCGTGTGAAAGCGATTATTCTAAAACTCGGAGAATTTCCGCACTCGGCTGACGCCTCGTGCTAAATATCTCCTCGTTTGAAAAGTATCACTTTCATCACTCGTTATGTAATATACTATTGTATCTACAACAAGAGTGGTATGTGTCCATATCGCATGAGGAACTAAAAAAAGCAAAACGTCCGCCGCGCCGTAGGCGGAAGTGCTTCAGTGCGCGCCAAGGATGAGTCATTCAAATTGTACAGGGTGTCCCAAATTCAATGCTCACCATTGGGATTTCGGACACGGTAAGAAATACAGCGAAGAATAAATTTGGAAAAACTAGATAATTTAGAACTTAAGTTAATGCCGGTGTGGAATTAAAAATATTCTACTCTCACTTTTATAAATAAAATGATTTGCCAATCTTGTTTGGTCGTCGCGTCGTTAGAATTTTAAGTAGTAAGTATTTGGAACACATTTTTCCTCAATTAATTTTTTTTAACGAAAAAAAGATTTTATGTTTGCAAACATTTTCCTTTGTTGTTTAACTAGTAAAGCATTTTTATCTCTAAAATTTTTCGGAACAGCATTCAATGGGAAAATAACACAGCTGGCTCGATTACAACCATCAGGTAGTATGCTTTAATTTGAAACAAAAGCTTTTTCGTGTAGTTTGTTGCCATATGTTTGGAAAAACACTGAGTTTTTTAAAGGAAACTAGAGCTGCCATAAATAGGACTGTCCAGTAAAAACAAAAAGTCCGGTTTATATGTGGGTATATTTTCATATAAATAACAGAAAATAATTTAATTGGTTTTACATTAGTCTACTTTAGAAGTAAAAGCAATTCATTCCCATATGATAACGTACATTTTTGGGTAAGGCGACAGTTGCAGCCATCAAGTATTGAAGTCTGGGAATTTGTCAACATACATAATATACAATTTGTTCTAAAATTGCTTGAATATTTGTATTTATTTTAAGAATTTTTATTAGTAAGTACCTATAACATTTTTATTTTTCATTAAAATATAATTTTTTATAAAATTATTTCCTTTTGGTAACCACACCTATATTTTGATGTTTAATTGCTTAATAATATATATAGATAATGAAATCGATATACAATAAAGTTACTCTTACGGCCTAGGACGCGAAAGTAACATTAAATCGGTACAGGAAAGTTACCTTTCCTGCCTAGGATGGGAAAGTAGCAATACAATAACTAGAAATTAGGATGACACCTAAAGAACACCCGGCTCACAACAGAGTCGCACTCAGGTTTAAATAACGTACTTTTTATGAAGTGTGTGTATATGTGTATCTAAATTTATATTTAGATACACATAAATTGACTAACCCTGTAAAATAATTATAAGTGGATCTTTTTTAGGTTATGTGCCGTTTTTAATATTATGGATGTGCCAGTTATCAAAAAATATTCATACATTTCAATAGCTTTTGGAACATTTGCAATATTCCAAACGTTAGTTATTGAAGTTCTAGGAACAAAATATATTATTTAACTATTATAAAAGGTTTCACATGTGGCAACACCGAAATTATTGACAGAAGACCAAGCTAATGAAATGGCAGTTGAAAAAGGTATAATCTAAGTTATTTGTCCATATTTCTGTTAAATGAGCAAATAAATAAAAAAAACAGTTATTTCAAACAAAAATACATCGAAATTTAACAATAATTCGGATGTTAATGGGATGTAAAAAAAAACACCGACTCAGAAACAATGCTCACTGTAAATTTTTATCGGATCGACGTCATCGAGCAATCGCACCACTTTTGTGTTTTTAAAATTGGTGAAAGTTGTGCATGTTTTCAATTTGCTGCAAACAATTCATGAAATAATCTAGCAATAGTTTTATTGATGATAGAATCCTATTATTGCACCGACCTAACAATGTAAATACCAAAACTAAAAAATATGAGAAAACTGAAAGAGCCCATTACAAAAAAATCTGTAACTTACCTTTATCTACCTATATGTAATCCTGTGGCGCCATTTTAGATTTTGCTTGTGGAGGGGGGGAGGGGGCAAGATTTAAAGTTACCAGATCCTTAAATTCAGAACTTAGGGAGAAAAATCGTAATTAAGGTGACTGTGAAAAAATCTTGAAATAGCTATTTATACAATTAGTTGCGAAATGAGTGTCTTTTAGGCATGCGACGTGAATTGTCCTACGAGGCGAAGCCGAGTTGGACAGCACGTCAAAGTGACTAAAAGAGATTGTTTCGTAACGAGTTGTATACAATATTTTTTCTACTGAGGTTTTATAATAAAAAACTTAATTTTACTAACATTTTATTACCTATGTTTCATTTACACCTTTCATGTCAAAAAAATTGAGTTGTCAAAAAAAAATTCGATTTTTTTGTCAAAAACTGGGACAAATATAAAAGTAAAAATGAGTGATTTAGAGGACTCAGACATTGAAAATGCCGCAAATGACGCAATGGTGTACCTTGTTCCCCAAAAATCAAGAAGTTTGTATGAGGGCACATACGAAAAATTCAAAAAATGGTGTGAAGAAAAAAAGGTAAAAAACTTATCAGAAAAAGTCTTTTTGGCATATTTTTCACTATTATCCGATGCCTATAAGCCATCAACTTTGTGGACTACTTACTCAATGCTTCGAACGATGGTTTATTTGAATACAAATGTTGAGATTAAGACATTTACAAACCTAATCGCATTTTTGAAAATAAAATCTACGGGGTATAAGCCCAAAAAGTAGAAAGTTTTTTCTAAAGAACAAATAGAAAGGTTTGTCAAGAAGCAGACGATAAGAACTATTTATTGGACAAAGTCATCCTTATTGTGGGAATCTCTGGAGCATGTCGCAGGGAAGAACTCACATATTTAAATATGAATAATATCGAAATTTCGGAGTCTTTAATTAAAATATCCATTCCAAACACTAAAACAAATATTGCAAGAAGCTTTGTAATTAGCGAAGGCTCTATTGACGGCATCAACTTCTTGAATATTTTCCGAAAGTACACGCAGTTACGTCCAGCACACATAACCCATGAAAGATTTTTTATCGCATACAGAAACTCCAAATGTTCCAGACTTCCAGTGGGTATTAATACCATTGAAGCAACACCAAAGAAAATAGCTGAGTTCTTGGAGCTTCCAAACGCTAAAGAATATACAGGCCACTGCTTTCGAAGATCTTCAGCAACTTTTTTAGTTGACTCTGGAGCGGATATATTGATGCTAAAGCGACATGGAGGTTGGCAGTCAAATACACTGAGAAAAGCTTCAGCAAGAAATTCTTTGCTAAGATTATTTTGGCTGTAATATAAAATTTTTAACCTACGATAGCAAAATGAATTTCTTATTGCAAAAGAAACAATTTACCTGAAAACTCTTTATACCCGTTACAAAAATCTTTGCTATTATAGAAAACTTACATTATGATAACAGCTAAGTAAGTCTTTCTAAAAAATTATTTTCTAGGACTACAATTTGCTTTGCTGGGGAAGTAATGCAGTTTGCTGCTTTTAAAAAAAATCTTTATAAAGAAATCTTTTCTAGCGCTCTAAAGAGTTTTTAAAGGGGTAGCAAAATTTTTTGTTGGAATTGGGAAATTCGTAACTGTTCGGTTCAAATCGGATTATTTCGTGGTGACGAATTCAGTCTGATTAGGTCAATTTTTATATTACGCACCAGTCGTCCCGTTCCTGTCTCCAGATCTTCATGTCTTTAGGTCTTCATTTTATTTAAGATATTTAGATGCTCGTTCCTTCATAAAGTAAAATGGTCGCATCGGTGGCTGTTGTTGGTGATCATTACGACTCGACATTTGTCTCATTTTTTCCAATAAAACTTGTCTTGGCTCAAAAATGTTTCCAGTGTGCAGTGCTTTATTGGATTGTGACATCAGACAGTGTAGATTTTTAATATCAGTGTTAAAAGACCAAAGTTATTTTAGTTTTATGTTAATTTTTTTATGTTATGTGTTTGTTTATTTAATAATAATTTTTGTGTGAGTCAAGTTTTAGAGAAAAGAAAAATAGTAATTGTTTAGCAAATGCCATTCATACTAAAAGTCCTCAAACTAAAAGACAACTTACCAAAATTTTAAACACTGTATGTTTTTTAAAAGAAGATTTTAAGAAATATGGCAAAAGTAAAATACTTTCTTTTTCTAAATAAAATACAATGTAATTATTATTTTACCTAATATTCAGGCTAGATGCAGAAACATGTTTTTTCGGCATTCCCTTTTGGATATTTGTTTAAATTTATAGTGAACAGATATTTTTAATAAGATATGTTTTAACCACTCAAAGAAAAAAACAGTAAAATATTATTGTTTTTTAAGCAGCTAAAACTGAAACTATTTTTAGGTTATAAAGTGTTGTTTTCTGTTGTATTAAATAATAAAGAGAAAAATAATTTTTTTTAGTTTCAAATCGTTGATAACCTATTCAGACGTGGGGAGTTACATAAAGTAAAATATGATGGAGTTACCTGAAAAATAAGCTTTATACTATGTTAAATTTTTGATATAGCATGGAACATATTATTTTTAATAACACAATTTTAAATGAATCAAAATTTTTTGAAACTTCCGTACCCAAAGTGAAAAAACTTGGTTTATATAAATGTGTTATTAGGCATAATAAGTTTTCTAGAGTATATTAAAAATTCAACAAAATATACGGCTTATTTTTTGGGCCACCCCACATATTATAGCAAATAAGTGGTGCTGTCATAATAAACCACTTTACTATTATAGCAATGCAAAGTTGCTACCTTAGCTAAAAAGAGTATCTGAAGTAAGTAGGTACATTCTGACCCAGCAAAGTAACTTTCTTGAAATAAATAAAAAAATCTTTCCAATATAGGTAGCAAAATGCTATGCTGATATTGAAAAAAAAATTCTTGTTTCGAGAACAATGCGGATGGCGTAGAAAAGTATCTTTACTGTTCTAGCAAAGTCTCTTTATAGCCGATGGTCAGTTACTTTGCTAATACAACATTTTTGTTTACTTGACCTAAGTGATCATTCTTTATAAAGTGACTTTATTACGACAGCAAAGAAATTACAGCCAAATGGATTTTACTGTCTCAGGTAGTTTTTCTTTTGTCCCCTATGTTAGCATTTTTCTTTATAAGCGGTATAAAGATTTTTATAAGGACAGCAAGAATCTTCTCTCAGTGTACCGTGGCTGAGGGGTATATAGAAGATTCTTTAGAAAATAAAAGAAAAATTTCCGAAAAAATTCTTGGTCAAAAATCTTTGGACGCTAACAACAAACGTGTTAAATGTAATGAATCCGAGTGTTCTACCAGCTCTACTAGTGGCATGGGTTTAATTGATATTGCTGTTGCAGATTCTATTACTATTCAAAGTTCAAATTCCTCATCAATTTTACAAAGAGAAATATCTCAACGAACTGTTTTAGGTTACCCCAGCATTAATTTTAATAATATAAGTAACACTGTACTGTTAATATTTATAATAAATAGGTAAAACTATAGTCTGTGTTTATACTTGTTACTTTTAAGCACGTTGTTCCTGGTAACGTGCTTAAAATTTTTTTAAGCACGCTGCGCCTAAAAGGAGGTTATTAAAAAATCATAATGACAATCGAAAAGAGGTTATTATAAAACGTCAGTAGAAAAATAATTTTTACGGTCCGCATTTTGCCACAAGAGGGCACATTTGAAAATTCAATTTTAAAATCTTTCAAAAATTTCCACATTAAGGCATTAAGGTATAACTTTGGTAGCATCATTGAAAGCTTGGACAATTCTGCATCATTTTGGTTTAAGACTCATTGGCGTACCGACCTTGATAAGAGTGGGGGAGCTATTAAACGTGTAATTATTTAAATTGCTGTAACTTTTAAACGACTTATCCGATTTTTAGTAAACTTAAACTTGTTTTGAAAAGAAGGTAAGTACTTTGCAAAAGCCCCTTGGCCCCTCCATCCAATAAATGGCGCTACTGCTGTAATTTCACTGAGTATCTTTATTTTTCTTTTTGAAATTTTTCGGAAAATAAGCTTAAGATCACGACCACTTTATTTATACACAGCATGATTTTGGCTGCTGCACTTTATTTATATTGAAAGCTGGATAAAAAAGCACAGTAACGCTTTGAAATTAATGACTTGCTAACTTTTAAAGTTAGTTTCACGCATCACATCATTTCCAAATTAAATAATCGCCCGCTTGCGCATGCAAATACGAAATGGTTTTATTTCCCCTGTTACAAGGAATTATTTAGGGAAATTAATCAGGGACAATAATTTTAATATTAGTTATTTCGATAATGCCAAAATATACATATACCGGGTGTTACATCGTCGAGCGGGACATAGGAAATCCCATGTAATTTTAAATGGGGTCAATTATTGGCTTCCCTAATTATTTTAGAGAAAAATTCTATTTAGGTTTATTAAAGAGCACTAAAACCCACATTCAAAAGAATAACTTTAGATATTTTTGATGAGCCCGTTTACGGGTTATCGCCGATTTCTTTTTAACTATTTCTCCTTTTTATGGCCCCGTATTTGCGGGCACCAGTCAAGGTAAAAGATGACTGTCAAATAAAGTTGTCATTTGGAAATGTGTGCTTTATTGTTATAAAAACTCGTACATCGAAAATATTAAAGGTGTATTTATGAGTACAAATTAATCTGAATAAAACTAAAATAAAGTATCCAATTACAAGGTTAATTATGACATTTTACAGGTTTCAATATTTTACTAATTAATAGGTAGGTACAATTAAATTGTTAGCGAGCCGAGCCTTACAAAATGGGTACAAGCTCATTTATTTTAATCGCACTTCTTGCCTCTTTTCCCTTCCTTCCCCTCATTCCCCAATTCCCCCTCCCCCTACTTTCCAGCTGTCTCCATTCTTTCCCCCCCTTCGCATCTTTCCCTTTTCCCCTCTTTAGCAAAATCCTGGATCTGCCACTGACTGATTGGGTCTATATTAAAAATCTCTTCTTTGTGCATTTTAATGCTTCTTCTTATCTATCCAACTTGTCAAGAGATCCATTTTAATCTGTTGCTCTTCTTGGGACAAAAATTATAATGATTATTCAGGAAATTTACAACCTTATTATTCATAAAAAAATACATAATAGAAAAGAGAATATTAGAAAAATCAATATGCATGTCAACCATACAGAGACAAACCCATCTAGACTCCCAATGTTCCGGAAAAAATTTCGTTTTTCAATTCCTTTATACATTCTTTGCATAAAACGCTGGGGAAAAACGCCGCCATAATAAATAACACTTATTTGGTATTCCGAAGACGGTACGAAATAGGAAAGCTATAAAAGAACAAGTTTTGCAATTTCACTGGAGAACAAGTGTTGAAGTAAAACCAAGAATAACTAATTTTTGTGAGTGCCATAATGGCCACAGATTTAGTTGGAACATTAAAAAAAATCATAAAATATAGGTACCTATATTTCCTTCGTAAGGTAATGAATGTACAGGGGCATTTCTTTAAGTGTCCCAATCGATTAGCGACTTTCCTGCTGACCAAAATAAAAAAAAACAATTACGTATTCCCTAACAGTTCTTTACGAAGAAGCCAAATTTGATGCCAAAAAGTATATAGGTTTACAAATTTGACAGATAAAACGCCATATTGGATTTTTTTTTAAATAGCAATCCTACTTTATAACAAGCCTGCTGAATTCGATTTTTTGTCTCAATATTAAGAATATGTAGTTGTCAATATTCATTTTTAGTCGTTCCTGACGTACGAGATCTATAAAATTTAACTAATATCAATTTGAAACTAATAAATACAACTACCAAGTATATTATTTTAACCGTAGTTGTTAAAATTGCAAAAATTGTACTGGATTAACGATGTAGTAGATATTTTCTTAAAATCACGTCGAGTCATATAGATGTAACGTACGACATGTCCCCTCAGATGGTCTAGAGAAGAGCCGCTAGTAGAAAAATAAAGAATTGAAAGAATTGATCCATTTTTATTCAAAGAGACCTGGTAGTATAATATTTTCAGCGCTAAATAAATATTTCTAATCTGTTTATTTTTGTAACTTCCCGTATTCACCAACAACTATTTTTTCACTATCAGTCGGTTAAGATTCTTGTCAGTCTATTAAATTCTATTCTCGTATTCACCATTGGATTTTAAGCCTTATCTGAAAGTTAAAATTATCAGTGAAATTTTAAGCTGATAAGAAATAATAACAAGCTATTAAGTTTTAAAATTGTTGTTACAACAACTTGACAAACACACGACAAATAATAACAATTATTATTAGGTTTTTAGTTTAAAGATTAATTTAGACTATCGAATACATTTTCCACGTTTACTATAGACTCGTCAGACTCTGATGACAAGGAAATCGTACGAGAAAGGAACGTAAAAGTGCGTAACAATGTATTTAAAGAAATAGATGATATTGAATTCAAAAACGGTTTAGAAGAAATAAAAACCCATTTAAGAAATTGGCGAATCGGTTAGATGGAGTAGTTGAACCAGTAAATTATAGAAATCAACCTATTTCAAGAATATATTAAATACTAATTTGTTTAAAATATTATGTTACAGGATCATTTCAAATAAATATCGGGGATTTCCGATTTTAATGTACTTTTATTCCAATGAAATTAGAGTTCTTCTCCCGCACAGTATAATTATTGGAGGTCTTCCTATATCCTGTTTTGTCCATCATTAAATTTTACTACTGGATCCGTAAAATTTAATTTATTAGCGTAAAGTGACGTAAAGAACGGATTTGATTGATAAAACGATATTTCAGAAGATATGAGGTTGGAATATTTTACTCTATATACCTCTCTGTTTGTTAATACAGCGTCCCTGATTTATGGTGAATACGATATTTTATTAACAGACTGTTAATCCTTATACCGATGTTAACTATCAGACTGTTAAGTTAAAGATGGTGAATACGGTTGTTACATATTTTGCCTTAATTTGCATCATTAGAACACAGTTAAAAAATATTTAAATTGCTAAAAAGTCATATCACAGTCCACTTTTTACAATTTTTTTACCCTAGATGGATCCAGCCAAAAGCTTGCCCTTGAACTAATTTTCCGTAAAGCTAACCTACCTTATAGCCCTTCTAAAGAATGCGGTTGCTTGGCTTGTTTGGCTAAACTTTATTTCAATCCAAATATTTTAAAAACTTTACCCATCCTTATACTAGTTTCTATAACTTACAACACGGACGAGGGAGAGCCATCTATCAGAAAACCGCTGCATTTAGCAAGAAAGTGCTCCCCTGCGAGCCGTAACTTTTTACACGAGCAGGACTACCTCAGATGCAGTGCTATCAGCAGATCGTCGGATATAACAACTCGTAAATCTAACTGTTTGTTTAATAGGAAATGCATTCGTGCATTTTCTGTTTTGTAAATATCAAAGATGTATGCTGGAAGCGTTAAAATATTTAAAATATAATATTATATTTTTAGATCAAACGTCTATACAGGGTCCTGCGCCTCACCTCCCGTCTTCTCTAGCTCACTTATTAATTAAGTTAGGATTATGACGTTTTGCAGGCTTTACCTGTACTCTAGGGCGCATTTCAGGAAAATATTTTTGTTTATACAGGGTGTTCCAAAAAAGTGTGACGTCGTAAGGATATGTTTTTTTAGATTACATGCCATATATTTTCTTACTTATTTGGATGCATCTTGTAGTTGCCTACATACCCCTAAAATTTTAATGAAATCGGTTCAGTATTATAGGCGAAAAGAAATAAAAACTAAAAAAAATCAGTTTTGCACCACTGGTTTTAAAAATTAATAAAAAATAAAAATAATGCCTCGTTATTAAAATTCTATAAAGGTACTTAATAAATAAGGTCCTAAAATCTCGTTAACTAAGTTTGATTAATACGAATTGTACAGGGTGTCCAAAATTTAGTGTCAAACTTTGCAAATTTTAAAGTAATTTATTTTTCTTATTTCAAATTGGAACCCCTGTATATTATTATACCATTTGATGCAGAATTAAAATTTAAACATTTGTCCTAATTACAACCCTATCGCAATTTCTAACGCATTAAGACTTGTTTACAGAAAACTCGTTTTATCAACCTTTCCACCAGTATTATTATATAATAAATATCAAAGGTGGCTTTGAAAAACAATTTATTGATATTAAAGTTTATTAAAGTGACAAAAGCCCATCTTGACTTTAGTTATTTTATAGTTTTAAATATTGTTAGATTAGTATGAATTATTTAAGTTATATTATTTTTTGTGATGGAATACAACCAAGAAGAGCTCGTAGATATGATTTTCATATTAGGAGCATACTAACAGAATTTTTATTTGTCCTTTTAGTAAACTTTAATATCAATAAATTGTTTTTCAAAGCCACCTTTGATATTTATTATATAATAATGACTGGTGGAATAGTTAATAAAATGAGTTTTCTGCAAATAAGTCTTAATGCGTTAGAAATTGCGATAGGGTTGTAATTAGAACAAATGTTTAAATTTTAATTCTGCATAATGATATAATAATATACAGGGGTTCCAATTTGAAATAAGAAAAATAAATTGCTTTAAAATTTGCAAAGTTTGACACCAAACATTGGACACCCTGTACAATTTGTATTAATCAAACTTGGTTAACGAAACTGTGAGACCTTATTTATTAATTACCATTGTATAATTTTATTAACGAGACATTATTTTTAGTTTTAATTAATTTTTAAAACCAGTGGTGCAAATCTGATTTTTTTTAGTTCTTATTTCTTTTCGCCTATAATACTGAACCGATTTCATTACAATTTTAGGGGTATGTAGGCAACTACAAGTTGCATCCAAATAAGTAATGGCATGTAATCTAAAAAAACATATCCTTATGACGTCACACTTTTTTGGAACACCCTGTATAAACATAAATATTTTCCTGAAATGCACCCTAGGATACAGGTTAAGCTTGCAAAAGGTCATAATCCTAACTTAATTAATAAGTGAGCTACAGAAGACGGGAGGTGAGGCGCAGGACCCTGTATAGTACAGATGTACTTATGTGATAGTTTACTGAGCCAAACTAAATATGCTCGAGGGGGGATTCAGCGGGCGTACGTACCAAAATGGACGAGTGTCTATAATTATTGTCCACAGTTAACCGTGGCCCTATTATACATAGCTACATTGGGAATAAATTAATATAATTAATTATTTTTTTTTGTTGAAGAGCCCCTTCACTTACTTCACCTGACGAGGCGCCACTGCAGCCCACTTTTCCAATCACTTTAGTGTAAAGGAAACAGCTTATATCCATGTGGGAATAGAAAAATGTATAGACAACTACGCGGTAAAATATATCAACACGCGCTAGAAGAAAATGCTGTTTAAACAGGGTGGATATTGTAAAGTCAATCACTCAACCTGAAGAAAAATATCTTTTAGGGTTTGCTTAAAAGCCCGGGGCGTTGTCGTAAGTTCTTTTACACCCACTTGACTTTGGATCCCTTTGTGCACGACGGCGTTTTCTAAAAGGTGCTCCGACTAAGGGCTACAGATAACTAACTTCATTGTCGGAGGTCGTGTAATTCTTTTTAAAAGAATCAGGATCAGGATCAGGGAAAATTGGATGGTAGTTTAGAGTGTGAAGGGTGATATACGTCATAAATAATTTCAACACTGACTTCAATTATTAACCCATTAGGTACTAGCGTGCCATATATGGCACGCAAATCCCCTAATCACTAAACGCCCTCTATAACTATTTGAATAACTATTTTATAATATTTGCCAATGTTTTTACGTTTGGTAATATCCGAAGTATATGACAATAATAGGTTGGGTTGTTGCACTTGATTTTACTGTCTCATTTGATTTGTGCTTTGTGACGTGTGAAAACAAAATTATAGAAACATGGGTTCCAATAAAACGTAAGTAGAATTTTGACAAATGTAATATTAGAATGCAAATATTTTATAAACTGTTTACTGTCTTTTTATACATATAAAATTTCTATCATAATCAATTCTGATAAAAGTTTACAGGTTTTTAGTAAATAGCGTGTTTTGGTTGGTGTGCCTTATATGGCACACTAGTCTCTTGGGCAACCTTTTTTGTTGAAAATGTAAACATATTTTATTTTTAGGTTATCTGTGAGAGAACTAACGGATATGATAGAAACCGAGGAATTTTGGAATGACCTTGAGATAGACAATGTACAGGCCATGTATATTGAACCTCCCGATAATAGGTATCAATCTGACGAAGATTCTGGTGACGAAACGGGTGGGCTGATTGATAATTTGTCGGGAAAGCAATTACAAGCTCCTGCTGAAGTAGTTTTTCAAAGTGGGCGTCGTATTGGAAATGAAGATGTTGAACAAGACGATGAAGATGTTGAACAAGACGATGAAGATGAAGATAATCTACCGCTTAGTCATTTTGTTAAAAATAGCCCTAGATCATACTCTTGGGTACCAGAAACTGATTTACCAGGTAGGAATGACGACGTGTTTCCACAAAAAGATTATTCAAAGTATAAAGATATGTCTCCAGTTGAATTATTCGAACTTTTTGTTACTGATGATGTCATACAGTTTCTTGTGGAAGAAAGTAATAAATATGCTCTCTTTGTAAATTGCCAAGATCCTAAAATAACATCTAATGAGATGCGATGCGTTCTTGCAATTTTATTAGTTTCGGGCTACGACCCAAAGCCATCGAAAAAAAGTTATTGGGATTCAGGTGACGATTTGCGTAATGTGTCAGTTTATAATTCCATGCGAAGGGATCGATTTATACAAATCATGAGATTTTTGCATTGCGCAGATAATACGCAACTAGACCCTTTAGATAAAATGACAAAGTTGAGGCCTCTGATGAAAATGATGAAAGAAAGGTTTATCGCTAATTACATCCCAGACCAAGAACTGGACTATGACGAGAGCATGATTGAGTATTATGGTCGTCACGGGTGCAAACAATTTATCCGTGGCAAGCCAATACGATTTGGTTATAAGGTGTGGTGTATAAATGCTAAAAGTGGCTACCTTGTAAATTTTGAAGTGTACCAGGGGTCCATACCTAATTCAAATTTAGAGCACCAAAAAAAATTTGGAAAAGCTACTGCTCCCCTAATACAGCTAATTGAAGATTTACCACCTGAAATAAAGTGTTTGTCACTTCGTTTTTATTTTGATAACCTCTTTACATCAATTGATTTTCTTTATTATTTGAAAACCCATGGTTACAACGGCACAGGTACAGTTAGAAAAAATCGTCTCCCAAAAAGTTGTCCAATTCGCAACGTCGCAGAAATAAAGAAAACTAAACGTGGAACATACGATTATGTTTCAACAGATGACAAAGCTATTGTGGTAGCACGTTGGATGGACAACTCTGTCGTAACTGTAGCCTCTTCAGTGCATGGCATATTTCCTTTATCTACCGCAAGCAGGTATTCAGCGGCAGAAAAAAAGAAAATTGGAATCCCCAGACCTAATTGTATTGCCAAGTACAATGAGTTCATGGGTGGGACAGACCAAATGGATTCAAATATTAACGTATATAGAATTGGAATAAGGGGTAAAAAGTGGTGGTGGCCAATTTTTACATGGCTAATTGATACCGCGGTTCAAAATGCATGGATTTTATGGAGAGCTCAAAACCCAAATTCATCCCAACTAATCTTTAGACGAGAAATAGCTCAAGTGTACCTAAAGATGTATCAAAACCTCCCTAAATCAGCTGGCCGACCATCCGTTTATTCCCAGGAGAGCAGGGTGCCTTTGGATATCAGGTATGATAGAATTGATCATATTGTGGAATATGTTCCTAACAACAAACGAAGAAGATGTGCTGGAAATCATGAATCTGCAAGTGCTGTGAGAACACAATGCCACAAATGTAATGTAGGCTTATGTATAAGTTGTTTTTCTGCTTACCATTACAGAAATTAAGTGTAAATAAATTTTTAGTATTTAGTGTTCAACATTACTTTGTGACTACTTAGGGTACTAGCGTGCCATATATGACACGGCCTATATTTTTGTTATAAATAAATCCAAATTAAAAAAAACACGTAAATACTTTATTTTTATGTATACTAAATACAAAAACAAAATAAAAAATAAAAAATTATAAAAATGAATAATTCAGTCCCTAATGGGTTAATTATAAACAGTTTGTTTTTAACAGTGGCGGCTCGCGATCTTAAAAAATGGTGAAGAGCTAGGTATAGTGCGGGTACTTAAACAAACATTGACTAGAAACCCGTGTAACAAAACGTCTCTCTTATCCTCATGTCCAACGACTGAATGGAGTTTCCAACAAATTACAAACTATGTCATTAATTGGGTTCATTTTTAAAACTCACCATTAAGTAAGTACGTACACTACTGAATTAACTAGAAAATAAAAACAAAACTTTTTAATCACACAGTAAATCACGTAAAAACGATATCTATAATCGTAAGTCTCGCGAAGCCTGAAATTAAATACCTTAAGGTTAGGCGAACCAATGCTAAAACAATGGTGCATACGACTGATCTATTTTTAAATTACCCTTCATCATAATGCAAATTGTTACATTCTGTTTGCGAGACTGACGTCACGACACCATAGCGATGGTGAATATCAAAGCCATGTTGGGCGTTGGGTCTTCACTTGCTTTGAGCTAACGAACACGGTCGGCTGGGGCGCGCCAAAATGCACGAGTGTTTATAATTATTCCCTATCGGAGTTACCCGTGGCCCTATTACGCATAGCTATTAATCGTATTAAATTAATAATATATTTATAATATAAATAACTTCATTATCGGAGGTCGTGTAATTCTTTTAAAAAAAATCAGGATAAGGAAAAATTGGATGGTAGTTTAGAGTTTGAAGGGTGATATACATCATTTATTAAAAAAAGGTTGTTTTTCATACATTAAAAATATAGAAATAATATTAATTTTCTGCTTATATTATAACGCAAGACAAGATTTAAATATACAGGGTTCTGGTGAAGAAACGGATAAGCCTTTTGTATAACTTAATCCGAAATGCACTAAAAAGCAACATGAACGGCAGTAGAGTCTTGGACTTGGATTATTATTATTTGTTTCACAACCTTTCAACTGGTAAGTATTTCCAGTCGTCTTCAGAGGTGAATATTTAAGCGTTGTGATTCAAAACAAATAAAGACAATGCAAGTCCAAAACTCTGCTGTCGTTTAAGAAACGTCATTGTATCCAACATTCAAAAAGATACGAAAAGCAACACATAAGATCTTTTTAAATTTTTTCTAAATACAATCAATTCTAGACATTTTTCATAAATCATGCCCCATACCTATCTTTAATCGTTTACGAAATATTCACTTTTAAAACAAAAAGGACAAATGACAAAGTATAAAAAAGAACTATTTTACAAAATTAGAAGAAGAATTTCCTTTCCTTTTACAAGATGTTTAAAATATCCTCCACCAACCATTCTGCAGTATTGTACAGCGAACGAGAGAATGCATGAAATTAAAGGGGGATTTTGGGCATAAGCGTTATATTTCATATACCAGGTAAGTAAAAAGTACAGGCACGCTTAAATATCTTCAAAATCGTTAAAGCTACGATTACGTATCAATAGCAAGTTCCAACATTTTCAAAAGTTTATCTCTACTAGTTTCTGAGATATGACAACACAGCATTTTCAAAAAAATTAAATTAAATTATTTTATTATTTTAAGCTTATCGAGAATGCCCAAAAATATGAATACCTTATGAACAGTAGGCGCTGCTTCATATTTTCGGGCGTTTCCGATAAGTTTAATGCTTATTCTAAAATATTAAAATAATGCAATTTAATTTTTTTGAAAATGCTGTGTTGCCTTCCTTAAACAACTAATAGAGAAAGAATTTTATAATCACAGCTTTAGGGATTTTGAAGATATTTAGGCGTTCCGGTATTTTCTACTAACCCGGTATACGATATATATTTAGGGTGATTCCTTTGTTGATACTTCTTTTTAGCTGTGTGTAGAAGGCATTAAAATAAACAACATTCTCAAATACCTTTTTTCAAAAAACTTAAAAATGGGTTAGATACAGAAGTAAAAAATCTAAGTTCGAGCCTGGTCATTAAAACTTAGCCTGCTATACTTTATGTTATTTGTCTTATCTCTTATTAGTCATGCAATTTACGAGTCGGTGGTGAGTTATTTGGCGTCATGCTGCGATGTGTTTTTCTGAAGCAAGTTAATTTTAAATAGGTGACACGCAAAAATAGTAAAATTTGAAAACAATGAACTAGTACATATGGTGCTAATTTACGATGAGTGTCGTCAAAGTGCGGCTGCTGCTTCAAGATTATACGCAGAACGCTTTACCTTGCGGGCTCATCCTACACCCAGAAGTTTTCTTAATGTTATTCAACGGGCAAGTAAGGCAGAACCGTATTTGATCCATATATAATAAATGAATGTAAGTACCTTATTCTTGAGTTTTTTGAAAAAGGTATTTGAAAATGTGGTTTACTTTAATGCCTTCTACACACAGCTAAAACAGAAGTATCAACTTAGGAAATACGCTGTATAATGGTGGTCGATAATCTCTCGTATAAAGTTTATGATACTGGGCGTAGGCGAGTTTCATAAACTTCATCCAATTGAATAACAAATATTATATGCGGGTCCTATACTTTGTCCACGACTATGAATTAATGGTAGCTAAAATTGAAATTAGTAAAGAATTACTTCTTTATTCACGAATTAAATCACCAGACAAAATACAAAAAGTGATATTTTTACCTGCTTAATCCGAAAAAATATTATCTTTTAGTTAGTGTAACTTAGCGTCGTATTACAATGAATAAGAGTGCCAAATTTCAACAAAATCGGCCAAAGAAGCTTCGAGATATTAATAAAAAACCTATTTTTTTTAAAAACTTTGACACCCTCTACCTAGAAAACCAGACTATTCAGTACAGTATAGTTATATGAACTTTTCTACTTGAATTTGGTCCAGAAATGCACCCTTGAAATTATGGCCTATCATTAAGTAATGCCCTGCATAGTACGGTATTTTACTGTATTCAAATATACTTTTAAATAATAAAATATATTTTTAATATAAAGTAGTAGAATTTAGTGTCCGTAGTGCATCTATCTTTTGCATTGAGTACACAGGGACGCCAAATGCAATGGGTTCCCTGGGGCACAGGTAGACAATGACGTATTTGGTTTATTGTTGCTTTCGTCGACGCATTGCATTGAGTTGATTCCTATAGATGGCGTTACTGGGTTTTCATAGCATTTTTATTTCTTAAAATTATCTTGAAAACAGAGTTTCGCTGTATTCGGGATCGCTTACAGGTTGTGGCTTTCTGATGAGTTCTAATAAGAACGAAACAGCCTGTCATTGTCTACCTGTACCCCAGGGAACCCATTGCATTTGGCGTCCCTGTGTACTCAATGCAAAAGATAGGTGCACTACTTTGTCCGCCTGCGGCTAAAAAACTTTCTTTTCTATTTACTTATACGGACACTAAACTCTACTACTTTATTTTAAAAACACGGCATTGTATTACGGGTTGGCAGCGCCCAGTGGGTATACTGCAGCGCGAACTTATTTACAAATCCGTAGAAAAATTGTGGGGATGCGATAAATGTTGCCTATACTGGTGTATTGGCCTAACGTATTTGGTTTATTGTTGCTTTCATCGACGACTATCTTTTGTATTGAGTTGATTCCTATAGATGGCGTTACTGGGTTTTCATCGCATTTTTATTTCTTAAAAATATTTTGAAAACAGGGTGTCGCTGTATTCGGGGTCGCTTACAGGTTATGGCTTTCTGATGAGTTCTAATAAGAACGAAACAGCCTGTCATTGTCTATCTGTGCCCTAGGGAACCCATTGCATTTGGCGTCCCTGGGTACTCAATGCAAAAGATAGATGCACTACTTTGTCCGCCTGCCGCTAAAAAACCTTCTTTTCTATATTTTTAATCATTAATCCGCTTTTACTAACCTTATTTTACGATGTACAATATTTTTGTTTCAAATACTATAATTTTTCTGTATGTGTTTAAAAAATAGATCACACAAAAGAAGTTGGCAACCCTAAGCCACAGTTACATTATAGTTTATTTTCACACAAATATAAAATTTAGTTGCTTGTAAATACACTTGAATGTTGTCAAACAATAAAGTTACCATTTTGCAAAACTTTTTGTGTTAAAAACTTTGAAAATAATAATTACTTAAGTTTTCTGTAAATAGCTGTGGAAAATTGTTTCACTTAAAACTTCAGCAATTTGTAACGGATTAATATTAAACACAGGATGTTATGAAAATAACTTACTATATTTAAATAGTAGTATTTTTATTAAATCGACCGTGTAGAAAGTTGGGTAAGGACCCTTAAAAAAGCATTCTACATGCGGTGATGAACTCTTAATGAAATATGGAGATTTTAATCCTGTCGCGCTTCCTCATAATTTTTTAAACTTTTCTAAGTAGTTTTAATGCAAACTCTATTTTAAAACAACAATCGTATGGTAACTTTTATAACAACTAAGTAGTAATATTTATTACAGAATAAGAATTCCTTTGATTTTGTCAGATCCATCCCTAGACGCGTTTCGCCATATCATGGCCTATCGGTAGAGCTAGGATCGGACAAAAGAATTTAACATTTCCGACGAAAGAATTTAATGTTTATTATATTTCTTCAAACAATATGTAGGTACTCATAATCAAAAATTATAAGCAATTTTAAAATAATTCTTTGTTCCTTTATGCTTTTCTTTCACATAAAAGTTTACCTAATACTTTATGTTGTGTCCAAAAATATCAAATAAATCTATTAAGAGTAAAGTCCAGTGATGCATTCGCCATTTCATTTTTTTATCAATAATTCTTATCTTTTTCGCCTTATTCAAAAAGAGGCCAAATACCCGTCCTTGAGTAGCAATTACCTACAGTTTTGAACTAAAGAACATTTTTATAATAAATTAACAACAGTAAAAAATTAAAATTTGTGAAATTTGTCCTATTTTCTTTTTCTGTTTTTATTACTTTATAAATTCAAACTTGTTTAACTTTAAATTATAGGTAATTATGCCTCAAATATCAGTATTTAGCCGATTTTTTGATGAAAGGTAAAAGTAACGAAATATTGATTAAAAAACGAAATGGCGAATGCGTCACTAGACTTCACTCTTAACAGTAACGTATTTTAGTCCAACTTAAAGCAAAATGAGCCCCTTCACTTTGCTTGCCAAACTTATGCTGTAAAATATGATGTGAGAAATTAAAAACAATTTCTAAAGCAGTACGGCCACGTAATGGTAAAGGATCCCCCCTCATTTAGACAAGAAAATCCGCCCAGATCTGCTATTTTCGAGGTCTGTTCATATTTATTAATTTTCTCAGTTATTGTTAATATAGTACAAAAAAAGACCTTTTTTTTATAGAAATGTTGATGCAGACATTAAAAGTCCCCTCCCCTTCCCCCAATCATAGGCAAGGGCGAATAGATTTACGGCGGCGATAACCATTTTTATAGCTTACTTTTGATTGGAGAAGATTTTGAATTTATAGAAGTCACTTTTGATACGAGAAGTGTTTTTTTAGCTGTTTATCCCCCCCCCCCTCCTCTTCATTCGCTAAAGTGTTAAATGTTGTTTAAAGTTTGAGTCGTAGATTAGATTTATAACTATTTGTTTTTTTCCTCGACACTGTCCTAAAATATTTTTCTTTGTCATCCCATGCTACGGTATTTACAAATTTCAAAATATTTTTCTTCATTTTTTTAATATGAGGATTTACGAGTTAAAATATAAATCATATCTATAATATCCTGTTTTAGGTGTTCTTGTCCTCAATGTAATTTTTGTAAAAATACTTTGGATGGGATTATGTTCTGATAAAATTATCTACAAAAAGCATTTGAAATATTTTAAAAATCTAAACGAACACACACAGGAAACCACCAAACAAGTCAATTGAAATAAATTTGTATGTAGAACAGTACACAAGTAAAAGAGCTTTGTACTATGCAATGTACTTTATGGTCTTATTCTATAACGACACTTTTACAGCTAGAACCTTAAGAATGAGACAACTAACGTGTGTGTGAAATTTTCGGAAAAAATTCCATTAAAATTTGGATCAAGTTCCTTTAGGATAAAAAAAAATATTTAATTAAATATCAGTCTTGACTAACAAAGTTTATAAAGAGGTCCTGTATATCTATAGTGGTTCTAAAGCGTTGAACACATATACGCGATCGCGACCACGACCACGATGGCGACTGCGATGGCGATAAAACGCGTCCCTTGTAAACAAATTTAGCCGCACACACTACTTGTTGCGACCTGTCTGCGAAACGAGCGACCTGTGCAGCGTTTGATCGCAGAGTCGTCGGCGATATTACAATGTTGATCAAACGCAGCAGGTTACGTTGATCGCGGATCGCGTGAATTAAATAGTGAAAAATGGCTGTTTCGAGGTATAATTTATGAAATTCGCCTTCTTCTTTACGTTTCTTGTTAATTTCAGTTCACCAAAATCTTCTTTCTTTTATTTCTATAATGTAAAAAATTATCGAAACATTTTTTAATAAAACATAGTAATTAATAACTTTATAAAACTTAACTTCGCGTTTCTTTATTATGGTCTTCCTTATCCAATATTATTACAAAAAGCAATGCCTCTTCTTCCATTAAGTTACACTGCATTGTTGATTTTTTGCTGCGACTGTATCGTTGTCGCGTATGTGTGTCCACTTTCTTTTTTTGGTCGCAATCGCCATAGCAATCGCCATCGTGGTCGTGGTCGCGATCGCGTATATGTGTTCAACGCTTCTCGTGCTTCATTTAACGATTAAGTGACGTGATTTATGATATTTATTTTATCTTTATTTTATATAAAAATGAAGGTGAATAAAAACATAACCCAACGTATTTCCGGCACTATTCTATGGCGCAATACGTCGTTGCCAATGAAACATGCTGGACAGAGAATGTAAGGAAGAGTTACAGAATAATTTGATTATTTAATTTTATTATTATTTGTTAAAGTTATAAAGTATATAGCCATTTAAAAAAAAATATTTTTCCGAAAACTACATAGAGACATGTGTTAGATGACGTAAGTGTAGATATATAAACTTGAATACAAAATCGCATCATTAGTTTTGGAGATAATAGACTTCAAAATGTAGTCACTTAAATAAAGCAAATAGCAGATATGGCTGTAATACTTAGCTCTAATAGCAAAGTATTTTCCATGCAGCCTCTAAGGTTTCCTTACACTTTTTGAATATTACTTATCTAATGTAGTTTTAAAAATATGACGTAAAATGAGATATTATTTAATAAAAATTTTAAAAAGCAACCAAACATTATTAACAGTAGGTATGTTGGTGTCTGTTACTAATATTTAAATTGAAAAATGTGTATGCCTCCGCTGGGAATCGAACCCAGAACCTCTCGATTAAGCCTCAAGCGCGCTGTCAATTGCGCTACGAAGGACCTGATATTCTCTCACCAACTTCGATCAAGAGATCTCTGAACAGCTCTGATTCCGGCAGATGTTGCTATATGTCGTAGATATACGGGTAATAGAAAAAGTTGGTCTTAATGTTCAGTGGTAGTGAATGAGTTCCCTTTCCCCTTAACACCTTCACCGGTCTGTGAATCACAGGAGATTCCAGACTGTTACTACTAACATACAATTGAATAACTAATATGACCGAAGTTGATGAGAGAATATCAGGTCTTACGTAGCGCAATTGGCAGCGCGTTGAGGCTTACTCAAGAGGTTCTGGGTTCGATTCTCACCGGAGGCATAACACTTTTTCAATTTTAATCTTGTCTGCACGCTGGCAAACATTTTTCTATTTAATTAGTTAAGAAAATGTAAAAATGTGCTTACTTACTATATAAAACATAAAAATCATTAAGCTTGGGTTTGGTGGTCCCCTTGGAAGTAGCAAAAATAGAGACACAGTTCCATAAGCTTATAAGACTACAAATTGTTGCTAAATTGTGCATTTATAAGCAACTTTTAACCATTTAACAGAGTTGCCGATTCTACTAACAGCGTTGCAATACTAAAACTCACCCTTGATTGGGGTAGACAAATACTTTCAGTCCCAGCGACAATTGGTCCATCACACTGCAAATTTAAAATAACATGTTTTGAAATAAACCTGATAAATTTGGAATTGTACGTGTCAAGAATTTTATATTTCATCACGTATTTTTGAATTTTAAAAATAAAATTTATTTTGCATACACAATTTTTTAGAAATTACAGCGGACACAATAATTTCGTTTTTATTAATTTGGCCTCTTATTCCAATTTAAACAAAAAATTGTAATTATATACCTATTATATTAGTATTACACAGAAGACAACAAAATTGCATTTAGACTATGGTTAATTTTTTCTTTTATATATATGCCTGCTCCCCCTAGATCACTTTTTTATTTGAGCTTTTGCTGTGTTTTTATTACTTTTCATAGCCATTGTAAAAAAAACAATTTATCGAACTTTCTGTCGAGCAACTTAGTTACAATATGAAAATTTGAAAACATTCATGGTTTATTCAAACTCTTTAGTTTTGGAGACTAAATATTACCCTTAACTATATTATAGTATTGGCAACCAATTCGTCATGTTGCAACCAACAGATACCTAGTTCCCACAACAAGTTTAAATATTTATATTAACCAAACACACCAGGACAACCAAGAGATGGCGCCAAAATATATATACAACCCTGGAAGGTTGATAATATTGTAATTCTTAGTATCAAGACTATTGTTTGGATTTGAAAGGTATGAACATTTACCTTGTGCGGGCGAGAACGAAAGAATGTCTGCAGTAGAGGTGAGATTACCGGTGACTTTCAAGTAACCGGTATACCGGTGACAGCGACTTTAAGGTCACCGGTATTTTTAACAGCGACTTCAGACCCGGTGACTTTCATAAAAATCTCTACCTTTAGATGAAAATATTTTTAAGAGGAAAAACTACCAGAGATAATAATAATAATAATAATAATAAAAATAATAATAATAATAATATTAATAATAATAATAATAATTATATTACTATTATTATTATTATAATTATTATTATTATTATTTTTTTTTGTAAATAATTTACAAATGGCGAAGTTGAAGCAAGCTCCCTCACTTAACCACTAGGTATTTGGATTTTAAAATATTTTAGAGCTTGTTCTTACTGTTTGATGATTCAATCACTGCGTGTAACCCTTTTAAAATCATTTAAAATTTATATAAAAAATATATTTGCATACCTTAATATTATCTAAAAAATCTTTTAAAAAAATAGTTTTCAACAAATCAACTTTTCACACAAGCTCTTATAAAAACTAAACATTAAATATCACTAATCTATAAACACAACTTTCAAAAATAAAAATATACGATGACAGTGAAATAAAAACCAAAACGTAACCTAAATCCTATAATCTAGAGATGAGCGATATTTTTGTACCGGTGACTTATACCGGCGACCTATCTGGTCACCGGTATTAGCGGTGACCCAATTGCCCAGGTCACCGCGACCGCGACCTACCGTACCACACCCAGGTCGCCGCTCCAAGTATCGGGCTTACCCGGTGACCGATCAGATCAAGTCACTGGTAACTGCTCGAAATGCGAATATTAAACAGCGACCAGCGAGCTAAACAGCGACCAGCGAGCTAAACAGCGACCAGCGACCTAAACAGTGACCTGCGAGTACAGATAACAGCGCGATTGGATTTTCGATTCTCATCGAGGCGCCGGGCTGTGCAGCCACCTGTATGACTGGTTGCTGAACACAGCGGAAACAATATTAAAATAATAAAATTTATTTCTGCTTGTGGTTGGTCAAGCTTGAGAAGGTAGTATTTGCATAACTTGCAGGGTGATGCCACGGATTGACGTGGTTTGAGAGGATTATAGGATTTAGGTTACGTTTTGGTTTTTATTTCACTGTCACCGTATATTTTTATTTTTGAAAGTTGTGTTTATAGATTAGTGATATTTAATGTTTAGTTTTTATGAGAGCTTGTGTGAAAAGTTGATTTGTTAAAAACTATTTTTTTAAAATGATTTTTTAAATAATATTAAGGTAGGTATGCAAATATATTTTTTATATAAATTTTAAATGATTTTAAAAGGGTTACACGCAGTGATTGAATCATCAAACAGTAAGAACAAGCTCTAAAATATTTTAAAATCCAAATACCTAGGGGTTAAGCTTGCTTCAACTTCGCCATTTGTAAATTATTTACAAAATAATAATAATAATAATATTATTATTATTATCTCTATAGTTTTTCCTCTTAAAAATATTTTCATCTAAAGGTAGAGATTTTTATGAAAGTCACCGGGTCTGAAGTCGCTGTTAAAAATACCGGTGACCTTAAAGTCGCTGTCACCGGTATACCGGTTACTTGAAAGTCACCGGTAATCTCACCTCTACTATAATCCTCTCAAACCACGTCAATCCGTGGCATCACCCTGCAAGTTATGCAAATACTACCTTCTCGTCCTTCTCGAGCTTGACCAACCACAAGCAGAAATAAATTATATTATTTTAATATTGTTTCCGCTGTGTTCAGCAACCAGTCATACAGGTCGCTGCACAGCCCGGCGCCTTGATGAGAATTGAAAATCCAATCGCGCTGTTATCTGTACTCGCAGGTCACTGTTTAGGTCGCTGGTCGCTGTTTAATATTCGCATTTCGAGCAGTTACCAGTGACTTGATCTGATCGGTCACCGGGTAAGCCCGATACTTGGAGCGGCGACCTGGGTGTGGTACGGTAGGTCGCGGTGACCTGGGCAATTTGGTCACCGCTAATACCGGTGACCAGATAGGTCGCCGGTAAAAGTCACCGGTACAAAAATATCGCTCATCTCTAGTCTGCAGGTGGTTTCATCCTATAAATAGTAAAGTCTTACTTCTTGGTGGTGCAATCTGATTTGCATTTTGATATTTAACACAGTGTTGATAAAATATGAGCTTATATTATTTTTTATGCATTTTCCAAACAAATTATTACTGACAACAATCTTACTCTTTCACCTAACAAGCAGTTAGTTTACTCATGGATAAAAGTGACCAGTAACCAATGCCGGAATCGGCCTAGCAATAAAATGTAGTCTCCGTTACCAAGTTTCCTCTTGAGGCTATTTTAACTAACTTTTCTGGCCACGAAAACTAAGATTCTGGTATTATTAGGCCAGTTTTAAGAATGCAATTTCTATTTATTGTTTGTGGCCTAGTTTTAAAAAGTTTTTTTTTTTCTATATTATAGAAAATAATTCTGGTTTTAAATGAATAGAAGTGTTCAAAATTTTTAAATATAAAAAATATATTCGCTTAAAATTTCGACAAAATCAATATCGCCCATCGGTGCACATTTGTCCCCACATATATAAAATATAAGTGATTTATCATTTACAATATGTTATTATTTTAATAATGAATAAAATATGATGTAAAAAAAAGTATAAATAATAAAATTGTTATATTTTGCTTTGACAATACATTTTTTTATTTATAGCTACATTTTGCGAAGCAACAAAAGTGGTTGTTGGTATTTTAATGTTATTTATTATTATTTTTGTATTATTTCTATCACATTATATTGTTTTTATTTTAGTCCATCTTTGAACACTAATGTGGTGTGTGATGATACAGCAAAATTGAACAGTATATTTTTTCTACTACCAAACTTACGAACCTTAAAAATAAAATGTTAAAATTTTTTTAGCTGTGTGAGGCATTAAAATAAAAACTTTTTTAAATACCTTTTTTTTTTTAAACTTTAAAATAGGCGAGATAGAGAAGTAAAAAATCTTAGTGCGGGCCTGGTTATTAAAACCAAGCCCGCTATAGTTTCTATTGCTTTTCTTATCTCTTATTAGTATTGGTCATATAGGGGTAGTGTTGAGCAATCCGCTGAGGTGTGTTTTTTTGAAGCAAGTTAATTTTAAATTGGTGATAACATGAAAATGGTAAAATTTGAAAACAATAAACTAATATGATAGGAATAAAAGTCGGTCTAAACCACAATATCTTTAATGAGAAAATATTTTTAAGGGTAATTTACATGGATAAAAGAAGTGAACATGTTTCGACCTTAGAAAAGATCATCATCGGCTCTAACTAGAAAAGTTTCGTAGACAAGCTAGTACATTATTGCAAAAATGGTGATGTAGAAGTTAAAGTATAAAATTTAAACAGGGGTAGAGGTTTCTATAGCATAATATCATTAGACCTAGTCTGAAAAATATGGGGGTAGACAGAATGAGTGGTAAAAAATATTGGAAACCCTTTGTTCACCCTTGGTTGGGCAAGATAATACACTCTTTCACAATTTTTATTTTTTATATTAAAAAGTCGAAATCTTAAACCTAAGAGCGTTTTCACACGGCACCATATATCGCGCGCGATATATGGTCGCAATATTGCTTTACACCAAATTATGTGTTCTCTAATATCGCTTGTGTGTGAAAATGGCTTATTAGAAAACACATAATTTGGTGTAAAAGCAATATTGCGACCATTTGTCGCGCGCGATATATGGTGCCATGTGAAAACGCTCTTAAAGGTCATGATTCAAGACTTATAGATATGTGGTAATTTTTTATTCTATTTTAAAAAAGTTCTCTTTATAAAATATTTAATCTGCTTTAAGAGATAAACAGGGTGTAGAAGAAGCCATCATCTTGGCGTAATTATAATTCTTCTTTAGTTCGGCAGAATACCAAACGAATAATTTTATTCTTCTTTTTTGTACCCTTAGGGTAGTAGGTATAGTGAAATATTTTTCATTGGAAAATGTATTTGATTCATAGAAAACAGAGGCTTATGGTGGTAATAGATATGGTGCTAATTTTCTGTGAGTGTCGTAAAAGTTCAGATGTTTCTTCGAGATTATAAGTAGAACGCTTTCCCTTGCGGGCTCATCCTACACCCAGAAGTTTTCTTAATCTTATTCAACGGGCAAGTTAGGCAGAACCGTATTTGATTCGTAGTGTAATAAATGAATGTAAGTACTTTAAAGAAAAAGGTATTTGAAAATGTTGTTTATTTTATAGCCTTCCTATACACCTAAAAAAGAAGTAGGTATCAATTTAGGAATTACCCTGTATTGTTTCAATAAATTTACTCAAAGTGATTTTTCTTTTCTCCTTAATAAAACAGTTATTATTGGCTCTAACGGACTAATTTTTGAATGGCAACATGCAATGTAAATATTTTGCGTTTCTGATATATTTTTTTTTTAAATTTCAACTCCTGTTCTAGAATCAAGCGTATAGTGGCAAAAAAACATCAATAAAAAAGTCCCATCCTCTTTACAACTTCGTGAAAATTTCAGGGTAACACATCACGGTGAAATAAACCCAGATTAACATTAAAAAGTTATTTGTCACGGACCTAAAAAAGAAGGGAGATAAAGAATTAAACAAAAATACATTTGGAGATAAAGGAAAAGAACACCCCCGGTTTCTTTTTGCTTTCGTAACTTAGCTTCTTATAACGTTTAACAAAGCAATAACAGACCCATTTTCGTTCAGGTTTGTTGGATCAATTATAGATTTATTGAAACTAAAATACACAAGAACTGGAGGCAGTGGCGGAACCAAAAAATATGTTTTGTGGGGGGCTTAGTGGGCGTAACTAGGACATTCTTTTTCTAAAGGGAGGGGCAGTCGTGACCAGGGGCGGTTCTAGACCCAAAATATTGGGGGGGGGCACTACATTGGCGTAGCCAGAAAATATGCTCGGGGGGGGGGGGGGGCGTAAGTAGGATATTTTTTTTCTGAAGAGAGGGATAGTCGGGACTATATGTATTCTATGGTATTGTACCTAGCGAAGAAGGCGGAAAAGCGCCGCAGGCGAAACATGTTCGAGGCCACGCCCAAAGTTCGTTTAAAATTCTAAAACTACTATCAAATTTCGAAAATTAAATTATTACCTCTCCCCCTTTGCAGGGTTGGATTAAATATTTTTTTAATGTTTTTTTTTTGATATTCCTAGCTGGCTCTTTATTTTAAAAAAAAACATTTTTTATAATTTATTATAATAAAATATGAATATTGGTGTCAATCCAAAGACGTATGTATGACTCTAACCAGCGTTTTTCGGGCTCGGTTTTTCATGATTAAAAATAAAGTAAATATCGCTCACCACGTCAAAATTGATGATTTTTTCCGAAATCATGTATTTTAGGAGGGTAGATCTAAGAGCAGATTAGATTTGGAAATACTCCTTTTTATGTGCCGTATATTTATATTCCTAATAAAGCATTCTCATTTCAACCCGCACTATTTTTTTTTATTATAAATTATCACACTTCTTCCATAAAAAATGTTTCAATTGAATGTTTACCTTAATTTTTCTCTTAAGAAATAAATACCTAATTGTTTTTGTTGTAAAAATATTTTATTGCATTGGGTTATATTTTTGTTGATTTAAAATAGCTCTAAAAAAGGAAAATCGGAACAGACAAGTATATAATAGAAAAATTCTATAAAACATTATTTTTACTCGCTTTCCTATAAAATTGCATCATAAATCAATAACTAAAACGATATGGGTGTGAAACCTTAATCTCTATATAAAACAGGACTTTTAAAAGGAAAAGTTTAAAAGCTAAACGTTTCGTACAAGACCTTTGTAATCTAGGCCAAGAATACATTATTTAAAGATTTAAATTAAGAGTCCATGCCTGATATGAAAATGCAGCGCGGCAGCCCCCCTCCCCCCCCCTAATATACACCACTGGGGCAGCCACAATTTTTGGTAGCCTTCGCAAGCAAATAACGTCACAGCCCAAAATTTTTTAGGATCAAATTATGTAAATAATAAAGCACCGGAATTTTTTTTATCAGTGACATGAATTTTATAGTTTTTTCAGAAATGTTGGGGGTCCTGGGCCCCCCCAGGCCCCCCTGTAGAACCGCCCCTGGTCGTGACTACATGTATTCCATGACTTTCTACATAGCTAGGAAGGCGGAAAAGCGTCGCAGTTGAAATATCTTTAGGGCCACGCCCACAGTTCCCTAAATATTCACCCCACTACTATCAAATGTCTAAAATTAAATCATTACTTCTACACCCCCCTCCTCCCCCACCCGAATTCACCCATGATTGGATTAAATTGGGTTTTGTATAGGTTTTTTCGTGATTTTCCTTTAATGATTCCTATTAATTTTAAAACGGTAAAAAATTTTTTACATTTGGGAAAAATATGATTGCATTTCAATCAAAAATGTTCACATAAGACGTATGTATCACTCTAACCAGGGTTTTTTGGGGCTGGGTTTATCATGTTTAAAAATAAATGTCTTTTATACGCTTACCACGCCAAATTTTATGATTTTTTTCACAAATAAAAATTTTTGGAGCGTAGATTACGAATCTGAAAGCCGTTTTTGTTGCAGATGCTTAGGTTTTAAAATATTCCTTCTTAAAGTGCTGTTTTGTATTAAGGTTAGGTTTTGAATTCATAATGAAGCATTCTCGTTTTTCTCGCGCTATTTTGTATCACACTTCTATAAAAAATACTTTTTTTGTATATATAATTATAGGAGACTGATGGTTGTCATTTTTTTTTGTTGAAATATTTCATAGTATTGGGTTATACCTTTGTTGATTTAAAATAGTTCTAAAAAAGGGGAAATGGGACAGAAAAGTATATAATAGAAAATAACTATAAAATATGATTCTTTTTACTAGTTTTTCTTTAAAATTGCATCACAAAACAATAATTAACGTTCGAAACTAAAACCATAAAATGCTATGAATTAATCTATACAAATCAACAGGACTTTAAGAAGGAAAATTTAAAGAACGTGGTGAGCGTGTAATAGATACCTAATTATTATAATTAGACTTTTAGACCCGAGCTCTTAGGAGGGGGGGTGGGGGGGTGGGGGGCTGCCGGGCTGCGCAACTGACTGGATATCATTTTTTAAATTCGACAATATAAAAAAATATTAATCAGTTATATTTTTTATTGAACTAATACTTTGGAATCCTATACCATGTTTAAATGTTGTTCAAAGAGAAAAACCGATTGTCTTTTCTATAAAAAAAAACTCATTTTGTCGTAGGCTAAATCACAAAAGCTTTGAATTTTGCCGCATAAATTTCACGTTGTTGGCTTTTCTTAATATTTTTTATTCAAAATGCTTAAGACTTAATAATTTGACTTTACCTTACCTAAGTGAAGTTTATGTTGGAAAACTTACTTTTACTTAAAAAAATATACAGAGTGAAAATTTAATAACTAATATTCCTATATTAGGTAGGACTGATTTAAATCTCTCCATGCAAGTACGACGGCTACAAAATGCATAATAAAATGTATTCGTTTCATTAAGTTTTAAAGTTTTGTGGGATCATCATTTGATGCTCCTCATTAGTGGATGATACACAAAACTTTTATATTAGCATCTTTTGAGTTCAGAGAAAATATTATTTTTAGTTAAAGTTGTTGTCCCCTCAAACCAAAAATGCGCTCACTAAAATTGAGAAAACTGTTTAGTGCATACGATTGAGTTCATATTAGCCTGCTTTTTTATTCTAAAATGCACACCAAAAAATTATAATTGGTGGAGCGGTGTAGGTCGCGCCATTTAACGCTGTGTTCTGTGGAACCGCGGCGAAACCGTTGCCGCCACCGTCACCGTAGGACCGCGATGGTTCGGGGGATCCCTGATAAGTAAAACTTAATATTAAAGAAATTTCACTTTTGTATTATACAGGGTGATTCCTAAGTTGATATTTCGTTTTTAGCTGCGTATAGAAGGCATTAAAACAAACAACTCTTTCAAATACCTTTTTTTTTAAAACAAATAGCCGAGTTACAGAAGTAAAAAATCTAAGTGCGGGCCTGGTAATCAAAACGTAGCTCTTTACTTTACATTGGTTTTCTCCGTTTTTTGTATGTTAGTCATGCATTTTACGGATCGGTACTTTATTTTTGGGTTTTCTGGAAAAAGGTATTTGAAAATGTTGTTTATTATGCCTTCTATACGCAGCTAAAAAAAGTATCAACTTAGGAATCACCCTGTATTATTAGAAATCCTATGTTCGGTGTAGGTACGTATTTCTTACTAGTCATATCGTCATTCATTTAACAATAAAGTACAAACTTTCTTTCTTGATATTCTAAAAAGATGCATATTTAATAAGCCCCGATTTACATGCACTAGCGAATACGGGGCAAAAAGTAAAAAAAGGCCATTTTAATTTCCGCCTCATAAATCAAAGCGAGCTTGCCAAATTGACTCCGTCATACAACGTAGGCCTATTGCACGATAAATTAAAGTGTCTCATGAAAATCCTAAACAAGTGACAGAAAAGTAACGTTCGATTTTTAATCATACAAGGGTGAAGGATGCGAGTAATAAAATTTAAAAATAAGAAACTTGATGACCAGGCTACAAGAAAATAAAATACTCAAATGTAAATGGTTATTTTCTAGAACTAGGCTCTATTAGGTGTGCAAATTATTGCAATAAATCAAAGGAAATTACAGTTTCTTTAAGACAAGTTATTGCAAATGTCCAGTTTTGTCATGTTTTTTTATGATATATAATTATAAAAAAAAAAACACAATACCCATTACAGCACCAATCTCAGCTATAAATACTTCAGTGCATAAATACAGAGTGTGCTTAAAATGACTGTACAACGCTTTATAACATATTCTTGAACCAAAAATAAGGCGATCTAGGCAAACTTACCTATATGCAATGTTGCTTCGTTTTACCGCTACAGGGCGGTAAAGTTTTCAAATTACTATCGTTTTTCCAGAATAATTTCTAAATGCCTTTAGCGATTTTCGCTAATTTTGGAAATAAGAATGACCACTATTGATCGCGTGTTTTGACGTATGCACCATCTTTTTTTAATACCTGCAAATTTAAAAATGGCGCGTGATCAGTAAATAAAAGTTGTCTTTTTGTTACCCCCGTATAAATGACTTTAACTATTTCTCTGACACTAGCTGACTTCATGTTAAAACCTTTTTGTTTCTTATAAAATTTTAGCCAGACATGCAGTTTCTCTACAAAAAAAATATTTACGGTACCTTGCAATTATTCTTCATTGCTATTTATTAAGAACGAGAAAACATGAAAAAATGTTTAATTCCAAATAACTACCAACTAATTTGATATTTATAACAATTGTTCGAAATGTTCACCGTGAATACATAAATTAATTATTTTCAGAAAATTTAACTGTACTTTGGGCATCGTATCGGGCTTGTGTTTAAAATAATCTGCAGCATTGATAATTCTTTGCAATTACTCTCTTTCATAGCGATGGGAGAAACATGCTTGATTTAAGAGCGCCCACAGAAAATAGTCCAGAGTTGTTAGATCTGGGGTTTATGCACGACGGGGCGCCACCCCATCTTAGTATCAACATACGATGATTTTGGCCCCCAAGATCCCCAAATCTAACGTCCCTGGACTATTTTCTGTGGGGTTAAAATAAAAGTGTATGCTTCCCCCATCGCTAAGGAAGATGAGTTATTGCAAAGAAGTATCAATGTTGCAGAATATTTTAAAAACAAGCCCGACACAATGCCAAAAGTACAGTTTAATTTTTTGAAAAGAATTAATTTATGTATTTAGGAACACGGTGAACATTTCGTACAATTGTTATAAAAATCAAACTAGTTGGTAGTTCATTAGAATTACAAAAATGTTCATGTTTTCTCGTTCTCAATAAACAACAATGATGAATTACAAAGTGAAAACAAATTTTAATAATTTTTATGTAATTTTTTAGTAGTTAGGTAAATTTTAAACGAACTTTGGGCGTGCCCCGAAAATTTTTCGTTCTGCCTTCTTAACTCGGTACAATGTCATGAAATACATGTAGTCTCGACTGTCCCTTTCTCCAGAAAAAAAGTGCTACTTACGCAGCCTATTCAGGTTTCTTTTATACTTATATACAAATTTTAAGATAATAATAAAAATATAATAATCTAATGTACGAGTTGCTACCAATAACAAAAATTAAAGAAAAACTACGGCGGTAATGTCGTTGCAGAAAATAATCTCCATCCGCAAATAAATAATAACAAGAAATAGCATGTGACTTGAAAAGAAACGATGGTTTCTCGTACATAAGCTCATGTCTCTATACTTGCGTTAACAGCGTTTGAGACATTATTATCATATAATTATATATACGTAGAATCTGCGCAGATCTGTCTATGAAATTTACTTGTACAGGGTGAGTTAACGATAAAGTCCATTTTCACTGTTATCTTAGGAATTAGATAAAAATTCGAAATACAAGAATTGTAGAAACCATTGAGGTGCACATTCTAAAATTATGCTGGAGTATATGGGGTCGCAAAACAAAGTGGCGAATATAACTTTTTTTAAAATGGAACACCCTATATATAGTATTATTTTCTGATTCCCCACAAAATTCTATGCTTATTTTGTAAATATCATATGTCTAAATTCAATACTTTTTGAGATATTGACGTATATAAAATGGCATTTTCAGACTGTATTTAGCATTTACAGGCTGTAACATTGGAACGGTTCATCTTAGAGCAAAAAGGTTTTTACCTCTCTATCTAAGTTTTATATTATCTATCAAAAGAAACCATGTAACCAAAAAACCGGGTTTAACGGTTTAAACCGGAAGTTGTAACTTTTAGATTGAAAATAAAAAATTAAAGTGGGGAGGGGAAAACCATTTTTCTTTGAAATGAACCGTTCCAATGTTACAGCCTGTCAAATTCTGAAAATATTATATTTTAAACATCAATATTTTAGAAACTATTAAATTTAGACATACAACATTTTATACAAAATAGGCGTAGAATTTAATGGAGAATTATAAAATAATACAATAGGGTGTTCCATTAAAAAAAACCTAAGTTATATTCGCCACGTTTTTTTGGGTCACCCCGTATACTCCAATATAATTTTAAAATGTGCACCTCAATGATCTCTACAACTTACTCAATTCGAATTTTTATCTTATTCTTAGGATAAAGGAGAAAATAAACTTTACTCTATCGTTGACTCACCCTTTATTTAAGTATGAAGTACGTGTGTGATGGCCATTAAACTAAAAAATCTGTAAAATATGTACACGAAAAGCAAAGCGACAACCACTTTTAAATATTTTTTAACAACATTTAATATTTTGTTATGTGTCAGTTGCTATAACATAGGTCGGCGTAACCTCTATTATTATACCCTATAAAAAGTTTAAAAGCCGTTGTATTAAAAATGTATTTAAGTTGTGTTTTCGACAGGGGTGAAAGACCGGCTGATATACAGCCATTCAAGGTTGCTTGGGTATGAAACGGGCGACAAATTTAAAAATAAGTTTTTAATGTTTTTTTTTCGGAACGCAAAGTAGGGATGTATACATATTTAAACATAGCTGTTTTAACATTTTCTTGTGTTTGACATTTTAAGGAATAACATTTTACTCTTCGAATTGGAATTTCGTTGCGACGAAAACCTTTTAAGTGTATAAACGATACAGGGGAAAAGAGATCAATGTCAATTTTGGACAAAAGTTGTGTAAAAGCGCCACATATAACTTCTTAGCTCAAACTTTCCGCTGGTGTAGTTGTAATTAATCACAGTCTCTGCATTCAAATTAAATTAAAACTGTATTCAGTACAAAAACGATGATAGTTTAACATTGTCCAAGCGGCTCCGAACAAGAATGATCAGAGTCCTGCGACTTTGGAAACTGAGTTTTGGCTATATTTCAAAATTTCGTATCTATAATTCTGATCTGTTTTTCTCTGTTTAAGATGTTTATTATTATAAGTTTGGAGATAATAATGTTTCTTAAATGATAAAAAAGTGTGTGATTAAAATTTGCACATCATAATGGTTAAAGTAAGACAAAACAAACATTTTTCCAGCTAACACAAACTGGAAAATTTTTATAAACAAGCAAGCGTAACACAGTAGATTGTAAAGTCGAGACTAACAACAACATTCTTTCATGGCAGTGAATGGGTTACTAAATCTGTCCGATATTCAAACCTACCAAGGGCCAACAAGCCCCAATGCTTGTCCTGGTCAGTCTAATAAAAGTCTATTTGTGTATTTGTAGTATGTGGCATTACAGAATACCTTGATACTATATAATGTATAAAATACTTAGTCATAGGATTAAATGACAAGTAAAACATACTTTATGAATAAAGATATTTTGGAATGAAATGAAATAAAATGAAGACAAAACAATTTTTAATTTCTGTAGATAATGTCTATGGTTATAAATAGGTTTGAAGGTACTAAATTCCTTTTTGACTTTAAAATTTATAAATTTTTAAAATAACCAACCACCATCAATCCCAAACTTTAGGATACAGTTTTAAAAGGTATGGTTACATTATTAACTATAGAATTATTAATAATAGTTTGTATATTAGAATAAACCTTTGTGTTAACAACTTCTAAATTAGAATAGAAATAATAGAATTGAGTGTTATTAGCCTATAAATGATGGTTACAATAATTTAGATCGCCTGAGAATATCCATGTCTATATGGTGTATAATAGTGGTTCCAAGATACTTCCATGGGGAACGCCAGTAACTAAATTAGGCGAGTCTAAAAATGATCCTTATATGACTACACTTTAAGTTTTTTCAGTTAAAACTTGATTCGGTTAATATAGCTAGTTTTTCGAGAACATAAGAGTTCTTAAACGATAGAAATTATTAATACTGTTTTGGTAAAAGAAATAATTTAAAAAAAAAAATGACAAAACTAATATTTTAAAGTAAGAAATCAAATAATATCTATATGTGGTAAACCTATTACAAAACATAGCAACGTCACCGAAAATGTTGAGTCGTTATTGGAATTTATAAAGTGATTTTATTTTTCCAGAGTCATAGTCACGCGAAATATCCATAAGCAACCTTAACCTCACATTTCGTTCGTGTTATAGCCATCTGCATTTCAATCAGCTTATTTCAATTTTATTCTCTCAGTTTTTAATGCGCCTTTTTATTAATAAAAGTATTGGGAAAAAACGTATTAAGAAATTTATTTGTGGCAGGTTTAGGTTAATGCAAAGAAATTAAGCGAATTTTAATGACGTATAGGGCCTAATTGGTTAAAAGCACACCAGTTTGGAATAATTAAAATAAATGGTTATAAAATTACGAGGGCAGTTTTCCTTATAAAAGTGTGTAGGTATTCATTTTCCGATTTTTAACTTTTTTTTAGGTGCGACCCTCGAATTTATTTTGTAGTCATATAATTAAGGCAGTTGTTTTTACTTACATTGGCCATGTAACATTTATGTGAAACGCTTTATTTATGCCTTGGGGAATTATATAATATTCACTGAAAAAAAGGTCTCGCCATTTAAGATTTCTTTCAATTAAAAGCCTTGCATACCGGCGTGAAACACAGCATCGTTTCCTGGCTTGTCTAATTAAAAATTTAATACACAAACTTTACTAAATAAATATACATTTTTCCGCAAATCACTCGGAAACATTGACATTTTTGATAACATTTCTGAAAGAAAAAGTTACTATTTCCAAAATAAAATAGAGTTTAGCTTCCGTATAAGTAAATAGAAAAAAGTTTTTTAGCGGCAGGCGGACAAAGTGGTGCATCTATCTTTCGCATTAAAGTACACAGGGACGCCAAAGGTAATGGGTTCTCTGGGGCACAGGTAGACAATGACAGGCTGTTTCGTTCTTGTTAGAACTCATCAGAAAGCCATAACCTGTAAGCAACTCCAAGTACAGCGAGACTGTTCTTTTAAGGCATTTTTAAGAATTAAAAACGCGATGAAAACCCAGTAACGCCATCAGTAGGAATCAACTCAAAGCAAAATATATAGCCATCTAACGTGAAAACATAGAACTAATAAACCAAAGTACGGTGGCCAACAAACTTTTACGCTTCACTAAAATTTTTCTACGGGTTTGTAGATTCAACATAGATCGCGCCGTGTAGCCCACTGGCTGACGTGTGTAGTTTTACGCTTATAAAAAAAATAAAAAATGTGCCAAAGTTAAGATTGTTAAAATTTATAGAAGAGGTATTTAGAGAGATCTTAAAAATCTCACGTTTGGATGACTTAGATATTGGTCAAAATACAAAAAATAAAATTTTTCTAAATTAGCTACCGAAAAAGAGAAGTCGGCGATGAAAAACCCTCTACTTTTGTCCTATTTGCCCAGAAAAACCGGGGTTGTGTGTTTATCCGTATTTTAAAATCTGGCATGAACCTCAAGATGTGTGAATGTCATATATGTTTTCTTTTGTTTTACCTAATAATCTTTTCTACTAAAGTCGTTTGTTTAGTTTTTTTTTCTATTCAAAATGTAACGGCATTTTGGAAAATTTTAAGTGCAAAAAAAAATATCTACCCTACCCTATCCCTACAACCCATAAAAAATATAATTTTTTTGGTATTACCCACCGCTTTCAATGGTTTTTCAGGAAGTTCCGTATTTTGACTGTCGGTCGTCAATCTGTACGAATAAATAATTACCTTCCCAGTATATAAAAAAAAAGCAACAGCTTTAGCGATATTATTTTTAAATTTGCTTTTTACAACCATTAAAAGTATGACATACCGATTGTTTTTCCTTCAAAATTATTTAGAACATGATATACCGGTATCTTCCTACTTCACAATTAGTGCAGTTATAATATACCGTTCAATTATTAATTCATATTACATTTTGTTGTTTATTAATAATAATTAGTTTATTAGGTACTGATGCACAGAATACATTATTACTAAAAAATCGTAAATTTTGGCATACTAGTGCGTCAGGCTTCTTTAGCTCCTATACGAATTGAATTAGGAATTTCATTTATATGCAGACTTACACTGTATCATAATAGTATAGTATTTCAGGAAAATACTTTTCCATATACATATTTATGTCACAGTCAAACTTGCTGGTTAGTTAGGTAATTCTGGTTAAAATAATTTGTGTAACCCAACATAAGTGTTTATAAATCCTTGACTTGACAAGCTAAAGATTAGTAGAATTGAGTAACTGTTTATTGCACACTAAACCGTTCACTGTGAAGTAAATTAAAGAAATTGTAGAGCCCGTGTTGCGCAACGGGTTAGCACATTTGCTTTGCGGGTTAGCACATTTGTTTTGCTGACAAGCAAATTTTTTCATTAAAACTAAACTTTGTTCGACGCTCCCAAACATTTTATTAATAAAATAAATTATTAAACAATAGTTATTTACGATATAAGTGGTGTAAAGATTCATATTACAACACGAGATGTTAAAGTTGTCAAACGAGGCGTCAGCCGAGTTTAATAAAACATCGAATGTAATAATATGAATTTACAACAAGAATATTGTACAAAATTTTATCTACTTTCATCTTTGAATAAAAATATTTGACAAAAGACAAAAATAAAAATGCACCTGCTATTAAGTTTACTAATCAAGTTTTTTATGTTACCTTTCGCATAGTTACTGTTTCGCAGGGTTACTGTCGAAACTTTGTCAAACAAATTCAAAAATATAAAAAGCGTTTTTCAAAATGAGCGATTCTGATGGAAGTTTACCCTCTGATATAGAAGCAGCGGCAAACGAAGCGATCTCAAGTTTAGTTCCGACAAAATCCAAGGCGCGGTATGAGTTTGAGTATCAGAAGTTTGAAGATTGGTGCAAAGGTAACAAAATAAATGAGGTGTCTGAGAAAATCCTTTTTGGTTAGTTTTCCATAAAGCAACGCTCCCAGAAACCATCTACACTATGGACACACTACTCAATGTTGAGAACTATGATTTCATTCAATAAAAATCAAGATATAAGCAGATTTTCTCAACTAATCGCATTTTTGAAAAGAAGTTCAGAGGGTTACAAGGCCAAAAAGTCCACAGTTTTCACAAAGGAAGACGTATGTAAGTTTCTTAGTACTGCATATGATGTAACATATTTGCTTATGAAGGTTGTTATGATAATCGGCATTTTTGGGGCTTGTCGGCGCGAAGAACTAGCTAAGTTAATGTTGGATCATATTGAACACAATGATTTGTATATAAAAATTGTGATTCCATTCTCGAAAACAAAAATTATGCGAGAATTTGTTATAACAGAAGGAAATGTGACCGGTGTCAACTGTTTAAGTATTTTTCGAAAGTATGCTAAACTTCGTCCTCTTAATGCAACTCACAGGCGGTTTTTTGTATTCTGTCGGAATTAATAGTTTTGAAAGTATACCAAAAAAGATTGTAACAAAACTTGGATTGAATAATCGCGAAGAAAACAGTGGACATTGTTTTAGGATGTCCTCAGCCACCATTCTAGTTGATGATGGTGCATATATGCAGATGTTAAAGCGTCATGGAGGCTGGAAACCCTCTTCTACGGCTGAAGGCTACCTTGAGAATTCTTTAGAAAATAAGAAACAAATAGCGAAGAAGATCATGGGGTCAGACACGGATTTAATGATTGGGAATTCGAACGTAAAGGGCTCCATCACATCCACTTCGGGTATACAAATTTCTAACTGTAAAAAGTGTATTATTAATGTTTATAATAAACCTTAAGTGTTATATTTTAATTAATAATTGGTAATTAATTTTATAATTGTTAATAATAAATCATTTTTTTTAAAAGTGTGGTTTTATTTAACAACAAAATTTTAATAAAACCGGTTTTTTCAATTACAGCACTAGTGCTGAAAAGGCATTACAAAACTATTTACAGAACTGTAAAATTCATATTACTAAATGAAAGTAGATACATATAATTAATAAAACTATTAACCTTATTTGCAATAAAGTCGTTTCAAATTATTTAATCCTAATGTAACTATTACCCCAACGTTGCTCATAGTAATAGGCCAAATTACGTTTAACAGAACAGCCAAGCCTGCCAAACCAAGATAACCCCAAATAGAGTTGTATTGCTTTGATTTATCTTTCAAACTGACGAACCATTTACATTATTCAGGATGTGAGGGCGTGATCCGGAATTAGCTGTTTGATTTCATAGAAAATTATTTGACTTAAACATTTCCTATGAGTTTAAAGAGGAGGAGACAAACACATCTCAGAATTATATTAGATATTGCTTAAAGGGAAGGAAAAATGATCGTATAGGATGGCACCGGCCAGTGTTTGGTGATTGATTTCAGTTTTTTTTACCTCATCCGTATTTAATCGAAGTACCGTGCGAGTCTTCGTGTATTTCACGAATCAATCATGAGCGATGTGAGTTAACGTGATATTGCGGCAAATTATTAGGATTTTACCCACCAATACAATATTCAGTTCGAGAGACAGTTTAAGAAGCCATCTGACTAAGACGAAACCAACAAGCCACCAAGGACACAAAGACTGGACAAGCTATGTCTACCAGATTTATTGGTAAGATGCTAAGACCACTCGAAATAAAAATCAAAGAATAAAGGAACAATACGCTAAAGGGACAGGCCGAAAAATCAGGGACAGCTGATCATGCCTGGACGCACGGCCTTCAAATAATATGGACAAAAGCCGAAATCATGCAAAAGAACTACACTAGAGGAAAAGGGAGTTCAAGGAAGCTGCCACCAGAACCCAGATTGTTTTAGTAAGCCCTTATTAGATATAAGAAATATCTGGAAACCTTTGTTGATCAAAAGGAATCTTACAATAGGATAGCGCACAAATTGTTTCAGTTATGTATCAGTACACCTAGCAAGTATAAATAGAGTTATACCTAGTTAGCATTTACCTGAAGATGAAGTTGCAGCGTTGTGATTTATAAACAAATAAAAATAATGCAGTCCAAAGCTCTTACATCATTCAAGAAACATTCTGGTCTCAAACATTTAAGCAGACATAGACATCTTTATGTTATTGATACCAAGATCAATAATGTGCTTGTACAATCTTTTTTTAGCCGATATTCCGAAAAATACCACTACAGACTCTTTATTTACCAATTTCTAAATTCCTTATTCATAATATACCTTGAAAGATTGAAATTGTACTTTAACCAGAGTCATATAATGTGAAAATTTTAATGATTTTTAAGATATCCGCGGTATAGGTGGGTATACTAGAAATGAGGTACTTAGTAATGCACACTGAAGTATTCTTACATTACAGTAGATAAGCGCTTTGCTGTCATCTCGTATCAAACAGTTGTATTATATAAATTCTTACCAGAAACAAGTAACTCAGTGTAATAGTTTTCTTCTTAAGAGAACATAATTTTAATTATTAGCTAAACGGTTAGTTACAGAAATATTAAAGGAACTAAAGGGAGTAAAAAGTCTATATAATATTCCCGGACATGAGACGGTCGGGCAGCCGCAATAATTTTGTTAAAACTTTACTCTAAGATTCCTCGAAATTCGATACGTCCGCTAGCGGTTATCAGAATCCAGAATCAGAACCGACAATCCAAACCTGGCTGTCAGATTGGGATTTGCCGCGTCTGCTAATCGGTTGGCTGGCCTTATCTTATTGCGGTATTTAGGGACTAAGTGGAAGGGCAACGATGGAATGCAGACGTAGGGCATCACGCGAAGGGTCAGATTATAGTAATAATATAAAGGAAAATTATTTCGTTGTCGCTATTAATTAGGTTTCTGTTGAAAGTTACATCAGAACGCAAAAATTCAAACAATATACTTAATTTGTTGTAAGGCCAAACAGCTTGCACACAACCTGTTGTACATCCAGGCAAATTGAGACACAGTCGGAAAGACGTGAGAAATATTACTGCGGTTGTTACCGGACATTGCCTATTCGGAAAGACATGCCAAACGTATGCAAATACCCACTAACGACTTCTGCAGAAGATGCAGAGGAAAGGAGAAAAGTATTCAACATTTTCTGTGTGACTGCCCTGGCCTCGCCAGAAGGAGGTGCACTGCTCTGGGTGAACCATTTTTCAATAGCCTGGAAGAACTATGCAACTTACAACTTGGACGACTGAGCAGGTTTTTGAATAGTAGTGGCTGGTTTGAATGAGTTGTTTAAATCCTTCTGCGGTGTATGCCGCACTAACCATCAGAGATCTGATAAAGGTGGGTTCTACGGAACAAGTAGTGTGGTATCACAATGGACCTAATAGGACTACGTGAGACTGTTCGGTCAGAGCCAAAGGTCCTAACCTAATTTATTGTATGATTACAGCGCGGGGCGATACAGCCTACCGAAATAAAAACATAAATAAACTTTACACAGACACACTTCCCGTGAGAAATAAAAGACAGTTCAGTTTCAATCTTTTATAGTAATAGAAGGATTTCTAAACATTTAACCTTACCTAGAAGTCATTAGAATCCGGTCCAAAAAATAAATACTGAGGATTAACGGGTATTTACGAAAGAACTTGACACCCATTTTATTGCAGTCATTAAATTAATACATTTTAATGTGAAAAGGACTTCTTAGTCTACATTCTCACATCAAAGATGACCTTCATCCAGTCCAATAAGAAGTATTCCCATAAACGCTATGAAATATCGAAGAGCCGTTAAACCGAAAAAAAACTTTTGCTAATAAATTAGGTAACTTTTTATAAAAATTCGACTCAAAAGCGCTTCTATAAATCATTATGTGTAATTTGCGTAAAACGTGAGCCTATAAAGACCATTTAAGAAATTACAAAGTTCTTATACTTCAATAAAAGTCGTTTGTTAAAAATAAACGCTCTAAAAAGAATGAAAACTTTTAATTCCTTTTTAATAAAGATTAAGTATTCAGCTACCGGGAAAATTTTAGATAGAAAATCTTTCTAAATTTTTTCTACATCGTAAAAATTCTAGTGATTGACATTTAAATGGATGACGATTTGTTAACGCGAACAGGTTTTTAAAGGTAAGTGTTCCAAAATAAACTTCTCCACCTCAATTAATAATATCCTGGAAACCAATGGACCTATTAATTTTTAACTTTGTTGTAAAAAGAAAAGAATGATTTACTTTATTATTTATACATTACCACCACCTGTATTCACTAAATGGTTTGAAATTTAGACAATCCAAATATTTAGACCTTTTATGTTGGGTTGCACAAAGATTGTTAACCAGCAAGTTTGACTGTGACATCAACGACATTGACAGGCATTAATTATTCACGATCAAAGGTGCCTGATTTGTAAATTAAAACTTACGGTAACCGGGTCAGGATGAGTGTGAAAAAATTATTTCCAATTGCCAAGGACTTGTATGTCCCATTTAAAATAATTGCTGGTTAGTTAATTATGGAAAAAATCTTTGTACAACCCGACAATGGTATCCTAGTTGTGTTTTCACGGTGGTATTATTGTAATATGTCATATGACGCCTTTGGATTAATTTAATTCTTTAGTAAGTAAATCATTTTACAGATAAATAATTTTACCGGGATGTTGTTGCAAATACAGTTTGTGTTCTATTATAGAACACAATACTTACTAAAATATTTTTTTTTGTAAGTTTTAAGAAAAACAAAAAAATATTTACAACACACAAATTATCAATTTAATAAATAAATAATTAAAAATAAAATAATAAAATAAAGTACTGACACTTTAATTCCAGAACTGTCAATTTAGGACGGTTTTATATTTAAGCTGCATTTATAAACTCACGCTGACGTTAACGTAGTCGTTGACGCCAGCGTTTATTGTCGACTTTAGTTATAATATATATTTAGCGTCACTCTTTTACAAAATGTTTCTTTGAGTTAGTGAATTTATTGAGTAAACCCCCAGTGGCGGCTCGTCAAAGTAGGTAAAGGGACTCTTCACTCAAAAAAAAAAAACAGGAGGAAAGTTTTTCGACAATATTAAATATTAATGTACCATTGCGCCCAAAAATAAAACAAAATTTTTTAATATTATGTTCCAGTAAATTTTAATTTCAATCATATTTAAACCTTAATATAATAACATGTTTTTAATATTTGGTAGTTGCACCATTATTATCGATTAATGCTTATAAACGTCGTGGCATACTTAACACTAGGTTTCTCGTATACTCTTGCGTTATTGCATTATCCTTTGGCTTAATTCATCCCGAGTTCTAGGCTGGAAGTTGTGTTTATACATAAATTTTGTCATCTCACCCCAAACTTTTTCAATTGGGTTGATATTCGGACTTCTCGAGGGCCAAGGCAGAACACGAATTTGATTTTCTTCTACCTAATTTTGAACCATGCGGGCTTTATGTATAGGAGCATTATCTTGTTGAAATATAAAACCGTGGCCATATACTGCGTCGACAGATGGTATCATAACTTGGTTTAGTATGTTGCAATATAATGGTACATTGAACCTCCCATGCACTATTTGGCAAACTCCTGGGCCCCTTGCACTAATCCAGCCCCAAACGTTTATAGGAAAGCGTTCACTTTGATTAGTCTTATTTGTATATCTTCCATCGTATCTCGTACCAGAAGGCCTATAAACGCGGATTTTTCCATTATTGCATTATTGAAAGGGTTTTTTATTGGAAAATATTACGGGTTCCCATATATTACCTTGATTTCATTCATTCATAAGCAAATTCTACTCTTCTTTGTTTGTTTGATTTGGTCAAAAATATTTTATTGGCAGCACAACAACTTTTTATATCTGAACTACGAATTATTCTAGGCGTTGTATTAGCCGAACCAGGAAAACGTGTTTCTTCTTTAGCTTTTATTGCTGTTTCGAAGGGATGCTCTTTTAGAAAATTAATTAATTCTATATCTTGGCCGTCATTCGAAATTTTGGGGCGACTAGAACCTGCTTTTCTTACAATACTTCAATATTCTGCAATGTTGTGCTAAGCCAACAATACGGTATTTTTGCTAATCCCTAATTAATCTGCGATGTTTCTTATTTGATGCCCATCTATCAATCGAGTGTAAATGATCGCTTTTTGTCCGGTGGTTAACGATTTCAAAAAATATTTCTTTTGACACGCCACTGTCAGTCACAAAATTAAATTAAATTGACAACGTCAAAAAAAAGCTAATAGAGGGGGAGATTAAACTACATTTTGCTGTCCCAGTTTTTTTTGGGAGCAATGGTACCAATACAGCTACCATTTTAGCCCTTAAAAAAATTGTGTTCGAATTAATATTATTAATTTAATTTGAATGTAGCTATGCATAATAGGGCCACAGTTAGCTCCGATGGACAATCATTATAAACACTGCCTTTTGGCGCGCCCCAGCTCGTTAGCTCAAAGCAAGTGAAGACCAAACGCCCGACATGGCTTTGATATTCACCGTTGCTATGGTTACGTGACATTAGTAACGCAAACAGCATATAACAATTTGCATTATGATGAAGGGCAATTTAAAAATAGATCAGTCATATGCACCATTGTTTTAGCATTGGTTCGCCTAACCTTAAGGTATTTATTTTGAGGCTTCGCGAAACTTACGGTTATAGATATTTACCGTGCGATTAAAAAGTTTTCTTTTTATTTTTCAGTTAATTCAGTAGTGTACTTGTGTGTAGTTGTATGTTTTAAAAATGGGCTCAATTAATGACATAGTTTGTAATTTGTTGGAAACTCCATTCTGTCGTTGGACAGATGAGGATAAGAGAGACGTTTTGTTACACGGGTTTTTAGTCAATGTTTGTTTAAGTACCCGAACCTAGCTCTACACCATTTTATAAGACCGCGAGCCGCCACTGTAAACCCCTCCCATAGGAAACTTCTCGGTGCGCCATTGCCATGTCCGTATTCGTTTTATGTTAAACATATTTTTTAATTAATTTTATATACGAAACTTCTACACTTCTGATTAACAATAAAACAACTTTTACAAGACTAAATCTCTATTGTTCGCTTTTTGTTCGTACCTCAAGGGAAGCCCTATATTACGCTCGTAAGCCAAAAACAAAAGACTAAGGAAAAAAAATTCCAATTACTTTTTTTTTGTTTTAAGAAAATTAAAAGTGGGATAATAGATCTACTGGGTAGGAAAGCTTTGTATCAAAATATAATTTCTAAGCCTTATATTCTTTTTGAATGTTTTATAATTTTAAATTAAATAAAAAATGGACTTTAGTAATGGGGGGGGGGGGGTGTAAGGGATGGTCCTCCCTGACGTCTTGCATAAAAATATATAAAATATTTTTTCTAGGGTAACCCATTGCCCATCCACGATTGAATGTATTCGATCACATGTCGGTATCTGTCCCAGCAGCGCGGCGTTAGCGGGGAGGGGCGGTCTACTTTGAAACTAGGGGTGCCCAACCAATTGTGTTTAAGGGATTAATTTACATATTGTATACATTATTTTTTTTAGAAGTCCCTTATGATCAAGAAATATCAGTGTCTCCAACTTTCATTAAATTTTGATAGGTTTTTCTATTGTTTATTCAACCAAATTGTGGACTTCTTTAAAATGGGCCCCGCGGTGTAAACAGTCCAGACTCTTAGTCCACCACTAATTCAACCAATTATAAATTATACTCTAATGAAATGTCAAACCTAACTTAAAGTTATTGCTTTCATTTTACCAAAAATTGCTTTTCTTCGTCACAGAAACTATTCAACTAACTTTTCTAATATAAAAAAAATTATTATCCCATCCAGTAGCCAGCTGAGCTGTTGGATAAAACGTTCTTGAGGAAAGTTTTTACTTTGCGCTTTGCGAAAATATTTTAGTACATTTTTTTAGATATCCCTGAATGGTATAAGTATTTAATAATTGGGTTATAATATAAGTTTTTTACTACAATACTTTATAGGTTTACTTCAACCGATCAGACATAATATAGAAAAAGTGTACTTAATTTGTTCGGCAAGAGATAACAATGCTTTATACAATAGAGCCAAAATCAAAATTAAGTGAAAAAGCCCATTCTAGATGCTTGAATCATGCTGAACGTTTCTGTTTACTTAAATGCAAGTTGAAATATTACAAGCTTTAAACATTGAGTTACATCATCACGTCGGTAAACATTTATATGTGAAGCGTAACATAATAATTTACAGTCACTTTTGAGAGAATTTATAGAATTTTGTAAAATGTTCTTATTTAAAAAAAAATCGTATTCACTAAAAGGTCCAAATTTAAAACAGTCCTAAACTGACAGTTTTGTGTTTAAAGTGAAAAGGTAGGTATACAAGTAAAGGGCTACTTATATATGTACAGTGAAAAATAATTCCTGATCTTATAGCGTAAAAAATACAATAATAGTAGATATACACCTAGTAGGAAAAGCTGAACATTCCAGGACGACCGTAAAGATTGTATGTCAAGGCGCAAGCCGAGACTGGCAATACGGAGTCCGGGAATGTAGCTTTTTCTGCGAGGCATATATATTATTTTTCCGTAAATCGAAAATTATTAAAAGGACATAACTTATTACAAGCAACTTGTTAAAATTTTGAAATAAATGTTATTAAATTTGTTCACAAATAAAGGATGTCATTAAATATTTGTATTGTAACTATGGAAACACGGTAATATTGAGTTGTCAAGCCTAACAAATTTTAGATTACAAGTAGCCATACAGAAATAATATTTCTTTACAGTACAATATTAAATATTTTCTAACAGTTATTTTCCGTTGCCAAGCAACGACTACGGTGTAAGGAAATATTGACTTTTTCTTTTAAAAATATTATCAAAAATGTCAATATTTCCCATCGATTTTCGGAAAATATTATTTAGTTTTACCATTGCTTTTTTATAGTGTAGGAATTTTTAAATTTAAAAAAAGCTTGCACCGTCCCGTCCTAAATTCAGAGTTTATTTCTTAGTAATCAAAAACAGCATTAAACAATATCAGTGATTTGGATAAAAATCACTCCCCAGAAAGAAAATCTGTCGACGTCAATGTATGTTATACTGTCAATAAAAAGGACCGATTTCAGACTAAATTTTATATCCGAACATGGGTAATTCATTACAAACATTTCTAGTTAATCGTCTATCGACGTTTACGAACATGGCTTTATCATTAAGACATTTACGTGAAAATTCCAATAAAACTTTTGGGTTCAGGGGACTTTACACCCACATAGTCATTAAAGGGGCATTAAAAGGTGTTTATTACTGATGCGAGTTTTAAAGATTTTTAAAATTTTTGATATGTTAAAGCGAAAAGTATACGAATCACATTAAAATACTTTAATTTGGTTCGACAAGAGTTATAAAAATTTGAATTTGTCAAATTGAAGTTATTTTAATCATTCTTATATCATTGTTGAATCATCAGAATGAAGGCTAAATTAAGACGCCAAATAAATTTTTTTTTCCAAAAGTTATGGTTTTCAAGATATTTTTTTTTTTTTATGATAAAACACCTGCACTGTATGAAAAATCCTTTAAGGCGCTCTGGGAGCGGTGCGAGTGTGAAAAAAGCGATTAACGTTGGTCTTGAAACGTTGAAGATTGCATTCATTGGGAAACACGACCTCAGGAAGATCATTCCACAAAGATGACGTTCTCCAGATGAAAGAATTCTTAAACAATTAAGTTCGAGGAGTACTAAGCTGAACAACATATGGATGAGCGGCAGTGGTTCGCCGTGTATTTCTGTTTTGCATTGCTCTAGGTGGAATCAAGTGGGCAATGTCAGTCGAACACCTGCCATGGAAATATCTGTAAAAGAGAGCCAAATCACCAACCTGTCTTCGATGCTCCAGGCTATCGAGGGTCTTGGTCAGCTCGGGGTCGCCGATCAGACGAACGGCTCTCCTTTGAATGGAATCCAGTAGCCGAAGGGTGTGCTTGGGTGCAGAGCTCCAGACATGAGAGCAATATTCTAATGATGGTCGAATCTGGGCTTTCTAGAGTGTCAAAAGTTGATGAGGTGTGTACAACCTTTTGGTGCGAAAAAGTACACCAAGTTTCTGTGCAGCTGCCTTGGCAATTGCGGCAACGTGATCATGCCAAGATATATTACCTCCCAGATTGACCCCCAGCAAATTAATAGACGGTGCCAGGGGAATTGCGTGTCCTGCCATGACTATATCCGGTTCTGCAATATTAACCTTTTTGGAGAAGACTGCTGCCTGGGTTTTCTTAGCATTAAATTCGACTTGGTTACTGTCACCCCAAGCCAAAATTTCTTCCAGGTCATTGTTGAGGCGCAATACTTCATGCTGCCTGCGAAGATGTGCGTCGGCAGCGGATGTTTGGGGAGTCAAGGTAAAAGATGAGACAAGTGTGCTGTCATCAGCAAAGCTATAAATTGGATTTTGGGTTTGATACTATATATTATATACATATATAGGTCTATAATGGATTTTTTTTTAAATAAATTTTTGTCAATATCTATTTAACTTATATCATTTAAATAAATGACAAACAGCAATATTTAATTTAACATCACTGAATTTCTTCATCCTTCTCCGAATTTTGCGATTATTTTTTGCACGGAGCAAACTGGCTTTATTATAACTGATTTTGTAAAAATTTTATAGCTTTCTGTATTATACAGGGTAATTCCTAAGTTGATACGTCCTTTTTAGCTGTGTATAGAAGGCATTAAAATAAACAACATTTTCAAATACCTTTTTCAAAAACCTTAAAAATAGCCGAGGTACAGAAGTAAAAAATCTAACTGTGGGACTGGTCATCAAAAAGTAGCCTGCAATACTTTATATTGTTTGTCTTATCTCTTATTAGTCATGCAATTTACGGTTCGGTGGTGATTTATTTGGCAATACGCTGCGGTGTGTTTTTCTGAAGCAATTTTAAATTGGTGACACGTGAAAATGGTAAAATTTGAAAACAATGAACTAGTAGATATGGTGCTAATTTAGAGTGACTTTCGTCAAAGTGCGGCTGCTGCTTCGAGATTATATGCAGAACGCTTTCCCTTGCGGGCTTATCCTACACCCAGAAGTTTTCTTAATGTTATTCAACGGGGAAGTTAGCAAGAACCGTGTTTGAACTATAGTGTAATAAATGAATGTAAGTATTTGAAAATATTGTTTATATTAATGCCTTCTATACATAGCTAAAAAAGAAGTATCAACTTAGGAATCACCCTGTATTAATCATAAAATACAGAATCACATTTTATTACCTGGTAACATAAAATTATAATAAATACAATTTAACAGAAAATTAATACACTGTATAGTCCGTACAATTACTGGCTGTAGATGCACATCAGAACTCAAATACATAATCATAACAGAAACAAAAAATAAGGTATGTCCTGTTATTAATTAAAGCCTTCGGTCGATTGACATAAAATTTGTTTTGACAACCTTTATCATTTCGAAGAACTTTAATGTTACGTATTAAAAGTGATTTGAAAGCGAAAAATAGTTAGTTGAAACATATTCTGAAAATAAGTCTCATTATTCAGCAAAAAAGAAATGCTCTATTGATAAACACCTTAAGTGGCACATGCATGTCTTAAACCTAACAAAAAATATAAGGAAATTAATATACAAATTTTACACCTTAAGAGAAATTTTTGGAAAAAAATTATTACTCTCCATATATAAAGCATTAGTAGAATCCCTAATTAATTATGGCATAATTGCGTGGGGTGGCCTGTACAAAAATTCGCTAAAATCATTAAATGTTGTTCAAAATTACATACTGAAAATAATTAATAAAAAAAACAAACGCTACGCAACCAACTTACTTTACAATGCAGAAATTTTAAATGTCCGATCCCTTTATATATTATCAGCCTCATTATTCATTCATAAAAAACCTGAACTAAAAAACCATATTAACCATTTATATAGTACGCGAAGCAACACTAACAAGCATCTAAGAATACCACATAGTAAGAGCGTTTTCACACGGCACCATATATCGCGCACGATAAATGGTCGCAATATTGATTTACATCAAATTATGTGTTCTCTAATATCGCTTGTGTGTGAAAATGGCTCATTAGAAAACACATAATTTGGTGTAAAAGCAATATTGCGACCATTTGTCGCGCGCGATATATGGTGCCGTGTGAAAACGCTCTAACACTACAATCAATTTACGTTTCTTCAATTACCTGGCTCCTAAGATATATAATATATTACCTATAGAAATTAAAAATATCAACAATATTAAAAAATTCAGGAAGCGTTGCAGAACATTTATATATACAGACAATCATAAATTCATTGCCTTATTCTAAAAACCGATTCTTTTTTTTCCGACGGATATCTGTTTAAAAGTTTTAGTCTAGAGATAAGTTTATAATGGTGTTTCTTTGTTTAATGCACATTAACTGTGCAAATATTTTAGGATATTTTTATTTGCTTTTGCACATTGTTGGTGCAACTATTTTAGATTAAGTTTATTTAGCTATTTATATAAATAATTACTAAAACAATCAAACAAAATGTTACTGATAATTTAGGGGCTTTTAACATGCCATTGCACATACAGGGATATAGTTCCCTAGGTGCAAACCCAAAACTCCCTATAGACAATTATTTACACTGTTAGATTTTATTTATATATACACGATTTGTTATAATTTATAACCAAGTATCTATTATATATATTTCTATTTCTATTACTCTTTGTGAAGCTTATTTAAATCTTGACAGAATTGAAAAAATATACGATTTATTCAACGACATGACTTGAAAATTACGTCAGAAGCAGTGACGTGCATCCAGCCAGTAAATGTATGGACTTTACAATAATTTCTTATAACTTCAAGACTCCGTTAAAAAAAAAGTATCAACTTAAGAATTACTCTGGATAATTAAAGTATTATTAAATACGTTTTGTAAAAATCCCCGAGATATTTTTAAAATGAAAGATCGACATTCAGGTAAAAATTTCGCCATAAAATAAAGTTTCTTTCTAATTTCAGAGCAGCTGAAAGTCTTGGTTTTCTCTTTCAATATAAAAAAAGGTTGTACTTAAAAAGAAACGCGTATAAATTTAAAGCCCAAAACGAAATCGATTTTTTTAAATAAGAAAAAGTAATGATCCGTGGTGATGTCTACAAAATAACAAAAGCTGAAGCTATAAGGTAAATAAGCTTTTTACCCTTAACAAAAATTGATGTTTACCAGTAGCGGCTTCTTAGGGGAGGCAATAGAGCCTAAACCTTCTTATTAGATAGTTATTTAGAACTGTCATTAAACACTTGAACCTTTCACATACAAACACGTGGTTCTCTTTTTCAATACGGGGTGTCCGGTAACTTATGGGCCGTAGAGTAATTGAAGATACTAGACATCAAACTAAGCTGATTAAGTCATATAAGTTTTTTCGGATTGTTACTTGTTCTAGAGATACAGGGTGTTGAAAGTAAAAGTTTATTCTCGAAAATAAGCCATAATTTTAAAACGGTTTAATAAATCGAATTGAAAGTTGGCAATATTATGTTTTTATGATCAAGAAATAAGAATTTGTAGAAATTTTTAAGTTTCAAACTAGAGGGCGCTAGTTGCATACACTGGGCTTTATGAATCAGTATTTTTTTCTTACCTGTGACATTAGGTGTTTTTCACATATAGTTTCTTAAAAAGGGCATTTTCAGAGTCAAAAAGGTGTACTTGATTGATCTTAATATCTTTTACGGTTTTCGAGATATTTCCCTTTAAACATCCCAAAGCATAAAAAAACATAGTACATAATTAAATTACCAAAAAAAAACAAAAGTGACAATCCGAAAAAACTTATTTGGCATAATCGGCTTAGTTTGAAGTCTAGTATCTCCAGTTACTTCACGGCTCATAAGTTTTCAGACACCCTGTATAAAAAATGGTTGTACTTGAGACGGAACTCGTATAAATTTAAAAACCAAAACGAAATCGATATTTTTAAATAAGAAAAAGTAATGAACATGCTGACTTTGAGCCCTGCCCGGGCCGGAATTTCACGACCCGAACTGGAACTTTGCAATGCGGCCCGGGCCGGCCTATCAACGAAAACAAACCCGGCAGACTCGACAAAAACAAAGTGCCATGGTGTTGCCAACAAGTGCTGCGACATGACGTTCATGGCATGCTCGGTTTTTTATTGTACGTAGAAAATCGTATTGAACTCATGAATTTATTATTCACCAGTAGTTGGTTAGTTCAAGGAGGGTTGGTCTGTTGTTAGTAAGTATACTGCAGCCAAATGGCTTATGGTATCCCTTTTGCTTAACATCAGGGTAATGTCAGCTAGACGGGATCTACAGTTTTTGACGTGGGATCCGAACCACGTAAATTCATCCGTCAGTCCACTAAAGGCAGGACTATCCGCCCTCAATGGGTGGCATTCGGGAATCAACCAGTGTCATACTGTATTCTTACCGTCTAAAATCTGGGTTAAAGTCTATACGAAGTCAGTTGAGACAACGTAAATATCGGGGTCCGATCAATTTACTGTATTACACATTGACAAAAAATAACAAAATATCTATTGATCGCTCCCTATACAGATATCCGAGAAATCAGCGTCGAGTCATGTTTCATAAACGAGATGCCGCCTATAAGCCAGCATTTAGTAGAGGTGAGATTACCGGTGACTTTCAAGTAACCGGTATACCGGTGACAGCGACTTTAAGGTCACCGGTTTTTTTAACTTCAGACCCGGTGACTTTCATAAAAATCTCTACCTTTAGATGAAAATATTTTTAAGAGGAAAAACTACAGAGATAATAATAATAATAATAATAATAATAATAATTATTATTATTATTAATATTATTATTGTTATTATTATTATTATTATTATTATTATTATTATTATTATTATTATTTTTTTGTAAATAATTTACAAATGGCGAAGTTGAAGCAAGCTTCCTCACTTGATTACTAGGTATTTGGATTTTAAAATATTTTAGAGCTTGTTCTTACTGTTTGATGATTCAATCACTGCGTGTAACCCTTTCAAAATCATTTAAAATTTATATAAAAAATATATTTGCATACCTTAATATTATCTAAAAAATCTTTTAAAAAAATAGTTTTTAACAAATCAACTTTTCACACGAGCTCTCATAAAAACTAAACATTAAATATCACTAATCTATAAACACAACTTTCAAAAATAAAAATATACGGTGACAGTGAAATAAAAACGTAACCAAAATCCTATAATCCTCTCAAACCGCGTCAATCTGTGGCATCACCCTGCAAGTTATGCAAATTCTACCTTCTCGAGCTTGACCAAGTACAAGCAGAAATAAATTATATTATTTTAATATTGTTTCCGCTGTGTTCAGCAACCAGTCATACAGGTCGCTGCACAGCCCGGCGCCTCGATGAGAATCGAAAATCCAATCGCGCTGTTATCTGTACTCGCAGGTCACTGTTTAGGTCGCTGGTCGCTGTTTAGCTCGCTGGTCGCTGTTTAATATTCGCATTTCGAGCAGTTACCAGTGACTTGATCTGATCGGTCACCGGGTAAGCCCGATACTTGGAGCGGCGACCTGGGTGTGGTACGGTAGGTCGCGGTCGCGGTGACCTGGGCAATTTGGTCACCGCTAATACCGGTGACCAGATAGGTCGCCGGTATAAGTCACCGGTACAAAAATATCGCTCATCTCTAGCATTTAGATTTTAGGCTGGCTCAACGGACTTCGTATAGACTTTACCTTTATATACCTATTCTTTGTGTCTGTTTGTAGGTTGGATATAATGGTGTTTCTTGAATGATAGAAGAGTTTTGGACTTGCATTGTCTATTTTTGCTTCACATTACAACGTTTCAACTGGTAAGTATCTCCCGTCGCGTCGTCTTGAAAACTGTATTCACCTGAAGACGACTGGAGATATTTACCAGTTGAAACGTCATGATGTAAGTATTCACCTGAAAACGACTTAAGATACTTTTACCAGTTAAAACGTTGTGATGTAAAATAAATAAAGACAATGCAAGTCCAAGACTCTTCTATTACACTTTTTTTATTAAGCGTATACCAGTCCCGAGGATCGAACAAGGGTCATCTGCAGCCGAATGCGACAGCTGTACCACTGGGCGGCCATACCGTGGTATTTACCAGTGAATAATGGAGATTATATACCTACCTGTGTATAATGAATATTATTAATATTAAGGAAACACATGTTTAATAATCATGTTATACAGTAGCTGTGGACAAAATAGTAGTTGGTACAACAAGAGTGGTTATGATGTCCATATCGCACGAGGAAGTAAATTGAGCACGATGCCGTAGGCGAAGTGCTCAAACTTCCGAGGGCAATATGGACAATCCACTCGAGTTGAACAGTATATTTTTTCTACGACCTTATGCTAAAAAATGTAAAAAAAAGTTTGTAGGTTGCCGGGGCTCGAACTCACGACCATTGGTTGTATAGTCTAACGCTCTAACGTCTTGGACTATCGAAGCGTTTAGTTAATTATCGGAAAACCAACTGATAAATGTGCTACATGAAATTAATTTTCTATGCACATTCAGCAAGTTGCATTATTGATAAATCTATTATAAATGCGTCTAAATTTTATTATATTGAACAAATTAATAACAAATTATACCATATGCATTTAAATTATATAATTTAATGTCTTGAAAAAGTAGGCGGAGCCTCAGTAAAAATAATATAGTGTGATTGGTCAGTACTTTTAAACATGAACAATTTGGCTCCTTGACTACTGTGATTGGTCAGTTTCATTACCTATCTAGGATGGATATGATATATTCCCGCACAGTTAATTGTAATAACCTACTTTTCTTATCACTTTAGTGTAAAGGAAACAGCAAATTTCCATGTGGGAGTAGAAAAATTAATTTTTACAAATAATTTGTCCATGTTACTTTTATTTTGTCTGCCTTCCTTAACTAATTTATGCTTCATGGGCATATTACGACTAATAATTCGGTATTTGAAGCATTTTTCAAAAAATTTAAAATCTTCCAGAGATATGTGTGTATCGTATCTTTTTCTCATTTAATGTGTTTTCCAATATATCATCACGTTATCGCGCCGAATTCAAAATTCTTCAAAAAATTAAGTCCGAATAACCTTTTTTTTATACGGCCGCCCACACGTCCACTTTTTGAGAATACATCATGTATTTTCTATAAAGAAATATAGAGCCTTTACCTCTGGGTTGCCTTTCAAGAATTATAATTTAAGATTTGGGATTGATTCCGCGGAATACTTTTATGATGTTTTTTTTTTGATGCTACGTTGTATAATAAAGAATAATTTTCAAAATTAATTTTAATTTATAAATAAATTATTGTTTCGATCTTAGCTTTTTCGATATCATTAGACACGAGTCGCCACTGATGCTTAATTCTAAGCAGCAATGCTTGACTTGGCCTTTAGTTGAGTAGGATTCGATTTATGGATTTACCCTTTGTACAAGATGTGGCCTTTTACCAAATGGCTCACTTGAGTGGAGCATTGAAGGTTTTTCTGGTTAAAAAAAAAATAAAAATAATTTTTTTTTATTGTCGATTAACTTCAAAGTCAAGTCACATAGGAAACCGATTTAATTTTTCGTATTTTATTTATTTTTCACTGTTGCATTTGTTTTTTAATTTTTAACCATATAAATAGTTCCACGGACGCTAAACTCTCTACTTTATTGTTAAGTTTTTATATAAGTTTTTAATATTAAATATTATATTATTATAAAGTAGTGTGTCCGTAATAAATAAATGAAAAAGTTAGCGGCAAGCGGACAAAGTGGTGCATCTATCTTTTGCACTAGAGTACACAAGAGCGCCAAAATAATGTCAGCTAACAAAATAAATAGGTGATAAAAACCCAGTATCGCCATCCGCAGGAATCAACTCCAATGCAGAAGACAAAGCTACCGGACGTGAAATCACAGAACTATAGTCTATTTCAGAAAAGTGTAGAGTAATAAAATGGGAAATTCCAACCAGTTCGGCTTAGTTTCGGTGTTGGCCATAGGCGTAGGTAAATTTTGTGCATTAAATTATTTATGATAACTAACCAAAAGAAAAAGAAGATAATTTGATAAAGAAGGAACTATTAGCTATGGCAAAACATTGTTTTATGAAATATGCCGTGGAAGATATAGCTGAAAAATATGTGCTGCGCACACCGCCATTGCGAACTAAATCCTATATAGAACTTATATGGGCACAAGTGAAAGGATTTGTAGCAAGACACAACACGACATTCAAAATGAAAGACGTTAAGCCACTGTTTGATCAAGCCATTAAAGCAGAGGATAAAATGTGGGTTCTTGACCACCTGATCGATCAGACCGTCAACCCGTTAATTATAACGTCAAGAGAAGATGACAGTTCCTCAGATGAAGAAGAATATTATGATTATTATAAAGTATTTTTTGTATTATGTATTTTTTTAATGTTAAATAAAAAAAAGTGTACCTAATACTATGTACATAATGCATGCCTTTGTCACACCATTTTCAGTGTTTGTGAATGGATAACAATAGACAAAATCTATAAATTGACCGAAACCCGGGTAATATTGTCTGCACTTGATGAAAATAAAAAAATTTGCAATGAAATCAATGCCAAATTATGAAAGTGGCTTAAATGTTAGTTGGGTCACTCTGTAGTCCCGTTGCATACCTAATGAGCTTTTATTGCTCTATACCTTTCTGAAATAGACTATAAAAACAACCAAGACACAGTAGGCAAATATAGTATAAGAAACAATATTTTGCGGTTCACTATAACAGTCTGCAAATCGCAGTTTCAGAAATATCCGCAAAAGTAAACTTTTTAAAAATTTCATCGCTTATATTTCTAAAAAACGGGTTGACCTTAAAGCCAAATTATATATTTTTGAAATAAGAAAAGAAATCTTACCTTTCATACAAATAAAAAATATATAGGGTGTTCGTTAAAAAAAGCCCAACTTTACGTCGAAATTCCTTTGTTCTAAGCCAAGTCGTTTTTTAAATGGCATTTTTAGATTCTACAGTCCAATATAAACGTATATTGGTTTAAATAAATATATAGGTAAACTCAAAAAATAGGCTCCTGTTCAGTCCAGGTTGGATGACCCTGTACAACAATAGATTCATCATATACTGTAGGTATATAACATTATTAATTTTTTTCAAAATAATAATTGAACATTATCCTCGTCTCTGGTTTTGCAATTTAAATTCTACAACTCGTACGTGCATTATAATGAAATGCAATGCATATTCTGCCACAGCTAATTGATCTTCCAATCTGAGCTGTGTTATGCAAATAACAGCGACATCGAGCTGTTGTATTTATGCCTGCTAATATTTTATTAATGAAAAATTTCCAAGCTTTTGTGGTTTTTAACAATAGGGAGGTCTATCACAAAAAATTATATGGTCATCGTAAACATATATACATATACCGGGTGACAAAAAAAGTGCTTACACCCCAATTGTTTCCCTATTTTTAGCAGTAAAGATTTAAAAATATAAGACATTAATAAGTGTGTAAATTTCAATTTTTCCACTAATTCATACTGTGATATAAGTATAGCTAAGAAAATTGTAATATAATATTAAGTGTATACAAATAGATATGTTTCCTAATTAACATTAGGAAATGACGAAATAATAAGTTGACCGAATTAGTTCAATTATTTGTAATGTGTATGCTTTGTATGCAATTCAATATAAGTGTTGATATAGCACAATCAAGGGGATTGCTGCAACGCTTATATTGATAGAGGATTCAATAGATTTAGTTTGAACATTAAACTAGTAACTTGTTTTATTGACGTCACCCAATAGAATGCATTAGAGCAAGGAAGAACATCTTTATATTTATTACATGGCGACCCTGCCTAAAAAAAAAAGAACAAATAATGGAAATTTAGGCAATGTTGGTATGGAATAATGGATGGCAATATATTAAATTAAAGGAAAATGGGTAAAACTCAAAGCAAGGAGGAAATAATTATTGCCCAAGCAGGAAACAGTGGGGGACAAACCACTTCTGCACATTTTGGTTCCATCCAGGACATTTTAACTATGGTATTGATTATCCTAGCCATTACAGTACTTTTATGGATTGGCTATAGGAGATGCAAAAAAGCGTTAGAGAGAAAAATTAGAAGGACAGTAATAGCAACCCAGAGCCAACCAGAGTTGTAAAAATAAATTGGATATGGGTATATGGTAGAAATAAATATGGATATGGGTATATGGTTAATGTATGTACAAATATGGTAAAAATAAATATGGATATGGTTATATGGTTAATGTATGTATAAAAAGGGGTTATAATTATATGGTTAAATGGTATATGGTTACATGGTTATATGGATAAGCTGGATATAAAAATTATAAGTAAGGAAAAAATATTATGGAATGTCGAAAGAAGTTGATGAATTTAAATATTTACTGGAAGAATTAAGAATATTCTCTAGAAACATTGGCAAGGACAATCAAGATCGAAGAAATAGTTCAAAGGTACTAGAATATTATTGTAGGAAATTGGACAATTTAAAATTACAATTTAATGAAATTAGGGATACATTTAAAAGTAAATCGTAAGTAGAGGGAGATGATTCCTTCTACGCCAATTTCCTGCGGTCCCTTCTGCGCATGCCCAGGCAGTGCGCAGGCGTGTGTCATATGTCATACGTCATCTGTCATGTCACACTCTTGGGCGTGAGCTATTTGGGCATTAACTACTTGGGCGCTAGCTACTTTGGCATTAGCTACTTGGGCGTTAGCTACTTGGGCAATAGTATTTATTATATGCCACGTGTTCAGGAGGACGTCATATTATGTTTAGGAAAAGATGGCGGCTGTCACCTGTCAATTAAGATATGTCAAGGTCACCTGTGACTTGTCAAATGTCAAAATTAAAATCTAACACGTGGGTCGGGTTCAGGGTGACGTAATAAGTCGTTTAGAGAAAACCCAAAGTCGATCGGTCAACTGGTTCGGAAGATATAGTTTTTTGCGATTAGTGTCCTTATACCTATCAGTGGAGTGCTGAAATTCTGGTTGCAGGCAGAGGAATATAGAACCTATCGAGCAGTAAAACAGTTTTTCAAATATCTCAAGTACTAACGGCGTCAGATGTATTAAACCATTAAGGCCTTAACACAGCACAGTCGTGCAAAGCACTGATAATGTTTATTTCTTAGTAGGAATATACCTCGTATATTAATTATATTTACATACCTCGTATAATACGGTATTGGTAATGCGCTCTTAAGATTGCGTCATCTTTATTTCCTAGTAGCATAATATTCATCTTGTGCCAGGAATCAATTAACTATTATTTAGCGAAATAAAACACTCAAGTAATAAAATAATTATTTATTTAGCCATATTACATACAGAGTTTTAGTAATTCTATATAAATTAATTGCTAGTAATAAGAAACAGGTTACAGCTATGAATACAATTAAACTATAATTGCTGGTTGAGACATCTAAATCGTCGGTTGATGTAGAGTTGTCACATTGGGAGAGAGTGGCGTTCTTGTATACGCTGATTAAAGTCTTCCAATCTGTTTCGCCAATAGTGTTATCTCGGAACAAGAGCTTAACCTTATAGCGAAGCAGTTCGTTAGCTGCTGATGGGACTGATATGTAAGAGGCAGGAGTAATTTTCTTATCAATCATCTCAAAAGGCATCTTTAACCATGTATTATTAGATGGAAAGTCATTGGTTTCAATCATTACTGACACGTTCCGAACGTTAAAAGGAGTGTATACGTAAAACACATTTTGCACCAGCGCCACCAGGAGTACATATGATGAACTTAACGCAGCCATGGTTGGAATATAAATGTAGGCAGAGGTATATAGGATCTATCAAACAGTAAAGGAATTTTTCAAATATCTCAACTAATAACAGAGCTAGATGCATTAAACCATTAGGGCCTTAATACGATAAAGTCGTGCAAAGAACTGACACTCTTTATTCCTTAGCGGATCAGCAAAATGAACCGTGGAACCACTAAATGAACCACTTAATGAATCGCGGAACCACTAAATGAACCACTTAATGAACCGTAGAACCACTAAATGAACCACTTAATGAATCGCGGAACCACTAAATGAACCACGTAATGAACCGTAGAACCACTAAATGAACCACTTAATGAATCGCGGAACCACTAAATGAACCACTTAATGAACCGTAGAACCACTAAATGAACCACTTAATGAATCGCGGAACCACTAAATGAACCACTTAATGAACCGTAGAACCACTAAATGAACCACTAAATGAACCACTTAATGAACCGTAGAACCACTAAATGAACCGTGGAACCACTAAATGAACCGCTAAATGAACTGTGGAACCACTAAATAAACCACTAAATGAACAGTGGAACAGCTAAATGAACAGCTAAATGAACAGTGGAACAGCTAAATCAACAGCTAAATGAACAGTGGAACAGCTAAATGAACGGCTAAATGAACAGTGGAACAGCTAAATGAACAGCAAAATGAACCGTAGAACCACTAAATGAACCACTAAATGAACCGTGGAACCACTAAATGAACTGTGGAACCACTAAATGAACAGTGGAACAGCTAAATGAACGGCTAAATGAACAGTGGAACAGCTAAATCAACAGCTAAATGAACAGTAGAACAGCTAAATCAACAGCTAAATGAACAGTAGAACAGCTAAATGAACAGCAAAATGAACAGTGGAACAGCTAAATCAACAGCTAAATGAACAGTGGATCAGCTAAATGAACAGCAGATTAACGGATCAACAGCACATTAGAGTGAATTTTTCCCTATATCTCGTAATTATTTCTAAATATATTTAATACATGATAATTATATAACAGGCAAGGCAATGACGACTTGTAATTAATATTGAATATGCTAACGGATACAGTAACTGGGTTTTATTAAAGATCAAGGCATACATGAAAATACTATAATTATTATATCTCCGAGAATACAGGAACTAATTAATATTCAATAGAATGTCCTGCGTGTATTCCTAATATGTTGTTAAGATTGCATCATCTTTTTACGGAAAGGAAGGAGAGGGAAAGAGGAAAGTAAATGATAGACGTCAATTTTAGTAGAAACATTACAGTTTATTGTACCATTTTTTTAATAAAAAAAACATTTTCTCTTGCACACAGTAAATTACGATCTCTATTACAATGTAAATTATGATTTTTAGAGGTAACATTGTTTGATGTCTTAAGACTAGCTAAATCATCACAGCCCAATTCTAATAAGTCAACGATTTTATTACATATTAGTTTACTCAACCATCTCTTTTTCTCATAACCCTTAACAAAAATTTTATCATGGGGTTTAATTATTTTTCTTATAAACAGAGCAGTACGTTCTAATGGTATATAATTGGATGGTATAGAGGCTGAGTCTTCATCACCCCAAGACGAGAACTCATCATCCTATAAAAGTCCATGGATATTCTATGTCGTCCATTTAATGCGTTTACAAAAAAATCGCTTAAACAACCCAGATCGATTGGTAGCTGAACATATTTATGATACATTTTATCAGTGATTATATTTATTATAGCTATCTCTCTACATAAAAAGTCACTGTTTTTATATTGAAATCCTTGGACGTCTATTATAAACATATTTTTATTGTTATTTATACTTTTTTTAAATATTTTTTACAGTAGTTATAGTATATACAGATACTGTTACATTAGTTTCAAATTTTATACGAATGACAACAGCACCACTTTTTCAAATGTCTTGTGTCTTTGTGGCGAACAATCAATAACTGCAAGATGTGCTACTCGATAGGTACTTAATAAAAATACATGTGGGATGGTTTTTTATACAAAGTTGTTTAAACAGAGTAAGCAGTTGTTAAATAGAGCGATTTTAACTACATACGGTATAAGGCATTTGAGTTTCACATTAATAATAACAATTAATTCATTAAGCCACTAAAGTTTGGTAATAATCTGCGTGCTTGTTTGAGTCGCGCGCGCCCCAAACAACCCCTGAAAAACCGAAGTAAATCCCACGAATAAACCTGAAGATAGCAGATTATTACCAAACTTTAGTGGCTTAATGAATTAATTGTTATTATTAATGTGAAACTCAAATGCCTTATACCGTATGTAGTTAAAATCGCTCTATTTAACAACTGCTTACTCTGTTTAAACAACTTTGTATAAAAAACCATCCCACATGTATTTTTATTAAGTACCTATCGAGTAGCACATCTTGCAGTTATTGATTGTTCGCCACAAAGACACAAGACATTTGAAAAAGTGGTGCTGTTGTCATTCGTATAAAATTTGAAACTAATGTAACAGTATCTGTATATACTATAACTACTGTAAAAAATATTTAAAAAAAGTATAAATAACAATAAAAATATGTTTATAATAGACGTCCAAGGATTTCAATATAAAAACAGTGACTTTTTATGTAGAGAGATAGCTATAATAAATATAATCACTGATAAAATGTATCATAAATATGTTCAGCTACCAATCGATCTGGGTTGTTTAAGCGATTTTTTTGTAAACGCATTAAATGGACGACATAGAATATCCATGGACTTTTATAGGATGATGAGTTCTCGTCTTGAGGTGATGAAGACTCAGCCTCTATACCATCCAATTATATACCATTAGAACGTACTGCTCTGTTTATAAGAAAAATAATTAAACCCCATGATAAAATTTTTGTTAAGGGTTATGAGAAAAAGAGATGGTTGAGTAAACTAATATGTAATAAAATCGTTGACTTATTAGAATTGGGCTGTGATGATTTAGCTAGTCTTAAGACATCAAACAATGTTACCTCTAAAAATCATAATTTACATTGTAATAGAGATCGTAATTTACTGTGTGCAAGAGAAAATGTTTTTTTTATTAAAAAAATGGTACAATAAACTGTAATGTTTCTACTAAAATTGACGTCTATCATTTACTTTCCTCTTTCCCTCTCCTTCCTTTCCGTAAAAAGATGATGCAATCTTAACAACATATTAGGAATACACGCAGGACATTCTATTGAATATTAATTAGTTCCTGTATTCTCGGAGATATAATAATTATAGTATTTTCATGTATGCCTTGATCTTTAATAAAACCCAGTTACTGTATCCGTTAGCATATTCAATATTAATTACAAGTCGTCATTGCCTTGCCTGTTATATAATTATCATGTATTAAATATATTTAGAAATAATTACGAGATATAGGGAAAAATTCACTCTAATGTGCTGTTGATCCGTTAATCTGCTGTTCATTTAGCTGATCCACTGTTCATTTAGCTGTTGATTTAGCTGTTCCACTGTTCATTTTGCTGTTCATTTAGCTGTTCTACTGTTCATTTAGCTGTTGATTTAGCTGTTCCACTGTTCATTTAGCCGTTCATTTAGCTGTTCCACTGTTCATTTAGTGGTTCCACAGTTCATTTAGTGGTTCCACGGTTCATTTAGTGGTTCATTTAGTGGTTCTACGGTTCATTTTGCTGTTCATTTAGCTGTTCCACTGTTCATTTAGCCGTTCATTTAGCTGTTCCACTGTTCATTTAGCTGTTGATTTAGCTGTTCCACTGTTCATTTAGCTGTTCATTTAGCTGTTCCACTGTTCATTTAGTGGTTTATTTAGTGGTTCCACAGTTCATTTAGCGGTTCATTTAGTGGTTCCACGGTTCATTTAGTGGTTCTACGGTTCATTAAGTGGTTCATTTAGTGGTTCATTTAGTGGTTCTACGGTTCATTAAGTGGTTCATTTAGTGGTTCCGCGATTCATTAAGTGGTTCATTTAGTGGTTCTACGGTTCATTAAGTGGTTCATTTAGTGGTTCCGCGATTCATTAAGTGGTTCATTTAGTGGTTCTACGGTTCATTACGTGGTTCATTTAGTGGTTCCGCGATTCATTAAGTGGTTCATTTAGTGGTTCTACGGTTCATTAAGTGGTTCATTTAGTGGTTCCGCGATTCATTAAGTGGTTCATTTAGTGGTTCCACGGTTCATTTTGCTGATCCGCTAAGGAATAAAGAGTGTCAGTTCTTTGCACGACTTTATCGTATTAAGGCCCTAATGGTTTAATGCATCTAGCTCTGTTATTAGTTGAGATATTTGAAAAATTCCTTTACTGTTTGATAGATCCTATATACCTCTGCCTACATTTATATTCCAACCATGGCTGCGTTAAGTTCATCATATGTACTCCTGGTGGCGCTGGTGCAAAATGTGTTTTACGTATACACTCCTTTTAACGTTCGGAACGTGTCAGTAATGATTGAAACCAATGACTTTCCATCTAATAATACATGGTTAAAGATGCCTTTTGAGATGATTGATAAGAAAATTACTCCTGCCTCTTACATATCAGTCCCATCAGCAGCTAACGAACTGCTTCGCTATAAGGTTAAGCTCTTGTTCCGAGATAACACTATTGGCGAAACAGATTGGAAGACTTTAATCAGCGTATACAAGAACGCCACTCTCTCCCAATGTGACAACTCTACATCAACCGACGATTTAGATGTCTCAACCAGCAATTATAGTTTAATTGTATTCATAGCTGTAACCTGTTTCTTATTACTAGCAATTAATTTATATAGAATTACTAAAACTCTGTATGTAATATGGCTAAATAAATAATTATTTTATTACTTGAGTGTTTTATTTCGCTAAATAATAGTTAATTGATTCCTGGCACAAGATGAATATTATGCTACTAGGAAATAAAGATGACGCAATCTTAAGAGCGCATTACCAATACCGTATTATACGAGGTATGTAAATATAATTAATATACGAGGTATATTCCTACTAAGAAATAAACATTATCAGTGCTTTGCACGACTGTGCTGTGTTAAGGCCTTAATGGTTTAATACATCTGACGCCGTTAGTACTTGAGATATTTGAAAAACTGTTTTACTGCTCGATAGGTTCTATATTCCTCTGCCTGCAACCAGAATTTCAGCACTCCACTGATAGGTATAAGGACACTAATCGCAAAAAACTATATCTTCCGAACCAGTTGACCGATCGACTTTGGGTTTTCTCTAAACGACTTATTACGTCACCCTGAACCCGACCCACGTGTTAGATTTTAATTTTGACATTTGACAAGTCACAGGTGACCTTGACATATCTTAATTGACAGGTGACAGCCGCCATCTTTTCCTAAACATAATATGACGTCCTCCTGAACACGTGGCATATAATAAATACTATTGCCCAAGTAGCTAACGCCCAAGTAGCTAATGCCAAAGTAGCTAGCGCCCAAGTAGTTAATGCCCAAATAGCTCACGCCCAAGAGTGTGACATGACAGATGACGTATGACATATGACACACGCCTGCGCACTGCCTGGGCATGCGCAGAAGGGACCGCAGGAAATTGGCGTAGAAGGAATCATCTCCCTCTACTATCGTATGTAGGAGATTTATTAGAAAAAGCTAAATTATATGTAACCGATATAAATAGATATTTGGAATATTTAGATAAAACTTTGCAAGAAAGGCTTACAGAAACCCAATTGCTGAAATTACCATCTGTGGAAAACCTTGATTCTAATTCTTCAGATAGTGAAACGGAAGTAAAAATGTCTGAAAAATTCGAATTAAAAACCGCAGCGGGTTTAATTCCAGCAATGGATGGCTCTGAGGCTTCCACGAAAAAACTTATTGATGCTATAGAGTTGTATGATTCTTTATTAGATAATGATGGCAAAAAACTTTTAACTATCTATGTTCTAAAAACTAGACTGACGGAAAGCGCAAAAATTAGGCTTAAACAAGCTTATGCAACAAATGCACTTTTAGTTGCCGATTTAAAATCTTATTTTATTTCGAAAAAAACAGTTTCAGCGCTCTCATTAAAATTAAATAACGCAAAACAAAATTCGAAATCAATCGATGACTTTGGAAGGTCGTTAGAAAAATTACTAGTTGATCTTACTTTGACGCAAGCGGACGGAAATGAGCAAAACGTGACGATTTTGAGACCAATAAATGAAAAAATCGCGGTGAATTCATTTGCAAACGGGCTTAATAATCATGACTTAAGAACGATTATAAAAGCACGGAACTACTTAAGTCTTAATGAAGCGATTAGGGGTGCTAAGGACGAAGAGTTATCACAAAACAATTCGACACCAATTTTTTCTATGCGTTCAAACGGCCATAACGCGAATAATAGAGGCTCAAACCATAGACGAAATTTTAATAATAATTTTACAAGGGGCTCTTTTAGAAATTCAATTCGAGGAAACAGTAATAATAGACAGTATAATTTTAGCAACAATATATCGCAACCTACTTATAGGCAAACTCCACGTTTTTCAAACCCACACTTATTTAATAACAGGGGGAGCAATAATCGTTATGCGCAAAGAGGATATTTCATGCAAAACACAAATCAAAGAAATATAAGTACGGATAATGCAAGTACTTCTACTCAATCACAACCGAATAGAACGTTTTTTCGAGGCTTCTAATGCACATTTTTTATTAAATTCAAATGGCTTAAATTTTATTACTGTAAGATATGGGGAAAAATATATTAATCTTTTATTAGATACAGGGGCATCTGTTAGTGTAATTTTTAAAAAATATGTAAGTAAGTTTGAAAAAATTAATTTTTCGGAAAATATAAAAATTAATGGAATATCTGGGTCAATAGTTTCACAAGGTTCAGTAAACTTAAAATTAAATGTAAACAATGTAAATATAACTCATAAATTTTTGCTGATTGACAGCTTTGAGGATAGTTGTCACGGTGTAATAGGATCGGATTTTTTCTATAAATATTTAGCAACAATAGACTTTGAAAAGTTTTGTTTTTCATTTTATTTTAACAATGAAAGAATATTAACACCTTTGCATGCTAAACGAGAATTATTTACGTTAATTCCTAAACGCAGCGAAATAATTAAATATTTTCATGTAGAAACAGATAAAGAATGTGTCATTTTTGCTGACGAAGTAGGTGAAGGTATTTTCACAGCCGGAGCAGTAGTCCGACCTACCTCAAATATGATACCTATAAAATTTCTTAATGTACGTGATCAGGATGTTAAATTAAAAAATTTTCAGCCAAAAATTGATTTACTTGAAAATTATGAATTTTGTCATTTCGGCTCTACTAACAATAATTCAGTTAATAGAGTTGAAAGGTTAATAAACTTATTAGAATTTAAACATATGAACGATAAAGAAATGTTTTCTATACAGAAAATATGTGCCAAGTATTCTGATATTGTTTTCTTAGAAAACGACCCTTTAACAACAACCAATGTTTATAAACAAAAAATTCACTTAAAACCCGACGCATCACCTGTTTACGTTAAACAATATCGATTACCTCATTCTCAAAAGGAAGAAATAAATAAACAAATTGATAAAATGCTACAAGAAGGAATAATTGAGGAGGCCAGATCTGAATGGTCTTCGCCACTTTTAATTGTTCCAAAGAGAGTTGATAATAATGGTAATAAAAAATTTAGGATAGTACTAGATTACAGACTTTTGAATTCTAGGATTATTTCAGACGATCGATGGCCTTTACCGAGTATCAATGAAATTTTAGATTCGTTAGGCGGCGCGACTCTTTTTTCACATTTAGATTTATCGCAGGGTTACTATCAAATAGAACTGGAAAAGTCTAGCAGACCTATTACGGCCTTTACGGTAGGTAGTAAAGGGCAATTTCAGATGACTCGGATGCCGATGGGCTTAAAACTATCGCCAAATTCGTTTTGCCGAGCAATGACAGTTGCAATGTCAGGTCTTAATTATGAAAATTGCTTTGTTTATTTAGATGATCTTATTGTGTTTGGTAATAATTTAATTTATCATAATAAGAATCTGGTCAAAGTTTTTCAAAGATTAAGGGAAGTAAATTTAAAATTGAACCCTAACAAATGCGAATTTTTAAAAAGGGAACTTTTATATTTAGGACATGTTGTATCAAGCGAGGGGGTGTTACCAGATCCTGAGAAAATTAGGGCGGTTCAGGATTATCCTGCACCAAAGGATGCTAATGAAGTAAAAAGGTTCGTTGCATTCGCAAATTACTATAGAAAATATATTAAGAATTTTGCGGAAATTGCGGCGCCACTAAATTACTTATCAAGGAAAAATGTTCAATTTCATTGGACTTCCGAATGTCAAAAAGCTTTTGAATCGTTAAAAACAGCTCTCGTTAGCCATCCCGTCTTGCAATATCCCGATTTTTCACCTGAAAATACTTTTATTTTAAAGACTGATGCAGCACGTGATAGTGTAGGTGCTGTGTTGTCAAATTTTGATGATAGGCCAATAGCTTATGCCAGTAGAGCATTAAATAGAGCGGAAAGACGATATTCTACCATTGAAAAGGAACTTTTAGCTATTGTCTTTGGTATTAAACATTTTTCTTGTTATTTATATGGTAAAAAGTTTATTATTTATACTGATCATAAACCTTTAGTTTATTTGTTTGGTATGACAAATCCTTCAAGTAGGTTAACAAAGTTTAGACTACTTATAGAAGAATACGATTTTGACATAAGGTATATAAAAGGTAAGGATAATGTAACTGCTGACGCCTTATCACGAATACCAATTTCTTCCGATGAATTAAAAAATATGTCTAAAACGGTTGAAGAAACATTGTTTGCTATAACTAGACAACAGAGTAAAGTCCTTAGAGAGCAAGAAAAAAATAAGGTAAGCTTTAATGACTCACTGAGCGACAGGATTGATCACCCTGGCGTTGTTGAATTATTAAAAAGACCAAAAAATTCTTATGAACTTAGTTCACTCTCTAGAAAAGATTTTGAAAAGTTAATTAAAGAAAACAAATTTAATTTTCATTTAGGTGATTTTCTTTACGTCGAAAATCAAAAAATAATTTACATGAAACAAGATACTCGATCGGCGTTCGTACTAGGTACTTCGTCGAGGGACTTGGATTCAATATGTATAAAATATAATATTCCGGAATTAATTATTTTAAAAAATAAACAGAACGCGCGTTTGATAACTAGTATAATGAATAATGAAATAAAAGACATGTCAAATAAATATTTTAAAATTTCGATTATTAAAGACGTAGAAAAGGTAACTGATTTAGAACGTCAAAGAATTATTCTTAATGATTTTCACATCCTGCCCACCGGAGGTCATGCAGGAATAAACCGGATGTACAAGAATATTAATAAATATTACTTTTGGTCAAACTTACATTTGGATGTTGAGGAGATTGTCAAGCGTTGTGATGCCTGTCAAAGGTATAAGCATTCTAGGCCTAATGTACAACCTATGTCCATCACTACGACTGCATCTTCAGCATTCCAAAATGTTTATTTAGATTTAGTAGGACCTTTAGAACAAGATAAAGAAGGAAACCGCTACATACTTACTTTACAGTGTGAGCTTTCAAAATTTGTTGAATGTTATCCCTTGCCAAATAAAGAATCAACAACCATAGCAACAAGTTTTGTAAATAATTTTATTTTGCGATATGGTATACCAAAGTGTATAATTTCAGATAGAGGTTCTGAATTTCTGTGTTCTACTTTAAAAGATACATGCAAAATTTTAAAAATTAAACAGTTATTTTCTACAGCATATCATCATGAAACCTTAGGTTCTCTTGAAAACACACACAAACATTTAAATGCTTATTTACGGATACAGACAACCAAAAATCCAGAAACTTGGAGCACTTGGCTTCAATTTTGGAGTTTTTCTTACAATAACAGTGTTCATACTGAAACATGTTATACTCCGTATGAACTTGTAATTTACCCTCTAACATTGTCAATAAGGTAGATCCACTCTATAATTTTGATAATTATCCAACTGAACTAAAATATCGATTGCAAAATGCATGGGCTGATGCAAGAGAAAATTTAGTAAAGTCAAAAGAGAAAAGGAAAACCTATTTTGACCAAAAAACAAAATTAATTATTTACAAACCTGGTGACAAGATTTTGGTAAAAAATGATGCTGGAAACAAAAAAGATGCTATTTATAACGGTCCTTATCTGGTAGTTGAGGATAAGGCTCCAAATGTTTTAATTAAAATAGGAAATAGGTTAGTTGAGATACATAAAAATAGGACAAAAATGTATTTTGATACATAGTACATCAAACATTTTTTTTCTCTATTTTTTTTAAATTTTCGTAGGAGGTGTGATATAAGTATAGCTAAGAAAATTGTAATATAATATTAAGTGTATACAAATAGATATGTTTCCTAATTAACATTAGGAAATGACGAAATAATAAGTTGACCGAATTAGTTCAATTATTTGTAATGTGTATGCTTTGTATGCAATTCAATATAAGTGTTGATATAGCACAATCAAGGGGATTGCTGCAACGCTTATATTGATAGAGGATTCAATAGATTTAGTTTGAACATTAAACTAGTAACTTGTTTTATTGACGTCACCCAATAGAATGCATTAGAGCAAGGAAGAACATCTTTATATTTATTACAATACCATCGAAACCACTTCCGGTTTAACCGGAAGTGAAGTCAACTTTTACATTTTATAAGGAAACCCCCTCATTTTATTCGACGTTTAAATTCTATAAAAAATTATGTTTTCAATGATATATCAAACTTTATCTTGTGTTTTAATAATGGCCACCTAGATCAATTTTTCTTTTAAAGACGAAGATTTTCCTTTTCATTTCGCCAGATCCATCTCTAGACGCGTTTCGTCATATTATGACTCATCAGTAGAGCTAGGATCCGACGAAAAGAAAAGGGATCTCTAAGCTACTTAAGGCAGCACTTGGTGGGACACACCAGTAAGATGTGGCACGGAGCGCCATCTGTGTCATTGTTAGACACTCTTGAGCATACCAGCACCTCTAACAAACTTATAGAAATAAGTAAATGTTAAGAGGAAATCGCCTGTAAAGACATTCGTCACAATTACAGGAGTCCCGCTAGGCAGCGCTAACTTAAATCGGTTTATTAACCGAAAACAATGAGTAAAGACGAAGATTTTTCTTTTTTTTAAATGTCCGTAACTTTGGTAAAACAGGGTAAGTGTAAAGAGTTGGCCATGGAAACGATAAAATTGTGTATTTTAACCTACTTTATAATAAGAGTTTGAGAAAAATGTACCCTTAAAGGCCATTTTATTTACAATCTAATTTTCCACGAATAAAGAAAAATAAAAAAAGGGAATAGTTTTTAAGAAACAAGTAAAAACTTCAGACAATGCAGAAAATATTAAAGTACGAAGTTGCAAACTTTAAAAGGCCAAAAACTAGTTATAGGATTGGATTACGGCCATGGACACTTTTAATCAGGGCATCAAGATCTACAAAATAGGTACTAAAAATTCAAAAGAATTAGCCGAAAGCCATTTCCCATAATATTTGCGAGGGGTCCTTTCTTTTAAAGTAAAATTTTATTTTTGAATGAATCTAAACGGAAAGAAAATCTCGCCCGAAATTATTTTAATAATAAAATCATATTTTCTCAGAAACTATAAAGAAGCTCCCACCATCGTCAAGATAGGCGCGGATCCACAACTTCGTTTTTTTTTTTTGGAGGGGAGGTGGTCATGTTCATAAAAACCTTTTTTTTCCCGCTAATACCGGTGACCAGTTAGGTCGGTATAAGTCACCAGTACAAAAATATTGTCGGGTATGGATTGGTACCCTTAAGGATGAATTCATTATTTCATACTTCGCTGTGGTCCTAAGACTCTTAATAGGTGTTGAGTCTGCTGATGAGAATATGTGTAGTGGAAAGATAGTGTGTAGAACAAGGACAAGGACATTTTTTTAGTTTTGTAAAAGGAGTTAGTAGACGAAAGTTGATAAACTAAACTAAACAAAACTAGAAATGTCCTTGTCCTTGTTCTACAAACTATCTTTCCACTACACCTATTCTTATCAGTAGACTCAAGAGTCTTAGTACCACAGCGAAGTATGAAATAATTAATTCATCCTTAAGGGTACCAATCCATATCCGACAATATCCCTCATCTCTACAATCGGGGAGATCTCCGACTCCATGGCGATGTCGACTGTTGATAATACGGGAGAAATTAGCTAGAATTGTCTTGTTTGTGCTTTTTTTGGGCAGGGCCGGCGTCCGTATTGTTGCAACGGGTTTATGACAGTCCCATGAGCCTATTTAAGGACTAAACAGCCGTTATTGTTCGGCCTAACCCCAAAAAGTCTACTTTGTTTGCATCCCTAAATACACTGCTGTTGGTTCTTGACTTAAAGAACTTGTTCTTGACTTAACATCGGATTTCCCAAATAATGAGGCAGCTAGTACCCTGCGCAACTTATTTAACGTACAATCAAAAATTTGTCTCAGCTTTAATCTTATGTATTTTCGTCATTTTTCGCCTTTAGTTTTATCTACATTGTCTTATTTTATTTTTTGTTTAATTGCTAAAAAAACTTTTAAAAAACCTAAAATGTACGAATTGCTTTAATTAAGGAAACAACAATAAATAACAAAAAAAAAAACAAATTCATTACAGAATCAGTATCTGGTGTCTCCACCTCTTCCGCGAATGACCTCCCGATATCATCTGTTATTCATACTTAAAATGAAGTTTCTTATTACGTTTTGATCTAAACCATCCCATAATTCGACCAGACGTTCGGTCAATTCTTGTATATTTTGTGGTTGTCGTCCTTCACTTCGTAACCGCCGACCGATATAGTCCCAAAAATTTTCGATGGGACTTAGGTCGGGGCTACGGGCTGGCTATTCTATGTAATTTATTTCAACTTCTGCAAGATAATTTCTTACGATACGAGTTGTGTGGGGACGCGCATTGTCGTGCATGAGCAAAAAATTAGGTCCTATATAGGGTGCATAAGGCACAACATGTTCTTCAAGAATATCTGTAATATACCTTTCAGAATTAAGATTTCAATTTACAATTGCCAACTTTGTTCGCCCCGTCAAAGATATTCCACCCCATACCATGACGGATCCACCTCCATATAAAGTTGTGTGCAAAAAATTGCATTGACTGTAACGCTCACCTGGTCTGCGGTAGATGCGGATACGTCTGTCACAGTTATACAAGTTAAACCTCGACTCATCAGTCCAGAGATGACGTTTCCAATCTGCTTCCAACCAATTAACATGCTCATTAGCAAAATTTAATCTGGCTCTTCGATGATCTACTGGTAATGCGGGTCCTCGAGCAGCAATCCAGGGTCTTAAATTGTCTTCTCTTAGTCGTCGACGCACAGTTTGAACACATATGAGTGAACCACCTGCACCTTAATGTTCTGGTCTTAGATTTCTTGCAGTTGTAAATCATTGTCGTACAGCACTTACTTTTAAAAAACGATCCTGGTTAGGAGTTGTAACACGACGTCTACCTTGACCGGTCCGCCTGGAATGCTCTCCTGTTTCTGCGAACCTTTCAATTACCCTCGCTACAGTTGTGTGCTACACTCCCAACCTACGAGCTATGCGGTTGTAACTCCACCCTTCACCATGTAATGTAACCGCCTGAACACATTCATCACATGTTAAATTTCTGTTTTGCCGTTCCATTATTCACTAATTCTTGCTGGACTGTCAACAAAAAACCGATTACACAGATTTCACTTTACTTTCCATAGCCTTCTAAATGCATTTCAGTTAACACTTGATTTTCCTCCGATAAATGCATTTCAGGTAATAAAAGCACGTGGTGTTTCAAAACAGTGTATTTCATAAAGTATCAGAGATAAACAAAAAATAAAAAAATAAAATGTAAACAAAACTAGAGGCTTTAATTTAGCTATAATTGAAATAACTCGCAATAGCTAATATACCCTACAGGGTGTCTGCAATTTTCCAAAAAAAAAATAACATTTTATTATCAGCCGGTATAATACCACAACAACTTTTTTTTAACCAAAACAACTAACGCAGTGACACTCATAATAGAAAAACCTACAATTTAACAAAAAAATCAATAAAAACGAACAAAAAAGGACGAAAATACATAAGATTAAAGCTGAGAAAAATTTTTGATTGTGCGTTAAATAAGTTGCGCAGTGTACTAACTGCCTCAGTATTTGGGAAATCCGATGTTAAGTCAAGAACAAGTTCTTTAAGTCAAGAACCAACATACTCCTGCCTCAAGAACAAACGCTTATGGATCGTAATATAAAGACTTTCAACGAAGGGAATCAGTTTTTATTTCAGAATTATTTGGGGAAATTGCGATCGCATTTGGATCTATTTAAAAGCGCTAAACTTTTCGATTAATGACGTAAGATTACTTTTTTCAGTGTACCCACTTTTATAAGTATAATGCTGAATATAAAATACTATTAATTTACCCATTATTTAGACTAGATATTATTCCCAATACCGAACCCCACGCACAAAGTTGTGTCGGTCGTTAACTTCTCTAGGTACTGATTTTACGAAAATAATTTACTTGTCGTCTAAATTGGAGTGGGTTTACCTTTAAGTATAGTTATTATTAATGAATGTGGGTAATTCTCGGATAACGATATTGGTAATTTTTTTTAGTTTTAAAGTTCGTTCTCGGATTGACCGCGCTAAAATTTGCCATGTTAAATTATGGTTTTCCAGGACCGAATTAAAAAAAAATTAAGCAAATCATTGAGTGTTTTTCGCCAAAGGAAAGGTGAAAGCTATGTAGGTATGGAAAAGTTATATTATATTAAATAATAAAAATCCAAAAAAAAAATATGTACTACTAATACTACTACTATATACTAATAAAATACTAGGTTTATTGTATTTTAAATAAAAATTACTTTCTAACACTCTCCCAATATCTACGAAGTCCAAATTGAAACATGGCTTGGATTTGGGCCAAGATAACGCAATGTTTTTGGTCGTATTTAGTATACGTGTCCGCCAACGAAGATAGGACGAATGATTAAATCAATATCGAGAAATTTGTCATAAATACTAAACCATCATCAGGTATAAACTTAAAACGGCAGTTTTGAAAAATATTTTACATTATACAGGGTAGACCAAAAATTCTGGAGAACTAAACTTGATTATTTTAATGGAAAACCCTATTTATTATATTATTTTCTAATTGCCTAAAAAATTTCTCGTATATTCTATAAAAAAAACATCATACAGTAAAACCTCTCTTAGGTGGACACCTACGGAACTGTCTAAATGTGGCCGCCTAATAGAGGTGTCCGCCCATATGAAATTATAAAAACTATTACTACATAATTATGTAAGTATGTACAAATAAACATTCATTAAACATAACAAAAATACACTAGAACGATAGAAGAGTTTTGGACTTGAATTGTCTTTTTTTTACATCACAACGTTTCAACTGGTAAGTATCTCCAGTCATCTTCAGGTGAATACTTTTTACGATTTTTAGACCCTCCTACCCTCAAAATGTAATGGCGATATTACCTTTAAAATAGAGCTGTAGTTACTTTACTTATTTAGTATTCACCTGAAGACGACTGGAGATACTTACCAGTTGAAACGTTGTGATGTAAAACAAATAAAAAAGACAATGCAAGTACAAAACTCTTCTATCGTTCAAGAAACATCATTGTCTCCAACCTTCAAACAGACAAAAATACACTAGTTTTAGTTAGGAACTCTTACACTTAGTTTTTCCCTATTAAAAGCTTCCACAATCTACAACATCAATTTTCTCTTTCGGACTCAAAACACGACGTTTTTCTGCCATTGATTACGATTTTAACCTTACAACTCACAAATAAACTGCGAGTAGAGGGAGTTGATTCCTTCTACGCCAATTTCCTGCGGTCCCTTCTGCGCATGCCCAGGCAGTGCGCAGGCGTGTGTCATATGTCATACGTCATCTGTCATGTCACACTCTTGGGCGTGAGCTATTTGGGCATTAACTACTTGGGCGCTAGCTACTTTGGCATTAGCTACTTGGGCGTTAGCTACTTGGGCAATAGTATTTATTATATGCCACGTGTTCAGGAGGACGTCATATTATGTTTAGGAAAAGATGGCGGCTGTCACCTGTCAATTAAGATATGTCAAGGTCACCTGTGACTTGTCAAATGTCAAAATTAAAATCTAACACGTGGGTCGGGTTCAGGGTGACGTAATAAGTCGTTTAGAGAAAACCCAAAGTCGATCGGTCAACTGGTTCGGAAGATATAGTTTTTTGCGATTAGTGTCCTTATACCTATCAGTGGAGTGCTGAAATTCTGGTTGCAGGCAGAGGAATATAGAACCTATCGAGCAGTAAAACAGTTTTTCAAATATCTCAACTAATAACAGAGCTAGATGTATTAAACCATTAGGGCCTTAACACGATAAAATCGTGCAAAGCATTGGTAATGTTTATTTCTTAGTAGGAATATACCTCATATATTAATTATATTTACATACCTCGTATAATACGGTATTGGTAATGCGCTCTTAAGATTGCGTCATCTTTATTTCCTAGTAGCATAATATTCATCTTGTATCAGGAATCAATTTACTATTATTTAGCGAAATAAAACACTCAAGTAATAAAATAATTATTTATTTAGCCATATTACATACAGAGTTTTAGTAATTCTATATAAATTTATTGCTAGTAATAAGAAACAGGTTACAGCTATGAATACAATTAAACTATAATTGCTGGTTGAGGCATCTAAATCGTCGGTTGATGTAGAGTTGTCATATTGGGAGAGAGTGGCGTTCTTGTATACGCTGATTAAAGTCTTCCAATCTGTTTCGCCAATAGTGTTATCTCGGAACAAGAGCTTAACCTTATAGCGAAGCAGTTCGTTAGCTGCTGATGGGACTGTTATGTAAGAGGCAGGAGTAATTTTCTTATCAATCATCTCAAAAGGCATCTTTAACCATGTATTATTAGATGGAAAGTCATTGGTGTCAATCATTACTGACACGTTCCGAACGTTAAAAGGAGTGTATACGTAAAACACATTTTGCACCAGCGCCACCAGGAGTACATATGACGAACTTAACGCAGCCATGGTTGGAATATAAATGTAGGCAGAGGTATATAGGATCTATAAAACAGTAAAGGAATTTTTCAAATATCTCAACTAATAACAGAGCTAGATGCATTAAACCATTAGGGGCCTTAATACGATAAAGTCGTGTAAAGAACTGATACTCTTTATTCCTCAGCGGATCAGCAAAATGAACCGTGGAACCACTAAATGAACCACTTAATGAATCGCGGAACCACTAAATAAACCACTAAATGAACAGTGGAACCACTAAATGAACAGTGGAACAGCTAAATGAACAGCAAAATGAACCGTAGAACCACTAAATGAACCACTTAATGAGCTGTTGAACCACTAAATAAACCACTAAATGAACAGTGGAACAGCTAAATAAACGGCTAAATGAACAGTGGAACAGCTAAATAAACAGCAAAATGAACAGTGGAACAGCTAAATCAACAGCTAAATGAACAGTGGAACAGCTAAATGAACGGCTAAATGAACAGTGGAACAGCTAAATGAACAGCAAAATGAACAGCAAAATGAACAGCAAAATGAACAGTGGAACAGCTAAATCAACAGCTAAATGAACAGAGGAACAGCTAAATGAAGGGCTAAATGAACAGTGGAACAGCTAAATGAACAGTGGAATAGCTAAATGAACAGCTAAATGAACAGTGGAACAGCTAAATGAACAGCAAAATAAACAGTGGAACAGCTAAATGAACAGTGGAACAGCTAAATGAACAGTGGATCAGCTAAATGAACAGCAGATTAACGGATCAATAGCACATTAGAGCGAATTTTTCCCTATATCTCGTAATTATTTCTAAATATATTTAATACATGATAATTATATAACAGGCAGCGCAATGACAACTTGTAATTAATATTCAGTAACAGTAACTGGGTTTTATTAAAGATCAAGGCATATATGAAAATATTGTAATTATTATATCTCCGAGAATGCAGGAACTAATTAATATTCAATAGCATGTCCCGTGTGTATTGCTAATATGTTGTTAGGATTGCATCATCTTTTTACGGAAAGGAAGGAGAGGGGAAGAGGAAAGTAAATGATAGACGTCAATTTTAGTAGAAACATTACAGTTTATTGTACCAATTTTTTAATAAAAAAACATTTTCTCTTGCACACAGTAAATTATGATCTCTATTACAATGTAAATTATGATTTTTAGAGGTAACATTGTTTGATGTCTTAAGACTAGCTAAATCATCACAGCCCAATTCTAATAAGTCAACGATTTTATTACATATTAGTTTACTCAACCATCTCTTTTTCTCATAACCCTTAACAAAAATTTTATCATGGGGTTTAATTATTTTTCTTATAAACAGAGCAATACGTTCTAATGGTATATAATTGGATGGTATAGAGGCTGAATCTTCATCACCCCAAGACGAGAACTCATCATCCTATAAAAGTCCATGGATATTCTATGTCGTCCATTTAATGCGTTTACAAAAAAATCGCTTAAACAACCCAGATCGATTGGTAGCTGAACATATTTATGATACATTTTATCAGTGTTTATATTTATTATAGCTATCTCTCTACATAAAAAGGCACTGTTTTTATATTGAAATCCTTGGACGTCTATTATAAACATATTTTTATTGTTATTTATACTTTTTTTAAATATTTTTTACAGTAGTTATAGTATATACAGATACTGTTACATTAGTTTCAAATTTTATACGAATGACAACAGCACCCACTTTTTCAAATGTCTTGTGTCTTTGTGGCGAACAATCAATAACTGCAAGATGTGCTACTCGATAGGTACTTAATAAAAGTACATGTGGGATGGTTTTTTATACAAAGTTGTTTAAACAGAGTAAGCAGTTGTTAAATAGAGCGATTTTAACTACATACGGTATAAGGCATTTGAGTTTCACATTAATAATAACAATTAATTCATTAAGCCACTAAAGTTTGGTAATAATCTGCTATCTTCAGGTTTATTCGGGTTTTAGACTTGTTTGGATCATTTAGGTTTTGCGGGGTTGTTTAAGTCGCGTTCGGATTTTTCTCGGGTTTGTGGTATTTACTTCGGGTTTTCAGGGGTTGTTTGGGGCGCGCGCGACTCAAACAACCCCTGAAAAACCGAAGTAAATCCCACAAGTCTAAAACCCGAATAAACCTGAAGATAGCAGATTATTACCAAACTTTAGTGGCTTAATGAATTAATTGTTATTATTAATGTGAAACTCAAATGCCTTATACCGTATGTAGTTAAAATCGCTCTATTTAACAACTGCTTACTCTGTTTAAACAACTTTGTATAAAAAACCATCCCACATGTACTTTTATTAAGTACCTATCGAGTAGCACATCTTGCAGTTATTGATTGTTCGCCACAAAGACACAAGACATTTGAAAAAGTGGGTGCTGTTGTCATTCGTATAAAATTTGAAACTAATGTAACAGTATCTGTATATACTATAACTACTGTAAAAAATATTTAAAAAAAGTATAAATAACAATAAAAATATGTTTATAATAGACGTCCAAGGATTTCAATATAAAAACAGTGCCTTTTTATGTAGATAGATAGCTATAATAAATATAAACACTGATAAAATGTATCATAAATATGTTCAGCTACCAATCGATCTGGGTTGTTTAAGCGATTTTTTTGTAAACGCATTAAATGGACGACATAGAATATCCATGGACTTTTATAGGATGATGAGTTCTCGTCTTGGGGTGATGAAGATTCAGCCTCTATACCATCCAATTATATACCATTAGAACGTATTGCTCTGTTTATAAGAAAAATAATTAAACCCCATGATAAAATTTTTGTTAAGGGTTATGAGAAAAAGAGATGGTTGAGTAAACTAATATGTAATAAAATCGTTGACTTATTAGAATTGGGCTGTGATGATTTAGCTAGTCTTAAGACATCAAACAATGTTACCTCTAAAAATCATAATTTACATTGTAATAGAGATCATAATTTACTGTGTGCAAGAGAAAATGTTTTCTGTTCACACATGTTTCATTTAGCTGTTCCACTGTTCATTTAGCTGTTCATTTAGCTATTCCACTGTTCATTTAGCTGTTCCACTGTTCATTTAGCCCTTCATTTAGCTGTTCCACTGTTCATTTAGCTGTTGATTTAGCTGTTCCACTGTTCATTTTGCTGTTCATTTTGCTGTTCATTTTGCTGTTCATTTAGCTGTTCCACTGTTCATTTAGCCGTTCATTTAGCTGTTCCACTGTTCATTTAGCTGTTGATTTAGCTGTTCCACTGTTCATTTTGCTGTTTATTTAGCTGTTCCACTGTTCATTTAGCCGTTTATTTAGCTGTTCCACTGTTCATTTAGTGGTTTATTTAGTGGTTCAACAGCTCATTAAGTGGTTCATTTAGTGGTTCTACGGTTCATTTTGCTGTTCATTTAGCTGTTCCACTGTTCATTTAGTGGTTCCACTGTTCATTTAGTGGTTTATTTAGTGGTTCCGCGATTCATTAAGTGGTTCATTTAGTGGTTCCACGGTTCATTTTGCTGATCCGCTGAGGAATAAAGAGTATCAGTTCTTTACACGACTTTATCGTATTAAGGCCCCTAATGGTTTAATGCATCTAGCTCTGTTATTAGTTGAGATATTTGAAAAATTCCTTTACTGTTTTATAGATCCTATATACCTCTGCCTACATTTATATTCCAACCATGGCTGCGTTAAGTTCGTCATATGTACTCCTGGTGGCGCTGGTGCAAAATGTGTTTTACGTATACACTCCTTTTAACGTTCGGAACGTGTCAGTAATGATTGACACCAATGACTTTCCATCTAATAATACATGGTTAAAGATGCCTTTTGAGATGATTGATAAGAAAATTACTCCTGCCTCTTACATAACAGTCCCATCAGCAGCTAACGAACTGCTTCGCTATAAGGTTAAGCTCTTGTTCCGAGATAACACTATTGGCGAAACAGATTGGAAGACTTTAATCAGCGTATACAAGAACGCCACTCTCTCCCAATATGACAACTCTACATCAACCGACGATTTAGATGCCTCAACCAGCAATTATAGTTTAATTGTATTCATAGCTGTAACCTGTTTCTTATTACTAGCAATAAATTTATATAGAATTACTAAAACTCTGTATGTAATATGGCTAAATAAATAATTATTTTATTACTTGAGTGTTTTATTTCGCTAAATAATAGTTAATTGATTCCTGATACAAGATGAATATTATGCTACTAGGAAATAAAGATGACGCAATCTTAAGAGCGCATTACCAATACCGTATTATACGAGGTATGTAAATATAATTAATATATGAGGTATATTCCTACTAAGAAATAAACATTACCAATGCTTTGCACGATTTTATCGTGTTAAGGCCCTAATGGTTTAATACATCTAGCTCTGTTATTAGTTGAGATATTTGAAAAACTGTTTTACTGCTCGATAGGTTCTATATTCCTCTGCCTGCAACCAGAATTTCAGCACTCCACTGATAGGTATAAGGACACTAATCGCAAAAAACTATATCTTCCGAACCAGTTGACCGATCGACTTTGGGTTTTCTCTAAACGACTTATTACGTCACCCTGAACCCGACCCACGTGTTAGATTTTAATTTTGACATTTGACAAGTCACAGGTGACCTTGACATATCTTAATTGACAGGTGACAGCCGCCATCTTTTCCTAAACATAATATGACGTCCTCCTGAACACGTGGCATATAATAAATACTATTGCCCAAGTAGCTAACGCCCAAGTAGCTAATGCCAAAGTAGCTAGCGCCCAAGTAGTTAATGCCCAAATAGCTCACGCCCAAGAGTGTGACATGACAGATGACGTATGACATATGACACACGCCTGCGCACTGCCTGGGCATGCGCAGAAGGGACCGCAGGAAATTGGCGTAGAAGGAATCAACTCCCTCTACTACTGCGGACTGCTTTCGGGGAATCACACACACACTTTCATTCGGCGAAGTTCTTTTGCGCTACCACGCATACGCGATTGGTTGCTGGTCTGTCTTCAGACAGTTTTTACACCGTACTTATTTGTCTCCCAAATACTTTTTTGTCGGTTTAAAGAAGAGTTTTAGCACTCTTTACTTCTGTTCTCAATGTTGTCAACAATCACTTGAAAAAAAAGTTCTGGTAACTAAAAATTATCTTAATCCTAATTATCAAAATGATGGGGACTATAAATTCATAATGTGTTATTACAACAAGCATGATTGATAAATACAATTTTGTCGAAACCTTGATGTAACATTTAAATAGGATACAGAGTCAAATTCAACTAAACAAAATATTTAATTATTATTTATCTGCCAATTAAATGAAAAAACAAGATATTTTCTTTGTTCTAAATATGTCGCTTTAAAGTCCATACCTTATGCTGGTTTAGTATTTTTGATAATGATTTAATCTTCCATCCCCGCTTCGTTGGCGGACCCGGGTATATAGATATAATTTCGCATGGAGCTGCTAAATTAAAGAATAATTGAGAAATGTTTTTTTATATATTATTATTATTATTAATATATTCGTATTTTTGCATAAAATGGCCTCTAATCTGGCGAGAATTAAAAGCTTATTAGAGTTGTAAGATCCATAATCTTGTAAATATAAGGCAATTTTACGCAAATACGAAGTTGGTCTTGCCTGCTTAAAATTAAATGTTGTCTTCTTATTACGTACCGTAAAACGGGGTTACTTTGTCACCCCAGGGTAACTTTTTCACCTTCAGTGGCGCGCCATGTTTTTTTATATAGAGGACATAATGGACGGCGGAGACTCAAATAATAATGATGTTTCTTGTGTAACAGATCCAGCTACCTAATTGAAGCATGAGGACCTACGAAAAAACCCCTGGCAGCCTACCATATGGCAACTATAGCAAAAAAATTTGGAAGCAGCAGTGGAGGCCGTTCGAAACGGTATGAGCAAAAAACTAGCCGCTCGAACCTATCTTCCACGCATGACCTTAGTCAATAGATGCCTTGGAAGGCACAAGAAGTCCGTTATATCCATGTAATCCACAAGAGGTCTTAAGAAAACTTTCCGATGCTGTTGTACAGGAAAAAGAAATTGGAAGATCATTAGACGAAAGTTTAGTGGAGTTGTTGAAAGAACATCGAGGAGTTCAAAATCCCGAGAATAAAAAAAAACGAGGAAAGAAAATAGAAGCAGGACAAAATGTTTCGGCCATCACCTCTTTAGAAATAGACCACATCGCCATGAGTAACGTCCATGATGGTGCACAACCATCTACCTCTAATATAAATTGGAAGAGCCAGAGAAATAAACCAGAGTTGGGTGTTAAGAGTACAGAAAAATATCTCCCACCACGAAAATCGACACGAAACAAAGTGGATTCAAACAAATGTGGCATATGTCGTTGTTTGTGGGAAAACTACAAACACCCTATTCAGTGGATTAATTGCTGCAAATGCCATAAATGGATTTGTGGCCTGTGTAACAATGATAGTAAGGATCCCTATTTTATCTGTGATACATGTAAAGACAGTACAGATGAGGATCCCTACCAAACAGATGAAGACGACGAATATGTGCCGGATTAACTCCAAACTGGATCTGAAGTCTAGTGCCTTAAAGTTTTGTGCCATACTGATTAGTCTTAGCTCGGTTTTCACTTTTTTTTTGTTTAGTTGAGTTTTATGTTAAGTTGAAATTTATTTTGTTGTTTATTCTAGGATTAAGGTTTGGGTATTAAAGTTCCTGTTTTCTATTCGTTATTAAATGCACCTACAGTTTTCTTTACTAGAAATAAATAGTTTGCTACTTTTGTATAAAGCAGTAGTTTATTTTTCGCGTTTTTCATCATTTTTCCATTCAAAAAATTGATATATACCACCCCAAAAAATTTTACATCCATATCTGGGGCGACTTTGTCGCTATAATGTTGTTTTAGGTGTTTTACGTGTATTTAAAATTTGGTGACAAAGTAGCCCCAATTACGGGGCTACTTTGTCACCCTAAATATAGTTGTAGAGGATGATTACGTCGGTATAGTTATAATTTTTGCACACCCAAATTCCCAAGGATATCGGAGTTATAAGTAAAAATATGTTCAAAAGGTGACAAAGTAACCCCGTTTTACGGTACTTAAGAACAAAGGAAACTATTTCTTTGTGCAACTACTTTCCTAAGTGAAAGTTAATGCCACTGCAGTGTCATGTACACCTTCTTGTAGCGTAGAAAATTATCGTAAATTACTTGCCTTTCCAATCCAGGGAGGGGAGGGGGCAAAGGCAGCTTCCCTCCGCCGAGCCTTACAAAATTAGTGTTTTGTTTACTTTAAGCCTTGAAAATTGGGGCGTATGACGAGTCAGTATTTTTTTAGAAGTCACTTTTAAAGGTGGACTTTTTGAGCAAGGATACGTTCTTTTTTTCAAAGTAATTTTTTTTTGCCCCTTCCCCCTTCCCTCGCAGTCTGTGAAGTTGAATTAGGTTATGGGTTTTCGATGAGTCCTTACAAGGACGAAACGGTTCCGTCGTTTCCGTCAACCCCTGCGTACATTCGTACTTTAATGCAAAAAGTAAATATGATGACGCATCTATCTATCAGTCAGCCCTTAATTAACTTTAAATATAAATTAAAAACATAAGGAGACCTACAAATTCCATTTTCTCACAGCATAACCCCGTTATAAATTAATCATATTTCCATATTTCTCAAAGACGGCATACTTATGCTTCTACTATAAAAACCCGTAACTATTATTACATTTTTGTAGAAATAAATCACTTGTGCCAAATTTAGTGTGGTTCAAGACAAAGACACAAAATCAATATTGGCTGTACACGAAGTCATATAAGATAACATCAAATCAATAATTCAACAACCCCGAGAACATTTTTTAATGCCTTCGAGCTTTTAAAAACCAACGCGAAAATATGAATATAAAGCGGAATAAAAACTAGTTCGTAGACTGAATTCCAAATTTATAGGAAACTTTTATTTTAGTGTACAGTATTTCCTCTAATGAGATTTAGAAGAGAACGGATGAATCACATTTTGAGACATATAAGTAAAGATGCCCTTTCCGATAAAAATTTGTTTAAATAAATGAGATTTATGTTATTATAAAATAATTTTTTTCTACGAGGGAAAAAATATGAAAACTTTTTTTACATAATTTGATTTCTACCGACAGAACAAAAAATATCGAAAAAAAATTAAACCTTAAGAGCACAGTAGTCCATGAGTTATCATAAACAAATAGTTTTAAAACCGCCGCAGGCGAAAATCTTTCGGAGCCACGCCCATAATTCGTCAATAATTCACTCAATTATTAGGTACATTTAAATTTCGTAAATTAAATTATTTTCGCAAGTTTTATAGTTATTTATGATTAGTTAAAACAATAGAGGATGATTCCTAAGTTGATACTTTTTTTTTAGTTGTGTATAAAAGGCATTAAAATAAACATTATTGAATACCTTTGATCAAAAAACTCAAAAATAAGGTACTTACATTTATTTATTACACTATGGATCAAATACGGTACACTTTGACGACACTCACCGTAAATTAGCACCACATCTACTAGTTCATTGTTTTCAAATTTTACCATATTCACGTGTCACCAATTTAAAATTAACTTATTGCTTTAGAAAAACACACCGCAGCGGATTGCCAAATAACTCACCACCAAGTATAGCTGGCTATGTTTTAATGACCAGGCCTGCACTTAGATTTTTTACTTCTGTATCTCGCCTATTTTTAAATTTTTTGAAAAAAGGTATTTGAAAATGGTGTTTATTTTAATGCCTCCTATACACAGCTAAAAAAGGAAGTGTCAACTTAGTAATCACCCTGTATAATGAAAACCTAGTATCGCCATCTGTTGGTATCAACTTAATGCAAATGATAGCCATCTAACGTAAAAACATAGAACTGTAAATCAATCAAGCACGAAAGGTCACCCAACTAGTATAGGAATTAACCCTAGAAATAGTATATTACATAACAAGTGATGAAAGTGATACTTTTCAAACGAGGAGATATTTAGCACGAGGCGTTAGCCGAGTGCGGAAATTCTCCGAGTTTTAGAATAATCACTTTCACACGAGTAATGTACACTTTTTTCCTACGACCACAAAGAATTATTAAAAAAAACCTTTGAATTGTAAAAAAAATATTTCAACTCTAGAGTTGAAAAAAAATATTTCAACTCTAGAGTGGAAATACAAGGCACACTATTTAATTAAAACATATGATGCAAATTTCACAGATCGAAAGGTTACAGGTTCAAATCCCATCAGGAGTACTTGACTTTTTTTTATACAAACATTAAATAAATTATAAAATTATTTTGAATTGAAATCTTCCTTGTTGAATGCATTTTTTTATTTAATCAAGGAAAGATGCATTAAACATAAATTTAAAAAAATCAAAACAAGGAAGATTTCAATTCAAGATAATTCTATAAATTATTTAATGTTTTCATAAAAAAAAGTCAAGTACTCCTGATGGGATTTGAACCTGTGATCTTTCGATCTGTAGGTCATGGCTCTAGTCACTACACTATGGCAACCCATAAACATTTCTTGCTTAAGTTTAATATATGACATTTTCTTCAGCGGGGCTTGTTTTGACTGGTAATAGATTTTCCATTATATTCTTAACTTTTTTATAATTTCAGCGTATTTTCACACTGTAATTCTGAATCACTCGACAAATACGTGATAAATAAACTAAACTGCTTTCTAAAATGTGTTCTTTTTAATAAATAGGTGTGGTCTGTCAAATTGGCATCATATGTTTAAATTAAATAATAGTGTGCCGTGTATTTCCACTCTAGAGTTGAAATATTTTCTTTCAACACGCGTGTGATATTCTGCGCTTTCGAGCCAAGTTAACCGTGCTTTTTTTCTCATTTTCATAGGTGGTCGTAGGAAAACATATTTTCGCTGTAATGGGAATTGCTTACAGGTTATGGCTCTCTAATGAGTCCTAATAAGGACGAAACGGCCTGTCATTGTCTACCTGTGCCCCAGAGAACCCATTACCTTAGGCGTCCCTGTATACTTTAATGCACAAGATAGACGCACTACTCTGTCCGCTTGCCGCTAAGTTTCTTTCTATATATTTTAACGGACATTAAATTCTACTATTTTAAAAATATTTATTTATTTATTTCATACACTGTTTTACAGTTTCCCAGTTACAAAACAGGTAGAAAACAGAATTTAATTAAGTAAAAATAAAACAAATTATTTAACAATTAACATAAAGATTAGCAATATTTAAATTTATGAAACTAACAATACGGTAGTAATAATAGGTACCTTACAACAAGAAATAATTTTAAAAAAGTAATTAATTACATACGTAGTATAGGTACTAGTGATAAAAATGTCTTTTGACAGCGCTTAAGCTACAATTAAAGACATCATAGGCATGGACATTGTCATTGTAACATGTACACATCCTATTGATGGGAGAATATTTGAAGACATTGGTTCGTGAAGGTGGTAAGTAGAAGGTATATAAGTTACGGGCATTTAGAGAAGGAATTCTAAAGTTCAGTTTGTGCAGCAGCTCTTCACAAATAATATTGTTATTGAGCAGTTTATATAAAAATAACTGCGTAGAACATGTGCGTCTATCATGTAATCTAACAAACGAGAATCTTTGCAGCAGCTGGTCATGAGGAAAACCTCTGTCGGGATACACTCCATCAGATCTATACCACAAAGCTTTCAAAAAACGTCTCTGAACGCTCTCAATATTGTCAATGTGAACTTTATAAAACGGAGACCAAATGATTGAAGAGTATTCCAATTTAGATACAACAAGAGAACGATACAAAGTTACTAACGGATCAACTGACCTAAAATCTTTAGTAGTTCTAAGGATGAAACCAAGTATTTTATAGGCGGTGGATACGACGTGATCAATATGAGGAAGAAAGGATAGTTCTCTATCGAAAATAACTCTTAGATCCTTAAACACAGTAGGTCTGTCCAGAATCTTACCATTTATGTTTTAATTGAAATCAAAAGTGGTGTTTTTGTTTGTATATGTCATAACATTACATTTAGCAATATTTAAATTCAATATGTTTTTAGTGCACCAATCATACAACAAATCCAGATTACGCTGTAGCTTTAAACAGTCCATTAAACTTGATATTAAACAGAAAATTTTTAGATCATCTGCGTATAGCAGACAACAAATAGTAAGGCTATTGACAATATCGTTTATAAATAATGTAAAAAGAAGAGGAATTAAGGGGGGAGGAATATTAATGTTAATACAAATATTTTAAACTTTATATCCTTCAGATATTATCCGTACTAATGTAATTAAATCCAAAAATTTACTGACATTCAAAGTTTTCTTCGCGGATATGACACTCCCTTACATAGAATAATAGGCACAAAGTGACGAGGGTATTTTAGACAGTGATTAATGCTCTAAATAAACCGGTATAACTTTCTTTCCGTAACATCGCTTGTACCTTTCTTTTTTGCAGCATTTTTGTGAGCGCTTGTGTGACTTAATATTTCATGCCTAATTTTTCAGTACAAGAAATTAGTATTTGTTTATGTTGTTTTTATATTAAGCCCGATGGCAACGTTTTAAAAATTTAATGTTTGCTTCTGACGGTTGTTGTTTTGGAAAGTGACAGAGATGAAAGTAGGTAATTTCCACGGTTATTTTTAGCAGTGGAGTGTTAGGAGTCTCTTGTAAAGTGCAGTAGTCACTACTTCTGCATAGGACTATCAATTTTTTAACAGTATTTTAAATTTTTATATTAGAAAAAGTTTTGGGACAACGTTAATTATTAAACTTGAGCTCGTTTAAAATAGATTGAGTTGTTTTATTATTTGCATTATAATATACAGGGTGTCCCGAAATTAGGTGATAATATTTTAAGAGGATAAAGTTCATCCAAAAATAGGACTAAAATCCTCTATTAATATACCTACAAAAACGCTTCGTTATGGGGCTAGAGCCCCCCGAATGGAAGCTATGATAAGCGGTTTTCTCACAATATCTCAGAAACTGATTGAAGTATCAAAACAAAATTTGATACATGTTTTACCCATGACAAGACGCAATAAACGGTTTGTTTAGCTTAGGTGTATTTCTTCCAGTGGCGTCCCACTGGGTAGGTAGTGAGGAGAATATTGCCCTAACTTTTTTATTTGTAGGATTTTTTAATGCCAGGTGCAATTTTTAAAAGCACTAAAGTCTTCTATTAAAAAAAGATACACTTGTTTCATTTTGGTAGGATTTACCATTTTTCAGTAAAATCTTTTTAAAAATTTTCCTGATTTTTTTATGAAAATTATGATTTTTTTATGAATTCTTACTTTAATTGTAATATAAACTCTAAATTGTATTTTTTTGACACAGGGGATGGTTTAAGAGTAAAAAAATTTGTTTAAATATAACACTGATCAAAAGTATTAGCAATAATTATGTAGCATTTCTTACAAGTGCGCTCTGGAATCATAATTTGACTTTTATTGATGTAAATAATAATTGCTTCTTGTCAGTATAGATATTGTTTTGCTATTTTGTCATAGCTTTACCGTGTTTTCTGTAAGTTTTATCTTATCATATTATAGATCATTGGTGATCACAAATGGTCCCGTGTCTTCTGAACTTCTACTCCTTGAAAGAAAGCGATTTCTAAAAAAAAGGTCGTCTGTAGCGCCCGACAGAAAAATAATAAATAATTTAATCACACAATTTAGATGGGCACCTTAGGTTTCAGAGCGGGTCACTGCCCACTCTGGTCATCCCCTGGAGACGCCGCTGAATTTCTACCTCGTTTATTAAGAAAGCAATCAATCTTAAAAACACCGCAGATTACGTTGTTTAATTACAAGGTAGAATGCTTAGTCAAAGAGTTTTATTCTTGTAGAATAAGTCATTATAAGCAACTTTTATTATTATGGAAATAGTGTAGTTTTTTATTAAAGCACTATTCTGAACTGTTAATTTAAAAAACGTTAAATTATATTTCCAATTTACTGTGATTAAATTTCCAAACTAAATAAATATAATTCGCGTTAGTCTAAAGAAAAAAACCTGAACAAAAGGTCTCGTATTTCTAGGCAAATTGGATCACATCAAATAAATTATGTTTTAAATTGTTTCTGTTACTTATCGCTGGAGCGCATTTATTTTCTAAAGTGGTTTCTTTTATCTTCTTTGAGCTGATATTTTTTTCTATTTGCCTTTTTTCAGTATCAATTGTAACAAAAAATAGTTGAAAAATACGAAATTTTATTTAAAAAAAATTTTAAAAAATTCTACATATGCTGATTTTAAACGATTTTTTAAAACTATTTTAAAACTGTACCTGTGAATTACTATAATAAAATAATAACAAAAACTTTGTGCTAAAAGGTCCCATGTAATTTTTTGGGTACATTAAGGCAGTCCTCACACTAAGAAATTTAAAAGGAACTGTAGTAGCTTGGATACCGGGAGACTGAGCGACTTGGTCACTCAGCATATACATTTGAATGACGCTACCATATATACCGGGTGACACAAAACTTTTTTCCGTAATTTAGCTGTAAAGACTTAAAAGTGTGAGCCTTTATGACGTTAATGTTTGTAAATTTCCATTTATTTACCAATTCAAACCTTCGAAACCACTTCCGGTTTAACCGGAAGTGAAGTCAACTTTTAAATTTTTAATTCAAACCCCTTATTTTTATTCTATATTTAAATTTTATACAAAATTTTCTTTTTAATAACATATTACACTTTATTTTAGGAATGGCCTTCTAGATCAATATTCCTTTGTTTTCTAAAATGTCTATAGTCTTGGTAAAACAAGGTAAGTATTAAGGGGTAGGCCATGGAAACGTTAAAATAGCTCATTTTAACCTACGTAACAGTGTTGAATTGACTTGCTTGAGAAAATGTTACAGTTGGGGCTATTTTACTTACAACCTGTTTTCTAAAAATATACAGCAGAATTTCTCCATATTTTTTTACATGGCAACCCATCTTTGTTTTATTTAAAAAAATATTGTTGTTTTAATTTGCTTTCTAACGGTGTATCACAAGTTAAAATTATTCATTTGGTAATAGTAGAAATACACAAGAAACATATCATAATATAATATCTAGATTCGAATAGGCTATAAGAAATTTTGTCAAGACCAGTCTAGTATGCCGTGGAAAACCAAAATATTATTTCTGCATTTATTATAGACCAAAATGTCAAATAGTATTAAATTATAATTACTAAGATTGAATGAATGAATTGTTTTCCATGGCATACTTAACATAACTTCTCATGGCTTATATGGGTCTTTTTTTTTACGGTTCGCCGACTACGTAGGCCATCTTGAACCGGTCATCGACCACAAATGTGATCAACCGACTGGGGAGTGTGAAACGGCACCTTCATCCTACGAGATATCCGATCTCATCTGGCCTGTCCGGCGTGAATAGGATGGCTAGGTGTCGATTCATTTTACACTCTTCCCTGAGGCAGGAGCACGCCGTGTTCCCAAGCGGTCACCCGCCCAAGTACTAACCGCGCTCAACACAGCTTAACTGCGGTGATCTGCGGGAACCGGTGCTTAATATGTCGACAGGTCCTTGCCTGCTTGTATGGGTCTAAACCCGTATTTTATTATAAAGAAAGGATGGGTTGCTATTTTAAGAAATCGAGAAATTCCATTTTGTTTTTTTAAAAAACAGGTTATAAATAAAATAGCCCTAACGCACACATTTTTCTCAAGCAAATCAATCTTATATTATAAAGCAGGTTTAAATGAGCCATTTCAACGTTTCCATGACCTACCCTTTATCGCTTACCTCGTTTTATCAACGTTATGGACATTTTAGAAAACAAAGAAAAATTGATCTAGGCGACCATTTTTAAAACAAATGATAAAGTGTGATATGTCATTGAAAAGAGAATTTTCTACAGAATTTTATTATCGAATAAAAATGAAGAGTTTCCATTTGAAATTTAAAATTTTACTTTACTTTTAGATAACCGAAAGTGGGTTTGAAGGGTTGAATTGGCCGAAAAATGGCAAATTACAGACCTGTTAACCCCTCAAATTTTTAAATCTTTACTTTTAAAATTACGGTAAATTTTTTCTCCACGACCATTTCTAAATGCAATAATTCCAAAATCATTTTTGATAATAGAATGTAAAAATTCTCGCTCTTGAGTTGGAATATTTATTCTGAAACACTTGCTGCTTATGCGTTTTGCGTGTATTTTCATTCCATAACAAGATACGGAATGAATATTCTGTAATTGATCTAAACGACATAGGTTGCCATGAATTTCGAAACTGTCAATGTCAGCAGACAAATTTTAGTGCAAGTCAAAATATGAGTGAAAAATCGGATGAAACAGATATGGAACTGGATAATACTCCACCTGAAATTACAAACATTGCCAATAGTATTTTTGGTCGTGGAGAAAATATAGTCTGCTACTCGGTTAGAATGAAAATTCGATACTCGGATCAAATTTTCATTCCAACTTCGTTACAGAATCTACTATTCTTGTATCACCCGGTAGAGTGGATAAAACCGAAAATTCAGCACAAACGTGACATAGATACAAAAATAAGAAACGCCTACTTTTAATAAAATGCAAATAAATTGGAAAAGACGGACTAGACAATAACCCCATTTTTCTGTACCAAGGGAGTAAGTCCCGCCCACTTCCAAAATCACCATCTTCGAGATCCAACTAATAATTTTTAAAGCCAAAACCGGCAAAAATGCTACATAGATACCTTAGTAACTAAAGCTGGTTTTTTCGAACCGTTTTTCCAGTGAAATAAATTAAAAAAATATAATATTCAAAAGTAAAATCAAATCCATAAATTATTCGAAACAAAAGTAGAAAACTCTTTCATGGCGGTAAAAGATTACTCTGGAATTGGCCGATTCACCATAAAGAAAAATCAAATCCTATTTACCAGGGCTAACACCTGCCCCAGCGGGGCGTTGCTTCGTTGCTGTGTCCTGGTTAGCACTGCTAAGCCAGAAGAGCGATTATTATAGATATTAGTAAATAGTATCAAAATGTAAATAGATTGATATGATATGAAATAGTTAAAATGAATAAAGATTGTTTTAAAAGTAAGTAAGAGTGGATTATATTATATTTTTCAATATAATTATACCTATAGTTTAAAAAAAGTTAATTTTCATTCCTGAGAAAAGTCCTCGCTTCGTTTAAATAAGGTTTACACTTTTTTTTATTAAGTTAGTTACCTTTTTATCAAAAACTAAAAATAGAACTTACCCTATGATCCTTAGGCCTGGTTTCCTGTCTCCTTGATATACCTGCTTCCACATCTGGATAAATTAAATTTCTAACAGATCCCATGAAGCGCGGTTCGAAAATGACACTTGGTAATGCCAGCAATGCCAATTTCTTATTATACCATTTTGGCATTCCTCCGACATACACGTCTGAATTTGTTTCAAATTTTCCGAAATTGAATTCTTTGCCGCGTGAGGTGCGCATTTGAGAGACTCCATCTACCGTAAGGATGGTACGTTCCTCATGGCGCTGTACTTGAACTTTGTGCCAATGAGCGTCGTTAAGTTCCTTTCCGACAGTAATGATTTGTGCGCCACCTCCGAGATTGTACCGAAGTCTTAAAGCGCCCTCAACGAGTTTTATTTCGAAGAAATCATACGTTCCACCGTCATCCGTGTAGAGCAAGAGTCCATTGGGTTGATCAGTCTTAAACTCGAACTCTAAAGTCCCATTCGTACCTCCTCCCCACTTCCTAAACTGCGAATAAGAGTTGGAAGAACCGTCCAGAACGAAAGCGTACACGTGGCATAGAAATAAAGCCGCGAACACAAGGAACTGCATGTTGCTGATTGACGTTAAAGCGAATTTCCAAAACCGAATTGGATGCGCGTTATCGATCGGTTCAAGGAACAAGAAACATACTTCATGTTTTGCAAAGATAAAGCCGAACTCTGGGTGATATGTGTTATGTCGCTGTCAAAATACGAAATATTACTATGTTCTGCCAGAGACTTTTCCTGATAGAAACTGAGTCGACAAGCAGGCGTTCTGTCGAGTTATAGGGTCATCTGAAAAAGAAAGTATTTATGTCAGGAATTAAAAGTAGAGAACGATAAGAATATATTTTTTCTACTACCGTGCGTAAAACACTAACTTTACACACTATGGAAGGTGTCTAAAATTTAACTTTTTTTAACTAGTGTGTAAAGTAATTTACTTTACGCACTAGTTAAAAAAAGAAAAAAATATGAAGGATTACATTGATATGGATACCTGCATTTTTACTTAAAATTGGTCTGGTTGGCCATGGACAAATGGCGATTTCTGTTTGACGTATCTGAATGTTGACAATTTGTAATTTATGCCAGGTGTTTTAATGATTTTAGGAATTAATGAAGATTTTAATTCGGTAAGTTTTGAATTGTGATATCAAATGTGTTATATTGTTATGATTTCGTTTAATTTTATTTCAGATTTTTAAATCTCAACATTATGGACAGTGATTTATCGGATGATGAGCACACTCCGCCGAATATTACAGATTCTGCACAGGAAGCTACTTTGAATTTACTTCCCAACAAATCTCGGTTAATTTACGAGCAAAAATATACATTGTTTATGAGTTGGTGCAAGAAAAATAAAGTGACAAGGTACTCAGAAAATGTTTTGCTAGCTTATTTTTCAGATGAATTAAAAAGCTACAAATCACCGACGATGTGGTCAATATTTTCCATGCTAAAGGCTACCTTAAAAATTAAAAATTCAGTAGATATTTCAACCTACCACAAGTTAATTGCTTTTCTTAAACAGAGAAGCAAAGGCTACAAATCAAAGAAATCAGGAATATTTGAGAAAAGTCATTTCATCAAGTTTATTTTGGAGGCTCCTGATTCGAAGTTTTTAATGATAAAGGTAACTTTATATCAATTTAATTCTATTGGTAAGGTAAAATATCATATCAAAATTATAGAAGTTTTACCTTAGTTCTTAATACTTTTAGATTTTCTATAAAATGTTTGTATTTAATTAATAGTTATTATAGATTTTATATCGACACGATTTATTATTTTAGGTTGCATTTATTATTGGCATTTCTGGGGCTTGTCGCAGAGAAGAACTCATGAAAATGACAATAAATGATGTTGAGAACAAGAAAACAGTCCTTATTATAAGAATTCCTGATTCAAAAAATGGTATGGAAAGAATTTTTACAGTTCTAAACCCAAATAATTCCATAAATTATTTATCGTACATAATAAAATATATGACATTAAAACCTCCTAATATTGAATCATCCAGATTATTTTTAAAATATGCCCAAAATAAATGTTCGAAACAACCTGTGGGCATAAACACATTTGGTAAGATGCCTTCTGTAATAGCTGAATATCTGAAATTGCCAAATCCAACATGTTATACTGGTCACTCTTTTCGAAGGTCATCTGCCACTATGTTGGCAAATTCTGGAGGAGACCTTATAACAGTAAATAAGCATGGGGGATGGAAATCATCTGCCGTCGCAGAGGGTTACATTGACAGTAAACTGAGCAAAAAAATTGACATATCGAATAAAATATTAACAAATGATGCTTCTTCTTCTAATTCCACTAGTACGTGTGACAATATTCCTGAAATCGAAATAAGTAATATTACATTAAATTTGTCTTCTGAAATTTCAACCAATATAAATAAGCTAACTGATACACCATTTACATCTAGTTCTAATGTGGCTTGTAACAGCAGATGTGTGGATTGTGAAGATTCACAATTAAATTCTAGACTTAAGAGCCAAGGATTAACTTTTAATAATTCTAATAGCTGTACATTTAATATTCATATAGTCCACAATTAAATTGAATATAAATCTGTATTTGTAAGTACATAATATGAAATTTTATTATTGTTATTGTTCCTATAACTTTTGTTCTTAATATTTTTTAGATAACTCTCTTCCTTTAAGATATAATCGACCATTTCAATACATAACAGCGACCCTGTATAACGTCCGGTAGTAGAAAAAATTGTATATGCAATTCGTGCGTAAAGTGCCTTTTTTTTACTCATGTGATTTGCGCACTCGCCTCCGGCTCGTGCGAAAAATTTCCCATTCGTAAAAAAAATGCTACTTTACACCCTTGTTGCATAAATAACTATTTTCTACTAGCGTGCGTAAAATACTTACTTTACACACTATAGAAAGTGTAATACATTTTTTAAGATAGTGCGTAAAGTAAGTAACCTGACGTAAAGTTAATTGAGTACCTATTTATATTACTATGGATACCTGCAATTTTAATTAAAATTGTGGGTTTGTTGGTATCTGTAAAATTATTTTTAAATTGAAAAATGTTTGCTGGCATGCAGACAAGATAATGTTCAGTGGTAGTGAATAAGTTCCCTTTCCCCTTAACACCCTCACCGGTCTGTGAATCGTAGGAGATTCCAGACTGTTACTACTAACATAAAATTGATTAAGTCATATGACCAAAGTTGGTAAGAGAATATCAGGTCCCCCGTAAAGCAATTGGCAGCGCGCTTGAGGTCTAATCGAGAGGTTCTGGGTTCGAATCCCAGCGAAGGCATAAAACTTTTTCAATTTTAATCGTGTCTGTACGCCGGCAAACACATTTTTCAATTTAAAAATTATTATTTATTTACAGACGCCAACATAACTACTTTAAACTATTTACGGCTAGATATCACTGTTCAGAGATCTCTTTTTGATTCCGGCTAATAACGCTATATGTCGTCGATGTACGGATAAAAGAAAAATAGATCATAATGTTCAGTGGTAGTGAGTGAGTTCCCCTTCCCCTTATAACACCCTCACCTCATGTTGACATTTTGTAATTTATGCCAGATATATGTGTCGATTAAAGAACTTATTCTGGATTATTAAAGATTGTGCAATGTAATATTATGATTATTTTATTTTATTTTAGATTTTTAAAACTCAATAAAACATGGACAGAGATTTATCGGATTTTGAAAAACACTGCTTCGAATATTGCCCATTTTTCACAGTAAGCTACTTTCTGCTTCCTTCTCAGACAATTTGCCAACAAAAATATATATTTTTATCTTATAAGGAACAACAACTCTTGTTACGTAAATAAGATGTGCATTAAGTTGTAAATAGAACTGAAGCAGCTTTCTAATGTATTTTGCTGATTTGCGTTAAAGCGAATTTTCTGAACTGACTTGGATGAGCGTTATTGATCGGTTCAAAAAGCACAGAATGGTCCGACATGTTCCTTAGAGGTATAACCGAACTACTAGTAGTGCTGGGTGATATTCATCGATGCTTTGTTCCTACTATTCGATGTTTTAAGAAGAAGGTACACACTCCCCAATCAGTAGGTCATGCAATAACGCAAGAAACCGAGGGTAAGCCCTTAAGGAGGAGTGTCGCATGACTGAGGATCGTGGTTCGGAACCCACGTTAAGCTGTAGGTCCCCTCGGGAATGGGACCTGGCAGCGAATGAAGAGGTAAAAAGTCTAAATCGAATGAAGGGCAAGAAATGATAGAATCACAAAACAATGCAGGCCGCACCGTAATAAAATAACATAATACTTAAAGAATGGCGCCGTATAAGTGACGATGATGCCGAGATGCATGAATGCCAGAGTCGAAGCTGTGAAACTCACAAGATATTTATATACAGGCATTTTTACACTTTTTACGATAAAGGAAACCGTAAAAAAAATATTTCACTTTTATTGTACAATTGCAAATGGATGCAAAATAAGGTAAACGTATGGATATTTAAACTTACTGACATAATATTGGTGACATTTTGCAAATCAAGAAAATCGCGCTAATTGATTTTTCAGCCGCTAAAATCTCTGCACTGGCTGACGCATGAAACCAAAGTTTCGATTCGCTGGAAAGAATTATAATTGACGGTGAATATTAAACAGATTTTTACCAAATTGTGTGTTTGGATTCTGAGAAAATCGCATTTGAAATATCGTTTACCGGGATTTTGTTGGTTGGCAAAATGTCGCTCTTATCTTAATGTGTGTTAAAAAAATTTAAATTAAATTAATTTAATTAACTTTTAAAAAAATTTAAATTTATATGCTAAAATTAGATATTAGCTTATTGAAAAGAATGCTTTATTACAAAGAAATTAAAATATTACCCCACATGATGAGGGGATTTTACAGCGTTTACTAGGGTTTATTTTAGAGCCCTGCACGGGCCGGAACTTTACGATCCGACCCGATCCGCGCCCGAATTTTGCGACGTGGCCCGGTCCTGCCCATTAACCAAAACCGAACAGCCCGATAAGCCCGGAGGGTCCGGCAGGCCCGAAAAAAATTATTAGGGCCCGGATAGCAAATTATGGTACGGTGTTTTCTTGAAAATTATTTTACAAATATTTCTTTAAAAAAAAACACATAAATAAACCAGGACTGACTCGAAAGACTCGCCGGCCCAGCAGGCCCGTTAGACCCGATAGGCCCGGCAAGCCCGACAGGCCCGGCAAAAATTGTTAGGGCCCGAAAACCCAAACCTTCATTGTTAAGTGGCCCGGCCTGACCCGAGCCCGAGAGTGGGGCCAGGCCGCGTAAAGGGTCGAGATGAAAACCCGACGGCCCGTTCAGGCCTATAGTTTGTTCTGAGGGTAAGAAGATGCAGGTTAAGTAGAATACATTCGGAAGGAATTCACGTAAGTTATTCTAAAGGAAAAAAATTTTCAATACAGAATGACATTTCAACTACTATTGTATAATAATAGACATCGATGTTTTCTCGATATAGTCTTTGCCAGAATCGATGTTATAGGTACATCGATGGTTCGAATAGATACTCCAGCATTAACCACGGGTGTTATTTATGTGTCTGTCGAAAAGGCGAAAGCCGCTTATATTCTCTAATGTTTGTATTGATAAATAGATTACGTTTTGGCAGCGACTTTTTCAATAGTCTAACTCGGCATGAAAATGCTCGGTCAGTTCAATACATCATATCATTTTGATCCGAGAGTAGGTAGAGTAAGAGCCACGACTGTAACATTCTTGCTTACATTTCTGTGTTCTGTAGATTGTTACATTGAGGCAAAGTCGCATATTTTGGGGCTTAATAATTTGGTAAAAGAAAATTGTAAATATTCTAAATGCCATCGGAGGTATCCGAAAAAAACCGAAATTTTTAGTTTTAGTTTTTAATTTTTGCGTCTTCAAATTTGACTTGGAAAAAAAAAATAAAAAAAAACACTTTTTCAGCCGTTTTTTATGTTCTATAATATTGCGTTATTAATTTTTTCGACAATCGTCTCGTTCTTTAGATACCAACCTCCAGTCAGTTTTTTTTAATACGGACCTGGAGTATTAGAGACCTCTAAGCTTTAAAAATTTAATACAATTTAGGGGTTTTCAAAATTTTACCCTTTTGTCATCAAATATTTCAAATTATCTCTTCTTTACTAACGGCACAGGCAATTATTTTTAGGATTATTTAAATATTTTAGGCTGTCTATTATTTCAATAAAACTTATCATAGCAATACTCTAGGCTAGGAAGTAAGTTTTTAAGACATGAGAGGTAATTTAATTTTTTAATAGTATTTTATATATTTTATTAACATAACATATATCTTAAGTCCTATGGTGCTTGCCTTAGACCTAGACCGAAATACTTTAAAACATAAAAAAAAATTAATGCTCCCGAGCAAAACAAAGGTAGCTGGAGTGTTAGTCTAGCTATGTTATTATTATGCGCTTATGATTGTTTCAAAAACAATTCAAAATTTTTTTACTGTTAATGATGCTAACTTCAGGCGAAACTTGTAACAAAAATAAACCAACAGAAAAATATTTGTGTTCGAGACTTTGGATCCTTTATCTAACAAAATATCAAATATCAGGCCTCCAAGGAAAAAATGGACGGGTTCTTCAAATCATAAATATTTTTTTTAGTTTGGCTCTAAATATTCAGGGCCGTAATGATAATTTTTTTTTAAGTGTGTTGTTAGATAACAAAACATTAAAATTTCAACAACCTTTAAATTGTATAAATTTCTAAAGCTTAGAAGTCCCTAAAACTGTATTTAAAGTCCGTATTTAAAAAAATGTCTTGAGGTTGGTGTCTAAAGAACAAAACGTCGAATCTACAAACTAATAACGCCATCTTGTAAAACATATAAAATGTTTACAAAAAAGTGTTATTTGTTTTTTCCCAAATGAAAACGCAAAGAATTAAAATCCAAAACTAAAAACATCGGTATCTCTCAATCAACTCCGAATATTTGGAATATTTTTTTTTACCAAATTATTAAGCCCCAAAATACTCAACTTTGCCTCAATTTAACCGTATCTCTTACCGTTTTCGAGAACAACTTGTACGCACACAAATTAGTAGCACATGCATTTGTAGTTTTTGGCAAACAACAAAATCCTGCTATTCAAAACAGACCTAAATTTTGCTTCGTTAGAAAGAATGAAACCGGTTTTTACTTGTTCGTGTAGTTTCAGAAAAATTCGCGTTTAATATCTACTCTGTACCTTCACACTTCTTTATGCCTTGTCATAGTATAATATATTTTTTATTAAAGGTTGGAGACAATGACGTCTCTTGAACGGCAGTAGAGTTTTGGACTTGCATTGTCTTTATTTGTTTAGAATCACTACGTTTCAATCATCTGCAGGTGAATACTGTATTCACCTAAAGACGACTGGAGATGATTGAAACGTAGTGATTCTAAAGAAATAAAGACAATGCAAGTCCAAAACTCTACTGCCGTTCAATATTTTTTATTACTAGAGAACTGCAAAGTTAGATTTTGGCAACATCATACCTACTAATGGTAGAGGAACTGGTCCTAATATGGGCCCCCATTTTATTTTTTTGGAATAACTTTCTTATTTTTTCTCTCTGATGATATGTAAAATGGTTTATGTACATTATGAAGACCTAGTAATTAAACCCCACCATTAATTCTCAAAAACGTATGTGTCGATGAAAAAAAATAGTGCACATTTCTGACATTTGCCCAGAGGGTATGGAATATGGGCCCCTTCAAAAACTGTTATAAAAACGTAAATTAAAACAAAAAAAAAACAAGTAGCAAAAAACAATAAAATAAAAAAGGTGTTACAAAACTAGGGAGGTAGGGGATAGCTTGTTCTCCATTTAACGTGTTAAACGCTACTACTAATCTCTGTCTGATGCGTTTATATCGGCACCCTAGATTCGAGATTGCCAATACGGTATAGTTTTATCTGAATATGGGCCCGGCCCATATTTAACACACTCAAAGGGCCCATATTGCACAAGTCACCATAAAATTATTGGTTAGAAAAAACCTGTAATTTTTAGAATAAGATTATGCTAAAATGCAATGTTAAATTTTTCCTCTATCACTGCCGCGTAAGCAAGCTCAAAATAACTTTAAAAAATATAAAAAATTATGCTAATTAAACTAACATTAAAAAGTTATGGAAACCAGCGAATCACATCAATTACAATCGTTTATGAAAAACACATGGGTTCACGCCGGGAGTCTGTAAACTAAGTATTGACAATGTGTAAGTGTAAATTTACGGATCACCTGGCAGATAGAGTTACTTGGTTTGTAGATGGACAGGGGGCCCATATTAAATGCCTGGCCCATATTAGGACCAGTTCCTCTAATATTTTCTAATACAAATAAATTTAATAATTTGGAATTAATTTCTTCAATAACAGTCATAACATGTTCTTGAACCGAATGATCAGTATTCACCTGAAGACGACTGGAGATGCTTACCAGTTGAAACGTTGTGATTCAAAACAAATAAAGGCAATGCAAGTCCAAAATTCCAGTGCCGTTCAAGTCATAACATGTTTACAGATTGTACATCAACTGTTTTTGTTTTATTTTGGTATGATACACAGCTGTTATAATAACTAAATAATCTTACATAAACTTATTACCAATTAGTGACAACCTTATTAATAATGATATAAATAACAACCTTTAACTCTGGGATGTTATTGTTTACAAAATTGCGGTTTGATGTTTTCAACAAATTGTTAACATAATTAAAAATACTATCAGTTAATGGAACAGTCATCATAAGAAGATAAAACAATATTACTAAAATTTTGTGATTTTACTGTCCTCTAAAACAAAGGATTGAAATGAAAAAAAATTATGTTTGAAATATACTTGACAGATGTCAAGCCAACGTTATCTAGATCACAAAAAAAAATAGTTCCCATTTTCGGCGATCTGTCTGTCTGTTGGCTCGAATGCTTAAAAACTATTTTTGGAGAATGACGAAATTTTATATGTAGATTATATGTCTCAAAACCAGACGTTTGGATTCAAAGACCGAATCGTTAGTAGTAATATGCCAGTTAGGTGAGCAACATGACACTGAGATATCACGACGTGCGACTTATTTTTATGACCAAATATTGAAAGCTTATGCGAATTAAATGTTATTCTTTTTGTGTTATCACATTCAAGTTAAAATGGCCTAAGTAAAATAGACGCAGAGATTGATGGTTACCAAATTTTACAATTTTGAAACAATCTTTAAAAATATTATACAGGGTGTTTCATTAAGGTCGGCCACCGGCCATATCTCGAAAACTACTGGGTATAGAAACTTATAGAAAAATTAATTTATAATGGGGCTATGAGAAAACTCTGGAAATAATTCTTAAAGTCTGGATTTCACCGCAATGGGGCACAAAAATTTTCACATTTCACCTTTGGTAACATCATTAGAAAGATTACAGTAGAATCAGTTTATTCTAAGGCTTATTGGGGTACCAACCTCGACAAGAGTGGGGAAGCTATTAAAAGTGTTATTTCTTTTAGTGGCATAGCCAGAAAATATGCTCGGGGGCTCAGTGGGCGTTAGTAGGACATTATTTTTCTGGAGAGAGGGATAGTCGGGACTACATGTATTTCATAATATTGCACCTAGTGAAGAATGCGAAAAAGCGCTGCAGGCGAACAGTTTTCGGGGACACCTAACTACTAAGTTTTAAATTTCGAAAATTAAATTATTACCTCTTCCCCTCTGCATGGTTGGATTAAATTTGTTCTTGTCAGTTTGTTTTGCCTTTTTTTTTTTTTGATATTCCCCGCTGGCTTTTTATTTAAAAAATAAACATTTTTTATATTTGTGAAAAACATTGGTGTCAATCCAAAATTTTAACATAATACGCATGACTCTAACCAACGTTTTTCGGGCTCGAATTTTCATGATTAAAAATATAGTAAATATCGCTCACCACGCCAAAATTGATGATTTTTCAGAAATCACATTCCTTCCGTAAAAAATGTTTACTGTTATTTCTTTCTTTAAAAATAAATACCTATAATTGTTTTTTGTTTTTATTGTAAAAATATTTTCTTGCATTGGGTTATATTTTTGTTGATTTAAAAAAAACTCTAAACAAGGGAAAACGGAACAGACTAGTCATAATAGAAAAATACTATAAAACATTATTCTTTTTACTTGTTTTCCTTTAAAATTGCATAATAAATCAATAACTAAAACGGTATGCGTTTGAAACCTTAATCTTTATATAAAAGAGAATTTTTAGAAGGAAACGTTTAAAAACTAAATTTCTTATAAGACCTTTAACGATTTAAATTAGGAGTCCAATCGTGAGACGAAAAATTAGGTTGCAATTCGACTTTTAGACCCGAGCTCCTAGGCTCGGAAGGGGGGGGGGTGGCTGCAGTCCGACAGTCCCCTCCCCTAAATACGCCACTGATTACTGAGACTTCTAAACGACTTATCCGATTTTATTAAACTTAACCTTTTTTAAAATAGAAAGGTTAGTACTTTTTCTTTTCATACTCAGTAGTATACGAGAGTTCCTAATAAAATTGTTAGAACTTTTAATAATAACAATTTTTTTTATCTCAAAAACTTAAACCATATAGGTATGATATTATTTGAACATCATTATCGGAAAGTAGATTAAATTTGCAGGAATAATCGAAAACACCGAAGTTCGACATCTTTATTCACTTTAGGGTTATTTGTAATAATAAGTTTTTGCATTTTTATATTATATATCATAGTCGGAAAGTAGATTAAATTTTCAAGAAAAAAAGTGAAGACCGCCGTTAAACATCTTTTTTTGTTTCAGAGTTATTGCCAAAAGAATAACTCTTACCACTTCATTTGAAGATGTGATAGCTTTTATAGTTCCGTGCTCAAGCATTGCACGACAAAATATATCTTTAAACGTTATGATTGTATTGTCTTTTTAATAAGCGGTTAATCTAACCGCGGACAACTTTTTCTTATGCAACCCACTGTTAGAATAAAAATTAATACAAAGAATAAAAAGTAATTATGATATTACTCCTTGTAAAACACGAAAAGAGAATTTTCTGTAATTAAAGTAATTTTTCATGGTAATTTAACAGAAATAGAGTTAATGCGTGCCTATAAAAATACAATTTGATAAAAAGCCCGACTCTATAAAAATATGACAGCGCATTAACCAGGGACGTGCGGTAAGATTAAAAAACAATTATTATTAATATTATTATTAGATATAGAAAAAGTGCATTTTATTAAGTATAATTTTTTCTCGATTATATAAAAGCGGGATGTTTCGATATAGTTCATTAATCATACTCTTCGAAATTGACGATATTGCAGAGCCTGGAAATATGCACATTGCACATGTAAGTCTGCCGTACCGCGAATTATTTTAATGTAACAAAACTTTAACCAATTCTTTACAGCTATTTTACATTAGATGCAAATGCAAGTAAAATTACCTGAGAGCATGCGCTTTGCTTACTTTTTATTTAGCTGATGCAATTTTACCCATTTAAAAATTACCTTTTACTTGCATCGCATGAACTTGTACGCAATACTTTCACCCAATGTAATAGGTACGGCTTTTAAATTTAAATTAACCGGCAACGGCTAGGCCCTTAAACAAAACTTTCGGTTCGCCGAATAAAAACTACACTCTAAAACATGAGTTGATCGCTTAAGCAAATTTTTTCTTGCTAGATAGACTTTACTATATCTAACAATAATCTTTAGTTTCCCAAACCAAGTTTAGCTGTTACTCGGTTGGTTTAAACAACATTTTTTATTCTTAACTGTATTATATAACCAAATCGGCATATTGCAACCAACAGATTAGCTTACCCAGTTCCCACAACAAGTTTAAATATTTATCTTAACCAGACACACCAGGACTACCAAGAGATGACGCTAAAAGTTATATACAACCTTAGAAGGTTGATAGTATTGGAAAAGAAGGTTTTTTAGCAGCAGGCGGACAATGTTAGTGCATCTATCTTTTGCATTGAGTACACAGGGACGCCAAAGGTAATGGGTTCCCTAGGGCACAGGTAGACAATGAAGGGCTGTTTCGTTCTTATTAAAACTCATCAGAAAACCATAACCTGTAAGCGACCCCCAGTACAGCGAGACTATGCTTTCAAGGTATTTTTCAGAAATAAAAACGCGATGAAAACCCAGTAACGCCATCTATAGGAATCAACTCAATCCAAAAGATAGTCGTGACGAAGCAACAATAAACCAAATACGTTAGGCCAACACACCAGTATAGACAACATTTATCGCATCCCCCAATTTTTCTACGGATTTGTAGATTCAAATAAGTTCACGTTGCAGTATACCCACTGTGCGCTGCCAACCCGTAATACAAAAAAAAAAACCTTTTTGTTTTATTTAATTATACGGACACTAAACTCTACTACTTTATGTTGATAATATTGTAATTTTTAGTATCAAGACTTTCGTTTAAATGGTATAGACAACTACCTTGTACAGACGAGAACTAAAGAGTTCGAAACCGGTCTGCAGGTGGTTGCACCTACCAATAGTAAAGTCTTTACTTCTTGGTGGTACAATTTCATTTGCATTTTGACACAGTTTTTTCCAAACAAATTAATACTGGCAACAAGCTAGTCATTAACCTAACAAAAGTGACAAATAACCAATGCCGAAATCGGAGTAGCAATAAAATGTAGTCTCCGTTACTAAGTTTTCTCTTGAGGCTATTTTTTAACTAAACATTTTTCTTGTCAAGGAAATTAAGATTCTTGTATAGTATACTAGGCCACTTTTAAGAGTGTACCGGGTGGTCAACTAAGAATGGTGGCCGGCCATATCTCAGAAACTAGTAATCGTACAGCATTCGGGTACATTTATTTATGATAAAAGTGCCCAAGGGAAAATGCTGGAAATTATTTTAGAGTTTGTAAAATACCTGTAAGGGGGCGTACCAGCCATGACCAAGGTTAAAATTAGGATTTTCATCGTGTTTTGACTAATTAATATATAAATCTTTACATATTCCCTAATACTTTTTTTCCTATAGAATTTTTTCGATCTAGTAAAATAAAGTGGTGGGGGCAATTAATTTTTTTCTAATAATACGCCACGGTTACTCCGGTTTGGCATAACCGATTTAAACAACCTTAGTCTCCTTTAAAAAGCTTTATTTACCCTATAAACTGCGATTTTTTTTTTATCCTTGATTTTTGCCGTCGGCGCTAGATGGCGTTAACTGAAATATAACCAAGTATTAAGCTTTTCTCGGAAAAGTTAAATGCAATGATAAGTTTGTTTTATCATGGTATAAGAGAAAAATAAATCCTTAACATTTCGGTAACAAACACAAATTTGTAATACTTTTACAACAGGAGCTATGAAGAAAATTAATTAAATTATACGATTTTTTTTCTTTTTATGAGGGTTTCAGTTTTGTCTATAGAATAATTTTATCACACATTAATAATAAATAAATAAAGAGTTATAAAAATCGATGACTACAAAATTTTTAAAAAGCCTATATTTTTAATTTTCAAAATTTAATACTTATACTACGATTTAAGATAGGTAATAGGTAAGGTAATTTTTAAATTATAAATCCAAAAATACACCATTAAAATAACAAGAGTAAGCTTTGAAAACATAAAACAATTGAATTGGGTTAAAATTACATGTTGTCTAAATAATGAATAATTGTCAGTTTTTTAGTTAAATGGGCTTTGGTGTTTTTAAAAACTTTTTTTTACTAAGATGCGTTTAAGTGGCATTCGATATGATTGCCGTGTATTTTGAATGCATGCGAAACTTAACAGTTGCTTCCAGGGTTTATGCCATCCAATTTCCTGAATGAAGGCATTATACAGGCATGGTATTTTGTAGGCTCTTAGAAGATGTGTGATTAATAAATTGGGGTTATTATAGTAAATCGTAATATTATATTTTGAAAATTTAAAATATAGGCGTTTTAAAAAATTTGTAATTTAAATACAGTCATCGATTTTTATAACTTTTTATTTATTTATTATTAATGTGTGGTAAAATTATTCTATAGATAGAATTGAAACGCTCATAAAAAGAAAACAATTGTATAATTGTAATTCATTTTCTTCATAACTTCGGTTGTAAAAAAGTTACAAATTTGTGTTTGTTACCGAAATATTAAGAATTTATTTCTCTAAAATACCATGATAAAACAAACTTATCATTGCATTTAACTTTTTCAAAAAAAGCTTAATATTTGGTTATATTTCAGTTAACGCCATCTAGTGGCGACGGCAAAACTCAAGGATAAAAAAACAAAAGCGCAGTTTATAGGGTAAATAAAGCGCTCTTAAAGGAGACTAAGTTTGTTTAAATTATGCCAAACTGGAGTAACCGTGGCGTATTATTAGAAAAAAATTAATTCTCCCCCACCACTTTATTTGACTAGATCGAAAAAATTTTGTAGGAAAAAATGGTATTAGGAAATATGTAAGGATTTATATATCAATTAGTCAAAACACGATGAAGACCCTAATTTTAACCTTGGTCATGGCTGGTACGCCCCCTTGCGGGTATTTTACAAACTCTAAAATAATTTCCAGCATTTTTTTTTGCACTTTTATCATAAAAAAATTTACCCGGATGCTGTACGATTACTAGTTTCTGAGATATGGCCGGCCACCATTCTTAGTGGACCATAATAAATTGTATTAATTATCTCAGACATAAAATGACATGCATTTGAAATATAAAAAAAAATGTCCAATTTTTAGTATTTTAATATTTTGTAGGAAGTATGGCTTCCTTGGATCGCACGCCACTGCAAATATGTCAGGGCATTAACCATATTTCATGTTTTCGCCAATGTATGTGTTTGTTCGCTGTAAGCGAAATAATGATTATAGAAAAATATGACACGCCGGTAAGATAGATAACATATAATAAATGGGTAATTTTATAAATGCAGCCCTTAGATTAAAAACAGCTTTTTTTTTATTTTTTATTTTTAACAAACAGAAATGAAAGATGAAATAACACATGGTTTAAATTGGTAAATAAATGTTGCCATAGTACTCAATTTTTTTTTAATTTAAATCAAATTTTTAAAGTTGTTGGTAGGGAAAACAAACACCTTTACAAATTACTTGGTACTTCGGATAAATTTTTATGTTCTATGGACTCGTGTTTAAGTTACCAAAAATAACATTTCTTTTTTTTTTCTTGATTTTTGTTAATTAATCAATTTAAAAAATTAGTTTTTATATTAATTGGAAGAAATAAAATATTTTCTTTAGCTGAATTGGACTCTATACTGTGTGTTCAAAATGAAGTCGACACTATTGCTAACTTTCTTATTTTGAAAGATAAGACTACGCGACGGTTAAATTAGTAAAGAGTTATAGTTTTATGTGCTGATAATTATTGTGATTTCAAGAAAACCATTGAATATCAGAATCACCTGATAAATTTTCTCGATTTTTGGAAATGCGTTTAAATGTAAATTCCTTCGTTCTTATTGAGTTTAGCGATATATGGTAAAAACAAATTTTGTTCTCTATCAAATAGTTGTAACATAAGTAGCATACCTATTACGTTATAAAAAAAAATTGTTAATATCTCGCAATTGTTTTTTGACATCACCATATTCATCAGCACATGAAGCTATAACTCTTTACTAATTTAACCATCTCATTTCTTAAACAACAATATAGTTACTAGGTCATACAATCTATACCACATTAAAAAGGCTTTTTTTAAATTGTCATAAATAATTCCCAATGTGTTGCCAGTGTTTTTGAAATCTTAACCATCTCATAATTTTGCTTGGAAAAAAAGCAAAAGGTTATCTAACTGTATGTAATATTATAAAATAATTCATTTAATTATGAATTTGTGGAAAAATACAATTCTTTTCGCCTTATGTCATAAATCCTTAGTGAGAAAAAAAGAGAAGGGCGCTGAATAAATTTCCTAGGAACTATCTTAAGCATAATTTGTTACGGTTTGGTGTTATTTTTACACCATAAGGAATTTCGAAATATATAAAAATATTCCAACTCTCAATTGACCACCGCGCAGTACCGATTTAAATCCTATAGAGTACTTATGGGATATTATTGGTAGGGCACTGAGACAGCATCAACCCACTCCTGACAATTTAAAAGATGTCCAAATAATGGTTAACACTTGCAATTGTGACAAATGTTTTTGCAGTAATCTACTAGTATTTTGCTTATTTCTATAAGTCGTGACTAGATGTCGCTACTCGTAACGTAATATTATACCGTTTACATTTTTGTTAGTTCAGAAATATACTACCTGTACGGAATTATCAAAATACTTGTGCCCTTTGTGACAAAATTTTTTGTGTAAGAACGTGTTTTTTATTAGTTATGTGTACCTCTAACTGAAAAGTGCCCCTTCTCTCACGAAAACTATTTTGCTAATTTTAAATGTATTAAAATGGTTAAAATTATACACTGCGTCCATTAATTATGAAATAGCTAAAAAGTACCCATATATTATCAAAATTCAATCAATCATTTTCATGTAAGTTGTACAGTGAGTACCTTACATAAACCTGTAATCAAAACAATAATTTAATTCAATTTTCATACCGTATTTTAGAAACACCAATTTTAAACTCATCAGATTTTACACAGCTTGATATTTTAGCCATCACCCTCTATAAAAAAGACTTAAAGTGAAGTCACACATATTGTCCCGGGTGATTCACAAAGGGTGACGAGCGGCCATATCTCGGACACTACTGGACATAGAAATTCAGGAAAAAATTATAACTAAAGTGGCCATGAGAAAATCCTGGAAATAATTTTTAAGTTCCGCAGTTTTCCGCAAGAGGGCGTAATTGAGACGTAAATATTAAAATTTTACATATCTTTAAAAATTCTACATTAAGGTATATCGTTGATAACACCATTAAAAAGCTTGGACAATTATGCATCATTTTGGTCTTATGCTCATTGGCGTACCTACTTTAATAAGAAAGTTGTTGAAAGTGTAATCAGTTAAATCGCTGTAACTTATAAACAACTTATCCGATTTTAGCAAACTAAAAACTGTTTGGAAGAGAAATGTATGCACTTTCACCAATCTCATTTAGTTGTCCATGATAGTTCTAAAAAAAATGTTAGAGAGCGCAATTTGTAATAATAACATATTTTTTGATTTTACTCCGAAAAAATAAATCATACGGTATAATTATTATACCATAATCAAAAAGTAGATGAAATTTTCTAGAAAAATATTAAAACTTCAGCTCGATATCTCCGTTCGTTTTTGCGTTATCGCCAATAGAATAATTTTTAATGAAGCGATTATATATTTTTTAGAAAAAAAGTGGGACGCCACTAATATTTCTCCATGTGGATATTATTTCTAATTAGCCTGGTCAATTCTGCATAAAAATAATCTCTTGCGTTTTTCTTCTCAGGCACACCGTTCTTAATTAAAATAATTAAATTAAATTAGACGGGCGGAAGCATGCCTATTAAGTGAAGGTGGTCCTTTCCAACAATTTTTATAAAACAAAATTTTTCATTATCAATAGTAGAGCTAATTTAATTTAATTATTTTAATTAAGAACGGTGTGCCTGATAAGAAAATGTTTAGTGAAATTTAATGAAAATATGATCTTTTGAAGTTTTTTTTAACTATTTCATAATTAATGAACATAAAAAAATTCTCCTTTCTTGATCTCTATTAACACAAATTATTTTCTTAATATAGTAATCCTTAAACTCTTTTACTGTAATATGTACGTAATATTACATATTTTGTAGGTGAATTCGACCGCGCTGTTTTTTTTTTTTACGGTTCGCCGACTACGTAGGCCATCTTGAACCGGTCATCGACCACAAATGTGATCTACCGACTGGGGAGTGTGAAACGGCACCTTCATCCTACGAGATATCCGATCTCATCCGGCCTGTCCGGCGTGAATAGGATGGCTAGGTGTCGATTCATTTTACACTCCTCCCTGAGGCAAGAGCACGCCGTGTTCCCAAGCGGTCACCCGCCCAAGTACTAACCGCGCTCGACACAGTTTAACTTCGGTGATCTGCGGGAACCGGTGCTTAATATGTCGCCAGGCCCTTGCCGACCGCGCTACAATTTGCCGTATTAAATAGCGGTTCTTCTTCTTGATCCGAATTACAAAAAAACTAAGCCAATTATTTTTTTTTCACCAATGGAAAGGTGGTATCTATGTCTGTGTGGGAAAATTATTTATGTAAAAAAGAAATTGAAAAAAATATATACTTAAGCCAAAGAAAACACAAACAATAATTACTGAAATTCATTGAATTGTAGAAATTAATAAAAATAATTTTTTTTGACAAAAATTACTTTTTGACACTTATTTGTAGAGTTCAAATTTAAACAGTTTTGAAAAATCCCTTTATAGGCCAAAATGTGTTTGATCTAATTTAATATACCGGGTGATTCACGACGAGTTCGCATTAGATTTTTTGAGGAAACTACTGAAAATATTTTTTTGAAAATCTGTAGATTTAAGTTTATCGATATGCTCTCTTAAACTAAAATATTGACATGTTTCTGTCACTTCCGGTTATACCGGAAGTAGCTTCAACTTTCATTTTTTAAAAGCAATATAGCATTTTTTATTATATTTCTGATTTTTGTATTCAATTTTATGGAACACGTTTTTTACCTAAGTAAAGAGATCATATCGCGATAGAAAACGGCGTTTCGATAGTTGAAAGCCACAGATGACATTCACAGCTGATTCTAGTTCCGCCGAAAAGTTACTAGAATTAGTGTGGACCGTAACAAGTTCACATGTTAGTTCCCGTCCTATTATTTTCGTTGTTTTTTGGTGTTTTTTAGTATTTTGTGGCTGTTTTTTATATAGTGTATATAGAGTTTTCTGATTGAAAGTTAGAGTCATAACTAAAATGAAGCATAGTGATTGTTTTGTATACCAATATTTTAACCATATATACCATGTTTTACGTATTCTACCTAGCTGGTGCAGTATTACCGGCATTTATTACATTCTTTAATATTCACGAGCAAAGGAGAGTAGTGTGTCGATAAGTTACATTTTTTAAAAGCTTTGTCGATAATATTTATGTTACTAGTACATTACTTTATTGTAAGTAATTCCTATCACAATATCTAGGTAGTATTCAGTGGATACCTAATAGGTTCTTGACTTTTGTTCCAATTTGGATAACATCTCCAAAAGTTTCTTGACAACTTTAGTTAAGAACGATGATTTAAATAGAAAAATTTGTAAAGTCTTTTTTGATAAATTAAAATGGGAGATAAGGAACTTAATATTTAAATATTTTTTTAGTTTGTTAATGGAACATAAAAATAGTCCGGTCCTGTCTTTTTAGCCAACCTCTAAACGTAAAATAGACCAGACGTCAACAGGGCGCCATAAATGACAAGTGATTTGGCGTTTTTTTAAAAAAATGTGACTTTACTATTGTATTTAAAAAATTAAACTTGAAGCTACTTCCGGTATCACCGGAAGTGACAGAATTAATAGTTTACTATTAGTTAATATTTTAGTTTAAAAGAGCATATCGATAAACTTAAACCTACAGATTTAAAAAAAAAAAATTTGCAGTAGTTTCCTCAAAAGTCGTAATGCAAGCTCGTCGTGAATCACCCGGTATATAGATATAATATATCATAAGAAAATTGGTTTATTATATATTAAGTAGAGAATGTCTCATTTGTTTCCAATTTATCTTACCACTCTATTCTAAGTATGAATAATTTTTCAAATTAAAATTAAATATTTAAAAAATAAAATGTATGGTTATGGGTAATTATTAATAATAATATACTTTGACAGAATAAAGTCTTGTGAATGATGGTTAATTGATCACCTTTCTACCACATTAAGTTATTTTTTTTGGAAAGGCGACCAATTTAAATAAATTATTCTTTACAGGTACCTTACACACTTTAGCTACATTACCCTCACATTTCAGGTTATCCATTACAAATAGGTTAGAAATCTTTCAAATCCAACAAACTCACATTTAAATACGTCACTAACGCGCTTACCATTTAAATACCCGTCCTTTAATATCCATTATACAAACGTGATGGAAAATAAATGCGCTTCATATTAGAAAAGTGAGAATTTCGATCGCAGTCAACTTTAAAGATCTTTATAGCTTTCTTAAAGTCAGCGATGTGTTTTAGGGCAGAAACGGTATTATTTGTCTTTAAATATAACAGCTTAGGTTGTAGAGCTTACCTTAGCGATTGTATTGATGTATTCACTGCACTTAGAAGTAAATTTAAGCAATATTAATCCCCACGATTGCTAGAAAGTAAGCGATACAAGCGATGTAGATCCGCGACCAAACTGTGTTGTGTGTCTGACGTCCTGCAGCAATGACGTTGCGATTTGGGTGGCAGGAGCGCGCAGGACGCCCTGCGCCATATTGGAGCAGGATTAAAAGCCAACAAGGATAAGGGTGTTTCTCAACCTAAGGGGAAATGATTTTTTTTGTACATTTTTTGGATGCTAATTTTTTTTAAATAATGTGATTTAAAAAAATTTAATATATGCATTGTGGAGGAGAGAGTTTCAATAAACGGTTTCCTTATTTATTTTTCGAATACTAATAAATAATTCCGTTTTTAACAGTAAAATTTTCTATTCAATTGTAAAAAATTAGATTATTTTGTAATCAATGAGTTATATAAACCCCCTTTTTCCGCTTAGTTGCATATAGAAGTATTTGCAGTAAAAAGGACCTCTCGCAGAGCTTATAGGATGTGGCTTTCGGCTAATTATTCTGAATTTTTAATATTTTGTAGATCTTGACGTTCTGATTAAAAGGGTTTATGGCCGTAATCTAATCCTATGAATAGTTTTTGATTTATGGCCTTTTAAAATTGGTAACTTTTTACTTTGAGATTTTATACATTGTCTGGAGTTTTCAGTTGTTTCTTAAAAACTATAAACTTTTTTATTTTTCTTTATTGATGCCTGGCAGTGGCGGCTCGCAGTCTTAAAAAATAGTGAAGAGCTAGGTATAGTGCCGGTACTTAAACAAACATTGACTAAAAACCAATGTCATAAAACGTATCTCTTATCCTCGTCTGTCCAACGACTGAATGAAGATTCCAACAAATTACAAACTATTTCATTGATTGGGTTTATTTTTAAAACACACAACTAAGTAGGTATGTACACTACTGAATTAACTGTAAAATAAAAACAAAACTTTTTATTCACACAGTAAATCACGTAAAAACGATATCTATAACCGTAAGTTTCGCGAAGCCTCAAGATAACTACCTTAAGGTGAGGCGAACCAATGCTAAAACAATGGTACATACGACTGATCTATTTTTAAATTGCCCTTCATCATAATACAAATTGTTACATGCTGCTTGCATGATTGACGTCACGTAACCATAGCAACGATGAATATCAAAGTCATGTTGGGTGGTCTTTTCGCTAACCGACACGATCGGCTGGGGCGCGCCAAAATGCACGAGTGTTTATAATTATTGTCCATCGGAGTTAACGTGGCCCTATTATGCATAGTTACATTCGGATTAAATTAATATTAATAATTTGAAAATAATAACTTTTTAAGGGCTAAAATGGTAGCTGTATTGGTACAGTAATATTTACCATTGTCGAAAAACTTCCCTCTTGGTTTTTTTTTTTTTTTTGAACTACTTCACCTGACGAGCCGCCGCTGCTTCTTGAGACGTATAGACAGTCGCATAGGCACATTAAAACAAGATATGACATTTATAAACATTAAAAAAAAAAGATGGTCACCAGGTCAGCCTTAAAAAACCTCAGAAACACTTTGAATACTGATCGATATACATATTGGCGGCATGCAGTAGATATGAAAGGATCTACTTGAGTAATCATTTACCAATTTCAATATCAGACAGTTTCTCCAGTAAATGTACATGACACCAAATGCCTTTGACCGGTCAGTATATGGATATGACTTCAACCTCATAGTCACCCTTACCAGAAGATATTAACTTCTAGGTGTGTCGTAGTTGAGCGACTACTGAAGAAGCTACCTTGCTGGGTGATGATATAATTGGTTTAGGTTAAAAAGTACTTAGGAATAACGAAAACTGAAGATATTCTACGATACGTTTTAAATACAGGAACAAGGTTGGAGAATTTCACAGCCTCATAGGAAAAGTTCCAGTGCCAAATGATTTTTGAAAAAGAGAATAATAAAAGAAACGATAAGTACAATTTTTTTTATCGAACTGTATTCATTGCCATGCTGTCCCTGTAGACAAAGAAATGCTCGTAAAAATAAAACTAGTCGATAGAAGCCACTTTTCCAGAGTATTTGATATGCAGGCATCTTTTATTAATGCAAGGCTTTAACAAAGGATATACATGTAAATTGCTCTAAAAATAGAAGTTAGGAAGAGAGGAGTGATGGCAGCTTATGCTCTTACCATTCACAGGTATTTTTTGAATGTTTTCCTTCTTTCAGATGAATTTCATAATTTTATAATGACAAAAATGTTTAATTTCTATTTAAGGAATTTAGGATAAAATAATTCTTAAAATTAGTCCAATTCCTATGGTATATTTAAAAAATAAAAAGTATATCTTAAAATACCTACCACATGAGAAACAGAGTCAAAGAATATGTCTTTTGATATACAGGGTGATTTCTCAGTTGATGATTAGCTGTGTAGAGAAGGCATTAAAATAAACAACATTTTCAAATACCTTTTTTCAAAAAAGTAAAAAATAAGGTACTTACCTCGGTACTTACATTCCTTTATTAAACTATGGATCACAAACGGATCTGCCAAACTTGCCCGTTGAATACCATTAAGAAAACTTCTGGGTGTAGGATGAGCCCGCAAGGGAAAGCGTTCTGCGTATAATCTCGAAGCAGCCGCCGCACTTTGACGACGTTCACCAAAAGTTAGCACCATATCTACTAGTTCATTGCTATTCCATAAATTTTAACCACTATTACCTAAATATAATATATAGAATAGGAAAAAAGATTGGCGGTAAGGGACAAAGTAGTGCGTCTATTGTTTGCCTTAAAATACACAGGGATGCCAAAAGTAATTGGTTCCCTGGTGCACAGGTAGAGAATGACAGGCTGTTTCGTCCTTGTTAGGACCCATCAGAAAGCCATAACCTGTAAGCAATTCCCAATACAGCGAAAATAATGTTTTCAAAATAAATAAAGTTATGAAATCCTAATAGTGCCACCTGAGGGAATCAACTCAATGCAAAAAATATACCTATCAGACGTGGAAACATAAAACTAAAATAAACCAAACAAGGCAGGCCACACAAGCAGCGTAGGGTACGTTTTTGCGCTTCAATACACATTTCTGCAGTTTGCAGGTTTAGACATAGATCGCACCAGTAACCCACTGGGGTGCAGCACTATCCATAATACAAGTCATGTAAAAATAAGTAGTAGAGTTTAGTGTCCGTAATAATAAAATAGGAAACAATTTTATCGGCAGGAGGACAAAGTAGTGCGTCTATCTTTTGCATTAAAGTGCACAGGAACTCCAAAAGTAATTGATTACCTGGGGCACAGGTAGACGATGACAGGCTGTTTCGTCCTTGTCAGAACTCATCAGAAAGCCGTAACCTATAAGCATTTCCCAATACATTACGGACATTATACTCTACTGCTGCATCCCAGTGGGTTACTGCTGCGCGATCTATATCTGAACCTGCAAACTTCAGAAATATGTAGTGAAGCGCAAAAACGTTTCTTATACTGGATGTGTGGCCTACCGTGTTTGGTTTATTTTAGTTTTATATTTTAACGTCTGATGGCTATATCTTTTGCAGTTAGTTGATTCCTACAGATGGCACTGATTCCTACAGATGGCACTACTAGGTTTTCATCAATTATTTATTTATTTTCAAAACATACTATCGCAGTATTGGAAATTGCTTACAGGTTATTGCGTTCTGATGAGTGCTAACAAAGACGAAATAGCCTGTCATTGTCTACCTGTGCCCCAGGGAACCCATTACTTTTGGCCTCCCTGTATCCACTTGCCGCTAATAGTACAATAAGAGTGGATATGATGTCCATATCGCACGAGGAAGTAAATTGAGAACGACGCCGTAGGCGGAGTGCTCAAACTTCCGATGGCAATATGGACAATCCACTCAAGTTGAACAGTATATTTTTTTTACGACCTTATGCTAAATAATGTAAAAAAAAAGTTTGTAGGTTGCCGGGCTCGAACTCACGACCATTGGTTCCATAGTCCAACGCTCTAACGCCTGGACTATTGAAGCGTTTAGTTAATTATCGGAAAACCAACTGATAAATGTTGCTACATGAAATTAATTTTCTATGCACATTCAGCAGGTTGCATTATTGATAAATCTATTATAAATGCATCTAGATTTTATTATATTGAAGAAATTAATAACAAATTGTACCATATGCATTTAAATTATATAATTTAGTGTCTTAAAAAAGAAGGCGGAGCCTCAGTAAAAATAATATACAGTGATTGGTCAGTACTTTTAAAAACAACAATGGCTTCTCTGTAATTGACTACTGTGATTGGTCAGTTTCATTACCTATCTAGGATGGATATGAGATTTTCCCGAACAGTTAACTGGAATAGCCTACTTTACTCGCCACTTAAGTGTAAAAGAAACAGCAAATTTCCATGTGGGAGTAGAAAACCATATTTTAGTATTATAAACTATACTACTTATATATAGAATATTGTATTTTATACATATCTCCAAATTAGTATGAGTTAAGCAGAGGAGTATGAATGTTATTTATGTGAAAACTTTAAAGTTTGAGAAAGTTTAATGGCTCGGAGATCGGATATGTGAGTGCGCTGAAAATTCAAATGAAAGGCGCTATAATGCACTGGGTTCCGGGCGATTCTAAATAGTCCTGAATAAGAACAAAAAGTTCCTTTTAAATACAACCCACGTACATGAGAAGTTGAGCATTTTTGTCTTTGTTAAAAACCATTATAAGCACTGATATTGTTCTCGACTGCTATTAGCTTATTATGAAGTCAATTAACAAACATTCAGGGCTGTCCCATTGGGGGGAGAGGGTGTTGGGTTGTAACTCCCTTAAAAGCTACTGCAAGTCGTTAAATAAGCATATTCGGATGCAGAGAGTTTTGAATAAAGATTGAAAATCTACGACAAGAATGAAAAAACCTCATCAAGAAAATATTGCTGACCTATGGTGCAGTGGCTCATCAGGTGAAGTAGGTAAGGCGTCGAGAAACTTACGATTATAGATATCGTTTTTACGTGATTTACTGTGTGATTAAAAAGTTTTGTTTTTATTTTTCAGTTAATTCAGTAGTGTACGTCTGTACGTACCTACTTAGTTGTGTGTTTTAAAAATAAAATAAACCCAATTAATGACATAGTTTGTAATTTGTTGAAAACTCCATTCAGTCGTTGGACAGATGATGATAAGAGAGACGTTCTATTACACGGATTTTTAGTTAATGTTTGTTTAGGTACCCGAATTATACCTATAGCTCTTCACCATTTTTTAAGACCGCGAGCCGCTATGGTGGAATTACATGAGTTCAACCGGTCAACTTGCAGATGCAAAAATCATAAAGTTAAAAAGAGACCATCGAAAAAATGCATTTAAAAACAGGGAGCTGACATCAAACAGCTTAGCTGTCATCTACCTAGCCACCTAGTACAACAAATAAAAAATAAAGGGTTATTCTACACGAAATTCGGTTTTAAAATTATATTATATAATTATTTTAGTTATATTTTTTTTTGGAACTCGTCTAAAAATGTCTTTATCCAAAGAATCACCCATATATTAAATATTTTTTTGCCGATCGACACGCGTCTAAACATGAAGCCGATTTAGAAGGGGTTGATATTTTGACGAAAATATTATTGCTTCTTTGTTTATATGCGGCTTCTTCAGTAAAAATTAATTTTGGTTGGGCCCTTCTATACATTCACATAAACTTTGTTTCTTGTTTTTAAATATAGAATTGCCCTTTAATACATACGAACGTAGTTTCATGACCATTAATATAATAAACTACTTTTATTATCTGTACGATTTCTATTTAAAATAAATGAAACGGGGACAATCTTAAAAAAGTAATAAAAAATAAACGCCGATCTTTTTTATATTTAATATCGTAAATCATGTCTTTGTCGAGAAATATCCAGGTTTTATTTTTTACAAGAAAGTTCCTTGAATAATTGCCTACTAAGATTTATTGCCAAAATAAGGCTTATTTTAAATATCAGGGATTCAGGACATTTGTAAGCTCCCGTGTAAAAGAAATGTTTTCAGGAAATTAAATCTGACAGGGACCGGTAAATAAGACCTATTAAATTTGTTAATTAAAAAGAAAAATCGGACTAAATAAAATATCCTCCAATCTGGGGCACAGGATTGCAGGGTAGGAGAGAGGGAAGGTTAAACGTGCTGAGTGACTGATAAACAACACCAGTAATTATAATAAAATCAACAACGATCAAGCAAGGTAGAAAAATTAATCCATTGATAATCGTAGTTGCGCTGCGCTAAAGTCCCAACAGTCCAATAACATGCCTAAAAGCTGCAACGTTGGAGTTGAAATAGCAAAGCGTCGGACCGGGCGGGCAAGGACAAGCGGCCTAAGAATCCCACAAACTGCTGCGAACGGTCAGAAATTTTTGCAAGCTATAATTGCGGTGTTAATTTGGTTTTATTAAATTGGGATGCAACCAGTGGCGTAACCAGAAAATATGTTCGGGGGAGGGGCTCATATTTTCTAATTAAATTTTTTTAGAGTTCGGGGTTTTAAGTTAAAAATAAAACCATATTGATATGTTTATATTGGTTATACATATTATAATAATGTTGGGTTGCATAAAGATTTTTAACAAAAATTAACTAACCAGCAACTTTGAGAGTGGCACAATTTCATTGGCAGAAATAGTTTTCTTACAACCAAGGTGGCCCGGTTAGCTCAATTCTTGTTTTACTAATCAGACAACTTTGATTTTGAGAAAATAATGCCTGCCAATGTCATTAATGTCACAGTCAAAGTTGCTGGCTGGTTAATTATTGCTAAAAATCTTTATAATACCTATTTCCACCGAATTGACGGAATTTTATAGCAATAACTTTCAAGACAAGCTGAATGCAACCATGTTAGTATAGAAGGGACCATCGAAAATTCATTAATAAAGGTTTCCGACATCAAACAGCTTAACCGGCATCTACCTGGCCCAAAAATGGGTTATTCTAAAAGAAAAAACATCAAAATATATTTTTTTCGGCGTTTGTGTGAAAATTTCTCTATTCACAATATAACCCATATATTTAAAAAAACTATCGATGTATTCGCTCCCTATATGAGTCACACATAATGACGCGGGTGTAGATATTTCAACGAAAATGTTTTTTGCTTTTTTGGTTTTACGCAGCTTCATCAATAAAAATTAATTTTCGAGAGTTTCTTCTATACTTGTCTAATTGCATCGTTGCTGCTAGACCAAGTAGAATAGTGAGGAGTGACCAAACCGATTTCGTGGTTAGGTTCATTAATGTTTACTAGATATAACCACCATTTAAAACCTGTAAAATTTACATTTTGACTTACCCCCACTAGGATTAATTTTTTCGTCACACAACCCACAAACTACCTAGCAACGTGTAAATGGTAAATCTATACAAAACCAGCTAAGACAATAATTCAAAATAATTCGGCGTTCAAACGAGTAAGTAGAAACGTCGTTTTCAATAAACTAACTGTGCAACTCGAGTACGGTACATAGCCGGCTTGGCGGATAGCTCGAGCTTAGAATTGTTAGTGCCACTATGACGATCGAGAAACATTGTTACCACACGTAACAAAATTTGATTATTCATAATAGTGAATTTTAAAAATTTGTTAAAATGTAGCGGATGTGGCCGAATACAAAATATTAGTAATAGGTGTAAGACGAAAAATTATTTTGAAATTAGACTATTAGACCCGAGCTTCTAAGCTGCAGCCCGGCACTTTTGAAAAATTCTCAAAAGTTCTACTTACCTATTTTTAACAGTAAGAATCCCCTTAAAGTAAGATTTACTTTATAATACAATAAGGCCAATTTAAAGTAGTGTTAAACCTAAGTTTAAACCAAGGTTTAAACCGCGAGAATAATTCTAAAATCGTAGAATTATCAGAAATGGTCGATTTATAATGTGGGATTGCCGTCAAGTTTTAAGTTAATAAGTTATCTGGTCTTAAATTAATTTAGTGTAACATAACATTACAAGTTATGACCAAATTGGTTGAATTTTAAATTTAAATTTGCTGTCAATCCCACTATTATCGCACAGAAATCGACTATTTCTGACATTTCTACGATTTTAGAATTATTCATCGTTTAAAACGAGGTTTAAACTAAGGTTGACTGCCTACGAATAAATAACCAACCAATGCTTGTCTATACTACAATTGATTTGAATTAATTCCTTACCTCTTAAAAAAGAGTTCAAGAACTTTTAGTGTTAAGCACTTGCCAATAAAACTCAGGACAAAACTTATTTTACTGGAATCGTCAGGTGTTTTATCAGGATTTTAGAATTTAACAGGAACAAAATCTAATCGAAGACAATCAACCTTGTGAAGTTAGTCGTTAGGGCAGATTGGTCGCAAATTGAAAATGACGAAAGTCCTTCCATCAGCGCTAATAGGGCTAGAATCGTGCACGAACACTGGTGTTGATGAAATTGCTTGTCCCAACAATGCAATTAGTAGCTTTCGTCAGGTATTTCTACATACAGGGACTAGAAGACCCAGCTATAGCCAGTGGCGTAGCCAGAAAATATGCTCCGGGGGGGGGGGGGGATGGAGGGGGGGCTCAAGAAGCGTAAGTAGGACATTTTTTTTTCGGGAGAAAGGTACAGTCGGGACTACATGTATTTCATGATAATGTACCTAGTGAAGAAGGGGGAAAAGCGCCACAGACGAAACATTTTCGGGGCCACGCCCAAAGTTCAAATTTCGAAAATTAAATTATTAAAATTTGTTTTTGTAAATGTTTCTTTTTTTTTACTTTTTTTTATATTCCTAGCTGGTTCTTTATTAAAAAAAAAAACATTTTTTATATTTGTGAAAAATATGAATATTGGTGTCAATCCAAAATTTTAACATAAGATGTATGTATGACTCTAACTAACGTTTTTCGGGCTCGGGTTTTCATGATTAAAAATAAAGCAAATATCGCTCACCACGCCAAAATTGATGATTTTTTCAGAAATTATGTAGGTATTTTAAGAGCATAGATCTAAGAGCAGTTATTGGTACAAATGCTTAGGTTTTAAAATATTCCTTCTTACGTGACGTTGGTATATTCATAATAAAGCATTCTCGTTTCTTGCCGCACTATTTTTTTATTATAAATTAATACATTCCTTCCATAAAAAATGTTTCAATTAAAATGTTTACCTTTATTTTTCTCTTTAAAAATAAATACCTAATTGTTTTTTGCTTTTGTTGTAAAAATATTTTATTGCATTTAGTTACTTATATTTTTGTTGATTTAAAATTGCTCTAAAAAAGGGAAAACGTCACAGACAAGTATATAATAGAAAAATACTATAAACAATTACTCTTTTTACTCGTTTTCCTTTAACATTGCATCATAAATCAATAACTAAAACGATATGCGTCTAAAACCTTAATCTCTATATAAAACAGGACTTTTAGAAGGAAAAGTTCTTGTCCGAGTGACGTCTAAATTAAAAAAAAGGTCATCGTTCTCTTCAAAATAACATGCCATACCACTCCTTTCTCATCAAAAATTTTATAGCCAAATCCTCTTCCCCCCCCCCCCCCACCTATTGGAAATTCCTCCATTACAAAATCGAATCCATCAATTTTGGGTGGGCAGTCATTTTTTAGCCATCTAGGCCTCCCCCCCCCCCCTTTGGTGCTGCCGCTGGCATTTACTAAATAGTATTCACCTGAAGACGACTGGAGATATTTACCAGTTAAAACGTTGTGATGTAAAACAAATAAAGGCAATGCAAGTCCAAAACTCTTCTATAATAAAAAAAAAATGGTTTTTGTTTGTTAAATTTAAGACTAGATTTTTTTTATTGTAAATAAAGCATTAAAATCCCTTCCTTGTATTAACTAATTATTTATAAACCTAACATTTATCTATTAAATTGCACGGTCAGAACATTTAATCCCCCTGATCAAGTATTCCAGAAATGGTGAACAAGTCACCCAGAACTTGGGGACACTTGATCATTCTGCATAGCTTTATAAATTTTTTAATAACTTCGTCTCCATAAAAAAAATAATGATTATTCAAGTATATGTAAAATAACAATATAATTAAAGTATGTTATCAAATAAATGGTTGCTATTCATCAACCACAGAAAACATTACAGCAAAAAACAAAATTTGGGGATCAAGTCTCCCTCTTATCCCCTACTAATGTAATATTTATATTTTTATATTCTGCATGGTGGATGATATAATTTGAAGCTGTATAATTGAAACTTTAAAAGAAATTATTAATTTTTTTTTTTCGAAAAAAAAAATAATGTTTCAACCGCCAAACTATAACTTCTTGTGATATAAATGCTGTGTATCTGTTAGTGGATCTATATCACAGCAAGCTAGATAATATTTTTCTAATTTCTTTCGTATTTATAAAATAGCCTTTTAATATCAAAGCTGCCTCTAATTACAACTTTTTAATTGTTTCATCTTTCAACTAATGGAAAATGTTTCCTTGGAAAATGTATTTAAAAACCTCTTTTATGGTAAGATACTTTTATTAATTTTTCAATTCAATGCAGCCCTTGAAGTTCACCAAAACCAGCTTATTGCTTTTTAAATATCAAACTAAAACCTATAGTTATAATACCCATATTTTTCGCTACATTTTATTCATGATATGCCATGAAATTTATAAAGCATTTAATAAAACCTTATTGGAAGAGCTTATAGTGGTTATTTTAAGCAGTGGCTTAGACAAATTTTAGTAGAGACGGATATACCGGTTTTACTCATGTAGCATTACTTTTATGACTGTTTAAAGTTTGGGACAATAATCGATTTAGAGCGTTGGAGCGTTATAAATATTCCAAATTGGTTTTTACCGCTAACATTGTGGCGACTATGGTTATCATGGCGTTTTCGATGTTTAAAGAGTAGAAAAGGGATAAGTGTTTTCCTTGTCTTCACGTTCATCGAGAAGGACATGGTTCAAGCGTTTCTTATGCTGTGGGACCTTGTGAGATGAAATAATTTAAAGTGAGCACACTCAAGGCTAACCAAAAATAAAACCGCATTAATTGCCGCTCCAAATCGCCTAATGTTGTTAATGTGAGCCAAGTGGACACACTATCGATAAACTCAACCAGTGGCCTAACGCAAAATGCCAGGGCCCCACGCAAGATGTAGTTTGGGCCTTCTGTTCGAGTATAGCATAATAATAGAGTAATGTAATGCCCGATGGCCGGAGAGGGGAAGGGAGGAATGCTGTTATTATTCAATTTTATAAAGTAGTCTGCATATTGTATAAAAAATTCTTACCTTTTAACTTTAAGGATTCTTTGAGTTTTGAACAAATATATTAATGTGCCACATCTTACTGGTGTGTCCCATCAAGTGCTGCCTTAAGTAGCTTCGAGATCCCTTTTCTTTTCGTCGGATCCTAGCTCTACTAATGAGTCATGATATGACGAAACGCGTCTAGAGATGGATCTGGCGAAATGAAAAGGCAAATCTTCTTTACTCATTGTTTTCGGTTAATAAACCGATGTGAGTTAGCGCTGCCTAGCGGGACTCCTGTAATTGTGACGAATGTCTTTACAGGCGATTTCCTCTTAACATTTACTTATTTCTATAAGTTTGTTAAAGGTGCTGGTATACTCAAGAGTGTCTAACAACGACACAGATGGCGCTCCGTGCCACATCTTACTGGTGTGTCCCACCAAGTGCTGCCTTAAGTAGCTTCGAGATCCCTTTTCTTTTCGTCGGATCCTAGCTCTACTGATGAGTCATGATATGACGAAACGCGTCTAGAGATGGATCTGGCGAAATGAAAAGGAAAATCTTCTTTAAATATATTAATATCACAAAGTTTTCTTTTAAGCAAAAATTTAACTGTATACATATTGAAAATAATCGTGATGGCCGCCTAACATTTTTTTGCGAAATAATTTATTCTTCTAACTCTAATTTTCTTTCTTATTTCTTGATACTTGTAAGAGAGAGATTTGAAAGTCTCGCTTCCCCCATTGTAGGGAGAGACGATTTTGATTTTTTATCAGTACCTACCGTCATCTAGCGGCTAACCAGAGAGGTTCACTGTACCCTTCAGCCAAGCCAACTATCCTATTACAGTTTGAAATTTTTAAAACGTCTTTTGTGATTTTCCTGTGCAAAAATAGGTTTTACACAATAAAAGTAAATATTTTACCTCCAGTATATTGGCGTTTACTGCCAGTTAGTGAATACAGTAAGTTTTACGAGATTCCCCGAAGTATGGTGAGTAGAATGGGTAATATTTAGTTTTTAATATAACATATGAGGTAGCGCTAAATTTTTATTTCTAATGGCACCTTTGTACTAAAGAAATCAGGATTGGGTGAGATAAACCCTGCATAATTTTAGTTTAAATTATTGTTAATAATGATGTTTAATTTAATTACATTTTTTTCCTTTCAAAGTAATCGAAAGCTAAAAATAGAATCGTGAAAATTAAATATTAAGGATAACGTTGGGTTTTTTGGGCCCCCTGGATGGGGTAGTTATAAGAATATAGGATAGTATTTTTCCATTTATGAGTCGGTTATTTTCTCCACATGCAAACCAATAAAACTGGTTTCCCAGAAATGCCCTAATTGGTTCTTATAATTTCTCCGAAACTATTTTTAAAATAATATATTCAATGACTTTAATAAAATAGTCAAATCATGCCTAAATTAGAAAAAGCAATAATTCAACTTCATGCATGCAAAGCACGACATACCACTTAACTACCTGTTTCGAAACATAAATCCAAGTTACACGACTAAACATATATATGCATCAAGAGTTGCATAATTTAAACTTGAATGCCGTACAGTACGAGGAAAAACTGAAGAAAATCATGGGCTGCTTGAAGGCATAGATATACTAGATGAGGACAAAACATATAAATACTTAGGCTATCTCTTAAACCCAACAATAAATCACACGAGCCTAAAAAGGGAGTTCAAAGACAAATATTAAACAGACTTTCAAAGCTTTCTCCTATTATCGGAATACTGGTAACCCTTTTACTGCCATCAATTGGGCAATACCAATATTTACCTACTTATTCGGAATCCTTAAGTACTTAGACACGGATTTGCATAAACTAGATAAACTTAAACGGCAGTAGAGTTTTGGACTTGCAATATCTTTATTTGTTTGTACTTATTTAGTATTTACCTGAAGACGACTGGAGATGCTTACTAGTTGAAACGTAGTGACTATAAACAAATAAAGACAATGCAAGTCCAAAACTCTACTGCCGTTCAAGAAACGTCATTGTCTTCAACCTTTAAACAGACACTAGATAGACTTACGCGTAGGCTGCTGACAAATTTCAGATTTCATCACCCACTTGAAAGCAGCCGCTGCATATACAGCCCTTAACTTATAGCAAGATGGATTACCCAACATAATCCGAGCGACGCCAGGTCAACAGCTTGTTACTGGGTACGAGAAAACTCTACATGGCAAATACCTTACTGCACTTTAAATTACACTGCCCCTGAATTGTTAGAAAAAGACGGCTACACGCTGAAATAGAAGGATTCATAATTTCTATCAAAGATCGTGTTATTTGAACTAGAAACTATGAAAAGGTCGACTTGAAAAGAAATGTGGAAGATGTGTGCAGAAAATATAATGGCCCCGGAGGAAAGATAGAACATATTACGGCGGGTTGTGGTGCTATGGTACCCAACGCTTGTCTGGGGAGACATAACCAGGTGGTAACAATTATCAACAAAGAACTGCCCCATAAACTAGTCCTAAGGAAAATCTCCCACCATACTATCAATACTCACCCAAGCCAATTCTTAAATCTCCTGAATATATCTTATACTGGGACAGGCCAATAATAACGGATAGAACAGTAGTAGACCACAAACGCCCGGATTTTCTTTTTATCATCAAGAAAGCTCTGTAAAACCGAATCACAGAAGAAAACCAAGTACTCAAATTTGGCGAATGGTCAAAAATATATGAAGCTAGGAAAAATAGACATAATTCCGATCATAATCATCCTTTCGTTTTAGGTTGATTCTTTCAAGTGCAGAGCGTGGGTGGTGGTAAATCTATTTAGTTTGTGCAAATCCATGTCTGAATACTTAATGATTCCGAATGAGTAGGTTTGGTTTTGCTCAGGTTTTGATTGCAGTAATAAGGTTACCAGCATTCAGGTGAGTTTATATGAGGCTGCTTTCATATTTGTTTTTATACTCCCTTTTTAGGCTAGTGTGATTTATTTTTTGGTTTCGAGAGATGCCTAAGTATTTATATGTTTTGTCCTCATCTAGTCTACGCCTTTAAGCACTCCATGATTTTGTTTAGTCTTTTCTCGTACGACATTCAAGATTGCGCACTTCTAAACGACATTTAAATGTGATCGCTAAATATCTTAGTTACTTAAATTAAGGACTGTAAATAGGTTTTGCTTTCGGTGTGGAGTTTGATATCGTCCATAAATAGAAGGTGGTTAGTTCTAAAATTTACTGTTAAGTGGGGACGATATTCGTTGGTTGTTGATTTTAGTAGTGAGGACAGTGGGTTCATGGACAAAATGAACCAGAGCGGGCTGAACAAGTCGCCTTGAGATATACCTTTTGATATATTTATATTTACTAGTTTCTCTTGTCTAATATGGAGGTTAGTATTCCATTGCTCCATTAGGGTTATTAATATTATAATATTTCAACCAGTAAATATTCCCAGTCATCTTCATGTAAAAACTTAATAATATACATAGTTACCTTAATAGTTTATCTTCATTAGTTTAGGTATAACATAGAGTAATACGGATTTTTTAAAATTGATTTGAGGACTTTACACAATCGTAGTATTACTAATGTTAATATCGTTAATTACTAAATAAATTACAATAATAATATCATAATTTTGTAAGCCTTGACAATAATACTGATGCAATACTGATCTTGAATAGGGCCTCCAATATATCTAAATAGGTATTTGTTGTAACCAAATTTTCCCACAATGATTTTATTTATTTGGGGTTTAAAAAATATCGCGTAATATTTGTATTTAAAATATAATAACTAAAGCTGAAATATTTTCGTCCGATCATAGGCGTACCCATTTTTTATAAATGCAAATTAAAAATGTGAAACAAAAATTTGTACTCATTTACAGTTTAAAAATAAAAAATAATTGTTTAAAAAATCTTCGTCAAAATTTTGTTTTGAGAGCAAACTGCTATCAATAAGTATACAAGCATATAACACAATAAAAATTCAAAACAATTTTAATATTGTTTTTACGTCCATTGTGCTTTTTTCAACCGTATATTTAAAAACACATTTCCAATATAGTAATAAAAATGTAAAGTCTGAAATCATATTATTCGTTATCGACATGGTATTGTCTGTCGGAAAATAAAATTTGAGCAATTCAATGCCAAATTCAATCAAATATTTATTCTACATAGCAATTGGAATGTAACTTGTATGGTATTACGGAAAATTGTGTTTCCGATGTATTTTACAACGCAAATTCTTCTCATAGACTTGTAACATAATAACGACATCGAATTTTTTACAAAATGTAAATAAACATTTTAAAAATATATTTCATAACATAACTTATTACATGTTACATGTTTAACTTGTTGTGTTTTGTTCCTTGGTAAATACAGCTTTTTATTATTTATTTTATTATTCCTGATATTAAAAATAAACTTAAAAGCTCAAAAAATTATCTCGAACTGAAGAACAACAGTTTCTTGTACAGATTATATAATTAACAGTTTTTTTTTGAGTTATCTTCTTTTTTTCTGTGGCGAGATTATTACCAGTTTTTTGAAATTTGAAAGCAAACCGCTAAATTTTGTTCATATTTTAATATTTTGTAGTAACAAGTTATAGAGGAAAAGAAATGGTTGATGTAGAATAGATTGTCTGGTATTTGATTTTTCAAAAAAAAAATTAAAATTCACGACAACCCACTTTAATTTCTATCAATTCAATTTATTATCCAATCTATAAAAAAATTTTACAATAATTACTAATTAGATATACAGGGTGATCCAGTTATAATAATTTACACAAATCAAATAACAAAATGTTATTAAATTACAAAATATTCTGTAGGTAGAGTACAAGGACATTATTTTAAGTGTCTCACCCGATTGTCGACTTTGCAATCGACCACAATAAAAAAACAATTATGTATTCCCTAACAGCTTTTGGTGAAGAAGCTAAATTTGATGTCAAAAAAAATCTATGTTTACAAATTTGACAGATACGACGCCATATTGGATTTTCTTAAATGGCAACCCTACCTTATAGTAAGCCAGTTACATTCGCCTATTTGTTTCAACATTAAAAATATATAATTGTCAATATTTATTTTTAGCCGTTCCGGAGATATGAGGCTTCGAAGTTGGTGATTTTGTTATCATCGAATTAACAGAAGCTTTGAGATTAGAATCTCAATTTTTTCTGAGGATACGTAATTTTTTATGGCGGAGCCACCCATGCTATTGTCATATATGTCAGATGTCAAAAAATGACAGTTACGACGCCATTTTAAATTTTTTTAAATGGCTACCCACATTTATAACTACGTCAGTGTATTGCATTTTGCGGTCCGATTTCAAAAATATATAGTTGTCGATATTTATTTCCAACCCTTATCGAAATACGACCGTATCAAAAACTGCATCGTACGATTATGTGTTTTAAGTATCTCACCCAAAGCATGGGTGGCTCCGCCATAAAAAATTACGTATCCTCAGAAAAAATTGAGATTCTAATCTCAAAGCTTCTGTTAATTCGATGATAACAAAATCACCAACTTCGAAGCCTCATATCTCCGGAACGGCTAAAAATAAATATTGACAATTATATATTTTTAATGTTGAAACAAATAGGCGAATGCAGCTGGCTTACTATAAGGTAGGGTTGCTATTTAAGAAAATCCAATATGGCGTCGTATCTGTCAAATTTGTAAACATAGATTTTTTTTGACATCAAATTTAGCTTCTTCACTAAAAGCTGTAAGGAAATACATAATACCAATGTGCTGCCATAAGCAGCTTTGAGTTCTCTTTGTTTTGTCGGATCCTAGCTCTACTGATGAGTCATGATATGACGAAACGCGTCTAGGGATGGATCTGACGAAATAAAGAGAAATTCTTCTTCTGTATTCTTGTTTTCGGTTAATAAACCGATGCGAGTTAGCGCTGCCTAGCGGGACTCCTGTAATTGTGACGAATGTCTTTACAGGAGATTTCCTCTTAACATTTTTACTTATTTCTATAAGTTTGTTAGAGGTGCTGGTATGCTCAAGAGTGTCTAATAACGATACAGATGGCGCTCCGTACCACATCTTACTGGTGTGTCCCACCAATGTGCTGCCATAAGCAGCTTTGAGTTCTCTTTGTTTTGTCGGATCCTAGCTCTACTGATGAGTCATGATATGACGAAACGCGTCTAGGGATGGATCTGACGAAATAAAGAGAAATTCTTCTTCTAAATACATAATTGTAATTAAATATAAAGCCTTTGGAGCCGATAACTTGAATATAGATCTCATTATATTATGCTGTCCATTTATTGTAACTCATTTAACGCACATAATCAACTGTTATATTAACAAGTCCTACTTTCCCAGTGGTTGGAAGTTTGTACATGTTGTCCCATTACCCAAAGTAAGCAATCCTACAGAATACGGACAACTACGGTCAATTTCAATATTGCCGACATTTTCTAAAATTTTAGAGAAAATTATGGAGTGACAGATTAACTTGTACGTACTTCAGTACAATATTATACCAAAAAAACAGTCAGGGTTTCGAGAGGGTTACAGCTGTGCCACTGCGCTTTCTGATATTCTCGATGACGTATTAGTGGCACATGATAAAAATGAAGCAACAATACTTGAACTTCTTGAATTTACCAAAGCCTTTGATATGCTGAACCATGACATTTTAACTGAAATTCTAGCCTACATTGGCTTTTCTCCTAACTCAGTTTCTTTGCTGGCTTCTTTTTTGTCCGACAGAGTTCAGAGGATCGTTCTCGATGGTGAAAAATCAGACCCCAAAAATGTTAACACAGGTGTTCCGCAGGGTAGCATCCTGAGTCCTCTTCTTTTTAGCATTTTTACCTTAAACTTTATAAAACATTTAAAACACTCACAGTCTCATTTATATGTGGATGATACGCAAATTTACCTTTCATTTAGGCTCAACGAGGTACACAATGCTATCACTAAACTAAATGAGGATTTAAATAAATCTCTTGGACGTAACGTCTAATCATTTACTCAAAATCTCTCTCTCAGATAATTTTTTACTATCATGTTACAAATTTTAAGAATTTTACATTTTGTTTGGCAACGTTGCAAAAAATTAAAAAACTAAATATGGCTCCATATGGATAATTTTGTAAGGAAACAAAAAATGCTACAATATATAGGGAGCTTCATTTTAAAAAATGTATTTATTTATTGTCCTACTTTTTTGGACCATCCTGTATGTTTAAAAATAATTTTAGAACATATATTTTTTTTATACCTCACAACTTTTATAAAAACTTTTATTTTTATTTTTAACAGTAGAGACGGTATATTGCACAGCCAGTAATCTCCTCTCGGAAGACCGGCCGCAAAGCGACATTTAAAAAGGTTTTAATTATAGAAGGCAATAAATACATAATAAATTTAAATAATTTGCTGCTTCTTTAATTATTAAAGATAAGTCTCACGAAGTCATGATTAATTAGTTAACAAAATAACAAAAACAACTTTTTGAACTTCATTCGTTTTCTAATTAAAAACGAAGCTTGGAATAAATAGCTTACGACATTTATTACCACTCAGCCTAAATCAAGAAATAAAAAATTTTGAGCTACTTTTTTAAAATTCTATACACTATTTTCATCCTAAAATTTTTTTTTTAATATGACTTTTAAAGCAGAAGAGTTAATTTTTCATATTGTAAATTCTGGTAGGTATATTATTTATCTTTTATATTTAAAAGAAGTTTTATATTTTTCTGTATTTCTAGGTAGAGTAAGGGCGCAAATATACCTAACATTATTGTTTATATATTTTTTTTATTTCTATACAGGGTGTCCCGTAACTTATGGGCCGTAGAGTAACTGGAGATACTAGACATCAAACTAAGCCGATTATGTCATATATAAGTTTTTTTGGATTGTTACTCGTTCTAGAGATACAGGGTGTTGAAAGTAAAAGTTTATTCTCGAAAATAAGCCATAATTTTAAAACGGTTTAATGAATCGAATTGAAAGTTGGCAATATTATGTTTTTATGAGCAAAAATAAGCATTTGTAGAAATTTTTAAGTTTCAAACTAGAGGACGCTAGTTGCATACACTGGGCTTCATAAATCCATGATTTTTTTTCTTGCCTTTGATATTAGGTGTTTTTCAATTATAGTTTCTTAAAAAGAACATTTTCTGAGTCAAAAATGTATACTTGATTGATCTTAATATCTTTAACGGGTTTCGAGATATTTCCCTTTAAACATAGCATAAAAGAAACATAGTAAATACTTAAATTAACAAAAAAAAAAAACAAAAGTGACAATCCGAAAAAACTTATATGACATAATCGGCTTAGTTTGATGTCTAGTATCTCCAGTTACTATACGGCCCATAAGTTACGGGACACCCTGTATAAACACCACAACAAAAATGCGCCATCGCTGAAAGTTACTTCGCAGGATGAGAACACATGACCAAAAGCAGGATTGCAGTCTTTAGACTACACAATTTAATGTCATCGTTCGGATTGCAATTTACCTTTGCACTATTTAAATGTTTGCGGTTAAACAAATCATTTTCAATATAGAGTTGCTTATGCTTGAACATGTTATAAAGTCTTTTGACACAGTTATGGTTTATGTTTTTTTTTTGTAATGTAAAGAATTGCATCAAAAGTTTTAATCGTAGATTGGATATATAGTCATTGTTTTCATTGTCGTTGTGCTGTGCTAAAATTGGATTTTTTGAGGAAGTAGGTATAATTTTTTTTTACTTACAAACCCGAACAAACATACTACTCACTCTAAACTTATCACTATTTCTTTAGAATTCTTCCAGTGGCTTATCACTATTTCTTTAAAATTCTTCCAGTGGCTTATCACTATTTCTTTAGAATTCTTCCAGTGGCTTATCACTATTTCTTTAGAATTCTTCCAGTGGCTTATCACTATTTCTTTAGAATTCTTCCAGTGGCGGCGCGGTCAAGCCATATTACCAAAAACAAATTATGAATTTTCTCGTTTATTATAGATACTTAGTGGTTAGTAATGCGACATTTAAAAAAAAATTATTTACTCCCACATGGAAATTTACTGTTTCCTTTACACTTAAGTGGCGAGTAAAGTAGGCTATTCCAGTTAACTGTGCGGCAAAATTTCATAACAATCCTAGATAGGTAATGAAACTGACCAATCACAGTAGTCAATTACAGAGAAGCCATTGTCGTTCTTAAAAGTACTGACCAATCACAATATATTATTTTTACTGAGGCTCCGCCTTCTTTTTCAAGACACTAAATTATATAATTTAAATTCATATGGTACAATTTATTATTAATTTCTTTAATATAATAAAATCTAAACACATTTATAATAGATTTATCAATAATGCAACCTGCTGAATGTGCATAGAAAATTAATTTCATGTAACATCATTTATCAGTTATTAAACTGGAGTGGATTGTCCATATTGCCCTCGGAAGTTTTACTTCCTCGTGCGATATGGACATCATATTCACTTTTGTTGTACAAAGTACTATTTTCCTCGAATATTCATATCAAGATATACGGGTTTAAATATGATGAAACAATTTCACCTTGTTTATTTAATTTACAGCTAAGACTTAGCTAATAATTAAATACTTAACTACGTATAATCAAACCCGTCGATTTAAAGAACTTTAGTAGGTCCGGACTACTATAACTATTTTTTTTACATCAGAATTAATTAACATTCAGTTTTTTTTATGCCATTCCGCCACTGCCAGCTTGCCATTATTTGCATTTTCTAAATTTCACAAACGAAAAAGACCAAAAGAAAATTTAATTAACGCAAAGTCCTGTTTGTGCACAAAAGTAGAGTTCATTGTTTTTTTTTCTTTCAGAGTCCAAGTGAAATTTAGTAAAGGCAAAAATACTAAAGTCATTTTGATAATGCAAGAAAAAGCTGGTTTTAATGTTGATAATATGCATTTTTGTGTACTGTGTCTTTTACAAGGTATACAGAGTGGAGACTTTAACTGGAACAAATTCGCTAGAAGTTTAGAAGACAATTTTTGGAAAATAGAAAAAAAAGTTGATTGAGTTTTTGTATGTGCTACATTTTGACGTCACACATTTTTTTTACCCCCTGTACAAGGGGAGACTTAACCCAACTTAATTTTTTTAAATGGGAAGATGCCACTTACGATACCTTTTTGAACAGCTATTTTAAAAAGAAAATTGTTTAAATTTTAATTTAGTTTTATTTTTTATTTTAAAAAAACTAAATTGGGTTAGGTTTTACCCCCTTAGGAGAGTCCCCACTAACCTAGAAATTACTAAAATCTTTCAAGCTTAAATGCAAAACGCGCTACACGTACTTGAACAAATTAAGTTTTAAACGCTTTTCCAGCAAACCCTTAGTAGAGAACCTGGTAAATAAGTAAAAATTCACAAAAAGATTTAAGCAATTTATTGGAAAACAAATTCTCTCAAGGCAGTGAATGGGATTCCGAAACTGACCAAAGAAAATAACTAAAAGTCCATGACGCCGTAGGCGGAGTGCTCAAACTTCTGATTGTAATATGGACAATCCACTCGAGTTGTACAGTATATTTTTTCTACGACTTAACTTCCGAACTTCATGCTAAGAATTTAAAAAAATTATTTAAATTAGGCATCATAACTTGTCTTTTAAGTTGGCCATAAACTTGTGAGAACGGTAATAAGAAACAATTGAACAAAAGTTCATTTTGATGGCAAACCGATGGATCAAATTACAATGTAACATATTTATCGATTTGGGTAAGTTCTTATATTTATACAAACTCACTTTTAAATATATTTATCTTTCTCACATTCAACTTTTTGCAGAATAACAGACAAAAAGCGATATATGTATTAATAAAAACGAACAATTTATTTTCTCAACCAGGTAATTTGATCAATATTGTTTTACTGAAATGCACAGAAGAAAAATAGGTTTTTCAGGTTTATTTCTGCTTGCGTAAAGAATTATAACTCCGAAAGTACAACAAAATAGCTGTAGAATTCGTTTCAAACAGTTAAAAATTGATTTTGTGCATTTATATAAATTTTTAACGTTCGCTATGGTCAAATTTTTCAAAATAATCGCCAACTTACAAACTAGCAACATCGTTAATGTGGAAAAAGAAGTGGCAATAGTGTAAGTAGAAATAACATAACCTTAAAAATGTTAGTAAAAAATGTTTTTTTTCTAGAAATCTTATAATTTCGTCTGTTTTATCGGGTTATCTTTATGTTTTAAGAAAGAATTACCAGTTAATTTTCTATGTTTGTTACGTATAATAAAAGTTTTAAGATCAATTGGGGTTCGATCCTCGTTCAAAATATATCGGAAAATATCCCCGTGCACAAATATTTATAATAATATATATTATTTATATGGAAAAAAATTACCAAGGTTAGTAAGAAAACGTTCATTTGGTAGGTATATAGTACATTTTATATAAAGCTTGTAGTAATTATCTAGAAATGAGTGGAAATAAAGATATTTTTGAAATAAGAAAGTGTGTCTGTGTGCAAATCTTTAGTTCGGCAGAATATAATAATAATTTGATAGAAATATATTTCGGTATTAATTTTGTTATTATTCCTTCAATTTTTGCACCATTTCGTGTACTCTTTAGGAAAATATTGGGTCCTACATAGACTCTGGGATAAATGTTTTGATTAAAATTTAAAAAGAACAAATTTCATCTGACAGATTTGCATATTTTTGAAGCATATTGTTAACCTAACTTCTCTCAACTGTCAGAAAACGAATTTACAACATATAAATTTGGCTTCTCTGTAATTGACTACTGTGATTGGTCAGTTTCATATCCTAACTAGGATGGATATGAAATTTTGCCGCACAATTAACTGGAATAACCTACTTTACCCGCCACTTAAGTGTAAAGGAAACAGCAAATTTCCATGTGGGAGTAGAAAAAAACAATTATAGCAAACCAATAAAAATGTTTTAAAAGTAAGTAAGGGTTGAAAAAATAAATGGGGCATCTCCTCATTTAAAAAAATTGTACCAGAACAACCATTTTAAGTTATTCTTGTTATAATAGTTTAATTGAAAAGTTTAAATTCAATTAACCATATTTAATAAGAATTTCAGTTTACTAACGAATAAGTAGACTTAACTTCCCTTGTTTCCTCTGAGAAGCCGTCACCGACGCTTAAAGTTGCCCTGATATGAATTGTTTATTTAATAAACGAGATTATAAAACCATTGTTTTCACAGGACAGAATTACAACATCTGAAGGCAAAGGCTGAATCTGAAATTTGGAGTTTTCGTCGGAGCTCCTCGCTGCATACATTACGTGCTTCAAAGGAGCTCAAAGGATTTCGGCCAACTTCGTTTGACTGTGCAATTTATTCTTTCATATAAAAATATAAAAGTCCGTGAAAATAATAATGAATAAATTCTTATGTAAAAGGGGAAATTTGTAAATAATAGCTTATAAGGGCTACTTCTACGTGTCTCCATGTATCCATCAGGCGCAGCTTGTCCATAAGGTCATTTGTTCGATGACCCACCTATAAATTTGACCCACCTAATTAATTTATTTTTTAAAACAAATAAAAATGATTATCCTTCAAAAAATTCAAATATTCCAAAATGTGACATGCGAAAACTCCCCAAGACAGATCGATATGATCGAAGCACTCCGCTCTGCCTGGCCGTATTTTAGCTTAGCTCATTGTCGATCTTACGGGTTTATATTGAATTTGAAGATTACATAAATGAATTAGAAATTAAGAGCGGAATAGACTTACGCGCTCTTGGAAGTTAAAAAGAAACGAGAAAAAGATAAATCCGGACGTCGACATGGTCACACTTCGCATTCAGTCAGTCAGTGTTCAATTACGTTCAATTATTATTTATGCAAATAGTCATACAGCGTCGTGAATCATGCATGCTATCGCAATCAAAACTTTGAGCATGACAAAGAAAAACTTGAACAACAGTAAAGTTTTGAACTTACATTGTCTTTATTTATTTTGAATCACAACGTTTTAACGGGTCAGTATCTCCAGTCGTCTTCAGGTGAATACTTATTACAATGAATTCAGGTGAATACTTAATAGTATTCATCTTAAGACGACTGGAGATACCGGTTGAAACGTTGCGATTCAAAACAAATATTAACAATGCAAGTCCAAAACTCTACTGCCATTTATAAATCGTCATTGTCTCCAACCTTAAGAAGGAAAACTCATTTTTGCAAGATTTACATAAACCTTTTGTTTCATTGGGAATGCCGAATCACTCGTAGTATGTCCTTAACCCTTGTTTAGTTCGTTTATGTGTATTTTGACGTGTACCTATGTGTGTTGTGACTTGTATTAAAGAACAACAAAACATATAATTGTCACACGTTTGTTAGTTTTAAAAAAAGAGTTGCCTGAAGACATTTTAAAATTCGTTGAAAATAATTATGACAGCATAAACGTTTCCAAGCCTAAATTAGAATTGTGTGAAAAAGTTTTATTTAATGGTGATAATTTCTACAACAGTGCTGGTACTAAGGCAATTTTAAAATTTATATAAAATAAATCTATTGCTAATGGCATGTACAAGATTTGTGAGCCAGATAGAGAACTAAAGAGAGATACATGCATACATGCACTTTTTATATAATTTTATAGTAGTGGCGACTCGTGATAGTCGATACAGGTGGGGCCAAAATATCAAGTCAATAATCTTTATTGAGAATGCAGGGTGTTACAAATTCGATGCATTAACATTGTTATGTTGGTTAGTATAAGAGATAGAAATTTGGTTAAATGGAGGCAAAGTTGCAAAATTGAATGATGAATTATTTTTAAAAAAAATTAAAAAATTTCGATGAAGTCCGGAGCTTCCAAAAAAAAAATGAAAAAGTTAATTTTTATTTTCTTTGCGACAAAATATTGATTATTTTAAAAAACCAAGAGCACTTGCTTGAGACAATCTTTTATGCTCTTCACAAAAATAATTTTTCAGATACGACGATCGTTTTATAGATACCTCTATATCCCGTTAATTTTCTTAAATACGGGTCTGCATTTTTTTTTTAATTTCTAGATAGCTCTTGACCTATTAAAATTATTATCCTAAAAAGTGCTCTTGGTTTTTGAAAATAATCAGTACTTAGTTTGCAATAAGAAAAATAAAAACAAGTTTTTCGTTTCTGTTATCTTCGGATATCTCCGGAAGTCATCGAAATTTGAATAAATTTATTTTAAACAAATTGTTCAGCATTAAAATATGCAACTTTTTCTCCATTTAACCAACTTTCTATCTTTTAACCGAGATAGCAAATGCAAATGCATCGAATTTTTAAAACCCTGCATTTTGAAAAAATCGAAAAAAAAAATTACCGATTAATTAAATGAAGCATTTAATAAGATTCCAGTAGTTCAAACAAAAAATGTTCACAAAACACTCAAACTTTCTTATAAAAAAAACTCTATACGTCTTTGTTTTTTATTTTAAAATGATCCAATCACTATTATTCTTAATGTTACCAATATTATTTACAACATATTTTTCGGCAGACAATATACCTAAAGCGCTAAAGTTTTTTCTCTTTCATTTTATTCATTTTAAAACTCATACATCTAAACCCGGAATTAGAAATATAATCCACTGATGGATTGACCTAAACCTATTCTACAAGAATAATTTATGGTAAAGAACTGCTTAAAAGAAAAATATTTTAAAATTAATATATCGATGGCCAAACCCGTTTTAAAGACAGCTGCCATCTCGTATCTGGTAGCGGTAGCAATGCCGAAAGCATAACTATAGGTGGCCTAACCTAATTGGGACTCTTCACTCTCGATAAAATAAAACATCATATAAGGATCTGGCCAGGTCAAACAAGGCCGATTTCCTTACGCGTCAGTAAGAGAGGGTGATACATTCTTTGGTGTTATTATCTCTCTCGTACGCGTTTAACATCGGGCCAAATACAAAGTTGGCCGGAGCAGCGTGTTGACAGGAAATTATCGCTGCGTCACCCACACATAAGGAAGTTTTTGCATAGTTAGGCGTTATCAGATATCAACGTCTTAAATTATAAATGATTCACATTTACTCATTAGGCGTAGGGAGACAAAGTACCTAGTAATAATTATGAGTGTGAAATAAAAAGCTTGGTGACAGGTAGGTAGGGTTATGGCACTGTGGTCCTACCATACAAGCCGCCACTGTTTTATAGATCATGTAATTAGTGAACAGGGCCAGTATATGATTGTTATAAATTATATAGCACGTAATAGGCATCAACCACAGTAAGACACCTAATTGTCCCAAATAGGTTTTTCTGCAATAAAACGACACAACACCTAAAAATTCACAAATAATGAAGGACCTTGTAAAAAAGAGCCCAATGTAAAATGTAAAAGTAGGCCTGTAGTCCAAAGCCGGCCGGCAAGCGACTACACACGTTCCGTTTTAACAGACGATAATTTCCGGTTGACCCTGATCCGTCTTTTAAATGTGTGTGTAGCGAAATCGGCCGGCCGGCCATTATCTCTCCGGTAATTCTGGCCGGCCGGCCGACTGAACGTGAGTATTCTACTTAAAGATATCTTCTATTTCACAGAAATCAAAACCGATAAAAGAAATAATAATTATGTAATTTTCCAATAATATATAGTTAAAATATTAAATATTCCCGTCTGGTTTGGAAAACTATAATAATTCTTTAAAGTCAAATCATTCTATTGGCTCTCAAATAAAGTAAAAACTGTGGGATAAAGTTTTTGTAATGTCAACAAAAAATAAAGGAAACTGTAAAACCATTTATTTATCGAGTTTATTCGTATTAAACAATCAGTTATGATCATAAAAATAACACTAAAAATCTAACTTTGCACACACACTTTTGTATTGATTCTTTCCGATTATGCTCTGATGTTGACAGACTTGTCACTAGAGGGAGTTAGGTATGATAAATCGATTTATCATGTAAAGCCATCTAATGATATAATACATGTTTAATAGTGGAAAATCATAATAGGGTTTCCGGAAGTAGAAAATGTTAGAATGTTCTTTTGATTTGGTGAGAAAATGCTAAATAATTAAAATAATATTCGAGAGAATAGATGTTAATAAAAAAATAGTAGTTTGTACAACAAGAGTGGATATGATGTCCATACCGCACGAGGAAGTAAATTGAGCACGACGCCGTAGGCAATATGGACAATCCACTTGAGTTGAACAGTATATTTTTTCTACGACTTTATGCTAAAAAATTTTAAAAAAAAGTTTGTATGTTGCCGGGCTCGAACTCACAATCATTGGTTCTATAGTCCAACGCTCTAACGTCTGGACTATCGAGGCGTTTAGTTAATTATAGGAAAATCAACTGATAAATGATGCTATATGAAATTAATTCTCTATGCACATTCAGCAGGTTTCATTATTGATAAATTTATTATAAATGCGTCTAGATTTTATTATATTGAACAAATTAATAACAAATTGTACCATATGCATTTAAATTATATAATTTAATGTCTTGAAAAAGAAGGCGGAGCCTCAGTAAACATAATATACTGTGATTGGTCAGTACTTTTAAAAACAACATGTCAATATGGCTTCTTGACTACTGTGATTGCTCAGTTTCATTACCTATCTAGGATGAATATGATATACTCCCGCACAGTTAATTGGAATAGCTTACTTTTCTTATCACTTTAGTGTAAAGTAAACAGCAAATTTTCATGTGGGAGTAGAAAAAAGTTTTTTTTACTATCCGAGTGTTAATTAAAGTGTTATAGTTACAATGGTGCCCTCTCGCGGCAATAACACAATGGTTTAAACATAACGTAATTTTATCAAATCAATATATTAGGTATACAAGCAAGTATTATTTTTAATACTAGATCTAAACATCCTTATTAATTTATCTTAATTAAATTGTGTGCCTATTTATTGTTAAATAAGTCTCTCGTTTCTTATATGCTCTAAATAGTATGCAGTGCAAGTATACATGCCAATATGTATATTTCTGCCAGAAATCCTTTAATATGGTATTTCGCACCAGATGGCAGCGTGTTATTTTACGGTAGAAAATCAATCACTTGATGTGGATTGGGTTGCATAATGTGAAACTTTATAAGATTTAAAGACGAAGAAGAAAAACTTTTGGTTTAAAAGTTTTGCCCAACATTTTGTTATGTAATAAATTAAAGACACTACAGGTCGCTTGAACACTTCGGCTGTCCCAAACAAAAACACAGTAACTGACATTTTTTTTAAAATTTACTTTAATCCATTTTTGTATATACTGGGTATCAATACATGTAACCCTAACTTTATCTTTGTAAAAAGAGCGATCCATTAGAAGATTTTTAAACATGAAAACACAGTAACTACCTCAACCAAAGTATAATTTTCAAACTAAAACCCAGTAAGTAGAAATTACTATTATTATAAAACAAAGTTAGTGTTTCTCATTTACTGGGTTTTACAATGGTAAAGTGATTTACTGGGTTGCATCAAATTCTACTTTGACACATACTTTTTGTAAAAACACAGTAACTGATGGAACTATTCAGTTACTGTGTTTGTGTTAGAAAATTAAAACTTTTTTCAGTAAAATTAACACATATAAGTGACCTTGCTTTGCTTTAACTTAGGATATTAAATACAATTCAATGCTCTACAAACACAGTATTTGCCCTTACTTGATATTTTTCCTTCAAATATTAAATACATTTCAATGAAAAATATAGTATCTGTAATTACTATGTTTCAAATTGAAAACTACGAGAATAATAGGCCCTTGGCAACCTAAAATGCAACGTAAACCTTATGCAGTCAGGGCTTTAAAGGATATGAATATTTCCATGCTTCCACCAAAATCCGACATTTGTGATGACTGTGAAACTCTCAAAGATACCGACACTGAAAAAACTATTGCAAGACTAAACGCTCAAAAAACAAAAAGCAGCAAAAGCTAATTTGCAATATAAAAAAGATGCGCACATTTTCAATTGATTTACAGAAAGTTATGCTGCTACCATTGATGCCTCAATGCAAAGCTTTTTTTTATAAGTAGATTGATGGTATTTAACGAAACGTTTGCCACGCTGAATAAAAATAGCAAAAACAAAAGCTACTGTGTTTTATGGCATGAAGCACTCACTGACAGGCAATTGTAGATTCCATATTGAAGGTAATCTACGAAAAGTTGGACATTACTGAATTTTTGTTTTGGGCAGACTATTGCACTGGCCAAAACAAGAATTGGGTTCTATTTACCAGCCTCACTAATTTTGTTAATTTATCGACTGGTCCGAATAAAATTACAATTGATACTTAACTAAAGGCCACACTCATATGAGTGCTGATGGGGTACATGGCAATATAGAAAAACAGATTAGGAGAAAGCGAACTATTTACAACTATCAAGAACTCTCAGTACATATCCAATCGTGTCGAAAAACTTAGATGTTTTACAACTTAATGAATTTCATTTGTGGAAGAATAAAAAACAAATTACCAAAAAAATTACCGATCCTCTAAAAGGTTTTGTTGTCAACGAGTTAGTGGAATTAAGTTTTATGAAAGGCAGTCGAAATCTAAGATACAAAGTAAATTTTGATGCTGAGGAAATAGAACTTGATTTTTTTCAAAAAAAAAGTAACTTTACCGATATCTCTCAAAGTTTTAGTTACTCAAGGAATAGCTTTAAAAAAAACAAACAAATTATTAAGGAACTGACTCCGTTAATGCCTCTTAATAGACAAATATTTTGGCAGTATCTTTCAGAGTCACAGACATATCTGGACTACTATAGAGTATATCATGTTAATGAGTTCTTTGTTTATTTCTTTAATAAAAGCTACACTTATTTAAATAATATTATTTTCTTAGGTATTTTAACTTTGTGGCAAATTTGGTAAACACAGTAACTGCTACTATTATTATATTTTTATAATTTTACAATCCTTTAGCGAAGACAAAACATAGCAAGTGTATTTACTTTACTTGAAAATAGCAAAATTTTCCGTTTAGTATTACAGTAAAATCAGTTACTGTGTTTTTATATTTTTTTTTCTTGAGAAACGAAACCTTATTCCACAGTATAGGATAAATTTGAAAATCCTACTTTCAATTTCTAAATTAGCTCATTTTTACTAAGATAATCCAAATTCTGTATTAAATTTAAACATATGGTCCAAATCTCAAACTTGTATATCAATTAGTTTTGTAAGGCTAATTATTAATTTCATTAAATGATAATTTCCCACGAATAATGTTTTAAACAGTTACTGCGTTTTTACTTAGGACACCCGACTTGTTTAAGTCAACGTTTCGGCCCTGGACATGGTCGACGGCTTGTAAAAGACACTTTTATTACAATTCTTAGTGTCAAACATATACACAGGCATTAGAGGAGCAACTAATTTGAGTTTTTCGGGAAGGACTTAATACCCAACCGTAAATTTCTTAACATTTGTTCTCTGGTAAAGAATTTCTAACACCAAGGAATTTTTACGAACGAATGAACTTTACGATTTTAAAATATCGTTAAAAAATACTTCTGTTTTTACTAAAAGGGGGGTAAATAAAATGAAGAACAATTATTTAAATTAACACAATACATACAATTCCACGTATATTTAGTAAAAAAGTCATACGACTTAATTTAATTGTTTTTGAGATATTGACGTTAAAAATATTCCATTTTTAGACTATGACAGGCTGTAATAATGGAACTATTCATCTTAGAGAAAAATGGTTTTAACCTCCCAATATCCGCCTTTTTCTCTTTATCTAAAAGTTACAACTTTCGCTTGAACATTATGAAATTATTTTTTTGGTTTAACATGTTAAACCGAGAGTTGATATTTTTGAATAGAGAATAAAAACTAAGATATGGAGGTGAAAACCATTTTTTTCTCAGATGCGCCGTTCCAATGCTACAGCATATGAAAGTTTGAAAATGGTATATTTTAAACTTCAATATCTCAAAAACAATAGGATTTGGACATATGACATTTTATACGAAATATACGTGGAATTGGTACAGGGAATTAGAAAATAATATAGTATAAAGGATGTTCTATTTAAAATAACGATGTTGCTACCTGTTTTGCGCAGAAGCGGCCACGCCACATTGCTAAAAATATCTTAAAACGATAGACCATGGTTGTTTATCTGAGCAACCAAATTCTTGAAGACCGTATCACCCGTTTTCCATTAAAGTATAACGTTCGATCCACCGTGAGACACCCTATATAAAAATATTTTTTTTACCGCTAAGGCATAGACAAAAAATAGATTTTCGGAAAATCGATGGGAAATTAAGACATTTTTGATAATATTTTTAAAAGATAAAGTTAATATTTCCTTACATTAAGTCGTTGCTAGGCAACGGAAAATACCTGTTAGGAAATATTCATTATTGTACTGTAAGGAAATATTATTTCAGTACGGCTACTTGTAAACTAAAATATGTTAAGCTTGACAATTCAATATTACTGTGTTGTTTCCATAGTTACAACACAAATATTTAATGGAATCCTTTATTTGTGAACAAGCTTAATAATATTTATTTTAAAATTTAAACAAGTTGCTTGTAATAAGTTATGTAAATTTAATAATTTTCGATTTACGGAAAAATACAGCAGTATGCCTCGTAGAAAAAGCTACATTTCCGGACTCCGTAATGCCAGTCTCGGCTTGCGCCTCGACATACAATTTTTTCGGTCGTCCTGGAACTGGTATGCAATATACTATTAATAAAAGGAAAGCGCATGCTGCGCTGTTGGTGTCAGGTGTGGGATGTTAAATTATTTTTTAGATTTACCCTCATAATAAAGAAATAAAATTTACCTTTGGAAAATTTTTAAGTAAAGTAGTAATTTACCCTGTATCTACCAATTTTAATATACTGTTATATGTGTCATAATCATACTAAAGTTTTTTACATTATATTTTATTTAAGATATGTCTGTAATATTTCAATGCGAATACAAGAAGTGTAAGTGATCCAAAATATTTTTTTCCACCATTCCATTTTAATTAGGTGCAAATAAACTCGATCTTTTTCTCGTAAGAAAGGACCATTTTTAAATATTGCAGAGTCAGATCAGTTTCAAGCACGTTCATTGAGGGTTATTTTTTAAGGACGAAATATGAGCCCTTTTTAATGGAAAATATTGATGGAGAAATTTATGATCCATATAATATGAAAATTCAATGCCTGGTAAAGAGAGTGGAAACATTGTATTCGGTAGACGATTTCCAATTAAAAATGATATAAAGTTGTTTTTTTCAAGTACAGTATCCTAAAAACGTTTGCAGAAAGGCTTAATTTTTGACATAATTAATAAATTTATGATATAGAGGGTCCTGCACCTCACCTCCCTTCTTTAGCTCACTTATTAATTAAGTTAGGATTTTGATATTTTGCAGACTTTACCTGTATCCTAGGCAGAGCTGTGAGTAACTTAAGTAACTAGATACTTTTTAGTATCTAGTTACTTAAAGTAACTAGATACTTAGTAACTTAGTTCTTTTTTGAAACATGCCAAAAGTAACTGTAACTTCGTTACTTTTGAAAAGTAACTTGTATCTAGTTACTTTTTAGAAGTAACTATACACTTAAAAAGTAACTAGATAGTTTTAAAGTAACTAAGTTACCTTTAAAGTAACTAAGTTACCTTTAAAGTAACTAAGTTACCTTTAAAGTAACTAAGTTACTTTTAAAGTAACTAAGTAAGGTACTTTTGAAGTTCTTCTAGGATACCAATTATGCACACGTGCCGTCCATCAGATGATGACCAGCAGATGATGGAAAGCATTTTATTCTACTTGTTCGTTGTTCGAATTAACACTTCTTAGTTAAGTTTTCTAATAGTAATAGTGGTAGTGTGTACAGGAAAATAAGTTATTACTACCTGGTAAATTTATAGTATCTAGTTCAAAAGCATCTTATTTACTTACTACTTACTACAATTAAAATAACTAGTTACTCAAAAGTATCTTAGTAACTTTTAGTAACTAGTTACAATCAATGTAACTGGTTACTGTAAAAGTATCTTAGTTACTATAACTAGTTACTTTAACTAAGTAACTAAGAACTAAGTTACTTTTAGGTAAAAGTAACTATTCCTTATAAGTATCTAGATACATTTGTGCAAAAGTATCGAAAAAGTAACTAGTTACTTTTCTGAAGTAACTTTCACAGCTCTGATCCTAGGGCGCATTTCAGGAAAATATTTTTGTTTATACAGAGTGTTCCAAAAAAGTGTGAAGTCATAAGAATCTATTTTTTTAGATTATGTCAATTTATTATTAATTATTTAAGCTATATTATTTTTTGTCATCGAATAAAACCAAGCAGAGCTCGTAGGAGCATGCGAAAAGAATTCTTTTTAATCACTTCTTCATCTTCTTCACTTCTTTATGGCGTCGGCTGCAGTTAGCGCCATTCGCCTTTTAATCACTTAAGTAAACGTTACTACAAATAAATAGTTTTTCAAAGCCACCGTTGATATTTATTCATAATAATCACTGTTGGAATAATTGTTGAAAAAATTAGTTTTCTGCAAATAAGTTTTAATGCGTTAAAAATTGCAATAGGGTTGTGAGTAGGACAAATGTTTGATTTTTAATTCTACATCGAATGACATAATAATATACAGGGATTCCAATTTGAAATAAGAAAAATAAATTGATTTAAAGTTTTCAAAGTTTGACACTAAACTTTGGACACCCTGTACAATTCGAATTATTTAAACTTGGTTAACGAGACTGTTCACCCTTATTTATTAAATACCTTTGTATAATTTTAATAACGAGGTATTATTTTTATTTTTTAATAATTTTTAAAATCATTACCGCAGCATCCCATTGATCTGGGGGATCATTAAATGTTTCACTAGGCGAAAAATATCGTCCCTTTTAGAAATTTCTCAATTCGAAATCTGTTAGTGAACAAAAAGGTCAAAAACTAAATACACTAGAAAAAAACAATATTACTGATAGTATTGAATGATGTTAACCCAATTAATGTATGTAATTTGCCCCTACACGATCAGTATTAGTACCGTCATTCCCTTATTATTATAACAAAATAATTACATTATTACTGTGATTTATCTTAACAAATGGTTTTACTTAGATCTTTTTTTGATTGACATATGGTCGTGTACGAGCGCCTAGTAATAAAGCGATAAATTCTTGGATCTTCATATTTTGTACAGCTATTAAATAAAGTAATAATTTCTTTAATTATATTATTTTCTGCCTTAATATTAGATTAAGAATTATTTTGTTATAAAAAATGTTATTACAGAAATTATTTATTATAATTTATAAAGCAGTAGCGACCATTGCCTGTAATATATTAAGTAAATAGTAAAATAATTGGTTTAATGAATTTTCGCTCAATACTTCTTGTTACAATTTTACCTGCAGTAGTAGAGGGTAGCTGGTTGCCAGACCCTATTACGATATTATACGGATTTATACGATATTTTTAACGTGATGCATAGATAAGAATGGAGCGAAGCCGTATGGGCGCGTCGACTTCAAGCGATCGGAAATACTGTCCATTGGTTGAATTTTACATGATGATTAATTTTTAACTGATTAAGCCAATGAGAAGCGGGAATGGGCTCTTAAGTCTATGAGAATGTTAATTAGAGTGGGATTTCTTGTAGTTCACGTTGATTCTTTAAATTCCTCGTACGGCAACATTTATTTTGTTATGTTTTAGCGGGTGTTTTTTACAGAAGACAGCAATATAAACAAGAATCCTGCATTTGATTAGGTTACTCTAGTTTCGTATAAAATTAGATTCCTTGGCTTCAAATATTCTTAACCAATTAAATCCGTGTTTGCCATATTGCCCTCATTAAATAGCCCTTAAAAACAAAAAAAGCTTGAAGTTGATGTATTTTCTTTCCGGTAAATCAGTCCCAAAAGTATGTTCTCAACCGTATAATGTTATTTACGGTCGGTGGTTTCTAATTAAAAATGATATAAAATTCATTAAATTTAATGGATGAACACGATTAAAAAAGTGTTTTTATATAGCAAAACCTAGTCATTAAGTTCTAAGTGTAATACATTTTGAAGATTGCTTTGGGCTTTAAATATTTTAACGCTTTGGTAATCACAAATATTTATGGGTATTATGCATACCGAGTGTTGCATCATCGAGCGGGACATAGGAAATCCCATGTAATTTTAAATGGGGTCAATTATTGGCTTTCCTAATTATTTTAGAGAAAAATTCTATTTAGGTTTATTAAAGAGCACTAAAACCCAAATTCAAAAGAATAACTTTAGATATTTTTGATGAGCCCGTTTACGGGTTATCGCCGATTTCTTTTTAACTATTTCTCCTTTTTATGGCCCGGTAAAAGATGACTGTCAAATAAAGTTGTCATTTTGAAATGTGTGCTTTATTGTTATAAAAACTCGTAAATCGAAAATATTAGCCATGAATTACACTTCTGAAGAAAAAATATTGATGATTAAATGGTATTATCAAGAAAATAGTTATCAAAATGTGTCAGACATGTTTGCTGCTCTGTATCCGAATAGACCGATACCTGCAAAATCTACAGTCGAAAGGACAATCAAGAAATTTGAGACAAAAGGTACTGTAATAAATAACTGCAGATGTGAAGAAAGGCAGGAACAAAGAAGAGATGCAAGAAATGATAGGGAAGTTTTATTGTGCGTGGAAGAAAATGATGGGAAGATCAGCACAAGGAAACTTGAGGATGACATAGGATTAGATCACACCACAGCGTTACGAGCTTTGAAATGACATCAATATTATTCATACAAATATGAAAAGCACCAAGAGCTAAGAGATAGGGACGAAATACGACGACAGGAGTTTTGTTTTGGTATGATTGAGAGAGCAAACATAGATAGGGAATTTTTAAAAAACATTTGTTTCACTGACGAATGCACATTTACCTTAAACAATGAACCCAATGTTCAAAATCGATATTGGAGCAAAGAAAACCAACACAGGTTTGTCGAAACAAGGACGCAATATCCACAAAAAGTTAATGTTTGAGCTGGGATTTTCGGAGAAAAAATTTTCGGGCCATTATTTCTTACACGAAATTTAAATGCAGAATATTTTTTGAAACTACTTGAAGATCATATTTTACCTACTTTACATGATGCCGCCAGGGAAAATCAGGAAGTTTGGTACCAAATGGATGGCTGCCCGGCACATAGTACCCTGGCTGTCAGGGAATATTTAAACCGTGCTTTTAATGGAAATGTTATTGGCTTAAATCATAGAGTAAATTGGCCAGCCAGGTCTCTGTAGATTTCACAGGTATCGGTCTATTCGGATACAGAGCAGCAAACATGTCTGACACATTTTGATAACTATTTCCTTAATAATACCATTTAATCATCAATATTTTTTCTTCAGAAGTGTAATTCATGGCTAATATTTTCGATGTACGAGTTTTTATAACAATAAAGCACACATTTCAAAATGACAACTTTATTTGACAGTCATCTTTTACCTTGACTGGTGCCCGCAAATACGGGGCCATAAAAAGGAGAAATAGTTAAAAAGAAATCGGCGATAACCCGTAAACGGGCTCATCAAAAATATCTAAAGTTATTCTTTTGAATGTGGGTTTTAGTGCTCTTTAATAAACCTAAATAGAATTTTTCTCTAAAATAATTAGGGAAGCCAATAATTGACCCTATTTAAAATTACATGGGATTTCCTATGTCCCGCTCGACGATGCAACACCCGGTATATAAATATTAGTTAGTGATAATAGGGAACATTTATATTATTGTTGCATTTAGGATCTATACAGGGTGTTCCTTAATGACGTGCTAATATTTTTCATATAAAGATATGTCCCAAATAGCTTAAATTTTTTGCTACAGGGTGTTGAATTTTTTTTAATGCGTTTTTGTAATATCTTCGAAAGTACTTTAGATAATATTTTTAATTTTGGCATGTGCTAATAGTACCTAAAACCACATGTTTTAGTTATAAAAGTTTTTTGTCCAGACCAGTGGCGTCCTTAAAAATATGTCCTCTGATATTTTTTAGAAAAAAAAAGGTGGTCCGCCACTGACATTATTTTTTATTAGCCTGGTCAATTCTACATAAAACTGGTCTCTTGCGTTTTTCTCCTCAGGCACATCGTTCTTAATAATTAAATTAAATAAGCTTTATTTTGCAGTACTGACGAATAATTTTTGATTACAAAAATCTAGTTATCCTGGTGGTAATGGTGACGTTTTTTAAAACATAGTTTTTATAAAATAATTATTGAGATGTACCATTGCGCCCAAAAAAAACTGGGACAGCAAAATTGTTGTTGTAGAGCTCCTTGACTATAAGGAAAATGTAAAATCTATTGAAGGAAGGTTATCATTGTTGTTATAATAGTTGTCATGGAAGTGAAAAGGTTTAACAACAATACCACATTTTTAGAAATACGAGAAAAAATTAAAATAGCATATTGTGTTTTAAACTGTAAAAAAAAATAAAACAAAATTTTTTAATATTATGTTCTAATAAATTTTAATTTCAATCATATTTAAACCATAATATAATAACATGTTTTTAATATTTGGTAGTTGCCCCATTATTATCGATTAATGCTTGTAAACGCCGTGGCATACTTAACACTAGGTTTCTCGTATACTCTTGCGTTATTGCATCCCATGCTTGCATTATCCTTTGGCTTAATTCATCCCGAGTTTTAGGCTGGAAGTTGTGTTTATACATAAATTTTGTCATCCACCCCAAACGTTTTCAATTGGGTTGATATCCGGACTTTTCGAGGGCCAAGGCAGAACACGAATTTGATTTTCTTCTACATAATTTTGAACCATGCGGGCTTTATGTATAGGAGCATTATCTTGTTGAAATAATATAAAACCTTGGCCATATACTGCGTCGACAGATGGTATCATAACTTGGTTTAGTATGTTGCAATATAATGGTACATTGAACCTCCCATGCACTATTTGGCAAACTCCTGGGCCCCTTGCACTAATCCAGCCCCAAACGTTTATAGAAAAGCGTCCACTTTGATTAGTCTTATTTGCATATCTTCCATCGTATCCCGTACCAGAAGGCCCATAAACGCGGATTTTTCCATTATTGCATAATTGAAAGGTTTTTCATCGGAAAATATTACGGTTTCCCATATATTAATTTGATTTCATTCATTCATAAGCAAATTCTACTCTTCTCTGTTTGTTTGATTTGGTCAAAAATATTTTATTGGCAGCACAACAACTTTTTATATCTGAACTACGAATTCGTCTAGGCGTTATATTAGCCGAACCAGGAAAACGTGTTTCTTCTTTAGCTTTTATTGCTGTTTCGAAGGGATGCTCTTTTAGAAAATTAATTAATTCTATATCTTGGCCGTCATTCGAAATTTTGGGGCGACTAGAACCTGCTTTTCTTACAATACTTCAATATTCTGCAATTTTGTGCTTAGCCAACAACACGGTATTTTTGCTAATCCCTAATTCATCTGCGATGTTTCTTATTTGATGCCCATCTCTCAATCGAGTGTAGATGATCACTTTTGCTCGGTGGTTTACGATTTCAAAATTTTTTTTTTGACACGCCACTGTCAGTCGCAAAATTAAATTAAATTGACAACATCAAAAAAAAAGCTAATAGTCTGGGAGATTAAACTACATTTTGCTGTCCCAGTATTTTTTGGGCGCAATGGTACCATATGCGCTAAGAAATCAAATGTGGTACATGCAAAATGGAGCTCCTGCTCATGTCAGTGTAATTGTTTGCAACCATTTAGATGCAGTTTATCTGAATCGTTGAGTAGGTCGCGAAGGAGCTCAACATTGGCCAGAAAGATGCCTGATCTCGATAGTTTGGATTTTTTCTTGTAGGGTTATCTTAAAGCTCTAGTGTACAAAACTAACATTAACACTTTAGAAAATTTAAGGGAAGCGAATAATAATTACCTCCTGTGAAACAATACGGAATTCGCCTAGAATATTTAAACGAGTGCGCTATTCGATGCGAAGACGCGAAGCATGCCTATGAAGTGAAGATGGTCATTTCCGACAAAAAATGTTGCATTATCAATGTTTATAATAATAAATAGTAGAGCTAATTTAATTATTTTAATGAAGAACGGTGTGCCTGAGGAGAAAAACGCAAAAGACCATTTTATGCAGAATTGACCAGGCTAATCAGAAACAATATCGACATATTGTTGCTTACCGTTTATTGATATTCGGTTGGTCTCGGTGCTAGTCGGTTGGTTGATGGTATTTTCGACCGGTCGCGGGGTGAGAACTTGATGTTCTGATTTCACAAGACTATCGGGAGCACAGTGGAGGCCCCGAAAAAAGCCGAACTCCGGTGCCGAATGAGATTTTGTGCGTTTACATTTCGTCCGAAAACAATAATGTAATGTGGGTGTTAAAACGATATTAGGATTGGGATTACTATTTCCGGCTCTTTATGTAATTTATAAAAATCTTAAGTTCAAAATTCGTCGGTGTTCAGTTTTAAGCTATTTTTTTATTGTTTATTTAGGTATAAAGGTAGTAATTAAAAAAACTAAATCAAATGAAAATCATTTTTCGTAATAAAAAAGTAAAGACAAATCAAATAATAGTATAGGTATAAGTTCCTCTTTTCTATTTTAAGATTTCATATTAATTTTACTGTCTTTTCGAGAAATATTTTGAAAAAAGCTACTTTACATTAAGGCGTTACATTATGAAACATTATTTTGTGAATATGTAATTCCCAAAAACATATTTTTTTCTTATTAAATTTACCACCTATGTTAAAAATCATAAAATATGTTTTGATTTGTTTTTTTTTCATGGATATAATATGCATATATTTTATTTGTATTTGTCGCAGTTCGCACTATAACAAGAAGAGGCACAATGAATTCCGCGTCAGTAAGTTATGTCAATCGTCTACGTATCAAACGATTCTCTTTTGATCGTTCATTCGGCTTCTTTCGGGGCGCCTCCACTGTGCTCCCGATGGTCATTTCAGTACGGTATACACGGTACGATTTCGCTAAGGAAATCTCCCGCTTAGCGGTACCCCTCCACTTGGCATCGCGACATCGAGAGATACCGTTGGCGACGGTGGTTCCGCGTCGATCCGCGCTACAAACAGCGGAGAATGAAAGAAAACAAAGAAAAGCTATTTCCCGGTATTTCGCGATGAAAAACTACAAAAGTACAATTAATACGGATTATTTACAAATAAAAACGAACTTCGAATGATGAGAAATAAGAAAGTTAAGTAGCTTTACAAGTAAAATTAATTCTTATTCTCTGTGTATTTTTACTTCTAACCATTCGAGAACCTATAATATGTTAACTAGTACGAGCATTTTTAATACGATAAGAAAGGATTAGGAATATTTTGGACACTTTTGGTCATTCATGGCGGAGATTATCCCTATTAACCCCACTCGTAAATCCGCCACATGTAGAAAGTGTTATGAATTAACAAATGTAATTAGTTCTTGGAAATTTAATTCATTTTAAGACAAAATATAAATGCCTTAAAAAATACTATGGTGACTTTTTTAGTTTCCTGTTCTGGATAATTATTTCTATTCGATTACTTTTCAGATTCTGTAATTTTTTGCATCATAATATAAAACTTGTTGGGAACGTTGGCTACATCGTTTTCATGAAATAGAATTAATAAAATTCGTATCTTTGTTTCCATGGTGTTTTTTTTTAAATTTATTTTGAATTTTATAACTCAAAAATATCAAAAAGTAAACACAGAAAATTTAAATATTTATTCCTATTATTATGTAAATTAGGGCTCTACCCCAATAATTAGCGGCTTGACTTTTCCATCATTCTGTAAAATAAAGGTCAGTTTACTGATGATAAACGCATGACTTGTCGAGGGGCGTCATCCTCCCAATGTGCTCTATCTCAACTTTAGCTCAATCGCGAGCGGTCTCTGGCAGAGCAGCGGAGTAGCAGTTTCACGTTCATTCAGTCCTGCTTTGATGCTCAACATGTTTACGTTGTGCATGTCGCGTGGCCCTCCACCTCTACAGGATAGTTGCCACAAGAACAGTAAGTTTGTATTGTTTTTTAAAATTTAACTAAAATAGTTTTTTTTAAATTTGTTAAAGTTCAATTAAAATGAGTTACGGTATGTACTAATACAGTTTAATAATAAGGTCCGGTAAATTTTTACCGGTAATACAATTTTATTATTAACTTTTTTATTATACGACACTTTACCTACAAGTAGTCTTAAAGTAATTTATGTACTTTCGGACATTAGATTTAAGATTTATATCATATTTTTCAATTTAAAAGTTAAATTGCGTTTTAAAAAATATTAACGAATTCTTGTAGGGAGTTTATATGAATGAATTGAAAAAAAAGAAAGAAGAAAGGTTTGTAAATTTGTATTATTTTTAACTCAAATTTTACAGGGTCCCGCATATCATGTCCCGTCTTCTATACAGGGTGGAATTTTTAACTGGAATAAATTCAGTATTAGAATTATTTGCGGAGAAAATATGGAAATACGGGTGCCTTTATTTTTTGTTTGGTACATTTTTTTCGTCCCGTTATGAAATTGACCCCTCTTTTTTCTCAAAGTGCAGGAAAGGGCATAAAAAAGGAATACGACCAACTAAACTGCTGGACAATTGCTTCGAGCAAGAAAAATTTCGCCTAAATTTAACAGTCAATATTTTCTAAACTAGATATGATATCGACCTACGGGTTTGAATGGTTGATAGATTCATCCCTAGAGAAACAATTGTCAATGTTGGATTATCTTTAACTGTCAGAAAATTTCATATACAGGGTGTTAAAGAAGACGATGATTTTTGCTCCAATTTTAATGGCGTGTAACTTTCACAATAATAATTTTAAATTTTATCACTCTACGTCAATTGAATCGCTGGTTCATAATAAAGAAAGCAATTTGTCCAATTTTTGATATCTGCTATATTTTAAGAAATATTGATTTTTTTGGAATGGAAATTAATAAATACATGTTTTCCAAAAATTAAATTAAAAAGATTATCGTTGTTAAAATTTTGTAAACACACTGTATAATATACCTGTAGTGCGATATAAAAAACTAAAAAATAAGAATAAATTCACCTAATCTAGGGACGAGTACTTTCCAATAAAAAACAATCGTGAAAAATTGTGAGATACTCATAAACCATAGACATATAGGTGTTTATAAGTACGCCACTGTACATCATAATATTTAGGTACAACTATTGTTACTGAACATAATCAAGCTTTTTATAGGATATAATAATCACTCGCAAAGTTTGCACGATATAACGCACAGTGAGATCTAGCTACCAATAAGTTGAAATAAAGCAAGGTTTTCCAAAAAAATCGGTATTTCTTAAAATATAGCAGATATCAAAAATTTTACAAATCACTTTCTTTGCTATGAACCAGTGATTCAATTGACGTAGAGTGATAAAATTTAAAAATATTATTGAGATAGTTACACGCCATTAAAATTGGAGCAAAAATCATCGTCCACCCTGTATATAAAATTTTCTAAGAGTTAAAGAAAATCCAACATTGACAATTGTTTCCCAAGGGATGAGTCTATCAATTATTCAAACCCGTAGGTTGATATCATATCTGGTTCAGAAAATATTAACTGTTAAATTTAGGCGAAATTTTTCTTGCTCGAAAGCAATTGTCCAGCAGTTTATTTACTTTTGCATTTTGGTAATGTAGAAAACCAGAAAAAAATAAGTTTACGTAACAAAACAGAAAATGTAGAAGAACTTAGGCAACGACTTATACATGAAATTCGCGAAATAACCCCAGAAATGGTACATAATGTCAAGAAAGAATTTTACTTTGATTAGGGTTTTGTCAAGAAAAAAAAGGGGCAACATATCCAACAATTTTTACAATAAAAAAAATTGCGTCTAGATTACCGAACTGCAAAAGTAAATAGTGGGTCGTATTCCTTTTTTTATGTCCTTTCCAACGAACTATCCCAATACATACCTTTATATTTGAGAGAAAAAAGTTGAGGGCGGTTTCTACCCCCAAAAGAGGGGTATATTTCATGACGGAACAAAAAAGTGTAACAAACTAAAAATAAAGGCACCTGTAACTCAAAACTGCTTATACAGTATTTGTTGGGGTACACTAGCAATATGTTGCACGGAGCGACATCTGTGTTGTTGTTAGCAGTGGCGGCGGCAGGATTTTTGGGATGGATGGGCACCAATAAGCCCGATGATTATTAAGTGGGCACTACCCAACTCAAAATTGACTTTAAAAAAAAAATCGCCGGCTCCCCACGCTCTATAATGCCATTAGCAGAAACAAACAAAAGTGACGTCTAAAAAAAAAGGTCATCGTTCCCTTGAAAATAACATACAATGCGACTCTTTTCTCATCAAAGCTTTCATAGCCAAGTCCCTTTTCCCCCGAAAATTCCATAACAAAACCGAATCCATCAATTTTGGGGGGGCACCAGGGTGGGCCACTCATGTTTCTAAGGTGGGCCGGTGCCCTCCCTGGCGCCGCCACTGGTTGTTAGGCACTCTTGAGCATACGAAGGTGTCGTCCACATACCTCAGCCATATTTTTGGTTTCCTCTTTGCCTGTTTTATTGCTTCGGATTCAATCCATTCCATGTAAATGTTGGCGATTATGGGCGAGAGAGACGTACTCTGTAGAGCTGTAGTTACCATACTTTCCATGAAAGATAAATATATGTACAGCTGACTATATATTTTCATCTACACGACAAAGATACATTTCTATTGATGAGGCCTTTACTTGATGAAAATCCATGATAATACAATAAGAAAACACAGTATATTCTTGATTTTCACTTTATATTAGGTAGAAACCATTACAGCTGTTTCGGTACACAGTACCTTCGTCAGATGGTGAGTACTAAAGACTAATTTACAAGTTTATAATATTTGTTAATATAGTCATAACAATGTATGAAGGGTAATTTATATTACCTAAAAATGTAAATTTAATAAGGGAGAATTATTCAGGTCTAACTGGTCGTTTAATAAAATATTGGAGTATTTAAGTTTGTTGATTTCTAAAGATTCCAGAAAATTTAATTTGCGGCTTTTGTTTTGTACATGTAATATTTCAAAATTTTCGTTAAACATATGATTTTCTTCAATTAAGTGGTTAGCATAATTAGAGTCTTTTTGATTTTTGAGAAAACTTCTTTTATGTTCATATATTCGTTTCTTAAAAGAACGACCAGTTTGACCTATATAAACCTTAGGACATGAATCGCATTTTAATGTGTATACACCAGATTTATACCATTTATTGACTTTACTTTTATTGTTTTTTATATATTTTCCTAAAGAATTGTTTGTTTTAAAGGCAATATTTAAATCATGTTTTCTTAAATATTTCGACACTCTTTCGGTAAGTTCACCTGTATAGGAAAGAGTATAAAATTTATTATTACTTTTCGGAGGTTGGGGATAGACCATTTTTATTGTTTTATTATATTGTTTTTTAAGTAGTATAGAATCTATTAAATTAGCTTGGAAACCATTATTTACTGCTATTTGTTTTATGATATTTAATTCTTTCAAAAAGTTTTCTTGTGATAATGGAAGGTGTAATAAGCGATGGATGTAACTGTTATATGCTGAGATTTTTTGTGTATAGGGGTGTATAGAAGAATTATGTATAGTTATGTCTGTATGTGAAGGTTTATGAAAAATACTGAATTCAAGTTTGTTTTGATTTTTATTTATAAACGCCCTTATTGTTTGCCTGGACCAAAATTATTTCGAATTTAACAATAACTATTATACTGCAAATAAAGGTCTAATTATGGGAAATCCCCTTAGCCCAGTATTAGCCGAGATATTTATGGATAATTTAGAATCAAAAATTCACAACAATCCTTTAAGTAAAAATCTATTATTCTGGTTCAGGTACGTAGATGATATTTTTGCTTGTTTCACAGGTAATTCTAGACAATTAAACATTTTCTTAAATTACCTAAATAACATACATAAAGAAATTGAATTTACATTAGAAATCGAACAAAATAATACTTTAAATTTTCTCGACTTAACAATAAATAAAAATCAAAACAAACTTGAATTCAGTATTTTTCATAAACCTTCACATACAGACATAACTATACATAATTCTTCTATACACCCCTATACACAAAAAATCTCAGCATATAACAGTTACATCCATCGCTTATTACACCTTCCATTATCACAAGAAAACTTTTTGAAAGAATTAAATATCATAAAACAAATAGCAGTAAATAATGGTTTCCAAGCTAATTTAATAGATTCTATACTACTTAAAAAACAATATAATAAAACAATAAAAATGGTCTATCCCCAACCTCCGAAAAGTAATAATAAATTTTATACTCTTTCCTATACAGGTGAACTTACCGAAAGAGTGTCGAAATATTTAAGAAAACATGATTTAAATATTGCCTTTAAAACAAACAATTCTTTAGGAAAATATATAAAAAACAATAAAAGTAAAGTCAATAAATGGTATAAATCTGGTGTATACACATTAAAATGCGATTCATGTCCTAAGGTTTATATAGGTCAAACTGGTCGTTCTTTTAAGAAACGAATATATGAACATAAAAGAAGTTTTCTCAAAAATCAAAAAGACTCTAATTATGCTAACCACTTAATTGAAGAAAATCATATGTTTAACGAAAATTTTGAAATATTACATGTACAAAACAAAAGCCGCAAATTAAATTTTCTGGAATCTTTAGAAATCAACAAACTTAAATACTCCAATATTTTATTAAACGACCAGTTAGACCTGAATAATTCTCCCTTATTAAATTTACATTTTTAGGTAATATAAATTACCCTTCATACATTGTTATGACTATATTAACAAATATTATAAACTTGTAAATTAGTCTTTAGTACTCACCATCTGACGAAGGTACTGTGTACCGAAACAGCTGTAATGGTTTCTACCTAATATAAAGTGAAAATCAAGAATATACTGTGTTTTCTTATTGTACAAAGATACATATTGAAAACTCCAATCTATTGCCGTTAAATTAGCTAAAACCCGTCAAGCGATTATTATTACAGAACCTGACCTCGATGCCGTCGGTATGTGTATCTCTTTCTTACACTATTGCCTTCGCATATCTCTTTCCGTACTTGAAATGAAATAAAATACGGAGGTCTCATGCGAGTTCCTTTAATATTACAGAATCGCATCCCGCACACGGCACCGCATCTATTTATTCCATTCTTGCTATTTTTTGTGTGTAGACTTTCTGTTTATAAACTGGTATCTGTGAAGTGTTACGTATATGAAAAATTAAGTAAATATATTGTTTATATGGTAATTAACTATTACAGGAACATCATGCCAACATTTTAAAATTTGCAGGAAGATTATATTTTTCCCCATATATTAGAAATCTAAATTGGTTTTATAAGGCGGGCTATTATAACTAATCTTGGTTTGGTTTATTAGCATGATACATGTTTGAAGACTCTATTCCGCAGACGAATGAAAAAAATATTTTCTTTTTAGTGGGTATTTTGTCTTTATTGTTAAAAAAACAAGTACCTAATTCAATATCATTACAAAACGTTGTTGTTTTATAATAAACTAATGGAAAATTGGACCAATTGTAAACTTTCACTTCCTTAGAACTTGTTCACTTGTGTATGGGAAAATAAAAAAATTAACATTAAGTTATTATAAGTATAGTATTTTTCGACCTAACAATGCAACGTGTAAAGTCAAATTTAAACAACTAACTTCTTTATAAATGTTACCAAAAATTATCCAAAATACTGGACCCACGACTGTAAATACCAACACTATTATGAATAAAAAATAAAATTAAGTAGTAGAGTTTAGTGTCCGTATAATTAAATAGAAAAGAAGGTTTTTTAGCGGCTTGCGGACAAAGTAGTGCATCTATCTTTTGCATTGAGTGCACAGGGACGTCAAAGGTAATGGGTTCCTTGGGGCACAGGTAGACAATGACAGGCTGTTTCGTTCTTATTAGAACTCATCAGAAAGCCATAACCTGTAAGCGACCCTCAGTACGGAATGAAACAGCCTGTCATTGTCTACCTGTGCCCCAGGGAACCCATTACCTTTGGCGTCCCTGTGAACTCAATGCAAAAGATAGATGCACTACTTTGTCCGCAAGCCGCTAAAAAACCTTCTTTTCTAAAAAATAAAATATTTTTCTGATAATCTAACCTATTCCCAATTCTCTTTAGTGTTTTTTGAAATATCACAAACTTTGCTTCTGTATATCTTGTTCGGAATCGTTTAATTAAAACTACAAATAAATTATTTTTAATGTAAACTAAAAAGGTCACAAAAGGTTTAATAAAAAAGAAAATTTATCGAAGGCAATTTCCGGCAAACAGGTCATAATTTTGCCCTTTTCGACCTTTAGGATTCCTTTACCAGCGTAATTGACCAATAATCGAAGTCTTGAATTTGGTAAAATATCAAACTCAAGTGAGGTAACGGTTTGCAAAAAAAAAGGTTTTTGTAAATTTTAATTTTGTAAGTAATTCTCAGAAGTTTGATATAAAAAATATTAAATATCTATTGTCCGTTTAAAGGTTGGAGACAATGATGTTTTTTGAATGAGAGAGAAGTTTTGGAATTTAATTGTCTTTATTTGCTTTAGAAAACAACGTTTAAACGTCTAAAATTTAAAAAAAAGAGAAAAATATGCAACTTTGCTTCCATTTAACAAACTCTCTATCTGTCATAGTTACCAAGATAGCAATGATAATGCTTCAAATTTGTATATAAAAAAAATTAAAAAAATGTACCAACTAATTAAATGGAACATTAAATAAGGTATTCCAGTAGTTTCAACAAAAAATTTTCAAAAAAAAACTCTCAAATATTCTTATAAGATAACTTCATACGTCATTGTTTTTTATTTGAAAACAAAATATTTTTCGATAGACAACATATCTAAAGCGTTAGGTCTCTCCTCGTTTATATTATTCATTTTGAAACTAATAAACCTTAACCCGGTATAAGGAATATAATCCACTGACAGACTGACCAAAATTTAGCTTACAAGAACAATTTATGTTAAATTGTGAAAACTATTTAAAAGACATTTATTTTAAAATTGCTATCTCGACAGGCAAAACCGTTTTAAAAATAGCTGCCAAATGGTATCTGGTAGAGGTAGCAAAGCCGATAGCATAACTATATACCCTAGTAGTGCCCTAACTTGATTGGGACTCTTCACTCTTGATAAAATAAAGCGTCATATAAGAATCTGACCAGGCCAAACAAAGCCGATTTACTTACGCCTCAGTAAGAGAGGGCGATTGTGGTGTTAATATGTCTCTCGTACGCGTTTAATATCGGGCCAAATACAGAATTTGCCGGAGCAATGTGGCGACAGGGAGTTTACGGCGTCTCTCACACATCAGGGAGTTTTTGTATAGTTAAGCGTTATCAGATATCAACGTCTTGAATTATTCACAAAGAATGAAGCGTAGGGAGACAAAGTAATAATTATGAGTATGAAATAAAAAGCTTGGTGTACGTGTAGATAAGGTCATGGCACTGTGTCCCTACTGTATGAGCCGCTACTTTACGTTAGTGAATAGTATGCGAATGTGACCGTTAAAAAAGTGTACTTTTTAATTAGAAGAGTTTCATGTATCGAGCCTTTAGCATGCCTTCTATTTCACTTACAATCAAAGAATGTCTTGCATTATCCAATACTTCTTGGGTAATTATTTGAAATAAGACTAACTTAATTATTGTTCCAATTCTTATTCGTTTACAGCATTTTATTTACTAGAATTGTAAAAATACAGAATCTCTTACTAATCAGGTGGAAGTAAAAATTTAAGAAAGCATAAAAAATACATTTTCAAACCACCTGAAGTGCCTTATACTATAAAGTTGTATTTTGTCTAACACTGTTAGATAATAAAATACAAATCGGATTGCATGGTTCTACCAAGAAATGAAAACTTTACATTGGTAGGATATCATCACCCTGCAGACCGGTTTCGAACTCTTTTGTTCTCGTCACTACAGGGTAGGTGTTCATACAATACCAAATGAAAGTTTTAAAACCTAATGCATATAATATCAACCTTCTTCGGTCGTATATATACGTTAGCGTCAGGTGATTTAAAAATTTATTTTTTATGCTTTCTTAAATGTTTGCTTCCACCTGACCAGTAAGAGATTCTGTGTTTTTACAATTCTTGTAAATCCCTTGACGGGTAAACTTAGATAGATTGCATGGGACTACCAAGAGATGGCGCTAACGTATATACACGACCGAAGAAGGTTGATATTATATGCATTATTTTTTAAAACTTTCATTTGGTATGGTATGAACACCTACCCTGTACTGACGAGAACAAAAGAGTTCGAAAGCGGTCTGCAGAGTGGTGACATCCTACCAATGTAAAGTGTTCATTTTTTGGTAGAACCATGCAATCTGATTTATATTTTATTATCTAACAGTGTTAGACAAAATACAACCTTATAGTATAAGGCACTTTCAGGTGGTTTGATAATAAATTTTTTATGCTTTCTTAAATGTTTTATTAACTACTTTTTTGTCTTAAAAGTATATTTAATAATGAAAAAAAAAAAGATTTAGCTACTGAAATTATTATTTTGTAAAAAACACCTCATAACCCTTCTGATCTTTCGAATCCTTATAATTGATATTTGATGTCTAAAATACCAAATGTCATATTTTCTAAAGAGATATTATTAGCAAAAACATTTGCTTATATAAAATTAAAATGGTTTCAAACACACATTAAATTTGTTTGCTAATAAAGGTTGTAAAATTATATTTATGGCTTTCCCAATTAAATATGTTCCTTGGGGATTGTGCTTGATAATATTGAAATAACCTTGGGAACGTTATATAATTATTTTTTTCTGCTTTTGAGTATAACTTTCTATTTACGTTTAATTAAGTTATACAGGCATAATTAAGCCTTTCGTGATTTTATGAATATAAATATAACTTTGTTAGATAAGCAAATACAACGCATACAGGGTTCTACAGTGGACCTCAAAAACGGTAAGAGCTAAGAAGGTGATTAAATTGAGGTAGATGCCTATTGTGGGGCTTAATAAGTTAGAGAAAGCATATTGTAAATATTTTAAATGCTTTTGGAGATATCCGAAAACAAAATGAATTTTCTATTTTTGTTTTAATTTTTTGCGCCTTTATTTTTGACTTGGGAAAATACAAAAAACACTTTTTCGTCACTGTTTTTTATGTTTTACATTGCGTTAATAGTTTTGAAATTTGATGTTTCGTTCTATAAATACCAATCTTAAGTCAATTTTTTTTAAATAGGGTTCGGAGATATCCGAAAAAAAAACGAAGTTTCTATTTTCGTTTTAATTTTTTATGCCTTTATTTTTGACTTGGGAAAAAAACAAAAAACACATTTTCTTCGCTGTTTTTTATGTTTTACAAGATTGCGTTATTAGTTTTAAAATTTGATGTTTTGTTTTTTAAATACCTACCAACATTAGGTAATTTTTTTAAATACGGATCTAGAAATTTAAATATAGTTTTAGGAACTTCTAAGATTTAGGAATATAATTTTTTCAAATTATATTTTTATATCATTTCGGTCCGAAACATTTAGAGCCAAACTAAAGAAGAAAAATTCTGATTAGAAAAATCCGTCATAACATAACAAATTATGACCAGGTTGATTACTTTTACTTTGAATTTTGCTGTCAATTCCACTTTATAAATCGACCATTTCTACTATTTTAGAATTTGTTCTTCGGTGTAAATCTAGTTTTCAGACGACTTTATGAAATTGAACCTAAAGAAAACTATTGTGGCAACTACCTTGATGTTACGTTTATTTTCACGTTCTCTTCGGTGTAAAATAACTCTCACTTACTTACTCCATGGCTCCACAACCCAAGGTGGGTCTTGGCCAACTGTACTATTCGCCTCCACTGTTGCTGATCTTCCATCAATGTTCGGTCGTAATCTATCCCAATGGTCCTTAGGTTCGCTTTGATGTTTTATTATAATAAATAATAATTATTTATATTATGTTACTTTAATTTCTTCTGTCAGGTTGTTATCCTGAGCAATTGTGGCTCTTAAGTACTTACAAGTTGTGACCCTCTCGAAATTGAATTCTCCCATAGTGACATTTTCGCCAACTCTGTTTCTGCGCCCTGTTCTGCTGATGTGCATATACTTGGTTTTGTCTTCCTTTATTTGGAGCCCTATTTGATCCGCTTGCGTCTCTATCCTCGAAAAGAGATCTTTCACCGTCTTAACTCTAAAATAACTCTGCTCTCTGAGTAAAGGATTCACACTGCTTTGGATTAAACTTGTTAATCACAACATGTGGTATTGATATTAACACTATTTGGTGTTACTTATGAATACCGCTAAAGGTAGCTAACCCCATCAACATTTTTAACTGTGCAATCATACTTTTTAATTCCATCGTATTAAAATTTGTGCTATACTATCAGAGACAAATTTTGTTCCAAAGAGACTACAAATTTTCTATCTATGAGTACAACATCATTAAACTCATCATAGCTTAAGTACAAAATACAAGAACTCGATAAAACTATCGTAAAACTTTGACGTAATATGGATCCAATAAAAACACAAAAGGTTATGAACCAAAATATAAAAACGACCCTTTATAGACATTTATTAAATATGTTTGTGATATATGTTAGGTTATAAAAACATGTTTTTAATCTATGGTAAACCATGCTGAAGAATTAGTTTTGTAGCAGTAACAAATACAGGGTGATTTCTAAGTTGATACATCTTTTTTAGCTGTGTATAGAAGACATTAAATTAAACAACATTTTTAAATACCTTAATAATAAGGTAAATTTCTGCCTAACTTGCCCGTTAAATAACCTTAAGAAAACTTCTGGGTGTAGGATGAGCCCGCAAGGGAAAGCGTTCTGCGTATAATCTCGAAGCAGCAGCCGCACTTATATGATACTTACCTTAAAAAATTAACGAATTATTGATTACTCACCCAACGGTAATGGGTTCCCTGGGGCACAGGTAGACAATAACAGACTGTTTCGTCCTTGTTGGAGCTCATCATTCAAGATATTTGTCAAAAAAAAACATATTTCCGATGTAGTGGGAATTGCTTACAGGTTATGGCTTTCTGATGAGTCCCAACAAGGACAAAACAGCCTGTCTTTGTCTACCTGTGCCCCAGAAAACCCATTACCTTTGGCGTCCCTGTGTAGTTTAATGCAAAAGATAGCCGCACTACTCTGTCCGCTTGCCGCTAAGTTTCTTTCTATATATATTTTAACGGACCCTAAATTCCATTATTATATTATCATTGTTGTTTAGAAATAGAAGCGTAAAACCGATGAGACTGTTCCATCTATTCAAGTATCACATGCAAATATCATAAACATCACTGCGTGTAATAGACGAATGAGCTGTTGCACTGTTTAATGTCTCTGTCTGTACCCTAAGTATAACATTATTTTCAGTGATTCATCGCTTTCATATAGAGTACAGCGGGTTGTATAAAGTTAGAGGAAACAATTCCACAGTATTTATTGAAATTCTAATAGAGCAGAATGTATTCTCAAGGTTTTTTTTCCCATGACTTTGTATAACCAACTGCTCTATATGACAGCGATGAGTTACTGACAATCATTTTGGACCTGGAGTATAGTCTATTTTTAAATTGTTTGATTGAAGTTTCATTATCTATCTCTTGACTTAGTTGAATCCGATTATATACAACACGGTTCGAGCGAAAGTTTCTTTGTCGAAGTTGGGCACATCTTTGCTTTGATATTTTATTATTGTGGCCTATGAGTTGTTGGTTTTCCGATGGCTGAAAGATTTCTAGGTTATAAAAATAATATTCTTTGTTTAATTTAAAGGTCTCAATTAGGTATTCTTGAAGCATTCCTTGGTGGCGGGTTGGAACCCAAGCAGCATTTTCACAACGTCCGACTAATTTTGTAATACTTGCGACGTCGCATTAAGTACAAATAGTACACACCTCTTGACCGTTACTAGACGACGTTGACGTGTCCTTTGTTTTGACCATATTTGATAACGTTGTACCGAGGTACAACATCCAACGGTAGATCATCGTCCGATTTGGTCATATTTGATAACGTTGTACTGAGGTACAACATCCAACGTCAAATCAGCGTCGGATTTTGTCATATTTGATAACGTTGTATCGAGGTACAACATCCAACGTCAGATCAAAAGTTGGCAATGTCGGCAATCTAACCTTACTTTTTAAATGTAATTTCATTGTATTATTCTGATTTTGTTTTTCACCAAAAAATAAATAAAATGAAACGGCGTTTTAAATATTCTGCCACGTATTATAGGAGAACAAGAATTGAGCTGCAACCGCTTCAAGAAAGTGGCCCCAGCACAAATGGGGACTCAACTTTATGCCCAGTTGTAGGTAACTTTGATCAGACTGAAATCCCCATTACTGTTCAAGAAAACCCAGATCAATTTAATTCTAGTGGTGCTGAATCATGTGATTTACACTGGAATAATTCAGAAATAGATTTCTCCGAAGACTATCAGGCACATACTGGACTTAAGTTACGTGAACCTTTAAGGAAGTGGGCACTAAAGAATCAAATTACACATAGTGCCATAAATGACGTTCTAAAATTATTAGCCGAAGCTAAAATTAATAATTTACCAAAAGATAGTTGAACATTGAAGATGGTAACAATCGATTCCGTAGGCAATTATAAAAACTCGAAGTAAGAACCCGGTACGCGCGTTAATACAAGAACGAAACGAAGACAATATTTTGTTAGGTTTTGGATCTATTATCGGGCGTGATTACTGTTACGTCCGTAGGGATGCTAACATATCCGAGGGAATTTTAGTTGCTGTTATTTTACCGCTAATGTTAAGCGATCCACAGAGAATGTTTTAATTTAATCGATAAAAGAATTAAGGAAACCTTAAATATTGATTGTTATAGCTAGCGTTAGTTCGGATAATTTTTAATACGTTATCGGAAAGGTAGCCACTGCCCAACAAAGATAAATTAGATAAGTAATCAGTTGATCTCGCCAGGTAATACAGATTCCTGTTGTTTCGGGTCGTGAATGGGTCGTAATTAGTAAATTTCCCGACCAAAGGTTGTGTTTGGTAAGCCATTAGGTTAAAAATAACCACTCGAAGTTATTATTAGTTAAAATTTGGTAGTTTGTACGACTACGCCATTTTCGCCATTTGCAATAATGCATCTTTGGCGGCCATTGTTGTTCAACTTTAATTATTTCGGTTTTATATGATCAATACTTCTATGATACGTTTTAAAACACCTTCAAACTTCGTAATAAAGCAACAGAATTATAACTTTAAAGTTTAGAGCAAAAAAAACTTTTTTCAAAAATATTTTTTTACAAAAACTGCGAATTTGTATGGCGCGCATTTTATTTCCTATATATCTTAACCATATTTATCAGTAAACTAGCTTGCGTTTACGTTTTTACTATGTCAGTAACACGAACGAAATTATTTAAAATTATTATTATGCTAAACCTTTCTACCATCTAATTTAAATATAACAATGCGACATGATTATTTTACAAGTTACTATTGTCTTGTTATATTTTATAGGTTAGCGAAGTTGTGATACTATAACCAATGAGTATATATATGCCGACTCTAACTATCATATATCTAAAATTTTGCACTACATGGTCTAATTTCTTGTACTTCAAAATATAGTCGCCACTTGTCTTTAATAACAACTTTAAGTTGGTTTCAGACGTCGAAACGACCCAAAAATGATTGACCATATTGGTGCAAACAGGAGTTGTAACAAGGTCGTATGGACGTAGTATGCCGACGTCGGGTCGCATAGGACAACGTCGGCACGACGTAAAATTGCTGCTTGGGAAGGTTTAGTCTTTGCAGTCTTTCTTAGTATATTCGATTTTTAGTTTCCTGGCTAGCTTGGTGGCTCTACGTTGTACTCTTTCCAAAGATTGTTTATATAGTTTTAGAAGCATTTCAGGAGAAACGTTCTTAAAGGCTTTACACATCAGGTATGTAAGACTGTTGATTCTCCTAATCACTCTGTTTATATGTGTTTCTCATTTGTAGTCTTAATTAATTATGTTTCTTTACTTTGGGTGGGAGTTTGGGGTTTTTTATTAAGTTAAGTACGAAGCACTGATACACAAAAAAAGCAAAACTATTTAGTCTTTTGACGGTCGTAGGTTACAGTGTTTTTGTTCCCTTTCCACGCCTACAATAGTTGTAGAAAACAGATATATACAAATATACATGTCTACTCTTTAGAAAAGTAAAATCGCATGAACCTGAAACCTCAATTCTTGCCCTTTTTTTATTGATCTATTTGCCAGATAATCTAATAGCTTCCGCCGCTCTTAAACCTTTACAAGCAGTGGACAGCCACATGTTATTTTGTTTTCTACGTTTATTTGATTATTCAAGCTTAAAATCAAATCATCAAACACGCTGTCCGTATTCTGGCCACATGGATGCAGGTGTAATCTCATTATTTGTTTTCTGAATTCGAAAAATAAAATAGGTATGGACGGATTACAAAAATATCTTCAGAAAAAATATTTGTTAACAATATCTGAACGTCAATTTAATCAAAAATTTTCCCCGGAGTATCACAGATTAAACTTTTATCTAAACTAGAATCTAAGAGAATTAAGAGGTATTTCTTACAATTTGTTTTAAAGCTACTTATAAGACCGAAAACAAAAATAAAAGTAGAAGATTTTATTAGTAAAAAATTATAAAATTAAAATTACCTGGGAACTAGAGATCATATCGCGATAGAAAACGGCGTTTCGACAGTTGAAAGCCACAGATGACATTCACAGCTGATTCTAGTTCCGCCGAAAAGTTACTAGATTTAGTGTGGACCGTAACAAGTTCACATGTCAGTTCGCGTCCTATTATTTTCGGTGTTTTTTAGTATTTTTGTGGCTGTTTTTTATATACCTAGTGTATATAGAGTTTTCTGATTGAAAGTTAGAGTCATAACTAAAATGAAGCATAGTGATTGTTTTGTATACCAATATTTTAACCATATATACCATGTTTTATGTATTCTACCTAGCTGCTGCAGTATTACCGGCATTTATTACATTCTTTAATATTCACGAGCAAAGGAGAGTCGATAAGTTAAATTTTTTAAAAGCTTTGTCGATAATATTTATGTTACTAGTACATTACTTTTGTTCCAATTTGGATAACATCTCCAAAAGTTTTTTGACAACTTTAGTTAAGAACGATGATTTAATTGTAATTTTGTAAAGTCTTCTTTGATAAATTAAAATGGGAGATAAGGAACTTAATATTTAAATATTTTTTTAGTTTGTTAATGGAACATAAAAATAGTCCGGTCCTGTCTTTTTAGCCAACCTCTAAACGTAAAATAGACCAGACGTCAACAGGGTGCCATAAATGACAAGTGACTTGGCGTTTTCTTAAAAAAATTTGACTTTATTATTACTTACAATGCATAGGTATGCGGGAGAGCGCAATTCATAGTGTCCCGTCAGCCACTTCTCTCAACTCTACTAATTTTAACTCGCCATTTAGCTGTTATGTTCGTTTTTGATACCTGTTTTTGAAGTGTATTGCGTTTGTGTGTGAGTCTCACCGAAAGGATTAAACCTTCCGGTGAGACTTTTTATGAGAAATATGGAAATATAACACGAAAAGCTCCAGACTATTCACTTAGGCCCAACGCCCAAAATGATAATTTTTTTAACCTTTAATTGTTGCTTACTTACTCATTTACTTCAAAATATCTTTATTTGTTTATTTTCTGTATTACATGTCGTTTGTGTCTAAACTATAATATAAATATAATTTATATTATAATGTATTACTAGGCTGGCTAGTACTCGCAGAATGAGAAGCAATGCTGGGGTTGATGGTAACCCATCGGTAGACACGAAAATGACCTTCAATGAGCATATAATCGTACAGTTCCCGCAACCTATACACTGCTATGAATGAAATAAGTTTTGCTACAGCTTGATTAGAATTTATTAAAAAAGCTTTTATTTGTTAGAATTTTTACTTGCAGCATTAAATTATTCAGGTACACAGTAGCCCAATTTTCATCCAAGGATTTTAGATAAATTTGTTATTTTAGTGTGGGCAGGATTTGGGAGTGGGCGGAGCCAGGTACACGTGCTCCAATCCTGATTAGTTGTATATGCATGTATATGAATCCCTCATAACGTATAGCTCTATATTCTGTGACCAAACTAAACTATTAGAACTGACAATAACATGACAACCCTTTTCCAATAGATATATTTTACATGTTGTTTATCTATATCTCTAATATATATGCATGATCGATGGTTCTTACACTAAACAGCTGACAAGTTAGCCGATGATTTATACACTTTTGTCATTGTTTTCTATAAAACTATAGTAGGGTAGCTAAAGAAGCATGTTATGCATTGTTTAAATGCATTAAGTTTTAGCGTTCACCAAAATTTCTAAATTTTTCTTTAAGGTTACCAGCTCTATACAAAATTATCTCGTATATATACCGGGTGACAACGAATGTTGTTACCCCCCCCCCCCTATTTTTTCCGTAGTTTTATTAATACAATATTTAAAATTTCAGGAGATTCTAAGTGTATATTTTGTTAGTTTTTAGTAAAGTCATACTTTTAAAATCACTTCCGGTTTGACCGGAAGTGGTATCAACTCTTTTATTTTAAATAGAAACCTATTATTTGTTTTCGATATTTGAATTAAACGGCAAATTTCCTTTAAAATGACATATCACATTATCATTTGTTTTTAAAATGGCTTCCAGGAAAAATTTTCAAGGAAATCCTTAGATGGCCATGGAATCGCTAATAGAACATGTCTTTTTGAGAGTGGGCCATGGAAGTTTTAAAGTGGTTTATTTTAACCTGTTTTATGTTAAACAAGTAGGCTATGAAATATTCTGTGAAATGACAAAAGTGTTCGTAACTAAAATTAAAGAACTCAATTTTTTTTTTTGAAATATGACATTTATCGATTTTTTTTAAATTTTAGCCACTCCTTTAAGTATAATACCATGCTTATGAAACATTTTTAACAAGATAATTTAATAAGCTATTTTTTGGCCCTAAATGAATGGCTTGTTGCCATTTAAAAATATTGAGTAATTCTTTCTCATTGTATAAAAAAATATGACATACTTATCTCAAATATTTTTGACAGAAGCATCTTTCGCAAAGAATGTTATTGTTTAACATAAAACTGGTTAAAATAGACCATTTTTAAACTTCCATGGCCCACTCTCAAAAAGTCATGTTATATTAGCGAGTCCATGGCCATCTAAGTATTTCCTTGAACATTTTTCCTAGAAGCCATTTTAAAAACAAATGATAATATGTGATATGTCATTTTAAAGGAAATTTTCCGTAGAATTCAAATATCGAATAAAAATAATAGGTTTCTAATTAAAATAAAAGAGTTGATACCACTTCCGCTCAAACCGGAAGTGATTTTAAAATTAAGACTTTATTCAATTCAATTCAAAAATATCTTTATTGTTTAAATGTGTTTACATATATCATGTTCTTACTACTATTCTTAACTATACAATATTACAATACAGAATTATAATTTTATACAGTAGTATACTCTCTCTTGTTATTATATAACAAGGACATGGCAACAAGGCAACGCCCTGTTGGGGTTGGTGTTAACCCTTGGTAAGAATGCATGATTTTATATTTTAACTTATGCGACAAGTTCCAGCAACCTATTCACTGTCATGAGGGGGTTTGTTTTGTTTTCACTTGAGATTATTTTATAATTATTGCTTAATTAGTATATTTTATGCGTAGTGCTTACTGGAAAAATTGACAAAAAAAACAGCTTAATTTTTAATCAGGTACAAACGTAGCAATATTTTGTCAAAGATTTTGTCTCGAAATTATCAAGTAGGTGGGATTTGGGCTGGTAGGGGCTTAACCCACGTGGTATGGGAGGTTTGGGTTTCCTGTTTGTTTGTTCGTTGGTGTTTTATTTGTTTTTAATTTTATTTTGTTGTTTTTACCTATTTTCTAAGAAAATAGGTATTCTATGGTAGATTGGTTTATGTTTGTAGTTGTCCTGTTGTCTTATGTGTGTTAGGTTTTCCGTTAGTATTGTGTTTCTTGGTTGTTTTTCGTAGAATTTAGTTGCTTGGTCCATCACGTATTGTTGTATGTACGGTGTGTTTGTTGCGTTATGTAATATTCTCGTCGATGTGTGTCTTGGTACTGAAAGTATTTGTCTTAGAATGATGTTCTGTAGTTTTTGTAGTCTGTAGTATTGTTTGTTTGATACACTGCACCATACTGGAGAAGCGTATGTAATTACAGGTCTAATCATTGAGTTGTAGATTGTTTGTTTGTTCTGTGGCGATAAAAATGACTGTTGTCTGAGTAGTTTTTGTTATTGTCTTGTTATTATGTAAAATTTTCGTACTAAGTTTGTTGTATTTTGTATAAATGTAAGTTTTCTGTCAAAAGTCACTCCCAGGTATTTTAGTGTCTGTTTTGGTTCTATTTCTTTGTTATTTATTATTAGATGTTGGTTGATATGTGTGTCGTTGATTTTCTTTGTAATTACCATGCATTCGCATTTTTCCTCATTTATTTCGAGTTTCCACCTCTCATACCACGGGAGGAGGACATTTAAGTGGTTTGTTAGGTGTTGTCTAGCTACATTCGCATGAAATGAGCTAGCGAATAGCAATACGTCATCTGCGAATATAGCCAGATTGGAGTTTGGAAAATCGGGGATGTCTGCCGTGTAAAGATTAAATAGTGGTGCTGCCAGTGCAGTACCTTGCTGTAATCCTGCATGAAGTGTTACTGGGTGTGATGTTTCGTTTCCAACTCTTACTCTAAGTGTTCTGTTTGTTATGTATGAATATAGCAGTGTAATGAGGTATAGTGGATAGTTGTGTTGTGTGATGAGTTTATAAATCAATCCATTGAACCATACGCTGTCAAAAGCGCGCCGTACGTCCAGGGCCAGAAGAACAGTACATTGTTTTTTCTCTATTTTTTCCATGGCGCATTGCGCTACGTGTGCAATCAATAATACTGCTCCTCTGCCTTCCCTGAACCCGAATTGCTCCTCTGGCAAGCCCTGGTCCAATTTTTTGATTTTAAGTTTTTGATGTATGATTTTCTCCGCAGCCTTCCCGATACAGCTGAGGAGGGCAATGGGTCTGTATGATTCTGGTTTTGTTGCTGTTTTTCCAGGTTTTAAAATTGGTACAATTATTGCCCTCTTCCACTGGCTCGGGAAATGCTGTAGAAGAAATACGGCGTTTATGATGTAATGTAGTTGTGTAATTGTTTTTCGTGGTAAGTTTTTGAGTAAGATGTTGGAAACTTCATCTTCTCCTGGGGCTTTATTGTTTTTTAGTTGACTCAATACTTTACACAGCTCTCTAGGATTGGTAAAAAGGGTGGGTATTATTGAGGGTGGGATTGGGTATTTTTGGTTTGTGAATTTGTTTACCATTTCAGTTATGTTATTTTGCTCCAGTGTAGTGTTGGGCTTACCTGCGCATGCTTGCGCAAATTGACCTGCTAGCGTTTCTGCTTTTTCTTTGTTTGTTTGTGGGTTTGTTGTAAATGAGGGTATGTTTTCGTCAGTCTTTTTTGTTTTGCGTATTAGTTTCCAGAGAGAGTTGTCTCTGGTGTTTAAGTTTGTTAGTATGTTTGTCCATGTTTGGTTTTTATGTTCTCGTATTCTTTGTCGTATTTCGTTTTGTAGTTGGTCAACTAATTGTGCGTCTTGGTCTCTTCTCAGTCTTTGCCACCTTTTCCGCGTTTGGTTTTTTAGTCTAGTTAAGTTTTGTATGTCTTGTGGTAATTTTGTTTCTTGTGGTTCTATTTTTATTTTTGTGGCGGTCCTATTTCTGGCGTTTTGTATGTTTTTTGTTAGTATGTCAACTTGTTCTTCTAGTTGTTCGATTGTTGTTATGTTATTTGTTATTTCTGTCGTGTCGTTTAGTATTTGTCTGTATCTTGCCCAGTTTATGTTTTTGTATAACCATGCTGTCTTTCCCTCTTCTTTTTTGATGTTTGCATTATATTCAAAAATTACTGGTAGATGGTCAGATGATAATTCGTTTAAAGTTTTAAGTTCATTTATGTTCGTTATGTTTTTTGTCAGTGCTATGTCTAGGTATGCAGGTTGTCCTGCTGGTCTTTTGTAGTATGTCGGTTCCGTTGGTAGTAATATTTATATGTTGTTATTGTCTATGTATTGTCTTAGTTTGTTTCCGTGGTTGTTACTTAGTCCGTTTTTCCAAGTTCTGTGTTTTGCGTTTAAGTCGCCCAACACTAACACTTTTGCGCCCTGGTTAAATAAACAGTCTAAATCAATATCCTGAAATGGTATATGGGGGGAGCGTAGCTACTAGTAATTATAACACCATCTGTTAATTTAATTGATACATGTTCAATAATTGAGTTGTTTTGTTGCACTTTTGCATGTGGTATGTTGTTTTTAATTATTATAGCCATGCCCCCTCCGTGGATATTTCTATCCGTTCTATGTACTTGATAATTTCGAATTTTTAGTTTTTTATTTTGATTTAATTTAGTTTCACTTATTGCGAGAATATCTATTCTGTACCTAGTCAAAAAATGCTTTATTTCGTCAATTCTCCTGCAAACACCGTTTGCATTCCATTAAGACTTTACTAAAAACTAACAAAATATACACTTAGAATCTCCTAAAATTTTAAAATTTGTATTAATAAAACTACGGAAAAAATAGGGGGGGTAACAACATTCGTTGTCACCCGGTATATATATATAAAAACATTTCGTTCCCTTAAAGCGAATCCTGTCTATGTTTATATATGAATTTTTTTAAACTTTTTAAATTTGCACTGTACAAATATTGAATAGTGTCAGAAAGTTAATTTTCATTTTAAAAAAATGGTTTTAAATATTTTTAGAATACAATGAATTTTAGTAATTATTTTTAAGGTTTTCATTAGATCTAAATGTAAATAATATTTCTTTAATATCCAAGAAGTGAACTTTTACGAGTTGCGACATCTAGTCAATGTTCGACAAAGTACCTGCACCTCTAACAAAGCCTATAGTAATAAGCACAAATTACCAGAGAAGATCACTTGCAAAGACATTCGTCCCAATTCCGAGTGTTACCGCTAGGTACGCGCTACCGTAGTTGTCGGTACAAAGTTCCGAAGCAATTTTAAAATGGAAAGAGTTTTGTTTCCCTTCCTTCATCGAACTTCATCCCTAGACGCGTTTCGTCGTATCATGACTCATCAGTAGGGCTACAAGTCGACGAGTGAAGGTAACCGGTCTACTGTATACAGTCTTTAAAGTATCAAAGAAGTGAAGTTTTACGAGCAGCGACATCTAGTCAATCTTTGACAGATAAGTCATGATGTGACGAAACGCGTCTAGGGATGAAGTTCGATAAAGGAAGGGAAACAAAAATCTTTTCATTTCTTTAATAGTTTTAAATAATGCCAATGTACTACTAATAAACTACATGAACTTTATTCGCTTATATGAATACACAATGTTCAGTTACGGACAGACAGACTGACAGGCACGGATACGAACTATAGGAACCCTAAAACGTCGATATCTGTTAATTTCTCAAACCTTTTTTAATTTACATTTTGGAGGACAGTAAAAAATATACTTTTATAAATCTTAATCTCACCCAACCCTGCACCGACTTTTAAAACAAATCAAAAACCAATATCATTACCACAAATAAAAAAATACCTTGTATAATTTAAAAATATAAAATGCCGCTTCCTGTATTCCATTCATGCTAAAAAATTCGTCGTATTTTCCGACATCAACCTTCATTCATGACTTGCTATCGATCGCAGGAGTTTAGAACTGCGCTTCGTGTTCAATTTTTCTTTATTAGGTGTTTCTCGAATTCGATAGACCTTGCACTGAGAAAATGGTAAAACACTTTTGCCTGGCACTTTCTAGAAAATATTATTATTTTTAGTAATGAATGTTCTCAGATTCTCAAATATACAGGATCATTCACTAATACCTAAATTAACATTATAAATCCAAAAAAAAGATTATCTATTTAAAAGTAAAATTTGTATTACAAGTAAGACAATTAAACGAGAAGTTGTATTTTTGATTAAATAATGAAACACTTACGTCTGGTTGCAAAAGGATTTATAACAATATATAATTAAGCAGCAATTTTGATGGTGATATACATAGCAATAATTTAATATAAAAGACGGTATACACAGTCCGATAGCCAATGCATTATCTCAGCATTTTTTAAATTATTACGGACGTTAACTTCTGCTTTTCATTTATATGCTTGGCTATCTTCTGAATTAAGTTGGTACCAGCAGATGGCGATACTAGGTTTTCATCATATTTTTATTCGTAAAAATATCTTAAAAACATATTTTTGCTGTAGTGGAAATTGCTTACAGGTTATGGCTTTCGGATGAATCCAAAACAAGGATGAAATAACCTGTCATTGTCTACCTTTTCCCCAGGGAACCCATTACCTTTAGCGTCCCTGTATACTTTAGTGCAAAAGATAGCCGCACTACTCTGTCCACTTGCCGCTAAGTTTTTTTCTATATAGAAAATAAATTTCATGTAGCATTAATATTGAGTTAGTTTTATCATAACTTCTAACATGATGATTTGGCTGAAACGGCGAACTTTGGATCCAATGGTCGTGAGTTCAAACCCGACCGCCTGAACATTTTTTTTAATCTTTAACATAAGGTTCCTCAGTTTGCTCGTAGAAAAATATTCTACTCAACTTAAGTGCATTGTCCATATCGCACTTAGAAGTCTTCCTCGTGAGATATAGACAGCATATCCACTTTTGTTACATATACAAACTAATATCTAAATAATGTAAGAAGGGAAGTGGGGTGAAAAGTACAAAAACAGATATCCCTCTGAGAACTAACGTTTACATGGCTGAGCGTATTTTGATTTATTATATGAGAAAAAAATCACGGTTAATTTGGCTAGAAAGCGCCGTATATTACACGCGTGTTGAAACATCAAGGCACACTATTTAATTTAAACATATGGTGCCAATTTGACAGACCACCCCTATTTATTAAAAAGAACACATTTTAAAAAGCAGCTATTGTAAAGTGTTTAACTTATTAATCATATATTTGTCGAGTGATTCAGAAATAGAGTGTGAAAATACGCTATCTGAAATTATAAAAAATGTTAATAACATACTAAAAAATCTATTAGCAGAAAAAATAAATCGCGCTGAAGAAAGTGTCATGTATTAAACAATAAATCTTTATCGGTAGCGATAGCGTAGAGAATAGAGCTCTAGCCTACAGATCGCACGGTCACAGGTTCAAATCCCACCAGGAGTATTTGACTTTTGTTTATAAACACATTAAATAATTTATAGAATTATTTTGAATTGAAATCTTCCTTGTTGGATGGATTTTTTAAATTTATGTTTAATGCATCTTTCTTTGATTAAATTTAAAATTTTTCATTCTGAATAATCTAGAAGTCAATCCAAGATTAGTTCTTCCTATGATAAAACATGAAAAAATGAAATAGTCGTGCTAAATATCTCCTCGTTTGAAAAGTTTCACTTTCGTCACTTATTACAATATACTAATATACTATTACAAGAGAATAAGCCTGGGAAATATATTCAGTGCGCCACCCTGTATACACAATTTCACAGTTACAATGTTACACAGTTACCTTTTACATAATTGGCCTGATTTCTTTGCTTCATTAATGCAAAAGATTTAAAACTTTCTAGTCCGCTTTTGCTTTCCATTCATTCATTGTGTTGGCACGAACCCAACAAAAGTTTAGAATCCGTGTTTCTTTTCAATTTGGCTTTATTAGGTGTTTCTATTGCTAGTTTTTATTAAGCTTAAGAAAGTCAGCCAAAGTCAATTAACTAATTAAGGAGCCAAGCAAGCTGTTTGTTTTATTTTACAATGCCAGCATTAATTATTGTTGTTTTCTTGCTATTTTACCCTTAATTTATTGTATTCTTAATGCGTTGTTAATAAAGGTAGATGGTGTTATGACATTACGGAATAACTATTTATTTTTGAGGTAATTTTTTGGGACTTTTGGTTCTTGTTAAAAAACAGGTTGTTTTTTTTTCAAATTTTGTTAATTTCAATAAATTACTACTTCAGACGTTTCGGCAACAGTTTTGTCTTCATCAGTGTTTTTATTTAAAAACTAAAATAATATACATAATTATGTTGTTTTAAAATATTCGTCCTTTTTAGCATCAATATGTCTTAAGTTAAATACAATTTTCATTAAAAATAAAATATACAGGGTGTCCCGTAACTTATGGGCCGTAGAGTAACTGGGGATACTAGACATCAAACTAAGCCGATTATGTCATATAAGTTTTTTCGAATTGTCACTTTTGTTTTTTTTTGTTAATTTAATTATTTATAATTATGTTTTTTGTGCTTTGGGATGTTTAAAGGGAAATATCTCGAAACCCGTTAAAGATATTAAGATCAATCAAGTACACATTTTTGACTCAGAAAATGCCCTTTTTAAGAAACTATAATTGAAAAACACCTAATATCACAGATAAGAAAAAAAATCTTAGATTTATGAAGCCCAGTGTATGCAACTAGCGCCCTCTAGTTTGAAACTTAAAAATTTCTACAAATTTTTATTTCTTGCTCATAAAAACATAACATTGCCAACTTTCGATTCGATTCATTAAAATTACAATTATGGCTTATTTTCGAGAATAAACTTTTACTTTCAACACTCTGTATCTCTAGAACGAGTAACAATCCGAAAAAACTTATATGACATAATCGGCTTAGTTTGATGTCTAGTATATCCAGTTACTCTACGGCCCATAAGTTACGGGACACCCTGTATATAAAAATTTTCGACTTACCTAGAGGGGTTAATCCATTCAAAAACAAAACATTCACAAATACTTGTTAAAATAATGGTTTGTATTAAATTCAATTAAAAATTACGTGGAAAGTTATCATTTTATATGCCAGTGCGGCGTCTCGATTGGCACTGATGTTGGAAACGTCCTTGTAAAGTTTGTATTTTTTCGTTGTCGTTTTTTTATTCAAATTAGGTTTTTTTTTAATAATAAGTAAATTTATATTTTACGGTGTGGGTGGTATATGATGTGTATTATTGTGTATATATATGTATAATATTATAATTAAATATTACGATTTAGGAAAAATAAAACGCTGTTGCTTTGTCAACAATCGAAATTAATCTATTTCTCCACTTTACATCCAAAAAATAACTTCTAACAAAAAAGGGTTACTTAGTGTTACTCATCTACTCGCATACGTTTAAACATCAGAATATAACGTAGCAAAAGGAATAATATTTTGTTGATGACTAAGCACATTTGATACCCATCCTATATATTAAACAAAATATGATATTATTAATTATATAGGTAATTATACGGATTCCGTAACATAAAGTTTTAAAAACAAAATAAGAAATAATTGAGAGATTTGAGTAAAAATAAAAATGTAAAAAAAAATTAAATGTCGCTTCACTAATTAATTATGTTATAGTAGATCTTATTAAGGTTCTATATATCGGTTTTATCGTTTACTGCGTTGTGTTTTTTTTTATTGATTGGGTTCTGTTTTTAGGATTTTTGTTTCAGAAAAATTAAATTTGTGTAGTGTTTCAGTTTCGTGCTTTATTATTTATTATTTAATTATATATATATATAAATTTATTAAAATTTAATCCTTATCGTACAAACAACACAATACCTCCAACCAAAACCGCCTAAATGGCCACCGATACGATAAAAAAACAGCATTAATAAAGCACGAAACTGAAACACTACACAAATTTAATTTTTCTGAAACAAAAATCCTAAAAACAGAACCCAATCAATAAAAAAAACACAACGCAGTAAACGATAAAACCGATATACAGAACCTTAATAATGTCACGTGGGGAAGAATTAAAGGCGACAAGTCTCCATAACACCTACTTTATTATATAATATAAAACGACAGTTGAACGGTTACACAAAATTAGGTTTTACTTACAACATTATTAACTAGGGACGAGCTCTCTAGGGCAAAGGGCTGATGATTGGAACCGGACTCTGCGCTGCTACTGACCCAATATTGCTTATCTGGACCGAGTCGTATCTGCCCAAAATGGTGTCGACCGAGGGGTTTCTAACCAAATGATCGGCTTGAATGGTGTTGACCAAACTGGTCGAGACCCGAATGGTCCCGACCCCGAATGGTCTCGACCCCGAATGGTCTCCTTTACATAGTACCGGCCTGCTATTTATACCAATCAGTATCAATAAACTAACCCAGTTATTGATTGGTAACAAAATGCAAGCTCGGCAATATGCTTAGATAGCATTCTTGTAGTGTGCTTGTTTTAATAACAAATAATTGGGTCAGTAGGTATATTTAATATTAACTTTAAATAATAAGAAAAAGGGAATTTTGTATAAAATAGAATATTCATATATGTCTATATATGACATATTCCCCGGGCCAAAAAAAGCTAGCCCCTAGCTTTAAATCTTTAAACTAAATAGACATATACACTTAATAATACAAAAAAAAATATATACACACTTTATAATACAAAAAATACGCCCTTTATAATACAAAAAATATATACACTTAATACAATAAAAATATACCCTTTGTAATACAAAAAAAATGTACACTTAGTACCAAAAAAATATATCTTTTATAATACAAAAAAAAAATACACTGCTCACTTTCTTTTTAGGAAATAGTCTTATCGCTACGATAGAGTTCCAACACGCTACCAGATCCTTCGAGCGCACACCTAACACAGTTTGTCTTTCACACTCCCGCACACGGTTTCCAGTAATTCGTCCTTTGATTTCCCATGCAGGTTTCTGAAGGAGAATGCAATGCTGAGTCTAACCACATAACAGTTCATTGTTTCCATGATACAGTTGGCTGTTTCGTGCTAAGGGTTGGTTCCATGCTCAGGGGATTGTTGGCTTAATCACCCCTGGGTTTTAATAATACCAGCACCAAGAAGATTGATATCGGTGGCTGGTTGGTGTAGCTATGGATCTCCCTCCTCTTATGAGTTCGGCCACCGAACTCTTAGATTGGACCCAACTTGTACTGGTTGACTGCAGGGTTAAGCATTCGTACCATCAATGTCCCGTACCGTGTGAGGCTTGGTGGGAGCATGTTTGGCATAACATGCTGGCTGCTAATCTGTGGGTGTTTTCCTTGCTCTAGGTTGGAAGGTGGAAGCGTGTGGACTCCATTGGTTATATGAAACAAAGAGAATGACCAGCAGTATATTCATAATTTAATTAAATGAGACAATTTAATAAGTTTCAAAAAATTGTCCATTTTTACAGTGACTAATATTTACTACCAAATTAATAAGTGTTTAAATAGCATCTAATGTTCTCTTAGATTAAAGAAATGTGTTTTACTTTGTTTTAACTTTCACCCTGTTATTACAATCTCCTAATATTTCTTTTACTTTGCTACACAATTATTAAACACAGTCTATTTTTTGTGATTTATTAATCCTACTCTTTATTCTTTATATCCTTTTGTATTTCTACCCTTTTTTCAATAAAAATAACAAATATTTATTTTGTCGAGGCGCACATTCAACTCTGTTATAGACTCTTTTCCTATGTCAACATATGCTTTTTACAAACATTTTTAATTTCTGTTATATACCATGTCATATAGTATAATAACTTTGATACAATTTATAGGCGAACATTCAGCTTTTTAGCCATCCTCCATGTTCCCCTACTTATTCAAAATATAATCCTTATGGTTTGGCAAGCATTCAACTTTTACGCATTTAAGCATTTGAAAGTCATCTTCCATGCTCCCCTACTCATTTATTTTTAAAATATAATTCTTATGTTTGGGCAAGCATTCAACTTTTAAGCATTTGTAAGTCATCTTCCATGCTCCCCTACACTGAAATTATTTGAGTAGTAGAATTACTGCTACATAAGTCACGCTTGACTCGTAGAAACCAAATCAAAATCCCAAAACAACTACTCCCCTGGCTATATGCCTCGTCAGGTATTGGATAATATGGGATTTTGCTTGTCCTCTCGCCCTTTATCTGTGATAATTTTATAGCTCATTGAAGTTGATAGACTAATCGAAATCTTTTGTATATTTCGCATATATAAAACAACTAAGTTTAACCTGGGTGAAAGTTTTTTTTTAAAATTATTCATTATAAATAGATTTTGATTTTAACGTTTTAAATGTATATGAAATATTTATTCTTACATATTATAACTTTTTTATTTTTCAAATTTCTTTAGAGAACATGAGATGCATTATCCGGTATTTGTAATCCGGTAACTTACTTATTATTATACATTTTTAAGATTAATCGGTCATGTTTTTAAAAAATATTATGTTTATATTATTAGATACAATAACAAATTATTTATTTAATATTTGATATATTTCTATACCAAGTGACCACAAAAGTTACAAATTTATATTAAGATAATTTATATTTTTATAATAAGATGGTGGCCATTTGGTTTTAACCAGTGCCATAAAACACACATACACACCATATATCACATCATATCCCACATGCACACACGCATACACATTTAAATTACTTGCTATTTTCCTGAAAACCTGGATAAAAAATAATAAATTTATAAGTGTCTAATTGCTTTGCACCACAGTCGCGTGATTTTGCCATTCTGTGGTGTGCTATAGTAGTTGTAGCGGGTACTTCTTTTGAATGCCCTTAGTATCATTGCACGCTCAGTGCCAGCGAACTTCCTTAGGGGAACTGTTTATTGTAACTGCTACATTTTTGAGTAAAAGTTGTAAAAAAATAAATTATGTGATTGATATTTTCGATTATTGTTTTGCACATTAGTATAGTGTTTTAAAGAAAAAATAAATTATTAAGAATTGATTAAACGAAGACAACCCCACTAGTTAAAATTGAGAAAAAATAATATAACTTGTAAGTATTGGACATTTCAATGAAACGGAATATTTAATAAAAAAAATTTTAAAACAAAAAAAACGCCCTGTAAATTTAAGCCTATTATAAAAATGTATATATATATTAATACTCAACGTCAAGTTTAAATTGTTAGTAGTGCAACCTAAAAAAAATAAACGTAAATAAATAATTGTTTAATTATTTGCTGACTAAGCCAGATGTTTACATTAACATTAAACTTGGTTTTCTTATATCGGCAATTTGTCGAGGACGCAATATATTAAATTTCATCGTCGTCAAATAATTCCAAAAATTTCTTTTTTAAATAGATTTCGCGATTTTCAAAAGGGCCTTTTTCCTCTGCATTTGGGGTTACTGGCAGACCTGTCTCCTTGTGAACTTTAATTTGTACGGTTTCCCCCGTGATTATTAATTTTAATTTTTCGCACCTTTTTTGTTCTCTTCTGTGTTTGTTTAATTTTGTTCGAGCCATAAAAATTTAACATTGACATTAACAGTAATGCTTATATACGGAATTCCAACATATTTGTGTCCTTTTCTAAAGAGTTATTATTGGGAAATAGTCAGTATAGTTATTCCCGCCAGCGTGAACGGGCACAAGAATAAAAAACTAACTTGTACTGTTGACAACAACTCTAAAGCCCCGCCAGCGTAAACGGGCATAGGGTAGAATTATTATCATCCGTACTAGTTACAGTAACCCTAGCTCGCCAGCGCTAACTGGCACAAGATGGGATTATTTGTATTTTTGGTCTGGATAACCCTAATCTCGCCAGCGTTAACGGGCACAAGACGGGGTTATGTCAGAACTCTCAGGGGTTAGAAAATATTGTTTAAAAAACACACAATTTAACGAAAAAAGAGAATGCCTATTACAATAATCCTAACTTCGCCAGCGTTAACGGGCACAAGGCGGAATTATTAGTAATTTTCGGTTTATATAACGCTAGCCCGCCAGCGCGAACTGGCGCAGGACAGAGTTATAGTACACCTCTAGGGAGTTCGGACACAAAAAAAAAAATATTATTATAAAAAATAAAATAATGTCATTAAATAGAAAAAAATTAAAATATAGGCACTATGAAGGTAAAAGCTCAAAAAAAAAATGAAATAATATTAAAACACTTGGTAAGTTAGGAAGAACTTACCAACGATAACAAACATGGCGCCTCCACCAAATCTCACGTGGGGAAGAATTAAAGGCGACAAGTCTCCATAACACCTACTTTATTATATAATATAAAACGACAGTTGAACGGTTACACAAAATTAGGTTTTACTTACAACATTATTAACTAGGGACGAGCTCTCTAGGGCAAAGGGCTGATGATTGGAACCGGACTCTGCGCTGCTACTGACCCAATATTGCTTATCTGGACCGAGTCGTATCTGCCCAAAATGGTGTCGACCGAGGGGTTTCTAACCAAATGATCGGCTTGAATGGTGTTGACCAAACTGGTCGAAACCCGAATGGTCCCGACCCCGAATGGTCTCGACCCCGAATGGTCTCCTTTACATAGTACCGGCCTGCTATTTATACCAATCAGTATCAATAAACTAACCCAGTTATTGATTGGTAACAAAATGCAAGCTCGGCAATATGCTTAGATAGCATTCTTGTAGTGTGCTTGTTTTAATAACAAATAATTGGGTCAGTAGGTATATTTAATATTAACTTTAAATAATAAGAAAAAGGGAATTTTGTATAAAATAGAATATTCATATATGTCTATATATGACAATAAGATCTACTATAACATAATTAATTAGTGAAGCGACATTTAATTTTTTTTTAAATTTTTATTTTTACTCAAATCTCTCAATTATTTCTTATTTTGTTTTTAAAACTTTATGTTCCTCACACTTACAACCACTTCTTTTCCATATTTTCTCAAATGACTAGCCTACAATTTTCTTTTGCTTAAATGATATTTATTTCAGTTTCATCTTTCGACAGTTTTTTCACACAAAGATGTCAAACTTTTCATTCTACCTTTATATTTTTTTATAGTGCCTTAAGCCTCAAACCCACATATTTTTCTTTCTCACAATGCAACGTGTGTACCTATTTTCTTACCGTTTTACTTATTTTTACATCGAACCTACAATGTTGTTGCTCAGTTAGGGTGATATCTACTGGTTTATCTTCTTTTATTTATTCTCCTGAATATGAATATTTCTATAATATAACAGTGGAGGAAGAGTGTGTGTTCTTATTTCTTACCTTCTAAATTTCCACTCCACTTTAAGTATGGACTATTTCTTCAAGTATTTATCCCAAAGTCTATGCATACATAATTTTTTTACCGAGTGCATGAGATGAGATGAATGAATGATTATTGTTATTTTCTGATCGAACTACAGATTTGTGCAAAGATGCTCTTTTTTATTTCAAAAATCTTGAGTTTTCCATTCATTTCTAGATAATTACTACAAGATTTAATGTATATAATGAATGATATACCTACAAAATAAACGTTTTTTACTAACCTTGGTTAGTTTCTGCCATGCACCGCGATATTTTCTGATATATTTTTATCGGGGATTCAACCCCAATCGACCTTAAAACTTTTATTATTCACCCAATAAATTACACTTGTGTTAAATGTTAAATTACAAGCATTAGCTGATACTTGATGAAGGCTTAGGTTTTTTTCCGTGTACCCACTAAATTAATTAAATTACTTATATCAAATACAGCGTAGATAAAAAGATAGCTTCATTCACCAGAAGTACTCCTATAGATCAAAGGAAAGCTTGTGCTAAATAGCAGGGCTCTCAGACCTTTCACCAATACTGAACAATAGATAAATCCCTCTTTTCAGGCGATGTCAAATAACAGAGCGCTTTTCGCGAACGAAAAAGTCCTTAATAATTGACGAAAAGTGCTTGTCCTTGTTTCGGATCCGTGGCATTTCCAGCGTTTATCTTTGGAATTTTGATTATCTGATTTTTCTGCTAAAATTGACTTCATATATTTAGTCTAGTTTATTTTAAGGCAAAGATCTGTGGACGAGGAAACTATATAGTGTGCACAGAATCAGTGGCGGCTCGTCAGGTGAAGTAGGTGGAGGGGCTTTTAAAAAAAAATAATAAAATCAGGAGGAAAGTTTTTTGACAATATTAAATCTTAATGTACCAATACAGCTACCATTTTAGCATTTAAAAAATAATTATGTTCGAATTAATATTATTAATTTAATCCGAATGTAGCTATGCATAATAGGGCCACGGTTAACTCCGATGGACAATAATTATAAACACTCGTGCATTTTGGCGCGCCCCAGCGACCGTGTCCGTTAGCTCAAAGCAAGTGAAGACCCAACGCCTAACATGGCTTTGATATTCACCGTCGCTATGGTTACGTGACATCAGTCACGCAAACAGCATGTAACAATTTCCATTATGATGAAGGGCAATTTAAAAATAGATCAGTCGTATGCACCATTGTTTTAGCATTGGTTCGCCTAACCTTAACGTATTTTTTTTAGGCTTCGCGAAACTTACGGTTATAGATATCGTTTTTACGTGATTTACTGTGTGATTAAAACGTTTTGTTCTGTTTAGTTGTGTCTTTTAAAAATGAACCAATTAATGACATAGTTTGTAATTTGTTGGAAACTTGACAGATGAGGATAAGAGAGACGTTCTATTACACGGTTTCTTATTCAATGTTGGTTTAAGTACCTGCCCTATACCTAGCCTTTCACCATTTTTTAAGACAGCGAGCCGCCACTGCACAGAATTTGAGTCTCTACTATATTGGAATCTCGAATTCTCATTTCGTCTCGTTCTGGAGAGACGAGGGCGATCCGATGTCTTGGGAGACGAGAGTAATAAGAAATTCTTTGTTTTTACACTTCACTTTTACCCTAGAATCTGCCCACGCCACTGAAGAGAACCATTTGTTCCCTTAGTTATGCACTAATATCACGCTCTCTATAGGCCAGTCATATTAGGGTTTGACCCGGAAAAAAATAATGTAAATCTGAAAATTGGTAGAGATATTCTATTCAGTGTACTGAACAACATATCAAAAGTCCTAAGCCGTCCTATGTCGGCTTCATGAAGAAAAAGCCATAGGCGGATATTTGGGGTTAGACAGGATATTATTATACATATTATGTGTTGCTGTCAATATATAACTTAATAGGTTCTTTGTTTCAACAGAAGTATATTTAGTGTTTGGAAAGAGGTCAAAAAAGTAAAAGCAAATAAAAAAAAATTATGTAAAATATATTTTTATTCTACAATAAAACACGGAAACTTAGTTTCAGCAGAATGAGTACAGTTGGAACCTGAAACAAATTGAATCTTGTTTTTTTTCGTTTCGTGTATGATATTATGGTTGCTTACTTACATTTCGTCTTGATCATCGTCGACTTCATTTTCATTGACTGGAGTATCGTTACTGCAGCTTCGACCCCTGCAATGTAAGCACATCATTGAGCAGTCAAGGCCTACAGTTCTACAGTTCTACAGCAACACCGAGCCCCGCATGGCCAATTCAAAGCTTGATGTCTGATTTTGAAGCTGACGGGTTATTAAAAACAGCAGCAAAATCCTGAATCTCTCTTTTCTCCAGAAGTTTAAATGCTTTTTTCTTGCCTATACCAAAGAGGGATGATGTCGTATCACAGCCTGTAATTGCATGCACAAACATCAAGTATTCTTTTTTAGAGCCTATTTGATCTTGGATTTCCTTGATATCGTATGTTTTATTCTCGGATCCAACAGGACTCACAACCTGAATATTGATATCATTCTCCGCTCTATTTAGGAGCATCACAATTATATCAGTGTCTGTTGCCACAACCGTCACTTTCTGACCGTTGTTAACTTTCTCTAGAGCTGTATCGACGATCATGGTGTCCGCATCTGCTGCTGCCTGTCTTACTTCTAGTATTTCAGCCAAAAAAGTGTTGGTCAACAAACTAATTAGCCTAGACTTGTTATTTCCATTTGCTAAGAAATCAGCTTGTGAGACAGAGACTGTATTGTTGCTGTCGAAAACAATATCTGTGGATGAGTGTCGAGAGGCTCGCCGCCTTTGCTCTTCTGTTTTTGTGGACGCAACTTGTCCATAACCATCAAACACAACAACTACATTTTTTAAATGTGTACAGTAATGTTGCCCGACGTAATTCTGGTATGATTCAAGTAGAGCTCCAAATGTTGCTGGTTTAGGCCAAACCAAGGCTCGAAGAAGATAGCCCCCGTCTATAACAACTACAGAAGATGAGAAAATTGTGTTATCCGAAGAAAAGCAGAAGACTTTCAAGAGTGTAGACTTGGCCGTTTTCCTCATGGACACTTCATCAAAGAGTGCAGGTGGCCTTGGGGACAATTCATACTTAAGGTATTCAAAAAGATTTACAGAACTGCTGTTTATTGCCCAAGCTATACGCATGAAAAGTTGTTGCGAGTTTACTGGTGCGACTTCGTTTCTAATAATTACTTTGGAATTTACTGCCGACAATGGAAGAACTTTATTTTTTCTTGATAGCTTCATGTCGGAGAAACTGCAACCAAGAACTGCCTTCATCGCATGGTTGCCTAATTCCATCGCATTATCACAATTAATGGTTGAATCTCCTACAATCCCAAATGACAAAGACCGTAAGGTACTGCATTCCTGCCACGAAGAGCGGGTCGACAGCCAATTAATAAAAATGTCCAAATGTTTTGCATCCACTGATCTTCTTGAATCTCTTAGTTCAACGTGTTGTTCTGTTGAAGTTCTATTGATACCAGTAAGATGTTCAAGGGAACTACAAATTTTAAGACATCCAGGAAAAGAGAGAACGAAATATGCGAACACTGCGATTGATGTTAGCTGGTATCCACGCACCAACTTCAGAGATTTCGGGGACTTCTTTTGGCCTTAATTTTTGGCCCAAGTCATGCAATAGTATAGTGTTGGTTTATTATTTCTACTACAGTGCATTTTAATATTTTTTCATTTGTCTTTAACTATTAAACTACTTACCGGCACTCTAATGCATTCTGATTGTAGTCTGTTATTCTTTAATGCTTTTAAACGTATCAAGCATTTCATCTTTTCGGTGATCGCTTGCTTTAATTAGGCCATCTATACCTTTGCCTACCTCCACACACTTCCCTTCACTAAGTAGTTTATTACAATAAAAACAAACCTTTTCCATTATTATCACCAAGTTTTAACAATAACATCACAAAAAACCCTGCGTATACAAGTTAATACGTACAAGAATGCAAGTTCAGTCTGCGTCGGCAGTAAACAAGCATCAATTTTAAGTTTAGCGACGTTGCCACGTCTTTCGATAATTCCTTGATAAGTAAAATTTCTATCAAAATAATATGAGCTCAGTTGGTAAATACCATTACATCCATTATAGCTTAAAGGCCAGTTATATGCGTTATTGTAAAGCAAACAACTTTTCGTTTTTATTTTGTCTAAAATGACATGAAGCCGACATATTTCGCTTTAGGACTTTTAGTATGTTGTTCAGCACACTAAATAGACTATTCCTGCCGATTTTTAGATTTACATTATTTTTTTCCAGGTTTTGGTGAAATTTTAGCTAAAATGCCTGGGCTACTAGTGGTAGCTTAGAAAACTTAAAAATTATAAGCAGCGGTTCTCCTCGCCACTTTCCTAATAAAAACATGTTTATGCTGTACGAATAAGAATAATGGTTTCCAAGATACAAGTGGCGACTCTTTTTGGTCTTACTTGGCTTTAAGTTGACCTATTTTCGTCCATTAGTACCTTGATCAAGGGCGGCTCGCGGTCTTAAAAAATGGTGAAGAGCTAGGTATAGTGCGGGTACTTAAATAAACATTGACTAATTTATATTTTTATTACGAACAAACACACAATAAAAATTAAACTAAATAGGTACGTATACTACTGAATTAACTGATAAATAAAAACAAAACTTTTTAATCCCACAGTAAATCACGTAAAACGATATCTATAACCGTAAGGTTCGCAAAGCCTTAAAATAAATACCTTAAGGTTAGGCGAACCAATGCTAAAACGGTGGTGCATACGACTGATCTATTTTTAAATTGCTCTTCATAACAATGCAAATTGTTATACATGCTGTTTGCATGACTGACGTCATGTAACCATAGCTACGGTGAAAAGCCACTTGGACGATGGGTCTTCTTCATCTTCACTTGCTGCTCTAAGCTTTGAGCTCACGGACCGAGGGTAGTGCACGGACATGGTCGGCTGGGGCGCGGCAAAATGCACGAGTGTTTATAATTATTGTCCATCGGAGTTAACCATAGCCCTATTATGCATAGCTACATTCGGATTAAATTAATATTATTAATTCGAACATAATTATTTTTTAAGGGCTAAAATGGTAGCTGTATTGGTACCATCGCGCCGATAAAAAACTGGGACAGGAAATTTTTCTATTTTCTCCTAGACTATTAAGAATAATTTTACATCAAGCCTGGTACCAGTAAAATGTCATGAAAATTTGCATGTCAATAAAGATTGTCACTTTATGATTGACTCGTCAAACATACAATCATATATTATTTGTAAATATGCCACAATTAACCCCCCAGCAAAAGGCAATTATTTATAGTCGGTTGCGAGATAGTGTTGCTATTAGGGATATTGCAGATGAACTGGGAGTAAGCAAGAATACCGTGCTATTGGCAAAACAAAAAATAGCAAGACATGGGACTATTATTAGGAATGCAGGTTCTGGTCCCCCTAAAATTTCTACTGATGATCATGATAGAAGACTGGTTAATTATCTAAGGGATCATCCCTTCGAAACTGCAATCAAGGCAAAAGAAGAGACGAATTTTCCAGGTTCTGCAAATACCGCTAGAGACAGGGTTCGAAATTCCGATATACGAAGCCGTTGTGCTGCCTATAAAAATTTTTTAACGGAAATAAATAAACAGGGCAGGTTAGAATTTGCACATGAATATATTAATCAAATAAATTTATGGGAAACAGTTATATTTTCTGACGAGAAAACTTTTCAGTCATGCAATAATGGGAGAATTCGGGTGTATAGGCCTTCCGGCATGCGGTATGATGAGAGATACACCCACAAAACCAACCAAAGTGGGCGTTTCTCCATAAATGTTTGGGGCTGGATTAGCGCTAGAGGACCAGGACTTTGCCAAATCGTCGAAGGAAGACTAACTGCAGCAGTATACGTTAATATATTAAACGAAGTGATGATACCATCGGTAAACGCTGTATACGGTCAAAATTACACATTTCAGCATGATAATGCTCCAATACACACAGCGCGCATTGTACAAAATTTTCTCCAAGAAAATAACATAGCAGTTCTTCCCTGGGCTTCGAAGAGTCCCGATTTGAACCCGATAGAAAACATTTGGGGTGCCATGGTCAAATCTATGTATAAACATGATTTTCAACCTAGAAACAGGGATGAATTACGTCATAGGATAAATCAAGCTTGGGATGAAATAACTGTCGAATTATGTAGAAACTTAGTTTTAAGTATGCCACAAAGGCTCCAAAAAGTAATAAACAGAAATGGTTCTATGACCAAATATTAATTTTGTGTTGTTTTGACAAACTTTGTGTTCGCAATTTTTTTTTTATTAAATGTATTTTATTACCTGTAGGTATTAGCTTTATTTATTATTTTGTGGTAATGGTAAATATAATAATTTATAAAATATTTGACTTTAAAAAAATCTAATAAATTTACTTTATCCATATTATATGATGTCTCTCAAATTTAACCACCCCGTATCGAGAAATACAAAACATTCCATTATGTAACCTAGGTTACTTTTTAAATTTTGAATGTTTTTCCTTTTTAGCTCTAGACACCTTTTATAGTCTAGGGGATATGTATTTCTTACATTGTTTTTGTAAATCTCTTGTCCCACTTTTTTATCGGCACAATAGTACATTAATATTTAATATTGTCGAAAAAAATTTCCTCCTGCTTTTTTTTCGGTGAAGAGCCCCTTCACGTACTTCACCTGACGAGCCGCCACTGACCTAGATACCTACCCGTTGCTCCGCCAGTACGATAATGAAAATGAACTGAGTTTGACTAGCCCTAGTTCCTAGTTAGGGTTTGTTCTCACAACAGTCACGGACAGTCCGTGACAATCAGGATTTTGCGCAATAAACTCGGACGCGGGTTTCTGGGTATTTGAATTGGCTAGAGAACTGTCAAGCTGTCGATATCTTGTCCGTGATCACTTACCTTTAAACTACAGTTCTTAAAGTATTATTTACAAAAATATGTTTATCGGGTGTTTCAGAATAAGATGCTGATCCTTAACGGTGTGAATCCTTAGGTGATTTTAAGAAGAAAAGTTCAAATTAACATATATTCTTAACCTATCAACTTTCGACCTACAGGGCGATAAAGTTTTAAGAAAAAAATCGTTTTTCCATCATAACTTTAACAACTTTCTAGATATTTTTATGAATTTTTCACACATGCCCTCTAAGCATCAATAGCCATTTTTTGGTGTACAATTTTTTAACCAGTGGCGTCCTAAAAGGATTTGGTCTAGACATTTTGGAAAAATATTATGTACGCAACTGCTTTTTTTTCAAGAAAACTTTTCTTCTTAAAATCACCTAAGGATTTACACCGTTAAGGATCAGCATCTTATTCTGAAACACCCGATATATTTATAAGCTTATTTTATAAATAGATAAATTTAATGAACTAGTACTGTATATTCCTTTTCATCTAATAAATTCACTTATATTAAATTTTCCGAGGTGCCTTTATTCAAATAGAGACCTGGAGGGAATAAATAATATCACGGAGTGCCATCTCTCCTGCCTTTAAAGCGCCATGCTTCAAAGCAATTTGAAATATTATTAGTATTTGAGGTTTAAAATAATAAACTCTCAAGTATAATGACCTAATTTGTATCAAAACAAGACTTAGGTAAAGTCTTCCTTTGGCAAGCTGCAATTAGTAACTATGTGTATACGGTATTTTACCGGTGGCGTTAAAAGGGGGCCAGCGAGGGTGACTGCTTTTTTGGTCTAAGTGTCCCTCTCAGTTTGTTCTTTGTTGAATTTGTAAAAAGTCCCAAGGAGAGAGTTTAAACGAACCCGTAATGTAGTTTCTTAATTTTAACTTATTTCGATAAAATAAATTATCAATATTTTAATAGTTAATAAATAAAAAATTATTTTCCCTACTAGAGTAAAAGCCACAAATATAACAGTCTTATTTACATGTCCGTCTTCCGTAAAAAATTAAGCGACAATACCACCTGTTATTATTACACAGAGATGTAATCAGTTAGCCAATATAAATAATGAAGACAACCGCAAAAAAGAATTAAACACAATAATAAAAAATAGCAGAAAATAACGGGTTTAACGCAAACATCATTCATTCTTTAATAAATAAAAAAAAAGACAAATAAACTAAACAAAATATACCCACACATTGATAGGCTAAGTTGTACAGAATGTAATAGCTCATATATAGGTCAAACAGGAAGAAATTTTAATATCCGATATAATGACTATAAGACTTCTTATTTGTTAAACAAAGAAAATTCCAATTTCGCTAAGCACTGTTCGGATTCAGATCATTGTTTCCCAGATGTGAATAATTTAAAAATTTTACATACTGCACCAAAAAGCAAGAGGCTTAACATCTTAGAATCAATAGAAATTTAAACATATAATAAAAACCCGACAATAAACCTACTGACCAAGCAGACTTGTGGAATTCCCCGCTATTTACATTACTATACAATAGGGATCAATTACTAGATTAAGGGATAAATATTCTATTTTTATTTTAATATTTATAAGCACCCTTTGCTAAAAACCTATTATAACTGTGAAACGTAGTTTAAGGTATTCAGTTTGATAATGTAGTAGTACTACGAAACTGCAGTAACTAATCAGTAAATAAAAAGTGATATTATAACAAAGTAAAATTACACATATTGTCTTTTTGTTAATATGCAATATCACAAAGTAACGGACAACTCAATCCAATAAATAATATATTATACTTTAAATTGGTTTAAAATTATACCGTACCTTTTATAATAGAATAGATTACTTTAACACTCCTCAATTTCTTCCTGTTCTACAGATATGAACAAATTATCACTTTTATCAATACAATAATACTAACCCTATAAAACGTAAAATACATTTAACAATGACAAATCACAGGTTAACAAGCCCAATCAATACTGGTATTCGCAGCATCACCTGTTGAATTCTAATGAAAAAGCAACCGTAATCCTAATTAAATAAGTTAAGATCGGGTTGTCCAAAAAAACAACTCCTTATGTGCACTCACCACGTAAAGGCCGTAAGAAAGTCTCCCTACAACCCCGCTCTAAAGTCAACAGGCGAGCAAATATTTGGACAGTCTAAAACTTGCACGGGATTTCTTATGTTTCCAGCCACGATGCACCACCCGGTATGTAATATACACACACACTTTTGGACTTAATGTCTTGCTCAATTTGTTGCAAAGTTTGACACTTTTTATGGGGAAAATCGACTCTCTGACATCCTACTTCTTAACGCCCCCGTTATTTTTATTAAAGTTTTTAGAATCAGTAAACATTTTTAGATTAGTGTTTTTTTATTATTAGTTTCTAACACAGTTTCACATCATATAAAAAAAATCCCCACATCATGTTTAAAATTACAGTACAAGAGCTCTTTTATTTGACACCTTACTTAATTAGAAATAACTATTGTTGAAGGGTGGTTAAACCCTCAAAAAATATACTTTCTTTAAACTATGTATTTGTCGTTAGAGGGTCCATTATAGAGGACTATTATAACTAAGAATTTTTTCAGATTTTTGCAACTAAAACTTTTTAGGATTGAGGAGGTACAACATTCTATGATATACAGAAGAAATATAGTTTACTTTCATTTGGTCAGATTCATCCCCAGACACGTCTCGCCGTCTTATGGCTCATCTTATTACAGAATCTGACGAAAGAAAGGAAACCAGCAAGCAACTATATCAAATCGTTAAAGCGTAAAACCCATGTAGAATGAAACCTGCAGCGATATTTTTTCATCATCCCCTTGAAGGCGCCAGACTTTAAAAAATAACTTAAGAAATATGACTATCCCATTTGAGTAGCGTTTTCATTTTACATCCCATTTGTTTAAATACGATAAAATTTCTGCAAATTTTTTTAGGGTAAAACCCAAGAAGCTAATAATAATAAGCAATAATATATGCAACGAAACTCTTGTTTTAAAAGACCTCAAAAGCCACAAGAAGTGTAAAAATTTACCCTCTAATCAGCGAAACGTGTAATTCACGATAATTTTTTTTTGTTTTATGTTTTACAAAACACACATGATGACCCACGCTAGTAAAGCTAGGATCACGCCTATAAAAGCGAACAGGGCGATGCTAATAAGGACACTAAACATTTTCTCATTTACAATTTACAACGCTGCCAGTTAGTTCCTTGGTGTCGGTAATCTACTCACAGGGCTGTGAAAGTTACTTCAGAAAAGTAACTAGTTACTTTTTCGATAATTTTGCACAAATGTATCTAGATACTTATAAGGAATAGTTACTGTTACCTAAAAGTAACTTAGTTCTTAGTTACTTAGTTAAAGTAACTAGTTATAGTAACTAAGATACTTTTACAGTAACTAGTTACATTGATTGTAACTACGATAATTTAAAAGTAACTAAGATACTTTTAAAGTAACTAGTTATTTTAATTGTAACTACTAAATTCTAAAAGTAACTAAGATGCTTTTGAACTAGATACCATAAATTTACCAGGTAGTGATAACTCATTTTCCTGTACACACCACCACTATTACTATCAGAAAACTAAACTAAGAAGTGTTAATTCGAACAACGAACAAGTAGAATAAAATGCTTTCCAAGAAATTTCGCGTTCCAACCAGTTTGCTGTTTGACTCTCGCGACTCACCGCTCATCCCTTCGTGAAAATCGTCCCTTGGTCATCATCTGATGGACGGCACGTGTGCATAATTGGTATCGTAGAGGAACTTTAAAAGTACCTAACTTAGTAACTTTGTTCCTTTAAAAGTAACTTAGTTACTTTAAAAGGAACTTAGTTACTTTAAAAGTATCTAGTTACTTTTTAAGTGTATAGTTACTCCTAAAATGTAACTAGATACAAGTTACTTTTCAAAAGTAACGAAGTTACAGTTACTTTTGGCATGATTCAAAAAAGAACTAAGTTACTAAGTATCTAGTTACTTTATGTAACTAGATACTAAAAAGTATCTAGTTATTTAAGTTACTCACAACTCTGTCTACTTATATACAAATTTTTAAGCCATAAACAACCTCCAAAACGCGAAGGGTATAAAACCTTACATTAGAAGCAATAAATGAAAGTTAATAAATTTTGAACAACGTAGGTAAACGTTTTGTATTGAGTGGTTAGGTAACCTTCCAAATAGTAACTCAAAATTACCTGTACAGGGTGTCCCAAATTCGAGCCTCATCATGGGGATCTCGGAAACTATAAGAGATACAGCTTCGATCAAAGGATGGAAAAGTTGCGGAATTTTGTGCTCAGTAATATCGTAAAAAAATATTTTAGCTATCTTTTTTAGTTTTAGAAATATTTGAGAAAAAATAAAATATTGAGATTTGGTTTTTTTAAATTGGCTGACTTATTTTATCCGCTATAAAAAACAAACACAATATGGTTAAGGCAACTTTTCTTGCTCCATATCGTGGTGTATTTAGAATTTCGTTGCAACGTTTCGTTTTTGTGGAACCATGTCATCATTTCATCATCTGCAATACCACCTTTGTTTTGTTTAGTTTTATTTTATAGTTTGTTATATAAAAATAGAAATATTATGTTATATAGTAAGTAAATTAATTCTATAACTAATACATTCCGGATCGATTTTCATATTGTATTTGGTAAAAATAATTAAGTAACCAACACCAGGGCCGTTTTTATTTAAAAATAATTATTATCACATTGCAGATGATCAAATGACATCAAAACGTCTTGATATAATTAAGTGAGATACATGGTTAAATTCAGGGCTTAAAAAGATTTCAAAAAATAAAATAAAAAATACACGTCCGTATTTAAAAAATTTAAGGTGATCATGGTTCGACAAAAACGAAACGTTGCAACGAAGTTCTAAATACACCACGATATGGAGCAAGAAAAGTTGCCTTAACAATGTTGTGTTTGTTTTTTTATAGCGGATAAAATAAGTCGGCAAATTTAAAAAAACAAAATCTCACTATTTTAGTTTTTTTCAAATACTTCTAAAACTAAAAAAGATTGCTAAAATATTTTTTTACGGTATTATTGGGCACAAAATTCCGCAACTTTGCCACCATTTGACCGATGCTGTATCTCTTTTAGTTTCCGAGATCCCCATGATGAGGCTCGAATTTGGGACACCCTGTACATGGTAAAAATCACTTCTATAAAGAAATAAAATACATAAATGCAAGGAAATGTTTAAAAAAAATATGTTTGTAGCTTTGAGTATAGAATATTAACCTGGAGTGACTCCGAGCTACCCGTCTGACTTGTTACCCATTAATGGAGTGAAAACTACTAGGTCTTATAGTTTGAACTAGTCACTCAAAACAGCAGTTATAATAGGGTGGAAACCACACCTTAATTTTGTCTTGCAGGCGTTTTAGTTGGACTTTACTGGACATTTGTTGTGGTCTTCCCTCAATTCTTACTTATTTCGTGAAAATTTCCGACTAGATTTTATTTGTAGTAATATTTTTATTAAAAATAAATTTAAAGAAGTCTTTAACTTTTGATCCTGCCTTTAAAGAATAATTATTACTTTTGTATAATTTCTGTATTTGTCTAGAATCTAGTTACTTTTTAAGTGTATAGTTACTCCTAAAATGTAACTAGATACAAGTTACTTTTCAAAAGTAACGAAGTTACAGTTACTTTTGGCATGATTCAAAAAAGAACTAAGTTACTAAGTATCTAGTTACTTTATGTAACTAGATACTAAAAAGTATCTAGTTACTTAAGTTACTCACAACTCTGTCTACTTATATACAAATTTTTATAGAACATTTTTCAGTTTAGCTACGGTTCGCTACTCTGAAGTCAATCCTCGACGCCCTAGATCTAGGATAATGAAATTACATTCTAACGCTGAATATGATTATTGATCACAATTAGTTGAGTAAACTGCAAATTGACAGGACGACATTAGCGCCAATCTATCGCTACGATTTTCGATTCGCTGGAAATAATTATATTTGTCGCTGAATATGAATCAGGTTTTTACAAAATTGTTTGTGTGGGTTCCGAGAAAGTCATGTTTGAAATATCTTTTAGCGGGATTTTGTTGGTTGGCAAAATGTTGCTATAGCTCGTGGTGTTATTTGTCGCAATGAAAAATTTGACAGTTCCGGTACATAGACAAATACAGAAAATTATACAAAAGTAATAATTATTCTTTAAAGGCAGGATCAAAAGTTAAAGACTTCTTTAAATTTATTTTTAATAAAAATATTACTACAAATAAAATCTAGTCGGAAATTTTCACGAAATAAGTAAGAATTGAGGGAAGACCACAACAAATGTCCAGTAAAGTCCAACTAAAACGCCTGCAAGACAAAATTAGCTTTTAGTTCATGTTTATAATATAAAACAGCGACCAAATTTTAACGGTACAAAAAAGACACACTTTTGTTTTCTAAGATGGGGTCATAAAATGACTTTTTTTCTGTAACAGATGTTAGTTGGTCTGCCGTGGGTTATTTTTTTATGGAATAATTTAAAATAAAGATTTTGCATTATTTTGCTGTAGTAATGCTACCTGTAAAATTAATAATCTGCATTGTTAGATAAATAATTATGGAAGAAAAAGGTCTTCAATAAGGCGATAGCCTATTTTTTACACCCACAGGGACATTTGGTTTCCTTTACACTAAAGTGATTGGATAAGTAAGCTATTTCGGTCACTTGCACGGATTCTTAGCCATCCTAGTTGGGATATGAAACTGACACAATGGTCAATTACAAAGAAACCAAATTTACATGTTGTAAGTTTTACGCGTCGTTTTATGACACTTTACAAAAGTGAGGTTAATACAGTGCCGTAGCACTAGTAGCCTCTTACTAGCCCTGTAAATATAAATCTGCTGTTATGTTTAGATTTCAAGAAATTAATTAAAATAAGTCAGCAGCCAAAAATGGAAAAATTTGAAACAACTTACGAGTGAAAGCCACTAAATTAAAGCTTCAGTGATATTAGTGCTGTTCCATTCCAACTATTGTTTTTTTTTGTATTCGTATATATATCGCTGTCCATTCGACAATGTTCGGTATTTTGGCTGCTAACTTTTTTCTGCGAAATTCACACCAGTAAAGTAAGGTACGTAAATGGGCAAGTAAATCGTAAAATTCTGTGAATGTTCTCTTATCTACATTCTTTCTGTTTATGTAGGTGTGGTTTCCACCCTATTATAACTGCTGTTTTGAGTGACTAGTTCAAACTATAAGACCTAGTAGTTTTCACTCCATTAATGGGTAACAAGTCAGACGGGTAGCTCGGAGTCACTCCAGGTTTATATTCTATACTCAAACAAACATATTTTTTTTAAACATTTCCTTGCATTTATGTATTTTATTTTTTTATAGAAGTGGTTTTTACCATGTACAGGGTGTCCCAAATTCGAGCCTCATCATGGGGATCTCGGAAACTAAAAGAGATACAGCATCGGTCAAATGGTGGCAAAGTTGCGGAATTTTGTGCCCAGTAATACCGTAAAAAAATATTTTAGCAATCTTTTTTAGTTTTAGAAATATTTGAAAAAAACTAAAATAGTGAGATTTTGTTTTTTTAAATTTGCCGACTTATTTTATCCGCTATAAAAAAACAAACACAACATTGTTGAGGCAACTTTTCTTGCTCCATATCGTGGTGTATTTAGAATTTCGTTGCAACCTTTAATTTTTTAAATACGGACGTGTATTTTTTATTTTATTTTTTGAAATCTTTTTAAGCCCTGAATTTAACCATGTATCTCACTTAATTATATCAAGACGTTTTGATGTCATTTGATCATCTGCAATGTGATAATAATTATTTTTAAATAAAAACGGCCCTGGTGTTGGTTACTTAATTATTTTTACCAAATACAATATGAAAATCGATCTGGAATGTATTAGTTATAGAATTAATTTACTTACTATATAACATAATATTTCTATTTTTATATAACAAACTATAAAATAAAACTAAACAAAACAAAGGTGGCATTGCAGATGATGAAATGATGACATCAAAACGTCTTGATATAAATAAGTGTGATACATAGCTGAATTCAGGGCTTAAAAATATTTCAAAAAATAAAATAAAAACTACAGGTCCGTATTTAAAAAATTAAAGTTGATCATGGTTCCACAAAAACGAAACGTTGCAACGAAATTCTAAATACACCACGATATGGAGCAAGAAAAGTTGCCTTAACAATATTTTGTTTGTTTTTTATAGCGGATAAAATAAGTCAGCCAATTTAAAAAAACCAAATCTCAATATTTTATAAACTAAACTAAAAAAGATAGCTAAAATATTTTTTTACGATATTACTGAGCACAAAATTCCGCAACTTTTCCACCCTTTGATCGAAGCTGTATCTCTTATAGTTTCCGAGATCCCCATGATGAGGCTCGAATTTGGGACACCCTGTACAGGTAATTTTGAGTTACTATTTGGAAGGTTGCCTAACCACTCAATACAAAACGTTTACCTACGTTGTTCAAAATTTATTAACTTTCATTTATATTATTGCTTCTAATGTAAGGTTTTATACCCTTCGCGTTTTGAAGGTTGTTTATGGCTTAAAAATTTGGAGGTGTACAACTTTTTTTAATATCAGAATCGATTTTAACGTCGAAAAATACATAGTCACGTTTAGGCATAACAACTTATTTTTGTGGGCTGTATAATGGATTTGATGGAAATAAAACAATTGTTAAGTTTTAGTTGATGTATGTCATTCCACTCTCATTTATTTTTTCATTTGCATAATAAATATAGAATATTTTATTCTTATATGCTAATAGAGTCAAGAAGCTGATGCATATAAACGAGTGTGTACGATGTTGATCAAATACTTTGTACTTTTTTTAGATGTAAAAATGTCTGTCAACCTTTAATCGTTTTCCTTATCTATTTAGATAACAGTAAATTTTCTGAAATGAATATAAAATGACGATAATCGATTTTCCGAAGCAATTTCGAAAGAGCACCATAAAAGACTCATGAATAAAATGATTTTCCAATAAGAACAGAAGAGAGAATTTTTAAATCACAATGGTTAAAGATAATATTTATTTTATTTAAATTTTGTTGAAAAATTATAGTTGGGTTAATTAAAATGTCAATAATGTGTGTCAATAATTGATTATGTCATATCATAAGGAACTACAGAGTGTGTAGGTTTTTATTGCATAAATCGTTCAATTGGTTATTCAGAATGAAAAAACCGCGGAGTGCTATTAAATTAGAGGGGGGAAACTGGAGATAGGGGGGAAAATGCACCCCTTACGGTTTTTTAGTATATCTCGAAAACAAAGCAAAATTTGTGGGTATTTTATAGGAAAAATTTTGTAGAGAGTTAGATTTTCTATCGAAATGGTGTAATTAAAAAATTTACAAGTCTATTTAGTTCAAATTATATTAAAAACAATTTAACAAAAAAGTGTAAAAAATTAAATATTTTATTTGTTTAAGCTTTTATGCAAATATCTTTTTTCTTTAAGCAGAGTTAGGTATAGGCATTGCTTCATAGAAAAGACAGGATATTAAATTTTCTACAGAATGACGTATTCAAAAAAATTTTTAGATGTAGTTTCAATGAGATATGACCTTTTAAATTTTATATTTTACGGTTTTTATTGAATTTATAACAATATAATAATAATAATAATAATTGTTTTTTTTTGTTTAAAAAATTAGTGAAATACAATAAAAAATAAAAAATAATTACAATTACATACAATTTTTCAACAAGGGCCGAGTTCGCACTCCTCTGTCTAGACAGTGAGCAGCGCTTTTACACTACTTAATAATAATATCATTTTGTTACTTGGTTTGAATGTATGCAATTGAATTTTGTTTAATAAAGACATGTTAAATTAATTGATCAACAATAAATAAATGTTATATGCATGCATGAACGTATATAATTTTTATTTATTTTTTAAACAAATTAATAACTACTCTTTCTTAAAAATTGCTCAATATTTATCGAAAATATAAGTATTTGAAAAAATACATTTATAATAAATTAATAAGTTGTGGTTGCAGAAAATTAGAAATTACCTGCTCTATATTCTGTAAAGAATGTCTAAGAGTTAATTGTGACAAAGCTCAAGTACCAGAGGTATCTGAAGATGATGTTCTTCAAGAAGTCGATGAAGAAATTGAAATCCAGTTTGACAATATTATTGAAGAAATATAAATTTTTTTTGTACTTTATATACAGGGTGCGTCAAACTCAGTGGCCTATTAGAAATATTTAGAAAACGACAAAAGATATGTTTTTGAAAATTTGAGTGCGTTCATAAGAGCTAGTGTTCTAGCGTCTAAAAATATTTTGAAAGGGGCGGTGTTGCCAGATCATCTTGAAACTCCTAGCAACTTTGGAATTTTAAATGAGACACCCTGTATATTATTTTACTTTTTGTTTCTGCTTAATAACACAAACATTTTTTGTATATAATAATCTATGCCTATCTCTTATAGTTTTTGAGATATTAATTAATTAGTCATTTTTTGGGGCCAAAACATGCTAACCAGAAAATCAAATATTTTTATGATTAAGGCACCTAGAAAGTTAAAATTTTTACAGTCGGTTCTTATAGCATGGCCATCTAGGAATTTTGATGATATATGAAAATATTTTTACACAGAGCGTCACAAAAAAACGTAATCTTCGTAATATAAATAAATACAAAATTCTCAACTTTTTTAAATGGAACACCCTGTATTTTATTTTTTTAACAAAATCTAGTTTATATTTCCTACCAATAAGTATAACATGTTCCTATACCTATCTCTAACCCATTCGAACTTACAAGGGGTTTAAAAAAATTAATAACTTAATAAAAAGGTTTAAACACATTTAATAGTAGGCTTTGGCAGAATTTGTTCGGAAACAAATGAAAAAGAAAAAATGTCAACTTAATTGGTTTTGTCTATAATCTGTGTTTTTAAATTATTGACTAAAATGGCCAATATTTCTTATTCAAACGCAGAAATTTTGAATTTACTTTTTATACATGGAGAGTGTAGTAAAATTGTATCAAGAACATGTATACGAATTTAATGAATGGTATCCCAATTCATCTCCAATTACAGCAAAAAAGTATAGAAAAATAGAACGAAATATGTTGCAGTATAATAATGTGAATGTGTGACGTATAAATCCATAGAATGAATCATTTTTTTAAATATAAGATAATATAGGAAATTAAGTTGACATCTCGGTTGACATTTTTTCTCTTTCATTTGTTTCCGAACAAATTCTGCCAAAGCCTACTATTAAATGTGTTTAAACCTTTTTATTAAGTTATTAATTTTTTTAAACCCCTTGTAAGTTCGAATGGGTTAGAGATAGGTACCTATAGGAACATGTTATACTTGTTGGTAGGAAATATAAACTAGATTTTGTTAAGAAAATAAAATACAGGGTGTTCCATTTAAAAAAGTTGAGAATTTTGCATTTATTTATATTACGAAGATTACGTTTTTTTGTGACGCTCTGTATAAAAATATTTTCATATATCATCAAAATTCCTAGATGGCCATGCTATAAGAACCGTCTGTAAAAATTTCAACTTTCTAGGTGCCTTAATCACAAAAATATTTGATTTTCTGGTTAGCTTGTTTTGGCCCCAAAAAATGACTAATTAATTAATATCTCAAAAACTATAAGAGATAGGCATAGATTATTATATACAAAAAATGTTTGTGTTATTAAGCAGAAACAAAAAGTAAAATAATATACAGGGTGCCTCATTTAAAATTTCAAAGTTGCTAGGAGTTTCAAGATGATCTGGCAACACCGCTTCTTTCAAAATATTTTTAAACGCTAGAACACTAGCTTTTATGAACACACTCAAATTTTCAAAAACATATCTTTTGTCGTTTTCTAAATATTTCTAATAGGCCACTGAGTTTGGCGCACCCTGTATATTCACAGTACCTATATTCAAATATTTCCACATAATAAACTAAAGGGGACCTCAGACGGTCAATATTATTGTCAATATTTTATATTGAAAAATACTCCTGTGACGGCTCTTATCTTAAACTCTATATGCTTGAATAATAGCCCCCATTATATGCTCGTTGAATAAACTACCAATAAATATATATTGACTTATTGGCATTATGGTAATTTTTATTATTAATAGTAGGTAAATTTTTCTGCAGATGGCTTTTTGTAAATTTTCAACTTAAAATATTATAATTTTATTAAAAAACCTGAGAAATAAAACTTTATTTTCGTTCTTTTGTGGGTGCCTATGGTTAGACCAGTATATATGAAATATAACGCTTTTTATGCCAAAGATTCCCCTTTCGTCTCATGCATTCTCTAGCTCGCTGTACAATATGTATGTAAAAGCGATCTTACAGATACTCTCAAAATATTAAAAAATAACATACCAAGCAAACTTTTTACATTATCGATCCAAGCACCCGCTTGCATATTATAATCTCGCATATCGGAAAAATGCAGCATATTCGTTCAGCAGAAATGGCCGCCTCCGGTGACATTTTGGGTTATCAACCTTGTTAACTGAAAATGCGCATTTACTATTTTACCTAGAGTGAATGCCGGAAATTAGGACACGCTGCGTTTCCGGGGTAAATAAACCGAACTTTAACCAGGTAGAAGTTCTAATAACTATAAAGATATTAATTAAGCGAAAATGGATTGTTACTGTTAGTCAACTTATGTAGGAGTATATTTGATGTGCAGAGTTGGCCCTTTTTTATTAGGTTTAGTAATGTTACCGTTGTTTGCCGCATCGCAGAAATAAAATTATAGTTATTTATGTATCAAGGGTACTAAGTAGATGATTATGCCCTGAGGGTGACATTGTTACAAATCCGAGGGTCTCTGGCCCGAGGGTTCGTAAGTCGCCCGAGGGTATATATCTATTAGTACCCGTGGTACATACAAACTTTTATGTCTTACCAGTTCCTTTTAAATAATAAATATTTTTTTTTAATTTAATTTGATTTACCAATTTTTTATTTTTACCTGCGACAATACCTTGACATGATTATTTTGTTAATAAAGAATAAGTTAATCGAAATTTTTTGCGTCTTAATGCCCGCGCGGGCCATAATGTGTACTTTATGCCCGCACGGGCATAATGTAATCCATTATGTAGATGGTATCTAAGGTATAATAACACAATAATGTACTGGTATGACATAAAAACTTTTTCGTAACGCCATTTTTCCTAAAATCAAAATGACTGGGAAACGTAGACACGACAATGAAATGGGAAACATATTTTTCTGAGTATTTATAGGTATAGACACAGTGATAATTTGTTTTCTTTGTATAGTCTATTCATCCGGTTCGGCTCAATTTCGGTGTCGGCCATAGGCGCAGGTAAATTTTGTGCAATAAATTATTTATAATAACTAACCAAAGAAAAAAAAGATCATTTGATAACGAAGAAACTATTTGCTATAGCAAATTTACACAAACATCGCTTTTTGAAATATGCCGTGGAAGATATAGCTGAAAAACATAGTGCAACTATTCTGCGCACACTGCCATTTCATTGCAAATTGAATCCTATAGAACTTATATGGGCGCAAGTGAAAGGATTTGTAGCTTGACACAACACGACATTCAAAATGAAAGACGTTACGCTACTGTTTAATCAGACCATTAAGGAAGTGACCCCAGAGAACTGGCGAAAAGCAGTCCATCATAACATTAAAGAAGAGGAGAAAATGTGGAATCTTGACCACCTGATCGATCGGACCGTCGACCCGTTAATTATAACGTCAAGAGGAGATGACAGTTCCTCCGATGACGATGAATATTATGATTTTTTATAATTTAATTTCTGTATAATGTATTTTTTGTATTTTGTATTTTTTTTAATGTTTAATAAAAAAATAAATATACCTAATACTATGTATGTACAAGGGAGAGGACGTAAGCCTGAGCGACGTCTAGTGTATGTATCTGGCCTATTACTTTGGTGATGTTGAGGAAATGTAACTTAATAATATCCATCTGATATAAGATAAGTAATGTCATCTTCAGCTATATAACATAACTTATAATGAACGGCAGTAGAGTTTTGGACTTGCATTGTCTTTATTTGTTTAGAATCACTACGTTTTAACTGGTAAGTATCTCCAGTCGTCTTCAGGTGAGAACTTAACCTTCTCTTCCAAACAAGCTTAAGTTTACTAAAATCGGATAAGTCGTTTAGAAGTTACAGCAAATTAAATGATTACACTTTCAATAGCCCCCACTCTTATCAAGGTCGGTACGCCAATGAGCCCTAAACCAAAATGATGCAGAATTATCTTGCTTCTAATGATGTTACCAAAAGTATACCTTAATGTGGAAATTTTCGGAGAAATTTAGAATTTCAATATAAAATTTTCTTTTCCCGAGTTTCTATGCCCAGTATTTTCCGAGATACGGCCGGTGGGCATCCATAATGGCACACCCGGTATAACTCCCTACAAGTTTGTATGAAAATATTATATATTTTCTCTAATTTGAAATTTTTTTTATGGTCCAAAAAGTGTTTCTTGGGGGTGGTACCCGAAAAGATTTTCGCCTGCGGAGCTAGTTACGCGGTTTTATATTTCTTTTGGACCCCCTCCAAACTAAATTTCTGGCTACGCCACTGCGTAACTAACTCTAACTCTTTACCATACTAATATTTTACGTATTATTTTTTGGATATAAAGAAATAATAGAATTTACTCGGAAATTTCCTTAGTGGAAATTGCATCCGTTTTAAAAATTGTATCAGGAAATATCCCTGGGATAATTGTCATTTCTGGCATTTATAGTTTCAAAACATCAAAACAGTCGACCTGTCAAAATTTTAAATCAGACTAAGTTTAAGTTTTATTTTACTATTAGCATTAGAAAAAATATTAATTGTTATTAAAGTATGGTTCTTATTTAAATAAATAAATATATGAAAATCAACTTTTTAGCAACTACCTAAATAAACTATTATCAACTCAAGAAATTTCCGATCAAAACATAACACGTGCATAAAATATTTCCTAATGGGAATTTTTGAAAATTTGGCCAAAGAAAAATTCCCTCACCCTGCGGGTTCGGGATTTTTTCAGGTGCAATGCACTCATGCTTTTGTTAAAAAATTGGTTTCATAAAAAGTTTTCAAAAATTTCCGGAAATAATTCATGCACTAGTTATATTTCCACTGGAAATTTCTTTATGTTGTAGGTAGGTACCCCAATTTAATTTGAGTGGCGGCAAAGAAGTCGAGGCGCGAATATTAAAATAAAAAGAATATAAATTTTTTCTGATTCCAAAGCGTTTTTTTTATATACATAGTTTGAATACGGGTAGCCTATTTTCTGCCATAAATTTCGTTCCAACAACAGTCCCATAAATTTTATAAACACCCTTTTTAAAAGTTTAATATCTTTTAGCTGGTTTTAATAAAATCATGAGTAAAGTGTAATATGGAGAAAACAATTTTTATCTAAAAACCAAAGCTTGTAGTTAAAAATGATGATTGAAAATGGAGATTTCGTGCATTGGATTTGTACCGTTGAGTTATTCAAGTTAGCGAGTTTATTTCCAGAAATATTTGTTCACTGAGGCATCTTGAACTAATTTATGTACAGGGTGTCCCAAATTCCATGCTCACCATCATTGGGATATCAGAAACAATAAGAGATACTGCAAAGGTTAAATTTGGACAAAGTTGCATAATGTGTAAAAAATTAAACATTTTTTGACTACTTCCGGACAAATCTGAAAAAAAAAACGAAAATGTAATTTTACGTTGGTTTTCTTACGTTACTTATAAACATATGGAAAAACGAAAATGACATTTCGGTTTTCAGAATAAATATAATATTTTGAAGACTTTTGTTCCCCAAAACCAATTTTACCATTTTTGAACGAAAAAAAGTAACTTAGGGGCAGCCCCCCCCCCCCGGTCCCAAGCCTCTGATTTAACCCTATTTATTAAGTACCCTTTTCAATTTTTTTAATGAGGCACTATTTTAAATTTTTGTTAGATTTTTATTTCAAAATTTTTCTCCGATATAACTGAACTGAACCAATTCAAGACACCCAAATAAAGAGCAAAATATATGGCATTTATTGTAAAAAATATGTCATTATAACACCACACTTTTGTGGGACATCCTGTATAATTAAAAGTATTTTCCTGAAAGAAAGTATACAAAAGAAGTCTTCAAAATATCAAAATCTTAATCTAATTGGAGGTTATAGGGGAGAACAGAATATAGAAGAGAAGCAGAACCTCGGACGCAGCATTTTTGCGGAATTTAAAGTATTTTTAAGTGTATTTACCTTCGCATAATCAGTTGGTTAATTGATGAGACGCCCTCGGGTTAGTTTTTAGGCGTCTTTTAAAACCAATTATTGGTACAGGCGTTTATCAGGGGCAAAAAAATGTAATTTCATTTTAAAACCAATTAAATACCGAATAAATATAACGATTTTCTGTTAAGTACATAAATTTAATTATCGTTTTGTTGTTTCAGATGCGAATAAGAAAAAACAAGTTAAGGGCGGATATCTGCTACGATATAAAAGTAAGTAATAAATATACTTCTTTTAGTAGAAAGTATAAATCAGTGGTGGCTGTAACAAATTTAATAAATACTTCTTTTAAAAACTGTATTGTGTGGATTGCTGGCTATATTTTATAGGTATAATCTTCGTTGCAAGAAATAAAATGTATTTAAACTTGTGTTTAATACGTTTTCATTATAACTAAATAATGCGAGATGTTTAAGTAATAGCAACACCACCTTAAATTTTAGCGTTCGAAAAAAACTATTATTTTTATTAAACAATCCCGCCAGCAGAACAAAACCATCTCCGGGAAGTAGCGAGTAGTTAAAACTTGGATTGCCACCAGTGACGGCTCCTCCCTGAGACCGCGTGCCCCCCCCCCCCCCCCCCCCCATTCATAATGTTTATTGTTTAATTCATCGGGAAACAATAAATTAAGTTGGTAGATCTACCCGATAATTCAGGAGGATTGGTAACACTACCTGCCACTCTCTTACCCCCTTCGTCATCTTGAATTCTCTGTGGCAGCGCATTTTATACGAACGTGTAAAATCAACGACTTTCGGACGGCCCTATTCCACCTTTCCACCCTCTGTGGAACTGAAAATAGGCTAAAATTCCTCAACGATTAATATGTAGTAGTTTACATTACATGGCCGGTAGGTGAGTTATTACAGTACGAGCTGGTTTACGGACGAGGCGACGTAGGAGCCGAGTCTGGAATATAAACGAGTGCTGTAATAACACCTAACGGACGTGTATCGTATGATATTTTACTTCATCCTGTCTTTATAATCCTTTTTAAAAAGAATAAACAAATAGGTCATATTACCTTTTAAGTGACAACTTGTCAAAGATCGAAAGTAACCAGTCATTGTTTCTAAAAACAAACCATTGTTGCTAGGGGCAACCCATTACAGTATCTGATACTGTAATGTTCCATTTACCGGCCGCAAATGAGTACAGGGTAAGTAAATTTACTGGACAGGATGAAATAAAATATTTTTCGGTTACGACCCATCTCTGATTTCCCCTAAACTTTATCCAAGTTCCTATTTTTCGCCATTCATAATTGTTCAATACAGGAAAGGATAAAAAAGTGGTTTTTAGTCATCTACGGGAGGTGATGGGTTGTTGGTACAATTTCTCTGTCGTGTCATAACACAACTTTTAGCTCGAAACCCCTTTCAATTTTACTATGTTCCCTATCACAATACGGTTTATCCAGATAAACTACCGAAAACAGGCGCGGGGTATGAGGAGAACTTTTATTGTGTGTCTTCTATCCTAGAAAATAACAGGAGTATCTTTGCGATCCTTTTACTAACTTCCTCTGTATCCATTGAACGGTATCTAATATTGCTTCTAAATTTCATTGATGTACCAAAGTCCCATCCTTGTCACTCTTCTTATAGAAAAATTACTATCTTATAGAAAACGTCACTATCATATAGCAAAAGTTAATATGGTGATTCCTAAGTTGATGCTTGTTTTTAGCTGTGTATAGAAGGCATTAAAATAAACAACATTTTGAAATACCTCCTTTCAAAAAACTTATTAAGGTAGTTACATTCATTTATTACACTATGGATCAAATACGGTTCTGCCTAACTTGCCCATTGAATAACATTCAGACAACTTTTGGGTGTAGGATGAACCTGCAAGGGAAAGCGTTCTGCGTATAATCTCGAAGCAGCAGCCGCACTTTAACGACACTCGCCGTAAATTAGTACCATATCTACTAATTCCTAGTTTTCAAATTTTGCCATTTTCACGTGTTACCAATTTAAATTAAATTGCTTCAGAAAAACACACCGCAGAGTATTACCAAATAACTCACCACCGACTCGTAAATTACATGATAAGACAAACAACATAGAATATAGCAGGCTACGTTTTGATGACCTGGCCCGCACTTAGATTTTTTACTTTTGTATCTCGCCTATTTTTAAGTTTAAAAAAAAAAGGTATTTAAAAATGTTTTTTATTTTAATGCCTTTTATGCACAGCTAAAAAAGAAGTATCAACTTAGAAATCACCCTGTATTATGGAAAGTGCATGCCAGGGACGTTATTTGGAAATGATAAATAGTTACAAGAGGTTGTTGATGAGTTTTTTTCAGACCAAAAGGAATACATTTTTTCTAATGAAATAAAGTTGTTGCAGTACTGATATCCATCCCACTATATGTATTGACTTTATTCCTAAAGTAACTAAATCTTTACATAATTAAAACGTAAAATTCTAATAAAAAGTTGCCTGCTATCTTTCCAATTAGGAAGAGCTCATTACAAGCCAAAAAGTTAACAACTAGACTTTAATTATAGAAACTTATGATTAAAGTCAACACGCGTAATAAAGATTTTTTCCTTAAAGTGTAGAAAATTAATTAAAAGAAAACTTTTTTTGTTTGTAAAACTTGGTTGCATAGGAATGAGTTTAGTAATTAACGAAGTAAGGTTTATATTATTTCTTTCATTCTAAAAGAATAAAAACAAATTGTCTGGTATATAACTGCGTATTTTCTTTGATATTACAGATATCAGAAAAATAAATAAATGAAAAACGTGAAGCTACAGTATGATTTCATCATGCATCCGTTGTTGTTGCTACAGGGTGCCATCATAGTGTATTTATCAAAAAAAAAGAGCTACAATTTAAAAAAAATGATCGAAATCGAGTTCATAAATTAATATTTTCCATTTTAATATTTTAACTATTATTCGCGGCAAACACTTTCTTCGTGCAACATGAAACCGGCGTCAAGATTATTAAACAGTTCTAATAAAGTTGTAATTATAAAATGTTATACGGGCTTCCCGATCTATCAATTGTCGACTCATCAAGTCAGCAGAAAGGTTTACGACCTAAGTTCATTATTTCCCTAAAGTGGGAAAAATTGCTGACTTGACGAAACTGCACATTATTGGTAGAAAAAATATCGGACACCACTAGTGCTTCGGTCCGTGACACGTTAAGATCGAAAATTTGTGAAATTTTGTTGGTCCTCAAGACACCAGCGATGAGCCTAAAATTTATGTAAGTTTAATTTTATTTTCTTTATCTGTTGGCAAAGGTTTAAATCAAGGTTTTTACTCATTTTGATTTCTTCAGGTAATTATTGTTTTGATCATTTTAATAAATTTGTTTGCGGAATTACTTTGTTTTTCTAGTAGTCGCCAAGGTCCCGTGCTACCTTTTCACCCTAAAATCTGGGCGTGACTATCAAAAATTACTACTTTTTAACAAATATTTTTTAAATGTGTAGGTATTTTTAACTTACATTTTAAAAAAATATAATTTCTAACATATATTCTGTTATAGGTAATATTATATAAAATAATTGTTTTGTTAACTTGGGCCTAACACTATACATACACAATTACAATAAAATGTATTTAAACTTAATACGCGTTTACCTCAAGATAAACTAAATACTAATTAGTAAATAGGCTCATTCAATGGCTCGTCTCTTTAAACACGCCAGGGTAGGAAAGACGGTTCTGAACTGAAGCTGTTGCATCGTGGAATTCAAAAAATGCGTCTATTATTACTTAAAAACATCGCATATTTAATATTTTGTAAGAAAAAGACACAAAGTCGTGACCTCAAATAATGACTTAGAATGGACAGTGCCTTTTTTGATTCACCTAAATTCACCTTAAATACTTTCTACTCTTTTTAAATGTAGATTTTACTTCTAAATGGTATTAAAACAAGGATTCTCTACTACTACTAATATGTCGATTTGACGCAATGAGTGGTTATTGAAATAAATATTACTACAATTTCATGTTGAATTAACTGAAGACAATGAATCTTTTTTGAAGTGAAATGATTATCAATTTAATTATTTTGATGCCTTTCTATATTCATTAAAATCACAAAGAAACTACATATTAATGCTACTTCACTTTTATGTTGACACAACTTCCAGGAAAATTAGTTCTTAAAAACAAATTTTTACTAAACACAAAAGTCTAAGTTTGAAGGTTGGAGACAATGATGTTTGTTGAATGATAGAAGATTTTTGGACTTGCATTGGCCTTATTTATTTTAAATCACAACGTTTCAACTGGTAAGTATCTCTTGTCGTCTTCAGGTCGTAGTCACCTGAAGACGAGTTGAAACATTATGATTTAAAACAAATAAAGGCATTGCAAGTTTAAAATTCTATCATTCCTAAAAGAGTTAATTGGCTATGACTATGAACACTTATTATTTTCACGTCCCGGATTTCTAATTGTGTACGGTTCCCGCTCTTGATACAACTACAAGAAGATAATGTGATACCGCCTAGGTGGGCATGACTTTCGTGACATCACCTAGTGAGTAAAACCGCCATATTGAGATATTCTCCGTTGTTAACGTTAGAGTTTTAATTATGTACCAGTCGTTTATTTCTGATAACTGATTTGTAAAATTACTGAAAAATGAGGTGTGCGGTATATGATTGTATAATATCCATAATAAACGAAAGAGTTTTACGCCTAATGTAAAATTTTAAGGAATTACAAGGTGTTGGGAAGCGTGTGTGTAAACGCAACTATAAATTTAAAATTAAAAATGCTGGTGCTTGCTCCAAACATTTCAGTGACGATGACCATGAATGAAATTTTAAAACACGAATTGTTGAAAAATACACCTGACAAATATCGGCCTTGTTTATTTTTTTTACTCTGCATATTCATTCTTTGAAATCAGCTGTTCGATATTATGTTCGAAGGGCAAAAATGTTATTAAAAGATGTTGATATATTTTTGTAGCAGAGAATTAAAATGATGCGACCCTTTCTAGAAAAAGAAAAATGAAAAATAAACAATAACCTAAATTTTGTATTTAAACATTTTATGTAAAATAAAATCAGAACAATTTTTTTTTTTGAACGAATACTAGACACGGGTAATAGTATATTACGTACCGAGGTGGAAAGTGTTTCATTACTGTCGAGAGATTAGATAGTTTACCGAGACGCGAAGCGTCGAGGTAAACTATATCTCAGAGACAGTAATGAAACTTTTCACCGAGGTTTGTATACTATTTTATTTACAACCACATCCAACATCCACTTCTTATTATTTTGAGTTCAAATAATTATTAAAAGGTAAATGTCATTTTGACTTTTCCATTGCAAAAGTAGACAGACATTTAGAATTTCAAATAACCGCAGGTGATAAAATAACGTAGGTAATAATACACATCAAGATGGCAAATATCATTTTTGGAATATGGTTTCCATGTCACTAAACAATATATTATTTTTTTAAAACGTTAGTGTCAAAGTTTTTACAAAACACCAAAAAAATGCTCTCAGATGAGGAATTTGATTTGGCTGCTACTCCCCCAGAAATTCGAGAAGCAGCAAAAATAGTAGAAGAAGATCTTCTGCCAACTAAAAGCCGCCCGAGATATGACAAGGCATATAACTGTTTTAAAGAATGGTGTATTGGAAACAAAGTTCAAAATCCTGGTTCTGAATCGGCGCTACTAGCTTATTTTAGTGAAAATGCCAAGACAAAGAAAATATCAACGCTTTGGTCAATATATTCAATGTTGAGGACCACTCTATCAATTAGGGAAAAAGTAGACATATCTAAACACGCAAAGCTATTAGCATTTTTAAAAAAGCAAAACAAAGGATACAAGCCGAAAAAATCGACCACACTGTCTATGGATAATATTGAAACATTTTTGGAACAAGCACCTATGGAATTTCTTGTTCAAAAGGTATTTTAGGCTAAAAGGTTGACTATTTCTATATTAACTTATTATTTTATACATTTGTAGGTCGCATTGGTTATTGGTGTCTCAGGCGCCTGCCGATCAGATGAATTATACAAAATGAAAACAACAGACGTTCACTTTTTAGAAGAAAAGGTCGCGATTGAAATACAAAATAGCAAAACGTACCAGCCACGATCATTTATGATAACTGATAATAAATGGATTGCACCACTTAAGGAGTACATAACTTTACGGAAAAATATACAGGATGGAAAGCTTTTTATGCAAATAAGATATGGAAAAATTAGTAAACAATGTATTGGGCACAACACTTTAAGTCAGTTTCCAAAAAAAATTGCAGCTTTTCTGAAGCTGAATACTGAAGGTTTTACTGGTCACTGTTTCAGAAGAACAGCGGCTACTTTGCTCGCAAATAACGGTGGCGATCTTATGCAAATAAAGCGGTTAGGAGGCTGGAAATCTAGCACAGTAGCTGAGGGATACATAGACAGTTCGGTTTCTACTCAGGTTAATACGGCAAAATTGATTTCAAAGCCAAGTTCAAGTTTTACTAACACTACTTTAACTTCAAATAATCATGAAATAAACCTTTCAAAAGAAGAATTTCAGCAAGGTTTAAACATATCTGTGACTGCCTACAATAATGCCAATGTAATATTTAATGTAAATAAGTAAAACATAAACCATGTTAATTTTTTGTTTTTTATAAATGTCATTTAGGTATAATTCATTTAAAGAAATAAAAAATAAAATTATTGTTGTTGAATTTGTGTAATGAGTTGTGTGTTGGTGTGTTTGTATATTATTTTGAGATATCGATTTTTATTAAAATTAAAAAAAAAAAAAAATTTACTATTTTGAGATATCGATTTTTAATAAAATTACAAAAAATAACAATTTTACTTTCCACCCGGGTGGAAAGTGAGCACTTTCCACCCGGGTGGAAAGTAAAAGTCAAGAAACGTCAACTTTCCACCTTTCAAAGATAGGTGAAATGTCATTATTACATACATGGTTGTAAATAAAAATATTTTAAGCTCTTTTCTATACAAAAAAATATTGGACAGTTTGTCGTTTTCCAATTTCCATATTCGCAGTGTATACCTACTTAAGTTGTCTGTTTTAAGTATATCAACTTTTAGAGTGAATGGTTAAATATTCATTTCTATTGTCTATTTTTATACTTATTTTAAATAAAGATATTTATTATTATTATTGTTATTTTTATTATTATTAACTTTTTCAAACAATGCCATCACTTATTATTAATCCTACTTGTGCATATCATCTTTAAAGTACTCGGAGTCAAAATATTTATATTTTCAAATAATTTAAAAATAAAATATTTTTGCTTGTTGTGGTTTCCATGTAAAATTTTAGTCTAAATGAATTCCTACGTACTTTAAAGAAATTTTCCTGTTGGCACAATCACATCTAAAAGTTTGAGTTAAGTAACGTAAGTAAAAAGAAGTTTTAATTTTTTATTACAATTATCAATTTATCTATATAAAATGTATGTTTCAAGATTTAAGTCACAGTAGAAATTCTAAGGCTAATATGATTTGAAATAAATTTATAAAAAATTTCATATAAAATTGCCTTTTAATAACGTAAACTACGCTTTGGCGTATAATTCGACGCGTTCAATTCAAAAATTCCTCACTAGGTGACATCACGATCCACTGCGCACTCTGTTGATATCATACCTTGTGTAGTTGTATGATGGTTTCCGCCGTTCCATACTCAATATCTACGAGCTGCCACTGGGTTTAACAAGACTATGGGAACACTACTATTTTGATGGACTAGATTTAAACATCTCAAGAGAACACTAAGGTTAAGCTTTCATTTATATAATCTGTCTTAATCCATCAATAGTAACCACTTGAATTTGAACGACTAAAGACTGTAAGTTAATATGGTAATAGCATTAAAGTATATAATTTCAAATTCGGTTTTTAAAATGAAGATAACCGTTGTTTACTTTGTGGTTTATATTACTGACCAAATGTTGGACCGACGATAAAAAAACATATTTATGTAAACAAATTATAAAATATACAGAACAAATAACATTGGGAAAAAATACCTTCGCCAGGCACTTTCTTCGCCTGTTCTTTTTCCTACTATTATATGCATATTTTCCGTTTTCTTTATTATCTACTGAATCATATTTTCGCGTATCAAAATGGTAGGCGACTGGAACGTGTAGCTTAGATGATTTGAAATAACGGTTTAATTTGTTGTGCGCTATTTATGTACTGAAACACCAAAGATTCTTAATAGTTTTATTAAAGCTAAGCAAAGCAAAACAATTTACGATTACATTATAATAACATAAGAAATAAAAATAAAGTTGTCAAATCAGTAAATTTAGAGAGTTTTCTCTAAATAAGAGTTGCTCACTTAAAACTCACATAAGATGCTATATTTCAAGTAATTTCAAGAGAAACAATTTCCGCTTTACAGTCAACTCGGGTCAAAAGTGAAATAAACAATTTAACATTTAAATAAACATTACAAAGGCCATTTACTCATTGGCTGGAAACTGTTTTGGTTTGACATAATAGTTTACATCATTTAGAGAGACTTGAGTAACCAAATGGGCAGTGGTTACCCTTACACTGAAATATGTTAAACAAATGAGTAAGCGTTTCTTTGAGTTTTTATAATATTTTGTAACCCCTACCAAAAGAGAGAATGATTTCCTTTTTGCTGTATCAGGAATTATTAACATTAGGAGGAAAGCTTCTCAAATGTACTATTCATAATGGAAACCTTTCTTCAATCAATTACAAACAGATATTTTTATAAACATTTGTCTACTGACTTCTCCTACGAAACTAGAAATGTTTTTGTCCTTGTTCTATGCACTATCTTTCCAATATATCTATTTATCACCCATTAAGATTCCTAACCTCACAGCAAAGTATTAGATGAGTAATCCATCCTTAACGGTACCAATCCATATCCGGCAATATTCATTAGTGTTGGAGTATGAAACTTACCAATTACAATGTAAGTATACTAAGGCTTCATCTTCTTTATTGATCTTTTATTGAATACATTTTTCTACATTTTCTAGCAATGATTCTTTGGGTTATTATAACAAACCCTCGCATATAAACATTGTTTATACTACCTCCGGTAAAGCATCATTCTTGACTCGTCTCGAGCGCCTCCAAGTAGTAGTAGCTTAAGAACCTCAGAAATTGTCAGTGGCAAGGACGTCTTCTTTACCATTGCATTCTATCTTCGCTTTGAAGTAAAAGAATAATAAATTTGAACTCCCTTACGCGCTTGTTTTTATCTTTCGCTTGTCGCAGTACCTATATGAATAGCTAATTGTAATCATTAAAAGGTAGTATTTTATTTACGCTAGGTACTTTACAATGATGTTTGATCGAGTGGTAAGGTGCTAGAGTTTGGATCATAGATACACCAGTATTTTGTAGACTTTTCAACTTATCCTACAAAAAAGGAATATTTCCATCCTGCTGGAAGTCGGCGCGTGTCCAGCCCATTCCAAAGAAAGGTAAGAAGACCCTGCCAAGCAACTACCGACCCGTCGCATTGCTTTCAGTAATTTTAAAAGTAATGGAGAAAGCTATTAACCAACAACTCCTAAAGTATCTGGAAGGGCTTAACATTATCAGCGACCATCAATACGGTTTTCGTAAGTCCAGATCAACAGGTGACCTTCTGGCATATGTCACCCATCTTTGGAGCAACACCATCGAACATCATGGAGAATCCCGGGCTGTTGCACTGGACATATCTAGGGCTTTTGATCGTGTTTGGCACGATGGGCTTCTAAGTAAATTGCGATCCTACGGTATGCCTAATGGATTCTGTTTATGGTTAACCAGCTTCCTTAAGAACCGTTCCCTGCAAGTGGCGATTGACGGGTTTCTTTCAGACACCTTCACCATCAATGCCGGTGTTCCTCAAGGGTCCATATTGTCGCCTACCCTCTTTTTACTGTATATTAACGACCTTCTAGTGAAAACCCAAAATCCAATTTATAGCTTTGCTGATGACAGCACACTTGTCTCATCTTTTACCTTGACTCCCCAAACATCCGCTGCCGACGCACATCTTCGCAGGCAGCATGAAGTATTGCGCCTCAACAAAGACCTGGACGAAATTTTGGCTTGGGGTGACAGTAACCAAGTCGAATTTAATGCTAAGAAAACCCAGGCAGCAGTCTTCTCCAAAAAGGTTAACATTGCAGTACCGGATATAGTCATGGCAGGACACGCAATTCCCCTGGCACCGTCTATTAATTTGCTGGGGGTCAATCTGGGAGGTAATATGTCTTGGCATGATCACGTTGCCGCAATTGCCAAGGCAGCTGCACAGAAACTGGGTGTACTTTTCCGCACCAAAAGGTTGTACACACCTCATCAACTTTTGACACTCTACAAAGCCCAGATTCGACCATCATTAGAATATTGCTCTCATGTCTGGAGCTCTGCACCCAAGCACACCCTTCGGCTACTGGATTCCATTCAAAGGAGAGCCATTCGTCTGATCGGCGACCCCGAGCTGACCAAGACCCTCGATAGCCTGGAGCATCGAAGACAGGTTGGTGATTTGGCTCTCTTTTACAGATGTTTTCATGGCAGGTGTTCGACTGACATTGCCCACTTGATTCCACCTAGAGCAATTCAAAACAGAAATACACGGCAAACCACTGCCGCTCATCCATATGTTGTTCAGCTTAGTACTCCTCGAACTTCATTGTTCAAGAATTCTTTCATCTGGAGAACGTCATCTTTGTGGAATGATCTTCCTGAGGTCGTGTTTCCCAATGAATACAATCTTCAACGTTTCAAGACCAACGTTAATCGCTTTTTTCGCACTCGCACCGCTCCCAGAGCGCCTTAAAGGATTTTTCCTACAGTGCAGGTGTTTTATCATAAAAAAAAAAAAAAAAAAAAAAAAAAATAGCGTCGTTGGTTGAAACCTTGACTTTCTACACACATTTTTTTAAACAATTTGTTAAAATAGAACAGTTAGCACTAAAAAGTAAAATAAGGAATGCTTGTTTCTTGATAAAAGTTTTCACAAATATTTTTTTAATAATTTACCCGTTTTACAATAAGGTTAGAAATGTACATCATGCATATCCCATTTTAGTGCATGTAATAATAACTTTTAGCACTCGTTCTTTCGTAGGTTTAATTGTAAAATGTACATACCAAACAACTCCATATTACCCAAGAAAAGATTTATCATTATTTTTTGATCCACCCTGCTTTGTGGCTAAAAATATGTTGAACTTCATAAAAGACAAACTTAATAACTTCTCTTAAAATGTGTTTCAACTTATAGTAATTATAGTATAGTTAAAGCAAACATTCTAATAATCTAATTTTTTATAGTACTATATCAAACGGAAAATTTATCGAGTTGGGTGAATTATTGCCTAATCCAACTACAACATTTTTTCATTCCCGGTCAAGTAATTTGTAAGTTTTCAAACCAACAGACAGACAAACCCTAGTACGGAAAACATGCTTTTTCAAGTTTTGAAGATCCTAAAACGTCAATACCCAATAAACATTTTTGGTTGTATAATATTTACCGTAAATATAGCCGCTATATCATCTACTCTAAATAACCAATATATTTAGTAACAAAAACATTTCCGGTAATCTTATAAACCCCTTAAAGGGCTTAAATAGGGCGTTTATAAGGATGCGAAAACCATTTTTTAGGAACTCTATATAAATTTAAGTTATGTAACCAGAAGTAACAGAAAGGTTGTGGTAACCATTATATAACATCTTAAATAACCGCGTCTATCTGTCACTTGTCAGTAAAGAAGTTTGTTTCTCTCTCTTAGATACATTTTATTTATTATCATGGTCTTTTTCTGTTTCCACAAGTAAATTAGTCGTAAATAAAAAAATAAAAATGGAGAGCACAAGTTATCTGTATGAATCAAAATTGAGGTGGAAACAGTTTTTTTACTGCAAAAATAGACCGAGTACTTCTAACAAATGCAGGGACCATTCAAATAATTAATTTCAGGTAAAGTTTTCAGAGAAAAAAATTTAAAGATTTTTATTTTAGGACGACTTATAACAAATACTATTGGTAGAAGACCCTATTTGACAAGTATAAGCAAGCTCGTATATTGCATTGATTATTGGTAAATTTTGTATTTTTGCAAAGATTGTTCCCAATATGATAAATTTAGAGTAGGGGAATAATACACACAGTCTGCTCCACTAGTTTATTATAATTAGAAAATCCTAATGTCGTACATGTTTCGAAGGTAAAGACCTTCATCATCAGCGAATAAAATTCATTTTACAAGAAGAGAGACCCTCAAGATTTCAAGATAAACTGCTTGAAGAATAGAAAAAAGAAAAGAAAAAATTTAAGAATTAAATTTTACATAATTTGACTAATGTTTAAATAGGAAAATGTTTTAATGAATTTTAAAAAAATTAAAATTAAAAAGTAGAAAAGAACATTTTAGAAATCAAAGTTGAAATTTTCAAAACGTGCACACTGAATAAATTCAGAGCACACTCATGTAATGTTGAGGGTCTCACTTCTTGTAAAACCTTGAATGAGTTTTATTCGCTGATGATGAAGGTCTTTACCTTCGAAACATGTACGACATTAGGATTTACTAATTATTGAGATCCTTATAATAAACTAGTGGAGCAGACTGTGTATTATTCCCCTACTCATAATATCACGCCACTGAGAGATGGACTATTTCCACAAAATTGATAAATTTAGGTATAAACAATCATGGCGGAATCAATGTAGTAACGTCAGAAAGCCTAATATCACCCATGGTGTCCTCATAACGTATATAACTTTTAGATAATGCAACCTTCGTTACATAAACTAATCGTCGTTTGGGGGTTTGTTCGGCTTTGTCAATAACTAAAGGTTCCGTCGAGATAAAGTCGAGACACAGAACTTAAAATACTAATATTTGTTTTGCATAAAAATACCACAATATTATCAGTATTACTATTAATAAAAAGAAAATTTTCATCTTTACTTGTAAGAATCGTCATTTCTGAGAGAATTCTATGTACTTTACTAACATCTTTTGGCAAAGTGGGAAATATTCGTCGTCGGGCGTTGTACATTGTGTGCCGTATATACTCCACATCAGTAGTGGTTAGATTGGGCGGTAAATTTTTTTGAAGTTCCTGTCTTATTATTTTTGAAGGCCTTTCAGTCAAATCATCTATAGCTTTTCTTTTGCACGAATTGCTCACAATCTGCCGATTCAAACGCGCTTCACTTGCGACATGGGAGTGTTCCCCATTGTGCTTGGTCACAACGATATTACTATATATACCGATGGTATGCGCTGTACACTTGCACTGACGATTAATACACTTCCAAAATTTTTCACCAGTGGACTTTATGTCCTCCTTAAAATTATTAAAAACCAACATTGGTTTGCCGCGAATACTTGAAATAACTTTTGTTTCCATCTTTTTGAAATCCGGATAACAATTGAAATTAGTGCACCTAAGATGGTACTTATAAATATTTACGTAGGAAATTCTTCGAGCAAATTTCAGGGAATTAATACAAATAATCCTAAAAATAATCATAATTTATTTTAATAATTTTTAATGAGCTTTTAATAGTTTTTTTTGGTGACGACTTTGCATGTACCATTTTTACCTGCTTGCTGCCTCAGTGACGAAAATGCATGTGTAATAAAAGTCATTAAAATTACGGGTATACATTTTACCTGCTTGGTGACGACTTTGCATGCGTCCGGTTTTTAATGTAACAGAGTTTATTATTTGAGTACAGTTTTTACCCAATCTGAAATACTAGAATTGCAAAAAACTGGTAAGTTAAGTGTTTGTACTATTATGAGAGACGACCATTTTATAAACAAGAAGTTTATATTAAGGTTTATAGGGGTAATTTTTGTTACTATTATTTTAGAAGTAATATAGAACATAATATCACCAAAAGTTTTATAATACATCATAGCCAACACCACCATCATCCAGTTTTTATAGAGGTGATTAGATTACCATCACTTCTTCATAATTATGGGTATTCTAGTTGGATAAATGAGGTTGCAGTAAACCTTATATCAATTAATTATAAACATATTTGTAACCACTACTACAAGTTTTATAAAATAGTGAAGAAAACAGTTATATTACCTTATTATATACTTGTAACTTATTATAATCTTATAAACTCTTTAAGACCTTTTTGTCTACATTTATTACCTTTATAGAACCATTATATAAATTGATGTTACCATAAGTTGCGAAAAATGTTGATATCTAATATCATAAAAATATTGAAATAAAAATCGAGTAAATGAAAAGAAAAACAAAGCTCCCGTAAAAAATCTTGACACCCCAATGTTATATTTGTAAAAAGACTAAAAAGTGATAATTATTTGTCATTTTTGCCCAGCCAAGGAAGGTGAAAGAAACCCCTCCCCCTTTGAGATGTTATGCGTATAAATATTTAATGATTTTACATTTAGTCTATATGATGTAGCTCACTAAGCTACTTAAATATTTTTACCTTGTTATGAAAAATTCTCAATCTTGCTATTGTATCAAGATGCAGTGGGTCGATTTTTATTTGATTTCTTTTTACCTTGTTGTTAAAAAATACCCAATCTTGGTTTTGTATCTGGATTCTCAATGCTTATTTGATTTGCTGCCTTGAGCATTATTTTATTTGTGAAAACAAGATTTACGTAGGTGTGGAAAAACAAGCTAATACAATTTGAAATAAGTAGACATATCTTTATATTTTTCTATCTGTGGGTGGTGGCTAGCGTAACTTAAGTTTCATTTAACCTGTCTCCTATTTTATTTTTATATTTTCGTTAAAGTTTAACGTTCACTACTCAGTGGCGGCTCGTCAGGTGAAGTAGGTGAAGGAGTTCTTCACCAAAAAAATAAAATAAAACTAGGAAGAAAGCTTTTCGACAATATTAAATATTAATGCACCAATACAGCAGTATTTTAGCCCCTAAAAAATAATTATATTCGAATTAGTAATATCAATTTAATCCGAGTGTAGCTATGCATAAAAGGGCCACGGTTAACTCCGATGGACAATAATTATAAACACTCGTGCATTTTATCGCGCCTCAACCGGCCATGTCCGTTAGCTCAAAGCAAGTGAAAACCCAACGCCCGTCGATATTCACCGTCGCTATGGTTACGTGACGTCAGTCACGCAAACAGCATGTAACAATTTGCATTATGATGAAGGGCAATTTAAAAATAGATCAGTCGTATGCATCATTATTTTAGCATTGGTTCGCCTAACCTTAAGGTATTTATTTTGAGGCTTCGCGAAACTTATGGTTATAGATATCGTTTTTACGTGATTTACTGTGTGATTAAAAAGTTTTGCTTTTATTTTTCCGTTAATTCAGTAGTGTATACGTACCTACTTAGTTGTGTGTTTTAAAAATGAACCCAATTATTGACATAGTTTGTAATTTGTTGAAATCTCCTTTCAGTCGTTGGACAGATAAAGATAAAAGAGACGTTTTGTTACACGGATTTTTAGTCAATGTTTGTTTAAGTACTAGACTATACCATACCTAGCTCTTCAGCATTTTTTAAGACCACGAGTCGCCACTGTCACTACTACAGCATAAAAAGGAAAATTAATAATTATAATGTCGTGTTGGACATACAGTTATTTTCTCTCGCTTTAATGTGCGGTCTTTATCTTCATAATTTAATGCGTTTCTTGAATTCCTGGCAGCTGTTTGCAATTAGTTTATTAGAAACTTATATGTTACATGAATACATATCCAATATTGTTCTAAATAGTCCTTATTTTAACTTAATTATAAAATACAGAGAAGGTAGAGAGGGAGGTGTTTCATACTTGCGAAATATCTTGAGGTATAAAATAATTGAAATATCTTCCTACACCAGTGCCTTCGAACAATTATTATAGATTAGCGTTAAAATTATATGCAAAAATGTTCAGTATTTGAATAAGCTTAGATAAATATGACCTTATCCAGGGCGCTAGAGAGCCCACCCGTATTTTATAACAACACCGCCCTTATTGAAATCATTGTCAGTTCTTACCTCTAACATTAACTTTAAAAACCATGAACTCTTGTCAAGTATAAAAAACATAAATAATACTAATAAATAATTAAGTAAAGAGTTTAGCGTCCGTATAAGTAAATAGAAAAAAGTTTTTTAGCGGCAGGCGGACAAAGTGGTGCATCTATCTTTTGCATTAAAGTACACAGGGGCGCCAAAGGTAATGGGTTCCCTGGGGCACAGGTAGGCAATGACAGGCTGTTTCGTTCTTGTTAGAACTCATCAGAAAGCAATAACCTGTAAGCAACTCCAAGTACAGCGAGACTGTTCTTTCAAGGCATTTTTAAGAAATTAATACCGCGATGAAAACCCAGTAACGCCATCATAAGGAATCAACTCAATGCAAAAGATATAGCCATCTAACGTGAAAACATAGAACTAATAAACCAAAGTACGGTGGCAACAAACACCGTATAGGAAACTTTACGCTTCACTAAAATTTTTACTACGGGTTTGTAGATTCAAATATATTAATTAAGTACTCAAATTTTTACCTAAATTGTATTAGGAACTCAAATTTTTACCTAAATTTTTTTGACTTAGTTATTTTTCTGCTTAAATAATAATTTGATTATTTCAGTTGCTTGTACAGGTGGTTACATAATGAAGCTACCAAGCGTTGAAGGGCTAATAAAATTATTTTGAAATTTAATTAATTTCATATTTGCTTAACCAAGTTTTCAAGTTAAAATAAGATGAAAAAAAAGTAATCCGAAATTAAAAAATAACAGTTGAATAAAATACCATTATGGATATTTCTCGCAACAAACAATTGTTTTGTTATACTTGAAGTTGTGAAAAATGTTATTATTTACTATATTAAAGGTATCGGCAATGAGTTTTGGTCTATAATTTATTTTAAGTACTATTCTTAATATTGTATTGATCAACTGTTCAGAGAGTTTACTCGTGACTCGGTTTATAACAATATAGGACGGAACATTATTTTTCCAACGGCATCTCGGGCGCCACAACTTGGATTAATGTGGTAAGGGACCCACGTGCACTGGGAGTTTGTTAAGAATCCTAAACCAGGCATTCTACTACGCAATGTGCAACTACCTGTTGCTTCTTTTGAGCGTGCTAAAAATGCAGTTTTTGTATTAATTCTACTTTATTACGTTCTAATATCCTGGAAAACGTGAATCCCAAGAACATTTGCTATTAGTAGGATATTACCATGTGTATCTGTTTCTAATATAAAAAGTTTTCTGTTCTTTGTGGACAAACTACGTCAATGTTGACTTTGTAGCCTTATTTGTATAGTTCCTATTGTATAAGGAATTATTAAGTGATTGAAACATTTTCCCCGCATATTTATAATAGCACAACAAAGGGCGTAAGTCAATAAAGAATAAAGTTATTTGTGTAAAGTCAGCAAAAAATAAAGTTACTAAAAAAAGGACCATTGCAGGGGAAGGATGCTCCTGCAATCGGCGGAAAAATTAAACAGTACCTTTGACCACTCATATGGGGGGATACTTACCACCTCGTAAATTCTTCATGGGTGCGGCACCAGTCCCTAGACTGGTATTAAAACTGTCGTTTCATAGAAAACTTAACTATGTATTTTTCACTCTAAAAAGTTTTATTCGATTAATCAAGGAAAGGCGGAAGTCGTTTCATCTGATTATTAATCTTTATCAAATGATGGCTGAAAGATGCTCGAGTTCTTCTGTTACCTTCCTTAGAGTATAATTTATCATCTTAATTGGTTGGTTGGGAAAGATTAATTTGTAATAAATTATGAATTTGTTTTCAAAAAAAGCGACAGTTACTTACTATAAATAAACGAAGAGCACTAACAATGAAACAAAATTTTATACAGAGTATTAAAAAAAATCGGGAATATTACAAATATTTTAAAAAGTGCTGAATATAATTTTTAGCATATCCATATAAACTACTGGCACTGGAAACGCATAAGGAAAATGTTCAGTCTATACTTTACAGGAAATGGTAAAGATATTTAAACGTGGTTTAAAGCATAATGGGGCTTATTATTTGAGCTTATGATAAATTATTTAGTTTTGTTTTATATAAATTGTTTATTACAATTAAACTAGGGATTCTTGTAAACTTAGAAATAAATAAAATGTATTTTTGGGAAGAAATAGCGTAGCCTTCGTATTGTGTTAAAGTTGCATTATTTTAGTTACCACTATTATTAGAAGATTTAAAATTCATACTAAACAAAACTAATCCATTGTATGCAGAATAAAACATTGATTACTTGTTATGTTTCACAGTTTTTCGTTCAGTTTCCTGACACTTGTTTCGATCTTTTCAGATGTTTATCAAAGGAATGAGTATAAAAAGCTAATCGATTTAACCTTAGATTTTAATAAATAATAAATCCCACAAAGTCCCGGTCTCAAAAATTCTTTTATATATGAGTATAACGGTTACATGTTTCGCTCGCAAATGAGCATCATCAGACCTACAAACGTTGTTGTGTTTGCAAAATGTGCATATAAAAAAACATAAAAGTATCTTACCTAATTACACAAAGAAACATTTAAAAATTAAAAATATATAAACACCTCACCCAACTGTAAATAAAACATAAATAAATTATACTGAGTGGGGAGTAACAACCTTCCATAGATTGGTCTCCTGACATTCGTGAAGTATGTTTACATTTTCAGGTGCCGAGAATTGATGTTTTGATTCTAACAGATGGTTTGCAAACGCTGATTTAGTGTTAGTTATATCAGTATTCCGGTATTTATCAACAAAACTGTTGTTATATTGTAGTCTTGTCAGACCTCACCTAGAGTATGCCTCCTCTGTCTGGAATCCCTTGTATGCTTGCCATATCCATAAACTCGAGCAAGTTCAGCGTAGATTTTTGAGATATATCTCATTTAAGGCAAATATCAACCCAATCGATTACACTTTTGACTTCAATATGCTTCAGGAAACATTCTCTTTAGAAACTTTAAAAAAGAGAAGAGATGATAGGGATCCTAAACTTCTATACAAGATCATTAATGCGCATGTTGATTGTCCTACTCTCTTGAGCTCAATTGGGTTAGCTGTTCCTGCAAGAAATACGAGATTCTACAGAACTTTTCATCAACCCCTTTGTCGTACCAACTTTGCGTTAAATTCTTTTGTTCCCCGTGTTACCAAACTTGCTAATCGACATCCTGAACAACTAGATTTTTTTGGCGCATACCGAGGTTTTATTTGTCAGCTGTGATTAAACTTTATAGTGTGTGATAAGTTATGTACCTGAAATTTGATTGTTTTTTTTTTGTTTTGTGACTTATGTATTTTTCTTTTATATTTATGAATGGGGAATTTTTTGTTTGTACTGTACTGTTGTACTGATTTTAATTTTAATTACTAACTTTTATTTTATTTACTGAGGTTTACCATTTGTTTTTGTAATTTTATGGGCAAGGCCCGTTAATAAATAAATAAATAAATAAAACTAAGATGTTCCTGGATTCTGGTCGATAATTTTTGTCCTGATTGTCCTACATAAATCAGGTCTCTTGGAGAAAATGGACAGCTTTTTCGACTTAGATTTTAAGCCAAGGATGTTAAAAATTTATCTTGTGGTGTCTTCTTGTTGTTTTAAAATTATTTAATTTTATATTGCACGAAATGCCATTCTAACCGAATAAGGATGTCTCTGTGTAAAGGACGACTAGCACTGAAGATGGCGAAAGCCGAAAGCGCTCTGCTACAAAATTAATTAATCGAAGCATCTACACGTAATAATACAAAGTCTTTTTCTTTCATTCCTTCAACGTGTACACAGCCAGAGCTAATTTTCTCGAATGATAAAATGGCATTGCCAGTTGCCGGTACAGATTTAATTTTGAATATTATCGATTATAGCAACGACACGATTGATTTTAAATGTGTGTTATTTCCACACAAATAGTCGTTTCTCTCTGCTTGTTTTATATCCAATACTATCTATTTAACTTTTTTTCGTATATTGAATGGTCAAATGAAAAGAAATTGATATGTTATTGTAATAATTTTTTGTCTCTCTTTATATTGGTCAAGTTAACGTATCGATCGGTACGTGTGGATTGATAAATTTGTTCTTAGTAACTTAAGCCTAGTAGAAATGATAGAATGGATGTCCAACGACTGTATTGAATAATTTTCATGTGCATAAAGAATATAATAGTATTTTACGTTACAAGGCCGGTAGTTGACTTATTACAGTACGAGTTGGTTTACGGACTAGGCGACGTAGGAGCCGAGTCTTGAATATAAACGAGTGCTGTAATAACACCTAACGAACGTGTATCGTATGATGTTTTATTTCATTTTGTCATTATAATCCTTTTTAAAAAGATTTAATAGAAATGTTTATTACAAATTTTTAAATATTATTGGTAATATTAACTCACATGACCTTAAATTGTAACTGTCTCTTGTTTGTCACTTTCAAATAGATAAAATTATAATATTTGAGTAAAGAATATAAATATACTTAAAATAAAATAAATATTACTAACTTTAGTTAAGCAAAATATTTAAAAAATTATAAAAGAGAGTCTATTCTATAGTTGCGTAATATTTTTCATTTACTAAAGTTGGTAGAAAATTTTTTTTTATAAGTTAAAGCATCTAAACAAAGTTACTTGGTATCGATAAATATATATTGAAAACAAAATAAAAATTACTAACTTTAGTTAAGCAAAATATTTAAAAAATTGTAAAAGGGAGTCTATTCTGTAGTTGCGTAATATTTTTCATTTACTAAAGTTGGTACAATATGTGTACGTGAACATTCTGTTTTCTATAATTTTAAGTGACAACTTGTCAAAAATCCAAAGTAAAAAATCATTATTTCTAAAAACAAAAGATGATTGCTAGGCAATACATTATAGTACCTGTGACTGTAATGTTCCACTTACCCGCCGCAAATGAGTACATGGTAAGTTGATTTACTGGACAAAATGAAATAAAAGTAGGCTAACCTTTTCTTGTAAATTTGACAAAAATATTTATGATTAAACTTTGTGGTTTTGCGGTTGCATTATTCTCTTTTGTATACTTATTTTTGTTTATTATGCTTTTTCTTTAAATAATTTTTTTATGCGTCCCCCCCGGAAGCAAATCCCATGAGCCGTCACTGCTTTTAAGTGAACGCGATGGTTTATTTTAAAGTTCTCAATATTGTAAAATTAATCAAAACTATACTATAACACTCTCAAAGGCTTGTCTATTTATAATTGCTACTATTTATAGTTTAGACATTACCTATAAAACAAACTGTGTTTAATGGAAGTTGGAAAGCTAGGTAGAATAATTAGGAACTTTCTCAAACAAACCCAAACTAATATTAAAGTTCTGTATACGAGGGTGGTTCAAATATAAACCGGAATTTTTAAATAAACGGGCGACAAATTTAGTGTCGTGGTGGCAAACTTGCCACATGCGCGGCACCCCAGAACAAGTATTATCGATGAGAACGTCAGCGCTGTAGAAAAATTCATTTTGGAAGATCGACGCAGTACTGTACGTGATATGGCTGAAAAATTGGCCATCAGCGTAGGTAGTATTGAACAAATAATTCATGAACGGCTCGGTTACCGCTAAATTTCAGCCAGATGGTTGCCAAGACTTCTGAATTTTGCGATATTGCTGCAAGACAACGCCAGACCGCATGCAGCTCGGCTTACGATTGAAACATTGAATGAATTGGGTTGGGAAACACTGGAACACCCTCCTTATAGTCCCGATTTGTCGCCATGCGACTATTATTTATTTGAATCATTGAAAACTTTTTATGAAGAATAACTTTTTTTCGTAAAGTTAATAATAAAAAAGTTTCCCATTAGTTGCCAACTTAAGTAGACACACTGTATAGTGCCATTTTGGCCTATTTCAAAAAACTAAAATACTTAAACTAGAGCTTTCTACCCACATCCCTTAATTTACAAATATATTTATTACTTAATAACAATAAGTTACTAAAGGCAAAAATAGAATGGAAAGATTCAGTATTTTTAAAAAATTATTTGCAGTAAATTCTTGTTAGAGTGATTGTCCTCTGGTCATTGACTGCTTGTTTTTATAATAGAATAAAGAGACGAAAATGCTATCCTTTGAAAAACAAGAAAGGGGCTCTATAGGGACGAGAGAAAAAGAAAGAGAGAAACACGAGCTAAAGCAATAAGCATGAGCGCTAGGAAAACCTAGTGCGTTTCAAATATACCCGTTTGGCGCTAGGGAACGAAAGCAGAATAATTTGAATTTTTGAATTGGAGAAATTCAGTGGGAAGGAAATGAAAGCCAGTGGTGTAGCTATTTCTGAATGTTCCGTGAATGGACAATATTATGATAAAGGCTGTTTCCTTTAAAATTTGATTTTTATAAATATTCAATAGATGTAGCCGTTACTTGATGAAGATCCATTATAGAAACTAGGTTAAAAAGAATACAAAAATGTATAAATCTTCACTTATTTTTTATTGTACTATGACAATTGTTTCGACACACAGTGTCTTCGTCAGATAGTAAAAATCTAATGCAAATAATATTCTCTTAAAATATAATGATAACCTACTCCAAAATAATGTACCTATTTTACAACTTAATAATAAAGATATTATAGTAATAAAGTACCGAACCCTAATTATGAAAACACACCTTTTCTTAACTATTCTGAAAAATATTTTTAAAAACTATTGTTATAATAATGTCAGGGAATACCGAATGGTTATAGATTTAATAATGGGGAATTATTCAAATCGAGCTGATCGTTTAATAAAATATTTAAATTTTTGTATTTGTTAATTTCCATACTTTCTAAAAAATTAAGTTTAATTGATTTGTTTTCTACATGTAGAATTTCAAATTTGTCATCAAAATTATGTTGTTCGTTATTAAGATGTAAGGAATAGGTAATGAGAATTAGTGAGTTTTTTATTATAGCTTGCTTTGTGTTCTTTAATTCTTGTTTCAAAACTTCTACCTGTTTGTCCGATGTAAACTTTTGGGCAACTACCACATTTTAGTTTATACACTCCACATTTTTGTTCTTTTTTGGTTCTGCTTTTGTTATTTTTAATTAGTTTGCCTAACTTATTATTGGTTTTATATGAGATTTTAAAATTTCTTTTCGTTAAGTAGTTTTTAGCTAATTGTGAAAGTTTTCCAGTATATGTGAGTGTTTTGTAAATTAAGTTTTCATTGTGTTTAAAAGTTGGATGTGCTAAACTAATTGCTTTATTTAGTTGTTTTTTGTTTATAATTTGATCTATTACATTAGGTTGATAGCCATTATTTACTGCTAGTTGCTTTATTATATTTAACTCTTGAATATAGTTTTGTTCTGATAACGGAACACTTAACAATCTATGGACAAATGAGTTAAAAGCTGCCATTTTATGGGAATATGGATGATTCGAACTGTTATGTATTATTAATTGTTGGTTATTACAATAACCAAAGTAAACAATAAACACAGTTTCTCGATATATCACAAACCTTCACATACAGACATTCTAATACATAACAGTTCGAATCATCCATATTCCCATAAAATGGCAGCTTTTAACTCATTTGTCCATAGATTGTTAAGTGTTCCGTTATCAGAACAAAACTATATTCAAGAGTTAAATATAATAAAGCAACTAGCAGTAAATAATGGCTATCAACCTAATGTAATAGATCAAATTATAAACAAAAAACAACTAAATAAAGCAATTAGTTTAGCACATCCAACTTTTAAACACAATGAAAACTTAATTTACAAAACACTCACATATACTGGAAAACTTTCACAATTAGCTAAAGACTACTTAACGAAAAGAAATTTTAAAATCTCATATAAAACCAATAATAAGTTAGGCAAACTAATTAAAAATAACAAAAGCAGAACCAAAAAAGAACAAAAATGTGGAGTGTATAAACTAAAATGTGGTAGTTGCCCAAAAGTTTACATCGGACAAACAGGTAGAAGTTTTGAAACAAGAATTAAAGAACACAAAGCAAGCTATAATAAAAAACTCACTAATTCTCATTATTCCTTACATGAAGATTTATACATTTTTGTATTCTTTTTAACCTAGTTTTGATTTTTATAGTGAGAAGCTGTGATGCAAATTTGTATTAACTTGTGTTTCACTTGGAAAGGGGACCTGAAGGCATTGCCAAAAGTAAACAAAGTAATACTGCAGCTGGTATTAGGATACAAAGGTATTACAGAAAATGAAAAAGCTGATGAAGTTGAGAGGAAAGGCACATAAAATACATTCATTGGTCCAGAACCGGCACTCTAAGTACCAAGGTACATAGTAAGAGATGCCAAAAAGCGATGGATTAGGAGTGAACACAAAATCTACTGGAGCAACAGACAGAGATTATACCACAGCAAAAGCTTCATTGGAATCCAGACCCAAGACTGACAAAACAGTGGCTTCAAATTAAAAGGAACAAGCTGAGAAGTATGACAGGAATTCTGACTGAACACATGACTATCAAGAACCATCAACACAGAATGCAACTATACAATGGAGACCTTAACTGCAGATTATAAGGACAAGTCAGGGAAATAGTACAGCATATAGTTTGCCATTGCAAGTCACTAGATCGGAAGAGGTAACAAATACTCGGGTAACCACAAACTTAAACCAGAGGACATCCTGACCCTCTTCACAGTTGATCTACACAAACTAGAACAAGGAACTGGGATCACTGAGTGGGTATAACAACCAAACAGTACGAGCACAATGGGTCAAACCTGGCCTCAGTGTATCCAACGTACGGACGGGCCTTCGGAAGAAAAAATTAATTGGTGAAAATATCACATAACATTTATATTCTTAGGTTATTGTAGTTGGGCCCTTAGCTTCTATTTTTCACATGATGATATATTCACCCTATATAGCAGTTTGCATATTCACCATGTAGGAATTCCATTTAATATTTTGTGATGTTTTTTATACCACTGATATAAATTCTTGGGTCGCCTAAATAAAGATACATTCGTTGTTCAGCAGTTAAAATAAGTTGTTTTATTTCCTATATTCGCAAGCAAATATAATGCAGCGAAATTAAATTTAGAAAAGTCAATTTTCTTTTTCTAATTAAATTCAAATTATAACAAAAACTATTTACACCGAGCCAAACAACTTTCGTCGGCGATACATGAAGTTATTTTTGAGCCTTAGAATCTTACAAACCACTACGTCCTAAAAGAGGATTTTAGGTTCGCTTAATAAAACTGTGTTTACTTCGGAATACCATGTGTATGTTGAAGTTTTACTTTTACTATTAAATTGTAAAATATTTTTGTTCAGCTATATTACAGTTTATACAGGGTGGGGGATTTTAACTGAAACAAATTCGTTAGGAGTTTAGGAACTAATATTTTAAAAAACTGTACGAGTCGACACTTGGCGGCATTTATTAAAAGGCAGCGGCAAACAACAACAGGCGGCATTTATCAAAGGCGGAAGCTTCGTGGAAGGTCCATTGTCAAAATCTTCCCAAGGTCATTAAATAGGCGGCATCGTAAGGGCTTCAGGTGGTAGTTATCAAAAGCGGCAGCTTCGTAGTAGGTCCATTGTCAAATGAATCCCACGGTCATTAAAATTTTCTCACCATCGTCAAAATTTTCCCAGGCTCAAGTGCCCCATTGTCTACTAGATTGGTTTGGTAAAACCTGCAGTTATTAACCTAATGAATTCAGAATAAACAGTTGTTGATACCCAAATATCAGTTACTGCAACCGGTTGTTTTCGACCAAATTTCCAAGGTAGGTCGATTTTCTCATTGTAAAATGAATATTTTACCATTACTGCGCACAATTAGAAATACCTACTATTATTAAAGTAATTTAAATTGCTTGTAGTAAATTATATGTAATTATGTTGCTGTCGGGTATAAAATTATATTTTAAAGAAAAAGTTATGAAGTACAGACAAAATAATTAAAACTTGAACGAACGCCTTTTCTCGCGAAAAATAACAATAGTTATATTAAATAAAGCCCAACCCAAAACCTATTTTCAGTTTTATTTAATTTCCGCATCACTTTTCCGAGAAAATGTAATACATTTTTTATAAAACATTTTCTCCCTGTTTATCCACCAATATGAAATTCAGTTAAGAATGTGGAGCAAAATAACAGGAATATAACAAATGGGATACGAATATTCATCCCATATTCAATAAGTTACTTTATTCTTGACGTGTATTCAGTCTAAAAGAAAGCAAGTAAATGTATTGTGTAAAGTAAGGTAGAGCTGAAGTATGAATCCTTGCAGAATGAAATTGAATCGAGATCGAGAATAGAAGTATGTTAAAAAATAACACTCTAAACAGTGCAATAACAATGAAATAATGTGAAGCAAAATATAGTTTTATATAATAGGAAATAAAGTTAGCGGCAAGCGGACAAAGTGGTGCATCTGTTTTTTGCATTAAAGTACACAGGGTCACCAGGTACCAGGTTCCCTGAGGCGCAGGTAGACAATGACAGCTGTTTCGTCCTTATTAGGACTCATCAGGAAGCCAAAACCCGTAAACTCCAGAAACAGCGACAATGCTTTTTTAAGATTTACCTAAGAAATACATTAAGTAGTCAGTGAAATGCAAATAATATTGCCTACCTTGGGAACAATAAAACAAACATAACTTTTTTTGCATTTTAGTTTTTATCCGTGTAATCCAACTTTATTTATTTCTATACCATTTCCACAAAGGCATTCTTTGTTTATTTATATCGTAAACTAGATCCCTGTATAAGCATTCCTTAAGACCGTTCTAAAAGCAAAGATCTCGCTGTACATTAGCGTCTTATGCAAAAACAAAAGCACTGCTTTTGTACGAGTAAAAGCAAGCGAGAGAGCCGGTAGGCAGTGGGGTAGAAAGAGATGTAACAAATAAAACCTTCGCAATCTTTGACCTTCCTTCATCTATCAGCTCACGCCAAGAAATCACGCGTTTGGTAAGTGCATTGGTACCACTCTTCAAGTTTTACTGTAGGTTGGAAAATACTTCGCTTTCTCAATATAAAATATGAAACACGCCTCTATAAGTTTTATTATTAATTAGTTCAGTTGAAATATTTTTAAAGGGATAACGGATAAGGTATCGTAAAATAAGAAGCACTTTTGTGACAACTAAAATAATATTTTTCATATTAATTGACCTCGTTTTCGGAAACATTGGTTCAATCATCAGGTGGATGATTTTTAATTTATATTATTAGTGTTTTCGGCCTTTTGCTAGACTTCGCGCCGTCGGGTTTCGGGAAAAAAACAAATATGAAGGCGTTAATTGTTACTATTCTGGCTAACAGGGCACCTGCAGATATTTTTCTGGATTAAAAAGAATTCATAATTATTTACAAAACACACAGGGAGAGACACGCTTATTAATAATACTCTCTATGGAGAGCGACCTTTTGCAGGATTTAAAACGCAAAACCAATTTTTATGACGATGTTTTAAAAGAATTTTTACGTAAAGACCGCCGTGTTAAACTAATTTACAAATAATGTCATTTTATTTCTTATCTGCGATAGTCTTCTTTCCGCAAACTCAAAAACAAGACGTTTTGTGTCAAAATTTGAAATTTAGATGCTTGAATGCTACGGAAGGTAAATTTTTGTCTTAAATGTAATTTTTGCCTACCCTGAAGAAAACAGCATTGCACGCCACTGTAAGTAGTGTAGTCACGTTATCGCCATCTGTAGGAATCACCTTCAATGCAGAAGACAGAGCCACTGGACATGAAATCAAAGGACTAAAACAACCAAGACATGGTAGGACACACATCTAGTATACAACATTTTGCGGCTTACTACAACTGGCTTTATCTTCTGTATTGGAGTTGATGCCTACCACGATACAATATTTATTTTAAAGTTTCAATTATATAAGTTTAAATTATATCATCTGCCATGCAAAATATAAAAATAGAAATATTTCGGATATTCATTCATGTTAATTTTTTATTTTTCTTTAAAGTTACAAACGATTCTTCGATATTATCGAAAACAACTCCACTGACGCTGCGCCTCTTAATTCTCGTGAAATTCGTTTACATAATATTTTGTATAAAAAAAAAAAATTCTATTGCCATCGCCAGACACAGCAATAGTATGCGCCATGTGGTGGAAATTCAGGATTTGTTCGTGATGACTCATCGACTATTGTTTGACGAGATTCTGTTATTTAAAAAATGACATTTTTTTTTATGGTAAAACACCTGCACTGTAGGAAAAATCCTTTAAGGCGCTCTGGGAGCGGTGCGTGTGCGAAGAAAGCGATTAACGTTGGTCTTGAAACGTTGAAGATTGTATTCATTGGGAAAAAGATGACGTTCTCCAGATGAAAGAATTCTTGAACAATAAAGTTCGAGGAGTACTAAGCTGAACAACATATGGATGAGCGGCAGTGGTTCGCCGTGTATTTCTGTTTTGCATTGCTCTAGGTAAAATCAAGTGGGCAATGGCAGTCGAACACCTGCCATGGAAATATCTGTAAAAGAGAGCCAAATCACCAACCTGTCTTCGATGCTCCAGGCTATCGAGGGTCTTGGTCAGCTCGGGGTCGCCGATCAGACGAACGGCTCTCCTTCGAATGGAATCCAGTAGCCGAAGGGTGTGCTTGGGTGCAGAGCTCCAGACATGAGAGCAATATTCTAATGATGGTCGAATCTGGGCTTTGTAGAGTGTCAAAAGTTGATGAGGTGTGTACAACCTTTTAGTGCGGAAAAGTACACCAATTTTCTGTGCAGCTGCCTTGGCAATTGCGGCAACGTGATCATGCCAAGACATATTACCTCCCAGATTGACCCCCAGCAAATTAATAGACGGTGCCAGGGGAATTGCGTGTCCTGCCATGACTATATCCGGTTCTGCAATGTTAACTTTTTTGGAGAAGACTGCTGCCTGGGTTTTCTTAGCATTAAATTCGACTTGGTTACTGACACCCCAAGCCAAGATTTCTTCCAGGTCATTGTTGAGGCGCAATACTTCATGCTGCCTGCGAAGATGTGCGTCGGCAGCGGATGTTTGGGGAGTCAAGGTAAAAGATGAGACAAGTGTGCTGTCATCAGCAAAGCTATAAATTGGATTTTGGGTTTTCACTAGAAGGTCGTTAATATACAGTTAAAAGAGGGTAGGCGTCAATATGGACCCTTGAGGAACACCGGCATTGATAGTGAAGGTGTCTGAGAGAAACCCGTCAATCGCCACTTGCAGAGAACGGTTCTTAAGGAAGCTGGTTAACCATAAACAAAATCCATTAGGCATACCGTAGGATCGCAATTTACTTAGAAGCCCATCGTGCCAAACACGATCAAAAGCCCTAGAGATATATGTCCAGTGTAACAGCCCGGGATTCTCCATGATGTTCGATGGTGTTGCTCCAAAGATGGGTGACATAATGCCAGAAGGTCACCTGTTGATCTGGACGAAAACCAGGCTTCAGTTTAATTTTATGGTACGCATTGGAAAAAAATCGCTTCCATATTTATGTTTTTTTTCGTTATTCAAAGAATCAACTTCTGGTTTAACTTGGAAAATCCGTTTCATGTTTAAAAATATTTTTTTTGTTAAAACTCTTTCTCTCAGATATATCCTATTTAGTTAGATTCTTATTCTTTGAAGAATATGAATTAATTGAACACAAACACAAAGAATATAGTATAAAAAATGAAAAAAGTCCTAGCCAAAGTTTCTTGTAAATTTTTAAATTTATTTTACATGTAACCTTAATAATTTGTTTATGCAACACTCCTCCCACTCCTTAAATTTACCTAAAACTGTTTTTATACCTAATTGTTTTTTCAGGCACTCCAAGTTACAAATGACACTTTAAAAGCTTTTGCTAACAAACTTTTTAATCTCGTTTATACCCGAAATAACTGCTCATGTTTTTTTTTTGACAGAGAAGCTTTTAGGTCTCTCCTAAAAGTGTTTTTTTTTATGAACTTGATTTTATAAGCAACTGGATGATCGCAAAAATTTTCTAAAGGGAATGATGAGGATACTTTTTTTTGGTTTTACTAAAACTGGTTATTAAGCATAAATTCATATGGGGTATGACGGTTCTTAAGTATACGCCATACAAACTAGTGCGGAGCCTAGCGGCTTTAAGTGAATTTATTAGTACGTAGTATGTGGTTAAAATTAAGGGTAAGTTCATGATAAATCTGTGTATAAAAGTACATATTTTTAAAGGTAATATTTAATTTAAAATTGCATAGTTATAGTCTTAGATTCCTACAAATTTACATCTATTTGATGGTATATCTAGGAAGTTTTTTATAAACCTAAAAAGAACAAAGGGGTCTTTTACTATAATCGAATTTATCATATTAAGCACTAACATCCTGAACTAAAACCTATTAAAAATACCGGGTGGTGCATCGTGGTTGAAAACATAGGAAATTCCATGCAAGTTCTTGACTAGACTGTCCAAATATTTGCTCCCCTGTTGACTTTAGAGCGGGGTTGTAAGAAGACTTTTTAGGGTCACTGTATGGTGAGGGCACATGCGGAGTTGGAACAATTTTGGACAACCCGATCTTAACTTATTTGAATAGGATTGCGATCGGTTTTTCATTGGAATTCAACACCAACATTGATTGGACTTGTCAACCTGTGGTTTTTACTGAAACACGATGTTTTAAATTGTTAACAATTTTAAACATGAAGGGTATGAAGGGCAGTACTTCCCTTTGGATTTTTTCTGTAGTGTAAAAGTTTGGCTGCATCTGATATAGCTGGTGGAGTACAGGATAAATCATCTTCACTAGCGAGACTCTCCATTAATGTATTATTTTACTTTATATCGAAAACGTCAGTGAAAAAAGTTTGGTTAACAAATTGGTGTCCATAATCTATATATAGGTTAGGTTAGGTAAGAGTGGCAGACCCTTGGTTCTGACCAAACAGTCTCACGTAGTCCTAATTAGGTCCGTTGTGATACCACACGTGTTCCGTAGAACCCACCTTCATCAGATCTCTGATGGTTAGTGCGACGTAACCGCGGAAGGATTTTAACAACTCATTCAAACCAGCCACTACTGTTCAGAAATCTGCTCAGCCGTCCAAGTTGTAAGTTGCTTAGTTCCTCCAGGCTATCGAAAGATGGTTCACCCAGAGTAGTGAACCTCCTTCTTGCGAGGCCAGGGTATTCACACAGAAAATGTTGAATACTTTCTTCCTCTTCCTCATCTCTGCAACTTCTGCAGAAGTCGTTAGTGGGTATTTGCATACGTTCGGCATGTCTACCGAAGAGGTAATGTCCGGTAACAACCGCAGTAATATTTCTCACGTCTTTTCGACTGTGTCTCAATAGCTCTGCGGTTCTCTTTTTATCGAATGTGGGCCACAGTTGCCTGGATGTACTACAGGTTGTCAACCCTGTCCATCTGTTCTGTGCAAGCTGCTTGGCCGTGTAGTCAATCTCCTCTTTGACTAATCCCAGTGGTTTGTTCACTGTATTGTCTGCTAGATCAGCTGGCATGCCTGCGCCCTCTCTTGCGAGCGCATCGGCAGCCTCGTTGCCATCTATTTTGGAGTGTCCAGGAACCCAGCACAGAATAACCCGATGTTGGTTGCCAAGTGTGCACAGATTGTTGCGGCATCGCTTTACGAGCTTTGATTTAACGCTGCTGGAACAGATTGCCTTAATCGCCGCCTGACTATCACTGAAGATGGTGATTGACGAGGCTACTCCCAAGCCAAGGTGTTCTTGCAGGATAATGACCGCCTTCTCTACTGCCAGTACTTCTGCTTGAAAAATACTACAATAGTTGGGGAGTCTATACGATTTCTGTATTTGTAAACTTTCGGAAAAGACCCCGGCTCCCACACCAACGTCCATTTTTGAACCGTCTGTGAAGATTGCGTGATCTGTTTTCGTTATATTCTGATTGCCTTCCCACTCTTCCCTACTCGGAATGATTATAGAATGCCTTCTATCGAAGCATGTTATTGGGACAGACTAATCAGTCGGGTCTCGTAGATTATTCCCCGGGTGGATCTTTAGTATACTGCTGTGCCCGTAGTAATATCTATATATAAGGAAATCGGGATATTTTTTTGTTTTAAGTTTTTGCTTAAGTCGATAAGTCATCACGAACAAATACTGCATTTCCACCACATAGCGCATACTGTACCTATCTGGCGATGGCAATAATGTGTTTTTTTTTAAATACAAAATATATATAAAAACGAATTTCAAGAGAATTAATTGGCGTGACGTGGAGATATTGAGGATAATATCGGGGCATCGTTTGTAATTTTAATGGATAATAAAAAATTAGCATAAATAGCCGTAATATTTCTATTTTTATATTCTGCAAGGCGGATGATAAGTTGAACCTATATAAATAAAACTTTTAAATACATTTTCATTTATTTTAAATAAGATACCACCGCCAAAGTAGAAGTTCTTGTTAACCCCTTAGTCAAATATTTTTATTAATTTTTAATTCGACAAGCCAGGAAACGATGCCGCGCTTCACGCTGGTATGGAAGACTCTTAACTATTCAAATAAGAGGGGAAAGGGAGACGAAAGTAGTACTAAAAAAATACTTATAACTTTGGTTTGGCTTACCCGGATTTCACAAACTTGGGCTCGTTCAATGCTTTCATTGTTTTATCAAGTTAATAAAAAACGAAACCGTTCTAGATTCCATTACGACAGCTAGAGGGCATTTATTAAAATTTACTACGTTTATGGGCGCAAGACTCAACACGATATTCAAAATGAAAGACGTTAAGCTACTGTTTAATCAAGCCATTAAAGACATGTCACCAGAGAACTGGCGAAAAGTAGTTCATCGTGTCATTAAAGATAAGAAGAAAATGTGGGATTCTCTGATCGATTGGACTGTTGAACGTCAAGATGAGATAACAGTTCCTCAGATGACGAAGAATATTATGATTTTTTATAATTTAATTTCTGTATAATGTATTTTTTATATTTTTTTAGAATGTTTATTAAAAAATAAGTGTACCTAATACTATGTACATAATGCCCTCCTTTGTCACACCATTTTCAGTGTTTATAAATGCATAACAATAGGAAAAACCCATAAATTGACCCAAACCCGGGTGCCTGTACTTGAAAATAAAGAATTTTGCAATGAAATCAATGCCAAATTATGAAAGTGGCTTAAATATTCGTTGGGTCACTCTGTAACCCCTTTGCATACCTAATGAGCTTTTATTACTCTACACCTTTCTAAAATAGAGTGTATTTTAAATCTGGTATCGCATTAGAAATAGGCCGAAATAACATGTTTTAGCAAAAGAGCTTTTCACAAATCTGGTTTCATTTGGCTATAAAAGCTTTAACTTGATTTGTTTGAAATATAAACTGTGAACGCTAGGGACTTTATCAGTTAAAAGCTTTTAAAATATCATTTGCAATTAAAATGAAATTGACGGTAAGCTGAAAACATTTTTTTTACTTTGATGTTATTTCAGCTTGTGAAGATACGAGCATTTAACTTTAAAAATTGAAATTGAACCTATTGAATTTTAAAATAAGGATAGTCATTGGCTAAAATAATTATTTCATGGCGTGCCAGTAGCCAGAGTTTGGTGATTGTATTGTGAGTTTTAATCCGGTTTTCAGGGTTTGATTGTTCATTAATCCGAAAATGCCACTGTCGAATAGAGAAACAGAAAGTAAGATAAAAATGGTGAAAGGAGAATTAGAAGTTAACCTTAGTAATAATTAACAAAAAGCAAAAACAAATCATTCGCTATCGGACTAGAGAAAGGGTGTACTATTTTTTGCATTATTACACCCCTTGTATGCCGACTACTTGAATTTAGTCTTCTAGCTAGAATATAATTACCTATTTCCAATTCCAAAGTTTTCTGTTAAAATATATAATGTAAATAATATATTTTATCGCCAGCCGTACATTATCAAAGTGATTTCCGCCAGTAAACGAACACTTTATTTTATTGTAAAATAAAATACTTTATCTGCCGCATTTACGGCAGGTAATAGTACATTATGATATTGGGAGAATAAGAGTTACTTTATGTGCTGAGCGTGGAAATCTTGTCTGATGAACGTAGTGAGTCAGACAATCCATTCTCCGAATATCATATACTATTTTTTCTTCAAACATGCATCATATTATAAATTAAATAAAAGAAAACGAATTTTGAATGAAGATAACAAGATTAAAATTTTAACTTATGTCACGGTATATTCCCTTTTTGGTATCGTTATCATGGATACGTACTTATTTGGCATCTATCAAAACTAATATTTCAATATAATGTACTTATACGCCTAGGAGTTTAAGTACTTTATACTCCTAGTCATATAAATGAAATTTAATGTCATTGAGATACGTCACATCACACACAGTTATTACTTATATGAAGATAAAGTATTACCCTGCCATTTCTCATAGTAGGTTAAATTTTTTGAGGGGTGCTTTGTATAGCATATATAGCATACGTACGTGGTCGGGCAAAATTTTCTAATGTGTCAAATTTAGGCCAAAATGACTTTTTTTTGTCGTCGAATTGTAAAGCTATTATAACCTTTCGAGCTTGAATATGGGATGGAATAGGTGGTATGAAACTTCTACTTTACATTTTGACCAAATATAAGGCAAGAACTATTAAATATTTTACGTAGACCCGATTCTAAAATACGTCTACAACTCGTCTATTCTATTAACTTAACATGGGGAGAAAACATCTATTTTCTTAGAGCGGTCTGCCTTACATAAAACGGTGATGAACGGTTGGCGATAAAATTTTGTATGCACCACGTCAGTAAAGTGTCTTTATCGATTCGCCTGTAATTCGCCTCGCTCGCTTTGCTCGCTCATCTCATAATTTCAAACTCGTCCGATAAAGAATCACTTTACTACCTTGGTACATAAATAACTAATATAATTAAAAACTAAAAAATAAATTTTTACTGTCTTGAAAAAAAAAATAAAAAAACATTTAAATATAAATTCATATTTTTTAAAATCATAAAATTATGGATATTTAAGACACTGGGTTTAGAGGTATTATGAATCTAATAGGGTTTATTTATTTATTAATTTATTTATTTATTTATTTATTTACATTACCTACCCTACAGGTTAAATAACCCAACTACAAGGCAGGACCATAAAAAAAGTTTACACAAAAAATAAATATACTAAAAGTGAAGTTAAAAGTACTAACAAAAGTAAGCTAGTCTATACGTAAACCTAAACTAATTATTCGAAATTAAATTTGAATATAACAAAAGTAACAGTAAAAAAAGAGAAAGAGAGACTGAACAGAGAAAATCATGTCACTGGACAAAAAATAATACCAGCCGCACATTCTCAGTTAAAAGTATTAATGCCGCACTAACCTCTTAACTGTACTGACAGAAGAACTAAAAAAATCTAAATCAAACCGCTTGTTGTATCTCTCACATATTTGAAAGACAGGAGAAAACTTTAAAATATTTGTCTTTGGATTAGGCAGGTAGAAAGTCATATTTTGTCGTGAATTCAATGGCACATTAAAATTAAGCTTACCCAATATATTAATACAGTCGAGTTGATTGTTTAGTAATTTATACAGAGCCATTAATGGGTGGTAATCACGGCGATCCCTGAGTGATTCATATTTAAATCTCTGAAGAAGTAGAGTCTGGGGAAAACCCTGCATGGGATATATTCCGTCGACCTTAAAGCTAAGGTACTTTAAGAATTTTCGCTGCACCCTCTTAAGATTATCAATGTGAACATTATACTCAGGTGTCCAAATCAAAATTAATTACAGAAAGTTTATTTGTAAATGAAACAACTTTACACTTCTCAATGTTAAGCTTTAAATTATTTTTAAGACACCAATTATTAATTAGATCCAAATTGCGTTAAATAATAATACAATCATTGATGTTTCTAATTCTTATATATAGTTTCATATCATCAGCGTATATCAAATGGTCAACATCCAGATCATCACCAATATCATTTATAAAAAGAATAAAAAGTAACGGACCAAGCACCGATCCCTGGGGGACACCGGAGCCAGCGGTATATTTATTAGAGCTAAGCCCATGAAGGGAAATATACTGGCAGCGGTTTTATACATGCCATGTCCGAAACTCCTCTATCACTCATTATTTTCATTGTCAAATTACAAACTCTCTAATGGATACTACTGTAATATTTATTTGTGGTTATAGCTGTTCAAGTGTTCATCCTTAATTATATTGAGAAACTGAACACGAATATTTACCTTAAACATAAATTCTAGCAAAGCCCAGCTTATGTGTAACTGTTTAAGGGAGCGATAAATTACAAGGAGAGCGGTCTGACTTAATTATTTATCTGGTAAATAAATTATTGTTGCGCGGTAGAAGTTTATATACCTAAATTTTGTATAAAAGTAAAAGTAGGTATAATGTTGCACTGAGTTGAGTAGTAAATATATTTTACAAAGAAACATTTTTGTTTTAGTGCTCTAAGTTAAGTTTTGTGCCAGCGAAGCATGTAACTATTATGAAAATATTAATTTTGGATTCTTTAATGTTAGCAAACAGGTCAACTTATTAATTTTTTACTTGATTGATAAATATATAGCATGCCTAGTAGATATTGTTTTTTTAAAAACATTAAAAGCTTTAAAAGGTAAGCCCATGTTTTAATCGGGAGATGATACTGAAATAAGTGTTAGTTTAGAGTGGCAGACCTTTGGTTCTCCAAACAATCTTACGTAGTCCTGCATGCATTTAAAACAATCTTTATTCATTTTTAATATTTTCACATATCAATCTATTTACAATTTACTAATATCTAAAATAGTTCCTCTGGCTTAACAGTGCTAACCAGGACACAGCAACGAGGCAATGCCCTGCTGGGCAGGTGTTAGCCCTGGTAAATAGGATTTGATTTTTCCTTTTTTTGGTAATCGGTCAGTTCCAGAGTAATCTTTTACTTAGAGTGGCAGACCTTTGGTTTTCCAAACAATCTCACGTAGTCCTATTAGGTCCGTTGTGATACCACCCGTGCTCCATAAAACCCACCTTCATCAGATCTCTGATGGTTAGTGCGACGTATAAGCTATTGAAAATTCATTCGCCTAGGGCAGTGAACCTTCTTCTTGCAAGGCCAGAGCATTCACACAGAATATGTTGAATACTTTTTTCCTCATCCTCATCTCTGCAACTTGTGCAGAATTCGTTAGTGGGTAATTGCATACATTCGGATGTCTATCGAAGAGGAAATCAATGTCCAGTGACAACCGCAGTATTATTTCTCAAGTCTTTCCGACTGTGCTTCAATAGTTTTGGATGTGCTACATGTTATTAACTCTGTTAATCTGTTTTGTACAAGCTGCTTGGCCGTGTACTTAATCACCTCTTTGACTAATCCCAGAAATATGTATTGGAGCATCGTAATTTGAAATATCTTTTACAATTCCAAATATCCTTTCTACTAAATATTATTCTTTTCTATTAAATATTATTCTTTTACGGAGCATTAAAAGTTAAAATACAAACATAGTCTACCTAAATCATTCTAAGAAATCCTTTGTTCTCGAAGCTTAACTTAAGTCGGCGACATCAAATAAGTTTTGTGTTTTACTATTCTATTTAAAATATGAATAGTGACATTTTGCCAACCTACAAAATGATATTTCAAACGTGGTTTTCTCGGAATCCACACAAACAATTTTCTATTCAGCTGTAAATATAATTCTTTTCAGCGAATCACAAACTCCAAGAAAAATGTTGAGAAATTCAAAATTTTATATGCATAAGGTATTATACAGAATATCAAATCTATTTCGAAAAGTTTGAGAAAATATTTTCGAAAAATCGTTTTTGCCAATAATAAAAACCTATTATCAAAGAACAAACAACAAATCTTGAATATTTTATTATTATATGGTGTGTATTTTCGGTTTTTTACCACTATAAATTAATAGAAATAATTTTTTAACTTGCTAAAATGTGAGCTCAATATACATTTAATTGCATTCAATAAAAATACGTTAAATTAAAAAATATGAATAAACTTATAAAAAAAGTGTATACCTTCGATAATTTATGCATGTTTTCTAAATAATCTACCAAAGGTTTATGAAACAAAAAAATAAGATTAAGCACAGACACGTATAAAGTTTGCTTCCAAAAAGGTTTAAATTACCAAATCCACTTTATTCCTAAAATATTCATTCGATATGGGAAATACAATGTCAAAGGAGAAATATATATATTTAGAAAATAAAATCTGAAAAATGAAAATAGCGTTTCCTACCTAAGTTAATTAAATTTAAAGGGTATTTATTTTTTTAAGGTGTTTTTTTAATAATTTTTTTTTAAATCATTATTTTGCAATATCTCCTAAAGCATAGACTGACACACGGTAACTACTTTGAGAACCAATTTTTCAATAATTTCCAAGTAATGTACATGAGTTTTGGTTGCTGCTCCCCAAGCAATAAATCCATAGGTCAAATGACTCTGTAATAAGGAATAGTAAAGCATTTTTAGTTGATTTAAGTCTAATATTTTTGAAAGAAGTATCATTTTGTATATAACGAATCTAATTTTTTTCACCGTATTATTTATATGTTCATGGCATGTGTTAGTAGAATATAAAACTACATATTTAGGTTAGAAAAATTGTTCTATTCATCCACTAGTGGCATCCCTGCAAACATGTCATCTGATTATATTAGATAACATGTTTGCAGACTTAAGCCTCTTATGGCCACTTGCACCAAACTTTTAAGAGATACTTAAGTCACTCTTAGCCATTAAGAAGCAAAACGGTCTTGCACCAAACTTTAAGAAATACTTAACATCGCTAAGGATTTCTTAAGTTTAAGTCGCTGTTTTCGAGTCCTTAAAACCTTCTTATCTTATTCCTAACCTCATTTCATTTGATTTTTGACATCGAGTGGATGGTTTTTGTAATAGTTTTGTGATTTTTGTTCATATTTGAAAAATATGGAAATACTTATAATTTTTTTTTTTGAAGAAGTAGTCCATTCTTAAAGTGGAGTTAATTTATAGAAATAAAATAAAAAACATAAAGTCTTTCTCCACTGGTTTATTAAAAATAAAGTTAGAAGGTGGTAGATATTCTACATGTTGTAACACCCATCATCAGGAACAAAAAAGAAAAAAATTCATAGAAAGGAACAGACGTAAATGGTGAGTGATAATGAACCTCGATGGAGCTCTCATCGAGCCATGGAAGATTAAATGTTGAAAAATGGGATAGTGATTAGAAGAAAATTGACATATTTAAGTCTTAACACTGACCATGGGCAACAGGTAACAGTGGTAAGAAGGGGCCCGTTTGGGCAAAGAGAAAAAAATTAAGAAATGTAAAAATGGAGACTCACAGGTCAAGAACCCTCATCCCGGGAACCGTGGAGAGAAAGAAAATTAGTTAATTTAGCCCTCTTTTCAAGGGAAAAAAGAAAATATTTTAGTTAAGAAAAGTAAAAGGCATAGAACTGATGTAGAATCTCAGTTCATAGCTGAAAAATTAATAAATAAATTTTAATAAATAATTTTTTTAATTTTTCAGCTATGAACTGAGATTCTACATCAGTTCTATGCCTTTTACTTTTCTTAACTAAAATATTTTCTTTTTTCCCTTGAAAAGAGGGCTAAATTAACTAATTTTCTTTCTCTCCACGGTTCCCGGGATGAGGGTTCTTGACCTGTGAGTCTCCATTTTTACATTTCTTAATTTTTTTCTCTTTGCCCAAACGGGCCCCTTCTTACCACTGTTACCTGTTGCCCATGGTCAGTGTTAAGACTTAAATATGTCAATTTTCTTCTAATCACTATCCCATTTTTCAACATTTAATCTTCCATGGCTCGATGAGAGCTCCATCGAGGTTCATTATCACTCACCATTTACGTCTGTTCCTTTCTATGAATTTTTCTTTTTTTTGTTCCTGATGATGGGTGTTGCTACACCCGAAACATGTAGAATATCTACCACCTTCTAACTTTATTTTTAATAAACCAGTGGAGAAAGACTTTATGTTTTTTATTTTATTTTTATAATTTTTTATTACCATATAGTCATCATCACATGGAGCCAAGGGATCTTTTACACCATACAATGTTTTCTCACTTAGAATCAATATTAAAATTTTCTCAGCGCCATCCCGTTCAGGAGGTGGTGGTGGTGCTCCCCCTCCTGTACGAAATATTTCCTTTTTTTTATTTCCCAACATCTTACGAAGTTGTTCTTTTTGGTTGTTATAAAATTTTTTTAAAGAATCTACTGATCTTTTAGCCATGCCAGGCGACATTGAATTGAAGTTCTGCGCTACCTCTTTCCAAGCAATTATCTTCTCCTCAACTGAAGAACCATCGGTTTTTTTGTTTTCAATAATATGCCTTCGAGACGCAACTAGCCTTAAAAGGGGTTCTCTTTCACCACTGCTATAATTTGGTGCCCTTAGGGCCGGCTTTTCACCCCGATTCATTTTTAAAATAGTTGGATATATATTTTTAAATTAAAATAAACAAAAATACGTTGACGTTAATATATAAAAAAATTATCCGCAACACAAATGACACAAAACTTCTAACTATTATCCACAAAGTGCGAAAACTGAAGAATACTAGCCACCTCTTTATTGTTTCTGTTTTATTTTATTGAACGAAACGTTTGTCTTTGCCAACAGACAAGTGTACACTGGTACACCTGGTACACAATTATTTATAAAATCAAGCTCCTGCGACAGTATAGACCTAACATTCTTCTGTGACGATAAAAAAGGCAGTGTTGTCAGCTTTTTTTCAAACTTAGTTAAGTTTTGTTTATACCTAGTTGGCGCAAGACAAAATATTTTAAGGTTTACTTAGGATTTAAGATATTCTTAACTAAGAAGACCTTAAGTTAATTTTGGTGCAAGTGGCCCTTAGAATAGCCTCTGCAATTCAGGAACTGAAACAGACACAAAATAAACATTTTAGAATTAAAATGTTTTTGTATGGCTACGGTGAAATATTTTCATTAAATTTTCTTTACATTAACTACATTATTCGCTCCGTTTTCCATGTAACACAAAACTGTACCCTGAGAGGATTCTGATTGCGTCATGGAATATTATATAAGGTAAGGTAAATTTGGTTCGTTATCTTAAACCTATTGAGAAACCTGATATCTATAGAATTTGTGTTTACTTTTCTTTTATCCTTTAGTTGACTATATATTATTAACCACTTTATCCTGTGACTGACGTCCAACAAATCAGATTACTGCATTTTACATACAGGATCTTATGAATATGACTTTATTTTAAAATGACAGACTTCTTGTCGTAAAGAAACCCTATACCGGCTGACACAAGAAAGTAAGTAATAAGTAATTCTAGAAATAATGATTTGAAAATTATAGGAGTTAATAAGTAATGTGTAAATTGCCAATTTGGAGCGAATTCAAACCTTCAAAAGTTCTTTGGATTTAACCGGAAGTGAACTCAACTTTTAAATTTTAAATAGAAACCGACCAATTTTAATAATTAATGTTTATCAAACATTCATATTTATTTTAAAAATGGCAGCTTAGATTATTTTTCCTTTGATAAAACAAGGTAAATGGTAAAGAGTGCACCATGAAAATGTTTTGGAGTAAAAAACCCTTTTTTAATGTTCAAAGATGGGCAACAAATAGCCCCAGAGCTTGATGGTGAGCGAAAAAATTTTAACTTTTTATTTTAGACCAGAAATATCATTAACGCCCAGTGATACCGTTTGGTATCGCTAAATCAGCTATTACTAAGACATCGACCATTTGTGGGTGGTAGTGGGATAATAATTCTGACGACTGCGTTAGTTGCGGGAAGCATCTTGTGTTATGTTTTAAGTCTTTGAGTACCGTTGCCGATATTTGTAAGCAAAAAACACGTGTTATTTTATCGTCCATTTTACGTCAATAGAAAAATATGGACATTCGCTTTGAGTAAGTATAGTTTTTCAGCGATAGTATATTTTTTCTTGAATAAAAGTATTGATATTGACTAAGATATATATTTAAAGCCCTCTATAACGTATATCGTATTTTTTTAAATTCACCTGACTTTACAAAATGGGCGCAAAACATACTGATACCATATGGTATCACTGGGCGGTTACGCTATATATATATTTTTTTTTGACAGGCATTGATTTATCATTGTCTGAAGCTTTAGACATAGTGTAAGGTAACTAGTATGGTGACTGGACTGGCAGGATCGCCATGTAAGGTAACTACTTGGTTCGATAAGAGAGAGTCATCAAGACGTGTATAAAATGTATATATTTCTATTCTATTTTACAAATCAGTCATAGTTACTTATATACTAACCTTACCTCTAAGCTTAACCTATGATTATATAAATGTTATTGTTATATTTAATATACAATAATATATTGTTACCTTTAATAGAGGGTTATACCCTCGACTATATCCTCGTTATTGATATCAGGGTTTGGTAACAATAATATTATACATACCATTAAATTGTACAATTAGGTAAAATAAGGTGAAGTCTTATTTTTACCCTACAATAGCATACGCTAATAACGATGCGGAAAATCAAATAGACGAAATATTTATCGAGCCCCCTGATCCCAATGTCGACACCAATGAAGATTCCGCTGACGAAGATGACGGAAGCATGCTAAATAACTTAACAGGTCGATAATTACGTGCACCTGAGGAAATAAAATTGACGAATAATACACATTTAGGTAATAATTATGACGACTTTTCTTCAGAAAGTCCTAACCAATCGTCTTCAGCGCCGGCTAATCAATCCGTAACCGAATCATCTTCTGCATCGACCTCAAAAGATACGTATTGTCCAGAATCAGAGAACAACGACTGGATTCGAAATCGTCTAGCTTAGAAACCAGATACTGTCTGGATTAAAGGCGACATTGAACCTGGAGCCCGCTCATTTCCATTAAAAGATGACAAGCGGTTCGAACAAATGTCTTGTACAGACATTTTTGAGCTATTTTTTGTCAACGATATCATGCAGCAATAAACAATACATGGTTTCTGTATAGGAAGAATCACAACAAAACCTCCAACATGGAGTTTAGAAGGGAGTTGGTCCAAGTATACTTAGCACGTTATGGTGTACCGGCAAAATCGGCAGGTCCTGCAAAAACGTCTGTTTCACGCACACTTCTGCCAGGTATTCGATATGACGGTATGCATCACTACGTTGCTTTATGTAATAGACGTCGTTGCGCTGGAAATGAATGCAAGAGTTTTGGTGGAATAATGTGTTCTAAGTGTGATGTAGGTCTTTGTGTAGTCTGTTTTGCCAATTATCACACAATGTAAAAATTTACTTTTAATGATTCCATAAATAAATATGTATTTTTAAAATTGTAAGTATTTGTATTTTACAGTATCATATGCGCCCAGTGATACCATATGGTAGCAGTCATTTTCTTAAAAATTGACGTAAGACATTTTGTAAAATATGTTTTTTTTGTGCATTCCTACTCATATTAACTCAAAAAAGTAAAAATATGTAAAATAACTAACAAAAAATAATTCTGGGCGTTAATGGGTTAAAACCCGAATTTTTATGTTCTGAAGGCATGCAAATAATAACAAACTCCTGAGTTTAAATTTTAGACCTTCGAAATATTAAGATCTTATAGTCTCTCAGTTTTTTATTCACATTGGTGGCATTATTTTGATATATCATATGAAGCTAAATCGTTATACCGCTAAATAATTTTAACAGAATTTTATTGAAAATTTTGTTCTATTAAAGAACTCAGTACGGACTAAAATGTTTTTTTCTTTGTAAGTCTAAAGACAAACAAAACAAATCACTTATCATACAAAAGTGTCGGATGGCATAAGTATTTTTTAACAATATAGCTAACTAACCAGCAACCTTGTTATTCCTAATAGCTATTTATGCCATCAGTTACGAAATACCTAATTTTGTGTAACGCGTGAGATTTTTGCGGAACGAACGAAGTGAGTTTCGCAAAAACTCACAAGTTACACAAAATTTCATTTCGTAACGTATTGCATACAAGATTTTTTCTAATTTTGAAGAAAGTAATAAAAAAATAAAATTTAATATAATAAATTGATAAAAATTTGGAAAACATAAATTTAGTTTTTTTTAATTTTGATATATAACTGTTGGCATAAGTTACTTCATGTTAGTTGTCAGTTTGACATTTTGTAAAAAAGTCTAGACGGAAGGTTTTTAGCGAGATTGATATATTTTTAGTTTTATTTTTTAAAAATGAGTCATTCAAGTTCTGAAGAGCTACCAAGCGATATTGAAGAGGCAGCATGTAATGCTCTATTATCAGTAATTCCCAAAAAGTCAAAGGCAGTTTATGATTTGGCATATGAAAAATTTGTTACGTGGTGTGATGAGAAGAAAATTAAACATGTTAATGAAAAAGTTTTACTTGCATATTTCGAGGGTAAGAAAGATCTAAAAGTTTCCACATTATGGACACTTTACTCAATGTTAAGGTCTGAACTAAATCTGAAAAGGAATATTGATATTAAAAAATATACAAATTTGGTAGCATATAGCGGACGGGTACAGTGCTAAAAAGTCAAAAGTTTTTATTAAAAAAGATTTTGCCAAATTTTTATTGGAAGCTGATGACAAATAATACTTAATGGCTAAGGTTGCAATGATAATTGGAATGGCAGAAGCATGCAGAAAAGCAGAAATAACTTTTCTTCCAGTTGAAAATGTTATAGACGAAGGAAGCCATTTTCGTGTTGATATCCCACCTTCAAAAACAAAAGTTATATTGCAGTGTGCAATTACCACTGGAGACATTCAAAATACGAATCTTGTTGAAATATTAAGAAAATATATTAAGTTGCGTCCCCAGATTCTTAAACACAACAGATTTTTTGTAAAATATGCGAAAGGAAAATGTACCAGAAATCCTGTGGGAATTAACACATTTAGCAGTCTGCCAAAAGTTATTGCACAATTTCTTGGTCTTTCAAATCCTGTTCTATATACTGGCCACTGCTTCAGAAGAAGCTCTGCCACTTTCCTAGCAGACAGTGGCGCTGATCTTTTAAAATTAAAGAGGCACGGAGGTTGGAAATCTAGCTCTGTTGCGGAGGGATATGTTGAAAATTCCATGAATAATAAAAAACTTATAGCGCAAGAAATATTTGGTGAAACATCTAATGCAATGTGCGTCGCTTCCCAAATAACAGCAAGTTCGAGCAATGAAAAAAATATGTCGTCGGGAATTAATTTGAATAATTGCAATAATTGTGTTATCAATATTTATAATAATTTATCATTTATGATTTTAATTTGTATTATAACAGTTTAATAAATAGAATAATTCTTTTTGTCACTAATTTTGAAATACATTTTTCGTCACAAATTGCATAAAATTTTACTTTATGCAACTAGTTACAAAAAGTAAGACGTTTCATAATGTCAATCAGTTTTAAAAAGTGTCACTTTATATGTCAAAATTAGAAAAACGTCTTTATATAACGCAACAATACTATATTACATAACAAGTGATGAAAGTAATACTTTTCAAACGAGGAGATATTTAGCACGAGGCGTCAGCCGAGTGAGAAAAAATTCTCCGAGTTTTAGAATAATCACTTGCACACGAGTAATGTACACTATTTTTCCTACGACCACAAATAATTATTACAAGCCTTTCATTTGTGAGAACAAATTTTCAACATTAGTGTTGAAAAAAAAATATCAACATTAGTATTGAAATTAGCATACTGAGGATTATGTTCCACTTAATCACTGGTTTCATAGTTTGTCAATAGGCTTTTCCTTTATTTGTAGTTTACCTTTTTTATTTTTTTATATTTTATATATCATAGGAATAATTAATCCTGGATTGACATGTAGATTAACCAAAATAAAATTTTTTAAATTTAATCAAGGAAAGATGCATTAAACATAAATTTAAAAAGTCCACCCAACAAGGAAGATTTCAATTCAAAATAATTATATAAATTATTTAATGTTTTTATAAAAAAAAAGTCAATTACTCCTGATGGGATTTGAACCTGTGATCTTGCGATCTGTAGGCTAGAGCTCTATTCTCTACGCGATCGGTACCAATAAGGATTTGTTGTTTAATACATGATACTCTCTTCAGCGCGATTTGCTTTTCTGTTAATAGATTCTCCAGTGTTTTATTAACATTTTTTTAAATTTTAGATGGGGTATTTTAACATTCTAATTCTGAACCATTCGACAAATACATGATAAATAAGTTAAACACTTTACAATTACTGCTTACTAGAATTTGTTCTTTTTAATAAATAGGGGTGGTCTGTCATATTGGCACCATAATATGTTTAAATTAAATAGTGTGCCTTGTATTTCAAGACTAGTGTTGAAATATTTTTTTCAACACGCGTGTGATATTCGGCGCTTTCGAGCTAAGTTAACCGTGCTTTTTTTCTCATTTTTATAGGTAGTCATAGGAAAAACTGTATTCTAACTCTAAATATTATTTTAAACCCAGAATTGTCAATTTAAGTTGATTTTAAATTCAGAACCTTTTAGCGATTTTTTTTTCGATGGTCCCATATGCCTGATGCACTTAGGCCTGTTTTGGCTTGATTTTCACCCCCACCCAGTGATTCTAGTTTCTTGCACTAGTTTGTGTAGTAGGTCAACTGGGTAGAGGAGCAGTATGTTCTTTGTTTCCAATTTTGATTGCCCATTTATTGCATCTTCCGATCTAGTGACTCGCGATGGTAAACTATGTGCAGTACTACTTCCCTGACTTTTTTGCATAACCTGCAGTCAAGGTATGTGCAGATGATTCTTAACAGACATATATCCTGTCAGAATTCTTGCAACAATTCTCAGCTGATTTCTATTCATTTCAAGCAGCTGTTTCGTTAACTTCGGGTCTGGACCCCCAATTAAGCGTTTGCTGTGGTGTTCCTGTCTGTTGTTCCGTTCCAGTGGATTATATTGTTAGTAACTCCGAGTGCCGATTCTTGATCTATAAATGTATTTTCAAAGCCTGTCCTTGCAAGTTCATCGGCCCTTTAGTGAATACGGCTGGCAATTTATTTAGGATACAATTTATTAACATTCATCAATCACATAATATATTAGCTGTGATATTAGTCAGAAAATTAAAAGTGCTAACACAAATTAACGCCACGCCACGCAAAGGGAGTTTCTCCATAAATAATTTAAAGTTAATGAACCTAAGTTAACTTTTATAATGTTCAGTAAAGCAAACTGAGAAACTCAAGGGAAGCAAAAAGTTGAACTTTATGTAAAATGATGGATGGGATTTTTACTAGCCTTTACAGTTCCCAGTTTGTTAATAACAGGTATAGTGGAATTTATCATTAGGTGATGTTTCGATAGTGTAACTAAGCAAGATATTATTTGTTTAAATGTTGGAGACAATGAGGTTTCTTGTTTGCATTGTTTATTTGTAGATACCTACATTTGTAAACCAAAATAAGCTTTGGCGTAATCATATCAAAATCAGATATTTCTTCAGTTTAAATAAAGCATTTCTAATTGTAATATCTGTTCCTGTAAAAATGTTATCATTCCTAGGGATGCGTTTTTTAACCAGTTTTTTGATACTCTATATAAACTGATAATTAATACATATTATTATGTATTATCTTTTATTGTTTACACCATTAGGACCATACGTTTGTAATCATCGCTTAACAAAAAAAAGTTTTCTTGTATTACGAAATATGTGCTGGCTTCTTCTATTATTGATAATTTCCTGTTACAGACATACTTTAGCTTTCATTAATTTCACAAAATGGCAATAAAAATTTACTTCTAATCCGAACTACCACAAGACAATAAAATGAAAGTAGCAGCAATAATACGCCAGGACAATAACTCTCCTGGGAGAAACGGCAAATGAGTTTAATATGTCATATCGATTTTCTAGAAGACTTCATTTGGTGAAATAACAGCGGGATTATTACATTTTTATTGAAGACTTTGGTTCAAAACTTGGTTAATCAGATTTATTACTTTTGTCAAGTAAGGAGATTGTTGAAAGAATTGTCGATTCAGTGGTACAGAAGTTCACTATAAGTAGGGCGCATCAACGCAGGAGGAGTAGATTTTGTACATAGCCAATTGAGATGTAAAAATAAATATAAATAATTCTCCTTAAAGTGGCGTAACGGAGGTTTAGGAGCGGTTTTAAATGGTATATTACGTGTATTTACCGTGCATAATAAGCAATACCAAAAGCATCGTCGAAATTATACTCGTAAATCACAAAAAAGGCAATAATATACCGACATAATATTATGTTTTAGATAACATATTTTTTGTGGTTTAGGATTATAAGGTACTTAAAGATGGTGGAATACAAACCATGTCGACCACATTTTTATACCTGGTAAGTATTACACAAAACTTAAAGAGATATAAGAATATTTTTGAATAGAAATCTTCAATGTTTTGGATTACTAAGTATTAGAATTTCCAAGACGAATCAGATCTCTGTGAATTGTACAGTTTATATGTCTAATTTACGTTTACACAAGAGAACTTATTTTCAACATGCTGCAACGTGTGCATCATTATTATACTTTCAATCATCAATATCCATAATAATTTTAATCAATGAAGCTGCGATCAATATTGCATGAATTTGGCTGAGAGGAATAGGCGTAATAAGCGCTTGCAAGTGTTAGTCTTAAAAATGTTATTATGGATTTTCCGATCTAAAATACAAAGATCACATGTGGTATATTTAGTATGTAAATAAACAACTTCTCTGTTATGTCACATACTATTTTAAACAGTTCACAAACAGTCGCTTTCCTTCTTTTGAAAGCTTCGATAATTGAACCTGTGTTTAATATAAAAATGAACAAAGGGGGCAAAGAGAAAATTTTCTTCTGGTTTGCCATTCATCAATATTATAAATAAATTAGTAAAAACGAAAATAAAAGTTTGGTAGTTTTAATTATTCCGTTTTTTTAAAAATATTTAAACAATATTTTCAAATTTTGGAGCCACGCTATTTCGCCGCTCTATGGAAAGGTTAAAAATGTAATAAAATACTGATGTTGCTTGCACAGCATTAATTAACAAATATATTTATATCTATAGAAAATGAAATATAATTTCTTAACTCTAATATATTTTTAAATAATATTTTTTCGAAAGAACGTCACTTTGCCTCTAGAAATGAAAACTGCTGCGACCAATAGAACTACAGGGAATTTTAAATGAAAATTATTTTTGACGGGAAAATTTGTTGGCAAACCATATAAATATTGTACTTGAGTTTAGTGTCCGTATAAGTAAATAAAAAGTTTTTTAGCGGCAGGGTCCCTGTGTACTTTAATGAAAAAAAGATAGATGCACTACTTTGTCCGCCTGCCGCTAAGAAACTTTCTTTCCATATAAATATTTTATAAACAAAGATTTTGCTGTTAGTTATAAACAAAAATATAACTTTAATGCAAGCGATTTTCTGTAAATAAGAATTTAATCCACTGTTCATAAAGTAAAATTAACATAAAATTGTGTCAATTTTATTACAAATTTAATAGGCCATTACAGAAAAATATTTTATTTTTTTTTTTTTTTTATGATAAAACACCTGCACTGTAGGAAAAATCCTTTAAGGCGCTCTGGGAGCGTGCGAGTGCGAAAAAAGCGATTAACGTTGGTCTTGAAACGTTGAAGATTGTATTCATTGGGAAACACGACCTCAGGAAAATCATTCCACAAAGATGACGTTCTCCAGATGAAAGAATTCTTGAACAAAGAAGTTCGAGGAGTACTAAGCTGAACAACATATGGATGAGCGGCAGTAGTTTGCCGTGTATTTCTGTTTTGAATTGCTCTAGGTGGAATCAAGTGGGCAATGTCAGTCGAACACCTGCCATGAAAATATCTGTAAAAGAGAGCCAAATCACCAACCTGTCTTCGATGCTCCAGGCTATCGAGGGTCTTGGTCAGCTCAGGGTCGCCGATCAGACGAATGGCTCTCCTTTGAATGGAATCCAGTAGCCGAAGGGTGTGCTTGGGTGCAGAGCTCCAGACATGAGAGCAATATTCTAATGATGGTCGAATCTGGGCTTTGTAGAGTGTCAAAAGTTGATGAGGTGTGTACAACCTTTTGGTGCGGAAAAGTACACCAAGTTTCTGTGCAGCTGCCTTGGCAATTGCGGCAACGTGATCATACCAAGACATATTACCTCCCAGATTGACCCCCAGCAAATTAATAGACGGTGCCAGGGGAATTGCGTGTCCTGCCATGACTATATCCGGTTCTGCAATGTTAACCTTTTTGGAGAAGACTGCTGCCTGGGTTTTCTTAGCATTAAATTCGACTTGGTTACTGTCACCCCAAGCCAAAATTTCTTCCAGGTCTTTGTTGAGGCGCAATACTTCATGCTGCCTGCGAAGATGTGCGTCGGCAGCGGATGTTTGGGGAGTCAAGGTAAAAGGTGAGACAAGTGTGCTGTCATCAGCAAAGCTATAAATTGGATTTTGGGTTTTCACTAGAAGGTCGTTAATATACAGTAAAAAGAGGGTAGGCGACAATATGGACCCTTGAGGAACACCGGCATTGATGGTGAAGGTGTCTGAGAGAAACCCGTCAATCGCCACTTGCAGAGAACGGTTCTTAAGGAAGCTGGTTAACCATAAACAGAATCCATTAGGCATACCGTAGGATCGCAATTTACTTAGAAGCCCATCGTGCCAAACACGATCAAAAGCCCTAGAGATGTCCAGTGCAACAGCCCGGGATTCTCCATGATGTTCGATGGTGTTGCTCCAAAGATGGGTGACATATGCCAGAAGGTCACCTGTTGATCTGGACTTACGAAAACCGTATTGATGGTCGCTGATAATGTTAAGCCCTTCCAGGTACTTTAGGAGTTGTTGGTTAATAGCTTTCTCCATTACTTTTGAAATTACTGAAAGCAATGCGACGGGTCGGTAGTTTATATTATATTATGATAATTTGGCAATGTCCTAAATTACATTTAATCCAAATAATTTGCCTATGTTTTTAAGTAAACACTAGGTCTAATATACAGGTCGTGTTGTGATACAAATATTTATAAATATTGTAATATCCTAGTTGTCCTTTTAGAAAATCCACGTTCATGGACTACTCGTTTATATACCGTATTGGCAATCTTGAATCTAGGGTGCTGATATAAACGTATCAAATAGAGATTATTAGTAGCGTTTAACACTGGTTTAACACGTTAAACAGAGAACACGTTATCCCCTACCTCCCACCTTTCATTCTTTAGAACACGGGGTCGAAGCAGGCACAGAAGCGATCGATACGTCGACTCTGCCACACCACACACATATTCCCCTTTCAGAAATGTAGGAGAGTGGTTAGGTGTCTCTTTTTAACTTCTCTCTTGGTTGCATTAGAGATTTCGCACCCTAGATTCGTATTTGCCAATACGGTATGTATATAACCTGCACGCGTCGATGGTAAGTTGTTTGTAAATCATATGCTTTAGAAAATTTCAACTTAGATTATCCAGGTATACGCGCGAATGAATTTTGAACCTTTTTGAAACTTGCATAGTGATAAAATTGGTCTGTATGAATAATTTCAAAATAAAAGGATTTATTGCTATTTTAATCTGGTTAATATTATGACGTAACTATACTCGGTGCATAAGCTCTTCAGCCGACTAAGCTAGATGTAATGTGCCATGCGATATACTGTTCCTTCTTAAGCAAAAAAAATAGTGTATAATATTACTAACAAATACGAAACTTGGAAAAACTCCGAAACTCCCAGCAGCGGACACTGTATTCAAAATAACTATTTACAAGATTTATTGAAGACGAAGTATAGTTTTACTTCTCTAAACCAACTTTTCCTAACTAGTCATCTTATAAACTAAAACTATAAGTACAGAAAGATGGTGTAGGTCATAAACAAAGTATATTCCCCAAGGTATGGTTTCATGAGGCCAGGTCCAGTCACGGATAGCTTGAGAATTTGTTATAAGCACTGAGTGAGCCCATTAAGCGGTTTAAACATTTGAGAAAGGGAACATATTTTGTCTTTACTACGTTAGATAAATTATCAATGATGGCCAGATAAAGACGGGGTCAAAAGTTGTTTTGTTTCGGAATAGAGAAATGGACATTTTAGAAACCTAGCCATTGTTTAAATTTTTTATATATAAAGAATCCAATACATGACCAACAACGTTTAAATATTTAGCTTACATGTGATTTATAATAATTAATACTGATATTTTCTGACAGCAGACGCTTGCAATTTTTTTAAATACTCAGACAGCCATGATGGAATGAATAATATTATATATCTAATCTTAATATCTTATATAATATTTAATCTAAACTTTTTAAAGATACACACTCCCGATTGTAATGGGAACAATGCATGCTTGTGTAGTTCAATAAGTAGAAAAAATAAAACAAAATATTTAGGAGTAATTATCGATTGCCATTTAAAATGGAACGAACATGCAAGTAATGTGGTAAGTAAGGCAAGAAAAACTTTTTAAAAATTTTATCAACTAAGAAATATTTTAAGTAAAGAGCTTTTGCTTACTTTGTATGGTGCTTTGGTGGAGTCTAACTTAAGATACTGTATAGTGTCTTGGGGGTGCCTGTATGACAATTCATTAAAAATCCTTTCTACTTGCCAGAACACCGTCCTTTAAATTATTCTAAAAAAAGAACGCATGTACCCAACTTCTTTATTATAATAATATAACGATAACAAGATCTTAAATATAAGAATCTTATACATATTCTGGAGTCTTAATTATATACAGAAAATAAAAACATTTTTTCCAAACATCTTTCATACCTACCAAACTAGATCTAATGTAAATTAACTGTTAATTGTTCCATCTTTTCAGAGTTCAATTTCTCAAAGATCGATATTATACTATGGTCCTAAATGTTTTAACCTGCTGCGTTTAAATATTCGTGGTTATACACAAAATAAAAACCTATTCAAAAAGCTCTCAAAAAATTTATCCTTGATAATCCTTACGTCTTTAAAAATCTTTTTTCATTAAAAAAAAAAAAAAATTTAGATAATAATAAGAGGGTTTTTTTTTCCTTTTTGTCACCTAAATTATTCTACCTCTGCTGCCTTTACTCATTTTTTTTCTCTCTTACATGTATAACTATTTAATAACTAACAAATCTTTGCTTTCTATGTTTATCCTGCCCATATATTTTACTTCGTATTATTTTTTGGTTTTATTCTTTATCTTCTACTTATTGTTATGATATTAATAATATAATACTATTTAATTTATTTATTTTTTCATGTTATATTATATTAATCACTGCCATCACGAGCAAGGGGAAAAGTTCTAGCACACAAACCCATACTTCTATGTGGTTTAGGCGAAACTTCTCTCTATGATAGTGGAAATAAAACTCAGAGAATATTTTCAAGAATTATTTATTATTTTTTACAATATATTTTCATTGTGAATAAAAGTGTATTCTACTAAATTTTTGAATAAAAATTATTTGTATTTGTATCTCCTGATATATCATCACCCTAGGCCAGGGACGGCGAACTAATGGCACGCGACAAAACAATTTGAGTACGGCATTAATTAAGGAATGTATATTCAGATTCATAATAATTATATCCCCAAATATTTTCTTCCTAAAAAAATTATCAGTTTTATATACAGGGTGTCCCCTAACTTATGAACCATAGAATACCTGAAGATACTAGACATCAAACTAAGCCGATTAAGTCATATAAGTTTTTTCGGATTGTTACTCGTTCTAGAGATACAGGGTGTTGAAGGTAAAAGTTTATTCTCAAAAATAAGCCATAATTTTAAAACGGTTTAATGAATCAAATTGAAAGTTGGCAATATTATATTTTTATGAGCAAGAAATAAGAATTTGTAGACATTTTTAAGTTTCAAACTAGAGGGCGCTAGTTGCATACACTGGGCTTCATAAATCTATGATTTTTTTTCTTACCTGTGATATTAGGTATTTTTCAATTAAAGGTTCTTAAAGAAGGGCATTTTCTGAGTCAAAAAGGTGTACTTGATTGATCTTAATATCTTTAACGGTTTTCGAGATATTTCCCTTTAAACATCCCAAAATTAACATTTTAATTATCAAAATAAAAACTTATATGACATAATCGGCTTAGTTTGATGTCTAGTATCTCCAGTTATTCTACGGTTTATAAGTTATGGGACACCCTGTATATTATCAACGTAAAAGTATAAAGGCTCGCCAACCCTGTCCTAGGTACTTTAAATTGAGAGAATAGAAGGTTTCTTTTAACAATATAATATTAATAATTATTAGGTAGGTATACGTTTCACATAAATACATGCATGCACGCTTCGCCAAAAAATAATAACTTATTCGACATAATGCATTATCAATACATAATAATTAATTAGGAATTATAACGGGCAATTCCACAATAATTAAAAATGATTTAGCAATACAATAAATAAAAATTCTTCCGTAAAACCAGATATTTCATTTTCGATATCGACGGCTTCGTCAGATAAATCAAAGAAATTTCGGGATCAAGAGGTATTATTTTTCATAATGAAATTTTTTTCCGATGAGAGAACTCTGAAAACCTACTTCGTTTAATATGATGGAAAGGATAATTTGATGATATTTTAATGTTGATGTGGAAAGTAAATGGCACAACTACGGATTTATTAAAACCCATTTTTGACTAGAGAATATAGAGTAGAGTGGTGTGGAATGGTCATTAACTCTGTCTGCGTGTGATAAACTTTTTTTGATGATTTATTAAAATGTAGATAGTTGCAATCACGTACAATGTACGTACAATACGTACATGTCATATATACCGTGCGAGCAAAAATTATTTGCATCAAAGAGGGCCTTGCATCTAAGGATGTAATGCTTAGCCTTAGAGCTTAATACCTGTTGGGTGTCAGTAACTACCTGAATTGACAATCAATCAGTTATTCCGTCATCTTTGACAGTCATTACAAGTAATTTGATTCATCGCTAATTTTTCCAATGTCTTAAACAATTCACACAATGGGCTTTACGGAACAGCACAAAACATTCATGGTTGAAGCGTATTTTCGAAACGGGGTTAGAGTAAATGTTGAATGGCAATACAATCCGGGCTTATGCATGGACAATTTTCAGGAACATTTTCCTAACGTTGCTTTTATTTCTGGGGATTTTTATCATTGTCTGAAAAGAGCCGTGGCTGTGTTTAGGGAAACGGGTCCTACACTACACAAAAAAGGAGCAGGAAGACTATCTGTAAGAACAGAAAAACTTGTTGCACACGTTCGTGAAATAATGCAAAATACGCCAACAAATTGTATAAGACGCCTTTCCCAAGAAGTGGGAAGATCTTATGAAACATGCAGGACTATCCTTAAGAAGCAGCTAAATTTATTTCCTTATAAAGTGCAAGTATTCCAAGAAATAAAAGCCGCAGATTTTGAATGACGCAGGAATTATTGGAAATAAATGATTTATTAGACCAGACATTTTTTTCGGATGAAGCCTGGTTCCACCTCTCCGGTTATGTGAATTCTCAGAATACACGCATGTTAAGTAGTAAAAATCCCCATTTTTTTTTGTAGAGTCCACTTGCACCCTCAAAAAATTGGTGTCTGGTAAGCTGTTTCCCGAAGAAGATTGTTGGTCCTATTTTTTTCCATGACATAGTTACAGCACAGCTGTATAGAGACAATATTTTGAATCCATTTGTGGAGCAATTACTTGACGACGAACTACGTTTTGGATATTTTCAACAGGACGGTGCAACCGCCCATACAGCCGCCGAAACTATTAACTACTTACGCAATTTTTTCGACGACAGATTGATCAGTTTTAGATCAGACATTGAATTCCCACCTAGATCACCTTGTTTAACGGTTATGGATTACTTCGTTTTTCCACATTTAAAGAATACTATTTTAAAATACCAGTTGCAAATTTAGAACTATTACAAGAAAGGATTATCCAAGAATGTGGTAACATTTCTCCAGAGATGCTGGTCAACACTTTCGAAAACATGAAGAGACGTGTGAATTTATGCTTGGAGCATGGCGGTGGTCGATTTCAGCAATTTATATAATTATATTTCTTTTTCTTTCTCTATATTCTTACTTTGTTAATTTTTTAAACAACAAAAATAAATTTGTATTTGTCTACTTATTTTATTAAACTCATTAGTTTGGTATATTATGCCATAATATGAATTTGACAAAATTTTAATCTAGATTTGTTTAGATATATGGTCCCTATATCATTGTGATCTAAACCAAGCCCTCTTTGATGCAAATAATTTTTACTCGCACGGAAATGGGGCATATCCAGATAAAATATCTAAAAATATGCTGTAGCTTTAATGTAATAAACCAGATAGAGTTTAATGCATATTTTTAAATAATTATAAACGAATTTATTTAAATAATGTCTTAATTATACTCTATCCATAAAATTAACTACTTCCGTGTAACACTTTTGTCAAACTTCGAAATTCAAATTTCTTAGATCCCTTGGATGTGAAAATCAAAACATAATTTATTCTTGGGTCAGCCTAAACGTAATCCTTGTTTGGATATCGTAGACCATCTGCCTGAATAAAATTAAATAGAAACCTTCAAAGCAGGTTAAACCTGAGACTGTTAATAAATCTTCGGGTATAGTTTTCATCCTCGATTTTTTTTGTTGACTCGGAAATTACGCCAAATTTCAATTTTAATTAATTAAGTTAATTTTAGTCTCAGGAAACTAATAGCATTACGACCATCGGATTTTAATAAATAACAAAGAGATTTTAAGAAAAAGGTGTTTAATATTTTTCTAAGGTATTCAAGACATAGTTTTTTAGGATCTGAAGAAATATTGGAAAAAAAATAAGAAATATAATGACTTAAGTCCCTTGTATAAAAATTCGGTCATTATTTTTCAAAAAATATTTAAGACTTTGGTACAACTAACTTTTTAAACTTTAACTTTATTGAAGTTGTTAAATGAGAAAATTATATAAGTACTATTTAAAAAAACAACTTAAAGATACAATACTTTGCTGAGTTTTGGAAGTATCAGTTATTATTTAAAAAGTACCGGGTGTCCCACTAAGAATGGCTCTCGGCCGTATCTCGGAAACTACTGGGCATAGAAACTCAGGAAAAAAAAAATTATAACTAAAGTGGGCATGAGAAAATCCTGGAAATAATTTTTAAGTTCCGCATTTTGCCGCAAGAGGGCGTAATTGAAAAGTAATTTTTAAAAAATTACATATCTCTGAAAATTCCACATTAAGGTATATCTTTGATAACACCATTGAAAAGCTTGGACAATTATGCATCATTTTGGTCTTATGCTCATTGGCGTACCGACTTTAATAAAAGGGGGGAAGCGGTTGAATGTGTAATCAGTTAAATCGCTGTAACTTATAAACGACTTCAATCGTATTTAGTTGTCCATAATAGTTCTCAAAAAAAATGCTAGAGGGCGCAATTTGTAATAATAACACATTTTTTGATTTTACTCCGAAAAAATAAATCATACAGTATAATTATGATACCATAATCGAAAAGTAGATTAAATTTGCTAGAACAAATATTAAAACCGCAGCTCGATATCTCCGTTCGTTTCAGCGTTATCGCCAATAGAATAATTTTTAAAAGTTAGCGATTATATATTTTTTAGAAAAAAAATGGGACGCCACTGATATTTTTTCATGTGGATATTATTTCTGATTAGCCTGGTCAATTCTACATAAAAATGGTCTCTGGCGTCTTTCTCCTCAGGCACACCGTTCTTAATTAAAATAAATTAGCTCTACTATTTATTATTATCATTATTAACATTGATAATGAAAAATTTAGTTCTATAAAAATTGTTGGAAATGACCATCTTCACTTCCGCCTGTCTAATTTAATTTAATTATTTTAATTAAGAACGGTGTGCCTGAGGAGAAAAACGCAAGAGACTATTTTTATGCAGAATTGACCAGGCTAATTAGAAATAATATCCACATGAAAAAATATCAGTGGCGTCCCACTTTTTTTCTAAAAAATATATAATTGCTTACTTTTAAAAATTATTCTATTGGCGATAACGCTGAAACGAACGGAGATATCGAGCTGTGGTTTTAATATTTGTTCTAGCAAATTCAATCTACTTTTTGATTATGGTATCATAATTATACCGTATGATTTATTTTTTCGTAGTAAAAGCAAAAAATGTGTTATTATTACAAATTGCGCCCTCTAGCATTTTTTTTGAGAACTATTATGGACAACTAAATACGATTGATGAAAGTACATACATTTCTCTTCCAAACAGCCTTTAGTTTGCTAAAATCGGATAAGTCGTTTATAAGTTACAGCGATTTAACTGATTACACATTCAACCGCTTCCCCCCCTTTTATTAAAGTCGGTACGCCAATGAGCATAAGGCCAAAATGATGCATAATTGTCCAAGCTTTTCAATGATGTTATCAAAGATATACCTTAATGTGAAATTTTCGGAGATATGTAAACTTTTAAAATTTACTTTTCAATTACGCCCTCTTGCGGCCAAATGCGGAAATTATTTCTAGGATTTTCTCTTGACCACTTTAGTTATAATTTTTTTTCCTGAGTTTCTATGCCCAGTAGTTTCCGAGATACGGCCGAGAGCCATTCTTAGTAGGACACCCGGTACAACAGATACTTTTATATAGTGCTGTATAAGAAGAATTTCTGCCCAACGGCACATGATGGGATGGATAGATACTGTTGCTGACCTTAAAGATATTTTCTTAAATTAATTTATGCTTTTTTTATTTAAAAAAAATGCATTGCGCCTGACGATTGGCAACATCTAGCAATATTACCAGCCTTGACTGCTAAAGGGAGTTCAGTTATTGTCCCTTTTACACCCACCTACAAATACTATGCAGCTTGAGTACATTATTTTAATGCTAGCAGTAGGTCCCTTTTACCACCAATTTATCGGTAGACCTTTAGCAAAATCGAATTCGCATGTAATTTATTATGATCGACAACGTGACTTAGCCCCTTTTAACATTAGTTAATACTTTTTAACCATAAAAACAGGTACCTAATAACAGAGCTTGGAGCTGGAGGTCACATTATATTTTTTTCCAGGCCGCTTTTTAAATAAACTCAAAAGGAAGTTCGACAGAAAGTAATTATATACGGTAGTAGAGTTTTGAGCTTGCATTGTCTTTATTTGTTTTAAATCACAACGTTTTAACTGGTAAATATCTCCAGTCGTCTTCAGGTTAATAACAGTAGTATACAAAAACAAATAACGACAATGCAAGTTCAAAACTCTACTGGCGTTCAAGAAACGTTATTGTCTCCAACCTTTAAACAGAGTAATTGTCTTTTGAATTAGGTAAAAACTACAGACTCTTCGTATGTACATACCGTCCTTTCGTTTTTTTTCTGTCTTGGCTTGCTACATCTGCCACTTTGTTTATTCATTTTTAAGTTTGCTAAGACTGAAAGTTTTAAAACTGCTAAAGAATTTTCCAACGATTTAATATTTTATTAACCATATATGCTAGTCTAGAAATCCGTTTATAATATGGCAAAGTTTATAATATATATATTTTTTTTAACAGGAGGCTTTTTCTGTAAAGGCTGGTGTGAAGAATGGATCGTGTTGTATGAAGATTCTACACTAGCCTGGTTTGCAGATAAAACTCTTAGTAGGCCGAGAGGATTTGTTAAAATCAGCGATGCACCGGATCTCCTAGCCGTCGGCGAATATACCCGACAGGTTCCAAAGAAACCCATGTTTCCTAGGGCTTGTCATATAGGACAACTTTTGGCTGTAGGTTGTCGGAAGATTCACGACGTCCATTGGTTAATGGGACAATCACCTGCTGAAATGAAGTAAGTCACTTTAAATATCTAATAGACTAGTCTCCAGGTAAATTAAAATTAATATAGGAGAAGAGGGAGACTTGATCCCCAAATTTTGTTTTTTGCTGTAAAAGTTTTTGTGGTTGATTAATAGCAACCATTTATTTGATAACATACGTCAATTATATTGTTATTTTACATATACTTGAATAATCATTAATTTTTTTTTATGGAGACGGAGTTTTTAAAAAAATATATAAGGCTAAGCAAAATGATCTCAAGTGTCCCCAAGTTCTCGGTGACTTGTTCACCCTTTCTGGGTGACGATCATTGGAATGCTCTGACCGTGCAGTTTAATAAATAAATGTTAGGTTTATAAATAATTAGTCAATATAAGGTAGGGATTTTAATGCTTTATTTAAAATAAAAAAAATCTAGTCTTAAATTCAACAAACAAAACCCGTTTTTTTTTTATTATAGAAATAGAGAGTTTTGGACTTGCATTGTCTTTATTTGTTTTACATTACAACGTTTTAACTGGTACCTAAGTATCTCCAGTCGTCTTCAGGTGAATACTATTTAGTTTTGATGTGTAGTAAGTGCCAGCGGCGCGGCGGTGCCAAGGGGGGGAGGGGGGGGGGGGGGGCATTCACCCTAGTAACATGACTGCCCACCCAAAATTGATGGATTCGATTTTGTAATGGAGGAATTTCCGGTCGGTGGGGAGTAGGAGGATTTGGCTATAACTGTATGTTATTTTGAAGAGAGCGATGACCTTTTTTTAATTTTTTTAGACATGTCACTTGGACAAGAGGACAGTTTTGTTTGTCCCTGCTTATTGCGCTATAGAGCATAGACCTTTTTTTAGGTCATTTTTGATGTGGGTAGTGCCCACTCAAAAATTATCGGATCAACTTGACTTGTGCCAACCCATACCAAAAATCCTGGGGCGCTACAAACTAAATAGTATTTACCTAAAGATGACTGGAGATACTTATCAAATCTTCTAGCAGCATTTTTTAATGATGCATTGTCGTTGATGACATAAAAAACTGCTACTTTTAATTTTTGGCTATCTACGGGTTTTCTCTTTTTCGCACCTTCCTTCCTCTTATACTTGCGTGTGGCATCTGAAATTTTTTTTTATTGTCTATTAAAATACGATTTTGCAGATATTGAGATGATAAATTAATTCATCGCCAGCTCCTACATACTTCTTCCTTATAATGATTTTAATTTATTCTTTGAAAAATCAACAATCGCTAGGAATATATGGGAGGCTTGATCCCATGATCAAATCTCCCACAGCAGCAGTAATGAAATAACTTTATGATTACATGTACTATATAAGATAAATAAAAGAAAATACTTACCTTAGTAAAAAAATAGTCAAAACTAACTTAAAAAACTTATAAAAAAACTTTTTAATTATTAGAAAAAATTTCCAATGGTAACTTCTTCTTTATCCGGCGGTCTTGGCAAAACCTAATGGCATCTAATGGTCGGCCGCATAATGTAATGTTGTTGCCAATTTGATATTTCTAGAGTTTATTATTTCGAAGATCTGTTGAGGTGAATAAGTCTCCCAGGTGATCAAGTCTCCCTCTTCTCCCCTATAATTAATAATAACCTTTCTTTGGCTTCAATGCTTTATTTAGATATATATTGACTTTTTTATATCAATTAAGAATACTTATCTCGGGTTGTACGTATAGATGTTTAATAATAATAAATTTATGTGCTTACTTTTTAAGACATTTCCTTTGTAGAAATCTTGCCACATCTTGTTATATGCTGGGAATAGTGTCTTGATATCGAAACTTTAGTATATCTTATACAGTCTTGATTCTGCATACAGAGCATCGTTCGAGTAAAGATAGTTCTTGCCATAAATAATTTTTATAAATCATTTTTGTGTCTGTTTGAAAGTTGGAGACAATGATGTTTCTTGAATGATAGAAGAGTTTTGGACTTGCATTGTCTATACTTGTTTTACATCACAACGTTTTAACTAGTAAGTATCTCCAGTCGTCTTCAGGTGAATACTAAATAAGTAAAGTAACTACAGCTCTATTTATTTATATATTTTATTTATTTATTTATTTATATTACCTACCCTACAGGTTAAATAACCCAACTACAAAGCAGGACCATGAAAAAGTTTACACAAAAATTAATATACTAAAAGTGAAGCTAAAAATACTAACAAAAGTAAGCTAGTCTATACGTAAACCTAAACTAATTATTCGAAATTAAATTTGAATATAAGAAAAGTAACAGTAAAAAAAAAGCTAGCTAGATGCACTGGAGCACGACTGAGATGGGTGCAGTCGTGCGTTTAGTTCGTATGCAGTATTTTAAGTTTGCAACATTGGTGAGACTCTAAGGCCACTCGAAACTAGGGTCAAGGAACACAGAAACAACACGCTTAAAGGAGAAACCAAAAAATCAGGTGCAGCTGACCATGCCTGGACACACGGTCATTACATCAAGTGGACAAAATCTCGAATCCTGCATAAAGAGCCACATTGGAGGAAGAGGAAGTTCAAGAAAGCTGCTACAATATATCAGAACCCAAATTGTTTTAGTAAGCTCTCACCAGATATAAGAAATATCTGAAAACCCTTGTTTAGTAGATGCAAACTTAAAATACCGCATACGAACTAAACGCATGACTGCACCCATCTCAATCATGCTCCAGTGCATCTAGCTAGTATAAAGATAAGCAAGTCCAAAACTCTTCTATCATTCAATTATTTTTGTGCTACAGAAATCATATCTGTATATTTTTTGTGAGTACTTCCCCAGGCTACTGTTCCATAAGTAATCCTAGATTCGATAAGAGAAAAATAGATACTGAGGGAATACAATTGAACTATATTTTTCAGAAATCTAATCCTATATAAGAGAGATCTCATTGTCTTTACAATATAGTTGGTAGGTATGCTCATCCCACCTTAGTGCGACTCCAATATAATGCCCAGATACTTTACTGAGTTTATTTTTCCTATTTTAAAACTTTGATCATGCATAAGGCAAGTCAAATTATGAAATTCTGGGAGTCCTCTGACATCGCAACTAAAAGGAATATATTTTGTTTTTTCAATCTATCTATCTTGTAATAACCAGCATCTTTGAAGGTGACGTATATGATATTGACAGTAATATTTTTCGCACAATCTCACAGTGGCCTAGTTACTTACGCAGCTTCTTCGATTGTGGGTATACTGGTTAGTTAATTTTTGTTAAAAATCTATGTGCAACCGAACATAAATCACCTGAACTATTTAACACAAATAATTTTCTTAGGCACTGTTTCATTTTTAAATGGTTGAGAAATCATTGAACAGATTTAGTACATTTCTTATATAATAAATAAATATGATATTTTAAACATAATGTAAAGAAATTATTTCATTCATTAGTTAATTAGTTATGGGTTAGAAACAGTTTTTTGTCAGCAAATTTCCATGTGTTAATAGAAAAAATATATTAAAAATGTTTTACGTACTAGTAAATATTGTAGAGAGTTAGTATGTAAGTAAATTTAATAAAACCTTAATACCATCATAAGTTATACGCCAGATTTTTATTATCCACTCTCTGAACATACATTTAAGGACAAATTTCTGTATAAATTGCACAATATTTGGCATGGAAATTTCTGTATTTTCCAGACTTTGCAAATATATATTTTTTTCTGAAACACAAATAAATATAACAAAGTTGCAAATTTTAACCTTTCGATGCTCGACTATTTACACACGTCGACGCGTACACATTTTATTGGAGTATTAAGGAAAAGGAAATTGCAAAAATAATCGAAAACAAATATTTGCTTTTGAGTATATAAGGAAAAGAAAATGAATAAAATTAAGTTAATATACAGGATGTTATGGAATTGAACATTATTACACACTTGATATTTTGTACTAATTTTTATCTCTTCTCGTGGTAATGTTACCAAAAATAACTAGGCTTGGTTAGGAAAACAAAAAAATCTTGATTATATTAACCAAAAAATAATGCTATTAGAACAAAGAAAATATCAAGTTTTTATATAAATTGGCAGAAATAAAATATTTTGTTTAGCTGAATTTGACTCTTGTATATATCCTATTTAAATATTACATCAAGATTCCTAGAAACTTACATTTATCAATCAAGCTTGTTCTAATAAATTATTAATTTATAGTCCCAACCATTTTGTTAATTTTGATTAAGATAATTCTTAGTTACCAGACCTAACTTTTCTTTTTAAGTGATATTATTCTTCATATGTATAACTGACGTCATCGCTGTTTTGCCCACTTTACTATATTCCGAACATTGAGGACTGGAGTCGTAGTACGGAAGGATGTCGTGTCCATTTCTTCGTGTTCTGAAGGCAAGAAACGGCCATTCTCATCTTGATTGCACGCATGCTTGGCTGTGGCAATATTTGGTGTAATATATTTGTGTTTATTGTCTTTCTCATGTACGTTCTAATTGTCAGAAGGAAGTTAAATCATAAGTAAGTAAACATTTTATTTTTATCATTGCAATTGTACATTAAAAAGTTTAAATGAGCTTTTTATAAAGCATAGCTAGGTATCTCATGATGAAATAACTTTAAAATATTGGATTTTTTTTTTGTTTTATTTTTTCTATGTTCAATTTCTATAAAAAAACGTCATATTGACGACTTTTTAATTTGACCAAGTACAACAAATTTCATATAGCTGTTATATTTTAAATAGAAAGTTCTCGGGATATTTTTTGTTTGTTTTTTAATAATTGCATAAAAAAATTTAAATAAAAGCAATTCAGTTCTATAAGCAATTAAACAACTCAAAAGCTTGATTAAAAAAAAAATTAAAATCTAGTGTTTTTTTTTTGTGTTGCATAAGTATATATTAGAAAAACATGAGAGAACAAGGACATTGGAAAATATTTTTCTTAAAGAAACCATAATATCCCCGATAATTTATTCCAATTATTTAACTATAGGTAATAAGGTAGTAATACAAAGGCATTTTTTTTTTTAAACGGAAACTTTAGGAAGTAATATTTCTTGTTACTAAGTATAATTTACAATAATAATGTTTAAAATATAATGACGATATGAAATTTTTTGTATTTGGTCAGATTAAAAATTAGTCCCAATGGCATTTCTTTTTAGAAATGGAACACACAATATTTTTAAGTTATTGCTATAAAATCTATTTGATAATTTAGTCATGCATTATAAGTAGTTCATTTAAACTTTCTAATGATTGAGCAACTGTAATTATAAGAAAATGCAATTTTTACTTATTTATGATTCAACTTCTTTCTTACAATTATAATTTACAGAAAAAAGATTAAAAACACAATATTGTGACTACATACGTGATTTTTACTCTATGAAAATTTCAAGTTTGGCCAAATAAATTATTGTTTTGGCAATATTTGTGGATTGGATCATTAACAAAAACATACATACATGTAAATATACAGTGTAAGTTATATATCTATCTCTTATGAATATAGCCAATGTTCGTAAAGAACAGCCGTTTTCGGAATTAAGGAATTTTATGATCACATCATGCGGCCAACGCTTTTCACAAGAGAAACGTCAAAGCATTCAAAACATACGTGAAATTTACTATATTATTTCTAACCAAATGAAGAAATAATAAATATGTTTTAAATTAAACCGTAAGACAAAGTAAGAAAATTCATTAAAACATTTAAATAATAAAAGTAACAAGTTTTATCGCATAGAAAAGTCCAATTTTTTTCTCTCACTTACATAACTTCCTTCCATATCAATAATCATGACCTTATTAATTAGCACGACCATAAGATTTAATCGAAATCTATAACCTACATTCAGTGGCGGCTCGCGGTCTTAAAAAATGGCGAAGAGCTAGGTATAGTGAGGGTACTTAAACAAACATTGACTAAAAACCCGTGTAACAAAACGTCCCTCTTATCCTCATCTGTCCAACGACTGAATGGAGTTTCCAACAAATTATGTCATTAATTGGGTTCATTTTTAAAACACACAACTAATAAGTAGGTACGTACACTACTAAATTAATTGAAAAATAAAAACGAGACTTTTTAATCACACAGTAAATCACGTAAAAACGATATCTATAGCCGTAAGTTTCGCGAAGCCTCATAATACATACCTTAAGGTTAGGCGAACCAATGCTAAAACAATGGTGCATACGACTGATCTATTTTTAAATTGCCCTTCATCATAATGGAAATTGTTACATGCTGTTTAAGTGACTCACGTCACGTAACCATAGCAACGGTGAATATCAAAGCCATGTTGGGCGTTGGGTCTTGCTTGAGCTAATGGACACAGTCGCTGGGGCGCGCCAAAATGCACGAGTGTTTATCATTATTGTCCATCGAAGTAAACCGTAGCCCTATTATGCATAGCTACATTCGGATTAAATTAATATTATTAATTCGAACATAATTATTTTTTAAGGGCTAAAATGGTAGCTGTATTGGTACTTTAATATTGTCGAGAAAGTTTCCTCCTGGTTTTATTTTTTTTAGTGAAGAGCCCCTTCACCTACTTCACCTGACGAGCCACCACTGCCTACATTCTAAAATTATATTTGGCCACCATCAAACCTTGAATCATTTAGTTGTTCATCTTCGAAGCCAAAAAAAAAGCTTTCAATCACCCTAGAAAAATTTTGAAATATCAATAAGTAAAAAGTGCTTGGACTAATAAAGTTTTTCTTCCCTCTTAAGATGGATAACAAGTAGCCCCAGGCATCTAAGATTTTTATTCTAGGACAGGAATATCCTCAAAAAAAAAACAGTCCCTTAAGGCATTTACGAGATAAAACATCAATTATAATTGTAGGTTCTATGAGTTAAACATTTTGTGCTTTAAATCATTTTGTTTTATTAATGATTACATTTTAATTATTAATTAAATTCCTACTATTTCGAAGTTATTATTCAATAGGAAGCACTGTTAATTTTTTTCTAAAATTGTTATTTTAAAAAGCAAGTGGATTTTTTAAAATCAAAATTATTTTAAAAATTAAATGGTTGAACGCACAAACAGTAGTAATCGTTTTTAAGTATCTAATTAAAAATTAATGCAATTATAACAACCGATAAACAATTTTAATTAAAAAACGGCAGTTACCAGAAAAAGAAAAAATTAATCTATGGACAGGAACGAAAATGGAAACATAAATTGGGCACGGACCGATATTCACATTTATTCATGCAAGAATATATATCCCGATATACAGAAAATTTACTTTTTATATAGTATCTGACCTATTTCCAATGTCAAGCCTTTGAGGTTTTTTAATTTATATATTTTTTAAAGTTTGAATTAGGCTTTTATACCTCTTCGTTCGTTCGTGGTGTCATTGCATGACCTGCCGATTGGGAAGTGTGTACAGCAGCGGCCCCAGGATTTTTTGGATGGGTGGGCACAAGCGGGCCCGATGATTATTAAGTGGTTGAAAGTGACTTCTAAAAAAAAGGTCGCCTCCCTGCGCGCTCTATTACGCTCTAAGCGGAGTCGAACAAAACTTCCTTCTTGTCCAAAGTGCCGTCTAAAAAAAAAAAGGTCAGCGTTCTCTTTAAAAAAACATACAATATCACTACTTTTCTCATCAAAGCTTTCCTAGTCACGTCTCTCTTCCCCCCGAAAATTTCACTATAAAACCGAATCCATCAATTTAGGGGGGCACCAGGGTGGGCACTCGTGTTTCGAGGGTGGGCCGGTGCCCCCTTGGCGCCGCCGCTGAGTGTGTACCTTCTCACGCACCCCACGAGATACCCGATCTCATCTGGCCTGGTTATCGGCGTGAATGGGGTGAGTTGGGAGATGATACATTTTACACTCTTCCCTGCATTATTAAACCTACTAAAATTCGGACATAGTTTTTTTATTGTGCGTATGCCCACTCCGTGGATCAAACTCGGAACGCCACGGTCGAATGCCAGTGACTCACCACTGAGCACCGCCGCAGTTTTTAAATATCTAGTTGCGTTTATGCATTATAATATAAATACAATGCTGCATATATACCAATATTCATTAAACGTTACACTATACATGTATTACAAAAGTAACAAAACAAATTAGAGTATCTCATGGTTGTGCCGCCAAAAATGGTTGCCGAAAAGGGCCTCCATTATCTGACATTGTTTAACGTATTACGTTAATATATTTTAGTTTCACACCACGAATGGGGAACTATTTTAAAGTTTGGCATATTTAATTTTAAACACAACTAACAGGTATAAAAAAATAACAATACTTAAATTGCCCAATGCAGCTTTCGAATTTTTAAGGTTATGTTGTTTCTTTTCCGGGGTTCTTCTTTCACAGAAATAAGGTTTTAACTCAATTGTAAATTTCAACCTCTTTTGGCGGTTTAAAGTTAGGTTTCCACTATTTAAACGTTTAAAAGTTTATAAAAGTGCCAAATATGTGCAATGTATTAACTTTTAGTCCTAAAATGTAGATCCTCCAACTTATTGCGTATTCGTGTTAAAATAGGTAATATTTTAAAATGAACTCTGGACCTCGCCATTTTTAATTAATAATGAAGAAGATCAAAATATCGCCGTGTCGTTCTTCATTGGAGATCAATACAGTACGCCATCCTGTTCCCAAAAATAGGTAATAGGCTCTATTTAATTTAGCTACGTTAAATAAACTATTTTAAAGTTAACGAGTATAAAAAATAACAACGGTTAAATTGACAAATGCCTGCACATCCTAAAGTGATGATAGACCCTTAAACGAGTATCATCAGATTTAAACAACTAAAAATAATATTAAATTGCTTATAAGATAAAAAAAATTAAAAATAACTACCTATAAAACAGTTATAAAATTTATAAAAATATCCTAACTACAATTTTAAATAATTAACTGAAGCTGAAGGCATAAATTTATCTGTTGCCAGAAATACAAATAAAACCACCAATAATTTATTATTCCGCCTATATTGAAAATCATATTTATTCATACAGAGGGATTTAACTAATAATTCAATAATCGAATTATTATAATTATTTCATTTCAAATTCCAACTCTCATCTGCATATTTTTAAGTTTTTAATTCACTTATTGAGTTAAAATATAAGGAATTATTTTTCTTATATTTTAACTTATTTTATTTAACTGGGGATGTCCTCTGGTGACAGTTTTGGTTGCCTAGTATCTGTTGCCTCTTCCGATCGTGCTCGTGACTCGCAATGGCAAACTATGTGCTGTACTGTTTCCCTGACTTGTTCGCATAATCTCCCATAATGGACAACACTAATAATAGTAAAGATTGATGATGCCTGAAATAATGGGCAGAGGCAGTTTCGTTCCCCCCCTCATCTTACCCAATAAAAGATTTTTTTACTGTAAGCCTTGAACATTATAGGGAGTCTAAGCGTCTAAAAGGTCAGCATTTTTTATCCCCCCCCCCCCCCCTCAGCTAGATCCGCCACTGCTGACAAGTGATAATTTATTTATTTTTATTTTTGTTACAGTGACTGGATGACTGCAATAAGTAATACAGTAAGTACCTCAATTATTGTTTATTTTAAACCAGATTTTGTAACGCAGGATCCTGTATATACATGGTCCTGCAATAGTGCGCCAAGCTTTCATAGCTCCTATACGAATTAAGTTGCGAATTCCATTTTTCCATATATTGGGTGACCCAAAAAAGTGTGAACATATTTTATTGCATAGTTAGGTTCGTATTAGTATTGTTAATAATTGCTCAAAAGTTATTCAGTGCTGAAAAAAAAAAAAAAAGAATCTAAACAACAGTTAATGTTTACAAAATCTTCCTTTTTAATCTGTGCACAAGTAACCACATTCTCAAAAAGATCTGGTTACATCCCTTAACATTTCAGGTGAAATACTAAGTTGTTATTTAGCGCGAGTAAAATTAAAATTATTTTTAATAAAGATGAGCATAATTTATTGATCCTAAGAAATTTAAAAAAATTAATTAAAGAATTTATCTTACTATAATAAATAAATGAATCTCTATTTTATTTCATAGCCTACTACGATTATTAAGGAATAATTAGGCCAAAAATAACCTTTAAAGTGGGGTTTCATTCGACCCCTATTTCCATTTATATATATTGAAAGATGGTGAATCTCTGCCATCATGAATAACAAAACACCAATTTTTTGTTCAAAAGGAAGTATTTTGCATATCATTTGTGCATACTGAATTCGATTAATATATCTCAAGCAATTCCTGAGTTAGCAAGGGTAGATACTTTATATGAGCACTGTATATATAAGGTAAAATTTTTAACTGAAATACATTCAGTAATAGGTTGCCTCTTTATTTGCGGAAAAAAAGGAGAACTAAGGATGCGCTTATTTTTAGATTGGCCTATTATTTTCGCATCTTTATGAAATTTAACCCTTTTTGGGTGTAGAAACCGGCCCCAACTTTTTTTTTAATGTAAAGCTATCTATTGTAAAAAAAGGACATACAACCCACTAGTTACTTTTGCATTTCGGCAATGTAGACGCAATTTGTTTTAACTTAAAAATTGTAGACCACAGGGGAAAAGACGGAATGCCACAAAATACCGAAAATTTATTTAAAAGCGGCATTTGAAAGAAAAAAGAAAAACTTCTATATTTTATTATAAACATATCTTCTTGGCAAGAACACGGTCAAGTCTGCTAACAGTCGCGTCTAAAATAGGAGAAGTGGTTGCCCTTTATTTTTTTTTCTTAATGCATTTTCAATTACAATGTTTCTAAATACCTATATAAATAATCGCGGCGGTGGCTCAGAGGTGAGCTACTGGCATTCGAACTGGACGACCCGGGTTCGATTCCCGGAGTAGGCATACGTACAATAAAAAAACTATGTTCGAAATTAAGTGGATTTAAGAATGCAGGGAAAAGTGTAAATGTTATCATCTCTCAACCCACCCCATTCACGCCGGTAACCAGGCCGGATGAGATCGGACATCTCGTGAGGTGCGGAAGAAGGTACACACTCTCCAATCGGTAGGTCATGAAATGGCACTAAACCAAGGGTTGATAGCCCTTAGAGGGTGTCGCATGACCGATCATCGTGGTTCGAAACTCACGTTAAGCCTAGGTGCCCTCGGGAATGGCCCTGGCAGCGAACGAAGAGAAAAAGAGCCTAATTCGAAAGAATGACAAGAAATCACAATCACACCTAAGTATATAAATAAATATTTAATTTTGATATATACGTTTCAGAACCGTAAGAGTTTTAGGCAAAGGCCTGTCGACATATTAAGCACCGGTTCCCGCAGATCACCGAAGTTAAGCTGTGTCAAGCGCGGTTAGTACTAGGGCGGGTGACCGCTTGGGAACACGGCGTGCTCTTGGGAAGAGTGTAAAATGAATCGACACCTAGCCATCCTATTCACGCCGGACAGGCCGGATGAGGTCGGATATCTCGTAGGATGAAGGTGCCGCTTCACACTCCCCAGTCGGTAGATCACATTTGTGGTCAATGACCGGTTCAAGATGGCCTACGTAGTCGGCGAACCGTAAAAAAAAAAAAAAAAAAAATTTTTCGTAATTCATATTTTGTGACGTTCCGTATATTTCCCCTGTGGTTTTTAATTGTTGGAAATATTCCCCATTATTTTCTTGACTATCCAGGGTTATTTGACGAATTTCGTTTATAAGTCGTTGCCGAAGTTTCGCTACAAATTGTAGTGTCAATTGTTGCTTAAATGGCCAGGTTTTTTCTGGCTATCTAGATGACCGAAATGCGAAAATAAATAGTAGGTTCAATTCTTTTTTTATGCCGATTTTAACGAGCTATCACAAACATACCTTTACATTTAAAAAAAAGTTAGAGGCGGTTTCTACCCCAAAAAGAGGGGTAAATTTCAAGACACGAAAAAAGTATTTCAAACTAAAAATTAGCGCAGCCGTATTTTTTTTAGCAAATAAAGTGGCTTCCTAATACTGAAATTATGTCACTTAAAAATCCCACCCTGTATAAAAATGTTCCAAGCAATGAGTGATCGACGTGTGCCAAGTCAAAAATCAAGTACAAAGATTTCGGTAAAAAATTGCATTATTTTGATTAACAGTTATTTTGCGCTATCCGACTTTAAATTATCCTTAAACACTTATGTCGGGTTGTATAACAACAATTAACTAACCAGGAAGTTTGACTGTGACATATTATATGACATTGACAGGAATAATTTTCTCACAATCATATACTGGCCCGGTTACCTTAAATTTTAATTTACTAATCACGCACCTTTGATGTTGAGTAAATATGCCTGCGAATGTCATTTATGTCACTGGCAAAGTTGCTGGTTAGTTATTTCTGATTTAAAGTCATTATGCAATCTAACATTAAACTTCTAAAGGTTTAATAGAAAGAATGGAGAGATCAGTAACAATCATTTAACTAACCAGAAGTATTTAATTCCGGTGATAAATTATTTTCCCTTTTCCATTGGTAACAGTTCATTTACCTTTATTTTTCTTCTTTTGTTTTTTCAAGTGCTCCAATGTTAGAGTAATTCGAGGCAACTGAGCGCAGTTGGTAAATTGTTCTCACTGAAAGTCATATATTTATGACCAGTATATTGCTAATGGCATATACAAGACTTATGATCCAGATGGAGGACTCAACCGGAATATAGAATGTGCGATGTTTACATCATTTTGTGGTTTTGTATGATCAGTGCCACTAGAGGTGGGTTATAAATTATACGACACGTAAAACACACACTATTGTTGAGTTGCACAGAGAATTTTAATGATAATTAACTAACCTGTAAGTTTGACTGTGACATAACAGACATTGACAGACATTAAGAACTGACAATCAAAGGTGTCTGACTAGTAAATTAAAAATGTATTTAACCGGTGCACTATGATTGTGAGAAAATTATTTCTGCCAATATCATATATGTCACAATAAAACTTGCTGGTTAGTTATTTATCATTAAAATTCTTTATGCAACCTTACATACAGGGTGTCCATGAAATGACTGTACAACACTTCACCATAAATTCTTTCACCAAAAATAAGGCGATCTAGGCAAACTTACCTATATTATGCAATGTTGCTTCGTTTTGCCGCTACAGGGCGCTAAAGTTTTCAAAGTAATATTGTTTTTTCTAAATAATTTCTAAACGCCGTTATCGATTTTAGCTAATTTTGGAACTAAGAATGACCACTATTAATAGCGTGTTTTGACGTATGCGCCATCTCTTTTTATACCTGCAAATTTAAAAATGGCGTTTGATTGGTAATTAAAAGTTCCGCTTTTGGTACCCCCCGTATTAATGACTTTAATTATTTCTTCTTGCACTGGCTGACTTCATGTTCAAACTTTTTGTCTCTTGCAATATTTTAGCCAGACATGCAGTTTCTCTGCAAAAAAAATATTTACCATACCGTGAAATTCATCATTGCTGTTTATTCAGAACGAGAAACATGAAAAAATTTTTAATTCTAAATAACTACCAACTAGTTTGATTTTTATAACAATTGTTTGAAACTTTTTCATGTTTTGCATCGTAAATAATTTTTTTATAGAGAAACTGCATGTCTGGCTAAATTTTTACAAGATACAAAAAAGTTTGGGAAATCAATAAAGAACATAATAATAATAAATATAGATTTTTTAAAAACTTTTAACAGTCGTTATTTTGAAATAGCTTTTTAGAATCGCGCCAAAATTTATGAGAATTGACGAGATATTGGCTTTCAAAAGTGATGTATCACAAGCTGTATGTTTCTTTAAAAAAAAAAGATCGATATCGTCATATCTTTGACAAATGTCTACAAAAAAAAACAAGCGAATAACGTCAGGATGTGACTGATGTGAGTATATAAAAAACTAAGTTGACGCGTCCGAGCGTTTTCTCCAAAAGTTACAGGGTAAGGCTATATTAATTTTATTCCGGACATCTGGGTAACCCTATATTTATGTTTACGATGACAATTATAATTTCTTCGGTGCACCCTTGAAAACGTCTCTTGGTGCAAATATTATGTAAATTTCGTCTTGTGTAAATAATTTGAATTAACTATACCTAATATTTTACTAACTTATAATGCTTATATTACACTAAGACGAATTTATTATCCTCGCGTTATTTAAAGTCATATTATTCGCTATGTAATAAAATCTTTTATAGTATAATAAACAACTTAATCGTTATTTCGCATTAGGACAAATACCAAATGGCGCAGACTTTCTCAGAATGACTCTGTCCCTTTTTTATGAAAGCTCTTAATTTTTTTTACATTCACACATTATCCGAAACTCAGTGGGGAAACTGGTAGGGCGGTCTAACAAAGGGCACAGACAGCTCATTAATCAACTAACTTTAACCTTTGAATTGTTTAACTGGATGGTAAAATACCTAATAAACATAAAGTTAATAATGAAATTAAAGAACAACTTGTGGTTAATCGCGTTTTTTCGTAGGCACAGTTAACGACAAATTATGCAGTTGTTGAAATGCGCACTTTGAATTATTAAAATTTAACAAAACTCTTGGCACTTTTCTAACTTTGTTAAATGTATCAGAAGAACTGTTACAAATAGAACGAAATGGTATAAAGTTCCCATCTTAGTTTTTCGTGTAATCGATTAACCAACACTTCAAAAATTGTATTGTTAATTATTAACAATATGGCAAAATTTCTCCATATTTATTATTTTGCACCACTCAGGGGACTGGAGTAGCGCGGCGACCAGCATGTCGGATCGCGGATAATCGAGTTACATTAGTCTCTTAGTCGCCGCCACTTATTTAGCGCCGTGTAAGCAGCGGTATTCAAATCTACATGCTGGATGTCCTAGTTGCCAAGTCCCCTATAGTGTCCACGCTACTAGAGTTTCTTCGTATGAGGACTGCCGTAGAGTTTCGATGCCCTTAGCAACAAACACCAAATCCCAGTCAACGACTGACTGTATAGACCTTAGACAATAGTTTTGCCTTGTAATAGACGGATGTCATCTTTAAAATCTCGAAGATAAAATACTCCTTATCGGCGTATATTCGTTTTTTGCAATAACAGTGTAAACTACTACTTGAAATGCTAAATTTTACTTGTATTGTATATTTCTTATTGTGGATGGCCATTGTGCGTCCTTACAGTCTAAAAAGTGCTATTTTTCAACCAGTTTTTTAAATAATAATTAGGTATTTAGGTACCATTGCGCCCAAAAGAAACTGGGACAGCAAAATGTAGTTTAATCTCTCAGACTATTAGCTTGCTTAGAAGTTGTCAATTTAATTTAATTTTGTGACTGACAGTGACTTGTAAAAGAAATATTTTTTTAAAATGCCCGCGTTAACCACTGAGCAAAAAGCGATCATTTACACTTGATTGAGAGATGAACTGGATTAGCAAAAATACCGTGTTGTTGGCTAAGCACAAAATTGTAGAATATGGAAGTATTGTAAGAAAAGCAGGTTCTGGTCTCCCCAAAATTTCGAATGACGGCCAAGATATAAAATTAACTAATTTTCTTAAAGATCATCCCTCCGAAACAGCAAGAAATGCTGAAGAAGAATAATATATCGCGTAGAAGAATTCTAAGTTTAGATATAAAAAGTTGTTGTGCTGCCAATAAAATATTTTTGACCGAAACAAACAGAGAAGAATAGAATTTGCTTATGAATATATAAATCAAGGAAACATAATATAGGAAACGCTAACATTTTCTGATGAAAAAACCTTTTAATCATGCAATAATGGAAAAATCCGCGTTTATAGGCCTTCTGGTACGAGATACGATAAAATATATACAAATAAGACTAATCAAAGTGGAAGCTTTTCTATAAACGTTTGGAGCTGGATTAGTGCAAGGAGCCCAGGAGTTTGTCAAATAGTACAGGAGAGGCTCAATGCACCATTATATTGCAACATACTAAATTAAGTGCTGATACCATCTGTCGACGCAGTATATGGCCAAGGTTTTATATTTCAACAAGATAATGCTCCTATACATAAAGCCCGCATAGTTCAAAATTATTTAGAAGAAAATCAAATTATTTGTTTTTGCCGTGGCCTTCGAAAAGTCCGGATATCAACCCAATTGAAAACGTTTGGGGTGAGATGACAAAATTTATGTATAAACACAACTTCCAGCCTAGAACTTGGGATGAATTAAGCCAAATGATAATGGGATGCTATGCCGCAAGAGTATACGAGAAACCTAGTGTTAAGTATGCCACGGCGCAGCGTTTACAAGCCGTAATCGATAATAACGGTGCAATTACCAAATATTAAAAGACATATTATAATAAGGTTTAAATATGATTGAAATTAAAATTTATAGGAATATAATATTAAAAACATCTTTTTTTATTTTTGTTACATTTTAAAACACTAAACGTATATTTATTTTTCCTCGTATTTATAAAAATGTATTATTGTTGTTTTGTTTTTATTCATTATAGTCAAGGGGCTACTACTTAATTTTTTTAATCTGGGACATTACATGAAAATATCTTTTTGTTTACCAGAAAAAAACTGGTATACCGACCGTATGCTGACGTATACGAAATAAATACGTTTTATTAATATTTAATCATTTTTTTGTGACATTTAAAAACAAATTTGCAGGTACTAGTACCTACCATGGGTAGGACTAACCTGTATGTTTTATTTTGTAATAACCTACTCTCTTTTGAGCAATATTTATATAATAAAAAATATATATTACTAAATCATAATATAGGAACCGAAATAATAGAAAGTTGAATTATTTTTGGTAAGATTTCTGCACAATAAGCGAATTAAAACACTGAATATTTCATTTTATTAACAATAGGTACTGCAATTTAAATCAGTGATGGTATTCACAGGCCAAAACAACCTTTAAACTTTCGTGAAAAGCACTAAACATTTCTTGTACCCTGTAATAAAGTTTAAATCAACTTACCTTTATGAAACAACTTTTGGTCGAAGACTTGGATAAATTTGGATTGAATGGAGGGATTGAGATTCGCTTCTTAAAATTTATAATTTGATTTCCTTATACCTAAAAGTTTAAATTTGATTTGATTAATATTTTTTAATAAAATTATTTTTAATTAAAGAAATGTATTGTGTATAAGTGTTTTAAATGAAGCTGCCCTATTTTGGAGGTCATAGAAGTAAGCCAAGTGATAAATAAACACCAATAAACATTTTTTATTTTATGTTTATTATTGGCAAAATATCAAATTCAATGTTATTAAATTATTCTGGGCCACGATTGTGATAAAAAAAAACAACAAATACACAACCAGACATTCTTGGTTGTTGTCCTCATAGGTGTTGATCTTCAAATGTAAAGCTTTCCGAGTTTTTATTTTTAATTCATTCTTTTACTATGCTCTAGCTTTATACATTATAAACTTGGAACATTTCATCTTGCAAGACAGATTTCATGTTCTTACAGAAAATGTGTAAATGAAATAGAAGAGAATCACAAATGTTAAACTTCTGATATGAACAACATAATAATTTTAGAGTTTCTACGTGGCCTGTCATGAACAACTTCTCGTGTTCTATTTTCCTGTAACTATACTGACAGAATAGTCATACCCTGTTATGCGCGTGTCTAAAACTGTTATTTGAATCCATTGTGTAATAATTATTGAGAGCAAACGTACATAAAAGCTGCATGTTACTTTGTGACGTGTTTCTTGTTGGTAAGAAACATTTTTGAAAGTCTTAATAAGGGTTTGTATTTAAGTCGTAAATAAAAGCTACTGCGGGACCTTTACTTACGGCTCGTGACGTGATTAATAAAAGTTTCATATACACTGTAAAACATTTGTGTTAAATGGACTATGATCTGAATAAAGCATCCAACACACAAATGTATTAAAAACGAAATAATGTCATTTATACTATATTTCACATACGTTTTTTATGATTTGACGTTTCTTTTGTTAAACGCTTAATTCCGAAAACGACTTTTCCTAACGAACATTGGCTAGAATAATGAGAAATGGATAAATAACTGACTGTATATTTACATGTACACGGCAAAGATACACACTGAACACCCTAATCTGTTGCTCTTCAATCAGCTAAAACCCGTCAAGCGATTATTGTGACAGCACCTGATCTCGACGCCTTTAGTATGTGTATCTCTTTCTTACGTTTCTGCCGTCGCATGTCTCTTTCCGTAGTTCATTAATTTGAGTTCTTCAATATAACAGAACCGCATCCCGCGCACGGCATTGCATCTATTTATTCCATTCTGGTTTTGATTGTTCACGTGTGGAATTATAATTTTTGATATTTTTAAAGATCAATTTGCTGATATTTTGTGCGTAGACTTTCTGGTTATCTGTTACTGTGTGTATCTGTAAAGTGTTCTTTTATAAAAAATTAAGTAAATTTACTGTTTATTTGCTAATTAACTATTGCAGGAACACCATGCCAAAATTGAAAAATGTTGCAGGAAGAATATGTTTTGCGCCTTATATTACGAATCTAAACTAGTTTTAAATAAGGCGGGCTGTTATAATTAATCTTGAATTGGTTTGTTAGCTTGCTATGTTTGAGGTATCTATTCTGCAGACAAATGGACAAAATATCTTCTTTTTAGTAAGCACTTATTTTTCCTTTATTGTTAATAAAAACAAGTACCCAATTCAATAACATTACAGACCAGTATTCACCTAAAGACGACTGGAGATACTTACCAGTTGAAACGTTGTGAAGTAAAACAAATAAAGACAATGCAAGTCCAAAACTCTTATATCGTCATTACAGACCTTTGTTGTTTTATTATAAACTAACGAAAAATTATAAACGCTATACTCTTTAGAAAGTCTAAAGAAAAGATTATTTACTTGGATAAGGAAATAAAAAATTAAATATTAGTTTATTGAATATATATATATATATAGATTTTATCGACTGAACACTGCATGGTCTAAAATCAAATTTATGGTACCGTGTTTGCGATGTAATGTACCGACATCCGTAGTAAATAATCCAAAATACTGGACTAACAACAACTATACCTATATTTTTTATTGTAAATTAAATATGCGCTTTACACCAAAATATCAACACTATTATGAATAAAAAATAATATTAAAATATTTTTCTGATATTTTATCCTGTTCCCAATTCCGTTTATTGTTTTTGAAATATTACAAATTTTGCTTACGTAATTCTTATTAGGAATCGCTTAATTCGAACTATAAATAAATTATTTTATTTTTACACATAATTTTTAATAAAAATTGAAGTTCGGCCCTGACGAAACTTTAGGTTCTATAAAATGAATGTTACTAGAAATGTCATGTGTCATCGTCGGCCATTAAAAGTTTACGTAAAATTCAGCCCTTACATCCTGAACTAAACTGCTGGACAATTGCTTTCGAGCAAGAAAAATTTCGCCTAAATTTAACAGTTAATGTTTTCTGAACCAGATATGATATCGACCTACGGTTTTGAATGTTTGATAGATTCATCCCTTGAGAAACAATTGCCAATATTGGATTTTCTTTAACTGTCAGAAAATTTTATATACAGGGTGTTAAGGAAAACTATTATTTTTGCTCCAATTTTAATGGCGTGAAACTTTCACAATAATATTTTTAAATTTTACTACTCTACGTCAATTGAGTTGCTGGTTCATAGCAAAGAAAGGAATTTGTCAAATTTTTGATATCTGCTATATTTCAAGAAATACCCATTTTTTTGGAAAACCTTGCTTTATTTCAACTTATTGGTAGCTTGATCTCACTCTGGGTTGTATCGTGCAAACTTTGCGAGTGATTATTATACCTTATGAAAAGCTTGATTATGTTCAGTAACATTAGTTGTGCCTAAATGTTATGATGTACAGTGCCGTACTTATAAACACCTAATATGTCTATGGTTTATAAGTATCTCACAATTTTGCACGATTGTTTTATATTGGAAAGTACTCGCCCCTAGATTAGGTGAATTTGTATTTATTTTTTAGTTTTTCATATCGCACTACAGGTATATTATACAGTGTGTTTACAAAATTTCAACAAAGATAATTTTTTTAATTTAATTTTTGGAAAAAATTTATTTATTAATTTCTAACTTTCTAACACTATACCTACTCATAAACCATAGACATATTAAGTGTTTATAAGTACGCCACTATACATCATAACATTTAGTTACAACTATTGTTTCTGAACATAATCAAGCATTTCATAAGGTATAATAATCACTCACAAAGTTTGCATGATACAACGAGTGAGATCTAGCTACCAATAAGTTGAAATAAAGCAAGGTTTTCCGAAAAAATCGATATTTCTTAAAATGTAGCAAATATCAAAAAGTTGACAAATTACAGTCCCTTGCCATATTATTAGACTCATGCTGCAAATCTACACTTTTACTTGATATTTCTTGTTGTTAATATGAACTTTTTGTAGATATGTTGGTAGAACTTGGGTTTTTGAATATCGCGGGCACTTTTATCGTTTTGGCAACACTGATCATGTTGGTAATCGATGACTCACATCGATTATCGCGAAAATGACATGTACATAACCTAAAAAACAGAGTTTCAGTTTGATAGTGCAATTCAACAATTTAACGTGTTTCAATAGCGTTTTCTCTTGTAAAACTCTTTTCCATTTCATAAGGTGAGTTTATTGTTGACAAAACAACATGTCAAAGTATATATTTACACGTTTTGAGGCCATATTATGATAAAAAAACAATTTCAGAATGGGAAAAGTGTCTGATTTGTCGCCAATAAAAGTTGGTCGAATTTCCGGCATGCTGGAAGCACGAAACATGTCGCAATACCAAATAGCGCGAATTGTTGGAGTTTCTCAAAGTTCTGTCAAACAATAAAACAAAAAATAGACCTCGGTGAAGATCTGAGAGCCAAACGTAAAGGTGCGTGCGGTCGTCGGAGAATCACGACAGTGAGAAGTGACCGAAAAATTCGCTATATTTGTGTTGAAAATCGAAAACTGCCGATAAAAATTCTTGCAAAAAAAGTTCTTGAAGCCGGCATTGAAGTTTCGCAAAGAACAGTGCAGCGGAGGTTAGCAGAAGAGGGTCTTATTGGACGTAGACCAGCACGCAAACCAAGACTTACACCTGCTATGATATTAAAGCGATACCAATGGGCACGAAAATACAAGGATTTCACGACTGATGACTGGAGGAAGGTAAATAAATGCTATATAACTATATTCAAGTTGTTCTTGTACTGTAGATATTGTTAAATCTAAATTCTATGACATTTTTCAGGTATGTTTTTCGGACGAGTCGATTTTCCAAGTATTGGTCAACAAATCGCAGTTTGTACGGCGAAGGTCAAATGAGAAATATAAGCCAGACTGCATTGTGCCGACCATTAAACATCCTCCGTCGGTAATGGTATGGTCAGTTATCAGTTATAAGGGACCAGGGGCCTTATACGTTGTCGAAGGTACAATGAATGCCGAAAAATACCAGAAAGTTTTGGAAACTCAGCTGCTTCCTCAAGTGAAAAAATGGTTCAAGAAACGAGAAAAGCCAATTTTTATGCATGATGGTGCGCCTTGCCATCGTGCACACAAAATTACAAAATTTTTAGCTGAAAAAAAAGTAGATATTCTCGACTGGCCAGGAAATTCGCCTGACATGAACCCCATCGAGAACGTCTGGGAGTTTTTGAAATCGGAGGTTAGGATGAAAGCCCCTACAACCAAGCAAGAGTTGATCAATATACTTAATGACACTTGGAAACATAACCCAGAGATCAAAATAAAAATTCAAAGCTGTATAAGCAGTATGCCACGTCGCGTTGAAGCTGTGTTGGCTGCGAAAGGTGGTCATACAAAATACTGATTTTTGCAAAAAAATGTATTTTCATCTAAAAAGATTTCATTTCGATGTAAATTTCTAATTTTCTATGTGACATTTATTGTATTTATAATAAATTTTGACGTTTCATCATGAAATAGCGTTGTTAATGTCTACTGACGTGTTATAAGCCAGAAAAACTTCATTTTTAAGCATGAGTCTAATAATATGGCAAGGGACTGTACTTTCTTTGCTACGAACCAGTGATTCAATTGACGTAGAGTGATAAAATTCAAAAATATTATTGTGAAAGTTACACGCCATTAAAATTGGAGCAAAAATCATCGTCTCTTTTAACACCCTGTATATAAAATTGTCTGACAGTTAAAGAAAATCCAACATTGACAATTGTTTCCCAAGGGATAAATCTATGAACTATTCAAAACCGTAGGTCGATATCATATCTGGTTCAGAAACTATTAACTGTTAAATTTAGGCGAAATTTTATTTGCTCGAAAGCAATTGTCCAGCAGTTTAGAACCAATTTAAAACTAATCTTCCTTGAGTATTATAAATATTTTTTAGAAACAATTAAAACCACGTCATCCTATTAACTGCGTACTTCTTTTATTTGCGAGTTGTGCGACCGATTATATAGTTATCTTTGTTCCGATAACTTAAATAAAAAAGAACAGAAATACAACACCAGTCTCGACAGATTAGTCAGGTCAGAAAAAGGTCCGGAGTGTGTCGAATGAAGGCTAACCCGGGTTGCCCATTCGCCAGTTTTGTTGTTACGTCGGTACCTTCTTCCGCGTGTTTTTAATAGAGAGCGTATTTTATTTAATTATTTTTTCAGTAATTAATTGAGAATTTAAAAACTGAAACCGTTGAAAATGTTATTATTTCATGCTCTATACGATAGAATTTCTCAGAGAAGGTTGAGGTATAAACATTTAACTTTAAAATTCATTTGTTTTCATTTTTATTTCTGCAAGATTCCAACTTCCAACCTCCGAACCCTTTATTTTCTGTCATTTGGGCATTCTTGGGCAAAAAGTAACATTTTAGGAAAAAAGAAAACAGAAGCACATGTGGCCACGTCGAAATTGCTTAATCCTTGGGATATCATAAATCCAATTTTTACATATTAAGGCTCTTATTACATCCGGAAAATCCCGGAAAAGCCAAAAGTAGTAATACGAACGTTACCCGAAGAACTTTTGTTGCTTTTGAAATTGCAATTTTTCTCTGTAAGATATTGCCATTATTAGAAGTTATATTATATTAGCTTTTAGTAGCCTGGAAAATAGAATTTAGGTTTTGGCTTTTTTACTTTTCTTGCAAAAGAAAAAGTATTGTACATTGTAAATAAAATTACAGTAATTTTAACTGATTTATTGCCAGCACTAATGTGGTAAATTTAGAGGTTTTTTTTTTTTTTTTTTTACGGTTTGCCGACTACGTAGGCCATCTTGAACCGATCATCGACCACAAATGTGATCTACCGACTGGGGAGTGTGAAACGGCATCTTCATCCTACGAGATATCCGATCTCATCCGGCCTGTCGGGCGTGAATAGGATGGCTAGGTGTCGATTCATTTTACACTCTTCCCTGAGGCAAGAGCACGCCGTGTTCCCAAGCGGTCACCCGCCCAAGTACTAACCGCGCTCGACACCGCTTGACTTCGGTGATCTGCGGGAACCGGTGCTTAATATGTCGACAGGCCCTTGCCCAATTTTAGAGGTTAAAAGTAAAATAATCTGGCACATGCAAAAATATTCCGCGATTTTTTTTTTGTACATATACAGCATATTTTCTAATGCAATATACAGCACTTGATAAATCATTTCCAATTTTACTGGCAGATTCATTAATTATCAAGCAGTTTTTAAATGGATCCAACAATATTTTTAAATTCTTCTTCAAAGTTACCAGCTCCATGCAAAATTATATCTATGAGAGAAAGTTTTTTTTTATATAAAAAAAAATATTTCTCAAAATTTTTTAGAATAAAATGAATTTTAGTATTTTTTTTTTCATTGGCTTATATCTTTTATCTCGATTTTTATCTGCATTAAAAGAACTTTCCACCTTCCCATTGGTAAAAAAATTATCTTTAGTTTTTTTGTAATTCACTTTAAGAACCTGCAATTAAGCATGGAAAATTTTAGGTAGACCCACTTAATGTAAAGTAGGCTCAAACTTAAACACACTTCAAAAATAACATTGTACAAAATTAACTTAGCTTAGAAGCGCGGGGCCTAAGGGCAAACTAATTTTTCGTCTTACACCTTTTACTAATAATTTATATTCGGCCATATTCCGCTACATTTTAACAAAATTTTAAAATTCACTATTATACGTCTGGCAACAGTGTTTCTTGATCGTAATAGTGGCACTAACAACTAAGCTTAAGCTGTCCGCCAAGCCGGCTATGTACTCGAGTTGCACCGTTAGTTTGTTGAAAACGACATTTCTACTCACTCGCTTGAACGCCGAATTATTGTCTTAGCTGGTTGTATAATATAGACTTACCGGTTACACGTAAGTAAAAATGTGAATTTTAAAACTTTTTAATGTAGGTTATACCTAATAAAGAAATATTCACGAGAGAACTCGTTTTTCGACATTTGACATCCAAATATATGACCTCGGCCGGCTGATTAGGACTTTCAAAATTTCCCCAGATTTTGACAGAGACGTATTCAGCCAATGTTTGATTCATAAACGTATGATATTTTGTTTTAGACTATAACTAACAATTAATTATGGATCATAACTATTGTTTGCCTAGTACCGCAGCTGATGTCATTGCTGAGAAGGTATTTTTAAACAGTTTCAATTTATTTTTATATTTTCTTGCATTTAGTCATATAACGCATTTGAACCTGCTTTTTAGAAGGCGCTTTCTTGGCGTAGGGGTATAAGCTCTCCACTTTGGAACTAAGGGTCGCGGTTTCGAACCCCGCTTCGGACAAAACTTTTTTATTTTATTTTTTATTGTTTTTCAGTAATTATTTTTTTTAAATGATTTCAACTAAAAAAATGCAAGACAATTATTAACCTTAAATCGTTAAAATAAAAAAATATTTCGCAATTATTATGAATGTCCCACTTATAATGGAAACAAGCTTATATTTTCGATATTTCTGAATTAAATGTTTTAAATTTTAGTGTGGTTTCGTGTGATCTTAGGAAGCATTTTTTTATTGCTAAAAATTTTAGTACGGATTTATATAGGTTGTAAAATAATAATTCACCTTTAGCAATTATTAGTTTTTATTTTCGTACAACTAAAAGTTTCGGTACTTAACAAATTCTGAAGTTTCTATCTTATTATTGTGGTCTGTTAAACTGTTTTTTAAAATTAACATTTCAACCTTTTTCTTATCAATAGATTGTGTTTTTTTGAGGGTGCTAGATTTAGGGGCTTAGCACCCCCGAACTACGCCTATGTCAATATTAGATATATTATATAACAAAACATTAGTATATAAATATTAAATTAACATTTCTATTGTTATTGCAATCTTGTTTAGCATGACAACAACAATAACTATCAGTAGCTTTAAGAATATTATTCGTTTAAAGTTTAAACATACATTTTACATGTTAAAAATTTGTAATTTCAAAGTTCGATCCTGTAATTTACGTCAAGTCGTATCAACATAATACACTAAAATTAACCAGCATATCATTCATATCACGTGATTGGGCCAGGAACTCGCGAGTTCTATCATGAATATTACTATATATTCATTTTCAATAGACAACGACCGTAAACATTTTTGAACCTAGCCACGAAATCGGTTGGTCACTCCTCACTATTCTACTTGGTCTAGCCGTAACGATTCAATTAGACAGGTATAGAAAAGACTTTCATTCGTTCAATCATTCATTTTTATTAATGAAGCCGCATAAAAACAAAAAGCAAAAATATTTTCGTCGAAATATCTACATCTGCATTGTCATGTGTGAGTCATATAGGCAGCAAGTCCATCGACAAAAAAATATTAATTATATGGGTACTTAATTCTCTAGATAGAGAAATTTTTTCGCATGCGCCGAAAAAAAGATATTTTAACATTTTTTCTGGCTTTCCGATCAGTAAATAGTTATTTATTATACAAGGGGAAAAAAGCATTAGATTTTAGCTCGAGGTTGTATTGTCTCCCGACGCGAAGCGGAGGGAGACAAAAAAGCGAGAGCTAAAATCTAATATTTTTCCCGTGTATAATACACTATTTTTTTCTGTGGCGGGAAAAACGACGATATTATTACAATATATTAAAGTCAGAAAAGTATCGATGTGAAATTTGACTTTTTAAACTAAAAAATTTACGAAAACGCGTTTTCAAGATTTATGGAATGGACGATGAAAAAGGCATGCAGTTCTTTGTCGGAGACAGTGTTATTGGCCTATTTCGGAACTGACACAACAACGAAAGCCATCAACAGTGTGGTCGAATTATTTAATGATTAAAGATATGTTACAATCCAATAATAATGTAGACATTTCAAAATATTTCAAACTAATTACATTTCTAAAACAAAATGGGAAAGGTTACACGCCCAAGAAATCTGCGATTTTCACGGGTACAAATATTAGTGATTTTTTAAATAATGCTCCCGATGAAGTTTATTTAATGGCCAAGGTTGTTGTTTTACTTGCGATTGCAGGAGCTTGTCGAATTTGCGAAATCAGTCAGGTAACATTAGATGATATTGATGATTCGAGAACGTTATTAATTGTGAAAATTAAGCAAACAAAGAATGATGTCAACATGAGATTTGAAGTTACTGAAAAATATATTAAATTTTACCGAATGTACATAGCCCTTCGTCCAACAGCAGCGAAGGATCGCCGCCTATTTTATGCATATCACAATGGAAAATGTATCAATCAAGTTGTGGGTAAAAATCAGTTTTATAAGGTACCCCAAACAGTAGCTAATTTTCTTCAACTTGGTAAAATGTTACCTTATACACGGGTCATTCATTTCGAAGATCGTCTGCTACACTTTTGATTGAATCTGGGGAAGACTTGTTGACACTCAAGAAACATGGCGGTTGGAAGTCATCAACGGTCGCTGAAGAGTATGTTGATGAATCGGTAGCACACAGGACAGAAATAGCTAATAAAGTGTTTAGAACCTGTGGCAGTGCTGAAAGAATACCCGATTTGCGACCAGGTACAATTTCAACACGAGAAAATTCGACTGTACCGAATAGTAAAATGAACATTTAAATTGTACTTTTTGATTTAAAGAAAATGCAACTTCTTGTATAATAAAATATTCTAAAATTAAATATCTACCTTTACTTATGTGTGTATATTATATGCTGCTCACTTTTTTCCCGGGGAAAAAAGTTATCACGGGAAAAAAGTAATGTCACAAAAAGTGACATTTTATTACCTGTCAACAGAGATAAAATGTCAAACTTTTTTCCCGTCACAGAAAAAAAAATTTTTTTTTTAGAATAACCCATTTTTGGCTAGGTAGATGCCGGCTAAGCTGTTTGATGTCGGCAACCTTTATAAATGAAAGGCATTCCTTCTATACTAACATGACTGCATTCAGCTTGCCTCGAAAGTTATTGCTATAAAATTCAGTCAATTCGGTGGAGAAATAAATAGGTATTATAAAAAATTTTAACAATAATTACCCAGCAACTTTGACTGTGGCATTAATAATATTGGCAGGCATTAATTTCTAAAAATCAAAGTTGTCTGATTAGTAAATCAAGAATTAAGTTTACTGGGTCACCTTGGTTGTAAGAAAACTGTTTCTGCCAATGTCATTTATGTCACAGTCAAAGTTGCTGATTAGTTAATTATTGTTAAAAATCTTTATGCAACCCGACCTTATTATATTATGTATAAACATATCAATATGCCCCCCTCCCACGAACATATTTTCAGGTTACGCCACTGATGCTAGATCTTTATGCCTTTTGGACAGGTTAGTTAAAATGTTGAAAATACCTAAATGTTTTAGTTTTCAATATAGTAGGAATTATATAACTGGAAAAACACCCTTTATGGTAAAAGCAGAAGAATTAAAACTTTTATATAGGTACCTAAATCTCCATAAAACCACCTTTTAGTGCGAGAATTATTATAAACTAAAGATCACCAGCAATGCACGATATGGCGGTTAAAACTTTTATTATCTGAAATAGAAAAATAAGTGGTAAATCTTCTTTAATGGCGGGGAAAATGAAGATAAGTTCCTAAAGCCAGATAAACGACAAAATATAGAAATTAAATAAACTTTTTGAAGTATCGTTGTTTTGTAATTTTGTTTATTTTGTTATTAGTATCACTACAACATTGCCACGTTTACAGCTTTACATTAAATAATTTATAGAACTATTTTGAATTGAAATCTTTCTTATTGGGTGAATATTTTAAATTTATGTTTAATGCATCTTTCCTTGATTAACTTCAAAAAATTCATCCAACAAGGAAGATTTCAATTCAAAATAATTCTATAAATTATTTAATGTTTTTAAAAAAAAAGTCAAATACTCCTGATGAGATATGAACTTGTGACCTTGTGATCTGTAGGCTAGAGCTTTAGTCTCTACGCAATGGCTACCCATAAATATTTCTTGATTAATATATGACATTTTCTTCAGCGCGGTTTGTCTTGTCTGGTTATAGATTTTCCAGTATATTATTATAATTTTTGATAATTTCACGTGGCATATTTTCACACTCTAAATCGAAATCACTCGACAAATACATGATAAATAAGCTAAACACTTTACAATTACTGTTTTCTAAAATTTGTTCCTTTTAATACATAGAGGTGGTCTGTCAAATTGGCATCATATGTTTAAATTAAATAGAATTGAAATATTTTTTTCACAAATCAAAAGCTTTTTTAAAAATTCTTTGTGGTCGTAGAAAAAATAGTGTACAATACTCGTGTGAAAGTGATTATTCTGAAACTCGGAGAATTTCCGCACTCGGCTGACGCCTCGTGCTAAATATCTCCTCGTTTGAAAAGTATCACTTTCATCACTTGTTATGTAATATACTATTAGTGCACCATGAAATTTTTGAATATGAGCTTTCTGTTAAAATGGGTATCTTCCAACTTTTGAGGAAAATTCCGGTTTTATTACAAATGTTACAGTATTTTCCTCAAATTCTTTTTTTATAACGGTTAGTCAAGGCTCAGAACCAATAAAATGTAAAAAACGGTGAATAAGAATGCTACAACCGTGTGTAACTACCGTAGGTAGAGAAATTGACTTTCTCTTTAGAGAAATGAAGTTAGCAGTAGAAAAACAATCTTTATTTCCGGTAAAATATAAAAATCTATTCCCAAAGCTACACTTTACTATTCAATTTTCACAGTAACAAACACCAAAACAAATTTAAATAATTTCCGGTATGGGAGCTACTTATCGCAATATTCCACGAGTAAAAGCTTAAATTTAGGAAGCTTTTTCCTATTCTAGATCCAATAACCGTTTCGTTTTGTTTTGGCATTTTGTGCTTAATGGAAAAAATTATAATAAAAAGAGTTTTCCAACGACGAATAAAGTCGTTAAGTGGATTACTTACCTATTTATTTTTTCACCTTGAATGTTATTCCTAGTTATTATAGAGACGTGGGGTAAAACCCCGCATCTGATACCAGTGTCGACATGTTATAATAAAAGAGTTTTCCAACGGTAACTTTATTGCCTTTAGTAGATTACTTACCTATTTATTTTTTCTCCTTGAAAGTTATTCCTAGTTTCTGTTTAAAGGTTGGAGACAATGACGTTTCTTGAACGGCAGTAGAGTTTTGGACTTGCATTGTCTTTATTTGTTTAGAATCACTACGTTTCAACTGGTAAGTATCTCCAGTCGTCTTCAGGTGAATACTGAATAAGTAGAGTAGAGTAGAGTAGAGCTGTAGTTACCGTACTTATTCAGTATTCACCTGAAGACGACTGGAGATACTTACCAGTTGAAACGTAGTGATTCTAAACAAATGAAGACAATGCAAGTCCAAAACTCTACTGTTATTCCTAGTTATTATAGAAACGTGGGTTAAAACCCCGCATCTGACACCAGTCGCGACCCGTGACATGTTATAATTAAAAGAATTTTCCAACGGTGACTTTATTGCCTTAAGTGGATTAATTACCTATTTATTTTTTACCTTGAATGTTATTCGTAGTTATTAAAGAGACGTGGGTTAAAACCCCGCATCTGACACCAGTCTCGACCCGTGACATGTTATAATAAAAAGAATTTTCCCACGGTGACTTTATTGCCTTTAGTGGATTACTTACTTATTTATTTTTTCACCTTGAATGTTATTCCTAGTTATTATAGAAACGTGGGTTAAAACCCCGCATTTGAAACCAGTGGCGACCCGTGACATGTTATAATAAAAACAGTTTTCCAACGGTGACTTTATTGCCTTCAGGGGATTACTTACCTATTTATTTTTTTCTCTTTAAATCTCATTCCTAAACCCCACATCTGACACCAGTGGCGACTCGTGACATGTTAATGAGACAGGGCTGCAAGCAGGGGCGCAATTAGGGGAAGGGGGGGGGGGGGGGGGCTAGGGGGAGCTAAGCCCCCCTCAGCTCGCAATTAGCCCCCAAGCAGAATAAATCATGAACTAACAATATCTACATATCTACCCTAGTTCTTTATTAACCTTTTATTTGTATATCATTCCTAAATTATAATTCAAGTTTTACTGGTTGCCAGATATCCTAACTGTGAGACACCAGATGGGTATCACAATTTAGTAGCTGTGCGACAGTCAAAAGAGTCTACCCCGCAATTATCCAGTTACTGGAGCAGGAAATTGAGAATAGACAAGACCAACAGGCCGTAACAGCCATCGGTATACTATCCTGTATGAAACAGGCATCTTTCCTCGTCCATTTGTTGGTCTTGGAAGAGATTCTCACCATACTAAATATTTTATCCCAGTCACTCCAATCAACAACAGCAACATTGGGAGGAGCAGTTGGAGTAATAAAAGGCGTAATAAGCACTTTAGAAGCAATGCGTTCTGATGACAGTTATGAGCACATACGTGGCAAAATTAGTGACTTTGCGGCTCAGGTGGACGTGACCTTGGAACCTCCATCATCCAAGAAAAAAAAGGTGTCAGTGAAACTAAAGGATTTTGTGGCTGACTCGACAGTTGGAGCTGAAGAAGGCGCAGATTCTCCAAATGTTGTCGAATATTGGAGAGTCAATGTTTTCTATAGGATTATAGATTCTGTGGTAGGGTTTTTGAAATCAAGATTCTCTGAGGAGAATCTTCGAATCGCGGCAGCTATAGACAAATTCTTCGCGCTTGACTACGAAAGATTCACAGATTTTACTAATCATTTGGCAGAGTGTTTTAAGCTTGAAAAAAATGTCATAAAGGCTGAAATGACAGTTCTGAAAAATAGCTAAGCAAACAAAGGTCAGGAAGCACAATATGACACTCTCAAAAATGAACTCAGGTTAGAAGTATTTCCATCATTATATGTGCTTTTTCAAGTAGCAATAACATTGCCAGTATCTTCTGCAACGTGTGAAAGGTAATTCTTTATAATGAGGTTAATTTTGAATTGGTTACGAATTTCAATGGGCCAAGAAAGATTCTCGTCACTTGGCCTATTATTTATAGAAAAAGACATCTATATTGATCTTAATACTGTAGTGGATAGATATGCGGCAAAAAAAAGAAAAATAAATTTGTCACGTTAGTTAAGTTAGTTTTAAATTAATCATTTATTTTTAGTTTGTTGATTATATTAAGCTATCTTTTGTTTATTAAAATTATTATTCTGTGGTAGTTCCTTGTGATATTTCAGACTCACTAAATCATTTCTTCTGATAACCTGGGGCAGTAGCCCCCCCCCGAAATGTCCGAGCTAGTTGCGCCCCTGGCTGCAAGGCATAAATGTATGCACAAAAATGGAAAAAGGAAAGCATCAATGAAGCGACTAGAGTGGTCCAGACTTACCAGGCTAGTTGTGGCTTCACTAGGTTACTTTTGGTTCCCTTTTCTGATTATTATTTTCTAGCGTGAACGCGCGTGGTACTCTGGTCGTACGACACCGACGCGAGGAGAGTTAAATGGACCGTGTCCATCGCGCAAACTTGACCACTTGGTATCGGCTACAGGCAATTTCAGACCTACGACCGGTAAGTACGGCTGAAATAACACGCGAAACAATATCATTCTGTGAATTAAATTTAAATTAACACTAAAATGACTTAAAGAAATGTAAATTAAAAAATATATATATGGAAGGTATCAATGGTAAAAATTTAAAAACATAAAACTACACTTTTATATATTGTGTATATTATGCAAATTTCGTCCCGCTGAAGATCGAACGGCTCTCGTCTCGACGAGAAAAAACGAGAAGAGAAACATGCGAGACGACAGAAAAATAGTACACATGACATAATTCACGCCTTCATGCCTTCAAACCGAATAAAATAAATTTAAAATGTACTCACCAAATTTTGCAATAACTTCACGTGGTACAACATGAAATATAAATATTGACAAGTACGTATATATAATTTTATTTTTCTAATAAGGGTAGACGCATTTGACTTGTAAGGTGCTGTTTGGAATTTCCATGCAGTTTGGCCTTTTTAGCGAGATGCACTCACAGCCAAAGAACCACCTGTATTTTCCATTTATGTTTTTAATGAAATTTTCTGGTAAAACTTTTTTCCCGGCTTGTGGAAGATACTTCAATTTAAGGTAGGCATAGGACATCCGTCTCATTTCATTTCAAGTATTTCGTCAATGTTCCACCAAGAAAAAATAGTAAACTCAATAACTTAAACACAAAAGACCTAGACCAAATATTTTGCAGCTCTGAATGTATACGTAAAACACGCTCTAAAAAATATAGCAGATATCCCGGCCTAGAAACAATTCTCATTTTCCATTTTGTTCAAGGTGGACCACTTATTTTGTTACATATACTGCTAGTTCGGCAACGAACAGTATACATGAAGCGTAAGCATCGAATTCCATGGATGGCGGCGATTGAGTGTGGACAAGACAAACCACATAGATACAAATTTTACTTAAATAAAGTTTAAACAAATAAAAAATGTTGTTTTGAAAATATAGGATAATTAGTCATCAATGTAAATATAATGCATCAATTTTATAGCACACTGACCCTCAATATCTAAAAGTTTTCCAAAAGTTTCTTACGAACACTCGTCATGACTCACCCTGTATAATTAGTAATAGACTCCCTATACAGGGTGTCCCGAAATTAGGTGACAATATTTTAAGGGGATAAAGTACATCCAAAAATAGGACTAAAATCCTCTATTAATATACCTTGAAAAACGCTTCGTTATGGGGCTAGAGCCCCCCGAATGGAAGCTATGATGAGCGGTTTTTTCACAATATCTCAGAAACTGATTGAAGTATCAACAACAAATTTGATACATGTTTTACCCATGACAAGACGCAATAAACGGTTTGTTTAGCTTGGGTGTATTTCTGCCAGTGGCGTCCCACTGGGTAGGTAGTGAGGAGAATATTGCCCTAACTTTTTTATTTGTAGGATTTTTTAACGCCAGGTGCAATTTTTAAAAGCACTAAAGTCTTCTATTGAAAAAAGACACTTTTGCTTTATTTTGGTAGAATTTACCATTTTTTAGTAAAATCGATTTAAAATTTTTTTGGTTTTTTACAAGCTAAGGTGTTTTTTTGCATATCTCAGCAAACACTGGATAATAAAAAATGAAATTTATTAGAAGTTCTATTAGCGACAAGGCCTATTTATTAAAGGATGTAAAATTAAAATATTTTTCCAGTGGCGTCGCACGGGGTGGAGCCTAAAGTAAATATTATTTTTTTTTTTTGAGGGGCTTTCATACTTTTAATGTAATTTTTTAAAATTTTTAAATTTTTTGTGAATAAAACCTTCCATTATTGTAATTTGACTGAATATAAGGTTTTTAACAGATTTTTAGACCTTGTTTTTTAAATATTTATTTGTATAGAGACTTAAAATAAAACAAAAAAGAATAACAAATTGCAAATCAAATTTAATTGTAACACCACACGGGAAACTAATTCTTAAGCAAATGTTCGAAATGATTTCCATTTTGTTGGATGCAAAATCTAGACCTGCGTGTTATGTTTTGTGAGGCACGGAGAATTTGAAAATGGTATAAAAGGAAAGCCTCTCAAATAAAAAAAAATAGTAATATTTACTTTAGGCTTCAATCCGTGCGACACCACTGGAAAAATATTTTAATATTACATCTATTAATAAATATGCCTTGTCGCTAGTAAAACGTCTAATAAATATCATGTTTTAATATCAAGTGTTTGCTGAGATATGCAAAAAACACCTTAGCCTTTTCAACGGCTTGTAAAAAACCGAAAATTTTTAAATCGATTTTACTGAAAAATGGTAAATCCTACCAAAATGAAGCAAGAGTATCTTTTTTCAATAGAAGACTTTAGTGCTTTTAAAAATTGCACCTGGCGTTAAAAAATCCTACAAATAAAAAAGTTAGGGCAATATTCTCCTCACTACCTACCGAGTGGGACGCCACTGGAAGAAATACACCTAAGCAAAACAAACCGTTTATTGCGTCTTGTCATGGGTAAAACATGTATCAAATTTTGTTTTGATATTTCAATCAGTTTCTGAGATATTGTGAAAAAAACGCTTATCATAGCTTCCATTCGGGGGGCTCTAGCCCCATAACGAAGCGTTTTTGAAGGTATATTAATAGAGGATTTTAGTCCTATTTTTGGATGTACTTTATCCCCTTAAAATATTGTCACCTAATTTTGGGACACCCTGTATAATGGAAGTCCAATATTCGTTTTGTAAATTTATATAATTTAAAGTTAAAGAAAATGCCTTATCAGCTTTAAAATGCCCAAACGGAATGAAATTGTATATTGGGCTTTTTTTGCTTGCCTGGCCCATATTTTTTTTTCGCCCTAATCATAAAAATAAAAAATGTGATTATATAAAAGTCCGATTAAATTTCTTGGACCGCAAAAGCAAATAATAAAATACATTTTCTGATTGTGTCCCTTCTTAAACCTTACTTTTTTTCTTTTATAAGCGTAGTATTTTTTCCAACAATCAGACACAATATATATAATAGCATAAGGGTTTGTGGTATGGGAAAAGAATGTAATTTTTGGGACATTTTATTTTCCAGTCTCGCATAGCAATTCTGCTAAACCTTATTAAATTTTCACTCTCGACAGAGCAGTAAATTCGAATAGGAAATGCTTCTTAAGGAGATCTTTAAAAAATTAAGTAAGATGAATACCGCGTAAATATTAATAACGAACAAGAAGGTTTTACACAAGCTAAACATGTCTCTGGAAAAAATACAGAGCAAAGAGTTATTGCGCTAAGTCATAAAAAAATTAAACACTTTTAAGCAATTACTGCAAAGTTTTTTTATTTTTAAAATCTTATGGAAAAGTTATGGAAATTTCTAATAATTAAACCTTGGATAATCGCGTATTCGTATTAAGCGACGAAAATTATTTAATATTTTTCACTTACCAATATAAAGTTTCACTCACAATCTTTCGTGAAACAATATTTCAAACTGCGGCGGTGACTCAGCGGTATGTCAGTGGCATTCGACCGTGGCGTTCCGAGTTCGATCCTCGGAGTGGACATACGCACAATAAAAAAGTACGTCCACATTTTAGTAAGTTTAAGAATGCAGGGAAGGGTATAAAATGTATTATCTTCCAAACCACCCCATTTACGCTGGTAACCAGGCCGGATGAGATCGGATATCTTGTGGGGTACGGAAGAAGGTACACACTTCCCAATCGGTAGATTATCCAATGGCGCAAGAAACCGAGGGTTGATAGTCCTTGGGGGGAGTGTCGTATGACTGAGGAACGTGGTTCGGAACCCACGTTAAGCTGTAGGTCCCCTCGGAAATGGCCCTGGCAGCGATCGAAGAGATAAAAAGCCTAATGCAAAAGAATGGTAAGAAATGACAACACTATTTCAAAATATATATATTTTTTAATTTAAACCATTGAGTTATTTATTTGGAGGCTGTACGTTTAGCTAATAAAATATCAATACTGCCGAAACTTATATTATGAAATATTGAGTCAAAGATTTTATTGAATTTTATATTTACTTTTTATTATATAATATTTATTACTTATTACAATAAAAAACAGGGTCTGTTTTTGGTTGTAGGGGCCCCTAAGCCCGTTACGAAATCCGGGGCCCCTAATCATGGGCGTCCATAGAGAGAATTTTAGGTTGAGAAGGAAGGGTAACCAGGCAAAAAAAAACGCGGTATGCGATATCAAAAACTTTTGCTATCAAAAGTGACCGAGCACGGGGACCTCTCCGAAAGAGGGGGCCCCTCTGAAAGCAGGGGCCCCTCCGAAAGCGGGGGACGAAGCCCGAGATTACTGAGAAAATAGGCCCTGAATAAAACTACTTAAGGTACTTAAATCCAACTTTTTTATCATTTAGTTGAGACCTATAATTTTCTTAAAAAAAATAAAGTCACCTGGCATTTGGTAATTCTTTTTATATAAGGTGATTCCTAAGTTGATACTTCTTTTTTAGCTGTGTATAGAAGGCATTAAAATAAACATCTTTTTCAAATACCTTTTTTCAAAAAACTTAAAAATAGCCGAGTTACAAAAGTAAAAAAAATCTAAGTGCGGACCTGGTAATCAAAACGTAGCCCTTTACTTTATTATTGTCTTTCTCCGCTTTTAGTACTGTTAGAGCGTTTTCACACGGCACCATATATCGCGCGCGATAAATGGTCGCAATATTGCTTTATACCAAATTATGTGTTCTCTAATATCGCTTGTGTGTGAAAATGGCTCATTAGAAAACACATAATTTGGTGTAAAAGCAATATTGCAACCATTTGTCGCGCGCGATATATGGTGCCGTGTGAAAACTCTCTAAGTCATGCATTTTACAGATCGGTCATCAGTTATTTATTTTAGCAATTTGCTGCGCGGTGTGGTTTTCTGAAGCAAATTAATTTTAATAAATTAGTTAAAATGGTAAAATTTGAAAACAATGAACTAATTATCGTGCTAATTTATTGTGAGTGTCGTAAAAGTACGGATGTTTCTTCTCTACACCCAGAAGTTTTCTTAATTTTATTCAACGGGCAAGTTAGGCAGAACCGTATTTGATTTGTAGTGTAATAAATCAATGTAAGTACTTTATTTTTGGGTGTTTTGAAAATGTTTATTTTAATGCCTTCTATACGCAGCTAAAAAATAAGTATCAACTTAGGAATCACCCTGTATATAAAATAAAAACACACTGAAATAAAGGTACTCTTTACTACAAGTAAAAAAATTGATTGCTACTTGTCGAATAAAAAATGTCGGGTTACATAAAGACGTTTAACAATAACCAGCGACTTTGACGGTGACATACATGACATTGTCAGCAATAATTTTCGTTTCGTAGTGGCTTGGTTACCTTAATTTTAATATACCAATCAGGCAACTTTGGGCCCGGTTAGCTTAATTCTAGATTTACTTGTCAGACAACTTTGATTTTGAGAAAATAATGCGTGTAAAATGTCATTTATGTCACAGTTAATAATTGTTAAAAATCTTTATACAACCCAACAATAGAAAACTTGGAATGGAATTTGGTTTAAGAGGTGCACCGTCTTTCGAAAGAGATGTTAAACTGTGGGTCCCGTGTCATGGATGTTGGCACGTTAAAGAACCCTACCCTCGACAAAGAGGGATTCGGAAAAATTACCAGATAGTGTGTGACAAATTCCCTGGCGTCGGTGATTCGCCTCTCTGCGGAAATAAACCGACGTAAAATTTAAAAAAAAAAAAAAAAAAAAATTTACATACACGAATTTAAATTACAAAATTTTAAGTTAAACAACCACTTATTCAATTTTCAGAGCCCAGTTGTTACAGTTCCGTTCCATTTTCTTTACTTTTAAAATGTCTTTATTTAATAACTATTTTTTCTCATTTAATAATTTGACAAACAATATCATATTAAATTATTTTTATTTTGATCTAGATATTACTACCTACGACTAATTATTAGTCACTGGAGTTATGATGTGACCCAATGTGCGAGCCGAGCAATATTCTTTAATTGCAGAGTTGCTTATATCTACCTACCGTTCTGGTGGTGGGAGGGGAATTAACTATCTACTTTCTTCCCATATATATGAACCTGTTTGTATGAACGACCATATTTCAAAGTTTAAAAAAAAATAGGTAGGAAGTTATTAATTAATAAGTTAATAATTAAAAAATATGCCTCTTTTATTTGGCTCACAGTGTAGAGCCTCATCTTTCTTAATATAACTTGACTTGCATATATTTTAGTAGAACCTTATTAAATTTTCACGTTCAGGCAATGAAATAGATTGAAGTTGAACTGCTTTTTGAGGTAGAGCAGGTTAATGAAAAGGGGACATTTGCCAGCAATTAAGGTGAAATGAATAACGTAAGCTGCTTAAGGGAATTTGTGAATTAGTTTGTGCTTTCATTTCATTTTCTATGCTTCTAATTAAACTATTAATTAGGGTAGTAAGGAACCCAAATTACTACTCCTGAAAATGTATTGGAAAAACATTAAAAGGAGTTCAATTAAATAACTATTCCAATTTGCAGAAAAAAATATTTTAATTAAATATATTTTTTAATTGGGGCAATATATAGCCACACTGAATCCCACTGTGTAGTTGGGTATTGGATTTATAAGGGATTAGAATATAGAACATCGGATATATGTTATTAGGGAAAAAGGATCGCATTCACAACCACTGATCATTAAGATCTAATTTATCTTTTATCCACTACCAATACTTATCGACATAGTGGCATCTGCAGGAATCCGAAAGAAATTTTTCTTACAAGATGACGTTACAGTCTTTAAATATCATATCTTGTTATCTCTATATCAAATCATAACAAAACAATGAACAAATTAATCCTTATGTCAATCCGATCAATAAGAGTAAAATTTCTTCAAAAAATATTTAAAATATCCATTTAATTTTAATACGTTTCAAAAGTAAACAATCATATCTTTCTTACTGATCAAACGTACTCCGTATTTTTTTTTAATTTATTTCGGACCACTTATTCTTGGTTCAAAATCAGGAATTCAATTTGAATATATTAAAATCTAATTTAAATAAATAATTTACTTCAGAGTAAAGATTGAATGCGAGGAAAAATTTAAATTCCTGAAAAACAAAAAACGTATTATTAACGATTTCAATGACATTATGTTAAGCGACGTTCATTTATTTCGACTGAATATAAGTATTATCACAGTATTATACTCGGGAAAATAATATTGAGATATGAGAACAATGAAATTCTTTTCCATTTTTTGTTGAATTTCAAGAAATACGTTAGCATCAGCCAGTTTTTACCAACGAATAAAACCCCGGTAATCGAATTTTCGGTATTCACTGAAATTCCTGAAACCTGAATTTTGATTCGCTATAAAGGATGATATTTGCCGCTTAGTATAATACAGGTGTTTATTAAATTGTATGAGTAGTTTTAGAGCAATACGCGTTTGAAATGTCGCGGGATTCTTGTACCTCGCAAAAACTGACTATTTTAAGTTCAAAATAAACATTTTTTAAGCTCTGAACGTACAAGGAATACTAGAAATAATTTTAGTTACCTAACAATGAAATAAGATATGTTTTATTATAGATCTTTAACAAGGTCTTTTTTTTCTATACAAGATGATATCACTAAACAACTAATGGTTAAAAAGTTTTTTTTGTCGCGTAACAGATTTTTAATTAAGTGTTTTTATTAAGAAAAACCAATGGCTTTATTATATTTACACTGATCCGGCGATAACGAGAACAGATTACTCAATCTTCACAGATGCTTCAAAAATTGACGTTGGTGTGGGAGCCAGGGTCTTTTCCGAAAGTCTACAAATACAGAAGTTGTATAAACTCCCCAAATCTTGTAGTATTTTTCAAGCAGAAGTACTGGCAGTAGAGAAGGCGGTCAATATCCTGTAAGAGCATCTTGGTGTGGGAGCCTCGTCAATTACCATTTTTAGTGATAGTCAGGCGACGATTAAGACAATCTGTTCCAGCAGCGTCAAATCAAAGTTCGTAAAGCGATGCCGCAATAATCTATGCACACTTGGCAACATAGCAACCAACATCTGGTTACTCTTTACTGGGTTTCTGGATACTCTAATATGGCAATGAGGCTTTGTTGCGTTCGCAAGAGAGGGCGCAGGCCTACTAGCTGATCTAGCGGATAATACGATGAACACTGGGATTAGTTAGAGGAGATTAATTACATGGTCAAGCAGCTTGCCTAAAACAGATGGATAAAGTTAACAACCTGTAGTACATCCAGGCAACTGTGGCTCATATTTAATAGAAAGAGAACGCAGAGCTATTGAAGCACAGTCGGAAATATTACTGCATTTGTCTTTCCAACATTTCTAGCGTTATTAAACGCATCTCTGCCTGAATCCTTGGCTTCAACTCTTCCATATTTCTAGATCTGGTGAGATATACCCTTCTAATTAAAACGCACCATGCATAAATAAAAATCTTAGGGTGCAATATCGGGAGATCTGGGCGGCCACTCTATAAATCCTCGCTCTCCTATCCACGTATTTGGAAATGTAATATTTAAGAATTCTTTCACATTTCTTGAACTTTCAAAAATATTCCCCAATTACAGAAATCTAGACCAAAGGATTTTTTTTCAGCAGGATGGCACCCCCTCCTTACTTTGCCAGAAATGTAATAGATTTATTAAATATACCATTTCCAAATACGCGGATAGGACTGCGATGTAGAGTAAGGGAAGAGTTCTGCCATTGGTCTGGTTTATGCTAACAGATTCATAGGCACATTTTCAATACTTGCTATGCTAAAAAGGTGACAATGTGTTAATGTAATTGTTCCATAAATTAGTTTTTGTTAAATTTCTTACACATGATTTGACAGATGTAAAAAAAAATATGGACTAATTCCTATTGCGACAAGCTTTCTAAAAAGATGCCACAAGTGATATCCTCTTGTTTGATGAATAAAAGTTGGTTAATGCTGCACTTTCTCCTTGGGGTTCCAATATTTTTTTACATGACAAAAGCGAAGCCCATAAAAAATCTTAGAGGACGTATTTTTGGAAAAAAAATCTTACCCCCAGAGCCGTTATTATCAGTGTTCTATTTAAAATCCTCTTGTAATCCTGTACTTGAATTTAACGAATTAATAATATATTGTCGCGTATCAAATAAAAAGCGACTGGAATGTGTTGCTGAGAAAGTTTGAAACTATTTATTTATTTACTGAAACGCCAAAGATTTTTAATAGTTTTATTAAAGCAAATTAAAGCAATTGACGATTATATTATGACGAATAACATACAAGTCTAAAGAAATAAAAATAAAGTTATTACATAAGTAAATTTAGAGAGTTTCCCCTAAAGAAGAGTTGTTTCCTTAAAACTCACATAGGACACTATTTCAAGTAAGTTCAAGAGAAACAAGTTCCGCTTTACAGTCAACTCGGGCAAAAAGAGAAATAAACAATTTACCATTTAAATAAACATTACAATGACCACTTACACATTGACTGGAAATTGTTTTGGTTCTGTCATTATGGTTTACATCATTTAGAGAGGCTTGAGTGACCAAACAGGCAGAGGTTACCCTTACACTTAAATACTTTCACAACTCCATTGAGTAAGTGTTTCTTTGAGTTTTTATAAGGTTTTGTAACTTACTTACTTACTTAGTAAGGTTTTGTAACCCCTACCAAAATAGAAAACGGGTTCCTTTTACTGTGTCAGGAATTATTAACATTATTAAATATACTATTTAAAATGGAACCTTTTCTTCAACCAATTACAAACAGTTATTTTTATAAACATTTGTCTACTAACTTCTTCTACGAAACTAGAAATGTTCTTGTCCTTGTTCTATGCACTATCTTTCCACTACAACTACACCTATTTTTATCAAACTTATCACCCATTAGGAGTCTTAACTTCACAACGAAGTATTAGATGAGCAATCCGTAGGGTTGCTTTATTCCGTGTATTATGTCAAAAATGAAAATTAAATCCTCTAATTCATTACTTGAAAAACACAATTTAAGGATGTGCCGTTCAATGTATTATGTATCTAAGGAAAAGTGACAACGAAGGGCAAAAAAGCGTTGATGAATTCTTATCGATTCGGTTTATATAGACGATCCAAAACTTCGACAGTTTTTCTCGCTCGATTTTATTACTATTCACCCGAGTAAAGTGTTTTTGGGCATTTCAATTCGGTTTGGAATTTTTTTACACAATAATCAACTTCTATTTAACCTCCTATTCCTTTGTGTATATACCTGAAATGTACGGCCTCGTCGCGTTGGACTCGTCGTTGGTAACTGAAATAATCCGAATCAATACCAGGGCACTCTATCAAACGTGTCATGTACAGATGCAATGACAAACATCTACGCTAGATAGATAATACATGGATTGCTAACAAATTATAATTGTTTACCAGTGACAGGGAAGAGATTGAAATACAGCTGTTATTGTTAGCAAATGTAAATGTATTTTAAAATGTACAGGGTGAGTCAACGATAGAGTAAAGTTCATTTTTGCCTTTATCTTAAGAATTAGATAAAATTTCCAAGGTGCATATTTTAAAACTATGCTGAAGTATACGGGGTGGCCCACCATAACGTAGCGAATATAACTAGGATTTTTTTAAATGGAACACCTTAAATATTGTATTATTTTCTGATTCCCCACAAAATTCTACGCTTATTTTGTAAATGTTATAATTCTAAATTCAATAGTTCTTAAGATGTTTACGTTTAAAATATGGCATTTTCAGACTTGGACAGGCTGTAACATTGGAACTGTTCGTCTTAAAGAAAAATGGGTTTTCTTTTTCATGCTAGTTTTTTATTATCTATCCAAAGAAACCAAGTTTCGATTTACCATGTCAAAGCAAAAAAACAGTTTTAACGGTTAAACATCTTAAATCGGAAAAGTTGTAACTTTTAGATAGAGAATATAACATTAAGGTAGAGAGGTTTTCTAAGATGAACCATTCCAATGTTACAGCATGTCAAAGTCTGAAAATGCCATATTTTAAATGTCAATATTTTAGAAACTATAAAAACTAATATTTTATACAAAATAAGCATAAAATTTAGTGGGGAATTGGAAAATATTACAATATACAGGAAACGAGTAAACTTATCTTTGTTAAAATTTAAGAGCAGGCATAATTGGCTTCGAGCTTTTAAATCATTATATTTTGACTTTTTATTACTTCCGGTTATACCGGAAGTTAATGCCAACTTTGTTTTTTCAAACGGAACACCCTGTATATTTTAGCATTTTTGATTACCTTATTAAAATCTAAATAACTTTTGTTAATAATAATCTATTCCTATCTCTAACCGTTTTTGAGATATGATTTATAAAATCTCATCACTAGCCAACACAATCGACTTCTTGCAAACCAATCATCCGAATGCCGAAGTTGCTATCTTTGGCGACTTTAACGTCCACAATGTCAACTGGTTTAGCAAGAATTGCGAGCGTGCTGTCAGATCTAAAAACCTGGCTTACCGACAGTGGAGTAAAAACCCTACTCCTGAAAATCGCGCCATCTTTGATACCACCCGAAACCAATGTAAGCAAATGATAGACCAAAGCAAAGAAGCTCATAACGAGAGAATTAAAAACAAACTTCTTGCCAGTCCTAACGGATCAAGGTCCTTTTGGTCAGTCGCTAAGGCCGTCAGCCAAAACTTTACAAAGTCAACTATTCCACCTCTAACACGTTCCGACGGCACAATAGCAACCACAGCCGGGGATAAAGCAAACCTACTTGCTGAACTTGCTGACTTTCAGGGAAAACCACCACCCAACATTCCCTCAGTTCAATCGCAAATGTCTGAAATTGTGTTTCGTCAGCGTCTTGTTAAACGAATTCTTAAAGGACTCGACGTCAATAAAGCTTCTGGTCCAGACGAAATTCCTATCATTGTTCTCAAGACATGCGCCGATGAACTTACACCAGTATTTTGTAGACTTTTCAACTTATCCTACAAAAAAGGAATATTTCCATCCTGCTGGAAGTCGGCGCGTGTCCAGCCCATTCTAAAGAAAGGTAAAAAGACCCTGCCAAGCAACTACCGACCCGTCGCATTGCTTTCAGTAATTTCAAAAGTAATGAAGAAAGCTATTAACCAACAACTCCTAAAGTACCTGGAAGGGCTTAACATTATCAGCGACCATCAATACGGTTTTCGTAAGTCCAGATCAACAGGTGACCTTCTGGCATATGTCACCCATCTTTGGAGCAACACCATCGAACATCATGGAGAATCCCGGGCTGTTGCACTGGACATCTCTAGGGCTTTTGATCGTGTTTGGCACGATGGGCTTCTAAGTAAATTGCGATCCTACGGTATGCCTAATGGATTCTGTTTATGGTTAACCAGCTTCCTTAAGAACCGTTCTCTGCAAGTGGCGATTGACGGGTTTCTCTCAGACACCTTCACCATCAATGCCGGTGTTCCTCAAGGGTCCATATTGTCGCTTACCCTCTTTTTATTGTATATTAACGACCTTCTAGTGAACACCCAAATTCCAATTTATAGCTTTGCTGATGACAGCACACTTGTCTCATCTTTTACCTTGACTCCCCAAACATCCGCTGCCGACGCACATCTTCGCAGGCAGCATGAAGTATTGCGCCTCAACAAAGACCTGGAAGAAATTTTAGCTTGGGGTGACAGTAACCAAGTCGAATTTAATGCTAAGAAAACCCAGGCAGCAGTCTTCTCCAAAAAGGTTAACATTGCAGAACCGGATATAGTCATGGCAGGACACGCAATTCCCCTGGCACCGTCTATTAATTTGCTGGGGGTCAATCTGGGAGGTAATATGTCTTGGCATGATCACGTTGCCGCAATTGCCAAGGCAGCTGCACAGAAACTTGGTGTACTTTTCCGCACCAAAAGGTTGTACACACCTCATCAACTTTTGACACTCTACAAAGCCCAGATTCGACCATCATTAGAATATTGCTCTCATGTCTGGAGCTCTGCACCCAAGCACACCCTTCGGCTACTGGATTCCATTCAAAGGAGAGCCATTCGTCTAATCGGCGACCCCGAGCTGACCAAGACCCTCGATAGCCTGGAGCATCGAAGACAGTTTGGTGATTTGGCTCTCTTTTACAGATATTTCCATGGCAGGTGTTCGACTGACATTGCCCACTTGATTCCACCTAGAGCAATTCAAAACAGAAATACACGGCAAACCACTGCCGCTCATCCATATGTTGTTCAGCTTAGTACTCCTCGAACTTCATTGTTCAAGAATTCTTTCATCTGGAGAACGTCATCTTTGTGGAATGATCTTCCTGAGGTCGTGTTTCCCAATGAATACAATCTTCAACGTTTCAAGACCAACGTTAATCGCTTTTTTCGCACTCGCACCGCTCCCAGAGCGCCTTAAAGGATTTTTCCTACAGTGCAGGTGTTTTATCATAAAAAAAAAAAAAGATTTTTTTTTGTGTAAAAACGCTCCGAGAAGAAAGTTTAGTAACTTTGAAACTAATAACGGTAAACATTTAAAATTGTGTAAGCTTTTAAGTAATATATAGATCTTTAGTTTAAATTACTTAGGTTTCACGTTTTTTATACAGGGAGTTCTTAAAATTAGGCCAATGTTTCCATTTAAATAAATGTACATAAGTCAATTTTTGCAAATGGAACAGCATATTTTTTAGCTTACTAACGTGTAGAGAATTAAATTTTCTATTTAAATGCCTAATATGTTACAATCCACATTTTTAGTCGTTTTGGAATTATGAGTAATTTAAATAAAAAATCTTAAAATTTCTGTTTGTGTTAATGTTTATTTTTGAAAAGAAGGCTTCGACTGGGATTTTCGTTCGACTTTGATCTTTGTTACCATTTGTTATTAAGTGCCTATGTTCATTGCTTAACTATTTCTGATTTTTTTAAATAAAATTATTTTAATAATTATTATTCGTTATTCTCAGGCTACCAAGAATGAACGTAATTTTAAATAAGTTAACTAGAAATGACAACAGGGCTAAGATAAGTGTCAACTTTAAAACCATTTTGGTCAAAGCCTACTTTACAAATTGGCAACAAAGCTCAAAGTCAAACTAAAATTCCAGTCGAAGCTTTATTTTCAAAAATAATGTTGCATTAACACAAACAGTACTCTTAAGATTTTTTATTTAAATTGCCCATAATTCCAAAACAGCTAAAAATGTGGATTGTAACATATTAGGCGTTTAGATAGGAAATTTAATTCTCTACACGTTAGTAAGCTAAAAAATAGGGTGTTTCATTTGCAAAAATTGACTTATGTACATTTATTTAAATGGAAACATTGGCACAATTTTAAGAACTCCCTGTATAAAAAACGTGAAACCTAAGTAATTTAAACTAAAGATCTATATATTACTTAAAAGCTTACAAAATTTTAAATGTCTACTTTAATTAGTTTCAAAGTTACTAAACTTTCTTCTCGGAGCGTTTTTACACAAAAAAAATCCTTTTATAATTCCTATCTCAAAAACTGAGATAGGAATAGATTATTATTAACAAAAGTTATTTAGATTTTAATAAGGTAACCAAAAATGCTGTTCCTTTTAAAATAGCAAAGTTGGCATTAACTTCCGGTATAACCGAAAGTAATAAAAACGTCAAAATATAATGCTTTAAAAGCTTAAAGCCAATTCTGCCTGCTATCAAATGTTTAGAAAGATAAGTTTACTCGTTTCCGAAATCTTCTAATAGGCCACTCAACGTGACTCACCCTGTATAGGATGTTCCATTTAAAAAAACCTAAGTTAAATCCGCCACGCTTTTTTGGGCTACCCCGTGCACTCCAATATAATTTTAAAATGTGCACCTCAATGATCTCTACAACTTTTGCATTTCAATTTTTATATAATTTTTAAGATAAAGAAGAAAATGAACTTTATCGTTGACTCACCATGTACGTATGTTGGTGTCTGAAATTAATTTTTTAAATGTGCAGACAAGATTAAAATTTAAAAAATATTATGCCTCCTCTGAGAATCGAACCCAGAACCTCTCGATTAAACTTCAAGTGAGCCTGCCTGTTATAATACACTTTTTGTAAAAACTTCTACTGTTTAAATATTTTTATTTAACAAAAAATTAGATTGTAAATTTAACGTAAAATAAAAAGTAGGTAGACCATTATTTTCGACAGACGAGGAACAATATTAAAATCGATCTAGCTTCATAAACTTGTCTCCAACAGATTGGAGACATGCTGGGCAAAATGAGCAAGAAATTTCATTTAAGCTACTCAAAAACAAATGATATTAAAATTTATTGAAATTATATTAAACAAGAAAGCGTATTAAAATATCTTCTTTTAAATTTATTATTTTGGTTCTCTTTGAAGGAGGGGCTTACTGTACCTTAATTTACTAAATACAATAAAAGGATTATTAATCCTAAACTATTTTTTTCTAAAAAAGTCATTGTTTTCGTAGATGGTATGTTGATAATCAGGTCATCCTCACTGCCTTTTAAAGTACTGCCCAATATTTAATTTATTATCTACTCGAATTTTAGAGCAAAGTCCATGTGAATAAATGTCTCATATTTCCTCATTTACTTCCCTCTTACGTTTCAGCTAGGTATCAGTGGCGGCTGGTCATGTGAAATAGGTGAAGGGGCTCTTCACCAAAAAAAAAAAAACAGAAGGAAAGTTTTTCAGCAATATTAAATATTAATGTACCAATACTGCTACCATTTTAGCCCTTAAAGAATAATTATGTTCGAATCAATAATATTATTTTAATCCGAATGTAGCTATGCATAATAGGGCCACGGTTAACTCCGATGGACAATAATTATAAACACTGGTGTATTTTGGCACGCCCCAGCCGACCGTATCCGTTAGCTCAAAGGTAGTGAAGACTTAACTCCCAACATGGCGTTGATGTTCACCGTCGCTATGGTTACCTGACGTCAGTTGCGCAAACATCATGTAACAATTTGCATTATGATGAAGGACAATTTAAAAATAGATCAGTCGTATGCACCATTGTGTTAACATTGGTTCGCCTAACCTTAAGGTATTTATTTTGAGCCTTCGCGAAACTTACGGTTATAGATATCGTTTTTACGTGATTTACTGTGTGATTAAAAAGTTTTGTTTTTATTATTCAGTTAATTCAGTAGTCTACGTACCTACTTAATTGTGTGTTTCAAAAATGAAACCAATTAATGACATAGTTTGTAATTTGTTGGAAGCTCCATTCAGTCGTTAGACAGATGAGGATAAGAGTGACGTTTTATTATACGGGTTTTTAATCAATGTTTGTTTAAGTTCCCGCACTATACCTAGCTCTTCACCATTTTTTAAGACCGCGAGCCGCCACTGCTAGGTATAAAGATAATATCCGACAACTCAGGGATCTTAAAGGAGCCCAGATAAGGCTGACAAAAAAAAGTCGCAAAAATAGTTCAAAGTTTTTTGTTTGTTAATATTAATATTTGTGGACAAACAAAAAAATATTTTTAAAAATCAGGCACCCTTATTTTTTATGTAAGGGTAGGTCCTTTAAAAAGTACTTTAGCTGGAAGAACGACAATTAATAATAAATTTAAATACAAGTTAGAAATTTAAAAACTGTTTATTTATTAACAATATTGTAAAGGATCCTTAACCTAAATATGAAAACTACGGTTGCATGTGGTACCTACAGGTAAAAACATTCTTTTGGATGAAGCCCAACATTCCATTTGCTACAAACAAAATTTACTTTTTTTGTTCAAAACCTGCATTTTACTTGCTTTTTATTATACTATACATACATATAATAAGATGATCTATACGATCAAAACGAGAAGATTGATGCAAATTTTTACTCTATTTCCCAATTTGGTAAGTTGTTTGCTTTTTGCGTGTTTCTAATATACCCTGAGCAATTGTTCGTCTGAAGGACAGTTGGTCCATTTTTCCCCTACCCTTTTGATGTAATTGCCAAACATTTTGAACACACATATCTACTAAATAACAAACTAATGGAAAATACCATTTTTACCTCTTATCGCTACGCGGTATAAACTAATATTTTGGTCAGCCCTGTCTACCCCACCCATATTTTCATTATATTTTTTTATAATGAAAGGTTGGTCGACCAAAATATTTTTTGTGTCTTTCTGTGAGAATCTTTTCACTTTTAAAGTTGGCTCAACGGAGGAACTGTTGAATGCTAAGGTAACTGAATTATTGTCATTCCATCTACATACAATAATTTGGTTGTCAATACCCAGCATATATTCGTAAGAACCCCTATTTTTCTTTTTATGTTTACTCGATAAACTCAGTATGTTGCCAGCAATGCGATTTTCTCTTATGGATCCGGTTCCTTTTAGTTGTCTTATCTCGAGATGATGAAGTAATGTCAGAGAAGTAAAGAAATTATCAAAGTAAAGATAAAATGGTAAATTGGGAAAGTATTTTATCAGCTCATCAGAAAACTTTAACACGACGAAAAAATTATCATTATTGTCGTCCATATAGCTAAAGTCCTTTTAAAAGGATGACGCCATTTTCGATAAAACCGTCCCTTAGTAAAACAAAATGGTCACATCATATACATATATTGAAGCAAACATACATAAACTTTAGATTATTATTGAGTATTTTGCAAATATTAATTAATTTTTTACCTTACTTACCGCCAATTAGCCATCTTAGTTTTTTTGACAATAGTTAGCAAATAAATAATCACAAAGTGTCACTTGAGAATCAATATTGACAATAAGTCAATACAATTCGTTAGAAATGTCATTCCAACTCTGAAACCACTATCGCCATCCATACATATGAAGTGAAAACTAAGTTGCTTAAAAAATAATCAGATAGCTACAAAAGCACTGTTAAAAGGCCTTTAGCTTTATTTGGGTTAAAGGAGGTCTGCAATCATTATTCATTATGATAACTATTCAAATTAAACGAATTAGCTAGATGGATGTAGCTCGCTCTACTCGCTATGTGCTTTTTGCTAAATATAGTAGTACTAACTTTCTCTCTTTTGTCGTAACCTTACTAATAAGCAGTGATATGTCAAAACGTGTTTAAGGATGCACCTGATAAAATAATAGAAACTTTTGAAAAAACCCAAAAATATTTGATCTTGGAAGCCGTCGACCGGCTAAACGAGGCAATGTCAAGTATAACTAAGTTTACCTTACAAAATCATATCTACTCTCCAAAAGAGTCATTGCTATGTGAATAAGAAACCAAATTTTGGGAAAAATCTTGATTGTCTAGGAGACTAAATTTGAACCTGGTAGCCCTGATTATAGTTTTCAATCCAAACGCGTAGGCAGGCCTGTTATTTATATTATTTATTTATTAATCTACGGGATTAATCCCATTTTTACAAAAATAATGTTCCTCAAGTAAAGTTATGAGCATAAAATAATATATAGTCTTAGTAATAAACGACGCAGTAAAAAACGTACGATAAAAACAATTTATAAACAACTTAAAATTTTAAAATTAAAAGGTAACAAAGAGGATTAATAATGTTCAGTCTCGCATAGAGAAACATCGGAGGAGGTATACCAAGAAACTCAACACCAAAGCGGTTTGCCAATTTAAGCATTCAAGACATACAAGGAGGATGGAATGCATAATTAGTTCTTTGAAATGGTATATAAAATAGCGTTTCAGACCTGGTGTTTCGACTGGAAAGATGTAACCCAGTCCTTGAAAACAAATAAGGACAGTCGGTTTTATCATTCAATAGGTTGAAGACAAACCTAAGGCCTCTGAACTGACGTCTTAGTTCAAGGATACAGGTACAAATTCGACTCTAGGATGAAGTAATCTATAGGATGGTCATGGACAATATTATTTTTAAAGGATATGTATTTAAGAAACTTATGCTGTATTCTTTCGATATTGCGATTACGATGAGAATAATAGGAGGACCACACACAAGAGCAATACCCTAAGCCTGACCTAACAAAAGCACAATAATTGAATTAATGTTCTGAAAAACCTGTATGGTTTTATTAACAAAGCCCAACATCTTCAAAGACCTAATATTAACCATAATATATATATAATAATATTAATATGAGGCAGGAAAGTTAGGGAGGTAAGGTAATAAAGACGATGAAGGAAAAAATAAAAATCCAATAAATATCAACCCAAGTTATATTCGGTTTTTTGGACCACAAATAGTATTCTTATATCTCGAGGTAGGTAACAGGGTAATTTTATGGTAACGTAGTAACCTTCATTGACCTTTACTGTGGATAAGTACATTTTAGGCGATGTGCAGTCCAAATTTAAGTTTTATGGACCAAAAAATACGTTTGTGCGTAGAGTTCATTGGTCAGATTATTCGACAAAACTCACAATTCAGCATGCTCACAGTGTTCGGTTGTTGTAGGTTGCTTTTCAGCTGTGTGAGTTAGGTCATTTTCTTGGGTCAACTGGGATTAATAGCTAATTATTTGTCCTTGCATATACCCAACCCCCAACCGTATGTGCTTTGTTTATAAGCTCGTGGCCATGATCTGATTTTAACCTTTGCGGATCCATAGTAGAGGTAGGTGCACCTTGCGCCTAAAAACAAATAATGTTCTCCAGCCAGCTCCCAATTTAATTGGTATTATTTATAAACTTTACTTATCAATTATTTGGTAGTCCATGAGACAACTATTGAGAATTATTTCTTGTTTTTAAATGCCAGGTCACTCATATTTTGGAATAGAAACCTATTGTGGTTAAGCCGCAGTCACACCAGCCGCGCAAGATGTTCGTGAACGTTTGCAAACGCTTCAGGCTCATTTACATTTGGAAAGATTAGTGGCGGAAAGTACTTGCCAAAAGTAAATTTGGAAGAAAAAGACTTTGTATTACGTGTAAATGCTTTATTTAATTCATTTTGTAGCACAGCGCTTTCGGCTCTTGTCATCATCAGTGCTAGTCGTGAATTACACAGCGACATCCTCATTTGGGTAGAATGGTATTCCGCCCAATATAAAATTTTCAAAAAACAATTTGAAAACAAAAAGAAGACACCATAACACAAATTATTATTTTAATTAAAATACTACTATTGTGGTGTCTTCTTTTTGTTTTAAAATTTAATATTGGATGTAATGCCATTCTACCCGAATGAGGATGTATAATAATTGTCGACTAGCACTGATAATGGCAAAAGCCGAAAGCGCTTTGCTACAAACTTAATTAAATGAAGCATTTACACATAACACAAAGTTCTTTCTTTCATTCCTTCAAAGTGTACACAACCATAGCTAATTTTCTAAAAGAAGTTGCTTTGTATAAATTAGAGGAAAGTCTGACTTAAACTTGAAGTTGACAGTCGGGCTCTCCTCTAATTTACACAAGGCAAGTACTTTCCGCCACTAAATTTTTTAAGTGTAAAGATGCGCGTCCGATGTCAACGTATGGCGCTCGAGCTAACTCAGCTAACAAATGTTTGCGAGCAATCGCAAACGTTTGCCGAAATTTCGATTTAAGTTGGAACTTCAAAGGGATTTTCGATATTCGTTGTTTGGAAACATTATTATGTTTCTCATATCTGAAAGGTATGAATGGCACTTTCGCAGTTAATGAGTTAACCAGATAAGGCTGACAAAAAAAAGTCGCAAAAATAGTTCAAAGTTTTTTGTTTGTTATTATTAATGTTTGTGGACAAGCAAAAAAATATTTTTAAAAATCAGGCACCCGTATTTTTTATGTAAGGGTAGGTCCTTTAAAAAGTACTTTAGCTCGATGAACGACAATTAATATTAAATTAAAATACAAGTTAGAAATTTAAAAACTGTTTATTTATTAAAAATATTGTAAAGGATCCTTAACCTAAATATGAAAACTACGGTTGCATGTGGTACAGGTAAAAACATTCTTTTGGATGAAGCCCAACATTGCATTTGCTACAAACAAAATTAACTTTTTTTGTTCAAAACCTGAATTTTACTTGCTTTTTATTATACTATACATACATATAATAAGATGATCTATACGATCAAAACGAGAAGATTGATGCACATTTTTACTCTATTTCCCAATTTGGTAAGTTGTTTGCTTTTTGCGTGTTTCTAATATACCCGTTCGTCTGAAGGACAGTTGGTCCCCCTACCCTTTTGATGTAATTGCCAAGCATTTTGAACACAACAATCTACTAAATAACAAACTAATGGAAAATACCATTTTTTACCTCTTAACGCTACGCGGTATAAACTAATATTTTGGTCAGCCCTGTCTACCCCACCCATATTTTCATTATATTTTTTTATAATGAAAGGTTGGTCGGCCAAAATTTTTTTTTGTGTCTTTCTGTGAGAATCTTTTCACTTTTAAAGTTGGCTCAACGGAGGAACTGTTGGATGCTAAGGTAACTAAATTATTGTCATTCCATCTACATACAATAATTTGGTTGTCAATATCCAGCATATATTCGTAAGAACCCCTATTTTTCTTCTTTTTTTTTACTCGATAAACTCAGTATGTTGCCAGCAATGCGATTTTCTCTTATGGATCCGGTTCCTTTTGGTTGTCTTATCTCGAGATGATGAAGTAATGTCAGAGAAGTAAAGAAATTATCAAAGTAAAGATAAAATGGTAAATTGGGAAAGTATTTTATCAGCTCATCAGAAAACTTTAACACGACGAAAAAATGATCATTATGTCGTCCATATAGCTAAAGTCCTTTTAAAAGGATGACGCCATTTTCGATAAAACTGTCCCTTAGTAAAACAAAATTGTCACATCATATACATATATTGAAGCAAACATACATAAACTTTAGATTATTATTGAGTATTTTGCAAATATTAATTAATTTTTTACTTTACTTACCGCCAATTAGCCATCTTAGTTTTTTTGACAATAGTTAGCAAATAAATAATCACAAAGTGTCACTTGAGAATCAATATTGACAATAAGTCAATACAATTCGTTAGAAATGTCATTCCAACTCTGAAACCACTATCGCCATCCATACATATGAAGTGAAAACTAAGTTGCTTAAAAAATAATCAGATAGCTACAAAAGCACTTTTAAAAGTCCTTTAGCTTTATTTGGGTTAAAGGAGGTCTGCAATCATTATTCATTATGATAACTATTCAAATTAAACGAATTAGCTAGATGGATGTAGCTCGCTCTACTCGCTATGTGCTTTTTGCTAAATATAGTAGTACTAACTTTCTCTCTTTTGTCGGAACCTTACTAATAAGCAGTGATATGTCAAAACGTGTTTAAGGATGCACCTGATAAAATAATAGAAACTTTTGAAAAAACCCAAAAATATTTGATCTTGGAAGCCGTCGACCGGCTAAACGAGTCAATGTCAAGTATAACTAAGTTTACCTTACAAAATCATATCTACTCTCCAAAAGAGTCATTGCTATGTGAATAAGAAACCAAATTGTAGGAAAAATCTTGATTGTCTAGGAGACTAAATTTGAACCTGGTAGCCCTGATTATAATTTTTCATCCAAACGCGTAGGCACGCCTTTTATTTATATTATTTATTTATAAATCCACGGGATTAATCCCATTTTTACAAAAATAATGTTCCTAAAGTAAAGTTATGAGCTTAAAATAATATATAGTCTTAGTAATAAACGACGCAGTAAAAAACAATTTGCAATTAACAATGAAAAAAAGTACGATAAAAACAAATTATAAACAACTTAAAATTTTAAAATTAAAAGATAACACAGAGGATTAATAATGTTCAGTCTCGCATAGAGAAACATCGGAGGACGTATACCAAGGAACTCAACACCAAAGTGGTTTGCCAGTTTAGGCATTCAAGACATACAAGGAGGATGGAATGCATAATTAGTTCTGTGAAATGTTATATGAAATAGCGTTTCAGACCTGGTGTTTCGACTGGAAAGATGTAACCCAGTCCTTGAAAACAAATAAGGACAGTCGGTTTTATCATTCAATAGATTGAAGACAAACCTAAGGCCTCTGAACTGATTCAAGAATACAGGTACAAATTCGACTCTAGGATGAAGTAATCTATGGGATGGTCATGGACAATATTATTTTTCAAGGATATGTATTTAAGAAACTTATGCTGTATTCTTTCGATATTGCGATTACGATAAGAATAATAGGAGGACCACACACAAGAGCAAAACTCTAAGCCTGACCAAACAAAAGGACAATAATTGAATTAATGTTCTGAAAAACCTGTATGGTTCTATTAACAAAGCCCAACATCTTCAAGGACCTAATATTAACCATAATATATATAATAATATTAATATGAGGCAAGAAAGTTAGGGAGGTAAGGTAATAAAGACGGTGAAGGAAAAAATACAAATGTGGTTAGTCATTCAGTTAAATTGACCTGAATCAACCCATTGTGACCTCAAGTTATATTCGGTTTTTTGAACACCCGATATTTCATTTAAAACAGTCTTCTTATATCTCGAGGTAGGTAACACGGTAATTTTATGGTAACGTAGTAACCTTCATTGACCTTTACTGTGGATAAGTACATTTTAGGCGATGTGCAGTGCAAATTTAAGTTTTATGGACCAAAAAATACGTTTGTACGTAGAGTTTATTGGTCAGATTATTCGACAAAATACACAATTCAGCATGCTCGCAGTGTTCGGTTGTTGTAGGTTGCTTTTCAGCCGTGTGAGTTAGGTCATTTTCTTGGGTCAACTGGGATTAATAGCTAATTATTTGTCCTTGCATATACCCAACCCCCAACCGTATGTGCTTTGTTTATAAGCTCGTGGCCATGATCTGATTTTAACCTTTGCGGATCCATAGTAGAGGTAGGTGCACCTTGCACCTAAAAACAAATAATGTTCTCCAGCCAGCTCCCAATTTAATTGGTATTATTTATAAACTTTACTTATCAATTATTTGGTAGTCCATGAGACAACTATTGAGAATTATTTCTTGTTTTTAAATGCCAGGTCACTCATATTTTGGAATAGAAACCTATTGTGGTTAAGCCGCAGTCACACCAGCCGCGCAAGATGTTTGTGAACGTTTGCAAACGCTTCAGGCTCATTTACATTTGGAAAGTTTAGTGGCGGAAAGTACTTGCCAAAAGTAAATTTGGAAGAAAAAGACTTTGTATTACGTGTAAATGCTTCATTTAATTCATTTTGTAGCAGAGCGCTTTCGGCTCTCGCTATCATCAGTGCTAGTCGTGAATTACACAGCGACATCCTCATTTGGGTAGAATAGCATTCCGCCCAATATAAAATTTTCAAAAATCAATTTGAAAACAAAAAGAAGACACCACAACACAAATTATTATTTTAATTAAAATATTACTATATATGTGATGTCTTCTTTTTGTTTTAAAATTTAATATTGAATGAAATGCCATTCTACCCGAATGAGGATGTGTAATTGTCGACTAGCACTGATAATGGCAAAAGCCGAAAGCGCTTTGCTACAAACTTAATTAAATGAAGCATTTACACATAACACAAAGTTCTTTTCTTTCATTCCTTTAAAGTGTACACAACCATAGCTAATTTTCTAAAAGCAGTTGCTTTGTATAAATTAGAGGAAAGTCTGACTTGAACTTGAAGTTGACAGTCGGGCTCTGCTCCAATTTACACAAGGCAAGTACTTTCCGCCACTAAATTTTTTAAGTGTAAATGAGCCTTTACACGGAATATGCGCGTCTGATGTGAACGTATGGCGCTCGAGCTAACAAATGTTTGCGAGCAATCGCAAACGTTTGTCGAAATTCCGATTGAAGTCGGTAACTTCAAAGGGATTTTCGATATTCATTGTTTGCAAACATTATTATGTTTCTCTTATCTGAAAGGTATGGATATCACTTTCGCATTTAATGAGTTAAAGTTGAATTTCTAGCAGTGCGCACAGTACTAAGTGGGATAATAAAACATTTATCCAACTAATAGAATTGTACAAAACGAAAGTAAAATTATTTGATACAAAACATTATAATATAATTTGAAGAAGTAGTCCATACTTGAAGTGAAGTTGCAAGTTAAATGTGGAGAAATAATACTCTAAGTCAATTTTCACTGGGATATATTTCAAGGAAATATTTATTTCACTCTCTACATGTTTCGAACGTATGAACGTTCATCTTCAGGAGACGCACAATTCATATTAAAAAAGTAATTAAATTAGGAAATTGTCAGTGACATCCTCATGGAGCTTTTGAGGAAATTAATTGAATAAAGAAAAATGGTAAAGAACTTCCATAGAAGTAAGAGAGAAAAACATACTACCAAGTTATATACATAAAGTTGGGATTACGGTTGATAATTTTCAAAAATTCAAAATGACGAGGTGGGAACCTTTATGTGGAAATGATACTAAAAAATGAAAACGACTTTAGTGGTGAAGCATATTATTGAAGGAAAATTCTTGTTAGGCGGTATATGACGAACAATTACAGCTCGTGCAATATAGCTTGAGCTCTGACTTTTGGGTGCGCAGTAAACAGGTGGGCGGAGCTATCCGGGAGCTCATTAATCTGATGATCTTTGAAACGCACACTTCTGTACAGTCTATCAGAAAAGTAGGACGTTCATTGGAAAGAAAGTTATTACAGAATTTATTTGTAATAATTCCTTTTAACAGTAAAGTCATAAACCTAGTATTGAGCGGTCAAAGCCGTGAAATAATTTAAAATTCAATCCAATTCATGCAACAAAATCACGTTGCAAAAGAGCAAAAAGAATTGTATTTGAGTATATGCAAAACGAACCCATGGTGGATATTGTTATAGAAGACCTAATAAAACATTTGAATGACAATTACAGCAGTTCAAGCGAATACTCTGATGATGATGTAAGCGAGGGTTCTCTGTAATGAATACAAGAGTTAGACAGCTGAAACTAATAAGTAATATATAATAGTGATACATGTACTTTTCAAACTTACACTCTTAACATATTTTGTATTTACATCTTTAATTATATAAAGCCGACATTGTGTCGGCCATAATAAAATTATCAAGAAACCAGTGATGCGAAGTAATAAATGCTCATTAAATATGGAAAACCCATGACTGAGGATTAACAACAATTTAAACACATACGAATAGATGTAAATATGTATATTGTTCCAAGAAAGGGCAGCCATAAAAGCATAATAAAACCATAATTAGGCCATATTATGCAAAAAGCAACTAACCTTCAATGGTCAAAATATATAAAATTAGCAAACAGAATTAGCAGTCACGACGGCTTTACCAATCAAATTCCACTTTTACTTTCTACGCGGATTGTACTTTACTAAAATGCGGTATTAGGTATCTCTGTCGTACACCGACTCTCCTTTTCTATGATCTGCGCATCTCAGTGCTCAAGCTACAATGCACGACCTGTACATGTCGTTATAGGGCAGATGTACACATGATACATGACGTTGTGAGACGTCTCAGAGCACTGTTCACAGTAGTTATATGAATAATTGTATTTCGGAGGGTACATGTATTAAAAATTAGTTTTGAAGGTTAAAAACAATTTTTTTATAAAAACGTGAAAGTTTTATGGAAAAAGCATTATGAAAATTTTTTAACAATTTTTTTTTGAATGAAGTAACTACAGTATTGAGTGTACGTTTCTTGAGGATTTATGTAGTTAAGAATAGGTGTAAGCAAATATAATAAATATTAAATAAAATTGATAAAAAACAAGATGTTTTATGACAGTTAAAGATGCTGCAGGTTTGTTTTTTAAAAAAGGAGGTATAATAACTTTCCTAAAAACTATACGCGAAATACTGACAAAAATTAAAAATAGACAGCATTTGTTTGCAAACATTTTTCTAGTCTAAACGAATGCTACGACGAAATTTGCAAGCATTTGCAAACGTTTACGAGCATTGTTCGGTAACATATTATTGATGTGACGCGGCCTAATTAATTTACTTTTTGTTATATTGGAGGTTCTTATTATTATTTATTTTTCCTACGACCACCTATAAAAATGAGAAAAAAAGGACGGTTAATTTGGCTAGAAAGGGCCAAATATCACACGCGTATTGAAAAAAAAATATTTCACAACACTAGTGTTGAAATATATATGGAGGGCTCAGAAGCCAATCAGTGTAAGTCAACAATTTACTGAAATTGACTTAGACAGTAAAATAATCTTTAGATTACAAAAACTTTCTGTTCACAAAAGATTTAAGTCATTACTTTGATATTACCCTCACAGATGGCGACACTTGTTTTGGCAACAGAATAGGTTGCAAAACTTTTCGGGCGCCAAACCGTGTAAGTCGATTGTGAATACGTTTTAACAGGTTTAAAGTTAAATCTCGGTGGTTTTTGTAAGTTGAAAGAATAATTTTAAAATTGGGAATTCTTTTAAACCCTCTAACAGTTCTCAGATTTTTGGTTCCGCCGACTTACACTGATTGACTTCTGAAATTATTATTTTATTTTAGAAGAACCTTTGAGTGGTCATTTCACTTAAGTCATTTTTTTTCTATATTTAACTTAGTTAAAAAAAAATAGTAGTGTAGATTGTTGTTCTGATGTAAATTAATGTTTTTTATACGTTGTTCTTTAAATAAAAGTATTTTTTTGGAACCTCTCTTCTGTTCGTATTTTTTTGCAGATAATTTTTCCAAAACTAATTGAATCTCAATTTTAACTTTTATTGACTTACACTGATTGGCTTCTGAGCCCTCCATATATATATATATATATATATATTAATTTAAACATATGGTGAAAATTTGACAGACAACCCCTATTTATTAAAAAGAACAAATTTTAGGAAGCAGTAATTGTAAAGAATAAGAGTGTGAAAATAGGCCATCTGAAATTATAAAAAATGTTAATAATATACTGGAAAATCTATTACTAGAGAAAACAAATCTCGCTGAAGAGAGAGTCATGTATTAAATAAACAAATCTTTATCGGTAGCGATAGCCTAGAGAATAGAGTCTACAGATCGCAAGGTAACAGGTTCAAATCATATCAGGAGTATTTGACTTTTTTTTTTATAAAAACATTAAATAATTTATAGAATTATTTTAAATTAAAATCTTCCTTTTTGGATGGATTTTTTAAATTTATGTTTAATGCATCTTTCCTTAATTAAATTTAAAATTTTTTATTTTGGTTAATCTAGAAGTCAGTCCAGGATTAGTTCTTTCTATGATATATAAAATATGAAAAAATGAAAAAGTTAAACTACAAATAAAGGAAAAGCCTATTGACAAACTATGAAACCAGATATAACATAATCCTCAGTATGCTAGTTTCAACACTAGTGTTGAAATTTTTTTTTTACAAATCAAAGGCTTTTTTAATAATTCTTTGTTGTCGTAGGAAAATTACTCGTGTAAAAGTGATTATTCTATAACTCGGAAAATTTCCGCACTCGGCTGACGCCTTCTGCTAAATATCTCATCGCTTGAAACCACCTCTACTATAATAATAGTAATCTCCTAAAAACAACTATATAGAAACTTACCAGGTTAAAGGTTGTGATTTGAAAACAAATGAATTTATGTTAAAGTTTAACTTTAAAGAACTTGGCTTATCTTTTATTTACAAAGTTTTCACCTAATAACAATAAATAAATTTAAGAAAACATGAAAAATAAATTTCAGACTAGTAAGAAGTTCTGTGTTTTTACAATAAATAAACTCAAGAGAAATACCAAAAGAAACAGGGGAATATATTTTCAATAATACAAGCTTTGAACATAACAAATGCCCAATTGCAAAGAAAAGTTTCTGGGCTTAAGAAAGTCTGAAAAATAAATAAATGTATATCAATCGAATATCATTTTATGCTATAAAAGCAAGCAAATTTAAATATTTAGACTGTTTTTATTATTAGCATAAAATTAAAAAGAAGGCTGACCTTAGCTTTTTGTTAAGGGGGGGGGGGGGGGGGGGTGTGTGATACAAAAATATATTTCATTCACATTAGTAGAAATAATTTTCTCAGAGTCATACTGGCCCGGTTACCTTAATTTTTAAATTTACTAATCAGGCACCTTTTATTGTGAATTCATAATGCCTGTCAAAGTCAGCAGCTAGGACACAGTCAAACTCAAACTTACTGGTTAGTTAATTCTCGTTAAAAATCTTTGTGCAACCAGACGTGTTTTAAATTTATAAAGAAAATGTTAAAATTTAATATTACTTCTTGAATGTTTTAAAAAGCAGTTTTAGACGTTTATATAAAATATACTTCATTCAGTTTCAAATGAGGTTTAAAATACAAATAAACTAGTCTCTGACCGCTGGCGTGGTTTTGATCATTATAAAGTAATTTGAGTAATATGAGTTGTTTTCATGATTTTTTTTATTACAGCTTCCACCACCACCTCATTTGCCGCTTGACGACAAAAGACTCTCATTGACCCAACATAAAAGCTTGGCAAATGGCCATGGTAAGTAAAAGTAAAAACGTTATAATTATTACAGCTAGAGTCTGCAAGGGCAGTTTTTTCACCTAATTGAGAAAATTTTAAGCAAAACCACTTATATGAAAGAAAGTAGTTAGTTGAGATCAATTTATTTTGTTAAAATACACCATATAAACAACCCATAGATGAGGAGAAGTGACTTCAAATTAAAAAAAGATAACATCACTGCGTTGTAAGTAACTTCTAAGTCGTCTCGACTAAAAAAATTAATTACTTAAAGAGAAGTTCTCTAAAAAATAGGGAATAATATATATCGAACTAGTTGTTGTAGAAAATGTCCACATCGTCAAGGAAAGGGTATTTTTGCCAAACTGGGTGGGGTGTAAACGTTGATGAAACAATATATAGCTCCGAGTTTAACGAAGTTATATTTATATTACCAATGTTACGGAATCCCATATTCTCTCAAGTATAAAGTTAGATTTTTTGTCAATAGAGGGCGCCATGTATAGTAAGTCGCCATCTAAATATTATAATGTTGAATCTTAAGAACGCGTTTTAAATGTATCTGGGACAGTGTTGTTAATCGGAGGATAATTATCCGATTTTCGGATTTTTTTTTAAGGAGCGGATAATTTTCGGATATTCAACTGTTGCGGATTTTTTGCGGATAATTTAACAGGATTCCCAGTTTTTACGGTTTAACAACTTGAATTTGAGATCTTACGATTTTGCATGTAATTAATTATTTTTCCATGAATACGACCCTTAAATATTAATTTTACTGTTCGCGAATTGCAACCCATACAAAATACAATATCTCCGAGAGATGGCGCGGTGTAGGTAATCTATGTTCAATTCAAATAAGTAGCAAGTCTATGTTTGTCTTCGTTGGTAGCAAGTAGGCAACCTGCAATAAACCTTAGGTTAAGTATTGTGTGTTGCCACTGTTGCCATTATGTGTCCCAAGAAGCAAGCATATAATAAAATCAATTCTATTGAAATTTTGGTTGCCGTTCTTAATTTTCCGATCGAAGTACGGTAAGTAATTGGGTTATGTTGAACGGAATGCAACTAATGAATGCAACGGCAACCTCGACGCAAACGGCGAGACCGACAGCAGAAATGATCTTATGAAATTCTGTGCGTGCTTTTTTTGAAATTTGAAACGGCGAACGCAAACGGAACGTTATAAATCCACCTTTTTAAAAATGGATAAGTGGCTTTCCGGTTTTAAGGTAAAAAAATAGTATTTATTATGCTTAATAAAAACAGACAAAAGGAACCTTTTAAGTACAGAGACGGTACGAGCTGTTTTGGCAACAAAAGAAGGCATTTATGGTTGTGGTGGAGTAGTCAAATTTACACCATCAAAGAAATGCTTGAGAGTAAAATCTGGAAAAAAAAGCATTAAGAATGTAAAATATTCTGGTTTTAATTGGTCACAGCAATAGCTAGCTTAGAACACAGGTGTAAATATAAAAATAAATATTTCATTAGCTAATGTTTCGGTGTATTTTAGACCTTCCTCAGAGCTATGAACAAATAATCAAACAAAAAAACATACTTTGGAGTATTTGTCAACAATACTAATTTATTGTACCGTACGTGATTATTCTTTTAATTTTTTTTTGTCTTGTTATATATCAATCTATGTGGCCTGTTTTCCGTTGTAAGTGTACCTATGTAAAACTGTTGACAAATACTCCAGAATATGTTTGCGAGTATTTGTTGTTTGATTATCATTTTATAGCTCTGAGGAAGGTTCAAAATAAACCGAAACGTTTATTAATTAAATGAATTTTTTATATACACCTCTGTTCTAAATTCGACAACAAAAAGGAATAAACAGTTTAGTTTTATAACTTAAGGTAGAGTAGTGTATTATAATTATTAATATATTCTATAAAAAATTAAACAGATTTTTGATATTCCTCCAAAATTTAAATTTAAATATACCGCCAAACGCAGCACTGGCTACACTGCTGGCTGGCTACACAAATTCAGTACTTGTCTCTTTTTATCCAATTTAATTTTTGAGTATACACTATAAGATTGGGAAAAATTATAATGAGTCGGATATTGTCGGGTAAAATCGGATATTTTTCAGAACATCGTCGGATATTTAGAATTGGCCAGTCCAACAACACTGATCTGGGAGTCGGCCAGCACACGGCCGGTGAGAGTAGTCAGGCAGCAGCCAATAGAGCCAAGTAGAGTCGGCCAGCATACGGCCGATGAGATGAGAGCCAAGAGATACTAGCTCCTAAATCCGACTCCGTCAATTCTTGACCATAGATTGATGGTAACTTATTTAAGCGGATGAGTTAGATATCTGATAATCAATATTGAGATCCAAACTAGCAAGATCTCGCAGACTCCGAAAGAAATTCGTCTCTTATAAAAGAAATTCGTTAAAACATTGGAAACCTGTTACACCGAAATCAAGACAGAATAATTGTTTCATTTTTAAAGCTTGCCTACATTTCAGGACGCCAAGTAACCGGCCGCTGCTTAACCGCAGGCAGCCGGTTTACTTTTAAATACCCATATAAGGAAACAGAAGATTTCGTCAAGAATCAACATTTGTGGACTTAGAAAAATTTCAAGAAATTTCTATTTTCTCGAATAACTCGAAAAGGAGAAGCGTGCCGCGACTTTGACAAGAGGGCAAAGTTGAAAGGAATAATATTCCCTAACTTAGGGCACAGGAATCAGGTCCCTAACTGGTGGGCATCAGAAGTTAGCCCGATACGACAAAATATAAGTTTTGGTGTTTTTCAACTCTAAAAAACTCCTGGCGCCTAAACCACGACAAAAGACGTTCGTCCCGAGGAAGAGGTCGAGGGATATTATGAAATGCCGTTCATTAAGCATTCACCGGAAAAACCCGTACAGCCAATAACGTTAGGATTAATAGAGTGTATAAATCCTGAAGAAACAATGGATATAAGTTCACGCACAGACACGACCGGCCCGGCTAATAATAACACAACTCAGTATAGACGGGAAAAACCTTTACTGCATCGAGACGCGGAGTCTAACCTGCTCCCTGAGTACATCAGCCGAGGCATAGATGGGCTAGAGCCCGAGAATGCAGATAAAGGGCCCAAAATGGGAACCGCGTCTATCATGGCACCCAACGAAAGGGGCATGTCTTTAAGACACCAGGTCGAGCTGGAGAACCTAGCCCATGATAGTCAAATAACGAACTATCATCAAAACAACGACAGCGATGTGTTAAGCCAAGGGCCGGCATACAACACAAGACACAAAGAACCCGATATAGACAAGGAAGATACGAAAACGAATTCAATAACAACCAGAAGAGACGTGGCCGAGACCAGGTCCCGATCGGAACCAGTCCTGCCAATGTACCAAGGATGGGACAGCCCAGAACCGACCCGAAAATCCAGACGATATTTGGAGTCGAAGAGGCAAGCTATGACAAGCCACAGTCATCTGCCACCTATTGCAGACGAAGAGACGATCCTTAGAAAAACCAACAGGGAACCCGTGTGTCTAGTTCGGACACAGCATCAAGTAGAAGCTACCCATACGTGTCTAGCCCGGACACGTCCGCAAGCAGAAGCACCCTGTCACCATCAAACCAAGGAGAAGCCACTATGCTTACTCCAGACTGAACCAAGCACGATGGCCTATGTAATAAGTCCACCCCGCAGCCCACAAAGAGGCATGGTGGAATATATCCCAGAAGAAGATAAATGGTTAGATAGACTAGCGTAGGGGGTAGTAATAAGTTGTAAATAGTTCTGTAAATAATATAGTTAAGTTAATTTGTAAAGGTGCTAGGTACATGAAATGTATGAAATGTTATTTAAGAATATTTAGTTCTAAGTGAAATATTTAAGTTAAGTTAAGGAGGTAAGTAAAAGGTAACGCGCTTGCCTCGGCCGCTGCCTAACCAGCTGGCAGCCGATGGTAAATAGGGGATTAATAGAAAGTTGTCAGTTAGGTTAGGGCAGTAGGAATTTAGTAAGTTTAGGAATGTTAGGAATATCAATGGTTTTAGTGGTAGGTTGGGAGGGCATACCCATAGATGCAATGGCATCTATGGTTTGTTAGTGGTAGGTTGGGAGGGCATACCCATGGATGCACTCGGCATCCATGGTTTGTTAGTGGTAGGTAGGGTGGGCTTACCCATGGATACAATGGTATCCATGGTTTGTTTAGTGGTAGGTTGGGAGGGCATACCCATAGATGCAATGGCATCTATGGTTTGTTAGTGGTAGGTTGGGAGGGCATACCCATGGATGCACTCGGCATCCATGGTTTGTTAGTGGTAGGTTGGGAGGGCATACCCATGAGTGCATTAGGCATTCATGGTTTGTTAGTGGTAGGTTGGGAGGGCATACCCATGGATGCACTCGGCATCCATGGTTGTTAGTGGTAGGTTGGGAGGGCATACCCATGGATGCATTCGGCATCCATGGTTTTTGTGGTAGGTTGGGAGGGCATACCCATGAGTGCATTCGGCATTCATGGTTTTTAGTTTCAGTGGTAAATAGTAGTGATAGGCTAGGAATCGGCCTTCATGGCATGTTTTTTTAAGTAAAGTAGGAGGATATAATTTTAGGTTGATTAGAAGGTTCAGAATCAGGGAATAATAGAATAAAGTTAATCGTATCATGGCGTCCAGTTTAAGGGGTATCGGAGAATTCAAATTGAAATTCGTATCATGGCATCCAGCTTAAAGGGCATTAAAATTAATTGTTTATTAGTCAGGGCAGGAATAAGAGTTGTTTAAAGGAATTTTGGATTTTTTGTTAAAAAATTCTGGCGCTCAATATTTGATTAGAAATTTTAGTAAGTTTCGCATAAGATTCATAATATGGTGCTCAGATTAAGGGGCAAGAATAAGGTTTATCATGGTATCCAATCTAAGGGGCATTACAGTTAATTGTTTATTAGTCAGGGCAGTAGTAAGGAATGTTAAAGTATAATATGGCACCCAGCATAAAGGGTAATAAAATTAATTGTATCATGGCGTCCAGTTTAAGGGGCAATGAAGTTAATTGTTTACTAGTCAGGGTAGGGATAAAGAATTTTAAAAGGAAGTTTTGGATTTTTTGTTAAAAAATTCTGGCGCTCAATGTTCATTGGGAAATTTTTAATAGGATCTGAATGAGATTCGGTTGAAATTATTTTGGAATTTTCATATGTAGGGAATTTTCAAATTAGGCATGGGTAATAAATTAAGGGAAAGCTGATTAAGGTTTTACTAGTTAGGAAGTTAAGAAGTTAGGAGAATTCATAGAAGCTCTGGGAATTTGAGAATTAGGAAGGTTCTGGGAACCTAGAAATATGACTCTGGGAGTCATGACCCTAGACCAAGGAAGGTCTGAGGAAGAGTTGACTAGACCAAGGAAGGTCTGATGGAGAGTTGACTAGATAATTAAAAGTTCAGGGAACTTTAGAAGGATCTGGGATCCTGTGTAGGTAGTAGGGAAGTCAGGGACGTCGAGGAGTTGAATTTAGGAATTCCGAAAGTTCATAAAACTCAGACCAAGGAAGGTCTGGGGAAAGTTGTAAGACCAAGGAAGGTCTACGAGACAACGATTTGAATTTAGGGATTCTGAAGATTTAGAAATAGGGGATAGGCCAAAGAGGGTCTGATAGTAAGTTGAATTTAGGAGTTCAGGAGATTCAAATAATATAAGGGGAATTTTAATCAGTAAAGTTAGGTAGAGAGTTTTAGGGAAGTTACCCATGTCAGATTAAGGATCTAGTTAAAGTAAGATTAAAGTTTTAAATTTGGGAAATTATTGTGAGAAGTATTATTGGTAATAGAAGTAAGGGGAATAAATGTCTGAATCTAATAATTCCGAAGATTCATAAAACTCAGACCAAGGAAGGTCTGGGGGGAAGTTGTAAGACCAAGGAAGGTCTACAAAACAACGATTTGAGTTTAGGAGTTCTGAAAGTTCGGGCATATATTTTGTCAAGTAAGGGAAATCATAGTGTTTAAAGAAATTAAAGTTTTGTGGATATGGATATCATAGGATTCAGGGGAATATAGGGATTTAATGTGAAATATTTTGAGAAAGGTTCAGGATATAGGGATTTAGAATTAAGATCAATTGGATAGCCTAGTTAGATATAACCTTCTAGTTAAGTTAAGTTGAAATATCTTAAGTTTGATTAATCTTAGGTTTTGAAGTTTTGTATTGAAGTTTGTAATAATATTTTGACTTTGAGTTTATAAATAAAGAAGGGCAAAAGAGGTATCCAATGAGAAGGGGAGATAGGTATTCGATCATATGGGATCCCGATTTTTGTTATCGATTCCCCTCCGGTCTTGTTTTACAAGCCCGAAGTGTAATCTAGGGGGGGAAGTGTTACGGAATCCCATATTCTCTCAAGTATAAAGTTAGATTTTTTGTCAATAGAGGGCGCCATGTATAGTAAGTCGCCATCTAAATATTATAATGTTGAATCTTAAGAACGCGTTTTAAATGTATCTGGGAGTCGGCCAGCACACGGCCGGTGAGAGTAGTCAGGCAGCAGCCAATAGAGCCAAGTAGAGTCGGCCAGCATACGGCCGATGAGATGAGAGCCAAGAGATACTAGCTCCTAAATCCGACTCCGTCAATTCTTGACCATAGATTGATGGTAACTTATTTAAGCGGATGAGTTAGATATCTGATAATCAATATTGAGATCCAAACTAGCAAGATCTCGCAGACTCCGAAAGAAATTCGTCTCTTATAAAAGAAATTCGTTAAAACATTGGAAACCTGTTACACCGAAATCAAGACAGAATAATTGTTTCATTTTTAAAGCTTGCCTACATTTCAGGACGCCAAGTAACCGGCCGCTGCTTAACCGCAGGCAGCCGGTTTACTTTTAAATACCCATATAAGGAAACAGAAGATTTCGTCAAGAATCAACATTTGTGGACTTAGAAAAATTTCAAGAAATTTCTATTTTCTCGAATAACTCGAAAAGGAGAAGCGTGCCGCGACTTTGACAAGAGGGCAAAGTTGAAAGGAATAATATTCCCTAACTTAGGGCACAGGAATCAGGTCCCTAACTGGTGGGCATCAGAAGTTAGCCCGATACGACAAAATATAAGTTTTGGTGTTTTTCAACTCTAAAAAACTCCTGGCGCCTAAACCACGACAAAAGACGTTCGTCCCGAGGAAGAGGTCGAGGGATATTATGAAATGCCGTTCATTAAGCATTCACCGGAAAAACCCGTACAGCCAATAACGTTAGGATTAATAGAGTGTATAAATCCTGAAGAAACAATGGATATAAGTTCACGCACAGACACGACCGGCCCGGCTAATAATAACACAACTCAGTATAGACGGGAAAAACCTTTACTGCATCGAGACGCGGAGTCTAACCTGCTCCCTGAGTACATCAGCCGAGGCATAGATGGGCTAGAGCCCGAGAATGCAGATAAAGGGCCCAAAATGGGAACCGCGTCTATCACCAATAATGTTTACTTGCCAAACAAACGAAAAATATAATACTTTCTGCACTGCAGGAAAATAGTCTTAATCAAAAAAAACATATAATTTAGGTAGAGTGCTAAAAAGCTCTTTTAGAAAAATAGGTTCTATCGGCCTTTTAGGGAGTGAGGTAAGTTTTTTTAATTACAGACTAGTTTGATACTATGATTGGACCTGTATGGGCAGGGAGTATCTTCCAGTTTACATGCATTCATTAAGTAAGTACAAAAACTTTAAGGATTATTCTTTGATTGCTTTTAAGATAAAAAGTTTATGTAATTATGGGTCCGCGACGGCTTCGTTTTCCAGATACAGGGTGTTCTAAATTAAAACAAATTTAAGATTTTTTCATGTATTTTTTAAATGGAGTCAGCTACTAGCTGACACCATCCCTAAAGTATATGAGAAGCAACTGTGCAAAATGCATTAAATCCATAATATGTTGTTATGTGGCGCAGAATGATTTATGTAATAGAATTAAAAACAAATATTTCCTCTTTTAATCTAAATTTTCGATTTTCATGACAATATGGTATATTTTTTAGTGGATTTATTGCATTTTGTATAACCAGAATGTGGATTTATGCCATTTTGCGTGGTTAGTATGGATTTATTCCTTTTTGCTGACTTCTTATTTGGATTTATTGCGTTTTGCATGAGTAATTAAGTTTATATTATTTTATAAGGCCAATAAAATTTAAAACTTCAGTGAAATAATTTTTAATTATATACAATCAATCGGTTCAGTATTATAGGCGAAAAAAAATAAAAACTAAAAAAAATCAGTTTTGCACCACTGGTTTTAAAAATTAATAAAAAATAAAAATAATGCCTTGTTAATAAAATTATACAAAAGTACTTAATAAATAAGGTCCTAAAGTCTCATTAACCCAGTTTGGATTAACACGAATTGTACAGGGTGTCCAAAATTTAGTGTCAAACTTTGCAAACTTTAAAGCAATTTATTTTTCTTATTTCAAATTGGAACCCCTGTATATTATTATGTCATTCGATGCAGAATTACAATTCAAACATTTGTTCTTATTAGAACCCTATCGCAATTTCTAACGCATTAAGACTTATTTACAGAAAACTCGTTTTATCAACCTTTCCAACAGTCATTATTATATAATAAATATCAAACGTGGCTTTGAAAACCCATTTATTGGTATTAAAGTGACAAAAGCCCATTTTGACTTTAGTTATTTTATAATTTCTAATATTATTAGATTAGTATTAATTATTTAAGCTATATTATTTTTTGTAATGGAATACAACCAAGAAAAGCTCGTAGATATGATTTTCATATTAGGAGCATGCTAAAAGAATTTTTATTTGTCCTTTTAGTAAACTTTAATATCAATAAATTGTTTTTAAAAGCCACCTTTGATATTTATTATATAATAATGACTGGTGGAATAGTTGATAAAATGAGTTTTCTGCAAATAAGTCTAAATGCATTAGAAATTGCGATAGGGTTGTAATTAGAATAAATGTTTGAATTTTAATTCTCCATCGAATGACATAATAATATAAAGGGGTTCCAATTTGAAATAAGAAAAATAAATTGCTTTAAAGTTTTCAAAGTTTGACACTAAACTTTGGACACCCTGTACAATTCATATTAATCAAACTTGGTTAACGAAACTGTGAGACCTTATTTATTAAGTACCTTTGTATAATTTTATTAACGAGAAATTATTTTTAATTTTTATTAATTTTTAAAACCAGTGGTGCAAAACTGATTTTTTTTAGTTTTTATTTTTTTTCGCCTATAATACTGAACCAATTTCATTAAAATTTTAGGGGTATGTAAGCAACTACAAGATGCATCCAAATAAGTAAGAAAATATATGGCATGTAATCTAAAAAAACATATTCTTATGACGTCACACTTTTTTGATACACCCTGTATAAACAAAAATATTTTCCTGATATGCGCCCTAGGATACAGGTAAAGCCTGCAAACCGTCATAATCCTAACTTAATTAATAAGTGAGCTACAGAAGACGGGAGGTGAGGCGCAGGACCCTGTATATAAGATAATTGAAATAAAAAATGGAAACTCTTAAATCAGAAATTAATATTTTTTTTTTGGATTTATTTTACTTTGTTTAAATGCGAAATGGATTTATTGCACTTTGCTTAAACGTGCATTGGAAATAATCCGTTTTGCTGAGCTGAGTGTTTTCGATATGGCTATTTTTAATTGATTTACCGTGCTTTGATCGAACTGGGTTGTTCTAGTGATAGATTGACTAAAAAGCACTACATTTTTATATTTACCTTGAAAATGATAAAAAATAGATTTAATGCGTTTTGCACAGTTGCTTCTCATATGAAAAATCTTAAATTTGTTTCAATTTGAAAAACGAAGCCGTTGCGAACCCATAATTATATGAATTTTTTATCTTAAAATCAATCAAAGATTATTCCCTGAAAGTTTCTCTTAATGATTTGATATTTATACAGGGTGTATATTAAACAAATTAATATCAAATTTATAATGTTAAAAAATTATTCGAGAAACACCGTAAACCATTATTTTATTCATAATTGTTTGCATTTTTATAGCCTTATATTTACATTTTTATTATATTTTATTGGTAGTTAAAATATTTAAAAGCTTTTTTGGTAAATATGCTAATTTCTGTTTAATTGGAATGTTAATTTTACACGTACCGTCTTTTGGGATTTACATGAGGTCAAATTATTGCTGTTTTTAATTTTTTAATGATAAAAACTTGCTAGGCGCATCTATTCAATCGGTAAATATTATTTTTATCAGAAAATAGCCATAAAACGACCTTTGCCCTTCTTGCAGTGTGGTCTTCATTTAATAAACTTTTATTGAAAATCGTAATTAATTTATTAAAGCCCGCCACCTTTTGCACGTAGAAAAGCGGAGGAACATTAATTTTCCCACCGACTTGGCTGTTCAATGAAATTACGTTATAAATCAAACAAGCACTTTAGAGTAAATTTGATTACCGCAAATTCTGGAACTAATCAGTACTAATTTGCGTCCTATAATGCCAAGAATTTGAGGCAATTAGGAACTTGCCGCCGCCATTAAGAAAGTTGATAAGTAGGTACAGGAAAGGACAAACCTTGATATAGTAATAATTTTGATATGTGTTATGTTGGTATGATTTTACGCAGTAGCGTATTTAGGAGGGGGGCTGCCGGGCTGCAGTACTCCAAGCCGGGTATGCACCGTGCTCGAGTTGCACCGTTAGTTTGTTGAAAACGACGTTTCTACTAACTCGCTTAAGTTATTGTAAATTATTGTATTAGCTGGTTTTTTATTGGTTTGCCGGTTACACGTTGCTAAGTAGGTTGTGAGTGGTGTGACGAAAAAATTATCCTACCCAACTAACATTTTTCGATAAGGAACGTAATATGTGACTTTATGATGTTTCGCAACCAATAACTGTTACTGTCTCAATACTTATCCGCTACATTGTATTCGCTAATTTGGGGAATGATTTCTGGTTAGCGATTTAGATCCCATAACGTTTTTGGACTTACACCGTTACTATTTTTGACGTAACGGTGTAGAGATAGTTCCTATACTGCTACGTTACAGTATAGCAACTGGTACTTCCTTATTGGACGTTAGTATCTTTTTCCCTTTTTAAAAGAAAATATTTGACACTCATTTCAATGTTATGGCATCCTGGTTATAATATGTTTATTGCCGATTTGCTACTTAAAAGTTCTTGGCAATTGTGGTTTAATAATTGCATGTTTAAAGCTATGCTGGGGATAAATGTTTTAACGCATTTAACTTTACTGATAAAAATATGAAAAATATTCTTTTAAAGTAAACGAACCTGCACAATTCTTATTTTTTAATACAAATATATTCCTCACTAAAAGTTAAAGACTAAAAAATATATATAAATTGCTTCTTTAGGCAACCGTACTTTTCATATTAGTACTTACAGGCAAGAAACCAGCGCCTATTGAAGATTAAATGCAACTAAAATTTAAAAATATTAATTTTTTTATTCTACATAAATAACATCGGATATTTGATTTAAAAAGCATGGCGGAGTAAAAAACTGTTACCATAAAAGATAATTTCTCCACCAAAAAGTTTTTTTTTCTATGTTGTAGTAACCCTTACTATAGGTTTTCTAATATAAAGTAAGCGCTACTTTACCGTATTCTAATGAAGTAAAATATACTAACATTTTACGATTAGAGCAACTAATATGTTACTAATTTTAAAGTCATACCAAAGCACTTGGTTAAGCCGCCATTACTTGTTGATTGTCACCCATTGATGACAATTACTTTAACAAAGAATTTTTAGTAAATCCTTAGTTCTAGCTACTGTCGACTAGCGACTTTGTAGTGAAAATACTTTATAGACATTTTTGAAGTGAGTGGTGAGTTTATGTGACTTTAATTGAGTATATATTACTACCTTACTTCATATGACACATTTAGAGTAAATATAACGTTATTGTGTCTGTAACTCGGGACTAAATAGTTATTTTCCGTTTAAATAGACAAGTGCGGTTCCAATTTCTACCCATTTCCCAACTTAAAGTTATTTAGACTTAAACAACGGTATTTGTCACTGTCTATGCTATTTAGGTAGTTGCCGTAAGTAAAAAATGTGAATTTTACAGCTACCTAATATATTTATTTTCAATTGGCCGCAACGATGCAATTAGACAAATATAGAGAGACTATCGAAAATTTATTTTTATTGATGAAGCTGCATAAAACAAAAACATTTTTGTCAAAAATTGCGTAAAAAAAACAAACATTTTTATCCATGACCGCACTCGCGCTGCGCTAAATGCAGCAAGCTTTCGTGTTGAGGCACGGGTTAGTTTTTCAGATGGACATGGGGAAAGCGGAGTACTGCGCGGGTGTTTGAAGCAGCTCGCAAAGCACGATCGCGTGGCCCAAATAAATAATAACTCGGCGATAGCGTGAGCCAGCAGGTTATTCCACTTGTCGACTTAAGTTGAGTAGTTCGGACTTCACTGGCAGTTTTTCATCATTTACAACTTAAATGCTAAGTATTATATTATTTGCTTTTTGGTAGAATATCATCATATCATTTTAAATAGATTACATAATTATTTTTTTATTAGCTCTGCAGCGCATAAGCAACAGTAGCAAATAGCAACAAACGTTATCTATTTTAGGCAATAGCTATCCTAGAATATAAATAAATACGAAATAGTATTTGAATGATAGAAGAGTCTTGGACTTTTTTAACTGGTAAGTATCTTCAGTAGTCTTCTGGTGAATACTGTATTCAATGGGAGAGATTCAGAGACAGTGGAGGTCAAAAGTGAGTTTTATTTTTAACGCCCATCTTTGGAGCAACACCATCGAACATCATGGAGAATCCCGGGCTGTTACACTGGACATCTCTAGGGCTTTTGATCGTGTTTGGCATGATGGGCTTCTAAGTAAATTGCGATCCTACGGTATGCCTAATGGATTTTGTTTATGGTTAACCAGCTTCCTTAAGAACCGTTCTCTGCAAGTGGCGATTGACGGGTTTCTCTCAGACACCTTCACCATCAATACCGGTGTTCCTCAAGGGTCCATATTGTCGCCTACCCTCTTTTTACTGTATATTAACGACCTTCTAGTGAAAACCCAAAATCCAATTTATAGCTTTGCTGATGACAGCACACTTGTCTCATCTTTTACCTTGACTCCCCAAACATTGCGCCTCAACAATGACCTGGAAGAAATCTGGGCTTGGGGTGACAGTAACCAAGTCGAATTTAACGCTAAGAAAACCCAGGCAGCAGTCTTCTCCAAAAAGGTTAACATTGCAGAACCAGATATAGTCATGGCAGGACACGCAATTCCCCTGGCACCGTCTATTCATTTGCTGGGGGTCAATCTGGGAGGTAATATGTCTTGACATGATCACGTTGCCGCAATTGCCAAGGTAGTTCCACAGAAACTTGGTGTACGCACCAAAAGGTTGTACACACCTCATCAACTTTTGACACTCTACAGAGCCCAGATTCGACCATCATTAGAATATTGCTCTCATGTCTGGAGCTCTGCACCCAAGCACACCCTTCGGCTACTGGATTCCATTCAAAGGAGAGCCGTTCGTCTGATCGGCGACCCCGAGCTGACCAAGACCCTCGATAGCCTGGAGCATCGAAGACAGGTTGGTGATTTGGCTCTCTTTTATAGATATTTCCATGGCAGGTGTTCGACTGACATTGCCCACTTGATTCCACCTAGAGCAATGCAAAACAGAAACACACGGCGAACCACTGCCGCTCATCCATATGTTGTTCAGCTTAGTACTCCTCGAACTTCGTTGTTCAAGAATTCTTTCATCTGGAGAACGTCATCTTTGTGGAATGATCTTCCTGAGGTCGTGTTCCCCCTTTCTTCACACACGCACCGCTCCCAGAGCGCCTTAAAGGATTTTTCCTACAGTGCAGGTGTTTTATCATAAAAAAAAAAATTCTAAATATGCTACCTAAGTTGTTAAGTTGCAATATTTCTAATCAACCTAAAATTTAATTTATTGTCAACAGTCCTTCTTATTGTATTTCCTAAATAGACGGTGTTTCTGTTAAATAATTTAAAATGAAATTGAAAGGCACTCATTACCTTCTCAATTCTAAATTGTAGAATGTAAAGATGAGATATATTAATTTTGCCACCGGCTTGGAAATAAACTGAATTATATTTTAAATTAGACAAGCGCTGCGAAGCAAATTTAATAGCCGCAAGCAATAACTGTTTAATGTAAGGATATTAAAATCCAGCAGCGTTGATACAGGGCCCTGTAGGTGTATATCAAAACATATTCTCAATCAGTGGCGGCTCGTACAGTTGGGCCACAGTACCATGGCCCTACCTACCTGTACACCAAGCTTTTTATTTCTCATTTATAATTATTATTACTTTGTCTCCCTACGCTTTATTCTTTTTGTAAATGTGAATAATTTTTAATTTAAGACGTTGATATCTATTAACGCCTAACTGCAAAAACTCCCCAATGTGTGGGCAAACGCGCGAAAATTCCCTACCGCTATGCTTAACGTGACCATTTATTTTTCTCCTCAAAACGGGACCCTGCAAAATCTGTTTGGTTTGTTAAAGTAAAGCACAACATAATTGAAATAGTAGTTTGTACAACAAGAGTGGATATGATGTCCATATCGCACTAGGAAGTAAATTGAGCCCGACGCCGTAGGCGGAGTGTAATAATTTGATGTTCAGATAGGTGGCAGCAAAGGGTTCACATAAAACGGTGTTTTATATTCAACATCAAACTATATTCTGAATCTTAGTCCATGTCGCCACATACATCGTTGGTCCACTTACGCTAATGTTTATATTACATATTTGTTATATCGACAGTATTGTTATACTAGCTAATCATAATAACTACACACTAAATACAATATACTAATACAGAGTGTTTTACCCTCATATTACACCTCCCCGGGAAATTAAAGGAATTTACATTTTGTTTTCAAATGGAAATTCCTGTTAATTATAATATGAAAGTAATTAACTCATGTGAAATAATAACTATACTTATAACAAACATTTTCTTAGTCAATAAGAATTCAAGAAATGAAGAAAGAAAAGGAAGAAAATTAGAGTAGTCAGACCTAGAATAAATAGCAGATAGAGAAGAATACGAAAGTAGGGCCGGCCGATTCCTTACTACTAAATTATTACCTAGAAATTACTTAACTATGATATAACTTAGTTCTATTTTTGTGGATTACAATCTCCTTATTACCTTTCATCAGTTTTACATTTGGAGATTCATCCTCGATAACTAAATAAGGACCCAGAAAACAAGGACTTGCGATTTTGTTTCCCACTTCATTTTTTACAAGTACTAAATCGCCTTTTTTGTATTGAATGGGTTTAATTTTTTCATCATAACTTTGCTTTCTTTTAAATTTTGAATGTAATAAGTTAGCTCTTGCATCCTCATGAGCCTTTTGCAACCGATACTTTAACTCAATAGGGTAATTCTCAAAGTTATAAATGGGTTCTAACATATTATTTAGATTATTAGGAATCTGACATTTCTTTCCAAAGACCAGTTCAAAAGGAGTATATTTAGTTTCAGTATGGACTGTAGTATTATAAGAGAAACACCAATAAGGAATCCATGTACTCCACGCTGCATCATTATTTTCGGATTGAATTCTTAAATAGGCACCCAATACCTTATGTGAATTTTCCAAAGAACCAATACTTTCATGATGGTATGCCGTGGAATAAATTTGATTTATTTTTAAAAGCTTACAAACCTCACTCATAGTGGAAGAAATAAATTCAGAACCCCTATCCGTTGCAATTTCCTGTGGAATTCCATATCGTAAGATAAAGTTTTCCACAAATGATTTTGCCACAGATACGGTGTCTTTATTTTTTATAGGATATGCTTCCACAAATTTTGTTAACTCACACTGTAAAGTCAGGATGTATGCAAATTCATTTACATCTGTTGGTAGTGGTCCTACAATATCTAAATATACTTTTTGAAAAGAATAATTGGCTGTCGACGTAATAACCATGGGCTGTCTAGTATAACGATTGCAATGCTTCTGTTTTTGACAAGTGTCACATTTTCTTACAAAGTCTGCAACATCGTTATCTAGACCTGGCCAAAAGTAATACTTTTTTATATTATTTGTCATTCTATTTATGCCTGCATGTCCACTTGTGGGAAGTAAATGAAAATCATTCAAAATAATTCGTTTCTCATCATTATCTATTATTTTGCTAGCTCCTTGTACAATATTTATACGGGGGCCCCCCCAATTAGGATTACTATTTATTTCTTTACCTATCCATTTAATAAATATTTTATTTTTCTCATTTTTTAAAATATATAATTCATTTATATTTGCTTTCTTAGTTATTTTGGCCAAATCTCTCAGCATTTCGTCTCGCGCCAATGCCGATCGAGTATTTTGACTAAAGTACAAACTAAGTTGCAATGGAACATAATAAAAACTCCCCAAGTGTTCAGTTATATCTTTTGACAATGTTTTTATTTTGGACGATGTCGTTAAAACTAACTCAGTGCAATTTTTAGGTTGTTTAAGAACTTCCACAATATCTGGTTGATCAGGCCAAACATTAAGGTTATCCTTGTCCAACACACAATATTGCTCTTTCATACTCTTACACTGTCCTCTGGTCAAAACAGCAATCATGTCATTATTCATGCTTTTCAATTCCTCAGATGTCAAGATAATTCTTGATAATGCATCCGCGGTGACATTTTCACTTCCTTTCACATACTCAACGTAAAAATCATATTCCTCAAGGCCTAATCGAAATTTTGTTAACCGGCTGGATGGGTCAGTAAGGCTAAATAAGTACAATAAAGGTTTATGGTCAGTTACTATTTTAAATCTGCGTCCATATAAATAAGGCCGAAAATGCTTTACAGCCCAGTAGATAGCTAAAAGTTCTTTGTGAATAATAGGGTAAGTTATTTCCGCTTTATTTAAACTTCTACTGGCGTACGCCACTGGTCTATTATTTTTATTTGAGAGTACTGCTCCAATAGCTGACTTTGACGCATCAGTTTGAAGTATAAATTCATTTTTCTCTGCAAAATCAGGATACTGTAAAACTGGATATTGACTTAGTGCGTTCTTTAGGATTTTAAATGAGTTGTTACATTCATCCGTCCATTCAAACCTTGCATACTTTCTGCATAATTTGTTTAGGGGTACAGATAGCTCCGCAAATTTCGGAATAAACTTTCTGTAGTAATTTGCAAAAGCCACGAAACGTTTAACTTCGTCCGAATTTTTTGGAACGGGATATTCGTCTAAAGCTTTAATTTTTTCAGGATCAGGAGATATTCCTTTATCACTAATAATGTGACCTAAATAAAGAATTTCTTTCCTTAAAAACTCGCATTTTAAGGGATTTAGTTTTAAATTTACTTTACGAAGTCTAGTAAAAACGTCCATAAGGTTTTTGTTGTGTTCCTTAAGATTTCTCCCGAATACTATTAGATCGTCAAGGTAAACAAAACATTTTTCGTAGTTTAGACCTGCCATTGCAACTGTCATTATCCTAGAAAAGGCACTGGGGCTAAGTTTTAGCCCCATGGGCAATCTTTTCATTTGCCATTGCCCCCGATCAGTTGTAAAGGCTGTCAATTTTCTACTTTGTTCATCTAGTTCCACTTGATAATACCCCTGACTTAGATCTAAATGCGAAAAATAAAGAGCTCCCGCAAGAGAATCCAAAATATCAACCACATTTGCAATAGGCCACTTGATATCTACTAAACTACGGTTTAAAAATCTGTAATCTAAAACCAATCTGCTACGTTTCTCTCCTGATGTCTCACTCTTTTTCGGTACCAGTAAAACAGGCGACGACCACTCACTCTGCGCACTCTCAATTATATCATTATCGCACATTTGGGAAATTTGCTTATTTATTTCCTCCCTCTGAGATTGAGGCAGTCTATAAGGTTTTATATAAACTGGTTGAGTGTTCGGTTTGACTTGAATTGACTGTTTATAAATATTTGTTACAGATAATTTATCCTCAGGCATATGAAATATGTCTGCAAATTTAGCACATAATTGATCTATTGACTCTTTCTCTTCTTTATTCAAGTAGGTAAGTTTAAGCAAGTCAAATAACTGTTTTACTCGATTAACTGAACTATTTTGAGAAGTAAACTGACAACAATCATAATTGCTGAGCTTCTCAGTTTTAGGTAAGCAATTTCTCAAGCGTACTTCACTTTCCCGTGTATTCAAAATTTTAACCGGAACTTTCCCATTCACTGGTTGTGCAATCACTCCTGCTACAAACACACCCTGGCATAACTCACTTGGCATAACAACACATTCCTCATTTAACCCTGTCTCAAGGTACTGAATACTTTCACACCTTGCAGGTAACACTAATATATGACTACAACAAGCATTTAAGTCTAAAATAACATTCTTTCCCTCATTAAAAAGATCTAAAGTATTTTCCTCATAGTTTAATTTAGCTTTATACTTCCCTAAAAAATTTCTTCCAATTATACCATCGGTATGACATTCCAACGAATCAAATACATAAAACTTTTCCCTAAATTCTATGTTTCCTATAGCGAGATTTAAGTATACATAACCTAAGGAACATACTCTACCACCTATGCCATTAATTTCAAGATTTTCCTTATGTAAAGGTATACTTGCGTCTAAATGTTCTAACTTAAGGGCACACAATGATGCTCCCGTATCTACTAAGAATCCTAAACTTTTGTTGTTTACTCTAAAAGAAACTGAATTTGAGCAATTTTCGGAGTAAGTAAAAATATTATTATGACTTTTTTCAACTTTCAACGTTTCCTGACCTGCATTAATGTTTTGATCAGCAAAATTTATTTGTCTCCGCGAATTTCCATAATAACCGCGAGTAAACGAACGTCCTCGGTGTCCCCCCTGAAAACGCTGACTTTGCGGATTGCTATTACCATTACCTAAGCGAGAATTATTTTGTTGATAATTAGAAACATAATTGTTATTTCTATTAGTTACGTTTCTATTGAAATTGTTATTAAAATGTCTTCCAGAGTTTCTAGCTTTGTTAAAACCTGCAGAAAAATTTCTGTTGTTTCCTCTTCCTCTAAACATATTGAAAATTTGTTGATTACTGCTTTGAGAGGAAATTTCTTCATCTTGCGCCGCTCTAATGGCATCCTTTAAAAATTCAAAATTTCTAGCAGATATGATTGTGCTAAGTTTATGATTTGTAAGGCCACCTGTAAACCTTTGTATAGCGATTTTTTCGTTTATTGGTCTTAAAATATCAAAAGCTCTTGAATTACCCTCTGCTTGAGAAATTGTCAGATTTACTAAGATATCTTCAAGATTTTTACCAAACTCAGAAACAGTATTATCGCCTTGCTTGGCGGAAAACAATTTTGCCTGAAGGGCGGTATCGGATTGTTTCGTTAAAAGATGTTTTTTTATGTCTCCTAATAATGAATCCATAGAATCGTAACTAGACTTTAATCTCAATTTCGCATTATTTGAAATTCGTGTTTTCAGAATGAATTTAATTAAAATAGGCTTGCCATCATCGTTAAGCATAGAATGATAAAATTCTGCCGCGTCGATTAGTTTATGTGTAATAGCTTCCGAATCATCCATTACAGGCAAGAGGCTCGTGGCCACTTTTAAGTCAAAAGCTGACATATTTGAATGTATATTTTTCGCGTGGTTATCCCGGTTTATACTTCATTTTGGTTATCACTACTTAAACCTTCCGCGATTTGTTTATTAAAATTTATAATTTCCTGATACATTTTTAAAAAGAAATTTCTATAGCACTCTTAGAGTATTCTCTAATCTAATTATTTAATAGCAAAGTACTTGTTAAATAGGCCCTATTTCAATACAATTTACTTAATTCTATAACTTACTTAGTAAATGTTTCTTTTTAATCACTAATTTGGTAATTATAACCGAGTCTATTTTTCCTTCTTCTATTTTTTACAAATTTCCTTATGTCCATTTTCCGTCTTCTTTTTCCATAAGTGTAATAAACCATAAGTATAATAAAACCATGTAACAATTTTAAGCTCCAAAACTCCATCTTTATAATCCTAAAAAGAACCTAAAAAAATGGTATACTGCTTGCTTCGTCACCAATTCATCCCTTGATTTTCTTCAACTCGTTCTTGGTAATTCTAACTATATATGATAAAAAGGATAACGGCTATTATAAGTGTTATCAAAATGTACTCTGTCTCCATTCGAGGCCTGGTTATTTTCTCTTTAGACTTGGCACTACCCATTTTATTCCATATGCTTTTCTTCTTAAGGTTTTTTGGCAGGATCGCCATGTAATAATTTGATGTTCAGATAGGTGGCAGCAAAGGGTTCACATAAAACGGTGTTTTATATTCAACATCAAACTATATTCTGAATCTTAGTCCATGTCGCCACATACATCGTTGGTCCACTTACGCTAATGTTTATATTACATATTTGTTATATCGACAGTATTGTTATACTAGCTAATCATAATAACTACACACTAAATACAATATACTAATACAGAGTGTTTTACCCTCATATTACAGGAGTGCTCAAACTTCCGAGGGCAATATGAACAATCCACTCGAGTTGAACAGTATATTTTTTCTACGAACAAATTTACAAACCTTATGCTAAAAAATGTAAAAAAAAGTTTTCAGGTTACCGGGCTCGAACTAACGCCATTGGTTCCATAGTAAAACGCTCTACCTATCGACTATCGAAACGTTAAACTAATTATGGGAAAACCAACTGATAAATGATGCTAGATGAAATTAATTTTCTATGCACATTCAGCAGGTTGCATTATCTATTATAAATGCTTCTAGATTTTATTATATTGAACAAATTAATAACAAATTGTACCATATGCATTTAAATTATATAATTTAGTGCCTTGAAAAAGTAAAAATAATATACTGTGATTGGTCAGTACTTTTAGGAACAACAATGGCTTCTGTGTTATTGACTACTGTGATTGGTGAGTTTCATTACCTATCTAAGATTGTTATGAAATGTTGCCGCACAGTTAACTGGAATAGCCTACTTTACGCGCCACTTAAGTGTAAAGGAAACAGCAAATTTCCATGTGGAAGTAGAAAAATGTATTTTTAAGCAACATTATAATAGGCGGCTTAATTAAGTTTGGTATTTCTCAGATGAAGAATTTTTTTAAATATATTACGTGACGAATTTAGAAAAGAATGGTATTCTTGACAGGTTTTATTCACATTCACCTTTATAATCAACATCGCTTTAAGAACTGATACTTGCAATTGGGTTTTATATATACCGACTTCGCCCACTTCCCGAAAACGGGACATTTTGGCGTCCCGAAGCTTTTTTTGGGGACAACGGGACTGAGTGTCAAATAACGGGACTGTCCCGTTCAAAACGGGACGTATGGTCACGTTACCATGCTGCTCCGGCCAACTTTGTATTTGGCACGATCTTAAACCCGTACAAGAGAGAGAGACTAACACCAATGAACTATCGCCCTCTCTTACTGACGCGTAGAGAAATCGACCTGGTCTAGCCAGATCCTCGTATTATGATATTTTATTTTATCGAGAGTGAAGAGTCCCAATCGGGTTAGGGCACTACTAGGCTATATAGTTATGCTTTCGGCTTTGCTACCGCTACTAGCTACTAGATGGCAGCTGTTTTTAAAACGGTTTTGCTTGTCGAGATATTAATTTTAAAATATTTTTCTTTTAAACAGTTTTTACTATTTAACATAAATTAATCTTGTAGGCGAGTTTTGACCTTGTAGGTTAGGTTTAGGTTAATCCGTCAGTGGATTATATTCCTGATTCCGAGTTTAGGTGTATCAGTTTTAAAATGAATAAAATGAAAGACTTTAGGTATGTTGTCTGTCGAAAAAAATTTTGTAAAGAATATTCTCAACTTCAAGAACAAAAGTGATTGAATCATTTTCAAATAAAAAACAAAGACGTATGGAGTTTTCTTATAAGAAAATTTTAGTGTTTTATAAACATTTTTTGTTAGAACAACTGGAATACCTTATTAAATGCTTCATTTAATTAGTCGTAAGTTTTTTTCGATTTTTTATACAGGGTTTTACAAATACGATGCATTAGCATTGATATCTTTGTAACTATATAAGAGATAGGGAGTTGGTTAAATAGAGGCAAAGTTGCATATTTCAATCCTGAACAATATTCAAATTTCGATGACTTTCGGAGATATTTGAAAAATTTTAAAAAATGCAGGTCCGTATTTAAAAAAATTAAACTGATATAGGCATTTAAAAAACGATCGTCGTATCTGAAAAATAAAATTATTTTCTTGAAGAGCATAAAAAGTTGTCTTAAGCAAATACTCTGTTGGTTTTTCAAAATAATCAATATTTTGTGATATAGAAAATTAAAACAAAAATGTATTTCTTCGTTTTTTTTTCGAATAATTCGGCATTAAATTATGCAACTTTACTTCCATTTAACCAAATCGCTATCTCTTATAATTACCGAGATAGCAGTGTTAATGCATCGAATTTGTAACACCCTGTATTCTCATTAAAGATTTTTGACTTGATATTTTGGCCCCACCTGTATCGACTATCACGAGCCGCCACTGTTTTCAATATTTGTCAGTTTGTTAGGCTGGGTCCCAACGAGGTAGACATTATCGATCGACTCGCTATATCTGTATATCGACATTGTGGACTTTTTGTGTGAACGATGCAATCGACGTTGTCGATCGACTAAACATAAAGTAATAATAATCTGTGATTTGTCAGTACTTTATAAGAATGCCACAAAGGAATCTAATCTTTATAACAATGTTGTTAACTAATGGAAAATTTTCAGATTCGCATAAAGATCCAACACACAGAGGAATTATAGGTCGGCTCTGTCTCCAAAAGGAAATGGGAAATTTTTACGGACAGTGTTATACTCGTAGGATATTCCTAAGGATCACTTGTGATCTGCTAAAAAAATACTTTTTTAGTATTGTGTGGAATTTTTCTTTAAAAATAGGGAATTTTTATTTTAAAGTTTGCAACACTGTACAGCACTGATAGTAGCGAATATGAAAGTTTGCCTTACAGTTAACTGGAATAGCCTACTTTTTTCGTCACTTAAGTGTAAAGGAAAAAGCAAATATCCATGTGGTAGTAGGAAAAATATATATTGGTTATATCTTCAATTTTGTGGCTCTAAGTCACCTCCATACGCTGCTACCTCTGGCGTCCCCCAAGGGTCAGTATTGGAACCATTATTGTTTATTATTTTTATTAACGATATTGGAGTTAACCTAACATTTAAGCGTTTAAAGTACGCAGACGACATTAAATTGAATATAGAGGATTGTATCGCGCTTCAATATAATCTTGATTTGGTTGTTGCATGGTGTGCTGAAAATAATCTGCAGCTGAATGTTGGAAAGTGTAACGTTGTATCTTTTACTACTAAATTATTATTAATTTTATACGATTACTCAATAGACGATCACTCAGTTTCACGTGTCGAAGAGTTCAAATACCTTGGTATTACTTTTGATACAAACCTCTCTTTTTGTTCTCATATAGTCAATATCATTTCTAAGGCTTCAAGAGTATATGGTTTCATTCTGCGTTGTACAAGAGAATTTGTAAATATTCAGGCTATTATTACATTGTATAATTCGTATGTAAGATCTAAATTGGAATATGGGGCTGTGGTATGGTCTCCGGGTTATAATGTTCATAGTGACAATTTAGAAAAAGTTCAGCGGAAATTTCTGAAATACATTACATTTAAGCGAGAGGGCGTTTACCCTTATCAGGGATTTCCGCATGAGCAATTGCTTAAAATGTTTAACTTATCTTCTTTAAAAGAACGACGTAATTACTCCCTTTTAACAACTTTGTTTAAACTATTAAATAATCTTATTGACTGCCCAAATATCCTATCCAGAATTAATTTCGGTGTACCTCGCCTAAATAGTCGATATAATAACTGTTTTTATTTGGACACTCCTCGTACAAACATTTTAAGATTATCTCCGCTTTATGCAATGTGTGATTTGTATAATAAAAATATTCATATCGATTTTTTTAACTCGTCTTTATCGGAGTTGGGTCGAATTCTTAGGCATTGAAAACCTCTGGCATAATTTTTTGTAATTGCTTGCTAGTTTTTAATTTTATTTTGTAAAATATCTTAGTGTAATTAGTCATCTGTTGTAATGTATCTTAAAACTTGCCAATTTTTTCTTATTTCTTTAATTTTTATTAGTGTTAAATTAGTGTTAATTTTGAAATATTTAATTGCTATACATTACAGGGCTTGTATTCATGTTTTGTCCTGCCTTGTAGTTGGGTATATAATACTGTAAGGCATGTACTTAAATAAATAAAATGATGAATGATTTACAATATCTATCACTGTGCGTATCTCAGTAAACATTTGAAATTTTCGGACGAAAGTGTTTCCCGATTTGCTGTTGTGAACCTACTTCCTTGATGGCGCAATTGGTTAGCGCTCTGTACTGGATATACGGAGGTTGTCGGTTCGAATCCGGCTCGAGGAAATACTTTTTTCTGAATTTCAAATTATACACAAGAACTTTCCATCTTAAATATATAAATAAATAAATAAATTTTCGCACCATTTCGTTCACTCCTTAGTTAGGATTTCTGATAAATGTTTTAATTCACTTAAAAAAATAACAAATTTGATCCGACACTTGTGCATATTTTTGAAGTATATTCTTAACCTCATTTTTATTATGTCTTTGGTTTCTCTGTGATTGGTCAGTTTCATATCCTAACTAGGATGGAAATAAAATGATATCCATTAAACTAACCAGAATAGCACTCATCCAATTACTTTGGTGTAAAGGAAACAGCAAACATCCATATGGGAGTAGAAAAACTACTATATTTTCAGTGTACACTAGCTTAGAAACTTCGAGAGTTTCGTCATTTTCAGCAATCAAGATTTCACTACCTGCCAGTTCCACTAATGGAGAAACGGCCTTACGTTTCTTAGTATTTCCAATTTATTTCACTTTGCTTCTTTGACATGATGACAGAACAAAGATAGTAAAATACGTGATTCATAAAAGGGTATTTGGATTCGTTTTTAGATCTTAAGGAGTTCGGAATTTTTTACCAGAAAATTACTAACGCAATTTGGGGAAGAAATACTATTTTACTATTAAAATTATATTTTAGTTTTTTATTTTCAATACAAGGAGATTAACATGGTAAACATGTTAAACCAAAAACCCGGTTTAATATGTTTAACCGGAAGCGGTGACTTTTATATAAAGAAGAAAAAACTACGATAGGGAGGTGAAAAACATTTTTATTAAAGATGCATTGTTCCAATGCTACAGCCTATCAAAGTCCGAAAATGCCATATTTTACACATTCTCGAAAACAATTGACGGGACGAAAATCACAACGTTTCAACTGGTAAATATCTTCAGTCATCTTCAAGTGAATGCTAAATACGTAACTACAGCTCTATTTATACTACCTGGGTTCATTGAAGCATGATGGGTGCACACCTTTGAATTTACTTATTTGTGACTGAACTTTAAAGGAAGAATAAGTAAAAAGAGCAATTATTTATTGTTGAAGAAGTAGTAGTCCATTCTTAAAGTGGAGTTAATTTATAGGAATAAATACGACTTCATGTTTTTATTTATTCCAATTATTTATTGTGTTTACTGGGTGAATTGGGAAATTTTAATTAGATAACACAGAATTTTTTTTATAAAGAAAGTAAATGTCACTATTTATAATAAAATAAATAGTGATCAAGAAGAATGAAATAGCTGTCATTATGTATACGAATCCTAACCTCTACAAAATGGCACTTTGGGAAGGCATATTTTAAAAACTTAGCGTTTTCGAGAAAAACGGGGTTCAGATTCGTAATTTACTCCCCAAAATGTATCATTTTCGAAAAAATAAACAATTTTGTCGTGGTGAGTGTATAATAGATATGTATTTATTTCATTAATTCCGTAATTAATGCCGGGCAAAAACTATTTCGTCGCGTGCCAACACTGGCACGCGTGCCATTGGTTTTATCCATAGAGTTTTATGAAATGTTAAAATTAAAAAAATTGCGGACCCCTTAATGCTTCTAAAGTATAAGCAAAGCATAATGAAATGTTTGATGGGTAGTAGGCCCGTCGGGTTTTTTGAAAAACAGAGGGTCTCCACGGTTTTATTCCATTCGGAATTTGGATAAAATTGCAAGTTTGAATCTTCGATTTGTATATTTACTCAATGGCTCCTCGTGGACATTGAGTATGATAGGGCACAGTTCTAGGTATACAAAAATGAGTGCAAGCGGAAATATTATATTTTTAAGGGTGAAGTCGTTACACAAGTGGCGGCTCGTCTGGTGAAGTAGGTTCTTCACCAAAAAAAAACCAGGAGGAAAGTATTTGATATAAGAAATATTAATGTACCAATACAGCTACCATTTTAGCCCTTAAAAAATAATTATGTTCCAATTAATAATATTAATTTAATCCAAATGTAGCTATGCCTAATAAGGCCACAGTTAACTCCGATGAACATAAATACTCGTGCATTTTGGCGCGCCCGAGCCCACCGTGTCCGTTAGCTCAAAGCAAGTGAAGACCCAACGCCCAACATGGCTTTGATATTCACCGTTGCTATGTAAAGTTTTCCATATGGTTCCAACTTACGGACATACTGTATATCTCGCCTATTTTTAAGTTTTTTGAAAAAAGGTATTTGAAAATGTTGTTTATTTTAATGCCTTCTATACACAGCTAAAAAAGAAGTATCAACTTAGGAATCACAATGTATTTATTCGTTATAATATGAAACGTTTTTAGATTATTTTTTTTATGCTGTCTATATTTTCTCTATACATATTTTTATGTTCTCGATATAAATAATCTGTAAACACTTAAAATCGTAAACGATTTTTAAGAAAACGTACTAGCTCAAGTCTTTTTCCATTTCTTAAATGAAAATTCCATTCAGTAAGCCATCTGGTTGGAAATTCAAAGTAGATTTTCTTTTAGGCCTTTGCAAATTGTATCCTCTTTATCCCCGATATCTCTTGAGATAGGTACTTTATTAAAGATTTTGCTAAGGACCCTCTACAGATAAAAATTTGGAGCCTGAATATTTTATGCTAAAATTTGTATTCCATCAGTGACTGTTTGACACGTTGCTATTTACTTTGGGCTATTATTTCGATTCCATAAGATTTTTAAAAATTAATTTAGATATTTTGTTTAAATTGCAAATTTTCGAAAAAAAAATAAACAAAATATTTAAAATTGTATCATTTTAACCAAATATACATACACTCACGGATATACAGGGTGATTCCTAAGTTGATACTTCTTTTTTAGCTGTGTATAGAAGGCATTCAAATATACAACATTTTCAAATACCCTTTTTAAAAAACTCAAAAATAAGGTACTTACATTCATTTCTTACAATATTGATCAAATACGGTTCTGCCTAACTTGCAGATTGAATAACATTAAGAAGGTGTAGGATGAGCCCGCGAGGGAAAGCTTTCTGCCTATAATCTCTAAGCAGCAGCCGCACATTGACGACACTCACCGTAAATTAGCACCATATCTACTAGTTCATTGTTTACAAATTTTACCATTTTCACGTGTCACCAATTTAAAATGAACTTGCTTCAGAAAAACACACCGCAGCGGATTGCCAAATAACAAACTGACCACCGACCCGTAAATTGCATCACTAATGGGAGATAAGACAAACAAAATAAAGTATAGCATCTTACGTTTTGATGACCAGGCCCGCACTTAGATTTTTTACTTCTGTATCTCGCCTATTTTTAAGTTTTTTAAAAAAAGGTATTTGAAAATGTTGTTTATTTTAATGCCTTCTATACACAGCTAAAAAAAAGTATCAACTTAGGAATCTGTATATTAAGGCAGTCCTCATACGGGAAAACTGTAGTAGCTTGGAAACTAGGAGACTGGGTAACTAGACTATTGGAGTTGCCTCTTATCCTCACATGGCCATACAGTCGCGAGCTAAAGGTCACACATTCATAAATGCCAGCGGGTTAAAGGGTCTAAAAGTCGCCGCAACTTACCTATGTAACGCCGTGTAAGTAGCGCCATTTAAATTTACATGCTGGGTGACCTAGTCAACAGCTAACTTGGCAAGAGAAAGCTTTACATGGCAAATACCCTACTGCACTTCAAAATCCACTCATTGATAGAGAAATGTCACTGAATTGGTGAGAAAAAAGGCAGCTACATGCTAAAATAGAAGGTTTTATAATTTCTATCCAAGACCGAGTCATTCGAACTCAAAACTATAAAAAGGTCATCTTGAAGAGAAATGTGAAAGAGGTGTGCAGAAAATGCAATTGCCCCAAAAAAACAATAGAACATATTACGGCGGGTTGTGGTGCCATGGAACCCAACGCCGCTTATCTGGGGAGACATAATCAGGTGGCAAAAATCATCTACAAAGAACTGGCTCATAAACTAGGTCTAAAGGAAAACCTCCACCCAATATCCATCCGAGCCAGTCCTTGAACCATCTGAATATCTCTTATACTGGGACATGCCAATAATAACGGATAGAACAGTAGACCACAACCGTCCGGATATTCTTCTCATCGAAAAGAGGGTCAAGAAAGCTTTCATAATAGATATAGTTTTCCCACTAACACACCACCTCTCTAAAACCGAATTGGAGAAGAAAGCCAAGTACTCGAATTTGGCGATAAAGATAAAAAATAATATGGAAGCTAAAAAAATAGACATCATTCCGATCATAATATCGGTGAAGGGAGCTATGACGAAAAATTTCAAGCCCAACTTGGAAAAACTTGGCCTTTCAGGTTATTTATACCAACAAATCCAGAAAAGCGTCCTTCTTCAAACGTGCCATATAGTACGGAAGTTTCTAAACAGTACAGGTTAAGATGAATTCTCTGTACTGTAAATAACACCAGCAATACCAACAAAAAGCTGTGAAACATAACATTGAAAACATAATAATAACAAAAAAAATTAATTAAAATTATTATTATTTTTATTGTTATTATTATTTATTATTTTTATTATATTATGTTTTAGAAAGCTATTGACGCAATGATCCCATTAGACTGCCCCAAGAAGCTCGCTTTTTTACATGAACGCATGCTCTAAAATTATGCTTTATAAAACAAATACTTTAATCTACCATTTTTAGTACATTCATGTTAAAAAAAACTCTATAAAGCAACCGTGCATTTTATTCGAACAGTTAAAAGCTCCGCTACATTTTGAGGATTTAAAATCCTTTTATCACATTTTTCATACATTATCCATTTGAAAGCGCGTTAGCTCTTGCACACTATGTAGGTAACAGATGCGAGGTACATTTTCCGGAGAGAAGTTTATCTTTACTCTTTAAATTCGAAATGAAAAAAAAGTTCTTTACAGAACCTTATAAAAGGTATAAAACGTATAAAAGTCAGTTACTCTTTATGCGGTCTAATATTATTTCTAAAAGAGGGAATTTTCGTCAGTTGTAGATCTGTGCTCGAAAGGGAATAGTAGTTTGCAGGGGCGTATTTACGGGGGGGGGGGGGGGGGTGCCGGGCTGCAGCAATCCTGTTTTATACAGCAATTAAGATTTTAGACGCATATTATTTTTGTTATTGATTTATGATGCAATTTTAAAGGAAAACGAGTAAAAAGAATAATATTTTATAGTACCTATTTTTCTATTATATACTTAAATATTATATTATAAAATATTTTTACAACAAAACCACAAAACAACTTGGTATTTATTTTTCAAGAGAAAAATTAAAGTAAAAATTTTAATTCAAACATTTTTTATGGAAGAAGTGTGATAATTTATAATAAAAAACATAGTGCAGGAAGAATCAAGAATGCTTTATTATGAATATACAAAACGGCACTTAAGAAGGAGTATTTCAAAACCTAAGAATTTGCACTAAAAATTGCTCTTAGATCTACGCTCCTAAAATACATGATTTCTGAAAAAATTATCTATTTTGGCGTGGTGAGCGATGTTTACTTTATTTTTAATCATGAAAAACTGAGCCCGAAAAACGCTGGTTAGAGTCATGCGTAATACATACGTCTTATATTAAAATTTTGGATTGACACCAATTACCAATATTTATATTTTTCACAAATATAAAAAATGTTTTTTTTTAAATAAAGAGCCAGCTAGGAAAATCAAAAAAAAATTTAAAAAAAATTTACAAAAACAAAATTAATCCAACCATTTAGAGGGGGAGAGGTAATAATTTAATTTTTGAAATTTGATAGTTTTTTAAACGAACTTTGAGTGTCGCCCCAAAAATTTTTCGTCTGCGGCGATTTTCCGCCTTCTTCACTAGGTGCAATGTCATGAAATACATGTAGTCCCGACTCTCCAGTAAAAAATGTCTTATTTACGCCCACTGAGACCCCCCCCCCTTCCCCAAGCATATTTTCTGGCTACGCCACTGGTAGTTTGTACAAGAGTGGAGATAATATCCATTTTGCTCGAGGAAGTAAATTGAGCACGACGCCATAGGCGAAGTACACAAACATCTAAGTGCGATATGAACAATACACTCGAGTTGTAGAGTGTATTTTTTCTACGACCCAAATTAAGAACCTTGTACTATTTTTTTTAAAAAGGTTATTTAAAATATAGCTTGTGAAAAAGATAATAAAAAACAATTGAAAAAAAATCATATCTCACTGCAACATACATATTTATCGGTATTGGCCATTTCTCAAAAATTTAAAGGAAATTACTTTGAGGACTTTTTCTTCACATTCGACATGTTGCAGAAGAACAGATAAAACATGATGATGACATTTATTAATGAACATTGAACAATTTGTGATGGTAATTTTGTCCAAATATAAATCACATTCTATAATTCACATAATAGCAACGATATAAACGTGGTAAGAGAAGGGGCAAGACCGTCTATGAAATTGACAAAAACAAAAGAACCTCAAATTTAGGGTTTTTTTTACCACAAAACTTATACCTAATTCTATTTTATCTTGTTTTATGTTCTCATCTACATTTTCATGATTTTAGCCAGATATACCCGTTTTTTTTTCTATTTTATTGAGTATCATAAAAGTTCCGGTCGATTAAGGTTGGGTCTCCCTTTGAAAATATCAGAAATGAGTAGAAAAATCAATGAAAAATTATTTACATTGAAAAAATCCTACAAAGGCAAGTACAAGTATAATATGACGATATAAACTTCAATCAACAAAGAAACAAACAACTAACCAAACCTTGTCTGAAACCTATTGGTAAAAGCAGGAGCGGTTATACGGGGGGGCCTGGGGGGCCCAGGACCCCCCAACATTTCTGAAAAAAACTATAAAATTCATGCCACTAATAAAAAAAAATTCCGGTTGCTTTATTATTTCCATAATTTGATACAATTTGAGCATGATCCTAAAAAATTTTGGGCTGTGGCGTTATTTGCTTGCGAAAGCTACCATAAATTGTGGCTGCGCCCAGTGGCGTATATAAGGGGGGGGGGGGCTGCCGGGCTGCATTTTCATCTCACGCATGGACTCTTAATTTAAATCTTTAAATAATGTATTCTTGGCTTAGATTACGAAGGTCTTGTACGAAACGTTTAGCTTTTAAACTTAAAGTCCTGTTTTATATAGAGATTAAGGTAACAGTAACCAAGTCGAATTTAATGCTAAGAAAACCCAGGCAGCAGTCTTCTCCAAAAAGGTTAACATTGCAGAACCGGATATAGTCATGGCAGGGCACGCAATTCCCCTGGCACCGTCTATTAATTTGCTGGGGGTCAATCTGGGAGGTAATATGTCTTGGCATGATCACGTTGCCGCAATTGCCAAGGCAGCTGCACAGAAACTTGGTGTACTTTTCCGCACCAAAAGGTTGTACACACCTCATCAACTTTTGACACTCTACAAAGCCCAGATTCGACCATCATTAGAATATTGCTCTCATGTCTGGAGCTCTGCACCCAAGCACACCCTTCGGCTACTGGATTCCATTCAAAGGAGAGCCATTCGTCTGATCGGCGACCCCGAGCTGACCAAGACCCTCGATAGCCTGAAGCATCGAAGACAGGTTGGTGATTTGGCTCTCTTTTACAGATATTTCCATGGCAGGTGTTCGACTGACATTGCCCACTTGATTCCACCTAGAGCAATGCAAAACAGAAATACACGGCAAACCACTGCCGCTCATCCATATGTTGTTCAGCTTAGTACTCCTCGAACTTCATTGTTCAAGAATTCTTTCATCTGGAGAACGTCATCTTTGTGGAATGATCTTCCTGAGGTCGTGTTTCCCAATGAATACAATCTTCAGCGTTTCAAGACCAACGTTAATCGCTTTTTTCGCACTCGCACCGCTCCCAGAGCGCCTTAAAGGATTTTTCCTACAGTGCAGGTGTTTTATCATAAAAAAAAAGGTTTCAGACGCCTATCGTTTTAGTTATTGATTTTTGATGCAATTTTAAAGGAAACGAGTAAAAAGAATAATATTTTATAGAATTTTTCTATTATATACTTATCTGTTCCGTTTTCCCTTTTTTAGAGCTATTTTAAATCAACAAAAATATAACCCAATGCAATAAAATATTTTTACAACAAAAACAATAAGGTATTTATTTCATAAGAGAAAAATTAAGGTACACATTTCAATTGAAACATTTTTTGGGGAAGAAGTGTGATAATTTATAATAAAAAAAATAGTGCGGGATGAAATGAGAATGCATTATTAGGAATATAAATATACGGCACTTAAGAAGAAGTATTTCTAAATCTAAGCATTTCCACCAAAAACTGCTTTTAGATCTACGCTCCGAAAATACATGATTTCTGAAAAAATCATCAATTTTGGCATGGTGAGCGATATTTACTTTTTTTTTAGTCATGAAAAACCGAGCCCGGAAAACGCTGGTTACATACGTCTTATGTTAAAATTTTGGATTGACACCAATATTCATATTTTTCACAATTATAAAAAATGTTTTTTTTTTTAATAAAGAGCCAGCTAGGAATATCAAAAAAACACATTAAAATTTAATCCAACCATGCAAAGGGGGAGAGGTAATAATTTAATTTTCGAAATTTGATAGTAGTTAGGCGAATTTTAAACGAACTTTGGGCGTGGCCCCGAAAATTTGCAATACCATGGAATACACATAGTCCCGGACTATCCCTCTCTTCAGAAAAAAAAAATGTCCTACTTACGCCCCCCCCCTCTCCTCCCCCCCCCCCCCCCCCCGAGCATATTTTCTGGCTACGCCAATGTGGTGCCCCCCCAATATTTTGGGTCTAGAACCGCCCCTGGGTAAAAGTAATAATTTTTTATAAAACTTTTTGAACTCGTATCCTCCTTCGCATTTTAATTTTTATTTCCTTTCGAAAATAAAATTACTTAATTCTTTAAACACTCTTAATCTATTTTTTTTTTTCTGTAAAAAATTATCTCATCAAGATAAAACAACCGGAGTACAAAAACATCGGCTAAGAAGGCATTTTATCTTTTTAATGTTACATTTTTTTTCTGTAGGACCAAAAAAACTTTACTTGTTTGAAGTATTTCTTAGGAGCTCTATTTATTTCAAGATGGTTTTGTAAATTGAAACTTTTATGAAACTAATATGCATTTGATAGGATACATTCCATACAGATCCTACCCTCAGACTAGATTCAGACTGAAAGTTTTGATAAGGAAATGACAGCAATCCTGATCGTGTAAGGGCAAATTTCAAGGATTGATGGCCGGACTGATGTAAATGCTCATTAGAAGCAAATGATAACGTTTTTACGTGATTGACTGTGTCATGAAAAAGTTTGGTTTTTATTTTTCCGTTAATTCAGTATATTCAGCGCCTGCTGCTACCACTTTTGTAGAATTATTATTTATAATAACTATTTATTTAATTAGGTAGCTAATTTATTTAAAAAAATTGTAATTACACCAATGGGCGGTATTATAAGGTATTAAAAAAAATAAAGAAAAGATAAAAAAATGAAGCTACTATTATATATAACTATATTATTTTCAGCCTTCCTCTCCTTATAAAAATTATCTCTTGAATAGGTTATGTGTCAAGAACAAAATATAAAGAACATACATATAATGTTGCATAATATTTATTTAATGAACAACAACATTTTACCATCCGCCAGTAAACTCTCTAATTCCCTCATTTGAGACCCAAAGTACTGCCGAATGAGATAAATTTCAACTATGCCAATATTTAAATAATGTACCGGAGTTCTGATCAGTTTTTCCCATCTGAGGATTATAATGTTTGGGCCGACAGCTGTTTATCCGTCCGTTATTAAATCTCTTAAGAGAGGTTGCTAAAATAAGAGGGTAGATAACATAAAATACGCGGGTTAATCTTCTTAGAAAAGAAAATGTTATGTTTAATTTATTAAGATCCTAATTTTCTAAGACGCTGGACTTTTTAATACGGATTTCATCTTATATTGGTTAGTTTTGATTAAAATCCTTTCTAGAAATCTTGCTATTGCGACTTGATTATTTTATGTTAAGTAATAGAAAAAGACATATTTATATAAAACGTAAACTAATACCCAGAAAGCAGGTACGGCTTGCGAGTTTTTCACAGGTGGAGCAAATTTTGATGGCAGTAACCTAACAAGCTAAGTGTAGTTTAGTGCATTGTTTTGACAAATAATATAAGTAGTCCATCTCTCAGTGGAGTGAATTATGAAGTAGTAGGAAAGAAAAACTCATAGTCTGCTCCACTAGTTTAATATTTGACTATTAATCCGTACATGTCTCGAGAGTACAAACTCTCGTCCTCAGCGGAAATAGAGAAAGGAGAGAACTTATGACATTCTCAAGGTGGTGAATGTAAGTTATGTAGCAGCAAAAAAAAAATTTAAATAGAAAGATATGTGAGAATTAACATTATGCTAAATAAATAGATGAATAAAAGCAAATAAAATTAACTTTATTGCGAAATTTGTGGAAAAATTTTTCGTTATAAGACCGTTTTAAGCATAACATCTTGGTTCAACCAAGCATAATGTTAATTCTCACATAATTTTCAATTTAAAAATTTTTTTGCTGCTACATAAGTTACATTCACCACCTTGAGAATGTCAAAAGTTCTCTCCTTTCTCTATTTCCGCTGAGGATGAGAGTTTGTACTCTCGAAACATGTACGGATTAATAGTCAAATATTAAACTAGTGGAGCAGACTATGAGTTTTTCTTTCCTACTACTTCATAATTCACTCCACTGAGAGATGGACTACTTATATTATTTGTCAAAACAATGCACTAAACTACACTTAGCTTGTTAGGTTACACACCCAAAACTTGGAAATTATAACCACACACGAATAAACGAAATAAAAGATGGCGACAAATAAAAATACAATGGCAAGCCGGTTCTGTTCAAGAGACCTTGGGTTCTGTTTACGTTGTGTTAAAAATCGTGTGGGTTGCCTAATTTTTTCCCTACTGCGCAAGCGCCACGGCCCCCACCTCAGGTTATTTTGAATCGCACGATGGGTGTATTCTTGCTTCGTGCAGCTGCTTGTATTGGCAATATAGTGTATGTATATATGTGAGCACGGCGCATCGAACTAAATGCTAAAATCCTCACTCGCAAATTTCGCTGAGCCGCGGTTAGCATAAGTGCGTGACAAGTTTTAGGCCGTGAAGTAGCCCAAATTATCTATTTTTTTACTTTTAAACATCCTTCACGCCGCATTAGTTCTTTTCAACCATATCGTAGCGACCAGGTCTTATCTGAACTAAGGAAGAAAACATTTAATTGAGTTTCTTATAATTATTTACGTTTATTTCAGCTACTCCTGTGTCAAATGGTTGCGCTACAATAATACCGAATGGGAAATGTTTGTCAGCACCACCTATTGTCAACAAAACTATTGCTACTTGTAATTCGAAAAATTGCAACCAAACTGCAAATTACAAACTGGAGAAGAATTACCGTTCAGCTAGGAAAGGAAAATATGATAATGACCATACTGTATTATCAGGTATTATTGGCGGTAAATATATTTTTTAGAAATTCCAAATAAAAATTAATTTTTATTATTAAAAATTTATTAAGGTATTAATATTTTTTGTAAACTTTTTGATTTGTACGAACATTTTAAAATTGTACCAACCTAAGAGATAAACCTTTCTAACAATATCAACGTGTTTCCAAATTTACACTTTATTTAAGAGATTTTCTTTTCATGCCTCGTTTCGCCAGCTTGTAGCTTCTTCGGATGTTTGATGCTATAGTCTATTTCAGAAAGGTGTAGAGTAATAAAAGCTCATTAGTTATGCAAAGGGACTACAGAGTGCCCCAACGAATATTTAAGCCACTTTCATAATTTATCATTGATTTCATTCCAAGATTCTTTATTTTCATCAAGTGCAGGTAGTACCACCCGGGTTTGGGTCAATTTATAGGTTTTCCCTATCGTTATCCATTCACAAACACTGAAAATGCGACAAAGGCGTGCACGTACCTAGTACGAGGTATACTTATTATAAAAAAATACATTATACAGAAATTAAATTATAAAAAATCATAATATTCTTTGTCATCTGGGGAACTGTCATATCCTCTGATGTTACAATTAACGGGTCAACAGTACGATCGTTCAGGTGGTCAAAATCCCACATTTTATCCTCTTCTTTAATGACATAATGAACTACTTTTCACCAGTTCTCTTAATGGCTTGATCAAACAGTAGCTTAACGTCTTTCATTTTGAATGTCGTGTTGTGTCTTGGTACAGATCCTTTCACTTGCGCCCATACAAGTTCTATATGATTTAGTTCGCAATGATATGGCGGTTTGCACAGCACAGTTATACTATGTTTTTCAACTATATCATCCACGGCATATTTCACGAAACGATGTTTGTTTAAATTTGCTATAGCTAATAGTTCCCTCTTCATCAAATTATCTTCAAATTCAATACCTTTGGTGATTAACCAGTCGATAATTTCTTGTTTTCTCCAAGATGAAGTTGGAGTCTTCTTTGTGCGTCGTGAATGATAGCTTGCGTTATCCATAACTACTACTGAATCAACTGGAAGATATTTTATCATTTCACCAAAATGGTCCTCAAAAACATTCGAATTCATGTCCTCGTGGTAATCTGCCGTATTGAACGACCGAAAGGTTAGCAAACGTTCTTTCAAAAATCCCTCTTTGCTTCCACATGTGTGTTTATGGCCGATACCGAAGTTGAGCCGAACTGGACTTAATTTCCGGCGCATGTACGGAAGGGGGGGGGGGGGGGGGGGTGATAGGGGGTAATTAACCCCCGCCCAGGAATTTAATTTGATATGTTTTTTTGTTGTTTTAATTATCAGAAGTAAAGTATTTTTTACACAGAATAAGAATATTAAATTTTAGCTGCAAATGTGCGTTTTTCCAAAAAAATATCATTCTTATTAACTTATAACATGTTTATTTTTTCCACAGTCATCATTGACTTACAATCAAAGGTGAATAACTAGTAAATTAAAAACTTATCTTATACTTTTTCCTGGGTTCTATATTAATCTGTTTTTTTACTAAAACCATTTCCCATAAGCTTTGTGAGGGTTCCGTTTCTATAACTTCGTCAGCGCTCGTTGATAGAATGATAATAGAATAGAGTTTATACATTTAAAGTTCTTTAATATGTTACACTTACATAAAATTTAAATATGTCCCAAATCCGAAACAGTAGCCCTAATATTTATCCTAAAATTAGATAACCATTATTTTTGTTTATATTCAAATCAATTTTTAGGTGTTTGCGTCGATTGGGGTCACGGTTGGGGATGGGCCCACGAAACTGCCGCTGTAGCTCCACAAATTACATTCACTGCAGACACAGCACTCAGCTCAGCTGTTTACTGTCATGCGGAAGACTACAGTATGACAGGATACGATGATGTGGATTGGAGCGCTTTTGGTGATTTTTGTTTTTAAATAGAATAATTGGATTTACATGTAAGATGTAAGTACTAGGTATATGCATTGATAGGTAAAAATCGACTAATAAAAAATATTTTTGATTGAACCCAGTAAAACATAATTCACGACAATGAGAAATAATTTTTAAAAATATACTTTAATTGGAGATTTTTTCCTGTCAATGCATAGATATATATATTTTCCTACGAGCGTGCGCAAAGTAGTACTTTGCGCACGCATTTTTGTGTGCAAAGTTACACTTTTCCGCACTAGTGCGGATAAGACTTTTATCCGCACTGGGTGCGGAAAAGTAAAACTATTCAAAAATCTCCTTGGTAGGGAATATTTATATTTATTTTAGTAGCTGTAAACTATTTTATGGCAATGTGAGAAGCCGTTGCAAGAGTATTCTCTTTTATCTTTTAATCGTAATTCCCGATATTTGTATTTCAGCTTAAAACGAAAAAAATTTAGTTTCCTATTATTTTTTTTATTGTTATGTAATTTTTTAAATTTCTATTATTTTTTTTTTGTTATGTAATTTTTAGTTGTAAGTATATTATAGTTCTTTCTTTAAAGTCGAATTAAAAATTATTAAATAAATTATCATATTTTTATTTTTGTTGTTATCTGATATGAAGCTCGTAGGAAAAATGTTGTTCCTAACAAGTGCGCAAAGTGCTTTTCCGCACGCAAGAACTTATCCGAACTCCGCTTCGCGTCGTTCGTCCAACTGTACTTGCGTGCGGAAAAGTATCACTTTGCGCACTTGTTAGGAAAATAACTATTTTGATTTTGAATGATGGACTGACTGATTTTACAATATTGCTGGACGCATAATAGCAAAAGGTTAGTCACTAATCAGTAAAAAAGTTGTTTGATCACGTTACTTTAATTATGGTTACCTATCCAATCGCAGATACAGGGTGGTGTCATAACCTCCCCCCCCCCCCCCCCCCCCCCCCACAACAGAGAAACATGGACATTTGATTTTTTGTTTTTTGTTATTTACATTTTTAAATTTTAATATGTTATAACTGTTTCTTTTCTGTTTTAAATTCTGGGTCTGATGATGCCCGAAAGGGTGAAACACGTGTAACCACACAATTATATTTGTTGAGACCAAGACTTTGTTGTCTTTCCTTTTTTTTTCTTTAAAATGATATAAGACGGTCACTGTAGGTCTAAACCTTGTAAGAATTTTGTTGACTTTTAAATTTTTTCTCTGGAAAATATTCCGACGCCGCTGTCCATTCGGCAATTTTCGGGATTTTGGCTATTCATTGAATTTAAAAATAAATAAATAAGCATAAAAAAATTATTTTCAGAAATAACTGCTTTATTGAATTATTTTAATAACACTCTTTGAGTCGCCACCGGCCATGCCGATGAAGAGGAAGAGAGAAGAAGCGGTGAAATGAATTAATAAATGGAAACGCGAAGTAAAAAACGGCTTTAAAATACCTGAATTACTTCCACATATAATTGATAACTGTGTACCCGATTTATTCCGCAATATTAGGATTTTTCTTTAAATACTTGCTGTACCTGCAAGTGCAGCAACAGCGGAAAGGTCCTAGACTCTACATCGAGTTAAAACGTGGCTTAGAGCAAGGATGGTAGAGGAACGCCTGAATTTATATAAAAACATTATCGTCGACGTTGATGAAGTTCTAGCTAGATTTGGAAATATTAAACAAAGAAAACTAGACTTCGTCATTTAAGAATCAATGCATTTTTGTCCCAAAATGTTTATGTTAATTTTGTAATTATGTTTTATCGAGTGTAGATTTTTTTGTGTTCTTAATATTGGATAACAAAATAGATTTTCATATTTCGGAAGAGGATATCACATTATAACCCTTAAGAAAAAAAAAACACAAAGTCTCGGCCTCAAATGTTATTGAGACTTTTGTGGAGTGTATGTTCTAAAACTGTTATAAATTATACATTAGAGAAACACCCCTAGGTTTTTGTCATTGCCGCCAGCGGCGGCTCGTCAGGTAAAGGGGCTCTTCACCAAAAATAAATAAAACCAGGTGGAAAGTTTTTCGGCAATATTAACTATTAATGTTCCAATACAGCTACCATTTTAGCCCTTAAAAAATTATTATGTTCGAATTAATAATATTAATTTAATCCGAATGTAGCTATGCATAATAGGGCCATGGTTAACTCCGATGGACAATAATTATAAATATTCGTGCATTTTGCCACAGCCGACCATGTCCGTTAGCTCAAAGCAAGTGAAGACCTAACGCCCAACATGGCATTGATATTCCCCGTTACTATGGTTACGTGACGTCAGTCACGCAAACAGCATGTTACAATTTGCATTATGATAAAGGGCAATTTAAAAAAAAAAAACCAGTCGTATGCACCATTGTTTCAGTATTGGTTCGCCTAACCTTAAGGTATTTATTTCGAGGCTTCGTGAAACTTAGGGTTATAGATATCGTTTTAACGTGATTTACTGTGTGATTAAAAAGTTTTGTTTTTATTTTTCAGTTAACTCAGTAGTGTGCATACCTACTTAGTTGTGTGTTTTAAAAATGAACCCAATTAATGACATAGTTTGTAATTTGTTGAAAACTCCATTCAGTCGTTGGACAGATGAGGATAAGAGACACGTTTTATTACCCGGATTTTTAGTCAATGTTTGTTTAAGTACCCGCACTCTATACCTAGCTCTTCACCATTTTTATGACCGCGAGCCGCCACTGATTGCCGTTATTGACGGACAGCATTTAATTTCCGGGTTTGGTAAATATTAAAGTTTCTAAGATCTGAGAATAATAAATAAAAAAATAACAAAAATTCGCGATGCCCTAAAAATTTCTTCATAGGCACGTTTACTCTTCAATTAATTTTGATTGTAAAAGTTACTTAGGGTAAAATCTTTTTAACTCGGAATTTAGTAAATTGGACCGAATTCGATAAGGTTGTTACATTTAATTAAGTGGTCCCAAGTTCAAAGGATCGCCAGCGCTTAAATTACTTTTGTTTTCAGGGAAATGGATCAATACTGCTTTAAATTGTGTTTCAAGGCATAAGGAAACTATATCTTAAAGATAAGGTACACAAAAATATATTTTTTGGTATCAAACGTTATACTATGTTATTTTATGACAATTTTATTGTTAGTTGCGAAATGAAAAGTCCTTCAAAAACCCTTCGAGACTTAGTTGGTAGTTCAATATGCATGGCCTATCTATTTCTACTTTAGGCAACGTACGCAAACGGCAAACCAGAAAAATAGTGATGACTAAAAAAGCACAAGAGGTCCTTTCTCCTCCTACCCAAAAAGCTCAACAAAACGTAAAAGATTGCTTAAAGGCATAACAGCGTAACAGATCCTTTAAAAACGTAACAGGTCTGTTACAATTGTAACAGATCGGCAACACTACATGAGAGTCAAAAATTCCGTTATCTGTAAATTAGTCTGCAAATTCAACTTATTTTCTTTTTTAAGTAATAACTTACCAATGGCGAGCCGTCTATTTGTATTATCCTGTATAGAAAGTTAAAGTATATTGACACATTTTAAATCACAGCCAATTACAAAGTACAGATTTTTTTAAATTTTATCTCATATTAGAATTATAAAAACAATTTAAAATTTTATTATTATTATTATTATTATGTTTTCAGTGTTCTGTTTCTCAGCTTTTTGTTGGTAAGGCTGGTGTTATTTACAGTACAGAGAAGAAATTCATCTTAACCTGTACTGTTTAGAAACTTCCGTACTATATGGCAAGTTTGGAGGATGACGCTTTTCTGAATAAGTTGGTATAAATAACCTGAAAGGCCCAGTTTTTCCAAGTTGGCCTTGAAATTTTTCGTCATAGCTCCCTCCACCGATATTATAATTGGAATTATGTCGATTTTATCTAGCTTCCATATATTTTTAATCTCTATAGCCAAATTCGAGTACTTGGTCTTCTTCTCCGATTTGGTTTTAGAGAGGTTGTGTGTTAGTGGGCAACCTATATCGATTATGAAAGCTTTCTTGGTGGTTTTTTCGATAAGAAGAATATCCGGTCGGTTGTGGTCTACTGTTCTATCCGTTATTATTGGCCTGTCCCAGTATAAGAGATATTCAGGGGATTCAAGGACTGGCTCGGGTGAGTATTGGTAGTATGGTGGAAGGTTTTCCCTTAGCCCTAGTTTAGGGGCCAGTTCCTTGTGGATGATCTTAGCCACCTGATTATGTCTCCTCAGGTAAGCGTTGGGGGCCATAGCACAACAGCCCGCCGTGATATGTTCTATCGTTTCTCCGGGACAATTACATGCACACATCTTCCACATTTCTCTTCATGATGACCTTTTCATAGTTTCGAGTTCTAATGACCCGGTCTTGAATAAATATTATAAAACCTTCTGTTTCAGCGTGGAGCTGCCTTTTCTCTAACCAATTCAATGACATTTCTCTATCTATGAGTAGATTTGGGAGTGCAGTAGGGTATTTGCCGTGTAGGGCTTTCTCTTGCCAAGTTACAAGCTGTTGACTTGGCGGCGCGCGAATGATGTTAGGTAATCCGTTTTGCTTTAAGTTAAGGGCTGTATATCCAGTGTCTGCTGCTACCACTTTTTTAAGAATTTTCCCATTCGATTCTTGGAAGTATTTTCTCATAGAGGTCTCTTGCGACTTGCACAAGTTATATATATTAATGAGACCTCTTCCTCCCTCCTTTCGTTTTAGGTAGATTCTTTCAAGTGCAGAGCGTGGGTGGTGGAATCTGAATTTTGTTAGCAGCCTGCGCGTAAGCCTATCTAGTTCGTGCAAATCCGTGTCTGAATACTTAAGGATTCCGAATGAGTAGGTAAGTATTGGTATTGCCCAGGTGTTGATGGCAGTAGTATGGTTACCAGCATTCAGGTGAGTATTAAAAAGCTTTGTTAGTCTGCTTTTGTATTTGTTTTTAAACTCCCTTTTTAGGCTTGTGTGGTTTATTTGTTGGTTTTGGGAGATGCCTAAGTATTTATATGTTTTGTCCTCATCTAGTATATCTATGCCTTCAAGCAGTCTACGATTTTGTTCAGTCTTTCCGCGTACGACATTCAAGATTGCGCACTTGTCTAAGCCAAACGACATTTTGATGTCTCGGCTCTAAATGTCTTGGTTATTTGAATTAGGGACTGTAGGTGAGTTTGCTTTCAGCGTAGAGTTTGATATCGTCCATAAATAGAAGGTGATTTATTCTAAAATTCTCAGTTAAGTTGGGACGATATCCGTAGGATGTTGATTTTAGTAGTGAGGACAGTGGGTTCATGGCCAAAATGAACCAGAGGGGGCTTAAAGAGTCGCCTTGAAATATACCTTTTGATATATTTATATTGCCAAGCTTCTCTTGTCCAATATGGAGATTGGTATTCCATTGCTCCATTAGGGTGCCTAACATGTTGCGTATTAGGCGGTGTACTTTGTATTGTGTGTGTGTATTATTATTATTATTATTATTATTATTATTATTATTATTATTATTATTATTATTATTATTAACTCGATCACGCCATAATTGCAGCCATACTGCTTCTGTATTTGGTTTGCGACCGAGTCGTCATAATTTCTTCTAATAAATATTTTAAGGAAAATTCCTTTACGCAAAGAAAAGGTAACTTACGCGAAGAGAATTTCCTTTACGCTAAGCTAATTTATCTTACGCGAAATACATACATAATTCTAAGGCATTTGAAACAATATAAATCGCTTTTTAAACAAGATAAATCAAGACATAAACGTCGAAGAGCACCAAGTTTTTCAATGTATTTAAGTCGTAAAAGATGAAAGTTGTATTTTCGAATTTTTGTTTAGAACACTAGCAAAACGTTTGTATGAAAGGTATTTTAAAATAAATCGGACTTTAAAGGTTGGAGACAATGACGTTTCTTGAACGGCAGTAGAGTTTTGGACTTGCATTGTCTTTATTTGTTTAGAATCACTACGTTTCAACTGGTAAGTATCTCCAGTGAATACAGTATTCACCTGAAGACGACTGGAGATACTTACCAGTTGAAACGTAGTGATTCTAAACAAATAAAGACAATGCAAGTCCAAAAATCGGACTTTGTTATCTACTTATACAAATTCGATAAGTTTTGTTACATTTAATTAAATCATCCCAAGTTCGAAAGATCGCCAGATTGAAATTACTTTTGTTTTAGAGGAACATAAAGTGGATCGATACAGCCAGTGTTTCCTCGGCTTTAAATCGTATTGGCAAGAAAAGCTTTTAAAAGTGGACTTTTTAAGAATGTATAGGGTTTCCGTAATGTCACACCGACAAAGTTAGCTGCAGAGTTTAGTTTTTTTTTGTATATTAAGTTTCTTTGGTAGGAAATAATATTTTTTATGTCATACCAGTACATTATTGTGTTTTTATACCTTAGATACCATCTACATAATGGATTACTTTATGCCCGTGCGGGCATAAAGTACACATTATGGGCCGCGCGGGCATGTACCACGGGTACTAATAGATATATACCCTCGGGCGACTTACGGACCCTCGGGCCAGAGGCCCTCGGCTTTGAAACAATGGCACCGTTAAGGCATAATCATCTACTTAGTACCCTTGATATATAAATAACTATTTTAATATCGCTATTTTTAGGTATACAATTTTTAACTCTACAAGGTTTCCGGTTTTATTTTTTAAACTTATACGGTTTATTTAACGAAATATTTGTCCACTGACCCTTTCGTAACAGTTAAATAAGGTTTATTGATGTCTCTTTATTGATCTTGATAAGTTCTTTGCTGTCGATATTAGATATTTCCTTTAGCTTATTTCTATAACGAAAGGAAATTCTTCTTCTGTACTTATTTCTATAAGTTTGTTAGATCTGCTGGTATGCTCAAGAGTGTCTAACAACAACACAGATGTCGCTCCTTGCAACATCTTACCGATGTGTCCCACTGCTTAAACAGTTTTGAATTGTTCCTTTCTTTTGTCGGATCCTAGCTCTACTGATGAGCCCATGATATGGCGAAAGGCGTCTAGGGATGGATCTGACGAAATGAAAGTAAAATCTGTATTTCTTTTATTTCCTAAATGTGTCACAATAGCAAAATACAAAATTGTAACGGCAAGAAAGTTTTTTAAAGATGTTGTTGCCCCAATAAATATAAAATTTCTTAGCACCGGTATTCGGGAGTTTCCATGCCCCACTCAGTGTCGCTAAGAGTGAATTTCGAGTTTTTTAAAACCCATCGTTACGGCCGTTGCGCTTCGAGGTGGGCAAGCCGCATCTTTTTTAAGATTTGAATCATCAGATCTTAATAAGAACCCGGCTCAGTGAGCCTGATTTCGGATCAGTTGAATCCCGTCGATACAAAAACTACAAACTTGTCGTTCAGGTTCGCTTCTTTTCAGTGGAAATCAGCGTGAGATCCATGATACGTTCAATTATGGTATCAGTCTCTAAGTATTTTTGTTTTAGTTTTTATTATAATTAAAAATTCTACAATTACGATTCCCCTTACCTAACACCTAAAATATAAACCAACGCAACCCACAGTACAATACGAGTAACAATTATTAATTTTAATAAATCCCTTCAGGCTGCAACCAACGTAACACTGTTGGGTCGGTCGAATCTAAGGTCGGATCCTTAGATAAGGTCGTCGGATCGGTATCGTTTAATTTCGGGAGTCGGATCAGTCCCAACCTTTCTTAAGATCCGACTCATTGACCCGGCTCAGATCCGATCCGCCCACCACTAGTCGCGATATCATTCTTCTACACACAACAGAGGCCACTCGTCAGGTGAAGTAGATGAAGGAGCTCTTCACCAAAAAAAAAAATAAAAGCAGAAGGAAAGTTTTTCGACAATATTAAATATTAATGTACATACCAATACAGCTACCATTTTAACCCTTAAAAAATAATTATGTTCGAATTAATTATATTAATTTAATCCGAATGTAGCTATGCATAATAAGGTTAACTCCGATGGACAACAATTATAAACACTCTTGCATTTTGGCGCGCCCAAGCCGACCATGTCCGTTAGCTCAAAGCAAGTGAAGACCCAACCCCCATTATAGCTTTAATATTCACCGTTGCTATGGTTACGTGACGTCAGTCTCGCAAACAGCACGTAACAATTTGCATTATGATAAAGGGTCATTTAAAAATGGATCAGTCTTATGCACCATTGTTTTAGCATTGGTCGACTAACCTTAAGGTATTTATTTTGAGGCTTCGCGAAACTTACGGTTATAGATATCGTTTTTACGTGATTTACTGTGTGATATAAAAGTTTTTTTTTCAGTTAATTCAGTAGTGTACGTACCTACTTAGTTGTGTGTTTTAAAAATGAACCCAATTAATGACATAGTTTGTAATTTGTTGCAAATTTCATTCAGTCGTTGGACAGATGAGGATAAGAAAGACGTTTTGTTACACGGTTTTTTTGTCAATGTTTGTTTAAGTACCCGCACTATACCTAGCTTTTTACAATTTTTAAGGACCGCGAGCCGCCACTGTTCTACAAATAGTCTACCTCGATAAAGAAAAAGCTGGTGGCAAATTGTATGTGTAAAATTAGAATTAGAATTACATATCTTTGTTCCATTATGACGTCATATTGCGAGACTCTCGCAAGACAAGAAAACATCTTGCGAGATATTAGCGAGACAAGATTTTCGAAAATTCCCGTTTGGGATGAGCAATTTCGTCTCGTCTTGTCTCATGAACGACTAATTAAATCCATGAATAGTAAAAGAAACACTATTTTAAAATAAAGTGTATACTAACGATATTTTGAATGAATGTGATCAATCAACTCCATAAGATTAAAGAGATTGTACGTGTATTGAGGGTATATTTTTGTGTAAGTGTAGATTTTTAATTTTTAGACTAGTCTGATATTATGTGTAAGAAATTATTGTAAACATTGTCATAAATAAATTATTATAGAAGATTATCTGTCGGTTTGGATATAAGGAAAAAACGTCCTGCTAAGGTGTCCTGTAATGGAAAGTCCAAATGATCGAAATAATCATTGAATGTGTTCGAATAATTAGGTCCATATTCATTACGATATTTTAGACAAAAGTATCGTCATAATGTTCTGTGTCTAATTATTTTTAACTTTATTTGAATTTGGCAAAGAAAAACTGTTTTCGTTATCAAAGAGACAAATGACTGCAACTAGTGAATTAAAAAAATTATCACTGAAAAAAAAATGAAAAAGATTTTGTTTTTTGTTTCTATTCGTAATGTTTTATAAAACGCAACAGAAAGCTATGGGAGCACTCATTCTATTAGCCGATTCGTGATTCTTATTACTGTGTGTGCGCGATACAAACATGCCATCTCTTTCTGTTTTGTTTTTAAATGATAAACTCAACCACAAAGAAAGTGACGAACCGAAAATGTATTTCAACTTTGCGGCGAAATATCTGTTGCGGTTTGTGGCACGGTATTGAGGTTTTTAGTGTTCGATAGAACCATTTGTTGGCCAAAATATTAGTTTTTAGAATTTTATTATTTTTGTCCCAATAAAGAGGATAAAAAAAAGAATGTTTTTTTACTAATTTTTGAAGCGCCCCGTGGAGTGTCTTGAAAACAAAAACTCAACTTATAAAAACCATTATTTAGGAAGGCCCGTTAGCACCCTTTTGTTTTTTGAATTATTTTCCTATCTATTCGGTAGCCGGAGATTCAGCTTTTCTTTAAAAAGCTAAATCTCACGTTATATAGACAGTAAAATGATTCAAAAACATTTATTTTCACTGACTTAGACACTCTTGATTTTTTTAAAGCATCCCAAACAAAAGCCCGTTTAGTTCTCTTTAAGAGAGCGAGTTTCAAAGTGAGATCACAATTTGCAAATTGCAGTAAAAATGTCAATATTCATAAAATTTTGATTTATGAATAATAAAAGATGGAAATGTTTAGTTTTTTTTTGTTTTTATTACTTTTATATTTATTTTTATTAACAGTATTGTAGTGGGAACACAAAAACACGTACATACCTATGTAACCGGCTAAACAAACTATTCACAAAAAAAGTATATGATCAATGCTCAATATTGGTGCTATGAATTTTCATTGAATAAATTGACTTTTTTTCGGAATTCATAAGCTTGCAGATGTCTGTCGACTTGTCTTTTTTTAATAGTTTAGGGGATCAAAATGAAGGGCGTTTTTTACCTTATCTGAACAAAATATGTAACCTAAATGTTAGGAAAATGAACTGTAAAAAACGTGTAAAACTAGAGACTACAGAAACTGATATTTTAGAAAGTAGTTTAACTCTTAAAGCATGTTAGACTGAATAAATATAAATGTTTTTAGATATATTATTAGAATTTAACAAAGAGTGGTTCAAAAAACACATTTTTTAATTATAATTTTTTTGAACCTCTCCGGTTGTTAGTGTACTAGGTAACCAAAAACTGTTGTATGTTTATAAATGTCGTAATACACTGCCAAATAAATATAGAAATCCTACGGACGCGAAATATTTAAAACCGCAAACCGAGCAAAACTGTCCTAAGACGAACTTAAATAAAAATTAGGAATAATTATGAAAAACGGTTACAATTTAAAAACAATAATATTATATTAATTATATGTTAATAAAAAATTAACAATATTTAATAATTTTACGAAGTTTAAGTTCTTACTAATCTCAGACGAATAAGTAAAAGGAGATAAAAATATCGATTTCTGAAAGGGTCTTTGTTTCACGGCCTTACTTCGAATCACGATCGTAAAGAATTCTTCTTTTTTTCCTTCTTATTTTTTTCTCTTTCTTCTTTATGTTTTCTTGGCTGCTGCCTTTCCTAAATGTCAGCTCAATTCATTGGCTCCAAGATAAACTTTCAATCTTGGTTTTAGACTTTATTTTTTCCGTTTTTTTTATCTTTCTCTGCCCTTCTTACGTATTTTTTACCCCATCGTAACGCCTTCCGTTGCCGAAATAAATATATATTTTTCCTATCCTAACTAGGAGTCTGTAAATGGAAGAGTTACTATTTATATAGACCACACGATTGCCGCATTTGTCACGAGGCTCACATTACACAACACAACGATTTGTGCCATTGTTATTTCGGTAATTTTTGGCATGAAGGTTCTGCCATTACCAAATTCTTACCGCTAAAATGCGTAAGTTTTCATTTTGTGACGGCAGTATGACTTTGATGTGTAATGTAATAGTACATTGTATACCTAGTAGGAAAAGCTGAACATTCCCGGACGACCGTTGTATGTCGAGGTGCAAGCCGAGACTGACAATACAGAGTCAGGGAATGTGGCTTTTTCTACGAGGTATATATACTATTTTTCCGTAAATCGAAAATTATTAAAAGGACATAACTTATTGCAATCAACTTGTTAAAATGTTGAAATAAATATTATTAACTTTGTTCACAAATAAAGGATGACATTAAATATTTGTGTTGTAACTATGGAAACACAGTAATATTGAATTGTCAAGCTTAACATATTTTAGTTTACAAGTAACCGTAGGTACAGAAATAATATTTCCTTACAGTACAATAATAAATATTTCCTAACAGCTATTTTTCGTTGCCAAGCAACGACTAAGTGTAAAGAAATATTGACTTTTTTTTTCAGAAATGTTATCAAAAATGTCAATATACGATTTATCTTAGGGAAAGATGGTTTTCACCTCCCTATCTTAATTTTTTATTCTCTATCTAAAAGTTATAATTTCCGGTTTAAAACCCATTAGTGCATGAGGTTAAATTTTTTTCTATTTTCTGTGAAAATATGTTTTTTTACATGTGTGATATTGTAAAAATAAGAGTGAAACCCAAAAAAAAAATCGTCTTAATTTCTCAGTCTGTCTGAATGACAGGTCCATTAAAAGAGACAGTATGCGCTGGGTCACTTTGTAAATAAGAAATTTTTACAAAATTTAGAAATATATTTATAAAAATAGTTTTAAGTTACATGTTATACTTCATTGTGATACAATTTAAAACATTCTTTAGGATGTAAACCTATAGTGGATTTCTCGCAAATGGAATTAGCCTTTTTGGTACACTGTTTACATTTTCTGTGAGTACTGTACAACACAATATGTCCTATATTGTCATATCTAACGTCGGTGGTTGCACTGGATACGCGCCCTCTTCCAGGTGGTGTACCAAATTTTTGTAATAAATAACAATTTGGTTAGCAATATCCTCTTCCCAGAATAAATAAAAAAAATCTAACGGTGTCCTGGCTAAATGAGCACTTTTTGAAGGAGATCTTAGATTACAATCTTGAGATCTGTTGTAAGTGGGAATATTTTCTGACCAATTTGGTTTTCTGATGTATAAGTTTCTTTTGATGCCGTGGCTACTAATTTATTTTTTAGAATAGATAGAGGAATATAGTCTTGTTCATCTGAATCATCTGCTGCTAAGTTATTTTTAACGATTGAAAGAGGAATATTATCGTCCTATATCGAATTATCATATCTGACCTCGCAGACTTGGCTTAATATTGTACTTGGTTGGTGATTAGGATCTGCGGTTTCTTGGTCCGAATCATCGCTATCGATGTCTGTGTCTCCTTTAGTATCTTCTGGAGGTAGTATGCAGATACGATTTATGTTCTGTTTTTTCTCTTCATCTCCCTCTAGAATTTGCAGCAACTGGTGATATGATAGCCTAAAACAAATACTGCGTAAAGTCTAACAAACAAGAAAAAACATATTTTGTAATAAGAATAAAAATGGTTGTCATTATGCATAGTGCCCATTATAAGGGACCCAAGAAATATGGGTATTTTTATGGTAGAAAAAATTGGCACAAAAAATTATCTCACATATAATACTATTCTATGTGGAGTCAACAAACTAATTTAAGAAAATACACCTATATATATAATTTCTAATTAATAGGAGAATAAACTTACCCGCCGTCTCGTTGTGAGTACAATTGTGGATCCATAACAATGCGTTAACAACAAATTTCGCGTGTGGATCTAACCGCTCACTGAAGAGAACTGACTAAGGACACCGTTTAGAAGAGTGGCAAATATGCAAACACGTGATATTTTTTGTAGGTGCATGCTAGCAACCAGAAATATGTGTGTCCATTTAAAGATACATTATGCACTAATGGGTTTTAACATGTTAAAACCGTTGGTTTAACATGATAAATCGAAAGTTGTTTTTTTTTTGGATAGAGAATAAAAAACTAAGATAGGTAGGTGAAAGCCATTTTTATTTAAGATGAACTGTTTTAATGTTACAGCCTGTCAAAGTATGAAAATGCCATATTTTAAACGTCAATATCTTAAAAACTATTGAATTTAGACGCCAAAGTAGCTGTGGGTAATTCAATATCGATATTAATTTATGAAATTGACCTCAATTATTTTAAAATAACATAGTTTTATCCTGTACAAATATCACCCTTTTAGATCCAAAATTTTTGCCATATCTAAAGATCGTGGTAAAAATTTAATATTTTTATCTTTAATAACCCAAACGCACACGTCATAAAATATAGAAGTACCTACGTACGTTCATCATGTTATATAATAAAAGGAAAACATAATTTTCAATTTATCTTTAAAGGATAGGTACCTATAATATATTTATATATATTTATAATTAAATATAATCAACTCCAAATTATAAAAAAATATAAAGTAATTATGAATATTATTAATAATATAAAAAGATAAGTTAGCAGCAAGCGGACGAAGTGGTGCATCTATCTTTTACAAAAAAGCACACAGGGACTCCAAAGCAATAGGTGGGGTACACGTAGACAATGACAGTCGTTTCGTCCTTATTAGGATTCCACGGAAAGCCATAACCCAAGTAGCAACTCCAGAAACAGCGCAAGTGCGTTTTTAAAACTTACTTAAAAATAAATAAATATGTAAGAATCAACTCAATTGCAGAGGATAGAACCACCGGACGTGAAATCATATAACTAAAATGAAACTAAAAACCGTTTGTGGGGTTGCTAATCAGGTTATGACTTACCTTAGAGTCCTAATAAGGACCAGACGGCCGTTATTGTTTACCTCTGTATCCCAGGGAAGTCATTGTCTTGGCAACCCTGTGTACTTTAATGCAAAAAACAGATGCACCATCTTATCTTTATATTTTACTATTACGGACACCAAACTTCTATCTATTCAAATTTTATTTATAATAAATTTTTGATATGGGTAATAAATAATACTTATTTAATCGTTTCTTATTAATATCAGCAAAGGAGTTTTTGGTTATAAATAACCAGAAAAATATAACAGGGCGCCAGAGTGGGCACTGGTCCACCCTGAAAGTAAGGGTGTCCACGCAATTCTTTTTCGGGGATTAATTTAGGTAGTATATCCTGCGCTTTTTTTAGTAGTTACTTGTGATTGCGGAACGGGAGGGGAAAAAGGTTTGGGTTTTTTGTTTTAGAAGTCACTTTAAATAGGGGAAGAAGTATTGGGAAGGCGACACATTGTATATCACGACATAAATAGCATATCCTGTGCCCACCCTAAAAATATCGAGCTCACCCAATACAATTTTGTGGCGCCGCTACTGCTTTGCGTCAAAGCAACAGAAAAAACTTATTAGATTTGTCGTTTCTTTCCCTTTCCTCGATATAGGTTTTGTACCTTTTCGTTCGCTGCCAGAGCCACTTCGGAGGGAGCCTACAGCTTGACGTTGCTTCGGAACCACGATGCGAGCCCTCCCCCAAGAGCTATCAACCTTCGCTTTCTTACGTCATTGCATGACCCTCCGATGGGTACCTAAGTATGTAACTTCTTTCGCACCCCACGAGATATCCGATCTCATCCGTCCTAGTTACCGGCGCGAATGGGGTGGGTTGGGAGATGATACATTTTACACTCTTTCCTGCATTCTTAAACCTACTAAAATTCGGACATACTTTTTTTATTGTGCATATGCCCACTCTGACGATCGAACTCGGACTCTCACGGTCGAATGCCAGTAACTCACCACTGAGCTACCGTTGCGCATCTAAACTGCTGGCCAATTGCTTTCGAGCAAGAAAAATTTTGCCTAAATTTAACAGTTAATATTTTCTGAACCAGATATGATATCGATCTACGGTTTTGAGTGGTTGATAGATTCATCCCTTGGGAAACATATGTCAATGTTGGATTTTCTTTAACTATCAGACAATTTTATATACAGGGTCTTAAAGGTTTATATAATTTTTGCTCGAATTTTAATAGCGTGTAACTTTCACAATAATATTTTTAAATTTTATCACTCTACGTCAATTGAATCTCTGGTTCATAGCAAAGAAAGTAATTTGTCAAATCTTTGATATCTGCTATAATTTAAGAAATACAGATTTTTTTGGAAAACCTTGCTGTATTTCAACTTATTGGTAGCTAGATCTCACTGTGCGTTGTATCTTGCAAACTTTGCTAGTGATTATTATACCTTATGAAAAGCTTGATTATGTTCAGTAACAATAGTTGTACCTAAATGTTATGATGGACAGTGGCGTCCTTATAAACACCTATAATATGTTTTATGAGTATCTCACAATTTTTCATGATATTGGAAAGTACTCAAAATTAATAAACAAATTTTTTTCAAAAATTAAATTAACAAAATTATCTTTGAAAGTAAATCTGTGTTGTTGGTTGTACACTGTGTACTGAAGAAAGAAAAACGTTGTATTTCAGTGTAACTGTTTATTATTACTGACGCCAAGCGCTTTAGGCCTTATTTACTTAAGGCCATCATCAGGGCTTAACCTAGTCAAGGTTAAGGTTCTTTCTTCAAAATTATCTTTGTACCCATATATATTAAGGTATATTAATATACCTGTAGTGCAATATAAAAAACTAGAAAATAAGAAAAAATTTACCTAATCTAGGGGCGAGTACTTTCCAATATAAAACAATCGTGAAAAATTGTGAGATAGTCATAAACCATAGACATATAGGTGTTTAAATAAGTAAGCCACTGTAAATTATAACATTTAGGTACAACTATTATTACTGAACATAATCAAGCTTGTCATAATATATAAGAATCACTCGCAAAGTTTGCATGACACAAAGCACAGTGAGATCTAGCTACCAATAAGTTGAAATAAAGCAAGGTTTTCCAAAAAAATCGGTATTTCTTAAAATATAGCAAATATCAAAAATTTGACCAATTACTTTCTTTGCTATAAACCAGTGATTCAATTGACGTAGAGTGATAAAATTTAAAATTATTATTGTGAAAGTTACACGCCATTAAAATTGGAGCAAAAATCATCGTCTTCTTTAACACCCTGTATATAAAATTTTCTGACAGTTAAAGAAAATCGAACATTGACAATTGTTTCCCAAGGGATGAGTCTATCAACCATTCAAAACGGTAGGTCGATATCATATCTGGTTCAGAAAATATTAACTGTTAAATGTAGTCGAAATTTTTCTTGCTCGAAAGCAATTATTGTCCAGCAGTTTAGTTAGGTTCATTAATTATTATAGGATATTGTCACCGGCAAAGTCCATCATAATATGAGATTTTTTTTATTAATGAATTTAAGAAAATTTCTACATTGTGGATATTTATTCCAAAGTATTGCAAAAGGCCATGGATAAAAGTTTTTAAAAATACATTAAATTTGCATCGGTATGATTTAGACATTACAACGCTGTATTTTATTCCAAAATATTCCTGACTTGATGGCGAATTATTCGTTGTAAAAACTGGAGCGAATAGATTTGGATACACAATAACAAATAAAAAGTACCTAGTTATTTATGCAAAAATAACATAAACTTTTAGATTGTTATGAATACCAACCGGAGGTTATTTGGCAATTTCATAAGTAAAAAAAATTTATGTATATTATCCAATATAGAATAATAAGAAGGATAATAAATATATCATTAAATTTGAAAAGTAATTTTTTTTTAAACAAATACTAACTTGTGTGTGACTTAGAAAGTAAAGAATATACATACAAATTTAGTTGAGAAAACAAATTGGCCATACAGGGTATTAGCAGTAAACATTTTCCTGTCATTGAGCTGATCCCATTTCAAAATGAATTGGGTGTGCATAAAAAAAATTAATTTACTAGAAACATATTTGTTTATTTTATTAACAAAAACTTTTAAAATGTATAAAAGTAATTGTTAGTACCTAGTCTTCTTCTCGTCTTTCATCAGCGTTGACAGTTGACCATCTTCGAAAGATGACCCTTTTCAAAATTAATGACGTCGATCCGATAAAAATTTACAGTAAGCATCGTTACCGATTTTTTACTTGTCATGTCGGTGTTTTTGTTTACATCAGAATAATTATTGTAGAATTTTTATATATTTTTGTTTAAAACAACTGTTCTTTTTATTTATCTGCTCTTAGAGTAGAAATATATAAAAATTTACAGTAAGCATCGTTACCGATTTTTCACTTGTCATGTCGGTGTTTTTGTTTACATCAGAATTATTGTAGAATTTTTATATATTTTTGTTTAAAACAACTGTTCTTTTTATTTATCTGCTCTTAGAGTAGAAATATCCACAAATAACTTAGATTAGACTTTTTTAACTGTCATTTCATTAGCTTCGTCTTCTGTTAATAATTTCGGTGTTGCCACATGTGAAACCTTGCATGCTAGTTAAATAATATCTTTTGTTCCCAGAACTTTATTTACTTATTTTGAGACGATATATTATACATAATATTTTGGAAATAATACGATAATTTTTTTATTTTACCGCATAAGTCCGTTTTAGACCATTGTTCTATTGGATTACTTTTCAGACTTTGTTATTGTATTATAATATAAAAATTTAGGAGAACATTCATAATATAATAACACTGTCAAGTTTTTTATAACGTATACCTATTTGATAAATGTCCGTGTTTTTGTTCCAATAGTTTTTTTATTTATTTATTTGATGGCTTACAAATATCAAACAGTACTAACAAACACAGAAAATTTTATTTTTTGTTCCTTTATATACTAAAACCAAAATCAAAATTTAGTAAAAGAGTCCATTCCAGTGTAGGGGAAGATGGGGGAATTCCGCGCACCTAAGAGAAAATGCTCACAAAATCCTTCCAATGTACACAAAAACTTTCATAATTTGACTACTGAATCTTGCACCTATTTGGAACCTTCTTACCACAAGAAAAAGGTTTAACTACGAATACCAATTAAGAAAAAAAAATAGTTTGAAAAACTGTCTTTGCGCGGTATTCCCCCACGTACTGGGTAATACCGCGCGATGGGGGTAATTATGCGCAGAGATTAAATATAGCCGAGAAACTAAAAACAAAGTTTGTTGTTTAGGTGAAAATCAAATATAATGTAAACAAAACAAATTTCCATGTAAGTTTCTTAATCCAGGTTTCTTGCGCTGTAAGTAGTCGTTTCTTTGCTTTACTAGCCAGTTTTGCTGCTTTTTCTGCCTGTCTTTTCCGGGTTTGAGATTTCTTCAACTCTTCGGCTTTTTTCTTAAGATTCCTCTTGTTTTATTTCTAACTGAATTTGTAATGGCACGTGATTTAAAACCCTTGTTTGAAATTGGACCAGAAAGCGATGCTATCTTTTCAATAGTTACTTTTAATGAAGACGGAAAATTTGAACAGGATGATGCAAACTGTGTTTTAACACTTCCTGATGTTCCGGGCTGTGGTTCAGCTCGCTGATTTGACTGCCATCCAATATTCTTAGGCGGTGTCCTGTGCATGGTTTCATCATATCCCGATGATCCCGGTTGTGGTTCGGCCCACTGGTTTATTGACTGTTGCTTTGTATTTCTAGGTGGAGTCCTCTCCACATCTTGACGGTTCCTGTTGTGGTCTGGTCATCTGCCCGAACTCAACAGTTAAATTTGACTGTTCTAAAGTGTTATCTTCATAAGATCGGTTTCATTTAGGTTAATTACTATTTGCATATCTGAAACTTCAATGTAATCTGAAATCATCTTCAGAGAACTTATTAGGGTCTGTGGGCCATATTCCAGCAGCGCGGAACCCGGATATTCCTTTTTTAATCGTGGCAACCTTCATCAACACAAATACTTAATATAGGCATAAATGTTCACATGGGGTAATACCGCGCAGCGCGAAATTACTCCGCTGCAGCTGCGCGTTATTCCCCCGATGTGAGTCACCTAACCTAATTTATCACTGCCAGTTAATGACGAAATACAATTTATTGTTCTTGTGCATGAAATTATTTACACATATAAAGCAAAACAGCCATGCAATAGATTTATTAAAAATTAATTATAAAAGGCACTTACCGCTATTCCAAGTTCACTCGAAAATTACATCAGCGCGGCGAAAAACAAACAATCGGCTACCTTGTCTAAACCAACACTACGAATGCCGTTAAATTACGAGAGGATGTTCGCTGGGTAAATACGAGAGGGCGCGCCTGTGTTTAAATTTTGAAATAATTGAACTGAGCTGCAAAATATCGATGCGCAGAAATCCCCCGAGCGCGGAATTCCCCCGTCCTCCCCTATTATTGAAATTCTAATAAATCAGTTTATTTATTTTTATGGATTTTTTCCGCTGCTAAATATATACATATAAAAGAGATGAGTTACTGATAGTCATTTTGGGCTTGGAGTAGGTATAGGTAACTCGGACAAATCCCATTTTCATAAAGAATATCCATCTATGTCTATGGATGTGTAAATTAGTAAAAACTATATTTAAATATTAAAAATGACCCCTTTTCAAAATCATATTAATAGCAAATTTTTCATAAATATACCCACTATTAATAATATCCATGTTTCACTGGTAAATAATGAAATCACTATTCACTGGATTCCATTTTTAAAGAAGTTGAGTAATTCTAGCCACAATTATTTCATAGTCGCATGGACAAAGTATAGTAGTTATCAAATTCACATACAATAGCTGTTATTCACTTGAAGAAATTTTATGAAACTCGCCTATGGTTCGTATCATAGTCTATGTCCGTTTAAATGACAGCCACTATTATACACAAATTCCAGCATTTTTAAAATTTCCCATGCAGAACGGAATTGGAAAATTAGGTTAAAAGAAATAGTAGAAGTTTAGTGTCCGTGAAACTAAAATAGGAAGATAAGCTTGTGGCAAGCAAACAAAGTGGTACATCTATCTTTGGGATTAAAATACACAGAGACGACAAAACAGTGGGTTCCCTAGGGCGCAGATAGACAATGACGGCTGTATCGTCCTTATTAGAAGCCATAACCTGAGTAGCAATTTCAGAAACAGCGAATACGCGTTTTTAAGACTTACTTAAGAATAAAATAAGTAGTGAAAACGTCGCATCGCCATCTGTAGAAACCAACTCGAATGCAGAAGACATGAATAGAACTAAAAGAAAAAAACGGTTTCTAGAGTTTCTACTCAGGTTATAGCTTACCGTAGAGTCCTAATAAGAACGAAACTGCCGTCATTGTCTACCTGTGCCCCCTTTGTGTATTTTAATGCAAAAGACAGATGCACTACTTTGTCCGCTTGCCGCTAACTTATCTTTTCATATTAAAAGGAATGCTGTAATAACGAAATTCTTAAATTTACTAACTGAAATTAGACTTTATCTTTCTGCCAAACTTTTTATAAACCATATAATCGATGCCAAACCTAAACAAACATATTTAAAGATATATTGAAACTAACAGTAATTAAATATACGACAAACTAAAGTATAATATTCTAAATTAACGTAGAGTATAGATTTAATGGTACTAATATTAATTTTGTAAAATTAATTGTAAAAAGTTTTTTGATGGGTAAGATTGTTTAACAAATCTAACCCTTGAATATGGTATACAGGTTATCTATAAACAGTTTCTTTTTAATATTGTATTTTGCTTGTTTATAAAAGCAAAAATGTCATTATGTAAAGTAAAAATATATTATTTTGTATATTTACGAAAATTTTGTATAAAGCACGTAGAAGAGTTATAAGTATTACTGAAAACCGCACCTATGGTCTATTTCTTTTCGATTGCGAACGATGACAGAAAAAAAATTGAACAAAAAGTCATCTAATTGGTTAAATCATGGACCAATTTACACTACATAAATGCATAGCCAACTTATTAAAGGTCTTTTTTTTTTAAATCACAGAAGAAGAATAAGAAATTTCCGTTCGATTGATTTCTAGCAAATATATGCTAATTATAAACCTTTTAGCAATTAAAAATAACTTTTAGCTCTAGTTATATTACGAAACAAACAATCTATTAACTTTCTGTACATAAAATCGGTTAATTTCACGTTTTTCTGCAACATAAAATAGTAAACCTATGCCTATTTTGTGTTGAAGCAAAAATAATGTCCGATTTATTGAAAAAATATAGAAGGCCCTGCCAAACATTGTGACATAACCTAAAAATTCATCTTCTTAAAGGCCGCTTTCCAGTTTGCAATTTTTCTTTCACGCAAGTTGTCTTGCAGCAATTAATATTGCGGCAATAAAAATTTCACTTCGTTTTACAGCGTGCAATGACTTGCCAAGATCGTAGGTGATGTACCACTTGCCAACCATTAAAATAAAAATACATTTGGTTAATACTTACCGGCGCTTTTTGTGCGTTCATTTTAACAAAACATCATTACAGGACATGAAAGCAAACCAACAAAAACAAAACGTACCCGCTATAGGTTAGAAAAAACATAAATAAATGTCAGGGATTTTTATATTTAGTTTGGTGTCTCATAAATCACCAGAAAATCCTCAGAATTGCGCTTGCAATGGCAATAAAAATACGGTCCGAGTTATATTTCTTGCAAGCAATACAAATTGCGCCAGCTGATCATTAGCCTCGTTCTGCGCATACTCCTGGGCAATATTTTCTTGCGTGAAAGAAAAATTGCAAACTGTAAAGCGGCCTTAACAAGTGTTAATTTAAAATTCTAACCGCTATAAACAGTAAACAACAAAATGTCAGTTATGACGTAAATCCCTAACCTTACTTTTTCAACTTGTCAAAAATGAAAATTCTTGCATTTTTTTTATTGTAAAACGGTTTTCTGTCATCGTTCGCAATCGAAAAGAAATATACAATAATATCCTTTGTTTTCTTGCTATATGCTAAATGCTACAAAACAATATTAGGTATTTTCGCGGAGTCGATCCTGAACACATTCAGAGTATTATCGCATGCACACTTTAAAATTTGCCATCACCGCGCATAGCAAGTTTGAAAGTGCGCATGCGATAATGCTCTGAATGCACGATACACTAACACCGGTATGCTATTCTGCAATAATTCTCTTATCACTATTCCATATTTTGACGACACTGCGAGGACGCCTAAGGCCGATTTACATTAGGTACAAATGTGCAATAAAATGATCGTTTTATTTCTAAAATTTGCCCGCTTTTATGTCACGTTAGAACCGTCAGTCAGGTTATGCAACCAAACTCGCATTCTTGCAGTGACGACATGCGCAGTGACGTTCAAAGTTCGTTTATCGTGCTCTGAACGTGTTCGGGATCGACTCCGTGAAAAGACCGCTTATTGAACAACTTCTTATCTAAACCCGTGGTAATATCGGCCGTGCAAAATGTTCGTAAACGTTTGCAAACGCAGACAAGCAAGATGAGCGCCGGTATGAACTTTATTTATGTGTCGTTATCAACTTGAATTATTTTAAGTACTTGATAAAGCAGATCTCTGTGTTTGGTAAAATATTTAAGACACCCGCCTAGATGGTGCGGTTTTTGTAGGCAACTTATAACACCATATATTATGGATGCAATAGAAAATTTGTATTGCTCTATGTTATAAAATGGAAATATTAAATATTTGATACTAAAATGTCATTAAGAGTAAGGGCTAGTAATGTATTCGTAATTTCGTTGATTGATCGATATTTCGTTACTTTTATTTCATTTAAATACCGGTCTGTGAAATATAATATTTACCTACAGTTTCAATTATAAAAAGTTATATTTAGAATTTAGCTAAGGGAAAAAAAGAAATATGACTAAATTCTACAAAATTATGAATATTTATCGAAAAATGTTAAAATTTGAAACTCTAGGTAATAAACCTTTTGATTTCAAAGCACAGTATTTAGCCGCATTTTGAATAAATTCACAAAAGTAACAAAATATTGATATAAAAGTGCAAATGCCTCACTATTAGAAAAGCCAAACCTCGTAATCATACTTTATTATAATTGTCATACATTATCCAGTTTACTTTGTTGAAAAATAATTACCATTTTTGTTTACTTTACCATGAATATATTTGTATTATACAAAAAATAAACGGGTGTTTATGAAGAGTGCCAATTTTTATAGATATAATAAAAATCATAAGAAACATAAAATATATACAATTTAATATATATTTTTTTTGGAGTAACTCCTTTTTTAGTGACCAGGTTTACTCAAGCGACAACAAATAATGTCGACAACAGTTAAATGTAAACCTTCTTGCTTTTTAATATATTTTATTGTATACTTATTAGGAACTAATTTTTTCCAAAGGTTTTATAATCTTTTTATAGACAATTTTAAAGATAACTTATATGGTTACATTTAGCCGTATAGGTATAGGGTCTCTATAGAGTTACGTTCAAGTTTAAAACTGTTCTTTTTTATTGAAGTTTTGTTATTATATGTTTATAAATATCTACCTATATCTCTATAATGTTAGAGATTTAGATATAAATGTTAGAATTTTTGTATAGAATGATATGCTCTATAAATCGATGTGTCTTAGCATGATATTATCAATGGAAATTAGTGGAGCAGTTCTAAATAAAACAAATAATAAATAAAAGGCTTTTCATTGACCATCAATTATTTTTTCTACTCCCACATGGAAATTTTCTGTTTCCTTTAAACTAAAGTGACCAGAAAAGTAGCCTATTCCGGTTAACTGTACGGCAAAATGTCATGTTACTGTTCAGTGCTATACAGTGTTGCGACCTTGAACTATAAATTTTCTAATTTTAAAGAAAAATTCCACGAATGCACACAATGCTGAAAAAGTATTTTTTTAGATTACGAATTTGAACCCCGTTTTTAGTGAAAACGCTCTGTTTTTAAAATATTCCATTCTAAAGTGCCATTTTGTAGAGGTTACGATTCAGATGCATAATGGCAGCTTTTTGGTTGAAAAAAAAACTAATGTTCTGGGTTTTTTAATAAAAATATTTATTTAAAATATCCAATAATAGCATTAAAAGTAAATGTCGTCACCACCGCCCAGGGTGTCTATAGAAGGGGGGGGGGGAGGGGGGATGCAGCACTTCCCTTCACCCTAGCCCGAAGATTAATTATTTAATTTTTTTACATACGAACCCGCTTAGGTATTGTTCACTTACCCCCCCCCCCCTAGCTTGGTATATAATAATTGTTGGTCTTATGATATGGAGATCCCAAAAACAGTTTTTATTTATTTAGAAGTCACGGCTACGCAACTTTTTTTCTTTATCTTAAAGAGTTTGTTGGTAAGAAAAATGGAATGTAAATGTATAAAGTTTCGCCATGTCTTTTTTATTAAAGAAATTTATTTTAGAATATTTAACAAATTATCATGAATCAATTCATTCATCAACGTCGGATCTTAATAATCTTTAAAAATAGTAAATTATCTCTATTTCATCAAATTACCCTTTTAACCTAATTAATATGTCCAAATAAGCTGCAATTCCATTTTACCAATTCCACCATAGTTTTAATCAAACTTAACTGCACCACACATTTTCCATTTATTACCTAAAGATCAACTATTAAGATTACAATCGCAACATATGGTTTGGGTTGCAGATTTGTGAAAGAACCTTGGCAACAAAAACGCCTTAACCAGGTCATGTAAATGATCTTGAATTCTTAAAAATTAACTGGTAAAGGACAGTGTTTGTTTACCTTTTTAGGAGCCACACAGGTAGGTTTTTAATAATAATACTGACTATGTCACCTTTCAAAAAAGAAAAAAAAAATTGTAGTTACTGCAACTGTGACGCCGTTTTAAGAATATTATTTGTGCCCATCTGTGTTATGTACTTATGTAATGTAATAAAATGTATAGCTTCTAGTTAATTTTTTTAAACTTTTATGTACGATAATAATACAGGGTGTTTCATGAAGGCTGGTCACCGGCCATACCTCGGAAACTACTGGGCTTAGATTCTCAAGGAAAAAAATTAATTATTATAATTCTAAATTTCACCGAAAATTTCCACTTTAAGATATACCTTTGGTAACATAATTACAAAGATTAGACATATCTCTATCATTTTGGTTAAAGGCTCATTGACGTACTGATCTTGATAAGAGGAGGGGTTTTCAAATGATTATACACTACAACCCTCGGTTTCTTGCGTCATTGCATGCCCCAACGATTGGGGAGTGTGTACGTTCTTCCGCACCCCACAAGATATCCGATCTGATTACCGGAGTGAATGGGGTGCGTTGGAAGATGATTCATTTTATACTCTTCCCTGCATTCCTTAACGTACTAAAATTTCTTCTTTCTTCCGCACCCCACAAGATATCCGATCTGATTACCGGAGTGAATGGGGTACATTGGAAGATGATTCATTTTACACTCTTCCCTGCATTCCTTAACGTACTAAAATTTCTTCTTTCTTCCGCACCCCACAAGATATCCGATCTGATTACCGGAGTGAATGGGGTGCGTTGGAAGATGATTCATTTTACACTCTTCCCTGCATTCCTTAACGTACTAAAATTTCTTCTTTCTTCCGCACCCCACAAGATATCCGATCTGATTACCGGAGTAAATGGGGTGCGTTGGAAGATGATTCATTTTACATTCTTCCCTGCATTCCTTAACGTACTAAAATTTCTTCTTTCTTCCGCACCCCACAAGATATCCGATCTGATTACCGGAGTGAATGGGGTGCGTTGGAAGATTATACATTTTACACTCTTTCCTGCATTCTTAAATCTACTAAAATTCGGACATACTTTTTTTTATTGTGCGTATGTCCACTCCGAGGATCGAACTCGGAACGCCACGGTCGAATGCCAGTGACTCACCGCTGAGGCACCGCCGCAGTTCTATCCTAAACATGAAATTTTATTACTGTCTCAGTACATTATATACAATTAGAAAAATCTGGTGACTCCGCAAATAGTGCCCTCTAGCGGTGACGGCTGTAAAGAAAATTTGTCACACATAATTTTAAATGTTTTTATAGGATACCTCTTTTAAAATGGGTTAAATATGGTTAAAACAAATCGGACTTATGAATATTTCTTTCAAAAGAGGTTGCTCCTCTCCGTTCCCTTAGTCTATTTTTCAAGTTACTTATATTAAATAATGTAGTATTATAGAAGTATAGTTATAAAGTCAAATTTTTTTAAGTCACTTGTAATTTATGGCACCCTGTTGACATCTGGTCTATTTTACGTTTAAAGGTTGGCTTAAAAGACAGGACCGGACTATTTTTATGTTCCATTAACAAACTAAAAAAATATTTAAATATTAAGTTCCTTATCTCCCTTTTTAATTTATCAAAGAAGACTTTACAAATTTTTCTATTTAAATCATCGTTCTTAACTAAAGTTGCCAAGAAACTTTTGGAGATGTTATCCAAATTGGAACAAAAGTCAAGAACCTATTAGGTATCCACTGAATACTACCTAGATATTGTGATAGAAATTACTTACAATAAAGTAATGTACTAGTAACATAAATATTATCGACAAACCTTTTAAAAAATTTAACTTATCGACACACTACTCTCCTTTGCTCGTGAATATTAAAGAATGTAATAAATGCCGGTAATACTGCACCAGCTAGGTAGAATACGTAAAACATGGTATATATGGTTAAAATATTGGTATACAAAACAATCACTATGCTTCATTTTAGTTATGACTCTAACTTTCCATCAGAAAACTCTATATACACTATATAAAAAACAGCCACAAAAATACTAAAAAACATGAAAAAACAACGAAAATAATAGGACGCGAACTGACATGTGAACTTGTTACGGTCCACACTAAATCTAGTAACTTTTCGCCGGAACTAGAATCAGCTGTGAATGTCATCTGTGGCTTTCAACTGTCGAAACGCCGTTTTCTATCGCGATATTATCTCTAGTCTATGTTCCAAAGCTTAAAACATTTAATTTTTGACATAATATAGTGGTAAATTTAGAAACTTAATAATAATTTCCAGCGATTTTCGTTGATAATTTTTATATTTTTTATTTGGCTATCTGATACTTATTTGCTACCATTATAGCTTTTTAGGAGAAGCAAAAGACAAAGGAGATTTTGATCAAAATATTAAATGACGAATGCGTTATTATCCCTGGCATTTGTGTATCAATAAAGTTTTCTGCTAAAATAATATAAAGATAATATCAATCAATACAGATATAATTAAATATGCAAAAACATTTCGTGTCGGTCATTATCGCATATAACAAGGTATTAAATGTCCGACCACTTATACCTATAAAGTGGGATTTTGCATACTATTAATCATCCTGCCACAATCCGTTATGTAGAGCCTGAAGCAGTGGCTGCTCGTAAGCAAAAATATATTCAAATATTATTTAGACAACCAAAAATTTGAATAACTTATCGTGCTTTTAAATGTCCTTTTAATTAACACTAATGGGTTGATTGGTCCGTAGTTAAAAACTGTTATTTCACAGCTTAATTAGCCCACTTTCTTACACACCAGTACCCCTCCTCCATGAGGCCGCATGGCCTTACGCCCCCTGTCACAAATATGATAATTTTTTCATTATGTTTAGTGTTTAACTCATCGGTAAACATTAAATAAATTTGGTATATTTACCGATAATTCAGGAGGTTTGCCAACACTGCCTGCAACTCTCTTATCCTAAAATCTACGCGTCACGCGCCATCATTAGTGTTGCCGGTCTGTTACAATTATTGTATTAGTGATGTAATAGTTATTTACGATAAAAGTGTTGTAAAGAGTCATATTACAACACGAGATGTTAAAGTTGTCAAACGAGGCGTCAGCCAAGTTTAATAAAACATCGAGTATAGTAATATGAATTTACAACAAGAATATTGTACAAAATTTTATCTACTTTCATCTATGAATAAAAATATTTGGCAAAAGGTATTTTTTAAAATTAAAATGCACCTGTAAAAATGTTTAGTTTACTAATCAAGTTTCTTATGTTACCTTTCGCATAGTTACTGTTTTGCATGGTTACTGTCGAAACTTTGTCAAACAAATTCAAACATATCAAATGCGTTTTTCAAAATGAACGATTCTGATGGAAGTTTACCCTCTGATATAGAAGCAGCGGCAAACGAAGCGATCTCAAGTTTAGTTCCGACAAAATCCAAGGCGCGGTATGCTAACAAAATAAAGGAGGTGTCTGAGAAAATCCTTTTGGGTTATTTTTCCGTAAAGCAACGCTCCCAGAAACCATCTACGCTATGGACTCACTACTCAATGTTGAGAACTATGATTTCAGTTAAAAAAAAATCAAAATTTATTTTAATTAATAATTAATTTTATAATAATAATTGTTAATAATAAATCATTCTTATAAAAAGTGTGGTTTTATTTAACAGCAAAATTTTAATAAAACGTTTTTTTTTTCCATTACAGCATTAGAGCTGTAAGGGCATCTATTACACACACAGCACTAGTGCTGTAATAGATGCCCTTACAAAACGATTTACAGAACTGTTAAATTCATATTACTTAATGAAAGTAGATAAAATAATTAAAGACTCGTTACAAAGTAAGCGTTACTATGTGATCACTAAAAGTAACGAGTCCTAATTTTATAAAAGATTCGTTACTTTTGGCTTTTCGTTACTTACACTGAATTGAAATGTAACTAACTCTTAGACCTAACAACTATTCTATCCAGAATTTTCAACGGATCGGGCGTTATAAAAAAGAGGCGGCAACCTTTTTTTTAGTCGTTAGTTTGGACAGGAGGGGGTTTTGTTTATCAGGCTTAATTATGACGTAATAGAGGGGAGGCGGCTACCTTTTTTTTAGAAGTCAATTTTGATTTGGGTAGTGCCCACCCAATCATCGCGCTCGCTTGTGCCCACCCATCCCAAAAATTCTGGCGCCACCACACAATTAAAATAAAAATAAAGATTTACATAAAGGAATAAGTCCTGAGTAACGAGTCCTAATATCCGAAGTAACGAATCGGTCCAAGCCCTTAAAAGTAACGAAAATGTATATGACTGTAATAGTAACAAATCTGTTACGTTTGTAAATGATCTGTTACGCTGTTACGCCTTTAAGCAATCTCTTACGTTTTTTTGAGCTGCGATTATTGGGTGTGAGGGTATGACGGGGGGGATGTCACTGTGGACGGGGAATATACACAGGAGAGCATTTTGAAGCCACTGTGTGAAGAGTACAGTACATAGCATAGGACTTTTTTTTAGAAGTCACTTTGGAATAGGAGGACAGATATGCTGTTAAAAATTTTGTGACAACACTGGCCATCATGCAATGCGCTCGATTTCATACGAACACGTAAAATCATAATACCCTTTTCTAAAGAATTTGATTGATTTGTCGTCTTATGTACAGTTGTGTTCATAAATCTATAATACACATGTTTTAGTATAATGTAAACTGGTCTTCGAAATCGTCATCAGATGTCTCCCTGACAATGACTGGCAGTTAGTGTCAGGGAGACATCCGTTATTTTGTGTCAACTTATTTAACGTGATTTTGAGACAAATAAAATGCCACAGCTGAACACAGTTCAAAAGGCACAAGTTATTGCCTATGTGCAAGATGGTATGCCTGTGAGAGACGTTGCACAAGTAATGCATGCAAATAAAAACACAGTTCAGAAAATAAAACATCGATGGGAGATACATGGAACATTAGATAATAAAAAGCCGACGGGAAGGCCACAGGCTACGACCCAAGAAGAAGATAACGCTCTCGTGCATTTTTTAGAAGAAAATTCATTTACGGTAGCGGTAAAAGCTATGGCAGAAACAGATTTTCCAGCCTCAAGATCCACAGCATGTCGAAGAATAAATAAATCACCCTTAAAAAATTATGTTGCTGTAAAAAAAACTATTTTAAGGCAAGAACATAAACAAGCTAGAATTATCTTCGCACTTAATAATATCTTGCGGGAAGATTGGAACAGGGTAATCTTTACTGATGAGAAAGTTTTCCAATCGTCATTCAATGGCCACATTAGAGTATATAGACCTCGCGGAACTAGATTTGATGAAAAATACACCAATAACTCGGAGAGATCTGGAAGATTTTCAGTAAATGTGTGGGCTTGGCTCAGCTATCAAGGTCTGGGAGTTTGCTGGGTAATTGAAGAAAGGTTTACAGCGCTCAGTTACAGAAACATTTTGGAAAATGTTATGCTGCCTAGTGTTTTAGAACATTTTCCTACTCATAATTTCATACTTCAACAAGACAACTGCTCAGTTCACAACGCAGGAATGGTGAAAGAATGGTTTCAACAGAACAATATAGAAACTCTATTGTGGCCTTCAAAAAGTCCCGACATAAATATAATGGAGAATGTGTGGGGTATATTGACCAAAAAAATTTTAAATAAGTTTTTTACAAGAAACATGGGATGAACTCAGTGATAGCCATGATTTGATAAGAAACCTTTATTCCTCCATTCCTAATAGACTGAATGAAATTTTAGGGCGAAATGGAGCCATGACTAAATATTAACTTGTTAATATATTTGTTTTTTTTTAATAAACTATATTTTATAATGTACCTAATTTAGTTGACTGAGGTTGAAAACAGTCTTGGAGGAACTAGATTCCACCTTAAAAATCAACATACTTGTTGTACTACTTTTTTTTGAAATGTGGCGCACTATAGGCAGGTTTACATAACTCAAAACTTGTCCTACTTTTTTATGAACACAACTGTACATACGTCTTATAGTTTTTGTTCCTTTTATTTGGGATTATATCCACTGAACCTATTGGATTTAATTTGTGGCGTTCCTCAGCAAAGCTTACAATTATTTCATGGTGTTCCGTAATAAATCTCAATTTTTATATTCTTGGTCTCTAATTTTTTCTGCAAAAGATGGCGAATTTTTGTGACATTGGACACTAACAAAAGTAAACGAAACTACAAATGCACAAATAAAATAAAATTCCCTAAATTTTGACAGAAAATTGTCGCATAAACCGAATATTCCCCACAGAGTTTTCGATCGCTGAACGTAATCGTTTCTCGTCACAATGTCCAAAGAAACCAACCTCCGATTTACTATGTTAAACCGTTAAAACCGTTTTTTTTTTGTTTAACATGGTAAATCGGAGGTTGGTTTCCTTGGATAGAAAATGAAAAACTAAGATAGGGAGGTGAAAACCATTTTTCTCTAAGATGAACCGTTCCAATGTTACAGCCTGTCAAAGTCAAAAAATGCCATATTTTAAACGTCAATTACTCAAAAACAATTGATTTAGACATATAACATTTTATACAAAATATACGTGGAATTATATAGGGAATTAGAAAATAATATAATATATAGGGTGTTCCATTTAAAAAAATGCAAGTTTAGTCCGCCACACTTTTTTGAGCCACCCTGTATAATGTAAAATATTTTTAAAATATGCCGCTTTTAAGTCGATATCTTATGCTGGTTTAGTATTTTTGATAAGCTCCTCGATAATGATTTAATCTTCCATCCCCGCCACGTTGGCAGACCCGGTATTACCGACATGCAGAAATAAATAGTGTATCGTTTTCCCTTTTTCCTACGACCACCTATGAAAATGAGAAAAAAAGCACGGTTACCTTGGCTAGAATGCGCCGTATATCACACGCGTGTTGAAAAAAAAGATTTCAACACTAGTATTGAAATACAAGGCAAACTATTTAATTTAAACATATGGTGCCAATTTGACAGACAACTCATATTTATTAAAAAGAACAAATTTTAAAAAGCAGTAATTGTAAAGTGTTTAACTAATTTATCATGTATTTGTCAAGTGATTAAGAATTAAAGTGTAAAAATACACCATCTGAACTTATAAAAAATGTTGGTAATATACTGGAAAATCTATTACTAGAATAATTCATCATAAGTCATGTATTAAACAACAAATCCTTATACCAATAGCGTAGAGAATAGAGCTCTAGCCTATAGTTCGCAAGGTCACAGGTTCAAATCCCACCAGGAGTATTTGACTTCTTTTATAAAAACATTTAATTATTTATAGAATTATTTTGAATTGAAATCTTTCTTGTTGGGTGGGTTTTTTATACTTATGTTTAATGCATCTTTCCTTGATTAAATTTTAAATATTTCATTCTAGTTAATCTGGAAGTCAATCCAGGATTAGTTCTTCCTATGATATATAAAATATGAAAAAATGAAAACGTTAAACTATAACTAAAGAAAAAGCCTATTGACAAACTATGAAACCAGATATTAAGTGGAACATAAGCCTCAGTATGCTAATTTCAACACTAGTGTTGATATTTTTTTTCAACACTAATGTTGAAATATTGTTTTCACAAATCAAAGCGGGCAAGGGCCTGTCGACATATTAAGCACGGGTTCCCGCAGATCACGGAAGTTAAGCTGTGTCGAGCGCGGTTAGTACTTGGGCGGGTGACCGCTTGGGAACACGGCGTGCTCTTGCCTCAGGGAAGAGTGTAAAAGGAATCGACACCTAACCATCCTATTCACGCCGGACAGGCCGGATGAGATCGGATATCTCGTAGGATGAAGGTGCCGTTTCACACTCCCCAGTCGGTAGATCACATTTGTGGTCGATGACCGGTTCAAGATGGCCTACGTAGTCGGCGAACCGTAAAAAAAAAAACAAATCAAAGCCTGTTTTAATAATTCTTTATGGTCGTAGGAAAAATAGTATACATTACTTGTGTGAAAGTGATTATTCTAAAACTCGGAGAATTTCCGCACTCGGCTGACGCCTCGTGCTAAATATCTCCTCGTTTGAACAGTATCACTTTTATTACTTGTTATGCCCTTTCTAACGTGCTCACAATACATACCATTACGTTTGAAACCAAGCAGTTGGGGGCGGTTTCCACCCCAAAAAAATTTCATGAAAACACGAAAAAGTATACCAAATTAAAAATAAACGCAGCTCTATAGTTCTGTATTCTTTCAGCATATAAATGCTTCCTAATACTGAATTTATTCCATATAAAAATTCTACCCTGTATTATTTCTATAAACGAGATACCACGATCTTTTAGAAAAGAACTTACAACGTGCCTGTATGTATATAGTCTGCTTGCTTATTTAGGTTGAATTATATAGTTTCCTGCAAAAAACTAAACCTGCGCCTATGTCTGCAGGATAAGCGGAGTCAGAGGTAGAACGAAGTTAACCTCAACAAGTTTCATTTCAGTTGCATGTTGCGGTTCTTTCAGTTCGACTGTAACGACGGAAATTTTTTCTACGTTTTGTAGTGAGACGAAACAAATCGGTCGGAAAAGAAGTAATTTAAAACGGATAGAAGTGGGTAAGTTTTAGTAATAAAATATTTTTTAAATTTAATTGAATCCTTACATTTGTAATAATTTATATTTGATTTTTTTAAAGATTTTTTTTTGTAGAATTCTAATTTCTGTAGATATTGTAATACATATACCTACCAAAATATTTTTTGTGCAATTCTTATAAAAAGCAATAAGGGCAAGTTATTAATAGCTTAGGGGAAATGTGCCTGAGTTGGCATACATTTTATAATTATTTTTTAAAACATTAATTTTTGGGATTTGCAGGCTAAAATTTGTTATATGTATAGACGATATACTGCCTATGAATCTAAAAATTCAAGGGACGTCTAACTCTAAAATATTTTTGGTTACACTGTTTTTAAAACTCACCTTGCTATGCCATCTCAGACTGAACAGTTCGGGTGAGATGGCATACTATGCCATCTCGTCCAAGGAGTAAAAAGTTACTTATGAGACAAAGGCAAATAAAGATATACAATTTACATATTTTTTTATATGCAGTTTAATACTTATTGATAAATACAAACCTAAACTTAAGAATACTGTAGCTACATATAAGTAGTAGGTACCCAAAATAAAAAATAAAGTCAAAAGTATGTTCAACAAGTTGACTTTCTATATTCTAGTCAAAAGTTGTTCTTTTTCCCCCAAATACTCTTTTTTTGCTTCTACATTAAATTTATTTGTACCCTGGCAGCGCCGTCGTAAGGTTCCGAAAGGCACACTGTAAGTTTTTGATGCTAATAACCAGCCCATTATGCCGGATTTGACAGCTGTAATTGCTGCTTTCATGTTATCTTCCTCCCATTGGAAGCAATTTCCTTTTCTATAGTATTTCCCAACCATCTTTTACTTCAATCTATAACAATAGAATCGAATATAAATAACTTTATTATTTCAGGGCGAGTTGGCATAATATCCCAACTGGCCCGGTATTATAATATGCCAACTCACCCGAAATCGCAATTTAAAAAATTATACTAATTTACACAAAACCACACTAGAATATCAAAACGGTTGTTGCGTGAAATTGTAAGGTTAGGTTTACCGATTAATTTATATTTGTTAACATTAAAAATAAACATTAGGAGATATGTGTTTTATGGAAACTAGATAATCTACTTAAAATTTTCTTACCTTCAAAATCCGATTATGTCAATTAATGTTTTTGTTTTTTGTCACACAATACTACAAACAAACAAGTGGACCTTTTAAACATAGATCAACAAAATGATAAAGTAAATAGCGTCACAAAACGTCCGATAACCGAAAAAAGGCCAGTATGCCAACTCAGCTGGTATGCCAACTCGGGCACATTTCCCCTACTTGTAATGGGTTTGAAAGATAATCAAAAAATAATACTAAACAGACATTTTTTGGACATTTTCTAAAAGTTTTTTTCCAACGTTAAAATTGTCTCTACCTACAGGGTGATGCATATTGAGTGGTCTATTAGAAGATCTTTGAAACGAGTTAAGTTATCTTTTTAAAAATTTAGAAACAGGCTCAGTTGACTTTGGACTTTTAAAATATCATATTTGTGGTTTGTAACACTTAAGGCCTTTTTACATTGGGTGCAATTGCAAGAAAAAATTGCCTGAAAGCATGCGCTTTGTCGACGTTTTAAACATCTGATGCAGGTTTTAAATGGGAAAACGTGCATCAGCTGATTAAAACGTCGTCGAAGCGCATGCTTCCAGGTCATTTTTCTTGCATTTGCATCCAATGTAAAAAGGCCTTTAATATTTTAAGTAGAATACTCTGTATATTTTAGCCAGTGGCATATTTAAGGGAAGGGGAAGGGGGGGAGGGGGGGGGGGAGCTGCCGGGCTAACCTAATTTTTTGACTTACGCTTTATTAATTTAAATTTTGAAATAATGTACCCTCGGCTTAGATTACAAAGCTCTTGTAGGAAACTAAAAACTAAATTTTTAAACTTTTTCTTCTAAAAGTCCTGTTTTATATAGAGATTAAGGTTTCAAACACACATCGTTTTGGTTATTGATTTATGATGCTATTTTATAGGAAAACGAGTAAAAAGAATGATATGTTTTAGTATTTTTCTATAATATAATTGTCTGTTCCATTTTCCCTTTTTTAGAGCTATTTTGAATCAACAATAAAATATTTTTACAACAAATCATAAAACAATTGGGTAGGTATTTATTTTTAAAGAGAAAAATTAGAGTAAAAATTTTAATTGAAACATTTTTTATGGAAGAAGTGTGATAGTTTATAATAAACAAAAATAGTGCGGGAAGAAACAAGAATGCTTTATTATGAATATACAAAACGGCACTGAAGAAGGAGTATTTTAAAACCTAAGCATTTGCACCAAAAACTTCTCTTAGATCTACACTCCTAAAATACATGATTTCTGAAAAAATCATCAATTTTGACGTGGTGAGCGATATTTACTTTATTTTTAATCAAAAAACCGATCCCGAAAAACACTGGTTAGAGTTATACATATACGTCTTATGTTAAAATTTTGGATTGACACCAATATTCATATTTTTCACAAATATAAATAAGGTTTTTTTTTTTTAATAAAGAGCCAGCTAGAAATATTAAGAAAAAAGTAAAAAAAAATTTACCAGAACAAATTTAATCCAACCATGCAGAGGGGGAGAGGTAATAATTTAATTTTCGAAATTTGATAGTAATTAGATGAATTTTAAACGAACTTAAGGCGAAAATTTTTCACCTGCGGCGCTTTTCTGCCTTTTTCCACTAGGTACGATATCATGAAATACATGTAGTCCCGACTGTCCCTTTTTCCAGAAAAAAATATGTCCTATACTTACGCCCACTGACATTTTTTTTATGAAATATTATAATTATTATCATTAAACTGTACAATTTTATTAAATTTAATGTAGACAAAAGACTATTATTATCGACTTCCTTATTTAGGTTTCTAGGTATATTCCGATAAAAATGAGGTAATTCCTAAATAGGAAACAAAATAAACGATAAATGGTATACAAACACAAAGCGAAAAATTTAAATAATTAAATACAGCATATGCAAACTGTGAAACAGTGATTAAGCAAATAGAAATGACGATCGAGCCGGTCAAATTAAAATTTGTTATTCACGAGGCAAGATGTCCATTAATTTTAATTTAAACAAATTTACTAACTTCTTTAATTATAAAATTTAATTTAATCGTTATGTGTAAGAGTGGAGCAACAATGGCAGACCCAACACCATCATTCAATGGCAGAAAAAAAAATTTCAAAGCCGCTTTGTTATGATAAATATAAAAATTTACCATTTGTGTTTTACATTTTGTATCATGTACTTACGCTTCTTGTGGATCTGTACACAAAAGCTGTAATGGATAAAATAACTAGTGAACATCAAAAAAGTTAAGACCAACACAAAATAGACCACCTTAATAAATACAAATTCCCATTAATTAATCTAATTTACGATTCAAAATTTCAACACATTCGACACTTTAACACACATCATAAAACTACCTATTTATGTGGAGAGAAGGTTTAAAGAAATAACTTGCTTTAAACTGCTTAGTACTTTATTCAGATTATCGAAATTCCAAAATAATTGTGGTTTTAAGGCTATATTTTGAACTAATACTAACATTTAAAAAAATATTTTTAAGACGCGACAAGTTTAAAACCGTCATTTTAAACTAACTTCTTTTGCATGCCCTGTCGCCGTCAATCAGCACATACAACGTAGCCGCATTACAGTGGGTTGCATAAAGGAAAATCGTTCTCGGTTAGTTTAACTGCGTATTAAAAAGACAAAATCAGAAGCTAGCTGGAAATTGGCTCCGATTTTGCAAAAGATGGCCGCTGCCAGTGCTGTCAGATTACAGTTTTTGTAAGACATTAGGTTATTTCGCACAAATACGAAGTTGGCCTTGCCAGCCTCTGATTAAAATTTGTCTTTTGAATACGCGGTTAAGCCAATCGAGAACTACATTTCCTTATGCAACCCATTGTTACTCTATTAAAAAGACACGAAAAATGTTGCCAAATCTATGATAATTGGTTTTCTCATTAGAATGTTGCTCATACAGGCTTCTTGCCCAACTTTTTAAATGGTCAACACAATGGGTTCAAAAGGTGAGTCTAAACTGGAAAGCGAAAAACAAAATTTTTGGCATAAAAAAATGGTTTGAATAGTAAAAACAAAACATTAAATATATTATAATTATTATGTTCACAAAATTGTCTTAAAATATTTGCCTTTTAAATGCAAAAAGGCTCCATTATTTTAACCAATCTATCTTTTTTCTAGATATTCAAATTGTTACCATTTACTATAAATATGTGCCATTGACATAATTTATGCATAGTAAAATGCCGCACGCAACAATAATAAAAACTCATAAAACCCCTTGTTAACGAAAATAGGTAAACTTTCCTTTCAAATAAAATTCTGTCGTAATAATCCTGTTAAAAACCTATTAACTTTTAGCCATACAAGCTACAACCATGAGTCCTGCGCTTTAAAAACTTGAAAGATTTTACGTAGGAAAAGTAAATAACCGCAAAGCCCCGGTTTTACAGGTTAACAATTAAACCGAACTCTTTACTTTTGTATTTAGGTAATCTAGAAAGCCAGAAAACGGGTCATAGTAGCAACAATTAAAGGTCTATTTAAACAAACGCAAGACGCGGCATCAGCGGGGACAGGACAAAGCAATTGCGGGACATTATTCTACAGAGGGATATGCATACAAATCGCTGCATTGGTATGTGCAGTTGTATATCCCGTAGAATGATGTCCCGAAATCGTTTAGCTCTCGTTCCGTTCCCGCATTGGTGCTACAATTCTGTGAGGAACTTGAGCAACAACTTATACACGAAATTCGTCAAATACCTTCGGATATAGTACATAATAGCAAAGTCTAGCCATACCACAAAATCCCGATAAACAATATTTCAAACGTGATTTTCTCGGACTTCACATACACTTTTGTAAAAACCCGTTTCATATTCAGCGGCAAACATAATTTTTTTCAGCGAATCGAAAATCTGGTTTCATGTGTTTAGTGCGGAGATTTTAGCGTCTGAAAAATCGATTAGCGGAATTTTGTGGGTTGGCAAAATGTCACCAATATCAAGAATGAATTTTACTTCAGATTAGGGGGTTATCTAGAAAATAATGAACATTTCCAATAATTTTTACAAAAAAACAAATTTTGTCTACATTACCGAAATGCAAAAGTAAATAGTGGATCGTATTCCCTTTTCCAACGAGCATCACAATACAGACATACTTTTACATTTCAAAAAAAAGTTGGGGGTGGTTTCGACCCCCAAAAGAGTGGTTAGTATCATAAAGACGCGAGAATAGTATGCCAAACTAAAAATAATGGCAGCTGTAGTTCTGTGTTTTTCAGCAAATAATTTATTTCAGTTAACGTATCCACCCTATGTATTGCAGATACTGATAAGAAAATGACATAAATACTGATCGTGTATGTCGATAACAATTTTAAGATTATGTAATCAATATGTTTTTTAATTAATGATCATGTAGGATGACATTGATAACTGGACATCGAACGTGTCACATTGCCAAGCCAGATCACTGATGAGCACCCAGAATCAGAAACAAGGATGACCTCACATTTTATTTTAAGTGAGGTAAGGAATGTTAACATCAAATTAAATGACAGGCTAGCCGTGGTACCATCACAAACCCGATGGACTCCAGTCCCAGTAGGACGAAACAACGAAAGGATTGAGATGTTAAGGCGGAACTTTGTGCAGCAAGAAATTTATTTGCGAGAGAGTCTCACCCGAAGTGGGCATACTAGCGAGCTTATGACGTGGTGAAAAATATTCCGTAAACATCGACACACACTGAAACCACGAGACGAGGCGGCAGGTTCTTTCTTATGCTAATGAGTTTCGGTTGATTTTATTTCGAAGATGAGAAATTTGTTTTAAGGAAAATAAGTATTTTACTTGTTATTCTATTAGTTAAAATAATGTATCTAATCGTTATACGGATATATCTTTTAAATTTTGTCTTATTTTATTATTAAAGCTATAGAATATTTACAAAAAAAAAGTTAGGTAGAGCAGAAAGTTTGAAGTGTTAATTAATAATAGGTATAAAAGCACCTGCAAACAGGGTGTTCGTGTTCCACCGGGAACCGCTTCGAACTATATATGGAAAACTATACATAGGAAAATTTTCAAAATTTGCCATCGTGGTAATGCTGATGGGGACGACCGGACTAAAAAAATTTCATAATGGTGGTACTTCCGGTTATACCGAAAGTTAGTGTCAGCTAGGGTAGTCAGGTTTTAAAAATTGAAAAGCGGGAGGTGGATAGTGCCTGGAGGACAAGTTTTTTTTGAGGTGCTTAAAATAATTATATTGATGATTTCTAAAAAAAAAGTCGATACCCCGTTGACCTTACGCTGTGGCGTGCCTTTTATATTTCTTCCTCCTCTCATCAAACGTGCTTTCTAAAAAAAAAAGGTTGCCCCTCTCTAAGGCAGCTGTAGGTACAGTTATTAGGCGTCCGTCGTGTTATCGGAAAAGCGGGAGTTTTGTTTAAGTGCGTGGGCGGCGGGAGGTTTAGTAAAAAGCGGGAGCCTCCCGACTAAATCGGGAGGGTTGGCAACCCTAGTATCAGCGTGTTTATTTTAAATAGAACATCCTATATATTATTACATTTTTGCATTCTACATAAGATTCTAGGCAGATTTTGTACAGGGTGGGGACAAATAGTGCATTCCATTTAAAATAACAAAATTACTACGTGTAGCGCAAAGCTGAGAAATCTGGCAACTGCGCCGACATCATAATCCAATTCCGCATGCTCCAAAACCCCCACATACTAAATTTTGTAGGCCCAACTTCAGCAGGTTTAATAAAATCGAATTTATTCCAGTTAAAGTCCCCACCTATACCTATAAATATCTAAGCGTTCTTGACATATTTGAATTTTTCTGTTAAGAATGAAGTTTGCAAGCCTTAAAATAATTATAAATTTTTTCTATAAAGAAGCCTTATATTATTCTATTTAAAATAAGCAAGTTGACACTTACTTCCGGTATAACGGGAAGTGCCACCATTATAAAAATATTTTAGCCCGATCGCCCCCATCAGCATTAGCATATACTGTCAATTTTTCAAAATTGGGAGGCACAGGCCTACCCTGAAACTAAAGGTTTTCAGCATTGGTTATCAAATACTTCGTCAGGTCAATAGTTTTTCAATCAAAATTTTCTTATATTACAAATTTTTCACCGTGTTTATTTAAAAAAACAAAAGATAAGTCCCGCTGGTTCCAGGATTTGTTGACTGTGGTTACTAACTCGCGCAGTATTTTGTCCGTCGCGTTCCGTGCCATTATAATTATTATTTTTTAAAGTGGTATGTTTTTGACGATTAGTTGCGCTGCACCCTCAAAAGAGGAAAAAGTAAGTACCTAGACTTTTTTTTAGTAACACAGAAACAACAGGAGGTAGTACCGTATCGTCGCGCCAATCCGATACAAAATCACGGTATTAATGTTTTTTATAAACATAAAGTGATAGGGGGGTAGCCAAAAAAACGTGTAAGTTCTCAAAAGTGACTTCTATAAAATAAAATACTACGCAGCCTTTTCTACACTTTCTCCACCGTTCAAAAGTGGCTACAAAAAAAAACAAAACTTCTATCAAAAGTAATTCCTACAAAAAAAAATGTCGCAGTCGTTTCATAAACTCCCCCTAACAAAAGTTAGTAAAAAAGTATATCTACCTCTCCCCTCCCCCCTCCGCTCCCCCTTGGTCAAGAGACGGGGGCAACAGCCCTCTCTATGGACGCCCATGCCTAACAAAAAATTGTATTTTATTACTCTGCGTGGCATACTGTCCAATTTTTATTTAATACCTACCTAGCTTCTTAGAAGCATTGTCCCTATACAGTAGTCTCACTGCACCAAATTGTAGCTGCGAGCCAATAACATGCACAGATAAATATCATGTGACCAACGCCAAATTCGTGCCTGACAACTACTTTTAAATCGTTAAACCATGGATAAAATAATAAACACATTTCACCTTTAAGATGAATTCATATTTTAACAGGTTTAGACAGAAGCTCACTATATAAACAATATATAGAGCCTGTATAATAAGCATAAAATATAAAAACAATCGAATAGAAATAGATTCATTATGCAACAGTTGGTTTCCTTACTCACTAAGAACCTTCATAAATGGCTTTATTTTATTGCACCTATCACCCTTTACCAAGACAAATTAAACTTTAATTTTAGATCTAAGAGTTAATATACCAGGGTTACCATACAGCCTGGGATTTGTCATAAGTTCCCGGTGACCCAGTTTGGGCCTCTAATACCAATAAGCTATTTACCTTAGTATATTTTGTTCACTATCAAGACAATGGCCCATTTCGATAAAAAACGAAACAAAAAAAATTCAATATAGCCCATTTTTGATTGCAATACATCAACAAATCCACTGCATTTCGTTCAATTCTTATCCTTACCTAACATAAATAAGAAATTTTGAAAGCCCAAACACCCGTTTTGACAAAATGGTGAAAGCGCCTTGAACATTTTGCCTTCCGGCGCATTATAAACCATCTCGGTCTAAGCCGAAACATTTATGGCAACCCAGAGTATATAGCACAACTACTAGTTGCGTCTTTTTAAAATTGACACTTAGATATTCTGTTATTGGCATTGACAATCCAAAAAGAAGAACAAAATTTAGCCCAAAATTACCCCCGAAATTACTTCTTGTTCGACCACCTATACTTTTTTTCAGTGTATCATTATTCTCTCTGGATATAAATTGTTTCACGTCAGCCGAGAATAAATTCAGCTGTATATAGGCAACTTCTATAACATGACAACAAAATTTACCTAAAACATGAGTTGCGCGCTGCAAGATAACGGACTTATTACGACATTGTTTTGTCTCAATTTTTGAAGTCTTAAAGATAAGACATGGAAGTTCTAAGGTACATGGCTATTTTTTTGAAAAAAAAATTCTTAGCTACGATTTTAACCTTGGAAAAGTGCCTAAAAATACGCACCTTTAGTGGGCATTTTCTTATACATATTCTTATTTTTTTCAAAAAAGGGCTTTGTACCTTAGAAATACAAACATTCCTTTATTAAATTTTAAATTGTCCCGACAAATATCTCAAATAGCCTTTGCAGAATCCTGCAGTAGCGAAACGGTGTTTTTCATCCTCTAAATTTGCGCGTGGTAGAGCCTTAACGGAAGAAGACAAGGTATACCGTTGTTAGCAGTGAGTCTAAAACCTCCGTAAACTGCCATTCCCCACTGACAAGGTGAGGGGACAGCGGGTAATAGACGAAGGGGTGCACAGCGTGCAAACCCCGGACGCTCGATGCCGTGGAGATCTACCAATAAACGAATCGTTTACCGATAGGTACGTCCATCGGGTTTGTGATGGTACCACGGCTAGCCTGTCATTTAATTTGATGTTAACATTCCTTACCTCACTTAAATGAAATGTGAGGTCATCCTTGTTTCTGATTCTGGGTGCTCATCAGTGATCTGGCTTGGCAATGTGACACGTTCGATGTCCAGTTATCATATTGATCCTCTAGACTCCTCAGCTCATTTTTGTCGGTGATTTATTTGACACATGAGAGGTAGGCAGCTTGGCTGCTCCTGAGTTCTAGTTAAGGCTGATTAAGCCTTCTCATTCGATCAAATAGGATGACATTATTAAAGATAAGCATAATTTCATAAGAAAACTTAAAATGTGTCCCATTATTTTCGATATTCCCCTCATGTTCCAAATAACTACATACCTAGTTATTACTGCTGACCTATTTTTATAGTGGACAAGAAAAATCGAAAAATATAATAAATTATTAAAATCTATATAGTTCGTGTCTGTTTGTGACATCGGCATTCGGAGCGCTGAGTCGTTCACCCTATTTAATTCAGGTGTCCCAGATAACGGAATGGGGGTGATAATGGATAATTGGGCATTACTGTACGAAATGGCATTTGATACAAACGTTTTGCACGAAAGACATTAGAGAAACATGCATAAATACCGGGTAATTCTAGATACCATCAAGTTGTAGCACGATATTTCTGATCATCAACCCTAGAGGCGAATACAGGGCGCCCGCTCTTTGGGCCAGAAAGAAATTAGCCAAGTTCCTTAATTTTCCAATCACTTTGACAAATATTTTCGTCTGCAGCTCATATTTTGCATAAATTGGCTTTTAAATATTGTTGAAATGAAGGGATAGGCCTTTTCAATCCAGTATCGGATCCCCGATTTTGTGGAGGGGGGCGACTAAAGAAAAAATGTATTCTTAAAAGAAAATAGCGTATCTCGGCCTAATTTTTGAAGGATCAAGGTAAAAAGCAACCATTTTGTAAGGCTCAGCTAGAGGAGGGGGGGGGGGGGTCAATAATCTACTTCCTTAGATGTTAGATGCAACATGGACTTCATATTCACTCGTATTGTAAAAACTACTATTTTTCTTTTGAATATCACAGAACACGTATTTTCAAAAATAATATAGTATTGGTAAACTAAATATAGTATCACAAATATTCTGGAAACAGTGACTATATGTGGTATTTTTTTCAACCCAATTATGATGGTATGAAAAACTTAGAAAATGATGAAATTAAGAGTTTTTTTTTTCTTTAGTTTTAATAATTATTGTAATACTGAAAACAAAGTTTTAATAAGCTCTAATGGAAGTTAACATGCCAAAGCGCCATCAGCGGAAGTAAATGATATGCCTCACCTACTTTTAAGGGTGTGTTGTTTGAAGTATGGGGTAAAAACGTTACGTTATGACGATTATAATTTGTGGAGCCAGAGGCGGAACATTGATTTATTAAATTAGTACAAAAATGGAACAATTTTTAAACTATATACAGCATTAACTTCGAAATTTAGCTATATTTTAATTTGAGATCATTAGCGTGAAAACTGTTTTGATTGTTGCAATGCAATGCCCTCAAGGCATAAAAATTCAGATTTTCGGTTCTACAGGGTGCTACAAATTCGTGTGCGTACAAGGGTATCTCGAAAACGGTAAGAGATACGAAGATGTCTGAATTAAGGCAAAGTTGCGTATTTTAAAGTTTAATAATTTGCTGAAAGAAAATTGTAAATATTCCTAATACCTTCGGAGATATCCGAAAAATAACCGAAATTTTTAGTTTTAGTTTTTAATATTTTGCGCCTTCATTTTTTATTTGGGAAAAGACAAAAACACTTTTTCATAGCAGTCTTTTATGTTCTACAAGATTATTAGTGTTCAAATTTAACGTTTCTTTCTTTAAATACCAACCTCAAGTAATTTTTTTTAAATACGGACCTGGAATTTTAAATACAGTTTTAGGGACTTCTAAACTTTATAAATTTAAAATAGATTAAAGTTTTTGAAATTTTAACGTTTTCTCATTTATGTAATAACACATTTTTTAAATTTATCTTTTTATTTCATTACGGTCCTAAACAATTAGAGACAAACTAAAAAAAAAGATTTCTGATTTGCAAAAAGACCTGATATTTGATATTTTGTAAGAGAAAAGACCAATAGTCTCGGCCTCAAATATTTTTCTGTCTGTTTATTTTTGTTAAATGTTTCGCTAGAAACTGGCATTATCAGACTGTAAGAACAGTAAAAAAAATTTGAAATTGTATTTGAAACAAATTTAAGCGCATTGCAGTAACATAACTAGACTAACACTCCAGTTACCTTTTGTTTACTCGGGCACATTAATTTCTTTCTGTATTACAGTATTTCGGTCTGGGTCTAAGGCAAAAACCATAGGACTTAAGATGTTATATTAATAAAATAAATAATATACTCATAAAAAAAGAATTACTTCTCATGCCTTAGAAACTTACTTACTTTCAAGAGTATTGTTACGGTAACTCTTATTGAAATAAAACGGCCTAAACACCATAATTTCCTGTAATGTAATTTTAATATTTTAGTAAAGAAAGAATAATTAAAAAAACTGATGATGTGATATTTGATGACAAAACGTTAAAATCTTTAAATTGTATCAAATTTCTAAAGCGTATAAGTCCCTAAAAATGTTTTAAAAATTCCAGACCCGTATTTTAAAAAATTGACTTGAGCTTTACGAAACATCCAATTTGAAAACTAATAACGCAATCTTGTAAAACATAAAAAACGGCTATGAGAAACTGTTATTTGTTTTTTTCCCAAGTTAAAAATAAAGGCGCAAAAAATTCAAAACCAAAACTAAAAATTTGGGTTCCTTTCGGATATCTCCGAAGGTATTCGGAAAATTTATAATTTTCTTTTATTAAATGATTAAACCCCAAAATACGCAACTTTGCCGTTTTCAAGATCCCCTTGTACGCACACGAATTTGTAGTAACCTGTATATATTATGAATTAATTTCTTATATGGTATTATATAGTTTCTTAAAGTTTTGTATCTATGACGAAGGCAGCAATGGCTGTATTATAATTTATTTTATCGCCAACCGACAGTAAAGCCGTACATTATCAGAGTGATTTCCAGCAGTAAACGAACACTTTATTTTATCTGCCGCATTTTCGGCAGGTAAAGTATTAGCCTGCCATTTTTCATAGTAGGTCAAATTTTTTGAGGGGTGCTTTGGAATACGCACGTGGTCGGCCAAAATTTTCTGATGTGTCAAATTTAGGCAGCTCAGCTCGCGTAAGGACTTTGACGTAACGTACCTAGAGTTATATTGAAAGATAATAAAAAAAATTATTTATTTTATTGTTAGAAAACATTTCTAGTAACCTATTAAAGTAGACAATAAAAAAATTTATCCTATTTTACATTAATTCAATTTTCCTATTTTATTGCGTGATTATATTTTGTTTGTTTTACAGGATGTGATAATAAACAGAAGCTGACAACATTGTGAAAGGACTATTAAGTATTAAAAATGTCGAAACTAGCACAAATGCAGGTAAGCAAATTTTATACAAGACTAATCAAAAAAGGATTGTTTTTAAAAAAAGACGACTTTTGCATATATATACTAGTGCACTCGATAAAAATGTAGATTAAAGTCGCCTACACTTACGAAGCAATCTGCAGAAAACAGATGATCGGTAGCGAAATAGGGTGTATTCTCTCCATATTCTAATTTATCGGTGTAGCTGTATTATTATTAATATCTACTAACTGATACCAGACTTTAGTAAAAAGAAAATAAAACCATAATAATACCTTAAAATAATTATTCAATGAAGGAATTAGAACTAATGGACTTTAAAATATTTTACGAATGGATGATAACTGTTTTGAAGAACTCATTCGATAATAAACTACTAAGGTACACTTTCACACATCCACAATAATAAAGAGAATTCTATATATTGTACGATTTCCAGGAAGTTGGGAAGAACCTCAGTGCCAGTGAATGGATAAAACATCCAACAAACCGATTTCGAGAAGGTTTTAAAAAATTAGAATGACTGCAACCCACATGAGACAATTTACAGGGTCCCTGAAGCTTGGGTCCTGCAGATTGGTTTATTAATAGGTTACTTAAGTTAGATGTCTCTCTGAAACTTCAAAAATATACCGGATATAGTCCTTATTAGGACGTTATAACCCATAAGCAACTCCAGAAACAGCGAGGGCGGGCTTTCAAGATTGGCTAAAGGTTCACCATAATAGTCTGCAATTCGCGAACTACAAATGTAGTTCTCTGTACTAGATGTGTGGCCTACTGAGTCTTGGTTATATTTTAGTTCTATGGTGTTACGTCCGGTGGCTCTGTCTTCTATATTGGAGTTAATTTCTACAGATGGCGATGTCACGTTTTTACTACTTATTTAATCTTAAGTACGTCTTAAAAGGGCGCTTCTGCTGTTTCTGTAGTTACTTACTGGTTATGGCTTTCCATAGAGTCCTAAAAAGAACGAAACAGCCGCGCCGTCATTCCTGTACTTTCGGGAGCCCATTATTTTGGCATCCCTGTATACTTTAATGCAAAAGCAGATGTACCACTTTATCCGCATGTCGCTTACTTTTCTTTTTAATATACAGGTTGTTCTATTTAAAATAACTTTTTTTTTATTATAATCAGTAGTTTCGTTGATGTCGTCAAGACGACGATGAGTCATCACAGACAAATAGGGAATTTTCACCACATTGCGGATATTGTACCTGTATATGGCGATGGCAATAAAATGTCTTTTTTTATATACAATTTATTATAAAAACAAATTTCACGAGAATTCAAATCAAAATATATATTAACTACGCTTTGTAAAAAAACAAATATATACAATTGTAGCAGGTCATTAAGTTTTAAATATAAATATTTCTTTATAATATATAGATAAAAGTACATTAAGAATTTGTACTTTTTTTAAATAAAAACTAACAAGTTAACAAAAAAGGTAAATATACATATATAATATACTTTTGTAAACAAACAAATTACAATAATAAAAAGTACATTATAAAAATAATCAGCTGTGGCTGTGTCCATATACTCCCGAACTGAATAAAAGCAGTGACGGCGAAGAGAGTTTTTAATCAGTGATTTGAACATCGAATTGCTGAGCAGCTTTGCGTTATCGGGCAGTGCATTGTATAATGAGATATTTAAAGAGTTATTCCTAGCTTTCTTGGAGGTAAATTTATGAGGTTTGATTAGGTCAGAACCTCTCGTTGGATAATTATGAAAATTAGAATTTAGGGAAAAACTATTCCTGTTCCTATGAATCTCGAGCAATTGATAGAATATATACAGGGTGTGTCAGTAAGGTAATACAAAAAATAATTAATTTTCTAATTTTCTTTGTCACAGCTGTCTTTGCAAAATATTTCGCTAACATTTTGTTCTTTATTACTGTTTAAAGTTTAGTTTCCAGAACTAACTTTATCGAAGTAGAAAAATATGAGTTATGAATAAAGTTAGTTCAGGAAACCAAAATTTAAACAGTAATAAAGCACAAAATGTTAGCGAAATAATTTTGCAATGACAGCTAGACAAAGAAAATTATTTATTTTTGTTTCCAAAGCAATCTTGACTAAATTGTTTAATTAGAACTTTCCTTTTTTACCCTGAGTTAAGACAAATCCTAAAATATTTCAAAAACTATGATATTTAGATAAATGAAATGTTTTACAAAGAAGTAAGGTTTTCAAAAGATAAATTCTTTTGCCTAAAAAAATTAGGGGGGTCCCATTTGAAAAAATTGAAATAAAGCATTTTTAAAACTATCGAGTTATCCAACTTGTAATGAACGCTCTGTATAAGAGATTTAAAAAACATTATTATAAATCAATATATCGTACCTTAAAGTACTTACAACGTAAATTATATTTGCCTAGGGTTAATCCACAGGTTGCTATGATTTTTTAACGATACCCTTAAAACTACTAAAATTTCGGAAAAAAAATTAATGACTTAGCAACGTTGCATTTCACTTCAAAAATTTCAATAGGGTTGCAAAGTCCTTATTCCATTGAATCATATTCTAGAAAATAATACTGGGGGTCCCATTTAATTTTCTTTTTTATTATTCAGTACTACTTTTTAGGACCACCCTATAGATTAAAAAATATTTTTAGATTATGTATCCTAAAAAACCCTTTAACTTCTGTATGACACTTTTTTCCCTATCTTTGATAGTTTAGGTGCTATCTAAGACAGACACCTTACTGACACACAATGTATAGTGTAGAGACGGGAGAGACAAAATTCCAAATCTTTTAATAATGGGCTGACAGTAATCGATGTATCCAGCATTACCAATCACTAGAACAGCTTTCTTTTGCTCTCTAAAAGCTTTAATGGCTGATGACTAATTACCCTATAGTAAGACACTATAAGTTAATTGAGAAGGAAAAAGAGCAAAATAAACATTTAAAAGGGTAGATTAATTGCGCGGCATCAGTGGAGATTTTTAATATAATATCGAAACATCGTTTGTAATTTTAATGGGAAATAAGAAATTAACATGAATGGCCGTAATATCTCTATTTTTACGTTCTGTGATGCGGATGATATAATTTGAACTTATATAATTGAACCTTAAATATAAATTTTAAATATTTTTTTAAAATAAGGTATCATCCTCCAAACTAGAAGTTCTTGTAAATTCAGTAAAGTTTTTGTATTCATTTTTTAATTAGACAAGTCAGGAAACGATGCCGCGTTTCATGCTGGTATGAAAGGCTCTTAATGTAAAAAAGTTTTAATAAATAATTTATAAGATTTATTTATTTACAGACCTCACCTACGTATTAATTTATACACTAAAGAAAGCAAAGAACTGATTCATTACAAGAAAAAACATTGTTAACACAATGTCGATCAAGTTTTAAATTAAATTTCTATGGCGTAAAACACATAAAAAATTAAAAGCAATAAAAAAAACTGTAGAAAATTACTTTATAATTGACACTCAAGGAAAATAGTGGGCATGAGCTTAAGAACAAAACCCCCACACAAAAAAGATTAATCTTATTTTCCTAATAAAATAATGTTAAAAAGATTAAATTACGGCTAGAGATCTAATAGATAGTAAAGGTTGTTGATTTTTAACTCCAATTATCCAACCCACGCATGGGTTGTTATAATGAAAAATCAAATTGTTTTGACATATCCCAATTGCCAAAAATCATGTTCAATATATGAATTAATTATTAGGCGCTTTATCTGAATTCGCAAAACATGTTATTACAGACATCACTGATATATTAATTGATAACGGCCTGTTAATATTGATAAGTCAGTAACGGCGGACCGCTATTAAATGTCAGTGATTCTTTTATAAGTGAGGAAGGCTATTATAATAGCTGAATCCAGACTAGGGATGCAATCAGATCAGTTTCTACCTATTGATAGGTCGATATTATATTGATATAAAAAGGTTGCCGACTTTAAACAGCTTAGCCGGCATCTACCTCCCTATCTGGCCCAACCAGTTTAAAAGAGTGGGTTATTCTACACGAATTTCGATTTTACTCATCGAAAAGCCAGAGAAAACGTTAAAAATTTATTTTTTCGGCGCTTGTGTGATAATTTCTCTATCCAGAGAATCACCCATATATGTAAAAAATTTCGTCGGATGACACCTACCTACAGTGTGTCCGCGGATGGGGTCCCCAAGGGGGAAAAATCTTTATTATTCATTTTACGACCAAAAGTCATTCTTTATAAAAAGTTCTGCTTGTTGAGAAAATGAATTCACGATAAAAAAATATGTCAGATCAGATGTACAGGGTGTTAATAAATTAGGAAAATATGAAAATGCTTCAAGAGAGATGTACTATTATTTGTTATTTTTTACGAAAATTTTATAAAACAAAGTTTTTTATAAACTAACATAAAGTCTAAACACAAATTTTGGAATAAAAATTCGAAATTTTAAAATAAAATATTAATAAATATTGTTTTCATTTAATTATTTGCATTTTACAAAAAAATCAAGATTTTGTATACGTTCATGTTTATGTCAGAATTTTATTTACATCTGTAAGTATTCTATTTCCGTAAAGGCATTTTCAAAAATGTTAACAAAAGAAGAGCGTATTTATTTAATACAATGTTACGGTATTTTAAATGTGTCTTATCTCTGTTTATAAACAACTTTGATTTATAAAATTTTTGTAAAAAATAATAAATAATAGTACTTCTCTCTTAAAGCATTTTCATATTTTCCTAATTTATTAACACCCTGTACATCTGATCTGACATTTTTTTATCGTGAATTCATTTTCTCAACAAGCAGAACTTTTTATAAAGAATGACTTTTGGTCGTAAAATGGATAATAAAGATTTTTTCCCCCTTGGGGACCCGACTCGCGGACACACTGTAGACTGTACATATATGGGTAGTTTTCTAGATAGAGACATTTTTACACAAGCATCGAAGAAATGCATTTGAAACTTTTTTTTTTACGCTTTTCGATCAGTAAATCAGAATTTAGTGTAGAATAACCCACTTTTATTAACTTGTTGGGCCAGGTGGCCAGGTAGATGCCGGCTAAATTATTTGATTGGAAACTTTTTATAAATGATTTTTCGATGGTCTCTTCTATAACTATCGATAACTATCGATATATCAAAAAAATCCCATCCCCATGGCACAAAACCACGTTGAATGTATAAGATTACTTAAGTTCCTTTTACTTGCTATTAATTAGCATAGCAAAGCGAACTCAATTCACATAACACAGGAAGGAACGCTTAAGCCAGCCGTTGCGTTGGCTTTGCTATACTAATTAGTGCCAAAGTAAAAGGAACTCCAAGTAACATCATCGCGGTTTTGTGCCATCCCGCATTGAAAATTAAGACATACTAGTAGAGAAGCAACTGTGCAAAACGCATTAAATCCATTTTTTATAATTTTCAAGGTAAATATAAAAATGTAGTGCTTTTTAGTCAATCTATCATTAGAACAACCCAGTTTGATCAAAGCGCGATAAATCAATTAGAAATAGCCATATTAAAAACACTCAGCTAAGCAAAACGGATTAATTTCAATGCACGTTTAAGCAAAGTGCAATAAATCCAATTCGCATTTAAGCAAAGTAGAATAAATAAATCCAAAAAAAGAATAATATTCATTTCTGTTTAGAGCGTTTGCATTCTTTTATTTCAATAATCTTATATATATAATTAATAATTATTTCACTGAAGTTTTAAATTTTATTGGCCTTATAAAATAATGTAAACTTAATTACTTCAAGCAAAACGCAATAAATCCAAACAAGAAGTAAGCAAAAAGGAATAAATCCATACTAACCTAGCAAAATGGCATAAATCCACATTCTGGTTAAATAAAATGCAGTAAATCCACTAAAAAATATACCATATTGTCATGAATATCGAAAATTTAGATTAAAAAAGGAAATATTCCTTTTTAATCCTATTACATAAATCATTCTGCGCTACATGAAAATCTTAGTTTTTCTTCTAACTTACTTTGCTAGTTTTTTAGGTTTTATTCAAAACAACATATTATTGATTTAATGCGTTTTGCACAGTTGCTCCTCAGTTATTCTTCGTTTAAATTCATAAATTAGCAGGCGCATTTTGAAAAGCTGGAAAAACATGACACATGATGAAACCATATAGGTACTGGGTGTCCCATATAATGATGCACCCTAGAGGAATCTCGTAAACCATATAAGATACAGAGATGGTTAAATTAGAAAAAAATTGCACCCTAATAAATTCTGAAACATTCTAAACTGCTGAACAATTGCTTTTGAGCAAAAAAATTTCTCCTAAATTTAACAGTTAATATTTTCTGAACCAGATACGATATCGACCTACGGTTTTGAATGGTTGATAGATTTATCCCTTGGGAAACAACTGTCAATGTTGGATTTTCTTTAACTGTCAGAAAATTTTATATACAGGGTGTTAAAGAAGACGATGATTTTTGCTCCAATTTTAATGGCGTGTAACTTTTACAATAATATTTTTAAATTTTGTCACTCCACGTCAATTGAATCACTGGTTCCTAGCAAAGAAAGTAATTTGTCAAATTTTTGATATCTGCTATATTTTAAGAAATACCGATTTTTTTGGAAACCCTTGCTTTATTTCAACTTATTGGTAGCTAGATCTCACTGTGCGTTGTATCGTGCAAACTTTGCGAGTGATTATTATACCTTATGAAAAGCTTGATTATGTTCAGTAACAATAGATGTACCTAAATGTTATGATGTACAGTGGCGTACTTATAAACATCTATATGTCTATGGTTTATGAGTATCTCTCCATTTTTTACGATTGTTTTATATTGGAAAGTACTCGGTGAAGGTGAATTTTTTCTTATTTTTTAGTTTTTCATATCGCACTACAGGTATATTATACAGTGTGTTTGAAAAAAATGTATTTATTAATTTTTAACTTTCTAACACTATATTTACTCATAAATCATAGACATATAAGTGTTTATAAGTACGCCACTGTACATCATAACATTTAGGTACAACTATTGTTACTGAACATAATCAAGCTTTTCATAAGGTATAATAATCACTCGCAAAGTTTGCACGATACAACGCACAGTGAGATCTAGCTACCAATAAGTTGAAATAAAGCAAGGGTTTCCAAAAAAATCGGTATTTCTTAAAATATAGCAGATATCAAAAATTTGACAAATTACTTTCTTTGCTAGGAACCAGTGATTCAATTGACGTAAAGTGATAAAATTTAAATATATTATTGTGAAAGTTACACGCCATTAAATTTGGAGCAAAATTCATCGTCTTCTTTAACACCCTGTATATAAAATTGTCTGACAGTTAAAGAAAATCCAACATTGACAATTGTTTCTTAAGGGATGAATCTATCAACCATTCAAAACCGTGGGTCGATATCATATCTGGTTTTAGGCGAAATTTTTCTTGCTCGAAAGCAATTATCCAGCAGTTTATTTTCAAATTTAAAAAACCTCTGATTGCTTCCGAAGTTTTTTGGGCATATTCACGATTTCGTTTTTATTTTTTTCTGACTCTATTTAAAGAGATATGTTAAAAGAAAGTTTACATCCTCATTACCACTTCTTCTCCTCTACAAGTTAGAATAAATAGAATTTTAATCTGACGTTTCGTTTTTTTCAAAACCATCGTTAACTGTTTTAAATAGTCGAAAGACCTCGTATTAATAATACGTTTTGGACTTAAAAATCCATCATCAATAAGAATCAGTGCTATTATATTTATCAACTTTCTTTTGATTTCGAAGGCAACAAGAAATAATTAAACTCTGGACGTCGACTACAAATTATATCAATTTTTTCATCTTCTCATGAATAATGTTCGAAAATTTTTATTTAAAAAAAAACCACACAACTTCTTAGGAACATTAAAGTTTTATTTTACAGAACTTAAATAAAAGTCAATTTTTACTAAACGATTTCATTAGCCCAATCTGCCATTTGGCAAGTATTTATAATTTATTTAAACAATACCAATATATTGCCAGTGTTATGCAGGCAGCCTTTCGTTAACTTGATATTTCGTGTATATCGTCGCGGAGAGTAGGAGCATGTGCAATATAGTGTAAACAAAAATATTGATCATTTTATTTTCTGTAGATGCTGTACTTTTTGTGCACCTTCATTGTTTTTATTTATACTATCATTTTTTATATTACTTACAAATGGAAAAATAGCTTATACACTATTGGCAAACTCGAATCTGGGGCGCGAAATCTCTAATGCAACCAAGAGAGAAGGCACATATGGGCAAAACCTTCAGTTAAAAAGAGACACATAACCACTCCTACAGTCCAACTGAATGGGGGGATATGTGTGTGGTGTGGCCGAGTCGGCGTATCGATCGCTCCCGTGGCTAAAAAAAACACCCAACTGCTCCTACATTCCTACTGAAGGGGGGGGATGTATGTAGTGTGGCCGAGTCGACGTATTGATTTCTCCCGTGGCTGCTTCGACCGGGTGTTCTTAAGAATGGAAGGTGGGAAGTAGCGGATAGCTTGTTCTTTGTTTAACGTGTTAAACGGTACTAATAATAATCTCTGTCTGATGCGTTTATATCAGCACCCTAGATTCGAGTTTTCCCATAGTGTATATGTATGTACATTCAGTGAAAAAGAATTATTCCTAATTATATAGCTTAAGAAATACAGTAAAAATTATGAAATTTTACCATAATATTTTACAGTGCATATTTAATAAATTGCCCCCACCCGATATTACTAAATTTGTGTTAACAATATCTTTATTCACAATAAGGATTCTGAACCGATTCGGGACTATTCGCATGCGCAGTTCAGTTTTATTAATGACGTAAGCGATTCACAAAATTTTTTAATTGCACATGCGAATTATCTAAACTGCGTATGAGGAATAGTTCCGAATCGGTTCAGAATCCTTACCGCGGACAAAGCAAATGTTCTCTATATGGTAAAATGTATGTAGATATTGTATAAAATAACAATGCACTAGACATGGAAGGCGTCTTACTTAATTCATTCGCAATAATAATACTTAAACATCGAATTGTGTATTTATGCATCTTTAAGAACTAAATCGCAATATAATTTATTTTCTGCTGCCTACAATGCATGAAATTACTTAACAGGTAGGCACCAACTTGCAAAAGAAAAAAAAATTATAAATAATGAGTATGACTCACTGTTGTTGTTATTGGAGAAAACCTTTTATCTGTAGTAGTTGATTGATGTTTTCATTGTTTTCAAAGATGATTTTATTTGCAAATCACGAGGAGTGGGTATCGTAACAAAAAAGTGTTGATTATAAATTTGGTGGGATAACTTTTTATCTAAAACTTTTTAAAAATATTAACGAGTGGGACTAAAGCAAAAATACATATTTAGTCTGACTACAATTAAGTAAACAATACCGGACTTTGTTTCAATTTACTTGGATTTCTTTCCCTTTAGCCTTGCGTGGGTGCTAGTAGAAAAATACAACAAAAGAAATACCTACTTATCTTGTACCCAATAAACATTTTTTGCAACTTATAGTAACATCAAGTTATTTAATGATTATATAAAGATAATAAAAGTAGATATAAGAACGTTATAAGGGGTTTAGAAGATTACAATAAGTTACAAGTATATAATAAAGTAATATATTGTTTCAATTACCATTTTATAAAACTTGTAGCAATAGTTACCGATCTGTTTATAATGATAAGGTTTGCCGCAACATTATTTATACAACTAGAATAGTCGTAGTTATGTAAAAGTGATGGTAATCACCCTTATAAAAACTTGAGGATGGTGGTGTTGGCTATGATGTATTATAAGACTGTAGGTAATATTTATCAGTAATCACCGCTTCTTCTATATAACTTCTCAAATACTAGTTACAAAAATTAATCGTATAAACTTTTATATAAACTTCTTCAAAATTCAGTATTAAAAATTCTTATGAACTGGTCGATAAGATTAAAAATATAGACATTCCTAACAACGCTAAAATTATTTCTTTTGATGTACAAAACCTTTTTCCTAGTATACCACCGAATGATTTAATTAACTTAATAGAAGATTTACTTATGAAAAATAAAACTAATCCAATTATAACACAAGATATCCTAGAAACACTTTCAGTTTGTTTAGATCAAAATTATTTTGAATTTAATAATAAAATTTATTTATCAACAGAAGGATTAATTATGGGAAACCCTCTTAGTCCGCTGTTAGCTGAAATATTTATGGACAACCTCGAAAATAGAATATTTAAAAATACTTTGAGTAGTAAATTTCTTTATTGGTATAGGTATGTCGATGACATTCTAGCTTGTTTTATAGGGACGGAACGCCAACTTCAAAGTTTTTTTAATTTTATCAATACTTTACATCCTAACATAAATTTTACTCTAGAAGTAGAACAAAACAATTCGATAAATTTCTTAGATCTTACAATAACCAAAGTAAACAATAAACACAGTTTCTCGATATATCACAAACCTTCACATACAGACATTCTAATACATAACAGTTCGAATCATCCATATTCCCATAAAATGGCAGCTTTTAACTCATTTGTCCATAGATTGTTAAGTGTTCCGTTATCAGAACAAAACTATATTCAAGAGTTAAATATAATAAAGCAACTAGCAGTAAATAATGGCTATCAACCTAATGTAATAGATCAAATTATAAACAAAAAACAACTAAATAAAGCAATTAGTTTAGCACATCCAACTTTTAAACACAATGAAAACTTAATTTACAAAACACTCACATATACTGGAAAACTTTCACAATTAGCTAAAAACTACTTAACGAAAAGAAATTTTAAAATCTCATATAAAACCAATAATAAGTTAGGCAAACTAATTAAAAATAACAAAAGCAGAACCAAAAAAGAACAAAAATGTGGAGTGTATAAACTAAAATGTGGTAGTTGCCCAAAAGTTTACATCGGACAAACAGGTAGAAGTTTTGAAACAAGAATTAAAGAACACAAAGCAAGCTATAATAAAAAACTCACCAATTCTCATTATTCCTTACATCTTAATAACGAACAACATAATTTTGATGACAAATTTGAAATTCTACATGTAGAAAACAAATCAATAAAACTTAATTTTTTAGAAAGTATGGAAATTAACAAATACAAAAATTTAAATATTTTATTAAACGATCAGCTCGATTTGAATAATTCCCCATTATTAAATCTATAACCATTCGGTATTCCCTGACATTATTATAACAATAGTTTTTAAAAATATTTTTCAGAATAGTTAAGAAAAGGTGTGTTTTCATAATTAGGGTTCGGTACTTTATTACTATAATGTCTTTATTATTAAGTTGTAAAATAGGTACATTATTTTGGAGTAGGTTACCATTATATTTTAAGAGAATATTATTTGCATTAGATTTCTACTATCTGACGAAGACACTGTGTGTCGAAACAATTGTCATAGTACAATAAAAAATAAGTGAAGATTTATACATTTTTGTATTCTTTTTAACCTAGTTTCTATAAACTTCTTGTTAATAAAATGGTCGTCTCTCATAATAGTATAAACACATAACTTATTAAATTTTTGCTTGTCTAGTATTTCATAGTGAATGCGAAATTGCAAAAGATTGTACTATAATTTTAAATTCTGTTGCATCCAACTCCTAAACGACTCTTAGTAGATATGACGATGGTTGCATATTTAAAAGTTATACACTGTTACTATTGGTTATATAAGATGATTTAAAAGTTATACGCTGTTACTATTGGTCATATAAGATGACCATGGGTGATATTAGACGTTACTACATTAATTTCGCCATGATTGTTTACCTAAATGTATTATATTGGGAACAGTTATTGCACAAATACAAAATTTAACACTTGTCAATGCAAAATACGTGATGCAAATAGTGTCTTATACTAATAATATTTTTTATAAATCGTCCTAAAATAAAAATCTTTATATTTTATGGTGTTCCTTGAACAACAGAAAAGTTTTGGACTTGCATTGTCTTTATTTGTTTTAAATCACGTTTTAACTGGTAGGTTTCTCCAGTCTCAATGTTGAGAACTATGATTTCAGTCAAGAAAAATCAAGATTTAAGCAGATTTTCTCAACTAATCGCATTTTTGAAAAGAAGTTTAGAGCGACACACAAGGCCAAAAAGTCTAAAGTTTTCACAAAGAAAGACTTATGTAAGTTTCTTAGTACCGCAGATGATGAAACATATTTACTTATGACGGTTGTTATGATAATCGGCATTTTTGGGGCTTGTCGGCGCGATGAACTAGCTAAGTTAATGTTGGATCATATTGAACACAATGATTTGTATATAAAAATTGTGATTCCATTCTCCAAAACCAAAATTATGCGAGAATTTGTTATAACAAAAGGAAATGTGACAGGTGTCAACTGTTTAAGTATTTTTCGAAAGTATGCTAAACTTCGTCCTCCTATTGCAACTCACAGGCGGTTTTTTGTATTCTATGGAAAAGGAAAATGCACCTCCCAGCCTGTCGGAATTAATAGTTTTGGAAGTATACCAAAAAAGATTTCAACAAAACTTGGATTGAATAATCCCGAAGGATACAGTGGACATTATTTTAGGAGGTCCTCAGCCACCATTCTAGTTGATGGTGGTGCAGATATGCAGATGTTAAAGCTTCATGGGGGCTGGAAATCCTCTTCTACGGTAGAAGGCTAAATTGAGAATTCTTTAGAAAATAAGAAACAAATAGCAAAGAAGATCATGGGGTCAGACACGGATTTAATGATTGGAAATTCGAACGTAAAGGGCTCCATCACATCCACTTCTGGTATACAAATTTCTAACTGTAAAAAGTGTATTATTAATGTTTATAATAAACCTTAAGTGTTATATTTTAATTAATAATTGGTAATTAATTTTATAATTGTTAATAATAAATCATTCTTCTAAAAAGTGTGATTCTATTTAACAGCAAAATTTTAATAAAACCGGTTTTTTCAATTACAGCACTAGTGCTCTAAAGGCATCTATTACAGCACTAGTGCTGTAATAGATGCCCTTACAAAACGATTTACAGGACTGTAAAATTCATATTACTAAATGAAAGTAGATAAATGAAAAATCATTCTTTGACAATCAACTCGACGCAATCAACGCCAAGCATATTGTTTCCCAAAATTGGATTAACCAAGAAAGGAGAAGTAAAATAATTTTCTCCATAACCACCACCAAGATAGATCGGCAATGACACGCGAAAGTTGACTTTGAAAACGGTTGATTCACCTAGGTTGGCTAAGCCCCCGGTTATAATAACCGGCACCGAACCGGCACGGTACCCACGGATTCCGCTTGCTGACTCACCTGAACATGAATCTTTCTTACTTGGTCGTATTGCATAATAATATTACTGATGTATAAGACAAGATTATTTAACAGCGGCGTGCGTACTGCGATCCAGATGGAGGACATGAGTGGGATACAGAATTTGCTGATTTCACATCATTTTGTAGACAATGTAAATAGGGCATCGATAGTTTTATAAAAAATAGGGCAATCAATAGTAAATTGTCATCCTGTTATAAACGTTTTTGAAGGAGGAACGGTAATTCTTTGATCGGACTAGAAGGTTTTGGTGACGCAAGAACAGCGTTTTTTTAATTTCATTTAAGAAGTCACTTTTTACAGAAAGAAGGGTTTCTTTTTTAAACATTAACTTTACATCGGAGTAAAAACTATCGATAGTACTATCAATATATCGATATTTTTTCACTTTTATTATTGATGTATCGAACTCATCCACTATCGATAGCTTTACACCTCTAACTGAGTGGTTACAGTAATCAAACTAGGATGAGCACAATTGGGCAAACCTGGCCGAAGTGCATCAGGCACATGGACGAACCCTCGGAAAAAAAGTGGGAGGAGAGGTAGGGCTACTGGCCCTGCCTGTGCTGACCAAAAAATATATATTCTGTTACTAAAAACTCCTAGAACTGTCAATATTTTCTACAAGAGCTTCAATTTTATTTGCATTTTACCAGGGTTTATAAGAATTAGGCCATACTATGGTCTGCGACGTATTTTTTCAAAATGATTTATTTCGGTGTCTTGAAAACCACAATTTCTATTGTGTTCAATTTATCATACTATTACTTATGGTTTAATTAGGTGTATAGTTTCATCAACTATAATTTAAATTATCAATGGCTTTACCGTATTTTCATTTTCACAGCTTTATTTTCTTTTTAAAAATAAATTTTACATAAGTCACAGGAAAAAATAATTTAAATAAAATAGAAATTTTCGTATAGTTTCTTTGCTTTTGAAAAAATTTGGTCTTGCTTCTTTCCCTCCCCCTCTTGACCAAATATGTTTTTCAGGCGCTGGATTTAAAATGTTTAATCTAGGATTTTTCTGACGGGGGGGGGACTAAACAAAAAAGTTACTTTTAAATAAATAGAGCGTATCTCGGTCTCGGCTCTAATAAACATCTTCTTACTCTCAAATACGGACCCTTAACACGCCCTACAATTTTCAAGGCTCACAGTAAAAAAGGGGGGCAACACCCCCCCCCCCCCCCCCCCCTGGATCCACGCCTGAGATAGGTCAGCAAATGTACAGTCTATTGCTTCCTTTATTACCTCTGATAGTGTAATATTTAATATTATTTTCTGTGACATGGCGAGGCGCTAAGTTGATACTTTTTTTAATAGTATATTACGTATTAAGTGTGGTAAAAAGCATATTACGCACGAATGGAAAAATTGCGAACCAGTGGCGAAGAGGCGAGTGGTGTAATTACATTAGTGCCTAATTGCTTTACAACACGCAATACGTACTATACTTTTTCTACGACTCTTACTAATAAGTTAAAGATCTGTTTCTAATTTATAAAGTATCGATTTGAACTTCAACTCTCAAATAATGAGAATATCACTGTCAAAATATTCAAAGCACAAGATAGATAATTGTCACGACTTAAGTGGTTCAAGGCTAGCTTGATTGTTATACTAGGCATCATAACGCACAGTTGTGCGTAAGACTGGATTTACTTACAGAGTGAACTGTACGTAAAACAATGTTTACTCTTGAAATAGAAAAATTAAGTACATCTTCAAAAACAACTTGCCTATCCCACATTATATCTGATACAAGCATTCTATTTTTTTTATTTTTTTTTTGACGGCCAGATTACAGCCGAAAATTGCTTGTTTTATTGACTATAAAATCCTAAATTACGTACAGTAAAATTTAATTGGATAATTTGATTTCGCATAAATCTGATGAGATTTGTTATGACGTGGGCCGAAATTAAACAAGTTCCTTAGCAGTTGCTGTAACGGTTTATTTATATAATTAAGCACTTTTAACGTCTAATGCCCCGAATGCCCGGTTGTTGATAATCACCTTGAGCACTACATGCTTTTGTCTAGACACTCTAGACCGATGTTATTTCGTGCTAGTAGGAAATTAGTTTGTATCAATATAAGTACAAGCAAATTCTTTTATGAAAACAACTTGCAGAGAATTATTTTCAAATGTTGTTTTGCTTCTGGCCCGCCGCTATGGGGTATTTATAAAAACAGCAGCAAGTGAAAAATGATAACCTTTAACATCCAAAGCTCATAGAAAATGTACAACCTTATCAAAGAAACAAATCGTTATAAATATTTAATCAACGAGTTGACATTAAAACAATACCTGCAGGGTGGCCCATTTGTCTGTGTAATATATCGTCTCTACTATTAAAGATATCAAAATAAAAGTTTCTATAAAAGTTGTGAGGTATAAAAATGTATAATATTTTTATTACATATAATTATTTTTAAACATACAGGATGGTCCAGAAAAGTAGGACAATAAAAAGATACATACCCGAACAAACCCGAACACCCCATATATTTTAGCCTTTTTTGTTTCCATACAAAATTATCTATATGATGCAATATTTAGTTTTTTAATTTGTTGCAACGTTGCCAAACAAAATTCAAAATTCTTAAAATTTTGGAAAAAAACATGATAGTAAATAATTAGCTGTATTTCTCAATAAGTGTATCGAAATCGAAAATTTCTTGTAAACTCTTAAGTTTAGGGATAGAAAAATTGTCTTAAATCTGTAAGTACCGAAAATTTTGTACAGGGTGTTTTGTCTTAACATCCAAATATACAAAATTTTAAAATACAATAACTCTGTTCTTTCAAATGAAACACCCTATGTTCATTAGGCTCGTCATTATATTCAATTACATTTGTTTTGACTTTGCTGGTCATGGCTTACTAGAAAAATAAAAACTATAGTTTTTTCACCAAAATTTAAATAAAAATCGAAATATTGCCAAAACTAGTAAATTTAGGTATAGGTATGACTTAACAATAATAAAAGATACTTACAATATCTATCAGAGTTATTGTATTTTAAAATAGGTATTGTATATTTGGATGTCAACAGAAAACACCCTGTACAAAAATTTAGGTACTAAAAGATTTGAGACAGTTTTTTATCCCTAAACTTAAGAGCTTACAAGAAATTTTCAATTTTCGATACTCTTATTGAGAAATACAGGTAATTTTTTACTATCATGTTTTTTCCAAAATTTTAAGAAAAAAATTAAAAAACTAAATATGGCATCATATGGCTAATTTTATAAGGAAACAAAAAATGACAAAATATATAGGGTGTTCCATTTAAAAAAATGTATCTTTTTATTGTCCTACTTTTTTGGACCATCCTGTATGTTTAAAAATAATTTTAGAACATATATTTTTTTATACCTCACAACTTTTATAAAACCTTTTTTTATATCTTTAATACTAGAGACGGTATACTACTTTGTCAGACAAATGGGCCACCCTATTGACACACAACCAAAAGTCTACCCGTTTATACAAGCCACGGTTCCGAGGAAAAAAACACAGTTTTATTTCGCTTCCATTTCCAGTGCTTTCTTCAAAATAATTGTTGTAAATGTACTGAACCGATTTTTACACGCAAATAATTGAAAATAGCGATACATTCCAATACAAAACGATCAACATGTGATTGTCGCCAGTTGGTTGGCTTACAACGTCGCCGCATTACAGTTGATATAAAGTCCCAGAGAATGTTTAGGATTTATAGTTATTGACTTCTAACGAAATCAACAGCGGATATAGCGTTTCATCAACAGAGAGGTATCCAATGCTCTCGAAAAAATTATAGTTTCTCGGAGAAATGAGGGGGGAGGGGTTAGTAGTAGAAAAAGTATTAACAAAGAAATGATTGCTATTTATGAACTCAACGTTTTTTCGCAACAAACTATAGTTGCACAATAATTTTTTTTTAAATTGACCTGACAGTATTTTTTACCCTTTCGATTAAACGCTCAGGGAAGCCCTTTTAATTGGGATGGATGCCACCAGCCACTATTTTATTTTAATCAATAATTTTGAAAAAGTGTTATTTAATCCCATAGAAATAGTGCAAATTTTGCTTGCTTTTATGTTTAATTAACAATATAAATTACGAATAAAAATATATTTTTGAAAAAACTAAAAAATAATTATATAAAGAAAATATAATAACTTAAAGAAAATTTTTCTGCAATGCAAAATTTTTTGACAAGAGAAAACTCCAAGTATCCTGCCACGCCAGGCTAGTGCCATTTAATAGAGAAAATGATTTTTATTATAATTAAATCAAGAAAAAATATTTCATATCATTTTTAGTTTTTTTATTCTTATTTTTGGTCGTGCAGCGTCGTTTAAACTATTTTAAATTTGATTTAACACTAACAAATCACCTTTATTTGTACGTGTCAATCTTGTTTTAAATATCAAATAAAACCATTTCACCAAAAATGTTATTAAATCCAAGCTTTTTGAATGTCAATTCTTTGTGTGTATCGTCTATCAACTTAAATATACTCTACCACTACTAGAATCTAGGCCATTTAAAGTAGACCACGTATACTATTGAACTACATTTGTGATAATAATAGGGTCCCCTATTTAAGGCTAAAGTCGATGAAAACAACAATAGTTATTTTCCCATTGTCTGGGAAGATAGCCATTTTCTTCCTTGTTAAATAATTTATTTTTAATTGAACCAAATCGATAAAACCTTGAAAGTTAATAAAACGTTTTTGTTTTAAAGGAGAAATTTGTAAAACAACAGTTAAATTAATTTTTTATTCGTATTTTTCAATATTTTCCAAGGTGTGTAAGTTGGACTGTTGGAATATAGTATTATTTACTACCAACCAACTATATTAGTTATCACAGGGATAAAATTTAATCAGCTTAAACAACAATATAAGACAACATTCGGGCAAGTCCCCCCCCCCCCCCCCTCCTCCATTACTCAAGAGACGAGAAAAAATTACCTAATTCATAAAAAAATATTCGCAGAATAAGAAAGAAAATAGGATATACAGGGTGTCCCGAAATTAGGTGACAATATTTTAAGGGGATAAAGTACATCCAAAAATAGGACTAAAATCCTCTATTAATATACCTTGAAAAACGCTTAGTTATGGGGCAAGAGCCCCCCGAATGGAAGCTATGATAAGCGGTTATTTCAAAATATCTCAGAAACTGATTGAAGTATCAAAACAAAATTCGATACATGTTTTACCCATAACAAGACGCCATAAACGGTTCATTTAGCTTAGGTGTATTTCTTCCAGTGGCGTCCCATTGGGTAGGTAGTGAGGAGAATATTGCCCTAACTTTTTTATTTGTAGGATTTTTTAACGCCGGGTGCAATTTTTAAAAGCACTGAAGTCTTCTATCGAAAAAATGTACTCTTGCTTCATTTCAGTAGGATTCACCATTTTTCAGTAAAATCGATCTTAAAATTTTCGGTTTTTTACAAGCCGTTGAAAAGGCTAAGGTGTTTTTTGCATATCTCAGCAAACACTTGACATTAAAACATGAAATTTATTAAAAGTTCTACTAGCGACAAGGCATATTTTTTAAAGGATGTAACATTAAAATATTTTTCCAGTGGCGTCGCACGGGGTGGAGCCTACAGTAAATATTACCATTTTTTTTTAATTTGAGGGGCTTTCCTTTCATAATATTTTCAAATTCTCTGTGCCTCACAAAACATAACACGCAGGTCTAGATTTTGCTTCCAACAAAATGGAAATCATTTCGAACATTTGCTTAAGAATTAGGTTCCCGTGTGGTTTTACAATTAAATTTGATTTGCAATTTGTTATTCGTTTTTGTTTTATTTTAAGTCTCTTACAAAAATGAATATTTAAAAAACAAGGTCTAAGAATCTGTTGAAAACCTCTGTCAAATTACAATAATGGAAGGTTTTAATAACAAAAAATTTAAGAATTTAAAAAAATTACATTAAAAGTATGAAATTAAAAATAAAATTGTAATATTTACTTTAAGCTCCACCCCACTGGAAAAATATTTTAATGTCATATCCTTAAATAAATATGCCTTGTCGCTAGTAGAATTTCTAATAAATTTCATGTTTTAATATTAAGTGTTTGCTGAGATATGCAAAAAAACACCTTAGCCTTTTGAATGACTTGCAAAAAACCGAAAATATTAAAATCGATTTTACTGAAAAATGGTGAATCCTACCGAAATGAAGCAGGAGTAAATTTGTTTAATAGAAGACTTCAGTGCTTTTAATAATTGCACCTGGCGTTAAAAAATTTTATAAATACCACTACCTATCCAGTGGGACGCCTTTGGAAGAAATACATCTAAGCTTAACAAACCGTTTATTGCGTCTTGTCATGAGTAAAATATGTATCAAAACAAATTTTCACTTTCTGAGATGATTTGAAAAAACCGCTTATCATAGCTTCCATTTGGGGGGCTCTAGCCCCATAACGAAGCGTTTTTCAAGGTATATTAATAGAGGGCTTTAGTTATATTTTTGGATGTACTTTAACCCTTTAAAATATTGTCACCTAATTTCGGGACACCCTGTATAATCCAGTGTCGCAGCCAGAAAATAAACGTAAATCAAACTTTGAAAATTAACTTATTACCTCTACCCCCTCTAACTAATCCATGATTGGATTAAATTTGGTTTTGTAAATATTTTTCTTTCTCACTTATTTCTTGGTATTTCTAGCCAGCTCTTTAATTTAAAAAAAAATATTTTACATTTGCGAAAAATGTTAATGCATGTTATTTCAATACAAAATTTTCACATAAAACGTTTGTGTGACTAAGCAGAGTTTTTCGGGCTAGGTTTTTCGTATTTATTTTTAAATAAAAATAAAGTAAAAAATATCTTTTACGCTCACGACGCCAAAATTGATGATTTTTTCAGAAATTAAGTATTTAGATTACGAATCTGAGAGCCTTTTTTATTGCAAATGCTTAGGTTTTAAAATATTTCTTCTTAAAGTGCCGTTTTGCATAAAAGTTAAGTTTTGGATTAATGATAAAGCATTCTCGTTTCTTCCCGCACTATTTTTTTATTGTAGATTTTCACACTGCTTCAATAAAACAGTAGAAAAAAAGCTTTTCTATTTTTTCAATTAAATTGTTTACTTTATTTTGTGTCTTTGAAAATAAATAAAGAAGACCAATGTGTGTCATTTGTTGTTCTAAAAATATTTTATTTCATTTCGTTATATTTTTGTTGATTTAAAATAGCCCCAAAAAGGGGGAAACGGGACGGAAAAGTATAAAATAAAAAAACACTATAAAATATTTTCTTTTTTCTTGTTTTTCTTTAAAATTTCATCACAAAATAATAACTAAGACGATATGCGCCCGAAACCTTAAGAGCTTGGCTTGTCCTAAACCTTAGAAGCTGGCTTGTCTAATTGAAAATTTAATACAATAATTCCACCAAGGGTTTACAAGAGCTTCCAGTTTGGCGGATAATACCTTATTAAAAAAAAATTGGATATTTATTTTAAAGTTTTAATTATACAGGGTGTTACAAATTCGATGTTCACCATTGGGATCTCATAAACGGTAAGAGATACGAGGAAGTTTAAATTAGGGCAAAGTTGCGCAATTTATAGCCGACCAATATGCCAAGAAGAAATTAGGAAAATTCCGAGTACTTCCGAAGATATACGTAAAAAACCGAAAATCGCCGTTTTGGTTTTTAATTTTTCCTGGCTTTAATTAAAGAGATAATGGAAAATAAATTTCACACTTTTATTGCCACTTTTCATCTTCTATAAAGCAGTGTTCTTAGATTTCATGTCCGACGTTTTGTTTTTCGGATGCCATCGTCAGGTTGGTTTTTTTAAATACAGACTGTATTTTTTATTGCATTTATCTAAACTTTATATGCGATTTAATCTTAATACAAAATTACTTTGATTGAATATCAACGTTTCTACCCTATAAAAGCATTTTCAGAAATATTTTATTTAAAAAACTTTTGGACTAGGTATTAAAGATAATTTTTTTTAACAGTATTTTCGGAAACACAAGAAAATCTATAACTAAAACAATAACAAATATTACAAAACGATAATTACAGTACGTTTAGGTACTAAAATATTCAAAATTATCTATTATTTACATTTTTTATAAATTAAAATTATTTAAACCCAGAAGAGGTAGAAACTAATGACAAATGTTTATATCAGATGCTCAAAAAGATTTCTATTTTGATTTATACATTTTTCAATTTTGACGCGAACTTTTTGAGTAGCTCTGTGTACCGACCTTCTTCGAATTGATACAAACGCATTTATGCAACGAACTCTAAGCTCTTCTATTACGGTAATGGGCTGCTTATACACTTTGTTTTTTATGGCTCCCTGAAAAAAGAAATCTAGTGGTATAAGGTCTGGGGTCCTTGCGGGCCACTCAATAAAACCACGATTTCCAATCGATCTGCCTGGAAATTCAGCATGTAAGAAGGTTGTAACATCTCTCGTGCCATGAGCGGGTGCTCCATCTTGCTGAAACCAAATTTGTTGCAGCCGTGCAAGCGGGATTTCAGATAAAAATTCTTGGAACGTATTATTTAAAAATACTAGATAATTCTCCCCTGTTGGTCGTTGTAGTAAAAAAACACGACCAAAAATTCTATCGCCTAATATCCCTGCCCAAACATTCAGAGAAGAGCGTACTTGCTGCGTACCTTTCTATTTTCTCTGGGATTTTCTCTTGCCCAAATATGTTCATTGTTTCTATTAAAAACACCACAATTTGTAAATGTAGCCTCATCACTCCAAAGAATATTGCTTAAAAAATTGCGATTTTGGTTATCTTGATCTAGTAGCCAATACAAAAAGTTAGCCTTCTCTCAGCGTCTCCTTCTCGCAATGCATGTGATATATGAATTTTGTAGGGTCTTAAACCGGCACTTTCCATGTCTTAACATGGTTTAAGGATGGCAAATTTGATTCCGCTTCAATTTGCCTACTGGATATAGTTGCATCATTGTCCACCTACAATAACGTGAAACATCATAAGATTTCAGGATATTGTATGTATACAATGTTAACTTATTTTGTAAAAAAACAATTTTTGGGAAGTTTCATGTTACATACCTGGCCTAAAACGTTCTGAATTTCGTCTTCTGTAATACGGTTACCATATTTTTGTCGAGGCTTTCCAAGCTGGCCATAATCGCTTAAATTTCTATCAAGTCTTTGAAAAATGTTTTGTGCTGGCTGCTCCCTTTCCGGATACTCCTCAAAATATCTTTGTAAAGCTGTCATAGAATTTCCATTGCTACTGTAATAAATTCTTAACATATCCCTTTTTTCTTCAGAAGAAAATTTTATTTTTAGATAAGACCGAATTTATCACCGCGTAATTAATTTAGATTACTTATATCAAACTTTTTATTGTTTCTACATTCCATGGCAAACTATGATACTTTAAACAATGAATCCTCCCATTGTAACAAAATCGAAAGCTTTTTCAAAATTATCTGCAATAGCCTTCTCGATAAGGGTTTTTAGAAAGAGAAAAATCGTTCTGTCTCTATTATACATAATCAGATACGGCTTTGATCTGCAATAATCCAAAAGTTTTTTAAATAAAATATTCCTGAAAATGTTTTTATAGGGTAGAAACGTTGATATTCAATCAAAGTAATTTTGTATTAAAATTACATCGCATATAAAGATTAGATAAATGCAATAAAAAATACAGGTCCGTATTTAAAAAAAAAACCTGACGATGGCATTCGAAAAACAAAACGTCGGACATGAAATCTAAGAACACTGCTTTATAGAAAATGAAAAGTGGCAATGCAAATGTGAAATTTATTTTCCATTATCTCTTTAAATAAAGCCAGGAAAAATTAAAAACCAAAACGTCGATTTTCGGTTTTTTACGTATATCTTCGGAAGTACTCGGAATTTTCCTAATTTCGGCTATGAATTGCGCAACTTTGCCCTAATTTAAACTTTCTCGTATCTCTTACCGTTTATGAGATCCCAATGGTGAACATCGAATTTGTAACACCCTGTATAGGTTCAAATTATATCATCCGTCATGCAGAAGATAAAAATACAAATAGTGCGTCTATTCATCTTAATGATGACATTTTGCCCACCAACAAAATCTCTCTAAACGCTATTTCAAACGTGATTTTCTCGGAATCCAAACAGACAATTTTGTAAAAACCTGTTTCATATTCAGCCGCAAATATAATTATTTCCACCGAATCGAGAATTAGGTTTCAGGTATCAGCCAATGTGGAGATTTTACGGCCTGAAAAATCGATTAGCGGGATTTTCTTGGTTGGCAAAATGTCACCAATTTTTTATTTTCCATTAAAAGTACAAACGATGCCCAGATATTATCTTTAAAATCTCCACTGAAACGCGCAACTCGTAAGACTCGTAAAATTTGGTTTTATATTATTTTGCATATAAAAAAAGACATTTTATTGCCATCGCCAAACACAAATACAATATGCGCGATGCGGTGGAAATACACCATTTCTTAATGATGACTCATTGACTACTGTTGGCTCTTAATCCATATACGAAATATTAGGAATTTTAGAAGGAATATTTTAAAAACTAAGCGTTTCCGACAAAAGCTTTGTAATCTAGGCCAAAAATATATTATTACTTAAATCACCATTTTCGGCGGGGTGAGCGTGTAACAAATATCTAATTAAAAAAAGGCAAACTAATATCTTGATTTTGTGCTATGTTGGTTTTACATTTTTTAAATAAATATTTAAAGATTTAGATTAAGAGATCAAGCATGGTACTCTCCTCCTAGCTCCTAGGCTTGGGGGAGCAAAAATATATAATATACAATTATTTCATTATTACATTTACCTCATCCCCTAATTTTTTTTAACACGCAACAGAAAATAAATACCCTAGTTTCCAGTTAAATTCTCAACCTTGACCTTTGCAGATAAACAACTAAATATAGTAAAAAAATACCCTGAAATAATGATGTCACAAAATAGACAATGTCCACAGTTGGTCAGCGCATGTCTAAAAACTAACTCTGGGCAAGATTTTATGAGTGTTTTGAGAGTTATTTATTTACCCACGTGCCATTTTAATGTTATTCGTGCCAAGATTTATACAAAAAAAAACATTTCCGGGTTAATTTAATAAATCTTTTAAGTACGGGTGAAATTTGCGTGATAAGTGGATACTTTCTAAACCTTAACGTATTTAAATATAATCAAGCCGAATTTAATTCTTCCTTCTGTAATGAATGAGATCTGAAAAAAAAATGACTATAACAGACATACGTGTACCAAAAATAATATAAAATAAAAATACCTAATACTTTTGTGTTCTATAAAATACTGGTGCGGTTTTAAATTTTATATTTTTTGTTGAAACTAAAAATGAAATTAATATGACACAATATTTATCTTCAAGTCTCAATAATATCGTGTCTATTGATCTTGAGACTTCGTGGGTTGGTAAGAGATGGTACGATACGTCTACTATAAACTATTACAATGTAAGAATTTAAAAAAAAACTGTATCAAAAAATTTAGGTATTATTATATGTCTTACAATTCAAAGGACTAAAAAATAAAAAAACATTTTTTATGTAGGTTACAATATTTTTTTAAATGTACGCCCCACAAGTCTAGGTTATATAAATGGCGATTAATGAAAATTTAAAAATATTTATCTTATGTTGCTTCCAGTGGCGTAGCCAGGGGGACCGGGCCCGGGAAGATATAAAATATAATTGGTCAACATAAAAAATCTTTGACGGCAACGCTATCAATAACGCGCCAAATAAAATAACAAATCATCCTTTCAGTAACTACAGCTACAGCAGAACGAAGTTTTTCCACTTTAAAAAGATTAAAAACATATCTGTGAAACCATTCAGGCGAAGAGCGTACAACAAGTTTAGCTTTAATAATCAAAAAATCCACATTGATATATGAAATAATCAATATATTTTGTCAAAACAGGCGACGAATTACGGTTTAGTTTTAGGCAAAAAAATATGTTGTGCTTTTAGTTTATGGTTAATTTTTGTTTTTTCAATAAATAAAAAATATAGGTACCTTATTTTTAATATTGTTTTGCTCAATTATACTTATTTCATGAAGAAGTTTTTGTTAAACAAGTATATTATCTGTTTTATATTACCTATTAGTGTATTTGTATAACTCACTACAAGTTTCTTTAAATATAGGTATTTTTTTATTTTGAAATTTTTTTTCATTGTCCAAAAAAGCGTGGCACCCAAAAAAATTTTCGCCTTCGACGATTTGCCTGCGGCGCTGATTCGTCGCTTTCCCTACCCTTTTGGGCCTCCCCAAACTGGCTACGCCACTGGCTGCTTCCATCTCTTCCATCGACTGTGCGCCACTGTCAATCCTACTGTTTCCACTATTAAGCTAATATTTTGTATTACAAAAGAAAAAAACCAACCTCACCATCATGTATCAAATGGCAAACTTTGTCAATCATCCTGGTTTTAAATAGTTTAATAAAAATAGTTACTTTGAGCCTTAACATTTTTAACTGAATTATTATTTTATGGGCAAAATCCAATAACCCAAGGATAAAAGTTACAAGTTGCTAATAGTTACACTTTTGTTAATTATGTTTATATAGTAAACATCTGATTTCCACAAACAACAAAAATAAACCAAACCCTTTATATGTGATTTACAATAAATTTTAGTCCGAAATACTTATGTTTATATTAGTTTCATAATTATTATATTATTATGTTTGTTACAGGCCCGGTTTCAACAGAAACAAATGCAAGAAAAAGAAGAAAAACTTTTAAAATTATACGAAAATCAACAACAAAGGGCATTTGAAAGAGTAGGGCGAGGAAGCGCCGGAAGTAATACTAGTGTGGGATCAACAGGGGGAGGAAAAGTAAGTAATTTAGGCAATTTATTGTAAAAATATTTTTTTCTACTACCTTACCAGAAAAGGTTATTCTCGAAACCGAAACAAGGGAGGAAAATGGTATTCTTATACCCTCGGAAAAAAATGTCCTTTCTCTAAGTTTCTTTGAGTCCGCTGGATCCATCTCTTGGTAACTTTAGCGACAAGATCATTTCCAATGAGTTCATTGTTGTGACAACAGAAATAATATGGCTGGTATAAAGTTACCAGGAGATGGATCTAACGGACCTAAGACTATTAATAAGCAAGAGCTTTTTTACCTCCCTAAATTAAAAAAAAAAATGTACAGGGTGTCCTACCTCGATGGCTTCAATATATGAATTTACTGAAAATTCTGTAAATTAATAAAATATATTGTACATGCAACAAAAATGTTTTCCAGATGGTGGCACTTCCAGTTGTACTAATGTTTTATTTAAAAAAAAAAACCTGTACATCTTGCATTGTCCTTAAAATTCCAATACTTTCGCATATAGAGCCCTATATGACTGAATTAAATCCTTTTTGATTTATCTCCCACAGGACTGAGGTCACGAGCCTGTTTTCCTTTTTCTAAACTGTCTCTGTCTATTTAAGTTATCGAAACAAAGATAACAATTTAATTGGTCGACTAGCAAATAGAAGAATTGTGTGGTTAATACGATAACGTACATCTCTTCTTATCTTATGCTTTTAAATTTTCTGCTTTCACGAAGTGTTTTTAATTATTTCTAGAAAGGGTTTGTGATGGATTTTCTTCTAGTTCTAGTTAAGGATATTAGTGGTAAATGGGATAAATTCAATTATAGTGAAAAAATCCACTGTAATAAATTTTAGACAATCATAAAATTAATTTTTATAGGTGCGGCAAATGTTTGACGAACGCCGCCAAAAAGCTGGTGTTGACAAAAGTTACCCCCTCGAACCCCTTAAATCCAAAACGACAGCCCGTGGACCAGCTTTGGATCGAAATATAAACGCTACAAGCCGCACAGTAGTCAAAAGTACTGTAAAGAAGAGCGTTAGTCAAGTAAGAAATGGAAAACCCGTACTTCATCAAAGAGAAACAGTCCAAAAATCATATAACAATAATTACAGAAATGGCACCTATGAGGAAAACAGTCGCTTCGAAGAAAACTATGACAATATTGATTCTCACGACAATTTAATTGATATGATGAACAGTCACAATTTAAATGATGAGTTAGATAATGAAGAAATGCCACAAATAGGTGAGTTCATGTAACTTCCAATTTTTTTGTCTAAATTTAATTTATTTTTCCTACGACCACCTATGAAAATAAGGAAAAGAGCACTGTTAAGTTGGCTAGAAAGCGCCGTACCTATATCACACTCGGTTGAAAAAAAAAATATTTCAACACTAGTGTTAAAATACAAGGCACACTATTTAATTTAAACATATGGTGCCAATTTGACAGATCACCCCTATTTATTAAAAAGAACACATTTTAGGAAGCAGTAATTGTATAGTGTTTAGCTTATTTATCTTGTATTTGTCGAGTGATTCAGAATTAGAGTGTAAAAATACGCCATCTGAATTTATAAAAAATGTTAATAATGTACTGGAAAATCTATTCCCAGGAAAAACAAATCGCGCTGAAAGTGTCATATATTAAACAACAAATCTTTATCGCTAGCCATAGCGTAGAAAATAGAGCTCTAGCCTACAAATCGCAAGGTCACAGGTTCAAATCCCATCAGGAGTATTTGACGTACTAAATAATTTATAAAATTATTTTGTATGGAAATCTTCCTTGTTGGGTGAAATATTTAAATTTATGTTTAAGCATCTTTCCTTGATTAAATTTAAAATTGTTCATTCTAGTTAATCTAGAAGTCAATCGAGGAGTAGTTATTCCTATGATATATAAAATATGAAAAAATGAAAGTGTTTTACTACAAATATAGGAAAAGCCTATTGACAAACTATGAATCCCGATATTAGGGGGAAAATAATCCTAAGTATGCTAATTTCAACACTAGTGTTGAGATCTTTTTTTAACACCAGTTTTGAATTTTTTTTTTCACAAATCAAACGCTTTTTTAATAATTCTTTGTGGTCGTTGAAAAAATAGTGTACATTACTCGTGTGAAAGTGACTATTCTAAAACTAGGAGAATATCCGTACTCGGCTGACGCCTCGTGCTAAATATCTCCTCGTTTGAAAAGTATCACTTTCATCGCTTGTTATGTAATATAGGGGAAGGGTGTACAAAATGACATAGGGTTTTGTAAAGTGATTTTTTTTTATTTAAAAATGATATTTTTTTATAAAACAACAAATGGATTTGCAAGACCATTCAATCCTATGTCGGTATTTAAATAAAAAAATAATGAAAACATAACCGTATTTCCAAAGCTTAAACCTAAACAAAAAACTACAAAAAGTTCATTTTACCCACCCAGGTGGGCAAAATGACACAGTTAACTTTTTAAGTAGTACATTTTAAACGTCTGTACAAATTTCACAAATAAAAACTTTGGTTTTTTTGTCCACACCTGCGCACTCGGAATGGGCCCACTTTTTACAGATGGAGCATTTCAGCCAAATTTCTCCAGGTTTTGACATCCTATATTGCTCAGTGCAATAGATGCACGAACACTCGTCTTCTTCATCGTTTGCGAAAGGGTCTTCTTCTTCAGAGTCAGTTTCAATTTGCATTTTTCTAGTTACTGCCCTTTTCCTTTTCTCAGACACAATTTTTTGATTGTTTTTGTCTTTTGCTTCTTCTATATTTGGTGTAGAATTTAGCACGGTCGTTTTATTCCTCTTCCTTTGTTTTCTTTTCCCTTGTCCAGAAACAAAAGGACCTATTGGAAGCGGACTTAAATCAGCTACGGTTGTGGTAAGCACGCTATTTGTTTCCTTTGAAGTTGTGGGTTTATCTCTTTCCATCTGATTTTTAGCACTTATTTGTTCACTTATTTCTGTTTTATTATTTTCTTTGCTCGTACTAGGCTGATGATCATCACTAATGGAAATATTGGTTGTTTCAGAGACTTCATACATATAGTCCGGGAAAATATCTGCATTTATTGGAAAAATTCCCGTTTTCGCAAAACCGTTAACAGCGTTTTGAACTGTCGCTGCTTTTCCATATGCTTCATGTAGCAAAGCACTTATTTGAAATTGTGTTACCACCCTTCCCGGATGACTCTTAAGCCATTTGGTAATTTCTTGGTCGAAATATGTTTTCAAAGGACCAAAAAATGACACATCCAAGGGTTGCAGTCGATGCGTACAATGTGGTGGTAAGCAAAGGAGCACAATTCCATGTTCTTTTGCAAAAATAAGGGCATCCAAGTACTTATGGCTTGAATGGCCATCCACAATCAAAAGAACTTTTTCTGTCGGTGAGGCTTTCGCATATTTTTGAAAGTGATGTAACCACCGTACAAAGACTGGTCCTGTCATCCATCCTGATTCCTGAGCAATGCCAATTGCTCCTGGTGGGGCATAGTCCATCAATTCATTTTTCATGTTTTTGCGTGCAAATATTAGGGCTGGTGGAATGTAACTGCCATTAGTGCACATGCAGCAAACTAAAGTAACATGCGATCCTCTCTCGGCGCTAGTAATGGCACCAACTTGCTTCCTGCCAGATGTTGCAAAAACTTTTTGAGGACGCTGTACTGTAGAAAGAGCAGATTCGTCAACATTATAGATCTTCATAAAATCTATATTTTCATTCTTAATAATATCCTCCAAAAGAGTAAAGAACTGGACAACTTGTGGTCTATTAAAAGCTTGTGCCCTTGCCGCAGATGTTGCCTCTGGCTTGCGTAAGGAAATGTCAGGATTTCTTCGTCTAAACTCTCGTAACCAATCTTTGCCTGCGCTCTTCTTTTCATTATTAAAGCTGTGCTGAAACCCATTTTTAACAGCTTATTGATAAGCCAGCTGTAAAACCTCCTTTCTCCTTAACCCAAAAAATCTAGATTCCATTAACTTTAGGTGTTCAACTAACTCCCGTTCTACTTCCATTGGAAAAATTGATTTAAATCGCCCAAGTCGTTTTTCCCCTATTTGTATGGACTTATTTTTATTTTGGGCATGCCTCCTTAGTGTCGCTTGAGGGACATTATAAGCTTTTGATGCCCTGAGCCATCCCATTTCACCAGTGACAACAGCTTCTATAGCCTTTTCCATTGAAGCTGAGGACCATGATTGCCTGTTCGTTTTTCTAACGTAGTCTCGTGGCATTGTTCTGCAATAAACAGTAAAACCACGTTATACATATTTAAAAAATCGATCGGGTAAAATGACATACCATGTCATTTTAGCCACCTGTAGGATATGTCATTTTACCCGACCATAACACAATTTATAAAACAATTTTTTTTTTGGTAAAAAAACAGAATATTTTAAATATCTAAAAGATGCAATTTATAGGGCAGACATCCATAAAACCTAATTCAAGTAAGCCAACTTACCTTGCGAGTTGTGCCGATTAAAAATACCACACTCAGTTGCTTTGTTAACAAAACTTTTCCGCGCGAAAAGTAAATTGGGTGTAATGAACCGTCCTCTTTACTTGCTTAATGCAGACTAAACGTTTGAAGCGCGAGTAAACAACATGGCGGACTTCGTTACGACAGTTTAGATCGGGAGAGTTCGCAATAAGTTGAAAAAACAGTACTATGTCATTTGACCCCACTATGTCATTTTGTACACCCTTCCCCTACTATTTTACATACAATAACAAACATTAATGTTCAGGTTTTAATGAAGACTTTCACGAAAAGCCACTGTTCATGACAGGAAAATTAGCAAATGTAGGAGGAAAATTGCCGAGCCAATTGATAGAAACTAAACCACTCTCGAATGGAATTAGTCGAAATGGCGTAAATATGCAGCAAACAAAGGTAAAAATTTACTGAAAGGGTAGTATCATAAGTAGCCAAAAAGGAGTCGTGATGGAAGGTTTAGTCACCTGCCAGAGAACGGTTCCATTTTAGATTTTTCGAGGTGGCAGCGAATTTACTTTTGTCAAAGACCGTTTTGGTTTCTATATGCATAGCGCCTTGGCCGCAAACGAAATTTTGCAGAAAATTTCGCACCCACTTTCTCTAATCAATTAGAAGATTTCATTTTGAATCATTACCATGACAAGAAAAAGAACAAAGAAAACTTCCGGATAAATGCATACTTTTTGAACTTCCGGCGACCGGTCACATTAAGTTTCAAAATAATGACACGGATAATAAAATTAAACTATTTGGCAAGGCCAAAAAGGGTTATTTTTAGTTGCTAATGAAACAACTTACGTTATTTTATTCTTATTCGTGAATCACTATATTATTACAAATGTTTTTTATTTATAATAAAAATGTTAGTTTTGGTGTAATATTTTACTAGGTGCGACATCTTCTTACCGAATCTCCCTCGAGCTTTAATTATTATAAATCCGGAAATTTTTCCTCAGTCGCGAATTTTTTAAGAACTTTTTTTTTGGCTAGTTTTCTCTCCGTCCCAGCCTACAATTGTCTCTATGGACGCCCATGATTAGGGTTCGGATTGCGTACCAGAAGAAACGAGAATGCTTTATTATGAATATAAAAAACCGCACTTAAGAGGGAGTATTTCAAAACCTAAACATTTGCACCAAAAACTGCTCTTAGATCTACACTCCTTAAAATACACGATTTCTGAAGAAATCATCAATTTTGGCGTGGTGAGTGATATTTACTTTATTTTTAATCATGAAAAACCGAGCCCGAAAAACGCTGGTTAGAGTCATACGTACGTCTTATGTTAAAATTTTAACTTGACACCAATATTCATATTTTTCACAAATATAAAAAATGTTTTTTAAAATAAAGAACCAGCTAGGAATATAAAAAAGAAAGTAAAAAAAAATTAACAAAAACAAATCTAATCCAACCATGCAGAGAGGGAGAGGTAATAATCACATTATATAATAGTTAGGTGAATTTTAATCGAACTTTCGGCGTGGCAACACTTTTCCGCCTTCTTCAATAGGTACAATATCATGAAATACATGTAGGTAGTCCCTCTCTCCAAAAAAAAATGTCCTACTTTTACACCCACTGAGCCCCCCCCCCCCCCCCCCCCCGAGCACATTTTCTGGCTACGCCACTGTCTCTAACCAATCCAAAAATCCAGGAATCCCAGTCCGAGTCTATTGCGCAGAATCCTGATTGTCACGGAATGTTCGTATCGGCAGTGAGAACAAACCCTTCTTTTCCCTCATTTATGAGTATATAAGTATCTACATAAATATCCTCGCAGCTCGCACTTATAATCGCGATACGCAAATACGTCTCTGGAATGTCACGAACTTTCCACATTCTAGTGAATTCCAAAAAGCAATAGAGAAAAAAGTAAAAAACAGCTATGAAAATTACAATATTCGGTTGGGCTTTTCTGCTTTTGATTTCTGTTCTTTTTTGTAACCTATTCAATCAATTTTTTCAACTACTCTGTCATATACTTCGAAAAGTTCTTAAAAGGGTATTGACCCTGCACTGCCTACTAATATGACGCCCTTATCAAATAATACTATTACGTTTATTTTTTTTCGATACACGCGATATTTAAACGGATTTCTAAGAAATAAAACTGTATAATGAGTTTTAAGGTCTGACGAAGGCCAAGGTAAAACCTACGGAAGGAAAATTATTGTTTTCTGAAAATCGATTGAACTTGTAACGAAAATTTCCGAGAACAATTACATACAAAAAGTGCTGATTAACGCAAAGTTTTTGGAAATAACTACTGTTAATGTTACCGATTTTAACAACAATCAACAAGAAAGCTTTTTATACAACGTGGACATTTTTAATACGAAGAAAAACTCAACTTTAGGGGAAATAACAATATTCCAAAATACAATTTTTTAAAGTGGATTAATATGTATAACAATAGTATATATGGTATATCTTTTTAGTAAAAGCGATACAGTCGCAGTGCCCCCCCCCCCCCCCCCGAATATATATTGCTATTCCAATTAACTAACTTTTATAACAGTGCTGCATAGTGTGGCAACCTTTAAAAATAAAATTTCCCATTTTTAAGGAAAAATTCCAGCAATACACACAATATGGAAAAAGTATTTTTTAGCAGATCATAACCACAAAGTGATTCTAAATAATATCCTACCAATATAACATTGTACGTAAAAATGTCCATTTGGAGACAGTCCCGATCTATCATTCCTCTGTGCTTTGTTCTCACGATTCCGGAAATTCCCCATTAATTGACAACATTGTTATAAAATTGGATTTCTCTGTGGCATTCTTATAAAGTCAAGACCAATCACAGTTTATTGTTTTTCTAAGGCTTCGACTTCTATATTAAGACATTTAATTATATATTTTGTGTTCCACCAAGTGCTGCATAAGTAGCTTTGGGTTCTTCTTTCATTTCGTCGGATCCTAGCTCTACTGATGAGTCATGATATGACGAAACGCGTCTAGAGATGGATCTGACGAAACGAAAGGAAATTCTTCTTCTGTACTTATTGTTTTCGGTTATATAAACCGATGTGAGTTAGCGCTGCCTGGCGGGACTCCTGTAATTGTGACGAATGTCTTTACAGGTGATTTCCTCTTAACATTATTTACTTATTTCTATAAGTTTGTTAGAGGTGCTGGTATGCTCAAGACTATCTAACAACGACACAGATGGCGCTCCGTGCCACATCTTACCGGTGTGTCCCATCAAGTGCTGCATAAATAGCTTTGGGTTCTCCTTTCTTTTCGTCGGATCCTAGCTCTACTGATGAGTCATGATATCACGAAACGCGTCTAGAGATGGATCTGACGAAACGAAAGGAAATTCTTCTTCTGTATTTTGTATATATGGTACACTATGTTATTAATTTGTTCAATATAACAAAATATATACACATCTATAATTTATCAATAATGCAACCTGCTGAATGTCCGTAGATTATTTATTTTATGTAGCACTATTATTGAATTTGTTTAACCATAATTTCTAACATGATCCTGTGGTCAAGACTCTAAAGCGTTAAACTTTAGATTCAATGGTTGTGAGTTCAAGCCTGGCGGCCTACACACTTAAAAAAAATTGTTTGAGCACTCTGCCTATGGCGTCGTGGTGCTCAATTTACTTCCTAGTGAGATATAGAAATCATATCCACTCTTGTTGTACAAACTACTATTTCCGTCTTGTTTTTTCACCATAACCAAATTTACGAATTTTCTCTCATTCTTTACGCATCATGCCACCAACTGAAATTGTTCTACTTATTTGTCAGGTATCTGACAGTTCAAATCAAAATCATTATGAGTTTTCTTTAGTTTAAAATATCCAAATTATTACTGAACACTGTCCTCGTACTTTAAAATGTTATTACATTTTTTAGGCAGTACCGAAAAAACCAGTAGCTAAATATACACCTCCTCCAAGAACAAGTTCCACTGCATCGTCTGCTTCTAGTCAATCTTCAAGAAGTTCCCCAGCTAGATCTGTAAATAATATGTCGTCAAAGCAGGTAAAAAAAATCTATATTAAGGTCATCTAATCATCATAATGCGTCAAAAAGTTAGTCTATTTAACGATTTAGAACTTAGTAGTCTTCAGGTGGTGTTCATCGATATTTTAAATATGATATTATCACTCTATCTTTTTTATTTAATATTTTTTTATATACTACATCCTACAAGTAAATATTTTTTAAGCCTACACTTCTAATATCTCTTTAGTTTTATTAATGACCTTTTGAAACAAAAAGTGTATCGGGTCCTACAGGATTATGCCTTATCGCTCATATACCATAGATACCAGATTTGTTGAGTAATATTTTGGTTCCAAAATTTTCTTCAAAATAAAATCAATTTTTTAAGTACAAAACTGACATTTCTCCAATGCTGCACAATTCTAGCGGTCACTGTATATTATTTATAACTGTAAGTACGATTTTAGGCTGCACCACGAGCTCCAGCAAATGCTCGTCCGTCTGCCAAACAAACCGCCAAATCGCCAGTGGTACGAGACGACTTGGCAGAATGCAGGTATTGCGGTAGGAGGTTCGCCACGGACCGGCTCGGAACTCACGAGGACATTTGTGGAAAAACTGGCAAGAAAAAGAGAAAAACCTTTGATTCGACTAAACATAGGTTACAAGGAACGGAACTGGAGGGATATATAATGAAAGGCAGTAAAAAAGGACCTAGTTCAAAGGTTAGTAATTTGGATGGTTGGATAATCAATAGTATAGTCATATTCAGGAAAAAAGTGATATTATTATTAAAATTAGAAGTGCGATTGGTCTTATACTTAGTAGTGTGTCATATCACCTCACCTTTCCTTTATTACTTGTACGTCTATTTTATGATGATGATACATTGAAGGTACACACTATAGATAGCTGGTGGATTGATGTCATTAACCGGTTGGTTAATTATTTTAGAATATCTCTCTCTCTCGTTGACGTTGATAGAAATCAACAATAATCCATCTTGAATAAATGAACAGGATTTATATCCAACCAGTAACATAATAGGCAATTTAAGAACACATTTCTGCAAGTTTTAGACTATCCAAATATTTGCTCTTCTGTTGACTTAAGAGCGGGGTTGTAAGAAGACTATTTCAGGGTATCTATGTGGTGAGTGCACATGCGGAGTTTGAACAATTTTGGACAACCAAAAAAAAACTTATTTGAATAGGATTGCTGTTAGTTTTTCATTGGAATTCAACAGGTGATGCCAGTGGCGTATATAGAGCCTAAGAGCTCGGGTCTAAAAGTCTAATTGCAACCTAATTTTTTGTCTCACGCTTGGACTCTTAATTTAAATTTTTAATAATGTATTATTGGCTTAGATTACAAAGGTCTTGTAGGAAACGTTTAGTTTTTAAACTTTTTCTTCTAAAAGTTCTGTTTTATATAGAGTTTAAGGTTTCGTACTCATATCATTTTAGTTATTGACTTATGATGCAATTTTATAGGAAAACGAGTAAAAAAAAATATATTTTTTATAGTATTTTTCTATTATATACTTGTCTATTCCGTTTTCCCTTTTTTAGAGCTATTTTAAGTTATATAAAGAATATTATTTAATAGAATATTTATTTTTAAAGGGAAAAAAGTAAAAATTATAAATGAAACATTTTTTATGGAAGAAGAAATTTGTAATAAAGAAAATAGTGCGGGAAGAAACGAGAATGCTTTGTTATGTATATAAAAAACGGCACTTAAGAAGAAGTATTTTGAAACCTCAGCATTTGCACCAAAAATTGCTCTTGGATCTACGCTCCTAAAATACATGATTTCTGAAAAAATCATCAATTTTGGCGTAGTGAGCGATCTTTACTTTATTTTTAATCATAAAAACCCAGCCAGAAAAACGCTGGATAGAGTCATACATACGTCTTATGTTAAAATTTTGGATTGACACCAATATCCATATTTTTCACAAATATAAAAAACGGTTTTTTTTAATAAAGAGCCAACTAGGAATATAAAAAAAAACATTTACAAAAACAAATTTAATCCAACCATACAGAGGGGGACTATTTAATTTTCGAAACTTTATAGTAGTTAGGTGAATTTTAAACGAACTTTGGGCGTATGTACATGTAGTCTCGACTGTCCCTTTCTCCAGAAAAAAAATGTCCTACTTACGCTCACTAAGCCCCCCCCCCCCCAGCATATTTTCTGGCGACGCCACTGAATGATGCAGCTGACATCAGAATTGATTGGACTTGTCAATCTGGAAGTTGTCATTGTCAAATGAAATTTGAATATAAGATTTTTTAATAGTAATAATTTTTTATGTAGATAATTATATTATGAGTTACACAACAGAAGAAAAAGTCAATATGATAAAATGCTAATATGCGATGAAAAGCTTAAGGTCCTAAATAACGAATTTTCATTTGCGACGGCGGTCGCTTCCCGCAGTAAACCCTGCCTCCATGCCTGCGTAAATATCAGTCACCCGCACGGTCAGCACGAATTTTTTTTGCGTCTATATCGGCTTCACGCAGTGAAAGGGTTAAGTATTGTATCTGATATGTTTTTCATTTATTTCCCTGATAGACCCATTCTTACCAAGTCGGCAATACAATAAGTTATTACTAAGTTTGAGGCGAAAGGCACTGTAATAAACAACTGCAAATGCACAGCACAGAATCATGAGTGAGCTGAAGAAAACAATGATAGATATGTTAATATTTTGGGGCATTTAAGAAATTTACTTTAACCATAACCTTAAACTTGCATGGGATTTCCTATGTTTTCAATCACGATGCACCATCCATATATTGTTATAGTTTGTGTGTATTTTTCTAGGAATAGATATTCCTAAAATTGTATTATTTTTTTTAATATAGAAACTCAGAGGTTCAACAGTCATTAAGGATACTCCAAAGGTACTTAGAGGAAGTATATGAATTATTAAGTTTTGCTTGGATAATAGATAATATCCCATTAATCACTAGTGTTCATATAAAACTTTCCATTCCAGTACTATACTTCCATGCATATCGGCCATTGATAAAACGAAATGGCTAATTAGCCATGGTAGTGGCGACTCGTGGTAAAAATTTAAAAGTATTCTACAATTGTTGCAAAAAAAACCTATTTTTTGTAAATTAAGTTTATCCTGTACATTTTTTTCTATTCGCAAAATTTGTAATCACTTTGTCATTAAAATTGTCTATTTCGGATATTAACTTTTATTAACGATTAGATGGCTTTTAGAGTTTTCGTGTCTCTTTATCTTTAAGCTCACGTGCTCTCTATTTCTGCCAAGCATTGTCGCCACCAAAAAGTAAGCAGGGAAAACAGCATAAATCATTTTTTTTATAACCTCTACAAATCCATTAGTTTTTTAAATGAATATTTCTATTAAATTTGCGGGTGTAACTTGTCCCTCTACTTAAATCAGATTTTTTAATAATAATATTTGGTAATGGTCCACCCTTTCTTTTTAAATCGATTTTTTTTTTGGTATGAATATTTAAAAAATATGTTTACATTAATTAAATTAAAGATCACTTCCATAGTACATAGTTAATAATTATTGTCAGCAATACACAAAAACAGAATCATACGCATGCACTATATTATTAACCTTAAACTGGAAATTCGCGTAAAAATTCTATACAAACATCCTCAGCGAAATCTCCAGTTAAATTAAAGCTTATTTTTTAAAGTTAAAGACCACTTTTATAGTACACAGTTAATAACTGTTGTTGTCTCAAAAATAAAATCACACGCACGCACTATATCATTCTTGTTTTTGAACTTGCTGTTAACTAGAAACAACCGATAATACCCAATACCGCGCTGGACGTATCATGGCGCTGGGTATTCGGCCCTCTCCCTAAGTTTTCAGCTCGTCAGGGATCTTTTTTTAAAAGGAGAAGTTGCTCTTTTTGCCAAAAAATATTACCAATTTTTTCAAACCATTTTACGATATGGCGATATTACGATTTGGTTTCTTGAAATCTGGCATCCCTAATTTCACTCGAAGTTGTTTGTTTTGGGTTACTGATGGCTAAACGTGGGTTCCGAACCACGGTCTTCAGTCACGCGACACCCCCCAAGGGCTATCTATCAACTATCGGCTTTTCCATTGCATGACGTACAGATCGGGGAGTGTGTACCTTCTTCCGCACCTCACGAGATCTCCGATCTCATCCGGCCTGGCTACCGATGTAAATGGGGTGCGTTGGAAGATGATACATTTTACACTCTTCCCTGCATTCTAAAACCTGCTAAATTTCGGACATACTATTTTGATTGTGCGGATGCCCACTCGGACCGCCACGGTCGAATACCAGTAACTCACCTCTGAGCCACTGCCGTGGTCATTTCACTCGAAGTAATTTCTTATTAGAGATTAACTGTTGTTGATATTATTTAATGATAAAATATTTTAGGCAAAACAATCTGCTCCCAAAGCCAACTGGAGAAGAACTCACGAAGAATTCATATCAGCTATCAGAGCAGCAAAACAAGCGCAAGCGTACGTTGCCAAAGGAGGAAAACTATCAGATTTACCTCCTCCGCCACCGTCCAGTAATCCTGATTATGTTCAGTGTCCACATTGCGGCAGAAGGTAATAATTTAAAATCAATATTTATTTAATTGTAACTATTTCTTAAAAGTTTGCCCTCTTATTAACTAAAAAGATAATGAGAATAAAAAACTAAGATAGGGAGGTGAAAACCATTTTTCTCTAAAATGAACCGTTTCAATGTTACCGCCTGTCAAAGTCAAAAAATGGCATATTTTACACGTCAATATCTCAAAAACTATTAAATTTAGACATAATATGACATTTACAATATAAGCGTAGAATTTTGTGGGGAATCAGAAAATAATACAATATATAGGGTGTTCCATTAAAAAAAATTGTCAAAGACGTGACGACAGTTCTATTATGAGACACCCTGTATAATATTTTTTATGTCAAAAAATGCACAATTAAAAATAAAAATTTACGGGTCCGAACGTTTTTCCTAGATCTTTCTCCTTTAATTGATATTAATTTTATGCGGGACTTTTGGGAGACCCAGTATAAAATTTTGTAATATCTAGTAAAAAAGTCCATTATTGCCCATAATAATAACCCTGTCATACTGGAAATAAATGAATCATTTGTTTTAGATTTAATGAAGCTGCGGCCCAACGACATATTCCAAAATGTGCCACATTCGAGTTTAACAAATCAAAAGGAGGTACCCCTGCACAGAAAGGAAGGCCAGGAAAACGTTAACTGTTCGAATTTAAAAAAAAAGAGAAACTGTGAAATCTTATTACTAAAACCGTGTTATGCTTTTAAGTGCCTCTATTTACCCTTTTATATGAATAAATGTTTTTACTTAAAAAGGTTGTGAAACTTAAAATATTTTTAGGTTAAGTATTACGAAAACAGATTGTGTCCTTATTGAATTACCGCTAGAATTAAAAAAAAAACTATCTGCCAGGTATCGATTTCTAAATTTTAAACCGGAACCTTAAATTATTCTGAAACAAAATGTCACGTTGTTAAAAACAGGAAGAACTAACCATCTATTCGGTGTCTGCCCAGATTTAGTTAACATATTGAAATCTTTTTTAATTTCAATATAATCGCAAAAATCTATTCTTTATAAAAGATTTAAAATAAAAATAAAAAATAAAATAAAAATCCTTTATTTACTTTTGACTACTGTATAGGTAGTATAGGATATTGTCATTATACATTAATAATATATAGGTATAAAAAATAAAACAATATTTAAAATGAACAGGTAAACAAATACATACAATAAAAAAAAATCATACACAATCCCATCAGTTTGGACATTATTAAATAAATAATCAAAATTTAAATTTAAGGTACTTATTAGTGGAGTAAAAAGCGTTTTCAAGTAGAATACCTTTAACTAACTTATTAAACTTTTTTGGATGATGTAGTTGTTTAATTCCTTGTGGCAGTTTATTAAATAACTTAATTGGTAGGACTAAAGGACTGTGAGCCACAGCAGACAATCTATGACGTGGTATGTCAATATTAAAATTCTGTCTAAAATGATAATGTTCATTTGATTCACGGGTCAGAGAAAATACGTCCAAGTTTGCCTTAGCATAAGTCAGACAATTCAATATAAACAGGGAATGGAATGTTAAAATACCTAGCCGGGGAAAAAGTTCACGGCATGGAAAAGTACGTCTTTAAATGTCATGGTTCTAATTATTCTTTTTTACTGAACAAAGATTTCGTCAGCCCTAGAGCAACCTCCCCAGACCGAAATTCCGTAACTCAAGCAAGAGTGGACATATGAAAAATAATAAAGCTTCAAAAGATGTATGTCGATCTTATCGCGCAACTGCCAAATGACAAAACAATACACAGCGAGCTTCTTCAGAACAAAGTCTATTTGCTGACTCCACGACAGCTTAGAATCAATAAAAACTCCCAGAAACTTTACAACATGGGACTGCTCAATGGTTTGGTTATTTAATTTTACTAATAGGCTTTTATTTAGATCTCTAAGACAAAAATAAAGTAATTCAGTTTTACCTTCATTAAGGATTAAGCCATTTTTATCACACGCACTCTTGCTAAGCTCATCGACTGTAGATCCAGCACAAGCGATCGAAGTATCGTCGGCAAACAACGAAAGATAAAGATCTTCAAAGTTATCAAAGGCAATGTCATTAATAAAAATTATAATGGTCCCAGCAAACTACCCTGCGGCACGCCACTGGTAACATTTCTGCTACTGGAAAAATACTATTTGTGAAAATGCTTGAGTACTACCTTCTGTGACCTATTTGATAAAAAATCGCCTAGCCAGTCTAATGCTTTACCACGAATACCATAATTATTAAGTTTATTAAGTAGAAGATCTATATTAATTACATCAAAAGCCCTTTTTAGATCAAAAAATAGACATGCTGTATGCTTGTTTTTATCAAAATTTTCCATGAGTTTATTATATAAAGCAACAATTGCGTGCTGAGTCGACAAGCCCCTGCGAAACCCGAATTGCCGTGGAGAAAATTTTTTTCTCTGTTCAAGGAACGCAACAAGACGTTTATAATATGCCCTTTCAAAAATTTTCGAAAAAACTGACAAGAGCGCTATGCCACGATAATTAGAAATACTATGTTTATCGCCCTTTTTAAAGATTGGCTGAATTATTGTGTTTTTAAGTGTTTTTGGTGTTGGCTTGTCTCAAAAATAATAATACCACTAAGAAAGTTCTATTATACAGGATTCGTATAAAAGTTATATTATATCATAAATCATTGTTCCCCGTATATACCTTATTGAACTAGTGGATAACAGAAATGCAAAGTGGAGTTTACACCACAAAAATGTTTTGTTAATTGACCTAAAAAATAGACTAGGCTTAAAATAGGCTTATTGTAATCAGATGTCACCAATTCATGTGGAAAATTCTGTATGGCCCTGTAGAAGTAAAAATGAGTTAATTGCATAGAAAATGATGGTTCTGCAGAGGCCTAATAATTTTTTTGGTACACAAATATTTTATCCATAAAATAATTTTTTTTGGGGATCAGTATTTTACGTTTTATCACACATTGTATAATACAGCTTACATTTGCATTAATGTTAACTAAATCTGGGCACACGCTGTATATAAGTGCAAAATTACTATCAGAGACTCATTCTTTACATATTGACAGCAGCGGGTTGGACGAAGTTATAAAAAATAAATCCTCCCTCGCAATGCATAAATTTTACATGAGAAGTTTTTTTTATTTCTTGGAAAATATTTTCAAAGTAACAAAATACATGTTTTTTTCATTAATTTTACACTAATTAGCGTGGACATAGAATTATTTGGAACAGATAAAGTAGCTCTAATTATGTAAATAGGATACGAAAACAGATAGTTCTGCTCTAAGGCACAATTTTATACAGTCCTCTTAAACCTCAGTTTAAACCGAATAACTCTTAAATTGTAAAAATGTCAGAAATGGTCGATTCATAATGTGTCAATCCCACATTATAAAACGACCATTTTTGTAATTTCTTCGATTTAACTAGACCTCGGTTTATTATTACAGAAATTCTTGGCCCAATTTAATACAGGCGATTTAAATCGATGTCCAGTTTAAATCCAAAAAATGTCAAAAAAGGTTATTTTATAATGTGGAATTGACACTATTGACAGCAAAGTTTAATTGAATAGTAATCAACCTGGTCATAACTTGTTGTTAGGTTACATTGTATTATTATTAAGTTATGACCATGTAAATAACTTTTAACTAGAACTTTGCTGTCAATTCCACATTATAAAATGACCATATTTGCCATTTCTTTGATTTAAACTGGACCTCGTTTAAATCATAGATTTTCTTTTGCCCAATTTGATAACGGAGGTTCAGTATAAATTAAAGAAATATAAAAATAACAAGTTATGACCAACAACCATACCGGACTATATGAAAACGATGAATCTCTAACAGTAATTTTGATCCTAGAGTTTAGTAGGTATGATGAACATATAAAAAAAAGCTTGCGTTTTTAATTTCCTGCTGACGGTGCTGACTTATCGAGAGCGAAGTTGGGCTTATTAGATGCCGGGTGAAATAATAAGGATATTGATACCCTCGGAAAGCTAAATGTATTTTATATCCTTTACCATTGCAATAAATTAATTTTTTATCGAAATTGTGATAGATTTTAGGACTTTAGAAGTCGTTGATTTAAAGAACTATACTTTAACAATAAATTGTTTAACATTTAAAATTGAAAACTTGTTCCTGGCATATTTCTTGGGATTTCGGGATCAATTATTAAGGTTCTTTTTACTGCCCTATTAATAAATTTGATAATTTTACTATGTTTGGCCTCACAGACACTCTGATGAGACCGTGCATTTGTATATTTTATTAATTGTACTCACAGACACTTCCCACATAGAAAATAAAGCAGAACGAAAAAAATACCTAATCTCCAAAAATGATTTTACTTTCTGTTATTTCTTGAGCCATTATCTGATTACTGTAAACATAGTTTAATTATATAAGAAATTTGAGAGTTTCCTAAGTTAGTGTGTCAACATTTCCAATAAACGAAAATAAATTATCAATCTAATATGAACAAGGAAGATAATATTTAAGTACCTTAAAGTTGGTATGGAATATTCTATGTTGCGTGAATAGATACACCACCCTGTATATTTTGGTAATAAAAAGACTGTAGCGTGTTACGTCAAACAGAAGATAAAATACATTTCATTGGCTAAAAACGTATAGGCTTATTTTAAGACTGCAGCAAATAACAGAACAAAATTAATTATCTTATAATAGTTGGCTTTGACGGTCGGTTAAATTTTACTAAATTAATGTAGAGAATATTTTTATAAAGAAATTAATAATTTATTAATGTTAGGATTAAACTGTTTCATTACATCGAAAAATGAACTAAATAACTATTTATGCTATTGTTGTTCCTTAAATATTTTTGTGTTATTAAATAATTTTATTAATTATTCCACTTTAGATAATTTATAATATACATTTTACACTTTTACGTACGTCGTTTTATTTTTCCGATGGTCCGTTGAAATAATCATGCAACAATTATTTTTTTCTGCTCCCACATAGATAAGTATTTGATGTTTCCTTTACACTAAAGTAATTGAATAAGTTGGCCATTCCGGTTAACTAAACGGATATATTTTATATCCATTCTAGATACGATATACCTACGATATAAAACTGACCGCATCGTAATCATAGTGATCAATTACAAAGAAACCAAATTTACATGTAGGAAATTTTACGCGTCGTTTTATGACACTTTAATAAAAGTGAGGTTAAGAGTGCACAGAATGGTGCGAAAATTGAAGATATAAAATCAAAATATATTTTTACCTAACTAGGTATACCTACAGGGTGCTACAAATTCGTGTGCGTACTAGAGATACGAAGATGGTTAAATTAAGGCAAAGTTGCGTAATTTAGGGCTAAATAATTTGGTAAAAAACATATTTAATTTTTCTGAATGTTTGTAGAGATATCCGAAAAAAACCGAAATTTCCATTTTTGGTTTTTAATTTTTTGCGCTTTCACTTTTGACTTGGAAAAAAATAAAAAAACACTCTTCAATAGCCGTTTTCTATGCTCTACAAGATGGCGTTATTAGTTTTTAAATTCGAAGTTTGGTTCTTTAGTTACCAACCTTAATCCATACGGACATAAATACGGACCTGGAATTTTAATAAAGTTTTAGGGATTTCTAAGCTTTGGAAACTTAATACAATTTACAAGATTTTATAATTTTAACCTAATAACACATTTTTCTTTTTCATTTCATTACCGTCCTGAACATTTAAATCCAAAAAAAAATTCTGATTTGAAAGCCTGATATTTGATGAGACCCAAAGTCTCTGCCTTAAATATGTTTCTGTCTGTTTATTTTTATTTCATGTTTTGCCTGAAACTAACATTACACTGGTCAACAAAATTTAAGATTTTTTTTGTCCCACGAGCTGAAGTGGGTGTACTTGGTAGTACTTTTTAAACATATTTCATATATGTTTTCAGAATTTTTCCATCACGCAGGGTTTTAAAGTGACAAAGCAATGAATTTTTGTGAACGTATATATTATAATATGGGTATAAGTTATGAAAAAATAAAGTACAAAGTGATATATTTACTTAGAAAATGTGGTCATATATGACTTTCGACTGTACTTTGCATCAGAAACATCTCTCTTCAGCGTCCAGCAATAGTCTGCCAACATAGCGGGGCTCCATTTGCCTTGGTATCTCTTCTCCATGTCCAGAATGTCCTGGTGAAATCGCTCGCCATGTTCGTCACTTACTGCTCCAAGGTTTTTCGGAAAAAAGTCCAAGTGTGAATGAAGAAAGTGTATTTTTAGACTCATGTTGCAACCCATGGCTTTATATGAGACCAATAAATTGTTAACATTCTCTACGTAATTTTCGGATTTGCGATTTCCCAAGAAGCCGTTGCAAATGTCCTTGAAAGAAAACCATGCTGCTTTTTCAACTCAATTCAGAGCCTCACTAAAGTTTTCATCTCGAAGTAGCTCTCTGATCTGAGGTCCCACAAAAATACCTTCCTTTATCTTGGCATCACTGATTTTAGGGAACTTACTTCTCACATATGCAAACGCACTGTTAGTTTTATCCATACCTTTAACAAAATTCTTCATTAACCCAAGCTTAATGTGCAAAGGTGGTAAATAAATTTTTTGGGGATCAACAAGTGGGATACCACTGACTCTTATTTCCTGGTGTCAGGGAAGTTCGTTTAGGCCACTCTTTCTTTTCATAGTGATTTTTCCTATCTCGACTGTCCCATTCGCATAGGAAACAACAATACTTTGTGTAACCGAGTTGCATGCCGAGCAAAAGTGAAACAACTTTCAAATCGCCACAAATATTCCACTTAAAGTCTATATATTTAATTTTTTTCCAAAAGAAGCTTCATGTTGTCATATGATTCTTTCATGTTGCCTGCATGAGCCAAAGGAACAGAGGGGAACTTATTTCCATTGTGGAGTAGTACCGCTTTCAAGCTTGATTTGGAAGAGTCAATGAACAAACGCCACTCATTTGTATCATAGTCATGCCCAAGTGCCTTCATAACAGAGCATACATCATTACAAAATACAAGCCCGTCTTCCATAGAGAAGAATTCTTCAAACTCTGCATGGCGCTTACGATAAAAAGCAAATTTTGTGCCACTCTGTAGAAGATTCCAGTCTTTTAATCTAGAACCTAGAAGTTCGGCTTGCTTCTTAGACAAGTTTAAATCGCGGACAAGGTCGTTAAGTTCTTCTTGACTTAGAAGATGCGGCGCACAAGAAGACGAATCTGGTGTAAATGTTGGATCCAGATCAATATTTTCGGCTGAAAAACTTTCGTTGTTTACTTCGTCATCGGCAGTTTCATCGTCGCTCGGTGTCATATTTTGTGGGGGGTCAGGCACAGGTAATTCCGGACTGTGCGGCACTGGTCTCAGTGCAGATGGAATATGAGGATATTTAACAGTATGTTTGGATTTAGAAGTTATACCACTGATATTTGTAAGACAAAAATAGCAATCGGTAATATGGTCTGATGGTTCCTTCCAAATCATGGGAATAGCAAAAGGCATAATTATGTCGTTTACCTTTTGCCTACGCTGTAAGAAGTCTGACACACGTAACACAGCAAATATGGGGAGCCCAGCTTTTGTCTTGATCGCCGACTTTACACTTGAAATACTGTTCATAGCATTTATTAACGAGAGGCGTGAAAGACCGTTTTTGAGATTTAAATGTCAATTCACCGCAGATGTAGCAAAAAGAGTTCGGGTGGTTTACACCATTTCTTGGCATTTTTACAGGTGAGTTACACTACAATAGCTTAAAATGCACCAAAACGTTAAAAAAGTCTGCGTATATGTTCATTCACCGAGCTCTAGCCGATAACTAAAAACAACAATAAATGTTATGTAGGACTCGGAACTGCTTGCAGGTCTCAACAAGCCAAGACATGTTCCGCGTGACACACAGAGCACACTTTGTTATTTCTAGTCACAACAAGTTATTGTTACAATACACAAATAATAAAATAGCAATGCCTGACACAAGTTTTTTGTTAGATGACTCTTATAGTACAGACCTATGCGTGCATTTTATAGGTAAATAATCACATATACTGGAACATAAAAACTAAGGGTGATGGAGAAATTCTGAAAACATGATTGATTTCAGCATGCAAAATTATATTGAAATCAGACATTTTTGCGCTTGGGACAAAAATCTTGTTAACCAGTGTATCAGATTATAAACAGTAAAAGAAATTTGAAATTGTTTTTCAAACAAACATAAGCGCATCACAGTAACATAAATAGACTAACACTCCAGTTACCTACCTTTTCTTTACTCAGGAGCATTATTTCTTTTCTGTTTTACAGTTTTTCGGTCTAGGTCTAAGGCAAAAACTATAGGACTTAAGATATACGTTATAATTATTATAAAATAAATAAAATACATTCCTATACTAATAAAAAATAAAATTACTTCTGGTGATGACAAAACGTTAAAATTTTAAAAACCTTTAAATTGTATTAAATTTTCAAAGCTTAAAAGTCCTTAAAACTGTTTTAAAAATTCCAGGTCCGTATTTAAAAAAATTGTGGTTGGTGTCTAAAGAACGAAACGTCCAATTTGAAAATTAATAACGCCATATGGTAGAACATAAAGAACGGCTATGAGAAAGTGTTTTTTGTTAAGTTTGCAAAAAATTAGAACCCAAAACTAAAAATTTCGGATATCTCCGAAGGTATTCGAAATATTTACTATTTTATTAAGTCCTAAAATACGCAACTTTGCCTCAATTTAACAATCTTCGTATCTCTTACCGTTGTATGCACTCGAATTTGAAGCACCTTGTATACCTAGTTATATTCTGAACGAAGTAAAGAATTTGTGCACCAATTTATTTCAAAAAACTTCAGTCTTCTCCTCAGTTCCAGATAATTACTACAAGATTTAATAATTCCTTTAAATATACTATATATCTCAGGGCCGTAGATAGTAGGCAGGGGTTTAGTGTTTTAATAAATTTATTTCAAATCATATTAGCCTTAGAATTTCAAATTTAAAACTTCCTTTTAATTACCTTCCTTAACTCAAACTTTAAGATGTGATTATGCTTAAAGGAAAACTTCTTTAAAGTACGTAGGAATTCACTTAAACCAAAATTTTACTTGGAAACAGCATGTTACACTTATTTTACAAGCAAATTAAAAACATTTTATCATTTCAAGGTTACGTCACGAAAGTCATGCCCACCTGCGCGGTATCATATCTTCTTGTAGTTGTATCATGTATTTGAATGTGGGTATCAGGTTTTTAAAGTTCTGCACCACAAAAAGTTATAACCTATTTACCAACTACCCAAAATAATATTAAGATCATGCAAAATCAATTTTTTACCTTTATTTTGTGAAATCGTAATCCACAAAGAGCAAGGGCCTGTCGACATATTAAGCACCGGTTCCCGTAGATTACCGAGGTTAAGCTGTGTCTAGCGCGGTTAGTACTTGGGCGGGTGACCGCTTGGGAACACGGCATGCTCTTGTCTCAGGAAAGAGTGTAAAATGAATCGACACCTAGCCATTCACGCCGGATAGGCCGGATGAGATCGGATATCTCGTAGGATGAAGGTGCCGTTTCACACTCCTTAGTCGGTAGACCACATTTGTGTTCGATGACCGGTTCAAGATAGCCACCGTAGTCGGCGAACCGTAAAAAAAAAATTAAAAAAAAAAATAATCCACAAAGATGGGTAAAAAATGGGAAAAAAATATCACAGCAAAATGAATGACTATCTGATGCAAACAGTGTTCTAATGTTAATTATATCCAGTGAGAAAAATGCAATGCATGCTCATTGAGGATCCTTTACCCTAATTTTAGTGTGGGGGTTGAGGGGGAGGGGTATTATGGTTTTAAAACGTTTCGTCCACCAATTTTTTCTTTATACTGTTAAGAGGGTGAGTTTAACCCTAACCTAACTTAAGAGGGTTAAACTCAGCTTAAGGGACTTACAATACACTAATGGTTCGAATAGGAACATACAATTTAACGAATATTTTATTACAAGTTTTTACAAATATTTAACTTACAACTATTAGTAGATTCATAATATTATTAAACTTTATAATATATTACATGTTTACAATTTATCAATTTTATAATAAGGTACGTATTTTTAGGGAATTATTTCATAGCCAGTTTGCTTTGCCGTTATTGGATTATCCGGCACATCCACTTGTTTTCCATCCCTGGCAGTATGGTTGTAGTTATATCCGATGTCATGTGATCTTACAGGATAAGTTAGCTGATTTCCTTTGTCCCAGGAATAAAGTTCCTAGAAGTACAAAGCAATAGTTATTTATTATACAAGGGAAAAAAGCATTAGATTTTAGCTTGAGGTTGTGTTGTCGCGCGAAGCGGAGGGAGACACAAAAGCGAGAGCTAAAATCTAATATTTTTCCTGTGTATAATACACTATTTTTTTCTGTGACGGGAAAAACGACGATATTATTACAATATATTAAAGTCAGAAAAGTATCGATGTGAAATTTGACTTTTTAAACTAGTAGGTATAGTCAGATCTGGTCTTAACGTGCGGGTCCAAAGGTCACTGATCATATGCGTCAAATCAGACAACACAGAGGCTATCAAAATGTTGTGAGATTATTTACAAATATACCGAAGGAAGGAAAAATGGTTTCATTATTTTAGCTATCGCTAAGATAGCCACATATACCTAATATTATTAGTTTTGTAAAAATTATGTACAGGGGAGTTGAAAAAGTTACAAAAAAAATTATATAATCGTTAATTATATACCTACTGTACCTTTTAATTAAAAGCGACAATAATAAACAGTGCAATTTATTTTAACAATTTTACTACTAAAACCTTAAAATACAATGGCATTTAGTCTGAACTATTTCGATAATGAAAGAAAAAGTGGAAATTCGCAAACCAATATGCAGGAAACCGTAATGAAAACACTGGGAATTAGTTTAAGGACTATGCAGAATAATGTGCATGGAAAAAAAGCATAATATAATATCCAAGAATACTAAAAAATGTAATCGAAAAACACCGTTTATAATTATAGCCTAAAAACTCTCATCGTCACTTATAAAATCTGAAAAGTCCTCGTCGAATGGAGCAATTATCATTGGCGCTACTTCGACATCTAGTACTTGTTCTCGATTCCACCAATCCCTTATTAATATGTCTGTATGTTCCACCGATTTCTTCCAGTACTCTTGTGTAATATAATCTAACGAATCTTGCCAAACTATTTGTACTTGGTCGGATTTAAGACCATCACCTACATGTTTTTCATAATAAGACTTTGCACCAGCCCATATTAATTCTATTGCGTTAAACTGGCAATGATATGGTGGCAGTCGTAGAACCTCATGACCATATTCAAGCAGTATTTCATCTACCGCGTATATTTTGGGTTTTTTAAGAGACTTTGCTATTGATAGGAGTTCCGATTTAAGCATATTTGGTAAAGGATTTTGGTTGTGTTTTTCCAGCCACTCATAAATATAACTTTTCCTCCAAGATGAAGTAGGTTGTTTATTTAAAATTCTTGAATGATATCATGCAATATCTAATACAATTAAAGACGGAGCATCCAAATTTGGTATCAATTGAACTTTTAACCATTTTTCAAACATTTCGCAATTCATATTATCATGATAGTCAGCAATTTTTGATGTTGAAGAAAAAATTAAACTCACACCTGCAACATATCCTGTTGCAGAACCGGCATGCAAAATAATAAAACGCATTCCCGTACCGTACCTTGCCAAGATTTTGAACCACTTGCATTTGAAAATATCCACGTTTCGTCTAAAAATACCACTTTTCTAAATTTCGATTTGTAATTGGCCGTATATTTTTTTAAAAACTGAACACGCTGACTCACTATCTGTGGCTGCTCACATAAAAATCTTCGGTTACAGTCTTTTTTATAGCGAAAACCTAAATTTCTTAATAATTTTGATAATGCTTCAAGTCCAATTTCCAAAACCCCGAATTTTTAATGTTTTTTGTAAAACTGAAAGAGTTACATTGGTTTTTGATTTGTATAAATCGTAAATCACATTTCGAACTCCAATTTTAATATTTTCGCTTACATCCTCAGTCTTTGGCTTTCTTCGTTTACACTTTTTAGTAGTAGTAGGTATTATGTTATGTTTTGTTTCATGCACAATTTTCTGCACAGTCCTTAAACTAATTCCCAGTGCTTTGGCTACTGTTTCCTGAATATTGGTTGGCGAATTTCCACTTTTTCTTTCATTTTCGAAATAGTTTATCAGATTAAGTACCATTTTTTTTGATTGGGGATGCAAAAACCCAGAAAATTGTTTCATTTTGTCACAAACTCTCAAAGTCACAAAACTGGCATATTATTTAAAATAAAACGTAGCTGGTGCTATTATAAGCTTTTTTAGAATCGCTGGAAAGTAAATACATATATATTCTTTTTTTTCATGTCAAAATGGAAGTCTGTCTTATTTATTTTACGTATTTTATTTAGAGGGTAAAATTAAACGCGAATCGTATGACCACGATAAGACCAGATCCGACTATAGGCTGTTTTACTTATAGCGACAATTGGACCTGCGTTTCTAAGGAAACCTTAAAAATAATCAAATATCTGTCAATTTAATTCCATGATTATAATGATAAAATGATAAAAAGTAAGAACTTTAGTGGTTATTTAGTAGTTATTTTAAATAATATAAAGTTTAAAATGTCTGATTCTGAGTTTTCTCTGACTTCACCGGAATTAGTAGAAGCCGCGAAAGTAGCGTAACAAAAATTATTGCCAGCTAAATCGCGCAAAATTTACGAAAATGCGTTTTCAAGATTGATGGAATGGAAGATGAAAAAGGCATGCAGTTCTTTGTCGGAGACGGTGGTTTTGGCCTATTTTTCGGAACTGACACAACAACAAAAGCAATCAACAGTGTGGTCGAATTATTCAATGATTAAAAGTATGTTACAATCCAATAATAATGTAGACATTTCAAAATATTTCAAACTAATTACATTTCTAAAACAAAATGGGAAAGGTTACACGCCCAAGAAATCTGCGATTTTTACGAGTACAAATATTAGTGATTTTTTAAATAATGCTCCCGATGAAGTTTATTTAATGGCCAAGGTTGTTGTTTTACTTGCGATTGCAGGAGCTTGTCAAATTTACGAAATCAGCCAGATGATATTGAAGATTCGGGAATGTTAATAATTGTGAAAATTAAACAAATAAAGAATGATGTCAACAGGAGATTTGTAGTTACTGAAAAATATATTAAATTTTACCGAATGTACCCTTCGTCCAACAGCAGCAAAGGATCGCCGCCTATTTTATGCATATCACAATGAAAAATGTATCAATCAAGTTGTGGGTAAAAATCAGTTTTATAAGATACCCCAAACAGTAGCTAATTTTCTTCAACTTGAAAATGTTACCTTATACACGGGTCATTCATTTCGAAGATCGTCTGCTACACTTTTGGTTGAATCTGGGGGAGACTTGTTGACACTCAAGAAACATGGCGGTTGGAAGTCATCAACGGTCGCTGAAGGGTATGTTGATAAATCGGTAGCACACAGGACAGAAATAGCTAATAAAGTGTTTAGAACCTGTGGCAGTGCTGAAAGAACACCCGATTTGCGACCAGGTACATCAACGGCAGTTGTGTCCATGGCAGAAAATATAATTACAACACGAGAAAATTCGACTGTACCGAATAGTAAAATGAACATGTCATGCATGCAATGCACATTTAATAATTGTACTTTATGATTTAAAGAAAATGTAACTTTTTGTATAATAAAATATTCTAAAATTAAATATCTACCTTCACTTATGTGTGTATATTATATCCGGGAAAAAAGTAATCACTTTTTTCCCGGGGAAAAAAGTAATCACATCACTTTTTTTTCCGGGGATAAAAGTAATTTCACAAAAAGCGACGTTTTTTTACCTGTCAACAGAGATAAAATGTCAAACTTTTTTCCCGTCACAGAAAAAAAATATTTAGTAAAGTCAAGTGGGGTAAGTAGGGATCTGGGGCAAGTAGGTTTTTTGTAATAATTGTAAAAAAAAATACTTTTAAAAACTAAAACTACAATAAAATGGTTTTTGGACTCTTATAGACCCCAATATATTGTTAAAAAAATTTTAATATATTTTTTATTAAAGTAACACAGCTTATGTCAAATGTATCTAAACTAAACTAAAATGTTTAAAAAATTTTATCTGTACTAATTTAAAACTAAAGAAATTTTTACATCCTCAAAGTTGTAATCACTAACGTTATCTCTTGTATTTTTTTAACATTTCAATTTTTCAGGTTATCAGTTTTAGGTCCATAGTTCCCACTTGCCTCGCTTTTTTTGTTAGTGGGGTTAAGTGGGGATTAGTTCCCATTTGTCCCATTTAAATTTTTTATATTAATAAAATTCAAAGTGATAAGTTTTAAGAAGTTGAAAAGTGTGATTGTTATTTAATCTGCAAAGACTATATAGTAAATAAAAACTTAAAAACCGTATTAAGTAGTTTTAAAAAAAGTGATAGATGAAGAAATCTCTAACATACAAACTTCTTTATTTTTAGGAATTTTTTAAATCTGAAAAAAGCCTGTTGTTGATGAAGTCTCAATAGATTAACCCATTAGCTCTAGTTAAATATAACATTACTCAAACGCGATTTATAAGTTGAAAACCCACTTACCCCAGTACCTGGGGCAAGTGCGTTTATGGGTACATTTTCATAACAATTTTTTGTTTAAATGAAATTCTTGGGTAAATAATTAAACAAATGTTGTTGTAATAGTAATTGTAAATATCACTAATTACTTCCTGTCTAAAGCACATCTCTGTAACTCGATTTTTAAAAAAATTATGTAGTTTTAAAGGCGACCTTTTATATTTTTAATCCCCACTTACCCCACTTCACCTTACCTATTTTTTTAAATAGGCCTCGAATTGGAAAAAGGTTATTTTGGAAGACATTGCACTAAATAGGTATAAATAATTGGGGGTAGCTAAAACTTAAAATTTAAAAAAATTAAATATAAAAAATAGCACATTAATTATCAGTTTTTCCCAGTTAGCCTTAGTTATTTCATTTAACCGAAATTCCTTATTGAAAATGAGCTGCTTTATAGATAGATTTTTTATAATATTTTGATGACTATAATTACCCCTATTTTTATTATTAAATAAAAAATTATTATAAAATTTGGGGTTTCCATATGAAAATAAAGACTTTTTGCAGTATTTTCAATCTTTCTCATATATAGATCATGGCGTTTCCCGGTGAAACACCCTGTATAGTTATAATATAGGTTACTATTTTACCTTTGATTTGTGGCTGTAACTTAACATAGTCGTTCTCCTAAATGGATTGGAAAACTGTAAATTTACATCAAGCAACCCACTTTTGTACAAATCAAGGGCAAATCGAATTTTACTAGTCCTTTCTGTCACACTGTCCACTGCGTAAAGAACGCCGCACACTATGAACATTTCACCGACTTTGTGATGCTCTATGCTGATGTTCCAAATGTACTGGGGTACCATGAGCTCATAATCAACCTAAAAAATGAGCAAATTAATGTAAGTGTTAACATTTGTTATTACGAATGGAATAAAATAAAATGCACTAAAATATACTAAATAATGAACTCCAGCATAGATAGAGATAGAGACCTGAGTTAGTGGAAATTTAGATTATAATTTAAAAATTAAAACATTCGTCCAATATTTCTAATTTTTTAAGGTTACCAACTCGATACAAAAAAGCGGATTTTTTAAAAACTTATTAAGTCGGAGAGCATCAGAAAATTATTTTTCAACATTTTTACAATACAATGCATTTTAATAATTATTCTTAGGGTTTTTATAGCCACAAAAAAATAATAGGTACCTGATTCCAATACTAGCTTATTCTTAAATACTAAGATTAGGACCACCAGTGGAGAAAGACTTCATGCTTTTATTTACTCCTATAAATTAACTCCACTTTAAGAATGGACTACTTCTTCATAATAAGATTAGGTTCACAAGGATCATTCAACATCAGATTTCCAGCGGAACAGTCGCAGAACGACCGAGCTCCAACGCACCAACATTTTATTTTAAGTCGGTCGTGGAGCCGTGGTAGGTATAACAATGTGTTTATTTTTATTGATTTCCCTAAACTAATAATCTACCATAATACAATTTTCAAATAGTAACATTGATTCTGCTGAATAAGACACATTCCAAAAAAAAAATCAAAATAACACATTGTCTTTCACGGTTAGGTTCCTATCGTTGAGGCAAGACCGTATAGGAAAAGAGGTAATGCCAAGTACTTCTTGTTACAACTAAATTCCTATTTTACACACATAAAATCGTTCAAATCACCTTCTGACCATCCTGTGCATCCCTCATGTGCAGCAAAGTTATAATACATATTGTGTATAACTGTTTAAAATTTTTAAACATTTTGTAAGCTGGGGCATAAGCGGGTAGTACCCGGATTTTCCCCAAAGGTAAGGAACAGTTTGCCCCAAAGCTTGTAAAGCAATGTAAATAATAATGAGAAATATAAGCAATATTAAGCACTTCTACAATGTTTTATATATATACACTATTGGCAAACTCGAATCTAGGGTGCAAAATCTCTAATGCAACCAAAAGAGAAGGCACATATGGACAAAACCTTCAGTTAAAAAGACACACATAACCACTCCTAGGGGGGATATATTGTGTGTGGTGTGGCCGAGTCGACGTATCGATCGCTCCCGTACCTGCTTCGACCGCGTGTTCTAAAGAATGGAAGGTTGGAGGCAAGGAATAGCGTGTGCTCTATTTCACGTGTTAAACGCTACTAATAATCTTCGTCTGATGCGTTTATATCGGCACCCTAGATTTGAGTTTGCCAATAGTGTAGACAAACAACCATCACATTACAATAAGTAAAAGTAATTATTACAAAATAAAGTTTAATCAATCTGTTGGTAAATCTAAATGTGTGTAAAATAAGATTATTTAACAACATTTTATTAGATTCTGCTAAACACTGACACAGCACGCACCCACACTGAATAAAACTCGATCGAATACTGTCGATGATCTGAAAAACCAATGTTACAGTTGACAACGGTACTTAAACGTCGAATATAGTAAAGAATGGGGTACCCGATTATGCCTCTATACCCGGTTCTGCCCCTCATTCCTCGTGTGAAAGTGCTATTCTAAAGCTCGGAGGATTTCTAAATATCTTCTCGTTTGAAAATTATTACTTTTATCGCTATACTATTTTGGCCTTGGTTATATTCCATGGAACTCCAGTGGTTTTTGGACCTAAATATCTTTCACAAACCGTGGTTAAGACATAAACTACCTAAACCTATTAAAACTCATGATAACATTATGCCAATAAAAAGAGGAGTCAACAATAATATATTATATAATATTACTAAATAAAAAAAATTACAATGCCGTGTTTAGCGTCCGTATAAGGAAATAGAAAAAAGTTTTTTAGCCACAGGCGACAAAGTGGTGCATCTATCTTTTGCATTAAAGTACACAGGGATGCCAAAGGTAATGGGTTCCCTGGGGCACAGGTAGACAATGACAGGCTGTTTCGTTCTTGCTGGAACTCATCAGAAAGCCATAACCTGTAAACAACTTTAAGTACAGCGAGACTGTTCTTTCAAGGCATTTTTAAGAAATAAAAACGCGATGAAAACCCAGTAACGCCATCAGTAGAAATCAATTCAATGCAAAAGATAACCATCTAATGTGAAAACATAGAACTAATAAACCAAAGTAAGGTGGCCAACAAACACCAGTATAGGAAACTTTTGCGCTTCACTAAATTTTTTCTGCGGGTTTGTAGATTCAAATATAGATCTCGCCTTGTAGCTTACTGGGTGCCGATCCATTGCGTATACAATGCTGTAATTTTAAAAATAAAGTAGAGAGTTTAGCGTTTGTTGGCCAACGTACTTTGGTTTATTAGTTCTATGTTTTCACGTTAGATGGCTATATCTTTTGCATTGAGTAGATTGCTACTGATGGCGTTACTGGGTTTTATCGCGTTTTTATTTCTTAAAAATGCCTTGAAAGAACAGTCTCGCTGTACTTGGAGTTGCTTACAGGTTATGGCTTTTTGATGTGTTCTAACATAGACGAAACAGCCTGTCATTGTCTACCTGTGCCCCAGGGAACCCATTACCTTTGGCGTCCCTGTATACTTTAATGCAAAAGATAGATGCACCACTTTGTCCGCCTGCCGCTAAAAAACTTTTTTCTAAAAAAAAAATTACCTTCATAACTGCTGTATTATTTGAATCGGGAACAGAGAAAATGAGCCATAAGCCGTTTTCATCGACGCAAAAATCTACATAATTATATTGTCCAGAATACAGCTTGGTAGCTTTATCCATTGATCCGGGCAGGTCAAGAGATATTGTACTTTTATCTGCTAGATTATATTTAAGGATTCTTCTAGTGCCTTTGACATTGTAAAAGAAGGAGCCGTTAAATACAACGTGGGCGTTGCCACTGTATGGATGATCCAGGCGATATACACTAAAAAGGAGGGAAAGTTATTTAAGAGACCACATAGAGGCTATTATTCGGAAAGCGTTGCGCCTTCTAGGATTTATCCTAAGAACTACTGAAGGCTTTAAGAGCCCTGCATCGTTAATTACTTTATATTGCAGCATGGTAAGAAGTACTCTGGAGTACTCGTCAACAGTCTGGAATCCGATGTATCACAAATATATTGATCGAATTGAAAGTGTCCAAAAAAAGTTCATCAATGCTCTTAATTTTCGTTACAATAGACAACGGCACTTTTACTCGTATAACGAGAATTTGTTATTTTATAGATTGCAATCGCTGAGGTCCAGAAGGCAGTGTTTTGATATTTTCTTTGTTTATAAGGTAGTAAATAACCTCATCGACTCTGAATTTTGCGTAAACTATGTACTTTTTAATGCTAACCCATACACACTTCGGAACAGGCTAACTTTTAGTGTCCCTACTTTTACAACTAATTACCTTTCTAACTCTCCTCTCATACGTTGCATGAGAACATACAACTATCTTGTAACGGGTGATAGAGGCATTGACCTGTTTAACACTAACTTATGTACCTTTAAAAAACTTATCAGAAAGAAAATATCTATTATCCTTTGATTAGGGAGTGCATTGCTATCACTCGCGTATCTTTAGCTTTATAATTTGTTTTTGGATTTATTATTTGAATGTACAGAATAGCCTTTTATTCTTTAGTTATTGTGTACTTCTACCGAACTTTGTAAATTTCTTTTTGTAATCCGTGTCACTCTATAATTGGTCTGCTCCAAGCAGTCTGTTGAGTGACCTTGTTTGTCTAAATAAATAAATAAATAAATAAAGAGCTTAAAAATTAAGCACATTTTTTAAAAACTACAGTCTGTCAAGACTATGACGATTCGTATAAGGATCTATCAAAGACAAGAGGGGCTGATTATCTTATTTAATACGTGATTATTTTGGGTAGAGATTTAACCTATGTCAACAAATTCTTTATTACCATGTCACTTATTACAGTCAATTTTTGAACAAAGTTAATCAGTATAAAAAAATAGTTAATCATGTGTAGAAAGTACCAGCACTTAGGCTCTCAAAGCTGCTATCAAATATAGACCGTTTCTTTTTTTTTTCAGATACCCTGTATAATTATTAGTAACTTTGCATTGACTTAGCATTAATAAAAGATACTTAATATCTATCAGACAAGCCTAATAAATATAGGGCGTTTCATTTGAAAAATCAGAGTTATGGTATTTTAAAATTTTGTATATTTGAATGTCAACAGAAAACACTCTGTACAAAATTTTAGGGACTTAAAGATTTAAGACAGTTTTTTTATTCCTAAACTTTAGAGCTTACAAAAAATTTTCGATTTTCAATACTCTCATTGATACACGTTATTTGATCATATCATTATGTTTTTTCCAAAATTTTAAGAATTTTGCATTTTGTTTGGCAACGTATCAAAAAATTAAAAAACTACATATGGCGTCATATGAATAATTTTGAAAGGAAACAAAAAATTTTAAAATATATAGGGTGTTCCATTTAAAAAATGTATCTTACTTTTCTGGACCACTTTGTATGTTTAAAAATAATTTTAGAACGTATATTTTTTTGTACCACACAACTTTTATAAAAACTTGTTTTAATATATTTAATAGTAGAGACGGTATATTACTTTGTCAGACAAATGGGCCACCCTGTATGTAGATTTTTATGTTTGCTATTTGGCTCAATTATTTACCGCCTCTTAAATCTTGCCTCTGAGGGTGCTTAGTTCCTCTGGCGCTGGCAATATGAACATCATATCCACTGTTATTGTACAAATACCACCTACATAGATAAACAAAAACCATAATATATTGATTCCGTATTACTCTACTTACTGTCCGGGCTCATTTTTTCTATATGCACTCTTGTTCCTGTATTCAATCAGTTCGTTAGTACTTGTTTCATTAGTTGCCCAGATAAAAGTGGGTTTTGCATCTGAGTGTGAATCCGTCATCCAACAACCATATGTAAAATCGGAATATCTATTATAGACGGGTTTACCCACTGCATAAAGAACACAATCTATGAAAGGAAATTAAAAATTTATCGTTTATTTAACGACCAACAAAGTATTAGTTTATAAAACAACAATTACAAACAGTGGCGTATTTAGTATACCTATAAATATATTCTTGGCTTAGATTATAAAGGTCTTGTAGGAAACATTTAGTTGTCAAATTTATCCTTCTAAAAGTTCTTTTTTATATAGAGATTTCAGACGAATATTGTTTTAGTTGTTGATTTATGATGTAATTTTAAAGGAAAACGAGTAAAAAGAATAATATTTTATAGTATTTTTCTATTATATACTTGTCTGTTCCGTTTTCCCTTTTTTAAAGCTATTTTAAATTAACAAAAATATAACCCAATGCAATAAAATATGTTTACACCAAAAACAAAAAAAAATATTCATTTATTTTTAGAGAGAAAAATTAAAGTAAAAATTTTAATTGAAACATTTTTTGGAAGAAGTGTAATAATTTATAATAAAAAAAAATAGTGCGGGAAAAACCGAGAATGCTTTATTATACAAAACTGCACTTACGAAGAAGTATTTTAAAACCTAAGCATTTGCACCAAAAACTGCTCTTAGATTTATGCTCCTAAAATACATGATTTCTGAAAAAATCATCAATTTTGGCGTGGTGAGCGAAATTTACTTTATTTTTAATCGTAAAAAACAAACCCAAAAAACGCTGCTGTGTCTATATACGTCTTTTGTTAAAATTTTGGATTAATACCAATATTCATTTTTCACAAATAAAAAAAATGTTTTTTTTAAATAAAGAATAGGAATATCAAAAAAGAGTAAAAAAACATTTTCAAAAACAAATTTAATCCAACCATGCAGAGGGGGAGAGGTAATAATTTAAATTTCAAAATTTGATAGTAGTTACATGAATTTTAAACGAACTTTGGGCGTGGCCCCAAAAATTTTTCGTCTGCGGCGCTTTTCCGCCTTCTTCACTATCATAAAATACATGTAGTCCCGATTGTGTAGTGTGTAGTTTTAAATTTCTAAAAAACGTTTTTTTTACTCAAAAATCACGATCTGGGGTGATTGGAACAAAATTCTAATTACTGGCAGCACAGTTTTACCCAATTCATTGGAGCATTATCCCAGTTGTTGGCATCCCCTTGAACCAATAATTGTCTCATTGTGTGACAAGGCTTAACAAAAACAATTATTGCTTTTTCATTCATTTATTTTAAAAGAAAACAAATTATAGAAGGGACAAATGTATTTATAAAAAGGTTGCCGACATCAAACAGCTTAGCCGACATCTACCTGACCGGACCAGTTAAAAAAATGGGTTATTCTACTCGAAATTCGGTATTACTGATCGAAAAGTCAGAAAAAAACCTTTAAATGTTTTTTTTCTCTATCCAGAGAATCACCCATATATTTAATATTTTTGCTGATCTACACGTGGATATAGATGGTTGGACATGGGCCCACAATATGGATGGTTCTCTGGATAGACAAATTTATACACGAGAGCCGAAAAATACATTTTAAAGTTTTTTCTGGCTTTGTAATCAGTAAAACCAAATTTAGTGTAGAATAACCCATTTTTTTTTATTGGTCGGACCAGGTAGATGCCGGCTAAGCTGTTTGATGTCCACGATAATTAATTGGTAGCTATTTTTTGCACCAAGAGAACCCTTCAAGTGGCCTATGAAAATAGTGACATTTTTCCAACCAACAGAATCCCCCTAATCAATTTTTCAGGCGCTAAAATTTTCGCACTGGCTGATACCTAAAACCGGATTCTCGACTCCCTGAAAATAATTATATTTGCCGCTGAATATGAAACACACGTTTTTACAAAATTGATTGTGTTGATTTCGAGAAAATCAAGTTTGAAATAGCGTTTAGAGGGAACGACTATCAAATTTCGAAAATTAAATTATTACCTCTTCCCCTTTGCATGGTTGGATATAAAATTTTTTTAAATGTTTTTCTTGATATTCCTAGCTGGCTCTTTATTTAAAAAAAAAACATTTTTTATATTTGTGAAAAATATGAATATTGGTGTCAATCCAAAATTTTAACATAAGACGTATGTGTATGACTCTAACCAGCGTTTTCCGGGCTCGGTTTTTTATGATTAAAAAATAAAGTAAATATCGCTCACAACGCCAAAATTGATGATTTTTTCAGAAATCATGTATTTTAGGAGCGTAGATCTAAGAGCAGTTTTTGGTGCAAATGCTTAGATTTGGAAATACTCCTTCTTAAGTGCCGTATATTTATATTCCTAATAAAGCATTCTCATATCATCCAGCACTATCTTTTTTATTATAAATTATCACACTTCTTCCATAAAAAATGTTTCAGTTGAAATGTTTACCTTAATTTTTCTCTTAAGAAATAAATACCTAGTTGTTTTTATTGTAATAATATTTTATTGCATTGGGTTATATTGTTGTTGATTTAAAATAGCTCTAAAAAAGGGAAAACGGAACAGACAAGTATATAATAGAAAAATTCTATAAAATATTCCTTTTACTCGTTTTCCTTTAAAATTGCATCAAAAATAAATAACTAAAACGATATGCGTGTGAAACCTTAATCTCTAGATAAAACAGGACTTTTAGAAGGAAAAGTTTAAAAGCTAAACGTTTCCTACAAGACCTTCGTAAACTAAGTCAAGAATAAATTATTTAAAGATTTAAATTAAGAGTCCATGCGTGAGATGAAAATGCAGCCCGGCAGCCCCCCTTATATACGCCACTGGGCGCAGCCGCAATTATTGGTAGCCTTCGCAAGCAAATAACGCCACAGCCCAATTTTTTTAGGATCATGCTCAAATTGTATCAAATTATGTAAATAATAAAGCACCCGGAATTTTTTTTTATTAGTGGCATGAATTTTATAGTTTTTTTCAGAAATGTTGGGGGGTCCTGGGCCCCCCAGGCCCCCCTGTAGAACCGCCCCTGCCATCGACGAAATTATTTAGTGTATATTGCATAGCTCTTACAAACTTATCCTTTTAGACGTCGGTATTGTTCAGATTGTCCTTACCTGTCGATCTTGTTAGGTTCACAGTGGAATACTTGGTATCACCATAAGACCTTATTTCCCACCTACTTATTAAATTTATTAGGGATATTCCATTGGGAGTACACTTAACATCCTTAACTTCACAAATGGGACAGACTGGAGGTTCACAGATATCTTCCACCGCTACCTTTTCTGGCGGCTGCACGCCAAAAATCGTGGGCTTGAACGAGGTTCTGGTGGCTTGCGATTCCCTTGGATCAATTTCTATAAATACACAAGCAAAATAATTACTAGTATAAATTATTTTCTTGAAATAAGCTTCTTTACACTGAACATTAATAACGGATCCAACTAGCATTTTTAAGACGTTAAAAATCTCGATCTGACTTCGAGAAAGCTCGAATTTACACTAATTTGATGAAAAAGTAATAGTTGCATGGAGGTCAGTGTATTACTTTTGCATATTATAAATAACGAATTTTATGTATATCTATTACTTATCCTGCATATAAACAAAAAAAAATCATACCTATCGTAAAACTTTTTTGATCTTAAGAATACATTTCTTTTGCAGAATATTTATTTAAAAAAAGAAGCGCCTAATAGCCGTAATCAATCCAACTAATGAATGAACTAGAAGACCCCACGTTCTGTTCCTCTGGAAGACCCCTATATCTTGGCTCCCTCCCTTGTCACCTCCTTAAATGGTGCGCGCCTCTCCTAAATATACATAAAATACATACATGCGAACAGAGAAATTCTAATTCTGTTAAAGACAGCTAAAAATGTCTTTAACGCACAAAAAAACGAAACAATTGTAAAACACAAAATTGAAGTGGGTAACGTAAGACTATTTTAAAGATAATATTTATTATAATGTTCACAAACCAAAGAAACCACAAAAAATAAAGCCGCAGGCCAAGAATATTAAAGACAATTATTCAACTTACAGAAAAAGCACATTGGTTAGGCAATTATTTTTGTATTTATGTGAATGAAATTATTTTGCGAGATTTCTTGTTCTCATATAATTTTAAGAATGCTGGAAAGAGTTTAAAATGTATCATTTCCAAACCCACCGCATTCACGCCGGTAACCAGGCCGGATGAGATCGGATATCTCGTGGGGTGCGGAAGAAGGTACACTTCACAATCGGTAGGTTATGCAATGAGAAACCGAGGGGTGGTAGCCCTTAAGGGGGAGTGTTGCATGAATAAGGATCGTGGTTCCGAACCCACGTTAACGTGTAGGTCCCCTCGGGAATGGCCCTGGCAGCGAACGAATTGGTAAAAAGCCTAACTCTAAAGAAGCAGGGCAAGAAATGACAAGATACGTCTTTATTTAAGGATGAATATAGAAGGGTAACGTGGCGCTTATTACTATTAGTTTCGCTGGATTGTATTGTTTTGTTTTCAATTATCTATCACGTGTATTTAAATAAATATTATAATTGTTTTTAATGTAACATTTTTTTCTGAACCAGCCTATATTATAAAGCTCGAAAAAGAAGAGTTTTGAAATAACTATTGCCAACCTACCATAAAGCTTAAATTCTCCTCTTGTCATCTGCAATTCATTTTTGCTGATACAATAATACAAATACTGCATGTCATAATGTGTTACTTTGGAGATGTTAAGTTGCATCCGTGACTTGTATCCGAACTTCACCTTTGAGTTGTCTATTCGGTATTTGTCGCCACTTTCCAATAATCTGCCATCTGATCGCTCCCAATACCTTAAATGAAATAATAGTTTATGTAGAGAGAGACGAACTTTTGTATAAGGAATATGTTTTTTTTTTAAAAGTGCACTAGCGAGTTTCCCAAGAGCTTACAAGCTTCAAAATAATATTCATCCTTTACTAGGTTCAAAGAAAATTTTCTAGTTTTTGGTATTTACTTTTCAGTGTCTTATGTTTTAAATTTTATGTAGCAGAGCTGTGAAAGTTACTTCAGAAAAGTAACTAGTTACTTTTTCGTACTTTTGCACAAATGTATCTAGACACTTATAAGGAATACTTACTTTTAACCAAAAGTAACTCAGTTTTTAGTTACTTAGTTAAAGTAACTATTTATAGTAACTAAGATACTCTTACAGTAATAATAATAATAATAATAATAATAATAATAATAATAATAATAATAATAATAATAATAATAATGTCTTTTATTATGTACAAAAAAATAAATAAGATAACAAATAAATATGGTGGGGGTATCCAACTAAAGCTGCTCATACAACCACCCAGTTTATAAAATCGATTAAAAAAAAAAATATGTATACATATATAACTAAAAAAGCAAAAAATATAAAACTTACAAAAATATTAAAGATTTACTAGTGTAATAAATAAACAAAAATAAATTAAGGTTTATAGGAAATAGAGTTGATAAGTTATTAATAAAAGTAAATTATATAATATTAAATGCTAACCATGTAGTGTAACGCTAGTGCGGATTACGACTCGCCAGCAAACGCTCCTTAACACGCCTGCAAAATACAGCAGAGCTGGGAGCCATCCTGATGCCCTCAGGCAGAGAGTTAAACGCAATAGCGGCCGTATAGCTGAATGAACGCTGGAAAAAGGCATGTGAGTGCCTGGGTACACAATACATATCTCTGTGGCGTGTCAAAAGGTCATGCACATCAGAGCCCCTAATAAGTTTACCAAAAAGATAAGAAGGAACTTTATTTAGCCTAATTTTATAAACAAGATGCAACAAATGAAGTTCATAACGCTCTCCGACAGTAAGCCATCCTGACTCGGTTAAAGATGGAGTAATATGATCAAATTTACGGACGTTGAAGCTAAACCTAAGACATGCGTTTTGAAGTTTTTGCAAACTAGCTTTGTCTTTTTGAAGTAAAGCCGGCCAGTAGACAACGTCGCAGTAGCCTAGATGGGATAAAATCAGAGAGTCAGTCAGACGTAATTTAGTAGCAGTACTAAACACATCTCTATGCATATAAAGAAGTTTTAATTTAGCGTATGTTTTTTGAATTAATGAGGAAACATGATCTGAATATCTAAGCTCAGAATCAATGTACAGGCCTAAATTTTTACATGTATTTATAGGTTTTATAAGAGTGTCATGGACAAGAATTTGAAACAAAGGATTTTCAACTATAGATGATTTGCACTTACCAAATACCATAACCTGAGTTTTTTTCTCATTCAAAATTAAGTTGTGAGATTTCGAGATGTCAGAAATTAGTTTAAGATCTTCATTGATTTTATTTACAGCGGTAGCGACGTCTGAAGGTAAGAAAGATAAATATAATTGTGTATCATCCGCAAATTGGTGTGATTCAAGGTAATTAAGAAATTTGGAAAAATCAGAAGTATAAATTGAAAACAAAAGAGGACCCAAAATACTGCCCTGGGGCACACCCCTGCCAATAAAATGGGGTTGAGAAGGGTTATTATTAATTAGTACTCGCTGGGATCTATTCGAAAAATAAGTTTCAAAGAATTTCAATGCTACCTCACCCAGACCAAAAAATTTCAGTTTGGTCAGTAGTATGTCATGCCCAATTATATCAAATGCCTTACTATAATCGAGAAGAATAAGGCAACTACAGTTATTGTTATTCCATTCTCTTAAAAGGTCATCAGTTATGTTTAAAAGGGCCGTGGTGGTGCTATGGTTACAATCAATGTAACTAGTTACATTGATTGTAACTACGATAATTTAAAAGTAACTAAGATACTTTTAAAGTAACAAGTTACATTGATTGTAACTAGTCACTAAAAGTAACTAAGATACTTTTGAGTAACTACTTAGTTATTTTAATTGTAACTATGAAATTCTAAAAGTAACTAAGATGCTTTTGAAGTAGATCCCATAAATTTACCAGGTACTGATAACTTATTTTCCTGTACACACTACCACTATTACCATCAGAAAACTAAACTAAGAAGTGTTAATTCGAACAACGAACAAGTAGAAAAAAATGCTTTCCAAGAAATTTTGCGTTCCAATCAGTTTGCTGTTTGACGCTCGCGACTCGCCGCTCGTCTCTTCATGAAAATCTGATTAACGGCCGCCGATCGTCCCTTGGTCATCATCTGATGGACGGCACGTGTGCATAATTGGTATCCTAGAGGAACTTTAAAAGTACCTAACTTAGTTACTTTAAAAGTAACTTAGTTTCTTTAAAAGGAACTTAGTTACTTTAAAAGTATCTAGTTACTTTTTAAGTGTATAGTTACTCCTAAAAAGTAACTAGATACAATTTACTTTTCAAAAGTAACGAAGTTACAGTTACTTTTGGCATGATTTAAAAAAGAACTAAGTTACTAAGTATCTAGTTACTTTAAGTAACTAGATACTAAAAAGTATCTAGTTACTTAAGTTACTCACAGCTCTGATACAGGGAGATTCCTAAGTTGATACTTCTCTTTTAGCTGTGTATAGAAGGCATTAAAATATACAATATTTTCAAATACCTTTTATCAAAAAAAACTCAAAAATAAGGTATTAATTTATTACACTATGGATCAAATACGGTTCTGCCTAACTTGCCCGTTGAATAACATTAAGAAAACTTCTGGGTGTAGGATGAGTCCGCAATGGAAAGCGTTCTGCGTATAATCTCGAAGCAACAGCCACACTTTGACGACACTCACTGTAAATTAGCACCATATCAACTAGTTCATTGTTTTCAAATTTTACCATTTTCACGTGTCACCAATTTAAAATTAACTTGTTCAGAAAAACACACCGCAGCGAATTGCCAAATAACCCGTACCGACCCGTAAATTGCAAGACTAATAAGAGATAAGACAAACAGCAGTAAGTATAGCAGGCTAGGTTTTAATGACCAGGCCCGCACTTAGATTTTTTACTTCTGTATCTCGCCTATTTTTAAGTTTCTTGAAAAAAGGTACTTGAAAATATTGTTTATTTTAATGCCTTCTATACACAGCTAAAAAGAAGTATCAACTTAGGAATCACCCTTTATACAGGATGAGTATTTTTAATGGAACCCTGCTTATAGAGGCTCTTGGAATAAAATTTCTCCAAAATTCAAAATTACTTCCTCAAACATTTATTATGAGCCTCGCCTTTGTAATGTAAAAATAATTGCGACCCCAAAAGGGCGGCGCAGCCCTAACCAACTTTTTTGTTCAAATTACTTGTGACATATTTTTGGAAAGTTTATTGAAATAGCAATTTGTCCATTAATTTTTTATACATCTCTCAGGCCATGTGTCAGAAATTTAATAAAAATTTTTAACGAACAATAACTTTAAAACAGTAATGCCTCTTTTTTAGCGTAATAAAATGTACCCCATGAACCTGTTGCCACACGCCCAACCAGTAGAACTCTTTTCTTACTCTTTCCAAAACTTCTGGAGTGATTAAACGTATCTCTGCCCGAATCCTTGCCTTCAACTCTTCCATGTTTCTAGGTCTGGTGACTTAGACCAATATTTTTAAATCGCCTCATAAATAAAAATCTAAATATCCAGAGATTTGGTCGGCCACTTTATGAATCCTCGAAGTCCTATCCATCTTTTTCAAAATGTAACATTTAATAATTCTCTTACATTTCTTGCAAAGTATATTATATAATTATCAAACGAACGGTATGTTTTCTTACTTTTAAATTTAAAAAAAAAACACTTTAGAGATAAACACAGACCTATCGTTATTTTGGAATGGCCAATTTTACAATATTAAAATGGCAGGATTGAATTAAGCGTAATACACCTTTGAAATGAGGTATCACTCGACCCCCTTCCCTGTAAATAAAACAACCATTTATATTAATATTTTTATATTTATATATAATTTGAATAATTTATCCCAAAACATTCCCGCGTTACCAAGAAAAGGGGAGGGAATGGTTTTTATGCAAGCACTGTATAATTTATTTATTTACATACATTTCTAATAATATATTTAATCAAAAATAACTATTCAAATAATTATTATCTATAATTCAATTCCGGTATGAATTTGCGGCACCAAAAAATATGAACAATACACCCTTTATTTAGTTTTAATATCGCGGCTTATCTAACCGTACGTGCGTGTCTTGTTAAGTAAATATGTCTTTTTGGGGATCAATTTTTGGAACGCCTACAGATCCGGTAAGCCATTCAATGCTCTCATTAAAATTATAATATAAAGTTTCTATAAAATTGAATACACTTCTTAGGGAAGGTTAAAAAAGATAAGATTGGTGACACTTTCATTGTTTTTATTTTCAGTCTTTTATTTTTATTTATCACAATTTTTCTCTTATTGTATTTTATATAAACCTGTGAAATACTTCCTTTAGTTTAAAAAAATCCTTTTATTTCGTCAGATTCATCCTTAGACGCGTTTCATCTTCTTATGGATCACCAGTAAGGCTAGAATCCGACGAAAGAAAGACAAATTGGTATACTACTTGAATAATAAAATAAAAGACATAAAACATTAGAGGAATATAGCATGTGGCGACATCTAGTATCGATCTTGGACACTGCCAGCTTAGCTACATCCTTCTGACCGTTTATTCCTTTGTCATCAGGTTGTTTTAATAATTATGTTGGCTAAAGGCTTCTGGAAGAATTTTTTACCGGGTGATAAAATAAGCAAAGATGCCAAACCGGCATGTCTTCAAAATCGTACAGCTCTCGATTAAAAAAATGTTATACGAGGAGCGGCCGAGAATTTAATTTTAAGTTTCTCAAGTAGCCGCTAGAGGGCGTAATACTAATGCTCAACTAAGAAAATGAAAGTTTCTTCCTAATATTTTCAGTTCAGCCCTATTTAAAATGTATGTGTTGTAATCTTGAATATAGCATCTATCTTGAATGAGTATTAAATTTAAGTTTTAATTTAAATATAATCGTTTTAGAATAAGACCAATAGCTTTCTGAATATCAATAACTTATAACTTCTTGATCGAAATACACCCACTAAATTACACTTGTATAGACAGCTTATAATTTTTCTTTCGCACAAGAAAAGATTACTTGTATGATTAGAGTACGAACCAGGCTAGTAATCAACTGGCGCAATTTGTATTGCTTAGAAATATAGTTCCAAAATTATTTTTATTGCAATTGCAAGCGAAAAGAGTTTTTGGAGATTTATGAGACACCATCCTCATTATGAAACTCCTTGACATTTGTTTATGTTCTATCTAACCTAAAGTGGGTAAGTTGTGTTTTTGTTAGTTTGCTTTGTGTCCTGTAATGCTGTTAAGTTAAAATTAATGCACAAAAAAGCGCGGGTAAGTCCCAACCAAATATACATATTTTTATTTTAAGGGTTGGGAAGTGGTACATCACACACCTGCACACTGTAAAACGAAGTGAAATTTTTATTGCCATAATACTAATTGTTGCAAGAAAATTGCAAACTGTAAAGCCGCCTTATTAAATGTTAAATTACGTGTTAGCTTACAGGGGAAGAGTGGGTAGCCCCGGACAGTGGGTATCCCGGACACGCGTTGGACGTGAAAGTCAATTTGTTAACCGCCATTATTTTTTTCGGTGCCTCAATAAAACAATAAAAGAGAATATCGTACACAAAATGTAGGTACTGTAAATTTTTTTAAACTTTAAATCATTTAATTGTTTTTTATTAAAAATAAAATTTAATTAGTCGGGTACCCCAAACAAGAGTTTGTCGGGAACCCCCGGATATCCCAAATTTTAAAATTTGTAATAATTATTTTAAGGGTTACAGTTATTGAATGTAATGTATATCATTATGTCTTTATATATAGGTTGTGTAAAAAATGCCAACATTTAAAACATAGACTACTCGACGGGACAATGGGATGATATTAAAAGGAAGAAAGCAGTAAAAAATATTCAAGAAGGCTAATTAGAATTACAATCAAAAAATACAATGTTCCAAAGTGTACACTTCAGGATTGTGTAACAGCATTGAAACAAGGTAAGGAGCTTCAACAAAAAAAAACAAGAACCTCTATAAATAAGGTATCTATCAACCGAGACCCGTTGTTGTCATTCACTTGCCAAGGCCCATTGCCATCCACCAGATGAGATCTACTGCTATCTATCAGCCGAGAACCACTGATATTTACCAGCCGAGACTTACTGTCATTCACCAATCAAGACCCACTGACATTTACCAGCCGAGATCCACTGCCATCTACCATCCAAGACCAACTATCATCCATCAGTCTAAACCTACTGCCATCCACAAGTTTAGGCTCCTTGCAATCTACACGCCGATGATTGCTGATATCAACCTGAACTATTAACGTCGTCCCCTTACAAAAATTAAATAACAACGATAACGAATCAAAATTTTTAATTTGCATAGAAACGTTTGAATAGGACTGAGTTCAATGTCACAAGTAGTGTAAAGATTGGGCTTACGAAGCACGTGTAGGTATGTCTTGTGTAGACATTAATCCGTCGAATATCTATTATTATTGTGATGTTTGCCAGGACAGCCACAGTTAAATGCTGTGTCCGAAGCTTCCCGGCATTTTTTTTATTACCAAGGAACGTAAGGTTACATTTTTGTTATTATTTTTCTATATTTATTTAAATACGTTTTTATTTTGTAGCCTGCAAATATTAAGATATTCCTCGTTAACTTTGAGACTGAAAAAATTATTACAATATGTTGATTAATCCATAAAATTATTAAGAGTCCGAGGCTACCCGCCCTTCTCCTACTTGGTTAATGGATTAGGTTTATTTTCGTGTATATTAATACTTAAAACTACAGCGTTAATAAATTTAACTTCAGGAAACAAGTTCTTGTAGGCTAACGAAAAAAATGGTCTCTATTTTATTTAACTTGATGTTGATATTAGATATTACCAAAAAAAATTTATTTTGAAATACATTTTCTTTTAATATATTGGCTTGTAATCATTCTTTATCAAAAAAATTACGCCTATTTATTGAAAAAACATTTCCCAGTGAAAAACTTGCGTGATCCAATATAACAGATTTCATTCTTGCTTCGTCCCTTTTGCTTTAATTTCGGTAAAGCAATCCATCTACTGGTAACCCTTATATATAATATCTTGACCGCCATTACCGGGAATAACGAGAAAATGTAATTTCATGTGTTCAAGATTAAGTTGGGAGTATATAATGATAATTTGTTGAGGTTATTGCAGGGGCGCGACCAGAAAAGATGTTCGGAGGGTATGTGGGCATAACCAGGATATTATTTTCTCTGGAAAAACGTACAGGGACATTATTTTAAGTGTCTCACCCGATTGGCGACTTTGCTATCGACCACAATAAAAAAACAATTATGTATTCCCTAACAGCTTTTAGTGAAGAAGCCAAATTTGATGTCAAAAAAACTCTATGTTTACAAATTTGACAGATACGACGCCATATTGGATTCTTTTAAATGGCAACCCTACCTTATAGTAAGCCAGTTGCATTCGCCTATTTGTTCCAACATTAAAAATGTATAATTGTCAATATTTATTTTCAGCCGTTCCGGAGATACGAGGCTTCGAAGTTGGTGATTTTGTTATCATCGAATTAACAGAAGCTTTGAGATTAGAAACTCAATTTTTTCTGGAGATACGTAATTTTTTATAACGGAGCCACCCATGCTATTGTCAAGTATGTCAGATGTCAGAAAATGACAGTTACGATGCCATTTTGAATTTTTTCTAATGGCAACCCACATTTATAACTACACCAATGTATTACATTTCGCGATCCAATTTCAAAAATATATAGTTGTCGATATTTATTTCCAACCCTTACCGAAATACAATAGCATGGGTGGCTCCGCCATAAGAAATTACGTATCTTCAGAAAAAATTGATTTTTTAATCACAAAGCTTCTACTATTTTTTAATGGGCGGAGATACTTAAAACACATAATCATACGATGCAGTTTTTGATACGGTCGTATTTCGGTAAGGGTTGGAAATAAATATCGACAACTATATATTTTTGAAATCGGATCGCGAAATGCAATACCTTGGTGTAGTTATAAATGTGGGTTGCCATTAAAAAAAATTCAAAATGGCGTCGTAACTATCATTTTCTGACATCTGACATATTTGACAATAGCATGGGTGGCTCCGTTATAAAAAACTACGTATCTTTAGAAAAAATTGAGTTTTTAATCTCAAGGCTTATGTTAATTCGATGATAACAAAATCACCAACTTCGAAGCCTCGTATCTCCGGAACGGCTGAAAATAAATATTGACAATTATACATTTTTAATGTTGGAACAAATAGGCGAATGCAGCTGGCTTACTATAAGGTAGGGTTGCCATTTAAGAAAATCCAATATGGCGTCGTATCTGTCAAATTTGTAAACATAGATTTTTTTTTGACATCAAATTTGGCTTCTTCACTAAAGGCTGTTAGGGAATACATAATTGTTTTTTTATTGTGGTCGATAGCAAAGTCGCCAATCGGGTGAGACACTTAAAAAAATGTCCCTGTACAGTCGGGACAACATGTATTTCATGATTTTCGATTTAGTATGAAAGACAGAGAAGCGCCAAAAGTGAAAAATCTTCGTGGCCACCGCCAAAGTCCGTTAAAATTTAATTTAATTTGAAATTATTACCTCTACCACCACTAACCCTTGGTTTGATTAAATTTGGTTTTGTGAATGTTTTTCTTTTTATTTTTTCTTCATATACCTGCGGCTCCTTAATTTAAAAAAGAAAAACATTTTTCATATTTGTGAAAAATAGAAGCCGTATTATTCTAGCGAGGGGTTTTCAGGCTCGTTTTTTCATGTTTAAAAATAAAGTAATAGTTATTTACGATATAAGTGTTGTAAAGATTCATATTTCAACACGAGATGTTAAAGTTGTCAAGCAAGGCGTCAGCCGAGTTTAATAAAACATCGAGTGTAGTAATATGAATTTACAACTAGAATATTGTACAAAATTTTATCTACTTTCATCTATGAATAAAAATATTTGGCAAAAGGCATTTTTAAAAATAAAAATTCACCTGTAAAAATGCACCTGCTATTAAGTTTACTAATCAAGTTTTTTATGTTGCCTTTCGCATAGTTACTGTTTCGCATGGTTACTGTCGAAACTTTGTCAAACAAATTCAAAAATATAAAAAGCGTTTTTCAAAATGAGCGATTCTGATGGAAGTTTACCCTCTGATATAGAAACAGCGGCAAACGAAGCGATCTCAAGTTTAGTTCCGACAAAATCCAAGGCGCGGTATGAGTTGGAATATCAGAAGTTTAAAGATTGGTGCAAAGCTAACAGAATAAAGGAGGTGTCTTAGAAAATCCTTTTGGGTTATTTTTCCGTAAAGCAACGCTTCCAGAAACCATCTACACTATGGACTCACTACTCAATGTTGAGAACTATGATTTCAGTAAAGAAAAATCAAGATATAATCAGATTTTCTCAACTAATCGCATTTTTGAAAAGAAGTTCAGAGGGTTACAAGGCCAAAAAGTCCAAAGTTTTCACAAAGGAAGACGTATGTAAGTACTGCAGATGATAAAACATATTTACTTATAAAGGTTGTTATGATAATCGGCATTTTTGGGGCTTGTCGGCGCGGAGAACTAGCTAAGTTAATGTTGGATCATATTGAACACAATGATTTGTATATAAAAATTGTGATTACTTTCTCGAAAACCAAAATTATGCGAGAATTTGTTATAACAGAAGGAAATGTGACAGGTGTCAACTGTTTAAGTATTTTTCGAAAGTATGCTAAACTTCGTCCTCTTAATGCAACTCACAGGCGGTTTTTTGTATTCTATGGAAAAGGGAAATGCACCTCCCAGCTTGTCGGAATTAATAGTTTTGGAAGTATACCAAAAAAGATTGCAACAAAACTTGGATTGAATAATCCCGAAGGATACAGTGGACATTGTTTTAGGAGGTCCTTAGCCACCATTCTAGTTGATGGTGGTGCAGATATCCAGATGTTAAAGCGTTATAGGAAATGGAAATCCTCTTCTACGGCAGAAGGCTACATTGAGAATTCTTTAGAAAATAAGAAACAAATAGCAAAGAAGATCATGGGGTCAGACACGGATTTAATGATTGGAAATTCGAATGTAAAGGGCTCCATCACATCCACTTCTGGTATACAAATTTCTAACTGTAAAAAGTGTATTATTAATGTTTATAATAAACCTTAAGTGTTATATTTTAATTAATAATTGGTAATTAATTTTATAATTGTTAATAATAAATCATTCTTCTAGAAAGTGTGGTTTTATTTAACAGCAAAATTTTAATAAACCCGTGTTTTCCATTACAGCGCTAGTGCTATAAAATTCATATTACTAAATGAAAGTAGATAAACATCTTTTATACACTCACCACACCAAAATTGATGATTTTTATCAGAAATTATATATTTTTGGATCATAGAATACGAGAGCTGTTTTTGTTGTTTGTAAGAGGGAAGATAGGGCTTTTTGTTCCTAACCCCACTTTTAAAATATTTCTTTCTCAAGTGCCGTTTTGTATAAAGGTTAGGTTTTGAATTCATAATGAAGCATTTTCGTTTCTTTCCGCACTATTGTTTTATAGTAAATTACTATCACACTTCTTTAATAAAAAAGTATTTTTCTGTTTTTTTTTCAATTAAAATTTGTCTTTAAAAATGAATAAAGGAGACTGATTGTCATTTGTTTTGTTGTAATAGTTATTTACGTAACAAATTCCGAAAGTAATATGTTACAGAAATTTATTCAAGGAAGATTTAGCAGTTATTTTTCCATTTCTGGTTAAGCCCCCGTTAAAAGAATCAGAAAATAAACAATAATCGTGGTGAAAAATTATTGACGTAGCAAAAACAAGTACAAATTTTCATTTTGTTAAAGTATTATTAAGTATATAAATGAAAAGTCATCATTGTGGATGAAAAAATATGGTGATAAAATAGTTTGGACGGTATTTAATAAATGAGATTTAATTTGTTTCCAATAATATTCCTAACATAGAATTATTCCTACCCTGCTGGTACTAATGAGATAATAAAGAAGCTTGTAGGCTGTCCTTTATATTTCTATATTCGCGTTTAAACTCACCTTATTGGCTCCGGAAAAGCTTCAGTTTCGCACTCAAGAACAGCTGTGGATCCGTTTGCGACCCCGACCATTTGACTTTGAATGCTTATTAAGGGTGGAACTAATAAAAATAGAAAAAAAAACTCAAGTTAAGCGTATTATATAGGCAAACACAAAAACACTTGTCTATTTTAATAAATAGTTGGAAAAAAGAGATATAGGTTGTTTTTTTTGTACCCAAAATGTGTTTTACATAAATACAAGATGTCTGCAATGTAGGGGAAAGTGGCCAATATTATACCAGCGCCTAAATTGTGCCACATCGTTGATTTAAAAACTGTGTAAAATTTGATATCGCTGTGACTCGACATACAGGTATCGACTATCGAAAGAATCGGTGCGATAGCAGCCCGGCGAGATTACTCACTCAAGTTAAGACCTACGTTTATCCTTATCGTTTATGTGTCAATATTACACATACGTAGTTATTTCTTCAAAGTGAGAGTGTTTACTAAGGCAGACGAGCTTGTTCTGACTATATTTGTCTCTTTTTACTTTACCTATCGGTGGATTGCTAAAAGAGACGGCAGTATAATCTGAGTGGCACGAGCAGTTATTTTATAATTCTTTCCCTTCTGGAGCCAAAGAGAAGTGTCCAACCAACCTCGCCCTATGATGAAAATGACTGACAGAGATTATGAATTTATTATTTTTATTTTCTAATTGTTCATGAAAAAGAGCATCGTCATTTAGCTAGAGGTACGTAGTTCAAACACCTTTTCGTTAACTTTGATTAATAGATGTTATCTTTATAATTATTATACAAATCATCAAATTATTATTGTCTCAACCAGGCAAAATTTGCAATTTAATTATTTTTCTTATCCTAAACTCGTAAAATAATATCCTTAAGCCTTTTGCCGATTACTGAATATCAGTAGAAATCATTTTAAACCACCTATTTGGAACTGTTTTTGCATTGTATATTTTTATTTTAGATTAGCTGTTTCTTATAAACAAATATATTTTGAAGACAATTTGATCGTTGCTTTTCAGCTTTCCAATAAAAAGTTTTAAACCCGGTTATGGCTGCGAGTACAATCTTTATTGAAAATACGAACATTGCTGACAAAACTTTAAGTACCTAGGGAATTAATAAAAAACCAGTAAACAAGGAGCTCGATAAGAAAAATACGAGGACTATAATAATACTAGTATGTGTTATATATGTATGTCTAATTTTTTAATAACATTATGGCATATTGATAATAATTTAGTAAAGTGATATTTAAAGCCAAGAAGTTTATTCAGAATCCTACTATTTGGCTTCTATTACTTATAAAACCAACTAATGGGATTTTAAATAGTTTTGGCTTAAATCTTACTGTAAAATATTGCCAACAAAGAAAGTTATAATAGGGTAGGCATTTAAATATCCCGCTTTTTGACTCAATGTTCTCTCCAGATACGATGGTGACGCCACTTGTATTTGACGTTTCTTTGCTTCGACCAATAATTAACAAGTTTGTTTGTCTTCGTTGATGGGGCGCAGACAACTCGGTACCGACCGCATTATATGATAATGGACAGATTGTGATGATGAAATAAAATTATCGTATTTTCGGCAGGCTACAAGGGAGGGAGGGGCCTCAAGGAGGAGCCGCCACTGCTGGATTCATCCCTGCGATTTATGGGGACTATTCCAACAAATAAAGAAATAGTCATAAATTCACGTCACAAATGTGTCCATTATCATGCTGGTTCAACAGTGGTTATTACATAAATGCTTCGATAAATACAATTTATTTGTTTTTTACTTATGATTGCTTTTAAATAAGTTTTATACTTACAGTAGACTTCTAGATTAAACGTCTGATTGGCCGATGGTGGAATTCCATTGTCGGCAATGCAGAGATACTTTCCCATGTGGTCTCTGTTTACGTGAGTTATATTTAAAGTGGCCCCGGAGACTTGAACGTCTGCAAGAAATTATAAAAAAGCTAAGATTTAGATTTAAGACTAATGATTTCTCTACTATGTATTTTCAGGATTTTTATACAGGGTGTCTCAAATTCGATGTTCAACTTCAAGATGGGTATCTCATCTCGGTAACTATAAGGGAGATACACCATCGGTCAGATGGTAATGAAGTTGCGAATTTTGTGCAATATCGTAAACAAAATTTCGAGTTTTCCTGTTTACTTTTTAAAATATTTAAAAAAAAAACTTAAATTTTGAATTTTTGTTTTTTTAATTTAACTGACTTATTTTAACAGCTACCGAGAAAAAATGCTACTTTGAGGCAGCAACTCTTTTAGCTTTATACTACCGACTTTTTAAAATTTCAGTACAACGTTTTATTTTTGTGGAACTATTATTAACTTAAAATTTTTAAATACAAACCTGGATTTTTTGTTTTATTTTTTGAAATCTCTTTGGGCCCTAAATTTAGCCATGTATCACACTTAATAATTTTGAGACGTTTTGATGTTATCTATACATGATCAGGAATTTGATAATTACTTTTAAATAAATATGGCCCTGGCATTAATTTAAGGTATAATTGCATACAGCAGGATATAAGTAATTTATTATGTAGGACAAATTAAAATGGAAAAGACCAGCAACCTAAACAAAAAGTAAAAAACTTCTCTATATTAGGTATTCAGACAAGTGTGTCGTTATTCTCGAATGCATTTTTCAGTAAGCGTTCGTAATTTAAATATCGTCCTCACTCACTACATCTCTCAACATAATTAAGCCAAACAATCAAGTATACGGTTTCCATCATGGCCACCTTTGGTTTGTTTAGCTTTATTTCATGCTTTGTTATAATGTACCTGTATTATTATGTTTTCAATGTTATGTTTCACAACTTTTTGTTGGTATTGTTGATATTATTTACAGTACAGAGAAAAAATTCACCTTAACCTGTACTGTTTAGAAACTTCCGTACTATATGGCAAGTTTGGAGGATGACGCTTTTCTGAATTTGTTGGTATAAATAACCTGAAAGGCCAAGTTTTTCCAAGTTGGGCTTGAAATTTTTCGTCATAGCTCCCTCCACCAATATTATGATCGGAATTATGTCAATTTTTTTAGCATCCATATATTTTTTATCTCTATCGCCAAAATCGAGTACTTGGTCTTCTTCTCCGATTCGGTTTTAGACAGGTTGTGTGTTAGTGGGCAACCTATATCTATCATGAAAGCTTTCTTGGTCGTCTTTTCGATAAGAAGAATATCCGGAGGGTTGTAATCTACTGTTCTATCCATTATTATTGGCCTGTCCCAGTATAAGAGATATTCAGGGGATTCAAGAACTGGCTCTGGTGAGTATTGGTAGTATGGTGGGAGGTTTTTCCTTAAACCTAGTTTGTGGGCCAGTTCCTTCTGGATAATCTTTGCCACCTGATTATGTCTCCTCAGATAGGCGTTGGGTGCCATAGCACCACAACCCGCCGTAATATGTTCCATCGTTTCTCCGGGGCAATTACATTTTCTGCACACATCTTCTACATTTCTTTTCAAGATAACCTTTTCATTTAAGAAAGCATGAAAAATTAATTTTCAAACCACCTGAGAATGCCTGTTAGATAATAAAATACAAATCGGATTGCATGGTTCTACCAAGAAATGAAAACTTTATATTGGTGGGATATAAAGTTTTCATTTCTTGGTAGAACCATGCAATCCGATTTGTATTTTATTATCTAACAGTATTAGACAAAATACAACCTTATAGTATAGGGCACTTTTAGGTTTATTTTTCCTGCTTTCTTAAATGTTTGCTTCCACCTGACTAGTAAGAGATTTTGTGTTTTTACAATATAACCTTTTCATAGTTTCAAGTTCGAATGACACGGTCTTGGATAGAAATTATAAAACCTTCTGATTCAGCATGTAGCTGCCTTTTTTCTAGCCAATTCAGTGACATTTCTCTATCTATAAGTGGATTTTAAACTGCAGTAGGGTATTTGCCATGTAGAGCTTTCTCTTGCCAAGTTACAAGCTATTGACTTGTCGGCGCGAGGATGATGTTAGGTAATCCGTTTTGCTGTAATTAAGGGCTATATAACTGTATATCCAGCGTCTACTGCTGCCACTTTTTGTAGAATTTCCCCATTCGACTCTTGGAAGTATTTTTTCATAGAGGTTTCTTGCGACCTGTACAAGTTATATATATTAATGAGACCTCTTTCTCCCTCCTTTCGTTTTATTATTATTATTATTATTATTATTATTATTATTATTATTATTATTATTATTATTATTATTATTATTATTAATATTATTAATATTATTATTAATATTGTTTTCGTCTAACAGTGTAACTTCCTATAGACAGTTTTTGAAAATATTTCTGATTGTAGCATAACGGGCATTTGCCCAGATGCCCTTAACGCTGATTGGGTCCATCAGTATACAGAAGACTTTCAAAATTAGAAACTTTCTGCCCAACTATTGGAGAAAATAAGAAAAACAAAACAATTTAGAGAGCAGGAACGACGCTAGAAACCAATTTTCCCATTGTCAAAATTCCCATGTTGTCTAAAACTTCGATCACTCGTGTAATGACTATTTGCACAAAACTTAGTCGGACCAAATGGATTTTATCTGACGAGCTTAACACGTTGAGAGTGGAAACGTTTTGTTTAGCTTAAAACTTTCGAATCTGATGATGTTTGCTGTTAAAAGTTTTTTATAATGAACAGCAATTAAAAGTTTAAATTTGTTTTGATAAAATAAGTCTACACTAAAACGTGTATGCATTAACTATTTAATTTAAATGTTTATCGTTAATTTTATGTCTCATTAAAATAACTTTCTTGTGAGACCATGGGGATAACCTTTAAACACATGTCTCAAACATGGAATAAAAGTTACTTAGCACGCTTTGTATATTAAAATGTTAACTCCAGAAAACAAATTTAGCATTTAAAGAACTCAATTTCAAATTTATTATAATTTATTTATTTCCTCCTTTTTCTCTTCCAGTTTATCTTGCAATGTTGAGGGTCTCTCTTCTTGTAAAATCCTTGAATTAATTTTATTCGCTGAGGATGAAGGTTTTTACCTTCGAAACATGTACAAAGACATTAGGATTTTCTATACTTTGAGATCCTTATAATAACTAATGGAGCAGACTGTGTGTATTATTCTCCTACTCATTTAAAGAACTGTTTAATTATTAAAATAATTTAATTTAAAAAAAGATTATTTGCAATAAGAATAAATATTAAGAAAAGAAAGGAAGATATAAAGTAATAAATACACATATTATAGTACTTTCTTTTTCTATCCTCCTCTAACTTGCACCATTTGCTATTAGCTTTTAGTAGTATCTTATCTCATTACAGTCATCACTACATCACGTTTCTTTAACCACTCTTCCCTTGGCGTTTGGTAGTAATTATTTACACCACTCGACTAACATTTAATAATTATGCTTCTTCATCACTAAATATTTTAAGACTTAACTTTTTAAATCACTTTGCCTGTGACGTGTGGTAACATATTTCTTCACTCATCATGACATGCCTTTTTGATATGATTTCTCACACCATTTTACCATCAACTACTATGAGGCTTTTCTTTAATATCATTTTTTAAAAAGCCCTTATAAAGTGTAATTCACAATTTTCTATTTTACGGTTATTCCAACACCAATGACGTATTTAGAAGGGCTACCGGGTTGCAGCCCCCCCCCCCCCTCCCTCTCCGAGCAATAGTCTAATTGCTAGCTAACTAATTTTTCGTCTTTACTAATATTTGATATTCGGCCACATTCCGCTACATTTTGACAAATGTACAATATTCACTATCAATAGTCTAATTTGTCTACCTCTGGGAACAGTATTTTTCGATCGTCATAGTGGCACTAATAACTAAGCTTGAGCTGCCCGCCAAGCCGGCTATGCACCATACTCGAGTTGCACCGTAAGTTTGTTGAAAACGACGTTTTTCTACACTCGCTTGAATGCCGAGTTATTGTGAATTATTATCTTAGCTGGTTTTGCATAGATTTACCGATTACACGCTGCAAAGTACTTTGTGAGTTGTATGACGAAAAAATAATCCTAGTTGCCGTAAGTAAAAAATGTGAATTTTACAGCTTTTGAATGTAGGTTATACGTAGTATATCTATTTTCAATTGACAGCGACAGCAAACATTTATGAACCTAACCACGAAATCGGTTGGTCACTCCTTACTATTCTAGTTGGTCTAGCAGCAACGATGCAATTACACAAGTATAGAAGAAGACTATCGAAAATAAATGTTTATTGATGAAGCCACATAAAAAGCCAAAAACATTTTGGCGTCGTCAAATTGATACGGACGTAAAATGTGATTGTTTGTTTTGTAACCTTTGTTATTTTAATTTGTTGTCCGTGTAGGGATGCCCTTCCCTCGGAGTATTGTAATGTACTGCCCCCTGACTAAGAAAGCACTGATGATGGCCCAATAAGCCGAAAGCGCTCTGCATATTTTTTAAATAAATTGAATGCACTTAAATACAAAAGTTTGTTTTCCCTTCCACTTCAAAAAGTGCAGACAGGCGCTACAACCCTATTTAAAAACATTTTCGTCGAAATATCTACACCTGCGTCATCATGTTTAAGTCATATAGGAAGCGAGTCCAGCGATAAAAAATATTATAATATATGGGCAATCCTTTTGATAGAGAAATTTGTACACAAGTGCCGAAAAAATATGTTTTAACCGAGGTTTTAACGTTTTTTCTGGCTTTTCGATCAGTAAAACAGAATTTCCTATAGAATAACCCATTTTTGGGAGGTAGATGCCGGCTAAGCTGTTTGATATAGGTAACCTTTATAAATGAATTTTTGATGGTCCCTTCTATACTAACATGATTGCATTCAGCTTGCCCTGAAAGTTGTTGCTATAAAATTCGGTCGTTTAGGTGAATAAGTAAGTAGGTGTTAAAAAGATTTTTAACAATAATTAACTAGCCAGCAACTTTGATTGTGGCATTATTTTCTCAAAATCAAAGTTGTCTGATTAGTAAATTAAACTAACCGGGCCACCTTGGTTGTAAGAAAACTATTTCTGCTAACGTCCAACTGACGAAGACGCTGTGTGTCGAAACAATTGGAATGGCAATTTAAAATTAAAAAAGATAGTGGAAATTATAACCGTTGTGTTACTTATTATTATTATAATAATGAATTTCTATCAATTATGTACTTCAGTAGAATATTGAATAATATACTTGAAAATAATAGTTAGTTCTGGTAACTAAGAATTATCTTAATCAAAATTAACAAAATGATAATGACTATAAATTTATATGTTATTACACAAAGCCTAATTGATAAATACAAGTTTGTAAGAATCTTGATGTAACATTTAAATAGGATATATACAGAGTCAAACCGAAAATATTCTAATCAACTTAGCTGGAGCATAACTCAGGCAAAAAAGTGTTTTGAAAAAAAGCTCATTTCTTCGACTGATAAAAAAAAGTTTTTTAGATACGTAAGAAATTCTGTCTCTTCAACTGTTTCCTCTCCCCGTGTCAATGATATGAATGGAATTCTGACAACTAGTGATCTCGAGACAGCATCTATATTTGCTGATTTCTTTAGTACTAATTATTCCACTGAGCCTCCCGGTGCTTTACCTCAATCAAATATGACTTTTAACAACCTGGTTATTAACTCAATCAACATAACACAAGTCAAGGTGTTCGAGAAATTGAGTGAACTTCCAAACTCCTCTTCTGCTCCAGGCGGGCTACCCAATTCTATTTTAAAGGGATGCGCATTTGCCTTAAGCACACCACTGTCTATAATTATGCAGAACTTTAAGCACACCACTGTCTATAATTATGCAGAACTCACTTGATTCTGGAACTCTTCCGATTGCCTGGAAAACTGCGACAGTTATTCCTGTTCACAAGAAGGCGGATAAATTCCTTGCTGAAAATTACCGACAAATAAGTCTCACTCCATCCGAGGTGAAAATCATGGAAAGAATTTTGGTGAAAGAGTTGCTGGATTTTCTGTTAACTGTGAAGTTATACCTCAAACACAACATGGATTCTTGCCAGGTCGATCGACTACCACTAACCTTCTAAAGAGCCTTAATGATTGGACTTTCTCCCTTGATAGAAACTTACCGATTGATATCGCCTACCTTGACTTTTCTAAAGCCTTTGATAGGGTACCAAAACGAAGATTGCTGTATAAACTGAACAGCTGTGGTGTTAGAGGCGATCTTTTGCGCTGGGTAGAGGCTTTTTTAAAAAATCGTGAGTTTTCCGTTAGGATAGGTAACAGTATGTCTCCGCTGCGTCCAGTTTTGAGTGGCGTGCCGCAGGGATCGGTCTTGGGCCCGTTATTATTTTTGGTGTATTCAGCTGACCTTACCAGCGCACTTCAGGGCAGCACAGTATCAAATTATGCAGATTATACTAAATTATATTGTAACCCGCTAAAGCAAACTTTGCAAAATGACTTAAATATAATAGCCACTTGGTGTGATGCTTGGCTTATGCCCCTAAATGAAGCAAAGTGCGTGGTTATGCATCTCGGTCGTACAAATCCTAAGTTACAGTACCATCTTAACAACGTTGTGCTTATGAAGGTCAATCAACAAAAGGACCTCGGGATAGTGATCAGCAGTGACTTATCGTGGGGTAAACACATTGATAATGCGTGTAAAAAAGCTAAACAGTCTTTGTTTTTAATAAAAAAAATATTTTCACGTCCTGATATCCGGACTAGCTCTTTAATTTATAAAACTTATGTGCGCCCAATTCTTGAATTTGGGTTTGGTGTTTGGTGGCCTGTGTTAAAACAACAAAAAGATCAAATTGAGAAAGTGCAGCGATTTGCCACTAGGATGCCGTATGGTGTTGTAAGACCAACTTTTGAAAACAGACTGATAATTTTTGGACTCATTTCTGAAATGGATAGATTGGTGCGGGGAGATCTTATCCTTACATATAGGATACTTCACAACCTATTCTCTGTTGATTTAAGTTCCCTTTTCACCCTTAATACAGACAATCGCTTGCGAGGTCATCGATTAAAGCTTCAACGTGAACATTTTTTCACACGAGTCCGGGAGTTCTTCTTTTCCAACAGAGTATTTAATCTCTGGAACATCTTGCCTGATGAGGCTATTGGTGCGGACTCATTAAACATTTTTTAAAATAGAATTGACATGACTCTTTTTGCAGACTATTAGTTTACATTTATTCTCACGCATTTGTTAACCTTTTAAAAATTTACCATTGACATTTAGCGATTCAATATACTCAAGACTATTAGTTTAAGTATAATAGAGTTTATAGGTTTTCAACCTCAACTCTTCTTTGTAATAATAATAATAATAAAAATTCAGCTAAACAAAATATTTTGTTTTCTGCCAATTATTATAAAAACAAGATAAGTATTTTTTTTGTTCCAATGGCATTATTTTTTTGTAATTATAACCAAGAAAAAAACCTTTTTTGTTTTCCAAACCAAAAATAGTTATTTTTGGTAACGTAAACACGAGAACAATTAAAAATTAGGACAAAATACCAAGTCATTTTTAAGAGTGGCATACATATTACAATGCCATCACCACCACATACCTTCGAATTACAATGTTGCAATGTTGAGGTAATAAAGCGTTGTTTGCTGATATCATTTATGCCAGATTTACTTACGCATCCTATTACCCAACTATCCCCTACCACTACATACTAGGTTTAAATTTTAAATTCAAATATCCTATATTTTAACTTTATAGTCGACTTTACTGGAATAAACCCTATTAACGAACCAAAATGCACCGAGATAAATTTCAATAGGAAATAGTGTAGAGAGAAGTGTGGTTAACCGATGTGGGTTACAGCACAGTAAAACTTTCCAGCTCTGTGATAAAGGGGTTGTAGTTACCATTACATTAAATATTCTATTTTCGCACAAATATATTGGCTAACAGGTATTTCGCTACACGTATAGAAAGTGAAAAGATTTATACGTTTTTCTGAAATATGTTTATTTCCAAATAATTATCTGATCCGTCTAATATCGGAATTATTGCTTGGTCAGGGGGCTGCCAAGATATGTAACGTTCGTGAAGTAATTTGAGTCATTGCTAGTCACTATATCGGAAGAGGAAACAAATACTCGGGCAACCAAAACTGGAACTAGAGGACATCCTTAAGCTTGGCGCGCACTTATGCGCGCCGAAGCGCGTCGAAGCGCGGAGAAAAACCGTGCATTGGATTAACTGCATGTATTCTTATAGAGCTCCGCTCACTTAAGCGAAGCGCGGCGCGGCACGTCGATGCGGTTGAGGTTGGAAGGTGCCACGCTAACTTATGCGCGCCGAAGCGCGGCGAAGCACGCCGAAGAAGGCGTTTTAGATTAAGTTACATGTATTCTTATGGAGCTCCGCTAACTTAAGCGAAGCGAAGCGCTGCACGGCGTGTCGATTCGATTGGGATTGCAAGCCTAGAATCCTGAGCGAAGAAATTCTCTTCGGCGTGCTCAGTGGCGGCGCCAGAAAAATTATAATGGGTAAGCATAAGCGGGCTTAATGTTTTTAGAATGAGCCCAGGATCAAAAGTGAATTCTAAAAAAACCTTCCCAAACCTTCGATCATCGGCGACTTTACAGAAATTCCATATTTATTTAGAGTGGCGTCCCAAGTAGCATTTTTAGACAAAAGTTATTTGCTTTTTAGAAACTATTGCAGCACATTTTCGAATTCAGTTACTGGAAACATTTAAGCATTGCTTATTTCAAAATACTTTACCAACCATAGTGTCCATACATTAACGACACGTGCGGATAGTGACTATTTTTCGAAACATTGTTAATTAAACTATATGAAGGTGTGGTAAGGGATTTTCTTGCTTCGAAATATTTACCAAATAATGGTATCCATCCATTTAGATACGAAACTTATGAAGAAAATATTTTTCGAAACTTCCAGGAACCCACCAAACCTACTCTTTTATCACAGACCCCCCAAACAAAATTTCATAACCTATAATTTTTACATTTTGTTTAGTTTGGGTTTTTGAATGATCCTTACCATTTTACATGTGTTTCTTTAAATATGGGAAGAAAACAGTATAAACATTCCCCAAGATTAAGCCACTAAAAAAATAATTTTAAATTGAAAAAAAGTAACTTAGACAATTATATCATAACTTTGCTTTACGACATTTTAATCTAACTCGCAAAATAAACTGAGGGGTGAAAGGGGGCCTCTTTTGAAAGAATTACTCATAACTCTGATTTGCCGTAACCAAATTCATCAAACTTGGTCTCATTTAAAAAAGCTTGTCTTATAGTAACATTGAAAATGTAGTATGACTATTTTTTGTTATATCTGTCGCTGCAAGAGGGCGCTATTTGCGTAATCACCAGATTTTTCAATTTTTCAAAAAAAATTTTATTAGAACGATATATAAATTGTCATTTAAATAAAAAATAGAAAGAAAACTGGTAAAACCGCATGCCCTTATCTATATATATAACATATATAGATACAGAGATAGGGTAGTCGTTGCTGACTAGTTAGGAATTAAACTAGGGAAATATTGGGATATGCAGCAAATGAAAGAGTACCTAAGTTGGTCCAAGCTTTCGGAAAATTTGATTTCCATCTCTTCAGGGAAGAACTTTTGTGAGGTTATTCAATTATTTATATAGGTAGATGTAAAATAGGTATTGGACAATATAGTAAAAATATTGAACAGGTCAAGTGAAATTGAAATAAAATACAGCACTACATTTTAAAATAAGGTAAAATTTCTTAATAAAATTCAAATAGATTTTTTTCTTCAACGGACATTTTGTAACTCAGTTTCAAAAAATTCTTTCATCCTCCAGCAAATCCGAAAAATTAACTAAAATATTAGGTAGTACATTTTAAGTAGAATGAATTAATATTTGTTTTTAAACGAATAATCTAATTTGTGTAATTTAAGATGCTCTCATCTTACACTGAATTGGAAACGTAACTATACCAAATAAGGTGTGCAACTGCGTGCACCAAACCGCGCTATAGTTAGCGGACCCTAGGCGTGCAGCGCTTCGGTGTGCTTCGCCTAAGTGCGCGCCAAGCTTAACCCTTTCCTTAGTTGACCTACACAAACAAGTGCAAGAGGAACTCAAATAACGGAGTGGGTGTAAGAACCAAACAGGGTAAGAACAATGGACCAAACCTGGCTTAAGTGCATCCGGCACGCGGGACAGGCCCTCGCAAAAAAAAATCAGGAAAACTATATCCAATAAGTATAAGAAAATGGACTTTGAATGCCAATAAAATATTCATTAGAGTAAATTAAATAGGTCTTTCTCGTAGTCCTCATTGACTTATTAAATTTTTCTTATTGGAACATCGCTTCTTTTACTCGCGTCTATATCCCAACCTATTGCCGGCACACTAAGCGCGCATGTCAGGCGGATAGAGTGATGGCGGCCAATTTAAAATATAGGTAGAAATGGATTTAATTATTTTTTTACGTCACGGTGTTAAGTCATAGTCGAGGTATTAAGCTTTCTTACAAGAACAGTTTGCCAGTTTGTTAATTTGTGGCCTTGTGGGGCATAATTAAAATGGAGGGGCAGATTATTAATCAGTAAGTTTTGTTATGGCTGCGACTGTCAAGCACATGTAAACTAAAAACCTAACTGTAATTTTTTAAATTGTAGAACAGTTTATGTGTGCACAGGCTGTTCGATAAAATGTAGTACAGAAACAAATATTATTGTTCATATGAAAATAAAACATAAAGTCGCATCAAAAAACGTCACATCCATCATTTCTGGTATTAATGCACTAAAAACAACAATAAGCCCTATGATTTCTTCTAACTATGGCCGTCATAACAAAAAGTTGGTATTACAAAATCGTAGACTGTCAACACCAGTAACCACATCTTTGAATTCCTTAAAATGTAAAAGAAAAAAGAGAATAAAGTGTTTAATTTCAAAATATAAATATTACCGTAATATTAAAAATGTAATTAATCAATCGCTATATCAATCATATTTTACATGTAATAATTGAACTCATTTCAATCACGTAAATTTTAAATATCCCGAAACCACGCTATCCGCCTGACATGCGCAGTGTGCCGGCAATCGGTTGGGATATAGACGCGAGTCTTCTTTTGTTATATTGGTTACCAAAGTTATTTACACAAGACGGAAATGTAAACAATAATGTTATATTTCTGGAGGTTACTTTCAGTGGCGGATCAATGGGGGGGGGGGGGAGGGGGGGCTACAGAGGCTATAGCCCCCCTTCCCCAAGACTTCAGAGAAAACGCAAAAAAAATTGAAAACGAGAAATAATAAAAAAGATAAAAAACATACGCGACAACACACAGACGAATACTTTCCAACTGCTCTTTATAACCCCCTTCCTTGACCACATTATCAGCTAACTTGGCAGTCGCTTGGATGGCATAGAATCTGTAATCCCCTTGGAAGCTCTTATTCCGGACCATTTTGCTAAATATGAAGACACCAAAATAATAGAAGCCGCACAGATCTATGAAGATGATATGCCGGGAACAATAATAGAACTTCGTTCCGAATTAACAATATTGAGACAAAAATGGCAAAAATGTGCTAAATTACCAAAAACTGCTATGAGGCATTAAAGCAATGCAAAGAAGTTTTTTTTCCAAATTTGAGAACGCTTCTCCGTATTTTTGCCATTCTGCCAGTTACCACGGCAACTGCGAAAAGACGTTTTTCGGTATTACGCAGGCTAAAGACTTACCTTAGAAGCGCTATGGTTGAAGAAAGGCTTAAATGGTCTAGCCCTCACCCAAATTAACAAGTTACGGCAAGTTTATGTCGATTTAGTAATCAACGTGTTTTCTAAAATGAAACCTCGACGTCTAGAAATTAAAAATTGGGATACGTAATTTTTTTCCGCCACTGGTTACTTTAGTACACAATTTAATTGTTGATATAAATTCTACTTACCTTGCCAAGAACCCCTATTAATAGGGCGATTGTCGAGTTTTTTCCACGTAATCTTCGGTGTGGGAGTACCTGCGGCTGAACAATGTAAACGGACGTTTTCCCCCTCGTGAACGACGATCGGTCCCATGGGACCTTTCTCTGCTCCTGTAACAAGTTTATGACATCATACATGAGTTAAAGTGTATTTAAAGGAAAATTAAATTCAGAATATTATATCAGGTTGGGGCGTGTTTATTGCTGAAAATGTATCCTTTCTCTTTTGGGAACGATAATAAGATTTACCTTAACCACAACATGGTTTAAAACTAACATAATATAACGGTAGGGTAAAGTACATTTTCTTTATTTTAAAAAGTAGATAAATATACAAAAGTTATAGAGAAAGTTAAGATGCATATTTTAAAATTACAATTACAGCGTTGCCCAGAAAAACGTTGCGAATGTAACTTTTATTTTAATAAAAAACGTCAAAATGGTACATCATCATCCAAAGTTCGAAAGAATCGTGTTAGAATTTATGGTAAAACACAATAATAATGCTACATAAAATAAATTTTCTACACACATTCAGCAGGTTGCATTTTGATAAAACTATTATATTGTACCATATACATATAAAATATATAATTTAGTGTCTTGAAAAAGAAGACGGAGCCTCAGTAAATACAATAAACTGTGATTAGTCGGTACTTTATAAGAACATCACAGAGAAATCTAATTTTTATAACAATGTTGTCAATGGTAAATTTCTGGATTCGTGAAAATAAAGCACAGAGGAATGATCGGTCAATACCAATGGGGAATTTCTTACGCACAGTGTTATATTCGTAAAATATTCTTTAGGATCAATTGGTAGAATTTTTCTTTAAAAATGAGAAATTTCATTTTTAAAGGTGGCAACACTGTGCAGCACTGAACAGTAAGAATATGAAAATTTGCCGTACAGTTAACTTCGTGTAAACTTCAGTGTAAAGGAAACAGCAAATATTCATGAGGGAGTAAGAAAAATATTATATTGCCAATAGAGATTCCTTCCGGCGAAAAAAATTTAAGTGCGGGTCTGGTTATCAAAACGTAGCCTGCTATACTTTATGTTGTTTTTGTCTTATTAGTTATGCAACTTACGGGTCAGTGGTGAGTTATTTATTTGGCAATCAGCTGCGGTGTGTTATTCTGAAGCAAGTTAATTTTAATTTGGTGACACGTGAAAATGTTAAAATTGGAAAACAATGAACTTGTAGATATGATGCTAATTTAAGGAAAGTGTCGTCAAAGTGCGGCTGCTGCTTCGAGATTATACGCAGAACGCTTTCCCTTGCGGGCTAATCCTACACCCAGAAGTTGTCTTAATGTTATACAATGGTCAAGTAACGCTGATCCATGGTGTAGTATTTTATTTTTGAGTTAAAAAAAAGGTATTTGAAAATGTTGTTTATTTTAATGCCTTCTATGCACAGCTAAAAAAGAAGTATCAACTTAAAAATCACCCTGTATATAATTTTATCAATTTTTATTGCCATATTAGCAAACATAGGCACAACGCCAAAAAGAAATGTTGCTATAAAAGTAAAGGAAAAATAAATATTAATTTTCCCCAAACACACTGATTTCCATAAGAATAGAGACATTTAAAAGTTTTTCTTTGAGTTTCCTCTATTGAAGTTGGATGTAAGAAAATCACTAAACTAAAATATTTACCATCATTTTGTTTACCCACCAAAGCAGAAGGGTATAATATATGCATAAGATTTCCCCCTTTTTAAAACACACTTGGGAGTAATTTCTATCTAAAATGGAGAAAGTGTTTGACTAAGTTATTTGGAACATGCAAAAAAGAAATTAGATTTTTTTACAATTTTATGTTTGGCAAACTTTTTTTTAAAATGGCAGAAAAATAGTGGTGTTTTTGTACCCGTAGCGTAAAATTGTACTTTCTCCTCCATGGCTGAAAGTTGTTGCCCGAATGCACACAACTGTGCTATATTAGCCAGTTTTAGCCAACCAACAAAATCCCGTTAAACGATATTTCAAAGGCAAATTTCTCTGAGACTACAAAAACAAATTTGGTAAAACTCTGTTTTATATTGAGCGGCCAGTGTCATTTTTTCTGACAATGCAAAATTCTAGTTTCAGGAGTCTGCGGTTGCCGAGATTTTAGCGTTTGAAAAATCGAATAGCGGGATTTTGTTAGTTAGCAAACACTGGCTATTAAGTAGATTTGTACGCTTTCTTGAAGTGAATTACAAACAAAGTAAACAAACTATTGATTTTTTTTATCAATGGAAAAGTGGTATCTATGTGGATGTGAAAAAGTTATTTTCATGCATAAAAAATCGTGAAAGAAAATATCACCCAATGAAACCCCTAACTAAGTTCTGGTATTAAAAACTTTGCAAGAAATGTAAGAGAATTACATTTCCAAATACATGGATAGGACCAGTGACTACTCGTACAGTAGGGCCACAGTGCCATGGCCCTACCTATCTGTACACCAAGCCTTTTATTTCTCATTTATAATTATTATTACTTTGTCTCCCTAAGCTTCATTCTTTTTGTAAATGTGAATACTTTTTAATTTAAGACGTTGATATCTATTAACGCCTAACTATGCAAAAACTTCTTAATGTGTGGGTGACGCCGCGAAAATTTCTTGCCGCCACGCTGTTCCGGCACACTCGGTATTTGGCACGATGTTAAACCCGTTAAGTGAGAGACTAACACTAATGAATATATCGCCCTTTCTTACTGGCGCGTAGAGAAATCGACCTGGCCTGGCCGGATTCTCATATGATGTTTTATTTTATCGAGAGTAAAGAGTCCCAATCGGGTTAGGGCATTGCTAGGCTATATAATTATGCTTTCAGCTTTACCACCGCTACTAGCTACTAGATGGCAGCTGTTTTTAAAACGTTTTTGCCTGTCGAGACATTAATTTTAAAATATTTTTCTTTTAAACAGTTTTCACAATTTAATATAAATTATTTTTGTAGGCGAGTTCTGTGCTTGTAGGTTAGGTTTAGGTTAGTCCGTCAGTGGATGAGTGGATTATATTCCTGATTCCAGGTTTAGGTGTATCAGTTTTAAAAGGACTAAAATGAAAGACTTTAGGTATGTTGTCTGCCGAAAAACATTTTGTAAAGAATATTGGCAACTTCAAAAACAAAAATGATTGAATCATTTTCAAATAAAAAACAAAGACCTATGGAGTTTTCTTATAAGAAGATTTGAGTGTTTTATAAACATTTTGTGTTAGAACAACTGAAATACCTTATTAAAGGCTTTATTTAATTAGTCGGTAAGTTTTTTTCGATTTTTTAATACATGGTTTTACAAATACGATGCATTAGCATTGCTATCTCTGTAACTATATAAGAGATAGATAGTTGGTTAAATAGAGGCACAGTTGCATATTTCAATCCTGAACAATTTGTTAAAAAGACATTTAATCAAATTTCGATAACTTGCGGAGATATTCGAACAAAGACACGAAAAACTTGTTTTTATTTTTTTTATGACAAAATACATTATTTTAAAAAACCAAGAGCAGTTTCTTAAGGCACCTTTCTAGATAATAATTTTAAGAGGTCAAAAACTAATAAAAAATTTTAAAAATGCAGGTTCGTATTTAAAAAAATTAAGTTGATATGGTCAACCAAAAAACCAACGTCGTATCTGAAAAATAAGATTATTTTCTTGAAAAAATTGTCTTAAGCAAGTGCTCTTGGTGGTTTTACAAAATATTTGATATTTTGTCATAAAGAAAATAAAACAAAAATTTATGTTTTCTTTTTTTTTTTCGAATGCTCCGGAAGTCATCGGATTTTTTTTTTAACACATAATAGCATTAAATTATGCAACTTTACCTCCATTTAACGAAATCGCTATCTCTTATAATTACCGAGATTGCAATGTTAATGCATCGAATTTGAAACACCCTGTATTCTCATTAAAGGTTTTTGACTTGGTATTTTGGCCCCACCTGTATCTGGAGTGGAGGAGTGGCCGCCCAAATCTCATCAAATATTAAACCTTTAGGACTGCGCTCCCCCCCCCCCCTTTCCTTAGGTGTACCATTTTTTTTTTACTTGAAAAGGGAGGCCCATAAAAAATCTTTCAGAACGTATTTTTGGATTCTAGAGAAATCTTATTCCCAGAGCCGCTCTAAGCAGCATTCCATTTAAAATCCTCACCCTGTATACTCATGTAACAAAGCGAATATGATCGTGTATTTATCAATAAAAATCACACAGGAATGTCACCACCACTGCAAGCTCCGATATAAAATTTATGTTTCGCTTTAGTTTTTATTTCTATCGTTGCGATGCAACATACATATTGGCATTATATTCAGAAACGAAAATTGAAAGCAAATATTGTCGATCATCCTGAAATATGTTTCAAAATTTTAGAACTATATTTTCTGATTTTCTCTGGTAGTGACGCCGGAACCGAAGCGAAGGGCTTATTTACATAACTGTATATTTCTAGAATGAGAGTTAAATCCATTTACGAGAAAGCAAAGATAGACACTGCATTCCCCTTTATTAAAACAAACCAACAAGAACTAAAATTCATGCTACCACTTAGTTCCTGACGAATTCCATGAAGGAAATCATATGGAAATAGTAGTCTGTGGACCAGATTATTGCCCCAGGTGTAGTTTCTGGTATTTTGTTTCTCCATACGTTCGTTCATCAATTAGGACATTATGGTATGTTATAGTGAAACCTTGGATTTTGTGGTCTGATCTTATTTCTAACTCAGGTCCACCTATAATTTCGCTTAAAAGTTTGTGTCCAGTTCTCTGCCTGCCTAAGAGCTGCGTCGAACTATGCAGTCCCATTCTTTTGTCTCTCCTTTTATCGGCAAGTAAAGTGGAGGAAGGTCTAGGATGATCTCCATTGCGGATGTGCGGGTTGATTTCATATCCCCCGTGATACTCAAGCAGGCCAGTCTTTGCAGGGTTCCTAGCTGTGATATTGTGGTTTTTTGCTGTACCTTTGGCCACCATAACAAGGCTGCATATTATATATTTGCTAGTCTTACCACTTTGGTGTACAGCCAGTGCACTAGCCTAGGTGGGAGTCCCCATGATTTGCCGTACATTCGTCTAGTAACTGTTAAAGTAACTTTCTGATAGTTTGTTTCAGGTCAGTCTGGAATCTAAAGTTACTCCCAGGTATTTGACCTCTTCCGACACTGGAATATTTTCTCCTCGTAGGGTTAGAGGCGTCAGCCTCTTCTTCTTCGGCCTCTCTGCTGGGTCGGATGCTCTTCAATTAAAAGTGCAGCGTTTTTTGTCCCAACCTAATTAACTTTTATTAAAGTTTTATTACCTCTTTGAAAGCTTTTCCGATCTTTTAAAACAGAACACAAAAAATAAATTGTTTTTACATCCAAGTTTGGCAAACATTTTCGTCCATTCTGAACAGAAATCACTCCCGAGTGAGTTTTAAAAAGCGGAAAATCGTATGCATAGATTATGCCTTCCTGCTCTGGTGGGTAAACAGACGCGGTGGTAAATATTTTATTTTAGAGATTTTCTTGTATCTAGTTTTAAAGTTAAGCGAAGTAAATCCTTAAGGAGATCAGTATCATGGACATCCGAAGGGATGGATAAAAGGGGGTAGTAATATCTGAAACGCGTTGAGGGATTTAATAGTATAAACAATAGTTTTAAATTATTCTCCAAAGTTACTAGCTTCATGCGAAATTATGTCTATTTTCTGGGTGATTTAAAAGTTGATACTTCTTTTTTAGCTATATATAGAAGGCATTAAAATAAACAACATTTTCAAATACCTTTTTTCAAAAACTCAAAAATAAGGTACACTCGTTCATTTATGATACTATGGATCAAATATGGTTCTGCCTAACTTGCCTGTTGAATAACATTAAGAAACTTCTGGGTGTAGAATGAGCCCGCAAGGGAGAGCGTTCTGAGTATAATCTAGAAGCACCAGCCGCACTTTGACGACACACACATAAATTAGCACCATATCTACTAGTTCATTGTTTTCAAATTTTACCATTTTCACGTATCATCAATTTAAAATTAACTTGCTTCAGAAAAACACACCGCAGCGGATTGCTTAACACTACCCGCATGACTAATACTAATAAGAGTTATCTAAACAACAGAAACTATAGCGGGCTCTGTTTTGATGACCAGGCCCGCACTTAGATTTTTTACTTCTCTATCTCGTCTATTTTTGGTACCTATTAGAAAATGTTGATTATTTTAATGCCTTCTATACACAGCTAAAAAAGAAGTATCAACTTAGGAATCACCCTATATAAACTCAAAATTAGCTTTATTATCATAAAAAAAACATAACATAACAAAACATATACAAAAAAGTAAGAGTGTCTAACAATGACACAGATGGCGCTCCATGCCACATCTTACTGGTGTGTCCCACCAAGTGCTGCCTAAGTAGCTTTTGAGTTCCCTTTTTTTTTCGTCGGATCCTAGCTCTACTAATGAGTCATGATATGACGAAACGCGTCTAGAGATGGATCTGGCGAAACGAAAGGAAAAATGTTCTTTATATACAAAAAAGGTGGATCAAAAATATTATTAAGTTCTAACAGTATACAGCAGACCATGAATGCAACCAACAATAAATGCTTGAAGTAACTCAATATAAAAAAGCAGTAATAATCAACAATTGTATGCATTATTTCTTCAATTGTAAAAAGATCGTCTTTGATCGATTCTTTCAATATATTATTATGTAAGCGATGCCAGAAAATCGTTGTGTCGTCTGCGAATATAAAAAATTTTCTAGTAATCAACATTGGTAAGTCATTAACATATATATCAAAAAAAGTAGGGGCCCTAACACAGAACCTTGCGGTACCCCTGATGTTATTTTCTGTGGCGAGGACAATTTGTTATTCATAGACACTACGTGGTAACGTCCAGTTAAGTATGATCTAAACCAATCCAGTGATCTGCTTAGGAAGCCGTAGACTTGGAATTTGCCCAGAAATACCATGATTTACACAGTCAAAAGCCTTTTACAGATCACAGAACATTGCAGCAGCTCTTTCTCCATCACTCAGTCTAAAATGCAAATCCTCAGGGAAGGCAAAGATCGCAACGTTAGTGCTTTTTAATGATAGAAAACAATACTGCTTCATGCTGAGCAACCTGTGTTTCTCCAATAAGTTAATTACAACTTTGGCGTTTGGTGTTGGGAGTAAAAGGAATTGGCCTAAAATAACCCGGTTTATTATTATTAACTCCTTTAAAGAAAAGCAAGACTTTTGCCAATTTAAGACATGAGGGGAAAGTCTCGGAGAGAAAGGACAAGTTAATAGCTTCGGCCAGGGCGTCCAATACTTGGACTGAATGATCAATAAGTACTTTTAAAGAGATATCGTCATATCCAGATAGAAGTGTTTTTATTTTTTATTGATTTGAAAATATCTTTAATTTCATGAACGTTTGTGGGATGGAAATAAAATGTTTCCGCCACATGAATACTCCTTAAATAATTTAATGGATTATTATTTGAAGTACTTTTTTTAATAGATTGGCCGCAACAGAACAATAAAAAGAGTTTAGTTTATTAGGATTAAGGTTGCTGTTACTTTTATTCTTACTATCTTTACCTTTTACTTTTTGCTTTTTATTTACAATTTTCTAGCTCGCCTTCGGTTTGTTATTAGCATTTAAAAAGTAGTTTTGTTTGGCAATTTTGATATTTTTTTTTATAAATTATACGATACGTATTATAATACGAAATAAATTGTTTAAGTTATTTAAGAAATGTTTTCGAAGGGTGTGTAGAGAGCGCATATTTTTTGCAGCAGTGGCGGATCTAGGATTATGCTGAGAAGAAGGGGGGGGGCGACTAAACAAAAAATAAAAAGAAAGAGCGTGTCCCGGCTCTAAAAATCTTCTGACTCTCAAAAGTGACTTCTAAAAAAAATCTGACCCTTTACACGCCATACGATTTTTAAGGCTCACAGTAAAAAGACACAAACTTGTAAGACTAAGAGGGGGGGGGGGGGGGATTGGCCTCCCCCCGGATCCGCGCCAGCTTTGTAGACATTTTTACGCCCCTAGTAAATCACATCCTTTGTTTTGCTTTTCTATTACTCATTAAGGGAAATAAAGCCGAACTTTCGAATTAAAACATAATGAAATTGAAACAAAGAATCATTACTGTGTGGTGCCCATCTTATATACCAAACTAGACGCTTCTGGCCTCTTATGTTGTAATTTGACGGTAAAGATGGGATCTGAGAATTTATTTTACAAATAAGATTTCATGTCTGCTTCTTTGGTATCAACAAATACCTTGCTCACAGAGAGCCAAATTCGGCCAAACGAATCACAGCAGATCCAACAGAACTATTCATTGATCTCTACAATTGAAAGGCATTAGGATTTATATAGTTATTAACTTTATTGAACCCAGACGAAGATCCCGTGTTAATTTTTCCACGATTAACAGACAGAACGGAAGACCCGCAAGACAAGTTTAAGTTCTTTGTTTGAAAAGGATTTTTATATTAAAAACATTGCGTTCTTTTAAAACAAATCCTGTCCCTGTTTATTAATGAATTTTTAAAAACTTTTTAAATTTGGACTCTACTATTAAAAAATGGTAATTTACAAGTATTATAGTATAGTTCGGCAAGGTGTGGAGTAATAAAATGGAAGATTCCGTCCAGTTCGGCTCAATTTCTGTGTCAGCCATAGGCACAGGTAAATTTTGTGCATTAAATTATTTATGATAACTTACCAAAAATTTTAGTATATTAGGTTAACGGGTATTAAGATAACATAGTATTGTTTGTAATATTAAAATTTCAAGTAATTGCCTAAGAGGATTAGGCAAGGTATGTTTTCTGGCCACCTGATCGATCGGACCGTCGACCAGTTAATTATAACGTCTGAGTTCCTCAGATGACCAAGAATATTATGATTTTTTATAATTTAATTTATGTATAATGTATTTTTTGCATTTTTTTAATAATGTTTAATAAAAAATAAGTGTACCTAATACTATGTACATAATACACGCCTTTGTCACTCTATTTTCAGTGTTTGTGAATGGATAACAATAGGCAAAACCCACAAATTGACCCAAACCCGGATGGTGCATTTGATAAAAAGAAAGAATTTTGCAATGAAATCAATGCCAAATTATGAAAGTGGCTTAAATATTCGTTGGGTTACTGTAGTCCCTTTGCATACCTAATGAGCTTTTATTGCTCTATACTTTTCTGAAATAGACTATAGCTTATGCTTGGTTAAGGATTAGGTTTATTTCCGTGTAGTTTTTTAAATAGGTATTTGTAATAATCCATACTTTTTTGACACCCTGTATAAGATAAAACAATCAAATATATTAATCAGGACTAAAAGTTTTCGCCCTTAGTAAATAAATAAATAATAAAAATCAGTGTTTCTAGTGTGGTAAAAAATGCTATTTTACATCCTAATTCAGGGTTTAAATGACTGTATAAAAAACCGCCTGTTCGAACAAAAAAAAAAGAATTAGCGTCCTTATTTATCACAATTTAACACCCAGCCATTCCCTACTAAATCTGACTGTTAAATGAATTGCTTGACAATACGAACCGTATATTCCAACAGCTTTTATGCATTAATGCCAAACCGAATATGATTGTGTATGCTTGATCAATAAAAATCAGACAGGGATGTCACCACCACGGCGAGCTTTTACTTTACAAAATGTATGTTTAGTTTTCGCTTTTATTTTCACCTTTGTAGTTTAATATTTACTGGTAGATAGATACAGGGTGTTATGGAGTTGACGCCTTATATTAAAACACGCAAATTCTAATATGATAACATTCGCGGGCAAAATACTTTTAAATGTCTCTATGCCTTAATAAGCGAGAACATTTACAATTTGTGCTTTTGGTATCTTTGCCCAGCACCTCCACTGCCTTGCGACATGATTTTGTTTTTATTTGAAATGTCAAGGTGATAGAGGTATTTCAGTGGTGTTGCGACGTGCTAAATGCTAAATCCTTAGGTCATGTTTGTAGGTTTAAGCAAATTTGTCCAAAATTAGAAATATAAACCCTCTTATCTCAAAAATCCAAGCTTCCAGAAGCACAAAATGTACGATTATAATAAATATAAACAAAACAAGAGTGCAAGTGCAAAAACTTCATATTGAAGTGATTAAATAAAAACAACTTACAAAAACCGATGATACTCGTTTTTCTACTCCCACATAGAAATTTGCTGTTTCCTTTATACTAAAGTGGCGAGAAAAGTAGGCTATTCCAGTTAACTGTACAACAAAATGTCTGATTGTTACTGTTCAGTGCTGCACAGTGTGGCGACCTTTAAAAATAAAATTTCCCATTTTTAACGAAACAGTCCCCGAATGCACACAATACTGTAAAAGTCTTTTTTTAAAAGATCACAACCACATCAAGTGATCCTAAAGAATTTCTTACAAATATAACAGGTGTGTAAACATTTCTCTTTTCCCTTTGGAGACAGCGCCGACCTATCATTTCTCTGTGCTTTGTTTTTACGAAACCGGAAATTTACCATTAGTTGTCAATACTGTTAGAAAAATTAAATTTTTCTGTGACGTTCTTGTAAAGCACTGACCAATCACAGTTTATTGTATTTACTGAGGCTCCGCATTTGTTTTTCAAGACACTAACTACAAAATGTTATTATTTGTTCAATATAACGAAATATAATATATGCATCTATAATATATTAATAATGCAACCTGCTGAATATGTATAGAAAATTAATTTCATGTATTGCGTTGGTTTTACCATACTTTCTAATATGATTCTGTGGCCCGCCTACGGCGTCGTGCTCAATTTGCTTCCTCTTGAGATATGGACATCATATTCACTCTTGTTGTACAAACTACTATTGTTATCCTAAACTTTGTTTTCCAGTACAGGAATTTAAAATATTTCCCGGAACCACATATGTCAAACTACAGTGGCGCGACCAAAAAAAGTGTTCGAGGGGGCTCAGTGGGCGTTTTTTTTTAAAGGGAGGAGCAGTCGGGACTAAATGTATTTTATGATTTTGTACTTATAATACTACTTAGGAAGACGTAAAAGCGCTGCAGGCGAAAAATCTTCGGAAGCACGCCCAAAGTTCGTTAAAAATTTACCCAACTACTGTCAATTTACCTTATATATTAAGTAATGAATAAAGATGTTTTTAAAGTAAAGTAAAGTAAAGTATCAAATTTAGAAAATTAAATTCTAACTAAATAATAAATAACCCATGGTAGGATTCAACTTGGTTATGGGAATGTTATTTTTTCATATTTTTCTTAATATTCCTCTTTAATTTTAAAAGAAAAACACATTTTTTACGTTTCTGAAAAAAATGAATATGGTATTTCAATCCAAAATTTTTAAATAAGATGTATGTATGACTCTAACCAGGGTTTATTCGAGTTTACATATAAAGTAAATATCTTTTATAAGCTCACCACGCCAAAATTGATGATTTTTTGAGAAACTTTGTATGTTTGTAGCGTAGATTACAAATCTGTAATTCGCTCTTGTTGCAAATGCTTATACATATTTTGAAATATTTCTTGTTAAAGTGTCGTTTTATATAAACTTTAGGTTTTGGATTCAGAATGCAGCATTCTCGTTTCTTCCCATACTATTTTTTTATTGTAAATGATCACACTTCTTTAATAAAAAAAAAACTTTCCTGTTTTTTCAATTAAAATATTTACCCATTTTAATTTTAATCTTTTTAAATAAATAAAGATGATTAATGGCTGTTACTTGTTTTTGTTAGCTCTAAAAAAAGGGGAAACGGTAAAGAAAAATATACAGGGTGATTCCTAAGTTAATACTTATTTTTTAGCTGCGTATAGAAGGTATTAAAATAAACAACATTTTCAAATACCTTTTTTCAAAAAACCCAAAAATAAAGTACTTACATTCATTTTCACACTACACACACTACAAATCAAATACGGTTCTGCCTAACTTGCCCGTTGAATAACATTAGGAAAACTTCTGGGTGTAGAAAAGAAACATCCGCACTTTTACGACACTCACAATAAATTAGCACCTTATTGTTTTCAAATTGTACCACTTTCACCAATTTATTAAAATTAATTGCTTCAGAAAACCACATCGCTCCGCTAATTGCCAAAATAAATAACTGACGACCGATCCGTAAAATGCATGACTCACATACAAAAAACTGAGAAAACAATATAAAGTAAAGGGCTACGTTTTGATTACTAGGCCCGCACTTAGATTTTTGACTTCTGTAATTAGGGTATTTTTAAGTTTTTTGAAAAAAGGTATTTGAAAATGTTGTTTATATTAATGCCTTCTATACGCAGCTAAAAAAGAAGTATTAACTTAGAAATCACCCTGTATAATAGAAAAATACTATAAAATATGATTCTTTTTACTAGTTTCCATTTAAAACCAATAACTAAGACGATATGCGTTCAAAAGCTTAATCTATACACAAAATAGGACTATTAGAAGGAACATTTTAAAAACTTAGCGTTTCCGGTAAAAACTGCTAAGGAATCTGAACCAAAAATACATCTTTCCATATAAAATAAATAGTTTTGGATGTTTGAGCGTGTAATACATACCTATGTACCAAAAGGCAAACTAATACATTTTTTAAATAACAATTTAAAGATTTAGATTAAGAGTTCAAGCGTGTAACGAACAATTGGGTTGCAATTAGACTTTTAGGTCCGAGCTTCTTGGTTGCGTCATAGTTTAACTAGATACTTCAGCATGCCTTTAATGGTGCTAATTTAAATTAAAATATTCGCGGCTATAATACTACGCATTCGCGTTTCAAACCGATTATTTAATAAACTGTCAGAGGGATGAGATAGGTCCAACGATTCTCTGTTGTCTAGTCCAGCTTTATGATTAACATTATCGCATAATTATAATAATCGATTTTTTTGTATTTCAATGATATTAAAAATAGAACTATTATTCGAATGATCATGGCCAACCTTCTAGGATATTGAGAAGAATAGACATATCTGGCCTTTGCAACATGGCGCCTGCCTTTTTCTACTTGACATCATAGATCAGGGAGGTAAAAATATTCTTCTCTCCGATTCGTCATCTGTGCTTCAAAATACAAAAGTTTCTCAAAAAATCATTAATTTTGACGTGGTGAGCTTATAAATGATATTTACTTTATTTTTAAACATGAAAAACCCTGGTTAGAGTCATACATACTAAACTGCTGGACAATTGCTTTCGAGCAAGAAAAATTTCGCCTAAATATAACAGTTAATATTTTCTGAACCAGATATGATATCGACCTACGATTTTGAGTGGTTGATAGATTCATCCCTTGGGAAACAACTGTCAATGTTGGATTTTCTTTAACTGTCAGAAAATTTTATATACAGGGTGTTAAAGAAGACGATGATGATGAAATAATACTTTTAAATTTTATCACTCTACGTCAATTGAATCACTGGTTCATAGCAAAGAAAGTAATTTGTCAAATTTTTGATATCTGCTATATTTTAAGAAATACCAATTTTTCTGGAAAACCTTGCTTTATTTCAACTTATTGGTAGCTAGATCTTACTGTGCGTTGTATCGTGCAAACTTTGAAAGTGATTATTATACCTTATGAAACGCTTCATTATGTTCAGTAACAATAGTTGTACCTAAATGTTATGATGTACGGTCGCGTACTTATAAACACATAATATGTTTATGGTTTAAGAGTATCTCACAATTTTTCACGATTGTTTTATATTGGAAAGTACTCGCCCCTAGATTAGGTAAATTTTTTTTTAGTTTTTAGGTTTTCATATCGCACTACAGGTTAATTATACAGTGTGTTTACAAAACTTTAACAAAGATATTTTTTTTAATTTAATATTTTTGGAAAATAATTATTTATTAATTTCTAATTTTCTAACACTATTCCTAAAATTAAACTTCCATTGAACTTTGATATTAAATATCACTAGCTGCCGTCAAACCAAACCCCGTCCATCCGAGGAGGGCCTGTACAAGGTATTAATCCCATCAAAATCAAACTAGCGACATTTAATTTTAAAGATCCCAAAAAAAGTTTTCCAAACAAATCGGTATTACTTAAAATATAGCAAATATCAAAAATTTGACAAATTACTTTCTTTGCTATAAACCAATGATTCAATTGACATAGAGTGATAATATTTAAAAATATTATTGTGAAAGTTACAGGTCATTAAAATTGGAGCAAAAATCATCGTCTTCTTTAACACCCTGTATATAAAATTTGCTGACAGTTAAAGAAAATCCAATATTGGCAATTGTTTCCCAAGGAATAAATCTATCAACCATTCAAAATCGTAGGTCGATATCATATCTGGTTCAGAAAATATTAACTGTTAAATTTAGGCGAAATTTTTCTTGCTCGAGAGCAATTGTCCAGCAGTTTATTTGATAATTTTGGATTGAAACACCATATTCATTTTTTTCACGAACGTAAAAAATGATGTTCTTTTTTAAAATTAAGGAGGAATAATAAAAAAAAAGTGAAAAAAAAAACATTCTCAAGACCAAGTTGAATCCAACCATAAGTTATTTATTATTTAGTTAGTTATAATTTAATTTACGAATGTTGTCATATCAAGATTTATGGGTTTAAATAATGATGCATCAATTCCATAACTTCCTGTAGTACAAATAATTTATGGTGCATTATATCGCATCGTCTAAAAAGTTGGGTAAATACCCCTATACCCGAGTTAGTTGGACGCCCATGGGCACCTTAGTGAAACCGAATTTAAATAACGACTAACGATTTCCATCTGATAATAAATAAGGGCGTCCAGGTTCAGTTGTTTTTATATTATTTAAATATTTGTGGACAATTTTTAATACCCAGTTTTACTAAAAACATGTTAAAACGTCTTGTCGTACAGTTGTAATTTGTATTTATTTGTTGTGATACTTATGATGATAAAAATTTTTAACGTAGATCAGATTTATAGCTATTGTTTTTATTATGGTTTTGAATTATTAAAGGAAATAGATTTAAATAAAAAGGGAGGTCGGTTGTACGCCGTTTTTCAATGAAATAAAAGGTATTTTTTGTATTGAGCGTAATTTATTTTCTATTGCCTAGCACTTTCGGCCTACTGGAAGGTCATCTTCAGGGCTTAGGTTCTACAAGAAAGACATATAAGGGTAAAAAACATTACTTATAGGACAAAGTATTGGTAATATAAGAATAAAATATTTCTTTAAAAAGTTTTCTTTAAAAAACTCTTTAAACAGGTAAAGCCCAGAATACTCACTCGTCAAATTTTGTCCAGGAAACAAGAAACATTTTCAAAATGAAAAGAAAATTAAAAACAAAATCTCAATATGTTGGTTTCGATTATTAAAAACAAATGTCTGGATGACATTTGACAGCATGATGTAAAGTGGTAGGGAGAATCTCAGTTTTAGAACAATTTATGATTGTGAGGACGACAAACAAATGATCAAATAATGATACGAATATTACGAGTTAAATAAACTAAACTAAAGACTTCACAGTGACCAAGTAACTAATCATTGCCGATAACTCATCAGTTCATCCGGGACATAACATGGTACTCGATTTTTAGGATATGATATCTACGATGGCTCTGAAGGACCACAGATAAATTTAAAATACTTAAAATTGCCAAATACCGAAGTGGAAATTTCCACTTATTATGTGGAAATTTCCACTTATTATGTGGAAATATCCACTTATTATGTGGAAATTTCCACTTATTATGTGGAAATTTCCACTTATTATGTGGAAATATCCACTTATTATGTGGAAATTTCCACTTATTATGTGGAAATATCCACTTATTATGTGGAAATTTCCACTTATTAAGTTATCCTAAAACTACCTACAAGTCTCAACCGGCAAGCAGCAGAATCAAGCAGTACAGGGTGATTCATTAAGGTCGACGGGCGGCCATATCTTGGAAACTACTGAGCATAGAAATTCAGGAAAAAAAAAGTGGCCATGAGAAAATATTGGAAATAATTTTTATGTTCCGCATTTTGCCGCAAGATGGCGTAAAAAGCTTGGACAATTATGCATCATTTTGGTCTTATGCTCATTGGCGTACCGACTTTAATAAGAGGGGGGGAAGCCGTTGAAAGTGTAATCATTTAAATCACTGTAATTTATAAACGACTTATCCGATTTTAGCAAACTAAAGACTGTTTGGAAGAGAAATGTATGCACTTTCACCAATCGTATTTAGTTGTCCATAATAGTTCTAAAAAAAATGCTAGAGGGCGCCATTTGTAATAATAAGACATTTTTTGATTTTACTCCTAAAAAATAAATCATACGGTATTATTATGATACCATAATTGAAAAGTAGATGAAATTTGCTAGAAAAAGTATTAAAACCGCAGCTCGATATCTCCGTTCGTTTCAGCATTATCGCCAATAGAATAATTTAAAAAAATGTAAATGAAGAAGCGATTATATATTTTTTAGAAAAAAGTGGGACGCCACTGATATTTTTCCATGTGGATATTATTTCGGATTAGCCTGGTCAATTTTGCATAAAAATGGTCTCTTGCGTTTTTCTCCTCAGGCACACCGTTCTTAATTAAAATAATTAAATTAAATTAGTTCTACTATTTATTATTATTATCAACATTGATAATGAAAAATTTTGATATCTCCGTTCGTTTCAGCATTATCGCCAATAGAATAATTTAAAAAAATGTAAATGAAGAAGCGATTATATATTTTTTAGAAAAAAGTGGGACGCCACTGATATTTTTCCATGTGGATATTATTTCGGATTAGCCTGGTCAATTTTGCATAAAAATGGTCTCTTGCGTTTTTCTCCTCAGGCACACCGTTCTTAATTAAAATAATTAAATTAAATTAGTTCTACTATTTATTATTATTATCAACATTGATAATGAAAAATTTTGTTTTATAAAACTTGTTGAAAATGACCACCTTCACTTAATAGGCATACTTCCGCCCGTCTAATTTAATTTACCTTTTTACTATTATTAAAGTCGGTACGCCAATGAGCAAAAGATCAAAATGATGCATAATTGTCCAAGCTTTTTAATGGTGTTATCAAAGATATACCTTAATGTGGAACTCTCGGAGATATGTAAAATTTTAAAATTTATTTTTTAATTACGCCATCTTGCGGCAAAATGCGGAACCTAAAAATTATTTCCAGGATTTTCTTATGGCCACTTTTTTTTCCTGAATTTCTATGCTCAGTAGTTTTCAAGATATAGCCGCTCGTCGACCTTAATGAATCACCCTGTACTGCTTGATTCTGCTGCTTGCCGGTGAGGACTTGTAGGTACTTTTAGGACAACTTAATAACTGGAAATTTCCACATAATAAGTGGATATTTCCACATAATAAGTGGAAATTTCCACATAATAAGTGGATATTTCCACATAATAAGTGGATATTTCCACATAATAAGTGGAAATTTCCACATAATAAGTGGATATTTCCACATAATAAGTGGATATTTCCACATAATAAGTGGAAATTTCCACATAATAAGTGGATATTTCCACATAATAAGTGGAAATTTCCACTTCTGTATTTGGCAATTTTAAGTATTTTAAATTTATCTGTGGTCCTTCAGAGCCATCGTAGATATCTGCATGTGAAATAGATTTAGTTTTTCTTACTCAGAAGAAGTAATTACGGGTCATTAACTTTAATTTATTGTAATTTCAAATAAAAACAAACATTTTTCACGATTATTTTATCACTCCTTTTTCAGAATTCCTTCTTTGGCGACGTGGTCAAGCCATAATACGAAAAACACAATTAGTCAATTTTCGCGTTTATAACAGTGATGCGACATTTAAAAATATTTTTCCTCAAAAAGTGACAGTCTTATTTTTCATTTGCGTAGATTACCATTCAATAGTAAAAGTTTAGATATGCGAAATGAATTTAACATTATATTTTGAGGATTTTTTAAAAATCCTATACATTAAATACATTTTTGCGCCAGCCCTGGAAACGAAGCAAAATAAATATTTAAAGAGCTGAATCATTTCATAATTGTTAGGGTTTTATAGGCGCCCTATCCTATTTCATGCTGCCTGGGTTCATTAGCCTGTGAGTTGCTCTATTATGCTCTAGTCAGGATGTCTAAATCGTATTTTATGCTTTATCAATAAAAAGGGATGTCACTGCCATAGCGAAACTCTTGACGCCGTTCTACGTATTTACCATTTATATTATTTTATTGCTAATCTGTTATTTTTCCATTTTTCATTATTATTTAAAAACAAACCCTTTTATTTACCAAATAAAAATAAATTACAATTTGCAGTAATAATATATAGCGGGTTATACAGTTAATCAAATTTATTGGTTTATAATTAACAATTCTAAAAGTGAAGATTAAAATTTTTAGGATTAATAAATATCGAAATGTATTTTCGTATGTTAATAAGTGTGTAAATTGACATTTTTCGACCAGCTCAAATCCTTAAAACCACTTTCGGTTTAAAAAATTCGCCATTTTCATTTGATGTTTAAATTCTACGGGGTGATTCCTACGTTGATACTTCTTTTTTAGCTGTGTATATAAGACATTAAAATAAAGAACTTTTTCAAATACCTTTTTTCAAAAAACTCAAAAATAGACGAGACAGAGAAGTAAAAAGTGAGGGCCGGGTCATCAAAACATAGCCCGCTATAGTTTCTGTTGTTTTTCTTATCTCTTATTATCATTAGTTATACGGGTAGTGTTGAGCAATCCGTTGCGGTATGTTTTTCTGAAGCAAGTTAATTTTAAATTGGTGATACGTGAAAATTGTAAAATTTGAAAACAATGAACAAATAGATATGGTGTTAATTTACGGTGAATGTCATAAAAGTGCGGATGTTTCTTCGAGATTATACGCAGAACGCTTTCCGTTGTGGGCTCATCCTACACCCAAAAGTTTTCTTAATGTTATTCAACGGGCAAGTTAGACAGAACCATATTTGATTCGTAGTGTAATAAATGAATGTAAGTACTTTATTTTTGTGTTTTTTAAAAAAGTTATTTGAAAATGTTGTTTATTTTGATGCCTTCTATACGTAGCTAAAAAATAAGTATCAACTTAAGAATCACCCTGTATAGAGAATTCTCTTTTCATTCACATATCACACACTATCATTCGTTTTAAAAATGGCTGCTTGATTAATTTTCCTTTATTTCTTAAAATGTCTTCGCTACCACTCCAGAAAAAAAAAGAGTCTTAGTTACGCCCACTGAGCCCCTCCTTCCTACAAACATAATATTCTCTGGTTGCTCTACTGGAGGAAGGTTACTCAAAACAAAATTATTAACTTATCCTCAAAGCAATTTTTTATAGACCATATAAAGCATTTAAAACAAATATTAAAACATAAATAAAAAAGTTAAGTAGACGGTTTTAAAAATCGTAAGTTATCCAATTTAAAAAATCTGTTATTGCCACGTAAAATCAATAATTTATTATCCTTTGCTTTCAGTAACTTTTCGTTTTGTTTGTTGTGACATTTGAAAATTTACCAATTTTCACGGCAATAACTCAAGTGTTTGCAAACGTGATTAATTGAGTTTGTATACTTTACGTGTTGATTGATAGCAATTGTTGCCATGCCGTCGAAAGTAAAGGAGTAAAACTATGAAATGTGCACCTGGGGAATGTAACAAAATTACCTATAAAAATGGTTTTTGCAATTAAGAAATTACTTTAATGATAGAAGAGGTTTGAACTTGCATTGTCTTTATTTGTTTTAAATCACAACGTTTCAACTAGTAAGGTGCTTCAGTCATCTTCAGGTAAATACTGATTCCTATTCTATTACTGAGATAATTACCAGTTAAAACATTGTGATTTAAAACAAAAAAAGACAATAATGTAAGTCCAAAACTCCTCTGCCGCTCAAGAAACATAATTTTCTTAAACCTTCAAAAAGTCACTACCATTTAGTTGGATAATTATCTTGGTAGACCTATGTTAAGACGTGACAATGAACTAACCTATTTCTATTCTTCACTGTATCTATATGCAATATAAATAGAGCTGTAGTTAGTAGTTACTATACTTATATTTAGTATTTATACCTAAAGGCGATTGAAAATATTTACCAGTTGAAGACAATGCAAGTCCGAAAATCTTCTATCATTCAGAAAACATTATTGTCTCCAACCTTGAAACAGTGATAGTCTTTGTTGCAAATACCACTAAAAAGTAAACTACAATTTGTACACTTTGTAAATTTACAATTTGATAAGGAAGTCAACACAACTATACCGTACAAAATACAACATTATTTCGATGTGGAGCACGTATTTTTTTTTCGCAAAAATAATGCACAACCAAAATTTATGCTCAGTTTTAAAGTTAATTTTCTCGCCAAACCGATAAATCAATTTCGATAATTGTTTTTGAACTGTAGCTTTAGTTAAGTATCGAGTAAAATTGCAATTTATTGAAGAAAAACATGTTCTGGTATAAAACTGTGTATTTTCTTAGATATTATGGATATCAGAGAAATTAAAAACAAAATGTTTACAAAACATAAGGCTACAAAATGATTTTATCATGCATACGTTGTTGTTGCTAATGCTACCTACATGATATCTCAAATTTAACGTAATAAAATTATTCTCATTTTTGCAACCTGTATAAGCCTAAAATTGAAATATGAGTAAAAAATTATATCACAGTTCAATTGGCAAAGAAACAAGCTATAGTTCAAAAAAAAATACTTATATCAAAATCGATTTTTCGGTTCGCGAGAGAATTAACTTTGAATTTGAGCATAATTTTTGAGTGTGCGTTATTTTTGCGGCTAAATGTATTTACATTAGAAAGGTAAAAATTTCTAAAAAAAAATTAAATTTTTTCACATATCACAAAAACTCCAGTAGCATCGAAACGAAACCAAAAAATAGAGAACCTTTTGAATCTAACTATTTTATTTTTAAGTAGGTATGTTTATAAATTGTAAGAGATGTAACAAAAATTTAATTTTCCTCGTCTTTCCACTGATCTATGTCGGTAGTTTTTACCCGACAACCAAAATATAACTGGATAGATAAGTTTTAAAGCGCCCATCTGGGAAATTCACTCAAATTACCAGGCAAGGCTTGTAGTAGTTTTGATGACAAATGTGTTTCCCGGTAAGACTGTCAGTTACAGAGTAAAATTATTAACTCTGGCTTTAATGGCAACCGAAAAAATAGAGATTTATTAAAAAAGTTAAAAATTGGCATTGTTTCTTTAACCGAAAATATAACATGTTAAAATTACATTAAATTTTAATACAAGAATGGGCTCTTTAATTAAATTTTGTTTTTGGTTGTAGTGTATAAAATAACAAAAAATAAAATTCTGTGTTTGTACTTTTTGATATTTTTAACTGAGAAAATAAATAAATAAAAAACTATTGGAACAAAAATACAGACTTTATAGAATACACGCCACGAAAACGGCAGCTTGACAATGTTGCCAATGTTCTATAATATTATAATACAATGACAGTCTAAGTCTTAAAAGTAATCCCATAGAAATAATTATCCAAAACGGATTTATGTGGAAAAATAAAAAAATCATCATATTATTATTTCCAAAATGTTATCTATATTTTATCTTAAAATAAGTTATAAGGGTTCTAGGAACAAATTATATTATTTAACTAGCATAAAAGGTTTTACATGTGGCAACACCGAAATTATTGACAGAAAACCAAGCTAATGAAGACAGTTGAAAAAAGTCTAACCTAAGTTATTTGTCGATCTTTCTGCTCTATGAGTAAATAAATTTAAAAACCAGTTATTTTAAACAAACTTCCACAATAATTCGGATTTAGGTTTGATGTAAACAAAAACACCGTTTTGTCAAAGATTGGTAACGATGCTCACTGTGCGCTGTTTTTATTATATTATAAGATTATAAATAAAAAACTGAAATTTTGCGTACATCTTAGTTTAGGTTAAGAACATTCACTAAAAAATTATATTTAAAAACTTGCCTTGTAAGGGTGTAAAAGCAACCCCTAAAAATTGATTTTATTTTATTGTTTTTAATAATTTTTTTTCCATCCTGTACCGGGTGACAACGAAATTACTACCCAGCGTGTCGCGTTCTTAGAAAATAATACATTAGTATAAAATTTTAGGTTAGGTAGGTATGGTTATACTATGCGCACATTTTTAGTATTCCAACGTCTGACTGTCACTTCTGGTTGAACCGGAAGTGCACACAACTTTGTTATTTTAAATGAATACCCTGTATATTTTTATAGACATGCATTCTACGAAAAATGTTAAGGACGTATCGTATCTATACCTATTTAAGACAGTTTCAGAAAAAATGGTGTTGGAAATTGTCAAATTAGCCATAAATTTTATTGTTTTTACAAAAAAACAAATGAAGAGGTAAAAAATGTATTATTATATTTTTACTTATTTTTAGGTATTCTATATGAATGAGTCACAACTATTTTACTTCCGGTTTAACCGGAAATATATAAAATTTTACATTCAAACACAAATTCCTCCAATAATTTTAATGACACTCACCCTTTTAAATGTAAGTTTTAAAATGATCTTACTTTTTTAGCAAGTTAAGGTGTGTCTGCCATTTTGATTTTTTAACAAATGTAATACATATGGAACTAACGGTCTCTCTTAATCCATCCTATCTCAAACAAGGTAAAAAATCAATAAAATTGATCCTTAAATAATGAAGTTAATATAAAAAACAAAATTACGGTTTTTGTGGAACAACTCTATATTATGGTCTAAAATTGGGAATTTTTCGAAGTAAGCATCAGGAGTTTTATAAAAAAGCAGCATTCAGTTTAAATATTGTCTTCTCTCCTATTCATGAGCATTATTACATTATTTAAAGAACTTACCTGCAATTGAAGGAGGAATCAGGAGTTCACTAACAGTTTTATTTCCAAACATATACGTAGAAACACCAGGTAATCCAGGAGTGCCATTTGTTCCTGGTCTTCCAGGTTTCCCCCTGGGACCCGCAATACCTGAAGTTTAACAGAAAAAATAGTTTTATACAGTTTATTACAATATATTATGTACAACATATGAATAACAAACTAATCGCAATAAAATGCTTGTTTTCCTTACCCGACCGAGCTACCATATTACCTTTAAAAAAAAATTGACCAATATCAGAGATAATACTGTGCCAATATAAATTTAAATACTAAATATTACCACAACAGAAGCTTGTGACTGAACACTGAAGTTGTATTTTCCCAAAATGTTAAACCGGAAATTAGTAATTTAAACTATTCATAGCTCTTTAGATAAAAAAAAATAAACCTGGTTGTATAATATAGAATCTCATCCATATTCATATTATGGAATCTAAAAATGGAAATATATATCTACCAGGAGTCCCATACATTTAAAAATATATATTTACAGTTAATCCTAAAGTTTCGCGAAAATGAGTCACATGTCAAAAATGCTGCTTTATATCTAATCACAAATCCTTCAAACTGAATTCCTTTAACTTCAAAAACAAAAAAATTTCTTAATACATTCCGCGAAAAAATAAATAATTGTTTATGTACCCTAGGACATCAGTGGCGGCGCCAGGGTGGGCTCTTGCCCACCCTAGAAACAGGAGTGCGTGGCGTTATAGAGCGCGGGGAGGCGGTGACCTTTTTTTTTATTTTTTAGAAGTCACTCAACAATTATCGGGCCCACTTGTGCCCACCCATCCCGAAAATCCTGGCGCCGCCACTGAAGGGCATTCAAATTTTTTTTAGGCGATTCCCCAAGAAACCAACGAAGGGGTGTCTTTCAAATTCTTGAATAATCAATGTTAAACTATTTTTGGGCCAATCTTGTAATTTTAAAAAAAAGCAGTGGGGGCCTGTGGTTAATTTTACAAGGAGGTCATATTGAAATTTGGATATATCCAACAATACATACTTTGGCAATAAAAGCTTGTTGTAAGGCTTTCGTTTCTACGTTTTTAATATTTATGAGACAAAATATGTCTTAAAACACACCACATCAACATTTTCATATTATTTAAAAAAGCAATCATACGTGGCGTATTAAAGGGGGGGGGGGGTCTGTCGGGCTGCAACCCAGAAACAGGTTAAACAGGCTAGCAGCAATATAGCAATGAATAATATTTTTATTAAATTAAAAAAAGTTTATAAAAAATTATAATAAAGTAGTTTTTACTTTTATCTGATTGAGCGCATTGAAAGCCATACAATTCGGTCAATTCGGTGGATGAATAAGTAGGTATTATAAAGATTTTTAACAATAATTAAGTAACCAGCAACTTTGACTGTGGCATTAATGACACGTCAATCCAAAACGTCGTCCGCTGTCATTAGTATTTGTAGAATTGTAAAATCTGGATTGTAAAATAAAAGTTGTTAACTGTTTTTCTTCACTTTAGTAAAAAATACGGTCGACGAAAAAACATTGTAACCAACTCTTACATTAAAATGCGATTAATGATCTCGAACATTACCGCGTTCGCTACGCTCACGCGTTAAAATATTTCGATCATTAATCGCCATTATTAATGTACTTTTTGGTTAAATTACTATAAATGCCTCATTAGTAAATTAAGATATAAGCTAACTGGGCCACTTTGTAAGAAAATATTTCTGTCAATGTCATTTATGCCACAGTCAAAGTTGTTGGTTAATTATTGTTAAACATCTTTATGCAACCCAACCTTATTATATTATGTATAAATATATCAATATGGTTTTATTTTTAACTTTAAAACCAGTACCCTAAAAAACCGGGTTAGAAAATACGAACCCCCCTCGATCTTATTTTCTGGCTACGCCACGATAAACATACACACATTTTACACCGTTGTTCGTTGGCGTTCAAAAGGGACGGTTCTACGGGGGGACCCCCAACATTTATGAAAAAAACTCTAAAATTCATGCCACTGATAAAAAAAATTCCGGGTGCTTTATTATTTACATAATTTGATACAATTTGAGCATGATCCTAAAAAATTTTGGGCTGTGGCGTTATTTGCTTCCAAAGGCTACCAGAAATTGTGGCTGCGCCCAGTGGCGTATATAAGGGGGGGGGGGGGTCTGCCGGGCTGCATTTTCATTTTTCATCTCACGCATGGACTCTTAATTTAAATCTTTAAATAATGTATTCTTGGCTTAGATTACAAAGGTTTTGTAGGAAACGTTTAGTTTTTAAACTTTTACTTCTAAAAGTCCTGTTTTATGTAGAGATTAAGGTTTCATACGCATATCATTTTAGTTATTAATTTTTGATGCAATTTTAAAGGAAAACGAGTAAAAAGAATAATAATTTATAGAATTTTTTTATTAATATACTTATCTGTTCCGTTTTCCTTTTTTAGAGCTATTTTAAATCAACAAAAATATAACCCAATGCAATAAAATATTTTTACAACAAAAACAATAAGGTATTTATTTTATAAGAGAAAAATTAAGGTAAACATTTCAATTGAAACATTTTTTAGGGAAGAAGTGTGATAATTTATATTAAAAAAAATAGTGCGGGATGAAATGAGAATGCTTTATTAGAAATATAAATATACGGCACTTAAGAAGGAGTATTTCCAAATCTAAGCATTTGCACCAAAAATTGCTCTTAGATTTATGCTCCTAAAAATGTTTTCTTTAAATAAAGAGCCAGCTATGAATATCAAAAAAATACATTAAAATTTAATCCAACCATGCAAAGGGGGAGAGGCAATAATTTAATTTTCGATATTTGATAGTAGTTAGGTGAATTTTAAACAAACTATCCCTGGTGCCCCCCCAATATTTTGGGTCTAAAACCGCCCCTGTTCAAAAGTCCTGGTTATACCAAGAATGTAGAGAGGGAGGATGGGGAGAATATTAGAGGACAGTCCCTCTTTGAGGCAGCAACTTGCCCCGAATAGTAATGACTATTAGAACTAAGCCCAGCCTTGCCAAAGTTTAGCAAAAAAATTTTTGTGCGCGTCGCTTTTTACCTCTATCTATAGTGCACTAGATGACTATCCCCACAAAAATATTTTAACGACGTCCCTGTACCCCTCCTAAAGAAAAAAAAAACGCTATTTATGCACTTGGATTCTACTAAACGTCACATCAAGTGAAATAAACGTAAAATATGTTGAGTTTTCCTCTTAAATCTAAAGCCCGTATTCTCAACTATATAATTTTTCTTATCGCCACCAGGTGCATAAGAGTTCTTCGAGAAAAGTTTCTAAAAAATTTAAAAGTTTCTTCATTAATTTTTAAATTAAAGTTAATAGATTTTTTTTAAGTTCGACTGGATAAAGCCGTTAATGCCAACTAATGGATTCAAAGTTTGCCCTTTGGGATTTGAATTTAATTAATTTTTTTTTTAATTTAGAATTAAAACCATGCACCTAGAATAAGCATAACATATTCTTCTGCAGAAATTCTGCAGGATATTTTGTATAAAAATAAGTAGCTGAAATACCGAACTTGTTCCAGAAATGGGAAAAGTTTAGTTGGGATTTAAATTATGCAACTGAGTTTTTGCTAATTAAATTAAATGTAGGGTGCGTCTTTAATTAAATAAATAAGTTTTTGTATGTTAAAAGTGATTGCAACAAGTAGTTAAGTGGATCGGACCGCGCTAATATTTGTCGTGGTAAATTGCGGTTCTGCTTGACTTGAATTATAAAAAAACTAAGCAAATAATAGCATTTTTTTTCACTAACGGTGATATACTATATTTCACGTAAACTTTTAATGTTTTGACGTTTCTCTTTTCAAACGTGTTGGGGTGTCCCATTATGGATGGCCACCGGCCGTATCTCGGAAGCTACTAGACATAGAAACTCGGGAAAAAAAAATGATAACTAAAGTGGCCATGAAAAAATCCTGGAAATAGTTTTTAAATTCCGCATTTTGCCGTAAGAGGGCGTAATTGACAAGTAAATTTTAAAATTTTACATATCTCCGAAAATTCCACATTAAGGTGTATCTTTGGTAACACCATTAAAAAGCTTGGACAATTATGCATCATTTTGGTCCAATGCTCATTGGCGTACCGACTTTAATAAGAGGGGGGAAAGCTGTTGAAAGCGTAATCATTTAAATAGCTGTAACTTATAAACGACTTATCCGATTTAAACTAAAGACTATTTGGAAGAGAAATGTATGCACTTTCACCAATCGTATTTAGTTGTCCATAATAGTTCTCAAAAAAAATGCAAGAGGGCGCAATTTGTAATAATAACACATTTTTTAATTTTACTCCGAAAAAATAAATCATACAGTATAATTATGATACCATAATCAAAAAAATAGATGAAATTTGCTAGAAAAAATATTAAAACCGCAACTCATTAGTTTCAGCGTTATTGCCAATAGAATAATGTTTAAAACTTTAAATGAAGAATCGAGCCTGGTCAATTCTGCATCAAAATGGTCTCTTGCGTTTTTCTCCTCAGGCACACCCTTCTTAATTAAAATAATTAAATAAAATTAGCTCTACTATTTATTATCATTAACATTGATAATGAAAAATTTTGTTTTATGAAAATTGTTGGAAATGACCACCTTCACCTAATAGGCAAGCTTCCGCCGGTCTAAAGTCTAACTGATTTTTTTTTAGTTTTTATTTTTTTTCGCCTATAATACTGAACCGATTTTATTAACATTTTAGGGGTATGTAGGCAACTACAAGATGCATCCAAATAAGTAAGAAAATATATGGCATGTAATCTAAAAAAACATATCCTTATGACGTCACACTTTTTTGGAACACCCTGTATAAACAAAACTATTTTCATGAAATGCGCCCTAGGATACAGGTAAAGTCTGCAAAATATTAAAATCCTAACTTAATTAATAAGTGAGCTAGAGAAGACGGGAAGTGAGGCGCTGGACCCTGTATAATATAATAGGCATTTTAATTTTAAAAAATTACTGTATTACCCATTGGTTTTGGGGTTTGTCAGGAATTTTTTATTGTGCTTTACATTGATAACATTATAACAATTCAAAAAACGTTACAAGCTAAACTTTTACTAGTAAAGGACGCCCTACTATAAGCTGAAGTTTTACCTGTGCCAATAAACAGGCCTGCCCTACGTAGGTATGTATTAACCTAATAATCTTACACATACAAAAGGTTTTGTAAAAAAAAGGTTAAAGGTGAAATATTATTCCTACCATACATAAAAGTAGGAGATTGAGTTACATACATAAGTACAAAAGAGTGTTTTAGGAATTAAATGGGTATAACAGTATTAACATTATTCTCTTGTAATTTTTTTTAAATAAAGCTTGTTATAATAGCAAAATTTAAATTTTGCAGAAATGGCGACAATATTTTTCTAAATTCGATACGTACCTCTTTGTCCTGGAGGGCCTTGAGGTCCTGGTATCCCACGTTCTCCTTTTTGCCCTATAAAATAATTTTATATAATTACTTAGTTATTTCAGAAATGTAAAAAACAAAAAAAAAATGACAAAAATTCTTTCACGAAACCTGCTATTAGAATCATTATTACATTTACCCAAACCCACCTTTAGGCGATAAGAAAGATTTTGTGGGTATTTTGTTATTTATTATAATTCATCATATGCATTTTTTATTATCGCCAATTTTCGTGACAAACAACCCCGAACAAAAACGAACAAACCCGAACATATAGTACTACTATAATTAATTACGACTTAATATATAATAAGTATCGCTTCCAATAGGACATTAATATTTTAAAACAAAAGATATACAGGGTGTGTCAGTAAGGTGTCTGTCTTAGATAGCACCTAAACTATCAAAGATAGAAAAAATAGTGTAATACAAAAGTTAAAGGGTTTTTTAGGATACATAATCTAAAAATATTTTCTAATCTACAGGGTGGTCCTAAAAAGTGGTACTGAATAATAAAAAAGAAAATTAAATGAGACACCCAGTATAATTTTCTAAAATATGATTCAATGGATAAAGGACTTTTCAACCCTATTAAAATTTTGGAAGTGAAATGCAACGTTGCCAAGTAATTAATTTTTTTCCGAAATTTTAGTCATTTTAAGGGTATCGTTAAAAAATCATAGCAACCTGTGGATTAACCCTAGGCGAATATAATTTACGTTGTAGGTACTTTAACGTACGATATATTGATCTATAATAATGTTTTTTAAATCTCTTATACAGAGCGTTCATTACAAGTTGGACAACTCGATAGTTTTAAAAATGCTTTATTTCATTTTTTTTAAAAGGGACCCCCCAAATTTTTTTAGGCAAAAGAATTTATCTTTCGAAAACTTTACTTTTTTGTTAAACATGCCATATATCTAAATATCATGGTTTTTGAAATATTTTAGGATTTGTCTTAAATCAGGGTAAAAAAGGAAAGTTCTAATTAAACAATTTAGTCAAGATTGCTTTGGAACAAAAAATAAATAATTTTCTTTGTCACAGCTGTCATTGCAAAATTATTTCGCCAACATTTTGTGCTTTGAACGGCAGTAGAGTTTTGGACTTGCATTGTCTTTATTTGTTTAGAATCACTACGTTTCAACTGGTAAGCATCTCCAGTCGTCTAGTAGTCTAGTAGTTACCGTACTTATTCAGTATTCACCTGAAGACGACTGGAGATGCTTACCAGTTGAAACGTAGTGATTCTAAACAAATAAAGACAATGCAAGTCCAAAACTCTACTGCCGTTCAAGAAACGTCATTGTCTCCAACCTTTAAACAGACATTTTGTGCTTTATTACTGTTTAAATTTTAGTTTCCTGAACTAACTTTATCATAACTCATATTTTTCTATTTCGATAAAGTTAGTTCAGAAAACTAAAATTTAAACAGTAATAAAGCACAAAATGTTGGCAAAATAATTTTGCAGTGACAGCTGTGACAAAGAAAATTATTTATTTTTTGTTCCAAAGCAATCTTGACTAAATTGTTTAATTAGAACTTTCCTTTTTTACCCTGATTTAATACAAATCCTAAAATATTTCAAAAACTATGATATTTAGACATATGACATGTTTAACAAAAAAGTAAGGTTTTCGAAAGATAAATTCTTTTGCCTAAAAAAATTAGGGGGGTCCCATTTAAAAAAATTAAAATAAAGCATTTTTAAAACTATCGAGTTGTACAACTTGTAATGAACGCTCTGTATAAGAGATTTAAAAAACGTTATTATAAATCAATATATCGTACCTTAAAGTACTTACAACGTAAATTATATTTGCCTAGGGTTAATCCACAGGTTGCTATGATTTTTTAACGATACCCTTAAAATTACTAAAATTTCGGAAAATAATTAATTACTTGGCAACGTTGCATTTTACTTCAAAAATTTTAATAGGGTTGCAAAGTCCTTATTCCGTTGAATCATATTCTAGCAAATTATACTGGGTGTCCCATTTAATTTTCTTTTTCATTATTCAGTACCACTTTTTAGGACCACCCTGTGGATTGAAAAATATTCTAAGATTATGTATCCTAAAAAGCCCTTTAACTTTTGTATTACACTTTTTTCCCTATCTTTGATGGTTTAGGTGCTATCTAAGACAGACACCTTACTGACACACCCTGTATATCTACTATCTAGTTTTTATAGAATACTACATTTTACAAAATCATGCTTTATGGTTTAAAATTTCATGTAGTATTATTTATTAAACCACCCAATAAGTTTCACCTTCGTTTAATGGATCAACGGATGCTCAGTTTACACATATTTGGAAGAAGATCAGTCTTCTCATTCGATAATTCGCTTCCCCGTCAGTGTCACATACTATCACAAGCTTTTGCTTAGGTAGTATCTTTAACCATTTTTAACTGTAAACAATACAGTACTAATAACAACGTTTCAGTTAGTTAGTATCTCTAATCGTTTTTAAGTGTAATGTACTAACATCACTGAATACAACGTTTGGGTTTGTTCGTTGTGCTCAGTAACAAAATAAAGTTCGGTAAAATGTTTCTTTTAATGGTACGACATTTTCTTCCACCTTAAAACAATCTTTAGGCACAGGGCACAGAATAGGTACTATAACAACAAATTACAATAACAAATACATTTTTGAAAAAATGTCTTAATTTTAAATAAATATAGGAATTAAACTGACAGTAAAAATACAAAATATGTAAGTAGAAATGGAAAACGAATTATTCATTTTATTTCTACTTTGCTATACAAAAGTTCTATTACTGCACACTAAAATTGGACAAAGGAAAGTTTTTACTAAATTTATCCTGAAAATACTTGCCTAATATCCTTACAACTAAAATTACCTTTTACAACTTCGTAAACCTTATATTATTACAAAACTGATGCACGAACCTTTCATGATACGTTTAACTATAATTTTAGAAAATTTCAGTTTCAATCCAATTATACAGCAGATGTTGCTGGCTTATGCGCTTGAACTATACAGAGTGAACAGTTCACCTAGCATAAATTTGATAACAAAGAATCCGTCATAGAAAAAAAACCGTTATCTAGCCACTGCGCAAAATGGGGTAAAAGTCACTATACCAACCACTGTAGTTTATAAGGACACCTGAATTTTCCTTAAAAGTTTTTATAATAAAAACACAATACTTTAAAATTCCACAAAAATACACGAAAAAAATTAGAAAAATGGACAACCCGGTCACAAAAGAGCCCAGGGTACAGCGGATTGATAGGTCGTCGCTGTCGCTATACCCAGAGTCTCTTTTGTGGACTATGTCCTGCTTACATCGTGTGTATCATGGCATTCACGGAAAGAAAACTAGTCGAACTTTATTGTTTATACTACATATTATTATTGCACATGCTTTCACTCCCCGATACGGTTCGGATTGATTCAGATTTGTTCGGGTTTGTTTGGAAGTTATCACCTTATTGAACACTCTGTATAAAACACATTGTTGCATTACCATTAGTTCCATCTTTCCCGTCGCGTCCTGGAATACCATCCTTTCCAGGAATACCATCATGGCCATTTCTTCCTGATATCCCATCTAAACCCGGTGTTCCTGGTATGCCAATTCTGCCGTCAAGACCAGGTCGTCCGGGTTCACCCTTATAATAGAACCAAAATTGATAACTGCGTATCATATTGATCGTTAATTAATGTATTTTTATAGGAGAAGCAATTTTAGATTTTTTTTAGTAAATAACCTGTTTTTATATAATTATCAATTAAATTAGAATAACAGCCAATATTTTTATATTAAAGTCGAAAGAATAGCTCAGTTTTCAAACTAAACAGTTAAGAAACTAAAGAAGTAGAGTTTAGTGTCGGATTAAGTAAAATAGAAAGAAAGTGTTTAGCGGCAGGCAGACAAAGTAGTGCATCTATCTTTTGCATTAAAGTACACAGGGACGCTAAAGGTAATGGGTTCCCTGGGCAAAACTTGGTTTATTGTTAGTTCTATGTTTACACGTCTGATGGCTATCTTTTGCATTCAGTTGATTCCTACAGATGGCGATACTAGGTTTTCATTATAAATATATTTTAGAAAATATCTTGAAAGCATATTTTAGCTGTATTGGAAATTGCTTACAGGTTATGGCTTTCTGATGAGTTCTAATAAGAACGAAACAGCCTGTCATTGTCTACCTATGCTCCAGGAAATTTATTACCTTTAGCGTCCCTGTGTACTTTAATGCAAAATATAGATGTATTACTTTGTCCGTCTGTCGCTAAAAACTTTCTTTCTAGTAGAGAAAATGTTTTTTAAAAATATCATCAAATAAATAAATCAAAAAATAATTGTTTTAAACTTACTTTTTCCCCTGGAAACCCAGGCATTCCTGGCATTCCTGCCAAACCCGGATCACCTTTCGAACCTGGGAATCCGGGTAACCCCGTTTTACCAAGTGGACCTGAATTTCCTGTGTCGCCTTTCTGACCTGGTGGACCGACCACACCTGTAATTTAAATATTAAATAAAAACTTGTTTTATAATCTAATTAACATTCTACCAAATTATTACATATTTCTAAATCGAAAAACCATTTAGTTAGGTAGGTATTTATTTTTCTAAAATTCATTTTATTAACATGGAAATTCCAAATTGTAGCAATAATATCATCTATGTTAGGACCACAGACGCAAGCGTGAACGGAGGTATTGTTTCCAGGCTTGACTTATTGAAAATTTAATTATCTAGGTTCAAATTATATCATTCGCCATGCAAAACATGTTAATTTCTTATATTCCATTAAAATTATAAACCATGCTCCGAATTTATCTTAAAAATCTCCACTGACGCCGCGCCACATAATTCTCTTGACAGTCGTTTTTATATTTTGTAAATAAAAAAATAAATTGTATTGCCATCGCTAGACACAGCTACAATATGCGCGATGTGGTGAAAATGCACTATTTGTTCGTGATGACTCATCGACTACTGTTTCCTCCTACGAAAGTACTTTACCCCTACTGCACCTGAAGTGAACTCATAAAACGAATGTAAGATCCCGATAAACATTTGCTTTAGGGAAAGCACGATTTAGGCGACTTATTTATTTGGATGCGTTTTTTTTTATGATAAAACACCTGCACTGTAGGAAAAATCCTTTAAGGCGCTCTGGGAGCGGTGCGAGTGCGAAAAAAGCGATTAACGTTGGTCTTGAAACGTTGAAGATTGTATTCATTGGGAAACACGACCTCAGGAAGATGATTCCACAAAGATGACGTTCTTCAGATGAAAGAATTCTTGAACAATGAAGTTCGAGGAGTACTAAGTTGAACAACATATGGATGAGCGGCAGCGGTTCGCCGTGTATTTCTGTTTAGCATTGCTCTAGGTGGAATTAAGTGGGCAATGTCAGTCGAACACCTGCCATGGAAATATCTGTAAAAGAGAGCCAAATCACCAACCTGTCTTCGATGCTTCAGGCTATCGAAGGTCTTGGTCAGCTCGGGGTCGCCGATCAGACGAACGGCTCTCCTTTGAATGGAGTCCAGTAGCCGAAGGGTGTGCTTGGGTGCAGAGCTTCAGACATGAGCGCAATATTCTAATGATGGTCGAATCTGGGCTTTGTAGAGTGTCAAAAGTTGATGAGGTGTGTACAACCTTTTGGTGCGGAAAAGTACACCAAGTTTCTGTGCAGCTGTCTTGGCAATTACGGCAACGTGATCATGCCAAGACATATTACCTCCCAGATTGACCCCTAGCAAATTAATAGACGGTGCCAGGGGAATTGCGTGTCCTGCCATGACTATATCCGGTTCTGCAATGTTAACCTTTTTGGAGAAGACTGCTGCCTGGGTTTTCTTAGCATTAAATTCGACTTGGTTACTGTCACCCCAAGCCAAAATTTCTTCCAGGTCATTGTTGAGGCGCAAAACTTCATGCTGCCTGCGAAGATGTGCGTCGGCAGCGGATGTTTGGGGAGTCAAGGTAAAAGATGAGACAAGTGTGCTGTCATCAGCAAAGCTATAAATTGGATTTTGTGTTTTCACTAGAAGGTCGTTAATATACAGTAAAAAGAGGGTAGGCGACAATATGGACCCTTGAGGAACACCGACATTGATGGTGAAGGTGTCTGAGTGTGAGCGTTGATATTTCTTTCGAAGCATTTTCTTTATAGGAGGCGAATGACAGTAAATTCTTTTTCTAAAATTGTCATTATTTCAAGTTATAAAAAATGTTTTACCAACATGTGCATTTTCAGCTAAATTAAGGCAATTTACCAGAAAAAAGGACTTTTGTTGGGTTGCACAACGATTTTTAACCAGAATTAACTAACCAGCAAGTTTGACTGTGACATAACTGACACTGACAGGAAATATGAACTAACAAGTGTCTGTTTGAAGGTTGGAGACAATGATGTTTCTTGACTGATAGAAGAGTTTTGGAATAATCGGCTGGTTCACAAAATTTTGAATTTGAACCTATTGTATAGAACAAGAAAAAATAAAATGTTTTAAAATTCTTTAATTATTTACCGAGAAAATATTAAAAGAAAATACCCTCTCTAATAAAAATATGCGAAACTACTTACGACGTCACCATAATTCCAAGCAATGAAAGCAGCCGATCGCTCTGTAAACGACGCATTCCTACCTAACTGAGGACTCGAGTCTGGTTTCTTGTTTCTAATCTAATTTTGTCTATTTAAGTTATCAAAACAAAGATAACAATATAATAAGTCGCACGACTGGCAAATAAAAGAATTGTGCAGTTAATAGGATGACATATCTCTTCTAATCTTACGTTTTTAAAGTTCCTACTTTCGCACCGTATTTTTGATTGTTTCTAGAAAAGGTTTGTAATACTCTAGGAAGATTTTTATTATTAAGATATATTTTTAATACGTCCTAGTTCTGGATATTAGTGCTAAATACGATAAATTTAATGAAAAATCCCAATTTCCAGTGGCGGCGCCAGGATTTTTAGTATGGGCGGGCACAAGTGGGCCCGATGATTTTTGAGTGGGCACTACCCAAATCAAAAGCGAGTTCTAAAAAAAAAAGGTGTCCGCTTCCTCCACGCTTTCCAACGCTACAAGCGGGGGCAAACACTTCCCTTCTCTTTTGTCCAAAGTGACGTTACCCCCCCCCCCTCCTCCGCCCCCCGGCGCCGCCGCTGCCATTTCCTTTTATCATTCAACGATTTACGTTTCCTTTGCTTAATTTTTATATTTAAACTTTTACAAAATAATACCTGGTAATCCGGGTATACCTCGGTCACCTTTCGGCCCTGGCTTTTGTGGACAAAATTCTTGTACCTTCTTACAATATCCTTCTAATGCTTTTTCCTGAAAGAAAAAGAAATAATATATAAAATATTTTTTTCTAATATGAGAATTACACATTGATTTCGAATCACGGTGTAAGCTTGGCGATCATTTATGGGAGATGAAAATACAGGGTGGCGCATCGAAAAAGAAACAGAGACATTTACTGGCAGCTCATTTCTTTTTTGGAAAAACGCCCAGAGCCGTCGATTTTGTTTTTGAGGGGGACACAAAATTGGCAAAAAATCATGTTAACGCGTGCAGCCCCCTGAATTTTAAACAATTTTACATCAGTATAAAGGGAATTGAAATCTATTACGATACAGTTGTTTTATTGTTTAAAGGTTGGTAATATAATAATCTTAATTAAATCTTTTATTCTGTTGACTTCTGGCTTGTCCTGCTGTAACCTTTATTTCCATGAGAAAACCAAGATTTCACACAAAGAAATAATAGATCAACGATTGTTGCTAAATATTTGATAAAAATAAAATTATCTACGCCACAGAGAAATGTTAAGTCAATCGTCTCAAGTAAAAGCAAATTAAATTACGTTGTAAACGACCATTCCATTAAAAACGCAAATTCTAACTTTATTGACACATTACAATATAAATTTTTGCAAATATCAATTTTAAATAACAAATACAACTACCAAGTATATTATTTTAACTATAGTTGTTAGCAGTGCAGTGGCTATAAACACTTATTATGATGACTACTTTTGTCCAAAGCATCAGTAGAGCATTTAAAATATTTTGCTTATGATTAATACTTATTTGAGAATTCAAAAACCCACTTTTTGTATAGGACTGGTTGGAAAATATTTTTTATAGGTAGCTAGGTAGATAGGTACCTTAATAAGCTATTAAACGTTTTCTTTAATTTCACATATGCCCTTTGTATTCACCAAGTTATAGACATCTCATACACCTTTCGGGATTGCTCTGGTAATAATTGATTCAGTGTCTTCTATCCCTTAACTTAGGTAGAGTTAAACTAAAATTATCTTAATCCATATTTTTTAATAATATTAAAGAAACATTATAAACTACATTTCGGGACAATATTACAGACAGAATAATAAATGTATTTATTATCACGGCTACTATATGACCAATAATGTAATAAATAGTATTACTAACATAAAATTTAGACAAAAATTTGAGAAGATAATTTTTTTAAAAAATAAAAAAAATACAAAATAGAAAAAATAGTAAAGTAGTAGAGTTTAGTGTCCGTATAAGTAAATACAAAAGAAGGTTTTTTAGCGGCAGGTGGACAAAGTAGTGCATCTATCTTTTGCATTGAGTACACAGGGACGCCAAATACAATGGGTTCCCTGGGTAGACAATGACAGGCTGTTTCGTTCTTATTAGAACTCATCAGAAAGCCATAACCTGTAAGCGACCCCGAATACAGCGAGACTCTGTTTTTAATATGAGTTCTAATAAGAACGAAACAGCCTGTCATTGTCTACCTGTGCCCCAGGGAACCCATTGTATTTGGCATCCCTGTGTACTCAATGCAAAAGATAGATGCACTACTTTGTCCGACTGCCGCTAAAAAACCTTCTTTTCTATTTACTTATAAGGACACTAAACGTTACTACTTTATTTTAAAACACGGCATTGTATTACGGGTTGGCAGCGCCCAGTGGGTATACTGCAGCGCGAACTTATTTGAATCTACAAATCCGTAGAAAAATTGTGGGCATGCGATAAATGTTGCCTATACTTGTGTGTTGGCCTAACGTATTTGGTTTATTGTTGCTTTCGTCAACGACTATCTTTTGCATTGAGTTGATTCCTATAGATGGCGTTACTGGGTTTTATCGCATTTTTATTTCTTAAAAATATCTTGAAAACAGAGTCTCGCTGTATTCGGTGTCGCTTACAGGTTATGGCTTTCTAATTAGTTCTAATAAGAACGAAACAGCCTGTCATTGTCTACCTGTGCCCCAGGGAACCTATTGTATTTGGCGTCCCTGTGTACTCAATGCAAAAGATAGATGCACTACTTTGTCCGCCTGCCGCTAAAAAACCTTTTTTTCTAGAAAAAATAGTATACAGTAGGTACATATTTTATAAAGCATTTAGAGCATTATACTACACTATATACAATGACGTCGTTTCAAAAAATCACGATTATCAATCGAAATTGTTTTTTGTGACGTGTACCTTTCCATCGCTCTTATGTAGGGAAACTGTCAATAATTTCTTAAAGTAAGATTGCCATCAAAAAATGTTAAATAGAATAGTTTTATGGTCTTTTATTTTATTATACTGTAAAAAAAATAAGTTTTTAAGATCAGTCAAAAAGTCATTAATGAGCAAAGATAATTTATTTTAAATGGATTACCCTGTATGTTATTCTATATTTCAAATATTTGCAAAATTCTAAAAAAAAATTGTTAACCACACTAATTAATAAATGCAATTTTTTTTTTTTTTTTTACGGTTTGCCGACTACGGAGGCCATCTTGAACCGGTCTTCGACCACAAATGTGGTCTACCGACTGGGAAGTGTGAAACGGCACCTTCATCCTACGAGATATCCGATCTCATCCGGCCTGTCCGGCGTGAATAGGATGGCTAGGTGTCGATTCATTTTACACTCTTCCCTGAGGTAAGAGCAGGCCGTGTTCTCAAGCGGTCACCCGCCCAAGTACTAACCGCGCTCGACACAGCTTAACTTCGGTGATCTGCGGAAACCGGTGCTTAATATGTCGACAGGCCCTTGCCATAAATGCAATTTATTTTTTAAGTTTTCTTTAAATGAAGTTAAGAGAGAAATTAAAAACGAGTTTTCAAAAATTTCGCTTTTTCCAGATATCTCTGGTTAAAATTCCATATTGTGATCTTTTTCGCATGAAATCAGTAGCTAGTTTATTGTGGAATTAATCAAACACACTATTTTACTTATAAATAAAACATAGATTAACTATCGCTCGACAAGCGACTATTGGAATCTCAATGTCGTGATCTGCCAATAAATAGTGAATTAATTTGAAACACCACAAATTCAATAACTCAGTCATATAAATTCCCAGTTTAAACTACAATCGTTTATGGTATCAATTACGATGGTAATGTTCGCAATATCCAAACGGATAAGCAGCATCCTAATAGTATTCCTTTTTTTAATATTACATGCAGAAGAATATACAGCATTTCGAAAAAGTACGCTGACGGTGTTCGTAAAAAATGTTCTTTAGACTATTGCATAAGATTTTGCTTCCAGAAAATTTAAAAAATTTCAGTTTTAAAAGTACAGGCCAAAAGTGACCTTTTTAAAATTCAAAAATACGGGTTAGAAATAGGAATTTATCAAAAAATATCATCGTAAAATTTTATTTTTTATCATTATTATACAAATCAAATTAAATTATTTGGTTAAGCCAACATATTATTACTCAATGTATTTTTTATTTACACCTAAATAAAACAAACTATATATTTTGGGTATACTTTACCGAAAAAAAAAACGACCAAATGAAATAAACAAATGATTAACTAAGGGAAAAAAGAAAAAACCTTGTTATTTTTATTCTATAATTACAGTAATAATGTTCGGTGTAATGTGTTATCATCAGCTTGATGTGCTCACCCGAAGTTCATGAAAAAAGTGTTTGTGTTCAGGATCAGGTTGTCAGGTAGTAATTAATCATTTCCTTTCCATTTTGCTTTAAGTCCTGGTGCACGAAAACGGCAAAATAACGAGGCGAACGCTGTTAGGTTAAATCATAAACTAAGTAAACCTAGAGACATCCAATTTACAGGGGCTATAGCGAGGCCCAAGGCTACGACGTAAATGCCTAGAAATTAGTTACACTATGTTAAAATTTAAAAAAAATTTAATAAAAAATATTTAAACTGTTTCGTTAGTTCCTCTTTAAGGTATTTTTAAATTATTTAATTCCAAACATACACCATTAAACTAAGAAAAGCAAGCTTTGAAAACATAAAACAAATGAATTGTATTAAAATGGCGTATTGTCTAAATAATATATATACATATAAATATAGAATAAAAAGAAAAAATCGTATAAAGTAATTAATTTTCTTAATAACTCCGGTTGTAATAAAGTTACAAATTTGTAATTTTTACCGAAATGTTCAGGATTTATTTCTCTATTATACCATAATAAAACAAACTTATAAATGTATTTAACTTTTTTGAGAAAAAGCCTAATATTTGCTTATATTTCAGTTAACGCCATCTAGCGGCGACGAAAAAACTCAAGAACAAATAAACAAAAGCGCCGTTTATAGAATAAATAAAGCTCTCTTAAAGGAGATTAAGTTTGTTCAAATCGGTCGTGCCAAACCGAAGTAACCGTAGCGTATTGTTAGAATAAATTGAATTCCTTCCACCACTTTATTTTACTAGATCGGAAAATTTAAAATACCTCTCAATTAGTCAAAACACGAAGAAAATCCTAATTTTAACCTTGATCGTGGCTGGTACGCCCCCTTGCAGGTATTTTACAAGCTCTAAAATAATTTCAAGCATTTTTTCGTGGGCACTTTTATCATAAAAAAATTTACCCGGATGCTGTACGATTACTAGTTCCTGAGTAATGGCTGGCGGCCATTCTTAGTTGACCACCCGGTACATTTTGGGACCTTGAAGAAATGAAATATTTTTGTCTAAAATGAAGGATTTTGGTATACTAATGTGAAGAATTTTTTTTCATTTTCAAGAAATATTTTTTTTAAATGAATTTTAGATTTGAGGAGAGACTTTGGTGCAGTGTTGCCAAATTATTTTTTTAGAAACCTTTTGAAAAGGTTTTAAAACCTTAAATTCTTTAATTCTGTTTGTAATTATAGAATACTAAAAATGATCAACTTCCCTAAAATGTCTATTCAAATCAAAAATGACTTCTTAAACATTTTCTCCCCCAAAATCTCTCCTCAAATCAAAAGTGACTTGTGACTTGTAAAAAAAACTTACTCCTCAAAATCACTCCTCAAATCAAAAAAAAAAGTCCCTGCTTCCCCAAAATTTCTTGAAATGCTCACAATTCTTTATTTTAGACAAAAATCCTTCATTCCTTTAAGATCCCAAAATTTACCCCAAAACCCATCATATTGAAGGAATTCAATGTTATATTTGCGGCGCTTGTACTCTACCTATGTTGGTGTGGGAAAATTATTTTCATCCAGGAAAACAAATCGAAGAAAATAATATAAAGCAATGAAAATACTAAATATAATTACTAAAATCCATTGTATTATAATAAATATTGAAAATTAATTTTTTTTGGATTAAAAATAACATTCTGACACTTTCAAATATCTGTAGAATAAAAAGTTTTTAAAAAATTCATAAATACACATGGCCAGGATTCGGGTCAAGAGAACGCAATATTTTTGGTCTAATTTAATATGTAAGTATAGATATCATTTTGCAGTTAGGAACAAGCACTTAGATCATTATTTGCTAAATATATCGCTGGACATAACACTTCCAACCGCATTTTAGCGAATAGATGTAGCACTAAATAAATGTAAAGGGAATTAAAAAAAATATAATCATAGAATATTAGATAGCGGTAGTTTCTTGTGGCAAATTTCTGCAGGCAATTTTCTACAGAAAGTTTTTTTACGATGTCTCCTTTCGCTGGATCCGTGATAATTATTTATTTATTTCAATTTGTCCAGTAAATCAACTTACCATGTATTCATTTGCGGCCGGTAACTGAAACATTACAGTGTCAGGTACTGTAATATATTGCCTAGCAACCATCTTTTGTTTTTAGAAATAATGACTTTTTACTTTGGATTTTTGACAAGTTGTCACTTAAAATTATAGGAAACAAAATGTTCAAGTACACATATTGTACCAACTACCAACTTTAGTAAATGAAAAATGTTACACAACTACAGAATAGGCTCTCTTTTACAATTTTTTAAATTTTTTGCTTAACTAAAATTAGTCATTTTTATTTTGTTTTGACTATATATTTATCGATACCAAGTTACTCTGTTTAGATGCTTTAACTTATAAAAAAAAATTTTCTACCGACTTTAGTAAATGAAAAATATTACGCAACTATAGAATAGACTCTCTTTTATAATTTTTTAAATATTTTGCTTAACTAAGTTAGTAATTTTTATTTTATTTAAACTATATTTATATTCTTTACTCAAATATTATAATTTTATCTATTTGACAGTGACAAGCTAACGACAGTCGCATTTATATTTTAAAATTTGTAATAAACATTTCTATTAAACTCTTTTTAAAAAGGATTATAATGACAAAATGAAATAAAATATCATACGATACACGTCCGTTAGGTGTTATTACAGCACTCGGTTATATTCCAGACTCGGCTCCCACGTCGCCTCGTCCGTAAACCAACTCGTACTGTAATAAATCACCTACCGGCCTTGTAACGTAAAATACTATTTTCGCTGTAACGTAAAATCTGTTAAAAGTATTTTTTTTGCGGATGTATATATTTTTAAAATGCCGCATAGATCCTTTTTTAATTTAAATGTCAAATACAGCGAAATCCTTTTACGCAGCGTTATTTTAGGCTCGCTTACAGGAAAGCTACGTGGTCGAACAGGTAAATCCCGTCAAAGCTAAATATGTTTTTTAATCGTATTAGTTTTTTAACTTATGAAAATGAGGTTATCAATTTAATCCGTATTGATGTAACTGTTCCCTGGTTTAAAAACTGATAATGCCATTTTTTAGAGAAGAAAAAGTGGCAATGAAAAAGTGCAATTTATTTCATAATTTTTCTATAAATAAAGTTAGAAAAAATAAAAAAAAAATTTATTTTACTTTTTTCTATAAATCTTCAGACGTACTAGACAACACCAAATTGTGCCACTTTGCCATAATTTAAACTTGCCCGTATCTCTTATAGTTTCCGAGATTCCCACCCTCGAATTTCGGACACCCTGTACAGTTACTAGTTATCTATAGCTATACTGGTTAGGCAGTAATTTCTTCTAGTTACCGTTGAAAACAATTAACTGTCAGTTAATCCCAAAATGGCATGCAAAAACTAACTAAATTCCTATTTGAATAAATCACAAATTTTCTGGATGTCACCCAACGCTTGTGCGTCACCAGCCTGTACATAAATATACACTATTATGGTGTCATATAACTTAATATCATAGACAAAATAAGGCACTAACCCGTAACATTGTCACGAACAGGGCGGAAAAAACTCATACAATTTGTAGGTTTATGATTCCCATGTTTTTTGTTATTACGTTTGTGAATTTTCCTCTAGATATTTAATATTTTACCAGTGGCTGCTCTTCCAGAAGGTCATTTGGTCAAAGACCTTCCACGTAATTCTTAGGTAACTCAATTATTTATTGAATTAAAATTCCTTCCAACCAGTGGCACACCCAGAGGGGTTTCTGTGATACAGCCCCCCCCCCCCCCCTCCCCACAGCCTAGGAGCTCGCTTGGATCTAAAAGTCTAATTGCATTGTGTAATTTTTCGTTTCACGTTTGGAATCTTGGAGTTTTTTATTTTAAAGTCAGAATTAAATTTAAGTTACGAGTTACTCAGTGCGACGTCTTGCAAAAAAACCGTATTTTATTTAGAAAAAGTTACAAGCTTTTTAGTTAAAAATATCAAATATTTAACTTACGAGGTATTTAAACTCGCCAATAAATGACGTATTATTCAAGATGACCATACGAGGTTCTCACATAACATAAAATATGACGCTTTTAATGTACTTACTCATTTTCTATATGTTTGTTGCGAATAATAAAAGTTTTAAGATCAATTGGGGTTGGATCCTCGTTCAAAATATATCAGAAAATATCCCGGTGCACAAATATTTATAATAATAATAATAATGAAAATATATTATTTATATGAAAAAAATAACCAAGGTTAGTAAAAAACGTTCATTTGGTAGGTATATAAGTAGTACATTTTATACATTAAGGCGTGTAGTAGTAGTTGTCTAGATATGAGTGAAAATAAAGATATTTTTAAACTAAGAAAGTGCGTCTGTAAGCAAATCTTTAGTTCGGTCAGAAAATAACAATAATTTGGTAGAAATATATTTTAGTAATAATTTTGTTATTATACCTTCAATTTTCGCACCATTTCGTGTACTTTTTAGGAAAAAATTGTGTATGTAAAGACTCTGGGAAAAATGTTTTGATTTAAATTAAAAAAGAATAAATTTCATCTGACAGATTTGCATATTTTTGAAGCATATTCTGAATCTCACTTCTCTGATGTGTCAGAAAACGAATTGACAACATGTAAATTTGGGTTCTTTGTAATTGACCACTGTGATTGGTCAGTTTCATATCATAACTACGATGGATATGAAATCATATCCGTTCAGCTAACCGGAATAGCTCACTTTTCCAATCACTTTAGTGTAAAGGAAACAGAAAATTTCCATGTGGGAGTAGAAAAAATAGTTTGGTTGGTATTTAACTAATACAAAGTAAGAACCGTGTAGGATCCCTAAAAATGATAATATATTTGGTTATTATACAAAAACGTTACTAAAAAAATCTAAACGGTGTAAAAGCAGCCCGTTGATATAAAGAGGCAAATAAATTAATTATTATAAAATGCAATGTCCGGCGCTGCTCGGTGTGTACTGCTAAAGAAATGATTATTTTACATTGCTATATACAGGGTGTGTCAATAAGGTGTCTGTCTTAGATAGCACCTAAACTATCAAAGATAGGGAAAAAAGTGTAATACAAAAGTTAAAGGGTTTTTTTGGATGCAGGATCTAAAAATATTTTCTAATCTAGAAGGCGGTCCTAAAAAGTGGTACTGAATAATAAAAAAGAAAATTAAATGGGACACCCAGTATAATTTTCTAGAATATAATTTCATGAAATAAGGACTTTGCAACCCTATTAAAATTTTTGAAGTGAAATGCAAAATTTTTTTCCGAAAATTTTAGTAATTTTAAGGGTATCGTTAAAAAAACATAGTAACCTGTGGATTAATTCTAGGCAAATATAATTTACGGTGTAAGTACTTTAAGGTACGATATATTGATCTATAATAATGTTTTTTAAATCTCTTATACAGAGCGTTCATTACAAGTTGGACAACTCGATAGTCTTAAAAATGCTTTTTTCAATTTTTTTAAATGGGACCCCCCTAATTTTTTTAGGCAAAATAATGTATCTTTCGAAAACCTTACTTTTTTGTTAAACATGTCATATATCTAAATATCATTTATCGTTTTTGAAATATTTTAGGATTTGTCTTAAATCAATAATAAATAATTTTCTTTGTCACAGCTGTCATTGCAAAATTATTTCGCTAACATTTTGTGCTTTATTCCTGTTTAAATTTTAGTTACCTAAACTAACTTTATCATAACTCATATTTTTCTATTTCGATAAAGTTAGTTCGGGAACATAACTTTAAACAGTAATAAAGCACAAAATGTTGGCAAAATAATTTTGCAATGACAGCTGTTACAACGAAAATTATTTATTTTTTGTTCCAAAGCAATCTTGTTTAATTAGAACTTTCCTTTTTTACCCTGATTTAAGACAAATCCTAAAATATCTCAAAAACTATGATATTTAGATATATGACATGTTTAACAAAAAAGTAAGGTTTCGAAAGATAAATTCTTTTGCCTAAAAAAATTAGGGGGGTCCCATTTAAAAATATTGAAATAAAGCATTTTTAAAACTATCGAGTTGTCCAACTTGTAATGAACGCTCTGTATAAGAGATTTAAAAAACATTATTATAGATCAATATATCGTACTTTAAAGTACTTACAACGTAAATTATATTTGCCTAGGATTAATCCACAGGTTGCTATGATTTTTTAACGATACCCTTAAAATTACTAAAATTTTCGGAAAAAAATGTATTACTTGGCAACGTTGCATTTCACTTCAAAAATTTTAATAGGGTTGCAAAGTCCTTATTCCATTGAATCATATTCTAGAAAATTATACTGGGTGTCCCATTTAATTTTCTTTTTTATTATTCAGTACCACTTTTTAGGACCACCCTGTAGATTAGAAAATAGTTTTAGATTATGTATCCTAAAAAACCCTTTAACTTTTTTATTACACTTTTTTCCCTATCTTTGATAGTTTAGGTGCTATCTAAGACAGACACCTTACTGACACACCCTGTATAATATATTACAAAAATAACATAATGTCTGGCTTGTCTAAAAGGCTGTGCTGCAAAGCCTCACAAAAATACTTTTATTTTACGAAATAATGATTTTTGACAAAATAACAAAGTTATTGGAGTTGCCCCCGAAAGACCGACGTATTTATTAATAATCACAAATAATAAACTTCTATATTCGTTTCGCTGGGTAAAACAAATAAAAACTTACTGACTTTCTGTATCCCGGGGGAACCAATAAACATTAGAGAAATTAATTACAAAACAAATAAAATCCTAAGAGGATTTACAGGCTACAATATTATCATTGTGGTCTCTCTTATCTCATCACACAATATATGTTTCATATGATATTATAGGTGTAGAAAAGTTTATTCTAAAATTACAATTATTAAAATAAAAAATAATCTCAATTCCTCATTCTCATTCCAATCTGTAACTTGAAAATATCAAGCCAATAAATAATAAAATTCAATTCGCGAAAAAACGATATTGGAAAAAATACCGAAACAATTCCTCTGATCGATCCCAACTTAAAGTGTGACTCTTTTCTTTTTGTTTTAAGTTTTTTTCTCTGGTTTCTTAAATTGTATTTCGATTAAAACTAATTTAGTGTCTGATAAAAATTATTAGTCCCCTATTTTAGTACCTATCCTCATGCACAAAACTTTTTAGTCAAATTGTCAACAATGCTTTTCAACTTCTTGAGTCTTTCTTTCATTATCGATACACGGCAAAGGTATCCTCGAGACCGTCTCCATAAAAAATACTATACCACTGTGACTACCACGCCATCAAAACACCACATTGTAACTACGAGTCACACCGTTCAAATCAAACGGTCCTATTCATACCCGCGAACGGTAATCGCAACCATAGACAAAAAAGCTAAAGATAGACAGCAAATTCCCCTATATCAAAACAAGCCGTCATAAACTAAACTTCACGCTACCACTTAGTTCCTAACGAGTTCCATGAATGAAACCATATGGAAATAGAAGGCCATTTTTACGAACGTGTAATACGCTATTGCCAAATGATAAAAAGATTCTCATATTTAAACACATCGTTGGATTGTCTAAAACATAATCTAACCTCTACTAATTATTCAAACTACAAACTACTAATAACGACAAACATTTTGAAAAAAATTATTATTAAATGGAGTGGTGGTATTCTCGTATTCCTAATAATTTACCACATTTACATAAATCGATCTGAATCCACATAGCGAATTAAAAATTATACGAACACAGGGTTGCGTTCACAGTCGACGTCGGATGTTCGTCGGGTGCGCTCTGGAGACTCGATTCTCGAGTTACCACGATATTTTTCTAAGGCGACATTTATGGACAGTTTTAAGCTAGATTCCAGAAAGAGCGCGCCCGACAAACGACTGTGAACGAGACAGGTATTGAGTTCGATTATGTTTCAAGGTCGAGTTGGTATATTTTGTAATTGTATCCGTATCAAAATTTAAATGAAAACCGCAATAGAATCGAACTTGGAATGTAATTGTCAGTTTGACCTAACTTAACCTAACTTTTGACCCGAACTACTGTATAAATTAATTATAAAATAGTTATCTTGTCAAAACGATTCGAGTATTCTACTTCGTAACATCATCACCTATTCTTCATGAATTTAAGAAGTAAATATATTTTTTAAAATACACATACTAATGTCGGGATGCACAAATAATTTTAATATTAATTAACTAACCAGCAAGTTTGACTGTGACATTGGCAGAAATAATTTTTTCACAATCATCGAGGCCCGGTTACCCTAATTTTTAATTTACTAATCAAGCACCTTTGGTTGTGAGTACAAAACGCCTGTCAATGAAATTTATATCACAGCAAACTTGCTGATTAGAGCCAATTTTGATTAAAAATCTTTAAGCAATCCAACATAAGTAAACAAACTGTCATAATAAATTTATTTTCCGGATTATTCCACACTGGCGCATATAGTTCGCAAAATGAGAATCGTGAAAAACTTGGCAACGTTTGCCTCCTAGCGGTAGCAAGTGAAAAAATACTGAAATGAATGACAACTTTGACATTAAGAAGTATTGAACAATAAATTATTTTATTTCCAGCTTTAGTAAATAAAAAAGTAGTGAGAATTTATTGTTTGAAGGTAGCCGAATATGATGGGACAGCGCTAGGTTTGTAAGATAACCGATTCAGTGCCTGGATTGTGTAGTCTAAACATGCTATCGCCCTCTTATAAACAGTGAGTTGTAGGCTCGGCGCAAAAGTAATTTTATGAATGAGATTCGGTGTCTATCTTTTAGCTCTTTTGTCTATGGTCGCAACAGTTCCAGTAGCCAACAATTCGTCTTTGACCTGTTAAAATTCCTTAAACGACAAAATACCGTCAACCACGAGACTGCTTCACTGCTTACTGTTCTCCATCAGATACCGTTTTCCGTTACGCGCTTCATAAGGAACGGCTAAAAAGGCCGCTGTCACTTTCTCTCAGTTCGCATCGTAGCGTAGAGCTGCGGAGGACGATATCTTAATATGTAGTTCCAGAATCGTTTACATTTTTCTATTTTACTTAAATTGGGTACACTTTGACCATTTGTTGCAATCATTATAAATCAAAAGAAAACCAAGAAATTCATTTTAAAATTAATTTTAATTTTGTCCAAATTCCAGTTGGATGTAACTTAAAATGTTTCTAAATAAACTGTGTAGTAAATTTTCTACATTCTCGTAATGCGCCAGCTTTGTCAGACTCCCCCTTTTATTCTTTTTAATCTTAAGACGCCGCGTCGTCGTCACTGTCAAGAATTTTTTTGTTCAACACGCATTTTTCTTTGCCATTTATCCATTTCAAGTACAAATTTACCCACATACCACAAAGGCACTTTTGAACTGTAACGCTACTTTGACAATGTGATGACGGCTAATAACGAAGACGTCAAGACGCATTCTTTCAAACCTTTTGCAATTGCATTTGCTAAGTTTTAGAGTGCTTTCTTGGATTTTGGGTAATCCTAATATGTTTCTAGACAGTTTTTTTTCAGTTTGCTGTATTGTTTTTTGGAGACTTTGAATTTGAATCTCTTATGAATAAGTGTCAAACCAAGTTAGGTACCATGTAAATTTTACCAAATGGGAGTTACAATAATAAATTTGGTACATAAATTATACAGGGTGATTCCTAAGTTGATACTTCTTTATTAGCTGTGTATAGAAGGCATTAAAGTTAACAAATTTTTCAAATACCTTTTTTCAAAAAACTCAAAAATAGGCGAGATAGAGAAGTAAAAAATCTAAGTGCGGGCCTGGTTAACAAAACGTAGCCTGCTTTACTTTGTGTTTTTTTGTTTTGTCTTATCTCTCATTAGTCATGCACTTTACGGGTCGGTCGTCAGTTATTTCGCAAACCGCGCGGTGTGTTTTTCTGAAGCAAGTTACCCTGTATATCGACAAGAATTATGTAAAAAGAAATGGTAATTACGACTTTAGTTACGATTTTAACGGCTTTGACACTAACATGAACCTTGTATTTTATTATGACAGCGCTTGTCAAGTAACATTGGTGTGTTTTTCGGTTTTCAAATCCAAAAACTGAAAATCAGTATGTGGTGAAAGTGAGGCTGGAATGATTCCACATGATATTATTGAATCTGCTATAAAGTGTATACGTTATTAGATATCCACCGATGTCCTTTTTAATATACAAAATGGCTACAGAAAAAATACTGTACGTAACACTATCCAAAAGTGATTTTACGGGATTCGCAGGATTCCAGGACTAAAATATGATTTTCGGGACTTGTTACGTAAATTACTATTATAGCCTATTTGTTCTATTTTTTATACAGTATTACCCGTACATACTGTACAATCCTTCAATAATAATATATTATAAACGATATACTGCCTTAATTCATCTCAGCTACTTCTTTTAGAATGCCATTACTACAAAAATAGTAATAATTTGCCCTATTCTTATATCAGGTTAAAACCGTCACTCGCGTCAAGAGATTATGCAACTGTGTTCGCATTCTCGCTCGTGACGACATGCGCAGCGATGTTCAAATTTCAACTTACTAATTGGCATACCGTTGTGGCTGTATCGAGGAGAGTTACCTTTAAGACAAATAGATGCTAGACTATGCTTGTAGACGCCTGATTCTCGAAATCGAGGAATAGCCTTCTCCTAAGATAAATGGGCGGAGTTAGTTGGAAACCTCCTAACTCGTATGTGATGTGATCGTATGACGGGGAAACGAATTGTAGCATGAGAAGTCTGTTTCTCGATTTCGATAATTAGGCCTCATGAGGGTTTTTTACCAATTCTCCTATACTGATGATCCGTGGATTTATTTTAATAAACAATGAAACAAAAATAGTGCTATCTACAAATTATAATAAGGCTTCCTTCTTTCGTCAGATTCTGTAGCCTCACTGATGAGCCATAAGATGGCGAAACGCGTCAGGGGATGAATCTGACCAAATGAAAGAAAACTCTTCTGTAAATAAAGTTTGTTTATCATGTTTTAGAGAAGATTCATATAAAAACCGTGCTGATCGCCTTAATGACTAATACCAGAACTTATAAGTTAACCTTATTTCCGCTTTGGTGAACTTTATTAATACGAAAGACGATGACACGAAAAAATATAAAGAGTTTGTTTACTTCGCGTGCTATTTTTCGGCGAAGATAAATTAACAGATCAAAAGCTTTATATAAAAAGTTATTTTCACCTTTGGAACCCCAAAAAAAAACCAACAGAACAGGTGTGCCGATTCTTAAGTACAATTTTTTTACTGTATACAGGGTGATTCCTAAGTTGATACTTCTTTTTTAGCTGTGTACAGAAGGCATTCAAATAAACAACATTTTCAAATACCTTTTTTCAAAAAACTCAAAAATAAAGTACTTACATTCATTTATTACACTACGAATCAAATACGGTTCTGCCTAACTTGCTCGTTGAATAACATTAAGAAAACTTTTGGATGAGCCCGCAAGGGAAAGCGTTTTGCGAATAATCTCGAAAAAAACATCCGCACTTTTACGACACCCTATCTATTAGTTCATTGTTTTCAAATTTTACCATTTTCACGTATCTATCACCAATTTAAAACTAAATTGCTTCTGAAAAATACACCGCAGCGGTTTGCTTAACACTAGCCGTATGACTAATACTAATAAGAGATAAGAAAAACAACATAAACTACAGCGGGGTATCTTTTTATTACCAGGCCCGCACTTAGATTTTTTACTTCTCTATCTCGCCTATTTTTGAGTTGTTTATTTTAATGCCTTCTATACACAGCTAAAAAAGAAGTATCAACTTAGGAATTACACTGTATAAACTGGCTTACATTTGAACCTTTTTACAACTGAAATATTTTTGTGTTGGATGCATAATCTTAAGAGTTTATGGCTGCATGTAAAATAAACAAAAAAACGGTTACTGAATTTCTCAACATTTACTAGTTTAAAAATGTTGAAAGGTTTATCCTTAAAGTGTGATTCAGTTGTAACAAATCTTCAAATTTAATTTAAGTTTTCGAGGTAATAGGTATACAGTAATTTATGTTAGAATAAATTGGCCTTTAAGATTTATTTTATTTCAATGAAAGCCCTAACTTAAAAATATATTACAAAATAATCAACGTTTGTACCTTATAGTGATGCCTAATTTGGTTATATTTTATGACGGCTTCAAAGTGTTTTAGAAATATTTATATTAATGTCACGAAATTCAAATAAACAAAAATCAATCCACTTTCTTAATTAACAAATATATTATGGTAAATAAAGGTATGGCAGAAATTCGATGCTCACTATTGGGATCTTGCAAACGGTCAGGGATACGGTCAAGATTAAATTAGGGCAAAGTTGAGCAATTTCGGAGAAATCCTAAAAAAAACCGAAATTTTTAGTTTTGGTTTTTAATTTTTTGCGCCTTCATTTTTGACATGGGAAAAAACAAAAAGCACTTCTTCACAGCCGTTTTTTATGTTCTACAAGATGGCGCTATAAGTTTTCAAATTCGACGTTTTGTTCTTTAGATACCAACCTCAAATCAATTTTTTTAAATACGGACATATAATTTTTAAAAAAATTTTGGGACTTCTAAGCTTTAGAAATTTAATACAATTCAAAGGTTTTATTTCTTTTCTTCTTTCACCTAATCATTAAGCCCAAAGTACGCAATTTTGCCTCAATTTAACTATCTTCGTGTTTCTTACCGTATTCGAGATTCCCTTGTACGCACACGAATTTGTAGCACCCTGTATATGACGTTCTAAACTACAACGATGTGTCATTTGTCAATTTTTGTCACCAAACTTTTTATTTCTGAAATAAATATTTTTATCTAGATGACTTTCTTATAAATACGTTTAAATCACTAATTGCAGTTAGGGTTGCCAACCCTCCAGGTTTGGTTTGGAGCCTCCAGGTTAAAACGGTGTCTCCAGGTCGAAACCCTTTGACTCCAGGTTATGGGTATCGGGAAGGGTTACACGTGTAGATGACCATTTTTTCTAGAAGTCACCTTGGGTTGGGGGGAGGGCGACCTTTTTTTTTAGAAATCACTTTTGATTGGAGGAAATATAACTCTAGGTCAACAACTTTAAAAAGTTGGCAACCCTAATTGCAGTCCTAGAATCATGAGGAAAATAAACCTTTACTATTTTCGGTCAAAAGCTATCTACTAGTATCAAATTTAATATTTAAATTTGTATTACTTATTTTTTTTCTAAATGGCTCATCGAATTAGGAACAAAGACCACTTAATTAGGATTAATTTAATATCACACACAAATTTCCATTAAAAAACTATTTAAAAAGTTATTATACAGGGTGTCCCACTGGGAACCGAATTGATCTATATATAGAAAACTATAGATAGATTTTTTTAGCATTTGATTGTTTTTCAACGCCGCCATAGCCAACTAAGAGTAACTGAACTTAAAATCTGCAGCAAAATCCTCATATAAAAATATTAAATTGGCAATATTTTAAAAACTAAGAATTATTGGGATATAAAACCTTATACAAACTTACCCTTATTTTTAATGCTAAATAAGAAATAATTATAAAATTTGGGTGTTTCCATTTGAAAATCTGGATTTTTGGCAGTTTTTTCATTTTCATTTTTAATCTTATTTTTTAAACACCCTGTATTAATAGTTATCAAAATATTATAAAAATCTATTAAACCAGGTCCTTTATAACAAGGAATCCCACTTAAATTAAATAAATTAGGCTTCTTTATAGAAAAAATTGATAATTATTCTAAGGCTTGCGAACGTAATTTTTGACATAAAAATTCAATTATTTCAAAAACGTTTAGACATAGGTATAGGATATGGTATACAAAATCTGCCTAGAATCTTGCGTAGAATGCAAAAATGTAATAATATATAGGGTGTCCCATTTAAAATAAACAAGTTAACACTTACTTCCGGTATAACCGGAAGTGCCACCATCATGAAAATATTTTAGCTCGGTCGTTCCCATCAGCATCAGCATACTGTCAAGTTTTCAAAATTTTCCTATGTATAGTTTTCTATATATAGATCGATTCGGTTCCCGGTGAGACACCCTGTATAAAAACAAAATCCCGATTTTTTTTAAAAACCCTATTATTATATATTTCTAGTATTTTTTTCTTTAGAATATTTGCATATTTAAAAGGTCAAAATTTATTTTTCTGTATAATAAATTACCTTTTGTGACACCGCATTTTAACGACACCAAAAAAAGTATTAAATCTGCTTAAAATATAGAGCAAAAACGTGTACTTAAGAATCCGCGCACCTGCTTTGCGGGTTGTATTTTTCTTCGTCATAAAGACAAAAAGTTTTGATTTATAGCTTTATATTCGTTAATTCAACGTCATCGAAAAATAGGACAAGAAGTAAACAAACTTTTCATATTTTCCCTTGCCGTCGTATTTCGTACTAAAGTTCACAAGAGAGATGAGGTTATGAGTTCTGTTATTAGATAAAACGATTTTATTTCTTGTTAATTGTTTTATTTCTAGCTCATTACTGAAAGGTTATTGTATTCGAGATAAAAATACATTGACTTCATTTGGTTTCATCTTTCAATAACTTTTATTGATATTTTTTTAAGTGGTCGGAGCTGTTTTTCTATAGATATTAGATGTATGTAGGTTTGTTGTGTTATTATATACTATTTATTATTATTCCTATGATGATTTTGCTTCTTGATGATGGCACAGATTTATAAAATAAATACCAGTTGGCTCACTATCGGCGGCACCGTTGAATACACGACATCGAACAGCGTTTTTCGCTTTTCCGGGAAACCAGGCTTGCAGGTATTCGGACACGATGTTACGAGGACGCTTGCTAACTGGTTTTATTTGACACATGCATACATCGATTAAAAATCGGCATCCCTATATTGAATAAACTGATATTTGGATAAGCACTACTTTGTTCAATTTTGCTGGAATATTACAAACTACTTTAAATTGTGTTTTTACGAAGGTCATATTGTGATGTGTTTAGGCTCGCATCGTAAGGAGTCGTAACTCCTGTTTACTGTCCAGGTAAGTACCACAAGAATAAATAAACAACTGCACGACAAAGGCGCCTGGTGCATTAGCGCTGCAGTTCTACAAAATAATAAAAAATAGAAATCTAACTAAATTATTTTCTATAACCAAAAAGCAAATATAATACTCGCGATTTCCGTTGTAAATAATAAAAAAACTGCAAGCCATGTCCGAATCACTCAAGTAAAGTTGACCAGTGGAATAACCTACGGGCTCACACTATCGCCGAGTTATTATTTATCCATTTATCTGGGCCACACGAACGTGCTCTTCTAGGTCCTTGAAACACCCGTGCTGTACTCCACTTCCCCTATGTCAGCCTAAAAACGAATCAATGCTTTTAGTGTAGAGTTCGCTGCATTTACTCCAGCGTAGTATTGTTAGTATCGAATTTTTACGCTACTTTTTAGTTTACGAGTTCAAAAATAATAATAATATAGTGCGTACGTGTGATTCTGTTCTTGTGTATCGCTCGACAATTATTAATCGTTTACTATGGAAGTTAATATCCGAAATAGACAATTATACTGACAAAGTGATTAAAAAATTTGCGAAAAGAGAAGACCGTCGGATAGACTTAATTTATAAAAAATAAGTTTTTTTTATATTGCATAACACTTTTTTTACCAGATGCCGCCACTGCTGCATGATGCTATTATGGCTTAGCAAAATATTTCTTTTATATTTTTATTACCGACATATGTTCATGACGTGTGTTTTCTGTGTCCAATTATTTCTCTGTTCATTTTATAGAAATATTAATGGTTCAGTCATTCAGTGTGAATGCTGGTTGACCAAACAAATTAATCTACTTCTAAGATAAATTAGAAAACTTTCTTTCGTTTCTTATTTTACGTTTTAGTAAAACTGATAAAAATGTGCAATGAACTTACAGAGAAAAATATAAAAAAAAACTTTTTGGCCTTTCTATACTAATCTAAACTTTCTAAACTAGATAAATATATTAAAGCTAAGGGTTTATTCTATTTAAATTACAAATGTCAACAAGGTTAAGGGTCTACCAACTCTCTTAGGTATTTTATACTCGTTTTATTCATTGAAATGGATCCGAATATTTCTAAATTCTTCTCCAAAGTAACCAGCTCCATAAGAAATTATATTTATTTATTATTATACAGGGTGTGTCAGTAAGGTGTCTGTCTAAGATAGCACCTAAACTATCAAAGAAAGGGAAAAAAGTGTAATACAAAAGTTAAAGGGTTTTTTAGGATACATAATCTAAAAATATTTTCTAATCTACAGGGTGGTCCTGAAAAGTGGTACTGAATAATAAAAAAGGAAATTAAATGGGACACCCAGTATAATTTTCTAGAATATAATTCAATGGAATAAGGACTTTGCAATCCTATAAAATTTTTGAAGTGAAATGCAACGTTGCCAAGTAATAAATTTTTTTCCGAAATTTTAGTCATTTTAAGGGTATCGTTAAAAAATCATAGCAACCTGTAACTTTATCATAACTTAACATATTTTTCTATTTCGATAAAGTTAGTTCGGGAAACTAAACTTTAAACAGTAATAAAGCACAAAATGTTGGCGAAATAATTTTGCAATTACATCTGTGACAAAGAAAATTATTTATTTTTTGTTCCAAAGCAATCTTGACTAAATTGTTTAATAGAACTTTCCTTTTTTACCCTGATTTAAGACAAACCCTAAAATATTTCAAAAACTATGATATTTAGATATATGACATGTTTAACAAAAAAGTAAGGTTTTCGAAAGATAAATTCTTTTGCTTAAAAAAATTAGGGGCGTCCCATTTAAAACAATTGAAATAAAGCATTTTTAAAACTATCGAGTTGTCCAACTTGTTATAAACGCTCTGTATAAGAGATTTAAAAAACATTATTATAAATCAATATATCGTACCTTAAAGTACTTACAACGTAAATTATATTTGTCTAGGGTTAATCCACAGGTTGCTATGATTTTTTAACGATACCTTTAAAATTACTAAAATTTCGGAAAAAAATTGATTACTTGGCAACGTTGCATTTCACTTCAAAAATTTTAATAGGGTTGCAAAGTCCTTATTCCATTGAATAATATTTTAGAAAATTATACTGGGTGTCCCATTTAATTTTCTTTTTTATTATTCAGTACCACTTTTTAGGACCACCCTGTAGATTAAAAAATATTTTTAGATTATGTATCCTAAAAAACCCTTTATCTTTTGTATTACACTTTTTTCCCTATCTTTGATAGTTTAGGTGCTATCTAAGACAGAGACCTTACTGACACACCCTGTATAGAAAAAACCATTGTGTTCCCTTAAACCGAATATTTGTCACGGATTTTTTAAAACTTTTTATATTTGGACAGATATTGGAGAATGTGAAAAAGTTATTTTTATTAAAAAAAATATTTCCCAATTTTCTTTTTTCTACTCCCACTGACCAATCACAGTGGTCGTACAAAGAAACCAAATTTCACTATCGTTTTCTGACACTTGACAGACGTGACTTCAAAAATATACGAATCTGTCAGATTAAAATTGTTCTTTTTTAATTTAAATCAATAAATTTATCCCAGATTCTAGGCATACACAATTTTTTGCGTGCACGAAATGGTGCGAAAATTGATTTGATATTATCAAAATATATTTCTACCGAAGTATTGTTATTTTCTGATCGAGGATCGAGCTAAAGATTTGAGCACAAATGCTTTTTCTCATTTCAAAAATCTCCAGTTTTACACTTATTTCAAGATAATTACTACAAGATTTATTTCATAAAATTTACTACATACCTACAAAATGAATAATTGGTTCTTTGCTGTGCAAATATTGATGCACCGCGATATTTTCTAATATATTCTGAATAGGGATCCAACCCCAATCGATATTAAAAGTTTTAATATACGCAACAGATATAGAAAATTAACTGATAATTGTTCCTTAAATGGTGGAATATGAAGATGAGTATATAAAACCAGATATAAGACAGACAATATTATAAGATTTCTTAAAAAAAATTCCACTTTTACTAAAGTTTTTAAGGTTATGTGTTTTTTACAGTATTGCTACTTCTCTTTCCACCTAAATAGTGTTGCTAGTTTGTAATTTGGGGATTATTTTAAAAAACTTTACCATGGCGAACAAAAAAGTTCATATTATTGCACATAGGCCGTGGTTAACTGTTGTACTTTCGGAGTTATAATTCTTATGCAAGCAGAAAAAAAAGCACAAACCCTTTTTGGAGAAAGGGACAGTTGGAACTACATGTATTTCATGATATTGTACCTAGGAAAGAAGACGGAAAAGCGCCGCAGGCGAAACATTTTTGGGACCACGCCCAAAGTTCGTTTAAAATTCACCTAACTACTATCAAATTTCAAAAATTAAATTTATACCTCTCCTCCTTTGCATGGTTGGATTAAATTTGTTTTTGTAAGTGTTTTTTTAGTTTTTTTTTATTTCCTAGCTGGCTACTTATTAAAAAAAAAAACATTTTTTATATTTGTAAAAAATATGAATATTGGTGTCAATCCAAAATTTTAACATAAGACATGTATGACTCTAACCAGCGTTTTCAGGGCTGGGTTTTTCATGATTAAAAATAAAGTAAATATCGCTCACCACGCCAAAATTAATGATTTTTTCAGAAATCATGTATTTTACGAGTGTAGGTCTTATCCTACAAAAAAGGAATATTTCCATCCTGCTGGAAGTCGGCGCGTGTCCAGCCCATTCCAAAGAAAGGTAAAAAGACCCTGCCAAGTAACCACCGACCCGTCGCATTGCTTTCAGTAATTTCCAAAGTAATGGAGAAAGCTATTAACCAACAACTCCTTAGGTATCTGGAAGGGCTTAATTAACATTATCAGCGACCATCAATACGGTTTTCGTAAGTCCAGATCAACAGGTGACCTTCTGGCATATGTCACCCATCTTTGGAGCAACACCATCGAACATCATGGAGAATCCCGGGCTGTTGCACTGGACATCTCTAGGGCTTTTGATCGTGTTTGGCACGATGGGCTTCTAAGTAAATTGCGATCCTACGGTATGCCTAATGGATTCTGTTTATGGTTAACCAGCTTCCTTAAAAACCGTTCTCTGCAAGTGGCGATTGACGGGTTTCTCTCAGACACCTTCACCATCAATGCCGGTGTTCCTCAAGGGTCCATATTGTCGCCTACCCTCTTTTTACTGTATATTAACGACCTTCTAGTAAAAACCCAAAATCCAATTTATAGCTTTGCTGATGACAGCACACTTGTCTCATCGTTTACCTTGACTCCCCAAACATCCGCTGCCGACGCACATCTTCGCAGGCAGCATGAAGTATTGCGCCTCAACAAAGACCTGGAAGAAATTTTGGCTTGGGGTGACAGTAACCAAGTCGAATTTAATGCTAAGAAAACCCAGGCAGCAGTCTTCTCCAAAAAGGTTAACATTGCAGAACCGGATATAGTCATGGCAGGACACGCAATTCCCCTGGCACCGTCTATTAATTTGCTGGGGGTCAATCTGGGAGGTAATATGTCTTGGCATGATCACGTTGCCGCAATTGCCAAGGCAGCTGCACAGAAACTTGGTGTACTTTTCCGCACCAAAAGGTTGTACACACCTCATCAACTTTTGACACTCTACAAAGCCCAGATTCGACCATCATTAGAATATTGCTCTCATGTCTGGAGCTCTGCACCCAAGCACACCCTTCGGCTACTGGATTCCATTCAAAGGAGAGCCATTCGTCTGATCGGCGACCCCGATCTGACCAAGACCCTCGATAGCCTGGAGCATCGAAGACAGGTTGGTGATTTGGCTCTCTTTTACAGATATTTCCATGGCAGGTGTTCGACTGACATTGCCCACTTGATTCCACCTAGAGCAATGCAAAACAGAAATACACGGCGAACCACTGCCGCTCATCCATATGTTGTTCAGCTTAATACTCCTCGAACTTCATTGTTCAAGAATTCTTTCATCTGGAGAACGTCATCTTTGTGGAATGATCTTCCTGAGGTCGTGTTTCCCAATGAATACAATCTTTAACGTTTCAAGACCAACGTTAATCGCTTTTTTCGCACTCGCACCGCTCCCAGAGCGCCTTAAAGGATTTTTCCTACAGTGCAGGTGTTTTATCATAAAAAAAAAAAAAGGTCTAAGGGTAGTTTTTGGTGCAAATGCTTAGGTTTTAATATACTCCTTCTTAAAGTGCCATTTTGTATAGTCGTAATACAGTATTCTCGTTTCTTCCCGAACTGTTTTTTTTATTATAAATTATTACACTTTTTCCATAAAAAATGTTTCAATTAAAAATTTTACTTTAATTTCTATTTAAAAATAAATACCTAATTGGTTTTTGTTGAAAAGATATTTTATTGCATTGAGTTATATTTTTGTTGATTTAAAATAGCTCTAAAAAGGGGAAACGGAACAGAGAAGTATATAATAGAAAAATACTATAAAGTATTATTCTTTTTACTGGTTTTCCTATAAAATTGCATCATAAATCGATATGCGTCTGAAACCTTAATCTCTATATAAAACAGGATTTTCGGAAAGAAAAGTTTAAGAACTAAACGTTTCGTACAAGACCTTTGTAGCCTAAGCCATGAATACATTATTTAAAAATTTAAATTAGGAATCCAAGCGTGAGACGAAAAATTAGGTTGCAATTAGACTTTTAGACACGAGCTCCTAGTACCCCTAAATACGTCACTGGATACGGATAAGAGAGACGTTTTGTTACACGGGTATTTAGTCACTGGTTTTTTAAGTATCCGCACTATACCTAGCTCTTTACCATTTTTTAAGACCGCGAGCCGTCACTTTATTTTCTGAACTCACAAGCAAGAAATGTATTTTTCTCATAGGAAATATATAATCCCAGTTATTTTGCACCTGTGTCGCAATTTATATTTTTAAAACTTTAAGGTGACTATTTAACTAGAGTGTTTTACACTGGCAAAATGTCATAGCAACGGCCGGTCTTCTACTGGCAAAATTACTACCTGCACCTACCTGGACAAAATTCACATGTGATTTTTGGCGCGGCAAAATTTTAATTTTTGATTGAAAGAAGTTTTGTTACCATGGTTCTGTTAATTATTTAAAATGTCATTGTATTATTTCTTGTTAACAAACGTCAAATTATTTTAGTTCAAAAATGAGTGTTTCTGAAGAAAAAAACAGATTTGGAATACAATCCATTACAGAAATTAAAAAGGCAGTGTCGGAGAATATACCTCCAAATACGCGTATCTCCAAAACTTCCATTTGGCGACAGTTTTCGCAGTTCTTATTGATAAGAGATTATAAGCTTGAAAAGCATACTCCAGCCGAAGAATTAGCAAAAATTATGGAAGATTATGCTTACAACATGAAAAAACTAAATGGAGAGGACTACAAAGAGTCAAGTATCAAAAGTATATGGAATACCACGGCGCAGATGCTACAAGAAAAGTATTATCAAGAATTTAATATAAAAATAGACCCATTTACCGACATTCTTTTTAAATCAGCCCGTTTGGCAAAGGACTTAAAACGAAAACAACTTCAAGGTAACCAAGAAAAAAAAAAAACAAGTTCGAAAGCCCTTACAACACAAGAATTATTGGAAATGATAAAATTTCATGACGAAGACACCCCGGACGGCCTACAGAAAAAAATATTTCACTTATTTTCTTTTGAACTTGCGTGGCGAGGCAACGAAGCAGTGAACTGCAAAGTACATTATTTCCACCAAGAATTAGACCTAAATGAAGAATTTACGGGACGTATCGAATACAATCCCATATTTTCAAAGACTACACAAGGAGGTGCAAAAGCCTTGGCCAGTAGCAAATGGTTGGTAAAAAACAACACTAACAAAGATCTTTGTCCTATTCGTCTATTTTTAAAATTATTTGAAAAAAGAAATACCAATCCAGAAATTACAAGTGACAGGCTCTTTTTGACAGTTCATCCAAATTGGAAAAAAGGAATTTGGTACAAAAACATGCCTATTGGAATAAACAGCATGTCGAAATGGACCAAAATCTCAGCAGAAAAAATCGGCGTAAATACCAAAAAATTTAAAGTAACAAACCATTCACATCGCTCTTCCACTATTTCTGCCCTTGCAAAAAATGGCGTTGGTGAGCAAGAAATTATCAAATTAACAGGACATTCCCACGCCAATTCTTTGAAGCCTTATTTGCAGTTAGACTCTGAACATCATTTAAAATTAATTGCAAACTTAAGAGAAAAAGCACCAGATCAAGTAATATCATCAAATCAAAATCAATCAAATAATGCACAAACGTTTAATTATCACAACTGTAACTTTTACATCAATAAATAAGTAATTTTTTTGTTTTATTCTTAAATAAAAGTTTTCTAATTTTATTGTTCTTTGTCTTTTTTCTAGTTAAATAGTCATGTCGAATACCACTCGAGAAAAAATTGTGTAAGCAAAATTGTTCTCAAGGATTTATTTAAGTTTGTTGCTTTTAAGCAATTTCGCTCATGACATTTTCGACAAAATCACTCGCCTGACGGCTCGTGATTTTGTCAAAAATGTCATTCGCGAAATTGCCAAGCAACAAACTTTCATACCTTTCGAAAATTTTGCCGACAAAATTTTATCTCTTGTGATATTATATATGACAAAAAGTTTTGATTTACTACTTTTTAACCGACAACTCAACCTCACCAACGTGAAATAAGAAACAAACTTTTTACATTTTCCTTTGTCGCAACATTTACTAATAAACTCTCCAAAGCATGAAATGAAATTTATATCAGCTGTTTAACTTTGTTATATAATTTATTTTTCGGAACAAACTTTAGCAGTTGATTTTTAAGTTTTAAATTTATATTTTCTCTACATTTTTATATGAGAGTTTGTAATGGAAAAGGCAGAGAAGAAAACTGTACATCTATAGTTATTTACATTGCAGCCTAGGAAGTGATTTGTTACAATATTTCAGTTTGATTTGTAACCTTTTAAAATATATATTCTTATAGTTTATGTTAATTGATTTATACAACAAATTGCACGAAATTAATTACAACAATCGTAAAAAAATTCTTACATATTACGACACATGTTTGACTTTAGTTCTGCAAATAAGTCTTGCTGCGTTAGAAACTGCGATAGGGTTGTAATTAGAACAATTAATGTTTTATTTTTAATTCTGCATCGAGAGACAGAATAATATACAGAGGTTAAAATTTGAAATAAGAACAATAAACTGCTTTAAAGTTTGCAAAGTTTAACACAATACTTTGGACACCCTGTGCAATTAGTATTGATCAAATTTGGTTAACGAGACCATTCGACCTTATTTATTAAGTACCTTTGTATAATTTTAATAACGAGGCATTATTTTTACTTTTTATTAATTTTTAAAACCAGTGGTGCAAAACTGATTTTTCTTAGTTTTTATTTTTTTCGCCTATAATACTGAACTGATTTCATTAAAATTTTAGGAGTGTGAAGGCAACTATAAAAGGCATCCAAATAATTAAGAATATATATAGCATGTACTCAAAATAATAGATCTTTATGACGTCACACTTTTTTGGAACATCCTGTATAAACAAAAATATGTTTCTAAAATACGCCCTAGGATCAGGTAAAGTCTGCAAAATATCAAAATCCTAACTTAATTAATAAGTGAGCTATAGAAGACGGGAGGTGACGTGGAGGACCCTGTAGATGACAAACGAACTTGATTTTTTAAATTTACTGATGGTAATTGTGCCAAAATTCAGCTCTACCTACATGTCGAACAATATCTGACAGAATAGGTTTTGAAAGACAGACAGATATTAATTAGATTTGAAGTTTATCCATTTTAGTACCAAACATTAAAAAGTGAAAAACGACTACGTCTTTATTACTGTATAAAAATGTTAGATGGGGGAGACTACGCCTTACAGCTCTAAAGAAAAATCCCATTTTCGCGATCAATTTAGCCAGCTTTCATTAATCTTTTTGCTTTTAACTCTAAGCTAGGTAAATGATAAAGATTACTTACCTACCAGAGTAAATATTTTAAAGGTTAAAGAGCTCTCTATACGTTCCCTGCGAAATTAAATTTATCTTGCAGGACTTTATCGAAGGTAGAATATGTTCTTTACTCTAGTGAAATACTGATAATACGGGTGTAGAATTAGTATTTAAAATCAATTTTTTGAAGGAAAGTTTGGTAACATAATGGATCCTGTCCATTGTCCCTTGGAACGTATTATTTCATATTTTGGTAAAAGACCGGTAAACTGACAAACTAGCTAACAAATATAAGCGATATTCTTACATAATCTTATAAACATTTATTAATAACTATTCAAAATAGAAGGTAAAATCAAACCCTCTTTTACAAAATATGTCTTATGAAAGTGGTGGATAAAATTACATCAAACTTACCAAAAATAGCAAAATGTTTTTAACTTTTAACGCCTATTTAATAAGCACCAATATACTTCTCGCATGAAACATGACTAATGGAAGGGGTTTTGCAATGTACTATATTTAAACCAACTCCCATTTTCCAAAGTCTCCCAGGTCTCTCCTACACGTAATAGGAATGTTGCCACTGTAGAAGCAATTTTTTTTTAATTTAAGGAACCATAATATTTTATGAAATGTGCATACCCTCAAGGCAGAAAAAAATCAGTTTTTGATGATATTTATCTTCTTAAATTACAATTTGGCTACAGTAAATATATTTATGGTTAGTTGTTTTAAACGCAGAATTGGATATTTTATATTTTTTTATAATTTTAAGAAATTTGATGGAACATGAAGGGGATCGGTGAAATTTCTCTAGAGTGAGTCAACTATAGAGTAAAGATCATTTTCTCCTTTATCTTAAGAATTAGATAAAAATTTGAAATACAAAAGTTGTTAAGATCATTGAGGTGTACATTTTTAAATTATACGGGGCGGCTAAAAAAAACTGGCGATTATAACTTTTTTTAAATAGAATACCTTATACAGGGTTATTCCTAAGTTGATACTTCTTTTTTAGCTGTGTATAAAAGGCATTAAAGTAAACAACTTTTTCAAATACCTTTTTTCAAAAAACCTAAAAATAGCCGAGAGACAGAAGTAAAAAATCTAAGTGCGGGCCTGGTAATCAAAACGTAGCCCTTTACTTTTTATTGTTTTTGTCCGTTTTTTGTATTGTTAGTTATAGTCAGGCATTTTACGGATCGGTCGTCAGTTATTTATTTTGGCTGCGCGGTGTAGTTTTCTGAAGCAAGTTAATTTTCAATTGGTGAAAATGGTAAAATTTGAAAACAATGAACTATTTATTAGTGGTGCTAATTTATTACCAGTGTCGTAAAAGTGCGGATGTTTCTTCGAGATTATACGCAGAACGCTTTCCCTTGCGGGCTCATCCCACACTCAGAAGTTTTCTTAACCTTATTCAACGGGCAAGTTAGGCAGAACCGTATTTGATTCGTAGTGTAATAAATTAATGTAAGTACTTTATTTTTGGTTTTTTTGAAAAAAGGTATTTGAAAATGTTGTTTATTTTAATACCTTCTATACGCAGCTAAAAAAGAATTATCAACTTAGGAATCACCCTGTATATTTTATTATTTTCTAATTCACCACTAAATGCTACGCTTATTTTGTACAAAATGTATAAATTTAATAGTTTTTGAGATATTGACGTTAAAAATATGGCATTCTCAGACTTTGACGGGCTGTAACAATGGAACAGTTCATCTAAGATAACATGTTTTTTTCCTAATAAACAAGGAGGGGCTATTACCTACCATTTAATTTCGTCTACGAAAAACGGTACCAGAGGGCGGGGCAAGGAATCATACCAATATGGCCGATTCAAAAGAGCCTGATTAAAATCATATCTAAAGATGATTGGGTCAACTAGAATAATATAATTTCAATAAGCAATGAACAGCTTTGTGATGGAAATAACGGATAATGGTATTATCACATGTTTGTAGGTATAATGTGTACTTGTTAGTACCTAGAAAAATTTTGGTGAAACCCTTTTATGCTCATTAATTTGATTGGTGACATAGAAAAAGTTTAAATATAGTATTGTAATTAAATATTGTTCCATTGCAATGGTGCACAATGGGATGAGAAATGATTTTATTTAGAAGTTGTAAATGTTTTAATAAATAAACTTTTTTTATAAAATAAACCCACTTGACTTACATGCGACAGCAGCAAAAATGAAAATTTTTATAACGCTTTTTTATGAACCATGTGACTTGTTAGACGATGACGAGTAGTGGCATAGTGGCTCGGTTGCTTAAATTTTTAATTTATAAATATTGCAAGTTCGATTGTAAGTAAATAACGCCTGCTTATGTCATTTATGTCACAGTCAATGTTGCTGGTTAGTTAATTCTGGTTAAAAATATTTGTGGAACCCAACATACAAGTTATGTTTATTTCGCACATAGAGAATAATGATCTGTATCAATAAACAAATCGTGAATTTTCGTTAAGTGGCTGGTCCTAAAAAGTCCAAAGCTGCTTTAACTTAATTGTAGATGTATTGTTTTTACATTTTTTTTTTACCTATTTAATAATGTAAATAAAATTGCAACTAAACAAACTATAGGCAACAATTTGGACCTAAAGTTTATAAATACAGACCTGCCCTTTATTTACACTCACCTACAAAACGTAATTTTCGCCCTTTTCTTATTATCCACAGCATTTCCGCTGGAACAACTTCGCACGGCATAAGAAACAATTAATATTTATCACACAGTAGCAATAGTTTTACACAAAAATTAATTTAAAAACTTCTCATAAAATCTAAAACTACCTCTATTATGACAGATCGAATAGCTGATTACACGAATGACATAACATAAGTGTCATACCAATATGGCGCAGTTTGGGTCACTTTTAGTCACATGATGTCGCCTTCTTGTTTATTCAGTCTCGATGATAAAATGTGATATATCAATATTCAATTGTTTTTGAAATATTGACGTTTAAAATATGACATTTTCAGGTTTTGACAGGCTGTAGCATTGAAACGGCGCAGCTTAGAGAAAAATGGTTCTTAACTACCGAAGCCGATAAGCTTCGCGACATACAGAGTTTGACGCGATTATAAAGTATTTTTCAGAGTAATAATGATTCGATGACTCGTAATTACAATTCTGATTTCCACATTTTTCCTATAATTTGTTTTGTTATTTGGCCTAACCGACGTATTTCTCTAAACATTTATTATGTTGGTCATTTTTAATTACAAAAAAAATTAATTATGCATATACTCGTATGCCGCAACGGTCCAATAAAACTTTTAACTACCTCTCCATTTGGAATAATATTGAAAAATTTTTTAATTTAACTGGTAAGTGGATTTTGGAAGCAAAATGAAAACAGGGATTTTACTCATCATCTACGATGTAGTAATAAAACGGATCTCCATTTTTATATATATATTAAAGCAACGGAAAGGAATTACGTTACAGAAGTGTAATTAAAAAGTTTATTACAGCATTCAGTTCAGGAAACAGAATATTCTTGAGAGTTCATCAGCGTACGTAAAGGGCAGATTAGCGCGCCGGAGGGGGTTATGTGGAAAGTTTGGAGGGGGGCTAAGTGACCAAATTATGAACTAGCCTTACTCCTCCAAGAATTAGTCGTACAAAATTGTAAATTTCAAATGCAATATAAATCGGTAAAAAATGACAACATCGCAAGTGTCATGTCATCTTGGTTCTGGGGCTTGAGCCTCTGGAACTACTAATTATGTTAAATTAATTATACCTGTCTGTTTTATTTCTGTTTTATGTCTATTTTACGTCTGTTTTACGTCTGTTTTACATCTGCTTTACGTCTGTTGTGCTGTTATTGTTATCATGGTTATGGCTAAATTTAAAAAATCTATAGATTTTTTATTAATCCTCTTAATTTCTGTAAATTTAAACAAAAATTTTTCATTATTCAGTATTCACCTGAAGACGACTGGAGATGATTACCAGTTGAAACGTAGTGATTATAAACAAATAAAGACAATGTAAGTCCAAAACTCTACGGCCGTTCAAAATTTTTTTTACTGCGGCTCATTTTTCCCGTCTCACTATCTTCTCAATCGAAATTAGTTGCCACAACTTGAGGTAGTACACAATATTTTTTTTTCTACGACCACCTATAAAAATGAGTGAAAAAGCGCCGTATATCCCACGCGTGTTGAAAAAAAATATTTCAATACCAGTGTTGAAATATCAAGGCACACTATTAAATGTAAACATTGGTGCCAATTTGATAGACCACCCCTATTTATTAAAAAGAATAAATTTTAGAAAGCAGTAATTGTAAAGTGTTTAACTTTTTTATAATGAAGACGAAAATTTTCCTTTTCATTTCGCCAGATCCATCTCTAGACGCGTTTCGTCATATCATGACTCATCAGTAGAACTAGGATCCGACGAAAAGAAAAGGGATCTCGAAGCTACTTAAGGCAGCACTTGGTGGGACACACCAGTAAGATGTGGCACGGAGCGCCATCTGTGTCATTGTTACAATGTATTTGTCGGGTGATTCAGAATTAGAGTGTAAAAATACGCCATCTGAAATTATAAAAAATGTTATTATAATATACTGGAAAATCTATTACCAGAAAAAACAAATTGCGCTGAAGAGAGTGTCATGTATTAAACAACAAATCTTTATTGGGAGCGGTAGCATAGAGCATAGAGCTTTAGCCTACAGATCGTAAGGTTACAGGTTCAAATCCCATCCGGAGTATTTGACTTTTTTTTTATAAAAACATTAAATAATTTATAGAATTATTTTGAAATTAAATCTTCCTTGTTGTGTGGATTTTTTAAATTTATGTTTAATACATCTTTCCTTGAATAAATTTAAAATTTTTCATTTTGGTTAATCTGGAAGTCAATCCAGGATTAGTTCTTCCTATGATATATACCATATGAAAAAATAAAAGTTTAACTACAACTAAAGGAAAAGCCTATTGACAAACTATGAAACCAGATATTAAGTGGAACATAATCCTAAGTGTGCTAATTTTAACACTAGTGTTGATATATTTTTTTCAACGCTAGTGTTGAAATATTATTATAAAGGCTTTTTTAATAATTCTTTGTGGTTGTAGGAAAAATAGTGTACATTACTCATGTGAAAAGGATTATTCTAAAACGGGAGAATTTCCGCACTCAGCTGACGCCTCGTGCTAAATATCTCCTCGTTTAAAAAGTATCACTTTCATCACTAGTTACGTAAAATACTATTACAAGTAATTTTTTTTTGCGGAGTATAAAATCTACTATGACACTGCTCAGTAGTGATACTATGACTACACTAAAAATATCGGGTTCATTTGTGCCCACCCAGTAAAATTTTTCTGGTGCCGCCACTGGTTTTAATGAACCACTTAAAACAAAAAGTTATGATAAGTCGTTTCGCACAGTTGCTTCTTCGTATGAAAAATACGTTGATGATATTTGCTTTGTATGGAAGGTTGATGATGGTAAGCTATTTTATTTTTTAGGCTTTGGGAAATTGTTATTTAATAAAATCATTTTCATATTAGAATAAAAAAGTGATGGCAAACTACCTTTTTTCGATGATGATGATTATTGGTAAGAGGTGAAAACACAATAAATTTCTAATAATTTTTTTTTTCAAAGCCATAGTCTATACAAGGTGATTCCTAAGTTGATACTTCTTTTTTAGCTGTATATAGAAGGCATTAAAATAAACAACATTTTCAAATACATTTTTTCAAAAACCTTAAAAATAGGCGAGTTACAGAAATAAAAAATCTAAGTGCAGGCCTGGTCATCAAAACGTAGGCCTTTACTTTATATTGTTTTTGTCCTTTTTTTATATTGTTAGTCATGCATTTTATGGGTCGGTCGTCAGGTATTGGTGTGTTTTTCTGAAGCAAGTTAATTTTAAATTGGTGACATGTATGGTAAAATTTGAAAATAATGAACTCAAAAATATGGTGCTAATTTAGAGTGAGTGTCTTCAGAGTGCGGCGTTTGGTAGAACCGTATTTGATCCATAGTGTAATAAATGAATTTAAGTGCCTTATTTTTGATTGATGATTGATGCCTTATTATTTGAAAAAGTTGTTTATTTTAATGCCTTCTATACACAGCTAAAAAAGAAGTATCAACTTAGGAATCACCCTGTATTATTAATGTTATTTATATTAATTCACCATTTTGTCACATTTAATTTATTTTTGTTTAAAAAAATTCTTACAGAAATTTGATATTTCCATCGCTTTTAAAGAAACATTTTTTTTTTGTTGTTGGAAAGGGGAAACGAACCACTATTTACGTTTGCATTCGCCAGAAAAAAAACTGGCCATTTTAGCAACAATTGATTCTACAATTTTTGGAAGAACTTAGGAACTTATACACGAAATTCTTCAAACAATATCCCCGGATATAATGTCAAGAATTAATTTCACTTCAGATTATATTTATTTTTTAAATTGTTGTATTTATATTAAGTATCTTTTAATACCTAGTAATTTCTTGTCATTCTATTGAATTAGGCTTTTTTCTTCTTCGTTCGTTGCCAGGGCCATTCCCTAGGGACAGCTTAACGTGAGTTCCGAACCACGATCCTCGGTCATGCGACACCCCCCAAGGGCTATCAACTCTTGGTTTCTTGCTATTGCATGACCTCCTAATGGGGGAGTGTGTATCTTCTTTCACACCCCACGAGATGTCCGATCTCATCAAGCCTGGCTAACGGCGTGGGTTGAGAGATGATACATTTTACACTCTTCCCTGCATTCCTAAGTCAACTAAATTTCAGACATACTTCTTTTACTGTACGTATGCCCACTCCGGGAATCGAACTCAGGTCGCCGCGGTCGAATGCGAGTAACTCACCTCTGAGCCACCGCCGCGATTCTTTTGATATCTAATAAATTAGTCCAATATGTTTATAAATACCTATTACAAGCTGTAAGATTACAATTCCAAACAATTTCTCCAAACAAAATTCTTTTTGGGGATTTTCATTTTCCTTTATGTTTTCTGTCAGTTGGATATATTAGACTGCATTTTTAACTTGGTTGAATAAGGAGAAAATAAATGGCAGCCATTTATTTTTCCACACATGCATATTTTCAAGAATATCTGCCATCAAGTGGATTGATCTATTTTTAGTATGGAAAGAGCTTAAAGTTTTGTTTTAATGGTTTTACATGGAGCAAACTGTCTTTATCATAGCTGATTGTAATTTTTGTTAGTATTCTGAATAATAATTATCATAAAATACAGAATCACATTTTGTTACATAGCAACATAAATTTATAATAAATACAATTTAATAGGAAATAAATATATTTTATTGTAAAAGGTAACATATATTTTTTCTAGGACCGTGCGTTTTAACCCATTTTCCCGCACGCATTTTAGTTTTGTAAGTGTCACTTTCCCGCACTAGTGCGGGAAAGTAAAATAATGCAAATTTTGACCTTATTAGATAGTTTTTTACTTCGGAAGTTATAACTATTGTTACAACAGGTAAATAAATATTTACGAAATAGTCCATCAAATAAAATCTACATCTGTGTAATTGTTACTAAAACGTCAAAGTTGTTCAAAGCTTCTTCGAAGTGACCGAATACAATCTTCTTGTAAATTAAACCACATTAAACCGAATCCGAAGCAATAATATTTCATCACTTGTCTTTTTAGTTGGTCCTGAACTTGTAAGAAAGATAATAAAAATAATTGAAGAAGAATTAATTTCGTTGGAAAAATCCTTACATGGACCAAATTGCACTGTAGCATATTTTTATTATATTTATACAAAATAACTTTGAATATATCTATCTTTCTCACATTCGGCCATTTGCAGAAAAACAGACCAAAAGCAATATATTTATTAATTAAAATGAATAATTTATTATTCTCAACCATACTGAAATGCACAGAAGAAAAAAGAGTTTGTTCAGGTTTTTTTCTGCTTGCGTAAGTCAACAAAATAGCTGTATATAGAATTCCTTTTAAAAAGTTAAAAACGGCTTTTGTGCAATAATATGAACTTTTAACGTTCGCTATAGTAAAGTTTTTCAAAACAATCGCCAATTTACAAACTAGCAACTCAGTTAACGCGAAAATAGAAATGACAGTCCTATAGAAATAACATAACCTTAAAATCTTTTGTAAAAAATGAAATACATTTTTTCTCTAAATTTTATAATTTCGTCTGTTTTATCGGGTTTCATATACCTACTCATCTTCATGTTCCATTATTTAAAGAAAAATAACCAGTTAATTTTCTATATCTTTACATATAATAAAAGTTTTAAGGCGGAACTTTGTGCAGCAAGAAATATATTTGCAAGAGAGTCTCACCCGAAGTGGGCATACTAGCGAGCTTATGACGTGGTGAAAAATATTCCGTAAACATCGACACACACTGAAAGCACGATGCAAGGCGGTAGGTTCTTTATTATGCTAATGAGTTTTGGTTGATTTTATTTCGGAGACCAGAAATTTGTTTTGTGGGAAATAAGTATTTTACTTGTTATTGTATTCTAAGTTAAAATAATGCATCTAATCGTTATACGGATTCTTATTTTATTAATATGTACAAAAAATAAAATTAAGGAGAGCAAAAAATTTTGGAAAATAAAATCTGTTAATTTTATAAATTCCTTGGAAAAGCTTATTATAATGATTTTAATGATTTAAAAAAGGTAATAAAACTTCTGAAATCGTATTCTAATTTTTAATATAGGTACCAAGATACATGTCTGTTAATCTTATTATTACCTACCGACTAAAGTGTTAATTAATTAATAGTAGGTATAAGAACACCTGCATATATGCCAGTGGCGGCGTCAGGGGGGAAGAAGGCACAGGCATACCCTTAAATTAAAGTTGCCCATCCAAATTAAGTTTAGGTACTTAGGTAGTTTATACATAACACAATGTACAAACTGTTTTATTGTGAATTTTTCAGCATTGGTGTTGAAATATTTTGTAAGGTCAATAGTTTTTGAATTAAAATTCTCTCATATGAATAATTTTTCACCATGCTTATTTATTAAACAAGAGAACAAACGAAGTACCTAGACCTTTTTTTTAGAAACACAGTACCGTATCGTCGCACCTATACGAGAATGGAATAAAATAATTGAATTTCAGCGCCAATCCGATACAGAATATACATGTGATAATAGAATAGATGCAATGGTCTCATCGGTTTTACCGCTTACTATTGCTAAATAATAATAATAATAATAATAATAATAATAATAATAATAATAATAATAATAATAATAATAATATTAATAATAATAATAAAAAATCATGTTATTCTCTGGAGCTAACGCAAAGATAATGCGACACGAGTAGAACCGATAGATATTGTATATCGCATCACACGGAAAGCGTCAGCAAACAGTACCAATCGACGAAAAGTCGTGTACCTACTTTTAAAGCTCAAAGGTTTAACTTTTCGTCTAGAAAAGCGATAAAAATATATCTACAGTAAAAACTAAACAATAGCTAGATACCAGGATCTTATTTGCCTACCTCAAAAAAATCGGATCCATTTACATTTTTCTAGCACCTCCACGCCACTGATATCTGCTACCTAAGTACTTAGCCTATTTTTGTGAAAGAAGGTTTTTATTTTGGTAATTGGAGTATAATTGAATATAAAAACTAAGAACTACATAGATTTTTATTCATTTGTGATTTGAACTGTTCGTTGTGAATCTATTGTGAAGTTGTATCTACAGTGTGTTTCTATTTTATATTATCAATATGCCGCAAAAGTATACTAGCACAAATCGTACTCCGTGTGGCCGTCGACGAAGTATTCAACAAAAACTTAAATTACTCAGGTGAGTACTTGCAATCATTTTAGAAATAATTGCAAAGTTGTATAATTTTTATTATCATATATAATATAACAAGTGCATTGAAAATTATCGGTAATTTTAGGAAAATATGCTTGAATACAATTTGGAGCCAAAAAAAGCATGAGTGCACGTAGTGCACGAATGCTTTTGCTTGCTCCAAATTGCATGACGGCATATTTGGCTAAAATTACCGGTAAATTATCAATGCCCGCGTTATATTTGTAAGGGAATTTCATGGACTGATGTTGCTTTTTGTTTGTTATGACTGACAAAAAGAAAATATGTCAAAAAATTATCACGATAATTTTTTGCAACAATAGAATAACCATGGTAACACAAAATAAAATTATGGTATTTAATTGTTAAAATATGAAATTTGACAGGTGAATGAAATTCTCAAGATTATTGATTTTGCTCCTTTTCATATGCTGTAGAAATAAAATAGAACATAACGTGCATAACCGTTTCATACGCTCAGTTTTAAAAAAGTACAAGTAAAGCCGTACAGAAAGTTTAAAATTGTTAGTAAGTGACATTTTGTTAGTTGTTTTTGTCATGTTACGTTGTAACGTTGTTTTATGACCTACAATATTTCGGGAGTATTCGAATTTTTTTTAGGCCCTAGGCCAAGAATTATCCTAATTATTTTAAAAAAGCATCCGTTTTGGACACAACTACTGACATCAGCCCTATGATGCTTATGTACGCTGTTTGTTTTCTATTACAAAAAGAGGTAATTGATATCTCGATTAAACTCCTAGGATAGGTATTATCCAAAAATGTATCAAGAGATCCTAAAGCATAAAAACAACGTTTTTACAAAAACATAAACCTTTCATAGCTATCTTTTTTAAATTTTAATAACGCAATTATCTTAACTTTTTCTTACTCTTTGTAATTTGAGTATAATATGTAACGAATATATTTATTTTCTTATTTATTTTTTATGAAAAAAAAAATTAGTTTATTTGAAAAAAAAACACAGTGTAAACAAGCTGCTGTCACTAGTTGTGTTCAGACCAGCTGTTCTTTCAAATTAGATAATTCTTGCCCTAGGATATAAAACAAAAAAAAACGAAATTATCCTGAAATATTGATTTGTGATGTTGTTTTCCAAACTACACACCTAAAAGTGTTAAAAAAAATTTGTCGAACATTATGATGAGTTATGAGACATTTCCATTGATACCAGCCAGTCAACCGATTTCCAGAATCCCTTTTCTATATACTAAGTAGTTTTTTGGTAAATTCAGTTTCTTCTAAATTAAAATACTGGGATTTATCTCTACGTTTTATAAAGTGTGAACAGTGCTGTTATAATAAGCTTAAATACTAAAGAGGGATATAAATTATTTTTATATAAGGGTCGAGAAACTTACTCACAATTTTCAACAATTTGTTTAAACAAATAATACAGCTGAAAAAGAATCAAATGCTTGTTTTAGAAATATATTAATATTGGTGTAAATTTATGCTCCCCATTTGGTGATAAACAGAATTCTCCTGTAAAAAATACTGGTTTTATCTTACCTAATATTTCTTTAGGCAACGCAAAAAACTGACAACTCAGGACACCGCCACCCCAAGTAAAAAAGTTGTCAGTATTTCTAATTTTGCCATGGATTTACCTACTTCGGAAGTTGCAGGACCATCTCATGATAGGGTTGAGAGCAGTAGAGATATGAAAAAACTAAACTTGATAGATTATGACAGTGATGATAGTAATTCCAAATCGATTAGTCCAGAACAAGTTTCTAGTTCACAACCCGAAACAGAAATTTCAACCGAATATTCTGAAAAGGTATCCCAAAGATGTCAGACCATATGTGATATTTCCGGAAGAAGAATAATTGATATTAATTTCTTCTTTAACGAAGTAACTAATTTTAAACATTTGGGCATTTTTGGTTGCGAGAGTACAAGTTTAAAAATAACAAAAGAAATATCTGTTGGATTGCAAAGCACGTTTGTAATTAAATGTTCCATATGCCACGAAGAAAAAAGAATATGTACAGAGAACCCTGACACTGCAGACTTAAACAAATTAATCGTTTTGGGTATGATTTCAACCGGCGGAGGCTACAGCCAAATGCAAGAAATTTTCAGCTACTGCGATATACCGATTATGTCAAATTATACGTTTTTGAAAATTCAAAGTGAAATAGCTGATGCAATTCATGCAACCGCTTGGGAAGAAATAAAGAAAGCTGGCGAAGAAGAGAAAGCAATTGCCATCGAAAAGGGAAAAGTTGATCCTGATGGTATTCCATATATAACCGTTATCGCAGATGGCGCATGGAGTAAACGATCATATAAAGTTAACTATAATGCACTTTCTGGAGTGGTAAGTTATACATATTCTTTTAAGTTTCGTTTAATGGTGATGGTTTTATATAATTTAAAAACTAGACCAATTGTAGTCCAACCTATCATAAAGCATGTAAAAGGTAAACAACATTAACGTTCTGGTGGAAGGTAAATTATAAATAACATTTTTATTTTAGGCAATAATTGTTGGACAAGAGACAAAGAAAATCCTATTCCTGGGAGTTAAAAATAAATACTGTTGCATATGTACAAGAGCACAGAGCAAGAATATTGCCGCAAAAGACCACATTTGCTACAAAAACTGGGACAAAGCATCAACAGCTATGGAATCCGAAATTATTGTACAAGGATTTTTACAAAGTAACGAACTGCACGGAATAAAATACGGTTATTTGGTTGGAGATGGAGATAGCAGTGTGACAAAAAAGTTGGCAGAGGCAAGACCATACCAGAATAGATCAGTTCAGAAAATTGAATGTAGAAATCATTTGCTAAGAAATTTATGTACACGCCTTCGAGAGTTAGCCCAAAAAAGAACCAGTTCGAAGAACAAAGTAGTTTCTATAAAGGAAAGAAACATGCTTTCTAATAATGTTAAAAGAATAAGATATGGAATTGTAGCAGCAGTCAATTACTACATTGAAAAAGAGGATCTAAGCTACGCTCAAAAAATTATTCATTTAAAGCGTGATATTACAAATACTTCTAGTCACGTCTTTGGAGATCATTCAAAATGTGCTAACTACTTTTGCCAGGGACCAAAAGAAAATGAGATAGATTTTACCAATATTATGAGAAGTTCAGGCTTATTTTCAGATATTTTAGTAATCATTGAGAGAATAGTTAGAAATTCCGAAAGTTTATTATTAAACATGGATAATAACGCTGCTGAACTTTATAATGCCTTATTAGCCAAAACAGTTGGTGGCAAAAGAATTAACTTTTCTTTAAGAAGATCCTACGAAATGCGTTGCGAGAAAGCTGCAATTTCGTACAATGTTGGAGCTGAGTCATCTCGACTTATTCAAAAGAAACTTTGTGGTCGAAGTCCAGGAAATATACATACAAAATTTATTAAAGAAAAAAAACACAAACGGAGTTGGACTAAATGCCGTAGACAATTATTTCCACAAACTCACAAAAAAAAACACGAAGATGCTCCTCCCGACGAGGATTACGGCTTACCAGCCATAGATATGGACGAGGATGAGTACAAACTGCAACAATCTTTCTTCATAACTTCCATTACGGTAGATAAAGAAACTGCAAATAAATTAGAACGTGATACAGTCGGACAAGCAGACACACTGTTATGGATGGAAGAACGTGGAAAAAGACTAACAGCAAGTAATTTTGGAAAAATTTGTAAATTACGTAAAAGTACACATTGTGCAAACACGGTAAAAGCCATCTTATATAGCAGTTTTACCAGCAACAGTGCTACAAATTGGGGCAAAGAGCATGAAAAAATCGCTATAACCCAGTTTGAACGAACCACCGACCTAATAGTTGAGGACTGTGGACTTTTTGTCAGCACAAAGCAATGCTACCTTGGGGCATCTCCAGATGGTCTAATTGGACAAAATGGAATTATAGAAGTTAAGTGCCCCAGATCCTGTAGTACCAAAACTCCTCGTCAAGGCATCGAGACTAAAACAATAAAATTTGCTACAATTGAAAATGGAAATTTTACATTAAAACGAAATCACCACTATTACTATCAGGTACAGGGACAGTTACAAATAACGTCAAGGCAGTACTGTTATTTTATTGTATGGACATCTCTACAACTAGAGTATGAAAAGGTAATGAAAACCACTTTTAAAATAGTTATTTTCTAGGAAATGATGTGTTTATAAATATTATGTCTCTATCTCAAAAACAGAACAAAAACTTTTTTTTTAAATACATAGATACTCAGGAATAATATAGCCAGAAAGGTAAAACCAACAAATTTTCAAATTTTTACAAACCGTGTAAAGTTTTCCTCACAGTGCAATTATTTTCTATTGGAAAATATGAGATTCTTATTCCAGAAGTATTAAATGGGGATAAAACTAGTTTATCCTATTTAGCCTTCAAAGATAAAAAAAATACTCTTCTCAATATTTTCTTTAAAAATTTAATGGCTGGGCATAACTTCATCAATTTACGAAACAAAAAGTAAATAAGAACACTTTTTAAAATATTTAATACATTCATTTCATATAATATTTGATCGTATAAGTATCTATGATTTACAAATTTTATGAAATAATAATTAATGTAATTTTAACAATAATAATTTTGTTTCAGATATACAGAGATGACCAATTTTGGCAAGAAAAGATGGAACAGCAGTTAAAAACTTTTTTTTTTAGTTGCCTTCTTCCCGAAATGATAAATCCTCAATACCCCAACAAGAGAAAAATTAAAGACTTAAGATCGCAATTTTTAAATATTTCTGGTAGCTAATAATATAGTTATTGTAGTATTTTTTATTTTAATAAGTATTTTTAATTTGTACCATGAAAGGACCAACTTTATTGCCTACCTGTATTTTTAATAAAAATTTACAATATTATGAATGTTTTTATTTAGGGTATACTACCTAATAATAAAACCTACCAACATAGGCACACATAGAGTGGAAGGGGGGTAGCCAAAAAAAGCGTGTAAGTTCTTAAAAGTGACTTAAATAAAATATGTAGCAGCCTTTTCAACACTTCCTCCACCGTTCAAAAGTGGCTACAAAAGAAAACAAAACGTTCGTTTTCAAGAACTTCTATCAAAAGTGATTCCTACAAAAAAAATGCCGCATTCGTTTCATAAACTCACCCTAACAAAAAGTAAAAACCTTATCTACGCCCTTGGTCAAGAGACGGGGGCCACTGCCGCCCTCTCTATGGGCGCCCAAGCCTAACAAAATATTGTATTTTATTACTCTGCCTGGCATACTGTCCAATTTTTATTTAGTACTTAGCTTCTTAGAAGCATTGTCACTATACAGGAGTCAGGCTGCACCAAATTATAGCTGCCAGCCAACAAGATGGACAGAGAAATCTCATGTGACCAACGCCAAATTCGTGCCTGAATACTACTTTTAAATCGGTAAACCATGGATAAAATAATAAACACATTTCACCTTTAAGATGAATTCATATTTTAACAGGTTCAGACAGAAGCTCACTACATAAGCAATATATAGATCCCGTATAATAAGCATAAAATATAAAAACAATCGAATATGCAACAGTTGGTTACTCACTAAGAAACGAAACAAAAAATTCAATATAGCCCATTTTTGATTGCAACAAATCGACCGGATTTCGTTCAATTCTTATCCTTACCTAACATGAATAAGAAATTTTGAAAGCCCAAACACCAGTTTTGACAAAATGGTGAACGCGCCTTGAACATTTTGCCCTGCGGCGCATTATAAACCATCCCGGTCTAAGCCGAAAAATGTATGGTAACCCGAAGTTAATAGCACAACTACTAGTTACGTCTTTTTAATATTAACGCTTAGATATTCTGTTATTGGCACAGACAATACAAAAAGGAAAACATAAAATTTAGCCCAAAATTACCCCCGAAATAACTTCTTGTTCGACCACCTATAATTTTTTTCAGTGTATCATTATTCTCTCTGGTTGTAAATTGTTTCACGTCAGCCTAGAATAAATTCTGCTGTATATAGGCAACTTCTATAACATGACAACAAAATTTACCTAAAACATGAGTTGCGCGCTGCAAGATAACGGACTTATTACGACATTGTTTTGTCTCAATTTTTGAATTCTTAAAGATAAGACATGGAAGTTCTAAGGTACATGGCTATTTTTTTGAAAAAAAAATTCTTAGCTACGATATTAACCTTGGAAAAGTGCCTAAAATACGCACCTTTAGTGGGCATTTTCTTATACATATTCTTATTTTTTTCAAAAAAGGGCTTTGTACCTTAGAAATACAAACATTCCTTTATTAAATTTTAAATTGTCCCGACAAATATTTCAAATAGCCTTTGCAGAATCCTGCAGTAGCGAAACGGTGTTTTTCATCCTCTAAATTTGCGCGTGGTAGAGCCTTAAGATAGATTGGGGTTGGATCCCGTTCAAAATATACTTATTAGAAGATATTGCGGTGGACAAATTATTGCATGAACAGGACCAATCAGGGTAGTAAAGAAACGTTCCTTTATTAGGTAGTAGGTACATTTTATGCATTAAATCTTATTGTCTATAAATGAGTGAAAAATGGAGATTTTTAAAATAAGAAAGCACACATCTTTAGTTCGGTTAGAAAATAACAATAGGTAGAAACAGAGCCGTAGGTAGGGGGGGTGTTAGGAAGTTCACCCCCCCCCCCTCCCCCATGACAAATTACTTGACTCTGAACTACCCAACTCAAAAATCGTCTCCCCGTTTTATAAAATTTCCTTAGGATTTTGTTTTGTGACCAAATTTTTCGTCTGCGACGTTATTTTAAAAATAAATAGGCGTGGCACCCAAAAATGCTACTATTTAACTTCATAACCTAAACCTCCCCCCATGAATAAGACCTAGCTACGGCCCTGGGTAGAAATATATTTTGGTATTATTTTTCGCACAGGACTCTTTAGAAAAGAATTGTGTATGCAGACTCTGGGATAAAGGCTTTGATTTAAATTAAAAAAGAACAAATTTCATTTGACAGATTTGCATATTTTTGGAGTAGGTACCTATATTCTTAACCTTATTTCTGTCAAGTGTCAATATTCGTTAAATTTACAACTTGTAAATTTGGTTTCTAAAACTAATTCTTGTTAAAAATATAATAAACTTGATTTTAAATTCATGAAGAAAAAGTTATGATAAAAAAATCTTTAAACCACTTCTCATTAAACCTTAACCTAAGATTTAGTCTTATCCGGCCAGCTCAAGATTTATCGCCTTTATTCCAGCTAATATTCCATAACTTATCCAAGATATTCTAGATCGATGGAAACTCATTCATGCAAAAGGAATGCTTATTGCGAAAAATTCTTCTGCCTTTTTGGTAAAAGAATAGTGAGGAATAGGAAAAGACAATTAATTTTTATTTTAAAAGAGTTAGAGCTTTTATCCCGAAGATTTCTTTTAATACTAGCGAACTGGGTTAAGTTGTTCTGTAATACTTGGGGGGATTAAATTTTCAAAAACTGCTATTAGAAAAAGGCACCGTAAGACAAGATGACGTAACCTAGGATGACATAGTATCCCAAAAGTCCCGCATAAAATTAATATCAATTAAAGGAGAAAGATCTAGGAAAAACGCTCGGACCCGTAAATTTTTATTTTTAATTGTGCATTTTTTGACATGAAAAATATTATACAGGGTGTCTCATAGAACTGTCGTCACGTCTTTGACAATTTTTTTTAATGGAACACACTATATATTGTATTATTTTCTGATTCCGCACAAAATTCTACGCTTATCTTATAAATGTCATATGTCTAAATTTAATAGTTTTTGAGATATTGACGTTTAAAATATGGCATTTTTTGACTTTGACAGGCTGTAACATTGGAACGGTTTATCTTAAAGAAAAATGAGTTTTACCTCCCATCTTAGTTTTTTATTCTCTATCCAAAAACCAATCTCGGATTTACCATGGTAAACCGTTTAAACCGGTTTTTTGGTTTAACATGGTAAATCGGAAGTTGGTTTCTTTGGATAGAGAATAAAAAACTAAGATAGGATGGCAAAAACCACTTCTCTCTAAGATGAACCGTTCCAATGTTACAGCCTGTCAAAGTCAAAAAATGGTATATTTTAAACGTCAATATCTCAAAAACTAATGAATTTAGACTCATGATATTTACAACATAAGCATAGAATTTTGTGGGAAATCAGAAAATAATACAATATATAGGGTGTTCCATTAAAAAAAATTGTCAAAAACGTGACGACAGTTCTATGAGACACCCTGTGTAATATGTTTTTATGACAAAAAATGCACAATTGAAAATACAAATTTTCGGACCGAGCGTTTTTCCTGGATCTTTTTCCTTTAATTGCTATTCATTTTATGCGGGACTTTTGGGAGACATAGTATATATAATCCTTGAAAATCTTGAAGAAACGACGTTATATTGACGTAAAACTCATGTCGTCTAAATGACACAATAACGACATTTTTTGATAACATGACGTCGAAGACCTCTAAATATCCCAAAATATGACGTACTTCATAGAACATATTATATTAAAAAATAAGGTATATTTTATTACATCTTCTCTAACGGTACTCATACTAAATAATATCGAAAAGCTTCCTGTTATAACTCAGACTCAACTTTAAACTTATCCCTATCATATAAAATTTATTGCCTTTAGTCTAACAAATATTTTATAATCCGAGATATTTTCAATCGATGGGGATTCGACCATTCATGCAGAAGAATTGAGTTAATTTAATTCCTTTTTTTTTGCTTGAAAAAATCGAAGAATGGTATATTGCCAAAAAAAACATTTTTTAAAATCTTAATAGAATCACTAGTAAATTAATCAAACGAACAGATCGATACGATTGCAATGGAACCACCAATAAAAGACATATTTTTCTCTCTACTCGATACAATATGATGACCAATGACGATCAATGTGTCTATTAAAATAAACATGGCGTTTTTTTTATCACAATAATTCGACACGATCTCCAGTGGTGGCGCCATAATTTTTAGGATGGGTGGGCACAAGTGGGCCCGATGATTTTTGAGTTGGCACTACCCAAATCAAAAGTAAAAAAAACTCATCGTTCTCTTCACCATAACGCACAACACCACTCTTTTTCATCAAAACTTTCATAGCCAAGTCTCCACTCCCTCCGGAAGTTCCTTTACAAAACCGAGTGCATCAATTTTGGGGATAATGTTTTTTTTTTATGTTAAGACAGATTATACAGCGTGTCCAGAAACCATCTTAACATACGGGAAACTTTTTTATTTTAGACTTTACGAAAAAAAGTGATTCTTCATAAAACGTTCTGCATGGTCTAAAACCTAAAATGCAACTATCAGATATTAAATTCTCCCAGGCGTATACGAGGTCAAAAAATATGAATTTGACTTAAAAGTAAAGTAGCTTTATTTTTGATAATATCGAAAATTGTTATTAAAAAGAGTTGATCGGAACTAAAAACCACGTTTAAATATGAAATTACGCCCATTTACAAGATTTTAAGAAGCGATATTCATTCTTGTTTAGTAGGTCTAGCACGCCTTGGAAAACTAAATGAAACCATGACAACTAATTATTTTATTTGTCAAGGCGGACAGTTTCCTTTTAATTAAATATGGTGCTCAAATTTACAATCGAGGAAAAAGTTGAAATAGTGTTAATTGTTGGAGACCACTACAAGACGTACAGAGAGGCTGCTCACTTTTTAATGCAAGATATCCAAATAAAATTATTAGCCATGTAACGGTTGGATCTGTAAGTAATAAATTTTCTGACAAGCATCAGGTTTGGCGTACGGACGAAGATACCCAATTGAATGTTTTGCTAGCTGTCGTGAAAAATCCTAAAATCTCATTGAGAAATATTTCACAAACTGTTCCATGACCTGTTACAAAGTCCACTGCCCAAGTTATTTTAAGGAAGAATAATTTTAATCCATACAAACCAAAATTTCTTCACAAACTGCAGCCTAGAGATTTTGATTCACGATTTTTGTTTTGCTCTTGGTTTCAAAGTGAGGTAGAAGATGATCCACTATTCGCAAGAAAAATATTGTTTTCAGATGAGGCGATGTTCACCTCAAATGGAGTAGTGTGTTCTCAAAACTGTAGGTGGTGGAGTGATGAGAATCCCCATTTTGTAATTGAGTGGCGTGACCAGTATTCTTTCAAGACAAATGTTTGGTGCGGTGTTTTTAGGAACCAAATTGTAGGGGTACTTTTTTCGAGAAAATATTACCGGTGAAATTTACTTGAACTTTTTGGACACGGAATTATTTGAATTTTTTCATGGACTACCAATGAATATAAGACAAACACTTTGGTTCCAACATGACGGCGCTCCATGCCACAGCTCTGCAAGAGTGACAGAATTCTTAAACCGGACATTTCCACAGAAATGGATTGGAAGAAGATCAGAATTTGCTTGGCCACCAAGGTCACCTGATCTAACACCTCTGGATTTTTTCTTATGGGGATTTTTAAAACAAAAAGTGTATACCCACAGACCTTTCGAGAACATAGACCATTTAGAGAGAATTATCAGAGAATGTGTCCAAGAAATTTCCCCTCAGATGGTTAGAAATGCAGTAATGGAATTTTCACGACGTACAACCATTTGTATGGAAAAAAGCGGTGGTCATGTTGAAGCTTAGTGTAATATTTCATTATTGTGCTTTGTAATTAAAATTATTAAATATAGTTTTCCATTTACGGTAATAATATTATTGACTTTCTGAACACCCCGTATGTGCTGGCTGAAAACTTTTGATTTGAATGTTATTTTATCAACAAGCAGAACTTTTTATGAAGAATAATTTTTTTCGTAAAGTTAAAATAAAAAAGTTTCCCATGTTAAGATGGTTTCTGGACACGCTGTATAATACATTTAATAATAGGTAACATGACCTTCCAGAATTTAACAAAGAGTGGTGAGAAACTCTACAGGCCAGTTTATTTAGAAGGAGGGGGGGGAGGGGGGATTTTGACGTTCGTTGATATCGTAGATGACGTTAAGTAATGATACAAATCAACTGTTTACTAAAGAAGCACACCAATATGGTAGTTGATTTTTTTGACGTTTTTGCCAAGTTATTAGTTGAATAACTGAAAGTTTTAAAAATCAATTATGTCAGCATTACATTTATGGTTAAAAATAAAATTTGTTTACTTGTTACGACTTCAAAAAGTTTTAACATTATTAAGTAGTAAGTTAAGCATTATTTAATATTATAACATAATATATTTTTTTTATATGTATAGTTTTCCTTCTTTTTAAAACGAAATAAACTTTGGTTTTCAAATTGTATTTTAAATATTATGACAATTAAAAATAGTGTAGTTAATGCCTTGATAAGTTTTTTACAAATATTTAACCACTAATTTACTTTACAATAAAATAGTCATGCAACCATTAATTCTGATATCTGGCTTCAAATAAGAAAAGGGATTTCCATCGCGAAGCCTTATTATTTCCTGTAGGTTTTCCGAAACGTCGACAAACGGAATGATAAGCATTGGAACGGAAATTATATGTCGATTTCGTCTGTCCTTGATTGTTTATTATGGCTTTAGAATATAAAACATTTTTTAGCGGAGCAAGAAGTATTTCAATCCCCATTTTCCTCAGTTTAATTTAAATATGAAAGACAAAGCAAAATTATTAAAATGTATCGATCCGCGGAAGAAAAGAACGAACAGGGAGAAATTTGAAATTAGTTAAGATAACATTTGAAACCTCTCTTTCAATAAATCTTGTTTAATAATAACACTTCAAATAAAACAAAATGTATTTATTTATGATCAAATCAGATTTTTATGGAAAAATTTAACAGGAACAATGAACCAGCGGCGGCGCCAGGGGGGGCCAGGGTGGGCACCGGCCCACCCTAGAAACATAAGTGCCCACCCTGGTGCCCCCCTAAAATTGATGGATCCGTTCTGGACTTGGCTATAAAAGTTTTGATGAGTGGTTGTATGGTATTTTGAAGAGAACGATGACCTTTTTTTTTTTTTTTGTTTTTTTTAGAAGTCACTTTTATTTTGGGTAGTGCCCACTCAAAAATCACCGAGCCCATTTGTGCCCTCCCATCCCAAAAATCCTGGCGCCGCCACTGCAATGAATATATTCTTTATTCTACATTGATTATTGTAAAGTTTCGAAGTCACTATTTTATATCTTCCTAAAAATAAAACAAACATATTCTTGACTATTAACATTAAACACTTTTACAAAAACTGTAGTTCTTGCGAGTAATTTCTATTTCCATTATTTGTGTTAAATTCGACATTATTATTAGGTCCCCAAATTCCCAATAATCGGAATAAATATCTTTTTTGAACTCAGATATCTTTCAAACCCATATTCTTTCGAACTCGTCTTTTTTAAATACATATCATGTCGAACTTGTTAGTGTTTGGACTTCGTTGTATTAAGCCATGGTTATATTAGATCTAAAAGCCGATGTGACTTTTAAGCTTTCCAGGCTAGCTCATCAGGGAAGTAGGTAAACTGACTTTCTAACCTTGGTACGACCAATCTTATGACGCTTCTCTGTTGACTACTTACAGGAAGGCAGTACTTTGTAGGCGCCAGGTAATTTTGCAAAGGAAGAAAATTACCAAAAGAATGGTGATGGTGGTGATAAAACTAAGTTTTAAAAAAACACAAGTTTAGGTAAAAAAAGCGGTCGGGTGTAACCTATATTTGTTAAATTTTTCATTATTGGGTAAAGCACTAGTATTTAACTGAATGAAAAAGCAAACTTCTTGTCCTTCAACTTCTTTAATATAATATAAAACATTTACTATCTATGCGTTTCAGTTAAAAACCATCCACCAATCAAGACACAACATTTTTGTCTAGTGACCTGCTAGCCCTGATGATGGTTTTTAACCGAAACGCCTAGGTAGTAATTATTTTATATTATATTAAAAAAGGTAAGGGCCAAGTTTGCTTTCTCATTCTCTCTCATAATGATTTTATTATGCACTAGTATTTGTTACAAAACATTTTAAATTGCAATAACTCTGTTTTTACAAATGAAAAAAAAAAACTTATACAGGGTGATTCCTAAGTTGATACGTCTTTTTTAGCTGTGTTTAGAAGGCATTAAAATAAACAACTTTTAACGATTTACCTTTTTTCAAAAAACTTAAAAGTAGCCTAGTTCCATAGGTAAAAAATTTAAGTGCGGGCCTGGTAATCAAAACATAGCCCTTTACTTGATATTGTTTTTCTCCGTTTTTTGTGTTGTTTAGTCATGCATTTTACAGATCGGTCGTCAGTTATTTATTTTGGCAATTCGCTGGGCGGTGTGGTTTTCTGCAGCAAATTAATTTTAATAAAGAAGAAGAATTTCTCTTTATTTCGTCAGAACCATCCCTAGACGCGTTTCGTCACATCAGTAGAGCTAGGATCCGACGAAACAAAGAGAACTCAAAGCTGCTTATGGCAGCACAGTGGTGGGACACACCAGTAAGATGTGGCACGGAGCGCCATCTGTATCGTTATTAGACACTCTCACCCAATTTTAATAAATTGGTGGAAATGGTAAAATTTGAAAACAATGAACTAATTATGGTGCTAATTTATTGTGAGTGTCGTAAAAGTGCGAATGTCTCTACACCCAGAAGTTTTCTTAATGTTATTCAACGGGCAAGTTAGGCAGAACCGTATTTGATTTTTAGTGTAATAAATGAATGTAAGTACTTTGTTTTTGGGTTTTTTGAAAAAAGGTATTTGAAAATGTTGTTTATTTTAATGCCTTCTATACGCAGCTAAAAAATAAGTATCAACTTAGGAATCACCCTGTATTTATTAGGCTCGTCTGATATTTTAGGTATCTTTTATTATTGTTGAGTCAAACCTATACTTAAATTTACTTGTTTTGCCATTATTTCGCTATTTATTTACATTTTTATGAAAAACGGTTGTTACCGTAAACCCCTTGTAAGTTCGAATGGGTTAGAGATAGGTATAGGAACATGTTATACTTATTGATAGAAAATATAAACTAGATTTTGTTAAAAAAATAAAATACAGGGTGTTCCATTTAAAAAAGTTGAGAATTTTGCATTTATTTATATTACGAAGATTACGTTTTTTTGTGACGCCCTGTGTAAAAATATTTTTATATATCATGAAAATTCCTAGATAGCCATGCTATAAGAACCGTCTGTAAAAATTTTAACTTTCTAGGTGCCCTAATCACAAAAATATTTGATTTTCTGGTTAGCATGTTTTGGCCCCAAAAAATGACTAATTAATTAATATCTCAAAAACTATAAGAGATAGGCATAGAATAATATATAAAAAAAATGTTAATGTTATTAAACAGAAACAAAAAATAAAATAATATACAGGGTGTCTCATTTAAAATTCCAAAGTTTCTAGGAGTTTCAAGATGATCTGGCAACACCGCCCCTTTCAAAATATTTTTAAACGCTAGAACACTAGCTCTTATGAACACACTCAAATTTTCATAAGAATATCTTTTGTCGTTTTCTAAATATTTCTAATAGGCCACTGAGTTTGGCGCACCCTGTATATATTTTTTTATACCGTACAACTTTTATAAAAAAAATTTTTGGTACCTTTAATAGTAGAAACGATCGATATATTACTTTTTCACACAAATGAGCCACCCTGTACAACCGAAATGACACTATGATGCATTAAATTAATTAAATTTCAAGCAGCGTCGATATTAATTACTGGAAACCCATAATTAGCTCAAAAGTTGCTATTTCTAATTAAAAGTTCCTTATAATTAAATTAGAAAATTAGATGGTGCATTTGATAATTCAATTTTATTTCAATAAAATAATATAGTTGATGCGTATTTCTTTCTATTTAATCCCCCTATTGTCTTTTATAATAGGCTTATAAATCATGACATGATATAGCATTGTCAACTATTTTAGTTTAAGAATATACAGGGTGAGTCAACGATAAGTTAAAATTCATTTTCTCCTTTATCTTAAGAATTAGACAAAAATTTATAGTGCTAAAGTTGTAGACATCATTGAGGTGCACATTTTAAAGTTATATTGGAGTATAAGGGGTGGCCCAAAAATACGTGGCGAATATAATTTAGATTTTTTAAATGGAACAACATATTATTTCCTAATTCCCCGCAAAATTCTACGTTTAATTTGTAAATGTCATATGTCTGCATTCAATAGTTTTTGAGATATTGACGTTTACAATATCGCATTTGCAGAATTTGACCGGCTGTAACATTGGAACGGTTCATCTTAGAGAAAAATGGTTTTTACCTTCCTATCTTAGTTTTTTATTCTCTATTAAAAAAGAAACCAACTTTCGATTTACAATATTAAACCAAAAAACCTGTTTTAACGTTTTAACATGTTACCGGACGTTGTAACTATTAGATAGAGAATAAAAACTAAGATAGGGAGGTGAAAACCATTTTTCTCTAAGATGAACCGTTCCAATGTTACAGCCTGTCAAAGTCAAAAAATGCCATTTTTTAAACGTTAATATCTCAAAAACTATTGAATTTAGACACATGACATAAGCGTGGAATTTTGTGGGGAATCAGAAAATAATACAATATATAGGGTGTTCGTTTACAAAAATTGTCAAAGACGTGACGACAGTTCTATGAGACACCCTGTATATTATTTTTTTTATGTCAAAAAATGCACTATAAAATATAAAAATTTACGGGTCCGAGCGTTTTTCCTAGATCTTTTTCCTTTAATTGATATTAATTTTCTGAGGGACTTTTGGGAGACCCAGTATATACTTTGCAAGAAATGTAAGAGAATTATTAAATATTACATTTCCAAATACATGGATAGGACATCGAGAATTTATAGATTGGCCGCCCAGATCCCCCATATTACACCCTTAGATTTTTATTTATGAGACGATTTAAAAAGTAAGGTATTTATGTCACCGGATCTAGAAATCCGGAAGAGTTTTGGGAAATCAGGCAGAAATAAGTTTAATCACTCCAGAAGTTTTGAAAAAAGTAATGGAAGAGTTCTACCATCGGTTTGGTCTGTGCTAGCAGATTCATAAGGCACATTTTCCACAACTGCTATGCTAAAAAGTGACATTGCAGTTTTAAAGTTATTCTTCATGTAATTGTTCTTTGAATTAACTTTTATTAAGGGGGATTTCTACTGTGATGGTTTTCAAACGACGTTTTTCGACTCTCTATAGCCTCTAGAATAACCGTGTGTAAACGTTTTTACCAAATCTACTCCAAAAAAAAGTTACATCCAATTTTATGATTGTCGGTCAGTTCTTACCACTAGCCGCTTTTGAGTTAAGCCGCATTCTCAGAGCTACGTTCTGTCGCCAGCGACATCATCTCGACCAATCAGGATCGTCAGGCCAGGCTCGCAAAGAGGCAGGAAGAATCAGCTCATTTATCGTTTTTCGAGGAAGAGGAGGGTGTAATCTACGGGCCAGGCATCGCAGACTAAGTGACAGTTATTTTGTTGTGAGCCACCGTTGAAACTTTAAAGTTTTTTTTTCTCGAAAACCTGTTTTCCGTGCTGGCGGAAAGTACTTCGGTATGTTCAAATTATCAGAATTTAATGATTTTGGTCTTAAAATGCTCAGAATACAAGTGGTTATAACCCCCTTTAGAATCAAGTATTTTGCGATATTACAGAAAATGTTACGGCCCGTAAAATTAAAAAAAAATGGTATATTTTCAAAAAAAAATTTAAATCTCGCGCCATTTTAACAGTTACTCGAGTTTTGACTTGATTCTAGTGGGGGCTATAACTATATGCTTACAATTAACGAATTTGGGTCAATTTTATTCTTGTCATGAATAGAAAAATTTATTTAAATTCCGCCAGCAAGTTACGTTTTTTTTGAGGGGGTAACTTCAGCACCCTGTAGCACCCTCAAGTTTTTCATTTTTTGGGGGGTTTAAAAATGTTTTTTGGTACATCTTATCTTTAATAAAAAGAATTGGAAACTTGTTTTTCTGCATTTGTCTTATTATCCCCAGAAAAAAATCGTAAAGAAACGATGAAAATAGGACCATGACAGTAGAAATCCCCCTTAAATTTTTGACGCATAGTTTGACACAAGTAAAAAAAATATATGGTCAAATTCCTTTATCTAAAAACTTTCTAACAAAGTGCTACAAGTAGTATACTCTAATTAGAAAAAAAAGTTGTTTGGGGCTGCGCCCCCTCCTTGGGGTCCCAATTTTTTTTTAACATGACATAAGCGGGGCCTATAAAAAATCTTTTAGGACGTATTTTTGGATTTTAGAGAAATCTTATTCCCAGAGTCACTATGAGCAGCGTTTCATTTAAAATCCCCTTCCTGTATAATAGACATTATTTCTAAAACCTATCGTTAAACCCGTTTTCAGAGTTAATTTTAAAATAATCTAATTTCAGGAGATGCAGTTTTCCTATCCGAGATTTATGCTTGTTTTGCTGTTGTTATGAATATTTTAAGGTTAATAATAGTATTGACAATTTGAAAAATTTAACGAAGAAGCCGGAAAGAGAAAAAGTTATTACAGTTTTCTTCAAAATTAAAAAATGTTTGAATTTAATTTTACAAAATAGCAATCTTTTACAATTTTGTTTCTATATAAATGTTAAGTTACCTATATATTTTTGTAATATTTTCCACAATTTTTATAAAAATGCAATGGCAACAACAATTATTTATTTTCTGCTTCGTCACTAAATTTTCCTAATAATTTTTTGTAGTAAAAGTCCTAATATTCTTTACTATCAAAAACCAGAATATCCTTATAGAAAAAGCTTTTAGAAATTTTAACTTATAATAAAATATAATATACTTATACATATATATCCCATTCACGTTTTTCAGCCAATTGGACGGACTACCGATAGCCTTATCTCTCTCACCAAGAATCGCCAACATTTATATTGAATAGTTTGAATCTGAAGCAATAAACAAGCAAAGAAGAAACCAAAAAACAAGATATTATGTAGACAACACCTTCATTATTTGGAATGGAAATGATGACGTACTTAGGGAATTCCTATATTACATTAACAGTCTGACATCGACAATCGGAATCATTATGGAGCGAGAAGAAAACAATCAATTAACTTTCCTAGATGTCAACGTAAAGAAAAATAGCAACACCATCCAAACTTCAGTTTGCACGAAACCTACGCATACAGGTCAATATATCAATTACACTTCAAATCGCTCAAGCAACACCAAAATATGGCATTAAAAGAACGCTCGTAGATAGAGCCATCTTCAAATGAAGTCCTCAAAGAAGAAAATAGCTACATCAAGACCGACCTCAACATAAATGGGTACCCCATGCATTTAGTTGATAAAGTATTGGAAAATTCTTAAGAATCGGCCAAATACACAAAAGAAGCAAATAGAGTTACAATCATAACTCAACATTCCGTATGTTAAAGGAATATTAAAGAGAATTAAAGGACTAGGACAACGATACAACATCAATACGATATTCAGCTCAAGAGACACTCTAAAAGGCCACCTAACGAAGACGAAATCAACAAGTCAAAAAGACAGGTAAGACGATATCTGCCAGATCCCCTGTGAATGTGGTCGGATCTTACATTGGTGAGACATGAAAGCTACTCGAAACAAGGCTCAAGGAGTACAAAAACAACACGCTAAAAGGAGAGACCGAAAAATCAGGTGCAGCTCACCTTGCCTGAACACACGGTCATCATGACAAGTAGACAAATGCTCTAATCCTGCATAAAGAATCACACTGGAGGAAATTTGAAGGAAGTTGATAGATATAAGAAATATCTGGAAACCCTTGTAAAGTAGATGTAAACTTAAACTACGGCGCACGAACTGAACGCATGACTGCACCCAACTCAGTTATGATCCAGTGAATCTAGCTAGTATAAATCGAGCAGTAGTTACTGCACTTATCTAGTATTCACCTAAAGACGACTGGATATACTTATCAGTTTAGAAACGTTGTGATGTAAAACAAATAATGACGACGCACAAAACTCTTCTATCATTTAAGAAAACATTACGTAATGAGTGTTGTAAATAGCATATTATGTAGGAATGGAAAGATACGCACTGAGCCGCATAGCAACGAGTGCCTGATTGCTTTACAACTGGAATTATGTATGTACCGTACTTTACCTACCGTCATATTTATTAAAATCTAAAAGTAAATATACTCTTACTTTGTGAACAGATAAAATGTTAGTGCATTTGTTTCTTTTCCCCCAGCGTTTGTGATAGTAGCCACCTATGACTCTATTCTTATTCTTTAATAAACTCAAGTGCTCATTTTGAAAGGAAAGCGTTGCCACGCAATGTGTCCTCCTGTCCTTTTGTTGAAAATAAACAATGTGGTTTTGTTTACTGCGCAATTTACCTGAGAGTACCTGTTTTGCTAATTACGGTAGTGATCGTGTAGGTAAAAATATTTATAATAAGAACACAAATAAGGCATGCATTTCATACATGCTAAAATGTAGCTGACGCTTTTTAGAATAATCGTAAAAGAGTTATAAAGTTCTACATATATTTTCAGATTCATCTTCGTGCTTTGTTCCTAAGTTCGACAACAGCTTGTTAGCACATTATATCCTCCAGCGTGTTAGTTGTTCTCTTTAACAACGTACACTTTACGAGGATATCCCTTGTTCTGAAAGTGTCTTAAAGTAATAAAATATTAAAAGAAGTCATAAAGAAAAACTGCAAGGAACAAGAAAGTTTTATGTTCCTGTTTTACTTTGTTTAATTATTGAGTAATAAAAATTGTTAAGAGCCTTCCATACCAGCGTGAAATGCGGCAGCGTTTCCTGCCTTGTCTAATTGAAAACTTAATATAAAAATTTGACTAAAGGGTTCACAAGAACTTCTAGTTTGGTGAATAATCTTTTTTTTTTTCAAAAAAGAAAATTGAAAATGTTTTTTAAAGTTTCAATTAAATAGGTTCAACTTATATCATCCGCCATGCAGAACATAAAAATAGAAATATTGAGGCTCTTCATGTTAATTTCTTACTCTCCATTAAAATTACAAACAATGCCCGATATTATCTTAAAAATCTCTATTGACGCAGTGCCACTTAATTCTCATGAAATTCGTTTTTATAATATTTGGTATATAAAAAAAGACAATTTATTGCCATCGCCAGACAGAGGTACAATATGCGGAATGTGGTAGAAATGAACTATTTGTTCGTTGCCAATATTTTTAAGATACCAATTTTTAAAAAATACATCAGCTTCGTAATATTGATAAAAGATGTTTTGCTGGAACAATGTTTGGTGCATTTGCAAAGCTTTTAATTGCGTTAATCACAAAATGTTAAAAAACATTAAATGCATGGCTCTAAAAGATCTTAAATAGTGCTGTTAAATAGTAAATACAAAAAATACTAACATTATTTGTGGAGTATCTCGAGGTTGATAAAACAACATTACTATGGCACAGTAAATATTGTATTTTATTAACTAAAAACTAAAATAGCAAATTTAAATCATTGTATAATAATAAGCTCTGTACGATAATGACATTCGCTCCCCTAGTTTTTTATTATGTAATTTGTAATATTCAATTATTTCTTCTCGTAACTGAATTTACTTCGACAACACCTTTGATATTTAGTATTGCCTATTTTGTTTATTTTATTATGAACAAATATATTGCTCTGCTTTGTCACACCCTTGTTTGATGTTGTATACAGGGTGATTCCTAAGTTGATACTTCTTTTCAGTTCTGTATAGAAGGCATTAAAATAAACAACATTTTCAAATACTTTTTTAAAAAAACCTTAAAATACGGGAGATACAGATGTAAAAATAGTGCGGGCCTGGTCTTATTAGTCATGCAATTTCAGTTATTTATTTAGCACTCTGCTGTAGTGTATTTTTCTGAAGCAAGTTAATTGTTAATTGTTAAATTGGTGACACGTGAAAATGGTAAAATTTGAAAACAATGAACTAGTAAATATGATGCTAATTTACGGTGAGTGTCGTCAAAGTGCGGCTGCTGCTTTGAGATTATATGCAGAACGCTTTCCCTTGCGGGCTCATCCTACACACAGATATTTTCTTAATGTTATTCAACGGGCAAGTTAGGCAGGACCGTATTTGATCCCTAATGTAATAAATGAATGTAAGTACCTTATTTTTGAGTTTTTTTAAAAAGGCATTTGAAAATGTTGTTTATTTGTGCTAAACAGAAGTATCAGCTTAGGAATCACCGAGCGAGACTGAAGATGCAGGGTGGTCCGCAAAGCACTTTTGCCATTGCGATTTAAGACAAATCAAGCTATACTTGGAAATAAACCGAGTTTAAACTCGTCAAAATTCGAAGGAAATATCGAATATCTAAAATTCTAAAAACACTTTATAACAGTGTCAAACTTCATGCTGGTTTTTTAAAACGTTTTTCCAGCAAACACTAAGTTCTAAAAAATTTAGTAAAATAGCAGTCGTATACAGACAAATTATATAAGCGATTGCAAGAAAAATAATTTCATGGCAGTGTTACTGATACTGGCCTTATGTTATGTAATAATTAAAAGTTTATTTAACCCTCTTACCCTCTTTGGGCCAACAAGAGCCCCACCTGGGCGTATGCACTGGTGCATGTCCCAGTCGGTAGTTGGCTATATTTATGTAACAATAAATAATCTTAAGTAGGTTAATGACACGTAAACAAAAATAGTAACTGCAGCAATAGTTACCCAAGAAACCATCCTCAAATTCAATATGTCACAATACACCACTACCTTCACAGCTGACCTTTACGCCATCCTTCAAGCCCTCAAGTTTACTTTGGACAACAAAATTAAGCGCTCTGCTATTATATCCGACTGCCTCAGTGCAATAACTTCTATTACCCACACTTATCCTACCCACCCAATAGTAACTTCTATCAGAGACATACTTCACCTACTACAAAACGCCTCCCAAGAATTAGTCCTACTTTGGGTGCCTTCTCACATGCATCGGCATCTCAGGGAACGAGAAGGCCGACAACGCTGCAAGAAGTGCAATCACGGACAACAACTCAACCATCGTAACAGAAAGCATCGATAACGACCTCAAAGTATACATAAAATCAAAAACCCCAAACGCATGGCAAACAGAATGGAACCGATCACAATCAAAACTAGTCAATATAAAACCCACAATAAACCCATGGCGACCCGTAGACATCAATCGAAGCTCCCAAGTCTGCCTTTCCAGACTAAGAATAGGCCACACAAGACTAACCCACGGGTACCTAATCTCAAGAACCGAACCGCCAAACTATGACGAATGCCAAGAACAACTATACATGCAGCATATCCTAATAGACTGCCCAAAGTTCGCCCAACAACGACAAACACACACACACACTTCCAAACAGCTTACAAGAGGCTCTGGCGAAAAATTCAAACAGTGCGAAAAACTTAATAAACTTTTTAAAGGACTGTAACTTACTAAAAGACATTTAACACATCAGGCACAAACAATTAATTATCAAATCAAATAAATATTTATGTAAATACAAATGTACCTGCGCTAATGACCCACCGCGGTCGATGCGCTCCTTCACCAAATAAAAAAAAATAGTAATGAATAAAGATGTTTTAAAATGAAAAATTAACAGTGTCAAATCTGTCGCAACGCTTATAGGCTTCCGCAATTATTTAAGTCCTTCGGACATACCTTGTAGGTATAGACATTTAAAATATCTTCGATTTATCTCATAATTCGTTTTAAAAAATTAAAATTAAAAAAAAAATGTAATAAAAAGCTTTTATTTGAATGTGCTAAAAAGAAGAAAATAAAATTTGTAATAAATCAAATCCACCTTTTTGTTATATTATAGCATTTTATATGATATAAAAGCTTGACGCGAAACTAAATTCATATATTTTTTATAAATTAAAATTACCTGTATCAAGATTTATTCTCGCGACAAGCTTTATGTCATATAAAATATTATAATGTAACAAAAAGATGGGTTTGATTTACTTACAATTTTATTTTCTTCTTTTCAGCGCATTCAAATAAAAGTTTTTTATTAAAAAAATAATTTTATTTAAATTTATTTATTTCTTTTTTAGTTTTCGTTGGATATGTTTCTTCGTATGTTCATTTTAATTAATACGTCTTTTTTGCATGGTCGCTTGCATTATCATCGAAACTGAGCCAACATGTAAAACTTCAACTCCGTAGGATAAGATGAAGTGGTTCTAAATGCCATTTAACTTGAAGTCATTCTAAGTGCATCTGAAATGGTTATCAGACATGCCATAACTTTTGGCAGTATCTAAACACTAGTGTACCATATAAATTGTATTTTTAATTGGCCGTGAACTTGTGAGAAAGATAATAAAAAAACTCAAAATTTATTTCATTGGCAAATCCATGGACCAAATTGTAACATATTTGTCGATTTGGGTCATAACTTATTTACACAAAATCACTTTGAATATATCTATCTTTCATACATTCGGTCATTTGCAGAGTAATAGACAAAGATATATATTTATTAATAAAAAGAACCAATTACTTTTTCTAACTAAAAACATACCTAACCTCAAAGCCATTAGTTGGCTTTAATTTTTTTCTGGAAATGTTATAATTTCGTCTGTTTTTTTCTGGTTTTATGTACTTAACTTTATATTCCACTATTTAAGGAAGATTTACCTGTTATTATTATAAAAATTTTAAGGTCGAAGAATATATCAGCTAATATCAAAGAGGAGAAATATTTGCATGCCAAAAAATCAACCAGAGTTAGTAAAACCCGTTCATGTGGTAGGTATTTAGTACATTTTATGCATTAAATCATTTAGTAAATGTTTAGAAATAAGTGGAAAACTGGAGATTATTGAAATAAGAAAGTGCATCTGTGCACAAATCTCTTTAAATAACAACTAAATAACAATATTTCGGTAGAATTATATTTTGGTATTATACCTTCACTTTTCACACCATTTTTTCTGTTAAGTGTCAGAAAAGGACTCGTAAAATTTACAACATGGAAATTTGGTTTTTATGTAATTGACAACTGTGATTGGTCAGTTTCATACCCTAACAAGGATGAATATGAAATCATATCCGTTCAATTCACCGGAATAGCTCACTTTTCCAATCACTTTAGTGTAAAGAAAACAGCAAATTTCCATGATTTCAATTCCGTAGGATAAGAGGAAGTGATTCTAATTTTTTTCATATACACACCCACCTATATTGCAAATAAAATAAAAGCTTTTAAAATAGGTGTCATCATCAAAAACAGTAAATCTCTATTGCAGTAAAAAGTTTTATTTTCTTTAACTTGAAAACAGGTTCTTCGATAACTCGAAACTTTAATCCATTCGCATTACTTCAGAGAAATAAAGTTTTCCAGTAAGAGAACTTCAAAAAGGACTTTCTCATTTTTCACACTTGACTATTTACTTACGTTTGTACAGGATTCACAAAGCTTTAAATGTTTTTGTCATCTCTAAGAATAAAAAATATCAACTTTTTGTCTGATGTCATTTTACATTGGGCATTAAATGAAATTTATTTAAACGGTTAAGCAACACTATCAGAAAATGTTATCCATTTTGTAAGCAAAGCAGAAACAGCGGCGGTGTCAGAGGGGGCTAGGGTGGGCACCGGCCCACCCTAGAAACATGGGTGCCCACCCTAGTGTCCACCCAAAATTGAGGGATTCGGTTTTGTAATGGAATTTCCGTGGGGAAAGTGAGATTTAACTATGCAATTTTTGATGAGAAAGGAGTAGTATTATAGAAGGATGTAATAATGTAATAGGAGATAAAGAGAACGATGATGGCCGTTTTTATTTTTAGACGTCAGTTTGGACAAGAGGGGAGCCTTATTTATCCCGCCCATAGCGTTATAGAGCGTGGGGAGCGGCGACCTTATGTTTTTAGAAGTCATGGTAGTGCCCACCCTAAAATGATAGGGCTTACTTGTGCTCACCCATTATCCCAAAAATCCTGGCGCCGCCACTGAGCAGAAATAAAGCGAATAGAAGCAGGAATAATTCTTAAATGTATAAAAAGCTTGTTGTATAAAGTGTTTAAGAAAGTATTCATTACGGTCGATATCGGTAGTGCATTTTTTTTCGTGCGATAAGCGAATTCCTAAGTGATAAATAAAGATTATAATCGGTTTAAATTTGCGGGAACCAAAATTTAGGAAATTTAAATAAAATGGACGTGTTTAACGGGGGGAAACCCCCAGATGATAATATGCGCCCTACTGGGGCTATTTCTGGATTAAAAAGTGACCACATGATTAACGTGGATTATAAGGAAAATAGTCAAACGGTGGTAAAACCAATCGAAAAGGCAAAAAATAACGAATCTAGCGAACAGGTAACCAAAATACAATTTCTTTATGAAACCACAGATCTTGCTCCATACTATGTACTGATAGAAAATAAAGACCCAGACTTTAAAGGTAAGCTTAATCCAATAAAAATAAATGATGTCATATATGCCTGTCACCCCGAATTAGACAATAAAATTAGAGAGATCGAATCTACAGGGCGTAATAGAATACGGGTTCAATGCAAAGACAGTAAAACGGCCAATAACTTAATTTCATCAAAAAATTTAAAAGAAAAAAATTTAGATGTGTATATACCAAAATCGTCAGTAATGAAACAGGGGGTAATAAAAGATATTGATACAGATATAAGCATAGAAACTCTTAAGAACAAAATTAAAAAATTTGATGAACACTCTATTTTTTCAGTGATTAATGCTAGAAGAATCACAAAAGCTATAATTGATAAAAGAGATAATCAAAAAAAAATTATTGAAACTAAATCAGTTATTATTACGTTTAAAACCCAAAGTTTGCCAAAATATGTCGCGTTAGGGCATGTTCGATTAGTAGTAACCCCCTACGTCCAAAGAGTAATGTTATGTTATAATTGCTTTCGATACGGACATACTAGTAAACAGTGTAGAAGTAAAAAACGATGTTTAAAATGCGAGGGCGATCACAAACTGGAAGAGTGTAAAGAAGAAAAAGATATAGAATGTTTTCACTGTAAAGGCACTCATGCCACAAATGAAATTAAAAAATGTACAGAATTCGCTAGGCAAAAAAATATTAAATCAGCTATGGCACATCAAAATCTTTCGTACAAAGAAGCAGAAAAATGCTTTCCTCAGACCTCATACTCTTCAGCAGTAGCAAAAAAATCAGAACATGAAGTAGACCTTAGAGATCTAGACAACATCTTACCCAGTAATACTTCATCCACAAAAAATCCAAAAAATGTAGCTACTTCTTCATACTTTACACAATTTAAAACTACTACAAAAAGAGCTAGACCAGCATCACCTAACACAGTTTTAGAACAACATAAACAAATTCTATCTCAGAGCCGATTTTCTCAGCCTAAAAACAATATTCTTAATGACAACTTATACCAATCAAATTTAAATAACACAATAAATCAACAAAATACTTCATCTTATGATACAAACACACAAGATTCTGGTTTTAATAAAATTGTGGACGTAATCCTAACAGTCTTAAATATTTTAAGACAAAAAAATACTTTTGACATTAACGAACAAGAACTTGCACAACTAATAAAATCTAAACTTTCTAGTCAATTTTAACTTTAAAAATGGACAGCTTAAATATTGCTCAATGGAACTGCCGCTCAGCGATATCCAATAAAGTAAACTTAGAAAATCTTTTAGAAAAAACTAAAGTTGACATAGCCTTGCTATCAGAAACGTGGTTTAAGCCTGGCCGGTATATCTCCTTTGCGGGATATAACGTTGTTAGGAGGGACCGGGATGATGGTAAAGGTGGTGTAGCTGTATTAATAAAAAATAATATCCAATTTTCCGAAATTACCGGCAAAGATTTCCCTAATATTATGTATGTAGCTGTTAAGGTTTCTATAAGTAATGGCTCATTTCTATCTCTCGTTTCGCTATACATTAAGCCTCAAGCTAAAATATCTACAGTTATTTGCAATTCCTTTTTTAACCTATTTCATAAACCCTTATTGATATGCGGAGATTTTAATGCACACCATACTGCATGGGGATGTTTTGACAGTAATACTGCAGGAAATAGATTACTAGATGCAATTAATGACAGTAACTTAGTTTTTCTGAACGACGGATCATTCACACGGTTACACTCTTCAGGTGGGAGTAATTCTGCAATCGATCTTTCATTAACATCCCCATGTATGCAGGATAAATTAGTTTGGAGTACTTTAAATGATCCTTATGGATCTGATCACATACCAATTTTAATAACATGTCAAATAGCACCCAGACTTATTTCCAAGACTAGTCACAAAAAGTGGAATATTCATAAAGCCGATTGGGACACATTTGCTGTCGAATCTACTCTAAACTTTTCAGAACATGATAATATAAATTATGATCAATTTATTAAAATTTTAAACGCTGTAATAGAAAAATCTATCCCAATTATATCAGAAAATAATGGGAAAAATCATGGAGGTAAGTCTTGGTGGAATGAAAAATGTAACAATGTAGTTCAAAAAAGAAAGGAATGTTATAGTTTATACAAATTAAATCCCAATATGACAAATTTAATAAATTATAAACAAGCTGATGCTCAAGCTAAAAAAACCATCAAAGAGGTTAAAAGAGAAAACTGGAGGTCATTTTGCCTCTCAATAAACCAAAATACACCAATAAAAACAGTCTGGAAAAAGGTTAATGGTTTTAGGAATAGGAAACAGGAAAATAGAATTCCAACTACTTTGAAAGATCCCTGGATAGGGGAATTCCACAATAAACTAGCCCCCCCCCCTTATGCATACCGCCCAATAACACAGGAAGTGGACGAAAATATCCACGGTGAAGACTTTTTACTTAAACCCTTTAACATAGAAGAACTAAATCGAACATTAAAACAAAATAATAACTCTGCTCCAGGCAAGGATAACCTGCATTATTCAATGTTATTTAATCTGCCCGTCAATGTTAAAAAGTTACTACTAAAAATATTTAACAACATATTTTTAGGAAAGCACCCAGTACCTGAAGATTGGAAACAATATATTATTGTCCCTATTAATAAACCAGGCAAACCAACAAATCTCTCCACATCCTATAGACCAATAGCGCTGGCATCATGTGTACTTAAAACATACGAAAGAATAATAAAAAATAGATTGGAGTTCTGGTTAACCAAAAACCAATTATTCCCAAAAACTCAATTTGGATTTAGAAAAGGAACATCTACACAGGATGTTATAGCGAACTTAGTGACAGATATCCAGCTAGGATTCACCAAAAATCAGTGCACATCGGCATTGTTCTTGGATATACAAGGAGCATATGATAATGTCGTGTATAATATCCTTGCAAAAAAAATGATGAAAATTGGAATACCGTTCAAAATGGTGAAGAATTTGTACGATATTTATAATACTCGCCAAATATATATCCGCACCAACGAAGGAATAACAGAGGCAAAAGAAGCAAAAATCGGGCTCCCCCAAGGTAGCATTCTAAGCCCGATTTTATACATTATTTATACTTATGATCTAGAAAAACTATTTCAAAACGACGTCAAACTTTTAAAATTTGCCGATGACATCTGTTTATATACATCTGACAAGGATCCCGAGAGAGCAAAAGAAAAATTACACGAAAACTTTACTAATACCTTAAAGTGGCTTCATAACAATGGATTTAACCTATCAACCGAGAAAACAGTATTTTGTAACTTCTCAAGAAGTCGAAGACAAGACCCCAATGAGGTTCAACTTGGAGGATTAACAATCCAACAACAATCAACGGTTAAATATTTGGGTCTTTATTTGGACCGAAAATTAAATTGGAAAGAACACATTCAATATCTTGTCAAGCGTACAGAAAATGGCTTAAATATCATTAGAGCATTTAGCCACAAAAACTGGGGAGCAGATCCAAATATCTCGTTGCTATTCTATAAAGCCTATGTTCGATCAATCTTGGACTATTCCAGTATTTTTTACGGTTCTGCAGCACAAACTCATTTAAATAAATTGGAAATTATTAAAAATAAATGCATAAGACAATGCATAGGATTCCTGAAAAGCACCCCAATTTCGGTAATGGAAGCTGAGACAAATGAACCTCCTTTAGAAATAAGAAGAGACTTTATTGCTGACAAATTCCTGTTAAAAATTATTTTAAAAGACAGTATTTTAATAAATAAAATAAACGAACTTACAGTACTATGTTATACACACTCATATTGGGAAGTTAAAAAGTTACCATTGTTAATAAAAAGTTATTCATGGATAACCCAGATCAAAAATAATATATACAGTAATAGCACTTTACCCTTTTATCAATTAAATTATTCAATTTTCAATAACATTCCAAAAGTAATCATTCAGAATAACATGGAAGAAAATGAATTATCTCTCAAAAGTAAGTTTTTAGAAAAACAAGCGACCACCTGGTCAAACTATGAACAAATATTTACTGACGGATCTGTTCTAGATAAAAAAACTGGCTGTGCCTTCTACCACAAAAACATCCAGTTATACAAACAATTTAAATTGCCAGACGGCACATCTATTTTTTCAGCGGAACTCTGGGCTATCCTAGAATCACTTAAATACTGCGTAGATTATGAGGGAAACAACAAGTTTGTTATATTCTCTGACAGTAAAAGTTCATTGATAAAAATTCAGAATTGTTTGAATATTGCACCTACTAATTATCTTGTTAGTGATATAGCCAATTTATACGTATCCTTAAGAAACTTAAATAAAGATATAAATTTTGTCTGGGTCAAAGCACATATAGGCATTACCGAAAATGAATTAGTCGACAAAGCAGCTAAAGAAGCTACGAGCCGTGGTTCAGCTACAGACTTTAAAATACCTTACACAGATATAGTTAGTCAAGCGAAACTAAGAATGACACATAGATGGCAGGTGCAATATTCAAATTCAGAAAAAGGGCTTGCCTATAAAAATAATTTTCCTAATTTAGGTAGGAGAACATGGTTCTATAGGGAATCAAATAAAAAATTTGTTAGGACAATTTCACGCATGAGAAGTTTTCATGCCTTATATCCTAAACACATGAAGCGAATTGGTTTAACCAATGACGACAATTGTGAATGTGGTAAAACGGGAGATCTAGAGCATTATATTTTAGAGTGTACAAGATTTATAAATTATAGAGATAAATTCTTTAGAAATATATTAACTTTAGTAGATCTTCCATTCAATCTGAACTATATACTTTCGCTAAACAATGTAAATGTCTATAGAATGTTATACCAATTTGTAATTGAAACCCAAATAAAATTTTAGGAGAAGCAATATTGTAATAAACTCTTTAGTATTTAAGTATAGGTGATAAAAAAAAAATTTAAAAAAAAAAAAAATTAAATAAAAAAAAAAGGAAAAAAAGAGGGAAACAAAGAAAAGAAAAATAAGAGAAAAAAGAATGAAAAGAGAAAAAAAAAAAAGAAAAAAAAATTAATAAAAGAAATATAAAAAAAAAGTAATAAAATACAAAGTAGGTAAGTTATTTCTTGTAAAATGCCATATTTCGAAAAATTGGAAAATAAAGAGAGAAGCTGGCCATTTGGTTTCAACCAGAGCCATAAAACAAACACACACACACACAAAGTATTCATTAGTGCCTTATACTGCAGTAAATAGAGAAAAAGTTGTTCACTTTCCAATAAACATTTTTAACAACTTATGGTAACATTAACTTATATAATGGTTATATAAAGGTAAAAAAAAGTATATAAGAAGATCATAAGGGGTTTATAAGAATAAAATAAGTTACAAGTCAATAATAAGGTAATATAACTGTTTCCATCACCATTTTATAAAACTTGTGGTAAAGAGTACCAATCTGTTTATAATGAATTATTGATATAAGGTTTGCATCGGGAACGGTCTTTGCAAAAATACTAAACTTAACAATTAGTAATGCAAAATACGTGCTTATACTTGTCAAATACACACATATAGATTCATGAGAGATGCAGTATATATAAGTAACTGTATATTTACATGTACACGACAAAGATACACACTGAATACTCCAATATGTTGCCCTTCAATCAGCTAAACCCCGTCAAGCGACTATTGTTACAGAACCTGACCTCGATGACTTTAGTATGTGTATCTTTTTCTTACGATTATGCCCTCGCATACCTCTTTCTCTACATTATCAACCCGCGTATCTTCTCTGCGTTCTTTAAATAACACAGAGCTACACTGCGCGCTCGGCACCGCATTCCTTATCGTTAACGTGTTGAATAATAAGTGCAGTATTGTTGTTGTATTTGGTATTTAAAGAGATCACTTTATATGGATCCGTTTAGGATATATACCTATATACACTATGACAGTGAAGCAGCCCTTACGTCGCTAATATGCAACAAGGTAACTTCAAGACTGGTATGGGAATGTTAAGAGGAACTGGAGGCCCTGTCAAAAGTAAACAAAGTAATACTGCAGTGGGTACCAGGGCACGAAGGTATTACAGGAAATAAGAAGCCGATAAATTTGCAAGGAAACGCTCAATACATTCATTGGTCCTGAACCGGCACTCGTAGTACTAAGGTGCATAGTACGAGATGCCATAAAGCGATGAATCAGGAGTGAACACAAAATCCACTGGAGCAACAGACAGGGATTACACCACATCAAAAGCTTCATTGGGGATTCAGACCCAAGACTTACGAAGCAGTTGCTTCAAATAAACAAGAACCAGCTAAGAACCATTACAGGAATTCTGACAGGATACATGGCTGTCAAGAACCATCTGCACAGAATGCAACTGTACAATGGAGACCTTGATTGCAGATTATGCGGACAAGATAGAGAAACTGTACAGCACATAGTTTGTCATTACGAGTCACTAGATCAAAAGAGGCAACAAATACTCAGGCAACCAAAACTAAAACCCGAGGACATCCTTACCCTCTCCCCAGTTAACCTACACAGACTAGTGCAAGGAACTGAGATAATGGATGGGGTGTAAGAACCGAATAGGGTAAGCACAATGGGCCAAACCTGGCCTAAGTGCTTCCGGCGCACTGACGAGCCCTCGGAAAAAAAATCTCCTTCGTACGCTTCTGCCCTCGCATATATCTTTCCGTTGTTCATCAATCCATGTGTCTTAGGCGAGTTCTTTCAATATAACGGAACCGCATCCCGCGCACGACACCGCATCTATTCATTCCATTCTGGTTTTAATTGTTCACGTGTTGAATAAATGAGGTACCATTATTGTTTTTGGTATTTTTAGAGATCATTTTGCTACTATTTTGTGCGTAGACTTTCTGGTTATCTGTTACTGTGTGTATTTGTGTTCTTTTTATGAAAAAGTAGTAGATTTATTGTTTATGCCAAAATTAAAAGATTTTACAGGAATAATATATTTTGCGCCATTTATTATGAATCTAAACTAGTTTTATAAGGCAGGGTTGTTATAATTAATCTTGGTTTGGTTTATTAGCATGCTATATGTTTGAGGTGTATCTATTCTGTAGCAATTCTAGTAAGCAATTATTTTTTATTTATTGTTAATAGAAAACAAGTACCCAATTCAATAACATTACAAAACTTTGTTGTTTTATTATAAACTAACGGAAAATTGGACCTATTGTCAACTTTGAACTCTTTGGAACCTCGTCTAAAGAAAAAAATAATTTACTAGTGAATATAATAATATAAAATTAAACATTACGTTATTACTTATATTATTTTAAAAAATGTCGACACTGCAAGGTCTAAAAACAAATTTAAAATAGTAATTTTATAATAAATGTAACTGTGTTTTCGATTAAACTACTACTACATTTCGAAAATTAAATTATTACTTCTCCCCCTCTGGTTGGAATAAATTTGTTTTTGTAAATATTTTTTTTTCCTTTTTTTTGATACTCCTAGCTCTATATTTAAAAAAAAACATTTTTTATAGTTGTGAAAAATATAATTATTGGTGTTAATCCAAAATTTTAACGTAAGACGTATGTATGACTCTAACCAGCATTTTCGGGCTCGGTTTTTCATGATTAAAAATAAAGTAAATATCGCTCACCACGCCAAAATTGATGATTTTTTCAGAAATCATTTATTTTAGGAGCGTAGAACTAAGAGCAGTTTTTGGTGCAAATGCTTAGGTTTTGAAATACTTCTTCTTAAGTGCTGTTGTATATTCATAATAAAGCATTTTCGTTTCTTTCCGCACTATTTTTTTTATTATAAATTATCACAATTCTTCCATAAAAATGTTTCGATTAAAATATTTAATTTTAATTTTTTTCTTTAAAAATAAATACCCAATTATTTTTTGTTTTTGTTGTAAAAATATTTTATTGCATTGGGTTATATTTTTGTTAATTTAAAATATCTCTAAAAAGGGAGGAAAATTAGACTTTTAGACCCGAGCTCTGAGGCTCCTCGGGGGGGGGGGGGGGGGGGGGGGGGCTCAACAGTCCGTTAGCCCCCCCCCCCCCCCTAAATACGTGTGTGTCATCGTCGGCCATTAAAAGTTTACGGGAATTCTACTATAACGGTTCTACTTCTTTCCAAAACTTTAAGCTACTAATATTCTTTAGCATAATAAAATACCCTCGACTGCTTTCGTATACATGAAAAGTACAAAAAACTTCGCGCTTAGAATTCAGTCATTATTTTCTCGCTTTACTAAATGACTTTGTTAAAAGTTCTACGCTGTCTGGGCATGCAGCAGTGTATGTACGGCCAGTCGCAAATATTTCAAATAAATAATTAAACCGAACTTTCAACTGGACAGTGATTGTGAACTAAAAGCTACATTGTTCTATTTAATTTGATTAGTGTCAATTAGTTTTGGACAGTGGCGCATCAATGTACGAAAACTTATACCTAATTATATTAACTGCCCATTTAACAGGCGTTCGCAAAACGTAGCTCCAGCCTATTACTTTTTTTTTTAAATAATAGAATAACACAATGATGACCTAGTAGATATTATAAACATTTCATTGAAGGTACTTTTTCATCAAGCTATTATTGTTTACAGAAAAGATTCTATCGTATGATATGTATATGAACACTTGTAAAATGAAAAAAAATCCTGGTCTAAATCAGTCACTTTACAGACCTGGGGTACTGTATTTAGGTGTAATATCGTTTTAATATAATGTTCATATAATAACAATAATAATAACGTTTGAATTTCATATCAAGAACAATAGTCCTTCAGTGAATGTTTTTTTTTATTTAACGTTAATATTTTACAATTGTTATTTTTTTAATAACAGGTCGCAACTGTTATCTTTAAAAATAAATAATTGGTTAGAAACTATAATAAACGTTGTCCCGTTGTTGCAAGGTGATGTAAATGCCACCAGGCGAGACATACATAGACTGCCTGCTTGTTTGGACTTGTACGCTGTCGTCGTCGGCGGCTACCCTATTATTTAAAATTAACTTTTCATTTTGTATTGTGTATTTTTTTCTTTGCAACAATGTATTATTGTATTATTTGTAGCGTAAAAATTTGCTCTCATTACCAACTGGTTTCCTTTATGAACTCGTGAGGAACCTACCCACCAAACATGTTATATTACAACAACAATCGGTGACATTGTTTAAAAGTAACTTTTGTTACATTTTTTAAAAGTATGTAACTGCTATATATGTAACTGAAGATGACATTACTTTTCTTATTTCAAATTGATATTATTAAGTTATATTTCCTCAGCATCACAAGGTGATAGATCATGAATATCAGTGTCCACCAGGGATTACAATCCCAAATCCCCCAACTCAGGATCCCAGGATAGCTACCATTTTTACCATACTTTTCCGATCCCGGGAAATAAAAGTATAATCCTGGGACCACCCTTGTTAAATGTGCTTCATTAAAAGAATGTTTACAATACAAAAAATTAAAAATAATTAAAATAGATGCCATTCTTGAATGGATGCAAAGTTGCACATTTTATTGAGGAATTATTTGATAAAAAAAAATCCGATGGCTTCCGGAGCATCCGAATAAAACACAAGAAAAAATTAATTTGTGTTTTTATTGTCTTTACGACAAAATATTGATTTTTTAGACAAACCAAGAGCACTTACTTAAGGCAATTTTTTATGCTCTTCAAGAAAATAATCTTATTTTTCAGATGGGACGTTCGTTTTTTAGATACCTATATCAACTCAATTTTTTCAAATTCGGACATGAATTTTTTTTTTAAATTTTGAGTGGCTTTTGACCTTTAAAAATTATGATCTTGTAAAATACTTAAGAAAGTGCCCTTAGTTTTAGGATAGCTACGATTTTTACCATACTTTTCCGATCCCGGGAAATAAAAGTATAATCCTGGGACCACCCTTGTTAAATATGCTTCATTAAAAGAATGTTTACAATACAAAAAATTTAAAATAATTTAAATAGATGCCATTCTTGTACTAATTAAAAATATATCTTGTACACAACAAGACCCCTACATTTTTATAATTTTATATAAATAATTTTTAAATAAAACATTTATATTAAATTAGTTACAATTCAAAAGAAGCGACTCAACTTGTCATATTTTGTCTTTGATTAAGTGCAAGTATAATGCATTTCCATCAAAATAAGACCGCTTTAATTATTCAAAACCTAGAATTTAGACAAAAGGAAAGTTCTCAAAACATCAAGACAAGGTCCTTTATTTTCTATACTGTTTTTATAGTCCGGTCAAATTAGACCAAAAAATGATAGTGAAGGTACATAAATTTACAACAAGCTGAAAATCAGTAAAAACGTTCAAAATACAAATATAAATAAAATTTGAAACTTCCCCAACATTCCCGTGTATGGAAAAAATTTGCCTCGAGGTCAAAGGTCAAAAAAATTACTTTTTCGCAATTTTTAGCAAAACGGTAAGTTTTATCATAAAAATACTTTAGACAAAAATTGTAGACCATAAAATTATCTATAAAAAATGTATTTACACTTTTTTTTCTACGAGCCATCGTTTCTGAGATATAACGATTCAAAAAGTTGTAATCGTCGATTCGAAAAAAACTTATTCCTTATAAAAAGTTTTGCTATTAAAATTATTGGCTTAAGAATTATTTTTTGTATATTACAACCCTAGAGATGTATATACGTGGCATACTTATGCATATTATGACGATTACAACTTTTTGAATCGTTACCTATATATCAGAAACGGTGGCTCGTAGGAAAAAAAGTATTTATACATTTTTTATAGATCATTTTATGATCTACAATTTTTGTCTAAAGTATTTTTATAATAAAACTTACCGATTTGCTAAAAATTGCGAAAAACTTATTTTTTTGACCTTTGACCTCGAGTCAAATTTTTTCCATACACTGGAATGTTGGGGAACTTTCAAATTTTATTTATAATTCTATTTTGAACATTTTCACTGATTTTCAGTTTGTTGTAAATTTATGTATCTTCGAATGTGTACATTGACCGGATCATTAGGCAAAACGAATTATTATCAAACCAGTAAGATTTTTTATCATAAATCTACTTTATGGTTATTTTTTTAAAAGCTTATTTACTTATTAAAGCAAAGGCGATATTACACTCTCTTGGAGTACACCGTAATTAACATTAAATTGATAAGAATATGGACTTTAACTGTCATTCGACAATTAGAAAGAAAATAATTTAGCCACGGAGCAATATTACCAAGTATGCCTAAGCAAGGATGTGGCATCAACACAATGAAGGGCTTGAGTTAAATAAAAGAAAAGAGCTAATGTATTATTTAATAAATATTATTGTTATTAAAATAAATGCCTTTATCTACTTTCATTTAGTAATATGAATTTTACAGTTCTGTAAATCGTTTTGTAAGGGTATCTGTTACAGCACTAGTGCTGTAATAGATGCCTTTACAGCACTAGTGCTATAATGAAAAAAAACAGTTTAATTAAAATTTTGCTGTAAAATAAAACCACACTTTTTAGATGAATGATTTATTATTAACAATTATAAAATTACACAACATTGAGTAGTGAGCCCATGGTTTCTGGGAGCATTGCTTTACGGAAAAATAACCCAAAAGGATTTTCTCAGACACCTTATTTATTTTGTTAGCTTTGCACCAATCTTCAAACTTCTGATACTCCAACTCATACCGCGCCTTGGATTTTGTCGGAACTAAACTTGAGATCGCTTCGTTTGCCGCTGCTTCTATATCAGAGGGTAAACTTCCATCAGAATCGCTCATTTTGAAAAACGCTTTTTATATTTTTGAATTTGTTTGACAAAGTTTCGACAGTAACCATGCTAAACAGTAACTATGCGAAAGGTCCCATAAAAAAACTTAATAAGTAAACTAAATAGCAGGTGCATTTTTACAGGTGCATTTTTATTTTAAAAACAAAATTCAAAATGTAAAAAATAATTACAGACTAAAAAGTCTTCTATTATTTTCTCCCTTGCTTAATGAATTTATTAAACGTTCTCCGCTTTATGGATATCATACAACATAGTACAGCGGAGCCGATCGCATATATTACAAATAAATAATCGCAATCTAACTTTCAGTTGGACAAGAGTGTAACCAAATGCTACATTGTTTTAATTAATTGGATTAGTGCTTGTTATAGTGCTGTGGTTTAAGACATTGGCGTAACATCGGATACAATCATTTTGCCAGAATAAATTTATTCTAAAAAATGAGTTCGTCGTTCAAGTAAATTGGTTCTTGCTAGATAGACTCTAGTATATAAGTACTTAACAGTAATCTTTAGTTACTTGACCAATTGTAGCTAGCTATTACTTAGTTAGTTTGAACAAAATTCTTTAGTTTTAAAAACTAAATAATATTCTTAACGGTATTTTAGTATTAGTAACCAAAAGGGGGCTTGTGCTACCAGTAGATATTAGCTTACCCAGGTCACACAGCTAGCTAGTTTCAATATTTTTCGTATTTTTTGGCAAGAAAGCGCCGTATATCACACGCGTATTGAAAAAATAGTAGTTTGTGCAACAAGAGTGGATATGATGTCCATATCACACGAGGAAGTAAATTAAACACGTAGCCGTAGGCGGAGTGCTCAAACTTCCGAGCGCAATATGGACAATCCACTCGAGTTGTACACTATATTTTTTCTACGACTTAACTTCCGAACTTCATGCTTAGAATTTAAAAAATTATTTAAATTAGGCATCATAACTTGTCTTTTAAGTTAGCCATGAACTTGTGAGAACGGTAATAAAAAACAATTGAACAAGAATTCATTTTGATGGCAAACCCATGGACCAAATTACACTGTAACATATTTATCGATTTGGGTAAGTTTTTATATTTATACAGACTCACTTTTGAATATATCTATCTTTTTCACATTAGGCTTTTTGCAGAATAACAGACAAAAAGCGATAATATGTATTAATAAACACGAACCATTTATTTTCTCAAACAAAAATATTTTGATTAACAATTGTTTTACTGGATTGCACAGAAGAAAAAAAGGTTTGCCTCGTTTATTTCTGCTTGCGTAAGAATTATAACTCCGAGAGTACAACAAAATAGCTGTAGAATTCGTTTTAAACAGTTAATAATGGATTTTGTGCATTAATATGAATTTTTAACGTTGGTCAAATTTTTCAAAATAATCGCCAATTTACAAACTAGCAACACTGTTAACGTGGAAAGAGAAGTGGCAATAGTGTTAGTAGAAATAACATAACCTTAAAAATTTTAATAAGAAGTGGATTTTTTTTCTAGAAATCTTATAATTTCGTCTGTTTTATCGGGTTATCTTTATGTTCCACCATTTAAGGAAGAATTGTCGGTTAATTTTCTACGTTTGTTTGTATAACAAAAGTTTTAAGATCAATTGGGGTTGGATCCCCGTTCAAAATATATCGGAAAATATCCCCGTGCACAAATATTTATAATAATATAGGTACCTATAATATTTATATGAAAAAAAATAACCAAGGTTAGTAAGAACGTTCATTTAGTAGGTATATGCAAAGCTTGTAGTAATTGTGAATGATAATGAGTGCAAATAAAGATATTTTTAAATTTTGAAATAAGATGTGTGTCTGTGTGCAAAAGTTCGGTCAAAAAATAACAATAATTTGGTAGACATATATTTTGGTATTAATTTTGTTATTATACCTTCGATTTTTGCACCATTTCGTGTACTCTTTAGGAAAATATTGTGTATACACATTGACTCTGGGATAAACGTTTTGATTTAAATTTAATAAGAACAAATTTCATCTGACCGATTTGCATATTTTTGAAGCATATTGTTAACCTAACTTCTCTCAACTGTCAGAAAACGAATTTACAACATGTAAATTTGGTTTCTCTGTAATTGACTACTGTGATTGGTCAGTTTCATAACCTAACTAGGATGGATATAAAATTTTGCCGCACAGTTAACTGGAATAGCCTACTTTACGCGCCACTTAAGTGTAAAGAAAACAGCAAATTTCCATGTGGGAGTAGAAAAAAAAAATTTCAACACTAGTGTTAAAATACAAGGCACACTATTTAATTTAAGCATATGGTGCCAGTTTTTGACAGATAACTAGTGCATACACGTGGTTCGGATTCCACGTTAAGCTGTAGGTCCCGTCTGGCTGACATTACCCAGACGATAAAGGATACAATAGGCCTAATAGGCCTAAGTATACTGGCTCTTCCGCCAACCCCAACAAATGTTTATCGGTAGCCATAGCGTCATAGGTTCAAATCCCAATGAATAAGTTAAACTACAAATAAAGGATAAACCTGTTGACAAACTATGAAACCAGATATTAAGTGGAACATAATCCTAAGTATCCTTAACAACACTAGTGTTGATATTTATTTTTTTCAACACTAATGTTAAAATATTTTTTTCACAAATCAAAGGCTTTTTTAATAATTCTTTGTGGTTGTAGGAAAAATAGTGTACATTACTCGTGTGAAAATGATTATTCTAAAACTTGGAGAATTTCCGCACTCGGCTGACGCCTCGTGCTAAATACCTCCTCGTTTTAAAGGTATCACTCTATAAGTAAATCCATTTTTACGGTTGCGTTATGATGCCTAGCATAACAATCAAGTTAGCCTTGAACCATTCAAATCGTGACATTTATCTATCTCGCATTTTGAATATTTAACAGTTACACTGTCATTATTGATCTTTAATTTATTAGTAAGAGTCGTAGAAAAAGTATAGTACCTATTGCGTGTTGTAAAGCAATTACGCACTCATAAAATTACCGCACTCTCGGCCAAGCGGCTCGTTCGCAATATTTCCATTCGTGTGTAATATTCTTTTTACCACACCTAATACGTAATATACTGGTATGCCGGTCTTCGCAGTGTAGTAATGCATTTGTGTGTAGTTTGTTTTTATGGTGGGACTTTTTATGGGAGATATGGAAATATAACACGAAAAGCTTCAGACTGGCTATTCACTTAAGTTAGGCGCTACGACAATTCGTTTCACCTTTAATTTTTCATAGGCAAGAGCATTGTAATTTTGCTAAAGATATTCCAATTCCAACATCTTTTCGTTAATATATAATTAATTATACACATCATCCCATTTTCATATTAGTATCTAAACGTGCAGTCAAAACACTTTTTTAATAATTTTTTTTATCTTATACTTTCTTAAATGTTATAAATTTTGAATGATAGAAAAGTTTTGGACTTGCATTGTCTTTATTTGTTTCCCATCACAACGTTTTAACTGGTAAGTATCTCCAGTCATCTTCAGGTAAATACTATTGTAAATTTTATTTTTAAAGGTTGCAACACTATGCACTGTTATGAAATTTTGCCGTACAGTTTACTGGAATGGACTACTTTTCTCGACACTTAAGTGTAAAGACAACAGCAAATATCCATACGCACTGTTTGCTGATTTTTTAAAAGTGATATTTTCCGAAGGCACAAAACAAATTGCCCAATATCTGTTTTATATTCAACGCCAAATATCATTCTTTCTAGTGTACCGAAAATCAGATTTCAGGAGCCAGCAAATACCAAGATATTGGCGTCTAAAAATTGAATTAGCGGGAAACTGCTGATTGGCAAAAACTGGCCAATATTTCTTGATATGAATTTTTAAAGTAATGAAATATTTAACACTAAAATAGCTGATGAAGTACGAAGTAACCAGATTAGATCAATAAAAAGCAATTAAATGCCTATCGTGTATAAGTAATTTCTATCAATATACTGAAAATTGGTTGCGGAAACAAGTGTTATTCATTATTATTTCGAATTCCCTTCGCGTACTTGAAAGAAAATTACAAAAGGGAATGTTACTTAACGAAACCGTTAATATTTCCGCTTGTACATAAGATATTTACCGATAATTTTATTTTGAAATATTTTAGACTTTCTGCCAATGGCCGCGTACCAAAGTCGTATATCTTATAATAAGAAGTTAGCATAATGCCGAATTCATTTTGAACACACGATATGTGATCATGATTGCGTTAAAATTTGCCATGTGCGGATTTTTTTATCCAAATTACAAAGAAACTAAGCAGGATCTTCAATTTCTGTTTTTACCAATGGAAAGGCCTCTATACAGGGTGTGTCAGTAAGGTGTCTGTCTTAGATAGCACCTAAACTATCAAAGATAGGGAAAAAAGTGTAATACAAAAGTTAAAGGGTTTTTTAGGATACATAATCTAAAAATATTTTCTAATTTACAGGGTGGTCCTAAAAAGTGGTACTGAATAATAAGAAAGAAAATTGAATGGGACACGTAGTATAATTTTCTAGAATATGCTTCAATGGAATAAGGACTTTGCAACCCTATTAAAAGTTTTGAAGTGAAATGCAACGTTGCCAAGTAAGTACTTTAAGGTATGATATATTGATCTATAATAATGTTTTTTAAATCTCTTATACAGAGCGTTCATTACAAGTTGGACAACTCGATAGTTTTCAAAATGCTTTATTTCAATTTTTTTAAATTGGACCCCCCTAATTTTTTTAGGCAAAAGAATTTATCTCTCGAAAACCTTACTTTTTTGTTAAACATGTCATATATTATATTAAATATCATAGTTTTTGAAATATTTTAGGATTTGTTTTAAATCAGGGTAAAAAAGGAAAGTTCTAATTAAACTATTTAGTCATGATTGCTTTGGAACAAAAAATAATCAATCTTGACTAAATTGTTTAATTAGATCTTTCCTTTTTTACCCTGATTTAAGACAAATCCTAAAATATTTCAAAAACTATGATATTTAGATATATGACATGTTTAACAAAAAAGTAAGTGTTTCGAGAGATAAATTCTTTTGCTTAAAAAAATTAGGGGGGTCCCATTTAAAAAAATTGAAATACAGCATTTTTAAAACTATCGAGTTGTCCAACTTGTAATGAACGCACTGTATAAGAGAATTAAAAAAACATTATTATAGATCAATATATTGTACCTTAAAGTACTTACAGCGTAACTTATATTTGCCTAGGGTTAATCCACAGGTTGCTATGATTTTTTACCGATACCCTTAAAATTACTCAAACTTCGGAAAAAAATTAATTACTTGGCAACGTTGCATTTCACTTTAAAAATTTTAATAGGGTTGCAAAGTCCTCATTCCATTGAATCATATTCTAGAAAATTATACTGGGTGTCCCATTTAATTTTCTTTTTTATTATTCAGTACCACTTTTTAGGACCACCCTGTAGATTAGAAAATATTTTTAGATTAGGTATCCTAGAAAACCCTTTAACTTTTATACTACACTTTTTTGCCTATCTTTGATAGTTTAGGTGCTATCTAAGACCTTACTGACACACCCTGTATAACATAACAGTATGTCGATTAGCAAGCCGAAATTTGAACACCGCTGCGCATCGCTCGATCATTACGTTACACCCATTGCCAGACCTTTGTAACAACAATTATTCGTTCTGTGGCTGTTATGTTGAAAGCGCACTGATTGGCGCTGGATTAAATATAGAGATTCTTAAATAGATTTATTAGAGTTAGGCCGTTTTACTGATAAATAAGTTTACCGGACTGATGTACCAAAAAAGCTTTAGTTCTAGTAGAGTTGACAATAATTTTGATTAGTGATGATACAACATATAAAAGTAAAGCAGGATCCACACGTGGATCAATATGATTTATGCCGAAACATTCGCCAAAACATTTTGTGTACAAATAAATGTGCTATCTAAACTTGACCAAACTCTAGTAAAGAATAGACAAGGTATAAAAATACGTGTATATTTATAAATTTATTGAAAAACAAACAAAAATTACAAACTTAGCTCTATTTTAAATCAACTGTCAGTTTAGGAAGGTTTTAAATTTAAAACACTTTAGTTAATACAGCTGATAAATGAATATTTAATTCCACAGACAAAAGTGTTGCTGGGCGTTAAAAATTCCAACTGACAGCCGGTAATCACTCTTTGAAACTTTAAAAGCATTTAGAAGGTGTCCTCGTGAAGTCTTTTCTAATAAGAAATTTTAAAAGTCAGTCTCCGAGAGAGATAAATACTGTGGGTATGCAGAAATTAGTTGAAATTATATTTTTTTCTTTCGACCTCGAGAGGTAAGATTTCAATACAATAAAAATAATTTTTTGAAAATAACTTTCCTTTCCCTAAATTTTACTGCACACCCTACGCAAGCTTACGGAAGGAGTATTTCACCTAAGCTTTTATTGGTCGTCCATGACATACATCATTTTACAGAACCTAAGTTTTAGTCAGGGGGTCGGACTAGTGTTCCTGCAATAGTTAAACAATTAAAAATGTATTTACTTGCGTTTTTATAAAAAGAGCACTTTTCAGATACACACAGCCTAACAGTGTTTATAAGCAGAAAGTCTACACACAAAATAATTGCAAAATGATTTCTAAAATACAATAACAATACTGCACTTGTTATTCAACACGTAAACGATAATGAATGGGGTGCCGAGCGCGCAGTGTCGCTCTGTACTATTAAAAGAACGCAGAAAAGACATGCGGATTGATAATGTACAGAAAGAGGTATGCGAGGGCATAATCGTAAGAAAGAGATACACATACTAACGGCATCTATGTCAGGTTCAGTAACAATAATGTCTTTTTAAATGATTAAAGGGTAACAGATTGGAGTGTTCAATGGGTATCTTTGTCGTTTACATATAAATATACAGTCAGTTATATATATCCATCTCTCATGATTCTGGCCAATGTTCGTGAGGAATTAAGAAATTTTTAAATCACTTGTTGGCCAATTCGTTTTACAAGAGAAACGTTAAAGCATTAAAAACGTACGGAAAATATACTATATATATTGTTTTCTTCTGTTTAAATAACTTTTTACGAAAATTGTATAGAGAGGAAAACTTTGTTAAGTCAATAAATTAAATTATGTTTTGATTTGAGTTTGAATATTCTTAATTATGCAGCAAGCGTGAGCAGTTTCTTGGAAATAATGGCACCAACACTTAAACAAGAAAGTTCTGATGTCAAATATTTTACTTTTCTAAGTAAATCAGTAAATTAATGCTGAACATTAAACAGCAACTTTAGAAATACTCTTAGAAGAGCAGTTTTTTGTGTATTTTGTATTTTTGTTAAACAGGGTGTTATAATTATATAATTTCGAATAAACTCGAATATGGCAAGCACAACAACGTTATAAATTTGTTATTAGGTACCATTGCGCCCAAAAAAAATTGGGACAGCAAAATGTAGTTTAATCTCCCAGACTATTACCTTTTTTTTTGAAGTTGTCAATTTAATTTAATTTTGTGACTGACAGTGGCGTGTTAAAAGAAATATTTTTTGAAATCGTTAACCACCGAGCAAAAAGCGATCATTTACACTCGATTGAGAGATGGGCATCAAATAAGAAACATCGCAGATAAATTAGCGATTAGCAAAAATACCATACCGTGTTGTTGGCTAAGCACAAAATTGCAGAATATTGAAATATTGTAAGAAAAGCAGGTTCTAGTTGCCCCAAAATTTCGAACGACGGCCAAGATATAGAATTAATTAATTTTCTAAAAGATCATCCCTTCGAAACAGCAATAAAAGCTAAAGAAGAAATACATTTTTCCTGGTCTGGCTAATACAGCGCGTAGAAGAATTCGTAGTTCAGATATAAAAAGTAGTTGTGCTGCCAATAAAATATTTTTGACCGAAGCAAACAAACAGAGAAGAGTAGAATTTGCTTGTGAATATATAAATCAAGGTAATATATGGAAAACCGTAATATTTTCCGATGAAAAAACCTTTTAATCATGCAATAATGGGAAAATCCGCGTTTATAGGCCTTCTGGTACGAGATTCGATGGAAGATATACAAATAAGACTAATCAAAGTGAACGCTTTCCTATAAACGTTTGGGGCTGGATTAGTGCAAGGGGCCCAGGAGTTTGCTAAATAGTTCAATGAACCATTATATTGCAACATACTAAACCAAGTTATGATACCATCTGTCGACGCAGTATATGGCCACGGTTTTATATTTCAACAAGATAATGCTCCTATACATAAAGCCCGCATGGTTCAAAATTAGGTAGAAGAAAATCAAATTCGTGTTCTGCCTTGGCCCTCGAAAAGTCCTGATATCAACCCAATTGAAAACGTTTGGGGTGAGATGACAAAATGTATGTATAAACACAACTTCCAGCCTAGAACTCGGGATGAATTAAGCCAAAGGATAAGCATGGGATGCAATGACGCAAGAGTATACGAGAAACCTAGTATTAAGTATGGCACGACGTTTACAAGCGTTAATCGATAATAATGGTGCAACTACCAAATATTAAAAACATGTTATTATATTAAGGTTTAAATATGATTAAAATTTAAAAAAGAATTTAAAAAAATTATTTTATTTTTGTTACATTTTAAAACACAATATGTGTATTTTAATTTTTCCTCGTATTTCTAAAAATGTGGTATTGTTGTTAAACCTTTTCACTTCCATGACAACTATTATAACAACAATGATAACCTTTCCTCAATAGATTTTATATATTCCTTATAGTCCAGGAGCTACTCTACAATAAGAATTTTGCTGTCCCAGTTTTTTTTTCGCGCAATGGTACTATTGTGCCGATAAAAAACTGGGACAGAGATTTACAAAAACAATGTAAGAAATACATATCCCCTAGACTATAAAAGGTGTCTAGAGCTAAAAAGGAAAAACATTCAAAATTTAAAAAGTAACCTAGGTTACATAATGGAATGTTTTGTATTTTTCGATACGGGGTGGTTAAATTTGAGAGACATCATATAATATGGATAAAGTAAATTTATTAAATTTTTTTAAAGTCAAATATTTTATAAATTATTATATTTACCATTACCACAAAATAATAAATAAAGCTAATACAGGTAATAAAATACATTTAATAAAAAGAAAAAAATTGCGAACACAAAGTTTGTCAAAACAACACAAAATTAATATTTGGTCATAGAACCATTTCTGTTTATTACTTTTTGGAGCCTTTGTGGCATACTTAAAACTAAGTTTCTACATAATTCGACAGTTATTTCATCCCAAGCTTGATTTATCCTATGACGTAATTCATCCCTGTTTCTAGGTTGAAAATCATGTTTATACATAGATTTGACCATGGCACCCCAAATGTTTTCTATCGGGTTCAAATCGGGACTCTTCGAAGCCCAGGGAAGAACTGCTATGTTATTTTCTTGGAGAAAATTTTGTACAATGCGCGCTGTGTGTATTGGAGCATTATCATGCTGAAATGTGTAATTTTGACCGTATACAGCGTTTACCGATGGTATCATCACTTCGTTTAGTATATTAAGGTATACTGCTGCAGTTAGTCTTCCTTCGACGATTTGGCAAAGTCCTGGTCCTCTAGCGCTAATCCAGCCCCAAACATTTATGGAGAAACGCCCACTTTGGTTGGTTTTGTGGGTGTATCTCTCATCATACCGCATGCCGGAAGGCCTATACACCCGAATTCTCCCATTATTGCATGACTGAAAAGTTTTCTCGTCAGAAAATATAACTGTTTCCCATAAATTTATTTGATTAATATATTCATGTGCAAATTCTAACCTGCCCTGTTTATTTATTTCCGTTAAAAAATTTTTATTGGCAGCACAACGGCTTCGTATATCGGAATTTCGAACCCTGTCTCTAGCGGTATTTGCAGAACCTGGAAAATTCGTCTCTTCTTTTGCCTTGATTGCAGTTTCGAAGGGATGATCCCTTAGATAATTAACCAGTCTTCTATCATGATCATCAGTAGAAATTTTAGGGGGACCAGAACCTGCATTCCTAATAATAGTCCCATGTCTTGCAATTTTTTGTTTTGCCAATAGCACGGTATTCTTGCTTACTCCCAGTTCATCTGCAATATCCCTAATAGCAACACTATCTCGCAACCGACTATAAATAATTGCCTTTTGCTGGGGGGTTAATTGTGGCATATTTACAAATAATATATGATTGTATGTTTGACGAGTCAATCATAAAGTGACAATCTTTATTGACATGCAAATTTTCATGACATTTTACTGGTACCAGGCTTGATGTAAAATTATTCTTAATAGTCTAGGAGAAAATAGAAAAATTTCCTGTCCCAGTTTTTTATCGGCGCGATGGTACGTATTTAACATAGTTTGGATTCGGTTAGGTACGGTGACAGCAGAAGTCACTTTTGATAAGGAGACAAGTTTTGGGAAGAAAGTACGTTTTTTTAGAAGTCACTTTTGATCAGAGAAGAAGTTTTAGTAGAGATTTTTTTAACATATTCGCCCTGCAGATTGTGTGAACAAGCTACAGAAATAGTACAGCACATAGTCTGCCATTACGAGTCACTAGATCGGAAGAGGCAACCAAAACTAGAGCCAGAGGACATCCTAACCCTCTCCACAGTTTACCTACACAAACTGGTGCAAGGGACTGGGGTCACCGAATGGGTGTGAATAATCAAACAGCGTGAGCACAATGGGTCAAACCTGGCCTAAGTGCATCCGGCATATGGACGGGCCCATATGTTTATTGTTATTGAATAGAACCTACTAAATGATGCTGAATTAATCAATGAATTTAAGTCAATTGCTTAAGGTTACTTTTTGCATGGTTACTGACAAAGCTTTGTCAAAGAAACTTAAAAATACAAAAAGCGCTTTTGAAAAGGAGTGAGTTTAATGAAAGTTTACCCTCTGAAATTTTTATTTTATTTTTTTAGCGTATGGCAAAAAAAACCTCTTACAGTTATAATATACATTCGTACTACAAACAAATTTGCATTGTCTATATAGGCTATTGATTCCGGAGTCGCCAACAGGAAATCTTCAGGTGTCCCCTCGTAGGCCGGTCCAGGGCACTCTTCTGTAATGTGCTTAACTGTTTGGTTTTCGCCACATTCGCAGAGAGGAGATGGTATCCTGCCCCATTTGTGTAAGAAGTAGGCGCACCTACCGTGCTGAGTTCGGATTCTGTTTAGGGTGGACCAGGTCTTTCTTGGTAAGTCGTGCCCTGGGGGTTTTTGGGTAATACATGGCATTAGGTTGTTCTGATGCTTGGTGGTCCATTCTTGGTGCCAGCAGGTGGTAAGGTCGAAGCCCTCCTCTATGGCAGATGCTGCTGTTTTGGTGGGATGCTTTCTAGAACGGAGGCGGTTATAATTGGCGTATTCAATGTCTTCGTGTATTGGGAGATTTGGGTTAGCCAAGATCTTTTTATACTCTCTGGTAAGAGCATTCACACGACGCAGATTTGGAGGCTGGATGTGGCTTAAGACTGGAAGCCATTCTGTGGGAGTGGATTTAAGGACAGCGGCGATCATTCTCATTGTGTTGTTGAGCTGAGTATCAATTTTATGGGCATGTGGGCTATTAAGCCGTACAGGGGCATAGTATTCTGCAGTTGAGAAAACGAGACCCAGAGCTGATGAGCGCAAAGTGGATGCTGATGCTCCCCAGGTTGTTCCGCATAGCTTTTGTATTATATTATTTCTCGTTTTTAGTTTTTCTGCTGTCTTGGATAAATGCTCCTTAAACGAGAGTGTTCTATCGAGTATAACGCCCAGGTATTTTGGGGTTTTGTTATGAGTGAGCCATGTGTTTTCAAATTGGATTCTAAGCTCCCTATTAGCAGACTTATTATTTAAGTGGAAGCATGTTACCTCGGTCTTGCTTGCGTTTGGCTGTAGTCTCCATTTTCGAAAGTACCAATTTTTTCAGATCATCTGACAGGATCAGCTCTGTCTCCTCGGCGTTACCGAATTTCTTAGACTCCGTGTCTGGCATATCTGCAATGTAAAGACTGAATAGCAGAGGTGCAAGTACTGATCCTTGGGGTAGGCCATTCTTGAGTTTTTTTGGAGGGCTTATATCCCATAACAACTTGGATTGTCCTGTCATTTAGCATGTTATTTAGTAGACGGGCTGTGAGTTTACATGGAAATACTCGAAGGAACTTGTACGCCAAGCCCTCTCTCCAGACGGTGTCATAGGCCGCTGATAGGTCAATGAATGCCGCAGATGTTTTAAGCTTTCTTAAGCTTCTATAATGTGTGGTGAGCGAGAAAACTTGGTCTACACAGTTTCGTTTAGGTCTGAAACCTTTAGATTACTTAAATTCTTTTGGCACGTTTCCAGTCTGTATAATATCAGTAAAGAGACTAGCCAGCCAACGTTTTGCATATTTACCGCAGTGTGTATTCTCTGATATTAAAGCAGTGAACGACAAACGGAGTGATCTCAGTTAAGAAACTTTAAGATATCGGTAAGGCAATTTTTGAACTCACATTTCAAAAAAGAACTTCAGATAATTACAAGACGTAAGTTTTTTAAATTCTGCAGACGATGAATCATGTCCACTAATGAAAGTTGCAGCCCCATAGTTCCCCCCCCCCCCCCCCCCTAGAATCGCCACAGAACTAAGCTAATGCTGGATGATATTCAATATATAAAATCACTCAAAAAATTTTTATAACAGAAGGAAATGATGTTCCAGGTATTAACTGTTTAAATATTTTTAAAAAATATGCTGAACATCGTCCTTCTCATGTAACTTACATACGTTTTTCTTAAGCTATACAGAAATGAAAAATACACCTCTCAGCATGTCGTAGTTAATACTTTTGGAAGCATATTAAAAATCATTGTAAACAAACTTGCAGAGCCGGCAGGTCTGTCAGGCCCGACAGGTCCGTCAAGCCCGATAGGCTCGGAAAAAATGTTTAGAGGCCGAATATTTATTGATTAAGTTAATGCCCGAGTTAAAAACCTGATGCATGGTAAAGCGTCATGGCGAACTTTTATGTATCAGAAAATGTTAATTAAAACTTAAAACAACTTCCAGCCTCTCATTGAAGCACAAGTTAGAACTGTAAATTACATATAACTTAATAAAAGAGATTAGAATTAAAATGACCCCTGTTTTGACTTTAAAAAAAAATTGAACAAAGAAAAAGTTGTTGATTTGAAATTCTAGGAACATTATTACTAAATTACTTTACTTCAATTTTTGTGTTATGCACTCACTTATTTCTATTGTTAAAATTAATTGTACAAATAAAGCTTCAAAGTGCATTTTATTAGTTTTATTACTTCATTAAATCAAGCGTAAGTGGATATTACTTAAATAGATAATTTGAAGTATTAATGTAATTGACTGAGTGCATGCAAACGAATAAAAAATGTTGGAATGGTTTTTATGTTATTCTTAATTATGGGCGAAAGTAGTGTGAAGTTTGTACAATAAAGAGACATTGTTATATGTTTTGCTTGGTTCTTATCGAAGAATGGGCTTTTTCACTAAATTTTGATTTTGGTTATAGAGTATAAAAGAACAAAAAAATAAAATGTTTTTGTACTTTTTAATATTTTTAAGCCATCATTGATAAAATAAATTTTTAAAAAAACGATTGAAACAAAAACACGTACTTTCTTGAACATACTTCATGAAAACGGCACTTTGACAATGTGGCCAATGTTCTCTAAAATTTTTATATTATAATACAATGAAAGTCTGAAAAGTAATCCAATAGAAATAATTGTCTAAAAAATCATGGTATTATTTCCAAAGTGTTATCTATATTTTGTCTTAAAATAAATTATTAGAGTTTTAGGAACAAAATATTTTATTTAAGTAGCATAAAACGTTTCACACGTGGCAACACCGAAATTATTGACAGAAGACCAAGGTAATGAAAGGAGAGTTAAAAAAGTCTAACTTAAGTTGTTTCTTGATTTTTCTGCTCTATGGGAAAATAATAATAATAATATATTACATATTGTTGATAACAGGTGTCAATACATAGTTATATAAGTACCTAAATAAGTTTATTTATTATAAAATAATTTAATTTTTGCACCTAGGGAACTAAATCCCTGTATGTGCAAAATTTTATTCAGGTTAATTTAAAGAAATCTAACCAGTTTTTAATTTTTTTTACTCCATCCATAGCTGACCCTTTCACTTCACTACAAGTTTCACCCTTGAATACCACAGCTGTATCATCAGCATATGATATGACTATCCCGTTATTAATACTCGTATTAGCTAAGGAATTTATGTAGGTAATAAAAAAGATTGGTCCTAAGACTGTACCCTGAGGTATTCCAATTTTTACGGTTAACGGATCACTGTGTATAGTATCAATTTTTACTATTTGTTGACGATCCCTAAGGTAACTCTCAAAGACATCTAATACAGTACCCCTTACGCCATATGAACTTAAAACATTCAAGAGCAAATCATGGGGCACAGTATCAAATGCCTTTGCAAGATCAAGGAACACTGCGATACACTTTTTGTTATTATCTAATTGATTGGTTATCTGGCTAGTCAATTCATATATGGCATTTTCAGTGCTCAACCCATTTGTAAAACCATATTGATTACTGGAGAGAATGTTGTTGCTTTGAAGGAAATTGATCAGTCTTTCTTTAAGACATTTTTCGAAAATTTTTGAAAAGTTGTTTATTACACTTATTAGCTGATAATTACTTACTTACTTATAAATTACTTATAAATTAAAAGATCAGTTATTTAAAACAAAAATACATCAGAATTCCACCATAATTCGGATGTAAGTGGAATGTAAACGAAAACACCGACATGACAATTGAAAAATCGGTAACGATGCTCATTGTAAATTTTTATCGGATTGACGTCATCAAGGAATCGCGACAGTTTTGCGTTTTTAAAATGTGTGAGAATTGTGCATGTTTTTAATGCATGAGCTGCAAGAAATTCATGGTATGACCTAGCAATAGTTTTATTGATGATAAAGTCCTATTATAGCACCGACTTAACAATTTACATGCTAAAACTACACATATATATATACATACACTATATTGCCCACACAAGCAGCCGCACGAAGCAATAATACACCCATCGTGCGATTCAAAATAACCTGAGTTGGGGGCCGTCGCGCTTGCGCAGTAGGGAAAAAATTAGGCAACCCACCCGATTTCTAACAGAACGTAAACAGAACCCAGTGTCTCTTAAACTGAACCGGCTCGCCGTTATATTCTTATTAGTCGCCATCTTTTGTTTCGTTCATTCGTGTGTTGTTATAATTTCCAAGTTTTGGGTGTTAATATTTATAAAACTTTACTTTAGATATTTTTTTGTTAGTTTGTAAGTTATAGTCGTTTCCATCTTTTTTTACGTTATATTCGTTCGGATGTTCCGTGTGTGATTGTGGATATTATTTTCAAGTTTTGGGTACGAATTTAGGTATAAAACTTTACCAAACATTTTGTTATTGTTAGCGTTTTGCGTCTCAAGATGGGTAGAAAAAAGTGCATCATCCTTTTTTGCACGAATCGCGGTTCAATACCAGGAATAAGGTATTTCAGGTATGTAAAATATTGGTAACTTAGTTTTATTGGACCATAAACTGTACACACCCAAACTAACGGGTGAATTTAAATAAAAGCTTGTAAAAATATTTGGAAAGTCGGTCCTGTCAAATGTTTACATCAAGAAGCAAATTTCCGAGCTGCGCAAACTCAACGGCCCCTGATCTTCTGCTTACAGTGGTCTCATCATTGAATTATGGTATTAGCAATATAGTGTATATATATATATATGTGTAAAACTATCAAATATGAGAATAGTGAAAGAGCCAATTGAAGTCCAATATAATATTCGAAGATATAGTATCCGTTCGTTGAAAACTATATTTAAATATGAACATTCGCTTTTGGTTCTTTGTCCACTCGCTCTTTGCATTTTATTAAGTTTACGTATAAGGATTCATCAATGCTTGTAAAATAAACTCACTTTTTCCTTCCGCTGTCACTGAATTTTTCGGAAACTAGATGTACGATTTGCTTCAATTTAAATAAATCGAAATACTTATCCTTTGTGTGTGTCGAATGAAGGCTGTCCCGGGTTGCCCATTTTATTATGACGGTACTTTTTTCCGAGTGTTTTTATTAGAGAGCGTGTTTTGTTTAATTATTTTCTCAGTAAATAACTGAAAAACTGAAACCGTAGAAAAAAAAAATTTCGTGCTCTATACGATAGGGTCATAATCAAAATTTGGAGAAAAAGCCCATTATAAGAAGTCGATACAATACATTCTTGGCCTATTACCTTCATTTAAAACTTGCTCCTGGGGTGACAAGCTTTATTCCAATAGCGACAATGTCGCCTGTCAAATTTGTAAAATTGGGCAAAGAACATCTATGACTACACCGAAGTTCAGTTTAAATTAAACAAATGTCAAAAATGGTTATTTTATAATGTGGAATTGCCGGTGAAGTTCGAATTATAAGTGATTTACCTGGTTATAAATTAATATAACGTAACATAACATAAGAAGTAATGACTAGGTTGATTTTGATTACTCTTAAATTGAACTTTTCTGTCAATCCTACATTATAAATCGACCAAATTATTCTTTGTTTTAAACCTAGGTTTAAGAGGGCTTTATAAAATTGAGCTTAATAGTAAAGGGTCGTCGTAAATGTAAACCGATATACGTTATATAGGAAAATTCTAGCTGACGCTAATGCCTTTGATATGGATGATGAAATATTTATAAGTTTTCATCTTATCAAAAGACATGACTAAGGATAAATGGCACAACTTAATCACGCCATAGAACGGTCATTCTCGTGGGCATCAGACAGTGCCTATAGGAATAAAAGTACGCAGATCCATTATGGTTTGTATATTTATTTAGTCAAGCAGATGTTAATCTAAATTTTTCAGGTAAATTTTGGCAAATGAATGGCTAAAAATTGGAACGTTTTTTACGTTATAATAGATTTCGAATTTAGGGCTTTCTTTGGGACAAAATAATTTTTAAAGTTTGTCCAATTAAACACATATTATGGTATATTTTAAGAGATACTCTAACGATTAGATTTTCGGTATATTTAAATTAAAACAAATCATATGTCTAGTTTATCATTTCTTCCATTCTTTCGAACTAGGCTTTTTACCTCTTCGTTCGCTGCCAAAGCCATTCCCACAGCGTAACGTGGATTCCGAACAACAATCCTCAGTCATGCGACTCGCCCCCCAAAAGCTAACCCTCGGTTTCTTGCGACATTGCATGACCCACCGATTGGGGAGTGTGTACCTTCTTCCGCACCCCATGAGATATCCGATCTCATCCGGCCTGGTTACCAGCGTGAATGGGGTGTTGGAAGATGATACATTTTACACTCTTCCCTGCATTCTTAAATGCAGGATCAAACTCGGAATGCCACTGTGTGTGTCCATTAACGAACACCGAAATAAATATTTTAAAATTAGTTACAGGGGTTCGGCTGTCATGAAATATCATCTCTGATATTTGATTATACAAGTGCAAATTTGGAATGAAAAGGTTCAAATAATCTCTTATTTGTAATTTGTTTTACAAATAAGAAGGAAGATAGGACTTTTTGTTCCTAACCCCACTTTATCATGTCTCTTCTGGAGAGTAGATACGACTTCGTTATAAAAGGTTCAAATGTAATATATTTTAAATTTAGGGCTTTCATTGGGAGAAAATAATCCTTAAAATTGATCCAATTATACTAACACAAAATATGCTATATTTTGGAAATAAAAAATTAGTCATGCAATACGCTGCGGTGTGCTTTTCTGAAGCAAGTTAATTTTAAATTGGTGACACTTGAAAATGGTAAATTTGAAAACAATGAACTCGTAGATATGGTGCTAATTTACGGTGAGTATCGTCAAAGTGTGGCTGCTGCTTCGAGATTATACGCAGAACGCTTTTTCTTGCGGGCTCATCCTACCCCCAGAAGTTTTCTTAATGTTATTCAACGGGCGAGTTAGGCAGAACCATATTTGATCCATAGTGTAATAAATGAATGTAAGTACCTTATTTTTGAGTTTTTTGAAAAAGGTATTTGAAAATATTGTTTATTTTAATGCCTTCTATACACAGCTAAAACAGAAGTATCAACTTAGGAATCACCCTGTGTTTAAACTGAAACAAATTATATATCTAGTTTCGTAGAAATTTAATGACATCCGACGGCAAAAAGTAGGTAGGCTATACGTTGATGAACTATTAAGTCTAACTGTCCATGTTTGTAATGTTCTATTATGAGATCACTTAATCCATATTATGTACCTAACATGAAAACATGTTACTGAGAATAACAACATAATTAATTATCCCGGCATCTAAATATTTCCTGCTATACCTACTTATTCCTGCTATTAATTAATAACAAAGACTGATAGGTTTATCAGTTTTTCTTTATATTATGATGTCTCAAAATTAACGAACATGGTATGGACTAAGGAAGGTAATTAAACTATGATTTATAGAATATGTAGTATATGATTTATTTTTGAAATGCCCCACACTATAACACTCTGCAATTCGCAGATTCAGAAATAGATCACCCCGAAGTACCCGCTAGGGTGCGACGCTATAGGTTTACAAGCCAAAGTAAAATAAAGTAGTAAAAGTTTAGTGTTCATAATAATAAAATCACGATTTTTTTGAAAAAATCAATAAACCTTATTCTTTCGATTAAATCGTGGCTTTTTTTTATTTTTATCAATTTGTATTGATTTTTTCCCTAAATATGGCAATAATTACCTTTGAAATCACTTATTTTTATTATTTTGTCTTTATTCGCCCAAGCACATTTATTTTGTTGTCTTGATTTACAGATAGAAAATCTCCTCGGCGACATACAAATTTTCGGCAGCATACAGCGTAATTTATAAATATTTTTTAAGCTGAACTGATAACGATTAGTTATGTTTTTACACTTACATAATGTATCTAAATACTTCATTTTCAATAAACTATCTTCCTTTTTTTTTATTTCCTGATGAGTTATTTGCTTCGGCGACTTCTTTTTACAGCAATTTATAATTTGATTCAAATCACGATTAAAATTGAAAAAATCAGTTAATTTAACTTATGATTTATATAATTTGATTTAAATCGTCACAACCCTGAATAATATAGAAAGAAAAGTAAGCGACAAGAGGACAAAGTTGTGCATCAGTTGAATTAAAGTACACAGGACCGCCAGAACGATAGATTCCCTGGGGCACAAGTTGATAATTACGGCCGTTTTGTCCTTTTTAGGATTCCCGTAAGCAACTCCAGAAACAGCGATAGCGCGCTCTCAAGATTAACTTAACAATATAGGTAAGTGTGAAAACGGGCCATTGCCATGTAGTAGGTGAGGTTAGGTTAGGTTAGGTTAAAGTGGCAGATCTTTGGCTCTGACCAAACAGTCTCACGTAGTCCTATCAGGTCCGTTGTGATACCACACATGTTTGGTAGAACCCACCTTCATCAGATCTCTGATGGTTAGTGCGTCGTACAGCGCAGAAGGATTTAAATAACTCATTCAAACCAGCCACTGCTATTCAGAAACCTCCTCAGTCGTCCAAGTTGTAAGTTGCTTAGTTCCTCCAGGCTATTGAAAAATGGTTCACCCAGAGCAGTGAACCTTCTTCTTGCGGGGCCAGGGCATTCACACAGAAAATGTTGAATACTTTCTTCCTCTTTCTCATCTCTGCAACTTCTGCAGTCGTTAGTGGGAATTTGCATACGTTTGGCATTTCTACCGAAGAAACAATGTCCGGTAACAACCGCAGTAATATTTCTAACGTATTTCCGACTGTCTCAAAAGCTCTCGGCTCTCAAGATTAACTTATGGGTAGTGAAAACGGGTCATTTGCCATGTAGTAGGTGAGGTTAGGTTAGGTTAGGTTAAAGTGGCAGATCTTTGGCTCTGACCAAACAGTCTCACGTAGTCCTATCAGGTCCGTTGTGATACCACACATGTTTGGTAGAACCCACCTTCATCAGATCTCTGATGGTTAGTGCGTCGTACAGCGCAGAAGGATTTAAATAACTCATTCAAACCAGCCACTGCTATTCAGAAACCTCCTCAGTCGTCCAAGTTGTAAGTTGCTTAGTTCCTCCAGGCTATTGAAAAATGGTTCACCCAGAGCAGTGAACCTTCTTCTTGCGGGGCCAGGGCATTCACACAGAAAATGTTGAATACTTTCTTCCTCTTTCTCATCTCTGCAACTTCTGCAGTCGTTAGTGGGAATTTGCATACGTTTGGCATTTCTACCGAAGAAACAATGTCCGGTAACAACCGCAGTAATATTTCTAACGTATTTCCGACTGTCTCAAAAGCTCTCGGCTCTCAAGATTAACTTATGGGTAGTGAAAACGGGTCATTTGCCATGTAGTAGGTGAGGTTAGGTTAGGTTAGGTTAAAGTGGCAGATCTTTGGCTCTGACCAAACAGTCTCACGTAGTCCTATCAGGTCCGTTGTGATACCACACATGTTTGGTAGAACCCACCTTCATCAGATCTCTGATGGTTAGTGCGTCGTACAGCGCAGAAGGATTTAAATAACTCATTCAAACCAGCCACTGCTATTCAGAAACCTCCTCAGTCGTCCAAGTTGTAAGTTGCTTAGTTCCTCCAGGCTATTGAAAAATGGTTCACCCAGAGCAGTGAACCTTCTTCTTGCGGGGCCAGGGCATTCACACAGAAAATGTTGAATACTTTCTTCCTCTTTCTCATCTCTGCAACTTCTGCAGTCGTTAGTGGGAATTTGCATACGTTTGGCATTTCTACCGAAGAAACAATGTCCGGTAACAACCGCAGTAATATTTCTAACGTATTTCCGACTGTCTCAAAAGCTCTCGGCTCTCAAGATTAACTTATGGGTAGTGAAAACGGGTCATTTGCCATGTAGTAGGTGAGGTTAGGTTAGGTTAGGTTAAAGTGGCAGATCTTTGGCTCTGACCAAACAGTCTCACGTAGTCCTATCAGGTCCGTTGTGATACCACACATGTTTCGTAGAACCCACCTTCATCAGATCTCTGATGGTTAGTGCGTCGTACAGCGCAGAAGGATTTAAATAACTCATTCAAACCAGCCACTGCTATTCAGAAACCTCCTCAGTCGTCCAAGTTGTAAGTTGCTTAGTTCCTCCAGGCTATTGAAAAATGGTTCACCCAGAGCAGTGAACCTTCTTCTTGCGGGGCCAGGGCATTCACACAGAAAATGTTGAATACTTTCTTCCTCTTTCTCATCTCTGCAACTTCTGCAGTCGTTAGTGGGAATTTGCATACGTTTGGCATTTCTACCGAAGAAACAATGTCCGGTAACAACCGCAGTAATATTTCTAACGTATTTCCGACTGTCTCAAAAGCTCTCAGCTCTCAAGATTAACTTATGGGTAGTGAAAACGGGTCATTTGCCATGTAGTAGGTGAGGTTAGGTTAGGTTAGGTTAAAGTGGCAGATCTTTGGCTCTGACCAAACAGTCTCACGTAGTCCTATCAGGTCCGTTGTGATACCACACATGTTTGGTAGAACCCACCTTCATCAGATCTCTGATGGTTAGTGCGTCGTACAGCGCAGAAGGATTTAAACAACTCATTCAAACCAGCCACTGCTATTCAGAAACCTCCTCAGTCGTCCAAGTTGTAAGTTGCTTAGTTCCTCCAGGCTATTGAAAAATGGTTCACCCAGAGCAGTGAACCTTCTTCTTGCGGGGCCAGGGCATTCACACAGAAAATGTTGAATACTTTCTTCCTCTTTCTCATCTCTGCAACTTCTGCAGTCGTTAGTGGGAATTTGCATACGTTTGGCATTTCTACCGAAGAAACAATGTCCGGTAACAACCGCAGTAATATTTCTAACGTATTTCCGACTGTCTCAAAAGCTCTCGGCTCTCAAGATTAACTTATGGGTAGTGAAAACGGGTCATTTGCCATGTAGTAGGTGAGGTTAGGTTAGGTTAGGTTAAAGTGGCAGACCTTTGGCTCTGACCAAACAGTCTCACGTAGTCCTATCAGGTCCGTTGTGATACCACACATGTTTGGTAGAACCCACCTTCATCAGATCTCTGATGGTTAGTGCGTCGTACAGCGCAGAAGGATTTAAACAACTCATTCAAACCAGCCACTGCTATTCAGAAACCTCCTCAGTCGTCCAAGTTGTAAGTTGCTTAGTTCCTCCAGGCTATTGAAAAATGGTTCACCCAGAGCAGTGAACCTTCTTCTTGCGGGGCCAGGGCATTCACACAGAAAATGTTGAATACTTTCTTCCTCTTTCTCATCTCTGCAACTTCTGCAGTCGTTAGTGGGAATTTGCATACGTTTGGCATTTCTACCGAAGAAACAATGTCCGGTAACAACCGCAGTAATATTTCTAACGTATTTCCGACTGTCTCAAAAGCTCTCGGCTCTCAAGATTAACTTATGGGTAGTGAAAACGGGTCATTTGCCATGTAGTAGGTGAGGTTAGGTTAGGTTAGGTTAAAGTGGCAGATCTTTGGCTCTGACCAAACAGTCTCACGTAGTCCTATCAGGTCCGTTGTGATACCACACATGTTTGGTAGAACCCACCTTCATCAGATCTCTGATGGTTAGTGCGTCGTACAGCGCAGAAGGATTTAAACAACTCATTCAAACCAGCCACTGCTATTCAGAAACCTCCTCAGTCGTCCAAGTTGTAAGTTGCTTAGTTCCTCCAGGCTATTGAAAAATGGTTCACCCAGAGCAGTGAACCTTCTTCTTGCGGGGCCAGGGCATTCACACAGAAAATGTTGAATACTTTCTTCCTCTTTCTCATCTCTGCAACTTCTGCAGTCGTTAGTGGGAATTTGCATACGTTTGGCATTTCTACCGAAGAAACAATGTCCGGTAACAACCGCAGTAATATTTCTAACGTATTTCCGACTGTCTCAAAAGCTCTCGGCTCTCAAGATTAACTTATGGGTAGTGAAAACGGGTCATTTGCCATGTAGTAGGTGAGGTTAGGTTAGGTTAGGTTAAAGTGGCAGATCTTTGGCTCTGACCAAACAGTCTCACGTAGTCCTATCAGGTCCGTTGTGATACCACACATGTTTCGTAGAACCCACCTTCATCAGATCTCTGATGGTTAGTGCGTCGTACAGCGCAGAAGGATTTAAATAACTCATTCAAACCAGCCACTGCTATTCAGAAACCTCCTCAGTCGTCCAAGTTGTAAGTTGCTTAGTTCCTCCAGGCTATTGAAAAATGGTTCACCCAGAGCAGTGAACCTTCTTCTTGCGAGGCCAGGGCATTCACACAGAAAATGTTGAATACTTTCTTCCTCTTTCTCATCTCTGCAACTTCTGCAGTCGTTAGTGGGAATTTGCATACGTTTGGCATTTCTACCGAAGAAACAATGTCCGGTAACAACCGCAGTAATATTTCTAACGTATTTCCGACTGTCTCAAAAGCTCTCAGCTCTCAAGATTAACTTATGGGTAGTGAAAACGGGTCATTTGCCATGTAGTAGGTGAGGTTAGGTTAGGTTAGGTTAAAGTGGCAGATCTTTGGCTCTGACCAAACAGTCTCACGTAGTCCTATCAGGTCCGTTGTGATACCACACATGTTTGGTAGAACCCACCTTCATCAGATCTCTGATGGTTAGTGCGTCGTACAGCGCAGAAGGATTTAAACAACTCATTCAAACCAGCCACTGCTATTCAGAAACCTCCTCAGTCGTCCAAGTTGTAAGTTGCTTAGTTCCTCCAGGCTATTGAAAAATGGTTCACCCAGAGCAGTGAACCTTCTTCTTGCGGGGCCAGGGCATTCACACAGAAAATGTTGAATACTTTCTTCCTCTTTCTCATCTCTGCAACTTCTGCAGTCGTTAGTGGGAATTTGCATACGTTTGGCATTTCTACCGAAGAAACAATGTCCGGTAACAACCGCAGTAATATTTCTAACGTATTTCCGACTGTCTCAAAAGCTCTCGGCTCTCAAGATTAACTTATGGGTAGTGAAAACGGGTCATTTGCCATGTAGTAGGTGAGGTTAGGTTAGGTTAGGTTAAAGTGGCAGATCTTTGGCTCTGACCAAACAGTCTCACGTAGTCCTATCAGGTCCGTTGTGATACCACACATGTTTGGTAGAACCCACCTTCATCAGATCTCTGATGGTTAGTGCGTCGTACAGCGCAGAAGGATTTAAACAACTCATTCAAACCAGCCACTGCTATTCAGAAACCTCCTCAGTCGTCCAAGTTGTAAGTTGCTTAGTTCCTCCAGGCTATTGAAAAATGGTTCACCCAGAGCAGTGAACCTTCTTCTTGCGGGGCCAGGGCATTCACACAGAAAATGTTGAATACTTTCTTCCTCTTTCTCATCTCTGCAACTTCTGCAGTCGTTAGTGGGAATTTGCATACGTTTGGCATTTCTACCGAAGAAACAATGTCCGGTAACAACCGCAGTAATATTTCTAACGTATTTCCGACTGTCTCAAAAGCTCTCGGCTCTCAAGATTAACTTATGGGTAGTGAAAACGGGTCATTTGCCATGTAGTAGGTGAGGTTAGGTTAGGTTAGGTTAAAGTGGCAGATCTTTGGCTCTGACCAAACAGTCTCACGTAGTCCTATCAGGTCCGTTGTGATACCACACATGTTTCGTAGAACCCACCTTCATCAGATCTCTGATGGTTAGTGCGTCGTACAGCGCAGAAGGATTTAAATAACTCATTCAAACCAGCCACTGCTATTCAGAAACCTCCTCAGTCGTCCAAGTTGTAAGTTGCTTAGTTCCTCCAGGCTATTGAAAAATGGTTCACCCAGAGCAGTGAACCTTCTTCTTGCGAGGCCAGGGCATTCACACAGAAAATGTTGAATACTTTCTTCCTCTTTCTCATCTCTGCAACTTCTGCAGTCGTTAGTGGGAATTTGCATACGTTTGGCATTTCTACCGAAGAAACAATGTCCGGTAACAACCGCAGTAATATTTCTAACGTATTTCCGACTGTCTCAAAAGCTCTCAGCTCTCAAGATTAACTTATGGGTAGTGAAAACGGGTCATTTGCCATGTAGTAGGTGAGGTTAGGTTAGGTTAGGTTAAAGTGGCAGATCTTTGGCTCTGACCAAACAGTCTCACGTAGTCCTATCAGGTCCGTTGTGATACCACACATGTTTGGTAGAACCCACCTTCATCAGATCTCTGATGGTTAGTGCGTCGTACAGCGCAGAAGGATTTAAACAACTCATTCAAACCAGCCACTGCTATTCAGAAACCTCCTCAGTCGTCCAAGTTGTAAGTTGCTTAGTTCCTCCAGGCTATTGAAAAATGGTTCACCCAGAGCAGTGAACCTTCTTCTTGCGGGGCCAGGGCATTCACACAGAAAATGTTGAATACTTTCTTCCTCTTTCTCATCTCTGCAACTTCTGCAGTCGTTAGTGGGAATTTGCATACGTTTGGCATTTCTACCGAAGAAACAATGTCCGGTAACAACCGCAGTAATATTTCTAACGTATTTCCGACTGTCTCAAAAGCTCTCGGCTCTCAAGATTAACTTATGGGTAGTGAAAACGGGTCATTTGCCATGTAGTAGGTGAGGTTAGGTTAGGTTAGGTTAAAGTGGCAGATCTTTGGCTCTGACCAAACAGTCTCACGTAGTCCTATCAGGTCCGTTGTGATACCACACATGTTTGGTAGAACCCACCTTCATCAGATCTCTGATGGTTAGTGCGTCGTACAGCGCAGAAGGATTTAAATAACTCATTCAAACCAGCCACTGCTATTCAGAAACCTCCTCAGTCGTCCAAGTTGTAAGTTGCTTAGTTCCTCCAGGCTATTGAAAAATGGTTCACCCAGAGCAGTGAACCTTCTTCTTGCGGGGCCAGGGCATTCACACAGAAAATGTTGAATACTTTCTTCCTCTTTCTCATCTCTGCAACTTCTGCAGTCGTTAGTGGGAATTTGCATACGTTTGGCATTTCTACCGAAGAAACAATGTCCGGTAACAACCGCAGTAATATTTCTAACGTATTTCCGACTGTCTCAAAAGCTCTCGGCTCTCAAGATTAACTTATGGGTAGTGAAAACGGGTCATTTGCCATGTAGTAGGTGAGGTTAGGTTAGGTTAGGTTAAAGTGGCAGATCTTTGGCTCTGACCAAACAGTCTCACGTAGTCCTATCAGGTCCGTTGTGATACCACACATGTTTCGTAGAACCCACCTTCATCAGATCTCTGATGGTTAGTGCGTCGTACAGCGCAGAAGGATTTAAATAACTCATTCAAACCAGCCACTGCTATTCAGAAACCTCCTCAGTCGTCCAAGTTGTAAGTTGCTTAGTTCCTCCAGGCTATTGAAAAATGGTTCACCCAGAGCAGTGAACCTTCTTCTTGCGGGGCCAGGGCATTCACACAGAAAATGTTGAATACTTTCTTCCTCTTTCTCATCTCTGCAACTTCTGCAGTCGTTAGTGGGAATTTGCATACGTTTGGCATTTCTACCGAAGAAACAATGTCCGGTAACAACCGCAGTAATATTTCTAACGTATTTCCGACTGTCTCAAAAGCTCTCAGCTCTCAAGATTAACTTATGGGTAGTGAAAACGGGTCATTTGCCATGTAGTAGGTGAGGTTAGGTTAGGTTAGGTTAAAGTGGCAGATCTTTGGCTCTGACCAAACAGTCTCACGTAGTCCTATCAGGTCCGTTGTGATACCACACATGTTTGGTAGAACCCACCTTCATCAGATCTCTGATGGTTAGTGCGTCGTACAGCGCAGAAGGATTTAAACAACTCATTCAAACCAGCCACTGCTATTCAGAAACCTCCTCAGTCGTCCAAGTTGTAAGTTGCTTAGTTCCTCCAGGCTATTGAAAAATGGTTCACCCAGAGCAGTGAACCTTCTTCTTGCGGGGCCAGGGCATTCACACAGAAAATGTTGAATACTTTCTTCCTCTTTCTCATCTCTGCAACTTCTGCAGTCGTTAGTGGGAATTTGCATACGTTTGGCATTTCTACCGAAGAAACAATGTCCGGTAACAACCGCAGTAATATTTCTAACGTATTTCCGACTGTCTCAAAAGCTCTCGGCTCTCAAGATTAACTTATGGGTAGTGAAAACGGGTCATTTGCCATGTAGTAGGTGAGGTTAGGTTAGGTTAGGTTAAAGTGGCAGACCTTTGGCTCTGACCAAACAGTCTCATGTAGTCCTATCAGGTCCGTTGTGATACCACACATGTTTGGTAGAACCCACCTTCATCAGATCTCTGATGGTTAGTGCGTCGTACAGCGCAGAAGGATTTAAACAACTCATTCAAACCAGCCACTGCTATTCAGAAACCTCCTCAGTCGTCCAAGTTGTAAGTTGCTTAGTTCCTCCAGGCTATTGAAAAATGGTTCACCCAGAGCAGTGAACCTTCTTCTTGCGGGGCCAGGGCATTCACACAGAAAATGTTGAATACTTTCTTCCTCTTTCTCATCTCTGCAACTTCTGCAGTCGTTAGTGGGAATTTGCATACGTTTGGCATTTCTACCGAAGAAACAATGTCCGGTAACAACCGCAGTAATATTTCTAACGTATTTCCGACTGTCTCAAAAGCTCTCGGCTCTCAAGATTAACTTATGGGTAGTGAAAACGGGTCATTTGCCATGTAGTAGGTGAGGTTAGGTTAGGTTAGGTTAAAGTGGCAGATCTTTGGCTCTGACCAAACAGTCTCACGTAGTCCTATCAGGTCCGTTGTGATACCACACATGTTTGGTAGAACCCACCTTCATCAGATCTCTGATGGTTAGTGCGTCGTACAGCGCAGAAGGATTTAAATAACTCATTCAAACCAGCCACTGCTATTCAGAAACCTCCTCAGTCGTCCAAGTTGTAAGTTGCTTAGTTCCTCCAGGCTATTGAAAAATGGTTCACCCAGAGCAGTGAACCTTCTTCTTGCGGGGCCAGGGCATTCACACAGAAAATGTTGAATACTTTCTTCCTCTTTCTCATCTCTGCAACTTCTGCAGTCGTTAGTGGGAATTTGCATACGTTTGGCATTTCTACCGAAGAAACAATGTCCGGTAACAACCGCAGTAATATTTCTAACGTATTTCCGACTGTCTCAAAAGCTCTCGGCTCTCAAGATTAACTTATGGGTAGTGAAAACGGGTCATTTGCCATGTAGTAGGTGAGGTTAGGTTAGGTTAGGTTAAAGTGGCAGATCTTTGGCTCTGACCAAACAGTCTCACGTAGTCCTATCAGGTCCGTTGTGATACCACACATGTTTGGTAGAACCCACCTTCATCAGATCTCTGATGGTTAGTGCGTCGTACAGCGCAGAAGGATTTAAATAACTCATTCAAACCAGCCACTGCTATTCAGAAACCTCCTCAGTCGTCCAAGTTGTAAGTTGCTTAGTTCCTCCAGGCTATTGAAAAATGGTTCACCCAGAGCAGTGAACCTTCTTCTTGCGGGGCCAGGGCATTCACACAGAAAATGTTGAATACTTTCTTCCTCTTTCTCATCTCTGCAACTTCTGCAGTCGTTAGTGGGAATTTGCATACGTTTGGCATTTCTACCGAAGAAACAATGTCCGGTAACAACCGCAGTAATATTTCTAACGTATTTCCGACTGTCTCAAAAGCTCTCGGCTCTCAAGATTAACTTATGGGTAGTGAAAACGGGTCATTTGCCATGTAGTAGGTGAGGTTAGGTTAGGTTAGGTTAAAGTGGCAGATCTTTGGCTCTGACCAAACAGTCTCACGTAGTCCTATCAGGTCCGTTGTGATACCACACATGTTTCGTAGAACCCACCTTCATCAGATCTCTGATGGTTAGTGCGTCGTACAGCGCAGAAGGATTTAAATAACTCATTCAAACCAGCCACTGCTATTCAGAAACCTCCTCAGTCGTCCAAGTTGTAAGTTGCTTAGTTCCTCCAGGCTATTGAAAAATGGTTCACCCAGAGCAGTGAACCTTCTTCTTGCGGGGCCAGGGCATTCACACAGAAAATGTTGAATACTTTCTTCCTCTTTCTCATCTCTGCAACTTCTGCAGTCGTTAGTGGGAATTTGCATACGTTTGGCATTTCTACCGAAGAAACAATGTCCGGTAACAACCGCAGTAATATTTCTAACGTATTTCCGACTGTCTCAAAAGCTCTCAGCTCTCAAGATTAACTTATGGGTAGTGAAAACGGGTCATTTGCCATGTAGTAGGTGAGGTTAGGTTAGGTTAGGTTAAAGTGGCAGATCTTTGGCTCTGACCAAATAGTCTCACGTAGTCCTATCAGGTCCGTTGTGATACCACACATGTTTGGTAGAACCCACCTTCATCAGATCTCTGATGGTTAGTGCGTCGTACAGCGCAGAAGGATTTAAACAACTCATTCAAACCAGCCACTGCTATTCAGAAACCTCCTCAGTCGTCCAAGTTGTAAGTTGCTTAGTTCCTCCAGGCTATTGAAAAATGGTTCACCCAGAGCAGTGAACCTTCTTCTTGCGAGGCCAGGGCATTCACACAGAAAATGTTGAATACTTTCTTCCTCTTTCTCATCTCTGCAACTTCTGCAGTCGTTAGTGGGAATTTGCATACGTTTGGCATTTCTACCGAAGAAACAATGTCCGGTAACAACCGCAGTAATATTTCTAACGTATTTCCGACTGTCTCAAAAGCTCTCAGCTCTCAAGATTAACTTATGGGTAGTGAAAACGGGTCATTTGCCATGTAGTAGGTGAGGTTAGGTTAGGTTAGGTTAAAGTGGCAGATCTTTGGCTCTGACCAAACAGTCTCACGTAGTCCTATCAGGTCCGTTGTGATACCACACATGTTTGGTAGAACCCACCTTCATCAGATCTCTGATGGTTAGTGCGTCGTACAGCGCAGAAGGATTTAAACAACTCATTCAAACCAGCCACTGCTATTCAGAAACCTCCTCAGTCGTCCAAGTTGTAAGTTGCTTAGTTCCTCCAGGCTATTGAAAAATGGTTCACCCAGAGCAGTGAACCTTCTTCTTGCGGGGCCAGGGCATTCACACAGAAAATGTTGAATACTTTCTTCCTCTTTCTCATCTCTGCAACTTCTGCAGTCGTTAGTGGGAATTTGCATACGTTTGGCATTTCTACCGAAGAAACAATGTCCGGTAACAACCGCAGTAATATTTCTAACGTATTTCCGACTGTCTCAAAAGCTCTCGGCTCTCAAGATTAACTTATGGGTAGTGAAAACGGGTCATTTGCCATGTAGTAGGTGAGGTTAGGTTAGGTTAGGTTAAAGTGGCAGATCTTTGGCTCTGACCAAACAGTCTCACGTAGTCCTATCAGGTCCGTTGTGATACCACACATGTTTGGTAGAACCCACCTTCATCAGATCTCTGATGGTTAGTGCGTCGTACAGCGCAGAAGGATTTAAATAACTCATTCAAACCAGCCACTGCTATTCAGAAACCTCCTCAGTCGTCCAAGTTGTAAGTTGCTTAGTTCCTCCAGGCTATTGAAAAATGGTTCACCCAGAGCAGTGAACCTTCTTCTTGCGGGGCCAGGGCATTCACACAGAAAATGTTGAATACTTTCTTCCTCTTTCTCATCTCTGCAACTTCTGCAGTCGTTAGTGGGAATTTGCATACGTTTGGCATTTCTACCGAAGAAACAATGTCCGGTAACAACCGCAGTAATATTTCTAACGTATTTCCGACTGTCTCAAAAGCTCTCAGCTCTCAAGATTAACTTATGGGTAGTGAAAACGGGTCATTTGCCATGTAGTAGGTGAGGTTAGGTTAGGTTAGGTTAAAGTGGCAGATCTTTGGCTCTGACCAAACAGTCTCACGTAGTCCTATCAGGTCCGTTGTGATACCACACATGTTTGGTAGAACCCACCTTCATCAGATCTCTGATGGTTAGTGCGTCGTACAGCGCAGAAGGATTTAAACAACTCATTCAAACCAGCCACTGCTATTCAGAAACCTCCTCAGTCGTCCAAGTTGTAAGTTGCTTAGTTCCTCCAGGCTATTGAAAAATGGTTCACCCAGAGCAGTGAACCTTCTTCTTGCGGGGCCAGGGCATTCACACAGAAAATGTTGAATACTTTCTTCCTCTTTCTCATCTCTGCAACTTCTGCAGTCGTTAGTGGGAATTTGCATACGTTTGGCATTTCTACCGAAGAAACAATGTCCGGTAACAACCGCAGTAATATTTCTAACGTATTTCCGACTGTCTCAAAAGCTCTCGGCTCTCAAGATTAACTTATGGGTAGTGAAAACGGGTCATTTGCCATGTAGTAGGTGAGGTTAGGTTAGGTTAGGTTAAAGTGGCAGACCTTTGGCTCTGACCAAACAGTCTCACGTAGTCCTATCAGGTCCGTTGTGATACCACACATGTTTGGTAGAACCCACCTTCATCAGATCTCTGATGGTTAGTGCGTCGTACAGCGCAGAAGGATTTAAACAACTCATTCAAACCAGCCACTGCTATTCAGAAACCTCCTCAGTCGTCCAAGTTGTAAGTTGCTTAGTTCCTCCAGGCTATTGAAAAATGGTTCACCCAGAGCAGTGAACCTTCTTCTTGCGGGGCCAGGGCATTCACACAGAAAATGTTGAATACTTTCTTCCTCTTTCTCATCTCTGCAACTTCTGCAGTCGTTAGTGGGAATTTGCATACGTTTGGCATTTCTACCGAAGAAACAATGTCCGGTAACAACCGCAGTAATATTTCTAACGTATTTCCGACTGTCTCAAAAGCTCTCGGCTCTCAAGATTAACTTATGGGTAGTGAAAACGGGTAATTTGCCATGTAGTAGGTGAGGTTAGGTTAGGTTAGGTTAAAGTGGCAGATCTTTGGCTCTGACCAAACAGTCTCACGTAGTCCTATCAGGTCCGTTGTGATACCACACATGTTTCGTAGAACCCACCTTCATCAGATCTCTGATGGTTAGTGCGTCGTACAGCGCAGAAGGATTTAAACAACTCATTCAAACCAGCCACTGCTATTCAGAAACCTCCTCAGTCGTCCAAGTTGTAAGTTGCTTAGTTCCTCCAGGCTATTGAAAAATGGTTCACCCAGAGCAGTGAACCTTCTTCTTGCGGGGCCAGGGCATTCACACAGAAAATGTTGAATACTTTCTTCCTCTTTCTCATCTCTGCAACTTCTGCAGTCGTTAGTGGGAATTTGCATACGTTTGGCATTTCTACCGAAGAAACAATGTCCGGTAACAACCGCAGTAATATTTCTAACGTATTTCCGACTGTCTCAAAAGCTCTCGGCTCTCAAGATTAACTTATGGGTAGTGAAAACGGGTCATTTGCCATGTAGTAGGTGAGGTTAGGTTAGGTTAGGTTAAAGTGGCAGATCTTTGGCTCTGACCAAACAGTCTCACGTAGTCCTATCAGGTCCGTTGTGATACCACACATGTTTCGTAGAACCCACCTTCATCAGATCTCTGATGGTTAGTGCGTCGTACAGCGCGGAAGGATTTAAACAACTCATTCAAACCAGCCACTGCTATTCAGAAACCTCCTCAGTCGTCCAAGTTGTAAGTTGCTTAGTTCCTCCAGGCTATTGAAAAATGGTTCACCCAGAGCAGTGAACCTTCTTCTTGCGGGGCCAGGGCATTCACACAGAAAATGTTGAATACTTTCTTCCTCTTTCTCATCTCTGCAACTTCTGCAGTCGTTAGTGGGAATTTGCATACGTTCGGCATTTCTACCGAAGAGACAATGTCCGGTAACAACCGCAGTAATATTTCTAACGTATTTCCGACTGTCTCAAAAGCTCTCGGCTCTCAAGACTAACTTATGGGTAGTGAAAACGGGTCATTTGCCATGTAGTAGGTGAGGTTAGGTTAGGTTAGGTTAAAGTGGCAGACCTTTGGCTCTGACCAAACAGTCTCACGTAGTCCTATCAGGTCCGTTGTGATACCACACATGTTTCGTAGAACCCACCTTCATCAGATCTCTGATAGTTAGTGCGTCGTACAGCGCAGAAGGATTTAAATAACTCATTCAAACCAGCCACTGCTATTCAGAAACCTCCTCAGTCGTCCAAGTTGTAAGTTGTTTAGTTCCTCCAGGCTATTGAAAAATGGTTCACCCAGAGCAGTGAACCTTCTTCTTGCGGGGCCAGGGCATTCACACAGAAAATGTTGAATACTTTCTTCCTCTTTCTCATCTCTGCAACTTCTGCAGTCGTTAGTGGGAATTTGCATACGTTTGGCATTTCTACCGAAGAAACAATGTCCGGTAACAACCGCAGTAATATTTCTAACGTATTTCCGACTGTCTCAAAAGCTCTCGGCTCTCAAGATTAACTTATGGGTAGTGAAAACGGGTCATTTGCCATGTAGTAGGTGAGGTTAGGTTAGGTTAGGTTAAAGTGGCAGATCTTTGGCTCTGACCAAACAGTCTCACGTAGTCCTATCAGGTCCGTTGTGATACCACACATGTTTCGTAGAACCCACCTTCATCAGATCTCTGATGGTTAGTGCGTCGTACAGCGCAAAAGGATTTAAACAACTCATTCAAACCAGCCACTGCTATTCAGAAACCTCCTCAGTCGTCCAAGTTGTAAGTTGCTTAGTTCCTCCAGGCTATTGAAAAATGGTTCACCCAGAGCAGTGAACCTTCTTCTTGCGGGGCCAGGGCATTCACAGAGAAAATGTTGAATACTTTCTTCCTCTTTCTCATCTCTGCAACTTCTGCAGTCGTTAGTGGGAATTTGCATACGTTCGGCGTTTCTACCGAAGAGACAATGTCCGGTAACAACCGCAGTAATATTTCTCACGTATTTCCGACTGTCTCAAAAGCTCTCGGCTCTCAAGATTAACTTATCAATATATGGGTAGTGAAAACGGGTCATTTGCCATGTAGTCAGAATCAACTTTAATGCAGAAGACGTGAAATTTTAGAACTAAAAAACACCCGCCCTCAACTTTTTTATTTATTATTAAGGACACTAAACTTCTTCTACATTAGCGTTATTATTATTTTAAATTATTGTTATGCTCTCCACGGCTAAGCTAGGAATGGTAAATTAAAAATGTAAAAAAACTAATTATACAAGAAATAGAATTTTCGCAAATATAACCGAATATTTTCAACACTTCCTTTCCACCTTCCTACTTTACTATATTCACTGGGAAATTATGTTTTCAGAATTTCATAATTATGAAAGAAATTTTTTAATTGAGAAAAGTCAAGCATTTAAACGTAAGTAAATAAAACAAAAAGTTTATACAAATTTTTGTCAGTAACGTTTAAATGAGAAACTACTTGCCTTACATAGCAATCTCTAAAGTAAATTATTTATTTGGGCTGAAATTCAATCTCTTAAAAAAATACGCCTCTAAAATATAATACTTCATGTCTCGTATTAAAGGATATTAAAAAATTAAAAACTAAACAATCCAAATGATTTAAAAGGTAACTAAATATGTACATTATTTTGGGTTATTTACAAAGAGAACGACACACGGATGGAAATTTATAATACAACCCATAAGAAATATATAAATATTTATTATAATTTGTAGTAGTATTTAGGATCATAATTAGGGTATATTTTCTCAATAGGTCCAATAGGCCCGGGTCCCACTATTAGAAGGGCCCCGCGCTTAGTCTGAGCGACACTATATTTATTCAAATAGTTAAAACAAAAAAATTCATTTGTCAAATTGAGATGAATCTAAACATTTTTATTGAAAAAAAATATTTTAAAAAATCTAAACCAATCGACAGATTTACTTATTACTCTATGCAAAACAAAAACTCGTAAAAATCCCGACATGTGGCACACGTTTGTTATCTAATAATATACAGGGTGGTCCGCTCTCATCGCAGGATTCCATTGGAATTCTAAACTACCCAACTTTTTAATATTAAAAAAAAAATACACTTACCGGTATTCTACTAGAACTTGTCACCCAAATCCACTGATCGTCACCAGGGGCTGCCCCTTTTGCCCCAGTTTTTCGTCTTATTTCTTCATCTTTTTCTTCCAGAAGTGACCGCAGCTTCGGATTGAAAAACTCAACTTGCGGCTCCTCGGTATTTGGAAGTGCCAAAAAGTTATAATCTCTATTTCTTCCTACGTTTCTTTTTTCTCGTTTTTCTATTTTTCGCGAATCCAATGTAGTTTTATCTTCGGTTTTTGGGTTTCCATGTTCTTTTCTTATGTTGAGATATGTGTGAATCCGGAGCACTTCCTCTCTAAACGACTCTGTGCGAATTTCGTTATTAAAGTTTTGCCGGAAGCTGTTTTTGCTAAGATAATTTTCTCGAATTTCGGAGATTATCAGTCTGAAAGGAAACAAAACATGAGTTGCGCAATTTTAAGACGACTAACAAACTGTTGTCAAATTTAGAAAATTTCTTCACCTTTCTACCAGGGGCATATTGACAGTCTCGAAAAAATTCAGCGACGCTTTCTTAAATACCTTAGCTTCAAGAATAATGGTGTCTATCCTAATGTTGGTTTTCCCCATGATCAGCTGTTGAAAAGTCACTCGCTCTCTTCCTTAAAGGACCGGAGAATGATAGCCGACCTTAAATTTTTACATAAGATCCTTCATAACAAAATTGATTGCTCAGAAATTCTACATCAGATAAATATTTTGGTTCCACGCAGCTCAGCCCGTCATTCTCTTACGTTTTTTATACCCACATTGCGAACTAACATTAAAAAATACTTGCCGTTACATCGTATATTAAGTACATATAATCGGTACCAAAATACGTTTGATATATTTAACTGCAGGTCAGCCAGAATAAGTCTTATTTAAACATTTTTCCATGGTCGAAAGTATACATTCTACTTAATAGTTTTATTGTGTCCTTTTTGTACTTATTATTACTTATTGTATATATATATAACAAATGTTATTTATTAACAGTGTATATACCCATTCAGTAATTGGATTTTTCTGTGGAATGGTGTATCTTAAATAAAAATAAAATAAATAAATAAAAATAAAATGCCGGGTATTTTCAAAGATATTCGTTAAAAAACGAAAAATCTCGTTTCTGTTTTTATTGTTTCCTAGCTTTATTTTAAGAGAGTCAAAGAGATGGCTTTATATTTTTCATAACTTGTTGTTATCAGAAATTTTTTATAACGTTACATTGTTCGGTTATCATCAAGACCTTTGAATTTCAACGTTTAAAAAAGCCGAATAGATAGGCGTACTATGATTCATTCGCTACGTAAGAGCGCGCCGTCTTTTATTGCATAAAATAATACAATATGTCTGAAATCGATCAAAAATGGAGACAAACATTAGTTCGTCTCCAAAAACAGTTGCCACATTTTTGCACTTATCCGTTGTTCTTTAAATATAGAAAATTCAAAGTCAAGACTTATCTAATAAAATAATAATGCAATACTAGTTTATTCAAATATAAACGTTTCGACCACAATAATAACACCTTTTTAATCTTTATCCTCGGAAACGATAGCGGCTCTGGAAATAAGATTTCTCTAAAATCCAAAAATACGTCCTCAAAGATTATTGATGGGCCTCGCTTTTGTAATGAAAAAAATACTGGGACCAGAAGATGCAGTCTTAGCCAACTTTTTTTCTTTAATTAGAGGATACCACTACCACTTGTGGTACCTTTTTGGAAAGCTTATCAAAAAAGAAATTTGCCCAAAAATATTTTTTTTTATATTGTTAAACATGTGTCAGAAATTTAATAAAAACTAATTTAAGGAACAATAATTATATTAACAATAACTTTAAAACTGTAATGTCACTTTTTTAGCAAAGGAATTGTTGAAAATATGCCCCATAAATCTGTTAGCATAGACCAAACCGTAGTAGAACTCTTCCCTTACTCTGTCCAAAACTTCTCTCGCGATTAAACGTATCTCTTCCCGAATCCTTGCCTTCAACTCTCTCACATTTCTATCTCCGGTGACATATACCCTTTTTTTTAAATCGCCTCATAAATAGAAATCTAAGGGTGTAATATCCGGAGATTTGGACGGTCACTCTATAAATCCACACAGTTCTATTCACCTTTTTGGAAATGTAACATTTAATAATTCTCCTACATTTCTTGCAAAGTTGTTAATATCAGAACTTCAAAGAATATTCCCTAATTATGAGAACCTAGACCAACGGATATTTTTCCAGCTGAATGGAGCCCCCTCCTTACTGCATTTGGCAGTATTAAAAATGTTGGTTATTTTTTTTTTACGTCATATTACGAGAAAGAGAAATTCCGAGATTTTCGAGAGACGAGCCAACATCTTGCGAGAAGTTATAGCGATTTGCATGAACATTTTGTCTCGGTTGCAATTGCGAGTTTTTTTCATAGTGTACCTATCTAGTAGGTATTGTAAGAAATATTGTTGCAAATATTACTTACCTATAAATATAATGAGCCAAAAATATTTCAGTAATAAAAATAAAAAACACACAACATATTACGCGCACTGTATAACTGGGATTTAATTGGTGAATTGGAATCTTGGCTCCTTTTGGAGCTATTTTGTTGTCTCTAGGTTCTGTTGCCGACATTTTCGATTTATTTTAGTTCCTAATTTTTTGTTTAAAAGAATGTTTTAAAGAATTGAATAAGATTACTGATATCAGGAGAGGGCAGGGGGGAGCGAGAACACCCCCTCAAGCCACCCTCTCTAAGAAAAAAATATCAAGAAAAAATACACACTTGCAGAGGAATTCATACGATGCAGGTTTCAAAAAAAATACTTTATAATTTTAAAATAAGGCGTGGGGCACTGTAATCATCTATTATTTCGAAATATTTGATTAGTAAATATTAATTTCGATTTTATGCCTTTAAATTGTATTGATTTACTTAAATTTTTCTTATTTACATTACATTTTTTGCTTATTTTATTTTATTGATGACTTGAAATTGCGGATGATACAAACTGCTATATTTTTAAAAAAATAATTGGCCGCTGAGCTCGTTTTAAATTTTGTACCTTAAGCTCTTTTTTGTAAATTATTATAAAGAGTTTTGCTAGAGTTTGATTTTTTTTAAAACTTTTTTTAGCGCTGGTTCCCCTACCCCTTTACTCTCCCCCTTTCCCACTCAAAATGTGTACCTATTTAATGAAATAATGCAGGTTCTTGTATAAATAATTGTTATTTACGACATAAGTGTTGTAAAGATTCATATTACAACACGAGATGTTAAAGTTGTCAAACGAGGCGTTAGCCGAGTTTAATAAAACATCGAGTGTAGTAATATGAATTTACAATAAGAATATTGTACAAAATTTTATCTACTTTCATCTATGAATAAAAATATTTGGAAAAAGGCATTTTTAAAAATAAAAATGCACATGTAAAAATGCACCTGCTATTAAGTTTACTAATAAAGTTTTTTATGTTACCTTTCGCATAGTTACTGTTTCGCATGGTTACTGTCGAAACTTTGTCAAACAAACTCAAAAATATAAAAAGCGTTTTTCAAAATGAGCGATTCTGATGGAAGTTTACCCTCTGATATAGAAGCAGCAGCAAACGAAGCGATCTCAATTTTAGTTCCGACAAAATCCAAGGCGCGGTATAAGTTGGAGTATCAGAAGTTTGAAGATTGGTGCAAAGCTAACAAAATAAAGGAGGTGTCTGAGAAAATCCATTTGGGTTATTTTTCCGTAAAGCAACGCTCCCAGAAACCATCTACACTATGGACACACTACTCAATGTTGAGAACTATGATTTAGATTTCAGTCAAGAAAAATCAAGATATAAGCAGATTTTCTCAACTAATCGCATTTTTGAAAAGAAGTTCAGAGGGTTACAAGGACAAAAAGTCCAAAATATTCACAAAGGAAGACGAATGTAAGTTTCTTAGTACTGCAGATGATAAAACATATTTACTTATGAAGGTTGTTATGATAATCGGCATTAATTGTTAATAATAAATCATTCTTCTTAAAAGTGTGGTTTTATTTAACAGCAAAATTTTAATAAAACCGTTTTTTCCATTACAGCACTAGTGCTGTAATAGATGCCCTTCCAAAACGATTTACAGAATTGTAAAATTCATATTGCTAAATGAAAGTAGATAAAATTGTTTAACTGTTTGATATAAATATGACCTAGTTTGCTTTTGATGAAATCTTTAAATCTGATTTTAATCATTCCAGGGTTTTTTAAAAATTTTATTAGATGAAAGACAAAATAAGAAAAAATTAACCAAGCTATCGACTCGGAGGCAGGGATGGGAATTCTAGTTTACTCACAACAGTTCATTCTCGTTCTTGTTTATAGTTAGTTTGCAGTTTATTGGTTCACAAAACTTTAAGATACTGAAACATGGTATCTTGATTAAAATACCTACATGCGAGAAAACATTATGAATCTCGAAAAAGTAAAATATACGAAGGGGTAAATTAAATTAAATTAAAATAGTTGCTTATTTTGAAGCATAATAATTAAAGACCGGATTTGAAAAGATCATGATGCAAATTCCACAGGCGGAATAAGCACCACGTTCTTATACACATCGGTTGGAATAGGACCGTTCGAGGTCGCTGATTTTAGGTGTTCGTCAGAAAGGAGCTGCCGCAAATAATTCGGTAGTTACTGAGCCAAAACCGAACGCATTGCATGAGGGCGCGTAGATAGGTAACGAAGGTGGTAAAAGAATTACAGGCAGTGTTGCTAATCCTCCTGAATTATCGGTAGATCTACTTAATTTTTTTATTGTTTCTCGATGAAATAAACAATATACATGATGAAATAAAATTATGGTATTTTTGTCAGGCGGGAAGGGGGTCTCAATGAGGAGCCGCCACTGACGACTGGATATACTTATTGGTTGAAACGTTGTGATTTAAAAATAAATAAAGAGAATTCAAGTCCAAAACTTTTCTATTATTTAACTAACTCTAATATTTTTATTAGAAATAGTCCGTTATTGATAAAAACATAAAAGCAATATTAACTTACCTACTTAGTGTCTATAATATAAGATTTTAATCATATGTTTATCTATTTCTTCCTTAAGTCTTGTTAAAAAAAGTATTATGATTTTAAAATTTTGTAAATATCTCCCAGTTTGTATTAAAAAAAATACCAAATAATAAAATGTAATGTAAAGAAGCTGTTAAAATTAAATACGTATTATTGAAAGAAGCCTATTGTAACTGTTAATAAATATGTGTTTATTTGTATTATATTTATTTGTATCTAATATTTTAGTTTCTAATATTTTAGGTACATTTTATTTTAAGTTAAAATTTGTTTTTGTCTGATATATTTTGTCTAAGACTATAAATTTCTTAGTTTGTGAAAGTAGCTGTTTGCGTTGCTGATTTCTTACCCCCTTCCCCCTGACTTGGCATTCTAAGACTGATTTCTTTTGACCCCCCTCCCCCCACCAACAAATTAAATATTTACTTAATTTGAAAACAAAATTATTTTTATTGAAAGTAATTCAATGAAGCCAGAGCAAACATAGAATTTGATAGAAATTATAGACCCTGCATCTCTCGAATTATTTCCTAAATTAATTTTAAAAACAAATTTATAAATAATTTAAAAAATGGTCACCAAATGAATTTCAACAGCGTCGCGAACATCGCGCAATCGAAACAACCGCCGAAACTATACCTGCTGCCGGGTGAAGCTGGCAGAAGTTGAGATGGAACTGAAAGCGCGCTCTAAACTCAAACTCCGTAAAAGTTGCGGAAGTGAAATTATTTTGAGCGTGTGGCGCTCTGCTGATAAGCGTTCATTATTTATACAGAGAGTTACGGTTAGAGTTATATAAATAAAGGAATTTGCGTGTATAATTTTCACGATTGGTTAATACACCCTAATTTAACCTAAATAGGTATCGTGCACTGTGATGGCGAAGCTTTAAATAAAAAAAAATTGTATTATAGATTATTAATTTTAAATAGAATCTTTGTTTTTTTGTGTAATAGTTCAGGAGACAGTGACGATTTTCGGTACTTATTTTCCCAGTCAGCAAACATGGATAGAATTATTGGGTTTGTTATTCTAAGCAAAATTCATATATATGTAGGGGGGTTTTCCGATGGGTTGAGGCGGAAAATGCGTTAGAAAGTACAAATATACTGCACTTTTTTTTCCAGTGATAAAAATAGTTCTATTAGTGAGAGATACAGTGAATTTAAGAAAAAAAAATAGTCTGGCTAATCTGTGAGGATGGGTAATATGTCTGGCAGGTGGAAAATTGGAAAAAATTTAGCGAAACCATTGCCCTTATTTTCGCAATCCTAAAAATGTGTCAGATGATAGTTTATATTATATTAACAGTTGAAAATATAGTCTGGCTAATGTGGAACACCCCGACAGCCTTGCCAGACTCGTCCAACGCTCGACAGGCACGCTAAATTCGGCATGTTCAATTATACAGGCGATTGTTTTCATCTCTACATGTTTTTACTTTTCATAATTTCTGCTAAGGAAAGTATTGGTTTAGGGCAAAATTCGACTATGGCTAAAAAACATTTTTCTCAACGTTTTGAGACCCCAGAAATCCAAAAAATATGGTTTTAGCAAAATGTCAATCCGTCCATCATCAAAAAACTTTATTCGCGAATAACTTTGTAACTATCACTATCATTCAAATATATAATTATATTTTGTCTTGATATTTTTGTATAATTCTGTTTTCGTTTAAGGGTATGCTGCTCCAAGCCATTTTTATACAAGAGTAGCGGTAGCGCCGAAGGGGGGGGGGGGGCAGAGTGCTCCCCTAGTGCGCCACCCAAAATTGAGGAAATCGGTTTTGTAATGGAATTTCCGCGGGGAAAGGGGTATTTGACTACGAAATTTTTGAGAAGAAAGGAGTGATGGTTATAGAATCTAATATGATGCGTCAGTTTGGAGAAGAGGGGAGTTTTTGGTTACCCCGCTTATTTCGTTATAGAGGGTGGGGGAGGTGGCGACCTTTTTTTTAGATGTCATTTTTGATTTGGGTAGTGCCCCCCTTAAAATCAACGGGCCCGCTTATGCTCACCAATCCCAAAGATCCTGGAGCCGCCGCTGTAGTATAAGAGGCATTAACGGCATTTATTTTCTATAGTTCGGCAGAATTTTTCTGGAAACTGGTGACGTCACTTTGGAAAAATAAGCCAGATATTAAGAAAAAATATCTAGTATATAGTGTCGAGGTGGACACTTATATTCACGGCCTATCACTTTGTGATGTGAAGGTAATGGTGACATTTTGCAAACCAACAAAATATTTAAATATAATTAATTATTTCCAGCGAATCGAGAATCCGGTTTCAGGTATCAACCAGTGCGAAGATTTTACGGCCTGAAAAATCAATTAGCGGGATTTTGTTGGCTTGCAAAATGTCACCAATATCAATCTAAAATAAGAAAAGTAATGTCTTCTTCAGTTACATACTTTTAAAATATAACAAAAGTTACTTTTAAACAATGTCACCGAATGTTGTTGTAATATAACATGTCTGGTGGGATGATTTCGATACCTATTATCTTTGTGAGACCTTAGGCAGTTTTATTTTTGGTATTTTCACTTTTCTAGGCCTATTCATCACTCGCAATATGTCTAAACATGCCGATTTATATTCAGTGTGTGTTATTCGATTATAAAGGTCGACTTGGGATTCAATTCAGAAAGGAAATGAAAGAAATAAGCCTCTGCCGTTTAGCCCTCAGAAACTTTTAAATCTAAGCTTTAACTGCATTGTTGCCAGGTAGTAAGCGAAGTAATCGAATAAATTATGCAGACAACACCAATCTACTAATTAGAAAGAAAAATATCATTGATTTATTAAGTATCTCGAAAGAACAATTCTTAATTAAGTTATATTCAGAGTTGTCGTGGAGTATTTAAAACGCAAAAATTGTTAACAACTTCGAGTATTTATATTTATGAATGCATTTTGTTTTTCAAAAAGAATCAAGGTAAATTCACTCATTTAAAAAAAGAACACACACATGATACGAGAGGTAGACTTTTTGATTATAATTTTCCAAAACACTATTTAACATTGACGGAGCACTGCCATCACTTTTTTTAATATTTTGCCACAGCATATAAAGTGCATAAATAATTTAAATAATTTCAAAAAAGAGTTATTTGTTTATATTAATAATATTGAACCTTATACAATTCAGGAATATCTTGATTATAAAAACCAAAATTTGGGATTAGGTACCTGGTATAAATTTAAGTGTATTTTACAATTTTTTGTTGTTTGTAGAATTTATAATATGTATTTTTGTAACATTTTATGACGTATTTCAAACTTTGTGAATTTTACAAATTTGTTTTGAAACATCCATACCTACTACTAATAATTACTAAAAGTATGCAAAATATAAGGGACTTCTAAGCTTTAGAAGTTTAGCACAATGTGGGAAGCAATCTTTATTGCTTCACATAATTAACGTTGGAGAAAACTTATCAAGAAAAATTCCAGTTCCTTAAGGATGTTTAAACTGATTAAATAAACCAGAAAACCATGTTTCTAAACAATTAAGTAACATTACAAGACATTGAAGTTATTATAATAGATTAATTATTGAATCATGAAAAGCGAGTGGTTACGATAATATTTCGGTTAAAACTGTCAAAATCATTAAAACTAATATTCTTCCAATATTGTTACATCTTGTACAAGTTTCTTTTAAGACGGGAAATTTTCCAGAAAAAATGAGAGGCTAAAATTTTATCCATTTTTACAACCGGCGATTACTCTAAATATAATAACTACAAATCATTATCTATTTTACAGGTCTTCTCAAAAATGTTAGAAAAAATTATGAATAGAAAAGTATTAGGTAAACTTTTTGGAATCAAAGAAATTACTCATTACGGGTCAGTATCGCGTTCGTAAATTTAGAGACACAGAAGTTGCTGTAGCTGATGTCATAACAAATATGCAATAGAACGTTGATGAAAATAACAAATTGTCAAGTAAGGAGGGGTTCCATCCTGCTGGAAAAATATCCTTTGGTCTAGTTTTTCATAATTAGGAAATATCCTTTAAAGTCCTGGTATTAAAAACTATGCAAGAATATGAGAATTATTAAATGTTACTTTTCCAAATACGTGATTAGGACTGCGGTAATTTATAGAGTGGCTGCCCAAATCTCCTGATATTACACCCTTAAATTTTTATTTATAAGAAGGGTAGGTGTGTGTCACCAGACCTGGAAATCTGGAATAATTAAAGGCAAGGATTCGGGCAGAGATACGTTTTGGAAAGAGGAAAGAGTTCTTTCATCGGTTTGTCTGTGTCAATAGATTTATGGGGTTATAGAAAAATTACATTACAGTTATTGTTCCTTAAATTAGTTTATCTACTTTCATTTAGTAATATGAATTTTACAGTTCTGTAAATCCTTTTGTAAGGGCATCTATTACAGCACTAGTGCTGCACTAGCTGCATTACAGTGCTGTAATGAAAAAAAACTGTTTTATTAAAATTTTGCCTTTAAATAAAACCACACTTTTTAGAAGAATGATTTATTATTAACAATTATAAAATTAATTACCAATTATTAATTAAAATATATCTTGATTTTTCTTGACTGAAATTATAGTTCTCAACATTGAGTAGTTAGTTCATAGTGTATAGATGGTTTCTGGGAGCGTTGCTTTACGGAAAAATAACCCAAAAGGATTTTCTCAGACACCTCCTTTATTTTGTTAGCTTTGCACCAATCTTCAAACTTCTGATGCTCCAACTCATACAGCGCCTTGGATTTTGTCGAAACTAAACTTGAGATCGCTTCGTTTGCCGCTGCTTCTATATCGGAGGGTAAACTTCCATCAGAATCGCTCATTTTGAAAAACGCTTTTTATATTTTTGAATTTGTTTGACAAAGTTTCGACAGTAACCATGCGAAACAGTAACTATGCGAAAGGTAACATAAAAAACTTGATTAGTAAACTTAATAGCAGATGCATTTTTATTTTAAAAAATGCCTTTTGCCAAATATTTTTATTCATAGATGAAAGTAGATAAAATTTTGTACAATATTCTTGTTGTAAATTCATATTACTACACTCGATGTTTTATTAAACTCGGCTGACGCCTCGTTTGACAACTTTAACATCGTGTTGTAATATGAATCTTTACAACACTTATATCGTAAATAACTATTTTATTAATATTCTGACACATGATTCGACAGATGTAAAAAAAATATATGGACAATAATATATTTTTTCGATAAGCTTTTTAAAAAGGCGCCACAAGTGGTATCCTTTAATTTGAAAAGAAAGAGTTGGTTAGGGCTGCGCCCCCTCCTTGGGGTCCCCATTTTTTTACATGGCAAAAGCGAGGCCCATAAAAAATCTTTGAGGGCGTATTTTTGGATTTTAGAGAAATCTTATTCCCAGAGCCGCTGAGCCGCTATAAGCATCGTTCCATTTAAAATCTCCAACCTGTATATTTAAAAAATGAAAAATATAAAATGCTTAAAAACTTACCCAACTTTTGGAATTCATTGTTCTTTTCATATTTATCATTACAATTTCAAAAACATAATTTATATCAGAGTTATAAACACAAAGTTCAAATTTGTTGTCAAATGTAATCTCATAATAATTAGACAGCGAAGAAAGTTGAAAGTAGAATAATTTTTAATAAAATTAATACATATTTACTTTTATTTATTAGATTACTTTTTGTCGGCAGAATTATAATAGTCTGTATTTACTCTTTCGAAGTGTCTAGTATAGATATATTCCAACTTTTGGCAACATCGCAAAAAGAAATACAAACCTGGGAAGTATCTATAAAGCGTGATTTACACGCAATGTCTTAAATCGTTCAATTTGTCTGCATCGACAAAACATTGCAAGCAAATCGTTGCCAACTAACGTGTCAATACTGCAACGATTTGTTATTAATTTTAATTTTTCTAGCTGTCTAATCCATCTTGTTCTAGCTAGTCAGTTTTCAATGTTTGTTTAAAAGTTAGGGCTACCCTGCCAAAAATGGCTGATTCAATCTTTTAAAAAACTATTCAGGTTTAATAGGTTTTTATAGGAACGTAAATGCAATCATGGTTCTGTATAGGTAGGTCATTTTACACACATAGATCTTAAATAGGACTCTATATGTCCTTAATGGTAGACATTTATTGATAGCATTTAATATGTAAACTCTGAATAATTTTTATAAGTCTTAATAAGTTTTAATGCGATCGAATCTGAATAGTTTTAAATTGGATATACTAGTTCAAATTCTATAGTAGTAAATATGTACTTTCCAACTCAATGCTACTTTTAATTTCTATAAGATTTAATAGGCAAAACCTTAAAAATTCTTTATATACCTTGACAAGAATGAATAGGACCTTGTTTTTATAGTTATTTTAATGAATATACGTATAAATATTACACAGGTATTGAAAGGAATTTTCATACTAAAGATTTGATTATTTTGGATAGGAGTGAATATGCCATAACCAACTACCATTTCATGTGAGGCAATGGTTATGAATATGATCTGGTTTTTAAACGTTCTTATATGAAAATGCACACAGAAATTTTATAGGTATTTAAAGGAATTTACATACTAAATATTTTATTATTTTGGATAGGAGTGACTATGCCATAACCAACTAACATTTTATGTGAGGCAATGGTTATAAATATGATCTGGTTTTTATACGTTCTTATATGAAAATGCGCACAGAAATTTTATAGGTATTTAAAGGAACTTTCATACTAAATATTTTATTATTTTGGATAGGAGTGAAAGTGCCATAACCAACTAACATTTCATGTGAGGCAATGGTTATGAATATGATCTGATTTTTATACGTTCTTATATGAAAATACACAGAAATTTTATAGGAATTTAAAGGGACTTTTATACTAAATATTTTATTATTTTGAATAGGAGTGAATATGCCATAACCAACTAACATTTCATGTGAGGCAATGGTTATGAATATGATCTGGTTTTTATACGTTCTTATATGAAAATGCACACAGAAATTTTATATGTATTTAAAGGAACTTTTATACTAAATATTTTATTATTTTGAATAGGAGTGAATATGCCATAACCAACTAACATTTCATGTGAGGCAATGGTTATGAATATGATCTGGTTTTTATACGTTCTTATATGAAAATGCCCACAGAAATTTTATAGGTATTTAAAGGAACTTACATACTAAATATTTTATTATTTTGGATAGGAGTGAATATGCCATAACCAACTAACATTTCATGTGAGGCAATGGTTATGAATATGATCTGGTTTTTATACGTTCTTATATGAAAATGCGCACAGAAATTTTATAGGTATTTAAAGGAACTTTCATACTAAATATTTTATTATTTTGGGTAGGAGTGAAAGTGCCATAACCAACTAACATTTCATGTGAGGCAATGGTTATGAATATGATCTGGTTTTTATACGTTCTTATATGAAAATACACACAGAAATTCTAAAGGAATTTAAAGGAACTTTCATACTAAATATTTTATTATTTTGGATAAGAGTGCCATATGTAAGAACCCATAACTCAATAGGAAACTACATATTCAATTAAAAAGTATTTTTCTATTAAGACCTTACCAGCATAGGAAATTACTATTCAAATAGAATAGTATTTTCCTATTAAAACCCCACCTGGAACTATAGAGACCTGTAAGAACCCGTAGCTTAATAGGAAACTACATATTCATTTAAAAAGTATTTTCCTATTCAGACCTTACCAGCATAGGAAATTACTATTCAAATAAAATAGTATTTTCCTATTAAAACCCCACCTGGAACTATAGAGACCTGTAAGAACCCATAGCTTAATATGAATCTTCATATTCAATGAAAAAGTATTTTCCTATTAAGACCTTACCAGCATAGGAAATTACTATTCAAATAGAATAATATTTTCCTATTAAAACCCCACCGGAACTGTAGACACCTAAGAACCCATAGCTTAATAGGAAACTGTAAGAACCCATAACTTAATAGGAAACTACATATTCAATTAAAAAGTATTTTCCTATTAAGGCGGAACTTTGTGCAGCAAGAAATTTATTTGCAAGAGAGTTTCACCCGAAGTGGGCATACTAGCGAGCTTATGACGTGGTGAAAAATATTCCGTAAACATCGACACACACTGAAACCACGATGCAAGGCGGTAGGTTCTTTATTATGCTAATGAGTTTTGGTTGATTTTATTTCGGAGACGAGAAATTTGTTTTGTGGAAAATAAGTACTTGTTATTTTATTCTTAGTTAAAATAATGTACCTAATCGTTATACGAATATATCTTTTAAATTTTGTCTTATTTTATTATTAAAGCTATAGAATATTTACAAAAAATAAAATTAGGTAGAGCAGAAAGTTTGAAGTGTTAATTAATAATAGGTATAAAAGCACCTGCACACAGGGTGTTCGTGTTCCACCGGGAACCGCTTCGAACTATATATGGAAAACTATACATAGGAAAATTTTCAAAATTTGCAATCGTGGTAATGCTGATGGGGACGACCGGACTAAAAAAATTTCATAATGGTGGTACTTCCGGTTACACCGGAAGTTAGTGTCAGCTAGGGTAGCCAGATTTTAAAAATTGAAAAGCGGGAAGTGGATAGTGCCTGGAGGACAAGTTTTTTTGAGGTGCTTAAAATAATTATATTGATGATTTCTAAAAAAAAAGGTCGATACCCCGTTGACCTTACGCTGTGGCGTGCCTTTTATATTTCTTCCTCCTATCATCAAACGTGCTTTCTAAAAAAAAAGGTCGCCCCTCTCTAAGGCAGCTGTACAGTTATTAGGCGTCCGTCGTGTTATTGGAAAAGCGGGAGTTTTGTTTAAGTGCGTGGGAGGCGGGAGGTTAAGTAAAAAAGCGGAAGCCTCCCGACTAAATCGGGAGGGTTGGCAACCCTAGTGTTAGCGTGTTTATTTTAAATAGAACATCCTATATATTATTACATTTTTGCATTCTACGTAAGATTCTAGGCAGATTTTGTACAGGGTGGGGACTTTAATTGGAATAAATTCGATATTATTAAACCTACTGAAGTTACGCCTACAAAATTTAGTATGTATGGTTTTGAAGCATGCGGAATTGAATTATAATGTCGGCGCAGTTGCCAGATTTCTCACCTTTGCGCTACACGTAGTCATTTTAATATTTTAAATGGAATGCCCTTGCTTCATAAATTTTTCTCGCATTTGATTGTTTTTCAACGCCGTTATAGCCAACTAAAAGTAACTAAACTTAAAATCTGCAGCAAAATCGAAATATAAAAATATTAAGTTGGCAATGTTTCTAAAACTAAATTTTTTTGGAATATACAAACTTACCCTTATTTTTAATGCTAAAGAAGAAATAATTATAAAATTTGTGTATTTCCATTTGAAAATCTAGTCTTTTTGCAGTTTTTCAATTTAATTTTTAATCGTATTGTTTAAACACCCTGTATTAATAGTTATCAAAATATTATAAAAAATCTATTAAAAATATCTAAAACGCTTAGACATAGGTATAGGACATGGTAATATATAGAGTATTCTATTTAAAATGAGCAAGTTGACACTTACTTCCGGTATAACGGGAAGTGCCACCATTATAAATATATTTTAGCCCGATCGCCCCCATCAGCACTAGCATATACTGTCAAATTTTCAAAATTGGGGGCACAGGCCTACCCTGAAACTAAAGGTTTTCAGCATTGGTTATCAAATACTTCGTAAGGTCAATAGTTTTTCAATCAAAATTTTCTTATATTACAAATTTTTACCATGTTTATTTATAAAACAAAAGATAAGTCCCGCTGGTTCCAGGATTTGTTGACTGTGGTTACTAACTCGCGCAGTATTTTGTCCGTCGCGTTCCGTGTTATTATAATTAATTTTTTTTAAAAGGGGTATGTTTTTGACGATTAGTTGCGCTGTACCTTCAAAAGAAAAAAAAGTAAGTACCTAGATTTTTTTTAGTAACACAGAAACAACAGGAGGTAGTACCGTATCGTCGCGCCAATCCGATACAAAATCACGGTATTAATGTTTCTTATAAACATAAAGTGATATGGGGGTAGCCAAAAAAACGTGTAAGTTCTCAAAAGTTAATTCTATAAAATAAAATACTTCGCAGCCTTTTCTACACTTTCTCCACCGTTCAAAAGTGGCTACAAAAGAAACAAAACTTTGCGTTTTCAAGAACTTCTATCAAAAGTGATTCCTACAAAAAAAATGTCGCAGTCGTTTCATAAACTCCCCCCTAACAAAAGTTAGTAAAAAGTATATTTACCCCCCCCCCCCCCCCCGCTCCCCCTTGGTCAAGAGACAGGGACAACTGCCCTCTTTATGGATTTATGGACGCCCATGCCTAACAAAAAATTGTATTTTATTACTCTGCGTGGCATACTGTCCAATTTTTATTTATTACCTACCTAGCTTCTTAGAAGCATTGTCACTATACAGTAGTCTCGCTGCACCAAATTGTAGCTGCGAGCCAATAACATGAACAGATAAATGTCATGTGACCAACGCCAAATTCGTGCCTGACAACTACTTTTAAATCGTTAAACCATGGATAAAATATTAAACACATTTCACCTTTAAAATGAATTTATATTTTAACAGGTTTAGACAGAAGCTCACTATATAGAGCCTGTATAATAAAATATAAAACAATCGAATAGAAATAGATTCATTATGCAACAGTTGGTTTCTTTACTCACTAAGAACCTTCATAAATGGCTTTATTTTATTGCACCTATCACCCTTTACCAAGACAAATTAAACTTTAATTTTAGATCTAAGAGTTAATATACCAGGGTTACCATACATCCTGGGATTTGTCGTAAGTTCCCGGTGACCCAGTTTGGGCCTCTAATACCGATAAGCTATTTACCTTAGTATATTTTGTTCACTATCAAGAGAATAACCCATTTCGATAAAAAACGAAACAAGAAATTCAATATAGCCCATTTTTGATTGCAACAAATCGACTGGATTTCGTTCAATTCTTATCCTTACCTAACATGAATAAAAATTTTTGAAAGTCCAAACACCAGTTTTGACAAAATGGTGAACGCGCCTTGAACATTTTGCCCTGCGGCGCATTATAAACCATCCCGGTCTAAGCCGAAAAATGTATGGTAACCCGGAGTTAATAGCACAACTACTAGTTACGTCTTTTTAATATTAACGCTTAGATATTCTGTTATTGGCACAGACAATCCAAAAAGGAAAACATAAAATTTAGCCCAAAATTACCCCCGAAATTACTTCTTGTTCGACCACCTATCATTTTTTTCAGTGTATCATTATTCTCTCTGGATGTAAATTGTTTCACGTCAGCCGAGAATAAATTCAGCTGTATATAGGCAACTTCTATAACATGACAACAAAATTTACCTAAAACATGAGTTGCGCGCTGCAAGATAACGGACTTATTACGACATTGTTTTGTCTCAATTTTTGAAGTCTTAAAGATAAGACATGGAAGTTCTAAGGTACATGGCTATTTTTTTGAAAAAAAAATTCTTAGCTACGATATTAACCTTGGAAAAGTGCCTAAAAATACGCACCTTTAGTGGGCATTTTCTTATACATATTCTTATTTTTTTCAAAAAAGGGCTTTGTACCTTAGAAATACAAACATTTCTTTATTAAATTTTAAATTGTCCCGACAAATATTTCAAATAGCCTTTGCAGAATCCTGCAGTAGCGAAACGGTGTTTTTCATCCTCTAAATTTGCGCGTGGTAGAGCCTTAACACCTGATACGGAATCGCAGACTCCCGATAGTAATTATTTTTATTATAGATGGCGCGGCGTATAATAATCCGATGCCGGGGTTCATAAATATCGAGCCTTAATGTAAAAATCTCGAGAGCCTCGAGGACTCCGCTACCAGTCCGAAGTTACATCTAATAAACGCGGGGATCCGAAAATAGCAAGATCCCAAGACTTTCGGCTCGTTCGTATAGCCGACTGAGTGCCACCTGAGCAAATTAGTCTAGGCAAAATTGACTCAGAGCACGAGAATGCAGATCGAGGGCTATTAAGCCGAACCCCGGTCAACACACCTCACCAGCATAGGAAATTACTATTCAAATAGAATAGTATTTTCCTATTAAAACCCCACCTGGAACTATAGAGACCTGTAAGAACCTATAGCTTAATAGGAAACTACATATTCATTTAAAAAGTATTTTCCTATTAAGACCTTACCAGCATAGGAAATTACTATTCAAATAGAATAGTATTTTCCTATTAAAACCCCACCGGAACTATAGACACCTGTAAGAACCCATAGCTTAATAGGAAACTACATATTTAATTAACTATAGGATATCGTTAAATTATGCTTATTAGGACCCATAGGTTGGTAGGAAATTACTATAAATAGAAGGGTATTTTCGTATCGAGTCTCGTCAACAACTATAGGATATCGTTAAATTATGCTTATTAAGACCCATAGGTTGGTAGGAAATTACTATATAAATAGACAGGTATTTTCTTACTGAGTCTTGTCACCAACTATAGAATATCGTTAAATGTTGCTTATTAAGGCACATAGGTTAATATTGAAACCTATTACGCCGTTAAAGTTCATTCCTATAACTTCCTATTCAAAACAACTTAATAAGGCACGTTTATCCTTATAGCCTATAGGAAAGTACAGTTCCATTAGATGAGTTTATTCCTACAGATACATGTATTTCCAGATTAAAAATACTGTTAAAAACTATAGAATACTATATGTTTTTTTTATATGTTTCTATATGGTATTTTTGGCAGGGTAGTGACACATTCGTTATTTTTGATTTCTACTTCGTTACTTTTCTGTTTATGCAAAAATCGCTCAAATTCCCATGTTTGGACCATAATTGCCTAACATTTAAAGTTAACCAAGTATAAATTTATAAAGTAATAAAAGCAGAAAAAAAAAATATGGACAAATTTCACAAAATTTCCTTTTTAGGCTTTCATTAATTCATCAAAATTTCTTAAAAATTAAAACTGTGGGTAATAGCTACTCAAAGGCGGGTGTTTGGCCGCTTTTTGAATAAAGCATATAGGATACAAAATATTGATCAAAAAATGAAATGGCGAATAATTCATTCCCTAGACATAACTCTTAATAGATAAATTTAACAACGTTTCTGGATGATTCTTCATGTAAACCTCCCAAATTTATAAGTTCCAAAGCTCAGTATTTCAACTCCGTCTTTCGTGTTTTTGCAGTTCTGAAATGTATACAAATTTGCTGTTCACACGCAAGATTTTGCTTCCAACATTTTGTCGACGCAGACAAATACGGTGTGTGTAAACCAGGCTTAATGCAGAAGGGAACAAGCATGCAAGCGCACTTATTTGAAATCCGGTATTTTGCAAGTAGGTCTTAAACGAGCGAGATGGAGTCGTTTTGCCGGGAACTTCCCAAAATTGTAAGTAGCCTGATTATTAACTTCCACATTTAATGATGTTAGATTAAAGCAAATAAACAAATCTACAACCAATTTATAATCTGTATTATTTGCACAAGCAAGTGGAATTAGTTTTATCGCTATTAGGTCGTCGACACGTGTTTTCAAAGTTTAACCTTAAAATTGGCTATTTGCTTTGTACGGATGACAAATTTACAATATAGAAGGAAGTTTTTGATTTCATCAAGAAACAGCGAAGAGGCAGTGGCGGCTCGCGGTCTTAAAAAATGGTGAAGAGCTGTATAGTGCGGTTACTTAAACAAACATTAACTAATTTATATTTTTATTACGTACAAATACAAAATAAAAATTAATATAAGTAGGTACAGGGACATTATTTTAAGTGTCTCACCCGATTGGCGACTTTGCTATCGACCACAATAAAAAAACAATTATGTATTCCCTAATAGCTTTTAGTGAAGAAGCCAAATTTAATGTCAAAAAAAAATCTATGTTTACAAATTTGGCAGATTTGACGCCATATTGGATTTTCTTAAATGGCAACCCTACCTAATAGTAAGCCAGCTGCTTTCGCTTATTTGTTCCAACCTTAAAAATGTATAGTTGTCAACATTTATTTTTAGCCGTTCCGGAGATACGAGGCTTCGAAGTTGGTGATTTTGTTATCATCGAATTAACAGAAGCTTTGAGATTAGAAACTCAATTTTTTCTGAAGATACGTAATTTTTTATGGCGGAGCCACCCATGCTATTGTCATATATGTCAGATGTCAGAAAATGACAGTTACGACGCAATTTTCAATTTTTTTAAATGGCAACCCACATTTATAACTACGTCAGTAAATTGCACTTCGCGGTTCGATTTCAAAAATATATAGTTGTCGATATTTATTTCCAACCCTTACCGAAATACGACCGTATCAAAAACTTAAAAGACATAATCGTACGATGCAGTTTCGTATTTCGGTAAGGATTGGAAATAAATATCAACAATTATATATTTTTGAAATCGGACCGCGATATGCTATTTACTGACGTAGTTATAAATGTGGGTTGCCATTTAAAAATCAAAATGGCGTCGTATTTGTAATTTTTTGACATCTGACATATTTAACGATAGCATGGGTTGCTCCGCCATAAGAAATTACTTATCTTCAGAGAAAATTGATTTTTTAATCACAAAGCTTCTATTTTTTAATGGGGTGAGATACTTAAAACACATAATCGTACGATGCAGTTTTTGATACGGTCGTATTTCGGTAAGGGTTGGAAATAAATATCGACAACTATATATTTTTGAAATCGGATCGCGAAATGCAATACAGTGGTGTAGTTATAAATGTGGGTTGCCATTAAAAAAAATTCAAAATGGCGTCGTAACTGTCATTTTTTGACATCTGACATATATGAAAATAGCATGGGTGGCTCCGCCATAAGAAATTACGTATCTTCAGAAAAAATTGAATTTCTAATCTCAAAGCTTCTGTTAATTCGATGATAACAAAATCGCCAACTTCGAAGCCTCGTATCTCCGGAACGGCTGAAAATAAATATTGACAATTATACATTTTTAATGTTGGAACAAATAGGCGAATGCAGCTGGCTTACTATAAGGTAGGGTTGCCATTTAAGTAAATCCAATATGGCGTCGTTTTTGTCAAATTTGTAAACATAGATTTTTTTTACATCAAATTTGGCTTCTTCACTAAAAGCTGTTAGGGAATACATAATTGTTTTTTTATTGTGGTCGATAGCAAAGTCGCCAATCGGGTGAGACACTTAAAATAATGTCCCTGTACGTACACTACTAAATTAAGTGAAAAATAAAAACAAAACTTTTTAATCACACAGTAAATCACGCAAAAGTGATATCTATAACCGTAAGTTTCGCGAAGCCTCAAAATAAATACCTTAAGGTTCGGCGAACCAATGTTAAAACAATGGTGCATATACGACTAATCTATTTTTAAATTGCCCTTCATCATAATGCAAATTGTTACATGCTGTCGCGTAACTGAAATCACGTAACCATAGCAACAGTGAATATCAAATAGGTAAGCCACTTGACTGTATGTAGGTCTTCACTTGCTGGGGCGCGCCAAAATGCACGAGTGTTTTAGTATGGATATATAAACAAGGTGGGGACTTTAACTGGAACATATTCACTGGAAGTTTAGGAAAAAATATTCTTGAAAAATGGAAAAACACCACGATTGAGATTTTGTATGAGCTACATTTTGGCTGCAAAATTTTTTTCTTATCCCCTGTAGGTATAAGGGGAAACATAACTTAACTTAATTTTTTTTAAATGGAAGATACCACTTATGATACCCTTTTGGAAAGCTCTTTTAAAGAGAGAACTGAATATATATCCTATTGTTTTTAATTTATTTTAATTTTTTATTGAAAAAAATTAAGTTGGGTTATGTTTCGCCCCCTAAAGAGGGTTGAAAAATAGTATATTATGTTACAAGGACGAAAAATGCAGTATTTCGGACGTATTGCGGGAGATTACTGGACGAGGCAAAGCCGAGGCCAGTAACCCGCATGGTCTGAAATACATTTTTCGTCCGTATAACATACGTTATTTTTTATCCGATTGTGTTTTTGCTCGGATTATAAAATTATGTAAAAATTAAGAAAACCAATATATTTCATCTTGCATTGTAATTTTTTGTCCCTTGAATGTTTGAACAATGAAACTTGTAATATGCGTATCCATGGATCTAACAAATAATTAAATTAATATTATCAACTGACGTTTTATCAATCAGGCGATAGTTTTAACTAATCTTTCGTGTTCTGCTAGTTTTAAAACCTGAAAAACACAATTAAAAATGGAAATAGACGATGATCTTATAGAAGGTACACCACCTGACATTCAAGAAACTGCCAAGGAAGTAATGTTACATTTTTTGCCACAAAAATCTAAGGAAATATATAAAAGAGCTTATAAAAAATTTATGGATTACCGGCAAGAAAAAAATATACAGTCGTTCTCCGAAAACGTCTTCTTGGTCTATATGGCGGAATTATCGAAAACTATGAAGTCATCTACTGTGGTCGCAGTATTCTATGCTACGTGCAGTGGTAAATGTAAAACAGAATATTAATATATCTAAATACATGAGATTACGAGCATTGTTGAAACAAAAAAGTGTTGGATATTGTCCAAAGAAATCACCTAACTAGAGAAGAGGTTCACAAATTCCTTTGCCATGCTCCAGATGACAAATACTTAATGTTGAAGGTAAATGTAACTATATAATAGTATTTTAAATTTCTGACTAACAATTTTCTTAATTACAGGTTGCTTTTATTTTTGGAATCGCGGGCGCATGTCGTCGAGAAGAACTGGCTCATATGAAAATTGATGACATACAAGATTTGGGAACGGCTTTGTTAATAAAAATTCCCTATAATAAAACAAACAAACCGAGATCATTTACGGTGACTGGAGAATATCTAAAGTATTATAGAAATTATCTGGCTTTACGTCCAACAAATATGAGTGATGGGCGATTTTTTGTGTCTTATCGCAATGGAAAATGCCATAAGCAAGTTGTCGGTATACACAAATTTGGCTCTATACCTCAGGAAATAGCATCTTACTTAAAACTGCCGAATGCCAAGGAATTCACGGGACATTGTTTCAGAAGAACATCGGCCACATTACTTGTAGATGCGGGAGCAGACATAACATCTCTAAAACGGCATGGAGGCTGGAAGTCTTCGGGAGTAGCCGAGGGCTACATAGATGATTCCTTAAGTAATAAGTTAGAGCTGAAGAAAATATTCAACATTTCACAATCTGACCTGCAGTCAGTCTCGACTCAGGTGTCGCAATCCGTCTCCCAATCGAGTTCAACAATGGAGAATAATATCATAACGGAGACCAAAAATAATAACACATCCTCAAAATCAAATTTACATCACCCCGTTCTTGTTCAAAATTGTTCTAATTGTACATTTAATATAAATATTGTAAATAAATGAATAAAATAAACTGTTGAAAATATTTTAGTGTCCGACAAAATGTTTTTCGGACTAGGACGACAAAGGTTGCGTAGCTACCAGCGCAATAATCAATACCTTATTAAAAAGGTTACCTTTTCGTCCAAATATCTGATCTATAAAACGTCATTTTTTGACACAATCGGATAAAAACAAAATTTTGTTATGAGCATGAAGTCGACATCTTAATCGACTTCTTTTCGCATTTTTTAAAAAAATATTTTTATATCTTTTAACATTCCAGCGACTTAGTTCCAATGAAAGTCCCCACCCAAATTAAAACAATACTGAACTATACGGGCATCGTCTCTCTATTATAGCCAACTAATGTACTACACCTATAACATTAACAATCTGGTAATTTTAATTATTAATACAGATTCTTTATAACAGCGTAGCGCCAGAAGAACCAAGCTTGAAAAGATCATAATATTAGGTACCTACCGTAAAACGGGGTTACTTTGCACTCAGTACGGTAATTTTGCACCAACGCTGTAAAATATTATTTTTGGTAGCACAGTGCTCCATCTTAATTTGAGGCCCCTACTAATGTCATGCGCAGAGAAAGTACACTGCAATATATCATCTCAAGAAGTTAGACACTCCCGCATTCCGTCATTTGTCAATCATTTCCGCCATAATATAGAACCTCTAAATTGTCACGTTTTAAAGCTTAGCAAAATCTTCTTGCCGAGAAAACCTAAGCTGATAAATATTGGTAAGAACCCGTTCAATCGCATGTACAACTATTAGTTTAGAGATGCAGGTAATAAAATAAATCAATAAAGTACATATTTAGGTTTTTCTATTTTTTTTTTGTTTACATTGGCAATTTCCATATAAAATTGGGAATACTTTGCACCATACAACTGGTGCAAAGTATGACTCGTATGCGGTTACTTTGCTTTAATTGTAGATAAAACGGTAAAACTAGTTTAAAATGAAGTGGAGCAAAGTATACCCTTTCCGTGCGGTATACTTTGCACCAGGATGTAAGTCGATTTTTTGTCCTAATCTTGCAATGAATCAACTTAAAAATGTAATGAGACTTTTAATAAGCTTAATGATATCCACCGAAAATCATAAAATAGTTATATTAGTATTAAGATATTTTTATCTTTCAATAAAAAAAAAATGTGCAAAAAGCGGTGCAAAGTAACTCCGTTTTACGGTACGAAAAGAAATCTACTGCCTACAGTGTTCATTTCTATATCGGCGTATTGTAGGTTAACATTGGTTACTCTGGTAACTCCTTCCATATATCATGATCTTTATTAGCTAAAAAAGTTATATTACTCCCAGCTTCAATAAAAACTATTTTTTTATTAAGGAACTTCATGCACATCTTAACGGTTCTCTTAGCAAAGCAACGCTGAAAAAGCTAGGATGCCTCGATGACTCTGTATCTAAATACCACAGGCCAGAGACGAACCTTAAAGAAGTATTCAAGCAGTTTGATGTAGCATACGAGGCCACTAGCACCAAAGAAAATCTTTACATAGCTGCAAAAGATGTAATAGATGAATTTGCAGACGACAATGTTGTGTATTTGGAACTAAGAACAACACCAAGAAAAGAAGAAGGTATGTCTGAAGAGGAGTATGTGGAAACAGTAATAAAAGCAATAGTTGAAAGTGATTGTAGTAAAATCATAGTTAAACTTCTTCTGTCTTTGAACAGACGAATGACATATGAAAACCAAGCTAAAACGTTGGATATAATTATTAAGTATAAAAAGCTCTATCCAGATCTGATAAGGGGTGTTGATCTGAGTGGTGATCCAGCAAAGGGGGCGTTCTTTGTAGACCTTTTTGAAAAAGCTAGAGAAAATGGATTGTTCACAGGTAAGACAATTTTATTAGGAAATACCTAAAGATTTGATAATAGCGAATTTTCATTCCACTTAAGAAAAAAGAAACAGCATTCCAAAACTTCCTTGGACAGCCGACTCTAGTATAATTTTTTAGTAATTCTTCGACTTGCAACTAATTTTTGACAAAATTTAACGTTGTTTTGCCGCCAAAAGTGGTTGCCCAAAAGCGTACACTTCCCGACGTTGTATGAACGTCGTATTTAATTTCATATGTTTTAGTTTAGCACTACCACGACGTTAACACACACTCTCTCTCTCTAACACCTATCACAATTAAATCAGTTGACAACTATTGTAATTTATTTATTTTCATGGAATCTGCTAATTTTGTTTCACTGATCTAACACAATAATTCTTGTAGCTATTCATTGTGCTGAAATAAAAAACGATGAAGAGGTTGGCCGTATCTTAAACTTTAAACCTGATAGAATTGGTCATGGAACATTTTTGCACCCAAATTATGGTGGTTGTTCGGAAAACTGGGAAGTATATAGGAAACTTAATATTCCTGTAGGTAAGAAAAAATATTACAATGTCCCTTTTATTCATAATTGGAATTATTTTGTTACAGAATGTTGCCTCACTTCAAACATAATATGTTTGACGTCAAAATCTTACAAAGAACATCATGTTCAGGAATGGATCAAGGCTTCTCTACCATTTTGTTTGGCGGTATGTAAAATGTATGGGTATTACAAGTCATCAGTATACAGTGGCGTAACCAGCCCTCTGACCTGGGGGTGGCCTAGGGTGGGCCTGTTATTGTGACTTGCGGCTCATGTAGATGCGGGACGGCGGAGAGCCCGCCGAAGCGAAATGCGCAATTTTTTTGGACCACGCCCAAATTTGGTCAATAAAATCAACAGTAATATCACAAGACCTCGTTTTTTTATCGGTTAGATTTTTCAGCTGTCACGAAAACTTTTTTTGGAAATTTTTCGAGTTGAATTTGGAGATGTTTATTCTGATTAGATCCCGAGAGCGAAGCTCGAGGGATTTAATTTTTAAATAAACAAGTCCAAAGTTCAACTAGTATTATTGCCAAAAAAGTTTGAGTGAAAAATGGAAAACTTAACCAAAAAAAAATGATGGCCGAGTGATTATTTCGTACATCGTTGAATAAACATGCTCAAAGTTCATCGAGTAAAATTGCCAAATAAGTTTGACAACCAAAACACATTTTTATGCTATATTTGCGAGGCGAGTAGCGAGCTTACAAAGTCAGCCTTTTTTTTTCTGGGGGGGGGGGGGCTGTAGTTACGCGCCTGTCAGTATATAACTGGAATTGATAGCAACGTAATTAATTTTGATGCAAGTTCCCTATTACACTGTAATATATTTGTCGATTTGGGCCTTATATTTACGCAAAATCACGTTTTAGACATCAGGTTTATATCTGTCGTCTTTCTCATGCGGCAAAAACATACAATCGTAAAAACGGTTTTTGTGCATTAAAATTTTAACATTCGCGATGGTAACTTTTTCAAAATAATAATCACATTCTATAACTTACATAGTAGCACAACAGCAACGCTCGAAAAATAAGAGTGGCAATGCCGTCTACGAAATTGACAAAGAGAAAACAACGACATAAGATAACTTCAAAAGTTTTTTTCTGAAAAGTGTATAGTTTGGTTTGTTTTATCTGGAGTTATATGTATGTCGGTACTTGTTCATTTTACCGCATATAAGGAAAATTTACCCAATATTTTTCTATTTCTGTTGCATCATAAAAAACAGAAAGTTATGGGCAAAATAACATAATATATCCATTTCGTCCATCGAAGTTATTTTCAGCTAGTTTCTGAATTAGGTAGAGCTTGTAAGGGAGCATCTCTTTTCAATAGATGAAAACCTGAATCACTGAATTTGTCTTTTTCATTTTTCAAAAATATAGATACAGACGCCGCCTTTCTGTTTAAAATAAAACAATAGTATTTTTTTCTGACTAATCCTGATGTACAATGTATGCTGTTTAGAACTATATAAATGTACGAGTTATTAAAAATTTCCAGACTTTTTTCTAAAATTGAAATATTTTTTTTAGACTGATGATTCTGGTGTTATGAATACAATTCTTTCCAAAGAATTTCAACATGTGCAAGAATCGTTTAACCTCAACAAACTGGATCTATGGACGATTTCTAAAAATTCCGTTGCCTATTCTTTTGCAAGTATACAAGAAAAAGAGATATTAAAATATAAATTGGAGGAATGGAAAAACGAAAATATTTGAATAAAATGCGTTTTATGGCCGTTTGTGTTTTAATTGCATAGTCCAAGTAAACACCAATTCATATTCACAGAAGACTGATTTTTCTTTTTTTGCACGCGCCGTCTGTCCAAGATATGGCCAGTATTTAGTCCAGACAATAAGTTTTTTGAACCGTTTGAATAAATAATAATGAAATCATTATTTGTACAAAATTATTGTTTAAAGTTATTGCAAACAGTGTATTTAAATTAGCCGATTTTTTCAGGCTTGCTAATCAAAACAATACAATTGTAGAAAAATAATAATTAATTTAATAATGCGCCTAGACTAAAATTATTTTTTAGCTGGCAATATTTTATAGATTGTGCCTAGTCAAAACCATAGTGAGCAACTTTCTAGTCAAGTTGCACCAATTTTTCTTTTGTTTGTAGAAGGGTTGGCATATTCCCTTACACTACACCCGAACGGATTATTGTCTTTTTTTTTTATTTTATTTATTTTACGTCGGCCTATTTCCGCAGCGAGGCCAATCACCGACGCCAGGGAATTTGTCACACACTATTTGGTAATTTTGCCGAATCCCTCTTTGTCGAGGGTAGGGTTCTTTAACGTGCCAACATCCATGACACGGGACCCACAGTTTAACGTCTCTTCCGAAAGACGGCGCACCTCTTAAACCAAATTCCAAATTTAACATCGACGTTGCTGGCCCCGGGGATCGTACCCGGGACCTTCGATCTGTAAGGCCGCTGCGCTGACCACTAGACCACAACGCCGATTATTGTCTCTTTTGTTTAACGTCTGGGTAATGTTAGCCGTCACTGTCTCACGTTACTCGTGAGACAGTAATTATTCTAAAACTCGGAGTATTTTTGCACTCGGCTAACGCCTCGTGCTAAATATATCCTCGTTTGAAAAGTATCACGTTTATCACTTGTTATGTAATATACAATTACCGTTGTGTTTTGTTTAGATTAAAATACGATCTATATTAATAATTATAATTTATTAAAAATAATAAATTAATATGCTTAAAACGATTACAACATTTTTTATTACAAATTCGTATTAAAATGTATATCACTAAATAAGAAACAAACATATAAAGAAGTATATTCTGCAATGGTTTTAGTCAAACAAAATATTATTAAAAATTATTTTCAGTCTTCTATGTCAACCAGCATTACATTTCAAATAGAATTAAGCAGATAAATATAGTTATTTGTTGTGAAAGCTACAAGTACTACTTTTAAAAATACAACTTCTTACCAGTTACAAATAAAGGTTTTTTGATCCAGCAGCACAAATAAAAGTTATAGATTTTTGAAAAATAAAATTTAATATGGTAAGAACACAAACTCTACTTGCTTATCATAAATTTCGCAGTAAATTTGTATACTTACATTTCAGGCCACCCAGGCTGCCGGACATTTCGAGCCTTCTCTTGGTCTTTATTTTACATATAATAACGCATACGCCATATACTCCTAAATTGATACTTCTTTTTTAGCATTAAAAGAAACAACTTTTTCAAATACTTTTTTCAAAAAAATTAAAACTAGGCGAGATAAAGAAGTAAAAAATCTAAGTGCGGGCCTGGTCAGAAAAACATAGACAGCTATAGTTTCTGTAGTTTTTCTTATCTCGTATTAGTATTAGTCATACGGGTAGTCTTGAGCAATACGCTGCGGTGTATTTTTCTGAAGCAAGTTAATTTTAAATTGTGTGATAAGTCAAAAAGGTAAAATTTAAAAACAATAAACTAATAAATATGGTGTTAATTTACTGTCAGTGTCGTAAAAGTGCCGATGTTTCTTCGAGATTATACACAGAACGCTTTCCCTTGCGGGCTCATCCTACACCCAGAAGTTTTCTTAATGTTATTCAACGGGCAAGTTAGGCAGAACCGTATTTGATTTAAAGTGTAATAAATGAATGTAAGTATTTTATTTTTGAGTTTTTTGAAATAAGGTATTTGATGTTGTTTATTTTAATGCCTTCTATACGCAGCTAAAAAAGAAGTATCAACTTAGGAATCACCCTGTATTGAGTAACTTTGTAATGTGCACCTTATCTTTCTGTAAAATTCTTGTATATATAAATTTCCTGTATATTTATTTGTAAACTGTAAATTTGAATAATTCAAAGCCATAGAGTAGAGTGGCGCTAAAGTATGCGGGGGTTAAAAGGTACCTACGATAAGAAATTGTATTTTAAAAGTGTTAAGTCGGGTTGTATAAAGATTTTTAACAATGAACTAACCAGCAAGTTTGACTGTGACGTACATGACATTAGCGGAAATAATTTTCTTACAATCATACTGGCCCGGTTACCTTAATTTTTAATTTACTAATCAGGCACCTTTGATTGTACGTACATAATGCTTGTCAATGTCATTTATGTCAGAGTCATACCTGCTGGTTAGTTAATTGTGGTCAAAAATCTTTATGCAACCCAACAAATGTCACAAAAAAAATTACTACCGTGAATAAACCTATAATAGTTTAAATAAAATGGTAATAAATACATTATTGTAAAACTAGATGTTTTGTGATTGATATCAAGACTAGATACAGTGCGTAACAAAGTTTTTAACAATCTCTGGTAGTACCTGAAAATAAGTGATGACATAATATAATATTTACACAATATAACCTAAACGTACAAAAACTTTAAAAAATATTCGAGAATACATTTTTCTCACGAGCTTTGGTCGATTTATTTCATTGTTTTGGCAATTATTTAATTTTTTATTGCAACCGAACTCTGTCTAGCTCTTCGTAATGATAAAACACATTATCCAATATTACTAATTTCTTCTTCAAAATGAGAAATTATATCTATATATTAGGTGGGCTGAAAAGTTCGTAGGCTGACTCATAGATGGCGTTACTAGAATTAAAACCATGTGATTTTTACTTAGTACTAACCTTCAAAAGATACGTGTATAAATTTCACAGCTGCCGGATAATTAGTTCCTGAGATATAGCATTGTGAGTAAAGAAATGAAAATGGATAAAAAAAAATTTCGTGTGTTAATAAAGCATTGCTTTTTGGCGAAAAAAAATACTGTTGAAGCCAAAGCTTCCCCATGCATATTCTCCAGATCTGAGTGACTTTTTTCTGTTTGCAGACCTTAAAAGAATGCTCGCTGGAAAGAAATTTAGCACTGATGAAGAGGTAATCGCCGAAACTGAGGCCTATTTTGAGGCTAAAGAGATATCGTACTATAAAAATGGCATCGAAAAATTGTATGACCGCTATAATTGTTGTATCGCCCTCGAAGGCAACTATATTGAATAATAAAATCGAATTTTGTCAAAAAAATATTTTTTACTATGTTAGGCTACGAACTTTTCAGCCCAACTGATATATTAAGAGCGAGGTCTAGTGATGCATTCGCCATTTCGTTTTTTGACCAATATTTTGTTAACTTTTCCTTTTATCCAAAAATCGACCGAATACCGACTATTGAAGCATAATTACCTACAATTTAACGTTAAACAAGTTTGAATTTATAAAGTAATAAAAGCAGAAAAAGACAAATGGACAAACTTTCGTTTTTTATTTTTATTAATTCATTAATCAAAAGTTATTTAGTTCAAAACTGTAGGTAATTGCTACTCAAGGACGAGTATTTGGACCCTTTTTAAATAAAGCGAAAAGGATAAGAAATATAGATCAAAATATTAAATGACAAATGCATCACTAGACTTTACTCTTAAATAAGCTCAAATACCGAGCCAAATACTTCTACGTTCTCTTGGCCCGAATTCTGGCCACTTTTGATGAGTTTTTAAAACTTTTTAAATTTGGACTCTACAGATATTGGATAGTGTTAAAAAGTTATTTTTATTAAAAAGATAACCTTTTGAAAATTTTAAAAAATAACCAAAACAATGAAATTTGAAGGGGTCAGCGTCAGTATTTAAAGGTAGAAACGATAATAATATAGTAGTTCCGCCTTCTGAGCAGACCACTCAAATACATACAAATTTTTTTTGTAAAAACGGTAGAATTTAAGATGTAACCAAGAGAGTTCATTAGTTTTTTTATTTTCCGATTTATATTTAGCACTTTCTGTATTTACTAGTTCATGTAGTGACGCGACTCTTCTATTTTTGACAAAAAAAAACACTAATAATACATCTTTTACAAAATAACTAATGCTTTACTGATGGCAACCCTTTTGCAAACAAAATTTGGGATTAACAAAAGAAATATCAATTTAAATAAACCTGATTAAAGAAAAGAAAAAACCTTATTATAGTTATTTACGATATAAGTGTTGTAAAGATTCATATTACAACACGAGATGTTAAAGCTGTCAAACGAGGCGTCAGCCGAGTTTAATAAAACATCGAGTGTAGTAATATGAATTTACAACAAGAATATTGTACAAAATTTTATCTACTTTCATCTATGAATAAAATATTTGACCTCCTATTAAGTTTACTAATCAAGTTTTGTATGTTACCTTTCGCATAGTTACTGTTTCGCATGGTTACTGTCGAAACTTTGTCAAACAAATTCAAAAATATAAAAAGCGTTTTTCCAAATGAGCGATTCTGATGGAAGTTTACTCTCTGATATAGAAGCAGCGGCAAACGAAGCGATCTCAAGTTTAGTTCCGACAAAATCCAAGGCGCGGTATGAGTTGGAGTATCAGAAGATTTAAGATTGGTGCAAAGCTAACAAAATAAAGGAGGTGTCTGAGAAAATCCTTTTGGGTTATTTTTCCGTAAAGCAACGCTCCCAGAAACCATCTACACTATTTTTTTTTTTTTTTATGATAAAACACCTGCACTGTAGGAAAAATCCTTTAAGGCGCTCTGGGAGCGGTGCGAGTGCGAAAAAAGCGATTAACGTTGGTCTTGAAACGTTGAAGATTGTATTCATTGGGAAACACGACCTCAGGAAGATCATTCCACAAAGATGACGTTCTCCAGATAAAAGAATTCTTGAACAATGAAGTTCGAGGAGTACTAAGCTGAACAACATATGGATGAGCGGCAGTGGTTTGCCGTGTATTTCTGTTTTGAATTGCTCTAGGTGGAATCAAGTGGGCAATGTCAGTCGAACACCTGCCATGGAAATATCTGTAAAAGAGAGCCAAATCACCAACCTGTCTTCGATGCTCCAGGCTATCGAGGGTCTTGGTCAGCTCGGGGTCGCCGATCAGACGAATGGCTCTCCTTTGAATGGAATCCAGTAGCCGAAGGGTGTGCTTGGGTGCAGAGCTCCAGACATGAGAGCAATATTCTAATGATGGTCGAATCTGGTCTTTGTAGAGTGTCAAAAGTTGATGAGGTGTGTACAACCTTTTGGTGCGGAAAAGTACACCAAGTTTCTGTGCAGCTGCCTTGGCAATTGCGGCAACGTGATCATGCCACGACATATTACCTCCCAGATTGACCCCCAGCAAATTAATAGACGGTGCTAGGGGAATTGCGTGTCCTGCCATGACTATATTCGATTCTGCAATGTTAACCTTTTTGGAGAAGACTGCTGCCTGGGTTTTCTTAGCATTAAATTCGACTTGGTTACTGTCACCCCAAGCCAAAATTTCTTCCAGGTCTTTGTTGAGGCGCAATACTTCATGCTGCCTGCGAAGATGTGCGTCGGCAGCGGATGTTTGGGGAGTCAAGGTAAAAGATGAGACAAGTGTGCTGTCATCAGCAAAGCTATAAATTGGATTTTGGGTTTTCACTAGAAGGTCGTTAATATACAGTAAAAAGAGGGTAGGCGACAATATGGACCCTTGAGGAACACCGGCATTGATGGTGAAGGTGTCTGAGAGAAACCCGTCAATCGCCACTTGCAGAGAACGGTTCTTAAGGAAGCTGGTTAACCATAAACAGAATCCATTAGGCATACCGTAGGATCGCAATTTACTTAGAAGCCCATCGTGCCAAACACGATCAAAAGCCCTAGAGATGTCCAGTGCAACAGCCCGGGATTCTCCATGATGTTCGATGGTGTTGCTCCAAAGATGGGTGACATATGCCAGAAGGTCACCTGTTGATCTGGACTTACGAAAACCGTATTGATGGTCGCTGATAATGTTAAGCCCTTCCAGGTACTTTAGGAGTTGTTGGTTAATAGCTTTCTCCATTACTTTTGAAATTACTGAAAGCAATGCGACGGGTCGGTAGTTGCTTGGCAGGGTCTTTTTACCTTTCTTTGGAATGGGCTGGACACGCGCCGACTTCCAGCAGGATGGAAATATTCTTTTTTGTAGGATAAGTTGAAAAGTCTACAAAATACTGGTGTAAGTTCATCGGCGCATGTCTTGAGAACAATGATAGGAATTTCGTCTGGACCGGAAGCTTTATTGACGTCGAGTCCTTTAAGAATCCGTTTAACAAGACGCTGACGAAACACGATTTCAGACATTTGCGATTGAACTGAGGGAATGTTGGGTGGTGGTTTTCCCTGAAAGTCTACAGTGGAATGCGAGGAAAACAGTTCAGCAAGTAGGTTTGCTTTATCCCCGGCTGTGGTTGCTATTGTGCCGTCGGAACGTGTTAGAGGTGGAATAGTTGACTTTGTAAAGTTTTGGCTGACGGCCTTAGCACACTATGGACTCACTACTCAATGTTGAGAACTATGATTTCAGTCAAGAAAAATCAAGATATATTTTAATTAATAATTGGTAATTAATTTTATAATTGTTAATAATAAATCATTCTTCTAAAAAGTGTGGTTTTATTTAAAGGCAAAATTTTTATAAAACCGTTTTTTTTTCCACTAATGCTGTAAGGGCATCTATTACAGCACTAGTGCTGTAATGATGTACAAAACGATTTACAGAACTGTAAAATTCATATTACTAAATGAAAGTAGATAAAATCTATTAACCTCTCATTTTGTTACATTATCGATAGATATTTTTGTGATTTTAGTATAGGTACCAAAGAAGAAAAGTGAATATTGTGATACTTATGTTTCTAGGAACATATTTTGGATCAAAGCATACCTAAGGTAAAAAGAGCCGCTAAACATAAGACCTTAGGAATGCTTTTCTTAGGGGTGTTCTATCACTAGCATGACCTTAAAACTCAGGTTTTGAAGATATTTCTGTTCCAACCCTTAATAGTCACAATAAGATGTTGTTATTAATGCCTATCAAGGCTATATAACCACTTTTTACACTAGTACAAAGACTGATTATCACAGCATTGAAATGAGTGCTGTAAATAGTAATATATGTATATTTAAATTACACACGCTTGTCAAAAAGAAATTATAGAAAGTTCAGAAGCAAAGCAAATCACAAAATACTTAATGCATTGCAGAAAATTGTTTAAAAAAAATATACCATAGCTATGCTACTAACTTCTTATATTATTAAACATACTCTATTTTTTTAAATTTTTTTCTCAACTGCAAAATCCTTTTACTTTTTTAGGTTTTAAAGTTTAGAAAAATGTACCAGGTAATTAAAAACTATTGCAATAGGGTGTCCTTAAAATATAACTATGTAAAAATTTGGCATAGAAAGCCCCGTCAATAAAAATTGAAAGACAACGTGTTTAACAAAAATATGGCCCTGTATGCAAAAATTTGTACTAACCTGGTACGACTCACCTGTAACATTGATCTATTTATTATTGCTTAACATTTTTTCTTTATTATATCCATGTACTATATTATACTACTAAAAAAATACTATACACTAAAAGACAACAAGGATCAAGCATATATAGAGACATCATTCTCTCAAATGCAATGACTGAATGGAACTTGGCAGCAGTGTTACCAGATTTATTTTCAATTGTAACATAATTGCTGAAAAATGTAACAGATTTACTAAAATAATAACTAACAGCATTCTAGAAATTGTTACCAACACTATGAACAAAAAACCTGACATTATTCTCATCAAAGTAATCAAAGTAGGACTAGTACCGCTCACATAGAAACAGGATGCTACAAATTCGTGTGCGTGAAAGAGGATCTCCAAAACGGTAGGAGATACGAAGATGGTTAAATTAAGGCAAAGCTGCATATGGGGCTTATTAATTTAATGAAAGAAAATTATAAATATTCCGAATACTTTTGGAGATATCCGAAAAAAACAGAAATTTTTAGTTTTGGGCTTTAATCTTTTGCGCCTTTATATTTGACGTGGGAAAAAACCCCTCTTTTATATCCATTTTTTATGTTCTACAAGATGGCATTATTAGTTTTCAAATTTGGCGTTTCGTTCTTTAGATACCAACCTCAAGTATTTTTTTTTTAATATGGACCTGGAATTTTAAATGCAGCTTTAGGCACTTCTAAGCTTTATAAAATTAATACAATATAAAGATTTTTAAAATTTTTACGTTTAATCATCTAATAACACATTATCAATATTTCAAATTATCCTTTCTTTACTATTACGACCCTGGCAATTATTTTTAGGATTACTTAAATATTAAAATTGCATTACAGGTGTTTAGGCCGTTTATTATTTCAATAAGATTTACCGTAACAATACTCAAGGAAGTAAGGAAGTTTTTAAGGCATGAAACGTAAATCTATTTTTTATTAGTATTTTATTAATACACCTACTTAACATCCTAAGTCTTATGTTTTTTGCCTTAGACCAAGGCCGAAATATTGTAATAAAGAAAAAGCAATGCTCCCGAGTGAAAAAAAAGGTAAGTGGAGTGTTACTCTGATGCGCTTATGTTGGTTTTAAAAACAATTTTAAAATTTGTTCCCTTTTTATAAGGTCTGATGATGCTAGTTTCAGGTGAAACATGTAACAAAAATATTTGATGCCGAGCCTTTGGGTCTTTTTTCTTACCAAATATCAGGCCTTTTTGAGTAAAAATGAACGGATTTTTCAAATCAGAAATCTTTTTTTTTAGTTTGGCTCTTAAAGTTCAGGACCGTAATGATATAAAAAGATAATTTGGAAAATATGTTAGGTCAAAACGTGAATATTTCAAAAACCTTTAAATTGTATTACATTTCTAAAGCTTAGAAGTTCTTTAAGCTATATTTAAATTTCCAGGTCCGTATTTAAAAAGTTGATTTGAGGTTGGTATCTAAAGAACAAAACGTCGAATTTTAAAACTAATAACTCTATCTTGTAGAACATAAAAAACGGCTATGAAAAAGTGTTTTTTGTTTTTTCCCAAGTCAAAAATGAAGACGCAAAAAATTACAAATCAAAAATAAAAGTTTCGGTTTTTTTCGGATATCTTCAACAGTATTCGGAATACCTATTTACACTTTTCTTTTACCAAATTATTAAACCGCAAAATACGTAACTTTGTCTTAATTTAACTAACTTTGTATCTCTTACCGTTTTCAAGATCCCCGTGTACGCACACGGATTTGTAGCACCCTGTATACAACCAATACATTGCTAATGGCATGTACAAGAAACGCAACCACAGAACACATTACTAACAAGGGACCTAACGAGAATAAGACTCCAGGACGACCCCCTTCATAGACCTATTTATTACAGACTTACAATTTATTTGCAAAATAGGCCAAATTAAACACTAAAATAAGTTATGTAACAAATTATGCAAATGAATTGGAAAATACACGAACTGGCGGACAAGACAGCAGCCCCATTTTCTATACCACGGGGATAAGTCTCTCCCACTCCCAACCTCGATAATTTCTAACTTTTAGTCAAGTCATAAGGCAAAAACTTCGCTACTCACGTACCTGAGTAATTAAAGCTGGTTTTTTCGAACCGGTTTTCCAGTGAAACAAGCTTAAAATTTTTACCACAAAAGTAACCATTGAATACCAAATAAATTTAAGCATAAGCAAAATTGAATTCTTTCATGGCGGTAAAAGATTGCTGGAACTGGCCGAATAAAATGCGATTAAAAACAGGACCTTCTCTTACCAGGGTTAAGACAAACCTCAGCGGGGCGTTGCCTCGTTGCTGTGTCCTGGTTAGTGCAACTAACCAGCAGTACTTAGTTTTAGATATTATGTTATGTAATAACAATAATATTAGTTAGTAAGGAAACCTGAAATGTAAAATACTATTAAGACAATAAAGAATATTTTAAAAGTAAGTAAGCATGTACAAGATTTGTGATCCGATGAAGGACTAAAAGATGATTCAGAGTTTGCTCATTTCACATCATTTCGTCGATAAAATAGTGAACCAGGGCCGGTAGATGGCGGTTACAAATTACACGGCACGTAAAAGGTACTATATCAACCATAGTAGTTTATAAAAACACCTGAACCGTCCTAAAAAGTCAACACAACAAAAATTCCACAAAAACACACGAAAATAATCACAGAAAATGAACGATCCAATCACACAGGGTTTTTTTTTGTGGACCCGGTTCTGCTCACAAAGCGCGCGTCATGGCAGCCACAGAAAAAAAAATGATCCAAATGTGTTGCTTATATGTAGGTACTACATATTGCACATGGTCCCACTCCCCACGTGTCCACAAAATATACACCTTAGACGAGGAACTTTCCATTTTCCAACAAGTTAATTGAGAAGACAGTGGTTATGTGTTCTAGCAATGAAAGATGACTGGTTTAATGCCAATATTTTCACCTTAAAATATCTATCTATCTATCATAAGATAGAATGTCAGTTAATAAACAGTGAATTGTAAGCCCAAAAGTTCGTTTATAAATTAAATAATGTATCTATTTAGCTTGATCATTGTCGATGAAAGACATTAATTTTGTTAACATGCACGCACAGTCAACGGGTTGAAAATGTTTTCCAAGTTGCACGTGCTTTAATGAACAAACAATATGAAACCTTAAAACTTTATTCAAAGTCAAGGTTTGTTTCTTAAAATTTATATTTCTTGTGATCATTAGTATGCAGTGGGTTGTCGCCTAGCGACTTCAATATTGAGAATAATTTTCTACTCGCGTGGCAATAGTCATTTAAATTCGTTCATTATTTTGTATTTTATAAGGTCCTTCCAACAAAAAGATTCTCAAGTCGAAGTAATTTTTAGATGCAGAGTACTTTTCGGGTACATCATTCAGAAAGATTATCGAAAAAAAGCTGTTGGTTAATTTTATTTATTAAAAAAAGAGTTTCCTATTATTCAGACAGATTCATCTTTAGACGCGTTTCGCCATATCATGGCGCATCAACAAGGCTATGATTCGACAAATAAAGTATTGTACTACCAAGTAGTAAAAAGCCCGTCGCGACATCTAGTGGTATCGATATTTTGATTCACTAGAAGGTATATAAAAAAATTACCGAAAACGTGTGATCTCAAAAATGTTTGTTAGACAATAAAAAAGTCGTAATATGGTTGATATTTAACTAGGAACAAAGTAATTTGGTCATCTTAAAGGTATCAACATGTTTGCTCATTCTAGAAAAGCATATGAAAAAAAAATTAAAAGTAACTACATTTTGCATCTGCAAGTTTTTAATGTGATCATTCGCTGATATTTGAACCCAAAACAACTTGATTACCAGTCATATAACTTATTCAATTTTTATGTAAGTTGTATACAGCTTGGAATTTACATTTTTATATGTCAGCTCTGTAGCCTCTTATAATAAGTGCTTGGCAAGCTTGATTAATTTGTCTGATGTGCATAAATCCAGCATATTTTTTGTTTAATCGCTTTAAAAACTTACGGAAACTACTTATACTAAACACGGAATTAAACTGATTGTCCTTTCTAAAAATAAAATTGTAACTACCTCATAAAAAAGTTGTAAAAAATGTTCAAATAAGGGATCTAAAAAAGTAACATAAAAATAATGACACAGCAAACTGACAGTCAAAATGACAATATATATGACCGAACTGTGCAATTTGTCAAGAAAATTGGGTTAGATTCCTGTGCCGTTTAATTGTTTGCGTCTATTACAGTTGATATGCTTTTTGTTAAGGATAAAATTGAGCTGGAGTGACACAGTCGCAATTTTATTTTTTGATCAACATTACGTTACTTTTCCGTTTTATCCAAAAACCGATCAGATACCAATATTTGAGGAATAATTAATTACATTAAAAAGATTTAAATAACACATTAGTAAAGTTATATTAATTGATCCAGCCGATTCTAGGTGGAAATCCGTTTTATGTAATAACTTTTATCTTGAGAAGCAACGCCAGTTGCTGATTTGCGATGTGCGGCTTTTACATATCGCTCGACGAAGTCGCCGGCGATATGTATATCCCTCCTTTCGTAGAGAATTGTATGAGGGTTGTCGGCGTCGGATATCCGACATGTTGAACTTCTCTACGATGTTTTTTCGAAACCGTTAGAGGTGACATATTTAAACTAACTTGGTTTTATAGAAGAATAACGGGGACACATTTCTGCAAAAAAAATTAAATATACAGGGTGTACCGGAAAAGTTATTCAACATCAAAGTCGAAAAATATGCGATTCCAGCTATAGATACCATAATAATATAAAATAAGTCAGAAAAGCAATTTCGGCCTTTCATTTTTAATTTACTAAATGTTTTGAACCTTAAAGGGTAAATAATTTGGCCCCGAAGATTTGACGAAATATTTATACCATACCAACTGTAATATTGGTCAAAAATGAAATTGCAAGAGAACATAACTATATTAACGCTCTTAAACCAATAAAACAATTAAATAAATTTAATATTTAACTTAAAAAATTGTTCTGGTGACACTACTTACTTTTTAGATCCCAAAATGAGCAATGAAGAAGTTGCAACCCTGTATAGTTTGTTAATAAAAGGAAATTAGAAAGTAATTTCTTTCTAACATCCTCCAGAAATACCCACAACTCAGGTGTAGTGATAAAATAGAAGTATTCATGATACGCATACATGATATAAGTAATAACAAGAAAAATTAATTTTTCGTTTCTTTATCTTTTAAGTTTAAGTTGGGTCGCACAAAAATTTTAAATGATAATACTACCAGACAACTTTGACTTTGAATGTCAGTTTAATGACAGGTTAAAATTGTTTATTAACAAACCAAGGTGCTGGTTAGTAAATCACGAACTGGCCTAACTGGGTAACTGTGATTGTGAGAAAATAATTTCTGTTGGTGTTACTTTTTTTGTCGTACAAAACTCAATATAATATGAATGCTGTAAGAGTTTTGGACTTGACTCCAGATACCTCTGAATACTTTCGGAGATATCTGAAAAAAACCGAAATTTTCAGTTTTGGTTTTTAATTTTTTGCGCTTGACACATATCAAATCGATGACTTAAAAAATAATTGAAGGTATTTCTGGGAACTAAATACTATTTTATTTTTAAAATATCTAAAACTATTTCGCTTCTTTTTTTTGTGCATAATGTTAATAGATATATGTTTTTGATAAAAGTAGCATTTTCTGTTTAACAATAATAAAAAAGCATCTATTTGAAGCTCATACATTATTTAAATATGACTAGAAAATTAATTTGTGTTATATTTTTCAATAGTAATTACACTTAACAATATATTGTACATGTAAATAAAATTTCTGTTAAGAGCCAAAATAAAATTGTTTGTAAATATTCCTAACAATAACAAATTAATATATATTACAAATTTTAAAACATTCTATATTTCCTAAGTATAATGAAGGTAGTAGGTCACTCCAATAATATCACCACGTATTTTGTAATCATTGGGTATTACATAAAAAGATACATTATCTTTTTAATTAAAAAAAAAATACAAAATTATACAGACGATTAAAAAAGTATACCCCAAGTCCAAAAATACTGTCAGTAATTTATCGTTTTCATATATTTCCGGAAGGAACCAAATTATTAGTGTGGAGGGATAAAATCGGATAAAATAGGGGCGGGTGTGCCACAGGGTTCAGGACTGGGTCCTATCTTATTTTTATATTACATTAATGACATGGTGTCTTTAAGGCTACCAATATACTGTGGCATGCCAGGACTCGGAAGAACGACCATGATATCTAATGATGTTAAGCGAGTTAAGTGCTGGTGTAATACTAACCCTCTTACTTTTAACGTTCCAAAGACTAATATAATAAATTTTAACTGTGCTGTTGGAGACGTCTACCTAAATAATTCCTTAGTTAGCGTCCAAAGTAAAGTTCCTCGGTGTAAATATAGATGGTAACCTGACGTTCAGGTCTCATATTACAAACGTGTGTAGTAAAATATCTTTGGGGTGTTTTGCATTGACGGTGATATCGAGGCAATTACATGTAAATACAATCCGATCGGTATATTCAGCTCTTATCCAATCTCATTTGAGATATGGTGTCTGCTTCTGGGGGATCTCTAGTTAGTATCTCTTGAATTCAGTCTTTGTACTTCAAAAGTGAGCTGTGAGGTATGTGTGCAGGGCACGAGCAAGAGAACCGTGTAGGTCACTATTTAGACAACACAAATTATTAACGCTTACTTGTATTTACATTTTGAAGACGGTCTGCTTAATGTATAAAAATGTTATGAGCCAAGATAGTTTAAGGGTACATCACTACGGCACGAGACAAGTGGGAGTTTTGCAGTTGCCCCACTATACCGTTTCAGAGTTTTTTAATGATCGTTTTTAATTGTTTTGTTTCCCTTGACCATGAACTATTAGTTCTATCTTTTTTAACCTTTAACTGTTGTGCTGATTTTTGTATTGACAATTTTGTATAACTGTTATATGTTTCTTATATTATAATATATTTCGGTCATATCGTACAGCAATGGCCATTAGCATTAAGAGTACCTATGTTTTGTGATGATATTATATGTATAATTGAATTATAGTATAACTAGGCCTAATTACTTCGTCAGCAAGAATGTATTCTTTGGGCAATAAAGGATTTTAAAGTAAAAGTAAAGTATAGAGGGCAGGCGGGTAATACGAAGTTGAAACAATTCCAGTGTATTTTTGAAATTCTAACAGAGCAGAATATTTATTTTCATGGATTTTTTGTCACTGACAGTAATTTTGAACCTGGAGTACAGAGAAATAAATAAATTTAAGCCAACCACAATATGTTTAGTTGCTTTGTGGGATATACAGGGAACTTCGTTATTTTATAAACCAAAAAAAATATTACTTTAAATCTGCAGATTTATTATTTAATCCTATAAAAATAGTGATGTCTCTTGTGTAACGTACAACCTTCGGTTTACTTATTTTACATGCCTAATAATTAAAGCTTTTTTGTAATTATTTCGCTAGTAATAAAATATTTCAATCAAACAACAGCGCCTAAAAATAATAATACCAAATCTAATTTTTTACAGAAGAATAAATGCAACATTTTTGGTCTCAGACCTTTTCTGATCACTGGTAACATATAGTTTCATGATTTTGGTAGAAAAAAAAATCTCACAAGTAAAATTTTGTTACTAAAGTGTATATGTACATACAGAATAGAAAGCAATTGCGTGGGATTTATATACTTGACTCTTGATTTCACCCTCGACAATAATGCATATTCGAATAAAAACCCAATGCACCCATTTTAGATACGTTTCAGTGCATTTGGCTAGTATAAATAAAGCTGTAGTTACCCTACTTATTTAGAATTCACCTGAAGACGATTGGAGATACTTGCCAATTGAAACGTTGTGATGTAAAAACAAATAAAGTTAATGCAAGTCGTTCAAGAAACATAATTGTCTTAAACCTTTAATCGCGTATTATAATAGAATGCTGCGAATTGTTTTACTATTTTTGACTGTGTTCTTCTCGTGGGATTTTAAATGCGCCCTTTAAGATTAATATGACAAATATGACGACAAATATGACGATGGTACGTAACATCACAAATTTAGGAGTAATGTAGGTTTACTAGTTTTTTTATATACTCAAGTTGCAGATATCAGCAGATAACAAACAGAAGCCACATAGAGTTTCTTTTCTGTATGTATGTACTAATACAAGAAAAACAAACTAAAAATATAAGAGAGTTAGGTCAAACAGTATGATTTTTCTTTATTTTATTTTAGCTGTTTAAGCTTTTTTTTTTAAATAATAACTTACGACCTTTAGGTCCGCTAGATCAATATCTTGGTAACTTTATCAGCAACATAATTTCTATGAAAACAATTGTCTCAACAATGGTTTCTTTGGAAATTATCTTGTTGGTAAAGTTACCAAGAGATTGATCTAGTGGACCTTAAAATAAGAGGTTATTATAGTTAAGTTGTTCAAGTTACCTACCTAATAAGATACATTGTCGCACCAGTGATGTAACGAAATTATTTATCACTAGTTATACAATGAACTTATTACCTAACACATTTATTGACACAAATAAGAATTTTGTTAATACTTTTTTTTTAAGGACCGTAGAAAAAATGTCTATTATACAAGAGCGTTCTGGCATATTACAGCAATCGTGAATAAAGTTTAGATTTCCCAGGTAAACGAACCAGAGTAAAAAACGTCGTTAAACCGGAAGTTGTAACTATTAGATATAGAATAAAAAAAATTAGATAGGGAGGTGAAAACTATTTTTCTCTAAGATGCGCCGTTCCAGTGCTATTTAGCTTGTTAAAGTCTAAAAATAGTTAATTTTAAACGTCAATATCGCAAAAACAATTGAATTTAAACATTATGACATGCCATATAAAATATACGTCGAATTGTAGAGGGAATTAGAAAATAATAAGAATATATAGGATGTCACAGCGTTTCTTGCTCCAATGGTTCGCTTTCCTAGAATATTCATCACTCCAAATTTTATTTTATTAGAAACCTATATAGATATATTAGTAAAAAAAATCTTACTAGAACTGCAAAATTGCCTAGTTCATACTATGTTGACCCAACTCTTAACAACATATTGAATAATATTTATTTAAAATGATAAAGATGGCAGACAAAGCAGGACGAGTAAAATACTTTGTTATTCTCCTCGCTTTGTGCTATCGAAAGCTTTCACACTATCTAAGAATAAATACTGTTACAAAACAACACAAATAACTGGATTGCCTAAACTTACTCGGTAAAGATCTTAATGAGCAAACAATTTATAAATATGGCAACTATGACAAACAAAAATGGCAGTTCGGTAAAAGTGTTTTAGGAATGTTCCTATTTTACATACTTAATCAATTCAATGCTCAAACTAATAAGTATTTAAATTTAACATGTTTATATCAAGCCAAAAATACCCCACTATGTTTTAGAATAATATAATTATCAAAAAAGTAAACAAAGACGAAAGTGATCCAAATTATACTCATCAAGACATCATCAGTATATCAGTTTTTTAGGTTGACACGTAAAATAGATCTGCTCAATCACAGAGAAAAATTGTTGTACAAAATAATAGGACACTCACTCCTACGAATAAAAATGTAAGGTTAGTAATACTATATGTCACAAACCTAAATGTCTCTATAGAGGGAGCTCTATGTGGTACAGGCATTGAATCAAAAAAACACTCGCGTCTATACGGGTGGTTTTCAGTAACTTTTAAGATACCATGTCCCTGGGGTCTTAACACTAAATCCTTTGTAAAAACCCTAATTTTTTTAAATATTTGACTGGACAGGCATTATTTTATCGATTCACTAAAACTAAAAGTGCAATATCTTATTAACTTATATTTTAATTTGGGGTTTGAAACTCCTGTTTCACATGACCGTCGTATGTCCCTGGAGCAAAATCCAATATTTGCTACCTTCTAAAAATATATTTCAACTTTTAAGTCGCCAAAGTACATGATATTTCACAAATGTTGGTTTTTTTGTGTTATAATATTGTCTGGAATTGCCATTATTGTTAATGTTTGAGCTAGAAATAATTATTGAACGCTGTCCCGACGTTTTCTTCACATGACCGTAGAAGGGCTTTTTAGGTTGTCTATTCGCCGCTAGATGGTACTGCATGTGTGAATTAAAATATGTTCTTATTGCAAATGGCGACAGTTACCTGTGCAGTTCGGTTCGCTATTATTTACAGTTCTTGTTGTGTATTTTGATACAAAAAAGGTGAGTTGAAGTTTTTCGTATTTTTTCTATTAACATGACCGTCTATAGTGATAAAAAACAACATAACATAGTAATAAAGTTGCTCGCTTTGTTTTTTTGTTGTCGGTTATTTACCGGTAAAAATTCTAACCTAAAATTCACAACATGGGAATAGGTTCAATTTTAAGTAATTAAAAATGAGTGAATTCACATGACCGTCGATCTCATGACCGTCGTAGGGTTACTAAACTTGAAATGCGACGGTCATGTTAAACATGAGACGGTCATGTTAAACATGCGACGGTCATGTTAAACATGCGACGGTCATGTGATTTTTTGTAAATTAATATATTTAATCACATTGCATAAGATTTTATAGGTCTTTATATATAACTTTCTGACAATAATTTTACCAAAATTAATGAATTTCGAATGTATAAGTATGTTTCTTTTTTTTAACGGAATTATGGATATTACAGTTTCCTCGCCGAATTTTAAAAAATACGAAGCATTGCGGATAAAGCTAAAAGAAATGAAGGAAACTGCTTTAAAAAAGTGAGCTGAATTAAAGATTGCTAAGAAAAACAAAACGAAAATTCAAAGAGAACCGAAGCAAGAAAAATTGAAGAAAATAACCAAAAAAGAAAACACATTGTCTGAAGAGAGAATTACAAAGACTGATATGTCACCTAGCATTTCGCCGTATAAGTCTAAAAATACTCCACCAGTACAAAGTAATATAATAACCAAGGAAGAAGAGAAAAATAATACACCAAATAAACCCAAACATACTGGTGATAGAACACCCGATAAAGTGAAGAAAAATAATACATCAAAGCAAACCAAAGCTACTAGTAGTGACCTGAATGCTAAAATCATACGAGAAAAAAAAACAGAAGCTAAACGGATTGAGAGACAAAGAATTCGGGCAGACCCAGAAGCTTATGAGAGAATGAAGGCTTACGAGAAAGAAAGAAGTAGAAAAAGGATAATAACAACTCCAAACCTATGACCGTCGCATTGAAAACATAACCGTCGCAACAAAAACATGACCGTCGCAACAAAACATGACCGTCGCATACTTTTTTCGTACCTCCATCTAAATTGGTAAAATCTGGCACATTTTGGTAGTTTATTAAAGAGTTACCATATGGCACTAACCAAAAAACTGTTTTCAGACTTTTTAAATTTATCTTATTGGTCATGGTACAATATCATCGAGGACATAATCTAAAAATTACTATTATACTAGCTTTATGGTGGCATTATCTTATGCCTAATAACTTTAGATTCTTCTTTTTCTCACAGTTTGACAGTATAAAGTGTATTAAATAAAATTGCAGGTCAAAACCAACGTTAAATCAAAGCTAGCACTTATTTTCTATTTAAAACCCTTTTAACTTTTATTTTCATGACACTCGAACACTTTCTTAACCATTGTGGCATATTTGACTGAGTTACCTAAAAGAAAAAACTCAGTTGAACTAAATCCGAATTTAAAATTTTTTTAAAAAAATTAAATCGGCATCTTAAAAGATACTGAAAACCACCCATACACCAACCTATTGCCGGCACGTTGCGCATGTCAGACGGATAGGGTGATGACGGGATTTAAAATATAAGTAGAAATGGATTTAATTATTTTTTACGTCACGGTGTTGAGTCATAGTCGAGGTGTTAAGTTTTCTTACAAGAACAATTTGCCAGTTTGTTAATTTGTGGCCGTGTGGGGCATAATTAAAATGGAGGGGCAGGTTATTAATCAGTAAGTTTTGTTATGGCTGCGGCTGTCACAAAATATTAAATTTTTGTGACGGCTGTCAAGCACCTGTAAAGTAAAAACCTAACCGTCATTTTTTTAAATTGTATAAAACAGTTTATGTGCACACAGACCGTGGAATGAAATGTAGTACAAAAACAAATATTAATGTTGAATGATAGAATAGTTTTGGACTTGCATTGTCTTTAATTTGTTTTACATCACAACGTTTCAACTGGTAAGTATCTCCATAATACTGAGTATTCACCTGAAGACGACTGGAGATACTTACCAGTTGAAACGTTGTGATGTAAAACAAATTAAAGACAATGCAAGTCCAAAACTATTCTATCATTCAAGAAACATCATTGTCTCCAACCTTCAAATATTAATGTTCACATGAAAAGAAAAGACAAAGTCGCATCAAAAAACGTCACATCCATCATTTCTGGCATTAATGCACTAAAAACAACAATAAGCCCTATGATTTCTTCTAACTATGACCCTCATAACAAAAAGTCGGAATTACAAAATCGTAGACTGTCAACACCGGTAACCATATCTTTGAATTCCTTAAAACGTAGAAGATAAAAAGAGAATAAAGTGTTTGATTTAAAAATATAAATAGAATACCGTAATATTAAAAATTTAATTAATTAATTGATATGTCAATCATGTTTTACATGTAATAGTTGAACTCATTTCTACCTATGTAAATTTCAAATATCCTGCCATTACGCTATCCGCCTGACATGCGCAGTGTTCCGGCAATAGGTTGGGATATACACGCGAGTAAAAAAACTGGAAGGAAAGAACTCAAAAACCCCCTAAAGATTGGGATGGTATTTTGTAGTATAAAATAAACACCAAAAAGCACGATTATAGCACAAAGATGCCGAGATAAATGTCAACGTCTGACTCGGCTGTTAACAATGAGATTTGAAAGTGGTATTTTAAAATGACTACTATGTCATGTGCATCGTAGCCATAACAATATAGAAATAGTATTTAAACTGAGTCTTTTTATTCCATAAGTATTATTTGGTACAAGGTAAATTGTTGTATTTGTTAACCTAACAAACTGACGAGTGGAGAAAATCTCAAAATAAACTGATAGGACTCGTTTCCAAACTGTGCAAACAACGATAGTAATAACACGTAAAAAGAAACAAGTTTTTAAAAAAAGTGCATTTTCCGTACTTTATCTCTTTCTAATCTATTTGTTATAACAGAGAGAGAGATAGATAGATAAATCAGTTGTACATGATGAACGATTGTAAATATTTCAAAAACTCGCCCAACAGATTTAAAATACATCTGATACATTTGACGACGAACGTTTCTTAGTTTTATCTAAACCGCGATCTTAAGAGGGCACAAAATACCGGCATAAATTGTTCCTAACGTATTATGGTTTAAAAAGCCGAAAACGTTTCGCAATCTCAATTCAGTATTAATTTGCATCACGTGCGAGCTTTGGCTTTTTTCTACAAATAATGCACTAAAAAAATTATAAACAGGGCAAAAAACACAAAACCATTTTAAAATACAATCCAAATTCCAACGTTACAATGGGGTACCTCTTGGATAACACACTATTACACAAAAATGTCGCTGTACAAAAACTTAAGAACTAAAACTCGTCTGTCGCTTACGTTTAAAAACTAGAGCGAAAATACTTCGCAGTCGCCACCACTTACTGTGCCGTCGAAGTTTTCGTTCGTCTCCAGGTAAACCTAGTCGCTTTCGTTCCTTGGCCCTGATCTCGCGGACCAAAGTGTGGAATGCGTCGTCTACATACGTCCGTAGACAGGCTGACGTTTCGTAAAATGGGCAACCGAATTGGCGTGCCAGAGATTTACCTGTAGAAACAATAATGATAAATTAAAGACTGATTAAATAAAATAAAATTGATAGTAATTTCACTGGTTAATTATCATTTTTAAACAGGAATTTTTAAGTTTCATAAGGTCAGTCCGTGGACGCATTAAAAAAAATATTTTTTAGTGTAATTGCATATTTGAACATAGTTTTTCATACCGAACGTGTTTTCTATTAAGCCCTTTTTGGGAGGCCCGTCTTTCATATCTGTTTGACGTTTATCAGTTGTTTATCACTGATTAACAGCTGTCATGTATTTGTTGGTTTTCAGTGTTTCTGTGTTAAATTTAAGTATTTTTGAGTGGACACAGCAACTCGACATAGTGTGTGTAAACTGTGCGGTAAATTAGAAATGAAAGAAAATAGAAAAAGTATGCCTTTTGCAGTTCCAATGCTATTTCGAAATCCCACCAATTATTTTGAGGATTGCTATTTTTGCATTACAAAGGCTGAAGGTTATTCCAAAAAAGAAAAGCTTAAGATCGATTATCCGAATTTGCCTCCATAAGACCTATTCTTCACGATTCAGATATATTAGTACCGACACCGCGTTTAGATTGGCAAGATATTGTTTTGGGAGACAATGGAGATAATCAACACATGAGGTAGCTCCGTGTGGGGACTTAAAAGTTATAGCAACTTTAGCGGGACTTCAGGGAAGACTTACAAATGATTGCCGTTTTCTTTGCTAGCTACATTATGTGACGAAAATTTGGCAGGAAAGGAGTGAAGTTCAACCGGGACTTCAAAATTTTTAGGTAACAATGTTGTGGCTGCAAACTACAAACAACTGACTTGGTTGCCGAATGTTATTAAAAATTTAGTTTCTCCATTCTCATTTATTATTTTTATTTGTTAGTAATGAGCAGGGTGAAAAGTTCCATCAAGATACCGGGACAATGGAAATTCGGTACCAAGGACGACCAGATCATGTGTGATTATCACTGTTGGTTTTTGAGAAGAGAAGATGTAATCCTCCATAAAAGGAAAACATGTTTTAAATAAATATTTTTGATGTTTGCTTTTTCTTAGATATAAATTATAAATATAGTCGATATACAAGGTTAAAAAATCGTTTTTTCAATAAATATTAAACGGTACGCCCATTGATCATCGATACTGCAAACGCATAATAGCCAAAGCGACTATTAAACCATGTTTACACGTAATAGAACAGTTATTTATAAAAATAAATTATGTATTCAAATTATCATTTTTATTTTAAAATAAAATACTTAGCAATTTCAGAAATTTGAAACATTGTTTAGGGCCTCAAATTTACTAATGAGTAACATTTTATTTGCCACGTTTTTATATAAAGTAGCTCCCAATTATTAAATGATTCATATTTATTGTGGAAATCGCATAATAAGTACCTAAAAGCAATTTTTAGAGGATCACTGAACTGTAAATTTCGTCTGTGAACTTTTGAGTCACGTCTGTCGATTGTATACTTTTTATCAGCCGTTAGAATGACAACAGAGACAGATTGAAAAAAAAAGAAATGGAGATTCTACATGTAGAAATTTGTTTATTTATTTTCTTAAATTACAGGCGTCAAGCTGACATGTACAAAGGGAATAGAAATACCGGGTCCATGTTTCTTTTATGTCTTTTATTACTCTTGGACAAAATTAATATTTTTTCAGAAACCTCGTATACGACTGAAAAAAATTAATATCTGATGGTTGCATTTTAGGTTTTGGACCACGCAGAACTTTTTATAAAGAATAACTTTTTTTCGTAAAGTTAATAATACAAAAGTTTCCCATATATAGCCAACTTAAGTAGATACACTGTATAAGTTTGTTGTGTATTAGAGTTATTGTGAATTTGACGACAAATCAACCAATTGTTACTGCATTTTTTTCTAATTTTGATTTTGAACGCGTAAACTTTTGTTCATTTCGGGTTTGAGTAGTTATACCGTATTGGCAAATTCGAATCTAGGGTGCGAAATCTCTAATGCATCCAAGAGAGACGGCACATATGGGCAAAACCTTCAGTTAAAAAGAGAACCACTCTCCTACATTTCTGAAAGGGGAAATATGTGTGTGGTGTGGCCGCGTCGACGTATCGATCGCTCCGGTGCCTGCTTCGACCGCGTGTTCTAAAGAATGGAAGGTGGGAGGTAGGGGATAGCGTGTTCTCTGTTTAACGTGTTAAACGCTACTAATAATCTCCGTCTGATGCGTTTATATCGGCACCATAGATTCGAGATTACCAATACGGTATGGCATACATAATAACCATTATTAACTAAATTTATCAACTCCGTTGGGTACCCTCAACAAGGGTAGTGCTCGGTTACGTATTTGGCATTGTGGCAGAACAAAACTAAAAAAACAGTAGCGTGTTGTTGCTTATATAATATGCTTGTAACCTGTGCAGTGAAATTATCGTAAGTTTATGTACGATTGTTTCGATTGAATTGCGCATGTGAAGAGACCAATTCATTATACCGTGTGTACTCTTGCTTTTTCAAATAATATGCAAACGCTATGGTGTAATGTGATGTAAAAAATCTTTTGTGTACAAATGGGTAATTACCACCAGTTTATTCATCCCAACTAGCATTTTTACGTCGTACCGATGTTATATTTTTCAACCTGACGTTGGAAACTTACGTCGATCTGACGTCGAGAAGACTCGATTTGCACCAATTTGGTGAACAAAATAAAGATTGTAAGGACGTCAGTATATGACTTCTGCACATTATAAGTAACTTATCCTGCACCTAAAATGTCGGGAAGTTTTAAAAATATCTTTATTTAACTTCTGCATGGAGATGACCAACTGATATGTTGTGGGTTCTTTCATAAAACATAAGTAATGGCTGCTATAAGAGCTTCCTCTTACTAGAATAAACTTATGTTAGAATGTTTCGGTCGCTTAAAATTAAAACGCAAGGCACTTTATTGTTAAAATTTGGCAATATCGAGCCTTAAAAACTAAGCACCCCTCAATTGATCAAAAAAAGAAATAATAATAGAAATATGAAAAATATCTTGGATAAAGGAGAAAACTTACATAAATTAAATTAGCATCTTAACACTCAGAATACGTAAAGTAGATTATTATAGATCAAATAGAGGCAGTTTTTATTATTTGGTTTTATGTTTTCCGAAATTATCTTGTGAAAAACGAAACCTTAACATTGGCTCCCGTCAAAATATGGCGGAGTCACGTAGTTACCTAAAAGCGTTTAAAGCACGCTTTAGGGAAGAATTAGTCGAACAGAAATGACGTATAGGCAGATTTAGTTAAAATAGGTATACTTAAAACGTGCATAGGTAATGAAAGTGCACAACTTTCAACTCATTATTACTTCAAGTCAAGAAAATTACTTTCTGTATACTCATGGTAATATTTTTACGTCCGGCCGACGTTAAATATAGTCTTTTAAGGACCTTCAAAAATGAGTCATAGTGCGACGTCTGTGTGACTACTTTTAGCATCACAGATACTACCTCGGCTATTAAGGTCAGATTATTACGTTTAAACGACGTAAGCGTCAATGACTATTTGCGACCTCAATCCGAAAGAAACTCAGTGACGTCTACACGACGTAGTTCAGCCGATAAATACTAACTTGACATCTTAAGTAACTGTATTACCCAAAGTTGCACCAACCCTGACGTCAGATTTAGTTCATATTTAGTCATAAGTCGTGAAAATGCTAGTTGGGATAATAACAGTATAATAGGCATTAAATGATACAAGTAAAAACGTATAGTCAATGTCCCTAAAACTAAACGCCCTTTTTCGTCAAAATAGCTGTAGGTAATACCACAATACACTTAAAACGTTATGCGGATTAGTAAGCCGAAATTTGAACACCGCCGCGCATTCCGTAACACACGAGTGACGGTTCTAACCTCACATTACAGGGCCATTGTAAAAAGTGCGCAATATAAATTGCTTGAATTCTCCATATAAAGTACGCTGAACGCTCGCAATGACGTCAAATTGTGGGAAAGAGATAGATAATTTATACGCAATAGGATGGCATTGGCGTATCATGGGTAATACACAATTTTTGATATGACCCCCTGTAAAATTGACTACAAGCTGCCACTGATTCCACTATAAGGTTATAAAGATATATTTAAAACATCATAGAATCTCAATAAACAGATAAAAGTAAATAAGTCCTGATACATACCTTCCTCGGTAGATACTTTCCGTTGCATATGAAGATCAAATTTGTTACCTACTAAAACCATAGGAGTATCTTCTGATGCTCGTACCTTCTGTATGAGTTTTTTGTACTCAGAAGCTTCCTGAAAGCTGTGTCGGTCTGTTACACTGTAGCAGATCATAAAACCTTCACCGCAACGCATGTATTGGTCTCTCATTGCCGTAAACTCAACCTAAAGTAGAAAGAAATATTACATTATTACATTATAGTTACATCGTTGATATTATAATAATATAAAACTTCACAAAAATATATAGTTTACATTATGATTGTAACAAGGCATAGACAAAATAGACATATCCACGATTTTTTAAATTAACATTAAAATCATAGGTATAAATAACTATTTGGGGTATTATTTTATTGTTAAAAATGTGTTGGTCACAGTTTAAAGCTAATTGTTGGTTACTTGTTACTTAATTAGGATTTCTGGGTTTTTAACCTGTTTAGCTCAATGACATTGAATCATATTCTAATTGATTTGGGTACGGGTATATCTATATGGGTAGATAATATTATTGACAGAGTAACACCCACATTGGGACTATATTTCTTCTAGTCTTAATTAGAATAATAAGTACATCATTGACAGTCCATGCTTCATAATTGTGAAATTGATTTGACAATATGAAAAATAAATAGAAATATTACTTATAATCTAACCCCAATTTTTTTTTGAAGAAATATCACTATCTGTCTAATAATTTTATTATAGATACAGATTTTATATATTTGCTTCAAATTACACCTCGATATACAACTGATGGTAGGTATGCCATTATGTTAGTTAAATAAACCTGTGTGCTCTGTGTTAAGAATGAATCTCATCTTTTTTACATTAAGTAAATATGTTTTACCTGGCCTGCAGTGTCTAAAATGTCTAAAAGAGCTGGCTCTCCATCAATAACTGCTTGTTGTTGGTAGGAATCCTCTGCAAAATCAAATTAAAAGTAATTTAAGAAACAGTGCAAATCAAATACAAATAAATAATGTAGCTGGACAATGCCACCACTTTCGGTTGGCCTACTAGAATTTACACATATTTGTGTAAAAACATGGACGTGTATTATTGTGATATAAGTAAAATATATATCACTTATTATTTGTTATTATTTTATTAAAAGTATTCTCAATAACAAATATCAATATAAATTGTTTTAAAGTAAACTCACAAGTATCTTACTTTGTGAGTTTTGTGAATTGGTTTTTAGTTGCTTCAAAAAATTAAATAATAGTAGGTAATGTATGTACAGGTATTAATTTTAAATTTTTTATAGGAAATATATGATTGAACTCTTTATTATTGTTTTTAATATGATACCTATATCTACTACAATAATATAATACAACAATGCGTCCAACAATATAAATACATTCCCCCCATACTGACATGAAAAATAGGGAGGTGCCTCAATCTTCTTACCCCAGCATAACAATCTTTAATGTTTAAACATTTAGCTGAATAATAGCAGCCTTAATATTAATATATCTACACATAATTACCAATAACATACAAAATGTATAGGCAGTTTTGAGAATATAGACTTACCAATTGTAGGATCATGGTAATCCAAAAAACTATGGCTTACAAACTGCAGTGTAACAGCTGCAAAACAAATAGGATAAATATTGTGGGTACATAATTTAAGTTGCTTATTCGTTACCTGATTTCCCAACGCCTCCATCTCCCAGGACAACTATTTTATAAACTCTAATTCCAGTTCTTGACTTATTTTGATTATTGCTTACTCCAACTGCTGGCCTATCTACCTCGATATCCGAGTCTTTCGCAGACCTATTTGATTCTTGCCTGGATACTTTTCCTTTTTTCTTATGGCTCGCTTCACCAGCCATTATTTCACTGCAATACTGCACCAAAAGTTGTAAATTTTATAGGAAAATTAATAAATTCATAAATAAATATTGATATCCGCCACTCCTGAAACTTCAAAAATTGACAGTTCATTGGAGTTCGAGGTCTGAGTATACTTGCGCCTGACGTCACACTGGTCTCCACAGAATTGTAATTCCCTCTTTCATAATGTTTAGATGTTAAACAAGAATAGGATTGTTGTGAACAACCACAAAGTAGACAGAAGGACAGAAGGTCGCTGCTATGGCTAATATGTTTGCATATCGATACAGATGTTCTTACCGAACAAACCCGAAGAGACCTGACAAACCCTTTCTTCTTCTGTGGTTCTTACTACTATACAGCTGAGGTCTGTCAATGTCACTGTCAAAGGTTTACTTGTGTTTGTTTGTGTATTTTTTTCCAGGAAAGAAAGTTAGGGAAATGTAAATTTTGTTGTTTAATCCTAATAAAAATTTATCGTATAATGATTCATAAAAATAAACAACTAAATAATTAGCTGATATTAAATGGCATCGAAACAAAGCTATCAGGTACCCACTGTTATTTGTTAATTTATAACTTATTTTAGATTTTATAATAATGATCTGGTTTCTTAATACCATCTTTTTGCGACTAATCAGATCCCTGTAAAGTGTAGAGAGATGCATAATATAAAATATCAGACATATATCCTAGCGCGTGCTAAAACTGAGGTTTCAATTCTCAGTACATCATCCCCTGAAGATGAATCAAGTTCTAATCAGAAAGAAAGTGTTTTAGGGCCCACTGATATAAAATTTTGTGATTCACAGGTAACTAGAATTGAGCTTAAAAATACAGTAGATTTGCCCATGAGTTGCTTACAAGAGTTCCTTAAATTTTTATTGGATATATAGTACCTACTAATATTTACATCCACTATTATATATTGATAAAATAAAATTTTTAAGGCTTTTTTACATTAGTTGCAAGTGTAATTAAATGATCATTGTTTTAAATGGAGAAACTTGCATCAGCTGCTTAAAATATCATCAAAGCGCATGCTTTCATGCAATTTGGCTTGCTTGCTGAGATGAAAAAAATAATGTCTGTAAATTTTTAAATAGCTATTGATGGATTAATAAATGTGTTCCTTAAATTGACCTATTAAATTACGATCCTACACATTATAAGTATAAGGTACCTACCTAGCTTATGCTAGGTAGGTATCATGGTGCATATTATATGCACCATACCCAAACAATATTAAAATTTGTCTAGTATATATTTTACAATAATTAATATTTTCTTTTAGGACATAGATCCTCCTCCTCCCAGAAATATATCCAAAGAAAACTTAGGATTATGGGTTGGCTGGACATACAAGAGCGACCGAGAAGTGGTGCGGGAAGCTGCATCCAAAGGACAAGTTCCACTGGCTGGACAATTTCTTAGTCTTAGAAAAGATGTGACTGTCAATCAAATTACTGAGTTTATTAAAGAGGAGGTAAGATTCATTAATTAATTAATGTTATTAACCTTAACAATTTAAGTGCAATATAATAGTTTCACAAAGTTTTGGTTAATTTGAAAAGGGGGTTCAAAGGAAATATCTAGTACCTATGAATTACCAAATAAAGTATCATAATATTGCCCAGAAAATACTTTAACTTGCCTTGTTGTTTTTGTTATAGTGGCTCTATTTATTGATTATTTTGTATTAAGCATTCAACAACAATTTATATATTTGTTCTAAGAGGACTTACTATATTTCACCAATACTTTTCTATACATTTTAAGCTTTGTCAGTCAATACAAGTTTGCTGTGGAATCTTTTACATTATGGGCTGTCTACAGTTTTAGATTAATATGTTTGTTGTTTTTGACATTGCATTTATATAAGTTTGATGATATGATTACTAATGATATTTTTGCCCCTAAATTGAGGTTCCATCTCATTTGGTTTATTGTGACAAAAAATATTTTTTTTTCATTTGAATATAAGGTATGTACTTATGTATGGTATGTATTTTATTTTTTTTAGGTTCTTATATGGGTTGATGAACTGTTAAATAGAAAATTGATCCTTAATGTTTTGAGAATTTTGAAAAATATCGATGTTGATCCTAATCATGAGCTGCAGAACATTTTTTACAAAACGACAAATGTAGATTTGAGGAACTATATTGGTAACTATACTATATTTATTACTTAATTTTATTATATAATTTTCTATCAATCTATAAAGTTCCACATTTTAAAAAGCCATGAAGAGAAAAGTAAGAAAAAATTGGTGAAGTATGAAGTAATAATAATGTCTGTTTGAAGGTTAAAGATAATGATGTTTCTTGAATGATAGAAGAAGGTTCGACTTGCATTGTCTTTATTTGTTTTAAATCACGAGGTTTCAAGATATAAGGCATCTGTCTTCAGATGAATACTAAATAAGTACAGTAACTACAGCTCTTTCTCTACTTTATAATAGCTAGAAGTATTCAGTTCGTCCGCGGTATTATTCTAAGATTACATCTAAACAAAGGTTTTCAGATATTTCTTATATCTAATGAAAATAATAAAATAATCCGGGTTCTGGTGTATGGTAGAACTTTCCCCATCTTTAAGCAGATAGGATTTCAGCTTCTCTCCACATGATATAATGGCCATGTGTTTCTTAGGCATGATCAGCCTTACCTGATTTTTTGTGTTCTAGACTACTTATTTAGCATTTAAGACAACTGGAGATACTTACCAGTCGAAACGTTGATTTAAAACAAATAAAGACAATGTTAATGCAAAACTCTTCTCTCATTCAATAATAAGTTTATTTCAAATATTTATATTCTCCTTTATATAATAAATGTGGTTATTTTATCTTTTGTTATAAACTTATTCTTTAATCCCCTGAAGTATTTAGTCACTGTTTGTAACAGTCATTATGTCCCATTAAATCGTGCACTTTTGATAAAAAACGGGCCATATAAACATCCAAGTAAATTGAGCAGTAATTAAGAACTATAAATGAAATTCCGTTTTTGCGAATTTGTCCGGGAATTATCGTTAATGCCTGCTAAAGTACCCAACATGATTCCCTTTATGCCATTCCATAGAATTTGAAACCAAGAAGTATGCTAGGCTATGTATGGTCTAAAGTTTATTAATTTCAAATAAAATTTATTAGCTTCCCTATTTACTCAAGAAACTGCGTTTTGCCTAACATAAAACACTGATTGACCTTCATAATAAGTATTAAAGGAACGTCCGTTATCAGACATTTTATTTTCATCCCTCCCTCTACTCCTACTATAGAAAAAAGCAAATACAAGGTGTTACCTAATGTATGTACTTATTTTAATGGGTGATTCCTGGACCAATTTAAAGTCGAAAAGTGCATATATTATACCGTAGCCTCCGACAATCAAGACGGCATTGATTATACATAATAATATATGTTCTAAACATTTTTATGTTCAGTCTAGAAGGTGTTAAAGTTTTTATTTTTTCTTGGTTTTTATCAAAAATCTCGATAACAGTTTAAGATATTACAGTAAAAAAAAAACTATATTTTTACCCCAAAAAGTTTTTCTTTTTCAAAGCAGTACACCTCAATACAGTTTTAACCAAAAAATTGGTTTCGCTACTGATTATACAGGGTAGTGTGGCAAATTACAATAGTCCGTTACTATTTTAAATAGGGGCTCAAAAAAGCAGAACAAGAAAAAATTATATAATAGTTTTTTTTAAATAGAACACAATGTAGAATTTTGCATTTTTGAATTATACTTAGAATTCTACACCTATTTTTTAAATTTTATATTGGATTATGTCTAAATTCAAATGGTTTTTAAGATATATAAGGAGTGGGGGGGGGGGGGGGGGGGAGGGGTACAAGGAGCATAAATATATAAAAAATACACAAACATTATACGTCAAAGTAAATAAATACACCGTATGTCATTTTCTACCAAAAGCACAAATATTAAATATATTTTAAATTAAACCTTAAACCGAATAATTATATAAATATTTTGTTACAATAGGTAATTATTTAAAAGAACACAATAACCTGCCAACGAATATGGAGCAGTTGTGGATTTTTTTGGAAATTATTATGGAAAATAAAGTTTTGACCCACCACAGTAGCTTACTGGAGGATAGCATTGAGAATTTAGATAAGAAAACTGATGATTGGAAAGGTCATGTTGCCGCTAAATTATTTTTGAGTACCCACGGTAAGGAATATATTGTAGTAATGATATGCTATATCAGGGATGGCAAACCATGACACGCGACCAAATAACTTGGGCACGGCATTAATTCAGGCTTTTTTTGGGAAACGAGGAAGGGGTTTTAGGAGCACCGACCTATTTTTTTCAGAAGTCACTTTGCACATTATAACCACATTAAACAATTTTTTTTTTAAATGGCACATTGCTGTAAAAAATTTGGTCAGCCCTGTGATATATCATCAAAGGAGGAAGGGGAGTATATCAATCTTTGGCTGAACATGAAATAATCACGTTATCTTAATAGTTATTTATATTACTAGTACAGTATGAGCTTCATCACAGTAACGAGTGGGGAATATTGCCACACGAGCGCTGTCATGAGCCTTACCGTATGTGTGATATACACCATTTTATCTAAGACCCAGGTTTTTCATTTTCAAAAACGTTTAAAACACAGACCAGGTGGTGTCATCAGCATCAGGTATTAATTGTACTTTTGATATTTGTAATACCTAAGCATTTTTTTGAATAAATAAATTTAAAAGAATTGCTGTTTATTAAAAATGAGTTTATTACATCACTAGTACGATAATACCACTTATTACGTAACTATTATATTTGTTAACTTCTTTAATAACATTTTTGTAAAAAAATAATTTTTATTCTAATTAAGTAGAAAATTTATTATAATATAAGAAATCATTACTTTATTTGATAGCTGTACAAAATATAAAGGTCCAAGAATCTATCGCTTTATAATTGGACGTCCGTACACGACCAGATGTCAATCATAAAATGGTCATTCATTAAGATAAATCACAATAATAATGTAATTATTTTGTAATAATAATAAGGGGATGACGGTACAAATACTGATCCTGTAAGGGCAAATTTCATAAAATAATGGGGTTGATATCATTCAGGAGTGTCAGTAATATTGGTCGTGTAGAGTCTGCAATAGTACACAAAGAGGCAGTGGCGTGCAAAGCCGTTTGAACAGGGTAGGTAAACATTTAATTTCCAAACAATTAACTTTAGAAATTTTTAACACAGTTGTGATCGCCATTACCTCAATAACATGTACACATGTACGTTGACATGTTCACTTCTCCATTTTGTTTTTCGACAACCGACGGCGACGCGCGACGTTTATAGCAAAAGCCAACACTAATATGTATTATTATTATGAATAAATTTCATCCACATTCGTTTTCAGATTTTAAATCTATCATCCACTTGATTGAACCCCAAGTCAATTATTATGTAAATTATCATTTAAAATACTTATTAGCAAAAATTAAATTAAATCATCATAAAAATACTTCTTATTTTACGTTACAAATTAATAATACAATAACATAATTATTGAACTATATCAAAAACGTGTAGTATTTTTTGAAACTACGACAAAATTGGAAGATTGACACCAATGCATTTTACAAGCGCGAGCGGATGGCTGACGGAGGCTCAGGTTGCGAGTCACGTCTATTTGTTCTCTTTCTAGCTTACTGCCTACCGGCTCTTTCGCTCGCTTCCACTCGTATAAAAGCGGTGCTTTTGCTTTCCCATAAGCGGATAATATAATGTAAAATCTCTGCTTTTCGAACTGTTATATGGGATGCTTATACGGCGATCGAATTTACGATTAATTGGCAACGAATGCGTTCGTAGAAATGCCGGAATTGCCGGATATTACGCGGATATAAAAATTTAAATGTACAGAAATAATTTTGGTTGGAGTTTGTTTTATTGTTCCCAGGGTAGGCAATGCTTTTTTAATAATATTTTTATTATCATAAAAAACATTCACTAGTGAACATTGAAATCGGGTCAAAATAAAATTTTAAAGTAAGCAAACAATTAACACAATGAGTGACGAAAATATAGTATCCAGAAACAATGCTCAGTTTACAAACGAAACAGACCGAAAACACTAAAAATCAAAATCAATAAGGCCAAGGCAAATCGTCATTTCAATATGAATACGCATTTATCTGTTAAAGAAATCATTAAGTGAGTAAAATTCATTTTCAGTCAAAAATCTCTTTTAGTGACGCTTAAATAATTCACTGCCCTTGAGTTTTTATACAGAAGAAAAAATGTAAACAACAATGCGGCGTTTACTCTAACTTGGTGTTCCCTACATACATGCGCTAAAATCGAAGAATTCGTCCATTTTTACTCAAAGAGACCTAAAATTTGATATTTTGTAAGAAAAAAGACACAAATTCTCGGTCTCAAAAAAAAAATTGAGGCCAAGACTTTGTCTTTTTTCTTACAAAATACTAAAACATAAAAGTACGAAAATTCAGACTTATAAAGTATTGATTAGACCTCTACTTAGACTGAGTCTCATATCAGAACATTTTTATGTTTATTTTAGATAACCGGATTGTGCCAATGATTAAAATGGAAATCCTATGGAACCAACTCTTATCTACTAAAGAAGTACACTTGCTTAGAGCATGGATCCAGCTGGTATATTCTTCAGAACCTAATATTTTAAACATTACTGAAAACCTTTTGCTAGTTCTCAAATCTTTTCCCATCACTGAAGAAATGATAGAAGACCTTGAAAATTCAAATTTGCCTGAAGATTGTTTTGAAACTATTGTTAATGATTTAGCAAAATATGGAGTATTTGTTAAATCTGAAAGGGCAAGTTTTTTAAATATCCTCTCTAGGATTGACAAAGCAGATAGCCTGGTAAATATCTTCGAAATATTGGGACGAAAAAATTCAAATCTGCCACTTTTTAAGTTTTTACCAATGCTTGTCGAATATTGCCTGGAAAACAACTTACTATCTGTTCTAAACTCATGTACGAAAAACTTTGACATGACAGTTATAGCCTCTATAAAGAATTCACCCCACCTGGATTTACTGGTAGATTTTAGAAACTTAGTTGTTGACTTTGAGGAAACCAAACTACAGGACAACATTTTTAATGTTTCAATGTATCTGTCCGACAACGATTTGGATAAGTATTTCTGTGATAACCCTTTAATATTTTTAAGTTTATTGCTTTTAACCAAAGATGTCTCCATCGAAAAAGCGATGCTCGACAAGTCTTTAGTGTTACGTGATGTAGAACTTTACAGTTCCTTGTCTAATGTCATGAAGAAATTTGACTTACTAGCGAGTTTGTATTTTAGAAAAATGAACGGAGTGAAATGTACTCTTACATACTTTGACTTGCTCGAAAGACACTTGAAGTTTGACGTAAAAAAAGCTTACTACTATCATTTTGAAGGGGGACCTCTGCCTAACTTCAGTTCGCCTGAGTTAAGGGAATTCGCTTACTCCAAAAAGGTGAACTACACATTTTATTTAAAACAGTGCCGTCCTAGCATCGCCGGAAAACATTTCTTTGTAGACGCCCTCAAAAATTCTAGAAATATTGATGACAACGTGAGAGGTTTGGCTAAGAACAAAGTTTACAAAATAGCAGTGACGAATTTTAAAAACGTTTCTTTGGTGGTATCTTGCATTTCATTCCTGGAAATAATTGGAATAAACTCGGATTTTTTGCGAACTAGTGTTAAATGTGCAAATGTTCTTTCTCATTCTGGCATGGATGAAGGTAATGTAAAAGCTTTAATGTTGAATGTTGACAAAGATCCATTAGTTGTTCAAGCACTTCTAGAAGGATATCTTGTGAAACTCATTGATTTTCCAGACATGATGTGTGGTAACAACTTCGTTAAGGCTGTTAAAATGTACGATATTGTTGTAAAGTTTAGTGTGCTTTACAACCTACCCTTGCCAGAAAGTTTTTTACGCCATCTAACACAACATAATCTATGGTTTCCCTTTATACTCTATGCCCAAATGAAGAATTACCCTGTGGACCAAATAAAAGAAATTTGTCCTAATTTTAAAAACCCAAATTTGTTGGAGCATATTGTCCACAGTGTTATGCATGACATTCAAGTCGATGAAACGAATATTCTCATGAGAGAGCGGGATTCGAGAAAGTATCTTTTATCCAAGTTAGGAGTTAGAAGAAGCGTAGAAGAAACTCCAGCGGGTTCTAGTTCACTAAAATCGACGCTCAGTGGAAGTTTTGAAAGTACCCAAAGTTCTTTTGGATCTGAAGTTATGGAGATTGATCCGTCGAATACTAAAGCTACATTGTTGCAGATTTTGATCAGGTGTCATAATAGTACTGATCCGCCTAGAGCCCTGTTGCAAGCTTGTCAGCTTTATAGAAATCCTTTGTTGGCGATTTTGGCTACTAGTTATGAGGTAGGTAAATAGTGTTTCACATGCAAGTTTAAGAAAAATATATTTTTTTAATAGGTAGGTACTTCATAGTTTTTGTCTAGTACCGGATGTACAACTAAAAAGGGACGTCGGCTGTATCTTCTTAATCGCACAACTTTCGGAATATTAATTATGATCAAGTTGGCCCAAGAAATTGCTGGAAATTATTTTTAAGTTTCTCTGATGGCCGCTAGAGGGCGTAATACCAATGATCAACTAAGGAAACGAAGGTTTCTCCTTAATGTGTCTAGTTAAGGCTTATTGAAAGTATATTGTTGGGTTGCGTAAAGATTGTTAACCAACTAGGTAGCAAGTTTGACTGTGACATAAATAACATTGACGTGCATTATTAATTCACAATTAAATGTGCCGATTACTAAATTAAAAGTTAAGGTAACTGAAATACTATAATTGTAAGAAAGTACTTCTGGCATTGTCATGTATGTCACAATCAAAAATGCTGATTAGTTAATTATTTTTAAAAATCTTTAACTATCAAATCTATTTCAAGATATACGTGTTTGTTTATTGAGGGATACTAAAGTAATGTTTGTTGACGTTTGTGGTATTATAGTATAGTTGCAGAAGTTCTGTTACCAACTATCACAATTGAACAAGTACAATTTTGGTATCACTGAAGAACTAAAGACTTAAAAGTTATTTGTCATATTTAGGGCTTTTATTGGAAGTAAATAATTTCATACCATCAATGTGACAGGTAGGAACCAGTTTTTAATGTTATTCTAACTTTCTTAAAAATGATATCGAATGTAAAAAAGTATGTTAAATAAACTTAAAAATTCATTTTAATAACCATGAATTATAGGTAAAGTCCTTTTCACAATAAATGGTGGATTTAATAACTGCAATGAAATGGGTGCTAAGTGCGGTCGTAAATACGACGATCCGAAAATTCTTATGTTAGTGTGCATGATACAATTAAACCGATTATAATTAATTTAAATGAAGATAGCGACAGCGAAACCGAACTAGATATGGAATAACATTAAACATGTCAATAAATATAAGTAGTATATTTAAAAATGTATACTATTTAGTATTTTTATCATCTTAATTAATATAAACACATCATACAAGTATAATTACTTAGTAATTTCCTTAGTACGACCCTTTACTGCACCTTTATACTTTACCTATTTATTGCCAAACTCTTGTTCACACAATGGGGTCGATTCTTTAGTTTTATTTATTTAAATTTTAGCCTGATTCTCTAATAATAAACTGGTTAACTTGGCTTGCCGTTTCAACAGATTTATATGAGCTGTTTACAAATTTTGAAGCACTGACAACAAATGGACAAGAAGTGACCGATTTGCTTGATAACTGTGTTAGAAATAGATTTCCTAAGACGTTGTTGCAGAGTTTTATGATCTTTATTCCGGTAAGTGTTGAAACTAAAATAATAATAGTGGAGCCTATTCTATAACACACTTCTTAATCTGATTAAATGTGACACCAAGGTGCTTTGTCTGAACCAGCACTTGCGATAGGTGGAACCTATGCTAAATGTGTGCCTAATCGCCACTTAAGGTTTGGCAAGTCTGTTTAAAAAATGTCCCAATTCATCATAAAACTATACATTGTGTTTCATTGTTAATATTTCAAAAAGTAAATTTTTTTTTCAGAACAATCCCCTAACGCCTTTTGTAGACTTTCTGAACAGAATAATCAATCGTGACCATGATACACAATACCTCACTCCAAAACTAGACAAATTTAAAAGCCTAAAAAGTAGCAGACGTGCTAGTGTACTGAGTCAAACTGACTACGAAATGACATATTTAAAAAACAAAGTCTGGATAGAAAAAACGGCTTTGCAACTATTGTGCTCTGCTATTATTTATAACACCGACTCTCACTTTGAACACTTGGAGTTTGTTAGTTTGCTGTGTGAAATTAAAATAGAGAACTATTTCTCTTGTGAAGTGCCAAACTTCCATAACCTCTTGGCAATTTTGAATATACTTTTCGATACCGACGTGAAGCTTAATATAGGTCAGTATTTTGACTCTTCAAAAGGAAAGGAGGCGGTTCAGATTTGTATCAATGATTTAGTTAAAGCTGGCTTATTTGATGAAGCCTTGAAGGTTGCCCAGTATTCGGAGCTAGATACTGACATGATAGTGCTGAAAAAATGGCAAAATATATTCGAGCTTAGAAATGCGAGCATTGAAGAGTTTTTGACCGACTGCGACAAGGACTTTGTAGCCCAAAATGTAGCTCCAGAATATGTGATATCATTTTTTAAGGAAAGGGTTAGTGTTAATGATTTGGAGATGTATTATTTGTTGAAGTTTTCCCACAAATGGGCGTATAGTCATGGTTTAGCTACCAACTACGAGCTTGAAAAAAAAAAGATTCTTGCCTATGTAAGAGTTAACGAAAAGAGGTTGGAGTTATCAGAACTGATGGAAATTGATGGTGGGGATAACCATATGACCTACCAAGAGATGATTGACGCCTTGGAAAGCATTAAAAGCCCTCAAGAGACTCTTACAAGTGATTGTTTGAAACAGTTAAATGCAATTCTAAATGAGTCACTAAACAGAAGCAATTTTTGGTTCGCGGTTAAGGTTGAAAAAATGTTTGGCTGTCACAGTAGTGATTTGGATATATTGAAGTTATGTCACGGATTGGCTGAAGGATTAGTTTTGCCATATCAATTGAATTCTGAGCAAAAGCAGTTGGTGACTAGAGTGAAGGAGATTCAAAGACTGAATTATAGGAGGAGGACTTTATCTTATAAAACTACTAGTATTTCGTCAGGTAAGGTTTTTTATGTATAAAAGAGATTTATATGATTATAGTAGAAGAGCTTTGCACTTGCATTGTTTTTATTTGTTTTAAATTACAATGTTTCAACCGGTATTATACTGGTGAATACTCTACCGGGTGTTGCATCGTCGAGCGGGACATAGGAAATCCCATGTAATTTTAAATGGGGTCTGTTCTTGGAAGAATTGGCTTTCCTAATTATTTTAGAGAAAAATTCTATTTAGGTTTATTAAAGAGCACTAAAACCCACATTCAAAGGAATAACTTTAGATATTTTTGATGAGCCCGTTTACGGGTTATCGCCGATTTCTTTTTAACTATTTCTCCTTTTTATGGCTTTGTATTTGCGGGCACCAGCCAAGGTAAAAGATGACTGTCAAATAAAGTTGTCATTTTGAAATGTGTGCTTTATTGTTATAAAAACTCATACATCGAAAATATTAAAGGTGTATTTATGAATACAAATTAATCTGAATAAATCTAAAATAAAGTATCCAATTACAAGGTTAATTATGACATTTTACATGTTTCAATATTTTACTAATTAATAGGTAGGTACTATTAAATTGTTAGAAGTTTAGGATTTAAGATGTTCAAATATTTCTCCATTGACTGCTAGACAATAACTGAGGCGGTCATAAAATTCTCTTTTTACATTCGCTAGTTGGTAAACTGAAATTCTATTGCATTCGGCAGAAATAGCAGTTTTTAACTCGTCTAGATTTGGGTATTTTTTGTCTTTGTATATCCTGTTTTTTAAATGGCCCCAGAGAAAGAAATCATATGGCGATAAATCAGGAGACCTGGCTGGCCAATGTATGATTTAAGCCAATAACATTTCCATTAAAAGCACGGTTTAAATATTCCCGGACAGCCAGGGTACTATGTGCCGGGTAGCCATCCATTTGGTACCAAACTTCCTGATTTTCCCTAGAGCATCATGTAAAGTAGGTAAAATATGATCTTCAAGTAGTTCCAGAAAATATTCTGCATTTAAATTTCGTGTGAGAAATAATGGCCCGATAATATTTTCTCCGAAAATCCCAGCCCAAACATTAATTTTTTGTGGATATTGCGTCCCTGTTTCGACAAACCTGTGTTGGTTGTCTTTGCTCCAATATCGATAATTTTAAACATTGGGTTCATTGTTTAAGGTAAATGTGCATTCGTCAGTGAAACAAATGTTTTTTAAAAATTCCTATCCATGCTTGCTCTTTCAATCATACCAAAACAAAACTCCTGTCGTCGTATTTCGTCCCTATCTCTTAGCTCTTGATGCTTTTCATATTTGTATGAATAATAATATTTATGTCGTTTCAAAGCTCGTAACGCTGTGGTGTGATCTAATCCTATGTCATCCTCAAGTTTCCTTGTGCTGATATTCCCATCATTTTCTTCCACGCAAATAAAACTTGCAAGTCCCTATCATTTCTTGCATCTCTTCTTTGTTCCTGCCTTTGCAAGTCCCTATCATTTCTTGCATCTCTTCTTTGTTCCTGCCTTTCTTCACATCTGCAGTTATTTGAGACAAAAGGCACTGTAACCTTTTGTCTCAAATTTCTTGATAGTCCTTTCGACTGTAGATTTTGCAGGTATCGGTCTATTCGGATACAGAGCAGCAAACATGTCTGACGCATTTTGATAACTATTTCCTTGATAATACCATTTAATCATCAATATTTTTTCTTCATAAGTGTAATTCATGGCTAATATTTTCGATGTACGAGTTTTTATAACAATAAAGCACACATTTCAAAAGACAACTTTATTTGACAGTCATCTTTTACCTTGACTGGTGCCCGCAAATACGGGGCCATAAAAAGGAGAAATAGTTAAAAAGAAATCGGCGATAACCCGTAAACGGGCTCATCAAAAATATCTAAAGGTATTCTTTTGAATGTGGGTTTTAGTGCTCTTTAATAAACCTAAATAGAATTTTTCTCTAAAATAATTAGGGAAGCCAATAATTGACCTCTTTTAAAATTACATGGGATTTCCTATGTCCCGCTCGGTATACCTACAAAATTAAGATTTTTTTCTAATCTTGGTTGGTTTTTTGCCATGCAAATATTTGTCCACCGCGATATTTTCTGATATATTTTGAACGAAGATCCAACCCCAGTGGACCTTAAAACTTTTATTATATTCAACAGATATAGAAAAATAACTGGTAAATCTTCCTTAGATGGAACATGAGGATGAGTACATAAAACCAGATAAAACAGACAAATACGAAACTTTCCTTCTTAAAATAGGTACATACAGTTAATGCTAGCATAAGCCATTTTAAGGAATAATTTGGTCCCAATTAAAAATCTCTTACATGGCAAACAATGTTTAACCTGTAGCTATCCATCAGTCACCCTTTTTTTCTTCCAGCTTTTTCTGTATCACGTCTGAATGAAATTCAGACAAAACCGTTCCCAACAGGTTTTCCCCTACCGATTATCTTTACTTAAGCTATGAATGTATAACTCTAGAGTGTGTGACTAGACGCACAGGATAGTTTCGTTATTCCCTTATGAGAATTAAAATACAAAATACAACTTTTATTTTAACTTTTTACTTAGTGGTACTGAAAATACTTAGTCTATTTGTCTGGACAAAGTATATAAAATTAAAAAAGTGTTATTGGAAATTGAACCCAGAACCTCTCTATTACAATATGTCAATCGTTCTACCAATTGCGCTAAGGAGACTTAGTGAGAGATTCTCTCAACCCACTTTGGCCATATAACGTATTCAATTTTATGTTAGTTGTATACAGTTTGGAATTCCCTACAATTCCAAAACCGGTGAGGGTGTTATAAGGGGGAAAGGAGCTTATTAACGACCACTGTTTATTAAGATTTTTATTTTATCTTTTATACGTCGTCGACATATATCGGCATCTGTAGGAATCAGATAAAGACCTCTGAACAGTTTCATCTAGCAATAATGATTTTAAATTTAGGTTTACCGGTGTCTGTATTAACAAACAAAGTTTTCAAAATTAAAAAAGTTTCTGGGTTTAATTCCCAGGAAGCTTATTGACGTTCGTGATACGACTTTCCATTTTGTCTTGCTTTGGCATGCGTGATAAGCCCCCCAAGGAATCACCCTGTATTTATAATAATAATAAGTTTATATATTTTATATATCTAATAAATGTGTTTATTTATCTTACTCAATAAACTTTTTCATTGATCCCCCGAAGACGTGCTTGTTAAAGGCAAATCTTAATATTTTAAATTATAAATATATAAGAATATTAAAATATTTGTTAATATTATATAAAAGTTAAATTGCAAACAAAAAACGTTTTAAGTATATGTAATAAATATAAACGCCGTTTTTCAAGGTATAGGTATAATAAAATTTTTGAAAAATATATTAGTCAACAATATTAATTAAAACATTTCCAAAAAAATTATTAAGTTATCTGTTTTTAATATCCATGCTTTTATTTCGACTTTATATTTTTTTAATTAAATATATTTTTTTATATGGACTTATTTATATTAGGTTTTATGGTTATTTAATTTTTATGACGTGTATTATGTATGGTTTTTAAACTGTATATTCAAATGGTTTTCGTCTAAATCCAATATTTTAAATTTTTTCCAACAATAAATTGTGATTAACTATCGAATGCTTTTGCTAAACCCAGAAAAACACAAATATAAGGTTTTTTATTATCTAATGCATCATAATATATTTATTCTGTTAAATAGCATTTGTGTCGATTTATTTTTTTGAAACCCAAATTTAAAAAGCATTCTTTCTAAATAATTTTCAATTCTTACTTTTAAATTTTTTTCAAATGCTTTGGCTAATGAAGATAATAATGTATAATGTGTAATTTTTAATTTTATTTAAATCTCCATTTTTAAAGATTTTATAACACCAATTTTAAAAGCTTCTGGATATATACTTGTTTTAAAAATATTATTTATAAGAAATGTGAGTGATTTTTATTTATTTTTTTATTTTATCTGTTTTAGAAAAAAACTATCTGGACTTAATCGAGGAAGACGCAGAATCCACAGGATCCACTACCCAAGATACCCTCGGATTAATCCATTCTCTCATAGAAAAACTTCATTACGGTTCAGAGTTGGCTTATTCAGTTTTTATGAAATACAGAATAAGCTGTAATATAGAAGTGCCATATGATATTATTGTCTCGAATACGGATCATGTGGGAATGTTAAAGGATGCGTTGCAGGAAGAATGCATGAACCAACCTGAAGTAGTTCATGATTTTTTAGAGGTTTATCATTGGTCCAAAGAAGACGTAAGTCATTTACCCACGATACACTAACACATGTATGCTAATACGCATAAATACTCTATCTCTCTCCCACATTGTGACATAACATACAAGGACGCTTTTAAGGCCGTTTCACATTATGTACAAGTGCAAGTAAATGATCGTTTTATTATTGATTACGAAAATAATCTTTTTGTCACGAAAGGGAACAATAATATTTCATAAATCAATATTTTCCATTTTTATAAATTGTTCGCGTTAAACATAGGTCATTCCTCGCAACATGAAGCATGTCTCAAGTTTATTAAACCTAATAAAGTTGCAATTATGAAATGTTATACGCGCATTCCAATATATCAGTTATTGTCGAGTCAGCAGAAATGAGGTGCACGACCTAAGTTCGTCGTTTGCCTAAAAGTGGGAAAAATTGCTGACTCGCTGAAACGGCACATTATTGGTAGAAAAAATATCGGATGCCACTAGTGCTCGAGTCCGTGCTCGGTGACGCATCCACTTCAAAAATAGTTTTACTAAACCAGTTTATGTTAGCGTGAGTCAAGAACAGAAAATGAACCAAATCGACAACTGGTCTATACCGTGTGTAACAGGATCATGGTACACCCCCCGTATCTCCGTTAGTTTTAAAGGTAATTAATTGAAACTTGGGATATCTCATATGCATAATAAGCGGCATTTTTTGACCTACAAATGATTTTTTTTTCACTTCCGGTTTCGCCGGAAGTGACACCAACTTTCTATTTTTAAATGGAACACCCTGTATATTATTACATTTTTGAATTCTGCATAATTTTCTGAATCCAATGATACTACAAAAGTGACATTTCAAGCGTAAAAAATATTTATTATTTAATTTTTAATTTTCCATTTATTCCAATTGATCTGTCTAATGCTAGAAAAATCGAAGTCCCGTCAAAAATACTAAATTGCGTTTTTTATAAGCAAATAAAATTCATCGTAATCGTTTTTGGGGTAAAACTCAATTTTTCCAAATGGAACCATATTGTTACCGTGGTACCATTTCTTAGTACTATTAATAAGGAATTTATTTATACCTGGTAATAACATGTGCAATAAATACAATCAAAATTACAGCTAAAAGAAAATACAGTTATTTTGTTCTAATTTAATGCTAAGAGATTACTGAAGTGACTTTGGAATACAAAAAATGAACACAAACTATTACATAAATAATTAGCATGTCCACTTTTTCATCTCTTGTATAAATGTGCGGCATTTTGAACAAAAATAACAACAAATGTAAAGACTTTTCCAATACACAATAAAAACACCGATAAATCACCGAATACTTATTTGACAATCTGAATAATTTCATTGTTTTCAAAGCCTCCTTAGTAATCTCTTAGCATTAAATTAGAACAAAATAATTGTATTTTCTTTTAGCTGTAATTTTGATTGTATTTATTGCACATGTTATTACCAGGTATGAATAAATTCCTTATTAATAGTACTAAGAAATGGTACCACGGTACCAATATGGTTCCATTTGGAAAAATTGAGTTTTACCCCAAAAACGATTACGATGAATTTTATTTGCTTATAAAAAACGCAATTTAGTATTTTTGACGGGACTTCGATTTTTCTAGCATTAGACAGATCAAGTGGAATAAATCGGAACCGTCATGGCACACTTAAATGGAAAATTAAAAATTAAATAATATTTTTTACGCTTCAAATATCACTTTTGTAGTATCATTGTATTCAGAAAATTATGCAGAATTCGAAAATGTAATAATATACAGGGTGTTCCATTTAAAAATCGAAAGTTGGTGTCCTTTCCGGCGAAACCGGAAGTGAAATAAAAACATTTGTATGTCAAAAAAACGCCGCTTATTATGTATATGGGCTATCCCAAGTTTCAATCAATTACCTTTAAAACTAACGGAGATACGGGGGTGTACCATGATCCTGTTACACACGGTATACAGAATAACACATAGTGCTCTTCGGCAATTAATATTAATCTTGAATAAAAACTGCTTTAGTATGAGCCTACTTTTATTTTCGGTAGTAAAACAAAAACAGTCTAAAAAATATAAAATTGGTTTTGGGTATAGGTTATGTACACTATTAGACCATTGACAGTGTATTATGACCGTAAAATTTCTGTAATGATTCTAGAATCTGTAATACAAATCTTACTGACAATAATTTTATTCCTTATTTTTTAGATCACAAACTTTGTCTGTGAACAATTTGTGAGTGCTGCCTCAAAGTATTCAAAATCGAAAACAGAAGATTTTACATTGTGGGATATTAAATTGACTGAACAATTTCACTTGGTACTGAAACTATTCAAGGACGAGTGTTCAACTTTGGGTTACAAATTTTACAACTATGCTAGTGCTGTTCATCAAGAACAGGTATATAGTATATTTTATGTACGTTTTTAATGCTTTAACGTTTCTCTCTTGTCAGGCAAGTTTGCCACCATGTGATTTAAAAATTATTTAATTAGGAAAACTGCTTTTCCTCACAAACATTGGCCTGATTTATGAAATATAGATATATAACTGACTGTATATTTATGTTAACCATGAAGATACACACTGAACCAGTGGCGTAGCAAGAATTTTAGTTCGAAGGGGGCCCAAAAGGGTAGGGAAAGCAAATCGGGTGCCACGCCCAAAAAAACCTTTTTTTTTGGACAATAAAAAAAAATTCAAATAAAAAACTACATATATTTAAAGAGACTTGTAGTGAGTTATACAAATACACTAATATAGGTAATATAAAACAGATAATATACTTGTTTAAAGGTTGGAGACAATGACGTTTCTTGAACGGCAGTAGAGTTTTGGACTTTCATTGTCTTTATTTGTTTAGAATCACTACGTTTCAACTAGTAAGCATCTTCAGGTCGTCTTCAGGTGAAAACTTTATATACTACTATACATAATACTACCAGTATTCACCTGAAGACGACTGGAGATGCTTACCAGTTGAAACGTAGTGATTCTAAACAAATAAAGACAATGCAAGTCCAAAACTCTACTGCCGTTTAAGATAATATACTTGTTAAACAAAACCTTCTTCATGAAAAGGGCATAATTTGAGCAAAAAAATATTAAAAATAAGGTATATTTTTATTTTTTGAAAAAACAAAAATTAACCATAAACTAAAAGCACAACATATTTTTTTGCCTAAAACTAAACCGTAATTTGGCGCCTGTTTTGACAAAATATATTGATTATTTCATATATCAATGTGGATTTTTTGATGAATTATTAAAGCTAAACTTGTTCTACGCTCTTCGCCTTTTCCACTTTAAAAATATTTAAAACATATCAGAAACCGAATGGTTCCATTCGGTTTCTCAGATATGGTTTTAAGATATGTTTTTTATCTTTTTAACGGGGAAAAATTTCTTTCTGCTGAAGCTGTAGTTACTGGGAAGATGATTTGGTATTTTACTTGGCGCGTTATTGATAGCGTGCCACTGCACTGAACTGCACTCCAATATGTTGCCCTTCAATCAGCTACAATCTGTCAAGAGATTATTGTTACAGCACCGATATCGACTGTCGTTAGTATGCGTATCTCTTTCTTACGTTTATACCCTCGCATCTCTTTCTGTACCTACTTCATCAATTCGCGTGTCTTCTCTGCAGAGCCACACTGTGCGCATGGCACCTCATTCATTATCGTTCATGTGTTGAATAATAAGTGCAATATTGTTGTATTTGGTATTTTTTTATATCATTTTGCTATTTTTCTGTGCGTAGACTTTCTCGTTATAAACACTGTTGGACAGGGTGTGTCTGTAAAGTGTTCTTTTTATGAAAAAGCAAGTATATATATTCTTTATTTGGTAATTAACTATTACAGGAACACCAGTCCGACCTTGACCAAACCTTGGAATCTGTAAAATACTTAAATGTAACTAAAAATGATGTATTATCGAAGGCCATTAAAAGCCTATGTGAAATACACTATACTGGGAATATGCGAAATTTTTTTTGGTTTTATAAATGCATATAATTTAATCACTTAAGAGTGAAGTCTTGTTACGCATTCGCCATTGCGTCTTTTGATCAATATTTCGTTTTTCATTTTATCCAAAAATCGGCCCACGTACCCATATTTTAAGCATAATTACCTACAATTTAAAGTCAAACAAGTTTGAATTAATTACAAAGTAATAAAGGCAGAAAAAAATATTAACAAATTTCACAAAATTTCGTTTTTTGCTTTTATTATTTTAGCAATCAAAATTTCTTTAAATTAAAATTGTAGGTAATTGCTACTAAAAGTAACTATGACAAAAAGTTTTTTTTTATTTAAAAACTTGTCACGGTAAATCCCTCGTATTAATAGTAATAAAAAATATAATTGCTAAATTGGCTAATAAAAATAAATTTTTAATTTATATTACATATTCTTCGGTCTATATCGTTAAATCTTAGAATAATATTTTATACAGTGTAGTTAGTTTATTTTAAGATTTAAGCATGTCACCAGTAAATACGATCATCTCCGTTATCAAATTAAAATTACACTTAATGCGCCATCTCACTGCTTTACTACGGGCAGAATAGTTTCAAAAGATGTTTAATATGAGAAGGAAAATTATACTTCGATTGATTTTTTTACAATGCCGAGCGTGATCAATTTCGGTTTTAACCATTTGTAATGCTGGCCACCACCGTTATCAACGTTTTTTGGTAAATAGATAAAGAAAAAAATTAAATTCCACCACTTATTACATTGGCATGAAAGTTTACTTTTAAATATCATAAAAGCTTAAAATAATGTGAATCTAATAATATCCTTTATTGCCCTCAAAAATCACATGGACATAGCAACGTCGACCGCGTCACTTCCGTTATACCACCACCGTTATCAGTTGATAACGGGGGTGACTGATGATATTGGAAGTGAAATAAATCTTATATCGATAAAAAATAGCTTTTTCATCATTACTATCTAACTAATATGGCGAGTAAAAAAACTAGGAAAGAACAAGTCAGATTAAATATGAAACGAATGAGGGAAAAAATAAAAGCGGACCCTACAATGTACTTTGTAAATCCTATATCGTTGAATTTATTTTTTAAGGTTCTGTTTGATTCTTCAAAGATATACAGGATGTTCTATGTAAAATTAAAGGTTATCATTTTTTCTGACTAACTATGTACAATTTACAGAAATAAGTTCATCCTTCCTAGGTGGGCCGTTTCAACTAAACGGATGTGCCAATTTTAGACAAAATTATATTCAGTAGTTTTTGAAATATTTCCAATATTCCATACCTACATACATTCCCCAATTTCCAAAACTCTTTTTTTTTTAATTTAAGGTTACTGCAGATTTAGACTTTAAAATAAGCGAAATGTCATTAGTGGTGGAATTGCTGATAGCAGCGCACAATTGTTTTACTGCCGACTGTAACATGGAAGGAATCTCAACCGTTTTAAGAAAATGTAGGACTGTCATTTCACATTTGCTGACTGTTCGAAGTTGGAAATTGATAGTCAGATTAATGACAGGTATAGTTTTTTTTTATCATAATTTTAACTGCGCACGTATTATGCTCGATTAAAGTATTCCTCAAATTAACGGGGTAACCGCGGTATTTAAGTCCTTTGAGACTCACCTCGAAATCGGTTGCGATTGGTTAATTAATAATAATAATAATAATAATAATAATAATTTAGAATAAACCACCCTCTATTTATGGACGATATCAAACTTTACGCTGAAAGCAAAACCCACCTACAGTCCCTAATTCAAATAACCAAGACATTTAGCGATGACATCAAAATGTCGTTTGGCTTAGACAAGTGCGCAATCTTGAATGTCGTACGCGGAAAAACTGAACAAAATCGTGGACTGCTTGAAGGCATAGATATACTAGATGAGGACAAAACATATAAATACTTAGGCATCTCCCAAAACCAACAAATAAACCACACAAGCCTAAAAAGGGAGTTTAAAAACAAATACAAAAGCAGACTAACAAAGCTTTTTAATACTCACCTGAATGCTGGTAATCTTACTACTGCCATCAACACCTGGGCAATACCAATACTTACCTACTCATTCGGAATCCTTAAGTATTCAGACACGGATTTGCACGAACTGGATAGGCTTACGCGCAGGCTGCTAACAAAATTCAGATTCCACCACCCACGCTCTGCACTTGAAAGAATCTACCTAAAACGAAAGGAGGGAGGAAGAGGTCTCATTAATATATATATAACTTGTGCAAGTCACAAGAGACCTCTATGAGAAAATACTTCCAAGAATCGAATGGGGAAATTCTTAAAAAAGTGGTTGCAGCAGACGCTGGATATACAGCCCTCAACTTAAAGCGAAACGGACTACCTAACATCATCCGCGCGCCGCCAAGTCAACAGCTTGTAACTTGGCAAGAGAAAGCTCTACACGGCAAATACCCTACTGCACTCCAAAATCCACTCATAGATAGAGAAATGTCACTGAATTGGTTAGAGAAAAGGCAGCTTCACGCTGAAACAGAAGGTTTTATAATCTCTATCCAAGACCGTGTCATTCGAACTCGAAACTATGAAAAGGTCATCATGAAAAGGAATGTGGAAGATGTGTGCAGAAAATGCAACTGCCCCGGAGAGACGATAGAACATATCACGGCGGGTTGTGGTGCTATGGCCCCCAACGCTTACCTGGGGAGACATAATCAAGTGGCAAAGATCATCCACAAGGAACTGGCCCATAAACTACGGCTAAGGGAAAACCTCCCACCATACTACCAATACTCACCCGAGCCAGTCCTTGAATCCCCTGAATATCTCTTATACTGGGACAGGCCAATAATAACGGATAGAACAGTAGACCACAACCGACCGGATATTCTTCTTATTGAAAAAACCACCAAGAAAGCTTTCATAATCGATATAGGTTGCCCACTAACACACAACCTCTCTAAAACCGAATCGGAGAAGAAGACCAAGTACTCGAATTTGGCTATAGAGATTAAAAATATATGGAAGCTAGATAAAATCGACATAATTCCGATTATAATATCGGTGGAGGGAGCTATGACGAAAAATTTCAAGCCCAACTTGGAAAAACTGGGCCTTTCAGGTTATTTATACCAACTTATTCAGAAAAGCGTCATCCTCCAAACTTGCCATATAGTACGGAAGTTCCTAAACAGTACAGGTTAAGATGAATTTCTTCTCTGTACTGTAAATAACACCAGCCTTACCAACACAAAGCTGAGAAACAGAACACTGAAAACAAAATAATAATAATAATAATAATAATAATAATAATAATAATAATAATAATAATAATAATAATAATAATAATAATAATAATAATAATAATAATAATAATAATAATAATAATAATAATAATAATAATAATAATAATAATAATAATAATAATAATAATAATAAACGTCTTTTATTCAAAGAAAAAAAAGTTTACACAAAATCAAATCTTAACAAAGATATTCTTGATCGAGGCGATATTTAGCCGTAATAGCTAGTCTTACATAGAACTTGATGAGAGTAATGTGGTTTCCACACTTAATTACGACCAAGCCCGTTTTTACTTATCCCACCCCAGATTTGGTGGTAAATGACATTTGTCATCGCTCCATTACAGACTTTTGCCTATATATTTATGTTTTTACATTTTTTGTTTTTCAGAAAATATAGACAAGTTTTATATTTGAGAGAGAACTCAGCGTTTCGGCAGTTGACAATCTCAAATGATATTAACAGCTGATACTGGTTTCTGTGTACAGTTCCCAGATTATTAATGGACTGTAGCGAGCTCACACAAAATTAAACATTAACGGGAAATACAGGGTGTGTCAGTAAGGTGTCTGTCTTAGATAGCACCTAAACTATCAAAGATAGGGAAAAAAGTGTAATACAAAAGTTAAAGGGTTTTTTAGGATACATAATCTAAAAAAATTTCTAATCTACAGGGTGGTCCTGAAAAGTGGTACTGAATAATAAAAAAGAAAATTAAATGGGACGCGCAGTATAATTTTCTAGAACATGATTCAATGGAATAAGGACTTTGCAACCCTATTAAAATTTTTGAAGTGAAATGCAACGTTGCCAAGTAATTAATTTTTTTCCGAAATTTTAGTAATTTTAAGCGTATCGTTAAAAAATCATAGCAACCTGTAGATTACTCCTAGGCAAATATAATTTACGTTGTAAGTACTTTAAGGTACAATATATTGATCTATAATAATGTTTTTTAAATCTCTTATACAGAGCGTTCATTACAAGTTTTACGAGTCGATGGTTTTAAACTTAATTTACTTTTTCGAATCCAGATCCAAGATCCTTTATAATCTTTCTGCCCAGTATCGGGCTACGGTCACGGCTTCAGTGTTAGCATGCCACAAATCATCAAGAGTGCACCTTGATGGACAGTGCATACATGTTCTCAGGTGGTCGGTGGTCTGTACCTCTCCACAGTCGCAGATTACCCCGTCAGTACCTCTTATATTCCATTTTGCCAGGTTAGATTTGACGGGAGCAACACCAGTCCTGATACGATTAAGGGTTCGCCATGTCTTCCATTCCAGGTTCATCCCTCGGGGCGGTTCTTGTTGGAGTGGGAAATTCGCTGGTGGTTCTATTCCTGTGTTGCGCATGAATCTTTTTCTGGATTTTAAGCGGCTGGTTCCGTGGGTTTCCTCAAGACTGTGGAGAGGGTGTCTTTCGTCAAATACCTGTTTGAATCTTTCGACATATTGAGCTGCCTCGCGTCGGTCTTCCGGGGATGCAAAGCCCGCAGCCTGGTATAGTAAGGGCACAGGGGTGGGCTTCATGCAGCCAGTTACAATTCGGCATGTCTCGTTCAGTGTGGTCGTGACCTGTTTGGCATGTTTAGATCTGCTCCACACTGGGCAGGCGTATTCCGCTGTCGAAAAACACAGGGCTTCCGCTGTTGTCCTCAGGATGCTAGGGCTTGCACCCCATTTGCTCCCCGCGAGCTTCCTCAGGAGATTGTTTCGAGTCGTGACCTTGTGCCTGGTGTTTTTGCAGTGGTCTTTATATGTTAGTGACCTGTCAAGGACGACACCCAAGTATTTTGCTTTTTCAGTGTGCTCCAGTTTCTGTCCCTCCCAGGATACATTGAGTTTTCTATGTGCTAGGCGCGTATTTAGGTGGAAGGCACATACCTGGGTCTTAGCAGGATTCGGTTTTAGGGAGTTTTCTTTGTAGTATTTGCCCATTATGTTCAGCGCTTCCTCTAGTGTTTTCTCGATCTTCGAAGGTTTTTCCTTTCACCCCGATACCAAGATCATCAGCATAGACAAAATGTTCAGCTTGGGGGTGAGTTTTAAAAATGCTTTATTTCAATTTTTTTAAATGGGACCCCCCTAATTTTTTTAGGCAAAAGAATTTATCTTTCGAAAACCTTACTTTTTTGTTAAACATATCATATATCTAAATATCATAGTTTTTGAAATATTTTAGGATTTGTCTTAAATCAGGATAAAAAAGAAAAGTTCTAATTAAACTATTTAGTCAAGATTGCTTTGGAACAAAAAATAGGTCAGCTTCGGTTTTCGAATTAATTTTCTTTGTCACAGCTGTCATTGCAAAATTATATCGCTAACATTTTGTGCTTTATTCCTGTTTAAATTTTAGTTTCCTGAACTAACTTTACCATAACTCATATTTTTCTATTTCGATAAAGTTAGTTCGGGAAACTAAACGTTAAACAGTAATAAAGCACAAAATGTTGGTGAAATAATTTTGCAATGACAGCTGTGACAAAGAAAATTATTTATTTTTTTTTCCAAAGCAATCTTGACTAAATTGTTTAATTAGAACTTTCCTTTTTTACCCTGATTTAAGATAAATCCTAAAATATTTCAAAAACTATGATATTTAGATATATGATATTTAACAAAAAAGTAAGGTTTTATTTTTATAAAATAATATAATATGAATTAAAAAGAAATAAGAATAAACATTGCATTCTAAATGGTAACTTCCAGTCCTGTGTTTCTCCAACCCAATAGAGAGAAACTCGATAGATAATACAATAGAAATGGACTTCGGACCGAAAGTTCTTTCTGATTGGCTTCTCGACAACAACTTAAACAAAATATTAATACGCCATCTCTCCAACGTACAGTTCTGTTTATAAAAAACCCGTACACTTAATTAGCCATTGTGTAAAATACTACACATACTGTCGTGGCCTGTGTCGTCCGCTGGTAGCTTCAGTACACTAGGCTTCTTCGTGAACGTGAAATAAAGGCCTAGGTCATTCATTAACTTTTAGAACATTTATTTTTATTCTGACAACGACTTGACATCACTACAACTGGTACCTTTTTTGTTATTAACAGACACGGCAGGTACCAGCAAAATAAATATAAGGATAAGGTACAAACACATACTATAAAATGAGTATTCTGTTTCTTAGATTGTATAGCGTAAACGAATTTTGTTTAGTCAAGTTTACTCTGCACACTTTGGTATTTAGAAAATTATGGAGCCTCGATTCCTAGAATCAGAAGCCAAAAAGCAGAAACGAAGTGCTATTTGTTTAAGTATATTTTATTTAAATTGGAAACAAATAAATATTTCCATTTTTTAATTCAATTCCCGATTATCTATTCCTATTTGTTGCTATATTGTATGTTTTTATATGTTTTTTAATCACATTTGAGAATTGATGACAATCATACCTAGACCGTATACCAATACCCAAAGTCCTTAAAAGTAACGAAAATTTACATCACTCATATGTGCGGCCTTTAGCTCGCAACTGCGTGACTATAGTATGGGCCGTGTGAGGATGAGAGACAACTTGAGTAGTCTAGTCGCCTAGTTTCCTAGTCTCCACCTGCCTTCAAAGACTTGTATTATCGAAGCCAACAGTTTTTTTTTGTTCTTGCAGGTGTGGGAAGATACACAGAACTTAATTTTGTCTTTCACATACTAAAAGAAAACGACCAATTTGAATTTCTACTAAGCAAAGGTTCGAAGAGAGACGAAAAACTAAAACTCGCTTGCGTGGAATACTTAAAAAAATATTGTCCCCAAAATAAGGAGTTGTATAAATTGGTGGCACTACATTTCACTCTATATTCTGAGATAGGTATGGTATGGGAGAGGGAAGCTCAAGGTTATCTGAAGAATCTGTTGGCCATTGCTAAAGCTGAGATGCAGAATAATAGAGTAAATGTTGAGAGTGCGGAGTTTATGGTCCTGACTAAGAGTGATGGGACTACCTTATTGTTGAATAAGGTTAGTATATTCTTTATAGTCTATTTCAGAAAGGTATGCAAATGGAATAGAGAGTAACCCAACGAATATTTAAGCCACTTTTAATAATTTAGCATTGATTTCATTGCAAAATTCTTTCTTTTCATCAAGTGCAGGTAGTACTACCCGGGTTTGGGTCAATTTATGGGTTTTTCTTATTGTTATCCATTCAAAAATACTGAAAATGGTGTGACAAAGGCGTGCATTATGTACATAGCTACAATACACTTATTTCTTTATTAAACATTATAAAAAAAAATACAAAATACAAAAAATACATTATACAGAAAGTAATTTATAAAAAATCATAAAATTCCTCGTCATATGGGGAACTGTCATCTCCTCTTGACGTTATAATTAACGGATCGACAGTCCAATCGATCAGGTGCTCAAAATCCCACATTTTCTCCTCTTCTTTAATGACATGATGGACTGCTTTTCGCCAGTTCTCTGGTGTCACATCCTTAATGGCTTGATCAAACAGTAGCTTAACGTCTTTCATTTTGAATGTCGTGTTGTGTCTTGCTACAATCCTAAGTTCTAGGATTTAGTTCGCAATGATATGGCGGTGTGCGCAGCACAGTTACACTATGTTTTTCGGCTATATCTTCCAACGGCATATTTCATAAAATGATGTTTGTGTAAATTTGCTATCTCTGTGCGTCGTGAATGATAGCTTAAGTTATCCATAACTACTACTGAATCAGCTGGAAGATATTTTATCATTTCATCAAAATAGTTCTCAAAAACATTCGAATTCATTTCCTCGTGGTAATCTCCCGTATTAAACGACTGAAAGGTTAGCAGACCTAATTTTAAAAATCCCTCTTCGCTTCCATCTGCGCCTATGGCCGACACCGAAATTAAGCCGAACTGGACGGAATTTCCCATTTTATTACTTTTCGCGTTTCTTAAATAGACTATAGTTATTCTGAATTGCTCAAATTTCAGATTTAGTCATCAGTATATTTGAAGTATATACGTACTACGAACCAAAGTAAAAACAAGACAACGCCATACAACTAGTATAGAAAACGACACAACAGTCTGCAAATCGCAGATTCATAAATAGATCGCACCGAGATACTCACTAGAGTGCGCGCTATCCGTTAACAAAGGTCGTGCAATTTTTTATTCACCTTTCGTTGATTTGAATTTAAAAAAAAAGTAAAAACGTTTTTAGGAATTTCTCATGGCGCCAAATGGTTGCATTATAGCAATGGCGGTTAAATGAAAGGGATTATATATAATATATAATATTAAATGACAGGTTCAGAAGTAATAAAGATATATCCAAGAACATAGAAGTTTGCTCATTTTTTTTATTTGCTTATAAAAGGTCTAAATCGACATTTAAATTTAAAAAAATCACTACAACTATCACACGGTTTTAAATTTTGTAATTTATAGTAAACTCCACGGAGAAGCATAAGTTTTGATAGCTTTGAGCGAAAAAAAAATACTTAAATAAATAATAAAACGGCTTTTTTGCTTAGCTGATAGAATAGCGAAGGTATAATAATAAGTTTATTTTCAATATTTATAATATAATAAATATGTTTATTTATCTTCCTCAATAAACTTCTTCTTTGATCGCCCGAGGACGTGCTTGTTAGGAGCAAATCTTAGTATTTTAAATTATAAATATATATATAGTTATATACATTATACTTAACCGTTTTTTATTTGCAATTTAACTTTTAGATAATATTAACAAATATTTAAACAAAATATTTTAATATTCTCATATATTTATAATTTAAAATATTTAGGTTTGCCCCTAACAAGCACTTCTTCGGGGGATCAAAGAATCTATTATAATAATATTATAAATATTGACATAACAAAAACGATGGTGATATTGGTATTAAGGGAAATGCCGAACAAATACCGGATCAGTATAACACATACTTGTTATCTATAGTTCCAGAGTTACTTAAAAAACTAGAAACAAAGTCATCAAATTGTGATATTAGGAGAAATAATAAATCATTGTTTTTAACACCAGTGTCTACCAATGAAATTTGTGAGTGTGCTAAAAAAATTAAAAATAAACATAGTAGTGGTGTAGATGAAATACCAACTAGCATTGTAAAATTAGCCATCCCTGTAATCCAAGATGTTCTTTGTTACCTTATTAATAAATCATTTAAGAAAGGAATCTTTCCAGACCAACTTAAAATAGCGTTAATTAAACCTCTATTTAAAAAAGGAGATCCCGAATTAATAGAAAATTATAGACCAATCAGCCTCTTACCAGCTTTTTCAAAATTGTTTGAGCTCTTAATGTGTCGTCGTCTTGTTAATTTCATGAATGAATGTAACCTTTTTAATAGTAACCAACATGGCTATATACCGGGAAAATCAACACAAACTGCCATTTTTCAATTTACGAAAAAAATTTTAGAAATTGTTGAGAAAGGAAATTTGGCACTCGGTATATGTTTAGATTTATCAAAAGCATATGATTGTATCGACCCAAAGTTATTATTAAAAAAATTGGAATTATATGGTGTTAGAGGAAATGCTCTTAAACTATTTGAATCTTATTTAATTAATAGACAACAAAAAGTTAAGGTAACAAAGAACGGACAAACTTTTTCGAACTTAATGAGTAATAGTTTAGGAATTGCTCAAGGCAGCATTGCAGGGCCAATCTTATTTGTAATTTTTCTTAACGACCTGAATTCCATAGAAGCGTCTCAACACGAAAAAGTAACATGTTTTGCTGACGATACAAATCTTATTACGGGAGGGGAAACATCTTTGAATTAAGGACAATGGGAACTACACTATTTAATAAAGCCAACTCTTGGTTTTCAAAAAATAAATTAATTTTAAACAAGAACAAAACAAATGCTCTTATTTTCAGAACTAAACTGTCAAAAGTTGAGAAACCACAAAGTATATATTTAGGGGAATCGGATGTAGAAATTGTTGAACAAACGAAGTTTTTAGGCGTCAACCTAGATGAATTTCTAAGTTGGTCACATCATATTAATACACTTATAAAAAAATTAAACTCGGTTTGCTATGGAATTAGGGTTGTTGCCCGATACATGAAGGAAAAAAGCTTGAAAGTAATATACTATGCAAACTTTGAATCCATCATGAAATACGGAATTATTTTTTGGGGTAGCAATAGCTTAATTGAAAAAATATTTGTTGTTCAAAAACGAGCATTAAGAATAATAAAACTAATGGCTTTTAATGAAAGTTGCAGGAATGTTTTTAAACAATGTGGAATCTTAACGGTTTATGGTGTGTACATTTATGAATGTTTGTTGTTCTTTTTTAAAAATAGAAACACTTTTGAGCTGCAAACTTTTTATGATTATAACACTAGAACTCTAAATGTAAATTACCCTATCCATAGACTAACATTAACAGAAAAAAATCCAGGTTATATGTGTCTAAAATTCTTTAACAAGTTGCCAGATGATATTAAATGTATAAGTAGTCTTAAAGTATTTAAAGTTAAAGTCAAAGAAATGTTAATTAATCTAGAACCGTACTTAATACAGGATTATTTAGGATAATTTATAGAGAATAAGAACATTTGTTTTCTTCCTTTTATGACGCCATTTCCTTTTGTGTTTTTGTATGTTTTGTGTGCTTTGTACAAGAAATGTATATTATAACATAATTTGAAATATAGATTATTATTATTATTATTATTATTAAAAATAAACTTATTATTCTTATTATTTGTTTAAATCTTTTAATTTTGTTATTTAAGTTGTCCCAATTTGTATCTGTATAAAAAATTGCAGTATCATCTATAATAATAATTGGTTAAGCGCTGTGTAGGATGCTATGAAAACTATAAAACCAACTATTTCTACCACCCTTTATTATATCCGCAGGCCATGGAAAACTACGTGCATGCTTCAGAGTTCCACATACAGGGTGACAAGCTAACCAAGGCTATGAGCGCCGCCAAGCAAGCAGAATTAATAGCTTTACAAAAATCGCTATTAAAAGTAGCAGCCAATAATCAAACTGTCCCTTGTCTATTAAATTTAAACAACACTCAAGTTGTTAAGCTAATGTGTAAGGAATTGGAGTAAGTAAATCTACTACTTTTTTTATGATATACGATCAGGGAGTTGAAAAAAGTTATTATAGTAAATATTTTTGAACTGGCTTGTAAGGTGGTGGCCCAATCATGTAACAATAATGTCATGTGTAATTTTGGTATTACGTTTCGACAAAAATGATTATTATGATATGAAATAACATAAATAATTATATGATAAAATTTGTAAAACTTACCGTGTTTGATAGGCAAACACTGAAAACACAACTTCGGTATTTTTATAGAATATTCTAACAATTATGTAAAGAGGCCTAAAAATATGAAAATTTGACTTTCTCAGTACTGTGCAAACCGGTGTCATGAAAATGACAGATTAATAATGTTGCCACTGCTTGAATATTAATTTTTAAAAAAGTTCAAAACGTATATACAACGTGTACAAGAAAGTTCTACACAAACGGGGCACTTTTTTATTATTTAAATAACCCAAACTTAATTAGTATTCCCACAAACAATGCAAGTTTTTTTTTTAATACCCTACATTTTGTTTTAGTTTTCACCAATCTTACATTATGTCACAAGCGTACAACTACCAAACAGATTGGTCACAAGTTCTCTTCGAACAGACGATCCTAAACAACAACGTCGAATATTTCGATTTGTACAATGAAACACTCGGTATAAACGAGCAGCTGGTCCAGGACATATCCAGAAAATTTTTGAGCCACTCCGTAAAAACGCCATTTGGATTTATAAATATGAAACATATTATTGAAAAGCTCACCTCTGTTAACGCCAAATATAGACTAGCCAGCGAGTTAGGGTTTACTGGGTTGGTGTCTGATATTATTGCAGACGAGGAGATATCACATTTGAAAGATACGGTGTGGAAAAGGGGGTATAAAAACTAGAGGTTTGTTTTTTATTTTGATAAGATTAACACTGAGGAAATTGATTTTGAAGCGCTTATATCCGAAAATGTTTGTATAAAAAACTCCGTTCTGACAAAAATACATATACAGGGTGCTAAAAATTCGTGTGCGTACCAGGGGATCTCGAAAACGGTAAGAGATACGAAGATGGTTAAATTGAGGAAACGTTGCGTATTTTGGCGCTTAATAATTTAGCGAAAAAAAATTATAATTATTTTGAATGCTTTCGGAAATATCCGAAAAAAACAAAAATTTCAGTTTTTGGTTTTTAATTTTTTGCGCTTTCATTTTTGACTTGGGAAAAAAATAAAAATCAATTTTTCGTAGCCGTTTTAGTAGCAATTTTTTTAAATACGGACCTGGAATTTTAAATTCAGTTTTAGGGTTTTCTTTTAATACAATGCACAAGTTTTTAAAATTTTAACGTTTCGTCATCTAATAACACATTTTTCAAATTATATTTTTCATTTCATTACGGTCCTGACCATTTAGAGCCAAACTAAAAAACAAAAGATTTCTGATTTGAAAAACCGAAATTTCTGTTTTTGGTTTTTAATTTTTTGCGCCTTCATTTTTGACATGGAAAAAAACAAAAAACACTTTTTCATAGCCGTCTTTTATGTTCTACAAGGTGGTGTTATTAGTTTTCAAATTAGACGTTTCGTTCTTTAAATACCAACCTCAAGTCCATTTTTTTAAATACGGACCTGGAATTTTAAGTACAGTTTCAGGGACTTCTAAGCTTTAGAAATTTAATAAAAGTTAAATTTTTTTAAAATTTTAACGTTTTGTCATCTAACAACACAATTTTTCAAGTTATCTTTTTATATCATTACGGTCCTGAACATTTAGAGCCAATCCAAAAAAAAATATTTCTGATTTGGAAAATCCGTCTATTTTTATTTAAAGAGACCTGATACTTAATATTTCGTAAGGAAAAAGACCTAAAGTCTTTGCCTCCAATATTTTTCTGTCTGTTTATTTTTGTTACATGTTTCGCCTGAAACTGAAATTGTTTTTGAAACAAACATAAGCTCATCACAGTAACACTCCATAGTTACCTTTTCCTTACTTTTTTTTTATTTGACAGTATTTCAGTCTGAGTCTAAAACCAGAAGACTCAAGATGTTATATTAATACGTTATAAAATTAATAATATACTAATAAAAATAGAATTACTTCTTATAGCTTAAAAACTTGCTTACTTGTATTATTGTTACGGTAAATCCTATTAAAACAAATAAACCCTAGACACCATAACTTCCTGTAAGGAAATGTAATTTTAATTTAAGTTATCCTAAAAATAATTGCCAGGGCCGTAATAGTAAAGAAAGAATAATTTGAAATATTAATGATGTGATATTTGATGACCAAACGTAAAAATTTTAAAAACCTTTAAATTGTACTAATTTTCTAAAGCGTAGAAGTCCCTAAAACTGTTTTTAAAATTCCAGGTCCGTATTTAAAAAAATTGACTTAAGGTTTGTATCTAAAGAACAAAACGTCGAAATTGAAAACGAATAACGCCATCTTGTAGAAATTAAAAACGGCTATGACAAAGTGTTTTTTTGTTTTTGTCTCAAGTCAAAAATGAAGGCGAATAAACGAATTTGTAGCACCCTGTATATCACGGTAAAAATGGATCCAACGATTTAGAGCAGAGCAAAGCCGTATCGGCACTTCGGTCGCTTCGGCTACAAGCGATCGAAAATACTGTCGATTGGTCAAATGGGGGAATTTCCAAGTGATTAAGCCAATGAGAAGAGGAAAACGGGCTTTGAAGGCCAATAAAATATATATTTGATGGGGCTTTCTTGTAGTCCACAAAGAAAATCTAGCCGTGCTGTCTTTAGTATCTTATTTTAAGTGAACGTTTTTTTAATAGGCAGGTGAAAACAAATGTATAATTAAAATGTAGGTAAGATATTATTTCTTGCAACAACACGACGCCGACGGCTTCCAGTTAAAGCAATGTTTTTTTAGTCTTAATTTGTGACAATTTTACCACCTTTAAAACCGAAAATTTAGAAATGGGTGTAATTTCCTATGACTGGACATTTACCAATCGCCAATAGCATGTAGACAATAAGTTAATGCGACTGTTTTAGTTTTGACGATATATTTTTCTTACATATTTTATATATTTAAACTTGTTTGTGACCTTAATTCGACTTTCAAACATAAATTTAATTTTGTTACTTTACTAAATGTATTTAGATGTGATATTTATGTATTATTGTATTCCATGTTTATTTTTTCTGTTTAGGATGTTAATTAACTTCGTATATTTTATTGTAAAAGTATTTATAATTATTCCCTATATCAACGACCAAATAAACTGTGATACATTTTAATAATAAATTTATGAGATAACTTAAAACTTTATTTTTATTAATGAAAAAAGGTTTACCGTCGTGCAGACATAGTTTGTTAAAATTGAAAATACCTTCGCTGGGAATTACACACACAGAACCTCTCGATCGATCATCAGTCGGACGCTCTACCATTTACGCTACAGAGACTCTAAAAATCTCTCACCAAAATCGATCATATAACTTATTTAATTTTCGTAGTTCTGTATCGTAACATAAAAAAAAACGCCCTTAAAATATGCCGCTGGCATGCCGCATGGTTTAAATTGTTAGGTACTCTTGAAAGGCAATTTAGGTTAGGTTAGGTAAGAGTGGCAGACCCTTGGTTCTGACCAAACAGTCTTACGTAGTCCTAATTAGGTCCGTTGTGATACCACACGTGTTCCGTAGAACCCACCTTCATCAGATCTCTGATGGTTAGTGCGACGTAACCGCGTAAGGATTTTAACAACTCATTCAAACCAGCCACTACTGTTCAGAAATCTGCTCAGCCGTCCAAGTTGTAAGTTGCTTAGTTCCTCCAGGCTATCGAAAGATGGTTCACCCAGAGTAGTGAACCTCCTTCTTGCGAGGCCAGGGCATTCACACAGAAAATGTTGAATACTTTCTTCTTCATCTCTGCAACTTCTGCAGAAGTCGTTAGTGGGTATTTGCATACGTTCGGCATGTCTACCGAAGAGGCAATGTCCGGTAACAACCGCAGTAATATTTCTCACGTCTTTTTGACTGTGTCTCAATAGCTCTGCGGTTCTCTTTTTATCGAATGTGGGCCACAGTTGTCTGGGTGTACTACAGGTTGTCAACCCTGTCCATCTGTTCTGTGCAAGCTGCTTGGCCGTGTAGTCAATCTCCTCTGACCAATCCCAGTGGTTTGTTCACTGTATTGTCTGCTAGATCAGCTGGCATGCCTGCGCCCTCTCTTGCGAGCACATCGGCAGCCTCGTTGCCATCTATTTTGGAGTGTCCAGGAACCCAGCACAGAATAACCCGATGTTGGTTGCCAAGTGTGCATAGATTGTTGCGGCATCGCTTTACGAGCTTTGATTTAACGCTGCTGGAACAGATTGCCTTAATCGCCGCCTCACTATCACTGAAGATGGTGATTGACGAGGCTACTCCCAAGCCAAGGTGTTCTTGCAGGATATTGACCGCCTTCTCTACTGTCAGTACTTCTGCTTGAAAAATACTACAATAGTTGGGGAGTCTATACGATTTCTGTAAAAAGGCAATCTAAGTCCTTACAATTACTGTCTGGATGCACATCGCAGCTTCTGACGTATTTATTTTTGATTTGAGTCATGTCGTTGATAAAATTATATATTTTCCTACGACCACCTACGAAAATGAGAAAAAAAACACGATTAATTTGGCAAGAAGAACTAGTGTTGAAATACAAGGCACTCTATTTAATTAAAACATATGGCGCTAATTTGAGAAATCACCCCTATTTATTAAAAAGAACGAATTTTAGAAAGCAGTGTTTAACTTATTTATCATGTATTTGTCGAGCGATCCAGAATTAGAGTGTGAAAATACGCCATCCGAAATTATAAAAAATGTTAGTAATATACTGGAAAATCTATTACCAAAAAAAATAAATCGCGCTGAAGGAAGTGTCATATTAAACAACAAATCTTATCGGTAGCCATAGCGTAGAAAATAGAGCCTACAGAGGTCACAGGTTCAAATCCCATCAGGAGTATTTTGACTTTTTTGATAAAAACATTAAATAATTTATAGAATTATTTTGTTTTGAAATCTTCCTTGTTGGGTGGTTTTTTAAATTTATGATTAATGCATCTTTCCTTGATTAAATTTAATTTTTTTTCATTCTGGTTAATCTAGAAGTCAATCCAGTATTAGTTCTTCCTATGATATATAAAAAAGTTAAACTACAAATAAAGGAAGAGCCTATTGACAAACTATGAAACCAGATATTAAGTGGAACATAATCCTAAGTGTGCTAATTTCAACACTAGTGTTGTAATATTTTTTTCACAAATCAAAAGCTTTTTTAATAATTCTTTGTAGTCGTACGAAAAATAGTGTACATTACTCTTGTTCAAGTGATACTTTCCAAACGCGAAGATATTCTGAGATTCTCCACTTCATCATCATTACTTGTTTGTTGTTGTTGATATAATGCAAAATGTAAAGCACCTTATAGGTACAGAGTGGGTGATGCATTTGAGTTTTATTTTCCAACAGGATAAGTGTCCAAAATATTCGTCACGAGTTGTTTAAGAGTGGTTTTAGGAAAAAAACGTTTTGGTTTTGCAGTGGCCGACACAATCTCCAGACCTTAATCCTATTGAAAATTTTTGGGAAGAAGTAGAAAGTGGTATTTGTAAACAAATGTTTACAAATAAACAATCGTTGGTAATAGTATATTACATAACAAGTGATGAAAGTGATACTTTTCAAACGAGGAGATATTTAGCACGAGGCGTCTGCCGAGTGCGGAAATTCTCCGAGTTTTAGAATAATCACTTTCACACGAGTAATGTACACTATTTTTCCTACGACCACAAAGAATTATTAAAAAAACCTTTGATTTGTGAAAAAAATATTTCAACTCTAGAGCTGAAAAAAAATATTTCAACTCTAGAGTGGAAATACAAGGCACACTATTTAATTTAAACATATGATGCCAATTTAATACATCAAAAGGTCACAGGTTCAAATTCCACCAGGAGTACTTGATTTTTTTTTATAAAAACATTAAATAAATTATAAAATCATTTTGAATTGAAATCTTCCTTCTTGAATGATTTTTTTATTTAATCAAGGAAAGATGCATTAAAAATAAATTTAAACAATTCACCCAACAAGGAAGAGTTCAATTCAAAATAATTCTATAAATTATTTAATGTTTTCATAAAAAAAAGTCAAGTGCTCCTGATGGGATTTGAACCTTTGATCTTTCGATTCGTAGGTCATGGCTCTAGTCTCTAAGCTATGGCGACCCATAAACATTTTCTGCTTAAGTTTAATATGACATTTTATTCAGCGGGGCTTGTTTTGACTGGTAATAAATTTTCCAGTATATTCTTAACTTTTTTTGATTTCAGATGGCGTATTTTCACACTCTAATTCTGAATCACTCGACAAATACGTGATAAATAAACTAAACTGCTTTCTAAAATTTGTACTTTTTAACAAATAGGTGTGGTCTGTCAAATTGGCATCATATGCCTAAATTAAATAGTGTGCCTTGTATTTCCACTCTAGAGTTAACCGTGCTTTTTTTCTCATTTTCATAGGTGGTCGTAGGAAAATAAAATTATCGAAGTTTGGACAAGCCTTACTGAAAACCGCGGCAATGGCTCAGAGGTGAGGTACTGGTATTCAACCGTGGCGGTTCGGGTTCAATCCCCGAAGTGGGCATACGCATATTACAATGTCCGAAATTTAGTGAATAAAATAATGCAGTAGGTAAGCTACTAGTGATTCCTAATATCGGGATCGAAAAGGGACCTCTGGGGGCGTAAAAAGGATAAATAGTGCATACACGTGGCCGGCAAGTTATAAACAGTAATATACTTCTAGTTACAGTCATTCTATGGACTGTGTAAAAAATGCGAAACAATGAAAAGTGTAATAAATGACTAACTTAGGTATTCCCTGAATCCCAAGCCTTCCAAAAGTCGAAAAACCCCAAATAACAAAAAAATTGTAAGTACTTCAGACATATTTTTGACACCATAGATCTAAAAATAAATTCAGTCGTTGCCTATAGGTAGTTAGTATAGAGTTTCATCTTTCATCGCCTCTCTTACAGGTACGTATGGGTCTGCCTGCCCACTTAAAAAACATTATAAGATGCCGCTTTACCATATAAATTAAAAATAACACCGCGGCGGACCATATGAATACATTAATGTAAACAAAAAGACTGATATTAACCAACAAAGAGCGCCTGATGTTAAAACAAAGTTAATATTGATAATATTGAGTTCTTCGAGATATTCTCAAGAAAGTGAAGGACAATATTTACACAGCATTTATAGTCCGGACGTTCGACTCCACAAATAGGTACGAGACAACCTGTTAATTACTCAGATATGTGGTTAATGCACACACGATGGCCACTTATATCTTGATTGATATTTATCTTTGATTTCTGTACGTACTAACACGATCCTTGTTTATTTCTTATTCTGTGGTTGTATTTACTTATGGCGAGGTCCTTTTTTGAGTTAAGTGTATGCAGAAGATGTAGGATGAAGTTGTATTTGTGCTTTAATTAAATGTACTTATTTGGTTTCTTATTGGATTATGGTTTCCCAGAAAGCAGAACTTTGTGTGGTCTCTACAGTATATTAGGACTTATAAAGGACCTCTTCGTTCACATTATCCGTAGAGTTCTTCAAATTTAATGTTACATAAAGTCCGTTCCCTGTGAATTATGATGTTGTGTACATCGACTTGACGTACACAATACGATATTATACCGCGGCCCGTGAGGTGTTTTTTTTTCGAGGGCCCATCCGTGCGCCGGATGCACTTAGGCCAGGTTTGGCCCATTGTGCTCACCTTGTTTGGTTGTTACAGCCACACTTAAAAAACATTGATTAATTTATATTTTATTACGTACTAGGGTTGCCAGACGTACCGTATTTTCCGGGATTGTCCCGTTTTCCAAGGTTTTGTCCAACGTCCCGAGAAAGCTATTAACGAAACGCCATTTGTCCCATTTTTCTCACTTGACACGAAAATTTTAAACTTTATGTCCACTTTCAATTTATCTCACAATAATTGCTTTATTCCAACAATCCAACTACAAAAAAAAAACTTTTTTTAACATCCGTTCGCGTAAAAAGGCATAGTTAATATTGGTATATCTTTGCTCCTCTATATACGTTTTAACAGTCAATAGTTAGATATGGTTCCTTTTTATATCCCTTTAAAAAGTTTTAAATTTATGTTTCAAACATTTCCCGTTTTTTTGCTTGTCCCGTATTTTTGCTTCTTTTCTAGCTTCAGTCCCCTTTTGACCTAAAACAGATCTGGCAACCCTAACAAATACAAAATAAAAATTAAACTAAGTAGATACGTACCTATAGACTACTGAATTAACTGAAAAATAAAAACCAAACTTTTCAATCGCATAGTAAACCACCTTAAAACGATATCTATAGCCGTAAGATTCGCGAAGCCTCAAAATAAATACCTTAAGGTTAGGCGATCCAATGCTTAAACAGTGGTGCATCCATACGACTAATCTATTTTTAAATTGCCCTTCATCATAATGCAAAATGTTACATGCGTCGCATGACTGACGTCACGTAACCATAGTGACGGTGAAAAGCAACTTGGACGTTGGGTCTACTTTCTTCGTCTACACTTGCTGCTCTGAGCTCATGGACTGATGTGCACGGAGACGATCGGCTGGGGCGCATCAAAATGCACGAGTGTTTATAATTATTGTCCATCGGAGTTAACCGTGGCCCTATTATGCATAGCTACATTCGGATTAAATCAATATTATTAATTCAAACATAATTATTTTTTCAGGGCTAAAATGGTAGCTATATTGTTACATTAATATTTAATATTGTCGAAAAAATTTCCTCCTGGTTTTATTTTTTTTCTGGTGTACTTTACTTGACGAGCCGCCACTGCTGTGCTGTGCATTTGCAGTTGTTTATTACAGTTCCTTTCGCCTCAAACTTAGTAATAACTTTTTGTATTGCCGACTTGGTAGGAATTGGTCTAGCAGGGAAATAATTTGAAAACAAGATACAATATACTTAAGCTTTTCCCCGCATAGTACCATTTTATCATAGTAACTATTTTTGTATTGTGTAACCCATAATAATTAATTAGGTAAAAAATTTAATACTTTCAAATTACATTAAACATAAATACGATGACCTTCCCATCGTATATTTTTAAACTTCCTGCTTTCCCGCTTGATTTTTAATTATTTCTAGAAAAGATTTGTGATCGTGTAGGAAGATTTTTATTATTGAGATATATTTTCAATAGGTTTTAGTTCAGGACAAATTCAATTATATTTAAATAATTAAGTACAAGAATACACTAACTACCCACACTAAAACAACCGATCGAAAATCCACAAGTCATTGCGTCATGTCTTTCAAGGAAATATACGTCGGGACCATTACCGCTAATATAAGGCAAGCCGTCAAACTTTCGACGGAAATTAATGGAAATTTCTCTATATCGCTCTCGCGGTGACAAGCACAACTATCAATCAGCACAAACCACGCCAAATTACAGAATTCCGGATACTGGATCGTTCTCCCTCTCTGTTTTTCTTTCTCTCGCGTTGGATATGGCGCTCATCCAGATTCCAAGAGAGACGGTTGTTTTATTTGACCTCTTTGAGGCCCGTTTATGTAGGCTTTGGCATAGGCCGGAATATTTACTCTAAACTTAAAACAAGACATGGGTAACTTAATAATGGCCATATGCATAATTTACTCGATTCCAGAAATTTAGTTTCAAATTTTTACTACTTGAAATTAAGGAAATATTCATTTAAAATCTATTATGATTAACAGTTTGGTCAGTTAAGATGGTGCGGTCCCAGTATAGTCTGAAGTTATTGTTTTCCAGAACTGATTCCGGAGTGTATACTGGTAGTATGGCATTTTTTCCCCTTGTAGAAGTTGTAATTTAATTGCGAGTTCTTGGTAAATAATTTTTGCTACAGCATCGTGCCTCTCTTTGTATTCGCGGTAGACGCAAATTTCTGACATCCTCCTGTAATGTGCTGGATGGTCTCTGATGTTTGACATCCATACCTGCATCTATCGTTCTCAACTGTCGGATCTTTCACTATATATTTGAGGTAGTTGCAGGTAGGTATAACCTGATCTTGAATTGCTAATAGTGATCCCTCCGTTTCGGGAAACATCTGTCCAGAGGTCAGCCAGTAGTTCGACGCTGCTTTGTCGACATGTTCTTGCATGATCTCATTGATGTGTCTTCCGTGCAGTGGTTTTTCCCTCCAGTTCTGCAGCTTCTCGTTATTGGGTTGATGGTGTACTTGAACTTGGTTGTCCATAAGTCTGAGGGGGGTGGAGTCATCTATTTGGCATATAGCTCTATATAGTTCAGAGTAGGCCGATCTTCTATAAAAGAAATTTCGTAGATTTACTATCTGTTGGTCTAATTGCTTACCGATATCTGCCGATCCTCTACTACCCTCTTGTCTTGGAAGTGTAGTCCTTTCGGTGGAACTTCTAGGGTAGTGTTTTCCTGATTTCGTCAGCAGTATTCTAATCTTTCGCTGTAGCTTGTCGATATCAGTTTTACTCCAGGATAGTATTCCAAACGTGTAGCCAAGCACGGAGAAAGCGTAAGTGTTGATCGCTTTAAACAGGTTTTTACTGTTAAGTCCAGATTTGAGCAATTGTCTTACCCGTTTCACGAACTCTGTAGTGAGTTCTTCCTTCATCTTTTGTTGGTCTATCTTCTGCTACTGTTTAATTCCTAAATACATGTAAGTGTTTCCTTCTTGCATTGCCTCGATGTATTCTCCATTTTGCATGCATTTAATGTTCGGCATTTATCTAAACCATACTGCATTCGGATATCTGTGGAGAATTCTTCTACTATCTTGAGCATCTGATCTATTTGCTGCTTGGTAGCTGCCATAAGTTTTAAATCATCCATGTATAGTAGGTGGTTGAGTCTGATGATTGTTGTATTGTTGTTCCTAATAACGAATCCGTAATTTATAGAGTTTAATCTTCGTGAGAGAGGGTTCATTGCTAAGGAGAACCAAAGCGGGCTTAGCGAATCCCCCTGAAATATGCCCCTCCTTATCGGAATATCGGAAAGGTGTATCTTGGTATTCCACGTTGACATGGCGTACTCTAAAAAGTTAATTATAAGTGGGTCGATTTTTTAAATTTGCATTACTTGAATTAGCCAGTTATGAGGTACGGAATCGAATGCTTTCTTGTAGTCGATATATGCCATGAAAAGGTTTCTTTTCTTGGAGTAGGCCTGATTGCAGATCGCGGAGTCAATAATAAGTTGTTCCTTACATCCCATTGCGTTTTTTGTACATCCTTTTTGTTGATCTGCAATTATGTTATTTCGCTCGCAATGGTCGTATATTCGGTGAGCAATGCAAGAGGTTATGACCTTGTATAGAGTAGGCAGGCAGGTGATAGGTCGGTATTTTGAAGGATCCTGTTTGTTTAGTTGGTCCTTTGGCAGAAGGTAGGTTGCACCTTTTGTTAAAAATAAAGGCATATTTTCAGGATTACCTAAAACATCATTAATAAAGGTAGTTAGTTTTTCATGTGTACACCATAGCTTTTTCAACCAGTAGTTGTGTACACCATCAAGTCCGGGGGCTTTCCAGTTGTGAGTTTCTTTTATGACATTTGTAACATCTTCGTGCCTCATCGCCTCTTAGTTGTTGGTGGCTGCGATCTCTTCGTCGATCCAGGTGGCATTAGGATTTGAATATTTAGGTGAAGCTAACTGATCTTTCCAGAATTGTTGGATAACTTCTTTGCTGGGGTAGTTGTTGTTGGCTGTCGAATCATTGAGGTTAATCGTCCTGTAGAAGGCTTTTTCGAATCTTCCAAACAATGCGTTGTCATGCTTTCTTTTGTAGCTTTCTTTGTACCTTCTTAAGCGGCCAGCGTAAACAGAGAGCTTTTGTCGGAGGGTATCAAGGCATTGTTCGGAGGTGGTATTTTCCGTATTATATTGTTCACGTGTTTTTATCTTTCTTGTTCGTGTTCCTCTAATGTACCTACTCTGTTAGCCGGCTAATATCTGTCCGTAGGTCGTCGATTTTCTTTTGCAGCCTTTGCTCCCACTTTGGTATTCGTTGGTCTGTTCTTGTTCGCCTGGTGTTCCTAAGTTTATACTTCTTTTTCAGCTGTATATAGAAGGCATTAAAATAAACAACTTTTTTAAATACCTTTTTTCCAAAAATTAAAAATAGGCGTGATAGAGAAGTAAAATATCGGTGCGGGCCTGGCATCAAAACATACCCCGCTATAGTTTTGGGTGTTTTTCTTATATCTTATTAATATTAGTCATACGGGTAGTGTTGAACAATCCGGTGCGATGTGTTTTTCTGAAGCAAGTTAATTTTAAATTATTGATACGTGAAAATGGTAAAATTTGCAAACAATGAATTACTAGATTAGGTGGTAATTTACTGTGAGTGTGGCAAAGTGCTTCGAGATTATACGCAGAACGCTTTCCCTTGCGGGCTCATCCAACACCCAGAAATTTTCTTAATGTTATTCAACAGGCAAGCTAGGCAGAACCGTATTTGATTCGTAGTGTAATAAATAAATGTAAGTACTTTATTTTTGAGTTTTTTGAAAGAAGGTATTTGAAAATGTTGTTTATTTAATGCCTTCTATACGCAGCTAAAAAAGATGTAGAAGGTAAAAATAAGAACACAAAGTCTTCCTCCACTGATATATTATAGAAATATTTAGTCAAATTCTCTACATGTTTCGAATGCAGAAGCATTCATCTTCAGGAGAAAAAATTAAAGAAGAAAGGGCCAGCAGATATCACCCTAACTGAGCAACACAAATATAGGTTTGGTGTAAAATGAATGAAGAAAACAATACACATTGCATTGTGAATAAGAAAAGTATAAGGGTTGAGACTTAAGGTACTGTGAAAACTTTAAAGGTGGAGTGAAAAATTTAGCATCTTTGTGTGGAAGAACTGTCGAGAAATCAGAATGAAGTAACAAGCTATAAGCTAGTCATTAGAGAACATATTATTTTAGAGAAGTAAATAAAAGTGTGAGGAAGAAGACTATTAAAAATTCATAGGAAATTTACTTTAATTTAAACCATAATTATTTGAGGTAAACCTGAAAAAGAGAAAGATATCTTTTTAGGATACATCAAGTGGCCAAATATAGAAAAATCTTACCTCAAAGGTTTACGAATAAACGTAATTAAACTGGATAAATAAGCTTATAATTTTATGAAATTCTAACTTGCTGTTGATTGCGAGAACATTATCTCTAAATCCAATGAAACAATTAAGAAGGACACACTGAGATCCCAATGTATCACATGTTTAAATGATTTTCATAAAAATAACCCTAAGATCTTTCCTAATACTGAGCTCGAGGTGTTGAAATCTTTGAAAACTAAAATTTCCGATAATGATTTGATTTTGTCTAAAGCGGATAAAGGTAACTGTCTTGTGATAATGGAGAGACCACAATATGTAGTTAAAGTTGAGGATTTCCTCTCATCTGACAATTTTTCTTTGATCCTTTCTAATCCAATCGATAAATTTATGACATTTTTTAAGAAAACTTTAAAAGAAACCAATGATACTTTAAATTTTCTCAATACTAATAAATTTAAACTCACTCCGATTAATCCTTCAACCCCTCTGCTTTATGGTCTCCCCAAAATACACAAACATGATATTCCTGTTAGGCCTGTCGTCTCGTATTGCGGTTCACCGTGTCACAGACTGAGCTCCTGGCTGAATAGTATCTTAATTTCTCTCACAAATTTTAAAAGCTCCTTTTCCGTAAAGAATTCATCTCAGTTAGCTAATGATCTTAAAGAATTACATATTCCAATTACAGCTCAACTAGTATCTTTTGATGTCTCTAATCTATTTCCGAGTATACCCCCACAAGAATGTGTAATACTTATTAAACAACTTTTAGAAAACAGTTCTGATCTCGAACTAGTACACATTAATAATCTTTGCACTTTAGTTGACTTAGTACTTAAACAGAATTTTTTCCAATTTAATTCCAAATTTTATAAACAAAACTCTGGTCTAGCCATGGGCTCAGCCTTGTCACCTTTTTTAGCTGAAGTTTTTATGTCACGTTTAGAATCCTCTATGGAAGTTCACCCTCTTTTTTCTAGTGTCCTCTTTATGAGACGTTATGTGGACGACATTCTTGTAGTCTTCGACGGTAACCTAGAGTGCTTATCTAATTTTCTCAATTTTCTTAATTCATTACACCCTTCTATCAGTTTCACTTTCGAAACTGAAGTTAACTACTCTCTACCTTTTTTAGATCTACTACTCACTAAATCTAATAATAAAATTAAATTTTCTATATACCGTAAACCCACTAACACAGATTCAACGATTCCTTTTTACTCTAACCATCCACATAACCAGAAACTTTCAGCCTTTCATTCATATTTTTCTAGACTCTTTTCGGTTCCCCTCGAGGACTATGAATTTAAACTGGAGTTAAGTATTATTAGACAAATTGGTACGAATAACGGTTATCCCCTTGCGTTGATTAATAAGTTATACTATAGACATTTAAATAAACATCTTAATAAAACTCATATCTTAAACACTAAACCTATCACTAAATATTATTCTCTGCCCTTCTGGGGATCTATTTCTTATAAACTAAAAAATATTTTTAATTCCTTCAACTACGATATAAGTTTCAAAACTCAACATTCGTTAAAATCTCTATTATGCAATTCTAAGGACTCTGTTCCCATCACTCATAAATCTGGTGTCTATAGTGTTTCTTGTTCTACGCAGGGCTGTTCAGCTACCTATGTCGGTCAAACGGGCCGTAAGTTCTCGGTCAGAGTGGGTGAACATTGTAAAGAAATTGTGAAGGCCAGAAATCAAAATCTTTCTCCGTCAAAAATTAAATCGAACTTTTCCAGACACATATGTATGGAGAACCACTCTTTCAATCCGGACTCCAACACTAAATACCTTCATTTATGTAACAAGAGCAATAGACTAGATCTTCTTGAAATTTTGGAAATTAACAAAATTATAAATAACATTAATATAGACTGTTTAAATGATCAAATTCAACATAGCTGCTCTCATTTTTTTAACTCTCTTGATTTTGAGTAGTTACCCTTTTGTTACACCTTTTATTAAAGTAAGTTTGTTTCCCAAAATTCAAGACTTCAATTATCTGGTTTTCACTTCTTCTCATGTCCCCACATGACAAGATTCAATTCTATTTAAAGGTGTTTTCACCTAATTTATAACTATATATTCTGGTATAATTTGTTTTTTCCTGATATTTTCGCACAGTGCTTACTAATAAGAATTTTCCAAGTGTTCTATATTTTCTCTTTACCAATCTGGACTTTAACCCCGCAGTGTTTTATGGTTTTTCCCCTATTTTACTTATAAGTTTGAACATTGTTGTGTATATTATATTGTTGTGGTTCATTTCATCACCACCTTTTTAAAGTACCTTTTCATTTCTTAAGACAAGTTTAGGCCCCTACATTCTGCCTCTTGTTTTAGGTTATGCCACCAGATGTCTTTTGTAAACCTTGACTGAGCCATTAATATTTTTTAAAAATTCCGGTAATCCCACACTTTGCTCTGTGACAATTAAATATAAAAACCTTTCTCTGTTGTAGCCTTAAGCTTAGTAAAATTCTTTTAATTCCACTTTTTACTTTGTGACAACCCTATAAAACAAATTGTTCTCTGTTGTAGCTTTCCGCTTATTCAGTTTAATACCACAACTATTCTAGGTTTTCTTCTGTGGTCTCCATACGCCCCTCTTATTTTTCAATGAACTGTCACTAACTTCACCTAATCATCTGTCTTTTTGGAAAAGCACGCGGTAGCGGTCGAGCTGAATAAAGAAAAAACTTTTTCTTCCATAAAGCAAAAGTTAGAATTTCATAAAATTATAAGCTTATTTATCCAGTTTAATTACGTTTATTCGTAAACCTTTGAGGTAAGATTTTTCTATATTTGGCCACTTGATGTATCCTAAAAAGATATCTTTCTCTTTTTCAGGTTTACCTCAAATAATTATGGTTTAAATTAAAGTAAATTTCCTATGAATTTTTAATAGTCTTCTTCCTCACACTTTTATTTACTTCTCTAAAATAATATGTTCTCTAATGACTAGCTTATAGCTTGTTACTTCATTCTGATTTCTCGACAGTTCTTCCACACAAAGATGCTAAATTTTTCACTCCACCTTTAAAGTTTTCACAGTACCTTAAGTCTCAACCCTTATACTTTTCTTATTCACAATGCAATGTGTATTGTTTTCTTCATTCATTTTACACCAAACCTATATTTGTGTTGCTCAGTTAGGGTGATATCTGCTGGCCCTTTCTTCTTTAATTTTTTCTCCTGAAGATGAATGCTTCTGCATTCGAAACATGTAGAGAATTTGACTAAATATTTCTATAATATATCAGTGGAGGAAGACTTTGTGTTCTTATTTTTACCTTCTATATTCCCACTCCACTTTAAGTATGGACTACTTCTTCAAGTAAAAAAGATGTATCAACTTAGGAATCACCCTGTATATATATTTATTTGACATACCTTATGTGAATATAAACCAACTTTATTATAATTTTTTTCGTCTGCCAAATTTGATTTTTCTGGCCTGTCAGATGACTTACAGGCTTTCCTGCCTCATTCTAATTCATTTGCAATGGATAACCTTTGATGAGACGTGTAAGCAGACTGCTGTAGTAGATGGAGAACGTTTAATATCAGCGTCGGAAACGGCATCGTTAATCTTGCACTGCCTACACAGAATGTAATTATCGGTATATAACGCCGGTTTGGAAAACGTGAAACAGTCCCTGAGAGCTTTTAGAATTGGGATCAGATGAATGATGTGGTGAGAGACAATTTATTGACAAGTCTTTTTTATTATCGTACCTCTATGCCTATACTGCAATGATTATTAACGGAAGGGAGAGGGAAGGTCAGAAGCAAGGTCATTGATGGTCCATTTTCCGGGAATGTCAAAATCCAACGAAAGTTGGATAGTTAACCGCTAAAGGTGGAAAAAGTAGTTACACTCTTAAAACTGGCCTAATATACCATACCAAAATCTTAGTTTCCGTGACAAGAAAAGTTAGTGAAAATAGCCTCAAGACTTAGTGACGGAGACTACTGTATAGTCACTTTTGTCATTAGCAAACTTATTGCCCTTTCAGTTAAAGAGTATGTTAGTTGCCACTACTAATGTTGCATTCTTCACATTTCACCAAAAAACGTTAAATTTGAAGGATGCCAGATTCAAAAATTATTTACACTTGATACATCTAGCCTAGAGTGAGTACTTAGTATTAAGGTATTTTTTAATACGTATATGACTGCTGGTTGTGCTGACTCCATTTTTGTTTAGTTTGTACTTAAACTGTGTGATTCTTTTTTCGCCCTTGATAAAGGTTTTAATAAAAACCGAAACGTTGGGAATTAGTAAACAGTAGAAAGTGTTTTATTAAAGTCCTCTTCCCCACAATATAACATTTAAAAAAAAAGAAGTTCAAGGCCGCTAAATAAACCTACAAAATTTTAATTATATCTATTCCCATAGTTGCATTTGGCCACATTATTTATCTATTATCACCCATCAGTGAGACTATAGAATATAACCACAAAATATTCTATTTTGTGGATATAACGAAAGAAAGGGCACGCAACTAAGTATAACAAATAGTGGCGTAAAGTGAGAGCATGTAACCTATGGCTACATCTAGTGTCAAAGTTGGACACTTATATTAATAAAATTATTACTTTGGTGAGGTTGAATAAATGTAATGTAATATATAAATCTCAAATAAGAAAAATAATCAGAACTTTGTCGTCTTTAGCATAGACATATAAAGAGGAGACAAAACATTCCATTCATAAACACAATTTGTTTACGATCACTTATGTTTTTTAGTTTTAAGTAAGTTGAAAAAGGATGGCATAAAACATGGCAACGCTGTAACTTGGCCGTCTCTTTAGCCGATTACCTTTACCAGTGGCGTGCGCCTTGTTTAGGGTTTAGGGAAAAATTAAAGTCCATTAATTAAAAAATATTTATAATGTTACTGTAAAATATTTTTTCTACCACTAACCTGGGAACTATTAGCCATTATTTACGCCATTTCTCGAATAAGAACAAAAATTTCTGTATAGGGTGTCCCATTTTCGACACTTTTATAGGGTATCTCCGTTACTGTTAGTGCTATCGAAAAAGTAATATAGGCGTCATGTGCTCTTTTTGGGTCAAACTTAAAATGTTAAAATCAAAATTTGAAAATTTTCGCTTGCTTAAGAGATACGAGGGAAAATCGAAAAATTGACAATTTCAAAATTACCCTATATTTTCGGAGTTAAAAGAGATACAAAAAAATATTTTATACAAAAGTTTTTTTATAATGATTGCTGAATAATCAGCCGGTTTCAGTATAAGTATACGGGGTCAGGTAAAAAAGTTATCGGACTTAACCTCATTTTTTTAAATGGAACACCCTGTATATTTTAATCTAAAAAGATAACATTTTAAAATCTCTTTTTTATTTCTTCGGTTTTTTCATTTTCAACATAATATGATATAATATCAAATTTTTCATAATGTTGGTAAACCATTTTCACAATCAAATGGGTAAAAATAAAATTGACGTTAAATGTTATTAACAACTAGACTGTTAACATAGTTGTTTCTAGGATATTAGCTTTTGTTTCATGGTCTACTGTGATTTATCTAATGAAGTTTTAATAAATCGCCTAGGAAATCAATATCATCCATAGTGTTATATATTTAGAAAGAGAATATAAAATGCTATCTTTTTAGATTAAAATATACAGGCTGTTATATATCTGTGGCTTCGTACAAGAAGTTCATATGTCACTATATTTCGTTTTTGAAATAAATGTGCCAAAGTACTAATAAAAAATGTAAATTTTATGATGGCAAAATGTCGAAGCCCCTTGTATTATCTAAACCCCTTTTTACAAAATCATGAATGTTTACTTCATTTATTAACTATTTAAAAGTTTGAACTTTTAAACTTTAAAAGCAAATATAAATTTCCACAAAAACTGACATATGCACTTCTTGTACCAAGCCACAGATATATACTCCACTTTTCAACGTAGGAATATAACACACTATTTTAATATACTTTTGTGTGTGTAGGTAAATTATTGGCACTGGTTTAAACCCTATCATAAAATTAATACTAACCTATAGTAACAAGTGTATTACTTTTATTCCAAATTCCAGCACTGATAAACATATTGCCAGTATACATCAACTAACCATGGTCAATATTTATTCAATGTATACCGGCACAGCGCTTCAATTCGGAATAAAAATACTATACCAAGTTTAGTAAAACCCTTTCATAATTTATTTTCTTTCAGACAGGAAACCTCTCTAACATTAAGATAATTTTACAGTTAATGCCACAACAATATTATACAGTAGGTATTTAAAATTCACGAAAATTGTAATTTTTTCAAAAAAAAAAATATACATAATATTCTAGATGTATGATAACATTTAATCCTACATTTAATGTAAAGTAATGAGACATAGTACTGACATAGAATGTATATGTGTGTACTGCAATATATTAGTAAATAACTACGTGTATTAAAAAATGTGTAGAGGGTAAAGAAAAGCTTTAAACTGGGAAATCTAGATTAGAATTTTACAATAATATCTATATTCCTTGTTTAATCCGTCATCTACGTTTTTTTAAAGAAGTTCAGACAAAATGCAGTTGTTTTTGCAGTTATTTACTTTAAATATACAATAAACCACACCACTGGTTAAGCTAAAAAAACGTAACCTCACTTACCGCCGAAATACCAATCCGGGGCTAGAATAGTCAACTTTTTTGCAAACCACGCACTGGCGAACCATTTAGAATTGGTAATAAAAGAGCTTTAATATCTCTTTTGCCAAAAAAACACTAAAAATCAATCGAAAATTGCAAAACGTAACATGCCCCGCACAGAAACACTGTAAAATCATATTTTCACATAAAATGAATGAACGAGTAAAATACGCGTCACAGTTCGTAATAAACGGCGTTACAGCGGTGCCAAAGGTTTTTCCCTTATACACTTTAGTTTTATGTAACTAGGAAACTAAATAATTTTAAAAGTAGAAATTGCGTATTTTGATGGAAAAAAGCACACTAATAATTTAGTGTATTATTATTACTTAAGTACACATAAAAATTTACTCAATATACTATTATTAGGTATACCCTTTATTTTCAAACACAGGAGTTAGATTTAGAGAACCCCGCAGAAATTTGTCATCATCGCTTTGTGTTAAAAATCGGTCTGATTGCAATAATATGTAAACAATTCTGTCTCTGTTTCTTTTATGTCTATGGTCTTTAGATATAAGTATGTAATAGTTACCTATATACTTTTAAAAATTTACCACTAGTTGTTATTGTAATATAACATATTTGATGGGCTAGTTTCAATGATTTCTGTTGATTTCATTAGTGAATAAAGAAGTCATTGTTTTACTGATTTCAATGATGGATACCAATTTCTTAAAGATGTTTAGTAATTTTAGCTACCATTAATTCATAGTCGTGGACAAAGTATATTTAGTACCTTCCCCCGCATATAATAGTTGTTATTTAATCAAGATGAAAACCCGACCAGTGCAGGTTCTATATCAGACTCAGCGACCCAAAAAACTATGTAAGAATTTTTTCAATCACCTTTGCTTATTTTAACCTTCAAATGACCTTGAGTCTGACGTGATAGAGCTTAACCGACCTCTGCACCGGAATCAGCGATCGCAAAAACCCCTGGGTACCTAGGTAGAATCCGGTGTTCTTTTTTCAGACTAAATGTTTCTGTGGAATTAATAAAAATAGTTATACTTATGATCTAGAAAAACTATTTCACAACGACGTCAAACTTTTAAAATTTGCCGATGACATCTGTTTATATACATCTGACAAGGATCCCGAGAGAGCAAAAGAAAAATTACACGAAAACTTCACTAATACCTTAAAGTGGCTTCATAACAATTGATTTAACCTATCAACCGAGAAAACAGTGTTTTATAACTTCTCAAGAAGTCGAAGACAAGACCCAATGAGGTTCAACTTGGAGGATTAACAATCCAACAACAATCAACGGTTAAATATTTGGGTCTTTATTTGGACCTAAAATTAAATTGGAAAGAACACATTCAATATTTTGTCAAGCGTACAGAAAATGGCTTAATTGTCATTAGAACATTTAGCCACAAAAACTGGGGAGCAGATCCAAATATCTCGTTGCTATTCTATAAAGCCTATGTTCGATCAATCTTGGACTATTCCAGTATTTTTTACGGTTCTGCAGCACAAACTCATTTAAATAAATTGGAAATTATTAAAAATAAATGCATAAGACAATGCATAGGATTCCTGAAAAGCACCCCAATTTCGGTAATGAAAGCTGAGACAAATGAACCTCCTTTAGAAATAAGAAGAGACTTAATTGCCGACAAATTCCTGTTAAAACTTATTTCCAAAGATAGTATTTTAATAAATAAAATAAACGAACTTACAGTACTATGTTATACACACTCATATTGGAAAGTTAAAAAGTTACCATTGTTAATAAAAAGTTATTCATGGATAACCCAGATCAAAAATAATATATACAGTAATAGCACTTTACCCTTTTATCAATTAAACTATTCAATTTTCAATAACATTCCAAAAGTAATCATTCAGAATAATATGGAAGAAAATGAATTATCTCTCAAAAGTAAGTTTTTAGAAAAACAAGCGACCACCTGGTCAAACTATGAATAAATATTTACTGACGGATCTGTTCTAGATAAAAAAAACTGACTGTGCCTTCTACCACAAAAACATCCAGTTATACAAACAATTTAAATTGCCAGACGGCACATCTATTTTTTCAGCGGAACTCTGGGCTATCCTAGAATCACTTAAATACTGCGTAGATTATGAGGGAAACAAAAAGTTTGTTATATTCTCTGACAGTAAAAGTTCATTGATAAAAATTCAGAATTGTTTGAATATTGCACCTACTAATTATCTTGTTAGTGATATAGCCAATTTATACGCATCCTTAAGAAACTTAAATAAGGATATAAATTTTGTCTGGGTCAAAGCACATAATATAGGCATTACCGAAAATGAATTAGTCGACAAAGCAGCTAAAGAAGCTACGAGCCGTGGTTCAGCTACAGACTTTAAAATACCTTACACAGATATAGTTAGTCAAGCGAAACTAAGAATGATACATAGATGGCAGGTGCAATATTTAAATTCAGAAAAAGGGCTTGCCTATAAAAATAATTTTCCTAATTTAGGTAGGAGAACATGGTTCTATAGGGAATCAAATAACAAATTTGTTAGGACAATTTCACGCATGAGAAGTTTTCATGCCTTATATCCTAAACACATGAAGCGAATTGGTTTAACCAATGACGACAATTGTCAATGTGGTAAAACGGAAGATCTAGAGCATTATATTTTAGAGTGTACAAGATTTATAAATTATAGAGATAAATTCTTTAGAAATATATTAACTTTAGTAGATCTTCCATTCAATCTGAACTATATACTTTCGCTAAACAATGTAAATGTCTATAGAATGTTATACCAATTTGTAATTGAAACCCAAATACAATTTTAGGAGAAGCAATATTGTAATTAACTCTTTAGTATTTAAGTATAAGTAATAAAAAAAATAAAAATAAAAAAAAAGAGGGAAACGAAGAAAAAAAAATAATAAAAGAAAAATAAGGGAAAAAAGAATGAAAAAAGAAAAAAAAATGAAAAAAAAAATATAAAAAAAAGTAATAAAATACAAATTAGGTAAGTTATTTCTTGTAAAATGCCATATTTCGAAAAATTGAAAAATAAAGAGAGAAGCTGGCCATTTGGTTTCAACCAGAGCCATAAAACAAACACACACACACATAAAAATAGCCCGTTATGCCAGCGGCCAGTGCATCTTCAATTGATGCATAGGCTTCAAATAAACTGCTGGACAATTCAAGCGGACCGAGCTAATTGTTAGGTAAACTTTGGAGTAAAATATTTTACGAACGAATAAAGCTATCGATGTGCGGTTTGCAAAATTTAAAAGAGAATTTAATTCTTAATATGCACATTTTTTCCGATTTTTTTTTTACTTCTAACCTTTAACTGTCTACAGGGTTCAAAGAGAAGTACCTATGTTTTTTTTTACCAAAGTTTCTAAGTACCGGATTTCCACAAAAATAATTTCAAACTATTTTGGATGGCATTTTCTTTATCTCCTATTTATAGAGAACAAAGTAAATTCTCAAATTTTTGATATCTCTCTTTGTTCATGAAATTTCGATTTTTTTCTCAACCCCTGTAAATTTCAGGTATTTTTGTCATTAGGCCTTACAATGTTTTGTAAGAACGGGTTTTCGTAAGTGATTATAACTTCTTAGGACCACCTCTTTTGCAACGAGTACATTTTAATTTCTTGCCATGCCATCCAAAATAGTTTGAAATTATTTTTGTGGAAATCCGGTACTTAGAAACTTTGGTAAAAAAACATACTTCTCTTTGGACCCTGTAGACAGTTAAAGGTTAGAAGTAAAAAAAAATCGGAAAAAATGTGCATATTAAGAATTAAATTCTCTTTTAAATTTTGCAAACCGCGCATCGATAGCTTTATTCGTTCGTAAAATATTTTACTCCAAAGTTCACCTAACAATTAGCTCGGTCCGCTTGAATTGTCCAGCAGTTTCGATGGATTATATACATAATGATAATAGTTTTAATAAAATGCGCCACAAATGTACGAAAAAGTTTTTACAGAAACGAGTTTAACTACTAAAAATTTAGAACCAAAAACTCAAACTTATAATAACTGTTCTATTATTTTTAATAATAATTACTATGGTACTTATAGAAAACATTGTCATTAACAATAATTAAAATTGCAATATAAAACGTGTTATTTGTTGTTGAAAATGATTTGTTTGTAATAAAAATTTATTGCCTACGATCAGTACGATTATCATAAACTATTTTACTAATGTTCTTGTTGCTAAAAAGTGAAAAAGCTATACACATTTGAAAACAAATCTGACAAGCCCTTGAGGTCATACAAGAAGGGAGAGGGGTTTTACAAAAACTTTTTTTTTTGTATTCAATTTCTTTACTTAGGACAAAGAAAAAGAGCTAATTTTTGGGTGCCACGCCCAAACCCCCGTTTTTTGGCCGATCAGTACATTTTTAAAAATAAAAAAATACAGAATGTTTCACGTTAGACGTTTATGGTTGCTCAGATAAACAACCATGGTCTATTGTTTTAAAATATTTTCAGCAATGCGGCGTTACCGCTTCTACCCGAAACACGTGGCAACATCGTTATTTTAAATGGAACACCCTATATTATATTTTCCAAGTCTGAAAATGGCATATTTTAAACATCACTATCTAAAAAAAAATTGATTTTAGACATATGACATTTTATACAACTTACTGTAATGTACAGGGACATTATTTTAAGTGTCTCACCCGATTGGCGACTTTGCTATCGACCACAATAAAAAAAACAATTATGTATTCCCTAATAGCTTTTAGTGAAGAAGCCAAATTTGATGTCAAAAAAAATCTGTTTACAAATTTGACAGATACGACGCCATATTGGATTTTCTTAAATGGGAACCCTACCTGATAGTAAGCCAGCTGTATTCGCCTATTTGTTCCAACATTAAAAATGTATAATTGTCAATATTTATTTTCAGCCGTTCCGGAGATACGAGGCTTCGAAGTTGGTGATTTTGTTATCATCGAATTACCAGAAGCTTTGAGATTAGAAACTCAAATTTTTTCTGGAGATACGTAATTTTTTATGGCGGAGCCACCCATGCTATTGCCATATATGTCAGATGTCAAAAAATGACAAATACGACGCCATATTGAATTTTTTTAAATGACAACCCACATTTATAACTACGTCAGTAAATAGCATATCGCGGTCCGATTTCAAAAATATATAGTTGTCGATATTTATTTCCAACCCTTATCGAAATACGACCGTATCAAAAACTGCATCGTACGATTATTTTACACTTACAACACATAATCGTACGATGCAGTTTTTGATACGGTCGTATTTCCGTAAGTGTTGAAAATAAATATCGACAACTATATATTTTTGAAATCGAACCGCGAAATGCAATACACTGACATAGTTATAAATGTGGGTTACCATTTAAAAAAATTCAAAATGGCGTCGTAACTGTCATTTTCTGACATCTGACATATATGACAGTAGCATGGGTGGCTCCGCCATAAAAAATTACGTATCTCCAGAAAAAATTTAGTTTCTAATCTCAAAGCTTCTGTTAATTCGATGATAACAAAATCACCAACTTCGAAGCCTCGTATCTCCGGAACGGCTGAAAATAAATATTATACATTTTTAATGTCGGAACAAATAGGCGAATACAGCTGGCTTACTTTAAGGTAGGATTGCCATTTAAGAAAATCCAATATGGCGTGTATCTGTCAAATTTGTAAACATAACTTTTTTTTGACATCAAATTTGGCTTCTTCACTAAAAGCTGTTAGGAAATACATACTTGTTTTTTTATTGTGGTCGATAGCAAAGTCGCCAATCGGGTGAGACACTTAAAATAATGTCCCTGTAATTTTAATATTTGAGTTTTCCAAAAAATAATTGCCAGGGTCGTAATAGTAAAGAAAAATAATTTGAAATATTAATGATGTGATATTTGATGACAAAACGTTAACATTTTAAAAACCTTTAAATTGTATTACATTTCCAAAGCGTAGAAGTCCCTAAAAATCCAGGTCTGTATTTAAAAAAAATGACTTGAGGTTGGTATCTAAAGAACGCAACGTCGAATTTGAAAACTAATAACGCCATCTTGTAGAATATGAAGAACGGCTATGAGAAAGTATTTTTTGTTTGTTCCCCAAGTCAAAAATAAAGGTGCAAAAAATTAATAATCAAATTTAAAAATGTCGGTTTTTGCTCTTCTCCGAAAGTATTCGGAATATTTACAATTTTGTTTGACCAAAATTATTAATCCTCAAAATACGCCTCCATTTAAACATCTTCGAATCTTTTACCGTTTTCGAGATCCTCTTGTACGCACACGAACTTGTAGCACCCTGTATATTTATTGAGTATATTATTATCAACTACTGACGTCCGTCATTGTATTTTTAATAATTGCCAAGATGGAAATTTTAAAGCTATGAAAAAAATTACTGTTCTGTAATTTAAAAAACTTGTATACTGAACATTTCTCGTTCCCCATAAAACCAGAATTGTTAAAATACAGTAGTAGCATTTGTCATTAAAAATACTTTAAAACTGCTATACAAAATTATTTTTTTAATGTCTTTCATCCCACCTACCACATTTTCTCATATACCTACTACGAATGGAAATTATACGAGTAAGGCTTTGTAAATAACTTTTTTAATGTACCTATTATTTAAATGACAAAACTTTTACTGGGAGATAAAAATTAAACTGTGGTGTCGGTAATATTTACTTTTATCTACCAAATGATAAAAACTTTGCATCTGCATAGATGAATCTAATATTGACGATGATTACCGTCATTTTTAAATGTAATATGAATATAGTTTAATAACTTTATACACTGAGAAAAAGAATTAATTCTACTAAGCAAAATATTTAAACAATTTAATTGGTATCGGGCAATTAGGCGCTGCTGGTGAGTTTTTTTTACAGGTGGGGCACATTTTGATGGCAGTAAGGAATAATTATTTACCTACTAAAATTGCATTTTTGCTGTGACTTTTTTATATTACATCAAACAGCTACTCTTTATTATTATTTTTTATATAATTATCTCACATTTTGTATTTGTGTGTTTGTGTAACACATCGATCTTTCTATCCTTTTTTTTGGAAAAAAGTTAACTATATCATTAAAATTATTAGTACTTCTAATAAAAGGTTTTTTATAAATGTTTACGAACCGCTTCTTGAACTGTTTAAGTCATTGTTCCCTAATACAAGTCACAAGACATATAAGTATAAACACGCTTAAACAAACAAGAGTTAAGGACATACTACGGGCGATTCGGCATTCCTCATTAGGAATGCTTAAATAAACAAAAGATTTAGTGGCGGCGCCAGGATTTTTAGGATGGTGAGCACAAGTGGGCCCGATAATTTTAGGGTAGGCACTACTCAAATCAAAAATGACTTCTAAAAGAAAAAGGTCGCCTCCTCCCCCACGCGCTATAACGCCATAAGCGGGGTAAACAAAACTCCCATCTTGTCCTAACTGACAAAAAAAAGGACAGCATCGTTCTCTTTATCTCTTATTACATCCTTCTATAATACCACTCCTTTTTCATCAAAAATTTCATTGTCAAATCCCCCTTCCCCCACGGAATGTTTTTTTTTCGTTAGGTGGCTTCTTAAGGTATACCTCGAGTTGAATACCGTATTGATGTTGTATCGTTATCCTAGTCTTCTAATTCTCTCAGATACTCCTTTGATATGCGGAATGTTGAGTGTTGGTTGTTAATCTTTTTTATTCTTTTCTGTATTTGGCCGATTCTTATACGATTCTCCAATATTTTGTCAACTAATCTTATATAGGGTATAGCTATTTTTGTTGAGGTCGGTCTTGAGGTAGTTATTTTCTTCTTTGAGGGCTTCATTTGAGTTGCAGATAGTAATTACCCTATCCATAAGCATTCTTACTAGGTATGCCATGTGATGAGTAATTCAGATATTGACCTGTATGCGTAGGTTTTCTGTACACCGAAGTTTAGATGAAACCTTGAGTTTTAAAATTTGACATTGAGAATTTCAAATTTCAACATAAAAGACATTTTAAAAGCTAAGCAAATTGGAGATTTGATATTTGGTGGTTTTAGTAATATTTAGACGCCTATTTGATTACAATCAAAAAAAATTAATTGATTTCATCCGATCCGCTAGTTTCATCTGTAAAAAAATATCCAAAACGAATAATTTTTTAGTGTTATTAGCCTATTGAAGGAACGAGTGGTCAACTTGGTTGAATCACGATCTGCAAGTATAATGGAGGAAGCTGGGTGAAGGTGGAACCGGAATTTACATTACTGCTTATAACATTATTTTATTTGAACACCAGTCATTGCTAAATTGAGTCAACTTTGTAATTGTTATGAGTATTGACAGCCCTCAAATTAATTATAATAATTATTGGTGTCAATATGGTGTTAACTACAACAGACGTAACAAACAAAGATTGTTACTCTAATAGATCAGCATCATAGCAAAAGTTATGTGGCTCGTACGGTGGGAGTTCGAAGGGCCACAGTTTAAGATACTTGGAACAGGTACTTGGAAACAGGGAATTTTACTAGACAGCAATGATCTGAAGAGAAGAGAAAAACTACTGCAGCTGACGATCGCTTTCTTGCGGTAAGATCCTTCATGATCAAAGAGCAACTTCTATAACTTTCAAATATTAGCAACACAACAGTTCGAATGACGGTGAACGAAGCTGAGCTCCGTTCAAGTGAATAGCCCGACAAAAAAAATACGATTACTTTGGTATCATCAACGAGAACGATTATGATTTGCCAGAGAATATTTAAACTGGACTGTGAGGCAGTGGGGTAATGTTCCCTTCACAGATGAGTCGGGACTCTATTTGAAGATTTTCGTTATGGAAATAAACTAAATATGTGGATAATGCAGCACTCTTATTGAGAGCACATCGGTCCTACATAGAAGATTTTCTTCAACAGTCAGTAGTCCCATTTGTTCCCTTGATCGGTAAAAAATTTATTCCAATTAATGATAATGTTATAGGCCACATGTTGCACCGGTGGTAAATGAATATTTAGATGAGGTTGGTATTCAACTGTTGGACCGGAATTGCATGTAGTCCTCATTCCTCATTTGAATCCAATTGACCATTTTTGGGATCACTTGAAAAAAAGGGCTGTTCATCGGCGCCTTATTAAACAAGGCACTTTACAACAGCTAAGGATATCACTTTCCCAAGAATATAATTTAATCCCTAAAGTAAGAATTGTTCCACCTATTCACTCATTACCTAGCACAATGCACTCTGTTAATGATGTTTGAGGAAGGCATACACGTAACTAATTTTTTTAAACTTGAATACAGTTCTAAACATGTTTCAATAAAAAAGGCTCCAAATACAGAGTTTTATTCGAAAAGAAAATGTTAGGAATATATGTAACTTTATCAAGAAATTGTTGGGATGAAAAATAACAACCTCAATATTTCCACCACTCCATGGTGTTTAAAACTTGTTAGGACAAAAAATACATATTGATTCACCGGGTATAATATCGCCCTATCGAACATGATCCATCAGTAAAGAAATTTATCACATTCTTAATTAAATTATCTATATAATTGTGAAACAATTGTAAAAATCGGATTAAAACCAAAAAAGTTATAAAGGATTAAACTTATCAAAAAGTTCAGGGTGCGGTTATTTTTTTTGTCCGGGAGTTTATTATTAAAAATGATTAATGGTAAATCGTACCAAATATTATTATGAGCATATTTAAATTGGTAAATCGTCACTAGAACTATTGCGAGAAACAAAGCAATGAGAAAACGAAACGCACTAATTTTAAGCGCATTATTAAAATTTTTAAATTGTAGTCTTAATTCCGAATATTGTAAGAAATAAGAAATGGCAAATTAACCAATGGAAAAAGGTTAATCGTAATTATTGTGAGAAACAGTGAATGGCAAATCATAGCTATACCAAGAAATGTAGCGAGCATGCCATGTATTCTAAATGGCAAATTGTGATTACACAATAATGTTGGAAGCAAGGAATACCTAGTAAATCATACTTATAAACATTATATAAGTATCTGTTTGAAGGTTGGAGGCAATGATGTTTCTTGAACGATAGAAGAGTTTTGGACTTGCATTGTCTTTATTTGTTTTACGTCACAACGTTTTAACTGGTAAGTATCTTCAGTCGTCTTCAGGTGAATACTAAATAAGTAAAGTAACTACAGCTCTATTTATACTAGCTAGATGCACTGTAGCATAACCGAGATGGGTGCAGTTATGCGTTTAGTTCGTGTGCGGTATTTTAAGTTTGCATCTACTTAACAAAGGTTTCCAGATATTTCTTATTTCTAGTGAGGGCTTACTAAAATAATCTGGGTTCTGGTATATGCGTAGCAGCTTCCTTGAACTTTTCTCCAATGTGGTTCTTTATGCAGGATTTGAGCTTCTGTCGACTTGATGTGATGACCGTGTGCCCAGGCATGGTCAGCTGCACCTGATTTTTCGGTTTTTCCTTTAAGCTGAAACTACGGTCAAGGAACACAGAAACAACACGCTTTGTGCTCTGATTCTATTCAGTTTGCACCTTGCACGTTTTGAAAATCTAGTTTTTCAATTTTATTTTATAATGTTGAGTATGAAACTGTTACTGTTTCCTAATACTAAAAAAGACCCTTCGTAAGGGTATATTTCTAAATTTTTTTGCTTTTTAAATTATGTACTCATTAAAAATAATTTTTTCTTTTTAAAAATCATGTAAATTTTTTAAAAATTTTTATATTTGAAAATTTTTTTTTTCTGTTCCTCAAGCAGGTAAGAATATATACTATTACAACTTTTTATATAAAAGACTGAATTTCCAATGCTAGTACAATTTATTATTTCAAAAGACTCAATTTCAATTTTATTATAATTTATTTTTTCTCTTCCAGTTTATCTTGCAATGTTGAGGGTCTCTCTTCTTGTAAAATCCTTGAATTAATTTTATTCGCTGATGATGAAGGTTTCTACCTTCGAAACATGTACGAAGACATTAGGATTCTCACTTTGAGATCCTTACAATAAACTAGTGGAGCAGACTGTGTGTATATTATTCTCCTACTCAAATCTAACTAAGTTAAAATTTAATTATGATTTGTAAAATAATAAATCGCAATTAGAAATATTGTGAGAAACAACAAATGCAAAATCTTACAAAGAATGTTATGACCTTATTTTATGAAAAGCAAATCGTAATTTCAAAATGTTGTGAGAAACATGGTAAAGCGTAGTCGTAATTCATAATCAGGTAGGTACTAGAAACATTGCTTGAAACAAGGAATCATAACAAAAATTGTTATGAGCATATTTTATAAATGGTTAATCGGAATTAAGAAACAATAAAATTTTTACTAATAAATATAATGAGCATATATATTTCAAAATAATAAGTCGTAGTTATTATTATAAGAGGCACCGAATGGTAAACCGTAATTCATAATTAGGTAGTTTCTAAAAAACATTGCTTAATAATAATAATCCTTTATTTCCAGCAAAAATCACATATACATAAGCAACGTCAAATAAAAAGTGGATTAGGTTATTGCCCTTAGTAAAGTGATATTAAATTACTCAAAATATACTACGAGATAAGTAATTATAAAAATAATTACGGTAAAACTACACATTAAAAATTCCGTAAAGAATGACATTAGTTGTAGTGGATAGACTATTGCCCTTACAAATAAAAGTGATAAAAAAGTACGTTCACCCAAAATGTACTATACAATAATCAATTACAATTTAAGAATAAACAGGGTAAAAAAAAGTATAGAAATAGCACAGATAACCACATTAAAAGTTACAATAATTTATTATAATTCAAATATAAAAATAGCAAAGCCAAAACTAGGTACACGTAAAAAATTCTGTAAATAATGATTGTACTTTTTAGCAGTTCTAAATTGAAGTTATATAAACATTTCTCTTGTAAGAATTTGGTGGTTTGCTTATTAAATTTATTTAAATTTGGTTTCAATCTTAACCCGGGGGGAACAGATTACCTATATGCCTTAATTGCCATGTATGTAGAGTGGCGTTTTTTCATAGAAGGCCGAGAGGTCAGCCCTGCCTCTGTATATTCTTGAAACAAGGAATCGTAAAAAATATTATGAGCATATTTCATAAATGGTTAATCGTAATTAGAAATGTTTTGAGGAACCATGACATTCTTACTAATAAATATTATAAGCATAAATATATACTTCAAAATGATAAATCGTAATAGTTATTATAAATATTGTGAGAAACAATCCAACTCAGTGATAATTAAAATTAAAGATAGTATAGACATATTGTAAAATGGTAAATCGTAATTAGATATATTGTGAAGAGCTATGAATGACAAATCCCACCAAGAAATTCCTTATTTAATAAATGGTAAATCGTAATTAGAAATTATTGTGAGAGACAAGAAATGGTAAATTTTACTAATAAATACTTATTATAAACATACTGGTACATCGTAACCGTAATAAGAGACATTGTTAAAACAAGGAACGGTAGTTCATACCAAAAATAATTATGCGGATAAAGCGTATATTTCGTAAATCGCAAATCGTAATTAGAAATATTGTGACACACATGGAATGGTAAATCGTAGATATAAAGAAATGTTTATTACAGGATCATACTCAAAGCAAGTGGCACGGGTAGTAATACTGCGCATAATCGCACGGTATTACCCCTCATTGATTTATATATGGTCGAACTTGATGATGTTATGGATATTATAAATGAATGTTCGATTTATGGAGAATTTCAGCGGAAAATGTTATCTGCGATTTTAGCTTTACACAGAGTTTTACACAAGTTCATTAAATATAATAAACACTTTATAAGTTCTTGTTGTAATAGAGTACCTACGTCAAGTCAGTTTTTATAACTTAATTTAATTAATTAATGAAAATAACTTTCTTATCTTTCTCAATATCATGTAAGTCAAAATTAAAAAAGGTTTAAAAAATTAATTAATAAACTTTAGGCAGGATTCGGGTCAAGAGAACCCAAAGTGTAGATATAATTTGGCATGGAGCTGGTAAGAGATCGAGAATAATTTAGAAATACTTATTATTCGAATGCTCTTTAAAAAATAAAGAAACGTGAATCATATCATGGCAAATTTTCCTAGCTAATGTTTTCGATAAGAATTTGTAAGTCATACATCTTAGATATTTCTTCAAAAATTTAATAAACTTCCCCATCCAGGCAATCAATTTTGCATATCTACTAGATCTGCGCAGGCGCGGATCCAGGAGGAGAGGCATTTTGCCGCCTCAGCGGAATCCTGGATCTGCCACTGGATCAGCACACCATTCCATACTCAATAACCACGCGAACCGCCACTAAGGACGTCGTAGGTACGTCGTTTACTTTATTAGACGAGACGTCGTTATCGGTAGGAAACAAATTCAACTGTACCTATATAATGCCTATTTTGAAATAAATTGAAGTCAAGAATGCCATAGTTTTTCCATCAATTCCAGTGGCGGCCCCTCCTTGAGGGGTTGTGGCTTGGTATCGAATTCCCTGCCACAACTCCTTTCTGACAAATGCGTAAAATCAGCGACCTCGGAGAAATATTGTTCGGCTGCTCTTAAAAATATAAAGAAACGTGAATCATATCTTGGCCAATTTTCCTAGGGTTTTCGATATAAATTTGTAAGTTAGGCATTTTAGACAATTCCTCAACAATTAAAAAAATAACCGAAGACATTTAATATTGTGTACCTACCTAAAGCTGCGCCCTCCCATACGCAATATCCACGAGCCGTCACTAATCATTTTCATTAATTTGTATACATCACGTTACTATAGACAAATACCTACTAGGTATACTGATGTAATATTGCTCCATTCCATAGAATTTAGATGTAGGTACTTGATTAAAGAACGTATTTGACCAAACTGTTGTTAAAAGAGTCTTGTAAAAGTCTTATTATTAAAATTATGTATTACGATGGTAAAATTGGATTCCCAGAAGAGATATTAAAGATTTTAAATAAAAGGCTATTATTTTGGTAAAATTGAGGTTTATTATGATTAAGTTGCACCTTAGATCATAAAATATCGTCCATAAATTAAACAGAGACGCCAATATCTCACACATAAAATCAAAATCCACCTCGGTTAATCGACATTGTATGCAATGGCAAACGATTGGATAATGTATGCAATAAAAACGTATTATTACATGCGGCGCGCTCGTAGAACCACCCCTCCACTTATCGTAGCTCCTCCTGGCGATTCGATTGGACGTTACGAAGCTACGACAGGGGGAAGCACGTTCTGATCGTAATCGGCATGCTCATTCAACGCCGGCCAAGTTTCGTTCCGAATAGTAACACTATTCTGTCGCGCTCGCGTATGAATACGGACCTTAAACATTTGAGTTAAATGTAAATAACCTCACATTTTGTGTTGCGTGCCGGCTGATGCGTGTATTGTGACTTTTGTTGTTGTAGTGTTTTTCGGCTTTAGCTGAAACGTTTGACGTTGTTAAACCACTAGGATTTTTGTTAGTGGTGCAGTGCGGGGTGCGTATACAACGCATTCTGCGATCAGGTTGACAAAATTCGCGTCAAAAACAGAGATCCGGTGCAAGTTTACTCTATGGAAATGGATCCTCACGAGAGAGAGGGGGAATTGGGTGACGAGAGTCCAACGGTAAGTCCAGTACCAACATAAAATATTACTAATCTATCGAAATTTAAATAAATTAATCCGACAACAGGTACAACTACGGTTATTATACGATTTTCCATTTGAAATTGGTTTTAAATCACATCAAATTTTCATGGAAAAAATTAATGTCTAATAAGTTTTTGCCATCCAATAAAATCCCGCTATTATTAATTGTGTTTTTAGTTTCAGAGAAATTTGCCTTTAAAGCATCGTTTAACTGGATTTTGATGGTCGGCCAAAAATAGGCTATTATTATAGCGATTAGTTTTTAATCGAGTGTTTAACTTATTACCTGTGTGTGATTTTGCATCATATATAACCTACCAAAGATGTTATATTACAACAACATTCGGTGACATTGTTTAAAACTAACTTTTGTTGCATTTTTAATAGTATAGGCACTCTATAACTGACGGCGGCATTACTTTTCTTATTTCAAATCGATATTATTAGGTTTTCCTAAACATCACAAAGTCATAGGCCTTGCATGGATAAAAGTGTCTACCTCGACACTATAGATGTCGCCCCGGATTAAGTGATCTCGCTTTACGCCTTGGATATTTTTTAATATACTATAGTATAGTTATTATAATTACTATTATATCAGATTGTGTCAGATCTTATATTCTCACTGACGAGCGATACTTAATGTGGACAAAAGCATCTTTTTCTGGGGATCCAGCAAGGACAATATGGCGTAAATTACAGGAAATATTACCTACATAAAAGTAAATAAAAATATCACAAAAAATAATAGCTTGTCACAGACAAAATAATTATCTCCGCGTAACCACATTACTCCAAGATATTTTTAAATTAATACTAATAATAATTAATACTCTAATTGCATACATAGGTATTAGTTACAATGCCATCAGTACCACATAGTACCTCTAAACGTCACATTAGGTATGACCGGGGGCCGAGGGTACCTATTACACTATTAATTATATCAGTGCTAAGTGCAATGTTGCGGTAACAAAATGTTGTTTGGTCGCAGTGTTGTCGAACCTACCGATTTTTCGGTATTTCTACCGATATGAAGTCAATCTACCGATGTACTACCGAAAACCAATGTTTTGCTACCGATTATAGTCACACACCTGATTTCACCGTTTTTTTAACGATTTTTAAAAAATAAACCAAAAATCCATAATAAGTTTTGAAAAACCGGCATTTTAGTGAATATCTGGGGGAATAAGTAGTGGGGAAATGATCTGGGTAGGTCCGTTTTTTTAAGAAGTCACTTTTGTTCTGAGCGAAGATATAGGGGATGCCGTGGAACGCAGTTGTTCAGAATGGAGGGCCTGTTTTTTAGAAGTTACATGAAGATTTCGTGGTTCAGAGGTTCAAATTTAATTTTAAAAAAATAATCTGAGTATTTTTTACAGCTTCCAATTTTGGGCACTAATCTACCGATTTAGAATGTTGTTTTTTCCCGATTTTGCATTTAGACTTTCGACAACATTGTTTGTTATACTTAATGTTGTTGTTTTCTAGTTATTTTTTTTCAGAGGAAATTATTCTTAGCCATACCTACCTACTTAAGGTTTTTATACCTACTTAATAGAAATCATTGACCAGTTTTTGCCAGCAAAACCAGCAAATTTCCGCTAAGTACCTACTTAATTTAATTTTCAGACGCAAACATCTTGGTATTCGGTAACTCCTGAAATATGATTAATAATTACAAAGGTTTTTACAAAATTGTTTGTGTGAATTCTGAGAAAATCACGTTTGAAATAGCGCTTAGAGGAATTTTGTTCGTTTGCAAAATGTCACTTTTATGTAAATAAAAGAATGTGATTATTATTTTGTAAAAATTACCATCGCGAATCCTAAAAGTAAATATTGATGTATAGAAGTAATTTTTAATATTTTAAAACGATTTTATAGCTATTTTGCTTATTGTTCTTATTATATTTAGCTACTACTTTCTTCTACTTAGTTTAAAAATTGAACTCAAAAGGAAATTGTATAAATTAAATGCCTATCTATAGGTCTTTTAAAATACCGAGTTCAAATTATTTACGAACTTTCAAATATTCTTTTATTATCTAACTAACGGGTAGTTATCAACGCGGCTTTGCAAAGGCAATTCAATTGTTATCAATTCGCTATGCGAGCAAAATATTCTACTAGTATCTAATGGAACATACTTATATTATTTTTATGAACACAGCTAGAAGACAAAGATACATTTCTCTTTTCTGCTGATCTTGTAAGGTAACTACTTGGTTCGAAGAAGTAAAATACTTGTTTTACTGGTTAGGTATTAAAAAGGGTATATTTGTTACTACATTATATTAGAGCTATAATGAACCTAATCTAACTTATAGAGTCTTATAGAATCAAATAAAATCTAATCTAACTTACTATATTATAATCAAATCAGTCCTGTTTATACTACATACTAAACTTAAACTACGATAATAACCTTTGGTTTAGAAGGAAATATTATCGTTATAAGTATTAATAGTGATTACCACATCACGTCTGACAATGACTATAACCCCTGACTTAACCTTGTTAGGGTGTTCAATGTTAAGCAGGAACTTATATAACAATAACAAACAATTTGTTATTTAATAATAAAGGTAAAATAATGGATTGGGTAATTCTACCATAATGTCCTTATTTTTACCCTACAATCTGCTTAGAACTATTTTGTTTTTCGTCATTACATGGTATAGGTGTTCATATCTTACAAACCGAAAACCCTCATACAGTATTGCCAGATTTTTTTACAGCCTTTTAAAACCCTTCATAATCCTTCAATTGTATGACTTATAAAAAAAACGTCCGTCTTCCACAAGACTTGTCCTCTGTGTAACAGTGACTTAAAAAATAATACAAACTTATTTATGCTGGCCATATTCTAATATTCTACCTACATAATTTATTGCCTTTATGAGAATAAAGAAAAATGGACAAATTTTGGTTTCTTGCTTTTATTAATCAAAATTTCTTTAGTTAAAAACTGTAGGTAATTGCTACTCTTCTTTCTTTTCTTTCAAAATAAGTTTATTTGTTTGTGTTACCTACATAGTTTATCATTTTGTGCTTACTTACAATGTATTGTATTATATCTGTATCTCTAGAGCTGGCTAGGTCTCGCAACATTGAAACGCAATGCTGGGGCTCGTGGTAACCCAACGGTAGGCGCAAATATGATTTTTAATATACTACACAGTATCGGACAGTTCCAGTATCCTCTACACCGCCATGAAAGAAATAGGTTTTGCAACAGCTGGAAGAAAGTTAATTAATTAAGCTTTAATTTGTCAGGTTCTTGCATGTTCTTGGCTGGAAAGCGATTTGAAAAACCAGCATTGAATTGCTCAGGTACAGCGTAGCAAATTTTCATCCAAGGATTTAAAAAAATTTATTTTCTTAATGTGGGCTGGATTTGGAAGTTGTTGGAGTTAGGTGCACGTGCTTTAATATGAAAATTGAAAACATTTTGATTTACCTATCTTCCGGAATCTTTGAAGCCTATGATAGATTGGTTTATGTGTTATGTTATCTGTTATTCTGGTGTGGGTGATGTTTTGTGTTAGGGGTGCGTTTTGTACATGTCTTTCCTAAATGTTATATAGTAAAGTATGGTGTGTTTGTTGCGGTATGTAATATTCGTAATGGTGTTTCATTCCAATGTAGCTGTTAGTACTTGTCTCAGTAATATGTTTTGTAGTATGTTAAATTGTGTATTTGAAATACTGCACCAAAATGGTGCCGCGTAAGTTATTATTGGTTTTATTACCTGGTTAAATTGTTAGTTTGTTTTGAGGTGACCAATGAGATCTGCTATTTAATAGTTTGTCCAGTTTTGTTTTTGTGGCACAAAATTTTCGTATAATGTGTGAAGTGTTGTGTATAAAATTGAGCTTTTTATCTAGAATGACTCCAAGGTATTTTATATTTCCCTTGGGCTCGATTTGTGTGTTGTTTATTGTCATGTATTGATTTATGTGTGTGTTTATGATTTTGCGTGTGATGTTTAGACTTTCACATTTTTCTCCGTTTATTTGCAATTTCCATATTTTGTACCAGGGTAGAAGGACGTGAAGTAACACATCGTCAACAAGCACAGCTAGATTTGAGTTCGGGAATCTAGGAATGTCAGCTGTGTAAAGGCCGAATAAAGGAGCCGCTAGAGTAGTGCCCTCTGTTATTGTAAGCCGGCATGAATTTTGATCTTTAAGGACATATTTTTTTTCAACCTTTAGCTTTAATGTTCTGCCAATTACGTAAGAATAAATTAGCGATATTAGGTGTAATGGAAATTCGTGATATGTGGCTAGTTTAGAAATCAGTCCATTGACTTGACCCACACGTTGTTAAAAGCTTTGCTAACATCGAGTGACAGAAGTACAGTGCACTGTTCTTGAGTAATTTTATTAATTGCAGTTTGTGCTATATGTGCAACCAACAGTGCTGCGCTTATGCCTTCTCGATATCCAAATTGCTCCTCTGGAACGTGCCGTTCTAATTTCTGATTTTTATTTTGTTGTAGATAATTTTTTCTGCAACTTTTCCAAGAGTGATCAGTAAAGCAATTGGCCTGTATGAGTCCGGTCTTATACCGGGTTTGCCAGGCTTCAAAACTGAAATAATTTTGACTGTTTTCCACTTAAGGACGGCTATTTGGCCGCTTTTTGAATGAAGTGAAAAAGATAATAAATATTGATCAAAAAATGAAATGACGACGAATGCATCACTAGACTTTACACTTAAAGAAACAATAGCCACTACTCCCTAAAAATTAAATATGTCGAATTAATTCAAGGTTATAATGTACTTACAACACATTTTTTTATTTCTGGAACATAAAACTTTGTTTTTACCACTTAGATAATGGTTTAAACTAGACATATAGATATGTTTTATATCAATTCATTAGCAATATTTGATACATGATAACTAATGAATCAAATTAAGAACTTATTGTTTTTGGATTAAGTTTATTTTTTAGATTTAGAAATACTTTTAAAAATTTTTGTCTTAAAAATAAAAAAGCTTCAAGATTTTTGTCTCATTAATTCCTAAGTTGACACTTCTTTTTTAGCTGTGTATAGAAGACATTAAAATAAACAACATTTTCAAATACCTTTTTTCAAAAAACTCAAAAATAAAATACTTACTTTCATTTATTACACTAAAGATCAAATACGGTCCTGCCTAACTTGCCCGTTGAATAACATTAAGAAAACTTCTGGGTGTAGGATAAGCCCGCAAGGAAAAGCGTTCTGCGTATAATCTCGTAGTAGTAGCCGCACTTTGACGACACTCGCTGTAAATTAGCACCATATCTACTAGTTCATTGTTTTCAAACTTTACCATTTTTAAGTGTCACCAATTTAAAAATAACTTTCATCAGAAAAGCACACAGCAGCAGATTGCCAAATAAATAAATTGCATGACTAATAAGACAAAAACAACATAAGTATAGCAGGCTACGTTTTGATGACCAGGTCCGCACTTACATTTTTTACTTCTGTATCTCGCCTATTTTTAAGTTTTAAAAAAAAAAGGTATTTGAAAATGTTGTTTATTTTAATGCCTTGTATACACAGCTAAAAAAGCAGTATCAACTTAGGAATCACACAGTATAGAAGGAAGGGACCATCAAAAATGAATATATTAACTTTGCCGGCATCTACCTGGCTTGACAAGTCAAACAAAAAGGGCTATTCTACATGAAATTGGCTTTTACTGATCGAAAAGCCACAAATAAGGTTAAAATGTAGTTTTTCGGCGCTCGTGTGAATATTTATCTATTCAGAGAATCCCCCAATAGGTGCGAGTCAACCGACAAAAGAAAATTAAATATATGGTGATTCTCAGGAGAAAAAAATTTTTACACGCGCGCCGAAATCATACATTTTCAAATTGTTTCTGGCTTTTTGATCAGTAAAATCAAATGTCGTGCAGAATAACCCCTTTTTTAAATTTATGGAGTCATGTAGATGCCGGCTAAGTTGTTTGATGTCGGCAACCGTTAGTGTCTTCTATACCTACTTAATTTAAAGACATATTTTTAAGACTATAAAAAATCTTAAATTGAGATACTTTTTATAAGGAATGCAGTGGCGTCGCCAGGATTTTTGGAATGGGTGGACACAAGTGATTTTAGGGAGATCACTAGTCAAATCAAAAATGACTTGAAAAAAAAAATCGTCGCCGCCTCCCCCATGCTTTGTAACGTCATAAGTGGGGTAAACAGAACTCCCCTCTTTTCTACAAAAAAGAAGGTCATTGTCGTTCTCTTTATCTCTTATTACATCTTGTATAATACCACTTTTCTCATCAAAAATTTCACAGTCAAATACCCTTTCGTCTATTTTTTTCAATTTCGAAATGGATTTTAAAAAATTGATCGAGTCGTGATACCGCGATAATCAAATTTGTGCCTAAACGTAATCTCGTAAAAAAATGTTTTGCAAGCGGAAAAAAAATTCATAGATTAATAATAATATTAAAAATAATAATAATTGTTTTTATTGTTGAAAAATTAGTAAGATACAATAAATTATTGCAATTATGTCAAGACAGCAAGCAGTTCTTTTACATTTAATTGTATTAAACGTATGATACATGAAAGTATTCAGGGCGACGCGGCGCCTATTTAGTTCGTGGCGCCTTAAGCTATGGCTAGGGTTGCTACCTTATTTCCCGGTATTTCGGGAATTTCCCGGAGTCGGGCCTAAAAAAGCAAGGCTCCCGGGCCTTATATAATTTCTCCAGGAAATACAGGTTACAAAAACGCTGCAAGGTCGTGGAGGAGGCGGCGACCTTTTTTTTTTTTGAGAGGTTATTTGGACAAAAGGGCAGTATTGTACCTATTCTCAGCTTATTGCGTTATAGAGCGTGGAGGAGGCGGCGACCGTTTTTTTTTAGAAGTCGTTACTGGTGGGGTTTTTGTTTATTTCGTAGGTAAATAAACGTATTTAGGGGAAGTCCGGGCATAGAGAACATGTTAATTTCATAACCATTTATTACAAAACTCTTTAACATGAACGAATCGTTTATATATCAAAACTACAAACTAAACATTTAACTTCATATACAAGGTATACAAATCTTAATTATTATTATCAAAAACCTTTAAAAAAATAATTTAAAAACAACTGCAAGATGGGTTCGGGCAAAGTGAACATTATTCACAAAAATCGCACTTATATTTCCGATGCCTTCATAAGCACTACAAGCCTCGTGACACCAGTTCTTGCATATTTCACACCTTATCCAGTTCTCGATAGGCTTTCCGTTAATTTCTTCATATAACTGACTACAAATCTGACAGTTATACTGCTTTTCAATTTTCCTTTTTTTTTGATTCAACCACTTTCGTCTTTTTAGTTTCAATTTTTAATTCTTTGGTTTTAGCGTCGTCGAATTTTCTGTGTTGTTCTATTTTAATTGGAGTACTAGTTAATATTTCTGCTTTGCCCAACTTTCGCTTTTGCTGTGTTTTTTTTTGGGGCAACAGTGGGGAGTGGCCTAACGTCATTTGGTGAAAAATATGCTACAAATGGACTGGCTTCATGTTCAACATTTTGTTTGGTAGCAGAAAAGGAGAATGACATGGTATCACGATTGCAGCTAACAGTAAATTTCATGGGTGTTTCATGTCGAAAATCTGGACATTCTTTGTTGCGTTTCTGAACTAACGGCTCGTCGTCTGATGATGACCAGTCAGTTTCTTTAAAATAATTTAAAGTCGGTTCTGGTGTTCTTAACACAATTTGGGGATTTCTTTTTTGAAATGCTATTAACCATTCGTCCCCAGCTAAGCTATATTTGTTCCAGGAAATATTGTATTTTGTTCTTTTTGGCAAAATCAAAGGCCAAACGTTTGAAATCTTGTCGGCTTAGTCCAAAAAATAAACTATCCATTTTTTTCAAATAATTACATGGATCAGTTTCTTGCTGTATAGTAAAAATAGTTTTAAACCTGCCAAGTTTTTTCTCTGTCGAACCCGACTTGACGTGCCTGTAAAGGGTAATACGTGGTATGGAATACTTTATAGACATGCTTCTGATAGATGAACCACCTCTACACTTTAGAATTGCTTGTCTCATCGCTTCCTCTGACCAGGAAGCCTGGTTGGTCTTTCTGACGTATTTATAAACCATTTCTAAAAAGAAGCTTAACGTAAATAATATTGCTTAAAGCTTTATTACAGATTACAATTGATTAAGCACAGGCCATGCTTAATATTTTAAAGAGCGGGCAAAGAGAACAGTGTGTTCACTTTACCCTGTTCTCTTTGCCCAAATGTGCTAAAAATATAAAATATTACATGCACTTTTATTAACTTTGAATTTTCACAACCTTAAAGTTAAGATTATTAGCCTAGTTCGTGGTCAATATTAATATATAATTGTTTTTAAAAAATATTAAATATTACTGTAAAAAACAACCCCCACTTACCTCTTTGATTTTTTAAGAATCTTGCCACTTTTAATATTTGTCGTGTAATAGCTAAACGGTTTATTTCACAGACAAGTGTCAACTGGCATATTAGGCGAGTATTACAGGAGTGTCTGCCCACCCAGCGACGGAATTTTATTATCCATACTTTTTAAACGGCAGCGATTTTTCGTTTTGCCCGGGCTGTTCGCTATGCCCGGACTTCCCCTACCCTCAACTTATTAGTTGATTAGACTCCCGGAATCGTTGGTAAGGAAGGGGTAGCAACCCTAGCTATGGCCTATTTGGCCTAGTTGTTAATCCGGCTCCCTGGGTGGACCGGTGCCCCCTGGCGCCGCCGCTGGTGAAATGGTTCCAGAAATCACGTTACGTCGCAATTCATCCTGTTATACGCCACTGGCATCTAAAAGGCACTTGAGTTAATAAAATTTCTATATTTTAACTTATATTGTCGACTTATAAAATATGAGAGATAATAAAATCCGTATTTCCGAAAAATAAGTCCCACCCGATCGATGGAAAACACTAAACAGACTTTTATAACTTTCTACGAGGATTAAATAAATATTTATCTACCTGACTAAACCAATGTTTGCGCTATAGGTACGTACGTACCCATTAGAAAAATTTTAAACCGGCATTTTAAATTAACATTGGTAATTTGTTTCTTTTTATTATTTAAAAATGGTTTCCAGGGCCGTTTCTGAAGTTAGTTGCGCCCTGGTGCACAATATTTTTGCCCCCCCTCCCCCCCTTATACAATTTTTTTTTCTTAAATTATCATTTGGATATTAATTAACAGTTTGATTTACATCAAGCAATTAAGCAAATTAGCAACATAATAATAAATCAATTAGGAAGATAATATTTTTTAAATCTAAAAACCACCAGAATACAGTGGCGGCTCGTCAGGTGAAGTAGGTGAAGGGGCTCTTCACCCGATAAAAATAAAACCAGGAGGAAAGTTTTTCGACAATATTAAATATTATTACAAAATTAATTATTATGTATTATGTGTCATGCAAACAGCATCTAGCAATTTGCATTATGATGAAGAACAACTTAAAAATAGATCAGTCGTATGCACCACAATATTGGTTCGCCTATTGAGGCTTCACGAAATTGACGGTTATGGGTATCGTTTTTACGTGATTCACTGTGTGCTTAAAAAGTTTTGTTTTTATTTTTCAGTTAATTCAATAGAGTACGTACCTACTTAGTTGTGTATTTTAAAAATGAACCCAATTAATAACATAGTTTGTAATTTGTTGGAAACTCCATTCACTCGTTGGACAGATGAGGATAAGAGAGACGTTTTGTTACACGGGTTTTTAGTCAATGTTTGTTTAAGTACCCGCACTATACCTAGCTCTTTACCATTTTATAAGACCGCGAGCCGCCATTGCCAGAATAATCCAAATTTTTGGTACAGAACTCAAATCAATAAGAGTACCTAAGTATTTAGACTAAAAAACTATTATAATAGCTCCAATAAGAATTTCAGTTTAAATAATTTTAAATAAAAGTAGATACATAATAATATGACATAATATGTATATCAACGAACAAATTAATATGTTTAAAATATAGGGTAGAATTTTTAACTGAAATAAATTCAGTATTAGGCGACCTCTTTATTTTCTGAAAAAATAAAGTACCACCGCTGCGTCAGGCGTGGATCAAGGGGGGAGGAGGCAGTCTCCCCCCTCTCTGAGCATTGCCAAATGGGAGCTCTTTTACTGTGAGCCTTGAACATTGTAGGGCGTTTAAAGGGTCAGAATTTGAGATCACTTTTGAGGGTAAGAAACATTTTAGAGCCGGGATACGCTATTTTTTTTAGAAGTCCCTTTTTTTAGTCTTACCAACCTAAATATGAAAATCCCTGACATTTGATTATGTTCTTTCTAACCTAATAGTGGGTACGTTTTGTTTTTGTTGGTTTGCTTTCGTGTCCTGTAATGATATTCTGGTAAAATGAATGTACAAAAGAGCGCCGGTAAGTCCTAACCGAATGTCTTTTTATTTTAAAGTTTGGCAAGTGGTACATCACCTACGACCTTGGCAAGTCATTGCACGCTGTAAAACGAAGTGAACTTTTTATTGCCACAATGCCACGGCAACTTGCGTGAAAGAAAAATTGCAAACTGTAAAGCGGCCTTAAGGCTGAATTTACTCCAGTTTAAAAATTGCACCTATTAAATACTTACATAAACATTAAAACATAAGCAAAAATCAAGCAACATTAACAACCAGAAATAAACTTGAAAGAATTTACAAAATAGCAACTTTTCACACTACCTATAACTTCAGAAAACGTTTTTATTATTTCTTTTACCTCTAGTCACTTACATATTTCGCTTTCGATGGCAATTCGAACTAAGTTATGCTCCTGAGCCATAGCGTTCGCAAATAATTTTTAATAAACTTTAAACTTACGCTTATGACGCTGATAGGCATATCTAAAAGTTTCCATTATCCTAAAATAAAGTAGATAATTAGTATAAGTAAATAGAAAAAAAGTTTTTTAGCGGCAGGCGGACAAAGTAGTGCACCTATATTTTGCATTAAAGTACACAGGGACGCCAAAGGTAATGGGTTCCCTATGGCTAGCCATCTTTTGCATTGAGTTAATTCCCACTGATGGCGTTACTAGGTTTTCATCACATTTTTATTCTTAAAGATTTGTTGAAAGAATAGTCTCGCTGTACTGGGTGTTGCTTACGGGTTATGGCTTTCTGATGAGTCGTAACACGGACGAAACAGCCTGTCATTGTCTACCTGTGCCCCAGGGAACCCATTACCTCTGTGTACTTTAGTGCAAAAGATAGATGCACTACTTTGTTCGCCTGCCGCTAAAAAACGTTCCTTCTATTATCCTGAAAGTTATCGCTATATTAGGAAAATAACTTACTAATAAGATAATTTTAGAAAATGTATTTTAAAACATTCTTGGGTTAATATAGTTCAGAAGTAAGTATCTATAAAATTTAAAGGACATTTTATTTCGTTGTACACAGTGAGATCTTATCCGGCCTGGTTACCGGCATGAATGGGGTGGGTTGGGAGATGATACATTTTACACTCTTCCCTGCATTCTTAAATCTACTAAAATTCGGACATACTTTTTTATTGTGCGTATGTCCACTCCGAGGATCGAACTCGGAACGCCCCGGTCGAATGCCAGTGACTCACCGCTGAGGCACCGCCGCAGTATTAATTTCTGTCATAACATTTTTTCGGTAAAAATAATATTATAATATAAGAAATTATTACTTTATTTGATATAGATGTACAAAATATAAAGATCCAAGAATCTATTGCTTTATTATTGGGGTCCGTATACGACCAGAAGGTCATTATTTTTCAGGGTTGCAATAAGTCGACTATTTTTTTGAAAAAATCAATAATCCTGATTTTTTTCATTAAATCGTGATTTTTTTGATTTTTATCTATTTATATTGATTTTTTCCTTAAATATGGCAATAATGAACGTTAAAATCACTTATTTTCATTATTTTGTCTCTAGATAGATCAACCTATGTTCAAATAGATAAAGAAAAAAGCTATCCTAAAATGATTAAATATGGTCAGGGAACAATTCTGGGACCATTATTTTTTAATATCTATATTAATGATTTATTTAATGTAAATTGTGATGGAGAAATTCATAGTTTCGCAGATGATACTGCAATCTTTTATACAGATACAAATTGGGACAACTTAAATAACAAAATTAAAAAAGATTTTAAAATAATAAAAAATTGGTTCCATAAAAATTAATTAATAATTAATTTTGATAAAACTAATTATCTTTCTTTTACTTTAAATCCAAATAACATACCACAAAATATGAATAGTATTAAATAAATGATGACATTTAAATATTGAAAGTTAATCAAGTAAAATATTTAGGAATAATATTTGACAGTAAATTAAATTGGAATTTTCACATAGAATATTTGATTAAAAAATTAAGAAGTTTACTACCAATTTTTAGAAACATTAGAAACATTTTGAACGTAAAACATATGGAAATATTATATTATCCATTAGTTAAAACTTATTTAAATTACGGAATTTTACGTTGGGGACGAATACCTAAATAAAACTTTAGTTAAAAAATTAGAAATATTACAGAGAAGTTTCTAAAAATTATATTTAATAAAGATAATTATCTTCATCCTTCAAAAAAATTATATTCTGAAACAAAAAAAATGAATAGGTATTAGACAACTTTACATTTATAACATCTTAATATACATATTTAAAAATAAAAATCTTATACAGTTTAAAAACCATAATCATGATACACGTTATAAAAATAAAATAACCATAAAACCTAAAATAAATAAATCCATTGGACAAGAAAATTTCAAATATTTATATTTTTATTTAAACCATTATTTACCAATAAAAATTAAATAATCTATTTCATTAAAAAAATAATTTCAATAAATTTTTGGAAATGTTATAATAATTATTGTATATTTTTCAAATAATAATAAGGAAATTAAGGTACTTATACTGATCGTGTAAGAGCAAATTTCATACATTAGTGGGGTCGATATCATTCAGGACTGTCAGTAATATGGGTCCTGTAGGGTCTGCAATAGTTTACAAAGAAGGCACATTTTTCGTTGGAGTTTTTTTACAAAGGAAAAAATGTAAAAAACAATGTTATATTTGCGGCGCTTACTCTACTTAATAGATTAATAATCAACTAGTCTTTAATATCAAGTGTCTTATGAATAGGTCAAATGATTGATAGATTTTCAAATTCAAAAAACTCCAGTCCTTTTTATTTTTATGTCTAAAAGAATTTAATCACAAAGAATGTTTAAATTTAGATGCTAAAATATTTTGCGAACAATAACACATCATTCTTATAATAGCAGTAAAAAGTAATTAAATTTTGAATTAGCGAGAGCACATTAATTCCACATTGTGTTTTAGCAAATAAGTTCTTGGGGCGGGGCGTATCAATTCTGGGTGTCTATTCTTGAGACTTGTGTGAGCGGAGAGAGGAGTAAAATAGTTGATAAAAAGACTGAAATTAGGTATGTTCCCCAAATTCCGGATTCTCCGAATCTCGGGATTCCGGGATAGCTACCATTTTTAATATATTTTTCTTATCCCGGGCTTACATAAAGGGATCCCGAAAATCCCGGGATTGTTTAATTTGCTTCAGAATTGCAATCCTTAGCACTCTACAGGGATCTCATACAGTAGCGTCGCCAGGATTTTTGGGATGAGTGGGCACAAGCGGGCCCGATGATTTGAAGATGGGCACTACCCAAATCAAGTGGGCTGTGACCACATATATACATATACTATATTGCTAATACCATAATTCAATGATGACACCACTGTAGGCAGATGATCAGGGCCCGTTGAGTTTGCGCAGCTCGGAAATTTGCTTCTTGATGTAAACATTTGACAGGACCGACTTTCAAAATATTTTTACAAGCTTTTATTTAAATTCACCCGTTAGTTCGGGTGTGTACAGTTTATGGTCTAATAGAACTAAGTAACCCATATTTTACATACCTGAAACACCTTATTCCTGGTTTGAACCGTTGAACCGCGTGAATTCGTGCAAAAAAGGATCATGCACTTTTTTCTACCCATCTTGAGACACAAGTCGCTAACAATAACAAAATGTCTGGTATAGTTATTTTCCTAACAAGTGCGCAAAGTGATACTTTTCCGCACGGAAGTACAGTTGGACGAACGACGCGAAGCGGAGTTCGGATAAGTTCTTGCGTGCGGAAAAGCACTTTGCGCACTTGTTAGGAACAACATTTTTCCTACGAGCTTCATATCAGATAACAACAAAAATAAAAATATGATAATTTATTTAACAGTGTTTAAGCCTTTTTATGATTTGATAAAAATAAAAGTGTCGGTGTTTGTAGATTCTTGTGGACATAGAAACTGAGGAAAAATCTGACATCATGTGTCAAAATCGACATGTACATTTATTGTTGCTTGGCAATATTATAATCATTTATCACTATACGAGGTACTTAAAAAATACAGTTTTTTTCGTTTTAAGCTGAAATACAAATATCGGGAATTACGATTAAAAGATAAAAGAGAATACTCTTGCAACGGCTTCTCACATTGCCATAAAATAGTTTACAGCTACTAAAATAAATATAAATATTCCCTACCAAGGAGATTTTTGAATAGTTTTACTTTTCCGCACCCAGTGCGGATAAAAGTCTTATCCGCACTAGTGCGGAAAAGTGTAACTTTGCACACAGGATAGGAAAAAGTTTTTATACCTAAATTCGCACCAAAAACTTAAAAATAATATCCGCAATCACACACGGAACATCCAAACGAATTTAACGTAAAAAAGATGGAAACGACTAACAACTTACAAACTAACAAAAAATATGTCTAAAGTAAAGTTTTATAAATAATATTAACACCCAAAACTTGTAAATTATAACCACACACGAAGAAACGAAACAAAATATGGCGACGAATAAGAATACAAACAACGGCGAGCCGGTTCTGTTTATGTTCTGTTAGATATCGTGTCGGTTGCCTAACTTTTTTTCTACTGTGCAAGCGCCACGGGCCCAAGTTCAGGTTATTTTGAATCCCACGATGCCTTCTTGCATCGTGCGGCTGCTTGTTTTGGCAATATAGTGTATTTATGTGTGTGTATATATGCTGTGACTCGTACTTGTTTAAATAAATTATAAATACTTGCCAAATGACGGATTAGATCAATGTATGCGTTTGGCGCAAATGAACTTTTATCTAATTTCTTTGAAGTAAAAGTTTTGTTCGGGTTTAGTATTTCTTACATCATTTCTGAAAAAGTTGTCAATTGTGACGTGGTAAGCGTTTAAAAGATATTTATTTACTTATAAAGGCAAGGGCCTGTCGACATATTAAGCACTGGTTCCCGCAGATCACCGAAGTTAAGCTGTGTCGAGCGCGGTTAGTACTTGGGCGGGTGACCGCTTGGGAACACGGCGTGCTCTTGCCTCAGTGTAAAATTAATCGACACCTAGCCATCCTATTCACGCCAGACAGGCCGGATGAGATCGGATATCTCGGTAGGATGAAGGTGCCGTTTCACACTCCCCAGTCGGTAGATCACATTTGTGGTCGATGACCGGTTCAAGATGGCCTACGTAGTCGGCGAACCGTAAAAAAAAAGAAAAAAAATATTTACTTATAAACATAAAAAATCTAGCCCGCAAAACCCTGGAGTCATACATATGGTAGGTCATATGTGAAAATTTTGGATTGAAACACAACATTAGGTATTATTTTTCACTTTTCAAAATTAAAGAGCCAGCTAGGAATATCAAGAAGAAAGTGAAAAAAAACATTCAAGAAACTAAATTTAATCCAATTACGGGTTGGTTAGAGAGGGTAGAGGTATCTAATAATTTAATTTAATTTTCGAAATTGAATTTAATAGTTGGGTAAATTTTTAACGAACTTTGGGCGTAGCCCAGAAGATTTTCCGCTTTCCTAACTAAGTACAAATACATGTAGTCCCGAGTGCCTCTTCCTTTAGAAAAAAAAAATGTCCTGGTTGCGTCACTGCTTTAAAAGATACTCGGAAAATAACAAGGCGAGTCGGGCTATTGCATAAAATGATTTTACTATGCCAATATTGCCAATACGGTCCGGATGATGATGAGGCTCAGAGTTCCACACTCTTCTCGAGGCTTTATGGTGAACATTTGTCCCCTCTCAGCAATAAACCAGAAAAACCTGCTTTTTTTCATCAATGCAACAACAGCAACTTTTAATCTGAAATTTGAGTAAATAGGTATGCATCGAATATTAATATTCGATATTATCGAATATTAATATTAATATTCGATGCATTATGTTAGGCAAACTACAAAATCCCAAGGCCGCTGATAAAATCCAGTGATTCCTTATTGATTTCCTTTATATTTGTTTTTACTACCTAAGTAGTTAAAAATTATATTTCTTGTTTACTAAACACAGCTGACGCTGTCTGTCAGTTATAAAAATCATATGTTTTGTTTACTGTACAGGGTATCCCAAATTAGAGAATTTAGTAATCAATTAAGTGTCTTGTAAAAATACTTCTGGAAAAAATCTGAAAAAAAAGGGAAATTAAAAATGTATTTTTTAATTTTCCTAACTTTATTTAAATAGAAATTAGAAAACAAATAGCTGTTTTTTAGTGCTAGGTACATTTTCTTCTCTATAAAATGGCATTTTCCGTTTTTGAATCCGACGTTTCGATTCACTTTCGTTTGGAGCCCAGTACTAACGAAAACAAAAAATTTTCTTCAATAATTTACTTTACCACTGAAGTTATTTTCAGTTTTTCAATATCATTTTCACCTAACGTTTCTCATTTCGTCACTTTATCAATCATTCTCCTAACTTTATCTATATTACTTGGTAGAATGTTTTTCTTTCCTACTTCTACAGAAGTTCTTCAACACTTTTCTTTAATTAATTAACTTTCTCAAAAGCTCTATGAGGGTGAGGGTGTTACTCACAATTGCCTAATATCTATTTCAACATAACCTTTACTTCTCCTGAAGATGAACGTTTATACGTTCGAAACATAGAGTAAAATAAAATTTTCCTTATTAAATATATCTTAGTGAAGGTTGACTAATGTTGGGTTGCACAAAGATTTTTAATCAGAATTAACTAACCAGCAAGTTTAACTGTGACCTAACTGACATTAACAGGCATTATGAACTCACAACCAAAGGTGCCTGATTAGGAAATTAAAAATTAAGGTAAGATCATTAAGGTATGATCATTTCTGATGATCATTTCTGCCAATGTCATAAATGTCACAGTCAAACTTGCTGGGTTAGTTGATTACTATTAAAATTCTTTGTGCAACCCGACGTTAGAGTATTATTTCTCCCCATTTAATTTTGTATAATAATCTTACACTAAAATATTACTATATCTTTAACTATAGGTATCACTAAACTGCCAACAAACAGGAAGAAAAAAAAATAATTTTCAATAAGCATGGATCGTACTCCACTGCTTCGATACTAGGATCTGTGAAAAATTTAAATTACCTCGTATCCGTCTATTAACTATTCATATTTCTTGTGTATCTGTGCAATATTTTATGTTACCTGTGTAGTCTGTGTTTATGCATAATAAAATAATTACTTTTAGTGATGCTACTGTACCTTAATTTTAAAGCTTTAAATTGTTAATATAAAATAGCTCTTAAACTTGCTATTAAATGAATATAAGGGGGTATAAAATATTAACGTCTGCTTATTATAGGTAATAGAACTTGGATTTACTACCTAAAATGCGGTACTACGTTATGCACTGAAAAATGAAGGAAATATTCTTTTGCCTTTCTTCATAATGCAATGGCGAATCTAACTCTGGGTGGTTTCCCTCAACCATTCGGTTAAACCTAGATTAATTGAGCTTACGGTTTTAACCTTTATTTAAAAACTAAAATAAGGATGTGATGCTGGATTTTCACAACGTTTTTCTACACATTACCAACCACCTCAATGTCGTTCTTCCATGGTATAAAAAATGGAAGTTGGAAACAAACGGAGAAAAATGCGAATGCCTTAACATTACACGAAAAACACATAACACACACATAAACCAATACCTCATCATAAACAACAATCCAGTAAAATCCAAGGATAAAATAAAATATCTAGGGGTTGTACTGGTCAAAAAACTCAACTTTATACATAACACCACACACATAACACAAAAATTCTACACTATAACAAGATAACTATACAAGTTACTAAATACAGATCATTTTTATCACAACAAAACAGACAGACAATATACAATCAAGTTATTAGACCGACAATGACGTATGCCGCCCCTGTATTGTGCAGCATTTAAAACGAGCAATTTAACCGACTACAGAATATTGTACTAAGACAAATGCTTAAAGCACGAAGATGGACACCGCTAGTAGAATTACACAGACAGACAAACACACCGTACATTATGCAATACGTACATGACATTTCGACTAAATTTTACGAAACACACGTACAAAACGCACCCATAACTCAAAACATCACACACATAAGACACACAGACAATCCAAAACACAAACCGATTTACCACAGGCTTCTCATTTTCCGGCAAGATAGGTAAAATCAATATTTTTCCAATTTCCATTTTGAAAACGCACATGTACCAAGGCTCCTTCCACTCCTAAACCTCTCCCAGACCACGCAACAATACTTTTTAAGGGAATAAATAAAAAGCATGAAGTCTTCCTCCACTGGTTTAATAAGGTAATAAAATTAAAATATGGTAGACATTCTACATGTTTCGGGTGTAGAAACACCCATCATCAGGAATAAGATACAAAGAGAAAAAATAGTTATATTAAATGAGAGGAAAAAAGTTAAATGGTAGTGAACATCGATGGAGCTCTCATGGAGCCATGAAAGATAAAATAATATGAAATGAGTTAATGATTAAAGATTGGGATACTTTTTCTCTTTGTATCTTGTTCCTGATGATGGGTGTTTCTACACCCGAAACATGTAGAATGTCTACCATATTTTAATTTTATTACCTTATTAAACCAGTGGAGGAAGACTTCATGCTTTTTAATTATTCCCATAAATTAACTCCACTTTAAGCATGGACTACTTCTTCAAAATACTTTTTAAGTTTATAGAAATTTTATTTCCAAATTTCTATAAACAAAATCGAAAGCTACTCTGTACCTGAATAAATTCATGCTGTTTTTTTCAATCGTTTTTCCAGCAAACACCAAGCAAAAAACATTTTAGTACATACATACCAACATATATTTTTTAAGCGAAAGATAAAATTATTCTTTCATGGCAGTAAGCCATTTTACCATCACCAGCGGGTTAACAACAACCCCACCTAGGCGTTGGCCTGGGTGCATGCCCTGATCAGTCATGGTCAGCAGAATTGTACTTTAAACTGTAAAGTAAAATGACATGTTATTATAAAGAGAAAATAAATAAAAATATTTTGAAAGGAGAGTAAAGTGGGAAAACTGATAATTATTTAGAAAACTTTGAGAGGCGGTTTATGCTCGGGGAGCGTAAGTAGGACATTTTTTTTCTGGAGAGAGGGACAGTAAGGACTACATATTTTATGATATTGTACCCAGTGACGAAGGTGGAATAACGCCGCAGGCCAAAAATTTTCGAGGCTACGCCCAAAGTTCGTTTAAAATTCACCTAACTACTATCAAATTTCGAAAATTAAATTATTACCTCTCCCCCTCTGCATGGTCGGATTAAATTTGTTTTTGTAAATGATTTTTTTTTATATTCCTAGCTGGCTCTTTATATAAAAAAAAACATTTTTTATATTTGTGAAAAATATGAATATTGATGTCAATCCAAAATTTTAACATAACGTAGGTATATATGAAACTAACCAGCCTTTTTCGGACCCGGTTTTTCATAATTAAAAATAAGGTTAATATCGCTCACCATGTCAATATTGATGGTTTTTCGGAAATCATGTATTTTAGGATCGTAGATCTAAGAACAGTTTTTGGTGCAAATGTTTAGGTTTTGAAATACTCCTTCTTAAGTGCCGTTTTGTATTCATAATAAAGCATTCTCGTTTCTTCCCCCACTATTTTCTATATTAGGTGTAAATTATCACACTTCTTCCATAAGAAATGTTTCAATTAAAATGTTTACTTTAATTTTTCTTTTATAGGTATTTAATAGAAAAATAATACTTATAACTTATTATTCTTTTTACTCGTTTTCCTTTAAAATTGCATCATAAATCAATAACTAAACGATATGCGTCCGAAACCTTAATCTCTATACAAAACAGGACTTTTAGAAGAAAAAACTTAACGTTTCCTACAAGACCTTTGTAATCTAAGCCAAGAATACATGATTTAAGAATTTGAATTAAGAGTCCAAGCGTGAGACGAACATGTGCAGTGAATTTTAGAAGAATGGTAGCAATTAAAAATGAAAAATTACCTAGGAATTTGTAATGTGATTGGATTCTTCCATCATTTCCTTCCAACGTCTGGACCTGCAATGAAAAACTGCTTGTTTGCAGGCTTGAACCTATCCTTGTTTATTATATTTAGTTTTTCAATAAAACTTGACACTGAAAATGGTTTGTTCCACAAATTAGGTACACACTTCGGTAGGATAACCGCTCGTAATTGAACTCTCAACTCTTTACCCTCGAAATTTATTTAACAACAAAGCAGAAACAACAGTATCTACTCCGGTTACGGTTTTTGACTTAGAGTGATCACATTTGGACCTTTAAAAGCACGAAACTTTTGTATTAAAGTCGTAGACATTTCCACCGAAAGATTAATTCAATCAGGTTGGAATGGTATCTATTGTTTAACATCTTTTGAATTAGATCGAAAGAGAAGGCTAAACCAGCCTGGCCGCGCGTCTTTGATGAGTCCCAGTAGGACCAAACAATGAAAGGATTGATATGTTAACGAAAGAAGACAGGGCATACCGTTGTTAGCAGTGAGTCATATCGACTCGTAAACTGCCATTCCCCACTGACAAGGTGAGGGGACAGCGGGTACTAGACGAAGGGGTGCACAGCGTGCAAACCCCGGACGCTTTTTTTTTAGCCTGTCATTTAATTTGATGTTAACATTCCTTGCCTCAATTAAAATGAAATGTGAGGTCATCCTTGTTTCTGATTCTGGGTGCTCATCAGTGATCTGGCTTGGCAATGTGACACGTTCGATGTCCAGTTATCATCTTTTGAATTAGTGGAAGCAGGAAGCAGTCGTGGAAGTGCCTAGGCTAGGCCTCGTTTATAATTCTTATAAGGGTTCTGCTGGTGTACCGATTTGCAATTCAAACTGTTCATTAAATAAAACGTTGATTTACTCCAATCAACCGTGACCAGTTTCCCTTGCTCCCCTTATTGGATCAAAAATAGCGGCTCTGTCGAAATTACTCCGGAATAAAACCAAACCCAACAGAGATATAAAAGGGAGGAGCCTATTTCAATCTTTTATCCAATGGCATCGTCTGAATTCCTCAGCCAAGGCACGCTGCGATCCCAATAATGTGATATCAAAGAGCTCTCTCACGAGGCCGGGGGTCCGCTTTTGTAAACGCGCCTGTCGTGGCCGTCGACATGCTCACAGCACCAAGACCAAAGAATTTACTTTTACTGCTAATATAGATAACGATTCGAAATTTTCGTTCTTTCTGTAGCTATTTAGTAAAAATGCATTATGCATAATATATGATGTATTATTTTATGGTGTCAAGTATTGACCCATTACTTAACAGTCTAACAGCGGATTGCATAAAGAAATATCGAGAACTATTAGGTTAACCGCGTATTAAAAAGACAAAATTTAATCAGAGGCTGGCAAGGCCAACTTCGTATTTATGCGAAATAACCTTATATTTTTTTGAAAAATCTAAAGCAATTTTGCGCGCATACATAACGCAGTAGGCCTTGCCAACCTCTGATTAAATTTTGTCTTTTTATCTAGATCTGCGGCCTTTTATACTCAATATCCACAAGCCGCCGCTGACTATTACTATTACTTTCTGTATTTAACGCGAATTTCACGTATACTGCCAAACAAACCAGACATAATGCTACTTTTTGTACGTTCCTGGCAAAGTAAACTGAGTTCGCGGCTCACATGCCTTTGGCGTAGAAGGGTGACCGCGATCCCATGCATCGTCTTTTATAAATTTAGTGGTATATTAAATCCAAATCCCACACCTACCCATAGTAAAATTTCATTTCATTATAGTAACGAAATATATTGCCTAAAGGAAAAAATTGGGTCAACTATATTTCGCTCTTTATCATTGAATTTCAAAAGGTATATATTTTTTTATTACATTTTGTGCGGGAACGGTCTCTTGCTGTCCCTCTCTTTCGCGAGTAACTTAATTGCCGAGAACAAGTGTGACATATTATTAACAGCATCACCTGGTGGTGTTTATATTTAACACTGTCAACATCAAACGTGGCGGCGCTGCTGCTTTTGATGATAGGCCGCTTGGCCACAGTATTATAAACTAAAGACCAGTAGTTTCACTTGCGTCAATCCCTTTGTAAACATCGTTTTTTTTGCTTTTCCGAGGAACCTGGCTGAAGTCGAAGTCAATATTATGAGGGCGTTTATTAATTGGTATTATTTGACATGCCAGGGCGTTATTAAATTAAATGAAAACATTTACGAATCATGCATGAGTTTGAAAATTTAGTTTTAATTATTAAATCTGAAGTAGGTTTGTGCGGGGGCCCGGCAAAATTTTTGAACACAGTATCGTCACTAGGGGCATTATTTTTTTTAATATAACCAAAAAATGAAAAAAATTTTGTGGTCCAAACAAATAGTTATTTTCCTAACAAGTGCGGAAAGTGATACTTTCCCGCACGCGACTGCAGTTGACCCGAACGACGCGGAACGGAGTTCAGGCAAGCGGTCAAGGGTGGGAAAAACACTTTACGCATGAGTTAGGAACATTATTTTTTCTACGACCGTATATACAAAAAAGTAGGTATACCAACCCATTTTTCAAAAATTATTTTATTTCAACATACATATACAAAACTTTAACTAAAACCTACTATTATTATAAATATTAATATTAAAAACACAACTTGTTGCATTCTGTAAATTACTTAAAATTGCTGGTCCAGTGAAAAGATGTATAGATTTTATTTGATAGACTATTTCGTAAATATTTATTTACCTGTTGTAGCAATAGTTATAACTTTCGAAGTAAAAACTATCTAATAAAGTCAAAATTTGCATTATTTTACTTTCCCGCACTAGTGCGGGAAAGTGACACATTCAAAACTAAAATGCGTGCGGGAAAATAGGTTAAAACGCACGGTCGTAGAAAAAAAAATTTTTGGTAACGTAAACATGAGAACAAAAAAAATTTTTTATGTATAATAATAGATATCATTAAAAAAAATTATTTTTAAAAGGGTAACCTATAATTTTTCCTAATCCAAGGGCCGTACGGATGGTAGATGCTAAACGTCAATGCTTTCAAGCTTCGGTCTCATCTCTCGGTACATTTGCATTGTAAAATCAACGATTATATACACTTTGTGAATAAATTGTTACAATGTGTAGACAAAAACGTTTAACGGCTTTGTCCGTGTATACTCTATCCTAGTTCAAGTGAAGATGTTGCGTATTACGTAGGTCGTAAAATAGCTATATAACTGAGTGATGTCGAATCCGATGTTGCTTCTTGTCAATGGACTCACTTTCTTTCATGTAATGCAAATGATTCTTAGGTAATAGAACAATATAGAGATAATCGGCAAATATCCTTGTCGTTGGCGGCTCGTCAGGTGAAGTAGGTGAAAAAAAAATAAAACCAGGAGGAAAGTTTTTCGACAATATTAAATATTAATGTACCAATACAGCCACCATTTTAGCCCTTAAAAACTAATTATGTTCGAATTAATAAACGCCCCAGTCTACCGTGTCCGTTAGCTCAAAGCAAGTGAAGACTCAACGCCCAAAATGGTTTTGATATTCACCGTTGCTATGGTTACGTGACGTCAGTCACGCAAACAGCATGTAACAATTTGCATTATGATGAAGGGCAATTTAAAAATAGATCGGTCGTGTGCACCATTGTTTTAGCATTGGTTTGTCTAACCTTAAGGTATTTATTTTGAGGCTTCGCAAAACCTACGGTTATAGATATCGTTTTTACGTGATTTACTGTGTCAAAAATGCCTCGTTAATACAATTATACAAAGATACTTAATAAATAAGGTCGAGCAGTATCGTTAACCAAGTTTGATTAACACGAATTGTACAGGGTGTCCAAAGTTTAGTGTCAAACTTTGCAAACATCAAAGCAGTTTATTTTGCGTTTTTCAAACTGGAACTGTATATTAATATATCATTCGATACAGAATTAAAAATCAAACATTTGTTCTAATTACAACTCTATCGCAATTTCTAACGCATCGAAAATTATTTGCAGAAAACTAATTTTATCAACTATTCCACCAGTCATTATTATAAATAAATATCGAAGGAGGCTTTGCAAAACAATTTATTGATATTAAAGTTTAAAGTGAGGAAAGCCCATTTTGACCTTAGTTATTATATATATTTATAACGTTTATAACGTTCTCCGACGTATTCCGATTTCCAATCTCCATCTGTCTCGGTCATTCCACAAATCTTCATCGAGATTCCTCTCTCTTACATCTTTGTCAATGCCTTCTCTCCAGCTTTTTCTTGGTCTTCCTGGTCTTCTCCTGTCCCTTGGTTGCCAGTCTAATATTTGTTTTGGCAGTCTATTTCCGGGCATTCGCTACACATGTCCAAACCATATTAGTTGTTTACCTCTAATATCATCAGTTATTGTATTTGTTATTCCCATTATTTCTCTTACTCGCTCATTTGTGATTCCCGTCTTGAAATACCAGCTGCTTTTCTCCAGTAATCCATTTCAGTAGCTCTCAGTGATTTTTCTGCTCTGTCTTTAAGTGGCCATATTTCGGAACTGTAGATTATTATACTTTTAACGATAGTATTATATTTTTTTTTTTATTTTCCTTGTTGATATGCTTATCTCATACGATGCTGTTCAGTAAGGTGATAGCCCTTCTTCCTAGGTTATTCCGTTCTTTAATTGCTGCGTCTAAGGTTCGTTGGTAATTTTTACTCCTAGATATTTGTATTCTTGTGTTCAGGGGCGTAACCAGGGGGGGGGGGGGGGGACTCGGGCACGTGCCCCCCCCCCTTCGAGCCCAGGCGCTTTGCCCTATAAATTAAAAATATAATATTGTTTTCTGTTTTTTTTTTGTTGGAAAGTTCTTTTAACAAAACGGTTTTTTGTATTTTACATCATATGATATTTAATTGAGATGGGTTGGCAATGGCATATTTAAGTTTTTCGTACACTAATTTTAACAAAACTTTTTTTTGTATTATACATCCTATGCAGTGGCGTATTTAGGAGGGGGAAGGGGGGGCTGCCGGGCTTAAACGGCACCTAAGAAGGAGTATTTCAAACCTAAGCATTTGCACCAAAAACTGCTCTTAGATCTACGCTCCTAAAATACATGATTTCTGAAAAAATTATCAATTTTGGCGTGCAGAGTCATAGAAATATCAAAAAAATTAAAAAAAAACATTTTCAAAAACAAATTTAATCCAACCATGCAGAGGTCCTAGGTAACAATTTAATTTTCGAAATTGGATAGTATATGGGCGTGGCTCTGAAAATTTTTAGCCTGTGGCGCTTCTCTGCCTTCTTTACTAGGTACAATATCATGACATACATGTAGTCCCTGTCTCTCTCTCCAGAGAAAAAATGTCCTACTTACGTACTGAGCCCCCCCCCCCCCCCTCTAGCAAATTTCTGGCTACGCCACTGATCCTATGTTATTTTTTGTGTAAAACTACTATTTATTAATAAAACAAGTAAAAATTACCCTTTAGTCTTTAGCTATGTGTGTGTGAATTTTTTCCTGGATACGCCCCTGCTTGTGTTTGTTTTATATTTTTTCTACCTTCCAGTAATAAAACCTGCTCTTGACCACCTATACACATATAAGTATTCAGTTTTCTTAATATTGACCTCTAGTCCCCACATTTTAAACTCCTCCACGAGTTTTCGTGTCATGTAGTTTAGGTCTTCGTAGTCTTGAGCTATCAAAACTTGGTCGTCGGCGAAGCATAATGTATATAGATTATTTTGATTCAGTGGAATACCCATGGCATTACATTTTCTTTTCCATGTTTTTAGTACCTCTTCCAGGTATATTTTAAAAAGAGTGGGAGAGACGCAGCAACCCTGTTTTAACCCCTTTGATACTGTAAATCCTTTGGAGAGTTGGCTTCCTGTTTTGATCTTTGTTATAGGTTGGTCATACAGGAGCTTGACAGCTTTAAGTAACTCAGTATTTATATTTGTTTTTTTCTAGGCTTTTCCAAAGCTTCGCAATAGGAACACTGTCATATGCTTTTTTAAGATCTATGAAAAGCAGATGTATTTCTTGGTTTCTCGCCATTTTTTTTTCTATTACCTGAGTTAATGTAAATATGATATGGTCAACCGTCGATCTCACTGATCGAAAGCCTGCCTGTTCTTCTGCCTTCTGCTTCCATGGCTTATTGGTACTCCTGCTCAATTATATTTTTAATCACCTTCCCGTAGACTCCACTAATCCAGCCTGTTACTGCGATTCCACGGTAGTTGTCACATTTGATCTTATCCCCCTTCTTAAATATGGTCGACAGGTAGGATATCCTCCATTCTTCGGGAACTTTATTTTGATTTAGGCATTTTTGGAATAACCTCGTGATATGCTCGAAAAGTATGTTTGTTCCATATTTAAGAAGTTCACCTGGAATTCCACCGGGTCCTGCATGGGGCTTTACATTTTTTAGTGATTTGCATTCTTTTTTTATTTCGTCTGTTCTTAGTCTCCAGTCACTCTAATGTGTTCATTAATCTCTTCTTGATATTCTTGCAACTCTTCACGCGTTGTCACACCTTTTGTTTATTTTATTTTGTTTTGCTGAAAGAATTGTTTTTGTTTTAATTTACGTTTTTATACCAGTTTTTGAAGGCGCCCATATTCCATACCCTCTGGACAAGTGTCAGAAATGTGCTCTATTTTTTTTTTTTCATAGATACATTATACCTCTTTGAGAAAAATTAATGTTGAGGTTTAATTACTAGGTCTTTATAACGTACCTACATAAACCATTATATATATCATCAGAAAAAAAAAATAAGAAAGTTATTGCAAAAAAATAAAAGGGGGCCCATATTAGGAACAGTTCCTTTACCTTTGAATATCAATCAATATTTAAAGAACGACTCATCAGTGCAAAAATGTGGCAACCGTTTTTGGAGACGAACTAATGTTTGTCTCCATTTTAGATCGATTTCAGACAAAAAAGATATTGTATTATTTTATGCAATAAAAGACCCAGCAAACACTGATACATTGGCCAACCGTCGGTTTACTTCTGGCACCGCTGGCTTAATGCTGGCATTGGTAACCATATATAGGGCCATAATTTCCCCAATGCTTGATAGCCATAAACATTGAGTAGCCAATGCTGGACCTGTTTTGTTATTACTACATTGGCCCGACACTGGCTTAAAGACATTGGTCCAATATACAAATGCCTCTTATTTGATATGCAAAATAAAAATATTTTGTTGTTTCCATAACATTTTAATTCTTATACCTAAATGTTTTGCATTTTTTGTATTATTTTTTGTTATTAGAGTTACCAAAAAGATAAATTTCTATAGTAATGTACAAATATTTTGATCGATTTATTCCCATTTGTAGCAAAACTACTTGGCTTGATGTATTTTTACGAACCATATCTGATTTTAAATAATTAGCCCGTGTTGCTGTTCTCTCAAACCCATTCCGCTTTCCTCGTCTTGCAAACATGCAAACCACAGATGCAAATCGCAAATTTTTCTTTTAAGGTTCTTTTCTTTCTCCAAACTAGCTTGTTTAATAGAAATAGCAGATGTTAAGGTAAAGTTAGAAAAAGAAAAACATATAACATAACCCCCCAGGTTGACATGCGGCTTTTGATCTGTACTTGTACAGTGTTGCCGGATATCAAGAGTTTTCTCCCAATCAAATAATGTTCGCCACCAGAATATGCTATATTGGACCTAAATATTTATTTTGTCTCTGCTGTTTTTATGTTAATACATCACAAGTGACTACTAATACTAAATTTCAAACAATGGAACAAAAACACTAAATTAAAACCTATAGGTGAGACAGAAAAAGCCTCTGCAACTTATTATTATCTTGCAGCTGCAAGTGGTTTAGAATGTTGTCTATTCTTCTGTTCTTAAAGTCTATTAATTTTTTGGATCTGCAAGTTCACCTGCATGTCTATTCTGTATTTTTGTAGCTATTTTGAGTAAATTTAAAGAATATTGATCCAATTTATTACTTTTTCAAACTGCAGTCTGGCAACATTGTTTAAGTAGGGCTTGTTCCTTCCTTGGCCTTGCATGCCTATTTTAGTCTGTATCTGTGATTTTAATAGACAAGTCGACTCGTGTCTACTGTGTGAAAGTTTTCCAGTTAATTTTAAAAGTTTAAAGTTTGATTTTAAAATGGAACAAAGTGATGGGTAAGTGCATATTTAACATATATATTATGTTTATGTATATAAGTAGTATATTATTATTTTGCATGTAATGTAAAAGAGCTTATTTTTTGTTTACAGTAAGCCTTGTTCTTGCTGTAATCCGCCATTTTAACATCACTTAAATTATTTTTAATAATAATAAATAATATAAGATTTTATTTCCAGTTTACCTTCCTGTATAATTAATGACAAAAAGCATATATTGGAACGAGCAATTTTCTGATATAGTTGAGGATATAGTACAAGACGAACCGAAACTTTCAGAATCTAATCTTCCCCAAAAATATTTTGAAGTCAAGAAAATTTAATAAGATACTGGCGAACCATCAGTTTTCTTAAGTGTAGTAAGTATAAAGTCATCCTGTATTGTATTTAGTAAAATTTAATTTACATTTTGTTATTCCTAATTAATCCGAATTAATCTAATAAATTATTCTTTTTAGTGTGACACATTAACGATTATTGGAGGCAATAAAAGTTAATTTCAAACAAATTAGCAGTAGAATGCAATTAGATGGGTCGATATAAAATAGGTAAGAGATTTTTTTAAAGGCGTAATAAAAAATATCTTAGATATAAGTGAAAATGAATGTAGGTATGTTGGTGTATGTATGTAAATAATTTGATGTTTATTTAAATGTGCCTTAACTGTTGAAATGTTCTCGAGTGCCAACTAGCTTCTATTATAGTACTTGCCTCTTACTGGGTAATCGATTTTTTTTTATTCTCTCCAAATACCTACTTATAAAAAAATATGTGCCCAAGACTTTTAAATGGGGAAAAAATACAATTTTTAACAATACACAGTACCAGTAATTATGTATGTTTCAGGAGCTGTAAGGAAAATCCGTTTTGTAAGAGAGTCGGTCAACGACAGGTAGAAGATCACATTAAAATATGGTTGAGAAATGAAGGTGATAGAGCGAGGGAGGACGAGCCACGAGAAAAAACAGAAGCACAGCTCAAACGGTAAACTGACGTAACATTGTCACTTTTTTTCTTGTTTTATTTGGACATCGTTAATTATGATCATAAAAACTATACCAGCCTAACATTTTCATTTTAAGTCGAAAACATCTATGATATATTTAAGTATATGTTATAGGAATAAACATTTCAAAATAAATAAAAAAAATGTCTTTGTTTCAATTTGCATTGTTCTTTTTTTAAGTATTTTTGACACTTTCTGTTACCTCAAAATACACTGTTTGTTAGGTAGGTACCATAATTAATACTTTATCATTATATTCAATTCAATTTTGATTCGCATATCTCAAACTGAACATATTAAAATTATTTTAACAAATCGGTTTGTTTTTTGACATTTTTGACCATGACGGTATGATTACCGTTAATTCTCTATAAATAACCATCAGCGTTTGTTTTGATTTGCAAATTGCAACCTCATTGTGGCTTCCAATTAAAGTTATTAATATTAAGAAGATATTAATTATATACAAAGACCATTTGAATTAACCGAAACCGTGTCAAAATTACTTGCAAATCAAAGAAAATTTTAGCAGTGTCGTCATGGGCCCTAAATACGCTATATTTCCTATCATTGGACCACACTGGCCAAGAATTTGCAGTCTACAGTATGTCTTCGTAAGTTGGAACCATATGGAAAACTTTTTTATTAATAATTTTACGAAAAAAAGGTATTTTTCATAAAAAGTTCTGCATGGTCTAAAACCTAAAATGCAACTATCAGATATTAAATTCTTTTAGGCGTATACGAGGTTTGTCAAAAAAAAAATGAATTTTGCCCACGAGCCAAATTCCTATTTTTTGACAAACCTCGTATATGCAGAAATTTCATGAAGAATAACTTTTTTCGTAAAATTAATAATAAAAGTTTTCCACATGGTTCCAACTTACAGAGACATACTGTATAATTGCAGGCTATACGTTGGCCCAAAGTTGGCTATATAGTGTATTTCCTTAAACGGATCAACATTGGCCCGATGTTTGCCAACCATCGGCAACCCATAATTGGCCCATTCGTTGGCCGCAGTCTCCTATAGTCGGCGGCCCAATGCCGGAATCCAACATCGGGGAGACGTTGTATACAGCGGCAAATGGTATGCTCGTCAACATTGGGCCAACGTAAAATTGTTTGCTGGGGACGGCGCGCTCCGAAGTCACTTCGGTTCTTCCGTACCGAATAAATCATAGTGCGCCTGTTTATTCGGCTTTCTTTAAATATTGAAATTCAAAGGAGGTACGAAAAGTGAAAGAGAGTATGATTATGCAGGAATCAAATAACTGCTAATAATCCAATTCTGAAAAAGACCAAAATTCAAGGTCGTTTTAACCAAATTAAAAGCAAAAGCCGCCACGATATTCGGTCACAGTCCGATTCCAGCTGAAACCCTAACTTGTAATTAAATTTGGCGGTTTAATTCCGCAAGAGTCGTAAAACAAAAGCGAAACGGGCGCGGCCCCGATTGGTCGCCGGCGACGGTCACGCCCCCACCTCATTGTTCTGTTTTATCACCGACGAGGTTCCCCTCGCACCGGCCGGTTTACCGGTTTAATATTGTTACTTTATACATGCAGAATTCGAAGAACTTGTGTTATTTTAATGTCTTGGGAGTATAAGCAGTGTATTATGTTTGAGAGACTGAAAACGGCGTGGACTGAAATTTTTTTAAAGCGTCGCGTCGTTGAGATTCGTTAAAATAATCGCGCCGTTATGACACACCGTTGTCCACGTTATGCAGGTAACCTGGTCGACGACTTGTCGCTCGACATGGAGCAACAAGTTCGGCGACATGGTGCTACTTAAATTTATTATAGACGGTTATATTACGGTTACGCGACAATGTCAAGTCGAACTTATCGCCGAACGCACTGTGTTAATAGAAATCCTCGCCTCTTTAACATCTTAGCGATATTTTAAGGGTATGGTCCGAATATCATCAGCCGTAACCACGGTTAACTGCGACAACTGACAGATCAACCATAAAAATTCGGTTAAATTCGGGCCGCAAAATCATACGTTTGTTAGGTGTTACCTACATTGGTACACATATAACTTAACCTTTCATTTTTCCTAATTCCCATTTCATTTCTCAAAGATTGTTTCTCGTGCTTTCTTAGGAAAAAACTAACAAATTACCGGTCAAAGACCAAACGTTTTGAACACAAACCCATAAACAAAACTGGATTTAATTTTTATAATGACAAGTGACAGGAGGAACCACTCGTAACCGGGCTATTAAAGCCAGTTATTAGCATTTTGACACTTGGGTCACTTCAGATCAGGATACCGTGGTCCAAAATTAACCTATTTTTGGGTTGCCGCTACTATTTGGTTAATTACGGGACGCTAAATCACTATATTAGTTACTTTCGTACCATACCCTTAGACACGCGTCTATATCCCAACATATTGCCAGCATACTGCGCATGTCAAGCGCATTTGAAATATATATAGGTAGAAATAAGTTCAATTATTACTGTAAAATATGATTGATATAACAATTAATTAAATTTTTAATATTACGGTATTCTATTTATATTTTTGAATTAAACACTTTATTCTCTTTTTTTTTTACGGTTCATGAAATACCTGCAAAGATGTGGTTACCGGTGTTGACAGTCTGCGATTTTGTAATTCCGACTTTTTGTTATGATGCTGAGTATTTATAGTTAGAAGAAATCATAGGGCTTATATTGTTGTTTTTAGTGCATTAATACCAGAAATGCATGGCATGTAATGGTCTTTAAAGGTGATCGTTTGTAGAATTTGTATTTTCTTTTCATATGAACATTAATATTTGTTTTTGTACTACATTTCATCCCACAGTCTGTGTACACATAAACTGTCCTACAATTTAAAAAATGACGGTTAGGTTTTTACTTTACAGGTGCTTGACGACAGCCGCCACAAAATATTTAATATTTTGTGACAGCCGCAGCCATAACAAAACTTACTGATTCATAACCTACCCCTCCATATTAATTATGCCCCACAAAATACCAAACCGGCAAACTGTTCTTGTAAGAAAACTTAATACCTCGACTATGACTCAAAACGGTGACGTAAAAAAATAATAAAATACATTTCTACCTATATTTTAAAGGTCCCGCCCATATGCGTAGTTAGGGGGGTACTTGGGGTGCTAAGCACCCTCAAAATCTAAATTAGCACCCCCAAAAAAAATGTACATTTACAATATATAGGCCATAGGCTAATTTTAGAACTCTCTTTTTACTTCAGCACTCCCAGTGTTGACCGTCTAACCACGCCTATGCTCCCGTCATCACGCTATCCGGCTGACATGCGCAGTGTGCCGGCAATAGGTTTGGATATAGACGAGAGTTATTTTAAGCGCCACCTCTGTCAATTTCTATCGACAATAGGATCGATTTTAGGTCACTTATGTGAGTGCTATATACAGATAAATATAATTTGAATCAATTATTACTTGCTTGTTTAATCTCTAACCCAACCTTTATTGTTTTTTAAAAGGAATGTAGACAATGCGATTTTGTTTATTTTGTATGCACGCCACTGGTTGCTGGACAATTTTTTGTTTCAATCGAAACACAATTGCTTAAAAAACGTAACAGATTGGATTAAATTTGTGTTTATAAATGTTTTTTTTTTACTTTTTTTGATATTCCTAGCTGGCTCTTTATTAAAAAAAAAAATATTTTTTTATATTTGTGAAAAATATGAATATTGGTGTTAATCCAAAATTTTAACATAAGACGTAGGTATCAAGGGCGTATATAGATAATCGTCCAGGGAGGGGGGCGAAATATCTAAAATTTTGCCTGCGGCGAAAATTTTTAGGGTTAGGTTAGACCTTTTTAAATTCATTTAAGGTGGATTTATAGTCGCCGTAACGTAAGCCGTAAGACGTAAGCAGTAGTCCGTAAGACGTAAGAATTAAGCCGCAACAAGAAACCCATTTATAGATCAAATTAGTTAAGAAGTAACAGAACAAATAGTTAGGTTATAATTTAATGTTTTGCTTTTGGTTAAAAACTCTTGTTTCAAAATATTAGCTGTTGTATCTCAAAGTCGGTCTTTTTTACAAAGTTTCGTACGAGAAAATTAAATTTTAAAACTCAAAACAACTGTAAATCAAAAGAAAATGCCTGACAGTTCATTGCGGTTATGTTCGAGTATGACCGATCCCGGCCGAAGATGTAACGTAAGGAATGAAAATAAACCATTTCCTTACTGCTTACGGTTTGGGCTTAATTCTTACTGCTTAAGTTTTTTGAACTATAAATGAATGTGTTACTAATCATATGTTTATTTTTCTTACGGCATACGTTACTTCTTACGGCTTACGTTACGGCGACTATAAATCCACCTTTACACCTACATTTTCTTCATGAAGTAATTTGACAAAAGTGTAACAAGACAACTTGGGCGTCAAATAAATTCATGAAGTTCTTCACTAAACAGGATTTTTCATCAATTTTAATTAAATTCAGATATCTAACACTAAATTATTTAAAAACGTCATAAAGTCCGTGTAATGTATAAATGTTAAAAACCTACAGTTGCCTGATTGTCGTGGATTTCTTAATTTCTAGTATTTTAGAAAAAATATTGTCACGCCCAAACGTCGAGACAATTCGACCCATTGTCCCCAACCCCAAACCACCCGTCATGGGGGCCCCGTTATCCGCGCTAAACTGAAAAAAGATATTTGTTAAATATATCATATATTATACTATTATTAAGATTAAATAATATAAACAACAAACAAACAAAAATTACAAAAGAACAAACAATGGTGTAGTAAAAGTATCATGGAACATTATGTTGAAACAAGTAAAAGGTTAGGCAAGTACCTACTGGTTAATTCTTAAATACGAATTGTAATTTGCGAGGATTTTTGCCGAATTTATTTATAACCTTATCAGCACATTGTGCATCTTTAGCGACATGTTCTCTATGTATGCTTAGCATACACAGTCCATTGAGTCGGTTCTCAGATGTTGTAGCCCTCAACCAAGTTTTAGCCCTTCGTAAAGTGGAGAATTTTATAATTTATTACAATATTCTATGCATTACCATTAAAATGTGTTAAAAAGTGTTTGTATCGAAATTACAGGGGGGGGGGGGCAAGGCCCCTCCCTGCCCCCCCCCCCTATATACGCCCTTGGTAGGTATGACTCTAACCAGCGTTTTTCGGGCTCGGTTTTTCATGATTAACAATAAGGTAAATATCGCTCACTACGCCAAAATTGATGATTTTTTCAGAAATCATGTTTTTTAGGCGCGTAGATCTAAGAGCAGTTTTTGGTGAAAATGCTTAGGTTTTGAAATACTCCTTTTTAAGTGCCGTTTTGTATATTAATAATAAAGCATTCTCGTTTCTTCCCGCACTATTTTTTTTATTATAAATTATCACAGTTCTTCCATAAAAAATTTTCAATTAAGATTTTTACTTTAATTTTTCTCTTTAAAAATAAATACCTAATTGTTTTCGTTGTAAAAATATTTTATTGCATTGGGTTATATTTTTGTTGATTTAAAATAGCTCTTCAAAATGAAAAACGGAACAGACAAGTATATAATAGTAAAATACTTTAAAATATTATTATTTTTCGTCGTTTTCCTATAAAATTGTATCATAAATCAATAATTAAAACGATATGCGTCCTAAACGTTAATATCTCTATATAAAACACGACTTTTAGAAGGAAAAGTTTAAAAACTAAACGTTTCCTACAAGACCTTTGTAACCTAAGCCAAGAATACATTATTTAAAAAATTTAATTAAGAGTCAAAGCGTGAGACTAGAAATTAGGTTGCAATTAGACTTTTAGACCCCGAGCTCCTAGGCTGCTAAGGGGGGGGGGGGGCTGCAGCCCGTCAGCCCCCGCCCCCTAAATACGCCACTGCACTGGCGATATTTTTAAATTTGTCTTTTCGAATTAGGTACTTATTTCTAGGTAAATTAAGAAACAATAACCTTTACGAGTTGAGGAATTGAGCTGGTACCGTGGCTTTATCCCGATAGCCGCCACTGAAGTTAATAAGTATTTCTTTTTGACCCTTTCACCGTTCCAAGTAAGTTTTCTGAAATCAGTTTAAAGTGGCTAATAGGATAATAATAATTGTAACCCTAAATTTCCAAAACTAAATTATAACAAATATTTGCCAATTAACTACCCAGTGATACTTATTTTCCTAAACACGTATTGTGGCAATGAAATAAAACGATACGTTATAATATGCGGGGCCCTCATCTGAAGGAATTCAACATCGTATCGGTTGCAAAGTTTTTGTCTTGCAGCTATAATTTAGACCGTTTATGATATTTGAAATTGAAATAAAGATAATAACAGCCTTCGTGCGCTGTGAAACGAGGTTGGTGCCTCATAAAAGTTAAAGCCCTTGTCCAAAAGTAAGGTAAGAACTAGGCACATGGATTGGGTTTTGTTAAACATGTTTAAAAGGTATATTATACTCCTGATAGCGGCAATAAATTGAAGCTTATAATAAATACATTTGAAATTAATAAATTAAATCACTTATTTTATTTTCAACGAACTTTTAAAGTGTAATTCATTGAATTGAATAACATTAGAAATGTTGTTGACTTTAACAATAAAATAGCTACCATTATAATTACTAAAGGAGAGTATTTAAACGCGTCGGGGGGGGGGGGGGGGGGGGGGTGTTAACGTACTGAAAATATTTGAATTTTTAGTTCCATTATAGCAGGGGTTCCCAAACTTATTTTGTCTACTGCCCACTTTGAGTTTGAGAATAAATTATTTTTTAGCGCCCCCATTTTTTCACCTACTGAAAAACCACTATAACTTCAAATTAAATTAATTAATTATTGTGAGCTATATTAGCGGAGATTAAACATTCATTCTAAACCAGACTTTTACTATAACCCGCAAGAGTTAGTAGGTAGTACACAACGGCGCTTAGGTCTCAAGTTAACTCTTACGGGCTACACCTGCCAATGAGAATGATTATTGAAAAGTAACTTTATAGTATTCAGACAGTAGTCGAGAGCTCAGTGGGTGCTAAGGGTCCTCCTAGCTTGATGAAACTACAAATCGCTCCCCAAGCCTCTACATAACGCCCCCATTTTTTTTCTGGGTCTCTTACCGCCCCCCTTTAGGCCTGCACAAGGGGGCGTTATCGCCCACTTTTGGAAAGGGTGCATTATAGCATTGCCAAAATACTTTAATGTCGGGTTGCACAAAAATTTTTAATAATAATTATTTAACCGGCAAGTTTGACTGTGACATAAATGACTTTGACAGACATTATAGATATACTTACATTCAAAGGTGCATGATTAGTAAATTAAGAATAAAGGTAACCGGGCAGTGGCGTATTAAGGGGGGGGGGGGGGTGCTGCTGCCGGCCTGCAGCCCTCCCGAGCCTAGGAGCTCGGGTCTAAAAGTTTAATTTCAACCTATTTTTTAAATAATGTATTCTTGGCTTAGATTACAAAACTCTAGTAGGAAAAGTCCTGTTTAGAGATTAAGGTTTCGGACGCATATCGTTTAAGTAATTAATTTATGATGCAATTTTATAGAAAAACGAGTAAAAGGAATAATATTTTATAGTATTTTTTAGTTATATACTTGTCTGTTCCGTTTTCCCTTTTTAGAGCTATTTTAAATCAACAAAAATATAACCCAATGCAATAAAATATTTTTACAACGAAAACAAAAATAATTAGTTATTTTTTTTAATAGAAAAATTAAAGTAAAAATTTTAATTGAGACATTTTTTATGGAAGAAGTGTGATAATTGATAAAAAAAAATAGTGCGGAAAGAAGCGAGCATGCTTTATTAATATACAAAACGGCACTTAAGAAAAAGTATTTCAAAACCCAGGCATTTGCACCAAAAACTACTCTTAGATCTACGCTCCTAAAATACATGATTTCTGAAAAAATCAATAATTTTGGTGTGGTGAGCGATATTTACTTTATTTTTAAACCGAGCCCGAAAAACGCTGGTTAGAGTCATACGTCTTTAGCGAGGTCTTATGTTAAAATTTTGGATTGATACCAATATTCATATTTTCACAAATGTAAAAAATGTTTGTTTTTTTTTTTTAATAAAGAGCCAGCTAGGAATATCAAAAAAAAGTAAAAAAAAACCATTTACAAAAACAAATTTTAATGGTTTAATTTTTGAAATTTGATAGTAGTGATAGTGAATTTTAAACGAATTTTGGGCGTGGCCCCGAAAAGCGCTTTTCCGCCTTTTCCACTAGGTACAATATCATGAAATACATATAGTCCCGACTATTCTTTTCTCTAAAAAAGAAATGTCCTCCTTACGCACATTGAGCCCCCCCCCCCCAGGCATATTTTCTGGCTACGCCTCTGTAACCGGCAGGGCCCGCTCTAGGGGGCGGCAACCTGGGCCCCTGCCTAGGGCGGCAAGTTGGAAGAGCGGCATGAAAAATCCAAAAAAACACCATAAATCCCCGTTTTGCCTACCTACGTTCCTAGGTATATATGAAGTTTGAACCATTCCAATTCCCAGTTAACAAATTTTCTTTGTTTTGCTGTGCCGTCTTATTTTTAAAACAGTGACAATTTCGACGGATCCCTTTTCTTTTTAATATTATAATAATATCAAGCAATTCCGCGACAAAGCAAGCCGAACAACGCCGGGACCGGCACCGGTACTTTTTTTGGTCATGGCGGCGTCGCAGCAAAGGACAAGCCGGCGAGCGGCGAGGAATAGACAGACAATTTGGTGTTGTGGTAGGTATAAAACGAAGAAGGGATGAAAAAGGCGGCAATTTCTTGTTTTGCCCAGGGCGGCGTTATTGCTAGAGCGGGCCCTGGTAACCGGACCAGTATGATTGTGAGAAAATTTTCTGTTAATGTTACGTCTGTCACAGTCAAATTTGTCGGTTAAATAATAATTATTAAAATTCTTTGTGCAACCTGACATAAGTGATTCATCGCTTTTATGTAAAGAGCAGCGGGTTGTACGAACTCAGAGGAAACAATCCTTAAAAGTAAATATTCTTTTCTATTAAAATATCAACACTATACAACCCGCTGCACTCTATATGAAAGCGATCACTGACAGTCATTTTAAATGTAAAGTATAGGTATAAGTAAGTTGTTATTTTTTTGTTACAATGTTCTTTACAGCAACATCATAATTTTTTCAAGTCCCAATATTTTGACAGTTTTGTACAATCGATAAATAAAAATATTTTTCCACTGCGGAAATATACGGATTAACACAAGCATAAACTAGTGGAGCAGACTTTGTGTTTTACTTAAAATCACCATGTCATTGTGATTTCCCAAATTTAATTTGTAAATAAATATATAAAGTCCTAAGAACGTGATTAAATTCATAAAATGTTCCTCCGAAATTATTTGCAGAAGATGGATGAGAGAGAAATTAAATAAATCTTTCTTTCGAATTCGGCTTTTTACCTCTTCGTTCGCTGCCAGGTCCATTCCCGAGGGGACCTACAGCTTAACGTGTGTTCCGAACCACGATCATCAGTCATGCGACACTCCCCCAAAAGGGCTAACCCTCGGTTTCTTTTGTCATTGCATGACCTACCGATTGGGGAGTGTGTACCTTCTTCCGCACCCCATGAGATATCCCATCTAATCCGGCCTGGTTACCGACGTGAATAGGGTGGATTGGGAGATTATACATTTTATATACTCGTCCCTGCATTCTTAAACCTACTAAAATTCGGAGATACTTTTTTATTGTGCGTATGCCCATCCGCACAGAGCAAAATCGACTAATTAAACAGAATTGTTAAGAATAGTCTTATACCAGTAGCAAAATTTTTAATAATCACTATTAAACAATCTATTACTATAGCAAAAAAGTTAACTAACGAACAGCATACAGAATTGCTACCACTTTATTTATACCAACAATAAAACGAAATAATTATGAATATAAGCCCAGAATTGTAAGAATGTATTTTAATAAAACATTCTTATTGGAAATAAAAATGGTTTTATACAACATAAAGATTATACCAACAATAAAACGCTTTTTTAGGGGTATTAGTTATATTATTATCTGATATTAAACGTTTATTTACCCGTATGCAACATACTTTTAATTTGCAAGAGTGGGGGAGACTTCGATGTATCAAGACGTGTTTTACGAGGCCATTTGCATTTGTTCGGCTGTGCGGGTTGTTTCAGATGTTTGTTGTTTTTTGTGAACAGTGTTATTATTGAGCTTTATTTGTGTTGGTGTAAAATTATCAGTGTTTTGTAACCTAAGAGCTGTGTTTATGATCTTAGATTTTTCGTTGTTTCTTGATTAGAAAGTGTTGAGGGTAAATACCCTTATTTGTTTTTTATTTAGTTAAATTAATACCTTTAAAATGGTAAACTATTTTTATTATTTACTATTTTTTATATTATCGGCCATTTATCTGTTTATTTAAAATTCTGGATATACGATTGCACATATTTTAAAACGAAAAATAGCAGTAGTTACATGGTAAAATCAAAAAATGAAATTTGTCAATACCAATATAAATATTGCAAAATATAATTTCTTTACTTTTATTATTTTTTGGTCTTATAACAATACAATCATCGAAAATTTCGCTTGTTGCTTGGAGTTTGCGTAAAGAGAAAAGTGATCGATGAATTTATAAAAAATTAATATTGGGAATGCGCAAGCGCAAAATTTGAATCTGCAAACAGTATAAAAACGTTTTATATTGGCAGCTAAATAATTTTATACCGGTTATAAAACTGGATTATACTCTTTTTCAACTGTGTGTTTACTGGTTATAAAGCGTTTTATAGTCACTATAGAACAAACCCTTATGGTTATAATCCGTGTCATATAAACAGTATAACATAATTTATTTATCCTTATGCACTGGTCCTAGCAAAATCTGGTGTATAACTGGTATTAGCTCGTATTGCTATCCCAAATAGTATTAAATATTCTTATAATGGTCATAAGAATTCTTATAATAATTTATAATTCGTTTTTCTCAGTGCGAGGATCGAACTCGAAACGCCACAGTCAAATGTCAGTGACTCACCGCTGAGTCACGCCGCAGTTTTATTATATAAATAAAAATAATAGTTATTTTTATTAGGAGGCCTATAATATAATCCAATTTCCAATAGGTATGCCTATATCTATAACAATACGTTTTTATATCTAAAAATTTCATCGACAACGGCCAGAAAGGAACCCATTCAGAGCCCATTAAAAACAAATAATGATATCTCCCAGGAATGTTATGTCGTGTGATTTATGTTCAACATCGGACATTCTTTATTTGTGGCGATATTATTATGTATAATATAGAAGAAAGAAATCTATCAACTGTCAGATAGGGTCGTGGTTTACGCGGGAAAACAACCGACTCGATTTAGATAATCTGGTTGAAGAATCGCGACTCGCCGTGAGTCCGATATTTATCATCAGTATTCAATATTGTCCGATTCAATCATCATTCACCGAAACTAATTGATTCTATTCTTCGAATTGACAATGGTAACAATCGATTTTATTTGTGATTCACACGGTTAATAAATTTCTTTTCATTGATACTCCAATTTATATTTTGTATTAAGTGTTGTCAGAGTTAAAACTTAAAGAAGAAATAAAGGATCAGAAAAAAAATATAATAAAATTTTTTTCCGAAAATCGATCGGAAATATTGACATTTTTGATAGCATTTCTGAAAGAAAAAGTCAATATTTCCTTACACTCAGTCGTTGCTAGGCAACGGAAAATAACTGTTAGGACATATTTATTAGTGTACTATAAGGAAATATTATTTTCCTACGACCACCTATGAAAATGAGAAAAAACTTGGCTCGAAAGCGCCGAATATCACACGCGTGTTGAAAGAAAATATTTCAACTCTAGAGTGGAAATACAAGGCACACTATTTAATTTAGGCATATGATGCCAATTTGACAGACCACGCCTATTTATTAAAAAGAACAAATTTCAGAAAGCAGTTTAGTTTATTTATCACGTATTTGTCGAGTGATTCAGAATTAGAGTGTGAAAATACGCCATCTGAAATTATAAAAAAGTTAAGAATATACTGGAAAATTTATTACCAGTCAAAACAAGCCCCGCTGAAGAAAATGTTATATATTAAACTTAAGCAGAAAATGTTTATGGGTCGCCATAGAGACTAGAGCCATGACCTACGAATCGAAAGATCACAGGTTCAAATCCCATCAGGAGCATTAAAAATAAATTTAAAAAATTCACCCAACAAGGAAGATTTCAATTCAAAATAATTTTATAATTTATTTAATGTTTTTATAAAAAAAGGTCAAGTACTCCTGATGGAATTTGAACCTGTGACCTTTCGATCTATTAAATTGGCATCATATGTTTAAATTAAATAGTGTGCCTTGTATTTCCACTCTAGAGTTGAAATATTTTTTTTCAGCTCTAGAGTTGAAATATTTTTTTCACAAATCAAAGTTTTTTTTTTAATAATTCTTTGTGGTCGTAGGAAAAATAGTGTAGATTACTCGTGTGAAAGTGATTATTCTAAAACTCGGAGAATTTCCGCACTCGGCTGACACCTCGTGCTCCTCGTTTGAAAAGTATCACTTTCATCACTTGTTATGTAATATACTATTTTGTATGGCTACTTGTAAACTAAAATGTGTTGAGAAGGTAAAAAATAAGAACTCAAAGTCTTCCTCCACTGTTATATTATAAAAATATTTTGAGAAACTTCTCTACTTGTTTCGAACGCAGAAGCATTCATCTTCAGGAGAATAAATAAAAGAAGCATTCATCTTCAGGAAAATAAATAAAAGAAGAAAAACCAGTAGAAGCTGAACATTCCCGGACGACCGTAGAGATTGTATGTCGAGGCGCAAGCCGAGACTGACAATACGGAGTCCGGGAATGTGGCTTTTTCTACGAGGTATACATACTATTTTTCCGTAAATTAAAAATTATTAAAAGGACATAACTTAGGTATTACAAGCAACTTGTTAAAATTTTGAAATAAATATTATTAACTTTGTTCACGAATAAAGGATGCCATTAAATATTTGTGTGGTAACTATGGAAACACAGTAATATTGAATTGTCAAGCTTAACACATTTTAGTTTACGAGTAGCCGTACAGAAATAACATTTCCTTACAGTATCTACAATAATAAATATTTCCTAACAGTTATTTTCCGTTGCCTAGCAACGACTAAGTGTAAGGAAATATTGCCTTTTTCTTTCAAAAGTATTATTAAAAATATCAATATTTCCGATCAATTTTCAGAAAATAACTTTTACACACAAGGCCGCTTAACAGTTTGCAATTTTGCTTTCCTGCAAGTTGTCTTGCAGCAATTAAAATTTCAAGTCGTTTTACAGCGTGCAATGACTTGCCAAGGTCGTTGGTGATGTACCACTTGCCAACCTTTAGGTAACATAAAAAGACATTAGGTTAGGACCTACCGGCGCTTTTTTGTGAATTCATTTTATCATAACATCATTACAGGATACAAAAGCAAACCAACAAAAACAAAACATACCCACTATACAGGTTAGAAAGAACATAAACAAATGTCAGGGATTTTTAGGTTGGTGTCTCATAAATCACCAAAAAATTTCCAGAATTTCCCTTGCAATTGCAATAAAAATAGGGTCGGAGTTATATTTCTTGAAAGTAATACAAATTGCGTCAGCTGATCACTAGCCTCGTTCTGAGCATACTCGCAGGCAATCTTTTCTTGCGTGAAAGAAAAATTGCAAACTGTAAAGCGGCCTTTTGTAATTTGGTACCCACGCACAGCGTAGCCTTTAGTGGGTTTAGTTTTTATTTATTTCTCCATAACAGTAATTTTTTTTCCTAACTATGTAACTGTATAATTATTATTGGTTTGAGAATAAATAAATTTTAATTTGATTTGATTTGTAATTCAGGTCAAAAAGAGCCACAATTTGACATGGCAAATTTTAACTTGGTCGGAGTCGCTAAAATTAACTTTAGGGGACATAGCGAATACATCACCTAAAAAAATAAAATTGAAAACTAGACACTTTTTTGTATATGCTTAATTGTCAAGCAAGACAAAATATCATTAAAGTAAAATTTAACTTAAACTGCCAATAAAATAAATTCCATTAGATGCCAATTTTTTAGCGGATTCCGGTATATGGCGACACTTTTTTAGTGGACAAAAAAAACTTAAACCTTCATTAATTTCTGTTAATTTTGTTCTAAAATTGATTCCCCTCGCGGCATTCTTTGAACTAAAACTTTTAATTAAATTTGACTTTTTCTTTATATTATACCATTCAGTTTTTCATTATTATTTTAATTAACTTTGCTTTTACAGTCACATAAATGCTATAAAAAAAATTTATGCCGCGCAAATAAAGAAATAATAATTTAGGTTTTCTTCGTGCCTACATATTAAATTTTTCAATTATATTTTTTCCCAGATAATGTCGTATTTAAATGCGATAATATTAATTATTACAATTATTATTAGGTGCCTTTTTATATTAAGAACGCGGTCTTAAAAATATAAAATATGTCACTTAGGGGGAAAGGAGGGCAAGATGGCGACAGTAAGCATATATTTTTATTTTCTTCGTCATATTTCGCCCTAAAACTTTGTTTCATATTTTAGATCATTCAGGATAATTTTAGTTCCCAAAAGTTTGCTTCTTATCACGCTATCTTCACTGTACATTTTTTTTTCGTAAGTTCAAAATGTTATGACAAATTCGTCATCTTGCCCTCATGTATGGATAAGATGACGAAAGCATGCGGATAAGATGCCGAGGATTATTGAATAAAAGAAAAACAGTAGGTTATTAGAAAGATATATTAATTATTGTCACAAAAGTCGCAAATATATGCTTCTGCGGATGTCAGTCCTGAGCATGCTGCATGAACCCATTTACGACAGGGAACAGGCTTACCAAATTTTATTTTTTCCAGAATCGTTACACATTAACCAAATTTCTTCTTGTTCCTCCACATTATCGTCATCTTCTTCTATGTAATTTACTGATATGGAAGAGTCAGAAAATTCCCCATCATCTTGATCGTCAAACCTCACTTTGACATGTTTGCCTTTTTGATCTGGTTTTTTTTCATTTCGAATTCGTCATCTTAGCCGACCAGGAAATTTTAAATCGAGTTTTGTATTAACCAACAAAGAGATTTTAATTCACGAAAACTTAATGGGCAATAGATAAACAATACCATAACATTGAAGAAAATACTTACCGATTAAAAATAAGATTCAACACAAACGCTATAAAGCCTATTTCGTCTTGCACTAATATTATAATGACATAACCATTAAACACAAATGGCGAAATATTGTCAACAAAGTAAGTCAGATTTTGATGTTAATACATAGGCAACTTACGAAGCATACCTGCTACACTTGGCAATCAACCAAGTGGCGCTATCTAATTACAATAATCGAAATTTTCCTAATCGTCATCTTACCCGATTCGCCATCTTATCCCCCTTTCCCCTACTTTATAACCACAGTTTAATAACAGTTTCTCAAAACGCGGCAGTGGCTCAGAGGTGGACCGTGGCAGTGCAGGTTCGATCCCCGGAGTGGGCATTAATAAAAAAAAAGTACGTCCGAAATTTAGTGGATAAAAGAATTCAGTATGCTACTACAGGGTGTCTGGGAGCCGGGAAATCCAGGAAAAAAACGGGAATTTTACAAAGCCGAAAACAACCGGGGATTCGATGGGAAAATCAAGTTTAAGCCGGGAATTTTGAATGAGCAGATAATTTCGAACTTAAAAATTTGAATTAGGTACCTATTTATTCCTATAAACTGGTCGAAAAAAACAAACAAGAATGGTTTATATTGCAACCTTAAAAAAGTCGATAAAAGAGATTGATCTAGGATATGGGACTAGAGCGGCTATCAAAAAATGCGTCGGAGTTAAAGATAAAGAAATGATTATCCTTCGTCAGGATTGTCGAAACTGCTTGATGTATACAGTTTCCAAACTTTTGGAAAAATGTCCATTAGCATATAAATTAACTGAAGCTATAAGTTTCCTTAACCCCAATAAAACTGGCAGAGATCCAAAAAAGTCCTTGCAACTGATGTCCAAAGCATCTGAAATTTTGTTAAATTCAAACAGATGCAATGCGACTAAATTGGAAAAAGCAAATAGAGCATTTAGAGACATACTTACTGATCAGACTATGATAAATAAAATAAAAAATTATTCCAGATGAAACAGAGTAGATGACTTTTGGATGGAAACCATCACAAATGACAGTTTAAAAAATGTGGTGCAACCTCTTCTAACAATTTCTCATGGAAATGCCCACAGTAGAAAGGGATTTTCTGTTAATAAGGAGATTTTGGCGGAAAATTTAAAAAAAGAGTAATTTATAGGCCAAAGAAGTGTACGATTCACTACAGAGTTTGCTAAAATCGGATAAGTCGTTTATAAGTTACAGCGATTTAAATGATTACACATTCAACCGCTTTCCTCCCTCTTATTAAAGTCGGTACGCCAATGAGCATAAGACTAAAATGATGCACAATTGTCCAAGCTTTATAATGGTGTTATCAAAGATATACCTTAATGCGGAATTTTTGGAGATATGTAAAATTTTAAAATTTACTTTTCAATTACTCCCTCTTGCGGCAAAATGCGGAACTTAAAAATTATTTCCAGGATTTTCTCATGGCATCTTTAGTTATAATTTTTTTCCCTGAATTTCTATGCCCAGTAGTTTCCGAGATATGGCCGCTCGTCACCCTTAATGAATCACCCGGTAATGTAAAAATATTGAAAATCATTTTATAAAAATAAGTTTCAGACACTCTCCAAAGTTCAAATTTAAAACGTTCTTAAAAATCCATTAATAGAACTTGCCAGGATTCGAGTCCAAAACAACGCAATGTTTTTGATCACCCTTCACAATTCAATCATTTTGTCATTCATTTATATTAAGGAAAGAAATAAATAATTTAACATAGCTTGTCGGCCCCCGTTATTTTGGCGCCCCGGGCAGTTGCCCCCTATGGCCGGCCCTGCGGGCCCATTCCGTGAACTTAAACTGTAAAAACATATTTTGATAGAAAAGATCGTGTAATGTCCAATCCAACGCCAATCATAAACTTTATATGGCGTAAAAGCCTTTTATGCTATAAACAAAACTAATTAGTCATTAACTTCATACATAAACATCTATTTTCTTAATATAATCATTTGGGATTTATTGCTCATTTGTCCTTGTTTGAGACATACAAGGTGGCAGTGTACAAAAACTGTACCACAACTTTCTTTACTTGTAAAGAAAGTCCTTCTTCTTCCCTTTACTTGTAAAGTAGGTTTTGACTGCAGTAAATATTTTGAACCTTCAAAAAAAAATGGGGCCATAATTACGTGACAATAAGGTGTTCCTGCGTATGCCTGTATAATTTTAAAGGGTTGTAAACAAATCAGAAGTAAACACAATATACAGGGTGATTCTCGTTGAGTGGTCTATTAGAAGATCTCGGAAACGAGTTAACTTATCTTTCTAAAAATTTGATATCAGGCATAATTGGCTTTGAGCTTTTAAAATATTATATTTTGACGTTTTTATTACTTCCGGTTATACCGGAAGTTAATGCCAACTTTGCTATTTCAAATGAAACACCCTATATATTTTAGCATTTTTGATAACCTTATTAAAATCTAAATAATTTTTGTTAACAACAATCTATTCCTATGAACGGCAGTAGAGTTTTGGACTTGCATTGTCTTTATTTGTTTAGAATCACTACGTTTCAACTGGTAAGTATCTCCAGTCGTCTTCAGGTGAATACTGTACCAGTATTTTTGTGGAACTTAATTATGTTGACAAATGTGGCGAGTACTCTAGTGAGTAGTAACCTTTTTATGTTTTTAACGGACGATATTTAAATTGTGGAGGCCTACTCAAAACTGCATTCAAGAAGAGGACACGTGTTTGAATACCTATTACACTAAAAGAAGTTTTTTACTATTTGTTTCTGGTCTTTTCTCTTTTAATTTGTTTAAATCCTACATAATATATTAGTCTTATATCTTTCAATTTGTTTAATTTCCTACATAATATATTACTCATATCCAGCCGTATACAAATATACCCTAAATAATTAAAAGTAGTTATCAAATTCCTGATGATGTAAAGATAACATCAAAACGTCTTAAAATTATAATGTGTGATACATGGTTAAAATTAGGGTTCAAAGAGAGATGTCAAAAAATTAAATAAAAAATGCAGGTGGGTATTTAAAAAAATTAAAGTTGATAACAGTTCCACAAAAAGAAACGTTGTCCGAACTTCTAAAAACACCGTAGTATAAAGCTAAAAAAGTTGCTTTAACAATGTTGTATTTGTGGGGGGGCTAGCGACGTCTGGGGGAGGCCCGGCCCCCCTGTAGTTACGCGCCTGGTAGTGGGTAGTAGAAAAAATGGTTTTTATTACCCGTATACAACTGATATTCTAGAATTCGGAAGATTTCCGCACTCCGCTGATGCCTCTTGTTAAATATCTGCTAGTGGATGGTATCACTTGTTATTATACTATTTTTGTATAGTCCTTTTATTTTAAACAGCACCGGGGCTCAGCTCATTGTCGTTCTGGACTGCCACCTTGTATATATGAACATTATACAACGGATTTAACAGTATTAGTAACATGACACATTCATCAATTTCAACTGATCATTTAATTATAATAAAATTATGTTTTGACATCAAAATAATAATAATAATTTAAATGGGATTTTAAATTACTCATTATTTATAAAGATATTTTTAGTTTTTAATATGTTTCCATTAAATTACGTAATATGTTTAGCACCTACTGTTTACTGACTTTATAAAGTACAGTGTTGTACAGGGTGAGTCAACGATTGAGTAAAGTTTATTTTCTCCTTTATCTTAAGAATTGGATAAAAATTCGAAATACAAAAGTTGTAGAGATCATTGAGGTGCACATTTTGAAATTATTTTGGAGTAAACGGGGTGGCCCAAAAAGAAGTGGCTCAGTGGGCGTAAGTAGGACATTTTTTTTTCTGGAGAAAGGAACAGTTGGGACTACATATTATATTTTATGAAATTGTACCTAGTGAAAAGGGTGGAGAAGCGCCGCAGGCAAAAAATGTTTGGGGCCACGCCCAAAGTTCGTGTAATATTCACCTTAATACTATCAAATTTCGAAAATTAAACTATTACATCTTGGATTAAATTTGTTTTTGTACATTTTTTCCCCTTTTTTCTTGATATTCCTTTATTTAGAAAAAAAAACATTTTTTATATTTGTGAAAATATGAATATTGGTGTCAATCCAAAATTTTAACATAAGACGTATGTATGACTCTAACCAGCGTTTTTCGGGCTCGGGTTTTCTTGATTAAATATAAAGTAAATACCGCTCACCATGCCAAAATTAATGATTTTTTAGAAATCATGTATTTTAGGAGCGTAGATCTAAGAGCAGTTTTTGGTGCAAATGTTTAGGTTCTGAAATGCTCCTTCTTAAGTGCCGTTTTGTATATTCATAATAAAGCATTCTCGTTCCTTCCCGCACTATTTTTTTTACTATAAATTATCACACTTCTTCAATAAAAAATGTTTCAATTCAAATTTTTACTTTAATTTTTCTCTTTAAAAATAAAAGCAAATTGTTTTTTGTTGTTGTTATAAAAATATTTTATTGCATTGTGTTATATTTTTGTTGATTTAAAATAGCTCTAAAAAAGGGAAAACGGAACAGACAAGTATATAATAGAAAAATACTATAAAATATTATTATTTTTACTCGTTTTCCTTTAAAATTGCATCATAAATCAATAACTAAAATGATATGCATCCGAAACCTTAATCTCTATATAAAATAGGACTGTTAAAAGGAAAAGTTTAAAAACTAAACGTTTCCTACAAGACCTTTGTAATCTAAGCCAAGAATATATTATTTTTAAAAATTGAGACGAAAAATTAGGTTGCAATTAGACTTTTAGACCCGGGCTCCGAGGCTATACGCTGCTGGGTACATTCACACGATCCCAGCGGTTGAACTGTTTAGTAAGAAGCCCAGCTGATTGTACCGCTGCTTAGACAGCAGCTGAGTGTTTTGCTCAGCGTAGAAAGTTCCTGCTTTTGATATTAATGACATTTAAAAATTGGGTTATTCCTAAACCTGAAACAGTCATCCACCAAACATAACCTTTACTGAAGTTTATTGATTTAAAATCATCGATGTCAATCAGCCACCCAGTCGGCGAAATGTACCCATTGTCATAAGGCCGCTTTACACCCTACCTAAATATGAAAATCCCTGACATTTGTTGCATTTGTGTGCTGTAATTGTAAAGCTGTTATGTTAAAATGAATGCACAAAAAAGCGCCGGTAAGTCCTAACCTAATGTCCTTTTATTTTAGAGGTTGGCAAGTGGTACATCACCTACGACCTTGGCAAGTCATTGCACGCTGTAAAACGACTTGAAATTTTTATTGCTACAATATTAATAGCTGCAAGACAACTTGCATGAAAAAAAAATTCCAAACTATAAAGCGGCCTATATGGAGTTAACAAAGGTAAAATATATCAGGTGTCCAATTTAAAAATTCAAATTGTATGTCTATGTCACTTTTGGTTAAACCGAAAGTTCCATTAAGTTAAATCACCTGACAACAAATGTAATTTTATGTCTTATCCTCCAAATGTCATTCCATTATCTATAAAAACTAAAATCTTATAGGGGAGAGCCACCTTCCGCGAATACGCAGTATTCTTGTCTGTATATTTGTAGAGATCGAAATGCAAAGCCGAAGACCTCAAAAAACGATTAAAATAAAATATACCTATAGGTTTTATTTATTTTATTATTCATACGCAATTATTTATAAAAACCTAGAAGTGGAAAATATTATTTGGATGATAGTGACACCAACGATGACACAAAGTGTAGTGTAACTGACGAAAGAAGTGCCAAAGTGGAATCACATGAGTATTCTTATAGTTGCTTTAGGTCCTCGAACTTCGCAAGTTTTGAACAATTATTATTTAAAATTTGAGTCGAGCTTTGTGCTTCATTTTGCAGAATATATAGATTTCGTAGGCTAATTACAAATTCAGTCGTGTTATAAAACGCCTAGTCGTTTTATAAATGACTAGACATATTGTACTACGAAGAATAAATACTAAATTTTTTCAAATCGACTGAACTTTTTAGGCGTTTCATAAAACGCCGAATTGCTCTCAGGCTTATTGTAAAATGATGGTGTGGGCGATTATTTTTACAATGCGCCTGGAATAAAACTAGACATATTTAGGCGTATTATAATAAAACTGCTATCGAGTCAGGCGAGTTGTTAGTTTAACTTCTTTATGCTGTGGTTTGACAGTTTGTAAACAATTAACAGTATTTTTTTATTGTTTTTAATTCATAAACTTGCGTTTCAAGATGTTAGAAGACTCAGAAAGTGATGATGAGTTTGTTGATAAAGAGTTGTATTATAAAGAGCTTGAAACATTTTACACCGGTAAGTAATAAGAAAAACATAACCTCAAAAGCCAAAAAGTATACCTCTAGGTATTATTAACATGTGTTGTAAGAGTTACCCATTAATTTCTTTTATGATGTTATGACAAAAAACAAAATAAAGTTTCCAACTTACAATTTATTTGTTTGACATATTATACGATCAAGCAACAATATAAGTCGGTGTTTTATAAAATGCCTAAGTACTTTCCAGTCTTTTACAAAACGACTAGTTATAATCAGGCATATCCTAAAACAAACGAGATTGAAGAACCGTTTACAATGAATCTGAGAGCAACTCGGCGTTTTATGAAACGCCTAAAAAGTTCGGTCGAATTGTAAAAATTAAAGTATTTTTTTTTTTTTTTTTTTTTTTTTTACGGTTCGCCGACTACGTAGGCCATCTTGAACCGGTCATCGACCACAAATGTGATCTACCGACTGGGGAGTGTGAAACGGCACCTTCATCCTACGAGATATCCGATCTCATCCGGCCTGTCCGGCGTGAATAGGATGGCTAGGTGTCGATTCATTTTACACTCTTCCCTGAGGCAAGAGCACGCTGTGTTCCCAAGCGGTCACCCGCCCAAGTACTAACCGCGCTCGACACCGCTTGACTTCGGTGATCTGCGGGAACCGGTGCTTAATATGTCGACAGGCCCTTGCCCGCTTTAAAGTATTTATTTTTCGTAGTACAATATGCCTAGTCATTTATAAAACGACTAGGCGTTTTATAAAACGACTGAATTTGTAATTAGCCTAACATAGATATATGTGTAGACTAAAGCTTGTCGCGCACTTATGCGCGGCACAGCACGACGCACGGCACGGCTATAGGAATTTTAGCGTACTCGAGTTTACATTGTAAAACTTGCAATAAATCCATTTTCCGCCATGTTGAGCCGCGCACAAATTCGTTTTAATTGTAGGGGAGAGTGGGGGAATGGCGGTCACTTAATCTAGATTATGTATAGTTAATAAAATATTAGTGTTACGTTATAAAGAGTAGACGATAGCCTGATCCATCCATTAGATCTTAGTTTCTCATTCAAATTAAATTTATTGACCTCAAAGAAGAAGTAAGAACCTGACTAATCAGGTGTCATTGACCAGTATTCCACCATCCTTCCGATAATTCCGGTCCGTTAATTTTTAGTGCTTTTTAAATTGAAAAAAAATACTTTAGGATTTTATTATGAAAACAAGAAAAAAATAAATCACCGAAAGATGTTTGCAACAAATAATCTAACCTAAAATTGATCCCCGGGAAAAAATAAATTATTTTGGTTCGTTCGTTTCAATTCGCCGGAAAGTTATTTACAAAAGAGAGTAAAAAAACGTTGCGGTTCAATTATGGCCATTACAATGGGGTGATAACAGCGACACTATGTGCATTTAATTTTGACCGTTGATTGTAAGATGGCAGCACCATGCTAAACAAACGGAGTAGGTTTACACAGTAACATTTCAAGTGAGTGGAACTCCCTACCTCCTCCTACTTATTGGGAATGAATAGATATTTGTGTGGGTGCAGAAATAGAAAAATAATTTAAGATTATTATCATTTCAACTACTAATAGTTCTTATACAGGGTGTTACAAGTTCGACATACCAGCATTGGAATCTCGGAAACCATAGGAGTTAGAGAAACGAGTAAATGGGGGCAAAGTTGTGCAATTCGGTGCTGATTATAATGCCGCTTTAGAAGTTTTAAAATTCCGAATACTTCCGATTTTATTCGAAAAAAAACCGAAATTTTGCAAAATCGTTTTTATTTTTTTCTGAGCTCATTTGACTAGCTATTTAAAAATAAATGACACTTTGTCATTGCCACTTTTCTTCCTCTACAAAATGACGTTACTAAACTAAAGATCCGCCGTTTCGTCTCCGAGCGGCCATCACCACCTTTACTTTTTTAAATACGGACCTGGATTTTTTTTATCCGATTTTTATACCCTCCTACCCTCAAAATGTAATGGCGATATTATTTTCTCATAATGATGAATTGTCCTTGCTTATTTTTTTAAATTCATATTTTTTACACTTCTAGTCAGTCCAGTCCTGGCAACGAATTACAATATTAATTAAAAACTTTATTTAATTTTAAACCTTTACAAATAGGTTTCATGAAAAAGTTTGTCTAAAGTTCATGTTAGGTATTTACATACAGGTGGCATTTGGTAGGATAAAGAGAAGATCGGTTGAAAGGGCTGTCGCCAAAATTGGAGGAAAAATCGATCTTTTTTATTGAGCAAAACGGCAATGTCTTTGAACATTTAAAAAATTAGGATTTATAATTAGTAAACTAAGAATTATTAGAAAATTCTTATAAAATAAATTATATTACTTATGTATGAATGTTTTAAATAAAATAAAGTTTTTAATTATTATTGTAATTCGTGGCCAGTACCGGACTGACAAGAATTGTAAGAAATATGAATTTAAAAAAATAAGCAAGGACAATTCATCATTATGAGAAAATAATATCGCCATTACATTTTGGGGGTAGGAGGGTATAAAAATCGGTTAAAAAAAATCCAGGTCCGTATTTAAAAAAGTAAAGTTGGTGATGGCCGCTCGAAGACGAAACGGCGGATCTTTAGTTTAGTAACGTCATTTTGTAGAGGAGAAAAAGTGGCAATGACAAAGTGTCATTTATTTTTAAATAGCTAGTCAAATGAGCCCAGGAAAAAATAAAAACGATTTTGCAAAATTTCGTTTTTTTTCGAATAAAATCGGAAGTATTCGGAATTTGAAAACGTTTAAAGCGGCATTATAATCAGCACCGATTGCACAACTTTGCCCCCATTTAACCGTTTCTTTAACTTCTATGGTTTCCGAGATTCCAACGCTGGTATGTCGAATTTGTAACACCCTGTATATACTACTAAAATTACTCCAGTACGAAAAGAAGCAACACTTAATTTTATAACCATGTACCATGTGCTACTATCGTACTAAATATTTGTTAACAGAAAACTAAAACAAGTAGTTTATTCGCATATAAAGCTACAGTGGCGTGTTTAGAAATTGCTTTTCATAGAATAGAACCCAATAAAATATCTATATTTTATAAATAAACCGTCGTCAAAAATTAAAATAGGTACATACATTAGTAATATCAAGTGATCACTTTGCACCCGGGTAAATATCAACTTTAATTGAATAACCAAAATGTTGTTTTATTGTAAATACATAAAAGTTAATTGTAACATTCAATTGGTTACAAGCTAAAACGGAAATTGTTAGTCCGTGCTGAACATCCTGCCAGATATTAGCCAGTTTTTGCCAACAACCAACAAAATCCAGCTAATTGATTTTTCAGGCGCTAAAATCTCAGCACCTACTGACACATGCAGCCGGATTTTCGATTCGTTGGAAATAATTAATTTGCCGCTGAATATGAAACAGGTTTTTACAAAATAATTGTTCTTGTAGATTCCGAGAAAATCACGTTTGAAATATCGTTTAGCGGGATTTTGTTGGTTTGCAAAATGTCACCATTAAATATATTTTAACTACTTATTTATTGATTATTTAGAGTAGGTGATGTAGCATTTACGGTTAATATTATACAAACAAAAATGTTTATTGGGAGGTAACAAATCTTTTTCCAAACTTTCCGCAGCCTCTCTCAATTAAGGAGGAGTAAAAATGATTTCTTCTGAATCGCTAAAAACCGTTTATTATCACGGTGTACTGACAATAATAATACATTATTTTTTATGCTCTTTCTTTTGACGACACCACTGGTTTACGAAAAACTAAAACATGCATTATAATTATTGCATCTGCAATTCCTTTTATAATGCTGTTTTGATTAGAAATGTATTTTAACTGGAATTTAACTAATTTGGCCCGTTGCCAGATAATTAAACGTTCTTAAATAAATTGCCACAAATGATATAAAAACGCAGACTGCTGGCGGGCTTCCAGTTTATTTACTTTTACTTTATGAAAATTATCGTTATTAAATTAGAATATGCATACCTACAGACAGTTTACTACAATGTCTTATCTATTGAAGAATGGAAGAGAAAATACAAGTTATTGATTTTTACTAATCATTAATCACTATCATTATAAAACCTGATGATCGATTCAAAACTCTTTCGTTCGATCTATCTGCTAAAAATGCAATCGTCATAATTATAATAAAAATATTAATAATAATACAGAAAGAAAGTTTAGCGGGAGGCGGACAAAGTAGTGCATATCTTTTACATTAAAGCAGTGGCGAGCCTAGGAGCGCGGGTCTAAAAGTCTAATTGCAACCTAATTTTTTGTCTCACGCTTGAATTCTTAATTTAAATTTTTAAATAATGTATTCTTGGCGAAGATTACAAAGGTTTTGTAGGAAATGTTTAGTTTTTATACTTTTTCTTCTAAAAGTCCTGTTTTATACAGGGTGATTCACGTTGAGTGGCCTATTAGAAGATCTCGGAAACGAGTAACCCTATCTTTCTAAAAATTTGATAGCAGGCATAATTGGTTTTGGGCTTTTAAAACATTAAATTTTGACGTATTTATTACTTCCGGTTATTAATTAGGGGGGGAGAAAGGGGGAGCCCCCTTAAATACACCACTGGAATTGACGCATTAATACAATAAATCCTGATATAATTACAAGTGGGCTAGCTGCAGCCCCGCAGACCCTTCCCCTTAAATACGTCACTGAATGGGAACAACTTTTTGTTTTGCATTTTTAATTTATATAATTTATTGAAATGGGTATGTCTATGGTTCGAATACAAATGTTTCAGCTTTACTAATTACAAATAGAAGTCAAATTCCCGACTACAATGATGTACTGTTGGTATCAAATATTTCAGACAACCTTTAGATATCTTCCTGTTTCAACATACGGTCTCCGTTTGATAGACAAGAACATTTGGTGTAAAACCCAGAATAACTCGCACCTCCAGACAGGACTTTTTATAATCAACATCAATCACTAGTTTAAAGATAGATATTCTATTCGCATTAAGATTACAGCGCGGAACCATGTAACGCCATAAGAATAGAAAAAAACATAGAAAGGAAATTTCTTGCCGATATGATTTGGCACTATATAAAGATTTTCTGTGTTTGATCGTTAAATTTCGAACCCGGAAAAAGTTTTATATATAGGAACTGAATACATATCGTTTTGCGGTTAAAACCATCAGAAAAAGTGTAGAAGAAGAAAAAGTATGGTTATATTTTTATAATTTTTCTTTTTTGGTTTTGTTTTGAATCAAAATGTATACGTTTTAGTATAAAAATACCTAATATATTGAGTAAAGATAACATTTGGAACTTTTCCTTCTAGAAGTCCTGTTTTATATAGGAGTAAGGTTTCGGACGCATATCGTTTTAGTTATTTGATTTATGATGCAATTTTAAGGGAAAACGAGTAAAAAGAATAATATTTTATGGTATTTTTCTATTATATACTTGTTTATTCCGTTTTCCCTTTTTACAGCTATTTTAAATCAACAAAAATAAAATATTTTTACAACAAAAACAAAAAACAATTAGGTATTTATCTTTAAAGAGAAAATATAAAGTAACAATATTAATTAAAACGTTTTTTATGGAAAAACGAGAATGCTTTATTATGAATATAACGGCACTTAAGAAGGAATATTTCAAAACCTAAGCATTTGCAGCAAATACTGCTCTTAGATCTACGCTACTAAAATACATGATTTCTGAAAAATCATCAATTTTGGTGTGATAAGCAATATTTATTTTTAATCAAAAAAAACCGAGCCCAAAAAACGCTGGTTAGAGTCATACATACGTCATGTTAAAATTTTGGATTGACACCAATATTCATATTTTTCACAATAATAAAAAATGTTTTTTTTTAATAAAGGGCCAGCTAGAAATACCAAAGAAAAACATTTACAAAAACAAATTTAATCCAACCATGCAGAGAGGGAGAGGTAATAATTTAATTTTCGAAATTTGATTTCAGTTATGGTGAATTTTATACGAACTTTGGGGTGGCTCCGAAAATGTTTCGCCTGCGGCGCTTTTCAGCTTTCTTCCCTATAGCTATCATGAAATACATGCAGTCTCGACTGTCCCTCTCTCCAGAAATAATGTCCTACTTCTACCCACTGAGCACCCCCTCCCCGTACATATTTTCTGGCTACGCCACTGCATTAAAGTACACGAAGAGGCCAAAGGTAATGGGTTCCCTGGGCAATGACTGACCGTTTCGTCCTTGTCGTGTGTCATCAGAAAGCCAAAACCTGTAAGCAATTCCCAATCAGCGAAAATAGGCTTTCAAGATATTTTTAATAATAAATATATGATGAAAACCTAGTATCGCTATCTGTGGGAATTAACTCAATGCAAAAGATAGCCATCAGACGTGAAAACGTAGAACCAACAATAAAGCAAGTACGTCCTAACAAGGATGAAACAGCCTGTCATTGTCTACCTGTGTCTTGGGGAACCCATTACAGTAGAGGGAGATGGGGGTTTCTGCATCAATTCCTGCGGTCCCTTCTGCGCATAACACAGCTAAAACAGCCCTGTTTAAAAACAGCTAAAACAGCCCTGTTTAAAAACAGCTAAACCTGAGCATGCGCAGAAGGGACCACAGGAATTGATGCAGAAACCCCCATCTCCCTCTACTCATTACCTTTAACCTCCCTGCATGGGTACTTTAATGCAAAAGATAGATGTACTACTTTGTCCGCCTGCCGCTAAACTCTACTACTTTATTAATAATTAATATCATTATTAAACCTGATGATCGATTCAAAAGTGTTTCGTTCGATCTATCTATTAACAACGCAATCATTAAAATTATAAAAAAATATTAAAAATAGTTATTATTTTAATAAATAATAAATATATTTATTTCAGGCAAAACAACAACAATTAATTAACTATGTGATTAAAATAAATTTCTATAAATTATGTTCTAATTAGGCAACCAAATAATCATTGTTGACAGTAACATACTATTTGGCACAAAAAGTTAGGATTTAGATTAGCAATTAATCAATTTTCCAATCTGAACCGAAGAAAAATTAGCTTAATACAAACAGCAAATGATTTTTTGCATCAGGCTCGGATCCGGGGGGAAGGGGGCAGTCCCCCTCCTGCGCCTTACCAAATGATGTTTTTTTACTGTGAGCCTTGAAGATTATAGGGCGTGAAAAGGGTCAGAATTTTTTTAGAAGTCATTTTTGAATGTAAGATGTTGTTTAGAGCCGAGATGCGCTCTTTTTCTTAGTAGTTTGCCATTGCGAGTCACTAGATCGGAAGAGGCAACAAGTACTAGGGCAATCAAAACTGGAACCAGAGGACGTCCTTACCCTCTCCCCAGTTGACCTACACAAACTAGTGCAAGGAACTGGGATCACAGGGTGAGCACAATTGGCCAAACCTGGCCTAAGTGCATCCGGCGCACGGACGGGCCCTTGGAAAAAAAACCTTATAAAGCAATACTTTTCTATAGTAGGTATATACCGAGGGGTAAACCACTGCCTTAAATTTGTACAATAAAATACCCTTTTTAACAAAAAATACCCAAAAATACCTTGTTTTCTGAAAAATACCTCAGAAATACCCAAAAAATACCCAAAAGTACCCAAAAGTACCCAAAAATACCCAAAAATACCCAAAAATACTTACGAATACCCGAAAATAGCTAAAAATACCTCAGTAAAAAATAACTTTCGCTAATGACCTTGCGTATTATTTATTTCATTTTAATAAAGATACACTATTTATTTTAAAGACCAGCATTTATTTCTTAAAAACAAACATTTAGCTTCAGAAATTTGCTAAAAATAAAAAATAAACTTAACTGCCTAACTTTAGCATGACAGGAATACATACTAAAAATAGGACAGTTTTGTGGGTATTTCGTATTGGCTAAATAAAATAGGTATAAAACATTAGGTACCTCGGTACGTACTAATTAAACATACTAAATATAAATGATTAGACTTATGATTAACCATAACAGAACACAAATATTCACTTAAGAAATTTGCTAAATAAATCAACAAAACTTAACAGTCTAAACTTTGGCATAGTAGGAACAAATTCTTAAACTAAGCCACTTTTGTGGGTATTTGGTTTTGGACTTGGCTGAATAAAATAAGTATAAAACGTTAGTAGGTACCTACCTCGGTACCTATTAACTAAAAATACTATATAAATTTTAATGATTAAATTATGATTAACTCTAAAAACACAAATATTTAACCGAGTATTTAACTTAATAAATTCTCTCAGTAAATTTGACCCTCTGTCAAGCGGGTGCTCAAAGTATTGGAGCAAAACCAACAAAACTAACCACTATTAGGGGCTTAATACTAGGGCTCGGAATTTTTAAAATATAACTATTTGAGTAGTCGTTTGGTATGGAGTTTGGTATGTTATTTGAATAGTCGATTAATTCGAATATAGTCGAATAATTTAAATATAGTCGAATAATTCGAATATAGTCGAATAATTCGAATAACCTGTCGACCTGTCGTGCTTACTGCATATACGTAATATGTAATACTTCTATTGCTAGTCGGGCCGGAATTATTGTTCCGCAAACATTACGGTGTGGACTGATATATCTCTCTTTGTCGCTCTCCACAAATGTGCCGTTGTGCGCATGCGTGAGCAGCGGAATTGCGCGGTTGCCGCGGTTCCATAATTGTGATATGGCGATTGAAAGCTCCCTGTATGGCTTACTGTCTCCACGTGTTACGCCAAGGCCATTTCGCTGTGTTATCCCGAGCATGCGCGCAATCGCCATTAAATTTTAAAAATTGCTGGATCCGTTACTTTTTATTAGGAAACACACTTGAAAGTACCAAATAATGCCTAAAAATACCTAAAAAAATACCCAAAAATACCTAAAAAAACACCCAAAAAATACCCAAAAATACCCAAAAATACCCAAAAATACCCAAAAATACCCAAAAATACCCAAAAACACCCAAAAATACCCATAAATACCCAAAAATATCCACAGTTTGTACAATAAAATACCCCAGTGGTTTACCCCTCGGTATATACCATATTGAACAAACCAACAAGGGAACAGGAAAGTAAAATAATTGAGCTGTGTCGAACCATTCTTATATGATTGTAAACTTCGTTATCAAAACTGTACACTGTATATAATATAATAGTAGTAATCTTTTATGGTCTAACATAATTTATTTTAACGAAATATTATTAAAAGTTTAGCTCATAATTTATCGTTTATTTTATTGTAAATACGTGTTGAAAAACTAATTATCGACAGTAGAAAGTTTAATTGTCATGTAAATTAAATAATAAGTAGAGATGAATATTAAATATCGATATAAATTATACGTCGATTCATAGAGATTTTGTAAAAATATCTACTAGGGGACAGATAGAAGGAGCCAGTCGATGTTAAGGAAATTTGGTGTCTATAAATATTTATAATAAATAAAACATTCATCATAAGGTAGTTACAGTCTTACTTAAAAAAGTTTACTTTTCTATAAAATAGATATTAAAAATTGAATCTTTTAGGCAACAAAAATAAATACCTACAACGACGGAAAATGTATCATAAACTAGAGCGAGCCCTGCACGGGTTTCACGACCCGACTCGGTCCGAGCTGGAATTTTGGGACGCGGCCCTATATACACTGCGTCCATTAATTATGGAATGGTTAAAAAAGTACATGATTTTCAAAAACCCATATTTTCACCAAAACTCAATCAATCCGCCCCGTTTTCAGTTTATTGGGCAGGTTGTCTCTTGGACCATTAAGTACAATGTGCGTGATTTCACTTTATGTCTTTTTATACCGGGTGATGGCTAAATTATAAAGCTGTGTAAAATCGGCTGATATTAAAATTGATGTTTCTAAAATACGAAGCTATAAAAATAGAATTATTGTGTTTGTTCCAGGTTCATGTTAGGTACCTACTTTACCCACTACGCCGCAGTGCTGTTCCTGTCAATTAAAAAAAAATTAAATCCCAAAAATCGGTATATTATTTAAACACACTTTTTACTGGTTTTCGAGGATGGAGAATACGAAAAGTGTTTATTACAGCTTTATGTTAGGTACTTATTGTACCCAATAAAGCTCAGTACCGATCGTGTCAATTAAAATCCAAAAATCGTTATATTGCCAATAACGCTTCCGATAGTAGCATACCTGGCAATATAGAATTTTTAGAATTTAATTTTTTTTTAAAAGACTAACGCTACTGCTTTGTAATCAACACAAAGCTGTAATTAACACTTTTTATATTTTCCATCCTCGAAAACGATGAAAAGAGTGTGTTTCCTAGCAGCGTCATTGGTAAGACTTACAAGTTTCAGAATTTTTTAATTATTTTTTTAAATTGCCATGAACGGCATTGCGCTGTAATAGGTGCAGTAACTACCTAACATAACGCTGTAACCAACACAAAAATAATATTCAATTTTCATAACTTTGTATTTTGAAAACATCAATTTAAAATCAGCAGATTACACGCAGCTTGATATTTTAGCCTTCACCTTGTATAAAAAAGACATAAAGTGAAGTCACACACATCGTCTGAGTGGTCCAAGAGACAGCCTACCCAATAAACGTGAGTTGCTTACCTTGAAGAAGAATTTAGAAATATTGGTCAGATGCTCTTAAGAAATCCTTACCTAACCTTAAACTTTTTAGACGGTTGTGGTCGATTAAAAAATAAAAAGGTATCGATTGCTTCTCTAGGACAACCAAGAAGTCACTTAATTAAATATAAAGAGTCAATTCTACAACACCCTGTATATTTATTAATGAAAGACATAGTGATTGCTAAATTTCCACTTTATTTTATATATTAAATAAATAGTTTCATTACTACCAATGTTAATTATTATTTTTGTTCAATAGTTTACCGTGATTTGGTAATATAAAGGTGAAAGTTGGTATTAAAATAGTAGCGTAATTAGTAAATATAAAAGAATCATTAAATTGATTTGTTAGAGAGTGCGTCCTATTATGCCTAATTACTATGTTACCTGTGCTGATGCCTATACATAAATTATTATAAAGCGTGCTTATGGTTTGATAGATATTAGTGTGTTCTTGACGTTTGTTGCTATATAAGATTTTTAATTTAGACGGTTTCTAGTCAGTGACCTTAACGTAAAGGAAAGCTACGAAGTTTTTGTATAAAGAGCACTTTTCGAGGCATTTATTGTAGTCAGTACTGACATTCAGTGGCGTATTTAGAGGCCCCCCCCCCCCCCCCCAGAACTTAGGAGCTCGGGTCTAAAAGTCTAATTGCAACCGAATGTTTCGTCTCACGCTTGGACTCTTAATTTAAATTTTTAAATAATGTATTCTTGGCTTAGATTACAAAGTCTTGTAGGAATCGTTTAGTTTTTAAATTTTTCTTTCTAAAAGAGAAAGAGAAAAATTAGAGTCAACATTATAATTGAAAAATTTTTTTATGGAAGAAGTGTGATAACTTATAAAAAAAATAGTGCAAGAAGAAACGAGAATGCTTTATTATGAATATACAAAACGGCACTTAAGAAGGAGTATTTCAAAACCTAAGCATTTGCACCAAAAACTGCTCTTAGATCTCCGCTTCTTAAATACATGATTTCTGAAAAAATCATCAATTTTGGCGTGGTGAGCGATATTTACTTTATTTTTAACCATGAAAAACCTAGCCAATAAACGCTGGTTAGAGTCGTACATAGGTACGTCTTATGTTAAAATTTTGGATTGGATTGGATTGGATTTTTAAATAAAGAGCTAGCTAGGAATATAAAAAAAAGTAATAAAAACATTTACAAAAACAAATTTAATCCAACCATGCAGAGGGTGAGAGGTGATAATTTAATTTTCGAAATTTGATAGTGGATAGGTGAATGTTAAAAGAACTTTGGGCGTGGCCCCGAGAATTTTTCACCTTCTTCACTAGGTACAATATCATGAAATACATGTAGTCCCGACTGTCCCTCTCTCCAGAAATAAAAATGTTCTACTTACGCCTATACTGAGCCCCCGCCCGAGCAAATTTTCTGGCTACGCCACTGCTGACACTACTAACATCCTAAATTACAGCGTATATTGCAACGTATAAGAAAAAATCCAGAAGGCAAAATTAGCTTTAATTTATTTTAATTTTAAAATTGTTCACACAGTGATTTTGAAATTGCAATTTATTGGACCAAATGGTGGATTTATGGGGGGTATTTACCTCTATGAGTCCACCCTTGAGGGGGCAGAGTTCAAATATATTTGTTTTTTAATGACAATCCATAAATCATAAATTTGTACAGTGAAGCAAATCAAAATATGTAAAGGGTAAGGTTGCCTATATCGTACCATTTTTTGGTTTTAATTTTTTTTCTTATAAACTGATAAATGAAATGTATATTTTTTGGTTTAAAACAATAGATCGGTCTATTGGACACCTAACTGCAATTTTTTAAATATTATTTTTTATTTAATTTATAAAAAACAGCTGTTTTTGTAAGGAATAGCAAATTGTACGATTTAAGAAACTGGTTGCCTAAATCGTACTAGTGGGTTCCTAAATCGTACCACAGTGTTCTTTTGGGGTATATTAAATAAAAATAAGTACAGTTTGTTGTAAAGACAACAAATTATACAAAATTATTGTTTATATTAAGTATTTTACAAAAAAAAAAACATTAAAAAAATCTATCACACCTTTGAAAATAATTTTAAATGTACCTACAAACAAAAGTCGCACATGCATTTAAGATGTGTCACGTTAGAACACTATTCATGTGCGTGTGTGGTACGATTTAGGAAACTGTCAATCAAAATAATAAATAATACAATTCTAACCCCAATATAGATCTAAAATTAAATTCAATTTTTGCAAAATTACAAGAACTTCCCAGGCTATGCTACAGTTGTCGCCTTTAGGTTCTGCATGACCCAGAACAAACTTAAAATTTTTGACTTGCGCGCGCCAAAAAGCCACCATTTAAAGATAATGCCTTAATTCTATAAACCCATTTTCTAAATACTAAAACTGCAACATTGGAGACGAAATAGCAAAGCATCGGACCGAGCGGGCAAAGACAAGCGGCATAAGAATTCCCCAAACTGCTGCGAACGGCCTGACATTTTTGCGAGCTGTCTACCATTGCGGTCTTAGTTTCGTTTTATAAAATTGGGATACCACTTACGTACGAAACAGTGTCGCGCGGCGAACAACGTTCAATATAGAACGTTCCCTTTCAAAATAGGGGTTTTCACGGCATCATAAGGTATTCTTACACGGATTTCGGGCAATATTACATGTCAATCACTGCAGTGGCGTAGCAAAAAATATGTTCGGGGGGAAGGGCTCAAAATTTCTAACCACGTTTTTTAGGGTTTGGGTTTTCAAGTTAAAAATAAATACCTATGTATATTATGTTAATACATAATACTATAATGTCGGGTTGCAGATTTTTAACAATAATTAACTAACCAGCAACTTTGACTGAGGCATAAATGACATTAGCAGAAATAATTGTCTTACAAGGTGGCCCAGTTAGCCTAATTCCTAAATAATGCCTGCCATTGTCAGTTATGCCACAGTAAAAGTTGCTGGTTAGTTAATTATGGTTAAAAATCCTTATAATACCTACTTATTTATCAACCGAATTGATCGAATTTTAAAATTAAAAAAATTATATTTTTTTGTCGATTTTCGATAGTCTCTTCTATACCTGTCTAATTGCTTCATTGCTGCTAGACCAAGTAGAACAGTGAGGAGTGATCAACCGATTTCGTGGTTAGGTTCATAAATTTTTACTGTCGCTGCCATGAAGATAAATATACTAGGTTTAACCTACAATTGAAAGCTGTAAAAATCACATTTTTACTCACGTTAACTAGGAGTATTTCTTCCTCACACAACTCACAAACTACTTAGCAACGTGTAAACGGTAAATCTATACAAAACCAGCTAAGACAATAATTCACAATAATTCGGCGTTCAAGGGAGTGAGTAGAAACGTAGTTTTAAACAAACTTACGGTGCAACTCGAGTACGGTACATAGCCGGCTTAGCGAACCGCTCGAGCTTAGTTGTTATTGCCACTATGACGACCGAGAAACACTGTTTCTCTCGACTATTAATAATAGTGAATTTTGAAAATTTGGTAAGATGTAGCGGAATCTTGCCGAATATAAAATATTAGTAAAAGGTGTAATACGAAAAATTAGGGGGGGAGGAAGGGGGAGCCCCCTTAAATACACCACTGGAATTGACGCATTAAGACAATAAATCCTGATATAATAACAAGTGGGCTAGCTGCAGCCCCGCAGACCCTTCCCCTCGTCACTGAATGGGAACAACTTTTTGTTTTGCATTTTTAATGTATATAATTCGTTAAACTGGGTACGTCTATGGTTCAAATACAAATGTTTCAGCTTTACTAATTACAAATAGAAGCAAAATTCCCGACTACAATGATGTACTGTTGGTATCAAATATTTCAGACAACCTTTAGATATCTTCCTGTTTCAACATACGGTCTCCGTTTGATAGACAAGAACATTCGGTGTCTTATTAATAAAACCCAGAATAACTCGCACCTCCAGACAGGACTTTTTATAATCAACATCAATCACTAGTTTAAAGATAGATATTCTATTCGCATTAAGATTACAGCGCGGAACCATGTAACGCCATAAGAATAGAAAAAAACATAGAAAGGAAATTTCTTGCCGATATGATTTGGCACTAAGTATATAAAGATTTTTTGTGTTTGATCGTTAAATTTCGGACAAGGAAAAAGGTATACTATAAGAACTGAAAACATATCGTTTTACGGTTAAAACCATCAGAAAAAGTGTAGAAGAAGAAAAAGTATGGTTATATTTTTATAATTTCTCTTTTTGGGTTATGTTATCAATCAAAATATATACGTTTTAGTTTAAAAAATACCCAATATATTGACAGACACAAAGATAATATAAACACCTTTAGAACAAAATAGAAATAGGTATAATCTGATTTAAAAGAGCTAGACAGACGATTGGACAAACGCCAAGTTTTTCCAAGTTGGGCTTGAAATTTTTCGTCATAGCTCCCTCCGCCGATATTATGATCGGAATGATGTCTATTTTTTCAAGCTTATAATATATATATTATTGATCCCTATCGCCAAATTCGAGTACTTAGTTTTCTTCTCCGACTCGATATTCGAGAGGTTGTGTGTTAGTTAGTGGGCAACCTATATCTATTATGAAAGCTTTCTTGGTCGCCTGTTATAATAGAATACCTTATATAATTACTTTAACACTTCTCTATTTCTTTCTCTCCTACAGAAATGAACAAATTACCACTTTTATCAAAACTTTTACCATTTTGGTAAAATCAATAATTGAAAAACTTGCTTCAGAAAAACAGACCGCACCGGATTGTTCAACACTACCCGTATAACTAATACTAATAAGAGATAAGAAAAACAACAGAAACTATAGCGGGATATGTTTTGATGCCAGGCCTGCACTTAGATTTTTTACTTCTCTATCTCGCCTATTTTTGAGTTTTTTGAAAAAAGGTATTTGAAAAAGTTGTTTATATTAATGCCTTCTATACACAGCTAAAAAAGAAGGATCAACTTAGGAATCACCCTGTAATTTCATAATGACCCTTAAGTTTCTAAACATTTGAGGTTAATAAAGGTTTATACATCGTTTTTTTGATAATCAATTATTTATGTTTGGTGGGCTTTATAGTGAAAAAGTTCATTTTAATCTACACCGAAATATTTTACTCCTCGAACAACCAGTGAACCAACGCTCGTACTGTCGACTTTAAACTTTATTCAACAGTAAGTTATTCAGAATGAATTTATTCACTTGCAAGAAATCACAAGGAGGCAGCTGATGATTATATTTTGACGGGAAATTATTTTAATTTTATGCATTTCCAAGAATTATTAGCATTGGCTAATCAAACTTAGTAGCAAATAGGTAGTTTTGTGCTTCAAAGAGTAAAATATAAAAAAAAGCCCAAAGAAGATCTGGGGAGAAAAGTATTAATTATAGGCTAATTTCTATTCAATATTATTTCTTATTAATTACTAATAATTAGGTACCTACATGATGTTCGAAAGTTGTGAGACCTAAATTTACTTGTCCTACATTCTACCTCCCGTCTTCTTAGCCATGGGCGGTCGAAAGGTGAACAAGGGGAAGGGGGTGCACTTGCCCCCTTCTGGTTGGCAAAAAATGATCAACTCTTACAAAAATGCTTTTGGAATTTTGACATTTTCTACAACTTTGATTTTATTCGCATTTCACTTGATTATATAGAAAAATTCTGAAAATTTCGCCCACGGCGTATTTTTTCTAGGACACCGAAAAAATTATTTGAAAATGTTATTTTCATTACAACGTAAAATGTAAACCTTTCACTATTTTAAATAAAATATTTGCTCCCTTTAACTTTTAATTTTATACCTAGCTAATGTCTGCAGTTTCTACTAATTTTACTAAAAAAAAATAGTACTAGTTTTACTTTTAATTAACAGGAATTTTTTTTACAGATATAAACCCTTTAAACTAATAACCTATTTTACGTATTTTTTAAAACGAAATTTTTCCTTACACCCCCTCCCCCCTCTTAAGTCATCGATATTACGTTGAGAAAATATTTGCCCCCTAGAAAAGTTGCTTCGGGCGCCCATGTCTATAGCCCTATAGTTAATTTTATTTTTAACTTAGTTTTATTTATTTATTGACCCTTAGGGTCATCTACAGACATGGAAATCCAAATTGGAAAGATTACATAGATCAAACGATCGTAAGGTTAGAAGTTAAACAGGTTTTTACATTTTATCCTTCTACTTCAAAATACAATGATCACCCATTAATATCACAACCTTTCCATTGTGCTTGACTAGAGAAGTTTCTCCAAATATTAACCTCGTAACATGATTTAAATTTTATTACTTAAATTACACTCTTCACATTTTCATAATATGTTTCTTAATTTTTTATTAATATTATTATTACAAAGGTATAAAGTTGAGGTTGAAAACCTATAAACTCTATTATACTTAAACTAATAGTCTTGAGTGTATCTAATCGCTTAAAGTTAATAGTAGATATTTTTTAAAGTTAACAACTGGGTTAAAACAAATGTAAACTAATAGTTTGAAAAAAGACATGTCAATTTTGTTTTTAAAAATGTTCAGTGATTCCGCACCAATAGCCTCATCAGGCAACATGTTCCAGAGATTAAAAACTCTGTCAGAAAGGAAGAACTCCCGGACCCCTGTGTGAAAATAATGTTCACGACCTCGCAAGCGATGGTCTGTATTAAGAGTGAAAAGGGAACGTAAATCAACAGAGAATAGGTTGAAAAGTATCCAATACGTAAGGATAAGATCTCCCCGCACCAATCTATCCATTTCAGAAATGAGTCCAAACATGATCAGTCAAGTTGGTTTATACGGGATCCTAGAGGCAAATCGCTGCACTTTCTCGATTTGGTATTTTTGTTCTTTTAACTTGGGCCACCAGACACCAAACTAGAACTTATCATTGGCCATGCAGAACATAAAAATCAAAATACGGCTATTTACGTTTATTTCTTATTTTCCATTAAAAATACAAGTGATGCCCAATATTACTTTCAAAGTCTGCATTGACGCCGCGTCCCTTAATTCTCGTGAAATTCGTTTATATAATTTTTTGTATATAAAAAGAAATTTTATTGCCATCGCCAGGCGCAGGTCAAATACGCGCGCAGTGGTGGAAACGCAGTATTTGTTCGTGATGACTCATCAACTACTAGTTGCTCTTATGAAAACCTTAAATGTGATGATTTAACTGGAAATGACAAATCCACTATAGGGTTACCATCTTTTTCGATAACGAAATGACTAGGGGGGGGGTATATTATATAAAAATTCTAAGTCAAATTTACTTTTCTTTATTTTTTTGTGGCTTAAATTTACTTTCTTGTTCGATATGGACATCATATTCACTCTTGTTGTACAAACTACTATTCCACACCAACATAGGTACCAGACTTCGCGCCGTCGGGTTTCCCAAATAAATATGGAGGCGTTAATTGTTACTATGCCGGCTAGCAGCGCGTCTGCACAATGATCCTTTTTTGGATTAAAAAGAATTCATACCCATTTACGAGACACACATTGAGAGACACGCTTAAGTGGATTAACAATAACCTCTCTGGAGAGCGACCTTTTACAGGATTTAAGAAGCAAAAACACCGCCGTATTGAACCTATTTACAAATAATGTCGTTTTATTCTTCTTCTGTCACAGTGTTCTTTCCACAAACTCAAAAAAAAAGACATTTTGTTACAAAATTTGAAATTTAAATGCTTCAATGCTACGGAAGATAAATTTTGGTCTTAAATGCAATTTTTGCCTACCCTGATTAAAACAGCATTGCACGCCACTATATACGCATCTTTCCATTGGTGAAAAAAAATTCAGTGATTTGTTTAGTTATTACTACTAATTAATCACTTTTTCCGTAACATAGAATCCTACAATTTACAAATTTAAGGGCATTACCAAATAAAGACTATTTAACATATTTGAAAATGTTTGTCAATTATTGTGAAAAATTATATCGCTAATAATATCAAAAATAATATCAAAATCTCTATATCACATCCTCTCACACGACTGACGGCGACTCGGATCATTTAAACTAATTTGAAATGTCCCAAAGCCAAAAAACAAAATAACAAGTACAAAACCAGAGGAGACATCAAAAGAACCATCTAAAATTAAATCTAGACTGGATTAATTTCTTGGAATAATTCTTATTAAATTCAGCATCCGTTGGCAAACGTGAAATTATGCCATCTCTCTTTAATCATCTAATGTTTCTTAATTTCTGACAAGGATGCATGGAGATGCAACTTTGTTCTCAGAACGTGCGAAAATATTTAGGGAGGTGTTATTTTAAGGTGTATCTTGTATTTTTGTAAATCTGATATAATTGTCGAATTGTTGAGGGGTCGAGAGCAAAGTGATCTACGTAAAAAACAAATGGATACAAATTAAAATCTTTAAGCCTTCCTTCACTAACATATTAAAATAATAATTAGTAGAAGTAATATAAACTTAGTAACTTCTATCTTCAGAAGAAAAGTGATTTATTGTAAAAACTTTATCAAAGTGATGGTAAAATTAATACGTTCTCGGCCAACTATAAAGACAAGTTTGATGTATAATTAAAATAATTTTTTTTAAATATTTGTATGAAATTCGGAAGTTGAGTCGTAGAATAGTAGATTCGCGTAGCGAGCGTGAGGAACCACGAGTATCGAATTTTCATTCTAACCGAGTAGCTGACTATATTTTTTCCACGACCAAAAATACTATTCGCAATACATATTTGTAATTTCAGGTGGAGTATTATCCAGTTCCATATCTGATTCATCCGATTTTTCACTCATATTTTGACTTGCACTAAAATTTGTCTGCTGACATTGATAGTTTCGAAATTCATGGCAACTATGTCGCTTAGATCAATTACAGAATATTCATTCTGTATCTTGTTATGGAATGAAAATACACGCAAAACGCATAAGAAGCAAGTGTTTCACAATAAATATTCCAACTCAAGTGCGAGACTTTTTACATTCTATTATCAAAAATGATTTTGGAATTATTGCATTCAGTAATGGTCGTGGAGAAAAAATATACTGTACACCTTGAGTGGATTTTCCATATTCCGCTTGGAAGTTTGAGATAGTACGGAATAAAGCTATTTTAGGGATTGATACTAATTGGCAATTGTTTATTATCAATCAAGTTTGATCTCTTCTTTACTATTACGGCCCTGGCAACTATTTTTAGGATTACTCAAATATTAAAATTACATTACAGGAAGTTATGGTGTTAAGGCTGTTTATTTTTTTAATAAAATTAACCGTCACATACTCTAAGCTAGGAAGTAAGCAAGTTTTTAAGACGTGAGAAGTAATTCTATTTTTTATTAGTATTTTATTTATTTTATTAACATAACGTACCTATATCTTAAGCCCAATGGGTTTTGCCTGAGACCTAGAACGAAATACTGTAAAACAGAAAAAAGTACCTAATGCTCCCGAGTGAAGAAGAGGTAACTAAAGTGTTAGTCTAGTTATGTTACTGTGATGCGCTTATGTTTGTTTCAAAAACAATATAATATTTTTTTACTGTTTAGAAGATCTGATGGTGCTAGTTTCAGGCAAAACATGTAACTAAAATAAACAGGCCTAGATATTTGAGGCCGTGACTTTGGGTCTTTTCTCTTACAAAATATTAGGTCTCTTTGCGTAAAAATGGACGGATTATTTAAATCAGAAATCTTTTGTTTTTAGTTTGGCTCTAAATGTTCAGGACCGTAATGAAATGAAAAAGATAATTTAAAAAATGCGTTATTAGATGACAAAAAGTTAAAATTTCAAAAATGTGTATAGTGTATTAAATTTCTAAGGCTTATAAATCCCTAAAACTGTATTTAAAATTTCAGGTCCGTATTTAAAAAAATTGACTTGAGGTTGGTAACTACAGAACGAAACGTCGAATTGGAAAACTAATAACGCCATTTTGTAGAATATAAAAAACACCCATGAAAAAGTATTTTTTCTCGTGTTTTTTATTTTTTCCCAAGTTAAAAATGAAAAAACAAAAAATTAAAAACCAAAAAAGGAAATTTATGTTTTTTTTCGGATATCTCCGAGAGCATTCGAAATAATTACAATTTTTTTTCACCAAATTATTAAACCCCAAAATATGCAACTTTGCCTCAATTTAACCATGTTCGTATCTCTTACCGTTTTCGAGATCCCCTTGTACGCACACGAATTTGTAGCACCCTGTATATTTGCTAAAGAAAATCATGGTTTAACCGCAAACATACTATATCCATTAATTTTGGGAAGTTTGGCCGACGTGAACTGAAATGGCCAGTCTGATACCCTGATTTAACCACCCGTGTTTCCTTTCTGAACTTATATTAAGTTATTTAAGCGACAGTCGACACTGCTTATTATAATGATCTCGCAGTAACCTACACATTATACCTTAACCATTTAATTATTATATTTTGGGTTTTGGGCATAATATAGACTCATAAGAATTCGTAACGGCATACAAAATAAACAATATTTTCCCTGTTACCGAATTTCTCCGGATTGGTACATACATTTAACTCCAAATAAAAACTTCTCAAAAAAAAAATCATATTTAAAAAAGTTAAGTTGATATGGGTATCTATTAAAAAAGGAAGATAGCGTTTTCTTTCCAAACCCCCAATTAACAATGTCCCTTCTGGAGAGTAGTTATGACTTCGTTAAGAAACGAATAGTCGTATCTGAAAAATAAAATTATTTTCTTAAAATCTCTCTTAAAAAAGTTCCTTAACAAAGTGTTATTGGACACAATAATCAGAATTTTGTATTTCTATGCTTTAATCTTCAGCGCTGCGCATCTTGTATCTACCTAATATCAACTGGGTAAAATTGATATTTGATTATTATTTACTGACACAATAAACCCCTCCAATTTTTTTGTAATTTTAGCAGTAAAGATTTAAAAATCCAATTCTCCTTTCAATGATTTATTTAAATTCTAATTAATAAAGACCTGCGTACAGCATCAGCTTCTGCAGATTCTTCTAATTTATTGCTATGTGCTTTATTGTTTGTGAATTATTGTAACTATTTTATTTTTGTTTGGTAAATAAACTTTATTATTATTAAAAGAGAAAAAATTATATATCACACTTTATCATTTATTTTTAAAATGGCCGCCTAGATCAATAATTATTCCTTGTTTTTAAAATGTCCATAGTGTTGGTAAAATAAGGTAAGTAGTAAAGAGTAGGACATGGAAACATTAATCATTTTAACCTACTTAATAGTATAAAATTGATTTGCTTGAGAAAAATGTATCCGTTTGGGATATTTTATTTACAACGTGTTTTCCAAAAAAAAAACAACGCGGAATTTCTCCATTTTTTTAAATGGCAACCCTTCTTTGTTTAATTATAATAATATTGTTCATTTAATTTTCTTTTTAACGATGTGTCACATATTAAAATTATTCATTAGGTAATAGTAGAAATCAACACGAAACATCATAAATGTAATTTCTAGACTCGATTAAGCTGTAAGAAATTTAGTCAAGACCAGTCTAGTACTGCCGTGGAAAATAAAAATATTATTTCTGCATTTATTAAACCAAAATATTCATTACTGAGATTGAAATGAATGAATTGTTTTGCACGGCATACTTGACATAACTTCTCATGGCTTATACTGGTTTATAGAAATTGCATTTTTGTGATATTTTTGTTAATTATTACCTATTACCTAAAAAATATTTATTAACATGTGATATACCGTAAGAAAGTAAATTAAATGAATAATTTTATTATAATAAAACAAAGATGGGTTGTAATTTGAAAAATTTGAGAAATTCCGTTTTGTTTTCTTTTTTTAAACAAGTTGTAAATATAATAAATAATAACCCTAACGGAGACATTTTTCTCAAGCAAGTCAATTTTATATTATAAAACCAGTTGAAATGAACCATTTCAACGTTTCCATGGCCTACTCTTTACCACCTATCTTGTTTTATCAAAGTAATGGAGTTTTTAAAAAACAAAGGAAAATTGATCTAGACGGCCATTTTTAAAGCAAATGATACAGTGTAATTGATGTCATTGAAAAGAGAATTTTTCGTATAATCAAGCATCAAAAAAATTGGGGGGTTTACTTTTACAATTTAAAAGTGATTCCACATTGTGTTGTTACACTCCCAATACTTACTTAAAACATTCTCTGTGTTGTTCATAAATAATATAATGGTGATCGTTGCGGTATTTGTATTTTTTTTAAATGTGTGTTTTTTTTTGTAATCTAAGGTATTTATTTATTTTCTATACAGGGTGTTCCTTAATGACGTACTAATATTTTAGGGTGTGGTTCCTCAAGTCATTTTATGAAGAAAAGTTTTTATAAACATATGTCCTAAATGGCTTAAATTTTTTGCTACAGGGTGTTTAATTTTTTTTTCTTTAATTCGTTTTTTGTAATATCTCCGAAATTACTTTAGGTAATACTTTCAATTTTGGCATGTGTTAATAGGATATAAAACCACATATTTTAGTTATAAAAGTTTTTTTTTGGTCCCCCCAGTGGCGTCCCTGCAAACATGTCCTCTGATATTTTTTAGAAAAAAAGTGGTACGACACTGACATTTTTCCATGTGGATAATATTTCTGATTAGCCTGGTCAATTCTGCATAAAAATGGTCTCTTGCACTTTTCTCCTTAGACACACCGTTCTTAATTAAAATAATTAAATTAGCTTCATTTTGCATACCTATGGTGAACGTGGTCATTTCCGACAATTTTTATAAAACAAAATTGTGCATTATCAATGTTAATGATAATAAATAGTAGAGCTAATTTAATTATTTTAATTAAGAACGGTGTACCTGAAGAGAAAAGCGCAAGAGACCATTTTTATGCAGAATTGACCAGGCTAATCAGAAATAATATCCACATTGAAAAATGTCATTACCACTTTTTTTTTAAATATCATAGGACATGTTTGCAGGGACGCCACTGGTAAGAAAAAATGCTTTTATAACTAAAATATGTGGTTTTATATCCTATTAGCACATGCCAAAATTGAAAGTATTATCTTTCTTACTTTCGGAGATATTACAGAAAACGAATTAAATAAAAAAAAATTACACCCTGTAGCAAAAAATTTAAGCCGTTTAGGACATATGTTTATATGAACATTTCTTCATAAAATGACTTGAGGAATCACTCAAAATATTAGCACGTCATTAATACGTATACGTACTTATATGACTAACTTAAGAACATTTATAGGTCTGATGATGCTCAGATGGGGCGAAACTTCTAATATTTTTCAGTTTTGATTGGTTTTAAATACAGGTAGTATTTTCATTTAAATGGACGTGCACGAAGTAAATCGATATAGTTAATAATAATTAATGTAATTAATAAAAATTACAATCAGTATAAAAATGCCTACCGACATAATTTCACCCCACACCCCACTAAAGCAAAACAGTCCAATGGCAGACATTTATAATTATATTTATCAACAACAACGGTTATTAAATTCGTCGGCCAGTGAACATGAAATCGTATCTCACAGACTGTGGATAAATATAAATATAATAATACGGTTATATTTCTGTTTAAATGCACATTATTTAGACAAATTGCTGTGCGTCTAGCGTACCTACTTAATTTCCAGACGTTAAATTCTTGGATGATAAATCCTATAAATTTGGAAACATTCCTTTACCTACATAGAAGTTAAGTACATAGCTAGCTATTGGTAGGGTTGGGAATATAATCAATTGTTCAAATAAACTTTTCTTAAAAAACGATTAATCGATTTTTTCAATTAATCGATTAAGAAGTCGCCAGTTTTATTTTTTTAGAAGCCACTTTTGATCTAAGTACAAGTCTCAAAATTAATCGATTATACAGGATGATTCCTAAGTTGATACTTCTAGTATAGAAAGCATTAAAATAAATAACATTTTTAAATACCTTTTTTCAAAAAACTCAAAAGTAAGGTACTTACATTCATTTATTACACTATGGATCAAATACGGTTCTGCCTAACTTGCCCGTGGAATAACATTAAGAAAACTTCTGGGTGTAGGATGAGCCCGCAAGGGAAAACGTTCTGCATATAATCTCGAAGCAGCAGCCTCACTTGGACGACACTCGCGGTAAATTAGCACCATTTCTACTAGTTCATTGTTTTCAAATTTTACCATTTTCACTTGTCAACAATTTAAAATTAACTTCCGTCAGAAAAACACACGGACATTATATGGCGGATTGCCATATAACGGGATATCGACCCGTAAATTGCATGACTAATAAGAGATAAGACAAACCACATAAAGTATAGCAGGTTACGTTTTAATGACCCTCACTTAGATATTTTACTTCTGTATCTCGCCTTTTTAAGTTTTTTGAAAAAGGTATTTGAAAATGTTGTTTATTTTAATGCCTTCTATACACAACTAAAAAAGAATTATCAACTTAGGAATTACCCTGTATTTATTGATTATTTCGAATAATTGATTATTTCAATTACTTTAATTAAACGACTATTTCGATCAATCGATTTTTTCAATTAACTCAAATTATCGAATATTTTTTATTATTAAATTTCATAATCGTTTAGCTCTGACTAACTTTTTTCAATCGAAAGAGATAGAAAGCGAGCACAAGGCCAATTTTTGGTTATTGGAGGTCCTAAGTCCATTACGCAATCCGGGGCCCCTAATCATGGGCGCCCATAGAGCCCATTTCAGGCGGGAGGGGGAGGGTAAAAGAACATAATTTGTTAAGGGCTAAAATATTAGCTGTATTAGTAGATTAAGATTTAACAGTGTCGAAGAACTTTCATCCAGGTTTTATTTTTTCTTGGTGCCCCTTCACCTACTTCACCTAACGAGTCGCCACTGCCTAAAGTTCCTGTTCCCTATAGTTAGGTACCGTCAGGAATAAACCATTCAATCGGCTTCTAGACCCCCCCTCCTGCTGCACATTCTTGAAATTATTTACAGTTTTAGAGAAATTAACTGTTTCTTTATAAATCCGCAGGCACACAATATAAATTTAAATCTTGACAAACAATTCAAATTACGCGACACGTCTTCAATGTCAGTTTCGCAATATTGGTTAATTTAAATAATAAATTATTTTGAAATAGATCTTTCAAATTTATTGCTGAACCACTTATTTTAATATCAAACATAATTTGTTTCTAGATTTATATTTTATAGGTCTACACCTGATATTAATAGTATCTTGACATACTTTTACTTATTGTTAGTTCATTGCAAACATTGTATAAATCGTAGAAGTACATTTTATTTTCATTTTTTTAATACGAATTTAACCTTAGCCGCAAGACCATGTAATTAAAAATGTTTCATTAGAACAGTGAATAATTGTCAAAGACGCCATTTTTTCAATTGCCCAATATTGCCCATTTGTTGTTTTATCACCATATATCGTGTTTGACCACTTTCTATTGATGTGGAAATATCCGATTAAATGAATTGTCAAATGCACGAGGTCGTCAAAGAGTACATACAGATCACTATTTTTATTTAATTTATAGCCTCAAAATAGCGCTTCCCTAACGCCGTGTCCTAGCTAAACGCAGGTTTTCCGGTGCGTGCGATGCGGTAGAAATTTAGGACTAAACGCAGAGCAACAAATGAAGTTGTCCAAATTAAACACGAAATGCGTGCGTTGCGGCAACGTCGCATCGCACGCCTTGTTTAGAAATTAAAACGGTTTTATTTTCTTGTCAATTGTCGTCCGACAAATTGCGATGGAGGTGTTACTTTCTCCTACGGAGATAGGTCTCTGAAAGTTTGTTGTGTAGTGATAACAAGTATCATGTATTTTTTCGAAAATATAGTCAAAAGTACTTATTTTCATCCTGGTGTACTGCTGAAATGCTGTTTCATCGGCACGCAATTGCGGATACAAATGATGAAACTCACCATAAATTAACCTGTTTCTAAAAATAATGTGATTTTTTTCTCTTTTACGTCTCATTATTTTTTTTTAGTGAGCTAGGACACGGCGTAAGGCTTTAAGAAAATTAAAATGTTGCACGAAGCAAACTGGCTTTATTACGCCGTGTCCTAGCTAAATACGACTGCGTGCGATGCGGGATCTACGTTGCACGCACGCATCGTCCTTGTTTGCGGAGAAAGCGGAGGTGGCAAAATAGGACACGAAATTTGCGGTCTTGCGTTTTGCGCATCAGTAGCAATGATGGCCTCAACACGTAGCATTTTGGTAGTGGAAAATAGTGCAGTTAAATTAAGACTATTAAAAAAATAAATGAGACATAAAAGAGAAAAAACTCACATTATCTTTAGAAACAGGTTAATTTATGGTGAGTTTCATCATTTGTATCAGCAATTGCATGCCGATGAAACAGCATTTCAGCAGTACACCAGGATGAAAATAAGTACTTTTGACTATATTTTCGAAAAAATACATGATACTTGTTATCACTACACAACAAACTTTCAGAGACCTATCTCCGTAGGAGAAAGTTACACCTCCATCGAAATTTGTCGGACGACAATTGACAAGAAAATAAAACCGTTTTAATTTCTAAACAAGGCGTGCGATGCGACGTTGCCGCAACGCACGCATTTCGTGTTTAATTTGGACAACTTCATTTGTTTCTCTGCGTTTAGTCCTAAATGTCTACCGCATCGCACGCATCACTCCGCACGCACCGGAAAGCCTGCGTTTAGCTAGGACACGGCGTTAGATATTACTGATTGTAATTTTTTTTTAGTATTCTGTATAATAATTATCATAAAATACAAACTCGCATTTTATTACCTGGTAACATAAAATATTATAATAAATACAATTTAATAAAATGTAATAAAAAATAAATACACTGTCCAATAATTTCTTATAATATTAAATTACGACTTCAGATATTGTGCATTTTATTAAAATATTTAATACGAAGCACTACCAATAGTAAACTAATATATTTTATTGTAAAAGATAAGATATAAAAAAATACTTCCGGTTAACTTTCGGTAGTCAGTGGCGTAGCCAGTCTTCGGGGGCGGGAGGGGCAAACATATGATGGGGCGCTCCCCTCTTCATAAAAAGTGACTTCTAAAAAAAAGGTCGACACCTCCACCACAAACTTTCTTTTGCAAAAATAGACTAGGTAGATCAAATTAGGTTTATTATGTAAACGGGCACCAAGCGGCAAAGGGTGCCCAGCGCCCCCCTGGCCCCCACCTGGCTAAGCCACTGCCGGTAGTGTAACTTTCTTGAATGCATAGAAAATGAAAACAAATAAAATAAAAGCCATTTTTCTCTAAGTTGAACCGTCACGATACTATAGCCTGTTAAAATCAAGTGTAATTTTTCAAATACCAGACAGTGGCGTAGCAGCAAACAAATCCATGGTTTAAAAAAAAATCGATTTTAAGGGATAAACTACCCTTTAAAATATTTTTTTTAAATCATATCCAATCAAGCCATACGCTATGTTTACTTACCTATGTCATAACAACCAGTTTTTACCCAGTGTCAGCGTAAAAATATTTAATTTTATCAATTTAGGTACTATTAAAAATCAATTGAATAAATAACAAGACAGCCTTCTAATGTTCATTTAATGAATTAATATCGTCTTTATTTTTAGTAAAAAGATTACAGAAAATAGTGAAAGGAATTTAAAAAATATTATTAATTTCAAATTTTGATAGCCATTTTCACTATCACAAATATTTCTCTTAATACAGTACTTCCGGCTAAAAGTTGTCATCTGTTTTTCTTTCAATTTTCCATATTTCGGTTCAATGTCATTATTGTAATAATATTTCATGAATATATAGAACATTTAAATATGCAATTGTGTTTCCATGTCTAACGTCATATGAGGTAGTGACGTCTAGACAAAACTAATGAATTACGTTTTTTTTTGGAAGCCGACATTCTCTGAACAGTAATCTTTTTAAGACGCTTTAGATATGAAATTTGTTAAATTTGCGTACATTTTTATAATCACTGCACTGGTTAGCAGATTATAAATTGTTATACAACCACTAAATATTAAATTCTCTGTTTGACAAACATCACCATAGACACACCTTTGCTTTTACACTTTTTCTGCTATTATACAACTCATTGGCCTATTAAAAATATGTATAAAACAACCAAGGTTGGTTGTCATTTCTTGCCATTCTTTCGAATTAGGCTTTCTTCCTCTTCGTTCGCTGCCACAGGGTCATTCCAGAGGGGACATATAGCTTAACGTGGGTTCCGAACCACGATCCTCGGTCATGCGATACCCCCCCCCCCCCCTCCCAAGGTCAATAAACCCTTGGTTTCTTGCCATTGCATGCCCTACCGATTGGGAGTGTGTATCTTCTTCCGCACCTCACGAGATGTCCGATCTCATCCCGCCTGGTTACCGGCGTGAATGTGGTGGGTTGGAAGATGATTCCTTACACTCTTCCCTGCATTCTTAAATCCACTTAATTTCGGACATACTTTTTTTATAATGCGTATGCCCACTCCGGGAATCAAACCCGGGTCGCCACGGTCGAATGGGAGTAACTCACCTTTGATCCTCCGCCGGTTTTATTTAAATGTAGTAACTGGTGTTCCATCGTTTAAAAACATTTTCAACTTTTAAATTTTAAATTAGTTAGCCTATAACCTATAAAATCATATTGCAATCTGTGCAACAGTTTTTGAGATATTAATTTATCAATAATTTTTTGGAACCATAAACATGCTTACCAGAAAATGAATTATTTTTGTGACGAATGTTGGGTTGCACAAAGATTTTTAAGTACCCGCACTATACCTAGCTCTTTACCATTTTTTTAGACCGCGAGCCGCCACTGGCTAATGGCATAACACAGAACACTTGTGACCCAGATGGAGGAATGAACCGTGATATAGAATTGGCCTGGTATACATTATTTTTTTTAGATCATGCACATATTGAACAGAGCCAGTAAAGAAGGGTTATAAATTATTATAACCTAGTTCAGGGGTCGCGAACGTTTATACATTTGCGTGCCATTTTCCCCAAAGAAATGTTTAATATGATCATGACGTGCCAACAAACTGTTTGTTTGTTACGCCAGCATCAAAAACGAAATATACGCTCACTACACCAAAATTGTTGATTTTTTTAGGAAGGATATATTTTGGGGCGAAGATTACGAATCTGAAAACTCTCGAAAACGCTGAATTTTTCAAATATATCTTCTTGAAGTGCCGTTTTGTAGAGGTTAGGTTTCGGCCGCATGCCCTAGTATTCACTCGTTTGTGACACAATTTTAAAGAAAGAACATGTAAAGAGAACAATTATTTATAGAGATTGGTGTGCTAAAACCACTTCGTCTTTTTTAGTGAGTTCTAAAGAAAGATCCCTGGCATATTCTGTGTCTTCTCCTTCCAAGGTGACTTCTAAAAGAGAGAAAACGCGTTCTTTCCACCATGAATTCTAAATCAAAAAAACAACTACTTAACTGTTTTTGGGATCTCCTTATTATAACACTAACAATTATTTACCGTGTACCATACCATATTATACCAGTCTAGGGGGGCCAAGTACCAATTAACAATAACTTTCAGTAGATAAAGGGGCTCGTCAAGGTAATCTGTCATTTCTTATTCTTTAAATTGTCTATATGATCATTACAGCGGCGGCGCCAGAGAAGGGCCAGGGTGGGCACCGGCCCATCCTGAAGACATTAGTGCCCACCCAAAATTGACGGTTTTGCAATGGAATTTCCGGGGGAAGGGCAATTTGACTATGAAAGTTTTATTGTATGTTATTTTCAAGAGAACGAGGATGACGCTTTTTTTTAGACGCCACTTTGGACAAGAGGGGGATTTTGTTTTTTTTTTACTCATCACTTTTGTCGGGCTTTGCCCTTTGCGTAGGTTGTGGAGGTGTAGTGTTGTGGTTGTCGGGCTTCGCCCTTTGTGTAGGGGTAGTTGACCTTTTTTTTGAAGTAATTTTTTTTGATACTGCCCACTCTAAAATCATCGGGCCCACTTGTGTCCACCCATCCCAAAAATCCTGGCGCCGTCACTGGATCATTAAAAGCCACATCAGTATGGACACTACTAGCAATATAAAGACCACGAATTACCTCGGAACTAGTTATAGAATGTCACCAAGCTCGAGAGCTGCCGGACGCATACTAATTCTAATCTAACCTAGGCGTGAGGGTATAAGCGATCCAATAATAATAAAATAACATTTTGAAAATTTCAAAGAACGATGATATGAAACAACTAAATGTAAATTCTCAAAACAGTAATGTTATTAAAATACCCAAACACGTTCATAACTAAAATATACTTAACGATGTCCAGGAAAAATCTATGATTAGCCATCATAAGTATTGTGATATTCAAACAGAGCATTGTGTAAACAGAAAGAACAGACCGTCGAATATATCCTTTGTAACTATCTCCGCACTCTCATCTAGTAGAAGATCCATGCTTGGACAAGTATTGGGATTTTCCGGGCCGACATAAGGGAGATCTCATTGAGTAAAGTCGTTAATAACTTCTGTAGGCTGTCTAACGAGCTTAAAGCATTCCTTTTCTTAGAATTGAAAGGATACGCAATTGGTCAAATGTGGTCTCAGTGGTGCGAAGCTTAGCTCTAGGCTTCCAGATCCAAAGTATTTAATTTTTCGAGGCAACCACTATTTTGTCCATACTTCAAGATCACTGGCCAATGACTCAACAAACAAAACTTCTGAATGAGCTCTAAACCAATCAAATCTCCATAAAATTACAAAAGTATATGATACCAGCCCACAGTCTGATAAGTAAAGCTACGAAAGAAATATGAATAACATTATACTAAATGTTATTTTAGCTATTTCAATAGAGAACATTTGTGCCCTGCCAGCGATGTTGTTTAAAAGATGTAAATGTTATGTGGCAGTTTACACCTCTCGGGTATACCGGTAACCAGGCCAGACAATACTATTAAATGGTTGCACGAAGATACTCTTAAGTTACGCCGTGTGGTGGTACTTAGTCATTAGAGCATGTAGATGGTTTATGCATATAGCGTGATAATGTGTATCTAATATTTTCATGATATTGTAACTTATGTCGAGTTAAAGGTCGCGATAAAGGCAAAAAGGGTTATTTATACAGGAGAAGATATTGATATCGAAAGTTTTGAAAAACAATTCTTGTGCAAAAGTAGATTATTTATTGATACCTTTGTCTATATTCATACAGTATTTGTTTCATATTCATGATCTTCTGTAGGTAACATTGTGTAAGCATCTCTTATTATGTCTTAAACATCAATATCTTGCAATGATGTTTCGCCTGGTGAAGTCAAAGAGGATGAAGAACAGCGATGACTACTTGTATTCCCAGATATTGGTGGTTGCGGTCAAATTTTAATTTTAAACAAAAATATCATTAAAAAACTGAATTTGTCTGCTCCAAGGACATGTAGGTGATACCCCTTAAGAATTTTATTTTGAGGTAATATTTACTTAGGTACTACTAGAAAATATCTATGCAGTCATAGTTACAAAGTTACTTGACTTCGAAGTTATTGTAATAAAGAGGTCATCTTGGTTTACGTTATAATTTAGTTTATTGTTAGTGTCTATGACTTAACTTAGCATATACCATATTAAGGTCTGATCGGAGTGATTAAAAAAAAAATCGTCTCTTCTATCTTTTTTTTGCATGACATTTTTGCATTTTAGTAAATAATATTTATTCAAGCTTATTGAAGTCCGCTGTGCCATAGTTATGCCTCTTATCCATAGAATATAAATCATCAAATTACTACATTATCTAATTTTCTTATAAATACAAAACTGCTCGAGAAACCTTTCTTCTTCTGTCCAATAGATAAAAGACTTGGCTCGTGGATAAAAAGCGACACACATTTATCATACAATAAAACGCATGGAAAGCCAACGTAAACATGTTGTTTCACACAAAAAAGCCGGTGTTCCCATAAAATGTTTGCCACAAAATAGAATGACTTTGTAAGTTGTGGGTACAGGTAAAGATATCCGCACCAATAATTTTATTTCTATCCCAAACTAAAATCATGTAGTATAAGACTGGTGCAGGTAAAGAAGAGATACACTGGTCTTATAGTTTTTATTGCACTATAGCGCGTAAAAATTTAACAAATTGGTGTTTATGGACATTAGCCATTATGCACATATAACGGTATGCCGATTAGCAAGAACACCGCTGCGCATCGCTCAATCATTTTGTTGCACCCATTGCTGCGCTTACTTTTTTCGTTCTACAGGGTGTCCGGTAACTTATGGGCCGTAGGGCAACTGGAGATACTAGACATCAAACTAAGCCGATTATGTCATATAAGTTTTTTCGGATTGTTACTCGTTCTAGAGATACAGGGTGTTGAAAGTAAAAGTTTATTTTCGAAAATAAGCCATAATTTTAAAACGGTTTAATAAATCGAATTGAAAGTTGGCCATATTATGTTCTTATAAGCAAGAAATAAGAATTTGTAGAAATTTTTAAGTTTCAAACTAGAGGGCGCTAGTTGCATACACTGGGCTTCATAAATCTATGATTTTTTTCCTTACCTATGATATTAGGTGTTTTTCAAATATAGTTTCTTAAAAAGGGCGTTTTTTGAGTCAAAAATGTGTACTTGATTGATCTTAATATCTTTAACGGTTTTTGAGATATTTCCCTTTAAACATCCCAAAGCATAAAAAAACATAGTAAATAATTAAATTAACAAAAAAAAAACAAATTTGACAATCCGAAAAAACTTATATGACATAATCGGCTTAGTTTGATGTCTAGTATCTCCAGTTACTCTACGGCCCATAAGTTACCGGACACCCTGTATAGCAGTTGTGTTTAAAGCGCGCTGATTTACGCTGGATTCTCGAACGTTTCGTAATACATGCGCACCGGCATACCGGCATTAGTGTATCGTGGACATTAACCTTTTTTTTTTAAATGATTCAAATAAATTATCTAGTTCTAGTTCCTCTAAACAGTTTGCTAAAATAGTTTTAAAAACATTACAAGGTTTCCTACAAAAGTGTGTTTTTCATCGGCCATCTAAAAAATTTGATTAGACCGAATTAACCAAAAGCCCATGCGAAAACGATGGTCTTCTCAATATAAAAGAATTTACCGTATTGTTTTTTGGATTGTAAACTTTATTTGTTAGATTACGTTTCTTTCAGGCCTCGTCACTTGAACCGAATTCAAGGGAGACGAAACAACGCGAGACCTCGAGACTCGGCGTCTGCCCGGTCTATCGCGTTCAATCTGTTTGAGCTTATTCCTTTAATACACTCTTTACATTGTTTGTGGGTAAACAAAGAATTTTCAATGGCAGTACGTTTATATTTTTTTGGCACAGTTGTGTTTAGGATGTGAATATTTATTGTCGTGATATAGTAAAATGCGGAAAAATTATAAATTGGATTGGATGGTGATATGGTTGTACATTTTGTGGCAGTCTGAAAATTATTTCGTAACTTAGAACATAACACGTAACATCGCCTTAAGTCACGTGTCAATGACTTTTATTACTTGACTAAAAACTAACCCGTGGGTCGTTCTTTATCACTATTTCTCTAGAAATGCTCTAGTGGCGGCGCTGTCGACGAATAGTACCAAAGAAAAACTCAAAAATGGAGAATTGTTTCGTTTATTAACGAAACGTGTTTTCATGTCAGGATTAACAGGTTTCAATATACTGCGGCAATTCCATAATATTCTGTATATTTTGAGACAATAGTGGTTGTTAATTTACTTATTGGTGCAGATAAAAGTTTCGAAAATAAAGTAGTTTATAAAGCAACTTGAACGGATGTGAGGCATTGAGGCTATTCAGAGATTTATAAATTTATTATAAATAATGCAGAAGAGCTGCAGGATACCGAGGACACTATTAGTACAGCGATGTAGGAAATTGATTTATCATTCTGATCCCCAGGACGTCTCAGTAATGTTACATTCACATTAATATACGATTTCATTTTAATATTGTCACCAAGTATTTATAGCGCCATTTGAATATTTGTTTTGTCTCAGATGATGCACAACTTGGATTTGAATAATTGAATTTATAAAACGAGGTGTGGTGTTTTATCGCCATTGGGGGTGAACTCCAGGGGGTGTGGTGGAACACCACCTTCAAATCTTTGGGATCTGAAATTAAAATAGACATATTTACAACATTGCATAAAATAAATAACTTTGATTAATAGTAGTTTTTCTACTCCACATGGAAATTTGCTGTTTCCTTTACACTTAAGTGGCGAGAAAAGTAGGCTATTCCGGTTAACTGTGCGGGAATATTTCATTTCCATCCTAGATAGGTAATGAAACTGACCAATTACAGTGGTCAATTACAAGGAAACCAAATTTACATGTTACAATAGGATGTACAGTGTTGCAACCTTTAAAAATAAAATTTCCCATTTTTATAGAAAACTTTCACGAATGCAAACAATACTGAAAAAGTCTTTTATTAGCAGATTACAACCACAAGTGATCCTAAAGAATATTCTACAAATATAACACTGTGCGTAAAAATTTCCCTTTTCCCTTTGGAGACAGCGCCGACCTATCATTCCTCTGTGCTTTGTTCTCGCGAACCCGGAAATTTTCCATTAGTTGACAACACTGTTATGAAAATTACATTTCTTTATTTTCTTTGTGGTGTATTTAAAAGCACTGACCAATCACAGTATATTATATTTACTGACGCTCCGCCTTCTTTTTCAAGACACTAAATTATATAATTTAAAGGCATATGGTACAATTTGTTATTAATTTGTTCAATATAATAAAATCTAGACGCATTTATAATAGATTTATTAATAATGCAACCGGCTGTATGAGCATAAAAAATTAATTTCATGTAACATCATTTATCAGTTGGCTTTCCCACAGTTAGCTTAAGGTCTCGATAGTCGAGAGAGTTAGGGCGTTGTATTATGTATCCAATGGCCGTGAGTTCGAGCCCGGCAACCGGAAAACTTTTTTTTACATTTTTTAGCATAAGGTTTGTAAGTTTGGTCGTAGAAAAAATATACTTGTTATGAAATTAGCGTCCTATTTCAAAATCCAGGTAGGTAGGTATTTGTGGGTTTAGGACAATAAAAAACAATTCCTCTAAATTAAAAAATTGCCGACGTTTCGACCTTTATTAGGTCTTTCTCAAGGCTACAACAAAACATCAATATTAGGGAATACAATGATAAAAGACCTTTTCTTTTCACTCTGTATGTATGTATATAGGAAAAAATTAAATTTATGAAATTATTTTAAATTATTTTAAAATAAATCTTACACACAACTCTTTTTTAATTACATAATTTTTTTTCTATATAACTTTTTGTAAATTTTTTCCCTATCTAAAATCAGAACAATGCTTATAAAATACATTGAGTGTTCTATAAACTAAGAAAAGGGTTTTAAAAAATATATATTTATATAAATCAATATATTATGAAAAAATAAGTTATTTAATTATTTGTGGGAATAAAGAAAGCCAAACAAGACACACACGAGAAGCCCAATGATAATGTAACATGTACAAATGTGTAGTTAATCATAGAACATTTACCTATTTCACAAAGTCGAGGAACATAAGTCGAAAACAATTGTTAAAATCATCTCCAGCCGGGAACACACATTACAAACTGACATGGAACAAATATTCTGTAAAAATAACGAACCACACCACAACGAGTACTGTTAATATCTGAATAAAGGAATGTGCATTACGCTCTCTCGACTTTGTGAAATAGGTAAATGTTCTATGATTAACTACACATTTGTACATGTTACATTATCATTGGGCTTCTCGTGTGTGTCTTGTTTGGCTTTCTTTATTCCCACAAATAATTAAATAACTTATTTTTTCATAATATATTGATTTATATAAATATATATTTTTTAAAACCCTTTTCTTAGTTTATAGAACACTCAATGTATTTTATAAGCATTGTTCTGATTTTAGATAGGGAAAAAATTTACAAAAATTATGTAATTAAAAAAGAGTTGTGTGTAAGATTTATTTTAAAATAATTTAAAATAATTTCATAAATTTAATTTTTTTCTATATATATACATACAGAGTGAAAAGAAAAGGTCTTTTATCATTGTATTCCCTAATATTGATGTTTTGTTGTAGCCTTGAGAAAGACCTAATAAAGGTCGAAACGTCGGCAATTTTTTAATTTAGAGGAATTGTTTTTTATTGTCCTAAACCCACAAATACCTACCTACCTAAAAAATATACTGTTCAACTCGAGTGGATTGCCCATATTGCCCTCGGAAGTTTGAGCACGACGCCGTAGACGGAGTTCTCAAACTTCCGAGCGCAATATAGACAATCCCACTCGAGTTGTACAGTATATTTTTTTACGACTCAACTTCCTACCTTCATAAATTTTAAGAAATGATTTAAATTAGGTATTATAACTTATTTTTTAAGTTGGCCTAAACTTGTGAGAAAGATAATAAACAACAATTGAAGAAATATTCATTTCGTTGGAAAATCCATGGAACAAATACTGTAACATATTCCTGGATTTGAATCATTTCTTATATTTACACAAAATACCTTTAAATAGATCTATCTTCCTCACATTCGGCCTTTTGCAGAATAACTGACAAAAAGCGATATATTTATTATTAAAAATGAACACAATTTATATTTTTCAACCATAGCTAGTTTGATTAAATTTTTCTGCGCACATCCAGCGACAGCGCTGAGTAATTATTCCTCTGTGTCTAGCCACTTGATTTGTTTAATGGGTTGTCTAAACTATTTTCCCTTACTTTTTTTATATTTGTCTTAAAAAACCTATTAGTCCGCAGAATTAAAAGAAATAGACAAAAATGTATGTATATACCGGGTGATTCATTAAGGGTGACGAGCGGCCATATCTTGGAAACTACTGGGCATAGAAACTTGAGGAAAAAAAAAATTATAACTAAAGTGGCCATGAGAAAATCCTGGAAATAATTTTTAAGTTCCGCATTTTGCCGGAAGAGAGCGTAATTGAGGAGTAAATTTTGAAATTTTACATATCTCCGAAAATTCCACATTAAGGTTGGACTGATTACACTTTCAACATCTCCCCCTCCCCCCTCTTATTAAAGTCGGTACGCCAATGAGCATAAGACCAAAATGATGCATAATTTTCCAATCTTTTTAATGGTGTTATCAAAGATATACCTTAATGTGGAATTTTCGGAGATATGTAAAATTTTAAAATTAACTTTTCTCTTGCGGAAAAATGCGGAACTTAAAAATTATTTCAAGAATTTTCTCATGGCCACTTCAGTTATAATTTTTTTTTTCTAAATTTCTATGCCCAGTATAGTATCCGAGATATGGCCGCTCGTCACCCTTAATGAATCACCCGGTACAGTGTGCCTTACCCCATCCAGCTTCCCAATTCCCTCCACTGGTCCTGAAAGGTTTGTTTAATAACTAGTTAAAAAAGGGGGAATGAAAAAGGGGATAAATATGCATAAACTAAACTAATTTTTGTTTGAAAATAATTCCCTTATTTTAAAAACACTCTTTATTCTAATGGCCTGGTAAGTTCTTATAAACGCATTTTATATTGCATAAACAATGTGAAAATACTGAGTTACCTACGCTGTTGCGTGTAATAAATAATTTCAAAGGCAAAAAGTAACGAGATTAATTTTGATAAACAGCGCTCGACGCGTGGTGGTTTGGTGCACGTCAAATTTAAATATCGCGAGTACTTATGTACAATTACAATTACCTGGAACATTCAAGATGGCCGACAAAGTTGCTCGAGGATCAGGGTGTCGATATATGCAGTGGTGTGGACAGGAAATCTTTGGGGGACAAGATTGAAAGGAAATTTTCTCTTGCACAAATAGAGATGTAGGCGTGCATTAACGTCTATGTGTGGTTGTAAATAATGCACACGCGTTTAAGATAGTAGACAGTAGTCGATGACTCATCACGAACAAATACTGCATTTCCGCCACATCGCGCATACTGTACCTTTGTCTGGCGATAGTAATAAAATTTATATTTTATATACAAAATATTATAAAAACGAATTTCGCGAAAATTAAGTGCTGCTTCTTCTTATAAGTGCCGTTTTGTATATTCATAATAAAATAATATCGTTTGTTCCCGCACTATATTTTTTATTATAAATTATCACACTTCGTCCAAAAAAAAATGTTTCAATTAAAATGATTACTTTAATTTTTCTCTTTAAAAATAAATACCTAATTGTTTTTTTGTTGTAAAAATATTTTATTGCATTGTATATTTTTGTTGATTTAAAATAGCTCTAAAAAAGGGAAAACGGAACAGCCAAGTATATAATAGAAAAATACTATACAATATTATTCTTTTTACCGGGCTTTCTTTAAAATTTCATCATAAATCAATAACTAAAACGATATGCGTCTGAAACCTTAATCTCTATATAAAACAGGACTTTAAGAAGGAAAATTTAAAAACTAACCATTTCCTGCAATACCTTTGTAATATAAGCACATTATTTAAAAATATAAGTGAAGAGTCCAAGCGTGAGACGAAAAATTAGATTGCAATTAGACTTTTAGACCCGAGCTCCGGGGCTCGAAGGGGCAGCCCCCCCCCCCTTTAAATACGCCACTGCAAAGAATACATTTTAAAGATTTAAATTAAGAGTCCAAGCGTGAGACGAAAAATTAGGTTGCAATTAGACCCGAGCTCCTAGGCTCCTCCTAAATAGGCCACTGGTCAGGGGTCTATGAAATTGATTGTGATGCAGTATAATATATCGTTCAACGTAATAGGAGCATCAAAACACGATTCAGAGAGCACAGTACGTCAATAATAGCGCACAGAGAAGTTTTCTCTGGCAGGGGGTTTCTCAATACATACACCAACCCAAAAAAAACGTTTTGTAAGAAGTAACTGTAAATATCTATTATACGCTCACCGTGACAAAATTGATGATTTTTTCAGAAAATATGGATTTTTGGGGAGTAGATTAAAAAACTAAAAATAATTTTCGTCCGCAACGCTTAGTTTTCGAGGTATTCCTTCTTAAGGTGCTGTGTTTCTAAGGGGTTATGTCAGTGCCGCAGAACTTTCCAATTTTGCTTATTTACTAATCACCATTTTTTATTTTATATATTGCTTCTTCCAAGTCAACAAATCAAAGAAATGGGCCGAATTTGTTGATTTCTCAATTAAAATATTTATTTTGCGTGCGGAGAAGTAACAGTTTTGCGGTGCCTTGTGAGTGCGTAAAGAATTTACTAGGTTTAAAAGTTAATTCATTCAAAAACCTTTTAAGTTCCATTCAGTAATCAACTGGAATATTACATGAATGATAGCTCTAGATGCTTGATCCTCATTATTTTTGAACTTTTACGAGATGACGAATTATTTTAAAATAATTTATTGGGTTTATTTTAAGATGTTTTATTATTGTTTTAACATTAACATAAAGAAAAGAGAAAACTAATAAGGGAAAAAAGTTGCTGATATTCCCACTTAGTTTCATTCATAAACTTGTAAGGAACCCAGAGGAAGTTTGCATTCGAACTCTTGTTATATGGTTGTGTTAAAGGAGAGAATGATATCTCTAACTTGCTCTATCCTCCCATCTGTTATAGCGCTATTGCCATTGGAATTATGGTAATAATAAAACGTGATTTTAAAACAGTTTTTTTGCTGGATTCTAAAAATTATTATCTTTCTTAAATCATGGCATAACCTCTGGGTAATTCTCGATATACATTATGAAACGGCTTTTAAAATTTATCGTTTTTTCAATAAAAAATATAATCTACACTGTGTGAGAAGAATGTAATATCTGTTTTTGCCTATATAACGATGATAATTTATTTATTGGTGGTTATACAGAGAGCGATTAATGGGCATAAAAAAATACAAAAATATAGCTACATTTATTCATTAGTTTTGTTCGTTTTATAGGCGAAGTAAGTAATTAAAATTTTCCCATGAGGCTTTTATTAAAAACCTACCAATAAAAAATGCTAGTTACGCCAAGTCTATGGTGTTTACGTTATAAGAAATGTTGACATTTCTCCTTCGTGGTAGCTGTTTTAAATTAACAAGGTATAAAACTTACTATAAACAATAAATAGCTTAATAAACTTTACTAAAATTTTGGAAAATTTTGACTCTTAATTGAGAGGGTAACCAATCCCTATAAATCCGACTTTGATTGAAACGTTAAAGTCAATGAGTGCAAAAAATGTAAATTACGAACGACCGCACCTGTTGGCACCCGTTACACTTATACAAAAGTGAGGTTAAAAATATAAATTTTAAGAAGATCCAAATCTGTCAGATTTTTTATTTATTACTTAAATCAAGGCAATAATGCCAGATCCTATGTATATTTACCTACACCAATTTTTATAAAATTTATATACTTGATGGTTTATCAAAATAAAAGTTCATACTGGCTGTTGTTGGTTTATTCCGATGTAAATAATTTCCCACCGCAATTTTCCAACTATTTTCTGATATTTTCAACGGGACGCCAACCCCAATCGACCTTAAAACTTTTATTATATGCAACAAAAATAGAAAAATATCTGATAAAACTTGCTTAAATGGTAAAACATGAAGATAAGTACATAAGACAAACAGACAAAATTATAAAATTTGTAGACAAAAATAAAATAAAACTTTGAGGTTACATTATGTCCTTATTTTGTATTTTTCATAGGCGGTATTGCCATTTCTTTTATAACGTCTACAGCGTTTGCTGTTATTCTATTATGTGAATTATAAAATATTATTATTAAAAAACATTACCATCGCGGATGTTAAAAGTCAATATTAATTTCGTCTTTGTCTTTTTACTAATACTTATTTTATATTCGGCCGCAATTCCGCTACATTATAACAAATTTGCAAAAAATACATCAGTGTTAATTATTAATAGTCGAAAGTTGCTACGTGTGGTATATTTTTCGATCGTCATAGTGGTACTAATAACTAAGCTCGAGCTGTCCGCCAAGCCGGCAATGCACCGTACTCGAGTTACACAGTTAGTTTGTTGAAAACGACGTTTCTACTCACTCGCTTGAACGCCGAATTATTGTAAAACAAAGGTTTTGTTTAGATTTACCCTTTACACGTTGCTAAGTACTTTGTGAGTTGTGTCCCGAAAAAATAATTTTAGTTGCCGTAAGTAAAAAATGTGAATTTTACAGCTTTTAAATGTAGGTTATACCTACCTAGTATAATTATTTTCAATTGGCAGCGACAGTAAACATTTATAAACCTTACCACAAAACCGATTAGTCTGAAAAGCTATAAAATTAACATTTTTACTTACGGCAACTAGGATTACTTTTTCGTCACACAATTCACAAACTACTTAGCAACGTGTAACCGGTAAATCCATACAAAACCAGCTAAAACAATAATTCACAATAATACGGCGTTCGAGCGTGTGAGTATAAACGCCGTTTTCAAAAAACTAACGGTGCAACTCGAGTACGGTGCATAGCCGGCTTGGCGGACAGAGAGCTTAGTTGTTAGTGCTACTATGACGATCGAGAAACACTGTTGCCAGACGTAATAAAATTCAAATATTTATAATAGAGAATTTTAAAAATTTGTTAAAATTTAGCGGAATGTGGCCGGATATAAAATATTAGTAAAAGGGGTTAAGACGAAAAATTTGTTTGCAATTAAACTCTTAGACCCCGAGCTTCTGTACCCTAAATACGCCACTGAATGTGCATTACAATAATCTGTTCACGACTGATTTTAATTTTATTATTCACATAATTTCTACGTGTATTAAATATTTAGTATAGCTATAAACTTATTTTTAACGCGAAATATATTATTTAATTTACAAGACAATAATTTTACACCTAAAAGTAATAAAATAGAAATATCTGAAACCATCCCAATAAAATAAATTAAATTGTGTTTTTCGGTAATAAAACTATTGTGAATTTCTTTAAAATAAAAATACTGTGATGCATTGTCTACTTGTAACTTTGATCGTCAACTGACTACGTTGTAGACAATTTTTTGCCATTTGCCAACTGAATCTTTGGATTTTTCTTTACGTTATAAATAATTAAGCTTAACATGAAAATATAGCGCGTACTTTAATGGAATGGTTAAGATTTAGGGCTAGTGGCGCATTCGCCATTTTATTTTTGATTAGGTAATATGCTGCTTGTTTTAACCCATTAACGCCCAGTGATACCGTTTGGTATCGCTAAATCAGCTATTACTAAGACATCGACCATTTTGTGGGTGGTAGTGGGATAATAATTCTGACGAGTGCGTTAGTTGCGGGAAGCATCTTCAGTTGTGTTTTAAGTCTTTGAGTACCGTTGCCGATATTTGTAAGCAAAAAAAAACGTCTGTTTAAAGGTTGGAGACAATGACGTTTCTTGAACGGCAGTAGAGTTTTGGACTTGCATTGTCTTTATTTGTTTAGAATCACTACGTTTCAACTGGTAAGTATCTCCAGTCGTCTTCAGGTGAACACCTGATACTTACCAGTTGAAACGTAGTGATTCTAAACAAATAAAGACAATGCAAGTCCAAAACTCTACTGCCGTTCAAAAAAAAACGTTGTTATTTTATCGTCCATTTTACGTCAATAGAAAAATATGGACATTCGCTTTGAGTAAGTATAGTTTTTCAGTGATAGTATTAGTTAGATTTTTTCTTGAATACAAGTATTGATATTGACTAAGATATATATTTAAAGCCCTCTATAACGTATATCGTATTTTTAAAAATTCATCTGACTTAACAAAATGGGCGCAAAACGTACTGATACCATATGGTATCACTGGGCGGTTACGCTATATATATATATTTTTTTTTGAAAGGCATGGATTTTCATTGTCTGAAGCTTTACACATAGCATACGCTAATAACGATTCGGAAAATCAAATAGACGAAATATTTATCGAGCCCCCTGATCCCAATGTCGACACCAATGAAGATTTCGCTGACGAAGATGACGGAGGCATGCTAAATAACTTAACAGGTCGACAATTACGTGCACCTGTGGAAATAAAATTGACGAATAATACACGTTTAGGCAATAATTATGACGACTTTTCTGCAGAAAGTCCTAACCAATCATCTTCAGCGCCGGCTAATCAATTCGTGTAACCGAATCATCTTCTGCATCGACCTCAAAAGATACGTATTGTCCAGAATCAGAGAACAACAACTGGATTCGAAATCGTCTAGCTTAAAAACCAGATACTGTCTGGATTAAAGGCGACATTGAACCTGGAGCCCGCTCATTTCCAGTAAAAGATGACAAGCGGTTCGAACAAATGTCTTGTACAGACATTTTTGAGCTATTTCTTGTCAACGATATCATGCAGCAATAAACAATACATGGTTTCTGTATAGGAAGAATCACAACAAAACCTCCAACATAGAGTTTGGAAGGGGGTTGGTCCAAGTATACTTAGCACGTTATGGTGTACCGGCAAAATCGGCAGGTCCTGCAAAAACGTTTTGTTTCACGCACACTTCTGCCAGGTATTCGATATGACGGTATGCATCACTACGTTGCTTTATGTAATAGACGCCGTTGCGCTGGAAATGAATGCAAGAGTTTTGGTAGAACAATGTGTTCTAAGTGTGATGTAGGTCTTTGTGTAGTCTGTTTTGCCAATTATCACACAATGTAAAAATTTACTTTTAATAATTCCATAAATAAATATGTATTTTTAAAATTGTAAGTATTTGTATTTTACAGTATCATGCGCCCAGTGATACCATATGGTAGCAGTCATTTTCTTAAAAACTGACGTAAGACATTTTGTAAAATATATTTTTTTGTGCATTCCTACTCATATTAACTCAGAAAAGTAAAAATATGTAAAATAACTAACAAAAAATAATTCTGGGCGTTAATGGGTTAAACTGTAATATTTATTGAACTTTCAAGATCACGCGATCACGGTTCTTTAATACAAGTCACAACACGCATACGTACATGTCAAAACACACATAAATGAACCAAATATGGGTTAAGGGAATACTACGAGCGATTCGGCAACCCTAATGGAACAAAAAGTTTACAGAAATGTTGCAAATATAATCCGCATACTTTGTAATAAGTTTTGCTTTATCTAACGCAAAATTTTGATTGCAATAGCAATCATGAATTATGGAGCTGTTCGACTGTGTTTCCATAAATGCCTATTGAACGTGATTGAACCACTGACCGATTGAACGCGAAGACGAACGGATTTGTCTCTCTTTAACTTTTGAGAGCGCGTATGTTTGTTTCGCTCGTTTTTTTTCCGGAGTTGGCGGAAGAGCCAGTATACATAGGCCTATATGAGGCCAATTGTATCCCCGTTTGTCTGGGTAATGTCAGCCAGACGGGACCTACAGCTTAACGTGGAATCCGAACCACGTGTATGCACTAGTTATCCTTTTTTTTACCCCCCCCCCCCCCCCCCAGTTCATGGCCGAGTCCATGACTCTCTTCTTAAATCCACTGTTAAATCCACTGAATTTTGGACATACTTTTTTTTATTGTACGTATGCCCACTCCGGGAATCGAACCCGGGTCGCCACGGTCAAATGCTAGTAACTCAACCTCTGAATCACTGCCGCGGTTTCGCTCTTAGTTTCCAATTCATTTGTGTAATCTTCTAATTTATTATAAAGCCATAAAGTCAATCGAGAGCTAAACTAAAATACGGCCGAGCGGAGTTTTTCGATCTGTATTTCGCATGACACATTTTGGAAAATTTACATTTTTTGAAGGATAATCATTTTTATTCGTTTTGAAAAATAAATTAATTAGGTGGGTCATTGGCCTGCTGATCTCGCACAACCTGCTGCTCTCGATATGAAAACGATGAGTCACTGACAGTAATTTTGAACCTGGAGTATAGACAGTAAGCTCCAACCAATATTGACTCTATATAACGGACATTAGGTGGATTGGACCGCATTAAAATTTTCCATGTAAAATTACGTCTCATTTTAACTTAATTAAAATTACAAAAAAAGATATTGGTGGATCCAGGATTTTGTTGAGGGGGGAGCCTCTAACAAAAAAAGCTTCTAAAAAAAAAGCGTATCCCGGCTCTAAAAATCTTCCTGCTCGGAAAAGTGACTTCTAAAAAAAAACTCTTCACACGCCCTACAAATACTCATTTTGTAAGGCTCCGTGGAGGGGGGTTGGCGAAACTGCCCCCCCTCCCCTGGATCCTCACCTGTATTGAATCTATGTTTTCACTAATGGAAAGGTGGTATCTATATATGATGCGAAAGGTATTTTCAGGCAAAAAAAATCCAGGAAAAAAATATCAATAAGGCAATGAAAACTATTAAAATTATTATTAAGTTTGATAGTAATGTAAAAAATATTTAATTATATTTTTCTAATAAAACTGACTTCTCATGAAATAACGAACATAATCAGCAGGCATTTAAATGAAAATAGATAAATATTTTTTTTTATATTTAATTATTTTGCCAATGGTCTTTTTAATAGTAATATTATATTTTAAGTTATTTTTATTACTTTATATAAACATGGTGTATTTACCGTGAGAAAAATAACTTTTTTATAGTATAATTAAATGGTGACTATACTAAGAGAGGTTCTTTTACACACATAATTTTACGTAATTACGTAATGTTCTATCTAAATACCGTAAAATGTTTCCTTACTTTTCTAAAATTTACGATTATTACTGTTTTGCTTTTTATTTTACTACGAATAGTTGTAGGTGGTCTTTAAAATTCGATTTTTTTTTAATGTGCAATGAAAATATTTAATTATTTACCTTTTCATCATCATGTCGTGTCTTATAATAATTATGAATATTATTAACCAATCAAAAAGTCTTATATTGAGTTAAAACCATTATGCATCGTAACAGCAATTAAATATCTCTAAAATCAAAGATACATATGTATTTTGATTGATGTAAATTTTTAAAAATGCTTCATTTTGAAAAATTGTATTGTTTTTTGTGAAAATAAACAGATATCAAAGCAAAGTCAATACAAAATTTTTAGATATACATAATAAACAACTGTCTACCGTTAACGAAGAGAAATAATAGCCAGTTTTTGCAAACCAACAATATCACGCTAAACGATATTTCAAACGTGATTTTCTCGGAATCCGCAGAAGAAATTTTGTAAAAACATGTTCCATATTCAGCCGATAATTTTATTCTTTCCTACGAGTCGAAAATCCTGTTTCATGCTTCAGTCAGCGCTGAGTCAGCACCTGAAAAATCGATTAGCGGGATTTTGTTGGTTGGGAAAATGTCACCAGGTATTATTATTGGGGTACAAACGATGCTTTTAGGTCAAAGTAGTATTACATTATTATTTTATTTGACACATGGTCTACGAAGCTGCATTAAAAAATACAAGTACGTATTTAAAAAACATACCGGAAGGTGGTACCGATAAACATAAAGTCATAATCTATTTCTGATAAAAACAAGTTAAAGAAAATTAAAAGTGTCAACAAAAATCTAAAATAAACTGTCAATTAAATGTGTTAATAAATCTAAGAAAAAATAAAAACAGCAACGAGAATTTTCAGCACAGCGTTTTATTTTGACACTGCTGTCAGAACTGTTTTCGCCGCTCACCGGCAAATCAGCCACGTGTTTTGTATTACCTGTTTGATTGTTGGGCTGACTTCGACTGTTGTTTTGACATATTCTTGCAGGTTATATTAAATCGCACCGCGCCGGTGTGAATAGCCAAAAAAAGGGGAACGCGGTGTACCGCACGGTGTTCACCGGTACCATCACCACTACCGCTGCACAGCTTGTTAGCTGTCTGTAAATTGCGCAACTTTGCTCTAATTTAACCTTTGCTGTATCTCTCACCGTTTACGAGATCCCAATGGCGGGCGTCAATTTTGTAACACCAACACCATGTATACAAATGTAAAAAACTAAAATTTTACTGGTTTAAGTATTGGTAGATATAGTACTGTCCAGACAACTAATCAATGCATTTTTTTTAGGTAAGTGCAACCGAGTAACAAATTGTTCTGCTCATCTTTAACTGTAAGTACATCAGAAATATTTAATACTAGAAAGTAGGTATTCCTAGGCCACTCATATCATTAAGTGTGGATATGATGATTGATATCCATATCACGAGAAAGTGAATTGAGCTCGGATACAATTTCAGCAACTTGCATTCAGTGGCGCAGCCGACGGGGGGGGGGGGGGGGGGGGCTGCCGGGCTGCAGCGTAATCTAAGCTCCAAAAATACATAATTTTTGAAAATCTCAATAATTTTGGCATGCTGAGCGTATAAAAGATATCTAATTTATTCTTAAACATGAAAAACCAAGCCCTAAAAAAACCTTGGTTAGAATCGAGGTAAAAATCGTCTTATGGGAAAATTTTGGATTAAAATACATGTTAATGTGTGTAAGAAGTGTAAAAAATGTTTTTATTTTAAAAAATTAAAGACCCAGCAGGAATATCAAGGAAAAAGTGCAAAAACACAGTCACGTAACCAAATATAATCCAACCGCGGTTAGTTTATTCGGAAGCATTTTTGCTGTTCCCCAGTGTATTCTTTGCTTAAATTCTAAAAACTTTTATATACAACATTTTTTCTTAACCGATTAATAAACACGTAGGAAGAAATTTCGTTTTAAAGGTGTACGGATTTCTCTTAAGGTTCAGTTTGGGTAGTCCGAAAAATTCCTTTAAACAATTCACTACCTTTCTTAAGCTGGACTACCCCCGTATAGCCCCGATGTGGCTCCATCTGACTTCTTTGTTGGGAAGAAAACTTTTCTTATGTCTCTCGTATTTAGATTAGGTTATCGTGAGTACGATCAAGACATCTATAATACCTATAATAAAAATTTTATATTAAAATACATAATTTTTTACAGAAATATAAACAGCTGCCGGTATCATGCACAAAATATTCTCATGAAATTTGGCACATATTATGAACAATTATTCTGTCAATTTTTCAATGCCCGAACAGGTGAACGTATCGAAATAGCAAATATAATTTGCAAAAAAAGAGCAAAATTTACTATATCATTAAAATACAAGATATTTTTGACAAGGCCGGGACCATCTGGACACCGAAACATGTTTTGCTTGTTCTGAAAAATACTCTCCATAATATAATTATTGTCAGTGGCGCAACTAGACACCTATATTTGGAGGTGGCTTAAGCCCCGTGTAGAAATCTAACCCTATCCTACTACAACTTGTAAAAAAAAAGTCGAACGCGCAATAATCCAGCGCCTCCAAAAGTTGACTTCTAATAAAAAGTCATCATACCTATATAATAAAGGATGTAAAAACACCATTTGGTTTAGGGGGCCAAGTCGCGATTAATAGGGGGGGGGGGGGGGCTGAGCGCCCCTCTAGTTGCGCCTATGATAACTGCAGATAATTTTAGGTATAAGAGCCTGGTCCATCAGCAAATTTAGAAAATAACAGTGATATTATATGATAATGTAAACGCCTGCCTGACTGACCGACGCGACACCAGCACATCGAAGTGAAAATGACTCTCTGGCCAAAATGGTTAATAATAAAGTTTCCCGAACTGAATAGTAGTTATCTAATTTATGGATAACACATCGCGCCATTTGATCATTACCAATAAAACAATGTTTTATTGTTAATATTTAACCAGCTACATATAATAGAAGTTTTGTACAACAAGAGTGGATATAAGGTCCATATCACATGAGGAAGTAAATGCAATATGTACTATCCACTCGCACAGTTTTTCCTACTTCGCAACTTCATACCAAAAAAAAAAATAAAATTATTTAAATCAGGCATTATAACTTCTCATTTTAGTTGCCCCTGAACTTGTAAGAAAGGTAATAAAAAACAATCGAAGAAAGATTAATTTCGTTGGCAAATCCATGGACCAAATTACACTGTAACATATATTTGGGTAATTTCTTATATTATGTGTGTTTGAAAGTTGGAGACAATGATGTTTCTTGAATGATAGAATAGTTTTGGACTTACATTGTCTTTATTTGTTTTACATCACAACGTTTCAACTGGTAAGTATCTCCAGTCGTCTTCAGGTGAATTGTTCAGTATTCACCTGAAGACGACTGGAGATACTTACCAGTTGAAACGTTGTGATGTAAAACAAATTAAAGACAATGCAAGTCCAAAACTATTCTATCATTCTTATATTATTATGTACACAAAATTACTTTGAACAGTATCTAGTCGATGAGTTTACGAACTAAGTGCATTTCCACCACATCGCTCATATTGAACCTGTGCCCGGCGATGGCAATAAAATGTCTTTTTCTATGTTCAAAATATTATAAAAATTAATTTCACGGAAATTAAGTGTCGCGACGTTAGTGGAGATTCTTCAGATAATATCGGGGCATCGTTTTTAATTTTAATGGAAAATAAGAAATTAACATGAATAGCCGCAATATTTTTATTTTTATGTTCTGCATGGCGGATGATTAAAAAATTAATATAAATTTTAATTTTTTTTTTGAAAAAAAAGGTATCATCCGTTAAAGTTCTTTTGAACTCCTTAGTAAAATTTTTGTATTAAATTTTCAATTAGACAAGCCATAAGACGATGCCGCGTTTCACGCTGGTATGAAAGGTTCTTAAATGTAAATCACCCAACGACGCACGCCGACCGACCAGCTGCTTTACTAAACAAAATATCATATTCGCTAAAAAAAAGAGCTGAAGAGAGCGACATCGAAATCGGTTTAGTTTCAAAAATTGTAAAAACTTGTTTACGAAAACTCTATATTAGCTGGGAATTACTCTTATTTATCTAATCAAACTCTTTTACCTCAAATGATATCAGCAATAATAATACAAGATTAACAGTGAATTAAATTATTCAAGTGTTCAAAATTCCTCCGCCGCATTGACATGGGAATTAAAAAAATATCGTGAAGAATTCGACTACTGTACTGAATATTGCGTGCGTATTTTCGTTTTCTTCGTTTTAGCTGATTGTCTGTTCGTTGCATTGGTACCCTATAATCATAGTTGTTATTAATAGTGATCGGATTTCAACCGTACATGAATCGTAATACAGGGATGGAATCAGGATTATGTATGAGAGGAACCTCAACATTTCTTCTAGTCTAATTTCCAAAATCTCGTTGTGTGTTTTCAGTGGGCGTAAGTCGGACATTTTTTTTCTGGAGAGAGGGACAGTTGGGACTACTTACATGTATTTTATGATATTGCACCTAGTAATAAAGGTGGAAAAGCGTCGCAGGCGAAAAATTTTCGAGGCCATGTCCAAAGTTCGTTTAAAATTCACCTACCTACTATAAAATTTCGAAAATTAAATTATAACCTCTTGAATTAAATGTTTTTGTAAATGTTTTTTTAAATATTTTTGAGAAATATTTATATTGGTGTCAATACAAAATTTTAACATGAGACGTGTGGATGACTCTAATCAGCGTTTTTCATGCTCGGTTTTTCATGATTAAAAATAAAGTAAATATCGCTCATCACGCCAAAATTGATAATTTTTTCAGAAATAATGTATTTTAGGAGCGTAGATCTAAGAGCAGTTTTTGGCGCAAATTGTTAGGTTTTGAAATACTCCTTCTTAAGTGCCGTTTTGTATATTCATAATAAAGCATTCTCGTTTTTCCCACACTATTTTTTTAAATTATAAATCACACTTCATCCATAAAAAATGTTTCAATTAAAATTTTTACTTAAATTTTTCTCTTTATAAATAAATACCTATTTTTTTTTTTTGGTGTAAAAATATTTTATTGCATTGGGTTACATTTTTGTTGATTTAAAACACCTAGCTTTAAAAAAGGTAAAACGGAACAGACAAGTATATAATAGAAAAATACTATAAAATATTATTGTTTTTACTCGTTTTCCTTTAAAATTGCATCATAAATCAATAACTAAAACGATATGCGTGTGAAACCTTAATCTCTATATAAACCAGGACTTTTAGAAGGAAAAGTTTAAAAACTAAACATTTGACCTTTGTAATCTAAGCCAAGAATATATTATTTAAAGATTTAAATTAATTGTCCAATCGTAAGACGAAAATTTAGGTTGGGTTGCAATTAGACTTTTAGACTCGAGCTCCGTGGCTCGGGGGCTTAGGGGGGGCTGCAGCCCGGCAGCTCTCCCTAAATAAATAGGTACGCCACTGTATAAGAGGATCCTCAACATTTCTTCTAGCCTAGTTTTCAAAAATCTTGTGTGTTTTGGTATACCAGCGCAAAGAAATACATAATAAAACTGCAGTAATTATTTTTAGGGTTCTCATTTTTCATCTTGTTGGAAAAAAAGAAAATTTGTATTGCGTGTAAATGTTTGTTGTGTGTATTTCAAGCATTTACACGCAATACAAATTCTCTTTTCTTCCATCCTATTCAACGTGGATAAGGCCATACCTAATTTTTTATATCTTTTTTTTCGAATTTCTTTTCTGCATGAAAATACCTTGCTTGTTTTTTTTTTGTAATTAGGGCCAAGAAGAATCCCAACTTAACACGGCAAATAATAATGAGACTAGATTTTCTTAATCATACTGAATGATTACATTGATTACATACAAAATTAGAGGCTGTAAACTCGAAGGTCACGAAGTACTTCACGACAATTACACACAATTATAGTCTATTCAGAAAGATGTAGAGTAATAAAATGGGAAATTCCATCCAGTTAGGCTCAATTTCAGTGTTGGCCATAGGCGCAGGTAAATTTTGTGTATTAAATTATTTATTTTAACTAACCAAAGAAAAAAAAATATAATTTGATAAAGAAGAAACTATTAGCCATAGCAAATTTACACAAACATCGTTTTATGAAATATGCCGTGGAAGATAGAGCTAAAAAAACATAGTGTAACTCTGCTGCGCACACCGCCATATCATTGCGAAGAACTTATATGGGCGCAAGTGAAAGGATTTGTAGCAAGACACAACACGACATTTAAAATAAAAGACGTTAAGCTACTGCTTGATCAAGCCATTAAGGCAGTGACACCAGAGAATTGGCAAAACGCAGTCCATCATGTCATTAGAGAAAATGTGGGATCGTGACCACCTGATCCTGATCGATCGGACCGTCGACCCGTTTATTATAACGTCAAAAGTAGATGACAGTTCCTCAGATGACGAAGAATATTATGATTATTTATAATTTAATTTCTGTATAAAAAAAAATAAGTGTACCTACTACTATTTGATCGAATGAGAAGGCTTAATCAGCCTTAACTAGAACTCAGGAGCAACCAAGCTGCCTACCTCTCATGTGTCGAATAAATCACCGACAACAATGAGCTAAGGAGTCTAGAGGATCAATATGCTAACTGGACATCGAACGTGTCACATTGCCAAGCCAGATCACTGATGAGCACCCACAATCAGAAACAAAGATGACCTTACATTTCATTTTAAGTGAGGCAAAGAATGTTATCATCAAATTAAATGACAGGCCTGCCGTGGTTACCTTAAAAAACCCGATGGACTTACCTATCGGTAAACAAAATTGTTTATTGGTAGACCTCCACGGCGCTGAGCGTCCGGGGTTTGCACGCTGTGCACCCCTTCGTCTATTACCCGCTGTCCCCTCACCTTATCAGTGGGGAATGGCAGTTTATGGGTCCTTAGACTCACTGCTAACAACGGTATGTCCTGTCTTCTTCCGTTAACATCTCAATCCTTTTGTTGTTTTGTCCTACTGGGACTCATCAGAGACGCGCGACCATCCTGAGGCCGCGGCCTGAAAGGGTCTGCGCCTATAGATGGTCAATAGTAAGTCAATAGTAGTAATTTGATGTTAACAGTTCTTGCCTCACTTAAAATGAAAGGTGAGGTCATCCTTGTTTCTGATTCTGGGTGCTCATCAGTGATCTGGCTTGGCAATGTGACACGTTCGATGTCCAGTTAGCATACCTACTACTATGTATATAATGCACGCCTTTGTCACACCATTTTAGTGTTTGTGAATGGATAACAAGAGGCAAAACCAATAAATTGGCCCAAACTCGGGTGGTACTACCTGCACTTGATGAAAATAAAGAATTTTGCAATGAAATCAATGCCAAATTATGAAAGTAGCCTAAATAGTCGTTGGGTCACTCTGTAGTCAGTTTGCAGACCTAATGAGCTTTTATTACTCTACACCTTTCTGAAATAGATTATATCAAATATTACTTAAATACTCACAAATAAAATTCGTAAGATAAAAAATATTAGCTACATACTCAAATAAGTAAATATTACACATTATATGGTGCTAATATGATTTAGTTGTTAAGAGGTTTCCATTTGCATGTATATATTCAATTATTATGAATATAACGTTATAATGCAATTTAATTAAATTGGATTACAAGCAAATCACGATGTCTAAGATTTCATACTTATATACCGTATTATTGATTAGGTAAATCGAATCCGCACAAGTGTACTTCCTTTGGTTTGTCATATTGTCATAGCGCTGCTGTAGTGGAGATTCAAGAAAGTGGTTCTGGTAGGGGACATACCCAGTGGCGACTCGTGACTAATTTTACAAAGGGGTTATATTACCATTTACAGGTAACTTTATATACAGGGTAAATGTAAACAAACTACCCAGATTGCAGAAATCACCTAACTATAAATGTTACGATAATTTCCGGGGAAAATAAATATAATAAATAAAGAACTACTCCTCCAATCTAACACTTATTGATTGGAACTTCAATCGAAACGTTATTTGGAAAAAGCCCATAGAGTGGCAAAGCAGTGTATGTTTCTTCGTCTTTAAGTGAGATCACGATTGTGTGTTTATTTCTCTCTTGCTTATAAGATTATTTTATTTGCATTGTTCTAGTGGGATGGTCACCAAATCTGCGAACCGGAGATTTTGCGGGGGGTGGACGGAACAGGTATTTCGGTGCTGTTGGCGCGTTGCGTCAATAAATGGCCGTGGGTACGAGGGATATTTTAAAAATAAAAGTATTCTTTTTTACTCAATTCCCTTAATTTGAATATATTTTGTGTTTAAAAAAATGCTGCGGCGCTTTTTTCTAGTTTAAAAGTTATTTACTGTACTGGGGGGGGAGGGTTCCCCCTCCTCTTAAGTTTAAATTTATCACCTCTATAGCATACATTTTTTTCGGCAGCGATACCCCCGTCACATATTTGATTACTCAAATATAAAACAATATTTTTATTTAAAAAGAAATCAATCTATTTTCAAAAAATTTTCTATAGTTTTAAAAATCGTTGGATGTAAAGAAATTTGTCAAAAATTAGAAGCAGATTTAAAAAGTTTGTGTTTATAAATAAATATCTAGAAAAAACAAGCAAATTGCAAACAATATATCAGTAGCAATATAGAATATAAATAAATTCAAGCACCAAAATATATAAATAATCCACAAACCTATTCATCATCTATTCCTGTTTGGGTGCGTGAAAGCGTGGGTTCTAACGATGTGACGTCACTTCCGACCTGCCTTAAGTTTGTCTAGAGAGAAACGGTAGGGCACGCGACAGTCTTAAGTTATAGAGCAACGTTGCCGTTGTGTGTTATTTTTGCTTTCGCTTTCTCGATTTTAAGCGTTGGTCAATATATGGCAAAGATGCAGAAATAAGGACCTACTAATGGCTTAGTTTTTAAAATAAAAAAATGATTTAAAGTTTTTATTTTTTTTGCTCGGTGCGTTTTGGCCATAACAAAAAAATTATTATATAATTAGCAATGCAACACTACCCTCTGTATACCTACTATGGTGTCTTCAAAATTTTATTGGAATGTTTGATTTATTTAACGATCATTAACCTACATTTTTTTATTTTATTTATTATAATTTACCGAATTTCGCACAATTTCACCAACCAAAAAGTTAAATATTTATTGTTGAAATTTTTCCAAAAATGAAAAATGATACATTACACATAGTTACATGAGTAATAAAAATTTTGATAAAGGGCTCAGATATAAAGAATTGTAAAACCAATAGTTTTTTCTTATAACATTTTGCTCGGTTCCTATAAAGAACCCTATTTTTCAAAGTTTTTTTAAAAAACTGTCGATTCAAACAGGCAACCCAAGTGATGCACGATGTTTATATGCGTAATTTCTTATTCCTAGACAAGCAAAAGCTTTTGCTCAAGTAAAATTTCACTTAAACTTTTTGTAGATAGTGTGTAGATGTGGCAACAATGGATTAAGGTTTCCTAAAAATGGTGATTCAGTTCAGAGGGTCTGATGATGCAGGTAATTAGACCTTTATCTTGTATATTTCTTGTAAATTAGACTGGGACCTCATAAATACCTTACGTGGGATAAGCTTATCTTATAATTACAATTTACGTTCGACATTTTCTTTAAGGGTCTATCATCTATTTTTCTGGTCAACAACGATTAAAGCCAATCGAACTTATTTCAATCTATCTTTGTTTATTTAGAGAATGTTGTGCTTTTAACGAAAAATTTGAATTTCATATCATTATCATTGAATAAACTAATAAAACGATAAAACGTTGTTTGTCACGTATCTAATAGATTTTTCCTACCTATAAAAGTAAAGAAAAATGCACGACTCATTTGGCCAGGAACTGCTGTTTTTATACTACCACATGGATATTTGCTGTTTCCTTTACACTAAAGTGATTGGATAAGTGGACTATTTTGGTTAACTGAATGGATATAATTTCATATCCATCCTAGTTAGAATATAAAACTGATCAATCACAGTGGTCAATTACAAAGAAACCAAAAATTTATACATTGGAGTCGTTGTCTGACATTTAACAAAAGTAAGGTTAAGAATATACATACTTCAAATAAACTGCTCGACAATTGCTTTCGAGCAAGAAAAATTTCGCCTAAATTTAACAGTTAATATTTTCTGAACCAGATATGATATCGACCTACGGTTTTAAATGGTTGATAGATTCATCCCTTGGCAAACAATTATCAATATTGGATTTTCTTTAATTGTCAAAAAAATGTATATACAGTGTGTTAAAGAAGACGATGATTTTAGCTCCAATTTAAGTGGCGTGTAACTTTCACAATAATATTTTTAAATTTTATCACTCTACGTCAATTGAATCACTGGTTCATGGCAAAGAAAATAATTTGTCAAATTTTTGATAACTGCTGTATTTTAAGAAATTCCGATTTTTTTGAAAAACTTTGCTTTATTTCAACTTATTTCTAGCTAGATCTCACTGTATCGTGCAAACTTTGCGAGTGATTTTTATACCTTATTATGAAAAACTTGATTATATTCAGTAATAATAGTTGTACCTAAATGTTATGATGTACAGTGGCGTACTTATAAACATCTATATGTCTATGGTTTATGAGTATAGTGTTAGAAAGTTAGAAATTCATAAATAAATTTTTTCCAAAAATGAAATTAAAAATTGTATCTTTGTTAAAATTTTGTAAACACACTGTATAATATACCTGTAGTGCGATATGAAAAACTAAAAAATAAGAAAAAATTGACCTAATCTAGAGGCGAGTACTTTCCAATATAAAACAATTGTGAAAAATTATGAGATATTCATAAACCACAAATAAGTAAGTGTTTATAAGTACGCCACTGTACGTCATAAGATTTAGGTACAACTATTGTTACTGAACATAATCAAGCTTTTCATAAGGTATAATAATCACTCGCAAAGTTTGCATGATACAACGCACAGTGAGATCTAGCTACCAATAAGTTAAAATAAAGCAAGGTTTTCCAAAAAAATCGGTATTTCTTAAAATATAGCAGATATCAAAAATTTGACAAATCACTTTCTTTGCTATGAACCAGTGATTCAATTGACGTAGAGTGATAAAATTTAAAAATATTATTGTGAAAGTTACACGCCATTAAAATTGGAGCAAAATTCATCGTCTTCTTTAACACCCTGTATATAAAATTTTCTGACAGTTAAAGAAAATCCAACATTAACAATTTGTTTCCCAAGGGATGAATCTATCAACCATTCAAAACTGTAGGTCGATATCATATTTGGTTCAGAAGATATTAACTGTTAAATTTAGGCAAAGTTTTTCTTGCTCGAAAGCAATTGTCCAGCAGTCCATGCAAATCAATCAGATCAAATTTGTTATAGGTATTTTATTTTTGAATCAAAACATTTATCCCAGAGCCTATGCATATACCCATTTTTTCTAAAGAATGCGATAATTGAAGATATAAAACCAAAATATAATTTTACCGAACTATTCTTAAGTTTTTTCTGACCGCACTAAAGATTTGTGCACAAATGCAAGTTCTATTTTCAAACATCTCCAGTTTTCCACTCATTTCTAGACAATTACTAGAAGATTTAATGCAAAAAATGTATACAGGGTGCTACAAATTCGTGTGCGTACAAGGGGATCTGGAAAACGGTAAGAGATACGAAGATGCTTAAATTGAGGCAAAGTTGCGTATTCTGGGGTTTAATAATTTGGTAAAAGAAAATTGTAAATATTCCGAATGGTTTCGGAGATATCCGAAAAATACCGAAATTTCTAGTTTTGGTTTTGAAAACAAAAAAACACTATTTTATAGCCATCTTTTATATTCTACAAGATGGTGTTATTAGTTTTCAAATTCGACGTTTTGTCCTTTAAATGCCAACCTAAAATCAATTTTATTAAATACGGGCCTGGAATTTTAAATACAGTTTTAGGGACTTCTAAGCTTTAGTTTTTAATACAATTTAAAGTTTTTTGAAATTTTAACGTTTTGTCATCTGATAATAATATATTATTCAAGTTATCTTTTTATGTTATTACGGTCCTGAACATTTAGAGCCAAACCAAAAAGAGAAGATCTGTGATTTAAAAAATCCGTCGATTTATTTGATACTTTGTAAGAAAAAAGACCAAAGTCTCGGCCTCAAATATTTCTCTGTCTGTTAATTTTTGTTACATGTTTCGCCAGAAACTGGCATTATCAGCCGTATAAACAGTAAAAAAAATTGTTTTTTTTTTTTAAACAAACATAGGCGCGTCACACTAACATAATTAGACTAAACACTCCAGTTACCTGTTTTTCGCTTGGGAGCAATAATTTTTTTCTGTTGTACAGTATTTTAATCTAGGTCTCTGGCAAAAACCGAATACCTAACTTAAGATATATTTTATATTATTAAAAGAAATAAAATACTAATAAAAAATAGAATTATTTCTCATAACTTAAAAACTTGCTTGAAAATTTTCAACAATCATTATATCAGTGTCATCTCACGAAGCTACAGTGTTAGAGAAACATGTCTAGTTAAATATAGTGAAAATTTACAGTTTAAATTGTGTTTTACTGTACTTCATAAGTCTGTAGTTATGGATTTCCACCTAGTATGGGCTGAATCTATGAAAGAAAATATACTTTCTACTGCAGTATATCATTAAATCATAATTATATCGGGATTACATTTATTTAATTCGTAAACGTAAACTTACCATTTTCTACAGAATTGTACAAATAATTATGCTCGATACAGTGCAAAGTAAATACTACTAACTGTACAACAGTAGGTTATTCCAAGATAGTATGACGTGACGACCTTTCATGCAATCCGTTTTATTTACAACCTGTTTTAAAAGTTTAAAACCTAAACCATGTTTAATGTTAGATAGAAAAAAATCAGCTCGATTTTACATCAGTGCGAACGCAGGTTAAATGATCAAGATGGCGACTGCACACGTGAGCAAATATTTGCAGAGAACCCTCCGTATTTAAGTTTACCTTACGCTGAAAACGCTTTTGGTCGGCTACCTTTTTTAATTGGTTTTATACGTATCTATGTGTTGCTTTTCCATTGAGGGTAAGTCGTTTTACATTTTTTAAATAACAGCTAGTAGCGATTGACATACCGAGTCTTCAAGAATGTTTGGTGATAGAACATAACATTAGTGGCTCATCGGAAGAACTAATTTATTTCAAGTTATATTTGTATATATTGAACATTTTTTTACAACTCGTCGAAGGTAGTATGATATATGAAAATTCTGTTGGGTACAAACCAGAAAAATAACACGTTCGGAGGAAAAGAGAGTCATGATATGTGCGGCCGTCCATGTTTCTTAGAGATCTCCGGTGAAAAGTTTATATTGATGGTAATTGAACCCAATGCTGGAACAATGTTGCAACCGCCAAATATTGTTTTGTTGGGAAATCGAAAAAAACAAAAAATAAGTAAACTTTATCAAATAAACTGAATATATACCTAATATGAGTAACAAAAAAGAACTAATAGGCATTGCAGAGTTAAACACCATACAGAATTGTAATTTACAAGCATATTTTTCTCTTATCCACGTGTCGGTTACAACCTTGTTGTACGGAACTAAGACGGTTACGTCGTTTTAAAATTAAGAACAAACTACTACAAGTAAAAACAAAAAAGTGTTTTTAATAAATAATGAAATTGAGACGTTTTCTCACATTTTGCTTAGAATTATCGATATATGCATCTTTCGTCTTTTGCCTCTATTGAGCTGTGTCATAACAGAGTTTGTTAAGGTAACATTTAATTTCTGCTTATAACAACAAACAACGCACCAAACACATGTAAACAAAAATCGGGGGCGAAACTAGAAGGCGTGGCGGCACATACAACATTTTCCACAAAAAATAAGCTGGATTAATCGAAGTGACACCAGAAAATAGAAAACAGTTACGGCTCGTTAGGTAAAGTAGGTGAAGCGGCTCTTCACCAAAAAAAAAAATAAAACCAGGAGGAAAGTTATTCTACAATATTAAATATTAATGTACCAATACAGCTACCATTTTATCCCTTCAAAAATAATTATATTCGAATTAATAATATTAATTTAATCCAAATGTAGCTATGCATAATAGGGCCACGGTTAACTCCGATGGACAATAATTTATAAACACTCGTGCATTTTGGTGCGCCCCAGCCTACCGCATCGGTGAGCTCAAAGCAGTAGTGAAGAGCAAACATACAGTCAAGCGGCTTTGATTTCACCGTCTCTATGGTTACGTGACGTCAGTCACGCGCCAGCATGTAAGAATTTGCATTATAATGAAGGGCAATTTAACAATAGGTCAGTCGTATGCACCATTGTTTTAGCATTGGTTCGCGGTATTTATTTTGAGGGTTCGCGAAACTTACGGTTATAGTTATCGTTTTTACGTGATTTACTGTGTGATTAAAGAGTTTTGTTTTTATTTTTTAGTTAATTCAGTAGTGTGTACATAGTTTAATTTTTATTGTGTGTTTTAAAAATGAACCCAATCAATGACATAGTTTGTAATTCGTTGGAAACTCCATTCAGTCGTTGGACAGATGAGGATAAGAGAGACGTTTTGTTACACGGGCGACCTACTGGAATCTTAAACATCGATTTTTAAAAAGAATTAAAAAAGTGGCCGATCCTATAAGATTAATTTTAAGTGTTCCTGGTTTTCAGAATATAATTGGTTATCTAGTAGTGCCACCTTACAAAAATTGTTTTCTTGGTCGTGTTGACTCTTTTTGAATAAGTATTGCGTTTGGAATAGGGACGGATTTACAGATTTTTTAAATATTACTCGATCATTGCGTAAACACGGGGATTCTGGAGAATACTTAAAATGTCAGTTAATGCTAAGAAAAAAAGAAAACGCTAGACCTCAACCGAAGAATCGATCCGATTTGCAAAAAACTAGCTATGTAAGTACGTAATTAAAATATAAATTAGTCAGTGTTTGTTTAAGTACCCGCACTATACCTAAGTCTTCACCATTTTTTAAGACCGCGAGCCGCCACTGGCAAAAAACCATCAGAAAATTCCCTGTGCCCCCACTATTACGTCGACGGATTATTTAGGGTACATACAACATTGTTTCAATGTATTTACATATATTGTCGGTTACAACGTTGTTCCGGCATAGTGATAATTATCTAAAGTTTTGAGTATTTTTTCCTGACTGTAGATATAGTTCTTTACTCCACAAAATTCTAAATAAATATGACAATATTAAAATTTCTATCTTCACCGGGTGGAAAATAGTTATTTTGGGGTATGGAGGTATTGGTTAATATTTAAAAATTAACTATTTAAACTACCATTTTGAACATTAAATATAATACAAGTCAAAATCACATCACTCCCCTATTCCCCGCTGTGTAAAGTTTATCGGGTGCCTTATAAGTCATTAATCATGTCTCAGGAAATGTCGCATTCCAAGAGCCCTTAACTGCTTTTGATATGATTAGGGGTGTCAACTAAACTACCCTCCAGTAAAATAATTATAAGAGGGTGTCACAGACCACATGGTAATTCAAATGAATGATGTTAAGAATATATAGTTAAGAGTGAGGTCTAGTGATGCATTCGCCATTTCGTTGTTTGATCAATATTTTGTTCGTTTTCCTTTTATCCCAAACCCATATTTAAAGCATATTACCTATAATTTAAAGTTAAGCAAGTTTGAATTTATGAAGTAATAAAAGCAGAAAAAGAAAAATGGAAAAATTTCGCAAGTTTTCGTTTTTTGCTTTTAATGTTTCCTCTTCGTTCGCTGCCAGGGCTATTCCCGAGAAGACTTACTGCTTAACGTGGGTTCTGGACCACGATCCTCAGTCATGCGACATGCGACACCCCCCAAGGGTCCTTGGTTTCTGGCCGTTGCATGACCTACCGATTGGGGAGTGTGTACCTTTTTTCGCACCTCACGAGATGTCCGATCTCATCCGGCCTGGTTACCGGCGTGAATAAGGTGAGTTGGGATATTTTTTTTTTATGATAAAACACCTGCACTGTAGGAAAAATCCTTTAAGGCGCTCTGGGAGCGGTGCGAGTGCGAAAAAAGCGATTAACGTTGGTCTTGAAACGTTGAAGATTGTATTCATTGGGAAACCTCTGGAAGATCATTCCACAAAGATGACGTTCTCCAGATGAAGAATTCTTGAACAATGAAGTTCGAGGAGTACTAAGCTGAATAACATATTGATGAGCGGCAGTGGTTCGCCGTGTATTTCTGTTTTGCATTGCTCTAGGTGGAATCAAGTGGGCAATGTCAGTCGAACACCTGCAATGGAAATATCTGTAAAAGAGAGCCAAATCACCAACCTGTCTTCGATGCTCCAGGCTATCGAGGGACTTGGTCAGCTCGGGGTCGCCGATCAGACGAACGGCTCTCCTTTGAATGGAATCCAGTAGCCGAAGGGTGTGCTTGGGTGCAGAGCTCCAGACATGAGAGCAATATTCTAATGATGGTCGAATCTGGGCTTTGTAGAGTGTCAAAAGTTGATGGGGTGTGTACAACCTTTTGGTGCGAAAAAGTACACCAAGTTTCTGTGCAGCTGCCTTGGCAATTGCGGCAACGTGATCATGCCAAGACATATTACCTCCCAGATTGACCCCCAGCAAATTAATAGACGGTGCCAGGGGAATTGCGTATCCTGCCATGACTATATCCGGTTCTGCAATGTTAACCTTTTTGGAGAAGACTGCTGCCTGGGTTTTCTTAGCATTAAATTCGACTTGGTTACTGTCACCCCAAGCCAAGATTTCTTCCAGGTCATTGTTGAGGCGCAATACTTCATGCTGCCTGCGAAGATGTGCGTCGGCAGCGGATGTTTGGGGAGTCAAGGTAAAAGATGAGACAAGTGTGCTGTAATCCGCAAAGCTATAAATTGGATTGGAAAATGATATATTTTACATTCTTCCCTGCATTTTTAAACCTACTAAATATCGGATATACTCTTTTATTATGCGTATGCCTAATCCGGAATGCCAGTACCTCACCTCTGAGCCACTGCCGCGGTTTTGCTTTTAATAATTCATTAAACAAATTCTTCTTTCTTTTCTTTAGTTCAAAACTTTAGGTAATCGCTACTTAAGGACGGGTATTAGGCCCCTTTTTTAATAAAGCGAAAAGGATAAGAAATATTGACAATGTTGCCAATTTTTTAAATTTTATTATTTTAAAATAATTTTTATTTTTTTTATGTTTCTAAGTTAAATACAATTTTTTTTTATATTTTTTGATTTTAATGTCAACTGTGTTGAAAATTATTAAAGTCAATTGTTTGGAAATTAACTTTTTGCTTGCCCTGTTTTAATGGGTTTTGCACGCCACTGGGCAGAGCCCTCTTAAGTTTGCAAGTCACGAAATAGAAACAACGGCAACGCTGTCTAAAGATCGAATGACACTACTTGGTTTATTATGCAAAACAGGTTTTTAACCTTTCGGTTTTCCTAATTAATTTGCATTTTTCCGGTTTTAATTGATAATATATAAAGTTTAAGTGGAATGATTGCTAGGAACCCCTACAAAATATTAGTGATTATTTTTGGTTCGGATTTGCTGTAAAGTGATAAATATAATATTATAATGGCGACGGAATTCACCAGTAGCGCGCGTGCCAAAAATTTCAAAAAATAAACAGTAAATTTTCTTAATTTATGTTGCAAATATATCATGATTTTCCGAATTAAGTATAGTAATTTCCAGTAATTATCGGTGAAGAAGGTACCGAGCCAAAGGTATCAAGCCGATTATTTTTTAATTCAATATGTTTCTTTTTCATTTATTTTAACATTATATTATGTGTATTTATTACCTTGCTCTAGTTTAATATTTATGAAAATTATTCTTATCATAAAAACGTTTTAATAGTCATAACCTTGCTTCGGGTAATCAATATTGGTATAATTTTAAATAATTTTAATATAACAATAAACTTTTGCTTTATAAATAATTCATTTCGCAGAAATAGGTAAAATTTTGTGATAGTAATTTAAAATGTAAGCAATTAACTAGGTATGTACAGTACCCGCATATCTCAAAATATAATAACGTAATAAAAAAAATTAACATTTAATTACTTACTTAAGTATTTCTAAATTGTACCGTGTATGGTATATAGGATGCCTTTTACAAATAAAAATTTTATGTTGGAAGTATTGTTGCAGAAATTATTGTTAGCAACTCTAACGTGTTACGTATCTAGGTAAGAACCACAAATATAACATTGTTTACATTTCCGTCTTCCGTAAAAAAATTGTAGTAAATTATGCGGTAAATTAATAATATATATATTTTAAATCGGTTCAAATTATATTCTACCGTTTATAATAGAATAGATTACTTTAACACTCCTCCATTTCTTGCTCTCCTACAGAAATGAACTTCTTCTTCTTAGGGTGCCATGCAGATTCCTGCGTAGGTGTCCGTCCTGTCGTCCTAATCAGATATTCCTGTTTATTGCAGCGTTTTGGAGTGTTTGAAAATCATGTATCCCCGTCCACTGTCGAATATTTCTCGACCAGGACAATTTCTTTCTTCCTATCCCTCTCTTTCCTCCTTCGATTTTACCCTGCAGGATAGGACGTTGAAACTCATAACGTTCTCTACGCATAATGTGTCCTAAGTAAGCTATTTTTCTTCTTTTTATGTCTTCGAAAAGTTCACGATCTATTGATTCTGCTCTTTGGAGTACTTTTTCGTTACTTATATGATCGATCCATGATATTCTTAGCATCCTGCGCAGAGTCCACATTTCGAAAGCTTCAATTTTGTTTATTGAAGCAGTTTTCAAGGTCCATGCTTTCACCCCGTACAAGAGAACTGACCAAACATAGCACTTAACCATTCTGTACCTAATGCTAAAGCTTAAATTCCTATCTACGAGGAATTTCCGAAGTTTCAGGAAGGTTGTTCTTACTTGTTTTATCCTGCATTTTATCTCTTGCTAGAATAGAGATAGAAATGAACTAATTACCACTTTTACCACGACAATAAAGCTAACCCTTAGACGTAAAAATTTCCAGTATGAATTTAAAAAATACATATCGGTAAATAATAGCAGTCAAAGTGGACTACTAGAAAGCCCCATCCCCCATAATAAATATTCTATTGGGCTTCAAAGCCCATTTTTCGCTTTTCATTGGCCTAATCAGTTAGAAATTGCAAAATTCGACCAATCGACTGTATTTCCGATCGCTTGTAGCCGAAGTGACCGAAGCGCCGATCCGGCTTTGATTTGCTCTTTTCTATAGCAGACCCTACACTATCAGTCTTACTGACAGTCCTGAATGATGTTACCCCTTGGTCATTCTCGCATTAGTTTTTTTTCTAATGAGAATATACATTAGTCCATCTTTACACGATCAGTATTACGGTAATTTATTTATCAAAACTGTCAGTCTGAATGATAGTGCACGGTCTGCTTTAAATTGTTGGATCCCTTTTTAACGTTCAATATACGCTTCTTGTCCACAAAATGGCAGTATATTTTCCATAGATCGCACGCCACTGATAGATTTTAATACTTAAATGTTTTTAGAATTAAATCAAGCAAGTAATACAAACTTTTTCTTAAAACAAGTTTCAAACAAATACCTATAATTTTTAATATCAACAATATTAAAAATAAATTAATATTGACTTTCATATGAGTCTTAATAACCAGAAATTAATCAAGATAATCAAATAATTCACTAATTGAAACGGAAAACCCCAGAAAAATAAATGTTAATTAAAAAATAATTACGCATTGGTCCCACGATAATAATTAAATTAGCAATAATTGATATGATAAGCTTGCAGTGATTTATTATTCTAAGAATTAAACTGTTATACAGGATGTTAGGAATATGTGGGAAAGGAAAGTAAAATAGATGGAATAGATATATAATGTTTAAATGCAACGTCTATTTTTGTTTTCAGTACCAATAGTAGTACATTGTATACCTAGTTGGAAAAGCTGAATATTCCCGGACGACCGTAAAGATTGTTGAGGCGCAAGCCGAGACTGACAATACGGAGTCCGGGAATGTGGCTTTTTCTACGAAGTATACATACTATTTTTCTGTAAATCGAAAATTATTTAAAGGACATAACTTATTACAATCAACTTGTTAAAATTTTGAAATAAATATTATTAACTTTGTATGCAAATAAAGGATGCCATTAAATATTTGTTGTAACTATGGAAACACAGTAATATTGAATTGTCAAGCTTAACACATTTTAGTTTATAAGAAGCCGTACAGAATAGTAATTTACGTTACAAGTCCGGAAAACACTATTTTTTTGGACGAGCCGACAAAATTCTAGGACGAACCGTAGGCGAGTCCTGGAAGTCTGTAAGTTTCAAAAAAACTGTTTTCGGACGTGTTGCACACACTATTTTTTCGGCAACCGAAGAAGAATTCTGATTTCTTTGCTTTATAACCAACATTCTTCCTTTTAAGAAATGCGATTACCTTTGGGAAAGTGGCAATGTTCACATTTTTCTTCACTAAAATGGTACTTTTCAACATAGAGTACATGCTCCACAGGGTAGAGGATTTGACAGTTTCAAATTTTTGCGCCAAGTAAGCTAAAATTACATCATCTGTAATAGTTTTGCATTTTTTCATATCCATCCATCTCGTTAACAAACATAAACGTTTTCGTACCTGGATTTTTCAGACAAAAATTATGCTGTAGCAGCAGCTGTTGCATTGGAAATTTCATAAGGCACATTTTCAAACTCACTATCGCTATTGCTTTCCATAGTTTATTGCGACCATTGCGACCATAACCGTGCAAACTTTCGAAAATTAAGATGTCAACTAATTTCATTTCAGATAGCAGTCAGTCGTTATTTCATTGCTATGGTAATGTTCAACTGCATTTATCAAAATCATACCCACCAAGATTTTCATATTCACAATGACAACAACGATGTGATTCTTCCGGGCCTAGTCCGGGAAGTACGTACTTCCCGGACTAGGCCGGAGAAATGCTATTTTTTCAAAGAGAAAGCGTTCGGGAAGTGTGTACTTCCCGGACGGTTGCCGAAAAATAATATTTCCTTACAATACAATAATAGATATTTCCTAACAGTTATTTTCCGTTGCCTAGAAACAACTAAGTGTAAGGAAAGACTTTTTCTTTCAAAAATATTATCAAAAATGTCAATATTTCCGATCAATTTTCGGAAAAATAAGTTGTTTGAATAATTTCGAGCTATTGCAATCAAAGTTGTATAACACCCATTTTTTCGTTAGACAAGACTGTGTCAAGAAACTACAATATCCCGATAGAACTTTGATAACAAGGAATCATCTAAACTGAAGACAGAAAGCCCCCCCCCCCCCCCCCACCAAGCCATGCCCTACAAACAAATAATTAGGAAACACTTTATATCGCCTACAGGAGAAACCATATGATGACGATGTATCGAAAATAAACTCAACCATAAGTGGTCCTAAAAAATATCCCACAAATACACTTTGCGTAAAAATATCCCTTGTCCCTTCAGAGACTGCGCCGCCCTATCATTATTCTGTGCTTCTTCCCACAAATCCTGAAATTTTGCTAGAGTTGACAACATTGTTATACAAATTAAATTTCTCATTGAATCACTAACCAATCATGGTGTTTGTGTATATTGAGGCTCCGCCAGTGAAACCAGAGGGGGATTGCCGTGTTGCAGCTCCCCCCGTCCCCCCGAACCTAGGAGCTCGGGTCTAAAAGCCTAATTGCACAAACACAGCACAAAATTACATACATATTAATTTTCCTTTTGGTACATAGGTATCTCTTACATGCTCACCACCCCAAAATTGATGATTTTATAAGGAATATAGTATTTTTCTATTTTATATCCTTTTCAGTCCCTTTTTTCCCTTTTTTAGAGCTATTTTAAGTCAACAAAAATATAACCAAATGCATTAAAATATTTTTAAAACAAATGACAATCGTCTTAAAAATTAATACAAAATTTTAATTGAAAGAACAGAATTTTTTTTAAAACTTTTATATTTCAAAACCTAAGCATTTGGAACAAAAACGGCTCTCAGATTCGTAATCTACGCCCGAAAACTACATGATTTCTAAAAAAATAATCAATTTTGGCGTGGTCACCGTATAAAAGATATTTACTTTATTTTTTAACATGAAAAACGAGCCCGAAAAACCCTAATTAGAATCATACATATTATGTACGTTTCATGTGAAAATCCCCCCCCCCCCCCCCCCAAACATATTTTCCTTTTGCGCCAGTGGGCTCCGCCTTCTTTTTCATAACAGTTTAAATTACCTACTTTTTTTACCCTATTTTACCCGTTTCTCCACTACTAATTTTTGACCTATTTAATCTGTCCTATAATGACTCACTTCATTCATTCCAATGACTGGTATCAAAATTTTTCGATCTTAAAGCAAATGCATACGTCACTTCCTACGTACCGAATCGTTTCTAATAAATTAGCTCAAGGGTCCTTATGGTGTTCACTGATGTGTCTAAAGCACTATTGAAATCAAAGGAAGCTCAATAACAAGGTATCGGCTGTTGGCGCCTGAACTTGCAATGTACTCGGTTGGATACCGATTTATCCTTTCTTAATAACACAGAGGTGGAGGGTGGTGAAAGTAGATATATACGAGGTAAATAAAAAATATATATTTAAGAGGAAGCAGTAGTACAGTGAGAAGCATGGGTGAACAGTGCGTTTCCACAACGTCGAGCATGTTGTACCCTGGATCGTGTGACTGCAATAAAATTATATATAAAAACAAATTTCAAACTAAATCGAAATTCTTTATATTTGTTAACTTGTAATATAACCATAAAAAAAACTAAAATCCAGTTACACTTTTTAGAAGAATGATTTATTATTAACAATTATAAAATTATTTACCAATTATTAATTAAAATATAACACTTAAGGTTTATTATAATCATTAATAATACACTTTTTACAGTTAGAAATTTGTATACGAGAAGTGGATGAGATGGAGCCCTTTACGTTCGAATTTCCAATCATTAAATCCGTGTCTGACCCCATGATCTTCTTGGCTATTTGTTTCTTATTATAAATTAATATTAAATCATAGTTCTCAACATTGAGTAGTGAGTCCATAGTGTAGATGGTTTCTAGGAGCGTTGCTTTAGGGAAAAATAACCCAAAAGGATTTTCTCAGACACCTCCTTTATTTTGTTAGCTTTGCACCAATCTTCAAACTTCTGATTTTCCAACTCATAACGCGCCTTGGATTTTGTCGAAACTAAACTTGAGATCGCTTCGTTTGCCGCTGCTTCTATATCAGAGGGTAAACTTCCATCAGAATCGCTCATTTTGAAAAACGCTTTTTATATTTTTGAATTTTGTTTGACAAAGTTTCGACAGTAACCATCCGAAACAGTAACTATGCGAAAGGTAACATAAAAAACTTGATTAGTAAACTTAATAGCAGGTGCATTTTTATTTTTAAAAATGCATTTTGCCAAATATTTTTATTCATAGATGAAAGTAGATAAAATTTTGTACAATATTCTTGTTGTAAGTTCATATTTCTACACTCGATGTTATTAAACTAGGCTGACGCCTCGTTTGACAACTTTAACATCTCGTGTTGTAATATGAATCTTTACAACACTTATATCGTAAATAACTATTACGTTACAAGGAATATAAACGAGTGTTGTAATAACACCTAACGGACGTGTATCGTACGATATTTTATTTCATCCTATCTTTATAATCTTTTTTTAAAATAATAAACAAATAGGTTATATTACCATTTAGGTAAGTGACAACTTGTCAAAGATCGAAAGTAACCAGTTATTGTTTCTAAAAGCATACCATTATTACTAGGGGTAACACATTACAGTATTTGATACTGTAATGTTCCATTTACCGGCCGCAAATGAGTACAGGGTAAGTAAATTTACTGAACAGGATGAAATAAAATAAGAGAAATATATCGATTTTGTTTTCCCATAAATATTTATTAAAATTCACTGATAAATTAAGTGCATTACAATACGAAATACATAATTTTTTTAAATAATAACATAGGTACATCCTTGAAATTTCTATTTTAAAATCACCTGTTACTTCCCAAATTTTGATCAACATATTTCGAAAATTAACAGCTTGTGTACTATATAAACCTTGGTTCTTCCTAATTGCTTAATATTTTTTGACTTGCAATATCTTCATCTGCTTTAAATCACAACATTTTAACTGGTAAGTATCTCCAGTCGTCTTCAGGTGAATACTAAATACAATAGCTAGATGCACTGCAAAAAGGTAGGTATTTCAGCCAAGTAGACGGACTACCGCTGGACTCATCTCTCTTGCCAATAATCGCCAACATTTACATGGAACAGTTTAAATCTAAAGCAATAAAACAAGCAAAGAATAAACCAAAAACGTAGATGAGATAATATGTAGACGCTACCTTCAGTATTTGGAATGGAAACGATGACGAACTCAGGAAATTCTTACATCATATCAATACTTTCACACCGACAAATAAATTCACCATGGAGAAAGAAGAAAACAATCAATTACCTTTCCTAGATGTTAACGTTAAGAGAAGTGGCAACGCCATCCAAATTTCAGTCAACAGGAATCCTACGCATACAGGTCAATATCTTAACTACACTTCAAATCACTAACACATCACAAAACGTGGCATAGTTGGAACGCTTGTGGATAGAGCAATTACCATCTGTAACTAGAATAAAGCCCTCAAAAAAGAAACTAACTACATCAAGACCGACCTCAACAAAAATTGCTATCCCATGCATTTAGTTGATAAATTATTGGAAAATCGTAAGAATGGGCCAAATACATTAAAGAAGCAAATCAACACTCAACATTCCGTATGTCAAAGGAATATCTGAGAGGATTAGAATATTAGAACAACGATACAATATCAATACGGAATTCAGCTCGAGAAACTTTAAGCAGCCACCTGACGAAGACGAAACCAACAAGCCAAGAAAACAGAAAGAACTGCGTCTACCAGATCCCCTGCAAATGTGGCCGATCTTACATTGGTGAGACACTAAGGCTACTCAAAACATGAATCAAGGAACACAAAAACAATACGCTATAAGGAAAGAGCGAAAAATTAGGTGCAGCTGGCCATGTCTGGACACACTGCCATTATATCGAGTGGACAGAAGCTCAAATCCTGCATAGAGAACCACACTGGAGAAAGAGAAAGTTCAAGGAAGCTGCAACAATACACCAGAACCCAGATTGTTTTAGTAAGCCCTCATTAGATATCGGAATTATCTGGAAACCTTTGTTAAGTAGATGTAAAATGCGCCAATCTCAGTTATGATCCAGTGCATCTAGCTAGTATAAATAGAGCTGTAGTTATTGTACTTATTTAGTAATCACCTGAAGACGACTGAAGATACTTACCAGTTGAAACGTGATTTAAATCAAATAAAGACAATGCAAGTCCAAAACTCTTAAGCATGGAGTTAGTAACTTTGGAGAATATAGAAATATTGTTCGGATCAACTTAACTGGTTATGTTTTGGAGTGCTTTTACCAAACTTTAAGTCAATAGACCTGTTAAATTATGTTTCTCTGTACAAACTTTAAACCACTGGATTATGACCTTGTTATAGGTTGAATTTTAAAAAATCATTTCAAATTGGGTTTTAATATTATTTAATATCACTTATGATCAAACTTTTTATGTAACGACACTGAATTTTCGGAATATACCTACTAAATAGAAATAGCCCGCCCATCAATGGAACATACTATAAAAATGCCGATTTCCAATTCTTAGAATAAGGGTTTGTGATAGTACTGGTGGTCGGTCGATACATTGTAACTTTTTGATTATAGGAATTATTAAACAAACTCGCCATAAATAATATAGCCCCTACAGAATAGTATTATTACATTACTGATTATTAACATTACTATGTATTCTATTCTTCGCAAGCAAATGAAATATGCATATACAATGTTCTATTTATAGTCTTTGTTAGAAAAGGAGAATAAGACAAAATTTAACTAGCTACTTTAATGGCTATATATAAAAGAAAGTGGAGGTTGAAAAAAATGCAGAATAAAAACTCCATTTTGAAATTGCAATTGAAAGTCCTTATCAGGGCCGTTCCTGGCGAGCGTGCAGGGCGTGCATGCACGCAGGCGCAAAATTTTAGGGGCGCAAAATCGACGGTCATTCAGGATTCTTTATTACAAATTAAAAAAAAAATCATATATTTTATCATTTTAATATATCTAAAATTTTACCAAACATTTGCCTTAATAACAGCACAAAAAATGTGTTCTCTCCGTAGATTCCTTGTTGGTCACTATTATTTTGATTTATGTTTTTGTTGTTTATTTTATTTACGTTAATTTTATTCTCCTTTAATTTTCTTATGAATATACTTACCAAATATTTTTTGTGATTTTGTTTGTTTTGTTAATTTAATAAATACTTTTCTAATTATTTTTTATCAGGTTTCTTACATTTAAAAATATTACCGGTTTTTCCCGAAATATATTTTTAAAGATAGGACCATTTTTTTTAACTAGGGCGCACCAAAGAAACCTGCACATAGGCGTTAAACACCCCAGGCACGGGCCTGGTCCTTATTATGGTTTCATTATGTTAAAGTTAAGATTACCATCGAAAAGAATATGACATGATAACATATGTCTATTATTTTTTTTATAAAGTTTTGAAAATTGTAATGTATCTAATAATTTCTTTGTTGTAATTATATTATGGCAGATTGGAGCATTTCTGTATAAAAAAAATGTTTTTGCGTCACTGTCCGTTAGACGAAATTTGGTTTATAGAAAGAGTAGTATTTAATATAAATTTATCAAAATTTAAACATGGCAAACCCTTTTTCGCCTGATTCTCGCTTTTCGGGGGGAGGAGGCAGTGGCGTAGCCGGGTGGGGGGCAGGGGGCTAAAATTGAAGATATTAAACCAAAACATAGTTTTATCGAACTATTTTTAAGTTTTTTTTTGATCGAACTAAAGACCTTGGTTTGCTAATGTGCTTTTTTTTAAAGAAATATTTGTAAAATAATGTACAAGCTCTAATAATTTTGTTTCGGGCCTGACGGGACTGCCGGGCTTGTCGGGACTGCCGGGCTTGTCGGGCCTGCCGGGCTGTTCGGTTTTGGTTTTCCAGCTTGGGCTGGGTCAGGTCGTAAAATTCCGGCCCGTGCAGGGGCTCTACTATACTAGTTTTTTGAGTTATATTAGTATTGCATTGAGGGTGCGATATAAAAATTGAATTTAATGATGACATGCTTTGTGAGATAAACACAAGAATCTCTAGCTAGATCTTGCTTTACCTTAATACCTGTTGGTAAATCCTTTTTAATATTGTCTGCAACTTCCTGCAATACCCAATGTTTTAACACACATACATATATGTATAGTTTCTCTTTGTACAGAAAATTTCCTATTTGTTACATTTCTTTTTATAATGCGAAGAGTATGTTAATTCTGGGATCTAATTACAAGATATTCAAATTATGTCGTTACCAACGCACTTTTTAATAGACTTAGTTAGACATGGTTTAAGGAAACAATTGTAGTTGATTTAGTGTAAAAAAGTTTTAAAAAAAAAGTGCGCTTATCTAATCGAATTTCGAGTTGAAGGGTCAAATACCTTTAGAAAACGGCAAAGAAAAATGTTTATTACACTTATATGACAGGTGACCCAAGAAAGTGCTAATAAATTTAATTTCTAGTCCCATATATACAGGGTGTCCCATAACTTATGGGCCGTAGAGTAACTGGAGATACTAGACATCAAACTAAGCCGATTATGTCATATATAAGTTTTTTTTGATAATTAAAATATTAATTTAATTATGTAGGTACTATGTTCTTTTATGCTTTGGGAAGTTTAAAGGGAAATATCTCGAAAGCCGTTAAAGATATTAAGATCAATCAAGTACACCTTTTTGACTCTTGACCTAATATCACAGGTAAGAAAAAAATCATAGATTTATGCAACCTAGTGTATGCAACTAGCGCCCTCAAGTTTGAAACTTAAACATTTCTACAAATTCTTATTTCTTGCTCATAAAAACATAATATTGCCAAGTTTCAATTCGATTCATTAAACCGTTTTAAAATTATGTCTTATTTTCGAGAATAAACTTTTACTTTAAACACCCTGTATCTCTAGAACGAGTAACAATCCGAAAAAGCTTATATGACTTAGTTTGATGTCTACTACCTTCAGTTACTCTACAGCCCATGAGTTATGGGACACCCTGTATAGGTAGTTCATCCAATTACTGGCAGTATGAACGTCACAACTCTCAAATACATAATCATAACAGAAACAAAAAATAAGGTTATTGGTGACATTTTGCTAACCAACAAAATCCCGCTAATCGATTTTTCAGGCGCTAAAATCTCAGCACTGTCTGATTCCTAAAATCGGATTTTCGATTTGCTGAAAAGAATTAAATTTGTCGCTGAATATGAAACAGGTTTTTACCAAATTATTTGTGTGGATTCTGATAAAATCACGTTTAAAATATCGTTTAGCGGGATTTTGTCGGTTGGCAACGGTCAATTGACTTAAAATTCGTTTTGACAACCCTTGAACGTATTTTCATATTTTTCTCAATTAATATTATAATATTTTTAAACCTGAAATATTTATTTCTTGTGAAACTAGTTCATCTTACAGTGGAGTGATATTATCTATAATGGAAATAGTAGAACACAATTTGTTCCACTAGTTTATTCCGATATTACTTTATATATCCGTACATGTTTCGGGGGTAAAAACCTCAATCTTCAGCATAAATATCTAAATTGGTACATGATGATGATAAACCTTCGACATTGAATGGATTCAAGAAAAACTAGAAAGCAAAAAAAGAAATATGGTTAAAAATCTATTCAAATGTGAAAAATAATAAAGATTAATCTTACTTGATTTTATATTTCAATTTGTTGATGATTTCAGTTTTTATGTGAATCTTTAGAATATTTAATTTGAGATTTTTGGAAAAACGTGCTCGACCTCTCTAAAGCTAGGCTTGACCTTCCACCAAGAGTCAGTCACAGTGTGGGAGCGCGACTGAATACCCATGCATAAAATGGAATACCGTGTCTATATTATGGTTATCATTGTTATAACATAATTAGCTATTCTGAAGAAAACCACCTGACCTAAATCCAAACCTAATTGTACATAGTTAATAAAAAGGAATGTCTTGGCGACATACTATACATATTTCCTTTGAAACCAAAACGGGATTCTTGAAACCCTTTTTATTAACTCTGTTTGACTTTACTTAGTAAATAATTAATAATTCCTCACATCTAGACCTGTTGTGACGACCTACTTGTGCAAATATGTGTTTAGGACCTGATGGTTTCTGACGGTCTTTTACCGGCACTGTCTTTTGTTAAGGAGTGAATGAAGAACCGATTGCCAATGCGTCTGCTGCTTCGTTGTCGTGGCTTTCAGGGGACAATAGTAGTTAGTATAATAATAGTAGATATGATGTCCATATCCCACTAGGAAGTAAATTGAGCACGATACCGTAGGCGGTACTGCACTGAGAAAATATATTTTTATCCGTTTCGAAAATTTAAGCAACCATAGCCAAAATGTTGTGTAAAGACATTTTTTTTTCGATTTTCGGTAGTCTCTTCTATACCTGTCTAATTGCATCGTTGCTGCTATATCAAGTAGAATAGTGAAAAGTGATCAACCGATTTCGTGGTCAGGTTTTGAAATGAATTGATAATAAATATACAAGGTATAACCTACATTTAAAAGCTGCAAAATTCACATTTTTTACTTACGGAAACTAGAATTTTATTATTTTTTCGTCACATAACTCACAACCTACCTAGCAAAGTGGAAATAAATCTATACAAAACCAGTTAAAACAATAATTCACAATGATTCGGCGTTCAAACGAGTGAGTAGAAACATCGTTTTCAACAAACTAACCGTGCAACTCTAGTAGGGTACATAGCCGGCTTGTCGGACAGCTTGAGCTTTGTTGTTGGTGCCACTATGATGATCGAGAAATACAGTTGCCAGACGTAGCGATATTCGACTATGGAAGAGTGAATTTTAAAAATTTGTTAAAATGGAGCGAAATGTGGCCGAATATAAAATATTAGTAAAATGTGTAAGACGAAAACTTAGTTTTCAATTAGAAGCATGCGCTTTGTCGACGTTTTAAACAGCTGATTCAGGTTTTAAATGGGAAAACGTGCATCAGCTGATTAAAACGTCGTCGAAGCGCATGCTTCCAGGCCATTTTTCTTGCAATTGCACCCAATGTAAAAAGGCCTTTAGCCGTCTTTGTAGAGAAGCCCTGAAAAAAAAATCTTTGAGTTCGCCAGAATCAGAAACATTATTTACAGACAAAGTGTTAGTGATGGAAACTTGTATAAAGTTATTGGTGCGATAACTTTATCTTAAATATCTATCGATTCAACAAGTCGAACGTTGAGAAACCGGGCATAAGTATCAGAGTGATCAATTTGCAAAGCAAAGTGAAATGGCATAAAAAATGTTTTTGCTGGAGATTTTCTCAGTGTATTAAGGGCTATTTGCCTTAGATGCAAGTTGCAAGTGCAAGTCAATGGTAGTTTTAAGTGGAGAAACTTACATCAGCTGATTAAAAATGACTTTTTAGTCAGAAGACGACCGCTTGCACTTGCAACTTGCATCTAATGTAAAAAGGCCTTTATGCTTCGGTTCTTTATTCATTCCACTTTCGGCACCAGTCGACAATGAAAGCTCGACGGATCGTCTATACCAGAGGGCCAAGACAAGGGGTGGTCCTATTCAATTCTATATAAACACACCCTAAATTTGTATGCCCACTACTATTATAATGGTATAACACCAGAACACCAGTGGCGTCAATGTTCATGTTGCCTTCTTGTGGGCACGATCAGAGATAAGGGCAACCACACACTGTACGACATTAACATTATTATAATCTATATTATAATGTTAGGTTATACAAATACATATGTATATTGAAGCCGCAAGGGTGGCTTAGGAGATAAAAATGTTTGTTTTATGAATTGTGGATTTAATTTGGTTATGTATGTGGAGCAGATTTAAGGATCTACCATTATTGCCTTGGGGTATTTTTCAGTATCGAATATATTGGTTAATTGAGAACTATTTAATTAATTTTTATACATTTTATTTCTGTATTATTAAAGAACGCCAAGATAAATATTTTTTAAAAAAATTACATCCGAGTGCTTTGCCCAGCTCTGATATTAAGTTACAATGACATGTTTTATGCCAATGGCATATTTAAACATTTTTGTAGGTATAGGTACAGATTGAGGAGACGATGACACATAGTAGGTAGGGGAGACCGAGGAGGGTTGTAACAGTTTTCACGTTACTCAGGATATTTCAGCCAAAAATTGCCCTACCTTTATAATCTCTATAACTTAAGATAGCCAGTTCTATATACTATGTAAACCAAACATAAAACAACAAACAAAACAAAAAACAACCCCCCGCGTTACAACTCTCCCATAACCGAGGTAAGTTGAAACAAAGGTCGAGGTAAGTTGTAACAGCTGCTTATTTGGAGATATTAAGAAAGAAAAATTGAAACGATATTAATAGTGAACAGAAAAACCTTATTAATAAATATAACATAAACTTAACGGCCTTAATTAACATTTGGTAGATCCGTTTCGTTTAAAATAAGTTCCGTCCGAAATCTATTTCGATAAACAATTATGACAAACGTATTGGAAGTCTCCTCTAGCACAAGCTTCATAGGACTATCCCTTGCAGTCGACGCACTGAACCCATTTTTTATTCGATTGTCTGTTGGCAAAGGACTCTTCGTCGTCGTTTTTGTTTTTACTATTATTCAACTGTGTTTTTTTTATCCCTTCGCCTTCTTAGAGATTTTTCTTTTCCCCGCTAAAAACATATTGCTTCACGTTCTTCAACTTTTTACTAGCTTCTATCGCAACAATTTCATCCTTAACGGGTGTATCAGTGAGCACAGCAGATTTTATCTATTAGTTTGTTTTCCTTTTCTTGGTGGAGCTTTTGGCAATGGTCTTAGTGCTTTTGGTGAGATGTCATTGGAAGTAGTGGCAAGTGAACTAAGGGCCTTGGATGTGGAGGGAACAGGTTCTAGCCATGCCCCTATACCTCTTGCGCACATATTGTTTAGGCATTCTGAAACAATAAAATAATAACTTATCACGCAATGCCCACACCACAAAACACTATACTTAGTTAGAAAAAACAAGTTAGGAGAGTTGGAACAGCGTGTTTCAACTCTCCTAGATGCAAAAAATCATGTTTTGGTTAGATTAATGGCTCTTAACTTTAAAACACAAGGCGAATCTAACAAAACAATATTATGCGATGAAACTTGAATATCCATTGCATATTAGGAATAACATTAAAATTGTACTAATTTAATAGGTATTAAAAAATTATCTATTAAAATATTGGCTAAAAACTTACTTTTGGCGATTTTTTCCGTGAAGACTTGGTATGTACACAACCACTTCCACTATACTCTTAGCGTGAACTGCATCAAATGGCGCGCCCAAAAAGTAATCAACTCGTGGCGTTGCCTGTTCGCTAATCGAAGCAGGTTTTAAATAATCGACTTTGTTACAACTCTCCTCTGTTACAACCCTCCTCGGTCTCCCCTACTCATATTGCCGCTTTTAAAAGAAAGGAAGAGGTTTTGACATGTTTTAACTTCTTTTAGCTATCGGAAGTAGTGGACAATAATGAAAATTAAATCATTACAATAGTATATTGTACCCCTAATAGGAAAAGCTGAACATTCCCGGACGACCGTAAAGATTGTATGTCGAGGCGCAAGCCGAGATTGACAATACGGAGTCCGGGAATGTGGCTTTTTCTACGAGGCATACATACTATTTTTTCGTAAATCGAAAATTATTAAAAAGGACATAACTTATTACAATCAACTTGTTAAAATTTTGAAATAAATATTATTAACTTTGTACACAAATAAAGGATGCCATTAAATATTTGTGTTGTAACTATGGAAACACAGTTATATTGAATTGTCAAGCTTAAAACATTTTAGTTTACAAGTAGCCGTACAGAAATAATATTTCCTTACAGTACAATAATAAATATATCCTAACAGTTATTTTCCGTTTCCTAGTAACGACTATGTGTAAGAAAAAATATTTACTTTTTCTTTGAGAAATGTTATCAAAAATTTCCGATCGATTTTCGGAAAAAATTAATTATTATATTTATATGTGCGTACGCCAATGAGAAGAGGAAATACAAATTTGGTGAAACTCATCACAAATCTACTTACTTTTTACCTACTTTAAATATTTAAATCCCTACCTGGTTAATTCTTCTGACATCAAAATAATATACAACCTAAACACAAAAACCATCGAAAAATTTCCAAAACTTCTCGGAAATTTCGGTAATTGAAATTATAAATCCTGAAATAAATCCGACTTAAGGTTGGTAACCTTTACCGCAAAGTTTTAAGAATTAGGTACAAGGTAGTACTAATAGCACCAAATCAATATAGAAAGGTAGGTATATTTTATAAAATATGCAAAGTAACTTTTATTTTGTACCTGAAGATGGACGTGGACACGGACACTTCAACCTTCTTTTTATATAATGTCCTTCTTAATTAAATGAGAAATTAGGCGAATAAGCACGGTTCTGATATAAGTATTATAATAACCGGCTGGATATGTATTTTTGAGAATTATATCCCTCCCCCCGTTAACATGTAGTATATGGTTTTTTTCTATATCTAAATAGTTTCAAATAAGATGAATTTGCACTTATACTTATTGATGATGAGTTTTTAAGTCCGAGACGTGTTATTAATAGTAGGTGTGGTACCTACGTCATAAAATTATAAAGAAGGAGGGGAATTTACAAATAATAAAATAAAATTGCTCGACTATTTAAAAAAGCAAAGTTGTAAAGCGTTTTGAAATAAAAAAAGATCGGATTAAAAATCTGATTACACCAACTTGTAGAGGAGAAAAATGGTAATGGAAATGTAAACCTTATTTTAAGAAATCTCCTCAAATAGAGACAGAAAAAAATAAAAACGAAATCGCAAATATTCGAGCGCAACTTTTTTCTAATTTGACCATCTGTATCTTATATTGTTTACGTGATCCCTGTATGGTGCATTCTTATCTGGGACACCCTGTGTATTAAAAACACTGCTTTATCTTTAAACGAATCCTATCCATGTTGATTATTGGATTTTTAAAAACTTTTTAAATTTGGACTCTGAAGAATGTGAAAAATTTATTTAAAAAAAACATAATTCCCAATATTTTTACAATGCAATGAAATTTAGTAATATTTTTAGGGTTTTCATTGTCTTGTATATTTTTCCCCAATTTTTATATATATATACCACATATATACCACCTTTCCATTGGTGAAAAAAAATCAACATTTTGTTTAGTTGTTTTGTAATTCGTTCCAAGAAAACCGCAATTTAACATGGAAAATGTGAGCGCGGTCGGATCCACTTAAATATACTATCTACCATCTGTAATATTTTTCAAGGGATAAGTATTGACGTTTCTGTGGTTTAATACCTCTTCAAAATAAATGGGTAATTTAACACTGCCTTCATTGATTAAAGGGGAAAAACACCCATTTCCTATATTAAACCACTTCTTGATAAGACTTCACTTTTATCAAATTACAGAAGGTGTAATTGAGACAAAATAAAAGCTACATTTATTAGACTTTTTGTACAGTATCACAATAATTATTTAAATTATCTTAAGTATTATAATATGGCTGTTATGGAATCGAGGAATTATATTTTTCCTACGACCACCTATGAAAATGAGAAAAAAAGCATGGTTAATTTGGCTAGAAAGCGCCGTATAACACACGCGTGTTGAAAAAAAAAATTTCAACACTAGTGTTAAAATACCAAGGCCAGGCACACTATTTAATTTAAACATATGGTGCCAATTTGACAGACAACCCCTATTTATTAAAATAAACAAATTTTAGAAAGCAGTAAGTAAGTAAAAAGTGGTTAACTTATTTATCATGTATTTATCGAGTGATTCAGAATTAGAGTGTGAAAATACGCCATCTCAAATTATAAAAAATGTTATTAATATACTGGAAAATCTATTACCAGAAAAAACAAATCGCGCTGAAGAGAGTGTCATGTATTAAACAACAAATGTTTATCGGTAGCAATAGCGTAGAGAATAGAGTTCTAGCCTACAGATCGCAAAGTTACGGGTTCAAAAAGTATTTGACTGTTTTTTATGAAAACATTAAATAATTTATAGAATTATTTTACATTGAAATCTTCCTTGTTGGGTGGATTTTTTAAGTTTATGTTTAATGCATCTTTCCTTGATTAAATTTAAAAAATTTTATTCTGGTTAATCTAGAAGTCAATCTAGGATTAGTTCTTCCTATGATATATAAAATATGAAAAATGAAAAAGTTGAGCTACAAATAAAGGAAAAGCCTCTTGACAAACTATGAAACCAGATATTAAGTGGAACATAATCCTTAGTATGCTAATTTCAACAATAGTGTTGATATTTTTTTTCAACACTAGTGTTGAAATATTTTTTTCACAAATCAAAGGCTTTTTTAATAATTATTCTTTGTAGTCGTAAGAAAGATACATTACTTATCACTTATGTGAAAAAGATTATTTTAACACTCGGAGAATTTCCGCACTCGGCTGACGCCTCGTGCCAAATATGTCCTCGTTTGAATAGTATCACTTTCATCACTTGTTATGTAATATACTATAAATGTGTAACTCCTTGAGTTTTCGAGAGAAATACTTCATATTCTCTTTTAGTTAGTTAAGGGCCCCAAAGCTTACACCGAATTTACTAGACACCTCTGGAATAATCATATCTAACATTCTCAATGTCGAGTTGCCGAATAATATGTTATAAGATTTTTTTTTCGCACAGTTTGTAGGTGTAAAAATTTGTTGTTTGTTGTGAAATGCGGCAAAAATAATTGAAGTGTACTTTGGATAATAAACGATTTATTTATTTATTTTTATTATGGTTGTACATTTTCTGCGAGTCTTGGACTTTCGAGGAAGGTTTAATTTATATTTATTAACTCATACATTATACCTCTTAAGTGACAGCCTATATTTATTTATATTGATTTTGTTCTGTACAGTGAGTGTTATCGCAATGGCGTATACTTTTTTTTCTGTGCAACAAAATAACTTATATCCATTGTTCTATAATTTTTCTTAAGAAAAATACCAATTTTTTTAACAAGCTTCTATTAATGTGCATAAACGAATATAAATACAAAACTTGTTTGTTATTAACAGATTGGAAAACTGGTTATAGTGAGTTTTATTGTGGTTTTATGTACTGGTGACCTAATTTGTTGTACTTAAAAACTGTAGCTAAAAATCGTTAATATTTAAAATAAAACACATAAATACATCTAAAATTAATATTGTTGGATTACCAAACGAGGTCGACGACAGGCGCGGTTAGTGATTGGATGAGTGACAGCTTGAAAACAATGCATCGTTGCCTTTTTTAGGGCCTTTTTACATTAGGGGCAAGTTGCAAGTGCAAGTCAATGGTAGATTTAAATGGGAAAACTTGCATCAGCTGATTAAAATGTCATTTAACGTTTTTCCATTGAAAACGATCACTTGCACTTACAACTTGCATCTAATGTAAAAAGGCCTTAATGGAACAACTTTATGTTCCTATAATTTAACATAATAACCTCAGCATTTTTGATAGTAGCCGTACGACTATCTTTTCATTCTTAGTGTCCATGTTGAAAGGACACGTTGCGCTACGCAATGTGTACTTTTGTTGAAAATAAACAAGGCGGTCTTGTTTACTGTGCGATTTACTTTACAAAAACCATGCGATTTACTTTACAGTACGTAAAATTTAACTTACTTAAATATTATACGTAGTATGTTTTTTGCTATTTACACTAGTGATCGTAGGTAAATAACTTTTAATTTGGAAAATATAATACTTTACATAATATTATGCAAATTTTACATACCTAATTCCGAGGCCGCTGACGAAGACTAATGTACATAATTTTTCCGTTTTTAATGATTGATGTTTAGCTAAACAGTACAGATATTAAATAAAAAAATTACTTTAACTGTTATTGATATTTATTTAAGTTTTTTGTTACAGTCACACAATGATGAAGATATGAGCGACGGCGAGGCACCTTCGGGTGCTGAGCAAGATGATCCAGACAGCTGTGACGAAATCAGAAGACACGGGATTCTTGCTGATCACAACGATGTCCTTACCAAGCTAAAAATGCAAGTGAGGGACATCAATGTGAGGGTAAGCAATGGTTTATTCCCATATGCTAACCAGGTAAACACCAAATCCCAACAATTTTAATACTAATAATTGTTCAAGGGATACTATACTAGCAAAGTTTTTTTTCTCTAACAATGAAACGAAATACTTATTTTTAAATTTCATTTGTCCACATTATATCCCTTAATTTAAACTAAAAATTTTTTCTATGCGTCTCTAAACATTTCTCAGACAACAAAACAACTAACGTTAAAAAAATATTATTACTGTTGGCCTTTAAAATAGGTATCAATAGATATCATTCAGACTGACAATCCTGAATGATTGATATCATTCACATCAATTTTTGAAATTTTCTCTTACACTGTCAGTATTCCTGTCATTCCCTGATCAAGATTATCAGTATGAATAATCATATGGGCTCTCCATTACAAAATAATTACATTATTATTGTGATTTATCTAATAACTAATAGTTTTGCTTTAGTTTTACCTTTTATTCTGATGGTACCCAGAGCTACAAACTGTAATTTCCCTTTTCACGATGTGAGGTGTATTTTGGTAATGATTCTCCCTATTCTACTCATTGAACCTTTATTTTATCTAATTCTTTAATCTTAAAGCTCCTTTAGGGTGATATCTATCCTTTTCTTCTTAATTTCACTTGTTCTCCTGAAATGAATGCTTCTGCATTCGAACCATGTAGAGAATTTCCTAAAATAAGCTTTTCATTATTAGAACAATGGAGGAAGCCTTTGAGTTCTTATTTCTTTCCTTCTTTTCTAGTTCAGTTTTTTTTAAATTGAACTGTTTTAGTTTTTGATTGTGCTAATAATAAATAATCAATATTCAATACGAAACTTGATTGGGAAATGAAAAAGCGTGGTTAAGAAAAACCTGTTTAAAAAACCCTGGCTTCTGTTTTTTTTTTTGAATTAAAACCACTTTTTTAAACAAGACAGTCCTTTATTCGTTACATAACTAATCTTTTATCTGAACATAAAATAATGATGGGCATAATAATTAATGTACATACCTGCATAAGTGCATATGTCTGTACCATCGAGATTCATCCCACAATAAAAATTATCGATCGTGATCCTCAAGAATGGTATTTGTTTATGGCAGATATATTGATTTGTTTTGATCTTTGATCTGATTGTAAGCAAGATTTTGTGATCGGGTTAAGATGTTTTAAATTTAAAGTTGACAGATGTTGGCAAGGCCGCCTGCAGGAGAACAGGTCAATATATTCTCCGATGAAAAGTTACTTCTAAAGAAAAATGACCCACACTATTCGAAACTTTTCCTCCAATCAAAAGGCCGTCCCAATGGACATTTTTGCAATGGGAGGAAGTTAAACCCCTCCAAAAAGTACAAAATATTGCCGCTTCTTCCGATAATCTATGGTTGGTTGGTTGGTTTAAGGCGGGGGTCGGGCGTTCGGCCCAAGCTTCCTGCACTGCAGCCTAGTGGCTTATTGTGCTCCCCTATCTTGCTAGAAAAGATTTGTTCCTTTTATAAGGTCCAGCAAATTCCTACCAAGTTTGTCATGCGGGAAGTTTACCCCACATTGGATTCCTCCGAAGATTTTGAGTCTTCTTCGAGTCAGTGCCTCGCAGTTATATAATGATATGTGAGGCGGTTTCGTCCTCTTTGCCGCAAAGCCTTCATTTAATGGGACCATTGTTAATTCCTACTCGGCGTAGGTGTTTTCTTAAGTGGCAGTGGCCTGTTAGTAGGCCGACCACTTGTTTTAGCTGGGTGCGCATTAGAGGCAACATTCCAGTTGATAGACTTTTGGAGAGTTTCCCAATTGTGGCCCTCGCTTGGGTATGTCCAGGTATCCTGTTCCATCGGGATAGGTGTTGTTGTTGCGCCCACCTGTCTGATGTTGCTTTGGTTGCCTGTTTTGATATGCCAAGGGCGGGTTCAGGGTTCAGATAATCTATACTAAATCGTGGGGTCACTTGACTCCCCTCCGGGCGGTCTTGGATTTTTTGGCGTATCTGCTGTCAATTAAACAGAAGGTCCACAACAAGAGATATTAGCAAAGATTTCTAGAAAACAAATCGACTATTAAAACCTATTAGGTTATTCTACGCCACCTATGTATGTCAAGAAAATGAAAACTGTCAACACAAGTAAAATTTTCTTAAGAACTAGTGCTAGTGATGCCATTCGCCATTTTATTTGTTGATCAGAATTTCGATTTTGTTTCGTTCTATCCTAAAATCGAGTTATAGCAATTTTTTACAGATTTAAATATAAAAAAAATTGATTGATGAATTAATACAAGCAAAAAACAAAATTTTACTAAATTTCATATCATCATATTTCTTTTTAACACGTTATAAATTCAAACTTTTAACTTAAACTATAGATTATTGTGCTCCAAAGTTGGATTTATCAACGATTTTTTCATAAAACGGAGACGCAATGAAATTCTGATAAAAAAAAACGGTGTCCGGTTTTCCTAATTATCTATTTTGTTTCAGGACGACTTTGAAAACCAAAGAAACCAATTAAACTTTCCCATCAACAATCGGCCCCAAGAGGGCATCCAATTTCCCGTTCCTTTCTCCTTTCCCCATCCCGCTGCCGCATTTCTCCATCCAATGGCTCCCCAACCTCAAGCGCCATCCTCTGGAAGTTCGCACTCTTCCGAGGGAAGTGCTTCGTCTCAACACACCTGGTCCTTCGAGGAACAATTCAAACAGGTGCGTCAGGTAAGATCGTAGTATAGTCGTATTTATTTTTTTTGTCAAAGTGATTGACATTTTATGTATGTCATCCAGTGGTATTTATACCGGGTTGGCGATTTAGGAAGCACGATTTCATCTCAAATGTTATGGTACCACTTTAGTATAGAGCAAAAACCCTCTACTATAATGCTCGCTAGTTAAAACCTAATTTTAATCGTTGCTCTAGTACCTACAACTCATAATGTCGCGTATCAAAATGGAAATTACATTTTAATTTATTTAATTTGTTGTGCGTTATTTATTTACTGAAACACCAAAGATTTTTTAATAGTTTTATTAAAACGAAGCAAAGCAAAGCAATTGACGATTACATTATGATTAATATTATACAAGTCTGAAGAAATAAAAATAATCAAAATCAAATCAGTGAATTAGAGAGTTTTCTCTATTTCAAGTAAGTTTAAGAGAAACAATTATTGCCGCGTTACAGTCAACTCGGGTCAAAAGAGAAATAAAGAATTTAACATTTAAATAAACATTAAAGACCACTTACTCATTGGCTGGAACCTGTTTTGGTTCTGGCATTATGGTTCCCATCATTTAGAGAGACTTAAGATACCAAACGGACAGAGGTTACCCTTACACTTGAATACGTTAATAACTTCTCTGAGTAAGTGGTGGCATTATGCTTTACATTATTTAGAGAGACTTGAGCTACCAAACGGGCAGAGGTTACCCTTACACTTAAATACTTTAACAACTTTATTGAGTAAGTGGTTCTTTGAGTTTTTATAGTGTTTTGCAACCTCTACCAAAATAGAGAAAGGGTTCCTTTTTGCTGTGTCAGGAATTATTAACATCTGGAAGAAGAGAAGCTTCTCAAATGTACTATTCAAAATGGAACTATTTCTTTAACCAATTACAAAAAATGTTTCTAACCAAACTCCCGGCGATTACCGCCTAGCTACGGCCCTGGGTTAGGGATCCTGATAAAGGTTTATACTTTCTTGCCTATTAAAACAACACAGATTTTACCAAGTATGATACACCATTTACAAACAACCAAAAGCTTTACCATAAAACAGAATGCTAACAATTAGAACGGACCTATCTCCTCTGTCCGTTTGAGTCAGACGGACTGCGATAAAAAACCGCCCAGGACAATTTATAGTCTAAGGATCATACATGCTGCCTAATAAGTGTAGTAGATGCCCCCTGAATTGAACTTTTAAATTATATTTAAAAGGGTGTTTAAATTAAAATAAAATAGTATTATAGTCTATTTCAGAAAGGTGTAGAGGAATAAAAGCTCATTAGGTATGCAAAGGGACTACAGAGTGACCCAACAAATATTTAAGCCACTTTCATAATTTGGCATCGATTTCATTGCAAAATTCTTTATTTTCATCAAGTGCAGGTAGTACCACCCGGGTTTGGGCCAATTTATGGATTTGCCTGTTGTTATCCACTCACAAACACTGAAACTGGTGTGACAAAGGCGTGCATTATGTACATAGTATTAGGTACACTTATTTTTTGTTAAACATTATAAAAAAAATACAAAATACATTATATACAAAAATTAAATTATAAAAAATAATAATATTCTTTGTCATCTCAGGAACTGTCATCTCCTCTTGACCTTATAATTAACGGGTCGACGGTCCGATCGATCAGGTGGTCAAGATCCCACATTTTCTCCTCTTCTTTAATTACATGATGGATTGCTTTTCGCCAGTTCTCTGGTATCATTTCCTTAATGGCTTGATCAAACAGTAGCTTAACGTCTTTCATTTTGAATGCCGTGTTGTGTCTTGCTACAAATCCTTTCACTTGCGCCCATATAAGTTCTATTTTTTTTTAGTTCGCAATAATATGGCGGTGTGCGCAGCATAGTTACACTATGCTTTTCAGCTATATCTTTTACGGCATATTTCATAAAACGATGTTTGTGTAAATTTGCTATAGCTAATAATTCATTCATTATCAAATTATCTTCTTTTTTTCTTTGGTTAGTTATCATAAATAATTTAATGCACAAAATTTACCTGCGCCTATGGCTAGCAACGAAATTGAGCCGAGCTGGACGGAATTTCCCATTTTATTAATCTACACCTTTATGAAATAGACTACAGTCACATAAATAATAATTTCTCACATTTTATAACTATAACCTCAATATAAATACTGCGCGATATACCTAGTTATTTTTGACGTGCCCAAAGTGATATTGTTCCGCACATGACTGCTCTGCAAGTAAGATCGACGATATCTATCTATCTGTGGACTGCTCTGGATTATTCAGTCGTAGTTATACATTTAGTACTGCACACTGCATTTTAAGAGTTTCCCAAAAGTTCTAAAGAATGCTTGTCGTGAATCACGTACATGTAATTTCTACTGAGAAAGTAACGTTTTAACTTAGCCCGAACCGTATTTTGAGCCCTTTGATAATAATAAATAAATATTTAACTGAATGTGATTTACTCGCAAATTAATTTTTAAATTCAAAAACAAATTAAGTAGGTACGTAGGGTGTCGTCCGTTATTATTTATTATAAAGAGAACTCCCGCCAGTGAAGCAGACAACACCGACATGAATTATAACGACGTAGGAGTTATTATATTTTAATATCAAGTTTTTAATGTTCGTCTGGAAGATGTACAATTCACATTTGAATGTATAAATTTACTGCAGTTTAATTCAATAATATGAATAAAACACAATCATATAATGCATATCGGATGCCCACCAGTGACAAAAATTATGCGACTGCCTAAAATTTACAATTTAATTTTGAATTTTGCTAAACCTACGCCGAGAATGCCAAGTTGGAACCCAAAATAATTTAGCATGTTCTTAAAATAAATCACTTTTGCAATAAATTAATGAAAAAATTATTATTCCATTTAAGAGCATTGATGCTAATGATTTTAATTCTTTTTATTGATGAGCTTATTGCGTTTTCCATTGTTCCTTTTAGTAATTGACCGCTGGGTCGCTGTAAGTAGGATATTAAGTTAAATAATTCAATAAATCTTGAGAAAGCAAGTAGGTATATCGCGCGCTCGAAAATTTGACAAAGTGTGAAGTGTGTGTTGCATAGAAATACACTGTGCCCGTTAATTATGGAATAGTTAAAAAAATTCATAGATTCAGCCGATACTAGGTGGAAATACATAACTATAGACATAAAATGTACAGTAAAACATAGTAAATGGTAAAAGTAAAATATAGTGGAAATTTACAGTTTAATTTATGTTTTACTGTACTTCATAAGTCTATAGTAAAAAAATAACTACTTGAATTTCAAAAGTTCATAGTTTCATCAAAATTCAATCAATTCCTTATATTTCCAGTTTATTGGGTAGGCTCTCTTGGAGTATAATATATGTGATTGACTTTATGCCTTTTCTATACAGGGTGATGGCAGTTACGTAGCCAGACTTTAGGGGCGGGAGGGGCGAAAATATTTTAGGAGGGCGTCATGTTTTCAATTTCCGATTTTAAAAAAATTCTAGGGCACCTCTAAACGATGAGTCAGCCCAAATATATTTTTTCTGCTCCCACATAGAAATTTGCTGATTCCTTTACACGAGAGTGATTGGAAAAGTGGGCTATTTCGGTTAACTGAACGACTATGATTTCATATCCATCCTAGTTAGGATATGAAACTGACCAATTACAGTGGTCAATTACAAAGAAACCAAATTTACAAGTTGTAAATTTTACGAGTCGTTTTCTGACACTTAATAGAATTGAGGTTAAGAATGTACTTTAAAAATATGCAAATCTGTCAGATAAAATTAGTTTTTTGCTAATTTAAATCAAAACATTTATCCCAGAGTCTATGCATACACAATTTTTTCCTAAAGAGTACACGAAATGGTGCGAAGATTGAAGGTATCATAATACAATTATTACCAAAATATATGTCTACTATTATTATTTTCTGACCGAACTAAATTTTTCTGCACAGATGCACTTTCGTATTTTAAAAATATCCAGTTTTCCACTCATTTCTAGATAATTATTACAAGATTTAATGCATAAAAGGTACTATACAGGTACATACCTACAATATGAACGTTTTTACTAACCTTGATTGGTTCTTTGCCATGCAAAAATTTGTCAGCCGCGATATTTTCTGATATATTTTGAATGTAGATCCAGAGGACCTTAAAACTTCTACTATACACAACAGATGTAGAAATATAACTGGTAAATCTTCCTTATTTGGTGGAACATAAAACCGGAGTAAGTACCTAAAACCGGATAAAACAGACGAAATTATAAGATTTCTAGAAAAAAATTATTCCCTTTTTTATTAAAGGTTTTAAAGTTATGTTATTTCTACTTACAGTATTGCCACTTCTTTTTCCGCGTTAACAGTGTTGTTAGTTTATAAATTGGCGATTATATTAAAAACTTTATCATAGCCAACATTAAAGTTCATATTAATGCACAAACGCGGTTTTTAACTGTGTAAAACGAATTCTACAGCTATTTTGTTGTACTTTTGAAGTAATAATTCTTACGCAAGCCTACGGCGTCGTGCTCAATTTACGACCTCTTGCGATATGGACATCATATCCACTCTTGTTATACAAACTACTATTTTATAGTTGCCTTGAGAAATATTGTTAAACTTTTTTTAAGAAATACATCCCGTTTCCACAAATTTAAAAAATATATATTTTAACGAACATTTTCGTATTTTTTAAATTCTAAGCGTTAGTCCAAAAATATTTTGGAATGTTGTTTTAAGAAACACTCCTCAATTTTTTCCAGGTACGTATTCCATTTAAATTTAATGATAAATGAGAGGGAATAAATTTTATTCCAGAAAATGCTCAAAGATTAAAGGTGCCCCAGAATTTTTGTAAAATAGATTTTTTTTAATGCAAATTGAGCTTCTTTGGTTTTGTTCTAAATTACAGAATATTTTGTAAATATCTTACAAAGGGAGACAATATTTTAAAAAAGGTACATAAGGTACATTTTTTAGAGTAACAAAGTTCGTCATCGTCTTAAAAATCAAAGAAAAAAAAAATCGCTAATATAACTTTACTTTACGCTAAAATTATGTAAAGAGCGCTAACTACTTTGATAATAATAATCTATATTTTAAATTATGTAATATACATTTCTTGTACAAAGCACACAAAACCACAAAAGGAAACGGCGTCATGAAAAGAAAATAGTATATTAAAACATAAGTTTTATAAGACAAATTTTAGAGCACGCGTTGGTTTAGGACACGAGCCGCGTAGCGGGGAGTGTTCTAATTAGACGAGTGCTCTAAATTTTGTCTTATGGAACGAATATTTTATAATACTTTTTCTATTTGGGTCATTTTTAAGGAAATTCAAATAAAAATGTAGTTAATAGTTTCCAGTCAAAATTTTTTTTTTTTTTTGAGGTTGGCAACACTAACAGAAACAGAAAGTTGGTGTGGTCACAGAAGAGAAAAGGGATTAGCATGGTGCACAAAACACGGACTTTTATTATGGTGTGCCATGAATTTCAAAACGGTATTGTGTTGTTACCAACAGGAAGAAAATAAAAAATGCGTGTTTAAAATGAATAAAATAATTGCTTATGCAACCCAATGGAAACCCATAATGAAGACTTTATGGTTCCCAAATAGAAAAAACACATTTTCTTATTCTCTAAATTATCCTAAATAATTCTGTATTGAGTAGGTACGGTTCTAAATTAATTAACACTTCCTTAACTTTAACTTTAAATACTTATTTTAAGACTATTTACACATTTGATATCATTTGGCAAATTGGTAAAGAACTTTAAACACATATAACCTGGATTTTTTTCTGTTAATGTTAGTCTATGATGGGGCAATTTACATTTAGAGTTCTAGTATTATAATCATGAAAAGTTTGCAGCTCAAAAGTGTTTCTATTTTTAACGAAGAATAACAAACATTCATAAATGTACAGACCAAAAACCGTTAAGATTCCATATTGTTTAAAAACATTCCTGCAACTTTCATTAAAAGCCGTTAGTTTTATTATTCTTAATGATCATTTTTGAACTACAAATATTTTTTCTATTAAGGTATTGGTACCCCAAAAAATAATTCCGTATTTCATGATGGATTCAAAGTTTGCATAGTATATTACTTTCAAACTTTTTTCTCTCAAGTATCATGTAGTAGTACAATAACTTTAACATAAAATTTTAAAAATATAACACTATTAGTATTATACAGGGTGGCCCATTTGTCTGACAAAGTAATATTACCGTCTCTACTATTAAAGATATCAAAAAAAAGTTTTTATAAAAGTTGTGTGGTATAAAAAAATATATGTTCTAAAATTATTTTTAAATATACAGGATGGTCCAAAAAAGTAGGACAATAAAAAGATACATTTTTTTAAATGAAACACCCTATATATTTTAGCATTTTTTGTTTTCTTACAAAATTATCCATATGACGCCATATTTAGATTTTTATTTTTTTCAAACGTTGCCAAACAAAATGCATAATTATTAAAATTTTGGAAAAAACATGATAGTAAAAAATTACCTGTATTTTTCAATAAGAGTATCGAAAATCGAAAATTTCTTGTAAGCTCTTTAGTTTAGGGATAGAAAAACTGTCTTAAATCTTTAAGTACCAAAAATTTTGTACAGGGTGTTTTCTGTTGACATCCAAATATACAAAATTTTAAAATACAATAACTCTGTTTTTTCAAACGAAACACCCTATATCTATTAGGCTCGTCTGATAGATATTGTAAGTATATTTTATTATTGTTAAGTCATACCTATACCTAAATTTACTAGTTTTGGCAATATTTCGATTTTTATTTAAATTTTGGTGAAAGAAAACTATAGTTTTTATTTTTGTAGTTAGCCGTGACTAGCAAAGTAAAAACAAATATAATTGAATATAATGTCATATTAAAATAAATTGATAACCATAGTTAGTTACGTATATTTATTAAATTAAATAAAATTTCTTTTTTATATATATTCAATTACATTTGTTTTGACTTTGCTGGTCATGGCTAACTACAAAAATAAAAACTATAGTTTTTTTTCACCAAAATTTAAATAAAAATCGAAATATTGCCAAAACTAGTAAATTTAGGTATAGGTATGACTTAACAATAATAAAAGATACTTACAATATCTATCAGACGAGCCTAATAGATATAGGGTGTTTCGTTTGAAAAAACAGAGTTATTGTATTTTAAATATTTGTATATTTGGATGTCAACAGAAAACACCCTGTACAAAATTTTTGGTATTTAAAGATTTAAGACAGTTTTTCTATCCCTAAACTAAAGAGCTTACAAGAAATTTTCGATTTTCGATACTTTTATTGAGAAATACAGGTAATATTTTACTATCATGTTTTTTCCAAAATTTTAAGAATTTTGCATTTTGTTTGGCAACGTTGCAAAAAATTAAAAAACTAAATATGGCGTCATATGGATAATTTTGTAAGAAAACAAAAAATGCTAAAATATATAGGGTGTTCCGTTTAAAAAAATGTATCTTTTTATTGTCCTACTTTTTTGGACCATCCTGTATATTTAAAAATAATTTTAGAACATATATTTTTTTATACCTCACAACTTTTATAAAAGCTTTTTTTTTATATCTTTAATAGTAGAGACGGTATGTTACTTTGTCAGACAAATGGGCCACCCTGTATGTTACCAGGGCGGGCGGATGGGTGATGACTAAAATATCAAGCTGTCTAGATTTTCCCAATTTTAAAACTGATGTTTCTAAAACACAATGCCCGGTTGCAAAAATAATTTTAATAATAATTAACAAACCAGTTTGACTGTGACATACATGACATTGCAGAAATAATTTTCTCACGATCATACTGGCCCGGTTTCCTTAATTTTTAATTTACTAATCAGGCATTTTTGATTGTGAGTTTATAAAGCATGTCAATGTCAGTTATGTCGCAGTCAAAATTGTTGGTTGGTTATGAAAATTTTATGATTTATGATAATGCAAAAATAATAATAAATGTTACCGTACCATTTAATGTTTATTGTTTCCGGTAATGTATGAGTCACTAATAAACATTTTAAAATATAAAGTATGTATGTTAGAGGAGCAAAACCATTTACTTCTAATGCATATTGTAGGGAATAAATCATTTTTAATAATTATTTGCACATCCATAAATGCAAAGTCATAAAACTCGTCCGAATAAACGAAAATCTCGCTCATAAAACATATCAAAATATTATTAAAGTAAATGAAAGCGATTCGGTGGACGCGATCCAACTGTATCCGCCATGTTAAGTCTTAATTCATCAATGATAGTTCCTTTGATACTGAATTAACGACATTTGTAACTTTGATCTACGCCGGCCGCGTAAACAAACTAACACCGAACGGAAAATGTAAGAAAACAAAGGATTTTATTTCACAAAGCATACAGGAATAATTACATTTTAATCTACATGTCCACTTGTGTATACGATGGATGGAACAGTTACTTGATTGATAATAGCTTTTAGACCAAATTTTATAAAGTCCTCTTAAATCTAAGTTTAAATCGAAGAATAATTCTAAAATCGTAGCGATGCATTGTCGATTTATAATGTGGGATTGATAGCAAAGTTCAATTTATGGTCATAACTTCTTATCACTTTTAACTCGAACTTTGCTATCAATCCTAAATTATAAAATGACCCATTTTTGACATTTCTTGACCTTGATGTGCTCTTTTTAAATTATTTCATCACAGGGCACAAGAAACTGTGTCCTTCTAGATGAACGTAAAGACATGGAAAACACTCTTCTACTCTTTAAACGTTGAAAACGTCATGGTAACCACAGTCGCTACAACGTTAGTGGTAAAAACCAATTTAGAATATTTATAACCGGTCCATTGCTCCAAATCGATTTATATTAAGTTATGACCTGGTAAATCATTTTTAACTCGAATTTTGCTATCAATTCCACATTATAATACCATTTTTGACATTTCTGCGATTTAAACTGGACCTCGGTTTAAATCGACTTTATTATATCGGGCAATAGAACATCTATGATTTAAACGGAGGTCCAGTTTAAATTTATAATGTGGGATTTTCAACAAAGTTAGAACTAAAAGTGATTTACCTGGTCATAACTTAATATAATTTAACATAATACAACAACGGCAGTAGAGTCTCGGACTTGCATTGTCTTTATTTGTTTTGAATCACTACGTTTCAACTGGTAAGCATCTCTAGTCTTCTTCAGGTGAATGCTACTCAGCTGGATACTACTTACCAGTTAAAACGTAGTGATTCAAAACAAATAAAGACGATGCAAGTCCAAAACTCTACTGACGTTTAAGAAACGTCATTGTCTCCAACCTTTAAACAAACATAATCTAACAAGTTGATGACCAGGTTAATTACGCTTAAATTGAACTTTGCTGTCAATCCCACATTATAAATTGACCATTTCTGATATTTCTACAAGTTTTTTTGTTACTGTTTTTAAACACACACCACTGCAACCGACATAAATATATCATGTATCTGTTTGAAGGTTGGAGACAATGATGTTTCTTGAATGATAGAAGAATTTTGGACTTGCCTTCATTTGTTTTAAATCACAACGTTTCAGCAAACAAATTGTATGCTCACGCCACACGGAGTTTTGGTTGAGTTACAAAGCAGTTCCACCAAAGCAATAGTTCAAAAAAATACCTTTTTCGATCAAATCTATTACGATATGGTTTTCAGTAACTTAAGAAGCTTATTATTAGACTGTTTTTTTTTATGTTGGCAATATCAATATCTGTTATTATAGTATTAATCACATCTTTTGTTCTGTTGATGTCTGACATGGCCTGTTGTGACCTTTAAAATATCTCCGAGAAAAGACCAGCCCTTTGGCACAGAAGAATAATACCTACATGTACACCACCAGGTTGTGAACGTGTCTTTTGCATATATTATGTTCCTTCCGGAATTTCTCTCTTAATAGAAGATTTGTAATTAATTAATTATTTGTAATCAATAACTCTTAACTAATCGAGGTTGAGTCTTGCTCCATATTTTTTAAGAATATTAACGACAAATTAGACAACAAATTTTTCGACAATGGCGGATGCCGATAACAAATTTATTTATTATCAAGGCTACTATGATAAATAACTTAATAGTGTTACCAATGTAAAATTTGAATATAATATATTTATTTAAAAAAATGCAAAATAGTGTAAAGTACATGTGTTCTAAAGCGATTAGAGCACAATTATTCCATCACTAGACGAAACATAAGTTGTCAAGAACAGTCGCATCAGCAACTCAAAGTTGACAACATGTTTGTCAATTGCAAAGTGAAAAGTTGCTGTTTTGTACAGCTTGAATTGCTGCTTTGTCGGTTTAGTGAAAAACCGTCTCCGAGGTGACTTCTTGTCCCCTTGATCCCAAGAGGTGGGGGAAGAAGACAACTGCCCATTCATATGGGCATGCAAAATTACTCTCTGGTTTGTAATGAAATAAATAATTAGTAAGAAATATTGAGCATTTTTGTCTCTTATTATTTTCTCTCTGCTTTCGGGTCCAATCGTTCTGACCACTTCATTATCACGCTGATTGAGTCATTTGCTCTCCCCTTCATGAGACTAATACATATGTGTTAAGGGAAAGTGACCACACGAGCGTGTATTCGAGAATTCGTCTAATATGAAGCTGCAACAACCGGATTTTGAGCGACCCTAATGGAATATTTAGATTTATTATCCGTTATATTGGTCACACAAATCGATGCTAAGGGCACATTGTGCAGTAGGGGAAATAACAGTTTGTTCTCATAATTGCTTTGCTTAAATAAAATAAACCATTTTTCTTTGAGAATACACTCTAAAAATTGTATTTTTATCGGCTAACAATAAAATATTGTGAAGCAAAATATAATTTTGGTGAGAATAAGAGAAAAACACGGTTAATTTGGCTAGAAAGCGCCGTATATCACACGCGTGTTAAAAAAAATATTTTAACACTAGTGTTGAAATACAGGGCACACTATTTAATTTAAACCTATGGTGCCAATTTAACAGACAATCCCTATTTATTAAAAAGAACACATTTTAGAAAGCAGTAATTGTAAAGTGTTTAACTTATTTATCATGTATTTGTCGAGGGATTCAGAATTAGAGTGTAAAAATACGCCATCTGAAATTATAAAAATTGTTAATAATAAGTATACTGAAAAAACATATCGCGCCGAAGAGAGTGTCGTGTATTAAACAACAAATCTTTATCGGTACCGATAGCGTAGAGAATAGAGCTCCTGCCTACAGATCGCAAGGTCACAGGTTTAAATCCCATTAGGAATATTTGACTTTTTTTTATGTTGAGCCATATAAAATACTGTTGCCAAAAAGAAACTCACCAGCGTCACCAAAAATGTCTTTTTCAAAAGATAACATAGATGATTTGCAAAATCATCAAGAAAAATCTAAAAGACTTATAAATTACTTCGATGCCTTTCACATCGAGTTGTTCTATGCCTGTTGAACTAAGCGAGGAAAATCCAGAAGTTATTTCAGCCCGGCAGAATCAAACCACGGAAGAAATCTCAAATAGGCCTAGAAGACAAACGAAACTTCCTACTCGCCTACAAGACTACGAAGTACATCTCAAATAATAGAGATGGAAAGATGTTATATTTAGTATCATCCCTGTATGATTTACCTGTGACATTGGTTGTCAACAATTTGATAGCTCAGTTGTCATTAATTATATATAAGACTTTGAGTTGAATAAACGCAGTCCCTACTTATCTGTATTCTATCTATCCAATAAAACACTTACCCACTGCTGTTTTGTCGTTTCGTGTAGCAGCCATTAATTTTTTACATGGGTTAGATCATTCTAGTAAAATAATAATTCTCCATTTACCCCGTATTAATTTTATTTCGAAATAAAAATATAGACGGTAAAGATACCAGTTGAAATTAATTAAAAATTAAAAATAGCATCCCAATTTAAAGCTGCATCCATTCATTTCTTGTCATCGCCGATCAACTCACATGTCTGTCTGTTACGTGCGTGTAAGTGTATAAAAGCGGAAATTGCCAAATCGTTTGGGGTAAATTAATGAATTAACTAAATAATCAAAACTCCATCAGACCGCTGCACCTAATCAAGCCGTACTCTGCCAAATGTGTAGAACAGATGTTTAGATCTCATAATCTCGAAAACGCTCAGCCTATACATTGACAGGGGTTAGAGGTTACTAAAATTAGAAATTTGTACATTTTAATTTACGGATTTGTGACCGTAAAGGAATATGGAGAAAGGAATATTACTCGTTATTAGGACTTGGACTTTTGGATTTTTCTTCCACTACTACAAAGTAATAGATATATTTTTTATATTTCTCTCTGCATTTCTTGTCAATAATTCAATTTTTCCTTAGTCTCGAAGCACTCCGTATCGTCCGTGGTTACTTTTAGTGTTGAATACAATAAATTTGGTAGTGAAACTGCCCATTCTCTTAAACCTGGAATTGATGCCTGATGAACAGAAATAAATGAGTAAAATCGTCTTTCGGAAAACTTTGCCATAGTCCATTTCAGAAAGGTTTAGAGTAATAAAAGCTCATTAGGTATGCAATGGGACTACAGAATGAACCAACGAATCTTTGCCACTTTCATAATTTGGCGTTGATTTCATTGCACAATTCTTTAGTTTTATCAAGTGCAAGTAATACCACCCAGGTTTGGGTCAATTTATGGGTTTTGCCTATTGTTATCCATTCACAAACATTATAAAAAAAATACAAAATACAAAAAATACATTATACAGATATTAAATTAAAAAATAATATTCTTCGTTATCTGAGGAACTGTCATCTCCTCTGGACGTTATAAGTCTGTTCCCACAAGTAATTACGGACAAGTTACAGAAATCTGCGTCCGAGTCTATTGCCCAGAATCCCGATTGTCACGGACTGTCCGTGACTGCGGTGGGAACAAACCCATAATGAACAGGTCGACAGTCCGATCGATCAGGTGGTCACGATTCCACATTTTCTCCGCTTCTTTAATAATATGATGGACTACTTTTCGCCAGTTCTTTGGTGTCACTTCCTTAATGGCTTGATCAAACAGAAGCTTAACATCTTTTATTTTTAATTTCGTGTTGTGTCTTGCCACAAATTCTTTCACTTGCGCCCATATAAGTTCTATAGGATTTAGTTCGCAGTGATATGGCGGTGCGCGCAGCACAGTTACACTATGGTTTTCAGCTAGGTATAGCTTCCACGGCATATTTCATAAAACGAGGTTTGTATAAATTTGCTATATCTAATAGTTCCTTCTTTATCAAATTATGTTCAAATTCAATACTTTTGGTGGTTAACCAGTCGATAATTTCTTGTTTTCTCCAAGATGAAGCTTGCGGTATCCATAACTACTACTGAATCAGCTGAAAGATATTTTATCATTTCACCAAAATAGTCCTTAAAAACATTCGAAGTCATGTCCTTTTGGTAATCTCCCGAATTAAATTACGCATTTACTTTTTTTTTTTTTTTTTTACGGTTCGCCGACTACGTAGGCCATCTTGAACCGGTGATCGACCACACTCCACAGTCTACCGACTGGGGAGTGTGAATCGGCGAATCGGCACCTTCATCCTACGAGATATCCGATCTCATCCGGCCTGTCCGGCGTGAATAGGATGGCTAGGTGTCGATTCATTTTATACTCTTCCCTGAGGCAAGAGCACGCCGTGTTCCCAAGCGGTCACCCGCCCAAGTACTAACCGCGCTCGACACAGCTTAACTTCGGTGATCTGCAGGAACCGGTGCTTAATATGTCGACAGGCCCTTGCCTTACGCAATTACTTGAAATTTTAATATTACAAACAATACTATTGTATCTTTTTACCCGTTAACATAATTCTCTAAAATTTGTGGGTAGTTATCATAAATAATTTAATGCAAAAAAAATTACGTGCGCCTATGGCCGACACCGAAATTGAGCCGAACTGGATGGAATTTCCCATTTTATTACTCTACACCTTTCTGAAACAGACTATAGATCTAGTGTTCCTCGTAGAGAGGTGGGCAAAGCACTCAAAAAAAGTGCCTCGAGCGCCAAGCCCTTTGAAACCAAGCACTTTAGAATTTCTAAGTGCTTGCAATTACCAATTACCGAGAAAAGTTATTTTGAGTGCTTGTAAGCACATTAAATGGCTTGAAATGCGAAATGTAATTACCAGCTACCAAGCACTGTATTTTAAAAGTGCTTGCAAGCACTGTGCTCGAAGCACTTTCGAAGAAATAACTGCCAAGCTCTATCCTCGTATATTGTTTGAAACTTTTAGTGAAACTTTGTAATACATCCACATTTCAAACCCAAAATTGTAAACACTAAACACATCCAATCCAGAAGGCTTTGTATTTTATGACTGAGACGTAAAAAGGTCCGAAAAGAGAAATCGCCTCCGAATTCCTAACACTCCAGCAATTTGCAATAAATCAACATTTTGGGAATAGGTAAAGCAATTTCCACATAGATTTGCCTTACTTTACTACCGTGAGAAAAAACATGTTCCACGATTGTAAAATTCTCCAGACGAACGCTTCCAAATAAGAAGAAATGGCACCGTATTTTCTAAATCTATTTGTAGATAAATGATTGAATCTGTTCGAAACAAATCTATCGTCCATAAGAAGTATTGGGTCTTTTGCCGGCCGTTATTTTCACCGTTTCGGGGGCAAAATCGCTTTGACCACTTCATTATGTCAGTGATTGAGTCATTTTCTTTTCCTTAACGGGATTAATACAAGCGGAAATGAGGGGTTTCGTTTTATTATTTCATAATGTGTACGTTGAGTAACCAAACACATCCAATTTATTATTTTTTAAAGTTATATCAGATTTATGCGAGTTGTGATGTTATTAACTGGCTCACACTATACAGGGTGATTCACGACGACTGTCAAACCTTTCAGGGACATTTCTAAGCATATCTTTTTTGTGTTTTGGTTTCACAAAGTCTACTTTAATCTATTGAATGGGCATTAATTGTAACTTCTGGTAATTTCTGTATTGAAACAATATTTTGTTTAACACCATTTTCATGTACAAGTTTTCTGGTTCCCAGGGCTTATTTTTAGTTATAGAGGGCCCTAGGCGCGTTACCGGGGCCCTTAATGGTGGGCGCCCATAGAGCCGAGGTATTATTGGTATCAAAAGCTTCTCCTATTAAAGGTGACTTGTAAAAAAATCCCCAGGATCCAGGGAGCACCCCTCCTTCCCATCGGCGGTCGTGCCTCTCATAACTTTATAGTGTTTTTCTTAGTAAGTCACCCAATAATATTTTTTTATTATGCTTCAATGATATAAAAGAATTTTAAAAATCTTCTTACATAAATATGGTATACAAAGAATCCTACATAGATCAAAGAACAAATCGAGCTTTTCGCCTCTCGCCCAATTTCAAATAAATTTCTTTTAAGATTATATTTTTATTCTTGAATAAATTTAAATCGAAACAAAAACTGTCCCTAAATTAATTATTCTTATTATATTATACATAACATTTTCCCAGAAACTATAAAGAAGCCGCCACCGTCGTCGAGACGTGTGATTGAACAAATACCTGCATGTGTACGTCGGTGAGTGACGGATTCTTTATAGTTCTCACCAAAAAATAATATGAATACTTCAAACACACAACTGTGCGTTATGATATGATGCCTAGTATAGCAATCAAGTTAGCCTTGAACCACTTAAATCGTAACATTTATCTACCTTGCGTTTTGAATATTTGATATTGTCATTATTTGAGATTTGAAGTTCAAATCGATACTTTATGAATTATAAACCAATCTTTAATTTATTAGTAAGAGTCGTAGCAAAAGTATAATACGTATTGCGTGTTGTAAAGCAATTACGCACTCATATAATTACCGTACTTGCCGCAAAGCGGCTCGTTTGCATTTTTTCCATTCGTGCGTAATATACTTTTTACCACACTTAATACGTAATATATTATTACGTCTGTGCGTTGGTCCCCTTTCTAATACACTGTTTAGATATAAACAAGACTTCGAAAAACAATGCAAAATCGTCACATTTCTACTACTACTTTGCTATAAACCGAGGCCAGTCAACTCCAAGTTCAAATTATGATAATACGAATAGCAAATGAACTGTCTATGTGATGAATTACTGGGTCCCACTCCTTCGTCTTATCCGCGTCTGTAAATACTTTATAATTACGTACCGCTTCACTTTGATATGATTCTCTAATGACGCCAGTAATAACCGTTTAAGGTCGATTTTTGGCCCTTTATGTTAAGCAAACACTCCTTTTTAGACTCTGTTTTGCTCTATTTTTTAGCCGACTCTAAAGGAGTGGGAGGGTATTATTCTGTATTAGATATTTTTACTGTTCTCGAAAGAATAGTATTGTAATCGTGAAAAATAAGTTTTGAGATGTTATCAGATTTCGACGTTTTAGACTTTTAGGGTTCCTAGCAGTGCGCAGTCAAGGGGGACTTCCATCCCCCCTCTTCCTTCCCTTGAGATTAGGAGTTCGGGTCTACACGTCTAACTTTTCGTCCCACGCTTGGACATTTAATCAAAATTTATATATTTATTTAAAAAAAAGTAAATCCAACACAGCACAAAATCAATATATTAGTTTGTCTCTTGGTACATACGTATATTACACGCTCACCACGCCAAAATTAGGTATTGATTCTATAAGAAACAATGTATTTTAGATTACGAAGTAGTTTTTTTCGGAAACGCTTTTATAAGGGACTAAAGGGGCTTAAAATTTTAATTATCGAAATATTTAGATCTCGCAATTGTGTTTTACCATGCCATTATTTTATATGCTATATGACGCTTTTGTGTTAATTTGGTATATTTGTAATTAAATCGTCTTACCGATAAATAATTTGACCGGGATGTGGCAGCAAATACAGTTTTAGTTCTATTAAAGAACACAGTACGTGCTAGAATACGTTTTTCTTTATAAATTTGAAGAAAACCCAAAAAAATATTTAATATCATTATATTTTTATTTGCTTTCATAAAGCTTCAAAAAAGTGATATATTTTCTAGTCATACTATAAAATATGCCTAATAATATATTATAAATATCACTATGAAGTATCTTAAGCTTGAAAAAATCGTACTAGAAAATCGTATTTAAAAAAAAACTTGATATCCTAAGAAAACGCGTTGATATAGGTATAGAAAAGGTAATAGCAATTTTAGGAGCAGTTAATTTATCATTATATAAAAAAAATATACAGGGTGTTCCATTTAAAATAAGAAAGTTTTTAATGTTTAAAGTTTTTTACAATGAGCCCTTAATTGTGATCTCCCCGTATATTTTATGCCAAGTTTATTATAGTTCATCGCTATGCATTTACGAAATAATTACAAAATATGCAGATATCTCAGAGATTAGTAGACTGAGGTAAAAACGTGTTCTATAAAATGTAATTAAAATTTAATTCAAAACCCAAAAATATAATAAAAAATTCTATAGTGTGTTTAAAAAAGGATAGTTGAAGCTACTTTCGGTATAACCGAAAGTGACAGAAACATGTTAATATTTTAGTTTAAGAGAGCGTATCGATAAACTTAAATCTACAGATTTTCAAAAAAATGTTTTCAGTACTTTTCTCAAAAGTTTTAATGCAAGCTCGTCGTGAATCACCCGGTATAATATTTTTAAATTCTGGGAATCGAACGACTTGCGGTTGGTATCTAAAGAACGAAACGTCGAATTTGAAAACTAGTAACGTCACCTTGTAGAACATAAAAAACGCCATGAAAAAATGTTTTTTGTTTGTTTCCAAGTCAAAAATAAAGGCGCAAAATAGTTATTTACCTAACAAGTGCGGAAAGTGGTGCTTTTCCGAACGCGACGGCAGTTGCACGAACGATGCGAAACGAAGTTCGGGCAAGCCGTCAAGGGCGGAAAAGACACTTTCCGCATGTGTTAGGTACAAAAGTTGTCCTACGATCGATATAGTTCTCAGATAAACGTCAATTAGGTTCGTAATAATATACTGTAATTACAAAAATTATTGAGCTTCTGGCAAAAAGTATTTCACTTTATTGAGTGTTTTAGATAAGATATTCATTAATTTAACAAATCGTGTGGAAAAGTTACTAGTGCTAGTAGTCCTGAAAAGTTACTTTTCCGCACTATTTATATATAAACACATATTTACTTTAGACTAGGAGAATAGAGAACTAAGAACAAATCAAGCGTATTATTAAAGTTAAACATTAGAACATTTTATATAAATTCTGTCACAATTTCAAAAATAGTGTGGTTAAGTAAAAATTGTGCGGGAAAGTAAAATCGTGCGGAAAAGTGGTACTTTCCGCATGATAAATTGTGTAAAGTAACTTTTCCCCACGATCGTGGAAAAAATTAAATTCGGATATCTCCGAAAGCATTTGGAATAGTTTTTTCACCAAATTATTAAGATCCAAAATACGCAACTTTGCCCCTTTATTTTTACTTTTACTTTTTTTCCCTTATTATTTTCCCTTACTATTTTCGAGATCCCCTTGTATGCACACGAATTTGTAGAACCCTGTATATAAATAATTTTTTAAAATAGTATATAAGTCTGAAGCCTTTGAAAAAAAAAATAGAGATATTTGAAGGTTTTTCACGAGAGTCTCATTTTTTAAGCGAAGAGCACTATTTTATTGTAACAATGGAAGGTCCCTTATGCAAAGATAATTTTTTTTTCCTCTAATATAATTGACATTCAAAAAAGTTCACTACTTTGGGCCAAAAGTACCTATTTGTTTAGTATAGGAATTTATTCATGTCGTTGGTGTTTCTTTATCCGCCCAATGGTAAAATTCTCTAAAATGCCCTGCAATTTCTCTGTCGATAAAAATGAAATTATACCCCATAAAACCTGCAAACGCTGCGAATCATTTTGGGTATGCGAAGGTTCGCACAATAAAAGATCGGTAATTTTTAAATGGGTGTTTAAAAAGTCGTAAAAGTTCAATATTTTTAAATTAGATTTGGTCGAATTTCTTATTTTTTGTACGACAGACAATGGATTGACTTTTAAGGTTATTTTAAACTTTTATCTAATACTAATACAGGGTGATTCCTAAGTTGATACTTCTTTCTTAGCTGTGTATAGAAGGCATTAAAATAAATAATATTTTCAAAAAGTAAAAAATCTAGGTCAAGAAAACGTAGCCTGCTTTACTTTATGTTTTTTTTTGTTTTGTCTTATCTCTTATTAGTCATGCACTTTACAGATCGGTCGTCAGTTATTTCGCAAACCGCGCGGTGTGTTTTTCTGAAGCAAGTTAATTTTAAATTGGTGACACATGACAATGAACTAATAAGTGCGGCTGTTTCTTCGACATTATACGCAGAACGCTTTTCCTTGCGGCCCATCCTGCACCCAGAAGCTTTCTCAATGTTATTCAACGGGCAAATTAGGCAGAACCGTATTTGATCCATAGTGTAATAAATGAATGTAAGTATGTACCTTATTTTTGAGTTTTTTGAAAATATTGTTTATTTTAATGCCTTCTATACACAGCTAAAAAAGAAGTATCAACTTAGGAATCACCCTGTATATTCAGTTAAATTAAACTTATTCTGTTTAAGAGCAAACAGTAGTCGATGAGTCATCACGAATAAATACTGCAATTCCACCATATCGTGCATACTGATACTGTACCTGCGATTGGTGATGGCAATAAAACAATTTTGTATATACAATTATACGGGATGTCCAGTAACTTATGGGCCGTAGAGTTACTGGAGATACTAGACATCAAACTAAGCTGATTGTTACTCATTCTAGAGATACAGGGTGTTGAAAGTATTCTCGAAAATAAGCCATAATTTTAAAACGGTTTAATGAATCATATTGAAAGTTGGCAATATTAAGTTTTTATGAGCAAGAAATAAGAATTTGTAGACGATTTTAAGTTTCAAACTAGAGGGCGCTAGTTGCATACACTGGGCTTCATAAATCTATGATTTTTTTCTTACCTGTGATATTAGGTGCTTTTTATTTATAGTTTCTTAAAAAGGGTATTTTCTGAGTCAAAAATGTGTACTTGATTGATCTTAATATCTTTAACGGTTTTCGAGATATTTCCCTTTAAACATCCCAAAGCATAAAAAAACATAGTAAATAATTAAATTAACAAAAAAAAAAACAAAAGTGACAATCCGAAAAAACTTATATGACATAATCGGCTTAGTTTGATCTCTAGTATCTCCAGTTACTTTACGGCCCATAAGTTACGAGACACCCTGTATAAACGAATTTCACGAGAATTAAGGGGCGTCAACGGAGATTTTGAAAATAATATCGAGGCATCTTTTGTAATTTTTATGGAAAATTAAAATAAATAGCCGTAATATGTATTTTTATTTTCTGCATGGCGAATGATATAAGTTAAACCTACATAATTGAAACTGAAAAAAAATTTCAATTTTTTTTTTGAAAAAAAAACAAACTCGCCAAACTAGAAATTCTTGTGAACCCCTTAGTAAAATCTTTGTATTAAATTTTCAATTGGACAAGCCAGGAAACGCTGCTGCTTTTCAAGTTGGTATGGAAGGTTTTTAAGAGCTTCTAACCAATATACTCTTCTTCAGCTCCATGTAAAGTTATATCTATTTATTTAATTAAACTAAAAACAATGCGTTCTCTTGGCCCCAATCCTGACCGTGTTTATTAATGGATCTTTAGAAATTTAAACTTTACAGATATTGGGGAGTGAAAAAACTCAATAAAGTCCTTAATATTCTTATAAATTATGCTAAGAATAACAGCAATTTAAAACGGCAATTTTTTGCGCGATCGAATCGACGATTCTTTTCTTTCAGCGTTTTTATTCAAACGTTATTTCTATTATTGCTGTAAAATGGAATAAAGTCACAGAAATATAAAAATAGAACATTTAAAATTTTTAGTTAAAAAACACGTAAAAGTGATAATTTCAGTTGAAATGTCTCGATCTTCTCAATCCCTTAATACCTGGCACCTCATTTTGGGCGACCTGCAACCCAAAACTTAAACCCCATCTTAAACAAACCAACAAATCTTAATGCGTATAAATTACTGTTATATCTAAAAATCTAAATTTAGCCTTAAAACTTCATAAAGACAGATCAAAACGAAAACGTAGAAAATGTGTAAAAGTTTTCGGCAAATGGTTGCATTAGTTTTCAGAATTCAGGATCCCCCTTTACTTTAATTGATCACAAATGTCAAAAAGTCGAAAATAAGTCGATATTAAGGAGCATTTGCCTATTTCTGGAAATGTATTGGGGTGAAATAATGTCATATACCCTTGAGAGGGTTTTAATATGCCTCATTTATATGGGGGCAAAAGGGGTCCATTGAAAAGGCATTTAAAGACATATGGCTCGATAATTTTGTTTTAAAATTAGGATGAACTTATAGATTTTACCGTCTTAAAATAGATTTTAGGCTGGATGGTACCAGATTGATTTTATATACAGGGTTTTATAGGAAGTTGGATAAGAACCAATGAAACAATATCGATTCGAATTGTTGTCAATCAAAAGTTAAATCCATGTATTTGTAGTTCTCAGTTTTTCTTTGTATTTGCTTGAAATCGATTGTTATCATAAATCAGAAACATTTTTTGTGCATTTCTAATACTAGTTTTAGTGAAAAATATAAAGCATCTATCAATCTGTGCGTGGCTTTTGTATTATTACAAATACTTATTTCAATATAAAATGAGTACCGTGAATAAAGGACTGTAAGCAGTTTGTATTCCTCCGAACCGTCCCCTCGCATAAACGGATAGACATAGTTTTGTGTCAAAGTGCCGGCGTTGTTTGAGGCAGTCCCCACACGATGAAATTTAAAAGAAACTGTAGTCGTGGATATCAGGAGACTGGGCGACAAGACTAGTCAAGTTGCCTCTCTTTCTTACATGGCCGATACTATAGGCTGCACATACGTTGTTTCTGATATAACTTCACCCTTTCATTTTGTAATTATATACAGCACTGGATTACTTTTAACTTTATTTATAAATTTCAGCTTTTTCTCCGTTTTTGTTATTTTGTGTCACCCAAGAAACTGGAGAGGCGCGGCGACCAACATGTCGGGTTGCGGATACTCGGGTTGCGTCGGTTTACCAGTCGTCGCAACGTAGGTAGCGTCATGTAAATAGCGCCATTCAAATCGAAACGCTGGGTGACCTAGTCTTTTAGTCTCCACGCTAGTTCCTAGTTTCTTTTTAGTTTCCCCGTGTGATGACTACCTTAGCTTCAATCGTAGACTAGATTTATAAGGAAGCTTAAATAGCTTTCACCCGGATCAAAATCCGAATGCGCCACTGCTAACAAATAAAAGGTACAACCAAATATATATAACCAATATTGCCACCTTTTCGCCAACTTGGTCTTCCGTGTATATCGTATCGGGAAGTAGGAGCATGCGCAATTGAATATATAAACAAGAAATTTTGACTCCTGGGTAAAGCCACAGCGACGACCTATCATTCCTCTGTGCCCTGGGCTCTTTATGTTCATTTTTTTCTGATTATTTTCGTGTGTTTTTGTGGAATTTTTAAGTTTTGTGTTGTTTTTATTGAAAAAAAAACTATTTAGGATAACTTGAAGAAATAGTCCATACTTGAAGTGGAGTAGATATTTAAAAGAAAATAAATAAGAACTCAAAGTCTGTTATATTAATGAAAAGCTTATTTTAAAATAAAAATGATTTACATGTTTCGAATGCAAGAGCATTCATCTTCAGGGAAAAGGCTTAAGATTATAATATTAGATGAAGTAAAGGCTCGATGGGTAGAATAGAAAGAAAATCATCACCAAAATACACTTCACACTGTGAAAAGGGAAAGTTATGTAAGGTCTGTAGCTTATAGTGCTGTTAGAATAAGTGTAGAATAAAAAGTTTAACAACCAGGTGTGCAAAAGGTTAGGGGAAGTAGAGAGTAATATGGGTAGAAATTTAATAATGCATGTTGAAAAGTACTTTAGTTCGTACAATTACTGGCTGGATGCACGTCACAACTCGCAAATACATGATCATAACGGAAACCAAAAATAAGGTAGGTCTGTTATTAATTAAATGCCGTAGAACGGGGTGGCTTTGATAAATTTTAACATTCTTTTCTACGTAGTTTTTCAAAAACTACTTTAAAATTTACAAAAAAATTAGATATATATGTAATTTTATCTACACTTCAAATTTTTTATCAAATGCAATAGGTTTTGAGAAAAAAATTATAAATATACCTATCAAAGTCTCCCATCGATATGGGGTGACTTTGATACCATGATTTAAAATGCATTAAAAGGTATGCCCAGTTAGTCGACTAATCAATGTCGTCCGAAATTAAAATTGAACAAGCCAGTTTTTAGATATTGACTATTTTATTTATGGGGTGACTTTGATAGTAAGAAAAATGAATAACTTTCGAACAATTTTTATTGGTATAAGCGAATCTAAAGAAATAACAAATATTTAACAGAGACTAAAATATTTTTAATACTTATACAAAATAAATAGTTGTACAAAAATACATAGACAAATAGGAACAATAAACAACAACCAACCAAAGTTACTATTAGAAAAGTTAATGTTTTACTGTTCTCTTACATCTAGTTCTTTATTAACACGGCATTTGGTTATTCTATCACCTATTTTCTCAATTATAGGCGTGGGTAAAATTACTTTTATGTCGTCAAGGGAAACTGTAAGAGTATCATCTTCAACAATTTTAAAAATCGCCTTGGTCGTGTCTAATGATTTAAGACCAGTAACTTGGAACTCGTCATATTTTAATTTTGCGTCTTATAGAAGTAGATATTTTCCAGGTCATTTATTCAAATAAATATTTCAATTAATATTACCCAAATACAGCTATCAAAGTCACCCCACAAAATGTATCAAAGTCACCCCTAACGACAAAAATTACAATATATTTGTAAAAAAGTCATTGTTTATAAATATATTAATACTAAGAGATAGCTAATAGATCATGCTAAACTTCTATATAAAAATTATTACCCTTTGTTTAGTGATCACACCTATACACTTAAATTTTATTGGACTCTATTTCTAATGGCTATTATCACACACTTCTAGTACCTACGCCATTTGTATATTTCAAATAAATAAACCGGCGATTTAAACGCCTCTTAATGTCATCCCAAATAACTAAACTATAAATATAATGCAGCAACCTTATTGTTATGAAAAACGCTATATGGGTTGCCTTATATAAAATCTTATATTTTAGGCAAATTATCAATGACACCCCATAAAATCAAAGTCACCCCGTTCTACGGTGGTCCTGGCAGTTGACATAAAATATATCTTCTTATTCAGCAAAAGAAGAAATACTAATTTTGAAACTTAATTAAACTCTGAGCATTAAAAAAATATACGATTTAATCAACGACATGACTCGAATCAAAAATTACGTCAGAAGCTGTGACGTGCATCCAGCTAGTAATTGTACGAAGTCGGAGTTTATCAGGCCACTCTGGACGAGTTGTACGGAGGAATTGCATCAAATTATTACAGCTCGTGCAATATAGCTTGAGCTCTGACTTTTGGGTGCGCAGTAAACAGGTGGGAGGAGCTAGCCGAGAGCTCATTATTCTGATGATCTTTGAAACGCACACTTCGGTACAGTCTGTCAGAAAAGTAGGAAGTTCATTGGAAAAAAAGTTATTACTGTATTTATTTGTAATAATGCCTTTTAAAAGTAAAGTCTTAAACCGAGTATTGAGCGGTCAAAGCCGTGAAATAGTTTATAATTTAATACAATTTATGCAACAAGAGGCAGATACAGGAAGACCAGAAATGGACTTCAGAAAGGTTCACGCTGCTACAAAGATTAGTCTAAGCGCAATTAAACTAATTAAGCAGGAAGCCAAAAATATCGAATCCGGAGCAGTTAAACCATTTTCCACGCCAAACAAAATGCGTGAAAACAGAAAAAGCAAAATAGTCTTGGACGTTGATTTTCAAGGTATTTTACGCAGAATAATTCACAATTTCCATAAAACAGAAAAGCAAGTGCGATACTTTTTTTGAATAATTTTCGGTGGACCAGTGGAAATCACGTTGCGAGCGACCAAAAAGATTTGAATTAGAGTATATGGAAAACGAACCCATGGTGAATATTGTTGTAGAAAACCTAATAATACATTTGAATGACACTGACAGCAGTTCAAGCGAATACTATGATGATTATGTAAGCGTTCTCTGTCCGGAATAGAAGAGTTAGATAGATGAAACTGATAAATATTATATAATAGTCAAACATATACTTTTAAAACTTACACGCTTAATATGTTATTATAAGTACATCTTTAATTATATAAAGCCGAAATTGTGTAGGCCATAACAAAATTATCAAAAAACCAGGGATGCGAAGTAGTAAATGCCCATTAAATATGGAAAATCCATTAATGAGGATTACAAACAATTTAAACATGTATGAATAGATGTAAATATCTGAAATATGATAATAATGAGAAAGGGCAGCCATAAAAGCATAATAAACACACAATTGGGCCATATTATGCAAATAGAAACTAACCCTCAATGTATCTAAGTTTGCATGGTCAAAATATATAAAATAACTTTACTTTACTGTTAGAATAATAGAATTACAATATAATTTACATATTGAATAGTTAAGTTTTAATTTTGAAAAAATTTCCGACAATTTAAATTATTATAAAAATAATTAAAAGGAAAAACTATTTTATTGGTTGGTTGATTTTGCATAACAGGGCCCAATTAGTAAACAAGATTAGAAGTCACTAGGGCTTTATCAATCAAATCCCACTTTTACTTTCTACGTGGACTGTACTTTACTAAAATTCGGTATTAGGTATCTCTGTCGTACACCGACTCTCCTTTTCTATCATCTGCGCATCTCAGGGCTCAAGCTACATTGCATGACCTGTACACTTCTGCATTTGACATGCTGGAGAGCCTGACCACCAGGATCGAATTATCTGTTACAAAATAGCCAAACTTTAACCTAAAAAATAATTTATAACCATTTTCAAACGACATAAGCCGCCATATTATTATGCTCCGATATTTTATTAGCCCAGATTAAGGACCCATCGACCTACAATCCCACATTTTACGTCTATATGTTATGAAGAAAATCTGTTTTGTATTAACTTTGAAATATAACCCTTAAATGCTCGCCGTAAAAACTATAAAGTTGCACATTTGTGCATTCATTTCGGCCGGTAAATCTTCGACGTGCTAATTTTTAATAACCATAAATCAGATTAAAAAGCTATAAAAATATTAAATTATATCATTTAGAAGAACAGCATTGTGCCCAGACGAAAAAAGGAACATAAATTTTACAGTGGCGTTTAAATTTTGACGTGGTTCAATTAAGGAATAAAAATACCGTACATCGAAAAACAATGTCAGTTTTTGATACCTTTTTCTAGGTTGTAATCAAATTTTCAATCATTAGTATTTAAATAGTATATTACATAACAAGTGATGTAAGTGATACTTTTCGAACGATGAGATATTTAGAGGCGTCAGCGGAGTACGGAGATTCTCCGAGTTTTAGAATAATCATTTTCACACGAGTAATGTACACTATTTGTAGTACGACCACAAGGAAATATTAAAAAAGCATTTGATTTGAGAAAAAAATATTTCAACACTAGTGTTAAAATTAGCACACTTAGAATTATGTTCCACTTAATATCTGGTTTCATAGTTTGTCAATAGGCTTTTCCTTTATTTTTATTATGTTTATTATTTATTATTATAATAATACGTAGACTTTTTTTACAAAACCCCGACAAAAAATTCGGGTCAATGAAAAATTTAGAAAGTCCCATAATTATACACATAATACATAAGTGATTTATTTTCTTCAAAGATGGATAACTAGTCGGTACTGGTAACGTAACCCAATAGATTAATGGATGCCAAATTTAAATTTTTATTTCAGATAGGAAATTTCGTCGGAAAAAAATGAATTTATTTATTTATTTGTATATTTATTTAGCTATCAACATTGCAAGATTTTTATATCTTGAGCTTGGAAGTGATAAAAAAACCCTTAAAAACACATTTCTTAAAAAAAAAATTTATATACACACACAGACACAGCAGACACTTTTTTAATGTACACTTTATGTTAGAACTTGTTGAGGTGACGCCTATGGTAAATTTTTCATTAAATGTTTAACACTAAGCCTACTAGACTGATTGTTTTGAAAAGTCATCGTGAGTTACATTAACTGATGCGTCCCCTATCTGTGTCTAATTCCAAATTAAATTTAATTGATGTTAATGAAGTTATAACTACAACACGATCGGGTTTGTGTTCTTAATACAGCATCGGACTCATACATTTTTGGTCAAATTATGAGAGAAAACATTTATACAGGGTGTTATGGAATTGCCCAAGTTATATTTAAATGGGTGACTCCTTGGGTGTCCTAGAAAAACACTCCATGGTTTTTTTTATAAATCAACCATCTAAAAAGTGGGGTAAGGACCCCTAAAATCAGCCCGACGCCAATGAATAAAAGCCATGAACTTTTCAATGTAAAAGAGTGAGAGATACGGGGAGAAGCATAGCCTGCAAGGAAGAGAGATGGGTGTCACAACGTTGCCAAATATCAAACTGTCAAAATCAGGTGTTCAATAAAGAAAACATATGGCTTTTAGGCGAACTTACAGCATCAGCTGTTTGTGTTTAGTAAACAAGAAATTGTTTTTTAACCAGTTCACTTTTTAGCTAAATAAAAATAATAAAATAAGGAAATAAATACGTTATCATCATCAGCTTTGTCTCTTTTGACTTTTTACGATCGCATTTTTTCTCAAAGGAAGATGTTATTCCACGGAGAAAATTACAACCCCGCGTTTCACGGAGACAACTAGACGAAATAAAAACACGTTTTTACATAATACAAGACACGAAAAGGCTATTTTTTGTTCCAAGATGACATTCTTGATGCATTCATATTGCTGGATGACTCAATGCTCTTGACCATGCAAATTAAATTAGTGATGAGCGAGGTTCATTGATGTTTTGTTCCGCCAGTCCCTGGCGTGCTGAGACTCGTGAGAAAGTAATTTCTAAATAAAAAGGTGGTTTCAAATACTAAAACGCAATGTCAAACATCGAAGGTTAAAAATCGATGCTTTCATTGTTGTTTGTGACTCTTATTATCGATGGCAAAATATCGAACATCAGTAAAAAACACCGATGTTTAGAAAACCATCGATACACATCGCCCATCACTAACTAACTAAATCGACGCCAGCGCCATAGCGGCGTCCTTTGTAACTGTAGGTAATTGACAGCTTTAATGTGTTTGCGTTGTGGGAATAACGAAAGGTTTTGTCGGTTTTATTGCATAAAAAAGAGAAATATGAACAAAAACAAGTGTTTGCGTAAGGACGCCATGTAAATAGTTTAACAAAGAATTTTCAATGTGGACTTGTCTAAATAACGTGTTTTTGTTATGAAATAAGGGTTAGTTTTCGAAGTGTAAATCGCAGATTCGATTTAAAAGAATTTGTTTATTTTATTATGTTTTTTTTGCCAGTTTTTAAGGATTGCTGAGGTATGTTTAATTTTAATTTCTAAAAAGTTTGAATATAACCTAATAACATAAGGTCAGTAAACTATTATTTAGTAGGTCACTGTCATGCAACTTTATAAAATCACTGACCTTCCTATTTTAGTTTGACAGTTCAAAATCAAAACAAACGCACGTGGGTAAGGCAGTGAAGGCGTCCGAGATTAAAAACACAAAAGGTGAATTTTCTCACTTATTAAAGCAAAGCGACATTTAAAAATATTTTTTCCTCGAAGGTTATCATATCCAGATTTACAGGTTCAAATATACCCTGTATACCCATTCCCCAGTTCTATATTTCCAGTTCTTACGTATCTCTAAGGCCCATAGCGGGAATACAATGGTAACCATGGAAACAATAATTGTCTCAACAAGGTTGAAATTATCTGGCTGGGCCGGTACAGTTACCAAGAAATTGATAAAGCGGCCTTATTACATTAGGAATTAAGTTAGAGTCGTCACGAACAAATAGTTCATTTCCACCATATCACGCATATTGTCCCTGTGTCTGGCGATGGCAATAAAATGTCTTTTTTATTTACAAAATATAAACACGAATATCACGTGAATTAAGTGCGCGGCGTCAGTGGACATTTTTAAGATAATATCGAAGCATCGTTAGTAATTTTAATAGAAAATAAGAAATTAACATGAACAGCCGTAATATTTCTATTTTTAAGTTTGAACTGTAAAATAAATTTACAATTTTTTTTAGATTTTTAATCTGACGTTTCGTTTTTCAAAACCATCTTCAACTTTGGCTTTTTAAATAGTCGAGAAAATGTATTGTAATATTTTAAAATTCATCTCCTCCTTTATAATTCAACGACGTACCACACCTGGTATTATTAATACGTTTTCAACTTAAAAACCCATCATCAATAAGAATAAAAATTTATCTTGTATTTATAACCTTTCTTTTGATTTGTTTGTTTGATACAATTTTACTTGTCTTGAATGATGATCCATAATTTGTATTTAAAAAAAAAACTACAATCACACAACTCTTTAAAAACATAGAAGTTTTACTTCAAAGAAATTAGATAAAAGTTAAGTTGCACTAAACTATTTTTTTAACCTAATCTATCATTTGGCAAGTTGCAAAGTTGATGATGGTTTTGAAAAAACGAAACGTTGGATTAAAAATCTAATTACACCAACTTGTAGAGGAGAAAAAAATTGTTGTGTTGAATTTTAACATATCTCTTCAAAAAGAGTCAAAATAAAATAAAATCCAAGTTGCGTTTTGCCCCGAGTTTTTTAAATTTGAAAACACAATGTTGCAGAATTTGGTAGGGCGCAACTTTTTTCTAATTTAACCATCTGTATCTTATATGGTTTACGAGATCCCTGTAGAGCGCATCCTTATCTGGGACACCCTGTATATAGATATAGTTCATAATTTCGCATAAAGCTGGTAACTTTGGAGAAAAATTTAGACATATTGGTCGGACGCCCTTAAGTACCAGTGGCGGCGCCAAGAGTTTTGGGATGGTTGGGCACTACCCAAATCAAAAATAACTTCTAAAAAAAAGGTCGCCGCCTCCCCCACGCCCTATAACGACATAAGCGGGGTAACAAAACTCACCTCTTGTCCAAACTGACGTCTAAAAAAAAAAGTCATCATCGTTTTCTTTATCTCCTTCTATAATACAACTCCTTTCTCATCAAAAATTTCATAGTCAAATCTCCCTTCCCTCACGAAAATTTCATTACAAAACCGAATCCCTCAATTTTGGGTCCCCCCCCCCCCCTTGCACTGCCGCTGTTAAGTACCGACCTTATGACAAAGCAATAAAATTTAGAAATCTAACCCAACCCGATATATTTTTTCATAGTCCTGCTCTGTGTTAGTAGGCAAATTGTTTTTATAAATTAATTGGCCAGATTTTATTATGTGTCGTGGTAAGAAATGCACAACTGGCAAACACATGCCAAGAATAACCGGATGTGCCGTGCCACCAATTGATTTGATGGAATTCATATTGGTATCTCTTCGTATATAAAACCTAAATTCTGGATAATATTTTATTTTAGTGAAAGATTGGAAAATACAATTTAAAATTTATTGGTAAATTCTTCTTCTATATAATATATTAAATACGCACAGTGGCGTAAATTACACCCAGGCCCAAAAAACCCAAATCCAACCACAATATTTAAAGAAAGAATAAAAATACAGACATACGCTTTATAAACACATGGAGAAATTTGAATTTGTATTTTTACTGATTTTTTAGTGTGCACTTAACAATAAATACATTACAATCTGTTAAAATAGATTTGGAAATTACCACAACATTGTTAATTTTCCGCTTTAGTTGTGCAGCTGCCGCCAAGCTCGTTTGTCAGAAACGGTGTACAGTGTTGCCGTAGATATTCATTTTTCGCAGATCTACTAAAAATTTTGATTATATTTGGAATTATATAGTACCTACATACACTATTAGAAAACTCGAATCTAGGGTGCCGATATAAACGCATCAGATGGAGATTATTAGTTGCGTTTAACACGTTAAACAGGAAACACGCTATCCCCTACCTCCCACTTTTCATTCTTTAGAACACGCGGTCGAAGTAGCCACGGGAGCAATTGATACGTCGACTCGTCCACACCACACACATATCCCCCCTTTCAGTAGGAATGTAGGAGTGGTTAGAAGTCTCTTTTTAACTGAAGGTTTTGGGCATATGCGCCTTCCCTCTTGGTTGCAGTAGAGCTTTCGCACCCCAGATTCGAGTTTGCCAATAGTGTATACCTATAATTTTGTCACCCCCGAACACCCCCCCCCCCCTTCGACTACGTTACTGTCCCGGTTCCTTGAATCTCGATAGTTACGCCACTGTGAGTGTTCGCCCGCTATAATAAATCATTTTATTACGGCTACATGTTAAACTCCTTATAAGACCCAAACAAGAATTAATTTACACACAACCAAGTGTGAAATACCAATGCTCGGCTGAAATAAAATTGAGTTTTTATTACGAATTTATAGCCGAGCTGGAATTCGAAATATTACTAATTTAGTCATAACATGGGCTTGTTTTAATCGATAAATTTCAAAGTAATTTCTGTTTTGAAAGCTTCCAGACTAAATCATTAATTTAAAAACTGCCAATCGTCACGATCTAGCGCCGATCGGAAAACAAAGAAGAATCGTCGACACGATATTATGTGATCGCGAGTTTCATGAAATTATTTTGCTAATTTCGATTCTTAAACATGCTCAAAAATAGGTTTTTTTTATACAGGGGCGTATTCGCAGTAGCGACAAATGGGGTGATTTCTTGTCCCCCGATACAGTGTAAAAAATGATGATAAAATTCAGTATTCCCCTAAGATGACTGGAGATACTTACCAGTTGAAACGTTGTGATGTAAAACAAATAAAGACAATTCAATTTTAAAACTCTTCTATCATTTAAAAAACATCATTGTCTTCAACCTTCGAAGTTATATTTGATGTCAAGCAACATTACTGAAATATTGCAGCAATACCCATGCATATATACAGGGTGATTCACGTTGAGTGGCCTATTAGAAGATCTCGGAAACGAGTAACCCTATCTTTTTTAAAATTTGACAGCAGGCATAATTGGTTTTGGGCTTTTAAAGTATTATATTTTGACGTTTTTATTACTTCCGGTTATACCGGAAGTGAATGCCAACTTTGCTATTTTAAATGGAATACCCTGTATATTTTAGCATTTTTGATTACCTTCTTAAAATCTAAATAACTTTTGTTAATAATAATCTATTCCCATCTCTAACCGTTTTTGAGATATGAATTATAAAAGGATTTTTTTGTGTAAAAACGCTCCGAGAAGAAAGTTTAGTAACTCTGAAACTAATAAAGGTAAATATTTAAAACTTTCTAAGCTTTCAAGTGACACATAGATCTTTAGTTTAAATTACTTAGGTTTTCCGTTTTTTATACAGGGAGTTCTTAAAATTGTGCAAATGTTTCCATTTAAATAAATGTGCATAAGTCAATTTTTGCAAATGGAACACCCTATTTTTTAACTTATTAACGCGTAGAGAATTAAATTTCCTATCTAAATGCCTAATATGTTACAATCCACATTTTTAGTGGTTTTGGAATTATGAGCAATTTAAATAAAAAATCTTAAAATTTCTGTTTGTGTTAATGCGACATAATTTTTGAAAAAAAGGCTTCGACTGGGACTTTCATTTGGCTTTGAATGAGAAACAGCTAAGCAACGAATATAGGCCGTTAATAACAAATGGTAACAAAGCTCAAAGTCAAACGAAAATCCCAATCGAAGCCTTCTTTTCAAAAATAATGTCACATTAACACAAAAAGAAATTTTAAGATTTTTTATTTAAATTGCTCATAATTCCAAAACGACTAAAAATGTGGATTGTAACATATTAGGCATTTAGATAGGAAATTTAATGCTCTACTCGTTAGTAAGCTAAAAAATAGGGTGTTCCATTTGCAAAAATTGACTTATGCACATTTATTTAAATGGAAACATTGGCATAATTTTAAGAACTCCCTGTATAAAAAACGTGAAACCTAAGTAATTTAAACTAAAGATCTATGTATTACTTGAAAGCTTAGAAAATTTTAAATGTTTACCTTTATTAGTTTCAGAGTTACTAAACTTTCTTCTCGGAGCGTTTTTACACAAAAAAATCCTTTTATAATTCATATCTCAAAAACGGTTAGAGATAGGAATAGATTATTATTAACAAAAGTTATTTAGATTTTAATAAGGTAATCAAAAATGCTAAAATATACAGGGTGTTCCATTTGAAATTGGCATTAACTTCCGGTATAACCGGACGTAATAAAAACGTCAAAATATAATGTTTTAAAAGCTCAAACCCAATTATGCCTGCTGTCAAATATTTAAAAAGATAGGGTTACTCGTTTCCGAGATCTTCTAATAGGCCACTCAACGTGAATCACCCTGTATGTGACGTGGATATGCCGCCTATTTTATCTATAACAACCTGTTATTTTTGTGATATTTTTTATTTATCTGATATTGCCTAAAGTTTACGCCATATTGTCTTTTCTGGAGCCCCAGATGCTTTTGTCCACATTATAGCTCTTTAGTAAGACTGTAATATCTAATATACTAATAATTTATAAGCACTATCAAATATCAAAGCCGCGAGAGCACGTAACCCGAGGCGACATCTATAGTGTCGAGATGGAGACTTATAATGATGGCCTATAACTTTGTTATGTTGAAGAAATATAACTTAACAATATCAATCTGAAATAAAAAGAGTAATAATGTCTTCAGTTATATAACAGTTATATACTTTTAAAAATATAACAAAAGTTACTTTTAAATAATGTCACCGAATGTTTGTTTGAAGGTTGGAGACAATGATGTTTCTTGAATGATAGAATAGTTTTGGACTTGCATTGTCTTTAATTTGTTTTACATCACAACAGGAAAGAACACCGCTACCTATCAAGGCCATCATGGAACTATTAGAATGTTGCCTGAGCAATTCTTACTTCCAGGAAAAAGATAGGTTTTTCAGCCAAGTGGACGGACTACCGATGGGCTCATCTCTCTCACCAATAATCGCCAACATTTACATGGAATGGTTTGAATCCGAAGCAATAAAACAAGCAAAAAAGAAACCAAAAACGTGGCTGAGATATGTGGACGACACCTTCATTATTTGGAATGGAAACGATGACGAACTCAAGGAATTCCTACACCACATTAACAGCCTAACGCCGACAATCAAATTTACCATGGAGAGAGAAGAAAACAGTCAATTACCTTTCCTGGATGTGAACGTAAAGAAAAATGGCAACACCATCCATACTTCAGTATACAGGAAACCCACGCATACAGGTCAATATCTGAATTACACTTCAAATCACTCAAACAGCACAAAACATGGCATAGTAAGAACGCTGGTGCATAGAGCAATTACCATCTGTAATTCAAATGAAGCCCTTAAACAGGAAACTAACTACATCAAGACCGACCTCAACAAAAATGGCTACCCCGGGCATCTAGTTGATAAACTATTGGAAAATCGCAAGAATCGGCCAAATACACAAAAGAAACAAGTAGAGTCACAATCAACACTGAGTATCTGAGAGAATTAGAAGACTAGGACAACGATACAACATTTATACGGTATTCAGCTCGAAAGACACTTTAAGAAGCCACCTGACGAAGACAAAACCAACAAGTCAAAAAGATAGGAAAAACTGTGTCTACCAGATTCCCTGCGAATGTGGCAGATCCTACATTGGTGAGACTCTGGCCACTTGAAACTAGGGTCAAGGAACATAAAAACAACACGCTTTAAGGAGAAACCGAAAAATCAGGGGCAGCTGACCATGCCTGGACACACGGTCATCACATTAAGTGGACAGAAGCTCGAATCCTGCACAAAGAACCACATTGGAGGAAGAGGAAGTTCAAGGAAGCTGCTACCATATACCAGAACCCAGATTGTTTTAGTAAGCCCTCACTAGATATAAGAAATATTTGGAAACCTTTGTTAAGTAGATGTAAACTTAAAATACCGCACACGAATTAAATGCATGACTGCACCCATCTCAGTCATGCTCCAGCGCATCTAGCTGGTATAAATAGAGCTGTAGTTACTTTACTTATTTAGTATTCACCTGAAGATGACTGGAGATACTTACCAGTTGAAACGTTGTGATGTAAAACAAATTAAAGACAATGCAAGTCCAAAACTATTTTATCATTCACCCAATGTTGTTGTAATATAACATGTTTGGTGGGTTGACAACACTGAAAACAAATTGACTTATGATTCTTGGCTTTCAATACACAACACAACCAATCTAGGTAATAAAATATTGACCTGAAAGATCTTGAAGTTAAATACCTGAATCTTTGAGACATTATTAAACATTTTGGCCAATAATAGTATACATCGATGGATTACAGTTTCCGTTATTTTTTTAAATTTTCGTTTACCTACTTTTTCCAGTAAATTTTAGGCAATTATCGCAGGTAGATAAAATCAGATAAACTGCTATCTTAATAAAAATTTTACTTGAAATATGTTTTAAAGGGGATGTAAGTAATTAAGCAACATCCATTAAGAAAACAGAAAATATGTAAATCCGCGAAAAGGAAGTATTTTGAGGATAGTAGACTCTTACAAGACTATTATTCATCGTGATTGTATTTCGTATTTTAATTCTCATACGGGAATAACGAAATAATCCTGCGCGTCTAGTCACACTCTCTAGAGTTATACATGCACAGCTTAAGTAAAGATAATCGGTAGGGGAAAACATGTTGGGAACGGTTTTGTCTGAATTTCATTCAGACGCAATGTTGCCAGGTCTGGTGATTTTTCACCAGATTTGGTGATTTTGAACCCCATCTGGTGATCTGGTGAAAACTTTTTAAAAAAGTCTAATTTCTGGTGATTTTTCGACACTGATGATAAGCTTATATCTTAAAAAAAACGAGAGAAAAATGGCTTGATTGTGTTTTATTCTTCTTTGTTAAAAATGGTGACATCGATGCAAAAACTTATTGGTTTCAAAAGCGAAAAGCGTTTGTCTTTGTCTGGAAACTCTCTACTTCTCTGCGCCGAATATTTCTTAGTAGCGAGGGATTTACAGAATTTGTATCTGTTACTGTTTTATATATACTGTTTTTTATATAGTGATTTCTAAAAAAAAAAAAAAGGTCGTACCTCGGAAATAACATACATCTGATTTAAGGTCTTGGCACCGGAGTGCGCACTTATGTTTATAGCTTAAACAAACATGAGTGCCCACCCTGGCGTCAAAAGCTTAAATGAGAGGTATGTCGAGGTATGACCTTTTTTTTTTTTTTTTTTAGAAATCACAGCATTATTATTTCATTTTACATTAATTATATGGTGTTGTATGTGATAATGCGAAGAAATTAAGAATCTGGTGATTTCTGGCAACTTTTAAAGCAAGGGTCTGGTGATTTTTAATTTTTTGACCTGGCAACATTGTTCAGACGTGATACAGAAAAAGCTGGAAGAAAACAAAGGTGACTGATGGATAGCTACATGTTAAACATTGTTTGCCATGTACCTAAGAGATTTTTAATTGGTACCTAATTATTCCCTAAAATGGCCTATACTAGCAATTACTGTATGTACCTATTTGAAGAAGGAAAGTTTCGTATTCGTCTGTTTCATCTGGTTCTATGTACTCATCTTGATGTTCCGCCATTGAAGGAAGATTTACCAGTTATTTTTCTATATCTGTTAAATATAATAACAGTTTTAAGGTCCACTGGGGTGGGATCACCGTTCAAAATAGATCAGAAAATATCGCGGTGGACAAATATTTGCATGCAAAAAAACCAACCAAGGTTAGAAAAATACCTAAATTTTGTGAGTACCTATATAGTAAATTTTATGCATTAAATCTTGTTTTTATTGTCTAGAAATAAGTGGAAAACTGGAGACTTTTGAAATGAGAAAGTGCATCTGTGCAGAAATATTTAGTTCGGGCAGAATATAACAATAGTTCGGTGAAAATATATTTTGGTAATAAACCTTCAATTTTCACATCATTTTGTGTAGGTAGATACTCTTTAAGAAAATATTGTGTATGCATAAACTCTGGGATAAATGTTTTGATTTAATTTAAAAAACAAAACATTTTATCCCATGGATTAGCATATTTTTGAAGTATGTTTTTAACCTCACTTCTGTCAAGTATGTGTTGGTTAATTTTATATCCTAACTAAGATGGCTATGAAATCGTATCCGTTCAGTTAACCCAAATAGCCCACTTTTCCTATTACTTTACTGTAAAGGAAACAGCAAATTTCCATGTGGGAGTAGAAAAAAGTTTTTTTTTTCGTTCTTCATAAACAATATCTATCCTACCACCAAAATACCATCAAGATCCGAAAGCATCTATCACCAATACCATAAAATCAATGCTCTGCCCAAACTTATTTATTTATTACAAAAGTATTAACTCGATTTTCGATTCTATCTACCTGCACCGATATATTTTACTCGGAACTGTCAGGATAACTATTCTTTAATGCATTAGAAATTTAGTACGCCACCTACCGACCCCTTATTCTCCAAATCCCTCTTCGAAATATCTAATTTAGTTTGTTGTGATATTCTGTACAGACCTTTAGCAGTGTTATGGTGACTTTCTAAACAATTTTGTCTCTTTTCGAAGGATCGCGCGTGCCGTGACCCGAAACGTTTGATGGTTTTTGACTTTTGACGGTTTGATTGGAGGTTGTGATTGCGTATACAAGCGCGCGGGAGTCTTTGGCATTTCCGAGTTAATTATTGTGAAGTGGTTGATAAACTATCAATATATTAAATGAGTTTTTAATTATTAAACCATACCTACCCCGGGTTTTGTAATTTTAATAAAAGTGTTTGGTGATTTGGAGTTATTGTTTTAAGATGTCACTCAAGGCAGAAATGGCCGAGGTAAATAGACTAATTAGTTTCTGAATATTTGAAAATATCTAATTTATTTTAGAGTAATAGTTTGTAGAGATACCTTTTAGCAGTGTTATGGTAACTTTCTAAACGAGTTGGTTTCTTTTCGAAATATCTCTCGGTTGATGGTATAACTGACTTTCGACGGTTTGATTAGAGGTTTTAATTGCGTGCACATTTTTTTATTTTTTATTTAATAAGATGATGATTGACGTGTCTGGATAATAATTATTTAATATTTTATTTTGTACCCAATGATTTTAGGGTGGGCTCTACCCAATTTAAAAGTAACTTCTAAAAAAAAAAGTAATCTCTCCTTCGAGCTGCATAATGACATAGGCGGTAAACATGATCTCTCTCAGATGAAACTCCCTTCTTTTCTCAAATCTAAAAATTTGACAACCAAATCCCCCTTCCACCCAGGAAATTCGATTACAAAACCAGATTCCTCAATTTTGGGGTGCATTCATCTTTCTAGGGTGGGCTAATGTCCACCCTGCCGCCGCCGTTGACTTCCAGATGTTTCTACAGGCAGAAATGGCCGAGGTACAGAATATTTATCCTTAATAATTTGCAATATTTAGTATTTTTAATATTCTTTATAACATGCATTCATTACAAGGGGGAATAAAAATTCCTCCAAAGATATGACGAGTAGATACCTATAAGCTGTAAAATATACCTACTTTAAAGTAATGTAGAAGAAGCATCACCTACTTATATTGAAATTTACTTTTTATGCTCGTAATTTTATATACAAACATATTATACAGGATGTTACTTAATAATATGTACTTATAATAATGGGTTACTCTTGGATCAACTTTTATTATATTTATATTATATATATATATATATATATATATTATATACTTATAAATGTCCTAAAATATTAGTAGAGCGATTTTCCAACGATTGTCATATATATACATTTGAAAAAAAAATTAGGTGCGGTTTCTACCTCCAAAGGAGGAGTGCATTTCATGAAGACGCGAAAATAGTATGCCAACTAAAAATAAACAAAGCCGTAGTTCTGTATTTGTTCTGCAAATTGAAAGGCTTCCTAATACTGCATTTATTGCAGTTAAAAATTCCACCCTGTATATACTTTATACGGTAATGTATTTCCAATCTGTCAGTTAAATAAAAATATACATTTTTATCTAAATATTCATAAAAACATTTTTTTTTATAGTAATTATAAATAACGAAAATAAATTTACCTGCTTATAAACTGTACAGTACAAATACACATCTGTAGTGTGACATAGCTATTTGTAAAGATAAAACCATGACGACTGAAAAAGTAATAGCTACGGAGTTTTATTCGTTTTAGAACTTTAGACGTTTTAACTCAAGAAGTGTTTACTAGTGATTCCATTATGGAAAGAGAAAGTAGTGACTCGAGTTCTTCTAGCACTAGCGCTAGTTCCAGCTTCAAAGCCAGTTCAGCTCGTGTGACTAGTAGTTTAATAAATTGGGGAGGTCCTTTGCCAGTTATGGACGTTGTGACTGAACATAAAAATGCAGAGGAATTTGACAACAACACTGTTACGTTTACTGAGTTTAGTGAGAAAAATATTTTCATTAAAAAGGTAATGTATATTATGTATAGGCACTTACGTATATACCTATTATGTTTGTCATTATTTGTGTTACTAGAAGTGATGCCTTCACAATTTCATTTGTTGCTTTTTCTTGACTGTTTTGTTGTCTGACTCTCTTTACAAACGGATTGTCGACGTTTCAATAGTAAGAACCTCCGAAAATAACAATACATAATATAAAATCGAGCCAGAAATATCTTCGCTGAGAAGGTCAGGAAATCGCTCGAAATCCCGAAATCAGTGTTGGAAATCCTTCCGAAATCGGGAGTCACTACCAAAATCTCCCGAAATCATTGTGGTGGAGAATAATTCGACATTTAGTGGCGCATATTGTAAATAATAAGTAATTTGACAAAGGTAAGGTTCTTAGGTGTACTTTGATTCTGATGAAATGTTAGTATTTTCCTCGCTATGAAAATATTCGAAATTCTATTTAAAATTTTGAAAATAATTGGAAATCCAATGTGATTTTAAAAAATCATCCGAAATCTTATACAACCGGAGGAAATCGTCCAAAATCCTTTTTAATTGCCGGAAATCAAAATAAATCGTATGTGATTTTGAGGTAATACACGCTTTTCCGAAATACATAATATACATTTTTTGGATCACTGGTTGACTCCTCGTCTCCGCTTTTCAATTGAAGGAAAACTACTGAATGCTTGTTCCAAAGATATAACATATGGTTCGTCTTAATTATTATACAATTTTATTTAACTGTAACTTTACCCCTAAAACTCATTATGACATTTGTAGTAGTTTATTTTAAATTTATTCTTCCCAAGACGCGCGACGCCGCGCCGCGCCACCAACTATACTCTAGCCCCTTCCAAGAGTTATTTCTAAATTCTTCGCCAATGTTACCAGTTCCATGCGAAATTATATCTATATACAATGTGTCCACGAATAGAGTTTGGAAAAGGAAATACTTTTTTATTAGTAGCTATAGAAGAAATAGTTATACTTTAAAACAACGTCTGCTTGTTCTGAAACTACAATTTCGAATATCACATTTGCGATTACTATACACAGGGTTCGTCAGAAACAACATTTTTAGTTTTTTTGGATTTTTTTTTCAATTCTAATTTTCAATTTCTTGATTTATTAAATCAATTTTGCTTATTCTGAAACTACAATTTCAAATATCATATTTGCGATAACTATACAGGGTTGGACAGAAAAAAACATTTGTAATTTTTTATAATTTATGATTGAATAAATTAAAGAAATATGGTATGTATTAATAAAAATACTTCAAAAGTAGAGAAAGAAACATAGTTTTCTTACAACAAAATCGTTATTCGGCCATGTTTGTTTTTATGTAAAATTATTTTAAACGAAATCCAAAAACTAAAAATGTTTTTTCTGACGAACCCTGTATAGTAAATCTAATATTCGAAGTTGTAGTTTCAGCACGAGCAGACGTTTTTATAAAATAATTACTTTTTCTTCTATACCTACTAATAAAAAAGTTTTTCCTCTTCCAAACTCTATCCGTGGACACACTGTATATTATATTAGACCAAAAACATTGCATTCTCTTGTATCGATTCCTGGCCATGTTTACTAATGGGTTGAATTTCAAAAACTTTTTAAATATGGACTCTACAAAGTGTCAGAAAGTTACTTTTCTTTTAAAAAAATATTACTTAATATTTTTTATAACACAATGAACTTTTTTATTGCCTCATATCTTTTACTTCGATTTTTTTTGCATGAAAATAACTCTCCCACACCCACATAGGTACCACCTTTCCATTGATGAAAGAAAACTCAACATTTTGCTTAGTTTTTTTGCAATTCTGGCCAAAAAGTACCGGAATTTAACGCAACAAATTTCAGCGAGGTCGCATGAACTGCTTCAATGTTGCCAGGAATAAAGCTATGCCCGGAATGTCATATTGATACGATGGCAACATTGGATGATAAGAAAGTTGCTTCTGAAGAATTGGTAATAAAAGTGCTTGCAGAAAGTCTTAATTTAAGTCATTTTTTCTCGCCGCATCGTTTCGCAACGCTGTAAGCTAATCAATTTTTACTCACGGTGTTATATTTGTAGGATATTCTTTAGGATCACTTGCGGTTGTGATCTACTAAAAAATACTTTCTCAGTATTGTGTGCATTCGTGGAATTTTTCTTTAAAAATGGTATTTTTAAACGTTGCAACACTGTATAGCACTGACAGCAATGAATATGAAATTTTTCCGTACAGTTAACTGGAATAGCCTATCTTCCTCATCACTTAAGTGTGAAGGAAACAGCAAATATCCATGTGGAAGTAGAAAATAGTAGATTATTCAACATGCATATAATGATGGCTATTATTCACGCGGATAATGTTTATGGCACGAGCCGTAGGCGAGTCTTATAAATCATCCAAGTGAATAACAGCTATTATATGCGAGTAGAATACTTTTTTTGTCCAGGACTACGAAAGCATGTTAGCTACAAGTACTACATATCTTTATTTTTAAATAACTAACATTGAATTAATTAAAAACCGAAGCGCAATTGTCAAAACAGATAAAAACAAAGTATTATGGTGTTGCTATAGCAACAAGCGCTGTGACTTGACGTTCATGGAATGCTCTGTTTTTTATTGTACGTACAAAATCGTATTGAAATCATTATTCACTAGTGAACAATGGATATTATACACTAGTGTATAATGGATGTCATTATTATTAAGGAAACACATATATAATGATCATGTTATACAGTAGTTGTGGACAAAAAGATAACATACTTCTTACAAGTTTAGTTCCATAATAATAATTGTTTATGGTTACTGAATTTTTGCCCGCAGGCCAGTTGGCCTACAAAAAGATGCCTATCAAATATATTAATTTATTGATATTGACTATTTGCTTGTATAGAATTTATCATGCAAAAAAAAACAATTATTCCTTTTTTTGCTTCATAAATGTTAATATCGTATACGAAATACTGAAATATTATTAGTTTGATCGCTATCCGTGGTTAACATGATGCCAGTGCCAAAATCCGATGCTTTAAAAGTTTTCTTGAGAGAAATGGAAGTCATTGAGGTTAGTGCCCATAATTTTTACATAAAAGGACTGCTCTGTGTAGCGATTATTTACTGCGTTCTACAATATATTCTTTTTCCTCGATTAGCTCTATCGGCGTTCGTTTATGTCCAATTGCTGTCGCGGAATAAATCTAAATCTGTTCTTTTCAACTCTGGGAAGCCGTGGAGTGAGTTCTATTTACTCTAAGTTCTTGGAGCGTGTTTTAAGATCTACTCCTACGTCAAGGGTGGGGATGAAGTTGTAATAACCTCACTTTTTGGTGGTTTACGTTTATTTGTGTTTGTTGGCCAGTTTATATTTTATTATTTTAATTAAAAAGTTTTAAAATGGATACTAATGCTGCATATCAATTTACACTGGAAATAAAATTGTTAATAAATTGTTAAAAAATTATATTTACTTTCTGGGTTTAACCAATACTATGCTGCCATCACCAGTTTGTAGTAGCATGCAAAGGGACTACAGAGTGACCCAACGAATATTTAAGCCACTTTTATAATTTGGCATTGCATTCATTGCAAATTTCTTTATTTTCATCAAGTGCAGGTAGTACCATCCGGGTTTTTGTCAATTTATGGGTTTTGCCTATTGTTAGCCATTGATAATAGTGTGACAAAGGCGTGCATTATGTACATAGTATTAGGTACACTTATTTTTCGTTAAACATTATAAAAAAAATACAAAATAGAAAAACTACAGAAATTAAGTTATAAAAAATCATAATATTCTTCGTCATCTGAGGAACTGTCATCTCCTCTTGACGTTCCCACATTTTCTCCTCTTCTTTAATGACATGATGGACTACTTTTCGCCACTTCTCTGGTGTCACTTCCTTAATGGCCTAATCAAACAGTAGCTTAACGTGTTTTATTTTGAATATCGTGTTGTGTCTTGCTATAAATCCTTTCACTTGCGCCCATATAAGTTCTATAGGATTTAGTTCGTAATGATATGGCGAGTTACATTATGTTTTTCAGCTATATCTTTCACGGCATATTTCATAAAACGATGTTTGTGTAAATTTGCTATAGCTAATAGTTCCTTTTTTATCAAATTATCTTCTTTTTTTTTTGGTTAGTTATCATAAATAATTTAATGCACAACATTTACCTACGCCTATGGCCGACACCGAAATTGAGCCGACCTGGACGGAATTTCCCATTTTATTACTCTACACCTTTCTGAAATAGACTATAACAAAGAATATACACATTGTATTGTGTGTTTTAGAGAATCAGTCATCTCTTACATGGGTTTTTGGGTTTTTAATATTTCACATTTAATGTTACCGTTTATCGACTACTGATCAAATTGACTTGACCCACCCGAACAGCAACGCCACTGTGCACCAACACATTAAATGACTCAAGAAATCTTACAATTTTAAACTAGGTACTGGTTACCACTATGACGCTAATAGATAATGCACACACGGCGGACAAAGGATCTTGTTTTTCTTTTATATGTAAAGTTTATTAACAATGTGTTGGGTGTAAAACTAAGAGGTTCTTGCAGTTGTTAGGATAATGCCAGTTTATTTAATTTCAGTCCTTTTTTTATTATTTTCGTAACTTGGCGTTTGTTTGGTTTAGCTTTTATTAGACTCTGTGTGTGGGATTTGATTTAGTGGTCAGTCTGGGGTTTAATTAGTTGTAATTAACATAAAATGCTTTTTGGGTTGCAGTAAAAACGGAGGTCAATTGTTCTTTGTTTTTTGAGCTACTACAGCGGAAAGAAATTATCCCCCGACACTGAGCTTACAAGGAGATAATAAAAAACTTTGGATGTATTAAAATTTGGTGGTCCACCAGTGATGTAAATTTTCGTTATTTTTAAAGACTTGGACCGATTCGTTACTTTAGGTTACTTAAGATTCGTTACTTTATGTAAATCGTTACTTGTATTTAAATTGTGTTATTGTTGTTATAGTTTCGATCGGTTGCCAAATACTTGTGTTTTGCAGTATAAATACAGGGTGATTCCTAAGATGATACTTCTTTTTTAGCTGTGTATAAAAGGCATTTAAATTAACAACTTTTTCAAAAAACTCAATAATAGGCGAGATAGAGAATTAAAAAGTCTAAGTGCGGGCCTGGACATCAAAACATAGCCCGCTATAGTTTCTGTTGTTTTTCTCATCTCTTATTAGTATTAGTCATACGGGTAGTGTTGAACAATCCGGTGCGGTGGATGTGTGTGTTTTTCTGAAGCAAGTTAATTTTAAATTATTGATACGTGAAAATGGTAAAATTTGAAAACAATGAATTAATAGATAAGGTGGTAATTTACTGTGAGTGTGGCAAAGCGCTTCGAGATTATACGCAGAACGCTTTTCCTTGCGGGCTCATCCAACACCCCGAAGTTTTCTTAATGTTATTCAACGGGCAAGTTTGGCAGAACCGTATTTGATTCGTAGTGTAATAAATGAATGTAGGTACTTTATTTTTGAGTTTTTTGAAAAAAGGTATTTAAACATGTTGTTTATTTTAATGCCTACTATACACAGCTAAAAAAGAAGTATTAACTTAGGAATCAGATGTATATTACATTATTTTCTAATTCCCACACGGCTACTAACGATGAGAAATACTGTCGATTGGTCGAATTTTACATGGTTATATTAATTTCTAACTAATTAAGCAAATAAAGAGTAGAAAATGGACTTTTAATGCAAATAGAATATTCATTAGAATAAATAAGAAAGGGCTTTCTTATAGTCCACGTTGACTTTTGCTCGTTTTTTTTTACAGAAGATGATAAACAATAATGATATATTTCTTGCGATTACTTTACCTATTTATGCTTTAAATGATTGTCCTGGTTTGCAAAAAATGTCCATTAGTTGCAAATTGTAAAAGCTTTTGAAGATGTTTATTAACTATTATTTTGATAATATATTTTGCAATAACTTATTGTAAGATAATATGTCAAGCTTGAAAGGTTTAAATTTTATCGTGGTATTAAATCATATTTGTATTATTTGTAATAATTCTTAAAATTCTATAATTTAATTAGCGGTTTCCTTTAAATACTTTGATTGCAAAGTGTTAATTAGCAATAACCATTGTATACCTTAGCTAAATGGAATAGAAATAAATAAAAATAAAATTACCTTGTCTTTGTGAAACGCCTATCAACGACAGCTAGCTAGGGGCTATCAAATAAACTGAAAAAATCCCAGTAGAGAGTGTTGTAAATTTAATTGATTTAACTTTAACCCGTTTAAGAGCTGGACATTGGTTAATCTAATATTTTCTTATAAATTTAAATTTTTTTATTACAACATTTTTATTTCAATTTAAACTTATACCAGTGGCGTAGCCAGAAAATATGCTCGGGGGGGGGGGGGGGGGGGCTCAATGGGCGTAAGTAGGACATATTTTTCCGGAGATAGGGACAGTAGAGACTACATGTATTTCATGACATTGTACCTAGTAAAGAAGGCGGAAAAGCGCCGCAGGCAGGGACCACGCCCAAAGTTCGTTTAACATTCACCTAACTACTAATAAATTTCAAAAATAAAATTATTAAAATTTGTTTTTGTAATGTTTTTTTAAATTTTTTTTTGTTATTCCTAGCTAGCTCTTTATTAAACATTTTTTTTTATATTCGTAAAAAATATGAATATTGGTATCAATCCAAAATTTTAACATAAGATGTATGTATGTATGACTCTAACCAGCGTTTTTCGGGCTTGGTTTTTCATGATTAAAAATAAAGTAAATATCGCTCACCACGCCAAAATTGATGTTTTTTTCAGAAATCCTGTATTTTAGAAGCTTAGATCTAAGAGCAGTTTTTGGTGCAAATCCTTAGGTTTGGAAATACTTAATTTATTTTTCTCTTTAAAAATAAATACCTAATTGTTTTTGTTTTTGTTGTAAACATATTTTATTGCATGGGTTATATTTTTGTTGATTTAAAATAACTCTAAAAAGGGAAAAACGGAACAGACATGTATATATTAGAAAAATACTATAAAACATTATTCTTTTTACTCGTTTTCCTTTAAAATTGGATCATAGATCAATAACTAAAACGATATGCGTCCGAAACCTTAATCTCTATATAAAACAGGACTTTTAGAAGAAAAAATTTAAAAACTAAACGTTTCCTACAAGACCTTTGTAATCTAAGCCAAGAATACATTATTTCAAAATTTAAATTAAGAGTCCAAGACGACGAAAAATTAGGTTGCAATTAGACTTTTAGCACCAGGCTCCCCCTTAAATACGCCACTGACTTATACCTTTGATCTTGATTCTTATTTTTTTGGTTTCGTATCTATTAATAATCTTTATTCAATACAATGATTCAAATGAAAATTTAATTGTATTTTATGATTTCTAGAAATCATTTATTATTCTTTTGATAGTGCAAATTAGTCGGGCTTTATAACAGTTTGGAATTTTATGTGATTTCATATCTGTCGAATAATTAAGATTTAGTAGAGCACTTTATTGCTGATTTTCTATTTTATAATTCATAAAATAAACAGTTTTTATTGGGAAAATAAATCGGCATTAAGAGTTCACCGCATGCCGTCCGCTTTCACTGAATTTCTCCGAAACTAGACATACTATTTGCTTTAATTAATATATATCGAGAGACTTATCCCTTGATTCTATTTCCCCTGTAGTGGAGTTTTTAAAAATATACCATAATTTGTGTTGGTGAATTATTTTCTCCTAAGGTTAGGTTCTGACCAAACAGTCTCACGTAGTCCTATTAGGTCCGTTGTGATACCACACGTGTTCCGTAGAACCCACCTTCATCAAATCTCTGATGGTTAGTGCGGCATACACCGCAGAAGTATTTTAGCAACTTATTCAAACCAGCCACTACTATTCAGAAATCTGCTCAGCCGTCTAAGTTGTAAGTTGCTTAGTTCCTCCAGGCTATCGAAAAATGTTTTACCCAGAGCAGTAAACCTTCTTGCAAGGCCAGGGCATTCACACAGAAAATGTTGAATACTTTCTTCCTCTTCCTCATCTCTGCAACTTCTGCAGAAGTCGTTAGTGGGTATTTGCATACGTTCGGCATGTCTACCGTCCGGTAACAACCGCAGTAATATTTCTCACGTCTTTCCGACCGTGTCTCAATAGCTCTGCGGTTCTCTTTTTATCGAATGTGGGCCACTGTTGCCTGGATGTACTACAGGTTATCAACTCTGTCCATCTGTTCTGTGCAAGCTGCTTGGTCGTGTAATCAGTAATCAGTCTCCAGTCTCCTCTTTGACTAATCCCAATGGTTTGTTCACTGTCTGCTAGGAGAAAGCCTTAAATTTAAAATCTATTACAAGACACATTATGTTTAAACCTTTAGCTATTCACTGATACCAAATTTACACTTGTTTAATTAAACATTAGAGGTGATATTCGGGACAACCAAACGTCTAATTTTGAAATATTTATCGCGGTGCTTGTTAATGGCACATCCGTCAAAGGTACAAAAATTGCTTCAGCATTTCTCAATAAACTAACATATCTTAAAACAAATTCGATAGTTTTTCATCGGGTTAATTAACTAACCAGCAAGTTTGACTGTGACATACATGACATTGGCAGAAATAATTTTCTCACAATCATACTGGTCCGGTTACCGTAATTTTTAATTTACCAATCAGCACCTTTTATGTTCATTATGCCTGTCAATGTCAGTTATGTCACAGTCAAACTTGCTGGTTAGTTAATTCTGGTAAAATATCTTTGTGCAACCCAACGTAAGTCGTTTTTGAGTAAGTAAACATAATAAATATTACACGGATAAAAAATGTAATACAAAGAAAAAATTTTAGTTGGAGTTTATTTCATTGATTCCAGGGTAAACAATGATTTCTTGCCTATATTGTATGCCCGTCACTGCTAAGTAGGTACCACGTTTTTTTTCTCATTGTTTAAAAAATTACGCATATCACTCACACTTCCTGTTAAATTATCTTGATAATTCAGGATCTTGTAAAGTAGTAGGAGATATACAATTTAATTTTTATGGATTTTTTTACACTATGATTGATTTAATGAACAATAATAAATTTCTCGTAAATTTCTATTTATACCATTTGGCGTGGTATATTGCTAAAAAGGTCACGATAATAAAAAATCAGATAAACCATCAAACAAGATTATTTTATGGATGAAATTAATTGCACTAATGCGGATATTAAGTAACTATACCTGGTACATGTAAAATATTTTATACACGATCGCTTTTATACCGGGTAGTGCTTCGTGGTTGGAAACAGGAAATCCCATGCAAGTTCAGACCGTCCAAATATTTGCTCTCCTGTTGACCTTATAGCGGGGTTGTAGGGAGATTTTTTTAGGATCTCTGTGTGGTACACATGCGGAATTGGAACAACTCGATCTTAACTAACCCAGTACCACCCGGGTTTGGGTCAATTTATGGGTTTTGTCTATTGTTATACATTCACAAACACTGAAAATGGTGTGAAAAAGGCGTGCATTATATACATAGTATTGGGTACACTTATTTTTTTATTAAACATTATAAAAATAAATTAAAAATACAAAAAATACATTATACTGAAATTAAATTATAAAAAATCATAATATTCTCCGTCATCTGATAAACTGTCATCTCCTCTTGACGTAATAATTAACGAGTCGACGGACCGATCGATCAAGTGGTCAAGATCTCACATTTTCTCCTCTTCTTTAATGACATGATAGACTGCTTTTCGCCAGTTTTCTGGTGTCACTTCCTTAATGGCTTGATCAAACAGTAGCTTAGCGTCTTTCATTTTGAATGTCGTGTTGTGTGTTGTTACAAATCTTTTCACTTGCGCACATGAAAGTTCTATAGGACTTTGTTCGCAATGATATGGCGGTGTGCGCAATACAACACTATATAATTTGCTATAGCTACTTAATAGTTCCTTCTTCATCAAATTATCTTCTTTTTTTTCTTTGGTTAGTTATCATAAATAATTCAATGCACAAAATTTACCTGAGCCTATGGCCAACACCGAAATTGAGCCGACCTGGACGGAATTTCCCATTTTATTACTCAACACCTTTCTGACATAGACTCTAGGCATACATTTTTGTTAAATGCCCTTCTACGCATTCGTACGTTAGGAATGCGTTTTTCATTATTAAAACTGAAATAATCGTCCCAGTTTGGAGAAATTTAGTGACAGCCCAGGAAAACAAATGGGTATATTTTTCATGCGGTTACAAACGCTTTAACGTTGAAAACCAGATTTCGCCGAGTAGAATAAAACAAGTACATACTTAAATTTAAAAAAAAACAATTAAGAAAAAAAATTGTCCGTCTAGCCAGACCAGGTTTACGGTTCCATTGTCGATTAATTTTATTCCTTCATGGAAATTAAACGAGCATATTTATATACATTTAACAGAAAAAATTAATTGCCTTAACACTTTGGACCCTTTGTGTATACTAGACCGACGAATTTTATTAAAGCAATGGGCCAGATCTTAAAGCTAAATGGCCTCAACTCATTTTAAAGTTCCTATATTTTATTACTCTTTTTAATTTAATTTAAATATTTATTACTTTTTCAATCAAATAATTTAATAAATGTAATTTTTGATTAAATAGTTTTAAGATTTCTTAACCAAAGTCAGTGGCGTATTTTGGGTTGGGGTGCTACCCCATCCCCTCAGAGCTCAGAAGCTCGTCATTAGATCCCGAGAACTATTAAGTCTGTAGCAAACTAATTTTTTGTCTTACACCTTTTACTAATATTTTATATTCGACCACGTTCCGCTACATTTTAACATTCTCAAAATTCACTATTATCAATAGTCGAATTTTGCTACTTCTGACAACAGTGTTTCTCTATGGTCATAGTGGCAATAACAACTAAGCTCGAGCTGTCCACTAAGCCGGCTATGCACCGTACTCGAGTTGCACCGTTAGTTTATTGAAAACGACGTTTCTACTCCCTCGCTTAAACGCCGAATCATTGTGAATTATTGACTTAGCTGGTTTTGTATAGATTTACCGTTTACATGTTGCTAAGTGGGTTGTGAGTTGTGTGACGAAAAAATAACCCTAGTTGCCGTAAGTAAAAAATGTGAATTTTACAGCTTTTAAATGTAGGTTATACCTAGTATATTTATATTCAAATTGGCAGCGGCAGTAAATCATTTATGAATCTAACCACGAAACTGGTTGGTCACTCCTCACTATTCTACTTGGTCCAGCAGCAACGATGCAATTAGACAGGTATAGAAGATATCGAAAATTCATTTTTATTGACGAAGCCGCATAAAAACAAAAAAGGAAAACACATTTTCGTCGAAATTACACCTGCGTCATCATGTATGAGTCATATAGAGAACGAGTCCATCGACAACAAATATTAAACATATGGATTTCTCTGAATAGAGACATTTTTACACAAGCGCCGAAAAAAATATATTTTAACGTTTTTCCTTGCTTTTCAATCAATAAGACAGAATTTCTTTTAGAATAACCCATTTTTGGGCCAGGTAGATGCCGGCTAAGCTGTTTGATGTCGGCAACCTTTATAAACGAATTTTCGATGTTACCTTCTATACTAACATAACTGCATTCAGTTTACTATGAATGTTGTGCTATAAAATTCGGTCAATTCGGTGGATAAATAAGTAGATTATATAAGGATTTTTAACAATAATTGACTAACCAGGAACTTTGACCGTGGCATTAATGACATTGGCAGGCATTATTTTCTCAAAATCAAAGTTGTCAGTAAAAATGTTCGCTATCAGTGATATTTTTTTTTATGTATTCAACAATTTTAAATTCAGCTACTTTCTCTGACCCTTCTGCCCATCTTAAGAGATAAGAAACAATTTTTTTTAAATCCCCTATACAGGGTGTGTCAGTAAGGTGTCTGTCTTAGATAGCACCTAAACTATCAAAGATAGGGAAAAAAGTGTCATATAAAAGTTAAAGGGTTTTTTACGATACATAATCTAAAAATATTTTCTAATCTACAGGGTGGTCCTAAAAAGTGGTACTGAATAATAAAAAAGAAAATTAAATGGGACACCCTGTATAATTTTCTAGAATATGATTCAATGGAATAAGGACTTTACAACCCTATTAAAATTTTTGAAGTGAAATGCAACGTTGCCAAGTAATTAATTTTTTTCCGAAATTTTAGTAATTTTAAGGGTATCGTTAAAAAATCATAGCGACCTGTGGATTAACCCTAGGCAAATATAATTTACGTTGTAAGTACTTTAAGGTACGATATATTGATCTATAATAATGTTTTTAAAATCTCTTATACATAGCGTTCATTACAAGTTGGACAACTCGATAGTTTTAAAAATGCTTTATTTCAATTTTTTTAAACGGGACCCCCCTAATTTTTTTAGGCAAAGAATGTATCTTTCGAAAACCTTACTTTTTTGTTAAATATGTCATATATCTAAATATCATAGTTTTTGAAATATTTAAGGGTTTGTCTTAAATCAGGGTAAAAAAGGAAAGTTCTAATTAAACTATTTAGTCAAGATTGCTTTGGTACAAAAAATAAATAATTTTCTTTGTCACAGCTGTTACTGCAAAATTATTTCCCAACCATTTTGTGCTTTATTACTGTTTAAATTTTAGTTTCCCGAACTAACTTTATCGAAATAGAAAAATATGAGTTATGATAAAATTAGTTCAGGAAACTAAAATTTAAACAGTAATAAAGCACAAAATGTTGGCGAAATAATTTTGCAATGACAGCTGTGACAAAAAAAATTATTTATTTTTTGTTCCAAAGCAATCTTAACTAAATTGTTTAATTAGAACTTTCCTTTTTTACCCTGATTTAAGACAAACCCTTAAATATTTCAAAAACTATGATATTTAGATATATGACATATTTAACAAAAAACTAAGGTTTTCAAAAGATAAATTCTTTTGCCTAAAAAAATTAGGGGGGTCCCATTTAAAAATATTGAAATAAAGCATTTTTAAAACGATCGAGTTATCCAACTTGTAATGAACGCTATGTATAAGAGATTTAAAAAACATTATTATAGATCAATATATCGTACCTTAAAGTACTTACAACGTAAACTATATTTGCCTAGGGTTAATCCACAGGTTGCTATGATTTTCTAACGATACCCTTAAAATTACTAAAATTTCGGAAAAAAATTAATTACTTGGCAACGTTGCATTTCATTTTAAAAATTTTAATAGGGTTGCAAAGTCCTTATTCCATTCAATCATATTCTACGAAATAATACTGGGTGTCCCATTTAATTTTCTTTTTTATTATTTAGTACCACGTTTTAGGACCACCCTGTAGATTACAAAATATTTTTAGATTATGTATCCTAAAAAACCCTTTAACTTTTATATGACACTTTTTTCCCTATCTTTAATAGTTTAGGTGCTATCTAAGACAGACACCTTATTGACACACCCTGTATATCTCACGAGTAAGTAAATTGAGCACGGCGCCTTAGGCGCAGTGCTCAAACTTCCGAGTGTGATATGGTCAATCCGCTCGAGCTATACAGTATATTTTTTCTACTACCAAACTTACGTACCTTATGTTAAAAATTTTAAAAAGTTTGCAGGCTGTCAGGCTTGAACTCACGACCATTGTATCCAAAGTTCAACGCTTTACCGTCTCGACCGTGTTAGAAATTATGGTAAAACCAACTCAATAATAGTGCTACATGAAATTAAATTTCTATGCACATTCAGCAAATATTTTATAGATGCGTACATATTTTGTTATATTGAGCAAATTAATAGCATATTGTACCAGATACATATAAATTATATAATTTAGTGTTTTGAAAAAGTAGGCGGAGCCTCAGTAATTACAATAAACGGTGATTAGTCAGTACCTTATAAGTATGCCACAGAGAAATCAAATTTTTATAACAATGCTGTTAACTAATGGAAAATTTCCAAGTTCGTTACAGTTAACTGGAATAGCCTGCCTTTCTCATCACTTAAGTGTAAAGGAAACATCAAAGATCCATGTGCGAGCAGAAAACTAGTATACATTATCCAACAAGCATACAATGATGGCTGTTATTCACGCGTATAATAATACGATAAAAATTTACAGTGAGCATCGTTACCGATTTTTCAATTGTCATGTCAATGTTTTTGTTTGTATCCCACTCACATCCGAACTATGGTGGAATTTTGATGTATTGTTGTTTAAAATAACTGTTTTTTTAAAAGTAAATGTTGTTGTTTTTATTTATTTGCTCATAGAGCAGAAAGATCGACAAATAACTTAGGTTAGACTTTTTTCATTAGCTTGGTCTTCTGTTAATAATTTCGGTGTTGCCACATGTGAAACCTTTTATGTTTAAAAATAATATATTTTGAAAAAAATGTGATAATTTTTTTTCCGCATTTTCCGTTTTGAACAATTATTTATATTAGATTACTTTTCAGACTTTGTCATTGCATTATAATATAAAAATTTTAGAGAACATTGGCAACATTGTCAAGTTGCCGTTTTCATGACGCATATTCGATAAAGTCCGTGTTTTTGTTCCATTAGTTTTTTATTTATTTATTTTCTCAGTAAAGGCTTAAGAATCTCAAAAAGTTCAAATACAGAAAATTTTATTTTTTGTTCCTTTATTCACTACAACCAAAATAAAAATTTAGTGGAAGAGCTTATTTATTATTCACTAATGAATAATGGATATTATACACCAGTGACACCAGTGTATAACGGATATTATTACTATTAAGAAAACACATAATGTTTTACAGTACTGGACAAAAGAATATTATAAAATCTAAAAAAAAATGTAGACAATCCACCTCGGTAACAACAAAAATGTCTTTTACGGTATTTGATTATAAGTAAACAATGAAATAATCATAATTATACGTTTGTCAATATAAAAGCGGTAACAATTTATTGCGAAGATAATTAAATTTCGCTCGTATTTTATAGTGCACACTTATAACTTGGCCAATAATTCATTTCGTAAGATCACCACCTTGTGGCATCCATGCATGGTCTTTTATTACATTTCATTAAAACTGACGCACACAATGCCTTTTGTTACAATGTATAGCGACTTCGATGAATTTCTTACTTTATAGTTTTCTAATAGGCTCCTTTAAACAAATCACAAGTTATTCCAATTGTAGTTATATTTATGCTTTCAGGGTTTCTTTTTCATTTATTGTTCTTCTTTGTTGTTTTATTTTTATACATTCAAAACCAACCACACATTATTTCATATGTATGTACCAGTGGCGTAGCCAGAAAATATGCTCGGGGGGGTGCTCAGTGGGCGTAAGTAGGACATTTTTTTTTTCTGGAGGAAGAATTTTCGGGCCACGCCCAAAGTTCGTTTAAAATTAACCTACTACTAAATTTCGAAATTTAAATTATTACCTCTCCCCCTCTGCATGGTTGGATTAAATTTGTTTTTGTAAATGTTTTTTTTACATTTTTTTTGATATTCCTAGCTAGCACTTTATTTAAAAAAAAAACATTTTTTATATTTATGAAAAATATGAATATTGGTGTCAATCCAAAATTTTAACATAAGACGTATGTATGACTCTAACCAGCGTTTTTTGGGCTAGGTTTTTCATGATTAAAAATAAAGTAAATATCACTCACCACGCCAAAATTGATGATTTTTTCATAAATCATGTGTTTTATGAGCGTAGATCCAAGAGCAGTTTTTGGTGCAAATGCTTAGGTTTTGAAATAAGTGCCGTTTTGTATATTCATAAGAAAGCATTCTCGTTTTTTCCCGCACTATTTTTTTATTATAAACACTTCTTCCATAAAAAATGTTTCAATTAAAATTTTTACTTTAATTTTTCTCTTTAAAAATAAATACCTAATTGTTTTTTGTTTTTGTTGTAAAAATATTTTATTGCATTGGGTTACATTTTTGTTGATTTAAATAGCTCTAAAAAAGGAAAAACGGAACAGACAAGTATATAATAGAAAAATACTATAAAATATTATTGTTTTTACTCGTTTTTCTATAAAATTGCATCATAAATCAATAACTACAACGATATGCGTCCGAAACCTTAATCTCTGCATAAAATAGGACTTTTCGAAGGAAACGTTTAAAAACTAAACGCTTCCTACAAGACCCTTGTAATCTAAGCCAAGAATATATTATTTAAAAATTTAATTTAAGAGTCCAAGCGTAAGACGAAACATTATGTTGCAATTAGACTTTTAGACCCGAGCTCCTAGGCTGGGGGGGGGGGGGGGTCCCATAAATACCCAACTGGTGTAACATCGTGTCCAGAAAATATATTGGGGGGAGGGGGGCTTATTATATTTTCTAACCAGGTTTTTGTTTTTTAGGGTTCGGTGTTTTAAGTTGAAAATAAAACCACACGTCAGTGACGCAAACAGCATGTAACAATTTGCATATGGTGATGAAGGGCAATTTAAAAATAGATCAGTCGTAGGCACAATTGTTTTAGCATTGGTTCGCCTAACCACAGAATATATATATATATATATGTAGCTATATATTCTGTGGCCTAACCTTAAGGAATGTATTTCGAGGCTTCGCGAAACTTACGGTTATAGATATCGTTTTTACGTGATTAAAAAGTTTTGTTTTTATTTCTCAGTTAGTTCAGTCGTGTACGTACCTACTTATTTGTATGTTTTAAAAATGAACCCAATTCATGACATAGTTTGTAATTTGTTGAAAACTTCATTCAGTCGTTGGACAGATGAGGATAAGAGAGACGTTTTGTTACACGGTCAATGTGTGTTTAAGTACCCGCACTATACCTAGCTCTTCACCATTTTTTAAGACCGCGAGCCGCCACTGCTTTTTATCTAATTTTGAACGTCACTGGAAAAAAATTATATACATTATAATGAAATTATACTTTTCTAAATTCCTTTTTTATAATCCAATTAATAGGGGAATCAGCTATTTGGTTATTTATATGGGGTAATTAATAAAATCTTTTGGCACTATAATTATAAAAAGCGGCTTGTTTCAGATTGTTTTTAAAACGGTTTTGATTAATTGAGGGTTTTAGATGGCATGAGAGAGTAATCTTTTAGAAAATACTGACGAGGATCAAGCTTGTTTTAATGTTATTAATATTATATTATTATTTTTTCCTCGTATAAATTTGTTTTAATTTCTTTGCTTTTTTATTGTTTAAGGGTTCCGTTTTATGAGAATTGATATAACTTGCTATGTCGGGATTTTATTTCAACAAAAAAATATATTTTTTTTAATTCATAGTTTTCACTTCACAATTTCAACTAAGTAATAATTATTCAGTTATTTGGTAAAGTGATATTATGGTCCCAATACTTAAATTAAATAATATACAGGGTGTCCCAAAATCGATGCTCATTGTGAGTATCTCGGAAACTATAAGAGATACAGCATCGGTCAAATGGTGGAAAAGTTATGGAATTTTGTACTCAGTTATATTGTTAAAAACATTTTGAGCTTTCTTTTTTACTTTTGGAAATATTCGAAAAAAACTAAAATTTTTAGTTTTTGTTTTTTAAATTTATCTGACTTAATTTAACGTTACAGAAAAAGAGATACAGTTTTGTGGAAGCAACTTTTTTAACTTTATACTACTGTGTTTTTAGAATTCCGGTACAACGTTTCGATTTTGTGGAACTGTTATCAAGTTTAATTTTTTAAATACGTACGTGCAGTATTTTTTTTTTGAAATTTCTTTAAGCCCTAAATTCAACCATGTATCACACTTAATAATTTTGAGACGTTTTGAGGTTATCATTACATCATCAGGAATTTGATAATTACTTTTAAATAAATGCGGCCCTGGTTTCAGTTACTTAACAATCTTTACCAAATACAACATGCAAATGAATACGGAATTAAACAGTTATAGAATGAATTAACTATATAATATCTGTTTCGAGCTAATTTTATTCCTTAGATTACCGATGTGTAGATTAAAGGGTTATCAAACCATTAACCAAAAATTACATATTATTATATAATTGTAGTTCTTGTTAATAATATATCTAAAGCAGATAATAATTAGAAAACGAATAAAAATATAAAAAATCAAAAGTTTAATTCAGCCACACAAGTAACATTGACAAAAAAAACTTAAGATTTAATATAAATTATAACAAAACATGAAATACAGCTAAACAAATCAAAGGTGGCCATGACGGACACCTTATAATTGATTGTTTACTTATGTTGAAAGATGTTGTTAGTGAACCTTTTTATAGCGATATTCAAATTGTGGAGGCTTACTCAAAATTGCATTCGAGAGGAAGGGCACTTGTTTGAACACCAAATATAAAGAAGGTATTTTTTTGTGTCAAAATATTTATTTACTTAATTTTTTTATGACTATTTAACTAGAGTGTTTTACACTGGCAAAATGTCATAGCAACGGCCGGTTTTCTACTGGCAAAATTACTACCTGCACCAACCTGGACAAAATTCACATGTGATTTTTGCCGCGGCAAAATTTTAATTTTTGATTGAAAGAAGTTTTGTTACCATGGTTCTGTTAATTATTTAAAATGTCATTGTATTATTTCTTGTTAACAAACGTCAAATTATTTTAGTTCAAAAATAAGTGTTTCTGAAGAAAAAAACAGATTTGGAATACAATCCATTACAGAAATTAAAAAGGCAGTGTCGGAGAATATACCTCCAAATACGCGTATCTCCAAAACTTCCATTTGGCGACAGTTTTCGCAGTTCTTATTGATAAGAGATTATAAGCTTGAAAAGCATACTCCAGCCGAAGAATTAGCAAAAATTATGGAAGATTATGCTTACAACATGAAAAAACTAAATGGAGAGGACTACAAAGAGTCAAGTATCAAAAGCATATGGAATACCACGGCGCAGATGCTACAAGAAAAGTATTATCAAGAATTTAATATAAAAATAGACCCATTTACCGACATTCTTTTTAAATCAGCCCGTTTGGCAAAGGACTTAAAACGAAAACAACTTCAAGGTAACCAAGAAAAAAGAAAAACAAGTTCGAAAGCCCTTACAACACAAGAATTATTGGAAATGATAAAAATTCTTGACGAAGACACCCCAGACGGCCTACAGAAAAAAATATTTCACTTATTTTCTTTTGAACTTGCGTGGCGAGGCAACGAAGCAGTGAACTGCAAAGTACATTATTTCCACCAAGAATTAGACCTAAATGAAGAATTTACGGGACGTATCGAATACAATCCCATATTTTCAAAGACTACACAAGGAGGTGCAAAAGCCTTGGCCAGTAGCAAATGGTTGGTAAAAAACAACACTAACAAAGATCTTTGTCCTATTCGTCTATTTTTAAAATTATTTGAAAAAAGAAATACCAATCCAGAAATTACAAGTGACAGGCTCTTTTTGACAGTTCATCCAAATTGGAATAAAGGAATTTGGTACAAAAACATGCCTATTGGAATAAACAGCATGTCGAAATGGACCAAAATCTCAGCAGAAAAAATCGGCGTAAATACCAAAAAATTTAAAGTAACAAACCATTCACATCGCTCTTCCACTATTTCTGCCCTTGCAAAAAATGGCGTTGGTGAGCAAGAAATTATCAAATTAACAGGACATTCCCACGACAATTCTTTGAAGCCTTATTTGCAGTTAGACTCTGAACATCATTTAAAATTAATTGCAAACTTAAGAGAAAAAGCACCAGATCAAGTAATATCATCAAATCAAAATCAATCAAATAATGCACAAACGTTTAATTATCACAACTGTAACTTTTACATCAATAAATAAGTAATTTTTTTTGTTTTATTTTTAAATAAAAGTTTTCTAATTTTATTGTTCTTTGTCTTTTTTCTAGTTAAATAGTCATGTCGAATACCACTCGAGAAAAAATTGTGTAAGCAAAATTGTTCTCAAGGATTTATTTAAGTTTGTTGCTTTTAAGCAATTTCGCTCATGACATTTTTGACAAAATCACGAGCCGTCAGGCGAAATTGTCAAGCAACAAACTTTCATACCTTTCGAAAATTTTGCCGACAAAATTTTATCTCTTGTGATATTATTTATGACAAAATATTTTTCGTCCGAGCCCAATGGCATTTAAGTCACCACCTATCGGCGTCGGTCGAAAGCCGAACGAATAGTGCATTTCAACCACATCGCGAATATTGTACCTGTTTCTAGCGATGGCAATCAAATGTTTTTATATAGGTACAAAATATTTTAAAATGAATTTTACGAGAATTAAGGGGCGCAGCGTCAGTGGAGATTTTTAAGACTTTATTGGGGCATCGTTTCTGCTTTTAATGGAAAAAAGAAATTAACATGAATAGCTGCAATATTTCTATTTTTATATTCGCCATGGCGGATGATATAATTTGAACCTGTATAATTGAAACTTAAAATATATTTTCATTTTTTTTCTGCAAAAAATTAAGGTATCATCCTGACAAACTAGAAGTACTTGTGAAACCCTTAGTCAAATTTGTGTCTTAAATTTTAATTATATAAGCCAGGAAACGATGCCGCATTTCACGCTGGTATAGAAGGCTCTTAATAAATACATATTTTGCCTGAAAATTCCAAAGTTAACCCTTTATCTATTACCAAGTACTGAATTCAAAATATAAAAGCTTTTACAAAATCAAACAATTCCCTGACAATATAATACGATCCTCCATCCCTAAGATAATCTCTTACTGAATGATACATCTTTTATAGGATTTGCCTTTTGAAATTCTTTCGTTAATACCGGAGGTAGACAGATTCTCTGATAGATTGAAAGTGATTTATACACCACGAATAATAAAAGTCTGAATGGTATAAAATGGTTTATTGATGTACGGATAAATCGGGGTGGCGGATACTCAGTGGCGTATTAAAGAGATTTAAAACTTTATAACAACCACTATCGAAGTTAGCTAGAGATTTATAGCTGATGTTACTAAAATTATTTAATAATAAATAATCATAAAATCAGTGTTGATTATTATTTTGAAATAAATAGATTTTGGACCGATTCAAATTAAACTTGACTTTCCGCGCTTTAAAATGATCCTCATGAATCAATGAAACCCAATATAGGGTTTGGGTTTGTTACAATACGGTAGTTTCATTTATTTTAGTAAATACAGTCAAAAATAGTTTTGCGTATATAGAGGTGTGATAACTTACCCAAGTATTCAGCCATAAGCTGTTCTAACTTATTATGAAGGATATTAGTACTATACGTAGTCCGTGTACCTCCAGAACTTATTCCATAGTCATATATAATATGGAAGCTATGACGGCTTCTGCACAAGGACCCAAAGACTCAGCAAAACCGAGAAATTTAAAAAGTTGTAAGATGCCATGTTAAGACATTTCGTTTTCGTACCAGTGAGCAGTGGGGGGGGGGGAGTGGGCATACACACAATAAAAAAAAGTATGTCCGAATTTTAGTAGGTTTAAGAATGCAGGGAAGAGTGTAAAATGTATCACCTCCCAACCCACCCCATTCACGCCGGTAACCAGGCCGGATGAGATCGGATATCTCATGGGGTGCGGAAGAAGGCACACACTCCCCAATCGGTATTTTATGCAATGGCGCAAGATACCGAGGATTAGCCCTTGGAGGGAGTGTCGCATGACTGAGGATCGTGGTTCGGAACTCATGGTAAGCTGTAGGTCCCCTCGGGAATGGCCCTGGCAGCGAACGAAGAGGTGAAAAGTCTAATTCGAAAGAATGGCAAGAAATGACAAGATTAAGAGTTATTGCGCTAAAAAGGATGAAATAAGATTAGTATTAGAGTTAAATCGTATTTAAAAAGGGTTATTATACTTTCCACAACTTTCGGTCCCAATATTTTCGGGATTTGGGGGGAGGGGTACAAGCTATAAATTTCCAACTAACATCATAAAAAAATTTAATTTTTAATTATTATATTAATCAATATTATTAAACATTAAGTGCCATACCATAAATGTTACAGAACGTGCCTAATACCAGACGGTGGATAATATTACATAAAGTTAAGATTCCATTTACTTAGAATTAGGTCATATTCAATATTATAAATATATAAAGTTGATAAATTTAAATTGAAATAATAGCATGTCAGCATATCGCAAAAAATAAATTTATATAAAGTACAAGCACAATTTTCCGCCCGCATTATAGTCGTCATATTTAATCGTCAAAGCTTATCAAATAAAACAAAAATTACTGTAATGAACGTAATGTGAAATAATGTCTACGTTCTGAACGTCAAAATTTTACTCGTTGCCAAGTATGGTTAAAAGAAAATACCGTAATATTGGTCATTCAAGTGCAAGTTAATGGTTGTTTTAAATGGGAAAACTTGCATCAGTTAATTAAAAATGACATTCTATCATTCTAATGTTTTTTGTGTAAGTTTGTCCATTGAAAACGATCACTTGCACTTGCAACTTGCCAGTGGCGTAGCCAGTGGCGTAGCCAGAAAATATACTCGGAGGGGGGGGGCTGCTCAGTGGGCTTAAGTAGGACATATTTTTCTGGAGAAAGGGACAATCGGGACTACATGTATTTCATGATATTGTACCCAGTGAAGAAGGCGGAAAAGCGCCGCAGGCGAAACATTTTTGGGGCAACGCCCAAAGTTCGTTTAAAATTCACCTAACCACTATCAAATTTCGAAAATTAAAGTATTACCTCTTCCCCTCTGCATGGTTGGATTAAATTTGTTTTTGTAAATGTTTTTTTTTTACTTCTTTTTTGATATTCCTAGCTGGCTCTTTATTTAAAAAAAAACCTTTTTTTATATTTGTTAAAATATGAATATTGGTGTCAGTCCAAACTTTAACATAAGACGTATGTATGACTCTAACCAGCGTTTCTCGGGCTCGGTTTTTCATGATTAAAAATAAAGTTAGTAAATCTAACCACGACAAAATCGATGATTGTTTCAGAAATCATGTATTTTAGAAGCGTAGATCTAACAGCAGTTTTTGGTGCAAATGCTTAGGTTTTCAAATACTCCTTCTTAAGAGCCGTTTTGTATATTCATAATAAAGCATTCTCATTTCCTCCCGCATTATTTTTTTTATTATAAATTATCACACTTCTTCCATAAAAAATGTTTCAATTAATTGTTTTTTCGTTTGTTATAAAAATATTTTATTGCATTGGGTTATATTTTTGTTGATTTAAAATAGCTCTAAAAAAGGGAAAACGGAACAGACAAGTATATAATAGAAAAATACTATCAAATAATATTCTTTTTCCTCGTTTTAATATAAAATTACATTATAAATCAATAACTAAAATGATATGCGTTCGAAACCCTAATCTCTATATAAAACAGGACTTTTAGAAGGAAAAGTTTAAAAACTAAACGTTTCCTACAAGACCTTTGTAATCTAAGCCAAGAATATATTATTCAAAAATTTAAATTATGAGTCCAAGCTTGAGACGAAAAATAAGGTTGCAATTAGACGTTTAGACTCGGGCTCCTAGCTAGGCTCAGGGAGGCTGCAGGTCGGCAACTTGGATGGATCTAATGTAAAAAGACCTTTAAACTACGTAAAGCCGCTAAGCCGGCAACGTTGTATAAGTCGTGGTATGTATATAGTAAAATTTGTGTCTGTCATACTTTAGACCATAGAATATGTGAACTATTGAGCGTGTTATATTTGAAGCAATTATACTAAACTACATCCTTGGAAATTTACCTGTTTATGGAAATAATAATAAAAAAATAAAGTTCCTATATCACTATCAGCCCCTGCACTTATAAATAATTCATGAAATTATATTGTTTGTATTCAGGTATTATTTTACTTATCAAATTATCATAAGGTTTTATTTAAAAAAGGTTTTTATATTATCCACTGCGTTAACCTATTTTATTGTTAATATAATTTTTATGACTGGCCTTAGCCTGTCATTTTATTGGTGTTTATCGGCGAAATGAATATAAATATTCATTTTATCAACCACGGGTTTTTTTGGTTACAACTATTTCAAAATTTTATTGCAAACTTGGCAAATTCGATAAATAATTAAACAAACAAGTTTTATTATAAAAACATCGGTGGCGCGGATCCAAGGGGGGAGTGAAGAAAGCAGTTTCACCCCCCGCCCCTCTCCCCCTGGGCCTTATCAAATCGGTGTTTTTTTTACTGTGAGCCTTGAAAATTATAGGGCGTGTGAATGGTCAGAATTTTTTTTTAGAAGTAATTTTTGTGAGTAAGAAGATTTTTAGAGCTGGAATACGCTCTATTTTTTTAGAATTTTTTTTTTCCCTCCCCCTCAGCAAAATCCTAGATCCGCCACTGGTCGGTATTAACATCATCCACAAGAATTTGTATTCTCATTTCCACTCTATTTTATTAAATTGTTTCCTAAATTTTTTGCCTGCTGCGCATTCTATTAGTGTTCAATTTTCTATATTATTAATTATTACCTAAGGTTAGCTACAAATTAAATACAATAATATATATTTTGTAGTTCTGAAGATGGCTTTAATATACTTAAACCGAAACGTAACAAATAAATAAGATAAAAGAAAACCAAAGATTTTTTTTCAATTAGGTACTTTTTTTATTTAGTTTTTAGTTAAAGCGGATCTGACCGCGCTAAAATTTGCGGTGTTAAATTGCGTTGGCCCGAGTTACAAAAAATTTAAACAAATTATTGTGTTTTCTATTAAAAGATCCGTTTTGAAAATAATGTTCGGGTTTTTTGAAAATATTAGTTAAATCCAGTGTAAAATGTTTTTAAACATCCTACCGATTGCACATTACATTTGACAATGACAAATCACAGTTTGACAAGTCCAATCAATACTGGTGTCCGCAGCATCACCTGTTGAATTTCAATAACAGACCAACCTCAATCCTATTCAAGTACGTTAAGATCGGGTTGTCCGAAATTGTTCAAACTTCGCATGTGCACTCACCACACAGAGACCCTAAAAAAGTATCCCTACAACCCCGCTCTAAAGTCAACAGGGGTGCAAATATTTGGACAGTATAAAACTTGCAAGGGATTTCCTGTTTCCAACCACGATGCACCACCCGGTAGATATAATTTCGCATGGGGCTGATAACCTTGGAGAAAAAATTTAAAAAGATTGGCTGAATGCTTTTAAATGATATCGTTTCCATGGTTAAATTCTTCTTATTAAGAGTTAGGGTTCGTTCGTAGTGACGTATTCGCCATTTCGTTTTAATATTTCGTAACTTTTTCCGTTTATCCAAAAATCGGCCAAATAACAATTTGTGGAGCATAATTACAGTTTCAAGTTAAGAAAGTTTAAATTTATAAAGTAATAAAAGCAGAAACAGAAATATGGACAAATTTCACAAAATTTAGTTTTTCTCCTTCATCAATTTATTAATCAAAACTTCTTTAAATTGAAACTGTAGGTAAAAAACGGGTAGTTAGTCGCCTTCTGGATAAAGTAAATAAGATAATAGGATATGAAATATTCATCAAAAATGAAATGGCGATCGTCACTATAGTCTATTTTAGAAAGGTGCATAGTAATAAAATGGGAAATTCCTTCCAGTTCGGCTCAATTTCGGTGTCGGCCATAGACGGAGGTAAATTTTGTGCATTAAATTATTTATGATATAAAAATAACTAACCAAAGAAAAAAACGAAGATAATTTGATAAAGAAGGAATTATTAGCTATAGCAAATTTACACAAACATCGTTTTATAAAATATGCAGTGGAAAATAAAGCTGAAAAACATAGTGTGACCATGTAAAAAAAAAAATTCTATAGAACTTATATGGGCGCAAGTGAAAGGATTTGTAGCAAGACACAACACGACATTCAAAATTAAAGACGTTAAGCTACTGTTTGATCAAGCCATTAAGGAAGTGACACCAAAAAACTGGCGAAAATCAGTCCATCATGTCATTAAAGATGGGGAGAAAATGTGGGATCTTGACCACCTGATCAATGGGACCGTCAACCCGTTAATTATAACGTCAAGCGGAGATGACAGTTCCTCAGACGACGAAGAATATTATGATTTTTTATAATTTAATTTCTGTATAATGTGTTTTGTATTTTTTTTATAATGTTTAATAAAAAATAGGTGTAACTAATACTATGGACATAATGCACGACTTTGTCACACCATTTCCAGTGTTGGTGAATGGATAAAAATAGGCAAAACCCATAAAATGTCCCAAACCCGAGTGGTACTACCTGTACTTGATGAATTTCGCAATGAAATCAATTCCCAATTATGAAAGCGGCTTAAATATTCGTTGGGTCACTTTGCATACCTAATGAGCTTTTATTACTTTAACCCATTCTGAAATAGACTATAGACCTACCTCTTAGTAAAATTAAATCTTTAAAGTTTTATTTTGCCATACAAGAATATAAACTAGATTCAGAACAAGCAAAACAACAAGCAAAATAAAACCAATCAATGTGCTAGGCATGTTTTCAAATCAAATAAATTCATACTTAATGAATTTACCCCGTGGGTATAGCCAGCATCGGGAGGTATAATAACCCGCTCGATTCTTAATCGTCTTCAACACCTTTCTTGATCTCGATACATGTGAATTCAAGACTAATAATTCTTCTCATTAATATTAAACACCTACCTTGATATCTGTGTGTATGATAAATCGATTAAAACAAAAAAAAATATTAATCGGAACACCATCATCAACTTTTCTATACAGGGTATGCACGTTTTTTGAAGATTACGATTATACTATCTAAACCGGGACATTTATATTTCCAATTATTTTTATACTCTATTTCAGAAAGGTGTAGAGTAATAAAAGCTCATTAGGTATGCAAATGGGCTACAAAGTAACCCAACGAATATTTAAGCTACTTTCATAATTTGGAATTGATTTCATTTCAAAATTCTTTCTTTTCATCAAGTGCAGTTGGTACTACCTGGGTTTGAGTGAATTTATGGTTTTCCCTATTGTTATCCATGCACACACACTGAAAATGGTGTGAGAAAGGCGTGTATTATGTACATAGTATTAGGTACACTTTTTTTTATTAAATATTATCAAAGAATATAAAACACAAAAAATACCTTATACACAAATTAAATTATAAAAAATCATAATATTCTTCGTCATCTGAGGAACTGTCATCTCCTCTTGGCGTTAAAATTATTGGGTCGACGGTCCGATCGATCAGATGGTCAAGATCCCACATTTTCTCTCCTCTTCTTTAATGACATGATGGACTGCGTTTCGCCAGTTCTCTGGTGTCACTTCCTTAATGACTTAATCAAACAGTAGCTTAACGTCTTTCATTTTGAATGTCGTGTTGTGTCTTGTTACAAATCTTTTCACTTGCGCCCATATAAGTTCTATAGGATTTAGTTCGCAATGATATGGCGGTGTGTGCAGCACAGTTACACTATGTTTTCAGCTATATCTTCTACGGCATATTTCATAGAACGATGTTTGTGTAAGTTTGCTATAGCTAATAGTTCCTTCTTTATCAAATTATCTTTTTTTCCTTTGGTTAGTTATCATAAATACTTTAATGCACAAAATGTACGTGCACCTATGGCCGACACCGAAATTGAGCTGAACTGGACGGAATTTCCCATTTTATTACTTTACACGTTTCTGTAATAGACTATAGTAATGGTAGAATTAAGCTTAAGCGTGTCTCCACATTTTCGCGTATCAAGTCAGAAATAATCAGTTGTCAATTTTACAAATGGGTCATATCCAAATTTATGTATACTTACAGGCTACAAGTTACCGTATCATCTATTAGTATTCTATATATTGTTAGTGTATAGTCATCTTCAGATGAATTCCGTATTCATAAAGTTCTCCAGGGATTACACCACAGCAAAATCTTTTTTGGGGATCCAGACTGTATACCAGTCAAAGATCTACCTTAATGTTACAGTGCATTTTTTTATCAAAGCAGGGATTTACTTGGTAAAATTATGGCATCGTGTTAATGGGGGTTCTGCTGTAGATTATTAAATACAATTTGGTATGCTATTATTTTACACAATTTTAATAAACATTCTAATGGTTTAACAAATAATAAAGAATTTTTAATTTAAAATGGTATGCGAAGTAAATTCTGACATTTATGATTTTTGACCTATTTTTATTAATCTAGGTATTTTTAGCCAACTGACATTCGAATATTGTAAACGTTGCTGGATTGATAAAGCATACAGCAATACATAACAGTCTAAACGTTAAAATAACAAAATATTTTTCTTTTTTGAATTGATTGAAAAAAATCTGATCTTGTTTCCTCCTTTTAAGCCCACTGGAGGCGCCACGGTTAGTGGCACATCAAGTGTAAGAACTGTATGCAAGATCATGGAATGGAAAAAATTAGACTTAAGGGGGATTTCTACTGTGATGGTTTTCAAAAAATCGACATTTTTTTCCGACGTTTTTCGACTCTCTATAGCCTCTAGAATAACCGTGTGTAAACGTTTTTACCAAATCTACCCAAAAAAAAAGTTACATCCAATTTTATGATTGCCGGTCAGTTCTCACCACTAGCCGCTTTTGAGTTAAGCCGCGTTCTCAGAGCTACGTTCTCATCTCGACCAATCAGGATCGTCAGGCCAGGCTCGCAAAGAGGCAGGAAGAATCAGCTTGTTTATCGTTTTTCGAGTAAGGTACGCTACGGGCCAGGCACTGCAGACTAAGTGACAGTGAGACTATTTTGTTGTGAGCCACCGTTGAAACTTTAAAGTTGTTTTTCTCGAAACCCTGTTTTTCGCGCTAGCGAAAATAAATAAATGATTAGAATTTAATGATTTTGGTTTTAAAATGCTCAGAATACAAGTGGTTATAGCCCCCTCTAGCATCAAGTGTTTTGCGATTACAGAAAATGTTACGGCCTTTGAAATATAAAAAAAGGTAAATTTTCAAAAAAAACTTTTAATCTCACGCCATTTTAACAGTTAGTCGAGTTTTGACTTGATTCTAGTGGGGGCTATAACTACATGCTTACAATTGAAAAATCTGGGTCAATTTTATTTTTGTCCTGAATAGAACAATTTATTTGAATTCCGCCAGCAAGTTTTTTTTTTGAGGGTAACTTCAGCATCCTGTAGCACCCTCAAGTTTTTTATTTTTTGGGGGTTGAAAAATGTTTTTTGGTACATCGTATATTTAATAAAAAGAATTGAAAACTTGTTTTTCTGCATTTGTCTTATTATCCCCAGAAAAAAATCGTAAAGAAACGATGAAAATAGGACCATCACAGTAGAAATCCCCCTTAAAGGGGCTGAAGCATAGTAGAAGGATCAAAATTATAAATTAGATGAAGGTTAGGTTAGGTTAGGTAAGAGTGGCAGACCCTTGGTTCTGACCAAACAGTCTCACGTAGTCCTAATTAGGTCCGTTGTGATACCACACGTGTTCCGTAGAACCCACCTTCATCAGATCACTGATGGTTTATGCGACGTAACCGCGGAAGGATTTTAACAACTCATTCAAACCAGCTACTACTGTTCAGAAATCTGCTCAGCCGTCCAAGTTGTAAGTTGTTTAGTTCCTCCAGGCTATCGAAAGATGGTTCACCCAGAGTGGTGAGCCTCCTTCTTGCGAGGCCAGGGCATTCACACAGAAAATGTTGAATACTTTCTTCCTCTTCCTCATCTCTGCAGCTTCTGCAGAAGTCGTTAGTGGGTATTTGCATACGTTCGGCATGTCTACCGAAGAGGCAATGTCCGGTAACAACCGCAGTAATATTTCTCACGTCTTTTCGACTGTGTCTCAATAGCTCTGCGGTTCTCTTTTTATCGAATGTGGGCCACAGTTGCCTGGATGTACTACAGGTTGTCAACCCTGTCCACCTGTTCTGTGCAAGCTGCTTGGCCGTGTAGTCAATCTCCTCTTTGACCAATCCCAGTGGTTTGTTCACTGTATTGTCTGCTAGATCAGCTGGCATGCCTGCGCCCTCTCTTGCGAGCGCATCGGCAGCCTCGTTGCCATCTATTTTGGAGTGTCCAGGAACCCAGCACAGAATAACCCGATGTTGGTTGCCAAGTGTGCATAGATTGTTGCGGCATCGCTTTACGAGCTTTGATTTGACGCTGCTGGAACAGATTGCCTTAATCGCCGCCTGACTATCACTGAAGATGGTGACTGACGAGGCTACTCCGAAGCCAAGGTGTTCTTGCAGGATATTGACCGCCTTCTCTACTGCCAGTACTTCCGCTTGAAAAATACTACAATAGTTGGGGAGTCTATACGATTTCTGTATTTGTAAACTTTCGGAAAAGACCCCGGCTCCCACACCAACGTCCATCTTTGAACCGTCTGAGAAGATTGCGTGATCTGTTTTCGTTATATTCTGATTGCCTTCCCACTCTTCCCTACTCGGAATGAGTATAGAATACCTTCTATCGAAGCATGTTATTGGGACAGAGTAATCAGTCGGGTCTCGTAGATTATTCCCCGGGTGAATCTTTAGTATACTGCTGTGCCCGTAGTTAGTCTCCTTCCAGAATTTCGACTCTTTTAGTCGCAGGGCACTTTTTGCAGCTATACTTTTTCCATAGATATCCAAGGGGTGTATATATAACATGACCTCTAGCGCCGCTGTCGGGGTTGACTTAAGGGCTCCGGTTATTCCTAAACAAGCTGCCCTTTGTATCTTTGTTATTGACTTAGTGTGCACTGCTTTTTCCAAAGCGGTCCACCAAACCAGGACCCCGTATATTAATATAGGTCTTATAATAGCTGTATAGATCCAGTGTACTATGTGGGGTTTTAGTCCCCATTTTTTTCCAATTGCTTTTTTGCAGGCATATAATGCTACCGACGCTTTTTTAACTCGTTCCTGCAAGTTTATGCCCCAGTTTAGCTTGGAGTCAAGTACCAATCCTAAATACTTTGCTTTTTCCTTAAGCACTAAAGCATTATTGTCGAGTACTGGGAGTCTGATGTTCTCGATCACCCTTCTGCGTGTGAATAGAACTACCTCCGTTTTTTCGGGGTTGATTTTTAACCCGCATTTCATGGCCCACTGTTGTAGTATTCGTAGCGCCATTCCTGTTAGGTCGCTGATTGTGTTTACAAATTTACCTGACACTAGTATAACTATATCGTCAGCGTATGCAATCACTTTTATTCCAGCCTTCTCCAACGCTATGAGAACTTTATTTAGAACTCTCAGCCAGAGTGTTGGTGACAGAACCCCGCCTTGCGGAGTTCCTCTTCCAGCAAATCTGACCATCTCGCTACTTCCCAAACTGGAGCAGATTTGACGGCCTTTCAACATCCTCCTAATCCAACGGCAGATGTAGTTATCGACCCCTGTTTCTATTAGAGCGTCGCACACTGCCTCGGTCGTGACGTTATTAAAGGCTCCTTCAATATCCAAGAAGGTACCCAGGGTGTACTCTTTATTGTTAAGGGATTTCTCAATAGTGCCTACTACTTCGTGTAGCGCCGTTTCAACTGATTTCCCTTTGGTATAAATGATATATGATGATATAAATTAGATGAAAAAACGTATTAATATTTGTGGACTTAATGGGCTGGCGTTTTGAACCCGATTTTCTCATCTTTAGAGCTTACTCCCATGGTCGTGAGAAAAGTGAGAAAATTCATTCGCATTACTCGAAACACTGACGATGTTAGGTTTTCTTGTCAAATCAATGATTTGTAAAAGTATTTTGTTATAAAGAAAAATATCTGATGATAAAAACACTCTTCTGTATTTACTATTTACTAACGCTGTTTTACCACTGGCTATACTAATAAAAAATGCACCATATAATAAATTCTGCTGTCCGTTGATGTTTCACTCTGTATATCCACAACACACCTTTTAAAACAATTAATTCACCCTTTTTACAACGATTGCACGGCCCACACCAATCATCTATCATGGGTATCGTTGACATATTCCAAATTAAAACCCCGAACCCGTGTATATTCCGATCAGTATTCGATAAGTTGAACCCGAGCCGGACTATGCTTTAATTTTATTCGTACGAAAAACTCCTTTAAACAATCTTGCGTACTACTTATCTTTATCTAATTAATTAAATCAGAAAGAGATAGAATGGTGATCGGAAGAAGTGCATAATGTTTTCGAAAGGCAATTCTTCTTTCACACCTAACATGGTATAAATCAAAATTTGGCCTCTGGGTTTAAATGTTTTGATTAGGAACCGTTTCCGAGAAGTAAATTACATTTTTATTTAATTTCTGATCCAATATCTTATCAGTGATTCATAAGTTTTTATCAATTGGTAGAGCCACGTAAGGCTAAGTTGTTTTTGTGTTACATCGAGGAGATTTTAGCACTTCATGTGGTACCTTACATCGACTACATTGGACTTGGAGATGAATTACTTTTTATGCGTGACAATGCGAGGACGCACACCCGACACCTCCTTGACACACCTCAAGAATCGTACAAGCTTACATTACTGAAGTCGGTTTTCGGGTTATGGATTGGCCAGCATATAGGCCGGATATAAATTAGGAGTTGTTGCCTAAATCTTATCGAACGTTTATGGGATGAGCTAAAACGAAGAATTCGTGCTAGATTTTATTCCCCAACCTTGATCCCAGAGCTTATTGTCGCAGTAGAAGAAGAGTGGCTTAACATCCCACAAGAAACAGTAACGCACTTAATTAAATCTATGCCTAATCGTATGATTGAATTTAATTAACTTACTTAGTTTATTCAGATAATTGTAATTAAACAATTTTTTTAGTAATAAAAATAGTTAATTTTTTTCATGTATTAATTTAAATTATTAATAAAAAGGAACATTTTACCTTTGTGTGAGAATAAATGCATGTATTGACATAAACCAAAAACAAAATGTAAATAATAGATAGACTCTAAACGAAAACTGGTATTTTGGAATGACTTTGCTAGTAGATAATACCACCGGGATTTTTAAATTAGTTAAAAAAACTACATTTCGATTATCCTTATATAATATGTCGAATAACCAACGTTAGTTAGGTAACATTTGTAACAGTCAAGTTAAAACTGATAGTTGTACCTGCAGTTTTCTAAAAAAAATCACTAAAATCGGACTAAAAATAAAAAAAGGTATTAAGCCTACAACTTAATAAAAATTTTGTAATGACCGTTTTCTATGCATGCGAGTTATACAGGGTGATTCCTAAGTTGATACTTCTATTTTAGCTGTGTAGAATGCATTAAAATAAATAACATTTTCAAATACATTTTTTCAAAAATTTAAAAAATAGGCGAGATACAGAAGTAAAAAATCTAAGTGCCCGGCCTGGTCATCAAAACGTAGCCTTCTATACTTTATGTCGTTTGTCTTATCTCTTATTAGTCATGCAATTTACGAGTCGGTGGTGAGTTATTTGTCAATCCGCTGCGGTGTATTTTTATGAAGCAAGTTAATTTTAAATTGGTGACACGTGAAAATGGTAAAATTTGAAAATAATGAACTAGTAGATATGGTGCTAATTTACAGTGTAAGTACCTTATTTTTGAGTTTGTTGTTTATTTTATTGCCTTCTATACACAGCTGAAAAGAACTATCAACTTAAGAATCACCCTGTATTATTGTTTTAAAAAGATCGAAAATTTTCTATAATTTTACGATACCTTACTTTACGAGGGCCCATTTATAACCAATGTAAAATAACAGAATTTTAAATTTTACCAGTTGTGTATTTTTTATAGTGTATAATATAATCATTAAAAATCTAAAAGAACCAGTGACATGCATGCAATAAGGCACAAAAGCATTGCCTACCCTGGAAACAATAAAACAAACAGAAACAATTTTTTTTATATTTTAGTTTTTATCGGTGTAATCCAACTTTGGTAATTTATCTCTACATTAATATAATAAATAATAATATATGACCTAAAAATGAATCCTATATCTTTTCCACAGACTCATTCTTTGCTTATTTATATCGTAAACTAGATCCCTGTATAAGCATTCCGTAAGACCGTTCTAAAAGCAAAGATCTCGCTGTATATTAGAGACTTATGCAAAAGCAAAAGCACTGCTTTTGTACTAGTGGAAGCAAGCGAGAGAGTCGGTATTATCATATTTCACATAATAATTGACTTAGTTTTGGGTTACATTGGTTCAATCAGGTGGATGATAGATTTTTAATTTATAATTAGCGTTTTCGCCCTTTTGCTAGACTTCGCGCCGGCGGGTTTCGGGAAAAAAGGAATATGGAGGCTTTAATTGTTACTATTCTGGCTAGCAGCGCGTCTGCAGAACGATCCTTTTCTAGAATAAAAAGAATTCATACCCATTTACGAAACATACAGGGAGAGACACGCTTAAGTGAATTAACAATAATCTCTCTGGACAACGACCTTTTGCAGGATCTAAAACGCAAAACCAATTTTTATGACGATGTTTTAAAATAATTTTTACATAAAGACCGCCGTGTTGCAATAATTTACAAATTTGGCAGACATTTTGTGACAAAATTTGAAATTTAGATGCTTGAATGCTACGGAAGGTAAATTTTTGTCTAAAGGCCTTTTTACATTGGGTGCAATTGCAAGAAAAAATTGCCTGAAAGTATGCGCCTTGTCGACGTTTTAAACAGCTGATGCAGGTTTTAAATGGGAAAACGTGCATCAGCTGTTTAAAACGTCGTCGAAGCGCATGCTTCCAGGCCATTTTTCTTGCATTTGCACCCAATGTAAAAAGGCCTTTAAATGCAATTTTTGCCTACCCCGATTAAAGCAGTATTGCACGCCACTGAAAAGTACCCTGCGACTTAAATCCGTCACATTTCTAGATAATACAAAACCAACTAGTTAGTTATACATTATTCATAACGTACAACGACATAACCCGCCCGCCCCTTCATACGCTTCCATTCATACGTAAAAATCGATGAAAAACTTTCAAGTTTGATGGGTACCGAACAGCAGAATCATCCGAGGCGTTCATGTATTGTAATCTTACTAATTATCGAGGTTTACCGTATTGTAACACCATTTAATGCTGTTATTGTATTCTATTGTATGCGTACAATGCTTCGAGCATCCTATTGAGCCTTTATAAAAGGGGACGTTACAATAGATTTAGTGAATATGCTCGCACTTCTTAAGGGTCACACACACATAAGGTTAGGTTTTCTTTTGTTGAAAGTCAAGTGAATTGATCCCCTTGTCTGAAATGTTTATATTACTTTGTTGTGATGTTTTTTCGATGTTTTAGCGATGTTTATCTTTTATGAATCGGGCGGATATTTATTTCTGGCGGCGCTGTTGCTTATCGGAGATGTCATCACCGCATATATTTCAATAAAATTAGTGTTAATTTAAAGACTTAATTGCGTGTTTTGGGTTCGGAAAAAGTCATTTGGCGATTAATTGATTTTGCTTGATTATTTGTTAATGTCTGGTTTGTTTTTTTCTTGATTTAATTGGATTTTTTAATTACTACGGTTTTCAGTAGCGCATCAATGATTAAACAAGATATTTAAAAATATATTATTTTTATATACGGGTGTTATGTCGGGTTGCTTAAAGATTTTTAACAATAATTAATGAGCCAAGACGGTTACATAATACATGACTTTGGTAGTAGTTTTTAAATTTTTTCTTCTAAAAGTCCTGTCTTATATAGAGATTAAGGTTTCAGACGCATATCGTTTTAGTTATTGATTTTTGATGCAATTTTATTGGAAAACGAGTAAAAAGAATAATATTTTATAGTATTTTTTTATTATATACTTGTCTGTTCCGTTTTCCCTTTTTAGAGCTATTTTAAATCAACAATAATATAACCCTTTTCACAACAAAAGCAAAAAACAATTAGGTATTTATTTATAAAGAGAAAAATTAAAGTACCTATAAAAATTTTAATTGAAACATTTTTTATCGAAGAAGTGTGATAGTTTATATATAAGTATTTGCACCAAAAACTAATCTTATATCCACGCTTCTAAAATATCTGATTTCTAAAAAATCATCAATTTTGACGCGGTGAGCGATATTTATTTTATTTTTAATCATGAAAAAACCGAAAAATGCTGGTTAGAGTCATACATACCTCTTATATTAAATTTTGGATTGACACCAATTACTAATATTTATATTTTTCACAAATATAATTTAGCTAAGAATATGAAAAAAAAACATCTACAAGAACAAATTTAATCCAACCATGCAGAGGGGGAGAGGTAATAATTTAATTTTCGAAACTTGATAGTAGTTAGGTGAATTTTAAACCAACTTTGGGCGTGGCCCCGAAAATTTTTCGCCTGCGGTGCTTTTCTGCCTTCTTCACTAGGGACAATCTCATGAAATACATGCAGTCCCGACTGTCCCTCTCTCCAAAAAAAAGTCCTACTTACGCCCAGTCCGAATTCTTCCGAAGATATTTGGGCAATACCGAATTTTCAATATTTCGTTTTTATTTTTTTCTGATTCTCGTTGAAGAGATGTTAAAATAAAGTTTACATTCTCATTATCATTTTTTCTTCCCTACCAGTTGATGGTACTATGTTTCTTTATGCTTTGGTATGTTTAAAGGGATATATCTCGAAAACCGTTAAAAATATTAAGATCAATCACGTACACCTTTTTTGTACTCAGAAAATGCCCTTCTTTAAGAAACTATAATTGAAAAATACCTAATATCACAGGTAAGAAAAAAAATCATAGATTTGTGAATCCCAGTGTATGCAACTAGCGCCCTCTAGTTTAAAACTTAAAAATGTCTACAAATTCTTATTTCTTGCTCATAAAAACATTGCCAACTTTCAATTCGATTCATTAAACCGTTTCAAAATTATGGCTTATTTTCGAGAATAAACTTTTACTTTCAACACCCTGTATCTCTAGAACGAGTAACAATCCGAAAAAACTTATATGACATAATCGACTTAGTTTGATGTCTAGTATCTTCAGTTACTCTACGGCCCATAAGTTACCGGACACCCTGTATATCATTTTATTCTTATCAAACTTGTTTCCAAATTATTAATATAAAATAAAACGAATTAAAGAAATTTTCGATGTCTATCTGTAAAACAATTTAAAATATATCCTGATAGGGCCACGTCACTGATTTACTGACCATATTGAAGGGGTCTCTAGGGGATTGTTTAACGACTGTAAGTGTCTTTATTCAACGAGTTTAAACCAATAACAAGTTAATCAAAGTTTGCGTAAACCCTGGTAAAAAAAAGTCACTTGATCATTACAGTTAACTCGCTTTGGTATCCACTTATATGTCGTTTAAATTTCGTTCATCTTAAGCCGTCCTTCATACAACAACCCGCCCTTGTTTATAATTGGAATATAATCGAAACCACTAATATCGCTCGATACAATTTTCCTATATTACCGGCCCGTCAGCCTCTGGTAATTGCTTGTAATGTGGTGTTAAAACACCAGCCATTGTAAGGTGGGGTTGTGGAGGTTAAACATGGTCATTAATAACCCTGGTTAACTAATCTGTCCGCCGGAATCATCTATCTTTACTGGTTACTCTGCCTCAAGCATCCGTTTTTTATTTAGGGGGCTGTATCTCGATTACAAATTATATTATGAATTGGTTCATGTAGAAATATAATTTTCTTTTTCAACGTTTTCCCTCTTATTTAACAGATTTGTACCTTGCTACATATATATTGCGATGAATTTATTCCTTCTGATAAAAATAATTTCTATTAACTTTTACAAAAGTAATAATATGCTATTTCAATTTGTTTTCCTCTGAAAGGCGAAGGTTTTTTAAAAATTAAATTTCGGAATAAAAAGAAGCCAGACGGGGCTAAATGCATGGTCTAGCTACCGAACAAGACATCAGTTACACTGATGGAGGATTGGGTTAGGCTTTTACTATATGAATTTGCGCATTGTCGTGCATCGAAAAAATATATTGTCATCCTAAGCATATATAATACCTTTTTTCAAAAAACTCAAAAATAAAGTACGTACATTCATTTATTATTACACTACGAATCAAATAAGGTTCTGCCTAACTTGCCCGTTGAATAAGATTAAGAAAACTTCTGGGTGTTGGATGAGCTAGCAAGGGAAAGCGTTCTGCGTATAATCTCGAATCACTTTGCCACACTCACAGTAAATTACCACCTTATCTATTAATTAATTTTTTTCAAATTTTACCATTTTCACGTATCAATAATTTAAAATTAACTTGCTTCAGAATAACACGCCGCACCGGATTGTTCAACACTACCCGTGTGACTAATATTAATAAGAGATAAGAAACACAACAGAAACTATAGCGGGGTATGTTTTGATGCCAGGCCCGCACTTAGATTTTTTACTTCTCTATCTCGCCTGTTTTTGAGTTTTTTGAAAAAAGGTATTTGAAAAACTTGTTTATTTAAATGCCTTCTATACACAGCTAAAAAAGAAGTATCAACTTAGGAGTCACCCTGTATAATATAAAAAGTGCATTGATAATTATCGGTAATATTAGGAAAATATGCTTGAATGCAATTTGGAGCCAGAAAATGCATGAGTGCACCAGTGCACGTAGTGCATTTGCCTAAAATTACCGATAAACTATCAATCCCGTATTATATTCGTAGGAGAATTTCATGAACTGATTTTGCTTTACCCCGTATAGGTGAACGTTTTATATCATTGTCACAAAAAAGCAGCTGGTATAACATTGTTAGGTTTATTTTGTTGTTTTTTGATGCTTAGTAATCAAATATTTCCATGGTCTGTCAAAAAAAATGTCGCGATTTGGAATTCAGTCAATGCAAAATGAAAATGAAAATATTTAAAATATAACGCCCATAAATACTAAACGATCAAAGTAGTCCATATGGTCGTAGTTTCAACTATTCTGCGAGGAAAAAAGTTATGTATTAGGTCCAGACGCCGCTGAAGAAGTTTTGGTAACTTTATTGAAAGATTGGGGAGCCAATATGCGCAAAAATATGGTAATGAGTACAAGGAAGCAGTCGTTAAAACAGTGTAGAACATTACCGCAAACTTCTAAAATAAAAGTACTACAACGAATATAACCGGAAGATAGATCCTTTTACCGACATTTCTTTTAAACCAGCAAGAGATGCTCGCGATGCTGCCAAAAAAATATTACAAATAATACCAGAAAAAAGAACACAAGTGCAGTTGCATTTAATCATAAGCAGTTTTTACAAATGGTAAAGAATTGGGGTGAAAATACACCGGACGGTTTACAGAAACAAAATTTTCATATCGTTTCCTACGAACTGGCTTGGCAAGGAAGCTGTGAATTGTTTGGTGGATTATTTCAAGGAAGATGGCTTAAACCGTATTGAGCATAACCCGATATTTTCAAAAACTGCCCAAGGTGGAGCTCGGAATTTAACAGATAGCAAATGGTTAGCACAGAATTAAAAAAAAAACTGATATTTGCCCGCTTAGACTTTATAAAAGAGGGACCAAAATATTAAAACAAACCGATTTTTTTAAACTCCTAATCCTGACTGGAAAGTAAATAAATTATGGTTTAAAAATTCATCAATTGGCAGGAACGAATTATCAAAATGGACAGCAAAGGCAGCAATGAATAAAAAAATTAAATTTGCCAATCATTCACACCGATCGACAGCAATCAGCCAACTAAGGGGAGTAGAAGCGTCACAAGTTATGAAGATAAGTGGCCACTCCAATATAAGTTTCATCAAGCCTTATCTTCAGCTAGACTCAGAATTTCACATTTCATTGGTTACTAAAATGAGAGATACTGGAACTTCATTGGAAACAACACAAAATGATGACAGTATAAATGTGTCTTCAGATTTTCCTGTGTCTTTCAATTATAATAACTGCACATTTAATATTCAAAATTAAATTGTTCATATTATTAAACTATTGTTAACAATTGTTTTTTTGTATAATAAAGTTATATAAATATAGGAGATACCTGTTATTTTTTACATTAAGTATAATGCAATGAATGTTTTCTTTGTGTATTAATATGAAAAATATGTCAAAAAATTATCATGATAATTTGACGACCGCTTCCTTGTACTCATTACCATATTTTTGCACATATTGGCTCCCCAATCTTTTAATAAAGTTACCAAAACTTCTTCAGCGATGTCTGAACCTAATATATGTATAACTTTTTTCCTCGCAGAATAGTTGAAACTGACCATATGGACTGCTTTGATCGTTTAGTATTTATGGGCGTTATATTTTAAATATTTTCATTTATATTTTGCATTGACTGAATTCCAAATCGCCACATTTTTTTGACAGACCATTGAAATGTTATTTAATTACTAAGCATCTAAAAACAACAAAATAAACCTAACAATGGTTGGAGACAATGACGTTTCTTGAACGGCAGTAGAGTGTTGGACTTGCATTGTCTTTATTTGTTTAGAATCACTACGTTTCAACTGGTAAGCATCTCCAGTCGTCTTCAGGTGAATACTACTAGTATTTACCTGAATACTGTTAAAAAATTATCACGATAATTGTTTGCAACAATAGCATAACCATGGTAACATACAATAAAATTATGGTATTTAATTGTTAAAATATTCAGTTTGACAGGTGATTAAAATTATCGGGGGTAAATGAACAAGTGCATCAAAATTACCGATAATTTTTGAATGAAATGTGTTTTTTTATAATTGCAAGAGTTTGTTTTCATATTTTCGCGAAAAAGCCCGACTCCGCAGGAGGAGGGCAATTTCGTAAAATTAGAAAACAAACGATTGTAATTTGTAAAAAAAAACACATTGAATAAAAAAATTATCTGGTTATTTTTATGCACGAGTGTAATTTATTTGAATATTTCCCAAATTAATTAAGAACTCGAATCAAGTAAATTTAAATATTTTATTTAACAGAAAATACTAACAATAAAATTAAAATGCTTAAAAATTACAAGAATTGCAATGAAAAGTACAATTATTGTAATTAACAATATTTTGCTTTGAATTCGTAGACATGGTGGTTGATGCAGTCAACGAGCGAGAGCTTATTTTGGCGGGGGACTCTCTTGAGCTTGACGGTTGGTCATTATCCCGCATTTTTTCAATCAAAAGCATATGGTGGTTCTCATCCATCTGAATGTAAGACGTCAGTGACTTGGTATTTGAGTGTCCACTTAGTTTAATTAACTGTTGTTCTCCAAAACCTTTTTTGGCAAGTTTTGATACGGCGGTAGCTCGTAAGCTATGATTCATCAGTTTGATATTTTTATTGGTGAGGCCTGACTTTTCCGCTTGTGTAGAGGTCCATTTATTCATCAAATTTCGTCCAACCGGTATGCTTTTGTACCATTTTCCTGATTGCCAGAAAGGATTCACGGTGAGAAAAAGTCGCATTTTATTGCTTGCCTTTTCTGCATGAATTTCTTATATAGTCGGATAGGGCAGATGTTCGGGTTTACTTTATTCCTGGCCAACTATTTCGAGGATGCGCAGGGCTTATCTCCTTCTTGAGTAGTCTTGGTAAAAAGCGGATTGTACTCTATTCGTCCTGTCTTCTGACCCGCGTGATCCAGTTCTTCTTTAAGATAGTTTGTTAAACACCTTGGGCCTTCTCCTCCACGCCAGACCAGCTCGTAGGATAAAACAAAAAACATCTTTTTTTGCAAACCGTCGAGGGTTTCCTCGTCGAAAGTCTCTACTATTTTGATGAATTCGTCGTGCTTTAGAAAAACTGAGCTTTTTTGTCTGCTGTCACTCAATAAGATGACGTTAATTGTCAGAATATTACATTTTTTGACGTTTGTTAACAATAAAATCCCGCTTTGACGTTTCGTAAACAATATAAACTTGCGATGCAATTTTCGATTTCTGGCAGTGCTGTTTTCGCTGTAATTTTGCGAAAATTGCATTTCTCTTATGGGAACTTTAACATATGAGGGAAATATTCCCTTTAATTAATTTGCACTAAAAGCTAGACCACAGTGCGCGGCGATAAGAATAAAATCATAGAAATAATTTCATATTCAACGATAATATTTCTATTTTAATCTGCATAAATTAAATCGAGATTACAGATAAAGCGCCAATTAAATATGTATATTCTTACCTACATATTTGTCAAAATCTTTAAATTTATTGGACAAGCAACAATTTCTAACAATAAAACAGAAGCATTAGGAAGCAACAAGTTAATTGCTAACAATGACGAATGATTCAATAACTATTATTGACAGTTTTGTTTAATAAATTTATAAGATACATTGTAATTGGTAAATTACCGTAAAGGTGTGCCATTTTACTAATATCTTGTTTTAAAATTAAGCACATAAAATAATTGAATTTATTATACGAAGTGTACGCCGCAAGCGAGAATGGTTGCAAAATATTTATGAATTGTGTCAGTCCAGTATTTTGTAGACTTTTCAACTCATCCTACAAAAAAGGAATATTTCCATCCTGCTGGAAGTCGGCGCGTGTCCAGCCCATTCCAAAGAAAGGTAAAAAGACCCTGTCAAGCAACTACCGACGCGTCGCATTGCTTTCAGTAATTTCAAAAGTAATGGAGAAAGCTATTAACCAACAACTCCTAAAGTATCTGGAAGGACTTAACATTATCAGCGACCATCAATACAGTTTTCGTAAGTCCAGATCAACAGGTGACCTTCTGGCATATGTCACCCATCTTTGGAGCAACACCATCGAAAATCATGGAGAATCCTGGGCTGTTACACTGGACATCTCTAGGGCGTTTGATCGTGTTTGGCACGATGGGCTTCTAAGTAAATTTCGATCCTACGGTATGCCTAATGGATTTTGTTTATGGTTAACCAGCTTCCTTAAGAACCGTTCTCTGCAAGTGGCGATTGACGGGTTTCTCTCAGACACCTTCACCATCAATGCCGGTGTTCCTAAAGGGTCCATATTATCGACTACCCTCTTTTTACTGTATATTAACGACCTTCTAGTAAAAACCCAAAATCCAATTTATAGCTTTGCTGATGACAGCACACTTGTCTCATCTTTTACCTTGACTCCCCAAACATCCGCTGCCGTCGCACATCTTCGCAGGCAGCATGAAGTATTGCGCCTCAACAATGACCTGGAAGAAATCTTGGCTTGGGGTGACAGTAACCAAGTCGAATTTAATGCTAAGAAAACCCAGGCAGCAGTCTTCTCCAAAAAGGTTAACATTGCAGAACCGGATATAGTCATGGCAGGATACGCAATTCCCCTGGCACCGTCTATTTGCTGGGGGTCAATCTGGGAGGTAATATGTCTTGGCATGATCACGTTGCCGCAATTGCCAAGGCAGCTGCACAGAAACTTGGTGTACTTTTCCGCACCAAAAGGTTGCACACACCTCATCAACTTTTGACACTCTACAAAGCCCAGATTCGACCATCATTAGAATATTGCTCTCATGTCTGGAGCTCTGCACCCAAGCACACCCTTCGGCTACTGGATTCCATTCAAAGGAGAGCCGTTCGTCTGATCGGCGACCCCGAGCTGACCAAGACCCTCGATAGCCTGGAGCATCGAAGACAGGTTGGTGATTTGGCTCTCTTTTACAGATATTTTCATGGCAGGTGTTCGACTGACATTGCCCACTTGATTCCACCTAGGGCAATGCAAAACAGAAATACACGGCGAACCACTGCCGCTCATCCATATGTTGTTCAGCTTAGTACTCCTCGAACTTCATTTGTTCAAGAATTCTTTCATCTGGAGAACGTCATCTTTGTGGAATGATCTTCCTGAGGTCGTGTTTCCCAATGAATACAATCTTCAACGTTTCAAGACCAACGTTAATCGCTTTCTTCGCACACGCACCGCTCCCAGAGCGCCTTAAAGGATTTTTCCTACAGTGCAGGTGTTTTATCATAAAAAAAAAAATTCCGACATCATTCAAAACTACAGCTGCTTAAAAATTTTAAATCCAATATTACAAACCACCATTTTTTAAATCAAGACCAATATAACCACTAAGATCCTGTTGTACAATAAGAACTTAAGTACGAGTTTTGTAAAGCTCTGCTTAAAGTTGAACTCGGTTCTGCTGAGCTTTAATTTTTCAGGTAAGTTGTCAATTTTCTAGGCTTAAACCAAGTTATTAATGACTGATGACATATAACCCAATAAACCTTATAAAAAATTATTCTTTACTTTACAAGTTGTGGTAATAATATTTTAAAGTATGAATGCGAATGATGAGGTTGAACACTTTCTGGATTTTATGGATGTACTAGGGCTATAGAAAACGTTCGAAGACGGCCCGAAAACTACAGACCTGATCATATTCAAATTTTTGTACTTAAATTTAGTCTCAATCTGTTTCCAACATTCTATTTTTTCTTATTTAGTAATATTATCCCTTTTTTTTATTTTCCAAAGTACTTTTAAACTCCTTAACAAAAGTTAATAGCAGACATTCTTCTTTGGAAGTAAAATTTGCAAATAGTTTTGTGTTAGAATACATGGAAAAAAGTAGCTGCAAATTGTAAATACCCCAAACTTTGAATTTGACAACAAATAAAGTTTGATGCATTTTTGACACAGTAACCATTGCCAGCATGGTAATATAATTATTGATGACACCTGTGCAGACTAAAATTTTTCATGAAAATATTTCTTGATGATCTCAACCTAAGTTTGAAATAATGATGATCTTTATAATTGACGTGTCGGAGCGTTTTCTGCTCAGGTGGTTCGTTTTTCCAAACTTTATTTGCATCCTTTATTTTTTAAATAACAACGCAATTAGCACTGACTTGGATTGCGCTTGTCTACCCCTTGCGCGATTTTATAGTCGTAATACTAATAATAATTAATTTCTTGCATACCAGTAAAACGTCTCTTCTAATTTTCTATTCTTTACAAGGTCCGTTTTACCTTGATACTTGCATTCTTTGTCTGAGAGTCTGAGAGCGTCTACATGTGTAAATGATATTACTTCTTCGTCTTTGTTTTAAGTTGTGTTTACATTTTTTTTTGGTTATCGAGTGTGGTGATGATATCTTTATCGGAAGACTATCTAATAGCTTCAATTTCATATACCGCGACTTTTTAATCGGATTACTTGAATCCTTGTATTCAATTTTTCTTAAACATGGATTATTCCTTCATAAATAAATAAATTCGAGAAGCTGTCATCGAGGCTATCGGCTTGCTTGCCAAATATACAGCGGAACCTGAAATCCGTCGAGCCAAACTTTTGGCCTAGAGATACCATGGCGGTTACAAAATACTGGGACAAAAAAATTTGCTGTAACTTACTGGACTATTTGCCAGATTTGCTATATAAAATAATGATTATGCTAGACAAAAAGCTATATTCACACTACACCAGATTGAAGGACAGGGTTGGTTTAAGGCGGGGGTCGGGCGTTCGGCTCAAGCTTCTTGCACTGCAGCCTAGCGGCTTATTGTGCGCTACTGTTTGGCTAGGAAATATTTGTTCCTTTTATAAGGTCCAGTAAATTTCCACCAAGTTTGTCATGCGAGAGGTTGTCACCACCATTCCTCCGAAGATTTTGAATCTTCTTCGGGTCAGTGCTTCGCAGTTGTGTATAATATGTGAGGTAGCTTCGTCCATTTCGCTGCAAAATCTACATTTATTGGGTCCAGTGTAAATTCCTATTCGGCGTAAGTGTTACCTGTAATGGCCATATTCTCCGTATATACAGAAGCTTCGCTTATGACTTAAGCTCGCTTAACTCCCGTTTTTCATATGCGTTAAGCCAGCTTAAAACATAAGCCAAACTTTCGCACCTACGGCGAATATGGCCATAAGTGATATTCCTGCAGAATTGAGAAGTGAGCAAAAATATAGTGATATCATGCAAGAAAAAATTGAGAGATACAGAGAAGTTAAGATAAAAACCAGGTTCTGATGATTTCAAAGGAGGATACCGAACGTGTCAACTTTCTAAGATAAAATCCTTCCAAAAGGGGCCTAAACGGTAAAGAGAGATTTTAATTCCTTTGATCCTTCAGAACAGCAAGACGTCGAGTAGGAGCGTCAGATATAAACAACCGATATGCTGCTAAAAAAATATGTTTGACTGATGAAAACAGAGAGGAATAGAATTTTATAGGGAATATTTGAACCAGAATATCTTATGGGAAAGAGTAATATTTTTTGACAAATTATTCCGATCGCTCAACAACGGCAATATTCGTGTTTATAAACCTAGAAACATGAGGTATGACCACCCATAAAAGTAATCAAAACGGGTCGTTTTTAACTATTATTTTAGGCTGGATTAGTGCTAGTGGCCCAGGAGTTTTATATATTATTCAGGGAATACTGACGGCTGCACTTTATCACCATATTTTTCTTCGAGTCATTTCATCGGTTGAGTATACGCAGTATACGGGGAGGACTACATCTTCCACTACGACACTGTACCAATATACACGGCAAGAATTGTTCAATAATTCACCCGAGAAAACAACGTTAACGCCTTGCCGTTCAAGGACTCCAGATCTCAATCCAATTGAGAATGTTTGGGAAGAAATTACAAAATATATGTATCTATAGATTGTCTATGATTTTAGACTGAGTAGCCAAGAAGAACTCCTACAGGAGATTCTTTGCGCATGCTATGAAATAACTGCAGAATTTACCAAGAAATTTGGTGTTAAGCATATTCATCGACAGCAATGGTGCAATGAGAAAATATTAATTATTATTTATTATTTCTTTTGCACATAATTACAAGTATCAAGGTGAGACGAAGTGTAAAGGACTCTTAAGAGTCCAGTTTTTAATAACAGCATACAAATCGACAAAAAGGAGAGGCAGATAACGACTTATAAAACGCAATTCAGAGAAAAGGATAATTAATAAACTTTAATGCCTAAATGGCTATCAAGCCTAGATGCGTGGTTCGAGTCCGTATTAAGTGTATGCATTAAATTGTGTATAACAAAAGATGTAATTAATAGCGATATTTGTTATACGGCCAGAGCGGGGTTCGATCCTAACGCCGGGGGCGGACCTCGACATCAATCAAGTGGCTGTTAACGCTCATCAAGGCCCGAAGGATCATCGACTGACAGCGTTCTTTCTCGTCTGTTAAATCGAGAGTAATCAATCTATGTGATACAATTTTTACGCATTAGACGTGATGAGTTTTTTTTAACCTTATTGTTTCGAATGGTTTTATTTTTTATTTATAAAGTATACACGACGGCATACGAATATTTTTCTTAACTTTTGATTATTCGCACTGTTTTGTAGAGTTTTGCACTTGATGCAAGCTCTTTTATTATAAGGAAATATTTGTGGAACCCAATCTTCGTTTGATTAAAGCAGTGGCGGCTCGTAAGGTGAAGTAGGTGAAGGGGCTCGTCATCAAAAAAAAAAATAAAACCAGGAGGAAAGTTTTCGACAATAAATATGAATGTACCAATACAGCTACCATTTTAGCCCTTAAAAAATAAATATGTTCGAATTAATAATATTAATTTAATCCGAATGTAGCTATGCATAATAGGGCCACGGTTAACTTCAATGGACAATAATTATAAACACTCGTGCATTTTGGCGCGCCCCAGACGACCGTGTCCGTTAGTTTAAAGCAAGTGAAGACCAAACGCCCAACATGGCTTTAATATTCACTGTTGCTATGGTTACGCAAACAGCATGTAACAATTTGCATTATGATGAAGGGCAATTTAAAAATAGATCAGTCGTATGCACCTTTGTTTTAGCATTGGTTCGCCTAACCTTGGTATTTATTTTGAGGCTTCACGAAACTTACAATTATAGATATCGTTTTTCGGTGATTTACTGTGTGATTAAAAAGTTTTGTTTTTATTTTTCAGTTATAAATCAGTAGTGTACGTATGTACCTACTTAGTGTGTTTTAAAAATAAACCCAAATAATGACATAGTTTGTAATTTGTTGGAAACTCCATTCAGACGTTGGACAGATGAGGATAAGAGAAACGTTTTGTTACACGGGTTTTTAGTCAATGTTTGTTTAAGTACCCGCACTATACCTAGCTCTTCACCATTTTTTAAGACCACGAGCCGCCACTGGGTTAAAAGTTTATCATCACATACAGCATGTCCCAAGACAAAAACTTTATTTTCAAACAATTGACTTTAATGATTCTAAACATAGTTGACATCGCCACTACACTTAAATGTCCAGCCCACTTCTCTATTTTTTTTCCGACAACCGACGGCGACGCGCGACGTTTCTAGCAAAAGCACATAAAGAGCGAGAACACTATTATTATTATTATGAATAAATTTCATCCACATGCGTTTGATATTCTGATTATAAATGATCCACTTGGTTGAACCCATTTTCTAAAAAAGTAGTCAATTATTATGGTAATTATAATAGAGGATACTTATTAGCAAAAATTATGTTATATTATCATAATAGAACTTCTTATTTTACGTTACTATTTAAGATCTAAACTAACCTAGTTATTAAAGTATATAGGGATAAATTTCATGTTTTATATCGAGAACGCTTAATATTTTTTAAAACTACGACAAAACTTGAAGTTTAGCACCAATGCACTTAACAATCGCGGGCGGATGGCTGACGGAGGCTCAGGTATTGAGTCTCGTGTATTTGTTGCATCTATTTCTAGCTTACTGCCTACCGCCTCGCTCGCCCACTTCTACTTATATGAAAGCAGTGCTTTCCCATAAGGGGCTAATATAATGTGATATCTCTACTTTTCGGACAGTCATACGGGATTCTTATACAGCGATCCCATTTTCGATTAATCGGCAACGAATGCGTTCGTGGACATGATCTTAACTGATTATACGTTTAACTTGTCGGTCTTCTACGTACACACAAATATTTTCGGATAAAAATTTAAATAATAAAGAAATAATTTTGGTTGGCGTTTGTTTCAGGGTAGGGTAGGCAAAGCTTTTATGTATGTATGCACACAGTAATATACAGTCTCTACCATTAAACTTATCAAAAAATAGCTATTTATACAATTAGTTGCGAAATGAGTGTCTTTTAGGCACGCGACGTGAATTGTCCTACGAGGCGAAGCCGAGTTGGACAACACGTCAAAGTGACTAAAAGACATTGTTTCGTAACGAGTTGTATACAATATTTTTTCTACTGAGGTTTTATAATAAAAAACTTAATTTATTTTACTAACATTTTATTACCTATGTTTCATTTGCCCCTTTCAAAAATTGACACTTGCCAAAAAAAATTAAATTATACCTAGTCTGTGGTTACGTTTTAATTGTAAATAATTACCTGCATTACTTTTAAGCACGTTGCTCCTGGTAACGCGCTTAAAAATTTTTTAAGCACGCTGCGCCTAAAAGGAGGTTATTAAAAAACCATAATAACAATCAAAAAGAGGTTATTATAAAACGTCAGTAGAAAAATGTATTTTTAATTTTACCGAAAACATTTACAAAAACAAATTGAATCCAACCATGCAGAAGGGGAGAGGTAATAATTTAATTTTCGAAATTTGATAGTAGCTGAATTTTAAACGAACTTTGGGCGTGGCCCCGAAAAGAAAAAAAATGTCCTACTTAGGCCCACTGAGCCGCCCCCCCCCCCCCCTGAGCATATTTTCTGGCTACGCTACTGGTACATACATACACAATTATGTGTGGTTGGTTTTGAATGTATAAAAATAAAACAACAAAGAAGAACAATAAATGAAAAAGAAACCCTGAAAGCATAAATATAACTACAATTGGAATAACTTGTGATTTGTTTAAAAGAGCCTATTAGAAAACTATTACCTGCATTACTTTTAAGCACGTTGCTCCTGGTAACGCGCTTAAAAATTTTTTAAGCACGCTGCGCCTAAAAGGAGGTTATTAAAAAACCATAATAACAATCAAAAAGAGGTTATTATAAAACGTCAGTAGAAAAATGTATTTTTAATTTTACCGAAAACATTTACAAAAACAAATTGAATCCAACCATGCAGAAGGGGAGAGGTAATAATTTAATTTTCGAAATTTGATAGTAGGTGAATTTTAAACGAACTTTGGGCGTGGCCCCGAAAAGAAAAAAAATGTCCTACTTAGGCCCACTGAGCCGCCCCCCCCCCCCCCCTGAGCATATTTTCTGGCTACGCTACTGGTACATACATACACAATTATGTGTGGTTGGTTTTGAATGTATAAAAATAAAACAACAAAGAAGAACAATAAATGAAAAAGAAACCCTGAAAGCATAAATATAACTACAATTGGAATAACTTGTGATTTGTTTAAAAGAGCCTATTAGAAAACTATTACCTGCATTACTTTTAAGCACGTTGCTCCTGGTAACGCGCTTAAAAGTTTTTTAAGCACGTTGCTCCTGGTAACGAGCTTAAAAGTTTTTTAAGCACGCTGCGCCTAAAAGGAGGTTATTAAAAAACCATAATGACAATCAAAAAGAGGTTATTATAAAACGTCAGGAAAAAAAAGTTTTTATAATAGCTGTAAGGTATAAAAAATATATGTTCTTAAATTATTTTGGTCCAGAAAAGTAGACAGACACTTATGTTGGGTTGCACAAAGATTTTTCACAATAATTAACTAACCAGAACGTTTGACTGTGACATAAATTACCTTGACAGGCATTTTGTACACAAACAAAATCAAAGGTGCCTGATTAGTGAACTAAAAATTAAGGTAACCGGGCCAGTATGATTGTGAGAAAATTATGTCACAGTCAAACTTGCTGGTTGATTAATTTTTTTTTTCTTTGATCCAATCTGTTTAAAAAAAAATACATTTACATCAATTTTTTCGTTTACTCCTCAACTCATTACTAGTCATTACATAAGATAAAATTATTTTAGACAGTTATTACAGTTTAATTTATTATCCAAGCACTGCATAATAAATTAAATTATGCCTTCCAGTCATAATTTACAATATGTAAGTATATCTCTGGAACAAAAAGATTTAAATTGCTTATTAGTATTATTTAAAATCTGAACTATTAATCCCATTAAAAACTAGTAACTAATAAGATATTTGTAGCGGAACCATGTAATGAAATAGAAATGGAAAAAAACATAGAAAGAAAAGCATTTCTTCACGACCATTACTGAATGCAAGAATTCCAAAATCATTTTTGATATTCTATTATCAAAATTCTCGCTCTTGAGTTGGATACGGAATGAATATTCTGTAATTGATTTAAACGACATAGGTTGCCATGAATTTCGAAACTGTCAATGTCAGCAGACAAATTTTAGTGCAAGTCAAAATATGAGTGAAAAATCGTATGAATCAGATATGGAACTGGATAATACTCCACCTGAAATTACAAATATTGCGAATAGTATTTTTGGTCGTGGAGAAAATATAGTCTGCTACTCGGTTAGAATGAAAATTCGATACTCGTGGTTCCTTCTTCCACTCGGATCAAATTTTCATTCCAACCTCGTTACAGAATCTACTATTCTGTGTTGACATATCCAAAGTAACAAACATCTGATCTAAAAGAGCAAGAAAGACTATTGGAAAGCTCTTATATCTATCGATCGCGTTTCGGCCATCGGGAATGTAACCGAGCGATCTTACATAATGCTAAATAAGAAAATAGGCATGACATGGATCCTTTACATGGTTCCGCAGAGCATTGGTTTCGGTTATACGCAAGGGCCGTTATTTATATCTAAAAGAATAATAGTACATTGTATACCTAGTAGGAAAAGCTAAACATTCCCGGACGACCGTAAAGATTGTATGTCGAGGCGCAAGCCGAGACTGACAATACGGAGTCCGGGAATGTGACTTTTTCTACGAGGTATACATACTACTTTTCCGTAAATCGAAAATTATTAAAAGGACATAACTTATTACAAGCAACTTGTTATAGTTTTGAAATAAATATTATTAATTTTGTTCACAAATAAAGAATGCCATTAAATATTTGTGTTGTAACTTTGGAAACACAGTAATATTGAATCGTCAAGCTTAGTTTACAAGTAGCCGTACAGAAATAATATTTCCTTACAGTACAATAATAAATATTTCCTAACAGTTATTTTCCGTTGCCTAACAACGACTAAGTCTAAGGAAATATTGATTTTTTCTTTCAGAAATGTTATCAAAAATGTCAATATTTCCGATCGATTTTTGGAAAAATATTTTTTTCCTGATGTAACAAGTAAAATAATAATATTCAGTTTTTCCTAAGCATTAAATTAGTCCTTCATGAGATGATTCGTTGCCAAAAATGTTAGTTTTTCTTTGGATCCATAATTTTTTAGTAAGTTCTTATCTTCAAACATGGGCCAACTACTATCCTATCCACAGAAATAGACAAAATTTTATATTTTTTAATTACTTAAATCTCTCAATTATTACATTTCAAGTTGATATTATTAAAGATAATGCACAAATAAGAATTGCCTGAGTGTTAGAGTCTCTCATCATATAATAACAAACTTATTAACCTACATGGAATTATTGTAGACAGTTATAACATTTGCGATTTATTATCTAAGCACTGCATGATAACAAATTATACCTTCCAGTTATACTTACTTCATACCATATAACAAAAGGATTGAGATTACTTGCTATTGTTATAAATGATACTAATTAAATTTCTTCCATATAGAAACTCTATACAATTACATGGTTGCCAGTTTCTTAATAGTCTATTTTCTATTATGTTTTCAAGTTCGGCAGTTGTAAAGGCCTTTTTACATTGGTTGCAATTGCAAGAAAAAATTGCCTGAGAGCATGCGCTTTGTCGACGTTTTAAATAGCTGATGCAGGTTTTAAATGGCAACCAATCTTTGTTTTATTATAATAAATGTCTTCATTAAATTTTCTTTCTACTGGTTTATTTCAAGCTAATAATTATTTATTAGATTATAGTAAAAAATTACCAAGAAATATCATAAACGTAATTTCTAGACCCGTATAAGCCGTGAGAAATTATGTCAAGTATTCTGCGGAAAACAATTCATTCATTTCAATCCTCGCAATTATTATTTAATACCGTTTGACATTTTAGTCTAATAAAAGTAGAAATAATGTTTTTGATTTCACGGCATACTAGACTGGTCTTGACAAAACTTCTTATGGATTATTATATCTAGAAATTACATGTATGGTATTTCTTGTTAATTTCTGTTATTACCTAATAGATAATTAACTTGAAATACATCGGTAGAAAGAAAATTAAATGAAGAATATTATCATAATAAAACAAAGACGGGTTGCTATTTGAAAAAACGGAAAAAATTCCGCTTTTTTTTTTAAACAAGTAGCTCTAAGGGATATTCTTGTGTCACCCGGTAAATAAAATCTGCAGCGGAATTATTTAAAGGATAGAAAATAGATTTTCTATCTATATTTCTTTCTATTCTTATTTGGTACTTTGTAAGGTCGCCATGGCCGATAGAAGACTCGCCCCAATAGAAATAGAAAAAACTTCACGGCTCTTTTAAATCGTCTGCCCTGCTCTTTTAAATCAGATTTTGCCTATTTCTGTTTCATTCTAAAGGTGTTTATCTCATCGTTGTGTTAAGTTTGTTTTTTTAAGTTTGTCAAATTTTATTCGGATTTATTTTATTCACCTTTATTTTAATTCAACTTTACGTTATCTGTCTTCTTCTTGCTCAAAATATAATAAAATATTGGGTTCCTATTTAAATGAGTACACTAAATAAGGGTAGACAAAATATTAGATATTTTCTAGACTAAAACGTTTATATTGTGATTCATAACATAACCCAAAAACAAAACATAACCATGCTTTTATGTCAAATATTTTTGATTTATAACATAACCCAAAAACAGAAATTATAAAAATATAACGATAATTTTCTTCTTCTACAATTTTTCTGTTGGTTTTAACCATAAAGCAATGTTTTCAGTTCCTATCCTAACTTTTTTTGGGTCCGAAATTTAACGATCAAACACAGAAAATCTTTATACAGGGTGATCCCTAGTTGATACTTCTGTTATAGCTGTGTATAGAAGACATTAAAATAAACAACATTTTCAAATACCTTTTCTCAAAAAACTCAAAAATAAGGTACTTACATTCATTTATTACACTATGGATCAAATACGGGTTCTGCCTAACTTGCCCGTTGAATAACATTAAGAATACTTCTGAGTATAGGATGAACCCGTAAGAAAAAGCGTTCTGCGTATAATTTTGAAGCAGCAGCCGCACTTTGACGACACTTAAATTAGCACCATATCTACTAGTTCATTGTTTTTAAATTTAACCATTTTCACGTGTCACCAATTTAAAATTAACTTGCTTCAGAAAAAAAAACACCGCAGCATATTACCAAATAACTTACCACCGACCCGTAAATTGCATGACTAATAAGAGATAAGACAAACAACTTATAGTATAGCAGGCTACGCTTTGATGGCCAAGCCCGCACTTAGATTTTTTACTTCTGTATCTCGCCTATTTTTAAGTTTTTTGAAAAAAGTTATTTAAAAATGTTGTTTATTTTAATGCCTTCTATACACAGCTAAACAAGAACTATCAACTTAGGAATCATCCTGTATAGTGCCAAATCATATCGGAACGATATTTTCTTTCTATGTTTTTTTCTGTTCTTATCTTACATGGTTCCGCTGCTGGTTACTTTCCTTTTCTTAAAACTTTAGTAGGTTTATACTTTAATGCTTGTATAGAGAAGAAACTAAGGTTATGTTATTTATTTATTAACTAAATTAGTTCACAAATTGATACAAATAATGATGGTGTAATTTACCGTCTTATATTTCCAATATGTAAAGGTGTAAAATCAACTGTTTACAATATTTATAGTTTGTTTCTTTCTATACATTAAGATGTAAAAAGAATCATTGCCATCAGCTGTTTTAAATTATCTCCCATTAAAAGGTCCTGTGGGGACAACGTGTAACGTTTGGCAACTGTGTACAATAACTCTTAAGGAATTTTATAAATATTTTAAAATTAATTGCATTTCTTCGAGTTAAGAAAAAAACTCGCCACGCCTTTCACAATGGTGCGGACATTAATATAAAGTTAATCGTTTATGTCCATAGGGTTATAATTTTAAATCATTAGAAACTTAAATGAGAAACAGCGTAGGTAGGCACTTCTATTGTGTAATTAAAACGCCGTATAAATGGTACTTTACAGCGTATATGCATTTATTTAATTTGGGTAAATCAGTAATTACAAGTAACATGACGATTTTTGTTTTTATTGTTGTATTTTAAAGTCCATTAGAGCTAATGATATTGTTTAATTTTATTCAAAAATGATCGTTAAATTATGTCGTTTCGTTGAAGATAATTAATTAACATCAATAGACACTTAGGGGTATATTAACAAGAGATACTTCTCCCACTTTAACATTAGATCAAACTTGTCACTTAGAACAGTAACAAAAATTGTTTAAAAAAAAAATTTAAATATGGTTTTTTACTACCGTGCGTAAAATACTTACTTTATGCACTATAGAAAGTGTACAAAATTAGCTCTTACGTAAAGTAAATTAAGGACATCACGCACTAGTGCTGGAATCTTAGCGATACACTTGAATACGTTGTGCGAATACTGCAAACTTTTGCGCTATAACAACTCCTCATGGAAATAGTTAGTTACCTAACAAGTGCGGAAAGTGATACACGCGATGGCAGTTGCACGGACGACGGGAAGCGGAGTACGGGCAAGCCGTCAAGGGCGGAAATGACACTTTCCGCATGTGTTAGGTACAAAAGTTTTCCTACGATCGATACAGTTCTTAGATAAACGTCAATTAGGTTCGTAATAATATACTGTAATTACAAAAATTATTGAGCTTCTGGCAAAAAAAATATTTATTTTGCAAGTATTTCACTTTATTGAGTGTTTTAGATAAGATATTCATTAATTTAACAAATCGTGCAGAAAAGTTACTAGTGCTAGTAGTCCTGAAAAGTTACTTTTCCGCAGGATTTACAAAATTGTGCGGAAAAGTAAAATCGTGCGGAAAAGTGAAATTTTCCGCACGATAAATTGTACCGAAAAGTAACTTTTCCCCACGATCGTAAGAAAATGTAAATTAAATACCGATGCCGGTCTGCCGAGCAACCGTATTTTTACAAAAAAACTAAACAAGTTATTGAAGTTATGTTTTTATCAATAGAAATATGGTGTCTATCTGGGTGTGAAAAAGTTATTTTTTTGCAAAAAAATTCAGGAAACAAATAGGACCAAATAAAAACCACTAAAATTATTCAGAAGGAAAGAAATAAGAATACAAAGTCTTTTTCCACTATTATATTAATGAAATTCTTATGGTTTGAAAAAACTTTTTCTCTACATGTTTCGAATACAGAAGCATTCATCTTCAGGAGAATCAATAAAAAAGAAGAAACTGATAGATACCTTTCACCTTAACGGAGCATTAAAATTGTAAGTTCAATGAGTAGAACGGTGAGAAAAACATTGTAAACGTTGTAATGTAAAAAGAAATACATATGGGATTAAGAGCACAATAAGAGTGTGTGTGAGAAGAACAGTGGATATATGTGAAATTGAAAAAAGGAAATGTTAATAGTTATTCAAGAAAACAAAATTGTAGGCTGGTCATTACACAAACTATAGAGAATAAAGTGTGAGGAAGATAAAAGTTATTAAATTGTATTATTCTTAAAAATAAAGTTTTTTATTTAAAGTGGTAGTTCTGATTAATAAGATTTACTAGATGAAGACCACATATTGGTATTTGGTTCATCTAGTAAATCTTAATAACTGGAACTACCCCTTTAAATAAAAATCTTTATTTTTAATACAATTTAATAACTTTTATCTTCCTCACCATCCATTCACTATAGTTTCTGTAATGACCAGCCTACAATTTTCTTTTCTTAAATAATTATTAACCTTTTCTTTTTTCAATTTCACATATATCCACTGTTCTTCTCACAGACAGATGTTATACCTTTTATTCAACATTTAAAATCTTATTGTGCCCTTCGTCTTAATCCCATATATATTTCTTTTTACAATGCAACGTGTGTATTGTTTTCTCACCGTTCTACTCATCGAACTTACAATTTTGATGCTCCGTTAAGGTGATAGATATCTATCAGTTTCTTCTTTTTCATTGATTCTCCTGAAGATTAATGCTTCTGCATTCGAAACAAGTAGAGAAAAAAGTTTTTCTAGACCATAAGAATTTCATTAATATAATAGTGTAGGAAGACTTTGTGTTCTTATTTCTTTCCATCTGAATTTCCACTCCACTTTAAGTATGGACTACTTCTTCAAATTAAAATTATTAGTATCTGTGAATCCAAATTTAAAAAGTTTTCAAGAATCTATTAATAAACATTGGTCAGGTAACTTTGGAGAAGACTTTAAAAATATTATTAGGATGCTCCTAAAAAATAAAGAAACATGAATTATATCATGATCATTTTTCTAAGCTTTAATTTTCCATATGAATTTTTAAGTCATTCAAAGATTCAAAGATTTATTCAAACATTACAATTAACAATTTCAATTCACAATAAAAATAACATTCTCTATTCAGTTCAAGTTATTACTTATTGCACCTAGATCACTAGCAATCTGAACGTGCAAAAAAAAATACTAATATTAAATAGATTTTAATGTAATGTAAATAATAAATCAAAAGTGAAATAAACAAAACTTTCATCCAACCCAAAGGGTTAGCAAATTAATGCAAAAAAGATTGACAGCAAAAATTAGAAAAATATCAGTAGGCACTCACTTTGCGTACCTAGATCTGCGAACTTTCATGCTCAATGTCCACTAATTAAAAAAAAAACAACTTCAATTATTAATATCCGCAGAGAATGACGGTAGCCAAATTTTTAATTTAGAACAAAAATTACTGCAAAATACTGAATTTTCATGCCCCGATGGCATGTAAATAATATTATTAGTCTTATATTGTATTTAATCATTGATCTAATATTTTTTTTTTGTTACAGCTCTATGAAATAAATGACGACCCCAAACGGAAAGAATTCTTAGACGACCTATTCTCATTTATGCAAAAACGTGGTAAGTTTATGCAAAGTTCACATAGAAGAATGGTTCAAATAAACTTTGGTTTTATTGAATTTTAAATAACCTTGAAATTCTACTTAGCCATTGCTATTAGGTTTATATACGGGTACAGTTATTTTAGGTCTTTACTTCTTGGAAAGTCGATATCACCCCCTCAAAGTTTAAAATAGTTTTTGCATTGTATACATTATAAACTACATTAACCCATAACTAAAATATTAACTCCGCAAAGGGTACATTTTTATTACCAAAAATAACCATTAAAAAAAATATAGAATTATTTGAATTTATTAACAGGTGCGCAATATTTTCGGTTTAATTTAATATACAGAAAGATATAATTTTGCATACAGCTCGTAATCTTGGAGGAGAATTCAGAAATATTAGTCAGATGGTCTGAAATTATGATTGGAATTGTGATTTCATAACACAATTTGAAATTATATGTTTCACTAATACTGTAGTTTCGTTAGATGACAATTCTAAATTAGATCATTTTTATCTGACGAAACTACCATCATAAAACGTTCAGCTCTTAAAATAGTTTTTAGGTTCAATATTATGAGTATAAAATTGTCATTGCAAAAACTGCTTTATAATCATCCTAAATCTGCAGAAAACATGTTATTCAAGTACCTGCTCTATTCAATAGAAGAAACTTGGTACCCGACAATAAGAATTAACAAAGTCGTCCTGTCGGCATAATTTTACAAATCTGTCTGGATAGATATTAATGGTTTTATTGCTTTATTCTTAAAATCTAATTGGGAGAAAGGTTCAAATTGAAATTTTACCATTTCGTCTGGTGCAATACAGATGGGCCATTATAAGAGACCTAAATACAATAGTAGTTTGTACAACAATAGTGGATATGATGTCCATATTGTCCATATCGCACCAGAAAATAAATTAACAAACGCGTTGGCAAATACGTGATTTAAAAATTCCTTAATTCCGAAAACGGCTTTTCCTTACGAAAATTGGCCATATTCATAAGAGATTTATATCCATTAACTTACTGTACACCACTGCTTTGAAAAATAAATTATTTTTTTTCAGTGGCGTGCAAAGCCCTTTAAACCGGGTAGGCAAAAATTTCATTTCCAAACAATTGACTTGAATAATTTTTAACACAGTTGACATCGCCACAACACTTAAATTACGTGTCAGTGGCGGCTCGCCGTCTTAAAAAATGGTGAAGAGCTAGGTATAGTATGGGTACTTAAACAAACATTGACTAAAAACCCGTGTAACAAAACGTCTCTCATATCCTCATCTGTCCAACGACTGAATGGAGTTTTCAACAAATGACAAACTATGTCATTAATTGGGTTCATTTTTAAAACACACAACTACATAAGTAGGTACGTACACTACTGAATTAACTGAAAAATAAAAACAAAACTTTTTAATCATACAGTAAATCACGTAAACACGATATCTATAACCGTAAGGTTCCCGAAGCCTTAAAATAAATACCTTAAGGTTAGGCGAACCAATGCTAAAACAATGGTGCATACGACTGATCTATTTTTATATTGCCCTTCATCATAATGCAAATTGTTACATGTTGTTTGCGTGACTGACGTCATGTAACCATAGCAACGGTGAATATCAAAGCCGCGTGGGGCGTTGGGGTCTTCACTTGCTTTAAGCTAACGGAGGCGGTCAGCTGGGGCGCTCCATAATGCACGAGTGTTCATAATTATTGTCCATCAGAGTTAACCGTGGCCCTATTATGCATAGCTACATTCGGATTAAATTAATATTATTAATTCGAACATAATTATTTTTCAAGGGCTAAAATGGTAGCTGTATTGGTACATTAATATTTAATATTATTGAAAAACTTTCCTTCTGGTTTTTTTGGTGAAGAGCCCAGCCCCTTCACCTACTTTACCTGACGAGCCGTCACTGTTACGTGTAGGTACGTGGCTTCTCCATTTTTTCGACAAACGACGGCGACGCGCGACGTTTATAGCCCAAGCAAACAAAGGTCGAAAACACTATTATTATTATTATGAATAAATTTCATCCACATGCGTTTGATATTCTGATTATAAATGATCCACTTGGTTGAACCCATTTTCTAAAAAAGAAGTTAAATATTATGTAAATTATAATAAAAGATACTTGCAAAAATTATCTTAACTTATCATAAAAGTACTTCTTATTTTACGTTAGTAATTAAGATCTTAACAAACCTAATTATTGAACTATAATATAGGGATATGTTTTATATCGAGAACGCGTAATATTTTTTGAAGCTGCGACAAAACTTGAAAATTGGCACCATCGCACTTAATAAAAGCGGGCGGAGAGCTGACGGAGGCTCAGGTCGGGAGTCACCTGTATGTTGCATCTCTTTCTAGCTTACTGCGTACCGCATCTCTCGCTCGCTTTCACTCGTATAAAAGCAGTGCTCTTACTTTCCCGTAAGGGGCTAATATAATGTGAACTCTCTGCTTTTCGAACGGTTATATGGGATGCTTATACAGCGATCCAATTTACGATTAATCGGCAACGAATACGTTCGTGGAAATAATCTTCAAAGATATACGATTAACTTTTCGGTTCCGGTCCTCTACATACAAAGAAATATTGCTGGATATTACACGGATAAAAATTTAAATAAACGACAAACTACTTATTTACTCAGGGTGATGTATTATTTAACTTTAAATTATCTGCGACTATTTGACACCAGCTACTTGGACGACGTGGAAGGACACTTATACAAGGTGTAGCAAATTTGATTCACGAAGTTCTCCTACGAATAAGCATGAAATGATTGGCAAAACAAAAGTATTATTACTTAAATTCCATTAATACAGATTTTCCAAAAATTGCCGATAATTTTCAGCGCACTTGTTCTATTAAATTAATATAAAAATGTTTTACTAACAAAATTTAATAGTTCTATCTGTCTGTTAAAAGCAAATATTTCAGGTATAAGGCAAGTTTTTTATAAATATTATTCATAAGTCCCTAGTTTTTATTTAAGTGTCTCCTAATATTAGTCAAATTTCGTAAATTTTAAAAATCAAATTAGATTAGACCCAATAATTAAGAAAATATTATAACGCTGAATCATAGGGTTTGTGCTGGGTCGTCATGGGACTGCAGATCCCTTTTATAAATCTGTACCTACAAATTAAGATTGTCGCTTTTTTAAGTCTTTGACTATTACCTATTTAGCTATCCTCCAAAATTAGTTGGCGTCTGTAACACATTTAGGCAAATATCGCCAATTTAAAAGCCAAATTAGGTCAAATAAATGCCAAATTTTCAACACAAGTTGCGACCCAATAATAAAGACAATATTATATCGCTGAATCATGGTATTTTATGCTGGGTCACCATGGGACGTTTTTTATGTAGTAGCAAACGTAGGGGATATCGGGGAGGTTGTGACCAACTGTAGTATATATCTCACAAATGTTGTATGTTTTTTTTTCGTTATAGCAGGGGTTGTCGGAAAATCCAGTATACTTAGATCTAAGAGGCCCATTGTATCAGGAAAAAAAAATTCAAGAAGCCGCCATTGTTATAGGAGATAATCAAAATATCTTCCTGAATGTGAGACGTCATTTGTTAAAAAGCTTAAGAAAACGTATTGAAGTAAACGGTGGACACTTTCAACATTTACTAAAGTGAATTAAAACAAATTCTTAATAGTTTCCAATATTTTCATTTTGTTTTTTTTTCTGCCTTTTTATCATCAAGTCCTAGAATCTGGGTAACGGCTTGAGATATCGAGATCGACCAAGAGTAACTTTTTTACGTAAAAAGGTAGGTTCTTTTATAGTTCAAAGTATAAATACTAGTAACTGCACGGTTAAAAAAAATATGGATGAATTAGTTCAACATGAAGCACGTAGCAAGCGCCCTCTAGGGAGTATCTTGAAATTAACACCAAATTCGAATTTCTCACTCTCGAAAACCTAGTTATACCGATTTTAAATTCGATATCCTAAATCGTTTCAAAATTATCATCATTTTTCGAAAATTAATTTTCACTTTCAACACCCTGTATCTCTTTAACCTCTAACATTTTACTTGGGCAAATTTGGCTCAAAAGACATATTTTTATATCTACTATCTCCAGTTGCTCTATGGCCCATAAGTTACCGGACACCCTGTATAAAAAAATATTACTTCTTAGGTTTTTTCAAAAAAATCGACTCGGCCTTCCCCGGTGTTCCATACAGCTAATTTTTTAACAACTTAATGAAAGGCCCTCGGCCACCCGAATTTTGATACCAGGGCTAGTTGCAGCATGATAGGTGTAATTTTCGAGCAAGATACCTGTTTCAGCTACCGTCTGTCGTGTTTATCTAAAATCATTCCCGTGAGGTTGATTTATTTGAATTTAAACGGTTTATTACCCGGCAATTTACCAAATTGCCGGAGATTTTCGATGCGGCAAGTAATTTAAATCATTTCACTAAAGAATTTCTTGCAGAATGTGATATTTTTGGCCAAAGAGAAATAAAAAGTTTTGAAATTACTGATTAAAAAACTGTAGTGTGGGGAGCTGTAGTGTATAGTAATCTTTTTTTTTAGGAGTAGGTCAAAATTCGATATATCGAATAACGATGTTTAAAAAATAAAATTTCGATAATTCACTGAAGAAACCAATCTATTGGGAGAAATGCATATTATATATACGCCTCTATAGTCTATTTCAGAATGGTGTAAAGTAAGTAATCAAAGCTTATTAGGTATGTAAAAGGACTACAACGTGACCCAACGAATATTTAAGCCACTTTCCTAATTTGGCATTAATTTCATTGCAAAATTTTTTATTTTCATTAAGAGCACCAGTACCATCCGGGTTTGGGTCAATTTATGGGTTTTGCCTATTGTTATCCATTCACAAACACTTAAAATGGTGTCACAAAGGCGTGGATTATGTACATAGTATTAGGTACACTTATTTTTTATTAAACAAAAAAATACAAAACACAAAAAATACATTATACAGAAATTAAATTATAAAAAATCATAATATTCTTAAATTAACAGGTCGACGGTCCGATCGATCAGGTGGTCAAGATCCCACATTTTCTCTTCTTTTTTGATGACATGATGAACTGCTTTTCGCCAGACCACTGATGCGTAATTTAGCTTACTTAATACATATGCGCAATATAACGTTCTTAGGGAGAAACAAATTCTTTGCACTGTCTTAATATAAAACCTAATGTTCTATTTGCCTTACCCACAATATAATAATGTACTATTATATAAAGAGAAAATTTCATTTTATTATCGAACACAATACCTAAGTCTTTTAGTCTTTTATAGAGTCCAATGTTTTAATGGAAAATTATTAAGTCTATAGTTGTACACACAGTAGCGTAGCCAGAAAATATTCTCGGGGGGGGGGGGGGGGGCTGAATGGGCGTAAGTAGAACATTTTTTTTTCTGGGGAAAAGGATAGTCGGGACTATATGTATTTCATGATATTGTACCTAGTAAAGAAGGCGGAAAAGCGCCGCAGGCAAAAAATTCTCGGGGCCACGCCCAAAGTACGTTTAAAATTTACCTAACTACTAACAAATTTCATCAAAATTATTAAAATTTGTTTTTGTAAATGTTTTTTTCACTTTTTTTTTGATTTTCCTAGCTGGCTCTACATTTAAAAAAAATCATTTTTTATATTTGTGAAAAATATGAATATTGGTGTCAATCCAAAATTTTAAGACGTATGTATGACTCTAACCAGCGTTTTTCGGGATCGGTTTTTCATAATTAAAAATAAAGTAAATATCGCTCTCCACGCCAAAATTGATGATTTTTTCAGAAATCATGTATTTTAGGAGCGTAGATTTAAGAGCAGTTTTTGGTGCAAATTCTTAGGTTTTGAAATACTCCTTCTTAAGTGCCGTTTTGTATATTCATAATAAAGCATTCTCTTTTCTTCCCGTACTATTTTTTTTTATTATAAATCATCACACTCCTTCAATATAAATGTTTCAATCAAAATTTTTACTGTAATTTTTTTATTCAAAAATAAATATCTACCTAATTGTTTTTTGTTTTTGTTGTAAAAATATTTTATTTTTTATTAAACATAATAAAAAAAATACAAAATACAAAAAATACATTATACAGAAATTAAATTATAAAATATCATAATATTCTTCGTCATCTGAGGAACTGTCATCTCCTCTTGACGTTAAAATTAACAGGTCGACGGTTCCATCGATCAGGTGGTCAAGATCCCACATGGGTTATATTTTTGTTGATTTAAAATAGCTCTAAAAAAGGGAAAACGGAACAGACAAGTATACTTATAGTCCAAGCGTGAGACGAAAAAATATTAGATTGCAATTAGACTTTTAGACCCGGCAGCTCCCCCCCCCCCCCCCCCCCCCCAATACGCCACTGTGTACACAAGTGTTTGAATATTTCGCGTAAAAGAGACAAATTAGCATTTATCAATATTAAGATTCAGCTCGTTCTTCTTGAAATAGTCACACGATCTATCGAGGACATTTAGAAGTAAAAAGCAGTCGCTTATAGTTTTGATGGTTTAGATCAGAGGAGGTTCCCAAACTTTTTTTTCCCATAGACCCCTTTAAAAATATTGCTGGTTCCGGTGGACCCCTTACAGCTCCATTTCTACCATATTTCCAAACCTTGACAAAAAATGTGAAGATTAGATCTAACTATGGAAATTTGCATTGCTGCTGAGTTCCAACCACGAATTAACGGTTTTCGAAAAAGAGTGAGAATTGATTGGTTAATAAATTAATTGATTTTTCTGTAAATAGATGTCAAAAAAATAAAGTTGGCCAATCAAGAAAGTGATTCCATCCAACTTTGACATCTACTCACAGCACAAAAAACCAATCAATTCTGACTTATTTTATTTACTCCACTCCCGGAGTGGTAAAAAGAAAAAGAAAAATAGTATATTTTCTTGTGTTTACATTACATTGTAATATGATAACAATCATAATATAGTTAAAATTAAACATTAATAACGTAACGTAACTTCTTAAAAATTAAAATTTTAATGTGATGGATGTACTTGATGAATTGACAGCAAATTATCAATATTTGGCTTCGTTTTGTTAGGAATAACCGCAAATCTCCCCGTTCTGTGATATTGAATCTGCTCCTTTTTTTCGTCAAAAGGTTTGTAGCGACACTAAAGTTTTTTTTGACAATATATGACGAGGGAAACGCTATCAAAAGCTTTTTCGCAATTCCCCACAGTCCAGGATATCTTTCGGTTATTTCTGCCTGCAGCCAAAATGTTTGATACCCTCTTTTAAATTTCACCTTCAGCTCCTCATTAGTGCTAAGCTGGAGCATGGATTTATGATCCATGGTGGTATTTCCATCGTCAGAATATTTTCAAATCTGATTTTGAAGTCATCATGCAGGGCAATTAAATGTTGAATATTCTCATCAAGGCATTCTATTTGTGATAAGTTCTAGACTAATATTTCGCTTCATAAATTTCCATTTTCAAAGAAAAGCTGAAATTACACCCTTTGTTTTTAATAAATTGAGGCTGTCCCCTTTGTAATTGTAAGTTAATGTCATTAAATTTTTTGAACAAATCTGTCAAATACGCGATGTCTGCTATCAAATTGATCAGGTTTTCTTTTAAATCTGGATCTTTACTTTCCAGAAACTCTAAAAATGATTCAAAAAGTGAGTAAAATCTTGTTTAACATGCACTTCAGTATATAAGAGCAATCGTTGGAAGTCTTCATCATTTTCATCGCACAATTGTGCAAATAAACGCGTATTCAATGCATTGCTTTTTATTTTGTTAACTGCATTAATCACAAATTGAAGCGATTGGTGCATGACACAGTGAATTGCCGTTACCTCTGGTATAATTCTTTTAAGATGGCTTATAAACTCACGATATCGCCCGACCATGGCAGGAGCTCCATCTGTTGCCACCGAAAGAACATTTGTGAATGGAATCGATTTTCGATGCAAGTTTTTTCAAGTAACAGTCGCCACATAACAAAGCCACTATCGAAATCAGATAAATTTTCGTGAATCCCCGCTTACGAATTGTGGACCCCCATTTTTTTGTCACGCCTACGTAGACCCCGTCGAGTCTTCCGTGGACCCCTGGGGGTCCACCTGGACCACTTTGGGAACCACTGGTTTAGATCTTCAGGTCACTTATTTTATGTTAAAAAAACCCGCGTCTAATTGGCTAAAATTAACAGATATAAAAAAATGTGCATGATTTATTCGTATCTAACACTGCCAAAGAATAGTTAACGTTACAATTTTCTACAATCGTAGTTTTTCTGGTTCAAGAACTAGTCTTTCCTCCTGATAACATACAAAAATCCTATGGCTGCCAGTAATTTTACACTTTCAATCATTTTAAAAGGTTTTCCTTTTGTACCAGAAATCTACCTAAAAATAGATGCAAGATCTGTCTTAATATCAAGAGATATCAAAATGCAACTAAGAAAAGAACATCAAACCATCATGATTTATTTCTCGTAAAAGAACCGCGCGTTCCTTTTGATCTCCATATTATTGTGCTTTACCGACAAAAGGAATCCAAAATACGTACAGAATTGTTTACGAGAAAAACCTAAGAGTCATTCAAGAGTCAAGACGATGTGTTTTAAATTTAACGCGTGCCCCACATCCAATCCCGGTTGACAGACGTCTGTAAGACAGGATAAATGTGACAAAGAGGGAACACAGAAAAAGTTAAATAAATAAAGACGGAGGTAAATAAAGCTTAATATTAGAAAAGGGTGTTTGGGAATGGGCACACGTGGTTGACAGAGATGTCCCAGGAGACAGCTTAATTTGAATATTCTTAATAAGCTCACCATAGACGCTGGGGATTTCTCCATATTCCTTAAGTGCGTGCAGGATTTTTGTCTTTATTTCTAGATATCTATATTGACGCGTTTGATAATAAAATGTTTACGTTTTATCTAAAAACTCATATCAAAATTATGATAAATATTAATCCATGGGCGTAGAACTCAAAAATTTTTTTTAATTGGACGTTTCAAATTTATACACCCGAGTGGAACAAAGAGCGTTCATGTATAAAATGCCGGTTCTGTAACCTAATTGCTACCAAAAAGGTACTCTTGGTAAGACTCGATAACTCTCATGGTTTTTGCTAAATTTATGTTTTAATAATTCGCAGTATATTTTACATTAAAATGAAGTTATTACAAAAATTATTTAAAATAGCACCAGATATTCCTTAGATAAAAATTAGTCTTTTTTACTGACATGTTTATTCATTTCGGCACAGTCAAAATGTGTTTGTCAGATCCTACACGATCATTCAGACCTACAGTCTTGTTAAGAAAATGATATTCCGCTTAAACTAACTAATATTAGTTGGTTACGTCAGATTACATATATTTACGTACTGATATAATTGTTTAAATCTTTTGTAATGCAAAAAGTTATAAGGGCGAATCACCCGTAATATATATTAACATTTTACCCTCCTAGCATGATTAACTAGAAAAATAAATTGTTGTTTTGCATTAGTACAATACAATTAAATTATATGTAAATACAGATATTTTAATTGTCATAAAAAGAGCCTTAGTGGCAAGCTGCTGTGCAAAAAAATAACTAAAATCTAAATTTAGATCAAATTCCGGTCTTTAATTATGAATAAACCAACCAATAATAGGTATTATAGTAATTATTAAAGCTGCAACGATGGAGTTGAAATAGCAAAGTATCAAAGCGGGCGGGCAAGGACCAGCAGCATAAGAATCCCACAAACCAACGCAAATTCGCTGCGAATTGACAGACATTTTTGCGAGCTGTCTGCCATTACGATGTGGGTTTAGTCTTATTAAATTGGGCTGCAACTTACTATATTTCATGTACATTTTTAATGCTTTGACGTTTCTCTTGTCATAAACATTGGCCAACATGTCATTTAAAATTTCCTTATTTCGGAAAACTGCTTTTCCTCCCTAACTGGCTAGATTCATGAGAGATGGATATATAACTGACTATATTTACCGTACACGACAAAGATACACAATAAACACTCCAATCTGAACCTGACCTCGATGCCTTTAGTATGTGTATCTCTTTCTTACGCTTCCGCCGTAGCATGTCCCTTCCCTTAGCTCATCAATCCGCGTGCCTTATGCGAGTTCTTTTAATATAACAGAAGTGCATCCCGCGCACGGCACCGCATTTATTCATTCATTCTGGCTTTGATTGTTCATGTGTTGAATAAGTAGAGATCTTTTTATTATTATTTTGTGCGTATACTTTCTGGTTATAAACTGCTGTGTGTGTATGTGAACTATTCTTTTTATGAAAAAGTAAGTAAATATAATGTTAATTTCGTAATTAACTATTACAGGAACACCTTGGCCATACTGAAAAATATTGCAGGAAGAATATATTTTGCGCCATGTATTACGAATCTAAACTAGTTTTATAAGGCGGGCTGTTATACTTAATCTCGATTTGGTTTATTAGCATGCTATGTTTGAGGTATCTATTTTGCACACAAATGGACAAAGCATCTTTTCTTAGTACTAATTTTTTCTTTATTGTTAAAAATAACAAGTGCCTAATTCAATAACATTACAAGATGTTGTTGTTTTATTATAACCTAACGGAAAATTGGCCCAATTGTAAACTTTAAACTCCTTAGAGCCTCGTCTAAAGAAAGCATTATTCACTTGTGGATAAAAAAATAAAGAATTAAACATTAAGTTATTAAATTTGTATAAGTATTTAGATTTTTTCCCAACATTGTTTTTTTTTTCTTTTTTTTACGGTTCGCCGACTATGAAGGCCATCTTGAACCGGTCATCGACCACAAATGTGATCTACCGACTGGGGAGTGTGAAACGGTACCTTCATCCTACGAGATATCCGATCTCATCCGGCCTGTCCGGCGTGAATAGGATGGCTAGGTGTCGATTCATTTTACACTCTTCCCTAAGGCAAGAGCACGCCGTGTTCCCAAGCGGTCACCCGCCCAAGTACTAACCGCGCTCGACACCGCTTGACTGATCTGCGGGAACCGGTGCTTAATATGTCGACAGGCCCTTGCCTCTCCCAACACTGGTCTAAGGTCAAAATTAAAAAGGTGATTTTTGAATCCGTTGGGAATTATCCAAAATACTGGACCCACGACTGTCTGCTTGTACCTATATTTTTTATTGTAAATTAAATGTGTGCTGCAAACCAAAATACCAACACTATTATGAATAAAAAGAAATTTTTTTCTGATGTTCTATTCTATTACTAATTCCCTTTTGTGTTTTTTTAAATATCATAAATTTTGCTTATGTAATTCTTGTTAGAAATAGTTTAATTAGAACTACAAATAAAATATTTTAGTTTTACACCTAATTTTTAATAAAAATTGAAGTCCGGCCCTGACCTTACCTGACTTTAAGTTCTATAAAATACATGTTACTAGAAAATGACGTGTCATCTTCGGCCATTAATAGTTTATGTGAAATATACTTTACACGGATGCAACTTACACTACTCAACAGTGATCTGGCGGCGAACAACGTTCAATACTGAACGTACTGAACGTTCCTTTTCAAAATAGGTGTTTGCACGGTATCATTCGGTATTTTCATTTCAGGATTTCCCGACGGCTTTTGGGCAATATAAATAAGTACAACTTTTTGTTTTGTATTTTTAATTTACATTTGTAAAAATGGGTACGCCTATGGTTCGAATACAAATGTTTCAGCTTGAGTAATAATATTTTTCCCATATTTTGGTTACCTAAGTGGTTAATAAATTTATTATTCAGGTAAATTATTAATTTCTTAGCAGTAATGGCTAACAACGTTTGTTTTAATAACGGGTTTCTTAGGAATCTATAAACAATGCCGTGAGTCGTACTATTTATTTAATTTAATGGATATACTTAGGAAATCTACAGGGTGATTCGTAAGTTGATACTTCTTTTTTAGCTGCCTGTAGAAGGCTATAAAATAAACAACATTTTCAAATACCTGGGTGTAGAGAAGAAGCATCCGCACTTTTACGACACTCACAATAAATTAGCACCATAATTAGTTCATTGTTTTTAAATTTTACCCTTTTCACCAATTTATTAAAATTAATTCACTTCAGAAAACCACACCGCTCAGCGAATTGCCAAAATAAATAACTGACGACCGATCCGTAAAATACATGACTAACAATACAAAAAACGGAGAAAAACAATATAAAGTAAAGGGCTACGTTTTGATTAATAGGTCCGCACTTAGATTTTATACTTCTGTAACTCGGCTATTTTTAAGTTTTTTGAAAAAATAAGATATTTGAAAAAGTTGTTTATTTTACTGCCTTCTATACACAGCTAAAAAAGAAGTATTAACTTAGGAATCACCCTGTATATATGGCGAAATTTTATTCTTATAAAATGCACATTCTACTCCCAGCTCGGCCGAGGACGGGAAAGTTACAAAAAAAACACTAGGGAAAAAATATGTAAATTTTTAAAACTCTTACAATTTTATATAGGACATTTTTGCAAACTCATCTATCTTTTAAAATAATCAACCGTTCTGGTCATTTTTCCTAACCCTGTATGCACATGTGTATGACCTTTGAGACAATCCTGGGGTGACATTCCGTTCATGATAAAAAGCGATAGAATAGAAGCGATGTCGCTAGCGAAATTGTGGCAAAAAACAATTACGTTCAGAGATCAAAAACTTTGTCGGGAATATTTGGTTTATGCAACAATTTTCTGTCAAAATTTGTGTGGATTTTCATTTTATTTGTGCATTTGTGATTTTGTTTACTTTTGTCAGTGCCCAGACACAAAATTTTGGCATCTTTTGGAAAAAAATTAAATATTTAGAAAATAGCAATTTATAAAATGAGACTTGCTACGGAACACCATGAAATAATAATTGTAAGGTTAGCTGAGGAACAGCCACAAATTATATCCAACAGGTTTAGGGGACATAATGCCAACTAAAAGCAGAAAAAACCATGAGACGTTAACAAATCAATTGAATTCTTTAGGATATGCGGTAATTAAAGATTTATACAGGAAGCATTTAAGAAAAAATACATTCAATAAACATCAAGTTGAAAAAATTTTCGTGAGCATACTGTTTGTTTTAGGAAGCAAAATTAAAAATAATATTGAACTTTATTTGTTTCTAGTTAGGATTTATTGATGGTAATATATTATAATTTACAACAAACTGTATGGAACTTTAAGGAAAAACATAAATAAAAATATACTAAATGCGATTTATTTAGAACTATTGTTTACATCTTTTTCTTACACATGCAGGAACACCCCCTCGTTGACCGAAACCAAGCCAGTGGCGGCTCACGGTCTTAAAAAATGGTAAAGAGCTAGGTATAGTACTTAAACAAACATTGACTAAAACCCCTTGTAACAAAACGTCTCTCTTATACTCATCTGTCCAACGACGGAATGGAGTTTCCAACAAATTACAAAATATGTCATTAACTGGGTTCATATTTAAAACATACAACTAAGTAGGTACGTACACTACTGAATTAACTGAAAAATAAAAACAAAACTTTTTAATCACACAGTAAATCACGTAAAAACGATGTCTATAACCGTAAGTTTCGCGAAGCCTCAAAATAAATACCTTAAGGTTGGGGGAGCCAATGCTAAAACATTGGTGCATACGACTGATCCATTTTTAAATTGCCCTTCATCATAATGCAAATTGTTACATGCTGTTTGCGTGACTGATGTCACGTAACCATAGCAACGGTAAATATCAAAGCCATGTCGGACGTTGGGTCTTCACTTGCTTTAGGCTAACGGACACGGTCGCTGGGGCGCGCCAAAATGCACTAGTGACTATAATTATAGAATAATATATAGAATGCCAACCCTGCTGTTTAAAAGTTAACATGATAAATGAGAACTGCCATTATTTTTTATCCAGTGGCCAAAAGTTAGTCAAGAGCTAGTCACAGATCTAAGACAACAAAATTACTGTTCCTCAGTAAAATTGATACAGGAAAGATACTTTCCCGGCCTGGGACTAAACAAAAGAATATCGTCTCAACGTTGGTAATGTGTTTCTCATTTGTTCGTATTTATTTTGATAATTCAAAAAAAAAACTTCAGTAAATATCCATACATTTCATTCCATAATTATACGCTAATTAAATGTCAATAATTGAATTAAATTGAACCTAAATATTTGTATTTATTTAACGGGACGATCTTTTTTATCCTCTGTTTATCACCCAGATGTGCCGGTTTGATACATAGCAATTAAACTTAAGAGAACACGTGTTTTAGGTTATTTAGAAGGTAATAAAACGTAGACGAGTTCATGTTGAATCGTTTTGAATGATAGATATGTTGGTGACATAAATTTAGGATACCGAGTACCGGGATTTTCATGCATAATATGGAAATTTCCAGGACAGAAAAATTAAAGTTTAAAACGACATATGGCTGTTTCTACAAATAGGGGACAATTTATGAGCAGCGAAAATCAAACTTATTTTCGACAAAAAATTACTTATTACAAATCCATTTAATAGAATACATATTCAGTAATATTTCATATAAGGGTGGCAGAGATAATTTGGAATTATTTTAATTAAAATAAAAAATCTCTGTTTCAGTGTCTTGGTTGTTTTTTAGTTCTATAATTTCACATCCGGTAGCTTTGTCTTCTGCATTGAAGTTGATTCCTCCAGATGGCGATAATGTGTTTTCGCCACTTATCTGTTTCTGAAGTGAGCCTTGAAAACGCATTTTTTCTGTTTCTGGAGTTGCTCACAAGTTTCGGCTTTCTGATGAGTCTTAATAAGGACAAAACAGCTGTCATTATCTACTTGTGCCCTATCGCGGCTCGTCAGGTGAAGTTGTTCTTCACCAAAAAAAAAATAAAACCAGAAGGAATTTTTTTCGACAATATTAAATATTAATAATGTATCAATACAGCTGCCATTTTAGCTAATATTAATTTTTTATGCATAATGGGGCCATGATTAACTCCGGTGGACTATAATTATAAACACTCGTGCATTTTGGCGCGCTCCGGCCGACAATGTCCCTGAGCTCAGAGCAGCAAGTAAAGACAACATACAGTCAAGTGGCTTTGATTTGCCGTTGCTATGGTTACATGACGTCAGTCACGGGTCAGCATGTAGGGCAATTTAAAAATAGATCAGTCGTATGCACCATTGTTTTAGCATTAGCTCGCCTAATCTTAAGGTATTTATTTTGAGGCTTCGCGAAACTTACGGTTATAGATATCGTTTTTACGTAATTTACTGTGTGATTAAAAAGTTTTATTTTTTATTTTTCAGTTAATTCAGTAGTGTACGTAACTACTTAGTTCAATTTTTATTGTGTATTTGTACGTAATAAAAATATAAATTAGTCAATGTTTCAAAGTACCCGCACTATACCTAGCATTTTACCATTTTTTAAGACCGCGAACCGCCACTGGTACCCCAGGGAATCCATTATTTTAGCGTCCCTGTGTATTTTAATGCAAAAGACACATGTATCACTTTGTCCACTTGCGGCAAACTTTTCTTTCTTTCTTCTGTTCCAGTTCATTAATATTTAAAATTTTATATATTTTTTAGGAGAATTACTGAAGAAAATTTAGAACAAATTTTTATATTGAAATGATAGACTTAGAGCATGTTTTTATGCTTACCACAATTAATAATACCGTATAATGAAGTTGATTGGTCATATCTCGGAAACTACTGGGCATAGAAATTCAGGAAAAAAAAATAATAACTAAAGTGGCCATGAGAAAATCCTGAAAATAATTTTTAAGTTCCGCATTTTCGGCAAGAGGGCGTAATTGAAAAGTAAATTTTAAAATTTTACATATCTCCAAAAATCCCACATTAAGGTATATTTTTGATAACACCAATAAGAAGCTTGGACAAATATCCATCATTTTGGTCCCATGCTCATTGGCATACCGACTTTAATAAGAGGGGGGGAAGCTGTTGAAAGTGTAATCATTTAAATCGCTGTAATTTATAAACGACTTATCCGATTTTAGCAAACTAAAGATTGGTTGGAAGAGAAATGTATGCACTTTCACCAATCGTATTTAGTTGTCCATAATAGTTCTAAAAAAATGCTAGAGGGCGCAGTTTGTAATGATAACACTTTTTTGATTTTACTCTGAAAACATAAATCATATGGTATAATTGTGATACCATAATCGAAAAGTAGATGAAATTTGCTAGAAAAAATATTAAAACCGCAGCTCAATATCTCCGTTCCTTTCAGCGTTATCGCCAATAGAATAATTTTTAATCCGTTAAAACCGGTTTTTTGATTTAACATGGTAAAACGAAAGTTAGTAGATAGAGAATAAAAAATTAAGACAGGAGGTAAAATCCATTTTTCTCTAAGATGAACCGTTCCACTGTTACAGCCTGTCAAAGCCCCCCCTCCCCCCTGTTCTGGCTCTACGCATGGTCAAAGAATAACAAGACCATAATATTAAAACACAAAACAGTAGTGCCAGTTCAAATGTACCACAATTTTACATGAAATCGTAAATTCCATTTTGTAAATTAGTGGTTCTTCGTTTTTTTTTTAAATTCACATTAAATATGTTAAAGTTTGGTAATAAACTAATCATAATCACACAAAATACTTTTTGGCAAGTACGCTACTGTGCATTATCTTTTGGTGAGCATTTCCAAGAAGTGCAGACAACTGCCCGTATTTTAATAAATTTAATAACTGCACGATTCCCTTCAGACACGATATAATTAGGACAATTTTCAGCTTTTGTACATTTTGATGTCCGTAATTATTATGTTTCAAATATACTGGCGGAAAAATGTTGTATTTTTTTATATTGACTAGATTGCGAACGAGTTCTTGCTAAAATTACCGAAAATAGACACATTTCATTGATAAATGTACTTTCTCCTTTAAGCACCAGAATGAGAAAAAAAAACACTTTTAACTTGGCTAAAGATAGTGCTGTATATCATACGTGTGTTGAAAATATTTTTCAATACGAAATGTATACTTTTGGTGACCCTCTTCTAGGCTAGGATGTTTGAGTAGACAAAGAATTTTGTCTTTGTCTTTACGTAGTACATCATAAACGGCCTTGATGAACTTAAGTTGATAAAAGAATGAAGTACGTTAGTAGTGAATCCTGATATCGGGACCTAGAGAGAGGGGTACCGAGGACCTTTGGAGGAGTAAAAAAGATAGGCTAGTGCATACACATGGTTCGGATTCCACGCTAAGCTGTAGGTCCCGTCTGGCTGTGACATTTCCCAGACGATTGGCAATGGGCCTCATAGGCTACTAACTAACTATACTGGCTCTTCCGCTACAAAAAAATACTCGAAAAAAGTTTATTAATAATATAATACATTTTTATATGTATAATGGATAATACACTGACTGGTTTAAAATTAGTTCACAAAAAACACAAATTACTGATCCAGATACAAGTATAAGTAACAATATTTTGGTGATCTAGATCTGCAGAGTAGGTACATGCAGTGGCGTAGCGTAGGGGGGGGGGGGGGGGGGGGGCGCAGGGCTACAGCCCCACGAGCCTAGTAGCTCGAGTCTAAAAGTATAACTGCAACCTAATTTTTTGTCCCACACACAGCACAATATCAACAATTAGTTTGCCTGTACGTAGTTATTACACGCGAAAATTAATGATTTTATAAGGAATTCGTTTGTTCGTTTAAGCTTAGATTAGGAAGTAGTTTTTATCGGAAACGCTTAAGTTTTTAAAATTTTCCTTCCAAAAGTCCTGTAATAAAGATTAAGGTTTCAGACGCATTATCGTCTCAGTTATTCTGTCTATATTATTTTCTGTCCCGTTTCCTCATATTTAGAGCTATTTTAAAACAACAAAAATATAACCAAATGCAATGCAATTTTTAAAGATAAAAATTTTAATTGAAGAAACAGAAATGATTTTTATTAAAGATGTGTGATAATTAACAATAAAAAAAAATAGTAGATACGGTAAGAAACCAGAATGCTTCATTATGAATCCAAAACCTAACCTTTAAATACGAAACGGTACTTTAAGAAGGATTATTTCAAAACCCAAGCATTTGCAAAAAAATCGGCTCTCAGATTCGTAATCTATAAGCTCCAAAAATACATGATTTAAAAAAAAAATCATCAGTGTTGGTGTGGTAAGCGTATGAAAGATATTTAGGTATTTTATATTTAAACATGAAAAACTGAGCCCAAAAAACCCTGAGGTCAAAAAATTTTTTTCCCTAAAAAGTCTGAATAAATCTAATAAAATTCACTTTTTCTACTATTTTTACTCGTAAACCAACATGAGGTTTCCATCCAGTTAGGATTCTCACAAGGCAACGTGTGTATACCTGTTTTCTCACCGTTCTACTCATTTTTACAACAAACCTACAATTGTTTGCTCAGTTAGGGTGATATCTACTGGTATTTCTTCTCCTGAAGATGAATGCTTCTGCTTTCTAAACATGTAGAGAAGTTGCCTAAAATATTTCTATAAAATAACATTGGAGCAAGACTTTGTGTTTTTATTTCTTACCTTCTAAATTTCCACTCCACTTTTAAGTATGGACTATTTCTTCAAGTTGACAACATTAATATTTTTTACAAATGTAAAAATTGCTTTTCTCTTTTAAAATTAGAGCCCGCTAGGAATATCAAAAAAAAAACATTCATAAAATCCAATTTAATCTAATCATGGGTTAGTTAAAGGGCGTTGAGAAAAAAATTTAATTTTCGAAATAGTTGGGTGAATTTTTAACCAACTTTGGGTGTGGACCCGATGATTTTTAGCCTGCGGTGCTTTTCCACCTTCCTGACTACGTACAAAATCATGAAATACATTTTTTCCCGACTGCCCCTTCCTCCAGAAAAAAAATGTCCTAGTTACGCCCACCGAACCCCCCCGAACATATTTTCTGGTTGCGCCACTGGGTACATGCGTCGCGTCGTTTCAATGTCGACGGTCTGAGTGGTCTTCGTCTAAATGTATATGTGTGACAGACTGTAAATAAAAGCCAAGTCAACACTTCGCTACGGCTTGCTGCCTTACGACTGAACATAAAGTTTGCGCACCTGTGTGCAATTAGAACAAAAGCTAATAATAATTTTTTTATCAGGTATACGTAACAAATAGAACATACTTAAAACATTTCGTAAAGATATTAAATTTCTTTATAGCCTTACACTATCAGTCGTCACTAGCGCACCCTCAAAGGGGGCTCCTGACTAAGTAAACCTATAGTCTATTTCAGAAAGGTGTAGAGTAATAAAATGGGTAATTCCATCCAGTTCGGCTAAATTTCGGTGTCGGCCATAGGAGCAGGTAAATTTTGTACATTAAATTATTTATGATAACTAACCAAAGAAACAAACAAGAAGATAATTTGATAAAGAAGGAACTATTAGCTATAGCAAATTTACACAAACATCGTTTTATGAAATATGCCGTGAAAGATATAGTTGAAAAACATAGTGTAACTATGCTGCGCACACCGCCATATCTTTGCGAACTAAATTCTATAGAACTTATATGGGCGCAAGTGATTTGTAACAAGACACAACACGACATTGAAAATCAAAGACGTTAAACTACTGTCTGATCAAGCCATTAAGGAAGTGACACCAGAGAACTGGCGAAAAGCAGTCGGGTGCCACGCCCCAAAAACCCTTTTTTGGACCATACAAAAAATTTGAAATTAGGAAAATATATAATATTTTTATAGAAACTTGTAGGGAGTTCTAATACACTAATATAAATAATTTAAAACTTTATGAAATAAGCATAACTGAGCCAATAAATATTAAAAATAAGGTTTATTTTTTATTTATTGAAAACCAAAAAAATATATTAACTATAATCGATAATTATTAGAAGCCATAGTCATTTAAAGATTATACATGCAAACACCAATAAAACTTTTTAAAATAATAAATAAAATCCAAGGGGGGCGTCGCGCGCCGCGGGTTTATCTAAAAGTTTTAAGATTTGCCTGGATATCAGTTTGTCTTGCAAGCATTTTGTATAAATATGTAAGATGATGTGTTATTTTATCTGGTGCGTTATTGATAGGGTTGCCGTAATTTCGTTTCCCAAATATATTTTAAATCTTTTGATTTTTTGGATTTCGGGGAAGGGGGGTGCTGCGATGACAGTGGCGATGACGGTTTCACCGCGGTGCCACAGAAGTAAAGGCGCGAGTCACACCGCTGCGGTATTTTCCCGCTGTGGCAGCGATTTATTTTGACAACGACGTCTGCATTGTTTTTTCGCCGGCCAACGGCACATCAGCCACGTGTTTTGTGTTGCATATTCGATTATTGGGCTGTTGTTTTGACATATTTTCACAGAACAATAGAAATCGCTTCGCGTCGGTGTAAACATCCAAAAAAGAATGAACGCGGTATATACCGCTCGGTGTTCACCTTCACCGCTACCGCCGCACTGCGTTTATCTGGAGGATCCTTTAACTTGTACTGGTCTGTCAATTGCACACAACCAAAAAACAAGTGACAAGAATCATATAATCAATAAACATCCGCAGTAATAAAGTTGCTTTTTCATGAATGAAGTAAATGAAAGTTCAAAATATAAACTTTAATCCAAAGGCATTTTCCCTTAACCAAACAACGATACTAGAAATCTTGAAATGTCAAATGCGTATGTGATTGATGAGAAGGCATTTATAATTAGCGGACACTTCCGGTTTGTTTTTGTTGGCAGCCCCTTTATAAACGTGGCTGTCAGTCATCGCCGTTCTATAATGTCTTATTGCTAACTTCACATGTGTTACATCAACCCTGCGTCTATTAATCAAACGTAGAAACGAACTCGAATGCTGTTATTTTAAATTTAATTGATGCTTATAATATGCATACACGGTGGCCAAAGAGGGTTGTTACAAGACAAAGCTACTGTGCTCAAATTAGCTGTATTATTTTCATTCGTGTGGACTTGAGTTGTAAAGTATGTCTATTTTTTCTATGACCCAACCTACAAACCTTATACTACGTACACTACGGCTATGAATTATGGAATAGTTAAAAAAATACTTTTTCTACTACCGTGCGTAAAACACTAACTTTACACACTATGGAAGGTGTCTAAAATTTAACTTTTTTTAACTAGTGTGTAAAGTAATTTACTTTACGCACTAGGTAAAAAAAGAAAAAAATATGAAGGATTACATTGATATGGATACCTGCATTTTTACTTAAAATTGGTCTGGTTGGCCATGGACAAATGGCGATTTCTGTTTGACGTATCTGAATGTTGACAATTTGTAATTTATGCCAGGTGTTTTAATGATTTTAGGAATTAGTGAAGATTTTAATTCGGTAAGTTTTGAATTGTGATATCAAATGTGTTATATTGTTATGATTTCGTTTAATTTTATTTCAGATTTTTAAATCTCAACATTATGGACAATGATTTATCGGATGTTGAGCACACTCCGCCGAATATTACAGATTCTGCACAGGAAGCTACTTTGAATTTACTTCCCAACAAATCTCGGTTAATTTACGAGCAAAAATATACATTGTTTATGAGTTGGTGCAAGAAAAATAAAGTGACAAGGTACTCAGAAAATGTTTTGCTAGCTTATTTTTCAGATGAATTAAAAAGCTACAAATCACCGACGATGTGGTCAATATTTTCCATGCTAAAGGCTACCTTAAAAATTAAAAATTCAGTAGATATTTCAACCTACCACAAGTTAATTGCCTTTCTAAACAGAGAAGCAAAGGCTACAAATCAAAGAAATCAGGAATATTTGAGAAAAGACATTTCATCAAGTTTATTTTGGAGGCTCCTGATTCGAAGTTTTTAATGATAAAGGTAACTTTACATCAATTTAATTCTATTGGTAAGGTAAAATATCATATCAAAATTATAGAAGTTTTACCTTAGTTCTTAATACTTTTAGATTTTCTATAAAATGTTTGTATTTAATTAATAGGTATTATAGATTTTATATCGACACGATTTATTATTTTAGGTTGCATTTATTATTGGCATTTCTGGGGCTTGTCGCAGAGAAGAACTCATAAAAATGACAATAAATGATGTTGAGAACAAGGAAACAGTCCTTATTATAAGAATTCCTGATTCAAAAAATGGTATGGAAAGAATTTTTACAGTTCTAAACCCAAATAATTCCATAAATTATTTATCGTACATAATAAAATATATGACATTAAGACCTCCTAATATTGAATCATCCAGATTATTTTTAAAATATGCCCAAAATAAATGTTCGAAATAACCTGTGGGCATAAACACATTTGGTAAAATGCCTTCTGTAATAGCTGAATATCTGAAATTGCCAAATCCAACATGTTATACTGGTCACTCTTTTCGAACGTCATCTGCCACTATGTTGGCAAATTCTGGAGGAGACCTTATAACAGTAAAGAAGCATGGGGGATGGAAATCATCTGCCGTCGCAGAGGGTTACATTGACAGTACACTGAGCAAAAAAATTGACATATCGAATAAAATATTAACAAATGATGCTTCTTCTTCTAATTCCACTAGTACGTGTGACAATATTCCTGAAATCGAAATAAGTAATATTACATCAAATTTGTCTTCTGAAATTTCAACCAATATAAATAAGCTAACTGATACACCATTTACATCTAGTTCTAATGTGGCTTGTAACAGCAGATGTGTGGATTGTGAAGATTCACAATTAAATTCTAGACTTAAGAGCCAAGAATTAACTTTTAATAATTCTAATAGCTGTACATTTAATATTCATATAGTCCACAATTAAATTGAATATAAATCTGTATTTGTAAGTACATAATATGAAATTTTATTATTGTTATTGTTCCTATAACTTTTGTTCTTAATATTTTTTAGATAACTCTCTTCCTTTAAGATATAATCGACCATTTCAATACATAACAGCGACCCTGTATAACGTCCGGTAGTAGAAAAAATTGTATATGCAATTCGTGCGTAAAGTGCCTTTTTTTTACTCATGTGATTTGCGCACTCGCCTGCGGCTCGTGCGAAAAATTTCCCATTCGTAAAAAAAATGCTACTTTACACCCTTGTTGCATAAATAACTATTTTCTACTGACGTTTTATAATAACCTCTTTTTGATTGTCATTATGGTTTTTTAATAACCTCCTTTTAGGCGCAGCGTTACCAGGAGCAACGTGTTTAAAAGTAATGCAGGTAATTATTTACAATTAAAACGTAACCACATGCTAGGTATAATTTAATTTTTTTTGGCAAGTGTCAATTTTTGAAAGGGGCAAATGAAACATAGGTAATAAAATGTTAGTAAAATAAATTAAGTTTTTTATTATAAAACCTCAGTAGAAAAAATATTGTATACAACTCGTTACGAAACAATGTCTTTTAGTCACTTTGACGTGTTGTCCAACTCGGCTTCCCTCGTAGGACAATTCACGTCTCGTGCCTAAAAGACACTTATTTCGTTACTTGTTGTATAAATAGCTATTAATTTTAAAAGCCTATATTTTCATGAAAATTCAATCAATCCAATAAAAAGTTGAAATAGCAAAGCGCAGCAGAGGGCGGGCGGACAAGGACGGCCAACATAAGGATCCCTCAAACCAACGCAAATTATCTGCAAAACTGATAGACATTTTTGCGAGCAGTCTACCATTGCTGTGTTGTCTACCATTGCTGTGTTGGTTTGATTTTATTAAGTTAAGAAGCAACTTACCTACGGAACAGGTGTCGCTCGGCGGACAACGTTCAATGTAGAGTGTCCTTTTCAAAATACGCCTTTGTACGTCATTATAATGTGTTTTCACAAGTATATTGGGCAATATAAAATGGTAAAAGTACAATTGTTTCAGCTTAATAATCTTTATTAAGAAACTCCGCTGCAGGAGATATTTGGAAGCCATATATTTATTAACTTAAAATACTTTTCACACTATTTGTAATTTTAGAGAATGCAAAGATAGTATTTTTCAGTAATTTCAATTTGTGGTCCTATTTAAATTACTTTTTAATTAGTGGAAATTCAGAGCAGTTTAATGAATACGGGAAAAAGTTTTAAGAGTCTAATGTCGGTTTGCACAAAGAATTTTAATAATAATTATTTAACCAGCAAGTTTGACTGTGACATAAATGACATTGACAGGCATTATATACTCACATTTAAAAGTGCGTGATTAGTAAATTAAAAATTAAGGTAACCGGGCCAGTATGATTGTGAGAAAATTATTTCTGTCAATGTTACGTCTGTCACAATCAAACTTGCCGCTTAAACAATTATTATTAAAATTCTTTGTGCAACCCGACATAAAACTAGTCTGGCTTTACAACCCAAGTAATTTTACTTAAGTTTACATTAATTCTTAACTATATAAGAATGGCATAAACTAAAATAGGTTTAACATGTCAACCTTACAACATTATAATGAAAAAATAAAATCCATTTAATTGTGTTTAACCAATGAAACACAATTGCATGACTACCAAATGTCACGTATTCCAATAAATATTATAATATTATTTTATAGTATGTCATTATGTGGCTATTGATTTACCCATAACGAAATTTTTATTTACTTATACCATTAAACATTATTTTGTAATTAGATATAAATAAACTTTAATCTTCAGGTGCGTCCCGTAAGATTTATTCGAAGGCAAACGATTTTTATGAATCCACCAATATCCATGTATTGAAGATGCAATTTAAATTTTTCTTCAGGCAAACTCTATTAAATTTGAAGATGTAGTCCATACTTGAAGTGGAATGGATAATTAGAAGGAAAAAAATAAGAACTCAAAGTCTTCCTCCATTGTTATATTAATGAAAAGCTTATTTTAAGAGAAATTCTTTATATGGTTCGAATGCAGAAGCGTTCATCTTCAGGAGAACAAGTGAAATTAAGAAGAAAAAGGAAGATATCATCCCAACGGAGGTTTAAGATTAAATATTAGATAAAATAAAGGTGCAGTGAGTTCACCCAGATGTAAGGAAGAGAATTGTTAAGATAAATGGAAAGTAAACTGGGTAGAAATTTAATAATACATTTTGGAAAACACTATGAACTCGGCATAATAAAAACAATGGAAATGAAGTGTATGTAAGTATGCACTGAGAAAAATGAATTATAACCATTATAAGAATTCTTATGGCCATTATAAGAATATTTAATACTATTTGGGATAGCAATACGAGCTAATACCAGTTATACACCAGATATTGCTAGGACCAGTGCATAAGGATAAGTAAATTATGTTATACTGATTATATGACACGGATGGTAACCATGAAGGTTTGTTCCATAGCAACTATAAAACGTACTTCTATGGGTATACACATTAGTTAAAAACGATTATACTGTTTATATGACACGGATTATAACCATAAAGGTTTGTTCTATAGTGACTATAAAACGCTTTATAACCAGTAAACACAGTTGAAAAAGAGTATAATCCAGTTTTATAACAGGTAAAAATTGTTTAGCTGCCAATATAAAACTTTTTTGCCGATTCAAATTTGCGCTTGCGCATTCCCAATATAAAATTTATCTCTTTACGCAAACTCCAAGCAACATGCGAAATTTTGGATGATTGTATGTTATAAGACCAAAAAATAATAAAGGTAAAGAAATTATATTTTACAATATTTATATTGGTATTGACAAATTTCATTTTTTGATTTTACCATGTAACTACTGCTATTCTTCGCTTTAAAACATGTGCAATCGTATATCCAGAATTTTAAATAAACAGTTAAATGGCCGATAATATAAAAAATAGTAAATAATAAAAATAGGTTTACATTTTAAAGGTATTTATTTAACTAAAAAAAACAAATAAGGGTATTTACCCTCAACACTTTCTAAATATAAACGTTTAATATCAGAAAATAATTTAACTAGTACCCCCAAAAAAGCGTTTTATTGTTGGTATTATCTTTATGTTATATAAACCCATTTTTATTTCCAATAAGAGTGTTTTATTAAAATACATTCTTACAATTCTGGGCTTATATTCATTATTATTTTGTTTTATTGTCGGTATAAATAAAGATGTTGTAATTCTGTATGCTGATCGTTAGTTAACTTTTTTGCTATATAGTAATAGATTGTTTAATAGTGATTATTAAAAATGTTGCTACTGGTATAATACTATTCTTAACAATTCTGTTTAATTAGTCGATTTTGCTCTGTGTGAGGAACATAAATGTAATTTCTTTTTAAATTAAATTGATGGGATGGCCATACTAGGATAAACATTTTTTTAACATCTTCTTTCAAATGTATTGGGGGTTGGGAGTGAGACATCTGCGACTCTGATATTGATGCATCGGAATATCATAGGGGGGGGGGGGGGGGTTATCCTGCCGGCAGCAGGCAAAATATCTTTGTCGTTATAAAAATAATAATAAAAATTGCGCTCAGCATATTTTTCGCACTTAGTTCCTTAATACGGAACTGAAACGATTTGCAAAATGTTGACGTTGCACATTTCAGTCATGATGAAACTTGATTGATCTCTCGCTTTCTTGTTGGCGGCGCTCGCCATGTCAACAAACCACATATAACGAGAAGCAGATAAAGTAAACGAAATAAAAGGTTTTAAAAGGAAGATTCAATGCTAGATAGTAAGTGTAAATTATCAACAGTTTTAGACAGAGTTTCATTTACCCGTAAAGACGCCTCTGTTTAAAGTTTTATTATTCAAAATACACCCACGTAAATATTTGGATTTTATTCGGGATTTGTAATGTATTAAGTGCCCCAGCTGGTTGTAATCAATGTGAAGCAATGTACATTTTGATTTTGATAGGCAATTTTAAAATGTTTTATAGCCTATAAATAGAGAAAAGTTCAGATTTACATCTTATTACTGAATTTTAAATATACTCTTTGATCTGGTGGTATTTTTTTGTTGTTAGCCACTCACTACATACTTCCTAAACTATAATATATAACAAATAACTATAGTCTATATTTCAGAAAGGTGTAGAGTAATAAAATGGGAAATTCCGACCAGTTCGGCTCCATTTCGATTACGGCCATAGGCGCAGGTAAATTTTGTGCATTAAATTAAAATAACCGAAGACAAGACAAAAAAATAAAAGAGTGCTCGCCAAGCTCTCATGGAAGGCCTGTCAACGGGTATTAAGGTGCCTTCAGAAGGGAAGAGACTAATAATCGTCCATATTGGCGGCAAAGAGGGATTTTTAAAAGAAGATTTGCTACCACGAGGACATAAATTCTAATTCGTATTTGAGGATCATTTTGGTGAAATGATAAAATATCTTTCAGCTGATTCAGCAGTAGTTATGGATACCGCAAGCTATCATTCACGACGCACAGGACTTTAACTTAATCTTGGAGAAAAAAAGAAATTATCGACTGGTTAACCACCAAAATATTAAATTTGAAGATAATTTGATAAAGAAGGACCTATTAGCTATAGCAAATTTACACAAACATCGTTTTATGAAATATGCCTTGAAAGATATAGCTGAAAAACATAGTGTAACTATGTTGCCCTCACCGCCATATGATTGCGAACTAAATCCTATAGAACGTGTATAGGCGGAAGTAAACACCATTTTCAGTGTTTGTGAATGGATAACAATAAGCAACCCATAAATTGACCCAATCTCGGGTGGTACTACCTGCACTTGATTAAAAGAAAGAGTTTTGCAATGAAATCAATGCCCAATTATAATAATAATAATAATAATAAAGGTCTTTTATTATAAAAAAATAAACAATATAACAAAGAATAGGCGACGCAAACAAAAGCATGGCGCAGTCTAGCCTAGACGGCTACTCAACTGAACCCTGCACTGCTTGCTTAAGTATAAAGAATATACATAACTAGTGATAGATGTAGAAATAGTACTTAAAGATTACCATGTAAAGGAGAAAATAAATGAACAATCTTATAAAATAAGTCAGCACGAAGAAGAGAAAAAATTAATACCTTACACTCAAATACGATGGAGAAGACGATAAATGTTATAAATGCATGACTCGCAGAATATTGTTAAGATACTTATATATTTTGAAAGAAAAAAAGTTAAGCTACCGAGTTTGCTCATTTTGAAAATTTTGAAGATGTTTTTTATATTTTAATTTAAATGTATTATTATCAAGTGAGATCAATTCATTAGGCAAGGAGTTATACAATTTTATAGCGTTATATGTAAATGATCTCTGAAACATGGCACTCTGATGGTGAGGCATCGTCATTCTATTAGGAAACCTTATCTGGCGCGAATGTATATTTTCACGAAATACAAATTTACTCTTGAGGGAACGAGGCAGAGCTGGATTTTTAAGAATTTTGATCAAGAAGTTTCCTAAATGTAAAGTTCTACGGTTGCTCATAACTAGCCAGTTGAGATTTTTGAAAGTGTGAGAAATGTGATCATACTTTCGCAGTCCAAAAATAAGGCGTGAACATGTATTCTGCACTTTTTGTATCCTATTCCTATCAGCCAAATCAAGGCACGGCCCATAAATGAAATCGCAGTAGTTAAAACTTGACAAAACAAGACTCTCACAGAGCATTTTGCGCAATTTCAAATTAAGGATATGACGGTTGTTGTATAATACTCTTAATGACATATATGACCGTTGAATTAGTTTTTTGACATACTCTCTAAACCTTAATTCAGTATCCAAAATTATACCCAGATTTTTGGCTGTTTTAACCACGGGAAGCATAACACCATCAACACGTATATTGATATTATGACTCAAAAAATCAACGTTATTCTTATTTCCAAAGAGCATCAAGGATGACTTCAATGGATTTAATTTTAAATTGTGGTCTAAAGAAAGTTGATTTAACATATTTAACTCATCGTTAAGCAAATTTGAGGCGTTTATATAATCTTGACAGTCAAAATGAAGGAAAATTTGCGTGTCGTCTGCATATGCCTGAACCTTACAGTGCTTTAGAGATTTTAAAATATCTGAAGTATAGATGATAAAGAGAAGAGGTCCAAGAATGGATCCTTGAGGCACACCAGACAGAATTTCAATTTGTTCTGAATAAGTGTTATTATGGAAAATTTTTTGAAACCTGTTGTTAAAATATGATTTAATAAGATGTAAGGATGATTCTTCAAAGCCATAATACTTTAACTTTGCCAACAAGAGAGAATGATTAAGGGTGTCAAAGGCTTTAGAAAAATCTAGAAGAACTAGTGCGGTGTTTAATTTTTTATCAATTGCTGCCATTATATCATCTGTGATCTTAACAAGGGCGACGGAGGTACTAAAGTCTTTTCTAAAGCCGCATTGGCTATCCGGAATTATTTTATTGATGACACAGTATTGAAATAGTTGACCATACAATACTTTTTCAAAGATTTTTGAAAGTAGTGGCAATATACTTATAATCCGAAGATCATTAAAACTTACAGGATTATTAGTTTTGGGTAATGGTTTACCAATAGAAATTTTCCACTGATCTGGAAAATAGTTAGCCTCTAGACAACAGTTGATAATATGTGTGACATACTTATCTACATGAGGACTACAACATTTTAACATCTTTAAAGACATACCATCTACACCAGAAGCATTGGAAGTGATTGAGTGAATTATTTTGTGAATATCTTGAATTTCAGCCATTCTAAATGAGAAAGATAGGTCATTATTAAAATTATTATTATTATAAAAATTCACTTTAGGGCTGCAATCTGAAGCTGTGTGCAAATACCTACCAAAAAATGTGCTTATATCATTAGCATCAGATAAATTATCAGGAATATTACAATCCTTGCTCGAGCTTACATTAAAAGCCTTTAAAGAGTTCCACGTTTTTCTAGAATTATTTTCTGCACAAATAGAATCAAGATACTGTCTTTTTTCTCTTCTAATCATAGAAACAGCAAAGTTTCGTAAGCGCTTATACTCTTCCCAATCATAAACGGTCCGAGTCCTCTTAAATTTGTGTAGCGCTCGATCCCTATTTTTCATGAAAACCTTTAGGTTAGGAGTAAGCCATGGTGCTCTAGGTTTAGTGATTCTAGACTCCTTGTAGGGGGCATGCTTGTCAAAAAGGGAAAATATAAGATTATTAAACAAATTAATTTTATTATCTATATTGCGCTCGTACAAAATATCATTCCATTGAAGTGCATGGAGATCAATAAGAAACGAGTTAAAATTAAAATTATTAAAATTTCTATACTGAATAACTTTTGGTTCAATATGTGCTTTTTCGATATTCAAACAACAATGAACAAGAAAATGATCAGAAACATCAGACATTGCCACCGTTCCAAAATCACCCACCAATGTGTCATTGGTGATAAAAATAGGATCTAGAAGGGTGCTTGACGTCCTTGAAACTCTAGTAGGTTGGTTAATAATTTGAACAAAATTATAATTTTCAAACAGCGAGGTTAGGGGATTGTCTACTTTAAACAGGTTTATATTAAAATCACCAACACAAACTATTTCATCTACAGTTGGGTAGAGAGCTGAGAAAATGTTGTCAAAATCATTAATAACACTGTTAAAATTAGTGTTTGGGGGCCGGTAAAAAACGCAGAATGCATAATATTTATTTTTGATTTTAATTTTAATAACTAAAAACTCAAGAAAATTTGTGACATTAAACTCAAAATTTACTACTTCTGGGACTAAGTTATTTTTTACATATACCCCTACCCCTCCACCTCTTCCCAGCCTGTCTTTTCGAATCATGCGATAACCTGGAATAATAAAAGCAGTAATGTCATCATCATCAGATAGCCATGTCTCGGTAAGAAAAATAAGATCAAAGTCGAAATCACCAATAACTGACTTAAAGTCATAAAAACCTGTAAAAATTGAGCGTATATTGAATTGAGCAATTCTAAATTTCAAATTATTCATATTATTTTCTCCAGAAAATACAAACAGATAAAAAAAATTTCTACAATTACCTTTGATTTATTTATAAAGTCGTGAAACACTCGACCAAAGAACTCCTATATGTGAATAAAAAGAGTAGGTGAACAAAGTGATATTTCCGAGCCCGAAACATTGATTAGGCGAAAGGCGTAGAAATTTACATTCTCAATAATTCACTTAACATTTTCTATCAAACCCGTAAAAAATGATGTAGGTATTAGAAAATATACAAAGTATTCAAATCTATAATAAAAAAAAAAGCTGATGGAGATAACATTTAATGCAAACCCATAAAAATAAACTAATGCGAAATTTCTGTTAACCAGTGGTACCTAAACAATTTCAATTGTTATTATAAATAATTTATTATTTAAATGTCACTAAGTTTCGAGATTATTATTTTTGAATTCCTGGTAATATCGAAGTAATAAATTTTACCTCCTGAAGACCAGGCATTTTTACCATATTTACGCCTTGCCGCCATCAGCAAGCCGTACCTATCTCGAGTGAGGTCCTCATATATGACCACTCCCGACTTTTTAAGCATACTTTTCGCCGCGAACACTTTGCTTCTTTTTATATATGATATAAAACGCACTAACATCATTGGACGCTTATTGGCTTTGTCACTGTCTTTACTTTTTATAGGATAAACAAAGTCAAAATCGTTACTTGTACAATGGATTTTAAGAGTGTCGCTTAAGAAAGTTGCAATAACATCAGTCATATTGCTGCCATCTTTGATTTCTAGCCCACAAATTATCAGATTATTATGCTTGCTCTGTTGTTCAAGTTTGTCAACACGAACCTGCAAATCCTTAATAGAATCACTATTTTTGTTTATTATTTGATGCATATTTTTTATAGACTCGACAAGAGCAGACAAATTATCGCCAAGTTTAGTCAGTGATGAAAGTGGCTTAACTATTCGTTGGGTCATTCTGTAGTCCTTTTGCATATATAATAAGCTTTTATTACTCTACACCTTTCTGAAATAATAAAGCTATTCCACTCTCATTGATTAAATAAGTAGTAACATTTATTGATATAATTTCATTGGTCAATGGGCAGAAAGATATTACATCCTATGTTCAAAAAGTATTATCATCGCTACTACGTTTTTATAAATAACTTAAAAGCAATTATCGATGAAATATCCCCTAATAATCACATAATACGATACAGGTACATGTTAAAATTTAACCATTATAGCATATTTACAAGCATTTACCATCTGCACATTCATTATTTTGATTAAATTTATACTTTATAGGCGCTAATAAAGGAGATAGCAATATGGTTTACACCTCTTTTCTTGATTAAAAAGGTAATCCATAAAAATGAACTCCTTCTTTAATTGGCCTTTTCGCACTTGCCCAAACATTATTATAACATGATCATTATCATTATTATCAAGCAAGGGTGCTGCCAAATAATAAACAACAAGCAACGTTGTGTCAGTGTGAGTACCGAAGAAATAATAGCTTTGTTCGCGGTTAGGATTCTGAACCGATTCGAAACTATTCACAAGCGCAGTTCAAATAATGGCGTGCGCGGATCACAAAATTATTTATTAACTGCGCATGCGAATAATTTCGAACCCGTTCAGATTCTCTACCGCAAACAAATTATTAATATTATTCAGTGGCCAAGATGGTAAAGCGTCGCACTTTGGATCCAATGAGTCGTGAGTTCAAGCCCGGAAGCCTGCAAACTGTTCAACTCGAGTGGATTGTCCATATCGCACTCGGAAGTTTTAGCCTTCCGCGTACGGCGTCGTGCTCAATTTACTTCCTTTATGGGGTTGCCGGTACTTAATTAATATTGTCACGCCCAGATTTTAGGGAGGCGTAAAGGTAGCTACGGGACCTTAGCAACTATTAGAAAAACAAAGTGATTTCGAAAACAAATTTATTAAAAAGATCAAAATAATATTTACCTGAAAGGTTTACAAAAAAGATCAGAAATAATTAATAACTTGGATTTAAACCTTTAACAATGATTTTCAGATAAAATTGTACTTACATTAATTAGCTTATCGCTAGCGTCTTGATGATTTGGGGACCAACAAGTTGTTTCACAATTTTTAAACTGGATGTCTCACCGGCTCGAGCACTAGTGCCGATAGATATTTCTTCTACCAATAATGTGCCGTTCCGTCAAGTCAGCAATTTTTTTCATTTTAGGAAAACAACGAACTGAGACTCGATGACTCGACAATAATTGATAGATCGGAATGCGCGTATAACTATATAAAATAAAAATTGCAACTTTATTAGGTTTGTTTAATAAACTTGAGACAATTTCATGTTGCGAAGAATGACCTGTATTTAACGCAAACAATTTATAAAAATAGAAAATATTAATTTTTGAAATATTATTGTTCTCTTTCGTGACAATATTTTTCTAGAAATTTTATAATTTCACTGTTTATCTGCTTTTATATCTTCCTGTTCCGCCATTTAAGGAAAGGATATCCTGACAAGGATGGATATGAACTAATTTCAATTCAGTTAACCGGAATCCAGTCACTTTAAGGAATACCAAGTAAATAGCTAGTTTTTGCCAGCCACCAAAATCCCGCCAAACGATATTTCAAATGCGAATTTTTCTGAGACTACACAAAAAATTTGTTAAAAACTTACCTTATATTCAGCGGCAAATATCATTTTTTCTGGCGAACCGAGGTTCATGTTTCAGAAGTTAGTAAATGCCGAGATATTAGCGTTTAAAAATTCACATAGCGGAGTTTTATTAGTTGGCAAAAACTGGCTATTGCATGGCATCTGACAACTCAACGGGCGGGATATTTCTGGTTGGCAAAAACTGGCCAATTTTTATTTTCTTAAAACCAAATTTAGAACAGCGAAAACTCCATCGCAGATTCGCAGCCAAAGCAACGCCATAATAGAGTTACGAATGGTACGAACCCCATCAAGTTAACAGCAATATAACTTTAAATCATGTAATACGTTACAATGTAATTCAGTTGTAATTGTTGGTGGACGTCTAACCAGTGGGCACCTACGCTCGGAGCACGTTCCACGAGTAAATACGGGGCTTTTTTATTCGTATTTATTGTGTTTGTTACGATTATAAGTTCATTGTTGTGAGGCTTGAGTGGCTTAAAGTGTGGGAAATTGTGACGTTTCATACAATGTATCCGTGCAGGTCTAATAATTATTATTCTATATAAAGTTTTAGTTCATATTTTTGAATGGCCAGCAAATAGTATATTACATAAGAAGTGATACTTTTCAAACGAGGAGATATTCAGCACGAAGCGTCAGCCGAGTGCGGAAATTCTCCGAGTTTTAGAATAATCCACTTTTACACAAGTAATGTACCTACACTATTTTTCCTACGACCACAAAGAATTATTAAAAAAACCTTTGATTTGTAAAAAAAATATCTCAACAATCGTATTAAAAAAAATATCAACTAGTGTTGAAATTAGCATACTTAGGATTATGCTTCACCTAATATCCGGTTTCATAGTTTGTCAATAGGCTTCTCCTTTATTTGCAGTTTAACTTTTTAATTTTTTTCATATTTTATATATCATAGGAAGATCTAATCCTGGATTGACTTCTAGATTAACCAGAATTAAAAATTAAAAATTTAATCAAGGAAAGATGCATTAAACATAAATTTAAAAAATCCTCGCAACAAGGAAGATTTCAATTCAAAATAATTCTATAAATTATTTAATGTTTTTATAAAAAAAGTCAAATACTCCTGTTGGGATGTGAACCTGTGACGTTGCGATCCATAGGCTAGAGCTACGCTATCGCTACCGATAAACATTTGTTGTTTAATACATGACACTCTCTTCAGCGCGATTTGTTTTTTCTGGTAATAGATTTTTCAGTATATTATTAACATTTTTTATCATTTCAGATGACGTATTTTTACAATCTGAATCACTCGACAAATACGTGATAAATAAGTTAAACACTTATCAATTACTGCTTCCTAAAATTTGTTCTTTTTAATAAATAGGGGTGGTCTGTCAAATTGGCACTATATGTTTAAATTAAATAGTGTGCCTTTGATTTAAACACTAGTGTTAAAATATTTTTTTTCAACACGCGTGTGATATACTGCGCTTTCTAGCCAAATTAACCGTGCTTTTTTCTCATTTTCATAGGTGGTCGTAGGAAAAACATTATTCATTTCCATTCACATCTCATGGCTCTTTTTTTATTATATCGTAGGGCCATAAAAAAAATTGTATATTCAGGGTGTCCCAGATAAGGATGCAGTCTACAGGGATCTCGTGAATCATAGAAGATACAGAGATGGTTAAATTAGAAAAAAGTTGCGCCCTCCTAAATTCTGCAACATTGTGTTTTCAAATTAAAAAAAAAAACTCCGAATCATTTCAAAGATATTGGGGCAAAACCAAATTTTCGCGATTTTGGTTTTATTTTTTTCTGACTCTATTTAAAGAGATCTGTTAAAATAAAGTTTACATTCTCGTTACCATTTTTTCTCCTCTACAAATTGGTGCAATTAGATTTTTATTCCGACCTTTCGTTTTTTCAAAGTCATCATTAACTTGGCTTCTTAAATAGTCGGAATTTTTTTTAAGCATTTTTCTAAATTCCCCTCATCCTTAATAATTCAACGATGTATCAGACCTATTATTAATTACATGTTTTTGACTTAAACACCCATCAATAAAAATATGTATATTCATCTTGTATCTATCAACTTTCTTTGGGTTTTCAAAGCCAACTAGAAATTACTTGACCCTGGACGTCGCGTCGACACCAAATCATCCAATTTTTCGTCTCCTGAATAATCCATAATTTTTATTAAAAAATACTCACACAACTTTTCAAATACATAATATGTTCACTTCAAAGAAATTAAATAATAGTTCATTTGTACTAAACAATTACATTAATCTAATCTGTCATTTGACAAGCTTGTCGCAGCCTACTATACAGTTCAGACAGATAAAAATTATATTAAGTTACGATTTTTAATACATGATTCAAAACAAATAAAGACAATGTAAGTCCAATGCGGTTCAACTATAATTTTAGTTGACGCAAGCAGTTATGATCCTGACAAACTATCAACCATTCCACCACCATCTTCCTCACAAGAATTCTTATCAATAAGTTCTGATAAATCAGGAGGTTCTTCTTCCTGCTTGTTTCTTTACGTAATTTAATTTTATTGTTAAAATTAAATTTCAATGCTCTCTCTCATTTTAGCATATTGTTCCTTGTTTCAAGTGGCCTTAGTGTCTCACCAATGGAAGATCGACCAGATTCGCAGCGGATCTGGTAGACAGTTTTTTCTGTCATTTTGGCTTGTTGGTTTCGTCTTTGTCAGGTGACTCTCGAGCTGAATACCGTATTAAGGTTATATCCTTGTCCTAGTTTTCCAATTGTCTCAGATACTCCTTTGACATACGGAACGGAATGTTGAGTGTTGATGGTGTTTCTATTTACTTATTTTGTGTATTTGGTCGATTCTTATTATTATTTTCCAATAATTTATCCACTAAATCTATGGGGTAGCCATTTTTGTTGTGGTTAGTCTTGATGTAGGTAGTTAGTTTCTTCTTTGAGGGCTTTATTTGAGTTACAGATGGCAACTCTATCCACAAGGGTTCCTGTACATTCGCATCTTTCAATATCAAAATATCAGCATATCTCTTACTGCCCGTGGCTCCTGATATATTTCAGATAACAAGACACCGAGCTCGAACATCTGCCAAAACAAATTCGGCAGGGTTTCGTTCATTCCGAAATAAGAGTCATAAAACTCATCGTCGAGCAGTTTCGGTCGTAGCCCGAGCACATTCGAACATTATTCCAAATGCAATTATGAAAATGTGACTTAATGTTCCCGAGATTTATGTCCTAACTTAAATATATTAATTTACGATCTTATCCTTGCTCGCGGCTAGTGAAGATGCAAATGCGAGTGTTATTATTTTCAGCTTTTATTTTTGGGTTTGGTAGTACCGTATGGAAAAGCATTAAAACGTTTAGTATGTATGTACATTTATCGGAAATAAACCGATACAATGGTGACATTTTGCCAACCAACAAAATCCCGCTAATCGACTTTTCAGGCGCTAAATTCTCCGCACTGGCTGATACCTGAAACCGGATTCTCGTTTCGCTGGAAATAATTATATTTGCCGCTGAATATGAAGCAGGTTTTTACAAAATTGTTTGTGTGGATTCCGAGAAAATCACTTTTAAAATAGCGTTTAGAGGGATTTTGTTGGTTGGCAAAATGTCACCAATAAGATATTTTCAAGCTTTTCTGATTTGAGAAAAACTACACTGAAAAAACGAATATATTGGAAGAAATGCATACTCCTTTAATTCAAAAGATTAGCGCTTTTAAATGGGTCCAAATGCGATTGATTTTTGCCCAAAACTGGAATTCCCTTGCCATAAATTTCTTATAAGAGTCTTAGAAAGTCATTATATCTCGATCCAAAAGTAATTGTAATTGATCCAATAGTGTTTGGTCTTGAGCCAAAAACGGAGTTTGTTCTTGACTTCCGGATTTCACAAATAATGTGGATTCCATTTGTAATTTCGATATTACTAAAGATATAATAATAAGTTAAATTAGTAAACCAGGGGACTGTTCACTCTGATTAAAAAGGTCTAAGAGAGAAAAAATCAACATCGCATTTTCTAGCTATAAGGAATTATAGTATATTTCACGTAAACTTTTAATGGCCGACGATGACTCACGTCATTTTTAGTAACATTCATTTTATAGAATTTACAGTTTGGTCAGGGCCGGACTTCAATTTTTCTTTAAAATTGGGTGTGAAAATAAAATAATTTATTTGTAGTTTTAATGAAACTATTCTTAACAAGAATTTCCCAAGCAAAATTTGTGATATTTTAAGAAACACTAAAGGAAATTGGGAATAAGAATATCAGAAAAACCTTTTCATTTTATTTTTTATTCATAATGATATTTGGTTTAAAGCACTTAATTTACAATAAAAAAAAAGGTACAGTCGTGTTGGCAGTTTAAAATTTATAATAGGTCCAATTTTCCGATAGTTTTTAGTAAAACAACAAAGTTTTGTATAACGTTATTGAATTAGGTACTTGTTTTTTTTTAACAAAAAAGAAAATATAAGTACTAAAAAGAAGATATTTTGTCCATTTATCTGAAGAATAGATACCTCAAACATAGCATGCTAATAAACCAAATCAAGATTAATTATAACAGCCCGCCTTATTTAAAACTAGTTTACAATCGCTCAAAATATATTATTTCTGCAACATTTTTAAATTTTGGCATGGTGTTTCTGTAATTAACAAATAAACAATAAATTACTTACTTTTTCATAAAAAGAACGCTTCACAGATACACACAGTTCAGCAATTTATAACAAGAAAGTCTACGCACAAAATAATAGGAAAATCATCTCTAAAAATACTGCACTTATTCAACACGTGAAGAATCTAAACCAGAATGAAATGAATAGATGCGGTGCCGTGCGCGGGATGCGGTTTTGTTATATTACAAGAACTCGCATAAGACACGCGGATAGATGAACTACGAAAAGAGACATGCGAGGGTAGAAGTGTAAGAAAGAGATACACATACTAAAGGCATCGAGGTCACGTTCTGTAACAATATTCGCTTGGCGGGTTTAAGCTGATTGACAGTGTTTAGTGTATATCTTTGTCGTGTACATGTATCTATATAGTTTGTTTAAATACATGACGTGTGTCTTTACCGCTGATTTTATTAATTTTTATATTTATTTTTATCAGTTGGAGGGCTAATATGCTTTAGAAGTGTCCAACATTAACACTAGATGTCGCCGCTTGTTCTATCCTTCTGACGGTTTCTTATGTTAAACAAACTAAACAATATCTTGAAAATAGCAATAAACACATAATAGAATTAAAAAAAGTTCTTGAACCATTTAAAATAAACCACCTTTAACGAAACTAAAATCTGAAAATTCTAGATTAAATGAAATAAAAAATCTAATCTATAAAATAGACTGTCTACAAACATAATATAACTAACGGGGTAATCACGAAAGCTATGAAATCAAATCAGTTTAATGTTCGAACAAATTCCACAAACGTGCTAATAAAGATACTCAAAAGTCATATTAGCAACGTCCCAAAGTTCACGAACATCACAAAATTTATTAGCTCACACTTCGAGCTTAGCATGGACAACATGTTCCAACATCATAACAATAAATACATTCACATTATAAACAAGTCCACCAGATAATTATCTGGTTGTGTATAAGGTGAAATGAACTGCGCCCTTTTTAATAAATTCTGACGTTATATTAAGTCGATACATTAGAGAGAACTTGTAGATATCGAGTGGAAATAATGTATCGGTAATGGTATTTCCTGATGTATTAAAATTATCGACTATTCATACATAAATGCCTGGCCAAATAAATCTTGGGTGTGTATTTTTGTGTATATTCTATTAACTTCTTCAACTGAATCAATAAATGACAAATTTATGGCTACGTGCATTGAGATTTGAGAATGCGCACTGTGAAATGTTTATTTTCTGATTTGAAAAATGGACAGGACTTAAATCTGTTTACCTAGTTTCTGTTCATTACTTTTATACTTACAGAAAATATGAAGCATCGGGCGTTGTACGTTGTACCCTTATTTGGGCAAAGCAAAGAAGTTTACATTCGTTACAAGCATCCAGTTTCGCTATTCGTTATTGTTTTGTTACCAAATCAGTGGCACACGGAGAGAGGGCTACAACCCCCCCCCCCCATCTTTCCCCCTCCACACCTGACCAAATAAACCATCTCGCACCGATCCACAGAAATCGAAACAGACATTCTGGTGACTGGGCTGCTTTTTTTTTATTTAAGTGTATTGAAAAGACACTTTTAATCGAAGAAGACGTACTGGGAATTTTTCAGAAGTCGCTTTTAATCGAAGAATTAGTTTTGAGGAGACATACCAAATTTAAACTAGTTTAACCTGAATGGCAATGGGCGATGCGACGCCTAAACTCGAATACATGATGGACCTACCTGCTCTTGATAAATGGGACAGGATTTCTGTGAGAAATAATGCTAAACAAGTGACATTAAAATTAAACTTAGGTCACCGTGTAGACCTTTCAGATATACAACAATGAAAATTTCTTAGATCCATAACTGACATTATTCCCCATAAGAGGGTGTTTTTTTAGGTTAGATAGAACTTTAGTTAGGAATCACGGTCAGACCGAACTGTCAATCTGCCGCTGTTTATAAAATTTATATTTAGTTACAGTTTGGCAAATTATCATGCACAGAGTCAGACGCAAACTGTTTCGCTAATTGGGCTTTAGCACAGTTGGAAGTTGATCAGTTGTTTTACCGCAAAATTGTGTTTAGCGATGAGGCTCATTTTTGGCTTACGGGATTTGTAAATAATGAATTTTTCTTTCAAAATATGATCCAGACGAGATGTGAATGCAACAGGATGGCGCTACATGTCACACTGCGAACGAAACTGTGACCTTATTGCAAACAAAATTTGTTAATAAGTTAATTTCGAGAAATGGACCTGTTAACTGACCACTCAGGTCCTGTGATGTGACGCCCCTAGATTATTTCCTATGGGGCTACGTCAAGTCATTGGTTTATGCTAATAAACCAGCGACAATTGACGCCTTAGAAGCCAACATTGTTCGCGTTATTCATGACGTACGGCCAGCAGTGCTCGAAAAAGTCACCCAAAATTGGACTCAAAGAATGCGCTACCTCGTGAACATGCAGCCTCGGTGGCCACATGCCCCAAATCATTTTTAAATGTTAATGCCATAGAATGATTTTTCAAATAAAATTAATTTTTTAATCACGAAAATATTTTCTTTACTATTTTTCCAAGTTTAAAGTTCTATCGTTCTTAAAAAACACCCTAATATCTTGAAATAAATACCTAAACTTCAGGTGCAAAATTACTGTCAGTGATTCATCGCTTTCATATTGAGAGTTATATATAAGTTAACGGAAAAAAATCCATAAAAATAAATATTCTGCTCTATTAGTGTTTCAAAAATATATTAAAATTGTTTCATCTAACTTTGTACAACCACACTCTGTATTATAGCTATGAATTACTGACAGTAATTTTTGACTACTTAGGGTATAGGTTTTGTAATTTTTGAGTAAACTTTATGCATGCCAGGTGCTAGTAGAAAATACCCAAAACCAATAGAGAAAAAACCATGGGCGAAATAGCTTTTATAATTATAGTTTTAAATGCCTTTAGTAATTAGTTATCTTTGTTAATCAGCCAACAAAGAGAGAAAAGTGCAAGAGGCGCTTCTTTTTGGCTTTCTATTGGTATTAAGGAGCCCTATTCCTAATAAAGCTATGGCATAGTGACGTGAAATTCGGTCAGAAATTTTTAACTAAAATCAATACCACTGTAAGAAGAGCAAGAGCATCAAGAATAACTTGTTCGAGAAAGATACAGGGTGCTACAAATTCGTGTGCGAAGATGGTTAAATTGAGGCAAAGTTACGTATTTTGGGGCTTAATAATTCGATGAAAGAAAATTGTAATTATCCCGAATGCTTTCGGAGATATCCGAAAAAAGCCGAAATTTCTATTTTTTGTTTTTATTCTTTTGCGCGTTCATATTTCAAAAAAATTGTTCTCATAGCCGTTCTTTATGTTCTACCAGATAGTGTTATTGGTTTGTTAGTGTTAGTCTAATTATGTTACTGTAATTCGCTAAAGTTTGTTTCAAAAACAATTTCAATTTTTTTTACTGTTTATACGGTCTGATAATGCCAGTTTCTGGCGAAACATGTAATAAAAATAAATAGACAGAAACATGTTTGAGGCCGAGACTTTAGGTCTTTTTCTTACAAAATATCAAATATCAGGCCAATTTGAGTAAAAATGGACGGATTTTCCAAATCAGAATTTTTGTTTGGCTCTAAATGTTCAGGACCGTAATGACATAAAAAGATAACTTGAAAAAATGTGTTTTTAGATGACAAAACGTTAAAATTCCAATAACTTTAAATTGTAATAAAATTTAAAGCTTAGAAGTCCCTAAAACTGTATTTAAAATTTCAGGACCGTATTTAAAAAAATCGACTTGAGGTTGGTATTTAAATAACGAAACGCTGAATTTGAAAACGAATAACGCCATCTTGTAGAACATAAAAGACGGCTATGAAAACGTGTGTTTTTTTTTAAATGAACGCGCAAAAGAATAAAAACAAAAAATAGAAATTTCGGTTTTTTTCGGGTCTGCTCTATTATTAAAATTGATAATGCAAAATTTTGTTTTTTAAAAATTGGTGGAAATGACCACCTTCACTTAATAGGCATGCATGAAGCTAATTTAATTAAATTATTTTAATTAAGAACGGTGTGCCTGAGGAGAAAAACGTAAGATACCATTTTTATGCAGAATTAAACAGGCTAATCAGAAATATCCACATGGTGTACCACGTTTTTTCTAAAAAATATATAATCGCTTAGTTTTAAAAATTATTCTATTGGCGATAACGCTGAAACGAACGGAGATATCGAGCTGCGGTTTAAATATTTTTTCTAGCAAATTTCATCTTTTCTTTTCGAATATGGTATCATAATTATACCGTATGATTTATTTTTTCGGAGTAAAATCAAAAAATGTGTTATTATTGCAAATTGCGACCTCTAGCATTTTTTTGAGAACTTTTATGGACAACTAAATACGATTGATTAAAGTGCATACATTTCTCTTCCGAACAGTCTTTAGTTTGCTAAAATCGGATAAGTCGTTTAAAAGTTACAGCGATTTTACTAATTACACTTTAAACTTATTAAATCGGTACGCCAATGAGCATAAGACCAAAATTATGCATAATTGTCCAAGCTTTTTAATGGTGTTATCAAAGATATACCTTAATGTGGAATTTTCGGAGATATGTAAAATTTTAATATTTACTTTTCAATTACGCCCTCTTGCGGCAAAATGCGGAACTTAAAAATAATTTCCAGCATTTTTTCTTGGATACTTTTGTCATAAAAAAATTTACCCGAATGCTGTACGATTACTAGTTTCTGAGAAATGGCCGGCGGTACTACTACCTATATAATGGGTACCCGTTAATGGAGCTGACCTTAGACCTAAGGAGATTTTCTGCAATTTAAACTGCTTTGATTTATATTTCGACCGAGATTTCGGCCTTAATCAAGCACGGAGATAAATTAGGTCCCTTAACTCGCTTTTATACGTATAACCATCCACGTCATATATCTTTGAATAATTATTAATGTTTTATAATAAGGTACATAGTTTTAATCACTACACATAGAAGTTCAAATCATTTTGATTGATATGGTCAGTCAACATTTAAGATCATTTATCATAAAAATAATTAGGTGGAATAAATGTAATTTTCTTTGATTTAGCCGGAGGACTGATCATTAAAACGTCGATATGCGTTTAAGAGTTGGGATTAAAAATTTGACGCGTCAAGATTAAAACATTTGTTTTTATTTTGGTTACAAATTGCTCAATTAATAACTCGTGAATAAAATTATAATTTCGAATAAAACATATTAACAAAGGAACTGAATTTATAGCTGATTATGATTTATAAGGGTCTTGTTAATTTGAAGAAAATGCACGTGTTGAATGGTTTCTTTGTAACTAGTTGTGGTACGAAGTTGTAACTTAAAAATGCCTTTGTTCTATTCGTGCATTATAAGTAAATGCTAGAAGAGTTTTGGACTTACGTTGCCTTTATTTGTTTTACATTACAACGTTTTAACATCTCCAGTCGTCTTTAGGTGAACACTAAATAAGTACAGTAACTATAGCTTTATTTATACGAGCTAGGTGCAAAAGATTGTATTATCATGGTCGAATTCATAATGCTAAAAGCCCAGGTAAAGAAGCATGTGGAGTAGTGAAGGAATTTACTCATAAATATAAAAAAAATTTTTAAGTCGCTACTATTTTTAATAATCATTTTAAAAATGCCCCATTAAAAGTGGTTAGTAAAATCCCAGTATCTGGACATTCGGCGAGGGCTTTTATTGAACCTACTGCAGCCAGTCTATTTTTATATGGATTTAACGAATTGGAGCTTATATCGATTGTTGAGAGTAAAATTAAGGACAATAAATCAGCTGGTTTCGATGAGGTGTCAGGGTGGCTGCTTAAGCAGTGCATTAAACCCATCGCGAAGGTACTAACTTATCTAGTAAATATGAGTTTTGAAAAAGGGCAATTTCCGGAAATTTTGAAAATTAATAAAATCATCCCTATTCTTAAAAGAGGTGATGGAAATTTAGTCGAGAATTATCGTCCTGTGGCTCTCATTCCTATATTCTTAAAAATATTTGAGTATTGTTAAGTCGACTACATCATTTTCTAGAGAAGTATAAGGTCCTGTCGCGGCATTAGTTTGGTTTTCGTCGGGGGCGTTCTACTGCAATCCAACATTTTTATGAGATTATTGAACATATAGAGCATGAAGAGTGTCCTGCTGGAGTATTTTGCGACCTCAGCGGTTGTGTAAATCACCAGTTGTATTTGAGCATAATGGAGTCGTTTAGAGTTAAGGGGGGTCTCTCTTCAGTGATTGGGGAGTTTCTTAACAAATCGGAAGCAGTATATATCTGTATCACAGATCGATCCGGTTACAGGAAGAAAGTCATTTGCTTCGGGCATGACCTTGGTTGATCTAGTAGTCCCACAGGGATCCGTATTAGCACCAATATTGTTCATTTGTTACATCAATGACCTCTTAGAGAATATACACCCTGAATGGGCGGCGGCTCTGTTTGCGGACGACTCTTCATTCATAGTTTCAGGTTCAAACCACGAAGAACTAGAGAACGTATGCAATAGCGGTATGAAATTGCTCCTAGAATGGTTTAATAAGAATTTCCTGTACCTTAATAGTTTAAAAACCACTTATGTTAGATTTGACATTGGTCAAAATGGACGAAATCTTGATATTGACCTTGACTTAAAGATCGGTAATGAAAACATTGCCCGCTCGAACTTCTCAAAGTTTCTGTTGTTAAAATTGATCAGAATCTTAATTGAAAGGAACATTGTTCTTTGATGTTTGCTAAGTTTTGCGGTATTATTTGTTATATGATCAGAAATTTAAGAATCGCTCTTCCTATCGGGAAGGTTCTCTCTGGTTATAATGCCTTTGTAGCAGCGTTGCCACATCTAGTAGATTTTCTACTTTTTGGTAGATTTTCACCCTTCTTCAGAAAATTTTAGTAGGCATATTTTCTTTAGTAGATTTTGGTAGATTTTAATAGATTTTAATATATAGCTTTTAATAATGTAAAAATGCCATTAACAATATAATTATTGTAAAAATTATTTTAATTAAGTACTTATTTATTTTAATATCGGACGACGACCTTTTTTTTTTTTTTTTTTTTGACACCACTTAGAAAACAAGAGGAAGGTTATGGTTATTGCTGCCTATGTCGAGGCCGCGACCCCTTTTTTCACTATTATTTTTAGTGCTCACTCAAAAATCACCGAGCCCATTTGTGCCCTCCCCTAATTTAGTAGATTTTAGTAGATTCGAAATAAAATAAAAGTAGATTCGCCAAAATAAATGTGGCAACGCTGCTTTGTAGGCTCCCGTCTGCATTATGGTATTTGTTTTTGGGGGGTCTCCTCTGCATCAAGAGATGTTTTTATAATACACAAAAGGGTGTTGCGATGCATTCTTGACTCTCCACCCGGTACGACCTGCAGGTCACAATTTATGAGACTGGGAATCCTCACATTACAGGCATTTTTATTTATGAACTAAGTAAATTAATTTTTTTGAATAAATCAAAATTTTTACAAAATCGTGATTATCATCAATACCTTACCCGTGGTAGACATGATCTGGAACGGCAGTAGAGTTTTGGACTTACATTGTCTTTATTTGGTTTGAATCACTACGTTTCAACTGGTAAGCATATCGAGTCGTCCTCAGGTGAATACGGCATAAATAAACAAACATAACAGGTAAATGGCGGGTTGACAGAGTGTAGTGGCTGACGGGTAACTATGAATCGCGCTGGTTGCAACATGCCGACTTGGTTAACACTACTATTTATAATACAGTTAATAATATTTAGTTTTTAAAGTTAACATTTTTTGTTTAAACCAACCAGGTAGTGGCTACAATTGGTTTGGGAAACTAAAGGTTATTGTTAGTTATACTCAGCGGCGGCGCCAGGGAGGGGTTGGGGCACTGGCGCCCACCCTGATGCCCCCCCAAAATTGATGAGATTCGGGTTGTTGTAATGGAATTTTCGAGGGAAGAGGCACTTAGCTATGAAAGTTTTGATGAGTGATTGTATGGTATTTTGGAGAAAACGATGACTTTTTTTTTATTTTTACATGTTACTTAGGCCAAGAGGGAAGTTTAGTTTGTGTCGCTGCAAATGGTGTGGTTCCATCCCGAAAATCCTGGCGTCGCCACTGTGTATATTAAAGTCTAAATATAATATATATATATAATAATAAAAGATTAGCTTGTGCGGCCAACTCATATTTTAGAGAGCCACTACTATTTTTGAAGATACAATAGTACTTTTTTTTTAGTTGTCTGTATTAAATCATATCACTGAAAAATGTTTAGCGGCCGTGCAGACAAAGTTTAAGTATAGGCGAACCAGCTTAAGGTAAACAAAACAAAACTATACAAAGCTTGAAGCCATACAAACAATAAGAAAAAGCACCAAATTATAAAACCAGTTATCAAACATATAGCATGTATAGATACACTTTATAATAACAGTTAAGTCATATCGTTGAGTAGTATCCCCTATAATATTGAAATTACTTCGTGATCTACTAGAGAAACTTCTGCTTTGCAATAGGTTCAGTGAGATCAACGTAATTGTATGTGGAGATTATAGCACACAAATCAAATAATTTTATAATTTAGCATAGTTACGGCCATTATTTTACGGTCTTGTCAGATACAACTTAAACCTTCGTGTCAGTGTAGAAATTTATGATAGTGTAATCGTTTTGTGGGATGCATGAAAAGATACAAGTCGAGAAAGGACGTCTCGTTGATAATAATTATTCATTATAAAGTTTTCATTTGTATTTAATTAACAAATATTTTCTTCTTTGTATAGGTCTAGATATATTAGATTTTTTGAGTACTCTCGCAAGATGGAGTAAAAATCACGTGACACTCTGTCAATTCTGGTATCTTTACTTTCTATTGGTTAGTATAGGCCGCTTTACAGTTTACAATTTATCTTTCACGCAAGAAAAGAGTGCCCGGGAGTATGCGTAGAACGAGGCTAGTGATCAGCTGGCGCAATTTGTATTGCTTGCAATAAATATAACTCCGACCCCATTTTTATTGTAATTGCAAGGGCAATTCTGGGGATTTTTTGGTGATTTATGAGACACCAGCTTTAATATAAAAATCCCTGACATTTGTTTATGTTCTTTCTAACCTATAGTGAGTAAGTTTTGTTTTTATTGGTTTGCTTTTGTGTCCTGTAATGATGTTATGGTAAAATGAATTCACAAAAAAGCGCCGGTAAGTTCTAACCTAATGTATTTTTATGTTAAAGGTTGGCAAGTGGTACATCACCTACGAACTATATTAATTGCTGCAAGACAACTTGCGTGAAAGAAAAATTGCAAACTGTCAAGCGGCTTAATGAATACCAGTACCGGATTTAAAAATTTGACGGTTGGTTTGAAAATTTTAGTATAGAATAACATACTGGTTGGTGCGTCGCGGTTGAAAACATAGGAGATCCCATGCAAGTTTTAGACTGTCCAAATATTTTCTCCCCTGTTGACTTTAAAGCGTGGTTGTAGGAAGTCTTTTTTAGGATCTCTGTGTGGTGAGTGCACATGCGGAGTTTGAAAAATTTTGGTCAACCCGATCTTAACTTATTTAAATAGGATTGTGGTTGATTTTTCATGATGCTGCGAATATCAGTATTAATTGGACTTGTCCACCTGTGAAAAAAAATGTCTAAAACCAAGCTATTCTGATAAAGACAGCGTTCATTTTTCCAATTCTTAATCCATCTTTCTTAAAAAAATCAATAATTTTGAGGTGATAATCGTAAAATAGATATTTACCTAAAAGGTTGATAATGGATTGGGTACCGCAATTATGATCCATAATAATTTAAAGTTAAGAGCACAAAAACATAATTCTGACAATTGATAACGTGACGTGGGCTCATTACGGCTCATTAAAAATTTAGGAAAATTATGATGTCCCGATGTTAGCTAATCGATGATAATCCAAAGGAGGTTTTTCTGGACTTAAAGTGGGATTACCCAATTAATTCATTTAATAATTGTAAATAATTGACATTTTTAACTTTAATATGACTGTTTTATCCAATCACCACAAGGGTCAGTATTGTTTCAGTTTAATTTTTTAAGAACTACAATTTGACACTAACTTCTGCGTTAATGAGAAACATAATTCTTCAAAAAAAAGGTCTTATGTTAACCGTTAAGTTCAGTTTTAGTTGATAAGAAAAGATATATTAAATATTTCTTAAATAGTATAATTTTAAGGGTTCTTGAAACAAGAAGACAAAAATGAAAAAAAAAATTTTAATGTTTTTTAAGAGAGTCTTATTTCATAAACCAAGAGCATTTTTCTTGTGACAATTTTAACAATTTCTCTTATTCAACGAAATTTCTCTTGCCTCTAATAATTACCGGTAAAGAGAGTTAGCTATACTTTGGGCCAAAATCATCTATCTTTTCAGTGTACTTGAAAACTTTTTTTAAGGTTAAGGACTACCGGCGGTGGCATAGCGATGAGTCACTGGCATTCGACTATGGCGTTCCGAGTTTGATTCTCAGAGTGAGCATACGCACAATAAAAAAAAATATGTCGAATTTTAGTAGGTTTAAGAATGCCGGGAAGAGTGTAAAATGTATCATCTCTCAATCCACCCCATTCACGTCGGTAACCAGGCCGGATGAGATCGGATATCTCGTGGGGTGCGGAAGAAGGTACACACTCCCCAATCGGTATTTTATGCAATGGTGTGCAAGACACCGAGGATTAGCCCTTGGAGGGAGTGTCGCGTGACTTACGATCATAGTTCGGAACCCTTGTTAAGCTGTAGTTCCCCTCGGGAATGGCCTAATTCGAAAGAATGGCAAGAAATGACAAGGTTAAGGAAAACCAACGAAGATATATTTGGCAACATAATTTAAAATTTGTGTTATTGGTGTAATTATTAATATGAAAGTAAAATTGATGGCCTGGTTAACAATCTATTAATAAAATTCCTGTTCTATTTTTTTAAATTGTGATCAAATCCTCAATTAATCTCGGCGATTATTTTCTCTGACATTCTTAATAATCGTTTTTCTTTTTGTACCCTTGCCAGACAATCAAATTATTTTTTATAAAAAAAAACAGAATTAAATTAATAACATTTATTTGTAGAATATGCGGCTTGTAGTGGGTCAGACAGTAGTAATAAATTACATTTTGTTATTGTGATAATAATAGATCTAACAGCTAATCAGATGCAAAATATTTCACTATTTTGAAGCATTATAATGTACATAATATATTTAACGGGTGTCCGCGGAAGCTGTAAAGTTTGGTTAGGATATATGTTTATTTGTATAGTGTATTTCACGTAAGTTTTTAATGGCCGTCGATAAAACAAGCCATTTCTAGTAACATTTATTTTACAGAATTTTAGGTTTGATTAGGGCCGAACTAGTGTTTCTGTAATAGTTAATTAATTACAGTGGCGGCTCGTTAGGTGAAGTAGGAATGGGCTCTTCACCAAAAAAAAAAAAAATAATAAAATATTAATGTACAAATAGAGTTACCATTTTAGCCCTTAAAAAATAATTATGTTCGAATTAATAATATTAATTTAATCCGAATGTAGCTGTGCATAATAGGGCCACGGTTAACTCCGATGGACAATAATTATAAACACTCGTGCATTTTGGCGCACCCCAGCGACCGTGTCCATTAGCTCAAAGCAAGTGAAGACCCAACGTCCAACATGGCTTTGATATTCACCGTTTCGATGGTTACGTGACGTCAGTCACGCAAACAGCATGTAACAATTGCAAAATGATGAAGCGCAATTAAAAATTAGATCAGTCGTATGCACCATTGTTTTAGCATTGGCCCGCCTAACCTTAAGGTATTTATTTTGAGGTTTCGCGTAACTTACGGTTATAGATATCGTTTTTACTTGATTTACTGTGTGATTAAAAAGTTTTGTTTTTATTTTTCAGTTAATTTAGTAGTGTACGTACCTACTTAGTTGTGTGTTTTAAAAATGATCCCAATTAATGACATAGTTTGTAATTTGTTGGCAACTCCATTCAGTCGTTGGACAGATGAGGATAAGAGAGACGTTTTGTTACACGGGTTTTTAGTAAATATTTGTTTAAGTACCCGCACTATAGTTAGCTCTTCACCCATACACACAGTCCACCAGTTTACGACCAGAAAGTCGACGCACAAAATAATGTCAAAATAATCTTTAAAAATACCAAATACAACAACCATATTGCACTTATTATTAGCATTAGCCACAATGTTGTCATTTGAAAAAAATGATGTAATCACAAAGGGCCCCTCAGAAAGTTTATGGGAAATAGCTTTCGGCTAATTTTTCTGAATTTTTAGTATTTGTTTAATATTTGTGTTTGACGTCATGATTAAAAGGGTCCATGGACGTAATCCAATCCTATAACTAGTTTTTGATTTATGGCCTTTTCAAGTTGGCAACTTCTTTTGCAACTTCTTACTTTGAGATTATCCCCATTGTCTGGAGTTTTTACTTGTTTCTTAAAAGCTTTTAACTTTTTAATTTTCTTTATTTTTGGAGAATTAGGCCTTTAGTTTTCTTTCACCTGTATAGAAATAAAATATGTACAGGATGTTGAATAATTTATAGGCGGATTAAATAATAATTCATAAAATTTAAAAAATATAAAAAATTTTAAAAAAATTATTACTCATTTTTTGAATTTTGAAAACAAACAAGTAGATTTTGTTCATATTTTAATATCTTGTAGTACCTACCAACCTATAGAGGAAAAAAATTGGTGCCTATAGGTTGATGTAAAGTATATTGCCTAATATTTTCTTTCTCAAAATAAAAAATTAAACTTCACCTAAAAACGTAATAAACGATTTTCATGCAGTGTTTTTAAAAATAAGTTTTTTTTAACATTATTTTTAAAAACACGGCATTGTATTACGGATTGGTGCGGCACCCAGTGGGCTACTGCAGCGCGATCTATGTTTGAATCTATAAACCCGTAGAAAAAGTGTAGGGATGCGCAAAAACGTTTCCTATACTGGATGTGTTGGCCTAACGTACTTGGTTTATTGTTAGTTCTATGTTTACACGTCTGATGGCTATCTTTTGCATTAAGATGATTCCTACAGATGGCGATACTAGGTTTTCATCACATATTTATTCTTAAAAATATCATGAAAGCATATTTTCGCTGTATTGGGAGTTGCTTACAGGTTTTGGCTTTCTGATGAGTCATAACAAGGACGAAACAGCCTGTTCTTGTCTACCTGTGCCCCAGGGAACCCATTACCTTTGGCGTCCCTGTGTACTTTAATGCAAAAGATAGATGCACCACTTTGTCAGCCTGCCGCTAAAAAACTTTCTTTCCATTCGATATATATTTTTTTTAAATTTTCAATTCATTTAGTGATAAACAGATATGTTTTTAATAATATTTGTTGACTTTTCAATCACAGCATAAAAATTTTACTGATCTCTGGATTCTCAGGTGTTATTTTATATAACGTTACAGGTTTTGTTCGAAGCAATTCGCAGTTTAAAACCAAATAAAAATTAAATTAAAACTACCATTGTTAATTTATCGCTAAATTGTAAGCAATTTGCATATAGGTTCATTAATGTCCTCCGTTCTCACCGGAGACGACCACCTGTGATTTGCCAACATGCCAGCCAATAAAAATCAATTAAAACAATAAAAGAACCCTGTTGACAGCACGGTGAACAAATCGTAACAAATCAACTAAATTGACATATGGCACGTTTTGAGGAAATATAAATAAGCAATTAATTGTTTTTAAATATTAATGAAAACGGTGCTTCGGAGAATCCAATGGGAAAATTTCGTGAAGTCTGCAATATCCTCCATAAACTCTGTGTAAATGAAGATCGTAGTCGCGATGTTCTACACGTAAAATTATTATTCACTATTATGCAAATATTATGTTATGGTAATAATTCTCGTTATGATGTGAACGCTGATGATATTTACAGGGTGCATTAAAAACGTTTTCTAATCGTACCAAATTGTTCCCATACTAAGTTGAATGCACTTAAGAAATTAAAATAATACAGTGGCGCCTCGTCACAGTGGCGGCTCGTCAGGTGAAGTAGGTGAAGGCTTCACCAAAAAAAGATAAAACCAGGAGAAAAGTTTTTCGAGAATCTTAAATATTAATAAAATATAGAGTGTAGCGCATGTATAAGTAATAAATAATTATGTACCAGTACAGCTACCATTTTAGCCCTTAAAAAATAATTATGTTCGAATTAATAATATTAATTTAATCCGAATGTAGGGTAGTAGTAATAGGGCCACTGTTAACTCCGGTGGACAATAATTATAATCACTAGTGCATTTTGGGGCGCCCCAGCGACCGTGTCCGTTAGCTCAAAGCAAGTAAAGACCCACCGCCCAACATGGCTTTGATATTCACCGTCGCTATGGTTACGTGACGTCAGTCACGCAAACAGCTTGTAACAATTTGCATTATGAACGGCAGTAGAGTTTTGGACTTGCATTGTCTTTATTTGTTTAGAATCACTACGTTTCAACTGGTAAGTATCTCCAGTCGTCTTCAGGTGAATACTGAATAAGTACGGTAACTACAGCTCTATTTATACTAGGCAGGTGCTGTGACGCATGACTAGTGGGCGGAGTCATGCGTGTTGCTAGGTGATGACGCATAACTGGATGAGTCATGCTTGATGAGTCATGCTCGATGACGTCATGCTCGGTGAATCATGCGTTTAACTCTTGGGTGGTCTTATTCTAAGATTACATTTACTTAACAAGGGTTTCCAGACGTTTCTCATGTCTAATGAAGGCTTACTAAAGCAACCTGGATTTTGGTGTATGGTAGCAGCTTCCTTAAACTTCCTCTTCCTCCAGTGCGGTTCTTTTTGCAGGATTTCCGCTTTTGTCCACATGATATGATGGCCTTGCGTCCAGGCGTGGTCAGCTGCACCTGATTTTTCGGTCTCTCCTTTTCGGGTATTATTCCGATGTTCTTTAATCCTTACTTCTAGTGGTCTTAGTGTCTCACCAATGTAAGACTGGCCGCATTCGCATGGGATCTGATAAACACAATTTTTCTTGTCTTTCTGGCTTACTGGTCTCGTCTTCGTTAGGTGGCTTCTTAAAGTGTCTCTAGAGCTGAATACTGTTTCGATGTTGTATCGTTTTCCTAGTCTTCTTATTTTCTCAGATACTCCTTTGACATACGGAATATTGAGTATTGGTTGTATCTCTTTCTCTGCTTTACGTGTGTTTGGCCGATTCTTGCGATTTTCCAATATTGTGTCAATCAGTTTCATGGGATAGCCATTCTTGTTGAGGTCGGTCTTGATGTGGTTAGTTTCTCTTTTGAGAGCTTCGTTTGAGTTACAGAGAGTAATTGCTCTATCCACAAGGTTTCTTACTATGCCATGTTTTGTGTTGTTTGAGTGGTTTGATGTATAATTGAGATATTGCCCTGTATGTGTAGGTTTTCTGTACACTGAGGTTAGGAAGGTGTTGCCATTTTTCTCTACATTGACGTCTAGAAAAGGTAATTGGTTGTTCTCTTCTTTTTCCATGGTGAATTTAATTGTCGGTGCAAAGTTATTAATGTGATGTAAGAATTCTCTGAGTTCGTCCTCGTTTCCGTTCCAAATAATGAAGGTGTCATCCACATATCTAAGCCATATTTTTGGTTTCTTCTTTGCTTGTTTTATTGCTTCGGATTCGAACCATTCCATATAAATGTTGGCGATTATGGGCGAGAGAGATGAGCCCATTGGTAGTCCGTCCTCTTGGCTAAAGAATCTATCTTTTTCTTGAAAATAAGAATTGTTAAGGCAGCATTCCAATAGTTCCATGATGGCATTTGTAGGCAGCGGTGTTCTTTCTTGTAGGGTCAAGTCTTCCTCAAGTCTGCTCCTGATGACCTTAAGTGCGTCTTTTATAGGGACGTTGGTGTAAAGACTTTCGACGTCAAAGCTGACCAGTTGGTCTCCTGGTTGTACTTCCTTTTCTCCTATTATTTGTGCAAAGTGTTGCGAGTTCTTTACAAATGACGTGCTGTTTCCTTGAAGTGGTTGGAGTAGGGGAAGTAAAAATTTACCTAGTTCATATGTAGGGGAGTTACGGGAGCTTGTAATTGGTCTTAGAGGCATATTATGTTTGTGTATTTTTGGCAGGCCATAGAGGTGTGGTGGTTTACTGTGGTGTGGTGTCAGGCGTCTCCGCGTCTTTTCTGGAATGTACCGCTCAAATTTCTTAAGTGTTCGGTAGACTCTTCCCTCGATTGTGCCGGTCGGATCTTTGGAAATAAGGGTGTAGTTTCCTTTTTGCACAACTTCCTCGATTTTTTGGTCGTATGTCTGAACATCCATGATGACAGTTGCGTTTCCTTTGTCGGCTGGTAGAATCTTGATATTAGGATCCTTACGAAGTTTTGTGAGAGCGATTGTTTCTTCCTTACCGATATTTCGTTTTGGAGGCCTTGATTTTTCTAGAATATTTCTAACCTTCCATCTAAATTCTTCCGCTTGTGTTTCTCCTATGGTTGTTGAGTCGACGGCGCTAATAATGTCCAATATTGGTATCTCTGTTGGAGCAATAGTAAAGTTTAAACCCTTAGCCATTAGGGATTCTTCTATGGGTGTTAATTCTCTAGATGAAATGTTGACGATGGTTCTTTGGTTATGGGGTTGCGTTGTTGGTGGATTTTGACTAACATGCTTTCGCAATTTCTTCTCATGAATATTTTGTTGAGCTGTTCTTACTTTGTCGCAGGTGGCATCAATCTTCCGAAAAATGGGTTCGTGATCCTCTTCCAGTGTATATTCTTTAATTTCCTCAAATCTCTGTTGGATATCTGTGAGTAGAGAAGCTTTCTTAAAGCGATGGTAGTTGATTTGGGAGCGTATAAGAGCTTTGCTGGCGTTGTTTAGAAGAAGAAGATTCTAAACAACGCCAGCAAAGCTCTTATACGCTCCCAAATCAACTACCATCGCTTTAAGAAAGCTTCTCTACTCACAGATATCCAACAGAGATTTGAGGAAATTAAAGAATATACACTGGAAGAGGATCACGAACCCATTTTTCGGAAGATTGATGCCACCTGCGACAAAGTAAGAACAGCTCAACAAAATATTCATGAGAAGAAATTGCGAAAGCATGTTAGTCAAAATCCACCAACAACGCAACCCCATAACCAAAGAACCATCGTCAACATTTCATCTAGAGAATTAACACCCATAGAAGAATCCCTAATGGCTAAGGGTTTAAACTTTACTATTGCTCCAACAGAGATACCAATATTGGACATTATTAGCGCCGTCGACTCAACAACCATAGGAGAAACACAAGCGGAAGAATTTAGATGGAAGGTTAGAAATATTCTAGAAAAATCAAGGCCTCCAAAACGAAATATCGGTAAGGAAGAAACAATCGCTCTCACAAAACTTCGTAAGGATCCTAATATCAAGATTCTACCAGCCGACAAAGGAAACGCAACTGTCATCATGGATGTTCAGACATACGACCAAAAAATCGAGGAAGTTGTGCAAAAAGGAAACTACACCCTTATTTCCAAAGATCCGACCGGCACAATCGAGGGAAGAGTCTACCGAACACTTAAGAAATTTGAGCGGTACATTCCAGAAAAGACGCGGAGACGCCTGACACCACACCACAGTAAACCACCACACCTCTATGGCCTGCCAAAAATACACAAACATAATATGCCTCTAAGACCAATTACAAGCTCCCGTAACTCCCCTACATATGAACTAGGTAAATTTTTACTTCCCCTACTCCAACCACTTCAAGGAAACAGCACGTCATTTGTAAAGAACTCGCAACACTTTGCACAAATAATAGGAGAAAAGGAAGTACAACCAGGAGACCAACTGGTCAGCTTTGACGTCGAAAGTCTTTACACCAACGTCCCTATAAAAGACGCACTTAAGGTCATCAGGAGCAGACTTGAGGAAGACTTGACCCTACAAGAAAGAACACCGCTGCCTACAAATGCCATCATGGAACTATTGGAATGCTGCCTTAACAATTCTTATTTTCAAGAAAAAGATAGATTCTTTAGCCAAGAGGACGGACTACCAATGGGCTCATCTCTCTCGCCCATAATCGCCAACATTTATATGGAATGGTTCGAATCCGAAGCAATAAAACAAGCAAAGAAGAAACCAAAAATATGGCTTAGATATGTGGATGACACCTTCATTATTTGGAACGGAAACGAGGACGAACTCAGAGAATTCTTACATCACATTAATAACTTTGCACCGACAATTAAATTCACCATGGAAAAAGAAGAGAACAACCAATTACCTTTTCTAGACGTCAATGTAGAGAAAAATGGCAACACCTTCCTAACCTCAGTGTACAGAAAACCTACACATACAGGGCAATATCTCAATTATACATCAAACCACTCAAACAACACAAAACATGGCATAGTAAGAAACCTTGTGGATAGAGCAATTACTCTCTGTAACTCAAACGAAGCTCTCAAAAGAGAAACTAACCACATCAAGACCGACCTCAACAAGAATGGCTATCCCATGAAACTGATTGACACAATATTGGAAAATCGCAAGAATCGGCCAAACACACGTAAAGCAGAGAAAGAGATACAACCAATACTCAATATTCCGTATGTCAAAGGAGTATCTGAGAAAATAAGAAGACTAGGAAAACGATACAACATCGAAACAGTATTCAGCTCTAGAGACACTTTAAGAAGCCACCTAACGAAGACGAGACCAGTAAGCCAGAAAGACAAGAAAAATTGTGTTTATCAGATCCCATGCGAATGCGGCCAGTCTTACATTGGTGAGACACTAAGACCACTAGAAGTAAGGATTAAAGAACATCGGAATAATACCCGAAAAGGAGAGACCGAAAAATCAGGTGCAGCTGACCACGCCTGGACGCAAGGCCATCATATCATGTGGACAAAAGCGGAAATCCTGCAAAAAGAACCGCACTGGAGGAAGAGGAAGTTTAAGGAAGCTGCTACCATACACCAAAATCCAGGTTGCTTTAGTAAGCCTTCATTAGACATGAGAAACGTCTGGAAACCCTTGTTAAGTAAATGTAATCTTAGAATAAGACCACCCAAGAGTTAAACGCATGATTCACCGAGCATGACGTCATCGAGCATGACTCATCAAGCATGACTCATCCAGTTATGCGTCATCACCTAGCAACACGCATGACTCCGCCCACTAGTCATGCGTCACAGCACCTGCCTAGTATAAATAGAGCTGTAGTTACCGTACTTATTCAGTATTCACCTGAAGACGACTGGAGATACTTACCAGTTGAAACGTAGTGATTCTAAACAAATAAAGACAATGCAAGTCCAAAACTCTACTGCCGTTCAAGAAACGTCATTGTCTCCAACCTTTAAACAGACACTAATTTGCATTATGATGAAGGGCAATTTAAACCTAGATCAGTCGTATGCACCAATGTTTTAGCATTGGTTTGCCTAACCTTAAAGTATTTATTTTAAGACTTTGCGAAATTTACGGTTATAGATATTGTTTTTACGTGATTTATTGTGTGATTAAAAAGTTTTGTTTTTATTTTTCAGTTAATTCAGTAGTGTACGTACCTAGTTAGTTGTGTGTTTTAAAAATGAAGCCAATTAATGACATAGTTTGTAATTTGTTGGAAACTCTATTCAGTCATTGGACAGATAAGAGAGAGACGTTTTAGTACACGGGTTTTTAGTCAATGTTTGTTTAAGTACCCGCACTATACCTAGCTCTTTACCATTTTTTTAAACCGCGAGCCGCCACTGAAAGAATATGATATATGTAGTAGGTTGTAGGAGTGGATATGATGTCCAGTAAATTTAGTATTAGACACCGTAGGCGGCATGCTAAAACTTATACTCCAATTGTACAGTATTTATAGTATATTTTCTCTGTGACCCAACTTACGAACCTTTTGGTTTTTTGTAAAAACAATAAAATGTGTGGCTAATTTGACAATTTCCCACGCCATTTTTTTGGAAACTGCCTGGACAAATATTTACATGGCAAAATCCTATCAAGGCAAGTACAAATTGTTTATTTTATATACATTGTTTATTATATATACACTTTATGGATTAAATCTTTTAGTAATTGTCTAGAAATGAGTGGAAAACTGGAGATTTTTGAAAAGATAAAGGAAATATTGACAAAAATCTTTAATTGCGTTTTGGGACCACAATTAAGTTTATCGTTGTAGAGTTTGTTAAATACTGGTCAATGTTAAACCTTAAACGAACCAAATTATTTATTTAGTCGACGTTTCTACCTATATTAGGTCATTCTCAGGACTATAAATCTAGATCCTCCGTGTTAAAAAAATTCAAAAATTACATGTCTGGGATATGTGCCTATTATGCCTGAACTTGTTCATGGTTGCCTTTACCAACAACTACTAAAACAAAATAGGCAGTAATAGGCACATAATATTATCCCATACCCAGCATATACTTTTTAAATTTGAAAAAGAAAGTATACGGAAAAAAAGTATTTGCCGATCAAGCACATGATAACACAACAATATAAAAAGTATAAAAATAAAATCATCTAATTTTTGTCTCGTTGGAAAATGACTAATAGAAGTTCGGACGAAATAAATTACACCAATAAACATTTGATGTCAGCAAAATAGTTTTTGAAAATATATCTTCTCGAAATGTTAGATTTATCTTCCTAATAGAAGTAAACACCACAAATAAAAAAGAAAAAGGTGTGTTGGTGAAATTTAATGAAAATACTATCAATTTAAATATTTTTATAATTTCGAACGTCGCGTTTTTAATGTTATGTTAATTTCGACACACCTACAATATAAAATTTATTTGAAAAACACTTCATAGGTATGACAGATTTTTTTTCTAATTAATTAGTTAAAATTTAGTTATGAAAAAATTTGTTAAAAGTTCGTTACCCCATTAAAATAAACCCATTTATGTCTTCTGCTCTTACTGAATTGGGATATGTTCGATTTAACCCTCGATTTAACCTATTTTAAAGACGTCGAAAGAGGCATTCCTCTTCTCTTGCAAGGTACCTACTTTCATATTAAACTTTAATTTTTGTAATACAATACAGGGTGTTACCAATTCAATACATTAAAATTGCTATCTGGGTAACAAAAAGGGATAGAAAGTTGGTTAAATGGAGGCAATGTTGCATATTTTAATGCTGAATCATTTTTGAAAAAGACAGTTAAAAAATTCCTATGATTTCCGGAAATATCCGAAAAAGTCAATTTTTATTACAATATTTTCCAGTTACGACGTTTTGTTTTTTTAGATACCTATTCAGTGGCGTGCATACAATATAGGCAAAAAAGCATTGCCTACCCAAGGAACAATAAAACAAACAGAAACAATTTATTTTTATATATAAGTTTTTATCCGCGTAATCCAACTTTGGCAATTTATCTCTACGTTAATATATTAAATAATAATATAGTACCAAAAAATGAACCTTATCTCATTTCCACAAACGCATTCTTTGCTTATTATATCGTACACTATAGATCCCAGTATAAGTATTTCGTAAGACTGTTCTAAAAGCAAAGATCTCGCTGTACATTAACGTCTTATGCAAAAGCACTGCTTTTGTACGAGTGGAAGCAAGCTATAGAGCCGGTAGGCAAAAGGGGAGAAAGAGATGTAACAAATAAACCCGTCGTTACCTTACTTCATCTATAAGCCCGCGAGAAGAAAGCCGGCGTTTGGTAAGTGCATTGGCGCCAATCTTCAAGTTTTACCGTAGTTTGGAAAATACTTCGTTTTCTCAATACAAAATATAAAACACGCCTTTATAAGTTTTATTATTAATTAGTTTGGTTAGGATATTTTTAAAGAGATAATGGATAAGGTATCATAAAATAAGAAGCACTTTTGTGACAATTAAAATTATTTTTGCTGATGGGTTCATAATATTTAATAATCATTAAGCTTATATTTCACATAATAATAGACTTCGTTTTTGGCAACATTGGTTCAATCAGGTGAATGGTTTTCGGCCTTTTGCTAGACTTCACGCCGTCGGGTTTCGGAAAAAAAATATGGAGGAGTTAATTGTTACTATTCCGGCTAGCAGCGCGTCTGCAGAACGATCCTTTTCTGGATTAAAAATAATGTATTCCTATTTACAAAACACACAAGGAGAGACACGCTTATTAACAATAATCTATCTGGAGATCGACTTTTGCAGGATTTACAACGCAAAACCAATATTTATGACGATGTTTTAAAAGAATTTTTACGTCAAGACCGCCACGCCGTAATGAACTCATTTACAAATAATAATGTCGTTTTATTCTTCTTCTGCCAGTGTTCTTTCCACAAACTCAAAAACAAGACATTTTGTTACAAAATTTAAAATTTTTATACTTGAATGCTACAGAAGGAAAATTTTTGTCTGGAGGCGGAAATTCTGCAAAAAGAACCGCACTGGAGAAAGAGGAAGTTTAAGGAAGCTGCCACCATACACAAAAATTCAGGTTGTTTTAGTAAGCCTTTATTAGACATGAGAAACGTCTGGAAACCTTTGTTAAGTAAATATATACTTAGAATAGGACCACGTAAGAGTTAAACACATTACTCCGCCCACTAGTTATGCGTCACTAGTATAAATAAAACTGTAGTTGCCATACTTATTTAGTATTCACCTGAAGACGACTGGAGATACTTACCAGTTGAAACGCTGGCGATTCACAACAAATTAAGACAAGGCAAGTCCAAAACGCTACTGCCGTAGTAGAAATTATAGTAAATATTATTATATTTCTTATAGGTTGTATTATAAATGTTCCTCCGTACACCCCTCAAATTTTAATGTACACTATATTTTAAATCAAAACCGTTTGGGTATAACTCTTGGAATATCCTGCCACTAGACAACAAAATATGACGAACACAAAAAGATTTATATACTAATACATATTATTACGTTCCCTCTACTAAAATGTTGACAAGCACAAGCTGGATAGCTTATGCAAGATCAGTTTTACTCCTCGAAATATTAAAAACACTTCGTCAAGGCATATAAACTTGTAAAGTCAAGCTGTATAGCATCCTAAATCATTTATTTTTGATTTTATACGATCGCCATCACTCTTACAGGGTCAACCCCGTCTCGAACACTTTTAATTCATAAATGTCAACCGCGGATAAATTATAGGTTCAATGTGGCAACGGGCATTACTTTTACGACGTCCCGTATAGTCGGTTTTCGTTTCGTCAAAAGACATTTTATATTTTATGTATCATTTTTGTTGCAACTTCTTTCCGTTCTGATCGCTCGATTCGATCAAAGGAATCATCGCATATTGTTGCACTTACGACTTTAATGGTCTGATGGGTTTGTGTCTGGATTATTTATGTTTAATATACTATACTGAGTGAATGCGGTTTATCGCGTGACGATTTCTAACGAAATTTAAACTGCTTTAAGCCGTATTTGTTTCTAGCGTTTTGCGAGTTACTCAATGATTTTATGCAGAAATCAAATTATGCTTATACCAATAATAGTATTTTTATTGACTGCCTTTAAATTGTTTTTATAAAATATAAGCTTAAAACAATAAATTATATTTAAAACAATAATGAAATTAAAATATTTTGATTAATTATTCATTTAATATTTTAATTAACCTGTTTAAGAAAATATTATTTTTCCACCACTAACTTTAAAATCACTCATTATTGACCGATTATGAACTTTAGAAATCGTTTTTCTTTACCCCTTGCCAGAAGCCTCTATTATTGACCGTCGTTATTGACAACGGTCAATAATAGAGGCTTCTGGCAAAAACAATATAAAACAGGCAACTTGACCTTTTTTTATTTTAAAAATATATGAAAATGTCATGTTTAGACAACCAGGTTATCAAAAAGACTTGAATTTTTTTATGAATCGACAAATACTGACAACTAAGAATGCCATCTGACAAAATAAAAAAAAATACTGCAAATTTCAAAGTAAAGGTAACTTGACTGAAAAAACAGAAGCAACCCTAAGAAGGTAGGTATGTTAACTTTAATTGACCTGGAAGAAATTTTGGCTTGGGGTGACAGTAACCAAGTCGAATTTAATTCTAAGAAAACCCAGGCAACAGTCTTCTCCAAAAAGGTTAACATTGCAGAACCGGATTTAGTCATGGCAGGACACGCAATTCCCCTGGCACCGTCTATTAATTTGCTGGGGGTCAATCTGGGAGGTAATATGTCTTGGCATGATCACGTTGCCGCAATTGCCAAGGCAGCTGCTCAGAAACTTGGTGTACTTTTCCGCACCAAAAGGTTGTACACACCTCATCAACTTTTGACACTCTACAAAGCCCAGATTCGACCATCATTAGAATATTGCTCTCATGTCTGGAGCTCTGCACCCAAGCACACCCTTTGGCTACTGGATTCCATTTAAAGGAGAGCCGTTCGTCTGATCGGCGACCCCGAGCTGACCAAGACCCTCGATAGCCTGGAGCATCGAAGACAGGTTGGTGATTTGGCTCTCTTTTACAGATATTTCCATGACAGGTGTTCGACTGACATTGCCCACTTGATTCCACCTAGAGCAATGCAAAACAGAAATACACGGCGAACCACTGCCGCTCATCCATATGTTGTTCAGCTTAGTACTCCTCGAACTTCATTGTTCAAGAATTCTTTCATCTGGAGAACGTCATCTTTGTGGAATGATCTTCCTGAGGTCGTGTTTCCCAATGAATACAATCTTCAACGTTTCAAAACCAACGTTAATCGCTTTTTTCGCACTCGCACCGCTCCCAGAGCGCCTTAAAGGATTTTTCCTACAGTGCAGGTGTTTTATTATAAAAAAAAAAAAATTAATAATTTAATGTTGTAAATGTGTTAGTAGTGGAAAAAATAATATATTTACCACGGTTTAGACCACTATTATTGCCCTCACGTCTTAAATCCTTATCCAATTAATAACTAGGAAATATTAAAATACATTTAATTTCTGTTATTTTAATGGTACTTATGTTTAATTCAATCATAGAAAATGTAGGCAACACTTCTTCACCTGGTAGCGGGAAAGAAGGACATAATTCTATTTTGACTGCCGTGGCGTCGTCGCCTTGTCTCCTATAGTATTTTTCTATGCGTTGTTGCCTTGTTTACATTGTAAGAATAAGCGAGTTCTATATTAGTGCATTGTGTTATGGAAGGTTTATTTGTGGGCCTCAATTCTTCAAGCGGTGGAATTTATTCCTCTGAGGAAATATTTCGGTCGCAATGTCCCCACGGAGTTAAACTGGCGTTCCAGTGGTCTTATTGGAAACTTTCCCTACGAAATGTGTTCAAGAATACGGGATCGCCATTTTCATGAGAGAAATTGCATATTCCCATGGAAAAATCTATTCTCATGAACCAAGATTTGAGGTCCTGTTAAGAATTTCAAGAACTAAAACTATAAAAGTGATCCTAAGTCCAAAACTCTTCTATCATTCAATACATTTAACACTGCTGCATTTTGTTTCCGCTCTAAAAAAAAATAACATAAACAAAGTAAATAAAAGCGAATATCGATAGTTTATTTACCAATATTATTAACATTTACCAAAAACATAAAAAATTGCCTTCATCCATTTATTAAAAACGTTGTTTTAGATATTAGTACCTATAATAATTAATAAATTATGAGAAATTGCCAAAAGCTCAATTTCTTTTTTTGATAAGTCAAATAAAACATTTTTTGGCCTGCGACGCTTATTCTTCATGTGGCGAGTTCAACATTGTCTGTCCCCCTCCCGTAGACAAAATTCTAGCTACGCCAGTCTCAATAATATTAGATGTCATTTGGACCTATACATTGCCTAGAGCTAGTAGACATTACACATACTATTGTTATATCAATTTGTATCGCAAAAGCCAAAAATAGAGCCAGCCACTTTTAAAAATCACTCGTAAAATATTCTGGCAAGTAAGTGAAGATTTGTTGATTCGATACGATAAAGTCAAGCCTTCCTAGATAATTCATTATTCAACAAGACGCTTAGCTTCAATTATTCAATCATTAAAACATCAAAGTAAAAAAATTAAATCCTTAAAAAATGTTTGGCATCAAAACCTAATTACTTCAAATAATTTTAAAAGGGGAAGAAGGGGTAATAAGAGGAGAATATTTGATGGTTTGAATATGAACAAATAGAGAAATAAATTCAGCGCGACGCCACGCCGGCCTGCGCCGATACCTGAAGCCTAATTTTTCATGATTTTAATTATTTTTGTTTTTTTGTATAAAAAATCACAATGTATGATGAAGCTCTTAATACCTTTGCTAGAGTAATACAACCTTATTGAACTTTACACACACAAAAAAAAATGCCAATACTGTCACGCCCAGATTTTAGGGTGCGATGAGGGACGTAAAGTTAGCTACGGAACCTTAGCAACTATCAGTAAAACAAAGTGATTTTAAAAACAAGTGTACATATTATGAAAATCAAAATAATATTTACCTTAAGGGTTTACAACGAAAATCAAAAATAATAAATAAGTCAGATTTAAAAATGATTTGAAAATAAAATTTTACTTACATAAATTTGGGGCTCATCGCTGGCGTCTTGGTAATTTGGGGACCAACAAGTTGTTCACATATTTTAGACGTGGATACGTTAGCGACCACGGACTCGAGCACTAGTGCCGTCCGATAATTTTTCTACCAATAATGTGTCGTTTCAGCAAGTCAGCAATTTTTCTCACTTTAGGGAAACGACCAACTTAGGTCGTAAACCTCATTTTTGCTGAGTTGATGACTCGACAATAATTGATAGATCGGGAAGCCCGTATAACATTTCATAATTGCAGCTTTATTAGATTTATAGAAATAAATAAAAAAACATAAAGTCTTTCTCCACTGGTTTATTAGAAATAAAATTAGAAGGTGGTAGATACTCTACATGTTTCGGGTGTAGTAAGACCCATCATCGGGAAACAAAAAGTAAAGAGAAAATATTCATAAGAGGAACAAACCTAAATGGTGAGTGGTAGTGAACCTCGATGGAGCTCTCATCGAGCCATGGAAAATCAAAAATTGAGAAATGGGATAATGATTAGAAAAAATTGATATACTTAAGTCTTAACACTGACCATGGGCAACAGGTAACAGTGGTTAAGAAGAGGCCCGTTTGGGCAAAGAGAAAAATTAAGAAAAGTAAGAAAAATGGGGATTCACAGGTCAAGAACTTTCATCCTGGGAACCGTAGAGAGAAAGAAAAAATTATTTATTAAGCCATCTTTATTTTATGGGAAAAAATTTTTAATTTAGAAGCGTAGAAGGCATAGAACTGATGTTAAATCTGTAAAGAATAAAAGAAATTGTTGAGTAAAATACATTGAAATGGTTATTTTAATAATTCACTCGAAAAAATCTCTCTTATATACACGAAAAAGAGGGACTTACCTTAGTTCATAGAAGAAAAAAATTAAAAAATTAAAAAATTTTGGGGAACAAGCCCGAAAGGACTGGAACCCCAGTGGGCGTTAATTTCAGCATAGCTGAACTAACTAATAAATTAAAACTTAAAAAACTTTTTAAAAAATCGAAAAAAACAGGAGATTCGAAGATATTTTATTATACCTTCATAAGGCACGAGGTCAAAAAGGAAAAAAAAAAGCTTTTTTTTTCTTTTTTTTTTCCTTTTTGACCTCGTGCTTTATGAAGGTCTAATAAAATATCTTCGATTCTTCAGTTTTTTTCGATTTTTTAAAAAGTGTTTTAAGTTTTAATTTATTAGTTAGTTCAGCTATGCTGAAATTAACGCCCACTGGGGTTCCAGTCCTTTCGGGCTTGTTCCCCAAAATTTTTTAATTTTTTAATTTTTTGCGGCTATGAACTAAGATTTAACATCAGTTCTATGCCTTCTACGCTTCTAAATTAAAAATTTTTTTCCCATAAAATAAAGAGGGCTTAATAAATATTTTTTTCTTTTTCTCTACGGTTCCCAGGATGAAAGTTCTTGACCTGTGAATCCCCATTTTTCTTACTTTTCTTAATTTTTCTCTTTGCCCAAACGGGCCTCTTCTTAACCACTGTTACCTGTTGCCCATGGTCAGTGTTAAGACTTAAGTATATCAATTTTTTCTAATCATTATCCCATTTCTCAATTTTTTGATTTTCCATGGCTCGATGAGAGCTCCATCGAGGTTCACTACCACTCACCATTTAGGTTTGTTCCTCTTATGAATATTTTCTCTTTACTTTTTGTTTCCTGATGATGGGTGTTACTACACCCGAAACATGTAGAGTATCTACCACCTTCTAATTTTATTTCTAATAAACCAGTGGAGAAAGACTTTATGTTTTTTTATTTATTTCTATAAATTAACTCCACTTTAAGAATGGACTACTTCTTCAAAATTTATTAGATTTGTTTAATAAATTTCCTTTATTTAACGCGAATAATAATTAAAGTATTAAAATAGAAAATATTAATTTATGAAATATTATGATCTTATGGTTTCCTATCGTGACAATACTATTTAGTTGTTTCCGAAGAAGGACTAGACTAAATAGTCTCCAAACAATGATCATACTTTATATATTGAAAGATGCATTCTTAAACTATCATGTACCAGATTAAATCATCATCAGGATCAGTTATAATAGAAAGTGCACTTTTCATTTAAAACACTTTTTCTTTTGTTACCGCATGCACTCAATTTTGCGTACCTAAATTTACGCCCTCCCATACTCAATATTCACGAACCGCTACTGGATTTACCCCAGGCTTTACGCGCCCAAACAGTTTAGGCACGATTTTGCGGTTTCTATTAAGAAAAAGGTTAATATTGTGATAATTTTATATTAAAAACAAAGTTCTGTTTATTTTGGTAAAAAGATTCACCAAATATGGTTGAAAAAGCGTTCCGAAAACTCTAATGTTAAAATTAAGGCATCTTTGTCAAAACGTAAGCGTAATTTAGTAATGTCTTCAGTTATTTTTCTATTTGTTTTCATTATTTTAAATGTAAATAAAATGTATAATAAATAAATAATTTATTTTTGATTGAATCGGTCGATACTACTTGGTGGAAATCCATTGAAATTAAAAAAATAATAATAATTTCTTATTGCTTTTATTATTTTTAGTCATATCGGGTTGAATATTTTTAATTAAATAAGCCGAGTCTCTTTAAGAATGTAAGTTTCGTCTTCCTTGGGTTACCTTAAAAGCGTTCCGAGCCCAATTTTAATTTGGAAACACTGCCCTAGGAGGTTCTGTCTTTTTTAATCAGGCACATAATATTTAATTATCTATAATCCAATCGCTTGTGGCTTAGAAAATTGAAAATGCTCCAATTTCATTACCCCATGTTTTTATTACCCAAACTCTCCCATTTTAAATAATATGTCACTTTGTATTCAGCCAAATTACAGGCCTAAAAATGAAAACAGATATAAACTATTTATATGATTCTGTGTGCCACATTATATTTTTATTTGTCTCTAGCATCTAATTTGATCACATGTCTGGTATAATCAGTCATCGTCTGTCAGCCGTCAGACTGCTATTTTAATATCTAACTTCGCGTGGTTAATGCCCACAGGTACATTATGATGTCCGTTTATCTAAATTTATATTATTATTTTAGATAATTGGAATTTTTATATTTTTTTTGGATCAGTTTAAAAATTATAATTTTTCTGGGTAAACGTAAATATTATAAGATAAAAATTAAAATATTTTAGGTTTATAAAATGCAAATTATTATCTATGACATGTTGTCATCAAAATTAGTATATTACATAACAAGTGATGAAAGTGATACTTTTCAAACGAGGAAAAATTCTCCTAGTTTTAGAATAATCACTTTCATACGAGTAATGTACACTATTTTTCCTACGACCACAAAGAATTATTAAAAAAGCCTTTGATTTGTGAAAAAAATATTTCATCACTAGTGTTGAAAAAAAAATATCAACACTAGTGTTGAAATTAGCATACTTAGAATTATGTTCCACTTAATATCTGGTTTCATAGTTTGTCAATAGGCTTTTCCTTTATTTAAAGTTTAACTTTTTAATTTTTTCATATTTTATATATCATAGGAAGAACTAATCCTGGATTGACTTCTAGATTAACCAGAATGAAAAATTTAAAATTTAATCTAGGAAATATATATTAAACATAAATTTGAAAAATCCACCCAACAAGGAAGATTTCAATTCAAAATAATTCTATAAATTATTTAATGTTTTTATAAAAAAAGTCAAAAACTCCTGATGGGATTTGCACCTGTGACCTTGCGATCTGTAGGCTAGGGCTCTATTCTCTACGCTATTGCTACCAATAAAGATTTGTTGTTTAATACATAACACTCTCTTCAGCGCGATTTGTTTTTTCTGGTAATAGATTATCCATTTAACATTTTTTATAATTTCAGATGGTGTATTTTGATACTCTAATTCTGAATCACTCGGCAAATACAGGATAAATAAGTTTACAATTACTAATTTCTGACATTTGTTCTTTTTAATAAATAGGGGTTGTCTGTCAAATTGACCCCATATGTTTAAATTAAATAGTGTGCCTTGATATTATATTTTTTTTAACACACGTGTGATATACGGCGCTTTCTAGCCAAATTAACCGTGCTTTTTTTTAAATTTCTATAGATGATCATAGGAATAGTAGATTCTGTAACGAGGTTGGAATGGAAATTTGATCCCAGTGGAAGATTCCGAACGCGAGCGTGGGGAACCACGAGTATCGAATTTTCATTCTAACCGAGTAGCAGACTATATTTTCTCCACGACCAAAAATACTATTCGCAATATTTGTAATTTTAGGTGAAGTATTATTCAGTTTCATATCTGTTTCATCCAATTTTTCACTCATATTTTGACTTGCACTAAAATTTGTCTGCTGACATTGACAGTTTCGAAATTCATGGCAACCTATGTCGTTTAGATCAATTACAGAATATTCATTCCGTATCTTGTTATGGAATGAAAATACACGCAAAACGCATAAGAAGCAAGTGTTTCAGAATAAATATTTCAACTCAAGAGCGAGAATTTTAACATTCTATTATCAAAAATGATTATGGAATTATTGCATTCAGTAATAAATGGTCGTGGAGAAAATTCATTTACAGTACAATACGTTTTTTCAATAACAAATTTTTATTCATCTGTTTTTAAACATTTTAAAATTTAATATTTTTTTTATAACTGGAAGATAATTAACTTTTTTTTGGAATCATATATAGAGACTTGAAGAAGGAATAGGTAAATATGAATTAAATTCTTGTTTATTTGTATGTTTTCATTTATCAAACAAACTGTATATTTTCTTTTAGATTTATATTTTTTCTACGGTATTTCTTGTATACATTGAGTTATTAACTACCTCCCCCTCCTGTAAATACGGCCCTGTTTATGTATCCATATTTAGTAAGGTCTGAGTTTGCACCTGCATGGTGCAGGTCCCCAAGCGAGAACATTTTAAATACTTTTTTGGGAAAAATGACCCAGATAAGATTTAAATAATTTCTCACAAGTCTCCATTATTTCATAATATCGATAAAATATCTGTAGTAAATCAAACACCAAACTGGGGAATAATCTTTTATTTGTTCCGTCCAAATTTTAACATAACACATAGAAAGCAAACATCATTTTACAATTAAGGCTTAACCAACGTAAATATCCGCTATAATAAAAAGATTTTAGCATTAATTTCATACTAAATAAACAATGGCATTGTTTAAATTCTGGTACTTATTCTAATAGTATAACGGGCAAAAGTGCTTTCTTTTATATGAATCACAGATAGAGCTCACATTGTTTGATCTTTGTAAACTCAAAACACCAGGTTTGTAAAGTGCCTGTGAGTGTTAATTTAATAAACACATTTAATTACATTTGTACAAGGGCAAATTATTATTACTCTAATTATTGTTAGGACCCAGTCGCATAACTTTGGTTTGATTTTTGTAAAGAGGTTAATATTGGTGATATTTTTCCAAACAACAAAATCCTGCTAATCGACTTTTCAAGCGCTATAATCTCCGGACTGGCTGACGCATGAAACAGGATTTTCGATTCGCTAGAAAGCAGTGGCGGCTCGCGTTCTTAAAAAATGATGAAGATACGTGAAGTACGGGTACTTAAACAAACATTGACTAATAACACGTGTAACAAAACGTCTCTCTTATCCTCATCTATCCAACGACTGAATGAAGTTTCCAACAAATTACAAACTATGTTATTAATTGGGTTCATTTTTAAAACACACAATTACGTAGGTACGTACACTACTGAATTAACTGAAAAATAAAATGAAAACTTTTTAATCACACACTAAATCCCGTAAAAACGATATCTATAACCGTAAGTTTCTCGAAGCCTTAAAATAAATACCTTAAGGTTAGGCGAACCAAAGCTAAAACAATAGTGCATACGACTGATCTATTTTTAAATTTCCCTTCATTATAATGCAAATTGTTACATGCTGTTCGTGTGACTGACGTCACGTAACTAGAGCAACGGTGAATATCCAAGCCATGTTAGACTTTGGGTCTTCACTTGCTTTGAGCTAAAGGACATGGTGGGCTAATTATTGTCCATCGGAATTAACCGTGGCCCTATTATGCATAGCTATATTCGTATTAAATTAATATTATTAATACTAAAGATTCACCCGGGGAATAATCTACGAGACCCGACTGATTACTCTGACCCAATAACATGCTTCGATAGAAGGTATTCTATACTCATTCCGAGTAGGGAAGAGTGGGAAGGCAATCAGAATATAACGAAAACAGATCACGCAATCTTCACAGACGGTTCAAAGATGGACGTTGGTGTGGGAGCCGGGGTCTTTTCCGAAAGTTTACAAATACAGAAATCGTATAGACTCCCCAACTATTGTAGTATTTTTCAAGCGGAAGTACTGGCAGTAGAGAAGGCGGTCAATATCCTGCAAGAACACCTTGGCTTGGGAGTAGCCTCGTCAATCACCATCTTCAGTGATAGTCAGGCGGCGATTAAGGCAATCTGTTCCAGCAGCGTCAAATCAAAGCTCGTAAAGCGATGCCGCAACAATCTATGCACACTTGGCAACCAACATCGGGTTATTCTGTGCTGGGTTCCTGGACACTCCAAAATAGATGGCAACGAGGCTGCCGATGCGCTCGCAAAAGAGGGCGCAGGCATGCCAGCTGATCTAGCAGACAATACAGTGAACAAACCACTGGGATTGGTCAAAGAGGAGATTGACTACACGGCCAAGCAGCTTGCACAGAACAGATGGACAGGGTTGACAACCTGTAGTACATCCAGGCAACTGTGGCCCACATTCGATAAAAAGAGAACCGCAGAGCTATTGAGACACAGTCGAAAAGACGTGAGAAATATTACTGCGGTTGTTACCGGACATTGCCTCTTCGGTAGACATGCCGAACGTATGCAAATACCCACTAACGACTTCTGTAGAAGCTGCAGAGATGAGGAAGAGGAAGAAAGTATTCAACATTTTCTGTGTGAATGCCCTGGCCTCGCAAGAAGGAGGTTCACTACTCTGGGTGAATCATCTTTCGATAGCCTGGAGGAACTAAACAACTTACAACTTGGACGGCTGAGCAAATTTCTGAACAGTAGTGGCTGGTTTGAATGAGTTGTTAAAATCCTTCCGCGGTTACGTCGCATAAACCATCAGTGATCTGATGAAGGTGGGTTCTACGGAACACGTGTGGTATCACAACGGACCTAATCAGGACTACGTGAGACCGTTTGGTCAGAACCAAGGGTCTGCCACTCTTACCTAACCTAACCTAACCTAATATTATTAATTCGAACATAATTTTTTTTTAAGGGCTAAAATGGTAGCTGTATTGGAACATTATTCTTGCCGAAAAAATTTCCTCCTGTTTTTATTTTTTGTTTTGGTGACCTACTTCACTTGACGAGCCGCCACTACTGGAATGAACTATATTTGCCGCTAAATATGAAAAAGGTTTCTATCAAATTGTGTGTGTGGATTCCGAGGAAATCACGTTTGAAATAATGGGATTTTGTTGGTTGAAAAAATGTCGATATTGCCTGGACTTTCTTTATCTGGTGTTGCTTGTCCCTTCTTGTGGCGTTATAGAGCGTATAGGGAGGCGACATTTTTTTCACTTTTGATTTGGGTAGTGCCCACTCAAACATCAACGGGCCCCTCTTGTGCCCACCCATCCCAAAAATCCTGGCACCGCCACTGATCTGGACTACCTAATCCGCCCACCGTATAATAATATGTATAATTTTCTTGACTGAAATCATAGTTCTCAACATTGAGTAGTGAGTCCATAGTGTAGATGGCTTCTGAGAGCGTTGCTTTAAGGAAAAATAACCCAAAAGGATTTTCTCAGACACCTCCTTTATTTTGTTACCTTTGCACCAATCTTCAAACTTCTGATGCTCCAACTCATACTGCGCCTTGGATTTTGTCGAACTAAACTTCAGATCGCTTCGTTTGCCGCTGCTTCTATATCAGAGGGTAAACTTCCATCAGAATGGCTAATTTTGAAAAACGCTTTTTATATTTTTGAATTTGTTTGACTAAGTTTTTCTACAGTAACTATGCGAAAGGTAACATAAAAAACTTGATTAGTAAACTTAATAGCAGATGCATTTTTATTTTAAAAAATGCTTTTTGCCAAATATTTTTATTCATAGATGAAAGTAGATAAAATTTTGTACAATATTCTTGTTGTAAATTCATATTACTACACTCGATGTTTTATTAAACTTGGCTGACGGCTCGTTTGACAACTTTAACATCTCGTGTTGTAATATGAATCTTTACAACACTTATATCGTAAATAACTATTACATTTGAGTTTTAGGCCTAATCAGGGCAGGAAAAGACTGGTAGCAGCGTTGTCACATTGACCGCTTTATCGCAATTTGGACGTTTCTTAAGTGAACAATATTTCTAAATTCTTCTCCAAAGTAACCAGCTCCATGAGAAACTATATTTATACAGGGTGTTACTTAATGATAGGCCGTAAATTTAAGGACCCATTTCGGAACGAAATTCAAGTATAAAAGTTCACATGTGTGGTAAAAAGTGTGATTTTCAAGATACAAGGTGTCAAAGTTTAAGGGGGATTTCTACTGTGATGGTCCTATTTTTATCGTTTCTTTACGATTTTTTTTCTGGGGATAATAAGACAAATGCAGAAAAACAAGTTTTCAATTATTTTTATTAAAGATAAGATGTACAAAAAAAAAATTTTTCAACCCCCAAAAAATTAAAAACTTGAGGGTGCTACAGGTTGCTGAAGTTACCCCCTCAAAAAAAAAAAAAAAAACTTGCTGGCGGAATTCAAATTCATTTTTCTATTCATGACAAAAATAAAATTGACCCAGATTCTTTAATTGTAAGCATGTAGTTATAGCCCCCACTAAAATCAAGTCAAAACTCGAGTAACTGTTAAAATGGTGCGAGATTTAAATTTTTTTTGAAAGTTTACCATTTTTTTTGTATTTTAAGGGCCGTAACATTTTCTGTAATATCGCAAAATACTTGATTCTAGAGGGGGCTATAACCACTTGTATTCTGAGCATTTTAAGACCAAAATCATTAAATTCTGATAATTTGAACATACCGAAGTACTTTCCGCCAACGCGAAAAACAGGGTTTCGAGAAAAACAATAGTCTTACTGTCACTTAGTCTGCGATACCTGGCCCGTAGCGTGCCTTCCTCGAAAAACGATAAACGAGCTGATTCTTCCTGCCTCTTTGCGAGCCTTGCCTGACGATCCTGATTGGTCGAGATGATGTCGCTGGCGACAGAACGTAGCTCTGAGAACCCGGCTTAACTCAAAAGCGGCTAGTGGTGAGAACTGACCGGCAATCATAAAATTGGATGTAATTTTTTTTTGAAGTAGATTTGGTAAAAACGTTTACACACGAATATTCTAGAGGCTATAGAGAGTCGAAAAACGTCGGAAGAAAATTTCGATTTTTTGAAAACCATCACAGTAGAAATCCCCATTAAAGAAAAATTGTTTTTTTTTTAATATGTCGCAACTTCTTTTGTTGATTTTGTTGGATTTGGCACTGTTGGTAATTGTAATAAGACGCTAAGTTAGCACTAACTTAAATATAATTATGACTTGCAGTGGCGTCACGGGGAGCAGCCTCGCGAATAATATTGAGAAAGAATGTAGGTACTCTACTGATTTTTTTTAAAAAATTATATTTTTTTCGGATTAAGCAACTAAAAATACAGCTTTTTTGTCTCCTGATATCTTTTCGTATATTACTTCGTTTTCGAGGAAAAAAATAAAAACCCCTTTATTGCACGTCAAAAATTATTAAAATAAAATGCTTAATTGCACATTATTTATTTCTAAGCCATTTTTTAAAATCTAACAAATGAAAATTATTAACTATTTATAAAAAATATTGGAAATGACTATCTCCTGCTTTTATGCAGGTTTCTGCTCTTCCAATTTTTCGACGCGCAATGAAGTGGTTTTTAAATTAGTGTCTTATTACAATGAACCACAGTGTCAAGTTTCAAAAAATCGGCAAAAGAAACTTCGAGATATTAATAAAAAACTAATTTTGTTTAAAAGTTTGACACTATGTTTCTTGAAAACCAAACTTTTCAGAGCACATGTTTATGTGAATTTTTTAACCTTAATTTGGTTCAGGAAAGCGCCCTTAAAATTATGGCCTATCATTAAGTAATATCCTGTATATATTAAAAACTTTGCATTCTCTTAAACCGAATCCTGTCCATGTTTATGGGCGGATCTTTAAAAACTTTTTAAATTTGGTGTCTACAGATATTTCAGATTGCGAGAAAGTTATTTTTATTAAAAACAAATGAACTTTAGTAATTTTCTTAGGACTATCATTGGCTCACTTTTTCCGCGATTTTTTTTCTGTATGAACATAACTTAATGTTATTGCAATTATAATTAAAAATAAAGTGCAGCCAAAATCTAGTGGTAGAGCGAGTTACTATTCCGTAGATCTCTTTGTTATTTTTATTTTTGTGTGGCTATTAACATCAGATGGTCTAAAATTGAACAAGAAGTACTTCACAAATTTTTATTATTAGATTAATTTTATATAATATTTTAAAAATAGGTTGATCGTTTTTTAATTTAATTTGTTTGTCAGCTGCGAGAAAAATACAGGTGATGAAAAATTTCTTTGACCTCTATTAACAAAATGTAAATTAGAACGGATGTTTGGACCACCAACGACAATCGGTACCTGTAGCGTATTTTCTAAAAAAAAAATAATACTTTTTAAATTATCGCTTGAAAGCCGACAAATAATGCAAAGTTTCCAGTTGGATCCGAAATGAAACTTAAAATGTGATAAACTTACATAAGTAAGCGTATAGTAATAGGAAATATTCTGCGCTGTTACCCCAGTAGTCAGCCTATTGGCGTAACTTGAACATTTTTTTGTGTGTGTGGGGGGGGGGGGGGGGATGGGGCAGTTGAAGCCAGGTAGAGAAGCTGATCCGACTTCTTCTCTAAATAAAATATATTGTTGTTCATTCAATAAAATATTGTGAAGATAAATATTTGATATTATAATAGATAATTTTTATTGTAAAATCTGTCACATTTCAGAAAATTAAATTGTTATCGTGTATTCAAATACATATGGTCATATTATAACAACATAATATTATGGTACTCTATAAGAATACTTTATGGCAACTGTATAAAAGTAACTATATTTTAAATTTATTTTAACACAAAATAGATTAAATTAGAAATATATAAACGTTTAGATGCTTCAATGCTCTTAGTAACAAACATTAGATCCCGGTCGGCCAAGAGATGGTACCCAAGAAAGTTGATATTATACCTTTTAATATCAAGACTTTTGACTGCAGCTAATGACATCCTACTAGAGGTGGGTAAACCGAATCTTTTTTAAATATTGGATCACCGGGTCTTAATCAATACAGACCGGCTCACTGAGCACTCGGATCCCGTCCTACTCATCGACCCACCTCAGATCCGATCCGCCCACCAGTACATTCTACCAATAGTGAAATCTTTTACTTCTTATACTACTATTCAATCTGATATGTTTTTTGGTATCTATTTGTATTACGACATTCCCTATAGTATGAAAAACTTTCAGGAGGTTCGCAAATCATTTTTTTCAACTCCTATATTAGTAAACATTGTTTTACGTACAGTTCACTCTATAAGTAAATCCATTCTTACGCATAACTGTGCGTAAAGAGTAAAAACGCACAACTGTGCGTAATGCTGCCTAGTATAACAATGAACCAATCACGCAAATCGTGATATTTATCAATCTTGCGGTTTGAATATTTGACAGTGACATTGTCATGATTTCATACGTATTGCGTGTTGTAAAGCAATTACGCACTCGCCGCTACGCGGCTCGTTCGCAATTTTTCCATTCTTGCGTAATATGCTTTTTCGTTCGATCCCCTATGAAAATGAGAAAAAAAGCACGATTAATTTGGTTAGAAAGCGCCGTATATCACACGCGCGTTGAAAAAAAAATATTTCAACACAAGTTTTTTGACAGAACACCCCTTTTTTTAAAAAGAATAAATTTTAGAAAGCAGTAATTGTAAAGTGTTTAACTTATTTATCATGTATATGTCGAATGATTCAGAATTAGAGTAAAAATATGAAAATTATTAAAAATGTTAATAATATAATACTGGAAAATCTATTACCAAAAAAAATGAAGAAAATGTCATGTATTAAACAACATAATATGTTTATTGGTAGCTATAGCGTAGAGAATGGGGCTCTAGCCTACAGATCGTAAGGTCACAGGTTCAAATCCCATCAGGAGTATTTGACTTTTTTTTTATAAAAACATTAAATAATTTATAGAATTATTTTAAATTGAAATCTTCCCTGTTGGGTGGATTTTTTAAGTTTATGTTTAATGCATCTTAAATTTAAAGTTTTTTATTCTGGTTAAGCTAGAAGTGAGTCCAAGATTAGTTCTTCCTATGATATATTAAATATGAAAAAATTAAACCACAAATAACGGAAAAACCTATTGACGAACTCTGAAACCAGATATTAAGTGGAACATAATCCTAAGTATGCTAATTTCAACACTAGTGTTGATATTTTTTTTTCAACGCTAGTGTTGAAATATTTTTTTCACAAATCAAAGGCTTTTTTAATAAATCTTTGTGGTCGTAGGAAAAAATAGTGTACATTACTCGTGTGAAAGTGATTATTCTAAAACTAGGAGAATTTCCGTACTCGGCTGGGGCCTCGTGCTAAATATCTCCTCGTTTGAAATGTATTACTTTCATCACTTGTTATGTAATATACTATTTACTACACTTAATACGTAATATACGATTTCCTACTTTTAAAAGGTATTATTATCGTATTGCATGGCTATTTTAACAATACTACTTAATTTGGTTTACTAGCTTTAGCCCTTATTGTAAAAAGTAGCACAAGGATATTGTTACTGTAATAAAAATAATTTAAGAAAAAAAAAGGGGGAGGGGGTTTAGTTACACCGATGTAGCAGTCGCGACTGATGTTTAATATTTATTTAAAAAAAATCTGAGTCTCAAAATCTCATTAAAATTCACGCTTTAATCACTTTAATCTATTAATAAATACAAAATTATTAATTCACTCTAAATCTGTTATATTTCCGTCTGCATGGACCCCGTTGGAAAAGTTCCATTGTTTCAAACTAAATATACTTCGTTCTTCTCAGAAAGGCCGTATGCGCTCTATGTGACGTCAGAAAACCGTGGCATATTCGAGTTTCTACGAAAATGAATGGAATATTATTAAAATGTCGGCCTTTTTGATCCACGATCGTAAAATCAAATAAATTAACACAGCTGCACTTTAATGATGCCCGTGGTATTATTTTTCAATAAAAACTTTTCGTCTTACTTTTTATTTTGCATGTCTTATTGTGCCTCGGTCGTATTATACGCTAAATCTTAAAGACCTTTTCTTTAGTTTGGACCGTCATAAGTTATTTGACATTATAACAGCCGCTTATGCCCCCCTTATGATAGCTTATTTTTATTAATGTTCCAGACAATGTTGCTATTAGATCTCAGATGGTGTTTCTTTAAATTTGTGTCGATATCCAGTAGCGGACAAATGAGGCAATCCCTAACGTTATACTTCCAATAAATATTTTTCGAAACTTATGGTAACATCAAGTTATATAATGGTTATATAAAGGTAATAAAAGTATATTAAAGGGTTATAAATGGTTTATAAGATAATATAAATGTTTCCATCATTTTATAAAACTTGTAATGGTTACCAATCTAATTAAAATGAAATGATTATTAAAACTGCTGAAGCTGCGCCTACAAAATTTGGTATGTGGGGGTTTTAAAGCATGCGGAATTGGATTATGATGTCGGCGCAGTTGCCAGATTTCTCAGCTTTGAGCTACAGGTAGTAATTTTGTTATTTTAAATGGAATGCCTAATTTATTTTTATTGCAGTGAATTGGGCGTGTCAAATTTAGTAAGATCCCAAGTTTACAAAATTCTATCTTCACTAGTTGCTGAGCTATGGCAACACTGTAGTTCCGTTAAAAAGTACCAGGACGCTTATCTAACTTAAAGTAGCGTTACCTTGTTAACTTCTTCATAGTTACTAAGTTATTGACAGGCTTCAAGAAAAGTTCTTGTCATGTCAAAATGGCTAAGTTAACTAAAACCCTAAAAATAGAAATTCTCATGGTACTTTTTAATATAATATACATATATACAATAGTTCAGTATTCACCTGAAGACGACTGAAGATACTTACCAGTTGAAAAGTTGTGAAGTTTAACAAATTAAGACAACCTAAGTCCAAAACTCTTCTATCATTCAAGAAACATCATTGTCTCCAACCTTCAAACAAAAAATACATTATACAGAAATTAAATTACAACACAATCATAATGTTTTGTCTTGACGTTATAATTAACGGGTGGACGGTCTGATCCATCAGGTGGTCAATATTCCACATTTTCTCCTCTTCTTTAATGTCATGATGGACTACTTTTCGCCAGTTCTCTTGTGTTACTTCCTGAATAGCTTGATCAAACAGTAGCTTAACGTCTTTCATTTTAAATATCGTATTGTGTCTTGCTACAAATCCTTTCAAAGGCGTCAATATTCGTTCTATAGAATTTAGTTCGCAACGATATCGTGGTGTGTGCAGCACAGTTACACTATATTTTTCAGCTATATCTTCCACGGCATATTTCATAAAACGATGTTTGTGTACATTTGCTATATTATATATATATATATTTATTACTCTACACCTTTCTAAAATAAACTATAAACAATTTATGTTTATCGGTCCGATAATATCGGATATTCGTGTGCAAGAGTGCAAGCTACTGATATAAGACAAAGTAATTTGGAAGTGTCCGACTCCGACATCCGATAATTATCGGTATGTGTACGAACGCTCTAAGGAAAAGCCGCCACTTGTAACTTACTTATCTTTTATACCCCGTAAATGTTCCATTTACGCCAAAACAACGCTGCCGCGCGGTAAACGCTAATGACCGTTTTAAAAATCTTTTAATAACCTGAATCATCATTTGACATTTTTGTTTTGTTTTCCTTGCTGGATCTTGAGAATTCCACGATGATTTATTTAATTTTAGAGTTTGTCTGTAGATTATGATTTAGGATTCTATTTCGGGACGACGCGACGTAATTATACTTGATGCGCGTTCTTTTAACAAATGTTTTCAATCCAAGACAACGCGTCTCCCAACATAGTAAGTAAATTAACACATGAAAGAGTTTGATTACGCTCTAATTTTTTTTTTACTTTAATGATTATTTTTTACCTCTCAAATTTAAAATTGTAATAAACGACAAATCTATTGATGTACCGCGTCATCAGTGGCTCAGAGGTGAGTTACTGGCATTCAACCATGGCCACCCGGGTTCTATTCGAGTGGGCATAAATACAATAAAAAAGTGTCCGAAATTCAGTGCATTTAAGCAGGGTTGGATAAACCCACCGGGACATCGGGAAATTCCCGGTGGGACGATTCCGACCTACCGATTTCGATACAAATTTTTTTTTTCGTCTGTACGATACTTTAAAGAATTCTCAGCGCAACATGAAAAAAGCATTAGAAAGTGTTAACAAGTTTGTCATTTGGGAAAATGGAGGACTGGAAGCAAATGAAAGTGATGTAATAGTTGAAGACTCATTACCAGCAATTTGCTTTCATAAAAAAAAGAAGATGCCAGAGGAGGAAGCAGATGATACTCCTCCAGCTACTTTTATTTTTAAATTTGAGATGGAAGTACACGATGTGGCCATGGATCGCATCATAACAAAAATAGAAGCATCTTATTCATGGCATAGAGATATTTGTGCTGATTTTTCATGTTTGGATCCAAATCATTTTTCCGAAATAATACCAGATGATGCTTTGAATAAATTAGGTAAATTGTTGGGATATGACGGGGCTGTTTTGCGGGAGGAATTAAATGATTTTAGAGGAAAATGTGGCCTGACTTGTAAAGAACGACCTCCCTGAATCAAACGATGAAGATTACGTAAATGACACAGTTTTAGATTCGGAAAATGAATTAGAACTTTCTAAAGAAAAATGTTTTACACATTCACGTTGCAAACAATGTTTGGTTTGCTGTTTTAATGTTTTGTATAAATACAGATTATACATTCGTCCTTACAGCCATCTCTTTAAGGCCTACCAGTATGTCCTTACTTTAGCGTGCACACAAGTAGGATGCGAAAAATGCTTTTCAACATTTAAATACATAAAAAATCGGTTAAGGAATCGACTTACAATGAAAAATTTGGATGCGTGGATGATAATGAACTTAAATAAAGACATCTTAGGATTGTTGACTTTTGAGGAGATTCTCATGAAAATGTTTAACTTAAGTACCCCATTAACAAAAATATCATTTCAATAGTTTAAAATAAATAAACCAAATATGGAATAAAAGAGTTATTTATTTATTTGCCATTTTTTATTCTGCGTTTTTATATTAAGAATTTATTGATTCATTACTGTTGTTAATTTATTATTAGGTCACATGTGGAAGGGGGCTATATCCACCCCCCCCCCCCTTAAATTCATTAATGTGTGGGCCACTTCAAAAAGTTCGTCCAGCACTGCATTTAAAACTGCAGTATGTTACTAGTGATTCCTAATAACGGAACCGAGAAGGGCGTCATGGACTTGGGTGGGTAAAAAGGATAACTAGTGCGTACACGTGGTTCGGATTCCACGTTAAGCTGTAATTTCCGTCTGGCTAACATTACCCAGACGATAGGGGATACAATGGGCCCTATATAGGCCTAAGCATACTGGCTCTTCCGCCAACCCCAGCAAAAAAAATAATAATAGTAGATTCTGTAACGAGGTTGGAATGAAAATTTGATCCGAGTGGAAGAAGGAACCACGAGTATCGAATTTTCGTTTTAACCGAATAGCAGACTATATTTTTCCTCGATCAAAAATCCTATTCGGAATATTTGTAATTTCAGGTGGAGTATTATCCATTATCCGATTTTTCACTCATATTTTGACTTGCACTAAAATTTGTCTGCTGATATTGACAGTTTCGAAATTTATGGCAACCTATGTCGTTTAGATCAATTACAGAATATTCATTCCGTATCTTGTTATGGAATGAAAATACACGCAAAACGCATAAGAAGCAAGTGTTTCAGAATAAATAAATTCCAACTCAAGAGCGAGATTCTATTAGCAAAAATGATTTTGAAATTATTGCATTCAGTAATCTTCGTGGAGAAACGATTTTATGACGAACCTACAATATATCAACTGAATAAGAATGCAAAATATGTCCTTCACCTTGTTTAATATAAAACAACAATTACTGCTTACGCGTTTCGGTTAACAAACCATCATCGGGACCAGCGGGTTAAAAACTTAGGCACTAAACAATCAAATCACAACACTGGTACAGGTCAAAAAAACAAGCGACACCATATTTTAAAACTTTTATACTCCTTGTTTTTTCGACCTGTACCAGTGTTGTGGTTTGATTGTTTAGTGCCTAAGTTTTTGACCTGCTGGCCCCGATGATGGTTGTTAACCGAAACGCGTGGGCAGTAATTATTGTTATTAAAGAAGGTAAAGGACATATTCAGGATTATTCAATTAATGATGACCCTTCTGGAGAGTAGATATGATTTTGACATACATATATTGTCACGTGGGGGAGAATTAAAGGCGACAAGTCTCCATAACACCTACTTTATTATGCAATATGAAACGGCAGTTTAATGGTTACACAAAATCAAACTTTACTTACAATAACATATTTGGATAGGGACAAGCTCTCTAGGGCAAGGGGCTGATAATTGGAACAGGACTCTGTGCTGCTACTGACCCAATGTAACTGCTCTGGACCGAATCTTATATCGATCGGGTATCGACCTGAAGGGTTTCTAACCAAATAGTTGTGGCTTGAATGGTCTTGACCGAACTGGTCGAGACCCGAATGGTCCCGACCCGATGGTGGTGACCTGAATGGTCTTGACCGAGTGGTGTCGACCGAGTGGTCGTCTTTTGCATAGTACCGGCCTGCTATTTATACCAATCAGTATCAATAAACTAACCCAGTTATTGATTGGTAACAAAATGCAAGCTCGGCAATATGCTAAGATAGCATCCTTGTAGTCTGCATGTTTTGATAACAAATAATTGGGTCAGTAGGTATATTTAATATTAACTTTTTAACTAATAAAATTGAATTTTGGATAAAATAGAATATTCATATATGTCTATATATGACAATATGACGTTTACATGTATTTAATAAAATAACATGAACAATAATATGATAAAATTTGTAAAACTTATCGTGTTTCGTAGGCAAACACTGAAAACCACAACAAACAACTTCGATATTTTTACAGAACAAAATACTTTTAAAATATAATTTTGTAATAGGAGTCAATTTCCCTCCAAAATATCAGATTATTCGTTTTCACCAAGGCGTGATATTTCTAACCCAGTTGAGAGTGGGTTAGTTTGTGTGTCTTACGGGTTGTCGAATGAGACAACCGATCACTCCAGAATGACACGCCGGAGTTGTTGAACTATGAAAGTGTGAGATAACTGTTCCAATTGCTGTTGTCGAACACTCCCTTGGCGGTCAAATTACACTGAAAATATTACGGTCACTTTAAATGTCAAATTAATAACACAGAATGGCAGAACCAAAGTATTTGTCGAGGCAAAATGGCATATTATTTAGGTGCTAAGAAAACAATTAACGTTATTTATTCCTATTCATAAATCACTATCTTATTTGAAATGTTTTTCATTCAGAATAAAAATAACAAATTTTGGTGTAATAATTTACTAAGTGAAAAAAGTTTCTTACCAAATCTCCCTCGAGCTTGATATATCGGAAATTTTTCCTTAATCGCAAATTTTCTAATGATTCGCGACCTCGAAAACATTTATGACCGGGAATATACATATTATGAATTAATAATTATAACATATAATAACAGTATTTAATAAAATATTACACAATTACATTAATAATAAATAAATCTAGCTTTAGTAGATCATTATAGTACGATGGCTCTGAAAGACCACAGATAAATTTAAAATACTTAAAATTACCAAATACAGAAGTGGAAATTTCCACTTATTATGTGGAAATTTCCACTTATTAAGTTGTCCTAAAAGTACCTACAAGTCTCAACTGGCAAGCAGCAGAATCAAGCAGTACAGGGTAATTCATTCAGGTCGACGAGCGGCCATATCTTGAAAACTACTGAGCATAGAAATTCAGGAAAAAAAAAGTGGAAATAATTTTTTGGTTCCGCATTTTACCACAAGATGGCGTAGTTCTATTTATTATTATTATTAACATTAATAATGAAAAATTTTGTTTTATAAAAATAGTTGGAAATGACCACCTTCACTTAATAGGCATGCTTCCGCCCGTCTAATTTAATTTAATTATTTTAATTTAGAACGTTGTGCCTTAGGAAAAAAACGCAAGAGGCCATTTTTATGCAGAATTGACCAGGCTAATCCGAAATAATATCCACATGGAAAAATATCAGTGGCGTAACACTTTTTTCCTAAAAAATATATAATCGCTTCATTTAAAGTTTTTAAAATTATTCTATTGGCGATAACGCTGATACGAACGGAGATATCGAGCTGCGGTTTTAATATTTTTTCAAGCAAATTTCATCTTCTTTTCGATTATGGTCATAATTATACCGTATGATTTATTTTTTCGGAGTAAAATCAAAAAATGTGTTATTATTACAAATGGCGCCCTCTAGCATTTTTTTTTAGAACTATTATGGACAACTAAATACGATTGGTGAAAGTGCATACATTTCTCTTCCAAACAATATTTAGTTTGCTAAAATCGGATAAGTCGTTTATAAATTACAGCGATTAAAATTATTACACTTTCCCCCCTTCCCCCCCTCTTATTAAAGTCGGTACGCCAATGAGCATAAGATCAAAATGATGCATAATTGTTCAAGCTTTTTAATGGTGTTATCAAAGATATACCTTAAAGTGGAATTTTCGGAAATATGTAAAATTATAAAATTAATTTTTTAATTACGCCATCCTGTGGCAAAATGCGGAACCTAAAAATTATTTCCAGGATTTTCTCATTGCCACTTTTTTTTCCTGAATTTTTATGCTCAGTAGTTTTCAAGATATGGCCGCTCGTCGACCTTAATGAATCACCCTGTATTGCTTGATTCTGCTGCTTGTCAGTTGAGACTTGTAGGTACTTTTAGGACAACTTAATAAGTTGAAATTTCCACATTCGCCCCCCCCCCCCCCCCCCCTGAGCCTAATCAAATGGGTGCTTTTTTACTATGAACTTTGAAAATTATGAGGCGTATAAAGGATCGGAATTTTAGAAGTCACTTTGTTTTTAGCCGCCCTCCCCCCCTCAGCATAATCCTGAATTCGCCACTGGCCTGATGAAATATTGCTTTATTCCAAAGCTACTGCAATTTATACTAAATAATTTATGAGTAATTTATTTGAATTTTTTATAATAAAAGGTTTTGAGCTCTAAATTTTTTATAAACAAAACATAGTTATAAATACAGAGTTATATTTATTATAATATACTTATGTAGGGTGCAATATTAAATATATATTTAAATGGGGTATAGGAAGCAATAAAACTGTTATTATTGGTTAAATCCCTCCATATTTTTTCAAATTATGAGTTAAAAGTTTTAAAATGGATGGTCCCATACAACGAATTCCTTTTCGATCTACGATCCCATACTATTTTCTGTATTTTTTTTGTTGGACATTCTGTAAACGTATTTATTATTTATAAGCGATGCCTTTTCTGTCCATTTAGTATATTAATGTGGCAATAGTCCAAAAACTTTTATCGTCTAGTGTTTCAATTATTATTCTTGTCATAATTATTTTGTGAATCATCAATGATTGTTAACATTGGGTGTTCTGCCTTGGTATTTACTTTGTTTGTGTGTATATACTAGTATACATGACAGTGCCTACAGTGGCGGATCGCGGTCTTAATAAATGGTGAAGAGCTAGGTATAGTTCGGGTACTTAAACAAACATTGACTAAAAACCCGTGTAACAAAACGTCTTTCTTATCCTCATCTGTCCAACGACTGAATGGAGTTTCCAACAAATTACAAACTATGTCATTAATTGGGTTTATTTTTAAAACACACAACTAAGTAGGTACGTACACTACGAAATTAACTGAAAAATAAAAACAAATATTTTTAATCACACAGTAAATCACGTAAAAACGATATCTATAACCGTAAATTTCACAAAGCCTCAAAATAAATACCTTAAGGTTAGGCGAATCAATGCTAAAACAATGTTGCATATGACTGATTTATTTTTAAATTGCCCTTCATCATAATGCAAATTGTTACATGCTGTTTGCGTGACTGACGTCACGTAACCATAACAACGGTAAATATCAAAGCCATGTTGTGCGTTGGGCTTTCACTTGCTTTAAGCTAATGGACACGGTCGACTGGGGCACGCCAAAATTCGCGAATTTTTATAATTATTTTCCATAGGAGTTAACGGTGGCTTTATTATGCATAATTACATTCGGATTAAATTAATATTATTAATTCGAACATAATTATTTTTTAAGAGCTAAGATGGTAGCTGTATTGGTACATTAATATTGTCGAAAAACTTTCCTCCTGGTTTTATTTTTTTTTGGTGAAGATCCCCTTCACCTACTTCGCCTGACGAGCCGCCACTGAGTGCCTAACTAAATCCCTCTAGTTGTGAAATAAAACGTGCTCACTATACAACAGACTATAATTGTATATTAAGAGCCTTATTTGCCAGCGTAAAACGCAGCATCGTTTCCTGGCTTGCCTAATTGAAAATTTAATACAAAAATTTTACTAAGCGGTTTACAAGAACTAGTTTGGCGGATACCTTATTTTTTTCCAAAAAATCAATATTAATTAGTTTAATACTGTTATATTACATGTTTTAATAATTAAATCATAATATATTCTCTGTTACATTCTGTATTTATTTCAAATCTATCTAATGTTTTAACTTCGTAATTAAAAAGACACACGTCGAACAGCTATGCGAAAATGTTTTTTGTTTTTTCCCAAGTCAAAAATGAAGGCGCAAAAAAATAAAAACCAAAAATAGAAATTTCGGTTTTTATCGGATATCTCCGAAGGTCTTCGGAATATTCACAATTTTTGTTTCACCAAATTATTAAGCCCCAAAATACACAACTTTCCCTTAATGCAACTATCTTCGTATCTCTTACCGTTTTCGAGATCCTCATGCACGCACGCGAATTTGTAGCACCCTGTATAATAATAATGATAATAATAGTCAACAAGAGATTTTTATAAATTGTTGAAAATACAATTTTTGAAATTATAATTTTCAATTATTTTTAATTGAAAATGTTTATGATAATTCAATTTTAAAATAAACTATTATAATACCGCTAATACAAAGTGTTAAAGGACTAAACGGGACATGAAATTATTAATTTACTGTTTTATCACATAACATGATGAAAAATGTATTTTTTTATAAATTAGCTACCTATTATTAATATATCCCCTTCCCCAGAAAAATGTGGGTTTCATAGAAGAATTTAGAAATAGTTTTAAGTTGGTTTTGAAAATATTATTTTTTGTAATCTCCAAAGAAGGACAACTAGTAGCCACAAATTGATGGTATTCAAATTTTAAAATTACATTTTAGAGCAGAAATACTGTCAAAAATTGAAATTTTCTACCTTTAGGTCACGATATACATGTATAAGTTTTAAAACATCTTTAAAGTAATATTTAGATAATAATATAACTTCAAAACGGGGAATTGTTTAGTGGACCTGTGCCCACCGAACATATTATATTACAACAACATTTGGTTATATTATTTAGAAGTAACTTTTGTTACATTTTTAAAAGTATATAACTGTTATATAACCAAAGACGATATTACTTTTTTTAATTTCAGGTTGGTATTATTAAGTTATATTTCCTCAACATCACAATGTAATAGGCCATAAATACAAGTGTCCACCTCGACACTATAGAAGCCCTGGGTTACGTGCTCTTGCTATAGGCCTATGATATTTTTTAATATATGTATTTGCGTACACAATTAACTTTCATCAAGTCTTATAGACTCACTGAAGAGCTATGATGTGGCCAAATGCAGTTCAGGATGTATTAAGGACAATATGGCGTAAATTTTAGACAATCTTACATAAAAATAAATATAAATAAAAAATATTACAAAAAATATAGTCCTTCATGGACAAAATATACATTTCCATTCTTCCACCATGTTTTTAAATTAATATTATAAAAAACACATTGCATGGGTGTTGCTGCAATATGTTGTAATATTGCGTGATATTGAATATCACTTTGTTATATTAAAACCTGAGATTGCATACATATTACAATCACCATAACATCCACATACCTCCGAATTTCACATTATTTCAATATTATATGACTGCCATGTTGAGATCACGATACGTTGTTTGGTGGGTGTAATATTTATATTTTAATGGATTCTTTTGTAGATTAAGAACAGTAACTATTCAAAATAAAATAAAAACAGTTATATTTATCGCCGTTTAATTTCATCACGTTTATTTGTAATCTTCTTTTTCAGGCACCCCAATCAATCGACTTCCAATCATGGCCAAATCTGTTCTGGATCTATACGAGTTGTATAATCTGGTAATCGCGCGAGGGGGCTTAGTCGACGTCATCAACAAGAAATTGTGGCAAGAAATTATCAAAGGACTCCATTTACCCTCTTCGATAACATCAGCAGCTTTTACGTTAAGGACTCAGTAAGTAAAATAAGAAAAATATTAAAACATTTTTTCTACACGGTAAAGTGTACTTAGGTACTCATTTGCGTGTGGAAAATTTCATTTTTCGATACTAGTGCGTAGGCACGCACTACTATGTAAAAAAAAGGTTTAAACTTCCTATAATACTATAATTACGTATTAAGTGTGGTAAAAAGCATATTACGCACGAATGGAAAATATGCGAACGAACCGCGTAGTGGCGAGTGCGTAATTGCTTTAAAACACGCAATACGTATTATACTTTTTCTACGACCCTTACCTACTAATAAATTAAAAATAGGTTTACAATGTATGACATATCAATTTGAAAAAATTTAAAACGCAAGATAGATAAATGTCACGATTCCAAGGCTAACTTGATTGTTATACTAGGCATCATATTTATATTTCTACGCATATATAAGAAAACATTATTACATACAGTTCACTCTACAAGTAAATCCAACTGTGCGTAAAGAATAAAAACGCACAACTGTGCGTTATGATGCCGAGTATAACAATCAAGTTAGCCTTAAACCACTCAAATCGTGACATTTATTTATATTGTGTTTTGAATATTTGACAGTGACATTGTCATTATTTGAGAGTTGAAATTTAAATCGATACGTTATAAATTATAAACCGATCTTTAATTTATTGATATATTATGATAAATCACATAATATACAGGGTGATTCCTAAGTTGATACTTCTTTATAAGCTATGTATAAAAGGAATTAAAATAAACAGCATTTTTAAACGCCTTTTTTCAAAAAACTTTACAATAGGCGAGATACAGAAGTAAAAAAAAAGTGCGGGCCTGGTCATCAAAACGTAGCCTGCTATACTTTATGTTGTTTGTCTTATTAGTCATGAAATTTACGGGTCGTTGGTGAGTTATTTGACAATATGCTGCGGTGTGTTTTTCTAAAGCAAGTTAATTTTAAATTGGTGACACGTGAAAATGGTAAAGTTTGAAAACAATGAACTAGTAGATATGGTGCTAATTTATGGTGTGTCATCAAAGTGTGGCTGCTGCTTCGAGTTTATACCCAGAACGCTTTCCCTTTCGGGCTCATCCTACACCCAGAAGTTTTCTTAATGTTATTCAACGGGCAAGTTAGGCAGAACCGTAGGTATTTGATCCAAAGATTCTTTTTGAGTTTTTTGAAAAAAGGTATTTGAAAATGTTGTTTATTTTATAATGCCTTCTATACACAGCTAAAACAAAGGTATCAACTTAGGAATCACCCTGTATACCAACATAAAATTTGGATATAAAAATTACATAATTGAAAAGGCATATTTTCTGTTCAAACGTAGGTTGAAGGACTGTAACAACAATATTATTATAATTACATATTAGATAACATTTTTTCCTAATTTCATTAAATATTTCTAATGTTACTCACTCTAGGTTGGGCAATATTGATGTTTTTACAAATCGTTTATTTAGCTTTTATTTCATTTTAATTTTACTTATCTAAAAAGTATATACCTGCCACTCCCTGTGATTATTAGATGTTTGATGTTATACTTATATTCTTTATGAAAATGTTATCTATTCTTTCTTATTAACATTTTTTTTTTTTTTTTTTTGATATTACCGATACGGTGACTGGTAACACTTAGCGGAACATAGGAAATCCCATGCAAGTTTTAAACTGTTCAAATATTTGCTTCCCTGTTGACTTTAGAGCGGGATTGCAGACTTTTTTAGGGCCTTAGTCTGTGTGGTGAGTCCACAAGCGGAGTTTGAACAATTTTGGACAACCCGATCTTAACTTATTTAAATAGGATTGCGGTTCGACAGGGAATGCTGTGGACACCAACATTATTTGAACTAGTCAACCAGTGATTTTTCATTGTCAAATATAATTTGAAAGTATTAATTTTTTACTAGTAATAATGTTTTGTCTAGGTAATTATTATGAGTTACACAATTAAAGAAAATTTCACTATGATAAAATGGTAAATTCTATACAAATACAGGCTGGATGCACGTCACAGCTTCTGACGTAATTTTTGATTGATATTTTTTCAATTCTGTCAGGCTTTAATTAAATTTTAAAATGAGCAATTCTGTTTTTGCTAAATAATTAGACGTATTTTCAGAATATGTCCCATTTAAAAAAAATTTCGGTTTCAAATCACTTTTAACACATAAAATTTTTCGAAATGACAAAGGTTGTCAAAACGAATTTTATGTCGATTGATAGGACCTTTTAATTAATAACCAGGCGATCTACCTTATTTTTTGTTTCTGTTATGGGTATGTATTTGCGAGTTGTAACGTGCATCCAGTAATTGGATGAACTATATTATGCAAGGAAAAGCTTAAGTATTATATCTGATATGTTTTCCGTTTATTTCCCTGATAGACCCAATCCTAACAAGTCGGCAATACAAAAAGTTATTACTAAGTTTGAGGCGAAAGTATTTGTAATAGACAACCAGTGGCGTAGCCAGAAAATAGGCTCGGGGGGAGGGGGCTCAATGGGCGTAAGTAGGACATTTTTTGTGAGTGAAAAATGTGGAAAGCGCCGCAGGCGAAAAATTTTCGGGGTCACGCCCAAAGTTTGTTTAAAATTCACCAAACTAATATCAAATTTCGTAAATTAAATTATTAAAATTTGTTTTTGTAAATGTTTTTTTTTATTTTATTTTTTGATATTTCTAGCTGGCTTTTTTTATATTTGTAAAAAATATGAATATTGGTGTCAATCCAAAATTTTAACATAGACGTATGTATGACTCTAACCCATGTTTTTCGGGCTCGATTTTTAATGATTAAAGATAAAGTAAATATCGCTCACCACGCCAAAATTGTTGATTTTTTCAGAAATCATGTACTTTAGGAACGTAGATCTAAGAGCAGTTTTTGGTGCAAATGCTTAGGTTTTGAAATACTCACCATATACAGATACCCTAAAAAGGTCTCCCTACAATCCCGCTCTAAAGTCAACAGGGGAGTAAACATTTGGACATGCATGGGATTTCCTATACTTCCAACCACGATGCAACACCCGGTATACCATTTTTTTTTCTCAGAATCATTATTTGACGGCAAATATGCTCGGTGGGGGCTCAGTGGGCGTAAGTAGGACATTTTTTTTCTCTATTGTACCTAATTGAGGACGCGGTAAAACGCCGCAAGCGAAACATTTTAGGTTCCACGCCCAAAGTATGTTAAAAATTCACCTAACTACTATCAAATTTCGAAAATTAAATTATTACCTCTCCCCCTCTGCATGGTTGGATTAAATTTGTTTTTGTAATGTTTTTTTTTACTTTTTTTTTGATATTCCTAGCTGGCTTTTTTTTTAAAAAACCTTTTTTAATAATTGTTAATACTATGAAAATTGGTGTCAATCCAAAATTATAACATACGACGTATGTATGACTTTAACCAGCGTTTTTCATGATAAAAAATAAAGTAAATAAATAAAGTAAATACCGCTCACCACGCCAAAATTGATGATTTTTTCAAAACTAATGTATTTTAGCAGCGTAGATCTAAGAGCAGTTTTTGGTGCAAATGCTTAGGTTTTGAAAAAATCCTTTTTAAGTGCCGTTTTGTATATTCATAATAAAACATTCTCGTTTCTTCCCGCACTATTTTTTTTATAAATTATCACATTTCTTCCATAAAAAATCTTTTAATTAAAATGTTTACTTTAATTTTTCTCTTTACAAATAATTACCTAATTGTTTTTTGTTTCTATCTGTCTATTTAAAATAGCTCTAAAAAAGGGAAAACGGAACAGACAAGTTTATAATAGAAAAATACTAAAAAATATTATTCTTTTTACTCGTTTTCCTTGAAAACTGCATCATAAATCAATAACTAAAACGATATGCGTCTGAAACCTTATATATAACTGGACTTTGAGAAGGAAAAGACTAAAAACTAAACGTTTCCTACAAGACCTTTGTAATCTAAGCCAAGAAAGAATACATTATTTAAAGATTTAAATAAAGAGTCCCAGCGTGAGACGAAAAATTAGTTTGCAATTAGACTTTTAGACCCGACCTCCTAGGCTCGGGAGAGGGGGGGGCTGCCCCCCCCCTTCCCCCCCGCCCAAATACGCCACTGATTGACGGTCTTATTGATGTTCGTTGACTGAGGAAATTAGTACCAAAACAAATCCCTATCTCCTGGACCGTGTGTAAAGTGTAATTATAGAAAATCTTAGCACTGAGTTAACACACAAAAAAACAATTAATAAGGCTAACAAACTCAGACACGTTTTATTAACGCTTCGCCATTTAAATATTAAGTATTCCTAAGCAATTACCAATTTAATATTATTATTTTCTCGTTCGACCATTAAAATAAAATTTTACAGGCAACTGCTTTTATTATTTCACAAAAACCCACACATAAAAATCGGTAATAAATCATTTTTATTAAATATAATTAACCTTAAAACTTCTTATAATAATTAAAGTGAATTTAAGATCTCCAAGCTTAAACTGCCTATGTTATTTTTTGTTCGGAAAGTTTTATAGACCTTCCTGTGATGTATCAGTTTATAGCATATGATTTAAATTTTTATTGACAACGGGTAGTAAATCAACTTTTGAATTTCTTGGCGGTTCGCATTGAAAAATAATCCCATTCTTTACATGGTTCTTAATTTTATTTTATTTTTTTTTGTGTTTCATTTTATGTTTATTTCACCGCTCCCCATAAATGACTGTAACAATTTCCAACTCGGTTAATTTTTTTTTTGTTTGGTAACTCAGTCATAATAATATTATGGAGATAAATTTTCTTAACATAATGCAAAGTAATTTGCATATATCATGGATATATTGATGGCGGTTTAAATATCTGGGGGTGATATTTAAATAAAATGGGTTAATGAATAAATGTATGTGCAAATTTTTTATTAGCTACATACAGGCTCCTGCGATGGTGCGTGGGGCTTCCATAATCCTTATACGATTTATATTCATTCTGACTTATATGGTACCAAAAATTGTGATAAAAAAAAGGTGAATATTTTTTAATGGAAAACCCTTCACAAGCTCCTCAATTTTCAAGACTTACAATAAAAAGCATCCATTTGTTAAGGCTCAGGGGGAGGGGGCACAACTGCCTTCGCCCTCCCCTGGATCCGCGACTGCTTCATATATGAAAAATAATGTGAAAATACCAATTGATCTACGGGGCTAATCTCGATTCAGGCTTACCTTCCCCTAGCCCCCCCCCCCCCTATTTGCGCCTATGCTAAAATTTTAAATAATTATATTATAATTAAATTATAAAAATAATATATAAATATGCCACCCCGCGCCACTGGAGGTTAGTTTAGTGTTAGCTAAACAGGATCAATCGACAACATGTCCAACAAATATTGCAAGCAAAAATACTATAACAATGGCGGATCCAAGATTTTGCTGAAGGGGGTGGAGCGAATATAAAAAAGTTACTTCTAAAAAAAAGGGGCGTACCGTAGCTCTTAATATCTTCTTACCCTCCAAAGTGACTGCTAAAAAAATTCTGGCCCTTCACACGTCCCACAATTTTCAAGGCTCACAGTAAAAAAGCACCCATTTGGTAAGGGGGGAAGCGAAACTGCCTTCGCCCCCCCCCCCCCCCCTGGATCCGCGCCTGCACACTAATGATTGACAATATAATACTTAAAACATGCTCATTTTAGGCCACCGACTTCTCCAACCAATAATCTTTTAATCACTCTTATTATGATTTCCTAACGCATCCGCCAGAACTTATCATTACGTGAATGATAGAATAGTTTTGGACTTGCATTGTCTTTAATTTAAAATTTAAAATTAAAGACAATGCAAGTCCAAAACTATTCTATCATTCAAGAAACATCATTGTCTCCAACCTTCAAACAGACATTATCATTACGTACTATGCATATAATTTAAAATTAATCGACTTACCTGAAGGAAGATTAATTTGAATTATATGAATCAATTAATCCCCTCCGAACAGATTACATGTGTGTCTATGTAATCTGGAGGAGATTGTGAAATATAATTATTATAGTTACTTAATTGATAATAATGATTTCTTGACAAAATGGTGGTGATAGGCTTCAACATACAACACAGAAACGACTTGTCCTTAAACTAAATGTGCCAGAAAGAAGCCTTGATATATAAATGAATCACTTATTTGAGAAACCAGATAAATCCACCATATTTATGACGTTTTTGACATTTTGCGAAAAGTCGGTTCCATATAACCAGGCGCGTTATTTGCTTTATAAACCCTACTAATCCATGCATTTTTTCGGATGATAACCGGCATTGAATATTGTGTTTACTTTAAAAACCAGATATGTCCGGGATTTGTCGGCTTTCTCAAACAAACTTGGAGAAGGCATTTCATGGCGGAGCTTGCTGAAATTAGGCATTTCATGGCGGAGCTTGCTGAGATTAGGCATTTTATGGCGGAGCTTGCTGAGATTAGGCATTTTATGGCGAAGCTTGCTGAAATTAGGCATTTTATGGCGGAGCTTGCTGAGCTTAGGCATTTTATGGCGGAGCTTGCTGAAATAAGGCATTTTATGGCGGAGCTTGCTGAGATTAGGCATTTTATGGCGGAGCTTGCTGAAGTTTGAAGAAATAAAGAGGAAGTTTTCTTATGGCCAACTGTAGATGGTGAATTATTAGAGCCAGCAGAACTGTAATATTGTTTTTTCATTATGCCTTTTACGAGTATTTTTTTAAAATAAATAAATTTATTTTTATTTCAGAAAGCCGATAGGTCCTTTTTTTAATTTCGACATTTTGATAACTTTACCATTAAATTTTTTCACAATTTTGTAAAAATATGTTTAGTTACTTCATCCTAATATACATTTAATAGCTAAACTTTAAAAAACTTGAAACTGAAAACAGCTGGAAAGTTTTTTTTAGTTTTCTTAAAACTATGTTTATGGGATTTGACGTGTTTCTCAAAGTGATTCAAATGATGTGTTTCCATACAAATAATGGATTTTTAAAAAAATGTTGATCATACCGCATAGAATTTTTAAAATTTGTGTGTGTGAAAATAGTTAAACAATTCCTGATAAAAAATACACGAAAACTCATACCTACGTCATAACAAACCAGCCAATCGATAGAGGCCGACGACGTTCTGCCCGACGAACTTCAGTTTCGAGTCTTGTTTCCTATGTCTACGCTATTCTTTTCTATTTATCTCACAAGTTAAACAAAAAAAAAACCTAATTTAAATAACTTTAAGTTGGGTAATAGAAAAAGCCCAGACCAGTTTTAAAAAATTTTTATACTAACTGCAAGACGGCCATAAAATATACATATTATAGAAAAATTAAACAAATTCTCTAAGTACGACGCCGCGACACTTAATTCTCGTGAAATTCGTTTTTATAATATTTTGTATATAAAAAATACATTTTAGTGCCATCGCCAGACAATATAAGCGATGTGATGGAAATGCACTATTTGTTCGTGATGACTCATCGACTACTGTTTGCTCTTAAGACTTTATTAGATACTTTATTTGATAGCTATAAAAATATAAAGGTCCAGCAATCTATCGCTTCTTGTTCACAAAGAGGGGGCATTTTTTGCTGGAGTTTTTATACAGAAGACAGAAATGTTAACAATAATGTTATATTTGTAGCGCATACTTTACCGAAGTGTATTGAAAATGGTTTAAAAATATGTATAATTTTTTTTGCATGTACAACATCAGATTTATTTGAAGATATTTATGTAAATTATAATTTTTTGCAGATACATGAAATATCTTTACCCCTATGAATGTGAAAAACGTCGCCTCAGTACGCCAGCGGAATTACAGGCCGCCATCGATGGTAATAGAAGGGAAGGTAGACGAAGTAGTTACGGTCAATATGATTCCATGTCCAGGTATGGGTACGAGTAAGTTTCCAAGACGTTTTTCCTAATTATTAATCTTAATTAAGTTAGATTAAGTCCATAATATATTGCTTCCATTGAGGAGATTTTAAAATCTATAAAAATGAAGATGATTCGAACTTTCGTTTTTCTAATTATTATTCCCACACTCAACAGCTTTATTGTTTTTGGTAGCCTTTCATTGTCAAGTTTAGGTTCAAAATAAATAAAGACGGAAATTTGATGTAAGTTTAGACTAGGTTTTTTTTGCACAATGCTCTTTTCAATGACAGTAAAAATAATTGTTTTATAATTTATTTTACAAGTTTATCATGCTTTCAGAGTAAAACAGTTTAATATACCTGGTGATCCTCAAAAGTGACTTCCCCCTATAACTTTTTGCAATAAAATATGTATATCAACTCTTAAATCTACGTCATGTGATGCAGTGGCGTAGCCAGAAAATATGCTCGGGGAGGGGCTCAGTGGGCGTAAGTAGGACATTTTTTTTTCTGGAGAGAGGAACAGTCGGGAGTACATGTATTTTATGATATTGTACCTAGCAAAGAAGGCGGGAAAGCGCCGCAGGCGAATAACTTTTCTGGGCCACGCCCGAAGTTCGTTTAAAATTAACCTCTCCCCCTCTGCATGGTTGTATTAAATTTGTTTTTGTAAATGTTTTTTTTATATTCCTAGCTACCTAGCTCTTTATTTAATTTTTTTTTATATTTGTGAAAAATATGAATATTGGTGTCAGTCCAAAATTTTAACATAAGACGTATGTACCTATGTATGACTCCAACTAGCGTTTTTCTAGCTCGGTTTCGGTTATTCATGATTAATAATAAAGTAAATATCGCTCACCATGCCTAAATTGATGATTTTTTCAGAAATCATGTATTTTAGGAGTGTAGATCTAAGAGCAGTTTTTGGTGCAAAGGCTTAGGTTTTGAAATACTCCTTCTTAAGTGCCATTTTGTATATTCATAATAAAGCATTCTCGTTTCTTCCAGCCCTATTTTTTAAAATAAATAAATAAATTATCACACTTCTTCATAGAAAATGTTTCAATTAAAATTTTTACTTTAATTTTGCGCTTAAAAAATAAATACCTAATTGTTTTTGTTGTAAAAATATTTTATTGCATTGGGTTATATTTTTGTTGATTTAAAATAGCTCTATAAAAGGAAAAACGGAACAGACGAGTATGTATATATTTATGTAATAAAAAATACTATAAAATATTATTCTTTTTACTCGTTTTCCTATAAAATTGCATCATAAATCAATAACTCAAACGATATGCATCCAAAACCTTAATCTCTATATAAAACAGGACTTTTAGAAGGAGAAATTTAAAAACTAAACGTTTCCTACAAGACCTTTGTAATCTAAGCCAAGAATACATTATTTAAATTAAGAGTCCAAGCGTAAGCAGAAAAATTAGGTTGCAATTAGAGTTTTAGAGCTCCAAGGATCGGGAGGGGGGGTGGGGGGAGAGGGCTGCAGCTGCTAAATACGCCACTGATATTTTTTACCATAAGCTCTAAAATGTCGTTCTCAAGTAGCTTTTGAGGTATTTTTTGACTACTTGGCCCGCTTACCTGGCTATTTTGATTTAAGTTATTTTTAACTAATGGAGCTGATGATGAAGCCAGCTGGCCCTGAAACATTTACACCAATTTCATCCTTTTAAACTCTTTCTAGGATACTACAAATAAAGATTTTGTGGAAAAGATTACTGGGGTCACTTTATATAGACTTATAGGACTATATTTATTTCGCAAACGATAGTTAATTCTACATATTCATATGCATGATAAACACAGTCTCAACTGTGATTAATTATTTTTACCAGTTTGGAAAGATTGGGTGAAAATGTAGGTAAAAAATGGTCTTTATTTCTCCTGCCGGTATAAACGCTTTCCTCGCGTTTCCCTATTTAACCCGTAAACCACAGTCTGAACCATAGAAATGTATTCTGTTCTACATTGTTTTAGATCTCCAAATCCCACTCACCAACTCAACCCACTAGCTCTAGTCTCGGCAGCTCAGCAACAACAATTGGCAGCTAGAATGAGTTCCGTCATGTCGGGCGGTATAGGTTTGCATAATGGGGCTCACCACCCCAGTCATCCAACACCTATGAACCAGCCTCTCAATGGTGGACCGCTTCCAAACTTGCCAAGCTTAGCACCCACTGATTTTGAAACTAGAATGATGGAGTATATGAAATTACTTAACAAGGAGATCAGGTACGTGTGGAATTAAATATTACTTAATTATTTCTAAAGTGGTAGATTTGTGACCCAATTTGGTATTCAATGGAGGGAGTTTGTTGGGGGGGGGGGGGGGGGTCAAATAAAACAGGGAAACCAATTGGTTTCAATGCCGACGTTTATAGCGTCATCCTCAGGGCACTACAAGCCTGTCTTTTTCAGTGAGTCTATCATTGATTTGTTAGTTTTTTTTTACATTGTTTATTTTTCTGAAGACTAGTACTCCACGAAAAAGAGAAAAAAGTTTGAAAAGTAGTAAGGAAAAAAATTTTTTTTATACTTATTTAAGTTGAACTAGTACTTATTGTATGGTTGATACCTAATTGAATGTCCTGTAACTTTTACTCTCGTAAAACGTTTAATTTTGTGTCTACACGTTTATATACATATTTTCTTAAGAATCATAGTAACCACATACACATAATTATAATACACCTACTAGTGTATAGTTTCTACCTATATATATAGAAATTTTCCATATTTTCTTTATTTTTCTGTTTGTTTGTGAATATTTAACTAAAGTAACTAATGTTTAACATTTTTACTTCTATTGTCCATTTTTTTTATGCAATCAGAAAACTAATAATTTACATCCATTGTAGTGCCCTGAGGATGACGCTATAAACGTCGAAACGTCGGCATTGAAACCAATTGGTTTCCCTGTTTTATTTGACCCCTCCCAACAAACTCCCTCCATTTAATTATTTCTATTAACTACTGCTCTTTTTTTTGAAACCTGCCAATTTTTTTTCCGCATTAGAATGGAAAAAATAGTAATCCTAAACCAAAAACAAAAGGTATTTATGTTATAATGAAAAAATTTAAGTTGACTTCTGTTCTGGGTTCCGGTATAACTGAAAATACGATCACTAAATATAAAAGTACAGATACTTACTCTAGGTCCTAATTACTGACATTGACTCATCGCTTTCATATCGATAGCAGCGGGTTGTACGAAGTTAGAGGGGAAAAATCCTTGAAAATAAATATTTTGTCCTATAAGATTTTCACAAAAATACATTGGAATTGTTTCCTCTAACTTCGTACGACCTGCTACATCGTGGTTGGAAGACTGTCCAAATATTTGCTCCCTTGTTGACTTGGGTTGTAGGGAGACTTTTTAGGGTCTCTCTCTGGTGAGTGTACATGCGGAGTTTGAACAATTTTGGACAATCCGCCCTTAACTTATTTGATTAGGATTGCGGTTGGGTTTTAATTGGAATTCAACAGGTGATGCTGCGGACACCAGCATTGATTGGACTTGTCATCCTGTGATTTGTCATTGTCAATTGTAATTTGGAAGCGGTAGGCTTTTTAAAAATCTTTAACACATACATTTTACACTGAATTTAACAATAATTTTTAAATATTATTTTCAAAACTGATCTTTTAATAGAACACTAATTATTTATTTTACTTACAATAAAACCTATTAAATAGTATTAAAATCATCAAGAATTTCAAAAGGGGAAGAAAATAAGATGGCGATTAAAAATAAACAATTGTGTATAAAAAAGCTTATAATTTTATTTTAAGAAAACTGTACAATCATTTGGAATATTGTTAATTCTTAATTAAATGTTCAAATAAACCGCCATTTGCTGCTAAATAATATCCTAAGCGATCCTAAAATTCTCTACGACTATTAGCGAGTTGGTACTGCATAATTCTTTCAGATTGCATAAAAAATTTAGTTTTTTAACTGCTCTAAATTTTCAAATTTAACACTTTTATCAAGAATATTTTTTAAATGCCCCTAGAGTAAGAAGTCGTTTGGTGAGAGAGCTGGCCAATTAATTGTTTAGTTTGGACCGACATCGTGCCCATTATTTAGATATTCGCGTACCACAAGCGAATTGTGGGCCGGGCAACTATCCATTTGGAACTAAATATCCTGATTTTTATCAGCGACTTTCTCCAGTGCGGGTCCAATTTAATTTTGAAGAAGATCTAAATATGTTGGACCCGTAAGATTTTCGCCAATAAAAAATGGTCCTCTAATGATGAAATATCCAAATATTCACTTTCTGAGGGTATTGGGTTCGAGTGCATGCAAGACGATGTTTATTTGGTACGTTCCACTACCGATTATTTTGTATATTCGGTTTATTATTTAATGTAAACGTGCATTCGTCTGAGAAGCAAATATTTTGTTAAAATTATCTGTTGTTGTTAGTTCGCTCCATCATTTCAAAACAAAAAAGTGATCTTCGCTCTTTATCCCCTTCTAGCAATTCTTGATGGTTTTGATTGATTTATGTTTTTTAAAAGTTCGCAGTACTGTGGTGTGATGTTTTTCTACCTCTTGCTCGAAAGTTTTTGTGCTGATATTTTTATTTTCTTCAACATGAAGTAAAATGTTAAGGTCTCTATCATTGTTTTCTTCAGCTCTCTCGTGATTCTGTGCTGTGCATTTGCAGTTGTTTATTACCAATGCCTTTTGCCTCAAACTTAGTAATAACTTTCTGTATTGCCGACTTGTCAGGAATGGGTCTATCAGGGAAATAAACGGAAAATATATTGGATATAATACATAGTACCATTTTATTATAGTGACTTTTTCTTCTATTGTGTAACTCATAATAATTACCTAAATAAAAAATTATTACTACTAAGTAAGTAATCTAATACTTTCAAATAACATTTGACAATGACAATGAGACAGGTTGACAAGTCCAATCAATGATGGTTTCCGCAGCATCACACGTTGAATTCCAATAAAAAACCAACCGCCATTCTATTCGAAAGAAGTTAAGATTGGGTTGTCTAAAATAATTGTTTAAACTCTGCATGTGCACTCGCCACACAGAGACCCTAAAAAAGTCTCCCTACAACGCCTCTCTAAAGTCAACAGGGGAGCAAATATTTGGACCGTCTAAAACTTGCATGGGATTTCCTATGTTTTCAACCACGATGAATCACTGACAGTAAATTTTGGACTTATAGCACTATATAAGAGGTTACTGAAATTTATAATAGTCTAAGTTAGTCTCCATGGTACTGACTGATCCTTAATAGTTATATTTCCAGGTCCACAGCCAACACCCCACCTCGCCAAGGAGACATGTCACCTCCAAACGCTACCTCACCGCTCACGCCCTTTGAGATGCAGCAGCGCATGAACCTCTTTAACCTCTACAACAATAACCAGCCTCAAATTGAACCACAGAAGGAACCTATAAACCTTTCTGAACCGTCACCAGCGATAAAAAGAGAACCTGAATGTCGAGAGTCTCCTCCGCCTGCCAAAAGAGTAACCAAAGAAGAAGAGGAGCCACCCAAATCGGTGTCGCCTCCTTCACCTATGACAACTCCTAGTACTCACATTAAAATTAATAGTAGAGGTAAGTTTTTTTATTTAATCAGTCATTTCGTTCTTTTATAACTTCTATTTATAAAAGTACTACCCTTGGTTTGGTTTTTTTTTTTACGATAAAACACCTGCACTGTATGAAAAATCCTTTAAGGCGCTCTGGGAGCGGTGCGAGTGCGAAAAAAGCGATTAACGTTGGTCTTGAAACGTTGAAGATTGTATTCATTGGGAAACACGACCTCAGGAAGATCATTCCACAAAGATGACGTTCTCCAGATGAAAGAATTCTTGAACAATAAAGTTCGAGGAGTACTAAGCTGAACAACATATGGATGAGCGGCAGTGGTTTGCCGTGTATTTCTGTTTTGCATTGCTCTAGGTGGAATCAAGTGGGCAATGTCAGTCGAACACCTGCCATGGAAATATCTGTAAAAGAGAGCCAAATCACCAACCTGTCTTCGATGCTCCAGGCTATCGAGGGTCTTGGTCAGCTCGGGGTCGCCGATCAGACGAATGGCTCTCCTTTGAATGGAATCCAGTAGCCGAAGGGTGTGCTTGGGTGCAGAGCTCCAGACATGAGAGCAATATTCTAATGATGGTCGAATCTGGGCTTTGTAGAGTGTCAAAAGTTGATGAGGTGTGTACAACCTTTTGGTGCGGAAAAGTACACCAAGTTTCTGTGCAGCTGCCTTGGCAATTGCGGCAACGTGATCATGCCAAGACATATTACCTCCCAGATTGACCCCCAGCAAATTAATAGACGGTGCCAGGGGAATTGCTTGTCCTGCCATGACTATATCCGGTTCTGCAATGTTAACCTTTTTGGAGAAGACTGCTGCCTGGGTTTTCTTAGCATTAAATTCGACTTGGTTACTGTCACCCCAAGCCAAAATTTCTTCCAGGTCTTTGTTGAGGCGCAATACTTCATGCTGCCTGCGAAGATGTGCGTCGGCAGCGGATGTTTGGGGAGTCAAGGTAAAAGATGAGACAAGTGTGCTGTCATCAGCAAAGCTATAAATTGGATTTTGGGTTTTCACTAGAAGGTCGTTAATATACAGTAAAAAGAGGGTAGGCGACAATATGGACCCTTGAGGAACACCGGCATTGATGGTGAAGGTGTCTGAGAGAAACCCGTCAATCGCCACTTGCAGAGAACGGTTCTTAAGGAAGCTGGTTAACCATAAACAGAATCCATTAGGCATACCGTAGGATCGCAATTTACTTAGAAGCCCATCGTGCCAAACACGATCAAAAGCCCTAGAGATGTCCAGTGCAACAGCCCGGGATTCTCCATGATGTTCGATGGTGTTGCTCCAAAGATGGGTGACATATGCCAGAAGGTCACCTGTTGATCTGGACTTACGAAAGACGCTGACGGAACACGATTTCAGACATTTGCGATTGAACTGAGGGAATGTTGGGTGGTGGTTTTCCCTGAAAGTCTACAGTGGAATACGAGGAAAACAGTTCAGCAAGTAGGTTTGCTTTATCCCCGGCTGTGGTTGCTATTGTGCCGTCGGAACGTGTTAGAGGTGGAATAGTTGACTTTGTAAAGTTTTGGCTGACGGCCTTAGCGACTGACCAAAAGGACCTTGATCCGTTAGGACTGGCAAGAAGTTTGTTTTTGATTCTCTCGTTATGAGCTTCTTTGCTTTGGTCTATCATTTGCTTACATTGGTTTCGGGTAGTAACAAGCGTCATGAAGATATAGTAGTACTACTAAAGGGCTGTAACTTGGAAATTACCTATAGGATTTAAGCATCTTTATAAGGTTAGTGTGCAATTTCCCTGTTGGATTGAGGGTTACAGTTTTAGTGTAGAATATACCAATGCCGGTTTTAATATGTTTAAATCCCTTTCTCACCCTTTATTAATAATTCTTAGATAGGTAAAGTAAAAGCCACAATTATAACATTGTTGTTTACATTTCCGTCTTCCTTAAAAAAAGTTAAGCGACAATATCACCTGTTAATATTACACAAACTAACCCTTTAAGACTTAAAATGTTCCAGTATGAATTTAAAAAATATGTGTCTAAATAATAATAGCAGTTAACGTGGACTACAGGAAAGCCCCATCTGATTTATTCTAATAAATATTTTATTGACTTTCAAAGCCCATTTTCCGCTTCTCATTAGCTTAATTAGTTTGAAATTGTAAAATTCGACCAATCGACAGTATTTCCGATCGCTTGTAGCTAAAGCGCCAATATATACGGCTTTGATCTGCTCTTATCTATGGCAGACCCTATGCTATCAGTCTTACTGACAGTCCTGAATGATGCCAATCCTTGGTCATTCTCACATCAGTTTTCTAATGAGAATTTACATGAGTCCGGCCATCAATCCTTAAAATTTGCCTTTACAAGATCAGTATTACTGTCATTCCTTTATCAAAACTGTCAGTATGAATGAAAGTGTCAGGTGTGCTACAAATGGTTGGACCCCTTGTGACAGTGATATAAATATACACTATTGGCAAACTCGAATCTAGGGTGCCGATATAAACGCATCAGACGGAGATTTGTTTAACACGTTGAACAGAGAACACGCTATCTTCTACCTTTCACCTTCCATTCTTTAGAACACGCGGTCAAAGCAGGCAGGAGAGCGATCGATACGTCGACTCGGCCACACCACACACATATCCCCCTTTCAGTTGGAATGTAAAAGTGGTTAGGTGTCTCTTTTTAACTGAAGGTTTTGCCCATATGTGCCTTCTCTCTTGGTTGCATTAGATATTTCGCACCCTAGATTCGAGTTTGCCAATAGTGCATATGCTTCTTATTCACAAAAATTCCACATTTTTTGTTAGAGTTTTTATACAGACTACAAAAATGTAAACAATAATGCTATATTTGTTGCGTTTATTCTAATAACTCAAGTTATAGTAAATTTTGTCATGTTTGTATTAAAGAAGACGTTTTAATTTAACAAAAATATTTTTCATTAGTGTTAATTATATTTAAAATAGTTTATCTCAAAGACCAAAAGTTTACAAATTACAATTAAGTACATTTTCGGCGCTAGCTATACTATCAATCACCGGCCACTTCATTTGAATCAGTCAATTTTGTTCAAAGTTCTTTTTATATGCATGCCAAAGTGACGTACCGAAAGGTTTATTAAATTCAAAGTCGATCATTAATTTCGAAACTGGACGCTTGATTGATTACAATTTGGTCCTGTGAAGTAACTTAGTTTGTGTTTTTTGCACGGTTCCTACGGATTAATTAAAGTTAGAAGTAATTTATTAGTGCCTCGTTATTGAGACGAACACACTATTAGACTTTCTAGCTGATGTAACTAAAATAATTTTAATGTTAAATATTGTTTTTCTCAAATTTAAGAATACAATACATAGTATTTGAAATTACTGTTATTTTGGTTGGAAATAATAGTAGGTAATAGTGAATTGCCAGTCAGTGCCTTTTTTTTTTATTGCCAATCGTAATAGCCAGAAGGGACATGGCCAATGGCCATTAAAGGAACAAAAAATAAAATTTTAAGGCATCACTGAGAAAATAAATAAATATAAAACTCTGGAACAAAAAGACGGACTTCATCGAATATACGTCATGACAATGTTGCCAATGTTCTCTAACACTTTTTGAATTATTATACAATGATAAAGTCTGAAACGTAATCCAATAGAAATAATTGTCTTATTATTTCCAAAACGTTATCTATACCGGGTGATTCCTAAGTTGATACTTCTTTTTTAGCTGCGTATAGAAGGCAATAAAATAAACAACATTTTTAATTACCTTTTTCAAAAAATAAAGAACTTACATTCATTTATTACACTACGAAGCAAATAAGGTTCTACCTAACTTAACCGTTGAATAACATTAAGAAAACTTCTGGGTGTAGGATGAGCCCGCAAGGAAAAGCGTTCTGGGTATAATCTCGAAGAAACATCCACACTTTTACAACACTCACAGTAAATTAGCACCATATCTATTAGTTCATTGTTTTCAAATTTTACCATTTTCACGTATCACCACTTTAAAATTAACTTGCCTCAGAAAAACACACCACAGCGGATTGCTCAACACTACCCGTATGACTTATACTAATAAGAGATAAGAAAAACAACAGAAACTATAGCGGGCTATGTTTTGATAACCAGGCCCGCACTTAGATTTTTTCTTCTCTATTTCGCCTATTTTTGAGTTAAAAAAAAAGGTATTTGAAAAAGTTGTTTATTGTTATGCCTTCTATACACAGCTAAAAAAGAAGTATCAACTTAGGAATCACCCTGTATCTTGTCTTAAAAGAAGTTAATAAAGTTCTAGGATCAAAATATATTATTTAACTCTAGCATAAAAAGTTTCACATGTGGCAACACCGAAATTATTGACGGAAGATCAAGCTAATGACAGTTGAAAAAAGTCTAACCTAGGTTATTTGTCGATTGCCGAGGATAGGGAAAGCGACGAATCAGCGCCGCAGGCAAATCGCCGTAGACGAAAATTTTTTTGGGTGCCACGCCCAGAAAACCCTTTTTTTGGCATAAAAAACATTTAAATATAGAATACAGGGTAATTCACGTTGAGTGGCCTATTAGAAGATCTCGGAAACGAGTAAACTTATCTTTTTAAAAATGTTATAGCAGGTATAATTGGCTTTGAGCTTTTAAAACATTATATTTTGACGTTTCTATTACTTCTGGTTATACCGGAAGTTAATGTCAACTTTGCTATTTCAAATGAAACACCCTATATATTTTAACATTTTTGATTACCTTATTAAAATCTAAATAACTTGTGTTAATAATAATCTATTCCTATCTCTAACCATTTTTGAGATATGAATTATAAAAGGATTTTTTTGTGTAAAAACTCTTCGAGAAGAAAGTTTAGTAACTCTGAAACTAATAAAGATAAACATTTAAAATTTTGTAAACTTTCAAGTAATACATAGATCTTGAGTTTAAATTACGAAGGTTTCACGTTTTTTATACAGGGTGTTCTTAAAATTGTGCCAATGTTTCCATTTAAATAAATGTGCATAAGTCAATTTTTGCAAATGGACCACCCTATTTTTTAGCTTACTAACGCGTAGAGAATTAAATTTCCTATCTAAATGCCTAATATGTTACAATCCACATTTTTAGTCGTTTTGGAATTATAAGCAATTTAAATAAAAATAATGTCTCATTAACACAAAGAGAAATTTTAAGATTTTTTATTTAAATTGCTCATAATTCCAAAACGACTAAAAATGTGGATTGTAAAATATTAGGCATTTAGATAGGAAATTTTATTCTCTACGCATTAGTAAGCTAAAAAAATAGGGTGTTCCATTTGCAAAAATTGACTTATGCACATTTATTTAAATGGAAACATTGGCATAATTTCAAGAACTCCCTGTATAAAAAAACTTGAAACCCAAGTAATATAAACTAAAGATCTATATATTACTTAAAAAGCTTACAAAATTTTAAATGTTTATCTTTATTAGTTTCAGAGTTACTAAACTTTCTTCTCGAAGCGTTTTTACACAAAAAAATCCTTTTATAATTCATATCTCAAAAATGGTTAGAGATAGGAATAGATTATTATTAACAAAAGTTATTTAGATTTTAATAAGGTAATCAAAAATGCTAAAATATACAGGGTGTTCTATTTGACATAGCAAAGTTGGCATTAGCTTCCGGTATAACCGGAAGTAATAAAAACGTCAAAATATAATGATCAAAGCCAATTATGTCCGCAATCAAATTTTTAGAAAGATAAGTTTACTCGTTTCCGAGATCTTCTAATAGGCCACTCAACGTGAATCACCCTGTATATTTAAAAAAACTTGTAGTGAGTTATACACATACACTAATAGAGGTAATATGAAAAAGATAATATACTATAATAAACAAAAACTTCTTCATGATATAAGCATAATTAAGCAAAAAAATATTAAAAATAAGGTATATTTTTTATTTATTGAAAAAACAAAAATTAACCATAAACTAAAAGCACAACATATTAAAACTAAACCGTAATTCGTCGCCTGTTTTGACAAAATATATTGATTATTTCATATATCAATGTGGATTTTTTGATGAATACTTATTAAAGCTAAACTTGTTCTACCCTTTTCGCCTGAATGATTTCTCAGATATGTTTTAAATTTTTTTAAAGTGGAAAAACGTCTTTCTGCTGAAGCTGTAGTAGTTACTAGAAGGATGATTTGTTTTTTTGTTTGGCGTGTTATTGATAGCGTTGTCGTTAAAGATTTTTTATGTTGCCCAATTATATTTTATATCTTCTTTTTTTTTATTTGGGGGGGGGGGGGGGGGGGAAGGAGCTACGCCACTGACGGGTGCAATAGTAGTTTGCGCAACAAGAATGGATATGAAACAATAAATTGAGCACGACGCCGCGTAGCGAAGTTTGGACAACTGAAACACCAGTCTATATATAATAATTCAAAAATATGTAAATGCTGATCGCTATTAAAATTTCCGAAAACATTTTAATCCAGCGTCGTAACTTTCCACCTTCTTTTTATTTCAGGTGACTCAAGGAATGGCGACAACTCCCTCGTAGTCAGCATGGAACTCAACGGAGTTACTTATCAAGGAGTCCTCTTCGCTCAGACAACCCAGCCTAGTTCGCATACAGCAATGGCGTCCTAAACGCAATAGAAACTGACACAAGTGTTCAAAAACTTACTTAGTAGGGATGGACTTAATTTTTATATTTATTTTTTACTAGTTGTGTTTCGTTGGCGAACATAGAGTTAAGCGTGTAAGAGAGTGAGTGTTGTAAGGTGAGCGTTGTTCTTTGAACTTAGACGTTAGAACACGAAAGATCCTACGAATTATTTATTTATTAGTTTGGAAAACCGAATTTATGAGGCTTGAATAAAAATTATTAAAAGATAGTCCATTACCTACATTTAAAGGGGATTTTATAAACAGGTAAAACAATGTTTTACATCGTTTGGAAAATCCCAATTTCATGTATCTAAAATCACACCCAATTCAATCACGACCAATCTCTTTTTAAAGTAAAAAAATACAGTATTTGCCAAATACTATAAAGAAACTAAACCAAAGGAAACCATCCAATATAAAAGTTTTACCGGTCATAATTTTGGATGCGCGTCCAAATCTGTAACACGTTATTGCGGGTAAACATCTATCTATCAAACGCGAACATTCGTTTAAAGTCACTTCGTTTCTCGGCATTTGCATCGAAGCCTGGCGCCATGCTTTCTCCCATCCCAGGTGGATTATCTTACTTAGTTTATGACTGAGTTGGCGAATATTGTAGGCATATCCAAAAACATACAAATCCGTTTTTATACGAATAAGAATTAATATTGACGAAAACTAAACCATTTTCATATTTAACGACAAACATGATTTTTTCTAGTGAACCGAAAATCATATTTAGGCAAATGCCAAGACGTCGGCGTTTGAAAATTCCAACGAAGAGAAAGCAAAGATAGATCCCACATTTCATTCATAAAATTACTATTGCGCCGAGCCTACAACACTGTTTATAAGAGGGCGATAGCATGTATAGACTACTACAAAATCCAGGCACTGAATCGGTTATTTTGCAAACCTGACACTCGTGAGACAGTGTCAGGTTTTTGCTTTTTTTTAATTAACCCACAATACTTTCAGACACTAAACTCTCACCATTTTTTATTTATTAAAGCTGGAAATAAATAATTTATTGTTCTTAATGTCAAAATTTTCGGCGCCATGCCCAAAGTTCGTTTAAAATTAACCTAACTACTATCAATTTTCGAAAATTAAATTAATACCTCTCCCCCTGTGCATGGTTGGATTAAATTTATTTTTATTAATGTTTTTTTTACTTTTTTTTTTGGTATTCCTAGCTGGCTTTTTATTTAAAAAAAACATTTTTTATATTTGTGAAAAATATGAGTATTGGTGTCAATCCAAAATTTTAACATAAGACGTATGTATGACTCTAACCAGCGTTTTTCGGGCTCAGTTTTTCATGATTAAGAATAAAGTAAATATCGCCCACCACGCCAAAATTGGTGATTTTTTCAGAAATCATGTATTTTAGGAGCGCAGATCTAAGAGTAGTTTTTGATGCAAATGCTTATAGGTTTTAAAATACTCCTTCTTAAGTGCCGTTTTGTATATTCATAATAAAGCATTCTCGTTTCTTCCCTATTTTTTTATTATAAATTATCACACTTCTTCCATAAAAAATGTTTCAATTAAAATTTTTACTTTTCTCTTTAAAAATAATTAGCTAAATGTTTTTTGTTTATGTTTTAAAAATACATTATTACATTTGGTTATATTTTTGTTGATTTAAAATAGCTCAAAAAGGGAAAAACGGAACAGACAAGTATATAATAGAAAAATACTATAAAATATTATTCTTTTTATTCGTTTTCCTTTAAAATTGCATCATAAATCAATAAATCAAACGATATGCGTCCGAAAACTTAATTTTAAATTAAGAGTCCAAGAAGCGTGAGACGAAAAATTATGTTGCATTTAGACTTTTAGACTCGAGCTCCTGGGTTCGGGGGGTGGAGGGGGGCTGCAGCCTGGCAGCCCCCTCCCTCCATTAAATACGCCGATGTCATCAACCTTCTAACAAAAATATTGATGTTTTTAATTTTTTTATTGATGATGGTTGTCTACAGAATAAAATTAATACTTTTTTAATTTAAATGTCTACATTTTTCTTATTTTTATAATAATTAGAAAATCTATTTGTGTCAAAATTATATCATGATAGTATCTAACCTTATTCGAATATAAAAAAAAGTCTCTCTAAATATACGTCTCTCTCGGAGGATCTTTCAGTTAATTTATTATTAATATTAGAATTTTTAATTTTAAAGTTGTGATTTTCAACTGTTTTTTTTAACAGTTGTTGGCCAGTTTGTGTAATTTTTTTTTGTACATACCAAAAGAACATTAGTCTTGAAAACGTGTACATACCTTAGAGATTAGAAAACATATTTTAAATTTGAAGATTTTTTATAAAGTGATTTTTTTAGTATCTAGATCGGAAAACGAAGTGGGTGTTAAACTACATTATAATTAAATTTGTTTATAGGTTTATTGTTTTCTTTTCAAATTATATAAATCCGCGATTTTTTTCTGTAAATAAAAAAATATAAATCGTTGTAAACAAACAAAAGTTGTAAAGTACGTTTAGGAAGATTTGATTTTTTTAAAACTAATATACTATGTAAAAATATTTTTGCTGTATTTTAGTTTTTTTTCCTGTAGTGTAGTCAGTTGTGGGGTGGTTCTTAAAACATATACTTATTACTAGGGTGCGCCATCTCATCTACATTATAAGCGTAGATTTTATAAACAACCAACTGGCATATTAATTATACAGGGTGGCGCATCGAAAACGAAACAGATACATTTACTGGCAGCTCAGTTCTTTATTGGAAAAACGCACAGACCCGTCGATTTTGTTTTCGAGGGGGACACAAAATTGGCAAAAAAGGACGTTAACACGTGCAGCCCCCTGAGCGGGGGTGGCAGCACCCCTAAAATCTTAAATGGAAAGGGGGGTCGAGTGATAACTTATTTTATCTACTTTCATTTAGTAATATGAATTTTACAGTTCTGTAAATCGTTTTGTAAGGGCATTACAGCACTAGTGCTGTAATGAAAAAAAAACTGTTTTATTAAAATTTTGCTGTTAAATAAAACCACACTTTTTAGAAGAATGATTTATTATTAACAATTATAAAATTAATTACCAATTATTAATTAAAATATAACACTTAAGGTTTATTATAAACATTAATAATACACTTTTTATAGTTAGAAATTTGTATACCAGGAGTGGATGTGATGGAGCCCTTTACGTTCGAATTTCCAATCATTAAATCCGTGTCTGACCCCATGATCTTCTTTGCTATTTGTTTCTTATTTTCTAAAGAATTCTCAACGTAGCCTTCTACCGTAGAAGAGGATTTCCAGCCCCCATGACGCTTTAACATCTGCATATCTGCACCATCATCAACTAGAATGGTGGCTGAGGACCTGCTAAAACAATGTCCACTGTATCCTTCGGGATTATTCAATCCAAGTTTTGTTGCAATCTTTTTTGGTATACTTCCAAAACTATTAATTCCGTCAGGCTGGGAGGTGCATTTTCCTTTTCCATAGAATACAAAAAACCGCCTGTGAGTTGCATTAAGAGGACGAAGTTTAGCATACTTTCGAAAAATACTTAAACAGTTGACACCTGTCACATTTCCTTCTGTTATAACAAATTCTCGCATCATTTTGGTTTTCGAGAATGGAATCACAATTTTTATATACAAATCATTGTGTTTAATATGATCCAACATTAACTTAGCTAGTTCTTCGCGCCGACAAGCCCCAAAAATGCCGATTATCATAACAACCTTCATAAGTAAATATGTTTCATCATCTGCAGTACTTACACACGTCTTCCTTTGTGAAAACTTTGGACTTTTTGGCCTTGTAACCCTCTGAAGTTCTTTTCAAAAATGCGATTATATCTTGATTTTTCTTGACTGAAATCATAGTTGTCAACATTGAATAGTGAGTCCATAGTGTAGATTGTTTCTAGGAGCGTTGCTTTACGGAAAAATAACTCAAAAGGATTTTCTCAGACACCTCCTTTATTTTGTTAGCTTTGCACCAATCTTCAAACTTCTGATACTCCAACTCATACCGCGCCTTGGATTTTGTCGGAACTAAACTTGAGATCGCTTCGTTTGCCGCTACTTTTATATCAGAGGGTAAACTTTCATCAGAATCACTCATTTTGAAAAACGCTTTTTATATTTTTGAATTTGTTTGACAAAGTTTCGACAGCAACCATGCGAAAGGTAACATAAAAAACTTGATTAGTAAACTTAATAGCAGGTGCATTTTTACAGGTGCATTTTTATTTTTAAAAATGCCTTTTTCCAAATATTTTTATTCATAGATGAAAGTAGATAAAATTTTATACCATATTCTTGTTGTAAATTCATATTACTACACTCGATGTTTCATTAAACTCAGCTGACGCCTCGTTTGACAACTTTAAGATCTCGTGTTGTAATATGAATCTTTACAACACTTATATCGTAAATAACTATTAAAGGTCTCTCAATTTCCTTTACTATTGAACTGAAGAACATGAATTTTACATCATAATATTCTGCTTTGAATTAGAGGAGGGCAATAAAATGGAAGTATTGCATTGGTATTTTCAAGGCGGTTAGAATATTATACAGTGATTGGCTAAGATATGGAACACATTCATTTAAAAATCAGGTATTAATTTTTTGAAAAAACGCTCGGACACGTCGATTATAATTTTTTCTTCCGGATTTTTTGCCTCAAAAAGAAATTATACAGGGTGTGTTAAAAAGTAGATCTAACAAAAATTTTTGATATTTTAAATATTAACCCTTTTCAGTCGAATTTTGAATTCTACGCCAAATTCTGCGCATATTGTCATGAAGTTAATGGTTTGCATTTTTAACACTTAATAAAATAATTTTCGTTTTATGATGTAATTTTTCTCTAAAACCGTTAGAGATAAGGATATGGTATGCTACATGAATTAGGCGCAGAATTTGACGTAGAATTCAAAATTCAACTGAAAAAAATAGGGTTTTATTTAAAATATCAAAAATTTTTGCTACATCTACTTTTTGACACACCCTGTATAATTTCTTTTTGAGGCAAAAAATCCGAAAGAAAAAATATTTAACCCCATCACTGGTAGAATAGAAAATTAACTACTTCTTGCATAACATCATTTTTATAAATATCACACCATTTTGACATTTGGCGTTTATTAATAATCATTTCTTTAACATATTTAAAAGGGCTCTATATTACTCACAATTTCCTATTCACAAGTTATATTTCTTGATGATCCACGTCTGTAAAAATCTGTCTCAGGAGACCAAATATAATAGCGGTCTAGGAGCGGATAAACCTCGGGATAAACTAGTGCCACAAGCATTTTTCAAACATGGAATTAATGGTATTCATTCCGTATCTTTCACCCCTTTAATAAAAAAATAATTCTGTTGGCGTTCAATCAAGAACTTCAGATGCAAAATGAGGTGCGCGTTTACCATTTAATTTTTAAAAAATGACGAAATTAAAATAGTTTTTATATGTATTTTTCGATCTGAAGACTCGGTTACGCAATGGCATTTAGTTATTTAACTCAATGGTATTCTTAAATAATTATAATAATACAAAGAAACATACCAAACTCAATGTTATTAGGAAATTTTTTTTTTTTAAACGAAAAAAAAGCTGTTAACCCACTTAAAGGGGGTGTGCGCCTAAAATTAAAGTTTTAGTACGAAAAATCTAAGAATAACGGTTCAAACCTCGTCATTCTACGACTAACCATTGCTGAGAAATAGCGGGTTAAAGTTTTCGCGTAGATTGCGTGACGTCACGAAAGCTTCGGCTAGCGGCGCTCTGTACATTTTTTTAATCTCCAAACTATTTTTTCAACAGGCAGTAAGGTTTTTATTAAATTATTATTAACAACCCGACGAATACTAAGCGCTAAAACTTACGTAAATTCCATGCACTTTACTTATTTATGCAGCGGCCAAGCTCTTGTAACGTAACGCGCTAAAATAAGACAACTTTGCAGAGGCATATCTCTGTTATTATTGTGCGGTTTAGACTATTATTCTTAGTTTTTTTTCTTTATTTCTCTAAATAAAGTCGTTTTTTGGCGCACACTCCCTTTAAGACCAGGATCGGTTCTAAATAATGGTTCTTTGACTTTAAAATGTCACCATATAGGTACAGCACGAATATAAGTAATAACAAAATTATATTTTAACTTTAATTCATTTTAAGAGCCACCCGACAATACCTTCCTTGTATTTTTTGTAAATCTGCCAAAAGACTGTTACTTTATGTATCACTGCGATTTGAGTTACTTAAACTTTTAATTTATTAAGAAAATGTAATTAATAATCTTAGTCTTCTACCTTGTGTAGCAATATTATAGACGTATAAGGCATCTATAAAACTTTAAAATTGTGTCAACATTTTATTAAATTAACCAAAATTTCTTAAATGTAATAACTGTCTCAAAAATATATTAAAATGTAACAAGTGTCGTTTTTAAAAAGAATCAGTCGATTTATCGAGTTATGTGTATTAAGTATATAATATTTATCTTAACTTAAAATTCATATTTAAGATTTAAGTGATTTATTCGCCAAATACCCATGTTTGAACAACAAAACTAAAGTGTCAAGTGAAGAAAGTTTGGATTTATAAAGTAATTAAAGCAGGAAAAGAAATACTTGAAAATTTGGCAATGATTTTTATACTTAAGGGTCTATCATCGCTTTTGGGTGTGCGTCACGTTTATTATGTTTACTCAAAAACGATTGGGACAATCGAATTTATTTCAAGATATGTTCGTTTATTGAGAGATACTGAAGTAATTTTTGTATCTTTGACATTTGTGCTATTAACGAACATTGAGATAAATACTCCAAAGTTAGTTGCAGAGGTTCGACTGTCACGAAATATCATCTCTAATATTTGATTAAACAAGAGCAAACCCGGTATCAAATATACAGGGTGTCCTTGAAATGACTGTACAATGCTTCACCACAAATTTTTCACCAAAAATAAGGCGATCTAGGCAAACTTACCTATATGCAATGTTGCTTGGTTTTGCCGGTAAAGGGCGATAAAGTTTTTAAATTAATATTGTTTTTTCGGAATAATTTCTAAACGCCTTTATCGATTTCCACTAATTTTGGAACTAAGAATGGCCACTATTAATAGCGTGTTTTGACGTATGCACCATCTTTTTTTAATGCCTGAAAATTTAAAAAGGGCGTGTGATTGGTAACTAAAAGTTATTTTTTTTGTTACCCCCCGTATAAATGTCTTAAATTATTTCTTTGACACTAGCTAACTTCACGTTGAAACTTTTATGTCTCTTGTAAAAATGTATCCAGACATATAGTTTCTCTTCAAAAAAATTATTTACCATACCTTGAATTCTTCATGGCTGATTATTCAGAACGAGAAAACATGAAAAAAATTTTAATTCTAAATAACTACCAACTAGTTTGATTTTTATAACAATAATTATTCGAAACTTTTTCATATTTTGCATCGTAAATAATTTTTTTGTGGAGAAACTGCATGTCTGGCTAAATTTTTACAAGAGACAAAAGAGTTTCTACGTGAAATCAGCTAGTGTCAGAGAAATAATATGAGTCATTTATGCGGGGGGTAACAATAAAGGAGAGCTTTTAACTACCAATCACAATCCATTTTTAAATTTTCAGGTACCTATTAACATTATATTCAATTAAAATTGTTTTGATTTTGCTGGTCATCATGGCTTAGTAGAAAAATAAAAACTATAGTTTTTTTCACTAAAATTTAAATAAAAATCGAATTATTGCCAAAACTAGTAAATTTAGGTATAGGTATGACTAAACAATCATAAAAGATACTTACAATATCTATCAGACGAGCTTAATAAATATAGGGTGTTTCATTTGAAAAAACAGAGTTATTGTATCTTAAAATTTTGTATATTTGGATGTCAACAGAAAACACCCTGTACAAAATTTTCGGTACTTCAAGATTCAGGACAGTTTTTCTATCCCTAAACTTAGGAGCTTACAAGAAATTTTCGATTTTTGATACTCTTATTGAGAAATACAGGTAATTTTTTACTATCATGTTTTTTCCAAAATTTTAAGAATTTTGCATTTTGTTTGGCAACGTTGCAAAAAATTAAAAAAACTAAATATGGCGTCATATGGATAATTTTGTAAGGATTTTTGGACCATCCTGTATGTTTAAAATAATTTTGGAACATATATTTTTTTAAACCTCACAACTTTTATAAAAACTCTTTTTTGATATCTTTAATAGTAGAGGCGGTATATTACTTTGTCAAACAAATGGGCCACCCTGTATACCTAGAAACATTTTACGGATTTCTTTATTTTAATTCATATATTATCAAATATCATGAAAAAAACTTGATTTTTTTTTATCCTGATGAGTGACAGTTTACCCTTAAAGTCTAAAATTATCAAGAATACTCTACAAATTTACTGATTCTTTATTTTAGCGGCTATACAGTATTTTTTTAGAGGTCAGATAAATGATAATTTTTGATCTAATATTCTTAGGAAATTTCTTATTTATCATATTCCTGCCTTTATATTTACTTCTCTTTTGGCCTCAACTTAAGAATGTTTTTTTAGAAAATTACCTATGTTCGTAATGTTGTAAATAGGTATATGACATCATTAAAAACTTAAAGTGAGTGTTTTGACTTTTATTTCTAATAAGTATACAAAATCAAGCTTTTTTGCCTTTTTTATAAAGGTACCAAAATGCCTGTGAAATAAAGGATATAACAATTTACTGCATAGTACTGAACGATATTAAATGATAGTGAATCTTGAAATATACACCGCCTAACAAAATATTTGGTCCAAAGTAAAAAAAAATGTGCTGGTGTAATTAGTTTTCTTTTTCCCTTTGTTATACTTACTTTTCAATATTTTCTATCCAAATTTAATGTTCTGGAAAGTGGGAGGCGAGAGGATTTTCCCTATCCCGCCCACCCGTGTAGCCGCTCCCTTCGAGTTTATTACAACATTTTTTATTAATTTATTATATAATAGTTATTTACTATATAAGTGTTGTAAAGATTCATATTACAATACGAGATGTTAAAGTTGTCAAACGAGGCGTCAGCCGAGTTTAATAAAACATCGAGTGTAGTAATATGAATTTACAACAACAATATTGTACAAAATTTTATCTACTTTCATCTATGAATAAAAATATTTAGCAAAAGGCATTTTTAAAAATAAAACTGCACCTGCTATTAAGTTTACTAATCAAGTTTTTTATGTTACCTTTCGCATAGTTACTGTTTCCCATGGTTACTGTCGAAACTTTGTCAAACAAATTTAAAAATATAAAAAGCGTTTTTCAAAACGAGCGATTCTGATGGAAGTTTACCCTCTGATATAGAAGCAGCGGCAAACGAAGCGATCTCAAGTTTAGTTCCGACAAAATCCAAGGCGCGGTATGAGTTGGAGTATCAGAAGTTTGAAGATTGGAGAAATTCCTTTTGGGTTATTTTTCCGTAAAGCAACGCTCCCAAAAACCATCTACACTATGGACTCACTACTCAATGTTGAGAACTATGATTTCAGTCAAGAAAAATCAAGATATATTTTAATTAATAATTGGTAATTAATTTTATAATTGTTAATAATAAATCATTCTTCTAAAAAGTGTGATTTTATTTAATAGCAAAATTTTAATACACCCGTTTTTTTCCATTACAGCACTAGTGCTGTAAGGGCATCTATTACATCACTAGTGCTGTAATAGATGCCCTTACAAAACGATTTACACAACTGTAAAATTCATATTACTAAATTAAAGTAGATAAAGCTTTTTTTATGAGTACCTACACTAGAATTAACCGTAAAATGTTTTACTGCTATAAAAATATGGTAATTATTGAAAACCGTTGGCAAGATGGTGTTTTTGGATTTTGTAAAACATTTTTTTATTTTTTACTTTTTTGCAAATAGCTGTACTACTAGTGACACCTAGTAGGTAGTTACCTAAATTTCTAAAATAGCTATAAAAGTTCAATAAACTCGCTCTGCAGGAAGAAATCTTGCATGTGAGCTGCTAGCTTTGGGATTATTGGAATTTAGAAAAATAAAGGGCGCCAACAACGCGGTTACAGCGGCAGCGCTAGGGGGGGCCCGGGCCCACCCCGAAAAATACGGGTGCCCATCCAAAATTGCGGGATTCGGTTTTGTAATGAAATTTCTGTGGGGGAAGGGGGATTGATTTAATAATGAAATTTTTGATGAGAAAGGTGTGGTATTATAGAAGGATGTAATAATGTTATAAAAGATGAAGAGGTCGATGATGACCTTTTTTTCTTTTCTTTGGACACTTATAGCGTTATAGAGTGTGGGGGAGGCGGTGACCATATTTTTTTTTTAGAAGTCATTTATGGTTAGGGTAGTGCCCATCCTAAAAATCATCGGGCTCACTTGTGACCAAAAATCCTGGCGCCGCCACTGCGCCCACTGCAAAAATATTTTGAGGGGGTTAGAAGTAAAAAGGTTCAAGCGCACGTTTTATAAAAAACGAGTTAAGGACATATTCCTATAGTTAAAAGCTATTTTTATTTGGTAGTAAAAAGATTGAAGTGCATTTCGTCAAACTATTGCCATCTGTTAAGTCGGTAGAAAAAAGTAATCAAAAATTCTTTATCCGCATGTGGAAGTAAACGGAGTCAGGTGCACTTGAACCGTTTTACCGCAAACCTAACCTAAACAGATACTACTATTGTGTGATGATCCTATTCCTTTATAACGTACAGTGATTATTGTGGTGTCTTTAAAATTAGTTTATGACAATATTGATAGCCAGTCAAATTAAAATGAATTTTTACACGTTACTCCTTTAAAAACAATACAAATAATATTTAAAAAGTTTTATTTGACAGCTGTAAAGGCCTGGATTTTTTTGCTATTTTTTGCCTCGAAAATTGTCAAAATATAATGCCGTACCTATCTTATAATAAATAAATAAATAAATAAATCTTGTTTTCCGAAAAAATTAATTTTAATATTTTTTTTTAAAGACAACTGTCAAATTTTGACAGGTAAACGTCAAATATTTTTTCATCAGTTTTCACCCGAGACCCTTCGCATTCATATTCTACAGTTTCAATTTTTTATCATTACAATCAAAAAAGTTTTATTTGACAGCTGTCAAAATTTAACCGATTAAGGTCTGTATTTTCTTTGCTATTTTTTGCCTCCAAAATTGTCAAAATACGATGCCGTAGTTTGTTTTTAAAAAAAAATTAATCTCAAAATTTTATTTAAGATACAACTGTCAAATTTTGAAAGGTAAATGTCAAATATTTTTTCATCATTTTCAATAAAATTAAGTTCCAAAATTTCAAATTTTTTCGTATATAAATAAGAGAATTTTATTTGACAGGTGGCAATTTTTTCCCAATGACAGATAAACATTTTTGGGTTAAATTTCATACTAAAAAGACTCCGAAAACGGTTGGGTGGTTTTCAACATAATTAAACGATCGTAGGCCCCAACTTTTTTTGTAACCTGCATTTAAACTATTTTACCAGAAAAAAAAGTAAGTGCATGTTAGTTTGGGTTCAAGTACATTTTTGCAAAATAAACAATATCTAAAAAAAGATTACAAAATATCGATTTTCCAATATTATTTCAGAAATATAAATTAACTGATTCACTAAAAACATTTTTTATATACAGGGTGTGTCAGTAAGGTGTCTGTCTAAGATAGCACCTAAACTATCAAAGATAGGGAAAAAAGTGTAATACAAAAGTAAAGGGTTTTTTAGGATACATGATCTAAAAATATTTTCATCTACAGGGTGGTCCTAAAAAGTGGTACTAAATAATAAAAAAGAAAATTAAATGGGACACCCAGTATAATTTTCTAGAATATGATTCAATGGAATAAGGACTTTGCAACCCTATTAAAATTTTTGAAGTGAAATGCAGCGTTGCCAAGTTATTAATTGTTTTCCGAAATTTTAGTAATTTTAAGGGTATCGGGTATCGTTAAAAAATCATAGCAACCTGTTGATTAACCCAAGGCAAATTTAATTTACGTTGTAAGTACTTGAAGGTACGATATATTGATTTATAATAATGTTTTTTAAATCTCTTATACAGAGCGTTCATTACAAGTTGGACTACTCGATAGTTTCAAAAATGCTATATTTCAATTTTTTTGAATGGGACCCCCCTAATTTTTTTAGGCAAAAGAATTTATCTTTTAAAACCTCACTTTTTTGTTAAACATGTCATATATCTAAATATCATAGTTTTTGAAATATTTTAGGATTTGTCTTAAATCAAGGTAAAAAAGCAAAGTTATAATTAAACAATTTAGTCAAGATTGCTTTGGAACAAAAAATAAATAAATTTCTTTGTCACTGCTGTCATTGCAATATTATTTCGCCAACGTTTTGTGCTTTATTACTGTTTAAATTTTAGTTTCCTGAACTTTATCATAACTCATATTTTTCTATTTCGATAAAGTTAGTTCGGGAAACTAAACTTCAAACAGTAATAAAGCACAAAATGTTGGCGAAATAATTTTGCAATGACAGCTGTGACAAAGAAAATTATTTATTTTTTGTTCCAAAGCAATCTTGACTAAATTGTTTAACTAGAACTTTCCTTTTTTACCCTAATTTAAGACAAATCCTAAAATATTTCAAAAACTATGATATTTAGATTTATGACATGTTTAACAAAAAAGAAAGGCTTTTGAAAGATAAATTCTTTTGCCTAAAAAAATTAGGGTGGTCCCATTTAAAAAAATTGAAATAAAGCATTTTTAAAACTATCGAGTTGTCCAACTTGTAATGAACGCTCTGTATAAGAGATATAAAAAACATTATTATAAATCAATATATCGTACCTTAAAGTACTTACAACGGAAAATATTTTTGCCTAGGGTTAATCCACAGGTTGCTATGACTTTTTAACGATACCCTTAAAATTACTAAAATTTCGGAAAAAAATTAATTACTTGGCAACGTTGCATTTCACTTCAAAAATTTTATTGGGGTTGCAAAATTCTTATTCCATTAAATCATATTCTAGAAAATGATACTGGGTGTCCCATTTAATTTTCTTTTTTATTATTCAGTACCACTTTTTAGGACCACCCTGTAGATTAGAAAATAATTTTGGATTATGTATCCTAAAAATCCCTTTAACTTTTGTATGACACTTTTTTCCCTATCTTTGATAGTTTAGGTGCTATCTAAGACATACACCTTACTGACACACCCTGTATATTAACTGCAATTTTTAAACAGTAATAAACTTTAAAGACAATTATCTCAGAACAATGAAAAATGCACATAAACCCTTTTACTTCTAACCCCCTCATTTAACAGTTGCGGGATCCTATAGTACTTATCGTAGCAGTTACTATTTTTTTACTCTCCTGCAACTACTAGTGCCACCTACAGTTAATTCTCTAAAATAATTATACAAGTTGGATATGTTCGCTATGCAGGAAAGCATCCTGCGTCCGTGCTGCCGACTATTGGATTTATAGAAAAATAAAGAGCGCAATCGCGCGCGGATTGTAGAAATATCAGGCGCGCAAACAGCATTGGCGATTCAAACTTTGCGTTTGAAATCAGTGAATCTTCTAAATGCGGATGATAGCTTTCGGGCGCTCGTAACCGGGTTCGGCGTACGTAAACAGTTCTTGTCACATGCGCTTATTATTTAAATAAGACTTTAAATAATAAAATGATTATTGACATTAAACAAGAATAAATTGTTTTTGTTACTATGTGCATTTGTGATTTTTAGGAATTTTTGTTTAGAACTTTTCCGGCCAAGGTGGGTAAAAACTTTTTAAAAAATTTCGCGTGTATGCGAAAATCTCTCACTCACCTTTATTTTTTATTTGATTTTAATGTGCTAATGCCAATGTAAACATATCACGTATTCCAAATCCTCGTTAATTTACAAGTTTAAAATTTAAGATAAAAATTATTATTGTTTATACCCAAGAATTAAAAAACTAGTTGACTTTTAATTAATTTGACAAACTAATTAAATATTTAAATAAAATAGTCAAGATGCTAAATTCTGTTCAGAGGGAACAGGTTATAAATTTATAAGTAGGGGAGACCTGAAGCACTTTATTTAAAATATTTTAAAAAAATATAAATATAAATATACCAATGAAGCCGCGATCGCACTTTTTGTCACGTCAGGGTCTATTTTTGGTTATAGGGGGCCTAGGCTCGTTACGCCATCCGAGGCCCCTAATAATGGGCGCCCATAGAGCCAATTTTAGGCAGGGAGGAGGAGCGTAATCAAACAAAAAAAGTACTAAAGTAGTGTCCGTTAAAATATATAGAAAGAAAACTTAGCGGCAAGCGGAAAGAGTGGTGAGTTTTGCATTAAAGTACCTATACAGGATACAGGGACGCCAAAGGTAATGGGTATAATGATGTAAAATGCATGTACTTCAGTTCAGTAGTAAAGGGAATTGAAATATACCTTTAAAAAAAGGTATCACCCCCTTTTCCCCCTTTCCATTTAAGATTCCAGGGGTGGTGCAACCTCCGCCCAGGGAGCACGTGTTAACGTGATTTTTTTTTCGAATTTTGTGTCCTCGAAAAAAAATCGACGGGTCTGAGCGTTATTTCAAAAAAGAACTGAGCTGTCGATGCGCCATCCTGTATATAAAACTATAATATTACGTATTAAGTGTGGTAAAAAACATATTACGCACGAATGGAAAAATTTCATACGAGCCGCGTAGCGGCGAGTGCTGTAATTAATGAGTGAGTAATTGCTTTACAATACGTACTATACTTTTTCTACGACTCTTACTAATAAATTAGAGATCGGTTTATAATTTATAAAGTATCGATTTGAACTTCAAATCTCAAATAATGACAATGTCACTGTCAAATATTCAAGATAGATAAATGTCACGATTTGAGTGGTTCAAGGTTAACTTGATTGTTATAGGTATCATAATAAAGAACATTTTTATGCATCATAACGCACAGTTGTGCATTTTTATTCTTAACGCACAGTTGTGCGTTAGAAATGGATCTACTTATACAGTGAACTGTACGTAAAACAATGCTTACTGATATAGGAGTAGAAAAAATTAATTATTTGCCATCGAAACGAGAATTTTCGATTTTTTTTAATATCTTCGGGCACAACTTTGCCCCAATTTATCCTTAAATTAACTGTATTTCTTGCCGTTTACTTGTGTATTTAATTTTTTATAAATTAACCTTAAATATACCTAGGCTTTTCGGCATTTTTAGATCACGCATCGGATTTGATGATGTTTATTCAAAAACGATTGAAACCATCGAATTTGGTTTAAGATATATTTATTTTGTTTATTAAGAGAGTAGTTTTTATACATTAGTGACAAATGTGACATATTATTAGTTAATGTTAAGAGGTCAAAAGCTACTTAAAAATTTAAAAAATCAATTCAGGTTCAACTAAACGTCGTATCTGAAAAATAAAATTATATTCTTTAAAAAAAAGGTGCGTTAAGAACGGGCTATTCTTTAATAATCAGTATTTTGTCGTCAAAAAAACAAAATCGTTTACTTTTCGGATAACACCAGACGTCATCGGATATATTTTTAAAAAATAACTGAACATTAAAATATGCAACTTTGCCTCGTTTTAAAGAAATCTCTCGTAGCTACCGAGATAACAATGCTAATATACCGAATTTGTAACACCCAGTATAATTAGAAATTATTTTTCTCACTATATTATGTAAGTTAGGTTTCCACAAGTAAGTAATATCTGTTTACGGATATTGTATATTTAAAACTTTTATACATATTTATAAGCCAATTTGCGATTTGTTGTATTGTTTTATTAGTGTTTTTTTTTTAAATAAAGGCAATGAAAGTCAGTAGACACATGTACCTACATAAGGTCTTTGGATAATTTTATTTTGTTTATTACTTTTAACCCATTTATTCCCAGTGTTGCGTTTACGCAACACTTAAATCAATATTTTTTTTTGCCTTTCAAATTTTTTTTTGTTAACTTTTTAACATTTATTCAAAGAGAACAAGGGTAAATATTTAATAAAAGTCTAATACATTTTAAGTTTTACTAAAACAAACAAAAAATACCATGCCCTAAATTTCCAAAAAAAAAAGTTTTTTTTCTTGTTTATTTAGAAAATTATTTAAAAATATATAAAATTCTATTTAAAAAAAAAAAAACAATATAGTCTCTTAGTATGGACCTACTTCTTTACGATAAATTGGTTACATAATAAATCTTGAAGTAACGTTATATAAAAAAATACAATAAAATATAGAGTTGCGAAAACGCATCACTGGGATATTACATAAACAAAACTCGGTCAATTTCGTGTTAGAACCCGTCAAAACCCAAATAAAGATTAGAAAGAAAATTCATTATGTCTGCAGTTTAGCTTGAGTTTGCGGTTTGTGCGGATCAAACTAAAGTTGATAGTGTTTAAAATGTCTTTCAAACGGTTTCTTACTCAAAAACAATTAGAAGAGGCCATGGAGGAGGCTATAGATGAACTTGAAGTGGAAGGTAATTACATAATTTTTTTTATTTTACCACTTAGTAGATTTTATGGTATTTGTTTTTCTTTAGGTTATGTTGATGGTATGTATATACCACCAAATGTTGACACCCTTACCGACGAAGAAACTTTTGATGATGAGACAAATTTACGCGAAACGGGGGAGCCTGAAGATATAGCTGGGACATTTGAGTTGCATATTTTCTTAGACAAGGTTGTGAGTGTACAAGAGTCTTGTAAGAATATAGCGGGCCCTTCAAACTCAAAAAAAGCTCAACAGTATTTGAGTGACTCATCGGATGATGAAACACTAGCTTTTAAAAGGAAAAAGATAATTGGAGCTGCAGCTGCGCGTCAGGATCCACTTGATTCAGTGAAATGAGAAAACGACGAGATCAGGTATACTCACTCCGCCACCTCAGTGGAACATGACCACAAAGAAAACTTAAAAAATGGATATAGTGGAAAGTCTCCTTTAGAAATTTTCTTTTAATTTTTTGACGACCAAGTTAGCACTCTTGTTTTACATTTTACGATGAAATATGCTAAAGATAATAACCGCCATAACTTTTCATTGCAGAAAGAAGAACTTTTAAATTTTATTGGTATTCTTCTTTTCTCTGGGTATCATAGCCTTCCTCAAATGACGTTGTATTGGTCCAGTGTACATGGGTGGGGTAGATTTACATGATAATGGCATTGCCAATTATAGATGCAGGGTACTTGAAAAAAAAATGGTGGTGGCCTATATTTGTAAATGCTATTGACAGCTTAGTGGTAAATGCAATAAATGCATGAAAATTTTACAATCTTGTTAACGACACTTCAATGTCTCAACTGGATTTTAAATCCTTTGTAGCACTACGTCTTATAAAAACTGAAAGGACTGCAATAATTAGAAATCTTGCAAGCGCTATCGACGAAATACGGTATGACAATATAGGCCATGTGGTGGTCCGTTCTCCTGAAAATAGACGGAGGTGTCGAATATGTCACAGCCAAACTGTTTACACCTGTCAAAGGTGCAATGTTCACTTACACACTACTTGTTTTGCCGAATATCACACGGCGCCTTAAAAGGCAATCATAGATTTTCTATTGTATCGTCCCAGTGATGCGTTATCGCAACACTTTAAAAATTTAAATATATTTTTATAATTTCCTTTTTTCGATATTTTTTTTATTTGAGTGTCATATTAGGTTTAGTTTACTTATTTTGTAGTTGTTTTTTTTTATATAAATAAAGAGGTAAAAATAAACACAAAAATTTTTTTTTATTTATCGTCCCAGTGATGCGTTTTCGCAACACCCAAGTTTTTGAAAACTAAAAAAAAAATTAAAAAAATTGCACTGAAATATCTTTTTAGACGCCAAATTAATAAATAAAATAAACACAATTGTTAAATTTTTCTAATCTTTCTACCCTTGGGAATAAATGGGTTAATACAAATTTTTTAAATTTAATATACTTAGTGTTGACTAATTATTATCAAAAGCATTTTTAAAAAAAATATATTGTTCAATTTATCAACTTTAATATATGAGAACTACAAACTAATGTAAGGTATAAGAGATACATGTAATAGCATAGACTTCATTGCATTTAACCCTAATTAAAATTTGTTAACTTAGTTATTAATAAACTCTCAATAATTGTTAATAACATAACTGTTCTAATGGATACACGGCATAAATTTGGCGACATATTCTAAAATTAAAATAAGAAATTTCTATAAATCCAATCTGAGCATGTCAAACAATCATAAGATCACAAGAATCATTTGTGTTGGACATAATTTTAAACCAACCGTATGAACTATGTTAGATAACACTGTAATATTATAATATACCTATATTATATTTTATCTACTTTCATTTAGTAATATGAATTTTACAGTTCTGTAAATCGTTTTGTAGGGGCATCTATTACAGCACTAGTGCTGTAATGGAAAAAAACGGTTTTATTAAAATTTTACTGAAAGAATGATTTATTATTAACAATTATATCTTGATTTTTCCTGACTGAAATCATAGTTCTCAACATTGAGTAGTGAGTCCATAGTGTAGATGGTTTCTGGGAGCGTTGCTTTACGGAAAAATAACCCAGAAGGATTTTCTCAGACACCTCCTTTATTTTGTTAGCTTTGCAACAATCTTTAAACTTCTGATACTCCAACTCATATCGCGCCTTGGATTTTGTCGGAACTAAATTTGAGATCGCTTCGTTTGCCGCTGCTTCTATATCAGAGGGTAAACTTCCAACAGAATCGCTCATTTTGAAAAACGCTTTTTATATTTTTGAATTTGTTTGGCAAAGTTTCGACAGTAACCATGCGAAACAGTAACTATGCGAAAGGTAACAAAAAAAACTTAATTAGTAAACTTAATAGCAGGTGCATTTTTACAGGTGCATTTTTATTTTTAAAACTGCCTTTTGCCAAATATTTTTATGTATAGATGAAAGTAGATAAAATTTTGTACAGTATTCTTGTTGTAAATTCATATTACTACACTCGATGTTTTATTAAACTCGGCTCACGCTTCGTTTGACAACTTTTACATCTCGTGTTGTAATATGAATCTTTACAACACTTATATCTTAAATAACTATTACGTTCGTTGACTATATGACATGTGCATGACACAGATACACAACTAAAAACTGTTACACATCAAACATCAGCCAAAACCCGTCAAGCGATTAGTGCTACAGAACCTGACCTCGATGCCGTTAGTATGTGTATTTTTTTCTAACGCTTTTGCCATATCTCTTTCCGTACTTCATCAATACGCGTGTCTTATGCGATTTCTTTCAATACAACAGAATCGCATCCCGCGCACGGCCCCGAATCAACTCATACCATTCTGGTTTTGATTGGTCACGTGTTAAATAACTGCCGTATTGTAGTTTTTGGTATTTTTAGAGATCATTTTACTAGGTATTATTTTGTGCGTAGACTTTCTGGTTATAAACTGTGTGTATCTGTGAAGTGTTATTTTTATAAATAGCAAGTTAATATATTGTTTATTTGGTAATTAATTATTATAGGAACACCAGTCTGGCCCTAACCAAACTTTAAGTTCTGTAAATAAATGTTCCTAGAACTGACGTGTGTCAGTGTCACCAGCGGCCATTAAAAGCTTGCGTAAAAGACACTTAAACTGCATTTTTAATAAAACAAAGTTTTTAAAATTAATTTTATAAGCAAATAAAAACTATATTAAACTTTATTACATACCTATATGGTATAAATAGATTTAGATTTAGTGTTCAAATTATTTTAAAAAAAGATTAAAAATAAATGAAAATTAAAAATTAGTAATAATTAAAATTTAATAACTTAATAATCAGCAATTATATACCACCATTATAAATACATACCTTGAAGTGATAAAGGTGATTATCTAATTTAAATAATCTCCTACTATCTTTAAGATGCTATAAAATATGGTCAACTTCTTGATGCTGTTTGTTATACAGGGTATGATGAAAATTACATTATTATTTAAATGGGTCATTCCTTGGTGTTCTAAATAAACACTCCATCCCATTTTTAATAAATTATCTTAAAACTTGGGTAGTAAGTAAGGTAAGTAAGACCGAATTCGCCGTACGGCCATGGGTAAAGCCACTGCCCTTTTAAGTTCTTCAAGCCACTAACTAGAAACAACAGCAATGCTGTCCTCAGCAGTTCTGTTACGTATGTGCCAGCAAAAGAGAAACAAAAATAACAGATAGGTGTATCTAAGAGAGAAAAATACAGCGTAAATGTGAGTGTAATGTTACCTAAAAATAAAGCAGAACGTAGTAGATAAGGGCGTCTGCGTCCAGGAGAAATGGCGTTGGTTCCTTACCGGTGGTGATGGGTGCTTGGTTGGCCTCGGATGTAGTGGAGCTCTGTAGAGGCTGATTTGTTTACTTTGCTACACTATGTGTTCAAGCTACTTGTTTAAATCCCATTTCAATTTTCCTAACCGCTGTTATTGTATTGCGCAAATTTTCCACATCCCACTCTGATCATGCATCAATCCATTTTAAAATGTGGAAGAAACTGCAACAATATAGATACTAATTTATTGAGATTATCTAAAATAGTGGTTATAGGTTACGGTCCATACTTTGTGGTTCTGATTAATTAGCAACGTGCATTGTAAGATTTATCTGGCAACGTAAAGCATATGAAATAAGAGCCATGAGGCTATCAAACGCATACAAGTTTGTTTACTAAATTTATAAGGAAACATTATTTGCTGATTGTTTAAAAATATGCCTAAATTAGATTATACGTAACTGCACATCACAAAACTACCTAAAATAATCGGCATTTTATCTGTTTCACATACCGATAGCTGCTTAGAGAATGGCAATACAAGTTTAAAAATATTTATGGTATCCGTATGTAACCCCCTAGCCGGTTATGCCCTTCCTTCCCCTACTTGTCGATTTTTTTTTCCATTTTATGAAGTAGATAATTATAATTTGATATTTTATAGCTATAAAATGCGATGAGGTAACTTAAGTTTCTTCACTTAAGGGGCTTGCCCCGGCCTTTCGTGAAAAAAATAGTTGATGCAACTCACCTGGTTTCAATTCTATAAAAATAATGTGGAAAAAGTGGTTCTATTTTTAAAAGAAAAATGCCATTTGCCAAAAACATTTAAATTATGCCGACCTTTCCTATGCGTTCCAATTTTGCTTCTAACATTTTTTTTACATCGGTAGAACACCGTCAAAATATTTTTTGTTTATATACACACCTACAACTTTATGATGAATTTATGTAGTCGAAAATGCCAAAAAAATTTCTTTTGATTTACATTAAACAGATGTATTTATTTAGTTTATTTTAAAATCATAAAATATATCAATAAATGCTCACTATAGTGGCCGACCAGAGATAAAAAAATTGGCATATAAAAAATTTCATTTAATTTACTTGAAACAAATCTAAATTTAACTAAGTATTGCAACTATACCGGGTGGTGCATCGTGGTTGGAAACATAGGAAATCCCATGCAGGTTTTAGGCTGTCCAAATATTTGCTCCCCGGTATGAATTTTAAGTCATATTTATTAGATAACATGCATACAGGATTATGATAAAAAAAGGGATCAGCCATTAATATATAATACTGACCACTTAATCAAGAATTGCTTGGATCCTTCAAATTGGTTTTCTTGAAATGTATTTTATAGAAAAAATATATTTTACAGAGTGGATCATAAAGATGCTACGTGTATCAACGTTAATTTTTTTTAATGAAACATATTTGTACATTGTCTGTTTGAAGATTGGAGACAATGATGTTTCTTCAATGATACAAGAGTTTAGGACTTGCATTGTCTTTTTTTGCTTTACCGCACAACGTTTTAACTGGTAAGTATTTCCAGGCATCTTCAGTTGAATACTAAATAAGTAAAGTAACTACAGCCTCATTTATATAGATGCACTGGAGCATAACTGAGATGGGTGCAGTCATGCGTTCAGTTCGTATGCGGTATTTTAAGTTTACATCTACTTAACAAAGGTTTCCATTTATTTCTTATGTTTAATGAGGGCTTACTAAAACAATCTGGGTTCTGGTGTATGGTAGCAGCTTCCTTGAACTTATAGCTTCTGTCCACTTGATGTGATGACCGTGTATCCAAGTATAGTCAGCTGCACCTGATTTTTCGGTTTCTCCTTTGAGCGTATTGTTTCTGTGTTCCTTGATCCTAGTTTCAAGTTGCCTTAAAGTCTCACCAATGTAAGATCGGCCACATTTGCAGGGGATCTAAAAGACACAGTTTTTCCTGTCTTTTTGATTTGTTGGTTTCGTCTTCGTCAGTGGCTTCTTAAAGTTTCTTTCGAGCTGATTACCGTATTGATATTATATCGTTATCCTAGTCTTCTAATTCTCTTAGATACTACTTTGACATACGGAATGTTGAGTGTTGATTGTGACTCTATTTGCTTCTCTTGTGTATTTAGTCGATTCTTGCGATTTTTCAATAGTTTATCAACTAACTGCATAGGGTAGCCATTTTTCTTGAGGTCGGTCTTAATGTAGTTAGTTTTTTCTTTAAGGGCTTCATTTGAGTTACAGATGGTAATTGCTCTATCCACAAGCGTTTTTATTATGCCATGTTTTGTTCTGTTTGAGTGATTTGAGGTGTAATTGTGATATTGACCTGTATGCGTAGGTCTCGTGTACACTGAAGTATGGATGGTGTTGCCATTTTTCTTTACGTTGACATCTAGGAAAGGTAATTGATTGTTTTCTTCTCTCTCCACGATGAATTTGATTGTCGGTATCAGGGTAGTAATGTGGTGTAGAACACTGTCCACAGTCCATATATTTTAGCCACGTTTTTGGTTTATTTATTGCTTCAGATTCAAACCATTCCATGTAAATGTTGGCGATTATTGGCGAGAGAAATGAGCCCATCGGTAATCCATCCACTTGGCTGAAAAACTTATCTTTTTTTTGGAAGAAAGAATTATCCTGGCAATATTCTAATACATAGTTCCATGATGGCCTTGATAGGTAGCGGTGTTCTTTCCTGTAGTGTCTGGTCTTCTTTAAAGACTTAAGCAGACGCTTTTGCTAACCTTGAGTGCATCTTTTACTGGGACGTTAGTGTAAGAACTTTTGACGCCAAAGCTGACAAGTTGATTTTCTGGTTATACTTCCGTTCCCCCTATTAGTAGTAGATTTAAACTTAAAATACCGCATACGAACTGAACGCATGACCGCACCCATCTCAGTTATGCTCCAGTGCATCTAGCTAGTATAAATAGAGCTCTAGTTACTTTACTTATTTAGTATTTACGTGAAGAGGACTGAAGATACTTACCAATTGAAACGTTGTGGTGTGAAGCAAATAAAGACAATGCAAGTCCAAAACTCTTAGTTAATTTATATTTTTACATTCTACAATCAATTCTAGTCATTTTTCATCATACCCTATACCTCTTCAACCCAAGTCTCAATCACATTCATTAATGTCCGTATTTATAGTTCTTCCTAGCCTCGACACTTTCAAGTGTCAAAACGGATTGTACGGTCTTTAAGGATTCCTTAAGGAACTGTCAGAAAAAAAAATGGTTAGTAAACAAAATATGGAAGGTAGGAAACGTTTTGCAAAAAAGTTTAAAAAGTACACTCTTAAAAATAACATGGTATGGATTACTAAAATTTTGTTCTGACAACTATTTATTTTCGTGAAATCGGACTCAACCCAAAAATTAGCCTGTACAACCAAAAAAAATTGTCGTTATTGAACTGTTGAACTAATTAATAACATTAACCAACCCAACCGACAAATTTTAGTTGTCACAACGAAATTTTATATACGGATAACTAAATTTATATGGTACTCCCGCTTTTAAAATTAGTTGTCACAACTAATGTGTAAATATGGAAAATTGAAATTTTTTTTTCAAGGAAATATTATTATTCTTAATGATGCAATCTACAATTGTTGCCAAAGCAATAATTTATTTAGGCCAAACTTGAAATTTTCATAGAGTAACAATTACGTATGTAGTCACAACATTGTGTTTATTATCTTTTTTCTGTACTTTCTAATTGTAAGAAAGAAGTTGAATTATAAATAAGTAAAATTTTTATATTTTTGTCATTGCAGTTGCACATTAGAAAGTTTGAATGAACTGCTTATAACGCATGGCAAAATTAGCAAGTTGATTTGATAGAAATAACTTTAAAAAAAGTCTGTTTCATTACTTAAAAAATGTCATATGTAATTTATACTTAGTAAACAAAAAATATTCCTTCCTAGGTCCCCATTTAAATAAAAACATGCCTTGGTATTACTACTCTATTAGGTATGCTTAAACTAATTGAAATAAATTATCAGGGATATTATGGTTTCTTAAAAAAAAATGTCCTTGTTCTCTCATGTTCTTTATAATACATACTTATGCAATACAAAACAGAAACACTATATTTTTAACTTATTTTACTCAACCTTTTGGGTTGTTCAATTGCTTATAGAACTGAATTGTCCTTATTTAAATTTTCTTATCTGCAACTGCGATTATTAAAAAACAAAAAATATCCCCTGGACTTTCTATTTAAAATATACAGCTATATGAAATTTGTTGTACTTGGTCAGATTAAAAAGTCATCAATATGACGATCTTTTATAGAAATGGAACAAAAATAAAACAAAAAAAATATTTTTAAGTTATTTCTCATCGGGTCATCTTGCCATGCTTTATAAAAATCTCAATTAAACTTTCTAATGTACAACTGCAATGATAAAAAATAAAATGTTTACTTACTTATGATTTAACTTCCTTCTGCCTATAAGAACGAACACAAGAAAGACAATAAACACAAATAAATTACACCAAATATTGTCACATCCATTTTCCACATGGGCACGGCCATGAAAATGGCCAATTATTGCCTTAAAAATACCAAAAAATGGACACGGAACCGCAAAAGCACCCTAACATAAACATAACCTCCTGACAGTCCTGGCTAGAATGATGTCACATGTCACCCACCGGGCAAGGGCGTCAAGTCTCTGTTGATGCCGTTAGTTATAAATATAAAGAATCATATTACTTGAAAAGAAAAGTTAGTTCTGGTAACTAAGAATGTATCTTAATCAAAATTAATACAATGATAGGGACTACAAATTCATAATATTTTATTTCTGCCAACCAATATGAAAACAAGATATTTTCTTTGTTCTGATGGCATCATTTTTTGGTAAATATAACCAAGAAAAAAATCTTTTTTGTTTTCCTAACTAAAAATAGTTATTTTTGGTAACGTAAACACGAGAACAAATAAAAATTAGTACCAAATACCAAGTCATTTTTAAGAGTGTATACTGATATTCCAAAACCTTGACTTTGAGTCAATAAGTCACTTATGTCGTGTCTTCTGCGAACATTTGCTGTCGACCTAATATTTGTCGTTGCATACACCACTTCTGTCCATGAGTATTTCAGTTCTCATCTTGTTTTTAACGAAACTAATTTATTTCTTATCTTTGTTTGATAAGCCATTATAAATTAAATCGTCATTATAATAATTATAAACACATCGAATAGATTCTTTTTTGCTAAAATTAGTAATTTTGATTATTGTCATCTGCTTAAAATTAAATCTATATAGTAATATTTTGCTCAGTACGTGTTTCGGCCAAGATTAATTTATAAATAAATATTTTCAATTAAAAAAAATTACACGCTGTAACATTTGAGGTGTCACTAATAAACAGGCAACGCGGTTTGTTATTTAAAGCTGTAAGTGCAGTTTGTATCATCTTATCATCTAAAGCTGTAGGGGTCGCCATCACTTTATCTTTTATAAAACCTCAGAAAAAAGTCAAGGGGGTCAAAGCCGGGGACTTAGCAGGCTAGTTCATCATCTATTTTTAAACAATTCATTCAATTCATTGCGGGCCTGTATCGCATAATGCGGGGAGCTCCGTCCTGTTGAAGCCACATGTCAGGATTTATGATTTGGTTTAATAATTGGGGTAATTGGTTTCTTGAAAAGTCTGTGTATGTTTCAACATTTAAATGACTTTTAAAGAAATGCGAGCCAATAACTCTATCCCAGATTATACCACAACATACATTAATTACCAAGGATTTTAATTTGGTAGAGTTCTCATCCAGTAGGATTCTTGTACGCCCAGTATTACATTGTGTCTATTTACCTTTAAGAAACACACAACAAGAAAAAAAATATAATTTCTACTGAAAACGGATAACTTAAAATCCTACCTGGTCACAATTCAGTGGCGGCTCGTGAGGTAAGGTCACTGTGCCATAGCTTCGCCTGCCGCATTAATAGTACCAAATAATGCTAATAAAGATTTCTATTCTTCTTACAATTGCTTTAAAAATTAGAAGAAAGACCGTTATCAGACTCAATTGGTATAGCAGGCGGGGCCAAGAGACCGTGGTTCCACCTTACGAGGCGCCACTGCCACAATTACGGAAAGTAGCTTCGTCATAGAAAACAATATTCTTTAGGAATCTTTTTGTTGCATTCAGGGCCTATTTTTGGTTAAAGGGGGCCCTAGGCCCGTTACTCAATTCCGGGCCCCTAATCATGAACGCCCATAGAGCCAATTTCAGGCGGGGAGGGTATCCAGCTAGGAAAAAAAAATCACGGTGCGGTATGATGAACGTATCCTATCAAAACTTCTAAAAGAAATCCCGAGGATGGGCGGCAATGCCCCTCACAACTTTCGAGTATTTTTTTTAATAAGTTACGCAAAAATAATTTATTATGCTTCAATGATATACTAAATAAAATTATCAGTTACAACAAAAACAATAATAATAATAATAAGTATTTATTAAGTCTGGAAACAGTTTTAAAATAGGAGTATAAACATATAATCAAAAATAACTTTAAAAAACTTCTAAAATAAATATGGCATACAAATAAGTCGGCATAGATCAAAGAACAAATATAGCTTTTCGCCCCTCGCCTGCTAGACTAGTGAGCAGCATAAAGCTTGTCGGGACCTTTGATCCGTTCGCATTCTTTGTGCGATTATTTTTATTTAACATAAGATAATTTTGGAAACATTTCTTTCAAAGTTGAATTTTTTTAGAACCAATTTAAAACGAAATAAAAACTCCCTAAAATAATTATTTATATAAATATTAATATCATATTTTCCCAGAAACTATAAACAAGGTGTCACCATCGTCGAGGCGTGTGATTAAACGAAAACCCGCAAGTATAAGTCGGTGACGCCTTCTTTATAGTTCTCGCAAGAGAATAATATTAATAGAAATACAAGTTAGCGGCAAGCGGACAAAGTGGTGCATCTATCTATATCTTGCATTAAAAGTACGCAGGGACGCCTAAATAATGGGTTCCCTAGGGCACAGGTAGACAATAACAAGATGTTTCGTCCTTATTAGGACTAGGGTTGCCAATTTTTAATATTTTCTCCGATCAACCGATCAAAAGTAATTTCTAAAAAAAAAGTCATGCCCTCCGTTCCCGTTCACACCAAATAAGTTTACTCTGTGGCGTGGCTCTTTCTTCTTCCTCCAATCTGAATGTGTCTCCCCCTCCCACATTCTTATCTCTCTTCCCAATCAAAGGTGACTTCTAGAAAAAATGGTTATCTACACGTGTAACCCTTCTCCCTGATACCCGTAACCTGGAGTCAAAGGGTTTCGACTTGGAGACCTGGAGTCTCCACACCAAACCTGAGACACCAGGTCAAACCTGGAGGGTTGGCAACCCTAATTAGGACTCATCAGAAAGCTAAAACTCGTAAGCAACTCTAGACACAGCGAAAATGTGTTTTCAAGATTTATTTAAAAAATAAATGGAGGGATGAAAAACCAGTAACGCTAATCGTAGGAATAGGAATCACTCAAAAGACAAAGTCACCAGACGTAAAATAATAGAACTAAAAATAACCAAGACATGGTAGGACCACACGATCTAATATAGGAACAACGCCCTTGTGCAAGGCTCAATTACCCAAAAAGGCAATCATCCCTTTCCGCTATTAGTTTATATCGTTAATAAAGAGTAATTGGTGTCATTTTGCAAACCAACAAAATCCCTCTAAACGCTATTTCAAATATGATTTTCTTGGAATCCACACAAACAATTTTGTTAAAACCTGTTTCATATTCAGCGGCAATTATAATTATTTCCAGCGAATCGAGAATCCAGTTTCAGGTATCAGCCAGTGCGAAGATTTTACGGCCTGAAAAATCAATTAGCGGGATTTTGTTGGCTTGCAAAATGTCACCATTATCAGCCGATGTGAGTTTATTTATGTAATTCGTTTGGAGCTTACCAAATGCTAAAAAATAAGGTAAATATCTATGATTTGTTTGGTGTCAATACGGGGCAAAATATTGCATTATTTAATCCTTACAAAATTTTATAGGTGGTTCGAAATATTTTTATTGAATTTTTTAATGTTTCCAACACCTGATAAGAAGACACGCTCTATGTATTTATAAAACAAGAAATCTTCTCGCTTTCGCCATTCCGTACAGAATCAACGATCTCCAAGATTACCCAACCACTTTTAATATTTTTTCTAGTATGGTTTTCCAAATTAATTAATTTATCGGTTTTAAGGATGTATCATTACTTACTTGCATTAAACTTCTTGAGGGTATTTCGGTTCTAAAATAAAAACAAAAAATTTTGACCTCACAAAATATACGTAATCTTATCTAACTTTACTGGTACCATCATTAATTATTGCCGACATTTTGTCAAACAACAAAATCCCGCTAAACGATATATCAAAACTGATCTTCTCTAAATCCACACAAACAATTTTGTGAAAACTTGTTTCATATTCAACAGCGAGCATAATTCCTTCCAGCAAATCGAAAATCCTGTTTCAGGCATCAACCACTGTCGAGATCTTAGCGCCTATAAAATCGATTAGCGGGATTTTGTTGGTTGGCAAAATGTCACCATTATTAAGGTGTTTTCCGGTTTTTAATGTGCTTAATATTACAAAATTCTTCGAAAATAGGAACGTTTTACAAAACTTTGTGAGTTCGTTTAAAATGAATGTAAATTGTCCTTAATTTTTATTACGAAGATTGCTGTAAATTTACCTGCTGATTTTTCAGTTTAATATTTGGGGTATAGGTACTAGTGTCCATCTTTAGAGATAGGAAAAAACTGTTTTTTTTCAAACCACCAAGAAAAATTAAAGGAATTTTTAAATTTTTTTTTGGACTCAAAATTTTTTTTGGGTTTTGAGTAAATAAAAGTTAATTTGGCATAACTGGATAGTATCTATAGGTTGAAACGTTGTTCACCTTATAAGAGATTATTAATTTAGGACTTTCATAAGGAGAAAATAGCTCCCAAATCTGACCTGTTTAAGTTAAATGTCAAAATCCGTTATATAAGAAACGCAATTTAAGAATACGAGTTTCAATTCCTTTAAATTAAAGTAAATCATATCCCGTATAGTCCCAACTTGGAAATATTCACTGATAATGGAGGTAAAAATTTTTACATGTAATGATAAACTCTTAAGGTTATCTCCGTTATTTCTTTTTGGCCTAAATGTATATACCAATTATCTAAAATGAATTAACCAATTTTGATTTGGTCTATTATGTTGTTATATAACGTGTTATCTGCCATTTTTGCAAACTACATACCCATTCAAAAATATAATCATTTGTTTTATTTGATTTTTCAATGTCAATCGACTAATTTCGGTCAATGACGCTAATTTTAGCTGCAGAATGCCAAAAATAGCAGGCAATATAATCTAACTGGCATTTTGTAATTATTATAAGCTTATCTTTAGACGAGGCTCTTTCCTCGTCTAAGAGCATTTCATATATTTATGGTGAGTATTATTTCTAAAAATTACCAAAAATTATCCCACAAACAGGGGTGGCAGTCCCCCCCTTCTTTAAGTCTGTCTTGAAAATTGCAGTTCGTATGAAGGTTACATAACATTCTAATGGAGCCGTGGAAGATATAGCTGAAAAACACAAACAAACACAAACACAAACACAACAGTGTAACACCGCCATATCATTACGAACTAAATCCTATAGAATATGGGGGCAAGTGAAAGGATTTGTAGCAAGATAAAACACGACATTCAAAATGAAAGACGTTAATTTACTGTTTGATAAAGCCATTAAGGAAGTGACACCAGAGAACTGGCGAAAAGCGGTCCATCATGTCATTAAAGAAGAGGAGAAAATGTGGGATCTTGATCACCTGATCGATTGGACCGTCGACTCGTTAATTATAACGTCAAGAGGAGATGACAGTTCCTCAGATGACGAAGAATATTATGATTTTTTATTTCTATATACTTAGTGTATTTTTTGTATTTTGTTTGGTCTTAGGTTATCAGTATGTTTAGCAGTCACTTCTGGGACTAAGAAGATTTTTAGAGCCGTGATACGCTATTTTTTTGCCCCCCCCCCCTCAGCAAAATCCTGGACAGGTGTCTAAAATTAAAATGTTTGCTTGAAAAAAAAACAACAAATAATATTAAGAAGGAAATTTAAAAGGTATTTAGAAGATACGCAACCCTTTCGAAATAAAACTTGTAAAAAAATGTACTGACTTAATTTTTAAGGGGGTAGGGGCAGAGTGGTGCCAAGTTACACCAAACACAGTTTGATGATACGTATGTCAAAATCTTGCTAAAGTAAATCGTGGGTCTCATTTTGGAGGAATTTAGTCAACTCAGTAAAAGAGGAAGAGAAAATATGGGTTTATTCTATAGGCTGTTATAAACTCTTCAGTTCAATGATTTAAAAATTGAGGAATGAATAAGAACATATAGGTCTTATTAGTAAAAGTATTTTAACAACTTATTAAATCGGCAAAAAACACAGTTTTATATCCCATACATTTTTCGCAAACTTTTATTACCACTGAAACTGGCTCAATAGCTAAAATGAAAATGGCTGATTTTACCCCACGGCCGAGTATAAGCCACTATCCCCTACAAAATACGAGATTTCGACTGATTTTTCTTAAATTGACCATTAACTAATATACATTTAACAATGATTACGCAATTTTTTTGACGTATACACATTGAATTAATTATATTTAATATTATAATGCATTACTGTTTATTTATGCATCAGTGATTCTATACAAAAATAGCAATCGTTATTAGCGATACCTAACGATTATTGCTTATAAATAAAATTAAACGCGTTCATAATTTTTAATTATCTATTATGTTTCTATGAAAGAAAACATGGCAAATAATTAATTTGTTGAAAATACTATCTACGTGATTTTATTCTTATAATATACATATTTTAATTTTCTAGTAAGTACTGCATAATAGGCCATTTTTGTAAAATAATTTAGATCATTCATAAAACCCATTTTTATCATTTACGCTCATGGGCGCAGCTTTTTAACTGAGGTGGCAAGGTAAATTTTTTTAAAATTTGGCGTTAAAATGATGTAGTTTATAAGGATTTAAAAAACTTTTGCTAGGATTTTTAGCTGTGCAGCTATAGCAAAATTTGAAGCATCTGTTTCTACAGTGAACATAAATGGCATTATTATCTATTAATGTTACAACAGCATTGGCAATATCAGTTTTCAACGTTCTAAAAGCTAAAACGGCCTTCTCCGTCGGGGGAAATTCTTTATATACCCATAATGCGTAAAGAAGTAGAATCAGAGGGAACAGGCAATTCTAGGAGAAGTCTTTCTGGATCTGGCTTGATGTTTTTTTCAGTAATACTATACCCAAAAATATTAATGGAGTTCGATGAAAACCAACACTCTTCTTTGCTTAGTGTTAAATTGTATTTTGCGGCGGTGTTCATAAATTGTTGCAAATTTTTATCATGATGTACCTTATCTATTCCATAAACAGTTACATCATCTAAATAAGCATACGTATCTTTAAGATCTTCTCTTTTGATAACTACCACCACTAGTACAATAATTATTTTACACAAAATAAAGCATTCTATTTGTTTTGAGTATAAAATATCAATTATTTTGGGAATATCTATTTCAACACAGGATGCTGAATTCATCTTTGCTAAGATTATTTTGGCTGTAATATTAAATATTCAACCTACGATAGCAAAATAATTTTCTTATTGCAAAAGAAACAATTTACCTGAAAACTCTTTATACCCGTTACAAAAGCCTTTGCTATTATAGAAAACTTACATTATGATAACAGCTAAGTAAGTATTTATAAAAAATTATTTTCTAGGACTACTATTTGCTTTGCTGAGGAAGTAATGCAGTTTGCTGCATGTTTTTAAAGGGGTAGCAAAATTTTTTGTTGGAATTGGGAAATTCGTAACTGTTCGGTTCGAATCGGATTATTTCGTGGTGACAAATTTAGTGTGATTGGGTCAATTTTTATATTGCGGGTCAGTCGTTCCATTCCTGTCTCCACATGTCTTCAGGTATTCATTTTTTCTGATATTTAGATGCTCATTCCTCGTCGCATCGGTGGCTATTGTTGGTGACCATTATGACTCGACATTTGTCTCCTTTTTTCCAATAAACATTGTCTTGGCTCAAAAATGTTTCCAGTGTGCAGTGCTTTATTGGATTGTGACATCAATGACAGTGTAGATTTTTAATATCAGTGTTAAAAGACCAAAGTTATTTTAGTTTTATGTTAATTTTTGATGTTATGTGTTTAGTTTAACTGTTGTTTATTTAATAATAATTTTTGTGTGAGTCAAGTTTTAGAGAAAAGAAAATTAGTAATGCTTTAGCAAATGCTATTCATAATCAAAATCCTTAAACTAAAAGACAACTTACGAAAGTTTTAAACACGGTATGATTTTTAAAAGGAAGATTTTAAGAAATATCTCAAAAGTAAAATACTTTCTTTTTCTAAATAAAATACAATGTAATTATTATTTTACCTAATATTCGGGCTACATGCAGAAAAAAGTTTTTTCGGCATTCCCTTTTGGATATTTGTTTAAATTTAAAATGAACAGATATTTTTTAATAAGATATGTTTTAACTACTCAAAGAAAAGGGCAGTAAAATATTTTTTTTTTAAGCAGCTAAAACTGAAACTATTTTTAGGTTATGAAGTGTTGTTTTTTGTTGTATTAAATAATAAAGAGAAAAATATTTTTTTTTAGTTTCAAATCCTTGACAACCTATTCAGACGTGGGGAGTTGCATGATATAAAATATGATGGAGTTACCTGAAAAATAAGCGTTATACTATGTTAAGTTTTTGATATAGCATGGAAAATATAATTTTTAATAACACAATTTTAAATGAATCAAAAATTTTTGAAACTTACGTATTCAAAGTAAAAAAACTTGGTTAATATAAATGTGTTATTAATTATAATATGTTCTCTAGAGTATATTAAAAATTCAACAAAATATACGGCTTCTTTTTTGGGCCACACCCCACATATTATAGCAAATAAGTGGTGCTGTCATAATAAATCACTTTACTATTATAGCGATGCTTAGTTGCTACCGTAGCTAAAAAAGAGTTCCTGAAGTAAGTAGGTACATTCTGACGCAGCAAAGTAACTTTCTTGAAATAAATAAAAAAATCTTTCTAATATAGCAAAATGTTATACTGATATTGAAAAAAAAATTCTTGTTTCAATAACGATGCAGATGACGTAGAAAAGTATCTTTATTGTTCTAGCAAAGTCTCTTTATAGCCGATGGTCAGTAACTTTGCTAATACAACATTTTTGTTTACTTGAGCTAAGTGATAATTCTTTATAAAGTGACTTTATTACGACAGCAAAGAAATTACAGCCAAATGGATTTTACTGTCTCAGGTAGTTTTTCTTTTGTCCGATATGTTAGCATTTTACTTTATAAGCGGTAAAAAGATTTTTATAAGGACAGCAAGAATCTTCTCTCAGTGCGGTTCAAAAAGTAAAAGGAACAGTTTTCAAGGGGCTGAAATTTTTGTTACTTTTTACGCCTTCATTTTGAATATGAAAACTATTATTGTGTGCTAATTAAAATGGTTTTGATTTAAGATATTAAAGAATCAAGGTTGTGCCACTTTTATAAACCCTAATTTTTTACTTGTTTGCAAATAACTGATATTTTTTTTTGAGGTGGAAAAAAGAGGGGTTTGGAAATTCTGGGGTGGCAACTGCCACTCCTTGCCACCCCGTAATTACGCCACTGTTTACGCGGTAATAAAACAATAAAGGACTTATTTAAGAAAAGGCGTGATCCTCAAAAACCCTATAAACCCTTTTTTTCAAAAAAAACAAACTCTAAAGCAGTTCTCACAATAAATGGTAGTAGCGTGAAGTATTTATCGTAAAATAATAATAATCTGAAAATAATTCTCACGTAACGTTTCTCATTTCGTCACTCCATAATACCATTTACCAATCATTCTCCCATAGTTATCTATTAGAACCTGGTAGTATTTTTCTCCCCTACGTCTATGGAAGTTCCTCATCACTTTATTTATTTATTTATTTATTGACGGGCAAACCCATTTACAGTTTTTACATAGCAAACTAACTTTAGTTTTTTTTTACTTAATAATGTAACAGATTGAAACTAACTCTATCTATATTAAATTATAAACAATAATTACAGCAAAAGTCGAGAAACATTTCGCTTAAAAGAGGCGAGGGAAGTATTAAAAAAAATCATAGCCAATTCTATTACCGTTGTTAACAATTCTCGATATAGGAGAAGATTTACCATAGTTGCATCTGTGATGGTCAAGAGCAAAAAGAAAATGATTTCTGGTGTCCCTAGGTGGAACTCGAAAATTGATCCGATGTAAAAGGTCAGGGCATTCGATTATTCCATTGACTAATTTAAATAAAAAATATATATCACATTTGATCCGACGATCAGAAAGTGAGTCCAAGCTCAGTCTTCGCTTTAGACCATCACAGGAGTCAACAGGTAATTTAAATTTATATGAAATGTATCTAAGAAATTTGTTTTGAACTTTTTCAATGTTTTGAATATGTATTAAATAGGATGGTGACCACACACAAGAAAGGTATTCCAAACATGACCTGACAAGAGCCTTGTAAACCGTATTTAAACTAATAATATTCTGGAAATCTCTAGTATTTCTACACATAAAACCTAATAACTTTAAAGATTTATTGACAATGTATTCATAGTGAATATGAAAATCCAGTTTAACATCTAGGTGAATACCTAAGTCACACACAGTGGTAACTCTTTCCAAAATACAATCATTTATTTTATAGTCATAGTTAAGTGGATGCACCGTGCGATGAAAAGTCATTATTTTACATTTTTTAATGTTTAAGTCCATTTTATTTCTAACACACCAGTCATACACTCTGTTTAGGTCATCTTGGATTCTTAAAGCATCATACACTGACTTAACTATGGCAAACAATTTTAGATCATCAGCAAAAAACAGAGACTGTGAAAACAATATTTCCAACCTTAAGTCATTAATAAAGATGATAAATAAGTAGGTGCCCTGCGGCACACCAGATGTAATTGATATTTCCCCTGAAACAAAACCCTTAACCTTAACAAACTGTTTTCTATTACTTATATAAGATGTTAGCCAATTAAGTAAGGATCCGGAAAAGCCAAAGCACTTCAGTTTCTGTGCCAGAATACGATGATTCACGGTGTCAAATGCCTTGCTAAAATCAGTGTATACGGTGTCAACTTGACATCCACTTTCCAAGGCATCTAAAACCGTTTGAGTAAAAATTACCATATTTGTAGCTGTGGATCTACCCCTACAAAAGCCGTGCTGTTCCTGATTAATATAAAACATTACTGAATTCTTAATATGATTACAAACTATTTTATTTAAAATTGAAATTGGTCTGTAGTTTTTAGCATCTGATTGATCTCCAGACTTAAATATAGGAGTTACAAAACTGTATTTCCACTGCTCAGGAAAAACACCACTCTCGAGCGAGAGCTTAAAAAGCAAATAATTATTTTTTTTTATTTAGGCTTTGACAGAGAATAAACACAGTTGAAGAATTTTGGAGTTATGCCATCTGGGCCGGGTCCTTTATTTTGATTCAGATCCAAAATACTTTCAAAGACCTCCCCCAGCGTGATTGAGATGGAACCCAAATTCAAATCATTATTTTTAATTTGGCTGGACAAGTCATTACAATCTACATAAAATTTAAATACATTTTTAAAATGTGTCGCAAAGACGTCTACTATTGCCTGCCCATCAGTTCCTGTCCGCCCATCAAAATGTACACATTTCTTCAATGGTATAACTTCCTCAAAATCTCTATGAGGGTGTCACTTACAATTTCCTATACTATATAACTGTACTTCTCCTGAAGATGAACGTTTACACGTTTGAAACATGTAGAACAAAATAAATAATTCTTATTGAATATATCTTAGTGAAGGTTGACTCAGAGTATTATTTCTCCCCATTAATTACACTATGGGCACATTTTCAATATTTAAACATCTGACTATCACTACCGGTTGAATCGGAAGTGAAATAGTTGTGACTTCATTCATGCGGAATACCTAAAAAAATTAGTATTATATATTTTTTTATTCATTTGCGTTTCGTAAAAACATTTTTAGTTCGGCCAGAAAATAACAATAGTTCGGTAAAAATATATTTTTTATACCTTCAATTTTCGCACCATTTCGTGCACTCTTTAGGCCCGTATTATTAATCTCCTGGTAACTTTACCAGCCAGATAATTTCTATGGAGACAATTGTCTTAACAATGGTTTCTTTGGAAATTATCTGGCTGGTAAAGTTACCAGGAGATTAATAATACGGGCCTTAAGGAAAAATTGTGTACTTATTCATAGACTGTGATAAATATTTTAATTTAAATTAAAAAAGAACAAATTTTATGGGACAGACTTGCATATTTTTAAAGTATATTCTTAACTTCGCACCATTTCGCGCACTTCTTGGGATCGAGAATAAATGTTTCGATTCAAATAAAATAATAACAAATTTGATCTGACAGAGATCTTTTTGAAGTATATTCTTAACCTCACTTTTGTTGAGTGTCAGAAAGCGACTGGTAAAATTTACAACGTGTTAATTTGGTTTCTTTGTAATTGACCACTGCGATTAGCCCGTTTTATATACCAACTAGGATGGATACGAAATGATCTACGTTTAGTTAGCCCACTTTTCAATCACTTTAGTGTAAAGGAAACAACAAATTTCCACGTTTGAGTAGAGAAAAGCTCCTTATTTCAATGAAAAATGGTTACTATTTTTCTTAGTCGGTAAAGTTCGTGCTCTGATTTAAAAATTACATGACTCTAATATACGGATTAAATATTTACATGCGTAATATGACTTAAATAATTTTCATCGTTGATTGCTAGTTAACGAAGTAAAGACATTATTAATTAAAAATAACCTTGATTACTACGTGAGCTGACTGCTACATGAATAAAGAACATGACCAAAATATTTTATAGCTTGCTAATGAACAAACAAAGGCAATCATTTCTTTATCAATTTCAAGCCAAGATGTAAGTCATTATTGTTATTTCAATGAAAATATTTGCTATAATAATGCCAAATTTCAGAAATATCTATTAAACGGTTTTGATAAACTAACATATGACAAACTACTTATCCTGTAATTGTTCGATATCGGGTGACGTGAAAAAGCGTTACTTCCAATAATTTTCTCCATAAATAGTAAAGCAATTTTCATTCGTAAGCACAAAAGTGGTTTAAAATTCAGACCATCGAAATATTTAGTTTTAATAGTCTCAGAGTTGTGTTTTCACCGTGGCATTTATTAAATACCTTAGAACGCTTTTGTGTTAATTAATTTTTTTTATAATTTAATTAAACAGCTTTTGCACAGGTGAGGCAAATTTTCATAGCAGTAACTTAACAAGCACAATGCAGTTCAGTGCATAGTTTTCCCAAAAAATAATTATTTACCCACTAATAACACCGCAAAAACATTAAAATACTAAAATGGCGTTTTTAGCTGTCAATTGTAGTTTAAACTGAATCTATACAAGTGGCTTTAAGGCCTAATTTTATAAAGTCCTAGATTTAAACCGCAGAATTATTCTAAAATCGTATAGAAATGGTCGATTTATAAAGTGCGATTGACAGCAAAGTTTAATTTAAGAGTAATCAATCTGGTCATAACTTGTTATGTTATGTTACATTATATTAAGTTATGACTAGATAAATCACTTTTAACTCGAACTTTGGTGTCAATTCCACATTATAAAATTACGATTTTTTTGATTTAAACTGGACATCGGTTTAAATCGAAAATTGGGCATAAGAACATCTATGATTTAATCCGAAATTAAAACACCAATTGGTCTAGGTGGGCTAATCTGAATCAGAAGGCTAGCCCCCTCTAGTTGCGCCTATAACTAGATTCGCCACTGATATTGAAGATACGCTTTACTGAAAGCAACCAGCGAATTGTTGCAATGGAATAATTCAACATCAGATGATATAAAACAATTTGATATTTTTCAGTGTTTAAATGATTTTTTCTACTCCGACATGGAAATTTGCTGTTTCCTTTACACTTAGGTGGCGAGTAAAGTAGGCTATTCCAGTTAACTGTGCGGCAAAATTTCATAACAATCCTAGTTAGGTTATGAAACTAACCAATCACAGTAGTCAATTACAGAGAAGCCATTGTTGTTCTTAAAAGTACTAACCAATCACAGTATATTATTTTTACTGAGGCTCCGCCTTCTTTTTCAAGACACTAAATTATATAATTTAAATGCATATGGTACAATTTGTTGTTAATTTGTTCAATATAATAAAATCTAGACGCATTTATAATAGATTTATCAATAATGCAAACTGCTGAATGTGCATAGGAAATTAATTTCATGTAGCATCATTTATCAGTTGGTTTTCCCATAATAAGTTTAAAGTTTCGATAGTCGAGAGGTAGAGCGTTTGACTAGGGAACCAATGGTCGTGAGTTCAAGCCCGGCAACCTAAAAACTTTTTTTTAGCATAAAGTTTGGTCGTAGAAAAAATATACTGTTCAACTCGAGTGGATTGTCCATATTTCCCTCGGAAGTTTGAGCACTCCGCCTACGGCGTCGTGCTCAATTTACGTCCTCGTGCGATATGGACATCATATCATAATATAGTTGTTGTACAAACAACTATTAATTCAAAACCTTTATTACATTATTCTCAAAATTTTTTAATAATTATTTTTGTTGAAAATAAAAACTTTTATGTAATGTTGTTTAAAAATGCAAATATCTCGGAAACAAATTGGTTTAATAAAATGAATGAAGTATAACTTTTCTCTTTAGAAATAAGAAATTGGCCCAGATGTAGTAGGTTAAGTTAGGTTAGAGCGGCAGACCTTTGGCTCTGACCAAACAGTCCCACGTAGTCCTATTAGGTCCGTTGTGATACCACACGTGTTCCGTAGAACCCACCTTCATCAGATCACTGATGGTTAGTGCGGCGTACACCGCCGAAGGATTTTAACAACTCATTCAAACCAGCCACTACTATTCAGAAACCTGCTCAGTTATCTAAGTTTTAAGTTTCTTAGTTCCTCAAGGCTATTGAAGAATGGTTCACCTAAGGCAGTGAACCTTCTTCTTGCGAGGCCAGGGCATTCACACATAAAATGTTGAATACTTTCCTCCTCTTCTTCTTCTTCATCTCTGCAACTTCTGCAGAAGTCGTTAGTGGGTATTTGCATACGTTCGGCATGTCTACCGAAGAGGCAATGTCCGGTAACAACCGCAGTAGTAGATGTAGTAGGTATACAGGGTGTAACTAGCACGCTCTATACGTTATTTAAAAAACAAAAATAGATTCATATTACTCGCCCTCAAAAACCCTCAATTACCTGAGCTTTGAGAAAAAAATCTTAACATCCTGTATCTTATTAATGGCCAATATTTTAATAAGACATGTTTAGCTCAAACCTTATATTTTATATGTAGAATGGGTGTTTATTCTATGGCCCATTCATTACACGCCACCCTATATATGCCTATAACCTATAACAATAAGCCAGAAATATATTTGAAATAACAATAAAAGGAATTAAATTCCTAAAATATTTTCTTCATGTTTATTTGATGAAAACATCAGTCGTCAGCTAAAAGTTTTTTTTTTTCATTTTAATCCAAAAAGAATCTAAAATATCTCGTTTACTTCTGAAAGCTCAAAGGAATTTATTTAATCGAGACCCTTCAATTTTTTCTCTTTATCCGAAACTCGATTTTTGCAATTATTCTGTATCTTCAGTATAAGGGACGTAATTTTCAGTATTATTTTTTTAAATCGAAATTTTTTTTTTGAATGTGTTGAGAGTAAATGATTTTTAATAATTATGAAATTGACGCATTATTTGTATGGGAGCAAGAGCGGATTTAACTTTCTATCATAAAGGGGATTTTAATCCATTATCAAAAAAATATATTCACAGAAACACAAAAAATTATATCAATATGCGTGCCTTCCTCTCAAAACTTCTTCCCTGATCAAATATTACTTCTAAAAAAACGGACTTCTATCACATTATGTTTTTCCTCTTGAAAGAAATTTCCAAAAAAAAAAACGGGCTCCAATTACAAAATTTCTCCCTTATCAAAATCGTTTTTTACCGATGAACGTATATGGTTCATGAAGAATGAACACATCACCCGAAGATTTGCAAAAAATTGTACGGGGTACATTCAAAAAATAATTTTTATTGAAAACAATAATATTTACCGATGAACGCTTATAGTTCAAAAGAGCCATATTGTATGAGCACATCTCATTCGAAGATTTGCAAAAAAGGCTATGCATGGAGCACAGGAACATTATTTTAAGTGTTTCACCCAATTGGCGACTTTCCTATCGACCACAATAAAAAAAAACAATTACGTATTCCCTAATAGGTTTTCGTAAAGCCAAATTTGATATCAAAAATAATATGTGTGTACTTATATGCCATATTGCATTTTTTAAAATAGCAACCCTACTTTATAGTAAGCCTGCTGCATTCAATTTTTTGCTCCAATATAGTTGTCAACATTTATTTTCAGCCGTTTCAGAGATACGAGGCTTCGAAGTTGGTGATGTTGATCTCATTCAATTAATAGAAACTTAAGATTAGAAACCTTATTTTTTTTTAGGGATACAAAATTTTTTATAGCAGAGCTAACTATGCTGTTGTCAAATATGTCATATGTCAAAAAATGATAGATACGAAGCCATTTTGATTTTTTTTTAAATGGCAACCCACATTTATAGCTAGAGTCAAATTTTATAGCTATTAATATAACGAGATTATTATGCGATATATAATAGTCGAGGACCTTACTGGGTGACGACGCAACAGCCGAGTCACCCGCAATGTCCGAGACGGTGTTAAATCGCTAATAATCGAGTTTTGTATTCAAAGCTTTATCGTATCATTGACAACGGCGATGCGAAAATAAAAACAAGGTTTTATGTCATTTCATTTTGGCATTTCAAAAAGTCATCATTAAAATCATGCAAGATTTTGATATTCCTGACGATATATTAGCTGCAGCCAACATTATAAGGTTGAACTTGCTTCCGGACAAATCTAAAATCCATTATGAAAAAGAATATCGGCAGTTTTGTGAGTGGCGAAACAAAGTACATGTTCAAGGTGCAGAAGAAACGGTATTGCTGGCGTATTTCGCAAAACTCTCTGAGGAATACTCTGCTTCATCCTTATGGCCGAAATATTCCATGTTACGAGCGACTTTAGAACTGAAGGAAAGAGTGGAAATCGACAAATACGGCGCCTTTTCATCAAGAAGAAAAATGTTGGATAAAAAAAAAGTATTTACAAGAGAACAAGTCAACGAATTTGTGTGTTCTGCTTCAGACGAGAAGTTTTTAATGATGAAAGTGGCTTTTTTAATTGGAATTGGAGGAGCCTGTCGAACTAATGAATTAGCGAAGATGACCACGGAAGATGTTGACGTTTTAGAGGACAAGCTGATTGTTACTATTCCCGACTCAAAAACCCACAAGAAACGTATTTTCGCTGTGATATTTGACGGTGAAGTCAATCCTGTGCTTTTATTTAAAAAGTGCGCAATGTTAAGGCCAGACCATGTCACTCACCAAAGATTGTTTGTATCATATAGAAAAGGGAAATGTACGGTACAGCCCTGCGGCATTCACTTCTTCTCTAAAATACCACAAAAATAGCTAAGTATCTCTCACTTGAAAATCCTAATTTGTATACTGATCACTGCGTTAGAAGATCTTCGGCAAATTTTCTTGTTAATGCTGGAAGAGATATATTAGACCTACAAGAACTTGGTGGATGGGAATCGGCGAAGGTTGCTAGAGGGTATTTAGAAGAAAGTGTGACCAATAAAGTTTCCATTGCTCGCAAAATTCAAATCAGCGATGTTTCCGGCAGTGGATTAAGCACTGGGGAACCGCACAAAATCGAAAGGAGTGCTTGCTCGGTCATTAATCAGTCTTTAGAGGGCATACCCTGAGATCGTAGACGTTAAAGACAAAGGTGTATCCATCAAATTTGAAAACTGTCAAAATATTGTTTTACATGTTCATGAAAAATAGTTCTAATATTATTTGGTATCTAACGTATTATGCTTTCGTAACTAACGTATTAAATTATGGTAACTAATGTATTATGAGTAACTAAGGTGTTATGTAGGTTTTAGTACGTTTATGATGTTAATAATTATTAATAAAGATATCATATAAAAATGACTTAATCTTCAATGATACGATAAAAAATATATAGTTGTCGATATTTATTACCAGCCGTTACTAAACTACGGCAAAAATGCATCGTTCGATTTTGTCTTTTAAGTGTCTTACTCCATTATAAAATAGAAACTTTTAGATTAGAAATCCAATTTTGTTTGGAAAAAGGTTTTTTTTATATACAGGGTGTGTCAGTAAGGTGTCTGTCTTAGATAGCACCTAAACTATCAAAGATAGGGAAAAAAGTCTAATACAAAAGTTAAAGGGTTTTTTAGGATACATAATCTAAAAAAATTTTCTAATCTACAGGGTGGTCCTAAAAAGTGGTACTGAATAATAAAAAAGAAAATTAAATGGGACACCCAGTATAATTTTCTAGAATATGATTCAATGGAATAAGGACTTTGCAACCCTATTAAAATTGTTGAAGTGAAATGCAACGTTGCCAAGTAATTAATTTTTTTCCGAAATTTTAGTAATTTTAAGGGTATCGTTAAAAAATCATAGCGACCTGTGGATTAACCCTAGGCAAATATAATTTACGTTGTAAGTACTTTAAGGTACGATATATTGATTTATAATAATGTTTTTTAAATCTCTTATACAGAACGTTCATTACAAGTTGGACAACTCGATACTTTTAAAAATGCTTTATTTCAATTTTTTTAAATGGGACCCCCCTAATTTTTTTAGGCAAAAGAATTTATCTTTCGAAAACCTTACTTTTTTGTTAAACATGTCATATATCTAAGTATCATAGTTTTTGAAATATTTTAGGATTTGTATTAAATCAGGGTAAAAAAGGAAAGTTCTAATTAAACAATTTAGTCAAGATTGCTTTGGAACAAAAAATAAATAATTTTCTTTGTCACAGCTGTCATTGCAAAATTATTTCGCTAACATTTTGTGCTTTATTACTGTTAAAATTTTAGTTTCCTGAACTAACTTTATCGTAACTCATATTTTTCTATTTCGATAAAGTTAGTTCGGAAAATTAAACTTTAAACAGTAATAAAGCACATAATGTTGGCGAAATAATTTTGCAATGACAGCTGTGACAGAGAAAATTATTTATTTTTTGTTCCAAAGCAATCTTAACTAAATTGTTTAATTAGAACTTTCCTTTTTACCCTGATTTAAGACAAATCCTAAAATATTTCAAAAACTATGATACTTAGATATATGACATGTTTAACAAAAAAGTAAGGTTTTCGAAAGATAAATTCTTTTGCCTAAAAAAATTAGGGGGTCCCATTTAAAAAAATTGAAATAAAGCATTTTTAAAACTATCGAGTTGTCCAACTTGTAATGAACGCTCTGTATAAGAGATTTAAAAAACATTATTATAAATCAATATATCGTACCTTAAAGTACTTACAACGTAAATTATATTTGCCTAGGGTTAATCCACAGGTTGCTATGATTTTCTAACGATACCCCTAAAATTACTAAAATTTCGGAAAAAAAATTAATTACTTGGCAACGTTGCATTTCACTTCAAAAATTTTAATAGGGTTGCAAAGTCCTTATTCCATTGAATCATATTCTAGAAAATTATACTGGGTGTCCCATTTAATTTTTTTTTTTATTATTCAGTACCACTTTTTAGGACCACCCTGTAGATTAGAAAATATTTTTAGATTATGTATCCTAAAAAACCCTTTAACTTTTGTATTACACTTTTTTCCCTATCTTTGATAGTTTAGGTGCTATCTAAGACAGACACCTTACTGACACACCCTGTATATAGCGGAGTCAACTATGCTAATAATAAATATGTCAGAGGTTAAAAAATTAGAGATACGACGCCATCTTGATTTATTGGTCTGCTACAGTGTATTCTTGGTTGCCTGCTTGCCGAGAGTTATAAGTTATATCCGTTCAGTTAACCAGAATAACCCACTTATCCAATCACTTTAGTGTAAAAACAAAAAGTATCCATCATAAATTTTAGGTCAAATGGCAATCAAGTACCCAAAAATTTTAATAATGTCCTGGTCAGCTGTGACCAAAGGAACAAAATAAATACTTTTTTTGTTTACTTTGTATATTTATAACTATTAGTATTTAAGCAGAATGAAATGTCAATAATTAAACATGCAATGAATAAAGACGTTTTTAAAGTAAAGTAAGTATCCATGTGGAAGTAAAAAAACTATTTCAAATTTTTATGCTTGAAATGTATAATTTTATTTAACTCTATAATTAGTGCTAAGCTGACAAAATCTTCTAACCGATTAGAAAGCCACAGTCACCAAACAAACTGGAACAATCTCTAACTAAGTTAAGTTCCTTAATTTAAATAGGATGTTTGACAGTTTAGGTTATTTACTGTGCCGGAGGTTATTTAAACAGCAATTGGTTGTAGAAGTAGCTGTCGCTTTATTAAGTAAAAGATTTAAACATAAGTTACGAGGCTTTTTACAAAATTATAAAGAAAATAAATAAAAAATACCTACCAAATCTCATTTGGAATTCTTCATTCCGATATTTTTTACTTTTTGAAATTAATTGTTTCTTTGCTTGTTTTTCCTCCACTACGCATAATCTAATTTAAAAAATGGAAAATTAATGACAATTTTCCGGTATCCCGGGGTACGCCAAAGTAGACTCAAAATATGAGGGAGGGACGACAGGATTCCGGTTTTTAAAATGAGGTGCAAGCAACATTTCATTGACATGAAATGTGAAATTGGTTATAGTCAGCGCCGCAAATATAATATTGTTGTTTTAACTTTTATCTTCTGTATAAACACTTCAACAAAAAATGCGCTACCAATATTACTGACAGTCCTGAATGGTATCAACCCCATTAACGTATGAAGTTTGCAATTACACGATCAGTATTGGTGCCCTTATTCCCTTAATAATGTTACAAAATAATTACATTATTTTCAGTTCAGTATTAATTCCCTGAAGACGACTGGGGATACTTACCAGTTGAAACGTTGTGATTTAAAACAAATAAAGAAAATGCAAGTAAAACTCTTCTATCATTCAATTACATTATAATTGTGATTTATCCTAACAAATGGTTTTACTTATGATTAATATCTAGTCGTGTACGAACGTCTAATAATAAAGCGATACATTCTGGAATTATATTTTGTACCGCTATCATAAAGTAATTTTTTCTTATATTATAATATTTTCTATTAAAATAATAGGCTATATGAATTTTTGGCTGCAAATTATATAATATACGATTTTGTGCTTCCCTTTCTAACGTGATATATACAGGGTGTTACAAATTCGATGTTCACCATTGGGATCTTATAAACGGTAAGAGATACGAGGAAGTTTAAATTAGGGCAAGTTGCGCAATTCATAGCCGACCAATATGCCGAGAAGAAATTAGGAAAATTCCGAGTACTTCCGAAGATATACGTAAAAAACCGAAAATCGCCGTTTTGGTTTTTAATTTTTCCTGGCTTTATATAAAGAGATAATGGAAAATAAATTTCACACTTTCATTGCCACTTTTCATCTTCTTTAAAGCAGTGCTCTTAGATTTCATGTCCGACGTTTTGTTTTTCGGATGCCATCGTCAGGTTTTTTTTTTAAATACGGACCTGTATTTTTTATTGCATTTATCTAAACTTTATATGCGATGTAATCTTATTACAAAATTACTTTGATTGAATATCAACGTTTCTACCCTATAAAAACATTTTCAGGAATATTTTATTTAAAAAACTTTTGGATTAGGTATTAAAGATCATTTTTTTACAGTATTTTCGGAAACACAAGAAAATCTATAACTAAAATAATAACAAATATCATAAACCGATAATTACAGTACGGTTAGGTACTAATATATTCAAAATTATCTTAGAGTTCGTTGCATAAATGCGTTTGTATCAATTCGAAGAAGGTCGGTACACAGAGCTACTCAAAAAGTTCGCGTCAAAATTGAAAAATGTATAAATAAAAATGGAAATCTTTTTGAGCATCTGAGATAAACATTTGTTATAAGTTTCGACCTCTTCTGGGTTTAAACAATTTTAATTTATAAAAAATGTAAATAATAGATAATTTTGAATATTTTAGTACCTAAACGTACTGTAATTATCGCTTTGTGATATTTGTTATTGTTTTAGTTATAGATTTTCTTGTGTTTCCGAAAATACTGTTAAAAAAATGATCTTTAATACCTAATCCAAAAGTTTTTTAAATAAAATATTCCTGAAAATGTTTTTATAGGGTAGAAACGTTGATATTCAATCAAAGTAATTTTGTATTAAAATTACATCGTATATAAAGTTTAGATAAATGCAATAAAAAATACAGGTCCGTATTTAAAAAAAACTGACGATGGCATCCGAAAAACAAAACGTCGGACATGAAATCTAAGAGCACTGCTTTACAGAAGACGAAAAGTGGCAATGAAAGTTTGAAATTTATTTTCCATTATCTCTTTAAATAAAGCCAGGAAAAATTAAAAACCAAAACGGCGATTTTCGGTTTTTACGTATATCTTCGGAAGTACTCGGAATTTTCCTAATTTCTTCTTGGCATATTGGTCGGCTATGAATTGCGCAACTTTGCCCTAATTTAAACTTCCTCGTATCTCTTACCGTTTATGAGATCCCAATGGTGAACATCGAATTTGTAACACCCTGTATATAGATAATAACGGAGAGAAGCCGTATCGGCACGTCGAGTTCGAGCGATCGGAAATACTGTCCATTGGTTGAATTTTGCATGATGCTCACGGAGGGAGGAGCGCCCCAGTATCTAAATTTAATAAGTTTCTTATTGCATTATTGTGCAGTTATTATGAAATTGATTATAAGGTTGTCTCTACTAACATAAAAAAAGTTCTGGTTTCTTTGAAAAGTGAAAAACTTTTTAATTTCCATTTTCATTTTTGTATTCTTCCATTATAATTTTGATTGATAGTGTAAACCATGAAATATATTTTGAGTCGATACAATATAATTATTTTAATAGGAGATTTTTGATAATATCTCGGATAATATTCGTACTAATAAGAGAAACAACAAAAGAGGCATAAACTGGACACACGTAAATTGGACACAATCATATTGCTAATAAAGGCAACACGGAATAAATTACCAATAAAAATAGTTCCGCGGGAGAATATTTTTAAAGCAATTGGGAAAAATTAAAAATATTTTGGGTAGCTTTGGTCATACACAAGGGGTAATTAACCCCATTACTACCTTTGAACCCATTACTACCTTTAAAAATCCGCCCATAACAACCCCTGGAATGATTTTTTAAAGTTAGTTTTAAGAAGAACATGATAAAAGTACTTAATAATTAGTAATTTTGTATTCACCATTTTGTCAAGAATTAAATAATGGTTTTAAAGTAACCTGTTTCTTTATTTCTTGCAGCAAAAAGCATAACAGTGGTACAGCGGGAGTGCGAGTGCGAGATAACGGGGGGCTGGCATGGGCTGTTCCCCCAGCGCGTTGCTGGAGCAGATCCACAAGGGCAGTTCGGCCAGCCTGGACAAAGTGGAAAAATGTGCCAATAAAAAAAAGTCACAGGGAAACAACAGTGTGTCGACTAGTTCTGCAACTAACAACACTACTACCACAGTGCAGATTAACAGTTTTACTAGAGGTAGGCATTAAAAATAGTTTAAATGTTAGTTTTTGTTGTTTATATTAAAACAGTGAACTGTTTGAATTTTCAACCAATTGCGTCTCTTAATAAATATTTTCGCTATAAGAACAGAGGCGGATCTATTCAGATGTCGGCTTAGGTGCCAACCTAGCTTGTGAGCCCATTTATCTTTGCCTTCAAGATGAAGCTTTTATTTAGTTTAATAGCGAACATATATTTTTTTATTGAGCACTCCGCCTACGGCGTCGTGCTTAACTTACTTTCTCATGCGACATGTCGATGACTATATAATTTAACATGACTAAGAATAATAAATTACGTCCATTCTTTTAATATTAAAATAATTACAAATAATAAACAGTGTATTTTATGCTTCGTTTTGATACTTAAAAAAGTAAAAAATATAAGCTTAACAGATCATCCTGTATTAAAACTCCACCAGCCTCATAAAGACTAAGCTTTGTGCTTTGTATTTCGCAAAACTCGCTTACAATCCTTTTTCGCTTTTAAAACTTTTTAATGCAAATACACTTTTCGGTAAAAAATGTAAATTGTTTAAAAGGTAATTATGGTAAAGACAAAAAACTCGCAACAAGTTATCTCTTTGAAGTATTTTTTACTCGATATAACTGGAAATTTCCCTTTGACAAAAAAACGAATCATTACATTTTTGGGACGTTTTTGTCCAAATGTGGACTGGAGGCAACACCAAAGACTAATGAAAAAAGTTAATTTATAACGAAATTTATGTAAAATAACATTATTATTAAAATTTAATATTTAATTAGAATTTAAGCTTCACGAGTTCATTTCCATATGTAAAATAATCCCATTCTTTGTCCTCTGCTGTGCTTGAATTTCTCCAAATTGGGATATATGATTTACCGTAGCTTTAACACGTTAAGAGACACATTCATAAACTGTGTTTCTAATGACACGGATTATCAGATTTAACTTTTATTTTTAAAATGCAAAGTAGTGGGCTTTTTACTAAATTTTGATCGTATAGATAGACCATGAAAAAATTAAAGTTTCTACGAAATCAGTTTTTAAATTTTTCAATTATTTACTGAGAAAATAATTAAACAAAACACGTTTTCCAATAAAAACACGCGGAAGAATGTAACGACGTCACAACAAAAGCGGCAAATGGGTAACCGGGACAGCCTTTAGTTGACACGCTCCGACCTGATTAATCTCTTGAGATCCAAGTTATCGAAACAATGATAATATTGTAATCGGTCGCACAACTAGCAAATAAAAGAACTGCGTACATCGCAGTGGCGGCTCGTCAGGTGAAGCATAGGTGAAAGGGCTCTTCACAAAAAAAGAAATAAGACCAGAAGGAAAGTTTTTCGACAATATTAAATATTATTGTACCAATACAGCTACCATTTTAGCCCTTAAAAAAAATTATGTTTGAATTACTAATATTAATTTAATCCCAATGTAACTATGCATAATGGGTCCACGGTTAACTCCGATGGACAATAATTATAACCACTGTTAGCTGTCTGTTAGCTCAAAGCAAGTGAAGACCCAACGCCCAGCATGGCTTTGATATTCACCGTTGCTTTGGTTACGTGACGTCAGTCACACAAACAGCATGTAACAATCTGCCTTATGATGAAGGGCAATTTAAAAATAGATCAGTCGTATGCACCATTATTTTAGTATTGGTTCGCCTAACCTTAAGGTATTTATTTTGTGGCTTCGCGAAACTTTATTGTTTTTACGTGATTTACTTTATGATTAAAAGGTTTTGTTTTATTTTTCAGTTAATTTAGCAGTGTACGTACGTACTTGGTTGTGTGTTTTAAAAATAAACCCAATTAATGACATAGTTTGTACTTTGTTGGAAACTCCATTCAGTCGCTGATGAGATGAGGATACGATTTGTTACACGTGTTATTAGTCAATGTTTGTTTAAGTACCCGCACTATATCTAGCTCTTCACCATTTTTTAAGACCGCGAGCCGCCACTGAAGAAAAGTAGTACTTAATACATAATTCTTACCCGTGAACCATTCTGTATAATTTTTTAAATAAAAAAGTATGAAAACATTTTGCCGTTGGATAAAAAAAAATAAAATTTAAATGCTGATCTAAACAATTTAATTTTACCTTTTTCATCCACTATTTTGCCAGATAATTTTTTGCTTCTGGCAGAGACAAACTCGTTTAATGAATGAATAATCTAGTTAGCTTTAAATTAGTTTTAGAATCGCAATTGTTAGTCCTTAAATACGAGCTTTATTCAATTTTTAACGTTTGTCTGAATTAAACTTAATTTAAACGAAAAAGATCGGGAAGTCATGCAATTCTTTTTTATGGGATATTTTGGGTTTTTTTTGCCACGACCGACAATGGTTTCGGAAATTATTCCGACTTGGTAAAATGTATGACTGTGTATTGCGGTCAGTGGCGTAGCCAGAAAATATGCACGGAGGGGGGGGGGGGGGGCGCAGTTTGCGTAAGTAGGACAATTTTTTTTCTGGGGAGAGGGACAGTCGGGACTACATGTATTTCATAATATTGTACCTAGTAAAGAAGGTTGAGAAAAGCGCGAAAAATTTTCCGGACCACGCCCAAAGTTCGATTAAAATTCACCTTACTACTATCACATTTCGAAAATTAAATTATTACATCTCCCCCTCTGCATGGTTGTATTTTGTTTTTGTAAATGCTAAATAAAGGAATTTGGAATGTATTTCTACATTTCGTCTTCGATATCGCCACTAGAAAAAATAAAATAATTACATTTTTTGAAAAAAAAAATGAAACAATTTATGTAGAATTTTATAAGGAACACAAAAATGGCAAAATAAATAGGGGTTGCCGTTTAAAATTTTAGGGGTAGGTGCCCTGGGGGTTAGGGGGTTGAAAGTAACACGACAACAAATGTCTTAAAAAATGTCCCCCTCGATATATTAATTGACTTGTTTCGCCAAATTTTCATACTATCATTGGTAGAGGCAATATTAAATGCTGTTCGTTTTCAAATTGTCACCCTGTATATGAGTACATCGTAGATGCAGTAGCGCATCCAAGCCCTTCACCAATAGCAACAAAAATTTTGTTATTAGAAGAAATTTATTTATTTATTTATTATATTATAGTGCCTCGGCTGCTGTGGCCATTGGCACGTTTACAAAGATATAAATACTATAATTTGTAGAATATGGTGGCTAACCGAAATATGGTGTGTAAAACAAAAATATTAGAAGACTTATAGCAAGTTGTACATATTAATGTCTTTTAGAAATTGGATCACATGTTGATGTTGACTGGGTGAACTTAGGGTTTCTTTGAGGTCTGCTGCTATGTGATTGGTTTGCCTGTTTTCCGTATATTTGGGACACACCATAAGGATATGGCGAACTGTTAAGGTTGTGTTGCAATAGTCACATAAAGGTGGGTCCCCAGAGTCCATTAAGTACCCAGGGGTGGCGCGGGTGTGTCCAATTCTTAACCTATGGATTATGACTGCATCTCTCCTACTCATGGGGGGCAGGTTAGATGCAGTATTAGGTTGTATTTCTGATAGCTTCGTATTTGTCTGGTTCCAGTGGTTTTTCCATTTGTTTAAAATGTTTTGTTTGAAGCGGTTCTTCAGATCTTTTGCAAGCTGGATTTCTTGGATTGGCAGGTTCAAACTCAGAGCTTCCTTAGCAGCTTGGTCTGCTTTTTCGTTGCCCCTGATACCGACGTGGGATGGTGTCCAAACGATTCCTATCTGGATGTTTTGGTCCGAAAGTTGTTGGCAGATAATATGAATGTTTTCTGCCAGTGGATGTTGAGTATACATATTTTCTATGGAGTGGATCGAGGCTAGTGAGTCTGTACATACGGTGACCGCCTTATTCTCACCTGTAATGGTTTTAAGTGCCGTAAGTATTCCATATAATTCCCCGGTATGTATACTGCAGAACCTAGGAAGCAGGTATCTTGCTATGGTTGTTTCTGTGGTCGTAACTGCGCAGCTTACTCCCTTGTCGTCTTTTGAGGCATCGGTATATAGGATATTTTCGGGGTTTTTGGTATTAATAAGTTCCAAGAAGGATTGTTTGAGTGTTGGGTTGGGGGTTTCATGTTTTTTATATTTACATAAGGACTTATTAATAAATGGCATCTTTTTGGTCCATGGAGGAATTGCTGAAATTGAATTGACAGATGTTTTAGAGAGGTCGCTGGTCTCTAGGAGCTCTTTTAATATCGTTGGAACTGAGTGGGGATGTTTAGAGAAGTAAGTATGTATTATCTGATCAGTATTAAAAAAACTGTAAACAGGATTCTTGGGATTAGCAGAAACTCTAGCAGAGTATGTTAAAAGAAGTTGGTCGCGACGAAAAGAGAGGGGGATTTCATGTGATTCACAGTTAAGAGAGTCTGCGGGGCTGGATCTAAAGGATCCTAGACAAATACGAAGGGCAGTATTGTGGACTGTGTTTAACATTTTTAGGGTAGATTTGCTGGCTGACGCGTAGACTAAACTACCATAATCTAATTTGGAACGAATTAATGCTCGGTATATTCTAATCAAGACTGTTTCTTCTGCTCCCCATTGGCGGTGTGCTAGTGTTTTTAGTATATTCATACGTTTCAGACAATCCGCTTTGATTTCCTGAATGTGTTTTTTCCAGGTAAGTTTACTATCAAAGGTTAGGCCAAGGAATTTAAGGTTGTCTACTGCTTCTAACTGGGCCCCGTTCAGTGTTACATGGGGGATATAGTTTGTTCTTCTTCTGCTAAATCTTATGATTTTAGATTTTGAGGTCGAAAATCTAAATCCTGTTTTCTCTGACCAGTTAAATAGATCATTCACTGCATTTTGAAGTAGGGTACATGTAGTTGAAGGATTTCTGCCTGTGCAGTAGAGAATTAGGTCATCTGCATAAAGGGCATATTTGACTGGCGACCGAATCCCGTCGCAAATGTCATTAATGATTAGGTTAAATAAAGTGGTGCTAAGAACTGCTCCTTGTGGAACTCCATCTTCTAGAGAAATATGGTGGGATATTTTTCCATTAGCAGACACTCTGGCAGTTCTATTACAAAGAAAGTTTTGTATAAATTTTAATATATTGCCGGTTAGGTTGATTTCTTCTAACTTGTCGTAAATTATTGGCTTCCAAGCTGTGTCGAATGCACTTTCTATATCGAATATCACAGCAACGACGTCTCGTTTTGCCGAGAAAGCATTAGCGATTTCAGTTTGTAAAACTACTAGATTGTCAACAGTGTTTCGATGAGGTCTAAATCCTGATTGATTTTGATTTAATAAGTTGTTATATTCCAGGTACCAAAGTAGGCGTTTGTTTATCATCTTTTCCAGTAATTTACACATTGTGCATGTTAGTGATATGGGTCGGAATGAATTTATATCTGGTGTAGTTGCACTATTTTTCTTAAAAGGTAGTATAATGGATTGGTTCCATAAAGTTGGAAATTTTTGCCTAGACCATATTTTATTGTAAAATTCTAAGAGTTTGTCTAAGCTTGAAGTAGAGAGGTTCTTGAGAAAGATAAAAGGAATATTGTCTGGTCCTGCAGCCGAGTTTTTACATGTAGAAAGAGCATGGATGAGTTCTTGCTGTGTGAATGGGAGATTAAGTGAGTCAGAGTGTGGTAGTACTTTTGGTTGAATTGTGTGCATTATTTGAGGATTGTTGTTATTTTTTGCTTTCTTTCGGAAATGTTCTGCAAGTATGTTGACCATAGTTTGGCTGTCAGTAATAATTTCGTCATCTCGTTTAATAGCAGATATTTTTGAGTTTGTATTATGTCCTTGCATTTGCTTGATTTTAGTCCAAACTTGGGTAGGAGGTGTCTCAACTGTTATTGTGTTCACATACTTGCACCAGGATAGTTGTTTGCTCTCTTTAAGTACGCGTCTGGACTTAGCTTTTAGCTTTTTGAAACAAATTAGGTCATCTTGAGCTCGCGTTCTGCGATATTTATTTAGGGCCTTTTTGCAGTCTTGTACAGCAGTTTTGCAAGCCGCATTCCACCACGGGACGACTTTTCTTGTTAAGTTTATTTCATGTGTACCGATATATTTCTCGGCGGCTGATGTTATGCATTTGACTAACTGATCTGTGGCTTGATCGATATTGTCATCTAGTTCTAGTTGATCTGTTTGAGTTTTGATACAAGAACTAAAGCTGACCCAGTCGGCGTGAGCAAGTTTCCATTTGCGTACAGTATTGTATGCTTTGGGTACATTGTTTGAAATAATTATGGGATAGTGGTTGCTGTCATACAAACTGTCCAATACTTGCCAGTTAAGTGTGGTTGCTGTTCTGGGATCACTGAAGCTAAGGTCGATGGATGAAAATGTTCCCGATGCTATGTTAAAGTGAGTGTTGTTTCCTGTATTCAAGAGACAAAGGTTGGTAGTATTTATTGTCTTCTCCATGACTTTTCCTCTTCCAAATGTTTGTTCAGATCCCCACATTGTGTTATGCGCATTAAAGTCACCTACTAGAATAAATGGATTGGGTAATTGTCTTACGAGGTTTTGGATTTGTATTTCTGTTAGATTATGATTAGGTGGAATGTAGACGTTGCAGATTGTAATTTTGTTCGGGCACCAAACATTTACAGCTATAGCTTCCAGATCGGTAGTAATTGGAAGCTTCTGAGAAAAAAGATCGGTGGATACAAATATTGACGTTCCTCCACTAGCTCGAGCATATTCAGTTCTGAGTTGATGGTAGCCTTCAAAATTTTTCAAAGCTTTCTTATGTTGATCTTTAAAGTTTGTTTCTTGGAAGCAGATTATGTCAGGTAGATAATCGGAAATTAGCTGTTGTATACGATGTATGCGAGGATAGAATCCGTCGCAATTCCATTGTATCAGGTTGAATTTAATTTTTAGTTTGCAGACTCTTGTGACTGTTGAGTGCTGTCTAAATGTATGTCTTCTTCACTTAGATCTATAGAGGATTGTGAAAAAACGCTTGAAATGCTTCTTGTTTCTAGTTCATCAGTAGCAAGATGTGTTTTAATTTTTTTGCTTAGTCGAGTAAATCTGTTTTTAATGGACCTTTCATTTAAAAATGGATAGATATCATACATATTGGACAGAAGAGATTTAACATCATTTGTGAATTGTAAAGCTTCTTGGTAAGGGTTGTTGTTATCATAGGTGTTTTCCAAGAAAGCAATAAAATGGTCAGCTGGAAGAATAAATTTTTTAGGGGTGGTTTGATATCTCTCTTTTATTATAGTTTTAGTGTTTTCTGAAAGTAGACGTTCTGAGCTAGGTTCAGTTTTTCGCTTTTTCTTAGTTGGTTTGGGAGGATTTTGTTGCTTAGGAATGCTTGTGGGTGGTGGCATGTTTGAGACTCCCGGGAAGGTCACGTTTGAAGCTTCATCTTGAGGGGTAGAGTTTTCGCTTGTTGTTAAAGTATCTGAAAGCTGTCTTTTTTGTGAATGTATATTGACAGTTAGAGATTCATCTGGCTGAACTTCTATGCTAAAGGTGTTAGCGTCACTGGTGGCTTGCGTTGAGTGATTTTCTATTTGTAATGTGGCTGGAGGTGGGTTTGAGCAATTATTTGCGATATGTCCAGTTTGTTTACAGATAAAACATTCCATTTTATCCGTGGAAAGAAAAATTCTGTGCTCATTTCCATCATAAGGAATTACTAGAGATGTTTGTAACTCAAAAACGTCTGTTGGAGGAAAGACAAAGACTTGTCTTCTAAAGCTAAGTATATGGCTGTATTCATCAGTGGGGATGCCTGCTTTTAGGAACGAGACAGGAGATGCTAAATTAAGGCCTAGACCTTTGATGGCCGTTTCTGCGGTATCATGTGGAATAGATGGGCTGATATTTGAAATTACGATTCTTTTAGTTGGGGAAACTAATCTTCGTATGTTTAGTTGGAAATTTTCTACTGTGATGACGGGGTGTGTCCTGATAAGTTGATCAACCAGATTTTTGTTTGATAGATATATGCATATTCTATTGTTTGAGATTCGAGATGCAAAAGTGATGTTTTTAGGGCCTATAATGTCTCCTATTGATTTTACATAATCATACAATTTAAGGCTTTCCTCAGCATGAAAGACGATAGCTTGATCTTTTTTGGGAAAAACTGGTTTAGGTACCGATTTTGCGGCGGTCAAATAAGATGTTGCATTAGTTTGATTTTGGCTATTTTCTTGTAAGACAGTGTTATGGGGGGCTGTTAAATTACTTTCTGGGATGTTTTGGCTGCTTTTGTAGTCAGAAGCAGCGTTTTTGTTATCGCTCATAGTATTAGTTTAGGTGTCTATGAAGTTCGATAGTCCGGTAATCATCGCTGCGTGTTGTTGGTTGCCTGTGTTTATAGGCGCCAAGCAGCGTGGACACCGGCCGGTTGGAACCGTGTACTCGGTGCGATGCTTGACCTTGCAGTTTTTTGGTTTCTTACCACTGATAAAAAAGGATACGTGGTGTACGCTGATTATGTTAAATTAACAAGTACTTTAGATGCGGCTTCTTTGGCACAACAAAACCAATTTTGGTGGGTATTTTTGCTTCTAAGTTGGAATTGACTTCTGCTTCAGTTCCACTTCAAAGAAAAACCATCTCCATATACTCGTAATCACTGTATTTAGTTAAAAATCGGGAACAACTCAGGCAGGTGTTTACTCGTCGAGAGTTTACACGCGACTCTATTAGAAGAAATTAAATATCGCTCTGAGAGAACAAAAACTTTTTCAAATGGAGTTGAATTAAATTTTACACAAAAGCAATTGTTACTTTAACAAATAGAAAACTTGTTAAACTTCACTTTGAAGGAGAATTCATTTTAAAAAGAGATTTATTTTTGTTTCTTTTATGTATTTCTGTGCCTTTTATTATATCCTTGTCATATTTTGATTATTTGCAGCAGTGGCGTAGCCAAAAATTTAATTGAGGGGGGGGGGGGGCTTCGTCACGACTATCTTTTGGATTGAGTTGATTCCTATAGATGGCGTTACTGGGTTTTCATCGCGTTTTTATTTCTTAAAAATGCCTTGAAAGCATAGTCTCGCTGTACTGGGGGTTGCTTACAGGTTATGGCTTTCCGATGAGTTCTAATAAGAACGAAACAGCCTGTTATTGTCTACCTGTGCCCCAGGGAACCCATTACCTTTGGCGTCCCTGTGTACTCAATGCAAAAGATGGATGCACTACTTTGTCCGCCTTCATTTCTATTAAAAATAAGGTTTATTTTTTATTTATTGAAAACGAAATAATTCGATAATTATTAGATGCCGCAGTCATGTAAAGATTATGCATGCAAACACCAATAAAACTTTTTAAATTAATAAATAAAATCCGAAGAGAGTGTTGCGCGCCGCGGGTGTATTTAAAAGTTTTAAGATTTGCATGGATGTCAGTTTGTCTTGCAAGCATTTTGTATAATTATGTAAGATAAATTGTTATTTCATTTGGTGCGTTATTGATAGGGTTGCCGTAAGTTCGTTTCCCAATTATATTTTAAATCACAAAGGAATTGTAAATAAAACCTTATTACGGTATTTCCTAGTAAAAAACAAAAAGACTCAACAATCTATCGCGTCTTGTTCACAAACAGGCGGCATTTTTGCTGAAGTTTTTATGGAGAAGACAGAAATGTAATAGTAGTTTGTACAACAAGAGTGGATGTGATGTCCATATCGCACGAGGAAGTAAATTGAGCATGACGCCGTAGGCGGAGTGCTAGTGCTCAAACTTCCGAAGGCAATATGGACAATCCACTAGAGTTGAACAGTATATTTTTTTTACTTCCAAACTTACAAACCTTATGCTAAAAAATGTAAAAAAATTTTTCAGGTTGCCTGGCTCGAACTTACGACCATTGGTTTCATAGTACAACGCTCTACCTCTCGACTATCGAAACGTTAAACTAATTATACGAAAACCAACTGATAAATGATGCTACATGAAACTAATGTTCTATGCACATTCAGCAGGTTGCATTATTGATAAATCTATTATAAATGCATCATCTGTCTTTTTGGAAAAGCACGCGGTAGCGGTCGAGCTAAATAAAAAATTTTCTTCCGTAAAGTCAAAAAATGAAAGAATTTTGTAAAATTCAATATTTATATTTCTACTTTAATTGTGTTTATTCGTAAACCATTGAGGTAAGATTTTTCTATATTTGGCCACTTGATGTATCCTAAAAAGATGTCTTTTTCTTTTTCAGGTTTACATCCAGTAATGCTTTAAAATTAAATTTAATTTCCAATTAATTTTTTAATAGTCTTCTTCCTCACACTTATATTCACTTCTTCTCCAAAAATTTTTTCTCTAATGACTAGCTAATAGTTTGCTTAATGATCATTCCCTTTTACTTCATTCTGATCTTTCGACAGTTCTTCCACACAAAGATGTTAAATCTTTCATTCTACCTTTAAGGTTTTCACAGTGCCTTAAGTCTCAACCGATATACTTTTCTTATTCACAATGCAATGTGTATCGATTTCTTCATTGTTCCACTCATTTTATACCGAACCTATATTTATGTTGCTCAGTTAGGGTGATATCTACTGGTCCTTTCTTCTTTTAATTTTTCTCCTGAAGATGAATGCATCTGCATTCGAAACATGTAGGTTTACTAAAATATTTCTATAATATATCAGTTTAGGAAGACTTTGTGTTCTTATTTTTACCTTCTATATTCCCACTCCACTTTAAGTATGGACTATTTCTTCAAGTTATTATAAATGCGTCTAGATTTTATTATATTGAACAAATTAATAACAAATTGTACCATATGCATTTAAATTATATAATTTAGTGTCTTGAAAAAGAAGGCGGAGCCTCAGTAAAAAAATATACTGTGATTGGTCAGTACTTTTAAGAACAACAATGGCTTCTCTGTAATTGACTACTGTGATTGGTCAGTTTCATTGTTAAGGATTGTTATAAAATTTTGCCGCACAGTTAACTGGAATAGCCTACTTTACTCGCCACTTAAGTGTAAAGGAAAGATTGTTATATTTGTAGCTCAAACTTCACCTTCTATTATTTTCCTACAATATATCTCATAATTTAATGCATACAAAATTTCAATTTCCAATAAGTTCCGTTGAGCTGACGGCTGACGGAACCAATCAGTTTTTTAATCCAAAACAATTCTTTTAGTTTACGAAACGTTGCTGTGCATAAATTCCAGGTAGTTGGAAAAATAGATTTAAGTATTAAATTAGATTTCATACCAATTTTTCATGATCAAAATCAGTGGCGTATCTCATCTAAACTCTTACTAAATAATAATTAATAAGGACGATGGGCTTTTATAATTATTATCGGAAGGGGGAGGCGAGGGAGGGAGCATTACGTTGCTTTCTATATCTAATAAAACCCACTGTTTCTATAATTTGACAGTTATACAGTTGTGTGTGCTGTTGCGCTGTATATCGCATCTGCCACAGTGGCGGCTCGCGGTCTTGAAAAATGGTGAAGAGCTAGGTATAGTGCGGGTACTTAAACAAACATTGACTAATTTATATTTTAATTACGTACTTACATAGCTAGTTTTTGTAAATCAGATAGATTCTTCGGTTTAGGTCTAGCGTTTTCTTTTAAAGCATAGGCAATAGTAATTTGATTTTGTTCAAAATTTCTTAACATTAACTGACATTTTAAGTGTTCGCCAGAATCCCCATGTTTACGCAACAATCGAGTAATATTTGAAAAAACTGTAATTTCGTCCCTATTCCAAACGCAATGTTTATTCGAAAAGAGTAAACACAACCAACAAAACAATTTTTGTAAGGCGGCACTACTACATAGCCAATTATATTCTAAAAAAAAATTAGGATAGGATCTGCCCCTTTTTTAAAATTCTTTTTTAAAATCTATGTTTAAGATTCCAGTAGGTGGCCCGTGTAACAACACGTCTCTCTTACCCTCATCTGTCCAACGACTGAATGAAGTTTCCAACAAATTACAAGCTATGTCATTTATTGGGTTCATTTTTAAAGCTCACAATAAAAATTAAACTTTAAAATCACACAGTAAATCACGTAAAAACGATATCTATAACCGTCAGTTTCGCGAAGCCTCAAAATAAATACCGCGAACCAATGATAAAACAATGGTGTATTCGACTGATCTATTTTTAAATTGCCCTTCATCATAAAATTCAAATTCTTACATGCTGGCGCATGACTGACGTCATGTAACCATAGCGACGGTGAAATCAAAGCCGCTTGACTAAATGTTTGCTCTTCACTGGTGCTTTGAGCGATGCGGTCGGCTGGGGCACACCAAAATGCACGAGTGTTTATAAATTGTTGTCCATCAGAGTTAACCGTGGTCCTACTATGCATAGCATTCGGATTAAATTAATATTAAAATCTCTTGTGTGGAGTACCACAGGACTCGATATTGGGTCCTTTGTTGTTTTCTCTTTATACATCGCAGTTTTATACACATCTAAAATATTGTTCAATTCATTTCTATGCTAATGACACACAGATCTATATATCATATACACGTGATAGCATTGATGAAGTCAACATGAAAATAAATGCCGACTTAAGAGCACTCTCGAATGTTTCCCTTTTTCATTGTTTAAGTCTGAATCCCTGCAAGTCTCAAGTCTTATTATTTGGGAAAAGTCATTGTAGAGATACATATGTGGATCGTGTTTAGGTGTGTTTAATGATGTTCAGCTGGAACTCTCTGGGGTTACCAAGAACCTGGGTTTATTTATGGATAAAGATATTAGATTTTCTGCTCACATTAGCAGTAGTATTAAAAAAGCGTTTGGCAATTTGAAACTAATTTATGGTCAGAAAAATCAACTGAATGCTTCACTTAGGACAATGTTATGTGAATCCCTAGTCTTGTCACATTTTAACTATGCGGATGTAGTGTTGCCTCTTGGACGAGGATGTTTGTCGTATTCAGCTAATACAATTGTTGTGTAAGGTGGCATTCGAAAATATGATCGTGGTGTTTCTGCCAAAATACGAGAACTTAAATGGCTAATAATGGACGAAAGACGGGTGCTGCATGCTCTTACTTTATATAATAAAATTATATGTAAAAAGTGTCCAGATTATCTTTATGAGAAAATTAAGTTTCGAAGTGAGTCACATAATCTTGATTTATGTCATAAGCTCATTATTACCCCCCCCCCCCCAATTTATCGAACAAGTTAATTTCAAAGATCTTTTTCGTTTAATATAGAAAAATTTTATAATAAAGTTAAACCAGAATTAAAATTGTTTACAGATAAGAAGTTTAGGCGACTGATAAAAGTTTCAATTGATAGCTATATGTAATAATAAAGTTTACTGTAAATTTGGATCCTCATCCAGTTCTCTCTTAGGTGCATATCTGTAATAATTAATAATATGTACATTGCTAAATATCTATCGTATTTAAAAAAAAATTTCGCGGTTTTGTCTTTTATATACTAAATTGCATGTCAGGTTTTCTCTTTCTTTTCTCTCCATGCTTTGACTGCTTGGTGTGTTCTGTACTCTTTTTATTTATTTTTTAATATTTTGCACACAGCAGGTAGTTAAAAAGTATAATACCTACAGTAATATAAGTATATTAATAGTGGTTATATTTAAGTTAAGCCTTTTGTATTTTTTTTTACAATAAAGTCTTTTATTATTAATATTATTATTATTATTATTATTATTATTATTATTATTATTATTATTATTATTATTATTATTATTATTATTATTATTATTATTATTATTATTAATATTATTATTATTTTTTCAGTGTTCTATTTCTCAGCTTTTTGTTTGTAAGGCTGGTGTTATTTACAGTACAGAGAAGAAATTCATCTTAACCTGTACTGTTTAGAAACTTCCGTACTATATGGCAAGTTTGGAGGATGACGCTTTTCTGAATAAGTTGGTATAAATAACCTGAAAGGCCCAGTTTTTCCAAGTTGGGCTTGAAATTTTTCGTCATAGCTCCCTCCACCGATATTATAATCGGAATTATGTCGATTTTATCTAGCTTCCATATACTGTTAATCTCTATAGCAAAATTCGAGTACTTGGTCTTCTTCTCCGATTCGTTTTTAGAGAGGTTGTGTGTTAGTGGGCAACCTATATCGATTATGAAAGCTTTCTTGGTGGTCGTTTCGATAAGAAGAATATCCGGTCGGTTGTGGTCTACTGTTCTATCTGTTATTATTTGCCTGTCCCAGTATAAGAGATATTCAGGGGATTTAAGGACTGGCTCGGGTGAGTATTGGTAGTATGGTGGGAGGTTTTCCCTTAGCCCTAGTTTATGGGTCAGTTCCTTGTGGATGATCTTAGCCACCTGATTATGTCTCCCCAGGTAAGCGTTGGGGGCCATAGCACCACAACCCGCCGTGATATGTTCTATCGTTTCTCCGGGGCAATTGCATTTTCTGCATACATCTTCCACATTTCTCTTCAAGATGACCTTTTCATAGTTTCGAGTTCAAATGACCCGGTCTTGGATAGAGATTATAAAACCTTCTGTTTCAGCGTGAAGCTGCCTTTTCTCTAACCAATTCAGTGACATTTCTCTATCTATGAGTGGATTTTGAAGTGCAGTAGGGTATTTGCCGTGTAGAGCTTTCTCTTGCCAAGTTACAAGCTGTTGACTTGGCGGCGCGCGGATGATGTTAGGTAATCCGTTTTGCTTTAAGTTATTATTACTATTATTATTATTATTATTATTATTATTATTATTATTATTATTATTATTAATAATTCGAACATAATTATTTTTTAAGGCTAAAATGGAACTGTGTTGGTACATTAATATTTAACATTGTCGAAAAATTTCCTCCTGGTTTTATTTTATTTTTTTGGTGAAGAGCCCCCTCACATACTTCACCTGACGAGCCGCCACTGATCTGCCAGTTCAAACAGTACTGACAATAGTACGAATTAGGGATTTAGAGAGAGCTTTGGCTCCAGTATGTTCGTCGGGAATGTCACTGTCCTCAGACGTAATTATGCTCGATTTTATTGATGCACATTATTGATGCACATTTTGCATAATAATGCAGACGCGCAAATATTGACGAAAATATCAAAATCATTGTGATTTATTCGTTTTCCCCCGAAAATATATTAAAAGTTATTTATAGTAGGTAACTTTATGTCTGTCTATTAAATCGAATTTATTATTTGGCAATTTTCATTTGATTCCCTGAAGGCGTAGGCGATCGACCAATTACAGAATAATTTAATATTATTTATATCAGTATGTCAGCAGGTTATACGTGCGTATTTCAAATTATTTATGCTGCAGGCCCGGTAAACGAGTATGATTTTGCATAAATAAATAAAAAAAACTACAGTCGGTACGTACGCGGAGAAAGCAGTTGTCGGTGTATGGTAAGACACAACGTATAGGCTATTGATTATGTCCAAATCAGGGTAATAAGGAACTACAGAGTGTGTGAGTTTGTATTGCATAAATCGTTCAATTGGTTATTCAGAATGAAAAAAAGTGCTATTAAATTAGAGGGGGGAAAATTTTTTGTAGAGAGTTAGATTTTCTATTAAAATGGCTTAATTAAAAAATTTAGAAGTCTATTCAGTTTAAATTATGTTCAAAACAATTTAACAAAAAAGTGCAAAAAATTTAATATTTTTTTTTTTTACTTTTAAGTAAATAACTTTTTTTTGAGCAGAGATAGGTATAGGCATTGCTTTATAGAAAAGACAGGATATTAAATTTTCTACAGAATGACGTATTAAAAAATTTTTTTTGATAAAGTTTTAATGAGATATGACCGTTTAAACTTTGTCATATTTTTCGGTTTTTATTGAATTTATAACAATATCATTTTGTTACTTAGTTTTGAATGTATGTAATCGAATTTTATTTAATAAAGACATGATGACTTCTAAATAAAAAGAGCGTATCCCGGCTAGAAAAATCGTCTTATTCTCAAAAGTGATTTCTAAAAAAAAGCTGACCCTTTACACTACCTACAATTTTCAAGGCTTACAGTAAAAAAACACCCATTTGGTAAGGCTCAGAGTGGGGGGGGGGGGGGGGGCGGGGGGGCGAAACTGTCTTACCCCATAGATTTGCGCCTGCCTCGGTAAAGCAATAAACCTGCGTGATGGAAATATAGCGAAGCGACGGACGTCGTCTTTGGTAAGATTCATGCCAGGCGCAATGGTATTCGAGGCGAAATTCTTATCGCTGGAGTGTGTTATTGCACTGACGCCGTAATACGCAAATAACGTTTAAAAACATACACGTAAAATTCATGTGTAATTAACTAATTTGGTCAATATAACGCTTTTTTATGACTAAAATAAAGTATTAATACTTAATTATTTTTTTATAGAAAAATTAAGGTTAATCAAATAAATTTTTTATTTATTTTAATAGTAATTCTATTAAAAGTGTGGCGGCGCCTAACTTGCCTTACGAGCCGCCTCTGATCGCAACTACCATTATATTGTTCGGCTTTTAAATAAAACAACGATTCTGGCCGAGTTAGTTTTATTCTCTCGCAGACCAAATTGAAGCAAATGCTGATCACGTAACTGCGGGGGCATTTAGACGCTGGCTATTATCTGAACGACCTGAATACTTATAACATATTTTTAAGTCCAAAGGTCTTTAAAAAATAGTATCGGCCAAAATTCGTTTTTTTGAATATTGGAATATTTAGTCGTAGTCTATTAAACAGATTTGATCGAAATTACAAATACATTTTTAGTCGAAAAGCATCAGGAAAAAATACCGACATGTCGAGCTTCGTTTTTAAATAAAAATTTGTGTCGGACGGGTTGACACAACAGATAACACTGGACAAGAAATTTGTTGTATCTTGTATAAAAATGCATATTTTGTTAATTTTAAGGGCGCTGAATACAAAAATGACAATGAAGTAGAAAACTTGTTTTCTACTTCAGTAAGTTTTCAAAAACAAGTTTTTAAAATTTAATTTAAAAAAATAATAAGAAATAGATACCTTAACACTTTTAGAGTCACTAAGTGCGCTGTCCATTTGTTATTATTTTGTGAATTGTTCCTGGAGCATCTCTATCAAGAGTCCAACAGTAGTCGGTAATAAGCATTAAGAAATTCCAGTTTCCCTGGTACCTTTTCTGCATTGTTGATATATCCTGAAGGAAGCGCTCGCCCTGCTCATCACTTGCAGCTCCGCAATTGACAGAAAAAAAGTTCAAATGTGAGTGTAGGAAATGGATCTTTAGAGACATAATGCAACCCATTTTTTGATACGACGACTGCATATTTTCAACAAGAGTAATAATAGTCAGCTCTTTTAGTTCCAAAGAAACTAGTGACCTCGAGGCGGAAGTTATTCCAAGTGTTTTTTTTTTCAGTATCTGTTAGTGTTTCAGAATAATTCGAATTTGTGACCCAACAAAAATACGTTTTTTAATTCCTGCTTTACATGGCGTTGGGGATTTCTGACACAGATAGCGAATACCGGGTCCATTTTTATTCAGTACCTTAACAAAGTTCTTAATAAGGCCCAATTTGATATGCAGTATGCAGTAGTGGCAATATAATCTTTTTGGAGTCTACCAATGGCATACGTTATACATTCTTTTGCTCTGGCTTTTATGATTTTTGAACGGGCTAGTCTTGTCTCTTGAAATGAAGTGCCTTTGCCCGCCTGTCCCATTCTCACAAAAACAGCAAAACTTGGTGTAGTCTAGTTGTAACACAAGTAAAAGTGTAATAACCTTTGTGCTCATCATATGTTATGCTTGTCAATAGGTACTTCATATTGTCGTTTGATTCTTTCATGTGAACTACATATCCAACAGAATAGACGAGAGAATATAATCAATATTCAACGAATTTAAAACAGGCCCTAGGTGGTTCGGACTTCATATATAGGCGGTCATCCCATGGAGGACCCCCCCCTTGACGTGTTGCTAAATTGTGCTAAATTTCCTTAACGTATCTCTAAAACTTGCACTAATATTAAATAGATAAATTTATTTTCGGTTTTGGTACAATAAACATAGTTAGATTTAGTCGATTTTATTTTAGATATATTTTGGCTGTTGTCCAGTGTAATTAACAAAAGGTAGAATACTGACGTCCCATAAGACCTGTATATTCGAAAATGGCACCACCTTGGAGCGAATACGGTTTAGTGATTGTGGCATTCACAATAATTTAACAGTAATCAACCTGGTCATAACTTGTTATGTTACATTATATTAAGTTATGACCAGGTAAATCACTTTTAACTCGAACTTTGCTGTCAATCCTCAATCCCACATTATAAAATGACAATTTTTGAGATTACTTCGATTTAAACACTGAACCTCGATTGAAATCATAGATGTTCGTTTGCCAAATTTTATAAAGTTGATATAAACCGAGGTTCAGTTTAAATCAAAGTGCTACTTAATATCAAGTGCTCATTTTATAATGTGGAATTGACAAAGTTCGAGTTAAAAGTGATTCACCTGGTAATAACTTAATATAATGTAATGACACATAATAAGTTATGACCAGGTTAATTGCTCTTAAATTGAACTTTCCTGTCAATCCCACATAGTAAATCGACCAATTCTAACAATTCTACGATTTTAGAAATATATTCTTCGGTTTAAACATGGGTTAAAACTTAGGTTTAAGAGAACTTAATACAATTGGGCCTTAAACAATCAAACAACTGTAAAAAAATCATTGCATTAAGATATTTTAATTCTAAACCTATTTTGACTATGATTTTTAATACAGCCGGCACCCAGTTCGGCTGCCGCTGCCAGCACTCAGCAAGGCTGCCGCCAGTCGGCGTTTGTAACAGTTTCTGGCCCTGGCAGCAGAGCGAGCAGCAGAGTCACTTCCTTAATAAATAATTAGCCGTGATATTTGGTACCTAACAACTGAATCTCTGCAACTAATTTAGAAATATTTATTCCACTCAATAGTATACAAAATGTATTTACATTGAAATAGTTAGCTTTAGATGTTTTTTAGCAGGGTTGCGACGATTTAAATAATTTTTTCAATTTTAATCGTGATTTCAATCAAATTATTACTTGCTCTAAAAACAAGTCGCCGAAGCAAATAACCCATCAGGACACTAAAAAAAAATTGTTTATTTAAAACGAGGTATTTAGATACATTATGTAAGTGTAAAAACATAACTAATCGTCATCAGTCCAGCGTAAAAAATATTCACAAAATACGCTGCACGCTGCTGAAAATTTTCATGTCAATACAAGGTAATGGCCAGTTTTTGCCAAACAACAAAATCCCGCTAAACGATATTTCAAAGGCAAATTTCTCTGAAACTACAAAAACAATTTGGTAAAAACCTGCTTCATATTGAGCGGCAATTATTATTCTTTATAACGAAGCAAAAATCAGGTTTCAGGAGTCAGTAGTTGCTAAGATTTTAGCGTCTGAAAATTCGAATAGCATGATTTTGTTGGTGGGCAAAAACTGGCTATTTTGTATGTCGCCGAGAAGATTTTCTAACTGTTAATCCAGACAACAAATATTTTTGGGAGAATAGAGACGAAATAATGAAAATAAGTGATTTTAAAGTTCATTATATTTAAGGAAAAAATAAGTATAAATTAATAAAAATCAAGAAAATCACGATTTAATTGAAAAAATCAAATTTATTGATTTTTTCAAAAAAATCGTGATTTATTGCTACCCTGGTCTTTAGTAAATGGTATAAATCGACGTATAGAAAATACCCAAAAGTGAGGTCGATGATAGACCCTTAAAATTTTTTTTTTGAAAAATAGTGATGAAAAACATATTTTTACCTTGGACTGGCCATAGTTCTTTAAACTAAAATAATAAATAGCATAATCAACAGCATATATCCAGTCTACTCACGCTTAGCAATGTGGTTCAGTTTATTTCTTTTGATTAATCAAATTTGTTTAATAATATTATTACATGTTCTTTTAAAGGTTGGAGGTATATATTTCATAAGATGAATGTTTTATTAATTGTATGAATTCTGCAAGTATCTAATATGTTTACCAGATATTATTTTCATAATATATTTTAGAGCAGCATATTCAATGACGAAAAAAATAGCTTTGGGCAAATTAATGTATTTTCTTTTTTAGCAAGTTTTAAGTAATAAAATAAGGTTAAACATCAATCGAAAAGTCATTGTTACACTGAAAAAATATATTGACAACGTAAATGCACATATGGTTAAGTTAAAAATACCAGTGGCGTGCATACAATATAGGCAAAAAAGCATTGCCTACCCTGGGAACAATTAAATAAAGAGAAACAATTTTTTTTTGTATTTTAGTTTTTATCCGTGTAATCCAACTTTGGTAATTTATCTCTACATTAATATAATAAATAGTAATATAGGACCGAAGAATTTAATTTAATATCATTTCCACCAACTCATTCTTTGCTTATTATATCGTAAACTAGATCCATGTATAAGCAGTCTATAAGACCGTTCTAAAAGCAAAGATCTCGGTGTACATTAGCGTCTTATGCAAAAGCAAAAGCACTACTTTTGTACGAGTGGAAGCAAGCGAGAAAGCGGATAAGCAGTAGGGTAGAAAGAGATATAACAAATAAATCCGTCGCAATCTTCGACCTTCCTCCATCTATCAGCCAAAAAAAGCACGAGTTTGTAAAGTGCATTTATGCCAATCCTCAAGTTTTACATTAGTTTAGTTAGGATATTTTTAAAGGGATAACGGATGAGGTATCGTAAAATAAAAAGCAATTTTGGAACAATTCAAATACATTTTGCTGATAGGTTCATTATATTTAATAATCAGTAAGCTTAACATCATATTTCACATAATAATTGACTTCGTTTTTGACAACATTGGTTCAATCAGGTGGATGACTTTTAATTTATAATATAAAAAAAAGAAATATGAAGGCGTCAATCGTTACTATTCCGGCTAGCAGCGTGTCTGCACTGAGGGAAAATTCTATTGACCATAATTAAAGTTTTAATAACCATAACTAAATTATCTTTGTTAAATGGGGGACAGCTACAGTCATTTACTGTTATAACTAAAGTCGTTTTTCTACTTTTTTTTGAGCTGCTATAGTAAATTACTTTAGTTGCTGTGGTTATAGTTATTGCAATTAAGGTACTTTAATTATCATTAACATACAGTCTTAAAGATGCTAGCTACCATCATTAAAGCACTTTAATTACCACAATATATCGTATTAACGGGCACTATACAAGATCATTGTTAAACATCAGCGATGGTTATTAAAGTACTTTAGTTATCATAGATATAGGATATTAATACCCTTAATAACGTAGCGATGTTACTGTAACTAACGCCGTTAGTTATTGTAGAATTATGCTTTAATTACTGTAGCAAAATACATTTAATTGTCGCAGTAAATAAACTTTAATTAGGGTGCCCTTTATTCGCTCCTTCGCCATTGACAGGATAACACTTTTTCATAAAAACTACTTATTTTTTACAGCCTTAGGAAGAAAATATATAGATGAAGCAAATAAATACTGATAATAAATGATCAAAATAGAAAAATGGATTGGGCTACAATATTCCATATTCTTGTTATGATTGTGTACTATCGGTAATTCTTCTGTTTTACCTATTAGCTCAATTCTGGTCGGACATAACCTCGATAGAGCGTCATTACCTGACCAAAATTCTGAAATATTAGTTATAATATTTATTATCTTTCTATCGTAATGGTTTAAAAATAAAACACAACAAATATTCTAGTAAATTTTTTAATTCTTACCTTCAAATGCTTCTGAAGAAGCCTCTAGGCCCCAGTCTTACAGAATTAATTTGTAGGTACGCCATTTTGTTTTCAACCGTACCCTCAGAATAGCTGATGAAGATGAAACATGAAAACGCGACGCCAGAAGACCGAACCGACAACGATGATGCGTCTTCGGGCTATCGAACACTGTCGATAATATCCGATGTTTGAATAGAAACAAACTTCAAACGCCGACTTTAGTTATGGTTATTAAAGGCTTTAATTATAATAATTCAAGGTTTTGTTATAGTACGAATGTCATTTATTGACGTTATTAAACGAAAAACTGTCAACAGACTTTAATAATCATAATTACAACTAAACACCTACATTACGGTAGTCTTTTAAAACCTAGTTAACCTTTATACTGATAGTAATTAAACCTTTTTAGGTCTATAATGTAGAAATATGCTTACAGTAAAACAAATACTTTAGAAAGATGAGTTTAATTGTAGCAAATAGATCATCGTACTGCTAGTAATAAAAAAAGAGCTGTGCCGATTAAAGGTTTAGTTATAGTTATTAATAAATCACCTGTAACATACTTTAATTAACCGATTTTCCTCAGTGTGGATTTAAAACGCAAAACCAATATTTATGACGATGTTTTAAAATAATTTTTACTTAAAGACCGCCGTATTGAACTAATTTACAAATAATGTAGTTTTATTCTTCTTCTGCCAGTGTTCTTTTTACAAACTCAAAAACAAGAGATTTTGTGACAAAATTTGAAATATGCTTGAATGTTATAGAAGCTAAATTTTTGTCTTAAATCCAATTTTTGCCTACCCTGGTTAAAACAGCATTGCACGTCCCTAAACAATACCACATAAGTATACTAAATTCCACATACCTTTCTAATGCTTTGACATTTCTCTTGTCAAACGCGTTGGCCATGTGATTTAAAAATTCCTTTAATTCCGCTTTTCTTTACGAACATTATACTAAAATTTCAGCTAAACTGGCTAAGCCCCAAAGTAACAAATGTACTTATTTGAAAAGTCTTACTTTATAAAAATACATCTAAACAAAAAGCTGCATTTTGTATTGACAAAGCTTCCAGAATCTAATGGAGCTTTCTCGAGCAAAATTCAGCAAAGCAACACAATACATAACGTACGGCAACCCGCATAATCCTAAAAACGAAACAATTTTCGATTTCCCAACGAGGAAAATTGAATTTCCACTTTTTAGCATATTTCTTTTTATTTTAAGCTTTTGTCGCTCAAATCAATACTTTTGGGGTTTGTGTGAAATGGTTTAATTTTCATTTTTGTAAAAAAATGATTCAAATTACTTTTAATCTTATTGTAAAATTAAATTTAAATATATATTTTTTTTTCAAGAACTTTATCGTTTTTTTCTAGAAATTGAAATTGTTTTTTAAATTTTATTTTCGTATATTTATACTTTTCTACTTTTTTATAATTTTCAGTTAGTATAAGGTGTTTAATAGTAGAAGATGCGGTTTTCCGTGGGAAATAAATTATTAACGTATGGTACCTATTTTTTATGATAGATAGCGTCTTCTTATATCTAACCCCCCATCCCGAATTCCTCCGAATTAAGATTATGGGTTATGTTTTACCTTTTTTAAAAAAATACAATTTGGTTGCAAGTCTATAACCCACAAAACATCTCAGTCGACGTGTTTTTGAACTATTATTTGCCACACATTATTTGTCCCAACGCTGTCGGCGCCTATGGTCGGGCACTTTGATTTGCAAACTCTACTAATAAGTGACATTATAACCAAATCAATAGCCAGTTTTTGTCAACAAACAAAATCCCGCTATTCAATTTTTCAGAAGCTAAAGTCTCGGCAACCAATGTCTCCTGAAACTCGAATTTGGCTTCGTTAGAAAGAATGATACTAGCAACTCAATATAAAAGAGGTTTATACCAAACTGTTTTTGTAGTTTCAGAGAAATTTGCCTTCGAAATATCGTTTAGCGAAATTTTGTTTGGTTGGCAAAAACTGGCTAATCAAAATCCAGCTAAACGATATTTGAAAATCTATTTTCTCGGAATTTACACGAACAATTTTGTAAAAACCCATTTCCGGCGCATGGCGAAGTTCTTAAATTTCCCAGTCGATATAGACGATCCGGTCGAATATATTTTTTAACGAGCCAACCTATAGTAAAAGAGCATATGGTTAAATTTGGGGGTCCGTGGGAGATAAATAATTAAAGTATGAGCCCTAGTTTTTATGACATAGGCAATGTCTTCTTATATTATATGAAAATCCATATTGGATTTTCTTTTATTTTCGGTGGGATACCCCCCCCCCCCCCCACCCTAAATTCCCCCTAAATGTACATTTTTTTTGGGGTTTTTAAGACCAAATGTACATTTTTTTTGGGGTTTTTAAGATATCTTCGTTGTAGTTTATTTTTAGAGAAAAAGTGGAAACATTAAATAATTTTTTTTAATATGAAGATACCCTTTGCGGTGCGTTGTTGATAATAAATTGTCCCTTCTAATTTTTTTAATAATGATTTAAGTTTTAAGTGTGGTATTTTTCCATTAAAAAAAATTAAGTTAATGAGTTATGTTTTACCCTTTGAATTTTTCACAACTATTATTTACTGAGAATTTGTTCCAGTTAAAATCCCCACGCTGTCGGCGCCTATGGTCGGGCATTGTGATTTGCGAACTCTACTAATTAGTGACATCTTGCCAACCAAATCAACCAAATTACCGTTAAACTTAACAATGTTAGCCAGTTTTTGGGAAACCAACAAAATCCCGTTAAACGGTATTTTAAAGTCAAATTTTCCTGAAACTGCAAGAACAATTTGGTAAAAACCTGTTTCATATTGAGCGACAAGTATCATTCTTTCTAACCAGAGGAGGCGCCAGGATTTTTGGGACGATCCAGTCGAACATATTTTTCAATGAGCCAAACCTGTGGTAGAGGAGCATACGGTTAAATTTGGGGGTCCGTGGGACATAAATGATTAAAGTATGAGCCCTATTTTTTATGATAGACAATGGTGACATTTAACCAACTAACAAAATACCGCTAATCGATTTTTCAGCCGCTAAAAGCACAGGCTGATGCATGTAAACAAATTTTCGATTCGCTGGAATGAATTATATTGGCCGTTGAAAATGAAACAGGTTTTTATCTGTACCGGAGACTTTAATATAAACTTTTTTGACCCAGGTACTGTCGATTACAATTTTTTTAATGATATTATTCAATCTTTTAATCTTAGGCAGTTGATCGTAGATAGTACCAGGTTGGGTAAATCAGAATCATTAATTGATCTGATATTGACTAATAGACCTGAGTTAATTACAGAGTGTGGAGTAAGTGTATGTGACCCGATACACACAGATCATGAAGCGGTATATTGTAATGTAAATTGTGATAAAATAAAACCTCCTCATAAAATCATACAATGTAGATCTTTTTCAAATGCTGATTCAAACAAGTTTGTTTCTAGTATCGCTAATATTGATTGGCATGATCTCTACCTTTGTAACAATATCAGTAGACATTTTTAATACAAATATATTATCAGTCTTTGATGAGCACTGTCCCCTCAGAACTATTAGGTTAGGTAAGACTAGGCCCCCCTGGCTTACTCCAAATTTTAAAAAAATAATTTACTTAAAAAACAAGGCTTTTCGAAGGTACACTAAGGTTAAAACTTCAGGTAGCAAGCAATATTATTTAGATATGAAAAACTATGTTAGCACAGCTATTAAAGCTGAGAAATCAGCATATTACAATTTTCAAATAAACAGTTACAACGGTTCAAATAAAAGCAAGTATTTTTGGGAGAAAATGAAAAAATGGAATATTTCCTCTAGGAAAGTTGTAGATATACCCGAGGAATTAAAGATGCCTGATGCGATTAATGAAGCACTAATTTCTAGCGTTCCACATACTGTAACAAACTACTTTAACCTTAACGATTCTATGGGTGCATCAAAAGAGTGGGAACCATTGCAGTTCCGACTAGTGGGCGAGGCTGAGGTGTTGTCATCCCTTGCTGACATTAAGAGCAATGCAATTGGGGTGGATGGTATCTCTGCTAGGATGTTAAAAATGTGCTTACCTTATTGCCTACTACCACTTACAAATTTAATAAATTTCTCTCTTGAATCAGGTACTATTCCGGACATATGGAAAAAAGCTCTTATAACCCCTGTCCCCAAAGTTGAAAATCCCACTTTGAATGATCTTAGGCCTATCAGTATTCTACCTGCTGCATCTAAGGTGCTTGAAAAAATCATTAAATACCAACTCAATGAGTTTGTCACATTACATAATGTTTTACCCAAATATCAATCTGGGTTTAGGCCTAGTTATAGCTGCACAACGGCGCTACTAAAAATTACAAGTGACATCACTCAATTTTTGGACCGAGGAAACTATTGTCCCCTAGTTTTAATAGATATGACCAAGGCATTTGATTCCATTAATTATGAATTGTTATTATCTAAGTTGGCTTTCTATAAAATAGATTGTAATGGTTGGTTCCGGAGCTATCTATTGGGCAGAGAGCAGGCTGTTAGGATAAGCAGGGAAGGTGAGATGGAGACATCAAGCTGGAAAGAAGTGCAGTCTGGGGTCCCACAAGGGTCAATCCTCGGACCAATCCTTTTTGCCATTTTTATCTCAGATTTAATTAGTGTCATAAAATACTGTTTACATCACATCTACGCGGATGACTTACAAATTTACTTAGACGCATCCCCAGAAAATATTTTGAATTGCATCTTAGCCATAAACGATGACTTGGTTAATATATCGCGCTGGGCAGCAAAAAACTCTCTTGTAATTAACCCTAATAAGACTCAAGGTATATTGTTTTCTAAGACTGATGTTAATGTTGACAATTTACATATTTTCTTAAACAATGTCAAAATACAGTGGAAAGATGAAGTGAGAAATTTAGGACTCACAATAGATAAAAAATTAACCTTCAATAAACACGTCAATCAGATATCCCAGAGGTCTTACCTGAGACTTAAATCATTGTATGAATTTAGGGACTTATTGCCCATCACTGCTAAAACAACCCTCACTGAATCACTAGTGCTTTCCATTCCTGGTTACTTAGATATAGTATATGGACCTTATCTAACAAATTTCCATAAATACAGAATTCAAAAAATCCAGAACTCTTGTGTGAGATTTGTACATAACTTATCGCGTAGAGATCATTTCAGTCAACATGTTGTTAATACATTTAAGTTTAGTATGGGCCAAAGAAGGTTTATACACATGAGCTGTTTAATTCATAAAGTCATATCCCATAAATCTCCATCCTATCTATGTGATTTAATGATCAGGCGCGAGCAGATCCACCAGGTAAACACACGTAATAAGCAAATACTGGATATTCCTAAACACCGTACCGAATTCTTTAAATCTTGTTTTTTATATATTTTTGCTCATGTGTTTAACCTTTTTCCCGCTTATTTTGATTTTGGCAGCATTAACTTTAAAAATAAGATCAAGAAATACATACTAGACACCCAGTCTTCATTATAAATATTCTTAATTATTGTATAAGTAACTAGGTATACTTATACTCATATTTGCTACAGGTGATTACTAATACACGCTGTGCGGTCTAACCACCTTTTGTTAGTACAAGTATTTGTTCTTTCAATAAAATTATTTTATTTTATTTTATTTTATTTTTTTATTTTTTATAAAATTGTTTCTGTGGGTTCCCAGAAAATCACGTCTTCTTATATACGATAATCCATGTAGGACTTTATTTTTGATGGGGGAACCCCACTAAATTTCTCTCCAAATTTACAGTATTTTGGTTTTTCAAAATATCTCCGTTATGGTTAAATTTTACAAATACAGTGAAAACGACAAAAATATAGAGCTAATAAAATTCTGCACATAACAAGCGTAAAAAAGTAGTTTTATTAAAACAGTGGGGCGTACCTTAGAGACTTAAAGAGTTCAAATTATTAAAATCAATTTTCAAATTTAAATATTCCAAAATGTGCAAATAAGTATATTGGAATATCATAGTCGCGGGATTTTATTAGGCGTAAAAATATCTTTAAAATGAGGTGTCACTAGACTGGGTTCTATTTAAAAATATTTTCTAGCAACTTTTACCAGTTTAAATAACAAAACAATAATTATTTGTTTAAAAGTAAGTATTTTACTTATCATTTACACATACCGAATTTTAATAATATATCTTTAGCCATTCTCGAGTTAACAGGGGGTAACTTAACTTGGTAAGTGTTTTTTTATTATGCACATTATCTCCTATTTTATTAATCTTATTAATCATGTAAATTATTACTTGTTTTTAACAAAACAATGAATTTATGGTCGCAACACCCATGGCGGGCAGCATGTTTACGAACTCTTTTCATTCCCACTGAACACACTTTATGAAAATCATATGGCAATAACATTAGAACACTAACGTTTTTTTACACAACATTTAATTTTGTAAAAAAAAAGTTAATAATTTCAACATTATTTTTTACAACCTATTAATAACAACTGTTGGGTCGAATATATTATTTTTAGAGGTATTTGTGCAATGTTTTATTTCCCAACGATATAATTATATTACTACTTATAACGTTACTTAAATCAACATGTTTTTCATTTGCACAAAATGTATTTTTAAATTTGGCGCCCGATTTAAACTACCTCGTGTTGACTTCGCTTATGTTCGGAACTGGTCGCAACCACCCCGCCCACGAGCAGCCTCCGGCTCCCGGCCCAGCGTCCATTCTACTACCTTTTTCGTTGTCTTATTCTTGTGGTCTTTCTTAGTTTTGTTTTGCGATTCTTAAGTAAAAATTAGTGGTGGTGTGTTATGTGATATGTGCCTCTTTTATGTTTGATGTGTAGGTAAGTTTTCAAATTTCTTTTTGTATATTAATAACTATTTGCCGTCGGAATATCTACAGAAACTGGCCGAAAAACGATGTGTCACCAATGGCCAATATCGCCATGTTTAATTTTGACTTATTTTTGTAGGCTTTCGCAAATTTTAAAACCGAAAAGATATGTTTAGCACCTAAATTTTATGTTTTTAAAATAAAAATATGTAATAAAAGAAGAAAATAATGTTTAAAAAAAAATATCACCCCTTTTTAACCAGATTTAACACCTAACCTTGCTGGTAAGATGATGACCGTGGCTATCCTACCGTTTTGTTTTAAAATAAAAGGTCATAAAATTTAAAGTAAAAATAGGTATTTAGTCAATGGTCAACTATCGTAAGAATATTGAAACTTTATTTTGGGATTAGGCGAGGGATTAGGATTTTTATGACAGAAAATTTGTTATCTTAGAAGATTTGGCTTCATCTTTATATAAAAAACTCACCAGTTGGTTACTTTTATTACTAGTGGCTTGTGTTGAAGGCTTATAACAATTTTTTTTTAAGTACATATTTATGCAAACTTATAAAAAAACAAATGCATCTAAATAATAATCCCGAGGGTAATCCAATTTTTGTTCATTTTTTTTTAGTTTCACAAAGACCTGTCATTCAAATGCAAAAGCTGAATGCCGTCCTGTACCATCGAGATAGAATAAACAAGGAGGAGACACACGTGACTAAAAGTGACCCTACCTGCGACCTTTAAAGCTTGATCTTTCTGTCATTCATGTAGTCAGCTGTTCGATCAATCATAATCGAGGTAGTTTTAGATTTTATGAGAAGGTTTTCAATTTTTGTGTAAAACTATTGCTACTGTGTGATAGATATTAATTATTTCTTGTGCCGTGCGAAGTTGTTCCAGCAGAAAAGCGGTGGATAAAGAAGAAAACGGCGAAAATTACGTTTCATAGGTTATTATAAATCATATACTTCATCTGACTTTAGCATAGACAAAACGATAATGGAGTATGTTCGATATGCTAATGCCCGATTAAAAAAATAAATGTATAAAAATAAAAAAAATGATATAAAAACAGTTGTGTTATTGGCTTGTTTTCCCTAAAACCCAATTTTTATCGACAAAAAAAGATCGCTGTGAATATATGTTGATGCTAATAGAACTATATATGGTTTTTGGATTCCAATTGTATCAAATTGGAGTTGATTTCAGATGTCGTTTACGATTGCACATTTGTATCTTCAGGGATTTGAACCTTTTAAGATTAGAACACTGGAAAACAAGCTGAATATTGAACTTGTTTGTATCGGACTATGGATAGAACTCTAATTCATATACCTAAGTCTCGGGATGCATTTAGTGTTTCAATCTCAAAACGTCAAGATCCCAGAAGATGCTTCAAACAATCGTAGGCGAAAGGTAATCGGAAATTTGGTACGATTTGAGCCCATAAACCATTATAAGAATACGTTTATAAAGTAATACCAAAATATTATAATTCAAGAATATTCTAATAGGTAAAAAGTTGAAAATATAGAATATCTAATGATAAAATACCATTATAAATAAGATAAAATATAGTGCTTTATCACAAATTTTAAACGTTAAAATAATGTTAAACGTTTTTGTCCGCAACGTTATTCTACATTAGAATTAAGTAAATATAAAGATATTTTATATATAAATGATAATACAAAAACAACGTTAAAATATCTTATGTTTTTTACCACAATGTTATTTATCGGCCGATTAAATGTTATTTTCATATTGATAAACATGTGATTCGCCTAGTCAACGTTTTTTAATACCATATTAATCTAACATGGTTTTAATGTTATTTGGTTGACTGGGTTGGTAACATTTTGCTAACCAACAATATCCCGCTAATTGATTTTTCCGGCGCTAAGATCTCGACACTGGTTGATGCCTGAAACAAGATTTTCGATTCGCTGGAAAGTATTATGCTTCCCGTTGAATATGAAACAGGGTTTTACAAAATTGTTTGTGTGGATTCAGAGAACATCACTTTTGAAATAACGTTTAGCGGGATTTTGTTGTTTGGCAAAATGTCGCTATTAGCCACCAAAATCCCGCTAAACGATATTTCAAACGTGAATATCTCTGAACCTACACAAACAATTTGATAATAAACTGTTTCATATTCAGTGGCAAATATCACTCTTTCTAGCGAACCGAAATTCAGGTCTTAGGAGTTATTGAATGCTGAGATATTAGCATTTGAAAATTCGAATAGCTTTATAATTACCTTCATTAACCTAAAAATCTTTATTAAGGCGATGATTGCGATAAATGTACATTTATAAAAATTAGCCCCAGGCTATATTGTACCAAGACGAATTTGTTTATATGGCACATTACATAAAACATAATTGAGTATTTAATATTTTAATGTCTATTATAAGCTAAGTAATGAAATATACCACCCACCGATTACAGTGTATTAAAAGTTAAAAATCACATCTATTGCAACACACTATATGGGCATGGACGGACAAAAATACCAAAACATTTTATTTATTTATTAATAATACACATGATGCCCCATTTATACATTAATATAAATAAAAATTATAATATTAGCGTTAACTAAAATTAACAACAGTTAAATATCTGAATAACATTCATATTAGAATTAAAAGACAATTAACAGTAACAATATTAACAGTAACAAAATATGTAAGTAAGCGTAACACATTCATATTTTAAAAGCCCAAGACACTGCTTTGGTATATTGAATGAGCTTCCGAAGGGATCATTCAAAAGAGCAAGGGTACGGACAAGGAAAGAATGAATACCATAAGTAGTCCTATGCACGCTCAGCGAAAATACCTCATTTTTCCTAAGGAATCGACAAGGCACTTTGGGAGGAATTTGATTGAGAAGATGAGGACACTCTATGTAACTCCTAATACGTTTATAAATGAAGTGCAAGTCGGACGTTTTTCTTCTATTTTCAAGTGTTGGAAGATGAAAATATCGTAGGATATCTTCGAGTCCATCATTCATGTGATACTTATAAGCACAATAATTATTGACCTTTCGCTAAACTATTTCTAGTTGATCTTTATAGATGTTGTAGGTGACCACACAACTGGCATATTCCAATCGACATCTTACAAGGGGCAGTATAGTATACGAATCGAGTCAACCGATAGATCTTTACCAACACTAAAAATGAAACCCAATACCTGAAGAGCTTTTTTTGTTATGACTTTATGTCCCTAAAAGTAAGTTGAGAATCTAAGTATACCCCCAAGTCCTTAATTGATCTTACGACATTAAACTCGTGGCCTTCAATGTTATATGTAGTAGGTATTGTTATTTTCTTTCTTGTGTTTAAAAAAAACTAATAGAAGAACATTTAGCAGCAGTTAGGGATAATCCATTGAGTTCCGACCATTCTACAAAGAATGTTAAAGATTCTTAGTGTCAAATAAAATACTATGGCGCTTTTTTAACTAAGTGTGCATTTATATCATTGACAGGTAATTTGTTTATGGTTTAGGTTTAGATTAGTAGATATTTACGATACTGCACGCATGCGAAATCGCATAAATATGTTAATAGCGTTATCACAGGTACATATATTGTACAATATGTCAACTGCGCCTGTATGCAAAACAAAAGAATAAATGATAATAAAAACATTTAAAGAATATGATTCTCGAAAGTAATAAATTGCAGTTGAAGTTATCAAATACTGGATATCCTTAGTTATCAATATCATTATAATGCCAAACAAAAAATATGAAATAATTCGTTGTGACTTGAATGAATGAATGATAAAAAGCAATGATATAAAAAAATAATTGTGGTAATAAGGTCCTTATCCCACTCCAAATAAATACGATAAGAAGTTTTCCCGTGTTTTTTTTAAAATCGTATGTTACGTAATAACATCATCCGTAAAATTGGTAGTTTAACAGAATGATATTTTAGAAAAGACTCTGATAAAATTAACAGTTTAAAAGGTCAGAGCTAAAAGCTTTTATCATTATTGGAATTTAGGCATCATTCAAAACCTGATGGAATCAGTCGAAAATATTAATACGAACCCGTACAATCCTAAGGATGAAACATCTTTAAATTTACGTATTCTTAAACATAAAGGAAATTGAAACCCCACATTTCAGCCTATGCCTTTTATTAAACTCAATAAATCCTTATATGTTTTGGTATTTTCCTTTTAAAATTGTTTTATTTTACATATCGAATTCTTTGCTTTTATTAGGAGTACATACCTATACAGGGTGATTCCTAAGTTAATACTTCTTTTGATAGTAGTATAGAAGGCCATAAAATAAACAACACTTTCCAATACCTTTTTTCAAAAAATTCAAAAATACAGTACCTACATTCATTTTCTACACTACGAATCAAATACGGTTCTGCCAACTTGCCCGTTGAATAACATTAAGACAACTTCTGGGTGTAGGATGAGCCCGCAAGGAAAAGCGTTCTGTGTATAACCTCGAAGAAACATCCGCACTTTTACGACACTCACAGTAAATTAGCACCATATCTATTAGTCCATTGTTTTTAAATTTTACCATTTTCACATAGTATCACCAATTTAAAATTAACTTGCTTCAGAAAAACAAACCGCAGCGGATTGTTCAACACTACCCGTATGACTAATACTTATAAGAGATAAGAAAAACAACAAAAACTATAGCGGGCTATGTTTTGATGACCAGGCACCAGATTTTTTACTTCTCTATCTCGACTATTTTTGACTTTTTTGTAAAAAGGTGTTTATTTTAATGCCTTTTACACACAGCTAAAAAAGAAGTATCAACTTAGGAATCACCCTGTATAAGCTTGGTTTAATTTCACAATTAATTTTCTTTATTTGTATAGATGGACAATAATAGTACTTACAAATATTAATTTTAGAATTGAAATGCCAGTCAAATACCAAACTTTCATGTCCCTAGGGAATGTTTCTGGTTAAGTAAAGAATTTCAATATGGAGTTGCTTAATGATATTTTATAAAGTTTCTCTTCTCTCATCTTTCAGATGAAGCTTTGAGTGAAATTACTTGTACATACTATGGGGTTAAAATTAATAGCAAAAGCATGGTCAATTTATGTATAAAAGTACAGGGTATCTCAAATGCGATGCTTATCATGGGTATCTCGGAAAATATAAGAGATAGAACATCGGTCAAATGGTGACTAAGTTGCGAAACTTTGTGCCCAGTAATATCGTAAAAAAAAATTGAGCTCTCTTTTTAATTTTTGGAAATATTCGGAAAAAACTAATATTTTGAGTATTTGTTTTTTTCATTTATCTGACTTATTTTAACTGTTACAAAAAAACAAGTACGACTTTGTGAAATCAACTTTTTGTAGCTTTATACTACCGCTTTTTTAGACTTACGGTACAAGGTTTCGTTTTTGTGAAACTGTTATCAACTTTAATTTTTTAAATACGGACTAGCACTTTTTAAGTTTTGAAATTTCTGTAAGCCCTAAATTTAACCGCGTATCACACTTAATACTTTTGAGACGTTTTGATGTTATATTAACATCATCAGGAATTTGATAATGATATACTTTTAAATAAATACGATCCAGGCATGGCCAGCCGCACCTGATTTTCAGGTCTTCCCCTTTAGCGTATTATTTTTGTGTTCCTTGATCCTTGTTTCGAGTGGTCTTAGTGTCCTCATCAATGGAAGACTGGCCACATTTATAGGGAGTCTGATGATTTTGGCTTGTTGGTATCGTCTTCGTTGGGTGACTTCTTAAGGTGTCTCTCGAACTGAATATCGTATTAATGTTGTATCAATTGTCTTCTAATTCTCTCAGATACTCCTTTTGTTGTGCATCTTTTTCCTTTTTTGCAATTGGCCGATTCTTATGAGTCTCAAATATTTTGTCCACTTATCTTATGGGGTACCCATTTTTGTCGAGGTCGGTCTTGATGTAGTTAGTTTCTTTTTTGAGGGCTTTATCTAAATTACACATAGTGATTGCTCCATCCACAAGCGTTCTTACTGTTCATATATTATACAGAGTTGCTCAGAAGTCCGGCATACAATTAATACAGCCCTAACCTGTAACTTTTGGGGAAAAAGCTCGGATAAGTCAACTTAGTTTTATACCTATATGCTCACATTTCGATGTTATTTGTTTTTTTTATAGACATTTGTCAAATAGATGACATCGATCTTTTTTTTAATGGAAGTATACAGCTTGTGATACACCATTTGAAAGCTTATATATTATACAGTATGCTCATAAACTTTGGCGCGATTCTGTCGAGCTATTTCAAAATGGCGACTGTTAAAAGTTTTAAAAAAATCTCTATTTAAATAAGCGGAAATGATAAATGATTGATGTTTTTTTACTTTTCAAGGTAAGAAATTTGATTATCCGGATATTTAGCATTAAATAAAGTGCATACTTCACTTTGACTTCTAATTTTATCTCCGCATCCTAACCATATCAAGACTTCGATACGCTGTCTCTCCGATAAAATCATTTTTGTTTAGAAAATTGTAAAATATTACTTCGGAAATACCTAAATTAATTTTACAAGTTCACAATATCACAACATGTCAGAACGTGAAGCACTGAAGGTTTCTTACCTTGAAAGGTAAAAAAACATCAATGATTTAGCATTTCCGCTTATTTAAATAGAGATTTTTTAAAAACTTTTAACAGTCACGGAAATAGCTTGACAAAATCGCGCCAAAATTTATGAGCATACTATACGAGATAACGAGATATTAGCTTTCAAATGATGTATCACAAGCTGTATGTTTCCATTAAAAAAAAAAAAGATCGATATCGTCATATCTTTGACAAATGTCTATAAAAATAAAAAAACGAATAACGTCAAAATGCTAGCATATATAAAACTAAGTTGACATGTCCGAGCTTTTTCCCCAAAAGTTACAAGTTAGGGCTATATTAATTTTATTCCGGACTTCTGGGCAACCCTGTATTAAATATACCATATTATAAAAAAATCATTTCTGTATATTTAACCTCAAAAACTATAATGCTTTAGTGAAAAAAATCTATTAATACACATCTATTATGGGCTCAAATACTCATTTATGTGGGGCTTAAACTGTCCAGAAAATCAAATAACTGATGCAAGTAACGGAATAAACAATTTGCTTAATTTAAAAAATTAATATTCTTATTTTTATTTAATTGTTATAAAATAGTCTTCTTGATTTATCAATGTGGATATAGTATTTGTATTATGTTGTATTAAGATAAAATACCTTCTTTGTCCCAGCTCACCTATTCTATACAAGGTCTTACTTACTAAACGATTATACAGTTTTCTTAAAATAAAATTATTAGGTTTTTTTTATAAACAATTGTTTATTTTTAAACACCCTCTTATTTTCTTCTCTTTTAACAATTCTTGATGATTTTAATACTATTTAATAGGTTTTATTGTAAGTGAAATAATTCGTTTTCTATTAGAAGATCCGTTTTAAAAATAATGTTCATTTAATTTGAAAATATTAGTTAAATCCAGTGTAAAATGTATATATTAAAGATTTTTAAAAAGCCTACCGTTTGCACATTACATTTGACAATGACAAGTCACAGGTTGACAAGTCCAATAAATGCTGGTGTCCACAGTATCACATGTTGACTTGCAATGAAAAACCAACCGCAATCTTATTCAAATAAGTTAAGATCGCGTTGTCCAAAATTGTTTAAACTCCACATGTGCACTCACCATATAGAGACCCTAAAAAGTTTCCCTACAGCCCCGCTCTAAAGTCAACAGTGTAGCAAATATTTGAACAGTCTTAAACTTGCATGGAATTTCCTGTTTCCAACCACGATGCACCACCCGGTATACAATTCGCATGTCTGTAGTAAGCCGCTGCTGCTATAAAACAATTTACGTGGAAAATCCGAATTAATAACTTTTATGAATCTCATAAATTGTGATTAATATTTCTTAACCATAACAATGATGATGTTTTTTAATTAACTGGCAAGCTTTTAATTATGATGTTTATTTGCTTTTAACAATTTGTTGAACATGTTATTTACTTACAAAATGTTCCCAGGTTTAGTTTTTAAATGCCATATATCACAGAAAAAACATAATTAGGTAAATAAAAGACACTTTGCAGCAATTATACATTGAAGAATTATTAATTGCTAAAATTTGTGGTGTTAAATTTAGGTTATTCTTAGCTCGAATTATAAATAAACTGAGCAAATTATTGGGATTTATTTTTCACCAATGGAAAAGTTTTTATTTCTTAAAAACGCCTTGAAAGAACAGGCTCGCTGTACTGGGGGTCGCTCACGGGTTATGACTTTCTGATGAGTTCTAACAAGAACGAAACAGCCTGTCATTGTCTACCTGTGCCCCTTTACCCCCCCTTTACCTTTGGAGTCCCTGTGTACTTTAATGCAAAAGATAGACGCACTACTCTGTCCGCTTGCCGCTAAGCTTATTTTGTTTATATATTTTAACGGACACTAAATTCTACTATTTTATTTATACTTACACACGGCATTTACGGAATAGTGCTGCAAACCAGTGGGTGACTGCAGCGCGATCTAGATATGAATCCACAAAGCGTGGAGATGTATGGAGGAACGAAAAATGTTTCCTATACTGGTGAAGTGGCCGTTCCGTGCTTGATTTATTTAGATTTATATTTCTACGTTTTCACGTTAGATGGCTATATCTTTTGCATTGAGTTGATTCCTTATGATGGCGTTACTGGGTTTTCATCGCGTTTTTATTTCTTAAAAACGCCTTGAAAGAATAGGCTCGCTGTACTGGGGGTCGCTTACGGGTTATGACTTTCTGATGAGTTCTAACAAGAACGAAACAGCCTGTCATTGTCTACCTGTGCCCCTTTACCCCCCCTTTACCTTTGGAGTCCCTGTGTACTTTAATGCAAAAGATAGACGCACTACTCTGTCCGCTTGCCGCTAAGCTTATTTTGTTTATATATTTTAACGGACACTAAATTCTACTATTTTATTTATACTTACACACGGCATTTACGGAATAGTGCTGCAAACCAGTGGGTGACTGCAGCGCGATCTAGATATGAATCCACAAAGCGTGGAGATGTATGGAGGAACGAAAAATGTTTCCTATACTGGTGAAGTGGCCGTTCCGTGCTTGATTTATTTAGATTTATATTTCTACGTTTTCACGTTAGATGGCTATATCTTTTGCATTGAGTTGATTCCTTATGATGGCGTTACTGGGTTTTCATCGCGTTTTTATTTCTTAAAAACGCCTTGAAAGAATAGGCTCGCTGTACTGGGGGTCGCTTACGGGTTATGACTTTCTGATGAGTTCTAACAAGAACGAAACAGCCTGTCATTGTCTACCTGTGCCCCAGGGATTCCATTACCTTTGGAGTCCCTGTGTACTTTAATGCAAAAGATAGACGCACTGCTCTGTCCGCTTGCCGCTAAGCTTCTTTTGTTTATTGAACATAATATTAAATTCATGTTTTTTCCAAAATTTTAAGAATTTTACCTCTTTGTTCGCTGCCAGGGCCATTCCCAAGGGGACCTATAGCTTAACGTGGGTTCCGAACCACGAACCTTAGTCATGCGACACCCACCGCCAAGGGCTATTAACTCCTAGTTTCTTGCATCATTCCATGATTGGGGAGTGTACATTCTTCCGCACCCTACGAAATATCCGATCGTATGCAGCCTGGTTACCGGCGTGAATGGGGTAGATTGGAAGATGCATTCTTAAACCTACTAAAATTTGGACATACTTTTTTTTTTATTGTGCGTATGCCCTCTCCGAGGTTCGACCTCGGAACATCACAGTCGAATGCCAGTAACTCACCACTGAGCCAAGATTTGACATCAAACATAAAAATGTGACCACTCGAGAGTTAACATTGCTTTGATTTCTTTTTTAAAAATTAAAATTTATCTTAATAATTCTTTGTTATTTTTTTTTAGGATCAAAGCGTGGGAAAATACTTGGCATGCCGTCATTTAATCCTTTCAGGGGAGGTAAGTTACGTATTAATATCTATTATTTATTAAAATTATATTTATCTTAGTTTTGACATTTTGCACCAATGACATCATATTTATAGAGACAAGTTTTTTATTCTCTATTCAAAGAAACCAACCTCCGGTTAACCATGTTAAACCAAAAGACCGGTCTTAACGGTTTAACATGTTAAACGGGTGTTGTGTGTATACTTTTAGATAGAGAAAACTAAATTAAGGGTGAAACCCATTTTTCTCTAAGATGAAAAATGTTACATCCTGTCAAAGTCTGAAATTGCCATATTCTAAACGTCAATATCTCATAAACTATTATATTTAGACATATCTAATATTTTATACAAAATAAGCGTAGAATTTAGTGGGGAATTAGAAAATAATACAATATATATATAGGGTGTTCCATTAAAAAAAAACTTAAGTTATACTCGCCACGTTTTTTGGGCCACCCCGTATACTCCAATATAATTTTAAAATGTGCACCTCAATGATCTCTACAACTTTCGAATTTTTAATTAATTCTCAAGATAAAGAAGAAAATTAAATTTATTCTATCGTTGACTCACCCTGTACAATAGTTTAATAGACAAAGAACTATTTATACAGGGTGTTCCAAGTTAAGTGCGCACCATTGCTAACTCTCTTATTATAGATACAAAGTCGGTTAAATTAAACATTTTTTCTGCTGATTAAGATAGTAAAAACAAAAAAACAATTGAATACAGCATTTCCGATTAAACAAGAAAAATGCATTTTTTTTTAACGGAACACCCTGTATATTTTTGACACAAATGTTTGCAAATCGTCTACAGAATAAAAAAGTTCATATGCAATATTAGCCTAAACCTAAGAATAATCTTATTATTGCCATATTTACTTTTTAGTCAAGGTGGCTGTGCATTTTTAAAATAAAACCGAATTTTATTATAACTGTTTGGTTTAAGCGTAATAAAAAAAACTATTAGATGTGCAAAGACATCGTCGTTTTGTGTAATACATTTTTCGGCATTCTTTAAAACCCGTCTTGTGGCTTTTAACACTTTTCGGCCATCAATGGATGATATGATGAATCGAATGCTTTCTTGAAGTTCCTCTAGATTCTCGTATCTTCTTTTATAGACTTCTCCTTTGACATAACCTCAAAAGTAAAAGTCTAGTAGAGTTATGTCAGGAGATCTTGGGGGCCAACGTATCGGACCATTTGTTGTTATCCACCTATCTTGAAAAAGCCTTTCTAATAATATTCTTACTTCGTGAATTTGATGAGGGGGGGATCAATCTTGTTGAAAGTAGATTTGGTTACGTGCCTCTAAGATCACATTATCTAAATATGCTTCCAGTAATTCTGACAACATATTAACATATCTCCTGCCTATTAAATTGCCTTCATAAAAAATTTGCCCAATTATTTGACTGTCTATTATACCACACCAAACATTAATACTAAATCTTATTTGTGGATGTCGGGGATGGGAAAGAAACACATTTTCTCTAGACCCATAATGCATGTTTTTACTATTAAACATACCACTGTTTAAAAAATTTGCTTCATCGCTCCAAAAAATGTGCCTTAAAAAGTTAGGATTTTGCTTGCACATTTTAACAAACAATTGACAGAAATGTCGTCTCCTTTCAGAGTCCCCAGGTAATAATGTTTACACTGGTCGGTACTTATGGGGTACAACGTTATATTTTTTTAAAACTCTCCATATTGTAACTGAGCTTAAACCACTGTCCCTTGCCAAATCTCTGGTTGAATATATTTTGTATGCTTCAAAATATGCCAACACATTTACTTCTACTTGTTCATTTATTATAAACTGGCGTTTAGGTTTAGCCTTTGCAAAGACTCCTTCGTTACTTCTAAATTTTCCATACAGCTTTAAAAAATACCTTCTGCTTGGTTGATCACGTCAGGATACATTTGGGAATATTGTTTCTGTGTCCGGAAACTATTTTTTCTGCATACAAAATACGCTTCTAACATATCGCATTTTCCTAAATGTGTGAACACCATTTTGTAATATTTTTACCAAAAAATTTAAAATCACAGACCAGTTCAATCACATACAATAACATAAATGCTTACTTTTGTTGACAGCAGCATAATCTACTGACGCACCGAATAAAGCTTTTGTTTCAAAAAAACCTTGTCTAAAAAGTAAATATGGCAATAATTAGATTATTCTTAGTTTTAGGCCAATATTGCATATGAACTTTTTTATTCAGTAGACGATTTGCAAACATTTGTGTCAAAAATATACAGGGTGTTCCGTTTAAAAAAACTGCATTTTTCCCGTTTAATCGAAAATGCTGTATTCAATTGTTTTTTTGTTTTTACTATCTTAATCAGCAAAAAAAATGTTACTACTTTGCTAATTTAACCGACTTTGTAACTATAATATTAAGAGAGTTAGCAATAGTGCGCACTTAACTTGGAACACCCTGTATTTATATGCGTAATATTAAAAACATAAAATATAAGTGAGAATTCAAATATAGTGCAATGCAAAATGTAAATAAAGAACTAATAAAAAAGGCGCCGATGTGCCGCTAGTACGGTTTTGAACACTGGCAGATGAAGCTGTTTAAAGAGGGAACAGAAGTTCGTTCGCCCATGCGTATTTCCGAAAGACTGTTTAATAAATGACCGGTCAATAAATCTTAGCTTTTGTCTGCGCACCTAACAAGCTGTAAAAATGAGTGGCGGCTCGCGGTCTTAAAAAATGGTGAAGAGCTAGGTATAGTGCAGGTACAACACACATTGACTAAAAACCCGTGTAACACAACGTCTCTCTTATCCTTAGCTGTCCAACGACTGAATGGAGTCCAACAAATTACAAACTGTCATTAATTGGGTTCATTTTTAAAACACTTTAACTGAAAAATAAAAACAAAACCTTTTAATCACACAGTGAATCACGTAAAAACGATATCTATAATCGTAAGTTTCGCAAAGTCTCAAAATAAATGGGGGATTTCTACTGTGATGGTTTTCAAAAAATCGAAATTTTTTTCCGACGTTTTTCGACTCTCTATAGCCTCTAGAATAACCGTGTGTAAACGTTTTTACCAAATCTACTCCAAAAAAAGTTACATCCAATTTTATGATTGCCGGTCAGTTCTCACTACTAGCCGCTTTTGAGTTAAGCCGCGTTCTCAGAGCTACGTTCTGTCGCCAGCGACATCATCTCGACCAATCAGGATCGTCAGGCCAGGCTCGCAAAGTGGCAGGAAGAATCAGCTCGTTTATCGTTTTTCGAGGAAGAGGAAGGTGTAATCTACGGGCCAGGCATCACAGAATAAGTGACAGTGAGACTATTTTGTTGTGAGCCACCGTTGAAAATTTAAAGTTGTTTTTCTCGAAACCCTGTTTTTCGTGCTGGCAAAAGTACTTCGGTATGTTCAAATTATCAGAATTCTTTATTATCAGATTTTGGTCTTAAAATGCTCAGAAAACAAGTGGTTATAGTCCCCTCTAGAAGCAAGTATTTTGCGATATTACAGAAAATGTTACGGCCCTTAAAATACAAAAACAATGGTAAATTTTCAAAAAAAAAATTTAAATCTCGCGCGATTATAAAAGTTACTCGAGTTTTGACTTGATTCTAGTGGGGGCTATAACTACATGCTTACAATTAAAGAATCGGGGTCAATTTTATTTTTGTCATGAATAGAAAAATTTATTTGAATCCCGCCAGCAAGTTACGTTTTTTTTGAGGGGGTAACTTCAGCACCCTCAAGTTTTTGGTACATCTTATCTTTAATAAAAAGAATTGAAAACTTGTTTTTCTGCATTTGTCTTATTATCCCCTGAAAAAAATCGTAAAGAAACAATGAAAATTGGACCATCGCAGTAGAAATCCCCCTTAAGGTTAGGCGAACCACTGCTAAAATAATGGTGCATACGACTGATCTATTTTTAAATTGCCCTTCATCATAATGCAAATTGTTACATGCTTTTTGCGTGACTAACGTCACGTAACCATAGCGACGGTGAATATCAAAGCCATGTTGGGCGTTGGGTCTTCACTTGCTTTGAGGTAACGGACACGGTCGCTGGGGCGCGCCAAAATGCAGGAGTGTTTATAATTATTGTCCACCGGAGTTAACCGTGGCCCTATTATGCATAGCTACATTCGGATTTAATTAATATTATTAATTCGAACATAAATATTTTTTTAAAGGCTAAAATGGTAGCTGTATTGGTACATTATTATTTATTATTATCGACAAACTTTCCTCCTCGTTTTATTTTTTTCTTGGTGAAGAGCCCCTTCACCTACTTTACCTGACGAGCCGGTAAGAATTGCAGGGTATTTGTCTATGCTATCTGTTGATAAAATGATTTAATTTATACCATTTTTACCCGTTGTTCCATGGGAATTTTAAAAACTTTTTAGGAAAAAAAAAACGGAAATCCTATCCAAACTTTGTAATTGGTTAAAAAGGCCAGAGAAAAAAGGGCAAGAGAAGTTTCAAAGCTCAATGACTGGAAATTTTGTCAACAGAATTAACCAATTCGTTGAATACAAATAACTCTCTTAAAAAAAGTCATAAAAACAATTTTGTAAGTCAACACGTTTAGTAAAATCTACTCGAAACTGAATTTTAAAAAGCTTAAAAGACCCCACACACTGGAAAAATGGACAAATGTAGCATAATATTGTTTGTCCACAACTATTGTATAATATGTTCTTTATATATGTGTTTGCTCAATAATAATAATACCCATTATTCACCAGTGAATAATGAACTCATAATTCACTATTGAATAATGAGTTGTGAGTGAAAATCGACAGGTAATGCGATTTGAAATCAAAAAATATCATTGGTCGATTCCCCTGTATATGATACGATTTTGTGTGTATGATGAAAAATTCCAAAAGTCCAAGCGCTTCGTAATTTTAATTTCAAACGTCAAAATATAGTTCAACTCATCAAGTTTAAAGTTAAGAATTATTGTATTAAAAGAACTTACAAATTGATTAGAGATAGTGAAGATGAGATGTGTTATACCCCGTTAGATATACAGGAAGCAGCAAAAATAGCAATTTTAAGTTATTTACCAGAAAAATCGAAAACACTTTGCCTGCTTATAATTCGTTTGTACAATGGAGGATTAATAAGAACAGTTTTCACAGATCTTCAGCCATTATACTTGTAGAATGGAAATATATAAACAAATAAAGCTTAGCGGCAAGCGGACAGAGTAGTGCGTCTATCTTTTGCATTAAAGTACACAGGGACTCCAAAGGTAATGGAATCCCTGGGGCACAGGTAGACAATGACAGGCTGTTTCATTCTTGTTAGAACTCATCAGAAAGTCATAACCCGTAAGCGACCCCCAGTATAGCGAGCCTGTTCTTTCAAGGCGTTTTTAAAAACTAAAAACGCGATGAAAACCCAGTAACGCCATCATAGGGAATCAACTCAATACAAAAGATATAGCCATCTAACGTGAAAACGTAGAAATATAAATAAATCTAAATAAATCAAGCACGGAACGGCCACTTTACCAGTATAGGAAACATTTTTTCGCTTCTCCATACATCTCCAGCTTTGTGGATTCAGATCTAGATCTGAAAGAACAGGCTCACTATACTGGGGGTCGCTTACGGGTTATGACTTTCTGATGAGTTCTAACAAGAACGAAACAGCCTGTCATTGTCTACCTGTGCCCCAGGGATTCCATTACCTTTGAAGTCCCTGTGTACTTTAATGCAAAATATAGACGCACTACTCTGTCCGCTTGCCGCTAAGCTTCTTTTGTTTATATATTTTAACGGACACTAAATTCTACTTTTTTTTTATATTATAAAATTATCTTTATTGTGCAGTTTTTAGTAAATTAATTGGCTTATTATTTTACAAGTAGAACAAAGTGTAGTTTATTGTACTAGTATCAGAAAACCGTTACTCCAAAACCAATATATATATAGTTTTTAATTTGCAATGAACACAATTTTTTAATAGTAATAATATTAATTGTACAGCTTTTGATATTGTATTACTCAGATTTTATTTTTGTCCTTACAAGTTTTCTACAGTTTCTGACCTGTACACTGAGTTCTGTAAATCAAGCAGTGGCTTGTGTTGTGGTACTTCACTATTATTATTAAAACACATCACATATTATCACTTTATTAGTCTCCAGACCCAAGAAAGCTCGATATACAATTAATCCAATATTTAACATTGCTCGTCGTTTCTTAGTCATACGATTATGTCATTATTCTTATACTCTACAGATACTACTTTTTCAGCTAATTCGACCGGGACTATTTTTCCAGAAAGCTTGTGCGGGGTCTTTTAAGAGACATCTTCGCAATCCAGTTTTATTTTTATTTTGCCCTGGCTTTGTCATCTACTTTACATAAATGCTAATGCATTTTATTGTCTTAACGTAAAAGAAAACCATTTTTTTTTTGGAATAATTAATTTGGCATTAAACAGGAGCCAATACGGCGACATATTTTTAAGACGATTAAAAAAAAATTTGTCACCATTTTTTTATACTTTGTATGTGCCATTCTATTATTATTACGAGGAGTTCATCAGTGGCGTGCAATGCTGTTTTAACCAGGGTAGAAAAATTGCATTTAAGACAAAAACTTAACTTCCGTAGCATTCAAGCATCTAAATTTAAAATTTTGTCACAACATGTCTTATTTTTGAGTTTGTGGAAAGAACAGTGTGACAGAAGAAGAATAAAATGACATTATTTGTAAATTAGTTCAACACGGCGGCCTTTACGTAAAAATTCTTATAAAAAAATCGTCATAAATATTGGTTTTGCTTTTTAAATCCTGCAAAAGGTCGCTCTCCAGAAAGAATATTGTTAATTCACTTAAGCGTGTCTCTCCCTGTGTGATTCGTAAATAGGTATGAATTCTTTTTAATCGTACCGTTTCGTAATAATCGAACTTTCCTAAATTAGACATTATAGAGTCTCGTATGCACTACTCACCCAGAACGTAGGAATTGTAAATAATAAACACATATTTTTAAAATATATTTATTATTTGCTATTTAGTCGGCCTCAGACAGAAATATAAATACTTACCACAAACTTTAAATTACAGTTTAAAAAAAACACTGGTTGACAAATACAGAAAACATTTAAAACTCAAGATTAGTGATGACCACAAATTTTAAATCGTAAATCCAATCCTTTAAGATCCCTCTTCTTTGCATTAAAAATACAGACTCAACATCATTTTTAGCAATATCAGGGCTAAGGATACATGTGTTTGTTTAATTTTAAAACTTCAGAGTAGTACCCATTAGTCGCGAGGCTTGCTGAACATTGTGTTTTTCAACACTTTTAAAACACATTAGAGTATTTTTTATTAAACCTTTATTGATCATAAAAGAGAATACTACATCCTCTTTTCAGGGGCGTCAATTGGGGGGGGGGGGGGGGGCAATTGCCCTTTCCTGCGTATTCGCACACAAAAATCAAAATTTGGCTTTTACAAATTTTTACACATTTTAAAAACACCTTATAACTTTATTATACTTACTACGGTTTACCGAACAGACCCGACGAAACTTTTAACAGCATAATTGAAAGCTCCAAGCAGTTGCAGTTTTCAATGGACCGACACCCGTGTACAGCGAACGCGAGTTTTGTCAAAAAAGCTAACGGATAGCTTTGTTGAGACCACTGTTGGTCACAGAGATAGCACAGAGCACCTAAATTTTTACAGTGAATATGTTGCTGTTGTCGATCGTTTTTTATTACAATTTGGACAGAGACTCTCAGAAAATAATGCCCTTATTCTTTCGGCCTTTAAATTTGTTAAAAAAGAAGCACGTCTTGCTTTTTAGAAGCAAAAGAACTTTTGCCATTTTTACAAATTTACGGTCATTTAATCGACAAGTCGTTGCTAAATACTCAATTGCCACTAGCAAAGACACACTTGTTAAATACATTGGAGATTGGACAGTCGACACAGACTAACACTGCACTTAACATCTTAACATGTTAGACCATCTTAAACAACTTCCAGTAGCATATTCGGAGGTAATTAAAGTGTTAAAAGTAATCTGTACACTTCCAGTAATTACGGCTAGTGTCAGTACTAAAAAGAGTAAAATACTATTTACACACAACTATGGGAGATGAAAGATTTCGTTCATTAATGCTGATGGCATCGGAACCAAACATGGTTAAAGAGTTTGACCTAGACAAATTAGTTGACGAATTTTCTGCAATAAGGCATCGCCGTTACCCACTAAATCATTTTTTATGTTTAAGCTTCTTTGTTGTTTTTTTAAATAAGAATGTTGTTGAATTAATAAAGTGTTTTGTTTTTTGTCCAATTTTTTTAAAAATTAGGTTTCCCCCCACCCCCTTTAGTCTCTTAAATATTTCCAAAAATTTATCAACAAAAAACAAAAATTTACCACCCCCAAATGTTACCTACAAGAACTTTGTCACTTTCTAATGAAATCAGATATTTGCCATGTCAATATCCTAAATTACTAAAAAATCTATTATCGGATTGGACTAATGGACAAAGCGCGCTCAAAAAAAAATGACCCACTAATCAATCCCAAGTAAAATATCTAATATATTATGCGTAAAAACATGGTTTTACTAAAATAGGAACACCTGCTGTTAATAAAACAACAATAAACCCATTAAGATTAATATTATACAGGTTGATTCCTAAGTTGATACTTTTTCAGCTGTGTATACAAGGCATTAAAATAAACAACATTTTCAAATACCGTTTTCAAAGGACTTTAAAATAGGCGAAATACAGAAGTAAAAAATCTAAGTGCGGGCCTGGTCATCAAAACGTAGCCTGCTCTACTTTATGTTGTTTGTCTTGTTAGTCATGCAATTTACGGGTAGTTATTTGGTAATCTGCTGCGGTGTGTATTTCTGAAACAAGTTAATTTAAGTTAAATAAAAGTATAACTTGAAAACAATGAACTAGTAGATATGGCGCTTATTTACGGTGAGTGTCGTCAAAGTGCGGCTGCTGCTGCGAGATTATGTGTATGTTAGGCAGAACCGTATTTGACCCATAGTGTAATAAATGAATGTAAGTACCTTATTTTTGAGTTTTTTGAAAAAGGTATTTGAAAATGTTGTTTATTTTAATAACTTCTATACATAGCTAAAAAAGAAGTTTTATCTTAGGGATCACCCTGTATAAGTATACCTTTGAGAGAATAATTACACTTAGCAGCAGTATGTTAGTATTTAACTGATGAAACGGTACTATGTTAAACTCATTACAATACCAACTGAGGAACAGGGACAAATACACGTAAATTTACATAGACTGAGGAACTGGAAACTAATGAAACGGCACTTTACCTGTTGATCTGTCCGAGGACTTCAATGTATGAATATTGACAAATAGCACTGAGCATGGCGAAAGCCTAAAGCGCTCTACTAGAATTTTGACAAAAAATATATGATTTTACGCGTAATACAAAGTCCTTTCTGTCATTTTTAATAATTTTATTGGTCCTCATAGTATGCTGAAAAACATTTTTGGACACACTATACTTGAATTGACTTTTAATTATAACATCTGCACACAAAATAAAGTTTTAAGATCCCTTGGCCCTTAAATTTGTATTTCTGCAAATAATATAAACGAATTAGGCATTCTAAAAATAAAATTACAGCGAAAAGGGGAAAAAGAAAAACAAAAAGAGAGTTGCAAAAAGTTTTTAATCTTTAAAGCCTTTAAAATTTAAAAAGATTTCTTTAATTATTTCATTAACAGAACTTAGATCCTAATTCAAAAAATGTTTGTGGTTTTCCTGACCGTTAAATCAAATAGATATATATATCATAAGTATAAAATACTTTATACTTATGATGTATTTTTCAAACGGTGTTTTTTATATAAAAAAATTTTTTCTTTCTCTTTTTATAGTTCTGATGATGGTTTAATTATTAAATAAACCGAAACGTCAACCAATTAAACTGCATTTAATTTGACCGAATCCCAAAATACAAACTCATCTATTAGATCCTAATAGTTGTTGGTAATGTTTTTTAATACAGAATTAAATTAATACAGATAATTTTTCTAAAGAATATAAGCATCGAAGTGGCGGGTTTCCGAATAAAATTTAAAACTTCACAATCATTTCCGGCTTAACAGGAAATGATTGTGAAGGTTATAGTTTGCCAGAAAATGAAAATTTGCCTTGTCAACGTTTCAAAATAAAATTGAAATTATATTCAGGTGAACTTTGTCAAAATAATTTAAATACATTTTTGCTGGGAGAAGTCTAAAATTATTTTTAATGATTGATGGTAACTTAATGAATAGAGCATTTAATACCTGGGATATTGTTTCTATTTTTGTAAAAAAATTTTATATGGTCGATTTTTCTTTTTTGAAATTATAGTTTTTTTTCTTTGTTTACTTAAAAGATCTGTTTTAACGTTAAGTCAGCTTATTATCTTCTGTTTGTTTTTGAGGGAACCGTGCACTGATGTACTCCGATATAGATCATTGTTTATAAAATTTATATTGTTAGTGAGTGGTACCTTATTTGGGTGCATCGGTACACTTTTTCATTTCAAGTTTAAGGTAAAGGTTAAGTCGAGGGCTAAGTGTAAGACCAACCTTTAAAATATTAAAGGATGAACTTCGTCTTTTCAGAAGTTGAAATAAGGTACACCGGAGTAAGTGGAAATCCGGGGCAAGTGGAACCCAGGCTTATTCCTGATAAAACAATGTTCTGTAAAGTGGCTTTACCTATTACATACCAGCCCACCTACATCCTTTACATACCCTGTTGCATAGAAAGCCCTTAGGGATTGGCTTCGACAATAACACTGTTATCAAGGGTGTCGATTTACCTCGCATAACGAGTTAACACGTGTTTTTTGTCGGTGGTTGTAACACACACGAAAGTTATAGTATTAATTAAACTTTTTAAGGTAAGTACATCATAAACAATATTTATTTGTATTATAAACCTATGTGTCACAAAAATTTGTTTACGTTGAAGAAACGAGCTAGGTTACACTTGCCCCTTCAAAATCACAGAATGGGGAAAGTGTAACCTATGTTAGGTTCAGGTCGGATTGAAGAAATTGAGAAGCAAACTATAAAGAAAATCAAAATAACAAGAAATAGGAAAAAAATATGTAAAGATAGTAGCAGTGAAGATGACGAGTTAGAAGAATTAGGGAGAGTTAAAAGCAAAAAAATAGAAAAAAAAGGGCTACACTAAAGAAAACCTTATCTGAGGAAGACTATCCACTGATGATGACTTTCTTGAAGATGTGCAAAGCCTCTCAAGCAATTCTAGTATCGAAGAGATAAATAAAGAGATCAGTTTCCTGAACTAAATGCAGCTCGACTGAACAAAAATAAACGTTGGTGATTGGGTCTTCATTAAATTCGATCAGAAGAAGCAGGTTGAAAATGTACGTGGGACAGCTCACAGAGAAAAAACCATGTCTGGAGGTAAAATTTTGCCGAACAATTGGTAACACATCCATATTTTATTGGCCTGTTGTGGAAGATAGAACCATCGTCAATGAGGATAATATTTTTATACATTTACCCACGCCTATAGTAAATAAACGGTGAAAAATATCTTTTAGCATTGTTTTTTACACATATAATGTTGGTTACATTGTTAATTTTTTGTTAAAAAAATAAATATTCTTGTAGCATGCAAAAAAGTTAATTATTTACAGTTACTATATATAAGAAAACGTGCCTTGGTTAATACTTGCCCCACAAACCTGGGGCAAGTGTAACCCAAGACCAGCGAAAATAAAAAAAATCCTAGAGAAAAAGGGAATTTTTTGTATCTGTTTCTATGTTAGTATGTTGTTAAAATAATGTCTAACCAGTAAGCCTGCCAACTATGAACAAGACTATGAGATACATTTTTTTAAATAACGTTTAAACAAGAGGTATTAAAATTCACGGTTTCGCTTACCCCGGTGTACCTTATGTTCAATTTTTTTATATTTTATATTAAACCTAAAGTATGAAACTTCTGAATAAAGATTTAATTTATTTATTTATTTATTTATTTTACTTAATTTCTACTATTACTTAATAAATAATTATTAACTTGTGATACACCGTTAGAAAGAAAATTAAATGAAAAAGTGTATTATAATAATGGGCTGCTGCTTGAAAAATCGAGAAATGCCGCTTTGTTTTGTTAAAACTAATAATAAAAACACAAAATTGTTTGAGAACTAGATTTCTAATATCGATGGATAAATACAACAAGGAAAGAACGTAAAGAGAACAAATTAATGTTTTCCATACCACTGTAAGCTAAATATTACATGCCTCCTTCTTTGTTGTTTTTACTGCTCGGTATATACAAACTTTCCTTTTCAATAACATTGTTATTATTGGTAACCCTCTTTGGTATTGATTAGTTTATTTATAACTTGGGTTCTCTGTAGGTATAAAATATTACCCTTAAATTTTTTTAAATTGCACAATTAGTTTGCTGTTTCTAAACGATTTTTGCATTTAAAATGAAAATCTAAATAATTAATTCACCCCTTTATAACCTTGAAAAATTAATTTGATTTTTATTTTAGCAAATGGACGATTGATATTTTTTTTTTATTTTCAGGGTGAATAACTTATATCGTAAGCGGTAAAACGTTGCTAAAATTTTTTAATAAATATTAATAGGCGCCTTACAAAAAAAATAAGGGTTAATTAGAAAGTGAAAATTCATACATTTTAAAATGAATTAAAAATTATTTAAGGTTCAAAGATAAATAAAAATTAAAAGGTCTTTAATTCACTCAACCCGCCATCTCATCACGAAAAGCTTAGGCTTTTTTAGGTTTGTTTCTTCTTTTTCTTTTCTTGGTTTTTAATTTATAGTTATTTATGGTACTATGGTCTATTTCTTTTCGATTGCTAACGATGACAGAAACCTGTTTTACAATAAAAAAATGCAAGAATTTTCATTTTTGACAAGTGGAAAAAGTAAGGTTAGGGATTTACGTCATAACTGACATTTTGTTGTTTACTGTTTATAGCGGTTAGAATTTTAAATTAACACTTGCTAAGGCCGCTTTACAGTTTGCAGTTTTTCTTTCACGCGAGAAAAGATTGCCCGGGAGTTTGCGCAGAACGAGGCTAATGATCAGCTGGCGCAATTTGTATTGCTTGCAAGAAATATAACTCGGACCGTATTTTTATTGCCATTGCAAGCGCAATTCTGAGGATTTTCTGGTGATTTATGAGACACCAAACTAAATATAAAAATCCCTGACATTTATTTATGTTTTTTCTAACTTATAGCGGGTACGTTTTGTTTTTGTTGGTTTGCTTTCATGTCCTGTAATGATGTTTTCTTAAAATGAATGCACAAAAAGCGCCGGTAAGTCCTAACCAAATGTATTTTTATTTTAATGGTTGGCAACTGGTACATCACCTACGATCTTGGCAAGTCATTGCACGCTGTAAAACGAAGTGACATTTTTATTGCCGCAATATTAATTGCTGCAAGACAACTTGCGTGAAAGAAAAATTGCAAACTGTAAAGTGGCCTTTAAGAAGATGAATTTTTAGGTTATGTCACAATGTTTGGCGTTTGGCATGGCCTTCTATATTTTGTCGATAAATCCGGCATCCTTTTTGCTTTAACACAAAGTAGGCATAGGTTTACAATTTTATGTTGCAGAAGAACGTGAAGTTAACCGATTTTATGTAGAGAAAGTTAATAGATTGTTTGTTTGGTAATATAACTAGAGCTAAAAGTTATTTTTAATTGCTAAAAGGTTTATAATTAGCATATATTTGCTAGAAATCAATCGAACGGAAATTTCTTATTCATCTTCTGTGATTTAAAAAAAAAGACCTTTAATAAGTTGGCTATGCATTTATGTAGTGTAAATTGGTCCATGATTTAACCAATTAGGTGAATTTTTGTTCAATTTTTTTTTCTGTCATCGTTCGCAATCGAAAAGAAATAGACCATAGTGTGTTATGTTGAAAATAAGTCACGAGAGAGAAGATTCTCAAGTGACTTAGGTAACATAACACATGAGTGGCATACAATGTTTTATCCAACAAGTGGAAGAAATAATTTTTTTATGAGATAATAATAATTAATAAGTTTCGTAAACATACCTTATAAATGTCAGAATAACTTGACAGTGACTTTTTTACATTTTGGTCAAAGCTGGTTGATTGTTTGGTTGCCACGGGCATGTTTAAAGGGGGGGGGGGGGGCACCAAAAAAAAACTTCATTTAAAAAAATAAAGAAAAAAAACTAAGAATAATAGTCCAAACCGCACTCTTCTTCAAATATGTCATATTTCAGCGCGTGAAGTCACAAAAGCTTGGCCGCTGTATAAATCAGTATAGTGCATGGAATTTACGTAAGTTTTAGCGCTTAGTATTCATCGGGTTGTTAACCTCCATGTTGTTCACTGTCAAAAATCTCTTTCAATGGCGTCTTAGCCTTATACTAGCGCAGATTACCGCCTTAGTGATACTTTTAAAGTTTTGTGGTGTTTGCAATTTTCCCATTTCGCAAACGCACTCTTTTTCAGTCGGCATTAATACGCAGCGCAAGCATTTACACCAATTTACTTTATTTTTTACTTATGTTGGCGGCTCGATTTTCTTCTTCCGTTCGTTTAAGCCCAATTTTCTCAATTAATTGGGCACAGACTGGAACAAATCGGTACGAAATAAAGAACGTATCTATTCCCATGTGCGAGGAAGCAATGTACAGAGCGCCGCCAGCCGAAGCTTTTGTGACGTCACGAAATCGACGCAGAAAACTTTAACCCGCTATTTCTCAGCAATGGTTAGTCGTAGAATGACGAGGTTTGCACCGTTATTTTTAGATTTTTTTTGTACTAAAACTTTAATTTTTGGCGCACACCCCCTTTAAATAAATGTTGACACTTGTCAGTTTTCCCTGCAGAAAAGGAGAGCTTTTTTGAAGAAAAAACCTATAGAAAATGGAGGAGACCTATGAAGATTACGTTCCTGAGGATATCTTTACGAAAGCGGAAGAAGCAGCGATGCATATTTTGACAGAAAAGTCCCGAGATGCTTACGACAAGGAGTTCAAAATGTTTGAGTTTTGGATGAATTCACGGAAGATAAAAGCTATCGATGAAAATGTTCTATTGGCTTATTTTTTACATTTGCAAAAAAAATTAGCCCCATCGTCGCTATGGACCAAATACTCGATGCTTCGCTCGACTATTCACCTTTATAAAAAAAAGATATTTCAAAATATGGCAAACTAGCGAGCTTTTTGAAAAGCAAATCACAGGGATACAAACCAAAGATATCCAAGACATTAGAACGACCTGAAATAGAGAAGTTTTTGAACGAAGCTCCCGACGACGAGTACTTGTTGATGAAAGTGGCTTTGATAATGGGGATTAGTGGTGCTTGTAGATGCGATGAATTGGTGAATTTGAAAATAGAAAATATTCAAGACAAAGGGAAATAATTTTACGTAGTTTTGCCAGACACTAAAACCAAGAAATCGAGAAGTTTCACCATACTTGAAGAAGGATTTCCAGTCAACCCGATCAATTTGTGTAAAAATTCTACTTGTAATAATAATAAATGAATGGAATACTACTTTAAATATGATAGTATATTATTTGATAGTTTACTTGTCTAAAATGACATTGATAATGGCAATCATAACTGTCATGTGTTGGATAAAAATATTTAGATAATTCTGCAAATAATACATAACGACCGGCAAGAAGTTCGCAACATATTGGAAAGAACAAAGACCCCCGCTTCTTTTTTTTTTACCAAAGTAAAGGACATTTTGGATCATATACTATTGATCTTGGAATATTTTAACTTTTCCAAAGACAGATTATATCCTATAAATCCTAAGACACCCTTGCTTTACGGTTTACCCAAGGTTCACAAAGAATGTATCCTCGTTAGACCAGTAGTATACTTTGTTAACTTACCTTGTTGTAATCTCTCTTCTTTGTTGAATAGCGTTCTTAAAAATGTTACTGTTTTCCATAGCACCAACGCAACAAAGAACTCTGTGGTTTTTGCTAACTACCTAAAAAATATTCATAATCCACAAGATGATATTCTAATTTCTTTAGACGTAAAAAATAATTCCCCAGCGTGCCACGTGTTGTTTGCATCACTCTAGTGGAAGGTTTGCTGGCGACAAAAGGCCTTTCTAATCTGTTAATTTCAGATCTAAGGTTGCTTCTAAAAACTGTCCTTGATTAGAACTTTTTCAATTTAACGGAAAATTTTTTAAACACAAAGCAGGTCTCGCTATGGATTCATGTCTTTCACCTTTCCTTAGTGAGGTTTTTATGCACAACTTGACGAAGAAAATCCTGAAGTCGCTTTGCAAGCTTCTTAACAGAATATAAAAGATACGTGAATGATGCTTGCAGTGTTTGGAACGGCAGCGATCATGATTTAACTGACTTTATAAAATTTGTCATTACACACTTAAATTACGTTAACATTGGAGAAGGAAAGTGATAGCAAACTTTCTTTCTTGGATATATTATTAATAAGAAAAAATAATTCTATAGAGTTTAAAATATTTAGAAAGCCTTTATCAACCGATAATATAATTCAATTTTCGTCTTATTAACTATATTGTCATAAATTTGCTTCCTTTATTTAATTTTTTTACAGATTGTTCAAACTCCCTTTGTCAAGAGATGCTTTTAACACAGAATTAAATATAATTAAACCGATTGGCATAAATAATGGGTTCCAATAAATACTATTAACAACATTTATTTCAAATTTGTAAATTGAAAGTTATTATTTAATACCAAGAAAATGTTAAGGAGAGTAAGAATTACTGGGGAAGCTTAGCCTCTCTTGAGAAGCCGCCACTGCCTGCATTTCACCTCCATCGTTTTATAGCTCAGTTATTAATTTAAGATTTTGATATCTTGCATACTTTTTTGGGACGCCCTGTATGCTCAAAAATATTTTCCTAAAATCCACCATACATACAAGTAAAGTCAATATTAAATTGCTAACTTAACAACCTACAGAAGACAGGGGATGATAAGCTGGACCTTGTATATTGTATATGCGAAGTTGAGAGCCTGTCATCAGCAAACCGAATCATAAATTAGTAAGTTTTTATGTTTCGCTTTTACGTTGTCAACTGATGACTGATCCATTCCTGTAATTAACAACCCTATTACGTCTGTTTCATTGCTAATGGTCATTTATCATGACGTGATGTGTTGCATTAGGGCGAGTAAAATTAGCTCTCTTGTATGGTTAATTTAACCACGATGATTTATTTACTGAAGTGTATTATTGATGTACTAGATGTTTATCGTTTGAAAATCAACGATAGAAAACATCACATCTTTAGAAAAGTCCTGTGTCAAGCTTCAGAGCATTGGGGCCAGAGGGCCAACAATAACTACTCTTCTGCCAGTGGCGTAGCCAGAAAATATGTTCGGGGGGCTCAAGTTTTTTAGAGTTCGGGTTTCAAGTTGAAAATAAAACCATATACATAATAAACTGCTGGACAATTCAAGCGGACCGAGCTAATTGTTAGGTGAACTTTGGAGTAAAATATTTTACGAACGAATAAAGCTATCGATGCGCGGTTTGCAAAATTTAAAAGAGAAATTAATTCTTAATATGCACATTTTTTCCGATTTTTTTTTACTTCTAACCTTTAACTGTTTACAGGGTTCAAAGAGAAGTATGTTTTTTTTACCAAAGTTTCTAAGTACCGGATTTCCACAAAAATTATTTTAAATTATTTTGGATGGCATTTTCTTTATCTCCTATTTATAGTAAACAAATTAAATTCTCAAATTTTTGATATCCCTCTTTGTTCATGAAATTTCGATTTTTTTCTCAACCCCTATAAATTTCAGGTATTTTTGTCATTAGGCCTTACAATATTTTGTAAGAACGGGTTTTGGTAAGCGATTATAACTTCTTAGGACCACCTCTTTTGCAACGAGTACATTTTAATTTCTTGCGTTTCGTCGTGAGCAGTTATCCTGGCACGAAACACACGATGTGTGGAAATGAAGGCATATAAAATGAAAAAAATTAAAATAAAACCGATTATGGGTACGCCACTGGTCACGACAAAACGCAAGAAATTAAAATGTACTCGTTGCAAAAGAGGTGGTCCTAAGAAGTTATAATCAGTTTGAAGGTTGGAGACAATGATGTTTCTTGAATGATAGAATAGTTTTGGACTTGCATTGTCTTTAATTTGTTTTACATCACTGTGATGTAAGTGATGTAAAACAAATTAAAGACAATGCAAGTCCAAAACTATTCTATCATTCAAGTTATAATCACTTACCAAAACCCGTTCTTACAAAACATTGTAAGGCCTAATGACAAAAATACCTGAAATTTACAGGGGTTGAGAAAAAAATCGAAATTTCATGAACAAAGAGGGATATCAAAAATTTGAGAATTTACTTTATTCTCTATAAATAGGAGATAAAGAAAATGGCATCCAAAATAATTTAAAATTATTTTTGTGGAAATCCGGTACTTAGAAAATTTGGTAAAAAAAACATACTTCTCTTTGAACCCTGTAGACAGTTAAAGGTTAGAAGTAAAAAAAAAATCAGAAAAAATGTGCATATTAAGAATTAAATTCTCTTTTGAATTTTGCAAACCGCGCATCGATAGCTTTATTCGTTCGTAAAATATTTTACTCCAAAGTTCACCTAACAATTAGCTCGGTCCGCTTGAATTGTCCAGCAGTTTTTTCAACAATAATTAACTAACCAGTACTTTGACTGTGGTATGAATGACATTGGCACAAATAGTTTTCTTAAAACCAAGGTTAGCTTAATTCTTGATTTACTAATTAGACAACTTTGATTTTGAGAAAAGAATGCCTACCAATGTCATTAATGCCACAGTCAAAGTTGCTGGTTAGTTAATTATTCTTAAAAATCTTTATAATACCTACTTATTTATCTACCGAATGGACCGAATTTTATAGCAACATCTTTCAAGGCAAGCTGAATGCAGTCCTGTTAAAAAGAATAGAAGGGGCCATCGAAAATGTATTTATAAAGGTTGCCGACATCATAGAGCTTAGCCGGCATCTACCTGCCCCAAAAATGGGTTATTCTAAAAAAAATTCTGTTTTACTGGTCGAAAAGCCAGAAAAAACGTTGAAATATTTTTTTTTCGGAGCTTGTGTAAAAATGTCTCTATCCAGAGTATTACCCATATATTTAAAAAAAAATTTGTCGATGGACTTGCTTCTATATGACTCACACATGATGAGGTGTAGATATTTGGACGAAAATGTTTTTGCTTTTTTGTTTTTATGCGGCTTCATCAATAAAAATAAATTTTCGACAGTTCCAAACCTGTCTAATTGTATCGCTGCTTCTAGATGAAGTAGAATAGTGAGGAGTAACCAACCATTTCGTGGTTAGGTTCATAAATGTTTACTGTCGCTGCTAATTGAAATTGAAAATAAATATACTAGGTATAACCTATATTTAAAACGTGTAAAATTCACATTTTTATTTACGGTAACTAGGTTTATTTTTTTGTCACAGAACTCACAACCTATTTAGCAACGTGTAACCGGTAAGTCTATACAAAACCAGCTAAAACAATAATTCACAATAATTCCTTCAAGCGAGTGAGTAGAAACGTCGTTTTCAGCAAACTAACAGTGCAACTTAAGTACGGTGCATAACCGACTTGGCAGACAGCTTGGTTGTTAGTGCCACTTTGACGATCCAGAAATAGTGTTGCCGAAGTGTGCACGAAATGGTGCGAAATTGAGGATATAAAACTAAAATATATTTTTACCGAACTGTTCTTTTGATGGGTTGTACAAAGATTTTTAACAATAATTAACTAACCATCAAGTTTGACTGACATAAATGACTTTGACAGACAATCAAAGGTGCTTGATTAGTAAATTAAAAATCAAGGTAACCGGGCCAGTACTATGATTGTGAGAAAATTATTTCTGCCAATGTTACGTCTGTCACTTGCTGGTGAGTTAATTATTAATAACATCTTTGTGCAACCCGACATTAATTTTTCTCTGACCGAACTAAAGATTTTATTTTTATTTAAGAAGTCTGTATGCCTGATTTAAATAATTAAAAAAAAAATTTAATATGAAGGTCGGAAGTTAAGTCGTATATACTCAAGTGGATTATCCATAATGCACTCGGAAGTTTGAACACTTCGCCTATGGCGTCGTGCTCAATTTACTTCCCCGTGCAATATGAACATCATATCCCCTCTTGTTGTTCAGACTACAATATTCTCTTATTAAATTAACTGCGTTCTTTGAACATCAAATATTTATAAATATAATGTAAACGGTCTTTAAATTCGCATACGTTTACATGAAGGCCATCAGGATTTACGAAATTAATTAGTTTAAAAAAACTGATTATTTAAATACAAATTAAAAGGTATGAAAGTTCATATTCATTATAAAATTCAATAGAAATATTTTATTTTTAAAATAAATTCCTTGGAAATCGAATAACATTGTAAAAACTCATACAAAAAAGCTGGGCGCTATAAAAAAAATTTAGCCGCCCCCCACTGAATTTATAAGGATGCATTTTTAAAAACAACAAAACGGACTATGGGTAGCTATCTAATCGAGTTGAGTACTCTCTATAATACAGTTTAAACAACTGGACATCATACTTTACATTTTAGCTGCACCCCTTTAGCTTTAGCGTTTTTTGGAGTCAGAGCTGTGAAAGTTACTTCAGAAAAGTAACTAGTTACTTTTTCGATACTTTTGCACAAATGTATCTAGATACTTATAAGGAAAAGTTACTTTTACCTAAAAGTAACTTAGTTCTTAGTTACTTAGTTAAAGTAACTAGTTATAGTAACTAAGATACTTTTACAGTAACTAGTTACATTGATTGTAACTAGTTACTAAAAGTAACTAAGATACTTTTGAGTAACTAGTTATTTTAATTGTAACTACGAAACTCTAAAAGTAACTAAGATGATTTGAACTAGATACCATAAATTTACCAGGTAGTGATAACTCATTTTCCTGTACACACTACCACTATTACCATCAGAAAACTAAACTAAGAAGTGTTAATTCGAACAACGAATAAGTAGAATAAAATGCCTTCCAAGAAATTTCGCGTTCCAACCAGTTTGCTGTTTGACGCTCGCGACTCGCCACTCGTCCCTTCGTGAAAATCTGATTAACGGCCGCCGATCGTCCCTTGGTCATCATCTGATGGACGGCACGTGTGCATAATTGGTATCCTAGAGGAACTTTAAAAGTACCTAACTTAGTTACTTTAAAAGTAACTTAGTTACTTTAAAAGGAACTTAGTTACTTTAAAAGTATCTAGTTACTTTTTAAATGTATAGTTACTCCTAAAAAATAACTAGATACAAGTTACTTTTCAAAAGTAACGAAGTTACAGTTACTTTTGGCATGATTTAAAAAAGAACTAAGTTACTAAGTATCTAGTTACTTAAGTTACTCACAGCTCTGCTTGGAGTGTACCTTTGTCAAGCAATATAACAGAAAATAGAGAGGTGCCTGAGCAACTTGTTTACGGGTTCACAGTTAAAGTCTCCTTCGTCTTCACAATCTTTAGTCTAAGCAAGTTGCAGCTGCAAATGCTTCAGTTTCAAAATTGTGAGTACCCAAAGAAATAAAAGGTGCCTGAAAACGACCATTTTTTATCGATCAAAGAAAAGACTCAAAAATGGTGAATGCAATGGCGGCTCATCAGGTGAAGTAGGTGAAGGGGCTCTTTATCAAAAAAAAAAAAGAAAACCAGGAGGAAAGTTTTTCGACAATATTAAATATTAATGTACCAATCAGCTACCATTTTAGCCCTTAAAAAATAATTATGTTCGAATTATTAATATTAATTTAATCCGAATGTAGCTATGCATAATAGGGCCACGGTTAACTCCGATGGACAGTAATTATAAACACTCGTGCATTTTGGCGCGCCTCAGCCGACCATGTCCGTTAGCTCAAAGTAAGTGAAGACCCAACGCCGAACATGGCTTTGATATTCACCGTCGCTATGGTTACGTAACGTTAGTCACGCAAACAGCATGTAACAATTTGCATTATGATGAAGGGCAATTTAAAAATAGATCAGTCGTATGCACGATTGTTTTAGCATTGGTTCGCCTAACTTTAAGGTATTTATTTTGAGGCTTCGCGAAACTTACGATTATAGATATCGTTTTTACGTGATTTACTGTGCGATTAAAAAGTTTTGTTTTTATTTTTCAGTTAATTTAGTAGTGTACGTACCTACTTACTTGTGTGGTTTAAAAATGAACCCAATTAATAACATAGTTTGTAATTTGTTGGAAACTCCATTCAGTCGTTGGACTCGTTGGTCGTTGGAGAGATGAGGATAAGAGAGACGTTTTGTTACACAAGTTTTTAATTTTTTTTAGTCAATGTTTGTTTAAATACCTGCACTATAACTAGCCCTTCACCATTTTTTAAGACCGCGAGTCGCTACTGTGCAAATGAACCGGTTGATCTTGTGATTAGCAAGAAACCCCAACCAAAGTTGGAAAGGCAAGCTAAAGACTCCAGGACACCCTTAAAATGAGTCGATTAAAAAACAGAAAGTCCTAAGCGATACTATTCTTAAATCTAAGCAAAAAATTCAAGTAGAGTTCGTGTTTCCGACTTCCGAGATCAGCATTTCTTCTAACAGCGACGTAGACTTTGAATTCCTTTATTCTTCACAACCAAAACGACCTAAATTTAAGACAATGTCATCACACCGGGTGTTTTAAGTGACCGCGAAAATTACAACAGCAGTGTTAGAAGACTTGTACATCTTTACAATGAGCGACACTTACTTCCAAAGTCATTGACAAAAATTAAATTCGTAGGGAAAGAGAGAAAATAGGAGACAGTTACCAGCAATACATTTTTTCGATATAATGATTGTACTTTGAGTTTGAGCGTAAAGATAATATATTAGGAAGGAAAACGCATAGTTCGTTTCAAAAAACATATTGCACGGATCAAAAAACCTAAATGATTCAAATGATTCAAAATTACTGAACTTTCTTCTCGGAAGGGTTTTACTTAAAAAATAAATCATTTTATAATTCATATTTCAAAAACGGTTAGAGATAGGTATAGATTATGAATAACAAAAGTTAATGAGGTTTTAATAGAGTATTCAAGAATTCTAAAATATACAGGGTATTCTATTTGAAATACCAAAGTTAGCCATGACTTCCGGTACAACCGGAAGCAACACAAACGTCAAAATATAATATTTCAAAAGTTCAAAATCAATTATTATGCCTGCTACCAAATTTAAAAAAAAAATACCTTACTAGTTTCAGAATTAATCTAATAGACCACTCAACGTGAATCACCCTGTATAGATTTTGCATGGTGCTGGTAACCTTAGAGGATAAATTATAAATATAAGTCGGATGATAATAATAGGGCTAATATCCCGAATTTTACCAGACAGCATGCAAGTAGTGCTATTTCAGTGTATTTATTAAGAAATTTTTGTTTATAGAATATTTCAAAACCAGTTTTAATATTTACTTTGAATAAAATGTTGTTTCTATCGGTATCTCGCTACAAAAGCCAAACAACAAATGAAGCATGTTCTGGACCTTCGACTTCTCAAATGCAAGTAAATCATACCCAAAACCATGCTTTGATACCAAAGAATGGACAAACCATTACTTATAACATCTGTACATTTAATATTAGTAATAAATAAATAAAGTTTCTAGTTTGCTAAATATACAGTGTGTTTTTGTATCGGCAATATTTTCTCTTGGTTTTATTCAATTTTGTTGCTTTTTGGCCATTTCGCTCATGAAATTGCCAAGCAACAAACTTTCATATCAGTCGAAAATTTTACCGGCAAAATTGGTACCGCAAAATTTGTCTGTGTCTTGTGATATCATATACGAAAAAAAGTTGTCCCTATCGGTACCTCTCTACAAAAGCCACCCGAGACAAATTACATTACAGCAGCAGGTATGCATTATGCATTTTATGACGATTTGTATCAGTTTCTTGTAGTCTGCTCTGCGAAAGAAGATCGCTATTCTCCGATCACTCCTGCCGGTGGACGTGTAAAAATGACGTCACAAATGTCGGTGTCAGTTTTGAAACTGTATCTAATCTAGTTACCCAAAGCTGTTTTATTTGTTTTACCGAGGCATCTACGTGTTGTATGTCGACTAATCTCGTTTCATTTACTATCTCCACACATAATATAAAACAGCGCCGATGCTTTTGTTTATCCTAAGCGTCGTATTTAAGTAGTGCCAGCTTAATTTTCGGGTATAGTTTGCGTGTTTAATCGATGTTGCGATTGAATTTTATTGGAGCTTTAAGCTTTGGTTAAGCTTTTAAACTGACGGTTAAGTGAATAAACGGTCTTATAGCAGTTTTTGTGATCGTCTTTTGGAAGCGCTAATAACCTTAACATTTAGTAATTAGTGAAGTGCAGTTTGAAGTGTTGCATGAAGTTATTTTAAACTGACTTTAATTTAGTTCGGCGGCGGCGTTTAGTATTTGTGTTAAATGAGGAACTATTATTTAAAAGGTAGTAGTATGAGGTTGGTTAGTGGGTTAACTATAATATTTATACAAGAAATATGTGTCAATGTTTAAAAGAGCAAGTGAGAAATAAATTTCCGTATAGTCCAAACGGTGTATAAAGGATTTTAGAAAATCGATGGGTGCATTTTTTGCAATAAACTAATATTAGATTCATGTCTGTTTAATATGAATAATATGTTTAAAAGCTGGCTTGAAGGTAGTACATACCTACGTAAAATATTTTGTTTCAAGCTACACTATAAGAGAAAATATCCAGCAAAAACATTCTTACCTATGTATTTTTGGCTAATTTAATAAAAGCTAATTTAAGGAACAATTACATTAACAATGACTTTAAAACTATAATGTCACTTTTTAGCATAGCAATTGTTAAAAATGTGCGCCATGAATCTGTTAGCAGAGACCAAACCAATGGTAGAACTCTTCCCTTACTTTTTTCAAAGCTTCTGGCAGGATTCAACGTATCTCTACCAGAATCTTTGCTTTTTACTCTTCAAAATTTTTAGTGACATAGGTATACCCTTCTTTTAGAATCGCCTCATAAATAAAAATCTAAGGGTGTAATATCGTAGATTCGGGCGGCCACTCTATAAATCCTCGCAGTCCTATTTGGAAATGTAACATTTAATAATTTTCTTACATTTCCGGCAAAGTAAAGAAGGGCTCCATCGTGCTAGAAAAATATCCTTTCGTCTAGATTTCCATAACTAGGGTATATTCTTCGAAGTTCTGTTATTAAAAACTTTGCAAGAAATGTAAGAGAAACATTAAATGTTACATTTCAAACAGGTGGATAAGATTACGAGGATTTATAGAGTTGCCGCCGAAATCTCCGGATATTACACTCTTAGATTTTTATTTATAAAAGATTTAAATAGAAGGGTATATGTCACCAGACGTACAAATTTGGAAGTGTTGAAAGCAAGGATTCGGGCAAAGATACGTTTAATCACGCCAAAAGTTTTAAAAAAAGTAAGGGAAGAGTTCTACCATCGGTTTGATCTGTGCACAGATTCATGGGGCACATATTCAACAATTGCAATGCTAAAAAAGTAAAACTCCAGTTTTAAGTTATTGTCAAGATAATTATTTATTAAATTAGTTTTTATTAAATTTTTGACACTTAATTTGACCGATGTAACAAAAAATATATGGACAAATTCCTTTTTCGATAAGCTTTCTAAAATGGTACCATAAGTGGTATCCTCTAGTTTGAAAAAAAGAAGTTGGTTAGGGCTGCGCCCCGTTCTTGGTGCCCAATTGTCTTTTACGTGATAAAAGCGAGGCCAATTAGAAGTCTTTGAGGACGTATTTTTGGATTTTAGAGAAATCTTATTCCCAGAGCCGGTATGAGCAGCGTTCCATTTAAAATCCTCACCCTGTATTTAATAAAATTGTAACAGCAAAAAAACACTTATAATCTCCATAGAGCATGAATTATTTCTGGAGATAATTTCGAGGTCGTGAATTTTCTTACAAAATTCGCGACTAAGGAACAATCTCGAGAGTTATAATTTAAACTTAAGGGAGATTCAGTAAGAAAATTTCACACCTACTAAAATATTAAACCAACATTTAAATTTAACATTTTATTATAAATTTGCCAATGAATAGGGGTTTATGTACATAAAATATAGTTAATGGAAAACTAACTCGAGACATTTATTGAAACTGCAAGAAAATGACAATGAAGTAATTTTAATTTTCAAAAAGATTTATGAACAAAAAAATATTTTTTAAATAATATTTTTCAACTTTGCAATAAAGTTCAATGTCCGATTTTAGAAAAAAACTTATTGTGGGGGATTTTATTTTAATACAAAATTGAATTATTATTTGCTTGAAATATTTTTCTAAATTAAGGTAAGTATTTTTTTCTGAAAATTGAAAATTCCTTTTAAAGTTTCTTCTCCGACCATTTCATTAAATTTTCCGAATTAGCTGGTGGAATATATATATATTTTCTTTACAGTTTTTGAAAATATCCATCATAATAACACGACAGGCTTAAATCTGATGAATTATATACAAAAATTGCACCAAAACCTTTAAAAACAAATAAAAACGAGACATTAAATATCAAATAATAATTAACACATTACATTAATTATTTATTAACCTATCGGTACCTATACCTAAAATATTAACCTATTAATGATTTTTTTCCGAAACACAAATTTCTATTCGTTTTAACGGAATATTTTTACTTTTAATTAGGAAATAATGTATTACATAACGAGCATGGAAAGTAACATTTAACATACATATGTATTTGGAACACGAGTATTTGCTTACGAAAAAGCAGTAATTCACTTTAAAGAAAAATAAATTAAGTGACCAATAACCAAGTAAAAACGATTTTCCTTTATAAGTTTATAAGGAATACAGAACAGTGACCATGATTGCGCATCCCATGTTACTAGGTAGGTAATAAAAGGAAATCTATATAATAATTCCTATACAGAATACTAAAGAACGTTTACAATGATTTATAATAAACCCAGTTTCGTGAATATACATTATTTGATACTATGATCGTTTTTTTATCTGTGTAAGTTCCTCAAATTAAATTGCAGTTTTGGGGATTTCTATTAAAAATATTAAGCTTCTAGTTTACTTTTAGTGCTTTTAAAACGCCAAGAAAATTCGTTAAATATATCATGTTCTCGTGTGAACACTTTAGACGCACCATAATGGCTCTAAAGCAAAATAAAGAACTACTCGGTTAACTTAAGGAAACTCTAACAGCAACTTGATACAAAAGTTAAATAGTTCATTTTATATCCGAAATAATTGTGTTGTGAAAGAAATAAAGAAGTTTGTCTTCTGTGAGTAATATATCCAATAATTGGAGAGGACGTCAGTTGCTTTGTAACGTATTGATTAGGTCAAAAGTTACGTATTCGCTTCAGCATCGCTGTGGGATATTTTCCACTCGCGCATTACATTTATCAATCAAAATGGAAATGTCGATAGACGTGCGAGGAAAGGCTCAGAAAGCACATTCATTGGTCCAGAACCGGCACTTGGAGTACCAAAGTACACAGTACGAGATGCCATAAAGCGATGGATTAGGAGTGAACACAAAATCCACTGGAGCCACAGACAGGGATTCCATCACAGCAAAAGCTTTATTGGGGATCCAGACCCAAGACTTACGAAACAGCTGCTTCAAATGAATAGGAATCAGTTGAGAACAATTACAGGAATTCTGACAGGAAACATGGCTGTCAAGAACCATCTGCACATAATACAACTGTACAATGAAGACCTAAACTGTAGATTATGCGGACAAATTAGGGAAACTGTACAACACATAGTTTGTCATTGCGAGTCACTAGATCGGAAAAGACAAGAAATAATCGGTCATCCAATACTGGAACCAGGGGACATCCTGACCCTCTCCCAATTAACCTTCACAAACTAGTGCAAGGAACTGGGATCACTGAGCGGGTGTAACAACCTAACAGGGTGACCACAACAGACAAAACGTGGCCTAAATGTAACCGATGCCCGGACGGGCCCTCAAAAGAAAATTGTATTTATCACATTTAAAAAATATGGTAAAAATAGAAAAACTCTGCTATCTGTTTAAAGGTTGGAGACAATGATATTTCTTGAATAATAAAAGAGTTTATGGATTTCAAGGAAGTTCAGGGAAGTTGCCACCATACACCAGAACCCAGATTGTTTTAGTAAGCCTTAATTAGATACAAGAAGTAGCTAGAAACCTTTGTTAAATAAATGCAATTTTAAAATAACACCGCACACAAATTAAACGTATGGCTGCACCCATCCTAGTTATGCTGGAGATACTTACCAGTTGGAACGGTGTTATTTAAAAACAAAAATAATGCAAGTTAAAAATAACCGACTATAACAGATATTTAATATGAAGTAGTCCATACTTGTGTGGAGTGGAGTGGATTTTCAAAAGGAAAGAACACCGATGATGATGTTCAAAAACTCAAAATCTTTCTCCACTGTTATATTACTAAAATAATTTTTAATCAAAAGACTGATATTCTCGACATGTTGACATGTAGAAACATTAATCTTCAGGAGAACAAATAAAATCAATGAAGAAAGTGGTAAATTAACTGAGCTTTAAAATACATAATGATTTTAGTGAATAGAAATGGGAAGAAATATACCACCGAAATTAAGAAAAAATACTGTGAAAAGGAAGCTTAGTAAGGTATAAAGTATTTATGAAGCTTGGCATGCCAGAATAATTTTTAATTAAAAGTTAGGTGAGAACAACCAGGTGTGAGAAAAAGAAGTTTTATTAGATGTAACATTAGTAATCACGAGGTGCTATAAAACTAAACATAGGCGATTTTTGAACAATAATTTATTGCGAACAAGAATATTACTTACTGATCATTGTCTTTAGAAATAGATTATACATGATGATCTTACAACTAAAATAAGTTAATTTTTCATACGTCTTTTATTTCTCTTTCCTTATCAATATTTAGTTAGCAACTTTAACAAAAATCTAAATCGTTTTTATAAAAACCACTCCATGTTGATTAATTTTCTCCACTCAATTAAACAGATTAAACACATTCTCACTCACCCTTACCAGCTTAAAGAGTTGTCACCAATATGAGATATCTGCACGCAAGTTAGAACTAGAAATAAATTAAGAATAAAATCAATAGCTAGATTTATTAAAGTAGAAGAAAGGTTAGTAATTACTGATTATTAAACATATTATAGAATAATAGAAAAATTATATGTATGAGCAATCAGACATACCTAAGTATGTTGAGTTGCATACAGATTTTTAACAACAATTAACTAACCAGAAATTTTGACTGTGACATAAATGACATTGACACAAAACAATGTTTTACATATTGTGAGGAACTAATTCACAATTAAAGATGCCCGATTGGTAAATTAATAATTAAGGTAACCGGGCTACTTTGATTGTGAGAAAAGTATTTCTGCCAATGTCATGTACATTATGTCACCATCAAACTAGCTGGTTAGTTAATTTTTCTACGACCACCTAAGAAAATAAGAAAAAAAGCACAGTTAATTTGGCTACAAAGCGCCGTATATTGCACGAGTGTTAAAAAAAATATTTCAACACTAGTGTTAAAATACAAGGCACACTATTTATTTTAAACATATGGTGCTAATTTGACAGACCACCCCTATTTATTAAAAATAACAAATTTTAGAAATCAGTAATTGTAAAGTGTTTACTTTATTTATCATGTTGTCGAGTGATTCAAAATTAGAATGTAAAAATACGCCATCCGAAATTATAAAAAATGTTAATAATATACTGGAAAATCTATTACCGGAAAAATCAAATCGTACTGAAGAGAGTGTCATGTATTAAATAACAAATGTTTATCGGTAGCGATAGCGTAGAGAATAGAGCTCTAGCCTACAGATCGCAAGGTCACAGGTTCAAATCTCATCAGCAGTATTTTACTTTTTTTTATAAAAACAATAAATAATTTATAGAATTATTTTGAATTGAAATCTTCCTTTTTGGGTGGATTTTTTTAAATTTATGGTTAATGCATCTTTCCTTGACTAAATTTAAAATTTTTCATTCTGGTTAATCTAGAAGTCAATCCACGATTAGTTCTTCCTAGGATATATAAAATATAAAAAAATTAAACTACAACTAAAGGAAAAGCCTATTGACAAATTATGAAATCAGATATTAAGTGAAACATTTTAAGTAAGTATGCTAATTTCAACACTAGTCTTGATATTTTTTTTTCAACACTAGTGTTGAATAATTTTTTTCACAAATCAAAGGCTTTTTTAATAATTCTTTGTGGTCGTAGGAAAAATAGTGTACATTACTCGTGTGAAAGTGATTATTCTAAAACTCGGAGAACTTCCGCACTCGGCTGCCGCCTCGTGCTAAATATCTCCTCGATTGAAAAGTATCACTTTTATCACTTGTTTTGTAATATACTATATTTATTGTTAAAAATATTTATGCAACCCGATATATAAATAATAATTTTAATATTACTTATATATAGTGTGATAAATATTTATCTTGATGTAGATTGTATTTTAAATTATTGTCCTTACAAATTTTATGTGAAATTAGTAAACAGTCTGTTCATCTTTGTCCGTCATGAGCGCCAGGGTCTACTTATTAATGGCGGTTTTAAATGAAAACAAACAATTTTCTGTTTAATTTCGCGTCATTTATTTTCGCTGGCTGCTTTTTAATTCGTGTTTTAAACGTGTTGAGCGTGTTTATCTTGGATGTAATCAAATTCCAAATTAATTCGAAACAGTGTTTTGTCCATTAGTATATTTCCTTTTAATGTTAGATGCAACTCTAACAAACAAACTTTATTTCTGTGTTTTGTCTAATGTAATTTTCTTTTATTTTGTTAATGTGATATTAATTTTTTCAATAGATATCATCTCAACTGTTCTGTGATCGATAATAAACTGCCGTTCCAATTTAGAGATTTTCTTATACTACAATACTGCCGTCATAGTTAAAAACGCAGTAAAGTCTATTCTTGTCGATTTTCAGATTTTGCCAGAATGTGATTCTTTGGATTGTTTTTATGTTCCTAGCATGGTCTCATTTTCAAAAATCCAATATTTTTCTTTAAAAATAAAATTAGTAGTATCCTAAAAGGGTATTGATACGTCATCAATTACTACCAAAAGTGCAGTACCTAGTTAATCATAATAAAAAACGCAGTAATTCTGTGGTTACTACATAAAATATTATTTCTTTTATATAAAAACGTCATTGTTTGCTAACCGAAAATGCAGTTGTGTCATGTTCATAATCAAGAACGCAGTAACATAATACTTACTAGCTTTTATTTAGATAATGGTATTTGATTGTTTGGGACTCCTGTAATTGTGACGAATGTCTTTACATGCGATTTCCTCTTAACATTTACTTATTTCTATAAGTTTGTTAGAGGTGCTGGTATGCTCAAGAGTGTCTAACAACGACACGGATGGCGCTCCATGCCATATCTTACTGGTGTGTCCCACCAAGTGCTGCCTTAAGTAGCTTCGAGGTCCCTTTTCTTTTCGTCGGATCCTAGCTCTACTGATGAGTCATGATATGACGAAACGCGTCTAGAGATGGATCTGGCGAAAGGAAAATCTTCTTTACTCATTGTTTTCGGTTAATAAACCGATGTGAGTTAGCGCTGCCTAGCGGGACTCCTGTAATTGTGACGAATGTCTTTACAGGCGATTTCCTCTTAACATTTACTTATTTCTATAAGTTTGTTAGAGGTGCTGGTATGCTCAAGAGTGTCTAACAACGACACGGATGGCGCTCCATGCCATATCTTACTGGTGTGTCCCACCAAGTGCTGCCTTAAGTAGCTTCGAGGTCCCTTTTCTTTTCGTCGGATCCTAGCTCTACTGATGAGTCATGATATGATGAAACGCGTCTAGAGATGGATCTGGCGAAAGGAAAATCTTCTTTACTCATTTGATTGTTAGTTTGTTCATCTCAATATTTGTGTTCCCGTGTCCGGGCATTTTTTAAATATTGGACCTAATTGCCCAAAAACAACACTGCTTTGTTTGTGGTCACCATATATATACTAATTATATATTAGCAAAGAGTAATATGCGAAGATATTGGTTGTTCATTAATTTTAGACAAGGGCATCACTACAATGGGTAAATTTGATTATTCACCTTTAGTGATTTTCGTTTAGACTTTATTTTATAGAAATTAATATGATTTTTTGTTATTTTTTAAATAATATCAGGCTTAAAAACATAATACACTATAGGTAGTATTACAATTCAATTTTCTTTTTGATGGTTCTATTGTGTTTATGGCCAAATTGCTAGGGGAGTAAATAAATTAAAGAAGAAAACAATTATTAAAATAATTTGTTCCCTAATGAAGGAAGGAACAAAACTATTTTGGTTTAATTTAGAAGACAGTTCTCAATCAAATGACTTGAACGAATCATTTGATTAATAAAAAAATATTGTATTATTTAATAAACTTTATACCTGCTAAAACATGTAGTTTTGCTAATTTGTTACTTTTGCAATATAAAAAAATACCTGAAGAAAATACAAAACTATTTACAAGTATACCATTAGGGCCTTAAATGTTTATCCGATTTAACAACATATTTTTACATTAGGCCATTTTTGAAAAAGTAAGTACTTGTATAATTTTTTTTCATTAGAATTACACACAATATCTAATTTGTGGTAACTTTTTTATTAGTAACAATATTATATATTTTAAACACAATTTTTTTTTTGTATTATATATTAAGTTTTAGTATTTCAACTTGGATTTTTTCTAAAATCATGCAGTAATATGAAAAAAATAAGGTAAAACTAGCTTTGAATCCCATTTACCATAGTGGCGGCACATCAAAGAATACTTGTTAAAAACGCAGTAACAGAGAGGAATACTGCGTTCTTGCTTAGCAAACATGTGATAATGTGTCATGTTATACTAGGAAGAAACGCATATTTGTTAATATTATTTTATAGAAACACTAAATACAAAATAAACTGAATAAAAATATAGAGTTCGACCCTATATTTTATAAATCTATTTAAAAAAAATAACAAAAACATTATATGGCTACAAAATAAAATAAAAATTTCAACACCGTTTTTCTCCAAAACTTGATTTCTTACTTTACTGCGTTTTCCACTATGACGGCAGAATAATAGTCCAAAAGTCCACGAGTCCAAAATTCTTGCACTTACAATAAATTAAAAACAGTTGCTTTTGCGTCGTTTAAAAAACATTCTTTATTTTAGAAAGTTTTTTTTGTGAAGATTTATCAGTACCCAATCGATTACAGTTTTGACTTCCATATGCTTTACGAACCATTATCTTTAGAAATTTTAAAAAAGATAAAAGATCTTTAGGATGTTAAATTTCTATACAAAGTCACCAATGCTCATGTCGATTGTCTTAAGCTGAATTGGGTTAGCTGTTTCTGTAAAAAATACGCGAACGCGATTCTACAAAACCTTTCGTCAATCAATTTACCAAACTTCCGAAATGACATCCTAAAGCACTATATTTTTTTGGCGAGTTTTGTCCAAAACTCTTCTATCAGTCATAGAAGGGACCATCTAAAATTCATTTACAAAGGTTGCCGACGTCAAACAGCTTGGCAGGCTTCTAGCGACAAGTTAAAAAAAATTGGTTATTCTACACGAAATTCCGTTTTACTTCTCAAAAAGCTCAAAAACGCTTTTTTCGGCGTCCGTGTCTATCCAGAGAATCACCCATATATTTAATACGTTTTTGCCGGTCGACCCGCACCTCCACATGAGGCCGAGTTAGCAGAAGTGGATATTTCGACGAAAATGTTTTTGCTTTTTTGTTTTTATGATGCGTTTTAATCGATAAAAATGAAGTTTGATTTTGACCGTTTCATATAGAGCCCGAAAAAATAAAATTTTCTATGGTTTCAGTTTTTAAATTATTCAATTATTTACTGAGAAAATAATACGCTCTCTATTAAAAACACGCGGAAGAAGGTACCGACCTTACAACAAAACCGGCGAATGGGCAACCCGGGACATCCTTCATTCGACACGCTCGGACCCATCCCCGACCTAACTAATCTTTCGAGACTGGTGTTCTGTTTCGAATCTAATTCTATTTAAGTTATCGGAATAAAGATAGCAATATAATCGGTCGCACGACTCGCAAATAAAAGAACTGTGTGGTTAATAGGATGACGTACATGCCTTCTCGCCTCATGTTTTTAAACCTGCAGCTTTCCCGCCGTGTTTTTGATTGTTTCTAGATAAGGTTTGTGATACGCTAGAAAGATTTTTATTATTGGGATATGTTTACAACAGGTTCTAGTTCAGGATGATAAATTCGATTATAGTGAACGAGCCCAAAATTACAAAAATTATTGTCAAAAATATTTCGAGTTGGAAAATCGCAAATTAAATGAAAAATATTATGGTAATAAATATTTTCATAAATACAACTGTTTTACTGCTACAGTAATATTCTTAAAAGTAGATAATATACAATTAAGTCGTATAATGAAAGCCTTCAGCTTAGTTTGACACATATCAAAATAAAACGCATTTATAAATCAATTACGTCAATTTTACTAATTGGTTTGTGATCTTAAAACCTGCAATTAAAAGTCACAATTAAAAAAAAAGTCAAGTGCTCGTCGAGCGCGTGTGACAAGTGTCCCGTACTTTTTTTTTTGGAATTTATTCTACACGTCCTTATGTTTTTCAGATTTCTATTTTATTAGCATTAGTCATCAATATTGGGTTGGTAAACAGATCAAATTAAAAAACATAAAATTACAAAGCCAATTTTTTAAATTTTTATTTTATAAGAATGTTAGGTTATATTTTCTGCAAATATTTTCTAAACATCGGGTTTTGTAATTTAAAAAATATACAATTTTAAATATATATAAGTATATTTGGGGGTAGAAATGGTTGGGAAATGGTCAATAAAACAGCTGCAGAAATTCAAAATGTGTATTTAGCCAACGCGTCGACCTCTATGAGGTCATCCTCAGGGTGCTAAAAAGGGATTACATTTATTAAGAAATTATTTGGAATGTAATGTTTTTTTTTATATTATTAACATTTAATTTTTACTATTAATTAAAATTTCAGAATAGTTACGCTTTATAAGGTATACCTAATAAAGACATGTACATTTAGGTATAAATATATATACAAATAAAATGTATTTAAAAAACAGTTCAAGTATAATTAACACAACAAACATCACATTTTATGGACTAAACAGGTACCATTGCGCCAAAACTGGGACAGCAAAATTGTTGTTGTAGAGTAGCTCCTGGACTTTAAGGAATATGTAAATTCTATTGAGGAAAGGTTGTCATTGTTGTAATAATAGTTGTCATGGAAGTGAAAAGGTTTAACACCAAAACAACAATACTACATTTTTAGAGATATGAGGAAAAACTAAAATACGGATATTTAAGTGTTTTAAAATGTATCAAAATTAAAACAAGATTTTTTAATATTATGTTCCTATAAATTTTAATTTCAATCATATTTAAACCTTAATATAATAACATGTTTTTTAAAACTTGGTAGTTACACCGGTATTATCGATTTTCTTCTAGCATTATCTTGTTGAAATATAAAATTTTGACCATATACTGCGTCGACAGATGGATTCATAACTTGGTTTAGTATGTTGCAATATAATGGTGCATTAAGCCTCCCCTGCACTATTTGGCAAACTCCTGGGCCTTGCACTAATGCAGCCCCAAACGTTTATAGAAAAGCGTCCACTTTGATTAGTCTTATTTGTATATATTTCATCGTATCTCGTACCAGAAGGCCTATAAACGCGGATCTTCCCATAATTGCATGATTGAAAGGTTTTTTCATCGAAAAATATTATGGTTTCCCATATAATACTTTGATTTATATTATATTCAAAGGCAAATTCTACTCTTTTCTGTTTGTTTGCTTCGGTCAAAAATATTTTATTGGCAGCACAACAACTTTTTATACCTGAATTACGAATACTTCTACGCGCTGTATTAGCCGAACCAGGAAAATGTGTTCCTTCTTTAGATTTTATTGCTGTTTCGAAGATCTTTTAGAAAGTTAATTAATTCTATATCTTGGCCGTCATTCGAATTTTTGGGGCTACCAGAACCTGCTTTCCTTACATTTCAAAAAATATATCTTTTAATACGTCACTGTCAGTCACAAAATTAAATTGACAACTTCAAAACAAGCTAATGCTAATAGTCTGGGAGATTAAACTACATTTTGATGTCTCAGTTTTTTTTGGGCGCAATGGTACTTACGTACAGTTATGAACTCCTTTGTTCTTAATAAAATGATTGTATACATGTTTGAATAGCCATGGGGGACTGCTTCTTTTTTAAATTGTTGTTATATAGCAGTAGCCACCAGCAAATGATGTCTTGCGAATGTGCATTTTTAACCAGAGTTTCTATTGAATATATTTTTTTTTGTTTAATGATATGTTTATTATTATTCTTTTTTATATTGAAATTGTTAAGAGGAAATAGATGCATGTTTGGATATTCGACTTTTAATTGTTAGGGTGTTGTGTATATTTTAAAATGTTAAAATAGGACGCACTTAGATTGTCTAGGTCTTGTTTTTTATTAATATTTTTTTTTGTGTTTTTGGATTTCAATCATTTTGCTAAAAACTCTTTCTTTATAATTATTTTGCTTTGCAACAATAGACGTTTGATCAAAACTAAATTGATGCTGAAAATCTTCAAAATGTTCTGCCAAGGCTGTTTTTGCTTTTAAATTAATTAGGTTGTTAGGTCTAACGCTTCTACGATGTTCTGAAACTTCTTGTTTTCAAGTATTTACTTGTTTGGCCTATGTATACCCCGTCACATTCTGAACAAGGAAGCTTATAGACAACATTGCTTTGTAAATCTTTAGGGGTAGATGCTTTCAGTTTTGTAAATAATTTTTTTATCGTATTTTCATTTTTGAAAGCTACTGTAACCGTGTCATTGTTAAGCTCCTTGCTTAGCCTTTCTGAAAGTTCTCTGATAAAGGGTAATTTTAGATAAAGAGTTTTTTCTTTTTGCTGTGGTATTCGATGTATGATTGGTTTGTGTATAATTTTTTTGATAAATTTGTGTGGATAATTATTTTTTAAAAGATATGTTGCAATATTGTTAAGATTTTTTTTGTGAAACTCAGAGTGTATATTTCAAAAGGATTCAAAAATGAAAACCTTAATACGAGTATAATATGTTTCTCAAACTTCAACGATAATTTTAAACAGTCTTAAATTTATTATCAATAAATTGAATTAAGATACACATGTTTATATGATTAAATAAATTTAAGTTCCACATTTCGTGTTCTGCTTCAATAAATCGTTATGTTCAGGATATTTTATTAAAGATCTTTGATCAATTTGATATCCTAAAAATATGGATACCTACCTTAAATTTTTCATAAGGCAGATCTTTGTGTTAAACAGTGTTATTTATGAAGCACCATCTAGGTAGTACATATTTCTTCTTGATATATTCCTTATTAATAAACGTAAGTGTGTCTTTTCCCCGTAATAATCCCCTTTTTGTCGTTATGTGCCTTCATGTGTAATACCTAAAAATAGTATGAAAATACTCCCGGGATGCAGCCCCCCCCCCCCCCCCCCGAGCCTAGGAGCTCGGGTCTAAAAGTCTAATTGCAACCTAATTTTTCGTCTCACGCTTGGAGTCTTAATTTAAATTTTTAAATAATGTATTTTTGGCATAAATTACAAAGGTCTTATAGGAAAGTTTAGTTTTTAAAATTCTTCTTCTAAAAGTCCTGTTTTATACAATAGAGATTAAGGTTTCGGACGCATATCGTTTTAGTTATTGATTTTTGATGCAATTTTAAAGGAAAATGAGTACAAAGAATAATATTATTATATATAGTATTTTTCTATTATATACTTCCATTTCCCTTTTTAGAGCTATTTTAAATCAACAAAAATATAACCCAATGCAATAAAGTATTTTAACAACAAAAACAAGAAACAGTTAGTTATTTATTTTGAAAGAGAAAAATTAAAGTAAAAATTTTAATTGAAACATTTTTTTATGAAAGAAGTGTAATAATTTATAATACAAAAAATAGTGCGGGAAGAAACGAGAATGCTTTATTATGAATATACAAAACGACATTTAAGAAGAAGACCCAAGCATTTGCACCAAAAACTGCTGTTAGATATATGCTCCTAAAATACATGAGTTCTGAAAAAATCATTAATTTTGGCGTGGTGAGCGATATTTACTTTATTTTTAATCATGAAAAGCCGAACCCTAAAAACGCTGGTAGAGTCATACATACGTCTCATGTTAAAATTTTGGATTGACACCAATAGGTATTCATATTTTCCACAAATATAAAAAAAAATTTTTAAATAAAGAGCCAGCTAGGAATATAAAAAAAAAATAAAAAAAAAAAACATTTACAAAAACAAATTTAATCCAACAATGCAGGGGGGGAGAGGTAATAATTTAATTTTCGAAATTTGATAGTAGTGAATTTTAAACGAACTTTAAGCTGGGCCCCGAAAATTATTCGCCTGCGGCGCTTTTCCGCCTTCTTTACTGGGTAAAATATCATAAAATACATGTAGTCCCGACTGTCCTTTTCTCCAGAAAAAACAATGTCCTACTTACGCCCACTGAGCCCCCCCGAGCATATTTTCTGGCTACACCACTGAAATAAATCATTTGCGTGATAATAATAACTGGTTCTCAACTGTGCCCGGATTTATTAATTAATACTACTATAGCACCTTTTCTGTTTACTTTCCAATTTTGCGAATCAAGATTTGCACTATCAAATATATGCAGGAATGTTTTAGTAAACATAATAAAACTAGTTGGTAGGTATAAAAAAAATTCGCATACAAGCATGGAATTGCGTCTATTTCTTTCTCTCAATAGCAGCGATCAGAAAGTGACTTATTTCTGCACGCGATTACAATTTAATCACAATCAGTGTTGTGAGTTGTGATGAAAGTTATGCCTGATACGAAAACATGCTGTGATATTTTAAGTTATTAAAACGTTTAGACAATTGCTCGTGGTCAATTTTGCAAAAAGGTAATATCGAAATTTAAGGAATACTCACACCCCACATCAGGTACTTTAAGGGAAAAAATACGTTTTAAAGACATCGGCTTACTTATACCACTTTAATATCTATTATATACAGGGTGGTGCATCGTGGTTGGAAACATAGGAAATCCCATGCAAGTTCTAGAATGTCCAAATATTTGCTCCCCCTCCTTTAGAGCGAGATTGTAGGGAGTAATGCAGTATGACACTGGTTGACTCCCGAATACGATCCATTGAGGGCGGATAGTCCTGCCTTTGGGGGACTGACGGATAAATCAGTGTTTGAGGGACTGATGGATAAATCTGTGCATACGCGTGGTTGGAATCCCACGTAAAAAACTGTAGCTCCCGTCTGACTGATATTACCCAGACGTTAAGCAAAAGGGATACAATAAGCCATTCAGCTGCAGTATACTGGTAACAGGTCAATCCTCTTTAAACCACCAACCAATATCCTGACCTAAAACTTATCGAAAACATATCTTAATAATAAAAATCTTCCTAGGCAATCACAAACCTTTTCTAGAAACAATTAAAAACATCACGCGAAAGCAGAAACTTTAAAAACATACGTTAATAAGAGATGTGCGGATTTTGTCAGCACGTATTTTGTATTCAGGAAAATACCATTTTCTTTACCCTCAATCTCAATGTTATCCTTATTATTGTATATGTATCTTATTTGTATTAGGTAGAACACGCACTCTTACGTACACAAATAAATAAATGTGTGCTTTTGATATCGAAATAAGAACAAATAATCATCGTATATGCCAGTTAGAGGAATAAAAATATAATGTAGGAATTTATTTGTGCGAGATGATTATTTGACGTATGTAACTTTAATCTCGGGCCATAAAATAACCACTTTATCGTTACATAAAAAATAATTAAGTAATTAAAGTTTTATAAACAGAGAACTGCGTAATACCCGTAATAGACAGTACAAATTGCAATAATATTTTCATTATGGAGATAATATTCTGACGATTGATTTGATGCAGCCTTGCGTAGGTATTAGCAAAAATCGACAAATATACAGGGTGTGTCAATAAGGTGTCGGGCTTTGATAGCACCTAAACTATCAAAGATAGGAAAAAAAGTGTAATATAAAAGTTAAATGGTTTGTTAGGATGCATAACCTAAAAATATTTTAAAATCTACAGGGTGGTCCCAAAAAGTGGTACTGAATAATAAAAAAGAAAATTAAATGGGACACCCAGTATAATTTTCCAGAATATGATTCAATAGAATAAGGACTTTGCAACCATCTTAAAATTTTTGAACTAAAATGCAACGTTGCCAAGTAATTATTTTTTTTCCGAAATTTTAGTAATTTTAAGGGTATCGTAAAAAAATCATAGTAACCTGTGGATTAACCCTAGGCAAATATAATTTACATTGTGGGTACTTTAAGGTACGATATATTGATCGATAACAATGTTTTTTAAATCTCTTATACAGAGCGTTCGGTATAAGTTGGACAATTCGACAGTTTTAAAAATGCTTTATTTCAATTTTTTTAAATAGGACCCCACTAATTTTTTTAGGCAAAAGGATGTATCTTTTGAAAACCTTACTTTTTTGTTAAACATGTCATATATCTAAATATTATAGTTTTTGAAATATTTTAGGATTTGTCTTAACTTAGGGTAAAAAAGGAAAGTTCTAATTGAATAATTTAGTCAAGATTGCTTTGGAACAAAAAATAAATAATTTTCTTTATCACAGCTGTCATTGCAAAATTATTTCGCTAACATTTTTGTTTAAAATTTAGTGTCCCGAACTAACTTTATCGAAATAGAAAAATATGAGTTATGATAAAGTTCGTTCAGGAAACTAAAATTTAAACAGTAATTAAACACAAAATGTTGGCGAAATAATTTTGCAATGACAGCTGTGACAAAGAAAATTATTTATTTTTTGTTCCAAAGCAATCTTGACTAAATTATTCAATTAGAACTTTCCTTTTTTACCCTAAGTTAAGATAAATCCTAAAATATTTCAAAAACTATGATATTTAGATATATGACATGTTTAACAAAAAAGTAAGGTTTTCGAAAGATACATCCTTTTGCCTAAAAAAATTAGTAAGGTCCTATTTAAAAAAATTGAAATAAAGCATTTTTAAAACTGTCGAATTGTCCAACTTATACCGAACGCTCTGTATAAGAGATTTAAAAAACATTGTTATCGATCAATATATCGTACCTTAAAGTACCCACAATGTAAAGTATATTTGCCTAGGGGTAATCCACAGGTTACTATGATATTTTTACGATACCCTTAAAATTACTAAAATTTCGGAAAAAAATTAATTACTTGGCAACGTTGCATTTTAGTTCGAAAATTTTAAGATGGTTGCAAAGTCCTTATTCTATTGAATCATATTCTGGAAAATTATACTGGGTGTCCCCTTTAATTTTCTTTTTTATTAATCAGTACCACTTTTTAGGACCACCCTGTAGATTTTAAAATATTTTTAGGTTATGCATCCTAACAAACTATTTAACTTTTGTATTACACTTTTTTCCCTATCTTTGATAGTTTAGGTGCTATTAAAGCCCGACACCTTATTGACACACCCTGTATATGGATAGATACCTTTGCCCGGCACCTTTCTGGTTAATACTTACCTATACTAGTCGTTTGTATCACAAGAGTAGATACGGACAATCCACTTGAGTTGTACAGTATTTCTACAATAAAAAATATAAGCCAATAAAAACCTTCCTAAGAATAATTACTATCATTTACTGTGTTGTAAAAAATATTGAAAATCATTATTTTTTAATAAAAATATGTTTTTCTACTCCCACATGGAAATTTGCTGTTTCCTTTACACTTTAGTGGCGGGTAAAGTAGGCTATTCCAGTTAACTGTGCGGCAAAATTGTATATCCATCCTAGTTAGGTTATGAAACTGACCAATCACAGTAGTCAATTACAGAGAAGCCAAATTTACATGTTGTAAATTCGTTTTCTGACAGTTGAGAGAAGTTAGGTTAACAATATGCTTCAAAAATATGTAAATCTGTCAGATGAAATTTGTTCTTTTTAAATTTAAATCAAAATATTTATCCCAGAGTCTATGTATACACAATATTTTCCTAAAGAGTACACGAAATGGTGCAAAAATTGAAGGTATAATAACAAAATTAATACCAAAATATATTTCTACCAAATTATTGTTATTTTCTGCCGAACTAAAGATTTGCACACAGACGAACTTTCTAATTTCAAAAATATCTTTATTTCCACTCATATCTAGACAATTACTAAAAGCTTTGCATAAAATGTACTATATACCTACCAAATGAACGTTTTCTTACTAACCTTGGTAATTTTTTTCCATATAAATAATATATATTATTATAAATATTTGTGCACGGGGATATTTTCCGATATATTTTAAACGGGGATCGAAGCCCAATTGATCTTAAAACTTTTATTATATGCAACAAACATAGAAAATTAACTGGTAATTCTTCCCTAAATGGTGGAGCATAAAGATAACCCGATAAAACAGACGAAATTATAAGATTTCTAGAAAAAAAAATGTTACTAACATTTTTAAGGTTATGTTATTTCTACTTACACTATTGCCACTTCCCGTCTTCTCTTTCCACGTTAACAGTGTTGCTAGTTTGTAAATTGGCGATTATTTTGAAAAATTGGACCATAGCGACCGTTAAAAATTCATATTAATGCACAAAATCTATTTATAACTGTTTAAAACGAATTCTACAGCTATTTTGTTGTACTTTCGGAGTTATAATTCTTTACGCAAGCAGAAATAAACCCGAAAAACCTATTTTTCTTCTGTGCATTGTAGTAAAACAATTATTGATCAAATTACCTGGTTGAGAAAATAAATTGTTCGTTTTTATTAATACATAATATATCGCTTTTTGTCTGTTATTCTGCAAAAAGCCGAATGTGAGAAAGATCGATATATTGAAAAGTGAGTTTGTATAAATTTAAGAACTTACCCAAATCGATAAATACGTTACAGTGTAATTTGGTCCATGGGTTTGCCATCAAAATGAATTTTTGTTCAATTGTTTCTTATTACCGTTCTCACAAATTAATGGCCAACTTAAAAGACAAGTTATGATGCCTAATTTAAATAATTTTTTTAAATTCTTAGCATGTAGTTCGGAAGTTACGTCGTAGAAAAAATATACTGTACAACTCGAGTGGATTGTCCATATTGCGCTCGGAAGTTTGAGCACTCCGCCTACGGCGTCATGCTCAATTTACTTCCTCGTGCGATATGGACATCATATCCATTCTTGTTGTACAAACTACTATTTCCTACGTCCACCTATAAAAACGAGAAAAAAATATGGTTAACGCCCAATATCACACGCGTGTTTAAAAAAAATATTTTAACACTAGTATTGAAATACAAGACCACCCCTATTTATTAAAAAGAACAAATTTTAGAAAGCAGTAATTGTAAAGTTTTTAACTTATTTATCATGTATTTGTGAGTGATTCAAAATTAGATTGTGAAAATACGCTGATCTGACATTATAAAAAATGATAATAATATACTGGAAAATCTATTACTAGAAAAAACAAACCGCGCTGAAGAGAGTGTCATGTAATAAACAACAAATCTTTATTGATATCAATAGCGTAGAGAATAGAACCCTAACCTACAGATCGCAAGGTCACAGGTTTAAATCCCATCAGGAGTATTTGACTTTCCTTAATAAAAACATTAAATAATTTATAGAATTATATTGAATTGAAATCTTCCTTGTTGGGTGAATTTTTTAAACTTATGTTTAATGCATTTTTAATTGATTAAATTTAAAATTTTTCATCCTGGTTAATCTAGATGCCAATCCAGGATAGTTCTTCCTATGATTGAAGACTTTTTAATAATTCTTTGTGGTCGTAAGGAAAAATAGTGTACATTACTCGTGTAAAAGTAAATATTCTAAAACTCGGAGAATTTCCACACTCGGCTGATGCCTCGTGCTAAATATCTCCTCATTTGAAAAGTATCACTTTCATCACTTGTTATGTAATATACTATTTTCTACTCCCATATGGAAATTTGCTGTTTCTTTTACATTAAAGTAATTGGAAAAGTGGGTTATTCCGGCTAACTAAATGAATATAATTTCATATGCATCCTAGTTAGGATATGAAACCGACCAATCACAGTGGTCAATTACAAATTCCCCAAATTATCCTTAATATTACTATTTGATTTCTAAAAATAAAGCATTTTTTACATTTGCGAAGATTATGAATGTTGTGTTTCAATCCCCAAATTTTCAGACTCTAACCTCGACTCTAACCTGGATTTTTCGGGCTCGGTTTTTAATGTTTAAAAATAAAGTATCTTCTTCTTTTTTTATACGTTCACCAAATTGATGATTTTTTTAGAAATCATGCATCTTTGGAGCGTAGATTCGGAATCTGAGAGCTGTTTTGGTTGCAAATGCTTAGGTTTTGAAATTTTCGTTCTTAAAGTGTCGTTTTATATAAATCGTAGGTTTTGTATTCATAATGAAGCATTCTCGTTTCTTGCCGAACTATTTTTTATTGTAAATTATCACATATCTTTAATAAAAACCTATTTTTATGTTTTTTCAATTAAAATTTTGACTTTAATTTTTGGTTTAAAAAATATTTAAGGGAGACTTATGGTTGTTATTTGTTTTTGTTGTGAAAGTATTTTATAGCATTTAGTTATATTCTTGTTGTTATAAAATAGCTCTAAAAAAGGGATAGAAAAGTATATAGTAGAAAAGTAGGTACCATAAAATATTATTCTTTTTCTCGTTTTCTTTAAAATTGCGTTAGTCTTTATACATAGCAAAACTTTTATAAGGAAGATTTTAAAATCTTAGCGTTTCCGACAAAAACTGCTCTGGGTCAAAAATAACTCACTTGTTATAAAATCATTATATTTGGCGTGGTGAGCGTGTAATAGATACGTATGTACCAAAAGGCAAACTAATATTAAACATAGATTTTAGAGTCCAAGCGTGGGACGAAAAATTAGGTTTCAATTAGACTTTTAGACCCGGGCTTCTAGGCTGGGAGTAGGGTATGCAGCCCAGTTCCCCCCTTCCCTCCCCCCTTGGCTGTGCCATTGTTGGCATACCTGATGGTCCATATTTTTTTATGCCAATGAAATGATGAACATATTACTGAAACAAACGAAACACAAACATGCATTAATTTGCAGTAACTGTAATAAATTCTGATATATTGGATTGGGTTTGATTGATGAGCGCTGGCGAGGCAAGCAACTTTTTAACAGGTGTCCAATGGCGAAATGATGTACATATTTTCGCTTTCATAATTCGTTACGACGAAGTCATTTGTGGGATTGTTTTGAAACGGATTAAATAAATCAAAACCTTTTTTAAGTACTGTTAAATGGTAATTATAGTTAAGGAGATCCGAACGCTCTAAAATTTCCTACGTTGCGGGTTATTTTTATTTTAACAGAATTACAAAAAAACTAAGCGAACTTTTTAGTTTCTGTTTTTACCAATGGAAAGACGGTATATATGTGGGTATGAGAAAATAATTATTTTCAGACAGAAAAAAAAATCGAGGAAAAATATATAAGCCGATAATAATTTCGTAGATTGAAATGAATAAATTTCATTTTCATTTTCCAAGGCTTATACGGGTCTAGAAACTACGTTTATGATATTTCTCGTTAATTTCTACTATTACTTATTAAATCATTAATTTGTGATACATTATTAGAAAGAAAATTACATGAAGAATCATACTAATTTTGGAATAAAAGAGATTTTGCTATTTGAAAAATCTGGAAATTCCGCCTCATTTTTTTTTAAAGCTGGTTGTAAATGAAATAGGCCTAACGGATAGATTTTTCTTAAGCAAGTTAATTTTATATTACAGAGCTGTTTGAAAAGAGCCATTTTACAATTTCCATGGCCTACTCTTTACCACTTACCTTGTTTTACCAAAGTTATGAACACTAAGAAATATAGGAAAATAAGATTTATGCGGCCATTTTTAAAACAAATGATGTGTGATATACAGTGTGTCCAAAAAAATATGCAACCTATGTAAAAGTTTTTTATTACCGATTTCTCAGAAAATTCTATTCTTGATAAAAGTTGGTGCATGCCTTGAAACTATAAATGCATATTTCACATTTCACCCGCGGCTAATAGTAAGGGAGCAAATGCCATTTTTTCGAAATTGCATTAAGAGTAAAGTACCTTAGTTATTTGAAATACAACAAAATTTTATGTGGAAATGTTATTGCAAATTAAAAACATAGCCCAAATACGAAATTTGAGTTACGTGTCTCAATTTTTATTTTATTTTTTCTAATCTCTAATTTCCCCTAAACGGTACGCCTCTGGTCGATTTTTCGTTTACGCAATTTTAATATATTTATCAAATAACTTAAACGTGGGTTTATAATAAAAATGCATTAAGTAGTTGCAAACTTTTAAAAACTTTTCAATGAACCGGGTCGGTTTAGATATAAGCGTGTTGCACGCCTACTTAAACACATTTTAGCCAACTTCTGTTCGAAACTAAATTATAATAAAATGCAACCCTATTCATAGTACTGGAAATAACTACTAATTTATTTGTCATTTTCACCCAGTACGCTAAAGTCCAAAAACCTACTTTAAAAAAATGCATATAAAATTAGATATTAGAAAAAAAAAATTGAGACACGTAACTCAAATTTCGTATTTGGGCTATGTTTTTAATTTGCAATAACATTTCCATATAAAATTTTGCTGTATTTCTAATAACTAAGGTACTTTACTCTTAATGCAATTTCGAAAAAATGGCATTTGCTCCCTTACTATTAGCCGCGGGTGAAATGTGAAATATGCATTTATAGTTTCAAGGCATGCACCAACTTTAATTAAGAATAAAATTTTCTGAGAAATCGGTAATAAAAAACTTTTACATATGTTGCATACTTTTTTGGACACACTGTATATAGACTCGAAACTATGAAAAGGTCATCTTGAAAAGAAATGTGGAAGATGTGTGCAGAAAATGCAATTGCCCCGGAAAAACTATAATAGTAGATTCTGTAACGAGGTTGGAATGAAAATTTGATCTGAGTGGAAGAACCACGAGTATCGAATTTTCATTCTAACCGAGTAGCAGACTATATTTTCTCACGACCAAAAATACTATTCGCAATATTTGTAATTTCAGGTGATGTATTATCGAGTTCTATATCTGATTTATCCGATTTTTCACTTATATTTTGATTTGCACTAAAATTTGTCTGCTGACATTGACAGTTTCGAAATTCATGGCAACCTATGTCGTTTAGATCAATTACAGAATATTCATTCCGTATCTTGTTATGGAATGAAAATACACGCAAAACGCATAAGAAGCAAGTGTTTCAGAATAAATATTTTAACTCAAGAGCGAAAATTTTTACATTTTATTATCAAAAATGATTTTGGAGTTATTGCATTCAGTAATGGTCGTGGAGAAAACATATTACGGCGGGTTGTGATGCTATGGCACCCAACGCTTATCTGAGGAGGCATAATCAGATGGTAAAGATCATCCACAAGGAACTGGCCCATAAACTAAGCCTAAGGGAAAACCTTCCACCATACTACCAATACTCTCCTGAGCCAGTCCTTGAATCCCCTGAATATCTCTTATACTGGGAGAGGCCAATAATAACGGATAGAATAGAAGGACATACCCGTCCGGATATTCTTCTTATCGAAAAAATGACCAAGGAAGCTTTCATAATCGACATAGATTGTTGCTCACTAACACCAATTTCTCTAAAACCAAATAGGAGAAGAAAACCAAGTACTCGAATTCGGCGATAGAGATAAAAAAAATATAAGGAGGCTAGATAAAATAGACATCATTCCGATCATAATATCGGTGGATGGAGCTTTGACGAGAAATTTCAAGCCCAACTTGGAATAACGTGGCTTTTCAGGTTATTTATATCAACAAATTCAGAAAATCGTCATTCTTTAAACGTGCCATATAGTACGGAAGTTTCTAAACAGTACAGGTTAAGTTGAATTTCTTCCCTGTACTCTAAATATTACCAGCAATAGGTACCAACAAAAATCTATAAAACATAATATAATTAACATAATAATAATATTACATTAATTATTTAGAAAATTTGTTAATCACAACCAATGGTTCCATAATTTTGAATATTCACAGTAATAATCGCACAATATTTTTTGATACTAATGATTATTATGGTCATGATCATGAATAATGATGGTAATAAAATAATATTTACGTCAGCTGCATATTTATTAATACAAGTTAAATTATTATTACGTGGTTCACTGTGATAACAATAGTATGTTCGTGCAGCCATATTCTTATCTTCCATAGTTTGCAAATAATGCATTCAATAAACTAGAGACATTTGTTGTGTACATTAACATAGGCCGACGTATAAATACAAAGCCAAGCAATGAATATAAAACACTGAATGTCAGAAATAATGGTCCCATAATAATAGTGCTTAAAGGCAGCCAGTCAAGTTTATATGTCTATTATCGTATACATATTTGGTAAACCAAACGAACGATTATGGTGAACTCGTTTTCTAATTTTTATTTTTTCTGTTTATTATTGTAACATTGTAACTTGGCGGCTTGTACATAGTGTCAAATTTCCTTTAAGGTTTCTCTCACAGTAGATGCGTTTGCATACGAATTTTTAAACGTGCGAAAACATTTAAATTTCTGAAAGTGCCTATACCGGGTCCGCCAACGTGGCGGGGATGGAAGATTAAATCATTATCGAGGAGCTTATCAAAAATACTAAACCAGCATAAGGTATCGACTTAAAAGTGACATATTTTAAAAATATTTTACATTATACAGGGTGGCTCAAAAAAGTGTGGCGGACTAAACTTACATTTTTTTAAATGGAACACCCTATATATTATATTATTTTCTAATTCCCTATACAATTCCACGTATATTTTGTATAAAATGTCATATGTCTAAATTCAATTGTTTTTGAGTAATTGACGTTTAAAATATGGCATTTTTTGACTTTGACAGGCTGTAACATTGGAACGGTTCATCTTAGAGAAAAATGGTTTTTACCTCCCTATCTTAGTTTTTTATTCTCTATCCAAAAATACCAACTTTCGGTTTAACATGTTAAACCAAAAAACGGTTTTAACGGTTTAACATGTTAAACCGGAAGTTGGTATTTTTGGATAGAGAATAAAAAACTAAGATAGGGAGGTGAAAACCATTTTTCTCTAAGATGAACCGTTCCAATGTTACAGCCTGTCAAAGTCAAAAAATGATGTGGCTGAAGTTAGAAACGGATTCAGAAACGATTCTACCAACGAGTTTCCAATATTGGGAGATATAAGATATAATTGAAAAAGTACGTTTTTCTTAAATGTTGTATAGTCAGCTGGCCCAGACAGTAAAAATTATTTGTGATAAACATACGGGGGTATGTTCTGAAAATTGGTCAGTCTGCCAGGGGCTGCAGGGGTGGCTAAATTATTAAAATTAATAACTTATTAAAATTGGGCCCAAAAAAGAGTAAACGATTTTTGTAGATCGTTAGATTTTAATATGAGATAACAACCAATATTCACAAAGTTTTTATATATCAGAAACGGAAAAAGTCAGGGGCGGCGGGGGTGAAATTTATTTATTAAAGTTACTATTGGGAATAATACATAGTTAACGAATTTTGTACACCACTAGATTTTGCCAAAAGATAAGGTATTTAACTAAAAAAGTTTTTATATATCAGAAACGGAAAAAGTCAGGGGCGGCGGGGGTGAAATTAATTTATTAAAGTTACTATTGGAAATAATAAATAGTTAACGAATTTTGTACACCCCTAGATTTTGCCAAAAGATCATATTTATAACTAAAAAAGTTTTTATATAGGAGAAACGAAAAAGGACAGGGGCGGCGGGGGTGAAATTTATTTATTAAAGTTACTATTGGGAATAATACATAGTTAACGAATTTTGTACACCACTAGATTTTGCCAAAAGATAAGGTTTTTAACTAAAAAAGTTTTTATATATCAGAAACAGAAAAAAACAGGGGCGGCGGGGGTGAAATTTATGTATTAAAGTTACTATTGGGAATAATAAATAGTTAACGAATTTTGTACACCACTAGATTTTGCCAAAAGATAAGGTTTTTAACTAAAAAAGTTTTTATATATCAGAAACGGAAAAAGTCAGGGGCGGCGGGGGTGAAATTTATTTATTAAAGTTACTATTGGGAATAATACATAGTTAACGAATTTTGTACACCACTAGATTTTGCCAAAAGATAAGGTTTTTAACTAAAAAAGTTTTTATATATCAGAAACGGAAAAAGTCAGGGGCGGCGGGGGTGAAATTTATTTATTAAAGTTACAATTGGGAATAATACATAGTTAACGAATTTTGTACACCACTAGATTTTGCCAAAAGATAAGGTTTTTAACTAAAAAAGTGTTTATATATCAGAAACGGAAAAAGTCAGGGGCGGCGGGGGTGAAATTTATTTATTAAAGATACTATTGGGAATAATAAATAGTTAACGAATTTTGTACACCACTAGATTTTGCCACAAGATAAGGTTTTTAACTAAAAAAGTGATTATAGATCAGAAACGGAAAAAGTCAGGGGCGGCGGGGGTGAAATTAATTTATTAAAGTTACTATTGGGAATAATAAATAGTTAACGAATTTTGTACACCACTAGATTTTGCCAAAAGATAAGGTTTTTAACTAAAAAAGTTTTTATATATCAGAAACGGAAAAAGTCAGGGGCGGCGGGGTTGAAATTAATTTATTAAAGTTACTATTGGGAATAATAAATAGTTAACGAATTTTGTACACCACTAGATTTTGCCAAAAGATAAGGTTTTTAACTAAAAAAGTTTTTATATGTCAGAAACGGAAAAAGTCAGGGGCGGCGGGGTTGAAATTAATTTATTAAAGTTACTATTGGGAATAATAAATAGTTTACGAATTTTGTACACCACTAGATTTTGCCACAAGATAAGGTTTTTAACTAAAAAAGTGTTTATATATCAGAAACGGAAAAAGTCAGGGGCGGCGGGGGTGAAATTTATTTATTAAAGTTACTATTGGGAATAATAAAAAGTTAACGAATTTTGTACACCACTAGATTTTGCCACAAGATAAGGTTTTTAACTAAAAAAGTATTTATATATCAGAAACGGAAAAAGTCAGGGGCGGCGGGGGTGAAATTTATTTATTAAAGTTACTATTGGGAATAATAAATAGTTCACGAATTTTGTACACCACTAGATTTTGCCACAAGATAAGGTTTTTAACTAAAAAAGTGTTTATATATCAGAAACGGAAAAAGTCAGGGGCGGCGGGGGTGAAATTAATTTATTAAAGTTACTATTGGGAATAATAAATAGTTAACGAATTTTGTACACCACTAGATTTTGCTTGATAGTAACTTTAATAAATAAATTTCACCCCCGCCGCCCCTGACTTTTTCCGTTTCTGATATATAAATACTTTTTTAGTTAAAAACCTTATCTTGTGGCAAAATCTAGTGGTGTACAAAATTCGTTAACTATTTATTATTCCCAATAGTAACTTTAATAAATAAATTTCACCCCCGCCGCCCCTGAGTTTTTCCGTTTCTGATATATAAATACTTTTTTAGTTAAAAACCTTATCTTTTGGCAAAATCTAGTGGTGTACAAAATTCGTTAACTATTTATTATTCCCAATAGTAACTTTAATAAATTAATTTCACCCCCGCCGCCCCTGCCTTTTTCCGTTTCTGATATATAAAAACTTTTTTAGTTAAAAACCTTATCTTGTGGCAAAATCTAGTGGCGTACAAAATTCGTTAACTATTTATTATTCCCAATAGTAACTTTAATAAATAAATTTCACCCCCGCCGCCCCTGACTTTTTCCGTTTCTGATATATAAATACTTTTTTAGTTAAAAACCTTATCTTGTGGCAAAATCTAGTGGTGTACAAAATTCGTTAACTATTTATTATTCCCAATAGTAACTTTAATAAATAAATTTCACCCCCGCCGCCCCTGACTTTTTCCGTTTCTGATATATAAATACCTTTTTAGTTAAAAACCTTATCTTTTGGCAAAATCTAGTGGTGTACAAAATTCGTTAACTATTTATTATTCCCAATAGTAACTTTAATAAATTAATTTCACCCCCGCCGCCGCTGTCTTTTTCCGTTTCTGATATATAAAAACTTTTTTAGTTATAAACATGATCTTTTGGCAAAATCTAGTGGTGTACAAAATTCGTTAACTATTTATTATTCCCAATAGTAACTTTAATAAATTTCACCCCCGCCGCCCCTGAGTTTTTCCGTTTCTGATATATAAATACTTTTTTAGTTAAAAACCTTATCTTTTGGCAAAATCTAGTGGTGTACAAAATTCGTTAACTATTTATTATTCCCAATAGTAACTTTAATAAATTTCACCCCCGCCGCCCCTGAGTTTTTCCGTTTCTGATATATAAATACTTTTTTAGTTAAAAACCTTATCTTTTGGCAAAATCTAGTGGTGTACAAAATTCGTAAACTATTTATTATTCCCAATAGTAACTTTAATAAATAAATTTCACCCCCGCCGCCCCTGAGGTTTTCCGTTTCTGATATATAAATACTTTTTTAGTTAAAAACCTTATCTTTTGGCAAAATCTAGTGGTGTACAAAATTCGTTAACTATTTATTATTCCCAATAGTAACTTTAATAAATAAATTTCACCCCCGCCGCCCCTGACTTTTTCCGTTTCTGATATATAAATACCTTTTTAGTTAAAAACCTTATCTTTTGGCAAAATCTAGTGGTGTACAAAATTCGTTAACTTTTTATTATTCCCAATAGTAACTTTAATAAATAAATTTCACCCCCGCCGCCCCTTACTTTTTCCGTTTCTGATATATAAATACCTTTTAAGTTAAAAACCTTATCTTTTGGCAAAATCTAGTGGTGTACAAAATTCGTTAACTATTTATTATTCCCAATAGTAACTTTAATAAATTAATTTCACCCCCGCCGCCCCTGTCTTTTTCCGTTTCTGATATATAAAAACTTTTTTAGTTATAAACATGATCTTTTGGCAAAATCTAGTGGTGTACAAAATTCGTTAACTATTTATTATTCCCAATAGTAACTTTAATAAATAAATTTCACCCCCGCCGCCCCTGACTTTTTCCGTTTCTGATATATAAATACCTTTTTAGTTAAAAACCTTATCTTTTGGCAAAATCTAGTGGTGTACAAAATTCGTTAACTATTTATTATTCCCAATAGTAACTTTAATAAATTAATTTCACCCCCGCCGCCCCTGTCTTTTTCCGTTTCTGATATATAAAAACTTTTTTAGTTATAAACATGATCTTTTGGCAAAATCTAGTGGTGTACAAAATTCGTTAACTATTTATTATTCCCAATAGTAACTTTAATAAATTTCACCCCCGCCGCCCCTGAGTTTTTCCGTTTCTGATATATAAATACTTTTTTACTTAAAAACCTTATCTTTTGGCAAAATCTAGTGGTGTACAAAATTCGTTAACTGACTATTTATTATTCCCAATAGTAACTTTAATAAATGAATTTCACCCCCGCCGCCCCTGTCTTTTTCCGTTTCTGATATATAAAAACTTTTTTAGTTATAAACATGATCTTTTGGCAAAATCTAGTGGTGTACAAAATTCGTTAACTATTTATTATTCCCAATAGTAACTTTAATAAATTAATTTCACCCCCGCCGCCCCTGTCTTTTTCCGTTTCTGATATATAAAAACTTTGTGAATATTGGTTGTTATCTCATATTAAAATATAACGATCTACAAAAATCGTTTACTCTTTTTTGGGCCCAATTTTAATAAGTTATTAATTTTAATAATTTAACCACCCCTGCAGCCCCTGGCAGACTGACCAATTTTCAGAACATACACCCGTATGTTTATCACAAATAATTTTTACTGTGTGGGCCAGCTGACTATACAACATTTAAGAAAAACGTACTTTTTCAATTATATCTTATATCTCCCAATATTGGAAACTCGTTGGTAGAATCGTTTCTGAATCCGTTTCTAACTTCAGCCACATGGAACTTACTAGATATTATAAAAGGAACAAATCTCTTCTAGCAAAATAAGCCACTAGGTTGCAGTGCAGGACGCTTGGGCCGGACGCCCGAACACTGCCTTAAATCAACCAACCAACCAAATTTGGTAGTTTTACCGATAAATCAGAAGGATTGGCAACACTACCTGCAATTCCTTTACAACCTTCGTTACCTGACGATAATTCGCGCGCAAGCATGTAATGCGCTCAGATACCGGATTTTCTGTTGCCGCTTCTCCCTTATACACTCCACATATATAGAAAACCAATATATTGCTTATGGCAGGTACAAGATTTGTGATCCAGATGGTGGACTAAAACCATAATAAATTTAAAAATTTCAATCTGTCTATTTCTTAAAATTTATCAATCTTCCTTAAGTCCTTATTGATCTTTTATTCTTTCGAATTTCTAAATTCAAGATATTATTATTTTTATATTCTGATATTTTGATGGACATTTGTAGGAATATCTGCAACATAAAAACAGAATTTCTGGATCATATCACTAAGTTGACATTATTGTATGGGCAGGTAAAGAAAAAAGTAGAAACATAAAGAAATGGAACGAATTTTTTTTTGCAAGCTAAATACACTCCGACACTTTTTTATAATATAAGATACCTGAATCGATTGAATTACTATTATAAATTGTGTATATTTTTTGTCAATTATAAAAAAGCATAAAATTTCAGGATCGCTTCATCCATTCATTAAAACAGTGGCGGCTCGTGATAGTCGATACAGGTGTGGCCAAAATATCAAGTCAAAAATCTTTGATGAGAGTACAGGGTGTACAAATTTGATACATTGACATTGCTATCTCAGTAACTATAAGAGATATAAATTGGGTTAAATGGAGGCAAAGTTGGACATTTTTATGATGAGTTATTTGTTAAAAAAAATCCGATGACTTCCGGAGCATCCGAAAAAAAAAACAAGAAAAAATTAATTTTTGTTTTTATTGTCTTTACGACAAAATATTGATTTTTTGGACAAACCAAGAGCACATACTTAAGACAATTTTTTATGCTCTTCAAGAAAATAATATTATTTTTCAGATACGACGTTCGTTTTTTAGATACCTATAACAACTCAATTTTTTTCAAATTCGGCCCTGAATTTTTAAAAATTTTTGAGTAGCTTTTGACCTCTTAAAATTATTATCTTGTAAAATACTTAAGAAAGTGCTCTTGGTTTTTAAAAATAATAAGTACCTACTTTTGTCATAAAAAAATAAAAACAAGTTTTTCGTTTATTTTTTCGGATATCTCTGGAAATCATCGAAATTTGATTAAAATTCTTTTTACAAATTGTTAAGCATTAAAATATGCAACTTTACCTCCATTTACCAAACTCTCTATCTCTTGTAGTTACCGAGATAGCAATGCTAGTGCATCGAATTTGTACAATCCTGTATATAAAAAAAATCGAAAAACTTACCGACTAATTAAATGGAGCATTTGCAATAGTTGTAACAAAAACTCTTCACACAACACTCAAATTATCTTATAACAAAACTCTATAGGTAGGTACGTCTTTTTGTTATTTGAAAATGATTCAATCACTTTTGTTCTTGAAGTCATCAATATTGTTTACAAAATGGTTTTCGGCAGGCTACATACCTAAAGCGCTAAGTCTTTCCTCTTTTATTTTATTCATTTTAAAATTGATAAACCGGAATCAGGAATATTATTATAATCCACCGACGGACTGACCTAAACCTAACCTACAAGAATAATTTATGTTAAACAGTTAACAGCAAAAACTGTTTAAAATAAAACTATTTTAAAATTAATATCTCGACAGGACAAACCGTATTCAAAACAGTTGCCATCTAGTATCAAGAAGTGGTAACAAAGACGAAGGCCTGATCCAATTGGAACGACAAAATAAAGCACGTGTAAATCCTCCAATGCCGGATGAATCTGAAGATCTGGCCCGCCACAAAATTTCTGAATTCCTTATGCGTCAGTAAGAGAGGGCGATATATCATTATCTCTTTCGTAAGCGATGAACCTTCGATAAACAGTATGGCCATACATAGAAATCGCCGGCGTTGGGTAGCGCGAAGGAATTTTCGCGGCGTCCGCGTTGGGGAGTTTTTGCACCGTTAGACGTTATCAGATATTAAATGAGCGCAAGGTCTAGAATTTTAAATTATTCAGTTACAAAAAAAATGAAGCGTAAAGGTGCAAAGCAATGATTGTGAGTGTAAGTAAAAAAATAACTTGGTGTACAGGTAGGTAGGGCCGTGGCACTCTGGCCCTACTGTACGAGCCGCCACTGCATTAAAAATATTCACTTCGGTAAGGTGTTTTATAACATTTAAGATTTTAATATACTCGATGTCATTTTTACGGGAAAATGAGTCACATTAAATGTATTTTTTTTCCTCCCTATATTGCAAACAACGCATTTGGACCCTGTTTTGAAGGACGTAAGTAACAAAAAAAAGGTATCGATTGCCCTTGACGACGGGTTGTAAGCCAACTTACCACCCTTGGGTGGTAATAATTTATGCCATATAAAACCAATGATTTATATAATAATCTTAATTCGAATAATAATAGTAGGTACAATTATTATGAACGGTATTTACAAAATTTGGATACATTTTTTTCTCGTTTTTTCTCAATTTGTATGAAATGTTCTGACTCCAAAATTTCTCCATCTCTAACCAAGTTTTCTGTTACTCTTGAAGTACTGCAGGAGACTTCTGGCTTCGTTATATTGTATAAAATTTTATTTGCAACTTCCTTTTTATTGTTGACGCTCTCCGCTACATAACTTTCCGCAATAGTTGCAGATATCCATCCGCCATGTCGCTTGAGAGCTAAGACATCAAGTCCAGTATTCGCTAATAAAGTGGCCGACGTTCTTCTAAGGGAGTGTCCAGTATACTCCTTAAAGTTCTGAAAGTTCAGAAATTTAGCAAATTTACTTGGAATTGAAGAAATAAAGTTTTTCCCGACAGGCTGGTTTAAGCACTTTCTATTTTGATATCGCATGAAGACGCGAGGATTAAGATTCGTTATGTGGGATCTTATATCAATGTAATATCGAACTATTTTGAAATAACAAACCTTCTTATCGTCACTTTTAGTTACTATAAATTTACGTGCCATTCCATTTTTGGAATTGGGAATAGTAACAAATATGACTTCATGCCTTAATTCAACATTGTCCATTTTCATTGCACAGAGTTCACTAGAACGGTACGCTCCAGCAATTCCCATTATCTTTACAACATTCATCATTAAATAAATATCATCGGGGGCTTCAAACATGAATTTATTTACATCTTCCCTGTCAAACACATTAGATTTTTGGGTTTAAATCCACAAAATAACATACAACATCACTCTTTTCTCATCAAAGCTTTCCTAGCCAAGTCCCTCTTCCCCCCGGAAATTCCATTACAAAACCGAATCTATCAATTTTAGGGGTGTACCAGGGTGGGAACTCATGTTTCTAGGGTGGGCCGGTCCCCCCTGCCCCCCCACCTTTGTCGCCGCCGCTAAGGAGAACGTGACAATATTTTAAAATTTTGTTTAATGTATGTTTTAGATGCAATGCAACTCCATGTATAAATAATTTACACCCATATCTGAACCACCCCAGCTTTAGCAAAATGCTATGAATATTAAAATGAAATATAGAGGTATTTATTATTATGGAAAAGCGTATTATTCCTGAAGGCAAATTTCCAAAACATCTATATACCCCAGGCAGCCGCTTCATCTTTCTCAGAGTAACAGCAGTAGTTTTATCGCTTTAAATTTGACTTTATTATTGTGTTATCTTTTAGTAGTTATATAATATATGAGCGTTATTTCGACAAAACTAGGTCAAAAACCTAAAGTTTGTTTTATAGTCATATGCTTCGCAAAGTTTAATATTAATGTTGTACCGTGCGAGCAAAAGTTATTTGGCTTGGATTAAAAATCGTAGGGTTTGGTTTAGATCACAATGATATGGGGACGATATATCTAAACAAATCTAGGTTAAAATTTTGTCAAATTCATATTATGGCATGATATACCAAACTAAAGAGTATAAAGATAAGTAGACAAATACAAATTTATTTTTGTTGTTTGAAAAATTAACAAAGTAAGAATATAGAGAAAGAAAAAGAAAAATAATTATATAAATTGCATAAATTCACACGTCTCTTCATATTTTCGAAAGTGTTGACCAGCATCTCTGGAGAAATGTTACCACATTCTTGGATGTCAGTATTAACCTGAAAACGACTGGAGATGCTTACCAGTTGAAACGTAGTGACCCTAAATAAATAAAGACAATGCAAGTCCAAAACTCTAGTGCCGTTCAAGTTCTTCTGTTCTTACAGAGAGTCTTTCGGCTCCTTTTTTGTGTTGTAAAGAACCTGTTTCCCCAAACACAGCCACGGTTCTTTTCAGGCAATGATAAAAATCCCCAGCAATAAAAGCTACGTTAGAAAAATGTTCGTGAAAATCGTCCAACAAACCCGGATTGTATTGCCACCATAGACTTATGTCAATGATTGCCACTCACTATTTATTCTTTTAACGCTTAAACCATGAATGTTTTGTGCTGTTCCGTAAAGCCCATTGTGTGAATTGTTCAAGACGTTGTCCCACTGGGAACCGCTTCGATCTATATATGGAAAACTATACAGAGTAAAATTTTGAAAATTTGACAGTATGCTAATGCTAGTGGGGGCGACCAGGCTAAAAGATTTTCATAATGGTGGCACTTCTGGTTATACCGGAAGTTAGTGTCAGCTTGCTTATTTTAAATAGAACATCCTATATATTATTACATTTTTGCATTCTACGCAAGATTCTATAATTCTATATTTTTTATACCTAAGCGTTTTTGACATATTTGAATTTTTATGTCAAAAATGACGTTTGCAAGCCTTAAAATAATTATCATTTTTTTTATAAAGAAACCCTCTTTCTTTAATGTAAGTGGGATTCCTTGATATAAAGTACGTGCTTTAATAGATTTTTTATTAAATTTTGATAAATATTAATACAGGGTGTTTAAAAAATAACATTAAAAATGAAATTAAACAAACTGCAAAAAGTCTTGATTTTCAAAGGAAAACACCCGAATTTTATAATTATTTCTTATTTAGCATTAAAAATAAGGGTAAGTTTGTGTAAGGTTGTATATCCAAAAAAATTTTAATTTTCGAAATATTGCCAATTTAGTATTTTTATATGGCGATTTTGCTGCAGATTGTAAGTTCAGTTACTCTTAGTTGGCTAGGATGGCGTTGAAAAACAATTAAATGCTAAAAAATCTATGACGCTATCACTTACCATTTGAACATTATTAGTAATCATGCCTGGGCGCTTAAATTATACAAACGAAGATTATTTAAACTTATTTATTATTTATGGAGAAAGTGATAAAGTTATGAACATGCGACAAATTTGCCATTCGATATTCTTAAAAAAAGAAGCCATCACAATGTGCTTATTGTTAATGTTCAAATGGTAGGTAACAGCTTCATAGATTTTTTAGCATTTAATTATTTATCAACGCCGTCATAGCCAACTAAGAGTAACTGAACTTCTGAAATCTGCAGCAAAATCGCCATACAAAAATATTAAATTGGCAATATTTTAAAAACTAAAAATTTTTTGGGATATACAACCTTACACAAACTTACTCTTATTTTTAATGCTAAATAAGAAATAATTATTAAATTTGGGTGTTTCCATTTGAAAATCTAGACTTTTTGCAGTTTTCTCCATTTCGTATTTAATCTTATTTTTTAAACACCCTGTATTAATAGTTATCAAAATATTATAAAAAAACTATTAAAGCAAGTCCTTTATAACAAGGAATCCCACTTACATTAAATAAATAGGGCTTCTTTATAAAAAAAATTGATAATTATTTTAAGGCTCATAAGGTCATTTTTGACATACTTATTTAAATATGTCAAAAACGATTAGATATAGGTATAGGACATGGTATACAAAATCTGCCTAGAATCTTGCATAGAATGAAAAACTGTAATAATAGATAAGGTGTTCCATTTAAAATAACACACTTATATTAAAATAACACTTACTTCCGGTATTACCGGAAGTGCCACCATTATGAAAATATTTTAGCCCGGTCGCCCCCATCAGCATTAGCATACTGTCAAATTTTTCAAATTCTCCTATGTATAGTTTTCCATCTGTAGATCAAAGCGGTTCCCGGTGGGACACCCTATATATATGTATAAGTAATTTTTATAACACTTTGTTTACCATACATTATTTTATTCAGCTGCACAATTATTAATATTAGATATTATAAAATAAGGCCTTAAAATAACAAATAAGTTTTGTTTGATTTATTAGTTTTGCTCTGTCTTCCCCTAATTTAATATTACAAATTTGGATAACGCAATTTAATGATAACCAGTAATTTGTCAGTTTATTTAACTTCGTAAACAGCTAGATCTATTTGATTAAATAAAGCCGATGCCAATGGTTGCACAAATTCACGTACAAACTTTTCTATTTAATCGGAAAAGTCATTTTCCGGTTCAGTGAAACTGAAATAACATTATTCATCTATTTAAATTATTTCAATAAAGTCTGGGCAGTAGAACATAATATGTATATGTATCTACAAATAAATGGATAGATTACTGCTGCGCTCTAAAAATGAAAGATACAACTGAATATATATGGTGCTTCCTAAGTTGATACTTCTTTTTTAGCTGTGTATAGAAGGCATTAAAATAAACACCTTTTTCAAATACTTTTTTTCAAAAAACTCAAAAATAGGCGAGATAGAGAAGTAAAAAATCTAAGTGCAGGCCTGGCATCAAAACATATCCCGCTATAGTTTCTGTTGTCATACGGGTAGTGTTGAACAATGAGGTGCGGTGTGTTTTTCTAAAGCAAGTCAATTTTAATTTATTGATACGTGAAAATGGCAAAATTTGAAAACAATAAATTATTAGATAAGGTGGTAAGTTGCTGTGGGTGTGGCAAAGTGCTTCGAGATTATACGCAGAACGCTTTCCCTTGCGGGCACATCCTACACCGAGAAGTTTTCTTAATGTTATTCAACGGGCAAGTTAGGCAGAACCCTATTTGATTCGTAGTGTAATAAATGAATGTAAGTACTTTATTTTTGAGTTTTTTGAAAAAAGGTGGTATTTAAAAATGTTGTTTATTTTAATGCCTACAGTTATACGGTATAATTTAAGTTTTCAGGATAAAATTTAAAAAAAACGTTTATTTTCAACTTTGAAGCGAACGAAGATATCGAACTACTGTTTTCACGTTTATTTTTGCAAAGGACCCTGCACAAAGCTTATGGGAAGTGGCTTTCGGCTAATTTTTCTGAATTTTTACTATTTTCTAGATCTTGACGTCCTGATTAAAAGTGTCCATGGCCGCAATCCAATCCTATGACTAGTTCTTGAGTTATGGCCTTTTAAAGTTGGCAACTTTTTACTTTGAGATTTTATGCATTGTCTGGAGTTTTCACTTGTTTCTTAAAAACTATTAACTTTTGTATTATTTTTTATTGGTGGAAAAGTAAGCCTTAAGTTTTTCATTTAATTATTATGCCAATCTGTAACAATTTTCTCTTACAATAATTATTCTCTAACACATTATTTTCTTAGATATACTAGGTGAACTAGTTACAATGATTTACACAAGTGAAAACTTTTAAATATAGGAAAGTAAAAAATATAAATTATAAAAAAAAACATTTTGGTATGACTAACTAATCTAAACGTATCATGTACAAGAGCCAAGGTATTTTACGAAAAAAATATTTTATAATTTAACAATATTTTGTCATTTGATAAAAAAAACCATTTTTTAATTATCCTATATTTAAAAGTTTTTACTTGTGTAGATTATTGTAACTGGTTCACCCTGTATATCTAAGATAAGAATGTGTTAAAGAATAATTATTGTACAAGAAAATTGTTACAGATTGGCATAATAATTAAATGAATCAATTAAAAGTCGTTTATTACGTTTTTAAGTGAACTTTCAATTTTTCTTTTTGAAAAATAAAATACCCGAAAATATATTTTACGTCAACCTATACTCATTGTTTTTCATCCACAGCTCGGTACCACAAAATATTAAAACGTCAACAAAATCTAGCCGTTTGTTTTCAAAATTCAAAAAATTAGTAAGTAACATTTTTTTTTTGGATTTTCATAAATTTTTAATATTGGTATTTATTTAATCCGACTATAAATTATTCAATATCCTGTACATATTTTATTTCTATATAAGTGAAAGAAAACTTAAGGCATACTTTTCTACCAATAAAAAAAATAAAAAAGTTTATAGTTTTTAAGAAACAAGTTAAACTCAGACAATGCATAAAATCTCAAAGTAAAAATTTGCCAACTTTAAAAGGCCATAACTCAAAAACTAGTTATAGGATTGGATTACGGCCATGGACACTTTTAATCAGGGCGTCAAGATCTAGAAAATAGTAAAAATTCAGAAAAAGTAGCCGAAAGCCATTTCCCATAAGCTTTAAACGGACCCTTTAATCTACTTTCCAATAATTATTATGATGTCCTAATTTTACCGTTTGATTTAAGTTTTCGGTATAAAATCAAAAAAAACTCTTATAATTACAAATTGTGCCGTCTAACAATTTTATTAGGAATAATCGTATACTAATGGATACGACAATGGACACATGGACCTACCCCGATTCGCTTCTGGTTTTTGTTATCAGTTCTTGCCATAGTAATTAAATTTAGGTACATTTTTATATTTAAACTTGAGTATATTCTACTTTTAATGGAAGTTAGTGCCTAGATGCTATACGTGTAATGTAATTACTAAAGACGACTAACCAGTTTCTTGTCTATACAATTTTAATACATAGAAAAAAATTCTTGTAAAATATAGTAGGTATCTCTTCATTTAATTTCTAGTTTTAAAAAATAATAATTTTTAAGAAGCTAATGTACTTGAAAAACGAGAATTTCTTTATCGTCATTTTAATTTAACAGTCTACCATCGCTCCTGCGTGTATTCCTTTATTATACAGGGTGATTTGTAAGTTGATACTTCTTTTTTAGCTGTGTATAGAAGGCATTAAAATAAACGACATTTTCAAATACCTTTTTTCAAATAACTCAAAAATAAGGTACTTACATTCATTTATTACACTATGTATCAAGTATGGTCCTGCCTAACCTAAACATAATCTCGAAGCAGCAGCCGCACTTTGACGATATTCACCGCAAATTAGCACCATATCTACTAGTTTATTGTTTTCAAATTTTACCATTTTCACGTTTCACAAATTTAAAAATACTTGCTTCAGAAAAACACATCGCAGCGGATTGCCAAATAACTCACCACTGACCCGTAAATTGCATGACTGAGAGATAGAAAAACAAGTATAGCAGGTTACGTTTTGATGACCAGGCCCGCACTTAGCTTTTTTACTTCTGTATCTCGCCTTATTTAAAGTTTTTTTGAAAAAAGGTATTTGAAAATGTTGTTTATTTTAATGCCTGCTGTACACAGCTAAAAAAGAAGTATCAACTTAGAAATCACCCTGTATTCTTCAATTAAAAACTGCTGAGGCTGTTGGATTTATTTTAAACAGTATTTGTTTATTGAGAAGTACTAAAATAATTTGTGTATATTTTACTTTGGTACTCTTAACCAATACCATGATAAATAGTTCAAAAATGCAACCTTATGAGTCATAATCCAGCAAAAAATCGCCAGTCAAAAAAAAATTCGGGCGGATATTAAATTAATTATACTTTTCCGACTACTTAATTGTATTACTCTAGTCGTTGCTAGTTCAAAGCGCCTGAAAAACTGTGTAAGCTAATTTAAATAATACACTGTTACATTAAACAATAATTTCGTATAACCAGCGATTTTTTTTTATTAATTGTTTAAACTTCTAAAGCTTGGAAGTCCCTCAAACGGTATTTAAAATTCCAGGTCCGTATTTACAAAAATTGACTTGAGATTTGTATCTACAAAAAACGAAACGTCGAATTAGAAAACTAATACTAATATCTTGTAGAACATAAAAAATTGCTACAAAGAGGTATATTTTGTTTTTTTCTCAAGTCAAAATTTAAGGCGCCAAAAATGAAAAAGCAAAAATTTTGTTTTTTTTCGAATATCTCCACAGATAGTCGGATTATTTACTATTTTCTTTTAACAAATTATTAGGCCCCAAAATATGCAACTTGGCCTCAATTTAACCATCTTCGTATCTCTTTCGTACCGTTTTTGAGATCCCCATGTACCGGGTGAGTCAACGATTGCGCGGAGCAATTTTATGGCTTGAAGATAAAATTTGTCGACAATAAGCTTTTGTGTTAAGGTATGGTTGGATATCAGGCACATTTTAAAAATATTTTGAATTATACAGGGTGCGCCCAAAAAGTAGGGTGTCAAAAAGGTACATTTTTTTAAATGGAACACCCTATATATTGTATTATTTTCTGATTCCTCACAAAGTTTTACGCTTATTTCGTAAATGTGAAATGTCTAGAGTCAATAGTTTTTGAGATATTGTAGTTTAAAATATGGCATTTTCAGACTTTGACAGGCTGTAACATTGGAACGGTTCATCTTAGAGAAAAATGGTTTTCACCTCCCTATCTTAATTTTTTATTCTCTATCTAAACGTTACTACTTCCGGTTTAACATGTTAAACCGTTAAAACCGGTTTTTTGGTTTAACATGGTAAACCGGAGGTTGGTTTCTTTGGATAGAGAATAAAAAACTAAGATAGGGAGGTGAAAATCATTTTTCTCTAAGATGAACCGTTCCAATGCTACAGCCTGTCAAAGTCTGAAAATGCCATATTTTAACCGTCAATATCTCAAAAACTATTGAATTTAGACATATGACATTTACAAAATAAGCGTAGAATTTTGTGAGGAATCAGAAAATAATACAATATATAGGTTGGCCCATTTAAAAAAATGGACCTTTTTGACACCTTACTTTTTGGGCGCACCCTGTATAATTCAAAATATTTTTAAAATGTGCCTTATATCCAACCATACCTTAACATAAAAGTTTATTGTCGACAAATTTTATTTTCAAGGCATAAAATTACTCCGCGCAATCGTTGACTCACCCGGTACGCACACGAATTTGTAGCACCCTGTATAATATTTAAATGTAAAGGGTATACCATTAACTTTTATTTAATATAACCAAAATATTTGCCTTTTAAATATATTATTGCAAATCTGTTTCCCTAATCCCAAATTTACCATTATAACAGGGATTAAAGCTCCTAATAGAATCGGTATGCTAAAAACTGATGAAATTCCAATATTTGAATATAAATTGGAAGAAAAAAAACTAATTAAAGTAGGTCAAAATAAATTCTTTCAACAGAGCTCCACACTGTCTCCATAAATGGTTATAAAGCGTCGACTCTCCACAAATAGCGGCACGTGACGTGTTTCCAAATACTCCGTTTGACAGACAAACATATTTAATTGGCAAATAAGGCCCATTATGGTGGCCCGCAGTGCTGGCACGTTTACCAGGTTTGTCAATTTGAGACCTTTTTCTGTGTGTACAAGAAACCAGGGTGTTTTTGTCGGAAGATTTACCGACATCTGAAGAACTGGTCATTTTTGTGCCTTCACAAAAAATCAACTGCCTCACATACACAGAAATGTTTTTTAGGCTTACTTGCTTTAACAACTAAGGTTGCTAAAATATTTGCTTTGCATCGCTAAAATATTAAATACATTCAATGATAATATCATTATTTTCTTTGTTAACAGTAACGCTGACCTGATACTGCTTATCTATCACAGCGTTAGAAAAAATCTTTTCAAGAATTAATCGTTTTTTTCCTAACAATGTTTTCTTTTAGAAAATTTAATTTATCAATGTAATCTTCCTCCTATTATTTCATCAAAATAAAAATATTTTGGCCATCAAAAGTTTATTCCAAGGTTCATTTCGTCCCTTAGAGTAGAACTTTTTTTTTAATGATAAAACACCTGCACTGTAGGAAAAATCTTTTAAGGCGCTCTGGGAGCGGTGCGTGTGCGAAGAAAGCGATTAATGTTGGTCTTGAAACGTTGAAGATTGTATTCATTGGGAAACACGACCTCAGGTAGATCATTCCACAAAGATGACGTTCTCCAGATGAAAGAATTCTTGAACAATGAAGTTCGAGGAGTACTAAGCTGAACAACATATGGATGAGCGGCAGTGGTTCGCCGTGTATTTCTATTTTGCATTGCTCTAGGTGGAATCAAGTGGGCAATGTCAGTCAAACACCTGCCATGGAAATATCTGTAAAAGAGAGCCAAATCACCAACCTGTCTTCGATGCTCCAGGCTATCGAGGGTCTTGGTCAGCTCGGGGTCGCCGATCAGACGAACGGCTCTCCTTTGAATGGAATCCAGTAGCCGAAGGGTGTGCTTGGGTGCAGAGCTCCAGACATGAGAGCAATATTCTAATGATGGTCGAATCTGGGCTTTGTAGAGTGTCAAAAGTTGATGAGGTGTGTACAACCTTTTGGTGCGGAAAAGTACACCAAGTTTCTGTGCAGCTGCCGTGGCAATTGCGGCAACGTGATCATGCCAAGACATATTACCTCCCAGATTGACCCCCAGCAAATTAATAGACGGTGCCAGGGGAATTGCGTGTCCTGCCATGACTATGAACTATTCACAAAATACAAATTTACAGATATATTAAAATTACAATAATTCGGATGTAAACAAAAACAGTGACATGACCAGTAATAATATTATACATTTTTATCCAGCGAGTCATCGCGCCGGTTCCGCGATTTTAAAATTGGTCGAATTTGTGCAGATTTTCAATGAACTGAAAAAATCAATGGTATGACCTACACACACAATTTTATTGATGACAAACTTCTTTTATGGCACCAACTTATCAATTTAAATGACAAAATGATCAAAAATGAGAGTAGCAAATAAGCCCATTCTATGCAGTTTTTAATTTAAAAGATTTTGGTTAAAGATTTATAAAACCAAACTAAATTTTTTTATATTTCCATTTCTGCTTCTATTATCTTATAAATCCAGTCTAACAGTTTTGAGAAAGGAATGACATCAGTAATAATGATCGTGTAAGGGTAAAATTCAAGGATTGATGACCGGACCAATGTAAACTCTAATTAGAAAAATACTGATGCTAGATTGCCTGACTGTCAGTCAGTCAGATCGTCTAGGGTTTGTCATAATTAAGACCGTATCGGAGCTTCGGCTTCTAGCGACTGAAATACTGTTGATGGGTTAAGTTTTGCACGAGGTTTTGCATTTTTTAACTGAGTAAGCCAATGAGACACGGAAAATGGGCTTTAAAGGCCAATAGAATATTTATTAGAATAAATTAGATGGGGCTTTCTGATAGTCCACGTTGACTGTTAATATTTACAGATACGTATTTTTTAAATTCATACTGGAACATTTTACGTTTTAAAGGGTTAGTTTTACTGTTTTGATAAAAGTGGTAGTTTGTTTATTTCTGTAGGAGAGGAAAAAATGGAGGAATGTCTAAGTAATCCATTTTATTATAAAAGGTAGGATATAGTATGAACCAATATAAAATAATTATAATGTTAATTATACAGGATGATTCCTAAGTTGATACTTCTTTTTTAGCTGTGTATAGAAAGTATAAAAATAAACAACTTTTTGAAATACCTTTTTTCAAAAAACTCAAAAATAGGCGAGATAAAGAAGTAAAAAATCTAAGTGCGAGCCTGGTCACCAAAACATATCCCGCTATACTCTCTGTTGTTTTTCATTCAATTTACGGGTGGTGTTGAGCAATCCGCTTTAGTATGTTTTTCTGAAGCAAGTTAATTTTAAATTGGTGACAGGTGAAAATAGTAAAATTTGAAAACAATGAACTAATAGATATGGTGCTAATTTACTGTAAGTGTCGTAAAAGTGTGGATGTTTCTGCTATACGCAGAACGCTTTCCCTTGCGGGCTCATCCTACACCCAGAAGTTTTCTTAATGTTATTCAACGGGCAAGTTAGACAGAATTGTATTTAATTCGTAGTGTAATAAATGAATATAATAATAATAATAATAATAATAATAGTTTATTTATATAAGTATACATCCACAATTTCATTTTACATTTCATATTTACAAATAACACACTAAAATTAAATAGTAATTAGTACAATATAAGTAATGCAACATTATGATATATAAATAAACAATGAAACCCACAAAAGTAAACTTGTACGTGGGCTTAAGTTACTGTATATAATATATAAAACATAATATATGATATGTGGCCATACCTAAAAAAAACAATCATTAATAAGGAATCTAATTTTACAATCTATATCCACTCGTGTACCGACGGATAATGCAATCAATTAATTTTAAATATAATATGTGTTTTTTATGTCTATAATAGAATGTATTTCCTTTCGTGTTTTTTGGTTGATCCAAGCTATCAATTTATTTTTATACAATGGATATGAATTCAGGTTTCTTATATTATCGGGTAGGCTATTAAAAACCCTTGGAGCAAGATATGTATGTGAACGTTGTCCAATGGTCTTTTTAATTCGCGGTATTAGTGATCTATTCTCTTTCCGTCGCGTTAGATAATTATGTTTTAATGGAGCAAAATTATTACCTTTTACATTAAGATATTGTATAGTAGCTAATTCTTTATAAAACAATTGACGGATATCAAATATACCACTTTTATAATACAAATCATCACTAGGATAGAAAAAGTGTTCATTGAGCATAATCTTTAAAATCCATTTCTGCGTGATCTCTAGTCTCTTTAAATAATTATTGGTTACCGAACCCCATGCTACAATTCCATATACAAGGTGTGACTGTACAAGTGCAAAATATAATATTTTAAGTTGTTTAGTGTCAAATAATTTTCTATAAAATTTAAATTTTGGCACCAAGCTTCTTATTTTCTTTACCAATGAATTCACTTGCCCATCCCACCTTAAGTGACTATCTATTACAACACCCAAATATGTTATACAATTTTGTGCCCTACTTATTTGATATTCTTGAGTATCATATTTAACATTCAAAGTAGAAAACATAGGCAAGTTAGCTTTGTATGAAGTGAACGGTAAAAAATAGGTTTTCTTCCAATTAATAGTTAATTTTTTAATATTAAAAAATTCTACTATAAGTCCAAGATCTGATTCTATAACATGTTTCAGTGCTGTCCAACTTGTACCGCGATAGAAAATGGCAGTATCATCAGCAAAACTGATTATGTCCCCCTTTATTGAGATATGAAATATATCGTTAACATATAACGTAAACAAAAGTGGCCCCAAAACTGTTCCCTGCGGGACGCCGAAGCCGACCCTTCGAGTGGTACTTGTCTCATTTTCAATGACGACACATTGTTGTCTATCGGAGAGATAACTTCTCATTAATTCAAATGCCACACCCCTAAAGCCCACGCTATACAGTGTTTCCAGAAGTTCCGAGTGACTTACCGTGTCAAATGCCTTTGCCAGATCGACAAAGACGCAAATAGCTGGTTCACTTGAATCTAAAGCCGCATAAATTTTTTCAGTTAAATGCGCTATAGCATCCTTCGTCGATCTGCCAATCTGAAACCCAAACTGTCTTTCGGATATAATTTTATACTTAGTAATAAATTTTGCAAACCTAATTTTTAGTATTTTTTCAAAAATTTTTGAAAAGTTGGAAATTAGAGAGATTGGTCGGTAGTTACTAACATCATCCTTTTTTCCTGCCTTAAAGAGAGGCTTAATAACTGCCACCTTAAAAGCTTCTGGAAATATCCCTGTTGTAATGCATTTATTTATTATATAAGCGAGTGGCTTAGCAATGTAAAGAGAATATTTTTTTAAAATTTCTGATGTGATACCATCTATACCGGGCGCTTTGTTTGACTTTAACTCCTGGATTATTTTTCTGACTTCCGCTTCGTCGGTTTCTTCAATAAAGATAGATTTATTGTTATTATTTTGAAGTTTCTTTTTTGTTGTAATAGGAATTTTTGACGCAAGGGTTGCACCTATCTCGTTAAAATATTTGTTAAATTCTTCTGCCATTTCAATATTTTTGTTTATTTTTTTATCTTGAGCAGTTTTTAGTTCTTTAGTTTTATTAGACTTATTTTTTTGTTCAATTTCGTTAAGACACTGCCACATTTTTTTTGGACAGTTTATGTTAATGTTAATAAGAGATTTGTAATAGTTAGTTTTAGCAATACTTAATAGTTCTGTTAATTTATTTCTATACTTTTTAAACTCTTGCAAAATTTCAAGGTTTTCTGGATTTTTTTTATGATTTTTATATAAGATATTTTTATGATTTACTGATTTGACTAATGCATTACTTATCCAGGGAGATCTTTGTCTTTCTCTGCGTTTTATATGTAATACATCAGTACAAATATTTATAAGATGTTTAAATTTATCAATAAATAAATAAACTGCATTTTCTATACTTTCGCACTGATAGATTTCTATCCAGTTTTCCTGAGCAACCATTGTTTCTAATTTATTATGATTTAGGTATTTTTTCGTCACATAATATATAAGTAATTTATTTTTGATTTTTTTGAAAAAAAGTATTTGAAAAAGTTGTTTATTTTAATACCTTCTATATAAAGCTAAAAAAGAACTATCAACTTAGGAATCACCCTGTATAAATTTACTGAATACGTCTCTGTGTAATAAAACAGGTGGTATTGTCGATTCACTTTTTTACAAAAGACGGAAATGTAAATAAGAATGCCATATTTGTAGCTCTTACTCTACCCTAATTATTCTTTTAAGTACTGGTATATTTAGTATAATCTAAAGTTACATTTTGGTTATTGAACCGGTTACCACTGAAAAATCAGATAATTTAATTTACCAAGTTTATTAGCTCGACAAACACACACACCTACTTTTATTTAGTAATGCTATAGATTTTGATCTTTTTAGTTCATGTTAATGTGCGGCTATTTATTTTAACAGTGTTAAGATTTTGAGATTAAATTTAAAAAAAATTTGTAAAGTTAAAACAGAAGTGGGCGTGTTGTGTTTTGTGTTTTTGAAAATATGTTAGTGAATATTTTAGATTCTCTACTAAAGGCATCGACTACATTTTTACATTTATCAGATTTATGGCTGTTGTTCTTTTATTATAAAACTTTCCAAAAATTAGTAGTTATTTGTACCCAAAATATGTTTCATAACACGCTGAATATATTTCAAAAGTATGCGAGTTAACCATGATGGAAAAAAATAAAGATAATATGGTATTTCGAGGCTGTGACGTCATGTGGTGACTGAAATTTTTATTCGTAAGCATGAACACACTCTCTCTATTTCTAGGTTTATTTGGTCACCACATGACGTGACAGCCTCGAAATACCATATTATCTTTAGTTTTTTCTATTATGGAGGGACAGATTTGCATTTACCGAACGCAGTACTTGTCATCTTTGTATCATGGGAATTAACTATTTAAGTATTTTTTTTAAAGACAACCTTCATCCATACATAAATATTTAGATTCAGTCGTTCCGGAGATCTGAGGATTCAAAGTAGTTGATTTTGTTGTGTTTATCCGGAATACTGGCACGTAAATATTGCATTGTGCACAGATAAAAATGAAATATATTTTGAAAATTTACTGTAGTTTAGTCCAGTCACCTTATAATTGTAATAACAAAACTTTATTCTTAAACACAATTTAAGATATTTGCAATTTTTTCGAAACCTGTTGGAAATAACTTATATGTTTGTATTACAAAATGCTTAGGAATTTTATATTAAAAAGTCAAATAACATAGAGAGTGTCCCATTTAAAAAACTTGAGAAAAATTAATTTAAAATGTGTCGTTTTTGAAACCTTTTTATGAACACCCTGTGTAAGAATACTATTGGATTCGTAATTTCTCTAGACCCCTTGTTATAAATCTCACCCAATCCAATGGTTTAAAAAATGATTTTAAATGGTTTTCTTGATTTTTTTTCCAATACTTACCGTAAAACTTAATTTTTTAGTTTTTGATTTATTACTCTTGAACTACTAAAGCACAATAAATACAATTTAGAATTATAAGGGCCTCTAATACAAACCTAATTTGCAATAAAATACTGGGTGTTCTATTTAAAAAAATACAACTTTTTGTTATCACACTTTTTTGGGCCATGGTATATGGAAAAATATTTTCCTGAAATCCTCCCTATATTACAGTATAAGTTTGCATATGAATGAAATTTATAACTTAATTCGCATGGGAGCCATATAAGCCTGACGCACTATGCAGGGTCAAATAGGCCATAGTCTAAGGCGCCACGAACGAAATAGGCGCCGCGGCGCCCTAAGTACTGACATGTATTATACGTTTAATACAATTAAATTAATCTATAAGTTTTTTTTACAAAACGTGCAAATTTCCGCTTGCAAAACATATTTTTACGAGATTACGTTTACGCACAAATTTGAGCATCTGTATCATGACTAGGGAATACAATCCCGCACCTAAACTTTAATCCCGCAAACCTGCGGGATTGAGCCCATCGATCCCGCGGATCTTAGGACTAGTGAGAATCTTCGGTAGCTTTCCTGCAGAATCATGTGTAATCAGTCTTAAAAAAAAACTGAAGTACCTATATGCAATAAATATTTTCCTGCTACTCTACTCTGACTTTAATTGCATAAAACAACTTTTTATTAACATACAGTATCCATATCGAGTCCAGCGAATCCCCCCGCAATGTCAATCCCGCGAAATGACCGCGGGATCCAGCATTTACAGGATCCAGCATTTGCGGGATTGGATTCCCTAATCATGACTCAATTTTTTAAAATCATTTTTGAAAAAAAAAAATAGGCGCTAAAATTTGTCAGGCCTATGGCGTCAAACGACCTTAATTTAGCCCTATCCAGGGTCCTGTATTTTAAAAAATTGCACCAATTAAATAAAAAATATATATTGGAAAATTTTCTGTGTGTGATACATTAATGATTTTATTATACAAATAATTAGAAGGTTAATATAAATAATATTCCGAGTAAAAAAGCGATTTGTCGTTATATTCTTTGGTAACACTAAAAAATAGTTAGCTTAATTAGAGACGTAATGTGAAAATATGCATACATTTTTAAGTAATGAAAAGATATAAGTTTAAAAATGGTCATTCTTAAAATCGCATTACATTGCAAATATGCAATCGTTTTCTAGCTTCATAAAAGCTCTATACAGGGTGATTTACGTTGAGTGGCCTATTAGAAGATCTCGGAAATGAGTGAACTTATCTTTCTAAAAATTTGATAGCAGGCATAATTGGCTTTGAGCTTTTAAATCATTATATTTTGACGTTTTTATTACTTCCGGTTATACCGAAAGTTAATGTCAACTTTGTTATTTTAAATGGAACACCCTGTATATTTTAGCATTTTTGATTACCTTATTAAAATCTAAATAACTTTTGTTAATAATAGTCTATTCCTATCTCTAACCGTTTTTGAGATATGAATTATAAAAGAATTTTTTTTGTGTAAAAACGCTCTGAGAAGAAAGTTTAGTAACTCTGAAACTAATAAAGGTAAACATTTAAAATTTTGTAAGCTTTTAAGTAATATATAGATCTTTAGTTTAAATTACTTAGGTTTCACGTTTTTTATACAGGAAGTTCTTAAAATTGTGCCAATGTTTCCATATGTACATAAGTCCATTTTTGCAAATGGAACACCCTATTTTTTAGCTTACTAACGTGTAGAGAATTAAATTTCCTATCTAAACGCCTAATATGTTACAATCCACATTTTTAGCCGTTTTGGAATTTTGAGCAATTTAAATAAAAAATCTTAAAATTTCTGTTTGTGTTAATGCAACATTATTTTTGAAAAGAAGGCTTCGACTGGGATTTTCGTTTGACTTTGAGCTTTGTTGCCATTTTGTAAAGTAGGCTTTGACCAAAATGATTTTAAAGTTGACACTTATCTTAGCCCTGTTGTCATAAGTAATTTAAACTAAAAATCTATATATTACTTAAAAGCTTACAAAATTTTAAATGTTTAGCTTTATTAGTTTCAGAGTTACTTAACTTTCTTCTCGGAGCGTTTTTACACAAAAAAATTTTTCGAGATAGGAATAGATTATTATTAAGAAGAGTTATTTAGATTTTAATAAGGTAATCAAAAATGCTAAAATATAAAATTCCATTTAAAATAATAAAAACGTAAAATATAATGTTTTAAAATCTCAAAGCCAATTATGGCTGCTGTCAAATTTTTAGAAAGATAAGTTTACTCGTTTCCGAGATCTTCTAATAGGCCACTCAACGTAAATCATCCTGTATATAAGGTGTAGTTTATTGTATTAACTAACTAATTTTCTTTTGAGCTTTTTGTAGGTATTAAAAAATATCTTAGTACTGCCAGCAAATTTAATATACTTTCCGATTATGATGTCATAGTTATACCGTATGATTTAAATAATAATAATAATAATAAACAATTTATTACTAACCAGAAGTGTACACTGTAAATGCAAATACTTCATTACAAGAAATATGGTTAATAAAAGGCCTTTATTTGCAGACATCTGGTATCGCAAAATAATACCAGATACTGGTTAAGCCTTAAGTTAAATATCACCTAATATAACTTAAATACTTTAAATTAAAAGATTAGGTTCATAGCAATTCAAATAATACATAACATATATACAATTAATATAATGAAAAATTGGCAAAATAACAAAATATTAGTTAATTAAAGAAAAACCCCTTCAGTGCAAAATCTTACTGACTCAATAGCAAACGGTTCTTATATTTATTTTTAAATACATTAGCCGAACTGTCAACATCACTGGCATCCAAAGAATTGACGCAAGAAGCAAAATTATACACAAAGGATCTCTTAGGTTTTCGGGATCAAATCAAAAAAACTGATATTATTATAAATAACTCCGAAGCAAACAAAAATACCGGTCTGCGGTTTTTACGTTTCTTCTTGAAAAATTTATCTACTTTCCGATTATGATGTCCTAATTATACCGTATGATTTAAGTTTGCAGTGTAAAAGTAAAAAACTATTAATATTATAAATTGTGCCTTCTAACAATTTTTTTAGGAACTATCGTATACCAATGGATACGACAATGGACACATAGACCTACCCCGAATAGGAGGTCATTTATAAGTTACAGCAAATTAAATGATTACACTTTCTATAGCTTTCCCCACTCTTGTCAAGGTCGATACGTTAATGAGCCTCAAACCAAAATGATGCAGAATTGTCTAAGCTTTCTATTGATGTTACCAAAGATATACCTTAATGTGGGAATTTTCGAAGAAATTTAGAATTTCAAAATTTAATTATCAATTGTGCCCTCTTGCGTCAAAATTCGGAACTTGAAAATTATTTCCAGGATTTTCTCTTAGCCACATTAATTACGATTTTTTTCCCTGCGTTTCTATGCCCAGTAGTTTCCTAGATACCCAGAGATGGCCAGCCATAATGGGAAACCCGGTATAAAAAAATACATTTTATTGCCATCGCCAGACACAGGTGCAATATGCGTGGTATGGTGGAAATGCACTATTTATTCGTGATAACTCCTCAACTACTGTTTGCTCTTAATTTAGCTATGTGTCACTCCTCCCATTCCCTAGAGACCGCACTCAGCATAACAGGTAAATATTTGATTTGATTGATGTAAATGCGTAGCCAATTAAAAGCCGTCCCTGTAAGACGATAGTTATTCAAGCTTATTAAATACTCGCATGTTCATTCAATATAACGTGAAATTAATCAAATTAATGAAATATTTTGTATCCATTCATTTGCTCACAGGCAAAATTAACAATTTTCCGTCTTTCTTCATTGCATCCTCCGATTTGATTACATGGATTGCATGACTGAAGTTTTGTTTCAACCAGTCAATTGAGTCGAAAGTTGAAAAAAAATCATGTTAGGTTACTTTAAGGCATTCTTACTCTTTTCTAGTAATAAAATTCTTAATTATGAGTTCTATTTGGTGGCGCATAATGCAATGAAACTGACGTGTAAGTCGAATGGAGTATACACAAAATTTAACAGTTGACGATTTTGTCACTCGCATAAATAAAAAACAGAAGCGTAAACTTTTAGAAAACAAAAAACTATTAAATATGGAATTGTAAAAATTTTAACGCATTAACGCCCGTATTCTCCATTTTTTCATAAAGCGGACTTAATTTAAGCTCCCTTAAATTTTAAAGCTAGCTTAAATTAAATTTGATAAGCACCGTAGAAACTTTTTGGTTACTTAACTAAGCCTTATTTTGAGCTGGCAACTATGCGGTTATTCTCTTCTTTTTTTAAGAGTTAATGGCTGCAGCAACGAACAACAATCTACGCCTACTTTGTGTTATCTTTACTAACTTTGTGTTGTGGGTTTTAACCTTAGCTTGACCTTAGCATTCAAAACATTTTCAAATTTCAACTGACATAAAATGTTCTTTCATTCAAAATTTTCCTTTTCCTGCTAAACTGGAGGAAAAAAAGGTGCTGTAATTTTACATATTCAGAAAAATCATTCCTATTCAGATTAATCGCTGACAAATATGCGATAACTCTTGAAGACAAAAAACCGACCGTGCTTCCGTAAAAAAACGGGAAGAAATATGGAAATTCGTAGAGGAAGACTTTATTGCGTTAAATCCTTCAAATAACTATCGGGATGCTAATCAGCTAAAAAACTATACTGTAATAAGAAGAAAGAGCTTCGTAAAAAAGTGGCAGAGGAGAAAAATAATATTTTTTTGACTGGCGGTGGACCGCCCACAAAAACTACTTTTACAAGATCATGTTGATAATATACTTCTTGTTCGTAGATTTTTTTGGAAAACCCAAGATCTATAAAATCCAAAATAACTCCATCGTTCTTAATAAATATTTCATCTTCTATTTTCATATTTAACTTCGAAAAATACGAATATGTATTACAAGACGGAAGCAAAGAAAAGTCAAATACGGCGCAGACGCGTGGTTAAGCCTGCAATATTTAGGGCTTAAAGTTAATTGAGCTTAAGTCTCCAAATAGCGACCGCGAATACGAAATCAGCAATTTAAGCTGTATTAAATTTTAAGCCGGCTTGAAGCGTTACGGAGAATACGGGCTTAAATTATTTTAAATTTTACCAGCACATTACGAACATGTTAAAGAATTATACTTTTTTAAATTTTTTTTTTTTTTGTTAATTTGTAAAATAAAATACGAGGAATTATTATTTTTGATGCTGGATGAGTTTTGACTAATTGTAAATCCTTTGTCTTACTACTAACCTGAGAAAACCCTATTATTTACCTCATTTGTCTAATGAGAAATAGTTCATTATTAACCTAGGTTTACCTTGACTCCCCAAACATCAACTGTCGACGCACATCTTCGCAGGCAGCATTAAGTATTGCGCCTCAACAATGACCTGGAAGAAATTTTGGCTTGGGGTGACAGTAACCAAGTCGAATTTAACGCTAAGAAAACCCAGGCAGCAGTCTTCTCCAAAAAGGTTAACATTGCAGAACCGGATATAGTCATGGCAGGACACGCAATTCCCCTGGCACCGTCCATTAATTTGCGGGGGGTCAATCTGGGAGGTAATATGTCTTGGAATGATCACGTTGCCGCAATTGCCAAGGCAGCTGCACAGAAACTTGGTGTACTTTTCCGCACCAAAAGGTTGTACACACCTCATCAACTTTTGACACTCTACAAAGCCCAGATTCGACCATCATTAGAATATTGCTCGCATGTCTGGAGCTCTGCACCCAAGCACACCCTTCGGCTACTGGATTCCATTCAAAGGAGAGCCGTTCGTCTGATCGGCGACCCCGAGCTGACCAAGACCCTCGATAGCCTGGAGCATCGAAGACAGGTTGGTGATTTGGCTCTCTTTTACAGATATTTCCATGGCAGGTGTTCGACTGACATTGCCCACTTGATTCCACCTAGAGCAATGCAAAACAGAAATACACGGCGAACCACTGCACTGCATGTTGTTCAGCTTAGTACTCCTCGAACTTCATTGTTCAAGAATTCTTTCATCTGGAGAACGTCGTCTTTGTGGAATGATCTTCCTGAGGTCGTGTTTCCCAATGAATACAATCTTCAACGTTTCAAGACCAACGTTAATCGCTTTCTTCGCACTCGCACCGCTCCCAGAGCGCCTTAAAGGATTTTTCCTACAGTGCAGGTGTTTTATCATAAAAAAAAGGTAAATAATGATGATCTATTATTTACCTAGGGTAATAATGAAATTTTTTTAATCTTTTTAAAGAAATTGACAGAAACTTTATTGATTTAACGAAGCGAACATGAAAAATAAACTCTGGAAAATGTCCTAAGATAATGAAAACTATGAAGATCATTTAAAATAATTGTTGATTGTACAGTTATTACAAGTCATGTGCACTGCTGCATTTCCACTATTAATAGAAGTAGCATTATTTATTGTAGGTATATTAACTTCAGCATTATAAATACATTCGATAATTTGTAAACATTCATTAACACTTGGTACCAAGTCATCAGTCTGTAAGATTTCTGCCAGACCATTTTGACATACGAAAGAAGTGGAGGGTATACTTAAATTTTCATTGGATAAGATGGGTTTTTGTACTAGTTTGGCTATTCTCTTCTTGTCAGTGGCGGCTCGTCAGGTAAAGTAGGTAAAGGGGCTCTTCACCAAAAAAAAATAAAACCAGTAGGAAATTTTTTCGACAATATTAAATAATAATGTACCATTACAGCTACGATTTTAGCTCTTAAAAAATAATTATGATCGAATTAATAATATTAATTTAATCCGAATGCATAATAGGGCCACGGTTAACTCCGATGGATAATAATTATAAACACTCGTGCATTTTGGCTCGTCGCAGCCGACCGTCTCCGTGAGCTCAGGTCAGCAAATGAAGATAACATACAGTCGAGTAGTTTGATTTTCACCGTTGCTATGGTTACGTGACGTCAGTCACGGAACAGAATATAACAATTTGCATATGGTGATAAAGGGCAATTTAAAAATAGATCAGTCGTATGTACCATTGTTTTAGCATTGGTTCGCCTAATCTTAAGGTGTCTATTTTGAGGCTTCGTGACACTTTCGGTTATAGATATCGTTTTTACGTGATTTACTGTGTGATTAAAAAGTTTTGTTTTTATATTTCAGTTAATTCAGTAGTGTACGTACTATTGTGCCGATAAAAAACTGGGACAAGAGATTTACAAAAACAATGTAAGAAATACATATCCCCTAGACTATAAAAGGTGTCTAGAGCTAAAAAGGAAAAACATCCAAAATTTAAAAAGTAACCTAGGTTACATAATGGAATGTTTTGTATTATTCGATACGGGGTGGTTAAATTTGAGAGACATCATATAATATGGATAAAGTAAATTTATTAGATTTTTTTAAAGTCAAATATTTTATAAATTATTATATTTACCATTACCACAAAATAATAAATAAAGCTAATACAGGTAATAAAATACATTTAATAAAAAGAAAAAAATTGCGAACACAAAGTTTGTCAAAACAACACAAAATTAATATTTGGTCATAGAACCATTTCTGTTTATTACTTTTTGGAGCCTTTGTGGCATACTTAAAACTAAGTTTCTACATAATTCGACAGTTATTTCATCCCAAGCTTGATTTATCCTATGACGTAATTCATCCCTGTTTCTAGGTTGAAAATAGGGTTCAAATCGGGACTCTTCGAAGCCCAGGGAAGAACTGCTATGTTATTTTCTTGGAGAAAATTTTGTACAATGCGCGCTGTGTGTATTGGAGCATTATCATGCTGAAATGTGTAATTTTGACCGTATACAGCGTTTACCGATGGTATCATCACTTCGTTTAGTATATTAACGTATACTGCTGCAGTTAGTCTTCCTTCGACGATTTGGCAAAGTCCTGGTCCTCTAGCGCTAATCCAGCCCCAAACATTTATGGAGAAACGCCCACTTTGGTTGGTTTTGTGGGTGTATCTCTCATCATACCGCATGCCGGAAGGCCTATACACCCGAATTCTCCCATTATTGCATGACTGAAAAGTTTTCTCGTCAGAAAATATAACTGTTTCCCATAAATTTATTTGATTAATATATTCATGTGCAAATTCTAACCTGCCCTGTTTATTTATTTCCGTTAAAAATTTTTTATTGGCAGCACAACGGCTTCGTATATCGGAATTTCGAACCCTGTCTCTAGCGGTATTTGCAGAACCTGGAAAATTCGTCTCTTCTTTTGCCTTGATTGCAGTTTCGAAGGGATGATCCCTTAGATAATTAACCAGTCTTCTATCATGATCATCAGTAGAAATTTTAGGGGGACCAGAACCTGCATTCCTAATAATAGTCCCATGTCTTGCTATTTTTTTTTTGCCAATAGCACGGTATTCTTGCTTACTCCCAGTTCATCTGCAATATCCCTAATAGCAACACTATCTCGCAACCGACTATAAATAATTGCCTTTTGCTGGGGGGTTAATTGTGGCATATTTACAAATAATATATGATTGTATGTTTGACGAGTCAATCATAAAGTGACAATCTTTATTGACATGCAAATTTTCATGACATTTTACTGGTACCAGGCTTGATGTAAAATTATTCTTAATAGTCTAGGAGAAAATAGAAAAATTTCCTGTCCCAGTTTTTTATCGGCGCGATGGTACCTACTTAGTTTAATTTTCATTGTGTATTTGTACGTAATAAAATATAGATTAGTCAATGTTTCTTGAAGGGCAGTAGAGTTGGACTTGCATTGACTTTATTTGTTTATAATCACTACGTTTCAACTGGTAAGCATCTCCAGTCGTCTTCAGGTGAATACTGTATTTACCTGAAAACGACTGGAGATGCTTACCAGTTGTAACGTAATGATTTTAAACAAATAAAGACAATGCAAGTCCAAAACTCTACTGCCTTTCAAAAAACGTCATTGTCTCCAACCTTTAAACAGACACTAGTCAATGTTTGTTTAAGTACCCGCACTATACCTAGCTCTTCACCATTTTTTAAGACCGCGAGCCGTCACTGCTTCTTTTTATGATTTCCTCAATATATTCTTCAGCTACTGTTGCCGACTTCCATCCACCGTGCCTTTTTAGGCTTAGTAGGTATGCTCCATTTTCTGCTAGAAGTATTGCCGAGCTGCGCCGTAGAGAATGACCAGTGTGGATGATATTATTTCATAAATTGAGCCGTAACATATGGTACTTTACTAATAGTATTATGCCCAATATTTTGTCTATGATGTTTACCTTTGCGGTGTAAAATAAATAGTTTTCTAATATCAGTCGTCCGATTAGCCAAGTATTCTTTTACGACGTTAATCCATTGCGGTTTGACAATAACAAATCTCCTGGATGATCCATTTTTGAGTTAAGAATACTTATCACAATAATCCCATCTCGAATGTCCACATCATCAAGAACCATATTGCAAAGTTTATCTGTTCTGCAAGTACCGGCTATGCCAAAATTTAGAGCTTATTAAAGCAGGACAATAAATAAGTATAAAAAATTCATACCTTTTTTGATAAAAATTCATCGTTCATTTAAAAATGTATCTTCTTTCTTAAACAGAAACGTTGATGATCTTCCATTATAAGTGCTACTCTGGCACATGCACGTGCTCATCCAAAGGCTCGTCTGCCAGATCTATATAAAAATCTGTTTATTGACAATGGATTAACTTACAACCGATGATTTAAAGCTGATGTATTCTTACGATGTAACCGTATCGCACAATCCGAAAAAAATATTTTGTAAATGTAGTGTCTTGTTAAATAGTTAACCCAACAAACCAGCCAGAGTATTTATTTATTATTTTGTCAACAAGTGATTAGGATGTGCGTGTGATGTAAATAAACGTGAACCTAGTGATGAATAATTTGCGCTTAAAATGATAATAAAAAGTAGTGAACATTTTGAGGAATTTGAGGACATGGATTCTTTAATTGATAATGAGATCGTTGAGGAGGACGAAGGTGAGGAAGAAGAAGCTGATCTAGAGGTAGCGGAAATTGAAGCTTTAAATAATGGTAAGTTACATTTAATTCGATGATTGCTTTATAAATAATACCAAAAAAACCTCTATGAGATATTAGAATAGTGTGCACATTTAAAAGAAACGTTTTAAATACGCTTATTTTATCGCTTGTAATTAGTGGAAACATTTAGATTTTATTTACTTCAATTTTCTATTTATACATTTTTAAGCTCAGTTAAGAATTATTTTCGGCGGAGATCAAGATTTTCTTAAAAAATAACAAACCTCGAAACGATATGGAAGTTTTAAAAATATCCAGGAAAAATTCCAAGGGTTAGTTGAGGTCAAAAAATTGTAATAGAATTCCTCAAACAGTAGTTTACCACGTAGTCCCCTTGAATTGTGCAAAAAAAGTGGTTTTTAATATACGGTGAATAAAATATCTTTAGTAGTCTGCGTTCAACTCATAACTACGAGCGTATGGGGAGATGTTGGAAATAGATTTTCATGGGAGGGGGGGGGGGGAGGGGGGGTATTATGGAAGACGACCGCGATTGGACAAATTCAAACTAAACTCCGATACGTAAGTGGGAGATGTTCGTGCCACGGCAGTCGCTTACGGATAAATATCACTTCACGAATTTTTAGGAAAATAACTATACTCTATTTCAGAAAGGTGTAGAGTAATAAAAGCCTATTAGTTATGCAAAAGGACTACAGAGTGACCCAACGAATTTTCATTGATTTCATTGCAAAATTCTTTATTTTCATTAAGTGCCGGTAGTACCACCCGGGTTGGGGTCAATTTAATGGTTTTGCCTCTTTTTATCCATTCACAAACACTGAAAATGGTGTGACAAAGGCGTGCATTATGCGTACATAGTATTAGGTACACATATTTTATGCAAAAAAAAATACAAAATACAAAAAATACATTATACAGAAATTATATAAATTATAAAAAATCATAATATTCTTCGTCATCTGAGGAATTGTTATTTACTTTTGACGTTATAATTAACCGGTCGATGATCTGATCGATCAGGTGGTCAAGATTCCACATTTTCTCCTATTCTTTAATGACATGATGGACTGCTTTCGGCAGTTCTCTGGTGTCACTTCCTTAATGGCTTGGTCAAACAGTAGCTTAACGTCTTTAATTTTGATTATCGTGTTGTGTCTTGCTACAAATCCTTTCACTTGCGTCCAAATAAGTTCTATAGAATATAGTTTGTAATGATATAGTGGTGTGCGCAGCACCGTTAAACTATGTTTTTCAGCTATATCTTCCATGGCATATTTCATAAAACGATGTTTGTGTAAATTTGCTACAGCTAATAGTTCCTTCTTTATCAAATTATTTTCAAATTCAATACTTTTGGTTGTTAACCATAGATAATTTCTTTGTTTTCTCGAAGGTACCTATTAAACGCAAAACGTAACTTTATATTCTACTACCTAACCAATCCCTACACGATATTTCGATTTTGACACTTCAGGCCAGAAACATACCGTTAATACCCGTTAATCTAATTCTCTAAAACTTTTGGTTAGTCATTATAAATAATTTAATGCACAAAATTTACCTGCGCCTATGGCCGACACCGAAATTGAGCCGAACTGGACGGAATTTCCTATTTTATTACACCTTTCTGAAATAGACTGTATATTCACTATTTTCCTATGAAAGCTACCTCTATTTAAAAATACTGGAAATTAATTGTTGCAATTTTATAATAGATAAGATCGTCATTGGACACAGGGTAATTAAAATTACATAAACGATAGTCGTATTTAACAGCGCGATAAATAAATCGGTCTCGTTTTGGAATCGCCACAAGGACGTCGCGTCGTAATGTTGTTTGTCAACCTGGTACCCAGTTACGGTGCAAGAAGAAGAACCATAACAATTTAAACAGATTTGGCTTATTATTATGCTCGAGAGATTGCAAGGATTGCAAGTAAGTTAGTACCAAGTGGAATCTGATTTCGCGCATACGCTGAATTTTTTTTTATTGTTTATCGAAGTTGTAATAGAAGTTTATGTGGATCCAAACCATATAATATATACCGGGTCCACCAACGTGGCGGGGATGGAAGATTAAATCATTATCGAGGAGCTTATCAAAAATACTAAACCAGCGTAAGGTATCGACTTAAAAGCGGCATATTTTAAAAATATTTTACATTATACAGGGTGGCTCAAAAAAGTGTGGCGGACTAAACTTGCATTTTTTTAAATGGAACACCCTATATATTATATTATTTTTTAATTCCCTATACAATTCCACGTATATTTTGTATAAAATGTCATATGTCTAAATTCAATTGTTTTTGAGTAATTGACGTTTAAAATATGGCATTTTTTGACTTTGACAGGCTGTAACATTGGAACGGTTCATCTTAGAGAAAAATGGTTTTCACCTCCCTATCTTAGTTTTTTATTCTCTATCCAAAAATACCAACTTCCGGTTTAACATGTTTAACCGTTAAAACAGTTTTTTTTGTGTTTAAAATGTTTCTTTTAAATATGCACACTATTGAATAGTGTGCATCACCACCCTGTCAGGGTGGTGATTTTAAATGGATCGCTGCTTATAGGAGGCTCTGGAAATAAGATTTCTCTAAAATCCAAAAATACGTCGTCAAAAATATTTTAGGGGCCATGCTTTTGTCATGTAAAAAAAATTGCGACCCCAAAGACAAACTTTTTTAAAATTAGAGGATACCACTTGTAGTACAGTTTTGGAATGCTTGAATCCTTGCCTCTTCCAGATTTCTAGGTCGCGGAATTTTTAAATCACATGTTGGCCAACGCGTTTGACAAGACAAACGTCAAAGCATTGAAAACATACGTGAAATATAGAGATCATATCGCGATAGAAAACGGCGTTTCGACAGTTGAAAGCCACAGATGATTCTAGTTCCGCCGAAAAGTTACTAGATTTAGTGTGGACCGTAACAAGTTCACATGTCAGTTCGCGTCCTATTATTTTCGTTGTTTTTTGGTGTTTTTTAGTATTTTTGTGGCTGTTTTTTATATAGTGTATATAGAGGTTTCTGATTGAAAGTTAGAGTCATAACTAAAATGAAGCATAGTGATTGTTTTGTATACCAATATTTTAACCATATATAGGTACCATGTTTTACGTATTCTACCTAGCTGGTGCAGTATTACCGGCATTTATTACATTCTTTAATATTCACGAGTAAAGGAGAGTAGTGTGTCGATAAGTTAAATTTTTTAAAAGCTTTGTCGATAATGTTTATGTTACTAGTACATTACTTTATTGTAAGTAATTCCTATCACAATATCTAGGTAGTATTCAGTGGATACCTAATAGGTTCTTGACTTTTGTTCCAATTTGGATAACATCTCCAAAAGTTTCTTAACAACTTTAGTTAAGAACGATGATTTAAATAGAAAAATTTGTAGTCTTCTTTGATAAATTAAAATGGGAGATAAGGAACTTAATATTTAAATATTTTTTTAGTTTGTTAATGGAACATAAAAATAGTCCGGTCCTGTTTTTTAGCCAACCTCCAAACGTAAAATAGATCAGACGTCAACAGGGTGCCATAAATGACAAGTGACTTGGCGTTTTCTTAAAAAAATTTGACTTTACCATACCAGGATCTATACTTTTTGTATGTGGTTTAAAGATTGAATCTAAAAATATTCTGAAAATGTTTTTGGAAAGCAGTAAACAAGCATGACATAAATTGGATCAAAACATTTTCTTGTATCGCTACACTTTTCCCAATAAAAGGTTTCGCTGTACATGACTGAAAATATAAGTGGAGATGCAATTGATATACAGCTCAGCATCTCGCATCTTTGCCACCCCAATGCCGCCGGCAAAAGTATTCTGTTTCCTTTGTAACTTATAGAATATTTTTAAACAAATAATGTTACACTGCTATACTAGAGTGGCGGGTCGTGGATGAACATTTTTAGTAAAAGCCAAATAGCAAAATAAAAATTTCTAAAAAACTTGTTGCTTGGTTCGTAATGACAAGGCCAAATGACTAATACAATTTTCTGGGAGGGGCCAGAGGAAGAATTTCGTAACTGATATTCCTTATCCCCTCCTTGCTCCTTTAATCGGGTATTTCCGTCATACAATAAAATTGTAGGTGACATTGAAGCCTGAAGCAGAGAGAAGCATAATCTTGTCTGCACGGCGGCAAACATTTTTCAATGTAAAAAATTATTCACAGACACCAATGTCCCTATATTTTAAACTATCTACGGCTACATGTCACTATTCAGGGACCTCTTTCTGATTCTAGCAGATGTCACTATATGTCGTCGATGTACGGGTAATAGAAAAATTAGATCTTAATGTTCAGTCATGATACAACTACAAGAGATATGATACCGCGCAGGTGGGCGTGACTTTCGTGACGTCAAACAGCGAGTAAAACCGCCATATTGCGATATTCCCGGTGTTTACGTTAAAGTTTGAATTATGTACCAGTCGTTTATTTCTGATAACTGATTTGTAAAGTTACTGAAAAATGGAGTGTGCGGTATATGGTTATATATAATGTCGATAATAAATACAAGAGTTTTACGCCTGATGTCCAATTTTAAGAAATATTAACGCAATTATAAGTTTAAAATTAAAAATGTTGGTGCTTGCTCCAAACATTTCAGCGACGATGACTATGCACGAAATTTTGAAACACCAATTGTTGAAAAATACACCTGACTAATATCGGTCTTGTTTATTTTTTTACTATGTGCATATTCATTCTTGAATTAGCTCTTCGATATTATGTTCGAAGGGCAAAAATGTTATTTTTTGATGTAGGATGTATTTTTTTGTAGCAGGGCATTAAAATGATGCGACCCTTTCTAGAAAAAGAAAAATAATAACCTAAATTTTGTGTTAAAACTTTTTATGTGAAATAAATTCAGAACATTATTTTTTTTTGAACGAATACTCAGACACGGGTAAAAATATTTTAAGCTCTTTTCTATACAACAAATATTAGACAGTGTGTTGTTTTCCAATTTCCATATTCGCAATGTCTACCTACTTAAGTTGTTTGTGTTAAGTATATCAACTTTTAGAGTGAACGTTTAAATATTCATTTCTATTGTCTATTTTTATAATTATTTTAAATAAAGATATTTCTTATTATTGTTATTTTTATTAATATTAAGTTTTCCAAACAATGCCATCATTTATTATAAATTCTACTTGTGCATTTCATCTTCAAAGTAAGTACTCGAAGTCAAAATATTTTAATTTTCAAATAATTTAAAATTAGAATATTTTTCATTTGCTTGTAAAATAAGTAACATGCTGTTTCCATGTAAAATTTTGATCCAAATGAATTCCTACGTACTTTAAAGAAGTTTTCCTTTTAGCATAATCACATCTAAAAGTTTGAGTTACAAAAGGTAAGTAAAGGAAGTTTTAAATTTTAATCAAAATAATCAATCTATCTATATAAAATGTATGTTTCAAAATTTAAGGCAGAGTAGAAATTCTAAGGCTAATATGATTTGAAATAAATTTATTAAAAATTTCATATAAAATTGCCTTTTAATAACATAAACTACGCTTTGTCGTATAATTCGGCGCGTTCAATTGAAAAATTCATCTCTGTATGACATCACGATTCACTGCGCATCCTGTTGATATCATACCTTGTATAGTTGTATCATGATGTTCAGTGGCGGGTGTGTCACAATTGTAACAGATCTATTACGTTTTTAAAGGATCTGTTACATTGTTACACCTTTAAGCAATCTGTTACGTTATCTTGAGCTGTGAGAAAGGACCTCTTTTTGTGGTTTTTCAGTTATCACTTTTGTTCGGGTACGCCTTTTGCGTATGTTGTGTAGGGGTGTTGACCTTTTTTTTTAGAGGTCACTTCGTTGGATTGGAAGAAGAAATATTGTATAATGCTGTTACTATTTTAGTTAATCTGTTACGGTTTTTAAACTAATTTGTTAAAAATTTTGTGGCAACACTGTCCAGTGGTAGTGAATGAGTTCCCTTTTCCCTTAACACCCTCACCGGTCTTTGAATCGCAGAAGACTCCAGACTGATACTACTAACATAAAATTGAATAAGTTATATGACCGAAGTTGGTGAGAGAATATCAGGTCCTCCGTAGCGCAATTGGCAGCGCGCTTGAGGCTTAACCGAGTGGTTCTGGGTTCGATTTCCAGCGAAAGCAAAAAACTTGTTCAATTTTAATCTTGTGTGCACGACGGCAAATATTTTTTTCAAATTTAAAAGTATTTTTTTAAAGTTGTCCACAAGTCCAAAGAAGACTTCTAAATTTAATAGAAATTGCTGTTATGTGAAATAATGAAAAACCTGACGGATATATTTTTGTTATTTGTATAGAGGGGGGGACAAAGTTTTAAAATTTAAAAAGTTAAATTCCTTCGCTGGAAGTTGAACCCAAAACCTCGCGGTTAATATTCAAACTCACTAACAATTGCGCTATGGAGGCACTGCAGTTCTCTCACCAACCTCGGTTATTCTTTTAAATTCAATTTTCATGTTGGTTGTATAATTTTAAACATTAATTTTGTTCGGAACTTTTATAAATAATAGAAATTGATAGTTGTAATAAATTTCATATTCAGACAAAGGTAAAATAAAACAGTATAGATAATAGTATATTACATAACAAGTGATGAAATGAAAGTGATAATTTTCAAACGAGAAGATATTTAGCACGAGGCGTGATCCGAGTGCGGAAATTCTCCGCGTTTTAAAATAATCACTTTCACACGAGTACACAGTACATTTTTTCTACAACTACAAAGAATTATTAAAAAAGTCTTTGATTTTTGAAAAAAATATTTCAACACTAGTGTTGAAAAAAAATATCAACACTAGTATTGAAATTAGTATACTTAGTTGTTATGTTCCACTTAATATCTGGTTTCATAGTTTGGCAATAGGCTTTTCCTTTATTTGTAGTTTAACTTTTTCATATTTTATATATCATACGAAAAACAAATCATGGATTGACTTCCACATTAACCAGAATAAAAAATTTTAAACTTAATCAAGGAAAGATGCATTAAACATAAATTTAAAAAATCCTCCCAAAAAGGAAAATTTCAATTCAAAATAATTTTATAAATTATTTAATATTTTATATCTTCAATTTTTGCACCATTTCGTGTACGCTTAGGGAAAATTAAGTACGTATTGCATGTTGTAAAGCAATTACTCACTTATGTAATTATGACGTTCACCACTACGCGGCTCGTTCGCAATTTTTCCATTTGTACGTAATATGCTTCTTACCACACTTAATACGTAATATACTATTACTATCTTGTTGAATTTCATAAAAATTACAACACCCATTTTTACAGATCTTATATTACAGTCATTTTTACGAAGCTGCGCTGAAGCTTATTATCGTTAATAATCTATCTTTCAGCCTTTCGCAAATACGCATTTTCTGAAATATGAGCCGAAAAATGATGAAATTTATGAAGGAACGCAGGCTAGTATTAGATTGCAGCAATTTGACGAACCGAGCTGAGACCCGTATTCTCCTAATTGAGCCCAAACTTATTTATAACATAAAGCCGTAGTAGTTATTTATTTAAAGATCACATTTCATTTCGGTATTGTGTGTTCAGAAATTTCGGTAAGAAACGTTATTTTGATAATAATAAATCTGGCATAAAAAATAACATAAATAACAATTTTTTAATTTGAAGAAGTAGTCCATACTTGAAGTGAAGTTGCAAGTTAAATGGGGAGAAATAACACTCTAAGTCCACCTTTACTAGGAACCTTCACTAGAAAGCTTAACTTAGAGTGTTATTTCTTCCCATTTAACAATTTTTTAGGTTTTGGTTTGTATATTTTAAACCAGTTTCAGAAATGATGAAGCTAGAAAATGTTTTGTTCATTGAATATTACGTTTTATATTTAACCTAAACTAGGTATAAGAAAAACTTTTTTTTATTACTGGGACTGGATAAGTAGGCTGTTCCCGTATAATATCATATCCATCCTTTGTTAGGATATGAAACTGACCAATCACAGTGGTCAGATCATTAAAAATTGAGAAGGATATCAAAGAAGCCCAATTTAAATGTATATTTTACGCGCCGATTTAACACTTAAGCAATAGTGAGGTTAAGAATAAAATATTTCAAAAAGATGCAAATCTGTGCGATCAAATACATTAAAACATTTATCCCAGATCCTACACACACATTAATTTTTACTAAGGCGTGTCTAAACAACCTAAAAGACCTAACAGCAGGGAACAACAGAGTAAAACTCCTATGGGTTCCTGGTAACTCGGGGATAGAGGACAACGAGAAACTGGCTAGAGCCGGACGATCTCAAAAACTCAGGAGCCCTGAACCCGCCCTTGGTATATCAAAACAAGCCACCAAAGCACCATCAGACAGGTGGGCGCAACAACAAAACCTATCCCGATGAAACAGGATACCTGGTCAAGCCCAAGCGAGGGCCACAATTGGAGAGCCCTCCAAAAAGCTATCAACTGGAATGTTGGTTCTAGCGCGCACCCAGCTAAAACAAGTGGTTGGCCTACTAACAGGCCACTGCCACTTGAGAAAACACCTAAGTCGAATAGAAATTTACAATGGTCCCATTGAATGCAGACCTTGCGGCGAAGAGGACGAAACCGCCACACATATTACTGCGAAGTACTGACCCGAAAAAGATTCAAAATTTTCGAAGAAATCCAATGTGGGGATAGCCCACCGCATGACAGACTTGATAGGAATTTACTTGACCTTATAAAAGGAACACATTTTTTCTAGCAAGATAGGGGAGCACAATAAGCCAGTAGATAGGGCCGAACGCTCGACCCCCGCCTTAAACCAACCAACTTATTAACGGAAACAGAAAACCAAAAATTGCCAATAAAATTAATTTGTCTTGAAATGTTTTTTAATCTTTTCGACAAGATAGTATTTACACGATTTAAATATTTTTTTTTTAATTTTTGGTATGAGGTTCGGAAGTTGGGTCGTAGAAAAACTATATAATACAACTCAAGTGGACTGTCCATTTTTCACTCGGAAGTTTAGACACCCCGTATACGGCTCAATTTGCTTCCTCGTGGACATCATATTCACTTTTGGAGTACAATAGGATTTTTCTAGTGTATTAATATTGCTAACTTAAATAATGGTATGCCCTAAAACTCAACTCTTTAAGTGTAATGTTCTAGTTTCATTTATTTAGAAATGCTACAATAAAAATATGTTTCCAATTTCTGAAAATTTCCCTATATCAATCTAAATCAAACAAATAACAAAATTGTGCCGAGGATTCACAAATAGAATGTAGATCTTAATTTGACAGGAAAAACAGCAATAACTGGAAAAATCGTTGTTCCGAAATATCGGTTTTGGATGTAGGCACGGCAATCAAATTGACTTGGAAATTGGGCAAATAAAAGTCAAAATGTTTTGTTCGTTTGGAAGTTTACAACTAAGAATTTCGCAATAAATGTTTACGTGTCGTATGTGCTATTTGTAGAATAAATTGAAGAGCTTTACATAAGAACCTGGTAATAATACTGTTTGATATTAAATTTAAAAGTTCATCATTACATGAAACTAAAACCCTATTTTTTTTCTGTTGAAATATATTGAAAGCAGTGGTGGCTCGTGACTTGTTAAAGAGACAGTGCTGCAGAACATCGGTATCAACAATTAAAATTTAATAACACAAAAGCCGCGCTTTTATATATTGTTTTAAATATTTTTCTGTTAGTTTATTTTGTTACATGTTTCGCCTAAATTAACCATCATTAGATCTTAAAAACACACGGTTTCACGGCTAGACTAAAAATTTTGCAGCTCTGTATGTACACGTAAACATGCTGTAAAAACTATAGGAGAGTCCTAGAAACAATTCTCATTGCTATGCACCGGTAGAAAATGGAATTGCCAATATTCTTATTAAGAGCCTCCCCACAAAAATCTTCATACAATTCATGTACATAATCGACACAATTTTTCTTCTGCAATACTTCCCAAGTCAATGAAAGCATGCTATTATCCTACCTATATTATGTAAACCTGGCAAACCTACTAAAAACCAGATTTATTCAGGTCAATAGCCCTTCTTAGGAAGGTTGCTCATCACGCACGATTCGTAGAAAGTATTTGAAATAATGATAAACCATCAGAACACTGTACTCCTCTCACTCGATATCAGAAAAGCTTTTGACAGCGTCTGGTTTAATGGATTGATCTTTAAACTTGCGACAATGTAAAACTTTCCACTACACATGACATCACTCTTATATCACAGACAGGACACTAAAGGTAAGATTGGAAAGCAGTCTGTCAAACCCGGTGCGCCTGCATTTAGGGTTGCAGCAAGGCACGATCTTAGCTGCATCCCTATTTAACCTATATACTTCCGACAACTCGCACTTTCAAAATTTTAATCTGGCCATATTTGTGGACCATTACTACTATATGCCAGTTCATTTTATGTAAATGTGGCCAGACAATACCTCTCCAATCATCTTAACACCCACCTCCCAAGGTAAAAAACATGAAAATAAACCAAAATATAATCATAAACAACATACCCATCATTCTAAAAATACAAATAAAATATCTGGGAGTAATACTAGATAAGAAATTAATGTTCATCCCAAACACTACACACATACTACAAAAATACATACTAACACATAAAAACTCTACAAACTACAAACAAATCACACTTTTCACCACCAAACAAACTTACAATCTACAGACAAATAATCAGAGCTACATTAACGTACGGCGCACCGGTTTGGTGCAGTATCACAGAAAGATAGTTTATTAGTATATTAAAGCTGCAAAATCAAATGCTTAGATTTGTTTTATCAGCTCCTTAATACTTTCTCGTGCTATATGGACATCATATTCATTCTTGTTGTACAAACTACTATTACCTAACTACTTTTAAGCCTTATTGTCCGTTAATGTAAAATTTTTAAACTTATGTTCTTAGTTTTTGTCTATTTTATTATTACTATTATTATTAGTGGTAATAACTATAAATAAATATACAGTAATAATCTAAGTTAGTTTTAATAATTAATAAATAACTGTAATATGTATTAGTTATAATTTTATTGTTAAAAATTTTGTCTCCGGTGCAATTTTTATATCAGTTTAAGCTCTGGCGTAGGCTATCCGAAAATTCAATTGACCTGGTGCCGTAACAGAAGAAAGAGTTAATTTTGGTCAATGGCAAGGATGTCCAATTTAAAGTATTCCCCCTTGGATGCCGTAACCTTCTTTCAACAATCCTTTTACTTTCGTCGTCGCATTTCTTTTTATGTTCTTAATTTTTTTAACTTTAATTTGGAGAACAGCCAGAAATTGCTGGGTGGCACTTTAGGTCCATACTTTCTTTTAATGGGATTAGTGTTGCACGAGACAAGAGATCTCGCACTTTTTAAATAACCACAAATTTTGACGATCCTTTTTGCAAATCTCGTCTTGCTACTTTTCGCAGGACGTTTTCTTGGCTCGTGAGTCAGTATAGAACCAACATTTTTAATACTGATAAATGGCGTTCGGTTTATAAGGAAACACAGACTTGCCAGATTTACCGATTTAAAATCATTTTAACGAGCTGCATTGGTTGTGATTAGGGGTGAGCAAAATAATCGATTAATAGACTGATAGTCATCCATACCAGCGTGAAACGCAGCATCGTTTCCTAGCTTGTCTAATTTAAAATTTAACACAAAAATTTTACTAAGGGGTTCACCAGAACTTCAAGTTTGGCGAATGATACTTTATTTTTTGTTAAGAAAGAAATTTAAAAATGTATTTTAAAGTTTTAGTTATACATAGTGTTACAAATTCGTGTGCGTACAAGGGTATCTCGAAAACGATAAGAGATACGAAGATGGTTAAATTAAGGTAAAGTTGCCGCCTAATAATTTGGTCAAAAAAAATTGTAAATATTCCAAATATCTTCGGAGAAATTTTTAGTTTTGCTTTGTAATTTTTTGCGCCTTCATTTTTGACTTGGGAATTTTTTTTTTTTTTTTTTAGTAATTGCAGTTGCACATAAGATAATTTAAATAAATACAATTCAGTTCTATAAGCAATTAAACAACCCAAAAGCTTGATTAAAATAAGTTTATATAAAGTGTTTTTTTTTTATATTGCATAAGTATATATTAGAAAAAAACATGAGAGAACAAGGATATTGGAAATAATTTTTCTTAAAGAAACCATAACATCCGTGATAATAAGTAGCTTACGCATACCTAAAAGAGTAGTAATACAGATACATTTTTTTTATTTAAATGGAGACTCTAGAAAGTAATATTTTTTGTTACTAAGTATAAATTACTATAATAATGTTGTAAATATATTAGCGATATGAATTATTCTTGTATTTGGTCAGATTAGAAATTACTCCCTATGACATTTTTTTTTAGAAATAGAACTTACATAATTTTTAAGTTATTTCTATCAAATCAACTTGCTAATTTTGCCATGCTTTATAAGCAGTTCATTTAACTTTCTAATGTGTTACTGCAATGATCAAAAAATACAATTTTGACTCATTTATGATTTACGTAACTTCTTTCTTACAATTAGAATGTACAGAAAAATGATAATAAACACAATGTTGTGACTCCATATGTTATGATTGTTACTCTATGAAAATTTCAAGTCTGGCCCAAATAAATTATTGCTTTGGCAATATTTGTGGGTTGCATCATTAACAAAAACAATATTTCCTTGAGAAAAATCTGTACATATTAGTTGTAAAAACTAAAAGGTATGGTTTAAAAGCATGAGTAACATACCGGGTGTTGCATCGTCGAGCGGGACATAGGAAATCCCATGTAATTTTAAATGGGGTCAATTATTGACTTCCCTAATTATTTTAGAGGAAAATTCTCTTTAGGTTTATTAAAGAGCACTAAAACCCACATTCAAAAGAATAACTTTAGATAGTTTTCATGAGCCTGTTTAGGGGTTATCGCCGATTTATTTTAACTAATATTTTCTCCAAAAATCCCAGCCCAAACATTAACTTTTTGTGGATATTGTGTTCTTGTTTCGACAATAACTGTGTTGGTTTTCTTGGCTCCAATATCGATAATTTTGAACATTGGGTTCATTGTTTAAGGTAAATGTGCATTCGTCAGTGAAACAAATGTTTTAAAAAAATTCCCTATCCATGTTTGCTCTTTCAATCATACCAAAACAAAACTCCTGTCATCGTATTTCGTCCCTATCTCTTAGCTCTTGGTGCTTTTCATATTTGTATCAATAATATTTATGTCGTTTCAAAGCTCGTAACGCTGTGGTGTGATCTAATCCTATGTCATCCTCAAGTTTCCTTGTGCTGATCTTCCCATCATTTTCTTCCACGCACAATAAAACTTGCAAGTCCCTATCATTTCTTGCATCTCTTCTTTGTTCCTGCCTTTGCAAGTCCCTATCATTTCTTGCATCTCTTCTTTGTTCCTGCCTTTCTTCACATTTACAGTTATTTATTACAGTGCCTTTTGTCTCAAATTTCTTGATAGTCCTTTCGACTGTAGATTTTGCAGGTATCGGTCTATTCGGATACAGAGCAGCAAACATGTCTGACACATTTTGATAACTATTTCCTTGATAATACCATTTAATCATCAATATTTTTTCTTCAGAAGTGAAATTATTGGCTAATATTTTCAATGTACGAGTTTTTATAACAATAAAGCACACATTTCTAAATGACAACTTTATTTGACAGTCATCTTTTACCTTGACTGGTGCCCGCAAATACGGGGCCATAAAAAGGAGAAATAGTTAAAAATAAATCGGCGATAACCCGTAAACGGGCTCATCAAAAATATCTAAAGTTATTCTTTTGAATGTGGGTTTTAGTGCTCTTTAATAAACCTAAATATAATTTTTCTCTAAAATAGTTAGGGAAGCCAATAATTGACCCCATATAAAATTACATGGGATTTCCTATGTCCCGCTCGACGATGCAACACCCGGTATAATATATTATATGTAAAAATTGCTTTAGATACCCATATACAAAATTTTGTTGCGACAATTAGAATTTGTAGGTTGGGTTGGTTTATGTTATTCGTTAGTTTAACAGTTTATAATAACGACACTTTTTTTTGTTGAATAGATTAATTTTTAGGTTGAGTCCGATTTCACGAAAATAAATGGATGTCAGAACCAAATTTTAGTAATTCATTCCATGTTATTTTTAAGAGTGTGATTTAATAATATAAAAGATTCTACACAAAGAGCAAGTTTGTTTTTTAAAAAAGTAGGCATATTCACTTTCCTAAAAACTATACGTAGAAGGGGGGGAGGTCGGTTGTACGCCGTTTTTCAATGAAATGAAAGGTATTTTTTGTATTAAGCGTAATTTATTCTCTATTGCCTAGCGCTTTCGGCCTACTTGAAGGCCATCATCAGGGCTTAGGTTTCGTCAAATTTGTCCAGGAAGCAAGAAGCATTTTCAAAATGAAAGGAAAATTTCTAAACAAATTTTCCAATGTATTGGTTTTGGTTTTTTAGCCTAAAAAAAGCCTTAAAAAACCGAAACCAACACATTGGAAAATTTGTTTAGAAATTTTCCTTTCATTCTGAAAATGCTTCTTGCTTCCTGGACAAATTTGACGAAACCTAAGCCCTGATGATGGCCTTCAAGTAGGCCGAAAGCGCTAGGCAATAGAGAATAAATTACGCTGAATACAAAAAATACCTTTCATTTCTATACGTAGAACACCGACAAACATTCACAAATAAACAGCGTTTGTTGTTGTTTGCGAACGTTGTTTTAGTCTAAAGGAATGCTACGACGGAATTTGCAAACATTTGCAAACGTTTATAAACGTAGGCGAATATTCTTCGCTAAAAAAATTTTGATGTGGCCACGGCTTAACGCACAGTATATTTGGTTAAATTTTGTGATAAGTTGTGTCTTAGAATAAATTATTGTGTAATCCTTGTTCTGTTCAGGTACCAACAACCTCAATAATCGCTATAAATATTTATAATATTCATGTATCGATAACTGATAAACCTAAATTTATTAACTAACAGCTGATAAAGGACAATGCATACATTACACTAATGGGTTTTTGATTAAAACACATAAATTCTGAATATTAATTAAAGGTTTTCCCAGCAGATTAAGTTAGGAGAATTAAGGTGTGGAAAATAATTATTTAACTAAATTTAGGAAAATGATGTGCGGCTGGAAAATGGGAAATCTTTAATAGTACGTGCTGAGAAAATCACACTCATTTAGGATGCTATTTGTCATACAAACTGCGGGCAGCGCAGGTCAGTGTCACACGTCACGCTAGTTACTACAGGATGTCCCACCGGGAACCGAATCGATCTATATATAGAAAACTATACATAGGAAAACTTTGAAAATTTGACAGTATACTGATGCTGATGGGGGCGACCGGGCTAAAATATTTGCATAATGGTGGCACTTCCGGTTATACCGGAAGTAAGTGTCGACTAGCCTTTTTTAAATGGGACACCCTATATATTATTACATTTTTGCATTCTACGCAAGATTCTAGGCAGATTTTGTATACTATGTCCTATACCTATATATATTTATTTAATTTAAGAGAGATTCTTTGTTATAAAGGACCTGCTTTAATAGATTTTTTAATAATAATAAGATTTTATATTATTTTGATAACTATTAATACAGATTTGGTTATTTTTGAACGCCGCCATAGCCAACTAAGAGTAACTGAACTTAAAATCTGCAGCAAAATCCCCATATAAAAATATTAAATTGGCAATATTTCGAAAACTAAGAATTTTTGGGATATACTACCTTATACAAACTTACCCTTATTTTTAATGCTAAATAAATAATTATAAAATTTGGTTGTTTCCATTTAAAAATCTGGACTTTTGACAGTTTTTTCATTTTCAATCTTATTTTTTAAACACCCTGTATTAATAGTTATCAAAATATTATAAAAAATCTATTAAAGCAGGTCCTTTATAACAAGGTCTCCCACTTAAATTAAATAAATAAGGCTTCTTTATAGAAAAAAATTGATAATTATTCTAAGGTTTGCAAACGTCATTTTTGACATAAAAATTCAAATATGTCAAAAACGTTTAGACATAAATATAGGACATGGTATACAAAATCTACCTAGAATCTTGAGTAGAATGCAAAAATGTAATAATATATAGGGTGTCCTATTTAAAATAAGCAAGTTGACACTTACTTCCGGTATAACCGGAAGTGCCACCATTATGAAAATATTTTAGCCCGGTCGCCCCCATCAGCATCAGCATACTGTCTGTGTAGTTTTCTATATATATATATCGATTCGGTTCCCGGTGGGACACCCTGTACGTACAGTGTTACTTTTTTACTATGTATAAAAGTCATAAACAAGATTTTTAAAATGCTCAAAACAAATTATACATTATTTTTTTACAAACCGTGTCTAAATTGGTCCTGTCTAACTTAAATATGTCATGAAGTAATGTTACGTCATGGAAACATTCGATGTCTTAGCTAAGATGCAATAAAAACTTACTCTATTAGAGTATATAAAAAGTTAATAAAGGATAATATATTAACTTGACCTCCATTTCACTACTTAAAATAAACTTCTATGCATTTTCCGAACTTGTGTTATAGCAACCTTTTAAATTCAACACCTGCAAAGATCAAATACCATTATTATTCACTAAAGAGGGTAACATTTAGTCCATCAAAATATTTAAATCGTATAGTCTCCCAGTTCTATTTTCCCCGTTTCCCCCATTTTTATATGCCATGCTTTTATTTTAATTTGTTTTTTTACAATGACGTCGTTTTATTGATAAAAAAATAAATATAACCTGGAAATTCTTGCAAAAATAGTTCCAGTTGTAATAAGGAAAAAGGTTTGTACTACAATAGTTTTTTCTTTATAAACTTAAACAAAAACTAAAATAATATTTAAAAAACTTGGTTGTCGTTACGTTTTTACTACTTATTAGAATATGATACACATTTTTTATGTTGTTCAAGACTTATTAGGATATGATATACCTTTTATGCAAAAGTGTCTATTATACGTAACTACTGCGTTATTGAAATACTTTTAGTTATTTAGCGCGAGTTTTTGATCTATAGTCTATTTCAGAAAGGCGTAGAGTAATAAAAGCTCATTAGGTATACAAATGGCCTACAGAGTGACCCAACGAATATTTAAGCCACTTTTGTAATTTAGTATTGATTTCATTGCAAAATTCTTTATTTTCATCAAGTGCAGGTAGTACCACCCGGGGTTGGGTCAATTTATGGGTTTTGTCTATTGTTATCCATTTACCCCAAACACTGAAAATTGTGTGACAAAGGCGTGCATTATGTACATAGTATTAGGTACACCTATTTTTTATTAAACAAAGTACAAAAAATACAATATACAAAAATTAAATTATAAAAAATCATTATGATGAAGAATATTAATTCTTCGTTATCTGAGAAACTGTCATCTCCTCCTGACGTTATAATTAACGGGTCGACGGTCCGATCGATCAGGTTCACAAGATCCCCCATTTTCTACTCTTCTTTAATAACATGATGGACTGCTTTTGGCCAGTTCTCCGGTGTCACTTCCTTAATAGCTTGATCAAACAATAGCTTAACATCTTTTATTTTGAATGTCGTGTTGTGTCTTGATACAAATCCTTCCAGTTGCGCCCAAGTTCTATATGATTTAGTTCGCAATGATATGGCGGTGTCTGCAGCACAGTTACACTATGTTTTTTAGCTATATCTTCCACGGCATAATTTATAAAACGATGTTTGTGTAAATTTGCTATAGCGTTCCTTCTTTATCGAATTATCTTCTTTTATTTTTCTTTGGTTAGTTATCATAAATAATTTATTGCACAAAATTTACCTACGCTTATAGCCGACACCGAAATTTAGCCGATCTGGACGGAATTTCCCATTATATTACCTTTCTGAAATAGACTATAGGTCTCTTTTCCTCGACTTTGCAAAGCACATTAATTTTTTTTTCGTCATGTATTTTAAAGCCAAAAAGAAAATAATCTTTTTGATTTTGTTACTCTATGTAGCAACTGTCCAATACAAACTACTGATTATTATTTGTTCTAATAATTATTATCGTTGATATAGATTTCGTTTTTTTTTTTAAAAATGTCATGTCATGATCAATTTACAAAAATCTCCATTGTAAATTGAATGAACTATTGATATTTCTAATGATTAGTGAATTAGTATTTTTAAGTATTTATTTAATTCATTTACAAAGCTAAAATTCACGTGAAAACCGATCGCGATCGGAATTTTAATTTTCACTATAATTAATTAGTCGAATTAAATTATCTGCTGTTTGCTTTTAATCAAGTTTCGGGCATAAAAGTTGGAGCTAAAAACAAACACTAATTAAATGGATTGTCGCAAGAGCTAAAATGATGTCAAGTGGTTAATGCTAATGGTTGAAACGGCAAAATGGAGGTACGATTTAACACTTGTCAAACGAAAATTTTGCTTTGGTAGTAAAAGCGCCGTCAAAATTAGTAGCTATAAGACACGTCAGGATTGTTAAGTTTAATGTTTCTGCGCGAGCTATTAGGAAAAGGCGTAAAATGCTTCAAGTAAAAAGATTAAAGTCAAGGAGTTTAAATATTATTTGGATATGGATTTTAGTTAGCATTTACACGGAGCAAACTGGCTTTATTATAACTGATTGTAAACATTTTTTAGTATTCCTTACTTATCATAAAATACGAAATCACATTTTAGCAAATGATAGCATGAAATTATATTTTCCTACGACCACCTATGAAAATGAGAAAAAAAGCACGGTTAACTTGGCTCGAAAGCGCCGAATATCACACACGTGTTGAAAGAAAATATTTCAACTCTAAAGTGGAAATACAAGGCACACCATTTAATTTAGGCATGTGATGCCAATTTGACAGACCACACCTATTTATTAAAAAGAACAAATTTTAGAAAGCAGTTTAGTTTATTTATCACGTATTTGTCGAGTGATTCAGAATTAGAGTGTGAAAATACACCATCTGAAATTATAAAAAAGTTAAGAATATACTGGAAAATTTATTATCAGTCAAAACAAGCCCCTCTGAAGAAAATGTCATATATTAAACTTAAGCAGAAAATGTTTATGGGTCGCCATAGCCTAGAGACTAGAGCCATGACCTACGAATCGGAAGATCACAGGTTCAAATCCCATCAGGAGCACTTGACTTTTTTTTATAAAAACATTAAATAATTTATGGAATTATTTTGAATTGAAATCTTCCTTGTTGGGTGAATTTTTAAATTAATTTTTAATGCATCTTTCCTTGATTAAATAAAAAAAATCATTCAAGAAGGAAGATTTCAATTCAAAATAATTTTATAATTTATTTAATGTTTTTATAAAAAAAAGTCAAGTACTCCTGATGGAATTTGAACCTGTGACCTTTCGATCTATTAAATTGGCATCATATGTTTAAATTAAATAGTGTGCCTTGTATTTCCACTCTAGAGTTGAAATATTTTTTTTCAGCTCTAGAGTTGAAATATTTTTTTCACAAATCAAAGGTTTTTTTAATAATTCTTTGTGGTCGTAGGAAAAATAGTGTACATTACTCGTGTGAAAGTGATTATTCTAAAACTCGGAAAATTTCCGCACTCGGCTGACGCCTCGTGCTAAATATCTCCTCGTTTGAAAAGTATCACTTTCATCACTTGTTATGTAATATACTATAATTTGCAGTTTAATAATAAATATAATACTCTTTACAATAATTCTTGTATATTTTATTAAAATATACAGCACTACCAATAGGAAATTATTATATTTTATTATTACAAAACCATGTTGTAGAGTTTACAATTTCATAGAGACTCTAGATTAAACCTCCTAATACGTTTTGTCAACGCTACTTTTAAAGCATCGGCCGAAGGGACGTTACTCATCAGCAGTGATTTCGTTACTTTTAAGGACTTGGACCGATTCGTTACTTTGGGTATTAGGACTCGTTACTTTATGTAAATCGTCACTTTTAAAAATAAAAATTATAAATACTCGTGTTTTGTAGTATAAATATATTTAATATAGGTATAAGTGTCAACTCTCACATATGTGATTATAAAATACATAAAAACATACAATATAACAATAATTAGAAAAGGATCATTGCTTATTGAATTAAAAAACGAAAATATTTATTTGTTTTTAATTTAAATAAAATTCAAACATATAACACTTCGTTTTTGCTTTTGGGCTTCTGATTCTAGGAATCGAGTCTCTATAATTTTATAATTTACTTAATATCAAAGTGTGCAGAGTAAACCTGACTAAACACATTTTGTTTACGCTATACAATCTAAGAAACAGAAAACTCAATTTATATTATTTTTATAAAATAGTGTTAAAATTAAAAAAGAAATATAAATTAAAAAGAAATAAGGATAAACATTGCTCTCATCTCTTAATGGTAACTTCTAGTCCTATGTTTCCTTAACCCAACAGAATTAAAACTCGATAGATAATACAATAGAAATGGGCTTCCGATCAAAAGTTCTTTCTGAATGGCTCCCCGACAAAAAAAAATGAAACAACATATTAATACGCCATCACTCGGACGTAAATGCAAAACGATACGCCGTCGCTTCGGCGTAGGTCGCCGGACGAGTTAAAAGCGTAGGTCGCCGGACGAGTTAAAAACAAAATACAGCACGAAAAATAATTATGGTACGTTTTGTCTGTCGTCCGTTATTGGCTATCAAGTCCACGAACAAAACCACCCGTTGTAAAATTCTGGGTAGAATAGTTAGTTAGATTTCAATAATTCCGAGTAACGAAAAGCCAAAAAAAGTCTTTTATAACATTAGGACTCGTTACTTTTAGTGATTACATAGTAACGCTTAGTTTGTAACGTGTCCTTATTTATTTTACATCACTGCTCGTCAGTCTATACACAGATTTGGAAGTGAATGTATGCTACGTCGGGCTCCTTAAAAGTAAATGTCCATTGGCGATGAACATAATACTTTATCAACAACAATGACTAATGTGAAATTAAAAAGTTTTGATCCCTAACCTAACCTCGACTAACCTATACACTGTACAGTGTAAGTGAACGGTAGAGTATAATAGTTTGTACAAAAGTCAACATGATGTCCATATCGCACTAGGAAGTCAATTGAGCATGACGCCGTAGATGGGATTCTCAAACTTCCGAGCGCAATATGTACAATCCACTCGAGGTGTAAAGTATATTTTTTATACGAATCAACTTCCCCTACTTCGAACTTCATACTAAAAATTATTAAAAATATTTAAATCAGGCATTGTAAGACATTAAAAAAAAATTAAAGAAAAATTCATTTCGTTGGAAAATCATGGACCAAATTACACTGTAACATATTTGTCGAATTGGGTCATTTCGTAAATTTAACACAAAATCACTTTAAATATATCTATCTTTCTCATATGCAGAATAACAGACAAAGAGCCGTATATTTATTAATAAAAATGGCCAAATTATTTTTCTAAACCATGGTCTTTGCCTACTTGCGTAATAAAATCGAACAAACCCTTATTTTCTGTGCATATTAAAACGAAAAACATATCTAACCTTAAAACCAGTTGGAATTAATTTTTCCTAAAAATGTTATAATTTCGTCTGTTTTATCTGGTTTTATGTACTTAACTTCATTCTCCACTATTTAAGGACGATTTAACAGTTATTTTTCTATATCTGTTAAGTATATTAAAAGTTTTAAGGTCGATTGAGGTTGGATCCCCGTTCAAAATATATCAGAAACAGTCGCGCTGGACAAATATTTACTTGGAAAAATCCAACCAAGGCAAGTACAAAACGTTTACTTTCTACGTATATACATTTTATGAATTAAATATTGTAGTAATTGTCTAGAAATAAGTGAAAAATTGGAGATTTTTGGAAAGATAAAAAACATATTTACACACAAATCTTAAGTTCTGTCAGAAATACTTAAGAATAGTTTGGTAAATAATATATTTTGGTTTTATATCTTCAATTTTAGCACCATTTCGTGCACTCTGCGGGGATAAAGGTTTTGATTCAAAAATAAAAAATTAATAATTTGATCTGACAGATCTCTTTGAAGTATATTCTTAAACTCATTTCAATTAACTGTCAAAAACTATACTCGTAAAATTGGCAACGTGTAAATTTCGTTTATTTGTAATTGACTACTGTAATTGGCCAGTTTCATATCCTAACTAGGATGAATCATATCCGTTCAGTTCACCGGAATAGCCCACTTCTCCAATAACTTAAGTGCGTAAAGGAAACAACTAATTTCCCTGTGGGAGTAAAAAAACTATTTTTTCTACTGACGTTTTATAATAACATCTTTTTGATTGTCATTATGGTTTTTTAATAACCTCCTTTTAGGCGCAGCGTGCTTAAAAAACTTTTAAGCACGTTACCAGGAGCAACGTGCTTAAATGTAACGCAGGTAATTATTTACAATTAAAACGTAACCACAGACTAGGTATAATTTAATTTTTTTTGGCAAGTGTCAATTTTTGAAAGGGGCAAATGAAACATAGGTAATAAAATTTTAGTAAAATAAATTAAGTTTTTTCTTAGGAAACCTCAGTAGAAAAAATATTGTATATAACTCGTTACGAAACAATGTCTTTTAGTCACTTTGACGTGTTGTCCAACTCGGCTTCGCCTCGTAGGACAATTCGCGTCGCGTGCCTAAAAGACACTTATTTCGTTACTTGTTGTATAAATAGCTATTATGATAACCACAAAATAGTCCTAAATAACTAGGTATTCAGCCGAAGTGTTGTAGAAAAAATTATCGTATTGACTTTTTCTTGTAGACATTTTTGGTTGATCATTATTTAATTTTATATATTATTGCTTTTCTTCATCGCATTTCGACGACCCCAAACCACTAAACCCCAACCGGAAAACGCTTCAATGCAGACACAGATATTAAACATGTTAAGGTACCAATAATCCCCGTTAATCGACTAATACAGTGCTTCCATGCAGGAATTTATTAGAGATTTATAGCCAATATAGACGCAGCAAATATGTATGTAAATTTCTGTATTTTTATGACAAAATATGCAAAACCCTTTAATATTCATTTGTAATCCTACAATGTATTTTTTTGGTCCATATTACACGAAAAAAAACCTAATCCTTAAAATTTAATACAAGAAGTGTAATTTATTGGGCGTAAAAAGAGTAACTATTTCGCTCAAGAATCTATAAGTTATTTAGTTTTAAAAGGTAACGTTCTAATTTTAAAACGTTTGTATTTAGATTAATTCTCAAATTTAATATTCGTTTAAACTTAATACAATATTTTTATTTATATTATATTTATCTGTTTAATAAAAAATTGTCTTACTCTTACCGAGGTAAAATATTACTCTGGAACCTGCCGATTACGTAAATGAAAAATCATCTTCTGTTTACCAAGGGCAAACATCGGCCCAGACAGGGTGTGGCCTCGTCGACGTGTCCTGGTTAGCAAGCTAATCCAGCAGAACTAGTATTAAGGAATATTATGTAAATAATGTTATATAGTAAACAAAATGATATGTAAAGAACAAAATCAATGAATAAAGTATATTTTAAAATGAAATGAAATGTCTTACTCTTTATTTAAATCAAAATACTGATATTGGACTAATATAGTAAGTTTTAGTTTATTCCTTATTTGTATTTTTATAAAGTTTAATACATTTATTTTAATAAAATGTTTTAAGCACACATATTTTTTGAAATAGTTTTTATTATATTTACTATTTTTAACGTTGCTGTTTGTGCTATCCATTATCTAAAAAATGGTGCCTTCCATTTTAGTTCTTTTTTTTTGATGAAACCATTACACATTTTAATCTACGCCCTAAAATACATCTTTAAATTTAAAGTAAAAACAACTAAAGTACAGAGCTCCATTTCTTAGCAAATGAATAACGAAAACAGCAACGTTAAAAAACTAAGGTTGTTAGAGGTGCTGGTATGCTCAAGAGTGTCTAATAACGATACAGATGGCGCTCCGTGCCACATCTTACTGGTGTGTCCCACCACTGTGCTGCCATTAGCAGCTTTGAATTCTCTTTGTTTATTCGGATCCTAGCTCTACTGATGAGTCATGATATGACGAAACGCGTCTAGGGATGAATCTGACGAAATAAAGAGAAATTCTTCTTCTGTAAGAATAAACAGTTAATTTAATAAAAACTGATGTCTGTTTAAAGGTTGGAGACAATGACTTTTTTTGAACGGCAGTAGAGTTTTGGACTGGCATTGTCTTTATCTGTTTTGAATCACTACGTTTTAACTGGTAAGCAGTCATCTTCAGGTGAATACTAAATAAATATGGTAACGTATGACTAGTGGGCGGAGTCATGCGTGTAACTCTTACGTATTCTATTTATACTAGCTAGGTCTATGGCGCATAACTGGATGAGTCATGCTCATCTCCGATGACTCATGCGCTTAACTCTTACGTGGCCTTATTCCAAGATTACATTAACTTAACAAAGGTTTCCAGACGCTTCTCATATCTAATGGAGGCTTATTAAAACAACCTGGATTTTGATGTATGGTGGCAGTTTCCTTAAACTTCCTCTTCTTCCAGTGCGGTTCTTTTTGCAGGATTCAAGCTTCTGTCCACATGATATGATGGCCGTGCGTCCAGGCGTGGTCAGCTGCATCTGATTTTTCGGAAGAAAAAAGAAGAGACGGGAAGAAGGGATAAATGAGATTCTCGTTTTTTTGATTTAAGCAGCGATTTTTAAAATGAGTAAATATTCTTATTTACTTATTTTGAGAATATCAGATATTTAGAAAGAATAACTTTGTGGCCTAAATAAAGTTTACTCGTTTGTAGGTTTATACTCTAATTAAAAAACATGAGTTTTCTCTTCAACAAGTATATATGTTTGTTTGGAGAATAACTTGATTAGTATTTATTTTTCTCGTTTTTAAATGATAAAATACTAACTTCAAGTTTATAGCATTCTTGATTGGAACCTGTACTTTAACTTGAAATTAGTATTATTTATTTCTTTGAACAAGTATATACATAATGTTATTTGAAATAAAAATATTTACTCATATTGGGAAAGTTAATTGTATAATTCATGTACTAACTACTTGTTTGTGTATAGGAACGGTTTACTAGATATCTATTATATTACAAAATTAGCGGAATTTTTTTTTGCTTTAGGTAAATAAAATACTCAATAAGTTTGATTTGAAAAAATAAAGTGCACTCATTTCATTGATTTAGTGTTTATATCAGTTTTAATGCTGTAATTCTCTATTATATTCAAGATTACCACTTGAAACCCTTTAGTACATTAAAAGCCAAGATAATCTCCGGCTAAGAGGTGGGTACTTAAGAATTTCTATAGGCTCTAAATTTAGCACAATACTAGGCCATGGTTTAATGACCAGTGGCGGAGTTTCTACCCTTAAATTTAAAAACTTGGGTCAGTTAGTTATTCTTATTAATTAACACACTGCGTCCAGTGAGGATCTGACCCACAGTCCTCTAAAAAAATAGATAACTTATTCCCATAACACTCTGTGTTGTTAAAATGGCATCTCATGGAAAGACCTAAAGTTTGGTGAATTAATTTTCCTAAAAAGAAGCTGGCAACCATTTGATATTATGTTAATTCTGCCAAAAAATGTCAATTTCTTTGTCAAATTGAATTTTGCTTTTATACACAGAAATATAGTATGTACATGGCCTAATGGATTTTGTTTATGGTTAACCAGCTTCCTTAAGAACCGTTCTCTGCAAGTGGCGATTGACGGGTTTCTCTCAGACACCTTCACCATCAATGCCGGTGTTCCTCAAGGGTCCATATTGTCGCCTACCCTTTTTTTACTGTATATTAACGACCTTCTAGTGAAAACCCAAAATCCAATTTATAGCTTTGCTCATGACAGCACACTTGTCTCATCTTTTACCTTGACTCCCCAAACATCCGCTGCCGACGCACATCTTCGCAGGCAGCATGAAGTATTACGCCTTAACAATGACCTGGAAGAAATTTTGGCTTGGGGTGACAGTAACCAAGTCGAATTTAATGCTAAGAAAACCCAGGCAGCAGTCTTCTCCAAAAAGGTTAACATTGCAGAACTGGATATAGTCATGGAAGGACACGCAATTCCCCTGGCATCGTCTATTAATTTGCTGGGGGTCAATCTGGGAGGTAATATGTCTTGGCATGATCACGTTGCCGCAATTGCCAAGGCAGCTGCACAGAAACTTGGTGTACTTTTCCGCACCAAAAGGTTGTACACACCTCATCAACTTTTGACACTCTACAAAGCCCAGATTCGACCATCATTAGAATATTGCTCTCATGTCTGGAGCTCTGCACCCAAGCACACCCTTCGGCTACTGGATTCCATTCAAAGCAGAGCCGTTCGTCTGATCGGCGACCCCGAGCTGACCAAGACCCTCGATAGCCTGGAGCATCGAAGACAGGTTGGTGATTTGGCTCTCTTTTACAGATATTTCCATGGCAGGTGTTCGACTGATATTGCCCACTTGATTCCACCTAGAGCAATGCAAAACAGAAATACACGGCGAACCGCTGCCGCTCATCCATATGTTGTTCAGCTTAGTACTCCTCGAACTTCATTGTTCAAGAATTCTTTCATCTGGAGAACGTCATCTTTGTGGAATGATCTTCCTGAGGTCGTGTTTCCCAATGAATACAATCTTCAACAATTCAAGACCAACGTTAATCGCTTGTTTCGCACTCGCAGCGCTCCCAGAGCGCCTTAAAGGATTTTTCCTACAGTGCAGGTGTTTTATCATAAAAAAAAACATTGTATACCTAGTAGGAAAAGCTGAACATTCCCGGACGACCGTAAAGATTGTATGTCGAGGCGCAAGCCGAGACTGACAATACGGAGTCCGGGAATGTGGCTTTTTCTACGAGGTGTATATATACTATTTTTCCGTAAATCGAAAATTATTAAAAGGACATAACTTATTATAATCAACTTGTTAAAATTTTTAAATAAATATTACTAACTTTGTTCACAAATAAAGGATGCCATTAAATATTTGTGTTGTAACTAGGGAAATAGAGTAATATTGAATTGTCAATTTACAAGTAGCCGTACAAAAATAATATTTCGTTACACTACAATAATGAATATTTCCTAACAGTTATTTTCAGTTACCTAGCAACGACTAAGTGTAAGGAAATATTGACTTTTTCTTTCCGAAATGTTATAAATAATGTCAATATTTCCGATCGATTTTCGGAAAAAAGGTTTATTCGTTGTAAATGTTCGTTTTTGTAATCTTTTCGCCTGCTTATACATTTTGTTGAACATATTGTTGCTAGTTTTGTGCTGTTTTCTAATAGTATCAAAATTTTTGGATTTTGTTTTTAAATTAACACGAATGGCACTGCACTGTAATGGATACAGTAAGTACCTAACATAACGCTGTAACCAACACATAAAATTTAATTGACATTACTTTGTAATTTAGAAACATAAATTTAGATATCAGATGTTACACGACTTAATACATATTTTAGTCCTTAGAAAGGACAGAAAATCACATTTTTACTAAATGGTCTAAGAGACAGAGTGTAATAACCTAAATATAGAATAGAGAATTGATCAAATTTTGATAAAAATATATTCGTTTGAATGTTACTACTTTTTTACCTATTCTATAATTAATGGAGTATTTTGAAGTTTTCTATTTAAGCTCTAGAAGTAGAACATGCTATAAACTATAATAAAAAGTAGGTTTGTTCTCTTTCAACTTTCGTTTACATAGTAGAGTAACCTCCATAAATACAGCATTCTTGTTATATTCCGGAAGAACAAAAAATAAAATAAATCCACCCTATATTTTATAAATATTAAATGTAATTTAGATTCTCAGTTAAGTTCATATCTTGTGAACTAACAAGTGCTATAAAATTTTGCTTGCAAAGTTTAATGAGAGTTTTGTTTTTCTTACCCGTTTGTATTTTCAGCGTTATTTAAGTTACTTGTTAAACCATGGTTTAAATTAAGTCAGAAATATTACGTTTTACAAAATCGATGGTTCAAAACTATGTCTAATTGCCTGACTTTTGTACAGTTTATGCACCTATTCCCTTTTTTAAAAACTAAAAGAAAGATAACTTAACAAATCGTTTTTATCTTTAAATAGCCTACTTATCCAATCATTATAGTGTAAAGGATTAAGCAGCAAATATCCTTATGGGAGTAGAAAATAGTAGTTTGTACAAGAGTGGATATGATGTCCATATTGTACGAGGAAGTAAAAATTTCGAGCGCAATATGGACAATCCACTCGTATTATTCTACGACTCACAAATTTACGAACTTCCTACTAAAAATGAAAAAAGAACTATTTAAATAAAGTATTATAACTTGTCTTTTAAGTTGACCATGAACATATTTATCGCTTTGGGTTATTTGTTATATTTACACAAAATGAGTTTGAATATATCTACCTTTCTCACATTCGGTCTTTTGCAGAATAACAGACCAAACGCGATATATTTATTAATTAAACTTAACAATTTATTTAATTTTCTCAACCATAGCTAATTTGATAAAATTGTTCTGCTTAAATACACAGAAGAAAAAGGTTCGTCAGGTTTATTTCTGCTTGCGTAAGAATTATAATTCCGAAAGTACAACAAAATAGCTGTAGAATTCGTTTTAAACAGTTAAAAATAACTTCTGTTCATTAATATGAACTTTTAACGTTCGTTATGGTAAAGTTTCTCAAAATAATCGACAATTCACAAACTACCAATACTGTTAACGTGGAAAGGGAAGTGGCAATACTGTAGAAGTACCATAACCTTAAAACCTTTAGTAAAAAATTGAATAATTTTTTTTTTATAAATCTTATAATTTCGTCTGTTTTATCTGATGGATTTTATGGACTAGTCTTTATGTTCTATTATTTAAGGAAGTTTTACCAGTTATTTTTCTATATTTGTAACGTATAACAAAAGTTTTAAGGTCGATTGGGGTTGGGTCCGCGTTAAAAATATATCAAAAAATATCGCGGTGGACTAATATTTCCATGGAAATAAAACAACCAAGGTTAGTAAAAAAATGTTCATTTGGTAGGTATATCGTACATTTTATGCAATCAATCTTGTAGAAATGAGTGGAAAACGGAAGATTTTTGAAATAAGAAAGTGCACCTGTGCGCAAATCTTTAGTTCGGGTTTGTTCGATAACAATAGTCCGGTAGAAATATATTTTGATATTATACCTTTAATTTTCGCACCATTTCGTGCACTCTTTAGACAAAAATTGTAGTTGCATAGACTCTGGGATAAATGTTTTGATTTAAATTTAAAAAAGAATAAATTTTATGTGACAGATTTACATATTTTTGAAGTATATTCTTTATCGCATCATTGAAGATTAAGTCATTTTTATATGATATCTTTATTAATAATTCTGTGGTCGGCACTTAAAAGGTCATAAGTGAAATTTTCGCAATCGTGGGAAAACGAGGTTAAAGGTTTATATTATTTTATACCTATTTTGTTAAATCAGAGGATCCATAATATAGGATTATGTCATGATTTATTCTTCCGTTTTCGCAATATTCGTTGAATAGAACATTGAATAAATATTTAAAATCCATATTTAGCCAAAATTCCAACACTTATGACCATATTAGATTTATGGTAGCTCTAAATGAAATCGGTAAGAAAGGCTTAAGTGCACATAATGCATTATTTTTTGAATATTTTTTGTCTAAAAAAGCAATAAGTTCATTTAAGCTTAAAACATATTTACAAATAAAATTTGACAAGGGCTTAAGTACACTTAGCCCGTTAAATTCTGGACTTAAGGTTTGAAGCTAAAAATTTATCTATGTGCCTAAAATCAGTTCTGGGGAATATGATATATTATTAGCATGATTATTGTACTTAAAAAATACTTTTATTATTACTATATAATCAAAAATTATTAATTATTATCTTCATCCAATCTGTCCAAATCGGGGTCGGTATCATTTTGGATTTTTTTGTCAACTCGCAAGTTGTAATAATATTGCTGGACATCTTTGTCCAACAAATTAACAATCTCAAGTAAGTTTTCTTTTTTTTTTGAACTTATTGGCCGTGGGTCACTATATAGATTAGTAAGAGTGTGTTTAACCAAGTTATTTAAGTTCTGTCCTTTTTTAAAAAAAGTTACGTCTTTAAAAGGTTCTTCTTCTTTTAAGGAGCATTTAAATTTTACAAGAGCCTCCCCTTTAGTATATCGTAACCAGCAAACTTCTCGTAATTTATACGATTTATTTTTAGCTTGTAGAGGTCCTTTTGATATTAGATCGGAAAACGCCAAAAAATGTTCTTGTTCCATAACGTCAACTTTAAATTTATTTTTCTTGCTTGCCGTGCGAACAAGTTGGTACCAATCTCTTGGAACATGTATATCAAAATTGCATTTCTTTTTAGCTCGCTCTATTACCGAGTGATCCACGTCACATTCTAAATGTGTGTGACCGGGTACTAAAAATTTGTGGTCAATCACTTCCAAGCTAGGGTGTTTTTGAATCACATACTGGAACATTGAGCATACAAAAGAATTTTTATTTTGTCCTCCGCACGTGTCAGAGTAAAAAACTGCGGATTTAACTTCATCACGGATGTTTGACATAATATGAGAAAATAAGCATGACGCTATTTCATTTGCTCCACGACCTGCGGTACATTCCGGCCACATGAAATGATTTGATTCGCCTGAACTGCAATTATGGACGGTCAAATTATAGGTGGCTAACTGCCTTAAATAAAATATTTTATTACACGAAAGGTGAGGTGTTTGTAGGACCTGTTGTAGATCAAAAGCGTACGTTACGTGAGTTGAATCTGCTATACCCTTCTTCTTATCATCATCTTTTGCTTTGTATGCAGAGTCTGCACATGCTAAATGCTCATCCCTTTCTTCTTTTATTTTCATTTTTTCTTCTTCAGTTTCGGCATATTTTTCTTTAGCGATTAACATATCACATTTGGAACAAGTATCGTTCTTTGGTTTTTTAAACTTCAAATCTAGTTTGTGGAATTCCCTCGCGTATATTTTTATGGAAACCGGATTCATATGTGGTTCAGAGTAAAGTTGATACATCTTGTTAAGATTTAAGTTTGAAGCTAAGTATTTTTTTTGCGTGTGTCTCCTTGAATAGTGACTTTCGTAGGCTGGGAAGGAATTTATGTGTTTTATGACTTCATCTATTTTATTCGTAGCCGTCTTGTGGTTGGGAGTGTGAGTACCTCGAAGATCTGTATGGGTTATTCCGCTATTCGATTCCATTTTATTGGTCACTGAACAGGTGACAAATTTTTCTGTTTCGTCCAAAGTGGCAAGGAAGCAAATTTTACAAACCTGTACTTTTTCACCACTTATTTCAAAATTATATATTAATGTGTTAAATCTATTCCTTGTGGGTTTGCCTTTAACTTTGGTTCTAGTTAGTTTAGTTTCTCGGACACTTACAAGACTCGCAATATGTGCTACACGTCTATCATGTGTTCCTAAACCCCAATATTCATTAAATATTTTGTGTCTTGAATCTTCGCTTAATTTATCCCTGCACTTATTTCTGCAATTTTCTCTCAATGGTTTTAACTTTCTTGCTTCTCTATCTTTACCCTTTGCTGTTTTGTACTCCTTTCCTGTATTTTTATTCATTTTCCTTTTCTTTACATTGTTATTAGAAAATGGCTTTTCATTTACATTACTAACATACGTTTCGTTAATCTTATTATTTATAACATCTCCATCGCTACTACTATCACTTATCTCATTGGGATTGAAATCTGGGTCAGTTTCGACATTATCTCCTTCGGCTTTCATTTTTTGATTACTTCCTTGTTTCTGTTCACACGAAATTCCACTTTGGCTCAAATGTTCTTCTTGCATTGTACTACTTTGAACCAGGGTTTCACATACTTTGCTCATCTCTACGCATTCAATTATTGACTTATCTAAAAAATATATTATTTTTGTTAAATTGATATTAAATTAAGCAATTTAAAATAGTTTATTTACCAAAACCCAAATCATCCGTAATAACTGATGGCACATTATTACTGGATTCTACCGATATAGGTAAAAGTGAAAAATGTTCTTCTTGCATTGTACTACTTTGAACCAGGGTTTCACATACTTTGCTCATCTCTACGCATTCAATTATTGACTTATCTAAAAAATATATTATTTTTGTTAAATTGATATTAAATTAAGCAATTTAAAATAGTTTATTTACCAAAACCCAAATCATCCGTAATAACTGATGGCACATTATTACTGGATTCTACCGATATAGGTAAAAGTGAAAAATGTTCTTCTTGCATTGTACTACTTTGAACCAGGGTTTCACATACTTTGCTCATCTCTACGCATTCAATTATTGAGTTATCTAAAAAATATATAATTTTTGTTAAATTGATATTAAATTAACCAATTTAAAATAGTTTATTTACCAAAACCCAAATCATCCGTAATAACTGATGGCACCTTATTACTGGATTCTACCGATATAGGTAAAAGTGAAAAATGTTCTTCTTGCATTGTACTACTTTGAACCAGGGTTTCACATACTTTGCTCATTTCTTCGCATTCTATAATTTTTGTATCTGTAAAATATATCAATTTTTAACAAACTTAAAATAGGTAGGTAATAAAATATTTTACTTACCATAAGGCAAATCTACCAAGGCAATTATTGGCGAAGTCAGAGTGGAAGTAACAGAAAATCTCTCTTTTCCTGGTTTCACAACAATATTCGAAAAAGGTTTTAAAATTTGTAACTGTCGGGTCTCGTTTTTTGGATTTATCACGATCTCGTTAGAAATTATTGGAGGCTGATTTTGCTGTTCCTGGTTTTTTGTTAGTGTTTTTCCTGTGCAACATCAAATCAATAATTAGGTATTTACGATATTATACAGGGTGCGCCAACAAGGTGTTCGCCTTCGATAGCGCCTAAACTGTAAGAGATTTCAAAAAAAGAAACATGTAAGCCGTTTTGCTCTCAGACATACAGTTAGAATGCTAGAAGCTGTCAAATTTGAAAAATGTCATTTTTCAAAAGTCAATATCTTGAAAACTATTAAGAATTGACTACTAATGTGTTTATTAAAAAATAATTATAATTCTATGCGGAATATGAAAATTTAAAAATATATAGGGTGTTTCATTTAAAAAAAATAATGTTTATGTATTGCCAATTTTTTGAGCCATCCTGTATAGCGCGAAATATTTTTACGGTGTTCTCCATTGCAAACCCTATAACTTTTATATAAAACTTTTTTTGAAATCTCAGTTTAGGCGCTATCGAAGGCGAACACCTTGTTGACGCACCCTGTATGCAAATTGAAATTTAGGTAAAATCTATTACTAATAATAATTAATATTATTTATTTACCTTTTATGGGATTACATGCTGCCAATATTCTGGCCGTCCTGCCACCTCGAGTTTTTGGCATTATTACTACTTATTAAAGCTATATAACTGCAATACACTATTTCCGTAAACAAAACACTTCAATTAAACATAAACAGAATAAGAATAATAAATTATTAGTTTCTGTATCACTTTAAAAAACTATTAAAATACAGAATTATTAACACCCACTTACGAAAATATTGAATATTCTCAGACTGGTGGTTTCTACCTAGTCAAAATTATGTGCGATTTTGTTTCCGTCTTTTTTCCTTACGTTATTTTTATCAATATATCTCTTTTATAACCGTCAGTGCAACAGCGGCAATCGAGTAGAATCTCCGCGTAAGTATTATATCGTAGGAAAATAGAAACCCTTAAAAAGACATAAGTATATTTATTACTATTTAAAGGTAGATTTTAAGACGTCGGATATTTTAAGTATACATACTAAATTTTATAAGAAAATTCACAATACTTGTAAGGGTTTAAGTGCATTTATTTCTTTTTAAGAATCATAGCGTCATGAGAACAAAATTTTATATTGACATATGATATTTTAAGAGATTTGTTTTGGATTTAGAAATATTTAATGTGCACATAGACCGCTTTGTCGGTTATTATATTAATACATGTTTCGTCATATGACCTTTATAACAACAATAAATTGTAGGAAGGAGTGATAATTCGCTTACGACCTTTTAAGGGACCATAGAATACTTAATTTTGATATAAAATATCCAAAAACCTAATTTTGAATAAAAATCGACTTATGACCTTTTAAGTGCCGACCACAGAATTATTAACATCATAAACGTACTAAAACCTACATAACACCTTAGTTACTCATAATACATTAGTTACCATAATTTAATACGTTAGTTACGAAAGCATAATACGTTAGATACCAAATAATATTAGAACTATTTTTCATGAACATGTAAAACAATAATTTGACAGTTTTCAAATTTGATGGATACACCTTTGTCTTTAACGTCCACGATCTTAGGTATGCAATCTGAAGACTGATTAATGACCGAGCAAGCACTCCTTTCGATTTCGTGCGGTTCCCCAGTGCTTAATCCACTGCTGAAAACATCGCCGATTTGAATTTTGCGAGCAATGAAAACTTTCTTGGTCACACTTTCTTCTAAATACCCTCTAGCAACCTTCGCCGATTCCCATCCACCAAGTTCTTGTAGATCTAATATATCTCCTCCAGCATTAATAAGAAAATTTGCCGAAGATCTTCTAACGCAGTGACCAGTATACAAATTAGGATTTTCAAGTGAGAGATACTTAGCTATTTTTTGAGGTATTTTAGAGAAGAAGTGAATGCCGCAGAGCTGTACCGTACATTTCCCTTTTTTATATGATACAAACAATCTTTGGTGAGTGACATGGTCTGGCCTTAACATTGCGTACTTTTTAAATAAAAGCACAGGATTGACTTCGCCGTCAAATATCACAGCGAAAATACGTTTCTTGTGGGTTTTTGAGTCGGGAATAGTAACAATCAGCTTGTTCTCTAAAACGTCAACATCTTCCGTGGTCATCTTCGCTAATTCATTAGTTCGACAGGCTCCTCCAATTCCAATTAAAAAAGCCACTTTCATCATTAAAAACTTCTCGTCGGGGGCAGAACACACAAATTCGTTGACTTGTTCTTTTGTAAATACTTTTGATTTTAGAAATATGCTTTGTATCTCATTTTGCAAATTTAAAAAAACCTTTTAATTTTTTTCTTATCATTGATTATATTTTTCGCTTCCCTTCTTCTGAATATGCCTAACGTTTCATCCCATTTTTAGAACGGAAATTTTTTTTGGTCTCATGAAAACAAAAAGTGTTTTAGGGTTATCTGGCGGCGAATGTTTTATCCATCTTTAATTTCTGAATCTCTCTCTATCTCTCTCTCTCTCTCTCTGGCTGACGCTCGCGGTGTTGCGCCACTGTTCACGGTAATATACAGATTTAAGATGGATCTCACGCATAGTAATCATGGGTCTCACGTGTGTACGTATAATAAGTGCGTCACGGACAAGTAAAAACTACGTACATATAAACCGTCTCATTTACCCTATTAGACATTTAAAGTTAGAGCCCCTGGGGTGGGTTTGTGTATTTAGGCTTTACGGAAACGTATGTTGAAGTTTAAATCAACTCTCGAGGTTTTTGTGATGGGTCTGAACAGTGTAATGAAGTTATATTTTAGTAAATAATTAGTAAAGAAAAATGACAGGCCTAAAACCTTATATTTCTTTATAAAAAATTTAAAAATGTAGGCCCATGCTTAAAATAGTTATTTATACTAATAAATAGACTAGTAAATAACATTTACTAGTCAAGAACGATTTTGGCAATAAAGTTCGAGACTAGTAAATATACTTAAATCCCGTGAAGTATATAACATTTTTTCTCCTCCCCGCAGAATTTATTCTTGGATTTTTATTAATTTAATTCAATACTTTTCGCATGAAATTATGGGCAGCTTTGACTGGTTTCTATAGCATCATAAGCATTGTTATTTTATCAACAACGTTAAGCTAACAGTTTATTATCAAAAATTGAGAGAAATTAAAATTATTGATTTGTATAACAGCCAAATGGATATAGAAGAATCAGCAAATATCGCTTGTCTGTCGCTGCTGCCAGAAAAAACGAGGAAGAGGTATGAAGCAACGTATCAGTACTTTAAGAAATGGTGCCAAACAAAGACTGCTACTGCAGTTTCAGAAACCGTGCTTTAGGCGTACTTTCACGAAAAATCTACTGTATTAAAGTCGCCATCAAGCTTATGGTGTGAATATTCCATGCTGAAGTCCAACCTTTTCATAGAGGAAAACATAGATATTTCCAAGCATCCTAAACTTCAAGCATTTTTAAAAAGAAAAAATGACGGATATACACCCAAAAAATCTAATGTGTTTGACAGGGAAGATGTAAATAAATTCCTGTTTGAAGCCCCTGATGATATTTATTTAATGATGAAGGTTGTAATGATAATAAAAATTGCTGGAGAGTGCGTTCTAGTGAACTCTGTGCAATGAAAATGGACAATGTTGAATTAAGACATGAAGTCATATTAGTTTCTATCCCACATGACGAATTTTAATCCTCGCTTCTTCATGCGATATCATAATGGAAAGTGCTTAAACCAGCCTGTAGGGAAAAATTCTATTTCTTCAATTTCAATGTCACTCTGTAGAATTAAAAATGATTTTAAACTCTAGGCTGATATCCTATAACTTTTGTGTTACCAGTTTTTGCCTGCATTTTTAATCACAACGCACCCATTATACTTTTCTGGAATATTAGGACTCAATGACAGTGGCGTAGCTAGCATTGAATGGGCCCTGTATCAAGAGCCAGATAGTGGGCCCCTCGGCTAGAGGACATTTTTCCTCCTTCTGGTGGCCTCCTTTTGGTGGGCCCTCCCAGGCCAGTGGGCCCTGTATCATTGATACAGCTGATGCGGCGGTTGCTACGCCACTGCTCATTGACCACTCTGTATAGTACATAAATAAATTGTTTATTATACTTACTCTGTATTCTTGCAGGATATTGAATTGACAGTTGAGTTGATTGAGTCTACATTTGATAATATCTAATTTTTTTTTTAATATTTCACAGTTTTTTTAAGAGGTACTTACTTATTCGAAATTTATAATTATCACAATAAGTAGGTACTTTATTATTAAAAACTTTCAGTTTTAAGATGTTAAGATTTGTTTTTAGAGATCTATATACTTGGAGGGGAAGGTATAATACTATGCATAAGAGATATAATAATATGTATTATAACTTCTAGGACAATACAGAGTCCTGTACCTCACCTCCCGTCATCTATAGCTCACTTATTAATTAAGTTAGTATTTTAATATTTTGCATACTTTACGTGTATCCTAGGGCGCATTTCAGGAAAATATTTATACAGGGTGTTCCAAAAAAGTGTGACGTCATAAGGATCTTTTTTTTTTAGATTAGATATTCTTACTTATTTGGATGCCTCTTATAGTTGCCTACATACCCCCAAAATTTAAATGAAATCGGTTCAGTATTATAGGGAAAAAAATAAACCCTAAGAAAACTCAGTATTGCACCACTGGTTTTAAAAATTAATAAAAAATAAAAATAATGCCTCGTTATTAAAATATACAAAGATACTTAATAAATAAGGTCGAACAGTCTCGTTAGCCAAGTTTGATTAATACGAATTGTACAGGGTGTCCACAGTTTAGTGCAAATTTTAAATCAATTTATTTTTCTTATTTTAAATTGGAACCCCTGTATATTATTATCTCTTTTGATGCAGAATTCAAAACCAAACGTTTGTCCTAATTACAACCCTATCGCCATTTCGAACGCATCAAAACTGATTTGCAGAAAACTCATTCCAACAGTCATTATTATCAACTTTGAATGAATAAATATCAAAGGTGGCTTTGAAAAACAATTTATTGGTATTAACATTTACTAAAGTGACAAAAAATAATTCTTTTCGTATGCTCCTAATATGAAAATCATATCTACGAGATCTTCTTGGTTGTATTCCATCCTACAAAATAATATAGCTTAAATAATTAACAATAATCTAACAATATTTGAAACTATATAATAACTGAAGTCAAAATGGGCTTTTATCACTTTAATAAACTTTGATACGAATAAACTGGTTTGCAAAGCCACCTTCGGCATTTATTTATAATAATGACTGGTGGAATGGTTGATAAAATGAGTTTTCTGCAAATAAGTTTTGATGCTTTAGAAATTTCGATAGGGTTTTAATTAGAACAAATGTTTGATTATTATTTCTCCATCGAATGACATAGTAATATACAGGGGTTCCAATTTGAAATAAAAAAATAAATTAATTTAAAGTTTGACACTACATTTTGGACACCCTGTACAACTCGTATTAATCAAACTTGGGTAACTAGACTGTTCGACCTTATTTATTAAGTACATTTGTAAAATTTTATTAACAAGGCACTATTTTTATTTTTTATTAATTTTTAAAACCAGTGGTTCAAAACTTGTTTTTCTTAGTTTTTACTTTTTTTCGCCTATAATACTGAACCGATTTCATTAAACGTTTAGGCGTATGAAGGCAACTATAAGAGGCATCCAAATAGGTAAGAATATATGTAGCACGTAATCTAAAAAAAATAGATCATTATGACGACACATTTTTTTTTGGAACACCCTGTATAAAAGAAAATATTTTCCTGAAATGCGCCATAGGATACAGGTAAAATCTCCAAAATATCAAAATCCTAACTCAATTAATAAGTGAGCTGTAGAAGACGGAAGGTGAGTGCAGGACCCTGTATACAGGGTGGGAGGCATTAAAATAAACAACTTTCCAACTTTCCAGTATAATATCGTTTACAATAAAATTATTATATTTCATTTAGTGACGGGTATTATTTTTGGTAATATAATTTATAATTTAGTTTCTATCTAAATTTATGAAAATTGATATAAAATATTACGATATTTGCTAATAAGAAATATTATTTTTTTATTTACTTTTACTAGATTTGATTGTACGATTTACTAGATTTTATTGTAGTATTTTTTATAGTTATATTGGTTTTTCAACGGACTACGCCACTGGCGTGTTGATATCGGCAGGCAATTTTAAAGTGAGATCGAACGTTTTATCGTTATTGACGATCCTCTACCATTCTTGTTTGAATCTATGTCTACATGACACACAACCTCAAATTTAATTTTTTTATTACAGTACATGGAAACTTCTGAATTTGGATTCGTTCTTGAAGGTTTCCGTTTTATTTTGAAATGGATTATAGAACTTCTGTAAAACCCTTCATATAAAATTAATTGCTTAGAACGTTCAACCATAACTGAAAAAGGGCGTATCTTATCGTAGGGGATTATGAACTTATTACGTACCGAACCTTACCTTGTCAAATTTAATTAATACAGGGCCTATATTTCGGTCCTATTAATGTTATATAATAAACTTTCTTAGTCATGTAGCAGGTTCGTATTAAATAATTTATAAATATGAACTAAGAAGGTTGGTTGTTTGTCGACAAGGAACATACAAACAATTTTCTATATTATTTTAAAATGATTTACATTTTTTTCGTCCATTTGTTAATAAAATTATATCGCTTAGATCTAGTTTTATCGCTATGTAGTCTTGTAGTCTATTTCAGAAAGGTGTAGAGTAATAAAATCCTCATTAGGATTGCAAAGGGACTATAGAGTGACCCAACGAATATTTAAGCCAATTTCATAATTTGGCATTGATTTCATTGCATAATTCTTTATTTTCATCAAGTGCAGGTAGTACCACCCGGGTTTGGGTCAATTTATGGGTTTTGCCTATTGTTATTCATTCATAAATACTAAAAATACTGTGATAAAGGCGTGCAATATGTACATGTATTAGGTACACTTATTTCTTATTAAACATTATAAAAAAATACAAAATACAGAAATTAAATTATAAAAAATCATCTCTTCTTGACGTTACAATTAACGGGTCGACGGTCCGATCGATCAGGTGGTCAATATCCAACATTTTCTCCTCTTCTTTAATGACATGATGGACTGCTTTTCGCCAGTTCTCTGGTGTCACTTCCTTAATGGCTTGATCAAACAGTAGCTTCACGTCTTTCATTTTGAATGTCGTGGCTGTGTCTTGCTACAAATCCTTTCACTTGCGCCCATATAAGTTTTATAGGATTTAGTTCGCAATGATACGGCGGTGTGCGCAGCATAGTTACATTATGTTTTTCAGCTATAGCTAATAGTTCCTTCTTTATCAAATTATCTTCTTTTTTTCCTTGGTTAGTAATCATAAATAATTTAATGCACAAAATTTACCTGGGCCTATGGCCGACACCGAAATTGAGCCGAACTGGACGGAATTTCCCATTTTATTACTCTACACCTTTCTAAAATAGACTATAATATATTATATAATTATCAAGCTGTTCATTATAGTTGTTCCAGTTGTTTTTTAAATAATTTAAATTATGAATAAGATCAAAATCCAAAAACATAATGATCTAGAAAATTTCCCCACTGAAAGTTTGGAATTCCCAACTTAGCCAACGATTTCCAACTGACTTAGTATATCGAGGGGGGGGGGGGGGGGTTCACCTCGCTTTTGTCCATAACGACACTTACATATCCCAATAATATCTGTACTACTCTAATATTTTTAGATTTCATTTTATTTATATATTCAATATATAATGTTTTAACTTAACCATGGGTACTTAAAGTGTGAATTTAAACGGAAAAAAATAAGAAACTCTAAATCTTCCTCCAAAGAAAAAAAATCTTAGCACCGATAAATTAATTTGTCCCCCCTCCCCCAACAAAAAAATTGGTGGTGACGCCGATGGGTATTGAATGTTTCCTTTTTAACCAAGTGACTGGATAAAGGGGGTATACCGTTCATTGATCTGGGATAACTTTATATCCATCCTAGGATATGAAACTGATCAATCGCAGTGGTCAGATCATTATGACTAAAGAATGATGACAACAAACCCAATTATTGCATTTTATATAGCGTAACAGAAAGTTACTATTCGGTTTCGCAATTATTCCTCGGTTTGAATTGGTTTACTGTAAACCAAGATCCCAAAAAAATATCCAAACTGTTTAGGTCTGGGGATCTAGCTGGTCATGACTCTGTTTCCTACGACCTATACAGAAATGATTAAAGTTTCATCCTCCAATAGAGTTGCCAAATTATCTTCAAGGAACTGGCAATATTAATCGCTGGATCGATCGTGGGGAACAGTAAAGGCCAGTTAAGTCCCCAGACCTAAACAGTTTTTTGTTTTTTTTGATATCTTAAGACCTTTGTTTACAGTTTTTCTCTAGTCAATTTACTTTTGTTCTTTTTTGTTCAAAATAGTTTTAAGTTTTTAAAAATGAATTTTTTTTTATGTGTATTTATTACTTTATTTTTTAAATTAAAAACCGTCCGCCGGACGAAGACAAGTCAAGTGACCGTTTTTATGAAAAGATATAATTATAAAAATAATAGAAAAGAAGGTTTTTTAGCGGCAGGCGGACAAAGTAGTGCATCTTTTGCGGCGAGGGACGTCAAAGGTAAGACAATGACAGGCTGCTTCGTTCTTATTAGAACTCATCAGAAAGCCATAACCTGTAAGCGACCCCCAGTCCAGCGAGACTATGCTTTCAAGGCATTTTTAAGATATAAAAACGCGATGAAAACCCAGTAACGCCATCTATAGGAATCAACTCAATGCAAAAGATAGTCGTGATGAAGCAACAATAAACCAAATACGTTAGGCCAACACACCAGTATAGGCAACATTTATCGCATCCCCCAATTTTTCTACGGATTTGTAGATTCAAATAAGTTCGCGCTGCAGTATACCCACTGTGCGCTGCCAACCCGTAATACAATGCCGTGTTTTTAAAATAAAGTAGTAGAGTTTAGTGTCCGTATAATTAAATAGAAAAGAAGGTTTTTTAGCGGCAGGCGGACAAAGTACTGGGGGTCGCTTACAGGTTATGGCTTTCTGATGAGTTCTAATAAGAACGAAGCAGCCTGTCATTGTCTACCTGTGCCCCAGGGAACCCATTACCTTTGACGTCCCTCGCCGCAAAAGATGCACTACTTTGTCCGCCTGCCGCTAAAAAACCTTCTTTTCTATTTAATTATACGGACACTAAACTCTACTACTTTATTATAAAAATAATATTTATTAAAAAAAAATCGGTGGCGTATTTCAGGGATGCCACTGATGAATATGTAATAGACCATTATCCTGGAAAAATGCATTTTTATGCGTACTTTGCATTTACCAAAATTGAAGAAAGAGGACATAGCGGTTTTAGAGATATTAAGAAAAAAATTATGAAAGGCAGGAGAAAATTCGAAACATTCGCGCTAGGATATTCTTTCATATACCTACAGAATAATAAAATTTTATACTTTTTATTTTTAAATACACATAAGTTATAACAATGAAAAATAAATGATAACCTTTAGAAAACAGGTGTTAATTTTTTTTATTTATAAAAAACTTAAACATTGTACCTTTGGGGGTGGTTTGCCCACCAGGATTTTAAAGAATCTTTAGTTAGTAAGAGTACACAGGCGTATACGACAACGTAAAAATAGGCTTGTTGCAAATTTGTATTTACGGCAACTTCTAGTTTTACTGAACTATTTTCCGGTGATAAACTTTTTGATGTCGGCATAAAGCATTATTTTTTCAGTTTTTTATTTAACTTGCTTTGTTAACTTTGACCCTTTGGCTTACAAAAGAACTTCTCAATGTAATTCTTCTGTTGCCGATTATACTGTAACAGAGTCGTTAAGGGCAATCGTGTCTACATAAAACATATTCTTTGAAGTCCCTTGGTCCTCCGTTTCCTCTAGACCCTTATTTTCTCTGGTTGGGTAAGTTTAAAGGCATAAAATAGTGATAATTGGGGTCGGTAGTTTGTGTTATTGAATTAAACATAAGTTGACAAATACATTTTACACTATCCGTACATAAATATAAATCGGTGAGAAATGGATGGCAGTTGAGTTTTGGACTTGCATTATCTTTATTTGTTTTGAATCACAAAGTTTCAACTGGTAAGTATCTTCAGTCGTCTTCAGGTAAATACTAGCAGTAATAAATATTACCTGTAAACCAAATAACCGGTTTTAACGGTTTAACATGTTTAAGTTGTAACTTTTAAATAGAGAGTAAAAATTTAAGACACCCATTTTTCTCTAAAATGAACCGTTCCAATGTTACAGCCTGTCAAAGTCTAAAAATGCCATATTTTAAACGTCAAAATCTCAAAAACTATTAAATTTAGACATATGAAATTTACAAAATAAGCGTAGAATTTTGTTGGGAATCAGATCATAATACAGTATATAGGGTGTTCCATTTAAAAAAACCCAAGTTATATTCGCCACATTTTTTGGACCACCCCGTATACTCCAGCATAATTTTAAAATATGCACTTCAATGGTCTCTACAACTTTCGTATTTCGAATTTTGATTTAATTCTTAAGATTAAGGCGAAAATGCACTTTACCCTATCGTTAACTCAGCCTGTACAATGTACATACTAAAATACTTTTTTTTATAACGTAAAGGAAAAACCAAAAATAGTTATTAATGGTTCAAATACCTGTAATAAGACTTTATTAAATGAATCTTGTTTATGAGCGATGATATATTTTTTAAATAAATACCTACGACGTAATGCTGCCTAATTAAAAGAGGTTGTTTTGAATTTCGTTGCCTCCAGTTTGCCGTGTGTTTCTTGCCAACAAGAAAAATGAAATTGTCAAACAATTCCGACAAAGAAATTTCTCATTTTTAAAACCATCGCATACTGTAACAGACGCATTGTTACTCTGAAAAAAATCTATACTAGTGTCAAGAGTAACAGCCTTAAGTTGAGTATATATTAATCTTGTATATTACAATGTTAAGACAAGAGCCTTCCATGCCAGCGTGAAACGCGGCATCATTTCCTGGCTTGTCTAATTGAAAATTTAATACAAAAATTTTACTAAGGGGGTCACAAAAACTTCTGGTTTGGCGGATAATATCTTATTTTTTTTCCAAAAAAAAAATTAAAAACTATTTTTATAGTAGATCATCCGCCATGCAGAACATAAAAATAGAAATATTACGGCTATTCATGTTAATTTCTTATTTTATATTAAAAATATAAACTGTGCCCCGATATTATATTAAAAATCTCCCCTGATAATTCCTATGAAATTCGTTTTTATAATATTTTGTTTACATAAAAAAACATTTTATAGCCATCGCTAGACACAGGTACAATGTGAAAAAATGCACTCTTTATCCATGGGGACTCATCGACTACTGTCTTTTTTGATATAATTGTTCACGTAAGTAAAATTCGCAATGACATAGTAAGAACCCTTGTAGATAGAATTAATTACCTTCTAAATAACTCGAATAAAGCTCTCAAAAAAGAAAGTAACGACGTCAAGATGAACCTCAACAAAAATGGCTACCCCATACCTCGTAAGAAGTATCCAAATGTACAAAAAGAAAAAAAGAGACACAACCATATCAATAGGTACAGTATTCAGCTCCAGAGACACTTTAAGAAACCATCTGACGAAGACGAAACCAACAAGCCAAAAATACTAAAAGGATCAGTGCTTGGGCGCACGGCGGGGGTTTAGGTTATTAAGTTAAAAAAAGTTGAATATTTTGGGTGCCATACCCTGTTAAATTCGAAAATAGCGCCGCCAGTTCGTTGCCCAAAGTTCGTTTAAAATTTTAAAAAACTACTATCAAATTTCGAAAATAAAATTAATCCCTCTCCCACTCTGCATTGTTGGATTAAATATGTTTTGGTAAATGTTATTTTTTACTTTTTTTTGATATTCCTAGCTGGTTCCTTATTAAAAAAAAAACATTTTTTATGTTTGTGAAAATATGAATATTGATAACAAACCAAAATTTTAACATAAGACATATGTATTACTGTAACCAGTGTTTTTCGGGCTCGGTTTTTCATGACTAAAAATAAAGTAAATATCGCTCATCACGCCAAAATTGATGATTTTTTTTTAGAGATCATGTTTTCATTTTAGGAGCATTCATAGATCTAACAGCAGTTTTTGGTGCAAATGCTTATAGGTTTTAAAATACTCCTTGTTAAGTGCCGTTTTGTATATTCATAATAAAGCATTCTCGTTTCTTTACGCACTATTTTTTTTATTATAAATTATCTTTTTCTTTCATAAAAAATGTTTCAATTAATTATTTTTTGGTTTGTTGTGCAAATATTTTATTGCATTGGGTTATATTTTTGTTGATTGAAAATAGCGCTAAAAAAGGCAGAACGGAAGAGACAAGTATATATTGGAAAAATGTTATAAAATATTATTCTTTTTACTCGGTTTCCTTCAAAATTGCATCAAAAATCAATAACTAAAACGATATGCGTCTGAAAACCCTAATCTCTATATAAAACAGGACTTTTAGAAGGAAAAGTTTAAAAACTAAACGTTTCCTACAAAACCTTTGTAATCTAGGCTAAGAATACATTATTTAAAGATTTAAATTAAGTGTCCAAGCGTTCAAAAATTAGGTTGCAATTAGATTTTTAGAGCCGAGCTCCGGAGCTCGGGGGGAGCTGCAGCCCCCCCCCCCCCTAATACGCCACTGGGTCGGACTGACAATAGAACAGGACTGACTAAATACACTTGTCGGAAATGGAACTTGTCCAACGGACGGACAAATAAAATTGTTAGTAAATCTTAAGGTGATGAAGGAGGTAAAGCGAACGTGGAAGGAAACACCTTGATTCATTTAGGTAATATTGTTTTTAGTATCTAATATATTTTAGTAATATTTTTTTTAGAAAAGAATCTTTTCTATCTTCTCTAGTAAGGCTAGGGAGACGATTTTTGAGTTGGGTAGTTCAGTCAAGTAATATATCATTGGGGGGGGGGGGGGGGGGGGGGTGTTGAACCCCTAAACCCCCCCCCCCCCCCCCCCCCTACCTACGGCCCTGCGCACGGCCATCATATTAGGTAGACAGAAGCCGAAATCCTGCATAAAGAACCGCAATGGAGGAAGAAAAAGTTCAAGGAAGCTGCTCTGCCATATACACCGGAATCCAGGGGTGTCACTCTTAAAAAAAGCGATCGATTTCTAGCGACGTCTCTACCGATTGTTATAAATAATCGTACCATGTTCAAGTGCGATAAAATACTCGAGTGTCATCAATAAAATCGACTTTCTAACAAAAAACGGTAGGGATTTTATACTTGTTATATTGGTGGCACTACATTTTTGTTGGTATGCTATGTTAAACTCTTTGGGCGATGGAACCCTTACCATTAACGAGCATAAAAGGATCTATAAAATACTGCTTAAAGCAGTTTTGTGTTACTCCTTTCTTTTGTCGGATCCGAGCTCTACTGATGAGCCATGATATATCAAAACGCGTCTAGGGATGGATCTGACGAAATGAAAGAAAACTCTTCTTCTATAAAAGGATAAGTTACTGACTTTTTTGCTCTCCTCCACACTCAGTAAAATTTAATTAAAAATATTAATGGGCATCATTATTATCATTTCTAAACTTTTTCAAAAGAGGTTTACGATTCATAAACAATAAAAGTTGGGTCATAGGTTAAACAGCAGAGAAGTGATCGGTGCTTCTATATCACACTCACATAAGCGACTTGTTGATATCGATACTTATGGTGTTGACGAAAGAAATCGAAATAGATAGCGTTTAAAATATCGTTTAGAAGCGAGAATTTCTATGAACATAGTTTACACACTATGTTCATAAAAATACTAGCTTCTAAGAGATATTTTAAGCGCCACCTGTGTCGATTCCTATCGACAACACCATAGGTGTCGATTTCAAGTCGCTTATGTGAGTGCAATAAAGATAGATATAATTTGAACCAATTACTTACTTGTTTACCATCGAACTCAACTCTTTAAAACGTTTTCACAACAAATAAACTTTGTTTGTGAATCGTAAACCTTCAGCAAAAGTTTAAGAACGAGAATAATATTGTCAAATAATGTTTTTAATCAAATATTACTGAGGAAGGAGGAGAGAAAAGAAATTATGAAGGCCATAAACCAAGAAAGGAGAAAAGCGAATGATACGAACCGGGTGTTTTTTCTACCAACCCCAATATCATCTTGTGATGGTCGGTACACAGCTAATCTATGGGACACAGTCTGCCAGTCTCATGTTTGCAATATACAAAAACTATTAAAAACAAGCTCAAACGTAATAAAAAATTGTTTAACTGCTAAATTTTTAATATATTGGAGATTATAACAATAAAAAATGTAGTGCCACCAATATAACAAGAAAAAAAACCTACCGATTTTTGACAGAAAGTCGATTCTACCGATGACACCCGATTTTTTTTTATCGACACTTGAACATGGTACGAATATTCATAATTATCGATGAGGATGTCGCTAGAAATCGAAAGCTTTCTTTTTTGAACACAGTTGCATCCCAGGTTATTTTAGTGAGCCTTCATTAAATATAAGAAATATTTGAAAACCCTTGTTAAGTAAATACATGATTGCACCCATGTTAGTTATGCTTCAGTGGACCTAGCTAGTATAGCTGTTGTTATTATATTTATCAAGTATCCACCTGAAGACGACCGGAGATACTTACCAATTGAAACGGTGTGATTTAAAAACAAATAAAGACAATTCAAGTTTAAAACTCTTTTATCATTCAATTCCAGACTGTTTTGATGCCCTGTATACTGTTATTTGCGGTTTTTAGTTCTAAATTCTATTACAACTAAAAATTAAATCAAAAAAACGAAAGTTCTAACTTGTTGTAGATCTATAAACTTTCTCTCTATCTCTGTATGCTTTTACATGATTGCGGTGTAAGGCCTGTCCTAAACAAGCATTTCCCTAGAGACTTTATAACTTTAGAGACACAGTATCCAAATAACAAAGTTGATTCAGTTTCTGACACACATGGAAATGTCCTTAAGGAATTGGGTAGCAGGCAGCAGGTGTGGAAACAGTAATGTCCTAGTTGTATAAAGATTTAAAATAATATAGTATAATAGGCTTCAACTTTTTTATTAAAAAAAAATAACACCCGCTTCAAGGCGCTCTACAAATCATGAAATAATATTATTTTAGGTTTGTTAATAAAAATAATAATAATAATAATAATAATAATAATAATAATAATAATAATAATAATAATAATAATAATAATAATAATAATAATAATACTGCTTGAAGGCATAGATATACTAGATGAGGACAAAACATATAAATACTTAGGCATCTCCCAAAACCAACAAATAAACCAAACAAGCCTAAAAAGGGAGTTTAAAAACAAATACAAAAGCAGACTAACAAAGCTTTTTAATACTCACCTGAATGCTGGTAACCTTACTACTGCCATCAACACCTGGGCAATACCAATACTTACCTTCTCATTCGGAATCCTTAAGTATTCATACACGGATTTGCTCGAATTAGATAGGCTTACGCGCAGGCTGCTAACAAAATTCAGATTCCACCATCCACGCTCCGCACTTAAAAGAATCTACCTAAAACGAAAGGAGGGAGGAAGAGGTCTCATTAATATATATAACTTGTGCAAGTCGCAAGAGACCTCTATGAGAAAATACTTCCAAGAATCGAATGGGGAAATTCTTAAAAAAGTGGTAGCAGCAGACACTGGATATACAGCCCTTAACTTAAAGCAAAACGGATTACCTAACATCCTCCGCGCGCCGCCAAGTCAACAGCTTGTAACTTGACAAGAGAAAGCTCTACACGGCAAATACCCTACTGCGCTCCAAAATCCACTCATAGATAGAGAAATGTCACTGAATTGGTTAGAGAAAAGGCAGCTTCACGCTGAAACAGAAGGTTTTATAATCTCTATCCAAGACCGTGTCATTCGAACTCGAAACTATGAAAAAGTCATCTTGAAAAGAAATGAGGAAGATGTTGGCAGAAAATGTAATTGCCCCGGAGAAACGATAGAACATATCACGGCGGGATGTGGTGCTATGGTCCCCAACGCTTACCTGGGGAGACATAATCAGGTGGCAAATATCATCCACAAGGAACTGGCCCATAAACTAGGGCTAAGGGAAAACCTCCCACCATACTACCAATATTCACCTGAGCCAGTCCTTGAATCCCCTGAATATCTCTTATACTGGGACAGGCCAATAATAACGGATAGAACAGTAGACCACAACTGTCCGGATATTCTTCTCATCGAAAAAACCACCAAGAAAGCTTTCATAATCGATATAGGTTGCCCACGAACACACAACCTCTCTAAAACCAAATCGGAGAAGAAGACCAAGTACTCGAATTTGGCTATAGAGATAAAAAACATATGGAAGCTAGATAAAATCGACATAATTCCGATCATAATATCGGTGGAGGGAGCTATGACAAAAAATTTCAAGCCCAACTTGGAAAAACTGGGCCTTTCAGGTTATTTATACCAACTTATTCAGAAAAGCGTCATCCTCCAAACTTGAAATATAGTACGGAAGTTTCTAAACAGTACAGGTTAAGATCAATTTCTTCTCTGTACTGTAAATAATACCAGCCTTACCAACAAAAAGCTGAGAAACAGAACACTGAAAATAATAATAATAATAATCAATTCTTATTAGCTTATTTAGCTATTTTAATACATTTATATTTTTCATGTTTTACTTTATTGATAATTACAACCTAGAAAGGCTATTATCGTATTAAATTTATATTATGTAAAATTTGGTTTTTTAATTTTTTTATAAATAATTTTAAGTTATATGTTTTAATTTTATTCCCTAATTTATTATATTCTATTAAACCTCTAAAAAATATTGATTTTTGAGTAGATTTTAAATTTGTATGATCCAAAATAAAGTTGTTTTTTCCTCTTATATTGTGAATATGAACTTCATTAAATTTTGTTAAGAAATTTTCATAATATGGTGCTGATATATTTAAATTTATTTTATGAATAAATAACAAAGTACGAAATAATAAAAAGTTTTCTATATTCATTCATTCTAAACAATTTAGCATATCAGTTATCTTGGTATATTTATCACATCCCAAAATTATTCTCATTGCTCTATTTTCTAAAACTTGCAATTTGTTTTTATCTTGTTGATATAGTGCCTTTTACTTGCCGGGTAATTCATAATTCTCACATACCGGCCCTATTCACTATTTACATGGTCTATAAAATGATACGGAATGCGCAAACTCTGTGCAAAATATCTTTTTCATATGCATTTCTTAAAGTAGGTTTTTAAACTTGAGCGTACTAGATGAAAGCCCCATAAGCTACCCACCCCTTGGATCCGCCCCTGGGTTTCTCCGGGTACATAGGAATTTAGAATACTATATTATGTATAGGTCTAGATAACCATAAAAACAAATTCATGATATAAATTTCCAGTAGGTACGAATACGAAATAGCAAGAATTTATTCTAAATATTATATTTTTTACGTGTTCTTGACCAAGCCTAAATATCAAGTTACACAAGTGACTTATTAACTACTTTTCCAAAACCAAGGCGTCCAAAGAAACAGTTTTAGCCGAAGGTCAAACAACTTTTCGTCGGATAACCGATTGCATCTTGCCCCACTCATCCCTACCAATAATTTTCCCTTAAGAAGTTTTTAAAAATATTCATAATGATGGCATAACAGGCATAAATTTGAAACTTTCCCCAATTCCCTTAACTATGATAACGTTATATTACAGTTATTTAGACTTGTTTTTTTATCCTGCTGATGCTGGTAAAGTCCGGAAACATTTACATGTTTTATTTGAAATATATTCTACCCAAGTCGCCAAAAAAAGAAAAATAGGTTTGACCGGAGATTTGTGTCCCTTAAAGATTACATTCAGTTAGGTCTTTGGGTAGGAATACCAGTGGTGTACCAATCCAGAATAGTAGTTTGTACAACATGAGTGGATATAATGTCCATATCGCATGAGGAAGTAAATTGAGCAATTTTCAATTTCAGCAGAATATATATTCCCGAAGAGGGATGACGACCTCAAATTGGGTAATGTTTTGTTTGGAAGGCTTCATGGTTTGTTACAGATACTCCACAAACAAATTCATTATAGATATTTCCTTAACATCGATATTTACACAATGATGCTTTATAATACGTTTGTAAAGAACGAACTTGTAATGTAGATATACATATTAATACTGAATTTTCTTTTTCAGAAATTGGACGCAGTGTCTTACATCATAGAAAAAGTTCTCTAGCTCTTACTCCAGAAGAAGAACCTTTAGAAATAAATGTAAGTAACTTACCAATTTTATCAAAGTTTACTCTGACACGGTACCCTGGGGAGGGGGGAGTTAGTATCAGTGCACCCCATCTTCCGAACCCATTAAGCTCCTTCAACATGACGCATATACCATGTACAATACTTTGAATTTCGTGTATTTGCACTTATTTGCTTTTTTGATTAAATGCTGTTTCAGTTATGATTATAAAAATATAAGATTAGGATATTTTTTAAATTTAAAATTAGAAATAAAAATATAGAACATGAAAATTTCAGTTCAAGTTCATCGGTAAAAATAATCCAAAAAACATTTTTCTGAACTGATGATGATAACATCAAGTTATATAATGGTTATATAAAGGTAATAAAAGTATATAAGTATAAGGGGTTTATAAAGTTACAATAAGTTACATGTATATTATAAGATCATATAACTGTTTTTATCACCATTTTATAAAACTTGTAGTAATGGTTACCAATCTGTTTATAATGAAATTGATATACGTTCTGCCGCAACCTCATTTATACAACTAGAATACCCCTAATTATGTAGATGTGATGGTAATCACTTTTATAAATACTGAAAGACGGTGGTGTTGGTTATGATGAATTATAAAACTCTTGGTGGTATTATCGGTAATCACACCGCTTCTTCTATATAACTTCTCAAATACTAGTAACAAAAATTGCCCCCATAAACCTTAACTTCGTGTTGATAAAATGGCTCTCTCCCATAATGGTATAAACACCTAACTTAACAGTTTTTCCCTTTGTAGTATTTTATAATGATTAAGCACAATACTTCATTTCGCTGCAAAATTGCAAGAAACTGTACTAAAATATGAAATTTTATGCCATTAAACTCCTAAACGATTATTAAATATAACGAAGGTTGCATATCTAAAAGTTATATACTGTTACTATTCGTTATATAAGGTCACCATGTGTGATGTTAGGCTTTCCGACGCTACTACATTGACTCCACCATGATTGTTAACCTAAATTTATCATATTGGGAACGGTCTTTGCAAAAATACAAAATTTAACACTGATCAATGCAATATACATAAATATAAAGAATAAAATAAAACAGTCATTTTCTAACTTCTACTCTCCATTTTAATTTAGGACTAATTTTCTTGTGGGAACAGAAAAAGACCGTAACAAGAAATCAAATGTAAAAGAAAAGAAATAAACTCCTTTACTGACAGATAGACGCGGTTATATAAGATGTTATATAGTGGTTACCACAACCTTTCTGTAAAAGAAGTGTTTCTGTTACTAAATATATATATATATATATATAACTATTGGTTATTTAGAGTAGGTGATATAGCATTTACGGTAAATAATATAGAACTAAATATGTTTATTGTGAAATCATTGGTAACCCGATTTTAGATAACTAAGTATCGAGTTATTTTAATTTTTGTTTTCTCGGTGTATTTATATTCCAACAACCACCAAGGCTATGTAACGCATCGCTTCTAAAAGTATATCTTCTTCCGAGTAAAATCAAAATTCGTTTACCCGGTTAGAAAATATGATATAAGCATTACGGGAGGAAACGTAATTTTTCATAATATAGAAACGGCAGGGAAAATAAAACTTATATTTTATATTATTTTGACAGCAGCCATATTATTTTTTATTTTTAACATATTTTTTTATTTTAAACTCGGCATAGTATTATAAAGAATAGTATTGTAAAGAAAATTACGATCTATTTGACTTTTTTAAAGGACAGTTCGAGTCATTCGAGACCCTCTTTAGTTTTATGAAACTATCCAATTAGCGAGTAAAATAGGGTCAATCGGAGCAGAGAAGTTTAAAAAAATTAATTAATAAAATAAAAAACTTAAAAAAGTCCAAAATTAAAGAAAATAAACCACTATATAATAACAAATGAAGGGGGTTTCTCCTGACTATATCCTTTACAGGGTCGTCTACAAAACAACTGTCATCATACACTGGCGAGCAAAAAATTTAGGTCAGAAAATTTGAAAAAAATAAACTTATTTAGGATAATTTGAAAAGTTTGGGAACTATATTTCTGGTAACGCAATTCCTTCCATCTTCCACCGGTACATTGAAAATATGTCACAGCTGCCGCTAAGCTCTTTATTTATTTTACTAATCAATGAAACAGTGTGTGAACTATCGTGCTACCGCTAAGCTTCTAATTTCTCAATTTCTACCGCTAAAAATGGCAACCTCTTTATTGATAAGAGGAGATATTTTTTTAAAGGATATCGGCATTTTTCTGGTCACTTTTGATAGCAGTTTTTGAAACGGCAAAACGACAAATTTTCGGAAAACAAAAAATAAAGGAGTTAGATAGGCCATTGTCCGATCTAAATAACACAAATTAGTGAGCTGAAATCAGAAATTAGAAATTTATTATTGTGTTCTCAAAATCTTGATCATCTTGCTACAAAAATAGAGACACATGAATCATATCGTTTTAATTTTTTTTAGCTAATAAGTTTTTCGATATGAAATTTTACTTAACCGCAAAAATTGGAATATTTCCGCATGCACTATTTTTTGTGTAACCCGATCTGTGCTTCCATGCTCAATTATCCAGAGCCGTCACCGGGAAGAACCATTTTTAGGAGGGGGCAATGCCCTTTATTTCGACGTTACGTCACGTGTGTTACTTATCGATCAAAATCGGTCTTGTACGGTAAGGTAGATTTTACGAATATATTTTTAACTTTAATTTCTGTTTATTTATCACATGTCACAGTGGCAAATGGAAAATAAACTGCCATTTTCCATTACCTTCTCTGCTTAAATGAATATGGTAATAAATTGACTTCCTAATGGATGAGTGAATATGGAAAGTAGGAAGACATAAAATAGTGAATTAAATTTGGCGCTGATGGGAAAATAAAATTAGGGAAATGAAATAAAGTGCTTCGTTTATTGGGGTTTTATTGTTTACAACGTGTTTTGATCATTACTCCAGGCGTTTTAATGCATTAGTTCGGTTAAGAGTTTTTTTTTAGTAGTTCAAATAAGGTATTTTTCAGTGGCGTGCAATGATGTTTTAACCAGGATACACTCTTAAAAATGACTTGGTATTTGGTACTAATTTTTATTTGTTCTCGTGTTTACGTTACCAAAAATAACTATTTTTAGTTAGGAAAACAAAAAAGATTTTTTTCTTGGTTATATTTACCAAAAAATGATGCCATTAGAACAAAGAAAATATCTTGTTTTCATATTAGTTGGCAGAAATAAAATATTTTATTTAGCTGAATTTAACTCTGTATATATCTTATTTAAATGTTACATCAAGGTTCCTACAAAGTTGTATTTATCAATTAAGCTTGTTATAACACATTATGAATTTGTAGTCCCTATCATTTTGTTAATTTTGATTAAGATACATTCTTAGTTACCAGAACTAACTTTTCTTTTCAAGTAATATTATTCTTCATATTTATAACTAACGGCATCAACAGAGACGCCCTTGCCCGGTGGGTGACATGTGACATCATTCTAGCCAGGACTGACAGGAGGTTATGTTTATGTTAGGGTGCTTTTGTGGTTCCGTGTCCATTTTTTCGTGTTTTAAGGCAATAATTGGCCATTTTCATGGCCGTGCCCGTGTGGAAAATGGATGTGACAATATTTTGTGTAATTTATTTGTGTTTATTGTCTTTCTTGTGTACGTTCTTATTGGCAGAAGGAAGTTAAATCATAAGTAATTAAACATTTCATTTTTTATCATTGCAGTTGTACATTAGAAAGTTTAAATGAGATTTTTATAATGCATGGCAAGGTGACCCGATGAGAGAAATTTTCATTTTTTTTTTGTTGTTATTCTATGTTTCATTTCTATAACAGAACGTCATATTGAGGACTTTTTAATGTGACCAAGTACAACAAATTTCATATAGCTGTATATTTTTAATAGAAAGTCCAGGGGATATTTTTTGTTTTTTAATAATCACAGTTGCAGATAAAAACTGTAAATAAGGACAATTCAGTTCTATAAGCAATTGAACAACCCGAAAGGTTGAGTAAAATAAGTTAAAAATCTAGTGTTTCTGTTTTGTATTACATAAGTATGTATTATAAAGAACATGAGAGATCAAGGACATTGGAAATAATTTTTTTTAAAGAAACCATAATATCCCTGATAATTTATTTCAATTAGTTTACGCATACCTAATAGAGTAGTAATACCAAGACATTTTTGGGGACCTAGGAAGGAATATTTTTCATTACTAAGTATACATTACATATGACATTTTTTTTAGAAATGAAACAGACTTTTTTTAAAGTAATTTCTATCAAATCAACTTGCTAATTTTGCCATGCGTTATAAGCAGTTTATTCAAATTTTCTAATGTGCAACTGCAATGACAAAAATATAAAATTTGTACTTATTTATGATTCAACTTCTTTCTTACAATTAGAAAGTACAGCAAAAAGATAATAAACACAATGTTGTGACTAGATACGTAATTGTTACTTTAAAATTTCAAGTTTGGCCCAAATAAATGATTGCTTTGGCAATATTTGTAGATTGCATCATTAACAAAAACAATATTGCCTTGAAAAAAAAATTAAATTTTCCATATTTACACATTAGTTGTGACAACTAATTTTAAAAGCGGGAGTACCATATAAATTTAGTTATCCGTATATAAAATTTCGTTGTGATAACTAAAATTTGTAGGTTGGGTTGGTTAATGTTATTAATTAGTTCAACAGTTCAATAACGACAATTTTTTTTGGTTGTACAAACTGATTTTTGGGTTAAGTCCGATTTCACGAAAATAAATAGTTGTCAGAACCAAATTTTAGTAATCCATACCATGTTATTTTTAAGAGTGTAGGCAAAAATGACATTGAAGACAAGAACTTACCTTCCGTAGCATTCAAGCATCTAAATTTCAAATTTTGTCACAAAAGTCTTGTTTTTGAGTTTGTGGAAAGAAGACTGTGACAGAAGAAGAATAAAACGATATTATTTGTAAATTAGTTTAACACGGCGCGGCGGTCTTTACTTAAATATTATTTTAAAACATTGTCATAAAAATTAGTTTTGCTTTTTAAATCCTGCAAAAGGCCGCTCTCCAGAGCGATTATTGTTAATTCACTTAAGCGTGTATCTCCCTGTGTGTTTCGTAAATAGCCTGGTGACCATGTGTCTCACAGACTCCGCAAGATCGTTTACGCATCGGCATTCCCCACCACACATACGTGGCAAGCGACCGTTCCGTGTACCTTCATAGCTTTAAGTGTTCTTGCAGATGGCTTAGTGGGAGGTAGGTCTGTCGTCTCGTTTTTGAATTATTTATATCGCGGAGTCTAGTAGACGCAAGGTCACTATTTATGTTATTATAATATGGCTTTCTCCCGCCACACTGTAAGCGCAATAGACGACGATTTTGAGAAAGTGTGCACAGAATGGTTTATAGAACACTGGCAGATGAGCTAGTTTTCTTTCATTTACATAGAAGGTTTAATATAACAACGATACAAAGGCAACTGAAACAGCTTATTGGAAGTATCCTTGATATTCCGGAAAATACTGCTAATGAACAAGAAGAAACGCTTGAAGTAAGAAAGTATTGCCATATCCGCCCATCCAAACTACGAAGAAAGACTGCATATCGGTGCACTAAGTACCAAAAACCCATTTGATTGCAGTGTCCGCGAAAGATCTGTAAAAATTGTACCAGAGTAGAGCAAGACTAATGTTTTTTTTTATCTCTTTTAGTGATTTGCAGGTTTTGTGTAGGATCTATATTTTGATTATTTTTACAAGTTTTACATAAAATGTACTTATTTTTAAACAATTATTATGTTAATTTGAATATGGTTCAGATTTTTTTGGGATATGCCTTGTATTAATCTTGTGTAACCAAAAAATTCACCTTTATTTTTTTATTTTGACACTTTAAATTTGATTTTTTCTTTTTAATAAATTTTAAAATATCATGAGAACATTATTTTATTAATAAAAAAAAATGTTATTTTAATATTTTTTCAAAACTCTTGAAAAATCCGCTGTTTTTAGCTAGGAGTCTGTCAGACTCATGAGCACCATTTATGTAATTAAAAGTAGGGTCACCAGTTAAGGGTTAAGTATGAATTCCTATTAATTCCTAATAATTAAGGATCGTTCTGCAGACGCGCTGCTAGCCGGAGTAGTATTAATTAACGCCTCCATATTTTTTTTTTCCCAAACCCCGACGGCGCGAAGCCCGGCAAAAGGGCGAAAACACTAATTATAAATTAAAAATCTATCATCCACCTGATTGAACCAATGTTGCCAAAAACGAAGTCAATTATTATATGAAATATGATGATAAGCTTACTGATTATTAAATATTATGAACCTTTCAGCTAAAATTATTTTAATTGTCACAAAAGTGCTTCTTATTTTACGATACCTTATCCGTTATACCTTTAAAAATATCTTAACTAAACTAATTAATAATAAAACTTATAGAGGCGTGTTTCATATTTTATATTAAGAGAGCGAAGTATTTTCCAAACTACGGTAAAACTTGAAGATTAACACCAATGCACTTACCAATTGCAAGCTTTTTTGGAGCGGGCTGATAGATAAATGAAGGTCAAAGGTTGCGACTGGTTTATTTGTTGCATCTCTTTCTACCCTACTGCCTACCGGCTCTCTCGCTTGCTTTCACTCGTACAAAAGCAGCGCTTTTGTTTTTACATAAGGCGCTAATGTATAGCGAGATCTTTGCTTTTAGAACGGTCTTACGAAATGCTTATACAGGGATCTAGCAAACGACATAATAAGCAAGGAATGCATTCATGGAAATGATATAAAATTAATTCTTCGGTCCTATATTACTATTAATTATATTAATGTAGAGACAAATTGCCAAAGTTGGATTACACGGATAAAAACTAAAATACAAAAAAAATTGTATCTGTTTGTTTTATTGTCCCCAGGGTAGGCAATGCTTTTCTGCCTATATTGTATGCTGTACTATTTCCTTGACTTTTCCGCATAATCTGCAGCCAAGTTCTCCATTGGACAGTTGCATTTTGTGCCGATGATTCTTGACAGCCACATGTTCTGTCGGAATTCCTGTAATTAGGGTTGCCACCTCTCCCGGTATTCCGGGAGTCTCCCTAAATCGGGCCCTAAACAGTGTCGGTCTCCCGTCTCCCGGAAATCCAGTTTACAAAACGCTGTACTTTTCATACAAACTTTCCACCGTCCATTTTTCAACAAATATAAGCTCCATGTAAGCGTTTTTGTCCTGTAAGCGGACACCGCGCGCGAAATTTTGTTAACTATTATGCCGAAGTATCTATTTATGTCCTTTTTTTTTATGGACGTCACTTGGACAAGAGGGCAGTATTGTTTGCCTCTGCCCTTTGCGTTATAGAGCATGGGGGAGGCGGCGTTTTTTTTTAGAGGTCACTGATGGGGTTTTTGTTTATTTTGTATGTAAATAAACGTATTTACCTTCAACTTTTTTTTGGTATTAAACTCCCGGAATCGTTGGTAAGGAAGGTGGCAATCCTACGTGTAATAGTTCTTAGCTTGTTTTTAAAAAACCATCCTACTATATTACAAACATAAACAAACAATTAAAAAGAAAGAAAGCAGGAAAATTGGAAACATAAGATGAGAAGAAATTATGTCTTCCTATTAACCTAGAAATTATTTTACTTGCTAGTCGTGCGACCGATGATATTGTTATACTCTCTCGATAACTTAAATAGAGAAGAACATTTTAAATACCGAAAATCAGAATTGTAACTACATAAAAACCTATTTAGAAATAAAACAAGGTAAATGCAGTTAAATCAATTTTTGAAATATTATTTTTATAAGTACGTTTATTGGTTCCGACTTAAAGGTCCTTCTTTTCAAAATATGCTGCCATTATACATTTTACACACTATACTAGTGATTTTATCCACGGCAGAACATGCCCCACATTCCCCTATTTTAAAATGAAAATCTTTTATTAGTAAGTTGCAGTGCATGCAACGCGCTAAGCTCTGCAATTAACAAAAATTTATTTCCATTTCTTTGAAATCTACTCTGCTTTATTTCATTACAACTTTGCTCCAAATCCCTTTTACGAAGTACAATTTGTTTGTAACTTGGCAAATTGTAAGCTGACACAGGATTTTTATTGCTCTAGGTAGACTACAAGGACAAAGACCATTTATTTTACTTATTACTTCCCTAAAATGGGAATTTGCTGGAAAATATTTTTATTTCTACCCACGCTGCTGTACTTGCATTTTATTTCTATAATGTTATACCATTTCTATATTGCTTGTTTATAGAGGTGGGAGATACTGTTACCGATATGGAACGTTCCATTTCGCGAGAGAAAAATACCGCCACTAAATAAACCGTTACTTGAGAAGAAATAGAGTGTAAGGTTTGCAAAACAAAAGTAAATCATTTGTCGGAATAAAAAATAATCTATCATTTCTGTGACCTTAAAATCTCAAACCAATAAATAATAAAATTCAAATCGCCTGTCAATTAAATTGGACGATTTTTGAGAGTATTTTTCGGTGCGAATTCCACTATATTGAAAAAATACCGAGAAAATTCATCTGATTGATTAGTGAAAACGTAAAGTGTGAATCTTTTCTTTTATTTAAAGAATTTTTTCGCTTCTTTCTGAAACTGTTTTTTCGATTAAAACTAATTTATAAAATCCTTCTATTTTAGTACATATCCGCATGCACAAGACTGTTTTAAGTTTATAATAATAAAATATTTTAGTCAAATTGACAACAATGCTTTTTAACTTCTTGAATCATCGATATACGCCAAAGAGATTCCCGAGACCGCGTCTATTAAAAAATACTATACCACCGTAGCTACCGCTCCAGCAAAACACCGGGACCATAACGATGAGTCGCAGCGTTAAAATTAAACGGTCCCACGACATATACATACCCGCGAACGGCGGCCGTAATAGTTCTTTCGGCAACCTTTCATCCCCGGTCTGACAAAATACCTTTAATGACAAGATACCGTCAACGTCGAGACTGTTACTGTTCTTCAGATACCGTTTGCCGTTGCGCGCTCCACAACGAACGACTGAAGAGGCCGGCTGTCGCTTTCTCTCGGTTCGCCTCGCAGCGTGTAGCGGCGAAGGACGAAATCTTAAAAGGTTCAGAGTTATTGCTTGTTTTTATGAGGTGGATGGTACGACGGTATAAAAAATACCGTTTCAAATTAGCAGTTCCAGAACTACCGACCCACCACTACTTGTTAACGTATGTCAGTTTTTAGTTTTGCTTTGTATAGATAACAATAGATATAAAAAATAATCCCTGCATATAAAATAAACCCATTCGTTGCCCTCCGCTGTCACTGAATTTCTAGGAAACTAGACATACGATTTGCTTCAATTTAAATACAGGGTTATTTCTAAGTTGATACTTCTTTTTTAGCTGTGTATAGAAGGCATTAAAATAAACAACTTTTTCAAATAGGTACCTACCTTTTTTCAAAAAACTCAAAAATAGGCAAGATAGAGAAGTAAAAAATCTAAGTGCGGACCTGGCATTAAAACATACCCCGCTATAGTTTCCGTTGTTTTTCTTATCTCTTATTAGTATTAGTCATACGGGTAGTGTTGAACAATCCGGTGCGGTGTGTTTTTTTGAAGCAAGTTAATTTTAAATTATTGATACGTGAAAATGGTAAAATTTGAAAATAATGAATTAATAGATAAGGTGGTAATTAACTGTGAGTATGGCAAAGTGCTACGAAACTATACGCAGAACGTTTGGCCTTGCGGGCTCATCCAACACCCAGAAGTTTTCCTAATGTTATTCAACGGGCAAGTTAGGCAGAAACGTATTTGATTCGTAGTATAATAAATGAATGTAAGTACTTTATGTAAGCTTTTTGAAAAAAGGTATTTGAAAATGTTGTTTATTTTAATGCTTTCTATACGACAGACAGACTAAGACAATAATTCGGCGTTCAAGCGAGTGAGTAGAAACCTCGTTTCTCTCCGGCTTGGCGGACAGCTTGAGCTTAGTTGTTAGTGCCACTAGGGCGATCGAGAAACACTGTTGCCAGACGTAGCAAAATTCCACTATTAATAATTGTGAAATTTGAAATTTTATTAAAATGTAGTGGAATGTACCTAGTTAGTAGGTGTAGGACGAGAAATTAGTTTGCAATTAGACTATTAGACCCTAGCTTCTGAGCAGGGGGGGGGGGGGGCTTGCAACCCGGCAGCCTCCCTTCCCTAAATACGCCACTAAATCAAGGGCAGATTTAGCTTTTTATTTATTTATTTATTTATTTCATACACTGTTTTACAGTTTCCCAGTTACAAAACAGGTAAAGAACAGAATTAAATTAAGTAAAAACTAAAATAAATTATTTAACAATTAACATAACGATTAGCAATATTTAAATTTATGAAACTAACAATACGGTAGTAATAATAGGTACCCTACAATAAGAAATAATAATAAAAAAAAAGTAATTACATACGTAGTATAGGTACTAGTGATAAAAATGTCTTTTGACAGCGCTTAAGCTACAATTAAAGACATCATAGGCATGGACATTGTCATTGTAACATGTACACATCCTATTGATGGGGGAATATTTGAAGACATTGGTTCGTGAAGGTGGTAAGTAGAAGGTATATGTATATAAGTTTCGGGCATTTAGAGAAGGAATTCTAAAGTTCAGTTTGTGCAGCAGCTCTTCACAAATAATATTGTTATTGAGCAGTTTATGCAAAAATAACTGCGTAGAACATGTGCGTCTAACATGTAATCTAACAAACGAGAACCTTTGCAGCAGCTGGTCATGAGGAAAACCTCTGTCGGGATAAACTCCATCAGATCTATACCACAAAGCTTTCAAAAAACGTCTCTGAACGCTCTCAATATTGTCAATGTGAACTTTATAAAACGGAGACCAAATGATTGAAGAGTATTCCAATTTAGATACAACAAGAGAACGATACAAAGTTAATAACGGGTCAAGTGACCTAAAATCTTTAGTAGTTCTAAGGATAAAACCAAGTATTTTATAGGCGGTGGATACGACGTGATCAATATGAGGAAGAAAGGATAGTTCTCTATCGAAAATAACTCCTAGATCCTTAAACACAGTAGGTCTATCCAGAATCTTACCATTTATGTTATAATTGAAATCAAAAGTGGTGTTTTTGTTTGTATATGTCATAACATTACATTTAGCAATATTTAAGTTCAATCTGTTTTTAGTGCACCAATCATACAATAAATCCAGATTACGCTGTAGCTTTAAACAGTCCATTATACTTGATATTAAACAGAAAATTTTTAGATCATCTGCATATAGCAGACAACAAATAGTAAGGCTATTGACAATATCGTTTATAAATAATGTAAAAAGAAGAGGACCAAGGATGGATCCTTGGGGAACTCCAGATGTTGCAAAATATTCGATAGACTTGACCCCGCCATATGCTACAAACTGCCTCCTATTTTTTAAATATGAGTCGAAAAATGACAGTAAATTTTTAGAAAACCCAAAGGTTTGTAGTTTGCTTAATAATATGGAGTTTGTCATAGGGGATAATAAATGCCCTCGAGAAAAATATGTTTCAAGGGGGCGCCGCCAGTAAGAATTGTAATTGTCATTAGGAAACCTGTGGTCATTCGTTGAAGTAGTCTATTTACCGCCACCCCCATCTTAAATCCGCCCTCTTGGTTTAAAAATTTGATCCTTAAATGTTATAATTCTCATTTAGATTCAGACACGTGACTTATGTAAGTTCAAAGATTTTTTTTATTTTATAGCATAATATACAAATTATCACCTCATACCTGTCCATTATAAAAGTACGTAATCCCAGGATTTGTTCTAGCGGTAATTATCTCTCCATTTTCGCATATTTACAACCCAAAAGTGTAATAACCAATGTTGACAAAATTTATCAATCCCACAGCTATAGTTTAATCATTCTCTTTGTCTTATCTATTAGATAAGATAGATGCGAATCCATATTTTTTTATTGGACAATAAAATAATCAGTCAGAGAGAACGGAATCATTAAATTCACAAGTTATGTTTGTTTCGCGTTGAAATGTCCACTCGTGAAAATTGCGAAAGTCCAACCATTGTAAACAATGAGAATTTCGGGGCGGCTACACCGTTATACGAAAGACAAGATAGTTCGAATAATGGTTGGTTGTGTTTTGGTAACTGGTGCTCTAAAAAAAGTAGTGAAAGGAAGCAAGGCCAGGATAGAGATTTTCCCTCTGGATTTCTGAGGGAAGGACGATACCATCGGCATACAATACAGTTTGAGTTTGATAGCAACAGTTCGTCTAGAAGGATGCAATCGACAGTGTCCTCGTCAATATTGAAAGCAACAAAGGTAATTAAAGTAATAAATATACCGAATAAAATTACACCTAGAGCTCTAAAGCTACACAGGGTGTCCGGTAACTTATGGGCCATAGAATAACTGGAGATACTAGACATCAAACTAAGCCGATTATGTCATACACAATTTTTCGGATTATTACTCGTTCTAGAGATACAGGGTGTATATAATTTATGTATTATTAATTTAATTATGTACTATGTTTTTTTATGCTTTGGGATGTTTAAAGGGAAATATCTCGAAACCCGTTAAAGATATTAAGATCAATCAAGTACACTTTTTGACTCAGAAAATGCCCTTCTTTAAGAAACTAAAATTGAAAAATACCTAATATCACAGGTAAGAAAAGAAATCATAGATTTATGAAGCCCAGTGTATGCAACTAGTGCCCTCTAGTTTCAAACCTTAAAATTTCTACAAATTCTTATTTCTTGCTCATAAAAACATAACATTGCCAACTTTCAATTCGATTCATTAAACCGTTTTAAAATTATGGCTTATTTTCGAGAATAAACTTTTACTTTCAACACCCTATATCTCTAGAACGAGTAACAATCCGAAAAAAATTATATGACTTAATCGGCTTAGTTTGATGTCTAGTATCTCCAGTTACTCTACGGCCCCTGTATAGCTGAGTTACAAGTATTTTAAATGCCACCCATATATAGCTATCTATCTATCTGAAATCTATAGCTATATAGTGTAAAATGGGCTTGTAATGTGTGATAATATATTTCAGTAAATTTATATCTATTAAAATGCATATTTTCAATGAGCTCACATGTACTTTTTGTTGTAAACATATACATTAAAGTCATAATAGAATTTTAATATAACGCACAGAAAAGCACATTAAGATAATATGTAAACAAATTTCAAATTATGTAATTTTACTTTATCTTTGATTTAATTGACAAAAAATTAAAAAGTCTTTTTATGATTGCCTATATTGTAAAAAAATGTTAAATTATTGGTGCAGTATCGTGGCATCATTGTCAGATAAACAGCGCCATTCATTATGCATTATTGTGTTGCGGCCTGCATTGGTTTATAATATACATATACTGCGTGTTTTTTTTATGAACGAAAAAGAGTTTTTAGCGCCTTGTTTGTGACTTAAGACAACTTACAAAATTCAGTTTTGACGGGTATATAATTTAGATACAAAATGGAATATTTTAGCCCACACGATTATAGGCATTTTTTCCAAATATATAGTTTAATTATTACACGTGCCAGATCCAATATACTCAACTTTTTAATCGTTTACTTTTCTTAGTAAAAATACAGTAATATAGATTTCTATATTTGCTATTAACCAACAGTGGTACTATATATAGTTGTTGGTTTGTTGCCCGAAAAGTCTAAAGGCATATATGAAAAAACTTATGTCAATTACAAAACTTGGTGTTCCCAGAAAAAGGTTGTCAATATCATACACGAAAAGGTACTTTTGGCATATTTCAAGGAAGAATCAATGAAGAAAATGCCTTCGAGTTTATGGAGTTATTACTCTATGTTAAGGAGTACACTATTAAGAAAAACGTCGACATAAGTAAGTTCAATCAATTGATAGATTTTTTAAAACGAAAATCTGATTCTTACACACCCAAAAAATCCAGAATTTTGACTAAAGAAAATATTGCAAAGTTGTTACAAGAGGCAGACAACGAAACATATTTGCTATTAAAAGTATCAATGATAATAGGTATAAGTGGAGCATGTCGAAGAGTTGAGTTAAAAAACTTAAGGATAGAAGATGTACACGATGAGGGGGTTGTTTTTCGAATTTTTATACCTAGTACAAAAACCAACGTTCCCCGAGAATTTTACGTAACGCTTGGCGATGTCGATGGAATAAATATGGTGCAGCTTGTTCGGACCTATGTAGCAATGAGACCCCCCGATGCCGAAGTTTCTCGTTTTTTTCTATCATTTAGAAACAACAAATGTACAAAGCAACCATACTTCAGAAATATATGCAAAACGATCGCTGTTTTTTTAAAGTTACCCCATTCCGCCGAATACACAGGTCACTGTTTCCGGAGGTCTTCAGCTTCACTGCTGGCTGATTCAGGAGTCGACCTTCACACTATTAAACGCCATGGTGGCTGGAACTCTTGCGAAAACAAGAAAAGAATTTCATCAGCCATTCTCGGGAAGAAATCATTATCGAGTGTTTCATCCACTGTCGTTCCCTCAGAAGAAACAGAAACTATAGAAATTTAAAATCACAACAATGCAACAATTTCAACTCCTATGTCCAACATCAAATTAACGAATTGTAATAATGTTACTTTTAATTTTAATCATTAAATTTTGTTTCATTTTGTTTTAAATACATTTTTTTATTTTTGCGTCTATTTTTCATTATAGTACTCAGTCCTATAAAGTATGTCATTTTGACACTGAAAATGAAATCCATAATAATGTCATTATGACACGTCGGAATATAAAATAACTTTATGTAACGTAACGTTCATATGCAATTTAGATTCATATTATTAAAATTAAATATTTCCATTATATTAAATTCAATTTCCAAATAAATCCAACCTTGTTATTTAGAATGTTCGAAACATACCCTACACATTGCATGCATTAATTACAATTAAATCAATATTTAAAGTTAAGTACTTAATAACAAAATTAAAATCAATTTTCATGTTTTTTTGATTGGCATTGAGTGCCTTTGTTTAGGACTTATTGGTAAAATTATATAGAAGGTCCTGCTGAAAATAACTTTACTGTAGATATACTTGATTCAAGTAAATATGCATCAAACACCAAAATATAATGTACAATTTTAATGGTTTTATACATTCTTTTAGGGGCATACATAACGTGACCATACGTCCCGTTTTAAACGGGACAGTCCCGTTATTTGACACTCAGTCCTGTTGTCCCCAAAAAAAGCTTCGGGACGCCGAAATGTCCCGTTTTCGGGAAGTGGGCGAAGTCGGTATATATAAAACTCAATTGCAAGTATCAGTTCTTAAAGCGATGTTGATTATGAAGGTGAATGTAAATAAAACCTGTCAAGAATACCATTCTTTTCTAAATTCGTCACCTAATATATTAAAAAAAAATTCTTCATCTGAGAAATACCACACTTAATTAAGCCGCCTATTATAATGTTGCTTAAAAATACATTTTTCTACTCCCACATGGAAATTTGCTATTTCCTTTACACTTAAGTGGCGAGTAAAGTAGGCAATTCCAGTTAACTGTGCGGCAAAATTTCATAACAATCCTAGATAGGTAATGAAACTGACCAATCACAGTAGTCAGTTACAGAGAAGCCATTGTTGTTCTTAAAAGTACTGACCAATCACAGTATATTATTTTTACTGAGGCTTCGCCTTCTTTTTCAAGACATTAAATTATATAATTTAAATGCATATGGTACAATTTATTATTAATTTGTTCAATATAATAAAATCTAGACTCATTTATAATAGATAATGCAACCTGCTGAATGTGCGTAGAAAATTAATTTCATCTAGCATCATTTATCAGTTGGTTTTCCCATAATTAGTTTAACGTTTCGATAGTCGAGAGGTATAGCGTTTTACTATGGAACCAATGGCGTGAGTTCGAGCCCGGCAACCTGAAAACTTTTTTTTACATTTTTTAGGATAAGGTTTGTAAGTTTGGTCGTAGAAAAGATAGATTGTTCAACTCGAGTGGATTGTTCATATTGCCCTCGGAAGTTTGAGCACTCTGCCTACGGCGTCGTCCTCAATTTACTTCCTCGTGCGATATGGACATCATATCCACTCTTGTTGTACAAACTACTATTTCTATTATGTTGTGCTTTACTTTAACAAACGAAACAGATTTTGCAGGGTCCCGTTTTGAGGAGAAAAATAAATGGTCACGTTAGGCATACACTCTTAAAAATAACATGGTATGGATTACTAAAATTTGGTTCTGACAACTATTTATTTTCGTGAGTCTATACAACCAAAAAAAATTGTCGTTATTAAACTGTTGAACTAATTAATAACATTAACCAACCCAACCTACAAATTTTAGTTTTCACAACGAAATTTTATATACGGGTAACTAAATTTATATGGTACTCCCGCTTTTAAAATTAGTTGTCACAACTAATGTGTAAATATGGAAAATAGAAATTTTTTTTTCAAGGAAATATTGTTTTTGATAATGATGCAATCTACAAATATTGCCAAAGCAATCATTTATTTGGGCCAAACTTGAAATTTTCATAAAGTAACAATTACGTAAAATGTAGTCACAATATGACGTTCTTTTATAGAAATGGAACATAGAACAAAAACAAAACAAAAAAAAATATTTTTAAGTTATTTCTCATCGGGTCACCTTGCCATGCTTTATAAAAATCTCATTTAAACTCTTTAATGTACTTCAATAATAACAAATAAAATGTTTACTTACTTATGATTTAACTTCCTTCTGCCAATAAGAACGTGCACAAGAAAGACAATAAACACAAATAAATTACACCAAATATTGTCACATCCATTTTCCACACGGGCACGGCCATGAAAATGGCCAATTATTGCCTTAAAAATACGAAAAAAGGGACACGGAACCGCTAAAGCACCCTAACATAAACATAACTTCCTGACACTACTGGCTAGAATGATGTCACATGTCACCCCCCGGGCAAGGGCGTCAAGTCTCTGTTGATGCCGTTAGTTATAAATATGAAGAATAATATTACTTGAAAAGAAAAGTTAGTTCTGGTAACTAAGAATGTATCTTAATCAAAATTAACAAAATGATAGGGACTACAAATTCATAATGTGTTATTACAACAAGCTTAATTGATAAATATAAGTTTGTAGGAACCTTGATGTAACATTTAAATAAGATATATACAGAGTAAAATTCAGCTAAACAAAATATTTTATTTCTGCCAACTAATATGAAAACAAGATATTTTCTTTGTTCTTGTTTTTTTTGGTAAATATAACCAGGAAAAAAATCTTTTTTTTTTCCTAACTAAAAATAGTTATTTTTGGTAACGTAAACACGAGAACAAATTAGTACCAAACACCAAGTCATTTTTAAGAGTGTAGTAAATAGAAGTTATGTACATTTAAATAAATTCATATTAAAAAAAATAGCTTTGTGCGGTGATCCCTTTTACCCTATAAACAAATATTTGGTCATGGTCAATTTTACTTGCTTTGCGAATTTTATTATAAAACCACAAATGTAGTGTCTATTTGAAGGTTGGAGACAATGGAAATTTCTTGAATGATAGAAGCGTTTTGGAGTTGCATTGTTTTGATTTGTTTCACATCACAACGTTTCAACTGGTAAGTACCTCCAGTCGTCTTCAGGGGAATACTAAATAAATAAAGTAACTACAGCTCTATTTATACTAGCTAGATGCACTGGAGCATAGCTGAGATGGGTGCAGTCATGCGTTCAGTTCGTGTGCGGTAGTTTAATTTTACACCTGCTTAACAAATGTTTCCAGATATTTCTTATATCTAATGATTGGCTTACTAAAACAACACTAAGGCTACTCGAAACAAGGATCAAGGAACACAGAAACAACACGCTAAAAAAGATACCGAAAAGGTGGACACACGGCCATCATATTAGGTTGGCAGAACAGAAGCTCATCGTGCATAAAAAACCACACTGGAGAAAGAGGGAGTTCAAGGAAGCTGCTATCATACACCAGAACCAAAATTATTTTAGTAAGCCCTCATAAGATATAAGAAATATCTGAAAACCTTTGTTAAGTAGATATAAACTTAAAATACCACGCACTAACTGAACGCATGACTGCACCCATCTCAGTTATGCTCTAGTGCATCTAGCTAGAATAATAGGGCTGTAGTTACTGTCCTCATTTAGTATTCACCTGAAGACGACTACTTACCAGTTGAAATTTTGTGATGTGAAACAAATAAAGTCATTGTAAGTCAAAACTCTTTAATCATTCAAACTTTAGCAGGTTCTGGAAGACCCATTTGTTCAAACGTCAAAATCATAAGAATTAACCTTTATATATTTCATTGTCATCTATAAAAATCTGTAAATGACATTTGCGTATGTAATTTTTTTTATATACATATTTTTATTGTTTATTTTGTTATGCAATGAGTATGCAAATTGCATAAAGATCGTATTTGTGAGCACGTACAGCCAGTTCATCACTAAATGGATTCTAATCATAGACAACATGAATTTAATGTATTTGGTTCCCACAACAGAGTCGATGAAACCATACTTTATGAAAACAAGACGAAAATTACATCTTCTGTGTTTATTACAGACAATGACCCGGAATCAAAACCTAATCTAAAAGGAAAAAAAAGAAGAAAGATTCGAGTCAAAATTCCAAAGGCAAGAACTATTTTTTTGGGTTTGTCTTATAATTTTCACAGTAGCGTGCGGTATATGGAACCGCTACAAGCACTGCTCCTCTTGTTTTTATTTAAATGATAGAAGAGTTTTGGACTTATATTCTCCAGTCGTCTTCAGATGACTACATTATAACTTTTTTAATTTTCGCCATTATTTATTCATATAAAAGTCAAAATCAATTATGAAAAGTACAATGACTTAGGCAAGAGTTGAGAGAAAACTTTAAAAAGCGGCTACATAATTTAAAATAATAATTATCTTATGTATAAGTAGTGTCTAAATAATATTCCTTTACTGGTTTTTGATGATATTAAGCAGGTATCAAGAGTGACGCCACCAATCATTGCAACAATATCTTAATAGAAACCTACGTCAGTGTATTTTTCATGATTGATTTCTACTCTACCTAATTATTTCTAATTATTTGTAAATTAAACCAACCAGCCATGATTGTCAAGCGAACCTTTTGCCGCATATACCGAGACTTTGGGAACTAATGGTTCATATCAGTGTCACCGGCTCTCGTCTCACTTCTCTCACATAAGCTTCTTCGTTGCTCGACTTGCTTGTATCAGGAAGAACTAAATGTTCTATTTATGGGTCATCTTTCCACATGAGTTAAAACTGAGTCGATGACTTATATGATACCATACAGACTAAACAGTAAACACTCGCGATTCCCCGATCTGAAAACAGCGTCTACGATACAATGACACTTTATGATACAGTGATACCTAATAGATTTTTATATTCCGACGTGTCATAATGACATTATTATGAATTTCATTTTCAGTGTCAAAATGAGATACTTTATAGGACTGAGTACTATAATTATTTCATTATAGGACTGAGTTCTATAATGAAAAATAGACGCAAAAATGAAAAAATTTATTTAAAACAAAATGGAAAAAATTTAATGATTAAAATTAAAAGTAACATTATTACAATTCGTTAAATTGGTTGGACATAGGAGTTGAGATTGTTGCATTGTTGTGATTTTTAATTTCTATGGTTTCTGTTTCTTCTGAGGGAACGACAGTCGATGAAACACTCGATAATGATTTCTTCCCGAGAATGGCTGATGAAATTATTTTCTTGTTTTCGCAAGAGTTCTCTATATATCCTTCAGCAACTGTGTCACTTTTCCAGCCACCATGGCGTTTAATAGTGTGAAGATCGACTCCTGAATCAGCCAGCAGTGAAGCTGAAGACCTCCAGAAACAGTGACCAGTGTATTCGGCGGAATGGGGTAACTTTAAAAAAGCAGCGATCGTTTTGCACATATTTTCGAAAGTATGTATAACCTCTGGTTGCTTTGTACATTTGTTGTTTCTAAATGATAGAAAAAAACGAGAACCTTCGGCATCGGGGGGTCTATTGCTACATAGGTCCGAACAAGCTGCACCATATTTATTCCATCGACATCGCCAAGCGTTACGTAAAATTCTCGGGGAACGTTGGTTTTTGTACTAGGTATAAAAATTCGAAAAACAACCCCCTCATCGTGTACATCTTCTATCCTTAAGTTTTTTAACTCAACTCTTCGACATGCTCCACTTATACCTATTATCATTGACACTTTTAATAGCAAGTATGTTTCTTTGTCTGCCTTTTGTAAAATCTTTGCAATATTTTCTTTAGTAAAAATCCCGGATTTTTTGGGTGTGTAAGAATCAGATTTTCATTTTAAAAAATCTATGAATTGATTGAACTTACTTATGTCGACGTTTTTCTTAATAGTGTACTCCTTAACATAGAGAACTCCATAAACTCGAAGACTTTTTCTTCATTGATTCTTCCTTGAAATATGCCAAAAGTACCTTTTCGTGTACGATATTGACAACCTTTTTCTGGGAACACCAAGTTTTGTAATTGGCATAAGTTTTTTCATATATACCTTCAGACTTTTCGGACAGCAAACTGCTTTATTGGTCAATTCTTCGATTTCTGATGGCAAAGTATCCATATTATATTATATAAAAGTTAAAATTAAAAATTCAATTCTGACAATGACAATACAAACAAATATTTCTATAGTTACCTGGTTTTATTAAAATCAAGCTGTGTGTTATTAGTATCAGACTCGGCTAACGCCCCGTCCAATAATACTCACGGCTAGTACCATAATGATCGTTATTATGATCCTTATAACATAAATAAACTTAAACACTTGTGACTTCCCGGTCTCATCTTTAAAAACGTGAACTCGCGAGTGTTGCATTACGAATGTTGTTAATTGCTTGCTCGTGGCTGCGTAAATTCCTACTAGTAAGATAATAAAATTAATAAATATTTTTTTATTTGTTTCCGTTAAAGGTTTATGCAATGTAGATTTTGCAGCCAGTTTTTGCCAACAAGTTAAATTTTTTAAACGCCAACACACACTTCTTGTTCTTGAGTAAACACTGTTATCCAGCGAACCTAAAATCCTATTTCAAGACCTTAGCGGTTGCCGAGTAATTTACGTGTAAGATTCGGCAATGATGGCAAGAAGTGTTAACTTTAAAAACTACCCGTCACATCACTGTCGGTCCGGCTACTGCGATTTGCAAACTCTATTGATAACCCAACTTTTTTTTTAATTCAATGTTTTCTTTCAAAAGAAGTTTTTCTAAAATGGGGTTTAAAAATGTTTGCCTCATAATTTTGAAAAAATATCTAAAACATTATTATTAATTGAGTTTTATATTATTGATTCATTAGATTTTATTAACACTATTTTTATAGAATTACTATTGTTTCAGAGAGGACCAGCTGATACAAAATATGGACTGATATCACCGTTACCTAAACATCATTTAAAGGTAAGAAACCATTTACTTTGATGAATTAAGTAGTTTAAATAATACAATAACATAGATCAATATTGAATAATCATCAATCATTTTAAAGATCAGTTAAGATATAAGTTGATTTGACAATTAGTAATTATTGTAAAAATCACAGAAATTTACGTGGTTATGACAATCAAATCAGGAAGATTAGATTAGATTTATTTGTACTTTCACCAGAAACAGTTGCTAGAAAAAAAGATGTGTGAACTTATTATTTCAACCATAATTTTACCAGGAATTTTAAAAAGTCGTAATTTTTCTCGAATGACGAGTTGGTTTATCGACAATAGAAATGATCTTTTTTCTACTACTGTATAAATAAATTAACTTTCGGGCCCTAGCAACACGACAGATAACGAAAGTAAACATTCGAGTTACCTGAATATTATACGTTGCTAGCTATGTAAAGTAGCGCTACTAGCTATGTAAAGTATTACTTTCGGTGCCAGGGCAAAAAAAAATGCATTAATTTACAGGTGGAAAATTCTTATTTTACTCGAACTGACAGACTGACAATACTCAAATAACTAGTTGTTAATTGAGTGATAAGTTTTTTTTCCACCCATAAAATAATTAACAACTAGTGTCTGTTTGAAGGTTGGAGACAATGATGTTTCTTGAGTGATAGAATAGTTTTGGACTTGCATTGTCTTTAATTTGTTTAACATCACAACGTTTCAACTGGTAAGTATCTCCAGTCGTCTTCAGGTGAATACTAAATAAGTAAAGTAACTACAGCTCTATTTATACTAGCTAGATGTACTGGAGCATGACTGAGATGGGTGCAGTCATGCGTTTAATTCTCGTGCGGTATTTTAAGTTTACATCTACTTAACAAAGGTTTCCAGATATTTCTTATATCTAGTGAGGGCTTACTAAAACAATCTGGGTTTTGGTATATGATAGCAGCTTCCTTGAACTTCCTCTTCCTCCAATGTGGTTCTTTGTGCAGGATTCGAGCTTCTGTCCACTTAATGTGATGACCGTGTGTCCAGGCATGGTCAGCTGCCCCTGATTTTTCGGTTTCTCCTTTAAGCGTGTTGTTTCTGTGTTCCTTGACCCTAGTTTCAAGTGGCCTTAGAGTCTCACCAATGTAGGATCTGCCACATTCGCAGGGAATCTGATAGACACAGTTTTTCCTATCTTTTTGACTTGTTGGTTTCGTCTTCGTCAGGTGGCTTCTTAAAGTGTCTTTTGAGCTGAATACCGTATTAATGTTGTATCGTTGTCCTAGTCTTCTAATTCTCTCAGATACTCCTTTGATATACGGAATGTTGAGTGTTGATTGTGACTCTACTGGCTTCTTTTGTGTATTTGACCGATTCTTGCGATTTTCCATTAGTTTATCAACTAGATGCCCGGGGTAGCCATTTTTGTTGAGGTCGGTCTTGATGTAGTTAGTTTCCTGTTTGAGGGCTTCATTTGAATTACAGATGGTAATTGCTCTATCCACAAGCGTTCTTACTATGCCATGTTTTGTGCTATTTGAGTGATTTGAGGTGTAATTCAAATATTGACCTGTATGCGTGGGTTTTCTGTACACTGAAGTATGGATGGTGTTGCCATTTTTCTTTACGTTTACATCCAGGAAAGGTAATTGACTGTTTTCTTCTCTCTCCATGGTAAATTTGATTGTCGGCGCCAGGCTGTTAATGTGGTATAGGAATTCCTTGAGTTCGTCATCGTTTCCATTCCAAATAATGAAGGTGTCGGCCACATATCTCAGCCATGTTTTTGGTTTCTTTTTTGCTTGTTTTATTGCTTCGGATTTAAACCATTCCATGTAAATGTTGGCGATTATTGGTGAGAGAGATGAGCCCATTGGTAGTCCGTCCACTTGGCTGAAACACCTATCTTTTTCCTGAAAGTAAGAATTATTCAGGCAACATTCTAATAGTTCCATGATGGCCTTGATAGGTAGCAGTGTTCTTTCTTGTAGTGTCTGGTCTTCCTCAAATCTGCTTTTAATAACCTTTAGTGCATCTTTTACAGGGACGTTAGTGTAGAGACTTTCGACGTCAAAACTGACAAGTTGATCTTCTGGTTGTACTTTCATCCCGCCAATAAGTTGTACGAAGTGTTGAGAATTTTTCACAAATGATGTGCAATCCTGCACAAAGAACCACATTGGAGGAAGAGGAAGTTCAAGGAAGCTGCTATCATATACTAAAACCCAGATTGTTTTAGTAAGCCCTCACTAGATATAAGAAATATCTGGAAACCTTTGTTAAGTAGATGTAAACTTAAAATATCGCACAAGAATTAAACGCATGACTGCACCCATCTCAGTCATGCTCCAGTACATCTAGCTAGTATAAATAGAGCTGTAGTTACTTTACTTATTTAGTATTCACCTGAAGACGACTGGAGATACTTACCAGTTGAAACGTTGTGATGTTAAACAAATTAAAGACAATGCAAGTCCAAAACTATTCTATCACTCAAGAAACATCATTGTCTCCAACCTTCAAACAGACACTAGTTGTTAATTATTTTATAGGTGGAAAAAAAACTTATTTTATCATTTTAATTTGAACAAAATCAAAGTTTATTACTTAACAATATATTGATCAGAGAACAGTAGTAAAAAAAATTTAATACATTACACGATGTGAAAGCCTTTTTTGGTGGTCGGAGGTATTAAATCACCTCGGCTTCGCCTCGGCAATTCAAAAACCTCCTCACACCAAAAAAATTAACTTTCGCATCTATTAATGTAAATAACTATTACATGACAGGTTATGAAATAACACCCATGGGTCGCTCCGGAAAGGCATTTAATGAGTGACTTACTGCATTTAAATAACAATAAAATGAAATGTCAAAGTCCAAACAAAAAATATAAGGTGAAATTTAAACGTGAAATTTTTATTTGATTGCGAATAATATTTATTTAGGTGATATTTGAATTTAGAAAGAATATTAATTAAAACGATTTTCATTTATATATTTTTCGTTTAAGTTCTCTTACGCATTGTATTTTATGTGCTGCTACAGCTTTATACGAATCCCTTGCTAAATCCTTGCTTATTATCAACATTTCAAACGTTCATATTACAATACAAAACAATTTTGTAGCCAAAAATAGGATTTCTATTATAGCAAACTATAATATCGATAAATGGAAAAAAATAATACTCTAAGTCTAAGTCGACCTTCACCAAGATATATTTGATATGACAACTCTTTTTTTAATATACTCTAAATCTTTCGAATGTATAAACGTTCACCTTCAGAAGAAGTATAGCTTATATTGGAATAAATATTAGAAAATTGTACGTGACACCCTCATAGAGCTTTCTAAGAAGATTATTTATAAAAGAAAAATTATGAAGAACTTCCATAGGAGTAAGGGGGAAAACATACTACCAAGTCCTGGAGATAAAGGTGGAAGATTGATCCATATATATTTTTACTTCAGACGAAAATGTTGTTATTGAAAATGTCTGAAAGAACTTAAAAAGGTTAAAATATCAAAGATTTTATTGATTTTTACCGCAAAAAATAAATATTTGTGAAAAATAAGACAAAGAGATAAGATAGATACAAAAGAGATAAGAAAAAGATAAGACTTTATACCAAGAGAGCTTTTTCGAACGAACGCTTATGAAGAATTGATACTTCTTTTGTAGCTGCGTATAGAAGGCATTAAAATAAACAACATTTTCAAATAGCTTTTTTCAAAAAACCCAAAAATAAAGTACTTACATTAATTTATTACACTAAAAATCAAATTCGGTTCTGCCTCGGAAAAAAACAAAATGATTTGTACTCTGTATCTATTCAGAGTGCACGTTTTTTAAAAATCTAACTTTTCCGATTTAAGTATGAAGCTGTTACTGTTTTCTAGAAAAATCCCTTCTTAAGGGTATTTTTCTCCTTTCATTTTAAGTTGAAAATGAAAAGTTCATTAAGTTTTTACTTTAAATATTAAAATCATGTAAAAAATTTTTAAATCTTTTAAATTTAATTTTTTCTTTTCTGTTCCTCAAGCAGTTCATTTTGCAATGTTAAGGGTCTCTCTCCTTGTATAATCCTTGAATTTTTATTCGCTGATGATGAAGGTTTTTGCCTTCGAAACATGTACGACGAAGACATGAGGATTCTCTTTTCTTGAGATCCCTTATAATAAACTAGTGGAGCAGACTGTGTGTATTATTCCCCTACTCAATTCTATCCATGTTTGCTGACTACTGGGAAAATAAGTACCGAAAATCGTCACTGCCTCCTGGACTATACCGAGTCGACCGGTCCGAGTCGATTCAATGCGCGTCCTGCTTAAACGTGAGGTGACTCCTTAAAGGGAAAAGTGTACTAAATCGTTGACTCACCCTTTACATACAAAAATACAAAAGAAAATTATTTCCAAAATAATAAAGCTACAATAAAATCTCTCCCTTGTTTGTTTTGTAGTAATAATTGAGGTTGGGCTAATTGGGTAACATGGTTTAAGGGTATCTTGCTATTTTTTTAGGGAGAGATTGGGTAAATATTTACAAAATGATAACATTGTTGGTAGTTTATTTTTCTTTTGGTTCTTATAACAAACAAGCCCCGCTTTAGGCTCTAAAAAAGACTCGAGTTTTTAGCATACTCTTTTGTTAAAAACAAAGTTCAGATAAAACATTTATGTTGGGTTGCACAAAGAATTTTAATAATAATTATTTAACCGGCAAGTTTGACTGTGACAGACCTAACATTGGCAGAAATAATTTTCTCACAATCATACTGGCCCGGTTACCTTAATTTTTAATTTACTAATCACGCACCTTTAAATGTGAGTATATAATGTCATTTATGTTACAGTCAAACTTGCCGGTTAAATAATTATTATTAAAATTCTTTGTGCAACCCGACAATAATATCTTCTCTGAATTGTATAGGCATGAAAATCAACCAACTTTTACTCCTAACTGTAACTGAATTGCTCCACATGGGAATCAATTAAAATTGATTTTGTTAATGCATTCTAGAACTTTCATTTTGAAGATATAGAGGGTGATTCCTAAGTTGATACTTCTTTTTTAAACAACTTTTTCAAAAACCTTTTTTCAAAAAACTTAAAAATAGGCGAGAGCCTGGCTGCAAAACATACCCCGCTATAGTTTCTGTTGTTTTTCTTATCTCTTATTAGTATTAGTCATACGGGTAGTGTTGAACAATCCGGTGCGGTGTGTTTTTCTGGTGTTTAATGGTTAATTTTAAATTATTGATACGTGAAAATGGTAAAATTACAAAACAATGTATTAATAGATAAGGTGGTAATTTACTGTGAGTGTGGCAAAGTGCTTCGAGATTATACGCAGAACGCTTTCCCTTGCGGGTTTATCCAACACCCAGAAGTTATCTTAATGTTATTCAACGGGCAAGTTAGGCAGAACCGTATTTGATTCGTAGTGTAATAAATGAAAGTAAGTAATTTATATTTGAGTTTTTTGAAAATGGTTTTTATTTTAATGCCCTCTATATGCAGGTAAAAAAGAAGTATTAACTTAGGAATCACCTTGTATAGTAATTTATTTTAATAAAGCTACTATTCTCCCAATAAGAGCTTTAAATTAAAAGTCTATTACATGGCAAACAAATTGTGAATCTATCCAATGATACTACGTTGGCTTAAAAACCTGCTACACGCATAGAGATAAGTATAGTTCTGTAAACAAAGTAATACTGTAGTTATTACCAGAATACAAAGGTATTACGGGGAACGAAAAATCCGATAAACTTTCATTCGTTGGTCCAGAACCAGCACTCGTGGTTGCTACTATCGATAAGATCTAGTTATAAGGCTAAATGTTAATTACAATGGACTCTTATAATACTGAGTTATAGTTCCTTTACAACTTTGGAGACATTTTTATTTAAGAACTTTTAAACCTTAAATTGTAAGTTTAACGTATTGAAAATTATATATTTTATAACTTGATTTAATCGATTATAGTATATTACATCACAAGTGATGAAAGTAATACTTAATAAGTAGATACCATAGTGTTGAAATTAGCATACTTAGAATTATGTTCCACTTAATATCTGGTTTCATAGTTTGTCAAGTTTAACTTTTTTATTTCTTCTTATTTTATATATCATAGGATTGACTTCCAGATTAACCAGAATGAAAAATTTTAAATTTATTAAAGGAAAGATGCATTAAACATAAATTTAAAAAATCCACCCAACAAGGAAGATTTCAATTTAAAATAATTTTATAAATTATTTAATGTTTTTATAAAAAAAAGTCAAATACTTCTGATGAGATTTGAACCTTTGACCTTGCGATCTGTAGGCTAGAGCTCAATTCTCTATGCTCTCGGTACTTATAAGGATTTGTTGTTTAATACATGACACTCTCATCAGCGCGATTTGTTTTTTCTGGTAATAGATTTTGCAGTACTTATATTATTAACATTTTTTATAATTTCAGGCGTATTTTCACACTCTAATTCTGAATCACTCGACAAATACATGATAAATAAGTTAAACACTTTACAATTACTGCTTTCTAAAATTTGTTCTTTTTAATAAATAGAGGTGGTCTGTCAAATTGACACCCTATGTTTAAATTAAATAGCGTGCCTTGATATTTCAACACTAGTGCTTTTTTTCTCATTTTCATAGGTGGTCGTAGAAAAAATTACAATTATAATAGCTAGAGAAGAAGAAGAATATTTTTCCGTCTCTTCGAACAATAGCTAACCTTATGATGTTCTCGCCCTAGGAGATTTTGTTTTTGTTAAGAGATTTAAATTTCCCGCATATGCCTTTTTCGCAAAATCTACAACTTGAATAACATTAAGTTTGTTACAGTTACTCCTCGTATTTGCACATCCCGATCCTGTATGTGAGACGCTGTCTAAAGCTGCAGAAAAGTTAGGATTCGAAATCACCGTTAGTCAGACGGACAGTACAGCCCTGGACGAATATCAAGCGAAGTCCCATGATCTAGTAATTGTCGATGCGAGGGTGAAGTGTTTCGATAATGATTTGCTATGCAGGTAAGTTTAAGTATTTATTTCTGATCGGTTCATTGTCGGCTACAAAATCGTAGACTACTGGAACGTGTAGCTGTACGTTTTAATTTATTTAATTTGTTGTGCGCTATTTGTTGGATGGTAGGTCAAAAGACCTAGCTGGCCAATTAATTGTTGAGATTGGACCGACAACGTGCCCATTAAAGGCATTATCTAGATATTCGTGTACCCAGTGGCGTATTTAGGGAAGGGGGGGCTGCCGGGCTGCAGCCTTTCCCCCCCCCCCCGACCCTAAGAGCTCGGGGTCTATTGCAACCTAATTTTTTGTCTCATGCTTGGACTTAGATTACAAAGGTCTTGTAGGAAACGTTTAGTTTTTAAACTTTCCTTCTAAAAGTCCTGTTTTATATAGAGATTAAGGTTTCGGACGCATATCGTTTTAGTTATTGATTTATGATGCAGTTTTCAAGGAAAACAAGTAAAACAGTAACATTTTATAGTATTTTCTATTATATACTTGTCTGATACGTTTTCCCTTTTTTAGAGCTATTTTAAATCAACAAAAATATAACCCAATGCAATAAAATATTTTTACAACAAAAACAATTAGGTATTAGTTTTTTCGTCGGATCCTAGCTCTACTGATGAGTCATGATATGACGAAACGCGTCTAGAGATGGATCTGGCGAAATGAAAAGGAAAATCTTCGTCTTTACTCATTGTTTTCGGTTAATAAACCGATTTGAGTTAGCGCTGCCTAGCGGGACTCCTGTAATTGTGACGAATGTCTTTACAGGCGATTTCCTCTTAACATTTACTTATTTCTATAAGTTTGTTAGAGGTGCTGGTATGCTCAAGAGTGTCTAACAACGACACAGATGGCGCTCCGTGCCACATCTTACTGGTGTGTCCCACCAAGTGCTGCCTTAAGTAGCTTCGAGATCCCTTTTCTTTTCGTCGGATCCTAGCTCTACTGATGAGTCATGATATGACGAAACGCGTCTAAAGATGGATCTGGCGAAATGAAAAGGAAAATCATCGTCTTTAATTAGGTATTTATTTTTAAAGAGAAAAATTAAAGTACAAATTTTAATTGAAACATTTTTTATGCAAAAAGTATTTATAATAAAAAATAATACGGGAAGAAATGAGAATGCTTTATTATGAATATACAAAACGGCACTTAAGAAGGAGTATTCCAAACCTAAGCATTCGCACCAAAAACTGCTCTTAGATCTACGCTCCTAAAATACATGATTTCTGAAAAAATCATCAATTTTGGCGTGGTGAGCGATATTTACTTTATTTCTAATCATGAAAAACCGAGCCCGAAAAACACTGGTTAGAGTCATACATACGTCTTATGTTAAAATTTTGGATTGACACCAATATTCATATTTTTCACAAATGTAAAAAATGTTTGTTTTTTTTAATAAATAGCCAGCCAGCTAGGAATATCAAAAAAATTTAAAAAAAACATTTACAAAAACAAGTTTTAATAATTTAGATAAAATTTGTTAGTAGTTACGTGAATTTTAAACGAACTTTGAGCGTGGCCCCGAAAATTTTTCGTCTGCGGCGCTTTTCCGTCTTCTTTCCTAGGTACAATATCATGAAATACATGTAGTCCCGACTGTCTCCAGAAAAAAAAAACATCCTACTTACGCCCATTCAGCCCTCCCCCCCGAGCATATTTTCTGGCTACGCCGCAGCACAAGCGAATTGTGAGGGCGGTCAACCATCTATTTGGAACCGAATCTCCTAATTTTCTTCAGCGATTGTGGGGGAGAAGCAGCCATCTAGGGGGACCAAAAAACGATCCACAATATTTAATTTTTACAATTCTTTTTTGCTTTTCACTAGGCATTTAATTAATCAAAAAATCAAAATTGACAAAAATCTAAACTAAAATTATATACGATTTTATTATCTCATTCATCCCTGATATAGCATGTATGGGTTCACTCAATTTAAAAAAATAAACACTATTTTATAAAATTAAATAACAGCCCTCTTCCCCCTACGGTATTACTTCATTATTATATGATACTGAAATTTTTTATACAGATACAAATTGGGACAACTTAAATAACAAAATTAAAAAAGATTTTAAAATAATAAAAAATTGGTTTGATAAAAATTTATTAACAATTAATTTTGATAAAACTAGTTATCTTCCTTTCACTTTAAATCCTAATAACATACCACAAAATATGAATAGTAGTAAAATAATTGATGACATTGAAATTTAAGTTTATCAAGTAAAATATTTAGGAATAATCTTTGACAGTAAATTAAATTGGAATATTCACATAGAATATTTAATTAAAAAATTAAGAAGTTTACTACCAATTTTTAGAAACATTAAAAAAATATAAAGTCAAAATAAAAGCATGGATATTGGAAACCGATAATTTAAAAATATTTTAAGGAATGTTTTAATTGATATTGTTATGAGTAATATATTTTTCAAAATTTTATTATACCTATATCTTCAAAAAACTGCGTTTATATTTATGTTTATATACATACAGGGTGTTCCAAGTTAAGTGCGCACCATTGCTAACTCTTTTATTATTATAGATACAAAGTCGGTTAAATTAGCAAAGTAGTACCATTTTTTCTGCTGATTAAGATAGTAAAAATAAAAAAACAATTGAATACAGCATTTCCAATTAAACAAGAAAGAAACAAATTTTTTCTAGACCAATAATGCATGTTTTTACGATTAAACATACCCCTGTTTGAAAAATTTGCTTCATCGCTCCAAAAAATGTTCCTTAAAAAGTTAGGATTTTGCCTGCACATATTTACAAACAATTATTGACAGAAATGTAGTCTCCTCTCAGTGTCCCCAGGTAATAATGTTTGCACTGGTCGGTACTTATGGGGTACAACCTTATAGTTTTTTAAAACTCTCCATATTGTAACTAAGCTTAAACCACTGTCCCTTGCCAAATCTCTGGTTGAATTATTTTTGTATGCTTCAAAATATACCAACACATTTACTTCTACTTGTTCACTTATTATAAACTGGCGTTTAGTTCTAGCCTTTGCATAGACTCCTTCGTTACTTCTAAATTTTCTATACAGCTTTAAAAAATACCTTCTGTTTGGTTGATCATGTTCAAGATACATTTGGGAATATTGTTCCTGTGCCTGGAAACTATTTTTTCTGCATACAAAATACGCTTCTAACATATCGCATTTTTCTAAATGTGTGAACACCATTTTGTAATATTTTTACCAAAAAATCTAAAATCACATACCAGTTCAATCACTTACAATAACATAAATGCTTACTTTTATTGACAGCAGAATAATCTACTGACGCACCTAATAAAGCTTTTTTTAAAATTTTTTTAATAGTTTCGACCTTAACTTGATGAAAATCCATAGTAAAATTATGAAAGAAAACAACACTGTTTTTTGATTTTCACTTATATTTGTCAACATGACACGTGTTTCACCGTCACAGCGGCTTCTTCAGATGTGAGGTATTCAAACAAAATTTCTTAAGCTCTAAAGGTTTCATTATAGACACTAACAATATTTGGAAAATACCATAATTAACAATCAGGTAAATTATTTTAAATTTACTAACATTATACATAAGATTAGGTGATTTTAAATATGTTTAACAAAGGGGAGGTACAATTATCTATTTGGTCATTTAATAAATTAGGGGAATTTTTCATTTTGTTAATCTCTAAAGCCTCCAATAAATCAAGTCGTATTCCTTTTTGTTCTACGTGTAAAACATCGAAATTATTATTAAAAATATGATTTTCAGATTTTAAATGGTCTGCATATGTAGAATGTTTATTATTTTTAATGAATGAATCTTGATGATCTTTAATTCTAGTTTGGAACGAACGTCCAGTTTGACCAATATAAGATTTAGGACAATAATTTCGATGTTTTACACGTAGAACAAAAAGGAATACGACTTGATTTATTGGAGGCTTTAGAGATTAACAAAATGAAAAATTCCCCTAATTTATTAAATGACCAAATAAATAATTGTACCTCCCCTTTGTTAAACATATTTAAAATCACCTAATCTTATGTATAATGTTGATTGTTAATTATGGTATTTTCCAAATATTGTTAGTGTCTATAATGAAACCTTTAGAGCTTAAGAAATTTTGTTTGAATACCTCACATCTGAAGAAGCCGCTGTGACGGTGAAACACGTGTCATGTTGACAAATATAAGTGAAAATCAAAAAACAGTGTTGTTTTCTTTCATAATTTTAATAAAGCTTTTGTTTCAAAAATGCACAGCCACCTAGTCTAAAAAGTAAATATGGTAATAATTAGAGTATTCTTAGTTTTAGGCCAATATTGCATATAAACTTTTTTATTCTGTAGACGATTTGCAAACATTTGTGTTAAAAGTATACAGGGTGTTCCGTTTTAAAAAAATGCATTTTTCTTGTTTAATCGGAAATGCTGTATTTAATTGTTTTTTTGTTTCTACTATCTTAATCAGCAGAAAAAATGTTACTACTTTGCTAATTTAACCGACTTTATATCTATAATAATAAAAGAGTTAGCAATAGTGCCCACTTAACTTGGAACACCCTGTATACTTAAACGTTTTTTGTTTGCAATTTAACTTTTACATAATATTAACAAATATTTAAACAAAATATTTTAATACTATTATACAGGGTGTCCGGTAACTTATGGGCCGTAGAGTAACTGGAGATACTAGACATAATATAACATATAAGTTTTTTCGGATTTTCACTTTTTTTTTTTTTTTGTAATTTAATTATGTAGGTACTGTTTTTTTATGCTTTGGGATGTTTAAAGGGAAATATCTCGAAAACCTTTAAAGATATTAAGATCAATTAAGTACACCTTTTTGACTCAGAAAATGCCCTTCTTTAAGAAACTATAATTGAAAAACACCTAATATCACAGGTGTTTCTACAAATTCTTATTTCTTGCTCATAAAAATATAACATTGCCAACTTTCAATTCGATTCATTAAACCGTTTTAAAATTATGGCTTATTTTCAAGAATAAACTTTTACTTTTAACACCCTGTATCTCTAGAACGAGTAAGAATCTGAAAAAACTTATATGACTTAATCGGCTTAGTTTGATGTCTAGTATCTCCAGTTACTCTACGGCCCACAAGTTACCGGACACCCCGTATATAATTAAATATAATATATTTATAATTTAAAAGATTAAGATTTGCCCCTAACAAGCACTTCTTCGAGGGAAGAAGAAGTTTATTAAGGAAAATAAACAAACAAATTTATTATATTAAAAATATTGAAAATAAACTTATTATTATTATTATTATTATTATTATTATTATTATTATTATTATTATTATTATTATTATTATTATTATTATTATTGTTATTCTCTTCTTCTTCGTCTGCTTATCCATTAATGGATGTTTGCGACCACATTTTCCATAGCTTGTCTATCTCTGGCTGTGTGGATCAATGTTTGAATGTCACGTATGCCAGTCCACTGTCTCACGTTCCTTAGCCATGACATTCTCTTCCGTCCCAGTCCTCTTCTACCCTCGATCTTGCCCTCGATAATCACTTGTAAAAATTGATATTTATGGTTGCGCATTATGTGACCCAGGTATGCAGTCTTCCTTTTTTTTATAATGTTGAAGAGTTCGCGATCTTTGTTAATGCGCCTGAGAACGTCCTCGTTCCTCATTCTGGCTGTCCATGGTATCTTAAGAATTCTTTGGTATACCCACATCTCAAATGCTTCCAATTTGTTTATGGCTTTTACTTTTAGGGTCCAGCCTTCAACACCGTACAAAAACACTGACCAAACATAGCAGCCAACAAATCTCAATCGCATCACCAAGGTCAAAGTCGCCACAAGTGAACACTTTTTTAAATTTTAGGAATGCGCCTCGCGCTTGTTCAATTCTGCATTCAATTTCTCTGTCTAATGACCATTCTTCATAAAGCCAAGTTCCTAGGTACTTAAATTTTTCCACACGTTCTATAACTTTTCCATTATATGTTAGGCTGGCGTTTCTAAATGCATCTATCTCTCTCGTGATAACCATGAATTTAGTTTTCTTTGTGTTCATGTTCAATCCCATGTCTTGACTATAATCTCCCACTATATTAACCAGCCGTTGCAGATCGTCCATGTTGTCCGCAATCAGAACAGTGTCGTCAGCATAGCGTATGTTATTTATCCAGACTCCATTGACTTTGATCCCAATTTCCCTATCCTTAAGCGACTCCTGAAAAATGGCTTCTGAATATAGATTAAACAAAAGCGGCGACAGTACACACCCCTGCCGCACTCCTCTACGAATACGGATTTGGTTGGTCAGACCGGCATTTTGCATTACGCCACTGAACATATACCTTTCCAGCGGTGAAAAAAATACATAATAATTTTCTTAGTTTTTTTTAATTCCGACCAAGAATAAAAACAATTTATTACGGCAACGTTTAGGGCGGTTAGATTCACCTAATTTAATGTTGTCTTAGTCTCCAATAGGCAATAAAAAACCGAAGTACTTTTAGGTAACGGAAATGAAACCGTGTCCCATGGGATACGGGGGTTTTTGTACGATAAAACAATTTTTACACAAAAGAAAAGGTGAACGAAAACAATGAGATTACATGATGGAATTTTCTATAAATCTTATCCTACGGAAACGGAAAGCTGGAGAGGAAATCAAAATTAAATAAAAAAATTAAATTTATATTAGGTACACAAAAACAATTTTTTATTCCTGTTATGTTTTATAGTGCGTTGAAATGTTATAGGGTGTGTTATAAAATTACCCAAATAGCATTTTTAATGGATGAAACGTAGCGGCCACGATATTAGTATTCACACACAATGACTGCGGACCGCGTGTAAGTATGGAACGTTCAGTCAACAGAGGTTAAGAAGCACCCAATTAAATAAAATAATAAATATATACAAGTAAAAGTAAATTTTTTAAAATTGCCTTGATTTTCTTTATTAATAAATAATAGGTAGGTATATTAGAAGGAAAGAAATAAGAACTCAAAGTCTTCCTACACTGTTATATCAATGAAATGCTTTTTTAAAGATAGAAATGCACTACATGTTTTGAATGCAGACGCATTCATCTTTAGGAGAATCAATGAAATTAAGAAGGAAAGGGTAAATATCATCCCCAACATTAATATATTAGATGAAATAATGGTTCAATGAATAAAATAGAGGAAATCATTACCAAAATACACGTCACACCGTGAAAAGGGGAATTACAGTAAGGTTTGTAGTTTTGGGTCAGAATTTAAGTGCAAAATACAAGTTTAACAACCAGGTATAAGGAAGAGAATTGTTAAGAGAAATGGTGAAATGGAGAGTAATCTGGGTAGAAATTTAATAATTCATTTGAAAGTTAAATTTTGAATATGGCATAATAAAAACTATATAAATGAACTGTATGTAAGTGTAAGAAAGATAACTGTTAAAAAAGTTTTATATAAAAAATTTAATGGATGGGATGGCCATACTAGGATAAAGCAGAACATGATCTCTAGAGACCTTCTTTTAGGTTACATCAAGTGAACAAAAATTGTGAAAACTTAATACATCTACATAGGCACCTCTGCAGATTAAGAATATACGTAGAAAAAAATGTAGATTTTGGTGGTTTTATTTTACAGTTTCTGAAAGTGAAACTTTTTGGGGCTAACTTTTAAAAAAGGCTGGAAACGCCACCACGTTTCGAAAAAGACAGCTGAAGTAGGTGACGGAGCTTTAAAGGTATAAAAGGGGCGTTAAGAGATGACAATGAGAAAAATTTGGAAGTAAATGGAACCGAAGTGGTGTCCGTCAGAGTAATAACCAGAGAAAAAATGGTCACACCACAAGTTAGTTTAGCATCGAGGTCCACATCTGACTAGATCCGCTTTTATTACTTAATCACATTACATTCAAGTTTTATCTAGAATTTTTCTATAGCAAACCAAATACCTAATTCAATATGACGTTAAAAAGGTATTTAAATAGAAATATTTTTTAACCAGTTGGCCATAAACAGGATTAAAAATTAATACTAAACAAACAAACGTCTACTTAAGTTATCAGTTTTTTAGCTTAAATCATGTATATATTTAATCTAATCGGGAGATTACTTAGTAGAGAAAATATGCAGTATTTGATTTTGTACAATCTTAAATGGCTCCCGAAGATTATTGATGAGTTGCGATATGAACCAATTGAAAATAGATATAAGAGCTTCTTTGATATGTTACTACGTGACCACATTTTTGGAAAGATTTGATTTTGTTATTACATTACATTATTTTATAGCTATTAATATAACGAGATTATTATGTGATTTATAATAGTCGAGGACATTACTAGGTGACGAGGCAACAGCCAAGTTTTATCGTATCATTCACAACGGCGATGCGAAAATAAAAACAAGGTTTTATGTCATTTCATTTTGGCATTTCAAAAAGTCATCATTAAAATCATGCAAGAATTTGTAGCTGCAGCCAACATTATAAGGTTGAACTTGCTTCTGGACAAATCTAAAATCCATTATGAAAAAGAATATCGACAGTTTTGTGAGTGGCGAAACAAAGTACATGTTCAAGGTGCAGAAGAATACGGTATTGCTGGCGTATTTCGCAAAACTCTCTGAGGAATACTCTGCTTCATCCTTATGGCCGAAATATTCCATGTTACGAGCGACTTTAGAACTGAAGGAAAGAGTGGAAATCGACAAACACGGCGCCTTAATACGTTTAATCAAGAAGAAAAATGTTGGATATAGAGCCAAAAAATCAAAAGTATTTACAAGAGAACAAGTCAATGAATTTGTGTGTTCTGCCTCAGACGAATTCAAATCGGCGATGTTTCCGGCAGTGGATTAACTGGGGAACCGCACGAAATCGAAAGGAGTGCTTGCTCGGTCATTAATCAGTCTTCAGAGGGCATACCTAAGATCGTGAACGTTAAAAACAAAGGTGTATCCATCAAATTTGAAAACTGTCAAAATATTGTTTTACATGTTTATGAAAAATAGTTCTAATATTATTTGGTATCTAACGTATTATGCTTTCCTAACTAACGTATTAAATTATGGTAACTAATGCATTATGAGTAACTAAGGTGTTATGTAGGTTTTAGTACGTTTATGATGTTAATAATTATTAATAAAGATATCATATAAAAATGACTTAATCTTTAATGATACGATAAAATTATGTATTTGGAAAAATGTTAATGTTACTTTTCTACTCCCACGTGGAAATTTGCTGTTTCCTTTAACTTAAGTGGCGAGAAAAGTAGGCTATTCCATTTAAGTCTAGGCTAGTCTTGATTGCTATCGCCTATTCCACTTAACTGTACGGCAAATTTCATTACAGTGCTGCACAGTGTTGCAACCTTTAAAAATAAAATTTCCCATTTTTATAGAAAAATTTCAGGAATGCGCGTAGGTAATACGGAAAAAGTATTTTTTTAGCAGATCACGACCATAAGTAATCCTAAAAAATATCCTACGAATATAACACTGTGCGTAAAAATTACCCTTTTCCTTTTGGAAACAGCGTCGAGCAATCATTCATCTGTGCTTTGTTCTCACGGATCCGGAAATTTACCGTTAGTTGACAACAGTATTATAAAAATTATATTTCTCTGTGGCATTCTTAAAAGTACTGACCAGTCACAGTTTATTATATTTACTGAGGCTCCGCCTTCTTTTACAAGACGCTAAATCATATAATTTATATGTATACGGTACAATATGTTATTAATTTGTTCAATATAACAAAATCTATAGATGCGTATAGATTTTTCTATTAAATTTTTTTGCAAGAATATTGTTGTTATTTGTAGTTTTCCGGTTTGTTCATTTATGGGCCATAATTAAAATGGACGGCAGGCTAATCAATAAATTTTGTTATTTTTTGAGGCCATGAAGCACCTGTAAGGTAAAAACCGAGGGGTAAACCACTGCCTTAAATTTGTACAATAAAATACCCTTTTTAACAAAAAATACCCAAAAATACCTTGTTTTCTGAAAAATACCTCAAAAATACCCAACAAATACCCAAAAACACCCAAAAATACTTAAGAATACCCGAAAATAGATAAAAATACCTCAGTAAAAAATAACTTTCGCTAATGACCTTGCGTATTATTTATTTCATTTTAATAAAGATACACTATTTATTTTAAAGACCAGCATTTATTTCTTAAAAACAAACATTCAGCTTCAGAAATTTGCTAAAAATAAAAAATAAACTTAACTGCCTAACTTTAGCATGACAGGAATACATACTAAAAATAGGACAGTTTTGTGGGTATTTCGTATTGGCTAAATAAAATAAGTATAAAACATTAGGTACCTCGGTACGTACTAATTAAACATACCAAATATAAATGATTAGACTTATGATTAACCATAACAGAACACAAATATTTACTTAAGAAATTTGCTAAATAAATCAACAAAATTTAACAGTCTAAACTTTGGCATAGTAGGAATAAATTTTTAAACTAAGCCACTTTTGTGGGTATTTGGTTTTGAACTTGGCTGAATAAAATAAGTATAAAACGTTAGTAGGTACCTACCTCGGTACCTACTAACTAAAAATACTATATACATTTTAATGATTTAAATTATGATTAACTCTAAAAACACAAATATTTAACCGAGTATTTAACTTAATATAATGTATGTAATACTTCTATTGCTAGTCAGGCCGGAATTATAGTTCCGCAAACATTACGGTGTGGACTGATATATTATTATCTCTCTTTGTCGCTCTCCACAAATGTACCGTTATGCGCATGCGTGAGCAGCAAAATTGCGCGGTTGTCGCGGTTCCATAATTCGGCGATTAAAAGCTCCCTGTATGGCTTACTGTCTCCACGTGTTACGCCAAGGCCATTTCGCGGTGTTATGCCGAGCATGCGCGCAATCGCCATTAAATTTTAAAAATTGCTGGATCCGTTACTTTTTATTAGGAAACACACTTGAAAGTACCAAATAATGCCTAAAAATACCTAAAAAAATACCCAAAAATACTTAAAAAATACCCAAAAATACCCAAAAAATACCCAAAAGTACACAAAAATACCCAAAAATACCCAAAAATACCCATAAATACCTAAAAATACCCCCAGCTTGTACAATAAAATACCCCAGTGGTTTACCCCTCGGTAAAAACCTTATCTCCAATTTTTTAACTGTTAATAAATTTATGTATGAACAGACTGTGGGATGAATTAATTGTATGTAGAACAAAAATATATTTGCTCCATTGAAGAAAATAATGTAGAAATATGGACCAGCATAATAACCTCTATATTGTTTTCTTCAATGAAGTAAATATATTTTTGTACTACATACAATTAATACATACAAATAAATTGTTCTACAATTTAAAAAAGTGGAGGTAAGGTCACTTGGCAGGTGCTTTACAGCCTCGACGACGAAACTTACTGTTTAATGAGTCATAGCCTCCCCCTCTATTTTATAATAATGGCCCACTGCGAATAACAAAAATAGTCCTGTAAAAGAAACCTAATTGGGACTAGAACCTCCACTATGACACACACCGTGGCTTAAAAAATCACCAAAACATAATTAAATCCATTTCTATCAATCTATATTTTAAATATCCCGCCATTAAGTTATTCGACTGACATGCGCACAGTGTGGCTGCAATAGGTTTGGAAATAGACGCGAGTTATTTTTTCGTTCATAAAATGTCACTTTTTAGTACGTATCGTATAAGATGTGCCTAACCAAGTATAGAGATCGGTGATCAGCCCCGATGCAAACGTAAAATTCTAATTTGTTTTTATTATAAACAGGTGTGTATTGTATCTTTTAAGTTTGTAGAAATATTAATTCTAAATTTCTACAAACAAAATAACAAGCTACTTTTGTACCTGAAAAAATTCATGCTGGTTTTTTCAATCATTTTTCCAGCAAACACCAAGCATGAAGTTTTATGTAGTAAGTAAAATGGCAATGTACCTAAACATTTTAAAGATAAACTACAGTCTAAGGGGTTACCGGAAGTGACAGATTATAAAACAATAAAAGTAATTTTATTTTCTACCATAAGGGTTAACACCAACCCTACCGGGGCGCTTGCCTTGGTGCATGTCCTGGTCAGCTGAGACCAGCGGAACAAATAATATACTTACTGTTTTTTATATACGTTGTATATGATTATATTCTACTAATTATACATACAGGGTGGCCCATTTGTGCTGACAAAGTGATATGCCGTCTCTACTATTAAAGATATAAAAAAAAGTTTTCATAAAAGTAATGAGATATAAAAAATATATGTTCTAAAATTATTTTTAAATATACAGGATGACCCTGAAAAGTAGGACAATAAAAATATATATTTTTTTAAATGGAACACCCTATAAATTTTGACATTTGTTGTTTCCTTACAAAATTATCCATATGACGTCATATTTAGTTTTTTAATTTTTTGCAACGTTGCCAAACAAAATGCAAAATTCTTAAAATTTTAGAAAAAACATGATAGTAAAAAATTATCTGTATTTCTCACTAAGAGTAGAGAAAATAAAAGATTTTTTGTAAGCTCTAAAATCTAGGGATAGCAAAACTGTCTTAATTCTTCAAGCACTTAAAATTTTGTACAGGGTGTTTTCTGTTGACATCCAAATATACAAAATTTTAAAATATAATTACTCTGTTTTTTCAAATGAAACACCCCATATTTATTAGGCTTGTATGATAGATATTGTAAGTATCTTTTATTATTGTTAAGTCATACCTATAAATAAGTTTACTAGTTTTGCCAATAATCGATTTTTATTTAAATTTTCGTGAAAAAAACTATAATTTTTATTTTTCTAGTTAGCCATGACCAGCAAAGTCAACACAAATGTAATTGAATATAATGTCATATAAAAATAAATTGATAAATATAGTTACGTAGGTATTTATTTAATTAAATAAAACCTATTTTTTTTTATTGTACTATGACAATTGTTTCTAATAATTAGATTTCTACTATCTGACGAAGACACTGTGTGTCGAAACAATTGTCATAGTACAATAAAAAAAAAATAAGTGAAGATTTATACATTTTTGTATTCTTTTTAACCTAGTTTCTATAAAGAAAACCTATTTTTTTACGCAACTTGATATTGAAAATAAATTCACAAACATTTAAATTGTGTAAAACAACACCATTAGACTGAACTCACGAAAGACGAGGTTTCGAGTTGTTTGTTCTCGGTTTAATGATGAGTCAATAAATCATTTAGCTCATTTTCTTCCGTTCAAACAGTTTTTCATCTATTCCTTTTATGGTCATAGTGACGCTTCCTATTCTGTCAAACCTCTTTATTAATTTTTCCAGGGCTGGTTTATTGCATCGTCGTTTGTCTGGATATTTTCCATGATAAAGTTTTGTTGCCAACAATGTGTTTTTGTCATTTACACCAACAATGTAAATCATATAGCATTTCGATACTTGAAAAAAAAAAATTTTTTTACATAGAAAATGTTGAAATTAACGGCCAGCATAGGGTTGTCCACCGTCCTTTTTTTAAAAGGACAGTCCTTTATTTTAAAGTTATGTCCTTTATCCTTTTGAAAGGTGTGAAAGGACTGCAACGGTTATTTAAAATAATTGCATTTATGTAATTTGTTAGTTTCTACATTATTTTTTGTGAAAATTGTTTACGTAATATTAATAATGAAGATGTGTTTGATTGCATATTTTAGAGTTTTTAATTATTTTTATAGTTCGTCGCCCGAGAACCAGGTTATTCTATGTCCATTTTTTTAAATTTTACAGTAGAGCAATTTTAAAATTCACCAGCTTTTATTGGGTACATCTTAATTATTTTTTTTTCTAAAAGTGTAATTTAGTTAGGTTTAAGGGTTTATAAAAAGTGGGTAATGCAAAAATATACTAAAAATTTTGACTAAATCCTATTGGTTGGCGAGGACATAGACTAAAATGGTCCGAATATGAAAAACTTTATATGGACATAGTATAAGTTCGAATCTTTGTAAGTAGTGAACCGATTGGCACAGAGTGACATGGAATAGCTTGGTCGATAGAGCTTCGGATATAGAATACTTTGATGATAAAATGTCAATTTAAAAAAAAAAGGACATAGAATAACCCGGTTCTCAGGCGACGAGTTACCTACTAGTTAGCAATATGTTAGTTTCTGCGTTATTTTTTCTAGCCCCTAATTTAATAGCCCAAAAATGTTATTCGGAAGTACAAATTGGAGGTGGTATAGTCCGTACAATGGTACCCAAAAATATTTCCGAATGTGTTCTTTATTTCAATATCCGAAAGTTGGCAACCCTAGGCCAGCACCTAAATTATAAGAAGACCTCGTCGAAAAAATATTATATAATACGTATCTATTATAATGTGACATTATTGGTTTTGACTGTGCTGGTCATGGCTAACTAGAAAAATAAAAACTATAGTTTTTTTCAAGAAAATTTAAATAAAAATCGAAATATGGGCGAAACTAGTAGATTTAGGTATGACTTAATAAAAATTTAAGATACTAACAATGTCTATCAGACAAGCCTAATAAGTATAGCGTGTTTCATTTGAAAGTTATTGTATTTTAAAATTTTGTATATTTGGAGGTAAACAGAAAACACCCTGTACAAAATTTTAGGTACATAAAGATTTAAGACAATTTTTCTATCTCTAAACTTAAGAGCTTACGAGAAATTTTCGATTTTTGATACTCTTATTGAGAAATACAGGTAATTTTTTACTATCATGTTTTTTCCAAAATTTTAAGAATTTTGCATTTTGTTTGGCAACGTTGCAATAAATTAAAAAACTAAATATGGCGTCATATGGATAATTTTGTAAAGAAACAACAAATGCTAAAATATATAGGGTGTTCCATTTAAAAAAATATATTTTTTTATTGTCCTAATATTCTGGACCATCCTGTATATTTAAAAATAATTTTAGAACATATATTTTTTTATACCCCATAACTTTTATAAAAACTTTTTTTTTTTTTGATATCTTTAATAGTAGAAACGGTATATTACTTTGTCAGACAAATGGGCCACCCTGTATAATGATTATATGTATAATTATTAGAATGAAATGTCAATAATTAATTATGCAATAAATAAACAAGTTTTAAAAGAAAGTAAAGAATTCCTTCTTATTTATTCAGTACAATCATATTATTTTTGATTAGAAATAATGGCAGAATTCTTGTCTTCCTCAGTCTGGTCTTTGTCGCCCCAGCCCCAAATAGGGTGGGTACCATCACCTGTACGTAACACCCTATTTTTGATCATCTCTTCAGAAACACATTTAAGGTCGTAGGCCCATCCGATTTTTGCCATGTTGTCGATTATATGCACAGTGATGTTACTTTTTTTTAATTCAGATGTCTTGTAATCCCAGGGGAAAGTATGGTGAAAGTTGTGCCATCCTTCGCCACCGGCGATCGCGGCTAGAAGTCTGCAGTCGGCCGCTGCGATATTTCTAGCAAATTAAAAAAAAACTGGTAAAGACTATACTCCAGGGTCAAAATAACTCTCAGTGACTCCTCGCTTTCATATCGAAAGCAGCGGGCTGTACGAGGTCGGACGAGAAAATTCAGTGAAAATAAATATTCGTGAACGTTTGCAAATGCTGATATGCAAGATGCGGGTCCGGTGTGAACGTATGACGCGCGAGCTGATACATGTTCGCGATTGAAGTCGGTAACTTCAAAGGAATTTTCGATATTTGTTGTTAGAGTACCTAATAGTAGTTTGTGCAACAAGAGTGGATATGATATCCATATCGCACGAAGAAGTAAATTGAGCACGACGCCGTAGGCGGAGTGCTCAAACTTCCGAGCGCAATAAGGACAATCCACTCGAGTTGTACAGTTTATTTTTTCTACGACTTAACTTCCGAATTTCATGCGTTGAAGAGTTTTTAAAAATTATTTTAATTAGGCATCATAAGTCTTTTAAGTTGGCCATGAACTTGTGACAACTATAATAAGAAACAATTGAACAAAAATTCATTTTGATGGCCAACCCATTGACCAAATTACAGTGTAACATATTAATCAATTGGGGTAAGTTCCTATTTATACATACTCACTTTTGAATATATCTATCTTTCTCACATTCGGCTTTTTGTAGAATAACAGACAAAAAGCGATATATGTATTAATAAACACGAACAATGTATTTTCTCAACCGTAGGTATTTTGATTTTACTGAATTGCACAGAAGAAAAAAAGGTTTGTCGGGTTTATTTCTGCTTGCGTATAAATTAATTATAACTCCGAAAGTACAACAAAATAGCTGTAGAATTCGTTTTAAACAGTTAAAAATGGATTTTGTGCATTAATATGAATTTTTGCCGTTCGCTATGGTCAAATTTTTCAAAATAATCGCCAATTTACAAACTAGCAACACTGTTAACGTGGAAAAAAAGGGACAATAGTGTAAGTAGAAATAACATAACCTTACAAATTTTAATTAAAAAATGTTTTTTTTTCTAGAAATCTTATAATTTCGTCTGTTTTATCGGGTTATCTTTATGTTCCACCATTTAAGGAAGAATTACCAGTTAATTTTCTATGTTTGTCGTGTATAATAAAAGTTTTAAGATCAATTGGGGTTGGATCACCGTTCAGAATATATCGGAAAATATCCTCGTGCACAAATATTTATAATAATATATTATTTTTATGGAAAAAAATAACCAAGGTTAGTAAGAAAACGTTCATTTGGTAGGTATATAGTACATTTTATGCAAAGCTTGTAGTAATTTTCTAGAAATGAGTGGAAATAAAGATATTTTTGAAATAATAAAGTGAGTCTGTGTGCAAATCTTTAGTTCGGTCAGAAAATAATAATTTGGTAGAAATATATTTTGTTATTATACCTTCAATTTTTGCACCATTTCGTGTACTCTTTAGGAAAATATTGTGTATACATAGACTCTGGAATTAATGTTTTAATTTAAATTTCATCTGACAGATTTGCATATTTTTGAAGCATATTGTTAACCTAACTTCTCTCAACTGTCAGAAAACGAAGTTACGACATGTAAATTTGGCTTCTCTGTAATTGACTGTGATTGGTCAGTTTTAAAACCTAACTAGGATGGATATGAAATTTTGCCGCACAGTTAACTAGAATAGCCTACTTTACCCGCCACTGTGTAAAGTGTAAAGGACAGCAAATTTCCATGTGGGAGTAGAAAAAAATATTAAAGAGTGGGATCATATATCCAAGTAGTAGAATTTTATAAAACAAAAGTGAAATTATCGGATACAAAACATCAGTCCTAACCTATAAAACAAAATTAGAATGACATTGCTCTTCTTTTATTAAATCATTTGGGACAACTAAAGAAGCGGCACAGAGACCAGGTTTATTTTTTTAAAAAGGAGGCATATTTAATTTTCTAAAAACTATACGCAGAACACCAGCAAATATTGACAAATGGACAGCGTGTGTTATTGTTTGTTGATTTTTTCTAATTTAAACGAATGCTGCGATGGAATTTGCAAACGTTGGCGAATATATTTTTGGTGCACCTAGTCGCGGCTTAACATTTACTCAACAAAGATTTCTAGATATTTTTTATATCCAATCAGTTTCACTTGAAGACGACTGATACTTGCTAGTTGAAATTTTGTAATTTAATTTGATTTGAATAAGAATTTATTAGCTTTATTTTTTATCATTTTTTTTTACCTATTTAACTTACTTTTCGTACGGCCTGTTGCCATAAAAGTGTGCATAAGAGTTGGTTAACCATGTTATATGTAAACTGCAAACATATCTAAGCATGTTTAGGCAAAATGCAGTCTCAATAGCCTCGTTCCAGAGAAGCACGGGTATTGAAGTTGGTATAATAACAAATAAAATACCCACTAAAGGAATGAAGTATTGGTGTTGAAACCTAAAATAGAGTAACTAAAATAACGATTAAAGCAACTATATTGTGAGAAGTAGGTAATGGTATGGTGTCACACTAAAAATTATAAAAATTGACCAAATTATAAACCTTATAACAAAATAATAGTAAGTATATTACCAAACGAGTGATGAAAGGGAGGCATTTCAAACAAGGAGATTTAGAATAATATTTTCACGCGAGTAATGTACACCAGTTTTCCTACGACCAGAAACAATTAATTAACAAAATTCCTTTGATTTGTATTTTGTATTTTGTAGGTATATTTTGCATTAAATAAAATCTTTCAATACAAATGAAAATAAGAGCAACAACGCTAATAACTTTGAAACGTCCCGACTTATTATTCATTTGTGCTCAGACACTTGATATGTCTAATGGGTTGTTTAATCTATTTTCTTTTGCTTTGTAATGAAAAAAATAATAGTCTTCAGAAAGAAATAGACAAATGTATGATAGTGCGCTTTATACCAGCCAGCAGTTTAATTCCTTTCACGCATCCGGAAAGTTTATTGTTTTTAATAAATAGTTTAGCTGTCAAGTCAACTAGTATTATCTGGTTAAATTAAATAATGTCATTGAAAAATACCATGGCCGTCTATGATGTACTACCTAAAGATTACATGTTCAACATCTACATGGCAGACATTCCTCATGATCCCGAAAAACAACTGTTTCTGTTCGCCAACGATACAGCCATGGTTACAACAGCAATATATGAACACCATTGCAGGAAGACTCCAAAGACACATAAACGAAATAGCCAAATGGTTGACCAAATGGAAAATCACCCTAAACCCACAAAAAACACAGGCCATTATATTCACCAAATCTAGAAAACCGCTACCCAGGCAAATCATATTAAATAACACCCAACTGACATGGTCTAAAAAAGCCAAATATCTGGGTTTACACTCGACTCCAAGCTTATCTGGAAGGAACACCTGGCCCAAACATTAACCAAAGCAAACAGGCTCCTACACCAGTACTATCCACTAATACATAGAAATAGCAAGCTAAACACCCGCAACAAAGTTACCATCTACAAACTATGCATAAGACCAGCACTACTGTATGCCGCCCCATCATGGTCAACACTCTGCATGACGGGGAAAAGCAAAATACAAACATATCAAAACAAATTGCTACGAATAATAACTAACGCACCATGGTTCGTACGTAATACCACATTACACAGAGACCTTAAAATGGAAACGATCCAATCACAAACACCAGCAACAATTACTTCAACACAGCAGAACATAGCCAGAATCCGCTAATTTGCCATTCCCACCAACCACAACACCAGGCAGGTCCATAGGCTACCACGACAATGAGGGACCCAGGTTCAAACACCTCACACAACACGAACATAATGTACTAGTTTTAAGCTAATATTGTGTCAATAATTAAGAGGATTTATAGGCCTAGCCTCACTTAAAATTTTAATTAATGAAGATCCTAGTCATGTACGTACAATTATTACTGGCTGGATACACGTCACAGCTTCTGACGTAATTTTTGATTCGAGTCATGTCATTGAATAAATTTTATATTTATCCATCTACCAGGATTTAAATAAGCTCAAAATGAGCATTTATTTTTTGCTAAATAATGACATATTTTCAGAATATTTTTCAACTAAATAAGTTGTGCTTTCAAATCACTTTTTATACGTAAAATTAAAATTCTTCGAAATGACGAAGGTTGTAAGGACGAATCTTATGTCAATTGACAGAACCATTTAATTAATAACAGACCTACTTTATTTTTTGTTTCTGTTATGAATATGTATTTGCGAGTTGTGACGTGCATCCAGCCAGTAAATGCACGGTCTATACGATATTTATTTAGTTAAATCACAGCAGCAGTCACAGGACTTGTGGTTTACAAACTTAATTCAAAGTACTTCAGAATATACAATACAATAAGTATTTCAAAATATATACAATATGCTAATATATCTTAGTAAATATTTATAATAATACTAATAAAATAACAATTATATCACACTTTATTTAATTTTTTAAAACAGACTAAGGGGGCATGCTCTGAAGAAAAACATTTTCAGGGAGGGCATTCCAAATTCTGACAGCGACCCCAACCAGCGAGTTAAGACCAATATTTGTTCTACATTTAGGCACCCTAATTTTAAAGTGATGATCATTTCTGCTTCTATATGATGGTGGTTGAATTTCCGTTATAAATTTTATACATGGCGATAAATTATTCTCTGCATTTTAAAAGAGAGTTTCAGCCCAGGGCCGCTATTGCCTGAGTCTGACTAAAGTCCCTACGAAAATTTAAATAGACCCACCTAACAACCCTCCTTTGCACTCGTTCAACCTCCGCAACAAGGCCAACTTGTCATGGGTGGCAAACAATACACCAGTATTTTTTTTAGCTAGCGGTAGGTCTTATCGGGTAAGACGCGGTTACCAAAGTGGTTGCTATGAAAATTAGCGTTCTGATTGGTTCTATATATGTGAGGCAAGTTATCAGAGTTAAGTATGCTTTTATTCTTGCCTATATTTAGAGGCTCCAAATAAAATGTCTCTTCGTAACCATGGAATCACAATGGATTAATCATCTGTTTCTTGGATTACTTACATACAAAAAGACCATACACCCAAATACCATACATTGTACTTTTTGTATCATGCATCGATTCAAAATTCTTTGTCCTCTCAAACATCTTAGAGGGCCATGAAATATATATTCCAAAACACGTATTAAAAAATGTTTTCAACAAATTTTTGTGGTATAAAGGACGTTTTAGCCAAGTTCTATTAATATCCTTGGGTTGTATACAACTTTACGCGTATTCTCTTGGTATAGTCCCATGGAAACTATCCAACTATCTGAACTACTAAAATATGGCAATTAAGATTGTATACAACCCAATAAGGTTAATATTTTAATTTTTATTACTAATACTTTCGTTTGGTAAGTTACCCTGTACTGACGAGAACAAAAGAGTTTGAAACCGGTATCACAAGTAGTCTTTCACTTCTTGGTAGGACTACCCAAACTGATTTGTATTTCAATGTCTAGCTGTATTAGACAAAATACCCATTCTTGTAATGGTATAAAACTTTTAGGTAAATTAAAAATTTATTTTTCTTGCCAATTTTAATTGTTTACTACCATCTAACTCATAACAAATTGTGTGGTCTTGCAATTTAACGAATTATTTTTATTAATTGGATGTGTTTTCAATACCTACTGTCTACTTCTGAATATGATACATTCGGGTTTGTTGATTATATTTTCAGTAGATCAAGAATTTAAGAGTCAATTTAGCTTAAAATGCTCTACCATTAAAGTTACCTTAATAAAGGATCAGCGTATAGATCAGAAAGGTCAATTTCTTTTCCCCTAATTTTAACATCTTCGTGTTTTTTGCACATGAGCCAGCCCATGTGGGCAAAAAAGAAGCCGTTTTTGCTGTTATGGGGATCAGCATTGGTTTCTTCAAATTTGTGATGTGTTCTATGATCTCTACACCACTCTATTGCAGAATTCTACAACATAATTAAAAAAAGACTTAGACATATTTTTCTTGTTCTAAAATATTTTTCAATGTCTATATCAGAGTCCCACCTGTCTTGAGGAGTTTATTTTCAACAACTAATTTTCTAAAATAGTCGAACATAACTAAAATAATCCTCAGAGCCTATGGACTTAAAGTCGACCTCTTGCCTATGGGACATGAAAAAAACTAGCTTTTCAAGGTCTGACGACCATCCAGGGTAATAAATTGCTTCTTGTGCAAGTTTTTTACAAACTTTTACTTTTTGGGATGACATATGTATGTAAAAGGTTTAAAAATTATTTTCTATAGCTGTATGGTATAATAAAGCCGTTTATTAAAGACAGGGATATTTTGTTTAATTAAATATTTTTTTTTAAATCAAGCGATTTCTTAAGGAAGACTAATTTTGTATCTTGGCCAACCATTCATCACATAAAGCTTAATTCTTTCATCAGTAGTTTCAGTGCATTTTTAATTTTGACACAAACATTCGGGCAAGATAGAAGGATATTTTGGCAGAATGCAGAAGGTATCCTCCTTAGACAATTTGGAGGATCGACCTCAAAATGCCATCTAAACGACACGAGGACAAGCGGAAGTTCCCAAATAAAAACTTATGTAGGGCTTGAGCTTGAAGCATTAGTGATATCGCGATAGACCCACTTTTATAAATAATAAATATTACCTGCAGAGCCATTGTTTGAAGAATAACTAAAATGACTTTTAAAGGCAATTTTGCTTTATACGATCGATGGGACCATAATCGATGAACGCCAGTTGATATAGAAAGCGATGATCCTGCCATTATTAGAATATCTGAAAAATAGTGCATTAAATAAAGTTCTGCCTTGAACGCGTCGAATCTTAATAATAACACTATATTCTGTAAAAAGGTTACACACAAAAAAAGGAATTGAAAAAAAAAATACTTAATTAGAATAAATCCTAGCTTTGTATATACGCAAAGAAATACATTTTTCAAATAGGTATTTCCAATACTTACTTGGATACACAAGTAATCTCGTAGTAATACATTAATTTTTCCAAATGAGAATTTGTATTATCAAGTTAAGTATTTTATGGTGTTAAAAATTGAGCTAAAAAATTGTTCATTTTAAAAATTTTAAAGTAGTGTATATTTCTTGGAACAAAAATAAGTAACCTTTTTAAAGAAAACAAATTTTTAAATTAACGCTCCGCTCTCTTACTTAAAGCTTGTTGATAATTAAAATAAGTATTATTGTTTCAAAAATACCAAATGGACATATTTTTTACTTAAGCATTAAAATTTATTTAGAATGAGAAATGCTGCATTTAGTAATAAAGATGCAGACTCTCTATTCGAGTATGTGGAATACTCGAACAGAGAATGTTGTATATTTTATGAATTAATTCAAGAATTTCCATATACTTGTATAGATAATGTTTTAATGTATTCGAGTAAGTATATAGAATACTCGAATAGAGAATATTATGATCTATTCGAGTATATGGAAATTATTGAATTAATTCGTAAAATATCTCTAATATTATTTAAAATTAATTTCTTAAATGTCACTTTGGCAAATATCTATTATACGCTTACCATGCCAAAATTGATAATTGTTTCTGGGACGATATACCTATTTTTAGGCATGGATTACGAATTTTCGTCGCAAATGTTAAATTTTTGAGCTATTCCCTCTTAAAGCCCTACTCATAGAGGTTAGGTTTCTAAAGCCAAATTCCATTTATAAGGATTTCTGATATAAGAATTTTGAAAAATACTTAAATCGGGCCATGTACCATGCAGTTTGGTACTTTTCTCCTATTTTGGACTCTCTTTAACCAAAATATAACCTTTAGTTTCTCCAACACAATAAAATTATTATGCATAGTAGTAGTCTAACTGAAAACAAGTCAATACAATCAGCTTCCCAAATGTATTAATATCTAGGAATTAATTTAACAGGCTCTTTTTTTAAAATAAATATTTTAATTGCAACACCAACAAATTGTGCCCTTATCTTTGATTTTTTTTCACTCGGAGGAAATTTAATTAGGAATGTGTCACAAGAGAGAGGATTGTATTACATTAAAATTGTATAGGTGTAGAATATGTATTCAATATCAAGAGACTGAATGTTAATACTGTGTTATCAAATTTGATTTCAGAACTGTCAAATTCTTAGCTGCTCGTGTAGAAATAGCTTTATCCTGAACCTTTTCTTGAAACAGTTAAGCAAAACCAGAAAGTTTTAAAACATGACATAACGCCGTCTTTGTTTTGGTAACTTTACTTGACTCGATACATCATTGGAATTAACGCGTCGGTTAAAGGGCGGTCATTTGGAATTTCTGTGACGTAAGTAAAAGGTACGCACAGTGAGATATTGTAAAATCATTTTTACCCTTTTAAACAACAACATTACCGTTGTCAGGCGGCTCGAGGAAATACTTTTTTCTCAATTTCAAATTAGGTGTTTATACACAAGAACTTTCCATCTTAACATATACATACTTGATTTTCTTACGAAAAAAAACCGATAGGTATTAATCAGCCGCCTGACAAGCATGCATCTGGTTGCCGAAAAGGTAATGTTGTTGTTTAAAAGGGTAAAAATGATTTTACAATATCTATCACTGTGCGTATCTCAGTAAAAATTTGAAATTTTCGGACGAAAGTGTTTCCCGATTTGCCGTGTGAAGCTACTTCCTTGATGGCGCAATTGTTTAGCGCTCTGTACTGGATATACGGAGGTTGTCGGTTCGAATCCGGCTGGAGGAAATACTTTTTTCTGAATTTCAAATTAGGTGTTTATACACAAGAACTTTCCATCTTAACGTAAGTAAAAGGTATCGCGTGTTTTTATTAGAGAACTTATTTTATTAAAACAAATTATAGCCTCAGTAAATAATTTAGCAATTTAAAAAAACTATAGAAAATGTTATTTTTTCTTCCTTTTCTTGGCGCTAACGTCAACATTAAAATTTAGTGAAAAGGCCCATTTTTACTATAAAATGGGATTTAAATAATAATTATGTTCGATGGTATAGTATTTCAAGCAGGCTCCTTTTAGACTGTGTTGAATTGTTTAACAATATATTAAATAGGATTAGCATACTTACAAAATATAAAACTAGCAACTTTTGCGAAAGACGTTAAATACATTCCATATAAAGCAAGTCCGTGCAAAACTATAAACACCGACACATTTAACCATACAATTTCATATTTATTTTTGGTGCTTTTGTTAACTTTTTCATGATTTTTTTCATTTTCGATTAGCTCTTCCGTTTCCCTCGGAATAGAATTATTACTTTCTGGATTCGGCGGCGTTTTGACAAATAATCTTCCTTTTTTCTGTATAAAGAAAAAATACTCTTAATATGTTTAATATTTACTTAAGACCTTATATTCTATTGACTAAGGCCAGTTTTATAAAGTTGATTTAATCACATGGCCAGTTTAGAAGGTAGATTATTTATTAATTAATGACCTTTCATCATGTAAGATTGGCAGAAAAATTCTAATTAAGACTGATCAACGCACAACAACCTGTTCTTACGTTCATACATTATTTTAGGTTGTGATCAGGTAAATCACTCGAACTCTTTTGTCATTCCCACACTATAAAACGACTATTTTTGACAATCTATTATTTAAACTTGACCACAGTTTAAATCGACTTTATAAAATTGGCCCTAAGACGCAATCATTGAAAGATTAGACTAATTAATGGAAATAAGCCCAAATCTTTGTTATTATTGGTTTTAAAAAATGTTTTGTTGTGTTGGTCCTGAGACGCACTTTCTTAATACTAAAATTTCATTTAACTCGTTGACCATTTTATGGCTGTTTTAATAGAATAATTTAAATAGTAAAGTACTTTAGCAAAAATTCCACACCTGTAATTTTTAACCAATCAAAACGTGTATGTTTGATAGATTACCATGGCAACGAATGAATTTTAGTGGGAATTTTTTCCTCGTTGGTACCCAACAGCGAATTATACTGGACATTTTTTAAAGTTTATAATGACAGAATAGTTTTTTGAAAATCTGGTTCCTATTACATGATAATTTTGATACATTTCAATTACAAAGCTAAAATGTTTTCTATATTTTTTGGACACCTTCTTTCTTTTTAATGGCGAAAATGCAGAACTTGGAATGGAATGAATTAAATTAATTTATTTATTTATTTATTTCATACACTGTTTTATAGTTTCCCAGTTACAAAACAGGTAGAAAACAGAATTAAATTAAGTAAAAACTAAAATAAATTATTTAACAATTAACATAAAGATTAGCAATATTTAAATTTATGAAACTAACAATACGGTAGTAATAATAGGTACCCTACAATAAGAAATAATAATAAAAAAAAAGTAATTACATACGTAGTATAGGTACTAGTGATAAAAATGTCTTTTGACAGCGCTTAAGCTACAATTAAAGACATCATAGGTATGGACATTGTCATTGTAACATGTACACATCCTATTGATGGGAGAACATTTGAAGACATTGGTTCGTGAAGGTGGTAAGTAGAAGTATATAAGTTTCGGGCATTTAGAGAAGGAATTCTAAAGTTCAGTTTGTGTAGCAGCTCTTCACAAATAATATTGTTATTAAGCAGTTTATGTAAAAATAACTGCGTAGAACATGTGCGTCTATCATGTAATCTAACAAACGAGAACCTTTGCAGCAGCTGGTCATGAGGAAAACCTCTGTCGGGATAAACTCCATCAGATCTATACCACAAAGCTTTCAAAAAACGTCTCTGAACGCTCTCAATATTGTCAATGTGAACTTTATAAAACGGAGACCAAATGATTGAAGAGTATTCCAATTTAGATACAACAAGAGAACGATACAAAGTTACTAACGGGTCAAGTGACCTAAAATCTTTAGTAGTTCTAAGGATAAAACCAAGTATTTTATAGGCGGTGGATACAACGTGATCAATATGAGGATGAAAGGATAGTTCTCTATCGAAAATAACTCCTAGATCCTTAAACACAGTAGGTCTATCCAGAATTTTACCATTTATGTTATAATTAAAATCAAAAGTGGTGTTTTTGTTTGTATATGTCATAACATTACATTTAGCAATATTTAAGTTCTAAATGTAAATGTCTATGTCTAATGAAATATATATATTATTTAGACACTATTCCAATCACCTTTTCTCCATTTAGCACTTTGAATTTTAAATAGTTTAGATGCAAATATTTGTGAACAATTCGAAACAAATTTTCTTTCTTCAAGTGGGAGCCACAATCCTCTATTAATGCTGGCAAATAAGTCATCGCACGATGATTGATCATTACATCAGACAATTTCACTCATATTTTGCATATAGTATGATTTTCAAACCGATTCATTTTTAAAACAACAAATTTTGTTGGTTTTACTGGCTGCACAATATTCTTTATTACAACAAAACGCCAGTTTTTCTGACATTTTGAACTGTCAAAATACGATGATCACAGCTTCCAATGATTGACGCTGCGCGCTGGTTATGAATTCTATACCAATAAAGCGCATATAAAAAGGTACCTAATAAAAACCCAAAAGAGCAATTTTCTACCACTTGTAGGTAGTTACTCAGAACTTATGTAAAATTAAAGAATATACTGTGTTGTGTCTTGCGAGATGGTATTTTCGTACAGTTACAACGAGTAGAAATCAACAATTTGCTGGGGGTCAATCTGGGAGGTAATATGTCTTGGCATGATCACGTTGCCGCAATTGCCAAGGCAGCTGCACAGAAACTTGGTGTACTTTTCCGCACCAAAAGGTTGTACACACCTCATCAACTTTTGACACTCTACAAAGCCCAGATTCGACCATCATTAGAATATTGCTCTCATGTCTGGAGCTCTGCACCCAAGCACACCCTTCGGCTACTGGATTCCATTCAAAGGAGAGCCATTTGTCTGATCGGCGACCCCGAGCTGACCAAGACCCTCGATAGCCTGGAGCATCGAAGACAGGTTGGTGATTTGGCTCTCTTTTACAGATATTTCCATGGCAGGTGTTCGACTGACATTGCCCACTTGATTCCACCTAGAGCAATGCAAAACAGAAATACACGGCGAACCACTGCCGCTCATCCATATGTTGTTCAGCTTAGTACTCCTCGAACTTCATTGTTCAAGAATTCTTTCATCTGGAGAACGTCATCTTTGTGGAATGATCTTCCTGAGGTCGTGTTTCCCAATGAATACAATCTTCAACGTTTCAAGACCAACGTTAATCGCTTTTTTCGCACTCGCACCGCTCCCAGAGCGCCTTAAAGGATTTTTCCTACAGTGCAGGTGTTTTATCATAAAAAAAAAAAAAAAAAAAAAAAAAACAATTTAAAGATCTAAATTAATGCCAAAACTGTGACGCGCTGTAAATCTATTCATGCAGCGTTTCGAAAAACCTTTTAAATTAGCCCAAGTAACTATAAAATGAATGAATATATTATTTTAGATCCTAAAATGGCACTTTTGAGCTACTACAATCAGTAGAAATTCGCGGGTGTCAACTGCTTAATCTCCTATATATCAATTATGCCTGCCATAAAGATTTCTCGACGTGAATCACCTTGTATACGTGCAATTTTATAGGAACTTAGAAAATATTATAATATATGGGGTTTTCTATTTAAAAAAAAGTATATTGGATATCCCCTGACTATTTGAAATAATTTTAAATTGTAGATCTAATGCCTTTTTATAACTATGGTTTTGAAAAGTATTAAAAAGTTCAGTAAATGTTTGAGAGCAGTTATACAGGGTGGCATTTTTAACTGGAATAAATTTAATATTGGACAGCCTCTTTATTGGCTGAAAAAATACAGAACTACGGCTGAATTTATCATTAGTTTGGCATACTTTTTTCGTGTCTTCCTGCGTCCTCTTTTTGGGGTAAACATCGCCACCAACTTATTTTTCAAATGTATTGTTGAAAAGGACCTAAATGGGCCCACTTTTTACTTTTGCATTTCGGTAATCTAAAAAGCCAGAAAAAAAACTAGCCATTTGCTTTCAGCCATTGCTTTCAGGTGCGTTAGACAAGACCAGTTTGGGACCTGACGCCGTGTACAACTCTGAGCTCCTATTACTTCTAGATACATTATTTGACAGCCTAATGTGAATTCAAAAATTGGTACAATGAATAAATGGCTGTTAAAGTTCCAGACGGTATGAAATTTAAAGATTTAAAATTGGACCCAATTTGTTAGAAATTTTCCTGATTTAACTAATCCTGTTAAACTGAAGTCTTTAAAAAAGTGGAACAACAGACGAAAATTAAAATTAAAGTAAAAAAATGCCAAATGGGAGATATGGGTATATTTTTTAAATTTATTTCTTTATTGTAGTTATTTTATTATATAACTATTTATTCCTACTTACTCAATTGTTTAAATTACCTATACATTCCTTTGTAATTTATATTTTCTTTGACAAGTGTTAAACGAATTTTATTATTTCCATTATTCAAATAGAAAAACAAAATCGTTTTCACTTTTCAATGAACATATAAATTATTTAAATTCAATTATTTTATTACGTTACTGGAGTTTCTAATGCTTGCCAAAAGGTGACACCACTGGAGCCAAAAGTAGTTTCCGATGGCGCTATGTGCAAAGCCGTCACACAATGAATCATTGCAAATACCCTTATATTTTAGGTGTTATGGGACCATGATATGATTTTAATGCTATAGTTTGGTATAAGAACAAACGTTCTATTAATTTGATTTGTATTTTAAGATATTTTAATTTGATAACGTTGCGTCATAAATATTACATATTTGAATTTGATAATTTTTCTAGCGTTTGTAAGGTGTGATAACATTTAAGCTGAAGGCATATATTTATTTTGAAACCCCCCCTACTCCACTGTGTAAAAGCTACGGCCGTCAATGTCCTGGTGCATATTAAACCTTAATTTTGCCTAGTAAATTCATTTATTAAATGGGTTGGATTAGGTATTTTTGGTTTTTGTGATTACATTTCATCATGTTTAATTTTTTTTGGTTTTTTGATTTTTTTATGAAAATAATTTAATTAAAAATAAAGGCGTTACAGTGTGATGGTCCATCAGAATGAGTAAATAATATTGTATGTGTAGAAAAGCAGGAAGGTACTTTAAGGTTATGTCTGGATCCATTGTATCTTAATAAAGAAATATGTTTAGATAGGCATCCTATTCCTATATCGGAGGAGATTGGAAAAAAGTTGCAAGGTAAGAGTGGTTTTTCTGTTGTCGATATGAAAGAAGGATTTTTTCACATTGGGCTTGACAAAGAAAGTAGATAAATTTGCACATTTATAACACCATTTGGAAAGTACAGATTTAAACGACTCCTATTTGGATTGGCCTCGAGCCCAGAAGTCTTCCAGAGAATAAATTAATCTATTTTTGGTGATTTAAGTGTGCAAACCTACTTTGATGACATAATAAGAGCAGAAGCAGATGAGAAAGAGCATGATAATATAATGAAGAGTATAATGGAACGTGCGAGAAAGTATAATATTAAGTTTAATGAAAGTAAACTGCAATATAAAGTTAAAGAGGTAAAATATTTGGGACCAGTCTATTCTGAAAAAGGTGTACCACCAGACAGTAGTTATATAGAGGCAATAATAGGGTTAAAAGTTCCAAAAGATAAGAAAGAGTTGTTAAGAGTTCTCGGAATGGCGAATTATTTAATTAAATACATACCAAGAAGTTTGCCCAAGATATTACAACCATTGAAAAGTTTAATAAAAAAAAATATTGAGTATATGTGGACAAGCGAACAATTTGCAACAATTTGCAGCAATTTGCCAGTTATTAGAATTTTTAATAGCAAATTGCCCATTGTAATACAATCTGATGCGAGCCAAAATGGTGTAGGTGGTTGTTTGTTACAAGGTGGACAGCCTATTGCGTTTTGTTCTAGAAGTTTGACAGTGAGCGAATGTAAGTTTGCTCATAAACCTTTGGTTAGAATTCAGGAAAAAGATATTAGTAAGATTAGTTCAAGGTTGCAAAGAATGAGGTTAAAAGTGTTGAAATATAATTTTAAGATTGAATACTGGTAATCAAATGTATATTGCAGACCTATTAAGTCGATCCTTTTTAAAAAACAAAGTGAAAGAAGTTGTGCATTGTGTTCAAATTAATTTACCTATTACCGCTGAACCGTTGCATGATATTAAGGAAAAGACTGACTTGGATGTAGAATTTAAACAAATCAAAGAATATTGCTTCAACGGTTGAACAGAAAAAAGAGTTATTGATACTAGCGAGATAAAGCAATTTAAAAAAATAAAAGATGATTTAGTTGTAAAGGATGGGATTATATTTTTTAATAGTCGTATATGTGTTCCAAAAGCTCTTAGATTGCATATGTTAAATCAGTTGCATAAAAATCATTTGGGAATTGAGAAAACAAAAAATGCTAGGATGAGAAAGCTGTTTTATTGGCCAGGAATGTCCATGGCGACAGAACAATTTATTAGTAAATGCCCAAAGTAATGGGTTAGCTGACAAAGCAGTGAACATCTGTAAACAAATGTTGAGAAAATGTAATATTGAAGATGATCTTTTTTATTTTTTGTTGGAATAAAGGACTACCCCGTTGTGTAGTTTGAATGTTTCACCTTCAGAACTTTTAAATAGTAGTCTAAGAACAAATTTACCAATAGATAAATATTTATTAAAACCCAATGTTGTTGAAATTTTTGAGAAAAAGTTTATAAGCAAAGTGTTATGAAGGATAATTATGATTTAACTGCAGAGGCTAGAAATAATTTTGAGAAAAATGATAATATAATAATGAAAATAAGACAGGAAGTCTTGGGTACCGGGAAAAATAGTAAAAACATGTTCTACTCCAAGATCGTATGTTGTACAAGACCAAGAAGGTCACACTTACAGACGAAATTCATCCATTCTTAAGTTAGGTAAAAATGAAAGTGTAATAAATCCCGATTGTAACGTAAGTGTTAAACTAAGTTCTAACAATAATGTAAGTGACTGTAGTAACAACGAAAGTGTTAATAAAAGTGTTGTGCCTGAACAAGTAAAACCAAAACTTCGGGAATAAAATCGACACAACCGTGATTATATATCCCATATTTCAATGAAAACACTTCGCTTTGCGCCCCCACAACTTTAAAATTGTACATAAACAAGACGAAAAATCTGCGAAGTTTAAAACAAAACCAACTTTTCCTAATCTCTAAACCACCCTTCTCAAATGCATCCAAAGATAGTGTTACGAGATGGGTCAAGCAAACCCTAAAAAACGAAGGTATCGATACATCCATATTTACACCCCATTCAACAAGACCCGCCTCCACATCAAAAGCCTTTCGGGCTGGTATTTCTTTAGAAGTAATACGCCAAACTGCAGGCTGGTCTTCATCATTAAACACATTAGCAAAATTTTATAACCGCCTGATCGTAGACCCGACACAGTTTGCTAAATAAATAAGTACCATTCAAATTAACGGCGTAACTACATTAAAAGTAAAAAAATTGACACGTAACATTTTATCATCTATATATAAATTGCCGTCTTTTATGTGCTACAAAATGGCGTTATTAGTTTTCAAATTTAACGTTTCGTTCTTTAAATACCAACCTCAAGTCAATTTTTTAAAATACGGACCTGAATTTTAAATACAGTTTTAGAAGATTTTCGATTTGAAAAATCTGTTTATTTTTACTCAAAAAGGCCCGATATTTCATATTTTGTAGGAGACAAGACCAAAAGTCTCGTTAGCACCCCCAAAAAAAAATTACATTTACAATATATAGGCCATAGGCTAATTTAAGGTACTATTTCAATTAACAAAAAATACTGATTTTGTTTAATGCAATGTGGATTTGTGGGTAGGTTATACGTTATACTAAATATACATGCATGCAGTTAGTTTTGAACGTAATAGTTCTCTTTTACATAAAATACCTATTTCGTTTTCATTTTTAAATATAATGCAATTAAATAAATACACACAATCTGTTTTTTTGTTTTTTTTTAGGATTTCAGCACCCCCATTGTTGACCGTCTAACATTGCCTATGCAGTAAAAAAAATTTGAAAATTGTTTTTAAAACAAACTTAAGCCCATCACAGTAACATAACTAGACTAACACTCCATTTACCCTGTCTTCACTCGGGAGCATCAATTTTTTTCTGTTTTACAATATTTCGGTCTAGGTCTAAGGCAAAAACCATAGGAATTAAGCTGTTATATTAATAAAATAAATAATATACTAATAAAAAATGGAATTACCTCTCATGCCTTAGACACTTACTTACTTCCTAGAGTATTGTTACGGTAACTCTTATTGAAATAAAACGGCCTAAACACCATAATTTCCTGTAATGTAATTTTAATATTTTAGTTATCCTAGAAATAATTGTCAGGGCCGTAATAGTAAAGAAAGAATGATTTGAAAAGTTGTTGATGTGATATTTGATGACAAAACGTTAAAATTTCAAAAATCCTTAAATTGTTTTAAATTTCCAAAGCGTAGAAGTCCCTAAAACTGTATTTAAAATTCCAGGTCCGTATTTAAAAAAATTAACTTGAGGTTGCTATCTAAAGAATATGAAAACTAATAACGCCGTCTTGTAAAACATAAAGAACGGCTATCAGAAAGTATTTTTTGTTTTTTTCTCAAGTCAAAAATAAAGGCGCAAAAAATTCAAAACCAAAACAAAAAATTTCGGTTTCTTTCGGATATCTCCGAAAGAATTCGGAACAATTACAATTATTTTTCAGTAAATTATTAAGCCCCAAAATACGCGACTTTGCCTCAATTTAATCATCTTCGTATCACCTTGTACGCCCGCGAAATTGTAGCACCCTGTATATATACGGTGCAAAATGTATGATAAGAACTATAATTTACAACATCATAAAATTTAAGTTCAAATACCTATTGTTAATAATGTCTGGGAGAGCGTAAAAAAATATATTAAGTAATAAATCCTGAACTTTATCTATTAATTTAGTGCTTAGAAACTTTATGCAGTAGTTTCTGTCGATGGTAATTACGAATCATTATGCAATAATAGACTGATAATTTTAAAGTTCCGGAAAAAAGTTATGCCCGATATCAGTTTTCAGTTCTAAGACTGTCTTGGAAATCGACACTAGACAAAGAAAAGTTTCAAGACCGTCCTGGAACTAAGCACTTGTCTCTAATGATGGATTCATTACGTCTAATGAAATGTCTTGGAAATATTCGTTTAACCCTACATATATATAACCTATTGGCAAACTCAAATCTAGGGTGCCGATATAGACGCATCAGACGGAGATTATTAGTAGCTTTTAACACGTTAAACAGAGAACACGCTATTCTTTACCTCCCACCTTCCATTCTTTAGAACACGCGATCGAAGCATTCGATAAGTGTCGAACTTACTTTTAATAGAAGTTTTTAATACCCTATACCACGGCCACGTATTTTTTTGGCTGATTACCCTCCCCCTCCCGCTTAAAAATGACTCTATGGGCGCCTATGATTAGGGGACTCGGATTGCGTAAGTGGCCCGGGGCCTCCTATAACCAAAAGTAGGCCCTGAGAAAACAAAAAAATACCTTACCTATTTAACAAAAAAACATTTAAAAATTAACAACACCTTTATAATAAATAATACAGCCAATATTAAAATTTTTAGTTTGATAAAGGCAAGTAGTGGGAATATACCAACGTTTCGGGCACAAACTGACTAATAAGGCGGGCACTTATCTCGTGCCCAGGCTAGGGGAGGGGGGAGGGGGATAGGATAGGAGCCAAGTATAGAGATCGGTGGTCAGCGCCGATGCAAATGTCAAATTCTAATTGGTTTCTATTATAAACAGGTGTGTATTAAAAATAAAATAATAATTTATTTATTCAGTACAAACATATTATTTTTTATTATTAATAACGGCATGTTTTTTGTCTTCCTCCGTCTGGTCTTTGTCGCCCCAGCCCCAAATAGGGTGGGTACCATCACCTGTACGTATCACCCTACTTTTGATCATCTCTTCAGAAGCATATTTAAGGTCGTAGGCCCATCCGATTTTGGCCAACATGTTGATGAACGATAAAGTGAGGTTATTTTCTTTGAATTCAGATGACCTGTAATCCCAGGGGAAAGCATGGTGATAGTTGTGCCATCCTTCACCACCGGCGATCGTGGAAACGAAGTTGGTTTGGACCGCTCCGATATTTCTAATAAATTTAAAAAAAAACTGGTAAAGACTATACTTCAAATAATAAATAACTGCAAGTGACTCATCGCTTTCCTATCGAATGCAGTGCATTATACGAGGTCGGATGAAAAAATTCAGTGAAAATAAATATTCGTGAACGTTTGCAAATAATGCTGATACGCAAGATGCGGGTCCGTGTGTACGTATGGCGCGCGAGCTGATACATGTTTACGATTGAAGTACCTAAAAAATATTAATATTGTAATTGTAATTATATAGTGCAATATCAAAAGATGCTGCACAGAGAGCTTGTGTGTTTTTTTTTAAAAGGAGGCATATTTAGTTTCACAAAAACTATACGCGGAACACCAACAAAACTTTAACAAATGGACAGCGCTTGTTGTTGTTTGCTAATTTTTTTCTTCTTTAAACCAATGCTGCCATGGAATTTGCAAAAGTTCGCGAACATTGCGTTCGCTAACATATTTTTGGTGTAGTCGCGGCTTAAGATTACATTTACTGAACAAAGGTTTCTAGATATTTCTTATATCCAATAAATTTCACCTGAAGACGACTGGAGATACTTACTTGTTGAAATGTTGTGATTTAATTAGGTTTGAATAAGAATTTATTGGCATCCTTTTTTATCAAAAAGAATTTTACCTATTTAACTTACTTTTCGTACGGCTTGTTTCCATACAAGTGTGCCCAAGAGTTGACTAACCATGTTACATGTAAACTGCTAACATATCTTAGCGTGTTTAGGACAAATGCATTTTTGAAAGTCTCGTTCCAAAGAAGCATGGGTATTGAAGTTGGCAGAATAAGAAAGAAAACAAGCACTAAAGGAATGAAGTATTTGTGTTGAAACCTAAAATAGAATAATTAAAATAACGATTATAGTAACTATACAGGGTGATTCTTAAGTTAATACTTCTTTTTTAGCTGTATATAGAAGGCATTAAAATAAACAACATTTTCAAATACCTTCTTTCAAAAAACTTAAAAATAGGCGAGATACAGAAATAAAAAATCTAAGTGCGGGCCTTGTCATCAAGACATAGCCCGCTATACTTTATGTTGTTTTTCTTATTGGTCATGCAATTTACGGGTGGTGTTGAGCCATTCACTGAGGTGTGTTTTTCTGAAGCAAGTTAATTTTAAATTGGCGACACGTAAAAATGATAAAATTTAAAAACAATTAACTAGTAGATATGGTGTTAATTTAGGAGTATCGTCAAAGTGCGGCTGCTGCTTCGAGAGTATAAGCAGAACGCTTTCCCTTGTGTGCTCATCCTACACCCAGAAGTTTTCTTAATGTTATTCAACGCGCAAGTTAGGCAGAACCGTATTTGATCCATAGTGTAATAAATGAATGTAAGTACCGTAAAACGGGGTTACTTTGCACCACTTTTTGCACAATTTTTTTTTATTGAAAGATAAAAATATCTTAATACTAATATAACTATTTTATGATTTTCGGTGGATATCATTAAGCTCATTAACTAAGTCTCATTACATTTTTAAGTTGATTCATTGCAAGATTAGGACAAAAAATCGACTTACATCCTGGTGCAAAGTATACCACGGAAAGGGTATACTTTGCTCCATTTCATTTTAAACTAGTTTTACCGTTTTAATTACAATTAAAGCAAAGTAACCGCAACGAGTCATACTTTGCACCATTTCAGATATTGTGCAAAGTATCTCCAATTTCGCAAGTTTGCACCAGATGTACGGTGCAAAGTATTTCCATAGTATATGGAAATTGCCAATGTAAACAAAAAAAATAGAAAAACCTAAATATTATGTATTTTATTGACCTATTTTATTACCTGCATCTCTAAACTAATAATTGTACATGCGATTGAACGGGTACTTACCAATATTTATCAGCTTAGGCTTTCTCGGCAAGAAGATTTGGCACAGCTTTAAAATGTTTTAGAGGTTCTATATTATGGCGGGAAATGATTGACAAATGACGGAATGCGGGAGTGTCTAATCTCTTGAGATGATATATTGCAGTGTTCTTTCTCTGCACATGACATTAGTAGGGGCCTCAAATTAAGATGAAACACTGTTCTACCAAAAATAATATTTTCCAGCGTTGGTGCAAAGTTACTGTACTGAGTGCAAAGTAACCCCGTTTTACGGTACCTTATTTTTGAGTTTTTTGAAAAAAGGGATTTGAAAATGTTGTATATTTTAATGCCTTCTATACACAGCTAAAAAAAAAGAGTCAACTTAGGAATCACCCTGTATAAGAAAAGATAATTGTGTAACCACAACAAGGATGGCCGTCTATGATGTCTGTGTAAATAAAAAAACTTTAAAGAATTATCAGGCCAAACATCTTTATGAAAAGGACATATTATGATATAGGGTGGAACGCTGGTAGTACTACCCTGATTTGTATTTCGATATCTAACTGCATTAGAGAAAATACCCATTCTTGTAATAGTATAAAAAGCTTTTAGGTAGATTTAAAATTTATTTTTCTTGCCAATTTTAATTGTTTACTACCATCTGACTAATAAGAAATTCTGTGGTTTTGCAACTTTAGAAATTATTTTTATTAATTGAATGTATTTTCAGTACCCATTATCTACTTTTGGATAATAGTCCGGAATATGATACATTCGGGTTTGTTCATTATATTTTAAGTAGATCAAAAATGTAAGTGTCAAGTTGGCTTAAAATGCTCCACCATCAAAGTTACCTTAATAAAGGATCAGCGTATAGATCAGAAATGTCAATTCCTCTGCCCTTAATTTTAACATCTTCGTGTTTTTTGCACATGAGCCAGCCTATGTGGGCAAAAAAGAAGCCATTTTTGCTGTTATGGGGATCAGCATTGGTTTCTTCATATTTGTGATGTGTTCTATGATCTCTACACCACTCTATGACAGAATTCTACAACATAATTTAAAAAAAACTGAGTCATATTTTTCTTGGTCTAAAATATATTTCAATGTCTATATTAGACTCCCCACCTGTCTTGGGGAGTTTATTTATAACAAACTAATTTGCTGAAGTGAGTCAAAGTCGACCTTTGCCTATGGGACATGAAAATAACTAGCTAATCAAGGTCTGACGACCATCCAGAGTAATAAATTGTTTCTTGTGCAAGTTTTTCACAAGCTTCTACTTCTTGGGATGACTTATGTATGTAATAGGTTTAAAAATAGCTGTTTCTATAGCTGTATGGTTTAATAAGCCATTTACAGCCATTTATATAAAGAAAGGAATATTTTTGTGTAAGTAAATATTGTTTTTGGGTTTTAAGATTCAAAAAAAAAATACTATTTTTATATCTTGGCCTCCCATTCATTACATAAAACTTAATTTTTTGTAGAACATCGTCAGTAGTTTCAGTGACACTGTATATTGCACTTTTAATTTTGACATTAACATTCTGGCAAGAGTAGAATGATTTGGCAGCATGCAGAAGGTATCCTCCTTAGACAATTTGGAGAATCAACCTCAAAACGCCATCCAAACGACACGAAAACCAGCGGAAGTTCCCAAATCAAAACTTATGTACGGCTTGAGCTTGAAGCATTAGAAAATATCGCGATAGACCCAGTTTTATAAATAATAGATGTTACCTGCTGAGCAATTGTTTGACCAAGAACTAAAATGAGTTTTAAAGGCAATTTTGCTTTATAGGATCGATGGGACCATAATCGATGAACGCCAGTTGATAGAGAAAGCGATGTTCCGAACACTATTGACATATCTGAAACATATTACATTAAATAAAGTTCCGCCTTGAACGCATCGAATCTTAATAATAACACTATATTCTTTAACAAGGTTAAAATAATAATTCAATGCTAGTAGAAACTTTTGAAAGCGAGCGTAAGGAACCACGGGCAACGTTAATTTTTATTCGAACTGTGTAACAATCCATACTTTTTTCACGACCACAAATTAAAAATAAATATTTTTTTTTTAAAACATAACTTAGGGAGAATTAATCTTGGGTTGACCTCTAGACTAATCAAAATTAATACAAGGAAAAATGCATTAAAAAAAACTACCTAACAAGGGAAGAGTCATTAAAAATAATCACATAAATTATTTAATGTTTTTATAAAAAAATCAATGATTTTAATCTCATCAATCTATAAAATAGAGCTATATCCTCTACGTTACAGCAACTAATAATATTAATAATAATAATAATAATAATAATAATAATAATAATAATAATAATAATAATAATAATAATAATAATAATAATAAAAGCCGTCTGGGTTCCGGTTTGCGAATCTAGGCCCAGGGTAGAACCTGCCTGCCGTAAAAGGCGGCTAAAATGTTGGTAGTCCTTGCCTTAAAGGGGCCTACATTGGTCACCGGCTACCGCAGGTAGGCGTAGGAACTGATGTAGTGAAGGAACGGCTGACTCCATGTTAGGGGCGGTTTCTCGACAGCGTCTGCTCCCTATGTTAAGGGCGGCTGTATCAGTAACCTGGCAGAAGGTATAAATGCAAACCATTTCTAACGAAATGTGTAAATACTGAGTAAAACAATCATGATGTCGAATTTAGAAGAAGATTTACCCCAGGTAAGTCTAAACGAAAGTTTGCAATCCCACGCTGCGCAAGCAGTCAGCCTCGCGGATTCTGGGGGAGGCACTAATTCGATTAGTACTAATACTACTAACGGCGGGATGCTAGGACAAGCCCCTGCCGACAACCGTACTATTAGTCATCAAAACACCGGCGAGGAACACAACACAATGGAGACTAGCTTGCAGCCCGACCCTGGAGTCAATAGAACTGCCGCTGGTCTACCCAGAAGAACAGAAACCGGTCGAATCAAGTGGACGCGTGACATGAATAGAACATTTATCAAAACATTCCTCTTGATCAACGACTGCGAAGATAACCCCCGCCCTGGCTGGAGAATAAAACTCCACCGCGAAATAAGCCAGATATACCCGGAATTAAAACTCACCGAACAAAATGTAGCGTGCCGTCAAAGAGCTATTTACGCTAACCGCCTGCTACCCCAAGCTGAAATAGACCAAATCCGGCGTGAAGTTGGCAGAACATTGCACAACCTTCAGCAAGGGGAAGAGCTAACAGCACAGCAGGAAGTAAGAAACGAACAAGATCAAACTATACAGGCTGATACGGACAATACAAACCAAAAATATTTGGAAAATTTGTCCTTATTCGAAAATAGTGACCCGACTTTGAGGCCGAGTATCCCTAAAATAAGATTCAAGAAAGGAACCCACGAAATACTAGCGAGAGTAAACCTAGCAGCAGGGACGTCCTTAAATAGAACTGAGGACCTCGAGACATTACACAGTGGGTTATATGCTGCAGCAGCAACTGTAATTGAACTCAATGGTCAGGCATTATATCAGAGAACTGATAAGAAAAGTACCAAGAAACAAGTGGTACCCGCTTGGAAAATGAGACTAGAAAAACAAATAAGCCAGTTACGAGCACAAAGTGATATCATTGGAGAACATCTAAGTGGAAACTCTAGCAGCAAGGTTACTAAAAAGGTTAAAGATATGCTGAAAGCAGAGAGTATTCCTTTAGACAGTCCCGATATAAAACGGCTGCTAACAATCGTAAGAGACAACATTAGACAAAAATGTAAGGCTAAAGGTGCCCGTCTAAGGCGATACAATAAAGTCACAAAGAGGAAGGTACAAAACCAACAGTTCACCACGAACCAAAAAACCTTCTATAGGACACTGAACCAAGAAGAAAATGACCTTACTCCAGCTAATGACATAAATAAAGACCAATTTAATGCATTTTGGAGTAATATTTGGTCTGACGCGTCTCATTTTAATGAAGAAGCAAGCTGGCTCGAAAAAGTTGAAGCCGAGGCTGAAACTTTGCAAGAAATGCCTGAGCCGCAAGTAACATCGACCGACATAAGGGATGCCACTAAGAACTTGGCTAACTGGAAATCACCGGGACCTGACCAAATTCATAATTTCTAGCTCAAAACTTTCACCACCCTACACCCTGTTATCGCAAACTGCTTTAGCAAGGCTCTCCTAAACCCCGAGCACTTTCCAGCTCATCTTGCCAGTGGCAATACCTTCCTTTTATTTAAAAAAGGGCAGGTAAACGACCCAAAAAATTACAGACCGATCACCTGTCTGTCAGTGGTGTATAAACTTTTAACATCAGTCATGTATTCAAAAATATACACACACTGCATAAACAACAACCTGGTAGCTGATGAGCAAAAGGGCTGTATTAGGAAAGCTTTGGGTTGCAAGGAACAGCTTACAATCGATGCCGTTATTATAAAACAGGCAGAAGTTAAAAGGCGAAATCTAAATATGTGCTACATAGATTATAGTAAAGCATTCGATTCTGTTCCTCACGACTGGCTAAAGAAGATATTGCAAATATACAAAGTACACCCCCTAATACGCAACATGTTAGGTACCCTAATGGAGCAATGGAATACCAATCTCCATATTGGACAAGAGAAGCTTGGCAATATAAGTATATCAAAAGGTATATTTCAAGGCGACTCTCTAAGCCCCCTCTGGTTCATTTTGGCCATGAACCCACTGTCCTCACTACTAAAATCAACGTCCTACGGATATCGTCCCAACTTAACTGAGAATTTTAGAATAAACCACCTTCTATTTATGGATGATATCAAACTCTACGCTGAAAGCAAAACCCACCTACAGTCCCTAATTCAAATAACCGAGACATTTAGCGATGACATCAAAATGTCGTTTGGATTAGACAAGTGCGCAATCTTGAATGTCGTACGCGGAAAGACTGAACAAAATCGTGGACTGCTTGAAGGCATAGATATACTAGATGAGGACAAAACATATAAATACTTAGGCATCTCCCAAAACCAACAAATAAACCACACAAGCCTAAAAAGGGAGTTTAAAAACAAATACAAAAGCAGACTAACAAAGCTTTTTAATGCTCACCTGAATGCTGGTAATCTTACTACTGCCATCAATACCTGGGCAATACCAATACTTACCTACTCATTCGGAATCCTTAAGTATTCAGACACGGATTTGCACGAACTGGATAGGCTTACGCGCAGGCTGCTAACAAAATTCAGATTCCACCACCCACGCTCTGCACTTGAAAGAATCTACCTAAAACGAAAGGAGGGAGGAAGAGGTCTCATTAATATATATAACTTGTGCAAGTCACAAGAGACCTCTGTGAGAAAATACTTCCAAGAATCGAATGGGGAAATTCTTAAAAAAGTGGTTGCAGCAGACGCTGGATATACAGCCCTCAACTTAAAGCGAAACGGACTACCTAACATCATCCGCGCGCCGCCAAGTCAACAGCTTGTAACTTGGCAAGAGAAAGCTCTACACGGCAAATACCCTACTGCACTCCAAAATCCACTCATAGATAGAGAAATGTCACTGAATTGGTTAGAGAAAAGGCAGCTTCACGCTGAAACAGAAGGTTTTATTATCTCTATCCAAGACCGTGTCATTCGAACTCGAAACTATAAAAAGGTCATCATGAAAAGGAATGTGGAAGATGTGTGCAGAAAATGCAACTGCCCCGGAGAGACGATAGAACATATCACGGCGGGTTGTGGTGCTATGGCCCCCAACGCTTACCTGGGGAGACATAATCAGGTGGCAAAGATCATCCACAAGGAACTGGCCCATAAACTAGGGCTAAGGGAAAACCTCCCACCATACTACCAATACTCACCCGAGCCAGTCCTTGAATCCCCTGAATATCTCTTATACTGGGACAGGCCAATAATAACGGATAGAACAGTAGACCACAACCGTCCGGATATTCTTCTTATCGAAAAAACCACCAAGAAAGCTTTCATAATCGATATAGGTTGCCCACTAACACACAACCTCTCTAAAACCGAATCGGAGAAGAAGACCAAGTACTCGAATTTGGCTATAGAGATAAAAAATATATGGAAGCTAGATAAAATCGACATAATTCCGATCATAATATCGGTGGAGGGAGCTATGACGAAAAATTTCAAGCCCAACTTGGAAAAACTGGGCCTATCAGGTTATTTATACCAACTAATCCAGAAAAGCGTCATCCTCCAAACATGCCATATAGTACGGAAGTTTCTAAACAGTACAGGTTAAGATGAATTTCTTCTCTGTACTGTAAATAATACCATCAATACCAACAAAAAGCTGTGAAAACTAACATTGAGAAAAATAATAATAATAATAATAATAATAATAGAAAAGAAGGTTTTTTAGCGGCAGCGGACAAAGTATTGCATCTATCTTTTGCATTGAGTACACAGAGACGCCAAAGGTAATGGGTTCCCTGGGGCACAGGTAGACAATGACAGGCTGTTTCATTCTTATTAGAACTCATCAGAAAGCCATAACCTGTAAGCAAATCCAAGTACAGCGAGACTGTTTTTTCAAGGCATTTTTAAGAAATAAAAATGCGATGAAAACCCAGTAACGCCATCTATAGGAATCAACTCAATGCAAAAGATAGTCGTGACGAAGCAACAATAAACCAAATACGTTAGGCCAACACACCAGTATAGGCAACATTTATCGCATCCCCCATTTTTTCTACGGATTTGTAGATTCAAATAAGTTCGCGCTGCAGTATACCCACTGTGCGCTGCTTCTTTTCTATTTAATTATACGGACACTAAACTCTACTACTTTAATAATAATAATAATAGTAGTTTATACCACAAATATTAATTTCATTGGCAAATTCATAAACCAAATTTCACTGTAACATATTTATCAACTTGGATCATTTCTTATATTTAAACAAAATCACTTTGAATATATCTATCTTTCTCTTAATCGGCCTTTTGCGGAGTAACAGACAAAAAGCGATATATTTATGAATAAAAATGAACAATTTATTTTTCTCAACCATAGCCATTTTGATTAATTGTTCTGCTGAAATGCACAGAAGAAAAAGGGTTTGTGGTTTTTTTTCTGGTTGCATAAGAATTATAACTCCGAAAGTACAACAAAATAGCTGTGGAATTCGTATTAAACAGTGAAACACGGCCTTTGTGCATTATTTAATATAAACTTTTAAAGTTCGCTATGGTAATTTTTTTAAAAATAATCGCCATTACAAACTAGCAATACTGTTAACGTGGAAAGAGAAGTAGCAATACTGTAAAAATAACATAACCTTAAACCTTTAGTAAAAAATGAAGTTAATATTTTTCCATAAATCTTATAGTTTCGTCTGTCTTATCTGCTTTTATTTACTCAGCTTCATGTTCCACCATTTGAGGAACAATTACCAGTTAATGCTCTATATCCATTGCGTACAATAAAAGTTTTAAGATTTATTGTTCAAAATATATTAGAAAATATCGCGGTGGACTAATATTTGCATGGAAAAGAAGCAATCATTCATTTTGTAGGTATACAATACATTTCATGCATTAAATCTTGTAGTAAAAGTCTAGAAATGAGTGTAAAACTGGATTTTTTGAAATATGGAATTGCATCTGTGCTCAAATCTTTAGTTCGAGCAGAAAATAACAATACTTCGGTAGAAATATATTTTGGTATTATACCATCAATTTTCGCCATTTCTTGCACTCAAGGAAAAAACTGTGTATGCCTAGAACCTGGGGTACATTTTTCGATACATTAAAAAAGAACAATTTTCATCTGACAGATTTGCATATTTTTAAGGTACCTATATTCCTAACCTCACTTCTGTCAAGCGTCAGAAACCGGCTAGGGAAATTTACAACATGTAAATTTGTTCTTTTTTGTATGTGATTGGTCAGTTTCATATCCAACCTAGGAAGGATATGGAATCATATCCGTTCACTTAACCGGAATAGCCCACTTTTCCAATCACTTTAGTGTAAAGGAAACAGCACATTCCCAAGTGGGAGTAGAAAAAGATATTGTTTAATATATGACACTCTCTTCAATGCAAATTTTTTATTTTTTTTTTGGTAGTAGAATTGCCAGAAAATTATTAGCACGTTTTGTAATTTTAGGTGGCGTATTTTCACACTCCAATTTTGAATCATTTGAAAATAAGTAAAAACTTTACCACAGAATATATAGCTACGTGTATGTGACTTTACAATTATTGCTGTAAGGATGTAAGAAAGTTAACAATATGGCAGCGGCGCACCGAGTTTTTTTTGGTGGTTAACACCCCCCTTCCCCCCCCCCCCCCATGGGCCTGTAAAATAAAAATACCTTTGACATTTCTAATTTTATGATATGAGCGCTAAAATCCATTATAATAATTTTTTCCAAATTTCGATGGTAATCTAGCAAACTAGAAACTTTGTTTATTTATTACTAATATTAAACTTAATTGTTATAAGTTTATTCTTTTCTATCAAAGCAGGATTTTTGGTATGATGAGAACGAAACGTCGAATTTGAAAACTAATAACGCCATCTTGTAGAACATAAAGAACGGCTATAAGAAAGTATTTTTTGTTTTTTTTCTCAAGTCAAAAATGAAGGCGCAAAAAATTCAAAACCAAAACTAAAAATTTTGTTTTTTTTTTCGCATATTTCCGAAGGTATTCGAAATATTGGATTGATTAGTCCGTTACTTTGTGATATTGCATATTAACAAAAGACAATATGTGTAATTTTACTTTGTTATAATATCACTTTTTTGTTACTGATTATAGTTACTGCAGTTTCGTAGTACTACTACATTATCAGTATTCGAAATATTTAGAATTTTCTTTCACCAAATTATTAAGCCCCAAAATATGCAACTGTCTCAATTTAACTATCTTCGTATCTCGTACCGTTTTCGAAATCCCCTTGTACGCACACGAACTTGTAGCACCCTGTATTCTCAGTAGATAATTTAGCAATTTAGAAACTGTAACGGTAGAAAATTTTATTTTTTCTTTCTTTTCATGGCGCTAGGTGCAAAATTAAAATTTAGTGAAAAGGCCCGTGGTTACTATAAAATGAGATTTAAATAAACATTATGTTTGATAGCGTAGTAGTTCAAGCTGGCTCCTACTAGACTACTAGAATTGTTTAACATTATATTAAATAGGATTAGTGTACTTACAAAATATAAAACTAGCAAATCTTGCGAAAGGAATTAAATAAATTCCATATAAAGAAATTCCGTGCAAAACTATAAACATCAATACATTTAGCCATACAATTTCATATTTCTGTTTGAAGCTTGTGTTAACTTTTTTAAGATTTTTTTCATTTTGGATTAGCTGTTCCGTTTCTCTCGGAATAGAATTGATGCTTTCTGGATACGGCGGCATTTTGGTAAATAATCTTCCTTTTTTCTGTATAAAAAATATACTCTTGAAATGCTTAATATTCACTTAAGGCCTTATATTCTAATGACTTTAGGGCTAGTTTTATAAAGTTGCTTTAATCAGATGTCCAGTTTAAATCGTAGGTTATTTATTAACTGTAGTCTATTTCAGAAGGGCACACTTGTTTTTCAGCTATATCTTCCATGGCATATTTCATAAAACGATATTTGTGTAAATTTGCTATAACTAATAGTTCCTTCTTTATTAAATTATCTTTTTTTTTTCTTTGGTTAGTTATCATAAATAATTTAATGCACAAAATTTACCTGCGCCTATGGCCGACACCTAAATTGAGCTGAACTGGACGGAATTTCCCATTTTATTACTTTACACCTTTCTGAAATAGACTGTATACATGGGGGAATTTTTTCTGGAATTAATTTAATATTTGGAAGGCTCTTTATTTGCTGAAAAATACAGAACTGCGGCTGCATTTATCATTAGCTTAGCATACTTTTTATCTTCATGAAATGTACCCCTATTTTCGGGGTAAATATCGCTCCTAATCATAAAATGACCCACTATTTACTTTTGCATTTCGGTAATCTTGAAAGCCAGAAAAAAAACTGGCCATATTAGCAACAATGGATACTACACAGAGCTGTGAAAGTTACTTCAGAAAAGTAACTAGTTACTTTTTCGATACTTTTGCACAAATGTATCTAGATACTTATAAGGAATAGTTACTTTTACCTAAAAGTAACTTAGTTCTTAGTTACTTAGTTAAAGTAACTAGTTATAGTAACTAAGATACTTTTACAGTAACTAGTTACTTTGATTGTAACTACGATAATTTAAAAGTAACTAAGATACTTTTAAAGTAACTAGTTACATTGATTGTAACTAGTTACTAAAAGTAACTAAGATACTTTTGAGAAACTAGTTATTTTAATTGTAACTATGAAACTCTAAAAGTAACTAAGATGCTTTTGAACTAGATACCATAAATTTACCAGGTAGTGATAACTCATTTTCCTGTACACACTACCACTATTACCATCAGAAAACTAAACTAAGAAGTGTTAATTCGAACAACGAACAAGTAGAATAAAATGCTTTCCAAGAAATTTCGCGTTCCAACCAGTTGGCTGTTTGACGCTCGCGACTTGCCTCTTCTCCGTTCGTGAAAATCTGATTAAAGGCTGCCGATCATTGGTCATCATTTGATGGACAGACGGCACGTGTGTATTATTGGAATTCTAGAGAAACTTTAAAAGTACCTAACTTAGTTACTTTAAAAGGAACTTAGTTACTTTAAAAGTATCTAGTTACTTTTTAAGTGTATAGTTACTCTTAAAAAGTAACTAAATACAAGTTACTTTTCAAAAGTAACGAAGTTACAGTTACTTTTGGCATGATTCCAAAAATAACTAAGTTACTAAGTATCTAGTTACTTTAAGTAACTAGATACTAAAAAGTATCTAGTTACTTAAGTTACTCACAGCTCTGATACTACAATTGAGACGCAACTGTGCAAAAAGCATTAAATCCATTTTTTAACATTTTCAAGGTAAATATAAAAATGTAGTGCTTTTTAGTCAATCTATCATTAGAACAACCCAGTTCGATCAAAGCGCGGTAAATCAATTAGAAATAGCCATATCAAAAACACTCAGCTAAGCAAAACGGATTAATTCCAATGCACGTTTAAGCAAAGTGCAATAAATCCATTTCGCATTTAAACAAAGTAAAATAAATCAAAAAAAAAAAATAATTTCTGTTTAAAGAGTTTCCATTCTTTTATTTCAATTATCTTATATATAATTAATAATTATTTCACTGAAGTCTTAAATTTTCTTGGCCTTATAAAATAATGTAAACTTAATTACTTCATGCAAAACGCAATAAATTCAAATAAGAAGTAAGCAAAAAGGAATAAATCGATACTAACCTAGCAAAATGGCATAAATCCACATTCTGGTTATACAAAATGCAGTAAATCCACTAAAAAATATACCATATGGTCATGAAAACCGAAAAATTGGATTAAAAAAGGAAATATTTCTTTTTAATCTTATTACATAAATCATTCTGCGCCACATAAAAATCTTAGTTTTTCTTCTAACTTATTCTGCTAGTTTTTTAAGTTTTATTCAAAACAACATATTATTATGGATTTAATGCATTTTGCACAGTTGCTCCTCAATTTGGGTTTTGCCAGATGTGTTTAAAAAAAGGAAACACTGATTGAATTGAATTGATAAGGTTGTTAAGTGATGCCCCATCCCAATTGTCCTTTTATTTTCGATTTACTTTAGATTAGGGGTTTAACAAGAAAAAATGCGCATCATTTCCAACAATTTTTATAATAAAACAAATAGCGACTACATTATCGAAATGCAAAAGTAAATAGTGTATCGTATTCCCTTTTCAACGAGCTATTACAATACATACCTTTACATTAAAAAAAGGGTTTTGGGCGGTTTCTACCCCCAAAAGAGGGATACATTTCATGAAAACGCGAAAGTGTACGCCAGGCGAAAAATAAACGCAGTCGTAGTTCTGTATTTTTTCAGTAACAAAGGAGGATGAAATTATTCCAGTTAAAAATTCCACCCTGTATAAGTAAGGTACGAATGTATTAGTATTGACAATCTATTATAATAACAATTATAATGAAGAAAGAATAAAGATTTTAGTATTTTTTATAAATTTCGTTAACCTACCTTTAAGTTCTTGCGGGAACCATAACAAGCACCACTCGTATCTAATCCTAAGCCTTGATAGATTCGCGTAACAAGTCGTATTTAAATTTGGGGTAGATACTTTTATAGGTTTTATTTCATTTGATCTTTAAACTATCATGCATAAATTCATCAATTTCAGTTATGATGTACTAAAAAATACCTCTAAGCAAAAAAACACATTTGAGTATGGTTAATTTATGTTTCATTGTTACGGTTTTTTTTATCAATCGATGCTTTGAAAATGGAAAAATTTTCTAAACAAATTTAAACAGCTCTTGCAAACTAGGTATACATATTAGAGAATAAAGCAGAAATTATAGCTTTAAAATTACACGCATTTCTACCTAATTACTCTGTATAGTTTTGTATACAAAGAACTAAATGTACCCACCACTGTAATAATGAATTTTAATTTTTTTAATTAGAATTTTTAGTTAGAAACAATAGAAATCTAAAAGACTACAGACTTTGAACCCATGGCAATAAACTTGAAAACAGACATGGTAATGAATAATATAAAATCTATATATAACAGATTTTTAATTTTAAAAATAAAACTAAACAAACAAACATGGTGTAACTTGAATTTCATTTAGTACGTTGTTTTTTTAATTGTTTTTTGTACTCTGCGTAAGGCAAATTTCTATCTAAAAACCAACAGTAATCGGCCAAAACTGATGGGCCCTATTTCCCTTGATATCTATTTTCCATAGTTTAACTATCCTGGTAGAAACGTTATCCATGCTCATCATTAACATTCGTTAATTTTATAAAAGAAGTCTAGGTGGGAGTGTAAAGAATATATTTTTGACGATATGTCGCAAAATAATTTCTGATTTCCTAAAAAGTTCTTCACGAAAAGATTGAAAAAGTTCCATGCTTATTTTTTTATCGCCACTTATGATTTTATCAAAGTATTTATCTTTTATTTAACTACATTCTTTGGGGCCCGACAAATAGTCAAATATTCAGCAAGAAACCACAATAACACCAAAAAAAAACTACGACGGGACAATAATGTTTTATTTCGGTAAGTGGAACATTACAGTATCAGGTACTGTAATGTATTGCCTAGCAACCATCTTTTGTTTTTAGAAATAATGACTTTTTACTTTGGATTTTTGACAAGTTGTCACTTAAAATTATAGGAAACTAAATGTTCAAGTACACATATTGTACCAACTACCAACTTTAGTAAATGAAAAATATTACGCAACTACAGAATAGGCTCTCTTTTACAATTTTTTAAATAGTTTACTTAACTAAAGTTAGTAATTTTTATTTTGTTTTCAATATATATCTATCGATACCAAATAACTTTGTGTAGATGCTTTACCTTGTAAAAATATTTTTTCTACCAACTTTAGTAAATGAAAAATATTACGCAACTATGGAATAGACTTTCTTTTATATTTTTTTAAATATTTTGCTTAACTAAAGTTAGTAATTTTTATTTTATTTAAACTATATTTATTTTTAAATGGTATATTATAACTTATTTTGATCGTTAAGCTAATTTAGAACATTTTTGATGAATCATACGTTATGCCTAAATTCATTAGTTTCCTATATATCATGATATTTTAATCAGCTACAAAATAAAAAATTAATTTCAATAAACAATTCAATAGGTTAAATTGACTTTCAGATGCCAAATTATTATTGCCAAATGGCATAACTTATTTGCCTGGTAAATACGACTACATGCTTTTTTTTATTGAAATTTATTTTGTGTTTTGTAACTGATGATCGAAATGTCATGATATTTAGGAAACAAATAAATTTAGACATAACGTATGTTAAAAAAAAAGTTCTAAATTATCTAAACGATTAAAATAAGTTATTGTATACGGGGTGTGCTATTTAAATAAATAAAACTTTAATTCTCCACAACTTCTTGGGCGAACGTGTATATTTCAATTTATTACAGATATATAGATTTTTAAAAGCCTTAAGTCCTTCGCACACAAGGCGACTAAAAAGAAATAAATTACAAACTTAAATCACCAACCAGTTACTTAGTAGTTATCGTTCATGTATTTCAATGAACATCCTCACATAACGCAACAGTGGCGCTCGTACAGTAGGGCCACAGTGCCATCGTCCTACCTACCTGTATACCAAGCTTTTTAACTCTCATTTATAATTATTATTATTATTACTTTCTCTCCCTACGCTTCAATCTTTTTGTAAATGTGAATAATTTGTAATTTAAGACGTTGATATCAATTAATGCCTAGCTGCACAAACTCCCTAATGTGTGGGTGACACCGCGAAAATTCCCTGCCGCCACGCTGCTCCGGCCAACTCTGTATTTGGCATGATCTTAAACCCGTACAAGAGAGAGACTAACACCAATGAACTATCGCTCTCTCTTACTGAAGCGTAGGGAAATCGACCTGGCCTGACCAGATCCTCATATTTGATGTTTTATTTTATCGAGAGTGAAGAGTCCCAATCGGGTTAGGGTACTACTAGGCTTTATAGTTATGCTTTCGGCTACCGCTACTAGCTACTAGATGGCAGCTGCTTTTAAAACGGGTTTGCCTGTCGAGATATTAATTTTAAAATATTTTTCTTTTAAACAGTTTTTACTATTTAACATAAATTATTTTTGTAGGCGAGTTCTTACCTTGTAGGTTGGGTTTAGGTTAATCTGTCAGTGGATTATATTCCTGATTCCGGATTTAGGTGTATTAGTTTTAAAATGAATAAAATGAAAGACTTTAGGTATGTTGTCTGCCAAAAAACATTTTGTAAAGAATATTGGCAACTTCAAGACAAAAGTGATAATTTTCAAATAAAAAACAAAGACGTATGAAATTTTCTTATAAGAAAATTTTAGTGGTTTGTGAACATTTTTTGTTAGAACAACTGGAATACCTTGTTAAATGCTTTATTTAATTAGTTGGTAAGTTATATATAGTATATTATACAAATACGATGCATTAGCATTGCTATCTCTGTAACTATACCTATAAGAGATAGAAAGTTGGTTGGTATAAGAGATGAAAGTTGGTTTGAAAAAACTTGTTTTTTTATTTTTTTTTATGACAAAATACATTATTTTGAAAACCCAAGAGCACTTTCTTAAGGCACATTTCTAGATAACAATTTTAAGTGGTCAAAAACTAACCAACAATTTAAAAAAATGCAGGTCTGTTCGTAGATAATTAGAAAAATTAAGTTGATACAGGCATCTAAAAAACCAACGTCGTATCTGAAAAATAACTAAGTAAGTAAGTAAAATATCAATGAAAGCTGCCTAATATTTTCTTTTTGTACATCTGTTTAGTAACTTTTAAAAAATAAGAAACGTCGTTTTTGGCAACACTGATGTAATTACATAAACTTTGCATCAAACATACTGATCAATAAAAATTTCAGTTTTTGAAGCAAAATCAATAATTGGAAACAAAAATTTTACACAAAATTGCATTAAGATGACAAATCAAGTAAAGGCAAATGGCTTCACATCGATGTATAAAAGTTAATCTACGACGGTTGATCAAAATTTTCAAAAAACTGGCAAAAAATAAAAAATCTATAAGGCTATCAAAATTTTGTACAGAGGCTAAAATTGCCTAAATAAACAAGTCGTGCAGCTGCTTCAGTATACGATATTTTTGGTTTTTAGGCAAGCAAAAACTAACTGCTTTTACAATTTTTACCTATACCTTATAATAAAAGAATATGCCATTTGATGCGTACTTTCTTGCGGACGCTGTATGTTTTTATAAATGATCCTACACATCTTTATGTGTACAACTACCAGCGATTATTAAAATCCACAACTCTAGCTTACCAAAAAGTTTCGACAGGATAATACTTTGCCGCCATCTAAACTTTATAATTGAATTTTCACCAACAACATGAATTAAAAATTATTCAAATATCCCTTGGGTTTCCACAACTCCCCATATCAAATTGGAATGTACATTGTACAACCAGAATTTTATTAAATTCATTCTCAATATGATGTGGTTGGATCATTTTTACAAATGCGTAACAAAATTTCTTTAACATTTCAGCTTATTTACCTCAATTTATAGCCCTACACGAAAAAAAACATTACTAATATAAAGAATAATACAATTAATTTAAGTTTATTTTCTAAATTTATCAGTCCTCAAATTAAATAATACTTCATTTCAATACTAGCTTATTCTTGAATAGTAAGATTAGGGCTCTTGAATCTAAGAATAAATTATAACTTATAGTAAAATATATTGAAAAATTGCATAAAAGTATGATATTACGTTATTTTTATCTAAAAAGTAAAAACAAATCGTGTGTCAGCACCAGTCACGTCATTATGACGTCCTGGGTCTGTGACATAATTACGTCTTCTTACTCTCATTATAACGTCATTTTTAAAGTACAGTTAACGTTTGATATGACGAAAAACTGACGTCATATTAACGTCAGTCTGCTGTCTGGGTATATACCGAGTTTAACATTTGACAGGTCTCAATGGTTATCCAGTTTTGCTTTAATTTTAAATATGAATGCTAAATTTCGACAATATAACATTATTTGTTTATTGCAAGATTTAATAGTGATATGTTAAATTTTTTTATTCTTACAGATCGATCAGAAATACCAAGGGCAGTCAGCATACAGTCATTATAGCGATAGTAAGAAAAAGGTAAGTGGATAAATTTCAAAAATGTTAAAAATAATGTAGTTTTACATCCAATAAGCATAATATAGTAGATTTTTACTTTCCATAACACAATTCAAAGTAAATAGGGAGAAATAATACTCGAAGTCAACCTACACTAAGATATATTTTATAAGAAACGTTCATCTTCAGGAGAAGTATAGTTATAGTAAAGGAAATTGTGAGTGACACCCACATAGAGCTTTTGAGAAAGTAAAATACTTGAAGAGAATAATGCTTACATCGAAGTAGCGAAGTAAAAGGTACTATCAGGTTTTGAAGATAAATATGGGAGTTAAATGGTATATCAGGGTGAAAAATGAGAAACGTTATGTGTGAATGATCTAGAGAAGTAACTGTAACTTAAATAGTGAAGTATATTGTTGAGAAGTTGTGGTAGAACGAAAAGATGAAAAATTATGAGTATTGGTAAGATAGATTGTTGATTGATTGTTGTAACAGTGTGAATTGTGGTGTTCGAAGCCATATTAGAGTATGACCACTTTAAGTAACATGGGCAGTTTATAATCTGGTAACTGTTATGAGAATCTTAAGAAAACATTTTATGTAAGTAAAGGTTTTATGGTTTTATTGTGGAATTTAGTTTTTTTAGTTTTTTAAAAAGGAATTGAAACGCTTAAATTAGGGTAGTCTTGAAGAATAAGTGTATGCAAATATCATACTTTTCTTTTTCCTTAGCATAACTATTAAATCTCAGACAAATTAATGTACAAAAACCCCTTTGACGTCTGTCATTTGTCACGTCTCTTTTACCGCATTTTTCCTTTAAGCAAAAATTTCTATAGGACTATGAACATTACTATTAGTTCATTGTTTTCAAATTTTACCATTTTCACGTATCTATCACCAATTTAAAATTAAATTGCTTTCGAAAAACACACCGCAGCGGTTTGCTTAACACTAGCCGTATGACTAATACTAAAAAGAGATAAGAAAAACAACAGAAACTACAGCGGGGTATGTTTTTATGACCAGACGAGCACTTAGATTTTTTACTTCTCTATCTCGCCTATTTTTTAATTTTTTTGGAAAAAGGTATTTAAAAAAGTTGTTTATTTTAATGCCTTCTATAAACAGCTAAAAAAGAAGTATCAACTAAGGAATCACCCTGTATACACCACTTAAGTTTACGTTTCTCATTTTTCACCCTGATATATTATTTAACTCCCATATTTATCTTCAGAACCTGGTAGTACCTTTTTCTCCGCTACTTCGATGTAAGCATTATTCTCTTTAAGTATTCAACTTCCTCAAAAGCTCTATGAGGGTGTCACTCATAATTTCCTTTACTAAAACTATACTTCTTCCGAAGATGAACGTTCTTAGGTTCAAAACAATGTAGAACTAAGTAATTTTTTTTTATAAAATATATCTTAGGTTAGTTGATTGAGTATTATTTCTCCCTATTTAACTTACCACTTCACTTCAAGTATGGACTACTTCTTCAAATAATTTAAAGTGTGACGTGTGGCCTAATTATGGCTCACTAAAAATCTGGGGAAATTAAGAGGTCTCGATATCAGCTGATTGATGACAAATCACTGCTGTCGTCTGTCGGAAAATCAGAGAATTAAATGGGCATACCAGTGGCGGCGCCAGGATTTTTAAGATGGAAGGGCACAAATGGACTCGATAATTTTTGATTGGGCACTACCGAAAATAAAAGTGACTTCTAAAAAAAAAAAGTCGCCGGCCTCCCGACGCTCTAGAACGCCATTAGCAGCGACAAACAAAACTTCCCTCTTGTTGAGTGATGTCTAAAAAAAAAGGTCATCGTTCTCTTGAAAATACCATACAACCACTCATCAAAACTTTTATAGCCAAGTCCCTCTTCCCCCGAAAATTCCATTACAAAACCGGATCCATCCACTTTAGGGGAGCACCAGGGTGGGCACTCATGTTTCTAGGGTGGGCCAGTACCCACCCGTGCCCCCCCTGCCCTCCCCTGGCGCCGCCGCTAGTGCATACTATATCTCGTTGAATGTCTTGAGAAACTGTGTTTTTTTTTATTGTTTTTAGACACGACAGAAAATGTAATTTTAAATGTTTTAATAATATCATTTTATGGGTTCTAACTGAAGGGTTTTATCCATCTCTGGTAAAATTACTTAATAAACTATTTCATTTACAATTATTAGAGAATAACTAACTGTATATATGTTTTGCCTTTTGAGGGCTTTTTCGAGAGTACTTATGATACTGCCTAGTACTCATAAGTACTCTTGAGAAAGCCCTCAAATTATCGTATATAATAAATATAAGAGAGAAAATTTTGCCGGTAAAATTTTCGACAGGTTTAAAAGTTTGTTGCTTGGCAATTTTTTGAGCGAAATTACCAAAAAGCAACAAAATTGAATAAAACCAAGAGAAAATTTTGCCGATACAAAATTTTCTGTTGAATGATATTCGACAAGACTATTTCACGAGAAAACAATTAAAACACACTGCTTATTTAGCAAACTAGAAACTTTATTTATTTATTACTTATATTAAACGTACAATTTTTAGAAGTAATACTTTGTCCACTCTTTTCTGCCAAAGCATTGTTTTGGGTATGATTAAGTTGCATTTGGGAAGTCAAAGGTCCAGAACATGCTTCATTTGTTGTTCTGAGATTTTCGATGAGCTTCAGATGATGATTAGGATCTAGCTGCAGATATAGTTTAAGGAAATTTGCGTGAGTGGCCTGTTAACTTAATTAACTCTTGTTCCCCAACACCTTGTTTAAATAGGACAGGCACAGCGGAAGACCGATTTTTTTTTTATGATAAAACACCTGCACTGTAGGAAAAATCCTTTAAGGCGCTCTGGGAGCGGTGCGAGTGCGAAAAAAGCGATTAACGTTGGTCTTAAAACGTTGAAGATTGTATTCATTGGGAAACACGACCTCAGGAAGATCATTCCACAAAGATGACGTTCTCCAGATGAAAGAATTCTTGAACAATGAAGTTCGAGGAGTACTAAGCTGAACAACATATGGATGAGCGGCAGTGGTTCGCCGTGTATTTCTGTTTTGCATTGCTCTAGGTGGAATCAAGTGGGCAATGTCAGTCGAACACCTGCCATGGAAATATCTGTAAAAGAGAGCCAAATCACCAACCTGTCTTCGATGCTCCAGGCTATCGAGGGTCTTGGTCAGCTCGGGGTCGCCGATCAGACGAACGGCTCTCCTTTGAATGGAATCCAGTAGCCGAAGAGTGTGCTTGGGTGCAGAGCTCCAGACATGAGAGCAATATTCTAATGATGGTCGAATCTGGGCTTTGTAGAGTGTCAAAAGTTGATGAGGTGTGTACAACCTTTTGGTGCGGAAAAGTACACCAAGTTTCTGTGCAGCTGTCTTGGCAATTGCGGCAACGTGATCATGCCAAGACATATTACCTCCCAGATTGACCCCCAGCAAATTAATAGACGGTGCCAGGGGAATTGCGTGTCCTGCCATGACTATATCCGGTTCTGCAATGTTAACCTTTTTGGAGAAGACTGCTGAAAATGATTTGTTATTTTGTGCTTCTTCGTATCAATTCCAATTATTTCCGCTAAAGTTTTGGTCCACTTAGATACTGTATTTATTCCTAGTGGAGCATTTTTGAACCAACATTCCTTCTGCCAGTTGGGATGAACGGAGAAAAAAAGTCTGACTGTGAAAATGTGTGGGCCTTTTTTTTCAATAATTTTAAAAATAATCTTACAGGGCATAAGTCTTTGTTTGATGAATTTCTTACCGACTATTTGCCAATCCTTTTGACCGACGTTGAGCTGTTTTGAAAAATATGCTGTTATATCCAATTCGTCCGGTAAATTCTCCCAAGGTATCAAACTCCTTTTGAAAATATTAAATTTTGCAATTTACGGCCTCATTGCCTCTTCAAGCTAGTTCAAATGAGCAGAGATGGAAAAACTTTTTTTGTGTGCTTTATCAAGGTTTTCTTCTTTTTGGCTTTGCATTATTGTTAGTAAATCTTTAGTAGATAATGCTTTTGAACTTACTTTTCTTTTTTCCTGACAACTTTGGAGCTGCTTTCTCTTTTTTTTCTCGTTTTATGAACTGTATAATTATTAATAACAATAAGTGGACTGGAGAAAGTGGGAATCTAGTTGAATATGTTCGGCAGAAATAAAAACAAATCGATAATTATAGCTGTAAATCGGTGAAAAAACCGTCAATAATTTTATTCATATGTTAAAACTGCCGAAAGTCGAACGAATAATTAAAATTTAAGCAATACTGGGTCTCCCAAAAGTCCCGCATAAAATTAATATCAATTAAAGAAAAAGGATCTAGGAAAAACGCTCGGACCCGTAAATTTGTATTTTCAATTGTGCATTTTTTGACATAAAAAATATTATATAGGGTGTCTCATAGAACTGTCGTCACGTCTTTGACAATTTTTTTTTAATGGAACACCCTATATATTGTATTATTTTCTGATTCCCCACAAAATTCTACGCTTATGTTGTAAATGTCATGTGTCGAAATTCAATAGTTTTTGAGATATTGACGTTTAAAATATGACAATTTTTTACTTTGACAGGCTGTAACATTGGAACGGTGCATCTTAGAGAAAAATGGTTTTCACCGTTAAAACCGGTTTTTTGGTTTAACATGATAAATCGGAGGTTGGTTTCTTTGGATAGAGAAAAAAAAACTAAGATAGGGAGGTGAAAACCATTTTTCTCTAAGATGAACCGTTCCAATGTTACAGCCTGTCAAAGTCAAAAAATGCCATATTTTAAACGTCAATAACTCAAAAACTATTGAATTTAGACACATGACATTTACAACATAAGCGTAGAATTTTGTGGGGAATCAGAATATAATACAATATATAGGGTGTTCCATTAAAAAAAATTATCAAAGACGTGGCGACAGTTCTATGAGACATCCTGTATAATATTTTTTTGTCAAAAAATGCACAATTAAAAATAAAAATATACGGGTCCGAGCGTTTTTCCTAGATCTTTTTCCTTTAATTGATATCTATTAATTTTATGCGGGACTTTTGGGGACCCAGTATATAAAATATTTAATAATAAGTTAATATTACTTTTTAAATACTTATACCCTTAACCTCCTATAATAAAATTATGCCAGACATCAAACAATAATTATTAACATATTTACATCTTTTTTTCAGCGCTTTCGAACGGGATGAGGTCACCATAGCTTCTCTTCTGGATTCAGGGTTTAATAGGGTATGCATAATTATTTCTTTTGACATAAATAGTATTGTGTACCAAAAATTAAATTAGTAAAGCCGGCCCAGATACAGAGAAATGTACGCGTGTATCAACGCACGTTCATCAACGTCTGTGGGTAAATGTAAATAATAAACGCCCTTAAGAAAGTTAACACAATAATTATTTACTTCGTGCATCAATGCGCGTTGATGCTCGAAGTGTATCTATAATTAATCAACTATTTAACGAACTATCGCCAACGTAAAGTAGGGGAGAGTCGGGTAATCGTGCGCGGCGGCTAATCGTGCGCATGTATTTATTTCCATAACCAGCGGTATATAATTCGAAATCGGTATTCAGGCGCCATCCCTTGCCAAGCCTGTGTACTATGACATATGAGTCAGGTAGATCGCTTTACTTTACTTATCCAAAATGGTCACTTCGTGGTTTACATATGTCGTGTACTAGTAGATGCTTCGAAAAAAATAAGCCATAAGTATTTCCATTTTTACTTTTTTTGATAATCGTGTGCATTAATACATTGCTTAATGAGTCCTCTTGACACTGATATATATAATTTTAGACAAAAAAATGTTTTATATTGTTTTAAATAATTTAAAACCGAATCTGCCACTTTCGGTTAATCGGGCGCAGTGCGCATGATTAGCCGCCATGTATTTACCATTGTTAAGAATGCGTTGTAAATAACACAGCCACACAAAAAAGGGATCAGGCCACGTTTACTATATGTTTTTGGGGTCGCTAAATCCAAATCTTGTTATATTGTTAAGCAGTGGCGGAGTCAGAAAATATGCTCGGGGGGGGGGGGGAGGCTGAATGGGCGTAAGTGGGACAATTTTTTTCTGGAGAAAGGGATAGTCGGGCCTACAGGTATGTCATGATATTGTACCTAGTAAAAAAGGCGTAAAAGCGCCGCAGGCCACGCCCAAAGTTCGTTTAAAATTCACCTAACTACTAACAAATTTCATCAAAATTATTAAAATTTGTTTTTGTAATTTTTTTTTTTGATTTTCCTGGTTGGCTCTTTATTAAAAAAAAACATTTTTTATATTTGTGAAAAATATGAATATTGGTGTCAATCCAAAATTTTAACATAAGATGTATGTATGTATGACTCTAACCAGCGTTTTCCGGGCTCGGTTTTTCATGATTAAAAAAAAAAGTAAATATCGCTCACCACGCCAAAACTGATGATTTTTTCAGAAATCATGTATTTTAGGAGTGTAGATCTAAGAACAGTTTTTGGTGCAAATTCTTAGGTTTTGAAATAGTCCTTCTTAAGTGCCGTTTTGTATATTCATAATAAAGCATTCTCGTTTCTTCCCGCACTATTTTTTTTAATTATAAATCATCACACTTCTTAAATAAAAAATATTTCAATTAAAATTTTGACTTTATTTTTATTTTTTAAATAAATAGGTACCTAATTGTTTTTTGTTTTTGTTGTAAAAATATTTTATTGCATTGGGTTATATTTTTAATGTTTTAAAATAGTTTTAAAAAAGGGAAAACGGAACAGACAAGTATATAATAGAAAATACTATAAAATATTACTCTTTTTACTCGTTTTCCTATAAAATTGCATCATGAATCAATAACTAAAACGATATGCGTCCGAAACCTTAATCTCTATATAAAACAAGACTTTTAGAAGGAAAAGTTTAAAAACTAAACGTTTCCTACAAGACCTTTGTAATCTAAATACGCCACTGTTGTTAAGGACAAACTTGTTTAGTGCCCCCTGTAGATACCTACAGATATTGACGAATTTTTCTAAATTGTGTTCTGTAGGAAAGAAAATTCTAATAAATTAAGTTGAAAATATAGATCAGATATTTTACATCAAAGAAATAAAAATAAACCAAATAGGAGGGTGAAAAGACCTTTTAAATCTCGGCTGAAAATTATACGCTTGCGAAATTGAGAGTTATTCCATGTAATTCGGCTGAAAGTTAAAATGGCGTACTAATTTGTGGATTCCAGATTAAATTCTAATCTTAGCAACTAAATTACTGAAAAAACCGGGACAATATATAGGTACATTTTCGACAAAATATTTATCCAAAATCAAAATATATCTAAAGTAAAAATATACATTTTTATTCTTATAACTCAATTTCCCTTAGAACCTTATACTGGGTCTCCCAAAAGTCCCGCATAAAATTAATATCAATAAAAGGAAAAAGATCTAGGAAAACCGCTCGGATCCGTAAATTTTTATTTTTAATTGTGCATATTTTGACATAAAAAATATTATACAGATTGTCTCATAGAACGGTCGTCACGTCTTTGACAATTCTTTTTAATGGAACACCCCATATATTATTTTCTGATTCCCCACAAAATTCTACGCTTATGTTGTAAATATCATATATCTAAATTCAATAGTTTTTGAGTTATTGACGTTTAAAATATGGCTTTTTTTGACTTTGACAGCTGTAACATTGTAACGGTTTCTCTTAAAAAGAGAGAAGCTGGCCATTTGGTTTCAACCAGAGCCATAAAACAAACACACACACACACACACACATTAAACGTCAATATCTCAGAAACTATTGAATTTAGACACATGACATTTACAACATAAGCGTAGAATTTTGTGGGGAATCAGAAAATAATACAATATATAGGGTGTTCCATTAAAAAAAATTGTCAAAGACATGACGACAGTTTTATGAGACACCCTGTATAATATTTTTTTACGTCAAAAAATGCACAATTAAAAATAAAAATTAACGGGTCCGAGCGTTTTTCCTAGATCTTTTTCCTTTAATTAATATTAATTTTATGCAAGACTTTTGGGAGACCCAGTACTTATTTAAAAAAAACTCCGAAATATATCATTCATAAATACTTTGTTAGTGTCTTATAGAGACTACAAATTTGCTGACATGTGTAAACGAGATGATATTGCTCAAGCACAGCGACATACGGCAGATGGCGCAACATGCAACGTGCCAGGCTCTGTATACAGCGTTGGACAAGTGCCGGGACCTGGTTATTGTGACTGATGATAGCTATAAATTTCAGGTATGTAAATTTAATTAAAGTTTACCATTATCAAAAAATATCTCCAATTTGACTATTTATACCAAACATGTTATATTGCAACAATATTGCTTAAAAGTAACTTTTGTTACATTTTTGTATAACTATTATACCGGGTGACACAAGAAAGTGTCCCTAAATTTTTTTGGTAATTTTAGCAGTAAAAATTTGAAAATAATAATATGAGCAGTTAATAAGTGTATAAATTTTCCTTTTTTGGCCCATTTAAACCTTCAAATCCACTTTCGGTTTAACCAGAAGTGAGGTCAACTTTTAAATTTTAAATAGAAACCCCCATATTTATTCGATGCTTAAATTCTATGAAAAATTTTCTTTTCAACAGTAGAGGAGGCGTCTTATCAGATTATAAGTAAAAATTATATTGAGTGAAAATTTTCTCAGAAAATCTAGTTTCGAGTGAAAACAACGTATGAAGATAAGACGCCGCTTCTAGAGGTGTATTTTATTGGATAATTTACTGAACCCGAAATAAAAGCCGTTTGTGATAAAGGAAAATATGCAAACACATAATTATGATTTACTTTTAAGTTTATAAAGGTGCCACAACTAACAATTAATTAAAAATCCAAAAATGGCACGGAGAGAAAATCATAATGTGACTAGCATTATGAAAAAAAGAGAAAAAAAAAATATGGGTTTATGGCTTAGGGCACATAAGAGTTCAAATGTAGAACGAAGGGTTCAGCAGAAAAAATTAATGTTCGATTAAATTGAACAGGATGTAAAATTGGAGAATTTTTTAAGAAAAGTCATTATGAAAATTTATTGAAGAAATTTTTTTTAAGAAAAATCATTATGAAAACTTTGGAAAAGAAGTTTGAGGAAGAAAAACTATATTTGAAAAAGTTCTTAAATAAGGTTCTTAAATAAAGATGTAAGCCTCATAATGAAGCTAAGAGTAAGTGTAGCCAAAGTAATAAAACATTTTGGGCTTGAATAACATTTTAGTCTTTAGTTTTAAAAATTTTTGGATTTTACAAAATGCTTGACATGGAAACGATACCACGTTTTCCAAAAGCTTTTGGAATCAATATTTTTCCTTAACTTTTTTCGTATAACTATAAAATAATCTCGCTTTCACCAGTTTGAAATTTTTAAATGGTATTTGGCACATGTAAGGCATGTCACAAAACAAAAATGTTAAGATATTCTTTTGTTCTGGGTCACGCAGAACCTAATGCCTACAGATTTTCAAAATACAAGTAGTGCATACAAAAAGTTTCCTATAAATTGCAAACTTTTCCGCGGAAAAATTTTAAGAAATCTTTCGCGCATAATAAACGAAAATCTACTAACTACACTACCAGTTTTTTATTGTATTATTGTTTAAGACATGTTTCGACGATAGGGATCGTCATCCTCAGTCCTAATTTTCAGGAGTCGTGGCTGGACTTGCTTCAGCTATTTAGAATAACAATCAAACGTAGGCGTAGGCCGCGTAGGTTAAACACATTTTTGAGAACAGTTTTCTTTATGTTCAATAGAGTTACTACGTTTTCATGAGGATTCAGTTCGATTTGAATCCGAATTGAACACATGAAAACAGGTATTTTTACCGTATTGAGTTCGTTTTCAGTTCAAGGTCGATTCGCCAATTTTTGGGATCGAATCGGGATCGTACCGAAATTTTTAATCATAAAAACGGTTCGAGATCGGAACGGAATATGATTCTCATAACCTAATAGTTCTTATGTTATGTTTGGTATTGGCGGTTCTTTTATAAACGTTGTAAAAATGACCGACCAAAAAAGCAATAGAAACAAAATCTAAAAGCAAAAACATAGACAAGTACGAAAAAAGAGCGGTTATAACCACAGGTTTGACGCATGACAGCATTGACAGCTGACAAATGTCGAAAATTCAAATCCGAATTGAAATCGATTTCAATTCGATTTGAAAACTGCAATGAAAACGCCTTGGAATGTAATAGGGTAAAAAATATTCAGATCGAACTCAGTCCTTATGAAAACGTAGTAAGTATTAGGTTAATAATCTTAAACTTTCAATAGGCATATTGATTTGTAGAAAGTCTTCTTTTTTTTACTCTATTAATGATAAAAAATTTCAAAAATGTCTATGCCTATAATACATAATTATATTAATAATTTTATAAGGAATATTATATTAGGTATATAAATCTGGTTTCAGAAACCCATCGACTCGCACATTTAAGACTTTAATGACTGTAATTAATTTTATCATGAAAAGTAACTAAATACCCTTGTAATATTGAATAAGAAGTCGTAAACATGCACCTTAATAAATTTTCATTTTAAGTTGGTTAATCCAGAAACGTCGTTAATCTGATATTAGGATTTGCCGCAAAATCTGTTTCTTCAGAGTATTTATACGGTCAAAATTATGTTCCTTTGGGACAGAGTTCAAAGAAAATATAGCAACAAAGCTTTTTTCTCAAATCTTCTAGACACAAAGTTAGAATCGAACATAAATTTTATCGGATTTAGAAATAGTAATAGTCGGAGTATTGGTGTTCCGGCCGTGTCTATCCCATTGTTAACGGATATAATACCTTAAACCATTAGCTGCTTGTTAACCGATAATAATACAATTTCTAGAAGCGTGAGATAATCCCCAAGGATTATAAGCAACATTTCCCGGCGGCGACCTACCTCTCTCCTCAAGGCCCTCTTTCAATTTCCCTTTTTTCCGTCCCAATAAACATAAGTCTGAGAAAACTAAAAAATGGGTGGTTTTCAGCAATGAACGTGGAATGTGTTGGCACCAGTGATAAAGATGTTTTGAAATTTCATTCTTTATTTGTTTTAAATCACAACGTTTTAACTGGTAAGTATATCTAGTCGCCTCCAGGTGAATACTAAACAAGTACAATAACTACACCTGTATTTATACTAGCTAGATGCACTGGGGCATAACTGAGATGGGTACAGTCATGCGTTCATTTCGTACGTGGTATTCTACGTCTACATCTACTTAAAGGTTTCCAGATATTTCTTATATTCAGTGGGAGCTTACTAAAATAACCTGGGTTCTGTGTACGGTAGCAGCTACCTTGAACTTTCTCTTTCTCTTTCTCCGGTGTAGTTCTTTATGCAGAATTTCAGCTTCGGTCCACGTAATATTGTGGCCCTGTCTCCAGGCATGGTTTGATCCTTGTTTAGAGTGATCTTAGTATCTTACCCTAAGATCTCACCAATATAGCATCGGCCACATTTGCAGGGGATCCGGTCGACACAGTTTCTCCTGTCTTTTTGGCTTGTTGGTTTAGCTTTCGTCAGCAGCTGAACCGTATTAATATTGTATCGTTGTCTTAATGTTCTACATCTCTCAGATACTCCTTTGACATACGGAATGTTGAATGTTAGTTGTGCCTCTTTTTGCTTCTTTTGTGCAGTTGGCCGATTTTTAAGATTTTCAAATATTTTGTCAATTAATCTTATAGGATAGCCATTTTTGTTGAGGTCGATCTTGATATAGTTAGTTTTTTTTTAGGGCTTTATTCGAGTTACAAATAGTAATTGCTCTATCCACAAGGGTTTTGACTATACCATGTTTTGTGTTATTTAAGTGAGGCTCAGTGGACGTAACTAGGACAATTTTTTTGGAGGGAATGGCAGTCGGGACCACAACATGTATTTTATGATTTTGTATTTAGTTTGGGAAGGCGAGAAATCATCGCGGCCACGCCCAAAGTTTGTTAAAAATTCACCCAACTTCTATTAAATTGCGTAAATTTAATTAATACCTCTACCCCCTCTAACTAACCGATGATTGGATTAAATTTGGTTTTGTGATTTTTTTTTCACTTTTTCTTTATATTCCTAGCTGGAAAATTTTAAAAAGGAAAAACATTTTATACATTTGTGAAAAATATGAATGTTGTGTCTATATGACTCTCACCAGGGTGTTTCGGACTCGGTTTTTTATGTTTCAAAATAAAAGTAAATATCACAAAACAGGACTTTTAGAACGGGAATTTTAAAAACTAAGCGTTTCCGACAAAAACTGCCTCGTAATCTAAGCCAAAAATACATAATTCCTTATATAATTTCATTTTGGCTTGGTGAGCGTGTAATAACCAAAGGCAAACTAATATATGGATTTTGTGTTGTGTTTGTTTTAAATTTTTATAAATATTTATACATTTAAATTGAGTCCAAACGTGGTACGAACGATTAGGTTGCAATTAGACTTTTAGTGGCTGTGCCACTGCACGGTGGTATCGGACGATTTATTATATCATCTCTATTTCCATAGCGTATAAGCGCCCTTAATACACAAATTAGCTTTATTAACACTTTTCAAATTCAGCCGGGGAAAATAAACCCAGCCAAAATTTAATAACTCCTTTGTTTCCTGTGTTACATTTACCCATTACATTACGTAAAATGGATTTTTCCTCTGTTGTATTTAGTGGGATCTTGGGAATTACTTGCTCCAAAGCTTTTAGCAAAGAGTTTTTAGACATTCCGTGAGGAATTTTTAGTGAAAAAGGTAAAATAAAAAACGCCTGTGCGCTGTATTATTTTGTTATTGGAAGATTTGTTACAAAAATGCAGTAGCGTAACCACAAGTTTAATGCTGATGCTGAAAAATGTTCGATGAAAAACAACGCCGTAAACCGACATTCTTACTAAGGGATTCTCGGAGTCGGTAAGAGATACGAATATGGTTAAGTTGTGGCAAAGTTGCAGATTCTAGAGCTTAATAACTTGTTGAAAGAAAATTGTTAATATTCCGAGTAATTTCAGAGATATCCGAAAAAAAAACGAAGCTAAAAGTGTCTAAAACTGTTTAATATTATTGGTCGTTACTTGGTGGAAATCCATAATACTTTTGTTATATTATTTTTGTAAAGTAAAACACTTTTTTACCAAACTTTTCCACTTTATTTAACAATACTATGACATGTTTCATTGCATTGCAACTTCGTCAGGTAATGTACATTTAATTTTAAATTTATGCTATATAAAGGTATGTATTGTTAAGCCATACCTTTATATAGCATAAATTTAAAATTAAATGTACATTACCTGACGAAGTTGCAATGCAATGAAACATGTCGTAGTATTGTCAAATAAAGTGGAAAAGTTTGGTAAAAAAGTGTTTTACTTTACAAAAATAATATAACAAAAGTCTAAAACTGTATTTAAGATTCTAGGCTCGTATTACAATTAATTGACTTGAGGTTGGTATCTGAAGCAGGAAACGTGGAATTTAAAAACTTATAACGTCAGCTTGTAGACTATACAGGGTGATTCACGTTGAGTGGCCTATTAGAAGATCTCGGAAACGAGTTACCCCATCTTTCTAAAAGTTTGATAGCAGGCATAATTGGTTTTGGGATTTTAAAACATTATATTTTGACGTTTTTATTACTTTCGGTTATACCGGAAGTTAATGCCAACTTTGCTATTTCAAATGGAATACCCTGTATATTTTAGCATTTTTGATTACCTCCTTAAAATCTAAATAACTTTTGTTAATAATAATCTATTCGTATCCCTAACCGTTTTTGAGATATGAATTATAAAAGGATTGTTTTGTGTAAAAACGCTCCGAGAAGAAAGTTTAGTAACTCTAAAACTAATAAAGGTAAACATTTAAAATTGTCTAAGCTTTCAAGTAATACATAGATTTTTAGTTTAAATTACTCAGGTTTCACGTTTTTTTATACAGGGAGTTCTTAAAATTGTGCCAATGTTTCCATTTAAATAAATGTGCATAAGTCAATTTTTGCAAATGGAACACCCTATTTTTTAGCTTAATAACGTGTAGAGAATTAAATTTCCTATCTAAATGCCTAATATGTTACAATCCACATTTTTAGTCTTTTTGGAATTATGAGCAATTTAATCTAAACCATGCAGAGGGGGAGAGGTAGTAATTTAATTTTCGAAATTTGGTAGTAGTTAGGTGAATTTTAATCGAACTTTGGGCGTTGGCCCGAAAATTTTTCACCTGCGGTGCTTTCTCGCCTTTTTCAATAGGTACGGTATCATGAAATACATGTAGGTCCGACTGTCCCTCTCTCCAGAAAAAAAATGTTCTACTTAAGCCCACTGAGCCCCCCCCCCCCCCCTTTGAGCATATTTTCAGGCTACGCCACTGGTCAGAACCAAATTTTAGTAATTCATACCATATGATATTTAAGAGTGTGGAGAGTTTTTTTTAATATCTTTAATGTGGAATCGAATTTTCCAATTTGGAGGCAATTAGTGACAAAGGAGGATACTTTACTTTTACTTTTAAAACATACTTTATTCGTTTTATATATCGTGTACATTTCAGGTTTTTCCTACTTCTAATTTATATTATTACATAACATAAATTTACGATTAATTGGTTAGCAATGCTAACCAGGACACAACAACGAGGCAACGCCCCGTTGGGGCTGGTCTTGGCCCGGGTAGGAGAAGATCCTGTTTTACTTGGAGTTTATTTGGCCAGTTCCAGTGATCTTTTACTGCCATGAAAGAATTTATTTTGCGTTTGCTTTAAATATATTTATTATTAAAAAGTTACTGATATGGAAAAAATTTTACGCTTGTTTCGCTGGAAAAACGGTTCGAAAAAACCAGCTTTACTTTCTCAGGTACTTGTGTAGCAAAAGTTTTGTCTTTCGACTCGAATAAAAGTTAGAAACTATCGTTATTAGGAGTGTGCGGGACTTACCTCCGCGGTACAGAAAATGGGGTTATTATCTTGTTTGTTCGTGTCTTTTTCCAATTTATCTGCGTCTTGTTGAAGGGTGGGCGTTTCTTTTTCTGTTGTCTTAACTTTTGGATTTTATCTATTGTTAAATATCACTTAATTTACACAAACAAATTAGGCTTCCTAACAAAATCCAGCAAACAATAATAATCACAGCAGCTCTGTATTTATCGAGCGGTACACGTAGAATGACTAATTCGACGCGCCGACCGAAAGCGGCTGTGGATGTTTATATTATATAAGTTTAGTTTTTCGATCGACCTTCTGGTATATTTTTTTAAATTCTAACACGGCCAATCCTGCATTTCGAGTCGCTCTCGACGTTTGCTACGTTCAAATTTACAGACTAAGAGACAGAAGAAAACAAAGAATTACAAGAACATTAATATTATTATAATTGAAAGAAAATATCAAATCAAACACAAAAAAACAGCAATAGGCAAACCATCTTCTTCTTTTGTTAATCCGCTTCGGGCTCTCCATCCTTTTCGACTTCTTCTTCACTGAAAGTAAAACATTTTTTAATAGCCTGGCTATAAATAAAAGTAAATGCAAACGTTTGGCAAACATTCAACAAAAACACATATAAAGCGTACCAAGCTTTGAACATTAACAAAAATACATGCAAAGCGTAACAAACCTTAAGCATTTAACAAAGACAAATGCAAAGCGTAGCAAGCTTTAAACATTTAACAAACACAAGTGCAAAGTGTAACAAGCTTTAAACATTTATTAAAACACATGCAAAGCGTATACCAAGCTTTAAACATTTATTACAAACACGTGCAAAGCGTACTAAGCTTTAAGCATTTAAGAAATACAAATGCAAAGCGTAGCAAGCTTTAAACATTTATTACAAACACATGCTAAGCGTAACAAGCTTTAAACATTTATTACAAACACATGCAAAGCGTACCAAGCTTTAAACATTGAACAAATATACAAATGCAAAGCGTAGCAAGCTTTAAACATTTAACAAACACAAATGCAAAGCGTAACAAGCTTTAAACATTTATTACAAACACATGCAAAGCGTACCAAGCTTTAAACATTTAACAAACACAAAGGCAAAGCGTAACAAGCTTTAAACATTTATTACAAACACATGCAAAGCGTACCAAGCTTTAAACATTGAACAAATATACAAATGCAAAGCGTAGCAAGCTTTAAACATTTAACAAACACAAATGCAAAGCGTACCAAGCTTTAAACATTTAACAAACACAAAGGCAAAGCGTAACAAGCTTTAAACATTTATTACAAACACATGCAAAGCGTACCAAGCTTTAAACATTGAACAAATATACAAATGCAAAGCGTAGCAAGCTTTAAACATTTAACAAACACAAATGCAAAGCGTACCAAGCTTTAAACATTTAACAAACACAAATGCAAAGCGTAACAAGCTTTAAACATTTATTACAAACACATGCAAAGCGTACCAAGCTTTAAACATTTTATTCCAAAATTTATTTTATGCACCAGTAAATTCTAACACTAGCCATCATGGCTGACATACCTGTCATTTAAAACTTCAAAAAGTTCTTCCATGTCCATTGTCATTGACCAATCGCTGGGCCACAATCTCAGTTGTTCTATAGCTGCCTTAGTAACAAGTGATTTACCAACTCTCCTTATTTCGTAACGCCCTTCCGGTGTAATACTAATAATTTCAAATGGACCTTGAAATTCATACTTAAGTTTGCCTTGATGCATGCGATCGTCGCGATGCATAAGGACAAAGTCTCCAATAGTAAAGTTCTTGGTATTGCGACGTTTTTCATTTTCTTTAATTTTATATTCTGTAGAAGATTTTAAGTTATCGTTAATTCTATTACGGTCTAGTTGTAAATTCCTTATCGGTTGTAAATTCGTGCTAATATTTGCAAGTAAGCTTTGAATCAGTGGGGTTGAGCTTTCAATTCCAATTAAAGCTTTAAGTGGTGTTGTTTTGGTTGCCTTTTGAATTGTTGTGTTTAAAACAAGCTGGATTTTCCAGAGGGTGCTCGACCATTCTGACTTTATTTTCGTCTCGATTCGAAGAAGATTCATAATGGTTCTCATATATCTCTCTACCTGGCCGTTGGATCTGTGAACGTCTGGGGTTGTGTAGTGATAACTAATTCCCATGGAATCCAAATATTCTGGGAGGCTTAGATTTTTAAAGTTTTTACCAGCATCCATAATGATTTGTTTTGGTGTACCGAACAGCGAAATAAACAGTTGAAAAGCCAATCGTGTTTCATCAGCTTTGACTGACTTCAAAGGTAGTAGTACACAGTATTTTGTAAATGCATCAATGAGTACCAGTACGTGTTTATATCCCTCAGCTGTAGTTTCTAACGGTCCTAAGCAATCAGCGTGAAGAACATGCATTGGTTCAGATGGTTTCGTTACATTTTTGATAAATCCTTGAAAAGGACCAGACCTAGTTTTCTTAACCGCACACACAAGACAATGCTGGATATATTTCGTCACAAAATTTCGCATACGTGGGAACCAAAAATGTCTTTGGATAGATTCCATTGTTTTGTCAATGCCTACATGGCATTGCTCATCGTGAAATATTCTTAACAATCCCAATCGGCTCTGACGAGGAATAAATGGTTTTGACGTTGCTCCGTTGGGTGTAGATATGATATAATGTAAAATATCGTTCTTAACTTTATAACGAGTTTTATCTAAACGTCCTTCTTTCCAATCATTTATTAACTTTTTAACTTCGCTGTTTCCGCGCTGCTCAACATATAGCCAGTTATCATGTACAGTTAAACGCCGAATAACTACAGGGTTTCGGCTTAAGAAATCAACATGTGGTAATGAACTTCCTTTTTTGTAAACAATGTCAAAAGTAAAATCCTGCATATAGGTCCACCAGCGAGCTACTCTTGGTAGAATGTCTTTTTTTGTTGCTGTTGATTTAATGGCATTGCAATCTGTTACCAAAGTGAAATGGATTCCCAGAAGATATACACGGAAGTATTTCATTGAATTTACCACCGCGAGAGTCTCCAATTCGTATGAATGGTATTTTTCTTCATACTTGTTCGTCTTCTTACTAAAATATCCTATAGCTCGCACATTGCCATCTGCTTTTTGAAGAAGTGCACCTCCATAACCAATACTACTTGCATCTGTGTGCAACTCCGTGGGAAGTTCAAATATGCTAAGAAGTGGTCTTGACGTTAAGTGTTTCATAATGTACATTCTTGCGACCTCCCGCTCTTCATTCCAAGTAAATGTCTCGTTGGCACATGTTAGTTTGGTTATACAGGCGGTTCGAGTAGCGAATTCCGGGATGAATTTGCGAAAGTACCCTGCCAAACCCATTAACTGTCGAACTTGTTTTACAGTGGTAGGTATCGGTGACTTTATCAGTGCCTCCACTTTTCTCATTCCAGGGCGTATGCCTTCTGCAGATATTTCTCTGCCCAGATATTCTAACTTATCTTGAAAAAAATGACATTTCTTCAGATTTAGACTAAACCCTGCCTTTCTAAGAGCTTCTAACACTAGTTCCAAAGATGCTACGTTCTCCTCAAACGTCTCCGATGGTATGAGTACGTCATCGATGTACACTAAAGCTATTGTGTTTTTAAGGTCTCCCAGTGCTTTGTTTATCGCCCTTTGGAAAACCGCAGGAGAATTTGCCAACCCAAATGGCATGCGTAAATATTCGAAGTGGCCATCTGGCGTAATAAATGCAGTTTTGTGGACAGATTCGGGGTCTATTGTAATTTGATGAAACCCAGAGGACATGTCTAATGACGTGAATATTTTGCCTTTTCCCAGCCGATCTAACTGATCATCAATTAGTGGTAAAGGATACCGATCCTTAATCGTATGTCGGTTAAGCTCACGGTAGTCACAACACATTCTGTAAGAACCTTCTTTTTTCTTGACAAGAATTATCGGACTCGCAAACGGTGATTCGCTTTCTTGAATAATGTTATTGATCAGTAGGTCATTTACAATATCTCGAACGATCTGTCTTTCATTTATTGACAAACGATAAGGACCTCTATTAACTATAAAGTCGTCACAAAGTCTAATATGCATCGTGGTATTATTGACGCAAGAAACAGCATTTCCACTGGCGGCTACAATATCATTGTAATGAGAAAGAATGTCTAATAATTTAGTTTTGTGTATGTCTGGCACGTCTATCTCTAAATCAAGTGACGTTGGTAAGATGTTTATTACTCGAGCAATCTTGTTTTTGACAATCCTGGTGCCTGTACAATTGGTTATCGTTGCTATGTTGGGATCGTCATATAGGTTACATCCAACCAATAAATCGTATTCTAAAAAGCTATCTGGTACATTAATAAACATGAGATCTGTCTTGACACCTGACATCTCGAAGCTGGATACAAACGACTGTTCTGAAATATAATTTCCAGGTAATAATCCACTGATCGTAGTACAACGGGGTTCTATTTTGTTCTGGAATCTGTCAGCATGTCTCTGAGACATTAACGAGATATCAGCACCAGTATCAACAATTCCCTTCATTTGAATTCCATCCACCCTCATTACACAGGGGGCCATTTGCTGGCCGCTGCTACAAAAATTGACGTTTTTTCGCTTCTCGATACTTTTTCTTATAAAGCAATCGCCGGATTCGTGTCCATTTTTAGCACAAAAAGAACATTTTAAATTTACAGCTGTTGAAGTGCTTGGTGTAGGAAAATTTGTAGTACTCGAGTTTTTAGGTTTCCACTCGTTTTTATTCTCGACGCAAAATTTTTGAATATGCCCATCTTTACCACAACTATAACATCTTAATGGTCTTTTTCGACTTCGAAAATCTTCTTGACTTTCTCGACTATCACGGTACCGTTTACGTGGAGGTTCTTTTACGTCTGAAAATCGCTTTTCGCTCTTCACCTCTTCGGGCTGACTTTTAGGCACGGAGCCTAAATATGAGATAAGTTCAGACAAATTTTTCAAATTTTGATTACTTGCAGTGTTACGTACATCACGTTCTCTAATTCCATGTACGATGATCTCTACAAGATCTGCTTCAGACCATTGCACGCGTAAGTTTCGAAGAAGATTTGCTTTCTCAAAAACATAAGCCTCGTACGTGTTACACCGGTCACTACTGAATGCCGCTGCCTCCGAAAGCAAATGTCCCAGAATTTTTTTTGGCGGAAAAGCCTCCAAGAAGTCTCTTTCAAAAGTCTCCCAGCTTTTAATGTCCGGTGTCCAGTTATCAAACCATATTTTAGAAATTCCGGTCAAAAACCGACCTATTCTCACGATCACTTGTTGATCGGACCATTCAAATTCGTTTTTAATGTTTCTAACTTCAGTTAACCATTTTTTTGCATCGTTTGAATTTGGGCGAAAAATTGGCAAATCAACTTGTTCGGGGGCTGTACGCGAAGACTTAAGCGCTTTAACTAGTTCTGAAAGTAGGTCTTTGGTAGAGGGGTTTGTACCACTAACATCTTCCATCGTGATACCTAATGAAATAAACGCCTGTTTATTCACTACAAACGAGCTTCCCACAAACAATCGTAAAAATTATTTAGGCCACCGAGAACAATAATATTATTTTACTTATTGCTGCAAAATAACGTTTTTACACAGCGTAAAGAAACTATGCTCATTGTTTGTTCATTGCTGCTTTTAGTCACTGATTAGATAATCATTTATGATTAAAGGCTCTTTAAGTATAAGCAAGACTTAATCCAAAACAAAGAATAAAAATTGCGGAATGATTATGCCAATTTTATTCGTCAGCCAGTTACAATACGACTGTAACTGCAAAAATATATCCACTCTTAGATTTCAATAAATACGCAAAACAATAATATTTCTTTATATCCCATTATGAATACCAATGCTGAATTGCTGACGCATACATGTATACAACTATAATATAATTTTGAGCCTAAACAACTTTTTATACATAAACATAGAACACGCGCTTTCCCTATTACTAAAAACAAACCCAATATTTCAAATTTATGAAGTCCTTAAAATTTATGTTCTGCTTAAGTTAATGTCAGGACATAAAATTAAATAAGAGTTGTCTTTTGAAGAAGTAATTTATAATTTATTTTTTTCACTGTTACGTAAACAACCTTTCATCAACCTACATTAACCAAAAAATGTCTCTATACAGCCACTATTCTGCGTCTCCTAAGATAACCTTATCTCATCTAACTATAAACATTCGCCCGTGTTTTTATTCGCTCAGCGGTGAGCAAGCATATTGGCTTAAACAAATGAAATAGTAAATTTTATGGCCCCGCTTAAATGAAAAAGCCCTTAGCAAAATCGTACTTTCTTTTTCCCCGCTTACGCATTTGTAAGCCAGCCTCTTAAAAACTTAACACCACAATTTACTTAAGATGGTAACAATAATTAAAACCACAATACGTGTACTCACAGTATGGGTGTGTTTCAGTCCCGACTTCTGATGTTAAATATCACTTAATTTACACAAACAAATTAGGCTTCCTAACAAAATCCAGCAAACAATAATAATCACAGCAGCTCTGTATTTATCGAGCGGTACACGTAGAATGACTAATTCGACGCGCCGACCGAAAGCGGCTGTGGATGTTTATATTATATAAGTTTAGTTTTTCGATCGACCTTCTGGTATATTTTTTTAAATTCTAACACTATGCAATTTGTATCATTGATACCATATTTGGTGTTTATACTTGTAGATTTTATTTTGTTATTACCTAATGTATTTAATTTCTTAATTTTGCCTACTTTGCAGATAAATGGGAAGTTTGTAATATAATGGTCTGTGGAAGGGTTCGTCTTGGTGTCGTATGTTTGTTAAGTCCCTTGTTAGTTCTGAGTTCTGCGGTTGCGTTTGGTAAAATTGTTCTGATACGTCAAAAACATAGTATTTAATGTGCTGTACGTTTGTTACTTGTTGTAAGTATCGTACAAAGGAGGATAAAAACAAAAATGGATTTAGTTTAAATGCAATGATGAAACTTGAAAGTAACAAAATTAGATTATTATAAAAATCAACATTTTTTTCGCAATAACGACCGACCCTCTCGAAAAAGATTTAAAAGCCGTACATATATTAACAAATTTTTAATAGAAATTTAATAAATATGTGGGAGCTATTTTCTCTTAAGCGAAGGGAAGCTTGTTTTAAGCTGCTAATTAGGCACACCCAAGTTATTATCGTAAATTCTGTAATTCGTTTTATTTGTCACAAAAATTCCGAAATGAGCCTCGTTATTTTGAATTGTTATTTAGACAAAATGTCTCTGTTTTAATAATTAATTATTTAATTAAATAATGGACCCTTTTCCGGAATTTTAAGGTACCAAATATGTCATAAAAATATAAATTAGTTAAAATGTCCCTTAAATTATATATTAATAATTAAAAGGAAGTTGCCCAAAAATTTTAATATCTAGGGCATCCGACCTATATTTCTAAATTTTTTTCTAAGGTTACCGGTTCATTTGAAATTATATCTGTATTCCGGGTGTCTCATTATGGATGGCCACCGGCCGTATCTCGTAAACTACTGGGCATTGAAACTCAGTGAAAAAAATCGAAATTAAAGTGGCTAAGAGAAAATCCTGGAAATAATTTTTAAGTTCCGCATTTTGCCGCAAGGGGGCACAATTAAGTACCTTTGGTAACATCATTAGAAAGCTTAGACAATTCTGCATCATTTTGGTTTAGGCCTCATTGGCGTACCGATCTTGATAAGAGTGGGGCAGGATATTGAAAGTGTAGGAGAGAGTCGGCTAATCGTGCGCGGCGGCTAATCGTGTGCATGTCTTTATTTCCATAATCGGCGTATATAATTCGAAATCCATATTTAGGCGCCATCTCTTGCCAAGCCTGTGTACTATGATATAAGAGTCAGGTGGATCGTTTTACTTTACTTATCCAAAATGGTCGCTCCGTTGTTTACGTATGTCGTGTACTAGTAGATGCTTTGAAAAAAATAAGCCGTAAGTATTTCCATTTTTACATTTTTTGATAATCGTGTGCGTTAATACATTGCCTAATGAGTCCTCTTGACACTGATATATATATAATTTAGGCAAAAAAATGTTTTATATTGTTTTAAAGAATTTTAAACCGAATCTGCCACTTTCGGTTAATCGGGCGCAGTGCGCACGATTAGCAGCCATGCATTTAGCATTGTTAAGAATGCATTTAAATAACACAACCACACAAAAAGAGGTCAGGCTACGTTTACTATATGTTTTTAGGGTCGCTAAATCCAAATCCGAGGTCCAAAAAGTCAGCATGTCGGAGTTTCGGCATAACCTCAAAAGAACCCATAATTACAGTCTTAAATATCTTATTTTAATATTTTGCATTTTTGCAGATGCCGAAATACCAACGTAAAACAATAAACGCGCAATGGAATCCAGAAATCATGATTTAGGCTATAAGAATAAATAAGTATTATCTTAGCTTCAATAAATTATTTTATTCGTTTCCCTTTTCAATGCGCACGATTGGCCTATCCATGCGCACCATTAGCCGCATACGTCGGGTAATTGTGCGCAATGTCACTTTTTAAAATTTCGAATTTTAAAGTCACAATGTACATTTTTATTTAAAATTAATTACAGAATATTTAAGCCAAATCATTGATAGCGAACGAGAAGTCCAATCTTCTGTCATTTCGGAAATATTACAATTTTGGCTTAGGTGCGCACCAATACCCGACTCTCCCCTAATCATTTAAATTGCTGTAACTTCTAAACGACTTATCCGATTTTATTAACCTTAAGCTTGTTTGGAAGAGAGGGTTAAGTACTTTTAATTCTGGTATCCATTGATACACGATAGTCCCTAATAAAATAGCTAGACAGCATAATTTGTGATAGAACGGTTCTTTTGATTTTATTCCGAAAACTCAAATCATACAATATAACTATGACATTATAATCGGAAAGTAGATTAAATTTGAAAGAAAGAATGTGTAGACCGCAGTCGAATATCTTCTTTCGTTTCAGAGTTATTGCCTAAAGAATAATTTTTAACACTTCAATTGAAGATGTGATTGTTTTCATAGTTGTTGTCCTCAAGCATTCCATGCAATTTTTTTTTTTACTTTTATGAATATGTAAGTTTGACACTCATTATTTCTATTGCCCAAAACTACTTATTAATCGTACCGGGTGTTGCATCGTCAAGCGGGACATAGGAAATCCCATGTAATTTTAATTGGGGTCAATTATTGGCTTCCCTAATTATTTTAGAGAAAAATTCTATTTAGGTTTATCAAAGAGCACTAAAACCCACATTCAAAAGAATAACTTTAGATATTTTTGATGAGCCTGTTTACGGGTTATCGCCGATTTCTTTTTAACTATTTCTCCTTTTTAAAGCCCCGTATTTGCGGGCACCATTCAAGGTAAAAGATGACTGTCAAATAAAGTTGTCATTTTGAAATGTGTGCTTTATTGTTATAAAAACTCAAAAAAATTTCTGCTTCCGGCGTTATTTAGCAATTTTTTTATCGTGTCACACACACACAATTTAATTGATCTGTGTAAAAGGTAATTAAATTACATACTAATATTGTATTAATTTCTTCTGTATTTTGATATTAGAATTACAATGAAATTAAAAACAACCAACTTAAGCTCATTTTTTTTTCTCACGAAATTACCACCAGAACAATTCTTGTCTCGCAAAAAAATACTCTCGTTTAGAGGGAACGAGAGGAGACCGGGAAAAATGCGAATTGTTGAAATTGCAATAAAAGCCTGTTTTATTTAATTCGTATTGGTATAATAAAATAAATGTCACTTTTAATTAACTCCAATAACTTTCTTTCCTCTAATTAAAGCATAATAGCTTCATTTCCCCCGACACTAATAAAACTGAATGAGAGAAACCAAACTCATCCAATGGCAATTTTTTTTTCTTTGGTCTTTTTATTAACTGACCATATTTATGTTGACTAAAAATAAAGTGATTTTCGTGATTTTCTGAACTAACTGAGTTTTTGCAAGTCGTGTTGTTTGTATAGCTTCTCGGCTAGCATTGTAACATGTAATACGTATTCGATAAATACCTGCATGTTTGGCTCTTAAAAATATTTTTTAATAACAAAATTTGTTTTATATACAGGGTGTCCCACCGGGAACCGCTTCGATCTATATATGGAAAACTATACGTAGGAAAATTTTGAAGATTTGATAGTAGGGTAATGCTGGTTGGGGTGTCCTATACCTATGTCTAAGCATTTTGACATATTTGAATTTTTATATCAAAAATTATGTTTGCAAGCTTTAAAATAATTATCAATTTTTTTTATAAAGAAGCCCTATTTATTTAATTTAAGTGGGATTCCTTGTAATAAAGGATCTGCCCGAGGGGTAAACCACTGCCTTAAATTTGTACAATAAAATACCCTTTTTAACAAAAAATACCCAAAAATACCTTGTTTTCTGAAAAATACCTCAAAAATACCCAAAAAATACCCAAAAATACCCAAAAATACCCAAAAATACCCAAAAATACCCAAAAATACCCTAAAATACCCTAAAATACCCAAAAATGCCCAAAAATACCCAAAATACTTAAGAATACCCGAAAATAGCTAAAAATACCTCAGTAAAAAATAACTTTCGCTAATGACCTTGCGTATTATTTATTTCATTTTAATAAAGATACACTATTTATTTTAAAGACCAGCATTTATTTCTTAAAAACAAACATTTAGCTTCAGAAATTTGCTAAAAATAAAAAATAAACTTAACTGCCTAACTTTAGCATGACAGGAATACATACTAAAAATAGGACAGTTTTGTGGGTATTGCGTATTGGCTAAATAAAATAGGTATAAAACATTAGGTACCTCGGTACGTACTAATTAAACATACTAAATATAAATTATTAGACTTATGATTAACCATAACAGAACACAAATATTTACTTAAGAAATTTGTTAAATAAATCAACAAAACTTAACAGTCTAAACTTTGGCATAGTAGGAACAAATTCTTAAACTAAGCCACTTTTGTGGGTATTTGGTTTTGGACTTGGCTGAATAAAATAAATATAAAACGTTAGTAGGTACCTACCTCGGTACCTACTAACTAAAAATACTATATAAATTTTAATGATTTAAATTATAATTAACTCTAAAAACACAAATATTTAACCGAGTATTTAACTTAATAAATTCTCTCAGTAAATTTGACCCTCTGTCAAGCGGGTGCTCAAAATATTGGAGCTAAACCAACAAAACTAACCACTATTATGGGCTTAATACTAGGGCTCGGAATTTTTAAAATATAAGTATTTGAGTAGTCGTTTGATATCGAGTTTGGTATGTTATTCGAATAGTCGAATAATTCAAATAGTCGAATAATTCGAATATAGTCGAATAATTTGAATATAGTCGAATAATTCGAATATAGTCGAAAGTGGTTTAACTGCTTAAACATAATAAAGGAATTGCGCGGTTGCCGCGTTCCATAATTGTGATACGGCGATTGAAAGCTCCCTGTATGGCTTACTGTCTCCACGTGTTACGCCAAGGCCATTTCATTTTTTTTCACAAAATATAAAAATGTTTTTTTTTTAATTAAAGAGCCAGCTAGGAAGCAAAAAAAAAGTAAAAAAAAAACATTTACAAAAACAAATTTAATAAAACCATGCAGAAGGGAAGAGGTAATAATTTAATTTTGGAAATTTGAAAGTAGATGATGTAGGTGAATTTTAATCGAACTTTGGGCGTGGCTCCAAAAAAATTTTGCCTGCGGCGCTTTTCTTGCCGGGCTTTGGGCGTGGCCCAAAAAAAATTTCACATCATTTACATGATTTGACTCCCCCCAAATCAAAGTTCTGGATCCGCGCCTGCAAATAATGCCTAAAAATACCTTAAAAAATACCCAAAAATACTTAAAAAATACCCAAAAAATACCCACAAATACCCAAAAATACCCAAAAATACCCAAAAATACCCAAAAATACCCAAAAAATACACAAAAATACCCATAAATACCCAAAAATACCCAAAAATACCCAAAAATACCCACAGCTTGTACAATAAAATACCCCAGTGGTTTACCCCTCGGATCTGCCTTAATAGATTTTTATAAAATTTTGATAACTATTAATACAGGGTGTTTAAACAATAAGATTAAAAATGAAATTGAAAAAACTGCAAAAAGTCTGGATTTTCAAATGGAAACATCCAAATTTTATAATTATTTTTAATTTAGCATTAAAAATAAGGTTGTATATACCAAAAATTTTTGGTTTTCGAAATATGGCCAATTTAATAATTTTATATGGCGATTTTGCTGTTCAGTTACTTTTAGTTGGCTATGACAGCGTTGAAAAACAATTAAATGCTAAACAAATCTATGAAGCTGTCACTTACATACCATTTGAAGATTATTAATAGGCACATTGTTATGGCTTCTGTTTTTGCGGATATCGAATGGCATATGTTTCACATGTTCTTGATATAACTTTATCACATTCTCCATAAATAATAAATAAGTTTAAATAATCTTCGTTTGTATAATTTAAGCGCCCAGGCAAGATTATTAATAATGTTCAAATGGTAAGTGAAAGCTTCATAGATTTTTTTAGCATTTAGTTGTTTTTCAACGCCGTCATAGCCAACTAAGAGTAACTGAACAGCAAAATCGCCATATAAAATTATTAAATTGGCCATATTTCGAAAACTAAAAATTTTTGGGATTTACAACCTTATACAAACTTACCCTTATTTTTAATGCTAAATAAGAAATAATTATAAAAGTTGGGTGTTTCTATTTAAAAATCTAGACTTTTTGCAGTTTTTTCAATTTAATTTTTAATCTTATTGTTTAAACACCCTGTATTGTTATCAAAATATTATAAAAAATCTACTAAAGCAGGACCTTTATAACAAGGAATTCTACTACAATTAAATAAATAGGCCTTCTTTATAAAAATTAATTATAATTATTTTAAGGCTGTCAAACGTCATTTTTGACATAAAAATTCAAATTTATCAAAAACGCTTAGACAAAGGTATAGGACATGGTATACAAAATCTGCCTAGAATCTTGCGTAGCATGCAAAAATGTAATAATATATAGGGTGTTCTATTTAAAATAAGTAAGTTGACACTTACTTCCGGTATAACCGGAAGTTTCACCCTTATAAAAATATTTTAGCCCGGTCACCCTCACTAGCATTACCATACTGGCAAATTTTTAAAATGTTCCTATGTATAGTTTTCCATATATAGATCGTAGTGGTTCCCGGTGGAACACCCTGTATTTGATTGTACTGGAATAAAGAACATTATGCGCTCCACTGTTTTATTCAGTTTTTAAATTAAATTCGATGATTATATGATAAATAAGTAATTTTGGGACATAGGAATAATAAATGACAAACTTTTTTTGTCATGGAATGCTTGAGGACAACAACTATGAAAATACACCACATCTTCAATTAAACTGTTAAAAATTATTCTTTTGGCAATGACTCTGGAACGAAAGAAGATATTTAACTGCGCTCTACACATTTTTTCTTGCAAATTTCATCTACTATCCGATTATGATGTCAAAGTTATACCGTATGACTTGAGTTTTCGGGATAAAGTCAAAAAAACTGTTACTATCACAAATTACGCTCTCTAGCTATTTTATTAGGAAATATCGTGTACCAATAGATACGACAATTTAAAGTATTTACATTTCTCTACCAAACAAGCTTAAGGTTACCAAAACCGGATAAGTCGTTTAGAAGTTACAGCAAATTAAATGATTACACTTTCAATAGCTTCCCGCACTCTTACCAAGGTCGGTACACCAATGAGCCTTAAACCAAAATAATGCTGAATTGACTAAGATTTCTAATGATGTTACCAAAGGTATACCTTAATGTGGGAATATTCGGAGAAATTTAGAATTTCAATATTTAATTTTCAATTGTGCCCCTTGGAGCAAAATGCGAAACTTCCAGAATTTTCTCTTAGTCACTTTAATTACGATTTTTTTCCCTGAGTTTCTATATGCTCAGTAGTTTCCGAGATACGCCCGGTGGCCATCGATAATGGGACACCCGGTACCTTAGTGGTCCAAGAGACAGCCTACCCAATAAATTGAAAATGGAACAGATTACTTGCATTTTGATAAAAATATGGGCTTGTAAAAATCAAGTACTTTTTTAACTATGAATTAACTAATGGAGACGGTGTATTTAAAAAAATTATTTAAATTAGGTATCAGTAAGATGGTAAAAAACAATGGAAGAAAAATTTACATTTTTTTAATATCCATGGACCAAATTACCCTGCAAAATATTTGTCGATTTGGATCATTCTTTATATTTACAGATAATCACTTTCATACACACGGTAACTTAACCAGGGCAAAAAGGCGGGGAACACACAAAAAATTAGGTGTAAAATTTAATATCAAAGCGGGCCTAATTTATTTTTATCTATATTGCCGCCGTTCTGCCCTTCTTTCGAATTAGGCTTTTTTCCTCTTCGTTCGCTGCCAGGGCCATTCCCGAGGGGACCTACAGTTTAACGTGGGTTCCGAACCACGATCCTCAGTCATGCGACACCCCCAAGGGCTATCAACCCTTCGTTTATTGCTATTGCATGACCTACCGATTGGGGAGTGTGTACCTTCTTTCGCACCCCACGAGATGTCCGATCTCATCCGGCCTGGTTACCGGCGTGAATGGGGTGGATTGGGAGATGATACCTTTTACACTCTTCCCTGCATTCTTAAATCCACTAAATTTCGGACATACTTTTTTTATTGTACGTATGCCCACTCCGGGAATCGAACCCGGGTCGCCGCGGTCGAATGCCAGTAGCTCTACCTCTGAGCCACAGATATGGTTTAAATTAAAATAACATATATTTCTGCAGAATTTTTTTTAATCTCTATTTATTAGTAAGCCAGCCGCTAATAGTAACGTTTTGCAAACCAACAAAATCCCTCTAAACGCTATTTGAAACGTGATTTTCTCCGAATCCATACAGACAATTTTGTAAAACCCTGTATCATATTCAGCGGCAAGTATAATTATTTCCAGCGAATCAAGGATCCAGTTTCAGGATCAGTCAGTGCGGAGATTTTAGCGCCTGAAAAATCGATTGGCGGGATTTTGTTGGTTGGCAAAATGTCTCCAATATCGCAAACATTTTTCTGCTTTTTTTAGGTAAATTTAAAACCGTGTGGCAAAAAATATGCCTACTGTTATTGTAATGTAGTATTTTCTAATAATAATTATTGTTCATATAATAGAATTTTATGTAAGCCTATTTAAAGTCGGGTATATTTTTTTTCATAAAAAATTGGATGTTAATCAATACTTTATTGCAATTCGATATTGTGGCAATTCATTTTTTTTCATTGTTTTAGTATATGAATACGGCGTGTGAAAGACAGTTAGGCCTGCGACAAGAGGACACTTTAGGAAAGACCCTTCAGGAGCAGTTAGTATACGATACAGTGCAAATCAACACAATGGGTTCATCGCTTTTGAGGGCTAGGGAATGGAGCGGCCCCATGACATTAAAGAGGAAATCAACACAAGAGTCTATAGTAACTTCTTGTAGGGCTGTGCCGTTTTCCTGTGCCGGCAGGTAAGGAATTATTTTAATAGTTTGGAACGTGTTTATTTTAACTGATGTGCCTTTCTAAGAGGGTAGTTTATTAACTAGTCTACAATTTAACATTTCAAAGGAAATTCGTTGTCATATTTAAACCAAATTTCGAATGGTACTTGATGGAATTTCATTACACTTAATGGAAGACAAAATATTTGTCAGAATTTCACTATACAGGGTGGCCCATTTGTCTGACAAAGTAATATACCGGCTCTACTATTAAATATATCAAAAAAAAGTTTTTTTACAAAAGTTGTGAGTTATAAAATAATGTATGTCCTAAAATTATTTTTAAACATACAGGATGGTCCAGAAAAGTAGGACAATAAAAAGATACATTTTTTTAAATAGAACACCCTATATTTTAGGGCTAGAAAAACTGTCTTAAATCTTTAATTACCTAAAATTGTGTACAGGGTGTTTTCTATTAACATCCAAATATACAAAATTTTAAAATACAATAAATCTGTTTTTTCAAATGAAACACCCTATATTTATTAGGCTCGTCTGATAGATATTGTAAGTATCTTTTATTATTGTTAAGTCATATCTATACCTAAATTTACTAGTTTTGCAAATATTTTTATTTTTATTTAAATATTCTACTAATATAACTACAAAAAAAAAACTATAGTTTTTATTTTTGTAGTTAGCCATGACTAGCAAAGTCAAAACAAATGTAATTGAATATAATGTCAAATAAATTAATAACTATAGTTAGTAGTAGTAGTATTCATTTAATTAAATCAAACTTATTTTTTAATCAATCAATCAATTTAATAAAATCAAAATATTGGCAAAACTAGTAAATTTAGGTATAGATATGACTTAACAATAATAATAGATACTTACCATATCTATCAGACGAGCCTAATAAATATAGGGTGTATCGTTTGAAAAAACAAAGTTATTGTATTTTAAAATCTTGTATATTTGGATGTCAATAGAAAAAACCCTGTACAAAATTTTAGGTACTTAAAGATTTAAAACAGTTTTTCTAGCCCTAAACTTAAAAACTTACAATAAATTTTCGAATTTCAATATTCTTATAGAGAAATACAGGTAATTTTTTACTATCATGTTTTTTCCAAAATTTTCAGAATTTTGAATTTTGTTTGGCAACTTTGCAAAAAATTAAAAAACTAAATATAGCGTCATTTGGAAAAAAACATGCTAAAATATATAGGGTGTTCCATTTAAAAAAATGTATCATTTTATTGTCCTACTTTTTTGGACCATCCTGTACGTTTCAAAATAATTGTAGATTAAACATTTTTTTATACCTCACAAGTTTTATAAAAACTTTTTTTTGGTATCTTTAATAGTAGAGCCGGTATATTACTTTGTCAGACAAATGGGCCACCCTGTATATAATAAAGTTATATTTTATATGACGCATCCCACTACCTTGTAGTAACAAACGATAAAAAGGTAAGCGCCAATGTCAAAATCGTCAATTATCAGATAGGATCTGTTACAATGGCACAAGGTGAGCAAAATGTGCCTAATTACTCTTCAACCTAACGATATGCTTTATGGACAACAGTGTTGCCAGGCTGGCCAACGGAATTTTCTGCAGTGTAAGTTTGAAAATTCTGCTCAATTCTCCAACCCGACAAGAACACCTTAAACTTCTCTGCGAATCCAAAGTGACTTATAAAAAAAAAACATGTCGCTCCTGCCCAAAACTTCTCTTCTGATCAAAAGTGAATTCTAAAAAAAATGTGTTACCCTGGTCCAAAACATCTTCTTCGATCAAAATTGCCCCCTCCCTTTTGAACGCTCATGTGCAGTCCACAAATCTTTAAATAGGTAAAAATATATTTTAAGTTTCAAATCTGCAATACCTATTGGCACTATTTCGTCTACGTCTTAGGAAATATAGAATAAAATTTGCATTGATGTATGCAGTAGATTGTAGTAGATACATATAGTAATAATTCTGATAGAACTCGCGAGATTGTGGCCCATTCACATGACATGAATGACATGCTGGTTAATTTAACTTAGAAATTTTACATTTTTAATATGTAAAGTTTATCTTTTAACAAATAATATTCTTTAAGCCATTAATAGTTTAAGTTATCATACCAAACAAGATTATAATAAGGTGAGGAAGTAAATCGCCAAATGTTAGTAAAAGTGGTGCAAAATTAAAATATTGGAAATTTCATTTAAGAAAAATTGAAGAACCCTAAGATTTCTGTTAGAAAAGCTGCATGGTAAATTAATTAATTAATTGTATCTGGAAAAAGAGAAAAAAACGTATCAGTTTTTAGAATATGAAATCTAAAAATGTTTCTTTATAACAAAACATTTTGGTTTTTATCTGTTATAGCTACACACATGGTTGGTTGTAATTTTTTTTTTTGGACTGTCACGTGTAAAAGTATTTTATTGTATTCGGCTTTACAGTTGGTTATATTTTTGATTTAAAATAGCATAACATTAGGGAAATATAAAATATTGCCCCCATACACTCTTTTTTTCTTTAAAATTGAATCCCAAAAAATTAAGTCCGAAGTAAAAACTAAGTTCCAAAAAAAACGACTACGCCCTAAAATACATTATTTTTGAAAAAAATCAACAATTTTGGCCTGGTGTAGCTATAACAGATAATTACCAACATTTTAATTACATAAAATGAAACGAATTTATACTTCAATAGAATTATATTACCGTTTGGAGGAATTTAGGACACAATAAATAATGTTTTTTCATTTATTTTTTATTTCATTTTTTGATGGTTACTTAAACCTGCAAATTTAGGGTAAATAAGGTAAATCCATCCCTGAATTTTAAGAGGGAACTGGAATCGAAAAGTTACACATTTTTACCATCTGAATAAAAGTAGAAACTTTTTTTATAACGAAAAAGAATTCCCAACCCTTGACTTTTAGGTTTCTATCCTTATTTTTCCTAATTTAATTACAAACCTTCTAAAGTTGAGTAACTTTTACCCACAAACAATATTTTCTCGAAAAATATCAGGCAAATTTAATATTTCAATTTAGTAATGACAATAAATGTTTTATAAGAAAACCTTCAGATATTTTACACTTTATTACGTTCGTATTTGAAGTTTGTTTTAAAACAATAAAAAAATTTTAAAATTTTTATTTGGAACATTATGGGGTTTCCACCTAATTTGTCATATTCAGCACTAATACTTTGAATTAGAACCTTTTAAGGGTCTATTACACTGATCTCTATAATGGATAAGTACTTTTTGTGCGGTGCGCACTAAAAAGTTAGGTTTTAAGGACGAAAAAATGTGTTTGTACGCACAGCTCATCTGTCAGAATTTTCGTCAGAGCATAAAATTCGGCATGCGCACAATGTTAGACTATGATCCGGCTTCTTTTCAGCTGTTATTAGGAGCCTTTCATACTTGTGTGAAACACGGCTTGTCTAATGAGATATTCAATACAAACATTTTACTCAGGGGTTCATAAGAACTTCTAGTTTGGTGGATGATACCTTTTTTTTTAATTGAAAATTTATTTTAAAGTTTCATTTATATAGGTTCAAATTATATCATCCGCATGCAGAATATAAAAATAGATATATTACGGCTATGTATGTCCACTTTCTATGTCCCAGTTTCTTTTACGTTTCCCCGTATGGGTACTGCCTTAAGGCAACAGACGATAAACATTTTTTGATTACAAAACTTTCCTTTACGAAGAATATTGAATAGTAATCATCAATCACTTTCATCGATTTTTATACCATATTTAATTTTTTTAATCGATCCTTTCTAACTTAGAGTCTTTATTTTTAGAATGCCAACCCACTTTATCTTAGTCTTCGATCCGAATTCGATAGACCCGAATATTTTATCTCAGTCGAGGGGGAGTATACACTCGATCCGAAGAGGGTCAACCGACGTGAGGAGTGTGGGCAGCGATTATCTACGACGAACGTCCCTAGCCAAATTAAATTCCCTTCCGTTAGAAGCGCCTATAACTAAGGTAAGAATATATTTTTCCTACGACCACCTATGAAAATGAGAAATAAAGCACGGCCAAGGCACACTATTAAATTTAAACATAATATGATGTCAATTTGACAGACAACCCCTATTTATTAAAAAGTGTTTTACTTATTTATTATGTATCTGTCGAGTGATTCAGAATGAGAGTGTGAAAATACGCCATCTGAAATTATGAAAAATATTAATAATACAGGGTGATTCCTAGGTTAATACTTCTTTTTTAGCTGTGTATAGAAGGCATTAAAATAAACAACTTTTTCAAATACCTTATTTCCAAAAACTCAAAAATAGGCGAGATAGAGATGTAAAAATCTAAGTGCGGGCATGGCATAAAAACATACCCCGCTATAGTTTCTGTTGTTTTTCTTATCTCTTATTAGTATTAGTCATACGGGTAGTGTTGAACAATCCGGCGCGGTGTGTTTTTCTGAAGCAAGTTAATTTTAAATTATTGATACCTACGTGAAAATGGTAACATTTAAAAACAATGAATTAATAGATAAGGTGGTAATTTACTGTAAGTGTGGCAAAGTGCTTCGAGATTATAAGCAGAACGCTTTCCCTTGCGGGCTCATCCAACACCCAGAAAGTTTCCTGAAGAGAGTATATTAAATAAGCAACAAATCTTTATCGGTAGCGGTAGCCTATAGATCGCAAGGTCACAGGTTCAAATCCCATCAGGATTATTTGACTTTTTTTTATAAAAACATTAGGTAATTTATAAAATTATTTTAAATTAAACTCTTCCTTGTTTGGGGAATTTTTTAAATTTATGTTTAATAGATCTTTCCTTGATTAAGTTTAAAATTTTGCATTCTAGTTAATCTAGAAGTCAATCCAGGATTAGTTCTTATGATATATAAAATACGAATAAATGAAAAAGTTAAACTACAATAAAGGAAAAGCCTATAAACTATGAAACCAGATATTAAGTAAAACATAATACTAAGTATGCTAATTTCAACACTAGTGTTAATATTTTTTTTTTCAACACTAGTGTTGCAATATGTTTTTCACAAATCTCTCAATGGTTTGAGATCATGTTTATTAAACTTTGAACTAGGTATGATTGAGACAGGTTTTTTTTTTATTTACATGTGCAAGTTATTTAAGTGACTTTTGGAACACTTATTTAGATATAAATTTAACAGTTTTTTTACGTTTTTTTCTTTTTAGATAATCGGCCTAATAGATCAAATAAGAGATAGTTTAGGAACAAACCCTTCAGTTGTCCAACTGATTGACAAGGTTGAGGACATATTAAAAGGATCAGGATTATACGAATCACACGTGAAGGAGGACTACAAATTTAAAGTGGATGAACCTGTTGTGTCGGACCTTATTACCGCCCTACTGTCGGTAAGTAAATGCGCGTTATTTAGGGGGGCTACCAAGTAAATTTAAGATAATCTGAGTACGGCTGACGTAGTTTTACTCGGGCATGTTTTTTTGGAATTCAAGTAAATTTCTGGGAAAAGTTAGGGCGTGTTTCTTAAAATAACAAAGCAAAAACTGGCTTTATTGTAACTCGTAAAATGTGTTTAGTATGTATAGTATGTATTATAAAATAGAGAAATCCATTTTATTACCTGGTAACTTAATATTATATTAAATATGGTATGCCCCACCAAATACTGTATAAGCCGTTTTGAGTTGCTCCTTTCTTTCGTCGGATCCTAGCTCTACTGATGAGCCATGATATGGCGAAACGCGTCTAGGGATGGATCTGACGAAATGAAAGGAAATTCTTCTTCTGTGCTTATTGTTTTCGGTTTGAAAAACCTATGCGAGTTAGCGCTGCCTAGCGGGACTCCTGTAATTGTGACGAATGTCACAATTACAATAAGTACGAGTTTTATACAGCTCTACTTAAAGTTGAACTTGGTTCAAAAAGGTGTTTCTGTAATAATCAATTTATAACCACGGGTCTGCACAGGTGGGATCAATAATTAAATTAGCATGCTGGCAATGGTTACACTGTCAAAAAACATCAAACTTTATTATTTGTTGTCTAAGTTTGGAGTATTTACAATTTGCAGCTACTTTTTCTATGTTTTCTAACACAAAACTAAATGCAAATTTTATTTCCAAAGAAGAATGTTTGCTATTAACTTTTGTTAAGGAGTTTAAAGGTACTTTAAAAAATTTAAAAAAAAAACAGATAATATTACTTATAAAGAAAAAATAGAATTTTAAAAAAATATTGAGACTAAATTTAATTACGAAAATTTGAATATGATCAGGTCCGTAGTTTTGGGGCCGTCTTCGAACGTTTTCTACAGCTCTAAGTACATTCATAAAATCTTTATCATCCGATTCGTCTGATAAATCCAGAAAGTGTTCAACCTCATCATTCGCATTCATAACTTTAAAATATTATTACCACAAATTTTAAAGTCAAAAATATTTTATTTAAGGTTTAAGTATTGGGCTATTTGTCATCAGTCATTAATAACTTAGTTTAAGCCTAGAAAATTGACAACTTACCTGAAAAATGATAGCTCAGCAAACCGAGTTCAATTTTAAGTAGAGCTTTACAAAACTCGTACTTAAGTTCTTATTGTACAATCGGATCTTAGAACCAATAAAAAATTTATCAAATCAATATTAGATGAGAGTATTTTAAAAAGTGCGAGATTTCTTATATCGCGAAACTATAATTTTGGAGAGAAAACTAATGCTTTTAATTAAAAATTGATTAAAAATCATATGACTATTTTTTTTTACCTCATACATGCCCTATCCCAGTTTATTTGTTATTAAAATAGGTAACCCCACCTTTACATGTGGTCATTTTCGCCATTAACAACCTATTAAATTACTAATGGTCGTTTAAAAATTGCTTGATTAGTTTGTTCAATTTTCAATGTAAAAAGCAGAAGGTGTGCTTTAATTATTTCGAAAACCTAAAACGTTGATTTTACAAAGCACTCCTTGTTTTAAATTATAACTGCTTCCAATAAATTTAAAAATTGTTAAATAAGCAGTGAGTCGGTTTTTAATTTGAAAGCCATAACGTTAAAAATATGTTCAAAAACACAAAAAAAAAAACTTTACAAATAATTTTGTTTCACAAAGGACTTTTTAAATTAAAAGTTCATATTAATACACAAAAGCCGTTTCTATTTTTTTACAACGAAGTTTACATCTGATTTGCTTATCACTCGGCGTTATGCAGGCAACCAAGAATGTGCATTAGCATATCAACACATTAAATTCTAGTGTGAGTTGAAATTCTAAAAGCTGTGACGATAAAGATATTCTTTCTGACATTACAGCATATTTTGGCTTTGTTTGTTATTATTCAAAATGCAAAATTTGAAAAAGATTCAAAGTAATTTTGTGTAAATATAATTAATAGCCCTAATCGACAAATATGTTGCAGCTTAATTTGGTCTTTGAATTTACTAATGCAATGATTCTTTCTTCAATTTCTTTTTTTATTATTTTTCTCACATGTTATAGTACCTCATTAAAATAACTTTTTTCTACTCCCACATGGAAATTTGATGTTTCCGTTACACTAAAGTGATTGAAAAATGTTTACTAAACAGATATGATTCCATATCCATCCTAGTTAGGATATGAAACTGACCATTCACAGTAGTCAGTTACAAGGCAATCAAATTTACATGTTGTATATTTTCTTATATTTAACAGAAGTGAGGTTAAAAATATACTTAAAAAATATACAAATTTGTCAGACAAAATTTGTTCTTTTTTAATTTAAATCAAAACATTTATCCCAGAATTTATACATTCACTATTTTTTTCTAAAGAGTGCACGAAATAGTGCGAAAAGTGAAGGTATTATCCCAAAATATATTTCTACCGAACTATTGTCAGTTTCTGACTGAACTAAAGATTTGTGCACAGATGCACTTTCTTATATTAAATTACTACAAGTTTTAATGCATAAAATGTACTATAAACTAATAAAATGAACGTTTTTTTACTTGGTTGGTTTTTTATCTTTCAAATATTTGTCCACCGCGATAGTTTCTGATATATTTTAAACGGGGATCAACCCCAATCGACCTTAAAGGTTTTATTATACGCAAAAGAATATAGAAAAATGAATGGTAAATCTTCCCTAAACAGTGGAAAATGAAGTTAAGTACATACATAAAACCAAATAAAACAGACGACATTATAACATTTTTAGAAAAAAATTAATTCCAAATAATGGTTTTAACTTTGGGTATGTTTTTTATTTTATTTTGCACAGAAAATAAAAGGGTTTGTTCGGGTTTATTACGCAAGCAGGTAAAGGCCATGATTTAGAAAAAGAAATTGTCCATTTTTATTAATAAATATATCGCTCTTTGTCTGTTATTCTGCAAAAGGCTAAATGAAAAAAGATATAGGTAGGGGAAAGTCTGGTAAGTTGGCGGTGTTAACAGTAATTTTTTATTTTTTAATGTTGGTTACATATTTTTTAATGTGTTAATTTGCATGCAATTCTTAATGTTTAATACACATAAAAATATAATATAAGTTATCAAAAACTAAACAGACTACTTAAACAAATAACAATTCGGGTTGTATGCAAAATTGGTCATCTTACCCACTAGTAGGTTAAGATGACGAACCTATGCGGGTAAGATGAAGTACCTATTAACATAAATCGCATTTGTACGTTCCCACTCCTGAATAGTCGCTACAGGAATCGTGCCACCATCTTTGACATTTCAAATATTGAATCCAGTCTTCTGTGGGTGGATCTTCAAAACATTCATTACACCCTGGGCATATTACTTCCTTATTTTCATCAGTGGGTTTTAGATGAATTTTTTTATTTGTTTTAGTTTTCTTTTCCTGCTTTTTCTGCTTTCTTAAAATTTTAGCCTTTTCATTTTGCTTCTCAGCCGCTATCTTTTTCTCTAATTGTCTCTTTATTGGAGTACCGGTAATAATACTTGCAACAATTTTCCTTCCTTTATTGTATTCTGATCTTTCATATGTTGGAAAAGGGCGTATTTTCCATAGCGACATCGTTTCTTCTATTTTACTTTTTTTAAAGCTACACTGGGATGAGATATATTTTTTTTGGATTCCACTAGAACTGGAATACTCGGCGTTTTCATTAAAAGATGATCCAAAAATGTTTCTTTTAACACTTGATACATTTGGGCGTGCTAAGCTGGCGTCATTAGTATTATCTAGTAGTATAAAGTTATGAATTTGCTTGAATATTATTCTCAGTATGTAATTTTTCTCTTGGAAGAGATAAAGAAGTTTTTTTCTGTACAAAGTGAATTAAGGGCAGCTCATCTTCTGATAAATACTCTGGAGAATTTATCCCTGCTTGTGCAGTAACTGTGTCAATTTTTACTTCTGGAACAGTTCCTTGAGAAAAAATGTCTCTCTCTGACATTTTAGCTGCAGCGTAATCTTCTTCGCCAAAAATATGAGAGTCAAATGTTTCAATTCCGCATCGTCTGAATCCTTGTACAGCATTTCCAACCGTGGCAGCTTTTAGATATGCTTTATTAAAAATCCGGCAAACATTTTTATCAGTCACGGCTTTGTTAGGATTATTGACAACAAATGAATCGCATTCTTGTGAAAAAAAGTCTTAAGAGGTCCAAAAAATGACACATCTAAAGGCTGCAACCTGTTAGTGGTGTGGGGTGGAAATCCTACCATAACAATTTCGTTTTTCCTGCAAAAAGTTATTCCTTCCAAAGAAATATGCGAAGAATGGTTTTTAAAACATTTTAAAAAAATATGCGGGTAAGACGACGATCTCGTCATCTTATACGCGTCATGTTACCCATAAAGGTTATGTTTAAATTTCCTAACTATATTTTCCCAGTAGACGAACTATGAACAAAAATTATATTTGCATGCAATTAAAAACTGCTATCGTCAATAATTAAACACAATTTTACATAAACATACCTGATAAATTCACTGGAAAATGTTACAAGGCACAACAATATTCTTATAACAGTTTGCCGGAAAACAAATACAACTGTTTTAAACCAACCACGGCTTATGAAATCATGATTTGCAGTGGAAAATTAATTTGTCTACTCTCGAGGAGATGGCACCACCATACAAGGCATTTATAATAATAGCGAGGACAAAAAAAATATCATTAGTTATCTTACCCTCTTCGTCAACTTATCCGACTTTCCCCTATATACTTATATTTAATAACCCAAATCGACAAATATGTTACAGTGTAATTTGGTCCCTGGAGTCAGGGGCGGACTGGAATAATTTGGCCCCGGTGGCTACATGGCCTCTATGGCCCCACCAAACCTCATTATTTTTGCTATAATGGCCATTTCATCAGCTAGCGGATTTTATAGCGAATAAATATTAACGTAAACAGAAATAATTTTAAAGCCTATTTGAAATCTAGGTAGCATAAACAAAGTTCAAAATAAGTTAATATAATAAAGAGGTAGTAATAGAGTATCTACGGTAAAGGGCAGTAATGAACAACCTGGAAGAATATGCCTTTATTATTGGAAAACATTAAAAATTATAGTTCAATATATATCTCTCTCGAGATTATAAGGAAGCTCCGCTTCTGCTTATGTTATTATTATGCATAGGTAGAGAATAATGTTTATTTTTGTACATCTTTTTCTTTAAGTTTTACCATTAAAACAAAAATTGTTGTTTTCATGTTTGGACCAATTGGCCCCCAAAGGCCTTCTGGCCCCGGTGGCGATAGCCACCCGGCCACTCGTTCCAGTCCGCCACTGCCTGGAGTTGCCAACGAAATGAGTTTTTTTTCGATTGTTTGTTCTCATAAGTTCACAGCCAACTAAAAAGACAATTAATAATGCCTGATTTAAAAAAAATTTTAAAAAACAACTCGAGTGGCTTTTCCATATTGCGCTCGGTAGTTTGAGCACTCCGCCTACGAGGTGTTGCTCAATTTACTTCTTCGTACTATATGGACATCATATCCTCTCTCGTTGTACAAACTACTATTGTTTTTAATATGGTAGAAGAAAAATATTGTTCAACTCGAGTGGATTGACCCCACTATGACGCTCAAAAATTTAAGCGTGCAATATGGAGATCATTTTCACTCTTTTTGTATAAACTACTAATATGGTATCTGCACACTTTTTCTGAATATACTGGTGAAGAGTAAAATTATTTAAGAATATTATTTTTTTTAATTTAATTTTCTATTGTAGAAAACACCTCAACCTACCGTAACTGCATCATCTAGGAGAAGTAGTAATGATTCATCTGTTTTTCGTCCTTCAAGGACTGGACTAATTAAGGTAAGTTTGGGTAGGTAGTTAATTTAAAAAAAATTATTTTGTATTTTTCAATAGGCTCACGTATATTAAAAAGAAAGGAACGAGTATTAATAAGATAAGATAAAAACCGAAATCAACATCTTTGAAAACTGCATTTTCTGAAAATTATACACAAATGGACTTGTTAAGTTTTGCATGTAAGCTCTTCATTTATCATACAGGGTGTTATGGAATTGACGCATTATATTTAAATGGGTGACTCCTTGGGTATCCTAAAGAAACACTTCATACTTTTTATATTTTTATTATCATCGTTAAAAAAGTTGGATAAGTACTCCTAAATCCGAGTTCGGCGTACGCCAATGATCGCTTAAATGTCTTGCCAGATAAGCGTTAGATGCCAAAGCACCACAACCCGGCGTAAAATGTTCTATCGTTTCTCCAGGGCAATTGCATTTTTTACACACATCTTCCACATTTCCTTTTGAGATGATCTCTATAGTTTCGAGTTCGAATGACACGGTCTTGGATAGAAATTATAAAACGTTCGTGGGTGGTGTTCATTCAGATGAATTTTGTCAGCAGTCTGCGCGTAAGCCTATCTAGTTCGTGCGTGGTATTATTTATTTATTTCTTACACGGCAGTATGGTTTTCTGACGAGTCCCAATAAGGACGAAACAGCATGTCATTGTCTACCTGTACCCCAGGGAACCCATTACCTTTGGCGTCACTGTGTACTTTAATGCAAAGGATAGACAGACTACTCTGTCCGCTTGCTGCTAAGTTTCTTTCTATGTTATTATTATTTTTCTCAATGTTAGTTTTCACAGCTTTTTGTTGGTATTGCTGGTATTATTTACAGTACAGAGAAGAAATTCATCTTAACCTGTACTGTTTAGAAACTTCCGTACTATATGGCAAGTTTGGAGGATGACGCTTTTCTGGATTAGTTGGTATAAATAACCTGATAGGCCCAGTTTTTCCAAGTTGGGCTTGAAATTTTTCGTCATAGCTCCCTCCACCGATATTATGATCGGAATTATGTCGATTTTATCTAGCTTCCATATATTTTTTTATCTCTATAGCCAAATTCGAGTACTTGGTCTTCTTCTCCGATTCGGTTTTAGAGAGGTTGTGTGTTAGTGGGCAACCTATATCGATTATGAAAGCTTTCTTGGTGGTTTTTTCGATGAGAAGAATATCCGGACGGTTGTGGTCTACTGTTCTATCCGTTATTATTGGCCTGTCCCAGGATAAGAGATATTCAGGGGATTCAAGGACTGGCTCGGGTGAGTATTGGTAGTATGGTGGGAGGTTTTCCCTTAGCCCTAGTTTATGGGCCAGTTCCTTGTGGATGATCTTAGCCACCTGATTATGTCTCCCCAGGTAGGCGTTGGGGGCCATAGCACCACAACCCGCCGTGATATGTTCTATCGTGTCTCCGGGGCAATTGCATTTTCTGCACACATCTTCCACATTTCTCTTCAAGATGACCTTTTCATAGTTTCGAGTTCGAATGACACGGTCTTGGATAGAGATTATAAAACCTTCTGTTTCAGCGTGAAGCTGCCTTTTCTCTAACCAATTCAGTGACATTTCTCTATCTATGAGTGGATTTTGGAGTGCAGTAGGGTATTTGCCGTGTAGAGCTTTCTCTTGCCAAGTTACAAGCTGTTGACTTGGAGGCGCGCGGATGATGTTAGGTAATCCGTTTTGCTTTAAGTTAAGGGCTGTATATCCAGTGTCTGCTGCTACCACTTTTTTAAGAATTTCCCCATTCGATTCTTGGAAGTATTTTCTCATAGAGGTCTCTTGTGACTTGCACAAGTTATATATATATTAATGAGACCTCTTTATTATTATTATTATTATTATTATTATTATTATTATTATTATTATTATTATTATTATTATTATTATTATTATTATAAAAATTATTATAAAGCGTATGCTTTTCTTCGGATGATCCATCTGTCTGTGCAAAGGAGGTCTCCGACGTCATTCTAACTAGCATGGAGGCCTTTATTCCTTTCTCCAAAAAGCGCCCTTCCAACGACAAGCCCTGGTTTAGCAAGAATTGCGAGCGTGCTGTCAGATCTAAAAACCTGGCTTACCGACAGTGGCGTAAAAACCCTACTCCTGAAAATCGCGCCATCTTTGTTACCACCCGAAACCAATGTAAGCAAATGATAAACCAAAGCAAAGAAGCTCATAACGAGAGAATCAAAAACAAACTTCTTGCCAGTCCTAACGGATCAAGGTCATTTTGGTCAGTCGCTAAGGCCGTCAGCCAAAACTTTACAAAGTCAACTATTCCACCTCTAACACGTTCCGACGGCACAATAGCAACCACAGCCGGGGATAAAGCAAACCTACTTGCTGAACTGTTTTCCTCGCATTCCACTGTAGACTTTCAGGGAAAACAACCACCCAACATTCCCTCAGTTCAATCGCAAATGTCTGAAATCGTGTTCCGTCAGCGTCTTGTTAAACGGATTCTTAAAGGACTCGACGTCAATAAAGCTTCTGGTCCAGACGAAATTCCTATCATTGTTCTCAAGACATGCGCCGATGAACTTACACCAGTATTTTGTAGACTTTTCAACTTATCCTACAAAAAAGGAATATTTCCATCCTGCTGGAAGTCGGCGCGTGTCCAGCCCATTCCAAAGAAAGGTAAAAAGACCCTGCCAAGCAATTACCGACCCGTCGCATTGCTTTCAGTAATTTCAAAAGTAATGGAGAAAGCTATTAACCAACAACTCCTAAAGTATCTGGAAGGGCTTAACATTATCAGCGACCATCAATACGGTTTTCGTAAGTCCAGATCAACAGGTGACCTTCTCACATATGTCACCCATCTTTGGAGCAACACCATCGAATATCATGGAGAATCCCGGGCTGTTGCACTGGACATCTCTAGGGCTTTTGATCGTGTTTGGCACGATGGGCTTCTAAGTAAATTGCGATCCTACGGTATGCCTAATGGATTTTGTTTATGGTTAACCAGCTTCCTTAAGAACCGTTCTCTGCAGGTGGCGATTGACGGGTTTCTCTCAGACACCTTCACCATCAATGCCGGTGTTCCTCAAGGGTCCATATTGTCGCCTACCCTCTTTTTACTGTATATTAACGACCTTCTAGTGAAAACCCAAAATCCAATTTATAGCTTTGCTGATGACAGCACACTTGTCTCATCTTTTACCTTGACTCCCCAAACATCCGCTGCCGACGCACATCTTCGCAGGCAGCATGAAGTATTGCGCCTTAACAATGACCTGGAAGAAATTTTGGCTTGGGGTGACAGTAACCAAGTCGAATTTAATGCTAAGAAAACCCAGGCAGCAGTCTTCTCCAAAAAGGTTAACATTGCAGAACCGGATATAGTCATGGCAGGACACGCAATTCCCCTGGCACCGTCTATTAATTTGCTGGGGGTCAATCTGGGAGGTAATATGTCTTGGCATGATCACGTTGCCGCAATTGCCAAGACAGCTGCACAGAAACTTGGTGTACTTTTCCGCACCAAAAAGTTGTACACACCTCATCAACTTTTGACACTCTACAAAGCCCAGATTCGACCATCATTAGAATATTGCTCTCATGTCTGGAGCTCTGCACCCAAGCACACCCTTCGACTACTGGATTCCATTCAAAGGAGAGCCGTTCGTCTGATCGGCGACCCCGAGCTGACCAAGACCCTCGATAGCCTGGAGCATCGAAGACAGGTTGGTGATTTGGCTCTCTTTTACAGATATTTCCATGGCAGGTGTTCGACTGACATTGCCCACTTGATTCCACCTAGAGCAATGCAAATCAGAAATACACGGCGAACCACTGCCGCTCATCCATATGTTGTTCAGCTTAGTACTCCTCGAACTTCATTGTTCAAGAATTCTTTCATCTGGAGAACATCATCTTTGTGGAATGATCTTCCTGAGGTCGTGTTTCCCAATGAATACAATCTTTAACGTTTCAAGACCAACGTTAATCGCTTTTTTTGCACTCGCACCGCTCCCAGAGCGCCTTAAAGGATTTTTCCTACAGTGCAGGTGTTTTATCATAAAAAAAAAAAAAAAAAAAAAAAAAATTATTATTATTATTATTATTATTATTATTTATTGTTATAATCCCATAACCCCTGTATGTGTGGTGATCAACTTTTAACAGAAACATAAGAGTTCAAATATACTTCTACTCGGACTAGTTTTTTTTTCTAGTCTAGAAGAATTCTAATAACTTATCCAAAATAATCCTTTGTGGCTTTAATACTTTCTAAATTAAGACGTTGGTAAAAAGGTCGGCCTAGACTTAAACACGTCGCTTTTTTAGGTACCGTCATAAATAATAATGGTGTAATTTACTAAAAGGAAACCGCATAAGAAGACACCCCTTTGTTTTCCTACATCTTATTATTAAACTTAGCTTATTTGGTGTATAAATAAGTAGATTTAAGTAGATAATTATCTTGGCATTGTCTGTAAAGTTAAAGCCCTTATTCGTAATGATGAGAGGGGGGGGGGGGGGATTCTCAAGCAACTGAAATATTAAATCCCTAAACTGTACATACCAGGCTGAATCAAAATGATTCCGGAATTGTCAATAGGTGGCAGTCACTATTTAAATAATTTGCATCATCAAATCGGTTTAAATTTTAGCTGTCTAATGAAAAACTAAGCTGTTAGTTAATTTTCTTTTAAAAAACGTGGAGACCCATGAACTGGTGCCAAGTATATATTATTAAATCCTAGTGGTAGCTAGGATGGTAATCCAATCTTAAATTTCGTTAACGATAACTGATAATAAAAACAGACTGCGTTTTCTTTTTTCAAATGTGCTATATCAGTCCAAGATAGGTTTTCTGAATCATTTAAATTTCTATTTCTGACCCCCCCCCTCCTCCCTCTCCCCCTCCTTTTCCAACAATTTGTGTTACATATTTGTGATAGGCCTCTTTATTTCTTCTCTTTCATAATTTGGCATTGATTTCCCTGCAAAGATCTTTATTTTTGTCAACTGCAGGTACTACCACCAGGATTTGGGTCAATTTATGGGTTTTGCCTATTGTTATCTATTTACAAACACTGAAAATGGTGTGACAAAAGCGTGCATTATCTACATAGTATTAGGTACACCCATTTTTTATTATACTTTATAATAAAAATACAAAATACATTATACAAAAATTAAATTATAAATAATCATAATATTCTTCGTCATCTGAGGAACTGTCATCTCCTTCTTGACGTTATAATTAACGGGTGGACGGTCTGATCGATCAGGTTATCAAGATCCCACATTTTCTCCTATTCTTTAATGACATGATGGACTGCTTTTTGCCAGTTCTCTGATGTCACTTCTTTAATGGCTTGATCAAACAGTAGCTTAACGTATTTCATTTTGAATGTCGTGTTGTGTCTTGCTGCAAATCATTTCACTTGCGCCCATATAAGTTCTATAGGATTTAGTTCGCAATGATATGACGATGCAGCACAGTTACATGTTTTTCAGCTATATCTTCCACAGTATATTTCATAAAACGATGTTTGTGTAAGTTTCCGTTCTTTTATCAAATTATTATCTTTTTTTGTTGTTAGTTATCATAAATAATTTAATGCATAAAATTTAACTGCACCTATGGCCGACACCTAAATTGATCCGAACTTGACGAAACTTCCCAGTTTATTACTCTACACCCACCTTTCTGAAATAAACTATAGTATCCATTGGTAGGTATCTATTTGATAAATTTATTAGGTACCACAATATGCTTACCGATAATGCTTTTACCTTACACGAAACACGTTGTCCTGATACTATACTACTACAAGTATGAAGAACGAGTAGTAGGTATAAGCTTTGAATTTCAATATTTAAAGAACGACTGATCAGTGCAAAAATGTGGCAACCGTTTTTGGATACGAACTAATGTTTGTCTCCATTTTTGATCGATTTCAGACACAAGATATTATATTATTCTATATAATAAAAGACGGCGCGCTCCGAAGTCACGTCGGTTCTTACGTAGCGAATGAATCATAGTGCGCCTATCTATTCGCCTTTTTTTAAATGTTGAAATTCAAAGGTATAAGCAAACGAATACAAATTCGTATTTAGTCAGCGGCAATCGCTTGGAGAAAAATTTAATTTTCTGCACATCACAGATAATAACTATTTCATATTATGGTTACAGGCTCCCGTAGCTATTCGAGAATTGCTAGAAATGTCGCTAACGTGGGAATTTGACATTTTTAAATTGGAGGATCTGACGCGGAAAAGGCCGTTGCAACATCTCGGCATGAATCTGTTCAATCATTTTGACGTCTGCAATGCACTGAACTGCGACGAAAAGACGTTGAATAATTGGCTCACTGTGATAGAGGCGAATTATCATGCTGAAAATTCGTATCACAATTCGACGCATGCTGCTGATGTGATGCAGGTAAGTCTTAAATGCTAAATTTTAATTTTTAACAATCAAATGAATATTAAACCCAAATTGATCAAATTCTTTAGTATATACATTACTCAAAAATATTTGTTTTAATGAACATATATAGATAGATAGATAGATAGATAGAAACGTCTTTATTTTTGACTCGGCGAAGGTCAGCTTGCTGTTTGCTTAACCGAGCATGTATGATAAATTTACAAAAGTTAAGTTTTACAAAAAGAGACAAAATTGCTAAGTTATGTTAAGTACCGTAAAACGGGGCTACTTCGGCCAGATTTTACAGTTTTTTGCATTTTTTAAGGGTAAAAACTTTTGCGATGCAGTTAATATTTTTTATGTGGGCTACTACATCCTTACTAGAGTACTTTCTAAAAGAATAAGGTGTTTTTTTTTTGTTCTAACATATTTTTTTTTTTATTGAAAAGTGTCCGAATTTACCCGACAAGGTGTGGCAAATTCGGACACCCTTTTTAAACCGAAAAATATTGAAGTAAACATGGCTTAATAGTTACTTCGGACACTAATTTAAGTTTTAAAAATATATTAGGTGGGTAGGTACTAAAACAAGTTAGCATAAAAGCTAGAAATATTAAAAAAAAGGCTTTTATATTTACCATATGACCTAATATGATATTTATTTTTACAAAATGAACAATATTTTCTTAGAGAAATATTAACAACAAAACATGTAAGTAGGTATATAGGTGTTCTCAAAAACAATAAAAAAAAACTCTTAAAACAAATGAAAACAATCAACTTATTATTCTAGATGAATATTTGGCATGTCATGAAACCTAAATCGTTCTCTTCTTAAATGCTTTGGTTCGAGGATCACTAAAATATCTATTTATTGTGGATTTGGGAATCTTATAAAATTCCGATGCGCCTCTTAGTGACATTGCTTTTCGCCGAACCGCTCCAGCCAGCCATCGCTAACTTTTCGTCACCATAATTTCTATAGGGGCGACTCCTCAACTGCCTTCTGTATGTTCGAACCATGTCCGAAGTTGCCCCTCAAAATTGTTTTTTTTTGCTTAAACCTCTCCAAAAAAAACAACATAGCAGCTATAAATCTCAAATTTTTTTAGATTGTCAACAAAATATAAGACTACTAAAAGTTAAAATAAAGTTATCCTCTATCATAACTCGTTTGGGTTGTGCGCCAGTTACTTTTACCACTCTTGAAAAAGTTCCAAAAATGGCTTCATAATAAAATAACACGTGGAGACGAGACACTTACCTTTAAACGCTTCTATGAGTCAGAACATACAGAGGCAACTATTAAGACACATTTCTGAAGAGAAACAGCTCGCTTGCATTCTCTGTCTCCCCACCACTTATTATTTTACCCTTGAATATCGCGATGTCCGAAGATACCCGCAGAGTCAAAAGTAGCCACGTTTTATGGTACCTAATCTAGTTAAGGCAGAAACTTAAATATTGGCAACTTAAACTAATGATATATTTACATAATATTGATCTTATACATATTCAACCATAATTACCCAGCAAAAAACTGCGATAATTGGTCCTAAAGGAGTTTAAACTTAGGTTGACAAATTTGGTACAAATATCAGTATTAAAGATTTTAGGAGCTATATAAGAAAAACTGCGTTGAAAGAGGGCAGTTCGATGTTTCGGTACGTTTAAAAGACTATTATAACGGGTTGTACGATTGTGTGTAGAATGCCGGAAATGAAGCTTTTCACGTAGGTATTGGGGTACACCACTCACAAGCAGACGATACAAAAAACAAGAAAAATGTAGTCTTTGTCGATCGACCATTTTAAGCCATTTTAACTCAGGCAATTTATAGCTAACATGTTCTCTTGCACGCAGTCCATAAACAAAGCGAATGCAAGAGTTCTGAACCTTTTGCAGTCTAGTCTTACACTGCAAATCCAAACAGGGGCCGTACACGAAGTTACAATAGTTAGCGTGAGATAAAACAAGAGTTTCACACAGTTCCTTTTTTAATTGAGGTCGTAAGATGTGTTTATTTTTGTATAAGTTTCTGAGTGAAAAATACGATTTTTGAATAACTGTACCTACCTGACTTCTAGATAGATAGAAAATGTATGTACCAGTGGGGGCTCGCGGTTTAAAAAAATGGTCAAGAGCTAGGTATAGCGCTGATACTTAAACAAATATTGACTAAAAACCCGTGTAACAAAACGTATCTTATCCTCATCTGTCCAACGACTGCATGAAGTTTCCAACAAATTACAAACTATGTCATTAATTATGTTTATCAACACACAACTAAGTAGGTAAGTACACTACATACTGAATTAACTGAAAAATAAAAACAAACCTTTTTATTCACACAGTAAATCACGTAACAACGATGTGTATAACCGTAAGCTTCTTAAAGCCTCAAAAGATATACCTTAAGGTTAGGCGAACCAATGCTAAAACAATGGTGCCTACGACTGATCTATTTTTAAATTGCCCATCATCATAATGCAAATTGTTACATGCCGTTTGCGTGACTGACGTAACTTAACCATAGCAACGGTGAAAATTAAAGCCATGTTGGGCATTGGGTCTTCACTTGCTTAGATCTAACGGACACGTTCGCTGGGGCGCGGCAAAATGCACGAGTGTTTATAATAATTATTTGTTCATCGGAGTTAACCGTGGCCCTATTATGCATAGCTACATTCGGATTAAATTAATATTAATAATTCGAACATAATTATATTTTGAGGGCTAAAATGGTAGTTGTATTGGTTCATTAATAATTATTATTGTCGAAAAACTTTCCTCCTGGTTTTTTTTTGGTGACCTACTTCACCTGACGAGCCGCCACTAGTATGTACCGGGTGGCCCAATAAGAATGGATGCCGGCCATATCTCAGAAATCATTTGTAACAATGTTTTAAAAGAAAAAAATGCATTAGGAAATCGACCAAGAGAAATCGCTGGAAAATATTTTAATGTTCCTAAATTTATCGCTAGAGGGCGTTCAACATATGACAAAGAATATTATAGGAGTTTTATCGATAATATGCCAAATAAGGTTATGTCAAAACTTTAGTGTTTTATTATTTGGAATATACGGCATAGCATTGCCTTAATACATTTTAATCTAACTCGCAAAATAAACAAAAAAAAAACTACTTTAAACTTTGGTTTCGCTTACCCGACTTTAATAAACTTAGGCTCGTTAAATAGGGTTTTCATTGTCTTATCAAGTTAATAAAAAACGAAGTCGTTCTAGATTCCGTTGCGATAGCTAAAGGGCGCTATTTATCAAAATCAAAAACTTCTTCATGTTTCTCAAAAAATTTTAAATGCAACGTTATATCTTTTTTAACTTGGAAAAAGGAGAACGAATAAGAATAAAAGTTGTGGAACCCGCACGTCAATACCTTTTCTAAAACTGGAGATCAGGCACATTTTAAAAATATTTTGAATTATACAGGGTGCGCCCAAAAAGTAAGGTGTCAAAAAGGTACATTTTTTTAAATGGGACACCCTATATATTGTATTATTTTCTGAGTCCTCACAAAATTCTACGCTTATTTTGTAAATGTCATATGTCTAAATTCAATAGTTTTTGAGATATTGACGGTTAAAATATGGCATTTTCAGACTTTGACAGGCTGTAGCATTGAAACGGTTCATCTTAGAGAAAAATGATTTTTCCCTCCCTATCTTAGGTTTTTATTTTCTGTCCAAAGAAACCAACCTCCGGTTTACCATGTTAAACCAAAAAACCGGTTTTAACGGTTTAACATGTTAAACCGGAAGTAGTAACGTTTAGATAGAGAATAAAAAATTAAGATAGGGAGGTGAAAACTATTTTTCTTTAAGATGAACCGTTCCAATGTTACAGCCTGTCAAAGCCTGAAAATGCAATATTTTAAACTTCAATATCTCAAAAACTATTGACTCTAGACATTTCACATTTACGAAATAAGCGTAAAACTTTGTGAGGAATCAGAAAATAATACAATATATAGGGTGTTCCATTTAAAAAAATGTACCTTTTTGACACCCTACTTTTTGGGCGCACCCTGTATAATTCAAAATATTTTTAAAATGTGCCTGATATTTAACCATACCTTAACACAAAAGCTTATTATCGACAAATTTTATCTTCAAGCCATAAAATTGCTCCGCGCAATCGGTAATCGTTGACTCACTCGGTACATGACAAAAATACACACTGAACATTCCAATCTATTGCCTTTCAATCAGCAAAAAACGCGATTATTGTTCCAAAACCTAGCGGTAGTAAGTGTATCTCTTTCTTACGCGTTTACCTTGGTACTTAATCAATCCGAGTGTCTTCTCTGCGTTCTTTCAATACCACAGATCAGGCATTTATTCGTTTACTCGTTGAATAATAAGTGCAGTATTGTTATATTGGGCCTTTTTTAAGATCATATAAAATTATTTTGTGCGTAGACTTTCTGGTTATAAATTGTTGGACTGTGTGTATCTGTGAAGTGTTCTTTTTATGAAAAAGCAAGTAAATGTATTTTTTATTTGGTAATTTACTATTACAGGACACCCGCCCAGCCCTAACCTTAAGTTTTGTAAAATAAATGTTAGTAGAAATTACGTGTGTCATCGTAGACCCTTAAAAGCTTACGTAAACTACACTATAATATACTTGTTTAGTTTTTTAATAAAAAAAATATATTTTCTTTCCAACTGCCATTATCTTCCTAATGCGGGTTTAGCGCACTGAATTTTTCATTTGGTATACGACCTGTTACGACCCTAACTCAATCCTCTTGTGAAATTTAAGTGCCGAATTCTGAATTATTGAATGATGTTAATCGAACTTTCAGTTGTCGTCACGAAATTCGGTTTTTCAACATGGTTTAAAGCTCACTGACAGGACTGCTGGTTTTATTTTTGATATACGAGGAAAATTAGAAAATATAACTGTTTACCCATGACAGAAATAAGTAACTGTGCGTTGCTAGGTAACGTTCTGTAGTGAAAAGTATTTCCTTCATAATTGGAACGCTTGGAGAAGTTAATGATGTGGAGGTGTTACTACTTGTTAAGTGCTTCGGTAATAGTTGGTCAGGTCACAAAAATAACCGATAGAGGTACTAGTAGTGGGTCGGTTTCTTTGGAACTACTACGGTATTTTTTAATACCGCGTGTCGCGCTCCACCTCTTAAAAGCAAGCAGTTACTCTAGAACTTTTTAGATTTTGTCCTTCGTCGCTAAACGCTGCGATGCGAACCGAGAGAAAGCGACAGCGGCCGGCCTCTTCAGTCGTTCATTATGGAACGGCAACGGCAAATGGTATCTGGAAGAACAGAAACAGTCTCGTGGTTGACGGGATTTTGTTGTTGAAGGTATTTTGTCAGACCGGGGACGAATGGTTGCCGAGAGAACTGTTGTCGCTTGTGGCTATATGTCGTGGGACCGTTTGATTTTAACGCTGCAATTCGTAATTACGGTGCCGGTATTTTGCTGGCGCGGTATCCACGGTTGGAAAGTATTTTTTCTACTCTTACATGGAAATTTGCTGTTTCCTTTACACTTAAGTGGCGAGTAAATTAGGCTATTCCAGTTAACTGTGCGACAAAATTTCATAACAATCCTAAATAGGTAATGAAACTGACCAATCACAGTAGTCAATTACAGAGAAGCCATTGTTATTCTTAAAAGTACTGACCAATCGCAGTAAACTATTTTTACTGAGGCTCCGCCTTCTTTTACAAGACACTAAATTATATAATTTAAATGCATATGGTACAATTTGCTATTAAATAGACGTATTTATAATAGATTTATCAATAATGCAACTAGCTGAATGTGCATAGAAAATTAATTTCATGTAGCATCATTTATCAGTTGGTTTTCCCATAATTAGTTTAACGTTTCGATAGTCGAGAGGTAGAGCGTTTTACTATATAAAAAGTTTTCACCCGGGCTCGAACTCACGACCATTGGATCGGTCGTGAGTTCGAGCCCGGGTGAAAACTTTTTTTTACATTTTTTAGCATAATGTTTGTAAATTTGGTCGTAGACAAAATATACTGTTCAACTTGAGTGGATTATCTATATTGCCCTCGGAAGTTTGAGCACTCCGCCTACGGCGTCATGCTCAATTTACTTCCTCGTGCGATATGAACATTATATCCACTCTTGTTGTACACACTACTATTAATGGACGTGGTCTCGAGGATCCCTTTGGTGTATATTGATGATGAAAGAACTGACTCAAGAAGTTGAAAAGCGTTGTAGTAAATTTTACTTAAATATTTTAATATTATAAAAAACTTAAAATAGTTTTGTGCATGGGGATATGTACTAAAATAAAGAACTTATAATATTTATCGGTTACTAAACTAGTTTTAATGAAAAGAACAGTGTCACAAAGCAGCGAAAAAAACTCTTTAAATAAAAGAAAAGATCCACACTTAAAGTTTTGACTCATCAGAGGAATTTTCTCGGTATTTTTTCCAATATAGTAGACATCGAACCAAAAAATTACTCTGAAAAATCGTTTAATTTAATTGACAGGTGATTTTTATTTTATCAATTATTGGTTTGAAATTTCAAGGTCACAAATAGGAATAATAAATTATTTTTTATTTTGACAAATAATTTGTTTTGCAATCCTAAGACTCTAGTTTGTTCCCGAGTTACGGTTATTTAGTCGCGGTGTTTTTCTGTCGGGTTATGAAATAGAAAGATATCCATATCCATATCCATATCCATATCCATATCGGTAACATTATTTCCTAGCTCTACGAGGTACAATAACTCGATGGTATTGATTAATGAACAAATCTCACCAAAAAAGGTATAGGCAACCATCAGTTGGCAAATTTAACAGGCGCGACGTTGTCACGTTGACAAACTTTCTGTTATAAGTATGATAGTATTACTTTCAAACTATTAACATGTAGCTTGTTAAATAATGGTATAAGTAAAAAGATTTTCCATTATAATTATGATTACAAACTATACAAAATTATTTTTTTAGGCCACTGCAGGTTTTCTAGAAAAAGAACGAATGAAATCCATAATGGAACCTTTGGACGAAGCAACAAGTCTGATTGCAGCCGCAGCTCATGATGTGGATCACCCTGGCAAGTCCAGTGCATTCTTGTCGAATTCTAACAATCCTCTGGCTGTTTTATATAATGACGTCACAGTACTGGAGTCACATCATGCGGCACTAACTTTTAAATTGACTTTAGGTAAATCTACGTCTTAAGAATGTTCTATTACCAGTGGCGTGCGGTTTATGGGGCCGATAGAAGCACTACTGCTTCGCTTGCTTTCATTTATAGGGTGATTCCAAAGTTAATACTTCTTTTTTAGCTGTGTATAGAAGGCAGTAAAATAAACAAAACAACATTTTCAAATACCTTGTTTCAAAAACTAAAAAATAAAGTACTTGCATTCATTTATTACACTATGGATCCAGTACAGTTCTGCCCAACTTGCCCGTTGAATAACATTAAGAAAACTTCTGGGTGTAAGGATGAGCCTGCAAGGGAAAGCGTTTCGCGTATAATCTCGAAGAAGCAGTCGCACTTTGACGATACTCACCGTAAAATTTTTTTCAACATCAATCAATCAACTTAGGAATCACCCTGTATATTTCAAAATATGAACGACACAGAGATTAAGAGTGGTTAAAATTAAGCATTGTCAAAAATACTGAAATTTAGTTTTATACAGGGTTCGATCAGAAACTTAATAATTATGATAAAGTAACAAAAAGATAGATAATGACGTTTAAAATATGCCATTTTCAGATTTTGACAGGCTGTAGCACTGGAACGGCGCATCTTAGAGAAAAATAGGGTTCGCCTCTCTATCTCAGTTATTTATTTCCTACCTAAAAGTTACAACTTCCGGTTTAACATGTCAAAATCTAAAAATGGCATATTTTAATCGTCAATATCTCAAAGTAATTGAATTTAGACATACAGGGTGGCCCATTTGTCTGACAAAGTAATATACCGTCTCTACTATTAAAGATATAAAAGTTGTGAGATATAAAAAAATATTTGTTCTAAAATTATTTCTAAACATACAGGATGGTCCAAAAAAGTAGGACAATAAAAATATACATTTTTTTAAATGGAACACTCTATATATTTTAGCATTTTTTGTTTCCTTACAAAATTGTCCATATGCACCATATTTAGTTTTTTAATTTTTTGCAACGTTGCTAAACAAAATGCAAAATTCTTAAAATTTTGGAAAAAACATAATAGTAAAAAATTACCTGTATTTCTCAATAAGAGTATCGAAAATTGAAAATTTCTTGTAAGCTAAAAACCAAATATGGCGTCATATGGATAATTTTGTAAGGAAACAAAAATGCTAAAATATATAGGGTGTTCCATTTAAAAGAATGTATCTTTTTATTGTCCTACTTTTTTGGACCATCCTGTATGTTTAAAAATAATTTTAGAACATATATTTTTTTGTACCTCACAACTTTTATAAAAACTTTTTTTTGATATCTTTAATAGTAGAGACGGTATATTACTTTGTCAGACAAATGGGTCACCCTGTATGACAAAATATACGCGGAATTGTATAGGGAATTAGGACATAATGTAATATTATACATATATAGGGTAGTCCATTTAAAATAACGATGTTTCCACCTGTTTCGGGCAAAAGCGGCAACGCTGCATTGCTGAAAATATTATATATATCATAGTTGTTTATCTGAGCATCCAAATTTTTGAAGAAAACGTAACACGTTTTCCATAAACGACCAACGTTCCATCCACCGTGAAACACCCTGTATAAGTTTAGGGATAGATAAACTGTCTTAAATCTTTAAGTACTGAAAATTTTGTACAGGGTGTTTTCTGTTGACATCCAAATATTCAAAATTTTAAAATACAATAACTCTGTTTTTTCAAATGAAACACCCTATATTTATTAGGCTCGTCTGATAGATATTGTAAGTATCTTAAATTATTGTTAAGTCATACCTATACCTAAATTTACTAGTTTTGGCAATATTTCGATTTTTATTTAAATTTTGGTGAAAAAAACTATAGTTTTTATTTTTCTAGTAAGCCATGACTAGCAAAGTCAAAACAAATGTAATTGAATATAATGTCATATTTATAATTATTATATTTATATTTATAATGTTTGTAAACTTATTTTTAATATCAAGTTGCGTAATAAAACAGAATTTTATTAAATTAAATAAATACGTAACTAACTATGGTAATCAATTTATTTTAATATGGGATAATATTTAATTACATTTGTTTTTATTTGCTGGTCATGGCTTACTAGAAAAATAAAAATTATAGTTTTTTCACCAAAATTTAAATAAAAAGCGAAATATTACCAAAACTAGTAAATTTAGGTATAGGTATGACTTAACAATAATATAAGATACTTACAATATCTATCAGACGAGCCTAATAAAAATAGGGTGTTTCATTTAAAAAAACAGAGTTATTGTATTTTAAAATTTTGAATATTTGGATATCAACAGAAAAAATTTTCGGTACTTAAAAATTTAAGACAGTTTATCTATCCCTAAACTTAAGAGCTTACAAGAAATTTTCGATTTTCGATACTCTTATTGAGAAATACAGGTAATTTTTTACTATCATGTTTTTTCCAAAATTTTGCATTTTGTGTGGCAACGTTGCAAACAATTAAAAAACTAAATATGGCGTCATATGGATAATTTTGTAAGGAAACAAAAATGCTAAAATATATAGGGTGTTCCATTTAAAAGAATGTATCTTTTTATTGTCCTACTTTTTTGGACCATCCTGTATGTTTAAAAATAATTTTAGAACATATATTTTTTTGTACCTCACAACTTTTATAAAAACTTTTTTTTGATATCTTTAATAGTAGAGACGGTATATTACTTTGTCAGACAAATGGGTCACCCTGTATGACAAAATATACGCGAAATTGTATAGGGAATTAGGACATAATGTAATATTATACATATATAGGGTAGTCCATTTAAAATAACGATGTTTCCACCTGTTTCGGGCAAAAGCGGCAACGCTGCATTGCTGATAATATTATATATATCATAGTTGTTTATCTGAGCATCCAAATTTTTGAAGAAAACGTATCACACGTTTTCCATAAACGTCCAACGTTCCATCCACCGTGAAACACCCTGTATACTGCACCGTATATGATTTATGATTAATTCTACAAACGAACCATTATTTTTATTGGTGGTTAATAATGTCACATTATACACAACTAATTATGTAATTATTTACGCAAAATATATTTCTTAGCACACTGTAGAAATTTCAGAAATGTTAATAAAAATGCCGAAAAATTAATAATTTTAACATATAGTTCCAATTGTCAGAAAATACAATGCGATTTAGAACTATTCGATTTAAAAATTCAAGTTTACTCCTTAATAGTTTCTTTTTATTTTCAGGAGATGAACGAGTAAATATATTTAAAAACTTAGACAGAGATACCTACAAACTTGCCAGGCATAACGTTATAGATATGATTCTAGCAACAGAAATGACAAAACATTTTGAACACTTAGCCAAATTTGTGAATGTATTTTGCACCAGGAATTCAGCTGAATTTGAGGTAAATAGCAATATTAGTACAATTTTGGAATAAAATTTACAATAATACATACAGGGTGATTCACGTTGAGTGGCCTATTAGAAGATCTCGGAAATGAGTAAACTTATCTTTCTAAAAATTTGATAGCAGGCATAATTGGCTTTGAGCTTTTAAAACATTACAAATGAAAATCCCAGTCGAAGTATTCTTTTCAAAAATAATGTCGCATTAACACAAACAGGAATTTTAAGATTTTTTATTTAAATTGCTCATAATTTCAAAACTACTAAATATGTGGATTGTAACATATAAGGCATTTAGGTAGGAAGTTTAATTCTCTACAAGTTAGTAAGCTAAAAAATAGGGTGTTCCATTTGCAAAAATTGACTTTTGCACATTTATTTAAATGGAAACATTGGCACAATTTTTAAAACTCCCTGTATAAAAAACGTGAAACCTAAGTAATTTAAACTAAAGATCTATGTATTACTTGAAAGCTTACAAAATTTTAAATGTTTACCTTTATTAGTTTCAGAGTTACTAAACTTTCTTCTCGGAGCGTTTTTACACAAAAAAATTCTTTTATAATTCATATTTCAAAAACGGTTAGAGATAGGAATAGATTAATATTTACAAAAGTTATGTAGATTTTAATAACGTAATCTAAAATGCTAAAATATACAGGGTATTTTATTTGAAAGAGCAAAGTTGGCATTAACTTCCGGTATAACCGGAAGTAACAAAAACCCCAAAAGATAATGTTTTAAAAGCTCAAAGCTAATCATGCCTGCTATCAAATTTTTAGAAAGATACGTTAACTCGTTTCCGAGATCTTCTAATGGGCCACTTAACGTGAATCACCCTGTATACCGAGTGACCAAATAGGGATGGACGCCGGCCATATCTCAGCAGCTGTTTGTCCCAACGTGTTGAAAAAAAAATATTATTACAAATCGATCCAGAGAAATTGCTAAAAATTATTTTTAGTTCGTAAATTTACCGCTAGAGAGCGTTGAACATATGACAAAGAAAATTATAGGATTTTTATCGATATTATGCCAAATACAGTTATGTCAAAACTTAAGTGTTTTATTCCTTGGAATATTGATACGGCATAACTTTGTTTTAAGATATTTTGATCTAACTCGCAAAATAAACTGAGGGGAGGAGGGGGAAAGAAATACTCGTAAGTCTGGTTTGCCTTAACCAAATTTAACAAACTTGGTCTCATTTGAAAACCTTATTCTATAGTAACTTTTTAAAATGTAGTATGACTCTTTTTGGTTACATCCATCGCCGCTAGAGGGTGATATTTGCACAATTATCAGATTCTTCAATTTTTCTCAAAACTTTTAAATAGAACCATATATAAATATATATTTAAATTAAGAATAGAATAAAAACAAAGATACCTCTTTTACCCTAAAAACCGCCTGTCGATATCCTAATTTAAGCCCGAGATACACGAAAAAAAATTATGAATCGATCGCACCTAACCGATTTTTTCGTGGATTTGCTTGCCAAATGGAAAACTTCTTTATTATCAATTTTTCGAAAAAAAGTTATTCCTTATAAAAAGTTTTGCTTCTAAAATTATTAAGATCGGCTTAAGAATTTCTTTTTAATATTGTACAGGGTGTCTCAAAAACGAAAAACTTTAATTCTAAATGTGAAAAAACTTTATACCAATATTTATTAACTGGCAAATTGGAAAGAGCGAAAAGCGCATTAAATCGTCAACTAGGTAATTTGTAGTATACATACAGGGCACTGATAAAGTTGTTTTTGAATAGTTACTTAACATTTTTTATAAACAATATGGATAAATACCATCGCAATATTTATTATTAAGCTATCAATGTACTATTTGCAGGTTAATTTAGTATACAGGGTGATTAAAATATTTAGATAATTTACAACCTAATTGAAAATTTATTAAACAATCATATAAACATATTAACACATAACAAATTTTTCAATTACTAGTAATTATACAGTAAACACGATTATACATAGAAGATTAAATTTCAATAAGCCCCCCGTTGTTCATCATACACCTAATAATTTTTTTTCTAAAACTTCTGACGGCATTCGATAGTTGATGTCCCCGTAGCCCGGCACATTCCTGAGTTATTCGTCTCTTGAGGTGTTCTCTGTCTCAGGGCCGCCTTTTATATAACCTTTCTTTGAGGACACCCCACAAAAAATAATCCAGTGGGGTGAGATCCGGGGACCTCGCTGGCCAATGGCAAAAACGCAAATCTTGATCTGTACCTCTTTCTATCCACCTATAAGCAAAATTTCTGTTCAGCCAATGTCTAACTTGCAATGCAAAATGTCCGGGAGCTCCATCTAGCTGGAGCAATAAGTTCCGTATACCGGCCAAAGGTACGTCATCCAGCATATTACTAAAATCATTTTCTAAAAAATTTAGAAACACCTCACCGTTTATATTATCATCAAAAAATATTGGTCCCAACAATCGGTCCCCGACTATACCACACCACACATTTACTTTTTCAGAATATTGGTTTCGGCACTGTATAACCCAATAAGGGTTATCCACTGACCAATAACGGGAGTTTTGAGAGCTTACAATACCGTTGGTCGTAAAAACAGCTTCATCTGAAAAAATTATTTTAAAAAGTAAACGGCGATCGTCCTCCATAACGCCTAATAACCACGCAGAAAAATCTAGTCTCACTTCCGAGTCCCCTGGTAATAATGTATGGCTAAATTTAATTATTTATCCATATTGTTTATAAAAAATGTTAGGTAACTATTAAAAAAAAAACTTTATCAGTGCCCTGTATACTACAAATTAGTTGACGATTTAATGCGCTTTTCGCTTTTCCCAATTTGCCAGTTAATAAATATTGGTATAAAGTTTTTTCACATTTAGAATTAAAGTTTTTCGTTTTTGGGACACCCTGTACAATATTAAAAAGAAGTTCTTAAGCCAATCTTAATAATTTTAGAAGCAAAACTTTTTATAAGGAATAACTTTTTTTCGAAAATTTGATAATAAAGAAGTTTTCCATTGGGCAAGTAAATCCACGAACACGCTGTATATTGTTGGTTTAGGGATACACATATTATTTAAAAAGGTTTAAATGAAATAATTTATAGTTATTATTAATACCTAAATTGGCAAAAAAATTTTATTTAAAAAAAATTGTTTTCTCACATATAATGGTAACAATATATATACATACATTTAAATCACTAAAGCAGTTCCTAAGCAGCGCATGAGTGCTGTGCTGGTATCGGAGTATAAGAATCTATAAAGTCAAGTATCACATTTTCAACTGCAATTTGTTCATAACATAGACAATATTATAGGTACACTACAGTAAAATATATATACACAATATCATAAATCAAACACTGTTAGTTCAACGTTTCATGTATGATTTCAATTATTCTTTTATAAATTTTCCGTAATTTGGGTTAGTTTTAATATTATTGGATATTTGATTAAATGATTGTATAGCTCTACGAATTGGATTGTTAAGTGCTAATGAAGAAGACACGTTTGGAAGATACACATTGCCTTCCCGTCTTATATGATATATTTATCGAGTTTTTTAATGCTTTTTTTTACTAAAATATGCTAAATATAAATGGCGAAGCATTTGATATGCTGTCAGTATATTTTGAATGCTTTCAAAATGCAACAATTATTGCCGACAGAGCCTATAAAATAAAATTTCCTGGAATGATAGGGGGTTAATTTTATTTTTGCGGCAAAAGTCTTCCCTCTTTTTACTGTATATTAACGACCTTCTAGTGAAAACCCAAAATCCAATTTATAGCTTTGCTGATGACAGCACACTTGTCTCATCTTTTACCTTGACTCCCCAAACATCCGCTGCCGACGCACATCTTCGCAGGCAGCATGAAGTATTGCGCCTCAACAATGACCTGGAAGAAATTTTGGCTTGGGGTGACAGTAACCAAGTCGAATTTAATGTTAAGAAAACTCAGGCAGCAGTCTTCTCCAAAAAGGTTAACATTGCAGAACCGGATATAGTCATGGCAGGACACGCAATTCCCCTGGCACCGTCTATTAATTTGCTGAGGGTCAATCTGGGAGGTAATATGTCTTGGCATGATCACGTTGCCGCAATTGCCAAGGCAGCTGCACAGAAACTTGGTTTACTTTTCCGCACCAAAAGGTTGTACACACCTCATGAACTTTTAACACTCTACAAAGCCCAGATTCGACCATCATTAGAATATTGCTCTCATGTCTGGAGCTCTGCACCCAAGCACACCCTTTAGCTACTGGATTCCATTCAAAGGAGAGCCGTTCGTCTGATCGGCGACCCCGAGCTGACCAAGACCCTCGATAGCCTGGAGCATCGAAGACAGGTTGGTGATTTGGCTCTCTTTTACAGATATTTCCATGGCAGGTGTTTGACTGACATTGCCCACTTGATTCCACCTAGAGCAATGCAAAACAGAAATACACGGCGAACCACTGCCGCTCATCCATATGTTGTTCAGCTTAGTACTCCTCGAACTTCATTGTTCAAGAATTCTTTCATCTGGAGAACGTCATCTTTGTGGAATGATCTTCCTGAGGTCGTGTTTCCGAATGAATACAATCTTCAACGTTTCAAGACCAACGTTAATCTCTTTTTTCGCACTCGCACCGCCCCCAGAGCGCCTTAAGGGATTTTTCCTACAGTGCAGGTGTTTTATCATAAAAAAAAAACAAACAATAATTATAAATTACTTCATTTAAACTTTTTAAAATTACAATAGTTTCTTAACCTAGCATACGCATTTTGTGCAAATATCGGTTCCATATAGCCGATTTTATACTATGATTTTTTCTATCTTCGGTTTAAATTTAGATATCGACATGCGGTTTTCACCAGTTTTCTTCGTTTTTATCCTATTTTTTTTAAATAAATACTAATATTATGGTTCCATTTAAAATTTTTGAGAAAAATCTGGTGATTGTGCCGTATAGCGGCGACGAATATACCAAATTATTGTCATACTAAATTTTAAATGTTACTATAGGATAAGCTTTTTAAAATGAGATCAAGTTTGTTAAATTTAGTTAAGGTCATCCAGAGTTATGGAAATTTCTTTGGAAAGAGGTTCTCCCTCCGCCGCTCAGTTTATTTTGCGAGTAAGATCGAAATGTATTAAATCAAAGTTATGCCGTACATTCCAAAGAATAAAACAGTTAATTTTTGATATAATTTTATATGGCGTAAAATCGGTAAAAATCCCATAATCTTGTTAAGCATATGTTGAACGCCTTCTAGCGGTAAATTTAGGAACTTAAAAATAATTTCCAGAAAGTTTCCTTGATCGTTTTTGTAATAATATTCATCAATACGTTGGGATAAACGGTTCCTGAGATATGGCCGGCGCGGCGTCCATTCTTATTTGGCCACCCGGTACAGAGCAATACTTCTTTCTTGTAATTGCCCCGATGTTTTTAGCATGACCTTATAGATCTCTTTGAATGTAGTTATTTTTTTAAAATTTTAGTCATCAGAGGAATATGCACCAATCCTAAACCAAGAAAATACAACCTTAGTTAAAAGAATGATGATCAAGTGTTCCGACGTTTCGAATCCCACCCGACCGCTTCGGCTTTGCGTCGAATGGGCCCGACGAATAGCCGAAGAGTATTTCCAACAAACCGACGACGAAAAGTCTCGAGGACTGCCGGTTGTCATGCCGATGTTTGATAGACAGTCGTGCTCGATACCCAAATCACAAATTGGATTTGTCGATTATATTATTAATGATATGATCGAGGCTTGGAATGGTCAGTACATTATTTTCTCTAAAAAAATGTGCATTTAATATAGAATAAGTTAAAAATTAACAAGTCTTCTTTTTTAGCTTTCATTGACATGCCAGAGCTCCTAACTTACATGAGGCAGAACTACATAAGGTGGAAAGAATTCGATGAACAGGGTCATACTACTTTAAGTGATATCCAGAAACTTCAAGCCACCCTTTTAGCACCTATGGTATCTTCCAGTATTAAGTCTGACTAGCATAAGTTTTTTCGTAAGTATGAAGTATTTTTCGAAATCGAAAATTTTCGTAGTTTTATGGAAATGACCTATTTAAATAGGTATGTCATTTCCATAAGAATCTCCAAATCATCTTCAGAAATATAAAGCATGAAATTGATTTTTTTTAAATTGTTCTTGAAGTAATCAACTTCAGGTGAATACGTATCTATTATACGCTAACCATTCCAAAATTGATGATTTTTTTCAGAATGGCTTAGTTTTCAAAATATTTCTTTTTAGATTGCCGTTTTTGGATATTAGGTTTCAGACTTATACATTCTCGTATTTTTTCGTATGTAAGGCAATTTTAAAGGAAGAACGAGTAAAGAGATAGTATTTTCAGAGTTATTTTACATCAAAAATATAAGGAAATGCCTAGCCAAATGAAATGAAATCAGACCATAATTCCAAGGTTTCGCTATGACATATCATAAGAGGTCTTAATTGATAAACGAAACTCATGAAAAAATAAAACACTAAAAACTACTCCTAGGGCAATAATCTGGTACACAGACGGCTCAAAAACCAAAGAGGGTACCGGAGCGGGAATACACGGTGTAAGACCGGAGAAAAATTTATTTTTCTTTTTGGAAACGCCTCCCACAGTGTTCCAAGCAAAAATTTACGCCATATTACAGTGTGCGTATAAAAACAATAGGAGAGCTAACCTCAGTAAATGGATCCATATATATTCTGACAGTCAAGCGGACCTTAGATCACTAATATTCAACAAGGTAACCTCAAGACTGGTATGGGAATGTCAAGGGGAATTGGAGGCCTTGGAAAAAGTAAACAAAGTAATACTGCAGTGGGTACCAGGACACACGAAGGTATTACAGAAAACGAAAAAGTCGATGAACTTGCGGAGAAAGACGCAGAATTCATTAATCCAGAACCTGCACTCGAGGTACCAAGGTGCACGGTACGAGATGCCATAAAGCGATGGATCAGGAGTGAACACAAAATCCACTGGAACAACAGACAAGGATTACACCATAGTAAATGCTTCATTGGGGATCCAGACCCAAGACTAACGAAACAGCGGCTTCAAATGAACAGAAATCGGCTGAGAACCAGTGCAGGAATTCTGACAGGACACATGGCTGTCAAGAATCATCTTCACAGAATGCAACTGTACAATACCTTAACTGCAGATTATGCGGCAAGCTGGGGAAACAGTACATCACATAGTTTGCCATTGCGAGTCACTAGATCGGAAAAGGCAACGAATACTCGGGCAACCCAAACTAAAACCAGAGGACATCCTGACCCTCTCCCCAGTTGACCTACACAAACTAGTTCATGATACTGGGATCACCGAGTGGGTGTGAAGAATTAAACAGAATGAGTACAATGGACCAAACCTGTCCTAAGTGCATCCGGCATATGGACGGGCCCTTGAAAGAAAAAAAAAGGCCGAATGATGAGCCGATAAACTTGCAAGGAAAGGCTCGAATAACGTATTCGTTGGTTTCTGTAGAATCAGCACTCGGAATCTCACCAACAGTGCGAGATGCCGCGACGCGATGGATCAGGGGTAAATACGACATCTACTGTAACAACAGATATGGATTACACCACAGCAAATGTTTCATTGAGAATTCAGACCCCAAACTAACGAAACAGCTGCTTCTTATGGGGACAAGTCAGGGAAACATTACAGCACATAGTTTGCTATTGCGAGTCACTCAATTGGAAAAGGCAACAAATACTCTAGCAACTAAGATTAAAACCAGAGGACATCCTAAGCCATCTTGTAAGGTTCAGGAGGGGGTCAAACTGCCTTCGGGTTAGCGTTACTGTATTTATTTACAATAAAAAAATAATGATCAAGAAGAACCAATATATGCTGCATTACTTCATTCCATCCACCATTCCATCGTGGTAGGTTTATGAGTGTCTATTTTACAGGCAGAAGGCTCGAAAAACTACCAAACAGTTAGTGACAGACATGATTATAACACGCGAGGTAGAGAAGATCTACGTGTTGGCTTTTTGTGACTTCAATGATCTTGGAATGCGACGCTGCACTATGCTCCAACATTTTTTAATAAGCTCCCGATTTATGTAAGAAACCTTGAGATTACAGCTTTTAAGTCCTTTATAAAAAAAAATCTAATAACCCATTCATTTTACTTTCTAGATCATATCTTTGGTGTTCCCTTGCTGCGACTTTAACGATTAACTAATTGCTCAACATTTAATCTGTTGTAATTGTATATTTAACTTTAAATGTCTTATTTGTATTATGTATTTTTAATAACTTATTTTTACTTGTCTATCTGCTGTATTTATCACTTACATTTTAAACTGCCAAATTGATGAATTTTTAGCATTGTCATGTAAATTCCATTGGTTACTAGTAAATAGACTTTTACACCGATTGACGTATGTCAAGTTTTTATAATTCTAAACGTGAATAAAGGAATTTAATTAAATTAAATTCATCCGAAACCTATCCCCGGATAACGGAACTTGAAGTAATATTTTAAAAACTAAGCGTTTTCCACAATAACAGCGTTTAGATTTACAATATACGGCTCATAATACATCTTATATGTAAAAATAATCTATTTTGGCTTGGTGACAGTATTAGAGATAATTATTATTAACGGTGAAATTACAGAAAACAACTCAACTAGTAGATGCAAAATAATAGACTATTGTTATAGTAATCTAGGTAAAGTTAAATAGGCAACATTCTAAATAACTTATAAGTTGCAGATTTTCTGTAATGATACCTATTAACTTTTAACTAACAATAATGTGTGTTTTACTAGATTTTTTTTTAGGTCACAGTGTTGACATCGGTGACTTAAGACATATTTTTACTCAAAGAACTTTGAACCACATTACCTGACTAAATAATAGCGCATATCTTTAAAACAAATCCCCCTATTTCTTGTATAAATATTAAATGTACATCTATTTATGTATCTATTTTTACTAAAATAAATATATCACCTTTTTGAATGTGCATGCTGGTCGTGCATTTATGTCTATTTATCATATACATATTATATTCTTTGAGGAATATATTTCAAAACATACACGTTGTATGGTGTGTTTTTTATTTGTAAAAAGGTTGTCGATTTGTGTACTACTGTTTCATTCTTCCTAAATTTTATGAAATAATAAATATTGTTTTTATAAAAAAAAATGTGTTTTATTCTTTCTTTCCATGCCCGCCGTTAGCAGCGGGGCGCTATGTTTATTGTATTTTGTCTACTCGTATATTAGTAAACATTGTTTTCCTACGACCACCTATGAAAATAAGAAAAAAAGCACGGTTAACTTGGCTCGAAAGCGTCGAATATCACACGCGTGTTGAAAGAAAATATTTCAACTCTAGAGTGGTAATACAAGGCACACTATTTAATTTAGGCATATGATGCCAATTTGACAGACCACACCTATTTATTAAAAAGAACAAATTTTAGAAAGCAGTTTAGTTTATTTATTACGTATTTGTGGAGTGATTCAGAATTAGAGTGTGAAAATACGCCATCTGAAATTAGAAAAAAGTTAAGAATATACTGGAAAATTTATTACCAGTCAAAATAAGCCCCGCTGAAGAAAATGTCATATATTAAACTTAAGCAGAAAATGTTTATGGGTCGCTATAGCCTACAGACTAGAGCCATGACCTACGAATCGAAAGATCGCAGGTTCAAATCCCATCAGGAGCACTTGACTTTTTTTTATGAAAACATTAAATAATTTATAGAATTATTTTGAATTGAAATCTTTCTTGTTGGGTGAATTTTTTAAATTTATTTTTAATGCATCTTTCCTTGATTAAATAAAAAAAAATCATTCAAGAAGGAAGATTTCAATTCAAAATAATTTTATAATTTATTTAATGTTTTTATAAAAAAAAGTCAAGTACTCCTGATGGAATTTGAACCTGTGACCTTTCGATCTATTAAATTGGCACCATAATGTTTAAATTAAATAGTGTGCCTTGTATTTCCACTCTAGAGTTGAAATATTTTTTTTTCAGCTCTAGAGTTGAAATAGGTATTTTTTTCACAAATCAAAGGTTTTTTTAATAATTCTTTGTGGTCGTAGGAAAAATAGTGTACATTACTCGTGTGAAAGTGATTATTCTAAAACTCAGAGAATTTCCGCACTCGGCCGACGCTATGTGCTAAATATCTCCTCGTTTGAAAAGTATCATTTTCATCACTTGTTATGTAATATACTATTTACGTACAGTTTACTCTATAAGTGAATCCATTCTTAAGCACAACTATGCGTTAATAATAAAATGCATTATAATGCCCAATTTTACAATTAACAAGTTAGTCTGGAACCACTTAAATCGTGACATTGATATATCTTGCATTTTAAATATTTGACAGTAAAAATTGTCATTTTTTAAGATTTAAAGTTTAAATCGATACTTTATAAATTGTAAACCGATCTTTAATTTATTGGTAAGAGTCGTAGTTTGTACAACAAAAGTGGATATGATGTCCATATCGCACGGAAGTAAATTGGACAATATGGACAATCCACTCGAGTTGTACAGTATATTTACTTAATTTACTTACGAACTTCATATTAAGAATTTTTAAAAAATTATTTAAATTAGGCATCATAACTTGTCTTTTAAGTTAGCCAGGAACTTGTGAGAACGATAATGAAAACAAGTGAACAAAAATTAATTTTTATGGCAAACTCATGGACCAAATTATACTGTAATATATTTATCGATTTGGGTAATTTCTTATATTTAAACAAAATCATTCTAATATCTATCTTTCTCCCATTTGGCTTTTTGCAGAATAACAGACAAAAAGCGATATACCTATGTATTAAAAAAAAAAAAATAATTTATTTTCTCAACCTCAGGTATTTTAATTAATTGTTTTACTGAAATGCACAGAAGAAAAAAAGGTTTATCCGGGTTTATTTTTGCTTGCGTAAGAATTATAACTCCGAAAGTATAACAAAATAGCTGTAGAATTCGTTTTAAACAGTTAAAAAGGGATTTTGTGCAATAATATGAATTTTTAACGTTCGCTATGGTAAAATTTTTCAAAATAATTGCCAACTTACAAACTAGCAACACTGTTAACGTGGAAAGAGAAGTGCCAATACTGCTTACAGTAGAAATAACATAACCTTAAAACCTTTAGTAAAAAATTGATATAATATTTTTCTAGAAATCTTATAACTTAGTCTGTTTTATCAAGTTTTTGTACTCATCTTCAGGTTCCACCATTTAAGGAAGAATTAGCAGTTAATTTTTTCAGATTGTTGCGTATATTAAAAGTTTTAAGATCAATTGGGCTTGGATCCCCGTTCTAAATATATCAGAAAATATCCCGATGCACAACATATTTATAATAATAATAATAACAATAATAATAATAATAATTGGTTAGAGAAAAGGCAGCTGAACGCTGAAACAGAAGGTTTTATAATCTCTATCCAAGACCGTGTCATTCGAACTCGAAACTATGAAAAAGTCATCTTGAAAAGAAATGTGGAAGATGTGTGCAGAAAATGCAATTACCCCGGAGAAACGATAGAACATATCACGGCGGGGTATGGTGCTATGGCCCCCAACGCTTACCTGGGGAGACATAATCAGGTGGCTAAGATCATCCACAAGGAACTGGCCCATAAACTAGGGCTAAGGGAAAACCTCCCACCATACTACCAATACTCACCCGAGCCAGTCCTTGAATCCCCTAAATATCTCTTATACTGGGACAGGCCAATAATAACGGATAGAACAGTAGACCACAACCGACCGGATATTCTTCTTATCGAAAAAACCACCAAGAAAGCTTTCAAAACCGATATAGGTTGCCCACTAACACATAACCTCTCTAAAACCGAATCGGAGAAGAAGATAAAGTACTCGAATTTGGCTATAGAGATAAAAAATATATGGAAGCTAGATAAAATTGACATAATTCCGATCATAATATCGGCGGAGGGAGCTATGACGAAAAATTTCAAGCCCAACTTGGAAAAACTGGGCCTTTCAGGTTATTTATACCAACTTATTCAGAAAAGCGTCATCCTCCAAACTTGCCATATAGTACGGAAGTTTCTAAACAGTACAGGTTAAGATGAATTTCTTCTCTGTACTGTAAATAACACCAGCCTTACCAACAAAAAGCTGAGAAACAGAACACTGAAAACATAATAATATATCTTGAAGAAGTAGTCCATACTTGAAGTGGAGTGGAAATTTAGAAGGAAAGAAATAAGAACACAAAGTCTTCCTCCACTTTTATATTAAAGAAATAATTAAGGGTTGAAAAATTCTCTACATGTTTCGAATGCAGAAGCATTCATCTTCAGGAGAATAAGTAAAAAGAAAAAATAATTAGATATCACCTTAACGGAGCATCAAAATTTGTAGGCACAAAGAAACCGGTTCAATGAATAGAACGGAGAAAAAGTCATAATGGAATAATGCAAGTTACAATATGACTTTTTCTCCGTTCTATTCATTGAACCGGTTTCTTTGTGCCTACAAATTTTGATGCTCCGTTAAGGTGATATCTAATTATTTTTTCTTTTTACTTATTCTCCTGAAGATGAATGCTTCTGCATTCGAAACATGTAGAGAATTTTTCAACCCTTAATTATTTCTTTAATATAAAAGTGGAGGAAGACTTTGTGTTCTTATTTCTTTCCTTCTATAATAATATATTATTTATATGGAAAAAAAACAACCAAGGTTAGTAAAAAACGTTCATTTGGTAGGTATATAGTGAATATTAGGCATTAAAGCTTGTAGTAGTTGTCTAAAATTAAGTGGATATAAAGATATTTTTGAAATAAGAAAGTGCGTCTGTGCGCAACTCTTTAGTTCGATCAGAAAATAACAATAATTTGGTCAAAATACATTTTGGTATTAATTTTGTTATTATACCTTCCAATTTCGCATTATTTCGTGTACTCTTTAAGAAAAAATTGTGTATGCACAGACTCTGGAATAAATGTTTTGATTTAAATTAAAAAAGATCAAATTTCATCTGACAGATTTGCATATTTTTAAAGTATATTGTTAACCTAATTTCTTTTAAGTGTCAGAAAACGACTCGTAAAATTTACAACATGTAAATTTGGTTTCTTTGTAATTGACCACTGTGATTGGTCAGTCTCATTCCTAACTAGGATGGATATAAAGTCATATCTGTTCAGCTAACCGGAATAGCAGATCACTTTAGTTTAAAGGAGACACCAAATTTTCATGTGGGAGTAGAAAAAGTATAGTACGTGTTGTAAAGCAATTACGCACTCATGTAATAATTACCGCACTCGCCGCTACACGGCTTATTTGCAATTTTTCCATTCGTGCTTAATATGCTTTTTACCACACTTAATACGTAATAGTTATTTTTGTATTAAGTGCGTGAAGTGAGTGTTTTTTTAATGGCATATGAGAGTGTCAATTTTTTGCCGAGACCGCAGGTCGAGGCGAAAAATTCTCTCGAATGTGCCATTAAAACACGAATTTCACAAACGAAATACAAACAACATTTTTTGTACAACTGAAAGTTTGAATTAATCGGTTAAATTGTATATTATAAAAAAATTTTACCATATAATTTCACATAATCAAGTTACTTGTCGAAATGGTTTGTTGGCACGTTGCTTGTTTTGTTGTCATACGTTGATAGCTGTTCATATTTATTGCAATTTTTTAAATAAATAGTATAAGTACTTAAAATGGATGTAGATTACGATAGTGATAGCGAGATTCCTTCAGATATAGCCGATATAGCAAATTCGGCTATAGCTAACATGTTACCGGCGAAATCAAGATTTATATACGAAAAAAATTATAACCAATTCCGTGAATGGTGCGGCAAGAAAAATATACAAAAAGTGTCTGAAAAGGTACTTATATGCTATTTTGAGGAGAAATCAAAAACTGTAAAACCTTCTACTTTATGGAGTGTCTACTCAATGTTGAAGAGTACATTGAATGTTAAAGAAAATATTGATATAAAGAAGTTTTCAAAATTGGTGCCTTTTATTAAGAACAAAAACGTCGGATACCGAGGGAAGAAATCTAAAGTTTTATCGAGAGACGATATTAATAAATTCATTCAAGAAGCTGATGATGAAACAAATTTACTTTATAAGGTACAGATGATCAAAATTTTGTATTATTTCAGTAATTTCAATATTTTTTTAATTGTAGGTTGCGTTAATTTTGGGAATCAGCGGTGCTTGTCGCCGTGAAGAATTATTGAAAGTAACTATTGATGACATTGAAGATACCGGGTCTATATTGATTGTTAAAATACCGGATACAAAGACCTATTGCCCAAGAATGTTTACCGTTTCAAATTCTGATTATATTGAGATATATCGCAAGTATAGAGCACTAAGGCCGTCCCATACACACAAAAAGAGATTATTTTTAAAATATTCAAGAGGAAAATGTGTTGACCAACATGTGGGAATAAATAAAATAGGGAAAATTTCTAGCTTGATTGCAAAATGGCTGGGAAAAGAATTGCATAAGAGCTACACAGGTCACTGTTTTAGGAGGAGTTCTGCAATTCTCTTAGCCAATGCAGGGGGTAACATGACATCTATAAAACGCCACGGTGGTTGGAAATCTGCCGCCATAGCAGAAGGATATATAGAAGATAGTTTGAGTAATAAAATTGATATTTCTAATAAATTAAATTGTTCCTCTACTTCCAAACAAATCAATATAACTGATACAATTGTGGACTCAACTTTTCAAGGAATATCTAATTAATTAGTAAATTTGTACAAAAAAATTCAATACATTTCTTAAAAAGTAATGTTTTATCGTTTTTTTTGTAAATCATTTTTCCAGTTAAAAAAGTCTTTTTTTCACTGTTAAAAAAACAAAAGGTTTACGTATCGATAGCGATGAAAAAATGTCAACTTTTTTTGACAGTTGTACAAAATATACTATTATGTAACCTTAGTGTCTCTTGTGCATAAAGATGTCGAAATTAGGTAGTAGATAAGTAGATAGGGTTTTTAAATTAAACCTATCCTAAATTGACAGTTCTCAATTCCATCGTTACAGCTTAGCGGTGAGTTGCATGAGGATTTGTTTTAGATAACCAGTATTTGGTTTGTATCTTTACTAGCCGCAGTTGAGTAGCAGAAGGCTGTGAGTGAGCTCCGATGCAAACGTCAAATTCTAATATTTTTTTTATTCCTCCTTAAACCGCAGAAGGACATGCAAACTAATAATTTAGTTATTCAGTACAATTATATTCTTTTTAATTATAAATAATGGCCTGTCTCTTGTTTTCCTCAGTCTGGTCTTTGTCGCCCCAGCCCCAAATAGGGTGGGTACCATCACCCGTACGTATAACCCTACTTTTGATCATATCTTCGGAAGCATATTTAAGATCGTAAGCCCATCCGATTTTTGCACACATGTTGATAAACGACAAAGTGGGGTTAATTTCTTTAAATTCAGATGCCCTATAATCCCAAGGGAAAGCATGGTGATAGTTGTGCCATCCTTCGCCAGCGGCGAAAAAGGAGACAAAGGAGCTTTGGGTCGCTCTGGCATTCCTAGTAAATAAGAAAAAACTGATAGACTATACTTCAGGTTCAAAATAACTGTCAGAGAAAATAAATATTCTGCAATATTAGAGTTTTAAAAATACACTGGAATTGTATTCTCTCAACTTCGTACAACCCACTACACTCTATATGAAAGCGATGAATCTAAAAATTTTGATGGTCTAAATTCAATACCCCTTTAGTAAATACCGGAGAAAGAATTTATAATCATTCAGGTCCTGTTGTACAATTACGAGTCGGGGCTAAGATCAGCGTTGAACCAAGCTCAAACTTCATTTTGACAACCACTTTACAGTCTTATTGGTTGTCTTCTTTGAGCTTGGTTCAACGTTGAACTTAGCTTAAGCAGTAATTGTACAAACCCATTTAATTGTTTGATAAAATAAATAAACTTTGTTTAAAGGTTTGAGACCAATAATGTTTCCTGAATGATAGGAGAGGCTTGGAATTGCGTGGTCTTTATTTGGTATTTAAATTACAAGATATCAACTGATAAGTCGTCTTCAGGTGAATACTAAATAAGTACAGTAACTGTAGCTCTATTTGTACTATAGCAAGGTGCACTAAAGGCCAACTGGGATAAGCTCATTCGTTTAATTCGTGCGCAGTGTTATTCTAAAGCCGGTCACACTAGTCCTACAAAACGTTTGCAAAAGCTAACACGCAAGATGCCCTCCTATGTGAACGTATGGCGCGTGAGCGGATACATATGTGCAAACGTTTGTTGATGGTTCGATTGAAGTAGGTAACTTCAAAGGAATTATTAAAATATTCGTTGTTTGCAAACATTTTTATGTTTCTTTGGTGGTAACAGCATGGCATACTTTCATATTTAAAGAGTTCAATTTAAATTTGTAGCAGTGCGTATAGTACCTTAAAAAATATTATGGAGTGATATCATGAAACACGTATCCAAGTAATAGATTTATATAAAACAAAAGTGAAATTATAGGATACTAAACATCATTTTTATTGCATAAAATTAAAGAAAATAAGATGCTCGGAATGACATTGCTCTTTTTTTATTAACTACTTTAAAACAATAAAACATGCTACACAAAGAGCAGGCTTGCTTTTTAAAAAAGGATGCATATTTACTTTCTTAAAGCTTTACACGGAACACCGATAAACATTTACAAATGGACAGCGCAGCGTTAGTTGTTGTTTGCTAATGTTTTTCTGGTCTAAACGAATGCTGCGACGGAATTTGCAAACATTTGTAAACGTTTGTAAACGTTCGCGAGCATTGTTCGCTAATATATTTTTGATGTAGCCGCGACTTAAGATTACATTTACCGAACAAAAGTTTCTAGATATATCTTATAATATCAATAAGTGTCACCTGGAGACAACTGGAGATACTTAATAAACTGCTGGACAATTGCTTTCGAGCAAGAAAAATTTCGCCAAAATTTAACAGTTAATATTTTCTGAACCAGATATGATATCGACCTACGGGTTTAAATGGTTAATAGATTCATCCCTTCGGAAACAATTGTCAATGTTGGATTTTCCTTAACTGTCAGAAAATTTTATATACAGGGGTTTACATGATTTTTGATGAATTTTAATGGCGTGTAACTTTCACAATAATATTTTTAAATTTTATCACTCTACGTCAATTAAATCACTGGTTTATACCAAAGAAAGTAATTTGTCAAATTTTTGATATCTGCCGTATTTTAAGAAATACCGATTTTTTTTTTGGAAAACCTTGCTTTATTTCAACTTATTAGTAGCTAGATCTCACTGTGCTTTGTATCATGCAAACTTTGCGAGTGATTCTTATACCTTATGAAAAGCTTGATTATGTTCAAAAACAATAGTTGTACCTAAATGTTATGATGTACAGTGGCATACTTATTTAAACACCTATATGTCTATGGTCAATTTTTCACGATTGTTTTATATTGGAAAGTACTCGCCCCTAAATTAGGGATATATTTTCTTATTTTTTAGTTTTTCATATCGCACATACAGGTATATTAATATATCTTAATATACAGTGTGTCCAAAAAAGTATGCAACATATGTAAAAGTTTTTTTATTACCGATTTCTCAGAAAATTTTATTCTTGATAAAAGTTGGTGCATGCCTTGAAACTATAAATGCATATTTCACATTTCACTTGCGGCTAATAGTAAGGGAGCAAATGTCATTTTATCGAAATTGCATTAAGAGTAAAGTACCTTAGTTATTAGAAATACAGCAAAATTTTAAATGGAAGTGTTATTGCAAATTAAAAACATAGCCCAAATACGAAATTTGAGTTACGTCTCATTTTTAATTTTTTTTTCTAATCTCTAATTTTATATGCATTTTTTTAAAGTAGGTTTTTGGACTTTAGCGTACTGGGTGAAAATGACAAATAAATTAGTAGTTATTTCCAGTACTATAATTAGGGTTGAATTTTATTATAATTTAGTTTCGAACAGAAGTTGGCTAAAATGTGTTTAAGTAGGCGTGCAACACGCTTATATCTAAACCGACCCGGTTCATTGAAGTTTTTAAAACTTTGCAACTACTTAATGCGTTTTTATTATAAACCCACGATTAAGTTATTTGATAAATATATTAAAATTGCGTAAACGAAAAATCGACCAGAGGCGTACCGTTTAGGGGAAATTAGAGATTAGAAAAAATAAAATAAAAATTGAGATACGTAACTCAAATTTCGTATTTGAGCTATGTTTTTAATTTGCAATAACATTTCCATTTAAAATTTTGCTGTATTTCTAATAACTAAGGTACTTTACTCTTAATGCAATTTCGAAAAAATGGCATTTGCTCCCTTACTATTAGCCGCAGGGGAAATATGAAATATGCATTTATAGTTTCAAGGCATGCACCAACTTTTATCAGGAATAAAATTTTCTGAGAAATCGGTAATAAAAAACTTTTACATATGTTGCATACTTTTTTGGACACACTGTATATGTTAACAAAGATTATTTTGTTAATTTAATTTTTGAAAAAAATGTTTTTATTAATTTTGGGTACTTTCCAATATCGTGAAAAATTGTGAGATACTCATAAACCATAAACATATTAGGTGTTTATAAGTACGCCACTGTACATCATAACATTTAAGTACAACTATGTTACTGAACATAATCAAGCTTTTCATAAGGTATAATAATCACTCGCAAAGTTTGCAAGATACCACGCAGAGTGAGATCTAGCTATCAATAAGTTTAAATAAAGCAAGGTTTTCCAAAAAAAAACGGTATTTCATAAAATATAGCAGATAACAAAAATTTGACAAATTCCTTTCTTTGCTAAGAATCAGTGATTCAATTGACGTAGAGTGATAAAATTTAAAAATATTATTGTGAAAATTACACGCCATTAAAATTGAAGCAAAAATCATATAAACCTTTAACACCCTGTATATCAAATTGCCTGACAGTTAAAGAAAATCCAACATTGATATATGTTTCCCAAAGGATGATTCTATCAACCATTCAAAACCGTAGGTCGATATCTAGCTCGAAAGCAATAATTGTCCGGCAGTTTAGTTGAAATGTTGTGATTCAATTCGTTTTGAATAAGAATTTATTAGCTCCCTTTTTAATCAAAAATAATTTTACCCACTTACTTATCGTACGGCTTGTTTCCATACCAGTGTGCCCAAGAATTGACTAACCATGTTATATGTAAACTGCCAACATATCTAAGCATATTTAGGCAAAATGCATTTTTAAAAGTCTCGTTCCACAAAAGCATGGGTATTGAATTGGGCAGAATAAGAAAGAAAAAAAGCACTAAAGGAACGAAGTGTTTGTGTTGAAACCTAAAATAGAATAATTAAAATAAGTACATTGTGAGAAGTAGGTAAGGGTTTAATATCACACTCTTTTCTTTGGCATGTAATTAACCTTATTTAGAAATAAACCTAAAATATTATTAGAAGAATCGAGAAACAATAATTCTGTAACCACCTAAAGATTCCTTAAACCTACAACAAGGATGGCCGTCTACGATGTCTGTGAAAATAAAGATAGAATTATCAGGCCAAAGATCTTTATAAAAAGGACATATTATAATATAGTGTTTCATTTAAAAAATATTAAGGAAATGATTTTAACCTTTGCAATAGCCTTTACATTTTTTTCCTTGCTGGGGTTGGCAGAAGAATCAGTATACTTAGACCTAGGAGACCCATGGTCTATGTAATGTACTATGGTCTGGGTAATGTCAGCCAGAAAGAACCTACAGCCTAACCTGGGATCCGAACCACGTGTTTTTCAAACAAGGAGATATTCTTCGAGATTTAGAATAATACTTTCACGCGAGTAATGTACCCCAGTTTGCCTACGACCACCAAAATTTATTTGATTTGTATTTTATATTTTGTGGTTATATACTCCATTAATTAAAATCTTTCAAAACAAATGAAAAAAACTTTGAAACGTCCCGACTTATTGTTCATTTGTGCTCAGACACTTGATATGTTTAATGGGTTATCTAATCTATTTCCCTTTGCTTTGTAATAAAGAAATATTAGTCTTTAGAAAGAAATTTACAAACGTATTATAGTGTGCTTCACACCACCCAGCATTTTAATTTCTTCCACGGATCAAGAAAGTTAATTGTTTTTAATAAATAGTTTAGCTCTCAAATTGGCACAATCTAGTTAAATTAAATAGGGTCATTAAAAAATACTATGGCCGTCTATAATGTACTACATAAATATTATGATGTAAAGATTACATGGTCCGTACAATTACTGGCTGGATTCACGTCACAGCTCCTGACGTAATTTTTGATTCAAATCATGTCGCTGAATAAATCGTATATTTTTTTAATTCTGTCAGTATTTAAATAAGCTTAAAAGGAGCATATATTTGTCGCTAACTCATAAAACATATTTTCAGAATATGTTCAAACTAACTATTTTTTGCTTTCAAATCACTTTTATCATGTAAAATTAAAGTTCTTTGACATGACGAAGTTTTAAAAACAAATTGTATGTCAATTAACAGGCGACCCTTTAATTAATAACAGATCTAGGTACCTTATTTTTTGTTTCTGTAATGACTATATATTTGCGAGTTGTGATGTGCATCTAGCCACTAATTATAAAGAATATATGATATTCCGGGCCTGTGAGTAAAATGTATTTTCGTAACCATGGAATCATAATGGATCAATTTTCTTTTTTTTTTTTGGGTTACTTACTCACAAGATGACTTTACAGTCCCTGCATAAAGACAAAGTCAGAATTCTTTTTCCACTTAAACATCCTAGAGGGCCATGAAAAGTATATTTCGAAACACGAATTGAAATATGTTTTCAAAATGTTTGTGACATAAAACAAGTCTTTTATCAATTTTCTTTTGTTGTATATAACTTTTAGCGTAATCTCTTAATAGTCCCATTCAAACTATCTAAATATCTGGACTACGAGAATATGGCATATATAAAACCCAGGAAGGAAGATATAATTTTTAGTAATAAGACTTTCGTTTGGTAAGGTACCCTGTACTGACGAGAACAAAAGAGTTCGAAACCGGTCTGCAAGTGGTACCAATAGTAAAATCTTCCACTTCTTGATAGTTCAAAATACCATTCTTGTAATAGTTTTAAAAACTTTCAGGTGGTTTAAAAATTTATTTTTCTTGCATTTTTTAAAAGTTTGCTACCACCGAGCTTAAAATGCTCTATTATCAAAGTTACCTTAATAAAGGGTCAGCGTATAGATCAGAAAGATCAATTCCTTTGCCCTTAATTTTAACATCTTCGTGTTTTTTGCACATGAGCCAGCCCATGTGGGAAAAAAAGAAGCCGTTGTTGCTGTTATGGGGATCAGCATTGGTTTCTTCAAATTTGTGATGTGCTCTATGATCTCTACACCACTCTATTACAGAATTCTACAACATAATTTAAAAAATACTTAGTCATATTTTTTCTTGATCTAAAATAGTTTTTAATGTCTACCGGGTGTTGCATCGTGGTTGAAAGCAGAGGAAATCCCATGCAAAATTTAGACTATCCAAATTTTTTTTTTGCTCCCGTGTTGACTTTAGAGCGGGTTTGTAGGGATACTTTAATGAACAAATGCAAATGCGCAGCACAAAATCGTGAGAGAGCCAAAGAAAACAATGATAGAGATGTTTTGCAGAAAATGGCGTTTATTTGAAAATTTTATTAGGAATTAAAAATATTCCAAACAATTGTACACTTTCTTAAAATAAAATTATTAGTATTATTTCTATAAACAATTATTTATTTTTAAATTCCCTCTTAATTTCTTCCCTTTTATCAATTCTTGATGATTTATAATATTATTTATAGGTTTTATTGTAAGTAAAATAATTATTTTTCTATTAAAGGTCCGTTTTGAAAAGAATGTAGGGTAAGGTTGCCTAAATCGTACCACTTTTTGCTTTTAATTTTTTTTCTTATTAGCTGATAAATAAAATATATATTTTTTGGTTTAAAACAATAGATCGGTTTATTGGACACCTAACTGCAATTTTTAAAATATTATTTTTTATTTAAGTTTTAAAAGACAGCTTGTAAGGAATAGCAAATGGTACGATTTAAGAAACTGGTTACCTAAATCGTACTAGTGGGTTCCTAAATCGGACCACAGTGTTCTTTTGGGGCATATTAAATAAAAATGAGTACACTTTATTGTAAAGAAAACAAATTACACAAAATTATCGTTTATATTAAGTATTTTACAAAAAAAAACAGTGAAAATATCTACCACACGTTTGAAAATAATTTTAAACCTACAAACAAAAGTCGCACACGTAGTCCTTATTAAGACGTGTCACATTGGAACATTTTTCATGTGTGTGGTACGATTTAGGAAACTGTCAATCAAAATAATAAATAATACAATTCTAACCCCAATTTAGATCTAACATTAAATTTTATTGTTGCAAAATAACAAGAATTTTCCAGGCTATGCTACTAAAAAAAATATCTGTATAAATACTACTTACCAATAAGATATAGCCTTACAAAAAATCAACAAAATTAACATTAAAATAGCCGAATTCTTTTAACTTGCTTTTAACACTTAGCGAAACACAACCGGTGCAAAAAGATTATACTATGCAACTGGCACTAGTTAGACACTACAACAACGCCCGATAGATGTCGTATAATTTATCGTCTAATTTGAAATTTTGTAGTAGTACGATTTAGGCAACGGTACGATTTTGGCGACTTTACCCTACGTTTTATTTGAAAATATTAATTAAATCCAGTATAAAATATATCTGTTAAAGATTCTGAAAAAGGCTACCGTTTACAAATTACATTTAATAATGGCAAACCATAGGTTGACAAGCCTAATCAATGCTGGTGTCCGCAACATCATCTGTTGAATTCTAATGAAAAACTAACCGCAATCATATTCAATAAGATCGAGACAAAATTGTTCAAACTCCGCATGTGCACTCACCACACAGAGACTCTAAGAAACTCTTCCAGAACCCCGCTCTCAAGTCAATAGGGGAGCAAATAATTGAAATGACTGGAATTTTTTATGTTTCCAACCACGATGCACCACCCGGTATATCATAGTCTCACCAGTCTTGAGAAGTTTATTTATAAAAATTAATTTACAGAAATAGCTAAAAAGATCCTCAGAGCAAATTAAATCGTTTATTACAGAAAGGAATATTTTTGTATAAGTTCCAAAATTCTTAAGGAATACTATTTTTGTCTCTTGGCCAACCTTTCATTACATAAAACTTAATTTTTTAAAGAACATCGTCAGCAGTAGGGGACATGGGGTAGAACGGGGTCTCTATGCTTTGTGCCCAAATAAAAGTCAGGTTATACTCTTAGAATTTTTGGTTATGCAATAAATCTGTTTATTAGGCAATCCAACGATGTGTCCAAATGGCGGCTGGCTGGCAAATACTGCTTTGTAATTGGTGCACGTGACCATAAAAATAATGTTGCTGGTGGCATTTAACGGGTGACTCAATGCTTTTTGCCATCCAACCGCCATACTGAATCACGTGGTTTGGATTCCCTAATTAGGGAATCCAACGATGTGTCCAAATGGCGGCTGGGTGGCAAATACTGCGTCGTAATTGGTGCACGTGACTATATAAATAATATTGCTGGTGACATTTAACGGATGGCTCAATGCTTTTTACCAGCCAACCGCCATATTGAATCACGTGGTTTGGATTCCCTAATTGGCATCTTTTAAAGTTGTGGTTCCAATAGTATGGAAAAAAATCTTAACACACGATAATTATTTTCATTTTTGGAAAAAATTACATTTTCCCAGTTCTGCCCCAAGCAAGGGATGGAATGGAGTATTCATAAGTAATGAACCTAAATGTGTAGAACTAAGTAGGTAAATAATTACCTGTACTGTAAAAAATGTGCCTAAAATAGTATATTTGATATTATGGCACTATAATAACTCATTATAACCCAGGTAAGGCCGAAAACGTACTGGCATAGTGGGGTGAAACGGGGTACCCCTTTCCAACCGGCATACTGATACCCCATTCTACCCCGAATTCCATTGGTTTTTGCGATATACAAATAATTTAAAAAACACCAATAAGTTCTGCAATTTACACACATGCCGTATTCAAGAAACCCTTTACTCACTACCAAAATAATATAGGTAAAAAACTTAAAATGTTTTAAAATTATTGAACTATTATAACAATTAACATACATCTGACTGATCCAACGATCTATCGTAGACTGAAAAGCTAAATGTTGTATCGAATACTTGCAGCAAGTGACGGCAGCGTTACTAACCACATAATATTTGATAATACAGGCTAAACATAAATCTTGGCGCCAATAAGGGCCATACCCCGCTCTACTCCGGTACCCCATTCTACTCCATGTTCCCCTGCCGGTAACACTGTAGGTATATGGTATTTTTAATTTTGACATAAACACGCTAGCAAGATGGTAGGATGTTTAGATCTCATGGAGAAGGTATCTTCCTTAGACAACCATAAGTGTTAAGATATCGCGATAGACCCACTTTTATTAAAAAATAAATGTTACCTGCTGAGCCATCGTTTGACCAAGAAGTAAAAGGAGTTTTAAAGGCAATTTAGCTTTATACGATCGATGGGACCATAATCGATGAGCACCAGTGGTTATAGTAAGAGCTGTTCCTAACAATACTGAAAAATCTGAAAAATATTGCATTGCATTAAATGAAGTTCTGACTGAAACACATTGAATCTTTTTAGAATATTAAGAAACTTTTCTAGAAACAGTTAAAGAGACGCCGCAAAAGCAGAAAGTTAAAAAAATAGATAATGCTGTATTTGTTTTGATAACTTAATTTGACTCATTACATCATTCAGATAGGATCACGTCGATTCAAGGGCGGTCGTTTGGAATTGCTGTGACGTAGGTACGAGTGATGGCGTTTTTTTATTGAAGAGCTATGAGAGCTTATTTTGTTAAAATAAATCATATTCTCAGTAATTAATTTAGCAATTTAACCCTAGATTGCGAATAAGTCGATGCTGACAATACGTTAATTTACATATATTACAAATACAGGGTGGCCCATTTGTCTGACAAAGTAATATACCGTCTCTACTATTTAAAGATATCAAAATAAAGTTTTTATAAAAGTTGTGAGGTGTAAAAAATATATGATCTAAAATTATTTTTAAACATACAGGATGGTCCAAAAAGATAGGACAATATAAAAAGGTACATTTTCTTTAAATGGAACACCCTATATATTTTAGCATTTTTTGTTTCCCTACAAAATTATCCATATGACACGTTATTTCGTTTTTTAATTTTTTGCAACGTTGCCAAACAAAATGCAAAATTCTTAAAATTTTGGAAAAAAACATGATAGTAAAAAATTACCTGTATTTCTCAATAAGAGTATCGAAAATCGAAAATTTCTTGTAAGCTCTTAAGTTTAGGGATAGAAATATTGCCTTAAATCTTTAAATACCAAAAATTTTGTACAGGGTGTTTTCTGTTGACATCCAAATATACAAAATTTTAAAATACAATAACTCTGTTTTTTTAAATACACTCTATATTTATTAGGCTCGTCTGATAGATATTGTAAGTATCTTTTATTATTGTTAAGTCATACCTATACCTAAATTTACTAGTTTTGCCAATATTTCGATTTTTATTTAAATTTTGTTGAAAAAAAAAATAGTTTTTATTTTTCTAATAAGCCATGACCAGCAAAGTCAAAACACATGTAATTAAATATAATGTCATTTTTATAATTATTATATTTATATTTATAATGTTTGTAAACTTATTTGCAATATCAAGTTGCGTAATAAAAAATAAATTTTATTTAATAAAATAAATACGTAACTAACTATGGTTATCAATTTATTTTAATACGACTTTATAGTTAATTACATTTGTTTTATCTTTGCTGGTCATGGATGACCATAAAAATAAAAACTATAGGTTTTTCACCAAAATTTAAATACAAATCGAAATATTGGCAAAACTAGTAAATTTAGGTATAGGTATGACTGAGAAAACACCCTGTACACAATTTTCGGTACTAAAAGATTTATGACAGTTTTTTTATCCCTAAACTTAAGAACTTACAAGAAATTTTCGATTTTCGATACTATTATTGAGAAATACAGGTAATTTTTTACTATCATGTTTTTTCCAAAATTTTAGGAATTTTGGATTTTGTTTGGCAACGTTGAAAAAACTTAAAAAACTAAATATGGCATCATAATATGGATAATTTTGTAAAGAAAAAAATGCTAAAATATATGGAGTGTTCCATTTAAAAAAATGTATCTTTTTATTTTCCTACTTTTCTGGACCATCCTGTATATTTAAAAATAATTTTACAACATATAGCTTTATATTCCTCACAACTTTTATAAAAACTTTTTTTTGATATCTTTAACAGTAGAGACGGTATATTACTTTCTCAGACAGATGGGGCACCCTGTATGTACAAAAATTGTCTTAAACCTTTTAATTTTTTAGGGAAAAGTAGTTATTTAAAAATAACGAACATTTCCTGAATCTACAACAATGGCATAGTATTTCAAGCAGGCTCCTACTAGACTACTAGAATTATTTAACAATATATTAAATAGGATTAGCATACTTACAAAATATAACACTAGCAAATCTTGCGGAAGGAATTAAATAAATTCCATATAAAGAAATTCCGTGCAAAACTATAAAAATCCACACATTTAGCCATATAACTTCATATTTCTGTAAAGTGCTTTTGTGAACTTTTTGAAGATTTTTTTCATTTTGGATAAGCTGTTCCGTTTGCCTCGGTAGGGTGTACACAGAGTTATTGCTTTCTGGATACGGCGGCATTTTGGTAATTGGTCTTTTTTTCTGTATAAAAATATATATTTTTAATATGTTGAATATGTATGTACTTAAAGCCTGTTTCATTTATTAAATTCTAATGGCCTTAGTGCCAATTTTATAAAGTATATTTAAACCGAGGTCCAGTTAACAATGTAGATTATCAGAAATGATCGGTTTATTATGTATTAATTGACAGCAAAATTCAGTTTAGGACTGATCAATGGATTAACCTTGTGAAAACTTCTTGTGTTTCATACATTATATTAAGTTGTGATCAGATAAATCGCTCTTAACTCGAACTTTGTTGTCAATCACATTATAAAACGACTATTTTTGACAATCTATATAAATTTGACCTCGGTTTAAATCGACTTTAAAAAGTGGGCCATAAAGCCCAATTTTATTAATTCCTCGTTTAAACCTAGATTTAAACCGAGAAATAATTCAAAACCCTAGAAATGGTAAAATCATAATGTGAGATTGGATAAGAGTAATTAATCTGGTCATAACTGTTATGTTATATTAAGTTATGACCAGGTACATCACTTTTAACTCGATATTTGGTGTCAATCCCACATTATTAAATAACCATTTTTAACATTTATTCGATTTAAACTAGACATCAGTGTAAATCGACTTTATAAAATTGGGCAAAAGATTATCTCTGATTAAACGTCCTCCTCGTGTCTCCTTTGAGAAAAATTGGTATATGCATAGGCTTTGGGATAAAGGTTTTGATTCAAATATAAAAAATTCGTAAAATTTACAACGCTGTGATTGGTCAGTTTCATGTCCTAACTGGAACGGATATGAAATTCGATCCGTTTAACCGGAATAGCCCACTTGTCCAATCACTTTAGTGGAAAGGAAATCGCGACAAAGGACCGTTTTTTCAGAAGTTACTACATAATACAGGGTGATTCACGTTGAGTGGCCTATTAGAAGATCTCAGGAACGAGTAAACTTATCTTTCTAAAAATTTGATAGCAGGCATAATTGGCTTTGAGCTTTTAAAATATTATATTTTGACGTTTTTATTACTTCCGGTTATACCGGAAGTTAATGCCAACTTTTCTATTTCAAATGAAACACCCTATATATTTTAGCATTTTTGATAACCTTATTAAAATCTAAATAACTTTTGTTAACATTAATCTATTCTTATGTCTAACCGTTTTTGAGATATGAATTATAAAAGGATTTTTTTGTGTAAAAACGCTCCGAAAAGAAAGTTTAGTAACTCTGAAACTAATAAAGGGAAACATATCAAATTTTGTAAGCTTTCAAGTAATACATAAAACTTTAGTTTAAATTACTTAGGTTTCACGTTTTTTATACAGGGAGTTATTAAAATTGGGCCAATGTTACCATTTATGTAAATGTGCATAAGTCAATTTTTGCAAATGAAACACCCTATTTTTTTGCTTATTAACGTGTAGAGAATTAAATTTCCTATCTAAATGCTTAATATGTTACAATCCACATTTTTAGTCGTTTAGGAATTATGAACAATTTAAATAAAAAATCTTAAAATTTCTGTTTGTGTTAATGCGGCAGTATTTTTGAAAAGAAGGATTTGACTGGGATTTTCGTTTTAAAATCATTTTGGTCAAAGCCTACTTTACAAATTGGCTACAAAGATCAAAGTCAAACGAAAATCCTAGTCGAAGCCTTTTTTCAAAAATAATGTCGCATTAACACAAACAGAAATTTTTAGATTTTTTATTTAAATTGCTCATAATTTCAAAACGACTAAAAATGTGGATTGTAATATATTAAGCATTTAGATAGGAAATTTAATTCTCCACACGTTAATAAGCAAAAAAATAGGGTGTTTCATTTGCAAAAATTGACTTATGCACATTTACTTAAATGGAAACATTGGCCCAACTTTAATAACTCCCTGTATAAAAAATTTGTAAAATTTACAACGCTGTGATTGGTCAGTTTCATGTCCTAACTGGAACGGATATGAAATTCGATCCGTTTAACCGGAATAGCCCACTTGTCTGATCACTTTAGTGGAAAGAAAATCGCGACAAAGGACCGTTTTTTCAGAAGTTACTACATAATACAGGGTGATTCACGTTGAGTGGCCTATTAGAAGATCTCAGGAACGAGTAAACTTATCTTTCTAAAAATTTGATAGCAGGCATAATTGGCTTTGAGCTTTTAAAATATTATATTTTGACGTTTTTATTACTTCCGTTTATACCGGAAGTTAATGCCAACTTTTCTATTTCAAATGAAACACCCTATATATTTTAGCATTTTTAATAACCTTATTAAAATCTAAATAACTTTTGTTAACAACAATCTATTCCTATGTCTAACCGTTTTTGAGATATGAATTATAAAAGGATTTTTTTGTGTAAAAACGCTCCGAAAAGAAAGTTTAGTAACTCTGAAACTAATAAAGGGAAACATATCAAATTTTGTAAGCTTTCAAGTAATACATAAAACTTTAGTTTAAATTACTTAGGTTTCACGTTTTTTATACAGGGAGTTATTAAAATTGGGCCAATGTTTCCATTTATGTAAATGTGCATAAGTTAATTTTTGCAAATGAAACACCCTATTTTTTTGCTTATTAACGTGTAGAGAATTAAATTTCCTATCTAAATGCTTAATATGTTACAATCCACATTTTTAGTCGTTTTGGAATTATGAACAATTTAAATAAAAAATCTTAAAATTTCTGTTTGTGTTAATGCGACAGTATTTTTGAAAAAAAGGATTTGACTGGGATTTTCGTTTTAAAATCATTTTGGTCAAAGCCTACTTTACAAATTGGCTACAAAGATCAAGATCAAACGAAAATTTTAGTCGAAGCCTTTTTTTAAAAATAATGTCGCATTAACACAAACAGAAATTTTTAGATTTTTTATTTAAATTGCTCATAATTTCAAAACGACTAAAAATGTGGATTGTAATATATTAAGCATTTAGATAGGAAATTTAATTCTCCACACGTTAATAAGCAAAAAAATAGGGTGTTTCATTTGCAAAAATTGACTTATGCACATTTACTTAAATGGAAACATTGGCCCAACTTTAATAACTCCCTGTATAAAAAACGTAAAACCTAAGTAATTTAAACTAAAGTTTTATGTATTACTTGAAATCTTACAAAATTTGAAATGTTTACCTTTATTAGTTTCAGAGTTACTAAACTTTCTTCTCGGAGCGTTTTTACACAAAAAAATCCTTTTATAATTCATATCTCAAAAACGGTTAGATATAGGAATAGATTGTTGTTAACAAAAGTTATTTAGATTTTAATAAGGTAATCAAAAATGCTAAAATATACAGGGTGTTCTATTTAAAATAGCAATATTGGCATTAACTTCCGGTATAACCGGAAGTAATAAAAACGTCAAAATATAATGCTTTAAAAGCTCAAAGCCAATTATGCCTGCCATAAAATTCTTAGAAAGCTAAGTTTACTCGTTTCCGAGATCTTCTAATAGGCCACTCATCGTGAATCACCCTGTATGCTTCTTGTTTACAAACAGGTCGCATTTTTTGTTTGAGTTTTTACACAGAAGACAGAGTTGTAAACAATAATGCTATATTTGTGGCTGTTAATCTATATATAACCCAGTCCAAGCAACAATATTACGACGGCCCGATGTTGGCCTATGCGACCTGACCTGGGCACCCAACATAGTTACAACCTTATTACGACTCACAGTTGCACCAATATGGTCAATCATTTTTTGGTCTTTGAGTCGCCGAGAACCGACTTGTCTTTGTGCTTGAAGCACCAGGGCTACCAATATTTTTAAGTAGGTAACAGTGACAGATAAAGGCGGACGAATAAACCAATTAGTTATATTGTCTGTACTTATATAAATATGACAGAAAAATAATATGAACTTGTAAAATAAATCATGTCGGTTTATTTTACGTATAAAGGATATTATAATATTTCAATACTTTTATTTGATTCATGAACATGGTAAAAATTAAATCGCATATCATTTTCCTGATAAATATTAGTAAAATACATGAGAAAAAATAAACACGCATGCAAATTTATTTATTTTTCTTTTAACAGTGTTTTGTTTTTAAAATATTTTTTTTTTGAAAAAGTTAATAATTTTGTTTTAGGCTATAACAGAATAATTCTCCTGTTTTATTACAAAGTTTTAACAAGTTTTAAAGTATTATTTGGCGGTAATAATAAAATTAAATAGAAAAAATGAATGTTTATCAAAAGTGACTGCCAAAAATGCAAGAAGACAATGGACGAATATGGCGTAGTCGTCTTTACAACCAAATATTAACTAATAACGACTTTTCTAGTAATATTTTTTTTTACAAACGCAATTCATTTTAAAAACATTTTAATCACTTTGTCGTGTAATCGCTAGTAATTACCTAAATAGTAGTATTTTTCCTCACCTTGAAAGTCTAAAAAATTAAAATATTTTTCAAATTCAAACATAACCTTTAAAAATCAGCTGTTCCAATTTGGAATTAATTTCCTTGCCTTTTTGTGTTTATTTCTAAATTTACAGCGTGACTATTGTAAAACTTCAAAGGTTATTTCATAAAAGTGATGTGTTTAGAAATTAGGCAGATCTTAGTAGTTTAGAAGTTAGGTCGAGTCTTCGAAATATACGTAACATGAAAATAAAAATTTTGGTTGAATTAATGTATTTAGATTATGTATGTACCATCGCGCCGATAAAAAACTGGGACAGGAAATTTTTCTATTTTCTCCTAGACTATTAAGAATAATTTTACATCAAGCCTGGTACCAGTAAAATGTCATGAAAATTTGCATGTCAATAAAGATTGTCACTTTATGATTGACTCGTCAAACATACAATCATATATTATTTGTAAATATGCCACAATTAACCCCCCAGCAAAAGGCAATTAATATTCAATAGATGTAGCCGTTACTTGATGAAGATCCATTATAGAAACTAGGTTAAAAAGAATACAAAAATGTATAAATCTTCACTTATTTTTTATTGTACTATGACAATTGTTTCGACACACAGTGTCTTCGTCAGATAGTAGAAATCTAATGCCAAAGCATTGTCATAGTACAATAAAAAATAAGTGAAGATTTATACATTTTTGTATTCTTTTTAACCTAGTTTCTAAAAGGCAATTATTTATAGTCGGTTGCGAGATAGTGTTGCTATTAGGGATATTGCAGATGAACTGGGAGTAAGCAAGAATACCGTGCTATTGGCAAAACAAAAAATAGCAAGACATGGGACTATTATTAGGAATACAGGTTCTGGTCCCCCTAAAATTTCTACTGATGATCATGATAGAAGACTGGTTAATTATCTAAGGGATCATCCCTTCGAAACTGCAATCAAGGCAAAAGATGAGACGAATTTTCCAGGTTCTGCAAATACCGCTAGAGACAGGGTTCGAAATTCCGATATACGAAGCCGTTGTGCTGCCAATAAAAAATTTTTAACGGAAATAAATAAACAGGGCAGGTTAGAATTTGCACATGAATATATTAATCAAATAAATTTATGGGAAACAGTTATATTTTCTGACGAGAAAACTTTTCAGTCATGCAATAATGGGAGAATTCGGGTGTATAGGCCTTCCGGCATGCGGTATGATGAGAGATACACCCACAAAACCAACCAAAGTGGGCGTTTCTCCATAAATGTTTGGGGCTGGATTAGCGCTAGAGGACCAGGACTTTGCCAAATCGTCGAAGGAAGATTAACTGCAGCAGTATACGTTAATATACTAAACGAAGTGATGATACCATCGGTAAACGCTGTATACGGTCAAAATTACACATTTCAGCATGATAATGCTCCAATATACACAGCGCGCATTGTACAAAATTTTCTCCAAGAAAATAACATAGCAGTTCTTCCCTGGGCTTCGAAGAGTCCCGATTTGAACCCGATAGAAAACATTTGGGGTGCCATGGTCAAATCTATGTATAAACATGATTTTCAACCTAGAAACAGGGATGAATTACGTCATAGGATAAATCAAGCTTGGGATGAAATAACTGTCGAATTATGTAGAAACTTAGTTTTAAGTATGCCACAAAGGCTCCAAAAAGTAATAAACAGAAATGGTTCTATGACCAAATATTAATTTTGTGTTGTTTTGACAAACTTTGTGTTCGCAATTTTTTTCTTTTTATTAAATGTATTTTATTACCTGTATTAGCTTTATTTATTATTTTGTGGTAATGGTAAATATAATAATTTATAAAATATTTGACTTTAAAAAAATCTAATAAATTTACTTTATCCATATTATATGATGTCTCTCAAATTTAACCACCCCGTATCGAAAAATACAAAACATTCCATTATGTAACCTAGGTTACTTTTTAAATTTTGAATGTTTTTCCTTTTTAGCTCTAGACACCTTTTATAGTCTAGGGGATATGTATTTCTTACATTGTTTTTGTAAATCTCTTGTCCCAGTTTTTTATCGGCACAATAGTACCTAAACCATACAAGTTTAGAGAGGTCACCATATCAATATCTAGTATCATAGCGAACAATTCCACTTTTGTTGTCTGCGTACTTTATGTAGGTAAAAAAAGTGGGGTTCCATTGACAGAAAAATGTAATGATTGGCTGAATTAAAATTTTTAACATACTAGCCTACAAAAAATTTAGGCAATTAACCATATCTATCAGTGTACAATAAAGCAATAGAGTTTTATAGGCACCTTTTTAGGGTTTGCGTAGCTATACCAAAGCTTATACCAAAAAGTGGGGGTTCGATTAACCGAAATATCCAACAGTCCCTATCCTATAAAGAAATTATGGCAGGTACTAGAGCATTCCACGATAAACGAAAAAATAATATCGGCCACAAAACAACTCTACGATCAAGCCGACTCTCGGATAAAGACGCGTAATAACTTGTCGCAGCCCTTTAAAGTGTCAAAGGGTCTTCGACAGGGATGCTGTCTGTCTCCAACACTTTTTAAGATATAGCTTAACCAAGTGCTGATAAAATGGAGAAGATCATGCCACAGAATGGGAATTGAACTTGGGAATGACAAAAACTTGTACACGCTTCATTTTGCAGATGGCCCGGTTGTAGTAGCACAAGACAAAGAAGATCTGGAATTTATGACTAGAAGGTTGATCCTTAAAGAGTATGGTGAATGGGGTCTGATGGTAAATTTTAGTAAAACAAAATACCTATGCGTTGGTGGAGAATCACAAGACCTTGAAATCGATCACAGCAACTACACGTATCTAGGAACTAAAATTTAAAAAACGGGCCGGACACTAAAAGAAGTAAAAGATCGAATAATGAAAGGAAAGAAAGTAATTGGCTGTCTCAACTTAATACTGTGGTCAAACCAAATCTCCAAAGAAAGAAAAAAAATGCTGTATGACACTATTTTTAAGAGTATCGTATTATATGGATGCGAGACCTGGCAGTTGAACAAAGGCTTAGAACATAGACTGCTTGTTTTGGAGATGGATAATAATATTGTATTTTATACTTAGTAACGAAAGATATTACTTTAGGATTAACATCAGTAATACTATGGTCGTCTTGCCATATAAATTTAAAAAAATGCCTTTGTATTACTACTCTAATAGGTTTGCCTAAACTAATTGGAATTAATTATCAGGAATATTATGTTTTGTTTAAGAAAAATTATTTCTTATGTCCTTGTTCTCTCATGTTTTTATTATACATACTTATGCAATAAAAACAAAACCAGTAGATGTTTAACTTATTTTAATCAAGTTTTTAGGTGGCTCAATTGCTTATAGAACTGAATTATTCTTATTTAAATTTTCTTATGTGTAACTGCAATTGTCAAAAAAAAATACCATGTAAACTTTCTGTTTAAATTATAATAGCTATATGAAATTTGCTGTACAGGGTGGGTATTTTTGGGCACTTTTGTAGGGTATCTCTTTTATACTTAAAGAAAGAGATGCGGTTTTCGCAGCACTGTACTACTTTTTTTTGAAACTAAACATGCCATAAACAAAATTTTTATAGCCGTCTTGGTTTTTGAGATACAGGGTGAAAATGAAAATTATCACTTTTGGGACACCTACCGTATCTCAGTTGTCTTTTAACTTATTAAAGAGGTGAAAAGGCATTCTTACAGAATTTTTTTCGTAGAATCCAGTGGCGTAGTTAGTTTTTTTTATTGCATCATCCGTTTTTCAGATATGAAGCAGATATCCATATTTTCAAATGGGACACCCTATATATTTTTAACTAATTAAATTAAGCATTTTCTGGGCTTTTCAAAAATATATAATAGTGTATATTTATTTTGAAAAATAGCTGAATAAACTAGACTTTTCTCCACGTTAATACGTTATTTAACAATTGGCCATGGTGCTGATGAAACAAAAGAAAATAATCTGTTAATTTTTTTTTTTTTTTTATGATAAAACACCTGCACTGTAGGAAAAATCCTTTAAGGCGCTCTGGGAGCGGTGCGAGTGCGAAAAAAGCGATTAACGTTGGTCTTGAAACGTTGAAGATTGTATTCATTGGGAAACACGACCTCAGGAAGATCATTCCACAAAGATGACGTTCTCCAGATGAAAGAATTCTTGAACAATGAAGTTCGAGGAGTACTAAGCTGAACAACATATGGATGAGCGGCAGTGGTTCGCCGTGTATTTCTGTTTTGCATTGCTCTAGGTGGATCAGTTAGATCGCTTGTCAAAATAATATTCATAATTTACTTAAAAGTTGTAAGTTAAAAATTTGTGATTTCTTTAAAAAAATGGCTGAATTAGGAGTATATCAGAACTTTGAAAAGTATGATATGTTAGTTTGCTACATATAATCCAATAAAAATTAGCATCAGGTCATATATCAATTTTCTACTGATAATATTTAGGTAAGTTGTTAAATAATAAAAATTTATTAAAAATGAATTTAAAACATTTTTAGAATTAATAATATGCGTATATTTTTCTTTTGTTTCATCAGCGCCATGGCCTACTGTTAAATAACGTAGGTATTAGTTTGGAGAAAAGTGTAGTTTATTCGGCTATTATACAGGGTGTGTCAGTAAGGTGTCTGTCTTAGATAGCATCTAAACTATCAAAGATAGGGAAAAAGTGTAATACAAAGTTAAAGGGTTTTTTAGGATACATATTCTAAAAATATTTTTTTATCTACAGGGTGGTCCTAAAAAGTGGTACTGAATAATAAAAAAGAAAATTAAATGGGACACCCAGTATAATTTTTAAGAATATGATTCAATGGACTAAGGACTTTGCAACCCTATTAAAATTTTTAAAGTGAAATGCAACGTTGCCAAGTAATTAATTTTTTTCCGAAATTTCAGTAATTTTAAGGGTATCGTTAAAAAAATCATAGCAACCTGTGGATTAAGCCTTGGCAAATATAATTTACGTTGTAAGTACTTTAAGGTACGATATATTGATTTATAATAATGTTTTTTAAATCTCTTATACAGAGCGTTCATTATAAGTTGGACAACTCGATAGTTTTAAAAATGCTTTTGTTCAATTTTTTTAAATGGGACCCCCCTAATTTTTTTAGGCAAACAAATTTATCTTTGGAAAACCTTACTTTTTTGTTAAACATGTCATATATCTAAATATCATAGTTTTTGAAATATTTTAGGATTTGTCTTAAATCGGGGTAAAAAAGGAAAGTTCTAATTAAACAATTTAGTCAAGATTGCTTTGGAAAAAAAAATAAATAATTTTCTTTGTCACAGCTGTCATTGCAAAATTATTTCGCTAACATTTTGTGCTTTATTACTGTTTAAAGTTTAGTTTTCCGAACTAACTTTATCGAAATAGAAAAATATGAGTTATGATAAAGTTAGTTCAGGAAACTAAAAATTAAACAGTAATAAAGCACAAAATGTTGGCGAAATAATTTTGCAATGACAGCAGTGACAAAGAAATTTTTTTATTTTTTGTTCCAAAGCAATCTTGACTAAATTGTTTAATTAGAACTTTCCTTTTTTACCCCGATTTAAGACAAATCCTAAAATATTTCAAAAACTATGATATTTAGATATATGACATGTTTAACAAAAAAGTAAGGTTTTCGAACGATAAATTCTTTTGCCTAAAAAAATTAGAGGGGTCCCATTTAAAAAAATTGAAATAAAGCATTTTTAAAACTATCGAGTTGTCCAACTTGTAATGAACGCTCTGTATAAGTGATTTAAAAAACATTATTTTAAATCAATATATCATACCTTAAAGTACTTACAACGGAAATTATATTTGCCTAGGGTTAATCCACAGGTTGCTATGATTTTTTTAACGATACCCTTAAAATTACTAAAATTTCGGAAAAAAATTAATTACTTGGCAACGTTGCATTTCACTTCAAAAATTTTAATAGGGTTGCAAAGTCCTTAGTCCATTGAATCATATTCTAGAAAATTATCCTGGCCATTTACTTTTCTTTTTTATTATTCAGTACCACTTTTTAGGACCACCCTGTAGATTAGAAAATATTTTTAGGTAATGTATCCTAAAAAACCCTTTAACTTTTGTATTACACTTTTTTCCCTATCTTTGATAGTTTAGGTGCTATCTTAGACAGACACCTTACTGACACACCCTGTATATATTTTTGTCAAAATAAATATATACTATTATATATATATATTTTTGAAAATCCCAGAAAATGCTTAATTTAATTAGTTAAAAATATATAGGGTGTTCCATTTAAAAATATGGATGTTTGCTTCATAACTAAAAAACGGATTACGCAAGAAAAAAACTAACTACGTCACTGGATTCTACGAAAAAATTTCTATAAGAGTACTTTTTCACCTCTTCAATAAGTTAAAAGACAACTGAGATACGGTAGGTGTCCAAAAATTGATAATTTTCATTTTCACCCTGTATCTCAAAAATCAAGACGGATATGAAAATTTTGTTTACAGCATGTTTCAGAAAAAAGTAGTACAGTACTGCGAGAACCTCAACCCTCTATCTTTAAATATAAGAGAGATACTCTACAAAAGTGCACAAAAATGGACACCCTGTACTTGGTCAGAGTAAAAAGTCGTGACGTTCTTTTATAGAATGAGACATAGAACAAAAACAAAACAATATCTTTAAGTTATAGATCACCTTGTTATGCCTTATAAAAAACCTATTTAAACTTTCTAATGTGCAACTGCAATAATAAAAAAATTAAATTTTTACTTACTTATGATTAACTTCCTTCTGACAATTAGAACGTACACAAGACAGACAATAAACACTTATATATTACACCAAATATTGTCCAGGAAATTAAGATAAGAATGGCCGATTATTGCCTTGAAAACACGAAAAAATGGACACGGCACATCAAAATCATCCTTCCGTACTCAATGTTGTCATCGTCAATAGTCTCTGTTCGGAATATAGTAAAGTGGCCAAAACAGCGATGACGTTAGTTATACATACGAAGAATAATATCACTTGAAAAGAAATCAAAATGAACAAAATGATAGGGACTATAAATTTGTGCTGCTGTGGTTATTTTAATATGTTAACAGTTGTAAATGCTTGACACGAAGTTTGACGATAGTTCAGATGTTATGAAATTCTGCGGGGAGGGCAACTATATAATAATATAATAACTAACATGTAACATGTATTAGTATTGACAATCTGTTATAATATACTGAAAATTATAAAGAAGAGAAGAGAATAAAGATTTAATTTTTTATATAAATTTCGTTTACCTACCTTTAAGTTTTTGCCGAAACCCTAACACACACCACACGTATCTAATCGCAAGCCTTGATAGATTTCGCGTAACACGTCGTATTTAAATTTTGGGTACTTTTATAAATTTTATATCATTTGATCTTTAAACTTTTTGCTATTTATATATTCAACTATTTCGGTTATGATGCATTAAAAAAAAACTCTAAGCAAAAAACTTATTTAAGTATGGTAAATTTATGTTTTCTCGTTTCATTGTTATATACCTAAGATTGAGGCAACGCATTGTAAATTTGAAATATTTAATTTCTTTCAAAATATTTATATTTGTAAAAAATTATAATTTTTTAAATTAATATTATGAAACAAAACACTCGTGGTTTGTAATTTTCACTCGTATAATGTCAACATGACACGTGTTTCGCTGTCACAGCAGCTTCGTCAGATGTGATATATCATAATATTATTATGGATTTTCATCAAATAAAGGCTGAAACAATTCGATTTTTAAATTAATCTTAAAAAATCTTCAAAAAGGAAAATTTAATATTTGGAAGAAGAAATTGTTGTTGGGCAATGGCCAGTAAAACAGCTTAGAAGTTTAAATTTTGTGTTTAGCCTACATTTCGACCTCTATGCGGTCATCCTCAGGGCGCTAAAAAGGGATTACATTTAATAACTATTTGGACTCTAATAATTTTATTTTTTTAAATCTAAATGTTTATTTTCTGATTTAGAAATAGTAACTCTTAATAGGATATATCAATAAAGACATGTACAATAAGATATATAAATATATACAGGGTGCTACAAATTCGTGTGCGTACAATGGAATATCGAAAACGGTAAGAGATACGAAGATGGTTAAATTAAGGCAAAGGACTTAACAATTTGGTAAAAGAAAAGTCTAAATATTCTGAATACCTTCGGAGATATCCGAAAAAAACCGAAATGTTCATTTTTGGTTTTTAATTTTTTGCGCTTTGATTTTTGACTTGGGGAAAAATAAAAAACACTTTTTATAACCTTTTTTCATGTTCTACAACATGGCGTTATTAGTTTTCAAATTCAAATTTTCGTTATTTAGTTATCAACCTCAAGTCTATTTTCTTAAATACGGACCTGGAATTTTAAATACAGTTTTAGGGATTTCTTAGCTTTAGAAATTAAATACAATGTACAAGTTTTTAAAATTTTAACGTTTTGTCATCTAATGACACATTTTTAAAATCATCTTTTTCATTTCATTCGTCCAGAACATTTAGAGCAAAACTAAAAAAAAAATATTTCTGATTTGAAAAATTCGTCCATTTTTACTGATATTTAATATTTTATAAGAAAAGAAACCCAAAGTCTCCTCCTCAAATATTTTTCTGTCTCTTTGTTTTTGTTACATGTTTCACCTGAAACTAGCATCATCAGATCGTATAACCAGTAAAAAATCACAAGAGAAGAAATTGAAATTGTTTTTGAAACAACGTAAGCGCATCACAGTAACATAACTAGACTAAACACTCCAGTTACCTTTTTTCACTCGGGAGCATTATTTTTTTCTGTTTTACAGTATTTCGGTCTAGATTTAAGTCAAAAATCATAGGACTTAAGATATACATTATATTAATAAAATAAATAAAATACTAATCAAAAATAAAATTACATCTCATGCCTTAAAAACTCTTTTACTTCCTAAAGTATTGTGACGGTAAATTTTTTTGCAAAAAATAAATTGCCTAAACACCATAACTTCCTGTAATGTAATTTTAATATTTAAGTAATCCATAAATAATTGCCAGGGCCGTAATAGCAAAGAAGAGATAATTTAAAATACTAGTGATGTGTTATTTGACGATAAAACGTTAAAATTTTAAAAACCTTTAAATCATATTATATTTCCAAAGCTTAGAAGTCCTTAAAACTGTTTTAAAAATTCCAGGTCAGTATTTAAAAAAATGAATTGAGGTTGGTATCTAAAGAATGCAACGTCTAATTTGAAAACTAATAACGCCATATTATAGAATATAAGAAACGGCCATAAGAAAGTATTTTTTGTTTTTTTCCCAAGACAAAAATGAAGGTGCAAGAAATTAAAAACCAAAACTAAAAATTTCGGTTTTTTACCGTGAATTTTAAAATTTTACATATCTCCGAAAATTCCACATTAAGGTATATCTTTGCTAACACCATTAAAAAGATTGGACAATTATGCATCATTTTGGTACTATGCTCATTGGCATACCGACTTTAATAAGAGGGGGGGGGGAAGGTGTTGAAAGTGTAATCATTTAAATCACTGTAACTTATAAACGACTTATCCGATTTTAGCAAACTAAAGACTCTTTGAAAGAAAAAAGTATGCACTTTCACTAATCGTATTTAGTTGTCCATAATAGTTCTCAAAAAAAATTATAGAGGGCGTTATTTGTAATAATAACACATTTTTTTATTTTACTCGGAAAAACTAAATTATACGGTATAATTATGATACCATAATTAAAAAGTAGATCAAATTTGCTAGAAAAAATATTAAAATCTCAGCTCGATATCTCCGTTCGTTTCAGCGTTATCGAGAGAAGAATAATTTTTAAAAAATTTTTATAAAAAAAATGGGACGCCACTGATATTTTTCCATGTGGATATATAAAAATGGTCTCTTGCGTTTTTCTCCTCAGGCACACCGTTCTTAATTAAAATAATTAAATTAAATTAGACGGGCGGAAGCTTGCCTATTAAGTGAAGGTGGTAATTTCCAACAATTTTTATAAAACAAAATTTTTCATTATCAATGTTAATAATAATAATAAATAGTAGAGCTGATTTAATTTAATTATTTTATTGGCGATAACGCTGAAACGAACGTAGATATCGAGCTGCGGTTTTAATATTTTTTCTAGCAAATTTCATCTACTTTTCGATTATGGTATCATAATTATACCGTATAATTTAGTTTTTCCGAGTAAAATCAAAAAATGTGTTATTATTACAAATAACGCCCTCTATAATTTTTTTTGAGAACTATTATGGACAACTAAATACGATTAGTGAAAGTGCATACATTTCTCTTCCAAACAGTCTTTAGTTTGCTAAAATCGGATAAGTCGTTTATAAGTTACAGAGATTTAAATGATTACACTTTCAACAGCTTCCACCCCTCTTGTTAAAGTCTGTACGCCAAGGAGCATAAGACCAAAATGATGCATAATTGTCCAAGCTTTTTAATGGTGTTACCAAAGATATACCTTAATGTGAAATTTTCGGAGATATGTAAAATTTTAAAATTTACTTTTCAATTACGCCCTCTTGCGGCAAAATGCGGAACTTAAAAATTATTTCCAGGATTTTCTCATGGCCACTCTAGTTATCTTTTTTTTTCCTGAGTTTCTATGCCCAGTAGTTTCCGAGATACGGCCGGTGGCCATCCATAATGGGACACCCGGTATCAATACATGTTATTTATATATATCTTAATGTACAGGTGTTTATAGGTATATCCTATTAAGAGTTACTATTTTTATATCTTAATCAATAGTAACATTTAGATTAAAATCAAACCAAAAAATAAAATTATTACATTACAAGTAACCAATAAATTATCAACGCCCTGAGGATGACTCCATAAAGGTCAAAACGTCGGCTAAATACAAAATTTGAATTGTTATGCTATTTTACTGGCCATTACCCAACACATTTCTACCCCTAAATATTATTTATTTATTTATTTATTTATTTATTTATTCAAGTATTTGTGTCACAAAATTAAATTTTTTACACACGTCAGTCTTAATAATTAAAATAAACTTAAGATATGTAGAAACACATGTAAAAAACATTTAAATACATTCATTATACAACAAACAATACATATTATAGAGCACATTATGCATAGTTTAAATTTAACATTTAAAATTTCAGACATTATAACATAATATATTAATTAAATTCTTTGATACTATTCTTAAATTTTATGAAGGGCATTTGTTGAAGACTAATTTATAGCTTATTAAAAAATTTTAAAGAATAATAGTTTGATGAGATTCTTGATTTACTCAACCTAAAGTAGGGGATTCTAAGATCGTTTGCAAGCCTCGTATCGTGCAAGTGCAGGTCATTATTTTTTTGAAGATCGTTAATATTTTTGTGTGCGTGTAGTAAACATTGGTATATGTATTGAGACGGAGTAGTCATAATCTTCAGATCAACAAAAGTCTGCCTAACATCCGCTCGGTATTCCAAACCAGCCATGACCCTCAGAGCCCTCCGCTGCAACCCAAAAATTCTGCCAACATGACAGGAGTGACCCCACACCAGGATTGCATAACTAATCAGGCTGTGGAAAAGTCCGTGATATGCTTGAAGCATTACTGATGTTGGTACTATGCCTTTAAGATTTTTTAATAAGAAAACACCCTTGCAAAGCCGGTCTGCAAGGTGTTTTGTATGATTTTCAAAGGTAAGTGAAGGGTCCAAGTAGACACCCAAAAACTTTACCTCTTGGGGATTTGAAGTATCCTCTTGAAGATGCCTTAAAGTGAATATAATCTTGGAGGTTTTGGCTTGGTTTAAACATAGTTTGATCGCAATTAACCATTTTTTCAGGTTTATTAAGGATTCAATTCTTTTTATAATAAGGTTTTGGAAACTTTCGTCATGTTGATAATATGTAGTGTCATCGGCAAATAAGCAAACGTCCCCATCAGGAACAGAGCAACTGATATCATTTGTGTAAATTATATTATATTAGTCAGAGTGGTCAGTTTATTCACTAATTATACCAAGGAAAAGTTATTCAGGCTAGAGATGAAAACCCAGAGTAATAAGCAAAAAAAGCTATATAAACATGTCGCAAATTTTAAGTTAAATTAATTAAAAACTACAAAAATTTGCTGGATATGAAATTCAAAAATATATCTTAGTAAGAACATCTATTTATAATAGCACTGCAGGTGAAAATTTTACACAACATTGTTAAAAAATTTATATTTTAATGTTTTACTTTGTAAGAAAAATAACATTTTCAAAACATTTACTTGGGTTTCCCTGAAACTATTGTTGCAAATTCTGTAAATGCAGTAAAAAAAAAAATTTGGTGCCACGCCCAATGTTCGACAAGAAAAACCCACAGGCGAAAAATTATCTAATAAGAAAAATTACCAGGTTCGTTATGGACATTAATATTTTTTTAAAATATATACAATAATATACATACATACTATACAGGGTGGCGAATCGAAAACTGAAACAGAGACATGTTCTGGCAGCTCAGTTCTTTTTTGGATAAACGCTTAGACCCGTCGATTTTGTTTTCAAAGGAGACACAAAATTGTCAAAAAATCACGTTAACACGTGCAGCCCCCTGGGCGAGGGTGGCACCACCCCTAAAATCTTAAATGGAAAGAAGGATCGAGTGATACCTTATTTTAAAAGTATTTCAATTCCCTTTATATTGATGTAAAATTCATGTACTTCATCATCATTAGAAAGGGAATTGAAAGACCTTTAAAATTAGGTCACTCGACGGGTCTAAGCGTTTTTCCAGAAAAGAACTGAGCTGCCAGTAAATGTCTCTGTTTCGTTTTTAATGCGCCACCCTGTATATATAATCGTCTGTTTACTTTTGATACCCAGTATTAAGAACACAAAAAATCTACCCTCGATAAAATAAAATAAAAAATATACATAAATATTTTAGAGCAAAAAATCATTGATTCTTAAATTACGAAGTCTAGTTATCTTTGTTTAATATTTATTCCAAATCTAGTTTTAATTTCATCAACGGCGACGATAATGTTTTTATGTATATTCATCAAAGCCAAGCCAGTGACGCGTTCCTCTACCATCTTTGCTCTAAGCCACGTTTTAACTCGACGTAGAGTCGAGAAGTACCTTTCCGCTGTTGCTGCACTTACAGGTAGTGTAGCAAGTATTTAAAGAAAAATCCTAATATTGGAGAATAAATCAGGATCACAGTTATCAATTGTAGAAGTACTTCCGATATTTTACAGCCGTTCTTTACTTCGCGTTTCCATTTATTAATCCATAATTGATATTCTGCCATTACTGTATTAACCAGTGGCTATTTCAAAAGTTGGTTATAAGTTCTAACACTTTCTTTTACAGCCAGTATGTCTGCTTCCATATATTAAAGATGTTTGTAGCAAGAAAGTATTTAACTTAAATAAATCCAGCTCATCTGGAGAGAGTCGGTTTGACTTTTTATCTCTTCTTCTCCCTCTCTCTTCATCGGCGAATCCGGCAGCGACTCAAAGAGTATTATTAAAATATTTCAATAAAGCAGTTATTTCTGAAAATAATTTTTTATGCTTATTTATTTATTTTTAAATTCAATGAATAAAAAAAATATACATTATTTATTGGTAATGTTGCGATGAATCTTGTGACAAAGCTGCAGAGTTAATCAAAACAGTAAATATATATTTTTTATGACCCCCGCCCCCTGGATCCGCGCTTGCTGGTATGGTATACTAGGCCAGTATTTAGAGTGCAGGATGAATCTTACAATAATAGTCGTTTGTAGGTTCTTCGATTCTTTTGAAATAAATTTTCAGTAAAAACTCATATTAATTAAACAATAATAAGATCATTTTATAAAATAATAATTTATTGTAAAAGGGAGGGAGGTTGGTTGTACGCCATTTTTCAATGAAATGAAAGGTATTTTTTGTATTAAGCGTAATTTATTTTAATACCTTTTGCATTTGTTGTTAAAAATCGAAACCAACACATTGAGAATTTGTTAATAAATTTTCTTTTCAATTTGAAAATGTTTCTTGTTTCCTGGACAAAATTTGACGAAACCTAAGCCCTGAAGATGACCTTCCAGTAGGCCGAAAGCGCTAGGTAATAGAAAATAAATTACGCTTAATACAAAAAATACCTTTCATTTCAATAATTTATTGATTATTTAATTTTTATTGTTATAATTTATGGCATATTTCTTGTTTTATTCAGTCTGGTCTTTGTCGCCCCAACCCCAAATATGGTGAGTACCATCACCAGTTCGGTCTACTCTGTGTCTGATCATGTCTTCGGAAGCTATTTTAAGGTCGTAAGCCCATCCAATTTTGGCGAACATGTTGATTAGGGATAAAGTGACGTTATGTTTTTCAAATTCGGACGCCCTGTAATCCCAGGGGAAAACGTGATGGTAGTTGTGCCATCCTTCACCACCAGAAAATATGGATACAAAGGCACTTTGAGTTGCTTTCATATTCCTAAAATATAATTAGAGCTTTTCGAATGTATTTTTTTTTAAACTTAAAAATTATTACTTTTTCACAAGATAAATGTTTGCATAGTTCTTTAAATTCCAACATTTAAAGAAAGCCGAATAGATAGGCGCACTATGATTCATTCGCTACGTAAGAACCGACGTGACTTCGCAGCGCGCCGTCTTTATTGCATAAAATAATACAATATCTTGTGTCTGAAATCGATCGAAAATGGAGACAAACATTAGTTCGTCTCCAAAAACGGTTGCCACATTTTTACACTGATCCGTCGTTCTTTAAATATTGAAATTCAAAGCATAGTTTAATACCAAGTTAATTCTAAAATGGTAACATGTGAAAATGGTAAAATTTGAAAACAATGAACTAGTATATATGGTGCTGATTTACGGTGAATGTCGTCAAGATGCGGCTGCTGCTTCGACATTATGTTTAAGTTAAACTTTATTTTGAGTTTGTTTTTAAAAAGGTATTTAAAAATGTTGCTTATTTTAATGCCTCCTATTCACAGCTAAAAAAGAAGTATTAACTTAAAAATCACCCTGTATACTATTTTCAATAAATTTTGTAAAAACCAAAAATTATCATCTATTACAAAAATACAGTTGCGTGTTAAGATTTTCTACAAGAGCTTTGATTTTATTTCTATTATATTTGACTTTATTAATATGAGTAGGGGAATTATACACACAGTCTGCTCCACTAGTTTATTATAAGCTGATGATGAAGGTTTTTGCCTTCGAAACATGTACGACGAAGACATGAGGATTCTCTTTTCTTGAGATCCCTTATAATAAACTAGTGGAGCAGACTGTGTGTATTATTCCCCTACTCATAATATCACTCCACTGAGAGATGGACTATTTCCACAAAACTTTATTAATATATTTTCTACACGCTTTTTCGGAGTGCATTAATTTAATTTTACAAAAAAAAAGATCAATTTTTTCCTCGAAGGAGAAAGTATTGTAAATTAAATTAAAATGAATTTGGCATTGTTTCTTTTAAAAATGCTGTAAATTGTTTTGAAAAATATTTGGTAATCTGGAATGGGCAAATTTAAAGAATTGGAGTTTTTGTGTTAATAAGATTATTTTTGTTTACCTAAATGTTATAGGCAATTTTATTTCTTGAAGATTTTTGGACTAGTATTTGTTTTAAATCACAACATTTTGACTGGAGATACTTACCAGTTGAAACGTTGTGATTTTAGATAAATTAAGACAATGCAATACTTTTCTATCATTCAAGATTATTTTATTTACTATAGTGAAAGAACCAGTTTTTTTGAATTAATATTTATTTACATTAATTAAAAAATTAAATTATTTCTGTATAATATTTTACAAAATACATAATTAAAAATAAAAACTGACGAGTCCTAACAATTTTACTGCGTTTTTTCCCTTTAATTATTAAAAACTTTCAGTGGAACTTTGTGAGACATAGTAGATACCAATTCGGAAATTGATATGGTGATTTTTCATTCCGTTTTTTACAATTTTTATTGTTCAGATTCAGTTTTTGGTATTATAATATAATTTTTTTTGAGAAGATTGGAAACACTGTTAAGTTGCCTTTTTTATGACGTAGATTTGATTAAGGCCAAGTTCTTATTCAAATAAATTAATAATTTATGTATTTTCTCATTACCTACTGGCTTAAATATATCAAAGATTAAAACACAGAATATTTTATTTTATGTTTCTTTATACAAGGTGATTCCTAAGTTGATATTCCTTTTTCAGCTGTGTATAGAAGGCATTAAGATAAACAACATTTTCAAATACCTTTTTTCATCATGTAATATACAATGAAGTAGGCGACGGCTGAGCGAAACCATTAAAAAGCTGCCGGATAAATAAAAAATTTCATATTTCATAAGGAAGTTATTTTTTAATTTTTAGTATTTTGTAAGTAATATTTCATTACTGGTTTTTAATGACAGGTTTCGAGAGGGACGCTATTAATTGTTGCAACAATATCTCCGTAGACACCTACATCATTGTACTTTTCATGATTGATTTTGACTCTAGAGCTAAAATCAATATTTAGTAAAAAGCTCATTAAAATTTTTGTTATGGGATAATGTCTCGGATAATGTATTGTTAAAACTTACTTCTCATACGGGTTATTTCCAAATATGTGCGCCCATGAGTTCACTAACCATGTCACGTGTAAACTGCTAACGTATCTGAACATGTTTATACAATTCGCATTTATGAAAGTCTCGTTCCACAAAAAAATGGGTACTGCCGTTGGCAGAACGATACAGGAAAATATCATTAAAGGATGGAAGTACTTCTTCTGGAACCTAAAAATAACGATTAAAAATAAATGACTTAAAGGTCAACAACAGCGGCGCGTTTGGAAGGGAGGGGGACCCTGGAGTATTAAGCAACTTTGCCTCCAGAAGCTTCACTAAACTTTGCGCCGCTTTCTGCTGGCGGCAACAGCGCTACGCTACCATCGTTGCCAAGTTTAGTCATGTTCGCAAGCGCTCGGAGAATGGGGTCTTGCCATATTTTTACATTAGATGTATTTTAACGAAGAAACTATTTTTTTCTTTTCCATTTCACCAGTGGCGGCTCGTACAGTAGGGCCACAGTGCCATGGCCCTACCTACCTGTACACCAAGTGTTTTTTTTACTCACACTTATAATCATTGCTTTGCATCTTTACGCTTCATTCTTTTTGTCACTGTGAATAATTTAAAATTCAAGACGTTGCGTTCATTTAATATCTGATAACGCCTAACGGTGCAAAAACTCCCCGACGCCGCGAAAATTCCTTCTCGCTACCCAGCGCCAGCGATTTCTAAGTATGGCCATACAGTTTATCGAAGGTTCATCGCTTACGAAAGAGATAATGATATATCGCCCTCTCTTACTGACGCATAAGGAATTCAGAAATGTTGTGGCGGGCCAGATCCTCAGACCGTCCGTGATTGGAGGATTTACACGTGCTTTATTTTGTCGTTCCAATCGGACTACGCCTTTGTCTTTATTACCACTACTTGATACTAAATGGCAGCTGTTTTGAATACGGTTTGCCCTGTCGAGATATTAATTTTAAAATAGTTTTATTTTAAACAGTTTTTACTGTATAACATAAATTATTCTTGTAGGTTAGGTTTAGGTCAGTCCGTCGATGGATTATAATAATATTCCTGATTCCGGTTTATCAATTTAAAAATGAATAAAATAAAAGAGGAAAGACTTAGCGCTTTAGGTATGTAGTCTGCCGAAAAACATTTTGTAAACAATATTGATGACTTCAAGAACAAAAGTGATTGAATCATTTTCAAATAACAAAAAGACGTACTTATAGAGTTTTCTTATAAGATAATTTAAGTGTTGTGTGAAAAATTTTTGTTACAACTATTGCAAATGCTCCATTTAATTAGTCGGTAAGTTTTTTGATTTTTTTATATACAGGGTTGTACAAATTCGATGCACTAGCATTGCTATCTCCGTAACTACAAGAGATAGAGAGTTTGGTATATGGAGGAAAAGTTGCATATTTTAATGCTGAACAATTTGTTAAAAAGAAATTTAATCAAATTTCGATGATTTCCAGAGATATCCGAAAAAATGTACGAAAAACTTGTTTTTATTTTTTTATGACAAAAGTAGGTACTTATTATTTTTTAAAACCAAGGGCACTTTCTTAAGTATTTTACAAGATAATAATTTTAAGCTACTCAATAATTTTTAAAAAATTCAGGTCCGAATTAGAAAAAATTGAGTTGATATAGGTATCTAAAAAACAAACGTCGTATCTGAAAAATAAGATCATTTTCTTGAAGAGCATAAAAAATTGTCTTAAGTACTTAAGTGCTCTTGGTATGTCCAAAAAATCAATATTTTGTCGTAAAGACAATAAAAACACAAATTAATTTTTTCTTGTTTTCTTTTCGTATGCTCCGAAAGTCATCGGATTTTTTTTTAACAAATAATTCATCAATAAAATGTGCAACTTTGCTCCCATTCAACCAAATTTATATATTTTATAGTTACTGAGATAGCAATGTCAATGTATCGAATTTGTACACCCTGTACTCTCATCAAAGATTTTTGATTTAATATTTTGGCCCCACCTGTATCGACTATTACGAGCCGCCACTGCATTTCACCCATTAGTACCTCCTGTCACTAATTCTTTTATATTTAATATTACCCACAAATTAAAAATTACAGGTTAAGGTAACAAAATCAAACTTTTTAATTTTACAGGACAAGTTTAATTTCGTTATTTACATAATATTGTTTAATTTTTTAAATAATGTAAATTGAAAACTGATTTATTCCTGTGTTAATATTTTGTCAAAAAACGTACAAGAACAAAAATATATTAATATAGCAATAATAGTAAAAATTTAAAATCGAAAATCTTACTGGATTAAATATAGGTATTTCTATTTAATTTTAATGAATAAATTTAATTCCACGGTATATTCTATACGAAATATTAAATTATAATTTAAAAAAATTATGTGGCATCATCTTAAACCCCTAAACGTTTTTTGCCCGCCTTCCTCCCAGAGCTACAAATAAAGTTGTCGACCTATACCAACACCTTCTAAGGAGTGTGTTGCCTATACCCGAGGGGTAAATCACTAAAAATAATTGTACACTGAAATTCCCCTTTCACGAAAAATTCCCCGATAGTTCCTAAAAATCTTTGAATTTCCCCCAAAATACCCCTAAACTTTCGAAATACCCTGAAAATTTCTGCAATTCCCCGAGATCTTCTGGAATTTCCCCGAAATTCCCCGCAATTCCCCCGAAATTCCCCGCAATTCCCCCGAAATTCCCCGCAATTCCCCAGAAATTCCCCAACGAGCTCTTGAAATTCCTATTAAAATTCCATAAAGTTTGTGACGTCACAACTGATATCGAAACTGATATAAAACAGATACCTAGTGTTGGGTTCCACAAAGATTTGTAACAATAATTAACTAACCAGCAAGTTTGACTGTGGTATAAATGACCTTGACAGGCATTATGTACTCACAAATAAAAGTGCCTGATTAGTAAATTAAAAATTAGGTAATTGGGCCAGTATGATTGTGAGAAAATTATTTCTGCCAATGTCATGTATGTCACAGTCAAACTTACTGACAAGTAAATTATTAAAATTCTTTGGGCAACCCGATATTAGACTCTCTTTTCTCATAATCTCTTGCAAAAACTTATATAAAATATAAACTCAAAAGTATATTTAGTATATTATTATCGAGATTATTATACTCTCTAATTTTTAAAACAAAAAATAATCTAAATAATATTTATTTAGAAAACCAGTAAAAAACTTTTAAGGACTAAACAAATAAATACACACATTTATAATATTAACATACATAGGTACCACTTGGCGAAGACAACGCAATATATTCTTAGATAAAATATAGGACAAATGAAATGGCTAATAAATTCAATAAAAAAACCGAGGTTCCAACATAAACTTGAGCACGTCGCGTCGTACGATCACCGACCTTCTCTGGATACGATGCTAATGACTAATGGCCCAATGTTGCCAGGTCAAAAAATTAAAAAACACCAGACCCATGCTTTAAAAGTTGCCAGAAATCACCAGATTCTTAATTTCTCGCATTATCACATACAACACCATATAATTAATGTAAAATCAAATATATTGCTGTGATTTCTAAAAAAAAAAAAAAAAAAAAAAAGTCATACCTCGAAAATAACATACCTCTGTTGTTTAAGCTATAAACATGAGTGCGCACCCCGGTGCCAAGACCTTAAATGAGATGAGTGTTATTTCCGAGGTACGACCTTTTTTTTTTTAGAAATCACTATATATAAAACAGTAACAGATACAAATTCTATAAATCCCCCGCTACTAAGAAATATTCGGCACAGAGAAGTAGAGAGTTTCCAGACAAAGACAAACGCTTTTCGCTTTTGAAACCAATAAGTTTTTGCATCGATGTCACCATTTTTAACAAAGAAGAATAAAACACAATCAAGCCATTTTTCTCTCTTTTTTTTAAGATATAAGCTTATCATCAGTGCCGAAAAATCCCCAGAAATTAGACTTTTTTAAAAAGTTTTCACCAGATCACCAGATGGGGTTCAAAATCACCAAATCTGGTGAAAAATCACCAGACCTGGCAACATTGTTATGGCCGCGGTAACTCCCATCACAACGCTCACGGTTGCCAAATTGTGGAGATTATAAGGGAATTTTAGGAAATATTATAAAATTTCCCAAAACACCTCGAAATTCCCCCGAAATACCTCGAAACTCCCCCGAAATACCTCGAAATTCCCCGAAATACCTCGAAATTCCCCGAAATACCTCGAAATTCCCTCGAAATACCTCGAAGTTCCCTAAAATACCCCGAAATTCCTTGAAATTCCCCCTGCAATTCCTTGTCGTGTACACTAAAATACCCCAGTGATTTCCCCCTCGCCTATACCCAAACAGTATAGTCGACGAGTCATCACGAACAAATAGTACATTTACATCACTACATCGCGCATATGGTACCTGGGTCTGGCAATTACATTAAAATGTCTATTTTTTATGCAAAATATCAGAAAAACAAATATTTTGCGGGAATTAGGTGACGCGGCGTCAGTGGAGATTTTTAAGATTTTATCGGGGCATAGTTTGTAATTTTAATGGAAAATAATAAATGAATTATATATATTTCTATTTTTATGTTCTTCATGGCGGATGATATAAATTTAAACCTATATAAGTATAGGTGAAACTTTTTAAAAAATTTCAATTTTTTTTTGACAAAAAAATTAGGTATCATTCGCCAAACTAGAAAATCTTATGAACCCTTTAGTAAAATGTTTTTATTCAATTTTTAATTAGACAAGCCAGGAAACGATGCCGCGTTTCATGGTGGTATGGAAGGGAATAGTACGGTTTCTAAATTTAATAGAATATTATCTTGTAGAAGATTTTTTACGTGTATTATATAATTAAATTTGCGCATATATTTGACTTAGACCTCCAATATCAGTTCCATTATTTACCGCGTGTCAATCGAGACGCAAGGGGGGGGGGGGCAGGGTGGCCCACCCTAAAAACATGAGTGCCCACTTAAAATTGAGGGGTTCGGTTTTGTAATGGAACTTCTGTTGGCAGGGGGATTTGACTAATGAAATTGTTGATGAGAAAAAAGTGCTATTATAGAAGGATGTAATAATGTAATAAAATAAAAAGAGCTCGATGATGACCGTTTTTTTAGACGTCAGTTTGAACAAAAGGGGAGTTTGTTCACCCCGCTTATGGCGTTATAGAGCGTGGGGGCGACGATCTTTTTTCTTTTAGAAGTCATCCTTGATGATATTTTTATATATATATATATTTTTTTTTGTGCTCTGAATTTATTTAGTGTGCACGTTTTGAAAATTTCGATTTTCGATTCTGATTTCTAAAATGTGGAGTATTAAACTGTTACTGTTTTTAAAAGACCCTTCGTAAGGGTATCTTCTAATTTTAATTTTTTAAATTTTTTAAAAATTCATAATAATCAAATTATGTAAAATTTAATTTTTTTTAAAAAATTTTTCTTTTTCTGTTCTTCAAGCAGTTCATCTTGCAATGTTGAAGGTCTCTTTTCTTGTAAAACCCTGAATTAATTTTATTCGCTGATGATGAAGGTCTTTACCTTCGAAACATGTACGACAATAGGATTTTCTAATTATTGAGATCCTTATAATAAACTAGTGGAGCAGACTGTGTGTATTATTCCCCCACTCATAATATCACTCCACTGAGAGATGGACTATTTCCACAAAATATTTTTTTATGTCAAAAAATGCACAATTAATGTCCGAGCGTTTTTCCTAGATCTTTTTCCTTTAATTGATATTAATTTTATTCGGGACTTTTGGAAGACCCAGTATGTTTATTGTGTGATTTACGACATATTATTGTAATATGTTTTTTGAATGTAGTTTATTTTCTAGTATACCTACGTCTCACGTGCATGGTAGAGCAATATATTTTGTAACTGTACCTATACGCCATTGCTACATCATAGAATACCTTAATAACGGGTCAGCGTAGAGATCCGAAAGGTCGATTCCTTTGCCCTTAACTTTAACATCTTCGTGTTTCTTGCACAGGAGCCAGCCCATGTGTGAAAAGAAAAATCCGTTATTGGCGTTATGAGGATCAGCATTGGTTTCTTCAAATTTGTGATGTACCCTATGGTCTCTGCACCATTCTATTACAGAATTCTAAAAGAAAATATAAAAATTCGATTAATGTCTGTTTAATGCCCATCTCGATTATAATTTATTTGATCAGAATCATTGGCGTCCGAAAAATTTCCAGGGAGGGGGTAAAACATTTTTGGTCAGATAGTCGATTACTTAAGAGTGAGAAGAGAGGCGATGTACACTTTTTTATTAAATTAGAAAAATATTTAAAACATTTTACACAATTTTTCGTTGCAAAAACTATTGTTTTTATTTTCGAACGTGTATCATTCAAAATTTAATCTACGACAGTGCAAATAGATTTTATTCGTCTAAATTTCATTGATATTAGATGACGTTTTCGTAATTTTTAAAATTTTCAGGTGTCCATATTACTCGATATCATGGTAATCGCATTTTTGATTGTTTTAATTTCGATTATGGCAACGTCATTATTGCCGTCTAATCTTCTATTGTATGCAAAGTGTTGGTCAAAAATAATTTAAATATGGGAGGTTCTGACTTCGAAAGTGTCCCTTCGGATGTTGAAGATATCGCGCAAAGCGTAATAGATTCCCTACTTCCCGAAAAGTCAAGGCAGGTGTATGAACAGACCTATGCAAAATATGAAGATTGGTGTAATGGAAAAGGAATTAAAAACGTCAGCAGCGAGAAGGTGCTCCTTGCATATTTAAACCATCTTGCAAAACATAGCAAGGCTTAGTCGCTTTGTGTTTATTATTCTATGCTACGTTCAGTTATGTCAGTGAAGAAAAATACGGATATCAGTAAGTGCGTCCATTTAATTGCGTTTCTTTAACGAATATCAGAAGGATTTTGAACAAAATAACAAATAAATAGTTTGAACCGACTTTATTTTTGTTTTTGTATCTTAACATTTGGATGTTATTATGAACTCATAATGGCACTGAGTGCTACTATGAAGGTCATAATGACTGTATAGTAGGACGTATATTTAAATTTGTCGATGTATATATAGTAAATTTACTACTTACTTACCTGGTGAGCCATTGTTTGGGCAAAAAGTAAAATGATTTTTAACGGAAGTTTTGCTTTGTACGCCCGGTGCGCCCATAATCGATGTGCTCCCCCTGTTATTCCGAATCCAGTAAATCGAAGTAGGAGATAAACTAAAATCAATTTAATGTAAATTGTTTTTATCTACTTTCATTTAGTAATATGAATTTTACAGTTCTGTAAATAGTTTTGTAAGGGCATCTATTACAGCACTAGTGTTGTAATAGATGCCTTTACAGCACTAGTGCTGTAATGGGAAAAAAATCTTCTTATATCTTGATTTTTCTTGACTGAAATCATAGTTCTCAACATTGAGTAGTGAGTCCATAGTGTAGATGGTTTCTGGGAGCGTTGCTTTACGGAAAAATAACCCAAAAGGATTTTCTCAGACACCCCCTTTATTTTGTTAGCTTTGCACCAATCTTCAAACTTCTGTTACTACAACTCATACCGCGCCTTGGATTTTGTCGGAACTAAACTTGAGATCGCTTCGTATGCTGCTGTTTCTATATCAGAGGGTAAACTTCCATCAGAATCGCTCATTTTGAAAAACGCTTTTTATATTTTTGAATTTGTTTGACAAAGTTTCGACAGTAACCATGCGAAACAGTAACTATGCGAAAGGTAACATAAAAAACTTGATTAGTAAACTTAATAGCAGGTGCATTTTTACCGGTGCATTTTTATTTTCAAAAATGCCTTTTGCCTATTGTTATTCGTAGATGAAAGTACAGTAGACTCCCGATTATCCGAAACCCGATTTTGCGAACTCCGCATTATTCGAAACGACCCATGAACCGGATTATCCGAAATGATTGTTGCTATGCCTCCGCATTATCCGAAATTTACAATTAACAATTTTGGCTTTTTTCGGATATCTCCGCAAGTATTCGGAATATTAACAATTTTCTTTCACCAAATTATAAAATAATAAATAATAAAAAAAGATATAATTACTTTTCCTATAGGTAATAATTTTCCTCAATCTCTGCATTATCCGAAATTTCGATTATCCGAAATCGGTCCGTTTCACATTATTTCGAATAATTGGGAGTCTACAGTCGATAAAATTTTGTACAATATTCTTGTTGTAAATTCATATTACTACACTCGATGTTTTATTAAACTCGACTGACGCCTCGTTTGACAACTTTAACATCTCGTGTTGTAATATCAATCTTTATAACACTTATATCGTAAATAACTATTTCAGTTTTAGAAATGAATTAACTCCTACTTATAATATAAGCTATAAGAAGTCTTTTCAAGTCTAGTATGCCGTTGCCGCGCCGGGCAAAACAATTCATTAATTTTTTTAAACTTCGTAACTATTATCATTGCCTTCCTTGCGAATTAGACTTTTTACCTCTTTGTTTACTACCAGGGCCGTGCCCGAGGGGGCATACAGCTTAACGTGGGTTCCGAACTACGATCCTCAGTCATACGACACTCCCCCAAAAGCTATCAAACCTCGGTTCTTTTGTCATTGCATGATCTACCGATTGGAGAGTATACCTTCCTCCGTACCCCACGAGATTCATCCATTGGGTCAATTGTGAGCTGAAATAAAAAATGACCCGGGCGGCCCAGCGAGCGGAGTAGTTTGATCTGTCTTGGGGAGTTGTCGCATGACACATTTTAGAATATTTGGATTTTTTGAGAATAATAATTTTTATTTGTTTTGAAAAATAAATTGGTACTAATTTATAGGTTGGTCATTAACCAAATAACTTTATGGATAAGCAGCGTCTGTTTTTATATTGTATAATATTAGTAACTATTGACACTCTTACCATATAATATCGTAAGCCACTTTGCATATACAACGAATAAATACAATCCATATACGGCAACACTATGTAGAACAAGAAAAACCGCGACGTTCAACCATACAATTTCATATTTTTTGTTTTTGTCATTTTTGTTAACTTCTTGAGAATTTTTGTCATTTGGCGTTAGTTGTGGGACCGGTGGTAAATTATAAATAGGACTAGCGCTTCTTAGATATGGTGGCATTTTGAAGATGAAGCTTATTTCCTAAAAAAACAATTAAACTCGCACATATTCACATCAGTTCGTAATTGTCTTAACCAGCAGTTTCCCAATAGATGTTTGACCGTGGTAGCAATTTTCCATGGCCAAACCTCAGCCCTGACCTTAACCATTTAGATTTTGTTCTTCTGGGGTTATATCAAATCTTTAGTGTATAAAGTAGAGATCTAGACACGCGACCAACTGATCGATGAAAAGGATTCAGGAGGCAACCAAAAAATAACTTTCTTTAAAGAATGCTGCTATTTGGTAAAAGTTAACAGTTTTTACATTTGTTGAAATGATTTTAATTCTTTATTTTTGTTATAATTTTGTGTCAAAGCTGAATAATTATTTTTGTTTAAAATAAATATTTTCACGCAATGTTTAAAAATGCAAGCAGCTCGGGAACCTATTATTTTAATAAAATAAAAGAAGTATGCCTGTTATAAATTTTTGTCAAATACGGACCTGGAATTTTTAAAACCGTTTTAAGGACTTCTAAGCTTTAGAAATTTAACACAATTTAAAGGTTTTTAAAATGTTCACGTTTTGTCATCAAATAACACATCAGTAGTATTTCAAATTATCCGTTCTTTACTATTACGGCCCTGGCAATTATCTTTTGGATTACTTAAATATTGAAATTACGTTACATGAAGTTATGGTGTTTAGGCCGTTTATTTTTTCAAAAAGATCTACCGTCAAAATACTCTAGGAAGTAAGCAAGTTTTTGCGGCATGAGAAGTAATTTTATTTTTTATTAGTATTTTATTTATTTTAATAATATAACATATATCTTAAGTCCTATTGTTTTTGCCTTAGACCTAGACTGAAATACTGTAAAACAGAAAAAAATAATACTCCTGAGTAAAGAAAAGGTAATTGAAGTGTGAGTCTAGTTATGTTACTGTGATGCGCTTACGTTATTGAAAAAACAATTTCAAAATTTGTTTACTGTTTATACCAGGGGTTCCCAAACTTATTTTGTCTACTGCCCACTTTAAGAATAAATTATTTTTTAGCGCCCCCATTTTTTCATCTACTTAAAAACCACTATAACTTCAAATTAAATTAATTAATTATTGTGAGCTATATTAGCGGAGATTAAACATTCATTCTAAACGATACTTTTACTATAACCCGCAAGAGATAGCTTGAGACCTGAGCGCAGTAGGTAGTACCCAACGGCGCTCAGATCTCAAGTTAACTCTTACGGGCTATACCTGCCAATGAGAATGATTATTGAAACGCAACTTTATAGTATTCAGGCAGAGTATCTTTTATTCAAAATAAAACAAACATAATCGATTCTTATATAAAAACTAATGCGAAGGATGAATCTGATGCTGTTTAATAAGTTTGTTGTTATCAGGTTCCAATTTACTCAAGAACAGTCGCATTGATACAGGAATGCACAAATCGGGTTATTTAACAAAAACTTGTTAAAACATGATTGCCCGCGGTCTATTATCTATGAAAATTACCTATCTAGGAATACTGATAACTATTAAAATGCGAAAGTGTGTCTGTTGCCTTTTTATTTGTTTGTTGGTATCTGCTTTCATTTCGAAACGGAGAGACCGATTGACATGATTTTTATTTTATTTATTCAATAAAACAGGACAGATATATGAACTACGCGGAGAGAAATATCGAATCTAGTTTGAGCAATCTCTTAATTAATTTTAGTTGATGTTCACAAGTTGTAGTCGAAAGCTCAGTTGGTGTCTAAGAGTCCTCCTAGCTAAATGAAATTACAAATCGCCCCCCAAGCCTATACACAACCCCCCCTTTTTTTTCTGGGTCTCTTACCGCCCCCCTTTAGGCCTGCAGCGCCCACAAGGGGGCGTTATCGCCCACTTTGGGAAAGACTGGTCTATACGATCTGATGATGCTATAGTTTCTGGCGGAACATGAAACAGAAACAAAGAAAAAAATATTTGAGGCCGAGGCCGAGGCCGAGACTTTGGGTCTCTTTTCTTATAAAATATCAAATATCAGGCCTCTTTGAGTAACAATGGACGGATTTTCAGAAATCTTTTATTTTTTTTAGTTTGGCTCCAAATGTTCAGGACCGTAATGAAATTAAAAAGATAATTTTAAAAATGTGTTATTAGATGATAAAACGTTAAAATTTTAAAAACTTGTACAGTTTCTACAGCTTAGAAATTCCTAAAATTGTATTTAAAATTCCAGGTCCGTATTTAAAAAAATGTACTTGAGTTTGGTAACTAAAAAACGAAACTTCGAATTTGAAAACTAATACCGCCATCTTGTACAACATAAAAAACGGCTATGCAAAAGTGTTTTTTATTTTTTTCCCAAGTCAAGGATGAAAGCGCAAAAAATTAAAACCCAAAAATGGAAATTTCGGTTTTTTTCGGATATCTCCGAAAGCTTTCGGAATAATTAGAATTTTTTTTGCATAAATTATTAAACCCTAAAATACGTAAGTTAGCCTCAATTTAACCATCTTCGTATCTCTTAACGTTTTCGAGATTCCCTTGTACGCACAAGGATTTGTAGCACCCTGTATACCTATTCAGAATATGAAATTTTAAAAATACTACAAATTATCAAAAAAAAAAAACTTACACGCCCTTAATTTGTAGGAAAATACAATTTTTTGAAGATCTATTAATATTTTTGACGAAACTATTAAAAGTTGAAAATTTTTATATACCACACATCTTCATGATCAATTTATAAAACAATAAAAAACTTGAACCTACTTCAATATATTGTAGGTACTTATATTAATTAGTATTTGGCCTTTAAATTCTTATTTGTTTCCATGCCTATGACAAATTTAAAAAAATATAATGTTAATTTATGATAAAATTGACCCCTTCAAAAAAAAAATTAGTTTTACATAGACTTTTTTTTTACGTTATAGTGGACAGACATAGGCGTTATTACGAGATTTTTTAATAGAAGCAGCAATTGAAATAAATATTTTGATCTTTTTTTTTCATACTCGAATTGATAAGGAAACGACAATTTTTATAAAGGGCGTGGAATCGTAATATTAAGCAGTAACAGTGGTGACATTTTGCCAACCAACAAAATCCCGCTAATCGATTTTTCAAGCGTTAAAATCTACGCACTGGGCTGACGCATGAAACCGCATTTTCGATTCGCTGGAAAGAATTATAATTGCAGGTGAATATGAAACAGGTTTTAACAAAATTGTGTGTGTGTGGATTCTGAGAAAATCACGTTTGATCAATCAATCAATAGTGACTTCTCGCACTCGCACCGCTCCCAGAGCGCCTTAAAGGATTTTTCCTACAGTGCAGGTGTTTTATCATAAAAAAAAAAAAAAAAAAAAAAAAAAAAAACTTCTCTCCCCAAAACATCAAAAGAAAGCGTCCCTACGGTACCTACATAGTGATTTGTGTGGCCGAGAGTGAGAGGCTATGGATTCAAAACAGTTTTAATTAGATACTTGATATAAGTTTTATAGGGTACAAAACATTGCTTTCATATTGAGAAATTTATATTTAATTTTAATTTAAATTATGTGTCCTATTATTTACCAAATTTCAAATAACAATGCTGACCCTGACCTGTATGTTTATTCGTAATAGATACAGTGCCCGTGCCTTTATTAATAGAAATATGGTTATATAATTTATTTACAGAAATAACTAAATCTGTTTATGAATATTCAATAAATGGATATGGTCCAGGAGCGGTTTCATCAGAACGATTGATAATAATAAATAAACTTCCCAATCTGACTAATACGCTAAGAATAATAGACAATAAGACTACATCTATAACCTCACATCTACAACGTCACAGGAAAAAGACGTCAACGTCGCCATTTACTGATATATACGAAATGTTAGCCTTATTACAAACCGCTATACAACAAATAATTACACATTCCATTTGTCAAATTTTTAAACGTAAAAAAATACAAATAACATTGCTTGATTGGTTGGTTGGTTTAAGGCGGGGGTCGGGCGTTCGGTCCATGCTTCCTGCATTGCAGCCTAGTGGCTTATTGTGCTCCCCTATCTTGCTAAAAAAGATTTGTTCCTTAAGATCCAGTAGTACACTAGATCTATACGGCTATTATAAGACCTATAATAATATACGGGGTCCTGGTTTGGTGGACCGCTTTGGAAAAAGCAGTGCACACTAAGTCAATAACAAAGATACAAAGGGCAGCTTGTTTAGGAATAACCGGAGCCCTTAAGTCAACCCCGACAGCGGCGCTAGAGGTCATGTTATATATACCCCCCTTGGATATCTATGGAAAAAGTATAGCTGCAAAAAGTGCCCTGCGACTGAAAGAGTCGAAATTCTGGAAGGAAACCAACTACGGGCACAGCAGTATACTAAAGATTCACCCGGGGAATAATCTACGAGACCCGACTGATTACTCTGTCCCAATAACATGCTTTGATAGAAGGTATTCTATACTCATTCCGAGTAGGGAAGAGTGGAAAGGCAATCAGAATATAACGAAAACAGATCACGCAATCTTCACAGACGGTTCAAAAATGGACGTTGGTGTGGGAGCCAGGGTCTTTTCCGAAAGTTTGCAAATACAGAAATCGTATAGACTCCCCGGCTATTGTAGTATTTTTCAAGCGGAAGTACTGGCAGTAGAGAAGGCGGTCAATATCCTGCAAGAACACCTTGGCTTGGGAGTAGCCTCGTCAATCACCGTCTTCAGTGATAGTCAGGCGGCGATTAAGGCAATCTGTTCCAGCAGCGTTAAATCAAAGCTCGTAAAGCGATGCCGCAACAATCTATGCACACTTGGCAACCAACATCGGGTTATTCTGTGCTGGGTTCCTGGACACTCCAAAATAGATGGCAACGAGGCTGCCGACGCGCTCGCAAGAGAGGGCGCAGGCATGCCAGCTGATCTAGCAGACAATACAGTGAACAAACCACTGGGATTGGTCAAAGAGGAAATTGACTACACGGCCAAGCAACTTGCACAGAACAGATGGACAGGGTTCACAACCTGTAGTACATCCAGGCAACTGTGGCCCACATTCGATAAAAAGAGAACCGCAGAGCTATTAAGACACAGTCGAAAAGACGTGAGAAATATTACTGCGGTTGTTACCGGACATTGCCTCTTCGGTAGACATGCCGAACGTATGCAAATACCCACTAACGACTTCTGCAGAAGTTGCAGAGATGAGGAAGAGGAAGAAAGTATTCAACATTTTCTGTGTGAATGCCCTGGCCTCGCAAGAAGGAGGTTCACTACTCTGGGTGAATCATCTTTCGATAGCCTGGAGGAACTAAGCAACTTACAACTTGGACGGCTGAGCAGATTTCTGAACAGTAGTGGCTGGTTTGAATGAGTTGTTAAAATCCTTCCGCGGTTACGTCGCATAAACCATCAGTGATCTGATGAAGCTGGGTTCTACGGAACACGTGTGGTATCACAACGGACCTAATCAGGACTACGTGAGACTGTTTGGTCAGAACCAAGGGTCTGCCACTCTTACCTTACCTAACCTAGGTGCTTTCTTAAGTGGCAGTTGCCTGTTAGTAGACCGACCACTTGTTTCAGCTGGGTGTGCGTTGGAAGCAACATTCCAGTTGAAAGCTTTTTGGAGGGTTTCCCAATTGTGGCCCTCGCTTGGGTTTGACCAGATATCCTGTTCCATCGGGATAGATGTTGTTGTTGCGCCACCTGTCTGATGTTGCTCTGGTAGCCTGTTCTGATATGCCAAGGGTGGTTTCAGGGCCCCTGAGTTTTGAGATGAAGAGAAAAATATTTTTGAGTAGGTCTTATAAAAACGGGGTAAAATAAGAACACAGCAACGATCCGATTATTTATTTATTCATATTTTTATTTATACACGTTAATTTTTAAATTGTCATTGTTATTTATTACATAAATTTTCAAACCTTCTTGTAGGTAGCAGACTTTCTTCAATCTTATCCGATTCTTCTTTCAAATCAGGTGGAGTACAGCTAATTAACTCGTCGTCACTATCGGAGAACATCTTTAATCTGTATTCTTTTTCTTAAAAAAACGCTGACTTTCAAAAAATTTTAAGCGACAACTGCTGTCAGCTGGTGACAACGACTAACAATGGAAATTAAAGGTAATAAACGGTGCGACAAAATTTATTATTTCAAAAAAGTCTATCGTGCAAGAATATTTAATGTTTACTTGAATCATAATGTCATGGCTGAAAATAATAGTTAATTACGATATAAGTGTTGTAAAGATTCATATTACAACACGAGATGTTAAAGTTGTCAAACGAGGCGTCAGCCGGGTTTAATAAAACATCGAGTGTAGTAATATCAATTTACAACAAGAATATTGTACAAAATTTTATCTACTTTCATCTATGAATAAAAATATTTGGCAAAAGGCATTTTTAAAAATAAAAATACACCTGCTTTTAAGTTTACTAATCAAGTTTTTTATGTCACCTTTCGCATAGTTACTGTTTCGCATGGTTACTGTCGAGACTTTGTCAAACAAATTCAAAAATATAAAAAACATTTTTCAAAATGAGCGATTCTGATGCAAGTTTACCCTCTGATATAGAGAAAGCGGCAAACGAAGTGATCTCAAGTTTAGTTCCGACAAAATCCAATGCGCGGTATGAGTTGGAGTATCAGAAGTTTGAAGATTGGTGCAAAGCTAACAAAATAAAGGAGGTGTCTGAGAAAATCCTTTTGGGTTATTTTTCCGTAAAGCAACGCTCCCAGAAACCATCTACACTATGGACTCACTACTCAATGTTGAGAACTATGATTTCAGTCAAGAAAAATCAAAATATATTTTAATTAATAAATTGGTAATTAATTTTATAATTGTTAATAATAAATCATTCTTCTAAAAAGTGTGGTTTTATTTAACAACAAAATTTTAATAAAACCGGTTTTTTTCCATTAAGCACTAGTGCTGTATGGGCATCTATTACAGCACTAGTGCTGTAGTAGATGCCCTTATAAAACGATTTACAAAACTGTAAAATTCATATTACTAAATAAAAGTAGATAAAATAGTATACAATCCCCGAAGGAAAATTTCATTACGGTCTCGAGATTATAGTTTATCTCGAGCTACGCTATGCGTCTCGATAAACTATAATCTCTCGACCAGCAATGAAACATTTTCAGTCTTGTATTGTTATATAGGTACTATTAAGCGGCTCAAATGGCCGCTAAAGGGCGTAATACTATTACTCAACTAAGAAAACTAATTTTTTTTTCTTAATATGTCTAGATACGCCTTATTGAAACTGTATATGTTTTAATTTTAATAAACTAATGAGCAACGTTAGTCTTGCAGTTATTGCTTAGCTCCTCAAATAATTAAAAAAAATTAAGTCCACACTTAGGTATTGCATGTGAACTTGAGATTTTTGCACCAAAATATCATTTAACACATTCCGAGTGGTTTAATTCATCGCATAAGTCCCATCTAGCGCTAAAATACCTGTATTAATGGCATAAATCCTTACATACAAAAAGATACATTTTTACGGACAGTTACACACGCTGTTATTTAAAAAAAGTTACATATTATGTTAATTTTATTCCATTGTATTTAAAAGTGTGTCAAATGGAATATGTTCTTAACTTAAATTCAAACAAGAATGGCACAAGAACGTCATTAGCGAAAAATACGACAAAGCGTTCGATATCACTTCAACATTGCCTGCCGATATCGACAACAATATAACTATAATAAATTAATTTATTTGTAAGAAGTAAAAATGAGTTAACGATTTAATAGATTGTGTGGTTTTATTATTTACTACATTATATTAGGGGAGTAAAGTAAAAAATATTCCATTACATTAATAGATCTGTGAAAAGCTTTGTGGGAATTAAACTATTTTATTTTAAATAACGTACAACGTTTGTAAACATAAGTAACGTATTCGTAAATTCGTAAACATTATTTTATTTAGTTATTAGTTACTACAGTACAATAAGTTGGTAATACATTACCACTGAAGTCTTTTGTTATACAAATAATAATTGTATCAGTTATTTGACTTCTGGTAGTAATATGTTCTGATATCTTTTCCATCTGTAGTTATAAGTTATTTACTATAATTTTAAGATAAACCTTAACCTATTGTTAAAAATTACTAAGCCACATTACTAAAATGAACAAGAAACGCAACTTTAACTTTAAAAATTCACTTATAGTCAAAAATCACGGCGCTACATTGACTGTTATCAACAAGAATTTTTACGTCGTACCGACGTTATATTTTTTAACCTGACGTTGGAAACTTAGGTACGTCGATCTGACTTCGAGAAGACTTGAATTTGCGTCAATTTGGTGAACAAAATAAGGGTTGTAAGGACGTCAGTATATGACTTCTGCACATTATAAGTAACGAATTTTATGTTATCCTGCACCTAAAATGTCGTGAAGTTTTAACAATATCTTTATTTGACTTTTGCACGGGTAAACACACTAGACCACTAACAAATATAACCAACAGATATTTTGTGGGTTCTTTCATAAAACATAAGTAATGGCTGCTATATAACGAGCTCACTCTTACTAGAATAAACTTATTTAGCATGTTCCGGTCGCTTAAAATTGAAACGCAAAGCACTTCACTGTTAAAATTTGGCAATATAGAGCCTTAAAAACTAAGCGCACCTTAATTATTGATCAAATTAAAGAAATAATAATACTACATCTTGGATAAAGGAGAAAACTTACATAAATTAAACTAGCATCTAAACACTCAGAATACATAAAGTGGCTTATCAAATAGGGGTATTTGGTGTTATGTTTTCCAAAATTATCTTGTGAAAAACGGAACCCTAAAATTGGCTCCCGTCAAAATATGGCGAAGTCACGTCATTAATTAAAAGGGTTTAAAGGACGCTTTATGGATTTAGAATGAGTCGAACACAAATGACGAATAGACAGATTTAGTTAAAATAAGTACACTTAAATCGTGCATAGGTAATGAAAGTGCAAAACTTTCAACTCATTATTACTTCATGTCAAAAAATATACTTTCTCTATATCCTTAGTAATTTTTTCACGTCCGGCAGACGATAAATTCATAAATGAGTTATAGTGCGACGTCTGTGTGACTACTTTTAGTAGATACTACCTCGGAATTTAAGGTCAGATTATTACGTTTAAACGACATAAAAGTAGAGACTATTCGCGACCTCAAGCCGAAAGAAAATTAGTGACATTAACACGACGTAGTTTAGCCGGTGAATACTAACTAGACATCTTAAGTAACTCTATTACCCAAAGTTGCAATTATTGCAGTTGTGAATAAAAAAAGTGTAAATGTCAATATTTACAATAAAATAAATAGTGTTCAAGAAGAACCCAATTGATGTCATTATGCATCCAAACCGTAACCTCTACAAAATGGCAATTTAGGAAGGAATATTTTTTAAAAAATTTTGATAAAAACCGGATTTAGATTCGTAATCTACGCCCCAAAATTTATCATTTCTAAAAAAATAATCAATTTTGTCGTAGTAAGCTTATAATAGATGTGTATTTATCACATACTACATTCCTTAATTAATGCCGTGTCCAAATTATTTTTCGCGTGCCATTGCTAGCACGCGTGTCATTGGTTCACCATCCCTAAAAGTTTGGAACAAACTCAAGGCCAAGTTGGAGGCAGAAGATAATGTCCGAGGAATCTGAGAAAAATTGTAGTTAACCACCAAATAGAAATTTTGGCAGGCACTGCAATTTGAATTTTGGAACTCCACTTTTCGTCCCACCCTACTGGTCACTATAGTGTTATTTCATCATGTTTATTCATAAGTTCATCAAAAAGAGCATGATTTATTTTGGGAACATTTGAATAAGCACCCTAATTCCGTACCGAATCAGACCCAATTATTTCTGTGTAATGTTGTCAAATGTTAATTAATACATCTCGGGCCCTAGCTGTTGTTACTTCAATACGATTCTATTATAGACCTATTTGTGTAAATTAGACCTATTCGAGTGTAAATAAAGCCCTTAAATAACATTCATAAATTAGGCGTACGTAAAAGATAAAATTTGTTTGTTGTCTCATATTAGTTAATGTATGTAAAAAAAATTTGGACCCCAAAACTTCTGGCGTGTTAAAACATATTTCTGCCCGAATCCTTGCCTTCAACCCGTCCAGATTTCTAGGTCTGGTGACATATACCCTAGTTTTTTAAATCGCCACTTAAATAAAAATCTAAGGGTGTAATTTCCGGAGATTTGGGCGGCCACTCGATAAATCCTCGCAGTCCTATCCACGTATTTGAATATTAAACATTTAATAATAATTGTCTTATATTTCTGGCAAAGTAAATAAGGGCTCCATCCTGTTGGAAAAATATTATTTGGTCTAGATTTCCATAATTAGCGAATATTCTTTGAAATTTTGGTATTAAAAACTTTCCAAGAAATGTAAGAGAATTATTAAATGTTACATTTTCAAATAGGTGAATGGGACTGTGAGTTGAGACTGAGCCACCCAAATCTCCAGATATTACACCCTTAGATTTTTATTTATGAGGCGATTTAAAAAGGAGCGTCAGGGTGGGGACTTTAACTGGAATAAATTCGATATTATTAAAACTGCTAAAGTTGCACCTACAAAATTAGGTATGTGGGGGTTTTGGAGCATGCGGAATTGGATTATGATGTCGGCGCAATTGCCAGATTTCTCAGCTTTGCTATACACGTAGTAATTTTGTTATTTTAAATGTAATGCCCAATTTATTTTTATTGCAGTGAATTGGACGTGTTAAGTTTAATAAGGTCTCAATTTTTCAAAATTTTATTTTTACTAGTTGCTGAGATATGACAACACAGCATTTTCAATTATTATTTCAATTTTTTTAGAATGAGCATTAAACTTATCGGAAACGTCCGAAAATATTAAGCAGTGCCCACTATTCATAAGGTATTAATCTTTTCGGGCGTTTTTGACAAGCCTAATGATCATTCTAAAATAAAATAAAAATTTAATTTTATTTTTTTGAAAATGCTGTTTTTATGTCTCAGAAACAAGTGAAGATAGAATTTTGTAAATTTGAAATCTTACTAAATTTGACACGCCCAATTCATTGCAATATAAATAAATTGGGTATTCTATTTAAAATATAGTATATTACATAACAAGTGATGAAAGTAATACTTTTCAAACGGGGAGATATTTAGCACGAGGCGTCAGCCAAGTGCGGAAATTCTCCGAGTTATAGAATAATCACTTTCACACGAGTAATGTACACTATTTTTCCTACGACCACAAAGAATTATTAAAAAAAAACTTTGATTTGTGAAAAAAATAGTTCAACTCTAGAGTTGAAAAAAATTATTTCAACTCTAGAGTGGAAATACAAGGCACACTATTTTATTTAAACATATGATGCCAATTTAATAGATCGAAAGGCCACCGGTTCAAATCCCATCAGGAGTACTTGACTTTTTTTAATAAAAACATTAAATAAATTATAAAATTATTTTGAATTGAAATCTTCCTTCTTGAATGATTTTTTTTATTTAATCAGGGAAAGATGTATTAAAAATAAATTTAAAAAATTCACCCAACAAGGAAGAGTTCAATTCAAAATAATTCTATAAATTATTTAATGTTTTATAAAAAAAGTCAAGTGCTCCTGATAGGATTTGAACCTGTGATCTTTCGATCCGTAGGCCATGGCTCTAGTGTCTACGCTATGGCGCCCATAAATATTTCCTGCTTAAGTTTAATATATGACATTTTCTTCAGCGAGGCTTGTTTTGACTGGTAATAGATTTTCCAGTTTATACTTAACTTTTTTATAATTTCAGATGGCGTATTTTCACACTCTAATTCTGAATCACTCGACAAATACGTGATAAATAAACTAAACTGCTTTCTAAAATTTGTTCTTTTCAATAAATAGGTGTGGTCTGTCAAATTGGCATCATATTATTATGCTTAAATTAAATAGTGTGCCTTGTATTTCCACTCTAGAGTTGAAATATTTTCTTTCAACACGCGTGTGATATTCGGCGCTTTCGAGCCAAGTTAACCGTGCTTTTTTTCTCATTTTCATAGGTGGTCGTAGGAAAACAAAATTACTACGTGTAGCGCAAAGCTGAGAAATCTGGCAACTGTGCCGACATCATAATCCAATTCCGTATGCTCCAAAACCCCCACATACCTAATTTTGTAGGCGCAACTTCAGCAGTTTTAATAATATCGAATTTATTCCAGTTAAAGTCCCCACCCTGTACAGGGTGCTACAAATTCGTGTGCGTACTAGGGGATCTCAAAAACGGTAAGAGATACGAAAATGGTTAAATTGAGGCAAAGTTGCCTATTTTATGGCTTAATAATTTGGTGAAAGATAATTGTAAACATTCTAAATGCCTTCGGAGATATCCGAAAAAAAACCGAAAATTTTAGTTTTGGTTTTTAATTTTTTGCACCTTCATTTTTGACTTGGGAAAAACAAAAAACACTTTCTCATAGCCGTTTTTTATGTTTTACAAGATGGCGTTAATAATTTTTAAATTGGACGTTTCGTTCTTTAGATACCAATCTCAATTATTTTTCTTTAATACGGACCTGGAATTTTTAAAACAGTTTTAAGGACTTCTAAGCTTTGGAAATTTAATACAATTTAAAGGATTTTAACATTTTGTCGTCAAATAACACATTACTAACATTTCAAATTATCCTTTCCTAACTATTACGGCCCTGGCAATTATTTTTAGAATTACTTTAATATTAAAATTACATTAAATGAAGTTATGATGTTTAAGCCGTTTACTTTTTCAATAAGATTTACCGTCACAATACTCTAGGAAGTAAGCAAGTTTTTAGGACATGAGAAGTAATTCTATTTTTTATTAATATTTTATTTATTTTATTAATATAACGTATATCTTAAGTCCTATAGTTTTTGCCTTAGACCTGGACCGAAATACTCTAAAACAGAAAAAAATAATGCTCCCGAGTGAAGAAAAGGTAGGACTGGAGTATTAGTCTAGTTATGTTACTTACTTATTACGATTATGTTGATATGAATATCCAGGCCTTTTTGAGTAAAAATGGACGGATTTTTCAAATCAGAAATCTATTGTTTTCTAGTTTGGCACTAACGGCTCAGGATCATAATGAAATGAAACAGATAATTTGAAAAATTTGTTATTAGATAACAAATTGTTAAAATTTTAAAAACTTGTACATTGTATTAAATTTCTAAGGGTTAGAAATCCCTAAAACTGTATTTAAAATTCCAGATCCATATTTTAAAAAATTTACGTTCGGTTGGTAACTAAAGAACGAAACGTCGAATTTGAAAACTAATAATGCCACATTGTAGAACATAAAAAAACGGCCCATAAAAAATGTTTGAGGATTTATTTTTGGATTTCAGAACAATCTTATTCATAGAGCTACTATTTAAAATCCAAAAAAATATGTTCTCAGTAAATAATGAAACAATTTTAAAAACTGAAATCGTAGACATTTTTTTGCTCTTTACGATATGTGTAATATCAAAATTTAGTGAAAATCGGACATATCACTTGGTAATAGCGACATTTTGCCAACCAACAAAATCCCGCTAAAAGATATTTCGTGATTTTCTCGAAATCCGTACAAACAATTTTGTAAAAACCTGTTTCATATTCAGCGACAAATATCATTCTTGCGAATTGAAAATCCGGTATAATGCGTCAGTGCGTGCGCAAATTTAAGCGCCTGAAAAATAGATTAGGAAAATCTTGTTGGTTGGAAAAATGTCACCATTAATAGAAGTAGGGGTTATTCCTCTTTTTCGGCTTAACTAGGTTTATGAAGAGGTAACAACAAGATTTGCCTGCTATAAACAAAACAGAAATAAGTTGTTTAACACAATGGAATATCACAAAATAGGTACATGTAAATTTAGGAAAAATAACATTTTTTCACAATACCTTTACCAATAAAAGTTGAAAATAAAATATTCAAATTAAAGACTATTGACGCCAAGTAAATGGGGTCACTTATTGGAACACAAAACAAACCAAGTATAATCATAAATTTGTAAACAAGTTAACTTGTAAGTAAAAAAATTAGAATATAAAAATTTGGCTTCAATTTTTTTGTAGCTCAAAAGAAATGTAAATTGATTCGTATAGAATAAAAACCACTAATATAACATTGTTGTTTACATTTTCGTCTTCCGTAAAAAAAATTAAATCATAATACCACGTGTTGACATCACACAGAGATGTATTCAGTAAATTAATATTATACATATTTTAAATTTCTCATTGGCTTAATCAGTTAGAAACAACAAAGTTCGACCAATCGACAGTATTTCCGATTGCTTGTAGCCAAAGTGACCGAAGCGCCGATACGGCTTTTGCTATCTTACTATTGTTCTGATCTATATCAGACCCTACACTATCAGTCTTACTGACAGTCCTGAATGATGTCAATCCTTGGTCAATCCTTAAAATGTGCCTTTACACGATCAGTATTACTGTCATTCCTTTATCAAAACTGTCAGTCTTAATGATAGTGTAAGGTGTGCTTTAAATTGTTGGATCCCTTTTTCCTGTGGGGTGGTCCATCGAAATCGAAAGAGAGACATTTGCTGACAGCTCAGTTCTTATTTGGAAAAACGCTCAGACCCGTCGATTTTGTTTTCGAGGGGGACACAAAATTGGCAAAAAATCACGTTAACACGTGCAGCTCCCTGGGCATGGAAAGAAGGATCGAGTGATGCCTTATTTTAAAGGTCTTTTAATTCCCTTTATAACGATTTAAAATTCATGTACTTCAGTTCAGTAGTAAAGGGAATTGAAAGACCTTTAAAATAAGGTATCACTCGACCTTCCTTTCCATTTAAGATTTTAGGGGTGGTGCCACCCCCACCCAGGGGCTGCACGTGTTTTGTGCCCCCCTCAAAAACAAAATCGACGGGTCTGAGCGTTTTTCCAAAAAAGAACTGAGCTGCCAGTAATGTCTCTGTTCCGTTTTCGATGCGCCATCCTGTATATGCTTCTTGTTCACAAAGAAGCCACATTTCTTGTTGGAGTTTTATACAGAAGAGAGAAATGTAAACAATAATGCTATATTTGTTGCACTTACTTTCCTTCGTAAAGCTTTTACTATTTTCACCTTTTAACGCTATAGAAAATTTAAAGAGATTCAAAACTGGATATCTCTTTTTTTTTAGTATAAAACTATATCAGTGCAATGTTTCACTTAATAAATATTACTTTTACTAATAAATATATACATCATATTTTTTAATAAGGGGTCCGGCAAAATGCCACTGTGTAACAGATTTCTATATTGGGACTTACATTGTCGGAAAAAGTTGGATAGCATAAGTAATTGGTGACATTTTGCCAACCAACAAAATCCCGCTAGTCGATTTTTCAGCCGCTAAAATCTAAGCACTGGCTGATGCATGAAACCGGATTTTCGATTCGCTGGAAAGAATTATATTTGCCGCTGAATATGAAACAGGCTTTTACAAAATTGTTTGTGTGGATTCCGAGAAAATCACGTTTGAAATATCGTTTAGCGGGATTTGGTTGGTTGGCAAAATGTCACTATTGTATATTTCAAAAAATTAAAGGTAAACCTGAAATTGCCTCTCTTAAGGGGGATTTCTACTGTGATGGTTTTCAAAAAATCGAAATTTTTTTCCGACGTTTTTCGACTCTCTATAACCTCTAGAATAAGCGTGTGTAAGCGTTTTTACCAAATCTACTCCAAAAAAAAGTTGCATCCAATTTTATGATTGCCGGTCAGTTCTCACCACTAGCTGCTTTTGAGTTAAGCCGCGTTCTCAGAGCTACGTTCTGTCGCCAGCGACATCATCTCGACCAACCAGGATCGTCAGGCCAGGCTCGCAAAGAGGCAGGAAGAATCAGCTCGTTTATCGTTTTTTGAGGAAGAGGAGGGTGTAATCTACGGGCCAGGCATCGCAGACTAAGTGACAGTGAGACTATTTTGTTGTGAGCCACCGTTGAAACTTTAAAGTTTTTTTTCTCGAAAACCTGTTTTTCGCGCTGGCGGAAAGTACTTCCGTATGTTCAAATTATCATAATTTAATGATTTTGGTCTTAAAATGCTCAGAATATAAGTGGTTATACCCCCCTCTAGAATCAAGTATATTGCGATATTACAGAAAGTGATACGGCCCTTAAAATACAAAAAAAAATGGTAAATTTTCAAAAAAAAATTTAAATCTCGCGCCATTTTAACAGTTACTCGAATTTTGACTTGATTCTAGTGGGGGCTATAACTACATGCTTACAATTAAAGAATCTGGGCCAATTTAATTTTTGTCATGAATAGAAAAATTTATTTGAATATTTTTTGAGGGGGTAACTTTAGCACCCTGTAGCGCCCTCAAGTTTTTCTTTTGGGGGTTGAAAAATTTTTTTTGGTACATCTTATCATTAATAAAAATAATTGAAAACATGTTTTTCTGCATTTGTCTTATTATCCCCAGAAAAAAATCGTAAAGAAACGATGAAAATAGGACCATCACAGTAGAAATCCCCCTTAATCTTTAAACTGAAGTATGTTCCAATTTGGAGAAACTTAGTGACAGCAGAGGGCAAGAAATAGCTTAATTAATTTTGGTAAATTAATTTTTTTTCGAACATACTTTCGGACAAAGTTCATAGACATGAATTTAATAAATTTTTATTATTATCCTAATAAAACCTTCAAAATTTAATTGTTTTGTACATTATTCATATTTGTTTAATAGGGTTCAAAGAGCAGGACGGATTTTGTTTTCTGACCACGGAGGTTAGAAAATATCCATGAAAATTTTAAATTTATGTTTTTTAAAATGAAAAGTGTTTGCCGGCGTGACAATCTAAAATATAAAAGCAGTTACTTCCATGCTTTTGCCATAACAAAATATTGCTATAATGTACCATATTACAATATGACGATATATATTTGACTACGATAGTAATTTTAAATTGAAAAATTAGATCTTAATGTTCAGTGGTAGTGAATGAGTTCCCTTTCCTCTTAACACCCTCACCGGTCTGTGAATCGCAGGAGATTCCAGACTGTTACAACTAAATTAAATAAGTTATATGACCGAAGTTGGTGAGAGAATATCAGGTCCTCCGTAGCGCAATTGGCAGCGCGCTTGTTGCTTAGTCGACAGGTTCTGGGCTCGATTTCCAGCGGAGGCATAACACTTTTTCAATTTTAATCTTGTCTGCATGCCGGCAAACACTTTTCATTTTAAAAATTGTTTACAGACACCAACATACCTACATTTTATAATAATTATGTTTTTTACGCTCGTCTTGTTAAATAATATGTAAAATTAAATCGAGTTTTATTGGCAGTAGAGTTTTGGACTTGCATTGTCTTAATTTGTTTTCAATCATAACGTTTCAACTGGTAATAGGGGAAAGCGGGATAAGATGACGAAGTTGCCTATGTATTAACATCAAAAACTGACTTACTTTGTTGACGATATTTCGCCAATTGTGTTTAATGCTTATGTCATTATAATATTAGTGCAAGATGAAATAAGCTTTATAGCGTTTGTGTTGAATCTTATTTTCAATCGATAAGTATTTTCTTCAATGTTATGGTATTGTTTATCTATAGCCTATTAAGTTTTCGTGAAATAATATCTCTTTGTTGGTTAATACAAAACTCGATTTAAAATATCCTGGTCGGCTAAGATGACGAATTCGCTAAGTGGGCAAGATGGCGAATTCGTCATCTTACCCGACCTATTTGTAAATAATTTAAAGCAATGATTTATTCATTTTTAGGGAATAAGGATGGGAAAAATTTATGAAAGAAAGATAACTATAGGCAGAGTTGGTCAAAGGTATCAATGAAAGCGGCTGTACAGGAGGTAAAGGAAGATGCAGCCGTGAATGCTATGGCAAAAAAAATACAATATTCCAGAAGCAACCTGGCGACGCTATGCCAAAAAAATATTCTAAAGAGACTATGCCAGTTAGTGCTGGTACCTTCAGTGATGAGCAGCTGGAAAATCTGAGGCAATATGTGGAAGACCTAAATACCAGGGCATTTGGTGTTACATGCGAGCAGTTAGCAAAAATAATTTTTGATTATGCAGAGACATTAAAGAATTGATCATCGCTTCAATAAAGAAACTAAGAAAGCTGGAAAAGATTTCATACACGCTTTCATGGTACAATTTAATTAACTTTTCCTTGAAAAAGCCCGAAGCAACTTCAGCGGCCAGATTGGCGGCTATTAATAGAATAAATGTGAAATCAATGAAATCATTCTTTGACCTGTACAAAGACATTCTAACAAAAACAAAATACGCAGCTCATCAGATTTTTAACGTAGAGAGACTTTGTGACAATAATTAATATATCTTTCTAATGCCTTAATGTTTTTCTTTTATTCAATAATCCTCGTCATCTTACCCGCATGCTTTCGTCATCTTACCCATACATAAGGGCAAGATGACGAAATTTTGAACTTACGAAAAAAAAATTTACAGTGAAGATACAATAATAAGAAACAAACTGCTGGGAACTAAAATTATCCTGAATGCTCTAAAATATGAAACAAAGTTTTAGGGCGAAATATGACGAAGAAAATAAAAATATATGCTTACTGTCGTCATCTTGCCCTCCTTTCCCCTACTGTATTATTCACCTGAAGATGACTGGAGATACTTACCAGTTGAAACGTTATGATTGAAATCAAATAAAGACAATGCAAGTTCAAAACTCTACTGCCGTTTAACAATAATTAGTTATGGATCATAATTTTATTACCTACAACTTTGTTTGTTAATTCCATTTCGACATCTGACGAAGTAGCAGTGCTACGAAACATGTCATGTTTTTGTTCTTATTTTTAATAACGATACAGATGGCGCTCCGTGCCACATCTTACTGGTGTGTCCCACCACTGTGCTGCCATAAGCAGCTTTGAGTTCTCTTTGTTTTGTCGGATCCTAGCTCTACTGATGAGTCATGATATGACGAAACGCGTCTAGGGATGGATCTGACGAAATAAAGAGAAATTCTTCTTCTTTAATATATAAATAAACAAATTTATGGGAAGATTTAAAACCTTAATGTTGTTTCTTTTACGTATCTATTTATTGAATATGGATCTTCATCAAGTAACGATCGACTCAATTACATATTTTTATTATTGTTTGTCTAGTACCAAAGTTGATGCATTGCTAAAGAGAATAAGGTAATTTTAAACAGTTTTAATTTATTTTTACAAATATTTATCTCATTTAGCTTTTAGTCATGTAAAGAATTTGAACCATTTTTTCGACAGTGGCTCTGGTTCAGTGTTATAGCCTTAGGAGAGTTTACTTTTTTTATTTTATTTATTTTTTTGTTTTATACTTTTTTTTATTATTAATTTAAATCGATTTCAACCAAAAATATTCATGCGAAATAATGAATTTAAATTTTTTAAATTATAGATTATAGTATTTTATTTATACTTCAACTTATCTATGTGATGCGGCAGACTTTGGTAACGTAACTGATTAGGTTAAAAAGGAACCAACTCTAATAATGATGGATCGAATCAATAGGGGTTTAACAGTGACAGACAATAAAGTAGGTATAAAAATATTGGCTATATTTAAAACATAAGTAATAACAAATACGTAATTAGTTTAAATAAATACGAAGAAAAAAAATTATAAGTAGGTGCCATATAATAATACACAAAATACGAATTTAGTTGCTCGGGTGTTCAATTTTTGGTTCTGGTGACGCAGCGCTAACATTAGCTTTGGCTGGTCCAGTTTGTTGAATTGGCACAACTCTATCCGTATTCTTGGGTTTGTCAGACTTCTTAGGAGCGGTGACGGTCAATATTCCGTCTGAAGATAGAGATGACACTACGTCTTCAATGTCGTTGTCAACGGGAAGGACGTATCTTCTTACAAAATGTCTGGAAATATATCCATGTTCGTCTTGTTTCTCTTCATGTTTGCCTTCGACGACAATGCTGTTTCCAGTAGTTTTTACTGTTATTTCATTAGGCGCGAATTGTTGGACATCTAGGATAACCTAAAAAATATAAATAACTTTAAACCTTGCAAGTTGTGCTACGAATTAATGTTTAATTTTAAGAAAATAAGCAATTTTATAGTAATTAAATCCTAATTTGGTGAACTCTTCTGATAATTTTTATTTATTTACTAATATTTAGTAAATTTTTATTTCATACAGGCCACGTTTACCGGTGAGCTCCTGTTGTACCCACTAAATTATGGAAAAAAAATTGTGTTTATTATTTGCAGCTATTTTATAATTAGGCAATCCAAAATGGCGGCTGTGGGCAAAAATCATTCTCCATAAATGCCACTTTTACCAATTATAAAGCAGAATTAGCCCACAGCAGCCATTTTTAACACATCGTTGGATTGATAAATAGAACTGTTTTAAATACTGAGAAGCATGTACAAAATTTTTATTGTTTGTAATTCACTGGACACTAGATGACGACACTATTGCATGTAACCGATAAATGTTGACTGTAAAAAGAATGTATTAAATAGGTAGAAGTGTTTGATCATTTCGAGAAATTCTGGTTGGATTCGTCAAATAAAAATTTTATTTAGGAAATTCTGGCATAATAGACTTATTTTAAGCCATGCATTTATTTCGCGGCAGTGGAAATTTTTCTTAGTGTAGAATTCACTGGCAACTTTTATTTAATTTTCATTTTTTGCTTACGAAAATATTTATTTTTACTCGATTGTATTCTGGCGGCAAGAAACATCGAAGCCTTCCACCTTAAGCAGGTATCAAATATAAGTCAGCAATTTCATAATCACGATTCTATGCCCTATTCAGATATACAGGGTGTCCCATAACTTATGGGCCGTAGAGTAACTGGAGATACTAGACATCAAACTAAGCCGATTAAGTCATATAAGTTTTTTCGGATTGTTACTCGTTCTAGAGATACAGGGTGTTGAAAGTAAAAGTTTATTCTCGAAAATAAGCCATAATTTTAAAACGGTTTAATGAATCGAAATGAAAGTTGGCAATATTATGTTTTTATGAGCACAGAAATAACAATTTGTAGACATTTTTAAGTTTTAAACTAGAGGGCGCTAGTTTCTTAAAGAAGGGTATTTTCTGAGTCAACAAGATGTACTTGATTGATCTTAATATCTTCAACAGTTTTCGAGATATTTCCATTTAAATATTTCAAAGCATAAAAAAACATAGTACATAAGTAAATTAATATTTTAATTATCAAAAAAAAAACAACTTATATGACATAATCAGCTTAGTTAGATGTCGAGTATCTCCAGTTACTCTACGTCCCATAAGTTATGGGACACCAAGTATATTCAAACTTTGCATTTATCCCCATTAATTAAAGAATTTTAACTTCGAAACCTTAAAAAAATTTGTGGGTTTGAAATGGCAAGTGTAAAAATACGTCAACTAAGTATAAGTCATGTATTTTAATTTATTTTAACTTCATAAAGAAAAATATATTTTAGTGTTTTTTTTATTAGCACTATATTTGTAACAAATAATCCTGGTTTAATTATTAATGTTCAACTATTTTAAATAAAATAAAAATAGAAAAAAAAATATATCGTTTCATTAAAATATAATGAATCGATACAAACCTTACAACACTAACTTTTGAATAGACTTATTTTATTAAGAAAGAGTATGACCTTAATTTTTTTTAAGAAAAGATGTTAAAAAATAGAAAGCAAACTTGAATTATTGATAAATTATATAGGGTGTTTAGATAAGTTAGCAATGGGAAAATAGACAGAAGAAAGAGACTTTATAAAGCAGAGGCTCTAAAGGCTAGAAACGCAAACAAAAGAAGCCAAATATTAAAATAAGAGATTGATGAAAAATATCAACTCTCTTAAATACAAAATAGAGCTTTGCTGCAAAGAAGACGACTTAAAAAATATTACACAAATAAAATGTATGTTAACGTTCAGAAAATGTATTGCTAGAGGCTTTATTAGCTAAATTTGGTTATGGAAAATTTAAAATTTGAATAACAACAGAGACGTAGTCAGTGAAATACTTTGTATAAAATGTTAATATAAAATAAATAATTATAATCAATAATCAAACCTAAAAACTGACGCTGGCGATATTTTAAAAATATTTCTTTAAATTTAAATTGAATATCAAATAAACTCTATTGCTTCATAAAACAAAAAGTATAAAATCTTTTATATAAAAGTTCGCTTCATTCTTTTTTGGATATTCCATAAACTGCCTTGAAAAAGCGAGATGAAGAACAGCCTGCTGGCATTAAGATAATGGATAACTAATTTAATTAAAAAAATGTGGTGCAAATTTCTTACTCGTTGCTTTTTAAGTTTTGCCGAACTGACACAATGCATGTATTTTTTGGAAGATAATCCTTCTGCCGGCCCTTTTTAACTTTTGCACCTCTTAAACTTCTTGTTCCGCCCCCTGCTGCAAAGTTAATCTTATTGCAATAGTTAATAGTCAGTTTTCAACACTATTAAAAAATGATCCAATTTAGAAATAAAAAAATATTTATTGGAAATTTTAAAAATTGTAATTATTTTCTTATTTCGTAATAATCGTTGGCTACGTCCCTGTGTAAAAGTTTAGTAATTCATAAATTGTCAAAAAAATTTACCTCAAAGTTATCTTTTGACCGGCATGTGCAAGTGTTGGCTGTAGGTTCTTGGTTAGTTTGGATCTCTGTTATTGTTGCTTTCTATTTTTTGAACAAAACAAAAAAAACTGTTGTATTATATTGTAAATTTTTTGCTTTATTTTAATATTATTATTAAAAAAAATATTTGTGTGTCAAAGATTCAATATTTTTATACAATAGTTTTTTGTGATAATAGATTGTTCGAATTCTCGACTCGAAATTTGTTGATTGGGAGAAAACATGTTAAATTTAACGTATAGAAAAATATTTAATTCATGTATAATTTTAACTGAAATTATTTCGTTTACCAATTATATTTTAAATATAAGATCCCGGTATTTACGAAACAAAGCTTTTCTATCTTACCTGAAATTTATCTTTATCCTGTTGAATTGTCGATCCAGATTCCTGTCTCTGGAGAACGCTGGCAGTATTCCAGGGTCTAATGTAATTTCTGGTTAGGGAACTTCTAGGATAAGTTCTAAAAATAAAAATTGAATTTTTACAACCGATTCACTAAAGGATTTTATATTTAAAACCATCCTAACTTGACTGTTCTGGATTTAAAATAACAAGTGTCTCTTCTAATTAGAACTATTTTAAAACAACATCCCGGTACATTTATTTGTCGGTAAAACAATGAAAATCGAACTGAGAGATTATTGATTCACAAAGAGCTTTCAGCATCAGATTGCCAGCGGAAGAGTCTCGGAAAAACGGAGCACAAAAAAAGTAATCAAAAAAATAGTTGCCAGGGCCGTAATAGTAAAGAAAGAATAATTTGAAGTGCTAATTATGTGTTGTTTGATTACAAAACCTTAAAATTTTAAGAACCTTTAAATTGTATTAAATTTCTAAAGCTTTAGAAGTCCTTAAAACTGTTTTAAAAATTCCAGGTCCGTATTTAAAAAAAAAATGAATTGAGGTTGGTATCTAAAGAACGAAACGTCCAGTTTGAAAACTAACAACGCCATATTGTAGAACATAAAAAACGGCTAAACGAGAGTGTTTTTTGTTTCTTTCCTAAGTCTAAAATAAAGGCGCAAAAAATTTAAAACCAAAACTACAAACTTCGGTTTTTTTCGGATATCTCCGAAGGTATTTGAAATATTTACAATTTTCGTTCACCAAATTATTAAGCCTCAAAATACGAAACTTTGCCTCAATTTAACCATCTTCGTATCTCTTACAGTTTTCGAGATCCCCTTGTACGCACCCATTGTATAATTGAAACTTTAAAATAAATTTTCAATTTTTTTATGAGAAAAAACCAGAAGTTCTTGTAAACCCCTAAATAAAATTTTTTAATAAATTTTTAATTAGACAAGCTAGGAAACGATGTCGCGTTTCACGCTGGTATGAAAAGCTCTTAAGTATACATACAGTATGGTCAAAATTAGTTTGTGTATGGAGATTCCAAAAACGTTAAGAGATGCAAAAAAATTGAGGCAAAGTGGTGTCTATATTTTGGAGCTTAATAGGTTAGAGGTGAAAAGAAAATGCAAATATGCCTTCGGAGGTATAAAAAAACGGATTTTCTTTTTTGTTAATTCAAACACATACAAATTTTAATTTTTTAAGAAAAAAAGACTAAGTTAATATAGCATTGTTGAATTCTTTGATGATAGTACAGATTTTTAAAATACTATTATAATCATGTCAATATTTTTTATGAATTAAAAATATTAATATATTAAGTTTAAACTTATGTCTCGCAACTATATAATGGTCCTTCAATTTATATACCTGAAAGAGTTAAGGAGGTCGTCCCTTCTCAAGCCACTACCAAAATGTTGGTCCAAGAGACGGGATGGACGGGCAAACCAGTCTTCTTCATCCCACCAATCACGGTACATAAGTGGAACCACGGACATCTAAAAGAAAAATAGAGAAATTTTACTTTGACACTATCTACTGTATATTATGCGGTAAAACCAGTGACACGGCTAGTGGGGAGGTGGAAGACACAAGAAAAAAAACAGGGAAAATTAAAAGTCACTTATAGAAATAATGATAATACAAATATGAAAAATTATACTTTTTTATTACGGGGAAATCAAGCAGAGCAGTCAAAAATGTAACACCCTTTTGAGACAAAAACATGATAAAACGCACAATATAAAATGGAAACAAACGGTGAAACTATCTAGTCCAGAGACCGCAAAAACAAAAATGACACACTTCCCTTATTGGGCTTATATTTAATGCTATACACATCACAATTTCTTGTTTTGTTTCTGAAATCATATAAAAATGGACACACTGCTTATGTTCTACAGGGGTGCACCGAGGGGTTGGTTTTTGGGGGTCACACCTCCACTCCTAGTGGTGAAATATACAGTATGATGGCACATCTAGAGGGGTTTTTGTGGTTCTGTAGGTAAAAACCCCCTGCCCCCGCAGAGAACATTTTCATCGATGTAGGTTAAATAATAGCAATGGACCTTTATGTTTCAGTGAAGAAATTGGTGCGATCTGAGGGGACTCTAATGATCTAAGTGAAGAAATCGCGACGGAGGACTTTTTTAAAGGTCACTTTTTCATTTAAGTGAAGAAATTTTTGGCGCTGGGGGACTTTTGTTGTGAATGTATTTAAAAGAAAACCCTCCCAGAGGAAATTTCTCCTTCCAATTTTTTCTCCTAATTTATATTTTTTGTAGGTATCTACAATAACTTATAATCTTTAGAATAGACAGCAATCATCAAATTCGTGTTGTTTATCGACTCGAAACGAGAAAATTTCCGAATTTGAAAACAAAACAAAGTAAAGAACAAAAATATATTGGATTTATTTTGCCATTTTATATCGAAACATGAGTATTTCTTTATTGTTTTCATTTCGTTTGCTTGGTCTGCAACCGGCATAAGGACTTAAAATAAAAATATTCTCCAAATCTAAAAAATTTAATATTATTTTCAATTTTGTAAATATTTTATGTTTTGATTTTGATGGGCCAAAGTTTCTTTCGTAAATTTTTACCTAAATGCGATTATCACCACAACGTTCCTTGATAAAAAATCTTTGCCGTAAAGGACTCAATAAAGATTAAAAGGTTTTTGTCCTCGACTTTTTCCTTTAGGCAATAATATATTCTATTTTAAACTCTGTGAACTGTAAAAATGTTCGTAAACTGTACAGTGTCAGCGCCAAGATTTTTGAGATGGGTGGGCACAAGTGGGTCCGATAGCTTTAGGGTGGGCACTACCCAAATCAAACATGACTTCTGAAAAGAAATGTCGGCGCCTTTCCCACGCTCCATAATGCCATTAAATAACTCTTTTACAATACATTATTACATCCTTTTATAATACCACTCCTTTCTCTTCAAAAATTTCATAGTCAAATCCCTCTTCCCCAACGGAAATTCCATTACAAAACCAAATCCCTCAATTTTAGGTGGGCACCCATGTTTATATGGGGTGGGCCAGTGCCCAGCCTGGATTCCCCTGGTGCCGCCGCTGAAATGTTTATGGGAGATGAGTTGGCGACCTCTTCCTTACGGGGTCTGGATCTGTGTTCTAGTGCTGCAGCCAGGGGGGGGGGGGGGGGGCACCAATCCACGTTTGGTTGGTAGGGTGGTCTTTTCTATTTTAAGTCAATGCCGATCGAACGGAACAATGAGTAGTACTGGACGACCTTTTTTTAACTCTTAATCACAGTGAAATTGGTTTCTAAAATTGTATAGGGAAAACCCCTTCCAGAAAGAGTTTCTGACTGCGCTACTGCCTGTTTTTCGGACACATATTAAACACCGCTTTTGAAACGTTCTAAAGCAGATTTTATTTTAATTTATAATAAAAATATTTAAACCTAAAAATATGATTTATTTATATTACACATTTTTCGAATATACTTTTGGCAAGCGGTGTTATTTTTCACCTAATGTCTCAAAATGTTTTATGTTAGTTGCTTAGAATAGATTTGATTATTCACTTCAGATGAAAATAGCATCTAATGGAAAGTTTGTTAAATCATTTTCAGAAAAAATTACTAGACTGTATTATTTTAGACGTAATAGAGAGTTTATCACCTCATGGTAAAATAAAACCCATTTACGCCCTTAGCAATCATTGGATTTCTCCAAATCAGGACATACACGATTTACTTTTGCAAGCCCTCTCCAAAGTTACCAGCTCCATGAAAAATTAGGGGCCCATTTGTGGCCCATTTATTTGTCTGACAAAGTAATATACCGTCTCTACTATTAAAGATATCAAAAAAAAAAAGTTTTTATAAAAGTTATGGGGTATAAAAAAATATATGTTCTAAAATTATTTTTAAATATACAGGATGGTCCAGAAAAGTAGGACAATAAAAAGATACATTTTTTCTAATGTAACGCTCTATATATTTTGGCATTTTTTGTTCTCTTACAAAATTATCCATATGACGCCATATTTAGTTTTTTAAAATTTTGCAAGAAACATTATAGTGAAAAACTACCTGTATTTCTCAATAAGAGTATCGAAAATCGAGAATTTCTTGTAAGCTCTTAAGTTTAGGGATAGAAAAACTGTCTTAAATCTTTAAGAACGTAAAATTTTGTACAGGGTGTTTTCTGTTGACCTCCAAATATACAAAAATTTAAAATACAATAAATCTGTTTTTCAAATGAAACACCCTATATTTATTAGGCTTGCCTGATAGATATTAAGTATCTTTTATTATTGGTAAGTCATACCAATACTTAAATTTACTAGTTTTGCAATTATTTAAATTTTCATGAAAAAAATGATAGTTTTTATTTTTCTAGTTAGCCCATGATCAGCAAAGTCAAAACAAAAATGTAATTGAATTTAATGTCATATTAAAATAAATTGATAACTATAGTTACGTATTTATTTAATTAAATCAAACTCATTTTTTATGTTGCAACTTTATTTTGAAAATAAGTTCACAAATATTTAAATTATGTAAAACAACACCATTAAACTGAACTCACGAAAGACAAGGTTTCGCGTCGTTTGTTCTCCGTTCAGTGATAGTCAATAAATCATTTATCTCATATTCTTCCGTTCAAACAGTTTTTCTTCTATTCCTTTTATGGTCATAGTCACGCTTCCTGTTCCGTTAAACCTGTTTTAATTTTTCCAAAGCTGGTTTATTGGGTTGTCGTCTGTCTGGATATTTTCCATAATAGAGTTTTGTTGCCCACAATTTAGTAGTATAGTATTTTTGTCACTTACACCAACAATGTAAAGCATATCCGTAAAAAAACGAAATAAACCAAAATTTTGATTATTCTTTTTTAATTTTTTACGCCTTTAATTTCGAAATTATATAAAAGCTTACATAATTAAATTATACTAAATGCTTGCAAATCAAACTGACATCCACGCAAATCTTAAAACTTTTAAATACACACTCGGCCCGCGACACTCTCTTCGGATTTTATTTATTAATTTAAAAAGTTTTATTGGTGTTTGCATGCATAATCTTTACCTGATCATGGCTTCTAATAATTATCGATTGTAGTTAATATATTTTTTTTGGTTTTCAATAAATAAAAAAAAAAACCTTATTAGAATATTTTTTTGGTCAGGTATGCTTATTTCATAAAGTTATTTTATAATTTTTTAATTATTTATATTAGGGTATTAGTATAACCACCTACAAGTTTCCAAAAAAGAGTTTTTTTGGCGTTGCACCCAAAATTTTTTTCGCTTGTGGCTTTCATCTCCTTTTGCCCCCCCCCCCCCCCCCTAACTAAATTTCTGGCTACGCCACTGGCATGGTCCCTAAAAGTGCTTGAAACTACACAATCAACAAAAATGTAACAATTCTTTTAAAAATGTTTAAATATACTATAATTTAAAATGTACATCATTGTTTAAAAAAAGCTAATAAAAATTAATTGATATTTTAATCCGTAGAAAAATTAAGATTTACTATAATGCGAGACCTGTATCTTTCCTAGGATATAATTATAATACAGGGTGAGCAAACAATATTAGGTACAGTCAGTTTTTGTAAACACGTTTTTTCGTTATTCAAAAGCGCGAATCTCCGAAATAACAAAAGCCAATTTTGTCGACATGTGCCTATAGTTCTTAATAAGGAGTTTGTTATTTATTATTTAATCAAAACATTTTGTTGCAGGACCCACTCGTTGAGTGTTTAGCATTTCATTTCATTTCGAAGCACAAAAATTACGTTCATTTGATATTCTCTAGGGCCCAGTGGCGTAGCCAGGGAGGGGGGGGGGCCCGGGCCCTTCCCCGAAATCCATAAAATTTAAAATATAATTTGGAAACGAAATTACGGCAATCCCATCAATAATACACCAAATAAAATAACACATTATCTTACATTATACAAAATGCTTGCAAGACAAACTAACATTCACGCAAACCTTAAAACATTTAAACACACCCGCGGCGCGCGCCACCCTCTTTGGATTTTATTTATTAATTTAAAAAGTTTTTTTGGTGTTTGCATGTATAATCTTTACATGACTATGGCTTCTAATAATTATCGATTATAGTTAATATATTTTATTGGTTTTCAATCAATAAAATATAAACCTTATTTTAAATATTGTTTTGCTCAGTTATGCTTTTATTTCATAAAGTTTTTTTATAAGTTTTAAAATATTTGTATTAGTGTATTAGTATAACTCCCTACAAGTTTCTATAAAAATATTAAGTATACACTATTTTTTCTAATTTGAAATAAAAAATAAACCTTTTCAATATTTTTTTGTTCCGTTATGCTTATTTCATAAATAAGTTTTAAATTATTTATATTAGTGTATTAGTATTTATATCTCTACAAGTTTCTTTAAAAATATTATATATTTTTCTAATTTTTAATTTTTCTCATGGTACAAAAAAGGGTTTATTGGGCGTGGCACCCGAAAAAAATTTCTTCTGCGGCGCTAGTTTGAGTATACTCAATTTCAGATCCTTATTTTGGGCCCCCAAACTAAATTTCTGGCTACGCCACTGCTCGGGCCACCACTAATTTTGCCCATAGTATAAATACAAGAAATTTTTCTCATTTAAACCACCTAAAAATTCCTAAATTTTTCTATGGATGTAAAATTTTGACAGGGCTGGTGTAGGGTAAATATAAGGACATTGTGGTAGAATTACCAAATCCATTATTTTACCTTTATTATTAAATAATAATTGTTTAATATTATTGTTATAAGTTACTGCTTAACATTGAACACCCTAACAAGGTTTAGTCAGGGGTTATAGTCATTGTCAGACGTGATGTGGTAATCACTCTTAATACTTATAACAATAATATTTCCTTCTAAACCAAAGGTTATTATCGTAGTTTAAGGTTAGTACGTAGTATAAATAAGACTGATTATAATATAGTAGGTTAGATTTCGATAGATTCTATAAGATTATATAAGTTAGATAAGGTTCATTATAGCTCTGATGTAACTACTAATAACAAATATACCTTTTTAATACCTAACCAGTAAAACAAGTATTTTACTTCTTCAAACTAAGTAGTTACCTTACATGGCGATCCTGCCAGTCCAACTACAGTACATGGATTTTCAGTAACTACCTTACACTGGTTTTAATAGAAAAGATTTTTTAAATCTCCACATGGCCAAATTAAAACCTTTTATTATTAAATAGGAATTGTTAAATCGTCGAGATACTGAAATCTTAAGCCCCTGGGACAAAGTAATAGTTTGTCCTTAAGCTATTTTAAAAAGTCTTAACCTACCTTAAATTTTTTAAATTTATATCACAGACACTTTCAATGAGACTAAACTTTAAACTAAACTGAAGTTGATGCAAACAAACTCTAAATATATACCGATTATGTTATGATTCAGAGGAATCTCATCATCCACTCATTCAACTCTCGACGAAATTTTCACCGAAAATAGAACCCTATTACAAATTTTACCGTTTTGCCATAAACAAGGAGGTTAAATATAGGAGACATTTTGCAAAACGGATTAATCTGGCTTCTAAAATAGGATTTTACAAACAGATTTTCCGATTTTTCAAATTTAAAAACCTTCGAAAGCATCAGAGTGTTTTTGCCGCTGAAGGCAAATAATACCGCCCTTGCCTGTATGCAGTCCCTACACCAGCGGCGGCGCTAGGGGGGGGGGGCAGTGTGGGCACTGGCCCACCCTACAATTAACATGGGTGTCCACCCAAAATTGAGGAAATCGGTTTTGTAATGGAATTTCCGTAAGGGGAAAGGGTGTTTGACTGGACAAGAGGAGAGTTTTTATTTACCCCGCTTATGGCCTTATAGAGCGTGGGGAAGGCGGCGACCTTTTTTATTAGAAGTCATTTTTTATTTTAGTAGTGCCCACCTTTAAATCATTGGGCCTGCTTGTGCCCACCCATCCGAAAAATCCTGGCGTCGCCACTGCCTTACACCAAATACGACCATTCAGACTGCCAGAGTCTTGATAAGGGAATGACATCGCCGTATAATACTGAATAATGTAAGGGCAAATTTCAAGTATTAATGGCCGAAGTGATATATTAATTTCATTAGAAACAAGGCTGCGCCGAGAATTATGAAGGATTGATATCATTCGTGACTGTCAGTGAGAATGATCTTGTAGGGTTTATAATTCGCGAACAAGCGTTACACGGTTCCGAACAAAAATACACTGCTTTTAAAAAAATCACAGTGCTCAACTCTAAAAAATATTGTAAATATCCCACTATTACAGTGCCGTAACTAGCTCAATCACGATGCAATGAGCCCGTTGCGAGTTTTATAAATTTTGCCCCCTATCGCTACCTCCAATTTAATAATATAAATAATAAAGGTAAAATAAATTTTCTAAAAATCTTCTTAGTCCCAGAAGTGACTACTGAAATACTGACGCTTCATATAGTTACGCCCTACAACTTTCAGGGCTCGAAGTAAATAAAACACTCATTTTATGAAGCGTATGGGGGAGGGGGGGGATTTCAATGAGAAACTTTATTTTCCCACCAATGTTGCTAACTTGTGGGACATTTCCCGATTCGTGGATATTGAGATCCAAAGGGAAATTTGTTTTTTTTTTAAAAGAAAATTTGTATTGTTCTTGTGGTAAATTTTATTTTTATGGTTATAACACGTTTATCGCTAACAATGAGGGTGGATAGGAAATTCAAACCGTTTAGTTAATCAAAATAACCCTTTTGTCCAGTCACATCACTGTAAAGGAAATATCAATATTATCCATATAAGTATATAAAATATAAAGGTATAGAAAATATTCTCTGTTTAATCACTGAGCAAATCGTTTATTAATTAAATACGCTACAACAAAAACTGTATTTAATTTACATCGACGTTGTTGCAGTAAATCTGGGCAGCAGTCGGCCGCACAAAAGGAATTAATATAAAGGTGTAGCGAAGATCACTTGCAGCGCATATAGATTGATTTTAGGGGTGTCCGTACCCAACATTTTAGATTTTTTTTTCATTTTGATTCACGGAAAAATACTCCATATATTTTTCCGTGAATCAAAATGAAAAAAAAATCTAAAATGTTGGGTACGGACACCCCTAAAATCAATCTATATGCGCTGCAAGTGATCTTCGATTCGAAAAATATATGGAGTATTTTTCCGTGGGTGTCACCAATTTAAATATAATAGGTACACCTATACCTACCTAAGTAAAAAATCTTCTTTATTATCTAACAATTTTAAATACTTTATGTTCCCTCGCTACTTTCCACTTTCATTTTTAGCGTTAGTGGCTCCATTTTAAGTAAAAGTGATATAGGTCTATATTTTTCTAGAACATAAATCGCGATTATTTCAAAATCCTGAAATAACGCCAAAATCTTAATCAGCGCGGGACGATTTTATGCTTAGGTATTATTAACAGAAATAGATTGAAAAGGTGAAATATGTTTACAAAATAAATAAGAAGGTACGTGTGGGGGATCATTTTATGTAGGTATTGCCAAAATATTCTGGAAAATCATAGATTTTCCTTCAAATGTATTTTTCGAAAAATATATATTATAGGTAAAACGTAAAATGGTTACAATTTTCATTTCGAATTCGAATTTCGAATAAAAATTAGTTTTAGATAATTTTATGAAACTTAGGTACATTAAATCTACTTATTTTTTTAAAAACATTGTTGTTGTTGTCATTTTTTGCCATTCGTTGGAATTAGGATTTTTTCTTCTTTGATCGCTGCCAGGGCCATTCCCGAGGGAACCTACAGCTTAACGTGGGTTCCGAGCCACGATCCTCGGTCATGCGATCGACACACCCAAGAGCTATTAAAACCCTTGGTTTCTTGCCATTGCATAACCTACCGATTGGGGGGGGGGGAGTGTGTATCTTCTTCCGCGCCCCACAAGATGTCCGATCTCATCCGGCCTGGTTACCAGCGTGAATGGGGTGTGGGTTGGGAGATGATATACCTTTTACACTCTTCCCTGCATTCTTAAATCCACTAAATTTCGGACATACTTTTTTTAGTGTACGTATGCCCACTGCGGGAATCGAACCTGGGTCGCCACGGTCGAATGCCAGTAACTCACCTCTGAGCCACCGCCGTAAAAAACATGGTTATTATATTATTATTTATATTTTTAACATGTCACCCTTTAAAGTTTTAGAATCCCTATAGATAACCGATAGCAGTGTTGCCGATTCTGTTACGTTTTTAAAGGATCGCTGGTTACGCGCTTAAGAATTCTGTTTCGTTTTCTTGGGGTGTGAATAGGAAGTTACAGCACATAGAATGTAATATAGGACTTTTTCACTTTGGATTAAGAGGAGAGATCCCCATCTCCCATAAAAGTCAATTGGGATGGGAGAAATATATACACCGAGAGAATTAATTTTAGACCATTATAAAAATCTTAATAACCATAATAAAAATATCCCATAAAATAGGGGACAGAAAAACAAGTTAGTTACCATTATTAATGTCACTTTATAAACTTTTACTTTGCTACCATCAATAAGCAAATTTACTAAAATCGTCATAAGACCATTAAAACAGTGGATATTAATCATCATAAAACAATTTTTGTTGGCTAAAAAACAATTTTTTAACTGCTAATATTTTTTTTTTGACCATCAATAATTCTCTTTAAAAATGTAACGGTAGTTGTAACGCATCTTATTTATCATAGAACATTTCTTAGCAAGCTTTATTACAGGATCTATCTGTGGTAATAAGGTTTATTTGCTGGACTTTAATTTGTTTTGGCGCATGCGCATTCGTGATAGCTTTTCTACAGGGTGTTTAAAATACCATGTGCCACTTTTTGCTATATTGAAAATGATAAAAGTAACAAAGTCGGTAAAATTAGAGAAAAAGTCAAAATGCGTTTTTGTATTGCCAAAAGCTTATTTAGTCTCCGAGAGTAAAGAAATTTAAGTTAAAGAATTTTTTTTTTCTTTTTACTCTCGGAGACTAAATAAGCTTTTGGCAATACAAAAACGCATGTTGACTTTTTCTCTAATTTTACCGACTTTGTTACTTTTATCATTTTCAATATAGCAAAAAGTGGCACATGGTATTTTAAATCTGAAATATTTATGGTTTTTTGCTCTGTAATATAGTAGGTACCTATATATTTTCAATCTGATTTTCCGTAAGACATAATAAAATTGATCACTATACGTTCACAAACAATAATAAATGGGAATGGCCAACGTTTGAGTCGCCAAGTCGCGCGAACGAACACGAACGCAGTCTTTTATCCATACAAGTCGAAAATCGAATGATGGATAGATGGATATGGATCATGAAACAAAGAAGGGCGTCGCTTTCGATTGTTTTCGTGAGTCACGTGAGCAGCGAGTTTGACCGAAGTCATTGATTTTCCTTGCTGTTTATTGTTGGCAATAAAGTGACTTTATAAAGGTTGAAAATCTTCTTAATAACCATTTAAAAATGCATTAAGATAAATTTTAAAAAACGTGGTTAATAACTATAATAAAGTTATTTTGCTACGGCAGTAAACTTTTATTATGAAATTGAAATGCAATGAATCAGTAAAGTTAATTTTTAACCAGAGTAAAGTATTTTATGACTGCTGATAAATACATATAGATAATAATAAAGATATTTTAAAAAAGAATTTTTAGCAGTCATTGTAATTTTTATTTTAATAGGAGATAGATAATTTATAAAGGTTATTAGATATTCTTTGTCCGTAATAAAGGCAATTCTAGTAAGACAATTTAAGATTTCAATTTTCTCAGTGTACTCTATAATGCTTTTACTATTTTATTAAATCTGTTACGGTGTTTCAATAAAATGATTTGTTGGGGGACTAAAAAAAATACTTCTAAAAAAAAGGTATTCCGGCTCTAAAAATATTCCTACTCACAGAACGTGATTTCAAAAAAAATTCTGAACCTTAGAGGTATTCACAATTTTTAAGACTCAAAGTAAACAAAGGGAGGTAAGGAAACCAAATCCTTTTACAAAATTAAAATTTAATTTACTATTGATATAGTAATATAATAACTATTCATAGGTACCCAGCAAACATTGAGCGTCGATTAAACGTCGGCCGATTGGTTTCGGATTATCGGGCCAATGCCGGACGCCAACGTCGATCCGGACCGTATATAGTCAATATATTGAATTCTCTCGCAAGATGGAGGCCAAGTCACGTGATACCCTGTCAATTCTGGTACATTTAATTTCTGTAGGTTGGTATGAATTCCAGGACTGGACTTAGAAATTACAATTTATTTTGAAGATTTTAGTTTAGAATAACATGTATACAAATATTAAAATTTCAATACATAAACCGGTTACAGGTAAGGATATAAAAATATATAATGCTGAATTTTTTTAAAAATAATAATAACAAATGTTTTTAAGGGACGTATAACTTGGCGATGTTCATTAACTGGTTGGTTGACCCTATTTTGAACGTAATAATAAACATGCAGTTTTATAGTTATTAGATTATTGTTGGAATGAACAATAGGTAACTAACCAGACCACTTTAACAGTGACATTAATGACGTTTGGGAAACCAATTTACTCACAATCAGATTAGTAAATAAAGAATGAAAGTAATCAGACTATTTTGATTATGATTATATCTGCCACACTTACTCTGTCACAGTCAAAGTGGCCTATTAAAGGAATTCTCGATTCAAATCTTCGTGCAAAACTACCAACGAGCAAAAACAAACAACTATTGTACTTTTTGTCTTTTATATTATTTTATATACAAAATACAGGTACTTTATACATACATATTTACATGCTAAAAATTATGACGAGAAACGCGTTCGTTCAGCTTTTTTATATATTTTGTATCTTGTATCAGTATCTCGCAACTTTTTCGTTTTATCAAAAAAATGGCAATTAGGCTAGGAATATTTTTTGGAATTACCAATTGCGCTTAATAACTTTACATTGTCAGGCTGCAACAAACGGAGGAGAAAAAAATGTGGCCACTACAAAGTAGTCGATAAAAAGGCAAGGGACATTTCATGAGTTTTTCTTTGGAAACGGGGACAGTCAAATCATCATTTTTGTGTTTTTGTTTGTTTCATTTAAATATATGTACATATGTGTGAGTACAAGTACATGAACCTCAAGACTTTAATTGCTTTCAATTGTTTTGATTTTATTTGTGTAAATATGTAATTCTATTAAATTTTTTTAACTACTGACGTTGTCAATGTTCATTTATGGCAATAAATATATTATTATTATTATTATTATTATTATAATCGTCCGTCTCCTCAGGGTATCCCCTGGATATTATTATTATTATCATTTCTGATAAAATAAGAGAAAAGTATATTAAAGAGCATTCGACTAATTATGATAAATACAACAAACAGGTACATTTAAACCTAGTACTACAATCTGGAAATGAGTGATGCTGATTAATCCGACAGATCATCAGAAAATTCAACATCACTATCAACATTAATAATAATAGGTTCCTGCATTGGAGCAATTATCAACCGCTCTTTCTCCCATGCAGTCTTAATGACCTTATCTGTATGTTTAACATAACTTGCCCATTGTTCTTTACTTACACCTTCTAAGGCCATCCCCCAAGCCTTACCAACATCTCTTTCTTGTAGAATATACTGGTCATAAAGTCTCTTAGCTTGACTCCACACCATTTCAATTGCATTAAATTGGCAATGGTATGGAGGCAGCCGCAGAACTTCATGGCCAGCATTTCTAATAAGTTGATCCACTATAAAGGATTTGTCAGGTCGTGGTAGCTGGTCGATCAGCTGCCACAAAGCTTTCACTGTGCAGGATGGTGAGAAGTCGATATTTTTCTCCGTCAACCAAAGCTGTAGATCTCCTTTTAGCCAGCTCTTAGTAGGCCACTTCTCAGCTTGTTTGCTGTGGTAACTGGCATTGTCCAATAAAATTATCGACGGCTCCTCCAAGCTGGGTAGTAATGAATCGCAAAGCCATTTTTCAAAATTTTGAGCATTCATGTCACCATGATAATCCCCTGTATTACTCTTAGATTTAAAAACTAGCTTTGCATTTTCAACAAACCCATCTTGTCCTCCTGCATGTAAAACAATATATCTAAAACAAATATAAAGCAGTAGTTATAGTAACATAATATGACAAAACATTGGGTATTCATATTTGTCCATAAAGAGTTAACTTGTTAGTCCTGTTGTAGTCTATAATTGTATTATTCATCTTATATTTTTATTATTTTATCATCATATTAACCTATACCCATCTCCAGTTTGTTTTCTGACTGACTTAATACTGTCATCCTGCCATGACTTTCTAAATGACCCATTTGAAAAAATCCAGGTTTCATCCATAAAAATATATGGCTTTTTGGCGAGACCTAGTTCCTCATTAGCCATGTAGGCAGAGAGAAATCGCCGTCTTTTTTCGGTAACACATGGCTTTTCCATCAGAGCTCTTCGATTGTCGTCAGTTCTATACGTAAAACCCAAGCTTTTAACTATTTTTAATAAACTTTTATTACATCCATTGTACGTTTTTTTCTCCTGAAGTTGGGTTAGTAAATTTTTAATTGTTACTGACTTTCCTACAAAAAATGTAATCCAGTATTAATTTTTACATTATAATTATTCTTTTAAGCAAATAAGTAATTGGCATTGCATGTGACAGTCTCTGTAGACGCACCTACTGGAACACAAACCGACAAGGTATAATGCAAACAGTTTGCAATTTTGGTTCAAGAATGTTAGAATGCTAATGATTATTAAATTAACCTATCAGCTACCCTAAGCTTTAGCCAATTCAAAAATTAATATATGAGGAATGAGCATGCTTTTTGTATGATCAACTGTTGTGCAAGCAATAACAATTTTACAGTGACGGGCAGAATAATTTACTGAATATGTAGTAAGTAGAAAAGTACCTACGTTGTACTTCTTAAAAACTATCATGGCTGTATATTTTGTGATTATATTAAAAACTTTTCAAATTATTTTTATATAAAAGTTTGGTCTGGTGACACAAGCGCCATTTCTTCATATTAATCAATATTTCGTTATTTTTAGTTTTACTACCATAAAGAATCTGTTAAAAAGCAAAGGTATTTTTGGAAGTAATTAATTGTTTGTAATTTAAAGTTGCTTTGAATTTATAAGAAAAATATGTATAACTTTTAATAATTTTAACATATACTGTGTATTTTAGGAAAAATAATGAGTTGTTAGCGCTGTAAAATCCCAAGGGCACTTAAAAAAAGTAGATTCTGTCTGTCACTGTATGCGCTATATTGATATCTTAAATATGAGCTTAAATATCTTATCTAAATACAGACCATCAAAAATATTGTAAAATATTTTTTAATCGTTTTGTGAACCTTTTCCTGTAGGGTTACACCGATACATATTACCTTGTGTGTTAATAGATAGCAAAACAACCCTTTTAAAATATAAAAACTGTATTTTTCTGCAATATGGGTCGAATTCTGCCACTGAAAAAAAGTTATAATATTAATATTGTCCGAAGAAATAAATATAAATACATTTTAGTAAAATTATTAAAACTTACGATCGGCGTACATATTGTATATTTCATCCCGGATTTGCAAGCGCACACCCTCGCGCAGATCGTCTGTTAATGGCTTAGCCCTTTTCTTGGACACCACCAGACGACTTTCTACGGGCCCATCCTTGTATCTTCTTACCGAAAAGTCAGATATTTGCAAGGCTTTAGCAGTTTCCTGTAGGTTAAAACAGTAAATGTGTTATATATATTACATATGTAGTTCCTTTCATGTATCAAGAAACAATCAAAAAGAATTAATTTTTTCTAAATTATTTTATATTCTCTTTCTTTAATAATTGTAATTTAAATTATGTCTATGTGTCTTAGACACTACACGTTGTGACATTGCTTTATGATTAATATTATTTTGTTGGCAATTAAAGGATATTTTTTATAATTATATAATTATTATTATAAATTAAAACACGTTCGCCATTTTAGCAGAAAATCAATACCTTTAGTTTATGTTTGTTTTTCCCTTTAAGTATCTTTTGAAGTAAAAACTTTATTGTTAAAAAAATTATACAGAAAAAATCCTAGGATTTAACTGTAAGCCTTTTAGAGCCAAACAGGCTCTTAAAAAATTTATGCACATAAAAATATTAAAATAAGTGTCTTACCTGAACAGTATTTAGATCAGGATGAAAACCTTTAAAATAATTGTAAACATTTTGTACAAATTTCTGAGCCAGCTGGTTGCCTTGTAAATATGAATATGCCTTTGCCTAAGAAAAAAAAATGCATAATAAATTCAATTAAACCTAACGTTTATGAACCGGACCTTAAAGACGGAATATTTCGAAAACTAAGCTTTTCCGACAAAAACGGTGTTCAGAATCCTGATCTAAGCTCTCAAATACATAATTCCTGAAAAAATCAATGATTTTGAAGTGATGATCGTGTAATGGATATTTACCGAAAAGGTCGATAATGGTCCGGCTACCGCAATGTTAAGTACGACTACTAAATACTTACGATAAAATAATTAATAAAAATGGTTTTAAATTACCTTATTTTTTGGATCAATGAATTCTACGGCATCAACTGATGTGCTAGGCACACAATAATTGTGATCCATAGTGATTTAACGTCTAAAAAAGAATATTAAAAAATGTTAACCTACAATTCTTTTATCAAATAAAATGTACTTACTGGGCTTCACTAGTAACGGCAAAAGTAAATAAGAGTCAATAAAAGTCAAATAAAAGGCCTAAAAAACACTAAAGAGTACTAAACACTTTAAAAACGTGGTAGAAACCGACGAAACGACACAATAACACAATACACAACTTGAAGCGTGGGCTAATTCCGGCTCAGGTCGAATTTAGGGAAATTATGATGTGAGATATCAGCTGATCGATGTCAAATTACTGCTGTCATCTGTTTTAATACGAGCAAATTCCTTGACCTTAGTTTATGACCGCCTGGCCGATAGCAGAGCCAGCAATCGGCCAATTGGGGGTCCCGATATCTTGCCGATATTCCTTTACAACTCGATCCTCATTTAGATGCATATTCTTTACACAAAATTTGTTGGTACAATATCTAAATATTGCGTTTTATTTTATGTTACGTCATATATTCCTTTTCATTTAAATGAGGTATATTCAAAGTATGGATACATTTTATTTATCGGTTATCAGTTTTTCAAAAATTTTTTAAAAAATTTAGATTTTATATTTTTTACTTTTAAAAATCCCTACACTCGCAAATTACAGCTTGGCATAGGGATTTTTTTGAATGTAAAAAATATAAAATCCAAAAAATTTTTAAAAATTTTTTAAAAACTGATAATTGAAACTTATTGTTATTACTTGGTCCCTTTTATAAGTAACTAAAATAAAAAAAAAATTAAAGATATAGATAAAATAGGATGATGACTATATAATTTTAGAGTGATCATACATTAGATACATTCATTTTTAGTCTTTTCACTTTTGGTACAGATAATAGGGATTAATATAACATAACTCAAAGCCCTCTCAAATAGAATAATTAAAACAGTTGATATTTAAATATGAAACGTTTTTTTATTACACATCTTTCCCAGAACATAAAAATATTGGAAAACCTCTAACAGACAAAATATTTACAGTATAATATAACGTTATATGTTTAAGTTAAATAGGAACATAAATTATCATTGGTAACAAGTGTGTCTGTTATTACTTAAAGGATACACTAAAAAACTTAGCTTATAACATTAACAAAATTTTTTAAATGTTATGTTTTAAAACATATTAGATCCATTTTAAACAAAACAACAACAGTTTAAACAGATTATATAGTTATTAATTAGGTACAAAAATTTTAAACAGGAAAAATTATTAATAACCTTTTCCAAACAGGTTTTTAATTAGCAAAAAAAAACTTCACATACATATATACAGGGTGTCCCAGGATAGGTGTTACAATAGGATAAATGTGTCAAAAATGTTTGAATTTGAAAATGACATTTTGGTACAAAAGTTATAAATACAAAATTTCACTTGGATTGGTATTATACAGGGCGAGATGGCCACGAGTAAAGTACCCTTATTTTTGGAATGGGACAAAAGTTTAGTAGAAAGAGATGTTGAGAAATGAAACTTAATATTATAATTTGAAATTAGATCTAGTCAATATTTTTAAAAAAATTTTAATGTAATACACAGTATATATAATACCAATCCAAGGGAATTTCTGTATTTCTCAATTTTGGATCAAGCAGGGCATGTTCCCCAAATGCCATATTCAAATTCAAAAATTGTTGACCCATTTAACCTATCGTATCACTTATCCTGGGACACCCTGTCGTACTTGTATAGTGAAATATGTATTTTCCTGAAACAAATAAACATTTCATGAAACACCCACCACTTGCTTTTGCTAATAATTTTTTAATTAATTGAAAACTAACTACCCTAACACATTGGGTGGGACGGGTGATGGGTTAGTTTGATTTTTTTTTTCAATTAATTACTAAATTATTAATAAAATCAAAATATCCTGAACTATTTCATTACATTAAAATATGAAATTTTAAACTTAAATACTAAGAAACAGAAATCTAATCTTATCTTAAACAAGAAACTACAATACAAGAAATGGAAAAATTTCAGTCTTCAGTACTCGGCATAGTTTCTTTTTTGCGACTTATTCGTCCACCTGCTCTGTCTCCTGCATTACGCAGCCAGGATTTAATAGCTGATTCGATGTCGTCGATTGTGGCATTTCTTCCGTTGACATTTCGACGTACAGACGCTAAAAAGTTACCCAAAAATTAATTCAAAGGAATTCAAATACATATTACATTTTTATATTACTATTATCAATTTTTATGTTATTTTATTAATTTTACAATATGTAAGTTAAATTTTATAATGCAATTTTAATAATAACAATGTATGTATACTTACAAATTATTAGTTGAACCAACATTTCTTGATCCTTTATTCCTTTCTTATGGTTGCGACCCGTCCAGTTGAGGGTTTGTGACACCGGATGGCTGATAATTTGGCCTAAAACTTTTCTTGTTATGGAACCTACATCTTTGCCACCAATTAGACTGAGTTTAATGGTCTGAAAAAAACATATATTTTAACTTGTGCCACCAATAATCTAAAAATTAACAAAAAAAGGTCAACAAAACTAAAAACACAACATAAAATAAAAATTAACTAATAAACATTAAGGGTTATTTACCACTTACATGAACTCGGGCTATAAAAATCCAGTTTTTTTACGATATCTTTTTACTGAGGTAAAAATTTTAAATTTGGCCGGCATCCAATTTTACGGCTTCTAGTTCTTGAATTTAAGAAATAAGCCTAAATTTTTTTCTTCGAAAATTGTAGAAAGAGATGCGAATTTTAGAAAAAGTTAGTAATTCTCTATCTTCGTTTACATCTTTTAAGAAAAAATGCAAAATTTGATGGCGGCCAAATTTAAAATTTTTACCTCAGTAAAAAGATATCGTAAAAAAACTGAATTTTTATGCCCTGAGGGCATGTAAGTGGTAAATAACCCTTAAATTTTAAATAAGCAAAGTTATTGCAATTTAGTTCTTTTTAGTTTATAATGTTACATTTTTGGTAAATTTTATCCGAATATTAACAGACCAAGTTTATAGAAAATTACTGAAATTATTAATTTAAAAAAAAAATTTTTTGAGAAAAAATATAGATGTGAACTTGAAGAAAAATTTGAAGTAATTTATACTTACTGTTTTTCGAAAAAAGTCTTCATTTTTTAAACTACTGTTGAATTCTTCAATGTCTTCAAATGAGTTTAGGCAAGTAATGTCAGTATCAGCCAGCAGCTCTAAATCTTTATTTTGATTCAATTGCAATAGATACTTAGTATCTGACTTAAGGCCTTCTAAACTGTTTAAAATCTCTTTAAGAATACCTAAAATATAATAGAGAACTATAAAGGTTTGTATTACAGTGAACTTATGTGAATAACTGTAGACATTAGGGTTACAGATTCTTCATAAAAAAAGTTAGGTGACTGTTTAGGTAAATTTAAATTATACCAGGTATTCATTTGGTGAGGAATTCTTTAAGAATCCCTCACTAAATGGACAACCTAATATAAATAGTCTTTTAAATAATATAGAAGTTTTGACTCACCTTCTAAACTTTGACACTGGCAGTTACAGTTCAGATTTTTATCTGAATTTCTCATCAAAGTTGTTGATGAATTTTTAGACAACTCAATTATATTTTGTTGAGTTGAAGTCAATTTGTCTAAAATTCTTTTTGGTGTAAGGGAAAACTCAGCTATTGTCTTTCTCTGATTATTATTTTTATTTAAATGTTGATCTTTCGATCTTTCTTTCAGCGGCAGTGGGGCTGGGGGAATTTCCTCTTCATCACTCAAGGCTTGAGAATATTCATACATGGAAGAATTGTGTGGATTTTTTGTTTTACGCTTCTGAGGTTCGCTTTCTGTCTGAGAGTCTTCTTCTTCCTCTTCTAGCTTTTTTAACTTTCTGTTTAACTTCCGATAATCAGCTGGAAAAAAAATTATATTAAAACTAGAAATGCTACAGAGCTTTACAATAAAACTAAATACCTACATGAAATAAGCATCTCGGCAGCTTAAAATTATTTTAATTGGTTTTTATTGAAAAAACTTAAAAAATAACTTTACTTACTTGAGGTGGTTTTGACGCGAATCAGGCATTCTGTGCACTTTTCAGTCTCAAGCTGAGCATGGGCAATCACAGCTTTTTCACGTTTTGTAGTTGATTTCAAATAGGTTGGCCAATGACAATAGGTGTTTCTGTCTTTTTCAAAAACCCACAGACTTGAGATGATAGCCATAGGCATGCTGCCATCAGACTCCTCTTCAGGGAACTCCACAATTAAATACTCTCTTGAAAATTGTATAGCTATGTTAAGTATATAATGAGGCCATAAAAAACAGATAAGTAAACTACTGACCATGTGATCTTAACTTTCATATAAAATAAATTATTTATTAGCATAGAATAACATTACAATGAAATATTCATACCACTAAAAACATTGGATAGGACCCCTTAAAATGCTTCCCTTCAATATAAAACTCAAATCCACTATCTGTGATTTAACTATTAAACATAAAATCCAATTGCAAATTGTTCTTAAGTATGTATTTATCTGGTCTCAAATCCACAAAATAAACTATAAAATAAAATTGGTTTGTCATTTCTGTACTACATATTTTTTAAATTATAGGTACTGAGTAATCATCCATTTTCTTAGAATTAAAATTATACTAAAATATGTAATAAAAAAATGTACATAGTATACCTATAGCTTTTAGTAATTTTGTATTTATTTTGCTCAGTAAGTCCAAATTAATATGCAAAAAGTTTAAAATAATAAAATATCAAAATCAAAAATACTGACAAGAACCTCAAATGACCTCTGGACCCCTCTTAAATAGGGAATGAAATAAAACCCTTGCATATGAAAGTACAAATAAATTTAAGTAGATAATTAATTATTGTTTATTAAAGGCAACTGACGAATGGACTACAAACAAATCTGTCAACAGTCCAAGGTAAAAGAATAGCTTTTTTATCCAAATCAGTAACAGAAACTGTGACAGATTCTGTTCCCATAGACACCTCAAATAAACTGACTATTGAACTATCTGTGGGATATGACAAAAAAGGTTTTCGATCTTGGAGTATTACTCCCGTCAGAAAAATGTTATCTAAATCTGTGTAAATTGACTGAACAAGCATAATTTCTTGGTTCATTAAAAAGATGCAGTTATCACCAGATTTTAAGGAAATTAGGTACCCCTGAAAATTAATTTTTTTATAAAAAATTTTTTTATCATCTTGCCTTATTGGTTTACCAATAACTGAAATTTCATTACACAACATTTCAGCAGTTTGCATTTTTCGTCCTTCAATTACTCGGTGCACAATTTGCTGCAAATTTTGGTTCGATTTTCTTAAGGATCGTTTTAAAAAGCCAAGGTAATTCTCAAAAATAAAACAATTAATTCCATTTAAACTACCATAACATTTTGCATCTGAAGAAAGATGGATTAATGAGTGTACATTATAGACACAAAATTCCTTTCCATAAATTTGAATTACATTTTTTACAAATAGTTTTAACAAATCATTAGCATAGTTATTATAAGTACTATTGAGGTTCTCATTTAAAAGTATAGTTATTGCAAAGCGCAAAAGCATAAAATTACAAAAAATATTTTTGCGTAAAATATCTTTTAATAATGGACTAATATATAATAGGAAATTTTGAAACTCAATAGCCTTCCAATGATCTAATTGGGATATGGACCTTGGTTTTCGAGTTATTTCAGTTGGCCAATAATGTCCATCAGAAATATTTTGTATTCTAGTTTCTAATATAGCAAGCTTTGCTGGCTCAAATCGATGCAGAAATCTGTTTCCAGTACGCCATTCATTTAATAACTTTCTTACTACTCCCAAACAAACACTGTGCATATAATCCACAGGAAATAAAGATACTAGTCCTATACCTAATTCAGTTAGAGGCGATGTTGTTTTTTGATACCCACCGTACTCTTTTGCATGAAAATCTACATCATTTCTTAAAGGAGCTTTAATATCTGGAAAAACTATACGGTGTTTAACATACTCCCCTCTAACACAGCACTTATCGCAACCCGTGTAAGAGTTATGACCTTGTGTTCCTTTTACGTATGAACGTGCTGGAGTGTCACAACAAAAAGACCTGCAAGAAACCATAATTTGCTTTCCAAACAAAGATATGCCACCATCTAAATATAGTTTTAGTTCCAGAACAAAGTCTTTAAAGAATTCTTCTAAAGGTGGTTTACCAGAACCACAATAAATTGCTATTGGAAATGGAGATGGCAATGTTTTTAAATTTCGAACAAAACAAAGTATAGGCCAAAATGAAGTTTGTGTGCTTTTGTGTAAAGGGATACCATCTATATTAAAATCTAAAAATAGTGTGTCTATATTTTCAAGTTCAGGCTTTGATATTCTTGCAAGTAAGCTGTTCAAAATCCCAAAATAATAAAATTCTCCCTTTCCCATTTTTTCAATATTAATTTGTTTGGGAGTGTTTAGCAATGTGCGGGCATCTTTTGGAAGATCTGTGACAGTGGGGTTGGTTTGAAACCAGGAAAGAAGTTCGCTTAAAGCTGAATGAGTCAAATTATGTTTTAAGGCCCAACTTCTTAAAAAGGCTTGTGTAACTAACTGTTCAGAATAAGTTGCGGAATTTTGTTTAAAGGTGTCTGAGGAATATGAACTGAAATCAGAGAAATGTTCAAACATATTGCAAGGACTATTAGAACTTTCTGATTCCGTTTCCATATCAGATGGTGTATGCACATTTTCTTGTGGTTCAATGTCTACGTCAAAAGAATGGGCCTCATTATGGTCTATTGTATTGGATGGTTGATTTACCTGTACATTGCTTGAACTAGGTGTAGCTAGATATTTCATAATATTTTCTACATTTTTTTTTCTTATTCGCCTTTGTTGTTGCTTACTTACAGAATGCATAGTTAAATATAGGTTAAGGTCTGTGAAGGAGGTAGGTACACCTGTTTAGTTGTACAAAGATCTCAAGTACAATTGAGTACTTAATACCTATATACAGTTTTGCAGAAGTAATTGATAAATATGAAAGTACTTATTAGGTAGGTACCTACATCGAAAGGTAATAATTACTTACTCCTGGCTAATATCGGGATCTATATAGAAAGCCTCTTGAGACATTATTTTAATTTTAGAAGGCACAATGATCACAATCGTACAACCTACAAACAAAAAATATATGTCAGTGAATTGCCAGTAAAATAAATGAAATTTAAAAACCGTAAACCACGAATTACCTAACAATAATTTACTGAACTTATACTTGGCAATAAAAATACCTAAATGAAAAGACAAAAAACTTACCTGAAATTTGGAAATATGAAAATGTAACGAAACAGCAAATCACTCTAATCGTATGCAACGCCGAAAAACACAAAAACACACCGACCGAAGCCAAAGAACTAAAGAACGCCATTTGCATTTGACGTCATCGTCACATGCAGTGGTCGGTAATGCAGGATACGATACTACCGTGAAATGGCGCTAAAATTTGAATTCCCAACTAATTTTTATTGCATTACCTATTCCGTTGGCTCTCGCCGTCTAAAATTAACATTTTCGATGACGAAAGAAAGAGCGTCGGTTAATATAAAATAATCGACATATAATAGATCGTGTTCAACCGACAATCGAAATATCAATGTTTTTTCGATTCAGATCCGATTACTATTCCCGATTGTCGGGAACGGGGCGTAAATTAAATGGTTTACCGTTCCAAGTAAACCGATCCCGATCAAAAATAGATCTGCGCACAGTCGGCCGACTTAAAACCAATCATAAATGTTTGCTGGGTACCTATATCGCAATCTATATTTTTTCCAACCATATCAAATTCACAAGCTTATGTTAATAGTTGAATGCTCAAATACCCTAATGCCAGCAAATGGCAATGGCTTATTCTGCTTGCGATCAGTGTTTTTTTAATTATACAATCGGAGAACGATAGTTCAGTTCAGATGCTTCAATGACCTTTTGCTTTTCAGCATTCAACCAAGTAGACAGAGAACCGAAACTGCTGATTGATAAGGCTGATTGCATACGTGACGACCTATCATTCCTCTGTGGCTTCTTCTTTTTTTCTAAAATATTCATTATTTATCCAGGTAGGGGAAGTTTCCCCTACTTCCTCAATGTTTGATAGCGTTAAAAACACCTATCATTCCTCTGTGCTGGCATAAATGAAAAAGGGACAGTGACGAACTATTCCTCTGTGAACAAGCATATCACAGAAGAGAAAAGAATGTGTTCGCGGCCCAAGGTCTCTAAATTTAAGAGAGAAATTTAGAGACCTTGCTCGCGGCCAACATAGCACATCAAAAGAATTCAATGAACAGCGTCGGTTATGGCATCGCTCCTTAGGCGTTTTCTCGTCTAAGCATCGGCATCGGTCCAATAGCTCTGTATTGTATAAGTTGTCGGTCGCATTATCTTTTAGCGACCACAGAAAAAAGTTTGCCCTCAGCAACCGCGGGGTTTACCTTCCCTCGGAAATGACGGAGTAGCGTAGGCAGGAAAAGGCGTAGGCTAGGCAAGAGAAGACCATAAGGAAGGACGACGACGACAGCATTGACCCCTTATTCATCTGTAACCGAACTTAAATTCCCTAGCATAGGGGAATTTTCTATTTTAATCTATTTTATTTTATGTTTTTGATGTACCTCTTATTACATAACCCATTTTAGTATGTTTGATCTACATAATAAGTTGTATAAACGTACTAGGGATGTACATAGTGACTTGAATCCAACCCTTTTTTCTTCTGTGGTGGATTCAAATTTAAATAAAGTGAGGTTATGAGTGAGGGTATAAATTTAACATTTAACTGAAACCGAGATCTGAATAACTTATTATTTTATAGAAAATAGTGTATAGTATTTAAATTTTAAAAGGAATAATGTATAACTCTACAGGAGAAGATGTTTTGGAGACTTTAAGCACGTTAAATGTAGATTTAAGAAATTTAAGCCCTAATGTAATACACGCTTGGTTTGATACAGATTGTAAGGATACGAAGCAGTTGTTAAATTGGATATGTTTTTCTTTATCAGATAGTAATTACGTGCCACCATTAGAGAAAGCAGAGTAAGTCCTATTTGTAACAATGTTAAAATATTTAGGTATTTGATCCTTACCAAAAGAATCCGAAAAAAACTTTGCAAAGTGATACAGAATGTTGAGCGAGTGATAAAAAATATAGTAGACCAAACATTTTACACCTCGTCACAGTCGAAACGTTAAAGGTTGGCAGATTAATAAAGGTGATGAACTTATTGAAAATCCATCCAGGCCAGTGGTGGATATATCAGACTGTTTCATATACCTAATTTTTTGTGCTTCCTCACTCTTTTGTCTTGGTTAAGTTACCGTGTGTGTATTACAATATTTGTTCTGTATTCCTTGCAATATTTTTTTATGTAATGTGCCATTGCAGTATTTACTTATCTATTTATAAAATTGGAACACCTACATACTTTAAGCTTATTTTAATTAGGTAGGTACCTACCATTTCATATAAACTGCAATATTACCATAGTTTTCTTTGAGGTTTTAATGGTCCAATGTTTAGAATAGAAGCAATTTGGTAACAGGCTTTTTGTAGTCTTTGTACCTACGCAATATTTTTATTTCTGTAAGACTACAAAATAAATTGGTTGTTTAATTCTAAATTTTCAGATTTGATGAACTAGAACCTTTGGATTCTGATAAGTGTGCCGAAGAACTTGCCACTCTTGACCCAAATTACCTTTCTATTTTGGATGCTGACAGAAATTTGGAGGAAATATTGCTTGCTCAGGATGAAATAGGTCTCTTAGAAGAAGAAAATAGGACATTAGATAAGTTAATTAAAGTTTATGGGTAAGTTTTATTTTTTTTTTAATAAAACAACAACAAGCCAGTCGTAAGCCACTAGGTTATTTTCTTTTACAAGTGACGGCAATTTTGGATCTTTAAAAAAATAATGAATATTTAGGTATTGGAAAGAACTATTTATTGTATTTTTTTGAGGATTTTGGGTATTTTTTTGAATACTTATTGTGACGTTGTTATAAATGGTGAATTCCTTGGGTGTTTTGTTATACAGGCAGGGGAAATTTTAAGGTATTTTTTTGGAAAATCATTACTTATGCTTACCTACCTAGTCTTTTTTGGTTGTTGGAGTAACTATGATATTTTATTACACAAAATGTGTGTGGATATTTAGCAGGTATTTATCTTCAAAAAGGGTACCCTTGAGGGTACCCATACCTATTTTATTGTACAAAATGAGGACAGGGTTTTTCCCTTGGTGAACATTTTTAGTATCTTGATTAGTAACTACTCAGTAAGTCACTACTAACTAAGGTTTGGGTAATCACATACACACAACAAAATTATGAAATTTATTTTTCTGTAAAATTTTATTTTGAGCTCCCCTTTTGGGACGATACCTACATTTGCAGGTGCTTGTTTGGAGATAGACAATTTTATTTTGATGCTTTAAACTTCAAATTTTACTGGGTACCTACCTAGGTATACTTCATAGTTTAGTTTTAAATGTTATTTTATGTTATAATTTATTCTAATGTCACTTTTACTTTACATAAACTGTATTTTTTAAAACAAGGTATTCCTTTAAGTTTGTTCATAATGGGATACCCTATTTCCCTCGTTACATTCTTTTGGATATTTTTAATATAATCTGAAGGATTGGTAATTAAAAAAAATGTAGAATCATCTATAAGTAAGTAAGTACTGAAGTAAATACTTACAAGCCTTGAAGAAGGAAACATACCTATATTAAAATCTTGTCTTCTATTATCGGTAAAGACTTATTACTCTCAGTACCTATATTGTGTAAACTTTTTTTCTAAAATAAGCACAAGTTTACAAGAATTAAGGAAAAAAGTAAAATCTATCCAGTTAGCTGTAAATACGTAATTTCATGAGTGTATAATTACATTACAACGGGAATAACATTCCATACTTTACCTATGATAGTTTTTGTTAAATTAAAAAGAAAATATACTGTTACTTTTTGAAGAGATCAAAGCTAGTGAATTTGTCCTTTTCTCCCAGCATTTGTGATAGCAGCCGTCTACGACTGTCTTGTTATCCTTTAATAAACTCAAGTGCCCATGTTGAAAGAAAAGCGTTGCTACGCATTTGTGTACTTTGTTAAAAAAAGCAAGGTTTATATAGTCTTGTTTACTGTGAAATTTACTTTACAAAAAACCTGCAATTTACTTTACAGTAAGTATGTAAATTTTAATTTACTTACTAAGTAAGTATATTTTTGCTATTTATGGTAGTGATTTTTAAAGCTGCAACAGTGAAGTTGAAAAAGCAAAGCGTCGATGTGGGCGGGCAAGGACAAGCAGCATAAGAATCCCCCAAACTGCTGCGAACGGCCGGAAATTTTTGCGAGCTGTCTGCCATTGCGGTGTTGGTTTGGTTTTATTAAATTGAGATGCATCTTACCTACAGAATAGTGTTGCGAGGTGAACATCGTTCAAAATAGAACGTTCCTTTTCAAAATAGTGGGTATTTTCACAAGGATTTCGGGCAATATAATTTACAACTCTATGTTCTGCGTTTCTTTTAGATTTGTAAAAACGGGTACGCCTATGGCTCGAATACAAATGTTTCAGCTTTAGTGATTGTAGGTAAAATATTTTTAAGGTATAAAACGGACCATCGTAAATTCATTTTTATTGATGAAGCGCATAAAAGCAAAAACGCCAAAACATTTTCGTCGAAATATCAACACCTAACTTGGCCTCATGTTTACGTGTGTGTTGACCCGCAAAAAATATAAAATATATGGGTGATTTTCTGGATAGAGACATTTTTACACAAGCGCTGAAAAAATACATTTTAGAATACCCCATTTTTTTTAACTTGTCGGGTCCGCTAGATGCCGGCCTAGCTGTTTGATGTCGACAACCTTTATAAATGCATTTTCACCTTCTATACCTTTAATGTGATTTATTTATTTATATTAAAAACCATTCAAGTTTTTGTTGACCGCAACGTGTAGATAGAGTCAACTTAGAGTTGGTATTAAACGTGATAGTTAAAATGTGCGTAACTTTATGATTATACAATGTGCTACAAATTCGTGTGCGTACAAGGGGATCTCGAAAACGGTAAGAGATAAGAAGATGATTGAATTAAGGTAAAGTTGCGTTTTTTGGCGCTTTAAAATTTGGTAAAAGAAAAATGTAAATAATCCGAATACTTTCGGAGATATCCGAAAAATACCGAAATCTTTAGTTTTAGTTTTTAATCTTTTGCACTTTTATTTACGACTTGTGAAAAAACAAAAAACACTTTCTTATAGCCTTTTTTTATGTTCCACAAGATGGCGTTATTAGTTTTCAAATTCGACGTTCGTTCTTTAGATTGCAAACTTAAGTCATTTTTTTTTTAAATACGGACCTAAAATTTTAAAAACAGTTTTAGGGACTTCTAAGCTTTAAAAATTTAATACAATTTAAAGGTTTTTAAAATTTTAACGTTATCAAATAACACATCATTAATTTATCCTTTCTTTACTATTACGGCCCTTGCAATTATTTTTAGGATTACTTAAATATTAAAATTACATTACAGAAAGTTATAGTGTTTAGGTAGTTTATTATTTCAATAAGATTTACCATAGCAATACTCTAGGAAGTAAGAAAGTTTTTAAGGCATGATGAGAAGTAATTCTATTTTTTATTAGTATTTTATTTATTTTATTAATATAACATACATAATATCTCCATTGCTATGGTTTTTGCTTTAGAAAAAAATTAATGCTCCCGAGTGAAAAAATAAGGTAGGTAAATGGAGTGGTAATTTACGCATGTTACTGTGATGTGTTGTTTGTTTCAAAAACAATTTCAATTTTTTTTAATGTCTATAAGAATCTAATCAGGCGAAACATGTAATAAAAATAAACAGAGAGAAAAATATTTGTCAAATCTTTGAGTAAAAATGGACGATTTTTTAAATCAGATTTTTTTTTTAGTTTGGCTCTAATTGTTCAGGACCGTCTTAATGATATAAATACATATTTTGAAAAATATGTTATTAGATGACAAATCGTTAAAATTTTAAAAATATTTAAATTATATTGAATTCCTAAAGCTTAGAGGTCCCTAAAACTGTATTTAAAATTCCAAGTCCGTATTTAAAAGAATTTACTTGAGGTAGGTATCTAAAGAACGAAACGTCGAATTGGAAAACTAATGCCGCCATATTGTAGAACATATATAGCGGCTATGTGAAAGTGTTTTTTGTTATTTGCCCAAGTCAAAAATAAAGGCGTAAACAATAAAACTCAAAACTACGGATATCTCCGAAAGTATATATTTGCAATTTTCAATTTCAAGACTGTCAGTCTGAATGATTGTATAGGGTGTTCAATAGTTTATACAGTATGATTCCTAAGTTGATACTGTTTTTTTAGCTGCTTATAGAAGGCATTAAAATAAACAATATTTTCAAAAAACTCAAAAATAAAACTTACATTCTTTTATTACACTACGAATCAAATACGGTTCTGCCTAACTTGCCCGTTGAATAACATTAAGAAAACTTCTGGATGAGCCCGCAAGGGAAAGCGTTTTGCGTATAATCTCGAAGAAACATCCATACGACACCATATCTATTAGTTCATTGTTTTCAAATTTTACCATTTTCACGTATCTATCACAAATTTAAAATTAAATTGCTTCCGAAAAACACACCGCGGCGGTTTGCTTAACACTAGCCGGATGACTAATACCTCGACTAATACTAATAGGAGATAAGAAAAACAACAGAAACTACACTTAGATTTTTACTTCTCTATCTCGCCTATTTTTGAGTTTTTTGAAAAAAGGTATTTGAAAAATTTGTTTATTTTAATGCCTTCTATACACAGCTAAAAAAGAAGTATCAACTTAGGAATCATCCTGTAGATACACTTTAGATAAGAGTGAAGAGCAGTGCTGAAAATATTTTATTTAAAAAAAATGTTAAGGTCATTCTATGTAAGCGTATGTAACTAAGAAATTTGACAAATCTAAACATTTCTTATAAAAAGGCTGATAAGCAGAAAATATTGTTAACACAACATTTTGCATAAAATACAACATTGTTAAACAAACTTGCGCAAAAAAAAATGTTTGCTCAGTTATCTCGCTGTCAGAATTTTTCGAGAAAAAAGGTTTTTCTGAAATATGTTAATCTTTCTTACCATTGTTTTCTGACTGATGACATGCATGTAAACATAAATTGTTATAAAAAGATAGCCACATTTTTCATGTAAATTTGGGTTTTTAAGAGGTGTTGTATCAGTTTTTCATTTGTTCCATTTGGTAATAGTTGAAAAACTTCAAGATGGTTGGAAAAATATTTTTAGTCCTGGTAAGTATTTTTTTTTTGTCTTTTGGTAGAACTTTGTAGTTAAATTTTGACAGGTCTGTTTGTTTTTATTGAATTCTTAACTATCAAGGACATAGCTAAGGGTGAGATAGTGGAAGGGGGTAATCACGTCCCCTTGGAGTATACAGGGTGATTCACGTTGAGTGGCCTATTAGAAGATCTCGGAAACGAGTAAACTTATCTTTCTAAAAATTTGATAGCAGGTATAACTGGCTTTAAGCTTTTAAAACATTACATTTTGAGGTTTTTGTTACTTCCGGTTATACCGGAAGTTAATGCCAACTTTGCTATTTCAAATAGAACACCCTGTATATTTTAGCATTTTTGATTATCTTATTAAAATCTAAATAACTTTTGTTAATAATAATCTATTCCTATCTCTAACCGTTTTTGAGATATGAATTATAAATGGATTTTTTTGTGTAAAAACGCTTCGAGAAGAAAGTTTAGTAACTCTGAAACTAATAAAGGTAAACAGTTAAAATTTTGCACGCTTGCAAGTAATACATAAGTACCTAGATCTTTAGTTTAAATTACTTACGTTTCACGTTTTTTATACAGGGAGTTCTTAAAATTGTGCCAATGTTTCCATTTAAATAAATGTGCATAAGTCAACTTTTGCAAATGGAACACCCTATTTTTTAACTTACTGACGTGTAGAGAATTAAATTTCCTATCTAAATGCCTAATATTTAACAATCCACATTTTTAGTCGTTTTGGAATTATGAGCAATTTAAATAAAAAATCTTAAAATTTCTGTTTGTGTTAATGCGACATTATTTTTCAAAAGAAGACTTCGACTGAGATTTTCGTTTGACTTTGAGCTTTGTTACCATTTGCTATTGTTCGTTACTTAGCTATTTCTAATTTTCAAAGTCAATCGAAAATCCCAGTCGAAGCCTTCTTTTGAAAAATTATGTCGCATTAACACAAACAGAAATTTTAAGATTTTTTATTTAAATTGCTCATAATTCCAAACCGACTAAAAATGTGGATTGTAACATATAAGGCATTTACATAGGAAATTTAATTCTCTACACGTTAGTAAGCTAAAAAATAAAGTGTTCCATTTGCAAAAATTGACTTATGCACCTTTATTTAAATGGAAACATTGGCACAATTTTAAGAACTCCCTGTATAAAAAACGTGAAACCTAAGTAATTTAGACTAAAGATCTATGTATTACTTGAAAGCTTACAAAATTTTAAATGTTTACCTTTATTAGTTTCAGAGTTACTAAACTTTCTTCTCGGTGCGTTTTTACACAAAAAAATTATTTTATAATTCATATCTCAAAAACGGTTAGAGATGAGAATAGATTAATATTAACAAAAGTTATTTAGATTTTCATAAGGTAATCAAAAATTCTAAAATATACAGGGTGTTCCATTTGAAATAGCAAAGTTGGCATTAACTTCCGGTATAACCGGAAGTATCAAAAACCTCAAAAGATAATGTTTTAAAAGCTCAAAGCCAATTATACCTGCTATCAAATTTTTAGAAAGATAAGTTTACTCATTTCCGAGATTTTCTAATAGGCCACTCAACGTGAATCACCCTGTATAGTAGTTTTTATACTAATTTTTTTTTGTAACTTTTTGCCTGCAGTACTATTTTACTCGTGAAAAGGTAAAATGACCGCGCCAACACTAACGCGTAATTCATCATAGGGAAAATGTTCACATTCTATGGACTTATTAAACAAGAATATAGCTAATTTTATGAAAAAGAGATGTGCGATTTGCTATATATTTTGTCATGTGTCATGTCATCTCTCCTTCATTACGAGTTTTTAACAAAAGTTTATTATAATATATTTGTCGTAAAAGTGCAACTTGTCAAACATGTTGAACAAGAGTAGAGTTAATTTTTCGGAAAAATAATTAGATACTACAAGTGTCAGAAGTCAACTTAGTTTTGTATTGTATATATTTTTTATGATTTTTCTTTAAATTGATAAAGAGCACGTACTGTGTTCTTTAATAGAACTAAAAATGTATTTGCAACTACATCCCGGTAAAATTATTCATCGGTAAAACAATTTAATTACAAAAAAATAAATTTAACTCAAAAGTATCCTATGGCATATCACAATAATGCCGCGACGAAAATACAACTGGGAGACTATATATTTCGATGGTCTAAATTTAAAACATTCGCAGTTCCAATGCCACAACTGTCAAAGTTTGAAAATGCGATATTTTAAACATCAATATCTCAAAAACAATTGTATTTAGTAATATGACATTTTATACAAAATATATGTGGACATTTATAGGGAATTAGAAAATAATATATTTTTGACGATTATGACATTTTATACAATATATACGATGATCTGTCGAAGGCCTTCGATTGTGTCTCTCATCCAATTCTCCTTGATAAGCTTAATTATTATGGCGTAAATGGTTCAACTTACCATCTGCTACAGTCTTATTTATCCAACCGAATGCAAGCTGTTATACTAAATGGCAAGATATCTTTCCTGCAAGAGGTGAAGACCGGCGTCCCCCAAGGTTCAATACTGGGACCGCTGCTATTCATTATCTACATCAATGATTTCTGTACTAGTATTTCCCCAAATCGGTGTGTGATTTATGCCGTCGATGTAACGCTTTTAACTTCTGCTTCTTGCCTGATGCCTGAATGATCTTGAAGGGGATACTAAAACCACTATTTCCAGTGCAGAAAGTTGGTTTGCAAATAATAACCTCAAATTAAACAACAATAAAACTCAAAAAATCACTTTCAGCTTTAATAACTCCACTATCAAGGGCACCCATGTAAAGTTACTGGGTTTCCTCTTGGATGATGGTTTAAAATGGTTCCCCCATATCGATAATCTCTGTTCGAGACTCAGCAATCAAATATATTTGCTTAAACAACTTAGAAAATCTTTTGATAAAAATATTTTGATATTGGTTTATTTTGCAAACATACATTCTTTATTGTCCTATGGTACAGTTTTGTGGGGAAATTCATCACAGTCTGATCGACTTTTCAAATTGGAAAAACGCGCTGTCAGAACAGTCGAGGGAGTAGGTCCGCTTAGTTCGTGCAGACCCATCTTTAAAAAATTTAAAATATGCCCTTACCCTGCATTGATATATACCAAAATCTTCTTGATATTCATAGCCACCCAGATAAACATATTAAGCTATCGCACAATCATACATACAATACAAGATCACACCAAACTTTATTGATTCCTAGGCATCGACTAGCAAGTACAGAACGTAATACATTAAATATATCGCTTTATAATAAACTTGGCAATACCGTTAAACTTCTAAACCATCGTCAATTTAAACGCACAATAAAAACATTTTTATTTCCAAGTTCCTTTTATTATGTAAATGAATATATGGAGGCACCATCCCTGACAATATAAGATCTTTTATTTAGATGTAAACAACTATAAATAATAGTGTTTTTTTTTATATTAATCATTTAAATACCACATTGTTTGTATATTTTATCTGTTGTTTATATCTTTTTTTTTTGTGATACTTATACTATTTATTTTTTGACCTGCAACAAACGTATTTTGTATATGTAACGTTGTCAAATAAAGGATATCTATCTATCTATCTACGTGGAAATTTATAGAAAATTCGAAAATAATATATTTTTGACGATTATGACATTTTATACAAAATATACGTGGAATTTTATAGGGAATCTAATTCCCACACCCACATGGATGCCATCTGTCCACATAGTCAAAATTTAAAATTCATTAAAAATATTCCATATGATGTGGACTTTGGTGTCACTATATAAAATTTAATGGGGTAGTTGCTATAATTTTTGATTTTCTATACTCCAGAATTGTCATTTCTTGCCCTTTTTTCGAATTAGGTTTTTTACCTCTTCGTTCGTTGCCAGGGCCCTTACCGAGGGGACTTACAGCTTAACGTGGGTTCCGAACCACGATCCTCAGTCATGCTACACTCCCCCCTAAGGGCTAACCCTCAGTTTCTGGCGCCATTGCATTACCTTCCATTTGGGGACCTTCTTCCGCACCCCACGAGATATCCAATCTCATCCGGCCTGGTTACCGGCGTGAATTGGGCGGGCTGGGCGATAATACATTTCACACTCTTCCCTACATTCTTAAACCTACCAAATTTCGGACATACTTTTTTTATTGTGCGTATGCCCAGTCCGAGGATCGAACTCGGAACGCTACGGTCGAATGCCAGTTACTCACCGCTGAGGCACCGCCTAAGTTTAGAATGTTTATTATATTATAATCACATTTTTCATTTGCATTTGTATATTTACGTGCTTTTTTTATTTAAATTTTAACTTCATTGCATTTTAGTTATAATAATTTGTGACCCCCGAGACGTGAGTTACCTTCTGGAAACGGAAACAACGATATGAACATTATTTAAAATTATATTGGGCTTGGGATTAAGTTGCACATGTTTATTTCTTAATATAATATTTTTGTTTGCTCGTATAATCCGTCCTGACATATTAAACCTATTAAAGGTGTTCTTGGTAATGAACTATATATAAATTATAACTTACGTACCTACGTACTTAAATATTCATAAGAATATAAATCAAAATGTTAATTTTTATTTGGTTTAGATAAAAATCAACAATAATATGAAATATTTGAATTTAAAAATTTAATCTTCATTTATTTCCTTAGAATTAGAACTGGACAAAGCACTCGAAAAAAGTGTTTCGAGCACCAAACCCTTTGGAAAAGTAATTGCCAGCAGCAAGCACCAATTACCAAGGAAAGCAATTTTGACTGCTTTTTAAATGACTTGAAATGCGAAATTTAATTACCCATTGCCAATCACTTTTTATAACCGAGCACTGTGTAAAAAGTGCTTGCACGCACTGTGCTGGAAGCTTTATTGTGCTTGAAGCACTTTCAAGGCAAGTACTGCCCAGCTCTGCTTATAATGGACTTTTCCACGAAATTTTGATATTGGCCTACCGCATAGAGCACGAAGAAATAAAATATTTTACGGTTTCAGTTCTTAAATTTTTTACTGAGAATATAAATAAACAAAATATGCTCTCCAATAAAAACACTCGAAACCTTTTGCCTACGCCTTGGCAGCCGGGAAGTGCTCTTCATCCGATGCGCTCCTACCTGACTAGCCTGGTGACATGTTTCTAATTCTAATATGTTCTTTTCTATTTAAGTTATCGAAGCAAAGATAACTAAATGATCGCATAACTAGCACATAAAAAATTTAAGCGGTTAATAGGACTACGCAAATCTCTTCTCGTCCTAAGTTTTTAAACTTTCTGATTATTGGCGGTTCTGGAAAAGATTTGTGATACTCATCACATTTTTAATATGTTTTAGTTCAGAGTGTTAGTGCTAAATATGATAAATTCAATTATAGTGACCATTGTTTTTAATTTACATTAAATAATGAGCCGAATATACAAAATTATCGGTACTGGAGCTTACAAAATGAACATCGTCTTACATGCACTTAAACCCAATACTCTCAGGAAGTGACTGTTTGGGCAGGAATTTTTGGACATCGCATCATTTCACCATTTTTTATTGACGGAAATCTTACGGGTCCAACATATTTAGGTCTTTTTTCGATGTTCAGAAAGAAAAACTGAGAGGATACAAAATTTTAAAATTTTGAATTATTTTCGTTCCGCTCTCTCTTTTGAGGATATTAAACAATTTCGTTAAGGAAAGTAATTTATTATATTGATTAACCTTTCTTACTGACTTTTTTAAAATCTTTAAAAGGGAGAGTGAAATTTAAATAATTGAAAATATCGGATTTTAAAGTTTTGTATTCTTACTTTCGATGATCTCACTGGCTGCAAAGTAGTTAAATATAAAAAAATTTTAAAATATTTTTTTAGTGTGTAACATAGAATGTTTTTTCTTTAAATCTTTTTTTTTTGATAATTTTGAGTCACTTCAGCTTCATATTCCGTACAGCAAAAACCTCAACTTTTTCACAATATACAAGCATGTTTGTACTTTATATAGGGCTGTGTTCCATTCCATTATAGGGGTAGTTTTAAGTCGGTATTCAAGTGGCTGACTGCTCAATACAAAATAGGTACGTTTTTCACTGATTATTTGCATACATTTATTGTATCTTGATTTTATTTTGAGCGTATCGCTTTTTTAATATTAGATTCGATGTTAACGTCAATAAGTCATAGTCGCGTTCAGAGCTCATTCTTTTGTGGAGTTGTATTACTGTTACGATATTGGCCTATATTATTAAAATATTAATATTACGTCTTGCGATGTGATAAACCACTTTTTCTTTTTCACGAATTAATATTGACCTGTCAAAATCATTATTGTATGAGTCCAATTCAAAAACGCTGATTTCTAATAGAGGTTTGTTTATTGTAGTGCACGTTGACTCTTCTAAGACCAGTATATCCCAGTCATCTTACTAAAGAAATTAATGCCGATCAATCTTTAGAGGTTAAATTCAGATTTATCATCGATGAACTTGAAAAAACAAATATTCTAGGAGAGATAATAACTTTGGCGTCTGGTAACTTTGAAGACATATATGCAAACTTAACTAACTTACTAGAGTCTCAAAGTATTCCAGATATTTCCACCGTATTGGATACCATTAACTTAAGTTTTGGTGCAAGGCTTTTGTATTTACATGAAAATAATGTTCAAGTGTACCCAAGTGGCATTGAAGAACTTTTTACAGATAACGCGAAATCTTTGGTGAAGAATGTGTTTCCCAAGGACTATCTACAACAGATTGTTATTTTTCGAGCGTTACAGAAACAAATTCAGAGCACTGTAGAGAAACTTCGACCACAAGTTGAAAATCTAAAGGTTTCTTTAGACGATATTAATGAGAAAATTGCTTTAAACGAAGGTGCAGTTCAATCCAGAGATTTATTGTCTTCGCTACAAACCTCAGTATGCAACTCATTAGTTAACTCAGCTTATTCTGAGCTGAACAGCAGTTTAAGCAATATTACTGAACTATTAGACAGTTTAACAATAAGTAGTAGTGATAATGGTGCCTTATCCGTATTAGCAAATATAGCGACTTATATCATCAACCTTATCAAGCAAATAATCTCTTATGTTTGGGAATTTGCTGAGTCAATTCAATCAAGCATTTGTACTACGTTGTTATCTTCTAGAAAACGTAGAGACTTGGCGTTTGTTGAGGGAATAGATGACATATCAAAAAGAGAAATCGAATTGGCTGAGACAGGATCAGTTATTGCTACGAGAAGTATCACTGTTATAGTTTCTGTTGTATGGAGTATTCTAGCTACGATACTGAGCTATACTTTGGCTGCTCTAATTAACAGGCTTATAATGTCAATTGCTAGCTATTTACTGGGAACTTTTACAACTTGGCTTTATAGTATAATTGATTCTATATTTTAGTTACTTACTATAAACATATTTCAGTAGATATATTATAGAATTAGGTAGTAGTTATCAACAAGGGTCAAGCAAACTAGCAAGTAAGATAGACAAGTAATTTTAACGTATTATTCCGCCTTTTTCTTAAATTGAAGGTCCACATAGTAGCACTACATCAGTTACTTACAAATATACAGACTTTGTACCTTACAATATCGTTTTGTTGTAATGTTCACACAACATATAAAACATGTAAATGTCACCAACCACAACATTTCTTTGAGCTAGGGTTGCCACCTTTTTATTGTTGTTGACCTGGAGTATATGCTGTGGCTTTTATATTTCCCCCAATCAAAAGCGATTTCTAAAAACAAGGTCGCCCTCCCGCATTCCCGTTGTTATTCCCAATGAAAGGTGACTTCTAAAAAAAATGGTCTACACAGTCTCCCCTATCTCAAGTGTCTTCTACCAATCTACCAAATAACCAGGAGATTCTCCATGCAAAACCTAAAAAGGTCTCTGGTTACACAATACTCAACTGTTGTATAACCTGTAACCTGGAGTCAGAGGGTTTTACCTGGAGACTTCAAACCAAATCTGGAGAGGTGGTAACCCTACTTCGAGCCAAATGTCATTGTGTATTTTTGGTTTCCAACGTTAGAAGGTGAGTGGTATTTGGTTGATTCATAGTTAAAAATAAATACAGGTACGTAGAAAATTGACGCATAAGTTCATTCGGAATTATGAAATCTTCCAAGTTTCATTCAGGAATCATGTAGAACTTTGCATGTGAGCGTAAGCTCATGTTTTTCTGCCCTTATAAACATAATGCTATCTCTATATGGTTGCTTAATCCTCATTGACCTTAATAGATGTAGTTTAATATTTAACATTATTGTTAAAGTGTAAACAATAAATGATGTAAAAAATATAGCGTTATGTTTTAAACATTTTGTTATTTTCGCTACCATGTAGAAAAACATTATAATAATGGTTTTAACTATGAAAATATTTGTTTTTTGTGATCTATTCGGAAATTTACAAATGAAACAGGTGATATACAATTTAATTAGACTATATAAAAATCATAAAACTAAAGGAAATAAAGATAAAAAAGGCCTGTCAAAATTGATTTCTTCTTATTATTAGTTTTTAAATAGTTTACTATTTAAGTTAAGCGTTTTTGTAGTGTTGGTTTAACATGATTTTATTTTATTATAGCTTGCATTGGCTTCCATCCACCAAGTGTGCCCCAGTCCTCTTACAAAAGAAATCACTGGCGATCAGTCTTCTGCGCTCAAATTCAGGGACATTATATTTCAAATCAGATCTGTTGATTCGTCTCAAACTTTTAAATCGATCTTCGGCAATTTTGAAGTAATTTACGCGAATTTAATTAGTCTGTTGCAATCTAACAGCCAACCGAATGTATTAGACGTTGTGGACATATTTAACAATGGTTTGGGAGTAAGACTTTTAGTGGTGAATGAAGAATATATTCAAGTAGATCCTCGTGGCGTCGAAATGCTTTTTTCGGACAAAGCAAAGTCTATGGTGAAAAGTGTGTTCCCTAACGACCCATTCCAGCAGTCAATGGCCAATGAATTCTTGAAGAACGAAATTTACCGAACCAATGAACTAATTATTCCTGAAATAAACGCTAGGAGAGTACCTCTAGGAACACTTAACGCTGCATTTGCTGCCGCTCCTCTTGCAGTAAGAGCTTCAAGTTCATCTGACATTTTCACATATCTGATCTCGCTTTTACAGACGAGTTTATGCAATACCATTCTTAACGCTACTTATACAGAGTTAAACGCTACTTTAGCTTCAGCTACTACATATTTAGATAATATCAGTATCAGTAGTGATGATGCCATTTTATCTATCATAGCTAATTTTGTTTCCATTGCCGTAGACCAAGCCAAGCAAGTAATTGCTTATGTGCAAGAACTAGCTGATACAGTTATATCAAGCGTTTGCGGTAGTAGTTCGTCTAGAAAACGTCGTGATTTATCCGCTTTTCAAGACACAATTAACGCTGCTGATGTATCACAGAGGGATAGTTCATTAATTATGGTTGGACAACGAGCCGTTGCTGTGAGAGGCGCCAATATTCTTTTGGCTCTATTAGCAAGTCTTGTTATGGCGGTGGTCACTTTTGGTGTAGTATATCTTATAACTGGCGGTATTACGTCATTAGTGAGCTTACTGTTTAACTATGTATATAGCTCGATAACAAGCTGGGTATCTGGTATATTTACTTCTGTATTTGGTTCTGTATTTTCAGTGTTCTCAGTATTTTCATTGTGGTAATAAAGAAAATATCGCCGCATTCAATAAAACCATAATTTTACACTGAAGTCACATCTTAGAACTAAAAATAACGTTATTTTATCTATTCATTCTTGTATGAAAATAAAAAACTGCTTGAAAAAGGTTTATAGGGTAACTAACACCCGAATAAACGTACTAAAAAGCTATATTTTTGTGACTAGCCTATGCCAAGAATATTTTTCAGAAAATATTGTCCAATAAAAAATAATTAAAGTAAATAGTTTGTAGTTTTTGTTTTCGGAATGCATATCAACCAGTATTACTTATAAGTTATTGAAAATATGTCTATGTTTTATCGATATGTCGCCAACGTAGCAATTAGAGAGTTAGGCTGAGTAGCTTTCGTTTTAAAAAGCAGATAGGCTTTAGTAGATATAATCTAATTTTAATAGCTCTTGTCCTGTCACATCATTGATCATTTTAACACTTTTAAGGATATTTTTCTACTACTGTATAAATAAATTAACTTTCGGGCTCTAGCAACACGACTGATAACGAAAGTAAACATTCGAGTTACCTAAATATTATACGTTGCTAGCTATGTAAAGTGGCGTTGCTAGCTATGTAAAGTATTACTTTCGGTGCCAGGACAAAAAAAAATTGATTATTTTACAGGTGGAAAATCCTTATTTTATTCGAACTGACAGATTGACAATACTCAAATAACTAGTTGTCATGGATTATTTTACAGGTAGAAAAAAAACTTATTTTATCATTTTAATTTCAACAAAATCAATGTTCATTACTTAATATATTGATCAGAAAACAGTAGTAGAAAAAATGTAATACATTTCAAGATGCGAAAGCCTTTTTTGGTGGTCGGAGGTATTAAATCACCTCCAAGCCAAAGCCCAGATTCGACCATCATTAGAATATTGCTCTCATGTCTGGAGCTCTGCACCCAAGCACACCCTTCGGCTACTGGATTCCATTCAAAGGAGAGCCGTTCGTCTGATCGGCGACCCCGAGCTGACCAAGACCCTCGATAGCCTGGAGCATCGAAGACAGGTTGGTGATTTGGCTCTCTTTTACAGATATTTCCATGGCAGGTGTTCGACTGACATTGCCCACTTGATTCCACCTAGAGCAATGCAAAACAGAAATACACGGCGAACCGCTGCCGCTCATCCATATGTTGTTCAGCTTAGTACTCCTCGAACTTCATTGTTCAAGAATTCTTTCATCTGGAGAACGTCATCTTTGTGGAATGATCTTCCTGAGGTCGTGTTTCCCAATGAATACAATCTTCAACGTTTCAAGACCAACGTTAATCGCTTTTTTCGCACTCGCACCGCTCCCAGAGCGCCTTAAAGGATTTTTCCTACAGTGCAGGTGTTTTATCATAAAAAAAAAAAAAAAAAACCTCGGCTTCGCCTCGGCAATTCAAAAACCTCCTCACACCAAAAAATTAACTTTCGCATCTAGTAATGTAAATAACTAATAGGTAATTAATTAAAATAAAACTGTCACATCTATCTGATTGATAGCTAGGCGTTCTGCGATTTGACTCGCAGCCTTCTGCTTCTTGGCGTAGTAAAGATACAAATCAAATAGCTGCAAGAGAGGTCGCCACTTACCTCAGACTCCCCCTCTAAGATTCCCCGCACACCTGTATCCGGCAAAGTGCCGAAATGAAGGAGCTAGGATTGATAGCTATGATATTACCAAGCAGATAAAATTATGATCGGTATAACATTCTATTGGACTCGCGAATAAGGCAGGGTGTTTTTTAAAAACAAAGTATCAAACTTCCTCGTCCTCCTTTTTGCAGGATGTCGGTTCTGTCCACATGATATATGTACCCTTGTCCAGGCATGGTCAACTGCACCCCTCTCAGTTATGCTGGCAACTAGTTAGTACAAATAGAGCTGTTAGCATACTTATTTAGTATTCATCTGAGGACGCTTGGAGATTGAAACGTTGTGACTAAAAACAAATAAAGACAATAGACATCCTAATCTAATGAGCGTTGATTACTCTACACCTTTCTGAACTAGACTATAACAACTATGAATTTCGTAATACATGTTTCCGACTAGGCAAGTTTGGGACATGCAAATCACTGATATATTCGAATCAATGCTACCCTCAGGATATGACATATGACATAAAAATTGCACCACTTGATCAGAACATAGAAATGCGCCTGCGGGTCATAAAAATTGCTGCAATTTTAGGAAAATGTTTCCTAAAGTCTATTTATTTCTAACTAGCAGGAAAATATTGAAAACAAATACACGTTGACGCTCGACCTGAACAGGTTCGTATTGAAAAGTTTATAATAGTTATACGATTTTAAACAAGACACAATAAGACGAGCACTGCGAAATCAAAATGCTAATATCTGAATAAGCTTTAAAATAATAAAACAGTGTGTTATTTAAAATAAAGCTACAATATAATCGGAAAGAATGTTTATTCAAATTCGAAAGCTAAATGCAGCCCTGTACCCAGCGTTTCGTGGTTAGGTTATTAATTACTGTTGCTGCCAGTTGAAAATAAATACACTATACTGTAAAGCGAAAATGCTCTGCCTAAAGCTGAAACATTTGTATTCGAACCATATGCACCCGTTTTTACAAATCTAAATTTAAAATACAAAACAAAAAGTTGTACTCATTGACAAAATCCTTGTGAAAATACCTTATGATGCCGTGAAATCCCCTTTTTTAAAAAGGAGCGTTCTATATTGAACATTATCCGCCACGCGACACTGTTCCGTATAGGTAAGTTGCATCCCAATTTAATAAAATCAAACTAACACCGCAATGGTAGACAGCTCGCAAAATTGTCTGCTCGTTCGCAGCGGTTTGGGGGATTCTTAAGTCGTTTGTCGTTGCCCGCCCGGTTCGACGCTTTGCTATTTCAACGCCAACATTGCAGCTTTAGTAATGCCTCTATACACTTTTTTTGTTTTATTTTAGAAATCTAGATGGAAACTATTCATTGGATCTGACTTATAAAACTCAAAAAGAAATCATGTCAAAAGTAGATTGCAAGAAATCGCAAGAGACATGTGAAGATCTAGCTAGAGGTCTCGATGAACTAAATAAGAAACTACAGAAACGGCTAGTCACCTACGTAAGTTACGCTCCGGGGTTCGTATTTACACAGTAATATTGTACAGATCCTAACCGTTCTGAGTAGCGGTATGATTGATAAATGTTAGACGTGTCAATTTCTTTAAAGCATACCACGATACACAGCGCTTGGTATTTCAATTGCACGTGCATTTTCAATAATATTTCCATAATGTTATCTATATTTTTTCTTAAAATACTTTAATGAAGTTCTAGGAAAAAAATATATTATTTAACTAGCATAATATCTTCTTGCTATATCTCTAAAATATCTTCCTATCAATTGTTAACTGTTATATTGTTTTAATTCATCATTATTAATCTTATTAGTTAGTTATACTGTATCTTTATTTTTTGTAATAAGGTCTTTATTTGTATTTTCTGATTCACCGCCCTATTAATGGTTTCTGTTGGGCTGTAATGCTAAATAAATAAATAAAAGGTTTCACATGTGGCAACACCGCAATTATTAACCGAAGACCAAGCTAATAAAATAACAGTTGAAAGAGTTTAACCTAAGCTTAATCGAAGTTATTTATCGATCTTTCTGCTCTATAAGCAAATAAATAAAAATATCAATTATTTCAAACAAAAATATATCAAAATTCTACCATAATTAGGATTTCTTCTCACCTACTAATCAAAATTATTTTTTTCGTTGTTGTTTTGTAGGAGGCGAAACCGAAGAATATATTTTCCAATAGAAAAAAAGTTAGCGGCAAGCGGATAAAGTGTGCATCTGTCTTTTGCATTAAAGTACACAGGGAAGCCAAAATAATGGGTTGCCTGGGGCACAGGTGAACAAAAACAGCTGTTTCGTCCTTATTATGACTCATTAGAAAGCCAGAAACACCAAAATAACGAAAGTGCAGTTATTATTTTGGTGTCCCTGTGTACTTCGTGTTATATATAAATAACTTTTTTTAAAATGTTTTAGGATCCAGAGGCTCAGTTTGTTAATTTCGTTCAAATTAAGGACTATCTGAAAAATATTGATAATCTAAATTCTTTTTTATTACCTCTTATGGAAATTGATCAAAATTTTCTTGAACATTCGGATGATGACTTCTCAAACGAACTAGAAACGTGTAAAAAAAGGTTAGAGAACATTATACAGTGACCGGCAAAAAGTTGGACCCATATTCAAATTTTTTTTTTAAATTTAAAAAATATTAAATGTTAGTTTCATACTTCCATTAATTTCATTAAAATGTGTTAAATATATATAGCCAATATTAAAAAACAACTATTTAAACATTTTTGTTATCTTGGAAAAATTTTTTTTGCTAAAATTACAAATTTATCTTTTTATCATGTAACTGGGTGCGTCCAGGCCCTGTATCTAGCAACCATATTTACCAATTATAGGTATTTCTGGAACAATATGCTTACCAAAGGCAGTTCTTTCTAATTTTGAATAAGTTTTATTGTGTCTCCTAAAGTTGCTGCTGCCAAATTAAAAATTAGAAAAAAGAATTATTGGAATCAATTTCTAAAAATAAATATAGTATAACATTTGATTTTTTTTTGAATTTTTGTTTTAAACTTTGCACACCAGCATAAAATTAAAATCTAAACACTTCTTTTAAATAACTTTTTTCAATATCTTGTACTCTAATACCAGATTTTCACGACAAAATATATACTTTTCAGTTTTCCAGACAAACTAGTAGTCACGTGACTAATGTCAAAACACATTTTTAGGTTACCAATCATGCCTAGGCTATCAGCATAAAAAGTATTTTTTTAAATTTTAATAATAAAAAAGTTTTCCATATGGGTCCAACCTTTTGCCGGTCACTGTATATAAACTTTACCATTAATAATTTAAAATAATCAAAATAGCCCCATACAAGGTGGGCCGTTTAGTGCGGCAAAGTACAATAGCTCTCTTACTATTTTAAATACATTAAAAAATTTTATATAAAAGTTAAAGGACAGTAAATGAGTTATAAGGTAAAACAAAAACCTGTAAAATATGTTTTTAGGTTTAAAGTTAAAGTTAGTATTTTTGAGTAAAAAATAAAAAACTAATATAAAACCGTGAAATCCGTTGTTTCTACGATGCACCATTTGGACCCAGCAGCCTGTCAAAGTGGAATAAATGTTATTTTTTGAATGGCGATAGCCTAAAAATTTAATGGAAATATAATTTAAAAATGCAAAAATCTACAGAGGGTATTTAAAAAAAAATACATTTTTTGTTGCGTTATACCTATATATGCGCGTTGCGCATGGCTCATTTTGTATTTTAGATGTTGACTCGTCGTAATGATCATTCGTTTTATGCAGGGTGCTACAAATTCTCGTGCGTGCATGGGGATCTCGAAAACGGTAAGAGATACGAAGATGGTTGAATCGAGGCAAAGTTGCGTGTTTTGGGGCTTAATAATTTGGTGAAAGAAAATTATAAATATTTCGAATGCCTTCGAAGATATCAGAAAAAAACCGAAATTTTCAGTTTTGATTTTTAATTTTTTGCGCCTTTATTTTTGACTTCGGAAAAAAAACAAGAAACACTTTCATAGCCGTTTTTGATGATCTACAACATGGCCTTTTTAATTTTTGAATGCGACGTTTCGTTCTTTATATACCACCATCAAGTCAATTTTTTTAAATACAGACCTGGATTTTTTATTACGGGTTTAGGGACTTATAGGCGTTAGAAACCTAATACAATTAAAACATTTTAAAAATTTTTAATGTTTTGTTATTAACTAACACATCAATATTTAAAATTATCCCTTTTTACCCATTACGGTCCCGGCAATTATTTTTAGGATTAAATATTAAAATTGCATAGTTTTTAAAGCATGGGAAGTAATTATATTTTTCATTGATGGTTTTATATTATATTATATCATAACACTTACTTTAATTCGTATAATTTTGTTCTGAGACCTCAAAATATTTTAAAATAGAAAAAGGGACAGTCATGAATGCAAAAGAGGTACATAGCAGTAGAGTGAAGTTGAAACAAAAATTTGAAGGTTCTTGGGCAAAACTTTAAGACAGATAATAGTAATCGCTATCTATAACAATTTTTTCTTACTAGATAATACATCTAAAAAAATAGTGAAATCATGAAGAAAAATGAAAACATTTAATAACATGTTAATTTAATACACACTAATACATCACTAATCAACATTAATATTTCTTTTTCCTTGTAATAATAATTGTACCGTATTTTATTTATAGGTGTCTAACTAAAAAATCTTAAAACTATAAAAAAGACTCAAAGTTTTTAAAATAATTTACAGGGCCGTAAGGAAATAAATTGATAATTATAAATGTATTATTTGATGTCGAAACATTAAAATTTTTAAAGTGTTTCAATTGTATTAGGTTTCTAAAGCCTATAAGTCGCTAAAACCGTAATAAAAAATCCAGGTCCGTATTTAAAAAAATTGACTTGAAACGAAATGTCGCATTTAAAAATTAAAATGGCCATGTTGTAGATCATAAAAAAAGGCTATGAAAAAGTGTTTCTTGTTTTTTTCCGAAGTCAAAAATAAAGGCGCAAAAAATTAAAACCCAAAACTGAAAATTTCGGTTTTTTTTGGATATCTCCGAAGGCATTCGAAATATTTAGAATTTTCTTTTACCAAATAGTTAAACCCCAAAATACGCAACTTTGCCTCAATTTAACAATCTTCGTATCTCTTATCGTTTTTGAGATCCCTATGCACGCACGCGAATTTGTAGCATCCTGTATAGGTACAGCCATGACATTATTACTAAAAGATATAAAACTACTTCGCAATCCAATTTCATATGACGTAGCGCATGGGTCACTGAGATACCACAATACTGCTTGTCGGCATGATACTGTTTTATTTCACTGAGGTGCAATAGGTATTTTCTTTTTTCAATTTTCGTTTTTTGTTTCTTTTTTAGGATACTGCACAGTCAACAAATCTATTTAGCTAATAAAGTAGAAGTTGAAAAATTAAAGGAAATTCTAGAGTTTTTAAATACCACAAATGTAAATGAAAATTTGTTAAGGTAAGTTTTTTCATAATTATTTTGTTTTTATATATAGTAAATTTCACGTAAGTTTTTAATGCTTTGACGTTTCTCTTGTCAAACGCGTTGGCCAACATGTGATTTAAAAATTCCCTAATTTCAAAAACGGCTTTTCCTCACTAACATTGGTTAGGTTCATGAGAGATGGATATATAACTTACCTTATGTACACGACACAGACATACACTGACCACTCCAATCTTCTGCCGCTCAATCAGCTTAAACCCGTTAAGAGATTATTGTTTCAGAACCTTGCATCGATGCCGTTAGTATCTGTATCTCTTACGGTTTTGTCTTCGCGTATTTCTTTCCGTACTTCATCAATCCACGTGTACTCTCTGCGTTCTTTCAATATCACAGAGTCGGCATTCATTCGTTTAAATATTAAATAATAAGTGCTGTGTTGTTGTCCTTGTTTTTTTAGAGATCATTTTGCTATTATCTTATGCATAGACTTTCTGGTAATAAACTGTTGGACATGGAAAAAACAAGTAAATATATTGTTTATGTGGTAATTAACCATTACAGGAACACCAGTACTCTATAGGTTGATTTTGATTGCTATTATCATAGTATTCTCGCTTTAAAATGAATGAGTAAGACATAATTCCTAGCCCTTTCATTTCGCCACTTTGACGGATGCAGGTACGAGGATATCTTTAAGGGAGCAGCCTGGGACAAGTGGCGACCTCTTTCCTGCAGCTGTTTGGTTTTTATAATTACTAGCCGTAGACCCATGATACAACTACAAGTATATAGTTGTATCATGCCGTAGGCCTGTAGCAGAAAGCTGGGACCCAATCGCGTGGCAAATGTCAGATTCTCTTTTTTGTTTTTTAACAGGACTGTATTGCGTCTCGCTCACTCCTCCTTTGGGAAAGTGATCACTAGCGCATGGTGTGAAACACTTATTACGCTTTTAATTTTTAGTGGAAGCCTGGTAAATACACAAATGAACATTGAAGCCAAGGAGACATATAAAAAGCGACTTTGTGAAGTTTTGGATACTGTTGCTAGCAAATTTGCGGAGTACTGTTTGAAGCAAACAAGAATACATTATGTGGAAAAAGAACTAGAAAACCATCAGTAAGCTTTTATTATCATTTACAACGCATTACCTTGTATACAGGAGTATTCTACTTATTGGTACACAGTAAAACAAAAGTTGAGGATCTTTTTTCAATTTTCCTTAACTAATATTTTAAAATAAAATTTTGTGATTGGGAGTTTTTCGAGGCGAGGAAAATTAATTTGTTAAGAATTGTGATCTAAATTGTAGGGGGCGCTTGCGGTTGAACGCTATTCGTAGTGCTGGTCATAGGAAAATGGAACACCAAATCCTAGTTTGCAGAAACAAATCGTCTTTATTGGTTCAGTTTCACACGGGTACCTAATGTACACTATTTTTCCTACGACCACAAAGAATTATTATTAAAAAAGCCTTTGATTTTTGAAAAAAAATATTTCAACGCTGGTGTTGAATTTAGCATACTTGGGATTATGTTTCACTTAATATCTGGTTTTATAGTTTGTCAATAGGCTGTACCTTTATTTTTGTAGTTTAACTTTTTCATATTTTATATATCATAGGAAGAACTAATCCCGGATTGATCAGAATGAAAAATTTTAAATTTAATCAAGGAAAGATGCATTAAACATAAATTTAAAAAATCCACCCAACCAATAAGATTTCAATTCAAAATAATTCTATAAATTATTTAATGTTTTTATAAAAGAAAATCAAATACTCCTGATCGGATTTGAACCTGTGACCTTGCGATCTGTAGGCTAGAGCTCTATTCTCTACTCTATCGATACCAATAAAGATTTGTTGTTTAATATATGACACTCACTTTAGCGCGATTTGTTTTTTCTAGTAATGGATTTTTCAGTAGGTATATTTTTAACATTTTTTGTTGGCGTATTTTCACACTCTAATTCTGAATCACTTGACAAACACATGATAAATAAGTTAAATACTTTACAATTACTGCTTTCTAAAATTTGTTATTTTTAATAAATAGGGGTGGTCTGTCAAATTGGCACCATATTATGTTTAAATTAAATAGTGTGCCTTGTATTTCAACACTAGTGTTGAAATATTTTTTTTTTCAACACGCACGTGATATTCAACCCTCTCGAGCCAAGTTAACCGTGCTTTTTTTCTCATTTTCATAGGTGGTCGTAGGAAAAAAATAATACGACTAGGCACGCCGTAACTCTGCAGGTTAACAAAGAAAAGCTGATCTTATCTTCTTATCTTATCCTAAGTTTTGAGTTGAACTACTGTAGATATTAATTATAAAATAGTTATCTTGTCAAAACGATTTGAGTATACTACATAGTCACCTATTCTTCATGAATTCGAGAAGTAAATGTATATTTTAAAATACAGTTAATCAGGATTACAAAGACATTTTAAAATTGCCTTTAACTTACAGTCAACAAACAGTCATAATAAATATATTTTTCGGATTATTCCACACTAGCGCATAGTTTGCAAAACGACGATCGTGCAAAACTTGGCAACGTTTACCTCCTAGCGATAGCAAGTGGAAATACGGAAAGGAAAAATGCTAATTTTTACATGGCGGATAGTGTCAAGTTTGAAAAATAACCGATTCAGTGCCTGGATTTCGTAGTAGTCTACACATGCTATCGCCCTCTTATAAACAGTGAGTTGTAAGCTCGACGCAAAAGCAATTTTATGAATGAGATGCAGGGTCTATTTTTGCTTTATCGTCGTTGTAGAAAACCATCTAGACGTCGATCAGCTACTCTTATTTTATAAAGTATATATGGGCATTATCACTAAATTTTGATTTTGACCCCATCGCATCGTCTAGAGTTTTGGGCAAGAAAAAATAAAATTTTCTACGGTTTCAATTTTTAAATTCTTTAACTAAATACAATACAATCTCTAATAAACACACGCGGAAGAACGTACCGACGTCACAACAAAACCAGCAAATAGGCAACCCGGGACAGCCTTCATTCGACACGCTCCGACTTGACTGAATTCTCTAGAATGTTGTTCTGTTTATAATCTGTTTTTTTTCTATTTAAGTTATCGAAATAAAGATAAATGTTTTAAATAGGTTCTAGTTCAGAATGTTAGTGCTGCTAGGATTGACGATAGATACGTACAATATAATAACTATAAACGAAATTTATCTTTTAGGCAAAAATCACGGAACATTTCAAAAATACTGGAAAACTTAACTCAATTTTCCTCGTATTATGCTCTTACAAATTGCCTTCAGTTTGAAGAAAAAAAGGACGTCGAACTTGTCTACAGTTTTTACCAAGAAATGATCCAGTATGTCAACACTGATCTACAGAAATGTCGTAGTAGGATTGTAAGTAAATTTTTGATAATAATCAGTCAACAAATTAATAGACGCAGTGTATATACAGGTTGTGTTACTTATTGATAGGTCGTAATTTTAAGGGCGCATTCCTGAATCAAATTCAAGTAGAAATGTTCATATAAACACCAGTCCTGAAAAGTCTGGTTTTCAAGATACAGGGGTCAAAGTTTTTTAATAAATGGTATTTTTATTATGTCTTCAAGCTTCTTTTTCCGATTTTGTTAAAATTGTTAATTGTAATAAGACGCTGAGTTGTCACTAACTAAAAGATAATTATTACTTTCAGTGGCGTCTCGGGGGGCAGTCTTACGAATAATATTGACAATGAAAATGCACCCTACTGAGTTTTTTAAAATTTTTATTTTTTTTCCGATTAAGCCGCTAAAAATACAACTTTTTTGTCTCTTGACATCTTTTCGTATCTTAGTTCGTTTTCAAGGAAAAAAATTTAAACCAGTTCATTGCACGCCGAAACATTGTTAAAATAAAATCAAGTTAACTTTGATCGGTGCACAATATTTATTTCTAAGGCATTTTTGAAATCTAACAAAAGAAAATTAATAAAATTTTTGTTTTCTGGACACAAAATAATTTTTTGTTTATATTTAGCGTTGAAGATATAAAAATTCTAAAATATTTTTTAATTTCTGGACCAACAAATAGGGTTGTCGTGATACCGACAGAGCTACAGAACGCATGGTTCGAGATAGAGGAGCACCTAAAAAAGGAGAGTTATAATAGGTACTTTATAGCTTCCTCCGGGCAATCCTAATCATGTTGACTATGTTTATTTGATTCCAAATTCAATGACTGTTATGTTTTATAAGATAAAAAATCAAGAACTAAATAATATTAATTATATAATTATTATTTTGTTCTAGAATTAGGTTTCCCTATCTAAGCACTAAATAACAGTAATAATTATTACGACTTTTCCAATAACTCGGCAACGCCGCACGTGACGTTTAGATTGTATCGCGCTGTCTATAAGCTCTTGTGCGGTAGCTTACCACAATCGCGATCCTCGCTACCACCCGTTGACCAGTATTGTTGCCAACCGCATACTAACACGTATTTAAAAAAAAAATTAATTTTCTGGAGGCTGACGACAAAAAATTATAAATTTTCTTGCTAAATATCCAATTATTAATGCTGATTATCGGAATATAATATAATGAAAAACCATAAAGTCATTGTCATCTTCCTCTTTCAACAGAAGGCTCAACATCATATTGGGATTAAACTCATCTGACACTCTATTTCAGACGGTTAGAACTGATTGTAATTTTTGTATCATCGATCAGACTGTAACCAGAAGGGCCCGGGTCTGGAGTTTGCCTCTGCATTCTACATTGGTCGGACCTCAGGCGGCTTGCTGCTGCAGCCTGCGGTTTGCAGTCTGCCGTTTGAAGTATGCGGTCACTTTCAGAATCATACTGTCACGACCAGATTTTAGGGTGCGACGAAGGCGCAAAGGTAGCTACGAGACCTTAGCAACTATCAGTAAAACAAAGTGATTTTGAAAACACATTTATTACAAAGCCAACATAAAATTTACCTAAAGGGTTTACAAAGAAAATCGACTTTTAACAATAATTTTAAAATAAAATTGTACTTACATAAATTTTGAGCTCATCGTTGGCGTCTTGATAATTTGGGGACCAATAAGTTATTTCCCAATTTTTCTTCCAAGGGTGTGTCACCGATCACGGACTCGAACACTAGTCCTAATGTAGGGTAAAACTAAGGACATTATGGTAGAATTACCAAATCCATTATTTACCTTTATTATTAAATAACAAATTGTTTTAATATTACTGTTATTAGTTACTGCTTAACATTGAACACCATAACAAGGTTAAGTCAGGGCCGGGTTATAGCCATTGTCAAACGTGATGTGGTAATACTTATAACAATAATATTAAAACAATTTGTTATTTAATAATAAAGGTAACATAATGGATTTGGTAATTCTACCATAATGTCCTTATTTTTACCCTACACTAAGATCTGTCTTCTACCAATAATGTGCCGTTCCATCAAGTCAACAATTTTTCCCACTTTTAGGGAAACGATGAACTTAGGTCGTACACCTCATTTCGGCTGACGCAATGACTCGGGAAGCCCGTATAACATTTTATAATTGCAACTTTATTCATTTGTTTAATAAACTTGAGACGCGTGAGAGGCGTGGAATGACCTGTGTTTAACATGAAACAATTTATAAAAATGAAAAATATTGATATATGAAATATTATTATCTTATGGTTCCATTTCGTGACAATACCTTAATGTTTAAAAATAAATTCTTAAAATTTTAAAGTTTCGTTACAGGTATAGAATCGCACAAATTATCTGTATACAAATTTGTAGAATCAAATGAAGATTGTGATGGAAGAGTATAATAAATACATGTCCAAACCAGCACATGAACGATCAAAACTTATAACATCCATAGCAAAAATTTTGTCAAGCGATGAATACACTTTACAGTCTGTCTTGGAAGCTGTTGGCCAGTTTAAAACTGAGTTGAACTGCTTGGAACGTGAATATTTCGCCGTAGATGTAAAAAGGGAAAATGAGAAAACCCAAAGAATGTAAGTATTTTGTTGAGAAAAGGAGGGGCTAGTCTGGTATATTGTTTTTTGGTTTGTTGGTTGTGAGAAAATGTTTTTTAAAATTACCTACTTTTAAAACTCAAATTGTTTAATTTTTTATATCAGATTGTATATTATTGAACTATTATATATAAAAAAAAATAATTTCAGTATGATGTTATTTCCAAATTATTTTGATTTCCGGTAGTCACGTTGCGGTGAATTCTAAATTGAATTTTTTTGATATAGATAAACTAGTTTTTTTGTAGAAATTGTTTTATGAATAAAACAATTAGTGTCATAATATTATTTATTAGGTTGGATAATTGTTAACTTGTGATACACCGTTAGAAAAAAAATTAAATTAAGAATTTTATTATAATAACACAAAGATGGGTTGCTCTTTGAAAAAATCTAGAAATTCCGTTTTTTTTAAAGGTTTTAACTAAAATAGTCTTAACCGAAATTTAAGTTTTTTATATTATAAAACAGGTTAAAATGACCCATTTTAATGTGTCCATGGACACTCTTCATGGTTATACCGGACTTAGCTGCCAACTTTGTTACTTTAAATATGCTATGATTATTTTTTGGATTTTTCTCAAGATTCTAAACAATTCTTGTTTAGCAGGCATATGGACGTCTAAACTGAATAGTTGTTAAGATATTGGTATTTAAAAAATTACTTCTTATGGGACTATAGCATCTTAATGGTGTATCTTGGAGCGTTTGTATACATACACCATGAATAATAATTATCGGATGTCGGATACGGACACACAGCTTCTGACGTAATTTTTGATTCGAGTCATGTCGTTGATTAAATTGTATATTTTTTCAATTCTTTCAGGATTTAAGTAAACTTTAAAATGATAATTTCTTTTGCCGAGTAATGAGACTTGTCTTAGAAATATGTACCAACTAATTATTTTTCACTTTAAATCACTTTTAACCAGTAAAAAATATTTTTATTTATTTATTTTTAGGGATGAAAATTTTAAAAAAATCTAAAAGAATTTTTGTTTTCTGGATTAACAAAAAATAATTTTTTGTTTATTTTTAGCGATGAAAATATAAAAATTCTAAAAGATTTTTTGATTTCTGGACCAACAAATAGGGTTGTCGTAATACCAACAGAGCTACAGAACGCGTGGTTCGAGATAGAGGAGCACCTAAAAAAGGAGAGTTTAAGTGTTGGACAAGCTGTACAAATTCCTCAAAATACAGTAAGATTTTTAGTTCGATAAAAATACACAAACAGTTACTTAAAAAAATAAGGGGTCTACCATCGCTTTTGGGTTTTTTTCAACGACGATATAGCAAGCTAGAAAAATAATTTCATTCATACTTTTGCTCTGTCTATAACTCATTGGTTACTATCAGACATTCTATTGGAAGAAATGTCTGAATACTTTTTGTAAAATAGAAAGGTTAGCACTAAACAGTTACTTAAAGTTATATAATAATGTTCATACAACACGTAAAAACATTTTATTTTCACCAATATTTTAACCTAAACATCTTGACATTTTTTCGAGCCTAATATCAGGAAAATCAGTATGCACTTTTAGTTTCCGCGGCTAGAAAACGTTAGTTACTCAACTGATGCTAGTATTTATTTTTACTATATTAATATTATTTTTTGCCTAAACACTAAATTAAATATATTAACATACTATTTTTGAGGTATAAATTATAACATTGATATTGAGTGACAAAAAGTATTAGTATATCAGTGTTTGGGGCTACCTGCTAACCTGCGCCTAATGATTTTCATCCTACGCGTTATCCCGTTATTATAATGTGACTATAGTGCTTGCTTGTTTTGACTTGCACACTAACGTCGGCGGGGGCTAACCTGCTCAATAACAGTTAACAAAGCGACAGCAAAATTTTAAAAGAAACTAAATTAGAAAGACCTTATTATTTTAAATAACAGTAACAGTTGCAACTGTTTTGCCCATTTCTACATTTAGGTCTTTTTGTATTGTATATTTTTGGTTTTCCATATTAAAAAAAACGTAATTTTAATCGTCCCTGAAAAGACAGTATTGCCACGTGTTGTAGTCTCAAGCGATTGTGGAGTTTTGTAGAACCTTCCGCGAAGACATAATAAGTAAGTATTGCATACCAACAACTATCATAAAAACAGTTAGTTGTACTATGAACTTTTTCTTCCTATACAGGGTGCTACAAATTTGTGTGCGTACAAGGGAATCTCGAAAACGGTAAGATTTGAGATTGAGGCAAAGTTGTGTATTTTGGGGCTTAATAATTTGGTGAAAAAAAATTGTAATTGTTCCAAATTCTTTTGGAGATATCCGAAAAAAACCGAAATTTCCATTTTTGGTTTTTAATTTTTTGCGCTTTCATTCTTGACTTGGGCAAAAAAATAAAAAAAACTTTCATAGCCGTTTTTATGTGCTAGGTTAGGTTAGGTAAGAGTGGCAGACCCTTGGTTCTGACCAAACAGTCTCACGTAGTCCTGATTAGGTCCGTTGTGATACCACACGTGTTCCGTAGAACCCACCTTCATCAGATCTCTGATGGTTAGTGCGACGTAACCGCGGAAGGATTTTAACAACTCATTCAAACCAGCCACTACTGTTCAGAAATCTGCTCAGCCGTCCAAGTTGTAAGTTGCTTAGTTCCTCCAGGCTATCGAAAGATGATTCACCCAGAGTAGTGAACCTCCTTCTTGCGAGGCCAGGGCATTCACACAGAAAATGTTGAATACTTTCTTCCTCTTCCTCATCTCTGCAACTTCTGCAGAAGTCGTTAGTGGGTATTTGCTTACGTTCGGCATGTCCAGTAATATTTCTCACGTCTTTTTATCGAATGTGGGCCACAGTTGCCTGGATGTACTACAGGTTGTCAACCCTGTCAATCTGTTCTGTGCAAGCTGCTTGGCCGTGTAGTCAATCTCCTCTTTGACCAATCCCAGTGGTTTGTTCACTGTATTGTTTGCTAGATCAGCTGGCATGCCTGCGCCCTCTCTTGCGAGCGCATCGGCAGCCTCGTTGCCATCTATTTTGGAGTGTCCAGGAACCCAGCACAGAATAACCCGATGTTGGTTGCCAAGTGTACATAGATTGTTGCGGCATCGCTTTACGAGCTTTGATTTAACGCTGCTGGAACAGATTGCCTTAATCGCCGCCTGACTATCACTGAAGATGGTGATTGACGAGGCTACTCCCAAGCCAAGGTGTTCTTGCAGGATATTGACCGCCTTCTCTACTGCCAGTACTTCTGCTTGAAAAATACTACAATAGTTGGGGAGTCTATACGATTTCTGTATTTGTAAACTTTCGGAAAAGACCCCGGCTCCCACACCAACGTCCATTTTTGAACCGTCTGTGAAGATTGCGTGATCTGTTTTCGTTATATTCTGATTGCCTTCCCACTCTTCCCTACTCGGAATGAGTATAGAATACCTTCTATCGAAACATGTTATTGGGACAGAGTAATCAGTCGGGTCTCGTAGATTATTCCCCGGGTGGATCTTTAGTATACTGCTGTGCCCGTAGTTGGTTTCCTTCCAGAATTTCGACTCTTTCAGTCGCAGGGCACTTTTTGCAGCTATACTTTTTCCATAGATATCCAGGGGGGGTATATATAACATGACCTCTAGCGCCGCTGTCGGGGTTGACTTAAGGGCTCCGGTTATTCCTAAACAAGCTGCCCTTTGTATCTTTGTTATTGACTTAGTGTGCACTGCTTTTTCCAAAGCGGTCCACCAAACCAGGACCCCGTATATTAATATAAGTCTTATAATAGCCGTATAGATCCAGTGTACTATGTGGGGTTTTAGTCCCCATTTTTTTCCAATTGCTTTTTTGCAGGCATATAATGCTACCGACGCTTTTTTAACTCGTTCTTGCAAGTTTATGCCCCAGTTTAGCTTGGAGTCAAGTATCAATCCTAAATACTTTGCTTTTTCCTTAAGCACTAAAGCATTATTGTCGAGTACTGGGAGTCTGAAGTTCTCGATCACCCTTCTGCGTGTGAATAGAACTACCTCCGTTTTTTCGGGGTTGATTTTTAACCCGCATTTCATGGCCCACTGTTGTAGTATTCGTAGCGCCATTCCTGTTAGGTCGCTGATTGTGTTTACAAATTTACCTGACACTAGTATAACTATATCGTCAGCGTATGCAATCACTTTTATTCCAGCCTTCTCCAACGCTATGAGAACTTTATTTAGAACTCTCAGCCAGAGTGTTGGTGACAGAACCCCGCCTTGCGGAGTTCCTCTTCCAGCAAATCTGACCATCTCGCTACTTCCCAAACTGGAGCAAATTTGACGGCCTTTCAACATCCTCCTAATCCAACGGCAGATGTAGTTATCGACCCCTGTTTCTATTAGAGCGTCGCACACTGCCTCGGTCGTGACGTTATTAAAGGCTCCTTCAATATCCAAGAAGGTACCTAGGGTGTACTCTTATGTGCTACAAGATGGCGTTATTAGTTTTGAAATTCGACGTTTCGTTCTTTAGTTACCAACCTCAAGTCAATTTTTTTAAATACGGACCTGGAATTTTAAATACAGTTTTAGGGATTTCTAAGCTTTAGAAATTTAATACAATTTACAAGTTTTAAAATTTTAACGTTTTGTCATCTAATAACACATTTTTCAATTTTTTTTTTCATTTCATTACGATCCTGAACATTTAGAGCCAAACTAAAAAACAAAAGATTTCTAATTTAGAAAATAGACTCAAAGTCTCGACCTCAAATATATTTCTGTCTGTTTATTTTTGTTACATGTTTTGCCTGAAACTAGCATCATCAGATCTTCTAAACAATTAAAAAGATTTTAATTGTTTTTGAAACAAACAACAAAACAAACAAAGTGCATCACAGTAACATAACTAGACTAACACTTCAGTTACCTTTTCTTCACTCAGAAGCTTTATTTTTTTCTGTTTTATAGTATTTCGGTTTAGGTCTAAGGCAAAAACCATTAATAAAATACTAATAAAAATTAGGATTACTTCTCATACTTCCTAGAGTATTGTGACGGTAAATCTTAAAAAATAAAACGACCTAAACACCATAACTTTCTGTAATGTAATTTAAATATTTAAGTAATCTTAAAAATAATTGTCAAGGCCGTAATAGTAAAGAAAAGGTAAATTGAAATGATAGTGATGTGTTATTTGATAACAAAACGTTAAAATTTTAAAAACCTTTAAATTGTATTTAATTTTCAAAGCTTAAAAGTCCTTAAATCTTTTAAAAATTCCAGGTCCGTATTTAAAAAAAAATGAATTGAGGTTAAAGAACGAAACGTCCAATTTGAAAACTAATAACGCCATAGGGTAGAACCTAAAGAACGGCTATGAGAAAGTGTTCTTGGTTTTTTTCCTAAGTCAAAAATGAAGGCGCAAAAAATTAAAAACCAAAATTAAAATAGTAATAAAATATTGATCAAAAAACGAAATGGCGATCTCCTCACTAGTCCTTACTGTTAAAGGAATTTATAACTTTTATTTTAGAGAAAAGCTCTTACTCCAGCCCAAAACTATACTAAACAACTCTGGATGGCCTTTTTAACCAAGCCGTCAAAGTTAGATACCATTTTGAAGCAGGCTGAGGAAGATTTTAAGAACAGGACTGCGGAGTACTTCTAGTTGACGTTATTGTTACGTTTTTTAAATGAGTGTATAGTTATTTTAAGTGTCTTTAATTTATTTGCTTTTTACATATTTTTTTTAAAGGAAGTCTGTTTAAAACATTTTTTAATTAAAAGTTATTGTAACATAATTTCTTACACTTTTTTGAATTAAATTACAAGAAGAAAGTTTTGCATAGCACTCTTAACTAGAATATTCGCGGTTTCCAATCACTGGCGGTTATACCAGAAGTAGCTGTCGACTTTGTTATTTTAAATATACCGGGTGACAACGAATGTTGTCCCCCCCCCCGTATTTTTTCCGTAGTTTTATTACTACAAATTTTAAAATTTCAGGAGATTCTATGTGTATATTTTGTTAGTTTTTAGTAAAGTCACACTTTTAATACCACTTTCAGTTTGACCGGAAGTGGTATCAACTCTTTTGTTTTAAATAGAAACCTAATATTTTTATTCGATATTTGAATTCGAAGGAAAATTTCCTTTAAAATGACATATCACACATTATCATTTGTTTTTAAAATGGCTTCCAGGAAAACTTTTCAAGGAAATCCTTAGATGGCCATGGACTCGCTAATATAACATGACTTTTTGAGAGTGGGCCATGGAAGTTTAAAAGTGGTCTATTTTAACCTGTTTTATGTTAAACAAGTAGGCCTATGAAATATTCTGTGAAATGACAAATCTAGAAATAAACGAGGACAACTTTTTCTGTCATAAAACTGCATTTCAAGATTTTGTGTGCAACTCATAGTATTTTGTAGTTTAAATTTGGTTTAAAAAAACCGCACGGTTGTAAATAAATGCATTGAAGTGGAAGGTGGACGTTTTGAACATTTGTTACCTTGATTGTTATTATCTTACTAAATAAAAAGTGTTCGTGACAAAAATTGAAGAACTCCATCTTTTTTTATTTTTTGAAATATGACATTTCTCGATTTTTTTGCAATTTTTGCCGCTTCTTTAAGTATAATACGATACTTATGAAACATTTTTAAAAAGATAATTTATTAAGCTATTTTTTGGCCCTAAACGAATGGCTTGTTGCCATTTAAAAATATTAAGTAATTCTTTCTCATTGTATAAAGGAATATGACATACATAATTTATCTATACAGTGTGTCCAAAAAAGTATGCAACATATGGAAAAGTTTTTTATTACCGATTTCTCAGAAAATTTTATTCTTGATAAAAGTTGGTGCATGCCTTGAAACTATAAATGCATATTTCACATTTCACCTGCGGCTAATAGTAAGGAAGCAAATGCCATTTTTTCGAAATTGCATTAAGAGTAAAGTACGTTAATTACGAAAAATACAGCAAAATTTTATATGGAAATATTATTGCAAATTAAAAACATAGCCCAAATACGAAATTTGAGTTACGTGTCTCAATTTTTTTTTTCTAATCTCTAATTTTTTTTATTAAAAATTGAGACAAATACTCAAATTTCGTAATTATTTATTTATTTATAATGACAAATAATTTAGTAGTTATTTCCAGTACTATGAATAGGGTTGAATTTTATTATAATTTAGTTTCGAACAGAAGTTGGCTAAAATGTGTTTAAGTAGGCGTGCAACACGCTTATATCTAAACCGACCCGGTTCATTGAAAAGTTTTTAAAAGTTTGCAACTACTTAATGCATTTTTATTTTAAACCCACGTTTAAGTTATTTGATAAACATATTAAAATTGCGTAAACGAAAAATCGACCAGAGGCGTACCGTTTAGGGGAAATTAGAGATTAGAAAAAATAAAATAAAAATTGAGACACGTAACTCAAATTTCGTATTTGGGTTATTTTTTTAATTTGCAATAACATTTCCATATAAAATTTTGCTGTATTTCTAATAACTAAGGTACTTTACTCTTAATGCAATTTTGAAAAAATGGCATTTGCTCCCTTACTATTAGCCGCAGGTGAAATGTGAAATATGCATTTATAGTTTCAAGGTATGCACCAACTTTTATCAAGAGTAAAATTTTCTGAGAAATCTGTAATAAAAAACTTTTACATTTGTTGCATACTTTTTTGGACACACTGTATACATATTATCTAAAATATTTTTGACAGAAGCATCTTTCGCAAAGAATGTTATTGTTGAACATAAAACAGGTTAAAATAGACCCCTTTAAAACTTCCATGGCCCACTCTCAAAAAGTCATGTTATATTAGCGAGTCCATGGCCATCTAAGGATTTCCTTAAAAAATTTTCCTGTAAGTCATTTTAAAAACAAATGCTAATGTGTGATATGGTATTTTAAAGGAAATTTTCCGTAGAATTCAAATATCGAATAAAAATAATAGGTTTCTATTTAAAATAAAAGAGTTGATACCACAGTGATTTTAAAAGTGTGACTTGACTAAAAACTAACAAAATATACACTTAGAATCTCCCGAAATTTTAAAATTTGTATTAATAAAACTACGGAAAAAATAGGGGGGTAACAACATTGGTTGTCACCCGGAATGCTATTAATTTTTTAAATATATTTTTGGGTTTTGCTCAAGATTCTAAAAAAATCTTCTATAACAGGTCATATTATGTCTAAACAATGATTATTTCTTTCAAAAGAGGGTCCCCGTCCTCCCCGCAGTTTATTCTGCGAGTTATGCCTTGTTCCAAAGAATATAACACCGAAGTTTTAAGAAAATTACACAGCCCCACAAAAAAGTCACTATTATCTATAAAACTTCTACAATCGTCTTAGTGATAGGTTGACGCCCTCTAGAGGTAAATGTAGGAACTTTAATAATAATTTCCAGCTATTTTGCTTGATCGATGGTGTAACTATTTTTTTATTTCAAACCGTTGGCGTTGTGACAAGCGGTTCCTGCGATATGGCCGGGTTCCATTTTTATTTGGCCACTCGGTACAGTAGTCCCGGTGGATCTTTACCCGTACGTCATCGTTTAATGATAAGGCATAATTTGCAACTCTTCATCTTTACTGGGAATTGTTTTATTGTAATGAAACATGCTGAACAAAGAAATATAAGGACTAGTTGTTAACTGATCACTGCTGTAAATAGGAAAAAACATGCGACCTACTCTCTAAGTTAAAATGTACGTACTGTAAAGTAAATCGCACGGTTTTTGTAAAGTCAAAGGAAGTCAAAAAATCACCAAAATCTCAGAATTGAATGATTTTACAAATATTTGTTTCAAATAAAAAAGTTTCCTTATTTAATTGCCAACAAAAAAGGTACTATTCACTTTTGCTCTACTATTTTAAGTAACAGAGATTTTTGACGCAACCTCACAAAATTTTTAATTTTAATTTAAATTCGGATTTCTATAAAATTACAAATATCTCAGAATTGAATGATTTTACAAAAATTTGTTTCAAATAAAAAAATTTCTTTTTTTAACTGATCACAAAAAAGGTACCATTCACCTTTGCTCTACTATTTTAAGTAACAGAGATTTTTGACAAAACCTCACAAATGTTTAATTTTAATTTAAATTCGGAATTCTATAAAATCACAAATATCTCAGAATTGAATGATTTTACAAAAATTTGTTTCAAATAAAAAAGTTTCCTTATTTTGATCCCCACAAAAAAGATTTTATTCACTTTGGCTCTAATCCTTCAACTAACAGATATATTTTCCAAAATTGTCAAAAAGGCAAAAAAATTTGAAATTTTTTAAATAAATTCATAAGTAATTTATACATGCCATATTTCAAAGTTCAAACCCTACTAACCAGATATAGGAAAAGGAATGCAAAAATACTAGTTTTTTGTTTATGGATAGTGGGAGACCAAATGTTAAGTACAAATATCAATTTTAAAAAATGTATTGTTTTCTCATCGATGTACATTTTTCTTCTAATTGAACTGTTGCATTCCAGTATATCAGATACTGATCTCGAAAAGAATTTATAAGTAAAAATATATTTAAAAGGTCAAAATAAATAAAAAATTTCGAAGACGTCCAAATCTGTTACGCCCAACGTTGCCTGCGAACGCGAATATCCGTCTTGAAGTCACTTCGCTTCTCAAAATTCACGGAAATTAGTGGAAATAGTCGTGAAATTAGTGGCATTATTTAGATTTAGTTGAATTAGTTTAGAAACCGCAGTTTTCTCGTCGATATTATAACTTCCAAAAAAAAACGGTTATCTTATGATTTATGAAAATTTAACTTTTTTGACGCGCATGTCACCAAAAATAAATAAACTAATTAATATTCACAAATGTATTTTTTTTATTAAAAAGTACAAAAATCTTGTGTATTTATTCTACATTACATAAATAATAGGTATCGTCTAGGTATAGTTCAGAATTTCCCGATCTGTTGAATAATCATAATCATGATCATGGAAGTATTGATCATATGGTGTTGTTTCGGGATCTTTGTGGATATGTATGGGGTTGTTGTAATCAATATCGAAGGGTTTCATCGAGTTATCAGTGATTCCTAAAAATACAATATACATACTGAAAGGCAAGTTCACGATAAAGCGTTAGTAAATTTCAACCCAATTGATCCTTCATTGTGAAAGTACATATGTTTTGCTCAAACTCAGAATAACATAACATTAAAAATGGCGTCCCATACGGATCAGTTCTAGTATCGTTAATGTTCTTGGTCCACATTTCTGATCTCGCCAGAGACAATTTAACATCCAAGGAACAAACCAACAATAATAAAAAAAAAAATAGCACAACTCCAAATAATGTAACATTATACAGATGATTCCAGTTTAAACTTCTTTTTAGCTGTGTATAGAAGACATTAAAATAAACATTTTCAAATACCTTTAATACATTCAATTATTACACTATGCATCAAATACGGCCCTGCCTAAATTGCCCGTTGAATAACATTAAGAAAACTTCTGGGTGTAGGATGAGCCCGCAAGGGAAAGCGTTCTATAATAGCGTATATTCTCGAAGCAGCAGCCGCACTTTGACGACACTCACCGTAAATTAGCACCATATCTACTAGTTCATTGTTTTTAAATTTTACCATTTTCACGTGTCACCAATTTAAAATTAACTTGCTTCAGAAAAACACACCACAGCGTATTGGCAAATAACTCACCACCGACCCGTAAATTGCATGACTAATAAGAGATAAGACAAATGACATAAAGATTAGCAGGCTATGTTTTCATGACCAGGCCCGCACTTAGATTTTTTACTTATGTATCCCGCCTATTTTTAAGTTTTTTGAAAAAGGGTATTTGAAAATGTTGTTTATTTTAATGCCTTCTATGCACAGCTAAAAACAAGTATCAACTTAGGAATCACCCTGTATATAAAAATGATTGAAAGGTGGATTTTGTTTTATAAAACATATTTTTCTCTTTTCAGTCCTTGTTTCGTTTTTTACCTCTGTAACAGGTACATTTTTAATGATATATATTCTCTTGTTATTTTACTAATATATATTATGGCTTAGCCAGGAGACAATACCGTACTGGGCTTTTAAACACCCCCCTTCCCAAGAAATAATATTATTTTGTCGATAAAACTGGTAATTTTCCAGAATATTGGAATTGAACATATTGGTAAGTATAATAAAGAAAAAAGTTAAATTACTTTAGAATCTTTTCGCCTGCGGCGCTTTCCCCACTTTTTTGTACATATTTCTTTGCGTCCCCTCTCCCTGAACATAATCCTGGATCCGCGCCTGGATTGGGAACTAATTTCAATCGCCATATTCTTTTCGGATGTCAAACAAAAATCGAAATTTTGGAAGAACAAAAATACATTACCTGCTAAAGTTCTATTAAATCTCTCTACAATTGCGTCCAATTCTTCTTGATTCAACTTAACGGTTACTTTGGAACTATTTTTCTCTAACGACCTTTTGTTGCGTGATAATAATGGTAGTGTAAATTCACTTTCAGATAACGGGGTCTCGTCGGTACCAAATGCCTATAAAAAAATATTCTTAATTAATGTATGACAAAGTGACGGACTAGGGGGCAGTTGGGCGTTCCACTTTAGGTATCCGCTTTCAAGGGATCTCAAATTGGTTAACAAATTATAAAAATGACACCCAACAAAATCTTACATATTTTTGTAATTATTTAGATCTTGATCACTCTTTTAGTACTTACCAAACATTTACCACTAATACAATAAGCCTTTTTCTCGGTGGATCCTCTGGAACAGTCTGTTCCAAATGGAAACCATCCGTCTTCACCGTTTACTAAATAAAATCTGTGGGAGATTTTTTCGTCTTGGCAAGCTACGCGACAAGGCCTGTCTGGGTCCTCTGAAAATCAAAATATTTATGTAATTTTTATAACAATGTTGTCAACTAATAGGGAAATTTCCAGAAATCCAAAGCACAGAACGATAGGTCGGCGTTGTCTACAAAGAAAAAAGGGATTTTTTTACGCACAGTGTTGTGGTTGTGATCTGCTAAAAAAATACTTTTTCAGTATTGTCTCCATGATTTTTTTTTTAAAAACGGGAAATTTTATTTTTAAAGGTTGCAGCACTGCAGTAATTGATATGAAATTTTGCCGTACAATTTACTGAAATAGCCTAATTTTCCCATCACTTAAGTGTAAAGTAAACAGCAATAGTACATTGTGTACCTAGTAGGAAAAGCTGAACTTTCCCGGACTACCGTAAAGATTGTATGTCGAGGCGCAAGCCGAGACTGACAATACGGAGTCCGGGAATATAGTTTTTTTTACGAGGCATACATACTATTCCGTAAATCGAAAATTATTAAGAGGACTTAACTTATTACAAGCAACTTGTTAAAATTTTAAAATAAATATTTACTACGTTTTCATGAGGATTCAGTTCGATTTGAATCCGAGTTGAACACATGAAAACAGGAATTTTTACCGTATTGAGTTCGTTTTCAGTTCAAGGTCGATTCGCCAATTTTTGGGATCGTACCGAAATTTTTAATCATGAAAACGGTGCAAGACCGGAACGGAGTATGATTCTCATAACCTACAAATAGTTCTTATGTTATGTTTGGTTTTGGCGGTTCTTTTATAAACGTTTTAATAATGACCGACCAAAAAAGCAATAGAAACTAGTAAATAACAAAATCTAAAAGCGAAAACATAAAAAAGTACGCGAAAAGAAAGGTTATAACCACAGGTTTGACGCATGACAGCAGACAAATGTCGAAAATTCAAATCCGAATTGAAATCGATTTCAATTCGATTTGAAAACTGCAATGAAAACGCCTTGGAATGTAATAGGCTAAAAAATATTCAAATCGAACTCAGTCCCCATGAAAACGTAGTAATTATTAACTTTGTTCACAAATAAAGGATGCCAATAAATATTTGTTTTGTAACTATGGAAACACAGTACCTAATATTGAATTGTCAAGCTTAAATCATTTTTGTTTACAAGTAACCGTACAGAAATAATATTTCCTTACAGTACAATAATAAATATTTCCTAACAGTTATTTTCCGTTGCCTAGCAACGACTAAGTGTAAGGAAATATTGACTTTTTCTTTCAAAAATATTATCAAAAATGTCAATATTTCCTATCGATTTTTGGAAAATGTCCATACCTAATGAAGGTGATATTTGCATTCCCAAGCCTGAGAGTCTTCTCACTCTGTCCTTGTATTTGGAACAAATTAAAGAAGCGTGTTGAAACGGAGTTTTAACTTTTCCACAACCCTAAAAGAATGAAGTATTTTAAACTTTTAAATGTCGCGTAGTTAAGAGTGTTTTATATCACTTGTTGAGGGAGTAATATAATTCAGATTTTGACAAAAGTTCTGTTTTAAAATAAAAATCTAGCAGTTGCGTACGTTTGAAGATGGAGCTGATTTCAAATTTGCTTTCAATTTAATTTCTAAAGCGAAGGGATTTTCAACAAAACGTAAAACGATATTAGTAAATAAGCATATCTAGTTATACAGGGTGTGTCAATAAGGTGTCTGTCTTAGATAGCACCTAAACTATCAAAGATAGGGAAAAAAGTGTAATACAAAAGTTAAAGGGTTTTTTAGGATACATAATATAAAAATATTTTCTAATTTACAGGAGAGTCCTAAAAAGTGGTACTGAATAATAAAAAATAAAATTAAATAGGACACCCAGTATTATTTCGTAGAATATGATTGAATGGAATAAGGACTGTGCAACCCTATTAAAATTTTTGAAGTGAAATGCAACGTTGCCAAGTAATTAATTTTTTTCCGAAATTTTAGTAATTTTAAGGGTATCGTTAAAAAATCATAGCGACTTGTGGATTAACCCTAAGCAAATATTATTTACGTCGTAACCCAGCAAACACTGATACATTGGCCAACCGTCGGTTTACTTCTGGCACCGCTGGCTTAATGCTGGCATTGGTAACCATATATAGGGCCATAATTTCCCCAATGCTTGATAGCCATAAACATTGAGTAGCCAATGCTGGACCTGTTTTGTTATTACTACATTGGCCCGACACTGGCTTAAAGACATTGGTCCAATATACAAATGCCTCTTATTTGATATGCAAAATAAAAATATTTTGTTGTTTCCATAACATTTTAATTCTTATACCTAAATGTTTTGCATTTTTTGTATTATTTTTTGTTATTAGAGTTACCAAAAAGATAAATTTCTATAGTAATGTACAAATATTTTGATCGATTTATTCCCATTTGTAGCAAAACTACTTGGCTTGATGTATTTTTACGAACCATATCTGATTTTAAATAATTAGCCCATGTTGCTGTTCTCTCAAACCCATTCCGCTTTCCTCGTCTTGCAAACATGCAAACCACAGATGCAAATCGCAAATTTTTCTTTTAAGGTTCTTTTCTTTCTCCAAACTAGCTTGTTTAATAGAAATAGCAGATGTTAAGGTAAAGTTAGAAAAAGAAAAACATATAACATAACCCCCCAGGTTGACATGCGGCTTTTGATCTGTACTTGTACAGTGTTGCCGGATATCAAGAGTTTTCTCCCAATCAAATAATGTTCGCCACCAGAATATGCTATATTGGACCTAAATATTTATTTTGTCTCTGCTGTTTTTATGTTAATACATCACAAGTGACTACTAATACTAAATTTCAAACAATGGAACAAAACACTAAATTAAAACCTATAGGTGAGACAGAAAAAGCCTCTGCAACTTATTATTATCTTGCAGCTGCAAGTGGTTTAGAATGTTGTCTATTCTTCTGTTCTTAAAGTCTATTAATTTTTTGGATCTGCAAGTTCACCTGCATGTCTATTCTGTATTTTTGTAGCTATTTTGAGTAAATTTAAAGAATATTGATCCAATTTATTACTTTTTCAAACTGCAGTCTGGCAACATTGTTTAAGTAGGGCTTGTTCCTTCCTTGGCCTTGCATGCCTATTTTAGTCTGTGTCTGTGATTTTAATAGACAAGTCGACTCGTGTCTACTGTGTGAAAGTTTTCCAGTTAATTTTAAAAGTTTAAAGTTTGATTTTAAAATGGAACAAAGTGATGGGTAAGTGCATATTTAACATATATATTATGTTTATGTATATAAGTAGTATATTATTATTTTGCATGTAATGTAAAAGAGCTTATTTTTTGTTTACAGTAAGCCTTGTTCTTGCTGTAATCCGCCATTTTAACATCACTTAAATTATTTTTAATAATAATAAATAATATAAGATTTTATTTCCAGTTTACCTTCCTGTATAATTAATGACAAAAAGCATATATTGGAACGAGCAATTTTCTGATATAGTTGAGGATATAGTACAAGACGAACCGAAACTTTCAGAATCTAATCTTCCCCAAAAATATTTTGAAGTCAAGAAAATTTAATAAGATACTGGGGAACCATCAGTTTTCTTAAGTGTAGTAAGTATAAAGTCATCCTGTATTGTATTTAGTAAAATTTAATTTACATTTTGTTATTCCTAATTAATCCGAATTAATCTAATAAATTATTCTTTTTAGTGTGACACATTAACGATTATTGGAGGCAATAAAAGTTAATTTCAAACAAATTAGCAGTAGAATGCAATTAGATGGGTCGATATAAAATAGGTAAGAGATTTTTTTAAAGGCGTAATAAAAAATATCTTAGATATAAGTGAAAATGAATGTAGGTATGTTGGTGTATGTATGTAAATAATTTGATGTTTATTTAAATGTGCCTTAACTGTTGAAATGTTCTCGAGTGCCAACTAGCTTCTATTATAGTACTTGCCTCTTACTGGGTAATCGATTTTTTTTTATTCTCTCCAAATACCTACTTATAAAAAAATATGTGCCCAAGACTTTTAAATGGGGAAAAAATACAATTTTTAACAATACACAGTACCAGTAATTATGTATGTTTCAGGAGCTGTAAGGAAAATCCGTTTTGTAAGAGAGTCAGTCAACGACAGGTAGAAGATCACATTAAAATATGGTTGAGAAATGAAGGTGATAGAGCGAGGGAGGACGAGCCACGAGAAAAAACAGAAGCACAGCTCAAACGGTAAACTGACGTAACATTGTCACTTTTTTTCTTGTTTTATTTGGACATCGTTAATTATGATCATAAAAACTATACCAGCCTAACATTTTCATTTTAAGTCGAAAACATCTATGATATATTTAAGTATATGTTATAGGAATAAACATTTCAAAATAAATAAAAAAATGTCTTTGTTTCAATTTGCATTGTTCTTTTTTTAAGTATTTTTGACACTTTCTGTTACCTCAAAATACACTGTTTGTTAGGTAGGTACCATAATTAATACTTTATCATTATATTCAATTCAATTTTGATTTGCATATCTCAAACTGAACATATTAAAATTATTTTAACAAATCGGTTTGTTTTTTGACATTTTTGACCATGACGGTATGATTACCGTTAATTCTCTATAAATAACCACCAGCGTTTGTTTTGATTTGCAAATTGCAACCTCATTGTGGCTTCCAATTAAAGTTATTAATATTAAGAAGATATTAATTATATACAAAGACCATTTGAATTAACCGAAACCGTGTCAAAATTACTTGCAAATCAAAGAAAATTTTAGCAGTGTCGTCATGGGCCCTAAATACGCTATATTTCCTATCATTGGACCACACTGGCCAAGAATTTGCAATCTACAGTATGTCTTCGTAAGTTGGAACCATATGGAAAACTTTTTTATTAATAATTTTACGAAAAAAAGGTATTTTTCATAAAAAGTTCTGCATGGTCTAAAACCTAAAATGCAACTATCAGATATTAAATTCTTTTAGGCGTATACGAGGTTTGTCAAAAAAAAAATGAATTTTGCCCACGAGCCAAATTCCTATTTTTTGACAAACCTCGTATATGCCTAGAAGAATTTAATATCTGATAGTCGCATTTTAGGTTCTAAACCATGCAGAAATTTCATGAAGAATAACTTTTTTCGTAAAATTAATAATAAAAGTTTTCCACATGGTTCCAACTTACAGAGACATACTGTATAATTGCAGGCTATACGTTGGCCCAAAGTTGGCTATATAGTGTATTTCCTTAAACGGATCAACATTGGCCCGATGTTTGCCAACCATCGGCAACCCATAATTGGCCCATTCGTTGGCCGCAGTCTCCTATAGTCGGCGGCCCAATGCCGGAATCCAACATCGGGGAGACGTTGTATACAGCGGCAAATGGTATGCTCGTCAACATTGGGCCAACGTAAAATTGTTTGCTGGGAAGTACTTTAAGGTACGATATATTGATCTATAATAAGGTTTTTTAAATCTCTTATACAGAGCGTTCATTAAAAGTTAGATGACTCGATAGTTTTAAAAATGCTTTATTTCAATTTTTTTAAATGTGACCCCCCTAATTTTTTTAGGCAAAAGAATTTATCTTTCGAAAACCTTACTTTTTTGTTAAACATGTCATATATCTAAATATCATAGTTTTCGAAATATTTTAGGATTTGTCTTAACTCAAGGTAAAAAAGGAAAGTTCTAATTAAACTATTTAGTCAAGATTGCTTTGGAATAAAAAATAAATAATTTTATTGTCACAGCTGTCACCAAAATTATTTCGCCAACATTTTGTGCTTTATTACTGTTTAAATTTTAGTTTCCTGAACTATTTTTATCATAACTCATATTTTTCTATTTTGATAAAGTTAGTTCGGAAACTAAAATTTAAACAGTAATAAAGCACAAAATGTTGGCGAAATAATTTTGCAATGACAGCTGTGACAAAGAAAATTATTTATTTTTTGTTCCAAAGCAATCTTGACTAAATAGTTTAATTAGAACTTTCCTTTTTTACCCTGAGTTAAGACAAATTCTAAAATATTTCGAAAACTATGATATTTAGATATATGACATGTTTAACAAAAAAGTAAGGTTTTCGAAAGGTAAATTCTTTTGCCTAAAAAAATTAGGGGGGTCCCATTTAAAAAAATTGAAATAAAGCGGTTTTAAAACTATCGAGTTGTTCAACTTGTAATGAACGCTCTGTATAAGAGATTTAAAAAACATTATTATAAATCAATATATCGTACCTTAAAGTACTTACAACGTAATTTATATTTGCCTAGGGTTAATCCACAGGTTGCTATGATTTTTTAACAATACCCTTAAAATTACTAAAATTTCGGAAAAAAATTAATTACTTGGCAACGTTGCATTTCACTTCAAAAATTTTAATAGGGTTGCAAAGTCCTTATTCCATTCAATCATATTCTACGAAATAATACTGGGTGTCCTATTTAATTTTCTTTTTTATTATTCAGTACCACTTTTTAGGACCACCCTGTAGATTAGAAAATATTTTTATATTATGTATCCTAAAAACTCTTTAACTTTTGTATGACACTTTTTTCCCTATCTTTGATAGTTTAGGTGCTATCTAAGACAGACACCTTACTGACACACCCTGTATATTTAAAATTTAAATAAAAAGTTAAAAAGTGCAATAAGACCATTACAAAAATCTTATAAACAATACAAAATAACATACATTATTCATTTTAGAAAACCGTTCCTGTTTGTCCTAAAGCTTGTTTTCGTAGTTTTACTGTCTCTTTAACGTTTTAATTAATTTTTAAAAAATTAAAGTAAAAATGCAATTTTAGTATTTTGCGGTGTTTATTATACTTAGTATATTTCAGAAAGGTGTAGAGTAATAAAAGCTTAAAGTATGCAAAGGTACTACAGAGTAATCCAACGAATATTTAAGCCACTTTCATAATTTGCCATTGATTTCATTGCAACATTCTTTCTTTTCATCAAGTGCAGGTAGCACCACCCGGGCTTGGGTCAATTTATGGGCTTTGCCTATTGTTATCCATTCACAAACACTAAAAATAGTGTGACAAAGGCGTGCATTATGTACAAAGTATTAGGTACATTTATTTTTTATCAAACATTATAAGCAAAATACATTATACAGAAATTAACTTATAAAAAATCATAATATTCTTCGTTATCTGAGGAACTGTCATCTCCTCTTGACGTTATAATTAACGGGTCGACGGTCCGATCGATCAGGTGGTCAGGATCCCACATTTTCTCCTCTTCTTTAATGACAGGATGGACTGCTTTTCGCAAGTTCTCTGGTGTCACTTCCTTAATGGCTTGATCAAACAGTAGCTTAACGTCTTTCATTTTGAATGTATCGTGTTGTGTCTTGCTACAAATCCTTTCACTTACGCCCATATAAGTTCTGTAGGATTTAGTTCGCAATTAGTTGGACGGAATTTCCCATTTTATTACTCTAAACCTTTCTGAAGTAGACTATAAATAATTATTCCTTGGCAAAACTATGCACTAAATGGCATTTTGCTTGTTAGATTACTGCCATCAAAAATTGCTCAACCTGTAAAAAACTCACGAGCCGCGCCTGATTTTCAAAAAGACAAATCTTCAAATAATAGCTGTAAGGTGAAATTATAATCATGCTTTTCAAAATTATTTACATAAAAAAAATATTTGAAATAGAAAGAGCCAATATTGAGTGGCTTTAATGACATGGTATAAAGTTATCTTGGCACAGTTGTGTACGATGTGAAATTTATGGTTGTTTATAAAACGCGTGAAAAGTTTTAATCGTAGGATTGGATTTATAACCATTTGTTTATTCTTATTATGGTTGTACATTTTGTGCAACTCTTGGATTTTTGAGGTGTTTCATTTTTATTTTTGATTTAGAACAGAAATATCGTCAAGTAACTACATAGGGGGAATTTGAGTAATAGATTTCCATAACAACTATTTTTTTTAAACTCACCTGTTGGTCTGGTTGACATAACTGAATGCTACTTTTCCCCATTTTTTTATTCATGACTAGTCTTATCCCAGATCCGGGAGAAATGCAGTTGTAGTGGCATCCGCTTGCGCTTTTCCATCTGATTGCCCCTTCTCTGCGCCTTAAGCCTAATTTTAAATACATAATACATCATTCTTTTAGCAATAACTATTTTTTTAAATTTTAAATCTCAATTTCTAGAGTTCTATACATATGTATCTCGGATATAGCATACATTATATGGCAAAAAAATCGTATTTTAGCTCTTTAAATTATAGACAATTGAAATTTTTCAAATTTGTTTAATAAGCCAGGCTTTTATTTTTGGTCACATACGCATTGAACCTATAGAACTTGTAATAAAAATATTTATGATTATACGTATGATATTTTTGTATACATAACCAACTTTTTTTTTAACATAAGGCAATTTGTTTAATTGTATGCCTCCAAGAACTTAAAATTCAAGAAATGTATTAATTGCATGTCTTCAAAAACTTAAACTTCAAGAAATTTATAACGTTTTAGTACAAAACTGATTCTATAATTCCCTTTTACTATATTACCTATTAAGCTGTCGCCGAGAGATGAAAGATTTTACAAAGTAATGTAATTTTTTTCTTTTAGCCAATGACGTCACTGGACTTCTGTCTACTACGTGTTTGCCGTAGTTACTAAAATACTAGACTTTTCGACCAGACGTGAAAAATTTTTTAATCCTAATAAGTTAACCATCCACAGCCAAAGCTAAGCGTTGACCATGTTATAACATTTTTTTATGATTAAAATTGACACCTAAGTTGTAAGACTTACAGTAGTACTTAGTACTAGGATGTTAAGTTTAGGTTTCAAGTTATTGAGCTAACATCAGTAAATATTTACCCCTTACCAGTTCTCCAAGTGATTTCATTACTTTCTCGGTCGACAGGGCATAGATCCGGCATTTGAGTGAATACACTTTCTTCTAATGGATCACATACGAAGTCCTCACAACGACCATTAATACAATAACTCGCTCTTCCTGAAAAAATAAAAACAATAAAGTAGAGAGTTTAGCGTCCGTATAAGTAAATAGAAAAAAGTTTTTTAGCGGCAATGCAAAAGATAGATGCACCACTTTGTCCGCCTGCCGCTAAAAATTTTTTTTTTCTATTTACTTATACGGACGCTAAACTCTCTACTTTATTTTTAAAAACACGGCATTGTATACGGAATGGATCGGCACCGCCAGTGGGCTACACGGCGCGATCTATATTTGAATCTACAAACCCGTAGAAAAAATTTAGTGAAGCGTAAAAGTTTCCGATACTGGTGTTTGTTGGCCACCGTACTTTGGTTTATTAGTTCTATGTTTTCACGTTAGATGGCTATATCTTTTGCATTGAGTTGATTCCTACTGATGGCGTTACTGGGTTTTCATCGCGTTTTTATTTCTTAAAAGTGCCTTGAAAGAACAGTCTCGCTGTACTTGGAGTTGCTTACAGGTTATGACTTTCTGATGAGTTCTAGTAAGAACGAAACAGCCTGTCATTGTCTACCTGTGCCCCAGGAAACCCATTACCTTTGGCGTCCCTGTATACTTTAATGCAAAAGATAGATGCACCACTTTGCCTGCCGCTAAAAAACTTTTTTTTATTTACTTATACAGACGCTAAACTCTACATTATTTTTTTTAAAATGGCATTGTATACGGAATGGATCGGCACCCAGTGGGCTATACGGCGCGATCTATATTTGAATCTACAAACCCGTAGAAAAAATTTAGTGAAGTCTAAAAGTTTCCTATACTGGTGTTTGTTGGCCACCGTACTTTGGTTTATTAGTTCTTCAAAATATGAAACGGTGTATGCACACTGAACCTAAATAGAAATAATTAATTCGATACAAAAAAGTTACTACTAAAACTATTGAGAACGTTTTCTGACTGGTCAGAAACCTAAGTCCTCTCTGGTTCAGTGACAAGCGTCGCCCCCTGTGGTAGAATTGCGGAATGTCAGGTTAGTAAAGTAAGAGCCACAAATATTACATTCTTGTTTACATTTCCTTCTTTCGTAAAAAAATAAGCGACAATAACACCCTCACACAGAGATATATTCAGTAAATTGATATAATTAATATTATACATATTTCAAATTGGTTCATATTATATTCCACCTTTTAACAATAAAACTATGGTCTATTTCTTTTCGATTGCGAACGATGACAGAAACCCGTTTTACAATAAAAAAAATGCAAGAATTTTCATTTTTGACAAGTTGAAAAAGTAAGGTTAGGGATTTACGTCATAACTGACATTTTGTTGTTTACTGTTTATAGCGGTTAGAATTTTAAATTAACACTTGCTAAGGCCGCTTTACAGTTTGCAATTTTTCTTTCACGCAAGAAAAGATTGCCCGGGAGTATGCGCAGAACGAGGCTAATGATCAGCTGGCGCAATTTGTATTGCTTGCAAGAAATATAACTCGGACCGTATTTTTATTGCCATTGCAAGCGCAATTCTGAGGGTTTTCTGGTGATTTATGAGACACCAAACTAAATATAAAAATCCCTGACATTTATTTATGTTTTTCCTAACCTATAGCGGGTACGTTTTGTTTTTGTTGGTTTGCTTTCATGTCCTGTAATGATGTTTTGTTAAAATGAATGCAGAAAAAGCGCCGGTAAGTCCTAACCAAATGTATTTTTATTTTAATGGTTGGAAAGTGGTACATCACCTACGATCTTGGCAAGTCATTGCACGCTGTAAAACGAAGTGAAATTTTTATTGCCGCAATATTAATTGCTGCAAGACAACTTGCGTGAAAGAAAAATTGCAAACTGTAAAGCGGCCTTTAAGAAGATGAATTTTTAGGTTATGTCACAATGTTTGGCGTTTGGCATGGCCTTCTATATTTTATCGATAAATCGGGCATCCTTTTTGCTTCAACACAAAGTAGGCATAGGTTTACTATTTTATGTTGCAGAAAAAAGTGAAATTAACCGATTTTATGTACAGAAAGTTAATAGATTGTTTGTTTCGTAATATAACTAGAGCTAAAAGTTATTTTTAATTGCTTAAAGGTTTATAATTAGCATATATTTGCTAGGAATCAATCGAACGGAAATTTCTTATTCTTCTTCTGTGATTAAAAAAAAAGACCTTTAATAAGTTGGCTATGCATTTATGTAGTGTAAATTGGTCCATGATTTAACCAATTAGGTGAATTTTTGTTCAATTTTTTTTTCTGTCATTGTTCGCAATCGAAAAGAAATAGACCATAACTCTTTTTAAAACGTAAAATGTTCCAGTATATATTAAAAAATACGTATCTGTAAATAATAGCAGTCAACGTGGACTACAAGAAGGTCCCCTTTAATTTATTTTAATAAATATTCTACTGGTTTTCAAAGCCCATTTTCCGCTTCTTATTGGCTTAATCAGTAAGAAATTGCAAAACAACCAATCGACAGTATTTTTGATCGCTTGTAGCCGAAGTGCTGATACGGCTTTGATCTGCTCTTATCTATAGCAGATCCTACACTATCAGTCTTACTGCAGCCCTGAATGATGTCGATCCTTGGTCATTCTCGCATCAGTCTTATTTCTAATGATAATTTACATGACAAATCACAGGTTGACAAGTCCAATCAATGCTGGTGTCCGAGCATCACCTGTTGAACTTTAATGATAAACCAACCGCAATCCTATTCAAATAAGTTAAGATCGGGTTGTCCAAAATTGTTCAAGCTCCGCATGTGCACTCACCATACAGAGACCTTAAAAAAGTTTCCCTATAACCCCGCTCTAAAGTCAACAGGGGAGCAAAGACAGTCTAAAACTTGCGTGATTTACTATGTTTTCCACCACAATGCACCACCCTGTGTATTCTTCTTGTTTACAAAGGAGCCGTATTATTTGTTAAAGGTTTTATACAGAAAACAGAAATGTAGACAATAATGCTATATTTGTTGCGCTTACTCTACAAGAACTATCAGGTTAGTAAAAGAACTGTCAAAATTATGTCAACAAAAGTTTAAAATATAATGCTACAAAGTGACGTTGCCGAAATTTTTTAATGCGGCGTAAAAAATGACGTCGAAGCAATTTTTTTTTAAAGAGCATTTCTAGTATATTTAGTGATATTCTAGTTTTTCTTGTATTTTTCAGTTAAACAAAGCTATGTTTTTTTGTGTATTTTTCCTACCATATCGGTTCCTTCTTGTCTGACATGCAGTGCCATCTGGAAAAGTCCATCCCCTACTCTTCGTACTACCGTTTCGTTTTTGACACCATACGACACAAGCTTCTTCAGCTAAAACGAAATAATTTCACTGAATGTAGAAACAACTCAGATCTAATATTTGACATCTTATTTCACTAATAACAAATAGGGCATTACCGTTATAACGTAAAAAAAACTTGAAAAACAATAGTAGACACCGAGATTATCGTTTTTAAATCGAGAAAACAAAGCTTGCTTAAAAAAAGGTGCCAAAAACTTACGATCGGAACTAATTTTTTGCATTCCAGAGCCAGTGAGATCCTTATCAACCTCTTTTGCGCGGGTGCAGATTTGTTCAGCAAATTCTTTAATAGTTAATCTAGGAACATTTAGGCATTGTTGAGCATTACACGTTTGATACATCTTTTCTGGTCCGTCACATTTCTGACCAACACCTTCAGGCCTGTGTAAAGAATAAAGCTGTCATTAAAAAAAAAATAGGAAGAAATCAATAATTTCAAGGATTACAGGAGATTTTTTAAAAGTATATGGAAATTTGTTTCTCCACGACCATTACTGAATGCAATAATTCCAAAATCATTTTTGATAATAGAATGTAAAAATTCTCGCTCTTGAGTTGGATATATGGAATGAATATTCTGTAATTGATCTAAACGACATAGGTTGCCATTAATTTCGAAACTGTCAATGTTAGCAGACAAATTTTAGTGCAAGTCAAAATATGAGTGAAAAATCGGATGAATCAGATATGGAATTGGATAATACTCCACCTGAAATTACAAATATTGCGAATAGTATTTTTGGTCGTGGAGAAAATATAGTCTGCTACTCGGTTAGAATGAAAATTCGATACTCGTGGTTCCTCACGCTCGCTACGCTCGCGTTCGGAATCTTCCACTCGGATCAAATTTTCATTCCAACCTCGTTACAGAATCTACTATTCTTTCTTTCTCGTTCTTATTTCTTTATTTACGTTTTGCATTACGGTATATTTGCACTGGCAACTTTATATAGTGTATTTAATTTAACGGATGTATTGTTCTTTGACTACTAAATTTAGTATTTCTCTTAGTAAGAAGTTGCCAAATTTAAAAGGACATAACGCAAAAACTAGTCATAGGATTGGTTTATGGCCATTGATACTTTTAATCAGGATCTACAACACAATAAAAATACAGAAAAATTACCTGAAAGCCATATCCCATAAGCTTTGTGAGGGGTCCTTTAATATTCAGAAGAAATAATTCATATTTTTACATTTTTAACATAGCAAATAACGATGTTACCTGGGATTATTACAGAATCTCTCCGACACCAAAATACCAGTACTTCCACTCCTAAGTCGTCCTTCTTCTCCAAAAAGACAACCCGAGGCGCATTCACTTTGTCTCCATTTACCCCAACCTCCGTCAATTTCTTCGGAATTGGGGGACTGTTTTAGAGCACTACTGTAGGATTGATTGGGACTGGTTCCTTTTGTTATACAACGACCTCCACGACACCACTAAAATAACATTTAAATAAAAGTGTTGGCACTGTTAGTATTGGTTATAAAGCCAAAAAATAAACAATTTTGAATGGTGGTCATACATATCATATACAGGGTGGAATTTTTAACTGGATTAAATTCAGTATTAGAAATCCTCTTTATTTGCTGAAAAAATACATAACTATGGCTGGGTTTAATTTTAGTTTGGCATATTTTTTTTTCTGTATTCATGAAATTTACCTTTCTTCTTGGGGGTAGAAACCGCCCCCGCCAGCTTGTAAGGGTATGTATTGGAAAGGGCATAAAAAGGGAATACGACCCATCATTTACTTTTGCATTTCGGTAATCTAGAAATTCAAAATTAAAAAAAAAAATATATGTACAAATGTAAAAGATTGTAATTTTTTCTAAACGCTAAAAGAAATACAAGTACACCCACTACAATAATAGCGCCCCAGGCGAAATTTCTTAGAAAAATTAGTAAATACTACAGAAATTAGCTAGGTATAAAATTGAAAAGTAAGTAGGTAAATCTATTTACAAAATAAAAATGGTATAACAGCACCGCAGGTCAATTTTTCAAAATGGTAAAAAGTTTATTATATTAATGTTTTATTTATTAAAAATTAGATTGTCAAAATAAATATCTTGCTCTATCAGAATTTCGAAAATACACTGGAATTAGTTTCTATAACTTCGTACAATGCACGACACTCTATTCTCTATTATGAAAGCGATGAATACCTGACAGTAATTTTGTACTTATAGTATAAACATAATTATTTTTATGTATGTTGCGACGTGATGCCATAAAGCAATAGATCAGGAAGGAACACAAAATCTACTGGAAAAACCGAGTTTATAGGGATTACACCACAGTAAACGCTTCATTGGGGATCCAGACCCAAGACTTACGAAACAACTGCTTCAACTGAATAGGAATCAGCTGAGAACTATTATATTACATTCTGATATAGACCTTAACTGCAGATTATGCGGAGAAATCAGGGAAACGGTATGGCACATAGTTTGCCATATGAATGTTTGCTTAGCAGTCGAAGTGAGTGGATGTGTTTAACATACGCTCTCTTATCGCTGCACTGCACAACTTTTTTCAACATTCCTCGCGAAGTTGGAATTCCATTAACAATATAAATTTACTAAGCCTATAACACAAGACAACTTCTGTGCGGCGTTGAATCAGGCCGGACAACTTTGGAGCGATGCTAATAGGAATCCATTGAACAAGATGAATGGCAAAGCGGGTGCCCAAGGCACCCAAAATGAACAAACCCTCCTAATAGACATGGAAGTAACAAAACAACAGGACGACGATACATTGAGCATTGCCAGCAGCCACGCAAATGACCCACAGGAATACTATAAAAAATGTCAGGAAAAGAAAGTAAGGGACAAACTAAGGACGGAAGTTATTTACCACCTCAAAGATGAACATAAAATAAAGGTCAAAATACCGCTAACACCCCCCATACCACCTTTCACGCTACCAAAGAAATTAGCAACCTTTGTACGAAACATGGATGACAAAAACAACGACAAAAACGAAGACGTAGACAAAAATATGCCCCTAGAAGAAAGACTAAGGATAGAAAACGAAAGACAGAAGATAATCAACGGAGACGAAATATTCCAAGTACCAAAAAACCCGATCAGGCTAAATACATCGGAGAAAAACGACGAACAGGCAACTAAATACCAAAGAATATTAAGACCTAGACCACTACAAACATATAACAGATACCAACCATTATCGGACGATGACGAAACCGACATGGAATTGGAATATGGAAACACTGACAACGAATCCACTGCACAGTCGGAAATATCCAATAAAGTAAGGCGGTCAATAAAACGCAAACAAAAACAACAACCGAGCCAACAGAACAACGCAAAGAAAAAGACGGAAACGCAACAGCAAACAAAAATAGTCAAAACCAAAATAATAAAACCACCCCCAATCATACTTAAGGGAGTGGCACAATCGAAACAGGCTTACGCAGAACTGACACAGGACCTTAAAAAAGTAGTTAAAAAGACGTACAATATAAAGTTCACAAAAACAATACAATCATCAACATAGACGATCACGAAGACTACACTAATTACAAAAACTCATTGAAAAATGAACAAAACGTAGAATGGCACACCTACACAGCAAGCCAAGAAAAAACGCACGCTTTCATAATAAAAGGACTTGATCACCAACCCGAAGTAGAAGACATCAAAACAGAACTAAGAGACCAACATGGCATTAACACGAAGAATATTTATATCATGAACACAAAATACAGACCGCTCTATCTGATCATTACAGACGCAACAATGAAGCTTTCTACAATAGAAAAAATTCGATATTTGAATTATGTACACGTAACATGGGAGAGGAGACGACAAAGTTCAACCATGATTCAATGTAAGAAATGCGGACAATGGGGGCACGCGACGTCAAACTGTTTTCGAAAAACGCAATGCCTCAATTGTGCACAATATCATCAAACCACAGAATGCACTACAACATCACCAAAGTGCACAAATTGCGGAAGAAATCACAGGGCGACGCTGCAGTGCCCAGTCTACCTATACAAAGCAGATCAGATAGAGCTAAACAAGCAGCGAAGACATAAACCTAACCAACAGACTTACATACCAGCGCCAATGCCAACAAGAAACCCTTGGGCGGGCGGAGCAAGTGCCCCAACTGTAGTAGCCGACAGGCTAAGTATCGGCAGAAACCCAATCCAGGAATATCCTTCCTTGTACAGGAACAGACAGGAAGAAACCGAAAAACAGGAAGCAGAAAACCAGCAGGGATACACACAAACCAGGACACGCCCACAGGGCAACGCCCACATTCAAGAAAACTTAGATATCGGCCAGGCAAGTAATTTATTTAGCGCTATGAGAGAGTTCAATAGTTTAATTAATATTAATGAATTCATTCGGTTTTTAAATGACTTCCAGAGAATTACGGAAGGCAAAAACACAAGAAAAACGCGTCTCAACAATGATGGGCCTCATGGGGACCAATTTAAATAAATATAATATCAGCCTTCCGTAAGTCTCTGGTTTTAGCCACATGGAACGCTAATAGAGTAGCTGGAAAAACGGACGAATTAAAGCAATTCTTGCTTAGGTATAAAGTGGATATTTTTGCAATCACAGAAACTAAATTATCACCAAATATAAAAATCAAGTTCAGGAACTATCACATATACCGCCAGGATAGAAATCGTTTTGGGGGTGGGGTAGCAATTCTTGTTAAAAATTCAATACCTCATTCATTAATGGCACAAACTCATTCAACAACAGAACACGTTTCAATTAAACTAAAAAACGGAATAATAATAACAAGCTGCTACATCCCCCCATTATATAATTTACAGGTACACGATATCCACCTTCTTTTTCAGCAAGGCCAAAAAGTGTTGGTGTTGGGGGATCTCAATGCAAAGCATCAAACTTGGGGAGCGAAAAACAACTCACGACCGGGAAACGTATTAAGACAATACATAGACGGACACAATGTACAAATACATTTACCAACGGAACCAACATGTTACGTAAACCTACGTAACCCCACCTACCTCGACATAGCACTAACTAAAAACATACAAAATCTAACGGAACTGACAACAATACACGAACTACCATCGGACCACTTACCAGTAATAACAAAAATAGACACCAACATACAAAAAGACGAGCCGATGACATCCTGGAGTTACAGGAATGTAAACTGGGATAGATTCAGGCACATACTAAACGACAAAACACAAATAACGAACAACATACAAACGATAGACCAGTTAGAAACTGAAATAGACAAACTTACAAAAAACATACAATACGCAAGAAACCAAGTAGCGACAAAAATAAAAATAGAACAGACGGAAAAACGACTGCCAGACGACATACTGGAATTAATAAGACAGAAAAACAACGCAAGAAAAAGATGGCAACGACATAGACGAGCACAAGACGCGCAACTAACAAACGAACTAAAAAACGAAATCAGACTTAGAATAACACAGTACAAAAACAACGCTTGGACAAACATAAACACAAACGCATCGACAAGAGACAACTCCTTGTGGAACCTGGTTAGAAGAGCAAAAACAAAAAGGGAGGAAATCCCATCTTTTACCCAGGATCCACAAACCAACCAACAAAAAGCACAAACTCTCGCGGACCAATATGCAACAATGTGCGCGGGAAAACCCAACACCATGCCTGAACAAAATATAATAACAAAACTAGTAAATAAATTTGTAAACAAAAAATACCCCATACCACCCCAAATATTACCCACCCTGTATACCAATCCACAGGAGCTGTGTAAAGTCATTGGAGAGCTAAAAAACAATAAAGCTCCTGGGGAGGACGAGATTTCAAATATTTTAATAAAAAACTTGCCAAGGAGATCTGTCATACAACTACACTACATTATTAACACTATTTTTCTCCTGCAGCACTTCCCGAGTCAGTGGAAGAGGGCAATTATAGTGCCAGTATTGAAAAGCGGAAAGCCGAAAAACGAACCCGGCTCATACAGGCCAATTGCCCTCCTAAGCAGTCTCGGAAAGGTGGCGGAGAAAATAATTCACATAAAACTTAAAAACGGAAAGTTTGACCGGAAAATACCGGAGGAACAGTTCGGTTTCAGGGAGCGCAGAGGCGCAGTATTGCTAGTCGCACACGTAGCGCAAAAAGCGATGGAGAAAATAGATAAAGAGCAAAATACTGTGCTTCTGGCCCTGGACTTACGACGCGCCTTTGATAGCGTCTGGTTTAATGGACTAATACACAAACTCATCACTATACACGAATTTCCATTACACTTTATAACATTAATTCACTCCTACATAAACGGCAGATCTCTGAGGGTAAGAGTCAATAAAGATCTATCCTCCCCAGTAAAGCTACATGCGGGCCTGCAGCAGGGAACAACACTGGCTGCACCCCTCTTTAATCTTTACACAGCAGACATCCCATCATTTCCAAATTCTAACCTGGCCATATTTGTAGATGATGTACTGCTATATGCAAGTTCATACTATGCAAATGTGGCCAGGCAGCATTTATCCAATCACTTGAATACTCTACTTCCGTGGTACGAGAAATGGAAGTTAGAAATAAATGAAGATAAATGTGAGTAAAGAAAAAAAGGAAAGACAACAAAGTCTCGGTCTCAACAAATATAATTAATAATATAATAACTTAATTATATTTGTTGAGACCGAGACTTTGTTGTCTTTCCTTTTTTTCTTTAATCTATATCCGGTCTCTTTGAGAAATATGGACGATTTCTTCGATTTTCATAAATGTGAGTGTTTGGTTCTAACACGTAAGAACACAAACACTCACATTAATCAACATATAACAATTAATAACAAGGAAATAATACCGACAAACAAACTAAAATACTTAGGAATGACACTAGACCGTAGACTATACTTTATACCACACATAACAAACATAATAATAAAATACTACATAGCACATATACACACAACAATTTTATGAGACGCAACCACAAAACGCGAGACTAACAAGAGACTTAACAAACATACGACAACAAGACGACCCGTTACATAGACCTATATACCATAAACTTCCAATTTATTTCCAAAATAGGCAAAATTAAAAAAATCGACATATGTTACGAAACATAATAAACAAAGTAAAGATTTCTTTAAGTATAAACTTCATATATGGAGCTAATGATACAAGACACATAGATAAAATCGAAAAATTATTATCAACGTGACATAGATACTGCGGAAGGCAATGCCCACATTTAAACAGAACGCAAATAAATTGGAAAAGACACAAAGAGACGGACAGGACAATAACCCCTTTTCTCTGTACCACGGGAGTAAGTCCCGCCCACTTCCAAAATCCTTATCCACGTGATAGTTCCTGAAAACTTTTAAAGTCAATATGACAAAATGCGCTACATAGTTACCTGAGCAACTAAAGCAGGTTTTTTCGTACCGTTTTTCCAGTGAAATAAATTGCAAAATTTTAATAAATGCAACAACAGCAAATTTATAAATTTTCTCAAAGCGAAAGCGGATCAAACTTCCTCATGGCGGTAAAATATTACTCTGGAACCTGCCGATTACATAAATGAAAAATCATCTTCTGTTTACCAAGGGCAAACATCGGCCCAGACGGGGCGTGGCCTCGTCGACGTGTCCTGGTTAGCAAGCTAATCCAGCAGAACTAGTATTAAGGAATATTATGTAAATAATATTATATAGTATACAAAATGATATGTAAAGAACAAAATAAATGAATAAAGTATATTTTAAAATGAAAATAGTTTGCCATTACGAGTCACTAGATTTGAACACAACAAATACTCAGGTAAGCTAAACTGAAACCAGAGGACATCCTGCGACCATCTCCCCAGTTGTCCGCGGCATTGGCTCAGTGGTGAGTTACTGGCATTCGACCGTGCCGGTCCGAGTTCGATTCTCGGAGAGGGCATACGCCTAATAAAAAAGTATACCCGGAACTTTAGGGGATTAAAAAATGCAGTATGCTACTAGTGATCCCTAATATCGGGACTGAGAAGAGCGTCATGGACCTCTGGGGCGTAAAAAGGATAACTAATGCAGATACGTGGTTTGGATAACCAGTTGACCTATCCAAAGTAGTGTAAGGAACTGGGATCACTGAGTGGGTATGACAATTAAACAGGGTGAGCACAATGAACAAAACCCGGGCCCTCGATTCTGCATCCCTAGTTAGTTTTAATATAGTTTCTTTACACTATAGGTTTGTATGGGTTGCAAAATGTTAAGCATATTAGTGTATTTACTAAAAGAAACGCGTAAATTCCAAACAAAATGGTCCTTTATAAATTTTAAGTCATATTTTTAATATTTACCTACCATATCATTTCCGCAATGCGTCCCTTCCAAGGCAGGATGTGAAGTCCATGTATACCTCTCTCTTTCACAGTGAAGATCTCTGCACACATCATCCAAAGGTTGTTGTGAGGAATGTTTGCTACCCCTTCCGTACTTTAACATACCTAAAAATCAAGTTTGAGTCTTTCGCATAATTTGTGAACCTACTATGACTTTCGATGTAATAAAATTAATTTTTTTCTCTTAGATATTAAATACTTTATGAGATACAATGACTTTTTTTTTAAATTTTGTCACTGATCAGGTCAAAAAATACACATAAAAAACGGTAAAAAAGACGGTTTCAGTTCGAATATCGTATTTATTACTTTAAAAATTCATCAAGGATCTACCGTAGCTTTTGGGCATTCTTAACGGACACATCTGGTATTTATACGGTTTAATCAGAAACCACTAAAGCTGTTGCACCTTTTAATGTCATTAGATTAAACATAATAGGTCCAAATAAAAAAAAAATCAGTGACAGCAATGGTAAAAAAACATAATTTCCCTGAATTTGTGGCGATTTCATCAAAAAACCATATAGCTGGTTGAAGGTAGGAGTCGGGCGTTCAGCCCAAACTTCTTGCACTGCAGCCTAGTGGCTTATTGTGCTCCCCCATCTTGCTAGAAAATATTTGTTCCTTTTATAAGGTCTAGTAAATTTCTACCAGGTTTGTCATGCTGGAGGTTGTCACCACATTGGATTCGTCCGAAGATTTTAAGTCTTCTTCGGGTCAGTGTCTCGCAGTTGAATATAATATGTAAGGATATTTTGTTCTCTTCGCCGCAAAGTCTGCATTCAATGGGACCATTGTAGATTCCTATTCGAAGGTGTTTTCTTAAGTGGCAGTAGTCTGTTAGTAGGCCAATCACTTGTTTTAGCTAGGTTCGCATTAAAAGCAACATTCCAGTTGATAGCTTTTTTAAAGGTTTCCCAATTGTGGCCCTCGCTTGGGTTTGATCAGGTATCCTGTTCAATCGGGATAGGTGTTGTTGTTGCGTCTACCTGCCTGATGTTGCTTTGGTTGCCTGTTTTGATATACCAAGGGCGGGTTCAGGGCTCCTGAGTTTTTGAGAAGATCCGGCTCTAGCCAGTTCATCAGCTTTTTTGTTGCCCGCTATCCCCGAGTAACCAGGAACCCATAGGAGTTCTACCTTGTTGTTTCTTGCTGCTAGATTTTTCAGGTCGTTTAGGCGCTCCATTGTGATCATCGATTTGAGTCGGTTGGAGTCTAGGGCCTTGAGGGCAACAAAACCATATAGTATTTATATAGGTGTTTTTTAGTTTTCTTGATTTTTATTTATTATTATACTGAAAACCCATGAATTTTGTTGTGCCCGTATAATAGATAATTACCATTAATTAATATAATCGTGTTTTGCTATAAATAACATTATAAGTAATAGATAAGTTTTAAACTTTTCTTTAGGATAATATTTCTTAATACACTTACATTGTTGGTCTGCGTTAAACCTTTCTCCTGGTAGAGCGCCTTCGGCTCCATGATCTAGTTGTCCTGCTGAGCTGCCGTGATCTAAAAGACATCTGGATTGTGGCGTACTAAAAAAAATGCCAATTTGTAAAACCTCTTGTCTCCTCGATGCCAAGAAGATTAAAATCAAGTAACAAAAGGCTATATTAAATATTAAGTATTATTTTGGTTAGTTTATTTTTTCTTAATTAAACTTAATAATAATAATTATTATTATTATTATGATATCTTCAATATTGTTTTATGCTTTAAATTATTTCTAAACCATCAGAAGCCTGTTTTACCGGGCGTCCGTTTTACCAATATCTTAAATTTCAGCTGGTGTCATCAGGAAATTAGAAGTCTGATTTACCAAATTATAGTAAAAAGTAGGGTTAAGTAAGGGAATCGAAGGAATTTATCTGTCAATCATCAATTACAATTAAATAACAGGTAGTTTGTACAACAAGAGTGGATATGAAAAATTAAAGCATTATACACTCGCCTGAATAGGGTCGTATTTAGAAGTTTATAATACTATACGGCTGCACAATTTTAAACAAGACACAATAAGACAATAATTTTCTAAATACGACTCTGTTCAAGCCGAGTGTCCACGTCTATATGGTTCAATTTAGTACCAGTTGGAAATAAATAGACAATAGTCAGTAGGTACTTACTCCAAAAATTTCTGTAGATATCTTTTACTGCAAGTAGACCACGTTATTTTTCCACTGCCTAAGGTTGGAGACATAATGTAGCTGCTTGGATCACAGTCATTGTCAGCTAAAGGACCATCGTGTCTCATACCTAAACTAAACAAAAACTATATGGGTCAAAACCATCATCAACTTTGTTCTTTTAAATAGGCGGGAAGTTTGATTTTATTATTTTTAAATTAAATAACACGTTTCGTACTTAAAAAACCCATCATCAGGTAACACGTTCACTATAATATATAACTAAAAATGTTAGGCTTTTTATGAAATGATCAGAATACGACTACGATATACATATTATATCAACAGAACTAATATAATATGTAAAATATATTTCTTTTGACCATTGGAAATTACATTATTTTAAATATCAATAAGAATTTTATGAAGGTTTCTTTATAACTTACTTGTGCCCTATTTCATGTGCTACCACGTAAACACTTTCAAAATGGCGACCTTCGTTGACTGTACAGCTACTTGTTGCTGTGCACATGCCAGCCACCGGTGCTAACCCTGAAAGTAAATATAATACATAGCTATTGTTTAATAATTTTTATAGGCTTGGTTTCTTTGTTATTACAACTGCGTAGGTTATAACTATAATATTTATTCTAACTAAAATTACAACTTTTTTTGGCGACGCTGCAAGTGTTAAGATTCGAATCGATATTCTCTTGTCTGGTTTTAGGGGCCCTTACCCTTCTTTTTAGACGATCGTTTTTAAAAAACAAAAATTTTTTACTCGTGTGTCATTGTTCAACGATTAAGCGACAACGTGATTTACAACTCCCCATCTTTATTTATTATTATAATAAGGTGAATAAAAACATAACCGAAGGTCTTCCGGGCACTATTCTATGGCGCAATACGTTGTTGTCAATCAAACGTGCTAGACAGAGAAAAAATTGTAAGGAGGAATTGCAGATTGATTTGACTATTTTATTTTATTATTTTTTGAAGTTTGTCTATTGGCTTTCGACCTTGTCGTTTTTTTGATTGTCATTTTGACTTTGATTTTTTTTACATTTTTGTGGCTTGAAATAGTATATTATATAACAAGCATATAATGGTGGCTATTATTCACGCGAATAAAGTTTATGACACGAGCCGTAGGCGAGTTTCATAATTTTATCCAAGTGAATAAAAGCCATTATATGCGAGTGGAATACTATACTTTGTCCACGACTATCCAATAATAATTGTAGCCAGAATTACTAAACATCTTTATTTATTTAGAAATATGAATAGTAATATTTGTATTCACACAATGTGCCAAGTTAATTTAGGAATCGAATTTAATTATACATTAACATCTTGGTTATTCGTTGTAGTAGATGTAGATAAAGATGTTTATGTAGATACTGCCTCATTGCGTATATACGGCTCACCAAAAGGATTTTTTCCTACGAGCGTGCGCAAAGTACTACTTTGCGCACGCATTTTTGTGTGCAAAGTTACACTTTTCCGCACTAGTGCGGATAAGACTTTTATCCGCACTGGGTGCGCAAAAGTAAAACTATTCAAAAATCTCCTTGGTAGGGAATATTTATATTTATTTTAGTAGCTGTAAACTATTTTATGGCAATGTGAGAAGCCGTTGCAAGAGTATTCTCTTTTATCTTTTAATCGTAATTCCCGATATTTGTATTTCAGCTTAAAACGAAAAAAACTGTATTTTTTAAGTACCTCGTATAGTGATAAATGATTATAATATTGCCAAGCAACAATAAATGTACATGTCGATTTTGACACATGATGTCAGATTTTTCCTCAGTTTCTATGTCCACAAGAATCTACAAACACCGACACTTTTATTTTTATCAAATCATAAAAAGGCTTAAACACTGTTAAATAAATTATCATATTTTTATTTTTGTTGTTATCTGATATGAAGCTCGTAGGAAAAATGTTGTTCCTAACAAGTGCGCAAAGTGCTTTTCCGCACGCAAGAACTTATCCGAACTCCGCTTCGCGTCGTTCGTCCAACTGTACTTGCGTGCGGAAAAGTATCACTTTGCGCACTTGTTAGGAAAATAACTATTCTGGATCGCGTCTGATATTTTTTTTGCTGTTTCCATTTTATTTTTCATTGAGTCATCAATATATCCTTCTGCTACCGCCGTGGATTTCCATTCACCGTGTTTTTTCAATGCCGTTATATCCCCCCTGCGTCTACAAGTATAGTGGCTGAAGATCTGCGAAAAATGTGACCAGAATATTTCTCTGGAGTGGGTAAGTGTAGAAATGTTGCTAGTTGTCTCCCCATTTGCGTAAATTTATTAATTCCTATCCTTTGTGACGTACATTTACCATTTTGATAATTGAAAAAAAATATTAGATGTGACGAAAGATGAACGAACGCTGATATACTTCTTTCAAATTATGTAATAATCGTCTGATATTGTAAATTTGGGGGTAAATTCGATTTTTCTGGTAATAAACTTAAACTTGCTATTTTTGCTGCTTCCTGTATATCTGGTTGGGTATAACACATCTCATCTTCACTATCTCTAATCATTTTGAAAGTTCTTTTAATACAATTCTTAACTTAAGGTTGATAAGTTGAACTATTTTTTGACGTTTCAAAATAAAATTACAAAGCGCTTCGACTTGACAATTCATGGCATGTTTGAATTTTTCATCATACACACAAAATCGTATTATGGATGGACCTTACAGGGGAAACGACCAATGATATTTTTTAATTTCAAATCGCATTACCTGTCGATTTCATTATTCACTAGTGAATACTGAACAATGGGTATTATTATTATTGAGCAAACACATATACACTGTGGCTCAAATTAAAGGAGTACACTTTTTAATTGTGAATATTTTTCTAGATTTTGCACTGATTTAATTTATTTTTGGAGTGATGATGAACTGAAATCATCTTAGTAAAATGTGCAATTTTTATCAAAATATTTTGTACAGGGCCGGATTGACAGGTTTTTTTTAACAAACGTGCACTTATGCTCGTTGCAAACGAAAACTGATTTATTCATAATTCAGAAAATACGTTTTTTTGGTAGATTAACTATCGAAACTTCTTCAGTATAAGTCTCACTCTGAAAGATTCTTAAATTCAAGAAATACAATTTATTTTGTTCATTGCTGTATTAAAAAATTCCGGATATCATTTTGGAAATTTGAAGTCGTTTGAACCATGATAGCAGCATCCATGACCGTTATTAAAAATCAAAGTTTCCATGACTATTATTAAAATAATAAACAATGTTATTTTTGACGTTTTGTGCGCTTCATGACAGCTAATCCGTACACAATTAGGGAATTCAAACCACGTGATTCAATATGGCGGTTGGCTGGTAAAAAGCATTGAGTCACCAGTTAAATGCCACCAGCAATAATATTTTAATGGTCACGTGCACCAATTACAAAGCAGAATTTGCCAGCCAGCCGCCATTTGAACACATCGTTGGATTGCCTAATGGCAGTTTTAAGTGAAGAGGATCGAATTCTTATCAAATATTTTCGACAAACACATAATTACGGCGCAAGAAAAATTGTAAAGGAGTTTCCTGAAAAAAATTGGTATGTTGGAACAGTTGGCAAGTTTTTAAGACATCTTACAGAAAATAATGGATCGATAAAAATAAAATTTGGAAGGGGAAGGAAAAAAACTTCAAGAACTCAAGGAAATATTACCATGGTAAGAAATATTATGGAGAAACGATTAGAAAGATGTAATCTATTACTACGAAGATTCCGTTCTCAGCAAAATATCGCAAAGATATGGTTTTCAGATGAGAAGATGTTTACTTGAGGCCGCCAAAGAAAACTTACACAAAATAATCGGGTATACGCAAATGAGCGAGTAATGAGAGAAATCCCATTGGAAAATCTTTTAATCGAGAGAAGTCACTTTTCACCTGGCGTAATGGTCGCGGTGGCAGTTTCCAAATTGGGGAAGTCAAGTCTCATTGTTGTAGATGCCGGAGTAAAACTCAACTCGCACGCGTATCAACAACAACTTTTACATCACTTGCTTCCTGAAATTAAAGCAATTTGCAACGATTACGTATTCCAACAAGACGGTGCTCCTTCCCATATTCTCGGAGTACAAGAATGTTTTTGTTTGAGCAATGCCCTGATTATATTGAACCGGAGATGTGGCCACCCAAGACTTTAACCCTGTTGACTATTCCATATGGGGAATTTTCGAGGCAAATGTTCACAATAGTCAAAGGTTTAACACCATCGAAGAGCTAATGGAAAAGTTACAGTTCTGTTGGAATAATTTTAACCAGGACATAATGAATACAGCTATTGACCTATGGCGAAGGCGACTGCAGTCCGTGATAGAAAATCATGGTGGTCATATTCATAATGTTATCCTATAAATATTTATACTACTTTCGATTTTAGGTGATAGTTAGTCTTGATATCAGTAATTGTTAATATTATTAAATTTATTATTAATATTGAACAAAATAAATTGTATTTCTTGAATTTAAGAATCTTTCAGAGTGAGACTTATACTGAAGAAGTTTCGATAGTTAATCTACCAAAAAAACGTATTTTCTGAATTATGAATAAATCAGTTTTCGTTTGCAACGAGCATAAGTGCACGTTTGTTGAAAAAAACCTGTCAATCCGGCCCTGTTCAAAATATTTTGATCAAAATTGCACATTTTACTAAGACGATTTCAGTTCATCATCACTCCAAAAATAAATTAAATCGGTGCAAAATCTAGAAAAATATTCAAAATTAAAAAGTGTACTCCTTTAATTTGAGCCACAGTGTATAATGAACATATTATACAATAGTCGTGGACAAAGGTATTTATTTGTAAAAATAGTTCTTTTCGGAGCTTTTATTATCGTTCTTTTGTGTTTCCGGTAAGTATTTTAAGATATGTATTTATTTATTGTAAAAAGTTCTAACTTTTAATTATATGTTGCGAAAAAGATTACGGCGGTGGCTAAAGTCCTCTAAATAAAGATATACTAAAAACTAATTATTTATGTATACTTTGTTGATAAAAATTATGTGCAAAGTGCTTTTGAACGACCTATTAAACGTATAAGATAACATTGGTTTTGTACTAGACTGGAATTTTTTTTTCATAACTTAAAACACAACTTTTAGAAATACATACATTGGGACTTTATAGGCACATCTATTATAATATTTATGAAATTAAACTTTGTTTTAGCTATATTTTTTCGATTTGATTCGTACGATTCTAATGACGTCTAAGTTATGACGCACGGATAATCAGTCATGCACTGTAAATACTGTATATTGCAACTTTAACTACGTAATAACTTCTCTTTCCTATTGGTAAACTATATTTTAAAGAATTTGTTTAAACCGCGGTTGTGGCTCAGAGGTAGAGCTACTGGCATTCGACCGAGGCGACCCGGGTTCGATTCCCGGAGTAGGCATACGTACAATAAAAAAAGTATATCCGAAATTTAGTGGATTTAAGAATGCAGGGAAGAGTGTAAAAGGTATCATCTCCCAACCACGCCGGTAACCAGGCCGGATGAGATCGGACATCTCGTGGGGTGCGGAAGAAGGTACACACTCCCCAATCGGTAGGTCATGCAATGGCAATAAACCAAGGGTTGATAGCCCTTGGGGGGTGTCGCATGACTGAGGATCGTGGTTCCGAACCCACGTTAAACTGTAGGTCCCCCTCAGGAATGGCCCTGGCAGCGAACGAAGAGGAAAAAAGCCTAATTCGAAAGAAGGGTAGAACGGCAAGAATTTGTTTTCCTCCCTGCCCTACTATTGAGTTCTTCCTTGCTTTCCTAAAGGCTTCTTCGACTAGATCATTTTCAAGTTGCGGTTTGTCTATGCCAGACCAAGCATTTTTTTACAAGCGTGCGCAAAGTTGCATGAGGAGAAGTAAAGCTATTCAAAAACTCATGTTAAGAAGGTTTATTCGTATTTTAACTGTAGACTATTTTATAGAATATTACCTACAAATATTCGTTATTTCCGATATTTCAGCTTAAACAAAAAAAAAACAAATCATAAATAATGAGATGATAACCTAATAATAAATAATGAGATATCAAACAAGAATAGGTGCACTTGTTAATTTTGACACAGTGTGATTTTTTCCTCCGGTTCTATGTTAACAAGAATCTACAAACACTGTGTATAATTTTTTCTTAAATTGTACAAAGTTGTAAAAACACATTTAAAATAAGCCGCTCAGCTCTCTCTATCCTGGAGGTACAAGTGCTATAAAGTTGAATTTATCGCGAGTGAAATCTTGTAAAAAGACGGGAAACAATATACAAGCACTTTGAAAATTGGTGCCACAATACAGGCACTACAACTGTATAAAAAGTATGCAAATTGGCGAGAACTATGCACTCAGCACAGGCGGTTTTTATTCCGTATAGACAAGGAGCGTGCAGTACCCAATGTGTTGGAATACATTTATTTGGAAAAAGTTTTTTTAATAAGAAATAATACAAGTTTTTATTATTATTACTATGTACCTAAAGTTTTGCTGAAGTTCTTTCAAGTTTTATTAAAGATTCTTACAAAAATATTCATTGTCTGACCGCGCCCAAATTTGAACAAATTTGGTCAATAATCAACAGTAATATCACAAGACCTCGTATTTTTATCGGTTAGATTTTTCAACTATCACGAAAACTTTTTTTGGAAATTTTTCGAGTTGAATTTGGACATGTTTATTCTTCGCTCTCGGGATTTAATTTTTGAATAAACAAGCTCAAAGTTCAACGAGTATTGCCAAAAAAGTTTAAGTAAAAAATGGAAAATTTAACCAATAAAAAATGATGGTGTGAGTGATATTTGGCAAGATTATTGCGTACATCCTTGTGGATCGGAGAATCGGATCGGGTCGATCGGGATCGCCGCGCATGTACAGTTCTGTTCATAAAAAACCCGTACACTTTATTTGCCATGGTGTAAATAGTTCTTTTTTATTTTAAAGGTTTTTAAAAGTGCATGGTGGCAATTGTTGATAGACGTCTAAAAGTCAAACATTTTAAAATGCCTCGTCCTTTAACGTTAGTTGAGAAGGCACAAATAGTGACAAAAATTGAAGAAGAATGGTCAATTCGTGCCCTAGCACAATTTTATGGCAGAAATAAGAGCACAATTCTAGAAACTAAAAAGCGGTGGGAGCAAGAAGGGTCCTTGAAAAGAAAGGAGGGTTACGGTCGTCCTAGAGTTACCAGTCCCGAAGAGGATGCTATGCTTCTGGAGCACTTAAGAGATCGTCCCTTTGAAGTCGCGAGGGAGCTATAAATATCACAGAATTTCCTGGCTCTCGATCTACCGCCAGTAGAAGAATTAATGAATCAAAGTTAAAAAATCGCGTTGCGGCGAAAAAAATTAAATTAACAGAAGAACGAAGGCAGTCGCGGTTACTTTTTGCATTAAATTACATATATCGAGAACCTGAATATTGGAACAGGGTAGTATTTACGGATAAAAAAACTTTCCAATCTACTTATAACGGACAAATTCGGGTGTATCGACCAGATGGGACAAGATTTGAAGAGCGTTATACTAGCGAACTTGCTTTTAGATCTGGCCGTTTTTCTGTCAACATATGGGGTTGGATAAGTGCCCATGGGCTTGGTGTATGCTGGCGATTGGAGGGAAGATTTAATTCTGAAAATTATCTTAATGTTCATAATATGCTCCCATCTGTTAGGTCCATTTACCCCAATAATTATTTTATTTATCAACACGATAATTGTCCCGTGCACACTGCAAATCCTATTAAGGGCTGGTTTCAAAATAATAATGTAGAAGTATTACCGTGGCCTTCATTCATAGAAATTGTTGGGCTATAATTGTAAAAAAAAATTATAACCGTAATTTCTTGCCTTAAAATTCTACTGAATTGTGGGAAATAATTCATGAATGCTGGGAGGAGCTTGACCCAATTATTAAAAGAAATTTAAATAACTCAATGCCTAAAAGATTGGCTCAAGTGATCGAGAAACAAGGTTCAATGAGCAAATATTAATTTTTATACCTACTATCTTATTGAAGGTAAAAATAAGAACACGAAGTCTTCCTCCACTGATATATTATAGAAATATTTTAGTCAACTTCTCTACATTTTTCGAATGCAGAAGCATTCATCTTCAGGAGAAAAATTAAAAGAAGAAAAGACCAGTAGATATCACCATAACTGAGCAACATAAATATAGGTTCGGTATAAAATGAGTGGAACAATGAAGAAATCGATACACACATTGCATTGTGAATAAGAAAAGTATATGGGTTGAGGCTTAAGGCACTGTGAAAACTTTAAAGGTAGAATGAAAGATTTAACATCCTTGTGTGGAAGAACTGTCGAAAGATTAGAATGAAGTAAAAGGGAATGATCATTAAGCAAACTATTAGCTAGTCATTAGAGAAAAAAATTTGGAGAAGAAGTGTATATAAGTGTGAGAAAGAAGACTATTAAAAAATGAATTAGAAATTTAATTTAATTTTATTCATTACTGGATGTAAACCTCATTGGTTTACGAATAAACATAGTTAAAGTAGAAATATAAAAATTGAATTTTACAAAATTCTTTCATTTTAGACTTTATGGAAGTAAAAATTTTTTTATTTAGCTCGACCGCTACCGCGTGCTTTTCTTTTTGGAAAAGCCTCAACCCATACACTTTTCTTATTCACAATGCAATGTGTGTATCGATTTCTTCATTGTTCCACTCATTTTATACCGAACCTATATTTATGTTGCTCAGTTATGGTGATATCCACTGGTCTTTTCTTCTTTTAATTTTTCTCCTGAAGATGAATGCTTCTGCATTCGAAACATGTAGAGAAGTTGACTAAAATATTTCTATAATATATCAGTGGAGGAAGACTTTGTGTTCTTATTTTTACCTTCTATATTCCCACTCCACTTTAAGTATGGACTATTTCTTCAAGTTACTATCTTATTGTTCTTGTTTAATATAATATTCAATTTGTTCGCATTTTTATAAAATTATTATTATGACAAATTATAGCCCTCCTGTTGGTCGGGGAAACTTTATTTTACCGCCATATTTTAACCCGTACTGGGTACGTAATATTTGTATTTTATTTTTAAGTCATATTTATGATCATCAAAGAACGGCATAACCAAGTTTATATTCATCAGTTTTTTCTTTGAACTGTTGGACAAAGTTAAATGTATTCAAACAATTTACATAAGAAGCGGGATAAAACGGATTATCTCAGTTTTATCTTTTAATAGACTTTTACAGATAAAAAGATATTTTTAGTATTGCAAGACGGGTTTAAAAATTCTTAGATTATTGTAGGTATTACCAACCTATTTTTTTTATAGTAGTATTTCCATTATGCAGAAAAAATTCCTTATTCTATCATTTTTGTAATTCTCAAGTATTTTTTACATTTTACCGCTGTATAGGGAATCAGCTTATCACTAGATATAACTAATAGTTTTACATTATCGGTATAAATGAGTCAGAAACTACGTTTTGCATGGATGAATAATAAAAACGACCTAAAACGAAAAAAATGCAGTTAATTTATTCAAGGTAAAACGATAAAAGCTACCATGAAATTTTCTATTGATAATTTTTTTAAAATAGGTATTTTTTTACTTACTATAGATTTTTTCTAACTTGTTAATTTATTTAAAATTCATCATGACATCTATACAGGGTGATTCCTAAGTTAATACTTCTTTTTTAGCTGTGTGTAGAAGGCATTAAAATAAAGAACATTTTCAAATACCTTTTTCAAAAAACCCAAAAATAAAATACTTACATACATGCATTTATTACACTGTGGATCAAAACGGTCCTGCCCAACTTGCCCATTGAATAACATTAAGAATTCTAAGTGTAGGATGAGCTCGCAAGGGAAAGCGTTCTGCGTATAATCTCGAAGCAACAGCCGCACTTTGACGACACTCACCGTAAATTAGCACCATATCTACTAGTTCATTGTTTTAAATGTTAATATTTTCACGTGTCACCAATTTAAAATTAACGTGCTTCAGAAAAACACACTGCAGCAGATTGCCAAATAACTGACAACCGACCCGTAAATTGCATGACTAATAAGACAAAAACAACAAAAAGCCGCCCGCACTTAGATTTTTTACTTCTGTATCTCGCCTATTTTTAAGTTTTTTGAAAAAAGGTATTTGAAAATGTTGTTTATTTTAATGCCTTCTATACACAGCTAGAAAAGAAGGATCAACTTAGGAATCACCCTGTATATTAAATGCATACTATCCCTAGAACAAATAATATTAAGACTATCAGTAACACACAGGAACACGACCTTCTTATTTGTCAATTTGGAATGTTGATAAAAAAAAAGAAAATTCCAAAACCCTGACCTATCATACGTCCATAAAAAGTTAAAAATCATCAAAAAAAAATTATTTGCATTTACATTGCCATTCTAAATCCAAACTTTAGTGTAAAATTTTTTAAAAATTTTTTTGCCCAATAAAAACACTAATTTTTTTTTTAGTGTAAATTTCTCCCGAATTTTGGATAAAAACCGAAAACATGATGTTAAAGTAAAATAATTTATATTTATTCTTACCATTTTTAAACAATTCAATAAAGATATTACACAAAACTGACATTTATTCAATTAATTACATCGTGAAAGCCTAAAATTGTTAATTGTTTTCCAAGCCTATTTGTGAAATTATTATTAATGTTTAAGAATAATCATAAAATTGTTATTACTTTCCAAGCCTACTACAAAAGTTAATAGTATTCCCTTTTTATGCACATTCCAACGAGCATCACAATAATACATTCCTTTACATTTGAAAAAAAAAGTTCGGGGCGGTTCCTACGCCCAAACGAGAGGTGAATTTCACGAATACACAAATAAAGTATGCCAAACTAAAAATAAACGCAGCCGTAGTTGTATATAAGAGTTGCTTAGAATCTTAAGTAAAATACAATAAAAATAACTTATATTTATATATAACAAAGTTGATAGTTACTTTCAGTATAACCGAAAGTGATGGAGACAGGACAATATCAGTGGCGGCTCGTCAGGTGAAGTAAGTGAAGGGGCTCTTCACCAAAAAAAATAAATAAAACCAGGAGGAAAGTTTTTCGATAATAATAAATATTAATATACCAATATAGCTACCAATTTAGCCCTTAAAAATTAGTTATGTTCGAATTAATAATAGAACTAATTTAATCCGAATGTAGCTATGCATAATAGGGCCACGGTTAACTCCGATGGACAATAACTATAAACACTTGTGCATTTTGGCGCGCCCCAGCCGACCGCATCTGTTAGCTCAAAGCAAGTGAAGACCCAACGCCCAACATGGCTTTGCTATTTATCGTTGTTGCTATGGTTACGTGACGCAAGTCACGCAAACAGCATGTAACAATTTGTATTATAATAAAGGGCAATTTAAAAATAGGTCAGTCGTATGCACCATTGTTTTAGCATTGGTTCGCCTAACTTTAAGGTATGTATTTATTTTGAGGCTTCGCGAAACTTACGGTTATAGATATCGTTTTTACGTGATTTACTGTGTGATTTAATTTTTTTTGTTTTCATTTTTCAGTTAATTCAGTAGTGTACGTATACTTGTGTGTTTTAAAAATGAACCCAATTAATGACATAGTTTGTAATGTGTTGGAAACTCCATTCAGTCGTTGGACAGATGAGGATAAGAGTTGTTACACGGGTTTTTCGAGAAAAATACAATAATGGTTCAGTTAGTGCGCCATTGGAATTTCTATCTCCCTCGGTTTACTTATAGGACTTTCCCAACAATTTTTCCCCATTATTCTGTACCTATATTCCACAAGTCTCACGTATGTTCCCCGAAGTCTACCCCAACGAATCGATATAAAGGGGAATTCCAGTTGAAAAACCTTTACATTCCCATTTTGTTAGACTATAGAATAAATTGAAAACCTTTTTTAACTCTCCTGGAAAAAAGCTAGACTTTTGCCTCGTTAGTTGATCCTTGTAATTTATTCCGTTATTATTTACAATTTACTAAGTCTACCTATAGTTATTTTTTTATTTTATTTACGTAGAGGTTGTTGGCTATATTCAATAGCCAACGCACTACGTAGATAAACTACTACTTAAAATGTCTAGTTAGTATTTACCGGCTAAACTACGTCGTTTAGATGTCAGTGAGTTTCTTTCGGATTGAGGTCGCGAATAGTCTCTACTCTTACGTCCTTTGAACGTAGTAATCTAACCTTAAAGGTAGGTAAGTGTGATGCTAAAAGTAGTCACACAGACGTGGCACTATGACTTATTTCTGAGGGTCCTTAAGGAACTACATTTATGGTCGGCCGGACGTGAAAATATTACTAAAGGTATAGAGAAAGTAATTTTTTTGACTTAAAGTAATAATGAGTTGAAAGTTTTGCACTTTCATTACCTATGCACGTTTTTAGTATGCTTATTTTAACTAAATCTGTCTATACGTCATTTGTGTTCGACTAATTCTTCCCTAAAGCGTGCTTTAAACCCTACGTAACTTCGCCGTATTTTGACGGGAGCCAATTTTAGAGTTTCGTTTTTCACAAGATAATTTTGGAAAACATAAGACCAAATACTGGAAACTGCCCCTATTTGATCTATAATAACCTACTTTACGTTATTTATTTTTTAGGTGCAGCATAAGTAACAGATATATCTACATAAAATTCGTTCAGTCATATACTGACGTCCTTACAACCCTTATTTTGTTCACCAAATTAGTGCAAATTCGAGTCTTCTCGAGGTCAGATCGACGTAAGTTTCCAACGTCAGGTTGAAAAATATAACGTCGGTACGACGTAAAAATGCTAGTTAGGAAGTACCTGTAGGTAACACCTACCTTTCGATATAACCCCCATTTAAAAGCCATTAACCGCCACTGTAATAAAATACTAATTAATTAAAAGATGCTACCTACCAACAACTTGATTCGATATCTTTCCATGCTTGCCTCTCACATACAAGTCCAACCCAGTTAAAATTAGGGCGTGGTCCCAATGCAGCGGCTCCCTATCTCCGGCCGGATTTTTAGTTCTCTGCCAGTTACAGAAATTCGACAGGAATCTGTCAATATCTGGCGGTCGTAAAAGACCCGTCACTTCGTCTTTCATTATTTCCAGTCTCTTGAGCACGAAGTTTACTGGACGACCCAATGAAGGGTCGTGGTAGAGGAGTTGAACCTAAAATGTAAATAATATATTGTAAAAAGAGTTTTTGAAAAGGTATTTAAAACTTACGAGTTGAAATTCGAAACGTAGGTAGGGAAGTAGAGAATTTCTAATCTAAACAAATATTTAAGTATTTTTTAAAATTAAGTTTTCTCCTACGACCACCCATGAAAATACGAAAAAAGCACGGTTAACTTGGCTCGAAAGCGCCGAATATCACAAGCGTGTTGATAAAGAATATTTCAACACTAGTGTTGAAATACACGGCACACTATTTAATTTAAATATATGTTGCCAATTTGACAGACCACCCCTATTTATTAACAAATTTTAGAAAGCCGTTATTGTAAAGTATTTAACTTATTTATTATGTATTTGTCGAGTGATACAGAATTAGAATGTGAAAATACGCCATCTGAAATTATAAAAAATGTTAATAATATACTGGAAAATCTATTACCAGAAAAAATAAATCGCGCTGAGGAAAGTTTCATGTATTAAACAACAAATCTTTATTTGTATCGATAGTGTAGAGAATAGAGCTCTAGCCTACAGATCGCAAGGTCACCGGTTCAAATCCCCTCAGGAGTATTTGACTTTTGTTTGTAAAAACATTAAATAATTTATAGAATTATTTTGTATTGAAATCTTCCTTGTTGGGTGGATTTTTAAATTTATGTTTAATGCATCTTTCCTTGATTAAATTCAAAATTTTTTATTCTGGTTAATCTAGAAGTCAAGACAGGATTAGTTCTTCCTATGATATATAAAATATGAAAAAATTAAAAAGTTAAACTACAACTAAAGGAAAAGCCTATTGACAAACTATGAAACCAGATATTAAGTGGAACATAAACATCCTAAGTATGCTTATTTAAACTCTAGTATTGATATTTTTTTTACATTACTCGTGTGAAAGTGATTATTCTAAAACTCGGAGATTTTCCGCACTCGGCTGACTCCTCGTGCTAAATATCTCCTCGTTTGAAAAGTATCACTTTCATCACTTGTTATGTAATATACTATTTTTAACTTTATAGACAGCTTTTAGCGAACCGATTATCTTTAATTTATTATTGTCAAAAACTTTTCTTTACGAAATTTTCTAATATCTTTAACAGGGAGGGGGGAATGAAAATGAATAAAATATCTCAGTACCTAGGCAAAATATTTTAAAATTTTGTATTCTTGCTCAGTTTTTCTTAATAACATTTTTTTGTATTACCTAGAAAAAACGCTCTTTACTTGTGGAAGAAATAAATTTTTAGTACATTTCCAAAGCAAAGGTACTAAATTTTTTGGAACTAAAATTCAGAATCGGTATGTAGAGTAACGTCCACAAATATAGCTTTAATTTTTATATTTCCATCTTCTGTAAAAAACAACGGCAAAAATATAGCAAGAGGAACGATGTTTCCGTGCGAAGAATTTAAAGAATCAACGTGGACTACACGAAAACCCCTTCTAATAAAGATTCTACTGACCAATAGAGCCAATTTTTCGGTCCTTATTGGCTTAATCAGTTAGAGATTAATTATCATACAAAATTCAACCAATATATATGTTCGATCGCTTGAAGTTGACGCGCTGTTACGGCTTCACTCCTTTCTTATCTATATATCACGTTAAAAAAAGGATAGCACAAAATCGTAATAAGGTCTGGCAACCAGCTATCCTCTACTACCGCGAGGTAAAATTGTTATGAAAAGTATCGAGTCATAACATTCATATAGCCTATTATTTGACTATTTACTTGAGATAGGTATTACAGGCAATTGTCGCTACAGTTTTAAGAATAATCTTTATTAAGTTCAGTAATAACATTTTTTATAAGACCAAGAATCGATCGCTTTATTAGGGGTCCGTACGCGACCAGATGTCAATCATAAAATGATCTAAGTAAAACCATTCGTTAAGATAAAACACAACAATAATGCAATTATTTGGTAATAATAAGCGAATAACGGTACAAATACTAATAGTGTAAGGGCAAATTTCATACATTAATGTGGTTGATATTAAGGACTGTCTACTGACTGAAATATTACTATATTGTTGGTGTAGGGTCTCCAATAGTTCATAAACAGGCACATTTTTTGTTTTAAAATAAACCTAGTTCTCTAAGTTTCGTTTTATAATTCGCCTTAGGTGTTAAGAAACATAATTAATTTGTCACGCTTCTCTAAAACAGGTCATCCGGAAGAAAGTAAATAAGATTGCACACGCGACGAAACGAAACATTTATTTATTATCAAAGGTCAGAAAAACTACCAAAATAATAGGTACTAAAAAACTCCAGGTCTCTTATAAAATTCTTTAAAATAACACAGAACAAATTATTTATTACTCTGCTGCGGGGTATCCTCCCTTTGAGTATTAGTAGCAGAATGATGGCGCGACTGTGCGACAACAGGCTAGGACGGGCTGATATTCACACGGAAACACCCGAATACCGGTTCTGAAAAATGTTATTTACTGAAGTAAAAACAGTATTACTAATTGAAATATAATTTCAAACAAGCGCGTGATGGCCGAATGGTAAGATCCGAAGGATAGAGTCATTGGTTCGAACCTTTAGCATACACACTATCCCAATAACACAACTATAAGTTAACATTTACACGAAACTACATTTCTTTAACATGAGTGTTAAAATAAAAATAATAACTGTTCTAGATGGACAAGGGTAAGTTTTCTGTCAGTAATTAAGAATTGACTTGTAAAGTGAAAATTATGTTTCAACGTCAAGAGAGATAATAGAGGCATATTAAAATAAATAAGTTTTGCCAAAATAATTTTAGATTTTAATTTGACCTTTTTGCCGCCATTTGATGTTAGATGTAGGTATCTCATATAAAGAGTGTAAGGAGATAAAGTAATGATACACCGAAATGATCACTAAGAACTAAATTATTCTCCTTTAATAGTTTATGAAGGCATCGATTTGCAAGAACATTTTTTTAACAATTCAAAAAATGGGTAATAATTTTTTTTTATTTCCATAATTCTTAAATATTATTAGTTGTACAGGGTGATTCCTAAGTTAATACTTCTTTTCTAGCAGTGTATAGAAGGCATTAAAATAAACAACTTTTTCAAATACCTTTGTTTTAAAAACTCAAAAATAGGCGAGATAGAAAAGTAAAAAATTTAAGTGCGGGCCTGGCATCAAAACATACCCCGGTATAGTTTCTGTTGTTTTTCTTATCTCTTATTAGTATTAGTCATACGGGTAGTGTTGAAGAATCCGGTGCGGTGTGTTTCTAAGGCAAGTCAATTTTAAATTATTGATACGTGAAAATGGTAAAATTTGAAAACAATGATTAATAGATAAGGTGGTAATTTACTGTGAGTGTGGCAAAGTGCTTCGAGATTATACCAGAACGCTTTCCCTTGCGGGCTCATCCAACACCCAGAAGTTTTCTTAATGTTATTTAACGGGCAAGTTATGCAGAACCGTATTTGATGCCTAGTGTAATGAATGAATGTAAGTACTTAATTTTTGAGTTTTTTAAAAAAAGGTATTTAAAAATGTTGTTTATTTTAATGGCTCCTATACGCAAAAAAGAAGTATCAACTTAGGAATCACCCTGTATAATCCATCTACAAATTATTCAACATCCTGTACATATTTTATTACTATATAAGTGATAAAAAACTTGAGGCCTCCTTTTCCACCAATAAAGCAAAATAAAAAAGTTGATAATTTTCAAGAAATAAGTAAAAACTCCAGACAATGCAGAAAATCTTAAACTACGAAGCTTCCAACTTTAAAAGGTCATAACTCAAAAAGTAGTCATAGGATTGGATTACGGCTATATATACTATATATACTTAATAGCTATGTTTAATTATGCTAAATTTCATTTTGAATTCATTTATGTTATCCGTCAGTAGCGGCTCGCGGTCTTAAAAAATGGTGAAGAGCTAGGTATAGTGCGGGTACTTAAACAAACATTGACTAAAAACCCGTGTAACAAAACGTCTCTCTTATCCTCATCTGTCCAACGACTGAATGGAGTTTCCAAAAAATTACAAACTATGTCAGGTTCATTTTTAAAACACACAACTAAGTAGGTAAGTGCACTACTGAATTAACTGAAAAATAAAAACAAAACTTTTTAATCTTATAGTAAATCACGTAAAAACGATATATATAACCGTAAGTTTCGCGAAGCCTCAAAATAAATACCTTAAGGTTAGGCGAACCAATGCTAATGGTGCATAGGACTGATCTATTTTTAAATTGCCCTTCATCAAAATGCAAATTGTTACATGCTCTTTGCGTGACTGACGTCGCGTAACCATCGCAACGGTGAATATCAAAGCCATGTGGGGCGGTGGGTCTTCACTTGCTTTGAGCTAACAGACAAGGTCGGCTGGGGCGCGCCAAATGCACGAGTGTTTATAATTATTGTCCATCGGAGTTAACCGTGGCCCTATTATGCATAGCTACATTTGGATAAAATTAATATTATTAATTAATTGGTACAATAATATTTAATATTGTCGAAAAACTTTCCTCCTGGTTTTTTTTTTGGTACTTCAGCTGTCGAGCCGCCACTGACTTTAATAGCTATGTTTAATTATGCAAAATTCCATTTTAAATTCATTGATATTATCTGTGTCTGTAAGGAAAAAATAGAATCAGCGAAGTGTGTTTATTTGATAATGCGAATGGACTTTAATATAAATACAAGAAAAAAACTAAACAAATACTTACCGCGTTTATCATTGCCAAAACAAACCGAATTATTTCCCGTTCTGTATCGACTGGGAAATTAGTTTTCATATGATCAAAAAGATCTCTGTCGACAAAAACAGCTGTTTCAACAAAAACCGTCGCCCCCGCTGGGAAAACTTCACGTTTGGTTCTTTTCAGTTTTGTGTTTATTTTTTTCGGAATAAATTCCGCTTTTTCTTTATTTTCTTTGGTTTTATTTAATTGCGAATAGTCTTTTTTATTAGTCTTTTCTAATAAATTACCAATAGTGTTTACTGCATTCCTGTCTCCGTTTATATTCTTTGCTAAATTATAATTAATGTAACTATCATTTGAGCCATTAATATCTATATGGTCAATTATATTTTTCACTCCAGAATTGTAAGTATTTGTAACATCATTTTCGTTTTTTTTCAACTGCATTTCTTCTTTTGTTACATTCTTTGTCACTTTATCTAGTTTATCTTTTATTTTATAATAATCAGTATTAGACACTGTTTTGTGGGACTTTTTTAGTAACACATGAGGTATTGAAGTCGAGTTGTGAAACCGTTTTGGTAGTGGATGGATGAGGTAATAATGTTCAACATTGGAGTGAACTATTCCTTTCTAAAAATGTAAAACAAAGTTTTATCCACGATACCCATTTAAAATGTTCATCATACATGTATTTGCTTAATAATAATAATTGTTATTAAAGTAGTTTAGTGTCCTTATAGGTAAAATAGAAAGAAAGTAGCAGCAGGCGGACAAAGTAGTGCATCTATCTTTTGCATTAAAGTACACAGGGACGCCAAAGGTAATGGGTTCTCTGGAGCACAGGCTGTTTCGTCCTTGTTAGGACTTATCAGAAAGCGATAACCTGTAAGCAATTTCCAAGACAGTGAAAATATTTTTTTTTATGATAAAACACCTGCACTGTAGGAAAAATCCTTTAAGGCGCTCTGGAAGCGGTGCGTGTGCGAAGAAAGCGATTAACGTTGGTCTTGAAACGTTGAAGATTGTATTCATTGGGAAACACGACCTCAGGAAGATCATTCCACAAAGATGACGTTCTCCAGATGAAAGAATTCTTGAACAATGAAGTTCGAGGAGTACTAAGCTGAACAACATATGGATGAGCGGCAGTGGTTCGCCGTGTATTTCTGTTTTGCATTGCTCTAGGTGGAATCAAGTGGGCAATGTCAGTCGAACACCTGCCATGGAAATATCTGTAAAAGAGAGCCAAATCACCAACCTGTCTTCGATGCTCCAGGCTATCGAGGGTCTTGGTCAGCTCGGGGTCGCCGATCAGACGAACGGCTCTTCTTTGAATGGAATCCAGCAGCCGAAGGGTGTGCTTGGGTGCAGAGCTAAGGACATGAGAGCAATATTCTAATGATGATTGAATCTGGGCTTTGTAGAGTGTCAAAAGTTGATGAGGTGTGTACAACCTTTTGGTGCGGAAAAGTACACCAAGTTTCTGTGCAGCTGCCTTGGCAATTGCGGCAACGTGATCATGCCAAGACATATTACCTCCCAGATTGACCCCCAGCAAATTAATAGACGGTGCCAGGGGAATTGCGTGTCCTGCCATGACTATATCCGGTTCTGCAATGTTAACCTTTTTGGAGAAGACTGCTGCCTGGGTTTTCTTAGCATTAAATTCAACTTGGTTACTGTCACCCCAAGTCAAGATTTCTTCCAGGTCATTGTTGAGGCGCAATACTTCATGCTGCCTGCGAAGATGTGCGTCGGCAGCGGATGTTTGGGGAGTCAAGGTAAAAGATGAGACAAGTGTGCTGTCATCAGCAAAGCTATAAATTGGATTTTGGGTTTTCTCTAGAAGGTCGTTAATATACAGTAAAAAGAGGGTTGGCGACAATATGGACCCTTGAGGAACACCGGCATTGATGGTGAAGGTGTCTGAGAGAAACCCGTCAAAAACTAACAATAACCAGGTACGTTAGGCCTACACATCCAGTATAGGAAACGTTTTTGCGCATTCATTTCTACAGGTTTGTAAATTCAAATATAGATTGTGCTGCAGTAATAATATTCGTAATACAATGCCGTGTACTTTAATGCAATAGATAGATGCACTACTTTGTCCACCTACCGGTAAAAATTTCTTTCTATTGTTTTTTTTTTCACTAGTGAATAGTGAAATCATTATATTTATTGTTTATAATTATTTTAAAGATGTTTAGCAATTTTAGCTATACGTATTTCATAGTCGTGGACAAAGTATAGTGTCATGCTTGTATATAATGGCTGATATTCACTTGAGTGAAGTTTATGAAACTCGCCTACGGCTCGTGTCATGAACTTTATCTCGGTGAATGATCTATAATATTACAGAAACCTAAATGGATTTTTATCGTTTTTTATCTATTAATTCATGCATGCAAGATAAATGTGGGTAACTTCTCACAGTAGTTTACAGTGTATAACCTGTAAAATTAAAAAAAACTAAGTACGTACCACTCCTTCGCATAAACTAAGGGCAGTACTAGGTCCACGAAAATAACATCCAAGATCATCATTTTTAAAACTAAGAGGAACTGATCCATTGGAGCTGGTCTCCAAAACAACAAAATCCTTGGAAATCAATTGAGGTGTTGGCGCTAATTCTAGATAAAATTGTTTTTCAAAATTCGGTGCATCGATTTGTATTTGATGATTTTGAAAGTTGTTGTGGTGATTTTCTAGTTGTTGAGGGATAGTATGAAGAGGGTATGTTATAGTAAAATTTTCATCTGAAATAAAATAATGATTACTTTAATAAACTAATGTCGAGTTGCATGAACAATTTTAATAATAATTAACTAACCAGCAAGTTTGACTCTGACATACATAACATTGGCAGAAATATTTTCATCATAATCATACTGGCCCTGTTGGTAAGGGATATTTATAATATTATATATTTAATTAAGGGTGAGCACATAATGCCTGACAATGTCATGTCATTTACATTTAAGAGTGAGGTCTAGTTTATCTTCTCTTCGGCCGTTGTAGATCGCAACCATATTTTTACTAGTGTCAGACTATTTAATTAAACGACCTTTCAATGGTCGTTATTCGTTGTAGACTGAGCCTAAAAAAATGTCTGTTTTTTTTATGATTTTTTTTAGGTGAATTCCGCGTCTAAATTTAAGGTTTACAATATTATGTTGTCTATAATAGGTTGGAGTAACATGGTCATATTTTTTAAGGCTCGTGAAAAAAAAAAGGATGTCCGAAATTTAGTAGGTTTAAGAATGCAGAGAAGAGAGTAAAATGTTTCTCCCAACCATGCAGTGGCGGACTGGAGCGGGAGGACGGGTGGCCATCGCCACCGAGGCCAAAAGGCCTTTGGGGGCCAATTGGTCCAAACATTTAAACAATTTTTTTTTTCAATTTTATAATTTTAAATGTTTTCCATAAATAGAGACCTATTCTTCCATGTTGTTCATTACTGCCCTTTACCGTAGATATTCTGTTACTACCTCTTTATTATATTAACTTATTTTGAACTTTGTTTATGCTACCTAGATTTCAAATAAGCTTTAAAATTATTTCTGTATATGTTAATATTTATCCGCTAGCTGATGAAATGGCCATCATAGCAAAAATAATGAGGTTTGGGGTCGTGGAGGCCATGTAGCCACCGGGACCAAATGATTCTAGTCCGCCCCTGCTCCCAACCCACCCCATTCACTCCGGTAACCAGACCGGATGAGATCGGAGATCTCGTGGGGTGCAGAAGAAGGTACACACTCCCCTATCGTTATGCAATGGCAATAAACCAAGGGTTAATAGTCTGGGGGGGAGGGGGGATGCGTGGTTCGGAAGCCACGTTAAGCTGTAGGCCCTCTCGGGCATGGCCCTGGCAGCGAAAGAAGAGGAAAAAAGCGTGTGAAAAAAGAACGTCGTAATTTAATATTATAACTAATTGTAGGATTATCTTCTTTTTGAATTGTATTTAATTTAATTTTATGATACCAGGTGTGACTATACTATAATGTGACTATGACTATACTTGATGATAATTATTATACAGAATACTGCAAAATCAGTTATAATAAAGCTAGTTGGCTCCGTGTAGCATTAGAGATAATTTCTCCTAATTTACCGGTAATTAACCATATGCAAAACGTAATTTGTACAATATTAAACTTTCTCAACATAACACTACCGAAATAAACAACTTGTCTAATTAATTAATTAACATAGTTTTAGGTATGTAATAGTAACATACTTTTTGGGTATTTATAGGAGCTCCAATACTAACAATTGCAATAAATGCGGAAGATTCTCTTGAATTACATAAGGAGCATTAACGAAGGCGAGCCAAACATCAGAGGCGCATCGTATTCAATATGATTTGGTCGTGCTACTCCTGTTGATAAGTTTAATCGCGCTTAAGAAACTCATTTTCCTATGAAGATGAGAAAAAAAGCCGGGTTAATTTAACTAGAAAGCGCCTTATTTCACACGCGTGTTAAAAAAAATATTTCCGCAGTAGTGTTAAAACATCAAGGCAAACTATTTAATTTAAACATATGGTGCCAATTTGACAGACAACCCCTATTTATTAAAAAGAACAAATTTTAAAAAGCAGTAATTGTAAAGTGTTTAATTTATTTATCATGTATTTTATTTGTTGGTGATTAAGAGTTAGAGTGTGAAAATACGCCATCTGAAATTATAAAAAATGTTAATAATATACTGGAAAATCTATTACCAGAAAAAACAAATCGCGCTGACGATAGTGTCATGTATTTAACAACAAATCTTTATCGGTATCGATAGCATAGAGAATAGAGCTCTAGCCTACAGATCGCAAGGTCACAGGTTCAAATCCCATCAGGAATATCTGACTTTTTTTAATAAAAACATTAAATAATTTATAGAATTATTTTGAATTGAAATCTTCCTTGTTGGGTGGATTTTTTAAAATTTATGTTTAATGCATCTTTCCTTGATTAAATTTAAAATTTTTCAGTCGGGTTAATCTAGAAGTCAATCCAGGATTAGTTCTTCCTGTGATATAATTAATATGAAAATATGAAAAAGTGAAACTACAACTAAAGGAAAAGCCTATTGACAAACTATGAAACCAGATATTAAGGGGAACATAATCCTAAGTATGCTAATTTCAATACTAGTGTTGATATTTTTTTTTCAATACTAGTGTTGAAATTTTTTTTTCGGCTGACACCTCGTGCTAAATACCTCCTCGTTTGAAAAGTATCACTTTCATAACTTGTTATTAATATAAATTTTTTTTCCGTCATTAGCGGAATCGCAAGAAAACTGTCGACGCAGACGTCAGTGTATATGGAATTACTAAAAATAAAACAGTGGGCCGAATCGAGTACAACGACAGTGGGCCTAAAATCTTGTAGTACACACGAAGCAAACTGCCTTTATTATAACTGATTGCAAGATATTTTTAGTATTCTGTATAATACGTATTAAAAAATAAAGAATCACATTTTATTACCTGGTAAAATAAAATTATAATAAATGAAATTTAATAGAAAGATTTCGCCTACGTTTAAAGACAAGCATCAATGGAAACGGTGTTCAGTCTACACACAGACTTGGATGAGAATCGATGCTATGTTGCGCGTCGGCCGGAAGGGTTCTCTCCATTGGATAGGCGATGGATATATTTTATCCACAATATTGGCTAATGTGACTACTGAAAGTTTTGGTCCCCGTGCGACTAATATGTAGTACAGGCACAGGGTAAGTCAATGGTAAAGTAAAATACATTTACTTTTTATTTTAAAAACAAGATAAAAACGTGAAATAAAAAAACTGTAGAGTTCGTTAAGATGAATATTTTAAAATTATATTCGAGTACACAAGATTTCCAAAAAATTTTTGCTGAATTAACATGTTTTTTTAATATATTATTTTTCCATTTTTGAATTGTACTAAAAACTTAACACTTATTTTATATGGCACGCTGCGTGTCTAAATTCAATTACGTTTACCTCACTTTAATAGGCTGCAGCGTCCAAATGGTGCATCTTAAGGAAAAAACGGGTTTTACATCACTGTCTTAGTTTTTATTGTCTACCGAAGAATACCAACTTTTAGTTAAAAAAGTTGGTATTTTTGGGTAGAAAATAAAACACGAAGATAGAAATGTAGAACACTTTTTCTTCCTAAGATATACCTTTGGGATGCTGCAGCCTGTTAAAGAGGAATTAATGTACCAATTTGTTTTATTAGTCTGTTAAAGTGTATTCTTGGTTGCCTGCTTGCGTAAGAATAATAACCCCGAGAGATAAGAAAAAATAGCTGTAAAATTCATTTAAAAAAATTAAAAACTGCAATTGTGCATTAATATTAAGCTTTAACGTTCGCGATGGTAAAGTTTTTCAAAATAATGACCAATTTAAGTACTAACAACAATGTAAACGTGGAAAAAGAAGTGGCAATGCCTTAGTAATAAAACCAAGTATCATAACCCTTAAAAATTCCATTAAATTTTTTACAGACATCTTATAATTTCCTCTGATTTATCTGGTCTTATGTACTCATCTTCATTTTCCACAATTTAAGGAACATTTATTAGTTTTTTTTATATGTGTTGCATCTGCTTTATATTTATCTTGCATTCACGTCACGAATGCTACTCTCCCCCCTGCCCCCCCCCCCCCCCATACATCTAGCTACGCCAGTCCATGTATGTATCATTTTATTGGTTTCACGTGTTAAGATCTCTGACATATCTACGCCACTGAAGAAAACATCTTTAAATGCAAAATGTAATTTAATTTACCCAATGAATTAGTTAAGAAGACGCAACCGATTTCATTCAAGCTTAACAGAAACCGAAGAAACGATTTCCTGAAGTTCGGAATAAAAGTTCTTTTGCAACTCAGCTTTCGTTCCCATAATTATCGGTTTATTGTTAGATTGGAAATGCTATTATTCGTAATTGAAATTACTTGAGAGAAAATTAAGATTATTTCAATGCAATGATACTATCTGCTAATAGAAAGAATACCTAAATTTTGTTTGTGTAGGAATAGAAATAGGATTTGTCACAGTATATGCATGAAGCTTACTGATCAGTGGTAGAGCTGCCATGAATAAGAGAGTGCATAAGAAGTTAACAAATCACAGATCTACATTGTGGCGTAGTCAGAAAATATGTTCGCCACATTGATATGTTGATAAATATAATAATGTCGGGTTAAATACAAATTTTTTAGCAATAATTAGTTAACCAACAACTTTGACTGTGGCATAAATGACATCGGCAGAAATAGTTTTCTTACAACCAAGGTGGCCCGGTTAGCTTAATTCTTGATTTACTAACCAGTCAACTTTGACTTTGAGAAAATAATGCCTGTCAATGTTATTAATGCCACGGTTTGCTGGTTAGTTAATTATTGTTAAAAATTTTTATAATACCTACTTATTTATCCACCGAATTGACCGAATTTTATAGCAATAACATTCAAGGCAAGCTGAAAGTAGTCATGTTGGTATAGTAGGGACCATTGAAAATTTGTTTATAAAGGTTGCCGGCATCAAATAGCTTAGCCGGCATCTACCTGGCCCAAAAATTAGTTTTTCTAAGAGAAAATTTATTTTACTGATCGAAAAGCCAGGAAAAACGATTACTTACACATGTAGGTGTAGATATTTCGACGAAAATGTGTTTGTCTTTTTTGTTTTTAGGCGGCTTCATCAATAAAAATGAATATGAAACTGACCAGTCACAGTGGTCAATTACAAAGAAACCAAATTTACACGTTGTAAATTTTACAAGTCGTTTTCTGACTCTTGATAGAAGTGAAGTTAAAAATAGATATACTTCAAAAATATGCAAATTTGTCAGATAAAATTTGTGTTTATTCATATTTATATATAAATCAAAACATTTATGCCAGAGTCTATGCATACATAATTTTTTCCTGAAGACTGCACGAGATGGTGCGAAAATTGAAAGTATAATACCAAAATATATTTCCTCCGAACTATTATTTTCTGACGGAACTAACTATTTGTGTACAGATGCATTTTCGTATTTCAAAAATCTCCAGTTTTCTACTCGTTTACAGACAATTACTATAAGATTTAATACATATAATGGACTACGTATATACCTACAAAATGAACGTTTTTTACTAGCCTAGGTTGGTTTTTGGCCATGCAAATACTATTGTACATCGCTATATTTTCTGAGATATTTTGAACACGCATCCAACCCTTAAAATTGGTATTATACGCAACAGATATAGATAAATAATTGGTAAATCTTCCTTCAATGGTGGAACATAAAGATGAGTACATAGAACCAGATGAAATATACGAAATTATAATATTTCTAGGAAAAAATGAATTTCACCTTTTATTAAAGATTTTAAGGTTATGTACGTTATTTTTACAATATTGCTACTTCTCTTTTTACGTTAACAGTGTTGCTAGTTTGTAAGTTAACAATTTTTATTAAAACACTTTATCATAACGAATGTTAAAAGTTCATATTAAGGCACAAAAGCTGTTTATAACTGTTTAAAACGAATTCTACAGCTATTTTGTTGTACTTTCAGAGTTATAATTCTTACGCAAGCGGGAAAAAACTTTTTTTGCTAGACTTCGCGCCGTCGGGTTTTAGGAAAAAATTAAATATGGAAGCGTTAATTGTTACTATTCTGGCTAGCAGCGCGTCTACAGAACTGATTAAAAAGAATTCATACTTATTTACGAAATACAGAGGGAAAGGCACGCTTAAGTGAATTACCAATAATCGCTCTGGAAACCAACCTTTTGCAGGATTTAAAAAGCAAAACCAATTTTTATGACGATGTTTTAAAAGAATTTGTACGTAAAAACTCCCGTGTTAAACTAATTTATAAATAATGTCGTTTTATTCTTCCTCTGTCACAGTGTTCTTTCCACAAACTCTTTTCCGTTATTTGTTTTTACAAGACATTTTGAATGTTAAGGAAGGTAAGTTTTTGTCTTCAATGCAATTTTTGCCTACCCTGGTTAAAACATCATGGCACGCCACTGATATGTATCTGGAACATTATTGTTTTATTGGTTTTTTAAACATAACATATAATCTTGTTTTGTCTACAATTACCATATATGTATATATACGATTTCTTGTCACCCCATAAACAGAAACATAATCCTATGCATTTCCTGCTTTGTTATGCATTTTTACTTTTTTCCTTTACGGACAATAAACTTTCTTGTTCTCTTTGCATTCTCCCGTTAATTTCCCATTGTACCGCCTTGTCATAAAGGAGAGCTGTTCTTATTTTAATTTGCTGATATTTGCATACAATGCGTATATATTCAATCGTATATTATGTTTATTGGATAAGTCTTCTGTATTTTCTAAGTACGTTAAAAGAAAAATATAATAACGACCGATAATAAAATTCTACAATGCCGGCATGGCATCAGCACACTAAATTTGATCTCTTGCAGTGGCGTATTTAGGGGGGCTGCCGTGCTGCAGCCCCCCCCCCCCTGAGCCTAGGAGCTCGGGTCTAAAAGTCTAATTTTTCGTTTCACGCTTGGACTCTTCATTTAAATTTTTAAATACTTAATGTATTCTTAGCTTAGATAACAAAGTCCTGTTTTATATACCATATTTTAAGGGATGTTAGACTATACCTATAGCTTACGTATCCACTATATGACATATTCCAGAAAATGTCGGGGACTTTGTAAAAAATTAATAATAAATAAAATAAAAATAAAGTAAAAAAAAATTAAAATAAAATAATACAAAATTCACGAAGTTATTAATTTTCTACAAAGTCATCAACATTTTTTGGAATATGTCATATATTTGAATGGTAAGCTATAGGTATAACACACACTCACTAGTTCACTAGGTACAATATCATGAAATACATGTAGTCCCAACTGTCCCTCTCTCCAGAAAAAAAATGTCCTACTTACGCCCATTGAACCCCCCCAGCAGGTTTTCTGGCTACGCCACTGATCTTTTATATGGGCAGTTAGTTACAAGAATGTTGGCCAAAATGGATCAGTGATATTTAAAAAAGGCGAATTTATATCTACTGACGTTCAATCGGCCGTCAGTCCATGGACTGTCCGTTCGCCGGCCGACCGCTATCGATAGTCATACTACTTCAGTTTTGTTCACCGATAATGACCGGCAGTTCTCGATCGGTTTCGATTGCGGCCTCCGTTTCACTAGACATGCACAGTTTTTATTTATTGTCAGTTCAAACATGTCACAAGAAGAGTGTGCGCAGCGACAATTGTTATTATATTACACGAGCAGAGAAAAGGGATATGAAAAATGGATCCCAAGATAAAGCCGGCCAGTGTCCCTTTTTAGTTGTACACCCCAGTGGCGTGTAATGTTGTTTTAACCAGGGTAGGCAAAAATTTCATTTAAGACAAAAACTTACCTTTCGTAGAATTCAAGCATCTAAATTTCAAATTTTGTCACCAAATGTCTTGTTTTTGAGTATGTGGAAAGAAGGCAGAAGAATAAAACGACATTATTTATTTGTAAATTAGTTCAACCCGGCGGTCTTTAAGTAAAAACCATAAAAACTGGTTTTGCGTTTTGAATCCTGCAAAAGGTCGCTCTCCAGAGAGATTAATTATTGTTAATTCAGTTAAGCGTGTCTCTCCCTGTGTGTTTCGTAAATAGGTATGAATTCTTTTTAATCCAGAACAGGATCGTTCTCCAGACGCGCTGCTAGCCGAAATAGTATTAATTAACGCCTCCATATTTCTTTTTTTCCCAAAACCCGACGGCGCGAAGTCTGGCAAAACGGCGAAAACACTAATTATAAATTAAAAATCTATCATCCACCTTATTGAACCAATGTTGCCAAAAACGAAGTCAAGTATTATGTGAAATATGATGATAAGCTTACTGATTATTAAATATCAGCAAAAATTATTTGAATTATCACAAAAGAGCCTCTTATTTTACGATAAATAATAACTTATAGAGGCGTGTTTCATATTTTATATTGAGAAAGCAAAGTATTTTCCAAACTAGGGTAAAACATTGACTCCAATGCACGTACCAAACCAATACCTTCTAAAATTCTTAAGGAGGTGTTAACCAAACGCGTGCTTTCTTCGCAAGCTGATAAATGAAGAAAGGTCGAAGTTTGCGACGGGTTTATTTGTTACACATCTCTTTCTACCCTACTGCCTACCGGCTCTCTTGCTTGCTTCCACTCGCAGTGCTTTTGCTTTTGCATAAGATGCTAATGTACAGCGAGATCCTTGCTTTCAGTTTACGATATAATAAGCAAAGAATGTGTTCGTGGAAATGATATAGGATTACTTTTTCGGTCCTATATTATTTATTATATTAATGTAGAGATGAATTGCCAAAGTTGGATAACACGGACAAAAAGTAAAATCCAAAAAAAAATTGTTTTTGTTTGTTTTATTGTTCTCAGGGTAGGCAATGCTTTTTTGTCTATATTGTATGCACGTCACTGGTACATCCGGTACCTGCTAAGATAAAGATTTTGAAAATGGTTACTGGGTAACAAAATATTTTTCAAAATTCAAAATTTTTTTAAAAAATCCCATATTCTGCACAGTATTTGACAGTCACTAAGTATATAAATAGCAACTTAATTGTAAAATTAATGTTAATTATAAAATTGCTTAAATTTTGTGCGACACTGATTAGTAGTATTGACCCCAATCATTTTTTAACTGCGATTATTTTTTTTTAATTTAAGGTGAGTGTTCTCATATTTCGTACACCTTTTTTCTCTGTTCCGATTTACTAAGGTAAAATTATAGTATTTTTGTATTCTATTATTGAAACTCGTTTCACTGTTAATAGCCTGTTATTATTTACTTTTTTGTATAGTTATATTACCACCTGTGCTTTTTATTTATTTATAGTTTGATGAACCTTTTTTTAAAAATAAAATTTACCTTCGTGTCCGATTAATGAACTCCATTCTGATAAACTTAGCAAGTGTTTTAGGTCCTCTTCTTTGATCTAAAACAAAAAAAAAAACGTCATTATATTTTTATATTATTACCAGTCGCGGATCTAGACAGGGTATATTTTCCCAATAGGCCCGCTGACGAGGCGTGTGATTGAATGAATACATGCAAGATAACGTCGCGTCGGTGACAGTATCTTTATAGTTCTCGCAAAATAATTTTTGAAAATACATAATTTAACACTGATTGCGGTTAAACTATTTAATAAGGAAAATTTATCCCGACAAGCATTTTAGGCTTCTTTGTATGCCATATTTATTTGAGAATTTTTTAACATGTTGTACCTATTTTAGGACTCTTTTCCAGACTGTTTTTGTAGGAACTCATTTATTTTCTTTATATCATTGAAGCATAACAAATTTAATGCGTTACTTATTAAGAAAAAAACACTATGAAATTGTGAGGGGCATGGACGCGCATAGGAGGGAAGGGTGTCCCCTCGATTTTTTTTTAGAAGTTACCTTTGATAGGAGAAACTTTTGATACCGCGACCACACTTTTTTGGGGCTGGTTACCTTCCCCCACCCCGCCTGAGACTGAGTCTATGTGCTCTCATGATTATGGGCCCTGGATTGTGTACCGGGCCTAGGACCCCCAATAGCCAAAAATAAGCCATAGAATAGGTAGGTACTAGCTTTTTCCGAAAGTACACAACTTAAGTTAGTAGGACTTACCTAACCTACTAGCGCAGGTATATTTAGGGAAAGACCCAGAATGGAAATCAGCATTTCCCTGGAAAACTACGCCACAGTAAGTATACCAAGCGGAAATACGTGCTATACAATCATGTGTAGAGAAAAATATCGAAAAGGGACCAGAAGATATACATTCTGTCAGACAGTCAAGGCCCTAAACTCCAATCGACTCAAATCGAGGATCACAATGGAGTGCCTAAACAACCTGAAAGACCTAGCAGCAAGGAACAACAAGGTAGAACTCCTATGGGTTCCTGGTCACTCAGGGATAGCGGGCAACGAAAAAGCCGATAAACTGGCTAGAGCCGGATCATCTCAAAAACTCAGGGGCCCTGAACCCATATCAAAACAGGCAACCAAAGCAACGTTAGACAGGTAGGCGCAACAACAACACCTATCCCGATGGAACAGGATACCTGGTCAAACCACATATATACATACACTATATTGCTAATACAATAATTCAATAATGTCACCATTGTAAGCAGATGATCAGGGACCGTTGAGTTTGCGCAGATCGGAAATTTGCTTCTTGATGTAAACATTTGACAGGGCCGACTTTCAAAATATTTTTACAAGCTTTTATTTAAATTCACCCGTTTAGTTTGGGTGTGTACAGTTTATGGTCAAATAAAACTAAGTAACCGATATTTTTCATACCTGAAATACCTTATTTCTGGTGTTGAACCGCGATTCGTGCAAAAAAGGATCATGCACTTTTTTCTACCCATCTTGAGACACAAGTCCCTAACAATAACAAAATATTTGGTAAAGTTTTATACCTAAATTCGCACCCAAAACTTAAAAATAATATCCACAATCACACACGAAACATCCGAACGAAAACAACGTAAAAAAAGCTGGAAACGACTACAACTTACAATCTAACAAAAAAAAATGTCTAAAGTAAAGTTTTATAAATATTAACACCCACAACTTGGAAATTATAACCACACACGAATGAACGAAATAAAAGATGGCGACAAATAAGAATACAACGGCAAGCCGGTTCTGTTCAAGAGACCTTGGGTTCTGTTTACGTTCTGTTAGAAATCGTGTGGGTTGCCTAATATTTCCCTACTGTGCAAGCGCCACGACCCCCAACTCAGGTTATTTTGAATCGCACGACGGGTGTATTCTTGTTTCGTGCGGCTGCTTGTATTGGCAATATAGTGTATCGGGGGCCACAATTGGGAAACCCTCCAAAAAGCCATAAACTCGAATATTGCTTTTAACGCATACCCAGCTAAAACAACTGGTCGGCCTAGTAACAGGCCACTTTAAAAAAATTTACGTCAAATAGGAATTTACAATGGTTCCATTGAATGCAGACTTTGCGGCGAAGAGGACGAAACCGCCTCACATATCCCTTGGTAGGAATTTACTGGACCTTATAAAAGGAACAAATCTTTCCTAGCAAGATAGGGGAGCACAATAAGTCACTAGGCTGCAGTGCAGGAAGCTCGGGCCGAACGCCCGACCCCCGCCTTAAACCAACCAACCAACCTAATCTACTAATAAATTTACCATTATTAAATTCTGTCTGGTTATGAGCAAAAATAATTTCTGATTATCCACCAATTATTGTTTTAAGTAGGCGGAATACAGTAATTTTATTGGAACTAAGAAACCGCAAAGTAAAGTGTTACATTCTAAGGTCAAGAAACTTTAAACGCTTTATTTTAAACAAAAAGTGCTTTTTTAACATGAGTTTTTATATCATCTGTCGGTTGAGAAATTTTGTGGTTATAGCGCGTGATTATCCAATAAATTTGCTTTGTATAAGTGCACTTTCTTGGTAAATAATAAACATTTTAATGATTATCGTAATTAATGTTTGGCTAGATAAGTACCTATATTATATTAGGTATCGTAAATTATAAAATTAAGTTATTATGACCCATTCAAGGACACAGTGAGGGAGGGGCGGCAGCAAAATATTAGGTCCTTTCGCGAATCCTGAACACATTCAGAGGATTATCGCATGCAAACTTCAAAATCCTATAGAACTTATATGGGCGCAAGTGAAAGGATTTGTAGCAAAACACAACACTACATTCAAAATGAAAGCCGTTAAACTACTGTTTAACAAGCCATTAAGGTAGTGGCACCAGAGAACTGGCGAAAAGCAGTCCATCATGTCATTAAAGAAGAGGAGTAAATGTGGGATCTTGATCACCTGATCGATCGGACCGTCGACCCGTTAATTATAACGTCAAAAGGAGATGACAGTTCCTCAAATGACAAAGAATATTATGATTTTTTATAATTTAATTTCTGTATAATGTATATTTTGTATTTTTTTTTATAATGTTTAATCAAAAATAAGTGTAACTACTGTAACTAATACTATGTACATAATGCACGCCTTTGTCACACCATTTTAAGTGTTTGTAAATGCATAACAATAGGCAAAACCCATAAATTGACCCAAACCCTACCTGCACTTGATGAAAATAAACAATTTTGCAATGAAATCAATGCCAAATTATGAAAGTGGATTAAATATTTATTAGGTCCCTCTGTAGTCCCTTTGCATACCTAATGAGCTTTTATTGCTCTACACCTTTCTGAAATAGATTATAGTTTCTTTTATTCGCTTAAAAAAACCGCTATTTAACAGGGGACATTACGCGGTCCGATCCACGAAATTGGCAAACAAATACTAACGAGTAGGTATCTAACGAATAAAACACGCTAGAAAATGCAGGTATCATTGTTTATAAACATGCACTTGCAAGAATTATTTTCTTCCGCCAATACCGGTAGCGCTGACTTACAACGGTGGTCAAGGTCTAATAGCAAAAATTAATTTTAATCACTAACTCTAAAGCTTGACATGAAAAATGACAGAACATGATAATAATAATTGTTCGTCTCACGTCATCTCGAAAATTGCTCATTGTCAAATGCACTGTTGGTTCTTCAAACGACTTTCTTCCACGAAAATAACTTTTTTGATATTTATTTCTTCAGGTAACAATAACCTCGTAAAACAGATGTCAAGGATAATTCTTGCGCTTAGCCAATGAGATGGTATGACTGGAGGTTGTAAAAATACCGTAACATTTTTTTATGGTAGAATAATGGTACTAAATGCCACTGGCATGGCGGCTGGTAATATTAACGGCGAAAATGTATTTATGGTATGGTATGGTATGGTTCCAACGACTTATTATAGATGGACCCAGATTTTACCTATGCCGCTCGCCATTAATAGCGATCAGAATTCTTTTTTAGCTGTGTATAGAAGGCATTCAAATAAACAACATTTTCAAATACCTTTTTTGAACTCAAAAATAAAATAGTTCAATCATTTATTACACTATGGATCAAATACAAGTCTGCCTAACTTGCCCGTTGAATAACATTCAGAAAACTTCTGGGTGTAGGATGAGCCCGCAAGGGAAATAAGCGTTCTGCTTATAATCTCGAAGCAGCAGTCGCACTTTGACGACACTTACCGTAAATTAGCACCATATCTACTAGTTCATTGTTTTCAAATTTTACTATTTTCACGTGTCAACAAATTTAAAATTAACTTGCTTCAGAAAAACACACTGCAGCGAATTGCTCAACACCACCCGTAAATTGAATGACTAATAAGACAAACAACACAAAGTATAGCAGGCTACGTTTCGATGACCAGGCCCGCACTTAGATTTTTTACTTCTTTATCTCGCCTATTTTTAAGTTTTTTGAAAATGTTGTTTTATTTAATGCCTTCTATACACAGCAAAAAAAGAAGTATCAACTTAGGAATCACCCTGTATTTTGGTAAGCTTGATAACGTCGACAATCGAGAATAGCCAATGCAAATGAAGCGCGCCAATTTGCAGTCCGAATAAGGCCAATCCAAACCGATGGACTGACATTTGTCAAATCCCCGGGTTATTTAAAATGTAGAAAAAGGAAGTACAGGTCGTGCATTGTGGCTTGAGCCCTGAGATGCGCAGATAATAGAAAAGTAGAGTCGGTGTACGACAGAGATACCTAATACCGAATTTTAGTAAAGTACAGTCCGCGTAGAAAGTAAAAGTGGAATTTGATTGATAAAGCTGTAGTGACTGCTAATCGTGTTTGCTAATTGGATCCTGTAATGCAAAAATCAACCAACCAACAAAATTATTTTTTTAATAATTTAAATTATCGGAAATTTTTTCAAAACTAACACTTACCTATTTAATATGTAAATTATATTGTATTTGTGTGCTTGATACAGGTTGTTTTACGCCTTCGTCTGTTTCATCGCTCCAAGCTTTTTAGTGTGTATGTGATGAATGTATATACGTTTCATCCATATAAACAATTGGCCGTCCTTCTGCACGGAAAACTCCCATTTTCTTTAAAAAGTGGATGCGGAGATGCCTTACGTTAGGTTTCTCCTTTAAAATTTTTCTATTGGTTTTGTTTTTTCTCCAACGAAATCCAACTTTTCTTATTTCTTTTCTTAAACTGTTCAGGCATCCCTGGTAATTGGTATCATTTTGAAATTTTTTATGAATTTTCGCTAGAGTTGGCACTTGCTTTTCTGTTATATGGAAATTGTGAATTGTTCTGCGTAAAACACCTTGAAAAGTAACGTCCAAGACTATTTTGCTTTTTCTGTTTTCACGCTTTTTGTTTGGCGTGGAAAAAGATTTAACTGCTCCGGATTCGATATTTTTGGCTTCCTGCTTAATTCGTTTAATTGCGCTTAGACTAATCTTTGTATCGGCTAAAACACGTTCGTGAATCTTTCAATTGCTGGTCTTTCTGTATCTGCCTCTTGTTGCATAATTGTATTAAATTATAAACTATTTCACGGCTTTGACCGCTCAATACTCGGTTTAAGACTTTACTTTTAAAAGGCATTATTACAAATAAATACAGTAATAACTTTTTTTCTAATGAACGTCCTACTTTTCTGACAGACTGTACAGAAGTGTGCGTTTCAAAGATCATCACAATAATGAGCTCTCGGCTAGCTCCTCCCACCTGTTTACTGCGCACCCAAAAGTCAGAGCTCAAGCTATATTGCACGAGCTGTACCAACATATTCCTAAAATGTCCTGAACTTTTAATGCAGAAAGAAAGGTGGGTAAGTTATAGTTGTATACAATAGCGTAGCCAGAAAATGTGTTGGGGGGGGGGGGGGGGTTGATATTTTCTAATCAGGTTTTTTTGGGTTCGAAGTTTCAAGTAAAAAATAAAACCATATTGATATGTTTTTTAACAATAATTAACTATCCAACAACTTTGACTGTGGCATTAATCACATAGGCAGAAATAATTTTCTTACAACCAAGGTGGCCCGGTTAGCTTAACTTTTGATTTACTATCAGACAACTTTGATTTTGAGAAAATAATGCCTGCCAATGTCATTAATGCCACAGTCAAAGTTGCTGGTTAGTTAATTATTGTTAAAAATCTTTATAATAGGACTTATTTATTCACCGAATTGACCGAATTTTATAGCAACAACTTTCAAAGCAGTTTTGTTAGTATAGAAGGGATCATCGAAAATTCATTTATAACGGTTGCCGACATCAAACTGCTAGGCCGGCATCTACCTGGCCCAAAAATGGGTTTTTAAAAAAAAAATTTTTTTTTTCGAACTAGGCTTTTTTCTTCTCGTTCGCTGCCAGGGCCATTCCCGAGGGGACCTACAGCTTAACGTGGGTTCCGAACCACGATCCGTAGTTATGCGACATCCCCCAAGGACTATCAACCCTCAGTTTCTTGCCATTGCATGACCTAGCGATTGGGGAGTGTGTATCTTCTTTCGCATCCCACAAAATGTCCGATCTCATCCGGCCTGATTACCAGCGTGAATGGGGTGGCTTGGGAGATGATACATTTTACACTCTTCCCTGCATTCTTAAACCTACTAAATTCTGGACATACTTTTTTTTATTGCGCGTATGCCCACTCCAGGGATTAAACCCGAATAGCCATGGTCGAATGTCAGTAACTCACCTCGGAGCCACTGCCACGGCTCTAAAAGAAATTCTGTTTTACTGATGGAAAAGGCAGAAAAAAACGAATTGATGACACAGGTGTAGATATTTCTACGAAAATGTTTTTGGTTTTTTGCTTTTATGCGGCTGCATCAATAAAAATGAATTTTCGATAGTATCTTATTCTATACCTGTGTAATTGCATCGTTGCTGCTAGACCAAGTAGAATAGTGAGGAGTGATGGTTAAATTCAGAAATGTTTACTGTCGCTGATTAAAATAAATATACTAGGTATATAACCTACATTTAAAAGCAGTAAAAATCACATTTTTACTTACGGCAACTAGGATTATTTTTTAGTCACACAACTTACAAACTACTTAGCAACGTGTAACCAGTAAATCTATACAAAACAAGCTAAGAAAATAATTCACAATAACTCGGCGTTGAGCGAGTGAGTAGAAACGTCCATTCTCAATAAACTAACGGTGCAACTCGAGAACGGCGCATAGCCCGCTTAATTGTTAGGGCCACTATGACGATCAAGCAACACTGTTGCCAGACGTAGCAAAATTCGACTATTGATAACGGTGAAATATGAAAATTTGTTAAAATGTAGCGGAATGTGGCCGAATATAAAATATTAGTAGAAGCTGTAAGACGAAAAATTAGTTCCCAATTAGACTATTAGATATGAGCATCTGAGCTCGGGGGGAAGTTTTCTTTTGGCGGGTTCAAACAAGTTTAGAGAAAATAATGAAAAAAAAGTGATGATCAGAGATTAGGTTAATTTTTTCCATTTCTTTTTCTAAATTCATTTGTTATTACTGTTATAGTGATTTATATGCTACAATACACAGTATTTTTGTAAATTAATATCAAAAATTACATAAAAAAGTAAGGAAACCAGCATACTTATTTTTTAAAGAATAGTTTACAAGTTTTGAATATTATTTTTTATTTTGTTATTCACATCACCATTCTACCTCTAATACATGCATTTTTCATTAATTGTTAATGTTTAATACTTAGACGTAATATATACATATTCATATTTTATTTTACATTTTACCTGTTTTTATATCTAAATACTAAATTTGATTAATTTGTTGCCGTTTTGCCCTTCTTTCGAATTAGGATTTTTTCCTCTTCGTTCGCTGTCAGGGCCATTCCCGAGGGGACCTGCAGCTTAACGTGGGTTCCGAACCACGATCCTCAGTCATGTGACACTCCTACCTAAGGGCCTAAACTCAGTTTCTTGCACCATTGCATGACCTATCAATGTGGGAGTGTGTACCTTCTTCCGCACCCCACGAGCATCCGGCTTGGTTACCGGCATGAATGGGGTGAGTTGGAAGATGATACCTTTTACACTCTTCCCTGCATTCTTAAATCCACTAAATTTCGGACATACTTTTTTTATTGTACGTATGCCCACTCCGGGAATCGAACATGGATCGCCGCGGTCGAATGCCAGTAGCTCTACCTCTGAGCCACAGCCGCGATGATTAATTTGTTTTAAACCGTTCTCGTGTTAGTAATGGACTCTATGAGTACCGATATAAACGTAGTAAAAAAGTAGCATGCATTGCTCTTGATAGAGAAATATTTTCACAAGTGCCGAAAATCAATAAAACAGATTGTGTAGAATAACCCATTTTTTTAAGTTGTCTGGCTCGCTAAATGCCGGCTAAGGTATTTGATATTGGCAACCTTTATAAAATTAATTTTCAACGGTCCCTTTAATAGTACTTGAAAATCAATAATTATTGTAAACTTACCATTCTCTTACCATTAGTTTTACCCAGTTAGTAACTACTACTAATTTTACTTGAAGCCTCAAGATGAAATATTACCTATATTATAAATCAAGTAACTTTACACGAAATAATTTTAGTGTGTTTATTGTGATTGAAGGTAGCTCGAACCGAAAGTGATTATGGTGTAGTGTTCAATCACATTTTTTATAATTTGCTTTATTCAGTCAAAAAGGCGTTTTTACATTAGGTGCAATTGCAAGAAAAACTTGCCTGAAAGCATGCGCTTTGTCGAAGTTTTAAACAGCTGATGCAGGTTTTAAATGGGAAAATGTGCATCAGCTGATTAAAATGTCGTCGAAGCGCATGCTTCCAGGCCATTTTTCTTGCAATTGCACCCAATGTAAAAAGGCCTATTATTATACACCAAAGAGCTATTTTTCTAGCATTACTTCTGACCTATTTTTTGACGTAATGTTGTTTACTTTCACGATAAAAGATTTTTAAAAAAATTGGGTAATTTTTTTTATTAAAAGCCTTTTAATACCTATCTGAAAAATAATAAAATTAATGTGTCTGGTGCGTGTGACCTATAATAAAAAAATGAGATATCTACCTATTTATTGTCCAAGTATTTATTATACAGATAAATAACCTTTTCAAAGATAATAATAGTAATAATAATTTGTAAATAGTGAAAAATTTTAACCAAATATAGACATTAATTACTATTTTTTTTCCTACTTTGACTATTGACTCGAAATTCGTGAAATTTATTGTATTATTAATTTTAAATATTTTTGTAATTATAGTTGGCCAATAAAAATCTTTAAATAAAAAAGAATTATTTTAAATTTTTGACCGAGTTTATAGTGAGGCCATCGTCTACTATTAAAAATAAATTTTCTACACGTGGATATTTGCTCTTTTCCTTACATTAAAGTGATCGAATGAGTGGGCTATTCTGAGTAACTGGACAGATATAACCTCATATCCATCCTATAGTTAGAATATGATACTGACCAATCACAGTGATCAATTGAAAAAGAAACCAAATTTACATGTTGTAAATTTTACGCGTCCTTTTATAAAACTTTACAAAAGTGAGGTAAAAAATATACTTAAAAATATGCAAACTGTCTTGTCTTGATACTTCTTTTTTAGCTGTGTATAGAAGACATTAAAATAAACATTTTCAAATACCTTTTTTTTTAAACTTAAAAATAGGCGAGATACAGAAGTAAACTATCTAAGTGCGGGCCTGGTCATCAAAACGTAGTCTGCTTTACATTATGTTGTTTGGCTTATCTCTTATTAGTCATGCAATTTACGGGTCGGTGGTGAGTTATTTGGTAATACGCTGCAGTGTGTTTCTCTGAAGCAAGTTAATTTTAAATTGATGACACGTAAAAATGGTAAAATTTAAAACCAATTAACTAGTAGATATGGTGCTAATTTACGGTGAGTGTGGTCAAAGTCAACGCTTTCCCTTGCGGGCTCATCCTACACCCAGAAGTTTTCTTAATGTTATTTAACGGGGAAGTTAGGCAGGACCGTATTTGATCCATAGTGTAATAAATAAATGTGAGTAGGTACCTTATTTTTTTGAAAAAAGGTATTTTAAAATGTTTATTTTAATGCCTTCTATACACAGCTAAAAAAGAAGTATCAACTTAGGAATTACCCTGTATAATTATATCTCTTATATTTGTAAGTAATGCATTTTAGACTTTACCTTAAAAATTAAAATATTTCCGCATAAACCCATATTGGCATCTGCGTCCTCTCATACTTAATGTGCACGAGCCGCCACTGGTTAAAGTTTAAAACATTAAAACTATGACAAGTTCACGATGGAATTTATTTGATATTATTATATAGTTTATGTAAAGCTTTATAGTAATAATAATTATATACAAATGACTTGTATTCGATAAAATTTCGTATAAATCAATCACCTGAAATACATATCATATCCATTCCCGAGTAAAGTAAAAAATATACAGTGTGTTCGGTAACTTATGGGCCGTAGAGTAACTGGTGATACTAGACATCAAACTAAGCCGATTAAGTCATATAAGTTTTTTCGGATTGTAACTCGTTCTAGGGATACAGGGTGTATATAATTTATGTATTATTAATTTAATTATGTACTATGTTTTTTTATGCTTTGGGATGTTTAAAGGGAAATATCTCGAAAACCATTAAAGATATTAAGATCAATCAAGTACACCCTTTTGACTCAGAAAATGCCCTTCTTTAAGAAACTATAATTGAAAAACACCTAATATCACAGGTAAGAAAAAAAATCATATATTTATGAAGCCCAGTGTATGTAACTAGCGCCCTCTAGTTTCAACTTAAAAATTTCTACAAATTCTTATTTTTTGCTCATAAAAACATAATATTGCCAACTTTCTATTCGATTCATTAAACCGTTTTAAAATTATGGCTTATTTTCGAGAATAAACTTTTACTTTCAACACCCTGTATCTCTAGAACGAGTAACAATCCGAAAAAACTTATATGACATAATCGGCTTAGTTTGATATCTAGTATCTCCAGTTACTCTACGACCCATAAGTTATGGGACACCCTGTATAACTGAAGATCAGTGGTCGCAGCTCGTGACTGAGGAGGATACGGTCGGAAATAGTTACATTTAAAAAATCGAGGCGCTTGGCCGAAAGTAGGACCTTTTTTGAACGATAAAGAGGCAAGACAAATTATTTTTGTACAGGGTGAGTCAACGACAGAGTAAAGTTCATTTTCTCCTTTATTTTAAGAATTAGATAAAAGGTCGAAATACAAAAGTTGTAGAGACCATTGAGGTGCACATTTTAAAATTATATTTGAGTATACGGGGTGGCCCAAAAAACGTGGCGATTATAACTTAGTTTTTTTTTTAATATATATTGTATTATTATCTATAATAATAATAATAATAATAATAATAATAATAATAATAATAATAATAATAATAATAATAATAATAATAATAATATTCTTTATTGCCAGCAAAAATCACATGGACATAGCAACGTCAAAAAAAAAAAGTGGATTAGGCTATTGCCCTTACAAGTAAAAGTGGTAATAAATTACCCAAAATATATATATATACTACGAGAAAAGCAGTTATAAAATATAGTGACGGTAAAAACCACACGTTAAAATTTCTGCAAAAATGTACTACACAACAATCAATTATAATTTGAGTATAAAAATAGTAAAAAGAAAACAGAGATAGCACGGACAACAATACACATTAAAAATTACAGCAGTTAATTACAATTTAGGATTTAAAATAGTAATGACAGAACTACACGTTAAAATTTTGTAAAGAATGATTGTGCTTTTTAGCGGTTAAAATCTAAATTGAAGCTATATAGACACTTCTCCTGCAGAAATTTGGTGGTCTGCCTCTTAAATTTCTTTATATTTGGTTCCGATCTAACGTCGGGTGGAAGCAGATTGTATGCCTTAATTGCCATATAGAGTGGCTTATTTTGTATAAAATGTTATATGTCTAATGTCGGGTTGCACAAAGAATTTTAATAATAATTACCTAACCGGCAAGTTTGACTGTGACATAAATGACTTTGACAGGCATTATATACTTACATTCAAAGGCGCGTAATTAGTAAATTAAAAATTAAGGTAACCGAGCCAGCATTATTGTGAGAAAATTATTTCTGCCCATGTTACGTCTGTCACAGTCAAACTTGCCGGTTAAATAATTATTATTAAAATTCTTAGTGCAACCCGATATAAATTTAATAGTTTCTGAGATATTAACGTTTAAAATATGGCATTTTCATCATACTTTGACAGGCACATTGGAGCGGTAAATCTTAGAGAAAAATCGTTTTCACCTTATAAGTTCCGGTTTAACATGTTAAACCATTAAAACTTTTTTTTTTTTAATTTAACATGGTGAATCTGAAGTTGGTTTCTTATTTGGATAGAGAATAAAAAACTAAGATAGGGAGGTGAAAATCATTTTTCTCTAAAATGAATCATCATCCTCATTTCGTATATCTGAAATGAGGAAGCTTTGCCTTCCGTATCTCATCTAAAAGTTTATTCTCAGTTCCCGCAGCCAGTCAGGGACAGTCAGCGACAATCAGGATTCTGCGCAATAGACTCAAACGCGTTTCTACAAAGATTTATTGCTTGTAATGAATTTATTGGTAAAAAAACTAACAAACCATCACTAACTTGTCAATGATTCTCGCGGGAACAAACCCTAAGAAGTCACCGCCACTGCCCGTGATTTGTCATTCGTCACACATTTAAAGTGTATTAATGACTTTCTAGTAATAAAGTTATCATAAAATAACAGATATTAAGTTTTTAATGACATGCTCCTGACTAATAATGAAATTTAATAACATACATTCGGTACGCCTCGATAATTATTTGTTTAGATTAATGGAAGCCCATAACATCTGGTTAATTTGGAAAATTAGTATTCGTTCTTTGTATAGGTAGTAACGATTAAGTGGATCCGAATAATATTTCTTTTCCAAAGTAACCAGCTCCATGCGAAATTATATCTATACCGAGTGTCCCGCTAAGGTCGGCCAGCGGCTGTATCTCGAAAAATAGTGGAAATTAATTTTAAAGTTGTACGATTGCCGCTAGAGGGCGTAACTGATGGGAGAAAATACAAAATTCAAGTTATTTTCAAAATAGCCTCATTAAGGTACTGTTTTAATATCTAGAATGGAAAGCCTGTCCATTCTTTCCGCAGTTTGATAATGAGGATTTCTTCCAATAATAAAGGTCAAGTTATTACTAAAAGTACTCTGTATCTTTCACATTTTTTATGTCATTTTTATAAATTTGGGCTCGTTTGAAAGATAATTTTATGCTTATAAGCAAAGTCGATTTGTTAATGGTGGCTAATTTGTATTTTGCTTTACAGAAGGCGCTCTATGCTTATACAAGTTTCAGTTTTTGTTAATTTTTTTTAAAGAAATAAATGGAACGGTATAATTTTTGTATAATATGTGTGTAAAGGATAAAATAACCTACATTTTGACTAAAACCGCGTTTTGATATATTTATTTGTTTTTGTTGCCAACATTATTTTGGCGGGCCGAAAAATTAGGTTGTAATTAGATTTTTGGACCCGAGCTCCTATAGGCTTGGAAAGGGGGGGGGGGGGGGGGCTTGGTTGCGCCACTGTTTGGGCGTATTCTATTAAGAGCTTTGCGTCTTTCTTTTTACATTTCTTTGGGGAGTCCCTATTATTTCTACAGCCATTAATTTTATTAACTTAACAAACACATAAGTATTGTATTATAAAATGTGTGTGTGAATAACAATCACACACTCTACTGCGAAACAAAAGATGCAGAAACTTGCACACTTATTGATTCTGAGGCAGAATTTACTAATATCTCTTGCGAATTTATTTATATAGGTAGGTACATGATTTACTTTTATAATAATTAATTATACTGTATAAGTACTCCACATAAATAAAATCCTTGTTGAGTTGCAGACATGTTTTTTTCTACTTCCACATGGATATTTGCTGTTTCCTTTACACTAAAGTGTATGGATAAGTATTATATATTACGGTTATTACTGTTAACTGAACGGATATACTTTTATATCCATCCTAATTAAGATATGAAACTGACCCATCACAAAATCAATGACAAAGAAACCAAACACGTTGTAAATTTTCCGCGTCGTGTTAACACTTATTAAAAGTGAGGTTAAGAATTTACTTTCAAAAGATGCAAATCTGTCAGATCTAATTTGATTTTTTATGTTAAACTCAAAATATTCATCCCAGAGCCTTATGCATACACCAATTTTTCCCAAAGAGTTTGTACGTTTGTACTTTACCTTTTGTTGGGTTTTGACCCAACCTCTAACCCAATCTACCTTAAAACTTTTATCATACCCAATAAATATAGAAAAATAACTGGTAAATGGTGAAAAATTAAAATAAATAAGTACATAAAACTAGATAAAATAGACAAAAAAATAAAATTTTTAGAAAAAAATTAATTCTGTTTTTTAAGGTTATATGTTTTGTTCTTTTTTAACGTTATGTTATTTAATTTTATTTTGCACGGAAAAAAGGGTTTGTCACGCAAGCAGAAAAAGAATACCTACATTTCAACAGAATAATTAATCAAAATTATTATTAGACTCTTCGCTTGGCGAGCACTGGTTATATTTTTGTCTTGCCACAATTTTGGTACTATATAACCTTCATTATTACACATCAAGATAATAGATTTTCTTTTACTCTCTTCTGTACTGCTTTATATCATAATAAATGATTTAATGCACAAAATTTACCTGCGCCTATGGCCGACATCGAAATTGAGCCGAACCGGATGGAATTTCCCATTTTATTAATCTACACACATCTACATAAAAACTGGTAAGCCACTGCTTACCGAGTAAGTGAAAAGTACGTATTCTTTTTTTTTCAATGTGTTTGAAAATGCTACCTTATTCAAAATCTATGTCAAGTAGGCTGTCAAAATAGGTCAAACGTTCGTGCAATTATTTTTTTTCCAGACGACTATTGTAAAAGTTTCAATTATTAGAGTTATTTGAAAAACCTAAATAAATCGAATAGTAGGTTAGTATATAATGGTTATCGATAAAATGTCTTTGTATATCTAGTGGTTTTTACTATAAATAGATAACAAATAAGGCTGGTCTATAAGCTGAAGGATGTAGAAGTACGTCTAATGTCTAGATCGAGTGTATATAAAATGTTTTTCTTCCATTAACTAAATTGCCGGTAAAAAATGTGGTCTACTTTCCTAGATTACGTGTTTTGTTATTTTAATTGAAGATCTATTTATAAGAAAGAAAGAAGAGGTGTGGGTATAAATAATTATCCTGGTGGATACCTTGAAGGGTAGTTATATTACAAATATGGACGAGCTAAACACAGTGGTGGCGCCAGAAAAATGTAAATGGGTGGGCAAAAACAGACCCGGTATCTAGCTATGTTTTAGTTTTTTAACTAAAAGGTATATTCTTACCACTTCTACCACTCCTATATGTATTTCCAGACTGATCTATTAATTTTCATATAAAGATACTTTCTTCATTATAGTTATTTTCACATGTCAGTATTCTTTATTACTTATCTAGATTCTACTGTATTAGACGTGCTAACCAGGGCACAACAACGAGGCAACGCAACGCTGGGGCTGATGTTAGCCCAGGTAAGAATAAACTGGCTTCTTATTTTGGATTATGTGGTAGGTTCCAGCAATCTATTACAGCCATGAGAGTTTAATTTGCTTGTGATTTAACGGTAGTAGGTAGTTATTTTATTGCTAATTTGTAAATATGTATGCTTGTTTCACTGGAAAAAGGGTACGAAAAAACCAGCTTTAATTATTCAGGTACATCGTAGCATATTATGTCATAATGACTCGTATAAAAGTTAGTAACCATCGTGGGAGGGGTTTATGAGTGGGTGAGACTTACTCCACGCGGTACAAGAAGATGGGGTTACTTTCTTGTCCGTTCGTTTGTGTCCTTGCCAATTTACATGCATTTCAGCTTGTTTTCGGGGCGTTAACTTTTTGGTTATCTATGTGACGCAATTATTTAAGATTTATTATGATCTATACTAATGGATTCTTTTTTGATCGATTTAAATGACACCCATGCCATGTTTTTTTGAGGCCCTGTTTCGTTTACCTTAAAAAGTTGTATCTAGCTGCTATAGGAGACTGGGCGACCAGGTTACCTAGCTTGTAGATTTGAATGGTGCTACCGAAGTTACGGCGACTGGGAGCCCCGGCCACCCAAGTATCCACGACTCGCTATGCTGGTCGCCAGGCTACTTCAGTCTCTTAGGTGATGCAAAATAATAAATAGGGATCACATTTTTAAGCTGAAATTCATGAATGTGTGACCTTTAGCTCGCAACTGCGTGACTGTAGTATCGGCTGTCTGAGAAAGAGAGGCAACTCGAGTAATCTAGTCACCCAGTCTCCTAATCTCCACGCTACTACAATTTCGTTTTTCTATTCCCACATGGAAATTTGCTGTTTCCTTTACACTTAAGTGGCGAGTGAAATAGGCTATTCCAGTTTACTGTGCGGGAAAATCTCATATCCATCCTAGATAGGTAATGAAACTGACCAATCACAGTAGTCAATTATCGAGAAGCCATTGTTGTTTTTAAAAGTACTGACCAATTACAGTATATTATTTTTACTGAGGCTCCGCCTTCTTTTTCAAGACACGTATGGTACAATTTGTTATTAATTTGTTCAATATAATAAAATCTAGACGCATTTATAATAGATTTATCAATAATGCAACCTGCTAAATGTGCATAGAAAATTAATTTCATGTAGCATCATTTATCAGTTGGTTTTCCGATAATTATCTAAACGCTTCAATAGTCCAGATGTTAGAGCGTTGGACTATGGAAACAATGGTCGCGAGTTCGAGCCCGGCAACCTACAAACTTTTTTTTTACATTTTTTAGCATAAGGTCGTAAAAAAAATATACTATTCAAGTCGAGTGGATTGTCCATATTGCCCTCGGAAGTTTGAGCACTCCGCCTACGGCGTCGTGCTTAATTTACTTCCTCCTGCGATATGGACATCATATCCACTCTTGTTGTATAAACTACTATTTTAGTTTAATGGCTTATTATGAAAAAACAACCAAACAATTTTTAAATATCAATATTTACTTTGGTTATGCGGCGATGGCTCAGCGGTGACTTACTGGCATTCGACCGTGCCGTTGCGAGTTCGATCCTCGGAGTGGGCATACACACAATAAAAAAAAGTATATCCGAACTTTAGTAGGTTTAAGAATGCAGGAAAGAGTGCGGAAGAAGGTACACCACATACAGGGTGTGTCAGTAAGGTGTCTGTCTTAGATAGCACCTAAACTATCAAAGATAGGGAAAAAAGTGTAATACAAAAGTTAAAGGGTTTTTTAGGATACATAATCTTAAAATATTTTCTAATCTACAGGGTGGTCCTAAAAAGTGGTACTGAATAATAAAAAAGAAAATTAAATGGGACACCCAGTATAATTTTCTAAAATATTATTCAATGGAATAAGGACTTTGCAACCCTATTAAAATTTTTGAAGTGAAATGCAACGTTGCCAAGTAATTAAGTTTTTTCCGAAATTTTAGTAATTTTAAAGGTATCGTTAAAAAATCATAGCGACCTGTAGATTAACCCTAGGCAAATATAATTTACGTTATAAGTACTTTAAGGTACGATATATTGATTTATAATAATGTTTTTTAAATCTCTTATACAGAGCATTCATTACAAGTTGGATAACTCGATCGTTTTAAAAATGCTTTATTTCAATTTTTTTAAATGGGACCCCCCTAATTTTTTTAGGCAAAAGAATTTATCTTTCGAAAACCTTACTTTTTTGTTAAACATGTCATATATCTAAATATCATAGTTTTTGAAATATTTTAGGATTTGTCTTAAATCAGGGTAAAAAAGGAAAGTTCTAATTAAACAATTTAGTCAAGATTGCTTTGGAACAAAAAATAAATAATTTTGATTGTCACTGCTGTCATTGCAAAATTATTTTGCTAACATTTTGTGCTTTATTACTATTTAAATTTTAGTTTCTTGAACTAACTTTATCATAACTCATATTTTTCTATTTCGATAAAGTTAGTTCGGGAAACTAAACTTTAAACAGTAATAAAGCACAAAATGTTAGCGAAATAATTTTGCAAGCTGTGACAAAGAAAATTATTTATTTTTTGTTCCAAAGCAATCTTAACTAAATTGTTTAATTAGAACTTTCCTTTTTTACCCTGATTTAAGACAAATCCTAAAATATTTCAAAAACTATGATATTTAGATATATGACATGTTTAACAAAAAAGTAAGGTTTTCGAAAGATAAATTCTTTTGCCTAAAAAAATTAGGGGGGTCCCATTTAAAAAAATTGAAATAAAGCATTTTTAAAACGATCGAGTTATCCAACTTGTAATGAATGCTCTGTATAAGAGATTTAAAAAACATTATTATAAATCAATATATCGTACCTTAAAGTACTTATAACGTAAATTATATTTGCCTAGGGTTAATCTACAGGTCGCTATGATTTTTTAACGATACCTTTAAAATTACTAAAATTTCGGAAAAAAAATAATTACTTGGCAACGTTGCATTTCACTTCAAAAATTTTAATAGGGTTGCAAAGTCCTTATTCCATTAAATCATATTCTAGAAAATTATACTGGGTGTCCCATTTAATTTTCTTTTTTATTATTCAGTACCACTTTTTAGGAGCACCCTGTAGATTAGAAAATATTTTAAGATTATGTATCCTAAAAAACCCTTTAACTTTTGTATTACACTTTTTTCTCTATCTTTAATAGTTTAGGTACTATCTAAGACAGACACCTTACTGACACACCCTGTATATACATACACTATACTGCTAATACCATAATTCAATGATGCCACCACTGTAAGCAGATGATCAGGGGCAGTTGAGTTTGCGCAGATCGGAAATTTGCTTCTTGATGTAAACATTTGACAGGGCCGACTTTCAAAATATTTTTACAAGCTTTTATTTCAATTCACCCGTTTAGTTCGGGTGTGTACAGTGTACAGTTTGTGGTCAAATAAAACTAAGTAACCAATATTTTACATACCTGAAATACCTTATTCCTGGTATTGAACCGCGATTCGTGCAAAAAAGGATCATGCACTTTTTTCTACCCATCTTGAGACAAGTCGCTAACAATAACAAAATGTCTGGTAAAGTTTTATACCTAAATTCGCACCCAAAACTTAAATATAATATCCACAATCACACACGGAACATCCGAACGAATACAACGTAAAAAAGATGGAAACGACTATAACTTACAAACTAACAAAAAAAAATGTCTAAAGTAAAGTTTTATAAATATTAACACCCAAAACTTGGAAATTATAACAACACACGAATGAACGGAACAAAAGATGACGACTAATAAGAATATAACGGCGAGCCGGTTCTGTTCAAGAGACCTTGGGTTCTGTTTACGTTCTGTTAGAAATTGTGTGGCTTGCCTAATTTTTTCCCTTCTGCGCAAGCGCCACACCCCCAACTCAAGTTATTTTGAATCGCACGGGGGGTGTATTCTTGCTTCGTGCGGCTGCTTGTATTGGCAATATAGTGTATGTATATATGTGAGGTACACACAATCGGTAGATCATGCAATGGCGCAAGAAACCGAGGATTAGCTCTTGGGGGGAGTGTCGCATGACTAAGGATCGTGGTTCGGAACCCACGTTAAGCTGTAGGTCCCCTCGGGAAAGGCCTTGGCAGCAAACGAAGAGGTAAAAAGTCTAATTCGAAAGAATGGCAAGAAATGACAAATATTTTTGTTATTGGGCTTCTGTTTACGAAAATCATTTTTGTAATCCAAAAGTTGTTCGCTTTAAGGACTTATTAAGTTTATATTAGTCAGTAGAATTATGATAAGGCCCAGTGTGCGTGGGTCCCCTGCAGGCGAGGGGTAAACCACTGCCTTAAATTTGTACAATAAAACACCCTTTTTAACAAAAAATACCTTGTTTTCTGAAAAATACCTCAAAAATCCCAAAAAATACCCAAAAATACCCAAAAATACCCAAAAATACTTAAGAATACCCGAAAATAGCTAAAAATACCTCAGTAAAAAATAACTTTCGCTAATGACCTTGCGTATTATTTATTTCATTTTAATAAAGATACACTATTTATTTTAAAGACCAGCATTTATTTCTTAAAAACAAACATTTAGCTTCAGAAATTTGCTAAAAATAAAAAATAAACTTAACTGCCTAACTTTAGCATGACAGGAATACATATTAAAAATAGGACAGTTTTGTGGGTATTTCGTATTGGCTAAATAAAATAGGTATAAAACATTAGGTACCTCGCTACGTACTAATTAAGCACACTAAATATAAATGATTAGACTTATGATTAACCATAACAGAACACAAATATTTACTTAAGAAATTTGCTAAATAAATCAACAAAATTTAACGGTCTAAACTTTGGCATAGTAGGAACAAATTCTTAAACTAAGCCACTTTGGTGGGTATTTGGTTTTGGACTTGGCTGAATAAAATAAGTATAAAACGTTAGTAATAATACTATATAAATTTTAATGATTTAAATTATGATTAGCTCTTAAAACACAAATATTTAACCGATTATTTAACTTAATGTAATGTATGTAATACTTCTATTGCTAGTCGGGCCGGAATTATTGTTCCGCAAACATTACGGTGTGGACTGATATATCTCTCTTTGTCGCTCTTCACAAGTGTGCCGTTGTGCGCATGCGTGAACAGCGGAATTGCGCGGTTGCCGCGGTTCCATAATTGTGATACGGCGATTGAAAGCTCCCTGTATGGCTTACTGTCTCCAGGTGTTACGCCAAGGCCATTTCGCGGTGTTATGCCGAGCATGCGCGCAATCGCCATTAAATTTTAAAAATTGCTGGATCCGTTACTTTTTATTAGGAAACACACTTAAAAGTACCAAATAATGCCTAAAAATACCTAAAAAAATACCCAAAAATACTTAAAACATATCCAAAAGTACCCAAAAATACTCAAAAATACCCAAAAAATACCCAAAAAATACCCAAAAATACACCCAGCTTGTACAATAAAATACTCCAGTGGTTTACCCCTCGCCTGCAGGTATGTAGGCATTTTGGTCAATTTTTATGTTATGCTTTTTTGATTGTTCTGACTGTTACCCCAGATCTTTGAATTTCAACATTTAAAGAAAGCCGAATAGATAGGCGCACTATGATTCATTCGCTACGTAAAAACCGACGTGACTTCGGAGCGCGCCGTCTTTTATTGCATAAAATAATACAATATCTTGTGTCTGAAATCGATCGAAAATGTAGACAAACATTAGTTCATCTCCAAAAACGGTTGCCACATTTTTGCACTGATCCGTCGTTCTTTAAATATTGAAATTCAAAGCTGAGATGTTATGTAGTTGATTCCTTCTCTACCACCGAATACAATTAATATTTTGTCACTTTTACATAATAAAAAGCTAATTAAATGATATTTCGCCAGAAAATTAATAAACAAAAATTAAATCATTACCAAATTATGAAACTAATGTTCACATAGATGTTCATCTAGTGCGAAATTTTTTCGTCGTTTCGTCTCACTGCCCGCCATAACCCAGATGGCGCTAATTTAAACAGTTGCATTGTTTTTTACAATTGGAACTGCATAATCATCGCCTATCTTGATGGGAAAGGCGACAGTACCATTTTGGATGATTATCGTTTTAATGAGTAACGGATTGACATATTTGTAAATTATTTTTTTACAGAATAAATGTAGGTACTTATGAATCTGATATAGGAAATTATATAACCCAGCTATAGCACAGTAAGGTAGCGGGAATGTTAGTTTATGGAGTTGAACATTAAAATATGATGACCTTATATAACAAAGAAGTGACATTTGACAACTAAACGATATTTCAACTAATTTTCTTTGAATCCAAACAGAAAATTTTGTAAAAGAAATGTTTCATATAAGTGGAAAGTATAAATTCTATCCAGCGAATCGAAAATCCTGTTTCAGACGTCAGTCACTGCCGAGAACTTAGCGCCTGCACAATCGATTAGCGGGAGTTTGTTGGTTTGCAAAATGTCACCAATGTCACAGAGATCTTTAAACAATTTTTGTATGGAACACTTCATACAGGATGTTGCATCGTTAGGCCGGATATTTAATTGAATTAAATATTGGCTCCTCTATTAATTGTAGAGAAAAATACTAAACTGCCGGACAATTGCTTTCGAGCAAGAAAAATTTCGCCTAAATTTAACAGTTAATATTTTCTGAACCAGATATGATATCGACCTACAGTTTTAAATGGTTGATAGATTTATCCCTGGGAAAACAATTGTCAATGTTGGATTTTCTTTAACTAACACTTAAATTTTATATACAGGGTGTTAAAGAACACGATGATTTTTGCTCCAATTTTAATGGCGTGTAACTTTCATAATAATATTTTTAAATTTTATCACTCTACGTCAATTGATTCACTGCTTCATAGCAAAGAAAGTTTTTTGTCAAATTTTTGATATCTGCTATATTTTAAAAAATACCGATTTTTTTGGAAAACCTTGCTTTGTTTTAACTTATTGGTAGCTAGATCTCACTGTGCGTTGTATCGTGCAAACTTTGCGATTGATTATTATACCTTATGAAAAGCTTGATTATGTTCAGTAACAATAGTTGTACCTAAATGATGTTATGATGTACAGTGGCGTACTTATAAACACCTATATTTCTATGGTTTATAAGTATAGTGTTAAAAAGTTAGAAATTAATAAATAAATTTTTTCCAAAAATTAAATTAAAAAATTTATCTTTGTTAAAATTTTGTAAACACACTGTATAATATACCTATAGTGCGATATGAAAAACTAAAAATAAAGAAAAAATTTACCTAATCTAAGGGCGAGTGCTTTCCAATATAAAACTATCTTGAAATATTGTATACTCGTAAACCATAGACATATAGGTGTTTATAAGTACGCCACTGTACATTATAACATTTAGGTACAACTATTGTTACTGAACATAATCAAGCTTTTCATAAGGTATAATAATCACTCGCAAAGTTTGCACGATACAACGCACAGTGAGATCTAGCTACCAATAAGTTAAAATAAAGCAAGGTTTTCCAAAAAAATCGGTATTTCTTAAAATATAGCAAATATCAAAAATTTGACAAATTACTTTCTTTGCTATAAACCAGTGATTCAATTGACGTGGAGTGATAAAATTTAAATTATTATTGTGAAAGTTGCACGCCATTATAATTGGAGCAAAAATCATCTTCTTCTTTAACACCCTGTATATAAAATTTTCTGACAGCAAAAGAAAATCCAACATTGATAGTTTTTTTCCAAGGGATGAATCTATCAACCATTTAAAACTGTAGGTCTCTGGTTCAGAAAATATTAACTGTTAAATTTAGGCGAAATTTTTCTTGCTCGAAAGCAATTGTCCAGCAGTTTATTTGGATTTGTTAAAGAGCACTGTCGTGAAGTGAGAAGGTATGAGGAGTTGTGACCTAGAAAATTGTTCAGTAATATTGCCGTAAGGCAATTAAGGGCGAATTGTTGAAGTATCCTAAGGATTTCCATCATTCATCAAATATAGGCCGATTTAATTAATTTTATATTATTTTGTTTAAAATAAAGCTTACAACATCCAGTAATTAAAGTCACTGAGAAAAAATCCCGCATGTAATTATGTCAATAACAATACCAATAAATTGATTTTCAAACTCACCATTCATATCTAATAATGATTGTTGGAACAGTTGAAAAAATTATTTTTCTGCAAATAAGTTTCGATGCGTTAGAAATTACGATAGGGTTGTAATTAGGACAATTGTTTAATTCTTAAAAGTCTCCATCGAAAGACAAAATAATATAAAGGGGTTCCAATTTAAAATAAGAAAAATAAATTGATTGGACACTCTGTACAATTCGTATTAATGAAACTTTGTTAACGAGACTGTTCGACCTTATTTAATAAGTTCCTTTGTAATTTTTAATAACGAGACATTATTTTTATCTTTTATTAATTTTTAAAACCAGTGGTGCAAAACTGATTTTTCTTAGTTTTTATTTTTTTTCGCCTATACCTAATACTGAACCGATTTCATTAAAATTTTGGGGGTATATATGGCATATTGGCATATATTCTAAAAGAATAGATCCTTATGACGTTACACTTTTTTGGAACACCCTGTATAAACAAAAATATTTTCCTGAAATGCGCCCTAGGATTACTGGTAAAGTCTACAACATATCAAAATCCTAACTTAATTAATAAGTGAGCTATAGAAGACGGGAGGTGAGGTGCAGGACCCTGTATAATAGCTGTTTCTAAAAAAAATGTGTTTAAAAAAAAATTGATGGATAAAAGCAATTTTTGATTAAGTAGTTGGTATTCTAGATAAAATACTGATCCGTTTCTTTATATCATAACTCTGTATAGACTTTTTAATTAGGTTGGTCAACGAATCACCCATTAAAATAGGTAAATACCATTAAATGAACACCCTGAATATTTTATTAACAATTTATTCATTTCATTCCTCGTTTCTATTAAGTAACCCAGAAATCCCTTAGTAAGTCTATCCAGATGTTTCTTTGTTGAAAATTGCATACTTGAAAGCTAATCTAAAAAGATTTTAATATTTAATTTAAATCGATGAATTTTCCGTCCTAATCAATAAAATGTAACGGAATATGACTGGTGAGGTTTTATAGTGGGACGTGGGTTTTTAAATGTCATCGACAAACGATACTGGGGCAGATAATTGAAATACCAACGTCAATAAATAATGCAATGCCAAGGTCATTCTTGGCTCTGCCTTGTTATATATTTATCGACTGTTGCAGTTGCTTTACTTACTTTTTTTAAAGAATTTTACCTAGAATGTAAAATAAATATGAGATCCTCAATATTGATAGATAGTGTGCAATCATTTAAAATTAATAAAACATATACCAAAATATGAATGGTGCGTTTTCCTACACGGTCGCCAGCGACGACTGATTCGCCACACACAGTATTTTTTTTAAGTTCGTTAGCCGCGCTTACGTTTTTGGAGAAATTATGGACTGGTTTGCTAATAAGTATCTTCTATTATAATTTACATAATAATTGACTTTTCACTATATGGGTTCAATCAAGTATGGATGTTAGACAGCGGCGGCGCCGGGGGGGGGGGGGGAGGGGAACGTCCCCCCCTAGAAACATTAGTGCCCACCCTGGTGCCCACCCAAAATTGAGGGATTGGATTTGGAACTTTTAATGGGAAAGAAGTGGTATTCTATAATATGAGAACGATGAAGACTTTTTTTTTAGACGTTACTTTGGACAAGAGGGGGGAAGTTTTGTTTACGCCCGCGTTATAGAGCGTGGAGAGGCGACGACCTTTTTTTTTAATCATTTATGGATCGGGTATTATCGAGCCCACTTGTGCCCACCCATGCCAAAAATCATGGCGCCGCCACTGATTAAATATAAAATCTTATTATTTTTAAATTTATTCATAATAATAATATTAGTGTTTTCGCCCTTTGTTTGATTTTGTTATAAACATCGCGTATCGCCGTCGGTTGTCGAAAAAAAAATGGAGAAGTGGACATGTCCACTTATACGTAATTTAAGTGTAGCGGCGATTTCAACTATGTTAAAAATTATTACAGTCAATTATTTGGAAATAAAATTTTTGCCTACCCGGTTTTAAACAGCTTTACACCCACTGCTTATTGCTCTGATCATCACTTTGCTAATACTTAAAAAGAATACTAACTACATCTTTAATGTGAATAACAATTTCAGTGGATCTATAAATATTAAGAGTTTCCAGCATTTTTATTGTCTAGGACTTTTTCGAACAGCATTGGCAAGGGCAGCTCCCCAATTTCGTCACGTCACCAAATTCAGTGCCGATTTTCGATTCGATTTAAAATATCTTTATTTGTTTACATACATTTTAAAAACATAGTATTATACGATAATTGGTTCTTTTAAGCAAAAGTACTCAGGTTATTCACAAGGCAGCGCTGTGGAGGCTGATGTTGACCCTTGGTTTATAAAAATGTTTTTGAAGTAAGAGATTGTGCTCCAGGTAGTTCCGTAATCTTTACTGCTATTCAGGAATTTGTTTTACTTGAGTTTGAAAGTGGTTTCAGATTTTTGTTTCTTGAATGTTGCAGTTTGCGCGTGGAGTGTACTGAAAAAAGCGAAACGAAAAACCAGCTTGATCTAGTCAGTTACGCTTTATTAACCTGTCCTGTGAATGCGGTACTGCACACTAGGGTGGATCGAATTTTTTTTTTTTAGATATTTAACTCGGCTGGGTGCGGGATTGATGCTCCTTAAAGATACGAATAAAAAACTATATGGGCACTTTCCGATATTTTTAGTATATTAACTGCCGCAACGTAACTGAAATTTCAAATTTTTTTAAATTTTATCTATGGAAAAACACGCTTTTAAATTTTGAAACTATTTATTTTAAATGTCCCATTCTACAATTAGATACTACTATTCTAACTAGAGAGGCTATAAAAGGGAAAAAAATATAAAACAGTTGAATATTTTGCAGAGTTTGTTATAAAAGAAAACAGTGAAACATTAGAAAATAAACAAATCAACTATTAAAAACTATACTCTTTTTTGGTATTGAATTTAGGCATGATGAGACATGATTTTAGTTTATTTTTAATATAACCTTATCTTCGTTGTTTCCCGCAGACAGACGAACTTGCTTCTGTTACTAATTTTACGCGCCTTTCAGTGGCTTGGGTGTGGCATGGAAATTGACTTTGGTATTCAAAATATTGACTGGAATAGTGTGTGGCTCCATCATGCCCTGCTGATGGACATCGTCTGTTATTTTCTTTATAAGTGGAGGTTCAGTTGCTGTTTTCCAGTCTATCAAATCTATATAGTCTGTTGCATCCATATTTAAAATTGGCACTTTGAATGTCCGTAAAACTGCAAAACCTGGTCTGTTGTCAGCTAGCATTGCAAGTAAAATATTTTCAGAATGCACAAAAAATGCATTCCGCTGAATGACTGGGTCAACAACAGATTTCAAGTTTTCCAGTAAATATCTTGAGAGTTGTATTGTTTTAAACAAATGCTTGGTGCCAAAAATGCATAGCGGTTCAGTCTTCATGTTAAACGACATAGGGACATAAATCATCAAAATTATGATGTTTCAGCTGAAGCATATAACCTCTATGCACGGTTAGCCGTTTTGAGCCATCTGGACTGAACAATTTTTCCTGTATTTCTTTTTGCGAGGTTTTCATCGTAGAACCTGTTATTCGCTTGGCATATTTCTCACAAGTACAGTTGATCTGTACTTAATTCTGCTTTGATTAAATAATTTCAGGTAACGCACATTCAATCCAAGAAAAATTAACTACTGTCAATAGCTCACAGTTAACAAGTGCTTTTCCAATTGGTCCATTAAAACTTTTTGGTCCAGTAGTAGATGCATTTAAATGTGTAAATAGATGGCGCAATGTGAGTTCGTTACTGTGAAGCTGACAAACTAACCATTGAAGTGGTCATTGTAACCTTTCTCCTAATAATCTGCACCACCTTTACTCCCCTTGTTTACAGCGGTTCCATCACAACCAATCGCTAAAATCTTATTCTCCTCGATAGACTTCGAGGTAAGGAATGTAAATTGCTTTAGCGTCTTCTGTTTTTAAGGAGATGTGTACAAGGTAATTTGAGCCTGGGTCTTTCAGTAAAGTAATGTGTTCCTCTTAAACCACGTTTCGTCGATTATCTTCATACACTAGGGTCTTGTCTTTCCTTCCTTTCATACTGAAAATTAATGGGCTCCATTCCTAGCTCTACAACGAGCTCGACGGATTTTATTCCGATCTACTACACGAGATGAATCTTCTTGTCTTCATATCTTACAGGTGGGCTGCGCGAATATACAATAGGTGTTAATATATATGTTTAAGATTATCACTAACTAGTATCTATCATTCAAAATATAAACTTATCATTAAATCGATTTGAATATAGGTTAAAAATGTCATGAATAAACCATTATAAAAGTGAAAATAATGTAAAAAAGAATTTTGTAACGAGATACTCGAAAACATGTTGAAAATTTTAATTAAAAAAAACTCAATGTTCTTGCGGCAGTTAAAAACGACAAAAAATTAAAAAAATAAAGTTACCATTCGATTAGTATTCAATACGAGCATCAACTTTTTACCCCGCTAAGATGAAAATCGTATTTTTTTTTTCTTTCATATAAGAGCGATCCACCCTACTGCACACGTCAGTAGTCAGTGTTATTATTTCCTTCATATCGTACAACGTACAACATTATTTATGCTTAGGATCGTGTATGCAGTAAATAAATAATCTTTATTGAACCAAGTTTGCATGTGGGTTTAACAACCGACCTATTAATAACGTGCGGGACTGCCGGGACTTCCCGTGTTCGCTAATGTTTCCCTTCTAGGACAGATGCCCATATTTTGCATTTCCTTACTGTGATAAATGCATTGTTTGTTTAATTATTTGTTTGTAATAGTTTATTTGAGCAGTGCCTAACTCCGCCCGCATAATTATTCCAAAAATAGTGACCTCTCAGGTATGTTAATCCTGCACCCCAATTCCGCCCCGAGCGTATTTACTTTATTTTTGCGAGTTTGGGAAAAATTAATATAGATTGCCCTGTTGAACAAGTTCTAACCCGCCCCAATACACCGTTTGGAGCTGTTCGCCAAATTCATAATAATATATTTTTTATAAATTTAACTTGATCGCTTCGCGACGTATTGTATAACATATACACCTATTAGAGCAGATTACCGAACCCTCAGTTCAGCTCCAAACGGGTAGTCCAAAGGTAGTTAGATAAGGGAGCGAAAATATTTCGGGGCGGAGATGGGTACTGTCTGTCCTCGTGTACCTGGCGCCGGGCGGAGTTGGAAATCGCCCGTTTATTTTGCATTTCGGGACATATTTTTGAAAACACTGAATATTGTATAAATATGAATAGAAAACGGCGCCATAAACTAAGTACCATCAACGCATTTGGCCAGCTGATCCTTGCCGGGCGGTGTGAGTATGACAGCCATTGGACAGTTAAAAAATAGTTAAACCGGAGGACGTGATTCTGTCGATGTCGGGCTTTACTATTATTATAGTTTTTGTTATTTACAAAAAAGTAAATGAAAAGTATAGAACATGTTTCGTAGCTTCTGTAAAACAACGAATATTCGTATTGAAAATATATAGCTACTGTAAATAAAGAGTTATTATTAACAGTTTACATTTTTTTTTAAACCTGAACGTGTAGCTGTATGTGGATTGTGGTAAAAATCTTTGAATTGGAATTGTAGATGTGTAGATTAGCTTTACAATGATTGGTTTATTTAGTAAATAAGTAGAATCTTTAAGACTTTGTCAAGTTTCATATTTATAAATAGACTAAATTAGAGTTGGTTAATCGAATTTTGTAAACACCAAAAAAAAAGGGTTTATTACTATTAGGTCTTTCTTTCCGGATTCCAAAGATATATAGTTTATCTATATTAGGTCAAACCTTTTTAAAATATGAGCGTGCAAAGAAAACAAACCCATGTAAATAGTAATAGTTATGGGCAGTGTTGTAGCCAGAAAATATGCTCGTATGGTGGTGGTGGTGGGGGGGGGGGGGCTAAGTGGGCGTAGCACTTTTTTTTTTCTGGAAAATGGGACAGTCGGGACTACATGTATTTCATGATATTGTTTCTAGTGAAAAAGGCGGAAAAGCGCCGTAGGCGAACATTTTTTGGGGCTACGCCCAAAATTCGTTTAAAATTTACCTAACTACTATCAACGTATGTATGACTCTAACCTGCGTTTTTCTGGCTTGGTTTTTCATGATTAAAAAAAAAGTAAATATCGCTTACCACGCCAAAATCGATGATTTTTCCAGAAATCATGTATTTTAGGAGCGTAGATCTAAGCGCAGTTTTTGGTACAAATGCTTAGGTTTTGAAATACTCCTTCTAATGCCGGTTTATATGTTCATAATAAATCCCTCTCGTTTCTTCCCGCACTATTTTTTTATTATAAATTATCACACTTCTTCTATAAAAAATGTTTCAATTAAAATTTTTACTTCTCTCTTTAAAAATGAATACGTAATTGTTTTTTGTTTTTGTTGTAACCATATTTTATTGCATTGGGTTATATTTTTGTCGATTTAAAATAGCTCTAAATAAGGAGAAACGGAACAGACAAGTATATAATAGAAAAATACTATAAAATATTATATTTACTCGTTTTCCTTTAAAATTGCATCATAAATTAATAACTAAAACGATATCCGTCCGAAATCTTAATCTCTATATAAAACCGGACTTTTAGAAGGAACCTTTAAAAACTAAACGTTTTCTACAAGACCTTTGTAGTCTAAACCAAGAATACATAAGATTTAAGTCCAAGCGTGAGATGAAAAATTAGATTACAATCAGACTTTTAGACCCGAACGGGGGTGGTGGTTTCTTTTGTAATTTCGCGTTTTGTTGTTTGGATATTTTGAACATAAAGTAATATTTTTGTTTAATTTAAAGAAGGCTTGTTTTAATTTTGTATTAAATTTAAAGGTTAATATTATTTTACCATCTGTCATAGTTTTAAGAGCGATCATACATTCTATTTGCACTCCGTAGTTAGTCAGGGTGACCGCAAATCTCGGGCGAATTTATGACGTCGGGGGGGGGGGGGGGGGGGGGGATAATTTCCAAGGCATTCTAGACGTATTAAACTAGAATGAATACCTACAGCTTTTTAAAAATTTGATCGCTCATATCTTAAAAACGATTTGAGCTAATATAGACCAACTATATATACCTACTTGAAATCAGAAAAAAAAATTTCATAAAAAAAAAAAAATACAGGGTGTTCCATTAAAAAACCCACAACTTTACTCCACAGTTCGTTCGTTGTAAGCCATGTCGCGTTAGATTCTATACGGTCAAGCATAAACAAGATGGCTATGTTCGTTTTAATAAAACTACAGGGAGACTCAAAAAATAGGCCCCTGTTCAGTCTAGGTTGGATGATCCTGTACAAATTTTTAATGTGAGGGTTAAGAGTTACTACAAAAATTGCTTTGTTTTTATGTTTTGTATATTAGCATTCATCAATCCGAATTGAACATTGAACAATTTTCTACTTACCGAATTACAGACGACAGAAGCAGTAACCATGACAAAATAGGCGGCTATTACGTGCCGCCCAATCAGCCCCCGCATTTTCATAAATCCTGTGATTTATTTCCTCCATTTATGTGACATGTCATGCTTTCACACTGGCGATGTTCATTAATTGCATTTTGCATGTATGTTATTGTCCCTTAATCACTGGTTTATTTGCGGCATTTTTCTCTTATCTGTTGGATGAAATGTCAATCTGAAAATAAATGATAACAAAAGTTAAAAATAGTGTTTTTTTACTCCCGCATGGAAATTTGTTGTTTCCTTTAAACTTAAGTGGCGAGTAAAGTAGGCTATTCCAGTTAACTGTGCTGCAAAATTGCATAACAATCCTAGATAGGTAATGAAACTGACCAATCACAGTAGTCAATTATAGAGAAGCCATTGTTGTTCTTAAAAGTACTGACCAAGCACAGTATATTATTTTTACAACCTGCTGAATGTGCATTGAAAATTAATTTCGTGTAGCATCATTTATCAGTTGGTTTTCCCATAATTAGTTTAACGTTTCGATAGTCGAGAGGTAGAGCGTTTTACTATGGATACAATCGTCGTGAGTTCGAGCCCGGCAACCTGAAAACTTTTTAAAACATTTTTTAGCATAAGGTTTGTGTGTTTGGTCGTAGAAAAAATATACTGTTCAACTCAAGTGGATTGTCCATATTGCCCTTGGAAGTTTGAGCACGACGCCGTAGGCGTATTTATTTTGAAAGAAAAAAATTATAGTAAACATTTTAATTGTAACATTGAAGTGTGATGATTTATAATTAAAAAAAATAGTGCGGGAAGAAACGAGAATGCTTTATTATGAATATACAAAAAATATTTTAAAACCTAAGAATTTGCACCAAAAACTGCTCCTAGATTTACGCTCCAAAAATACATGATGAAAAATCATCAATTTTGACGTGGAAAGCGATATTTACATATTTTTAATTATGAAAAATCGAGCCCGAAAATCGCGTGTTAGAGTCATACATACGTCTTATGTTAAAATTTTGGATTAACACTAATATTCATATTGTTTACAAAAATAAAAAATGTTTTTTTTTTATAAAGAGACAGCTAGGAAAATCAAGAAAAAAGTAAAAAAAATCATTTACAAAAACAAATTTTATTAATTTTGATGAAATTTGTTAGTAGGGTAAGGTGGGGCAAGTTGACGTACGGGGCAAGATAACGAATTTAATTTTAATGAGAATCAAAAGCATAAATCTGTTATATACCCATCTTTATATTGCCGTCTTGGGACCTTGATATAACTTAAACTGATAGGTGGCGCTAGTTTACATATGTTCGATTTTGTGCTTGCAAATGTGTTTAGAGGTTAGTCGTTATAATATTCTTGTTCAGTGAAATAGAATTTGGCGCAAAAAGTAAAGGAACCAGTCCTATTCTGTTGAATATTTATATTGTTCCTTGAACCATACAAGGTAATGGTTATAGCCCAAATAAGTTTTATTTTTTGTTTATTTTATTTACTTTAGGTTTTTGTTATAAATGGGTCCAAGGGGCATGTTGACGGGGGCATGTTGACGAATTCGTCAACTTGCCCCAGGAGCATATTGGCGAATTCGTTATCTTTGCCCATGCAGTTATAAACATTTTTTTTACAGATGGTCTGAAATTAGTAGAGCATTTTTGAAATTCACCAGCTATTATTGGGTACATCCTAATTTTTTTTCTAAAAGTGTAATTAAGTTAGGTTTAAGGGTTTATAAAAAGTGGGTAATGCAAAAATATACTAAAAATTTTGACTAATACCTATTGGCTGGCGAGGACATAGACTAAAATGGTCCGAATATGAAAAACTTGAGTGACATGGAATAGTTTGGTCGATAGAGCTTCGGACATAGAATACTTTGATGATAAAATCTCAATTAAAAAAAAAAACATAGAATAACCTGGTTCTCAGGCGACGATATGCTATCGTAAATGATAATTTGGCAGTTAATTGATTGGATAAAGTGTGGTGTGTGCGAAAGTTAGTGACATGAAGCATGCACGAGTTATGGGAATCGGGGTACCTACTTTTAAATGTGACATTTGTATGTAATCGTCGTCTTGCCCCAATGTGATCGTCATCTTACTCCACTATTGGGGCAAAATGACGAAAATGCAACAACTTTTAATTTTCAACTTTTTTCTTTATGTTTTATTGTTTTTTTTATGGATTGTTCACCAAAAATTAACCAATGTTCCGTTAATTTATTACACTTGTTTTTCCTTAACCTCGCCAACTTGCCCCACCTTACGATACCTAGTTAGGTGAATTTTAAACGAACTTTGGGCGTTCCTAGGTACAATATTATAAAATACATGTAGTCCCGACTGTCCCTTTCTCCAGACTTTTACGCCCATTCAGACACCCCCCCCCCCCCCCTCCCCCAGCATGTCGGATATCGGTCGTTATAAAATGTAAAAAATTCTACAGCGTCTCTTAAAAATCAGATATCATTATACATATTTCAACGTGAGAATATGGGCCCTGGTAAGGAATCGAATAACCCTACCAAAAATGTGGTTCTGGCTACGGCCCTGCATTCACCTTCATGCAATTGAGTTTTATATATATCGACTTCGCCCACTTCCCGAAGCTTTTTTGGGGGACAACGGGACTGCGTGTCAAATAACGGGAATGTCCCATTCAAAACGGGCCGTATGGTCACGTTACTCTACACCCCCCTAAGTCCGGCGCTGACTGAAACACCTCTTAAGATAATCAAAACTGTCAAAAAAAACAATGATTCTGCCAATGGAATTGACCTATAGCATGTTGGACAAAATATGCTAAATACTCTTTAACAATGGCTAAGTTACAAAATTTTTAAGCTGTTAAATACTCAAGACATTCAAACGAATTTTAAGGTCAATTGTATTGTTCAGCAACTTTCAATGAAGTAATTAATTTTTGGCATAATAAACATAAGATATAAATATGCATAAACATAATAGGGGAGACACGTGCATAAATGACCAACTGGAAAATACAAGTTAGCGCCACAGCTAATAGGGCTTTCCATCTACATCTATTTGAGTTATACAGGGTGATTCCTAAGTTGATACTTCTTTTTTAGCTGTGTATAGAAGGCATTAAAATTAACAACTTTTTCAAATACTTTTTTCAAAAAACTCAAAAATAAAATACTTACATACATGCATTTATTACACTATGGATCAAAACGGTCCTGCCCAACTTGCCTGTTGAATAACATTAAGAATAGATAGAGAGAGAAGATGGAGAAGTAAAAAATCTAAGTGCGAGCCTGGTCATAAAAACATAGCCCGCTATAGTTTATGTTGTTCTTCTAATCTCTTATTAATATTAGTCATACGGGTAGTGTTGAGCAATACGCTGCGGTGTGTTTTTCTGAAGCAAGTTAATTTTATATAGTTTGATACGTGAAAATGGTAAAATTTGAAAACAATAAACTAATAGATATGGTGCTAATTTACCGTGTCGTAAAAGTGCGGATGATTCTTCGAGATTATACGCAGAACGCTTTCCCTTGCGGGCACATCCTACACACAGAAGTTTTCTCAATGTTATTCAACGGGCAAGTTAGGCAGAACCGTATTTGATTCGTAGTGTAATTAATGAATGTAACTACTTTATTTTTGAGTTTTTTGAAAAAAGGTATTTGAAAATGTTGTTTATTTTAATGCCTTCTATACATAGCTAAAAAAGAAATATCAACTTAGGAATCACCCTGTATACAAAAATCCATTAAAAGAGGTCCAGTGTAAGCATAGACAAATTACCACTACAGCTTACTGGGCGTGAACACAAAAGTTACGTTTGGAGTATCAAAAAATATAATTGTACCTACGCACGGGCACTGGTTATATCTTGAGTCCCTCAAATATTGGCATACCCACAAACCCTCTCCAACCATCTGTTCCGTCTTTAGAAAGCATCTTTAAATTTATATTCAAAGGAAAGCATCCTTAACAAATTTACACTTGCTAACTGGACATCGAACGTGTCACATTGCCAAGCCAGATCACCGATGAGCACTCAGAATCAGAAAGAAAGGATTGAGATGTTAACGGAAGAAGACAGGGCATACCGTTGTTAGCAGTGAGTCTAAAGACCCATAAACTGCCATTCCCCACTGACAAGGTGAGGGGATAGCGGGTAATAGACGAAGGGGTGCACAGCGTGCAAACCCCGGACGCTCGGTGCCGTGGAGGTCTATACCAATAAACAATTTTGTTTACCGATTGGTAGGTCCATCGGGTTTTGAGGTAATTATGGCCAGCCTGTCATTTAATTTGATGTTAACATTCCTTGCCTCACTTAAAATGAAATGTGAGGTCATCCTTGTTTCTGATTCTGGGTGCTCATCAGTGATCTGGCTTGGCAATGTGACACGTTCGATGTCTAGTTAGCATATTGATCCTCTAGACTCCTTAGCTCATTGTTGTCGGTGATTTATTCGACCATGAGAGGTAGGCAGCTTGGCTGCTCCTGAGTTCTAGTTAAGGCTGATTAAGCCTTCTCTTTCGGTCAAATTTTAATAAAACACTTGTTTTATTAAAATAGCTAATAAATTTATACAACCGAACAAAAATGACTTCAGTATTTCTTAATAAACAAAAATATCTTAAAATCAATTCGATAGTCTTAGTCGTTTTTGAGTAAATATAATAAATGTGATGTACATCCAAAAGCGATGATAGAGCCTCAAATAATAATTTCGCATAATATATCACGGTTTAGGGTCAATATCGATACGTGGGAGAAACGGGGGAGGGTTAAACCACACATTTCCGACACATCAGGCGTTAATGGGAATAACTTTATTAGTCTTGTTTACTTGAGTTTCCCCTTGTATGAATAATAAAAAGTTTTTAACATTTTTGCTGCCTAATTAGCATTTGCAGATTATCTTAATATTTTTCATGTGTTGCACCTTAATGGATGTGTTTGTTTAAGTATCGTTTTTAAACATTATTATTTTTTTTATATACCTGGTGATTCATTAAGGGTGACGAGCGGCCATATCTCGGAAACTACTGAGCATAGAAATTCAGGAAAAAAAAATTATAACCAAAGTGGCCATGAGAAAATCCTGGAAATAATTTTTAAGTTCCGCGTTTTGCCGCAAGAGGGCGTAATTGAAAAGTAAATTTTAGAATTGTACATATCTCCAAAAATTCCACATTAAGGTATATCTTTGATAACACAATTAAAAAGCTTGGACAATTATGCATCATTTTGGTCTTGCTCATTGGCGTACCAACTTTAATAAGAGGGGGGGAAGCTGTTGAAAGTGTAATCAGTTAAATCGCTGTAACTTATAAACGACTTCTCCGATTTTAGCAAACTAAAGACTGCTTGGAAGAGAAATGTATGCACTTTCACCAATTGTATTTAGTTGTCCGTGATAGTTCTCAAAAAAAATGCTAGAGGGCGCAATTTGTAATAACACATTTTTTTATTTTACGCCGAAAAAATAAATCATACGGTATAATTATGATACCATAATCGAAAAATAGATGAAATTTGCTAGAAAAAATATTAAAACCGCAGCTCGATATCTCCGTTAGTTTCAGCGTTATCGCCAATAGAATAATTTTTAATGAAGAAGAGATTATATATTTTTTAGAAAATAAGTGGGACGCCACTGCTATTTTTTTATGTGGATATTATTTTTGATTAGCCTGGTCAATTCTGCATAAAAATGGTCTCTTGCGTTTTTCTCCTCAGGCACACCGTTCTTAATTAAAATAATTAAATTAAATTAGACGAGCGGAAGCATGCCAATTAAGTGAAGGTGGTCATTTCCAACAATTTTTATAAAACCTAATTTTTCATTATCAATGTTAATAATAATAATAATAATAATAATAATAATAATAATAATAATAATAATAATAATAATAATAATAATAATAAAAACGGATTACCTAACATCATCCGCGCGCCGCCAAGTCAACAGCTTGTAACTTGGCAAGAGAAAGCTCTACACGGCAAATACCCTACTGCACTACAAAATCCACTCATAGATAGAGAAATGTCACTGAATTGGTTAGAGAAAAGGCAGCTCCACGCTGAAACAGAAGGTTTTATAATCTCTATCCAAGACTGTGTCATTCGAACTCGAAACTATGAAAAAGTCATCTTGAAAAGAAATGTGGAAGATGTGTGCAGAAAATGCAATTGCCCCGGAGAAACGATAGAACATATCACGGCGGGATGTGGTGCTATATGGCCCCAACGCTTACCTGGGGAGACATAATCAGGTGGCAAAGATCATCCACAAGAAACTGGCCCATAAACTAGGGCTAAGGGAAAACCTCCCACCATACTACCAATACTCCCCCGAGCCAGTCCTTGAATCCCCTGAATATCTCTTATACTGGGACAGGCCAATAATAACGGATAGAACAGTAGACCACAACCGTCCGGATATTCTTCTCATCGAAAAAACCACCAAGAAAGCTTTCATAATCAATATAGGTTGCCCACTAACACACAACCTCTCTAAAACCGAATCGGAGAAGAAGACCAAGTACTCGAATTTGGCTATAGAGATAAAAAAATATATGGAAGCTACACTGAGAAAAGCTTCAGCAAGAAATTCTTTGCTAAGATTATTTTGGCTGTAATATTAAATTTTTAACCTACGATAGCAAAATGAATTTCTTATTGCAAAAGAAACAATTTACCTGAAAACTCTTTATACCCGTTACAAAAATCTTTGCTATTATAGAAAACTTACATTATGATAACAGCTAAGTAAGTCTTTCTAAAAAATTATTTTCTAGGACTACAATTTGCTTTGCTGGGGAAGTAATGCAGTTTGCTGCTTTTGAAAAAAATCTTTATAAAGAAATCTTTTCTAGCGCTCTAAAGAGTTTTTAAAGGGGTAGCAAAATTTTTTGTTGGAATTGGGAAATTCGTAACTGTTCGGTTCAAATCGGATTATTTCGTGGTGACGAATTCAGTCTGATTGGGTCAATTTTTATATTACGCACCAGTCGTCCCGTTCCTGTCTCCAGATCTTCATGTCTTTAGGTCTTCATTTTATTTAAGATATTTAGATGCTCGTTCCTTCATAAAATAAAATGGTCGCATCGGTGGCTGTTGTTGGTGATCATTACGACTCGACATTTGTCTCATTTTTTCCAATAAAACTTGTCTTGGCTCAAAAATGTTTCCAGTGTGCAGTGCTTTATTGGATTGTGACATCAGACAGTGTAGATTTTTAATATCAGTGTTAAAAGACCAAAGTTATTTTAGTTTTATGTTAATTTTTTGTTTATTTAATAATAATTTTTGTGTGAGTCAAGTTTTAGAGAAAAGAAAAATAGTAATTCTTTAGCAAATGCCATTCATACTAAAAGTCCTCAAACTAAAAGACAACTTACCAAAATTTTAAACACTGTATGTTTTTTAAAAGAAGATTTTAAGAAATATCGCAAAAGTTAAATACTTTCTTTTTCTAAATAAAATACAATGTAATTATTATTTTACCTAATATTCAGGCTAGATGCAGAAACATGTTTTTTCGGCATTCCCTTTTGGATATTTGTTTAAATTTAAAGTGAACAGATATTTTTAATAAGATATGTTTTAACCACTCAAAGAAAAAAACAGTAAAATATTATTGTTTTTTTAAGCAGCTAAAACTGAAACTATTTTTAGGTTATAAAGTGTTGTTTTCTGTTGTATTAAATAATAAAGAGAAAAATAATTTTTTTTTAGTTTCAAATCGTTGATAACCTATTCAGACGTGGGGAGTTACATAAAGTAAAATATGATGGAGTTACCTGAAAAATAAGCTTTATACTATGTTAAATTTTTGATATAGCATGGAACATATTATTTTTAATAACACAATTTTAAATGAATCAAAATTTTTTGAAACTTCCGTACCCAAAGTGAAAAAACTTGGTTTATATAAATGTGTTATTAGGCATAATAAGTTTTCTAGAGTATATTAAAAATTCAACAAAATATACGGCTTATTTTTTGGGCCACCCCACATATTATAGCAAATAAGTGGTGCTGTCATAATAAACCACTTTACTATTATAGCAATGCAAAGTTGCTACCTTAGCTAAGAAGAGTATCTGAAGTAAGTAGGTACATTCTGACCCAGCAAAGTAACTTTCTTGAAATAAATAAAAAAATCTTTCCAATATAGCAAAATGCTATGCTGATATTGAAAAAAAAATTCTTGTTTCGAGAACAATGCGGATGGCGTAGAAAAGTATCTTTACTGTTCTAGCAAAGTCTCTTTATAGCCGATGGTCAGTTACTTTGCTAATACAAAATACAACATTTTTGTTTACTTGACCTAAGTGATCATTCTTTATAAAGTGACTTTATTACGACAGCAAAGAAATTACAGCCAAATGGATTTTACTGTCTCAGGTAGTTTTTCTTTTGTCCCCTATGTTAGCATTTTTCTTTATAAGCGGTATAAAGATTTTTATAAGGACAGCAAGAATCTTCTCTCAGTGTAGATAAAATCGACATAATTCCGATCATAATATCGGTGGAGGGAGCTATGACGAAAAATTTTAAGCCCAACTTGAAAAAACTGGGCCTTTCAGGTTATTTATACCAACTTATTCAGAAAAGCGTCATCCTCCAAACTTGCCATATAGTACGGAAGTTTCTAAACAGTACAGGTTAAGATGAATCTGTACTGTAAATAACATCAGCCTTACCAACAAAAAGCTGAGAAACAGAACACTGAAAACATAATAATAATAAATAGTAGAGCTAATTTAATTAGGAACGGTGTGCCTGAGGAGAAAAACAGAAGAGACTATTTTTATGCAGAATTGACCAGGCTAATTAGAAATAATATCCACATGAAATAAAATAAAAACATGTGTTATTACAAATTGCGCCCTCTAGCATTTTTTTTGAGAACTATCACGGACAACTAAAAAGGATTGATGAAAGTGCACACATTTCTCTTCCAAACAGTCTTTAGTTTGCTAAAATCGGATAAGTCGTTTATAAGTTACAGCAATTTAACTGATTACACTTTCAACAGCTTCCCCTCCTCTTATTAAAGTCGGTACGCCAATGAGCATAGGACCAACATGATGCATAATTGTCCAAGCTTTTTAATGGTGTAATCAAAGATATACCTTAATGTGGAATTTTTGGAGATATGTACAATTTTAAAATTTACTTTTTAATTACGCCCTCTTGCGGCAAAATGCGGAACTTAAAAATTATTTCCAGGATTTTCTCATGGCCACTTAAGTTATATTTTTTTTTCGTGAATTTCTATGCCCAGTAGTTTCCGAGATATGGCCGCTCGTCACCCTTAATGAATCACCCGGTACAGTTTGGTTTTAAGTATGAGGATTCAAGTAGAATTGATTAAAATCCTGCGCTTTGATGACTTTTTAATCACCTTTTTCATTTGAATCGACCATTTACTTGAACTTGCACCTAATGTTGGGGGGCCACCACCCTATATGTGGAAAAATATTACCCTGAAATACAGTCTATGATACAGTATAAGTCAGCATATGAATGATATTCCTAACTTAATCCGTGTAGGGACTATTATAGAAGCCTGACGCACTATTGCAGGACCCTGTAGAAGTAGAAATTGCTAAAATCTATAGGATTTTATGCAGTCAAAAACACTTTGTCTATTTTGTTAGTTCTAAATTATTTTCCATAAACACATAATCTGATGTGAAAAATCTACAATAACTAATTAACCATGAGCGATTACACGGTTAGTCAAGCCGAAAATAAGACATTGTATTTTCCAGAATGTTCAAGTATGTATGTTGACAATGTACAATGATTTGTGGCCTTTAAAGTTGGTTTTAAAGGATGTACCAGTGAAAACAGCATTAAAAAGTGCACTTGTTTAACATTGGCAACTCTTATATTTATACAGGACATACCTATTACTTTCTTTTAATTTTGTTTTATTACAGAAATGAAACATTTTTTTACATTTTAATTTTTGCGGCTTTTAATTTATTTACACTTTAATTTTTGAGGTTCTTAGTTTGTTCACATTTTAATTTTTGAGGTTCTTAATTTGTTTAAATTTTAATTTTTGAGGTTCCTAATTTGTTTATATTTTAATTTTCTTAAATTGTTTACATTTGAATTTTTGAGGTTCTTAATTGGTTTACATTTTAATTTTTGATTATTATCGCATTTAGAATCGATGCGAGAGTTTAACGCACATATTAAGTTGCAAAGATTAAAAACTTAAAAATAATTGAACTTTGGAAAACAAGTAAAACGTAACCGATTTCCTTACACCGTACTATTTTTTGCCCGTAGGCACAGAATATATATTCTGTGCTGTAGGTAATAACTAAATGGGCTTTATCACTATAGCATTTATCATATTCAGCACTAACATCCTGAACTAGAGTCTATTGAAAACATACCACAATAATATAAATCTTCCTAGAGTATCACAAACCTTTTCTATAGAACCAATTAAAAACAGGGCGGGAAAGCTACAAGTTTAAAAACATTAGGCGAGAAGACATGTACGTCATCCTATTAATTATATTGTTATCATTGTTTCGATAACTAAAAATAGACAAGAACAGATTGGAAATAGAACACCAATCTTGAGAGATTAGTCAGGTCGGAGGTAGGTCGGAGCGTGTCGAATGACGGATGTCTCGGGTTGCCGATTCTGTTGTGACGTATGTACCTTATTCCGCATGTTTTTATTAAAGAGCATATTTGATTTCATTATTTTCTTAGTAAATAATTAAAAAATTTAAAAACTGAAACCGTGAAAAATTTTATTTTTTCGTACTCTATACAATAGAGTCAAAATCAAAATTTAGTGAAAAAGCCCAATATGACCCTCTGGTAAAATAGATAGAAATAGAGCCACCACTGGTCAAATATAATATTTTAACAGAATAACAGATACGATTGTATATTATTTTAAAGGATAAGTAAGCGCCACAATTATAATATTATTGTTTATATTTCTATCTTCTGTATAAAAGCTCCAGCAAAAAATACCGCATCTTTTTGAACACGAAGCGATGGATTTTTAAATTCAATTTAAGATTATCTTTATTTGTTCATTTTATGATTTATCCCCAGACGCGTTTCGCCATCTTATGACATGAACAGTAAGGCTACAGCACGCAACTATATTAAATAGTTTAGCCATAAAAGCCAGGTGGGATAGACCTTGCGGCGCCATCAGTGTCGAAGTTAGACACTACTAAAGCATACCCAGCGCCTCCAACAAACTTATAGAAATATGTAAATGCTGAGAGAAGTACCCTGCAAAGACACGTGTCACAATTATATATAACGTTATATTTATGGCGGTTACTTTATTTCGAATTTCATTTCTGTAATGCAGTCTTTATTAAAGTGCTTTTTGACCTATCACGCTATTACAGGTTCAAGAAAAAAAACCTGTGAAACATAATGTAATTTGTATGCATTGTCCTAAAGGTCATGTATAAAATTTATAAACCTATACATTATATGATGAACTACATGTCACACTTTTGAAAATTATTTTTTAAATTTGTCCTATGTTGAATATTCTCCACACATGGGCGTCGTTAAGGGAGGGTAAATGAGGCACTTGCACTTCCCCCTAGCCGCAGAATAGTTTTTTTTTGAGTACTTAGATCTACTAAAAGTTATTGTTCATTGATACTTGGCTCTCTTTGGAAAGGCAGAAAGGTGAAAGTAATACGCCCGAGACCACCAGAAGTTTGCTTCTTTTTTTTTAGAAGTCACTTTGGACCAGAAACCTCCCTCTGAATAACGCTCTATGGACGCTTTTGTCTCCACGTGCACCTTATATTTATATCGGTTACTCCAAAGCAGCTGAAGCTATCAAATATATTAATATACTATAAAGGGTGACACGAGAATTTTTTCGTAATTTTAGATTTAAAAATATGAGACGTTAATAAATTTCCATTTTTTGATCAATCAAAACCACTTCCGTCTTAACCGGAAGTAAAACCAAATTTTAAATGGAAACCCCTTATTTTTATTCTATATTTAAATTCTATAGAAAATTATCTTTTTTTTGCTTTTTCGACTTTTTTCCTCTTCGTTCGCTTTAACGTGGATTCCGAACCACGATCCTCGGTCATGCGACACCCACCAAGGGCTATCAACTCTCGGTTTATTGTCATTGCATGACCTTCCGATTGGGGAGTGTGTATCTTCTTCCGCACCCCACGAGATGTCCGATCTCTTCCGGCCTGGTTACCGGCGTGAATGGGGTGAATTTCGGACATACTTTATATTATTGTACGTATGCCCACTCCGGGAATCGAACCCAGGTCACGGTCGAATGCCAGTAACTTACCTCTAAGCCACCACCGCGGTAAAATTATCTTTTTAATATCACACCTTATCATTCGCTTTAAAAATGGGCGCCTAGAACAGTTTTCCTTTGTTTTATAAAATGTCCATAGTTTGGCTAAGACAAGTAGTAAAGAGTAGGCCATGGAAACGTTAAAATGACTAATTTTAACCTACTTAATAGTATAAAATTGATCTGTGTGAGAAAAATATATCTGTTAGGGCTATTTTATTAACAATGTGTTTTCTAAAAAAATGAAGCGAAACTGGCAATCCATCTTTCTTTTATCATACTAATATTGCTCATTTAATTTTCTGTTTAACAATGTATCACAAGTTAAAATTATTCATTGGGTAATAGTAGAAATTAACAAGAATCATCATAAATGTAATTTCTAGACTCAAATAAGCTATAAGAAGTTTAGTCAAGACCAGTCTAGTATGCCGTGGAAAATATTATTTATTTCATTTTGTCCAGAAAATCAACTTACCATGTACTCATTTGCGGCCGGTAAGTGGAACATTACAGTGTCAGGTACTGCAATGTATTGCCTAGCAACCATCTTTTGTTTTTAGAAATAATGACTTTTTACTTTGGATTTTTGACAAGTTGTCATTTAAATTTATAGGAAACAAAATGTTAAAGTATACATATTGTACCAACTACCAACTTTAGTAAATGAAAAATGTTACGCAACTACAGAATAGGCTCTCTTTTACAATTTTTTAAATAGTTTACTTAACTAAAGTTAGTAATTTTTATTTTGTTTTCAATATATATCTATCGATACCAAATAACTTTGTGTAGATGCTTTAACTTGTAAAAGTATTTTTTCTACCAACTTTAGTAAATGAAAAATATTACGCAACTATAGAATAGACTATCTTTTATAATTTTTTAAATATTTTGCTTAACTAAAGTTAGTAATTTTTATTTTATTTAAACTATATTTATATTCTTTACTCAAATATTATAATTTTATCTATTTGACAGTGACAAGCAAACGACAGTCGCATTTATATTTTAAATTTTGTAATAAACATTTCTATTAAATCTTTTTAAAAAGGATTATAATGACAAAATGAAATAAAATATCATACGATACACATCCGTTAGGTGTTATTACAACACTCGTTTATGTTCCAGACTCGGCTCCTACGTCGCCTCGTCCGTAAACCAACTCGCACTGAAATAAGTCACCTACCGGCCTTGTAACGTAAAATACTATTCTGCATTTATTAGACCAAAATGTCAAATGGGAATAAATAAAATTACGAGGATTGAAGTGAATGAATGGTTTTTCATGGCATCCTTGATTGATAATAATACTTGGTCCTGAAAAGATCATAAAATATGTCATTCTTGATGCAGAGTTTATAGAATATGTCTCTAAAAAATTACGTTAATTTGTTGAATTATAAATAAACAAGTTTCGAATTCAACGTATCATTGAACTTCTATATTTGTACCTGAAAACATTCGAATAATTTGAAATAATACTGTGAAATTTGGTAATAATTTATTTCCTTGTCAAAAAATTGGGATCAGTAAGCAGTAGAGTGGAAAAAGTGAAAAATGAAAATTGGGTTACCTGAAAAGCTTTCAGAAAATATTAGATTAAAATACATATTTATGTTATGTCCTTTTTTATTTCAAAAAACCCGAACACACAGAGAAAAATACATTCTCAAATACAACATTTCAATATTTTTAGATTTAAGTATACAGGGTGTTTCGCGGTTGATGGTAATACGTTTAACATGTAAAACACCAGAAGTTGGTATTTTTTATATATTATACATATTTTATTATACAAATATTTGAAAACGATAGATCGTGGTTGCTTATCTGAGCAACCAAAAACGTTTCACCCGTTTTCATAAACGTCTAACTTTCCATCCCCCGAGAAACACCCTGTATATAGATTTTTCTTTAAACCGAATTACAAAAAAGTAAAATTTAAAAATATTTTGAATAATTTTTTTCACCAACGGAAAGGTGGTATCTATGTGAGTATGAGAAAGTTATTCTCGTGCAGAGGAAATCGAGGAAAAAGATAATATATAAGCCATGAAAATCCTAAAAAAAATTACTAGAATTCATTGTATTGTAAAAATTATTGTTTTATTTTTTTAATAAAAGTAATTTTTTCATATTCTACAATATCTGTAGAGTCCAAATTTATTTATATTTTAAAATCCGTTAATAAACATGGACAGGATTCGGTTCAAGACAATGCAAAGTTTTTGATATACCGGGTGTCTCATTATCAATGGCCATCGGCCGTATCTCGGAAACTACTGCGCATAGAAACTCAGGGGAAAAAAGTAATTGAAGTGGCTAAGAGAAAATCCTGGAAAGAATTTTTAAATTCCGCATTTTGCCGCAAGAGGGCACAATTGAAAATTAAATATTGAAATTCTAAATTTCTCCGTAAATTTCCACATTAAGGTATACCTTTGGTAACATCATTAGAAAGCTTAGATAATTCTGCATCATTTTTCAGGTTTAGGGCTCATTGGGGCATACCGACCTTGATAAGAGTGGGGGAATACCCCAGTTAAATTTCTTTTTTCGTTTCGGAGTTATTGCCAAAAAACAAACTTTTACCACTTTAATTGAAGAAGTGATTGGAAATATGCCGCGTTTCCGGCGACAATCATTCAGATTCGTAATCTACGCCCCAAAAAACATCGTTCCTAAAAGAACCAATAATTTTGGCGTGGTGAGCGTATAATAGCTATTTACCAAAGTGACATTACTTGAGAAATTTATTTTCAGTCGTATTAAATTTATAAAATTTGAGTTATCGAAATTTGGGCCGTTTTTCATTATGACGGATTTTAATTCAAATAATAAAATTAGAAATGTTAAAGGGGTTGAGATTTTACTTGACAGGATCTGGTGCTGGAGCCGCTAACTTTGAAGAAGATTTTTAAAAACATTGGTAGGATGCGCCTAATTATTTTTTCGGGAAAATTTGGATTCAAAATTTTGTTTCAGCAATAATAATAAATATCTTTTATCGCCAACCGACAGTAAAGCCGTACATTATCAGAGTGATTTCCGGCAGTAAACGAACACTTTATTTTATCTGCCGCATATGCGGCAGATAAAGTATTACCCTGCCATTTCTCATAGTAGGTCAAATTTTTTAAGAGGTGCTTTGGAATACGCACGAGGTCGGCCAAAATTTTCTGATGTGTCAAATTTAGGCCAAAATGGGTTTTTTTGTCGTCGAATTGTAAAGCTATTTTAACCTTTCGAGCTTAAATATGGGATAGAATAGGTAGTATGAAACTTATACTTTACATTTTGACCAAATATAAGGCAAAAACTATTAAATATTTTACGCAGACCCGATTCTAAAATAGGTCTACAGCTCGTCTTTTTTATTAATTTAACATGGGGAAAAAACATCTATTTTCTTAGAGCGGTCTGCCTTACATAAAACGGTGATGAACGGTTGGCGATAAAATTTTGTATGCACCATGTCAGTAAAGTGTCTTTATCGACTCACCTTTTATTCGCCTCGCTCGCTCATCTCATATAATTTCAGACTCGTCCGATAAAGAATCACTTTACTGCCTTGGTACATGAATAACTACTAATAATTGATAATTTAATTGATTTTATGGACTTTCAGTTAAAACCGAATGGGCCCAAAAAAAAAAGAACAGGTTAGAAAGTACAAAAATCAAATTTAGCCGAAATTTTTCATATTTTACAAGCAGGTAGAAAATTAAAAAATAAACTTTTTTCAATGTTTTGAAAATATGTAACGTTTTGTGGATAGAACTGGTTTCTTAAAAACTTTTTTCTATAGTATTATCCATTATTTTGATCTTCGGATAATTTTGCATTTAAAAATCAATTAGTGCGATTTAACTGAAGGTTTGCAAAAACCATTAAACTTTGTTTGAATAAAATTGTATTATTAATTATTATAAAATACGTACCAATTAATTCCCGTTTAAATTAAAAACCACTTAAAAAATAAATAAATAAACTTTAAAAACAAAGCCGCGCGAATGAATACAACAAATTCTATCTGCAAACTCGATGGTACTTCTTCAGCGATGCACTGCTCGCGCGAAGTGCTGGTACCCGCAAACTAGTCTAACTGGAGAGTTGACAGAAGGTACTCTATACCATTACCACCATCCAACCCATCCGACCATGCAGTTTGTCTATGATCTATATTATAGTTTCAGTTTTTGTTAAAACAATTCCAATTTTGCGAAGTTGATAATGTGCTATTTTTTGCCCTACGGCATTGTCCTTGTGTTGCCTTCTGAAGAGATATGCGACACTCCCATCAAACATGTTTTCTTTGTGATATCTAGTATCTACCAGAAAGTAAAGAAAAATACCTGAATGACTAGTAGAATTCTGTTTTACAATATCATCATCAAAATGGTACTTGCCCGAGAGTCAACAATTTTTTAAGAAGTTAGAAGCTCAGTTCTTTTTTGAAAAAACACTCTGACCAGTCGATTTTGTTTTCGAGGGGGATACAAAATTCGCAAAAATTACGTGCAGCCCCCTGGGCGTGGGTGGCACCACCCCTAAAATCTTAAATGGAAAGGGGGATCGAGTGATACCCTTTACTACTGAACTGAAATGAATTTTACATCATTATAAAGGGAATTGTACAAAGGTACTTAATAAATAAGGTCTCACAATTTCGTTAACTCAGTTTGATTAATACGAATTGTACAGGGTGTCCAAAGTTTAGTGTCAAACTTTGCAAACTTTAAAGCAATTTATTTTTCTTATTTCAAACTGGAACCCCTGTATATTATTATATCATTCGATGCAGAATTAGAATTCAAACATTTGTTCTAATTACAACCCTATCGCAATTTATAACGCGTTAAGACTTATTTGCAGAAAACTCATTTTATCAACTATTCCACCAGTCATTATTATATAATAAATATCAAAGGTGGCTTTGAAAAATAATTTATTGATATTAAAGTTTACTAAAAGGACAAATAAAAATTCTTTTAGTATGCTGCTAATATGAAAATCATTTCTACGAGCTCTTCTTGGTTGTATTCCATCATAAAAAATAATAAAGCTTAAATAATTAATACTAATCTAACAATATTTGAAACTATAAAATAACTAAAGTCAAAATGGGCTTGTGTCACTTCAATAAACTTTAATATCAATAAATTGTTTTTCAAAGCCACCTTTGATATTTATTATATAATAATGACTGGTGGAAAGGTTGATAAAACGAGTTTTCTGTAAATAAGTCTTAATGCGTTAGAAATTGCGATAGGGTTGTAATTAGAACAAATGTTTGAATTTTAATTCTGCATCGAATGACAATAATATAAAGGGGTTCCAATTTGAAATAAGAAAAATAAATTGCTTTAAATTTTGCAAAGTTTGACACTTAATTTTGGACACCCTGTACAATTCGTATTAATCAAACTTGGTTAACAAGATTTTAGGACCTTATTTATTAAGTACCTTTGTAGAATTTTAATAAGGAGGCATTATTTTTATTTTTTATTAATATTTAGAACCAATGATGCAAAACTGATTTTTCTTAGTTTTTATTGTTTTTCGCCTACAATACTGCACCGATTTCATTAAAAGTTTAGGGGTGTGTAGGCAACTATAAGATGCATCCAAATAAGTAAGAAAATATATGGCATGTAATTTAAAAAAAAATATCCTTATGACGTCGCACTTTTTTGGAACACCCTGTATAAACAAAAATATTTTCCTGAAATGCGCCCTAGGATACAGGTAAAGTCTGAAAAATATCAAAATCCTTACTTAATTAATAAGTGAGCTAGAAAATTCGAAAGGTGAGGCGCAGGACCCTGTACACAGCCAAAAAATAAGTATTAACTTAGGAATCACTCTGTATAATAATGTAGTTGATAACTAAACATTAAAAACTCAATAATGACCTAGTACGACTTTAAAAACATTATTTCGCCCTTTCCTAAAACTATTAAATGGGGGAAAGGAGGGGGGGAGGGGGATAGCTTTTATATTTGCAGATCCGAAATGCTTTTAAAAACTTTACAAATTATTGTCAATAGGACGCCGCTGGGGCAAGGGCCTGTCGACATATTAAGCACAGGTTCCCGCAGATCACCGAAGTTAAGCTGTGTCGAGTGCGGTTAGTACTTGGGCGGGTGACCGCTTGGGAACACGGCGTGCTCTTGCCTCAGGGAAGAGTGTAAAATGAATCGACACCTAGCCATCCTATTCACGCCGGACAGGCCGGATGAGATCGGATATCTCGTAGGATGAAGGTGCCGTTTCACACTCCCCAGTCGGTAGATCACATTTGTGGTCGATGACCGGTTCAAAATGGCCTACGTAGTCGGCGAACCGTAAAAAAAAAAAAAAAAAAAAAAAAGGACGCCGCTGGAAGCCAGCCAAACTTGGGAGCTCCATTCGTGACTAACATATTAAAGATTCAGTGAACCTAATGTAGGCTGGTGTTACTTGTTATGAGGTTTTTACCTTTTCATGCTGAATGGTGATGTGCTCTTAAAACAATAAAAATAATAAATTGCTATTATTAAAATATATTCTACCGGAAAAAATTACCTCTAATAACACCGCACGCTTACATTTTTTTTAGATAATAAAGGTCATGTCGCGTGTTTTTTTTTTACTTTGAAAGATAAAATCTATATAACATTATACCATACTAGCTATATATCTAAGTAAATTAAATTAGCCATGTAGGTTTTATTGAAAAATTCTTCTTATTATTAAGCAGTGGCGTATCATTAGAGTAGTATTTGAGGTGTTAAAATATATTTTTTCTACTCCCACATGCACTGAAAAAAGCTTCAGCAAGAAATTCTTTGCTAAGATTATTTTGGCTGTAATATTAAATTTTCAACCTACGATAGCAAAATGAATTTCTTATTGCAAAAGAAACAATTTACCTGAAAACTCTTTATACCCGTTACAAAAACCTTTGCTGTTATAGAAAACTTACAATATGATAACAGCTAAGTAGGTCTTTATAAAAAATTATTTTCTAGGACTACTATTTGCTTTGCTGAGGAAGTAATGCAGTTTGCTGCTTTTGAAAAAAATCTTTATAAAAAAATCTTTTCTAGCGCTCTAAAGAGTTTTTAAAGAGGTAGCAAAATTTTTTCTTGGAATTGGGAAATTCGTAACTGTTCGGTTCGAATCGGGTTATTTCGTGGTGACAAATTCAGTCTGATTGGGCCAATTTTTATAGTGCGCACCAGTCGTCCCGTTCCTGTCTCCACATGTTCATTTTTTCTGATATTTAGATGCTCGTTCCTTCATGAAGTAAAATCGTCGCATTGGTGGCTGTTGTTGATGATCATTACGACTCGACATTTGTCTCATTTTTTCTAATAAAAATTGTCTTGGCTCAAAAATGTTTCCAGTGTGCAGTGCTTTATTGGATTGTGACATCAATGACAGTGTAGATTTTTAATATCAGTGTTAAAAGACCAAAGTCATTTTAGTTGTATGTTAATTTTTTTTATGTTATGTGTTTAGTTTAACTGTTGTTTATTTAATAATAATTTTTGTAAGTCAAGTTTTAGAGAAAAGAAAATTAGTAATTCTTTAGCAAATGCTATTCGTAATAAAAGTCCTTAAACTAAAAGACAACTTATCAAAGTTTTAAACACGGTATGATTTTGAAAAGGAAAATTTAAAGAAAAATCGCATAAGTAAAATACTTTATTTTTCTAAATAAAATACAATGTAATTATTATTTTACCTAATATTCAGGCTAGATGCAGAAAAATGTTTTTTCGGCATTCCCTTTTGGATATTTGTTTAAATTTAAAGTGAACAGATATTTTTTAATAAGATATGTTTTAACCACTCAAAGAAAAAAGCAGTAAGATATTATTGTTTTTTTAAGCAGCTAAAACTGAAACTATTTTTAGGTTATGAAGTGTTGTTTTCTGTTCTATTAAATAATAAAGAGAAAAATATTTATTTTTTTTAGTTTCAAATCTTTGACAACCTATTCAGACGTGGGGAGTTGTATGATGTAAAATATGATGGAGTTACCTGAAAAATAAGCTTTATACTATGTTAAATTTTTGATATAGCATGGAAAATATTATTTTTAATAACACAATTTTAAATGAATCAAAATTTTCTGAAACTTACGTAGGTACCCAAAGTGAAAAAACTTGGTTTATATAAATGTGTTATTAAGCATAATATCTTCTTTAGAGTATATTAAAAATTCAACAAAATATACGGCTTCTTTTTTGGGCCACCCCACATATTAGAGCAAATAAGTGGTGCTGTCATAATAAACCACTTTACAATTATAGCAACGCTTAGTTGCTACCCCAGCTAAAAAAGAGTTCCCGAAGTAGGTAGGCACATTCTGACCCAGTAACTTTCTTGGATTAAATAAAAAAATCTTTTCAATATAGCAAAATGTTATACTGATATAAAAAAAAATCTTGTTTCGAAAACGATACGGATGGCATAGAAAAGTATCTTTATTGTTCTAGCAAAGTCTCTTTATAGCCGATGGTCAGTTACTTTGCTAATACAACATTTTTGTTTACTTGAGCTAAGTGATCATTCTTTATAAAGTGACTTTATTACGACAACAAAGAAATTAAAGCCAAATGGATTTTACTATTTCAGGTAGTTTTTCTTTATAAGCGGTATAAAGATTTTTATAAGGACAGCAAGAATCTTCTCTCAGTGTGGAAATTTGCTGTTTCCTTTACACTTAAGTGGTGGGTAAAGTAGGCTATTCCAGTTAACTGTGCGGCAAAATTTCATATCCATCCTAGTTAGGTTATGAAACTGACGAATCACAGTAGTCAATTACAGAGAAGCCAAATTTACATGTTGTAAATTCGTTTTCTGACAGTTGACAGAAGTTAGGTTATCAATGTGCTTCAAAAATATGCAAATCTGTCAGATGAAATTTGTTCTTTTTCAATTTAAATTAAAACATTTATCTAAGAGCCTATGTATACACAAGTTTTTCCTAAAGAGTGCACGAGTGCGAAAATTGAAGGTATAATAACAAAATTAATACCAAAATATATTTCTACCAAATTATTGTTATTTTCTGGCCGAACTAAAGATTTGCGCACAGACGCACTTTCTTATTTCAGACAATTACTACAAGCTTTGCATAAAATGTACTATATACCTACCAAATGACGTTTTTCTTACTAACCTTGGTTATTTTTTTGCATATAAATAATATATTATTATTATTATTATTATAAATATTTGTGCACGGGGATATTTTGCCCCCCAAAATTGAACGGGGATCCAACCCCAATTTTATTGATCTTAAAACTTTTACTATACGCAACAAACAAAGAAAATTAACTGGTAATTCTTCCTTAAATGATGTATAAAGATAACCCGATAAAACAGACGAAATTATAAGATTTCTAGAAAAAAAAACATTTTTTACTAAAGGCTTTAAGGTTATGTTATTTCTACTTAGGTAGGTACATAAAGATAACCCGATAAAACAGACGAAATTATAAGATTTCTAGAAAAAAAAAACATTTTTTACTAAAGGCTCTAAGGTTATGTTATTTCTTAGGTACAGTATTGCCACTCCTCTTTCCACGTTAACAGTGTTGCTAGTTTGTAAATTTGCGATTATTTTGAAAAATTTGACCATAGCGAACGTTAAAAATTCATATTAATGCACAAAATCTATTTTTAACTGTTTAAAACGAATTCTACAGCTACTTTGTTGTACTTTCGGAGTTATAATTATTACTTAAGCAGAAATAAATCCGATCAATTTTTTTTTCTGTGCATATCAGTAAAACAGTTAATCAAAATACCTATGGTTGAGAAAAAAAAATCGGTCGTTTTTATTAATACACAGGTATATCGCTTTTTACCTGTTATTCTGCAAAAAGCCGAATGTGAGAAAGATAGATATATTCAAAAATGAGTTTGTATAAATATAAGAACTTACCCAAATCGATAAATATGTTACAGTGTAATTTGGTCCATGGGTTTCTATCAAAATAAATTCTTGTTCAATTGTTTTTTATTATCGTTCTCACAAGTTCATGGCCAACTTAAAAGACAAGTTATGATTCCTAATTTAAATAATTTTATAAAATTCTTAGCATGAAGTTCGGATGTTAAGTCGTAGAAAAAATATACTGTACAACTCAAGTCCATATTGTGCCTACGGCGTCGTGCTCAATTTACTTCCTCATGCGATATGGACATCATATCCACTCTTGTTGTACAAACTGCTATTGTCTTTTATATTAACAATAATTAAATTAATATTAATAATAAATTTAAAGTTAAGCCAACATTTTTTTCGCCTATTTTAGTGGTAAGTTTAATTTACAAATAAAAAGTAAAGCTGGCTATTTTGGCAAACAAATAAAGGCGTCGATGTCGAAAAATAAGTGCGTATACAAAAATTAAACTTAAACTGTATTTTTGGAATTATTGAGTCAAACACAGCTTTAGTTATTAGCAGTTTTTTGCCAAATGCAAAAATTAATTCTTAGTAACAAAGTAGCGCAAATTGATCTATATTTTCACAAAGAAACAAAAAAAAAACAGAGCAGGTTTAAAAGTAGATCACGCCGAAGTACCCACTAGGGCAGGGATGGTGAACCTTTTACATTAACGTGCCATTTTCCCTAAAGAAATGTTTATTATGATCATGACGTGCCAACAAACTGTTTGTTTGTTACGCGAGCATCAAAATCTAAATATACGCTTACTACCCCAAAATTAATGATTTTTTTAGGAAGTAAATATTTTGGGGCGAAGATTACGAATAAGAAAACTCTTTTTCTCGGAAACGCTTAGGTTTTCAAATATTTTTTCTGCCGTTTTTCGGGCGCATACCTTTGTATTTACTTGTTTCTGATACAATTTTAAAGAAAGAAAAAATATCTAAAGAGAGCAATTATTTATAGAGATTGGCGTATGACGTATTTTACTAGACTGTTTAGTAGTGGCGGCGCCAGGGTGGAAGGGGGGGGGGGGGGGGGGGGGAATGGGCCACCCTAGTGTCCACCTAAAATTGGGGGATTTGGTTTTGTAATGGAATTTCTGTGGGGGAAGGGGGATTTGACTATGAAATTTTTGATGAGAAAGGAGTGGTATTATAGAAGGATGTAATAATGTAATAAGAGATATAGAGCTCGACGATAGTTTTTTTTGTTTGCTCTCTCCTCCTAGATCAGTGGTTCCCAAACTTTTTTCTATGGCGCCCCCTTTTGGAAATCAAGAAATGGTTGCGCCTCCCTTTCCTCCCTTATACAGATACATTTCTTTTACTTTATTGTTTATTTAAAAACGTGACATTTGAACTCTAATCTAATGAGAAGTGTGGTGCTGCATTTCTTTAACAAGGTCTAAAATTCTTGGTGCTATCTTCTTCTCTATTGATTAATGGTAAGTTTTCAGAAGATTATGTGTCAAAACTGGAGTACCACGGGGGTCTGTTCTTGGCCCGTTATTGTTTCTAATATAACATTTGGTCTCTTTAACAGACTTTTAACTTGATCTAAACAGGGTTATGCAGACGATATACAACTATTTTTGAGCTTTTTTACAGAAGCAGCTGCTGATGCCAATAATAGCATAAATCTTGATTGGACATAATCTATGATTATTCAAAATCTCATAATCTAACTTTAAATGCGAAGAAATCTGTTTTTATGCTTTTTGGAAATGCCAAAAAGCGAAGGTTATTATTGGATAGTGGTTTTAATCCAATAGTAAACAATGAAAAAATTCCACATACAAAATCTGCTCGTAATTTAGGTTTAATATTTGATTCAAACTTACGCTTTTCCGAGCATGTTTCTGGACTTTTACGGCGTTCTTATTGTGCACTTCGAACATTATATGCCAATAGACATTTTCTTAATTATAGACTTAGGAAAATGTTGTGTGAATGTACTGTTTTTCCAATATTCTACTATGGTAGTGTAATTTACGGGCCTTGTTTGGATGTAGTTACCAGTGGCGGCGCCAGGATTTTTAGGATGGGAGGGCACAAATGGGCTCGGTGATTTTTGAGTGGGCACTACCCAAAATAAAAGTGACTTCTAAAAAAAAAAGGTCGCGGCCTCCCGACGCTCTAGAACGCTATAGGCAGCGACAAACAAAACCTTTTTCTAAGTGATGTCAAAAAAAAAAAGTCACATTTACACATCATCTTTTGCTTACCAATACACCTTTGTTCCAGCGGCGGCGCCAGGGGGGGCCAGGGTGGGCACCGGCCCACCCTAGAAACATGAGTGCCCACCCTGGTGCCCCCAAAATTGATGGATCCGTTCTGTAAGGGACTTGGCTATAAAAGTTTTGATGAGTGGTTGTATGGTATTTTGAAGAGAACGATGACTTTTTTTTTTTTTGGCATCACTTAGAAAAAGGTTTTGTTTGTCGCTGCCTATAGCGTTCTAGAGCGTCGGGAGGCCGCGACCTTCAGCGTTGCTTCTCCTATATCTCTGTAAAATTGTATAATAGCATTGACCCTGACTTTAAGCGTGACTCCGTCCTGTCATTTAAGATTAAAGTAAAAAAACTTTATATGTTAGAATTTTTAGCTGCCTAAGTCTTCAGTGCAATGGTTTTCCTTGCAGTATGGTGCTTTTGTCATTTCATTTTTTTTTAAATATTTATTGTTTCCCGCGCTTGCCGAGCGTCAATATGTGGGTAGGTTATTTAATTTTACATTTATTACTTGATTACAGGTACTATTATAGTTATAGTCAGACTAGTTGTTTCTAGTATTTATTTAGGTTGCATATTTTTTGTACTTACTTAGGTTATATGTAAGAATAGCCCTTTCGGCTAAATATCGCCTAATTGTATTCGTATTTTAAATAAAAGACGTTTATTATTATTATAATTATTATTATCTTTGAAAGTGCGCAACGGAGGCCACTAGCAACATTAAGCCGATTCCGATGTTTTGTTTTAATTTCCATTAAACCAGAAAATCCTTTTTCACATAAGTAGTAATGCTGCTTCGCCCCCCCCCCCCCCCCCCCCCCCCCCCCCCCCCCCGTTTGGGAACCACTGTCCTAGATACTTGATCGCCTTATATGAGTTTTACTTTGCCCCCAGACAAAACTTTTAACGATACCACTGTTTATTATAACTGTTGACGCCCCTGTACCTTTTAAAAACCATGAATAAATTCCGAAAAATAATCCCCACTTTAATTACCCTAGATTTTTCAACAAAAAAGTTTCATAAATAAAATAGCCGACATCTTTAATCACCCTATTATTATGGCTAATAATAAATGTCACCATGTTTTATGAGGCTTTTTATTGATGAAATGATGACATGACGCAAAGGGTTGTTTTTGGTATTAAAATCTATTTTTATTGTATCGATGAAAATGCGTTTGAATGTTTAACACGTGTGTTGTACCATTTATTAACCTGTATATGGGTTAGTTGGACAGACAATTTAATGTTTTATTATTTGTATTCATAGTTGTTTTTAATGGCATTATTATCTGTTGTTTTCGGGTATAGGATTACAAATTGGGGGACTAGTGCTAATGAAAAAGGGCACTGTCACTATAATCAAACTGAACTAACATCCTGAATAATAGAAAGAGAGTTTAGCGACAGGCAGATAAGGCAGTGCGTCTATCTGTTGCATTAAAGTACACAGGGACGCCAAAGGTAATGGGTTCCCTGGGGCACAGGTAAACAATGGCAGCACCCCGGTGAAACTTTAAATGAGAGATTTTGCATCACAAGGTCATTTATGATTGAAGCTTTGCCACCTCCTCATCAGGGAGAAATTGGCGCTATCGGCGCACTCAGGATCTTCAGTTGGCATTTGTCGCCTACTTTTGACGCATAGAAGAGAAGGACAGTCCTAGTCCAAACTACTTTAAGAAACTATAAATTGAATCCGTTGCTAATCGAATCAACTCGCCGTCTTAAGCTGTCAACAGAGTCAATTTATTTTTTCCACGTGTTTTTTGCATTTTTATTCTTAAATTTTGTAAAATTCTAATGATTTTGACCATAAAAATGTCTAAAATCTATAATTTTTTAAAAATATTATTCCAGCCTACCATGCAGGTAATTAAAATTCTGTATCTTATAGTTAGGTTTGTTTATTAACTTTATTTGCATTATGCACACCCAGGCACACTTTTTATATTGTAAATTTACAATTTATAATAAGCAAATAAACATGAAACTTTATACATATTATGTTACCGATTAGAAATGTATTTTATACTAATAAGTTTGTTTTAAGGGATTTTTTTAACATTGACCAATGTTAACGGAATGAACATGAGGACAAAGACAATGGTAACGAGCTAACTGAGTGAGTAATTTTTATATATTCTAACAAACTTTTATCACTTTGTTATCAACATGGCATAGTGTTGGAGGCAGAAAATATATTCTTGTATTTCTCCAGGCTGCACTATTTCTTACTTAGTCTCTGTCTCTGCAGATGAGGACTCTAAAAACAAACACTTTTCAATTTCCTTTTAAAGATGCCCAACGTGTGCATACCTGGAAAGAGCATTGCAACATTAATGCTAATACCGAGTGTACAAATTTACGAATCTGCGAGGATTTAACATAGAAAAAAACACATATTCAAACAGTCTTAATGTAGAGTTGTACCCTAACTATAAGATACAAATTATTGATAAAATTATACGTTTAGATATATATATACCTTAAGATGAAAAGTTCTTGTGTATAAACACCTAATTTGAATTTCAGAAAAAAGTATTTCCTGGAGCCGGATTCGAACCGACAACCTCCGTATATCCAGTACAGAGCGCTAACCAATTGCGCCATCAAGGAAGTAGGTTCACAACGGCAAATCGGGAAACACTTTCGTCCGAAAATTTCAAATTTTTACTGAGATACGCACAGTGATAAATATCTATCACATCATATAGATTTGTTTGACCGACTATGCAGACCCAAAACGCTATACCCTACCGACTTCCCAAGCCAAAATCGACGTTGTCAGACCCGCCTTCGGGCTCGAGAGCGTTTACCCATAGAGAATTGTTGAGAGGGACGCGGGGATGAAAGGGGAACAAAAATTAGGTGGGCTTGAAAAATCGGTAACACTTGCGTTTTTATGCAGTTTTAGTTCGAGCCATCCACCGCCTAGAGGTCAGTGCTGTTTTATACAAATGAGACTTATACGCCAGACACATACATTCATTTATTACCGACGTTAACCGTCCCTTAATTTGGCAATCGCGCATTTGCATTCCAGACAATAGCTAAAAATAGAATAGGTGAAATTAATGCATTTCGCCTTTAAGAATATACACATACAGGGTGATTTATGTTGAGTGGCCTAATAGAAGATCTAAAAAACGAATAAAGTTATATTTTCAAAAATTTGAAATTAGGCCTAATTGACTTTGAACTTTTAATATATTATATTTTGACGTTTGTATCACCTCGGTTATACCGGATATCTAAATGTCTAATATGCCACCATCCATATTTTTAATCGGTTTGAATTTATAATCAATTAAAAAAAAATCTTAAAATCTCTACTTGTGTTAAGTTCATGAAATTATTTTTTAAAGAAAAAGGTATAGATTATTATTAACAAATTATGCTTAGATTTTAATACGCTGTCCAACAAATGCTAAATAAAACCGGTTATTCTATTTGAAATACCAAAGTTGGCCATAACTTTTATACGATGCTTTTCATGTAGGAAATTTTCGGGGATAATACCATAAGTGCATAAAAATTTCCGAAAATTTTGGAAAATTAAATATTTTTTGATAACTGCATGAGTTTATTTTCATCGTTGTTTCAAACTATAAATTGCCCGACTCCGAAGGAGGACGGCTATTTTTTGAAACAACAATGAAAATAAACGAATGCGGTATCCAAAAACATTTCATTTTTCAGAATTTTCTAGAAATTTTTATGCACGAATGGTATTCGGTAGAAAATTTACAGAATAAATAGCTAACACGTTGACATTTTATCTTTGTTTTTTATTTATTAAAAGTAATATTACAATTATTGTAATTTATTATATATTGTGTGGTATTATTTGAGTCCATAATACATAGGTTCTCTTGAGTGCTTGATGTTTTTTCACTGGATTTTGGGGTGCTATCTGTTCTCATTTTTTCTACAATGGCTTCATGATGTTCTTGATCCATTTGAAGGTAGCTGGCAATTGATTTGGAACTAGCATGGCCAGTCATTTTTATAAGTTCCTGTTCTACAATACCGCTTTTTGCAAGTTTTGACACGGCTGTAGCCCTAAGTGAGTGATTAGTAATTTTTGTTTTTTTAACGTCTAGTGCCACTGTTTTTGCTTGAGTAGTCCATTTTGCTATTTCATTTCACCCAACAAGACTGTTTTTATACCATCAACTTCCAGTTTTCCAAAATGGATTGACCGTTAAAAATAAACGATCATTTTCAATACCTTCTCGTTTTGATTTTAGCAAGTTAAACAATCTGATTGGACAAAGATCGGGATATTTCTTATTAGCGACTAGCCATTTAGATGGAGCGCGCGGTTTGGAGCCACCTTGTGTCGTTTTGCTGAATATGGGATTGTATTCTATTCTACCTATTGTTTGCCCCCCATTGTCAAATTCTTTTAAAAAAAAATCCAATAAGGTTTTGCTGCCCTCTCCCCCTCTCCATGCCAATTCATAGGAGAATATAAAAAACAACTTTTTTTGCAGACCTTCTGGGGTACATTCGTTGCAATTGTCAATTAACATTTTCATTTCATTATATTTTAGGGCAATTGAACTGACCTTTCTTTTATCCTCGTGCTTTTGCAATTCCTTTCTTTTAGCATTTTTTGCATACCTGGCAGCTTTAAACTCTTGATCTCAAAGTATTCCTCCATCACCATTTTTGCAGTTAAATTCCACATTACTTTTATTGTGCTTTCTTTATATTCATCGTCATTATTTTTTCGCATGTTGTAGCCCCAATCTTTAAGTACTTTAGCAATCTCATGCACTGATGTTTCCCGCTCTAGTTTATACTTTCTAACAACACAAAACTCCATGAATTGTTTCCATACGAACGGTCGGCTTTTCTTTGTATTGGGCGAGATAGTTTTTCTATATTTACATCAATCGCATCTTCACTAAATTCACCAAAACGACTCATTTTTCAAACGATCGGCTTTCAAATTAGAGAATCCAAACCACGTGATTCAATATGGCGGTTGGATGGCAAAAAGCATTGAGTCACCCGTTAAATGCCACCAGCAACATTATTTTTATGGTCACGTGTACCAATTACAAAACAGTATTTGCCATCCAAACGCCCTTTTGACACATCGTTGGATTGCCTAATAATTATTAATAAAGAAGAAACGTCAAAGTTGACTTTTTTATTATTTATTGCTATGGTTTTGGGGAATTTTTATTTCAACATATTAATAATTATTATTAAACTAGAAACGTCAAAGTTGACTTCTTTATTACTTGTTGTTATGGTTGCTACAGTGCAATTTCCAGTGATGCAATTTCCACTGTAATTCAGTGGAAATTGCACACCTCTTATGGCATTTTTTATACATGAGGGAAATTTTCAGATTATGGCTTTGATTTAGAAAAATGTTGGATTATTTTGATGATAAAAAAGGCATGCGTATTTTAAAAACGATAGTAAAATTTAGAAATATACATGATAAACGAGAAATTTTTTGAATAAAAGCTATTTCATTTTTTTGAGCAATTATAATTTTAGCAGAGCAGCGAAAGTACGTTAATTACTTTCGCTTAATGCATTTGGTGATTTTGATGGTATGCATATGACTCTTGTGCTAAATTGGTCTTTGGCAATTAAATTATCTAATCGATAAATAATTTTACCGGGATATTGTTGAAAATAATTATAGTGTTAATTCTATTAAAAAAAAACAGGACGCACTAAAATTCTTGTATCTTGATAAATTTAAAGAAGAAAAAATACTTATATAGTATACTTAATTTGGTTAACTTATTTTGACACTTGTCATTTTACACCAAGAACTGTCAGTTTAGGATGTTTAGGTCCGGCAGATCAATCTCTTGGTAACTTTACCAACAAGATAATTTCCAAAGAAGCCATTGTTGAGACAAAACTGTTTCTATAGAAATTATCTGGCTGGTAAAGTTACCAACAAGATAATTCCCAAAGAAAAAATGCTGAAAATTGTTTCCACAGAAATATCTGGTTGATAAAGTTACCAATAAATTGATCTAGGGTACCTTAGTGAATACGGCTATTAATTATTTTTTTATTCGCGATTAATTTTGTACGTAATTTTTCTAATGATGTAATAATTAACAATCCGAACAAACCGGAAACGTAATTAAATAGGGTTGAGTGATATTGCGGTGTATTCGGGATAACACGTACTCTTAAAAATAAAAAAACAAAAATCAAGGTCATATTATATACTTATTACAGTTCGTACCGCTTACACAAGTGACCTGAACCTCACATCACCGACTTTTCAATCCCAGAATGCATTAAATATGAAAATAGTAGTGGCAACGCCGCAGGGTCTGTTAACGTCGGCTGGCCATATAATTGATAAGAAGACGGGCCTAGGAAGTCGGTTTGTTATACTGGGGTCATCAGCGTTTGTTGAACATAGAATATTTTTTTGTTTTGCATAAATATTACCCCTCTCGGGTTGCCTCGTTTATTTGATCGTATTACTTTATTTTTAAATGAAATACACTCCCCGCACCTTTGTCCTTCTAGTGGGTTCGAGGTGGCCTGTTCAATATGCCGGGTCTGGTAAGGTCGGTTAAATCAATATATATATATATATATATAGAAAGAGGTGAATTTTTGGCTATCGGACAGTGTGTACTGCTTTTTGCATTAAGATACGCAGGGCTCCAAACAAAATGGACTCCCTGGGGCCTGATTAGACAATGACGGCCGTTTCGTCCTTGTTTGGACTCATCGGACTGCCATAAATCAGTTGCAACTCCCTTGACTGCGAGGCCGCCATTTCAATATCTGATGCAAAGCAAGGCAGGCATTGAATAAGCGGTACCGCCATCTCCAGGAATCAATCTTAATGCAGAGAACAGTTCACGTGAAGTGTGACGTCAAAAGATAAAAGGTAACTGTAATAAAACCACGGTGCAACACACTTCTAGTATAGGGATCGACATTTTGCAATTCCCATCTTCAGCCTACATTTCGCAGGTTTCAAAAAATAGATATTATATATATATATATATATATATATACTATATAAACTCAGTGGCCTATTAGAAATATTTAGAAAACGACAAAAGATATGTTTTTAAAAATTTAAGTGTGTTCATAAGAGCTAGTGTTCTAGCGTTTAAAAATATTTTAAAAGGGGCGGTGTTGCCAGATCATCTTTAAACTCCTAGCAACTTTGGAATTTTAAATAAGACACCCTGTATATTATTTTACTTTTTGTTTCTGCTTAATAACACAAACATTTTTTGTATATAACAATCTATGCCTATCTCTTATAGTTTTTGAGATATTAATTAATTAGTCATTTTTTGGGGCCAAAACATGCTAACCAGAAAATCAAATATTTTTGTAATTAAGGCACCTAGAAAGTTAAAATTTTTACAAACGGTTCTTATAGCATAACCATCTAGGAATTTTGATGATATATGAAAATATTTTTACACAGAGCGTCACAAAAAAACGTAATCTTCGTAACATAAATAAATGCAAAATTCTCAACTTTTTTAAATGGAACACCCTGCATTTTATTTTCTTAACAAAATCTAGTTTATATTTCCTACCAATAAGTATAACATGTTCCTATACCTATCTCTAACCAATTCGAACTTACAACGGGTTTAAAAAAATTAATAACTTAATAAAAAGGTTTAAACACATTTAATAGTAGGCTTTGGCAGAATTTGTTCGAAAACAAATGAAAAAGAAAAAATTTCAACTTAATTGGTTTTGTCTATAATCTGTGTTTTTAAATTATTGACTAAAATGGCTAATATTTCTTATTCAAACGCAGAAATTTTGAATTTACTTTTTATACATGGAGAGTGTAATAAAATTGTATTAAGAACATGTAGACGATTTAATGAATTGTATCCCAATTCATCTCCAATGACAGCAAAAAAGTTTAGAAAAATAGAACGAAATATGTTGCAGTATAATAATGTGAATGTGTGACGTATAAATCCATAGAACGAATAATTTTTTAAATATAAGATAATATAGGAAATTAAGTTGACATCTCGGTTGACATTTTTTCTCTTTCATTTGTTTCCGAACAAATTCTGCCAAAGCCTACTATTAAATATGTTTAAACCTTTTTATTAAGTTATTAATTTTTTTAAACCCCTTGTAAGTTCGAATTGGTTAAAGATAGGTATAGGAACATGTTATACTTATTGGTAGGAAATATAAACTAGATTTTGTTAAGAAAATAAAATACAGGGTGTTCCATTTAAAAAAGTTAAGAATTTTGCATTTATTTATATTACGAAGATTACGTTTTTTTGTGACGCTCTGTGTAAAAATATTTTCATATATCATCAAAATTCCTAAATGGCCATGCTATAAGAACCGTTTGTAAAAATTTTAACTTTCTAGGTGCCTTAATCACAAAAATATTTGATTTTCTGGTTAGCATGTTTTGGCCCCAAAAAATGACTAATTAATTAATATCTCAAAAACTATAAGAGATAGGCATAGATTGTTATATACAAAAAATGTTTGTGTTATTAAGCAGAAACAAAAAGTAAAATAATATACAGGGTGTCTCATTTAAAATTCCAAAGTTGCTAGGAGTTTCAAAATGATCTGGCAACACCGCCCCTTTCAAAATATTTTTAAACGCTAGAACACTAGCTCTTATAAACACACTCAAATTTTCAAAAACATATCTTTTGTCGTTTTCGAAATATTTCTAATAGGCCACTGAGTTTGGGGCACCCTGTATATATAAAGACATCAAAGACACACTACCAAAAAGAAATTATAGTTCAGGTCACAGTAAAAAGATTAAAAAATTTAAAGAGACCAGTGCAAAATAATCTCATTGCGTCTATAGATATCCTTTTTCTGAGACATTTCTAACATGGACGAAGAGATCTGACAAATTTATAGTGTTTTCGATTTACTGCTCTCGGGCACTCTGAGAGTGCTTTCCCCAAGATTGTATGTATTGCATGTTCAATTATCAAAATCGAGTAATTTCACTACATGGCTATGACAGATTTCGGGCAGATCTATGATGTCTCATAGCGCTCGGAGTACTGATAATTGAAAACTATATTAGTTTCGAGCCGATACTGCTTCTTTTTCTTTTGTTTCAGAGACTTCTCTAGAAACTCCCCATGGATTTAGAGACATTATTATTAGTGAGACCTGATAGACCGAAGAACATAACTTTATTTTTGTTAAAGTTGTTATTTTATTTTACACTGTTTTGTGGTCCAAGAAATTGTACAAATAGTTCTATTATGCATAGGAGAAAAGGCATTGTAGCTTAGACTGTGTACTACTTATACGATTTTCTTGGCTTCCCTTCCAATTTTTTTTTTTGAAAATAAACATAATTTACTTTGTTAATATGAAAATGTGTTTTGATTTATTCCATAAAATAAAAACTTTTATGCGACTTTTTATTGATTTAACTCGTGATTCATTACTTTTGAATCACGATTTAAATCAATAAAAACTCGTCAAAAATTAATAATAAATCCAAAATCATAAAATCGTCGTTCAAATTTCCCGCCATTGCGCCTCTCATAGCGAGGTGGCAAACTAAAGCCCTTTCTCTGTCTCTTCTTTCTCTCTCTTTTTTGTTGCGTTTGTTTAACAAGGAGTTAACATTTCTAACCCTATAAATTTTCTTTGAATGGCAGGCTGCTTCGTCCTTGTTGGGTCTTTCAAGATATTTTTAAGAATAAATATATAATGAAAACCAAGTATCGCCATCTGTTGGAGTCAGTGGCGGCTCCTGATAGTCGATACAGGTGGGGCCAAAATATCAAGTCAAGAATCTTTATTAAGAATACAGGGTGTTACAAATTCGATGCATTAACATTGCTATCTTGGTAACTATAAGAGATAGAGATTTGGTTAAGTTGAGGCAAAGTTGCATAATTTAATGCTGAATTATTCGAAAAAAAAAACAAAGAAATACATTTTTGTTTTAATATTATATATGACAAAATATTGATTATTTTGAAAAACCACCAAGGTTAATTTTTTTAAATACGGACCTGCATTTTTTAAAAATTTTTTCGAATATCTCCGCAAGTCATCGAAATTTGAATATTATTCAGGATTGAAATATGCAACTTTGCCTTTTTAAATTTAACCAACTCCCTATCTCATATAGTTACAGAGATATATAATGCATCGCATTTGTAAAACCCTGTATAAAAAATCGAAAAAAAACTTACCGACCGATTATATTGATATCTTAGTTCCGATAACTTAAATAGAAAATAACAGATTAGAAACAGACTACCAGTCTCGAAAGATTAGTCATGTCGGAGATGGGTCCGAGCGTATCGAATGAAGGTTGCCCACTTGCCGGTATTGTTGTGACGTCGGTACCTTCTTCCGCGTGTTTTTATTAGAGAGCGTATTTTGTTTAAGTGAATCCGTACGCGCTAAAATTTCCGTAGTTAAGTTGCATTTTTTTAATCGAATTACAAAAAAAAACCAAGTTCCATTTTGAATTGAAGCTGGAAGGGCAAAGAACCTCAAAAAGCAGGAAGGAGAAAAACCTCAAAAAAAGCATAAAACCAACTATAGCAATAACTAGATATAGTTAGTTTTGCATATTTCCTGTAGAAATTAAAAAATAATCCCATGGTTGCTTATAAAATTCAGCAATAGGCACGATGCTTAAAATCTGTTATTGAGTCACCTTATTTAATTTTGTAAGAAAAAGCCACAAAGGCTCGCTCTCAAATAAATATTTTTTTACCTGCTTATTTCTATTACATATTTCGCCTAACTAAATATTTAAACAAAAATTACAAAGGAAACAAACACATAAAAAAACACAAATTTTTTTATTTTTTGAAAATAAAATCAGGTGTCTTTGAGAAACGGACTACTTATTTAAAGCATTAATCTGATACGTTGTAAATATGTTGTCCTTAATGAGTAACAAGCATGGCATGGCACTAATATTTGCTGTTAATTTAATAAGAAAAAAATTGATTATATGAGGACAGGTGCGCCATGTGAGAAGTTTTATCACGCAACTTTAAGAACGTTATAAAATACCTATTAGTAGCTAGCGACAAAGTCTGAAACATGGGCTTCCAACGAAACATTTTCAGGGGGGGGGGGCAATTATTTTTTCGTCGTATTTTTAATTTATCAAAAGAGAGATGTAGGGAAAAATTGTTTCAATTGCTCAAGGCATTTTTTTCTTGCTAGATAGACTTTATATATATACCTAACAATAATCTTTAGTTTCCCAAACCAATTGTAGCTATTACTTGGTTTTATAAACAAAATTATTTAGTTTTGTATTATTTCTAACTGGATTTAAGTGGTGGTTACCAAGTCGGCATAACGTAACCAACAGATATTAGTCTACCTAGTTCGCATAACTATTTTAAATATTTATCGTAACCAAGCACGCACACCCGGCAACATTGCATAAGCGCGATTCACAGTGTCCCGTCAATCACACAAAAGCTTGTTGGTAGCGTAGTTCAATTTAAGAATCGGTGTTGCCATTTTTGTAATAGATCCATTTGGCGCGGGTTATCTTTCTTTCTTTTTTTGTATTGTTTAGAATGGTTAGGTTAACGTTTTTCAGTCTATAATTTTTTAATGAAAGTTTGTTTTATATTTGAAAGGGGTCATATATTTTTGGGTTAGGTTAGGACTAGTGTTTTTTTTGTAACGGTATTTTTAAATACATTGTATTAGGTTCGCCAGTTCATCAAGAAATGTATTACATTTTTATAGTTCTATGCATTTCAGTGTTTGTAAAAAATTATCATTTACCATTGCCATTTTCTCAAGAATATGCGTGCGGTAATTGTTATACAACACGTAATACGTACTATACTTTTTCTACGACTCTTACTAATAACTTAAACTACATACAGTGATGGGCTAAAATATGGAACTAATTCATTAAAAAATCAGGTATTAATTTTTAGAAAAACGCTCGGACACGTCGATTATAATTTTTTTCCGGATATTTTGCCTTAAAACGAAATTATACAGGGTGTGTCAAAGAGTAGATGTAGCAAACATTTTTGGTATTTTAAATAGAACCCTTCTTTTAGATACAGAAGTAAAAAATCTAAGTGCGGGCCTGGTTATCAAAACGTAACCTACTATACTTTATGTTGTTTTTCTTATTAGTCATGCAATTTACTAATCGGTGGTTAGTTATTTGGCAATCTGAGGTGTGTTTTTCTAAAACAAGTTAATTACGGTGATTGCCGTCAAAAAAACATCGTATTTGATCCATAGTGTAATAAACGAATGTAAGTACCATATTTTTGAGTTTTTTGAAAAAAGGTAGGTATTTGAAAATGTTGTTTATTTTAATGCCTTCTATACACAGCTAAAAAAGAAGTATAAACTTAGGAATCACCCTGAATAAATAAAAAAATTAGTTTTTGGAACTTGTTTAAAAACTGATACCTATTTAGATTTTAGTGGAATAGTGATGAAATTAAAACGTGTTTACTTGTTTTGTAAATTTTATAATAAGGCAATATTATAAGACAATGCGCCAGGCCTGAGTAGGGGAGACTGGGTAACAGTGGACCACGGGGTACAGTGGATCAGCCACCATAACTTCGTAAATGTTCGCGTACACGGGCAAACAAACCGTTGATAACCCTTATTAAAATACCCTCCTTAGCCAAACTAGTCGTTGATATCAAAGCGGCAAGACGTACTGCGACGCTTCGGTCAACAGGCTCATACGAAACTTTTTTAGGAAGTGTTTTAAAAATTAGTGTTGTATTCAAGTGAGTATCAAATCTGGATGTTTTGTTACAGTTTTATGCTTATTAATGCTTATATTAGTTGTAAATTAGGTTTTGTCTTTAGGAGTGTTTGTTAATTTTCAATGGGCATTTTTTTTAAGTAACCGTGACCCGCCCTCCATGATCCAGTGTGACCCACGAAGTTATAATTACTTTCTTTAATAGGTGAAAATACCTCGCAACAGGAAAAGAAAAACTAGTATAGAACTCCATACTGAAGAACAGATGCAAAGACTTATATCGGATGGCCAGAAAATAAGGGCTGCTGTTAGAACCACTCGAATCCCGTACTCAACTATAAACAGGTATCACAAGAAAATTCAAAATAATCCTGATCCTGAGAAGATAATTAGGCTTACACCTAATTACGCAGTTCATAAGATATTAAATGCAGCCAAATGTTCTAGGGGCTCACAATTCTGGACGTTCGACAACGAATTTACAATGTAGCGATGTTAAACAATATAAAAAAGAACCAGAAAAATGGCTCGAAATAAAGCTCGCTGGCATTGAGTATTTATATAATCTCAGAAAAAGAGATAATCGATTATCTTTGCGAACTCCTGAGGGGTGCAGCTTAAGTAGAGCTACATCTTTCAACCGCCACAATGTTGGTATATTCTTTAAAAATTTAGAAACTGTTATGTCTAGACAGGTAGTCTTTGGCAATGGAAATAGAATATTTAATCTAGATGAAACAAGCACTATGACAGTTCAGAAGTCTGCAAAGGTGCTAGCTGCCAAAGGACAAAGGCAAGTTTCCAAGGTCACCAGCGCAGAACAAGGGATGTTAACAACAACTGGTTATATAATTAGTGCTTGAAAGACTGTTTAGAATATTTAAGTAGGCTGTCTTATGCAAATAAATATAGTATGAGAACAATAATCTTTTACAGTGTGCCCGTGTTGATTTACTGTTACCCATGCACCGGTCCAAAGTGACCCACTCTTGGGTCACAATAGATTTTTTCCCAATATTTTTTTAAAATGCTGTATCTTGTAAATTTATGTATTTTTCGCCAACAAATGCCTTTTTCTTTGACGATTTAGTACTCTTCTTACAATTTAAATTAAGAGATCAGTGATTTAACTATAAACTTTGGAACAGTATAAGTTAGAAAAAAAAATGATCCACTGTGACCCACTCTCCCCTATCTGATCTATTCGAGGGCAAGGATTTTCATTTTGCACATAAGTGTTCATAGCCATGCCCCATGTCATACGATAGAAATGGACTCCAAAATTGAGTTATTGGCACAGCAAAAAAAGTTTATGAATAAATGACATGATCTTTGTTTCCATCTAATAAATCAGTAAAGACGCAAACTTCGAGACCGTAAAGTAAACGAATTTTCTCATCATATTGTGGGAACATATTAATGTATCTACGTCTGCTATTAAAACAAACATGTTTTGTATTTTTTTTAACATAAAAAAGTTTTTTTTCGTTCAAATCCGATACTGACGTGAACCTGCGAGAAGAAGCGGATATACAGTGTGTTTGACCCGTCCTCTGGCACGCTCACTGACCACGAATAATGTTCCACCTGTGCCAAAATCGCTAATAACCAAGGCCGTCCCTATTGTAATTCAACACTTTAATCGTAATATTAACAAACCTGAACATTATTTTATGGGACTTTTAACCCGTCATCAATTAATGGTTAATCATGATCATTGATCGCTGATTATGATCATTCATGGTTGAAACAAAAAATGTTGATACCCTATGTTAAACGAAGGTTGGGGTTATGAATGAATACACATAATTATTATTATTATTATTATTATTATTATTATTATTATTATTATTATTATTATTATTATTATTATTATTATTATTATTATTATTATTATTATTATTATTATTATTATCATTATGTTTTCAGTGTTCTGTTTCTCAGCTTTTTGTTGGTAAGGCTGGTGTTATTTACAGTACAGAGAAGAAATTCATCTTAACCTGTACTGTTTAGAAACTTCCGTACTATATGGCAAGTTTGGAAGATGACGCTTTTCTGAACTAGTTGGTATAAATAACCTGAAAGGTCCTGTTTTTACAAGTTGGGCTTGAAATTCTTCGTCATAGCTCCCTCCACCGATATTATGATCGAAATGATGTCTATTTTGAACGATAGAAGAGTTTTGGACTTGCACTGTTTTTATTTGTTTTACATCACAACGTTTCAACTGGTAAGTATCTCCAGTCGTCTTTAGGTGAATACTGTGATGTCTATTTTGTCTAGCTCCATATATTTTTTATCTCTATCGCCAAATTCGAGTACTTGGTCTTTTTCCCCGATTCGGTTTTAGAGAGGTTGGGTGTTAGTGGGCAACCTATATCGATTATGAAAGCTTTCTTGGTCGTCTTTTCGATAAGAAGAATATCCGGACGGTTGTGGTCTACTGTTCTGTCCATGATTATTGGCCTGTCCCAGTATAAGAGATATTCAGGGGATTCAAGGACTGACTCGTGTAAGTATTGATAGTATGGTGGGAGGTTTCCCCTTAGACCTAGTTTATGGGCCAGTTCCTTGTGGATGATCTTTGCCACCTAATTATGTCTCCCCAGATAAGCGTTGGGTGCGATAGCACCATAACCCGCCGTAATATGTTCTATTGTTTCTCCGGGGCAATTGCATTTTCTGCACACATCTTCCACATGTTTTTTTCAAGGTGACCTTTTCATAGTTTCGAGTTCGAATGACACGGTCTTGGATATATATTATAAAACCTTCTGTTTCAGCATGTAGCTGCCTTTTTTTGAACCAATCCAGAGATATTTCTCTGTCTGAGTGGATTTTATTATTATTAATATTATTATTATTATATTATGCGCATATTATATTATAAAATGATGCTGTATAGTATAATTTTTAAATGCTATATGCGGTTTTTATATAAGGAATGATAGACAGATAATAGGTGATTTCATATCTTGCTGCCCTTAGGATGAAATCTGGCAACGCCTCATTAGAGGTGCTCATTTTAAAAGTATTTTTTTAACATTTGTTACAATCATTATTGTAGGTACAATGCATGCTTATGCTAGTAGTGGAGAGTAGAAAAATCTTTGATTATCATGCAGTCTAGACTGTCGAAATGATACGTTCCGGATAAAAAATCGTCAGAAAGTCTTTACTTTCCGGTCGGTTGTCTGGGTCAGCCTTGCATTATCCAATGTATTTTTTATGCACTTCTTACTTTTAGATAAGAAAGACGGATAATAAATAAATAATTTTATAAATCATCGCAGTCCTATCCACCTGCGAGTATTTATAGAATGGCCGCTTAAATCTCCGGATATTAAACCCTTTTATTTATGAGACGATTTAATTTTTTTAAATTGGCGATTATTTTGAATAACTTAACCATAGCAGCAGAACAATATAATCAAACTAGCTATGGCTGAGCTGAGAAAAATAAATTGCATAATATTATATATAAATTTATCGCTTTTCCAACTAAGAAGGCAAGTTATAATCAGTGCCGGCTCATCAGGTGAAGTAGGAGAAGGGGCTCTTCGCCAAAAAAATAAAATAAAACCATGAGGAATGTTTTTCGACAATATTAAATATTAATGTACCTACCAATACAGCTACCATTTTAGCCCTTAAAAAATAATTATGTTTGAATTAATAATATTAATTTAATCCAAATGTAGCTATGCATAATAGGGCCACGGTTAACTCTGATGGACAATAATTATAAACACTCATGTTTGGGGCGCCCCAGCCGATCGTGTCGGTTAGCTCAAAGCAAGTGAAGACCCAACGCCCAACATGGCTTTGATATTCACCGTTGCTATGGTTACGTGACGTCAGTCACGCAAACAGCATGTAATAATTTGCTTTAAGATGAAGGGTAATTTAAAAATAGATCAGTCGTATGTACCATTGTTTTAGCATTGGTTCGCTTAACCTTAAGGTATTTATTTTGAGGCTTCCCGAAACTTACGGTTATAGATATCGTTTTTACGTGATTTACTGTGGGTTTTTATTTTTCAGTTAATTCAGTAATATTGTGTATGTACAGGGACATTATTTTAAGTGTCTCACCCGATTGGCGACTTTGCTATCGACCACAATAAAAAAACAATTATGTATTCCCTAACAGCTTTTAGTGAAGAAGCCAAATTTGATGTCAAAAAAAATCTATGTTTACAAATTTGACAGATACGACGCCATATTGGATTTTCTTAAATGGCAACCCTACCTTATAGTAAGCCAGCTGCATTCGCCTATTTGTTCCAACATTAAAAATATATAATTGTCAATATTTATTTTCAGCCGTTCCGGAGATACGAGGCTTCGGAGTTGGTGATTTTGTTATCATCGAATTAACAGAAGCTTTGAGATTAAAATCTCAATTTTTTTCTGAGGATACGTAATTTTTTATGGCGGAGCCACCCATGCTATTGTCATATATGTCAGATGTCAAAAAATGACAAATACGACGCCATTTTGAATTTTTTTAAATGGCAACCCACATTTATAACTACACCAGTGTATTTCCTTTCGCGGTCCGATATCAAAAATATATAGTTGTCGATATTTATTTCCAACCCTTACCGAAATACGACCGTATCAAAACGTGCATCGTATGAGTATGTGTTTTAAGTATCTCACCCCATAAAAAATAGAAGCTTTGTGATTAAAAAATCAATTTTTTCTGAAGATACGTAATTTCTTATGGCGGAGCCACCCATTCTATTGTCATATATGTCAGATGTCAAAAAATAACAGTTACGACGCCATTTTGAATTTTTTTAAACGGCAACCCACATTATTATTACACAAACTATATATTTTTGAAATCGGACCGCGAAATGCAATACACTGACGTAGTTATAAATGTGGGTTGCCATTTAAAAAAATTCAAAATGGCGTCGTAACTGTCATTTTTTGACATCTGACATATATGACAACAGCATGGGTGGCTCCGCCATAAAAAATTACGTATCCTCAGAAAAAATTGAGATTCTAATCTCAAAGCTTCTGTTAATTCGATGATAACAAAATCACCAATTTCGAAGCCTCATATCTCCGGAACGGCTGAAAATAAATATTGACAATTATATATTTTTAATGTTGGAACAAATAGGCGAATGCAGCTGGCTTACTATAAGGTAGGATTGCCATTTAAGAAAATCCAATATGGCGTCGTATCTGTCAAATTTGTAAACATAGATTTTTTTTGACATCAAATTTAGCTTCTTCACTAAAAGCTGTTAGGGAATACATAATTGTTTTTTTATTGTGGTCGATAGCAAAGTCGCCAATTGGGTGAGACACTTAAAATAATGTCCCTGTACCTACTTAGTTATGTGTTTAAAAAATGAACCCAATTATTGACATAGTTTGTAATTTTTTGGAAACTCCATTCAGTCGTTGGACAGATAAGGATAAGAGAGACGTTTTGTTACACGGGTTTTTAGTCGATATTTGGTACCCGCACTATAGCTCTTCACCATTTTTTAAGACCGCGAGCGGCCACTGATAATGTATAATTTAAATATATTTTTTAAAATCTTTAGTATGAAGTTCGGAAGTTGAGTCGTAGAAAAAATAAACCGTACGACTGGATTGTTTATAATGTCCATATTGGGCTTGAACGTTTACTTCCTCGTGCGATATGGACATCATATCCACTCTTGTTGTTCAAACTAATATTATGTACCAATTTCTACGAATACCATAATGCTTTAAACAATTTTGTTAATTAATGCATACAAACTTTCTGCCGCTGCTTGTATATCAGTGGCCTTTTTTTATATTATACATATTTTCTATTTTTACGGTGATATATTTTCTAACACCTTCAATTAGTTAGATGGATTAATTTGCTATATTGCTTATCTATATTAACTAGGGCATTATGTAAATGGACTACCTATACACATAGAAAGGTAGGGCAAGTTCTTTCAGCCTTTTTATTAATTAAATTCGGTTTCGGAAAATAAACAATCTGCTTTCAGGAAATATGTGCCAATTCATGCAAAAAGCGCTGTTATTAATACTTTTTCACATAGATTTAAAAAATAATTTCCTCGAAAGAACGAAAATAAAAAAGAATAATTGACGGTGACATATATATGACATTGACACAATCGTAGTATACAGGGTGGAATTTTTAACTGGAATAAATTCAGCATTAAAAAGCCTCTTTATTTACTGAAAAAATACAGAAATACGGCTACGTTTGTTTTAGTTTTGCGCGTCTTAATGACAGTGGTGCGCTCGGCAGGTAAAGTAAAAAAATAAAACCAGGGGGAAAGTTTTTCGACAAGACAATATTAAATATTATGTACCAATACAGCTACCATTTTAGCCCTTAAAAAATAATTATGTTCGAATGAATAATATTAATTTAATCCGAATGTAGATAATAGGGCCACGGTTAACTCCGATGGACAATAATTATAAACACTCGTGCATTTTGGCGCGCCCTAGCCGACCGCCGTCCGTTAGCTCAAAGCAAGTGAAGACCCAACGCCCAACATGGCTTTGATATTCACCGTTGCTATGGGTACGTGACGTCAGTCACGCAAACAGCATGTAACAACTTGCATTATGATAAAGGGAAATTTAAAAATAGATTAGTCGTATGCATCATTGTTTTAGCATTGGTTCGCCTAACTTTAAGGTATTTATTTTGAGGCTTCGCGAAACTTACGGTTATAGATATCGTTTTTACGTGATTTACTGTGTGATTAAATAGTTTTGTTTTTATTTTTCAGTTAATTCAGTAGTGTACGGTACCTACTTAGTTGTGTGTTTTTAAAATGAACCCATTTAATGACATAGTTTGTAATTTGTTGGAAACTCCATTCAGTCGCTGGATATATCACCATCTTTTAAGACCGTGAGCCGCGACTGCTTTATGAAATTTACCCCCCTTTTGGGGGTGGAAACCGCCCTTAATTTTTTTTCACATGTATGTATTGTGATACTAATTTCTTGTCACCTAATTTATCCTTAAAAAACAGCTACAGTACGAGCAGAAGTAATTTCAACGACCCGCCGCCCGGCAACGGGTGGGATATAATGAACGAGCGATATTCGGCGGTGTTCAAATTTCGGCTTGCTAATCGGCATATCGTTGTAGGTGTATCGTCGGCTCATAGAAACCACTGGTAATACACACAGTTTACCGTGCCTCTCTTTCAAGAGAAAAAATAAATAATAAACAGCAAATAGGTAGTCGAAAATGAGACGTGCAGGAATATTTTTATGAATTTGGTATTTGAATAAGAAGTGAAATGCGTTACAAAACTATTATTTACAAGTATATTACAAAAACCATGTCGACCAGTCTTATCAAGAACGAGGACTTCCATAGCCTGAAATACATGTTTGTTACTAATGAGATAATACAATTTTGACTTTGATGCTTTAAGCGTTATTTGCGTCTATATCCCAGCCTACTGGCAGCCATACTTGGCATACTGCGCATGTCAGGCGAATAGCGCGATGGCGGGATATTTGAAATTTACGTAGGTAGAAATGAGTTAAATTATTACATGTAATTTTTTTTTTAATATTACGGTATTCTATTTACATTTTTAAATCAAACATTTTATTCTATTTTTTTTTTTTTACGTTTTAAGGAATTTAAAGATGTGGTTGCCGGTGTAACAGTCTACGATTTTGTAATTCCGACTTTTTGTTATGAGGATCATGCGTGTTAGAGGAAATCATAGGGCTTATTGTTGTTTTTAGTGCATTAATACCAGAAATGATGGATGTGACGTTTTTTGATGCATAAGAAATTTCTTCCAAATTATTGCTATTTAATATTGAACTTGTTAGGGTGCTTTATTTTTGTAGAGCCGACTTTTTTTCTGTTTCAGGGGTACTTCTGGTTGTTTAAGGAAGTTGGCTGGATATAAATGTATGTTCATAATTATCATGTTTAATATTTTGTCAGCCGCATGCCATAACAAAACCTACTGATTATTAACTTTCCCCTCCATTTTAATTAGACCACAAACTAACAAACTGGCAAGTGGCAAACTGTTCTTGTGAGTGGCCGAGAGCAGTAAATCGAAAACGCTATTAATACCTCGACTCCACACCGTGACGTAAAAATATAATTAATAATAATAATAATAATAATAATAATAAGACGTTTATTAGTCCATTCTACAATATACAAAATATAAAAGAAGATGAATAAATTATTATTTAAAGAAATAACATCAATCTTACTTTTAAGCCTATAAAGTATTTGGACCAATAGGCCATTGTTTCAGCTTTCCTAACAGGTTGTCAGGGGCTGTTGTGGCCTTGTACTAGACTACTTAACTAAGACTAAAATAATGATATAAACACCAATAACTTAAATTAATTAATTAAATCCATTTCTACCTATATTTTAAATGTGCTGCCTCGCCATCCGCCTGACCTTGCCAGTAGGCTGGGATATAGACGCGAGTGTTATTTGGGGGGATAATTATCCCCGCCCTTTTTTTATACACGTCTGCCTACCAATCATCTACCTTAAAAACTAAAGCTCTGATAAGTTCTGGAAAAGTAACAATTTTGCGATAAAAGTAAAAAGTATTGGCACACAAAAACAAATTGATGATGATCACTAGGGTTGAGCAATTATTATAAAAAGTCGTAGTAATTTGTGAATCACGTGGATTCTCTAATGAAAAACATTACATCGCACTGTCAAATTAAAGGGTTAATATAGCTTTTTTCTTATGGTAATTTCGTTTAGACTGTTTTAGATTATTGATTTTCTTGGCCACACCTATACAATATTGACGTCAATTAGTTTTTGTTATTCTCTAGATATCGATGTGGAGGTAAATATATCGATCGGTTTATTATGCAGTTTGTTTGCGTTGCATATTTGTAAAAATAACATACATACCAGTGGCAGAGTTGTACAGCGGAAGTAGAGAAAATGACACTACCCCAAAAATAAAGTTTAAAAAAGTCAGTTAATTTTCAACTTCCAAAATATTTCCTAAGTAGTATTTTAACGTTGGATCAACGTCGGTGCAGTCACCTTAACGTTCCTACACAACGTTAATACGACGTCCTAGCGACCTTTGTTTGGGGAATAAAATCCGGGGTGTTAATACCATAATTAAATGATGCCACCACTGTAAGCAGATGTTCAGGGGCCGTTGAGTTTGCGCAGATCGGAAATTTGGTTCTTGATGTAAACATTTGACAGGGCCGACTTTCAAAACATTTTTACAAGCTTTTATTTAAATTCACCCGTTTAGTTCGGGTGCGTACAGTATATGGTCAAATAAAACTAAGTAACCGATATTTTACATACCTGAAATACCTTATTCCTGGTATTGAACCGCGATTCGTGCAAAAAAGGATAAGACTTTTTTCTACCCATCTTGAGACACAAGTCTCTAACAATAACAAAATGTCTGGTAAAGTTTTATACCTAAATTCGCACCCAAAACTTAAAAATAAAATCCACAATCACACACGAAACATCCGAACGAATAAAACATAAAAAAAGCTGGAAACGACTACAACTTACAACCTAACAAAAAAAAATGTCTAAAGTAAAGTTTTATAAATATTAACACTTAAAACTTGGAAATTATAACCACACACGAATGAACGAAATAAAAGATGGCGACAAATAAGAATACAACGGCAAGCCGGTTCTGTTCAAGAGACCTTGGGTTCTGTTTACGTTCTGTTAGAAATCGTGTGGGTTGCCTAATTTTTTCCCTACTGCGCAAGCGCCTCGACCCCCAACTCAGGTTATTTTGAATCGCACGATGGGTATATTCTTGCTTCGTACGGCTACTTGTATTGGCAATATAGTGTGGTATATATGTGGTTGCCCCGCGTGTTAAGGGGTTTTTAGGGTAATTTTGTTAACCATTGTTATCGTTAATTTCACTTTTTTAACTTTAGGTTTATGGACATCATAGTTAAAGCATTTATTGCATAAGTATTTTTAAAGAAATGCTTGTCAAGGTTTTATTTTCTGGTTTTCTTTTACTAATTTGTGTCAACTCTAGATCCGGGATCGGTCTAGCTAACTCTTTAATTTTTATTTTGTCTGCCAAAGAAAGGTTTGAAAAATTGGCAACACTATTTATATTCATCTTGAACCGTAAATAATTGCACACACGCAATCACGATTATATTTTGACGAACAATCCCGTATCCGATGCATATATACCCGACAAGAAAATAAATGCGTAACAACGAAACACGCAAATCATAATAATAAACTAATGTGTTTGGTACAGACAACAGCTTCAAGTGTATGTATCATTTTAGATGTGACAAGCCGGTGGAAGATACAAGGGCTGAGTTGCCAAACGCCGCTTGCCTCTTCTTTCGCTTTGATGCTTTACCGAGAGCGCTCAGTAATGGCGGATAAGAGAATAAGATTTTAGCGTGTTTTAAGTCACAGGGCGAGCGGTGGCGACACGAATATGGACTTTCGAGATCGCTGATGTTGTTTGCCAAAGAGGATCGAGCGCAGACAACCAGTACCTCCTTGTTTAAGGGGGTATTGAGACAAATCGGTACTAGGTACGGAGCGCACTATATGATAATGGGCGGTACAAACGGAAGACTTTAAAAATGTTGTAGACAGTGTTGCCAATCCTCCTGGTTTATCGGTAGACCTACGAAATAAGTTTTTCGTTCCCCGATGAAATAACAATACTTTAGTGATGAAATAAAATTATCGTATTTTCAGCAGGGGGGCGGCCTTAAGGAGGAACAGCCACTGAAATGTATGGTAAGAGTACTAGGTCAAGAACGATCGCATTTGTATGTATTTAAAAACGCGAATCAATTAAATTTAAGGCCTACCTATGACTTTCTCCCCAAAGAATAGTTTTTCAGTGTATAATATTTATTTTTCCTACGAGCGTGCGCAAAGTAGTACTTTGCGCACGCATTTTTGTGTGCAAAGTTACACTTTTCCGCACTAGTGCGGATAAGACTTTTATCCGCACTGGGTGCGGAAAAGTAAAACTATTCAAAAATCTCCTTGGTAGGGAATATTTATATTTATTTTAGTAGCTGTAAACTATTTTATGGCAATGTGAGAAGCCGTTGCAAGAGTATTCTCTTTTATCTTTTAATCGTAATTCCCGATATTTGTATTTCAGCTTAAAACGAAAAAAACTGTATTTTTTAAGTACCTCGTATAGTGATAAATGATTATAATATTGCCAAGCAACAATAAATGTACATGTCGATTTTGACACATGATGTCAGATTTTTCCTCAGTTTCTATGTCCACAAGAATCTACAAACACCGACACTTTTATTTTTATCAAATCATAAAAAGGCTTAAACACTGTTAAATAAATTATCATATTTTTATTTTTGTTGTTATCTGTTATGAAGCTCGTAGGAAAAATGTTGTTCCTAACAAGTGCGCAAAGTGCTTTTCCGCACGCAAGAACTTATCCGAACTCCGCTTCGCGTCGTTCGTCCAACTGTACTTGCGTGCGGAAAAGTATCACTTTGCGCACTTGTTAGGAAAATAACTATTAAAAGTCTTGGTTTTCTGAATATTTAGCTCTTCCTGCCACTGGCTTATACCTACTTATACTTCCTGGAAAAAACTGTCACATTAGAGAAAAATGGATTGCACTTTACCGATGTTTATCTTATACCTATTTTAGTACTGTTCAATATTATCATGGAATGGCAAGTTGAAATTATTTTCGATTTTTTGAAGGGTCTTATTAATGTCAGCTTTATGTCACGTAAGCATAATAGATGTTTATGTTACTATCGTTTATTTCAGAAAGGTGTTGAGTAATAAAATGGGAAATTCCGTCCAGTTCGGCTCAATTTCGGTGTCGGCCATAGGCGCTGGTAAATTTTGTGCATTAAATTATTTATGATAACTAACCAAAGAAAAATAGAAAGATAATTGGATAAAAAAGGAACTGTTAGCTATAGCAAATTTACACAAACATCGCTTTATAAAATATGTATTTAAAAAAATTGACTTGAGTTTGGTATATAAAGAACAAAACGAATTTGAAAACTAACAACGCCATCTTGTAGAACATAAGAAACGGCTATAAAAAAGTGTGTTTTGTTTTTTCCCTAAGTCAAAAATGAAGGCTCAAAAAATTAAAAACTAAAAATAGAAATTTCAAAGCATTTTTTAGAATATTTACAATTTTCTTTTACCAAATTATTAAACCCCAAAATAAGCAACTCAATTTAACAATTCTGTTACCGTTTTCGATATCCCTTTGTAAGCACACGAATTTGTAGCACCATGTATAGTATTAAATACACATACAGTAATTTATTGTTTCTGCTGACCACGACTAACCAAGACATTTACCAATGCTAACGCTTTGGGGTTGTTGTTAGCCCAAGAGTAGTGATAAAATGACTATGTTCTTATGCAATCGGTTAGTTCCGGTAACCCCTCTGCTGCCATGAAAGAATTATTTTAGCTGTCGCTTTTAAAATATATAATGGTATGACTGTCGTTTTACTAAAATTTATTGCTGGATAATGCGCGGTATTATTCTACGATTACACCTACATAACAAAAGTTTTCAGCTGTTTTTATTTCCAGTTAGGGTTTACTGAAGCAAACGGGGCTCTGGTGTATGGTAGCAGCTTCCTTGAACTTCCTTCGGTGTGATTTTTTATGCAGGATTTCAGCTTCCAGACCATATCATGTAGACAAATGCGATTTTTCTAAAATTTGGTACGTTGACATCCATCCGCGTAGAATGAACTTAAGTTTTTAAATAACTAGACACCTAAAATTTTTAAGCCAATGGAACAAAACTGCGTTATTGCCACTACTTGTTATACAGGAGAAGAAACGTTGCCAGGCTGTGCACTAATTTCAGGTAACTGATTCAAACACTTCCTCACAGAGAGTGGCAGGTGACATTTTTTTAATAATAATAATAATAATAATAATAATAATATTCTTTATTGCCAGCAAAAATCACATGGACATAGCAACGTCAAAAAAAAGAAAGTGGATTAGGCTATTGCCCTTACAAGTAAGAGTGGTAATAAATTACCCAAAATATATATACTTATATACTACGAGAAAAGCAGTTATAAAAATATAATGACGGTAAAAACCACACGTTAAAATTTCTGCAAAAATGTACTACACAACAATCAATTATAATTCGAGTATAAAAATAGTAAAAAGAAAACAGAGATAGCACGGACAACAATACACATTAAAATTTACAGCAGTTAATTTCAATTTAGGATTTAAAATAGTAATGACAGAACTACACGTTAAAATTTTGTAAAGAATGATTGTGCTTTTTAGCGGTTAAAATCTAAATTGAAGCTATATAGACACTTCTCCTGCAGGAATTTGGTGGTCTGCCTCTTAAATTTCTTTACATTTGGTTCCGATCTAACGTCGGGTGGAAGCAGATTGTATGCCTTAATTGCCATATAGTGGCGTTTTCTCATAGAAGGTAGAGTTATGAGGGGGCACACTTAGGTCAGCCCTGCCACGGGTAATCACAGTCATGTTGTCTGCATAGTGTTGTGCATTGGTATTAAATAGATGGGGGTGGTTTTTGACAAATAGAACCAATGTTAAGAAGTATAAGGATGGTAATGTTAGGAGACCAAGTTCTGTAAAATAAGGTCTGCATGAAGTACGGGGATGAAGTTTGAGTAAGCATCTTATGATGCGTTTTTGTGCAATGAAAACTGATGTGGCACCACGAGAGGAGCCCCAAAACATGACGCTGTAGGTTAACATTGATTGTACAGAGGCAAAGTAGAACTGTCGAAGTGAGCTTAGTGAGACCACCTCGCGTAGTCTGCGAATCAAGGCACAGATACTGTGTAGTTTGGACACTAAGGTGTTGGTCTGATAGTCCCAGCTCAGTGAGGTGTCGAGTTGAACTCCCAAAAACTTAATGGTCTCCATCACGGGCACCGTTTTTCCATCACACCAAACGCATAGTGACTCGTTTTTTTTTGAGGTTTTGCAAAAAGTGAGTAAACCAGTTTTTGTAGAGTTAAGTTTTAAAGCATACATAGTGCACCACTGTTGCATCTGCTCCACTGCACGTGAACAGACTTCAGAGAGGCCAGGGAACCCCAAATGTGACAACACAATGGATGTATCATCTGCATACTGGCAGACTAGACCCCACAGAAACCCCTCGCAAAGGCCATTCACGTACAGGAGAAACAGTACTGGTCCCAGTATAGAGCCCTGAGGGACACCTTGTGTTATGAGTCTCGATGCAGATTGGTACCATCCCTGGAGATACTGACTAGTTGTTCTCTTCCTTGTAGGTAAGAGCAGATAAGGTGCAGGCAGTTGCCTCTTATACCATATTTATTTAGTATCTTTAGTAGTATCCCATGATTAATTGTATCGAACGCCTTCGAGAGGTCAAAGAAAAGGCCCGCGACCTTTTCGTTTTTATCTACATTTTCAACAATAAAAGACATAACTTTAAAGATAGCTAATTGTGTTGAATGATCCGGGCGAAACCCATATTGATTGTCTGTAAGAATGTTTTGAGTGGAGAGAAAGTTCATCAACCTAGTGTAAATGGCCCTCTCAAAAACCTTCGATATTGATGACAAGAGAGAAATTGGCCTATAGTTTGACACATCCTGTCTATCTCCCTTCTTGTAAACTGGAACCAGTTTGACTATTTTTAGATTGGTTGGAAAAACTCCCGTGAGAAAACTTGTGTTAATGATTTCTGTTAAAGGAGAACAGATCTGTCTAGAAATTTGTTTTAGAATAATTACTGGAATTTCATCCAGACCCGAAGAGAACTTGTTAGGTAAATTGGAGAGGATAGTGTATATTTCTGGATCGTTGACAGGGAAAAGAAACATCGTAGGGGCCCCAGGAGTGCCGCCGACATCCGGATGCCCATGTGGGACTGCAGAAATGTTAAATTTTTCGCAAAACATATCGGCGACAGCCTGAGGATCCTCAACAATGTCGCCATCAATGGAGTTAAGTGTTATGTTTGCGTGTTTGTTGATCTGATTAGTTTCAGCTTTAAAGATGCTCCAAGCTGTTTTTGTAATATTTTTAGAATTAATAATTTTATTTTCGTTGAGAGCTGTTCGATACTCTGATAAGAATTGTCGATATTCACGTCTCTCCCTTTTATATTGGTCAAACACTATGGGACTATTAGTTATCTTGTACCAAACATACAAATCTTTTATGTGTCTGGAATAATTTTTTATCTCAGAATTGACCCAGCTTTGGTCCTTATTCTTTATTTTGCAAGTACAAAGAGGAAAACTCAAATCGAAATAGTAGTACAAGATATTAAAGAAGCTTTGATACTTGTCGTCAGCTCCAGCAGAGCTATAGACGTCAGCCCAAGATTCATGATTTAGTCTATTGATAAAATCAGTGATATTGGCGTTAGTGAAAAATCGTTTTTTTGTATAAGTTACCTTGCTATACAATCTATCAATTTTTAAATTCAGAATTTGAGCGAAATGATCGGAAATATTTGTTTGAATAATTTTACAGTTTGCACTGCTTGCATGAATGTTGCTGAAAATATTATCAAGTTGAGTACCAGTGGCAGGACCCATCCTTGTGATGCCCTCGACATGGGGTTCCAACCCATAACTCGCCATAAGCTGTAATAGAGAGAAGGATGCTTCACTATTAATAAGAAAATTAACATTAAAGTCCCCGAGGACCACCAAATACTTACTTGTGGAGTAGATTGAGTTTAGAATCTCATCAAGTGTGGTTAAGTACAAGTCAAAATTACCTAAAGGTGACCTATATAAGCAAAGAATGGTGTAAGTTTTTTTATTTAAGGTAAACTGAGTAATGCAAAATTCGCAATGTTTTTCTATTGGAACTGTCTCCGTGTTTATTGCCTTGGTTTCTATACAGGTTTTAGCAAATATTGCGGTGCCTCCCCCTCTAAATTCACTGCGGGATGAGTAAGTAATTGGTTTGTAGTCGTCCATTGTTACTTGTAAGATGTTGGCTTCCTGCAGCCAGTGTTCCGTTATACACAACACATCCGGTTCTGTTTCAGCGAGTAGAACTCTAAGCTCCAGGGATTTGTTGCTGATGCTTTGTATATTTAAGTGAAATATCGACAGTACATCATTAGATTTTGTTTGTTTATTATTGAGAGTCCTATTTTTGTTAGATATAGGGTTTGCAGGTAAACTATTTGGTTGATTGTCTTCTGTGGTGGACCTGTCTTCTATTAAGGTGTGATAATGAACTATCGTTTGTCTAAAAAATTTCGACCAGATGAGAAGTTAAACCTTTCAAAACCTACCCCTCGAGGCCAAAAAGCAGGATCGTATACCTTCTCCCTTAGTTCAGGTTTTACTCCAACCATAAAGCTTTTATGCTTGCCTATATGTACCTTTGGTAAACACATTTTAACGTAAACATCCTCTGATTTTGCCTGAGAGTGCTTGACAACATGATTTTTGATGATATCCTCCGAGATGTTTTCTCTAACCTTAGAAAGGAAAAGCCAAATTTTTTGGTTTTCTCTTGGTGTTTTTGATGAAACAAAATCATTTCCTTCATCTCTTTCGCCGTATTTAACGTTTTTCTTTTTTTGATTGTGACGTTTTTGTTTTCGGGTTTCATATTGGACAAAACTAGCTTCCGAAGTTGCATCGACATCGATGGGCTGTGCAGCGACAATATCAGCACCATTATTCCTCTGTGGCTGTGTTGTTACTGTAACGCGATGGGAGGTCGTGCGTGCACGTACGTGTCTGTTTGTTTTCTGTGGTCCACGATCTTTGTCTCTATCTTCAGGTTGTGATCTTGTGGTAGGCGGGGTTTCGTTATCGTGATTGTTGTCAATTTCGATGTTCTCTGGGTATTTCTTTTCTATTGTTTTTTTCAAAATTTCCATGGATTGCGTCATTCCAACAAAACTTAACGTATCATGACATGACGAAAACATGCAAAATATTCGTCATAGCTCCCTTTCCCTATACGACAAAACCACTGTTCTTTACATTATCAAAAATGGTGCAATAAACCTGTTATGTTATAGCTGCTTTTCGTTTGCGTTTCTATTATATTGTTTTACGCGAAAATTTTAATTGCTATTGGGAAATAAAGCAATTAATAAGTTTTTACAGCTTTAAATTTTTATAACATAAGCCATAAACGGTTTTTATTTGACCATACACCTACGTCAGAATGTTATCAGTGATCAGCACTTTTAAATTGTAATTAAAGGAGCAAAATAATGACGCCCTTTTAATTATATTATCTAATATTAAAAATATAAAATACTATATTATACCAAGGGACTTAAGTGACCCATTCAATTCACGCTAATAAAGTTTATATCGAGGGCTTAAGTTGAGAACAACTACACAAGGCAGTGGCGGCCCGTGATTAACTTTACAAGAGGGTTATATCAAAATTTAGATATATTATATACAGGTAACTTTATAGAAAAAAAAGTGAGGTTTAATTACTTCGGCTACTTTTTACTTGTATCAATTTAATACCTATGAAAAAAACTTTGAATATAGATTTACAAAAAGTTAGATGAACCTCCTTGTCCTTATTAGTTTGTGCAATATTTAAATTACAGAGGAAGGGAGGGGGGAGGGACAAAAGGAGGGAGGGAAGGAAGGAAGGGCGGAAGAAAGAAAGGAGGGTGAGAGTGAGGGACGGAGAAGAAAGGAAGGAAGAAATGAAGGAAATAAAGGAAGGAAGAAAGGAAGGGAGGAAGAAGGGTGGGAGGATCGTAGAAAGGGAGAAGGAGGGGGAAGGGGTGAAAATTGAGAGGTGTTTAAAAATGGGGATGAAGAGAAAATTTCATTTAAACATTCACAAAAAATACAAATAAACAAGGAAAGTTGTCATTTCTTGCCATTCTTTTGAGTTCGGCTTTTTACCTCTTCGTTCGAGGGGCCCTACAGCTTAACGTATGTTCTGAACCACGATCCTCAGTCATGTGACACTCCTTCCTAAGGGCTAAAACTCGGTTTCTTGCGTTATTGCATGACGTACCAATGTGGGAGTGTGTACCTTCTTCCGCACCCCACGAGATTTCCAATCTCATCCGGCTTGGTTACCGGCGTGAATGGGGTGGGTTGGGAGATGATACATTTTACACTCTTCCCTGCATTCTTAACCCTACTAAAATTAGGATATACTTTTTTTTTGTGAGTATGCCCACTCCAAGGATCGAACTCGGAACGCCACGGTCGAATGCCAGTGACTCACGGTGGATTGTGTATATAGTGATAAGTTCACTACATGACTAAAAGTGTTGTGCTTTTCACGAAAAGTCGAGGCAGATACCGTACCAATATTTCTTCTATTTTTTAGTTTTAATGCTCTTAGGTAGTTAACGTTTTTTGGCTGTGACGAGACGCCACTGCGTGCCGCTTTAGTCTTATTACCATTTTATCTTAAATGAAAATAGCACAATTTTCTTATCATAATAAATGTATTTGTGCCTAGAAACGTATCTATTAAGGTTATAGATTGCAAATTGCAACGTAAAAATGACAAAACTTTTATTTAAAAATGACTTATTTATACTTTCTGTTATTATTTTGTACCACGCACTTTAGGAAATCAATTAGGTGTCTTTTATGTCTGAGTCTGAAATATTAATTTCCGTAGTTGTTTTATAATTAGCTGCACAAGTTTTAGCCCAAATTAGAAAAAAAAATCAGATACTTAACTGAAACAAAGATGTTGGACAAAATTGATAAATTACAACTAAACAAATAAGATGATCCAGTGTCTGGATCAGAAACGGCAACAAATACTCGGGAAACCTAAACTAGAACTAGAGGATATTCCCGACACTCTCTCTAGTTGACCTACATAAGTTAGTGCAAGGAACTGGGATTACTGAGTGGGTATAATAATCACCACTAATTTTATGACGTATACTGTCAGTTCTGCAACGAACTACATACGTAGCCATTGAATTCAGTGGATGGCTACGACTGAGTGTGGAGAATACAAACTACATGGATAAAAATTATACCTAAATATTATTTCAAAAATTTAAAATTTTGGTTTGCAAATATACCTAGTTTTTATTTTATTTACGACAAAATATTGATTATTTTAAAAAATCAAGAGCACTTTAAAAACAAATTTTTCTTTTCTTTTTTCGGATATCTCTGGTCATCGAAACTTGATTGAATATCTTTTTAACAAATAGTTTAGCATTAAAACTGCCACTTTGCCTTTATTTAACCAACTCTCTATCTTCTATAGTTACCGAGATAGCAATGCTAATGTATCGAATTTGTAAAACCCTGTATATAAAAAAAATCGAAAATAAAATTAGCTACTAATTAAATGGAGGATTTAAAAAGGTATTCCAGTAGATCTAACAAAAAAACTTTACAAAACACTCAAATTTTCTTCCATGTCTTTTTGTTTTTTATTTGAAAATGATTTAATTACTTTTGTTCTTGAAGTTACCAAAATGTTTTTCGACAGACAAGATACCCAAAGCACTAAAGTCTTTCATTTTAAAACTGATACATCTAAATCCGGAATATAATTCACTGACGGATTAACCTAAACCTAACCTAACAAAACTCGCCTACAAGAATAATTTATGTTAAATAGTAAAAACTGTTTAAAAGAAAAATATTTTAAAATTAAACTCGACAGGCAAAACCATAGCAGCTGCCACCTAGTAACTGATAGCGGTAGCAAAGCCGAAAGCATAACTATATAACCTAGTAGTGCCCTAACCCGATTGGTACTCTTCACTCTCGATAAAATAAAGCATCATATGAGCATCTGGCAATGGATTTCTTTACGCGTAAGTAAGAGAGGCTGATTGGTGTTCTTATCTCTCTCGTACGCGTTTAACATCGGGCCAACTACAGAGTTGGCAGGAGCAGCGTGACGGCAGGGAATTTTCGCGACGTCACCCACACATTAGGGAGTTTTTGCATAGTTAGGCGTTATTAGATATAAGCGTCTTAAACTATAAATTATTCACATTTACAAAAAAAATTAAGCGTAGGGAGGCAAAGTAATAATAATTATGAGTTTGAAATAAAAATCTTGGTGATAAGGTAAGCACATGGCACTGTGATCCTACTGTACGAGCCGCCACTGCAAAATGTAGCAAAATTTGAGGAAATATGCATGCGATTTCTGCTATGAGCTATTCTGAGGATATCCGATGTACAAAGTCGAAACGCCCTCCATATATTCCGACATTTGACACACTCCAATATCTGTGATTTTTAAAGATCCATGATCCATAAATAACCATGGCCAGAATTTAGGCCAAGAGAACGCAATGTTTTTGGGCTAATTTAACATATTTATAGATATAATTTCACATAGTTGGAGGAAACATCACTTTTGCGGACGAGAGTACATGGACGGTTATATACATTATATAAATTTTAAACAGCCCTGCAAACCCGTAAATGTCCCCTACAGCTCTCCTTCCAATTATATTGAAAGAGAACAAAAGCGCTGCGTTGCACAAAGGACTATTTTCCGCCTTGTGTCCTGGTTTGTTCAGTAATGGCGAACCCTTTATTGCTTCCTCAATCAATGCATGTACTTGAAGCTTGCAATATGTATCAGGTTCGTCATAGTTTTTAGGTATTTTTTACGTCCTATAACGCTCACAAAGTGGCGTAGGGACTCCAGCCCCTTCTGTTCGACTTCCAGTTGCAATAGTAATAAACGGGGTGATTCCCAAGTTAATACTTCTTTTTTAGCTGTATATAAAAGGCATTAAAATAAACAATATGTTTAAATACCCTTTTTTAAAAGGTACTTACATTCATTTATTACACTATGAATTAAATACGGTTCTGCCTAACTTGCCCATTAACTTCTGGGTGTAGGATGAGCCCGCAAGGAAAAGCGTTCTGCGTATAATCTCGAAGCAGCAGCCGCATTTTGACAACATTCACCGTAAATTAGCACCATATCCAGAAGTTCATTGTTTTCAAATTTTACCATTTTAAAATTAACTTTCTTCAGAAAAACACACCGCAGCGGAATACCAAATAACTCACCACCGACCTGTAAATTGCATGAATAATAAGAAAAACAACTTAAAGTATAGCAGGCTACGTTTTGATGATGCCAGCACTTAGATTTTTTAACTTGAAGAAATAGTCCATACTTGAAGTGGAGTGGAAATTTAGAAGGTAAGAAGTAAGAACATAAAGTATTCCTCCACTGTTATATTAAAGCAAGTAAATATTTTACAAAACTTCTCTGCATGTTTCGAATGCAGAAGCATTGTTCTCCTGAAGATGATTGCTTCTGCATTCGAAACATGTAGAGAAGTTTTGTAAAATATTTACTTGCTTTAATATAACAGTGGAGGAAGACTTTATGTTCTTATTTCTTACCTTTTAGATTTTTTACTTCTGTATCTCGCCTATTTTTAAGTTTTTTGAAAAAAGGTATTTGAAAATGTTGTTTATTTTAATGCCTTCCAACACAGCTAAAAAAGAAGTATCAACTTAGGAATCACCCTGTATAATATTAATACAGTATATTTTTTAAATTTTATAATAACTAAACGTCATTCATTACACTAAAGTTTATAATTAATTGATTAAAACAGTTGGCGCTCTTTATACATTCTAGCGTAAAGCAAAGTTTAATTTTCTCATCTAGTTAACTAAAAAACGTATGCAAAAGGTAGAGTTCTTGGATTAAGCCGCCCCAAGTAACTCAAGTTATTAAAAAAATAAACCCTAAAAACTTCTATATCTAACATTTTTCGCTGGCTATCTTCATATATTTTTTTGAAATAATCAACAGTTTCCATACATACAAGCGACCCTGTATATTTGCTTCATGAACGTTTGGGGGAGCTGAATTCCTTGTTTAAAAGTGACATCTAGCAATTTTCAAACTTAAATTACGTATGGAAATTATTTTATTTTTATTACTTTACACATGCCTTGGCGCCAATTGTATACATATTTGATAAGGACCCGGAAGAGTTGACTTAAATTAAAAGTAGACTTAAATTTTTTGTAAAAACGGATATAGTAACGGATAATGTTATCGTTGTGAAAATGTTATCACCCCAAAAATAAATATTGAAATTTATTCATGAGATAATCTAATAAAGCAGTATTACATCAATCGCATTTCCGTGTATACACTATAGTTTATTTCAAAAAGGTGTAGAGTAATAAAATGGGAAATTCCATCCAGTTCTGCTCAATTTCGGTGTCCGCCATAGGCGCAGGTAAATTTTGTGCATTAAATAATTTATGATAACTAACCAAAGAAAAAAAAAGAAGATAATTTGATAAAGAAGGTGCTATTAGCTATATCAAATTTAGACAAGCATCGTTTTATGAAAAATGCCGTGGAAGATATACCTGAAAACTATAGTGTAACTATGCTGCGCACACCGCCATATCATTGCTAACTAAATCCTATAGAACTTACATGGGCGCAAGCGAAAGGATTTGTAGCAAGACACAACACGACATTCAAAATGAAAGGCGTTAAGCTACTGTTTGATCAAGCCATTAAGGAACTAACATCAAAGAACTGGCGAAAAGCAGTACATCATGTCATTAAAGAAGGGGAGAAAACGTCAAGAGGAGACGACTATTTCTCAAATGACGAAGATTATATTTTTTTATAATTTAATTTCTATATAATATATTTTGTATTTTTTTTATAATGTTTAATAAAAAATAAGTGTACCTAATAGTTTGTACATAATGCACGACTTTGTCAGACCATTTTCAGTGTTTGTGAATGGATAACAATAGGCAAAACCCATAAATTGACCCAAACCCGGGTGATACTACCTGCACTTGATGAAAAGAAAGAATTGTGCAATGAAATCAATGCCAAATTATGAAAGTGGCTTAAAATAAATATTTGTTGGATCACTCTGTATTCCCTTTACATACCTAATGAGCTTTTATTACTCTACTTTTTGAAATAGACTATAGTTTGTTTTTGTTTTTTATAAATTAGTCATAATCACTGGGTTATTTCTACTGTTTTATTAAAAAAATTCCATAAATCAATGACTACTTATAATTATGATACCAGATCTCGGTTAATCATTTCGTTTACGCTATAAAAAGGTACTTTTTAAAACTCAACGGTAGTGAAGGAGTTAACAGCCTTAAAAAAGCGTTGTGAAACCGGCCATTAAACTTGGTAAACATAATATTAATTATTATAATCGGAATTTTTTGTTTTGTGGAAATTTTAAGTAATTTTAATACTGTAGTATTTATAAATTATACAGGTATGCAGGGTGGAATTTTTTACTGGAATTCAGTATTAGAAAGCCTCTGTATGTGTTGAAATAATACAGAACTACGGCTGCGTTTATTTTTAGTTTAGCATACTTTTTTCGGGTTTTCATGAAATTTACCCCTGTTTTAGGGGTAGAAACCGCCCTCAATTTTTTTTTCAATTATAAAGGTATGTATTGGGAGCTTGTTGGAAAGGGCATAAAAAAGGGAATACGACCCACTATTTATTTTTTCATTTCGGAAATGCAGACGCAATTTGTTTTATAATAAAAATTGTTGGAAATCCGTGGTTATTTGGCGAATTTTCTGTATAAGTCGTTGCCTAAATTTTTCGAAAAATTGTCTGGCTTATCAATTGTTAAAATGGGCATTTTTTTTTTTTTGACTTTATAGATTACCGAACTGCAACAGTAAGTAGTGGGTGGTATTCCCTTTTCAACGACTTCACCAAAAAAGGGGCTCGGTTCGGGACGGTTTCTACCCCAAAAAGAAGGGTAAAAATTCACGAAAAAGTATGCGAAACTAAAAATAAACGCAGCCGTATGCTGTTATAGTTATAATGTATAATTTGAGTTTTCGGGATAAAATCAAAAAACCCATTATTATTACAAATTGTGTCCTCTAACAACTTTTTTACGAACTATCATGTATTAATGAATACGAAAATTAAAAGTAGTTACTTTTCTCTTTCAAACAGGTTTAAGTTTACGAAAATCGGATAAGTCGTTTAGAAGTTACAGCTATTTAAATGATTACACTTTCAATAGCTTTCTCTCCTCTTATCAAAATCGGTACTCCAATGAGTCTTAATCCAAAATGATGCAGAAGGTTTCTAATGATTTTGAAGAAGTAGTCCATTCTTAAAGTGGAGTTAATTTATAGGAATAAATAAAAGCATGAAGTCTTTCTCCACTGGTTTATAAAAGTATCAAAGTTAAAATGTAGTAGATGCTCTACATGTTTCGGGTGTAGTAACACCCATCATCAGGAACAAAATGTAAAGAGAAAATTGTTATAAGTTAGAGGAACAAAGATAAATGGTAAATGGTAGTGAACATCGATGGAGGATGGAGCTCTCATCGAGCCATGAAAGATTAAATATTGAGAAATGGGTTAATAATTTAAGATTGGTATGCTTGAAGATTATTAAGTCTTGACACTGACCATGGGCAACAGGTAACAGTGGCAAGAGGGGACCCGTTTGGGTAGAGAGAAAAAAATGTAAGAAATAAGTATAAGAAAAATGGAGGATTCACAGGTCAAGAACTTTCATCCCGGAAACCACGGGGAGAAAGAAAAGTTGTTTATTTAAACTTCTTTAGAAAGAATACTTATGTCGGGTTGCACAAAGAATTTTAATAATAATTATTTAACCAGCAAGTTTGACTGTGACATAAATTACTTTGACAGGCATTATATACTCACATTCAAAGGTGCGTGATTATTAATTTAAAAATTAAGGTAACCGAGCCAGTATGATTGTGAGAAAATTATTTCTGTCAATGTTACGTCTGTCACAGTCAAACTTGTCGGTTAAATAATTATTTTTAAAATTCTTTGTGCAACCCGACATTAGAGGTGGGTATCAATTATCAAACTGTATGAATCTTAGTTTAAGTTTAATAATTGATACCCACCTCTAAGTATTCTTTCTAAAGTAGTTTAAATAAACAACTTTTCTTTCTCCCTATGGTTTCCGGGATGAAAGTTCTTGACCTGTGAATCTCCATTTTTCTTATATTTCTTACATTTTTTCTCTCTACCCAAACGGGTCCCCTCTTGCCACTGTTACCTGTTGCCCATGGTCAGTGTCAAAACTTAATAATCTTCAAGCATACCAATCTTAAATTATTAACCCATTTCTCAATATTTAATCTTTCATGGCTCGATGAGAGCTCTATCGATATTAATTATATTATATATTTTTTGCCCTACCCTGTACACCGTTTGACTTTCATCCATTCCAAGTACACCTAATATGATTATCGAAGATGCACCAACTTTTCTCAAGAATAAAATTTTCTAAGAAATCGGTAATAAAAAAATTTCCCATATGTTGCACACTGAAATGACCACACTGTATACAAATAAATACAATATATTTATTGCAAAAATAAATGTATACCCAGGCCGCCACAAAATATCGTTGACATAACAAACTTTATTGTCTTGTTGATCAAAATGCTACCCAATAAGCTGCTGATTACCTACTACATGACAGAAAGAAACCTTTGCTAAAATTAAGCTTTATACAATTAGAAATGACATACACCACGTCATATTGTGAAAACATTAAAATGCATTTAAAATCGGTTACGGTGCCCACGTCAACACAGGAGCGGAGTTCGAATATTTTGTTTATGGAATGAAAATCGTAATATTGAGTCATATTTGGAAAATCTAATTTAAAAAAAATATCTGTCCATGTTGATGATAAAATATAAAATTCGCACCGTCAAAATAAAATATCTTGTCTTATTAATACGATTACACTATATTGCCAATACAAGTAGCCGTACGAAGCAAGAATACACTCATCGTGCGATTCAAAATAACCTGAGTTGGGGGCCGTGGCCCTTGCGTAGTAGGGAAAAAATTAGGCAACCTACACGATTTCTAACAGAACCCAAGGTCTCTTAAACAGAACCGGCTCGCCGTTATATTCTTATTAGTCGCAATCTTTTGTTTCGATCATTCGTGTGTTGTTATAATTTCCAAGTTTTGGGTGTTAATATTTATAAAGCTTTACTTTAGACATTTTTTTTTGTTAGTTTGTAAGTTATAGTCGTTTCCATCTTTTGTACGTTGTATTCGTTCGGATGTTCCGTGTGTGGTTTTGGATATTATCTTTAAGTTTTGGGTGCGAATTTAGGTATAAAAACTTTACCAGACATTTTGTTATTGTTAGCGACTTCTATCTCAAGATGGGTAGAAAAAAGTGCATGATCCCTTTTTGCACGAGTCACGGTTCAATACCAGGGATAAGGTATTTTAGGTATGTAAAATATCAGTTACTTAGTTTTATTTGACCATAAACTGTACACACCCGAACTAAACGGGTGAATTTAAATAAAAGCTTGTAAAAATATTTTGAAAGTCAGCCCTGTCAAATGTTTACAAAGCAAATTTCCAATCTGCGCAAACTCAACGGCCCCTGATCATCTGCTTACAGTGGTGTCATCATTGAACTATGGTATTAGCAATATAGTGTATATATATATGTGGTAGTATCTAACACCGGTTGATACATAGTAGGTACTCCTCACAGGTATCTCAGTGGCGGCTCGTCAGGTGACGGGCTCTTCACCAAAAAATAAATAAAACCAGGAGCAAAGTTTTTCAACAATATTAAATATTAATATGCCAATACAGCTACCATTTTAGCCCTTAAAAAATAATTATGTTCAAATTAATAATATTAAATTAATCCAAATGTAGCTATGCATAATAGGGCCACAGTTAACTCCGATTGACAATAATTATAAATACTCGTGCATTGTGGCGCGCCCCAGCTGACCGTGTCCGTTAGCTCAAAGCAAGTGAAGACCCAACACCCAACATGGCTTTGATATTCACCGTTGCTATGGCTACGTGACGTAAGTCACTCAAACAGCATGTAACAATTTGCATTATGATGAAGGGCAATTTAAAAATGGATCAGTCGTATGCACAACCTTAAGGTATTTATTTTGAGGCTTCGCGAAACTTTGTTTTCGTTTTTACGTGATTGAATGTGTGATTAAAAAGTTTTGTTTTTATTTTTCAGTTAATTCAGTAGTGTACGTACCTACTTAGTTTAATTTTTATTATGTATTTGTACGTAATAAAAATATAAATTAATTAATGTTTGTTTAAGTACCCGCCTAGCTCTTCACCATTTTTTAAGATCGGGAGCCGCCACTGAGTAACAGGTATGCGTGCATAACAGTCCGTCACAGGTATCGAGTTAAAAATACTAGGTCCAGCTAAAGTAAGTTCGTTGTATGAATTCCGCTAAGCAATAAAACCTAAAACCTCTTGAGTAGGGTAGTCGGTGGCTCTCAAACAATAATTTATATTTTAGGTATTTTTGGAACTTGACGAATTACATTTTCTAAATAAAATAATTTAAACTAAATAAAAAATTAGCATAGGTAAAGAAAAATAATTGTTTTTTAGCTTTTATAGTATTTAGGCGAACTAGTTTTACGAATTCTTTTTTATAAAGTTTTGGTTCTAGAAAGAACTTATATTGTAGTCTTACGGCAGAACGTATCTACTTGTAGATAAGTAATAAAAACAGTCTTCCTCTGCATTTGAAATTTCATCCATGCTTTCAGACTTATCAGAATCATTATCATCATCCCTAATAATTAACGGCCTTACGTCGTCTATAACCTGTTCTGTCTCACAAGATTTAAAAGTAATTTTTTCCGTGTGTGCATTTACGCCACGCTTCTTTGCCCACCTGACTAAGCGCTTCCTCCCATAACTTTATAACGCTAGGCCCACCGATATTTTTACAGGCATGTTTGTTATAATAATTTTTGATAATAATTACTTCAACACAGCAGAACCGAGCCAGAACCCGCTAATTCGCCATTCCCACCAACCACAACACCGGACAGGTCTATACAGGCTACCACGACAATGAGGGACCCAGGTTCAAACCCCTGACACAACACGAACATAATGTACTAGTTTGTAGCTCCGCCTCGCTTAAAATTTTAATCAATGAAGATCCTAGTCCACCGATATTTTTACAGGCATGTTTGTTATAATAATTTTTGATAATACTCCATAGTCCATACCAATCCAATTATTACGTTGTAATGGCAATGGTAGGGCAGTAATCTCAAAACTTGATGTCCATATTTGAGGGCTAATTCGTCAACAACATATTTTTTTAAATGACTGCTCTTTACACTTGCTTAAAAGATCACTTTTTAAAAATAAATTTTTATGGTTTATGTTTTCCTTTAACAACCATTCTCCTTATTTTTTTTGTGAAAATATTGTTTCTTTTGTTGATGAAAATATCAAACTGGCATTTAATACAAACCCTTTATTGCCCGCATGTATTATTATATACCTTTTTCCATTACTTGCGCGGGTATTCGAATAGCAATGTTTCGAATCATCCTGTCAACAGGATTTTGTTGAGGTTCCGTTTGCAAATCCCCATGTTTCGTCAAGGAAAACAACTTGCCTTGACAATCCATAAAAAACGTACCTACCCAAGAAGATAGATTATCTAGGCGCCACTGGTCATAGCGATTATAAAAAAATAATTTTTTGTAATATTTAGGATGTACATGTGGGTGAAAAAAGTAGAATAAAAATAATTGATGATAAATTGATAATTTAAAACCTGCGCTGTGAGATTTTCAAATTCTCAGCAGAGTGAGATCAACAGTCGATTAGACAAGAAACCATATTTGTAGTGTATGCAAACAAGTAGCAAACTATTTTACGTGTTAAGTGTGGTAAAATAGTATATTACGTATTAAGTATGGTAAACATAATATTACGCAGGAATGGAAAAATTGTGAACAAGCCGCGTAGCGGTGAGTGCGGTAATTACATGAGTGCATAATTGCTTTACAAAACGCAATACCAACTATACTTCTCTACGACTCGTACTAATAAATTAAAGATCGGTTTATAATTTATAAAATATCGATTTGAACTTTAAATCTCAAATAATAACAATGTCAGTGTAAAATATTCACGATTTCAGTGGTTTAAGGCTAACTTGATTATTATAACGCACAGTTGTGTGTTTTTATGCATCATAAATTCATAACGCAGTTTGAGTAAGAATGGATTCACGTATAGAGTAAACTGTACGTAAAACAATGTTTACTAATATTTTTTTTTTGAAACTATTCATTTATTAACAACAAATATAGGAGTACAAAAAGCATATTACGCACGAATGAAAAAATTACGAACAAGTCGCGTAGCGGCAAGTGCGATAACTATGTGAGAGAGCTCTCTTTAGAGCTGTAGTTACCATCCTTATTTAGTATTCACCTGAAGACGACTGGATATGCTTACCAGTTAAAACGTTGTACAGCTCGTGCAATATAGCTTGTGCTCTGACTTTTGGGTGCGCAGTAAACAGGTGGGAGGAGCTATCCGAGAGCTCAATAATCTGATGATCTTTAAAACGCACACTTCTGTACAGTCTATCAGAAAAGTAGGACGTTCATTGGAAAAAAAGTTATTACTGTATTTATTTGTAATAATGCCTTTTAAAAGTAAAGTCTTAAACCGAGTATTGAGCGGTCAAAGCCGTGAAATAGTTTATAATTTAATACAATTTATGCAACAAGAGGCAGATACAGGAAGACCAGCAATTGACTTCAGAAAGATTCACGAACGTGTTTCAGCCACTACAAAGATTAGTATAAGCGCAATTAAACGAATTAAGCAGGAAGCCAAAAATATCGAATCCGGAGCAGTTAAATCTGTTTCCACGCCAAACAAAAAGCGTGAAAACAAAAAGCAAAATAGTCTTGGACGTTGCTTTTCAAGGTGTTTTACGCAGAACAATTTCTATAGAACAGAAAAGCAAGTGCCAACTCTAGCGAAAATTCATAAAAAATTTCAAAATGATACCAATTACCAGGGATGCCTGAACAGTTTAAGAAAAGAAATAAGAAAAATTGGATTTCGTTGGAGAAAAATCAAAACCAATAGAACAATTTTAATGGAGAAACCTGACGTAAGGCATCTCCGCATCCAATTTTTAAAGAAAATGGGAGTTTTCCGTGCAGAAGGACGGCCAATTGTTTATATGGATGAAACGTAGAATCTATACACACCAAAAAGCTTGAAGCGATAAAACACACGAAGGCGTAGAACAACCTGTATCAAGCACACAATAGAATACAATATAATTTATATAATAGTTATAGTTTTGAAAAAATTTCCGATAATTTAAATTATTATAAAAATAATTTTGTTGGTTGGTTGATTTTTGCATAACAGGGTCCAATTAGCAAACAAGATTAGCAGTCACTACGTCTATATTAATCAAATCCCACTTTTACTTTCTACGCGGACTGTACTTTACTAAAATTCGGTATTAGGTATCTCTGTCGTACACCGACTCTCCTTTTCTATCATCTGCGCATCTCAGGGCTCAAGCATTGCATGACCTGTAATTTAAAACAAATAAAGACAATGCAAGTCCACAACTCTACTGCCATTCAAGAAACGTCATTGTCTCCAACCATTAAACAGATACATGAGTACTTGTCTCGTTATGAAACTTGCCGCAACCGGTTCATTTTCTAGCAAGGACGGGTGCTATAAAATGCTTTATAAAACGTGTATTTTAATATACTATTATAACATCCACAAAATAAAGTCAGTAGAGTAACATCCACAAATATAATTATTGTTTACATGCTTCCTCCTTGAGTCCCTGGTAAATACTAATATTTTGGTTTTGAATCATTATGCGGAATTAGACTAATTTAATTAAATAATAAAAGTGAAAGGTAATTTTATGCGGTATAATTCAGTAACAATGTTTAAATTGACTTGAAAACAAACATAATCGCTTTTATTACCACGGTCTTGGAAAACCCACGAAATAATTTACCTGTAGTGTCTGAATCAGAATAGTAGTAATAAAACCTAAGCAGAAAGTTTATTTTATTTATGTATTTGCAAAAAGCGCAAAAAAAGGTAACCCCCATGGCTTTCTGATGAGTTCTAACAAGAACGAAACAGCCTGTCATTGTCTACCTGTGCCCCAGGGATTCCATTACCTTTGGCGTCCCTGTGTACTTTAATGCAAAAGATAGACCCACTACTCTGTCCGCTTGCCGCTAAGCTTCTTTTCTTTATATATTTTAACGGACACTAAATTCCACTATTTTATTTATATACTTACATACGGCATTTACGGAATAATGCTGCAAACCGGTGGGCGACTGCAGCGCGATCTGAATCTGAATCCACAAAACCGTGGCGATGGTATCAGAGAAGCGAGAAATGTTTCCTGTACTGGCGAAGTGGCCGTTCCGTGCTTGATTGATTTAGATTTATTTATTTCTATGTTTTCACGTTAGATGGCTATCTTTTGCATTGGGTTGATTCCTACTGATGGCGTTGCTGGGTTTTTATCGCGTTTTTATTTCCTAAAAACGCCTTGAAAAGAACAGTCTCGCTGTATTGGGAGTTGCTTACAGGTTATGGCTTTCTGATGAGTTCTAACAAGAACGAAACAGCCTGTTATTGTCCACCTGTGCCCCAGGGATTCCATTACCTTTGGCGTCCCTGTGTACTTTAATGCAAAAGATAGACGTACTACTCTGTCCGCTTGCCGCTAAGCTTCTTTTCTTTATTTTATTATAATGTTTTGTGCTTTAGCCCTAAAGATTTATTTATATTTTCCGTCGACCGTGTATTTACATCCGATATTAACGTTCCCAAAATCATTCATTAATGACCCCTATTAATGCATGATTTTCTGTAAATGCACGATTTTGGTAATTAAAATTAAAGGCAGCCATGCAAACAAATCAACAAAATAATAAAACGTCATTCGAAAACGTCGTCCGCTGTCATTAGTATTTGTAGAATTGTGAAATCTGGTAATTTAGTGTTATAAAAACGTTGAATTCTCTTAAGAAATGGATGTACTACCGACGCTGAAATAAATAACTTAAAATTGAACTCGCAAAACCATACAACTGTAAGTTCTGCTGTGCCTTTATTAAGTCTTAATAACTGTAGTATTTCGACTATAAACATAACAATATGAACATAAAAATGATTAGATTGTAAAATAAAAGTTGTTAGCTGTTTTTCTTCACTTTAGTAAAAAATACGGTCGACGAAAAAACATTGTAACCAACTCTTACATTAAAATGCGATTAATGATCTCGAACATTAACGCGTTCGCTACGCTCACGCGTTTAAATATTTCGATCATTAATCGCCATTATTAATGTACTTGTTGGTGAAATTACTATTAAGGGGGATTTCTACTGTGATGGTCCTATTTTCATCGTTTCTTTACGATTTTTTTCTGGGGATAATAAGACAAATGCAGAAAAACAAGTTTTCAATTCTTTTTATTAAAGATAAGATGTACCAAAAGAAAATTTTCAAACCCCAAAAAATGAAAAACTTGAGGGTGCTACAGGGTGCTGAAGTTACCCCCTCAAAAAAAAACGTAACTTGCTGGCGGAATTCAAATAAATTTTTCTATTCATGACCCAGATTCTTCAGTTGTAAGCACGTAGTTATTGCCCCCACTAGAATCAAGTCAACACTCGAGTAACTGTTAAAATGGTGCGAGATTTAATTTTTTTTTTGAAAATTTACCATTCTTTTTGTATTTTAAGGACCGTAACATATTCTGTAATATCGCAAAATACTTGATTCTAGAGCCACTTGTATTTTGAGCATTTTAAGACCAAAATCAATAAATTCTGATAATTTGAACATACCGAAGTACTTTCCGCCAGCGCGAAAAACCGGGTTTCGAGAAAAACAACTTTAAAGTGTCAACGGTGGCTCACAACAAAATAGTCTCACTGTCACTTAGTCTGCGATGCCTGGCCCGTAGCGTGCCTTCCTCACAAAACGATAAACGAGCTGATTCTTCCTGCCTCTTTGCGAGCCTGGCCTGACAATCCTGATTGGTCGAGATTATGTCGCTGGCGACAGAAAGTAGCTCTGAGAGCGCGGCTTAACTCAAAAGCGGCTAGTGGTGAGAACTGACCGGCAATCATAAAATTGGATGTAACTTTTTTTTGGAGTAAATTTGGTAAAAAAGTTTACACACGGTTATTCTAGAGGCTATAGAGTCAAAAAACGTTGGAAAAAAATTTCGATTTTTTTGAAACCATCACAGCTGTTAGAAATTCCCCTTAATGAGAGTGCATTTTTTAAATTAATTTTTTATTATTTGTTGAAACTAGAAAAAAATTTCCATTATTTTGGGGCCCCATCAAATAGCTTAGCCGGCATCTAACTGGCCCGACAAGTTAAAAAAATGGGTTATTCTAAAAGAAATTCTGTGCTTGTGTAAACATTTCTCTATACAGAGAACTACCCATATATTTAATATTTTCTTATCGATGGACTCGCTCCCTATATGACTCACACATGATGACGCCGAGTTAGCAGGTGTAGCTATTTTGAGAAAAAACTATTTTTGCTTTTTATTTTTGTGCGGTTCATCAATAAATATGAATTTTCGAGAGTCTCTTCTACACCTAACTGTCTAATTGCATAGTTGCTGCTAGGCCAAGTAGAATAGTGAGGAGTGACCAACCGATTTCGTGGTTAGGTTTATAAATGATTACTGTCATTGCAAATTGAAAATCCTACATATACTAGGTATGACCTACATTCAAGAGCTGTTAAATTCACAAACTACTTAGTAACATGTAAATGGTAAATCTATACAAAATCAGACAATAATTCGGCGTTGAAGCGAGTAAGTAGAAACGTCGTTTTCAACAAAATAATTGTGCAACTCAAGTACGGTGCATTGCCAGCTTGGCGAACATCTTGCTCGAGCTTACTTGTTAGTGCCACTAAAATGATCAAGAAACACTGTTGCCTGACGTAGCAAAATTCTACTATTGATAATAGTGAATTTTGAAAATTTGTTAAAATGTTAAGGAATGTGGCCGAATATAAAAAATTAGTAAAAGGTGTACGAAGAAAAATTAGTCTGCAACTATAGACTGTTAGACTTTGAAGTTCTGAGCTGGGGGGGGGGGGGGCACCGCCGGTAACCCCGTCCCCCTAAATCGTCGCCCTTCTCACGAAGTGACCTAACTAGCATTTGGCAAATTTTACAGGAGAGCTAAAAAACGAAAATGAGTTGGGTTTATGCAGATAGTCCATAAATATATATTTTAATTTGTGCAGGTCCTACCATCAGACATGGAGATATGCCACTTTGTGAGACAAAAGAGTTACATGAGAACAGTTAGACCTCAAGATATCTCAATTTTTACAAATATGTTAGTTAGGTCACTTCGTGAGAAGGGCGACGAAATACACCACTGATTTGTCGCACTGGCTACTTTGATTGTGAGAAAATAATTTGTGACGTCACTTATCACAAAGTTGCCTGGTTAGTTTATTATGCTAGGTCGACGTTTCTTTTATAAAATAAATATTCTTGTTTCTATAGGTACAGTTATGATTACTTTATTTCGTAATACCCCCTAATAAATTCTATAGCCTTTTAGGACGTAAATAAAAATGTATATAAGTAGTAGATTTTTTATTCTTTGATCGAATTTAAATGTAATATATATTTTCCACTTATTTCACAGCAATTTTTAAGAGGAATTTACGGTGGATTAAAACGTAGTTACTTAACAAATGTAAAATTACAATTAGAATGTAAATTCGCGGTGATATTCGGTGGTCAAAAATAATCAAAGTAACTTTATTTTAATTTTACCATATTTTCGTTTACAGTGTAGGCCGCAATCTTTTAGGAACTTTAATATCTTTTAACAGATCTGATGATGAATAAATTCTAATATTAATTGCAATAACGTTGCCTTTCTAGCTTTTTTTTCCGCAAAAACATTAATTAATTTGTCCATTTTTGGGGATGATTTAAGGTTTTGCTATTCATTCTTCTCTATGGCCGTTGGCTTTGCTAAGCTAATTAGTAAAAAAAAAGGAACTCAAGTTTTATAACAATTTTGAATTGCATTGCTCCTGCTCTCACAGTGGTGTGCTGTTTAAAATAATAGCAAAGTTTACGGAATAATAAACAGCAGCGTTGCGTTGTCAGCCTTGTGACGTGTCAGTGTATGACTGTAAACAAAACCCCGTATTATCTATTTGTACTGTATGATGTATAAAGGTCGCCTGTGTCCCCACTCTTAAAAAATAATTTAAAGTAGTATTCAAACTGAATATCTAATATTTGCTAAACGACAAAAAGCATTTCCCTGCTTTTGGTGCCCCCCCCCCCCCCGGCATGTGGGCCCTGTATCATTGATACAGTGGTTGCTAGGCCACTGGTATATATTGAATATACGTAATCTTCTTCAACATATTAAAATTTAAAATGCGGCCACTAAAAAAAAAGTGAGATTCGCCTTAATTTAATCCAAGAAACATTTTTTTAAATTTTTTTTTAATAAAGGCCAGTAATATTCATCTCGTAGTAACTTTACCAGCAAGGTAATTTCCAAAGAAACCATTTTGTTTCCATAAAAATTATCTGGCTGGTAAAGTTGCCAGGAGATGGATATAACGGGCCTAAGTGATTTAAATTTGATAAAGTATGCATGGATTATACCTGCGTTACTGCTGAACAAACTGTATTGCAACGGTGCATCACGGTTAATTCTCCGAAAAAACCCAAGCTCCGCCACTTTCTTCAAAAGCTCTTTACATAAGCACCAAACTCTACGTCATATTGTCACAAGCTTCCTCCCTATTCCTACCTGCTTCAAGCATTTCGAACCGGGCAGAGCAAATATGGACATCATCATCAACATTTTTAACTCTTTAGGATTTCGTGTAGGTAAACAGAAGGAAGCATATTGTTTCTTTTTGCGCTGCGCTGATATAATGCCCGTATTTATAGAGAAAAATTAGTCCTTTATTAGTCAAGGAACTTGTCAATATCAATCAATGTCAAGTTGAGGAATATTTAGATTTTCTCGTATAAGGGAGCTTCAAGGAACGACTATAAATATAGGCATTATAGTCTATTTCAGAAAAGTGTAGAGCAATAAAATGGGAAATTCCGTCCAGTTTCGCTTAATTTCGGTGTTGGTCATAGGCGCAGGTAAATTTTGTGCATTAAATTATTTATGATTACTAACCAAAGAAAAAAAGAAGATAATTGATAAAGTAGGAACCATTAGCTATAGCAAATTTACACAAACATCGTTTTATGAAATATGCCGTGAAAGATATAGCTAGGAAACATAGTGTAACTGTGCAGCGCACACCGCCATGTCATTATGGACTAAATCCTATAGAACTTATATGGGCGCCAGTGAAAGGCTTTGTAGCAAGACACAACATGACATTCAAAATAAGACGTTAGAGAGCTACAATTTGCCATTGATATAGTTGCTCTTATAGTCAACAAACTAGCGAACGAAATATGTCAACTAAATTTGCCTAGGGTTGGGTGCCCAAGTTTCCGCCACCCCCAAACTCCCCATATACTCAAGTTCACGGTTATCGGCAAAAGTTTTCCGTTGAGTAATCGCACAGACGACGCCGGCATTCGAGCAACTTACAGACCGGCATTGTCAGACAAGAGCCCCGCTATACGCATACACCAGTTCTCTTTTGTGTCTACGGTATTCAAAATCCACGGCTCTCTCTTTCAATACGGTTCGAGACGCGACAGTTGTTCATAGAAAGTTCAGTGTCAGTGGTTGCCGGTTAGCTTTTTAAAACGAGCTTTTTGATCCGTTAAAATTCGCGAGTCCAGTTTTCGAAAGTTAAAGTTCAACATGCAGTCGGTTAAATTTTACGCTTCGTCTGCCGTCTTAGTTATGCTGATAGCTTCAATAGCTGGTGATTCAGTTGTTTCAGATACTACCATGATGCCTTCAAATATCTCTGTTACTACGGCTTCGTCAAATATCAACGATGCCTCCCCAGCTAACATGGTTAAACCATCAGAGGCGCCGATTCTAAATGACGAACCTAAAGACCATGGTACTACTCCATCACCTACGAAAATACCCTCGAATGATGCTGCTGCTCTACCAACCAAACCACCATTAGTCCACAATCCGTCACCAGCTGGTGATATGTCAAGTGCCACAACCGCTAAGCCTAATGATACCATGCCAAACACAACTGGAACCATGGGAAATATTGCAGCTAACACAGACAAAAAAGACAGCAAAAAGAATGGAGCATCTAAGGGAGGACCAGAAGTTCTGGTAACTAGTCTTATAGTTCTTGTTTTAAGTGTTCTTTATGCGTAAAGATTTTATTGAAACTTTTTAAAAATTGTGATGGAAGTTTATTTGCGTACAGGGTGGTAGCGATTGCTATATTTGTTGAAAAAATTATTTTTATTGTATGTAAGCACTGAAGAATTGAATTTTTACTCTACAGTACTCTATTAAATTATTACCTTTAGTCACTTTACCTATTTGTAAGAATTGTGCTCTATGGCTACTATATGTTTACAAGTTATAGCTACTGGCGATATAAGTACTACCAAAATTAGGTTTTATAAAATAAATCTATAACTTTAAAAACTTTAGTTTTTATATTTCTGTTATTAGGCTACCCACAGACAATTTTATTTTCTAAATCATATTGATTTTTTTTTAAATAAGACAAAAAAAGGAAACAAAAAATCTATAGTTTTATGCTAAATTTTTAAATTTTAATGTAAATATTTTTCATAGTATTACCTACATATTATTACAAATTAAAAACAGATTTATTTGAGTTTATATAATTATTTAATTATTTTTACTATTAGTAGAAAAACATAATCAAGAAACTGGAATTTAGAATTGATGATAGTTAAATAATATTGGTGATATATTACGTTAAAAAATCATAAAAATTGTTCTATAAATTCTATCTTTTTTTAAATATTAAATTTGTTTTTAAGTTTCGAAGATTTGGTTTTGTGTCTTATGTTATTAAAATAATTTATAACTTTATAGTGGGCGGTCAAAAATAATCTAGTCTGTCCATATTATACGATAAAATGTGAAAAAAACCTGTTAGTGACTGTTCCGTTCATAGACAGTTAGGTTTGGCAACAACAATAGGCCAATGACATAAGCATTACGCAACAAAACAAGTTTTTAATAATTTCAATAGTTATTTGAGGAACTCGTGCGAAAAGGTCTTATTTTCCAACAGAGCGTAAAGTTACGCGAGGCTTTAAAAGTATAATTCCTACACGAGTTGAACACACATTTTTTTAGCAGTATCTTTATTTATAGTTTATTTATTTTTAGTAACTGTGCACTAATCCGAAAATTGTTTTATTCAATACTAAAAGTACGCTAAGTACGACCAATAACCATTTTTTTTAGCAAAGTCCTGTAGGGATTTATCAGATAACAATCTTTTGATTTTATCATAAAAATTTTTAAAATTTGGATTTAGGGTATATATTATAGGTTAATCCAAAAAATTATGTTTCGATATCAGACCATCGATAATTTATTATAATTATGTACAGGGTCATCCAACCTACACTAAACACGGGCATATTTTTTGAGTTTCCCTCTATTTTTATTAAAACCAATATAGCCATCTTGTTTATGCTTGACCGTAAAATCCATTAAAAACGCGACTAGGCTTAAAAAAAGGAACTGTGGAGTAAAAATGTGGTTTATTCAATGGAACACCGTGTATATTTTTTTAGGAAAGTTTTTCATTCCTGATTCAAAAATATATAGTTTGTCTATATTAACTTGAACCGTTTTTAAGATATGAGCCATCAAATTTTTAAAAAGCTGTGTTCATTCTAGTTTAATACGTCTAAAATGCCTTGAAAATTAAAATATCAATATGGCCTCCATAACTATTACTATTTACATGGATTTGTTTTCCAATGCACTCTAGACATATAAAAACTTTATTTTCCAACACCTCCTATGATGTTATTTAAATGCATCGTCATTGCCGGACTTGTCTCTTCCAAGGCATTTTAGACATATTAAACTATAATTGACACAGCTATTTAAAAATTTAATCCTTCATATCTTAAAAACGATTTGAGCTAAGATAGACATACTATATATTTTTGGAAATAGGAAAGACTTTCATAAAAATATACAGGGTGTTCCATTGAAAATACCAGCACTTTACTTCGCAGTTCCTTTCTTTTAAGTCAAGTCGCATTTTAAATGGCAATTTTATATTCTACATAAATTCAGCGCAAACAAGATGGCGATTTTGGTTTTAATAAAAATACAGGTAAACTCAAAAAACAGGTCCCTGTTTAGTCTAGGTTGGCTGACCCTGTACAAAGCCCGATTGTTTAAAAAAGTTTATTATGAAAAATGTTGCAAAATATGTAGCTAGCAATTAAAAAAATATAATATAAGCACAAAAATTTAACAAAAAAAAATAGGTCCATACCTATATATAAATAGATCATCACATAAGATAATGGTGAAAATTAACAATATATATTTTTTTTTATTGAAAACATCTAATTTTGTTACATTTTAAAAACTATGAGAGTTTCTAAAAAATTTGGATATCTTAAATTGCTTAAGGGCATCCTTACTTTTTTCTATTTGTCACATTTTGAATTGGTCTGCGTAAAATCGCGACGTGTAGTCGTTAGTTAAAGTATAACATAATGCAATAGTTTAATCAATTTTTAACATAGAATTGTGGCAATTCCAATGCATCAATGTATTTCAAATTTTAACAGCACATTAAGAACATGTTATTAGAGGGTCATTTATTTTTTGTTTGTAAAAATATACGCCTAATTATTTTCTGGACCTCCTTTTAGTTAACTTTTAATTTTATTAATAGGCATCGTATTAATTTTTTGAAAATTCTGGTTAAAAAGTAGGTACTCTAAATTTCAATTATTTACTAAATCAAATTGTGCCTATTAATCCCTAATTTAAGAGAATTCACTGTATACAGGTATCCATTTTTAATTGTCCTAACCTTTAGTAAGTAAGCATACTTATATGTGATCTTAAAAAATTAGAAATAAGTAACTTAGCAGATAGGTAGATGTAGGCGTGAACCTATAAATGAAATTTAAGTTCCCCCATCATAATAACCTTTAATAAAATTATTTTAATTAGAAAATATGAATTGGCTAAATTGAAAGTTTAGCAAGGGCAAGTTTCAATTCCACTGATAAAACTTGCACTAACTGTTTTAATAAACATACTAATGAAAGTAGTGTTAACGGTTTCTTTTCAGTTTCTCTAATCGAAGGAGACAATTAATTTATTTAATATTTTATAACATAGTTCAAATTACCAATAGTCCAATATAACAATAATAAAATTTGGCTACTGAATTGTGCTTTTTATAAAAACTTTACAGAAAGGAAATCGTTTGCAGGGTGGAATATTTAACTGGAATAAATTCATAACGAAGTCGTATCTACTCTCCAGAAGGGACATGATCATGTAGGGTTGGGAACAGAAAGCCCTATCTTCCTTCTTACTTGTAAGAAGGAAGGCTTTCTGTTCCCAACACTACATGGAATAAATTCAGTATTAGAAAGCCTCTGTATATACTATGCTAAATACGTAAAATTTGGTTTTTAGGTGACCCCAGGGGCTTGTAGATTACCGATATGCAAAAGTAAATAGTGGGTAGTATTCTCTTTTTATGCCCTTTTCAATGAGTTTTCACCAGGGCCCATTTTCCCAATAGGCCCGGGCCTAGGGCCACGCTTCCAGAGGGTCCCCAAGCTCGGTCCTTAGCGATTCTATATTTATTCGAATAGTTTAAGACAAGATTTTTATTTTACCTAAAAAATTAAATGGATAAAAAAACAGGTTTTTGTAAAAAATTACCCCTCCCCCCCCAAAAAAAAAACGAAGTTGTGGATCAGCGCCTACCTCGGCGATGGTAAAAGCTTCTTTATTGTTTCTGTCAATATATGTTATTATTATTAAAATATTTTAGATCTTATTTTGATTTAAATTCATTCAAAAGTCAAAATTTTCCTTTAAACGAAATTTATCCACAATGAACTTGAACTTGTAATTTAAAAATATTACCAAGAAAGGCGAACGGATTGAAGGATCCGACAAGCTGCTACTTGCTAGTCTAGCAGGCGAGGGGCGGAATGCTCGATTTGTTCTATGATCTTTATCGGCTTCTTTGTATGTTTTATTTGAGCAGTTTTTAAATTCTTTTCTGATTTTATTTTCTATTTTAAGACTGTTTTCCAGTCTTAATACATACTGTTTTTTTTTGTTTTTGTAAAAAGCATAAATTCTTAAGGATGTGAGGCGCATGGGCGCCCCTAGTAGGGAGGTCGGTGCCCCCCTGGGCATTTTAGAAGTCATTTTTGATACCACACACCGCGGCCACGTTTTTTATTTTATTTTTTTTGCTGGTTGCCCTCGTCCTCCCGCCTAAAATTGGCTCTATGGGCGCCTATGATTAGGGGCCCTGTAATGCGTAACGAGCCTAGGGCCCCCTATAACCAAAAATAGGCCCTGGCTATCACAATATATACCTTTACATTTGACAAACAAAGTTGGGCGCGGTTTTTACCCCAAAAAGAGGGGTAAATTTCATGAAGACGCGAAAAAGTATGCCAAACTAAAACTAAAGGCACCGTAGTTCCGTATTTTTTTTTAGAAAATTAAGAGGCTTCGTAATACTAAATTTATTCCAGTTAAACATTCCACTCTGTACTTATACATTGTAATATGACCAAAAATATCTATTGATAATAACCCAAAAACCAGAATCGTTAAAATCTAATTCGGATTGTCATTTAAACATGGCAGAAATGTTTTTCTGCGACTGACAACTTTTGCACCGGAAACATTGTCCGTATATTTGAGGAGGAGATTACAAATAAAAATTGACTCTGCCTTTACTAGGTGGAACTCCATAATTTAAAATATGAAGAAAACACTAATAGTGTGTTAAATTCCACTGTATTTTATAAATATTAATAAAGTGGAATTTAACACACTATTAGTGTATTCTTCATATTTTAAAATACAAATAAAAACACGAAAAAAAATGTTTATATGAATGTAGGTTCTTAAATGTCTGGCCGACCAAAAGTGATCTACAAAGACTAGGTTTTATTTTATTGTGTGTCGTAGCACACGAATCAACCAGTTGTATTGATATTGTGTGCCCACTCTTTATTAATATACCTAATCAATTTTTATAGCCTTTGAATTTCTATCGCTACAGAAACACGAACAGGTCGAAAATATTCATAACGCGTTAAACTCCAAAATCAAAGTGACTTTAACGTGCATCTCGATCGTTTTTAACACTGTTTCGCTGTTCTTTAACTTTCGAAATTCATTGGTAGTAAGAGATTTAGTTTTCTAAGTTCATTTTCTAAAACTTAGCTTACATGATGTCTGAACCCCTATTAACCCGTTTATTTACGATAAACTTTAAAAGATTCAGCAAAACAGTCGAGGAGCTTGGGAGCAAAATTAGAAATTATAGAAACCCAACAAATTTTTAGAAAAAAAGAAAAACCTAGGTTAGTATGTATGTAACAAAATTTAATGGTCCTAACTATGACCATTTATGGCTGATCGAAAATGGTAGCTTGGTCTAAAATTGGAACTCAAAAGTTTTTTTTTTATTTTCTGAGAATTTTATAGGTTTCATTTTGCTCACGGTCTCGTCACATTCACATAAATAAATATTTATGTAAAGTGTGGGTGATATAAATAAAAAAACAATTAAAAAAATGCGGGTAGGTGTCCAGATCCACCTTTTATCTGAGAATTTACTAATTAACTTCGAATATCTGGCTGTAGGTTTTATTCGGTTAAAAAATTACAATATACTAGGAAAAATATTTAAAAAAGTTGACATTGTTTCGTATTGTTTCATCTTGTTAATTAACACAACTTCTAAAAAAGCATTTACAAAGGGAGGGGGGGGGGGGGGAGAAGGGGCCAATCAGCGAGTGATATCTACATGAATTACAAGATAAAAATTAAGGTGACAATAACTTCTTCTGTCAAAACGTTCTCCACTATTTAGTCTCTAAAAAAAAAATATGTAAAAACCTTCAACGCCTTAAAAAATGCTCCTTCTAACAACAGTGACGTCCAAAAAAAGATTTTATAGTTAATGATTTATGTTGGTCAAGTTGGCCGTTGCGAGTCCGTTCCTTTGCATAGGAGCCCCCCCCCCCCCAGATCCGTCAAAAAAGTTAAATAAGTTGTATATTTAGAACATTGGGTAAGTCACATGATAGCTTTATAGCTACGAATTTTCTTCAATCCAGACGTACGAACGAAGACCGAAAACAAACTACTCTATTTGCGGTACGCCCTACCGGGAATTGAATTTTAATAAGTAATTTCAATTAGTTATTTTATTTTTAATTTATTTATTTGGCGGGGTTAGCAGCTGTTACATAAACCTATAGACCATGCTAACTTAACAAAATACTCGAGAGACGGCCTTGACTGTTTCAGAAATAAAAAATTGCCTTATGCAAACAATGCATAACGGACCAATATTTCGGAACAGTGTTATTGGAACTTGGAAACTGTGGTAATAACAGAGACATTCGTTGTGTTCATTAACAAAATAAAGACTATACACATTGCATTCCTGTACAAATTCATAATTTTATTCAAATAAAATTTTAAAAAGTTAACTAACCTTGTTCCGTCTTGAAACACAAATTTTCCTGGGAATTATAGAAAAACTGTTGTTAATTTCTTTTTATTTAACAACATATTGTTAGTAGATTGTCTATTATGTTCATATATTATACATATGAAGCAAACAATGCAACCTTATCAAAAAACCGTTTCCATTGTTTGTTTTTTTAATTTTCAACGCACCAGAATACATTTTTTTATAACTGGCAATGAAATTTCAATAATATAGTTTTTTTAACGAAATGAACTGCAGAAAAGTTGTGCAATTTTTCTTAATGTATGTATCAGATTATTGCGCGTCAAATATTTTTAGCAATTTCTCAGTTATTTAATTTCAAATATAGACTGTAGTGCCAGTAGTTTATTTTATAACTTTAACAATTATTATAATAACACATTAAGTGGATTCGAACAATATTTCTAAATTCTTCTCCAAAGTTACCAGATCTATGCGCAATGATAACTACCTATATACATACAGGGTCCTGCAGTAGTGCGTCAGGCTTATGTAGCTCCTATGCGAACTAAGTTAGGAATTTCATTCATATGCACAATTATACTGTATCCTAGGATGTATTTCAGGACAATATTTTTCCACATACAGGGTGGCCCAAAAAATGTGACAAAAAGTTGCATTTTTAAATGGAACACCCAGTATTTTATCGCATTGTTCGTATTAGAGTCCCTTATAATTGTCTATGTTTTTCAAATGGAATAATAAAACTTTTTTTTTAAACATAATTTATGAAATTTTCAATTTCTTCGAAAACGGATGGAATTAAATATCTATGCTTGTGGTACAAAAAAAATCTTGTTAAAAAATTTTACATTAAAGAGTCAAATAATATACAGGGTTTTTCATTTGAAAAACTTTAAAAAAATGAATTTAAAATGTGTCGTTTTTGAAACCTTTTTATTTAACACCCTGTATAAAATAGATAAACACTATTAGGTTCATAATATCTCTAGACCCCTTGTCATAAATCTCACTCAATCCCACGGTTTAAAAAATGAATTTAGATGGTTTTTTTGATTTTTTTTGCAGGACCGTAAAACTTTATTTATTTAGTTGTTAATATATTTCTCTTAAACTACCTAAGCAAAATTTTCGACAATTATAAAGGACTCTGATACGAACCTAAATATGCAATAGAATACTGGGCGTTCCATTTAAAAAAGTACAACTTTTTGTTATCGCAATTTTTTGGGCCACCCTGTATATGGAAACATATTTTCCTAAAATGCACCCTATGATACCGTATAAGTCTGCATATGAATGAAATTCCTATAGAAGCTAAAGAAGCCTGACGCACTATTGCAGGACCCTGTTTATTAAACACATTGAGTTCTCTTGAAACGAATCCTGTCCATTTTAATTAATAGATTTTTAACAACTTTTTAAATTTGGATTCTACAAATTATGGAGAATGTAAGAAAGTTATTTTTATTAAATAAAAAAATAACTCTCCATATTTTTTAGAATACAATGAATTTACACAATGAAAATCCCTCTTAGCTTCTGTGTGCGCCTATGGCCGACACCGAAATTCAGCCGAACTAGACGAGATTTCCCATTTTATTACTCTAAACCTTTCTGAACTAGACTATAGTATTTTTTTAGGGTTTTCATTGGCTTATATCTAAACTCGATTTTTTTTTCTGCATAAAAATAACTTTTTTACACCCACAATGGTGAAAAAAAAATTCAATAATTTGTTTAGTATTTTGTAATTCATCCACTTAACGAAGAAAACAAAGCGCACCTGTTTGCCTGAACAAAATATACCTGGTCACATTGTTATGCTAAAAATCTCAACACTTCTATAAGTATTGCCATTATTAAAACATAATTCAATTCTATATGTAGGCATAATCACTAACGTAAACAAGATTGAGTCCTATAAATTTTAACATATCATATCAGATACAAGGTAACATTAATTTAATGTCACCATTAGATTCTAGACTATAAAAGTTAGTTTAAACTGTTATGTATAAATAACCTCTCTATCGTGGCTATATTATTAAATTTTATTAATTCTTAAACTAGAACCTATACCGGGTGTTTTATAAATAGTTACAAGACTCAATGGCTCGGGAGCGGGGGAGGGTGAACAGTAAGCTTAATCATTTCATTAAATATTTTTCTATAATATTATGATTATTAATAATTCACTATTAGTTATAGCAAATTTTATTTCAAAAATTCCGCGCTTCGTCGTGTCATTTTTAGTCAAATAAAGCCGAGAGACAAACGCCCGTTAGCGAGGCGAACCGAATTAAAATAGAATCGTGCGCTGTGTTGCCGCTACTCGCTACGCTACACTACTTTTACTCGCGTCAATATCCCAACCTTTTGCCGGCACACTGCGCATGTCAGGCGGATAGCGTAATAGCGGGACATTTAAAATATAGAATATACATAGGTAGAAATGGATTTAATTATTTTTTTAGGTCACGGTGTTGAGTCATAGTCGAGGTATTAAGTTTTCTTACAAGAACAGTTTGTTAATTTCTGGCCTTGTGGGGCATAATTAAAATGGAGAGGCAGGTTAATAATCAGTAAGTTTTGTTATGGCTGCGGCTGTTACAAAATATTAAACATTTTGTGGCGGCTGTCAAGCACCTGTAAAGTAAAAACTCAACCGTCATTTTTTAAATTATAGAACAGTCTATGTGTGTACAGACTGTGGGATGAAATGTAGCACAAAAACAAATATTAATATTCACATGAAAAGAAAACACAAAGTCTTCAAACGATCACCTGCCATGCATTTCTGGTATTAATAAAAACACGAAAAGAAACGTAAAAGAAAAAAAGATAACAAAGTGTTTGATTTAAAAATATAAATAGCATACCGTAATATTAAAAATTTAATTAATTAATCGCTATATCAATCATATTTTACATGTAATAATTGAACTCATTTCTACCTATGTAAATTTTAAATATCCCGCCATCACGCCATTCGTCTGACATGCGCAGTGTGCCGGCAATAGGTTGGGATATAGACGCGAGTCTAAATTTCGATGTGTTTTAATATTTGATTGGTATTATAGTGAGATTAGTAAATAGTATTAGTACCTTTGTTCAAAAATGGTTATTTCAAGATGTCCACTGCTTTTTATTTTTGTAATTTTTTAAATAATTTAAAAAAATTGCAAATCAAACTTGTAGTGATTGACTCTCGTTCAAATGAACGATCGAATTGATCTTTTAAGACCCAGGTCCATTTAAAGGGCTTGCAAGCACTCAAAATCATTCCAAATGACTTTCCTCGATAATTGGTAATTGCAAGCACTTAGAATTTCCAAAGTGCTTGGTGCTCGATGCTGGCAATTACTTTTCTAAAGGGTTTGCTGCTCGAAGCCCTTTTTTCGAGTACTTTACCCAGCTCTGCTCGGTAAGCAGTACTGGTTCCTGTTTTCGCCTCGCTAACAATTATAGTCAAATAAAAAAAAATTGATACTTGGGTCCTCGCTTGGGTCCTTTTAAATTTTTTAAAAAGTTTTCGAAGCCTTATGCAAATATGATAATCGTAAAGTAATATTTAAAAAACATAAAAAAATATATATTTCACATTTATTTACTACTTAACTATTTATTTTGTTCTGCACATTTACGTTAGATAACGTAAATGTCATTTAAAGTGCAGAAGTTCACATCATTCCTACAAAACGCCATTTATATCAAAACTGGCCTATTTTTCTACGCCACTAGCAAAAGTAAAAAAATTGTCATCCGGTATAACAATAACCATTATTTTTATATAAGGCGGTACCTAATAAATGTGTATACTCTTGAAAAGGGACAATGTTGTAAAAAAAATAAAATATGACTATTATAATTATTATAAAATCCTATAACCTTATTCAAAGTGGTACAATGTACATTTACTTCACAATCCAAACGCCGGCTTTCTTATGATGTCCTTACGGCTGTGATTTAGATGGATGATATAATATCTATTACTAGTATTGCAAGAAAAACTAAAACAATACAATAGTCGAAAGCCTAATTTAATTTATGCGCCCGGACTAAAATTCTTTTTTCGGCTGGCAATTTCTTGTTAGGGTATGGCTCGTGCCTAGATTTTTGTCGGTATTAACAAAATATTTTAGTAATTTATTTATTAAATAGGTTTTTAATTGTAAAAATATTAACTATAGTTGACAGGAACTACATGATAGTGTTTTATTCTGCGTAATATCATGTAAAATTATTATGTATGGATATCAAAGAAACACAAAATTACCAGCATTTAATTTAATAATATATGTGTCCCTTTTCAACTGGCTGTTATCTAGGATAATATATTTAGAACATATAAGAAAATACTGTAGTAACTATATATAGGGTCGCTGATATGTATGAAAACGACAGATTATTTTCTAAACTATGAAAGCCAAAATGTTAAACACAAAAGTTTCAGGGTTTTAAAAATCTATTACGAAGAAGAAACTTTAAATATCACAGGATTGGTTAAAAAGTTATGGCAACACCAAGTTGCTTTATTTTAAATGAAACAAATCTACAAACATGTATTAATGCGCTTAAAACTAATAATGCTTATATATCTTTAGGACGAGTTCGGATAATAATTTTCTACAGGGTGATTTCTGAGTTGATACTTCTTTTTTAGCTGTGTATAAAATAAAATAATCAGCATTTTCAAATACCAAATAAGGTAATTACATTTATTTATTACACTATGGATCAAATACGGTTTTGCCTTACTTGCCCGTTGAATAATATTAAGAAAACTTCTGGGTGTAGGATGAGCCCGCAAGGGAAAGCGTTCTGCGTATAATCTCAAAGCAGCAGCCGCACTTTGACGACACTCACCGTAAATTAGCACCATATCTACTAGTTCATTATTTTCAAATTTTACCATTTTCACGTGTAACCAATTTAAAATTAACTTGCTTCAGAAAAACACACCGCAGCGAATTGCCAAACAAATAACTAACCTCCGACCCGTAAATTGCACGACTAATAAGACAATAACAACACAAAGTATAGCAGGCTACGTTTTGATGACCAGGCCCGAACTTAAATTTTTTACTTCTGTGTCTCGCCTATTTTTAAGTTTTTTGAAAAAAGGTATTTGAAAATGTTTATTTTAATGCCTTCTATACACAGCTAAAAAAGAAGTATCAACTTAGGAATCACACTGTATAAATAGATTTTGGTATAAATTTAGGTTGGAATTTTCAGATAGAGAATAAAAACTAAGATAGAGATGAGAAAATTTATTTTTTCTCAGTTGCACGTTTACAATGCTACAGCCTGTCAAAATCTGAAAATACCATCTTTTAAACGTTAATTTCTTAAAAACAATTAACTTTAGACATATGGCATCTTATACAAAATATAATATATAGGGCGTTTTTTAAAAATGGTTGTAGTGGCGATGACTTTTCAACCATAATATAATATAAATAATGTTTCTTCTCCGTAATAGATTTTTTAAAGCCCTCGCTAGTCTTAATCGAAAAAAATAATCATTTTCATAAAATTACATCCGCGACTCTATAATATAACATATTGTCCATGTGTGTAAATATTGCAGCCTAAATGTAAGCGTAGAATAAAGCTAGTTTAAGTGTAAAAGTTACTTTACATAATTTGTATAATGCCAAAAATTTACGAAATAAAATATGGTCTATACCGACTTTTTGTTTTATTTTAAGATTAATGTACCCAGTGACTAAAATCATAAAAATAAATATCTCTGTTAACTTTGTGTACCGGGTGGTGTATCGTGGTTGGAAACAGGAAATTCCATGCAAGTTTTAGACTGTCCAAATATTTGCTCCCCTGTTGACTTTAGAGCGAGGTTGTGGGGAGACTTTGTAGGGTCTCTGTACGGTGACTGCCCATGCGGAGTTTGAACAATTTTGGACAACCTGATCTTAACTTATTTGAATATAATATAATATATTAATCACTTGCAACTGGTACTTTTCCTAGTTATTGGAAGGTTGGTTACATTATTCCAATCCACAAACAGGGTGACAAAGCTACCATATCGAACTACCGGCCTATTTGCAATCTTAGTGTCATTCCTAAACTCCTAGAAAACTTAGTAACCAGAATCCTCACTTCCTAATTAAATCCTTGTATAATCGATCAACAATTTGGTTTTCGTTCAAAACGTTCTACAGACTAAAATCTGCTCACTTATTCAGACTTTCTCTCGGGTGCCCTCGAGGAAGGCCACATGGTCCACTCTGTATATAACGACTTTTCCAAGGCCTTTGATAGAGTGAAACATGCTCTTCTTCTGTCGAAACTGCAGGGGCTTGGAGTGACGGGTGCTCTTTTGGCCTGGATCAGAAGCTATTTAATTGATCGATCTTAAATCGCGAGGGTGAATAATTGTTATTCGGTAAGTATTGAAGAACCATCAGGAATGCCCCAGGGCTCTCACTTGGGTCCTCTATTATTTAACATTTTTATAAATGACATATCTTCATGTTTCCTCTTAAGTAAATATTTATGCTTTGCTGATGATCTTAAGTTTTTTGCAATGATTACTGACATGGTATGGTATAATAATCACTCGCAAAGTTTGCACAATACAACGCACAGTGAGATCTAGCTGCTAATAAGGTTTTCCAAAAAAATCGGTATTTCTTAAAATATAGCAGATATCAAAAATTTGACAAACTATTTTCTTTGCTATGAACCAGTGATTTAATTGACGTAGAGTGATAAAATTTGAAAATATTATTGTGAAAGTTACACTCCATTAAAATTGGAGCAAAAACCATCGTCTTCTTTAACACCCTGTATATAAAATTTTCTGACAGTTAAAGAAAATCCAACATTGACAATTGTTTCCGAAGGGATGAATCTATCAACCACTCAAAACCGTAGGTCGATATCATATCTGGTTCAGAAAATATTAACTGTTAAATTTAGGCGAAATTTTTCTTGCTCGAAAGCAATTGTCCAGCAGTTTATTTAATATTTTTAAATTTTAAATAAAAAGTATCTGAAATTCAAATACTTTCAAGTCTCAATTTTATAAAGTCCTCTTAAACCTAAGGTTAACCTAGGTTTAGGTCAGTAGGGATAGATGGAGAGTTCTACGCCCTCCATTTACTCCAAGGCATCTGCGCATGCCCAGGCAGTGCGCAGACGTGTGTCATATGTCATACGTCATCTGTCATGTCACACTCTTGGGCGTGAGCTATTTGGGCATTAGCTACTTGGGCGTTAGCTACTTTGGCATTAGCTACTTGGGCGTTAGCTACTTGGGCAATAGTATTCATTATAGGCAACGTGTTTAGGATGACGTCATATTATGTTTAGGAAAAGATGGCGGCTGTTACCTGTCAATTAAGATATGTCAAGACCACCTGTCACTTGTCAAATGCTAAAATTAAAATCTAACACGTGAAATGTATTCAGGATGACGTCATAAGTCGTTTAGAGAAAACACGAACGCGATCGGTCAACTGGTTTGGAAGATATAGTTTTTTGCGATTAGTGCCCTTATACCTCGAGACGAAGCGCTGAAATTCGGGTTGTAGACAGAGGTATATAGGACCTATCTAGAAGTGAAAGATTTTTTCAAATATCTCAATTAATAACAGAGCTAGATGCATTAAACCATTAGGGCCTTAGCACGATAAAGTCGTACAAAGCACTGGCAATGCTTATTTCTTAGTAGGAATATACTTCGTATAATACGGTATCGTTAAGATTGCGTCATCTCCATTTCCTATATGAGACCAAGGTCAACTGCAGATCAGCTAAATGAACAGTTAAATGAACAGTGGAACAGCTAAATGAACAGCTAAATAAACAGTGGAACAGCTAAATGAACAGTGGAACAGCTAAATGAACAGTGGAACAGTTAAATGAACAGCAGTTAAACGGATCAACAGCACATCGGGTCAAGGCGCGTTCTTAATATGATAGCAGGAAAGGGGGGAAGAGGAGGAGGAGGAAAATCAATGATAGACGATAATTTCAGTAAAAACCTTTATTTCCCACTAATATTACAATAACTAATATATAACCTAATTAATATCTAACCTTATTAATATCTAAACTACTTATTTAAGAATAATCGGTCATATTTAATCACTGTCCTCGTCCGAATTATCAATGTCATTTTTACTGTATTCACCAAAATTCTCAATGCTACATTCTGCTAAACGAATTAGCTCCAACGCATCCGTTTGATCCTCAGGCACAAATTTTTTTAAAGATATCATCTGCTTAAAAAACTCATTATCTAAAAGTCCTTCTAATAATTTGAGCAAATCTTTTCCTTCATAATAATCTTTACACAACTTTGCACCTTGTGTATAATACATTATTTCTTCATTATAATATATAGCCCAAGATGAACTACTTGCCATAACAGACTTTGTATTTAAATTAATTTCTTTATTAAAATCATTTTCAATTTTTCTAACAGCTCGTAATAAACTGTTCTGCCAATTTTCTGTCGTTAGTTTTAATGCCATGATTGTTAGGCGTTTCTAATAAAAGTGAACGTTAATGAATCGCTATCAGTCACTTTTAAACCCTATTCCTCCCCTCTACAATAGTTAAGTGGTGAGAGGAAGAGGAAGTAAATAAGAATTATTATACTAACTAATAATATTTTTAATTATTCAATTGGATACTTTATTAAAAATTCTACAAACAGCACGGTAGAATTTGATTTGGTTGAAAATGATATTTTATCAGAAAATTTGAGTTTCTTAAGCAGTAACATCGTATATGGTTGCTTGTTGATTGTAGTGCGTACATCTTGAGGATGAACATTTACATATTCAATAGTTCCACTTTTGAGAGGAAATTTGTAAAATGGCTGGCCATGAATCATACAATTACCCGATGAATCGACGCTACCAGACAGAGTCATATGCATAAAACCATACAACTGCTTTGTTTGTACTTCTCGTACCACTTCTGGACTCTTCTTTAGCTTCCTAGACAAGTGATACGGATGGGCCAGATTACGACCGAATTTATCGATAGTCATCTTGAAACTAATAACATTTTCATACATCCAATATATTTATTCTATTATTCCAGCCTCTCTCAACTCTTCCTCTATACTGATTATTTCGTTAATGTGTGAATTATTACCTACTTCAGAACTTGCTAATATTTTTCTAAGCCGATCAACTAGTTCATTTGGATCGTCCCAATACACGTAATCAGTTTTATTATTGGAATATTCTTTAAAAGTATCAGAAGTGTTGTTATTGGAACGATTCGGGGACTGTTGGTTGAATCCATGTCCTTGATATTGCTGTTTCCTAACAATTCGCAACTGCTTATCTCGTTCCTTTTGACTAGCATCGCTGTCTTCTCGAACCTTTTCAAGGAGAGGCTTTATTATATGCGTATATTTCGCACCCTTATTTCCTGCTACTTGCATATCAGGATTGAAATTTCTTTTATAAGCATTTGTTAGTAAAATTATTTTTGCAAAGACTCGCTCGTCTAAAGCAGTAAATTTATTCCTTAAAGGAACAGTTTTAAACATAAGCTCATAAAGACCAGGAGTTCCTTTGAAATTTTGTCCCTTGATAACAATATCTGGTCCTTTAAATTCAAGTTCGGAATCACCAAAATACAAATGATCCGTCTCATAATCATGCCTCAGATAAGTACGATCATACTGATTATCCGTATCACGTATCAGCCCTCTCATATATTCTCGAGGTAGTTCATCATACTGTTCCATGTATTCTTCAAACGATTCTTCAGGAATTGCATCGGCTTGAATTGGCTGGGTATTAGGATCAAGTCTAAAGTCATCGTCGTAAAAAAAGCTTTCGCGAGGATTATACTCAAACATGGTAGTGTTTGCATCGTCATTATCAAAGTTAATTGTTTGATTAAATGATTCATTATTTGGTATCTCAATAGTTTCTATCTCCACATTATCATCATGATCTTCTTCTTCTTCCTGTCTTTGTTCATCGTGGCGATCTTTTTTCTTATTAGGAGTATTAAAATTTAAAGGATATCGAGGTTTCTTAACCAATGTTGAAGAGTGTTTGATTTCACTCTTTGGTCTTTTTAGTGAAGCATGGGTTTTGAAAGGCGTGAACAGCTTGCCTGAAGTAGATTTTTCAATTGTCTTGGTTAACATTTTAGCCAGAGGACGATATGAAGTTTCCAATGCACGAGCACTTTCGTAACGGTTTTCTTTTAGTGATTTATATAAATCTTTAACGGTTTGAGAATGCTTATCAATAAGTTTAATGATTTTAGGATCAGTTTGAACCGTACGTGCATTCTTAAGCTCCTCCTCATCTTCCATCTGCTGATTATCATTTTCTCCCTCTCGTTCTGCTTTAAGTTGCAGATATTTCTTTCTAATACTTTTAGCAGCGTCCTTTATTCTTTTTTGAACATCAGGGTCCAAACCGGCAAGACTTGATGGCATTGTAACAGCAAAATGAACAGTAAAAATAGCTGTTGATTCCACAACTGCTACTAGATAACTGAACAGTATACTTAACTAACGTTCATATATACATTCGCATTAATACCACAGTATTAGTGTTACTAAGGTTGTTGTACTGACTGGTCTACAATGCAGAAGTTTAAGAATAAAGTTGTAAAAAAACGAATTACTAAAAGGGGCAAGGGGATTCCCTTTATATCCGCCCTAAACAGAGCGCGAGAGGCTATTATTAAGGAAAAACCCCAAGATCTTTTGTCGGCAGCGCAAGTGGCTTTAAAATCATTCGCAGGAGTTGAAAAAGTACTTCCTACAGGAGTAATTCCGATCCCAAAAACAGGAGGATTCCTACCTTTGATTCCTCTTTTTGCCGGCCTTAGCGCATTGGGAGCATTAAGTGGTGGTGCTGCTGGTATTGCAAAAGCTGTTAACGATGCAAAAAGTGCTCAACAAAAGTTAGAGGAAGACAAAAGGCACAACGAAACTATGGAGTCTATAGCTTTGGGAAAAAGTGGCAGTGGTCTGTATTTAAAGAAATACAAGAGTGGATTGGGGCTTTACATTACACCTTATAAATATCATAACAACTAAGTTAATGAACTAGTTGTCTCTAAAATCCTTCGAGATGAGTACCTTTTGCTTAAGTGGTAATAGTTCTGTCTTAAAAGCTTATTATTCCCCTCCATTGGATCTGAGAAATAACGACAGTGATTATGTGATGGGACTTATTAGTTTGGAGACTTTTAACGCCATCCCCAATATAGACGAAAATAACAATACATTTTATGTGGGTGATGTTGTACTTGAAATTCCAGTCGGATCGTATGAAATATCAGCTCTAAATGACTACCTACAAGAAGCAATTGAGCAGCAGAATAATATCGACCCAGATTTTAATTGCGGTCTAATCCTTAATGGAAATACGAGCACGCTAAAATGTGAGCTTAAATGTACTCATACCGTAGATTTCTCCAAGAAGGGTTCAATTGGAGACTTGTTAGGATTCCGCAATATGAAACTGCAGGCTGGTACTAAACATGTATCTCCTACACCTGTAAATATCCTTAAAGTAAATGTTATTAAAGTAGAGTGTAATATTGTTACTGGAGCATATCACAATAGTAATCTAGTTCATACAATCCATGAATTTTCGCCCTCTGTCCCCGCAGGATTTAAAATAATCGAAATTCCTCAAAACGTAATTTATATGCCAATTAACACCAGATTAATAAGTAATATTGAATTAAAGCTTGTTGATCAGGATGGTGATGCAATAAACCTTAGAGGTGAAGTCATTACGATCAGGCTTCATTTAAAGAAAGTTATATAAGACTTGTTACAAGCACATGTTTTTAGTAGTTAAGTATACGTTGTAGAGAATGGTTGTGAAATATAATTGTCACAAACTTATTAATTTCGAACAGCTTTTGAGGTCCTCTAAGGAAGTTAAAAAATTGTCAGCTGATAATAGCAAGTATCTCAAATCATTAGGATATACCCTAAAGGGAATACATAATGAGTATACTAAACGTATCTGAATCTCTTGTCTTTGACAATTCAATAGTAAAAATTGAAAGACACAGTCATCTGCCTTATTCCAACTCGTTTAACAACAATGATGAAATAAGAATTCCTGTTCAGCAAACTGATATATACACATTGCCTTATGCTAGTCATATATATCTGGAAGGAAGACTCTTAAAACAAGACGATTCAACTGTTTCAACTACAGCAAAATTTGTAAACAATTTCTTTTGTCACTTGTTTGAAGAAATCCGATTTGAGCTTGGGGGTAGAATCCTGGATTCAGTACGTAATCCTGGAATAGCCACCTCAATGAAGGGATATGTTTCGTATAATGCAAACGAACTTAAGAAATACAAGAACGCCGGATGGAGCATTGATGATAATTTTACTTGCGATGTGGTTGATAGAACTACCGGCTCATTTAATGTTTGTGTACCGCTACGCACGATTTTGGGATTTGCAGAGGATTTTCAGAAGATATTAATAAATGTGAAGCATGAATTGGTCTTATTAAGAAGTCATACTGATAAAAATGCAATTATCAACTCTAACGCAGCCGAGAATATGGGGGTTACAATAGATAAAATTGTTTGGAAGCTGCCTCATATTTCGGTATCTGATATGGAACGATTGGATCTACTAAAGATTATTGAAACTGGCACCGAATTAGATGTCGGCTTTAGAAGTTGGGAGCTAGCTGAATATCCTACATTACAAACGGCTAAACAGCATACCTGGACTATAAAGAATGCTATTCAAGTAGAACGTCCCAGATGGGTAATTTTAGGATTTTCAACCGACAGAAAGGATAAGATAGCTAAAAACTGTAGTTTGTTTGATCATTGTAATGTATTTAATGTTAAACTTTATTTAAATTCTGAAATGTATCCGTATGATAATTTAAATTTAGATGTTTCTAAAGGTCAAATTGCTTCTTTGTATGAAATGTACTCAGAGTTCCAAGAATGTTTTTACGAAAAAGAAAATGAACCACTGTTCTCTCCAAAAGACTTTTTAACAAATGCTCCTCTAATTGTGATTGATTGTTCCCGACAAAATGAAATATTAAATTCGGGGATTATTGATGTCAGGTTGGAGTTTGAAACGAAAGAAAATGTTCCAGCAAATACTACCGCATACTGTCTTATTATTCATGATAAGCTTATAAAGTACTCACCATTAGTGGGAACTGTTCGAAAAGTTTAAATATACTTTAATCAATCTTTTGTGACGTCACTGTTCTTAAATAAGTAGTTTAGATATTAAATAGGTTAGATATTAATTAGGTTATATATTAGTTATTGTAATATTAGTGGGAAATAAAGGTTTTTACTGAAATTATCGTCTATCATTGATTTTCCTCCTCCTCCTCTTCCCCCCCTTTCCTGCTATCATAGGAAGAACGCGTCTTGACCCGATGTGCTGTTGATCCGTTTAACTGCTGTTCATTTAACTGTTCCACTGTTCATTTAGCTGTTCCACTGTTCATTTAGCTGTTCCACTGTTCATTTAGCTGTTCATTTAGCTGTTCCACTGTTCATTTAGCTGTTCATTTAGCTGTTCCACTGTTCATTTAGCTGTTCCACTGTTCATTTAACTGTTCATTTAGCTGATCTGCAGTTGACCTTGGTCTCATATAGGAAATGGAGATGACGCAATCTTAACGATACCGTATTATACGAAGTATATTCCTACTAAGAAATAAGCATTGCCAGTGCTTTGTACGACTTTATCGTGCTAAGGCCCTAATGGTTTAATGCATCTAGCTCTGTTATTAATTGAGATATTTGAAAAAATCTTTCACTTCTAGATAGGTCCTATATACCTCTGTCTACAACCCGAATTTCAGCGCTTCGTCTCGAGGTATAAGGGCACTAATCGCAAAAAACTATATCTTCCAAACCAGTTGACCGATCGCGTTCGTGTTTTCTCTAAACGACTTATGACGTCATCCTGAATACATTTCACGTGTTAGATTTTAATTTTAGCATTTGACAAGTGACAGGTGGTCTTGACATATCTTAATTGACAGGTAACAGCCGCCATCTTTTCCTAAACATAATATGACGTCATCCTAAACACGTTGCCTATAATGAATACTATTGCCCAAGTAGCTAACGCCCAAGTAGCTAATGCCAAAGTAGCTAACGCCCAAGTAGCTAATGCCCAAATAGCTCACGCCCAAGAGTGTGACATGACAGATGACGTATGACATATGACACACGTCTGCGCACTGCCTGGGCATGCGCAGATGCCTTGGAGTAAATGGAGGGCGTAGAACTCTCCATCTATCCCTACTTAGGTCGATTTATAATGTGGGATTGACGGAAAAATTCAATTTACGAGTAATCAACCGGTCATAACTTATTATGTTATGTTACATTATACAGTGCCCGCAGAAAAATCTCCGCCATATGATAAACATTTTTATTCGTAAAGTTTAAAAACCACAAAATATTCATAAGTTATATCACAAGAGGTGAATATTTTTTTGAATATTTTTTGACATTTTTGTGCAAAATTTCTGTCAAAAATTCGCGAGACAAAAATTCAGCGAAGCTGGAGGGATATTTTTTAAAAGAATTTTTGTCGAGGGCAATTTTTGACAGAAATATTGCGGAAAAATGTCAAAAAATATTCTAAATAAAATATTTACCTCGAGTGGTATAGTTAGGGTTATGTTAGATTATATACCAAAAAAAAGAAAAAATACAACGAAATGCAAGATTTTTAAAATGATTTATGTAGCTACTAGAAAAACGGACGAAACGAAACAAAACCTAAACAATTGACAAAGTAATAAAACTAACAGAAAATTAGTTATAAGTATTATTGTTAAACACACAGTTATTATAATAAACAGTAGTGGCTTGCTGGTGTTGCTGGAAACTCTTCGAGCTGCAAGAGACTGGAGCTTCGTGTTGGTCCAACCCATTAGTTGGAGGGTGACCTCTTAAACCTTGAATAGTGTTTTCGTGATGAGTTTTGTCCATCTGCAAGTATGGCTTTATGGATGCAGCACTACTATGTCCAGTTATTTTTATAAGAGTTTGTTCGCTCACACCTGCTTTGCTTAATGTAGAGACAGCTGAATTTGAAAGCTTCTTGTCTCCGCCTTGGGATGTTTTGAAAAGATTGGGTTATATTCCATTGTATTACTTTTTGTATCATCGCTATACTATTCTTCTCTGAAATACGTAATTAGGCATGTCTCGGCTTCACCTCCTCTCCATGCTAATTCCACAGCCGCTATTTGATAGAACTTTTTCTGTAAATCCTCGGGGTTATTTTCGTCAAAAATTTTTACCATCTTTTTGTACTCGTCGTAGTTTAGTGCTCTTGCACTTTTCCGGTGATTTTTTGGATCAGCCTGAAGCAGTTTTCTTTTAGAATTTCTAGCCATACGTGCTTTTTGGAATTCAGGATCTTTAAAAGGATCAAATTTAATGTTGTATTTATTGAAGTACCTTTCTTGAAGCAGTTGGGCTGTTTGGTTCCACATTGTCTTGATAACCCCTTCCTTGTAGTCAGAACCATCTTTTTTCTTCATATTAAAACTCCAGTCTTCCAATATAGCGGCAAGCTGTATTATAGTTGTATTTTTGGTCAATATATACTGCCGTGTTTCGCAGAATTTCTCGAATTGGGTCCATATATACTTTTTTGTTTTTGTTGTATTTTCTGGGATAGTCTTTTCAGCGTTTTTTCTTATATTTTCGACTGAAACATTACCGAATCGGCAAGATTCCATTTTTAAAAAAATGTGACATGAATCTGACAACATCAAAAACTTGATTTGTTGAAAGGGATTATTGTTATTATAGAAACGGTCTATAGCAACCATCAAATATTTTAAACTTGTTATGATGTTGTTATGCATTGGCATTGTTGTGGCAGGTGGCCCGGGGTATATCCACTTATGCGGGGTATATTCAGTATAATATGCATCTGATTGGTCGCAAAACAGCGTTTAATTGGTCAGAATCGGATTGAGGTATATAATCTAAAATATTGACTTCACATTTGCTTCAATCCGTAAAGGTCATTTAAAATTTTCATACGTTGCGTCGGAAATTCAAAATTTGTCTAAATATAAACAAATGTCATAAGAAAAAGGTATTTGCATTTACATGATCATTCTAAACCCACCCAAAATTTGATGCAAAATTATTAAAATAAAATAAAATGACCACCTTTTGTCAGTGTACAATTCTCCCGATTTTTGGATAAAAACCGAAAACATTATGTTAAATTTAAATAATTTCTATTTTTTCCTCTATTGTTAACATTTTTAAACAATTTAATAAAGAAATTACACAAAACTGACATTTATTTAATTATTTATCGTAGAAAGCCTTAAATTGGTAATTGTTTTCACAGCCTACCTGTAAAATTAGTAAAGTTTAAGAATAAGCAAAAACTTCTTATTTTCCAAGCCGACTTGTAAAATTATTAAGGTGTAAGAATACGCCTAAAATTTTATGACTTTTGTAAATTTTTAGGAATTTTAGGTACGAACATAGCTTGTATTTAACTTAAAATAAGTGATATTTTTGGAAATTTTCTTTTTAAAAAAGCTTTCCAAAAAGGAAGACATCATAAATGGTATCTTCCTATTTAAAAAAAAATAAGTTGGGTTATGTTTCACCTTATACCGGGGGTAAAAAAATATTTTTTTGTGTCAAAATGTAGCTCATACAAAATCGTCACTCGACGTATTTTTCCATTTTTCAAAAATATTTTTCCTAAATTTCTATAGTCTATTTCAGGAAGGTGTAGAGTAATAAAAGCTCATTAGGTATGCAAGGTTAGGTAAGAGTGGCAGACCCTTGGTTCTGACCAAACAGTCTCACGTAGTCCCGATTAGGTCCGTTGTGATACCACACGTGTTCCGTAGAACCCACCTTCATCAGATCTCTGATGGTTAGTGCGACGTAACCGCGGAAGGATTTTAACAACTCATTCAAACCAGCCACTACTGTTCAGAAATCTGCTCAGCCGTCCAAGTTGTAAGTTGCTTAGTCCCTCCAGGCTATCGAAAGATGGTTCACCCAGAGTAGTGAACCTCCTTCTTGCGAGGCCAGGGCATTCACACAGAAAATGTTGAATACTTTCTTCCTCTTCCTCATCTCTGCAACTTCTGCAGAAGTCGTTAGTGCGTATTTGCATACGTTCGGCATGTCTACCGAAGAGGCAATGTCCAGTAACAACCGCAGTAATATTTCTCACGTCTTTTCGACTGTGTCTCAATAGCTCTGCGGTTCTCTTTTTATCGAATGTGGGCCACAGTTGCCTGGATGTACTACAGGTTGTCAACCCTGTCCATCTATTCTGTGCAAGCTGCTTGGCCGTGTAGTCAATATCCTCTTTGACCAATACCAGTGGTTTGTTCACTGTATTGTCTGCTAGATCAGCTGGCATGCCTGCGCCCTCTCTTGCGAGCGCATCGGCAGCCTCGTTGCCATCTATTTTGGAGTGTCCAGGAACCCAGCACAGAATAACCCGATGTTGGTTGCCAAGTGTGCATAGATTGTTGCGGCATCGCTTTACGAGCTTTGATTTAACGCTGCTGGAACAGATTGCCTTAATCGCCGCCTGACTATCACTGAAGATGGTGATTGACGAGGCTACTTCCAAGCCAAGGTGTTCTTGCAGGATATTGACCGCCTTCTCTACTGCCAGTACTTCTGCTTGAAAAATACTACAATAGTTGGGGAATCTATACGATTTCTGTATTTGTAAACTTTCCGAAAAGACCCCGGCTCCCACACCAACGTCCATTTTTGAACCGTCTGTGAAGATTGCGTGATCTGTTTTCGTTATATTCTGATTGCCTTCCCACTCTTCCCTACTCGGAATGAGTATAGAATACCTTCTATCGAAGCATGTTATTGGGACAGAGTAATCAGTCGGGTCTCGTAGATTATTCCCCGGGTGGATCTTTAGTATACTGCTGTGCCCGTAGTTGGTTTCCTTCCAGAATTTCGACTCTTTCAGTCGCAGGGCACTTTTTGCAGCTATACTTTTTCCATAGATATCCAGGGGGGGGTATATATATATATATAGGTATGCAAAGGGACTACAGATTTTATAATTTGGCATTGATTTCATTGCAAAATTATTTATTTTCATCAAGTGCAGGTATCACCAGGGTTTGGGTCAATTTATGAATTTTGCCTGTTATCCATTCACAAACACTGAAAATGCTGTGACAAATAGTATTAGGTACAAAATTTTTTTATTAAAATTATAGAAAAATACAAAATACAAAAAAATATGTTATACAGAAATTAAATTATAGAAAACCATAATATTCTTCGTTATCTGAGGAACTGTCATCTCCTCTGGACGTTATAATTAACGGGTCGACGGTACGATCGATCAGGTGGTCAAGATCCCACATTTTCTCCTCTTTTTTAATGACATGATGGACTGGCTTTTCGCCAGTTCCCTGGTGTCACGTCCTTAATGCCTTGATCAAACAGTAGTTTAACGTTTTTCATTTTGAATGTTGTGCTTTGCTACAAATCCTTTCACTTGCGCCCTATATTATTTAGTTCGCAATGATGTGGCAGTGTGCGCAACACAGTTACACTATGTTTTCCAGCTATATCTTCCACGGCATATTTGATAAAACGATGTTTGTGTAAATTTGCTATAGTTAATAGTTTTTTTCTTTGGTTAGTTATCATAAATAATTTAATGCACAAAATTTACCTGCGCCTATGGCCAACACCGAAATTGGGCCGAACTGGACGGAATTTCCCATTTTATTACTCTACACCTTTCTGAAATAGGCTATGGTTATTATTTGGGCTATTCTTTGCTTTTGGTACACTTGGTAAATTTATTCTACATGTTACGTAAAAAAGGACACGTGGGTCACCATTATTTGCGCTCTAATTATACTGTTCAGGAGATATTATTAAAATTTATTAACATAACTACAAATAATCACTTTTAGAAACGTTTTTTTAAAAACGCAGATTATAAATAAATAATAGGTTGTTTTCAATTTTACCTGTTTGATGGCTTATGGCGAAGCAGTAAACTGGTAAAAAATTATGTATTTATGATTAAAACATTGTATGAGACATAACACCCACAAGCTGTTTTTAATTCCCGTTGTGAACCACAACATATTAATGTAGATAGAAGAGGTGGTTATTTGGTTATTTTCTGTGTAATTACAAAATTAATTGACATTTTTCTAATTTACTTTTTAAATAACAATTTTTTGGTTCGTTATATTTAAAATTGACAGGATTTAATAACATAAACTAGTATATACTAAATAAATGCAACGCAATACGGGATAATTTGTAACTAAGCAGGAGGATTTCATTTTATTTATTTCGGTTATATACATAAGAAGGAAAGTAGGTTAAACAATACTTGTGCTTACCTCTAAATAGGTATAATAAGCTAACATACAGGGTGTCCCGTAACTTATGGGCCGTAGAGTAACTGGAGATACTAGACATCAAACTAAGCCGATTTTTAAGTTTCAAACTAAAGGGCGCTAGTTGCATACACTGGGCTTCGTAAATCTATGATTTTTTTTCCTTACCTGTGATATTAGGTGTTTTTCAATTATAGTTTCTTAAAAAGGACATTTTCTGAGTCAAAAATGTGTACTTGATTGATCTTAATATCTTTAACGGGTTTCGAAATATTTCCCTTTAAACATCCCAAAGCATAAAAAATCATAGTAAATACTTAAATTAACAAAAAAAAAGTGACAATCCGAAAAAAATTATATTACAAAATCGGCTTAGTTTGATGTCTAGTATCTCCAGTTACTTTACGGCCCATAAGTTACGGGAGACCCTGTATAAGATAAATTATTTGCATTCAGCCTGCTATTAAGTTTTGTGTTAGAATAATCCTCATTTTTGGCCTATTTGCACTGAGAGAAGATTCTTGCTGTCCTTATAAAAATCTTTATACCGCTTATAAAGAAAAATGCTAACATAGGGGACAAAAGAAAAACTACTTAAGACAGTAAAATCCATTTGGCTGTAATTTCTTTGCTGTCGTAATAAAGTCACTTTATAAAGAATGATTACTTAGCTCAAGTAAACAAAAATGTTGTATTAGCAAAGTAACTGACCATCGGCTATAAAGAGACTTTGCTAGAACAGTAAAGATACTTTTCTACGCCATCCGCATTGTTCTCGAAACAAGAATTTTTTTTTCAATATCAGCATAGCATTTTGCCATATTGGAAAGATTTTTTTATTTATTTCAAGAAAGTTACTTTGCTGGGTCAGGATGTACTTACTTCAGATACTCTTTTTTAGCTAAAGTAGCAACTTAGAATTGCTATAATAGTAAAGTGGTTTATTATGACAGCACCACTTATTTGCTATAATATGTGGGGTGGCCCAAAAAATAAGCCGTATATTTTGTTGAATTTTTAATATACTCTAGAGAACTTATTATGCCTAATAACACATTTATATAAACCAAGCATTTTCACTTTGGGTACGGAAGTTTCAAAAAATTTTGATTCATTTAAAATTGTGTTATTAAAAATAATATGTTCCATGCTATATCAAAAATTTAACATAGTATAAAGCTTATTTTTCAGGTAACTCCATCATATTTTACATCATGCAACTCCCCACGTCTGAATAGGTTATCAACGATTTGAAACTAAAAAAAAAATTATTTTTCTCTTTATTATTTAATACAACAGAAAACAACACTTCATAACCTAAAAATAGTTTCAGTTTTAGCTGCTTAAAAAAAACAATAATATTTTACTGCTTTTTTCTTTGAGTGGTTAAAACATATCTTATTAAAAAATATCTGTTCACTTTAAATTTAAACAAATATCCAAAAGGGAATGCCGAAAAAACATGTTTCTGCATCTAGCCTGAATATTAGGTAAAATAATAATTACATTGTATTTTATTTAGAAAAAGAAAGTATTTTACTTTTGCGATATTTCTTAAAATCTTCTTTTAAAAATCATACAATGTTTAAAACTTTGGTAAGTTGTCTTTTAGTTTGAGGACTTTTAGTATGAATGGCATTTGCTAAAGAATTACTAATTTTCTTTTCTCTAAAACTTGACTAACAAAAATTATTATTAAATAAACACAATCAACATACACACAACACATAACATAAAAAAATTAACATTAAACTAAAATAACTATGGTCTTTTAACACTGATATTAAAAATCTACACTGTCATTGATGTCACAATCCAATAAAGCACTGCACACTGGAAACATTTTTGAGCCAAGACAATTTTTATTGGAAAAAATGAGACAAATGTCGAGTCGTAATGATCACCAACAACAGCCACCGATGCGACGATTTTACTTTATGAAGGAACGAGCAACTAAATATCTTAAATAAAATTAAGACCTAAAGACATGAAGACCTGGAGACAGGAACGGGACGACTGGTGCGCAATATAAAAATTGACCCAATCAGACTGAATTCGTCACCACGAAATAATCCAATTCGAACCGAACAGTTACGAATTTCCCAATTCCAACAAAAAATTTTGCTACCCCTTTAAAAACTCTTTAGAGCGCTAGAAAAGATTTCTTTATAAAGATTTTTTTCAAAAGCAGCAAACTGCATTACTTCCTCAGCAAAGCAAATAGTAGTCCTAGAAAATAATTTTTTATAAAGACTTACTTAGCTGTTATCATAATGTAAGTTTTCTATAATAGCAAAGATTTTTGTAACGGGTATAAAGAGTTTTCAGGTAAATTGTTTCTTTTGCAATAAGAAATTCATTTTGCTATCGTAGGTAAAAAATTTAATATTACAGCGAAAATAATCTTAGCAAAGAATTTCTTGCTGAAGCTTTTCTCAGTGTGATTTATCTACGTAAAGGTACGTTAACCCAAAAAGAGTGCCTATAGGATGTGTTCGCTTAGATATTATATACATGTATGTCACCTATTGCCTTACTTAACTTAGGTCGACAGTCCGATCGATCAGGTGGTCAAGATCCCATATTTTCTCTTCTGCTTTAATGACATGATGGACTGCTTTTAGCCAGTTCTCTGGTGTCACTTTCTTAATGGCTTGATCAAACAGTAGCTTAACGTCTTGCTACAAATCCTTTCACTTGCGCCTATATACGTCTATATGATTTAATTATTCGCAACGATATGTGCAGTGTGCGCAGCACAGTTACACTACAGCTATATCTTCTACGGCATATTTCATAAAACGATGTTTGTATAAATTTGCTCTAGCTAATAATTCATTCTTAATCAAATTATCCTTTTTTTTCTGTATGTTGTATAACTGACGAAATGTTAAAATTTTTTATTCAACCAGTGATTTAATTTTTCTTGTTAATTTATAAGCCCTAAGAAGTTTTGTCAAGACCAGTCTAGTATATATGCCGGGGAAAACACTATTTCTGCTTTTATTAGACCAAAATGGTATTAAATAAAATTACGAAGATTGAAATGAATGGTTTTCCACAGCATACTTAACATACATACATTCCCATGGCGTATACGGGTCTAATTATATGTATCATATTTCTTGTTAATTTTAACTATTACCTAATAAATAATTATTAACTTGTAATACCTACACCGTTAGAAAGAAAATTAAATGAAGAATTTTATTAAAATAAAACAAAGATGGGTTACCGTTGGAAAAAATCGATAAATTCCGCTTGTTTTTTTTTTTAAACAGGTTGTAAATAAAATAGCCCTAACGGATACATTTTTTTCAAGGAGGTCAATTTTATATTAAAAAGCAGGTTGAAATGAACTATTTTATCGTTTCCGTGGCCTACTTTTTACCACTTACCTTGTTTTATCAAAGCTAAGGACATTTTAGAAAACAAAGGAAAATAATTGATCTAGGCGTCATTTTTTAAACAAACGATAAAGTGTGATATGTCATTGAAAAAACAATTTTCTACATAATTTATTTAGCGAATAAAAATGAGGGGTATCCATTTAAAATTTAAAAGTTGACTTCACTTCGGGTTAAACTGGAAGTGGGTTTGAAGATTTGAATTGGCAGAAAAATGACAATTTACAGACTTAATAACTCCTGACATTTTGAAATGTCATAGAAAAAGAATTGGGGGTGTCACCCAGTATACATTTTTATTATATTTAATACCGAGGGGTGTTTCGATTGCAAAATTGAGTACACCAAACTTCCCCCAACTGCAAGTTCTCCCTGGTTATCCCCAGTTCTCCCAGTTTTCCCTGGTCATCCCCAGTTATCCCGCAGATATCCCCGGTTATCCCGCAGATATCCCCGACTACCTCCGGATATCCCCTGTTATCCCAGGTTATCCTCGGTTATCCCTAGTTATCATTGGTTATCCCTAACTGGAAAATGGAATATGACACATTCATTGTTAATGAAACTGATATATGTTAAGAAAAATTAAAATTAAGTTAATAAAAAATGTATAAAAAAGTGGCGCGTTCTTTAAACCCAAATTTTTCCTAAGAATTAATTAGCTGAGTAGCTGATCTCATAGGTTTAATCTCAGGTTTAATGTAATTTGAAAAAAAAAATATTTTCATTTTAAACGATTTATTAAAGTAGGTATATACATCTAAACACATAAAAGAATAAATAAAATAATTGTACATACAAAAATTACAAAATAAAAATGTAACTATATAGAATCAAAAATTTGGAACACATGTTAAATATGATTAAATAATTTTTTAATATTTAAAGTGTCTTTTTGTTTCATCTGGAATGGCCCACAGCCACTTAGCTCTATAGGTCCATAGTATATTCCGACTTTACTTCAGCAATGTCATCTTTAGTTGGCCATTTAAACAGGTTCGCAGTCTCTTTTAAGTAATTTTCTTCACTGAGTTTTTGCATGATTTTTCCAATGTACCATTTTTGATTATACTGTACTGCATAACGAAGAACGCGCCTTGACCCGATGTGCTATTGATCCGTTTAACTGCTGTTCATTTAACTGTTCCACTGTTCATTTAGCTGTTCCACTGTTCATTTAGCTGTTCCACTGTTCATTTAGCTGTTCCACTGTTCATTTAACTGTTCATTTAGCTGATCTGCAGTTGACCTTGGTCTTATATAGGAAATGGAGATAACGCAATCTTAACGATACCGTATTATACGAAGTATATTCCTACTAAGAAATAAGCATTGCCAGTGCTTTGCACGACTTTATCGTGTTAAGGCCCTAATGGTTTAATGCATCTAGCTCTGTTATTAATTGAGATATTTGAAAAAATCTTTCACTTCTAGATAGGTCCTATATACCTCTGCCTGCAACCAGAATTTCAGCACTCCACTTCGAGGCATAAGGACACTAATCGCAATAAACTATATCTTCTGAACCAGTTGACCGATCGACTTTGGGTTTTCTCTAAACGACTTATGACGTCACCCTGAATACATTTCACGTGTTAGATTTTAATTTTAGCATTTGACAAGTGACAGGTGGTCTTGACATATCTTAATTGACAGGTGGCAGCCGCCATCTTTTCCTAAACATAATATGACGTCATCCTAAACACGTGGCCTATAATGAATACTATTGCCCAAGTAGCTAACACCCAAGTAGCTAATGCCAAAGTAGCTGACGCCCAAGTAGCTCACGCCCAAGAGTGTGACATGACAGATGACGTATGACATATGACACGCGCCTGCGCACTGCCTGGGCATGCGCAGAGGCTTTGGTGTAAATGGTGGATGGTGGAGGAATCAACTATACTACTATAGGAATCAACTATACTACTATAGTTGATTCCTTCACCATCCACCATTTACACCAAAGCCTCTGCGCATGCCCAGACAAATCATTTTCAATTTTTCTAACAGCTCGTAATAAACTGTTCTGCCAATTTTCTGTCGTTAGTTTTAATGCCATGATTGTTAGTCGTTTCTAATTACTTTTCTCTTCTGTTGGAGTTTTGTCAGCATCAGAATCAAATGTTTCCATGTCTGTTGAATCATCATATGTAACACATTCCTTGACTTTGTATGAATCAGAATTTAAATCAGTCGAAGAATCAGCATATTCATCTTTTTTTTTTTCTTTACAACTTTCCTTATGCTTCTTTTACCAGAGAATTTACCTCAGAGAAATTATCATAATACTTAAAACTGGCTAAACCAGTTTAACTTTTTATAAAATGCAATTGAAAACCAAAAGATTATATTATATGAAACAAATGTCACAATGGCAACGCCGCACCATCCCAAATGATTTTTTCGTAGTCGTTTCTATTTTTTTTACTTATCTTTGCATTTGGGTTCACACTAAATACTGGACATTTAGTGAAAGGATTTATGAGAATCCATGCTCCGTTCAATAGTACTTTATAGTTGATTTTACCAGAAAAAAAAAACAACAAATAGCAAACAGGCAGCTGTAGTATGTAAATATGCCAATTTTACTTACCTTTTTCTTGTTCATCATTTATACGCTACTTTTTTTTAAACACAGTCACTTTGCGTAGTATTATAAAACTAATAAGCTATATTTTCGCTATTTATCTAAGCGTTTTCAAAATAATGCTGTATTTCTAACCAAACTTTTTATGTTCTTTAGCCACGTGTTTGACTTTTATGTCTAATAATTCGCGCCCAAATACATGTCCACCGTTGCCAAATGTGGCAGTATGCCCTGGTTATCCCCGGTTATCCTTTGGTTATCCTCGGTTTTCCTTTGGTTATCCCTGGTTATCCTTTGGTTATCCCCGGTTTTCCTCGGTTATCTCCAATTATGCCCAGTTATCCCCAATTATCCCCAGATATCCTTAGTTATCCCCGGCCATGTACACCAAATATCCCCAGTAAAATCCCCCTCGATTAATACTGTAAAAATAAGTATCTAGTAAATGTGTTAGTAGTGGAAAAAAAATATATTAACCATGGTCTAGACAGCTATACTATCATAGCCCTTCAGTCTTAAATCCCTCGTCGCTTCGCTCCTCGTGATTTAAACTCGACGCTGTATGAGCCAGCTGTCTAAACCAGTGATGTAAAAAAATAAGGACTCGTTACAAAGTAAGCGTTACTATGTGATCACTAAAAGCAACGAGTCCTAATGTTATAAAAGACTCGTTACTTTTGGCTTTTCGTTACTCCGAATTTAAATCGTTAAACTAACTATTCTACCCAGAATTTCACGGCTTCGTTCGTGGACTTGCTAGACAATAACGGACGGCTGACAAAATGTATCATATTTATTTTTCCTGTTGGAATTTGTCTTTACCCCGTCGGGCGACCGACGGCGTGTCGTTTTTTGTTTAATTTGTTGTCGGCAAATCATTCAGAAAGAACTTTCGATCCAGAGCCCATTTCTATTTATCGAGGTTTAATTTTGTTGGGGAAACACACAGGACTAAAAGTAAACAATGGTAACATTTTGCAAACCAACAAAATCCCTCTAAACGCTATTTCAAACGTGATTTTCTCGGAATTCACACCAAAAATTTTGTAAAAACCTGTTTAATATTCAGCGACAAATATAGTTATTTCCAGCGAATCGAGAATCCGGTTTCGGGTGTTAGCCAGTGCGAAGATTTTACGGCCTGAAAAATCAACTAGCGGGATTTTGTTGGCTTGCAAAATGTCACCAATGTTTATTCTTATTTCTTTTAACTTATATATTTTTTAAATTTAACATAGGTACACTTTTTTTTTAAATAATATAAATTGAGTATTTTGTTTCTTAGATTGTATAACGTAAACAAATTGTGTTTGGTCAAGTTTTCTCTGCACACTTGGGTATTTAGAAAATTATAAAATTATGGAGCTTCGATTCTTAGAATCAGAAGCCCAGAAGCAGAAAAAAATTTATATTTTATTTAAATTGAAAACAAATAAATATTTTCATTTTTTAATTTAATACGCGATGATCTTTTCCTATGTGTTGTCATATTGTATGTGTTTTTTAATCACATATTTAAGAATTAACAATCATACCTAGATTTAATATATTTATACTACAAAACACGAGTATTTGGCAATCGATCAAAGCTATAACAATAACACAATTTTTTATTTTTAAAAGTAACGATTTGCGTAAAGTAACGAGTCCTAATACCCAAAGTAACGAATTGGTCCAAGTCCTTAAAAGTAACGAAAATTTACATCACTGTGCACTGGTCTAAACCTTGGTTTATAATATACTACTATTTTTGTAATAGCCAATATCAATAATATTAATTATAAACATAATACTTTTAGTTTCTGTCCCCATAATGAACCTTTGATTACCTTATTCAAAAATTTGGAACGAAAGTAAAATAAGATGTATTTAGGGCGAACAAGAAAACTAGAACAGAGATACCTAAATAATATATTAGTTTTATTGATATTTAAAATAATATGTTTGGATGCTCCCATTTCACAACTTTCTTCTGTTTCTAACTGACATTAATAAATAAAAAATGTGGGAGTTCGAAGCTGTTCGATCTAAATTATTAGTTTAATACCGTTTAATTTCAAACTACATAAAACAGAAAGACATTGGTGAACAGTTGTTTTCTGTTATGTTTAAATTGATTTTTAATACTATACCCATTACGGATGGCCATCGGCCGTATCTCGGAAACTACTGAGCATATAGAAACTCGTAATTAATGTGGCTAAGAGAAAATCCTGGAAATAATTTTTAAGTTCCGCATTTTACCGCAAGAGGGCACAATTGAAAATTAAATATTGAAATCCTAAATTTCTCCGAAAATTCCCACATTAAAGTATACCTTTGGTAACATCCTTAGAAAGCTTAGACAATTCTGCATCAATTTGATTTAAGCCTCATTGGCGTACCGACTTTGATAGGAGTGGGGGAAGCTATTGAAAGTGTAATCATTTAATTTGCTGTAATTTCTAAACGACTTATCCGATTTAAGTAAACTTAAGCTTGTTTAAAATGGAAAGGTAAGTACTTTCAATTGACGTATCCATTGATACACAAGGAAAAGGTAGACCCGGGGTGACATTCCGTTTATGTTAAAAAACTTAGGATTTTTTTTCAAAATAATTAAAGATAAGAGATAACAATTTATAAAATGAGACTTGCTATGAAGCACCATGAAATAATAATTGTAAGGTTACAAAACATCCACAAATTATAATGAACAGGTTTAGAAGACATATTGCCAAATAAAAGCAGCAAAAACTATGAGACAGGAGGGTAATTAAAAATGTATACAGGAAGCATTTAAATAAAATTTAATAAAAATTAAGTTTTCGCAAGTATGTTTGTTTTAGGTTAGAATTTTTCCAAGGCAAAATTAAAAATAATATTAATATTTGTTTCTAGTTAGGATTTATAAATGGTAAAATATTATAATTTATAACAAACTGGATGGAACTGTAAAGAAAAACATATATTAAAATATACTAACACTGCAAATTTAAAATGAGATATATTTAGAATTATTATTCTTTGTCTTACACATGCAGGCCGGTTAAACCACTATTTCCGGTTTAACCGGAAGTGAAGTCAACTATTAAAATTTTAAATGAAAACCCCCTATTTTTATGCAATACTTAAATTCAATAGAAAACTACCTTTTTAATGACATATCACATATTATCGTTTGTACTAAAAAATGAAGCCCACACCAATTTTCCTTTGTTCCATTAAATGTCCATAACTTTGATAAAACAAGGTCAGTGATAAAGAGTAGGTCATGAAAACTTAAAAACGGTTCATTTCAACCTATTTGTAATATAAAGTCGCTGCAAGGTCTAAAGTGAAATTTAAAAAAGTACTTTTTCAATAAATTGTACCGTGTTTCTGATGTAATGCACCGACAATGCGTAGTGAATTATCCAAAATACTGGACCCACGACTGCCAGCTACACAGCTGTACCTATATTTTTTATTGTAAATTAATTATTCGAATAAAAAATAAAATGAAAATGTTTGTCTAATATTCTATCCTATTCCCAATTCCCTTTGGTGTTTTTTAAAATATCACAAATGCCATTTTTATTGAATTGCATGTCGACAGCTGTCAAGTAAGAAATGGACATTATAGACACGATTAAATATGATGCTTTCAAGATAAATATATTTTGCATGCCGAAATTATTTGTATAAAAATATGTTTCATACTATAATATAGATCATTCGGAAAATTTAATAAAAAAGTTGGAAAATAACAATAAGGTTTAGGAAGTAATTCCAATTTAAAAAAAATAACGAAATTTAAAAAAATAAAGAAATAAAAAATTTTTTTAATGTGATGTAACATTAAAGTAGGTATGACATTTTTAAAATTTTGGTTTTATAAAAAAGATGAGTTATATTTTATTTCTACTCCCACATAGATAGTGTCATAGCCACTTGAGAAAGTTAATAAAGAAACTAAATTTACTCATAAACTTTAAGCGTCGTTTAATGACGCTTGAGAGTAAAGTGTAGTAATGCCATTCGCCATTTAATTTATTGATCAATATTGAGTGTCTAGCAAAAATCGAAAAATAAATTCCAGACTAATTCCCGGTCGGTTTTTGAAAATTTCCCGGCTGGGTTTTCCTAAATTAACTACACTTTCGTTGTTAAATTTTAAAACATTTATTTGAAGAACACATGGATTAAACACAATCAAATAAATCGAAGAAATCGTCCATAATTCTCAAAGAGACCGGATATAGATTTAAAGGAAAAAAGGAAAGACAACAAAGTCTCGGTCTCAGCAAATATAATTGTGTGGTTACACGTGTTTCACCCTTTCGGGCATCATCAGACCCAGAATTTAAAACTGAGAAGAAACAGTTATAACATAATAATATGTCCTTCTCAGTTTTAAATTCTGGGTCTGATGATGCCCGAAAGGGTGAAACACGTGTAACCACACAATTATGATTGCTGAGACCGAGACTTTGTTGTCTTTCCTTTTTTCCTTTAAAACAATCAAATAATATAGTTACTTTTTTAATTTTACGATTTCTTGTTCTATAGCTGCCAAATCTTTATGTGATTGTTCGATAATTTTTTTCTTTTTAGTTTCCAGTTCTTCTGCTTGCTTTTGAAGCTTACTCGCTATTAACCTCTTTTGTCTTTTTATCTTTTTGTGCTGTGTTGTACCTTGAATAGGCATTTCTCATGGAAAGTATCATGGATTTTGTAAAGTCCATAGTTTGAACTCCTCCAATTTTTTGTAGTGAGTCATACACTAATCTTTGGCCTATAAGTGACTCTTCTTTTAAATTTTCCACCAAAATCTCCTTATTAACAGAAAATCCCCTTTTTGCTGTGGCATTTCCATGAGAAATTGTTAGAAGTTCCACCACGTTTTTTAAACTGTCATTTATGATGGTTTCCATCCAAAATTCATCTACTCTGTTACATCTGGAATAATTTTTCATTTTATGTATTATAGTCTGATCAGTAAGAATGTCTCTAAATGCTCTATCTGCTTCTGCCAATTTAGTCGCATTGCATCTGTTTGAATTTAACAAAATTTCAAATGCTTTGGACATCAGTTGCAAGCATTTTTTTGGATCTCTGCCAGTTTTATTAGGATTAAGGAAACTTATAGCTTCAGTTAATTTATATGCTAATAGACATTTTTCCAAAAGTTTGGAAACTGTATACATCAAGCAGTTTCGACAATCCTGGCGAAAGATCATCATTTCTTTATCTTTAACTCTGACGCATTTTTTGATAGCCGCTCTAGTCCCATATCCTAGATCAATCTCTTGGACTTTTTAAGGTTGCAATATAAACCATTCTTGTCTTTTTATAGATAGGTACCTACTTCAAATTTGTAAGTTTTTGAGGAAAGAAATTATCTGCTCATTCAAAATTCCCGGCTTAAACTTGATTTTCCCGTCGAATCCCCTGTTTTTCCGGCTTTGTAAAATTCCCGTTTTTTCTCGGCTCCTAGACACCTTGTTCTTATTCTTTTCGCTTTATTCAAACAGCGGCCAAATAATCGTTTCTTGAGTAGCAATTACCTATAGTTTTGAACTAAAGAAATTTTGATTAATAAATTAATAAAAGTAAAAAACGAAAGTTTGTGAAATTTGTCTATTTTTCTTTTTCTGCTTTTAGTACTTTACAAATTCAAACGTGTCTACCTTTAAATTGTAGGTAATTATGCTTCAAATGTCGGTATTTGGCCGATTTTTGAATAAAAGGAAAAATTAACGAAATATTGATCAAAAAACGAAATGACGAATGCGTCACTAGACCTAACTCTTAAATGGATATTCTTGCTACAAGACCAGTGCGCATGCTCTAGACAGATAAGATCTGTAACCTGTTACCTCTCTTCTACCATCTACTTTGGCTTTTGTTACATGAACACTACCTGTTTGGGCACTATACAGGGTGTCCCGAAATTAGGTGACAATATTTTAAGGGGATAAAGTACATCCAAAAATAGGACTAAAATCCTCTATTAATATACCTTGAAAAACGCTTCGTTATGGGGCTAGAGCCCCCCGAATGGAAGCTATATGATAAGCGGTTATTTCAAAATATCTCAGAAACTGATTGAAGTATCAAAACAAAATTTGATACATGTTTTACCCATGACAAGACGCAATAAACGGTTCGTTTAGCTTAGGTGTATTTCTTCCAGTGGCGTCCCACTGGGTAGGTAGTGAGGAGAATATTGCCCTAACTTTGTTATTTGTAGGATTTTTTAACGCCGGGTGTAATTTTTAAAAGCACTGAAGTCTTCTATTGAAAAAAGGTACTCCTGCTTCATTTCGGTAGGATTCACCATTTTTCAGTAAAATCGATTTTAAAATTTTCGGTTTTTTACAAGCCGTTGAAAAGGCTAAGGTGTTTTTTGCATATCTCAGCAAACACTTGATATTAAACATGAAATTTATTAAAAGTTCTACTAGCGACAAGGCACATTTATTAAAAGATGTAACAATAAAATATTTTTCCAGTGGCGTCGCACGGGGTGGAGACTAAAGTAAATATTACAATTTTTGTTTAATTTGAGGGGCTTTCCTTTCATAATATTTTCAAATTCTCTGTGCCTCACAAAACATAACACGCAGGTCTAGATTTTGCTTCCAACAAAATGGAAATCAGTTCGAACATTTGCTTAAGAATTAGTTTCCCGTGTGGTTTTACAATTAAATTTGATTTGCAATTCGTTTTTTTAAATTTTAAGTCTCTTATAAAAATAAATATTTAAAAAACAAGGTCTAAAAATCTGTTGAAACCTTATATTCTGTCAAATAACAATAATAGAAGGTTTTATTAACAAAAAATTTAAAAATTTTAAAAAATTACATTAAAAGTATGAAAGCCCCTCAAATTTAAAAAAAATAGTAATATTTACTTTAAGCTCCACCCCGTGCGACGCCACTGGAAAAATATTTTAATGTCACATCCTTAAATAAATATGCCTTGTCGCTAGTAGAATTTCTAATAAATTTCATGGTTTAATATTAAGTGTTTGCTGAGATATGCAAAAAAACACCTTAGCCTTTTCAACGGCTTGTAAAAAACCGAAAATTTTAAAATCGATTTTACTGAAAAATGGCGAATCCTACCGAAATGAAGCAGGAGTACCTTTTTTCAGTAGAAGACTTCAGTGCTTTTAAAAATTGCACCTGGCGTTAAGAAATCCTATAAATAAAAAAGTTGGGGCAATATTCTCCTCATTACCTACCCAGTGGGACGCCACTGGAAGAAATACACCTAAGCTAAACAAACCGTTTATTGCGTCTTGTCATGGGTAAAACATGTATTAAATTTTGTTTTGATACCTCAATCAGTTTCTGAGATGATTTGAAAAAACCGCTTATCATAGCTTCCATTCGGGGGGCTCTAGCCCCATAACGAAGCGTTTTTCAAGGTATATTAATAGAGGGTTTTAGTTCTATTTTTTGATGTACTTTAACCCCTTAAAATATTGTCACCTAATTTCGGGACACCCTGTATAGTTGCTTGAGCCTTAACTGCTTAAACACTTCCTACTCGGGTATTACTTTGTTCTTATAGGTAGATACATTGTTTTATTTTTGTACCTGTATGTATTTTAAAGTTTGATGTAAAAAAGAAATATAAAAAGAAATAAATGTTATTCTACTTTTGTTCGGTACTGTATATTAGAAACTAGCTTTATTACACCTTTTAGAAACCAAAGTTTGTGGAACTTTAGTCTGTTAATTAGCAATTTGTATTTCCATGGGCTATTTCAATTTTGACTGTGACCGGTCATCTAGAATGGGGATACACTTATTCACGCCAATAAAGTTGCGGTCAAAACAAACTATTAAAAAGTAAAATGCATTAAATATTTATAATGCTAATGAGTTTTTTATTGGCGGTTTTAATATTTGTTTTCCATTAAATCAACGCGAATTTAAAAGTCCATAAATATTTTAATTTACTTGCGATAAGCCTGGCACATGTAGTGAATTGGAAATTTAGATTAAAATGTTGATTAAATAAGTGTTGTGCGATGTATATTTTTTTATAATTTGTGTTTGGTGGAGACATCTACCAAAACTCCAACGGACTACACTAGCGATAATATAAAATTCTTTCATAAACCGAGAGGAATTTTGAAGATTGATTTATAGAGGACGCGGCGACGTATACCATTGTATTTTAATCAATAGAGATAATATGTTAAAAAACTGAATTATTGTACTTTCTTTCTTTCTTCACAAGGACAAGGTTGCTTTCTTAAAAAACATATTTGAGTTAACTATCGACGTTTTAGGGTTAGGAAGATCACGAGAAAGCTTGTTTCCTAATGGACTCTTTCACTAAATTTTGATTTTGGTTGAAAGAAACAAAAAATTAAATTTTCTGTGTTTGTATTTTTTGATATTTTTAAGCCATCACAGAGAAAATAAATAAAAAACTATTGGAACAAAAACACGGACTTTATCGAATATTCGATATGAAAACTGCAGCTTAACAATGTTATCGAAATTTTTTATATTATAAATACAATGGCAAAGTCCGAAAAATAATCCAACAGAAATAATGTGCCCAAATCGGACTTATGCGGAAAAATAAAAAAAATCATCATGTTATTCCCAATATGTTCTCTATATTTTCTCTTAAAATAAGTTTATAAAGTTCTAGGAACAAAATATATTATTAAACTAGCATAAAAGGTTTCACATATTTGGCAACACCGAAATTATTGACAGAAGACCAAGCTAATAAAATGACAGTTGAAAAAAGCCTAACCTAAGTTATTTGTCGATCTTTCTGCTATATAAAAATAAATAAGAACAACAGTTATTTTAAACAAAAATACATCAAAATTCCAATTCGGATGTAAGTGGGATGTAAACAAAAACACCAAGATGACAAGTGAAAGATCGGTAACGATACTCACTGTAAATTTTTATCGGATCGACGTCGTCAAGCAATCGCGCCAGTTTGGCGTTTCTAATATTTGTGGAAATTATGCATGTTTTTAATGAGCTGCAAAATATTCATGGTATGACCTCAAGCAATAGTTTTATTGATGATAAAATCCTATTATAGCACCGACCTAACAATTTAAATGCCAAAACTATCAAATATGACAATAATGAAAGAGCCCATTGGTATAATATGGTCAAAATATACATTCTCTTTTCTGCCCAATAGGCGTCTGGTTAGAGTTGCCAAGTGCAACTTCGGGAGGACAATCTTTCTTTAAGTCGTTATGTCCTTCTGTCTCACGTATTCACCTGAAGACGACTGGAGATACTTACCAGTTGAAACGTTGTGATGTAAAAAAATAAAGACAATGCAAATCTAAAATTCTTTTATCATTCACGGCATGTACTGTAAAACAGGATTACTTTCTTGGGATCCGGGGTAACTTATACGGCACATACTTCATTATAATACTTTTTCTAGTTTGTTTAGTTAGGGGATTATCTTCTGTACCAATCACCTTAATAAGCGGAGCGACCACCTCTTTAATGTGGCCACTGAGTGACTCATCGTCGTTCTTTCGGCAGCTTGCCGATTCATTTTAGGTATATGTTTAAAGGTTGGAGACAATGACGCTTCTTGAACGGCAGTAGAGTTTTGGACTTGCATTGTCTTTATTTGTTTAGAATCACTACGTTTCAACTGGTAAGCATCTCCAGTCCTCTTCAGGTGAATACTGAATAAGTACGGTAACTACAGCTCTATTTATACTAGGCAGGTGCTGTGACGCATGATTAGTGGGTGGAGTCATGCGTGTTGCTAGGTGATGACGCATAACTGGATGAGTCATGCTCGATGACGTCATGCTCGATGACGTCATGCGTCTAACTCTTGGGTGGTCTTATTCTAAGATTACATTTACTTAACAAGGGTTTCCAGACGTTTCTCATATCTAATGAAGGCTTACTAAAGCAACCTGGATTTTGGTGTATGGTCGCAGCTTCCTTAAACTTCCTCTTCCTCCAGTGCGGTTCTTTTTGCAGAATTTCCGCTTTTGTCCACATGATATGATGGCCGTGCGTCCAGGCGTGGTCAGCTGCACCTGATTTTTCGGTCTCTCCTTTTTGGGTGTTATTTCTATGTTCTTTAATCCTTACTTCTAGTGGTCTTAGTGTCTCACCAATGTAAGATTGGCCGCATTCGCAGGGAATCTGGTAGACACAATTTTTCTTGTCTTTCTGGCTTGCTGGTTTCGTCTTCGTTAGGTGGCTTCTAAAAGTGTCTCTAGAGCTGAATACTGTGTTGATGTTGTATCGTTGTCCTAGTCTTCTTATTTTCTCGGATACTCCTTTGACATATGGAATATTGAGTATTGGTTGTATCTCTTTCTCTGCTTTACGTGTGTTTGGCCGATTCTTGCGATTTTCCGATATTGTGTCAATCAATTTCATGGGGTAGCCATTCTTGTTGAGGTCGGTCTTGATGTGGTTAGTTTCTCTTTTGAGAGCTTCGTTTGAGTTGCAGAGAGTAATTGCTCTATCCACCAGGTTTCTTACTATGCCATGTTTTGTGTTGTTTGAGTGGTTTGATGTATAATTGAGATATTGCCCTGTATGTGTAGGTTTTCTGTACACTGAGGTTAGGAAGGTGTTGCCATTTTTCTCTACGTTGACGTCTAGAAAAGGTAATTGGTTGTTCTCTTCTTTCTCCATGGTGAATTTAATTGTCGGTGCAAAGTTATTAATGTGATGTAAGAATTCTCTGAGTTCGTCCTCGTTTCCGTTCCAAATAATGAAGGTGTCATCCACATATCTTAGCCATATTTTTGGTTTCTTCTTTGCTTGTTTTATTGCTTCGGATTCAAACCATTCCATATAAATGTTGGCGATTATGGGCGAGAGAGAAGAGCCCATTGGCAGTCCGTCTTCTTGGCTAAAGAACCTGTCTTTTTCCTGAAAATAAGAATTGTTAAGGCAGCATTCCAATAGTTTCATGATGGCATTTGTAGGTAGCGGTGTTCTTTCTTGTAGGGTCAGGTCTTCCTCAAGTCTGCTCCTGATGACCTTAAGTGCGTCTTTTATAGGGACGTTGGTGTAAAGACTTTCGACGTCAAAGCTGACCAATTGGTCTCCTGGTTGTACTTCCTTTTCTCCTATTATTTGTGCAAAGTGTTGCGAGTTCTTTACAAATGACGTACTGTTTCCTTGAAGTGGTTGGAGTAGGAGAAGTAAAAATTTACCTAGTTCATATGTAGGGGAGTTACGGGAGCTTGTAATTGGTCTCAGAGGCATGTTATGTTTGTGTATTTTTGGCAGGCCTAGTATAAATAGAGCTGTAGTTACCGTACTTATTCAGTATTCACCTGAAGACGACTGGAGATGCTTACCAGTTGAAACGTAGTGATTCTAAACAAATAAAGACAATGCAAGTCCAAAACTCTACTGCCGTTCAATTTTAGGTATATGTTATAAAAAACGGACAGGAGGAAAGTTTTTTGGAAAGAAAGGATGTTAAGACAGTCGGAGAAATACTTTTGTACCGTTTACAGTTGTTCAAGCTTCACTAATATGGTCGCCCTGTATAAGGCATAAAATATATGTTAACTTAATAGACGCGCGGAATCTATAAAAAACACTTTTTTGGCACTAAGGAGGCTCTAAGATCGCCGAGGAGATAGTAGTACAATAAGTACCAATATACGCGTACGACGTGAATTAATCACATTTTTTTCTCACATTTTTACGCTGCTCACGTGTTTCGTGTAGTGATTTTCATTTAGGCTACAAGGGTACCTGTGAAGAAGCCTTCCAGGTTTACGAAGACTACACTAAGGTAAGCCGTTTTAGTGACACGCTTTTTTTCTCACTTTTTCTATATCATTTTGTATAAATTTTTATGCCTTTATTTGGCATCGCCATATTTTACCGTTTTTATGTAATACCACGCGAATAAAAATTACTGTCCATTTTTTTAAACCATAAAATCTGAGCTACGTAGTAACAACAGTAACTAATAAATAAAAGTAGTTTTCGGTGAAATAATAAAAAATAGTTGATTACACTTGTCATTGTACGCTTTTTCATTTTCGTATGAACCCTCAGGTCGTTTAACAAGTAAATAAATCAAGCCACAATCTGCCCCCAGTCTAAGTTTTACCTTTTTTTAGAGCAATGTGTAATACCGTGCAGTATCTTATTTAAAATGTACTACGCAAAAACAGCAAAAAAAAAAAACTTAACATACACGCTGAAGCACTGTTTTTAGTAGTGATAATGCCTATAACAGGGTTCCCATCAAAAAGTCAAAATGAAATTCCCTGACTTTCCAGGTCTACTGCAAAAATTTTCTCTGACTTACATCAGATTAGCTCTACAGAAAAAATTGATATACGTAAATGTATGAAAAATTCTGTAAAAAATATATTTAAAGGAAAAAAATAACAATGTTTTTTGGACTTTTATAGACCCCAACATATTGTTAAAAAAATTTCAATATGTTTTTTTAAAGTAACACAGCTTATGTCAAATGTATCTAAACTTCGTCTATTGTTAGTTATGTTATGGCAAAATTTTTTTAAATTTTTTTATCTGTAGGTACTTATTTAAAACTTAGGTTCAAAGTTTTTACATCTTCAAAGTTGTAATCAGTAACGTTATCTCTTGTATTTTTTTAACACTTCGATTTTTAAGGTTTTCAGTTTTAGGTCCATAGTTCCCACTTGCCCCGCTTTTTTTGTTAGTGGGGTAAGTGGGGATTAGTTCCCACTTGTCCCATTTAAATTTTTTATATTAATAAAATTCAAAGTGAAAAGTTTTAGAAAGTTGAAAAGTGAGATTGTGCGTAATCTGCAAAAACTATAAAGTAAATAAAAACTTAAAAACCGTATTAGGTAGTTTTAAAAAAAGTTATAGAAGAAGAAATCTCTAACATAAAACTTCTTTATGTTTAGGAATTTTTTAAATCTGAAAAAAACATGTTGTTGGTGAAATCGCAATAGATTAACCCAATTGCTCCAGTTGAATATAACATTACTCAAACGCGATTTATAAGTTGAAAACCCACTAACCCCAGTACCTGGGGCAAGTGCGTTCTATGGGTATATTTTCGTAACAATTTTTTGTTTAAATGAAATTCTTGGGTAAATAATTAAACAAATTTAATTTTGTTGTAATTGTAAATATTTATATCTATCTTTTAATAGGTTATCAAAATAATCGTCTAGACGAATTGTACAATCAAATTTTTGAATATTTTCTTTTTTAATGAAAGTAAAATATTCAGTCTTTGCTTTCTCAGCGGTATCTGCTGTTATGCGTCGCATCTGTTTCAAAACAACACAGAACCAAAAAAGGAATTAAAGTATTGTGGCAAAAATTATTTTTTCCAGGTGTATGTGTTAAGTTCCTTGACTTTCCAGGTTTTCCAGAAAAGTGGGAACCCTGTATAAGCTTTTATTTTTTTGTCAAATTGAACTAGGGAAGTGTTTAATGCATTTTTTTGTTAATTTGTTTATAATTTTAAAACTTTAATTTTATCCCCCAAAACCAAAAAGTTGACCACTGCTTCCCGTCGCTTGCCGATTCATTGCGAATTAGATTATTAGGGCACGGAAGCAAGTAAATATTAACGATCATGATAAGCTTAAGAAGCCCGAGTGGGGAAAGAATTGTTCAGCGAATTTTGCGGAAAACGACAGATAGAACATGCCACAACGCATCAACTTCGGCATGAAATACTGTATCGGCACGGTTGCATCTTTAAACTCTGTTCTCGATAATACTCGTACTGCCATCTATTCATTTAAATTAGCAGATGAAAGAAAACGGGTTATATGTTGATATTCAAAGCATAGAATAAATTTTTAAAATAAACTTTAGATTAAAAAAAAATGGTTAAATACCATCCAGTGAATAAAAGCAATGACACTGTAAAAACGTAACTGGATAGATTATAAAATCTAAATATTTCGAGTGTCTAACTTTAAACCACTTTAGTGAATAAAAGGGTGAAATTATTGCAATTCGGACGTGAGTTTAAATAAAATTTTAAAATATTTATTTAGTGACAAAAAACGAGCCTAAAAAGAGGGTAAAATAAAACAATTCCTAATTAATAAAACCAATTATTCCTGTTTATTATTTAAATTAATTAGTTGCACCTGTTTTCTTATCGCCCTGGCTCTGTTTAAACTTATTCCTAGCTTTTACCTTATTGAATTTAGGTTTGGACCTTTTTGCAGACATTGCTTTCTTCAAATCTACTCTCTCCTCCCTCTCCACTGTATCCCTAAGTTTAGTTAGTGATTCTTTGTACTGTTCCACTAAAGGCTCCAGGTCTTCTTCGGAAATTTTTATCTAAAAAATTGCAATAATATTATTCAAGAGGCAAGATATACAGGGTACTACCAATTCCTATGTGTACCGGGTGGTGTGAAAATTTATTCTAGATAAAATTGAAACGCCCATAAAAAGAAAAGCATCGTATAATGTAATTAATTTTCTTAATAACTCCTGTCGTAAAGAAGTTACAAATTTGTGTTTTTTACCGAAATGTTAAGGATTTATTTCTCTATTATACCATCATAACATTGCATTTAACTTTTTCGAGAAAAAGCTTAATATTTGCTTAAATTTCAGTTAACGTCATCTAGCAGCGACGGCAAAACTCAAAGATAAAAAAACAAAAGTGCAGTTTATAGGGTAAATAAAGCTTTCTTAAAGGAGACTAAGTTTGTTCAAATCGGTTATGCCAAACCGGAGCAGCCGTGGCATATTTTTAGAAAAAAATGAATTGCCCCCACCACTTTATTTTACTAGATCGGGAAAATCGTGTTGGAAAAAAAGTATTAGAAAATATGTAAGGATTAATATACAGATATTTTTTATACCGCTCAATTAGTCAAAACACGATGAAAATTCTAATTTTAACCTTGGTCATAGTTGGTACGCCCCCTTGCGGGTATTTTACGAACTCTAAAATAATTTCCAGCATTTTTTCTTGGGCACATTTATCATAAAAAAATTTACCCGGATGCTGTACGATTACTAGTTTCTGAAATATGGCCGGCGGTCATTCTTAGTTGACCACCCGGTACATGGGGTTCCCGAAAACGGTAAAAGATATCAGTGGCGCAACAAGGACTTTAAAGGGGTTAGTGATACGCCTCCGATTAAAAGTGACTTTTAAAAAAAAATCTGTCACCCTCTCCAAAACTATAAACACCATAGGTTCCTGTAACGCAATTATGACATTTAATCTGAAAAGTAATGGCACAGAATATTCGGCGTCAATAGGTAACTTGTAAATGTGATGTCAATATGATTTACTACATATAAAAATAGAGAGAATTTGATAAGTTATTGGGGAAGCACGTATCGAATACAAACGTTTTACTTACCTCTGTTACATTAGTTTTTTCAGCATGTTTCAGCAGAGCTTTGAATTTAGGTAGCTGAGAGCTGTGCAAAAATGTCACTGCCAAACCCTTTTCGCCAGCCCGAGCAGTCCTGCCCGCCCTGTGAATGTAGGACTTTAAATATTTCGGGGCTGAATACGATATTACACATTCCACACCTGGTAAATCTATACCTCTAGCTAAACTGTCTGTAGAGATCAACCTAAAAATTAGGACACTTGCATAATTTTGACCCAAATTTTATATTAAGATAGTACAGAGCACATACTTAATATAAAAAATCAATATATTGCCAGTGGTATTCAGGCAGCCTTTTGTCAACTCGGTCTTCCTTGTGTCTGTTTAAAGGTTGAAGACAATGACGTTTCTTGAACAGCATACAAGGAAGACCGAGCGGCAGTAGAGTTTTGGACTTGCATTGTCTTTATTTGTTTAGAATCACTACGTTTCAACTAGTAAGCATCTCCAGTCGTCTTCAGGTGAATACTGAGATATTAGTATATTTCATGAATATCAGTATTCGCCTGAAGACGACTGGAGATGCTTACCAGTTGAAACGTAGTGATTCTAAACAAATAAAGACAATGTAAGTCCAAAACTCTACTACCGCTTGGTCTTCCTTGTATGTCGTCTCGGGGAGTAGAAGCATTCGCAATATGTATGTAGTATAAACAAAAAGTTTCAACCATTTACTTTTCTGTGGATACCAAGAAGCACGCGATGTGAGCAAGACCGGGCTCACAAAGGAGCCCCTGGGTATAGCTACAGCGACGACCTATCATTCCTCTATGCCCTGTTTTTTTTTTGTGACCGGGTCGTTAATTTTGTGTGATTATTTTCGTGTATTTTAGTGGAATTTTTAAGTGTTGTGTTGTTTTTATTGCAAATAAACTACTAAGGACAATTTAGATGTCCTTACTGTGGTTGATATAGCGCCTTTTACGTACCGTGTAGTTTATAAACCGGCCCTGCATTGTACAATGAGATATTTAAAGATTTATCCCTGGCTTTCTTGAAGCTAAATTTATGAGGTCTGATTAAGTCAGAACTTCTTTTTGAATAATTATGAAAATTAGAGTTTAGGGAAAAACTATTGTTGTTCCTATGAATCTTGAGCAGTTAATTCGTATAGGAGCTATAGAAGCCTGACGCCTTATTGCGGTACCCTGTATAGAATACCGCCCATTTAATAAAAAAAAAACATCAATATTACAAAAATGCACTTACATGATGTTTCCTCCAGAAAATCTATTAATCAACTCCACCCTATTTTTTGGTTGTAAGTGTGAAGAAATTTCCTGTATATCCAGTTCATCTTTAAACATGGCTTTCAACAAAATCGTCAATCTATGAGCACTTTCAACGGAATGAGTAAAAACTAAGGTCTTCTTCAAATTTTCTTGTTTAATAAATTTGTACAGCACCAATGGTTTAAGATCTGTAGAAGTTTCAATATATTTTTCAGTTAATTCTTTAGGCGTGGTATATTTTCCAATAAAGGAATCCGTATTTATATCTTTGAATGTACTCGTTCTTTCAGATTTTTCTTCGGAAGATTCAACGACTGATGTGAAAAGTTTTGGTTGAAATAGGGATAATTGTTGAAGTTTCTCTGGATCTTGGGAAAGAGTAGCAGAGAACAAAAGTTTCTGCGGTGGTCTTCGTTTTTGAAGGGCGAATTGATTCAAAACTCTAGCAGGCCCTAAAATCACGTGTTGCCTTAAAATTTTTTTAAAGCATTTATAAAAGTTAGGACTCATCTTAATAGTCAAGTTAATAGTTAATTATATTATGCATTAGTTAAAACTCATTTAAATTACGGAATTTTAGGTTGGGGAGGAATAAATAAAACTTTTGTTAAAAAATTTAGAATATCACAGAAAAGGTTTCTAAAAATTATATTTAATAAAGATTATCTTTATCCTTCAATAAAATTATATTCTGAAACAAAAAAAAATTAATATTAGACAACTTTACATTTATAACATCTTAATATACATATTTAAAAATAAAAATCTTATACAGTTTAAAAACCATAATCATAATACACATCATAAAAATTAAATTACCATAAAACCTAAAATAAATAAGTCCATAGGACAAAAAAATTTCAAATATTTATGTTTTTATTTAAACAATTATTTACCAACAAAAATTAAAAAATATATTTCATTAAAAAAATATAAAGTCGAAATAAAAGCAGGGATATTGGAAACAGATAACTTAAAATTTTTTTTGGAAATGTTTTAATAAATATTGTTATGAATAATATATTTTTCAAAATTTTTATATCCTATATCTTCAAAAAAAAACTGCGTTTATATTTATATACATAGGTAAAGTTATACGTTTTTTATTTGCAATTTCACTTTTATATAATATTAACAAATATTTTTGAAAAACATAATAATAATTCCTATATACCTATTTATAATTTAAAATACTAAGATTTGCCCCTAACAAGCACGTCTTCGGGGGATCAAAGAATAAGTTTATTGCGGAAGATAAACACATTTATTATATTATAAATATTGAAAATAAACTTATTATTATTAATTAGAGTAATCGCATCAAATATAGCATTATTGTTAACATTTATGTATTCTGCATAAAACCCCCCAAAAAAATGATGCCTCTTTGTAAACAAGAAGCATATGCAGGGTGTCCCAGATAAGGATGCACTTTACAGGGATCTCGTAAACCATATAAGTTACAGAGATGGTTAAACTAGAAAAAAGTTGCGCCTTTTTAAATTTTGCAACATTGTGTTATCAAATTTAAAAAACTCCGAATCCATCCGAAGATATTTGGGCAAGACCGAATTTTTGAGATTTCGTTTTTATTTTTTTCTGACTCTATTTGAAGAGATATGTTAATATAAAGTTTACATTCTCGTTACAATTCTTTGTTCTCTACAAGTTGGTGTAAATAGATTTTTAATCCGACGTTTCGTTTTTCAAAACCATCATCAACTTTGCTTTTTCAAATAAGTAGTCGGGAAATTTTATTTTAATATTTTTAAAGCCCCCTCCTTCTTTATAATTCAATGGCGTATCACATCTAGTATTAAAAAGATGTTTTGGACATAAACATAATCAGTACGAATTAAAACTGATACTATTTTATAGTTAAAACATGGTTTAGTGAAAATTAACTTTTATCTAATTTCTTTAGTAAAAATTTTATATTTTTGAGGAGTTGTGTAAATGTAGTTTTTTTTAATACCAATTATAAAACATTAATTAGAAGAAAAATTGGATATGATTTGTTTTCGACGTTCAGAGTAAAATTATTTCTAGTTGGCTTTGAAAACAAAAGAAAGTTTTAGATACAAGATGAATTTTATTTGCACTTATTTTTATTGATGATGGGCTTTTAAGTCCGAAACGTATTAAAATAATCATCTTTTTTCCTGAATCTATGTTAATCAAGTTTCCGTTGGAAAGGGAAAGTTCTGTTTTAAAAAAACTGAACATGAACAACTTGATCGTGCGAATACCTGAAAAAATCTCTATATGACTAGAATAAGTCATATTTGCTAGACTGTTTGGTTTTTACCTTCTGGTGAAATGTGTTTTTCCAGGTGATACAGCCAATCATTCTGTACACTCTCAAGGACCCTGTCTGCTTCGTCAATAATCAAAAAGTCCAAAAATTGTAAATCTAATCCCGCTGTCAATTTTAAATGGTCTACCAATCTACCAGCTGTACAAACCAGTATATCTATTTTGGAAAGATAACCAAATGCTTCATCTAAAAAGATAATATTATTTTCTTTTTCATTTAAAACTCCTCAAGTTAAATTTGATGAAATTTTTAATTGTGCAGTCAAATACATATCACCAGTATATTGTTAATGGTATGCAGCCAAGCAATATGTAGTATAAACAATAGATTTGAACCAGCTGACGCTTCATGCGAGCAGAACCAGATCGTTCATTATTTTCGTGTATTTTTATGGGATTTTTGTGTTGTGTTGTTTTTATTACAGAAAAACTATTAGGACAATTTAGGTTTCTTTATAAACCACAGTATTCTCAGTGAATAATGACCCATGCGTCATAACTTATGGACGTCATTAAAATCGTACAAATCAAATCAAAGAATGGCCAAAACAAAGTTTATTATGGGTTCCTAAAAGTTGTTTAAAGTTTTAAATCAAAAATTTAAGTCAAGTACCAAATCAATGTTATCCATACATTTAATAGTTTATTCAAAAGCACTTTGCACAATATTTTTATCAACAAAGTATACATGAATATTTAATTTTTTAGCATATCTTCATTTAGAGGGCTTTAGTCACTGCCGTATATTTTTTCGCGATATACCGATAAAAGTTAGCATTTTTTACAATAACTAAATATGTACCATAAACTACTTACCGGAAACACAAGAGAACGATAAGAAAAGCTCCGAAAAGAATTATGTGTACAAATAAATCAATTTTGCAAATACTAAAATGTAAAAAGATAAGTCAAAATGACCATCATCAAGACGATGAAGTCAATGGACAAACTTGAAAAAATAATAAAATTCAACATTCACAATTTTTTTGAAAAAATCAATAAATCTGATTTTCTCAATTAAATCGTGATTTTTTTGATTTTTATTAATTGTTTATACTGATTTTTTCCTTAAATATGGCAATAATGAACTTTAAAATCACTTATTTTCATTATTTTGTATTTATTCGTCCAAATATATTTGTTGTCTAGATTTACAGTTAGAAAATCTCCTCGGCGACATACAAAATAACTTGTATTGATTTGAAAATTTTCGGCAGCGTGTAGCGTAAATTTTTTATTTTTGGTGGAGAAGCGCATCGACCGCGATGGGTTATTGTTTTTACACTTACATAATGTATCTAAACACTTCGTTTTAAATAAACTATATTCCTTTTTCTCTTGAATTTCCTGATGAGTTGTTTGCTTCGGCGACTTGTTTTACAGCAATTGATAAATTAAATCACGATTAAAATTGAAAAAAATCAGTTGATTTAAATCGTCGTAACCCTGTGTTTATGCTTTTTAGCATAACATGTAACTGCCTCACAATTTTGTGCTTTCTAAAATGACCCAACTATTTTAGTAGGTACTACTAAACCATCAAGTAGTCATAAAATGTTTTATTGGTAATAGAACTCTATTTTAATGAGAATTTTATTCTATATTTTACCTACTCTTAGCCACTATTTGTTTCTGCTCCACCTCAAAGCTGTTTTGTCCCGTAATAAGACAAACATCAATACTGGTGCCTTCTGCATAAGTTTTAAAAGCGCTAAACACTTGTCGTGCCAAATCCTGGGTGGGAAGAATTACTAGGGCTCGAATTTTCTTAACAGAATATTTTTTTAAGACTTGAATGACTGGTAGAACAAAGGCCAATGTCTTGCCACTGCCTGTGGGTGCTGACACACAAATGTCTCTTGGAAACATTATGTCAGAATGCCTAAAAAAATATTTAGCCTATAAGATACAATCGTGATTTTTTTTTTAAATCTTAAAAACCATTCTACCTTCTTTTCCCATAACTTTAAATATCCATATAACCTTTATTACAAAGTAGTAGGTAAATACCTGTTATTTTTAATTAACCAAGGGATAACCTCCGCTTGTACCGGAAAAAGATTTGTTACGCCGTTTCTTTTTAATAATTTTCTTATGTGCTTATCCAAGACCTTCATATCAAACACTTTGGTTTCTAATTTTTGGAGATTAACAGAAATAACTGTGGGATTCATAAGCCACCTCGGAAGTACTCTTTTGACCTAAAATTAAAAAGCATAAAGTTATTTGGAGTTAAATTATTTATTTAAAATAGGTACTTATTTAATATAAGTACTTACCTACTTATTTAAAAAAAAAAGTTTGTAGTTTTCTGAAAATTGAAATAACTTTTTAAACTCCAATGTCATTTTCCAATAAATTTTCGGAATATAAATAATTAATTTGTGTAGGTATTAAAAACTTATTTAGTTATATCCAATTTTTGAAATGGGTTGCACAAAGATGTTTAACAATAATTAACTAACCAGCAGGTTTAACTGTGATATAATGATATAAATGACATTGACAGGCATTATGTAGGTAGGTACTCACTATCGAAGCTGCCTGAGTAGTAAAAGTAAGTCACCAGGCCATTGTGATTTGTGAAAAAAATATTACTGCCAATTTTAGGTAGGTATATAGGTATGTCACCGTCAACATGGTGTTTAAAAAAACAATTTTTAAATTACCTAATTCTTTGGTGTATAATTGAAATAGAAAAATGTTCTGGTTCTTATTTTTTTCTGGCCTAACATGCTTTATTTCTAAATAAATTAGTCACTTAGGCTTATGAGGTTAGATGCAAGCTCAGTTGGGTGTGTGACAATGCCGTTTAGTTCTGGTTGCATTTTTATGGCACAAAAATCTCAAAACCCATCATAAAGCATTTCAATAAAATGCCAAATTGACCTGAAGACTGACAGAGGCAATATCCGTTTTCATAATTTTCAATCCATAAAGTGAATTTGGACAAATTTGAGTAAGTCATAAGAATGTTGTGTATTACCCACTCTATATGATATATAGTTACTAAAGATCAAATTCACGTCTCACCTTTGCCCTTTTATTAAAATTATCTGCCCCTAAAATTGTAAAACCTTCAACATCAACAGCATCTATTTTCCTTTTTTTGCCTGCTTGCTTTTCTTTCGATTTTGTTTCTTGCAAAACAGATAGTTTAGAATCTTTATCGCCATTATCACCCTTATCATCAATAGAAATGTTGGTATCTATGAATTCATCGTTTGCATTTTCGGTAATATTAACAATTTGTTCCCTTCGTTTTTTAGCTTCTCGTTTAAGTTTTCTGGCTTGCGTAGTTCTTTGAATTGCATCTTTAGTCTTTTGTTCTTTTTCTTTTTGTTTGGTTCTGAGCTTTTTATTTCTTTCTATCTTTTTTAATACGTGTTTTAACTTTTCTTCCTCTTGGTTATTTTTTGACTGGTCCGATTGATCTTCATGTCTTAAAATTCATTAGAATTTATTGGTTTTAAATTAATTACAATAATCTACTACATTAACTTACCTATTTACAACAAATAACTCCATTTTTCTTTAAATAATTTTTTTTTCAAATAAAAATCATGCGGAATTTTATGGTTAGAATTCCTACCTGAAATTAGCAACAAGCAACAAGCTATTTGAACAAGATTTATTAGTCCAGCATTTCCCCTAATTTACTGGACGAAAAATAAAATATATTCAGTTCAATGGCGTCTAGCTTTTCAGCCTACAGCCAACTTATTATTCGGTGGATAGTTCACCAGATCTGATTTTTTGTCAGTTCTTAGCGATCCTTTGGGATGATTTACACGTCCGTTTGAATTATTTAGTCTTACACTGTCATATTTATGTCCATAGCACGTCATGGAAACTCGGTCTAAGGTCATTCCATGACCTTCTAGAATTAAAGAAAAAATTTAATTTTAAATCGAGACGGCAAGTCCAATTACTGCGTAAAAAATGACGAAATAAATCGAAATTTTTTTAAACTATGTTTTACAATATATAAACCATAATTAAACTCGGAAAAATTGTTTAAATCGAGATGATGGTGAGCCTGCTAAACGTTAACTCTATTTATGTATAATGATGAATTGAAATTTTAAAACTGTTGTTCCCTAGTCTTGAAATGATAAACGATATACGCCCAAAGTACTATTAGTTTAAGGGTCTATTAACGCCGCCATTTTCTTGCTTTTATCTGTCAATGAGATTTGCTTTAATTAGAAGTTCGTAGATGGCGCGCAAATATCGGATCGCCGAATATTTATTTTTAGCGTAAAACATTCCAATCCTTTGTAAGATTTGAGACCTTGTCCGAGGGCTTCTAGGAAACCCAGAATATTTTATTTAAATACAGCGTTGTCACGTTGTAAAAAATTGTCATAATAGCTCATATTCTACACCTGTGGAAAATGACTATGTAGGTATTTAAATATTGTACACATTGACTTTAAGCGTTATGTATAAATTTAATTAACAGCGACATTTTGCCAACCAACAAAATCCCGCTAAATGATATTTCAAACGTGATTTTCTCGGAATCCACACACACAATTTTGTAAAAACCTGTTTCATATTTAGCGGCAAATATAATTTCTCTTTCTTTCCAGCGAATCGAAAATCTGGTTTTATGCGTCAGAAATGCGGAGATTTTAGCGGCTGAAAAATCGATTAGCGGGCTTTTGTTGGTTGGCAAAATGTCACCAATAAATCTCGATCTTAAAACTTTTATTTTACAACGTGTACTTCTTGGCGTTGACCAACTTAACGAAATCTAAAGTTTTCTATTCCAAATATAAAAATAACAAGTAAACCATTTCTTCCAAAAATGAGCGGCTTTCATATTTAAAATAATAAATTATTGTAGTAAACCGATCCTTTGTGTAAAATGCCTGACACATTATAATACAATGAATCCTCTGATCCTAATAAGAAGTAAGAAAAGTAACATTTTATTATATAGCCGCTAAAATCTTTGCACTGGCTGACGCATAAAACCGGATTTTCGATTCGCTGAAAAGAAACAGAAATTATATTTGCCGTTGAATATAAAACAGGTTTTTACAAAATTGTGTGTGTGGATTCCGAGAAAATCACGTTTGAAATATCGTTTAGCGGGATTTTGTTGGTTGGCAAAATGTCGCTGTTAATTAAATTTATACTTAACGCTTAAAGTCAATGTGTACAATATTTAAATACCTACATATTCATATTCCACAGGTGTAGAATATGAGCTATTATGACAATTTTTTACAACGTGACGACGCTGTATTTAAATAAAATATCGGGTTTGACAGGTAACATATATAAATTATATGTAATTTTATATAAAATACAATACAATATACAATATTAAAATGGTACCTAAGTAATAGAATCACTTATTGTATATACCATTATCGTAATAGCCAAGAGTCATTTCTATTAATCAAAGTGTGGGTATTAACTTCTTGTTTATTTTTTTTCTGCGATATAAGTGTTGCGCTTCATTTATACATATTATTTTCACCATGTTTTGAAATTATAACCCCTCCTTATTCAATATCTGTGATTTCATATATTTGGCAACGACGCAGGCCGAGCTTGACGTAAGCGAGATGCATACATGAAAAGAGCCGATTTGACCTTTGTTCTTGTTCCCCGTTCAGATGGCTTGCGTTCAGTTGTACTTGTTTTATTTATTTACTTTACAAAATTTTGTGATTTTCTTTTAAGGGCTATCAACACCTATAAATATTGTATTTCAAAATTTTCTTCGTTAATATGCAAAATATCAAAAAATGATTATATATAAAAATCACATAGATTTATTTTCTCTCGGGTGCTATAGAGCCCAAAACTGCAATTTTTTATTTTTTTATTTTTATATTGTAAAGTAAGAGATATTTTAAAAAACTGGCTCTATAGCACCCTCGCGGCTATTAATTTAGACATGCTGGCAAAAAATTAAAAATTAAAATGAAATAGTTTGCTCAAAATCCTTGAAAAACCATTTTGCGAAAAAGTCCTGATTTAATACGCCATCTGTTAGCGCCAAACCAACTAATTGTTGTGTGGTTAATTCATTAATTGATTGTGCTGTGAGTGGATGTCAAAAAAGTAAAGTTGGCCAATCGAAAAAGTGATTCCATCAAACTTTACTTTTTTGACCTCTACTCACAGCACAAGAAACAAATCAACTCTCACTTATTTTATTTAAAAAAAAAGTGATCACTGCACAGCCACTTATTTAGGTTCATTTTATGATATGACTGACCTTGATAACTTGGCCCTTAAAGAAGTGAAAAAGTTATTGATTCAAGATTTAATTTTGTGGTGTTCTAAATTTTCATAAGGTTCATACCTACAACCAACAGCTGACAAATTAATATATTACTGTGTTTAAAATTGAAAAACCCAAGGGCTTACATTATTTATTTTTTAAAGAAGAAATTGAATTAACCTTACCGTTCACCATTTCGTCAGGAAACAGTAAAATAACTATAAGCCCAAAAATATAGCGTAGCTATAAATAACAAAATCGTATCTACTCTCTAGAAGTGATTTTTATTAAACCGGTAAGAGATCAAGTTTTGTCCTACCCATTCTTTATCTAATTAAAAAAAACTGCCAACGTGTTCCGGTCATAGGTCATTCATCCTCCCAACCTTGCAGGGCAAGCCTGTAGTAATTAAAAGAATAGTTATTTTTTCTTGGGTTTAGGTTCGTGAGGATGTGTGTGTGTATATAATTTTCGATGGCACTGGAAAACTTTCAACAGGCCAGGCATTTGTTTGTAAGGATAAATTAAAATATTATCGACTTGACATTTCGTCTCATATTTAAGGCATTTTTGAACATTTATAATGCCTTGAAGCCTTTACGCCATTCCATCAATTTTGTTTCGAAACAAAACTAATAACCTTATATTATAGTATGTTTTCAGGTGTAAGCAACCCTACAACAAAAAATAAATAAAATATAATTTATAACTTTTATTTCCTAAAGTCCTTCCTATACTATACTGCGAAACTACTTATACACATGACAGTAGGTATACTTTTAAGGTATATCATTTAATTCCATCCTCTATTTCAACATTGATCATTTAACAAACTTTTTTTATGATCATGCTGAATGAGCGTATAAATAAGATACATTTTTTTAAAATTACGTTTCGTTCAGAAAGCAATAAACCAATCGCGGTTGCATTACGGAAATGAGTGTTGATGTATTCGAAAGACCTATTTTATTACCGTTCATCCAGAAGTCCGTTAGGTTGGAAGGTAATGGCGGCACACTTTGTTTATTATTATTATTAATATTATTATTTCTTAAGTATTTTTATTATGTTTTCAGTGTTCTGTTTCACAGCTTTTTATTGGTATTGCTGGTGTTTATTACAGTATAGAAAGAATAAATTCATCTTAACCTGTACTGTTTAAAAACTTCCGTACTATATGGCAAGTCTGGAGGATGAGGGCTTTTCTGAATTAGTTGGTATATAAATAACCTGAAAAGCCCAGTGTTTCCAAGTTGGGATTGAAGTTTTTTGTCATAGCTCCAACCACCGATATTATGATCGGAATGATGTCTATTTTGTCTATCTTTCATATATTTTTATTATTAGGTACCTATTATTATTTTATATATCATTTTATACAAACGTTTATTTAAGTTGTACAAAAAATGTTATTTTGATATAAATATAAAAAGTTAAGGAGAATTTTAAAGAAATTTATTGAAATATGTAAGTATAGGTATAGATACTAATTTTAATTCACCATTCTGTAATTTTAAAAAACAAATAAATATATATATCAAGGTATGTACCTACTATTTATTTGGGAATGGAATAATGCGTTTGAATTTACAATGATTATTGTGCATAGGTACAGTGTACAAACTTCCCTATATGATTGGTGCATAATGTGACTATAAATATTGATGTTTGTTATGTATCTATGGTGTCTAAAAATGTATAAATATAACATTTATTATTAAATGAGTTCTATAAATCAATTAATAAACTGCATCGGCACCATGCATGAAGGATTTTTAATTTTGATTTTGTGGAGGTATCTGAAATTGCAGAGCCACCAACACATACGTCAAAACATTTCCGACAAGCTAAAATAAAAAAAATGATTAAAATAATAATATACCTACATATAATTCAAATTTTTTTATATGGCTCAATTTATCTAAACAGTATTTTAATCATATCCGCAACGTTAAAATAGAACCAGTTTACATAATAAATTATTTAGAAGTTTATGATTTTTATTTTTGATATGTTTATCGTTCATACTATAATGTTAACATTATTTTATAGTAACAGCGCTTTGATTTCAGTCAGAAGTTTCAGACACTTGAGTTTAGACGACAGTTAGTTGCGTGTTGCAGAAATGACAAAATAATAATTATTTATAATGAATGGGAAATTATTCATTCCCATACCTACTCCACAATATTTTTTATTTTTATATGGTCACATTTAAAAACAGTTTAGCACAATATTCTATAAATTCGCCTTATTAGAGGCTCCATTTCAGAATTAGTTGTTTTAAATATCACTCATCCATTTTGGCAAAAACTATTGTAATATCCGTATATAGAGAGATGATTAATAACTTAATTATCATATATTATCATTAAATCGTACGAATCAAATCGAAGAGATATGGTCAAGACATACAGCAAAGTCTTATTTCATACTTAAATATTATAAATTATAACAGTTGTGCCTAATGTCCCCATCTACTGGTTCTTAAAACTTGTTTAACGTTTTGAATCAAGAGAGAGGACAAAACCAATCTATAAATTTAATAGATCGTTCAAATCAGTTTGCACAATATTTTTATCGGTAAAGAATACATGAATATTTTATTTTCTTACATATCTTAATTTATTTTTAATCTATATCGCGACATACCATTTAAAGTTGGAACTTTTTAAATAAATAAATACATATTATTATAAACCACTTAGATACCGGAAACACGAGAATTATAATAAAAGCTCTGAAAGGAACAATTTTTAAGATAAATATACTTTCAAGGGACAAAAATTTAAAAATACCAAAATTGACAATAAAAAAAACTATGACGTCGGAAGCGTATGGACAAACTTAAAAAAATAATAAAATTAAATAGTCAAATTAATCCGAAAATCTTCCTATCAATTTTTCTGCCTGCACATTTAATTGGTAATGACGTATTGCGCCATAGGGAGACGTTGGGTTATGTTTTTATTATAATATGAAGTAGGTAGGTATATAAAGATGAGGGGATTGTAAAAAACGCTGTCGCTCAATCGTTAAACAACGATGCAAGAGTAAAAAAAACACTGAATATATATAATATCCATTTACCGGGCCAATAATTCCAAGGTTAATCTCGTAAAACTCGTCAACAGTAAATGGCACATCAGTTGCTATTTTTGTCACAAAAACCCGAATTTGTTGATGTTCTTCGACAGATACTGCTCGTAACAAATACTCCACCAAAATTGGTTTTAAACCTTGAACCTGTAAAAAAGAAAATGTCAATAAACACTTTTTTATTTAAGGTTGAAAAGATCGATGAAGCGAGTATACAATGAAATTTTTTTTTAAATATGATTTTTTTTCGCTAATTTTCCCCCCGTTCCTCTGCGTACGCGCCTGATCCCCTGATTCTGGATATAACGTCAATTCTTCGTCAATTTTGCATCAGTGTTGCTTTATTCCAACTAAAAGTAAAATTGCTGAAGAAGATAACTAAGTACGAAAAAAGTAAAATTGTTTATCAAGATTAGTAGAAATTTAAAAATCTACTTTAGTATAATTTTTAAGTAAGCGTTATTTGTGCACTGGCTAGCCTAGGATCCCCAGATTAAACAATATCTACCCTTACAGTTATTGAACCAAAAGTATGTACATTCTATTTTAAGAATAAGCATTGATTATCTGAAATTGATAGAAAAGTTACAGCCTATCACTGGTAGGTAAATACCGCAGTTTATATATTTCAACATTTGTCCGTTCATGATTCTCCCTGCTTGGTACATAATAGGGCAAGCTAAATAAATATACTGATGCAGATATGATGCAGCGAATTTACACGGTCAATCAGGCTATAGTCGTTTGTATTACAAGAGTGGATATGATGTCTATATCTCACGAGAAAGTAAATTGAGCACGACGCCGCACGCTCAAACCTCCGAGTGTGATATGGACAATTGGACAATCCACTCGAGTTGAACAGTATATTTTTTTACGACCAAACTTACGAACCTTATGTTAAATTTTTTAAAAAAGTTTACAGGCTGTCAGGCTTAAACTCACGACCAAAGTTCGCCGTTTGACCGTTTGGGCCAAATGATCATGTTAGAAAATTTGGTAAAACCAACTCTACATGAAATTAATTTTCTATATGCACATTCAGCAGGTTATATTATTGATAAAACTTTTATAGATGCGCATATATTTTGTTATATTGAAGAAATTAATAACATGAAAAAATACACATGCCTGAATTATATAATCTAGTCTCTTCAAAACGAAGGCGGAGCCTCAGTAAATACAATAAATTGTAATTGGTCAGTACTTTATAATGACTCCACAGAGGAATATACTTTTTATAACAATGTTGTCAACTAATGGAAAATTCACGGATTTGTGAGAAATAAAAATCCAAGGCATAGGGGAATGACATTCGGCATTTCTAATGGAAAGAGGGAAAAGGGAAATTTTAATATACACCCATAGGATATTCTTAAGGGTCACTTGTGGTTGTGATCTGCTAAAAATACTTTTTCTGTATTGTGTGCATTCGTGGAATTTTTCTTTAAAAATGAAAAATTATATTTTTAAACGTGGCAACACTGTGCAGCACTAACAGTAATGAATATGAAATTTCACAGTACAGTTCACTGGAATAGCGTGTAAAGGAAACAGCAAATATTCATGTGGGAGTAGAAAAAGTATTACTCCTACTGGGCCTTACTGGACTTTATAAAAGGAACAAAATTTTTTAGCACGACAGATGCGCACAATGAACCACACTAGGCTGCAGTGCAAGAAGCTTGGGCCGAGCGCCCGCGACCCCCGCCTTAAACCAACCAACAAACTGGGTTAAAATAGGATTCACATCAGACTTGTCATCACTCCTAAAAATAAGCCTTTACATCATCAGTATTACTGTCATTCTCTTATCAAGAATATTAGTCTGAATGATCCTGTATAGGGTCTGCAATTCTTGCATCAGTCTTGCTTCATTTAAATCAAACGTTACATGATCATTATTAAATATTTATACTATATTTTTAGTATATAATACTATTAGTTTTACTAACATTCCTAAAATAATTACATATGGGGACTGCCTACCAGTGGCGGTTCGTCAGGTGAAGTAGGTGAAGGGGCTCTTCACCAAAAAAAAAACAGGAGAAAAGTTTTTCGACACCATTAAATATTAATGTACCAATACAGCTACCATTTTAGCCCTTAAAAGATAATTATATATAAATTATGTTCAAATTAATAATATTAATTTAATACGAATGTAGCTATGCATAATAGGGCCACGGTTAACTCCAATGGACAATAATTAACACTCGTGCATTTTGGCGCGCCCCAGCCGACCGTGTCCGTTAGCTTAAAGTAAGTGAAGACCCAACGCCTAACATGGCTTTGATATTCACCGTTGCTATGGTTACGTGACGTCAGTCACACAAACAGCATATAACAATTTGCATTATGATGAAAGGCAATTTAAAAATAGATCAGTCATATGCACCATTGTTTTAGCATTGGTTCTTCTTAACCTTAAGGTATTTATTTTGGAGCTTCGCGAAACTTACGGTTATAGATATCGTTTTTACGTGATTTACTGTGTGATTAAAAAGTTTTTTTTTATTTTTCAGTTAATTCAGTAGTGTACGTACTTACTTAGTTGTGTGTTCGGCTTTGTCTAAACCCAAATAATGACATAGTTTGTAATTTGTTGGAAAGTCCATTCAGTCCTTGGACAGATGAGGATAAGAGAGACATTTTGTTACACGGGTTTTTAGTTAATGTTTGTTTAAGTACCCGCACTATACCTAGCTCTTCATCATTTTTTAAGTCCGCGAGCCGCCACTGCTGCCTACACGATCATTTAGACGGACAGGCTTGACTGATATCAAAACACATCAGTTGACTGCCAGCAATCCTCAAAATTTGCCCTACATCATGACTATTATTACAGTCAATTCCTTATCCATACAGTCAGTCTAAATGATGCTGTAAAGTCTCCTAAAGATATACTTACTATTTGTTTCAGTACTTGCATGTTCTTAAAAAACCAAAATATGCCAGTGGTGTGCCAAATAACGTACAACATATTTAAAATTAACGTGGTATTAGCAACTGGGCCATCAAATTTATACACAATGTGGACTATTATCGAGTAACAGCTAATAACCATCACTCCAATCTCACAAATCGTATAACACAAAAGTTGATAAGAGACATAATTTTGAAAAAGGAGAACAACATTGTACATTTCGGCATGCGTTACTCTCAGGTACTCAATTAGTTCTGACTTGGATAATTGTAATAACTGTTCTGGGACAAAATGTTTTCCATCGCAAATAGAGTAACTTTTAAATAACCCAAAAAATTGATTCTTGTTATGAGTTACATCGATATCTTTGGCTGGGTGAAGTTTTTGGTAATTTAGGTAATTGACCACTGTATTTTCGAAACAGATAAACATCGATATAAAATATTTTGTACCTAAAAGATAAAAAGTATTAGAATAATTAATGTGATATCCCAGTGGCGCAGCCAGAAAATATGCCTGGGGGGGGGGGGGGGGGGGACTTAGTGGGCGCAACTAAGACATTTTTTTTCTTGGAAGGAGGGCAGTCGGGACTACATGTATTTCATGATTTTATACTTAATTAGGAAGTAGTAAAACCTTCGGGGCCGCGCCCCAAGTTCATTAAAAACTCATCCAACTATATACTATCAAATTTCAAAAATTAAATTAGTACCTTTACCCCCTCTAACTAACCCATGTTTTATTTAGCTTTGATTTTGTGAATAGTTTTTTCTTGAATTTCATAGCTGACTCTTTAATTTTATAAAAGAAAAACATTTTTTACATTTATGAAAAATATGAATGTTCTCTTTCAATCCAAAATTTTCACATAAGACATATCTACCTATATGCATGACTCTATCCAGGGTTTCTCGGGCTCGGTTTTTCATGTTTAAAATTAAAGTAAATTATCTTTTTATACGCTTCCGCGCCAATACTGATGATTTTTTCAGAAATTATGTACCTAGTTATGGAACGTAGATTACGAATCTGAGTGCCGAAAGTCGAGAGCTGTAAATACCTAGGTTTTGAAATATCACTTCTTAAAGTGCGGTTTTGTTTAAAGGTTAGGTTTTGGATTCATAATGAAGCATTCTCGTTTCTTGCCGCACTATTTTTTTCTTGAAAATTATCACACATCTTGAATAAAAAAAACTATTTTTCTGTTTTTTCAATGATACTTAAATTTTTGTCTTTAAAAATAAATAAAAAAACCTGATGGTTGTTATTTGTACGCACTAGCACGCCTAGTTCCGACAGTGTTGTTTATCTATATATTTGTCTTTTACATTGAGTTGATTCCTACTGATGGCAATGCCGCATGTTCACTACTTATTTATTTTTAAATAAATTTTGAAAATGTGATTTCATAGTCTGTGGAATTGTTGTAGGTTTTTTCCGATGATCCCAAATAAGAACGATACGGACATTATTACCTGCCTGTCAATAGGAAACCCACTGTTTAGGCGTCCCTGTTTACTTTAATGTAAAATATCGTTACAGAACATTGTCTGACAGTGGCGTATTTAGGGGGGGGGGGGGGGGTGGGTCTGGGGAGCTCTGGTCTAAAAGTCTAATTGCAACCTAACTTTTCGTCTCACGCTTGGACTTTTAATTTAAATCTTTAAATAATGTATTATTGGCTTAGATTACAAAGGTCTTGTAGGAAACGTTTAGTTTTTAAACTTTTTCTTCTAAAAGTCCTGTTTTATATAGAGATTAAAGTTTCGGACGCATATCGTTTTAGTTATTGATTTATGATGCAATTTTATAGGAAAACGAGTAAAAAGAATAGTATTTTTCTATTATATACTTGTCTGTTCCGTTTTCTCTCTTTTAGAGCTATTTTAAATTAACAAAATATAACTAATTGCAATAAAATATTTTTACAACAAAAACAGAAAACAATTAGGTATTTCCACAGGAGAAGATTTATGTATTTATTTTTTTTAAATTAAAGTAAAAATTTTAATTGAAACATTTTTTATGGAAAAAGTGTGATAATTTATAATAAAAAAATAGTGCGCAAAGAAACGAGAATACTTTATTATGAATATACAAAACGACACTTACGAAGGAATATTTTAAAACCTAAGCATGTGCATTAAAAACTGCTTTTAGATCTACGCTCCTAAAATACATGATTTCTGAAAAAATCATCAATTTTGGCGTGATGAGCGATATTTACTTTATTTTTAATTATGAAAAACCGAGCCCGAAAAACGCTGGTTAAAATCAGAGTCATACAAAAGTCTTATGTTAAAATTTTGGATTGACACCAATACTTATCCATATTTTTCACAAATATAAAAAATGCTTTTTTTTTTTAAATAAAGAGCCAGCTAAGAATATCACAAAAAAAAAATAAAAAAAAAAACATTTACAAAAACAAATTTAATTCAACCATGCAGAGGGGGAGAGGTTTTGATAGTAGTTAGATGAATTTTAATTGGGCGTGGCTCCGAACGGCGCTTTTCCGCCTTCTTCCCTAGGTGCAATATCATGAAATACATGTAATCCCGACTGTCCCTCTCTCCAGGCAAAAAAATGTCCTACTTACGCCCACTGACCCCCCCCCCCCACAGAGCATATTTTCTGGCAACGCCACTGCTGTCCGATAGCCGTTAGTTTTCTTTCTCGATTATTATTATGGACACAATCCATCATTAATTATACTTACATGATATCCAAAAGGCGAAATTAAAAAATGGGACAATCTGTAAATTTCTAAAAAACAGAATACGAAGTGACACCGAGGAAGTAAAAAAATACTTTAAACCTGCATAAAAAAGAATCTGAATTACAAACATTAGACATGTCGTAATCATAACCTTAGTCTGTATATTTGTTGTAGTTTGTCTTGATCCTTGGCAGAAAAGATGATCTTTGTTAATGTTACTTAGCATCTTTGAGATGGTAATCCAAACGTCAAGTTTAAATAAGATCAGAACTGTCATACTTGCGTATATGCAATTTAGAACGCTAATCAGGGCCTCCAAGAGTTCGGGGAAGTCATTGTAACTAAACTTGAAATTTTTTTTGAAGTTTATTGACGTTACCAATAAAACAGTTATAAGAGTTAAGCTGTAGAGAATCCAGAAAAGTGACTTTTTGGAAATACACTTGCCAGTAACATGATCCCATTTATAGGGGAATAATCCTAGCACTCGGCATACCCTGGTAATTTTTAAAATTTGACAATTGCATAGCAATTTTTTTGTTAATTTTTCAGGGGTCCTGAGAATATTTAAGTTTGCTTTATTCAGGGAACTAACTTTGATGTACGAAACTGGTTTCATTTTTTGGAAATATTTTTAAAACGTATTTTCTGACAGTCAGCTTATCAATGAAAAACTGAACTACACATAAAAATATTTAGCCTCGTAACGTGTTAGTTAGGTCAGGTAAATACTAGATACTATATCTAGGCAATTAATCTTGACAGTAGAACAATTTATTTGATTTTTAGCTTATACTCAATGTTTTTGTTCAATTTATTTTTATTTCTATTCCATTAATTCTCAATGGCATAACTAAAATTATTTTATCATTAATATCAATCAATTCAGATAAATTATTCAGAAAAATATATGTCATCATTTCATGAACTTCAATTGGATCTAAACCAGTAATTACACGAAAGAAAGTTCGTACCTGCGGTAAATTTTTTGCCAGCGACATCAACTTTTTTGTTTATTATTCTAGATACCTACTTACCATCGAGATCAAACGGGAGGAGACATCACGTGACTCAAAGTGACCCAACCTGCACCATATTGATAGTACACTTAAGTCATTTGTGTAATCAGCTGTTCGAGCTGTCATAATCGAGGTGATTTTAGATTTTATGGGAAATTTTTCAATTTTTGTGTTAAACTATATTGCTACTGCGTGATAAATAATAATTATTCCTTGTGCCGTGCGAAGTTGTTCCAGCAGAAATGCTGTGGATAAGAAGATAACTCCGAGAATTACGTTTTATAGGTTAGTATAAATAAATGACAGGTCTGTATTTATAAACTTTGGGTGCTAATTGTTGCCTATGGTTTGTTTAGTTGCAATTTGTTTTATATTATTAAATAACAAAAAAACAATACATCTAAAATTAAGTTAAAGCAGCTTTGGACTTTTTAGGACTAGCAGCTTCTGCAATTTTACCATTTGTTTATTAATACAGGTCATTATTTTTTATGTACGAAATAAACACACCTTTTGTGTTGGGTTGCACAAAGATTTTTAATCAGAATTAACTAAAAAGCAACATTCACTGTGACATAAATGACATTGGCAGGCATTATTCACTTACAATAGAACTTGTCTGATTAATAAATTAAAAATTTAGGCAACCAGGCCACTATGTGTGTCACCGTCATCGTCATGCTGTTTAGTTAATTATTACATCTAAAAAAATCTTGGTATAACCCGACGTTAATCTTATAATTATTTTTACAGAGTTCTATTACAGAGAACTATTGTTGCAGAGTTCCGAAAGCCAAAGACTCGGCAAGATGTGAAGTTTTGGAGAAATATGTAAAACAAGCAAACTGAAAACCCACAAAGTACATATAGTACTTTTTTCAAAACATTTTTATGATGGCTGTTTTGATAGAACTTCGAAATACCACATTCCTTTTTATTTAAATGTCAATAAATTGTACAAAAATAGTTTTATGTGTGGAACACACCTTATTATAATAAATATCAGGTCTCATTAAGTAAAAATGGACGAAATCCTCCATTGTTCAGTTGATTATTGCGAAGGAGGTAAATGAGATAGACCACAGACTATTATGATATTGGACATCGTACGCGTCACATTGCCAAGCAAAGCCACAGATGAGTCGCCCGAGAACGGCGCAAACGTCTGATCAACAACTATGATATTAACTGACAGTCATGACATGACACAGGTACTTTAACCAACGTCCACCTCAAGGCGTGAAAAACCTTATACGAGGCAGACTACCGCATCGGAGATGGGAGGAATACCTTCCACCAACGGGGAGGCCATGTATTGTCAATGTCAAAAGCGTCCGGGGTTTCCACGCTGTGGACCCCTTCGTCTATTCCTCAGTGCACCGCGGCCTAACAACCGGGTCGGAGGGTTATGGGTTTATACCGTTCCCCAAACACTGAAGCGTGTCCATGTCCAATATCATAATTGGTCCTCCAGACTCCTTAGCCCGGTGATGTCAGTGATTTATTCGACACCTGGGAGGATGACAGTTTGTTTTACTGGATCCTGAGTTCTGGTTAAGGCGATATTAGCCTTATTCTCTGCGATCAAGGTAAGCTCAAGCCTGGTATGGAAATGTCAAGGAGAATTAGAGGCCCCGGCAAAAGTTAAACAAATAACACCTCAGTGGGTACTAGGACGCTAAGGTCTTGCAGGGAACGAAAAGCCGATGCATTTGCAAGAAAAGGCTCTGAAAATACATTCATAAGTGCAGAACCGGCACTCGGATTTTCAAGGTGCACAGAACGAGATGCCATAAAGCGATGGATCAGGAGTGACCACAAAATCTACTAGAACAACAGACAGGAATTACACCACAGCAATTGCTTCATTAGGGATCCAGACATAACGAAACAGCTGCTTCAAATAAATATAAATCAGCTGAGAATAGTTACAGGAACTCTGACAGAACACAGGGCTGTCGTCAAGAATCTTCTGCACATAATACAACTGTATAATGGAGACCTTAACTGCAGATTATGCGGACAAGTCAGGAAAACAGTACAGCTTATAGCTGACCATTGCGAGTCACTAGATCGGAAGAGGAAACAAATAGTTGGGCAAACAAAACTGAAATCAGATGTCATACAGACCCTCTCCCCAGTTAACCTACACAAACTAGGGCAAGTAACTGCACAAGGACTGAGTGAGTATGAAAATCAAACAGCGTGAACATAATGGGCCAAACCAAGTAATAGTGCATCCGATATACAGGGTGTCCGGTAACTTATGGGCCATAGAGCAACTGGAGATAGTAGACATAAAAATATGTCTTTAGAGCCAAATTTGCACAAGTAAAATGTTAGAGGTTAAAGAGATACAGGGTGTTGAAAGTGAAAATTAATTTTCGAAAAATGATGATAATTTTGAAACGGTTTAAGATATCGAATTCAAAATCGGTATAACTAGATTTTCGAGAGTGAGAAATTCGAATTTGGTGTTAATTTCAAGATACTCCGTAGAGGGCGCTTGCTACATGCTTCATGTTGAACTAATTCATCCATATTTTTTTTTAACCGTGCAGTTACTAGTATTTATACTTTAAACTACAAAAGAACCTACCGTTTTACGTGAAAAAGGTACTCTTGGTCGATCTCGATATCTCAAGCCGTTACCCAGATTCTAGGACTTGATGATAAAAAGGCAGAAAAAAAAAACAAAATGAAAATATTGGAAAATATTAAGAATTTGTTTTAATTCACTATAGTATATGTTGAAAGTGTCCACCGTTTACTTCAATACATGTTCTTAAACTTTTTACCAAATGACGTCTCACATTCAGGAAGATATTTTGATTATCTCCTATAACAACGGCGGCTTCTTGAATTTTTTGTTCAAGTTCTTCCCGTGTATTGGATTCATCACCGTATATCCTTCATGTGACCCCACAGATAAAAATCTAACGGGTTAATATCTGGGCTACGCGGTGGCCAAGGAAATTCGCTACCGCGACCAATCCACCGATGTGGAAAACGCTGTTTCAAATGATTTCGAAGAGGAACTGAAAAGTGTGCTGGGGCACCATCTTGCATGTACCACATATTGTGTCTTATGTTCAGAGGTATTTCATCCAAAAGGTAAAGTAAATCGTTTTCTAAAAACTGCAAATATTGTTCTCCATTAAGTCTCTGCGGAAGCTGATATGAGCCGATCACGAAATTGTCGATAAAAATATTTATCGAAAACTCGTGCTGAAAATGTATTTCTTTGGGTAGTCGTGGATTTTCCAAAGCATAGTGATGATTATTTTTCCAGTTAAAAATTCCGCGTCTTGTAAAAGTTGCCTCGTCAGTAAATAATATTTTTCTCAGGAACATGGAATCTTCGTTATTCTTATTTAGTAGATTTTGACAGAATTCTGATCTGACTGGCAAATCTCCTGGCAGTAAATTTTGAACGGGCGTGAAATGGTAAGGAAATAAATTTTCTGTATTGATGACTTCTGAGACGGTCGATTTACCTATTCCTGTAGAAGCTTCCAAACGCCTATTGCTTAATTCAGGATTTTCCGCGATACGAACCAAGATCTCTTCTTCTTGTTCGACCGTTATAGTTTTCGGTCGTCCACCAGGATTTTTGACATAAAACGAACCTGTTTCACCTAACTAATTGAATATTCTTTGAAATATGGGTAGAGTTCTACATACCTTCTAAGTGCAGCACGACTATTATAATTCTCTTGTGCATAAACGCAGACCATATCACGTAAATCACGGTTAGAAAACTTATTAAGCCTGGGCATTTTTATTTGAAAAGATTACAGTACTTGGATATTGCAAAAACTTTTTATTTACGTACCTTTGACGGGAAAAAGTAGAAAATAATGACTGTTTTCACCACAACAAATTTTGTCAAAATGCAAGGCACACTTTGTAAATTAAATATTTCTCAGGAATAAACCGAATGTGCAATGGAACATTCAGACGCTAGAATCTGGGTAACGGCTTGAGATATCGAGATCGACCAAAAGTACCTTTTTTACGTAAAAAGGTGGGTTCTTTTATAGTTTAAAGTATAAATACTAGTAACTGCACGGTTAAAAAAAATATGGATGAATTAGTTCAACATGAAGCACGTAGCAAGCGCCCTCTAGGGAGTATCTTGAAATTAACACCAAATTCGAATTTCTCACTTTCGAAAACCTAGTTATACCGATTTTGAATTCGATATCTTAAACCGTTTCAAAATTATCATCATTTTTTTTGGAAAATTAATTTTTACTTTCAACACCCTGTATCTCTTTAACCTCTAACATTTTACTTGGGCAAATTTGGCTCAAAAGACATATTTTTATATCTACTATCTCCAGTTGCTCTATGGCCCATAAGTTACCGGACACCCTGTATAGACGGGCCCTCGGAAACATGACATATTTTTAAATAGATAATTACATTTCTTTATGGATAAGGCACTGACTTATTCTGGTAGCGCTATGATCTTGTGGCTCCTTAATACGAGCCACCACTGTAGTAATAATAACCATTTTAAGGTACCTCTATCTCGAAAATACTAATGCGTTATCCATGACAACAAAATCATATGAATAAACACGAATCAAACTAATATAGATGTTAATCATCCGGTAAACAGCAATTAACTAAACATGAAATATCTGAGTAAATCCAGCAAAATCCTTAATAAATTTGTCATTAAAGCAAGGACACGCAATCAGTTTCAGATATATATTTCATAAAGGTAGTCTAACATTTACACAACTTGAAATTAGGTAAATCCTTTGGATATATTAAGCCTTAGATTAACTGAGTTAACCCGAGTACTAATCAGATGACTTCAATTAAGAAATTTCTTTGACAAAAATTTATTGGGACATGTTTGTCTGAAGTAATTATAAAAGATGAATTTTGTTATTGAAGATATTTTGAGGATGTTTCTGGGGGCGAGATTAATGTGAACTTGTTCCTTACCTTGCTAATTTCAATGCTCTGGTAAGCTTGTGGTTATACCAGAGTGATTATTTGGATCAAATTGTATAGGCTGGTATGGTCTCATTAGAACCGGTATCTTAAGATTTTTACCAATAATTAACTAACCAGCAACTTTGCCTGTGATATAAATTACATTAGCAGGCATTACTTACTAATAATCAAAGTTGTCTGATTAATAAAACAAGAATGACGCCTGAATATGAGAAAATTATTTTTGCCAATGTCATGTACGTCGCCGTCAAAGTTTTTGCTTTGTTAATTATGTTTAAAAATGTATGCAACCCAAATGCAAACTGGGATGGGTGTAGTCATGCGTATAATTCATGCGCAGTGTTATTCTAAGATTAGATTAAATTTACTTAACAAAGTTTTCCAGATATTTCTTATATCCAATAAGAGCTTACTAAAACAACTTGGGTACTGGTCTGTGGTAGCAGCTTCCCTATACATTTTCTTCTTCAAGTATGGTTTTTTATGGTGGATTTGGGCTTCTTACCACCTGATATGATCGCCATACGTCCAGGCATGGTCAGCTGCACCTGATTTTATATAAATCCAAAAATCTTCTATCATTTAAGAAACATCATTGTCTTGAATCCTTAAACAATGTCTATAAAATCATTCCAACAAAATGGTCATGTCCAAACGCCTCATTTTAATATCAGACCAAGTTTCATGTCCAACAGTAATGAACAACACGTGATATTGTTCAGGTGTATTCATTTGTTGTTACCAAAATAATTTTGGAATTTAAATCGAAGTTTGTATTTAAACAAAAATATTTTAAGTAATTGTTGTGGGTGCTCAGCATCAATTTCAATTTTAGTATGGGTATTTATGCATCCATTCGGCGCCTATGATCATAGGAGGACAATGGAAATTTAATAATACGTTATATTTAGGTTCGCATTTTAATTTCAATAATCTTTTCGTAGGCCACTATAAAATTAATAATGAATACGTAGTTTAAAGCATACAACCGTTAAAAGCTTATAGCTTAGCTTGATGAGCCTTAATTTTCCATTTTCATTTTCAGTTTGTTTATCTAAAGGATAACAAAAAGATTTTCATAGTATCTTTTAAAATTTTCTGTAAAATTCTAGGACGTAACCATAGTATAATTAATGGACATTAGCCAGTAATCCATTACATAATACTTTTATTTTGTTCTATATACTTAATAATAGTGCAATTTTGCCAACCAAGAAATTCCCGCTAAACGATATTTCAAACGTGATTTTCTCGAAATCCACACAAAAGTTTTGTAAAACCTATTTCATATTCAGCGACAAATATAAGTCTATCCAGCGAATCGAAAATCCTGATTCAGGTATCAGCCAGTGCTGAGATTTTAGCTCCTGAAAAATCGATTAGCGGGAATTTGTTGGTTGGCAAAACGTCACCATTATAATTGTTTACAATATTAACTTTAGTTTGTAGGTGAAGTATTACAGTGTATTTGCCAAAAAAATATGGAAAACTGAAAAGTTGTGACAAGCCGATTAAGGAGATATACAGCAGAATCCCATCACAAAAAAAACAAAAAACTGGATCCTCCACCAAATCTAAAGAATCTTTTATGGCAGGCTTACTTAAAACCCTGACGGTTGGCGATATTGTTCTTGTTTGAAGTGATAATGTAAAATGAGACAAATACAATTTGGTAGATCCATCAGGTGCTATGAAGTATTAGAATCCCGAAAAGATTTTCAGTTTTGTTCTGCAATTCTTGCTTGCAAAAGTTGGGAGAATGCTGTGAACAATAGGAGTGGCTCAGAGGTGAGTTACTGGCATTCGAACGTGGCGGTCTGGGTTCGATCCCCAGAGTGGCATACAATAAAATATATGTCAAAAATTTAGTAGGTTTAAGAATGCAGGGAAGAGTGTAAAATGTATCATCTCCCAACCTACCCCATTCACGCCGGTAACCAGGCCGGATGAGATCGGACATCCTGTGGGGTGCGGAAGAAGGTACACACTTCCCAATCGGTAGGTCATGCAATGGCAAGAAACCAAGGGTTGATAGCCCTTGTAGGGTGGCACGTGACTGAGGATCGTGGTTTGGAACCTACGTTAAGTTGAAGGTCTCATCGGGAATGGTCCTGGCAGCGAACAAAGAATAAAATATTACACAAGAAAATATAGAAATATTTTTTACCGTTTATAATAATACATTAAAATCTTTTACGCTATATAGGGTAGAGTAACCTCCACAAATATATCATTCTTCTTTATATTCCCGTTTTTCGTAAAAAAACACCAGCAAAAAATATAATAAAGGAAGCGATGTTTCCGTACAAAGAATTTAGAAGAGTTAACATATATACTTTTTAGGAAAAAAGTGATACGCCACTTATATTTTTCCATGTGGATATTATTTCTGATTAGCCTGGTCAATTCTGCATAAAAATGGTCTCTTGTTTTTTTCTCCTCAGGCACACCGTTTTTAATTAAAATAATTAAATTAAATTAGCTTCATGCATGCCTATTAAGTGAAGGTGGTCATTTCCACCAATTTTTATAAAAGAAAATTTTGCATTATTAATGTTAATAATAGTAGAGCTAATTTAATTTAATTATTTTAATTAAGAACGGTGTGCCTGAGGAAAAAAACGCAAGAACCCATTTTTATGCAGAATTGACTAGGCTAAGTTTTAAAAATTATTCTATTGGCGATAACGCTGAAACGAACGGAAATATCGAGCTGCGGTTTTAATATTTTTTCTAGCAAATTCCATCTACTTTTCGATTATGGTATCATAATTATACCGTATGATTTATTTTTTCGGAGTAAAATCAAAAAATGTGTTATTATTGCAAATTGCGCCCTCTGGCATTTTTTTTTGAAAACTATTATGGACAACTAAATACGATTGGTAAAAGTGCATATATTTCTCTTCCAAACAGTCTTTAGTTTGCTAAAATCGGATAAGTCATTTAAAAGTTACAGCGATTTAACTGATTACACTTTCAACAGCTTCTCCCCTCTTATTAAAGTTGGTACGCCAATGAGCATAAGACCAAAATGATGCATAAATTGTCCAAGCTTTTTAATAGTGTTATTAAAGATATACCTTAATGTGGAATTTTCGGAGATATGTAAAATTTTAAAATTTACTTTTCAATTACGCCCTCTTGCGGCAAAATGCGGAACTTAGAAATAATTTCCAGCATTTTCCCTTGGGCACTTTTGTCATAAAAAAATTTATCCGGATGCTGTACGATTACTAGTTTCTGGGATATGACCGGCGGTCATTCTTAGTTGACCACCCGGTACACGACCAGATGTCAATCATAAAATGATCTAATTAAAACCATTCATTAAGACAAATCACAATAATAATGTAATTATTTTGTAATAATAATAATGGAAAGACGGTACTAATACTGATCGTGTAAGTGCAAATTTTATACATTAATGGTGTTGATATCATTCAGGACTGTCAGTAATATTGATCGTGTAGACGCATATTTTATATAGAAGAAAAAAAATGTAAACATCAATGTTTTGCGGCGCTTACTCTATTTATGAAGTATTTTTAAAATGAGGTATTTTTTAAATATCATTTAAAATAAAATCATATCAGCTTACCCTACTTGAATTTTTTTTATTAAAAAAAAAGATCTGCCGGTCTATTCTATTCTATTGTCCGAGGTTTCGCTACGCTAAATCGATCGAGGCTGTGGATATTTTCAGAATATATGTTATTAGTATTAGAAATGCAGGTCATGGTCCATTACAATAAAAACTTGGATAGTTTCTGTTTCCAATAGAAGAATATCCACTTGACAAAGCTTTATTCCATGTGAAAGAATTTGTTATTATATTGCGGGTGTGTATATATTGTATAAATATATATTTGCACTCTTGCTTGTATTACAGAACACATATACAGTGTGTCTTTTTTGGAAACGTACCATCCGTAATATTTAAGGCTTTCTAAAATATTATATAAAAATCCGCATAAGACGTCTACTTTATTTTCAAGGAAGGCATTTTCAAGCTAGTTTTAAATTAATTCAATCCTCTAGCAGGGCTGAAAATTATACCTCTAAAATCTTCAAAGGGTAAAGGGAGTGAAATATTTTTTTCTACAAGCGTGCGCGATTTACCGTTTTCCCGCACGGTGTACCGGAAAAATATTTTTTTTTGTAATTTTATAATAAAATACAACTTTAATGAATAAAATGTAAATTTTTAGACTCATTTTTAGTAAAAGTAAATGAGGTGTATTATAGAAACACTAATTTTTGCCGTTTATTATACACATTTTTAAAAAAACTGATTTAAAACGGTTTATTTCAAAAACCCTGTACATAGATGTTAACATGGTAACCACGACACATAAATAAAATTTAATTGTCAAAGTGACACCTTACAACAGTTCACCGGAGCGTGGCATTGATTTCGTTCAGATTCTGATACAAATGTCTTCCATAGAAAATTTTTCGGACGAAGAGCTTCCAGAAGATATTCTAGAAGCTGCAAGTGTCGCAAATTTGGATTTGCTATTAAAAAAGTCATTAGTCAGGTATTAAGAACAATACGAACATTTTGTTAGTTGGTGTGAAGCGAAAAAGTAAAAGCACCAAGAGAAGAAGTACTTTTGGCATATTTCTTAAAAATATGTAATCTTTGGAAGCCAAATACGAAATGCTCTCGATATTCAATGTTAAAAAGTGTCCTTAAGGTTAAGAAAGATTTAGATATCAGTAAATACTATAAAGTTACTCCTTACATCAAGAAACAAAATGTAAGTTTTTGAGCAAAAAAACCTAAATAAGAAGAGATTGCGAAATTTATGAAAGAAGCACCTGATTAAATTTACCTTTTAATTAAAGTGGTAACCATTTTTGGACTTATTGCTGCCTGCCGCCGTGAGGAGCTATATATATATATATAGACGACATAGACGACAAAGGAGACGTTATAATTGTCACAATAAAGGACTCCAAAAACCATTATGCTAGATCTTCTCTTCAACCGCCGGCCCGCATACAAATAGAACACAAGTTAGAATACATAAAATCTATTAGGTAGGTACCTAAAACTTAAAATATTCTCTACTTCAGAGATCTCTTTAAGATGATAATTGAAAAAATATTACAGAAATTATTTTACTCTAGTCTGGTCTAAATATTTACTTTCGAGGACTCAACCATAGAGAATTTCAAAATTTCTTGTATTGATTCGCAGTATGGGGATGTAGTTTACTTCTCAGATGTGTGTTGGCTTAGTAGAGGAAATTTGTTGAAGCGGGTGTTTAATCTTAAAGAACAAATAAAAACGTTTTTGGCTGGCAAGGGACATCCTGTTGCCTCCACTGATGATCAGGAATAGCACAGTGGTTTTGGTTTTCTGGTTGATCTTACTTTGCATCTATAAATGACCTGACCATGGTTACAAGGTAAGAAAAATTTCATAAACGACTTATATGACAGCATCAAATTCTTTGAAGCTAAACTTAAATTGTGGAGAATGCAGCTGCAAAAAAACGATTTGACCCACTTTCCTAATTTGTCAACATGTAAGTGGGGTTATCGGAATAAATATATTTCCACAATAACTGATCTACAGGAAGAATTTACTTCGAGATTTAAGGAAATGAAAAATCAATATACATATTTGCTACGCCTTTTACTCTATCTGTTGAAGATGTTCTAGGATATCTTCAAATGGCATTGATAGATTCGAGATTACCGAACTAAAAAAAAATACAATTGTGGACTCTGATTTTTACTCCAGATACATTGATACAATTAAGTTTCCAAACATTCGACTTCATGCCATGAAGATGCTATCACTATTTGGGAGTACCTATGTATGTGAGCAATTATTGTCTCGAATGAAACATGTGTAATCAAAAAATAGTATTGGAATAATGGACTTTCATCTTAAAAATAGTCTTGGTATCGTTACATCCAAAATAAGACCAGATATTGACAAATTTGTAAAAAAAAAATGTCAAAAGTCTCATTAAATATAAATGTGTTTGTATAAATATTGTCTTGAGTATACTTGCTATATATCAGCTATATTAAAATTTTCACTTCTACTTTTTCTGGCCCGGCAATCGATGGGTAGCCTAAATATGGCCGGCCCTTCTATGAAAAAGGTTGAAGACCCCTGTGCTAGATCCTTTGTAATAACTAAAGAAGTCAATAATAAAAGTTTTCTAAATCTATACAGAAAATACACAAACTTGCGTCCACAGCAAACTCCACACCGCCGATTTTTTTTGAACTACAATTATGGAAAATGCAGTACCCAATGTGTTGGAATTAATACCATAGAAAAAATGCCCTCCAACATTATATATATAGCTTATATAGGACTCAAAAATCCAGAATTATATACTGGTCACAGTTTTAGACGTTCCTCAGCCACTCTACTGACTAATTCTGGCAAAGAAATAACAAACATTAAACGTTTAGGAGGATGGAAATCCACGTCTGTTGCCGAAAGCTACCTGGAGGAATCCATCACACAAAAAAAGACATGTCTAAGAAAATTCTCAATCTCAATATTCCATCAAATTTGAGCTGTAGTTTGGAAGCGTCCACGTCTTCAAAAACTGCACAGTTTTCCAGCAGCGCTAACAACAGCTCGATACCTCTTTCTTTGCAACCATCCGCTCATCAGGATCAGTTGGCTTCGATGGCTTCAACCTGTCTGGCATCCGCAATCAATTTGCATAGTGCATCAAATTATACTTTTAATATAAATAATTATTAATATGTAGAAATTAAATCTGTTTGTTTTTTAGTAAAATAAAATTTTTAGAAATATTTTGTCGTAGTTTTTCTAACGCTTGTAGAAAAAATTTTGATCCTAACTCCGCACTTGACGGCAGTCGTATGCGAGAAAGTGGCTCTTTCCGCACTTGTTAGGATAATAACTATTTCCACACGTTTCTATAACATTGTAACTTCCATCGGATCTCCAATCGAATAACTATTTCTACAGAGGAACAAAGCAGTGTATATTTTTCTTCGTCTTTCGTTTATGTGGTAGCATGGTTTTATTTTTCTCTTGTTTACAGTATCATTTTATTCGCATTGTTCTAGAGAGATAGTCAGCAAATCTGCGGACGGATATTTTGCGGCAGGCGGGCGGAAGCGGTATTCTCGCCATTGGCGCCGTTACGTCTATATAATAGATTGCTTATGTAGCGGTGCGTGGATTACGAGGGATATCATAGAAGTACCTACTATTAATTAAATTAGTCATATTAAATAAAATAAGCGAAGTTTGGCTGATTGTATGGATGCTAAACTTATTAAATGCTAGGTTGTATGAGACTATATAGTTTAAAAAAAAAAACTTAAAGAGGGAGGTTATTGTTATAAAAGAGTAGCCACTGATACACTCGTTATTTTGACATACTCCGTAAAAAATATTTCTAAAAAGATCATTAGTTCCTAATGAAATAATAATACTACTCCAAAAATGCCATGTTTTACTATGAAACAAAATATTTAAAAAAATATCGATATATCCTAACATCGATATATAGGTATATCTCAATATCGATATTTTGTTTTTTAAATGTAGTTATTTATATTATATTATCGATACCTATATCAATTTGTTGCCACTCCTAGTTTTGACCCATTCCCCATACCTTGGAAAAATTTAAAATTTCAATTTTAGAACATTCTGCCCCCTAGACTGAACCGATTGAATTTTACGAGAGGTATAGGGGTCAGTGGCGTAGGGGGGGGGGGGGGGGGGGGTCAAAACGATCAGAAGTCTAACTAGCGCCGCACACGAAATTTTTTTCTGGTGCTGGGTGTGGCACACAACCCGTTTTTGGATCATAAAAAATATTTCAAATTTGAAAAATATATAATATTTTTATCGAAACTTGTAGGGAGTTGTACTAATATACTAATAAAAATAATTTAAAGTTTATATAACTTTAGGAAATAAGCATAACTGTGCAAAAAAATATTAAAAATAAGGTTAATTTTTTATTTATTGAAAACCAAAAAGAATCTATTAACTATAATCGATAATTATTAGTAGTAAACACCAATAAAACTTTTTAAATTAATAAATAAAATCGGAAGAGGGTGTCGCACGCCGCAGGTGTATTTAAAAGTTTGCGTGGATGTCAATTTGTCTTGCAAGCATTTTGTATATTTAAGATGATGTGTTATTTCATTTGGTGCGTTATTGATATGGTTACCGTAATTTTGTTCTCCCATTATATTTTAAATCTTCTGGTTTTTTGGATTCCGGAGGGGAGGGCTGCGCCCCCCCCCCCCCCCCCCCCCCCCTGGTTATGACACTGATAGGGGCATAGCTACCGCTGTAGCATATTTAGCGATGATGCAGAATACAAAGCCCCGCGCTAAGAAGGTTTCACTACATGGGTAAGCAATCGTAAAATGTTATCCAAACCTAACATAAGTAATTTAGTAAAATTAAGAAATCATTCCACGGTTTGCTAAATAAGTTCAAAGATCAAGTAAGAGCGTGGAAATTTTAATGTTTTTACTGCAACTTTTGTTGTGTTTTAATTTATTTGCCAAAGAAATTCCAAATTTCTCATTCCAAAATCAGAACAATGCTTATAAAATATGTTGTAATATTCTGCAAACTAAGAGTAGGGTTAAAATATATATATTTATATATATATAAATCAATATATCCTAAGAAAAAAAAGTTACTAAATTGTTTATAGGAATAAAGAAAGCCGGTAAGACACACACGAGAAGCTCAATAAATATACAAATAAATGTATAGTTAACCATAACCATTTCTAAAGTAAAGGAATATGTGTCAACATAATCATTAAAACCATCTCCATTCTATACATTCTATACTAGAGACAGGATCAAATAATTATACAGGGTGATTCATAAGTTGATACTTCTTTTTTAGCTGTGTATAGAAGGCATTAAAATAAACAACATTTTCAAAAAACTTAAAAATAGCCGAGTTACAGAAGTAAAAAATCTAAGTGCGTGGGTGGTAATCAAAACGTCCCAGCCCTTTACTTTATATTGTTTTTTGTATTGTTAATATGTTAGTCATGCTTTTTACGAGTCGGTCGTCAGTTCTTTATTTTGGCAATTCGCTGCTGTGTATTTTTCTGAAGCAAGTTAATTTTTAATTGGTTACACGTGAAATATGGTAAAATTAAAAAAAAATGAACCGAAAAATATGGTGCTAATTTAGAGTGAGTGTCTTCAAACTGCGGCGTTTGCGTAATGTTATTTAACTGGCAAGTTAGGCAGAACCGTATTTGATCCATATTATAATAAATGAATGTAAGTACCTTATTTTTGAGTTTATTGAAAAAATGTATTTGAAAATTTTGTTTATTTTAATGCCTTTTATACACAGCTAAAAAAGAAGTATCAACTTAGGAATCACCCTGTACACATAAATATTTGTTTAGGTATATAATTATTATTTGTTCCTGTGTCTGTTTTAATTGTGTAAATATTTGTTTTTGTATATAATTATTTTTTTTTAATCTGTTTTAAATGTGTGTTCCGGGTTTGATCACTGAAGATGGTTTTAATGATTATGTTGACACATATTACTTTACTTAATTTTATTTAAAATAATCTCTTGAAAATTGGTACATGCTAAACAACCGAGTAAATTACAGTGAATTAAAAGTGAAAATATTTCTTCCAATGGCGTCGCATAAAATGGGGTTTAAGGTAAATATAATATATTTTTTATTCTAAGATTTTTAAATTTTAAATACAATTTTTTGAAAATATTTCTAAGAAAAGATATTCTTGTTTTATTTCGAGTGGATGCGCAGTTTTTGAGTAAAATTAATTTTAAATATAACGTATTTTTCAAAAGGAAGGATAATTCATATAAGTATAATCCAGATAATTGTACAAGTTACCCTTAACAATGTAGAAATGCTTTTTGAAGAAATAGTTTGTAATCATATTAAGAGTTGTGTTTTGTGTTGTGAGTTATGTTTTATATTAATCAGGAACAGCACGGCTTTTGTAGGGGTAGATCCACGGCGACAAATATGGTGATTTTTACTCAAACGGTTTTAGATGCCTTGGAAAGTGGATGTCAAGTTGTCGTATACACTGATTTTAGCAAGGCATTTGACACCGTGAATCATCGTATTCTAGCACAGAAACTAAAGTGCTTTGGCTTTTATGGATCCTTACTTAATTGGCTAATATCTTATATAAGTAATAGAAAACAGTTTGTTAAGGTTAAGGGTTTTATTTCACGGGAAATATCCATTACATCTGGTGTGCCACAGGGCAGCCATTTGGGTCCCTAATTATTTATGAATGGGCGTAAGTAGGACTTTTTTTTCTGGAGAAAGGGACAGTCGGGACTACATGTATTTCATGATATTGTACCGAGTAAAGAAGGCGGAGAAGCGCCGCAGGCGAAACATTTTCGGGGCCACGCCCAAAGTTCATTTAAAATTCACCTAACTACTAACAAATTTCATCAAAATTATTAAAATTTGTTTTTGTAAATGTTTTTTTTATATGTTTTTTTGATTTTCCTAGCTGGCTCTTTATTAAAAAAAAAACATTTTTTATATTTGTGAAAAATATGAATATTGGTGTCAATCCAAAATTTTAACATAAGACGTATGTAGGTATATGGTTTTAATAATTAAAAATAAAGTAAACATCGCTCTCCACGCCAAAATTGATGACTTTTTCAGAAATGATGTATTTTAGGAGCGTAAATAAAAGAGCAGTTTTTGGTGCAAACGCTTAGGTTTTGAAATACTCCTTCTTAAGTGCCGTTGTGTATATTCATAATAAAGCATTCTCGTTCCTTCCCACACTATTTTTTTTAACACGTTCGTTACCGTAAGCTTTTACTGCGTTGTAGGTTTTGAACCAAAGCTGTAACTTTTAGACAAATGGTTTTTATGAACTGAAAACAAACATTCAGAAGAAGCCAAAAATTAGTGTATTTCCGGAACCAACTACCACTATAATGGCATATAGGTGACTTATAATGTTCCCTAACACCCGCTGTATACAAACGATGCAATAGAAACGAACCGACTCAGGTTTAGACTCGCTTTAAATACATGATAAATTTTGCCACTAAAGTGGTAGTCGGTTTCACACATTAGACACCGATCGCCACTATAGTGGTAGTCGGTACCGAACGTGTTAAATTATAATTCATCACACTTCTTCAATAAAAAATGTTTCAATTAAAATTTTTACTCTAATTTTTTTCTTTAAAAATAAATACCCACCTAATTGTTTTTTGTTTTTGTTGTAAAAATATTTTATTGCATTGGGTTATATTTTTTTTTTTTTTTTTATGATAAAACACCTGCACTGTAGGAAAAATCCTTTAAGGCGCTCTGGGAGCGGTGCGAGTGCGAAAAAAGCGATTAACGTTGGTCTTGAAACGTTGAAGATTGTATTCATTGGGAAACACGACCTCAGGAAGATCATTCCACAAAGATGACGTTCTCCAGATGAAAGAATTCTTGAACAATGAAGTTCGAGGAGTACTAAGCCGAACAACATATGGATGAGCGGCAGTGGTTTGTCGTGTATTTCTGTTTTGCATTGCTCTAGGTGGAATCAAGTGGGCAATGTCAGTCGAACACCTGCCATGGAAATATCTGTAAAAGAGAGCCAAATCACCAACCTGTCTTCGATGCTCCAGGCTATCGAGGGTTTTGGTCAGCTCGGGGTCGCCGATCAGACGAATGGCTCTCCTTTGAATGGAATCCAGTAGCCGAAGGGTGTGCTTGGGTGCAGAGCTCCAGACATGAGAGCAATATTCTAATGATGGTCGAATCTGGGCTTTGTAGAGTGTCAAAAGTTGATGAGGTGTGTACAACCTTTTGGTGCGGAAAAGTACACCAAGCTTCCGTGCAGCTGCCTTGGCAATTGCGGCAACGTGATCATGCCAAGACATATTACTTCCCAGATTGACCCCCAGCAAATTAATAGACGGTGCCAGGGGAATTGCTTGTCCTGCCATGACTATATCCGGTTCTGCAATGTTAACCTTTTTGGAGAAGACTGCTGCCTGGGTTTTCTTAGCATTAAATTCGACTTGGTTACTGTCACCCCAAGCCAAAATTTCTTCCAGGTCTTTGTTGAGGCGCAATACTTCATGCTGCCTGCGAAGATGTGCGTCGGCAGCGGATGTTTGGGGAGTCAAGGTAAAAGATGAGACAAGTGTGCTGTCATCAGCAAAGCTATAAATTGGATTTTGGGTTTTCACTAGAAGGTCGTTAATATACAGTAAAAAGAGGGTAGGCGACAATATGGACCCTTGAGGAACACCGGCATTGATGGTGAAGGTGTCTGAGAGAAACCCGTCAATCGCCACTTGCAGAGAACGGTTCTTAAGGAAGCTGGTTAACCAGAAACAGAATCCATTAGGCATACCGTAGGATCGCAATTTACTTAGAAGCCCATTGTGCCAAACACGATCAAAAGCCCTAGAGATGTCCAGTGCAACAGCCCGGGATTCTCCATGATGTTCGATGGTGTTGCTCCAAAGATGGGTGACATATGCCAGAAGGTCACCTGTTGATCTGGACTTACGAAAACCGTATATTTTTGTTCATTTAAAATAGCTCTAAAAAAGGGAAAACGGAACAGACAAAGTATATATTAGAAAAGACTATAAAATATTACTCTTTTCACTCGTTTTCCTATAAAATTACATCATAAATCAATAACTAAAACGATAACCGTCCGAAACCTTAATCTCGATATAAAATAGGACTTTTAGAAGGAAACGTTTAAAAACTAAACGTTTCCTACAAGACCTTTGTAATCTAAGCCAAGAATTCATTATTCAAAAAGTTAAATTAAGAGTCCAAGCGTGAGACGAAAAATTAGGCTGCAATAAGACTTTTAGACCCCGAACTCCTAGGATCGGGGGAAGGGGGGTTCAGCCCGGCAGCCCCCCCCCCCCCTAAATACGCCACTGCCCTTGATATATTATGCGCTAATCTCGGGACACCCTGTGTATAATGAAAGTGAACCGAAATTGGCCCGCCTTAATTATTGTTTATCGGTTTTATTTTTAGATACATTTGTTTTTGTGTCTACGTACTCACGTACTGGTTAGGGAAATTCAGTAATTTCGCCCATGTTTATTTGTCTAAATTTCCATACTAATCGTGGGTCGATGTGTGAGTGGGATGCATGTTTTCCACGCAATAGTTTTCATTTTAAATAAAAAAATATATTTCACTCTGCAAAGCGTTAAGGAATAGTACATTGTATACCTAGTAGGAAAAGCTGAACATTTCTGGACGGCCGTAAAGATTGTATGTCGAGGCGCAAGCAGAGACTGGCAATACGGAGTCCGGGAATGTGACTTTTTCTACGAGGTATACGTACTATTTTTTCGTAAATCGAAAATTATTAAAAGGACATAACTTATTACAATCAACTTGTTAAAATTTTGAAATAAATATCATTAACTTTGTTCACAAATAAAGAATGCCATTAAATATTCGTGTTGTACTATGGAACACAGTAATATTGAATTGTCAAGCTTAACACATTTTAGTTTACAAGTAGCCGTACATAAATAATATTTCCTTACAGTAAAATAAATAATATAGTATATTACATAACAAGTGATGAAAGTGATACTTTTCAAACGAGGAGATAATTGTCCGAGTTTTAGAATAATCACTTTTACACGAGTAATGTACACTATTTTTCCTACGACCACAAAGAATTATTAAAAAAGCCTTTGATTTGTAAAAAAAATATTTCAACTCTAGAGTTGAAAAAAAATATTTCAACTCTAGAGTTCAAATTAGCATACCTAGGATTATGTTCCACTTAATATCTGGTTTCATATAGTTTATCAATAGGCTTTTCCTTTATTTGTAGTTTAACTTTTTCATTTTTTCATATTTTATAAATATCATAGGAAAAACTAGTCCTGAATTGACTTCTAGATTAACCAGAATAAAAAATTTTAAATTTCAAGGAAATATACATTAAACCAAAATTTAAAAAAATCCACCCAACAAGAAAGATTTTAATTCAAAATAATTCTATAAATTATTTAATGTTTTTATAAAAAAAAGTCAAATACTTCTGATGGGATTTGAACCTGTGACCTGCCCTTCTGTAGGCCAGAGCTTTAGTGTCTACACTATGGCTTCAATGGCTACCAATTAACATTTGTTGTTTAAATATATGACATTTTCTTCAGCGGGACTTGTTTTTTCTTTTATTAGCATTTTTTATAATTTCACATGGCGTATTTTCACACTCTAATTCTAAATCACTCAAAAAATACATGAAAAATAAGTTAAAACACTTTACAATTACTACTTTTTAAAATTTGTTATTTTTAATAAATAGGGGTGGTCTGTCAAATTGACATCATATGTTTAAATTAAATAGTGTGCCTTGTATTACCACTCTAGAGTTGAAATATTTTCTTTCAACAAGCGTGTGATATTCGGCGCTTTCGAGCCAAGTTAACCGGGTTTTTTTTTTCTCATTTTCATAGTAGGTCGTAGGAAAATAAATATTTCCTAACAGTTATTTTCCGTTGCCTAGCAACGACTAAGTGTAAGAAAATATTGACTTTTCTTTCAGAAATGTTATCAACAATGTCAATATTTCCGATCGATTTTCGGAAAAATATATTTTTATATAATTTTTTATTAGAGCGTAATTAAAAATTATTTATTTTTTAAGCGGCAAGCTTCAAATTGATGTTCAAAGTTACTTAGAGGCATCAGTTACAAAAGGTATTTATTAAATTAGAAATGACATTGCCAAGAAATTTTTCACAGCAATTTAATTATAATATTAGTAAGTTATTTAAATATCTACTTGCGGTGTAATTAAGATGTTTTTAAAAAGGTTCGTCTTAATTTCTGACAAAGACAATTTTATTTGAAAATAAATTAATTATTTTAAAATGATTGTTCTACAAAATTGACATTTTTTTAATTTTTCACATTTTATGAATTTTATTAAAAAGTTTATATTATTTTTAGGGGATATACAAAAATTGCCCTTTTTGTTTACTGATACTTTAAGACAAAGTTTAAAAACGATATGTAAAATAACTAAAAATGAATGAATTAAGAATGTTTTAAAATAAATAATAAAAGTATATAACTGTTATACAGGGTGATTCCTAAGTTGATACTTCAAAAAACTAAAAAATAAGGTACACTCATTCATTTATTACAGTATGGATCAAATCCGGTCCTGTCTAACTTAAACATAATCTCGAAGCAGCAGCCACACTTTGACGATACCCACAGTAAATTAGCACCATATCTACTAGTTTATTGTTTTCAAATTTTACCATTTTCACATTTCATCAGTTTAAAATTAAATAACTGACCACCAACCCGTAAATTGCATGACTAATAAGACAAACAACATAAAGTAAAGCAGGCCACGTTTTGATGACCAGGCCCGCATTTAGATTTCTTACTTCTGTATCTCGCTTATTTTTTAGTTTTTTGAAAAGAGGTACGTAAGTATTTTAAAATGTTGGTTATTTCAAAGCCCTCTATATACAGCTAAAAAAGAAGTATCAACTTAGAAATTACCCTGTATAACAGAAGACGACATTACTTTTCTTGTTTTATATTAATATTATATAGTTATATTTCCTCAACATCACAAAGTGATAAGCCATAAATATAAGTATCCAACTTGATTGATATTATCTTATAATCTTACTGAAGAGTTATAATGTGGACAAAATCATCTGGTTCTTGGGATCCAGTAAGGACCTGCCCGGTGAGACTTCTTATGTGCGGGATCGAAGCTAGTGACGTCAGACATCCAGACTATTCACTCAAGTTAGGACCTACGTTTATCCTTATCGTTTATGTGTTAATATTACACTACGATTTATTAAATAAAGATATTTTAAAAGTAAAGTACTATTTTTTTTATTAGTGTTACTTTTTTTAGTGTATACTTTAATTAATTAAAAATACACTAGTCCGAGAATCGAAAAACCGTTTTGCCGCGCCCGAATGCGACAGCCCCCCGCTATATTTTGCGAATTTAATTAACGTCCATAAGTAAATATTTCAAAAAATGTTGTGGTTTGTTTTTTCATTCGATGTTCCAATGTTTTCTCTTATAAAATATCGAAATCGTTATTTTATATTATACATTACTCTGTTGTCTTTAAAGCAGACAATAATATAGGTCTGGACATTTATATCTGGATCACTCTATATCTAAGAATAGATTTTTGGTGCTTCCTGTCTATTCACTTCGAATTTACAAATCACAATTCTACGTTAAAATGTTTTGTTAATAAAATTTTGGATAAGTTTCAAATAAGTATCATAAAATCACTGCTTTCCACATAAACGTTTTGCTATAATATTTGAATTTTTTAATCTGAATTATGTCTTTATACAGGATATCCCAGCTGCACCCTACAGGGATCTCGTAAACCATATAAAATACAAAGATAGTTAAATTAGAAAAAAGTTCTTTACTAAATTTTGAAACATTGTGTTTTCAAATTTAAGAAACTCCGAATCCTTCCGAAGATATTTGGAAAAAATCGAATTTTCGCAATTTTGTTTTTATTTTTTCTGACTTTATTTGAAGAGATAGGTTTTTTGTTGTGTAATTTTTTTTCTCTTCGTTTGCTGCCAGGACCATTCTCGAGGGGACCTACAGCTTAACGTGGGTTACGAACCACGATCTTTCATCATGCGATACCACAAAAGGGTATCAACCCTTGGTTTCTTGTCCTACCGATTGTTAAGTGTGTACCTTCTTCCGCAACCCACGAGATGTCCGATCTTATCCGGCCTAGTTACCGGCGTGAATAGGGTGGGTTGGGAAATGATACATTTTACACGCATTTTTAAACCTACTAAAATTTGGACATACTTTTATTTTATTATGCATATGCCCACTCCGGGGATCGAAACCAGACTGCCACGGTTGAATGCCACTACCTGACCTCTGAGCCACTGCCGCGGTTGAAGAGATATGTTAAAATAGAATACCTATATATCCTCATTGCCGTTTTTTCTCCTCTATAAGTCGGTGTAACTAAATTTTTAATCTGACGTTTCGTTTTTCAAAATCATTATCAACTGTTTTTTTTAATAGTCGAGATGTTATTTTATTATTTTTAAATTTCCCTCCTCTTTTATAATTCAACAATGTATCGCACCTAGTTTTAATACCAAGTTTCTGACTTAAACACCCAACATCAATAAGAATAAGTGCAAATTTAACAGGGTACAACTTTTCTCTAATTTAACCATCCCTGTATCTTATATGTATATGGTTTATGAGATCCTATGAAGTGCAACCTTATCTTGGACACTCCATATATAAATATGTGTTATAATGTCGGATATGGATTGGTATCCTTAAGAATGGATTACTCATCTAATACTTCGCTGTGAAGTTAAGACTCTTATTGGGCGATAAGTTTAATAAAAAATAGGTGTAGTGGAAAGATAGTGCATAGAACGAGAACAATAACAAAAACATTTCTAGTTGCGTAGTAGGAGTCAGTAGACAAATGTTTATAAAAATAACTGTTTGTAATTGGTTGAAGAAAGCGTTTCATTTTGATTTAGGAAGTTTTTCTTGTATTGTTAATAATTCCTGACACACCAAAAAGGAACCCCTTCTCTATTTTGATAGGGGTTACAAAATATTATAAAAACTCAAAGAAACACTTGATGAGTTGTTAACGTATTTAAGTATAAGGGTAACCTCTGCCCGTTTGGTCACTCAAGTCTCTATAAATGATCTAAAAATACAATTCCAGAATCATTGCACTTTCCAGAGAGTGAGTAAGTGATTTTTGTAATGTTTATTTAAGTAGTAAATTGTTTATTTCTCTTTTGGCCTAAGATCAGTGTAAAGTGGAAATTGTTTTACTTGAACTTAGTAGCGTCGTTTGTGAGTTTTAAGGGAACAACACTTCTTAAGAGAAATCTCTCTAAATTTACTGATTTAATAACTATTTTTATTTCTTAGGACTTGTATGTTATTCATCACAATGTAATCATCAATTGCTTTCCTTTGCTTCGTTTTAATAAAACTATTAAAAATCTTTGGTGTTTCAGTAAATAAATAGCACACAAAAAATTAAATAAATCAAAACGTAATTTCAAATTATCTAAGCTACACGTTACTGTCGCTTACCATTTTAATACGCGACATTATCAAACTAAAATTTAAATTTGGAAAATTTATTGAATAATCCGAGATTAACGACGAATATAATATAGTTATTCAATAAAAATTAATAAAAACAAAATGTTCATTTATGATACATCTTGAAGAAAAACCACTTGCTTATTCCCAACTTAATTCTGTATATTCTATACAAGATTTTACATTTATAGTTCAATTGATAAACTTGTAACAGTGTTTTTGTTTTACAATGTGTATAATTTCTACTATTTAGAATCATTAAAATATATACACATCCTGATGAAAAAAAAACATATTCATAACTTTCAGCGTAGACAATACGATATCTGGAATTCAACACGGACTAGTCGGTGCCAGACTATGCTAATCTCTAATAACTTTTTCAAAATGCATAAAAAAACTGAGAATATTATAACGGATATTAAGAGTACACCTTAAATTATTCTATGTAAATATACCATAACATAATATGAATAATTCATAATTATTAACCCTTCAAGCTTTTATTGTTTATTTTAAAAAATTGCTCTAAATTATGTGAAATAATCCTCAGATTTGTGACTACCGGATTATTTTTTTTTCGATCAGCATAAATTATTCATATTGAAACTATCTTAAAATTTCCTCTCAAAATAAACGTTATATAATATTTGAATGTTCTAATATACCGAATGATACGAGACGCTCCAATTTTTTGTTTAAAGATTTTAAAATTTTATGAAGGAAATTTGAAATAAGTGTGTAAATTTTAATTTTTCGGTTAAGTTCAACTTTTAAAACCACTTCTGGTTAAAGCGCCATTTTGATTCGATGCCTAATTTTAAAGTTCTCCTTTCGATTACATATCACACATTATTTATTTAAAAAAATGATCGCCTAGATCAGTTTTTTGTCAATCATGTTACCAGTTTAAAATGTTAAAGGAACTTTTAACTTTTAGATAGAGAATTATAAACTAAGATAAGTAATAGTTATTTTTGTTGAACGATAGAAGAGTTTTGGACTTGCATTGTCCTTATTTGTTTTACATCGCAACGTTTCAACTGGTAAATATCTCCAGTCGTCTTCAGGTGAATCCAAAACTCTTCTATCGTTCAAGAAACATCATTGTCTCCAACCTTCAAACAGACAGTTATTTTTGTATTTAGGGGTGCGAAATACTACTTTGGCGACCGAGAACAAACATTTTTTGACAGGGCGCAGGCGAGTCAAAGAATTTCGGATACGAGTTGCAAACAATGTATTTTTTACAACCACTTTAATTTAATTATTAATAATAATTGTTTTAGATTGTTTTGATTATGGGTATCTCGGGTGCTTGTCGCCGGGAGGAGTTATATATATCGGAGATAAGAATTCTATTTTAATAGTAAAAGTTCCCGATACAAAAAGAAACTTATAGCGTATGTTCACAGTTTCAAAACTAGAATATATCGAACTTTACAAAAAATATGCAGCTCTTCGTTCACATTATGCATCGTCACGGCGATTTTTTCTGAAATATCGAAACAATAGATGTTTTAACCAACTTATTTAAATTACTTTCATTGAAAAATGCCATCCCTAATAGCAAAATAACTCAGAATAGCAAATCCTGAATCATAAGGCCGCTTTACAGTTTTCAAATTTTCTTTCACACAAGAAAAGATTGCCCGGGAGTATGCGCAGAACGAGGCTAGTGACCAGCTGGCGCAATTTGTATTGCTTGCAAGAAATATAACTCCGACCCTATTTTTATTGCAATTGCAAGGGCAGTTTAGGGGATTTTTTCGTGATTTATGAGACACCAACCTTACTATAAAAATACCTGACATTTGTTTATGTTCTTTCTAACCTATAGTGGGTACGTTTTGTTTTTGTTGGTTTGCTTCTGTGTACTCTAATGAATTCACAAAAAAGCGCCGGTTAGTTCTAACCTAATGTCTTATTATGTTAAAAGTTGGCAAGTGGTACATCACCTACGACCTTGGCAAGTCATTGCACGCTGTAAAACCACTGAAAATTTTTATTGCCACAATGTTAATTGCTGCAAGACAACTTGCATGAAAGAAAAATTGCAAACTGTAAAGCGGCCTATTTAGGTACTGGTCACTGCTTTCGGAGGATGTCTGCAATACTTCTTGATAACGCAGGAAGTAACATAACTACTTTAAAGCTCCATGGCGAATGGAAAGGATATGAGGAGGACAAAGAAGAAGAATATTTAAAAAAGGCAATAATTAAATTTATACTAGGTAAGTATATAATATGCAAAATATTTTGCGCACGGGGTCATGGTAACGTATAAAAAATAATGGCAATGAAAAAATTTCTTATTTCAGACACTGACCTTAATGCGCAAACATTGTAAGTTTTTGACGGTTGTAGAATAAAAAATGTTTTTTCTTTATGTTGTGCCGTTCCAATGCCTATAACCTGTCAAAGTCCAAAAATGCAATATTTTAAATCTCGAAAACAATTGAATTTAGACATATGACATTTTAAACAAAATATACGTGAAATGTAATTGGGAATTAGAAAATAATATATTATACAGGATGTTTCATTCAAAATAAGTAAGTTTGAGACAACTTCCGGTATAACGGGAAGTCGCTGTTATTTCATCTTGCGCGTCTAAAAAAAAACATCATTCAAATTTGCAAGATTCAAATCGCATAACTTTTCAAAATATTCTAATGGACGGCCACCGAGAAGATACCCTGTATATTTGGAGCTGGTGGAAGAAATTAGAATTATTTATTTTATTTATATTAAAATTTATTCAACTCATACTATTCGATTCGTAAAACGAAAAGTTAGATTTATTACACTTTGGTTTTGAAACGACGACAGGTAGGCATCATATCCAACTAAACCATTCATAAATTTTCAACATTTCCCACCCACTCCACATAAGAATCATACAATTCATTTAAAAAAATATATTTTTGTTTCAAGTCACAACATAATAATATAGGTTCTATTGCCAAATCTAGCCTACACATTATAAATTTTCCTCCACAAATAATTAAACTTAACTCCATGTGCTTTTGCAATGAAAAATATACCAAAAAAAAAAAAATGCGAAAATCGCAGATTTATTCGTACTCCACCTAATAATAGCCTCCGAAACGTCATCGACAAAAGTTTGATGTTAAAATCCCGGGATCTCGGCCAGCGTCTCAGTCCAGTTTTAACACCTCTCGACGCCGATTTAGTTACTCCTTTTGTCGCCTTTTGCCGCCCCTTTTTGCCGCCACCATGGTGTACGATTCCGATTTTTATACCACCAGAAGGCCTTACCGAGCTTCGCCTGCTTATTCCACGTATACGTCCTCGGTAAGCATCTTTTTATTGCCTTTTTTGAGTAAGTGGAAGGCCTGTTTACAGTAGATGACGTAGGATTTTATTGACATGACGTCATTGATGTCTAGTCTCGTTTAAAGGGGAAGAAAAATTAGTATTTATTTGAAATAATATATAAATATTTAAAATGGAACTAGACTAATCAGAAATTAATTAATATAATTTAGGATTATGTCCTATATTTTTAATTTGAATTTAGTTGGGTTCATAATACCTCAAGGTCTAATGATGCGTGAATGATTATCTAAAAATATTTTATTTTTAAAAGAAAGGTTTATGAAATAACAATTTTTTAAAATTCTGGTTACTTTTATAAACGTACAGAATGTCAAAAAATATAAAGGAATAATATTATAATTCTTACGTGTTTTTATTGTAGGCTGGCCTTCTGTATTCCTCTGTTATTGATAGTTACTGCTTCTTCTACAATAATCACTAACATCCCCTACGTATGCCAAAAAATATTCTGATTCGAAAAAAAAAATATTCCACGAAAATAAATCGTCCAGTTTACTCATAACAAGTGCTAGAGAAATTAATATCTCTTCTAAGGAAATAGCCGTATACAAATTAAAAACAACAATTGTGTTATTGCAACTGCTGGAATATTAAGAAATAATAGATTCTAAAAGTATTGAATTTCGTCATACATTGTGCATTATGAATGCATCATATTTTATGTCAAGAATCGAAATGACCTATACCAATATTCAGTTAAACTAAAGATCGTGTCTTGTTTTTAAAACAACTTATCAAATTATGATGGTTTGTATAAGTTGTATCTTTGAACGATAATGGTGTTAATAAACATTCTTATTATAGTCTATTTCAGAAAGATGTAGAGTATTAAAAGCTCATTAGGTATGCAAAGAAACTACAAAGTGACTCAACGAATATTCAAGCCACTTTCATAATTTGGCATTGATTTCATTGCAAAATTCATTCTTTTCATCAAGTGCAGGTATCACATGGGTCAATTTATGGATTTCGCCTATTGTTATCCATTCATAAACACTTAAAATGGTGTGACAAAGGCGTGCATTATGTACACAGTATTAGGTACACTTATTTTTTATTAAGCATTATAAAAAAATACAAAATATAAAGAATACATTATACAGAAATTTAATTATAAAAAATCATAATATTCTTCGTCATCTGAGAAAATGTCATCTCCTCTTGACGTTTTAATTAACGGGTCGACGGTCCGATCGATCAGGTGGTGAACATCTCACATTTTCTCCTCTTCTTTAATGACATGATGGACTGCTTTTCCCCAGTTCTCTGGTATCACTTCCTTAATGGCTTGATCAAACTGTAGCTTAATGTGCGCCCATATAAGTTCTATAGGATTTAGTTCGTAATGGATTGGCGGTGTTCGCAGCACAGTTACACTATGTTTTTCAGCTATATCTTCCATAGCATATTTTATAAAACTATGTTTGTGTAAATTTATTATAGCTAATAGTTCCTTTTTTATCAAATTATCTTCAAATTCGATACTTTTGGTGGTTAACCAATCGATAGTTTGTTATTTTCTTCAAGATGAAGTTTCAGTCTTCTTTGTGCGTCGTGAATAATAGCTTGCGTTATCCATAACTACTACTGAATCAACTGGAAACCTTCTTTTAAAAATCCATCTCCGCTTCCATGTGCGCCTATGGCCGACACCGAAATTGAGCCAAACTGGACGGAAGTTTCCCTTTTATTACTCTGCACCTTTCTGAAATAAACTATAAAAGGTGTTATAAATAGCCGGATTTTTTTTTAGACTTGCAATACTTACATAGTAATAATTATATTTCTAACTATACAATATCATTCCTTTATTACTGGTTTACACTTTTATCGACTTTACCTACAGATGTCAACATGAACCAAAATAATAATTTATTTCGATCCTGTTTTAAAGAGCGTAGTCGGCCGTAGCGTGCTGTATATTTCATTGTCCTGATGACAACTATGATACACAAAACTTATTATATGATATTCAGAAGCTATGACGTCATGTGATGACTGAAATTTCTTATTGTAACCATGAAAACATAATGGAAATTACCATCAACTTCTATTATAAGGGTCACATGGTCACCATATGTCGTCATAGCCCCTGAATATCATATATTTGTTTCATGCGGATGACAAAACAGAGAGCTAATATTGTGTTGATTTGACAATCCGTGTTGTTTTAAAACGTAGGTTAAGTCATTTCCTTGTTATAAGCCAAAAAATGTACAAAACTGATTCAGAGGATTTTCTGTTTAAATAATATGTGTAGTCGGAAAAAAGTATCACACCGAATGCTCATTTCCCACGAGTATGATTTCGGAAACCTTCAATACCCGTGGAAAATGAGTATCATTCCGTGTTCAATTTCCAATCTACTATTATCTTTCGAAAAGTTTAAAATCCGTTACTTGAGAAACATAGTTTAAGGAAACGTTTTAAACTAAAGTAAATTGTATTTGCCGATTTGGAGAAATTCAATATCAGTGACAGTGAAGAGCAAGGAATGGATTTATTTTATATGCTGTGATGAATTATAAATTCTGCTTGAAATCGGATATACAGGAAGTACTTACCTACTTTGGATTAAAAATATTACAGAATGAGCAATAATAAAAATTTTTTTTTAATAATTTAGTATTATAACTTCAAAAATATTATCAATGATTCACAACTTCACTTTAATCAGAAAGCGGCATCGGCACTATAAACAAGGCAGGAACGGTGTGTCAAATTTAGTGCTGCACGGTCAAACTGTCGGTGCAGTATGTTTTACTTATTTTTAATTTTCTTGTACAGTTGAAACTTGAATAACATAACTTTTACTTTTTATTCAAGAATTATTGAGACATTCTGATTCAGATCAACAACGTAATGTCTGACATAATGAGTTTATATTTTCCAACAAAAATTAGACAATTTTCGGGGCCACGCCCAAAGTTTGTTTAATATTCACCTAACTACTATCAAATTTCGAAAATTAAATTATTACCTCTCCCCGTCTGCATGATGGTTGGATTAAATTTTTTGAATTTTTTATTTTTTTTGATATTCCTAGCTGGCTCTTTAATAAAAAAAGGAACATTTTTTATATTTGTGAAAAATATGAATAGGTACCTATTGGTGTCAATTCAAAATTTTAACATAAGACATATATATGACTCTAACCAGCGTTTTTCTGGCTCGGTTTTTCATGACCACGCCAAAATTGATGATTTTTTCAGAAATCATGAGCGTAGATCTAAGAGTACTTTTTGGTGCAAATGCTTAGGTTTTGAAATGCTCCTTCTTAAGTGCCTTTTTGTATTTTCATAATAAAGCATTCTCGATTTTTCCCGCACTATTTTTTTATATTATAAATTATCACACTTCTTTTCTTTAAAAATAAATACTTAATGTTTTTTTTGGTTTTTGTTGTATTATTTTATTGCATTGGGTTATATTTTTGTTGATTTAAAATAGCCCTAAAAAAGGGAAAAAGGAAAAGACAAGTATATAATAGAAAAATATTCTTAAATATATCTTTTTACTCGTTTTCCTATAAAATTATATCATATATCAATAACTTAAACGATATGCGTCCGAAACCTTAATCTTCATATAAAACAGAACTTTTAGAAGGAAAAGTTTAAAAACTAAACGTTTCCTATAAGACCTTTGTAATCTAAGCCAATAATACATCATTTAAAGATTTAAATTAAGAGTCCAAGCGAGAGACGAAAAATTAAGTTGCAATTAGACTTTAAGACCCGAGCTCCTAGGCTCCTAGGCTTAAATCTACTATTATAATAGCATAAACATTATATTTAAAATTAACACAAAATACTATTTAAACCACAAAAATATAATTTTTTATGCATCGATCGTGTTGTTTTTTCTGCAATGATTTTTCTTGAAGATATTGGCTTTAAGCATAAGGTAGGCGCCTATACCCCTCTTGCTGATATCGTGTTATGGATCTAAAAAATTGATTTTTATTATTGTTTATTTATTAGAAAATAGAACAAAACTCAATAGGTAATTCATACGATATATTAATTAATAACTTACTATCGATGAACGTTTTCTGTGAGCTAATTATATTGCCTAAGCTAAGTACTTTAAATACTGTAATACTATTAAACTAAACTAGACATAGACAGTCTGTTATAAGCTCCCATTTTCTTAATAGCTTTACCTATTTAACTAAGTGCTCGTTAAATATTAAGCAGCCAACTATTTAACACGACAAACTTTTTCTCTTTGCCAAAAACCTAAAAATACCAATAATTACACTTTCGGTTAATTTTGACATTTTTGTGAAAACAATCCTATTTATATTGCGATCAATTTCTCAATTGCTTTATTCCAATTTTCGAGTATTTCAACAGTTTTAGAACTTCATAAGCGTAGATTAATCATTGCATGAATAAAATTGTTTAAAGGTTTTTTCTAAATTGCGCTTGGAGTTTATGATGCTTCCTCACAACCTTCCAAAACTGTATGGAATTTATTTGATATATTGAGAAACAACTTTTTTTTAAATTTCAAATAGTGTATAAACACAAGAACCTTTCTGTCCTAGGGTTTTTTATACAGGGTAGGGATTGTAAATGAAACGCTGCTTATAGCGGCTCTGGGAATAATAGTTCTGTAAAATTCCAAACACGTCCTCAAAGACTTTTTATGGGCCTCGCTTTTGTCATGTAAAAAAATGAGACCCCAAAATGGGGGCTCAGCCCAAAACAACTTTTTTTCAAATTAGAGGATACCACTTGAAGCACATTTTTGGAAAGCTCATCAAAAAAGGAATTTGTCTATATATTTTTTTATATGTGGCAGTAATTTAATAAAAACTAAGTTAAGGAACATTTACAATAACTTCAAAACTGCAGTAGAGTTTTGGACTTGCATTGTCTTTATTTGTTTAGAATCACTACGTTTCAACTGGTAAGCATCTCCAGTCGTCTTTACCATGGTTTGTCAGATATGTAGCCATACACAGAGACTTAAAAGTTGAAACCTTAGAAACATTTATAAATCACCAAACCAAACAACAAAATACTTCGAATTAGCAGACATAAATGTAGCACGTAAAGACGGCTGGAGATGCTTACCAGTTGAAACGTAGTGATTCTTAACAAATAAAGACAATGCAAGTCCAACACTCTACTGCCGTTCAAGAAACGTCATTGTCTCCAACTTTTAAACAGACACAACTTCAAAACTATAATGTAACTTTTTTAGCATAGCAAATCTTGAAAATGTGCCCCATGACTCTGTAAGAACCGACAAAACCGATGGTAGAACTCTGGTCTAACTCTTTCCAAAACTTCTGGGAAGATTAAACATATCTCTGCCCGAATCCTTACCTTCAACTTTTCCAGATTTGAAGGTCTAGTGACATATACCCTTCTTTTTAAATCACCTCATAAATAAAAATCTAAGGGTGTAATATCCGGAGATGTGGGCGACCATTCGATAAATCCTTCCAGTCCGATCCACTTATTTGAAAATGCAACATTTAATAATTTTCTTACATTTCTTGCAACATTTTTAATATCAGAACTTCAAAGAATATTCTCTAATTATGGAAATCTAGACCAAAGGATATTTTTTCAGCAGGATGGAGCTTTTTCTTACTTTGCAAGAAATGTAAGAGAATTATTAAATGTTACATTTCCAAATAGGTGGATAGGACTGCGAGGATTTATAGAGTGGCCGCCCAAATCTCCGGATATTACACTCTTAAATTTTGATTTACGAGGCGATTTAAGAAGAAGGGTATATGTCACCAGACCTAGAAAACAGAAAGAGTTGAAGGCAAAGATACGGTTCATCACGCCAGAAGTTTAGAAAAGAGTAAGGGAAGAGTTATACCATTGATTTGGTCCATGCTAACATACTAATGAGGCATATTTATAAAAATAGCTTTGCCAAAAAAGTGATATTCCAGTTTTAAAGTTATTGGGACATAATGTAATTATTACTTAAATTAGTTTAGAATTTAGAAATAGTACTGTACAGGGTGTCCACGCAGTGGGACCACGCCAAAATTCATCCAACTATTATCTAAATTCATAAATTTACTTATTTATTTTAATTTTTTTTATCCCATATTCAAATTTTTGGTAGTATAATCTGTCTGGACTCTAAGGGAAAATAACCAGCCAGCTTATTTGATGTATCCAGCAAAAAATATTACAAAAAATAGTAAGGAATTATAAATTAAGAAAACATTACTTTATTTAATAGCTTTTCAATTATAACGATCCAATCGCTTCTTGTTCACAAAGGTGAGGTATTTTTGGCTGATTCAGAAGACAGAAATTTAAACAATAATGTTATATCTGTGGCGCTTACTTTCCATCTAAAATCACAGTTTAAGAATATGTAATTCAATATTTTAAGGTAAATCGTAGATAGATAGATGTCCCATTTTTTATAAATTTGACAGCAGCGGAGGGCACTAAGTGGTCTTATCTTACATGGCGGTTCGCGGTCCTAAAAACGGTGAAGAGCTACATTGACTAAAAAACTTTTAATTTGGGACGCTAATATTATTTCATGTTGATGAAAATCTTGTTTATCGATTAATAAAAAATACACATTTTCACAGCAAATTACAATCATTAGTATTATGTAAAATGTAAATTTCGTAACAATTGGATGTATGCCTCTTTTCACCAGTAAGTGCAAGGCAAGTATATAAGCATGATAAATTGAGGAAAAACGACATCAACCCTACGTCATCTAAAATAAAATATACGTCCTTCGAGCCAGCATCTTTTAAGACTCAAAAAATAAGGATACAAGGATCATATTATCCTTCAAGGTTATCATGTTAAGGCCATTTAGACCTCCTTTGGGATATTTCTAAATTAGCCGTTATTTTCGGCGGCCTAAATAAGCCTGTCCTATGCCGCCACAAACAAGGTGAAATATTTCACCAACTTATCCAGATATTTTTGTTTTTATAGTATTTATCTTATTAAATCTGTTGTTTGTTTGGATTTATCTAAAAATGTATTATTTCATTTTGCTTTAGTTATCGTAGTTAATATAGCAGCCAAGTTTTCAACATCAAAATGAACCACGCTTAGAAACAGGCTTTTGATACAATATTTCTGTGTATTTTTAAGAAAATAACAGAAAACAGGCTTCCATATTTGTTTGAGTTACATCAAATGTAGTACCTACTACCACTTCTAACAGTATATTATCTCACTGTTTTTGATCTACGAATATTACAGTTTATATTATGAAAGCAGCCCAGAGGGCTCTTAATTAAATTTTAATTGAAGATGTGTGATAATTTACAATAAAGAAATAGTCTCAAATCCAAAATCGAACCCTTTTACAAAGTGACACTTGAAGAAATATTTCAAAACCTACGCAATTGCAATAAAAATGGTTATTATAGTTTCGTAATCTACGCTCCAAAAATACATGATTTCTAAAAAAGTCATCAATTTAGGCGTGGCAAGTGTATAAAAGATAAAAGATTATTATTTTATTCTTACACATTCATATTTTTCACAAATATAAAAAATGTTTTTCTTTTTTAAAAATAAAGAGCCAGCTATAAAAGCAGACAAACGTGAAAAAACATTCACAAAACCAAATTTAATCCAACCATAGGTTAGAGGAAGTAGTGGTAATAATTTAATTTTTCTACTCCTATATTAATAAACATTGTTTTATGTAGTACAGTTCACTCTATAAGTAAATCCATTCTTACGCACAACTGTGCATAAAGAATAAAAACACACTGTACGCTATGAAAACAGACTACTCTACGTTATGATGTCTAGTATACCAATCAAGTTAGCCTTGAACCACTTAAATCATGACATTTATCTCTCTTGCTTTTTGAATATTTGACAGTAATACTGTCATTATTTGAAATTTGAAGTTTAAATCGATACTTTATAAAATTATAAATCGATCTTTAATGTATTAGTAAGAGTCGCAAAAAAGTATAGTGTACGTATGGCATCTTATAGAGCAATTACGCACCTATGTAATTACCGCACTCGCCGCTACGCGGCTCTTTCGCAACTCTTCCATTCGTGCGTAAATCATGAAGTACATTTAGTCTCGACTGCCAAGGGGCACTAACTTCCACAGTGGCGTAACCAAAAAGAAAATATGAGGAAGGGCTCAGCTACGCTCACTGAGTTCCAGCCCCCCCCTCCCCCCTTCGAACATATTTTCTTTCTGGTTGCGCTACTGTGGAAGTTAGTAGGTATATTTCGGGATAGCAGAAATCCTAAAATTAATGCAACTGTATAAAGTATGGAGGCTCTAAACTCTAGGGCAATTTTAATTTAATTTAAAATTCTTCACAGAGTTTTATATATGTTTTTACAACAAATAAATTTACTGTTTAAGGTTTTGTAATAGGTATCATATCATTGCACTACGCCTGTGATTGTAGGTAATATCAATATCTAAACAAACTTTCAAAAACCACAAACACTTTACACGTACAGAAAGCATGTACAGTAAAACGGAGATGTTTTAAAATTAGAACTGATCCAAATTCGCCCACAGCAGGTGTTCTGAATCAGAAACGAGTATAATTTTATTTGAGAATATTTTTTTCTATAACTTTAAAAAAGTTACAATATTCAGGAACTGTAAAAAAACGTTAATTTTCATAAAATGTAAATTGAGATCAACACCATTGATAAAAGTCAGTTAAACAGTGGAACTGTAACAGCTTCCAGCAAAAAAAAAGGATTAAGCTTTGTGTTATGGGGAATATAACCATTCTGGAGAAAAATTATATTATTGGGGTATTTAAGTAGATAGTGGAAAAATAATATAACCTCTAAAAAAAAAGGGCATCGCCTCCGCCGGCGTGGATCGAATAATTTTCGCCGGTGGCGCTTTTCCGCTTTCAAGCGTTCAATTTTGTTGTTGGTCAATTTTTAGGTGCATGCTTTTTGTTGCAAATTTTTGGTTGCCCCTGCAATGATAAAAATAAAAAAAAAATAAAGCAAATTTGTTTGGGAGAGGTAGTTCCACTTCCTTGCATGCGCCTATGCACACGGCAAAAAACAAGCTGCAAGTCGTCCTAAAAATAAAATAATTTGTCAGCACTCCATTAAACTTCTGCTCACGGATGAAAAGTGAATTGACTAATACGCCACTAAATTTATTCGAGGAAATTACTGTCATAAATAATATCGGACAATATTAAGGAAACACTTTAAATAACTAATCAATTTTCACATGCGACAGTGACTTTGTTGTATTGGTGTTGTTTATTGTATTGGTATGTCTCGAGAGTGCTCTATTGGTACTTTACAATACTTTGTCCAAAATAACAGGTGAAGTTAAGTAAATTCCTATAAAATTAAAGTGAATTATGTCAAATATTTTGGTCAACTTGACAAGAAAATTTCGAACTGTGCACACTTATTGGATGCCCAAAGTGACAACCAAACAATATATTGTACAGGATGAGTCAACGGTAGAGTAAAGGTTATTATCGTCTTTATCTTAAGAACTAGATAAAAATTTTAAATAGAAAAGTTGTTGACCATTGAGGTGCACATTTCAAAATCATGCTGGAGTAGACGGGGTGGCCTAAAAAGACGTGGCAAATAGAACTTGTTTTTTTTTATTGGAACACCTGTTATTTTCTGATTACCCACAAAACTCTACGCATGTTTTGTCAATCTCATAAATGTCTAAATTCAATAGTTTTTGAGATACTTACGTTTAATATATGGCATTTTCAGAATTTCACAGGCTGTAACATTGGAACGGTTTATCTGATGGAAAAATGGTTTTCACCTTCCTATGTTAGTTTTTTATTCTCTATCCAGAGAAACTAACTTCCGATTTACCATGTTAAACCAAAAATAAACTGTTTCAACGGTTTAACATATTATACCAGAAGCTGTAAAAAACTTAAGACAGAGAGGTGAAAACCATTTTTCTCTAAGACGAACTGTTCAATTGTTACAGCCTGCCATATTTTAGACGTCAATATCTCAGAAACTATTTAATTCAGACATACCATTTTATAAAAGAATAAGCGTAAAATTTAGTGGGGAATTATAAAATAATACAATATATAGGGTGCTTCATTTGAAAAACCTGAATTATATTCGCCACGTTATTTTTAGCCACCACGTATACTCCAATATAATTTTAAAATGTGCACCTCAATAATCTCTACAACTTTTGTATTTTCAATTTTTATCTAATTAAGTTCTTCTTCTGTGTTCTTGTTTTCGGTTAATAAACCGATGCGAGTTAGCGCTGCCTAGCGGGACTCCTGTAATTGTGACGAATGTCTTTACAGGAGATTTCCTCTTAACATTTTTACTTATTTCTATAAGTTTGTTAGAGGTGCTGGTATGCTCAAGAGTGTCTAATAACGATACAGATGGCGCTTCGTGCCACATCTTACTGGTGTGTCCCACCACTGTGCTGCCATAAGCAGCTTTGAGTTCTCTTTGTTTTGTCGGATCCTAGCTCTACTGATGAGTCATGATATGACGAAACGCGTCTAGGGATGGATCTGACGAAATAAAGAGAAATTCTTCTTATGTTTTATCTAATTCTTAAGATAAGGGAGAAAATTAACTTTACTCTATCGTTGACTTGCCCTGTATATAAGTGACTTTATACCGGGTGTTGCATAGTCGAGCGGGACATAGGAAATCCCATGTAATTTTAAATGGGGTCAATTATTGACTTCCCTAATTATTTTAGAGAAAAATTTTATTTAGGTTTATTAAAGAGCACTAAAACCCACATTCAAAAGAATAACTTTAGATATTTTTGATGAGCCTGTTTACGGGTTATCGCCGATTTCTTTTTAACTATTTCCCCTTTTTATGGCTCCGTATTTGCGGGCACCAGTCAAGGTAAAAGATGACTGTCAAATAAAGTTGTCATTTTGAAATGTGTACTTTGTTATAAAAACTCGTACATCGAAAATATTAGCCATGAATTACACTTCTGAAGAAAAAATATTGATGATTAAATGGTATTATCAAGGAAATAGTTATCAAAATGTGTCAGACATGTTTGCTGCTCTGTATCCGAATAGACCGATACCTGCAAAATCTACAGTCGAAAGGAGTATCAAGAAATTTGAGACAAAATACACTGTAATAAATAACTGCAGATGTGAAGAAAGGCAGGAACAAAGAAGAGAAGCAAGAAATGATAGGGACTTGCAAAGGCAGGAACAAAGAAGAGATGCAAGAAATGATAGGGACTTGCAAGTTTTATTGCGCGTGGAAGAAAATGATGGGAAGACCAGCACAAGGAAACTTGAGGATGACATAGGATTAGATCACACCACAGCGTTATGAGCTTTGAAACGACATAAATATTATTCATACAAATATAAAAAGCACCAAGAGCTAAGAGATAGGGACGAAATACGACGACAGGTATTTTGTTTTGGTATGATTGAAAGAGCAAACATGGATAGGGAATTTTTTAAAAACATTTGTTTCACTGACGAATGCACATTTACCTTAAACAATAATGTTCAAAATTATTAATATTGGAGCAAAGAAAACCAACACAGGTTTGTCGAAACAAGGACGCAATATCCACAAAAAGTTAATGTTTGGGCTGGTATTTTCGGAGAAAATATTATCGGGCCATTATTTCTTACACGAAATTTAAATGCAGAATATTTTTTGGAACTACTTGAAGATCATATTTTACCTACTTTACATGATGCCGAAAGGGAAAATCAGGAAGTTTGGTACCAAAGGGATGGCTGCCCGGCACATAGTACCCTGGCTGTCCGGGAATATTTAAACCGTGCTTTTAATGGAAATGTTATTGGCTTAAATCATACAGTAAATTGGCCAGCCAAGTCTCCTGATTTATCGCCAAATGATTTTTTTCTCTGAGGCCATTTAAAAAACAGGATATACAAAGATAAAAAATACCCAAACCTAGACGAGTTAAAAAATGATATTTCTGCCGAATGCAATAGAATTTCAGTTTACCAACTAGCGAATGTAAGAAGAGAATTTTATGATCGCCTCGGTTATTGTCTAGCAGTCAATGGAGGAATATTTGAACATCTTAAATCCTAAAGTTCTAACAATTTAGTACTTACCTATTAATTAGTAAAATATTGAAACATGTAAAATGTCATAATTAACCTTGTAATTGGATACTTTATTTTAGTTTTATTCAGATTAATTTGTACTCATAAATGCACCTTTAATATTTTCGATGTACGAGTTTTTATAACAATAAAGCACACATTTCAAAATGACAACTTTATTTGACAGTCATCTTTTACCTTGACTGGTGCCCACAAATACGGGGCCATAAAAAGGAGAAATAGTTAAAAAGAAATCGGCGATAACCCGTAAACGGGCTCATCAAAAATATCTTAAGTTATTCTTTTGAATGTGGGTTTTAGTGCTCTTTAATAAACCTAAATAGAATTTTTAGGGAAGCCAATAATTGACCCCATTTAAAATTACATGGGATTTCATATGTCCCGCTCGACGATGCAACACAATATTATAATAATTTGACCCAAAAATTTAAAAAAAGTTATTTATTTTTGTTTTTCAATATCCGGAAGTCGACAGTAGTACTAAAACTTATTCTTAATCCTGTTTGCCAATAGACACAAAAATAATTCTATATAAATTAAGTTATAAATCAAAGCATTAAACTGCTATGCTGGGTGATTTATTACAACCAAATTGAGGTTGTATTTTCGTTAAAACTTATTGTTTCCACTTTCAATTAAATTAACGTTGTTTTAACTAAGTCTAATTTAGAACAATAGTCTTGAACAAATCTCAAGAAAAAAAGTAATTGCGATTATTTTAGAATTTTCAATTTTTTACCATTAAGGGAAACAACATTTCAGAAATTTTAATGTCAAGCAGTGGCACTATTAGGGAGGAGGACAATTGTTTCTTTTATGTATTTTAGAATGTGCAATATTTCATAGACAGCCGAATGAGACGTTTTATTCAAAAAAAAAATCTATTAGAATTTGCCTTGCAACCATCGTTGATACCCGAAAGTGTATACTGGGTCTCCCAAAAGTCCCACATAAAATTAATATCAATTAAAGAAAAAGATCTAGGGAAAACGCTCGGACCCGTAAATTTTTATTTTTAATTGTGCATTTTTTTACAAAAAAAAAATATTATATAGGGTGTCTCATAGGTCAAGTCTTTGACAATTTTTTTTAATAGAACACCCTATATTTTGTATTTTATTCTACGCTTATGTTGTAAATATCATGTGTCTAAAGATTCAATAGTTTTTGAGATATTGACGTTTAAAATATGGCATTTTTTGTCTTTGACAGGCTGTAACATTGGAACGGTTCATCTTAGAGAATAATGGTTTTCACCTCCCTATCTTAGTTTTTCATTTTCTATCCAAAGAAATCAACCTTTGATTTACCATGTTAAACCAAAAAACCGGTTTTAACGGTTTAACATGGTAAATCGGAGGTTGGTTTTTTTGGATACAGAATAAAAAACTAAGATAGGGAGGTGATAACAATTTTTCTCTAAGATGAACCGTTCTAATGTTACAGCCTGTCAAAATGCCATATTTTAAACGTCAATATCTCAAAAACTATTGAATTTAGACATATGACATTTACAACATAAGCGTAGAATTTTGTGGGGAGTCAGAAAATAATACAATGTATAGGGTATTCCATTAAAAAAAATTGTCAAAGACGTGACGACTGTTCTATGAGACATCCTGTATAATATTTTTGGTATGTCAAAAAATGCACAATTAAAAATAAAAATTTACGAGTCCTAGCGTCTTTCCTAGATCTTTTTCCTTGAATTGATATTAATTTTATGCTGGACTTTTGGGAGACCCAGTATAACCTTTTGGCAATACGTTTCATCATTTCAATGGGCCCTTTCACAATAATCAAATTAATCATATTCATCACTAACATCGTGGACTAGAATCTATTGAAAACATATCCCAATAATAAAAATCTTCCTGTATCACAGACATGTTCTAGAAACAATTAAAAACACGGCGGGAAAGCTGCAAGTTTAAAAAGTTAAGGCGAGACGGCATATTTAAACGTCATCCTATTAAATGCATAATTCTTTTATTTGAGAGTCGTGTACCGATTATGTGGTTATCTTTGTTCCGATAATTTAAAAAGAACAGATTAAATAGAAAACCAATCTCGAGAGATTAGTCAGGTTGGAGATGGGTCGAAGCGTGTCGAATGGAGGCTGTCCCGGGTTGCCGGTACGTCGGTACCTTCTCGCGCGTGTTTTTATTAGAAAGCGTATTGTGTTTAATTATTTTCTAAGTAAATAAAACCTAAAACCGTAGAAAATTATTTTTCCTGGCAGTAAAAAAGCCCATTATAATGATTAATAATCAATATACAATGAAAGATAATTTAATAAAATAATGAAGTTTACTGGCATATATTTTTATTACTCAAATACTTTATATGAAACTTTACTTTACCTGTAGAGCTGCCACTGGTTAGGACCTTTTTTAAAACCATCTTTTTTAATAAAAACTGAGTCCCAGTCAGTTTTATCTGCCCTAAAATTTGTGAAGTCTCACCTTACTATATTTATTATTTGATAAAAAAAACATGCTCATATTGTTGGCATAATAAACTTCAAAGCTCGTGAAAACAAATCAAAAGTTGCATCTTCAAATTTTCGCAGCCTAAATTAAAATTTCTTTTTGGCAAGAAAACATAAGAAAATTGAATTTTATACCCTTAGGGCAATGCGGTAAGCAACAAGTCTTATTTTAAAATACATTTTCGCCTGGCAACAGTCAATGCCCTTTTAATATCAACCAGAAGATAATTTTATTCGTAGTCGCTTTCTGTTAACCCCGTGTAAACCCAAGTTAATACTATTTATTCCCCGATACGTTACATTGACATTACAATAATAATCCTACACAATATGTACAACATTATATGGCTTATATAAGATTTAATATAATATGTGATAGTTGCACTATGTTTAAGCTTGAATTTAAACTGGTTTCGTTAGTCGTTAACATTACACACAAAGAAAACTATCGTAGTATAGTCTGTACAATTACTGGCTGGATGCACGTCACAACTCGCAAATACATATATAATCAGTGGAGTAGCCAGAAAATATGCTTGGGGGTGCTCAGTGTAAGTAGGATATTTTTATTCTGGAGAAAGAGACAGTCCGGACTACATGTATTTTTTCTACTGACGTTTTATAATAACCTCTTTTTGATTGTCATTATGGTTTTTTAATAACCTCCTTTTAGGCGTAGCGTGCTTAAAAAACTTTTAAGCGCGTTACCAGGAGCTACGTGCTTAAAAGTAACGCAGGTAATTATTTACAATTAAAACGTAACCACAGACTAGGTATAATTTAATTTTTTTTGGCAAGTGTCAATTTTTGAAAGGGGCAAATGAAAATAGGTAATAAAATGTTAGAAAAATAAATTAAGTTTTTTATTATAAAACCTCAGTAGAAAAAATATTGTATACAACTCGTTACGAAACAATGTCTTTTAGTCACTTTGACGTGTTGTCCAACTCGGTTTCGCCTTGTAGGACAATTCACGTCGCGTGCCTAAAAGACACTTATTTCGTTACTTGTTGTATAAATAGCTATTATGATATTGTATCCAGTGAAGAAACAGAAAGTGTTATTTTTGGGACCACGTCCTAAGTTCGTTTAAAATTCACCTAACTACTATCAAATATCGAAAATCAAATTATTACCTCTCCCCCTCTGCATGGTTGGATTAAATTTGTATTTGTAAATGTTTTTTTTTTACTTTTTTTTATATGCCTAGCTGGTTCTTTATTAAAAAAAACTTTTTTATATTTTTGAAAAATATGATTATTAGCGTCAATCCAAACTTTTAACATAAGTCGTATGATGACTCTAACCAGCGTTTTTCGGGCTCGGTTTTTCATGATATACCTAATGTAAATGTCGCTCACCGCGCCAAAATTGATGATTTTATCAGAAATCATGTATTTTAGGAGCGTAGATCTAAGGGTAGTTTTTGGTGCGAATGATTAGATTTTCATTTTTTCCCGCACTATTTTTTTTAATTTTATAAATTGTCACACTTCTTCCATAAAAAATGTTTCAATTTTACTTAAATTTTTCTTTTTAAAAATAAGTACCTAATTGTTTTTTTTTGTTGTAAAAATATTTTATTGCATTGGGTTATATTATTGTTGATTGAAAATAGCTTTAAATAAGGGAAAACGGAACAGATAAGTATATAATAGAAAAATACTATAAAATATAATTCTTTCTACTCGTTTTCCTATAAAATTGCATCATAAATCAATTACTAAAACTATATGCATCTGAAACCTTAATATCTATAAAACAAGACTTTAAGAAGGAAAAGTTTAAAAACTAAACGTTTTCCACAAGACTTTTGTAATCTAAGCCCTAATCTATTTAAAAATTTAAATTAAGAGTCCAAGCGTGAGACGAAAAATTAGGTTGCAATTATTTCATAGCCAAATCCCCCTAACCCCATAGAAATTCCATGACAAAACCAAATCCTTCAATTTGCCCTGCCCCTCCTGGAGCCGCCGCTGGAATCAGATCTATATTTTAATATAATTTCTATAAAAAAAATAGTATCATAAATTAAGAACCTGTTTTAGAATATAGAACATTCTATGAATTAAGTGAATGTTTTTTCGGCAAGGATGTAGCCAGCTAGAAATTCTGTTTTTCCTTTTTAAATCATACCTACATACAATTTCATTGTATAATATTAGAACACTCAACTTTAAAAAAAATGTCTGTAAGCGCCTGTGAATTTTTCAATGATTTTTATTGCTATAGAGGAAAAATCCTTCATGTAAGTATAAAACCGGACTAACTGTCAAAATAGGCTTGTTTTTAATTAGTTTCACTTGAACCTTTAAAAGGGGCTATAAATTTGAGCAGGTATATACGGGACAAAAGGTTGATATTAAGTATCACAATAAAGTACAATGTTGAGTTCAGAAGGAATTTCCACTTCTTTAGGTTTTACTAAGGTATTTTCTGACAAAAGGCTTTGTAATTCTTTGCATTCTCTAAGTGTTCCTTTTATAATCTAAATTGTCTTGTAAGTTGATAGATGAAACTTTGGAACATTTTTGTCTATGTGGGTGGAAATAAATTTGACATAGAGTCAACACGCAAGTAATAAGTAATTTTTTGGAAAATACATGTTCTCCACTAGTTTGCAGAAATGTTATCAATTGTCCAGTGGCGCAGTCAAAAGTAGGGGGGGGGGGCGCTGCCGGGCCCCCTTCTGAGCCTAGGAGCTCGAATCTAATTGCAATCTAATTTATCGTCCTGAGCTTGGACTCTTTATCTAAATTAAAATATTCAAAAAAAAAAGATTAAACCAACACATCAGCATAAAATCAATATATTTGTTTGCTTTTTGGTACATACATTTCTATTACATATTCACCACGCCAAAATTAACGATTTTATAAAAAATTATGTATTTATATTTGCTTAGTTTTTAATATTTTTGAAAAAAAGAATGACCTTTCATGTATAAAGATTAGGGTTTTGGATGCATACAGTCCTAGTTATTGATTTTTTAAAATTTAATTTTAAGAAAAAACAAGTTAAAGGCATAAAATTTTATAGTATGTTTCTATTATATACTTTTCTGTCCAGTTTCCCCTTTTTTAGAGCTATTTTAAATCAACTAAAATATAACCAAATGCATAAAAATATTTTTACAACAAAAACAAATGACAACCATCAGTCTCCTTTATGTATTTTTAAAGACAAAAATTAATATTAAAATATTATTTGAAAGAATAGAAAAATAGCTTTTTTATTAAAGATATGTGATAATTTACAATGAAAAAAATAGTGCGGCAAGAAACGACGATTATGAATCCAAAACCTAACCTTACACAAAACGGCACTTTAAGAAGAAACATTTCAAAACCTAAGTACTTGCAACAAATACGGCTCTCAGATTCGTAATCTACGTTCCAAAACTACATAATTTCTGAAAAGATCAACAATTTTGACGGGGGGGGGGGGCTCAAGCACTCATACATACTCAAGATTTTTTAAATTTACCCTACTTTTTTTATATACTTTATAAATATCACGATATGCTATTAGAATACACGATAGTTTTTTTTCAGTATGTGGTATATGCTTTAAAGGTGTCTAACATCGACACCACTAGATGTCAGTAAGAGCTACATCCAACTATAGTCTATTTTAGAAAGGTGTAGAGTAATAAAAGCTCATTAGGTATGCAAACGGATTACAGAGTGACTCAACAAATATTTAGGCCGCTTTCATAATTTGGGACTGATTTAATTGCAAAATTCTTTATTTTCATCAAGCGCAGGTAGTACCACCCGAGTTTGGGTTTTGCCTATTTTTATCCACTCGCAAACACTGAAAATGGTGTGAAAAAGGCGTGCATTTTGTACATAGTATTGGGTACACTTATTTTTTTATTAAACTTTATACAAAAATACAAAATACAAAAAGTATTTTAGATAGAAATTAAATTATAAAAAATCATAATATTCTTCGTCATCTGAGGAACTATCATCCCCACTTGTCGTTATAATTAAGGGGTCGACGGTCCGATCGATCAGGTGGTCAAGATCCCACATATTCTCCTCTTCTTTAATGACATGATGGACTGCTATTCGCCAGTTCCCTGGAGTCACTTCCTTAATGACTTGATCAGCCAGTAGCCCAAAGCCTTTCATTTTGAATGTCGTGTTGTGTCTTGCTACAAATCCTTTCACTTGCGCCCATATAAGTTCTATAGGATTCAGTTCGCAATGATATGGCCGTGTGCTCAGCACAGGTACACTATGTTTTTCAGCTATATCTTCCACGGCATATTTCATAAAACGATGTTTGTGTAAATTTGTTATAGCTAATAGTTCCTTTTTTATCAAATTATCTTGTTTGGTTAGTTATCATAAATAATTTAATGCACAAAATTTACCTGCGCCTATGGCCGATACCGAAATTGAGCGGAACTGGATGGAATTTCCCATTTTATTACTCCACACCTTTCTAAAATAGACTATAGGAACGGCTCGTTCAAAAAGCATTAAATATTTATGGTTATAAGGGCTACGGAATCCTATTGTCTGTCCTACATCGTGTGTATTTCTTGACCAGTTGTTAAATTTTTATTCGACACCTCATCAACATTTAGGCGAAGAGGTTTTTTTCATCAACGTGCAATGTGCGTGTTATTTCCATCTTTAATTAATTCATCAATCAATTTTAAATGATTCATATCCCATTGGTATTTTATTAAGAGTTTCGGTCACGGTTTCTTTACTATTTCATTATTTTATCGGTTATTTTATTTAGTAAATTTTTTTGTTAACTTGGGCTTTGTACTAGAACTTTGCCGAAAATAGAAAATCGCTCCTCTTAGCACCGGTAGCAAAAGAAGAGCTATTATATTTACTCTATTAAAACATTGCTTACAATAGAAAAAAGTTTTTAGCGGCAGGCAGACAAAGTGGTGCATCTATCTTTTACATTAAAGTACACAGGGACACCAAAGGTAATGGGTTTTCTGGGGCACAGGTAGACAATGACAGGTTGTTTTGTCCTTATTAGGACTCACCAGAAAGCCATAACCTTTAAGCAACTCCAAGTACAGCGAGACTGTTCTTTCAAGGCATTTTTAAGAAATAAAAACTTGATTGATTCCTACTGATGGCGTTACTGGATTTTCATCGCGGTTTTTATTTTTTAAAATTGCCTTAAAAGAACAGTCTCGCTGTACTTGGAGTTGCTTACAGGTTATGGCTTTCTGATGAGTTCTAACAAGAACTAAACAGCCAGTCATTGTCTACCTGTGCCCCAGGGAACCCATTACCTTTGGCGTCCCTGTGTACTTTAATGCAAAAGATAGATGCACCACTTTGTCCACCTGCCGCTAAAAAACTTTTTTCTATTTACTTATACGGACGCTAAACTCTCTACTTTATTTTTAAAAACACAGCATTGTATACGGAATCGATCGGTACCCAGTGGGCTACACGGCGCGATCTATGTTTGAATTTACAAACCCGTAGAAAAAATTTAGTGAAGCGTAAAAGTTTCCTATACTGATGTTTGTTGGCCACCGTACTTTGGTTTATTAGTTCTATGTTTTCACGTTAGATGGCTATATATCTTTTGCATTGAGTTGATTCCTACTGATGGTGTTACTGGGTTTTCATCGCGGTTTTTATTTTTTAAAAATGCCTTGAAAGAACAGTCTCGCTGTACTTGGAGTTGCTTACAGGTTATGGCTTTCTGATGAGTTCTAACAAGAACGAACCAGCCTGTCATTGTCTACCTGTGCCCCAGGGAACCCATTACCTTTGGCGTCCGTGTATACTTTAATGCAAAAGATAGATGCACATAAGTGGGCGTAAGTGGGACATTTTTTTTTCTGGAGAAAGAGACAGTCGGGACTACATGTATTTGATGATATCGTACCTAGTGAAAAAGGCGGAAAAGCGCTATTTTTTGGGACACGCCCAAAGTTCGTTTAAAATTCACGTAACTAGTATCAAATTTCGAAAATTAAATTATTTTAAATACTCCTTTTTACGTGCCGTTTTGTATATTTATAATAAAGCATTCTCGTTTCTTCCCGCACTATTTTTTTATTATAAATTATCACACTTCTTCCATAAAAAATGTTTCCATTCTAATTTTGATGATTAAAAAAAAGTAAATATCGCTCACCACACCAAAATTCATGATTTTTTCAGAAATCATGTATTTTAGGAGCGTAGATCTAAGAACAGTTTTTGGTGCAAATGCTTAGGTTTTAAAATACTCCTTCTTAAGGGTCGTTTTGTATATGTATTCATAATAAAGCATTCTCGTTTCTTCCTGCACTATTTTTTTATTATAAATTATCACACTTCTTCCATAAAAAATGTTTCCATTCTAATTTTGATGATTAAAAAAAAGTAAATATCGCTCACCACACCAAAATTTATGATTTTTTCAGAAATCATGTATTTTAGGAGCGTAGATCTAAGAACAGTTTTTGGTGCAAATGCTTAGGTTTTAAAATACTCCTTCTTAAGTGTCGTTTTGTATATGTATTCATAATAAAGCATTCTCGTTTCTTCCTGCACTATTTTTTTATTATAAATTATCACACTTCTTCCATAAAAAATGTTTTAAATACAATTTTGACTTTAATTTTTTCCTTTAAAAATAAATACCTATTAATTGTTTTTTGTTTTTGTTGTACAAATATTTTATTGCATTGGATTATTATTTTGTTGATTTAAAATAGCTCTAAATAAGGGAAAACGGAACAGACAAGTATATAATAGAAAAATACTATAAAATATTATTCTTTTCACTTGTTTTTCTTTAAAATTGCATTAGAAATCAATAACTGAAACGATATGCGTGCGAAACCTTAATCTCTGTATAAAACAGAACTTGTAGAAGGAAAAGTTTAAAAACTAAACGTTTCCTACAAGATGTTTGTAATCTAAACCAAGAATACATTATTTAAAAATGTAAATTAAGAGTCCAAGCGTGAGACGAAAAATTAGGTTGCAATTAGACTTTGAGACCTAAGCTCCTAGGCTCTGGGGAAATGGGGGGAGGGGGGTGCCGGGTGGATATACGAAAACATTCTTTCATTAAATATAAAAGTAATAAAAGCTTTTTACTTCTTCGTTCGCTGCCAGGACCATTTCAGAGTACATCCCTTCTCATCTTATGTCTTTAAACTTCTAGCTTTCGCGCCGTATATATCTATCTATCTAAATTTAAGTTAAAATCATTGACAACCTCGACTAGTTTTGCATTAGGTAGTTAACATTCTGCGAACATATCCAGTACCTACATATGCATTTATGTATTTTCATATCCATATCTGTGTTTACGATGTAGAAATTGCAATTGACCCTAATTTGCAGAACTTCACTTGGAATTAAACCATGTCATTTCAGAATATTGTTAGCTCTCCCTAATCTAAATATCTCTAGTGCATTAATGCAATATTTGGTATAGTTACACATGATTTACGTGAATATTATTCTTAATATGTCAAGTCAATAATTATTTTATTAAGGAATTTTTCACTAAATTTAGATTGTAGTGTAGTACTTATTTATTACCGCCGATTCTAATATGTAGTTGCAGAATAGTAGTTTGTACAACATAAGATAAACACCTACCCTGTACTGACGAGGACAAAAGAGTTCGAAACCGGTCTGCAGGTGGTGACATCCTACCAATGTAAAGTTTTCATTTCTTGGTAGAACCATGCAATTCGATTTGTATTTTATTATCTAACAGTGTTAGACAAAATACAACCTTATAGTATAAGGCACTTTCAGCTGGTTTGAAAATTTATTTTTCATGCTTTCTTAAATGTTTGCTTTCACCTGACTAGTAAGAGATTCTGTGTTTTTACAAATATTATAACCCCTACAAAATAAAAGTGACACACAACAGTATTTGAGGTGATTGTAGGGCATAAACTTAACTTAATTTGACATTTTTAAAGAAATGTTTTATGACAAAATGTATGCAAGATTAAAACCAGTATGCTTTGCTTTGACGTGAGCTTAAGAAATCTTGGAGTTTTCATGGCAACCGTGATGTCAACAAGCGAATTTGATTTTTCACGTTCCACGCGTCTGATTTAGTCTTGGATTTTTAATTAATTGTTAGTTGTGGCGCGTTTATAAACTTAAAAGTAAATTATAATTATATGTTTGTATATTTTCCTTTATCACAAACGGCTTTTATTTCGGGTTCAGTAAATTATCCAATAAAATACACCTCTAGAAGCGGCGTCTTATCTTCGTAACTTTGTTTTTCACTCGAAACTAGAGAGTCTAAGAAAATTATCACTGAATATAATTTTTACTTATAATGAAAGATAAGACCCTTGAGCCAAAGCTCTCGGGATCATATCAGATTATCAGTAAAAATTACATTTCGTAAAAATTTGTCAGAAAATCGATTTCTTCTAAAAAACAGCGGTATTACCGATAAGACGCCTCCTCTATCGGTATATTACTGTTGAAAAGACCAGACTTTTGTCACAGAAAAATTATTGGTTAATGCATGTCGTGGGACGTGATAAAACAATGTTTTTAAATGTCATTTCACCATTCAACACCGACACTGTGACGCACAACTAAAAGTTTATTCATTTATGCGAAGGGGCGGTTCGGTTGTAAACTGCGTATACCTACAGTTCATTATTCAGAGTATACATTTTCTGTGGAAATATTAGTTTTTGCAAAAGCCATGATCGCCACGAACCGATTGTTATACTTAAATTGTCGACCCGCAATCAGATTGAGTCAAATAATATGTAATATTTCTTAAAATGATTAATAGGCACATACAAAAAATTCAATTCGGTTTAAGAATTTTATTTAAACTTAGTCTTAACCAATGCAACAAAAACAACCAACTTACTATATTTTTATTAAGCTCCATTTTTTATGATTATTTTAAGTAGAAGCTTTGAATTTCAATATTTAAAGAACGACGGATCAGTGCAAAAATGTGGCAACCGTTTTTGGAGACGAACTAATGTTTGTGTCCGTTTTCGATCGATTTCAGACGCAAGATATTATTTAATGCAATAAAAGACGGCGCGCTCTGAAGTCACGTCGGTTCTTACGTAGCGAATGAATCATAGTGCGCCTATCTATCCGGCTTTCTTTAAATGTTGAAATTCAAAGGTAGACGTTTTTATTTGACAGTTTTTTTTTAATTTGTTTTTTTTGTCAAAGTTACTACAAACGAAATATTTTAAAATACATAAGTATTTTTTTATAGGCCAAAAATGGGTTTTTTGGGCGTGGCACTCAACATTTTATTATCTGCGGTGCTTTTTTTGTCCTACGTACTAAATTGAAGAAAACAAAAAGTTTTTGTAAAAATGCCCCCCTCCTTCAAACGAAGCTCTGAATGCTCACGCCTGGCCTGCATCAGCTCAAGTTTCAAATGAGTTACAATAAATAAGGAAATGAAAGCGAAAAATTTATAAAAATATTTTAAAAAACACTGTAAACAAAAATTATTTTCAAACAAAGTGGGCCCTGTTATTTCTCTACTGTAAATACTTATACATTAGAACCCATTAAATACACCAATAAAATATATTATTCCTATTTTTATTACTCATTCTTAAAAAGACAAAATTTGAAAGGCATAGGAATATTTTATCAAACGTATCTAAGTGGTTTTACGAATTGCCCGGAATAAATCTAAATTTCGTATACCCGGCCCTTCTGGTAATATTTTGTAGTCGTGTAAAAAACCTTTTAGTTATTTTAGGATTGTTGAGGATTCTGAGAGAGACCGGATCTCAATATTACATTCCAGGAACGTAATCTGTATTCCTCTGATTATTGCCCTTTATCTTAAATTTATTTTATAATTTGTACAATATATACAATAAATTTATTATTCATACTTAGTGTGAATAGTAATGAAAATATATTGAAGTCATAATATACAGGGTGGCCATCTGTCAACGCAGGATTTTATAGCATTTGCACTACTTAACTTTTTTTTGCAGTTAAACCTCCTGATGATGGTCTGAAAGTTATTTTAATAATAAAAATAATAATTTTAAATAGAAAAAAGTTTTTTAGCGGCATTCGGACAAAGTGGTGCATCTATCTTTTGCATTAAAGTACCCAGGGATGTAAAAGGTAATGGGTTCCCTGAGGCACAGGTAGACAATGACAGGCTGTTTTATTTTTGCTAAAACTCATCAGAAAGCCATAACCTGTAAGCAACTCCAAGTACAGCGAGACTGTTCTTTCAAGGCATTTTTAAGAAATAAAAACGCAATGAAAACCCAGTAACGCCATCAGTAGGAATCAACTCAATGCAAAAGATATAGCCATCTAACGTGAAAACATAGAACTAATAAACCAAAGTACGGTGGCCAACAAACATCAGTATAGGAAACTTTTACGCTTCACTAAATTTTTTCTACGGGTTTGTAGATTCAATAATTTTAAATATTTTTTACAATACTATGAATTTTAGTAATTATTTTTAGGGTTTTCATTGGCTTTAATTCTTTTCTTAGATTTTTTCTCCATAAAAATAAGGTTTCCACAGCCACATAGATACTGCCTTTCAATTGGTGAAAAAAATTCATAATGTTGCTTAATTTTTTTCATAAATCGCGTCAATAAGAACTGTAAATGAATACGGCAAATGGTAGCGTGGTCGGATCCAGTTAATCCAAAAAAATTGACTTTAAAATACTGTTTAAGATGGACCTGAATTGAAAATAAGACTGACTGTAACTGCGGCGGTGGCTCAACGGTGAGTCACTGGCATTCGACTGTATGTCCGAATTTTAGTAGGTTTAAGAATGCAGGGAAGAGTGTAAAATGTATCATCTCCCAATCCACCCCATTCACGCCGGTAACCAGGCCGGATGAGATCGCACATCTCGTGGGGTGCGGAAGAAGGTACACACTCCCCAATCGGTAAGTCATGTAATGGCAATAAATCAAGGGTTGTTAGCCCTTGGGGGTGTCGCATGACTGACGATCGTGGATCGGAACCCACGTTAAACTTTAGGTCCCCCGGGAATGGCCCTGGCAGCGAACGAAGTGGTAAAAAGACTAATTCGAAAGAATAGCAAGAAATTACAATTACAAGACTGGCTGTGCGGTTACGAAACAATAATATACGATACGTTTATTACAAATATCGGGAACCCCCAGTATTTTTATCATGATTCGCCATTCGAAAAATTAGAACTTTGTACTAGAAAAATAACCGTATAATTCTAGCAAAAATCATTAATATTTTACGCCTATAGTTATAAAAACTGGACCTTGGCAGTAGATTTATATTATAAAGTCAGTTTACATGAAATGAATGCTTCAAGTTTCCGAAAGACTGGCAGAATCTACTAATATAAACCTCTCTAAAAATAAGTCCTCATTTTACATTTCGTTACAATTTTAACCGTGTGCTTGTTTGTCCCAATTCCTAGCCTTCTGTTATTTATAGCTTTTCCACGGTCTACAAGGTGGTCTAAAATTTACAAAATTTTTAGTAAATCACTTTACAGCAATTTACAAAATTACTTACTTGCTGAATACACGTATTTAGCACACATTTAAAGGGTTGTAATTTTGTATTGATTCGCCCAACTCGTATTAAATTACTTAAAAGTTGTTATAAAAGATCCGGAATCGATTACCCGCTAGATTTTTAAACTTTATTTTTATTCCTAAAATAAACATTTACAATAATATTTATTAAGTTCCATACGTTCCTCAATATACAACGATTATGTTGAGACAACGTTTTATTGCATAGTTGAGTTACATTTTTTAAATTGTAGGAGCTCAATTATGTAATATCTTAACGTAGTCCGTACGTTGATTCGAAAATATTATTGTGAATTCGAATTTATTTAATAACTAAAATATTAAGCAAAGTCAAAAGATTCAGACGGAAAAATTGTAACCTACTACTATGACATTTTTTTAAATCTAGAGGACAATCAGATTACCGCATTTTATGACAGAGCTAAAAACAAATTATTTTGCACTTATAAAGCAAAAAAACGTAAATAGTTACTAGACACAATACCTAGAAGAAGAAATCAATAAATTCGAAATTCTAAAAAACTATTGGCAAACAATACCTACCTCAATTTTACAAATTTTCTCAAAAACTTCAGACTGTTCAAAAATAAGAAATATAATAAATTTTAAACCACCTAAAACACCCTAACTTCCTCCTCTTTCCCAATCTGGATTTGGGACGAACGGGCACTGACTTCTTCCCTTATTCCAGAAACGAGAAATCCCGTGGGAAAAAGTACCGTTCGTCCCAAGGCCCAGTTTGGTTCCCGATCCTGTAACGGCTTTCGGAAAGAGAACATCCCCGAGAGAAGAACCGAAACGTCCAGAAAGAAGATCTATTCTCCATCCAGAGGAAAGAGCTAAAATTAAACCAAAGGCACATTTGGAACCTGTCCAGCCGTATCTTTCTGCTAGAGATAAGTCCAGAGAAAAAATATTTTCGAATATTTTGAGAAGAGAACTTGCGCCCAATGCGGATAATATGGATGTGTTGTTGCCACGTCTCCATAAAGTAGCTGAATGTCCTGATTTGCCATACAAGAGGAAAATGTTGGCCTATTCTGATTTGCCTCCAGTCTGGTAAACGTATTTAGTGATTAAAATGTTTGTGACTATTTGCAAAATTAAACTTAAGATCTGCCATTCGAAAAAATCATCAATTATAGAGTCCTTCCAATTACTGGCTGGATGCACGTCACAACTCGAAAATACATAATCATAACAGAAATCAAAAATAAAGTAGGTCTCTATTAATTAAAAGGTTCTGTCAATTGACATTGATAAATTAATTAAATCATTTTGATAACTTTTGTCAATTTGAAGAACTTTAATTTTAGATGTTAAAAGTGAAAAATAGTTAGTTGGTGCAAATTTTCAAAAAAGAAGTCTTATTATTCAGCAAAATAAGGAATGTTGAAGCTTATATCAGACTTGATAGAATTGAAAAAAAAATATACTATTCATTCAACGACATGACTCAAATCAAAAATTACGTAGGAAGCTGTGACGTGCATCCAGCCAGAAATTGTAAGGACTTTATCAGTCATTTTATTATAGAATCCTGTGAGATGGCTTGTAATTTTATACTGCAAAAATATTTGAACGGAAGATATACATACTTTTACAAATCAAAATTAATTAAAACTATTTAAAAAATGTCTGAAAGGAAGGAGTTTAAATATTATTTCCATAAATAGCAAAAATTAGAAAACTGAACGTTATGACACTCGATTTTAAGTATTAAGTACTAAAGTAGCTGCGTCAAATATAAACTTTCCAATTTTTATCACACATGTTATTACTTATTTCTCCAACTAATTTTTAAATGAATTTGGTGCTGTGTTTAATACATATTATGTTAACGCCTTAAGAGCTTTCCATATCAGCGTGAGACGCAGCATCGTTTCCTGGCTTCACAAGAACTTCTAGTTTGACGGATGATACCTTATTTTTTTTCAGAAAAAAAAATTGAAAATTTATTTTAAATTTTTTTTTCAGAAAAAAAAATTGAAAATTTATTTTAAAATTTTTTTTCAAAAAAAAAAATTGAATATTCATTTTAAAGTTCCAATTATATAGGTTCAAATTATATCATTCGCGCAGAACTTAAAAATAGAAATATTGGGGCTTTTCATGTTAATTTCTTATTTTTCATTAAAATTACAATGATGCCCCGATATTATCTTAAAAATATCTATTAACGCCGCGCCACTTAATTCTCGAACAACTCGTCTTCATAATATTTTGTATATAAAAAAGACATTTTATTGCTATCGCCAGATACTTGTACAATATAAGCCAGAGGAAGTTCGTAAATATATGTATTTATAAATGGGACTTAAATGTACATATTATTTACTCACAATCAAAGTTGAATGGTTAGTAGATCAAGAGTTAAGCTAACCAGGCCACTTTAATTGTGAGAAAATACTTAGCCATCAAAGTTGTCGGGTTGGTAAATAATTTCAAATATTTGGCAACTAGACGTTTATTTATTTTACGTACATATGTTAAAATATTTATACCTTTCTTTAAAATATTTATTGCTGTCAAGTAAACAACATTATTTACCTAAACAAAAACTATGGTTAGGTAATCTTAACAGTTTTATAATTTTAAAATAGTCACGATTTCTTTAGCCACTTAACTAAGTTTTTTAATTTATGAGAAACGCTTTCGGAGCAATTATATTTTTTTTAAATAATATTTTTATTTTAATAATAAATTTTCTTTTTGTCAAATTTAAATTATTGTAGTTATTTTAAATATTTACAACTTATTAAACAAAGCTTTATTTTTCTAGTGTTAGTAATAACTGCATTTTTCGCTTTTTTGCATTTTTTAAAAGTTATGATAGATAGAATGATATGTTATACATTACTTACATTGTATATACTTATTTGCGCTTACGCCTTTTAGAGTTATTTAAACATTTTTTCTGTAATTTATACTGAAAATTATTGTTACTTATTCTTTAACCTAAATAAACAATAACCAATATTTTTCTGTTTTTTTTTACCTACCTGAACACAGGAAAAGTAAACAAAAACAAAAACATTCTGCCTAATCTGTAAAATAATTAAAACATACAATATGTTTCAAAATGTCATGATTTAACCGTCTTCGACGTAAAAAAAGAATTTCATTGCCACATGTGTATATGTATGTTTTTCACTGATATCTAGAGAATGAATGACTTTACCGGTCTAAAATTTATTTATTAGTTTGTAGAACATGTTCTGGCCAGATTTTGGGGGGCACCTAATGTTTTTTTTTTGTAATTCTTTCCTCTTTGTTTGCTACTAGGGCCATTTCCGAGGGAACCTACAGCTTAACGTGGGTTCCAAACCCCTCTCCTCAGTCATGCAACATCCCCATGGGCAATCAACCCTTGGTTTCTTACTATTGCATGACCTACCGATTGGAGAGTGTGTACCTTCTGCCGCACCCACCGATTTCATTCAGCCTGGTTACCGGCGTAAATGGGGTGGGTTGGGAAATTATACATTTTACACTATTCCCTGCATTTTTAACCTACTAAATTTCGGACATACTTTTTTTTTATTATACGTATGCCCAGTCCGGGGTTCGAACCCGGATCGCCACGGTCGAAGTACCTAAACTCTGGGCCACTGCCGCGGTTGGACACCTAGTGAAACTACACCTTTTTCGTGTTTTCTCGGAATAAGTCGCTGGGACAGGAAAAAATGTAAGAGGGGTTTAAGGCAAAAGAGAGTCACGACCAAGGGATGGTTCTAACTACCGCCAATGGAAGAAAAACTACCTATTTTCCTGTGTTTACGATCTTAGTTGTAATGGGATGGAGAAAATGGGGGACGGAAATTTAGAGGCAAAGGGATGGTCGCGGCCGGCGGATGTTGCTAATAGTTTTAGTTTTAGAAAAACTCCCGTGTAAAATACCGTTTAGCGGAAATTTGGTGGCTGGCAAAAAGTAGCTAATATTTTGAAAATAAAAGTTAAATTTGAATAGTATATTGTATACCAGTAGGATAGGCTCAACATTCCCGGACGACCGTAAAAATTGTATGTCGAGGCGCAAGCCGAGACTGACAATATGGAGTCCGGAAATGTTATCCAAAATGTCAATATTTTCGATCGATTTTCGAAAAAACATATTTGCACAATTTTTCTAATGTCGTGTACAAGCAGTTCCGGAACATAAGATCACATTATAACCAAATCAATTCAAATTTTAATACAAAAATACTTAACATAATACAATTTCAGCATTTTCGGTGTAAAGGTTTTTATTGTAAAATACTCATATTTTTGAGGGAATATTTTTTGACGCAAACCGAGAAATATAATACAAACATTATGTTTGGGAAATATGAATTTTATTTTTTTAGTAAAGCCGAACAAAACGTTTTACGCAAAGTAACTTTATTGGCCGAAGTTGCCAAGAGGGCTTTTATTGTCGATCTTGCGTGTATACTCACTCGCACGCCTTTAGAAATTTAATATAAAAGTTTTGCTCTTCTTTATTAAGCTTTGACTTGTTACATTTTCAAGTAAAAAACATGTCGAGCAGATATTTTTTTAGTAAAGGAACTTTAAATCCATTATAACATTTCTAACTTTTTTTGATTTTCTTGTTCCTAATCTAAGCTTAATAGTTCATCAAAGCATGTAAAATAAACCCATGTTTTACCTACCACTCTAAATTAGGACGTTCAATTTACCCCAGTTTAAAAATATTGAAAGACTTCAAAGACAGAGAAACTTTTTTTAAAGGTTAGAGACAAAGATGTATCTTGACTGGTGAATACTTTTGGACTTGCATTGTCTGTCTTTCTCATAGAAACGATTTTTCCGAAAATCGATCGGAAATATTAACATTTTTGATTTAAAAAAAAAAGTCAATATTTCCTTACACTTAGTCGTTGCTAGGCAACGGAAAGTAACGTAGGAAATATTTATTATTGTACTGTAAGGAAATATTATTTCTGTACGGCTACTTGTAAACTAAAATGTGTTAAGCTTAACAATTCAATTTTACTGTGTTTCCATAGTTACAACACAAATATTTTTTATTTGTGAACAAAGTTAATAATATTTATTTCAAAATTTAATTTAATTTAAAAGGTATGTCCTCTTAATAATTTTCGATTTACGTAAAAATAGTATGAATAATTCGTAGAAAAAAGCCACATTCTTGGATTTCGTATTGTCAGTCTCGGCTTGCACCTCAACATACAATCTTTACGGTCATCCGGGAATGTTCAGCTTTTCCTACTAGGTATGCAATGTACTATTATTTACTTTTTTTTTAATGATATATAGGGTGTTACGGAATTTGGCATTATAATTCGTAAATGCTGAACTGACAACATTCAAGGGAAAAATATTTTTAGGTGTCGCATCACTATAATAAACTAGCAAATTCACCATTTTTTTTTGTTATTATGACTTGACCACGCTGCCACTGGAAAAGTTTTAAAGACAGACTGGCATGTAATTATTTTTACTGAAAATATCATTACCTGTGATTACCTGGTCTAAAAATTAAAATTAAACCTACCTTCTAAAAAATCCAAAACTGGCACAACCATGATAAAAAAAAGGTCTATAAATCCAATCTATGATGCAATTCGCAACAAATTTTCTAAACACAACTGGGCCAAAAGACTCTATAATATGTTATTAAGCAACTCGATATTAAAAATAATTTGTTCACCACAAAGTCGACAAACATTTTAATACTTTGATTCCTTTAATTCAAAAATGAAATAAAATTAATTAAAACAAAGGATGATTCCTAAGTTCTTACTTATTTTTTAGCTGTGTACCTATATAAGGCATTAAAATAAACAACATTTTTAAACCTCTTTTTTCAAAAAACTTAAAAATAGGTGAGATACAGAAGTAAAAAAGCAAGTGCGGGCCTGGTCATCAAAATGTAGCCCACTATATTTTATGTTGTTTTTCTAATCTCTTATTAGTCATACAATTTATGTGTCGGTGTTCAGTTATTTGGCAATCCGCTGTGGTGTGATTTTCTGAAGCAAGTTAATTTTAAATTGGTGACACGTGAAAATGGTAAAATTTGAAAACAATGAACTAGTAGATATGGTGCTAATTTACGGTGAGTATCGTCAAAGTGCGGTTGCTGCTTTGAGATTATACGCGGAATGCTTTTCCTTGTGGGCTCATCCTACACCCAGAAGTTTTCTTATTGTTATTCAACGGGCATGTTAGGCAGATCCGTATTTAATCCATAGTGTAATAAGTACTTTATTTTAAAGTTTTTTGGAAAAGGTATTTGAAAATGTTGTTTATTTTAATGCCTTCTATACACAGTTCAAATAAAAAGTATCAACTTAGGAATCACCCTGTATAATTTTTCGCTCTGTAGAATTAACAATAGTTTAACATTGTCGGCCATCTGCTATCCCTCAACAGCGTGTGTAAAAATATTGGCACCATATATGGAAAACTTTTTATCTTTGATTTTTAGAAAGAAAGCTTACTCTGCATCGTTTTTATATGAAGTACTATACAGTTTTATATAATTTTTTTTATATTTCTTGTTTAAAATTGTTTTTAATTAAAAAGTAAAAGTTAATTTTTAAAAGCTTACCTTATGTAATTTGATGTAAAATTTAACAAAAGAGCCAAGACCCAAATTTCCAGCAACATGATTAAAGTTTGAAATACAGAACTTGTTAATTGTGAAGTTAAAACTTTTAAAGTGCTGTTTAATAAAGAATTACGCTGTAATTCATTTTTTAAAATGTAAAATATGTTTATCATAAAATTTCTGTTTTTATTAAACTATTATTTTTGATTGATGCAGTCTTTGGCAAAAAAAAATTAATAAGGAAAATTTGGCTTCAGTTTAATGTTAAATAACTTTTGTGATTTAAAAACGTTTTAAAGAAGATTTCAGTATATTGTAGACACATGTAAAGTAGGCGCTACAAATATAACATCATTGTTTTTCATTCCTATTTTCTGTATAAAAACTCTAGCAAAAAATGCCACCTCTTTGTGAACAAGAAGCAATGATTTGATATTTATGTTTTGTACAGCTTACTTATAATGTAATAATGAATCACTGGTAGTATTGTCGCTCCCTTTGTTTTTTTGCTGGAGTTTTTTTAAGAATACGTAAATGTAAACAATTATAATATATTTGTGGCGGCTACTTTATCAGGATTGTCACCAATTTTTTGTTGTAAGAAAAAGGACTTGTGTCCAGAAGATATTGCTAGTGCCGTGGCTTTAAACAAGGATGACCGAAACATACGATATATCGCTAAGGTTACAGCCAAGAGTACATTATACGCCCATCGGGCACAAGAATATCCATAGAACGTTACCTATGGATTTTTATTATACCCTAATTATTTTTAGCAAGCTGTTACAACATATGTTTTTAGTACCTCTTTATAACAACAGCACATTTCTGGACACTGTTTATGTGAAGTAACAAATTTGTTTGCTTTAGATCATCTAGTGGCATTCATTTTGGTTTTCTCTTAGACTCAAGAAGAAATCTCTTTGTGACTTGACCTTATTCCATAAAGCTACATACTATTTGGTTTGATTACTTCTAGAACAAATAAAGAAAATATATTACATCACTACCATAACATTGGTTTATTGTAACATACGATTATTCAAGGGGTACCTACAAAATGGTTAAAGTCGTCAGCCATTGCCTGCGAATCAATCAGGTACCAGCTGAACAAGTGGCGGCTCGTGAGGGCTCCGCCCGCCTAGGAATTTTTACAGAATTAGATTTGATAAAATTTCTCAGTGGTTTTTAATAAATTCCTTCTAAGACTCATGCTTAAGATAATTATATTAATATAAATACATCTATTCACTTCTACCTCGTAGACTGAACTATACAGTACGCATTAACCTATATTATTGACAGTCTGGAATCTCCTGCGATTCACAGACCAGGGAGGGTGTTATATGGGGAAAGGGGACTCACTCACTACCACTGAACATTAAGATCTAATTTTTCTATTACCGATCATCATCGACACTACTACTAACACAATATTGAAAAAGTTATATTACCGAAATTGGTGAGAGAATATCAGGTCCTCCGTAGCGCAATTGGCAACGCGCTTGAGGCTTAATCGAGAGGTTCATGGTTTGATTCCTAGCGGAGGCATAAAACTTTTTCAATTTTAATCTTGTCTGCACGCCGGAAAACACTTTTCATGTTAAATAATGAATAAACTGAATTAACCCCCTACTTCACAAGATTTTTTTAGCATCGGCCTTGAGTGGATCGTAATAAATCCAATGAATCAGTGGCGTATTTAGGGGGGGGGGGCTGCAGCCCGGCAACCCCCGTCCAGAGCCTAGGAGCTTGGGGTCTAATTGCAAAATAATTTTTCGTCTCACGCTTGGACTCTTAATTTAAATTTTTAAATAACGTATTCTTGGCTTAGATTACAATGGTCTTGTAGGAAACATTTAGTTTTTAAACTTTCCCTTCTAAAAGTCCTGTTTTATATAGAAATTAAGGTTTCGGACGCATATCGTTTTAGTTATGGATTTATGATGCAATTTTATAGAAAAACGAGTAAAAAGAACAATATTTTATAGTATTTTTCTATTTTATACTTGTCTGATCCGTTTTCCCTTTATTTTAAATCAATAAAAATATAACCCAATGAAATAAAATATTTTTACAACCAAAAACAAAAAATAATTAGGTATTTATTTTTAAAGAGAAAAATTAAGGTAAAAATTGTAGGGTAAATGCGGAAGAGTTGCCGCACTTTTTAAAGAAAATTCATAATTTTTGTAATTTTTCAGTTAATTTTTTCAAAATAAGTCACTACACAGGTATTACTTTAAACTTTAATAAAATGCAAAAATAAACGTTAATTCTAAAAAAATATAGGCATAACAAAAAAATATTTTTTCTTCTAAAAATCGGCGACTCTCCCACCTGGCTGGGAGAGATGCCGCGTTTAGAAAGGAGAGATGCCGCAGAGTTTAAAAAGTCTAATTTTCATTTTTTTTACGTAGATCCAGTCTGGAACAAATGTTGCAAACGTTACCATACATGCTGCAAGTAATGTGGAACCATTTTAAACATTTAAAGCATTGCACCCAATCGACTTTTTTAGTTGTTATTGCATACATTTCGAAACATTCCACGCAGCGTTCCTTGTTTTCATCTTTTTTTATAATCTTATTTACTAGGATCTCTTCATCGCTATCGCTCCACTGTTCTTTTTCTAGTTTTTTTTTCTGTTCTTTTCTTCTTTTCTGCCACCTTTGTCTTTTTATCCTTAGGATTAAGGCAAGACTTTTTTGTTTCAATATTTTCGTATGATGTTAACACACTTGCGCTTTGCTTGAACCGCTGTTTAATGGATACAGGTATTTTTGGGACGGGAGACACTTCATGCAGATATTTTGAAGGGGTAACTTTCGGAATTTTATCTCTATAATCTCCACTACTAGGAGAATTTGTTTGGGTAGGATTCACAGAACTTGTAGAGGGTAGTTCTAAGCTGGGACGTAAATCTGGAGTCATACATCTGGGTAAAGTGCTAACCTCTCCTCTTTTTGGCGGCACACCATAACGCCTATGAGCTCCCCTTTTGGTTATCTCAGCGGATCTAACTTTGTTAATTGCTTCTTTTAATTGTTCTTCGGTCCATTGGGCCCTTGAGCGCGCATTTACTTTTATTTGATATTTTCTTGGCATTTTTCTGAATAAAAATGGTAATTTTATATAATAAAACTCATGAAAAAACAATAACATTCGAAAAATAGTATGCGGCGTCCCGGCGTCTCTCCTAACTGATAATGCGGCAACTGTCCTTTTTGTTGGGAAAGACGCCGCGTCTGATTATCAAGGGCACCGGCTGTAAACGCTACAAAATATATCATGATAGGTGTAAACAATAACCTCAAAATACCGGAAAAACTTTCAAACATAAAATAAAGCGGCCGAGTTTCAAATGATCACACTTATTAAAACCGTACTTCAAACTTTGTAATAAAAATGTATTCTTATTCTTACCTTCCTTAATATCGGAATAACAAGCGAAACTTTTAGAAACGAACACTGCCGCGGTACTAATGATTCAGTAATGGGTGGACTCTCATCACAGGTGTACTTGGTTGTCTAACTTTTTACGTATTAGGAGTAATAATACGACAAATGCGTCGTCTCTCCTGCCGCGGCAACTCTCCCGCATTTACCCTAATTGAACAATTTTTTTTTTGAAGAAGTGTGACAATTTATAATAAAAAAAATAGTGCGGAAAGAAACGAGAATGCTTTATTATAAATATACAAAATGGCACTTAAGAAGGAGTATTTCAAAACCTAAGAATTTGCACCAAAAACTGCTCTTAGATCTACGCTCCTAAAATACATGATTTCAGAAAAAATCAACAGCTTTGGCGTATTGGGCGATATTTACTTTATTTTTAATCATGAAAATTCGAGCCCGAAAAACGCGGGTTAGAGTCATACATGTCTTATATAAAATATGTTAAAATTTTGGATTGACACCAATATTCATATTTTTCACAAATGTAAAAAATGTTTTTTTTAATAAAGAGCTAGGAATATCAAAAAAAAAGGAAAAAGACATTTACAAAAACAAATTTTAATAATTAAATTTTCAAAAGTTGATAATAGTTAGGTAAATTTTAAACGAACTTTGGGCGTGGCCCCGAAAATTTTTTGCCTGCGGCGCCTTTCCGCCTTCTTTACTAGGTACAATATCATGAAATACATGTAGTCCTGACTGTCCCTTTCTTCAGAAAAAAAATGTCCTACGTACGCCCATTGAGCCCCCCCCCCGAGCATATTTTCTGGCTACGCCATTACAATGCATTACTTATTATAATAAATTAATGGAGTTGAAGTTAACTCCGCTAGAATCCATCACCTAAAATAAAAATAAAATGAAAATGTACTTCCTACAGCAAATCTCACGCTCACGGCTTACTCGAAAAATAGGGCACTGTGTTACTGACTAAGAAAAGAGGTCTTGTAGTAAAAGCTGTAAATAAATAAATCTTTAGTCTCTAATAATCTGAAATGTAGCTGAAAAACAACGCTCTAAGATTTTTAGTATTATCTTATAGCGAGAGGAACTATAGTAACTAACCTAAATAGAAAAACATTTATTTAAAGCTCTAGGTATATAATTAAAAAACCTTGAATTAATAAGGAATATAAAACTACGTTTTATATATCTTACATTTTCGAATGGTACATACATACAGTTTTTAATTAATATACAACAATTTGTTAAAAAGAAATTTAAAAAATTGCGATTACTTCCGAAGATATACAAAAAAACCCGAAAAAATCAATTTTGTTTTTATTTTTTTATGACAAAACAAAAATTTGGTGCTCTTAAAAAAATTATTTTGTTTCAGGTACGACGGTTTCAACTTAATTTTTTTAAATACAAATCAGTATAAGTAATGTAAAAAAATATTAACAAAATTAATTTTTCCTTTTTATCAAGTTATCCAGCGTTAATCATAATAAATGCAATTTGGCCTTCATTAAACAAACCAGTGGCGGCTCGTGATAGTCGATACAGGTCTGGCCAAAATATCAAAAATCTTTGATAAGAGTACAGGGCGTTACAAATTCGATGCATTGACATTGCTATCTCAGTAACTAGGTATAAGAGATATAAATTTGTTTTTATTGCCTTTACGACAAAATATTGATTTTTTGGACAAACCAAGAGCACTTACTTAAAATAATTTTTTATGCTCTTCAAGAAAATAATCTTATTTTTCAGATACGACGTTCGTTTTTTTAGATACCTATTTCAACTCATTTTTTTCAAATTCGCACCTGAATTTTTTTAAAATTTTTGATTAGCTTTTGACCTCTTAAAATAATTATCTTGTAAAATACTTAAGAAAGTACCCTTGGTTTTTAAAAATAATAAATACTTTTGTCATAAAAAAATAAAAACAAGTTTTTCGTTTATTTTTCGGATATCTCTGGAAATCATCGATATTTGATTAAATTTCTTTTTAACAAATTGTTAAGCATTAAAATATGCAACTTACCTACACAGCTGGCTGATTGTTGTTAAGACAGGTGGCCATGGCAATCAAGACTAGACTAGACTAACTAGACCAAAATATGCAACTTTGCCTTCATTTACGAAACTCTCTATCTCTTGTAGTTACCGAGATAGCAATGCTAGTGCATCGAATTTGTACAACCCTGTATATAAAAAAAATCGAACAACTTACCGACCAATTAAATGGAGCATTTGTAACAGTTGTAACAAAAAATGTTCACAAAACACTCAAATTATCTTATAAGAAAACTCTATAGGTACGTCTTTTTGACTGACCTAAACCTAACCTACAAGAATAATTTATGTTGAACAGTAAAAACTGTTTAAAATAAAACTATTTTAAAATTAATATCTCGACAGGGCAAACCGTATTCAAAACAGCTGCCATCTAGTATCAAGTAGTGGTAACAAAGACGAAGGCCCAGTCCGATTGGAACGATAAAATAAAGCACGTGTAAATCCTCCAATCCCGGACGGATCTGAGGATCTGGCCCGCCACAAAATTTCTGAATTCCTTATGCGTTAGTAAGAGAGGGCGATATCGGGGAGTTTTTGCACCGTTAGGCGTTATCAGATATTAAATGAACGCAACGTCTTGAATTTTAAATTATTCACAGTTATAAAAAGAATGAAGTGAAAACATGCAAAGCAATGATTATGAGTATGAGTAAAAAAATAACTTGGTGTATAGGTAAGTAGGGCCATGGCACTGTGGCCCTACTGTACGAGCCGCCACTGTAACCAACTCCCTAAATTGTATCTTAATGCTTCGAATTAATGCCAAAATTACTTTATAACAATGTAGGTACCTTTTGAATAAAATCTGTTACTTGACATACTACATATTTGTATGGTTTTCGAGATTTCATTACGGAAATTAATATTCCTTTACTTTTAAATAAAATACGAATGGTGGTACGAATGCAGTATGACACTGATCGACTCCCGAAGCGGCCCCTTTAGACCCAATACATTTGGACGGTCCTCAATTAGGGGGTCAAAGGATAAGCCAGAGCATAAGCGTGGTTCAGATCCCACGTAAAAAAACTGTAGTAGCTACTAGGCGACTGGGCGACTAGGTCATCCAGCATATACCTTTGAATAGCGCTATTCACACGACGGCTACCTTAGTTGCGGTAAGTGGGAGACCCGGAAACCAGAGTATCCGCGACTCGGATAACTGAACCGCCATGGTACTCCAGTCTCTTGAGTGAAGCAAAATAATAAATATGGAGAAAAGTTTTAATCTGGAATTCATGAATTTCGTGAATGCGTGACTGTAGTTCGACCGTATGAGAATGAGAGGCAACTCGAGTAGTCTAGTCGCCTAGTCTCCTAGTCTCCACACTACTATAGTTTCTTTTAAGTTTCCCCGAGTGAGAACTGCAGTTTATGGCAATATGCCAATTGTTGTAGAAAAAAACTGGTAAATTTCTTTCTTAAATGGTGCAAAATGAAAATGCAAAAGATGAAATTATAAGATTTAGGGAAAAAATTAATTCTACTTCTTAAAGTTATTTTTCTTGTTCTAAATTACTAATAGTTTTAAGGTTATGTCATTTCTACAATATTACCACTCCTCTTTCCACTTTTACAGTATTTCTAGTAAGTAAATTGGCGATAATTTTAAAAAACTTTACCACTTTAAAAGTTAATATTAATGCACAAAACGAATTTTACAGCTTTTTTGCTGATCTTTCGGCGTTGCTAGCAGGCAACCAAGAGTACATTTTAGCAAAACAATTAATCAAACTAAACTGAAAAAAATAAATTGTTTATTTTTATTAATAAATATAAGTATATCTTTTTATCTGTTATTCTTCAAAAGACTGAATGTGAGAAAGACAGATATATTCAAAGCGCTTTTTTTGAAATCCACAAATTTGTTACACGAACGAATCGCATTTTTTTCAATTGTTTTTTTTATCTTTCTCACAAGTCCACGGCCAACTAAAATAAAACAAGTTACAATGCCTGATTTAAATAATTTTTTTTAAATTTCTAATACGAACTTCTCGAGTGGATTGTCGATATTTAAAGTTTGATTACTTCGCCTAGGTAGTCGTGCTTAATTTACTTCCTCGTGCGATATGGACATCATATATGCTTCACTGAATTGGAATCATCTATATGCATGTCACGTAAAAATAACATCGACAAGGTTCAAAAGAGACTTTTAAAATATTTAACATTTAAATCAGAAGGAGTGTATCCTGAGCAAGGAACCGCTTACGATATTTTATTAAACAGATATAATTTTATAACCCTAGAAAAAAGGAGAGCAATTTATATCTCTAGTAGGTATTTTTATTTAAGTGGCTGCGCGGTGGAATCGATTGTCCTGATCTGCTATCTCAAATAAATTTGTTTGTACCTAGAGTAAATACTAGACATCATTTAACATTTTTGTGTGAAAGTACAAGAACAAATGTAATGATTAAATCTCCTATAAATTTTATGTGTTACAATTTTGAAAGCATGTGCGAAGATTGCGATATATTTATATGTAGCTTGCGCGATCTGAGGAGGATTGCCGAGGGTGGTCATTAACTAAATTGTTATATATACACCTAATAATATGTGTTATTAATTGGTGTTATTGTAATATAGTATACGAATGTGTGCATAATATGGCGATAATTTTGAATTAATTGTATTTCCGTTATTGGTGGTTTATGTTTGCAAATTTATATAGTTTATTAATTTTAATTATTGATCTGTAAATGGGTTCCTTGTTGGGCAATAAAGCTATTATTATTATTTTTCTCAATGTTAGTTTTCACAGCTTTTTGTTGGTATTGCTGGTATTATTTACAGTACAGAGAAGGAATTCATCTTAACCTGTACTGTTTAGAAACTTCCGTACTATATGGCATGTTTGGAGAATGACGCTTTTCTGGATTAGTTGGTATAAATAACCTGATAGGCCCAGTTTTTCCAAGTTTGGCTTGAAATTTTTCGTCATAGCACCCTCCACCGATATTATGATCGGAATTATGTCGATTTTATCTAGCTTCCATATATTTTTTATCTCTATAGCCAAATTCGAGTACTTGGTCTTCTCCGATTCGGTTTTAGAGAGGTTGTGGTAGGCAACCTATATCGATTATGAAAGCTTTCTTGGTGGTTTTTTTGATGAGAAGAATATCCGGACGGTTGTGGTCTACTGTTCTATCCGTTATTATTGGCCTGTCCCAGTATAAGAGATATTCAGGGGATTCAAGGACTGGCTCGGGTGAGTATTGGTAGTATGGTGGGAGGTTTTCTCTTAGCCCTAGTTTATGGGCCAGTTCCTTGTGGATGATCTTTGCCACCTGATTATGTCTCCCCAGGTAAGCGTTGGGGGCCATAGCACCACAACCCGCCGTGATATGTTCTATCGTCTCTCCGGGGCAGTTGCATTTTCTGCACACATCTTCCACATTCCTTTTCATGATGACCTTTTCATAGTTTCGAGTTCGAATGACACGGTCTTAGATAGAGATAATAAAACCTTCTGTTTCAGCGTGAAGCTGCCTTTTCTCTAACCAATTCAGTGACATTTCTCTATCTATGAGTGGATTTTGGAGTGCAGTAGGGTATTTGCCGTGTAGAGCTTTCTCTTGCCAAGTTACAAGCTGTTGACTTTATTATTATTATTATTATTATTATTATTATTATTATTATTATTATTATTATTATTATTATTATTATTATTATTATTATTATTAATATTATTATTATTATTATTATTATCATATTCCCTCTCGTAGTACAAACTAACAGTGATGTCTAAAATAAACTTTTTTTATTTATTAACCTACGGTTTCATCAAATTAAAAATTTTAACTTAATTTTCCTTATCCTATATTATCTTATATTTTTTGTACATAAACCTACAAGTCCAGAATATATTGTATTCTAGAATTTCGCACAACTCAAAAAGTCATATCGAATCTTGAGGTAAAAATATTTTCGGTAACTTCCGAAATTCAAAGCCATTGAAAATACAACTAGAATATAATAAATACTTTAAGTCAACACAATTTAATGCATTGTTTTGTTAACCATGGAGTGTATAGCCATATTTTTAATTACATAGCTTACTAATAACTAATTCAAGACTTCTTTACTAATTACTATTGCAGTGACATCATTTAGATCGTGTTTAGATAACAACCTTTAATACATATAATATTATGCAAGAAAAGGTCAAGCTATTTTATAAGTTACTTTCAGTATATTTAGTTTTTCTTGCTTTAATTATCTAAATACAATCATGAGTGCATGACATACTTACTACAAGAACGTAAATTATTCTAATTTTTGTTATCCAAACACGACAATAAACCAACCTACCACACACCTCTGCCTTCAACCTCTAATCACCACCTCTAAGATTGCTCTATTTCTCTCTTTCCCAGAGCCCTCGTCACTACGTGGTCACGGACACCTACCCAGATCGGCGCCAAAGGTCTGCTGAAGAGGTCTACTCCTATTCTTACAACTCTAACTCAGACTCTAGCCGCTCTGGCGACCCCTACTCGCGCCCTCAAGTTAGATCCTCTGTAACCTCTGAAAGCGTAACCCGTTCCTCTACTGGAGGTCCTGGAGGGTACAGCTATACTTCTGAGAGATCCTCTCGTTCCCGTGGGGATGGTCCAGGTGGTTACCAATCTAGCTACAGTTCTACTACTTCTGGTAACTTACCTGGAGGTACCTCTTACCGCCACTGGTCTTACCGCGTTTAAAGGGATTAAAATGTAATGGACCTTTTCCTTGGTTAGTTAAGTCAAATGCAGATCTGCTTACGTCATTGATATATGTTATGCGAGTGCTATAAGGAAATATACCTAACATAAACTGTAACATGGTGTTATTTTCTGGCAGATCTTTAACAAAACAGTAAAAAATAACTGTTATTATATCTGAGAGAGAGAATCTCTCCAGAGGATATCTACCACAAAAGACATACTAGGTGCGATTTTGTTGAGGACAACGACTTTTCTTGCATTTTGGTGACGCAGGTAAATCTGCATTTACAGTAGTAGGTAAAACAAAAGTTTCACCGTTCATTTGTTAAATACTAAAAGAAAAAAATGAACTAAATATAATAAAAATATTATGACAAAAAAAACCAATAATTTTTTTATCTTTGCTTAAAAAGGAAAGGGTTCATGCAAAAAAATCGTATCCATTATAAATGTGTATTGATTGTAGGCCAGTATTTCACATACCCCCATATAGAGCTTGCGATAAATATTTTAATTACCGAAAATACCGCATTTTTTCTCCTGATTTATTTTTATATAACATATCACAAATAGTAGGAAAAACTAATATTAATAATATTAAATAGAAATTATATTTTTTTATATTTGCTTTGTGATTTGTAATTTTTCAAATAAATTATTTAAAATAACATTTTGTTTTTATTTCATAATTTCTGGGCTTCGTAACGTCCTTTTTTCTTAGGCAGAAACTCCTTACTTCCTTAATCCCTGGTTCCTTTCTACTAACTAATGTGTGTGTTTGTTTGTTTTGATCTTTTTTCTAAATAATCATTAATCTATATTTCTCCTTCTAAATAGACAAAAAATAATTTGCTTAAATGTATCCAATTTTCTTATTTTATCAAAAAATAAGATCAATTTTGTATTTTGTACATTACTAACTTTTCCTTTCTTTTTTTCCTATGGCGTTCCCTACGTGCAGTTTGAGCCTTCCCGCCAAGTGAGGATTCTTCCGGGTTTGGGAAAGGTAAGTTTTATATATATGTAATAAAAAAAAAATACTTTTTGCAAAATATTTCTCGGAGGAGGATCTCGAGACATGCTTTTGGGATCATTTGAAAGCTAAATATGCGATGACCAAATTGCTTGTTCTATAGAATTGGGAAAACCGACTCCACGATAAAATATTGAGTATAGAGAACTGACTAACTGATTCTGCTTTAAAACATTGTTCTATAAAAGCCAGATTCTAAAAAAATAAGCGCTTTTCTAAATACCGCACTCCAAAATAACCACGTTTCAAAATTCGCCCGCTTCAGTAACCGGTAACCGGTTAATTTTTTCTAGTAGTATTTGAATACCGAGCCATCCCTAGTGTGATTTTGGAGAAATTTAAGGGCATCTCATTGCTTTTTTTTGTCGAGGAGAGATCATCCAATCTCCATTTGCATGGGGACAAGGTAGTGTCGGATTCAATCCTGAAGGGGTTGCCTACCGACTAAAACTCCCCGAGTTATTTCGGTTTCCGGGCCCGAATGACCTATAAAAACCTCCAGACGTCTTACTGATCTTTCCACATCTCCATGCCAAGGCATGTTTTTGTTTTGGATCTACCTGCATTTATGTTGACCGGACCGCATATGCAGGAATTTGTCATCTCTACTTATTAAAGGGGTTAGTTGTTTTTGGTATGACTTACTGTGTTGGTGTTTTATTGTGTTATTTGTGGTGTACTGGTGTATAGTGTAGGATACCTCTGCCAGTAGACTGGTTTTGGGGTGTAAGCCATTTTTTGATTATGGGTTAGTAATTATAACTTCTATGCTACCTTAATACTACACTTAATTTCACTTTTCTAGAGATGACTTCTTGGCCACTTATGTGCCCTCCTTGGATTTAATACTTCATTTGGATTATAATTCGTAAACCTACGAAGTTCTTCGTTTGGGTGCGTTCTTATTTCTTCGAACATTTTCCTGGCTTTCCTTTTCATGAAGGCTGTTAGGGGTTCCCAGTTGACATCTCTATGTATTTGTGCATTTCTCACGAACCAGTATATATAATAAGCTTTGTTTTGAGGTTCATGGTGCTTTTTCTCCCGATTAAGGGATAAAGCCTACTCATGCCTGCTTTGGTTTTATTTATCGCTTTATTGATGTGCTCTTTCCATGTTAAGCCTTTATCCAATATGATGTGATAGGTGGCAGTTGGGGACCATTCTACTTCATCGCCTTCTATGAAAATATTCACCGGCGGTGTCAGTCGTCTTTTTTGTAATAATATGGCTTGGCTTTTTTGGCTATTGATTATGATCTTCCATTTGATACACCATTGTGTTATCCTATCTGCTTGCCGTTGTAGCACTCTACAGATTTGCCTGACGTTTCTGCCGGTATGCGCGAAGCCGGTGTCATCAGCAAGCATTGCTTTTGGGATTCTCCACTTGCATTTATATCATTTTCTCTAAGCCGTCATGACGCATGCACATTAGAGTTTTAAGAGAACCCCTGAAATATTTTCTTGAAGCTTTATGCGTTTATATTTTTTGATGCACATGCCCTCTTTCCACCTCACCAGAAGTATCTGTCATCTTTTTTATTTTAACAATGATATTTTTTTTTATATTATAGATTTTGCTTAAGATTGTAAACAAATTTTGTATAACATGTTATAAGTCTAACCTCTTGACATATTACCATTTAAAAAATTACACTTATGAGACTTTGACAGGCTATAGCATCTTGACGGTGCATTTTAGATCAAAACGGCTTGCACATTTCTGTACTGACTTTTCATCTCTATAATTTGTAAAAAACTAGGCAATGCGAATAATTTTAAAATTTGATAGATGTGGTATACCAAAAATAAATTTTATATAAAAATATTTAGATTGGTTGAATGTGAAAAAAATTATTTCATATACAGGGTGGACTCCCAACCCAGGATTTTATAGCATCTAAACTAATGTTCCCACAAAATTCTACGCTTATTTTGTATAAAAAAAATTATATTTCTAAATTCAATTGTTCTTGAGGTATTGACGTTTAAAATGTAGCATTTTCTAACTTTGATTGGCTGTAACTTTGGAACGATTTATCTCAGAGTAAAATGGTTTTCACCTCCCTATCTTAGGTTTTTATTCTCTATCCAAGAGTTACATCATCCGAATTAACATGTTAAACCATTTTTTTGTTTTTATAATTATGACCATCATCAGAGGCGCAACAAGAAAATATTGCCGGGGGCGGGGGGGCTAACTGAGAATTTTTTTTGAAATAAGAACCAGGTGAGACGTGGTACTACATGTATTTCATTATTTTTTACTTAGCCAGAAAGGCGTAACCGCACCGCAGGTACTGGGTTGCAGGCGGAAAACAGAGAGAGACAGAGACTTTCTTTCTTTTTTCTTACAAAATATTACGTTACTACTAAATATAAAAAATTGTTAATTCCGGTTTAAAAATTTTATATTGCAACGCGAAAACACTTTTTTTCTAAGATGCATTGTTAAGGTGTTACAGCTATTTTTAAAAGCTTATATCTCAAAAACTATTTAGTTTAGACCTTGGAACTGTTTTACTAAATACGTTTAGAATGTCGAGAAAATTCCAAAAAGGCATTTAAAAAAATCATACTAAATAAAATAATAAAGTTGGCAGCAGGAGAGGGTTTTCTACTGAATTCAATTCAATTAATCGGGTCTACAAAATGAAATTTTATGAGAGATGATTCCGATAAGCTCGTGCATTTTTTGGTATCAAGTAAGATATTTTTACAATCCATAAAGAAAAAATCGTCTTATTATCTCGATATATCCAATAGTTGATGGAGTAAAGCAAACTTGTTACTCCCCCGTTTTCTTTTTGTTTTTCTTTCTTTTCGTCTTTAGGGTCGCGTTCACAGTTGACCTCGTACGTTGTCATTTCTTGCCATTCTTTCGAATTAGGCTTTTTTCCTCTTCGTTCGCTGCCAGGGCCATTCCCGAGGGGACCTACAGCTTAACGTGGGTTTCGAACCACGATCCTCGGTCATGCGACACCCCCCAAGGGCTATCACCCCTTGGTTTCTTGCTTGCATGACCTACCGATGGGGGAGTGTGTATCTTCTTCCGCACCCCAGGAGATGTCCGATCTCATCCCGCCTGGTTACCGGCATGAATTGGGTGGGTTGGGAGATGATACCTTTTACACTCTTCCCTACATTCTTAAATCCATTGAATTTCGGACATAATTTTTTTATTGTGCATACGGGAATCGAACCCGGGTCGCCACGGTCGAATACCAGTAACTCAACTCTGAGCCACCGCCGGGTGACGTCGGACGTTCATCGGGCGCGCTCTGAGAACCCGATTCTCGAGTTACGATGACATTATTTTTCCAATGCGACATTCATGTACGTTTTTAAGCGATATTCCAGAATTGAGTCCAAGAGCGCGCCCGACAAGTAACTGTAAAGGCGCCCCTGGTGAATACAATCCTAAAACTCTTTTACATTCAAGAAACATCATTGTCTCCAACCTTCAAACAGACATAAGAAGCCCGGTATTGACCCGGTATAAGTGATAAGTTCCGTAACTACGAAAAATCTACGGTAAAATTAACAAAGACCACATAAGAGTTAAACGATCAGGTTTGCGTCATTGCATCTGGTGAGTATAAAGCTGTAGTTACCATATTTATTTAGTATTCACCTGAAGACGACTGGAGTACTTACCAGTTGAAACGTTGTGATTTCAAACAAATAAAGACACAGTCCAAAACTCTACTACATTCAAGTGCCATTTAATTAGTGATACTTATTTACGTGCTACGTAATATTATAATACTATTTACAGCGAAGTCAATATTATTTTGGGACGTGTTCAGTATTTTTTTATTTATGCCTTAGGGCAAGAACTATCGTAATTTTTTTTTTTAAATCACAGCTCTTTTTCACACAATTAAAGGCATCAGCCCGCTAATACCTATTTACGCAAAGTGCTATCCATCCATCCAATGCACCCATTTGATTTATATCTTAAAAAAGAAAAATAATAAATGGTTTATATTTTAATAAAAAAGAAATTCCAAACTACCACGAGCTTGACAAAATTAAAATAATTAAATAACTCAAATTGAAAAAGTTCAAAGTTATGTTTTTTAATTATAAAATATTTATACGTTCTCGTGAAACATTGTTTTTATGATGCTTTGATCGATCTCTTGAGACGTTTGTGAAATTTTTTGTTTTAAGTCCTAGGACATAATTTTTCCTATTTTTTTTTTTTTGAGTCAGCTGTTTTTAACAAAGTTAACATAATTTAGGCATGTATTTGTACTAAATTTCTCTTTTAAGCAGGAACTCTAATTAATTTTTAAAGAAAATTATTTTAAATAATATACAGGTACCGGATGTCTTAAGCCATAATAAAAATTTGGCTAAATTTATTCTTAAAACTAAAACGCTTTTGAGAAATTAATTAGTTTAATAACAAATGACTGCTTTATTCTTGACAACCTTGTATATTGTAAATGGGTTCTAAAAACAATACCCGTTGTCACCATACATGTCTCAAGTGCTGAATAAAGAGCTGGACGATATGTTACGTTTAAAGGTCGTAGAGCCTTCTCAAGCTGCATGGTCGTCACCAGTACTTTTAGTTAAAAAATCTAACGGTGAGTTTAGATTTGTATTCGATGGAAGATTCTTGAATAATATAACTAAATTTGATTCGTATGCACTGCCTAGCATAGATAGGATTCTTAGTCTACTGCGCAACGCAAAATATATTTCTTCTATTGATTTAAGGAAAGCATTTTGGCAGATTCCGTTGGATGAAAATTCTAAGGATAAAACTACTTTTAATGTTCCAGGACGTGGTTCTTTTAGATTTAATACAGTTCCCTTTGGTCTTTTAAATGCGGCGCAGGCGCAGCAGCGGCTCTCTAATGCAATTTTTGGTGCAAAATACGAGCCATTTATTTTTACTTATCTTGACGACATTTTAATTTGTAGTCCTGATTTTGAGCATCATGTCAACTTGTTAGTTGAGGTTAAGGATAAATTAAAGGAGGCAAACCTTACAATAAATATTGAAAAATGTGATTTTTTTAAGACTAGTTTAAAATTTTTAGGTTACATAGTGGGATCCAATAGTTTGCGTACTGATCCCGATAAGATTGCTAGTATGGTTAATTATCCTAGACCAAAAAATGCTACTGAAGTTAAAAGGTTTGTTGGGTTATGTTCTTGGTATAGGCGTTTCATTGAAAATTTTTCTAGTTTAATGTCACCTATCAACGACCTCCTCAAAGGCCGTAGGAAGAGTCAGCCTATCACTTGGACTGAGGCTGCAGAGTCTTCTTTTGTTAAAATCAAGGAACTTCTAGTTTCATCTCCTATTCTGGCGCAGCCTGATTTTAATAAGCCTTTCATTATAACATCCGATGCTAGTTTGACAGGTGTAGGAGGCGCTCTTTCGCAAATTATTGATGATAAAGAACATGTCATAGCTTATGCTAGTAGGTCACTTTCTAGAGCAGAGAGGAATTACTCCGTTGTGGAACGAGAATGTCTTGGAGTCTTGTTTTGTTTAGACAAATTTAGGATGTATATTGAAGGAGCTCCAAAGTTCAAAATTATAACGGATTGTTATTCTCTTTTGTGGCTTAATAATATGAAAAACCCTACTGGTAAGCTAGCCCGTTGGAGTGTACGTTTGCGTCAACATAATTTTGAGTTAGTACATAGACCAGGTGTAGACAATGTTGTAGCTGACGCACTAAGCAGAATTCCTCCACCAGGTGATCAAGAAGATACGCCAACTGTTTCGTTAATAAATCCATTTTCTGTTGATATAGATCGTATAGATCCTTGGTATAATGATCTTCGAGAAAAAATTATTCAGACACCAGATAAGTATACACAGTGGAAAGTAGAGGATGATTTCGTTCTGAAGTTTATTCCAAATAAAGTCCCTATGGATACCAATATTCCCGAATGGAAAATTTTAGTGCCAAATCCACAAATTTCTGAGGTCATTGAACATTGCCATAGCCCGCCAACTTCTGGTCATTTTGGGTTTTTTAAGACTCTTAATAGAGTACAGGATTATTATTATTGGCCAAAGATGCGGCGCGATGTCTTGAAATTTGTTAAGTCTTGTTTAGTTTGTGGTGCACAAAAGGTAGCGAATACCAATCGTATGGGTCTTATGGGAAAAGAGAAGAAGGTGGATCTCCCTTTTCAGTGTATAGCTGCAGATTTGATGGGACCTTTCCCAAGGTCGAAGAAGGGACACAAATGGCTGTTAGTCGTAGCGGATTGGTTCACAAAGTATACTCTTTTATTTCCTTTGCGTAGCTCAAAATATTCCTATATTGAAAATATTTTAGAAAATAAAGTTTTCCTAGTATTTGGGTGTCCTGAAACTCTAATTTGTGATAACGGACCTCAATTTAATTGTAGTGGTTTGAAGAAATTATGTAAGAGGTATGACGTAAGAATTCGGTATAATGCCTTGTATTCTGCTCAATGTAATTTTGTCGAGCGTAATAATAGAACAGTCGGTACCGCGATTCGCAGTTATGTTAATGCTCATAATGATTGGGATATAGAAATTTCAAAAATACAGCAGGCAATAAATACTGCGAAACATGAAGTGACTCGCTTTTCACCAGCTTTTCTGGCATTTGGTAGACATCCTCCCTTGTCGGGCAAATTTTATTCCCAATCGGCGGATAACCAGAAAACTGATTTGGAAATTATTCCGGGAGATAGAGGCTCATATGCTGAGAACATATTAGGTCTTAGGGATATTTTTCTAAATGTTAGAACGCGACTTCATGCGGCTTATGAACGAAACTCTAAAGCGTATAACCTTAGGAAGCGCGATATTTCGTTTAATCAGGGCGATCGTGTTTGGCGAAGAAATCATGTTCTATCTAATGCGGCAAATCAGTTTATGGCGAAATTAGCTCCAAAATTTATTCTCTCAATTGTACATAAAAAAATATCTAATTTGGTATATGATCTTAAAAATATTGATGGTACTAATGCTGGTAAATGGCATATAAAGGATCTCAAAAAATATGATGGTACGGATCCGGAAAATTCAGATCAAGATTGTAATGATTCGGACTAATTTGTTTTATCTAGGATGAAGATGATATTTTTCAAGTGAAGTGAAGCCTGTCTCTTTAATCTGTTGGTAGAAATCACTTGAAGAATAATGCCTTTATCAGGGTAATATTCATAAATCCTAGAATCTTGATTTTGACTTTTAGTAAAATTTTTATGATTAAAATTATATAGATAGAGGTAATTTTGTATTTTCCTTTTATATTTTTGACCTTAGGAAGGTTGTTTACCTCTTTGATCTCTCCAAGTTTATCATGTGATATTTTGAAGTTTTGGAGAGTGATGATTTTGATATGGTAATTCTTTGGTAGTCGTTTTAAGCGATGATTATATTTTTTTTAACGCTTTATTATATTATTTTGTAGTGGCATTTGTGTAGACGTACACTAATAATAAGCCCACCTATCTTTGAGTATTTGGTTTGCGAAACCTATCTTTGAGTATTTGGTTTGCGAAACCTATTTTTGAGTATTTGGTTTGCGAAACCTAATTTTGAGTATATGGTTTATGAAACCTATTTTTTTTTCAAGTATTTGGTTTATGAAACCTGTTTTGAGTAGTTGCTTTATGTAGCACATTTAATGATGTTAGTATGGAAACTTTTAGTATTCCTATAGCCCTTTGGAACGTTCCATATTTCCTCTTTTTTCATATTTCCATTTTTTTTATATTTCCCTTGTGATTAATCAGTTTCCTTTTATTAGGATGGGGTTAAATCCTTGTTGTTGGCCACAATAGGATGCCCGGTTAAGATGGTGAATTTTCGCTAGTCTTGATGACCAGTTAGTTTAAGTATTTTGCGTCTGGATTTTGGATAAACCTTCCTAATTTTGTCCTTACCGATTGTGTAATTACCAATTTTGGCCTACCGATTCTGTCCCTTCATTAAGGCGAGTGATACACGCAGTTATCGAAATTCCATAATATCCAGAGAGCAAAAATGTATATAGCCTAGATTATTTCCTTTTAAGTAAATGGTAATGTATTTAATATTTTGCAAAGAAAAATAGTCTAATGGTTTAGCCTATTTTGTTTTCGGAGGGGGATAATGTAGCAATTGCAATTTGCCCCTTTGTCATGATTTTAATTTCCTTACCTTATAAGGGCCAATTTGCATTCCTCCTTGTTCTTTCCATGTCTAAGAGATTATCTCAAGTAAGTAAACATATTTTTACCTTTCATTGTTTCGTTTATTAATTTATCGGAGTTATTTTCTGTACTGAATTTTGTTGGAATAATTATATATTGCTATGTGAAAGTGTTAGGTTAGAATTTCACAAAAGAAATTTTGGTGCAGCCGCCGCAGTGGCTCCGTGTATGGCTTCCCGGGTCTTTACTCCTACATCCTTTTTGATAGTCGTATTTTCTTCTCGTACCAGTGGTATCAATTTCTTATTTTGGTTGTTGGGCTTTGCGTGCCAGTTTGATTCCAACTATTAAGATTTATATAGTTTGGTAGGTACTCGATTTTATATATTTTTCTCTTGCTTGTAGCAAAGTATTGCAAAATATCTTTCCTCAGAGTGTAGTGCTGAACAAAATGGCATCTACAGGAATACGCCTTGGGTTGGTATCGATACCTATTTGACATGGGTGACCATGTGACCATGACGAAGGTTTCTTAAAATTTGGTTCTGGTATTTGAGCTCTTTTTGAAGCAACCGTCCCACGGACGAGATCATAAGCTGTGAAATACAACCCCCTTTTTGCTTCTTGTACCAAAAAGCCATGCGGCTTCACTGCCTTTTTAGAAGTGAGTATTGGATGTTTAAGGATTTTTTTTTTCTTTTCATTTTTCTTCCAAATGCAAATCCCTTTGGATTATTTTATAAGTAATTCCGATATCTTATTTTTAGGGTTTTTTGTTTCTACTTTTTTCATCCTACTTCAACCTTTTACAATGTTCATTGTAGTATCTAATCATTGAGAGATGGAATCTACTACGTACATTAATTAAGTCTCCTGTTTTGGGGTTATCCCTTTCACCTACCATGTGGTGTCTCAAAACCTGTATAGCACAGAAGTAAGATTTGGATTTAAACCTGCTTAGTTCCATCTGGACGTACTAAGAGTTGACTAGATTGCCTGAACTGGGTCTCGAAGAGGTTTTGAAGAGCTTCCTCCAGGTACATTAGTGTATCGAGTAACATATAGTACTAATAGTTACCTATACGAGAAATGTAAGGTTATATGTAACATACCTTTTTTTTATCTTCAAGCTGATCATTTTTATTATAGTTATAGATAGGTAACATAATCACCTTTTATTATTTCCTTGCTCTCATAAAAATCTTTATTTTTATAAAATTGTAAAGCAATCTCGACATAGGTATTCACATGGGTTATTTTATTTTATTAGTTTTAAGTAGGTACCCCAGATTCATGAGTCTTTGGTAGCCCCTGCATCACAAATTCAATTGTACATTTATTTTTTTATTACTTAACCCTTGCGTCTAGATGTGCTAATATTTTTTAAATATCTATTTCAAACATTTCATTACCTTTTAATTCAATCTTCTTAATACAATTTCAGCTTTAAATTATTTTTATTAACGTATTCATTTTACCTTTAAATACAATTTGACATTTCTTTCTACAAACTTAATAGGTAGTAAATCATAATTGAAATATGAACACTACAAATTCTTCTTGTGAATAAATATACAGGTTACATGTTTATTTTATGAGTTTTATTGTATGGTTTTCCAAAGGTGATCATTGATTTAATTTTCCCAGTTTAGCCAAAGTAAACTGAGGTGGCGCCCTCTATAATATAAAGGAAATACTCAAAGTAAGTACTCGAACCTCAACCTCTGCCTACGCTACAAGAGCTGCCGAGAGCCTGTTGTGAGCATATCTCAAAAATACGCCACAGGCTTTCTTATCTACAATACATTTTCGTTTGAACAAGACGAAGATAAAAAATTAAGCAATGTGTTGAAAAAGTTTCAGGAACATTTTTTACCAAAAAAGAATTTGGCGTACGAACGTTTTATATTTTTTACTCGTAAACAGATAACGGGTGAAACTATTGAGCAGTTCGTAACTGATTTAAAAAACAAAGCATTAAGTTGTGACTTCGGTACTTTAAAGGATGACTTAATAAAAAATTTACTTACATGCGGCCTGTCAGATGTGTCGTTACGTGAAAAACTTTTACAAGCCGATGACAGCATGTCATTAGACGACGCCGTAAAATTGTGCGTGACCGTGGAAAATTCACGAGTGCAATCGTCACAAATGAATCGCATATTCCAAGAAAATTCAGTGCCAGTGGATTGGGTACACAAAGGATTTAAAAATGTGCATTATCAAAATAGTGATGGTGTTCCAGGGACGAGCTATAGGGCAGAGACAAGTTACAGAAAGGAAACATTTCCTAAAAATCTATCACATTCCACCAAATCGAGGTCACAAGAAAATGTAGAGCAGCACAGGGGTAAGAATGTTCCATGTACTCGTTGTGGGCGTTACCACCAAAAAAATAATTGTCCAGCTTTTGGAAAAAGGTGTTCCCAGTGTGGAATTACTAATCATTTTGCAAAGATGTGCAGAAACAATAAAATTCACGAGGTAAATTATACCAGTTCAGATGAATCTGTTGATGAGAATGAGTCAAATTATTTAGTTGTTGATGAAGTAATTAATGATAACAAAGACACTTCTTATTGGAATGTAGATTTAACTATAAATTTCTGCTATAAAATAAACTTTAAGCTTGACACAGGAGCTATGGCCAACTGTCTGTCAGTCAGCGATTTACGAAAACTTAACCTTAGCTCCAAACATTTAATTAAAACAGATGTGAAATTAACTTCCTATACAAAAAATGTGTTACCAGTGATCGGAAAAATTTATTTAAATTGCGTTTATAAAGACAGTAATTCATTGCTAGATTTTTTTGTTATAAATTCTAATTCCAAATCCTTACTCGGACTTCATGCTTGTAAAAAATTAAATTTAATTAAGAAAATAGAAACAATAGACAAAACTACAAACAGTTTAGATTTTGGCAGTTATAATGTATTTTTGCAACCTTATAAAAATATTTTTAATGCATGCATGTTTATCACAGAGGTATCACATTGAATTAATAGATAATTATAAACCTGTTATAAATCCACCGAGAAAAGTTCCTTTTCCGTTACTTGCTAAATTAAAACAGACTCTGCAAGAGTTAGAAAAAAATAAGATAATAAAAAAAATAGATGAGCCGACAAATTGGGTTAATTCACTGGTTATTGTTAAGAAACCAGATAATAGTTTACGTTTATGTTTGGATCCCACCCATCTTAATTTGGCTCTTAGAAGAGAGCATTTTGTTTTACCTACTTTGGAGGAAATCACAGCAAAATTGGGTGGTGCAAAATATTTTAGTAGCTTAGATGCTAATAGTGGGTTTTGGCAGATAGCTTTAGATGAAGAGAGTGCCAAATTGTGTACTTTTTCTTCTCCCTTTGGTAGATATTGTTTTCTTAGGCTCCCCTACGGATTATGCTCGGCACCTGAGATTTTCCACAAACGTTTTAAAAAAATATTTGATATAGAGGGGGTAGAACTCTATATAGATGACATAATAATTTATGGTAAAACTAAAGAGGAACATGATAAAAGACTTTTAAAAGTTCTAAAGATTGCACGCGACCATAATATCAGTTTTAATAAAAATAAATGTAAATTTGGGTTAACAGAGATTAATTTTATGGGTCATAAAATGACAGAAAATGGGATGTTGCCGGATGAAAAAAAAATTAGCGCTATAAAAAATATGTCAATACCAAAAGATAAATCAGAGGTCCAAAGATTTCTAGGCATGGTAAACTATATTGGCCGTTTTATTCCAAATCTTACGAATTTAAATTCACCTTTAAGAAACTTATTAAAAAAAGATGTTCCATTTATTTGGGATGAGAATCACACTTATTCTTTTAATAGGTTAAAAGAAATGCTTACATCCCAACCTGTTTTACAATATTTTGATGTAAAAAAAACCCAGTGTGATATCTGTGGATTCGTCCAAAGATGGTCTAGGTGCTGTTTTGTTGAAAAACAATTTACCATGTGCTTACGCTTCCAGAGCTCTATCTACCAGCCAAATGAATTGGGCCCAGATTGAAAAAGAATTGGCTGCTGTTTTATTTGGTTGTGAGAAGTTTTCGCAGTATGTTTATGGATCAAAATTTACTGTAGAAACGGATCATAAACCCTTGATATTTATTTTAAAAAAACCTTTAGCATCTTGTCCACCGAGATTGCAGAAAATGTTATTGGCGCTTCAAAAATTTAATTTTAATTTAATCTATAAACCAGGTAAAGATTTATTTATTGCGGACACTTTGTCTCGCGCAGCGGACGAAAGCTCTGCTAATAACGATTTTAATTTTGATATGGATTCACAAATATGTGTAATTGATTTGTCTATTGGTTTTACAGATGCAAAATTAAAAGAATATCAGTTAGCTAGTGCGAGTGACGTAACACTAAAGCGACTATTAGATTATGTTAAAAAAAGTTGGCCTAAAAGTGTAAAAAAAGTGCCCAGTGATTTAAGACAGTATTTTTCATTTCGACACGAAATAGTGGAGTTTAATGGATTGTTATATAAAGGTGATAAACTTATAGTGCCTCAGGACAAAAGGCTAGAAATAATTAATAAAATTCATTATTCCCATTTAGGCATTGTTAAATGTAAAAATAGGGCAGCGGAATCATTTTATTGGCCTGGTATGTCTACTCAGGTAGAGAATGTCGTATCCAATTGCAGGGTTTGCTAAACTTTTCAAAATAATAATCGCACAGAACCTTTAATTAATCATGAAATTCCTGATAAGCCTTGGTCCAAGATTGGCTGCGATATTTTATATATGGGTAGAAAAATGTTTTTGTTAGTGATTGATTATTATTCAAAATGGATAGAGCTGATTACGTTAGAAATTAATGCTCACTCACAAACTGTTGTTTGTAGCCTTAAGGAGGTTTTTGCAAAACTAGGTATACCTAGAGAAGTAGTAAGTGACGGAGGTCCTCAATTTAATTCTATAAATTTTAAAAAATTTTCGACCTAATGGGATTTTAAACATATTATTACTAGTCCTCGTAATCCACAATCGAACGGTCAAGTTGAACGTGCAAAGCAAACAATGAAAAAATTATTAGGCAAAGCTCTTCTTGATAAAAAAGATATTAATTTAGTTTTACTTAATTATCGCAACACCCCTATAGATCACATCGGGTTGTCTCCATCAGAATTACTTATGTCTCGAAAAATACGTGATTTGCTGCCTATTACAAACGAAAAACTTAAGCCCCACTTTGTTGACCACAATAAGTATTTTAAAAATGTAAAATTTAAACAGCATCAGCAAAAACAGTATTTTGATAGCGGTAAAAAATCATTATGTTCTATAAAAAACGAGCAGCAAGTCAGGTATCAAAAACATAAAAATTCGAATTGGTCATTTGGTAAAATTGTTGATAAAGTAAGACCCAGAACATACAGAGTGGAAACAAGAAATGGTGATATACTTACTAGAAATCGTAAGTACATTGAACCTATTTCGGCGAATTTAGATAATAATATAATTTTACATTCAAATAGTAATTCTCCAGAAAATAAGGTTAATCCAGAAATTGTTTCTAGCTCCAGTGATGGCGAGTCGGACTGTTATTTTAGTGATAATAATGAAAGTACTAATGTTAATTTTAATAGTACTACGGATCAAAACTTATCAAATGTTCCTACTATGTCAACTAAAGGTAGAGTCATTAAAAAACCAGACCGATTACAATATAATAAGCTAGGATTTTTCATTTCAATTAGCTAAAAATTATTTAGGTATAAGTAATATTTGTATTTTGGTGAAGGGTTAATGGTTAAACAAAATGGCATATGTGATCTATTATTTTTCATTGTATTAATAAAGGGAGATGTTGTATAGAATGATACACGCATGCCCATCACTTTATAGGCACTAGCCTGTTTATAGAGATTAGAATAAACAGTTCTACCTAAAAGGTTGTTTGAATTAAACCTATACTTAACAATCAAAACCTCGAATTTTAGTTTTAATGACGAATTTAGTCGAATTTTATTATGATTTGAGACATCCGATCATATTATTATTTAAAATAATTTGAAAAAAATACCTCATAGCTTTGAATTTCAATATTTTTAAAGAACAACGGATCAGTGCAAAAATGTGGAAACCATTTTTGGAGACGAAATAATGTTTGTCTCCATTTTCGATCGATTTCAGACAAAAGATATTGTATTATTTTATGCAATAAAAGACGGCGTGGTCCAAAGTCACGTCGGTTCTTTCGTAGCGAATGAATCATAGTGCGCATATTTATTCGGCTTTCTTTAAATGTTGAAATTCAAAGCTCATAGTTACCTCTTACGTTTGATATGAATACATGCTTAGGTTAAGATCAAACAGAAGCCTATGAGTCATCACGAACGAAGCATGCGTTGCCACCGCATAGCGCATGTTGTACCTGTGTCGGACGATGGCAATTAAATTCCTTTTTTTTTTATGTAAAAACGAATTTCACAAGAATTAAGTGGCGCGGCGTCAGTGGAGATTTTGAACATAATATCGGGGCATCGTTTCTTATTTTAAGGGAGATTTCTACTGTGAAGGTCCTATTTTCATCGTTTCTTTACGATTTTTTTTTGGGGATAATAAGACAAATGCAGAAAAACAAGTTTTCAATTCTTTTATTAAAGATAAGATGTACCAAAAAAAACTTTTCAACCCCCAAAAAATGAAAAACTTGAGGATGCTACAGGGTCCTGAAGTTACCCCCTCAAAAAAAACGTAACTTGCTGACGGAATTCAAATAAATTTTTCTATTCAAGACAAAAATAAAATTAACCCACATTCTTCAATTGTAAGCATGTAGTTATAACCCCCACTAGAATCAAGTCAAAACTGGAGTAACTTCCTTAAAATTTTTTTTGAAAATTTACCATTTTTTTTGTATTTTAAGGGCCGTAACATTTTCTGTAATATCGCAAAATACTTGATTCTAGATGGGGCTATAACCACTTGTATTCTGAGCATTTTAAGATTAAAATCATTAAATTCTGATAATTTGAACATACCGAAGTACTTTTCGCCAGCGCGAAAAACAGGGTTTCGAGAAAAACAACTTTAAAGTTTCAACGGTGGCTCACAACAAAATAACTGTCACTTAGTCTGCGATGCCTGGCCCGTAGATTACACCCTCCTCTTCCTCGAAAAACGATAAACGAGCTGATTCTTCCTGCCTCTTTGCGAGCCTGGCCTGACGATCCTGATTGGTCGAGATGATGTCTGAATTTTATAATTAAATAAATTAAAGAAATATGATATGTAATAATAAAAATACTCCAAAAATAGTTTTCTTCCAAACCCATGGACACACTGTAGATGGAGTCACCCTTATAAAAAAAAATGAAAATATTTTTTACATTTTTCAAAAATAGCTGTATTATTTTCTTTTAGATTCATTCTAATTGTAAATTAAAACCCCTGCTATAAACTCAAGATATGCTGCCGACTTATAACACAGAATTGTATTAGATGAAAATGAAAAAAAACTTTTACAGGGGGCTAAACCAAAAAATATAGTTTTTAATTAGCCTAATCGCTTATTAAAAAGACAAAATTTAATCAAAGGCTGTCAAGGCCAACTTCGTTATTGCGTGAAATCGCCTTATATTTTACACGAACTAAGATTTGACAGCTATCAACATTTGTAAAATCTAAAGCAATTTCACGCTTACACGGAGTAGGAGCACACTTTAAGTGTGGCGAAGAGTTTAGTAAGAAGGAAAAAAGCTTCACGAGTTAAATTTTCTTATTAGACAATAAATATCTAAATATCCACACGTCATGTACTAGATTTTGAATAGAACTTTCTCTAGTTATACGTTTAAATTTCAAGTGCTAAAAAATCATGCAATCTAATTGAAACACTCAATAATTTGTACCAACAATAATTGTGAAGAAATAACCAGACCGCGGCTGTGGCTCAGAGGTAGAGCTACTGGCATTCGACCGCGGCGACCCGGGTTCGATTCCCGGAGTGGGCATACGTACATTAAAAAAAGTATGTCCGAAATTTAGTGGATTTAAGAATGCAGGGAAGAGTGTAAAATGTATCATCTCCCAACCCACCCCATTCACGGAGGTAACCAGGCCGGATGAGATCGGACATCTCGTGGGGTGCGGAAGAAGGTACATACTCCCCAATCGGTAGGTCATGCAATGGCAATAAACCAAGGGTTGATAACCCTTGGGGGGTGTCGCATGACTGAGGATCGTGGTTCAGAACCCACGGTAAACTGTAGGTCCCCTCGGGAATGGCCCTGGCAGCGAACGAAGAGGAAAAAAGCCTAATTCGAAAGAAGGGCAGAACGGCAAGAAATAACCAACTTATTTTATTATTTATTTAATTGGGGAGAAAGCCTATTCGACTAGATTAAAATATCGTAGACATATCCAAAAAAGGACATGTTTTTATATTAGTATAAATTCTTGTTCCAACTGACAGTCCTCAATAATTATGAATTCTTCATCATTCTCGTATCAGTCTTGTTTCTAAATAGAATTTACATTACCCTTACACGATCAATGTTACTGTCATTTTCTTATCAAGACTGACTGTCCAAATGATCGTAAAGAGTATTAAATTTTTCATTTGTTTGTGAAAAAAACTTTCCAAATTGTATTTCTTTTAATGAATGCATAAGAAATATAAACCATGTCAGACAAACACGTGTAAAACAGTATTTTAAAACTGACGTTGATATTTTGCCAAGGTAGTTATTTATAACGAGCATGTGTTAAATCTACATTTTTGATGAAAAAAAAAGTGTTATACAGAGTGTCTCAGATAGGAATTATCAGTTTTAAACTCACTTGATATTGAAATTGTTTTTCCCGATATTGATATTGATTATACCTGTGTTTAGAAGTCAAAAAAATCGTTTTTCAAAAAACTAAAAATAAGAAATTTACATGAACTGTACCGTAACGATATTAATAACGCTGAATCTGCAGCTGCACTTTTTCAATAGGTACTTCTCAAAAATAATATTCTTACTCACTAGTTTATTGGTTTCATAATGTTCCATTTTCACGTTTTAACAATTGAATTGACTGTTAAATAATGAGATGTCATATTATTTTTTTGGGGATTTTATGTCAATTTGTAAGGTAAATTTTATCTTAGAAGTGGAGGCCGATATGCAAAAATTGAAAAAATGTGACATGTCATAAGTAGGGCTGTGCGATTATCGAAAAAAATAATCGATTTTTGATGATATGAATCAATCGATTATTTTCGATTAATCGATTAATCGAAAATAATCGATTAATCGAAATATTCGATTAATTGAATTAATCGAAATAGTCGATTAATCGAAATTAAGCGATTAATCGGAATAATCGTGTTTTTTTCAAATCGCCCTATTGAAAATAATCAATTAATATAAAAAATTAAAAAACGTATACTTTCCACCTCTTAAAGATAGATGAAATGTCATTATTACATGGATGGTTGTAAATAAAATTTATTTTCACATATCTCTTCAAATAGAGTCAGAAAACAATAAATTACTAGAAATCGAGAAAATTCCGTTTTTCTGAAATATCTTACTCGTAGACTTCAATTAAACTAAAAATGACACTGTAATTGCGATTCCAGCGCTTTACCACATTACCACTTAACTTTCCGGACGGCACGCCGGGCGATTTAAATTTTAAACCGTTAAGCATACCTAATATTAATATAAAAAGCGCACGGAAACACGGCCAAGTTATATTATTGATGTCGCAAAATATTTTAATTCCGATTAATCGAAAAAGAGATATTTTAATCGAAAATATATCGATGATCGAGAATATTTCGATTTTTCGATTAATCGAAAATATTTCGATTTTTCCATTAATAATCGATTAAAAATATATCGATAATCGATTAATCGATTATTTTGCGCACCCCTAGTCGTAAGTAATATAGATGAGGAAACGAAAATATGGTAAAATTACAATAAATAAGAATCAACTCAATGCAAGAGATGGCCATCAAACGTGACAACATAGAACTAAATAAACTCCAGTACAGATGGCGATACTAGGTTTTCATCATTTTAAGAATAAAAATGTATTGAAAGCATATTTTCGCTGTCGTACTTAACAAGGACGAAACAGCCTGTTATTGTCTACCTGTGCCCCAGGGAACCCATTACCTTTGGCGTCCCTGTATACTAATGCGATGATAGATAGACTTTGTCCGCCTGCCACTAAAAAATTTCCTTAGATTTACTTATACCTTTAAATTTTAATATTTAAAGAACGACGGATCAGTGCAAAAATGTGGCAACCGTTTTTGGAGCCGAACTAATGTTTGTCTCCGTTTTCGATCACACACAAGATATTGTATTATTTTTATTTTAAAATTTTACAACTAATTTTTGTGTTTGATATTGAAGCACTCCAAACAATATCTTGGTTCGTTTGGACAGTCCTTACAATAAGTTGTCACCTTTCTCAGCTTACTTTTTGAAATCTCGTTTCTCATTTTCTTCTGGTAGCAGCCCTTACCGTATTTTTTTCCCTCTCTCGCACTTTTTATTTTTATCGATAATGGCTTCGCGAAGGTTAAATAAGGTTATCTATTCTCCTGTAATTTCTTAGTAAAGGAAATGAGCATTTATGAAGGCAGTACCAAGTATGATATCAAAGAAAATTTTATGATACCACTTCACTATTTTTCGTAAAGAAGACCCATAGCCATAACTGACAAATTGATCGGAAAGGTCAACAGATGCCTTGCCCTTATTAGATATACTATAAATTTTACATTAAATAATGCTTGTCTCAACGTGTCCGCCGAATACACCCGATTATTTTGTGTCCGCTAAAGTGTCTGCTGTGGCGTACCAATATAAAAAATATGTCTAGTGTCTTTTGTGGCGCATAATGCTAGAAACATACTATAATTTCACTCAGCGCCCTTGCAGACACCGGTGTCTGCTTATAATTTTTTTCAAATATTCACTTAAAAACAAAAACAAAAAAAGACTGAAATAGCCAGTAACCTTAGATTTCATGTATCTCATTTGGTACATTCATGGCGTAAGAGACAATTTTTATGAATTTAGCTTGACATTGAATGTGTTAAATACTTTATCAGTGGCGACTCGCCGCGTGAAGACGATGAACACGGCCATTCCTATCCGGGAGTGTAGTGCATACAGGTGGCGGAGACTTGGCACATTCGGCTGGTTATTCATTTCTTCTGTGTCATTGAGCCGAATATAGCGTAGACACGCAGCTGGGAGGGGGGAGCGGAAAACTCTGATTAAAAAATTTGTCCACTATAGAAAATTATTGCCTTCTGCAAAGTACAACTGCTTTCGTACTTTTTTTGCATACCGAACTAAAGGAATCCTCAGTGATCACCTGAAGACGACTGAAGATGCTTACCAGTTGAAACGTAGTGATTCAAAACAAATCAGGACAATGCAAGTCCAAAACTCTAATGCTGGTCAATACAACTTTGTTGTTATTAATTAGATAATAATGGTTTAAACTAAAAAAATTGAACGTTTTATATGAAATAATTTTTGAGATAAGATCACTACTTAATAAAATTAGGATATTGTAGTTTTTGGACTAAGTATCTTTCATAGATTTAATATAACACCTAATACATTTTTTTTGGTTACAAATAAAAGCTATACGATTTTTGTCTCAAAGAAACTATATTAAAAAAAAAATAAATGGGGAGAAATATACTTTATGTCAACTTTCACTAGGATATATTTCAAGGAAAAAATATATTTATCTACTTTCATTTAGTAATATGAATTTTACCGTTCTGTAAATCGTTTTGTAAGGGCATCTATTACAGCACTAGTGCTGTAATGAAAAAATAACCGGTCTGTTAAATAAAACCACACTTTTTAGAAGAAGGATTTATTATTAACAATTATAAAATTAATTACCAATTATTAATTAAAATATATCTTGATTTTTTTTTGACTGAAATCATAATTCTCAACATTAAGTAATGAGTCCATAGTGTAGATGGTTTCTGGAAGCGTTGCTTTACGGAACAATAACCTAAAAGTATTTTCTCAGACACCTCCTTTATTTTGTTAGCTTTGCACCAATCTTCAAACTTCTGATACTCCAACTCATACCGCGCCTTGGATTTTGTCGGAACTAAACTTGAGATCGCTTCGTTTGCCGCTGCTTCTATATCAGAGGGTAAACTTCCATCAGAATCGCTCATTTTGAAAAACGCTTTTTATATTTTTGAATTTGTTTGACAAAGTTTCGACAGTAATCATGCGAAACAGTAACTATGCGAAAGGTATCATAAAAAACTTGATTAGTAAACTTAATAGCAGGTGCATTTTTACAGGTGCATTTTTACAGGTGCATTTTTATTCTTAAAAATGCCTTTTGCCAAATATTTTTATTCATAGATGAAAGTAGATAAAATTTTGTACAATATTCTTATTGTAAATTCATATTACTATACTCGATGTTTTATTAAACTCTGCTGACGCCTCGTTTGACAACTTTATCATCTCCTGATGTAATATGAATCGTTACAACACTTATATCGTAAATAACTATTATTTCACTCTCTAAATGTTTCAATCGTATATCTTCAGGAGAAGCATAATTCATATTAAAAAAGTTATTAAGTTAGGAAATTGTCAGTGACATCCTTATAGAGCTTCTGAGGAAATTAATTGAATAAAGAAAAATGTTGAAGAACTTCCATAGAAGTAGGAAAAACATACTACTAGGTTGTATAGATCAAGTTGGGATAACAGTTGATAATTTTTAAAATTCAAAGTTACGAGGTGAGAACCTTTATTTAGAAATGATACTAAAAATGAAACGACTTTAGTGGTGAAGCATATATATATTGTTAGACGGTGTAAGAAGAAAAATTGCATGTGGTTATAAGGCAGATGTATGGTATTAAAATTAGTTGTGAAGGTTGAGAAAATTTTTATAAAAACGTGACCGTTTTATGGAAAAACATGGTGAACATTTTTTTGGGGAAGAACCTTGTATTGAGTTGTAGGTTAAGAAAAAAATTTTTTAACGTGAAGGTAATGGAAAAAAAATTATTGTGAAAATTTCACACCTGTCATTCTAAGCCAATCACACACTTTCATTTCGACAGTTACCAATGACAACCTTCAAATTTTTCGGAAATTTTTCTCCTCCTGCCAAGCTAGGCGAGCAAAATTAATAAGTGGAAATTTTTTCTTGACAGCTATCATATGATCCGAAAATCAGTATTCAGGATCAAATTTTAGGTGTGAAATTTTCTTACCGAATCCCCCGCGTCCTTAAATTAATATCCGGAAATTCTTCCTCAGTCAGGCATTTTTCTAGAAAATGCGTTCCTTCGGAAAAATTTCCGGAAATAATTCGAGCACTAGGGAGATTATAAGTGAAAATTTTTTGAAGAATTTTTTGGAGGAAGTAATTATTATTAAGATATTTTGATTTTTGGGTAAAACTTATGTTCCTTGAGGATTATGTAGTTAAGAATAGGTGTAGGCAAATTTTGATAAAATCGTTTTCTTGAGCATTTCAGTCGAAACTATTCCACGTTGTAAAGACTTTTGCTTAAAAGAAAGTGCGGCAAAAGAGGCGTGACATATGTCGACGTCAAAGGAATTTGTCACAGAGAAAATCTAGATTTGTCACAGAATGAAGTATGTGATTATAGGGAATGTAATATTAGGCTGGTAGTATGTGTTGTGAATTAATTTTTTTTTGGAAAAGAATCAATAAAGCTTGATCAGGATGAACACATGAGGTACATTCAAAGAATATTCCACCGCCCAACGGGCAGTAGCAACCCGAAGTAATGCCCGTTTCATTTTCAGTATCATTTCCACGTAGGTTCTCACCCCGTAACTTTGAATTTTAAAAATTATCAACTGTTATCCCAACTTTATCTATACAACTTGGTGGTATGTTTTTATCTCCTACTTCTATGGAAGTTCTTCAACATTTTTCTGTATTCAATTAATTTCCTCAGAAGCTCTATAAGGATGTCACTGATTATTTCCTAACTTAATAACTTTTTCAATATGAATTATACTTCTCCTGAAGATGAACGTTTATATGTTCGAAACATGTAGAGAGTGAAATAAATATATTTTTTCCTTGAAATATATCCTAGTGAAGGTTGACTTAGACTTAGAGTATTATTTCTCCGCATTTAACTTGCAACTTCACTTTAACTATGGACTACTTCTTCAAACTAAAAAAAAATAGTTAATTAATTTAATGAAGTATATTTAAGATTATAGAAAATCTTCAATTTGGAAACTACCATAAAGTTTTATTGTAACAAGATAACATACCTAATATTTCCCCAATAAAAATATTTCAAATTTTTTTTTATGTTACTTATTTTTCCAGGTTCACATCGTGCACTCTTACGACCGTATCGTTCCGTACGTGGGGCACAAAAGGTTGACGGTTGTGTCGACGCCACCGAAAGTTTTCTCGACGCGGCCATCGGTTCTCCAACGGGAATTCGACTGGATCGAGCATAAAGTCCGACCCAGGGTTGGTTACTCGGCGACCAACCGCTACCTCAACTCGGACTCGGCTGTGGTAAGTCAGTTGTGTCACTATACTTTTTGGAATTTTGCAATAGTTTTTTTGGAATAATTACAACATTATGTCACTGTAACTGATATGGAAAAGCTAAAGAATTTAATGCGTAGTAAACTTATCGGATTAGAAACGGCTAGTTATTACAGTCAAAATACAATAATCATGCAGGGTGGCGCATCGAAAACGAAACAGAGACATTTACTGGCAGCATAATTATTTTTTGGAAAAACGCTCAGACCCGTCGATTTTGTTTTTGAGGGGGACACAAAATTGGAAAAAAATCACGTTAACACGTGCAGCCTCTGGGCGGGGGTGGCACCACCCCTAAAATCTTAAATGGAGAGGAAGGTCGAGTGATACCTTATTTTAAAGGTCTTTCAATTCCCTTTAGTACTGAACTGAAGTACATGAATTTTACATCGTTAAAAAGGGAATTGAAAGACTTTCTGCTGCTGCTGCGTTCGCCTCCTGTCAGTTTTTACCGTTGTTCTGGCGTTTTTAAACCCAAAAAAATGTATTACCAATATATTGCAAAATTCCAAATAAATCATTTAGTTTGTGTGTGCTTTTAACCTTTTTCAGCAAAACATTTTTATTCTATTTTTGATAATTCTTTTTTGATTTTACGTCATCATGCTTCTCTTCCTCCTCATCTGCGCCTGCGCTTAACATGTTACTATTTTATTCTATTTTTGATTTTTTTTTATTAACCATTGATATAGTAAATGGTTTATATAATTAAACAAACTATAAGCGGGACTATAGTTAAATGTACGATAATTATTATAAAATAATATTTAATATTTCTATTCAATCCGTGCATTAGAATTAGAAATTTCATAGAATTATGATGCTCTTAACCCTAGATTGCCAACGTTGAAAATATACAGGGTCCTGCGCCTCACCTCCCGTTTTCTATAGCTCACTTATTAATTAAGTTAGGATTTTGATATTTTGCAGACTTTACCTGTATCCTAAGGCGCATTTTAGGAAAATATTTTTGGTTATACAGGGTGTTTCAAAAAAGTGTGACGTCATAATGATATATTTTTTAGATTACATGCTATATATATTTTTACTTATTTGAATGTCTTTTATAGTTGCCTTTATACCCCCAAAATTTTAATGAAATCGGTTTAGTATTATAACGAAAAAAAATAAAAACTAAAAAAAAATCAGTTTTGCACCACTGGTTTTAAAAATTAATAAAAAATAAAAATAGTGCCTCGTTAACAAAATTTTACAAAGGTACTTAATAAATAAGGTCGAACAATCTCGTTAACCAAGTTTGATTAATACAAATTGTACAGGGTGTCCAAAGTTTAGTGTCAAACTTTGCAAACTTTAAATCAATTTATTTTTCTTATTTCAAATTAGAACCCCTGTATATTATCATGTCATTCGATGCAGAATTAAAAATTAAACATCTGGTCTTATTACAACCCTATCGCAATTTCTAACGCATCATAACTTATTTGTAGAAAACTCCTTTTATCAACTATTCCACTAGTCATTATCATAAATAAATAGCGAAAAACAATTTAATGGTATTAACGTTCTCTTCTTGGTTGTACTCCATCACAAAAAATAATATAGTTTAAAAATAATTAATAATAATCTAACAATATTTGAAACTAAAATCGAAATGGGCTTTTGTCATTTTAATAAACTTTTATACCAATAAATTGTTTTGCAAAACCATCTTTGATATATATTTATAATAATGACTGGTGGAATAGTTGATAAAATGAGTGTTCTGCAAATAAGTCTTGATGCATCAGAAATTGCGATAAGGTTGTAATTAGAACAAATATTTAATTTTTAATTCTGCATCGAATGAAATAATAATATACAGAGGTCCCAATTTGAAATAAGAAAAATAAATTGATTTAAAGTTTGCAAAGTTTGACACTCAATTTTGGACACCCTGTACAATTCGTATTAATAAAACTTGGTTAACGAGCCTGTCCGACCTTATTTATTAAGTACATATGTATAATTTTATTAACGAGGCATTATTTTTATTTTATATTCATTTTTAAAACCAGTGGTGCAAAACTAATATTTATTAGTTGTTATTTTTTTTCGCCTATAATACTGAACCGATTTCTTTAAAAATTTAGGGGTATAAAGGCAACTATAAGAGGCATTCAAATAAGTAAAAATATTTATGGCATGTAATCTAAAAAAATAGATCCTAATGTCGTCACACTTTTTTGGAACAACTTGGAAGAATTAATTAGAATTATCTCTTTACCACTGCGTCACCTTAAGAAAAAACGTGTTCCATATTTTTTGAGGTTATATTTTGAACGGATTAATAATGTAAGGAAATTTTCAAACTCGGTTATCGGTAGAACAATTTCACACCTCTAAAATTTGATGGGTAATAGAAAAATTAGATCTTAATATTCAGTGGTAGTGAATGAGTTCCCTTTTCCCTTATAACACCTACCCCGGTGTGAGAATTGCAGGAGATTCCAGACTGTTACTATACTAACATAAAATTTAAAAGTTATATGAGCGAAGTTGATGAGAGAATATCAGGTCCTCCGTAGCGCAATTGGCAGCGCGCTTGAGGCTTAATCGAGAAGTTCTGGGTTCGATTCCCAGCGGAGGCATAACACTTTTTCAATTTTAATCTTGCCTGCATGCCGACAAATACCTTTCATTTTGACACTTTATTTTAAAGACTCAATTACATATATAGGTTCAAATTATATCATCCGCCATGCAAAACATAAAAATAGATATAATATTCATGGTAATTTCTTATTTTTCGATTAAATTACAAACGATGCCCCGATATTATCATCAAAATCTCCACTGACGCTTCGCCACTTAATACTCGTGACATTCGTTTTTCTAATATTTTATATAAACACAAAAATAAATTTTATTACCATCGTCCGGCACAGGTATAACATGCGTGATGCGGTGGAACCGCATGATTTGTTAGTAATGACTTAAAAAATAAACTATTGTTTTATATTAATAGTAGGTATAATTTTTTAAATATTTTCAGTCCCCTACATCTTTTTTATCACTAACTGGTGTTCGCCTCAGATTTTTCAGATTCACGGTTATATAAAATTTAGGTGAACTCAATTGGCAGACAGAATATACGGCATGTGTTTTCCTTGTCGATAATTTTGCTTACGTCATGTCGCACCTGCATTAGTCCCGAATGCTCGAGGACATGGTAACTGATGTGGGATACAATAATTTTTCTAGCAGATTATCATTCTTTAGAAAAAGTTTATTTTATCAGTATTGTTAAATCTGTTACAAACCATACCTATGGGAAATTTTCTATGAGTAAATTTATCATATATTAGGCCTCGATGCTTTTTGCATTTTTTTACAGTTTTTGTTGGCATTTACATACATATAGAGGGTGATTCCTAAGTTGATACTTCTTTTTTAGCTGCGTATAGAAGGCATTAAAATAAACAACATTCTCAAATACCTTTGTTCAAAAAACTCAAAAATAAAGTGCTTACATTCATTTATTACACTACGAATCAAATACAGTTCAGACTAACTTGCCCGTTGAATAACATTAAGAAAACTTCTGGGTGTAGAATGAACTCGCAAGGGAAAGCGTTCTGCGTATAACCTCGAAGCACTCACAGTAAATTATGACCTTATATTAATTCATTGTTTTCAAATTTTACCATTTTCACGATCAATAATAATTTAAATTTACCTTGCTTCAGAAAAACACACCGCACCGGATTGTTTAACACTACCCGTATGACTAATACTAATAAGAGATAAGAAAAACAACAGAAACTATTGCGGGGTATGTTTTGAGGCCAGGCCCGCACTTAGATTTTTTACTTCTCTATCTCGCCTACTTTTGAGTTTTTTGAAAAAAGGTATTTGAAAAAGTTGTTTATTTTAATGCATTCTATACACAGCTAAATTGGAATCCACGACATTATATATAAGCAATATGACATTTTTAAAATACATATGAGAAGCCAGCCCAAGAAAAAAAAATTGTCGCTAAAATGTTCATATAATACAAATATTTTTAAAATTTAGATAGTTATCAGATAATCTCATTTCTTCTATAACAACTTAATATTTATATATATACCGAAATTTATCTGTTATTTTTGTTACACTGCAATTATTCCTACCCTATTTAATTTATAATAATCTGTAGAAGTAGATTTAAGAACTATGACTTAGGAATCACCCTGTATATTAGCCTAGGAAGGAAAACATTTTTTTTATATAAACCATTATTGATAGACGTCAATAGATTATTAAAATCTTTAGTTCATCCATTGCTTGTAAGCGGAGTTTACAAAAGTACAATAATTTATAGTAAAATAATAGTTTTGTTTTCAAGGAAAACTTTTAATAAGATTTTAAATTCAGTGAAATGTGAAAAAATGTTTTTGTAGAAAATGTCGACCTTACAACGGTAGTTTGTAAGAAATGATAATTTTTTTGTCGGCCAGGAGAGGGTGGCGACAAGTGTCCCCCTTGGCCCCATCTTCGGACGTCCATAAACTAATATAAACTACGCTTTAAAACCTTTTAACTTAATTTTTGTTTGTGTCTCAATCAAAGTTCTACCTATTCATTCGTTGCGACGTTTTGTTAGTTACGCGTAAAGGGTCAATATACTCTTTGGTTTTTACCCTGTTTGAATTTTTATTCGATTAAGTTCAATTACGGCGCTTCGGGTCGTGCCTTTTTGTATTTTCACAACGCCTAACGAAATGGCATATTTTTTTTTGGAAATGGTAACATTTATCGACCTTTGGATTGTTGTTTTAAAAACCTAAACGAAGCAAACTGATTTTATTATAACTGATTGTAAATTTTCTTAGTACTATTCTGAATAATAAATTATCATAAAATGCAGAATCACATTTTATAACCTGGTAATATAAAATTAAATTTAACACAATAGAAAAGTAATACTCTGTACAGGGTGTCCATTTTTGGGCACTTTTGTATGTGTATCTCTCTTATATTTAAACATAGAGGGTTGAGGTTCTCGCTACACTGTACTACTTTTTTGTGAAACTGAACATGCCGTAAACAAAATTTTCATAGCCGTCTTGGTTTTTAAGATACAGGGTGAAAATGAAAATTATCACTTTAGGGTCACCTACCGTATCTCAGTTGTCTTTTAATTTGTTAGAGAGGTGAAAAGGTATTCTTACAGAACTTTTTTCGTAGAATTCAGTGGCTCTTCACAGTTTGTTGTTCTTACTGAGGCTTCGCCTTCTTTTTCAAGACACTAAATTATATATATGTAGCACTATTATTGAGCTGGTTTTAACATAATTTCTAACATGATCCTGTGGTCGAGATGGTAAAGAATTAAACTTTGGATTAGTGGCCCGGCAGCCTGCAAACTATTTTAAAATTTTGAGGAAGTAGTCCATTCTTAAAGTGGAGTTAATTTATAGGAATAAGTAAAAACATGAAGTCTTTCTCCACTGGTTTATTGAAGTAATAAAAAAAATTTTAAATTCTACATGTTTCGGGTGTAGTAACACCCATCATCAGGAATAAAATACAAAGAGAGAGCATTAGTAAATAAAGGAGCAAGATTAACTGGTAGTGAACATCGATGGAGCTCTATCGAGCCATGAGAGATAAAAATTAAGAACTGATGATTTAAAAAATTGGTATACTTAGAGCCTCGAGGCTAAGTTTGGACACTGACCGTGGGCAAAAGGTAACAGTGACAAGAGGGCCCGTTAGGGCTGAGAAAAAAAAAATATATAGGAAAAATGGAGACTCATGGGTCCAGAAATCTCATCCTGAAGAAAACATGGGGAGAGAAAAGAAAGTGGTATGGAAAGAAAAATTAATTATTTGGGGCTACCATGGAGCTTAATTGGATGTGCCAATTATATTGTATATTATATTAATCTTAAGTCAAAGTTGTAAAATAAAAATTTTTGAAAAAATTGGGGGAACTAGTCCAGAAAAAGGACTGGAACCCCGGTGGGTTTTAATTTCAGCATGGCTTATAAAACTTTAAAAAAATTTTTGAGGTTTAAGTAAAACTTGGAAAGAAAAAAGCCGAAGTTACTTTGTTAGACCTTAGTCCACACGTGGTTTCCTTTTAACCAATCCAATCCAATTAAGCTCCATGGTAGCCCCAAATAATTAATTTTTCTTTCCATACCACTTTCTTTTCTCTCCCCATGTTTTCTTCAGGATGAGATTTCTGGACCCATGAGTCTCCATTTTTCCTATATATTTTTTTTTTCTCAGCCCTAACGGGCCCTCTTGTCACTGTTACCTTTTGCCCACGGTCAGTGTCCAAACTTAGCCTCGAGGCTCTAAGTATACCAATTTTTTAAATCATCAGTTCTTAATTTTTATCTCTCATGGCTCGATAGAGCTCCATCGATGTTCACTACCAGTTAATCTTGCTCCTTTATTTACTAATGCTCTCTCTTTGTATTTTATTCCTGATGATGGGTGTTACTACACCCGAAACATGTAGAATTTAAAATTTTTTTATTACTTCAATAAACCAGTGGAGAAAGACTTCATGTTTTTACTTATTCCTATTTTAAAATTGTTTAACATAAGGTTCGTAAGTTGGGTCTTGGAGAAAATATACTGGTCAATTCAAGTGGATTGTCCATATAGCACTCGGAAGTCTTTACTTTACTTTTATTTACTTCCTTGTTAGATATAGACATCATATCCACTCTTGTTGTACAAACTACTATTGTAGATCGGGCCAGAAGGAACGCAATGAGATTCACCTAATGACTTTTATATCCGGTTAAAAAAGTGGCAACTTGGGAAACACCCTATATTTAAAAACAGCGAAAGAAATATAACAAGAATATGTTTTTATTCTTCCTATTGTCAAATAAAGTGAATTTGCCACGAGCAAGTAAAGCGATATGCTTTTGTTTCCTTTTTCTTTAAAGAAACACTTTATATTTTTCATTTCTCAAGTAATTCAAGAAGTGACTTCTCCGTGAACCGTAAGAAAAAAAATATCAGTATAATTAACAAAAAAGTACATAAATGTAACACGGAACCTTAGAAATGATAAGTTAACAAAAGTGGATTTTTTTTAAATCTTAGTAGTCTGTTGACCTTTCTTCTTACTTATTTTTAATAAGCGAAAAATTTAGCGGTTAAAGACATGTAAAAGGTTATGTCCCACATGCCGTCTATATACACCCACCATAGTGTTTAAAATATATAAAATTACCCTATAAATAATTTTTTCATAAATCTATAAGTGAAGGAAAAGAAAACTTGGAGTGTCTTAATTTTATTCAATTCAATCCAAAGATTATAGTTAATTCTCATTACTATTGTCCTCCTTTACAAGCTCGTGTAATTAGATTTTTAATCCGATATTTCGTTTCTTCAAAATCATCATCAACTTTGCCCCTTTAAATAGTCGGAAAATATTATATTATTATTTTTAAATTCCCATCCTCCTTTATAATTCAACGACGTATCACACAATAGTATTACTAGTATTAGTAACATGTTATGGACTTTAAAACCCATTATCAATAAGAATTAGTGCAAATTCATGTGTAAACTTTCTTTTATTTTAAAAGCCAACTAAAAATAAACTAAAATGACTCTGGACGACGACAATAAATCATATCCAATTATTCCTCTCTTGAATGATGTTTCATAATGTAATTAAAAAAAAAATACAATTACACAACTCCATAAAAACATAAAAATTTTACTTTAAAGAAATTAGATTAAAGTTCAATTGCATTAACCGGTTCTGTCATTTGGCAAGTTTTTATAATTTATTTAAACAACGATGGAAAATAAAATAAGATGAATTTGCACTTTTATTTATTGATGATGGGTTTTTAAGTACGAATCGTGTTATTAATACTAGGTGTGATACGTAGTTAAATTATAAAGGAGGAGGGAAATTTAAAAATAATCAAATACAATTTCCCGACGATTCAAAAATTTTAATTAACCCTGCGTTGCCCGCGGTTCTTAAAATTACATTGTTACTCGCAGGTGAGCGTTATGCTTACTTGTCGCATTGAGCGTTGTGCTCACTTGTCGTATTCGTGTGAAATAAATATCTTTCGGTGGAGAAAAAGTATGTTTTTTTGCTAATACATTAAAAATCTAATTAAACCAGCTTGTAGAGCAGAAAAATAGTAATAACAATGGAAACTTTATATTAACATATCTGTTCAAATAAAGACAGAAAAAATTAAAACGAAATCTCGTAAATTCGGGTTTGCCCAAATATCTTCGGAAGAATTTAGTTTTTAAATTTAAAAATACAATGTTGCAGAACTTATAAGGGCGCAAGTTTTTCTTAAATGGTTTTTGAGGTCCCTGTAGAATGTATCATTTGTGGGTTGTATGCCCTGTATATAATATAACAACTAAAATGAAAACATGATGCACTCAAAGAAACCCCCCCCCCCCCCCCCCCACTAGAGTCTCGCTACGCTACTGGTGGTATCAAATATATCTTTTGTATACAAATAATAACCTCTTAGCCAGTTTGTTTATATCTTTTTAACACCAGCCTAAAAAACATACGACTATATCTGATATAATATAGAAAAATTGTACTTCCCAATATTCACACGTGCTTGTTAAATAGGTTATAAATTTTGAATGAGATTTTTCCTGGGCTGAAGTAGTCTCCTGCGAATTCACTTCGTGCTGCTTTCAGCTCGTATAGACTAGTCTAAGAGTGTTACTTGAAACTTATTTACAGCTCAGAAAATTCCATTACCTTGAAATTTTATTTTAGTTTTTGATAAAACTGTGATATAGTATAAATTCTGATTAGGACAGATATTATAAGATGGTAACCAAGTCCAAGATATTAAGTACAGAACTGTTTGAAAATAATTTTAAAAGTTAGTTTTAAGTATATCCCGGTAGTTTAGGCACAAATCAGTGGCGGCTCGCGGTTTTAAAAAATGGTGAAGAGCTAGGTATAGTGCGGGTACTTAAACAAACATTGACCAAAAACTCGTTTAACAAAACGTCTCTCTTATCCTCATCTGCTCAACGACTGAATGGAGTTTCCAACGAATTACAAACTATATCATTAATTGTGTTCACTTTTAAAACACACAACTAAGTAGGTACGTACACTACTGAATTAACTGAAAAATAAAAACAAAACTTCTTAATCACACAGTAAATCACGTAAAAACGATATCTATGACCCTAAGTTCGCGCAGCCTTAAAATAAATACCTTAAGGTTAGGCGAACCAATGCTAAAACAATGATGCATACTGATCTCTTTTAAAATTGCCCTTCATCATAATGCAAATTGTTACATGCTGTTTGCGTGACTGGCGTCAAGTAACCATAGCAACGGTGAATATCAAAGCCATGTTGGGCGTTGGGTCTTCACTTGCTTTTGGGACACGGTCGTCTGGGGCGCGCCAAAATGCACGAGTGTTTAGAATTATTATCCATCGGAATTAACCGTGGCCCTATTATGTATAGCCACATTCGGATTAAATTAATATTATTAATTCGAACATATTTATTTTTTACAAGCTAAAATAGTAGCTGTATTGGTACATTAATATTTAATATTGTCGAAACACTTTCCTCCTGGTTTTATTTTTATTTTTTTGGTGAAGAGCCCCTTCATCTACTTCACCTGATGAGCCGCCACAGGCATAAATAATTTTAGAAAAATCGGGTGTAGGTTCTGTTTTTTGCCTTCCGTTCACTAACATGTTTCAATTGTAGATCGGGCCTGCTCACTTCCTTAATTTTTAATATGTCTTCCAAGGAAAAAACTTGAAATATTATACTTATTTAATAGACTGCTGCCAACACTATTTATATTCATTTTAAACTGTAAGTTTAGTAAAAGTATAACGCCGTGTCCTAGCTAAATACGACTGCGTGCGATGCGGGATCCACGTTGCACGCACGCATCGTCCTTGTTTGCAGAGAAAGCGGAGGTGGCAAAATAGGAAACGAAATTTGCGGTCTTGCGTTTTGCGCATCAGTAACAATGATGCAACAAATTAATGAGACGTAAAAGAGAAAAACTCGCACTATCTTTAGAAACAGGTTAATTTATGGTGAGTTTCATCATTTGTATCCGCAATTGTGTGCCGATGAAACAGCATTTCAGCAGTACACCAGGATGAAAATAAGTACTTTTGACTATATTGTCGAAAAAATACATGATACTTGTTATCACTACACAACAAACTTTCAGAGACCTATCTCCGTAGAAGAAAGTAACACCTCCATCGCAATTTGTCGGACGACAATTGACAAGAAAATAAAACCGTTTTAATTTCTAAACAAGGCGTGCGATGCGACGTTGCCGCAACCCACGCATCGCACGCATTTCGTATTTAATTTGGACAACTTCATTTGTTGCTCTGCGTTTAGTCCTAAATGTTTACCGCATCGCACGCACCGGAAAACCTGCGTTTAGCTCGGACACGGCGTTATACAATCACACGATTTTATTTACAAACTCGCAGCATTACTAAATCACGAAAATACATAGTACCTACGTAAATACTACTTACAGTAAAAAAATAACAGCTAAATAATTTGATTGGTGCTTTCCGATTGTTACAAAAAAATTGCTGCCTGAAACAAAAATGTTTTATCCACAACGAGTATAGAAGTTGATCGTAACAAGGCCGCAAGCATTTTTCGGACCGTGGATTAACATCACCAATTATCACGAAGGTTATAGAAAATTTCGAAAGAAAGCCTTATGCAAGAGTGTCAATTTTCTTGATTTATCTGTAGATCTACCCAATTTATTTATTATCTCCCGATAATAGTCTTGATAAGGGAATTATAATACTTTTTAAACTAACAAACTGTTTTAAAATGTAGTCTCATATACCAAATGTGTGGCCTACCGTGTCTCGTTGATTCCGACAGATGGCGATGCCGCATGTTCACTATCTATTTATTCTTAACCATTTTTGGAAAGCGCGCTTTCGCTGTTTCTTAAGAGGTTTAGGGGTTATGGCTCTCCGTAGAGTCCCAATAAGCACGAAAAAGCCGTCATTGTCTACCTATGCTCTAGGAAACCCATTGTTTTGGCGTCCCTGTGTACTTTAATGCAAAAGACAGATGCACTAAGTTTAACGGTAGTTATGAATATACAGCTAGTCAGAAGAAACCTTTTCAGGCGGAGATTTTTTTTGTCGGATGAGCGATTAATTTTAGTTCAAACACAAGTGAACGAATGCGTTTTGTTATAATTAAAATACAGAACAAACTAAACAGAGTTATGAAACAACAATAAATTATTCTCGGACAATTGTCATAAAATGAATCAATAAATTATGGTAAAACAGTTATTTAGTAGTAAAAAGGTTATTTTACGATAAGAAATATAAATAGTATTATTCAATACATTAAAATCAATATTTTTGGAACAAGTTATGTTAATTTTACCAAAAAACACTAGAGCTTAATACAAAATGCAACACACTGTGATGTCTTAATGCATATGTTCATAAAATAACAGCTTACAGAAGCAGCACATAAAACTTCATTTAACTGTCTGCTATCATTTGTTTAATTACCTACTATTGTTTCAATTTTTTTTTATAATATATTTCCCCCCGTTTTTTGTGATGCCTGTTAAGGGTAAGTAAAAGTGTTAAATACAAACATATTGCGGTATAAAATTAAAGTTGTCCTATTTATTCTTCTCTAATATTAAATTATTGTAATATGTTCTGGAATTCTATTTTAATTTCCAGAATACTCCACAATTTATAGCGTAATTTGTGACCTTGAGCGGTTATGAAAATAGATCGTTAAAATAAACAGTGCGAAACGATTATTCATTATCTTAAAATTTTAAAACTATGCCAGGAATGCGAGTTATTTAACACTTTTTACAAAATTAAAAAAATAATCACAGTCAAAAAGTTACCCTGGAACACATAATTGCATTTTGTATCAAGCTTCCATTCAGGAATATGACCATATTTGGCTAAGGAAAAAAAAATATTTTTTTTGGTAGTTCTGATCTAAAATCAAAATTTTATATTTTGCCACCATCAATCTCTTAGGCTACTAGTTATCAATCTTTAGAGATAAGAACAACTTTTACTCTGCCTTGCATTTAAGGTTTTACAAAGTTATTATCTCCAGAGATGGACAACTAGTAGCCCCAAATCTTGATAGTGGCCAAATAAAAAAATATTCCAGAAAATAAATATTTTATCAAAGAATTTACTGTTTTCTCTAGGGCATATGTCATAAAACCACCAAAACCTTTAAGAGTACGAAAAAAGAGTAATGTCGGCTTGGGTATAGGTTTTAACTGTAACAACTAAAATTGGCTAAAATTATTTTCTCACAAGCAGAGTTGCTTAATTCTTGATTTACTAATCAGGCACTTTGATCATGAGTAAATAATATCCGCCACTGTCATTTATGTTGCAGTTGCTTGGTTAGTTACAACATAAGTGTAGAGAAACTGGTTGGAATTTGGACCAAGCATTTATTATGGGTTTTTCATCAATATAATGCAAAACTTTTTAGTAAAACTGAAAATTAATTGTCTAACCTTCAAACAAACTTTTTGTAATCTGATGGTCAGTATCGTTGTAGTAATAGGTATGCTTGGATAGGGTACATTTACTTTTGATGAAAAAGGTTGTTAAATTAAGAAACTATGTTTAATTTAAAATTTTTTAAAATAAATTAGGATATACTTTATAATCTTGATGTTTCTTAAGGTTCTGTTTCAAATATAATTCTTAGCGAATTAAAAATTGCTTCGAACTCACAAATACATGATTATAAATTTTTTAAATAAGAGATTTTCTTCGTTAGAAACCATAATTCGGGCTTTTACGTTTATTTTGGTCATAATATTATACAGCGTGATCAGTTAAGGGTACGGAGCGGCCATATCTCGGAAACTACTGGTCATAGAAATTCAGGAAAAATAATGATAACTAAAGTGGCCATGAGAAAATTCTGGAAATAAAATAATGACTACACTTTCAACAGCTTCCTCCCCTCTTATTAAAGTCGATACGTAAATGAGCATAAGACCAAAATGATGGATAATTGTCCAAACTCTTTATTGGTGTTATCAAAGATATACCTTGATGTGGGATTTTCGGAGATATGTAAAATTTTAAAATTTACTTCTCAATTACGCCCTCTTGCGGCAAAATGCGAAACTTAAAAATTATTTCCAGGATTTGCTCATGGCCACTTTAGTTATCATTTTTTTCCCTGAATTTCTATGCCCAGTAGTTTCCGAGATATGGCCGCTCCGTACCCTTAACTGATCACGCAGTATTTGGTATTTTTATATTTTTTACTAAAAAAGATAAAATTATTCACACAGAAAAATATTATGCTAAACATTTTTTTTATCATCCTCGGGAAGATACGAATCCAATGCACGAATCCAGTACAAGCGTTTATGTATTGTATGAATATTATTTCAAATATAGCGTTTTGATAGAAAGGTTAATTTATTAGGATATTTAAAAAAATGCCCTTTTAACTGGTTTTAACTGAATATATTATATCTTATTTGAAAAACTGACTTAAAATTAAAAAAATACAAATATTCAACTTGCAAATGCTTATAAAATTTATCCATATTAAAGAAATGACCTATTATATTTTTCCCAAGCATGCGTAACTAAAAATCAAAAAATTTTGAAATCTTTTAGCGCCTTAAAAAAAATTAAATCTATTCGCATACAGGGTGATTCCTAAGTCGATACTTATTTTTAAGCTGCGTATTTCAAATACCTTTTTTTTAAAAACTCAAAAATAAAGTACTTACATTCATTTATAACACTACGAATCAAATACGGTTCTGCCTAACTTGCCCGTTGAATAACATTAAAAACAGTTTTGGATGTAGGATGAGCCCGCAAGGGAAAGCGTTCTGCGTATAATCTCGAAGAAATATCCGCACTTTTACGACACTTACAGTAAATTAACACCGTATCTATTAGTTTATAGGTTTGAAATTTTACCATTTTAAAGTATCACACAATTTAAAATTAACTTGCTTTAGAAAAACACACTGCAGCGTATTGCTCAACACTATTCGTATGACTAATACTAATAAGAGATAAGAAAAACAGCAGAAACTATAGCAGGCTATGTTTTTATGACCAGACCCGCACTTAGATTTTTTACTTCCCTATCTCGACTATTTTTGAGTTTTTTGAAAAAGGTATTTGAAAAAGTTGTATATTTTAATGCCTTCTAAACACAGCTAAAAAAGAAGTATCAACTTAGGAATCACCCTGTATACTTGTCAGAGACAAAAAACCCATTAGTTTAATTATAATAATAAGTTTAGGTAGTACCTATGCCATTATTAATGCAAATTGGAATCCACGACATTATATAATAATAAGAGCAATATGACGTTTTTAAAATACATTTGAGAAGCCAGCCCAAGAAAAAAAAAATGGTCGCTACCATGTTCATACAATACAAATATTTTTAAAATTTAGATAGTTATCAGATAATCTAATGTCTTCTATAACAACTTAATATTTGTATATAAACCGAAATTTATCAGTTATTTTTGTTACATTTTGCAATTATTCCTACCCTATTTAATTTATAATAATCTGTAGAAGTAGATTCAAGAACTATAACTTCATTATTGTCACACTATCCGTATACCGGGTTAGTTTAAAGTAACGGAACGCTTAAATATCTTCAAAATCGATAAAGCTGCGATCACAAATTTTCATTGTATGTGCAATTGAGCAATAATATCGGCACCGTTGCCAGATTTTACAGTTTTAAGCTACACGTAGTCGTTTTGTTATCTTAAATCGAATGTCACTTATATTTCACATACATGATTCCTAATGATACATCAGAAAAATTACCCTTAACAGGCATTTCATCCCTTCGATCAGGTTTAAAAATATTAAAATCAGAAAAAAATTCAACCTGTTCTTAAAATTCCAGCGAATCTATTACTCCAGCTACCCAATTTCTTCAAGTTATAACTCCACCTTGAGTCTACCTAGCAGCTATTACTACCCCAAGGTCTACAGATGGTATTACAATTGGCCCCGAACCTATACTAGTTATCTGCCCAGCTATTACAGTAGCTCCTGGCCTAGTAGCTACTACTGGCCAAGAAGTTACTACTACAACTGGCCTAGCTCCTACTATAACTGGCCTTACTACAGATCGTACCTGAGTAGCTTCTTCAGAAATTATAATTTAAGTTCTCTGCCATCGCTGTATTACAAATCTTTGGATTACCAGTTCAACGAGCTTGAGAATAAAATTAACAATTTAAGCGTAAGTATATTTCTCTTTGTATATGTCGTTTTTTTCTTTGTCTTTCCATCTTATAAACGAAGCAATTTCATTGGTTCGTGCTTATTTTACCTAAAAATTCTATGGGCCGAGTTATTTAGGACACTTTACTACATATATCCTGTTTTTTCTTTATTTTCTATTGCTTTAGTTTTGTGCTTTTATATGTTGTTTTGTAAAAGGAAACTAGTATACATTGTATACATTGCTATATTATGTGACACATCATTTTTTTAAACATTTGCCTTATTACCGATTCGTAGTCGAACTACGGCGTATGAAGATGTGAATGTACTACAATCGCAGTGGCGGCGCGCGGTCATAAAAAATGGCGAAGACCTAGGTATAGTGCGGGTACTTAAACAAACATTGACTAAAAACCCGTACTACAAAACGTCTCTCTTATCCTCATATGTCCAACGACTAAATGGAGTTTCCAACAAATTACAAACTATGTCATTAATTGGATTCATTTTTGAAACATACAACTAAGTAGGTACGTACACTACTGAATTAACTGAAAAATAAAAACAAAACTTTTTATTCACACAGTAAATCACGTAAAAATGATATCTATATTCGTAAGTTTCGCCAGCCTCAAAATAAATACCTTAAGGTTAGGAGAACCAATGCTAAAACAATGGTGCATACGACTGATCTATTTTTAAACTGCCCTTCACCATAATGCAAATTGTTACATGCTGTTTGCGTGACTGACGTCACGTAACCATAGCAACGGTGAATATCAAAGCCAAGTTGGGCGTTGGGCTTCACTTGCTTTGAGCTAACGAACACGGTCGGCTGGGGCGCGCCAGAATGCACGAGTGTTTATAATTATTGTCCATCGGAGTTAACCGTGGCCCTATTATGCATAGCTACATTCGGATTAAATTAATATTATTAATTCGAACATAATTATTTTTTAAGGGCTAAAATGGTAGCTGTATTGGTACATTAATATTTAATATTACAATCGTATCGTAACTATCCTGAAAGTTTTAAAATAAATAATGAACTCGTATAAGAACACAGGAAGTTCACTAACTTATCAGGTGGTAAGTAGTAACATACAAATATGCAAGCAAAATAGTTTTCCAACCACCTGAAGATACAATAAGGATTAAACAAAATAATGCCTCACAGCCAAATTTCCATACTTTTTAGGGTGACACTAATTTAGATTGCATTGTAGTACCATTTTTGGTAGTACCGATTTAGGTGTACCATGGATACATGGAACTGCATGTAGTGTCTTCTATTATAGAGGCAATTTTTGATATTGTAATGCTTTAAATAATGTTTGAAAAATAAACATTAATATCTGACTTTTAAGAGGTAATCGCTGATTTGTTTATTTTTATCAATATTTTGTCATTTTTGTTTTATTTTATTAAAAAATCGTCTTAATACTAATTTTTGAAGCACTATGCACTAAGCTCTAGGTGCATTGAGAAAATGCCTACAGTCTTAAGTTAAATAAGTTAAGATTTTAACAATAAAAGTGAAGAAAAAGAAAACTTGAAAAAATTTGTTTTAATGTTATTTTATTAATTAATATAAATTTTTTAAACTGGGTAATTGCTTCCCAGAAGATGAATATTTGGCCGAGTTTTCGATAAAATAACAAGAAAAAGATATATTGATCAAAATGTACTTTACCAGTGATAGGTCCTTAATACAACTCATATTATTTTTACACTTTTAACAAGAAGGTGTTTGTATAGTACCATTGCGCCCAAAAAAAACTGGGACAGCAAAATTGTTGTTGTAGAGTAGCTCCTTGACTATATGTAAAATCTATTAAGAAAAGGTTATCATTGTTGTTATAATAGTTGTCATGGAAGTGAAAAGGTTTAACAACAACACCACATTTTTAGGAATACGAGGAAAAATGAAAATACGCATATTTAGTGTTTTAAAATGTAACAAAAATAAAACAAAGATTTTTAATATTATGTTCCAATAAATTTTATTTTCAATCATATTTAAACCTTAATATAATAACATGTTTTTAATATTTGGTAGTTGCACCGTTATTATCGATTAATGCTTGTGAACGTCGTGGCATAATTAACACTAGGTTTCTCGTATACTCTTGCGTTATTGCATACCATGCTTGCATTATCCTTTGGCTTAATTCAATCCGAGTTCTAGGCTGGAAGTTGTGTTTATACATAAATTTTGTCACCTCACCTCAAACGTTTTCAATTGGGTTGATATCCGGACTTTTCGAGAGCCAAGGCAGAACACGAATTTGGTTTTCTTCTAAATAATCTTGAACTATGCGGGCTTTATGTATAGGAGCATTCTCTTGTTAAAATATAAAATCTTGGCCATAAACTGCGTAGACAGATGGTATCATAACTTGGTTTAGTATGTTGTAATATAATGGTGCACTGAACCTCCCCTGCACTAGGTATTTGGCAAACTCCTGGGCCCCATACACTAATCCAGCCCCCAAACGTTTATAGAAAAGCGTCGGATTTGATAAGTCTTATTTGTATATCTTCCATCGTATCTCGTACCAGATGGCCTATAAACGCGTATTTTCCCATTATTGCATGATTGAAAGGTTTTTTCATCGGAAAATATTACGGTTTCCCATATATTACCTTGATTTATATATTCATAAGCAAATTCTACTCTTCTCTGTTTGTTTGCTTCGGTCAAAAATATTTTATGGAAGCACATCAACTTTTTATACTTCTACGCGCTGTATTAGCTGAACCAGTTAAATGTGTTTCTTTTTAGCTTGTATTGCTGTTTCGAAAGGATGATCTTATAGAAAATTAATTAAATTCTATATCTTGGCCGTCATTCGAAATTTTGGGGCGACTAGAACCTGCTTTTCTTACAATACTTCCATATTCTGCAATTTTTTGCTTAGCCAACAACACGGTATTTTTGCTAATACCTTATTCATCTGCGATGTTTCCTATTTGATGCCCATCTCTCAATCGAGTGTAAATGATCGCTTTTTGCTCGGTGGTTAACGGTTTCAAAAAATATTTTTTTTTGACACGTCACTGTCAGGCACAAAATTAAATTAAATTGACGACTTCAAGAAAAAAGCTAATAGTCTGGGAGATTAAACTACATTTTGCTGTCCCAGTTTTTTTTGGGCGCAATGGTACCTAAACAGGGTGTCCCAGATAAGAATGCACTCTATGAGGATCTCGTACACCATATAAGATATAGAGATGGTTAAATTAGAAAAAAGTTGCACCCTACTAAATTTGGTAACATTTTGATTTCAAATTTATCACTTGTCTCCTCTATAAAGTGGTGTTTTTATATTTTTAATCCGTAAAGCATCGTCAACTTTGCTTTTTTAAATAGTCGTTGGTTTTTTAAATTGCCTTCCTTCTTTATGATTCAATGACGTATCACACCTATTATTTATAACACGTCTTGGACTTAAAAACCCATCATTAATAAGAATAAGTGCAAATTTATCTTACTTGAAATTTTTCTATTTTCAATTTTCGTAAACTAATCTAATTTTCATCTATCTCAACAGTATAGTAGGCGTTTTCTTAAATAAACTATAAAAACGAAATGACAGATAAGATAAATGAAATCGTTTAGTCCAAATTAGTTTTTATTTGATTTTCTTGAATTACAAATTTTAGGTTTTTGAGGAGTTGTGTCTTTTTTATAAAAATACTATTTAAGAGAAGAAAGAAAAATTGGATATGATTTGTTGCGATGTCCAGAGTCAAACTATTTCTAGTTAGCTTTGAAAGCAAAATAAAGTGTATAGATACCAGATAAATTTGCACTTCTAATTCTTATTGATGATGTGTTCTTAAGTCCGAACCGTGTTACTTATACTAGGTGTGATACGTCAATGAATTATAGAGGAGGAGGGGAATTTAAAAATAATAATATATTTCCCGACTATTTAAAAAGAAAAGTTGATGGTGGTTTTAAAAATGAAACGACGGATTAAAAATCTACTACATCACCTTATAGAGGAAAAAAACTTTATTTTATTATATCTTTTCAAATAGAGTCAGGAAAAAATAAAAACGAAATCGCGAAAATTCGGTATTGCCCAAATATCTTCACAAGGATTCGGAGTTTTTAAGTTGGAAAACACAATGTTGCAGAATTTAGTAGGGCGTAACTTACCGCTGTCGCGTTGTATCGAAATCGTAAGAATCAAAGTAAAATTTATAATTCTTTATTAAGAATAATATATCCTTAATTTATATAAAACATAGATATCAAACCATAAAAGACGAAAACTAAAAATTGAACATTATTTTAGACGGGACGCTAGGTTACTTTATTTTAATAAAAAAATGTAGTTATGCAACCAAAGTTTCTACCTGGCAACTACACACTTAACTCACCATCCTAAATAAATTGCTGTAAACAGTGACAAATAAGATGAGTATTTTCTCCTAAGCATTTCATTACTCATCAATATTTATCATCATTGACCTACCGACCAAAAAAAATTTTCATCGTTCGTCTATCAACTAAAAATAGAATGGAATTTTAAAAAAAAATTGTCTGTGCTACAAAACATAAATAAGTTTGACGCTTATTACTTTATTTAAATCTACAGATTATAGTTTTTAATAACAATTTGTTTTAATTATTTTATAGTATTGCATGGCTTTCCTAATATTGACAAGGTATTAGAAAGGGTAGCCTTACCTAGGGTTGCCAACTTACCCGAATTTAAAGGTATTTTATGCATGTCTGCACAAAGGCGGTGAACGCTACTTGTGCTGGAAATCGTTGACCTACTTATATTTTTTATTTATTTAAAGTATTTTATTGACCAACTATAATAACAATAATTAAATTAGGCAAATGGCCACACTTTAATATATTACTAACAATAAACAAAAGAAGCTTAGCGGCAAGCGGACAGAGTAGTGCGTCTATCTTTTTGCATTAAAGTACACAGGGACTCCAAAGGTAATGGAATCCCTGGGGCACAGGTAGACAATGACAGGCTGTTTCGTTCTTGTTAGAACTCATCAGAAAGTCATAACCCGTAAGCGACCCCCAGTATAGCGAGCCTGTTCTTTCAAGGCATTTTTAAGAAATAAAAACGCGATGAAAACCCAGTAACGCCATCATAAGGAATCAACTCAATGCAAAAGAAATAGCCATCTAACGTGAAAACGTAGAAATATAAATAAATCTAATTAAATCAAGCACGGAACGGCCACTTCACCAGTATAGAAAATATTTTTTCGCTTCTTCATACATCTCCAGCTTTGTGGATTCAGATCTAGATTGCGCTGCGTCGCCCACTGGTTTGCAGCGCTATTCCATAATGCCGTGTGTAAATATAAATAAAATAGTAGAATTTAGTGTCCGTTAACGGACTAACAATATTAGGTAAAAATTGTACAGTGCGTCCATAAAGTCTTGCACAAATTCATTTAAAATTCAGATATTATATTATCGGAAAAACGCTCGAACAAGTTAATTAGTATTTTTAGTTGCTCATTTTTTAAAGTCAAAAATTATTATACAGAGTATTTCAGGGAAGAGATATAACATCATGTGAGTATTTATTAAATGGAACACTCACTATAGTGTGATTTGGCCGCCGGAAGTTCAAAGAGCATGAAAATTTTCGTAAATTTTTTTCATTGTCATGATTGTGATTGATTAGAAAAAATGAGTGCGAAATTTTCAAATAATAATAAAAAAAAATAATAATTTTAATTTTGAAACCAATTATTGGATTTAGTCATTTAAAAAGGCATTTGACAAGTTCAACACATCAAAAATGTTAAGCTTTTTTTTATCCATGTGCATTTGTTTTTTAAAAAGTTTGACTTATAGAGCAAACTTTTCCCGCGGACGTATATTGATTATACAGAATTAAAAAAAATAAAATATTAGTTTATTGTGCTATTGTCGATTGAAAATACAAATTCTAAATTAAGTAAGTTTTGTAGAAACTTTCTGCGTTGTATTAATGTAATTTTCTTAATATATCTGTCTAACAATGGAAAATTCCGATATCTGAAAAATGGTAATTTCCAAAGGTCAACAACTCTCAAAACAAAATTGTACGTGTTCTGAATTTATTTCACCAAGCAATGAGCCCTTCGTTTAATTGATAATGGTTTTGAACCCCACTAATTTTTTTATTGCGCCCCCAGATCTTGTGACTATTAAGTGAAAAATTAGTTTTCGTGGTTGGTTGGTTTTTATTCGGTCAATTAAAGAGGCGCATCGCTAAGTTTTTATATGATTGTTCAAATTTACGCCGTGCATTCATTATAAATATTTTCAAAGCTTGGATATGGAGTAGTTTTTTTAACATAAAAAATGCTTATTAATTATCGAATAAACTGCTGGACAATTGCTTTCGAGCAAGAAAAATTTCGCCTAAATTTAACAGTTAAGATTTTCTGAACCAGATATGATATGGACCTACGGTTTTGAGTGGTTAATAGATTCATTCCTTGGGAAACAATTGTCAATAATGGATTTTCATTAACTGTCAGAAAATTTTATATACAGGGTGTTAAAGAAGACGATGATTTTTGCTCCAATTTTAATGACGTGTAACTTTCACAAAAATATTTTTAAATTATATCACTCTACGTCAATTGAATCACTGATTCATAGCAAAGAAAGTAATTTGTTAAATTTTTGATATCTGCTATATTTTAAGAAATACCGATTTTTTTGAAAAACCTTGCTTTATTTTAACTTATTGGTAGCTAGATCTCACTGTGCGTTGTATCGTGCAAACTTTATGAGTGATTATTATACCTTATGAAAAGCTTGATTATGTTCAGTAACAATAGTTGTACCTAAATGCTATGATGTGCAGTGGCGTACTTATAAACACCTATATGTTTATGGTTTATGAGTATAGTGAAAGTTAAAAATTAATAAATACATTTTTTCCAAAAATTAAATTAAAAAAATTAAGTTTGTTAAAATTTTGTAAACACACTGTATAATATACCTGTAGTGCGATATAAAAACTGAAAAATAAGAAAAAATTCACCTAATCTAGGGGCGAGTACTTTCCAATATAAAACAATCGTGAAAAATTGTAAGATACTCAGAAACCATAAACATATAGGTGTTTATAAGTACGCCACTGTACATCCTAACATTTAGGTACAACCATTGTTAGATACTAAACAAAATCAAGCTTTTCATAAGGTATAATAATCACTCGCAAAGTTTGCACAATACAACGCACAGTGAGATCTAGCTACTAATAAGTGTAAATAAAGCAAGGTTTTCCAAAAAAATCGGTATTTCTTAAAATATAGCAGATATCAAAAATTTGACAAATTACTTTTTATGAAAAAGTGATTTAATTGACGTAGAGTGATAAAATTTAAAAATATTATTGTGAAAGTTACACGCCATTAAAATTGGAGCAAAAATCATCGTCTTCTTTAACACCCTGTATATACAATTTTCTGACAGTCAAAGAAAATCTAACACTGACAATTGTTTTCCAAGGGATAAGTCTATCAACCATTCAAAACCGTAGGTCGATATCATATCTGGTTTAGAAAATATTAACTGTTAAATTTAGGCGAAATTTTTCTTGCTCGAAAGCAATTGTCCAGCAGTTTAGTTGAAAAGTACTTGAATTTCAAAAGCCCATATTTTCACTTATAATCTCCCTCGAGCATGAATTATGTCCAGAAATTTTTTCGAGGTTGCGAATTATTTGAAAATTTCACGAGGCAGAAAATTTCTTAAAAAATTCCCGACTAAGGAAAAATTTTCGGATTTATAATTCAAGCTCGAGGGAGATTCGGTAAGAAAATTTCGCAACCAAAATATGCCTTTTTGCCTTGACAAATAATTTCGTCATTATCTTAACGAAAGTGACAGGGAACTTTCCAGTGTAATTTGGCCGCCAGAAGTTCAAAGAGTATGAGTATTTCCGGAAATTTTCGTCGTTGTCATGTCCTCTGATTGATAAGAAAAAGTTGGTGCTTGGTGCGAAATTTTCACTTATAATCTACCTAGAGCATTCAAGCTCGAGGGAGATTTGGTAAGAAAATTTTTCGCAACCAAAATTTAACACTTTTATTTGAATTGAACAACAATAATTGAAATAACATACTGATCCGATAATAAGATTAAAATTAGGTACATCAGTTGTTTCTTTAACACGTTAACTGCCATATGTACCATTTTTGTACACACATGATTTTAAATATGCGCCATATGTACCTCCATTGGACACAAATTGTATTACCTTCTCGGCCATGTGTGCCTATCGAGACCACGACTAGCATTGGCCTGCGATTCCGGACTTTTTTTTATTTTATATACAGAGTGTAAAAAATACATGTTTTATTTATGTTACATTATATTTTAATTATTACAACAAAATAGAACACGAACAAAAGAATTATTCCAGATAAACAAAGAATTAAAGATAACATGTTATATCGGGCGCTTTACACTACATTTCTTTTCGCATGAATGTTTTTGAAAGAATCAGTCCAATCACATAAAAGAAGTTTCATCACATCCTTTGCAGACATGGAATACCCTTCTTGCGTTTTTAACAGCATAATTGCGACCGTGCTCTTCGGATTGTTTTTGATAGCAACTCTTACATCTACCCTTTTGACTGCACCATCTACAGTGTTTTATGTTAGTGCATGTTCATGTTGTGCATATTCATGTGGGGTTCGTGGGTTGCTGCTCTCAGAACGACCAGAATTTAACACGTGTACCATGTAGGGACACAGCACGTTTTTTGCAAAAAAAAAGCGGAAAAAGACTATATCTGCAGTTATCATCCAACTATGACTCAAAATAACCAAAATAAAAGTGTCATGTGTTTTGTATGTAAGTATATGTATGTGTCATATTTCGCTTTGCAGTTAACGTGTTAACAATCCAAAAATATGCTTTTTTTTGTCTTACAAATAATTTAATTTTGTCACTCCGTGTATATTTGGGCATTTAAAGTGACAGGGAAGTTTCCAGTGTAATTTGGCCGCCGGAAGTTCAAGAACATGAATATTTCCGGATATTTTCTTCGTTGCCATTACCATGGCAAAATGATGTCTTCTGATTGATTAGATAAAGTGGGTGCGAAATTTTCAGTTTATTGTTGTATTGCCAATTACGCTTAAATTAAATTAAAATTAAAAAATGAAAATAATACTCTGAAGTGAAAGCTAATGTCATGAAAAGACCCATAGTTCACAAAGAAACATTTTTTTAATCGTCTGAATTAAATAGAAGCGATTAAAGCGCTGCGTGATGTCGCACGGAAAATGTAATAATTTATAAAAAATACTAGATCTATTTAAGACGTAATATTTTGCATATAATATTTTTTCATGTGACCACATAATTTTTAAGCAAGAAACATTTTTTGTAAAAGTTCCCTATTAGCAATATAAAGATTTTCATAATTTTTTTTATTAACACGAACAATACTGCGCTGGAATGGGAACAGTAAGTACCTAACACAAAGCTCTAATAAAACTCTATACAGGGTATTGTATTGTTAGACGCGTCAAATGAATAGGAACCAGCTGAGAACCATATCAGGAGTTCTGATAGGACACATGTCTGTCAAGAATCATCTGCACAGAATGCAACTGTACAATGGAGACCTTGACTGCAGATTATGCGGACAAGACAGAGAAACTGTACAGCAAATAGTTTGCCATTGCGAGTCACTAGATCGGAAGAGGCAACGAATACTCGGGAAACCAAAGCTGGAACCAGAGGACCTCCTTACCCTCTCCCCAGTTGACCTACACAAACTAGTGCAAGGAACTGGGATCACGGAGTGGATGTAATAAACAAACAGGGTGAGCACAGTGGGCCAAACCTGGCCTAAGTGCATGCGGTGTACGAACGGGCCCTTAAACGAAAAAAAAATTGTTAGACGGGACATAGGTAATTTCATGCAATTTTTGAATGCATCGAATATTGTCTCCTCTATTAATAGTAAACAGAAATCTTAATGAGATTTATTAAAGGAGTTGTGACCTAGAATTCTTCTATGATTTATCCAAAAAGCAGAAAAGTATCCTATGAGTAGCAATTACGTAGAATTTTAAGATTACTTATTTTTATTTGTTGTATTTTTATTATAATCCTAATTCTGTAAAAGTTAACAATTTTTTTGGGTTATTTTTTAGTTTATACAGGGTGGTATTATAATGAATGGTACAGAATAAAACTGCCGATTTCTTGGGTAAAAATATTGCGCTTTGTACAAACTTAGCTTAGATCAAAAGATTATATCGGAGATACTGGGTGTCCAGGGGAATATTTTTTTTGATTTTTCTAATTAACTTTTTTTTAACCAATATTTTCAGTTAAAATTTGGTGATTGGGTGTTTTGAGGCGAGATAATGAATTTCTTAAGAATATTGTTGTAGATTGTAGATGGCCCTCTTTGCGGCATTCTGAGTGTATAGAAACAAATGTTTTTTTTTGCGCCTTAGTGTATTTATGTTTTTATTAAAAATATAAATTTCACGTCAATTTTGCGCAAGAAAGTTATTTTGTAAATGACGCTGCGAGTAACGGTTTTCGAGATTTTTACATTTACAATATCTAATACATCCGGTTAAATTTTGATTGGCAAGACAAGTGTAAAATAAAAAAAAGTACGCTTTGATAAACACTAATGGAAAGAAATCAGTTGCAAATTTCTTTGTGAGTTGTCAGATTGTGGGAGTTTTAAAGAGTTTTTAAATAAATTTTCATGTGCATACAAGCATACTATAACTCTTCTTTCTTCATTTGAAAATAAGTTATGTCGTGGCATTTTTAACTAAACTTATTTTAACAATTTCTCTTTTAAAACACCCACAATTAATAACACAACAAAATTTCACACTTGTCTTACAACTAAAAATTTAAATGGATAAATAGAAATAGTAAATATCAAAATCTTAAAAATCGTTAGTCGCAGCGCCATTTACAAAGTGCACCTTTTTTGAGTAAAATTGATAAGAAAATTGATGTTTTTATTGAAAACAGAAATACACTGAGGGGCAAAAAAATTACACTTGTTTCTGTACACTCAAAGTGTAAAGTATTAAAATTCCCAAGAAATTAATTTCTATTTTGGTTTAAAAAAAGTTAATTAGAAAAATCGAAAAAAAAATCCTCTTGGACACCCTGTATCTCGAAATCGCAATATTTTTTGTGTACTATTAATTATGATACATTCTGTATAAATCTAAACGTTTTAAATTTAAAACTGCAGTTATGTTATAAAATAAATATTTGACCGATTTTTGAATAAAACAAAAAAGTACGTATTCATTAAAAAGTGAAATAGCGAATGCGTCACCAGCCTTAACTCTTAATGGCAACATATTTCTATGACCTATAGAACCTCTGAATCATAAAAATGCAGAAACGTATTTAACTATTTTGGATGTGATCCAAAAATAAATGTGTTATAACGGAGAGCGTGCAGTATTGTGAAATTAAATTTGAAGTGGTAGCCATTGGAAGAAGTTGGCTTTAAGTTTTGTGGCATTGAAACTTACAGGTAAGTGCAAATTGTTTTATTAGGCTTATACCAATAATCTTAAATTGATTTTGACTGACTTGTTTATTAAACACATAAATTTGAAGGGGTACAAAAAAACATTTAATTTATTTTGTGTTTAACAAAAAGAAAATTACTTACATTGGTTTTTAAACATTCGTTTTTTATAGGTAATAATTTATATAAGGCTACCAGATACCATCTTAATATATGGTCTTATTTTTTATTTCTGACTTCACGAAAGAGTTCTGCTCGTTAAAAATATAATATTCAAATGAAAATATAATCTCAGCAGGAGTGAAAAGAATCTAGAACATATCAACTCAAACTCGTAAATTCTGCTCTTACATTTTTGCTTGGAGTGTCATTTTTCAAACAAGCAGAACATTTTACCAAGAATTGGTACTTCTTTTTTGCAAAGTTGAAAATAAATTAATAAAAAGTTGGTTTCTGGACACGTTGTATATTTAATTAAATACCTTTAAGTATAAACACATAATTTAGTATAAAGAAAAAGTTGTGTAATTTTCTAATAAAGATACCGTAGAACATCACAATAACAATCTGTGAAAATAGGGTCTTATATAAATCATCATTACCCCTTGTTACATAACAATAATACTGTTTATTTCCTATTTGATAATATTTAATTAACATACTTGATACATTTTGAAATATACAAACAGGGAACTGTTGTAAGGATGCCTAGATCTAAAAATACACTAAAGATTTGAAATAATATTTTAGAGAGTGTTTAATATATTTAAAGGAAATATTTTAAAGTAATCTCTGCACTAGATAAAATTTTAATCAAACATAATTTTAAAGAAATAGTCCATACTTGAAATGAAGTTGAAGTTAAATAGAATGATATAAGACATTTATATGCCCACATACATAGTCGTTGACCAGAGACAAGCCATACATTTGTTATGAGCTGACTGGTCAGCCAATCGCTATCGAACAACTAAGACTATGCCGAAAAACTAAGAATATGCTATGCTATGCATACCTACGGGAATTAAAGTATCTTATTAAATTTCATTTAAAAAATATTTTATTTAAATCTTTCTAAATAAAAACAAAAAATTGAAAGAACTTGGGGCTGACGCCGCTCCGGCCCAAAAAAACTAAGCATAGGAAACTAATAAATTAATGTTGGATTTTATAAAAAATGTTAACAATAATTAAAAAACATTATTGGTGACATACATCACATTGACAGAAATTATTTTTTCACAATCAAACTGACTCGATAAGCCTAATTATTCATTATCTACACAGGAAACATCCAATATCATGAATATCACAGTCAAAGTGGCTGGTTAGTTAATTAATATTAAAAATCTTTATGCAACACGATATGACTAAATATTTTAAATAATATTATTTGATAGTTTTTTTTTATAAATATTGTTATTTATTTTTTCAATTATCAACAAGTCGATATAATTATCAACAACATACAGGGTGATTTCTAAGTTGATACTTATTTTTTAGCTGCGTATAAAAAGCATTAAAATAAACAACATTTTTAAATAACTTTTTTCAAAAAACCCAAAAATAAAGTACTTACATTCATTTATTACAATACAAATCAAATACGGTTCTACCTAACTTACCCGTTGAATAACATTAAGAAAACTTCTGGGTGTAGAGAAGAAACATCCGCACTTTTACGACACTCACAATAAATTAGCACCATAATTAGTTAATTGTTTTCAAATTTTACCATTTTCACCAATTTATTAAAATTAATTTGCTTCAGAAAACCACACCGCGCAGCAAATTGCCAAAATAAATAACTGACGACCGATCCGTAAAATGCATGACTAACAATACAAAAAACGGAGAAAACAGTATAAAGTAAAGGGCTACGTTTTGATTACCAGGCCCGCACTTAGATTTTTTACTTCTGTAACTCGTGTATTTTTAAGTTTTTTGGAAAAAGGTATTTGAAAAAGTTGTTTATTTTAATGCCTTCTATACACAGCTAAAAAGGAAGTATCAACTTAGGAATCACCCTGTATAGTTCACAAAGTTAGTTTATCCGACCCTAATAACTCCCTCTAATGTTTGTCTGCATAATTATTTTTAACCATAATGAACTAACCAACAACTTTGACTGTGACATATATGACATTGGCAGGCATTATTTAATCACAATCAAAGGCCTACCTAATGAATAAATTAAAAATTACGGTATTCGGGCCACTATGATTTTAAGAACATTATTTCTATCATTGTCATTGTGGCTTAATTAATAGTATGGTAAAAGAAATATTTAAATTTGTTTTAAAAAGCATGAAGAACTGCTAATCCACTCTGGCAAAGGCAAAAAGGGTTCAGGGGACACAATATAAAATATATCCCTGCCCCTTATTCTGCGACACTGATTTTACGGGCCTATTAAGGGTATCTTAACGATATTTTTCACTCGTGTTCTACATTTATCCGTTTACTCAAAACTGAATAAAACTATTGAATTTCAAGCTAGATTTTTTTTTTGATAAAAACTGAATTCATTTTGTACATTTGCCTTTTGTTCTGTTGACAAACGCAAGATAAATATTTCAATAATAGTTGCTAGGGTTCGGGTGTCACAAAATATTACTAGGGAAATTTATTCTAATATGGATACATATTTGATATCATGGATAGCTATGGATTTAAATGTCGGTTGTTTTGTAATAGATATTTAATTTAGAGTTTTTTTTGGAGAAACATATTTTCTAATTTATACCAGCATAATTTCTAAAATGAAAGTTTAATCTTAAAATATGTTACATGATAGTTAAAGAACGGGTCTTTTAATATTCTATATTTGTTAATTGCTTTTAATTATTATTTAAGAAGATATATTAATTACACTTATTCTTTTAAACATTTCCTACAAGTAATATGATTACTGAATCGCAAAGCTCTTGCAGGAAAAACTAAGAAAACAAAATTACTTAACTTTTTGCTAAGAATATTTTATTTCACAGAAAACTAAAATTAGAACTCTATTCATACATATAATCCTTGTTTTTACGTTCTTGAAAAATTTAATGATATGATACTTTTGTATAAGGAATATCTGCTAAGAAATAATATATAAAATGCGAAATGTGTAGATAATACAGACTTTCTTTTCTTTCTTTAACTTTATTTATCTGAGGAAAATTTTTTGAATTTCTTTTGAATTTGATGACATTATATTTGGTATAAAAGCCCATTCTTTTGCGTAGAGTCTTGGAGCATTAATTAGTAACATCTTTTTTCTACTCCCACATGGATATTTGCTGTTTCCTTTACACTTAAGTGACGAGGCTATTTCAGTTATCTGTACGGAAAAAATTCATATTCTTACTGTCAGTGCTGCACAGTGTTGCAACCTTTAAAAATAAAATTTCCCATTCTTAAAGATAAATGCGACGTTTGCACACAATACTGACAAAGTCTTTTTTTAGCAGATCACAACCACAAGTGATCCCAAAGAATATCCTACGAATATTACACTATGCGTTAAAATTTCTCTTTTCCCTCTCTCCTTCCGACCTATCATTCCTCTGTGCTTTGTTCTCACGAATCCGGGAATTTCCCATTAGTTACCAACATTGTTGTTATATTAGATTTCTCTGTGGCGTTCTTATAAAGTAGTGACCAATCAGAGTTTTTTGTATTTACTGAGGCGCCGTCTTATTTTTCAAGACACTAAATTATATAATCTAAATGTATATGGTTCAATAGGTTATTAATTTGTTCAATATAACAAAATATCATATCTATTTAACAATTTAACAATAATGCAACCTGCTAAATGTGCATAGAAAATTAATTTCATGTAGAAATATTATTGAGTTGGTTTTACCATAATTTCTAATCTGGTCCAGTGGCTGAGACGGTAAAGCGTCGAACTTTGGATCCAATGGTAGTAAGTTCAAGTCCGGCAACCTGCAAACTTTTTAAAAAAATTTAACATAAGGTTCGTAAGTTTAGTCGTAGAAAAAATATACTGTTTAACTTAAAAGTTTGAGCGTTCTGCTTATGGCTCAATTTACTTTCTCGTGAGATATATGTAGACATCATATACACACTTGTTGTACAAATTACCATTTTAAAAATTGATTAAAAAAGCTTTCGAATTATTATTCCTTTTAATAAAGAATTGGAAAAAAACAAACATTCGAAAGAACAAATTATTTTTTTGAATTAATATTTTTTGTAAACAACAGGTAAAAAATACGGTGATGTTATCGTTGAGTCATTTTTAGGTTCCCATTTCCATTATAACTCAAGCTTTAAAGGACTGAGGTTATATAATATCCTTACTACTTATTTATATATTTATATGATGGAAATAAGAAAACAAATTCACAGATTTCAAAAAAAATATGTTTTTAAAAGTTGTGCCAAAGTAGTAAGATTTAATAGCATAAGGTGTCACAATACGTCATGAAGCCAATCACGTCACATGCCGGTCGCGGTTCAGACGGGTTAAAAAAATAACTATAAGTTTTGATGTTCAGCAACTCTTTACTTTTAATCCATTTCAATATATTAACTAATTAAGTCAGACCATGTGGATAACCGACTTTACAGAGTTCATCGCCGCATGCAGAATAAACCCACTTTTATCGTCTTCTGTTTGTAGAAGGGACCCTCGAAAATTAATATTTATTGATGAAGCCGCATAAAAACAAAAAAGCAAAAATATTCTCGTCGAAATATCTACACCCGCTAACTCGGCCTTATCTGGAGGCATGTGTCGACCGGATAGAGCTGGATAGAGCAATTTTTACATGAGCGTCGAACGAATACATTTTAGAGTGTTTTCTGGCTTTTCGATCAGTGAGACAGAATTTTTGTGTAGATTCACCCATTTTTTTGAACTTATCTAGCCCGCTAAATGTCGGCTAAAATGATTAATGTGGGCATTTATAAATGAATTTTCATTGATCCCTGTTTTGTGGATTTCCCCAAAACTGGACGACTTTCTTCAATTTAAATATGTCAAAAAAGTTATCCTTTCACTCTGTTTCTCATGTAGCAGATTTTTAGATATACCTTTCATTTCCAAAATATACCATATTTTGTTTTAGTATATTTGGACCAACTTTAAGAAGCCCTAAATTTAAAATATATTACAAAACAATCAGCGTTTAAACCATTGACACCAAATTTGCACTTGATTAATCAAATATTAAAGGTTATATTTAGTGACAGCCGAAGCTCTGCAAATATGATGCACAGCCAAAAGCGATGATAGACTCTTAAATCACACAATCCAAATCCGACCTCCATTTTGTCCCATTCATCAGGTCTATTGGGGGTAAAACCACCCTTTCAAAGGGGAGGGTTAAACCAGTTTTTTATTCAAATTCATATTTATATATATGCATAAGTTTATATAAACCCCGCCTCCGTCATGATTCTGACAAACATTCTTCGAAAACAAAAAAACTGGTCGTACCCTCTGAAAGGGTGGTTTTCAGTTGGTCTGATGAGGTGAAACAGAAGTCGGATTCGGATTCAGAAATCTTGTAAAACATATAGATAAGGGGTTCTAGTCCAGTGGACATGACTTTTTCGCGAGGCTGTGTTATTAAACAAAGTCATTCCTCTGAGTGTCATTGTGGTGTTAACATTTATTTCTTCTGAGGTATCGTTTAGTGCGGTTTTTAGAAGAAGAAATGAGTAAAAATAATGGATTGTTACCACTCGTTATTTGAGCTAAGGACTATTAACATCGAAATCTCGGTATTTCAATTAAAACAAAAGAATGTGAAAACGCAAAATAAAAATGACCACCTGTTTCTTCTTACTCACAAAAGGACGTCACAGACTCTGAATATTATATTCTTGTATATTCTATAATCTTTACTCGCAACAAATCGTTTAAAATGGCAGTAAAATGAAAAACCCTAAACAACGTTAAGAAAAAAAGTTTTCGAAATTTTATTTCCGTCACTGTACCTTAATGAAAATAAAAAATAATATGTTGTAACAATTCAATCATGAATATTTTATAGACACAATTAAATATAATCAGGACCTATCAAAGAAGTCAGTCATTTGATCATTCCTCTTCAGAAAAAAATATATATTTTTTAATTTTTGATTAATAATTAAAATAATTACATATTTTTTTTAGAAAAATGCTTACTTACCTAAGAAACCCCATCACGGAAGGCCGCGAATGGTCCTACTGGCCCGACGCCAAATTCGTATACCACTATAAAATCTATCGACCCCTCAGTTTCTATGTGGACTGGCCACTAACGGCGAGGGAAAGATTTCCAGAATACTGGCCTTCAAACAGGTCCTACGCGTACTATTTGAACGATTTTCCCTCCGAAGCTGCTTTCAGGGAAATCAGGGTAGGTATTAACCACGTATTGACTTGTAAATTTTGATAGTCTTTGTCCGCAATAATTCATACTCAAGATTGAACATCGTACGTGGCATGCTGCGAAGCAAAGCCACAGATGAGTCGCCCAAGGAAGGCTGAAGCGTTTGGTCGCGGAAACCATCATGAATGATGAATGTTGGATGGGTTCCTTGGACTCTCTTTGATCTTATGCAAGATCATCGCGACTCCCGCGAGGCCAATGTACAACATACAGAGTATGTCCGCATGATGTGTGCTGCCTCACGGTGTGTCAGCGGTGAACCGGCAAAACCCATTAAACCGTCATTCCCCACTGGTAAGGTGAGGAGGCAGCTACGTAGAATTACGCAATATTACTCATTTGAGCTTTACAGAGTAACCTCAAACGAGGTTATCCCAAATCCTTCGTGATCGTTTCCGCGACCAGACGCTTCAGCCCTTCTTTGGCGACTCATCTGTGGCTTTACTTCGCAGCGTGACACGTACGATGTTTAATCTCAAATTGATCCTCCAGACTCCTTAGCCCATGTATGTCGGTGATCTATTCGACAAGTGGGAGGTAGACAGTGTAAAACTGTTCCTGAGAATAACCTATTTTTAAACTTGTTGGGCCAGGTGGCCAGGTAGATGCTGCTTGATGTCGGAAACCTTTTTATAAATGAATTCTCGATGGTCTCTTCTATAAATTATAAAGCACGATTTTCAGTTATATGTCGCACCAGGTCTCAATTATTGTGGTTTTGGATACAAGATCAAACTTCATATCAACGTAGGATTTAGTAGTATAAAATATAGTTGTATCTAAGTCCTAGGCCTATGTTGTTAGCAAGGTGTAACAGGTGGTCATTATTGACTGTATTTTCCAATAAGGACCATTAATGTATTTAAATATTGTAATAAATTCATTACTGGATCACTTTTCGTACCCTCCTTTATTGTATAATTTGTAATGTTGTTTCCATTAAGTAATACGAAACCAGGCCAAGGTAAAACATTAACTAAACTACCATTAATTTTATAAATATATTAAGATACTTTAGAAACTCTAAGAACAATCGCTTCTTCGTCTTTTACATCAAGGAAATTTTCCTGCTAAGAAAATAAAACCTAATTGCTTAACTGAATAGCTAACTAAGCATTTGTCCTAAATTATTCGTTGGATCATTAGAGCAGGTATAAAATTGCTTAAATGCTGGACCTTATTTCTTAAACTTTTTTACTTGCGGCTTTAGAAAATTCCTGTAATAATGCCAGATTTATAAAAATAAATAAGTATTCTGCAATATTTAAAACAATAATGGCAGCAGTTGCTATATAGTTGTTAGCACTTAGCTAGAATGTTACTTACTTTACCGAGTTAAACTCTTTTTAAGGCGTAAAATAATTCTTTAAGTTCGGTTGTATTTTTGGCATTTCACAAGTAATACATAGCCATTTTTTTTTTGTAATTAACGCCGTGGTATCAAAATATACTTACTTTTACTTTTAAAACATACTTTATTCGTTTTATATATCGTGTACATTTCAGGTTTTTCCTACTTCTAATTTATATTATTACATAACATAAATTTACGATTAATTGGTTAGCAATGCTAACCAGGACACAACAACGAGGCAACGCCCCGTTGGGGCTGGTCTTGGCCCGGGTAGGAAAAGATCCTGTTTTACTTGGAGTTTATTTGGCCAGTTCCAGTGATCTTTTACTGCCATGAAAGAATTTATTTTGCGTTTGCTTTAAATATATTTATTATTAAAAAGTTACTGATATGGAAAAAATTTTACGCTTGTTTCGCTGGAAAAACGGTTCGAAAAAACCAGCTTTACTTTCTCAGGTACTTGTGTAGCAAAAGTTTTGTCTTTCGACTCGAATAAAAGTTAGAAACTATCGTTATTAGGAGTGTGCGGGACTTACCTCCGCGGTACAGAAAATGGGGTTATTATCTTGTTTGTTCGTGTCTTTTTCCAATTTATCTGCGTCTTGTTGAAGGGTGGGCGTTTCTTTTTCTGTTGTCTTAACTTTTGGATTTTATCTATGCAATTTGTATCATTGATACCATATTTGGTGTTTATACTTGTAGATTTTATTTTGTTATTACATAATGTATTTAATTTCTTAATTTTGCCTATTTTGCAGATAAATGGGAAGTTTGTAATATAATGGTCTGTGGAAGGGTTCGTCTTGGTGTCGTATGTTTGTTAAGTCCCTTGTTAGTTCTGAGTTCTGCGGTTGCGTTTGGTAAAATTGTTCTGATACGTCAAAAACATAGTCTTTAATGTGCTGTACGTTTGTTACTTGGTGTAAGTATCGTATTGGTGCCCGTCTTGTTTCAGAAAGTACTTGTCTTAGTGCTATGTTTTGTATTTTTTGTATTCTGCTGTACTGCCAGTCTGATATACTATTCCAGATTGGAGCTGCGTATGTCAGAACTGGCCTAATTATTGTCGTGTATATTGTTAGTTTGTTTGTCGGTGATAAGTATGATCCATGTCTCATGAGTCTATGTAGGGTTTTTGCTGTTGCGTAATATTTTCGTATTATGTTTGTCACTTGTTCTATGAAAAGTAGTTTTCTGTCTAATGTTACTCCTAAGTACGTTAGTGTGTTTGTTGGTATTATTTCTTTATTGTTTATTTGTATATGTTGATCAATGTGAGTGTTGTTGTACTTTCTTGTTAGCACTAAACACTCACTCACACTCAAAATATAAAGGCACTCTGTCTAGAAATATCCGCTTACCCAAAATTGTTTCAAATTTAATAATTGAAATTATGAAAATTTCATGTATTTCGGGTGCGTTAATTATAAATGTTTTAACACGTTGTCAAACAGAATTATGAAAGAGGACGCCAGAAAATATAGGTTTAAAGGAGGCGTAAAATGAATATCTTGTTCTTAGTCTAGATAGACTGTTACCCTAAATAATTGAAAATATCTACCTCGCTGGAATTACAGTAAAAAAATGGTTTTCGGGCTGAATTAACTTTGTCTTGGGAATTTTTTTTGGTGTTAAGTTAACATCCAGATAGGTAGGTAAATGATCTTTAAACACAGTATAGAAACTTTGATCTATTATACATAGAAACTTCATGTTTGAGACATAAAAAAAATGTAGAAATATTAATAATTTACCAGGTTATAATACAAAACAAAATTTTATTAAAACTTGTAAAAAAATCTATATTATTATTCGTCATTCTAAAGAGTTTTAATGATCTTCCAGTTTCACTTTAAAAACGCTTTTACTTAAGTCCCAATTCGTTTTAATGATAACAGCGTTTCAAGTTTTAAGTTAAATACCTTATTTTATTACATTTTATTCAAAGTAAAATTTCTACAAATTTTTCAATAAAACACGTTCTTTCTGTCAATAAAGCATTGTTTGATTCAGACTTTATTCAATTGTTATTTCAATTCCTTTGCGAATTCTATACAGGGTGCTACAAATTCGTGGGCGTACAAGGGGATCTCGAAAACGGTAAGAAACACGAAGGTGGTTAAATTGAAGCAAACTTGTGTATTTTGGGGCTTAATAATTTAGAGAAAGAAAATTGCAACTATTATGAATACTTTCGGGGTTATCCGAGAAATACCGACATTTTTAGTTTAGGTTCTTAATTTTTTACGCCTTCATTTTTGTCTTGGGAGAAAAACAAAAAACACTTTGTCATAGTCGTTCTTTATGTTCTACAAGAAGGCGGTATTAGTTTTTAAATTCGACGTTTTGTTCTTCAGATACCAACCTCAAGTTATTTGTTTTAAATACAGACCTGGAATTTTAAGTATAGTTTTAGGCACTCCTAAGCTTTAGTAATTTAATACAATTTAAAGATATTTAAATTTTTTACGTTTTGTCATCTAATAATACATTTTTTCCTATTATCTTTTTATATCATTGCGGTCCTGAACATTTAGATCCAAACTAAAAAACAAAAGATTTTTAATTTGAAAAATCGGTCCATTTTTACTCAAAGAGGCCTGATAGGTGAGTATTCGGAATATTTACAATTTTCTTTCACCAAATTATTAAGCCCCAGAATATGCAACTTTGCCTCAATTTAATCATCTTCGTACCGTTTTCGAGATTCCCTTGTACGCATACGAATTTGTAACACCCAATATAAGGACTATCTTTAGACTTTGTTTTTGGAACTTACCATTTTTTAAGCATACTTAAGTTTGTGGGCGGTTTTTAATTACATATCAAACAAAGAGAGTTTTTTGTAGCTGTTTAAACTACATTTATTGGTTAATGAAGGATTCCTAATTACATATTTTTTTGTTTTCAGCGTAAAAATGATCTCTATTTCGATCGATAAAGGAAAAATTTAAACGAAGATGTTCCAACTGCAAAGCTGACTTATGAAATACATTTTTGCATATTTGTGTTTAGATATAATATATTACTTCAAAAATATCTGTTTTTACGTTGATAGAAACCATTCTTGTATACAAAAAAGTATTTCTGTAAGTACAGCTATGGAAGGTGATATTACGTATAGGTGTATTATTTTAAGAGAAAAAATGTAAATTGTATTTTTATATGTGTATATATTGTAATATTGTTAATATTAAAGTACCCGACAAAAATGTATGTAAATAACTAAATAAAGTCCCTCATCGACAATGAAAATTTTTTTTTTATTGATTTATTATTAATATTAGACGCTTTATAGTTTCTATCACCATATTAAAGGTTACAACCGACATATAATAGTTATTTTTTTTACAAGATGATAAAATGTGCAAAAGATTAATTTCCAGAGACGATAAGGTCATTTTAGCGTCCTGTGTAAAACAATGTTTTTTCCATACATCAAATATAGACGTTTTAGTATGAATAACAATTCAGAAATTATTTGAGACCATTTTAAATTTGGGTAAAGTTATTTTTCAGTAATCATCAGTTTCTATGGATTTCGATTATTATAGTCTATTTTAGAACGGCATAGAGTAATAAAAGTTCATTAGCTATGCAAGGGCACTACAGAAGGACCCAACGAATATTTAACCCACTATCATAATTTGGCATTGATTTTATTGAAAAGAAGGTTTTTTAGCGGCTGGCGGACGCTAAAAAACCTTCTTATCTATTTAATTATACGGACACTAAACTCTATTATTTTATTGATTTTATTTCAAAATTCTTTATTTTTATCAAGTGCAGGTAGCACCACCCGAGTCTGGGTGAATTTATGGATTTTGTCTATTGTTGTCCATTCACACACACTGAAAATGATGTAACAAAGGAGTGCATTATGTACATAGCATTAGGTACACTTATTTTTAATAAAAAAAATTAGAATTTATAAAAACAATACAGAATACAAAAAATACATTATACAGTAATTAAATTATAAAAATTCATAATATTCTTCGTCATCTGAGGAACTGTCATCTCCTCTTGACGTTATAATAGCCCGATCGATCAGGTGGTCAGTCGCCTGCTTTTCGGCAGTTCTCTGGTGTCACTTCCTTAATGGCTTGACAAAGCAGTAGATTAACGTCTTTTATTTTGAATGTCGTGTTGTGTCTGGCTACAAATCCTTTCACTTGCGCCCATATAAGTTCTATAGGATTTAATTCGCAATGATATGGCGGTGTGCGCAGCACAGTTACACTATGTTTTTCAGCTATATCTTCCACGGCATATTTCATAAAACGATGTTTGTGTAAATTTGCTATAGCTAATAGTTCCTTCTTTATCAAATTATCTTCAAATTCAATACTGGTGGTTAACCAGTCGATAATTTCTTGTTGTCTCCAAGATGAAGTTGGAATCTTCTCTGTGCGTCGTGAATAATAGCGTGCGTTATCTATAACTACTAGTGAATCACCTGGTAGATATTTTATCATTTCACCAAAATAGTCTTCAAAAACATTCGAATTCATGTCCATGTGGTAATCTCCCGTATTAAACGACTGAAAGGTTAGCAAACCTTCTTTTAAAAATTCCTCCTTGCTTTTATGTGCGCCTATGGCCGACACCGAAATTGAGCCGAACTGGACGGAATTTCCTATTTTATTGCTCTACACCTTTCTGAAATAGAGTATAGACAAAATTATCCCTCCAATTCGAGTTGGCCAAAGCAAAACTATTACCATCAAAATCTGGTTTTTTACTTAAAATAAAAGGTTTTAATCTATACTTCCTATTAAAATGGTATTTTATCTACTATTTTGAGTGGAGCAACTTTAACATTAGCTATGGATACAATAACAATTAATAGTTCGACAGTGGTTCCGAGGAACCCACATGCTTCAGAATAAGTGGCGGATAATGCATTAGAATTGTTGAGGGTAAATGTCAATGATAAAAGATCGCTTTTTCTAGACATGGATTGTACTCTATTTCAATTTGCAGTAGGTCTGTTGGCGACAGATAGACCACAGAATGGCTTCGTAATTAAACATTAAACATGATTCACTTTAAATAAAATTAAAACTGCCGAAACGTACATACCAATGTAATAGGAGACCTTAGTTGCTAAGACTCTAAATTCAAAAATATGACCAAAGTACGACCTGAAAACTTGAGCGGTACCAGTACTTAAAAATAATAGAGCGGTGCTAACATATACGCCAAGATGCCTAGTCACAATGTTACAGATTGGTGCGTATCTGGAGCACACAATTTACAGCAGCGAACGTCAAAAAGTTTGCTGCAGAAAGTAAGGCGTTGGTGCCGATGCGCGATGGCGGGGGCGAAATTAAATGTTGCCTTGGTCCCGTATAAACAATCTACGATTGCTTGTTCTTTATTTTTAGTGACTAAAGTAATATATTTTAAAAAAAAATAGAAGGCAATAAGATACTTTAGGTCTTCCTCCAATAATATATTTATTCAATGCATACAAATACATCATCAGAAGAAACAATGTCTAATTTAACAAAATCAAGAAGAAAAGATGATTATTGTGCTAATAAAACAACACAACAACGGGTTGCCATTTGAATACAGAACATTTTTAAAAATTATCCGTTAAATTATTCTATTTCGAAAATGATAAATAAAGTGAAAATACCTAGTTTGTAAATGTCTCAAATACTGCTAAAGACTAGCCTTATCCTTCTTTTTTATAATTATTAGTGGCTTTGTCTTTGTCTGTTATATCAATTAATAATGAGCTCATCATACCAAAAAGTTTTCTTACATTACTCCATTCAAAACCATGGAAAGCTTATCGTCGGATTTCTACTCGGGCTGAAGATGCCCTCCACTCCCTCAAAATAATATTTTTTTATCAATAAACTGGTGGTGTAAGATCGAAGCATTTTATTTAATTCATTATACAGGGTGATTCCGACGTTGATACTTCCTTTTCAGCTGTGTATGGAAGACATTAAAATAAATAACATTTTCAAACACCTTTTTTCAAAAAACTTAAAAATAGGCAAGATACAGAAGTAAAAAATCTAAGTGCGGGTCTGGTCATCAAAACGTAGCCTGTTATACTTTATGTTGTTTTTGTCTTATTAGGACGTTCGCACACAATGCGACTAAAAAGAAACAAATTACAAACTTAAATTACCAACCAGTTACTTAGTAGTTATTGCCCATATATTTTAATTTACGGTGAATATCGTCAAAGTGCGGCTGCTGCTTCAAAATTATACGCTGAACGCTTTTCCTTGCGGGCAAGTTAGGCAGGACCGTATTTAATCCATAGTGTAGTAAATGAATGTAAGCATTTTATTTTTGAGTTTTTTGAAAAAGGTATTTGAAAATATTGTTTATTTTAATACCCTCTATACACAGCTAAAGAAGAAGTATCAACTTAGAAATCACCCTGTATATCTCCACTGAAAATGGACTACTTTTAAAATCTACTTTTAATTTAATATTAATTTTTAATAAGTTCGAGAACCGAAGTTATTCAACTAACCAATACTAAAGGTCTTTGATCAAAACACTTTTAGAATGTGAATTTAAACAAATTAATTTTGTATCAATATTTTAGGAGTTTAAAAATATTTTAATGTTTTTTTTTTGGTTGAATTAATACATTTGGAGTTAACACTTATGAAACTATTTATTTATTCATTTTAATTTTCTCAGTGTGCCTTTTGGATCTCGTATTTTTCTCTATTTATTTATTTTTTGTGACTATCTTCCATGGAAGTTCTATTTGATGTGTAGCACTATTATCGGTGTGTTCGAGTTTGTTCCTTTTATTTTATTAACTAAATAGGTAAAATATTAACAAACAATTCCTATAATATTTTTTGGACTATTATAAAGATGAAATTATATTTTTATAATCAACTCCAATTAATTCATGTCGGGACTAAATGTATTACCTAACAAATTATTTTTATACGTGCGTTGTTTTCGTATATTTCTGAGAAATACGATGTACATGCCAAGATTGATAAATTTTCATTATTTTCTACACATTACACAGAATCTACCTTGGCAGCAAATTTAGTTCGTTTCTTCTGCTTGCTAGGAAATTTATGAAACGAAAAGTATTAATATTGGTTTATTCAGCTGGAAGACTTTTTAGCTATGGTATAAAAAATTGTTTTTCCGTTTGATAGAAAAAGTAATTATTATTTTTTCATACATTTCTTGACTTTGGATTAACACTAGATTTAAAAAGTTGTGCTATTTATTGTTATTTTCTTTGACGCTTATATAAAAATAAGTAATATACAACCTAATCAGCCTTTATTTATTTATTTACATTACCTACCTTACAGGTTAAAAAATAACCCAACTACAAGGTAGGGCCATGAAAAAGTTTACACAAAACAAAAGCAAGCTAGTATATACTTAATCCTAAACCAATTATTCTATTTAAATTTGTATTTGACAAAAGAAAAACTAAAAAAGAGAAAAAAAGAGACAATACAGAAAATCATGTCACTGGACAAAAAATAATACCATCCGCACAGTTTAAAGTATTAATGCCGCAATGACCTCTTAACTGTACTGACAGAAGAACTGAAAAAATCTAAATCAAGTCGCTTGTTGTATCTCTTACACATTAGAAAGACAAGAGAAAATTTTAAAATATTTGTCTTTGGATTAGGCAGGTAGAAAGTCATATTTTGTCGTGAATTCAATTCTTGACACTTTATAATTGAGCTTACCCAATATATCAATACAGTCCAATTTATTGTTTAGTAACGGTGGGGTAATCCTGTTTGAGACTGGCCGTACTTATCCTTGAAAACCATTTTTGGGGTGTTATTTACTACAAATTATAGCCATTCAAAAGTAGACCACACTATTAGTCGGACTGACAGTCCTGAATAATATCAATCCTTCGTCATTCTTGCATCAATCTTTTTTTAATGACCGATCATCAATTCCTGCACGATCGAGCTATTTTTGGACCATCCATCCTTATTTATGAATGTTCTCGTAATCAGAAAAAACGGAACAAAATCAGGTCTACTTTTATCAAGGGTCTATAGTATAGTATTTCATCAATCCGCGTATCTTCTCTGAGTTCTTTTAATATCACAGAGCCGGCATTCATTAGTTCACGTGTTAAATAATAAGTGCAGTACCTACTTATTGTTGTTGAATTTGGTATTTTTAGAGATCATTTTGCTATTATTTTGTGCGTAGACTTTCTGGTTAAAAACTTTTGGACTGTGTGTATCTATAAAGTGTTCTTTTCATAAATTGGCAAGTAAGAATATTGTTTATTTGTTAATTAATTATTACAGGAATACCAGTCCGGTCCTAACCAAAACTTAAGTTCTGTAAAATAAATGTTACTAGAAATGACGTGTATCATGGACGACAACTAAAAACTTACTTGAAATACACTATAGAGACACATGGATTATTGAGGAATAAGCCGAAGAGCGTGGAATAACACCTAATTATATAAAATCACTTAAAATTAGTTGAATTTCATCAAATTTTATAGATTCAGGAAAAATTTCAATAAATCTGCTCTAAAACAAACGAGATAGTAAGATTATGTCAAACTTGTGAAGAATCATCAAAAAACTCGAAAAACGCAAAACGATAGTAATAAAATTAAATTATTACTTCAAACGATGGTTTTGCCAGACCTGGCAATTTTTTCAGATATCAGAGTCGCTTGCGAGGCAAAGGTTCGAAGTGACAATTGTTAAATATTAACCGTTTGCGTTCAATAAAAACCCAGAACGTAAGAAATGTTGTTGTATTCAGACTTTTTACAATAAAATAATAATTATGAAAAATGTTCGTTTTAAAAAACTGTCACTGTCATCGACTTTTTCTTTGACAACTATTTGTCGCCCCGAATAGCGACAATAAACCGGCATGGCCGCTGGTGGCTTCATTGTTTAGACCGTATTTTCAACAACAATAATTGTCAAAAATCCTTTAGACAACCAAACCAAAATTCGAACAGTACAGCCGAATTCGCCAACAAATTGCAGATGTTGCTTTGTGAGGCTACTAATTGATTTCTAAACAGGTTTGACAATAACGAGGGCATGGCGTGGCGTAGAGTGCAATTCCTCTGCACACAAGCACGAATTATAATATTATAATTCAGATGTCCACTTGAAAGTGGAGATCTATTAAAAGCTTCGACAACAGACCAATTGATCTAAAACGACATGTAAGACAATGTAATAGTAACTATTACATAGTAAATATCTTACAAAAGGTATAAAATATACCTAGTAAGAATAGCCTTATAGCCTATATGTATTCAATACTTGGGGCACCTCAAAATTTAAATATGGGAAATCGATCTTTAGGACACTTCTTGTTTAGTAGCTGAGCATCTTTCAGCAGCTATTTTGTTTTAAGAGTCAAACGAAAAAATCGCCAAAAATAACTATACTTACTCCGCCCTAATAATTAATAGTGACGCATTCACCATTTCGTGTTTTGATGAATATTTCATTACTTTTTCCTTTTATCCTAAAACCGGCCAAATACCCATATCTGAAGCATAATTATTTACAATTTAAAATTAAATAAGGTTGATTTTATAAAGTAATTAAAGCAGAAAAAGGAAAATGGACCAATTTCACAAATTGTCGTTTTTTGCGTTTATTAATTCATTAATCAAAATTTCTTTAGTTCAATACTGTAGGTAATTGCTAATCAAGGACGGGTGTTTGGCCCCTTTTTAAATAAAGCGAAAAGGAGGAAAAATATTGATCAAAAAGAAAAATGGCGAATGCATAATTAGACTTCACAATTAAAACAAATAAATAGAACCTATACACATACGTAACTTTAATAATTTTTTCTGGAAAGAAAACATAAATAAAAACGAACTAACTAGGTAACTTTACTCCGTATACCTTCATTTATTTTTGGATACCACCTGTACATTCTCCCGGCTTTTCCAAATATATTTTTTCCAGACAATTGCGAGCGTAACAACTGTTCTATTTTTGAAAAAAGAAAAATATTTACTTCCATTTGTTACAAACGTGGGACTCACAACCACATCTTGGCAAATATTCAGAGTGTAAAATTAAACAAATTCATTTTATAATAGATACTTAAATTTCGAAACTCAAACAGTTTGAGGATTTATTTCAGTAAACATTAAAAAATTAACAAACGAACTTTTGTTAACTTTAAGAATTTAAAGATAAGTTAAAGTTTTTTTAAAAATGTTGGCGTTAAACTACGATAGAACATATGGAGCTAAAATGGATTATACTACCGAACATCGATATTATTTTGACAAATATTTGAATTTGTATTGGCCCTTGAGGTCCCATAGAAGATTCCCTTATCTACCTTACGACCTTTTGGATTTGTGGCCTACAGAACACCATATGAGAAAAATTCGAGTAAGTAATATTATTTTTTGTATAATCTTTTGCCTTTTAAATAGATTTTTCTTCGTATATTTCCAGAAATACTTTAGCATAATATCTATGATTATTGGTAATAACTCTATTTAATAACTAAATATTTAAATTTAATTAAAACACTATTTTACTAATGTTTTAAAATTATTATATTATTTGAACCAAAAAACATTCGAGTGTAAATTTATTTTTAGAGCCAACACCATAAATTTACACAATTACAATTATTTATGAGCCTTTCTTTGATTTTTAATAATTATTCTTTTAAAGTAAGTGCTCAGTTTATTTTGTTGTGTTTAACATTTTCGGGATAATGGAATTTTAAAATTATAGTAATTAAAAAAATATTTTAGGTCCAGGGAGAAATTATTAATTTATTTGTATAGGCCTTTATATTTTAAAATGTTGTAACTGAAAGAATTTCGTTTAAAGCGACTGGTACACTCTTTATTATTTAAAATTTAAATCTGTTTTTATGTAGCTCCAAATATTTGCAAAAACTAACTTTTAATGGTTTGTACTCAAAATTTTATGTTTTATATCATTTTATAAATAATTTAGAAAATTAAATGAACATTTTCAAAAACTATATTAATAATGAAAAAAATAAAATAAAAAAATTATTATAATTTAATTTTGCATCAAAGTGTAAAGCTGTGTAAAGTTTCTTAGAAAAAGCGTATTGTGGAATTTATTGTAAAAAATATGTAAATATATCTTTTATATAGATGCAATATTTTAAAAAGTTGAGATGTACTCTTTGTTATAGTTGAGTTTTGAGTGTTGTTATAGTGTAATTGTATTGTATACCTAGTAGGAAAAGCTGAACATTCCCGGACGACCGTAAAGACTGTATGTCGAGGCGCAAACCGAGACTGGCAATACGGAGTCCGGGAATGTAGCTTTTTCTACGAGGCATACATACTACTTTTCCGTAAATCAAAAATTATTAAATAGACATAACTTATTACAAGAAACTTGATAAAATTTTGAAATAAATATTATTAACTTTGTTCACAAATAAAGGATGCCATTAAATATTTGTGTTGTAACTATGGAGACACATATTGAATTGTCAAGCTTAACACATTTTAGTTTACAAGTGGCCGTACAGAAATATTATTTCCTTACAGTACAATAATAAATATTTCCTAACAGTTATTTTCCGTTGCCTAGCAACGACTAAGTGTAAGGAAATATTGACTTTTTCTTTCAAAAATATCAAAAATTTCAAAAATTTCAATATTTCCGACCGATTTTCGGAGAAAATAATTTATTTCAAATAATTTAATAAAATCCGAAAATTAGTTTATAAATTTATTTTAAAGAATGAAACAAATTTTATGTACTACAAAAATTACCCCATAAACAGTTTCCCAGTAATTATAGCGTAACAGACCAGGGTAAATTCCAAGGGGGATGCGACTTCCACCAAAAGTGACTATAAAAAGAATGCAACTCCGTCATTTTTAAAACTATTGCTACTAAAAGTGACTTCTCAAAAAAAAAGGCTGCCTTATATCTACTACTTAAGGGGCAACTGCCCCCCTTTTCCCTCTATGGGCGCCCATACAACAGGCATAGATCTGATACATTGCATTAATTTTACTAAAAATTGGGTCAAAAATACATTGAACGTAAAGTTACTTGCTATTAAATATCTTTAAATTTATAGTATTTATCATATAACTGTCAAGTTAGCAGAGTTTTAATAACATACTTAAATCTAAAAACGAGATGACCCAAATTAATTTAACAATTTATACTTTGGCAGCTTTATTATGGAAATTGGCAAAAACAATCATTCAAAAAATATATGAATCTCCTTGCGCGACCTTGGGTTTATTTTTTGTTGTAAATTACAAGATGTAAACTTCCATTTCCATGTTATCATAAAAATGTTAGAGGCAATAAAAATGTGTGAATAAATTGTTTAATCAAAGTAATAATGATAAAAGTTATTAGCATTTTATTTTTAATAAAACTAAAATACAATTTTTACTTTCTGCACAAGAAGGAAGTACATCCTTAAAAAAACATGTCGTGAACTTATTAGCTTTTCCATTTTCGGTGTCTTTGTTGGCTCAACAACTCAAAAACCATATGATAAATGTACAGGGTGTTTGATTAAGGTCGACGAGCGCCCATATCTCGGAAACTACTGGGCATAGAAATTCAGGAAAAAAAATTGATAATTAAAGTGGCCATATATCGAGCTGCGGTTTTAATATTTTTTACTAGCAAATTTCATCTACTTGTCGATTATGGTATCATAATTATACCGCATGATTTATTTTTTGGGAGAAAAATCAAAAAATGTGTTATTACAAATTGCGCCCTCCAGCATTTTTTTTGAGAACTATTATGAACAACTAAATACGATTGGTGAAAGTGCATACATTTCTCTTCCAAACAGTCTTTAGTTTGCTAAAATCTGATAAGTCGTTTATAGGTAACAGCGATTTAAATGATTACACTTTCAACAGCTCCCCTCCCTCTTATTAAAGTCGGTACGCCAATGAGCATAATAAAATTTTAAAATTTACTTTTCAATTGCGCCTTTTTGCGGCAAAATGCGGAACTTAAAAATTATTTCCAGGATTTTCTCATGGCAACATTAGTTATAATTTTTTTCCTGAATTTGTATGGCCAGTAGTTTCCGAGATATGGCCGCTCGTCGAACCTAATGAAACACCCTGTATAACATATACAGAATGAGTTCTATTAATACTAAAAAAAATTATACTGTTTGCATTCAGTTGACTATTAATTACTATAACCACAGTTTATATAATGATATGGAAAAATTTAGGCAAAGTTGCGTATTTTGGGGCTTAATGATTTGGCGAAAGAAAATTGTTAACATTCCGAACTCTCTCGGAGATATCCGAAAAATTTAGTTTTGGTTTATAATCATTTTTGACTTGGAAAAAAAACCAAAACACTTTTTCACAGCTGTAATGTTTATGTTCTCAAAGATGACGTTATTAGTTTTCAAATTCAACTTTTCGTTCTGTAGAAACCAAGTCATTTTTTTTTAAATACGGACCTGGAATTTTAAAAACAGGTTATTTTGCGACCTCGACAAAATTTTCAGAAATTATTCATGATCAAGGAAAATTAATTGACAAGTACATATCACATGTCAAATCTTGATATGAAATGGAATTATTTTATCAGACTTAGATAATAAAACGTATTGACCAATTGTACGATGCCGATGGCTAAAATAGCAAAACAAATAATTTTTTCAAAATTCTGATAAAAAAATTCTTTTGAAATTAGAAAAAAAATAAATAATAATTTTAATACATAAAATGATATGATTAGTTTCAAATATACTATTTTTCATTTCTAAACAAATAAACCTTAATGCCAAAGTCAAATATCAACTAAACAATAAAAAGTCGCAAAATATTGACCATTTCGAATTTTTAGGTAAGAAATAACTTATATGGATTCTATGGATACTAGATCAGGCCACAAGCTTATAGGACAAGTCATATGTATATACCTAAATATAATTTATTAGATATTAATTAGTATCTAGTATTAAAAGATAATTATTTTTGTTAAACGTAAAATAATACCTACGTTTTTTTTGTCGTTACTCTACTGCTACTTATTTTAACTAAAATTGTATAGATTTATTTTTTTATTATCGAATACTATCATACAACAAGTATATAAGTTATATAATTAATAATAAATTAGTTTGTTATTCAACTTTATAAGTGTACATTTTTATTACCGTCCCAAATATAGGTATGTTTTATTAATATTAATAATTATTATTGGTCGATGTTCCTAAATTGCAATAATAGTAATTCATACAACAACAGTAAATATAATGTCCATATCGCACGAGAAAGTACATTGAGCACGACGCCGTAGGCGGATTGTTTAAACTTCCAAGCGCAATATGGAGAATCCACTGGAGCTGGAGTATATTTTTCCCACGACGCAACTTCCGAACTTAATAATAAAAATTTTAAAAAATTATTTAAATCAGGCATAATAACTTGGCTTTTTAGTTGGCCGTAAACTTGTGAGAAAGATAATAAAAAACAATTAAACAAAAATATATTTCGTTATCAAATTTATGAACCAAATTACACTGTAACATATTTGTCGATTTGGGTCTTTTGCAGACAAAGAGCGATATATTTATTAAACAAAATGGACGATTTATTTTTTTAACCATAACATTTGTCTGCTTGCGTAACAAATCCGAATACACCCTCTTTTCTTGTGCCAAATAAAACGAAAAAACCCTTAAAACCATAAGATAATTAACTTAAAATATGGATTCCTTTTTCTAAAAATGTTATAATTTTGTCTGTTTTATCTGGTTTTATGTACTTCATTTTCCACCATTTAAGGAAGATTTACCAGTTATTTTTCTATATCTTTTGCGTATAATAAAAGTTTTATGGTCGAAACTAACAAACGTTTATTTTGTATACGTATACATTTTATGCATTAAATTTTGTAGCGATTGTTTAGAAATGAGTGAAAACTGGATATTTTTGAAAAGAGACAGTGCATTTGTGCACAAATATTTAGTTCGGTCAGAAAAAAATTAACATAGTTTAGTAAAATTATATTTAGGTTTTATATTAGTGATTTGTTGACAGGAAGTATTATTATTGGCAAAACTAGTAAATATAGGTAGGTATATATGACTTAACAACAATAAAAGATACTTAAAATATCTAACAGACGATAACAGAGATATAGGGTGTTTCATTTGAGAAAACAGAGTTAACGTATTTTCAAATTTTCTATATTCGCATATAAACAGAAAACCCTCTGTACAAAATTTTAAGTACTTGAAGATTTTGGACAGTTTATCTATCCCTTAACCTAAGACTTTAAACGAAATTTTCGATATTCAAGTTGAAAAATACAGGTAATTTTGTACTGTCATATTTTCTCCAAAATTTTAAGAATTTTGCATTTCGTTTGGCAACGTTGTAAGAAATTAAAAACTAAATATGGCGTCATATGGATAATTTTGTGAGAACAAAAAATGATAAAATAGATAAGGTTTCCATTTAAAAAAAAATTATCTTTTTATTGTCCTAATTTTCTGGACCATCCTGTATTTATTTAAAAATAATTTTAGAACATAAACTTATTTATACTTCACAATTTTTATAAAAACTTTTTTTTAATAGTAGGGACGGTATAATACTGTGTCAGATAGATTGGCCACCCTGTATGTATAGTATATTTCAGATTGGTGTAGAGTAATAAAAGCGCATTAGGTATGCAAAGGCACTATAGAGTAAGCCAAAGAATTGGCATTGATTTTAGTGCAAAATTATTTCTTTTCATCAAGTACAGGTAGTACCACCCGGGTTTGGGTCAATTTATGGGTTTTGCCTGTTGTTATCCATTTACAAACACTGAAAATGGTGTGACAAAAGCGTACATTATGTACATAGTATTAGGTACACTTATTTTTTTATTGAACATTATAAGAAAAATACAAAATACAAAAATACATTATTACAGAAATTAAATTTTAAAATATTCTTCGTCATCTGAGGAACTGTCATTTCCTCTTGACGTTATAATTAACGGGTCGACGGTTCGATCGATCAGGTGGTTAAGATCCCACATTTTCTCCTCTTCTTTAATGACATGAAAGACTGCTTTTCGCCAGTTCTTTTTGCCATTAAGGATCGAACACACTTCCTTAATTGCTTGATCAAACAGTAGCTTAACGTCGTTCATTTTAAATGTATGGTGTTGTATCTTGCTACAATTCCTTTCACTTGCGCCAATATAGGTACGTTCTTTAGGATTTAGTTCGCAATGATATGGCAGTGTGCGCAGGACAGTTACTGTTTTCAGCTATATTTATGAAATATGCCGTGGAAGGGCATATTTCATAAATTCTTTGATGTTTGTGTAAATTTACTATAGCTAATAATTCCTCCTTTGAATTATCTTTAAATTCAATACTTTTGGTGGTTAACCAGTAGATAATTTCTTGTTTTCTCCCAGATGAAGTTGGAGTCTTCTCTGTGCATCATGCTGGAAGATATTTTATCATTTCACCAAAATAGTCCTCAAAAACATTCGAATTCATATCCTCGTGATAATCTCCCATATTTAACGACTGAAAGATGAGCAAACCTTCTTTTAAAAATCCCTCTGTGCTTCCATGTGCGCCTATGGCCAACACCGATATGGAGCCGAACTGGACAGAATTTCCCATTTTATTACTCTACATCTTTCTGAAATATACTATAACACAAGCAAATGCTTTAATGAAAATAAACCTGCGTTGCAATATCTTTAAAATTTACTTGTCCTTTAATAAATTACAAGACCGCACAACTTCGTACAAATTGTTCATAAATTATTCAGAAGTTTGCATGTAAATGAACAACGGCAAGCAAAGCAAGTTCCAGAAAACACTACGTTACGTTTAATATTCCAAGCGTGATGTAAACACTAATTGTCACAACGAAAATTATTTTGTGTTATTAAATAAGCTTGAGAAATGCAAACAAGTTAATTGAAGGCAAATACTAATTAAACAAAAGAATAAGATAAACTGTTACCAGAAGAGACTTTGTATCTTCTTAAGGGCATTGACGTCGAGCATATTATTACGTGGTCTGTCTGTGGTTGTGGTTGCTATAAAAATACAGAGAGGCAACCTCTAGAAAAATTACACAGAAAGAAATATGGTATTGTCAAACACACATCCATTGGGTATTATCCAGACTCAGTGGGTATGTGCAATCAATGAAATACGCTATTGTGTATTTGATCGAAGAGAATAAGGCTAATATCGCCTTAACCAGAACTCAGGATCCAGTAAAACAAACTGTCATCCTCCCAGGTGTCGAATAAATCACCGACATCACCGGGCTAAGGAGTCTGGAGGACCAATTATGATATTGGACATCGTACGCGTCACATTGCTAAGCAAAGCCACAGATGAGTCGCCCGAAAACGGCGCAAACGTCTGATCAATAACTATGATATTAAATGTCAGTCATGACATGACACAGGCACTTTAACCAACGTCCACCTCAAGGCGTGAAAAAACTTATACGAGGCAGACTACCGCATCGGAGATGAGACGATTGACAGCCATAGGCGCAGACTTTTTGCAAGTTGATGCCTCAGGTGTCGCGCGTGTCTGATGAGTCCCAGTAGGACGAAACGCCTGATCATGGACTATGAAAAGACAGTGAACGCTTCAGTGTTTGGGGAACGGTATAAACCCATAACCCTCCGACCCGGTTGTTAGGCCGCGGTGCACTGAGGAATAGACGAAGGGGTCCACAGCGTGGAAACCCCGGACGCTCTTGACATTGACAATACAGGGCCCCCCCGTTGGTGGAAGGTATTCCTCCCATCTCCGATGCGGTAGTCTGCCTCGTATAAGGTTTTTCACGCCTTGAGGTGGACGTTGGTTAAAGTGCCTATGTCATGTCATGACTGTCAGTTAATATCATAGTTGTTGATCAGACGTTTGCGCCGTTCTCGGGCGACTCATCTGTGGCTTAGCTTGGCAATGTGATGCGTACGATGTCCAATATCACTATTGTCTATTTGTTTCACTGACTCTTCTAGTTCTTGCACTAGCATTGTTTAAAAATCTGCCCTCATATTAGCAACTTTAAGGTCCGCTTTTATCAATATGCACAACGTCCCATTACAGAACCCAGATTTATCGGACGTTGTTGATCAGCGTGAGTCTTATAAAATACATCTTGCTTAGAGTTACTGCAGGAACTTTACTGCACTTTCACTTAAAGACTTTCTGGTACTTTTTTAAGAACTATATAGCTAATTAAATCTTGATATTTAATTTTTTAAGTTCATTTATTAATATATGACAGTTCATTCGACGCCATGATGATACTATATTAAAGTATGGCTGGCAGTCGTAGGTCGTGTATTTTGGATAATTCACTACGGATTGTCAGTGCATTACATCGCAAACACGGTCGCATTTTTATTAAAAAATTAGTTTTTAAATTTGACCTTAGACCATGCAGTGTTAAGTCGAAAAAATCTATATATATATTTACTAACTTACTATTTAATATTTCTTTCTTAACCACAAGTGAATAATCTTCCCTTTAGACGAGGTAAAAAGTTCAAAGTTTACAAAATGGCCGTTAGTTTATAATACAACAAAAATGTTTTACAATGTGATTGAATTGGGTATTGGTTTTTTTAACAATAAAGAAGAAATAAATAATAAAATTAAGATATTTATTCCATTTGTCGGTAGAATAGATACCCTAAACATATAGCATGCTAATAAGCCAAATCAAGATTAATTCTAACAGCCCGCGTTATAAAACTAGTTTATATTCGTAATATATTGGGCAAAATATGTTCTTCCTGCAAAATTTTTCAATTTTGGCATGGCGTGCCTGTAACTGTTAATTACCAAATAAACAATATATTTATTAACTAGCAGTTTATAACCAGAAAGTCAACGCACAAAATAATAGCAAAAGGTTCTCTAAAAATACCAAAAACCACAATACTGCACTTACTTAACATGTCGTGAATAATCAAAACCAGAATGGAATCAATCACTAATTTGTGTTTACACACTTATATAATAATAAGGAGGATAATCACAATATTATCTATTACTAAGTTACAAAAAATATTACTTTTCCTTATTTCGATTATCCTCGTTAAATTATAATTACATTGGCAATTTTCCAAAGATCTGGACATTTCAACGTAGGCAAGAATTTTTTTACCCATTTATTACAAGCATACTCACTTGACTTTGTGCTACGAACTCGAAAAATCGGTAAGTAACAATTACTAGGTATATTTTTTAAATTATAGACATTTAATATTTTGCACAGTATAATGTTGGGTTGAATAAAGATTTTTAGGCACAATTAACTCAGCAGCAAGTTTGACTGTGACATAAATGACGTTGACAGGCATTATTTACGCCCAATCACAGGTGCCGAAATGGTAAATTAAATTTTAAGGTAACCGGGCCAGTATGATTGTGGAAAAGTTATTTCTGCCAATGTCATGCATGTCATAGCGAAACTTGCTATAGTTCTTTGGCTTCAGTAGTTATTTCAATATAAAAATAAATTATTTGTATTTTTTGATTCAACAACCATTCACAAATAACCGTGCTATAGTTTATCCAACTACTGGCTGAATGCACGTCACAACTCGCAATACTATATTACATAACAAGTGATACTTATCAAACGAGGAGATAAATAGCACGGGGCGTCAGCCGAGTGCGGACATTTTTCGAGTTTAGAATAATCATTTTCACACAAGTAATATACACTATTTTTCCTATAACCACAAAGAATTATAAAAAAAATATTTCAGCACTAATGTTGAAAAAAAAAAAATAACAACACCAGTGTTGAAATTAGCATATTAAGGATTGTTCCACTTAATATCTGGTTTTATAGTTTGTCAATAGTCTTTTTCTTTATTTGTAGTTTAACTTTTTTATTTTTTCATATTTTATATATCATAGGAAGAACTAATCCTGGATTGACTTCTAAATTAACCAGAATAAAAAAATTTAAATTTAATCAAGATAAGATGCATTAAACATAAAATTAAAAAACCACCCAACAAGAAAGATTTCAATTCAAAATACCTAATTCTATATATTATTTAATTTAAAAAAAAAAGTCAAATACCCCTGACGGGATTTGAACCTGTGACCTTGCGATCTGTAGGCTAGAGCTCTATTCTCTGCGCTATCGCTACCGATAAATATTTGTTGTTTAATACATGACACTCTCTTCAGCTCGACATGCTTTTTCTGGTAATAGATTTTCCAGTATATTATTAACATTTTTTATAATTTCAGATGACGTATTTTCACACTTTAATTCTGAATCACTCGACAAATAAATGAAAAATAAGTTAAACACTTTACAATTACTGCTTTCTAAAATTTGTTCTTTTTAATAAATAGGGGTGGTCTGTCAAATTGGCACCATATGTTTAAAACAGTGTGCCTTGTATTTCAACTTTAGAGTTGAAATATTTTTTTTTCAACACGCGTGTGATATTCGGCGCTTTCGAGCCAAATTAACCGTGCTTTTTTTCACATTTTTATAGGTGGTCGTAGGAAAATACATAAACTTAACAGAAACATAAATATCTGTTATTTATTAAAAGGTTTTATCAAATGGCGTAAAGTTCGTTTTGATACCCTTTGTCATTTCGAAGAACTTTAATTTTAGCAAAAAAAGAAATGCTCATTTTGAAGGTTATTTTTATTATTACTGACAGAATTGAAAAATACACGATTTAATCAACGACATGACTCGAATCAAAAATTACGTCAGAAGCTGTGACGTACATCCAGCCAGTAATTGTATGGACTGTATCTCAAATTTATAATTTTATTAACCTGTAGTAAAGCTCCTGCTATAAATGTTTAATATTATCACATGGTATGTAACGATTGGTTACTTTGTACCAATGATTACCTAATATGTTCATATCAATATATTATAATATTTTACGCTACTTATTTCAAACGAAAAGTGTCTAAAACAAATCGTTTAAAATTCATTTTAGATAAAATGCTTACCCTGACCTACGACCCTACTTTTGGCCACAAATTCTACCAACATGTTCCTTATTCGAAATATTATTTAGACTATAATATAAAAGGACCCATGGACTTTTATGAACCCACGAGGAAAACTAGGTGGTTTCCTCATTATTGGCCTGGACATTTAATGGAATATACTCCCACTGAATACTCTTTTAGACAGTTGAGAGTAAGTGGTTTACATTACATACAATGTTAAAAAAGGCATATTTTACTTATTATTCTAATCGTAATTATTTATTACCTTAACAATATATATTTTTTTTATTTTAGGCTAGAAACAATATGTATCAATTACGAACCAAACTTTGAATAAAGCGCGTTATAGAGGAAAATGAAAATATGATACGAATAATGAAATGTTATGCTTATATTTTTATACTAGCGAAATATATTGTGATATTAAAAACAATAAAATAATGTAGGACATACGGTATTACAACTTTAATTGAGATTAAAAATTTTTTTTTGTTAATTTTATATTTTTAGAGTTAGACATTTGCCATTTAGTTCTTTGATCATAATTTGGGTACTTTTTTGTTTTATCCAAAAATCGGCCAAACACCCATGTTTGAAACATAATTACCTAAAAATTTAAGTTAAAAAAATTTAATTTATTTAAGTACTTTTATACTTAAGAGCAAACAGTAGTCGATTAGTCATTATGAACAAATAGTGCATTTCGGCCTAGTCTATCGATGGCAATAGAATGTCTTTTTTTATATACAAAAAATAATTTGACGAGAATTAAGTGACGCGACGTCAGTAGAGATTTTTAAGATAAAATCGGGACATCGTTTGTAATTTTAATGAAAAATAGAAAATCAACATGAATAGCTACAATATCCCTGTTTTTATGTTCTGTATTGCGGATGATATAATTTGATATAATCAAAACTTAAAAAAAAAAATTTGAAAAGAAATAAATTTTTATCCGCCAAACTAGAAGTTCTTGTAAACCCCTTAATAAAATTTTTGTATTAAATTTTTAATTATACAAGCCAGGAAATGACGTCGCGTTTCACGCTGATATGCTCAAAGATTGAGAATACGAAAAATAGTACAGCTTTTTGTGAGGTACCTATTGTAAACATTACAGCTCAGTGCCGTTCGTGTCAATTAAAATCCCAAAATTGTTATATTGCCAAATACCTACGGTTGCTAGCAGCATAACTGGCAATATAAAGATTTTTAGAATTTAATTGACACTAATGCTACTGCGCTGTAATGGGTACAGTAAGAAAGTACCTAATATAAAGCTGTACAATAATAAAATTCAATTTTCATAGCTTCGTAATTTAAAATTAACAGATTTTACACAGGCTGTATAGAAAAAACATAAAGTGAAGTCAAATCCTTAGTAGTCCAAGAGACAGCCTACCAAATAACCTGAAAATGGAACAGTGTTTAAATTTTGCTGAAAATATGGGCTTTTGAAATGAAAGTAATTTTTTAACTATTCATGTTGTTAGTGGAAGCAGTATATCTAAGTGTGTTAATCTTTACGTATCTATTGTAAAGTAAATTGCACGGTTGTTGTAAAGTAAATCGCACAGTAAACAAGGCCGCCTTATTTATTTTCAATAAAAGTACACATTACGTTGCAACGCTCTCCTTTCAATATGGGAAATTTCACATGGCGCATTTTCACAATCTAATTCTGAATTACTCTACAAACACATGATAAATAGGTTAAATACTGCTTTCTAAACTTTGTTCTTTATAATAAATAGGGTTTGCCTGTCAAATTGGCATCATATGTTTAAATTAAATGGTGTGCCTTGATATTTCAACATGAATGTGATATACAGCGTTTTCTAGCCAAATTAACCGTGTTTTTTTCGTGGTCGTAGGAAATAGTAGTTTGTACAACAAGAGTAGATATGATGTCTATATCACACGAGAAAGTAAAATGAGCACGACGCCGTAGGCGGAGTGCTTAAACTTTCGAGTGCGATATAGACAAACCACTCGAGTTGAACAGTATATATTTTCTAGGACCTTATGCTAAAAAATGTAAAAAAAAAGTTTGTAGGTTGCCGGGCTCGAACTCACGACCATTGGATGCATAGTAAAACGCTCTACCGTCTCGACTATCGAAGCGTTTAGTTAATTATAATTAACTAAACGCTTCCAATAATTATTGGAAAACTAACTGATAAATGATGCTACATGAAATTAATTTTCTATGCACATTCAGCACGTTGCATTATTGATAAATCTATTATAAATGCGTATTGATTTTGTTATATTGAACAAATTAATAACATATTGTACCATATACATTTAAATTATATAATTTAGTGCCTTGAAAAAGAAGGCGGAGCCTTAGTAAAAATAATGTACAGTGATTGGTCAGTACTTTTACGAACAACATGTACATTTGGCTCCTCTGCTGTAATTGACTACTGTGATTGGTCAGTTTCATAACCTAACCAAGATTGTTATGATATTTTGCCGCACAGTTAACTGGAATAGCCTACTTTACTCGCCACTTAAGTGTAAAGGAAACAGCAAATTTCCATGTGGGAGTAGAAAAATACTACTTCACAAAGTAGCAGTATATTTTCTTTTTAATTTTAATAAAAATGATCGTAGGTAAAAAATGGTACGTAGTTCGAATTATTGTGCTATTACGCACTTATGCGATTACGCAGTCATCGTTATGCGGTTCCATACGTTACTTTTTCATCCGTGTATAATATGCTATTTACAAGCCTCATTACGTAATTAATATACTACTACATACATTGAAATAAAACTGCCTGGTTCAGGACATTACGAAATTATTCCGTCTTCAAAACAAATATTTGTTGCCTTTACCAAAGCTTTTAAAGCAGGAATAGATAGATGATGTGAAAGAATGTCAACAGATACATTGTCCAATCTCAATGCATTTTTATTTTTATTTCTGAAATGATTGAGTTCACTTCTTGAACATCAGCTGGAGTAAAAAAAAACGTATTTAAAATTTTTCTTGAAAATGGATCAATAGATAATATTTTTAGAAATATTTAACGCAATACATTAAAACCCTTTGGATTATTAATAAAATTATTTATTTATATAACAACGTAAAGCTCGTATACTTAGGCCTAGGGTTGCCACCTCTTCCGGAATCGGGCCTAAAAAAGCATGTCTCCCGGGTTTCATATAATTTCTCCCGGAAATCCAGTTTACAAAAAACGCAGCTTTCTTTTTAGATGTCACTTGGACAAAAGAGCAGTATTGTTTGTCTCTGCTTATTGCGTTATAGAGCGTGAGGGAGGAGGCGACCTTTTTTTTTAGAGGTGGTGTTTTTGTTGTATGTAGATAAACACTTTTTTTGGTTATTAGACTCCCGGAATCGTTGCTAACGAAGGTGGCAACCTTACTTAGGTCTATGAAGCACATAATCATACATACTCCCTATCGCCTGGGTAATGTCAGCTAGATGAGACCTACAGTTTAACGTGGGATCCGAACCACATGTATGCACTAGTTATTCTTTATACGCCCCAAAGGTTCATGACGTCCTTCTCGATTCCGATATTAGGAATCACTAATAGCATGTTGCATTCTTTTATTCACTAAATTTCCAAGTATACTTTTTTTCTTAAGCGTATGCCCTCTCTGAGGATCGAGCTCGGACCGCCACGGTCGAATGCCGCGGTTAAAAATTAAATAGGTGCCACCGTGTATATTTGTGAAAAAACTTGTATTTTCAAATTTCGTGTCATATTTTGCATTATTTATATAACGATCTAATACAGTTCAACACGATAATTCTCAAAAAAAAATTATTATTGACATCAATGAACATACCTTTGACCATATATCCATACTTATTTATAGCCCTTCGATACTATTTGATGTTAATAATTAGATTTTGCGCATCGACGCCTACATAATGCATCATTCGCGTATGCAGAGAAAGTGAATAACATATTTATTAATTAATTATACCTTTTAATTAATAGAATAACGTGTTTATTGTGGCATAGAAGCAAATGAACTTTTAGCTTATTTTCTAATACACAATGATAGGCTAAAGGTGGGTACCATTGGACCTATATAATGTTTAAGAATAGAAAAAGACAGAAATTCCGCTATTCTAAAATGGAATTTTTTTCCCTGAGTTTATATGCCAAGTAGTTTCCGATTTATGGCTGGTTGCCAACCTAAATGAAACACCCTGTATATAAAATTAAGGTAATAGAAGAAATAATGCTGCTAAGATAAACATGAATTTGTAACTTTTAGAGAATTAAGACATTAATTTGAAACTAAGATACGACACAATACATAGATACATGATACGCATTGCTCTGTTTTCGGCACAATATATACTTGATTGACCATCAATTTCTGGTTGGATTTGATGCACTCTCTGCGTTGATTTTTAAAATGTTTTAACAACTTAATTATTCAAAATAAAATGACGAATTTTTTTAAGATAGACCTATATAACTTGTTTATTGAGAGCCTATTGTGCACGGTATGACCCAGTAATAGTTTAATTGATGATAAACCTCTAATAGAGCACCGACTTAATAATTTATACACCAAAATTATCAAATAGAAAAACAGTGAGTCATGCGTATCTTACAGTTTTCCGGCAGCAATAGCGGGCCATCATAATTATGGCTGGTCTGGGACACAGGGAGCACAGCCAACCATTTTTCTTCTGTTTACATATATCAGACGCTTTTAGAGATTCATAAAAATGTGGGAACTTTTACTGTTAATCACGACTTTCACGCGTATCATACAAGGGGGGCGGCTCTGCTAAGGCCAACACATTTTAGACTTGACAAATCTCGCAAGAACTCACTGGACTTGCGTATTTATAGTAAGCTCTCGATGATAATAAGGCAATATAACTATGTCAAATTCAAAAATTAAAATTAATTCTAAGAAATGGATTTTACTCTCTTCAAAAATTTTTGGACTGTAAAGATATACCTTAAATAACTATTGTTATTATATCAGGATCAAAATATAATACTAAGATTCTGGTTTTACCGTTATTTTTTTCTTTCTTCTGACTTTTGAGGAGGGCTCAGGAGTTTCCTAACTAACGTCACGTTCTGAGGAAGGTTGGATATTCATTTTAATTAAATTTTACTTTTTTTAACTTTATGTATATATTTAGTATGTTCTTTTCTTAGATACATTTTCATACTGTATATGTAAATGTGTGTTTGTGATAGACAATACTTACCTGTACTTGCTACTATTATACAAATATGTATGAAATGTAGTCAATAAAATTTGAAGTTTGAAGTTAGTGAAAGCGCCTATTTTTCAAATTTTTTTTTGTATACAATAAATTATTAAATAATTTAATGATATGGCTACGAAAATCGATTTATATTAAACATAAACTGATATTCGTACGTGATAAAAAAAAGCGGTTTAGAATCTCATTCTAAAATTTCTGCTCGAGTGCGAAAAATCGTGAAAAGCTCTTAAATGTAGGGCAAGACAGGAAATTCTTATCTCAAAAAGATTTACTTTGGAATTTAAAATTCCATTATAACAAATGTTGTATGCATTCAGTAAAGCCATATTTGCTTTAAAATCCATTAAATTAAATTAAAACAATAATTCTACATCAATAAGAGATGTCTACGTACCGGATGGTGAAATAAGAATGGACGCCGGCCATATATCAGGATCCGTTTGTCCCAACGTGATGAAATAAAAAAATATTATTACAAAATCGATCAAAAGAAATTGCTGGAGATTATTTTTAAGTTTGTTCGGGCGTTCAACATTATGAAGAAGAAGATTATAGTAATTTTATCGATAATAATATGCCAAATAAAGTTATGTCAAAAATTAAGTGTAATTATTGTGTATTATTCCTTAAAATATCTAACCCACAAAATAAACTGAGGAGTGGAGGAGGGAGGGGGACTGACTATTTTTTGTTACATCCATCGCCGATAGAGGGCGCTATTTGCACAATCACCAAATTTTTTAATTTTTCTCAAAAATTTTAAATGGAACCATATATAAAATAAATATTTATTTAAATAAAAAATAAAATAAAGCAAAGAAAACTGGTCAAAACCGGTTGGCGATATCTTAATTTATGCTCGAGATACAAGAAAAAATATTATGAAATCGGCTGCACCGAGCCGATTTTTTCATCAAATAGGTAACGTTGATTTAGGAACACACATGATTTAAACGGGTTTCAATGAAAAAATGAATAATTAATATTAATTCCTAAATTGGCCGCTTTATAAGAATTTTAATAAAAGAAATAAAATAAACCCCAGAATTCTAACTCTTTTACCCCCTGATCAACCTGTACCAATGAAGTGGGCGAGACCCGTGAGTTTATTAAAAACTAAATAACATCTGCTAAAAAATTTTAAGTACATATAAGTTAATAAATTTAAAAAACCCCTATTTTACCATTTTTTAATAATAAAGGCTGAAGGCCACAGAAAAATTCTTTCCTTTATCTTAAGAAATTTAAGAAATAATGTAGCATTTCCACAATGTTTATACATTTTGACCTTGTCTGGTTATATTTTTATTTTTATTATGACGGAGTATGCTATTGTATGCTACTAAGTGAAATAAAATCTTTTAATTAGTGTTTTGACGAGCTTTTGTAAAGAGTGGTGTGGTTGTTTTTGTTGTTGTAACCTTCTAATTATCTTTTATTAAGAAATATATAAAGAAAAAATCATAGGACTTCCAAGTGTAAGTATAATACAAGAAATATAAAAATATGGTATGTTTTAATGATAATGTTAGTGAAAATCCAATTAACATTTTTTGGGAAGTTAGGTACAAAAATTAAGAGTATATTGATATATTCACTTTCGCTTGTCATTAGTAATACCTACATTTTTGTTTAATTTCATTCTCATTGCATCTAAAAAATGCATTTGAACCTGCTACATTCTATTCTATCATCTTTTCACACGTTCTTCCCCTTTCAACAAAAATATAACTTCAACGGACCTTTTCACAATAATCAAATTCGAATGATATACGAGTTTTGGACTTGCATTGTTTTTAAATTAAAACCTTTCAATGAGTCCAGTCATCTTCAGGTGACTACAGCTCTATTTATACTAGCTAAGTCTACTGAAGCGTAACTGGAATGGGTGCAGTAATGCGTTTTAATTCGCGCGCGGTATTATTTTAGTTTAATAATTTTTTAAGTTTCCCGATATTTCTTCTATGAATTTTGTCGTTGATAAAATTGGCATACTTCATCTTTATTATTATTTTCTAAACTTTATTATCAAATACTTGGTTTATAAGAAACACCTCGTCAAATTCCATTTCCAAATAGAGAAACAAAACTTTGCAACAAGTTAAAATAGTTTAAAAATCACATACCGAATTACTCCTCAGTCAAAGTTAAAATGAATTTGTTGTACACAACAGTATTTTTAAGGTTAGTTTTCCTGTTTTGGCCGCACTGCGCATGTTTCTCTCGCTCTTTTGACCATTCTACTGCTCTGTACCCGGAGAAGTAACTTCTACTTACTTTTAATAGAATGTGATATAAGTTCAAGAATACGGGAGAAGTTCACACTCACTTCTCTTGAACTGAATGTTCTTACGATTGGAGAATTGTGGTTCAGGTGACTTCTTAAAGTGTTTCCTGAGCTGAATACTGTATCCATTTTCTATCGTCAAAGAATATATGGGAGAGTAAGATGACTAGGACAACGATACAGTATCAAGACAATATTCAACTCGAAGACGAAACCAACCAGTCAAAAAGACAGGAAAAACTGTGTCTACCGAATCCGAATCCCCTGCGAATGTGGCCAGTCTTACATTGGTGAGACACTAATAAGACCAGTCGAAACAACGATCAAAGAACACCGAAACAATAAGTTAATAATAGAGACTAAAAAATCAGGTGCAGCTAAGTTTGCCTGAAAGCACAGCTATCATATCATATGAACAGAAGCTAAAATCGTACATAAAGAACCTCACTGGTGATATAAGAAATTCAACACCAGAATCCAGGTTTTTTATTAAGCCCTCATTGGATATAAGAAATATCTGTAAACTTTTGTTAAGTTAAAAAAACTTTTGAGGATAACATCCTCCGGCTACAACCTACCTCTTGTCTCGAAAAGTCAATTAATTTTCCCAATTTTCCATCTCACATTGCAGTTAAGCACGAGAAAACACAAAAAACATGTAACATAAATATTTAGACAAACAAGAATTAGTTATTAAGTATTTTATTATTTATAAAATAAATTAGTTTGTAAATTTGCAATTCTACTGCATAGAACCGCGTTTAAATTTATATAATATAGTAAAAGGGTTAGTTTACTTCTACCACTAACCAGCTGGGCCAATAAATAAATATGCTGAATATTCACAGCTCTGCCCTCGCTACTAGATTCTGTTACGTAATCTGTTTACATTGGATTAGTAGCTGTTTTGCAAGTTACCCGCAACAATCTATGCACACTTGGCAACCAACATCGGGTTATTCTGTGCTGGGTTCCTGGACACTCCAAAATAGATGGCAACGAGGCTGCCGATGCGCTCGCAAGAGAGGGCGCAGGCATGCCAGCTGATCTAGCAGACAATACAGTGAACAAACCACTGGGATTGGTCAAAGAGGAGATTGACTACACGGCCAAGCAGCTTGCACAGAACAGATGGACAGGGTTGATAACCTGTAGTACATCCAGGCAACTGTGGCCCACATTCGATAAAAAGAGAACCGCAGAGCTATTGAGACACAGTCGAAAAGACGTGAGAAATATTACTGCGGTTGTTACCGGACATTGCCTCTTCGGTAGACATGCCGAACGTATGCAAATACCCACTAACGACTTCTGCAGAAGCTGCAGAGATGAGGAAGAGGAAGAAAGTATTCAACATTTTCTGTGTGAATGCCCTGGCCTCGCAAGAAGGAGGTTCACTACTCTGGGTGAATCATCTTTCGATAGCCTGGAGGAACTAAACAACTTACAACTTGGACGGCTGAGCAGATTTCTGAACAGTAGTGGCTGGTTTGAATGAGTTGTTAAAATCCTTCCGCGGTTACGTCGCATAAACCATCAGTGATCTGATGAAGGTGGGTTCTACGGAACACGTGTGGTATCACAACGGACCTAATCAGGACTACGTGAGACCGTTTGGTCAGAACCAAGGGTCTGCCACTCTTACCTAACCTAACCTAACCTACCGGTACAAGAAACCAAGCCATAAACTGTGTACGCTACGGTGCTTGACATAATATGTTCTAATTTGACATACTACATATTATTCCATTATTTAAAATATTTCTTCCTGCGACAGGTAACTTACCGTCATTTCTATTTATTGTTTTCCAAATCGGTATACCGTGCGCGTCAGTGTGAGTGAAATCATAATTTTTGGCGGATTCCCAGTATATGAGTCCCACATTCCACCCAAACCGATTGTTATCGCAAGTCAAAAACAGTGCATTTAAATTACTCAAGTAAGTACACGTAATTATGTAATTATTTATTTAGGAATAACTATTATTCTTTTATTTACTGTTATTTTAATGTTACGATAACTATTATTTAGATAATTATAAAGCCGAATAACTAATAAAGATAAAAATTTAATTCAGATAATATTAGATTAAAGTACACAAAGCCGGAATTTAGAATTACTAACTTAACTTTTTTTTAAATATTTTTTAGTTAAAATTTATTTTCAATATATTTACAATCAAATCACTTTTGGTTGTTTTCATCAACGTGATGTTGAATTTGTAAAATTAGATTTATATTTTTTTAATAACATTTTTTCATGAAAGCTGTCCATAGGTAATTTGTTTATGAATAACTGAGAAGGTAATATACTTAAATTTAAAACAATATACAAAATTCATTTAAAATTTTTTTATCTATTTTTCTACATTTTTATTTTTGAACGATTTTTATATTTTTTGACCTACCCTGGATGCTGTTTGATTTTAAGCCATTTAAAGTGCACCTGATTTGGTTATGACATGCATAATGCTATTTAAATTTTGGTTGTGAACCATAAAAAAATTCCCATTTGTTGCTTACTTAATCGACCATAGTAAGTATCGCTGTTGCTCAACATTTTTTGGATAAGTTGGAAAATAACAATGAGTTTAAAAAATTATTTCAATTTTCATGAAACACAATTTTTAATAAGAAAGTATTTGATATTTGGGAAAATATTTCAAAATTGTTACGATTTTACGAAATACGAATTTTATATGCTTTAAGCATCTCATTATGTAAAAATCAATGAAATAAAAATGCTATAAATTTTCTTTTAAGGATGCTCCAGCTGAGATACTACAGGGACGAAGGTGGCTATAATTTATGTTACTACCCCGATATCAGATTTTATTACGACCAGAAGATTCAACGCCCACTTAGTTCCTACTACGATTATCCTTACAGGTATACTAAAATATTTGTTAAAAGAATTTATTTTTTATTTGAAATTTAAAAAAGTTTAAATTATATAAAACTGACATTGAAATATCAGTATTAAAGCGAACCAAGCCTGCTAGCAAGAAGTCCAAGTTAACTCTCATTCCCATTGCTGTATCAATATTGAAAACTTTCAACTGCTATGTAATTTTAACAATTTTTGTATTAACAAATTACCCTATAAATTATTTGTCTATCGCGGCAAATTAAAAATAAAAAACATCACAAGTTGATTTTTTTAAATTTTACTACAGATAAAATTAAAAACACCATCTAATATATGAAAAAATAAATTTTATAGGTACATATAAATTAGTAACTTTCTGATAATTAAATAAAAGTTATTAGTTCATAAATAAAACCTGGTTAAAAAAACTATTTATACATTTCCTGAATACCTATGTACATAAAAGAGTACATTACATGCAAAATTCGGCTTTTGCAAATTTTAAGAAAATTATATAATACAGCAAAACCAAAAAAAAAGGGGTGCTACTCGTCTCTTGTATAGTAAAACATATTTAAAAACCTAACAAAGATGTAAAACTGGGAATTTGTTCCGACCTGTCAGATGCGAAACTTGGTATAGTTGCCGTTGATCAATCACATCGCTATTATACGCATGACTTGACAATCACCTGCTTTATTATTTATGTTGACTGGTATAGTATATTTCAGATCAGCTTTTAATTCCAATTACAAAACCTAAAGCTTGATCAGGCAGGACTGGTGTTTCTTTAAGAGTTAATCACCAAATAGACAATATATTTACTTAAATAAAATACTTTACAGATACACACAGTCTAACAGTTTATAACCAGAACGTCTACGCACAAAGTAATAGCAATATGATCTCTAAAAATATCAAAAACACCAACCAAACAGACTGCACTTATTATTTAATACGCGATCAAAACCAGATTGAATGCCGGCTTTGAGATATTGAAAGAACACGAAAAAGACACACGGATTGATGAAGTACGGAAAGAAATATGCTCGGGTAAAGCATAAGAAAGAAATGCACATACTAACGGCATCAACGTCAACTGTTGTTACAATAATCTCTTGACGGGTTTTAGCTGATTAAAGGGCAATAGATTGGAGTGTTCAGTGTGTATCTTTGTCGTGTACATGTAAATATACAGTCAGTTATACATCCATCTCATGAATCTAGCCAATATTCGCAAGGAAAAGCTGTAATCAGAATTAAGGAATTTTTAAATTACATGTTTGTCAACCAATGTATTTAAAATAAAATTATTAAAAAAACATTTTATTATTGCTACTTACACTTTTTATTTTAAAAAAATACAAAAATGTATGTTTGAATCATTTGATGTCGATTATTTACTAAATTACTTATTTCAAAAGGTTTTTTTTTAAACTTTTCTGGATAAAATTAACGCACTTTAATAATTTTTCCAAATTATTTTTAAAAAATAAACTTTTGAGCGAGTTTTCACATTTTTTTTTAAATATGATTCATCCTGCAAATACTGAGTACTGCTCATAATGTACTTAAATTACCCTTCTTTGTCGTTCACCGACTGTTCTGTGTGGGGTAAAAGGAATATATTGCTAGCCAGAATAACTTAAAATGTTTCTTTGGTTAATGTTTATTTTTTTAGGACAAGGGTATGGGTGCCATACAAAGGTTACAGAGTTTTTTGCGATTATATGCCCTCAGGCTCTCCGTTAGCAATTCAAAGGGTAAGTATAAATAAAAAATTCTTGTTTTGTTTTTAACAGTTTTACTGGAATTTTAAACTTTTATTATTTTGTCTCGAAATCCACATCCACATTGTCACGAAAAGGTTTTTAAATATTTATTTATTTAAGTTATTATTATTTTTAAATTGTACTAGAGTGGTTTTTAGGACCTATATATTCTTAGCCTATTCATAATTTAATAATAGGTTTTTGTTCTTTGCTACGAATCGTTTCTATTAAGACGTTTTAAATATGAAAGCTAAAGTATCAAACTACACTTAGCCGCAAAAATAACGCACAAACAAAAATTATGCTTAACTTCAAAGTTGATTTTTTAGCCAATCGATTTATCGATTTCAATTTTTTTGAACGGTAGCTTTTTTCTTTGGTAATTGCACTGTCATAGAATATTTTATTCATATTTCAGTTTTAGGCTTATACTGGATGTATATTGCTATATTTTTTGTTTTAGTCAAGCAAGGTGATGTACTTTGACCACTACGAGACAATAAAAAAATTGCACATAAATTAAAAATAGGTTAGAATATTTATTTATAAAATATGTAAGTATATATTTAAGTAACTATTTTATAATAAATTTTGTTAAATGTAAAAATAAAATATTTTTTATATACACAGCACAGCTTTATTATTTTGGAAGTTTTAGTTCCAATTCTGCCACTAATACAACCTATATTTCAAAAAATTGAAAAGAGTAGTACCGTACATTAATTATATGGAATAACTAAAAAATTACTTAAATTTTAAAAATCCATATTTTCATCAAAATTCAATCAATCCGCTCCATCTTCAGTTCATTTAGTAGGCTGTCTCTTGGACCACTAAGTGCAAGGTATGTGGCTTTATGTCTTTTTTATAGAGAGTGATAGTTAAAATATCAAGCTGTGCAACGTCAGCTGATTTTAAAATTGATGTTTCTAAAATACGAAACTATGAAAATTTAATTTTATTATTGTGGTGGTTACACCTTTAGGTTATGTACTTATTGCACCCACTATAGTGCAGTGCTATTCGTGTTCACTCTTTACAGATCTATTTTTTATTAATACGAGCGGTCGGGTACTGCGCTATAATGGGAACAGTAAGTGCCTAACACAAAACTGTAATAACACAATTTTCCGAATTTAAATGGTTTTAACACTATCGCGAACAGCACAAAAGCAGGTTGAAAAGAGCCATTTTAAGTTTTCCATAACCTGCTAATTACTATTTACCTTGTTTTAACAAAGTTATGGACATTTTAGAAAACAAAGTAAAATTGATCAAGGCTGTAATTAATAATGAAAAATGTTTGGCGGCTTGCAGTCAATAATAAAATTGAAAAATTTGTATGCCTGCATTGGGCATCAAACATAGAACCTTCCAGACTATTACAACAAACATAAAATTCAATAAGTAAATATTACAGAAGTTGGTGCGAGAATATCAGATCATCCGTGGCGCAATTGGCAGCGCACTTGTAAGTTTTAAAATAAATGATAATATGTGATATGTCATTAAAAGGAGAATTTTTGAAAAAATTTAAGCTTTAAATAATATTAGGTATTTAATATTTAAAAGTTCATCTCACTTCTGGTTAAACCGGAAGTGGTATTGAAGTTTTGATAGTTAAAAAATAATAATTTACACACTTGTTATACAGTTAACTTTTAAGTATTTCCTTGAGGAGTCACGAGAGAAAAAAAAGGGGGGGGAGGTAATACCTTTTTGTCTCACCCGGTATAGAATTTAAAGATTGGTAATATGTTGTTATTCTAAAGCAAGCCAGGGTGTTGTATTTACTCACTATCGTTTATTATTAAACCTAGCAATATGCACTATATATTTAAATTTCGAAGCATTTTTTCCTAATTTTATATGATTTACTAGTTAACAAATGAATATGGTATTGCATATTAATAACATATTTGCGATATGATAATGTATTATTGCCAATATATCGCGTCGTGAATATTGCATACCACATAATTCAAACAATGTCACTGTAGCATTAAATTAATTTGCAAACATTGGATTACCTACTGTGCAATAGGGGAGGTCCGGTCAAAGTGACTTACTTTTTAATTGGAGTAAAATAAAACAAGAATTAAGGTGTCATGAAATAAACTAAGTATGTACGTTAATTACAATTTATACATTAATATATTTGAAACATCTGAAAGTTGGCAAACAAAAATTTTTTTTTAGTGAGCAAATAGATATTTTGTAAGAAAAAAGACACCAAGTCTCGGTCTCAGAATTTTTAAATTCTGTCTTTTTCTTACAAAATATCAAATATCTTTGAGTAATGGACGAATTCTTCGAAGCAAATAGATGCCGGGTAAGATACCCAAGTCCATCTTAGATAACAATATCAATATAAAACTATTTGTTTGTTCACAATTCACCCATTAGTAGCTTTATTTTACGTGTAACATCAGGAACGACTGTAATTTTTTTAACAAATAATAGGCAATAAAAAATGGTTTGTATGGAGCAAAAGGGTAAGTTTTCGGCCTAATGTTAAAATGAAAGAGATAAATAATTTTGTTTTTCGATTAATCTCCCCTCCTTTAACCTATGCTAAAACGATTTTATTTTATTAAAAATTTGTTTCTTCATGCTATATTTATTTATTTATTTATTTAATCTTTATTTCAAAATAACATTGTAATATACAAATAAGTAACAAACAAAGTAAAAAGAAATGTCGTCAAAAAAAAAACAGAAACAAAGCAACACTAGTTACAATTCGCAAAATCTTATGTGTCTAAGTAATCTCTTAACTTATAGGGTTCTAAATCAATTAGAAAATTTTTGAGTTTCTTCTTAAATAGGCGTTCGTTTGATGCGTCCTTAATTCTAACATTCAATTTATTAAACATTTTAATACACATGTAATATGGATTTTTTTCGGACAATGTTAATCTGTGTATTGGATAATTTATATCTCTCGTTCTTGTATTATAGTTGTGGTAAATAATTGTATTAAACCTATCTTTGTTTTTATAAAAAAATTAAACGGCTTCGTAAATGTACAATGCATAAATAGTTAACATTTTTTTTGACCTAAAAATGCCTCTACATGACTGTAAATAGGACATTTTATATAATATTCTTAAAACACGTTTCTGAATAACAAAATTTTTTTGTAGTTTTGAATTACTTCCTCAAAAAATAATTCCAAACCTTGCTGTGGCTTCAAAATTTGCAAAATAGAGAGTTCTTTTTGCCGTATCGTTCAAATATTTTGTTATGATACGTAAGCTGTAGCATACCTTATTTAATTTGTTACCTAGATAGTCACAAAGGTGTGACCAATCCAAAAATTCATCAATGTGAATGCCTAAGAATTTATTTATTATTATACTAGGTGACAAAGAAATTAATGCCCAGCTTGTTACGTCCTAATAAAATAAAATATTAATATAAAATTTTAGTTTTTTAAATGTTTTATAGATGTACTGTGAACACATTTTAAGTAATCAAACGTCTGACTGCCACTTCCGGTTGAACCGGAAGTGTACACAACTTTGTTATTTTAAATGGAATACCCTATATATTTATAGATATGCATTCTATGAAGAATTCTTCTAAGTATAAAGCCACAGATAACCATAAAACAAGTATCATATCCTATACCTACATATCTAAGTCAATTTCCGGGAAAATGGAGTTGGAAAATGTCAAATTAACCACACATTTTATTGTTTTTACAAAAAACAACAGAATATCTACAAAAAAATGTAATATTCCTTTTTTACTTCGCTTTAGGTATTCTGTATCAATAAGTCACAGCTATGTCATTTCCGGTTTAACCGAATGTGCTGCAAAATTTGACATTCAAACACAAATGTCTACCATAATTTTAATGGCACTGCCCATCTTAAATCTAATTTCCAAATTTATCTGACTTTTCTAAATATTTTTTATTGATGCTTCCCTATGTCTAAACTTATTAGTTCGCAATTAAAAGTTTAGTTATATTATGCAACAATTAATGATTGATGTTAGTTTATTCATAGTTTTATCTAAGGTAGCTATGGATAATAATAATAACGTCGTAAAACAGATTAAATTAGTAAATAGATCTGCTAGGATTCATAGCTACCTTAGATAAAACTGAATAAACTAATATTAATTATTACAGAAAAAGAATTTTCTTTCGTTTCGTCAGATCCATCCCTAGACGCGTTTCGCCATATCATAGCTCATCAGTAGAGCCGCCAGGATCCGACGAAAGAAAAGAGAACTCAAAGCTGCTTATGCAGCACTACTTGGTAAGACACACCGGTAAAATGTGGCACGGAACGCCATCTGTGTCGTTGTTAGACATTCTTGAGCATATCAGCACCTCTGACAAACTTATAGAAATAAGTAAAAAATGTTAAGAGGAAATCATCTGTAAAGACATTCGTCACAATTACAGGAGTCCCGCTAGGCAGCGCTAACTCTAACTAATATTAATTATTGTTGCTTGTTGGATAATGTAACTAAACTTTTGATTGGTTATATCTTAAAAACTAATAAGTTCAGACTAGGGAAACATAAATTAAAAATATTTAGAAAAGTATGATAATTTTGAAAATTAGGGTAAACCGAAAGTAAAATAGTTGTGACTTATTCATACGGAATACCTAAGAAGAAGTAAAAAAGTATTAATTTAAAAGAAGCATAATTTTTTCTTTTTAAAAATCATGTAAATTTTAAATTTTTTATATTTGAAATTTTTCTTTTTCTGTTCCTCAAGCAGTTTATCTTGCAATGTTGAGGGTCTCTCTTCTTGTAAAATCCTTGAATTAATTTTATTCGCTGATGATGAAGGTTTTTACCTTCGAAACATGTACGAAGACATTAGGATTCTCACTTTGAGATCCTTACAATAAACTAGTGGAGCAGACTGTGTGTATTATTCTCCTACTCAATATACAAGGTGTTCTGTTTAAAATATAACAAAGTTGTGTAGACTTCCGTTTCAACCGAAAGTGACAGTCAAACGTTTCAATACTAAAAATATGCGCATAGTATAACCATATAACTTACCAAAATGTCATTTTGTTGTCATGTTATTTCATAAGGAGGTGACAAGCGGGGCAGTCATTTCGTTGTCACCCGGTATAATAATATACAATTGGTTATAACCTGCAAAATGTGATCACAAGTCAGGTACACCTATAATTAGGGAATCCAAACCAAGTGATTCAATATGGCGGTTGGCTGGTAAAAAGCATTGAGCCACCCGTTAAATGTCACCAGCAATATTATTTATATAGTCACGTGCACCAATTACAACGCAGTATTTGCCAGCCAGCCGCCATTTGGACACATCGTTGCATTGCCTAATTAGGGAATCCAAACCACGTGATTCAATATGGCGATTGGATACCACAAAGCATTAAGTCACCCGTTAAATGCCACCAGCAAAATGACTTTTATGATCACATGTACCAATTACAAAACAGTATTTGCCATCCAGCCGCCATTTTGACACATTGGATTGCCTAATTCATAATGTGTTGCCTGTCAACCTGCGCTCTGCTTTCAATGTTGACGGATCTACAATTTTTTTTTGTCAAGATTTTAAGGTTAAAAACAAATTTTCTTACCGCTTGCAGACATATAGGTAAGCTAGCCACTTACAACCAAGCATTAGAGGTATAAAATCAAAAAAGTAACCGCTAAATAATTTAGTCAGTCCGCAAGTCACTTTAAAAATAAATTAGAATCGTTATTCAAACTGATTACAAAAATGTAAAGTATGACTAATCGCTAAGACCCACAAAAATCTCTAACGCGACAAATTCTTGCTTTAATTTTATACAGGTAATTTGCATACTTGAGATTCTGATGAGTATTTTTGGCCCACTACCAATAAGTAGTATCATAGTTTTTAAAATAGGTGCTCGAAGTAAAATTTTATAAACAGTGCACAAAGTCTCCGACAGTGTGTATACGTAGATTAAAGTACAAAGTAGATTTAGTATTTTATAATATTTGTAAGTATTTTTTTAAATTTAAAAGTAATTAGGTATTTTAAATTGCTACAGTTTTAAATCACGTGAAGAGTCTGGAAAGTCAAAGGATATATTTTGTGTTGTGTTAATGTCAATTAAACAAAATGTCTTAACCAGATCATGGCATTTTTTTATAATATGTATTATATCTAGGTCTTTTGGGCTTTGTGTCAAATTTATGTCGTCTAGGTGCAATTTTTCTATATTTATTTATTTTTTTGAAGATTCTTGGGTACAATAACTTACATTAACAAAAACCTTTTGCTTTTGTAGATGTTTCGTGTGTTTTTTGCACACTTTTTCACTCCTTTTATTAAATCATTCTTAGAGTGGCTATTTCATAGTAAATTTTTCTATATCCAATATTATATTGCAGAAGTGAAATGCATTTTTTTCTTATTTGGCTTTAATTAAAATGTTAGATTATATTGTATGCAATATTTGGCAAAATAAACAATTTTCCAAACATTCACTTTTTATAAATTTATTTCCAAAAATATTTTTTTTTTGAAAATTAAAAAACTTTTTAAATACAAATCATGGCATAATATAAAACATTATCTTTGTATTTATTATTACCTTGTAGTCTTGTAAATATATTTACACAGCATAGTAGACATAAAGCTAATAAGAAACTTAACCCAATGATATGCCCTTGATCAGGGCCCGCTCTAGCAATAACGCCGCCCTGGGCAAAACAAAAAATTGCCGCCTTTTTCCTAGTCTCGCACATAATTTCGAAAGTGTTTTTTCTAATTTAAAAAAATATAACACTTGCCAGGTATTTTTAATTAAAAAGAAATATTGAATTTTTTTTTATTGCAAGGCAATCTAATTGCACATTATAAACATATGTTTATAGTAATGTAACCAACAAGTACATTAATAATGGCGATTAATGATCGAAATATTTTAACGTGTGAGCATAGCGAACGCGTTAATGTTCGAGATCATTAATCGCATTTTAATGTAAGAGTTGGTTTCAATGTTTTTTCGTCGACCGTATTTTTTACTAAAGTGAAGAAAAACAGTTAACAACTTTTATTTTACAATCCAGATTTCACAATTCTACAAATACTAATGACAGCGGACGACGTTTTGGATTGACGTTTTATTATTTTGTTGATTTGTTTGCATGGCTGTCTTTAATTTTAATTACCAAAATCGTGCATTTACAGAAAATCATGCATTAATAGGGGTCATTAATGAATGATTTTGGGAAATCGTGCATTTACAGAAAATCATGCATTAATAGGGGTCATTAATGAATGATTTTGGGAACGTTAATATCGGATGTGAATACACGGTCGACGGAAAAAAAACTAAGCCCTTTGCTGCGACGCCGTCATGACCGAAAAAAGCACCGGTGCCGGCGTTGTTTGGCATGCTTTGTCGCGGAATTGCTTGATATTTTAATAATATTAAAAAGAAAAGGGATCGGTTAAAATAGTCACTGTTTAAAAAATAAAACAGCAAAACAAAGGAAATTAATGTTGTTAACTGAGAATTGGAATGGTTCAAACTTCAAATATACGTAGGAACGTAAGTAGGCAAAACGGGGATTTATGATGTTTTTTAGAATTATCATGCCGCTCTTTTAACTTGCCGCCCTGGGCAGGGGCCCAGGTTTTTCCCCCCTAGAGCGGGCCCTGCCCTTGATAGAATATAATATTTTAAATTAGTACCTATTAAATATTATTTAAGAATGTAAAGAATATAAAGAAACTATTAAGACAAAAAGTGTTATATATTTTTTATATATAGGAATTGCAGAAAACGTTTAAAAAAAAATTAAGTGGGTTAATTCTGAATTGTCACTTGTTTACCGAAATGATTAATTACGAAAGAAGTACGTGACGAATAGACAGTGCAATTTACTTTTATATGATCAAAAATAATATTTTATTTTTAAACAATGTCAATGTTTATGAAAACGAAAATTGAAGGTTACCTATAGGATATAATATTATATAAAAACCAATTAATTTAATATTTTATTAAAATTTTTAATTAGGTGAAATTAATTAAATTTTTTTTAAGTTACTTTAGATAACGAAATCAAAACATTTATTTTGTTGTCAGCTGTTTATCTTAACCAATAATAAATATTTTTTATTTCAATATGCCGTCTTAAGCATTCTGTAAAAAACATTATTTATTTAGATAGGAATAAAAGTCGGTCTAAACCACAATATCTTTAATGAGAAAAAATTTTGAAGGGTAATTTACATGGATAAAAGAAGAGAACATGTTTCGACCTTAGAAAAGGTCATCATCAGCTCCAACTAGAAAAGTTTCGTAGACAAGCTAGTACATTAGTGCAAAAATGGTGATGCAAGTTGCAAGTTAAAGTATAAAATTTAAACAGGGCTAGAGGTTTCTATAGCATAATATCATCAGACCTAGTCTGAAAGATATGGGGGTAGACAGAATGAGTGGTAGAAAATATTGGAAACCCTTTGTTCACCCTTGGTTGGGCAAGAAGATACACTCTTTCACAAAAAATTTTGTTTATTAAAAAGTCGAAATCTTAAACCTTAAAGGTCATTATAATTACGCTAAGATGATGGCTTCTCCTACACCCTGTTTATCTCTTAAAGCAGATTAAATATTTTATAAAGAGAACTTTTTTAAAATAGAATAAAAAATTACCACATATCTATAAGTCTTGAATCATGACCTTTAAGGTTTAAGATTTCGACTTTTTAATAAAAAAACATTTTTGTGAAAGAGTGTATTTTCTTGCCCAACCAAGGGTAAACAAAGGGTTTCCAATATTTTCTACCACTCATTCTGTCTACCCCCATATTTTTCAGACTAGGTCTGATGATATTATGCTATAGAAACCTCTACCCCTGTTTAAATTTTATACTTTAACTTATGCATCACCATTTTTGCACTAATGTACTAGCTTGTCTACGGAACTTCTCTAGTTAGAGCTGATGATGACCTTTTCTAAGGTCGAAACATGTTCTCTTCTTTTATCCATGTAAATTACCCTTAAAAATTTTTTTTCATTAAAGATATTGTGGTTTAGGCCGACTTTTATTCATATATCCTATAAATTATTAACCACTGTGAGTATGGACTACTTCTTGAATCTTATTTATTTAGATAATAAACATGTAATTCTAGTAAAATGTAAAACGTAATTAAATCCCTATACCTACTATATTTTCTAAAATATTTTTATTGGCAAATCAGTGACACCACCCACATTTTTATTGTGTGGCTCTAAACTTGAAAGAATAGTAGTCGTAAAGTGTATGTTTGATTATGATGCCGCTTTCTAATTATAATGAAATTGTGAACATATTTTTAAATTTATGATATAAGAACTAGTTGATGATAATGGATATATGTCGGGTTGACGATTAATGGCTTCCAAAATACAACCGGCGCGGCGTCTCTCTTTAATTGTACACTCAGTACAGTTTGTCGATGCCTAAACTTTATCAGATATTACGGCTACATTGAGGGGAGATAAGCGCCAGAAGAATTTTTTTTCAAACTTATCAGGTATTGATTCTTGTGCAAATTGTATGATTAGCTATCTAACCTATATTCTTAATGTAGTAGTATAAACTTAAAAATAGCAGAAGATCGCAGAACAAATTAAATATATTTTAACTTTCATCAGCCAGATCAGCCTTATTTATTTATTTATTCACGGGTAAGCCCATTTGTAGACATGATAACAAACATTGTTGTATAAACAATTTTTGATTTACGTAATCTATATGTTACCCTAAAACATAAGTATATTTTTATTTTATTAAAGGCTAAAATACCCAAAAACAAATAATGTTATTAAATCAGTCTAAGTTACGTTTGCAGATTTAAGTTGCTTATGGAAAGAAGAGTAGTTACTGCCACAGAAATGAATGATTTGGTTTTGGTTCGACATTTTTATAGTCCTTGAGATAAAGTCCATATTTTGTCCTATGATTAAATGGTTGAGCAAATGTTACCGCTGATCTAGTGTTTCTTGTAGAAACTTGAAATCCTTTTCGGGATACGTCACTGCAGTTAACCAGAGAATTGGTTGGTTGTTTTAAGGCGGGGGTCGAGCGCTTGGACCACACATTGGATTGCTCCGAAGATTTTGAATCTTCTTCGGGGCAGTGCTTCGCAGTTATATATGATATGTAAGGCGGTTTCGTCCTCTTTGCCGCAAAGTCTGCATTCAATGGGTTTGAGTTTGACCAGGTATCCTGTTACATCGGGATTGGTGTTGTTGTTTCGCCCACCTGTCTGATATTGCTTTGGTTGCCTGTTTTGTCTTCATCGGCTTTTTCGTTGACAGCGATCTCCGAGTGACTAGGAGTTCTACCCTGTTGTTCCTTGCCGCTAGGTATTTTAGGTTGTTACAAGAGTAGTTATTCTAAATAAAAGTCTTAAGTCTTTCATCTTGCGTGTATTCATCATAAACGGTCTGAAAAAATGTTGCAATATCAAGCTCGTTTTGAATAATATGTCATTATAAAACATTTGCGAAGGCAACTAATTTTGTTTCGCTTAAAATTTACAAAATTTCACAAAGGCTTAATATTATTAAATGGGACCAATGACGTCTCAGATTCATGAACAAAATTATTATATTAAACTTTAGACATATTTCATATTAAATTCTCAGCTTAGAGAACTCTGGAAACCATATTGGAATTTTTTTTCGTCTGTGAATAATTTCGGTTTTTTGCTACATAAAGAAAATTATATGATTTAACTAGTTATTGATTTTGTTATTGAAACTTTATTATCTTATTTTATGACAAAACATAGATAACACTTGGAAAATAACGTAGGGACTTTTTACTTTTTTCTCATATAAGTTCGTTTTAAACAATTTCTATTGGATTATTTTTTAGACTCGTGTCATTTCTTTGTATTATAATATAAACATTTTAGAACCACTGGAAACATTATCATGCCGTTTTATGACGTAGATTTAATAAAGTTGTTTCAATAGTCTTTGTATTTACTTAATTTCTCAGTGATGACTTAAAAATATTAAAAATAAAAACTCGGAAAATTGTATTTCATGCTCTTTTGTACTCTACAAACCAAAATCAAAATTTCGAAAAAAGTTCATTATCCCAAAGCTACCAAAAATTATCTAAACGTAAAAAGCCGGACTTAAAAATACAGACAAAGTCATGAGAAAAAACTGAAATATCGATTATTTCTCTTTACTAATACTGGCAAAATTTTGTAATATTGTAGACAAAATGCTTTCCCTGAAATATGACCCTGTATACGGTACAGATTACTCGTATCTAGGAGGATACAGACACATGCCGGACTATCAAACCCGACGGCCTATCGAATTTTACTTTAATTGGCCATGGAAATATCGATACTGGTTCACGAACCAAAGATTCAGACGAAATTTGTATAAAGAGCTTCGAGTGAGTATGAATCTTATATTTAAATTGATAAAAATAGTCTGTTGCTTTTATGATATAATACAAAATAAGTTTAAGTATTAACGGGCAAGGCTAGTGACCAATTCGCCATTTCATATTTTGTTTTTTAATTGATCCTTTACCATTTTTAATTTTTAAAAATAATATTGCGTCAGTTTTATAAATGGTAAAATTACTATTTTAATTTGTACATATTTTATTGAAAAGTGCTCTTTCTGACATTAAAGTATATATTTACACACTACCCGTCTCTGAGTAGCAAGTGCCTAAGGTTTTATGTTTAGAATAATAGTGTTAATAAATTATTAACAAAACAAAATAACTTAATAGATATTTTCAAATTTACATATATTTTTGCTTCTGTTTTAAATTAATAACCTCAAACCTTTTTTTACTTCAATTAGTGGATAATTGTGCTTCAAAGCGGGAAGATTTGGATTTGGATAAAACCAAAAAGCAACGAAATGTGAATCAAAAAAATTAAATTGGCGTCACTAATTCTTAATATAAAAATTGTATTTATTAGAAATTTAGTCATCAAAATTTAACAGTAATCATATAAGGTATACTGAAGGTTGATTCCGATAGTAATTTTCTTTAGTTGATTTAATCACGAATATCACATTAGTTCCAAAAGTCAGCCATGTTAATTTCAATTGTTTTTAAAGCCAATGAAAAAAAAGTTGTTTTTTTACCCTAGACTGTAAATGATACAGAGTGATTCCTACGTTTATTAATATTTTTAATGGTGTCTTATGAACACGATATGTAAGTTAAATATTAATGCCATTGGGTACATTCAGGCGGTCACAGCGGCTAATACTGCTTAGTAAGAAGCTCAGCTGAATGTACTGCTGCTTAGAAGCTGCCCGGCAGCAGCCGAGTGTTTTGCTCAGCTTAAAACATTCAAAAATTGGGTTATTACTAAATCTAAAACAGTATCTCAACCATATTGACTTAAAACTCGCTGTCAATCAGCAACGCATTCGGCGAAAACCTTTATAAACAGCGGTCACAACTGCTGTGTACGATACTAAGCAGCTAGGACCGCCCGAATGTACCCATTGGCTAAGGCTTAAAGTAGCTAATGTTCGAGAATCTGACGTTTGGCAGATGACAGATGTCTTATGATAAATATGACGTATGGCAGATGATGTACACCTGGAGACTGCTGGCGCATGCGCAGAAAGTGGTGTAGTGGTGAATGCCCTTCCTCCCTCTACTTAAGTGGGATTTTGATAAATTTTTCTCTACCTGTTAGTTACAGCACTGTGTAAAAATGTGTGTTGTTGTTAAGGCAGGAAATTCTAAATAAAAGAAAAAAATGTCGATTTAAAAATTTGCAATTAAATAGTAATTTGTTTTAAAACAAAATGTACAATAACAGAACACAACTGAACGCATGGCTATTTTCGTATTCTACGGAAAAAAATGGTACCAGAATCAACTTTAACCTTGGCTAAAACCCCCAATCGCTAGTTCACTTCACTCTCGTACTAAATAGTTATTTTTTTTTGTAGTTGCGAGAACTGACCTATTTTATATAATGGACTGAAGCATATACTAGAAATACTTACTGACCTGCGTAAATTAAGAATATAGTACTATACTAGGACAGTTTATTTTTTTATATGCATTACTAATAATAAAATTATTGGCTTTTAAAATAATTATTTTTCTTTTATTTGATCTGGTATTTATTTAATATTATATTTCATTAAATTCAGCATTATTTTTATTTTTTTACTTTCTTCGTGATAAATAGTGGCCAGTTATAAATTTGTCGACCAAGGGTTCTATAGTTCTGCATAAATACTTATTTAAACAAACGTAGGAAATGTATTATCCCGTTAAAGCAATAATTTTTTAAATCCTGTAAAACATTTTTTTCCTTTCAATTTATTAACAAAAAAATGTACACTGTGGCTCAAATTAAAGGAGTACACTTTTTAATTGTGAATATTTTTCTAGATTTTGCACTGATTTAATTTATTTTTGGAGTGATGATGAACTGAAATCGTCTTAGTAAAATGTGCAATTTTTATCAAAATATTTTGAACAGGGCCGGATTGACAGTTTTTTTTCAACAAATGTGCACTTATGCTCGTTGCAAACGAAAACTGATTTATTCATAATTCAGATAATACGTTTATTTGGTAGATTAACTATCGAAACTTCTTCAGTATAAGTCTTACTCTGAAAGATTCTTAAATTCAAGAAATACAATTTATTTTATTCATTAATGTACTAAAATATTCCAGATATCATTTTGGAAATTTGAAGTCGTTTGAACCATGATCGCAACCATCCATGACCGTTATTAAAAATCAAAGTATCCATGACTATTATTAAAATAATAAAAAATGTTATTTTTGACGTTTTGTAAGCTTCATGACAGCTAATCCGTATACAATGGCAATTTTAAAGTGAAGAGGATCGAATTCTTATCAAATATTTTCGACAAACACATAATTACGGCGCAAGAAAAATTGTAAAGGAGTTTCCTGAAAAAAATTGGTATGTTGGAACAGTTGGCAAGTTTTTAAGACATAAAAGTTTACAGTCAAAAACTAAGTGCCAATGTGAAGTAGAAACGATTAGAAAGATGTAATCTATTACTACGAAGATTCCGTTCTCGGGAAAATATCGCAAAGATATGGTTTTCAGATGAGAAGATGTTGTACTTGAGGCCGCCAAAGAATACACAAAATAATCGGGTATACGCAAATGTGCGAGTAAAGAGGGAAATCCCATTGGAAAATCTTTTAATCGAGAGAAGTCACTTTTTACCTGGCGTAATGGTCTGTGTGGCAGTTTCCAAATTGGGGAAGTCAAGTCTCATTGTTGTAGATGCCGGAGTAAAACTCAACTCGGACGCGTATCAACAACAAATTTTATCATCATTATCACTTGCTTCCTGAAATTGAAGCAATCTGCGACGATTACGTATTCCAACAAGACTGCTCCTTCCCATACCTCTCGGACTACAAGAATGTTTTTGTTTGAGCAATGCTCCGATTATATGAAACCGGAGATGTGGACACCCAATAGTCCAGACTTAAACCCTGTTAACTATTCCATATGGGGAATTCTCGAGGCAAATGTTTACAATGGTCAAAGGTTTAATAAACCATCGAAGAGCTAAAGGAAAGGTTACAGTTCTGTTGGAATAATTTTAACCAGGACATAATCAATGCAGCTATTGACCTATGGCGAAGGCAACTGCAATTCGTGATAGAAAATTATGGTGGTCATATTCATAATGTAATCCTATAAATATTTATACTACTTTCGATTTTAAGTGATAGTTAGTCTTGATATCAGTAATTGTTAATATTATTAAATTTTATTAATATTGAACAAAATAAATTGTATTTCTTGAATTTAAGAATCTTTCAGAATGAAACTTATACTGAGGATGTTTCGATAGTTAATCTACCAAAAAAACGTATTATCTGAATTATGAATAAATCAGTTTTCGTTTGCAGCGAGCATAAGTGCACGTTTGTTTATTTTTATTATATTAATAATAATCACAGAAGTTGCAACATCACCTACAAAATTGACAAAGGCAAAACAACGCCATAAGATTTAATTAATTTTTTATCTACACATTATAATTTTGTCTGTTTTATCTGGATTAGTTCTTTTTTCACTGTTTAAGAAAGATTTACGAATATATATTTCTGCAGCATATAATATAGACTTTAAGGTCGTTTAGGATTGAGGCGAATGGCACGCGTGTCATTGCTGGCACGCATGCCATACGCCATTCCTGATCTTGATATTTGGCGAAATTATGGTCATGGGAAGGAAGATCTTCTTTACCTTATGGTAGCATATCTCAATATTACTAGTCTAAAATTTTAATCTTCTTACTTTACTAGTTAGATTAAAAATAATGAGCACAAAAGTTATACTCGATAAATTATTAAGTTTTCACGTTCGTTAAATCGTGATAATCAGTTCAGAAGTTCTTTATGAATTCCAGAAGCTTTAATAAATGGCCATTTTGACCCAATTCCTATCAAAACTGTTTAAATTTCTATAAAATGCCAATGATTATCGTTTTCGGACTAAAAAGTTACATTTCTTCATCTTTCCTGCATTTTTATATAGTTTAGGAATAAAACTATACACTGTGGCTCAAATTAAAGGAGTACACTTTTTAATTGTGAATATTTCTCTAAATTTTGCACTGATTTAATTTATTTTTGGAGTGATGATGAACTGAAATCGTCTTAGTAAAATGTGCAATTTTTATCAAAATATTTTGAACAGGGCCGTATTGACAGGTTTTTTTCAACAAACGTGCACTTATGCTCGCTGCAAACGAAAACTGATTTATTCATAATTCAGATAATACGTTTTTTTGGTAGATTAACTATCGAAACATCCTCAGTATAAGTTTCATTCTGAAAGATTCTTAAATTCAAGAAATACAATTTATTTTGTTCAATATTAATAAAATTTAATAATATTAACAATTACTGATATCAAGACTAACTATCACTTAAAATCGAAAGTAGTATAAATATTTATAGGATTACATTATGAATATGACCACCATAATTTTCTATCACGAATTGCAGTTGCCTTCGCCATAGGTCAATAGCTGCATTGATTATGTCCTGGTTAAAATTATTCCAACAGAACTGTAACCTTTCCTTTAGCTCTTCGATGGTTTATTAAACCTTTGACCATTGTAAACATTTGCCTCGAGAATTCCCCATATGGAATAGTTAACAGGGTTTAAGTCTGGACTATTGGGTGTCCACATCTCCGGTTTCATATAATCGGAGCATTGCTCAAACAAAAACATTCTTGTAGTCCGAGAGGTATGGGAAGGAGCAGTCTTGTTGGAATACGTAATCGTCGCAGATTGCTTCAATTTTAGGAAGCAAGTGATAATGATGATAAAATTTGTTGTTGATACGCGTCCGAGTTGAGTTTTACTCCGGCATCTACAACAATGAGACTTGACTTCCCCAATTTGGAAACTGCCACACAGACCATTACGCCAGGTAAAAAGTGACTTCTCTCGATTAAAAGATTTTCCAATGGGATTTCCCTCTTTACTCGCACATTTGCGTATACCCGATTATTTTGTGTATTCTTTGGCGGCAATTTTTCTTGCGCCGTAATTATGTGTTTGTCGAAAATATTTGATAAGAATTCGATCCTCTTCACTTTAAAATTGCCATTGTATACGGATTAGCTGTCATGAAGCTTACAAAACGTCAAAAATAACATTTTTTATTATTTTAATAATAGTCATGGATACTTTGATTTTTAATAACGGTCATGGATGGTTGCGATCATGGTTCAAACGACTTCAAATTTCCAAAATGATATCTGGAATATTTTAGTACATTAATGAATAAAATAAATTGTATTTCTTGAATTTAAGAATCTTTCAGAGTAAGACTTATACTGAAGAAGTTTCGATAGTTAATCTACCAAATAAACGTATTATCTGAATTATGAATAAATCAGTTTTCGTTTGCAACGAGCATAAGTGCACATTTGTTGAAAAAAAACTGTCAATCCGGCCCTGTTCAAAATATTTTGATAAAAATTGCACATTTTACTAAGACGATTTCAGTTCATCATCACTCCAAAAATAAATTAAATCAGTGCAAAATTTAGAGAAATATTCACAATTAAAAAGTGTACTCCTTTAATTTGAGCCACAGTGTATAGTTTTATTCCTAAACTATATAAAAATGCAGGAAAGATGAAGAAATGTAACTTTTTAGTCCGAAAACGATAATCATTGGCATTTTATAGAAATTTAAACAGTTTTGATAGGAATTGGGTCAAAATGGCCATTTATTAAAGCTTCTGGAATTCATAAAGAACTTCTGAACTGATTATCACGATTTAACGAACGTGAAAACTTAATAATTTATCGAGTATAACTTTTGTGCTCATTATTTTTAATCTAACTAGTAAAGTAAGAAGATTAAAATTTTAGACTAGTAATATTGAGATATGCTACCATAAGGTAAAGAAGATCTTCCTTCCCATGACCATAATTTCGCCAAATATCAAGATCAGGAATGGCGTATGGCATGCGTGCCAGCAATGACACGCGTGCCATTCGCCTCAATCCTAAACGACCTTAAAGTCTATATTATATGCTGCAGAAATATATATTCGTAAATCTTTCTTAAATAGTGAAAAAAGAACTAATCCAGATAAAACAGACAAAATTATAATGTGTAGATAAAAAATTAATTAAATCTTATGGCGTTGTTTTGCCTTTGTCAATTTTGTAGGTGATGTTGCAACTTCTGTGATTATTATTAATATAATAAAAATACCATCGCGAATGTTAAAAGTAAGTATTAATGCACAAAAAACGTGTTTAATATTTTAAAACGAATTTTACAGCTATATTGCTTATTATTCGGCGTTATTATTTCTGCGAAAGTAGGCAACCAAAAATATATTGCACTTTCTCACAGATGATCTTCATAACTTCTTTTTATGCAATTTAAATATTATTACCGAAATATTCCGGATTATAGGATAGATATGGAAAATGTAAAATAATTATCTTTTTTTTTTTTTTTTACGGTTTGCCGACTACGTAGGCCATCTTGAACCGGTCATCGACCACAAATGTGATCTACTGACTGGGGAGTGTGAAACGGCACCTTCATCCTACGAGATATCCGATCTCATCCGGCCTGTCCGGCGTGAATAGGATGGTTAGGTGTCGATTCATTTTACACTCTTCCCTGAGGCAAGAGCACGCCGTGTTCCCAAGCGGTCACCCGCCCAAGTACTAACCGCGCTCGACACCGCTTAAATTCGGTGATCTGCGGGAACCGGTGCTAATTATGTCGACAGGCCCTTGCCCTAAAATAATTATCAAATATTATTGAATAATTTTCAATTTTATTATTTTTTGAAAATTTTTAGTTCTCCCGTGATTGAAATATTTTTCCCAGAAACATTTGTTTATATAGTAAGGATTTACTTGAGATATCTTCTTATATGAAGTTGATCACGTCTCGTAAGATTCTCGTAAGGAACACTCTCGTCTCGGCTAGCAGGAGGCTGGAATAATGAAACATAAGTGAACCATTTAGTGTATATCACCAACCATTTCAAGTGTAAGAGTTTATAACCAAAATATCGATTAAAAATAAAATCAAATCATCAGCATTTTCATATAATATCTAGTTTCTTCTCCGTAATCCTGTAATCGGAGATTCCCTAAATAACCTTACATTTCGCACCTAATAAATACACTTTTATTTACTCACCTATAAGAAACATAAAAATAAAATGAGCAGCTGTCAGAAAAATATTAATCATTGTTATGGCTTGCATTGCAACACAGCTTCGAATTCTTTATCATACGCGAAAATAGTCGGCGCTGGCACCGTTTCAAATTCAAAACGACCGAATGCAAAACTAACACAAATTCGAAATTATTCAGCGGCTGTGGAAACTGTGCGGTTGTGTTATTGGATCTAAATAAAAATCGGTAAGTATTTTTAGAATATAAAATATTGTTGAAAATATTACTTAGATTGTTCTTGTAAAGGAATATATTAAATTAATTACACCAACCTTAAGAATAAATCAAAGAATACATTATAGTTTAGTAAAAAATAATTCTTTATACAAAAATATAGTGAACAAAGTTTGTTTTTCTCTGTCCTGTAAGATTGGCTTTAATTACTTTTCACATCTTTTAAATTAACAATTTAAGATAAATAAAAATTTGAGTTGAACATTTTTGCAGATAATATTTAAGATTTATTTTCTTACACTTAGAAACCTTTTTTTAGAAACTAAAATTTTTGTACTGAATAATAAGAATCTTATGTTGGGTTGCCTACAAATTTTTAACCACAATTAACTAATCAGCAAGTTTGACTGTGACATTACATTGAAAGTCATAATTTACTCACAATCTGAGATGTCTGATTTAGGATTCAGAAATTAAGGCAACCGGGCCAATATAATAGTAATCTCGGATGCATTAAGAATTTTAATACTTACATGACATTAGCAGAAATAATTTTCTGACAATCATACTGGCGCAGTTACCTTAATTTTTAATTTATTTATCAGGTTCCTTTGATTATGAGTTCATAATGTCTGTCAATGTCAGCTATGTCACAGTCAAACTGGCTGGTTAGTTAATTGTGGTTAAAAATCCGCATACCAACCAATATAGATAATACAAAATAACTTATTAATACTTTTAATCTATTTTTCTATAGTTTTTGTTATTTTTAAGATGTTTAATTAATTTGATATCGTTTCTGGACAAAAATTTAAATTTGTCGCCTATCCTTATTTTAATATTAAGTTTTACTTCACATACAGGGTGCTACAAATTTGTTTATCTATAACAGTAGGATACATACAACTGCCCCTTGTATAAACTGCTTGTGAATGATCTATTAAATGTTAATATTGGTTTTGTACTAGAATTACATTTTTCATTCAAAATTTTAAATAACTTTTAGTAACCCGTACATCAGGCCATTAGGCACATCAATTACATTATTTATGAAAGTAGTCTTTGTTTTGACCATTTTTTTTTGTTTTGATTCATACGATTTTCATGACATAAGTTTTGACGTTTACGTACGCAAGGGTAATTATTCACCGAGGCCAACCTAACAAATAGCACCTTTTTATAGCAGTTTTGATATTTTACAAGAGAAGTCCCTGGCCAACGTTTAAAAACTGAAACCAGATATATCTTTTTGTTCTTCAATTATTTCTGAAGGTGTTAGGAATCACTAACGAAATCATTAACGGATTTTTAGCACCCTGTATAAGTATTATAGAAGTTAAAAACTATACAGGGCAATTCCTAAGTTAATACTTCTTTTTTAGCTGTGTATAGAAGGCATTAAAATAAACAACATTTTCAAATACCTTTTTTTTAAACTTTAAAATGAGGTACTTATATTTATTTATTACACTATGGATCAAATACGGTTCTGCCTAACTTGCCCGTTGAATAACATTAAGAAAACTACTGGGTGCAGGATGAGCCCGCAAGGAAAAGCGTTCTGCGTATAATCTCAAAGCCAGCACTTTGACGACACCCACCGTAAATTAGCACCATATCTACTAGTTTATTGTTTTTAAAATTTACCATTTTCACGTGTAACCAATTTAAAATTAACTTGCTTCAGAAAAACACACCGCAGCGGAATGCCAAATAACTCACCACCGACCCGTAAATTGCATGACTAATAAAAGATAAGTCAAACAACATAAAGCATAGCAGGTACATTTTGATGACCAGGCCCGCACTTAGACTTTTTTCTTCTGTATCTCGCCTATTTTTAGGTTTTTTGAAAAAAGGTATTCGAAAATATTGTTTATTTTAATGCCTTCTATACACAGCTAAAAAAGAAGTATGAATCACCCTCTAGAATAAATGGACATCGTACATAATAATGTAATTTTTTTAGAAATGCTTAAAGCACGATACAACGCCGTTTATGGCAACGAATATTACCTGTCAGATACAAGGTCTCTTCCAGACTACCGAATCCACAGAAGCTATAACTTTTATGACTTCTGGCCTTACGTCATGAGACTAACTTATAGAAACAGGCCATTCAGAAGATGGTTGACCACTCCATCTTATGTAAGTAAACAGTACAATATGAGGTATGAATAAAATATTGAATATTGTAATAAACTACTTAGGGCCACTTGTATAGGTTCAGCTTAAACAACAAGTGATAGTTAAATTTAAAAAACGAATTGTTTCAGCCTTTACTTGATGAAAATCCATAATAGTATTATGAAATAAAACACTCGTGGTTTGTAATTTTCACTCGTATAATGTCAACATGACACGTGTTTCGCTGTCACAGCAGCTTCATCAGATGTGATATTAAAAACAAAATTTCCTTAAAATATAGAGGTCCTAATTGACAATAGCTATACAGATGTTGGTAAAACCAAGTTATAAAATTTTTAAGGTACTACTTTATAAGGACAGGTAGGTGGATACTAAACTAATTATGCATTGAATAAATTTAACAACGGAGAAGTGCAATTATCTAACTGGTCAGAAAAAATTAACATGAAAATAGCCGAATTCTTTAAACTTGCTTCTCCCACTTAGCGAAACACAACCGGTGCAAAACGATTATACTATGCAACTGGCACTAGTTAGACACTATAACAACGTCCTGTAGATGTCATATATAATGTATTTTCTAATTTAAAAACTTAGTAGTAGTACGATTTAGGCAACGGTACGATTTTGAAGACTTTACCCTAATATTTCCACACTCGTGTCGGATTGCACAAAGAATCTTAATAATATCGAACTTACCAGCAAGTTGACTGTGACATACATGACATTAGCAGAAATAATTTTCTGACAATTATACTGGCCCAGTTACCTGAATTTTTAATTTACTTATTAGACACTTTTGATTTTGAGTTCATAATGCCTGTCAATGTCAGTTATGTCACAGTCAAACTTGTTGGTTAGTTAATTCTAGTTAATAATCTTTATGCAATATAGCTTTTATATAAACGCAATCAAACAAAACTAAATAAATTCTACATACATGGTGGGCATTTTAAATGGACCGCTGCCCATAGCGGTTCTGGGAATAAGATGTCTTTAAAATCCAAAATTATATCCTCAACGATTTTTTATGGACCTCGCTTTTGTTAAAAACAACAAGAAGGGGGCGCAGCTCTAATCAATTTTTTTTTTCTTATTAGAGAATACCACTTGTGGCACCTTTTTAAAAAGCTTATTGGAAAAGGAATTTGCCTATATGTTTTTTTTACATCTGTCAAACAATGTGTCAGAAATTTAATAAAAACTAATTTAAGAATCAATTTTATTACATTAACAATAACTTTAAATTTGTAATGACACTTTTTAGCATTGTTTTTGTTGTTTTGCAATTGTTGAAAATGTGCCCCATCAATCTATTAGCACGAACTAATTTTAAAAAAGTAATTTTTGTGTAACAGATATGGCACTAGTTTTGGCTTTAGATGGGTCTTTGAATAAATAAATTAAAATAAACATTTTTCTAAAAACTTTAGGAACAAACGTTACAATGCAAATTTATTAAGGACAGCTATTTCAATCACTGCCAATTCCTTTATAAATTAAAAAGCCATTTCAGAAGAGGTTATAAATTACGAAGTAAAATGCATAGTTGCAGGGATAAATTTGGTTAAAGCGATTCAGATAGTTAAGGTCTATAAAGCGATCAATTACCTATTTACAATGTTCTGGTAACCTTAGAATGTGAATAAATATGAATGTCGAATTAGGACTTTTTTTCTATTCATTCGCTGCCAGGGCCATTTCTGAGGGAACCTACAGCTTAGCGTGGGATCCGAACTATGATTCTGCCATACGACGCTTTCCTCATTGGTTTCTTGGATCATTACATGACCTACCGATTGAAGAGTGTGTACCCTCTTCCGCACCCAGGCGCGAATCCAAGGGGGGAGGGCGGGCGAAGGCAGTTTCGTCCTCCTTAAGTGTTTTTTGTTTACTTTGAGCCTTACAAATTTTAGGGCGTATGACGGGTCAGTATATTTTGATAAGTAACTTTTGGGACTAAGAAGATTTTTAGAGCCGGGATTCGCTCTTTTTTTTGGAAGTCACTTGTTTTTTAGTCCCCCTCCCCTCTCCCAATTAATTTGTGCGCGGTGTTGACATTTATTTAACAAAGGTTTCCTGATATTTCTTAAATCCAATGAGTGCTTACTAAAACAACATAGATTCTGGTGTATGGTATAAGCTTCCTTAAACTTCCTCTTCCTCCAGTCTGGTTCTTTATGCAGGATTTCGACTTCAGTACCAATGATATGATGGTTGTGTATTTAGGAACTGTCAGCTGCACCTGATTTTTCGGTTACTTTTTTTAGAGTTTCATTTCTATGTTTTTTGATCTTCTTGCCAAAATAAGATAAGATTGGTCACATTCGCAGAGGATCTGGACGAAAACAGAAAAGAAAGTTTAAGGAAGCTGCTATATTTTACACCAGAATTCAAGTTGTTTTAGTAAGCCCTTATTAGTTATAAGAAATATCTGAAACCCCTTGTTATGTAAATATAATCTAAGACTTAAACGCAGTCCCAACTCAATTTATGCTTAAGTGTAGCTAGCTAGTATGAATAGAGCTGTAGTTACCATACTTATTTAGTATTCTTATGAAGATAACTGGAGTTACTTACCAGTTGAAACGTTGGATTTAAAAACAAATAAATTAAAATTTAAATCCAAAACTCTTCATTATCATTAAGGAAACATCAATGTCTCAAACTATTAAAAAATTAAGAAAGAAAGTGGCGTTTCAAGACTTAAAATAAAATGTATATACATATTTAGTAAATAAAGCATGTTCCTTGATAACTATGCTCACATAGTGAATTGATAACAATAAGTGATTTGGCGGACAAAGCCGCGGGTACCCGCTGACTTTAATGTAAACCATGTTTTCTTCTACACATTTAATCATACAGTAGTTACCTTACTTTGTTAGACTAGTGAACTGATGGGAATTTAAAAATAAATATTTTTGGTATTACATTGTATAATAATAAAATAATAATATACCTTTTTTTATTTTAGTTTAGACAAAGTCTCTATTCGAACGAAAGCAGTCTAGTGCAGTCAAGCTCCAGCGTATCGAAATCGATTTCAAGATATTCCTCGTATTGAGAATATTTTTAGAAACTGTTTTAAATATTTAAAATTATGGATTCTCGCAGACATTCAAGCTGACCTTACATTATACCTAGGCTTAAGTTTATTCTTATAAGGTGCACGAACGTTATTATTTTTTAATAAATTATTAATAAAACTGAAATATTTTGTTTGTTTTATTCAGTTAGTTATATGATTTTAAATTCCTAGAAAGAATGAAATAATAAAACTAAATAATTATTTGAATTAAACATTATTGAGGAATTTCACAAAAATGTTTAATACTAATTAACTAACCAGCAATTTTTACGGTGACATGCATGTCATTGGAAGAAATACTTTTCTCACAAGCACAGGGGACCGGTACCCTTAATTTTTAATTTACTAATCAAGCAACTTCGATTGTGAGTAAATAATACCTGCCAATGTTATTTATGTCACAGTCAACAAACATCGTTAAAAATCTTTATGCGACCAACCATTAAAACCGAAAAAATATGCAATAAGAAATATAGTACAGGACGACTTGGAATGCCTAAACTTCCGAGCGCAATATGGACAATCCACTCGAGTTGTACAGTATATTTTTCGACTTCCGAACTTTAATTATAACTTGTCATTTTAGTTGGCCGTGAACTGGTGAGAAAGATAATAAAAAACAATTGAAGAAAAATTTGATTTTTTGGCAAATTCACGAACCAAATTACACTGTAACATATTTGTCGATTTGGGCCATATGATATTTTTCTCACATTCGGTCTTTTGCAGAATATCAAACAAAAAGCGATATATTTATGAGTAAAAATTAACAATTTATTTTTCAAAATCATAGCCAGGTAAAAACGGATTTTATACAAATATTAACTTTCGCTATAGTAAAATTTTTCAAAATAATCGCCACTTTACATACTAGCAATACTGTAATCGTGGAATTTCGTCTGTTTTATCTTTATTTATGTACTCATGTTTATGTTCCACTATTTAAGGAAGATTTATCAGTGATTTTTCTATATCTGTTGCATTTAAAATAAATAAATAAAAATATTGTGATGGACAAATACTTTTGTTAAGTATCATAAAATGGCGCGTAATATAAATAGTACGCGCCATTTTATGATACGTGTAAACTTAATTTCTTTGTAATTGACCACTGTGATTGATCAGTTTCATATTATAAATAGAATGGATATGAAATAATATTCGTTCACTTAACCCATTTATTTTCAACCTCAATGTTCCTACAGGCTAGCAAATTGTTTTCCATTTTAAAAAACGGTTTGAAGTTTTTTTGACGACTTCGGTACACTGAAACTCTTACTTCTTGTCGAAGTAAATTCCAATAGTTCTGTTTTTTCTTGGGCAATTCCAAATCCTTTATAAGGTCACTGAATTCGCTTTGACTTATTTTGTGAGGCATTTTACTGGGAAGTTTACAGAAAAAATCAGAGTCTTGCAAGGTTGATGAGCCGGCGACAGTTTTCGGTACACTAACGTTGAAATAGGTTGGATTATCATCAGAATCAACGGTATATTCCTGAGATGCAGCAGCGGCACCAGAAAATTCGCAATGGAAGGGCACACGCGAGCCCGATGATTTTAGGTCCTTCCTCGCCGTGAGTGAAACCCTCACCCCGGTCCATCTAAGTGAAACTTTTCCTCTTCCCGGTCCAAACTCACTATTAAATAAAAAAGTCACTTCACCACATGTATAACAAAAATGATTCGGTTTATTTACACAAATTCGCGACATGTTGCTCCAAACTATCTAATTTCTCAAATACGAACAGCTCTCGATAAATTGGTTGTTGAAATACAACTATAGTATATTTATAATAACTAACCTAAGAAATAATAAGATAATTTGATAAAAAAGGAACTTAGCTATTAGCTATTAGCTATAGCAAATTTGCACAAACATCGTTTTATGAAATATGCCGTGGAACATATAGCTGAAAAACATAGTGTAACTGTGCTGCGCACACCGCCATATCATTGCGAACTAAAGCCTATAAAACTTATATGGGCGCAAGTGAAAGGATTTGTAGCAAGACAGAACACGACATTTAAAATGAAAGACGTTAAGCTACTGTATGATCAAGCCATTAAGAAAGTAACACCAGCGAACTGGCGAAAAGCAGTTCATCATGTCATTAAATAAGGGGAGAAAATGTGGGATCTTGACCACCTGATCGATCGGACCTTCGACCCGTTAATTATAACGTCAAGAGGAGATGACAATTCCTCAGATGACGAAGAATATTATGATTTTTTATAATTTAATTTCTGTATAATGTATTATTGTATTTTGTATTTTTTTATAATGTTTAATAAAAAAGTGTACCTAATAATGTACATATTGCACCCCTTTGTCACACCATTTTCAGTATTTGTGAATGGATAACAATAGGCAAAACATATAAATTGACCCAAACCCAGGTGATACTACCTGCACTTGATGAAAATACAGAATTTTGCAATGAAATCAATGCCAAATTATGAAAGTGGCTTAAATATTCGTTGGGTCACTCTGTAGTCACTTTGTATACCTACTGAGCTTTTATTACTGTACACCTTTCTGAAATAAACTATAACTAACAATTTAGAATTTATGTTATATATATTTTAGTCTCTTATAAAGTACACCTGGTATAAATACACAATAATACATAAAAATAATATTTTATTAGTTTTTTTTTTGGTTGGACATGCACCAAGGCAAACGCCCTGGGTGAGGTTGGTGTTGGCCCATAGGGTAGAAATAAGAATGACTTATATTGTTTTATAGTCGGTCAGTTGCGGTAACCCCCCTTATACTGCCATGAAAGAGATTATTTCAGCTTTCGCTTATACAATTTATAGTGACATGATTGCTTTTTTATTAAAATAATATAATAAATTAAGTAAGAATTTGTTAGGTTGGTCTCGGAAACATTTTTGCTGTTCCCCAGTGTTATCCCTACCAACTTTCGATTTAGGTTCGATTAGAATAAGTTATACAAAACATAAATGATATCGGATTTTGTAAAAGGTCTGGCTCAATGGAACAAAATCACGTTACATCCCACTAGAATCGCACCATTAGTCTTATATGGCCTTCTGATATCCCGTTTACCTGGAAAAATAATATACTGACACCTCTCTTGGCAATGAATATGTTTTATTGTCCTTTTCTAAAAGTAAAATTGTTTACGTTTTTATTAGACAGCATGTTTCATACGGTAAGATTGCGCGCGTGTTGGCATCGTTCCAAATAAATTATCGCCAAGCCTTTATCCTAAAATATCTACAATCATAACACCTGAAACATTTTTCAAACGAACACTCCGTTTTGATAGATTGGTGGTCCTTATTAAGTTTGAATCAACGAAAGAGCGAATCGTAAGTATTGTGTTTCAATAATTTTTATCTTAGTGAGCTAGTTATTATTCCTTTGTTCACTTTATTGCAAATTTATAATTGATAACTATTATCAGTAGAAAATAGTGACAATAAAAGTTTCAAAGTAAAAGTAAAAGGGATTTGATCACATATTTATACAAATTTTTGGTGCTTTTAAAAATTTCATCATTATTAAGATAATAAATCTTTTTTTGTAGGATAGCACTTAACATGCTTGAGCTACAGTATCAACCAAGATATGGACTTTACGATTACAATTGTTGGCCAAAATCAAAATATGTGTCTATAGATATTCCAGACTATAAATGTACTAAATCTCTTGATTATTATGGGAGCTGGCCTGAATATTGGTATATTTACACTCCTCTTAAACCCTTTCGAAGATATTTGAATAATTTGTTGCTTAGAGACTTAAGGGTAAGTTTTCATATATTTTATAATTATTATTTATATAAATTAAGAAAATATGAGTATAAAGTTTGTACAATTACTGGCTGGATGCACGTACCTGTACCTACTCATCCTTGGGATCATTTACTGACAGTTGTGACAGTTAAAAAATGGATTTATTAATAATTAATAGAAACAAAAAATATTATTTTGTAAAAGTTGCCCCTATTTTTTTTTGTTTGTCCTACTTTACAAATTTTAAAACATGAAACTGTTGGTAATTGTACTTCAAAGATGGGTATATTGGTGATATTGAAATATAAAGGTTTAATATCGATCAAAAAATAAAATGTCAAATACGTCACGAGCTTTACCTGATAATTGTATTAATCAACATATTTTATTTAATTTTCTAAATGTTAACGATAATAAAAAATTTTAAATTAATGTTTTTGTTTGCAGTTAAGGCAGCACCAATATGTTCATACGTACTGGTGAAAAAATCTGATACGATAAATTTAATGATCCTAGAGGATTCCTATGCAAGATGAACGTCATATCGAATTATATTTTTTATACTTTTAAGGACTGATTTTAGATATTGTTTGGGCCTATTATTGTTTATATATTAGCTTTACTTACGAAAAGTTTATTTTAGATTAATAAAAATAAATATAAAAGGAATATCACTTTTTAATTGACAAAATAACATTTCTCGTGTAGAAACCGCATCTACAAATTTTCCGTTTCTATACTAGAAAATGACGATTTGTAATTTGGTAACATTAAAGATTGTACCATGTAATTTATAAGTTAACATCCTACCAAAATTATTCTAAAAGGTTACCACCTCCATGCGAAATTATACAGGGTGGCCCATTTGTCTGACAAAGTAATATACCGTCTCTACTATTAAAGATATCAAAAAAAAGTTTTTATAAAAGTTGTGAGGTATAAAAAAATATATGTTCTAAAAATATTTTTAAACATACAGGATGGTCCAAAAAAGTAGGACAATAAAAAGATACATTTTTTTAAATGGAACACCCTATATATTTTAGCATTTTTTGTTTCCTTACAAAATTGTACATATGACGCCATATTTAGTTTTTGAATTTTTTGCAACGTTGCCAAACAAAATGCAAAATTCTTAAAATTTTGGAAAAAACATCATAGTAAAAAATTACCTGTATTTCTCAATAAGAGAATCGAAAATCGAAAATTTTTTGTAAGCTCTTAAGTTTAGGGATAGATAAACTGTCTTAAAAAGTACCGAAAATTTTGTACAGGGTGTTTTCTGTTGACCTCCAAATATACAAAATTTTAAAATACAATAACTCTCTTTTTTCAAATGAAACACCCTATATTTATTAGGCTCGTCTGATAGATATTGTAAGTATCTTTTATTATTGTTAAGTAATACCTATACCTACATTTATTAGTTTTGGCAATATTTCGATTTTTATTTAAATTTTGGTGAAAAAAACTATAGTTTTTATTTTTCTAGTAAGCCATGACCAGCAAAGTCAAAACAAATGTAATTGAATAGGTATAATGTCATATTTATAATTATTATATTTATATTTATAATGCTTGTAAACTTATTTTCAATATCCAGTTGCGTAATAAAAACAAAATTTTATTAAATTAAAAAAATACGTAACTAACTATGGTTATCAATTTATTTTAATATGGGATAATATTTAATTACATTTGTTTTTAGTTTGCTGGTCATGGCTTACTAGAAAAATAAAAATTATATTTTTTTTCACCAAAATTTAAATAAAAATCGAAATATTGCCAAAACTAGTAAATTTAGGTATAGGTATGACTTAACAATAATAAAAGATACTTACAATATCTATCAGATGAGCCTAATAAATATAGGGTGTTTCATTTGAAAAAACGGAGTTATTGTATTTTAAAATTTTGTATATTTGGAGGTCAACACAAAACACCCTGTACAAAATTTTCGGTACTTAAAGATTTAAGACAGTTTATCTATCCCTAAACTTAAGAGCTTACAAGAAATTTTCGATTTTCGATACTTTTATTGAGAAATACAGGTAATTTTTTACTATGATGTTTTTTCCAAAATTTTAAGAATTTTGCATTTTGTTTGGCAACGTTGCAAAAAATTAAAAAACTAAATATGGCGTCATATGGATAATTTTGTAAGGAAACAAAAAATGCTAAAATATATAGGGTGTTCTATTTAAAAAAATGTATCTTTTTATTGTCCTACTTTTTTGGACCATCCTGTATATTTAAAAATAATTTTAGAATATATATTTTTTTATACCTCACAACTTTTATAAAAACTTTTTTTTGATATCTTTAATAGTAGAGACGGTATATTACTTTATCAGACAAATGGGCCACCCTGTATTTATATAATATACAAATGGTGTCAGTAAGGTGTCTGTCTTAGATAGCACCTAAACTATCAAAGATAGGGAAAAAAGTGTCATATAAAAGTTAAAAAGTTTTTAGGATGCATACTCTAAAAATATTTTATAATCTACGGGGTGGTCCTAAAAAGTGGCACTGAATAATAAAAAAGAAAATTAAATGGGACACCCAGTATAATTTTCTAGAATATGATTCAATGGAATAAGGACTTTGCAACCCTATTAAAATTTTTGAAGTGAAATATAACGTTGCCAAGTAATTAATTTTTTTCCGAAATTTTAGTAATTTTAAGGGTATCGTTAAAAATCATAGCAACCTGTGGATTAACCCTAGGCAAATATTATTTACGTTGTAAGTACTTTAAGGTACGATATAATATTGATCTATAATAATGTTTTTTAAATTTCCTATACAGAGCGTTCATTACAAGTTGGACAACTCGATAGTTTTAAAAATGCTTTATTTCAATTTTTTTAAATGGGACCGCCCTAATTTTTTTAGGCAAAAGAATTTACCTTTCGAAAACCTTACTTTTTTGTTAAACATGTCATATATCTAAGTATTTTGAAATATTTTAGGATTTGTCTTAAATCCGGGTAAAAAAGGAAAGTTCTAATTAATCTATTTAAATAAAAAATATATATAATATATATAATTTTCTTTGTCACAGCTGTCATTGCAAAATTATTTCGCCAACATTTTGTGCTTCATAACTGATTAAATTTTAGTTTCCTGAACTAACTTTATCATAACTCATATTTTTCTATTTCGATAAAGTTAGTTCGGGAAACTAAACTTTAAACAGTAATAAAGTACAAAATGTTGGCGAAAAATTTTTGCAATGACAGCTGTGACAAAGAAAATTATTTTTTTTTGTTCCAAAGCACTCTTGACTAAATAGTTTAATTAAAACTTTCCTTTTTTACCCTGATTTAAGACAAATCCTAAAATATTTCAAAAACTATGATATTTAGATATATGACATGTTTACCAAAAAAGTAAGGTTTTCGAAAGGTAAATTCTTTTGCCTAAAAAAATTAAGGGGGTCCCATTTAAAAAAATTGAAATAAAGCATTTTTAAAACTATCGAGTTGTCCAACTTGTAATGAACGCTCTGTATAAGAGATTTAAAAAACATTATTGTAGATCAATATATCAGACCTTAAAGTACCCACAATGTAAATTAAATTGGTCTATAGGGTTAATCCACGGGTTACTGTGATTTTTTAACGATACCCTTAAAATTACTAAAATTTCGGAAAAAATTAATTACTTGGCAACGTTTTATTTCACTTTAAAAATTTTAATATGGTTGCAAAGTCCTTATTCCATATTCTAGAAAATTATACTGGGTGCCCCATTTAATTTTCTTTTTTATTATTCAGTGCCACTTTTTAGGACCACCCTGTTGATTATAAAATATTTTTAGATTATGCATCCTAAAAATCCCTTTAACTTTTGTATGACACTTTTTTCCCTATCTTTGATAGTTTAGGTGCTATCTAAGACAGACACCTTACTGACACACCCTGTATATATATTAAATTAGACCACAAATATTACGGTTTCTTGACTTAAAAGTGTCCACGTCTATTAATGGATTTTTAAAAACTTTTTAAATTTAAACTCTACAGATACTGAGAAGTGTGTACCTACAGATTCAATTTTATTCATGTTATGTTATTATTTATGCAGTTCTTACTTAGAAATATTTATAATATTTCTACAAAATCCTTAAAAATCGACAAATAAAATGAAAACATTGCACGCTGCTTACAATTTTTTAGTTATATTCATTACAGGCAACTAAAAACTACATTTTGTATTATTTTTAAGGTTGACTAAATAACACGAAGACCAAAGCGATCATATCATTGATTAAACAACTAATATTTTAATAATGGCTTGGTAATATGGGATTAAAAATAATTATATTACAGATTTATAGAAAAACTTCAACAATTCACTCGCTTATCGCAGGACTAATGAACAGTTTCCTATATAAATATATAAAATCTCTGTAAGATTTTTCTCTACCATTAATGGGGAGCCAATGTATAAAAAAAACGTTTAAAAAAAATGTATGGGATCCGCCTAACTAATATGATCAGTTTTTAAACTGTACTTATTATATAGAGTACTTAGCTCGATTAGGTATAGGTACCCATAGTCTGTTTTGTTGTTTTTAAAAATTCATCCTTATAAAAGGGGAGGTGGCGGCTAAGTTTTTTTTATCGCGCCTAGCTTTTTTGTATCACAAAAATAGAAAAAAAGTTTTTTCGGCCCACCTTATTATGACAAGCATCCGACCAATATTGCTAAGAACATTTTAAAGTTTACCAGCTTCATTCAAAATTAGACCAAAAACATTGCCTTCTCTTTGCCCGAATCCTGGCCATGTTTATTAATGGATTTTGAACTCAACAGTTACTGGATGTCTCAGAAAGTTTTTTTACTATAAAATGAACTTCAGCAATTATTTTTATGGTTTTCATTGCATTACATATTTTTTATTTTTGAATTTTTTCTGTGCGAAAACAACTTTTCCACGCCCACATAGATACCACCTTTCCATCGGTAAAAAACTCAACAACTTGCTTGTTTTTTTTGTGATTGGGGCCAGGACTAATCGCAATTTATAGAACCGCAAATTGAGGTGCGGATTGGAATCCATGATTTAAATATTAAAAAAAAAAACGTTATACATTTCTTTTACGTCTAAAAATCCTAAAGAAGGCCTCGTTTTTAGGTATAAATAATATATTTACAAGCATGGCCATTAGCATTATAAAAATACCCTTAACCTTTTTCAGTGTTCACCCTGACCCATAAAACCAACTTCCAGAAATACATACTTAAAGTTGTGACAACTTATTTATTCGTCAATTTGTTGACGACATATTTAAATTTTAAAAAAAACCATTATTCCCACTTTTGTACGTCAGAAATGACTCAAATACGTATTTAGAGTAATACACGAAGTCATAAGTCCATTTATCAAGATTTATTACAAAATTCAGACACAGTGAGTAATTCTTGAGTAATATTTTATTTATATTTCGGCATTCCATTGAAATATTCAACAACGGGTTATTTTAAGAAAAAGTAAGCAAAATACTGAATCATCAGTATAATGCAATATGGGCGTTTCCACTTGCTTTTTGGCAGCAAGACAGGAATAACGTGAAAAATTCCAAATTTTCAGGTGAAATTTGTAGTGTCGTTTTTTAGTTGTAGTGCACTTGTTTTAAAAAGTTTGTGAAGACCAGAACTCAAAACATAGTAAGTATTGTTTGGGCTTTGTTTACGTTTTTATTTTTAGATTTGATTTTGAAAATAAATAGAATATTTCTACTTAAGGGTACAGTTACATTTTCATTTTAATTCGTTTTTTTATCCATATCGAGAACTTTTTCATTTAAAAATGTAGTTGCTGTAAATATTTTGGTCTGTGATTTTAACACAAAATAATTTTTTATTATTTGTTATTATTAATTTCCATTTTAATATTGAAAAAACAATACGCCACTTAAAAAATCAAACTGAAATATTTTTATTTGTTTGGATTTACTTATGGAGATTGTTCAATTTTTTTATCAAGGGGTTGCAAGAAGAACAACCGTTCTCTACAGTGTCTGTCCAGATTTAGTTAAGAGTGAAGTCTACTGATGTATTCGCCATGTTATGTTTTAATCAATATTTCCTAGTCTTTTTGCTTTATTTAAAAAGGGGCCAAATAGCCGTATTTTAGTAGCAATTACCTACCAAAACTAAAAAAATGTTGATTAATGAATTAATCAAAGCAAAAAACGAATATTGGTGAAATTTGTCAATTTTTCTTTTACTGCTTTTATTACTTTATAAATTCAAACTTGTTGAACTTTAAATTGTTGGTTATGCTTTAAATATGGGTATTTGGCAGATTTTTGGATGAAAAAAGAAAAAAGTAACGAAATATTGATTTAAATAAAAAACTAAAGGGTAAATGCTCCACAAGACCTCACTCTTAACATATGGGAAACTTTTTTATTTTTAAATTTAGCGCAAATATGTATTCTTCATAAAAAGTTTTCCTTGGCCTAAAAATAATAATACCACTAAGAAAGATAAATTATATTATACAGGGTTCGTAAAAAAGTAATAGTACTATATCTAAAATTGCATAATTTTTAAAATCTTAAAATTTTTTAAAAGGTTAAACTAGCGGATAACTGAAATGCAAAGTGAAGTTTAAACTACAAAAATTTGATGCTGACCTGCAAATCTAATTGACCTAAAAAAATAATTAGACCCTCAATTAATTAAATGCATAGAAAATAATGGTTCTGCCGGAAGCCCAATAGTATTTTTGATACTTTTTATTGTCTTTATAAGACAAACTTTTGATTCATATAATTATTTTGTTGGGTAAGTATCACTTTTTGAAAGTCTATTCCACATTGTTAAATACAGCTTTGTAATAGAATTAGTTTTTGTCGGAACAGAATATTTTTTAAGAATATTCTATTTCCATGTATAACTTTAAGGTATTTTAAGTTTTTGTTACACCCTGTATAATATAACTTAAATTTCTTTACGGCAATAGGTATTATTTTTAAGGTAAGCAAAACTTTTTTCAAGGAATTTTTTGAGAAAATTGATATTAAAAAAGTTGCCCATATCTGGGCAGACGCTATAGAGATTTGTATTTTTTTTAACACAGGCGTGTGATATACAGCTCTTTCTAGCTCAGTTCACCATGCCTTTCTTCTCAATTTTATAGGAGGTCGCAGAAAAAAATATTTACAATATAAATCTTAGTTGACTTATTTTGACGTTTGTCATTTTGAATTTAGAACGGTATATTTAGGATTCCTTTAACCTTAGTACACAATGTAGTAAATACGGCTATTCAATTTAAATGTAAAATTTAATCATACTTGTAAATTATTAATTTAAAGTCTGTTGAGAGATATAAAACATCTTTTATGTAAAAATAACTACCCTATACCCAATTATAAAAATAACTCTAATAATAACAAGCCATAAACCTTCTATATTTAAGAACTTAGCTGCGGCCCTTAAAATTTCTAAAAATATCTTTATTTTGAACACACAATATGACTTATACAGAGTGATTCCTAAGTCGATACTTCTTTTTTAGCTGTGTATAGAAGGCATTAAAATAAATAACATTTTCAAATACCTTTTTTCAAATAACTCAAAAATAAGGTACTTACATTCATTTATTACACTATGGATCAAGTACGGTCCAGAAAAACTTGCCCGTAGAATAACATTAAGAAAACTTCAAGGGAAAGCATCCTGCGTATAATCTCGAAGCAGCAGCCGCACTTGGACTCATTGTAAATTAGCACCATATCTACTAGTAAATTATTTTCAAATTTTACCATTTTTACGTGTCACCAATTTAAAATTAACTTGCTTCAGAAAAACACACCGCAGCGTATTACCAAATAACTCACCACCGATCCGTAAATTGCATGACTAATAATAAGATAAGATAAACAACATAACAGGTATAGCAGGCTACGTTTTGATGACCAGGCCCACTCTTAGATTTTTTACTTCTGTATCTCGCTTTTTTTTTTTTTTTTTTTTTTTGAAAAATGGTATTGTTGTTTATTTTAATGCCTTCTATACACAGCTAGAAAAGAAGTATTAACTTAGGAATCACCCTGTATAGGTGTAAATAAAAAAACATATTTCTAACTAATTGCATACATACTAGAGACAGTTGTAGGTACGTTTTTATCATTAAAAATGGTTTAACAGTGTTCCAATTTATAATTTTTAGATGTTGAACTTAGAGACACGACACGATCCGATCTTAGGTTACGATTACACATACTGGCCAGATTCCAAATATTTCAGAAACTACAGATTTTCTCCCCCAATAACTGTCACAGACAACTGGTCTTACAGATCCAGAGTATGGTTCCCTTATTACTGGTCCACCAGAAGATTGTTTCAACATTATATTGACTATAAACCATCTGATGTATCTATAAGAGATGTTAGAGTGAGTCCAGGTTTTTTCTTAGTTAAACAATTTAATATAATATAATCCAACAAAAACCTACTTATTTAAATTTTACGTTTATTTCTGTATACAGAATGTACGCGAATGGGATTTAGACAAAGGACAAATAAAGTAAAAAATGATGAAAAAACAATAAAAGTTCTTGCTTGTAAAATAAATGATGTATGAAAAATTTAATTTTTTATACCGGGAAAGTTATGAGAATTTCAATAATGAACATGGTCAGGAATCGGGTAAAGAGAACGACTGTTTTGGGTCTAATTAAATATACAGGTTGCTACAAATTCGCGTGCGTGCATGGGGATCTCGAAAATGGTAAGAGATACGAAGATGGTCAAATTGAGGCAAAGTTGCGTATTTTGGAGCTTAATAACACTGGTCAACAAAATTTAAGATTTTTTTTGTCCCACGAGCTGAAGTGGTAGTACTTTTTAAACATATTTCATATATGTTTTCAGAATTTTTCCATCACGCAGGGTTTTAAAGTGACAAAGCAATGAATTTTTGTGAACGTATATATTATAATATGGGTATAAGTTATGAAAAAATAAAGTACAAAGTGATATATTTACTTAGAAAATGTGGTCATATATGACTTTCGACTGTACTTTGCATCAGAAACATCTCTCTTCAGCGTCCAGCAATAGTCTGCCAACATAGCGGGGCTCCATTTGCCTTGGTATCTCTTCTCCATGTCCAGAATGTCCTGGTGAAATCGCTCGCCATGTTCGTCACTTACTGCTCCAAGGTTTTTCGGAAAAAAGTCCAAGTGTGAATGAAGAAAGTGTATTTTTAGACTCATGTTGCAAACCATGGCTTTATATGAGACCAATAAATTGTTAACATTCTCTACGTAATTTTCGGATTTACGATTTACCAAGACGCCGTTGCAAATGTCCTTGAAAGAAAACCATGCTGCTTTTTCGGACAAGGTCGTTAAGTTCTTCTTGACTTAGAAGATGCGGCGCACAAGAAGACGAATCTGGTGTAAATGTTGGATCCAGATCAATATTTTCGGCTGAAAAACTTTCGTTGTTTACTTCGTCATCGGCAGTTTCATCGTCGCTCGGTGTCATATTTTGTGGGGGGTCAGGCACAGGTAATTCCGGACTGTGCGGCACTGGTCTCAGTGCAGATGGAATATGAGGATATTTAACAGTATGTTTGGATTTAGAAGTTATACCACTGATATTTGTAAGACAAAAATAGCAATCGGTAATATGGTCTGATGGTTCCCTCCAAATCATGGGAATAGCAAAAGCAAAAGGCATATGTCGTTTACCTTTTGCCCATGCTGTAAGAAGTCTGACACACGTAACACAGCAAATATGGGGAGCCCAGCTTTTGTCTTGATCGCCGACTTTACACTTAAAATACTGTTCATAGCATTTATTAACGAGAGGCGTAAAAGACCGTTTTTGAGATTTAAATGTCAATTCACCGCAGATGTAGCAAAAAGAGTTCGGGTGGTTTACACAATTTCTTGGCATGTTTACAGGTGAGTTACACTACAATAGCTTAAAATGCACCACAGCACATTCTTCAAAACGTTAAAAAAGTCTGCGTATATGTTCATTCACCGAGCTCTAGCCGATAACTAAAACAACAATAAATGTTATGTAGGACTTGGAACTGCTTGCAGGTCTCAACAAGCCAAGACATGTTCCGCGTGACACACAGAGCACACTTTGTTATTTCTAGTCACAACAAGTTATTGTTACAATACACAAATAATAAAATAGCAATGCCTGACACAAGTTTTTTCTTAGATGACTCTTATAGTACAGACCTATGCGTGCATTTTATAGGTAAATAATCACATATACTGGAACATAAAAACTAAGGGTGATGGAGAAATTCTAAAAACATGATTGATTTCAGCATGCAAAATTATATTGAAATCAGACATTTTTGCGCTTGGGACAAAAATCTTGTTAACCAGTGATAATTTGGGGAAAGAAAATTCTGAATATTTCGAATGCCTTCGGAGATATCCGAAAAAAACCGAAATTTTCAGTTTTGGTTTTTAATTTTTTGAGCCTTTATTTTTGACTTGGGAAAAAAACAAGAAACACTTTTTTATAGCCGTTAGCTACTACAATTTCTGTTAAGTTTCTCCATTTGAGGACTGCCGTACACAAAATAACGTTTGCGCATTTTTTATGCTGCCTGTATAAAAAATTTTAATTTTCATAAAGTGAAACTCCTTTATTTTAGCAGAAAAAAAACATTTTTATGGAATAACATTTTGGTCTAATTGTTTTCTTCTAAACCCCATCCACGAACATACTGTATAAAATAAGCTCATCGTTTCTTGTTTCTGTCACTAAGGCCCAGTTTTATAAATTCCTCTTAAACGTAGGTTTAAACCAAAGAATAATTCTAAACTTGTAGAAATGTCATGAAGGGTCGATTTATAATGGGTATTGACAGCAAAGTTCAATTTAAGAGTGATTAGCCTGGTCATGTTATGTTACATTAAATTAAGTTATGACCAGGTAAACCACTTTTGACTTAAACTTTGTTGTCAATTCCACGGTATAAAATGACCATTTTTGATATTTTTTCGATTTAAACTGGACCTTGGTTTAAATCAGAGTTTTTTTTTGCCTAATTTTATAAAGTGAAGAAAAGTGAATTGAAGAAATGTCAAATATGGTAATTTTATAATGTAGGATTGACAGCAACTTTCGAGATAAAAGTAAATTTTTCTACTGACGTTTTATAATAACCTCTTTTTGATTGTCATTATGATTTTTTAATAACCTCCTTTTAGGCGCAGCGTGCTTAAAAAAATTTTAAGCACGTTACCAGGAACAACGTGCTTAAAAGTAACAAGTATAAACACAGACTATAGTTTTACCTATTTATTATAAATATTAACAGTACAGTTACTTATATTATTAAAATTAATGCTGGGGTAACCTAAAACAGTTCGTTGAGATATTTCTCTTTGTAAAATTGATGAGGAATTTGAAATTTGAATAGTAATAGAATCTGCAACAGCAATATCAATTAAACCCATGCCACTAGTTGAGCTGGTAGAACACTCGGATTCATTACATTTAACACGTTTGTTGTTAGCGTCCAAAGTTTTTTGACCAAGAATTTTTTCGGAAATTTTTCTTTTATTTTCTAAAGAATCTTCTATATACCCCTCAGCCACGGTATTTGACTGCTAACCTCCATGTCGCTTTAGCATCAATATATCCGCTCCAGAGTCAACTAAAAAAGTTGCTGAAGATCTTCGAAAGCAGTGGCCTGTATATTCTTTAGCGTTTGGAAGCTCCAAGAACTCAGCTATTTTCTTTGGTGTTGCTCCAATGGTATTAATACCCACTGGAAGTCTGGAACATTTGGAGTTTCTGTATGCGATAAAAAATCTTTCATGGGTTATGTGTGCTGGACGTAACTGCGCGTACTTTCGGAAAATATTCAAGAAGTTGATGCCGTCAATAGAGCCTTCGCTAATTACAAAGCTTCTTGCAATATTTGTTTTAGTGTTTGGAATGGATATTTTAATTAAAGACTCCGAAATTTCGATATTATTCATATTTAAATATGTGAGTTCTTCTCTGCGACATGCTCCAGAGATTCCCACAATAAGTATGACTTTGTCCAATAAATAGTTCTTATCGTCTGCTTCTTTGACAAACCTTTCTATTTGTTCTTTAGAAAAAACTTTCGACTTTTTGGGCTTATACCCCGTAGATTTTCTTTTCAAAAATGCGATTAGGTTTGTAAATGTCTTCATCTCAACATTTTTATTCAAATAAACCATCGTTCGAAGCATTGAGTAAGTACTCCACAAAGTTGATGGCTTATAGGCATCGGATAATAGTGAAAAATATGCCAAAAAGACTTTTTCTGATAAGTTTTTTACCTTTTTTTCTTCACACCCTTTTTTGAATTTTTCGTATGTGACCTCATACAAACTTCTTGATTTTTGGGGAACAAGGTACACCATTGCGTCATTTGCGGCATTTTCAATGTCTGAGTCCTCTAAATCACTCATTTTTACTTTTATATTTGTCGCAGTTTTTGACAAAAAAATCGAATTTTTTTTTGACAACTGTCGATTTTTTTGACATGAAAGGTGTAAATGAAACATAGGTAATAAAATGTTAGTAAAATTAAGTTTTTTATTATAAAACCTCAGTAGAAAATAGCTATTTATACAACAAGTAACGAAATAAGTGTCTTTTAGGCACGCGACGTGAATTGTCCTACGAGGCGAAGCCGAGTTGGACAACACGTCAAAGTGACTAAAAGACATTGTTTTGTAACGAGTTGTATACAATATTTTTTCTACTGAGGTTTTTTAATAAAAAACTTAATTTATTTTACTAACATTTTATTACCTATGTTTCATTTGCCCTCTTTCAAAAATTGACACTTGCCAAAAAAAATTAAATTATACCTAGTCGTTGGTTACATTTTAATTGTAAATAATTACCTGCGTTACTTTTAAACACGTTGCTCCTGGTAACGTGCTTAAAAGTTTTTTAAGCACGCTGCGCCTAAAAGGAGGTTATTAAAAAAACATAATGACAATCAAAAAGAGGTTATTATAAAACGTCAGTAGAAAAAATATTGTATACAACTCGTTACGAAACAATGTCTTTTAGTCACTTTGACGTGTTGTCCAACTCGGCTTCGCCTCGTAGGACAATTCACGTCGCGTGCCTAAAAGACACTTATTTCGCAATTAATTGTATAATTGATTACTCTTAAATTGAACTTTTCTGTCAATAACACATTATAAATCGATCATTTCTGACATTTCTACGATCTAGAATTATCCTTCGGTTTAACTTAGGGTTAAGAGGAGTTTATAAAATTGGACCTTAATGTCCTAAGATTAGTAAATACGATTTTCCTCAGTTTAAATATATTGAAGGAGGTATCATTAAACTACATATCTCATGTGACAACAGACTTTCAAATCTATCTTTTATTTGCGAAATATGCAGTATTTATGCTAGTATAAATAAGCAATCTTAAGGTATTATTTTCTCCGAAAAAAAAATGCAAATTTAAAATCTATGACAACATAATAAAATATGTAAAATAATACCACAAAAAACTTTTTGTAATGCTCCCAGATTTTTTTATTTTGTCAAAAAAATTATACAATAGAATTGCTTTAAAATTAGCCTGTAAATGAACAAAAAACAAAATAAAAAAACATGCTCTATAATTGATAGTCTGTAACCTAGAGAAAACTTTTAATATTTTTATTTTTAGCTAAGGAATAATCTCTACTTCTAAACTTTACTTAAAACGACGTGAACCAGAATGTTGGAAACTGAGGATAATAATGAAATCGCCGCAGGGTTGCTGTCTTATAATAACAAGCTTTTTATTGTTAATTAAAGTATAAGTTAGGTGCCATAAAAACGAACGATATAACTTGTTAATAAAACAACGATTAAAAACGTGTCTCTTAAGCTTGTGTTTTTTTTTTACTTTCATTATCTATATTTTAATATATAATATAAAGTTAAAGTATATAAAATGACACATAGTACTCTGTATTTCTTCAAACTAATTATGATACAAGGATTACAAGGTATGATATTCACAGACTGTGAGGCCATTCAAACAACACCGATACTTTAACACACAACTAAAAGTTTTCCCGTTTCTGCAAGGGATGGTTAAGAGGAATAAAAAAACTGTTTTAAATTGCTTACATATCTTTATTTAAAATACACAATTTCTATATTAATATTTATTATTGCAAATCATTGTTAATTATAAGTTATACTTTTAAGTAAAACTACTTTTAACAGTTTAAATAATTAAAAATCTACTGACAACACTGACTATCATGCCATGCCATTTCCATCAGGTGGCGTAGGTACATCATTGCCGTATGACAGTATTAAAAACATACGAGAAATGCTGGCAGATTTATGATAATTGGTTTCTGGTATTTTTTTTTAAATTTAGCTAAATAGTGAACTAATATCGAGTTAATACTCAAAACTACTTACTTAAGTTATATTTTTTTAATAATAATGTTTTTTTCCACCACGTGAGAAAAATTAATACATATTATCACAATATAATAACTAAAAACCCGTTTTCTCTTCTTCTCCAGGTATTCTCAAAAAATTTGCCAATTCACAATGAAATCTCTGTAAAACCTTCACGTTTCTTAAAAATGTTTTCTTAATCTTTTCATTACTAATATCCACATTATATCTGTACCCCTTGAGAAACAACCCATGTCACTTCTGGGAACCACATCCTAAAATGTCTCGGAATATCACAGTTCATATACATGTTACGACAACAATAATAGTACATCTGTCCCACCAACACACATAATTTTCATTTTCCGCGTTTAACAATAACTTTTCAGAAGTTGCTGTTTAGGTTTCAATATCATTCTCACGTAACGTTTCTCATTTCGTCACTTTAAAATACCTTTTATCAATTATTCTCCAATATTTATCTATAGCACCTGGTAGTATTTTTCTCCCTTACTTCTATGAAAGTTCTTCATTACTTTCTTCAATAATCTACCTTCGTCAAAAGCGCTATAATGGTGTCACTCACAACTTCCTATTCTTTATCTCAATAAACTATACTTCTCCTGAAGATGAACGTTTATACGTTGGAGACATGTAGAGTAAAATAAAGATTTCTTATTAAATATATCTTAGCGAAGGTTGACTTAGAGTATTATTTATCCCCATTTAACGTGCCATTTCACCTCAAGTATGGACTACTTCTGCAAAATAATAATATTAGTTTCAAAAGGTTAATTTTATTGTCGGTCTGTGTCATCTTTCTCTTGTTTAGTTAATGGTCAAAATGTCCATGTTATTTTTCAGTTATTACTACTGATCAATCTTTACTTTATTTTAATTATTTTAAAAACAAATATAAACAGCGAATGTAAAACTTAAAATACCCAAAGTAAAAGCTCAATGAAATTGCTTCGTGAGTTTCCTTAGAAAAGTTTTTAATATTTTAAGCTTCTGTTAATGTCGGTAGGAGTTGTATTCATTAAAACTTTAGGATGTAAGTGTTTCTTTTAAAGGAAAGTAAATATTGTACAACGAGCAAAATAATTGTCAGCGGAGCTATTATCTTACAAGTTTTAAACGAGTTATTTTATGGCAATATAAAAGTTTAGGTGATGTTGAGACTTTCAATAAATGTAAATATTGTTATAAAGTTTGTTGAAAAGTAACATGAGTAAATTATCAATCAGTTTTTCTACTCCAACATGGAAATTTGCTGTTTCCTTTACACTTAAGTGGCGGGTAAAGTAGGCTATTCCAGTTAACTGTGCGGCAAAATTTCATATCCATCCTAGTTAGGTTATGAAACTGGCCAATCACAGTAGTCAATTACAGAGGAGCCAAATTTACATGTTGTAAATTCGTTTTCTGACAGTTGAGGGAAGTTAGGTTAACAATATGCTTCAAAAATATCCAAATCTGTCAGATGAAATTAGTTCTTTTTAAATTTAAATCAAAACATTAATCCCAAGAGTCTCTGTATACACAATATTTTCCTAGAGAGTACACGAAATGGTTCAAGAATTGAAATTATAATAACAAAATTAATACCAAAATATATTTCTACCAAATTATTGTTATTTCTGACCGAACTAAAGATTTGCAGTCAAAAATATCTTTATTTCCACTCATTTCTATACAATTACTACAAGTATATTATTACAAATATTTGTGATATATTTTGAACGGGGATCCAACCCCAATAATTGATCTTAAAACTTTTATTATACGCAATAAACATAGAAAATTAACTGGTAATTCTTCCTTAACTGGTGGAACATAAAGATAACCCGATAAAACAGACGAAATTATGAGATTTCTAGAAAAAAATCCATTTTTTACTAAAATTTTTAAATGTTATTTTTACTTGCAATATTGCCACTTCTCTTTCCACGTTAATAGTGTTTCTAGTTTGTAAATTGCCGATTATTTTGAAAAATTTTACCATAGCGAACGTTAAAAAATCATATTAATACACAAAATCCATTTTGAACTGTTTAAAACGAATTATACAGCTATTTTGTTGTACTTTCAGAGTTATAATTCTTACGCAAGAAGAAATAAACCCGACAAACCTTTTTTCTTCTGTGCAATTCAGTAAAACAATTAATCAAAATACCTACGGTTGAGAAAATAAATTGTTCGTGTTTATTAATACATATATCGCTTTTTGTCCGTTATTCTTCAAAAAGCCGAATGTGAAAAAGATAAATATATTCAAAAGTGAGTTTGTATAAATATAATAACTTACCCATATCGATAAATATGTTACAGTGTAATTTGGTCCATGGGTTTGCCATCAAAATGAATTTTTGTTCAATTGTTTCTTATTATCGTTCTCACAAGTTCATGGCCAACTTAAAATAATAATAATAATATATACAGGGTGGCCCATTTGTCTGACAAAGTAATATACCGTCTCTACTATTAAAGATATCAAAAAAAAGTTTTTACAAAAGTTGTGAGGTATAAAAAAATATATGTTCTAAAATTATTTTTAAACATACAGGATGGTCCAAAAAAGTAGGACAATAAAAAGATAAATTTTTTTAAATGGAACACCCTATATATTTTAGCATTTTTTGTTTCCTTACAAAATTGTCCATATGACGCCATATTTAGTTTTTTAATTTTTTGCAACGTTGCCACACAAAATGCAAAATTCTTAAAATTTTGGAAAAAACATGATAGTAAAAAATTACCTGTATTTCTCGATGAGAGTATCGAAAATCGAAAATTTCTTATAAGCTCTTAAGTTTAGGGATAGATAAACTGTCTTAAATCTTTAAGTACCGAAAATTTTGTACAGGGTGTTTTCTGTTGACATCCAAATATACAAAATTTTAAAATACAATAACTCTGTTTTTTCAAATGAAACACCCTATATTTATTAGGCTCGTCTGATAGATATTGTAAGTATCTTTTATTATTGTTAAGTCATACCTATACCTAAATTTACTAGTTTTGGCAATATTTCGATTCTTATTTAAATTTTGGTGAAAAAAACTATAGTTTTTATTTTTCTAGTAAGCCATGACTAGCAAAGTTAAAACAAATGTAATTGAATATAATGTCATATTTATAATTATTATATTTATATTTATAATGTTTGTAAACTTATTTTCAATATCTAGTTGCGTAATAAAAACAAAATTTTATTAAATTAAATAAATACGTAACTAACTATGGTTATCAATTTATTTTAATATGGGATAATATTTAATTACATTTGTTTTTAGTTTGCTGGTCATGGCTTACTAGAAAAATAAAAATTATACTTTTTTTCACCAAAATTTAAATAAAAATCGAAATATTGCCAAAACTAGTAAATTTAGGTATAGGTATGACTTAACAATAATAAAAGATACTTACAATATATATCAGACGAGCCTAATAAATATAGGGTGTTTCATTTGAAAAAACAGAGTTATTGTATTTTAAAATTTTGTATATTTGGATGTCAACAGAAAACACCCTGTACAAAATTTTCGGTACTTAAAGATTTAAGACAGTTTATCTATCCCTAAACTTAAGAGCTTATAAGAAATTTTCAATTTTCGATACTCTCATTGAGAAATACAGGTAATTTTTTACTATCATGTTTTTTCCAAAATTTTAAGAATTTTGCATTTTGTTTGGCAACGTTGCAAAAAATTAAAAAACTAAATATGGCATCATATGGACAATTTTGTAAGGAAACAAAAAATGCTAAAATATATAGGGTGTTCCATTTTAAAAAATGTATCTTTTTATTTTCCTACTTTCTTGGACCATCCTGTATGTTTAAAAATAATTTTAGAACATATATTTTTTTATACCTCACAACTTTTGTAAAAACTTTTTTTTGATATCTTTAATAGTAGAGACGGTATATTACTTTGTCAGACAAATGGGCCACCCTGTATGCCTATATATCATATAGTATAATAATATGATGCCTAATTTAAATAATTTTTTAAAATTCTTAGCATGAAGTTCGGTAGTTAAGTCGTAGAAAAAATATACTGTACAACTCGAGTGGATTATCCATATTGCGCTCGGAAGTTTTTTTTTACTTCCTCGTGTGATATGGACATCATATCCTTTCTTGTTGCACAAACTACTATTACGCCCTGGTTGGGTAGCGCATTCAACAAATACGACGGGAGGCATAAAACTTTGTTTGCACGCAGCCAGTAGTGCCAACTTGTCAGCGAGAATCCGCAGAAGAAAATAGTTGTCTTTTCCGATCAAAAGCGACTTTAAAAAAAAAAACAAGTAGTCCTCTTCAATTAAAAGTGATAATAACGAATTCTGTTCAAAATTAATAGCGCAGCCATTCTGAAGTCGTTCTTTCGCCGATAAATTTAAAATTAAAAGAAATTCTACAATATTCTGAAATTTATAATACATGAAAAAAAAATGGGAATTTGTAATTAAATAAAATAAATAAGGCGTTATCAAATGAGATTCACTGGTCAACAAAATTTAAGATTTTTTTTGTCCCACGAGCTGAAGTGGGTGTACTTGGTAGTACTTTTTAAACATATTTCATATATGTTTTCAGAATTTTTCCATCACGCAGGGTTTTAAAGTGACAAAGCAATGAATTTTTGTGAACGTATATATTATAATATGGGTATAAGTTATGAAAAAATAAAGTACAAAGTGATATATTTACTTAGAAAATGTGGTCATATATGACTTTCGACTGTACTTTGCATCAGAAACATCTCTCTTCAGCGTCCAGCAATAGTCTGCCAACATAGCGGGGCTCCATTTGCCTTGGTATCTCTTCTCCATGTCCAGAATGTCCTGGTGAAATCGCTCGCCATGTTCGTCACTTACTGCTCCAAGGTTTTTCGGAAAAAAGTCCAAGTGTGAATGAAGAAAGTGTATTTTTAGACTCATGTTGCAACCCATGGCTTTATATGAGACCAATAAATTGTTAACATTCTCTACGTAATTTTCGGATTTACGATTTCCCAAGACGCCGTTGCAAATGTCCTTGAAAGAAAACCATGCTGCTTTTTCGGACAAGGTCGTTAAGTTCTTCTTGACTAAGAAGATGCGGCGCACAAGAAGACGAATCTGGTGTAAATGTTGGATCCAGATCAATATTTTCGGCTGAAAAACTTTCGTTGTTTACTTCGTCATCGGCAGTTTCATCGTCGCTCGGTGTCATATTTTGTGGGGGGTCAGGCACAGGTTATTCCGGACTGTGCGGCACTGGTCTCAGTGCAGATGGAATATGAGGATATTTAACAGTATGTTTGGATTTAGAAGTTATACCACTGATATTTGTAAGACAAAAATAGCAATCGGTAATATGGTCTGATGGTTCCCTCCAAATCATGGGAATAGCAAAAGGCATATGTCGTTTACCTTTTGCCCACGCTGTAAGAAGTCTGACACACGTAACACAGCAAATATGAGGAGCCCAGCTTTTGTCTTGATCGCCGACTTTACACTTGAAATACTGTTCATAGCATTTATTAACGAGAGGCGTGAAAGACCGTTTTTGAGATTTAAATGTCAATTCACCGCAGATGTAGCAAAAAGAGTTCGGGTGGTTTACACAATTTCTTTGCATTTTTACAGGTGAGTTACACTACAATAGCTTAAAATGCACCACAGCACATTCTTCAAAACGTTAAAAAAAGTCTGCGTATATGTTCATTCACCGAGCTCTAGCCGATAACTAAAACAACAATAAATGTTATGTAGGACTCGGAACTGCTTGCAGGTCTCAACAAGCCAAGACATGTTCCGCGTGACACACAGAGCACACTTTGTTATTTCTAGTCACAACAAGTTATTGTTACAATACACAAATAATAAAATAGCAATGCCTGACACAAGTTTTTTGTTAGATGACTCTTATAGTACAGACCTATGCGTGCATTTTATAGGTAAATAATCACATATACTGGAACATAAAAACTAAGGGTGATGGAGAAATTCTGAAAACATGATTGATTTCAGCATGCAAAATTATATTGAAATCAGACATTTTTGCGCTTGGGACAAAAATCTTGTTAACCAGTGAATTATTGGTGATTTTATGGATTTTAATAAATTACTAAATATGAATCAATAAATTTATTGGTTGTATCAATTGAACAAATTATTAATTTCTAATGCTTTTGGACTTTACGCAGGATTTATTTTACACCAAACTAGACAAGGGGACAAAATAAACTATTTTTTAACCAAAAATATCTAAAGCAGACAATTTCTTTTAAGTGCATCACTGGAAGGCTCTCGGGGATATTAAGCGTGTTTATCTTCCCTTTCCTTAATCATGAGCGACATTCTCCGAATAAATTTTAAATTTTTCTTTGTTTAAATGGACCAACAGATAAAATGGATAAAAATGCTTGAACATTTTCAACATACTGTTTAAATATTTAACAAGTAAACGAGACGACAGTAAACAGTTTTAACAATTTTCTTAACACGAGTCGGCTCAATTTGTATAAATTTGGTTTTAAAGAAAAAAGCTGTTTTTTAAAATATAATTATTATTGAAATCAGAAAGAGCATCCCACCCCATTGTCTGTTTTATTTATAACAAAGTGACTGGATAAATGGACCATACTAGTTAACTGCATTACCAATAAGTTTTTAAAATCCTTCTGCGGTGTACGCCGCACTAACCATCAGAGATCTGATGAAGGTGGGTTCTACGGAACACGTGTGGTATCACAACGGACCTAATAGGACTACGTGAGACTGTTTAGTCTGAACCAAAGGTCTGCTACTCTTACCTAACCTAAACTAACCTAACTGCAATACCGGACATAATTTGCTAGGATAGGAAACTGACCAATAACAGTGCTCAGATTATTATAACTGAGTATAATGACGAACTAACCCAATGATATTTATTAAGCAAAAATGAGATTAAGAATTTATTTTAACAAGATGCAAATCCATAAGATTTGTTATTTATTATTTGAATTAAAAGCTTTTGTTGTTTTTTGCGATGTAAATTATTTTCCAACACTTTTTTTTACTATTTCCTGATATTCGCAACGGGGCACCAATCCTAATCGACCCCGAAAAACTTTAATTAGACGCATCAGCTGAAATAAAAATATTTACCTTAAATGTTCAAAAATGAAGATAAATACATAAAATCAGATAAAACCGACAAAACTATAAGTTAAAAAAAAATTAAACTTTCGAAAATATTTAATGTCTTTGTTTTGTATGTCAATTTCGTAGGTGATATTTGGTATTGTCACTTCATGTTTACAGCCTTGCCATTATGCTATTATATGAATTATAGGAGGTGATTATTTTTTTTTTAAATTACCATCGCGAATGTTGAAAGTTAATATTTATCCACAAAAGCCGTTTTTTATATTTTAAAACAAATTGTACATCTATTTTATTTATCATTCGACGTTCTTATTCTGGTAAAAACAGGCTACTAAGAATACATTGCCTCAAACTAACACATTAAGTTGGCTATGGTTCAGAGAACAACATTGCTCATGTTTATTAATATAGATATGCACTGTTGTCTGTTTTTATGCAAAATGCCAATTGTGAAAAAGGTAGTTACAAACCTGATTTACTTTCAATATAAGAAATGGCCAATAAAATCAACAAAGATGTCATTTGATTCTTGAATTTTGCAACTAAATTAATTTTTCCTTAATAATTGTTTTGTATTATCTTTCTCAGAAGTTATAATACCTTATTTAATTAATTTAAAAAAAAATGTAGTGGTTCATAGTTTGGGTCATAGAAAAAATATACTTTAAAAGGCGATTGTCCATATCGCATACACGCAGTACTTTAAGCCCTCCGCCTATGACAATTACAAACGTTAATTTTGTATATAAATTGTATGCCTATAAATATTTTTATTTAAATTCAGAAATACAAAAAAAATAATAACAGATTTGCATCTTTTTGGAGTACGTTCTTAACCGTCTGTGCGTGTCAAAAAATTACGTTTAAAATTTACAACGTGTAAATTCGGTTTCTTTTAGTCTGTCAGTTTAATTTCCTAACAATGATGAACATGAAATTATGTTGATTCAGGTAACTAAAATAGCCCATTTATCGAATCACTTTAGTGTAAAGGAAACAGCAAATATCGATGTTAGAGTGGAAAAATGACTATTGTGTACAGAGTGGGCAACTATAGAATAAGGTTCATATTCGCTCTTATCTTAGGAATTAGATAAATATTCGAAATACAAAAGTTGTAGAGGCCAAAAAAAACTGACAAATATAACTTTGTTTTTATTAAATAGACCACCCTATATATTGTAATATTTTCTGATTCCCTACAACATTCTACGCTAAATACAATAATTTTTGAGATATTGATGTTTAAAATAGGGCAATTTCATACTTTGACAGGCTGTAATATTGAAACGGTTCATCTTAGAGAACAATTATTTTTACCTCTCTATCTTAATTTTTTATTCTCTATCCAAAAAAAACAACTTCCGATTTACCATGTTAAACTAAAAAACCTGTTTTAACGGTTTAACATGTTATACCGGAAGCTACCACTTTTAGATAGAGAATATAAAAATTAAGATAGAGAGGTAAAAACCATTTTTCTCTAAGATGAACCATTTCAATGTTACAGCCTCTCAAATTCCCTATCTTAGTTTTTTATTTTCTACTCACAGAGGCCAACTTTCGATTTAATATATTAAACCAAAAAACCAATTTTATAGTTTCTTGTTAAACCGTAGTTCCGTCTTACTTTGCCCACCGCAGGGTAACTTTGCCCAGCGACATGTCATAAGTAATTATTTGTTGAGGTAAAACTGGCAACAGTGGAAAGTGTGGCAACATTCAAAACTGACGGTTAACATTAGTCGGCCATCGTTTATTCTTGTTTGCAAGCTCTAACTGGCATGAAAAGTGTTTTATGAAGGTAAGTACTTTTGTGCATTTTTGATCGGTTTTTTTACCTTTTAGAGTAAGGTCTGTCCACATGTTGTTACTAAAGGATATATTTTGGAAAATTATTTGTGTATACTTTGGAATCTTGGGAAAATAGTGATATTATTGGTTAAGTAAAATTCTACACCTCAGTATTTTTTAAAAGAGGCACAATAAGTGGGCAAAGTTACCTTCTAAAATTTTATCAAATTATTTTTTAAGTTTTGGTAAAGAAAACATTTATTGATTGTTTTTAATCTGTTGTAGGTTAAGTAATGGTTAAGTACAAAAGAAAGTTGGGTGCTAGGCACTATAAAAACTATACAGAGGAAACGTTAAATCAAGCGGTTGCTGCCATGAAAAAGGGGCTTAGTAGTAGAAAGGCAGAAAAACAATTTAAGATCCCTAGAAAAACTTTGTTGTGTAAGATTAATAAAAAACACACAAACCCAGTAGGACATCCAACTGCCCTTAGCGAAGTAGAGGAACGACATGTGGTCGATGTTCTAATTGCAAGTTCAGAGTATGGTTGCCCCATGACTCAAATAGAGCTTCAAATGGTTCTTCAATCATACCTGAATAATAAGGGAATAAAACATCCAACTTTTAAAAACAACTTACCTGGAAAACAATGGGTTGAAAATTTTATCCAGCGTCACAAGAATTTGTTAACTAAACGTCAGTGCCAGAATATAAAAAGGAAAAGAGCAGAAAAAAGTGAAGAAGAAATTGTTATATATTTTGAAAACCTTAAAAATAGTATTAAAAATATTAAGCCGGAATTTATCCTGAATTATGACGAGTCCAATTTAAATGACGATCCGGGAAGCAAAAAATGTATTTTTGCGAGAGGGACAAAATATCCGGAAATGAACATCAACTTTACAAAAAGTGCCATATCTATTATGTTCGCAGCCACAGCTGCAGGTGCCCTTATGCCACCGTACGTGGTTTATAAAAGTGATCGCCTTTATGATCAATGGATCACAGGTGGACCACCAGGGACAATTTATAACAGGACAAAGTCGGGTTGGTTCGATGGACCAACATTTCATGATTGGTTTAATAAAATAATCATACCATGGGCTCGATCATCCCCTGAACCAAAGGCGATCATTGGGGATAATTTATCATCACATCTCAACGTTGAAGTAATACGAGCATGCCAACGATACAACATTCGCTTCGTTTTTTTACCACCCAACGCTACTCATATTACCCAGCCATTAGATGTGAGCTTTTTCCATCCATTAAAAGTAGCCTGGAGAAATATTTTAAGAGAAATTAAGCTTAATCGCCCAAATCAAAATTGCGTTGAAAAATGTAAGTTTCCAGAATTACTAAAGCGACTTTTAAAAGACATAAACACAAGAACTAAAGTAAATATACAAAGTGGATTTAGAGCGACGGGCATTTACCCACTAAATCCGGAAGAGGTTTTAAAGAAACTCCCAGATCAACGTTTTCACAAAAAAGTTGTTGGAGAAATAGACTCTGCGCTGTTAAATTTCCTGAAAGAGCAAAGAACGCCTAAGCAGGAAACTAGAAAAACTTCTAAAAAAATGATTAGAGTTCCAGCTGGCTGATCCGTTACAGAAGAGGATTTAACAAAACCGTCCACAAGCAAACAAGGATCAAGCGACAAATAATCTGAGGAAGAAGAAATTGCAGAAATTAATTCTGAAGGCCCACTTTCTTCAGACGAAGAGACAATACCAAATGAGACTGAAGATGAAACTAACTGTGATATATTTCATAAGTTACCATATGGCTTTAACTACTTGTGAAGTAGGTGAAGTTTTTAATTTACTGTTGTTTAGTTTTACATTTATACATTGATCTCGTAAACTTACCTGTTAATATTATGTTGTGTATTCGTTAAATATTTTAAATTTAGAAGTATTTTCCTGTCTGTTTACTTTTGATGCACTTTAAGTTACAACTTATTTTTGGTACCTAGTGTTAGGTGTAAAATAGATTAAAGGATGTTATTTTGTGTTCTGAATAAAAGAAAGTTTCATAATAGCTGAATTTAATGATATTTTTCCTTTTTTTGCAAGTAAAATAATTATATACAAGTTTTTTAAAACACATTTTACTGAGCAATGTTACCCATATAATCTCCAAACTTTGCTTTTAAAGGTCTTTTTCAGGCGTGGGCAATGTTACCAAAAATTCAGGGTAACTTTGCCCACCAACTTTTTTATTTTTTTTTTAAGTTCTGATCTCATTGCCTTACCCTTAAAAGACATGAATTGAAAAGGTATATATGTTCAGTTGCTATTTTTTGTCTGTTAAAGAACATCCAGGTAAAAAGATATTTTTAAAAAACCTAAAAAAAATGGGCAAAGTAAGACGGAACTACGGAACCGGAAGTTGTAACTTTTTGATAAAGAATAAAATATATAGATATGGAGGTAAAAACAATTTTTCTCTATGATGCGCTGTTCCATTAGGCAATCCAACGATGTGTCCAAATGGCGGCTGGATGGCAATTTGTAATTGGTACACGTGACCATAAAAATACTGTTGCTGGTGGCATTTAACGGGTGACACAATGCTTTTTGCCATCCAACCGCCATATTGAATCACGTGGTTTGGATTCCCTAATTGCTACAGCCTGTCAAAGTCTGAAAATGCCATATTTTAAACGTCGATATTATATATACTATTAAATTTGATCATATAACATTTTATACAAAATAAGGTGAGAATTTAGCACATTTAAAAAAACGTATTCCGTATTCTTCCGTACAATTTCAAAATGTGCACCTCAATGATGTATTTTCTCTATTATTTTTGTTTTTTTATTTAATTTTTAGGAAAAGGAAAAAAATGACCTTAACTATATTGTTCGCTTGCCATATAGAAATCATTGCCTAATATTGTGAGGCATAATTGGGATACCTACACATATAAATATATAGTATCAATTCTTAGACGGGCCATAGGATTTTACATGGTAAATGTTTGGCTATTCTGGCTAAATCTAATGTCCTAATTTGGACGAAATCCTATTATCATATTGTCATGGTTTTTTGATTAACAATAAAATTACTGTATGAATTGCAGTTTAAGGGCCGTTATATCTATCTACTGGTAACTTTACCATCAGCCAGATAATTTCTATCGAAACTATAGTCTCAATAATAGTTTCTTACGAAATAACCTTGCTGCTGAAGCTACTAGGAGATTGATATAATGCATCAATTGAATTTAAAAAAAAATTCCAAAAGAAATATTATGAGATTAACTTTTTACGATAGAGTAAAACTTTAAATATATTTATTACTAGCATTATTTTAAATCAATTTTCAGAACATGATCTACATTAACTACCCCTATCGAACATACGACTATTACCCCGAATCGACAAGAGTATATCGACCACTAACGTGTTATTACAATTACTACTATCCAATCAGAAGTCTGAACTACTATTCCGATGTATTGCCATACTACCCATACTACAGATACTTGTACTACAAGTATACATTACCTTCCGACAGATACTACCATTTGAAAGGAGTAAGTATGTTAAAAACATTTTTTTCTATGAACGTGCACAGCATGAATTTTTCATAGACAAAATACCATTAGATTCGTAGAGTGTATTGAGTGAGCAGACAAACATAATGATTTTTGGATAAAAATGGTGTTTGTGCACACGGTTATCAGCCATATTTTAATGGACATGCGTAAAACTACCACTGCAGTAATATGTTTCGTCTTTAGAAAACGTCACATGCCAGCGTTAAGAATTGTTCTTATTTTATGTTTACGATTTGCTAGTTGCAAGTTAGAATATTTGTGCAATATGATAATTTATATGATAAGGTATACTTGCGCAATGCTTTTGTTCAAGTATGCTTTTGCAGTTATCTGCGTGGTGTCCATAAATTAATATACAGGGTGACCAATTTGTGTAACACAACTTTGTCCGCTTGCAGCTAACTTTTCTTTCCAAATTATTTTATTGTCAAAATAATTTATAAACATTTTTAAGTGGTTATAAAATTGGTGAAAAAAGTTTTAAACGTTTCAGTTAATCATAAGCTTGAATTCCTTCCTGAAATTTCCAATGAAAAACTTGACCGACCTTTTATATTCCTGCAGGCTTTCAAAGCTTTTTCCAATAACAACTTTCATTTTAACGGTGGCTATATTTCCAGTGAGGTAAGTTTCTGTGTCGTTTATGCATGAAGAAAACACATTCAATATTTTCTTTAGGGCAAACTTGAAATTGGTATTTAATTTATAATTTGTGATCAAATTAGGAAACATTTTACAAAAATTGTATAAAAAATCAGTATATCTCTCATTATACTGGTTCTGCGTGAATTTATTAATGAAGTAACTTTAATGCTAAATTTGATAATGTAAAGGGCAAACTTTGATGTCAAATAAAGGTATATCGTACATGACTGTCAGTCGTCGGCATGCTACTAATTTGTAGTTTAAATAATAAAACATATACAGTGTGTCCAAAATAGTATGCAACATATGGTAAATTTTTTTATTACCGATGTCTCAGAAAATTTTATTTTTGAATAAAGTTTTAAACTTTAAATGCATATTTCAAATTTCACCTGCAGAAATAGTACGGGAGCAAGGGCCATACTTATCAAATAATTTAACCATGGGTTTATAATAAAAATGTATTAGGAGCAAACAGTAGTCGATGAGTCATCACGAACAAATAGTGTATTTCCACCACATCGCGCATATTGTACCTGTGTCTGGCGATAGTAATAAAATGTATGTTTTTATATATAAAATATGATAAAAACGAATTTCACGATAATTAGGTGCCGCGGCGTCAGTGGAAATTTTTAAGATAATATCGGGACATTGTTTGTAATTTTAATGGAAAATAAGTAATTAATATGAATAGCCGTAACATTTTTATTTTTATGTTCTGCATGGCGGATGATATAAGTTGAACCTATAAAGGGTACTACAAATTCGTGTGTGTACAAGGGGATTTGGAATACGGTAAGAGATACGAAGATAGTTAAATTAAGGCAATGTTATGTATTTTATGGCTTAACAATTTGGTGAAAGGAAACTTTAAATATTGCTAATACCTTTGGAGATATCCGAAAAAAACCGAAATTTTCATTTTTGATTTTTTGCGCTTTCATTTTTGACTTGGGAAAAAATAAAAAACACTATTTTATAGCCGTTTTTATGTTCTAAGAGATCGTATTAGTTTTCAAATTCGAAGTTTCTTTCTTTAGTTACCAACCTCAAGTCAATTTTTTTTTATACGGACCTGGAATTTTAAATACAGTTTTAGGGATTTCTAAGCTTTAGAAATTTATTACAATATACAAGTTTTTAAATTGTTAACGTTTTGTCATCGTATAACACATTTTTAAAATTATCTTTTTCATTTTATTACGGTCCTGAACATTTAGAGCCATACTAAAAAAATATTTCTGATTTGAAAAATCCATCCATTTTTTACTCAAAGAGGCCTGATATTTGATATTTTATAAGAAAAGATACCCAAAGTCTTGGCCTCAAATATTTGTCTGTCTCTTTGTTTTTGTTTCATGTTTCGCCTGAAACTAGCATTATCAGATCGTATAAACAGTAAAAAAAAAGAAATTGTTTTTAAAACAAACGTAAGAGCATCACAGTAACATAACTAGACTAACACTCCAGTTGCCTTTTCTTCACTCGGGAGCATTTTTTTTTCTCTATTTTATAGTATATCGGTCTAGGTCTAAGACAAAAACCATAGGACTTAGGATATACGTTATATTAATAAAATAAACAAAATACTAATAAAAATCATACCATAAAAACTTGCTTACTACCTACGGTGTTGTAACGGTAAATCTTTTTGAAAAAATAAACGGCCTAAACACCATAACTTCCTGTTATGTAGTGTTAATATTCAAGTATTCCAAAAAATTATTGCCAGGGCCGTAATTTATTTATTTATTTATTTATTTAGACAAACAAGGTCACTCAACAGACTGCTTGGAGCAGACCAATTATAGAGTGACACGGATTACAAAAAGAAATTTACAAAGTTCGGTATAAGTACACAATAAGTTTAACTAAAGAATAAAAGGCTATTCTGTACAATCAAATAATAAATCCAAAAACAAATTATAAAGCTAAAGATTCGCGAGTGATAGCAATGCACTCCCTAATCAAAGGATAATAGATATTTTCTTTCTGATAAGTTTTTTAAAGGTAAATAAGTTAGTGTTAAACAGGTCAATGCCTCTATCACCCGTTACAAGATAGTTGTATGTTCTCATGCAACGTATGAGAGGAGAGTTAGAAAGGTAATTAGTTGTAAAAGTAGGGACACTAAAAGTTAGCCTGTTCCGAAGTGTGTATGGGTTAGCATTAAAAAGTACATAGTTTACGCAAAATTCAGAGTCGATGAGGTTATTTACTACCTTATAAACAAAGAAAATATCAAAACACTGCCTTCTGGACCTCAGCGATTGCAATCTATAAAATAACAAATTCTCGTTATACGAGTAAAAGTGCCGTTGTCTATTGTAACGAAAATTAAGAGCATTGATGAACTTTTTTTGGACACTTTCAATTCGATCAATATATTTGTGATACATCGGATTCCAGACTGTTGACGAGTACTCCAGAGTACTTCTTACCATGCTGCAATATAAAGTAATTAACGATGCAGGGCTCTTAAAGCCTTCAGTAGTTCTTAGGATAAATCCTAAAAGGCGCAACGCTTTCCGAATAATAGCCTCTATGTGAGACTCGAACAACAGTTTGGAGTCCAAGGTAACACCCAAATCTTTAACCACATTAACACGTTTTAATTGTGTATTATTTAAGCTCAAATCTATATTTGGATTTCTTGAGAGGTCCAACTTGGAAAAAACAATGTAGTGACACTTATCAACATTTAGATGTAGACGATTCAGTGTGCAGTATTCAAAAAATCTGTTAATGTCCCCCTGCAGTTTCACTAAATCCAAAGGCGAATTAATGATAGTTGAAATCTTAAAGTCGTCAGCATATAAGGAATACACACTGTTCGAGTCCAGAAAACAAGTCTCTATGTCATACAAAAATAATACAAAAAGCAGGGGACCCAAGTGTGAACCCTGCGGAACTCCAGAGGTCACATCCAAGCAGACCGACCTTGCTCCATTAATAGCTACATACTGAGTTCTATTTTGCAAATAATTTTTTAAGAGATCGAGAAGCCAGCCCTGCACACCGAAGTTTCCAAGTTTCACAGCCAAAGTGGGGTGATCGACCTTGTCGAAGGCTTTGGAAAAGTCGGTGTAAGCAGCGCAGACATCACGACCATTCTCCATTGCCTCGTAGGTTCTCTGAATAAAGGGAACGATGTTGGTCAGAATGGATCGACCCCTGTAAAAACCATGCTGATTAATGTCGATTTTTCTTTTAATTTGAAAAAACAGGAGCTCCAAAATAACAGACTCGAAAACTTTTCCAAAGTGACACAGTAGAGAGATCGGCCGATAATTTTCAACATTATTTTTATTTCCGGTTTTATGAATTGGGACGATCTGTGCAACCTTCCATTTTTTTGGAAAAATTCCCAGAGACAAACACTTATTAAATAACTTGTATAATGGTTTACTTAGGCTAGGACAAGACTTCGAAAATATCGATGGAATCCCGTCAGGGCCAGGTCCCTTCTTAGGGTCGAGACCCTTTAAAGTTTTTTCGATAATCGAATGCGGAATATAGTTCACTGTGAAAAAGTCCAGTGGTTCGGCTACATTAACCAAACATGGAACATTCGATTTCTCATACACACTACCAAAATATTCCTGAAACAAATTAGCAATTTCTATATCATTTGAAGCGGAAGAAACACCAAAATTCATTTTTTTGGGTAGGGATTTACAATTTTTTTTGTTATTTAAAAAAGACCAAAAACTTTTAGTATCATTTTTCAAGTTATTTTCAGTAATTTGAATATATCTTTTATAGTCATTTTTTACAGAAATTTTTACCTTTTTTCGAAGGTCCGAAAAAACAATATAATCACCATTATTGTGGAAGGTTTTCCACCTTCTATGAGCTTTATCCTTATCTGTGATATATTTCAAAGTTGTTTTTGAGAACCAGTAATAGTAATAGTAAAGACAGGATAATTTGATGACTAGTGATTTGTTATTTGGTGACAAAACGTTAAAATTTTAAAAACCTTTAAATTTTATTAAATTTTCAAAGCTTAGAAGTCCTTAAAACTGTTTTTAAAATTCCTGGTTCGTATTAAAAAAAAATTAATTGAGGTTGGTATCTAAAGAACGAAACATTCAAGTTGAAAACTAATAACGCCCTACGGTAGAACATAAAGAACGGCGTCTGTTTAAAGGTTGGAGACAATGACGTTTCTTGAACGGCAGTAGAGTTTTGGACTTGCATTGTCTTTATTTGTTTAGAATCACTACGTTTCAACTGGTAAGCATCTCCAGTCGTCTTCAGGTGAATACTGACCTGAAGACGACTGGAAATGCTTACCAGTTGAAACGTAGTGATTTTAAACAAATAAAGACAATGCAAGTCCAAAACTCTACTGCCGTTCATAAAAAACGGCTATGAGAAAGTGTTTCTGATTTTTTTTCTAAGTCAAAAAGAAAGACGCAAAAAATTAAAAACCAAAACTAAAAATTTTTTTTTTTTTCGAATATCTCCGAAAGTATTCGGAATATTCGCAATTTTTTTTTACCAAATTATTAAGTCCCAAAATACACAACTTTACCTCAATTTAACCATCTTCGTATCTCTTGCCGTTTTCGAGATCCCCTTGTACGCACACGAATTTGTAGCACCCTGTATAATTGAAGCTTCAAAAAGCATTACATTTTTTTTTTGAAAAATAAAAAAAGGTATCATCCGCCAAACTAAAAGTTATTGTAAGTAGTAAAATTTTTGTATCAAATTTTTTAATTAGAAGGCCAGGAAACCATGCCGCGTTTCAAACGAAATGTCAAATGCCTCACTCGCCCTAACTTTTAATAGGTGGTTATTAGCAGTTATAAACGTTAGAAACTTGATTTTGTAATATCAGAACAATACAGTCTAATTGCTCTAGTTGGGATGCTTGTTTGTACTAGGATTTAATTAGGACACTGGCCTATATAACAAGTTTAGCTAGTTAACCCTATACGGATTTAAATTACTCACCAGTTCATTCGGTTTTATTACAGATTAAATCTTTGTTAATTTTGAAATTGGGTTAAACATGTAAGCTTTTTTATTACTTATTTTTTTATTCTATTTTTTAAATGTTTACTATTTTCTAATGTGTATTTTAATTTATAATATTATGCATAAAGGGTATTTAACTTAACAATAGGGCCAACTTCATATTTAATACACTTTATATTCCGACGTGTCATAATGACATACTTTAACGGACTGAGTACTATAATTATTTCATTATAGGACTGAGTACTATAATGAAAAATAGACGCAAAAATGAAAAAATTTATTTAAAACAAAATGGAACAAAATTTAATGATTACAATTAAAAGTAACATTATTACAATTCGTTAAATTGATGTTGGACATAGGAGTTGAAATTGTTGCATTGTTGTGATTTTTAATTTTTATGGTTTCTGTTTCTTCTGAGGGAACGACAGTCGATGGAACACTCGATAATTATTTCTTCCCGAGAATGGCTGATGAAATTCTTTTCTTGTTTTCGCAAGGGTTCTCTATATATCCTTTAGCAACTGTGTCACTTTTCCAGCCACCATGGCGTTTAATAGTGTAAAGATCGACTCCTGAATCAGTCAGTAGTGAAGCTGAAGACCTTCGGAAATAGTGACCTGTGTATTCTAAGAAATGGGGTAACTTCAAAAAAGCAGCGATCATTTTGCACATATTTCCGAAAGTATGTATACCCACTGGTTGCTTTGTACATTTGTTGTTTCTAAATGATAGAAAAAAACGAGAAACATCGACATCGGGGGTCTCATTGCTACATAGGTCCAAACAAGCTGCACCATATTTATTCCTTCGACATCGCCAGGCGTTACGTAAAATTCTCGGGGAACGTTGGTTTTTGTACTAGGTATGAAAATTCGAAAAACAACCCCCTCATCGTGTACATCTTCTATCCTTAAGTTTTTTAACTCAACTCTTCGACATGCTCCACTTATACCTATTATAATTGACACTTTTAATAGCAAGTATGTTTCGTTGTCTGCCTCTTGTAAAAACTTTGCAATATTTTCTTTAGTCAAAATCCTGGATTTTTTGGGTGTGTACGGATTTTCGTTTTAAAAAAGCTTTCAATTGATTGAACTTACTTATGTCGACGATTTTCTGAAGTAATAGTGTACTCGTTAACATAGAGTAATAACTCCATAAACTCGAAGACTTTTTCTTCATTGATTCTTCCTTGACATATGCCAAAAGTACATAGGCGTAGTTAGACGGTCAACACTGGGGGTGCTGAAGTAAAAATAGGTTAGTTCTAAAATTACATAGCCTATGGCCTATATATTGTAAATGTAAATTTTTTTTGGGGGTGCTAATTTAGATTTTGGGGGTGCTTCGCACCCCCAAGTGCCCCCCTAACTACGCCTATGCAAAATTACCTTTTCGTGAACTATATTGACAACCTTTTTCTGGGAACACCAAGTTTTGTAATTGGCATAAGTTTTTTCATATTATGCCTTTAGACTTTTCGGACAACAAACCAACAACTGCTTTATTGGCCAATTCTTCGATTTCTGATGGCAAATTATCCATATTATAATATATAAACGTTGAAATTAAAAATTCAATTCTGACAATGACAATACGAACAAATATTTCTCTAGTTACCAGGTTTTATTAAAATCAAGCTATTAGTTTACTGACGAAAACTTAAAATTCATTAAAAAATACACAAAATTCGTCGGAATATAAAATATTGTATGTTATTCGGACCATAATAATGATCATTATGGTACATTCCGTGTTATTAGACTCGGCTGACGCCTCGTCCAATAATACTCCCTGCTAGTACCATACTGATCGTTATTATTATCCTTATAACATAAATATCCATTATAGTATGTAATTATAGTAACGCCATCGCGACCACATACAAATGTTAATCGATGGCAGGTACCTTGAAAGTATTATTTTTTTGTTCGTTAAAGTCTAAAAGATATTTTTCAAATATGGTGGCACTTTCAGTTATACAGGTAATAGGTATCAACTGGCTTATTTTAAATAGAACACCCTATATATTATTACATTTTTAGATTTTACGTAAAATTTTAGGCAGAATTCGTGTTCATGTTCCTAGTCTAAGGATTTTTGATATATTGAAGCTTTTATGTCAAAAATTACGATGGTAAGCTCTAAAATAATTATCAATGTTTCTTATAAGGAGGCATTTATTATTTAATTTTATTCCTTCTTAAAATAGACCTGGTTTTATAGGGTTTTCATAATATTTTAATAAATGGTGTTTAAATAACAAGAAAAAAATGAAATTAAAAAGACTGCCAAAAATATATATTTGCAACCCTCAATTCCGACACATATTTTGAACCCAAAAAAATTTTCTTTTTCAAAGCAATGATGTAGCAACAGCTACGCATTAATACAATTTTAATAAAAAAATATGTTTCGCTACTGATATTTTCAAAACAATTACTTTATTGAACGGCAATTGAGTGTTGGACTTGCATTGTCTTTATTTGTTTTAAATCACAACGTTTGACCTAGTACTTATCTCGAGTCATCTTTAGGTGAAAACTTCATATTTTTTCTCTCCAACCCTGCATAGTTATCGCAAAGCTGATATTCGATTGTAGTTGTTTCAGCACACGTATACGTTTTTATAAAGGATATTTCTTTTTTCTATACCTACTAATAAAAAAGTTTATCCTCTTCCAAACTCTATCCGTGGACACACTGTAGATGAAAAAGACCTTTTTATTTTAAATTGAATATTTATTTATTTATTTAAGATACACCATTTCACAGAAAATCCAATTACTGAACGGGTATATACACTATTAGTAAATAATAATTTCTTACATATAAAATATATAATAAGTAATAATAAGTAGAAATAGGACATAATAAAACTATTAAGTATAGAATGTACACTTTTGACAATAATGTGTAATAAAAAATATATTTTTTAATTAAAATTATATTAAGGGGCAGCTCTCGGGGCAGCTATACCTACACCACTGCTTTGAGAAAAAAAAATTGTTATAAAAATTTGAAATTTTTGATAAAAACCCAGAAAAAAATAAAACTTAACATCTTGTATATCAAAAACAAAGCGTTTAAGGACAAGTAACACTCTCTTTATTACAATAACTGGACTACGACAGCTACTTAAGTAGTACATAATTTGCTGCTGTTCTATTAAAAACATAAAAATAATAAGGATGAATTAAAACAACTTATAAAAAGTGAAGCACTTTAAAATATGTAAATTTGGGTAATTGCGTACTTTACTGTAAATATCATCTGTCCTAATATCAAACAAAGTAAATTATCGCATTGTTGCAAAACCTTTTATATTAATTCATTCAAGTAACAGTTAAGTTGACCGACTTTAAGCGAATTTTTTAAATTTCGCACATTCTTATTTTACACGATATTTTGATATTTTGCCAAGGACTAGAAACACTTTTATGAAATTAGTAAGATTCAATGTGGAGATTAAGTATTTTGAAAACAACGGTAGCTGTACATTGTGTGAATATTATCTAAGCTGTTTAAAAAGTTCTTTTAAATATGACTGTGGTAAGTTTAAAATAATATAATATATTAATTAAATGAAGTGTTTAAGACACCTTTAAAAATTGAAAACTGTCCTTATTCTTATAATCTATTTCAGAAAGGTGTAGAGTAATAAAAGCTCATTAGGTATGCAAAGGGCCTACAGAGTGACCCAATGAATATTTAAGCCACTTTCATAATTTGGCATTGATTTCATTGCAAAATTCTTTATTTTCAAATGCAGGCAGTACCACCCGGGTTTAGGTCAATTTATGGATTTTGTCTATTGTTATCTATTCACAAATACTAAAAATTGTGTGACAAAGGTCTGTGTTATGTCCATAGTATTAGGTACACTTATTTTTTATTAAACATTATAAAAAAAATACGAAATACAAAAAATATATTATATAGAAATTAAATTATAAAAAATCATAATATTCTTCGTCATCTGAGGAACTGTCATCTCTTCTTGACGTTATAATTAATAGGTCGACGGTCCAATCGATCAGGTGGTCAAGATTCCATATTTTCTCCTCTTCTTTAAATGACATGATATGATGGACTGCTTTTCACCAGTTCTCTGGTGTCACTTCCTTAATGGCTTCATTAAACAGTAGCTTAACGTCTTTCATTTAAAATGTCGTGTTGTGTCTTGCTACAAATCCTTTCACTTGCGCCCATATAAGTTCTATAGGATTTAGTTTGCAATGATATGGCGGTGTGCGCAGAACAGTTACACTTTGTTTATCAGCTATATCTTCCACGGCATATTTTATAAAACGATGTTTGTGTACATTTGCTATAGCTAATAGTTTCTTTTCTTTCAAATTATCTTTTTTTTTCTTTAGTTAGTTATCATAAATAATTTAATGCACAAAATTTACCTGCGCCTATGGCCGGCACCGAGATTAAGCCGAACTGGACGGAATTTCCTACTTTATTACTCTACACCTTTCTGCAATATACTATACTAGTGGCAGTTTCGTTATTAGTTAAAATTTGGAAATCATATAAATATCAGATATTACTCCATTTAAATTAAATTAGAAATTACGTTTTAAATATTATTACACTCTAAATAAATGAGAACTAATTATAAAACAACACACTTGTTTAATACAATTATTTTAAATTGATTGTAAACATAGCAAAACAAAGGAATTCTATTTGAAATAAATCATCTTGTCAATTGTCAAAATTTCAGAATCGAAATCAAAACGATTTGAAACGCCTTCTACTGTGGGACTGCGTCCAATTTCCATTATCGCCGATTCTCCATGAAAACGTAGTACTTGTGTAAGAATTTAATAAAATTAATGTTTTTTTTTTAAATAATTTCATATATCAATAAACTTTTAATATTAAACAAAATTAACTAACCAGCAAGGTTGACATAACTGACATTGATAGGCATTATAAACTATAAAAATCAAAGGTGCCTGATTAGTAAATTAAAAATTAAGGTAACCGGGCCAGTATAAATTATTTCTGTCAATGTGATATATGTCACAGTCACACTTGCTGGATAGTTAATTATTATTAAAATTATTTGTGCAACCCGACAAAACAATTATAAACAATGTCATTATGGAGTAATAGAATATAAAGAACATAAACTGATTGTCTTAACTTGATACTAAAAATAGTTATATATAACTAAAAAAAAATGTGTTGTGTATTATTTATCGGTAATCTACGAAATCTACGACACAGAAACATAACCTTATATAGGAAAAATCATATTAAAGATAACAATTATAATAATGAATAAACCTGTACGTCAGACCTATTTCACCAATTTTGTTTCCAGAAAATAATATATGCACCCAATTCAATCGGCCCATCGTACCGAATTTACCCTACAGCGACTTACACACGCAGGAAAATTTACAAACCTCTAGGTCTTTACTGCGATTACTACGAACCAATCAGATCATTGTATTGGAATAGCTCTTATTGGCCACTTTACAGATCAGTAAGTTCGTTTGTCGACGATCTTCCAAGTCCAAAAGCAACACGATTGCAAAGAGTAAGTAAAAAATATGTTAACTAAGAAAAAATGTAATTAATTAAATTATTGTATACATCAGTATGTAAGTAAGTTAAAAGGCAAGGTTTTGGTGTTTCGTCAGGAGAGGAACAAATCGCAATAACAAAAAATATACCTTTGGAATAATAGAAAAGTTTTGGAATTGCATTGTGTTTTTAAAGTTTCAACTAGTAGGTTTCTCCAGTCGTTTTTACGGGAAATTAAAGACGACTGGAGATACTTACAAGTTAAAATGTTGTGATTTCAAAACAAATAATGACAATGCCAAATCAAACCTCTCCTATCATTCAAAAAACTTCATTGTTTCCAACCTTTAAAAAATATAGTGACTTCTCTCTTCATTATTTTCTTTAGATGTTATGTAAACACTGTATCAGTATTTACCTGAAGACAACACTGGAGATACTTACCAGTTGAAACGTTGTAACTAAATAACAAATAAACACAATGCAGGTCCAAAACTCTTCTACAAAATACAGCATTGTCTTTAAATTTGAAATTAAATATTTCAATTTTCGAATTTTCTGTTGGGCTATCTATGTGTATATCATTACATGCGAAAAGTTGCGTCGACGAAGTGATTACAAGAGTTGGCCCTTCGTTCGACTGCGGTTAGTCGGATCGCATCGAATAATATGAAGCGACAGGATAGTCAGATGATATTCTTTGATCAGATGGTCGTCTTCGTATCAAAATTCCCTGCGAGGCAAGGGTGGATTTATGTCTATGTCATGGAAGGGGTATTGCTCTAAAAAAAACATATATTATTTTAATGGTTATGTTTCCCAGTCATGATGATGATGATTAAAGGAAAAATGGCGTGTCGAAAAAGTTTGATTTTATCTCTGTGATGCGGGAAACTCCAGTGATTATTCCAAGTCAGTTATTAAAAATATTCGAAAACAACAACATAAGAAGGTACCATCGCGCCGATAAAAAACTGGGACAGGAAATTTTTCTATTTTCTCCTAGACTATTAAGAATAATTTTACATCAAGCCTGGTACCAGTAAAATGTCATGAAAATTTGCATGTCAATAAAGATTGTCACTTTATGATTGACTCGTCAAACATACAATCATATATTATTTGTAAATATGCCACAATTAACCCCCCAGCAAAAGGCAATTATTTATAGTCGGTTGCGAGATAGTGTTGCTATTAGGGATATTGCAGATGAACTGGGAGTAAGCAAGAATACCGTGCTATTGGCAAAACAAAAAATAGCAAGACATGGGACTATTATTAGGAATGCAGGTTCTGGTCCCCCTAAAATTTCTACTGATGATCATGATAGAAGACTGGTTAATTATCTAAGGGATCATCCCTTCGAAACTGCAATCAAGGCAAAAGAAGAGACGAATTTTCCAGGTTCTGCAAATACCGCTAGAGACAGGGTTCGAAATTCCGATATACGAAGCCGTTGTGCTGCCAATAAAAATTTTTTAACGGAAATAAATAAACAGGGCAGGTTAGAATTTGCACATGAATATATTAATCAAATAAATTTATGGGAAACAGTTATATTTTCTGACGAGAAAACTTTTCAGTCATGCAATAATGGGAGAATTCGGGTGTATAGGCCTTCCGGCATGCGGTATGATGAGAGATACATCCACAAAACCAACCAAAGTGGGCGTTTCTCCATAAATGTTTGGGGCTGGATTAGCGCTAGAGGACCAGGACTTTGCCAAATCGTCGAAGGAAGACTAACTGCAGCAGTATACGTTAATATACTAAACGAAGTGATGATACCATCGGTAAACGCTGTATACGGTCAAAATTACACATTTCAGCATGATAATGCTCCAATACACACAGCGCGCATTGTACAAAATTTTCTCCAAGAAAATAACATAGCAGTTCTTCCCTGGGCTTCGAAGAGTCCCGATTTGAACCCGATAGAAAACATTTGGGGTGCCATGGTCAAATCTATGTATAAATATGATTTTCAACCTAGAAACAGGGATGAATTACGTCATAGGATAAATCAAGCTTGGGATGAAATAACTGTCGAATTATGTAGAAACTTAGTTTTAAGTATGCCACAAAGGCTCCAAAAAGTAATAAACAGAAATGGTTCTATGACCAAATATTAATTTTGTGTTGTTTTGACAAACTTTGTGTTCGCAATTTTTTTCTTTTTATTAAATGTATTTTATTACCTGTATTAGCTTTATTTATTATTTTGTGGTAATGGTAAATATAATAATTTATAAAATATTAGACTTTAAAAAAATCTAATAAATTTACTTTATCCATATTATATGATGTCTCTCAAATTTAACCACCCCGTATCGAAAAATACAAAACATTCCATTATGTAACCTAGGTTACTTTTTAAATTTTGAATGTTTTTCCTTTTTAGCTCTAGACACCTTTCATAGTCTAGGGGATATGTATTTCTTACATTGTTTTTGTAAATCTCTTGTCCCAGTTTTTATTCGGCACAATAGTACATCTGATACATATAAAAACTTCACCTATGCCCTTAAAGAGAACAATAATCCTACCTGTGCCAACTTAGGTTTAGGGTTTCTCGTTAATGGCGACATTTTGCAAACAAACAAAATCCCGCTAAACGATATTTCAAAAGTGATTTTCTCGGAATCCAGACAAGAAATTTTGTAAAAACCTGTTTTATGTTCAGCGGCAAATTATTTCCATCGAATCGTAGATCCGGTTTCATGCGTCAGCCAGTGTTGGGATTTTAGCGCCTTAAAAATCGATTAGCGAGATTTTGTTGGTTGGCAAAATGTCACCACTAGTCAGTTTTTGCCAACCAACAAAACCCCCCTGTTTCATTTTTCAGACGCTAAGATCTCGTAGTGGCTGACGCCTGAAAGAAGATGTTCGATTCGAAGGAAAGAATTTTACTTGCCGCTGAATATGAAACAGGCTTTTACAAAATTGTTTGTTTGCATTCCGAGAAAATCACGTTTGAAATATCATTTAGCGGGATTTTGTTTGTTGGCAAAATGTCCCCATTGGATAAGATTTATTTGGTTATTCTCTTTACTAAAAGGAATTAAATTAAAATGCGCATTATGGAAAAAAGAAAAACAATTTGTATTATTCGGACAATCCAACTGTGTTTTAGTGGCGGGCCATAATGTAAACATTTAAATATGCACCAAATTTTTAGGTAATTTTTTAAAAGCTTTAATTTTAGTAATTGTGAATTTATAAGCTTTTATAACCATCCTTGTGAATTAACGCTTTACGGTAAATACACCAAAACCAGCACAACTAACAAGAGTTCCCAGGTCGATAACTGCAACGGATACCTAACTCACATATGTGCCATTGATATTATTGTATTGAACCGTTTTCCTTAATACATACTTGAAAATTTCGCACCCACTTTTTCATATTGAATCATTACCATGGCAACTAATAAAATTTCCACTAGAAATATAACTAGTGCATAAACTATTTTTTAAAAGTCAATTTTTTAACAAAGGCATGAGGGAATAACACCGAGGAAAGCATTCCTCACCCTGTTGTCCAAAAAGATTGACTGAAGACTAAATTGTTCTATAACTTCTATTAGGAAATATTTTATGCATGTGTTATGTTTTAATAGGAAATTTTCCGGATTTAAAGACGTTTATTAAGTTGTAAAGAAGTTTATTTACTTTCATTTAGTAATATGAAATTTACAGTTCTGTAAATCGTTTTGTAAGCACTAGTGCTTCAATGAAAAAAAAAACGGTTTTATTAAAATTTTGCTGTTAAATAAAACCACACTTTTTAGAAAAATGATTTATTATTAACAATTATAAAATTAATTACCAATTATTAATTAAAATATAACACTTAAGGTTTATTATAAACATTAATAATACACTTTTTACAGTTAGAAATTTGTATACCAGAAGTGGATGTGATGGAGCTCTTTACGTTCGAATTTCCAATCATTAAATCCGTGTCTGACCCCATGATCTTCATTGCTATTTGTTTCTCATTTTCTAAAGAATTCTTAACTAGCCTTCTGCCGTAGAAAAGGATTTCCAGCCCCCATGACGCTTTAACATTTGCATATCTGCACCACCATCAATTAGAATGGTGACTGAGGACCTCCTAAAACAATGTCCACTGTATCCTTCGGGATTATTCAATCCAAGTTTTGTTGCAATCTTTTTTGGTATACTTCCAAAACTATTAATTCCGACAGGCTGGGAGGTGCATTTTCCTTTTCCATAGAATACAAAAAACCGCCTGTAAGTTGTATTAAGAGGACAAAGTTTAGCATACTTTCAAAAAACACTTAAACAGTTGACACCTGTCACATTTCCTTCTGTTATAACAAATTCTCGCATAATTTAGGTTTTCGAGAATGGAATCACAATTTTTATATACAAATCATTGTGTTCAATATGATCCAACATTAACTTAGCTAGATCTTCGCGCCGACAAGCCCCAAAAATGCCGATTATCATAACAACCTTCATAAGTAAATATGTTCCATCATCTGCAGTACTAAAAAACTTACATACGTCTTCCTTTGTAAAAACTTTGGACTTTTTGGCCTTGTAATCCTCTGAACTTCTTTTCAAAAATGCGATTAGTTGAGAGAATCTGCTTATATCTTAATTTTTTTTGACTGAAATCATAGTTTTCAACATTGAGTAGTGAGTCCATAGTGTAGATGGTTTCTGGGAGCGTTGTTTTACGGAAAAATAACTCAAAAGGATTTTCTCAGACACCTCCTTTATTTTGTTAGCTTTGCACCAATCTTTAAACTTCTGATACTCCAACTCATACCGCGCCTTGGATTTTGTCGGAACTAAACTTGAGATCGCTTCGTTTGCCGATGCTTCTATATCAGAGGGTAAACTTCCATCAGAATCGCTCATTTTGAAAAACGCTTTTTATATTTTTGAATTTGTTTGACAAAGTTTCGACAGTAACTATGCGAAACAGTAACTATGCATAAGGTAACGTAAAAAAACCTGATTAGTAAACCTAACAGCAGGTCCTTTTTTTATTTTTTAAAATGCCTTTTGCCAAATATTTTTATTCATAGATGAAAGTAGATAAAATTTTGTACAATATTCTTGTTGTAAATTTATATTACTACAGTCGATATTTTATTAAACTCGGCTGATGCCTCGTTTGACAACTTTAACATCTCGTGTTGTAATATGAATCTTTTCAACACTTATATCGTAAATAACTATTATAAATTAAAAAAAATAATTTTAATACAATTAATCAGAACCTTAGTTTTGTTAAATAAGCCTACTACCCACGCTACTACCTATACCGAGTTATGTCTATTTCAAAATTGTCATTGTTGCAAAACTGTCAATGTCAAAAAATTACAATTCTGGAAATTTCCCAAGGATATTTCCAAAAATCTTCTGTTAAATTTGCACAAAGAAAATTTCCAAAAATATTCAAGCTCTTTGGACTTCCGGCGGCCAAATTACACTGGACATTTTTCTGTCACTTTAAAAGTCAAAATAATGACACGAACTGACAGAATTCAATTATTTGTCAGGGCAAAAATTTTCATATTTTTCTAGTTAATAAGGAAACAACTAACTTAATTTTATTATTATTCATGAATTATATGTTATTTCAAATAATTTTGATTCATAATAAAAATGTTTGGGCTAATATTTTACTATAAGTGCGAAATTTTTTTACCGAATCTTCCGTGAGCTTAAATTATAATACCGGAAATTTTTCTCAATCGCAAATTTTTTTAAAATTTTTAAAAAATAATTTGCGATCTCAAAAAAATGTTTCGAAATAATTCATGCTCTACGGAGATTATATGTGAAAATTATCGAAATAACCCATGTTTAATTTTTTTACTTTGTAAAATAATGTCGTTTGCGGTTAGGAATTCTCTATTAGGGAATCCAAACCACGTGATTCAATATGGCGGTTGGCTGGTAAAAAGCATTGAGTCACCAGTTAAATGCCACCAGCAACATTATTTTTATGGTCACGCGCACCAATTACAAAGCAGTATTTGCCAGCCAGCCGCCATTTGGACACATCGTTGGATTGCCTAATTGTCCAAGATAGTGATCGAGAGAGATTCTTGGTTACATTGACATTAAAAAAATGAAATACAATTTCTTGCCAAGAATTTAACTTGCCCTAAAAAACCGTATACATTAATCAGCTGAAAGGAGAGGTATTCTTATTAAATACCAAATACCAAAGGGCACACACTCTAATACCTTAACAAAAATAATATACAGCATTTAACCAAGAACGTCGCAGATTGAGCTACAAAAAAAAACGTCCCCAAGACAATAAGCGAGTTCAAACAACAGCCAAACTCCAACTCATCCTCCTCAAGTGTATTTTTTTTTATCAACACCACTCACTCACTATATAGTCCTAATTTATTTTCGTCTGAGTACTTTTTAGTAAGAAATTTGCAAAATTATCTCAGAGTACGGTTATTTTGCCGAAGAATATAAATTGAAAGATAGTTTGATCTCTGTATTAAGGTTCAAGAGGCATTTTTGTTAATATTTTGCTTGAGCTTTACTTTTACTAACATTTAATGTAACTTTTCCTGTTTCTGTGTTTTTTTCCTAACAAGCTAATGTTGTATGTGTTTTGATTTTTTATTCTTTGGGTGTTTTAAATAACTGTGCAATAATAAATTTTCACCCTCTTTGATAATAGCTAACTTAAAATATCTTCTATTTTATCTATCTATCTATTCTATCTTATTGTCTAGTAGTTGTATCCGTCCTCGAATAACGAAACAACAATTTTTCGTTTAATATTAAGTATTTTACTTATAATTTACGAATACTTAATTTGAATAAAGTATCTGTGGCCAGTAAGGGAGGGAGGGGGGGGGAAAGGTTTTTATGTAAACAATGTATACAGGATGGAGATTTTCACTGGAACAAAGTCGCTAGAAGTGTATTAAAAATGCTTTGTGAAAAATGCAAAAACACCTCGATTGAGATATTTTGTTTACCTGTTTTTAATCTCAGTGGTGGAACTTTCTTTGTTTATTGGGAAGATACCACTTTTGGTATCTTGTTGGAAAAGAATGGACTGCTCTATTGTTGTTTTTAATATTAATTTAAATTATACAAGTGGTCTTTTCTATTAAAAAAAATTAAGTTTAAGGGTTATGTTTCAACGTTTTGAAAAAATAATTTTTTTTTATAAGTATATTAAGTCCACAAAACCTCGCAATCGACTTGTTTTTGCATTTTTCACAAATATTTTTTTCTGAAACTTCTAACGAATTTGTGTCAGGTAAAAACCCTACCCTGTATATACAAGTCAACGAACTGTAGGCCAGCATTATAGGGTAGGTAGGAAGGTATACTGTAGCACTGGAACGGCGCATCTTAAAGAAGTGACAACGCCATGTTGCTGAAAATATTTTAAGACGATACCTACACCATGATTGTTTATCTGAGCAACCAAATTTTTGAAGAAACCGTATCACCCGTTTTCCATAAACGTCTAACGTTCGATCCACCGTGAAACATCCCGTATATATATGATCTTTTAAATGGCAACACTGTTGTTATTGTTAACAACGGTAGATTAACGGGGAATTTTCTTATTTTAAAATCTGGTCAGCAATGCGCATTTTGTTTGTAATTTTTTTTTAAATAAAACCAAATGCTGACAAATAAAAATTGTTTTGATTTTTTTGATTGATTATCAACATTTACTCGTTCAGTTTCAAGGCTTAGACTCAGACGGGCCGAAACACTTTTCACTTCTCAATTTTCAGTGCTTAAGCTGGGCAAAACACTCATTTTTCAGGGCTAACAAAAGGTTTACGTAACTAGACACTTAAAATTTCATTAAACTTAAATCTAACAATTTGCATGATTCGTATACTTTGATTCTAAAAAACACATTTTAATTATAACAATTTTTTTTTCAGATATTTGATAACGAGACAAGTCTTATTCGGGCGCAGACATCCGCGTTGTTGAGACAAATTCACGACCCTGTACCTCGTGTTCAAAGACTAAGCTGGCCACTTTCAACGGTTTCTAGGTAAGTGTCAACAACTGTCAATTTTAGTAGATTGTATTCACGAGGTTCCATTGGACAAATACTTTTTTATTTTTTTTTTGTTATTTTCATTTGGCTTAAGTCAGTAATAATTTAAAATCATTTATGGCAGTTGTCATCCAAAAATACTTTATTTTAGAAAACTTCGTCTTGTTAGCTCAGGCCCACCAAATTAGTAAAAATTATGAGATAATGTGATGTCAAAAAATGTACTTTTTAGTTAGGTTTAAAGTATCAAAAGGTAAAATAGTATATTTTTTAAAAAGCATAATATTATGGTGTTAAAGTTACCCATACTTTATCTTTACATATCCTTCATCTAAGTGAATAATATCCATTATAGGCGAGTAGAACACTATAAAATAATTGTAGGTAGAATTACTGATAAACATCTTTTCGAAGAAGCTGTCCATTTTCTTCATAATGGATATATCACTATTATTATTGATAATATAATTATTATTACAATTATTATTATTATTATATTATAAAGGGAAGTAGAACCATTTACCTATTAAAGTCAAAATCAATCATGTAAAGTACAATGACATAGACAACGGAAAGCAGAAAGAAAACTTTAAAAAACTTCTATATAACTTAAAATAATTAATATTTTATTTGTAAATTATTCTTCTTCTTCTTCAAGTGCCTTGTCCTCTCGAACGTTGGCAATCATCAACCACTGTCTCAAATTCTTTAGCCCCGATATTCTTCGACGTCCAGGGCCTTTCTTTCCTTCGATTTTACCGTCTATGATCAGTTTGAGAAGTCCGTACTTGTCATTCCAAATTTTGCTTTTTAAGTGTGAACATGACCTCTAGATCCTTTAACATTCTCCTGAGCACGTCCACATTACGTACTCTGTCCATCCAGGAAATTCTTAACATCCGTCGATACGTCCACATCTCGAAAGCCTCCAGCTTTTTGCACATGGCGTCTGTCAGAGTCCACGCCTCAACTCAATAGTAAAGAATGCTGAACACATAACAACGTAGCACTTGAGTGCGAACGGAGAGCGACAGATTTCGGCAACACAACACTGACTTCATTTTCACAAATGATGCTCTGGCTTGCTCAATTCGGACACGAATCTCCTGCATATTATCCCAGCTTTCGTTGACCTGACATCCTAGATATTTGTATGATTGGACGCGTTCGATTTGTTGGTTCTGTACCTGAAGTATACCTCCATCAACTTGGTTCTTACTGATCGCCATCCATTTAGTTTTTTTGGTGTTTAAATTTAATTCAAACTCTGCACTCCCAGCTGCCAAACACACACACACACAAGTGAAAATTGGAGGCCCTCCAGAGAATCCGCGATTATAACAGTATCGTCGGCGTAGCGAAGGTTGTTAATACTTACGCCATTAATGGAAATTCCCTTAGTGCAATTCTCTAACGCTCCTTCAAATATTTCATTTGAGTATATGTTAAAAAGAAGCGGTGCAAGAATGCATCCCTGCCGAACACCCCTTTTGATTCGTACTTCGTCTGACATTTGTTTGTCTACTTTGATGTGTGCGGTTTGGTTCCAGTATAGATTTACGATTATCTGAAGGTCTCTATCTTCCAAGCCTATATCTTTAAGGATTTCCATAAGCTTTTCATGGTGCACCCTATCAAAAGCCTTCTCGTAATCTATGAAGCAGGCATAAACAGGGGCCGAAACATCCCTGCATCTTTGAACCAGAACCTGGATACTAAACAGGGCCTATCTCGTGCCAAACCCCTTACGGAAACCGAACTGGGATTCGCCCATGAATGACTCGCATTTTGTATATATTCTCTTATGGATGATCTTCAGGAATATTTTTAGGAAATGACTCATCAAGCTGATACAGAAATTAAATTATAAAAAATCATAATATTCTTCGGCATCTGAGGAACTGTTGTCTTCTCTTGACGTTATAATTAACCGGTCGACGCGACGGTCCGATCCATAGACAAAAAAGCTTCTCGTCTTTGGTCCGATCCATCAGGTGGTCTAGATCCCACATTCTCCCCTCTTCTTTATTGACATGATGGACTGCTTTTGGCCAGTTCTCTAGTGTCACTTCCTTAATGGCTTCATCAAACAGTAGCTTAACGTCTTTTATTTTGAATATCGTATTGTGTTTTGCTACAAATCCTTTCACTTGCGCCCATAGAAGTTTTATAGGATTTAGTTCGCAAAGATGTGGCGGTGTGCGCCACAGTTACACTATGTTTTTAAGTGATATCTTCCACGGCATATTTCATAAAACAATGTTTGTGTAAATTTGCTATAGCTAATAGTTCCTTCTTTATCAAATTATCTTCTTTTTTTTTCTTTAGTTAGTTAGTTTAAATTCACAAAATTTACTTGCGCCTTTGGCCGACCCCGAAATTGAACAGAACTGGACGGAATTTCCCATTTTATTACTCTACACCTTTCTAAAGTACATAACTTTTTAAATATTATTATTCGTTATATCACAAAATACCACATTTTATAACGGGTGAAGAGAAATGGTATTGGCCTGGCTCTTATAATACTTGTTAACTTTATTTCATTCATTACGACTACTCCTTATCAAAGTATTTCCAAAATCTCCCCTCAAACAGCTTTACTTTATTGTTTTTTTTTATATAATTCTCTTACCTTTATGTAGATGTGTATTTGTATATCAAATCGATTCTTCTATCAACAGTCATTAAAATCATAAATACTTCTAATAACAGGTTTTTTAAAAGTTAGCGAACCGCTTTAAACTGTAATAATTCTTGAACTGTTGAAGCCATTGTTCTTTAATACAAGTCACAACATACATAAGTATACTTTAAAAAGAAACATAAACGAAGTATAGGGACATACTACGGGCGATTCGGTATTCCTAATAATACAAATGGTTTATGCAAATTTTACAAATACAATCCGCATATTTTGTATTAAGTTTTGTTTTGTCTAGCGCAAAGTTTTGATTGAAATGGCATGATTCACAGAGCTGTTCGACTGTGTTTCCATAGAAGCCTATTGAACGTGATTGAATCACTGACCGACTAAACGCGAAGTGTGATAAAGTCGACGTCCAGATTTGTCTCTCTCCCGTCTCTTTTTAACTTCCGAGAGCGAGTATGTCTGTTTCATTCTTAATTTCCAATTCATTTATGTAATCTTCTAATTTAATATAAACTCTTAAGGTCAACCGTAAGCTAAACTCAAATAAAGCCCGGCAGAGCAGAGTGTTTGATCTGTATTGGGGAGTTCTCGCATGACATATATTGGAATATTTCCATTTTTTAAAGGGTAATCATTTTTATTTGTTTTAAAAAATAAATTAATTAGGTGGACCAAATTAATAGGTGGATCATTGATCAAATAACCTTATGCACAAGCAGTGCCTGCGTGTCTGTATATAAAAATACAGCCCTGATGATGTTAACTAAAAAACAAAATGTCAGAATTAATAAGATATCCACACGTTATAGAAAATAAAAAATGGCAACAAATAAGTATAAAAAATACATTTTTTGCTATCTCTCTCTAATTGTAGGAAAAAATTGAAATATAAAGGAAAATTTTCGTTTCTTTTCCAAATTTCCTTGAAACTACATACTCAGATTATTCTTAAATTTTTTACGGGATGGTTAGTAAGTAGTCTCCAAATTTCACAACTTTGCACCCATTTTATTTTTACCGTTTAGGACACCCAATAGTAAGCTTCAAATTTATAACAACGTATATATTAATAAAGAAATGATCAATTTTAACCACTCTCGCATCATTGATTTCACCGTTCCACATACACCGTTCTTTGTTGGGTAATTTTTATTAGAACTTATTGTTAAACTACTTATATTTCGTTTAGTTGTCTTATAGACGTTGACACATTGAGTTCTATCGGTTGCGCGTATGCTCTAATAAATAATGGTTTCCCTCTATAAATGGATTTTTTGTCTCATTAGTTTATTTGAAATAAGAGCAAATACAATAGCTGACCAAAGCCTAGACAACATATTTTTTAATAAAGTTTCATTATTTATGCAAACTCAAATTAAACTCGGTAATAATGAAATGCATCTCGGTTTGCTATTATATACAAATGGAACTATTGATCTGGTTATGCATATTATGAAAAATAAACATATAAAATTACCAATTAAAATTGTACCGCTGAAATATTCATTGCGTAGAATCACAATGAATGAAAAATTTACAGAAATTATCGTATTTTTAGATAAATTAGATGATATGATGGCTTCTAACCAATATCTTTTAAGCAATTCCTTTTATAGCCCTTTAACCAAATTTTACTTTATAGTGGCAGATGTTTTTAAAGGAAAATCAGAAGAACTATTTTTAAAAGTGAAATTACCATGGAGCATCAGTAAAATTTTTAATTTTGTAGTAGTTACGTTGGATACATCAAATAATCTACAAATATTTACCTACCATCCCTTTAAAAATAAAATATTAAATTTATTGAATCTGAAAACGAAGAAAAACCTATTTAATACCAATATACGAAATCTGCACGGATACAGAATAAATATAAGTGTATTTAAAAACCTCTATAACAAGACCAATAATTATGATCAATGTCAGTCAATGCTAGATTGTAGACTTATAATGTTATTTTGTTCTTACCTAAATGCCACTTACAAATTCTTTTATTGCGATAACTATCCAGAGAACACTTGGAATGTAATAAATGGAACAGTGGATATATCTATGACACCAATGTTGGTGCTAAATGTTAGTTATATCAAGTTTTGCTTCTATCCGATAGCATTTGAGAGACTTCTTATTTTGACAAAAAATGCATCCTTAATGTCGCCTGATTATTACTTGTTTTTTATTTTTAAGGGATCAATTTGGACTTTAATTATCGTCACGATGTTGTTAGTAAGACTTTTAAAACATGTTATATTTACCAGATTTCATCAACATCAACAAAATAAGAAATCTGTATATACTGCAGATATTTTATTATTAACTTACTCGATTTTTGTCATTATTTTTACAACTATTTTTCAAAGCGAAATCATAACCATACTTACAACTCCAAATTTTTTTAAAAATATTGATAGTGTTGATGAATTAGTTCAAAGTAAACTTTCAATTAATGGCGAAGCATCATGGATTAATTTTATAAATAGAAAATTGCTCCCTCAATGTAACCAAACGATGGACTTTCAAACCAGTTGGAATAATTTAAAAAAATTTAAAGGCGATGGGACGTTTATGTTAACGGAAGGGTTATCCGATTTTTTTTTTGCTAATGATCCTTCGAATAAGAGAAAAACATACTACCATCAAATGAAGGAACCAGCTGGAGAAACGTTTTTAGCACATTATACGTCTGAGCATTCGCCATATACAGACATTTTTAAAACTGTATTGTTAAGATTAGACAGCTTTGGACTAGTGCGAACTAACAGAGGAACTCGTATTATTAAAAAAAAATCCAAAAAAATGTTGACCAAGTTAAGTCTAGTGCATTTAAAAATTGCATTTTGGGTTCTTCTAGTGGGTTGTCTTGTGGGCTTCTCAGTATTTGTAGGAGAAATACTAATCAAATATATTAATAGAATAACTGTCTGTAATAGTTAATTTAAGATATATTTGCCTTTTCATGGTCAACTTTTTGGAAAATTAAAAATAAATAGCGAGTAACTATATGGAAAATTATTGTCAGCTACAAATCCAATAAATTAAAAATAAATTAATTTTACAAGTTAGATAGTGATAAGTGACAGTTTGTTGTTTTCATTTTTAATGTAATATTATTTACTACGTTTTCATGAGGACTGAGTTCGATTTCAATATTTTGTACCCTATTACATTCCAAGGCGTTTTCATTGCAGTTTTCAAATCGAATTGAAATCGATTTCAATTCGGATTTGAATTTTCGACAATGCTGTCATGCGTCAAACCTGTGGTTATAACCGCTCTTTTCTCGTACTTGTCTATGTTTTTGCTTTTAGATTTTGTTTCTATTGCTTTTTTGGTCGGTCATTTTTACAACGTTTATAACAGAATCGCCAAAACCAAACATAACATAAGAACTATTTGTAGGTTATGAGAATCATATTCCGTTCCGATCTCGAACCGTTTTCATGATTAAAAATTTCGGTACGATCCCGATACGATCCCAAAAATTGGCGAATCGACCTTGAACTGAAAACGAACTCAATACGGTAAAAATACCTGTTTTCATGTGTTCAATTCGGATTCAAATCGAACTGAATCCTCATGAAAACGTAGTGATTGTATCCAAATATCGGTTCTATTGGATAAGCAAAATATTTTTTACGAAAACCCAATTATTTTCGTATATCGGACATCAGAGATCGTATGCATGGGAAGCCCGCTAAGTCTAGGTGCATAAAATGAACAAGAATATTCTATTCCCACATGGATATTTGCTTTATCCTTTACACTTGTATGATTGAAAGATAAATAGACTATTAAGTGAACAAACATACTTTCATTATTATTAATGTTATATATTGTAAGTGATGAACAGTATTGCAAATAATAAAAATATTTAAAGACAAATTTTTCATTAAACATTTTTTTAAGCTTAAATGGTATATATAATATAATATATATATTAACAAAACTGGCAAAAATACACTGAATGATAAAACCACTGAGCGGCGTCATCATATCCACTTTTATTATACAAACCACTATTAATATACCAGTTGACTGTTTCTACGATTCTACGCGAATGCATTATAACCGAGATGGCGCGCCCTATTAATAATACTGTAATAGTATGACATCTTTGTTTTGACATAGCCAACGCTGATAGATTATTCTAATAAAGTAATTTTTATTGTTGTAATTGGTTTGTTTACAAAAGTATAATGTATATACATATTTACCTTGTTTGTTAACTTGTTAGTTTTATTATAATAACAAATTCTTAATATACTTTTATCTATGTAGAAAGAAAAAATAAATTTAAAAAAATATTGTTTGTAATATAATATTAATGATTTGTCGAAACACTCCCAACATCACGAACTCCAAAAAATATGAATGATAGAACAATTTAAAGAGTCAACGTGGACTACCAGAAAAATCTAATTTACTCTAATGAACATTCTATTTGCCTTTAGAATCCATTTTCCGCCCCTCATTGGCTTAATCAGTTAGAAATTGATTATCAGGCTGGCAACTACCGCTCCACTACCGCAGGTCAAATAAAATTGTAACAAACAATATTGAGTGAAAAATTCATACAAAGAAAGGAAAAAGTGTTGTATTTCAGTGTAACTATTCAATGACACTGACGCAAATCGCTTTCAGTCTTATTTACTTAAGGCCATCATCATGGCTTAACCTAGTCAAACACAGTTTTGACAACAATAGAAGAAATTAAAAATGTTGTTATGTACTACCAAAAACTTTTTAAGCATTGCTTTCAAAACTCTGTTTGACTAGGTTAAGCCCTGATGATGGACTTAAGTAAATATGGTCGATAGCGCTTGGGGTCCGTGTTATTAAATAGTTACACTGAATAATTAATATATAATTAAGTAGAAAATATTATAGTATAATAAATCATTACTTTATTTGCTAGTTGTATAAAATATAAAGATCCAAAAATATATCTCTTTAATATTAGGCGTTCGTACACGACCAGATGTCAATCAATAAATGATCTAAGTAGGTAAACATATTCGTTAGAATAAATTACAATAATAATAATAAGGGAATGACAGTACTAACACAGTTCGTGTAAGGGTAAATTTCATACATTGATTGGGTTAATATCGTTCAGGACTGTCGTATAGGGTCTGGAATAGTTCAGAACGAAGAGGCATTTTTTGCTGGAGTTTTTATACAGAAGAAAAATGTAAACAACCATGTTATTACTCTACTGATAATTGCGTAGGGTAAACGTAGGGTCTCTATTCTCCTTAAAAGGTCAATTTTATGAAGTCGATTTAAACTGGAAAGTCCAGTTAAACAGTTGTTGGTGCTCCTAATTAAAGTTTCAGGGGGCCAACAATCAAGAAAATAAAAAAACTAAAAAATGAACATCTTAGGTTATGATTATTGATATGGATCTTAATCTATATCGGCAGCATCGTCTTAAAAATCATGGAATTAAAATAAAGAATCAGCAATTTAAATTTTATCATAAAGTTACAATTTTTAGAGCGTAGCTCAAAGTTTGAATGATTATTCAGTTTAAATCAATTTTATTTATATCTAGGTTAATCTAATGTTAAAACGATCTTTACGAGATAATCAAAAACAAACTTCTTGCCAGTCCTAACGGATCAAGGTCCTTTTGGTCAGTCGCTAAGGCCGTCAGCCAAAACTTTACAAAGTCAACTATTCCACCTCTAACACGTTCCGACGGCACAATAGCAACCACAGCCGGGGATAAAGCAAACCTACTTGCTGAACTGTTTTCCTCGCATTCCACTGTAGACTTTCAGGGAAAACCACCACCCAACATTCCCTCAGTTCAATCGCAAATGTCTGAAATTGTGTTCCGTCAGCGTCTTGTTAAACGGATTCTTAAAGGACTCGACGTCAATAAAGCTCCTGGTCCAGACGAAATTCCTATCATTGTTCTCAAGACATGCGCCGATGAACTTACACCAGTATTTTGTAGACTTTTCAACTTATCCTACAAAAAAGGAATATTTCCATCCTGCTGGAAGTCGGCGCGTGTCCAGCCCATTCCAAAGAAAGGTAAAAAGACCCTGCCAAGCAACTCCGACCCGTCGCATTGCTTTCAGTAATTTCCAAAGTAATGGAGAAAGCTATTAACCAACAACTACTAAAGTATCTGGAAGGGCTTAACATTATCAGCGACCATCAATACGGTTTTCGTAAGTCCAGATCAACAGGTGACCTTCTGGCATATGTCACCCATCTTTGGAGCAACACCATCGAACATCATGGAGAATCCCGGGCTGTTGCACTGGACATCTTTAGGGCTTTTGATCGTGTTTGGCACGATGGGCTTTTAAGTAAACTGCGATCCTACGGTATGCCTAATGGATTTTGTTTATGGTTAACCAGCTTCCTTAAGAACCGTTCTCTGCAAGTGGCGATTGACGGGTTTCTCTCAGACACCTTCACCATCAATGCCGGTGTTCCTCAAGGGTCCATATTGTCGCCTACCCTCTTTTTACTGTATATTAACGACCTTTTAGTGAAAACCCAAATTCCAATTTATAGCTTTGCTGATGACAGCACACTTGTCTCATCTTTTACCTTGACTCCCCAAACATCCGCTGCCGACGCATATCTTCGCAGGCAGCATGAAGTATTGCGCCTCAACAAGGACCTGGAAGAAATTTTGGCTTGGGGTGACAGTAACCAAGTGGAATTTAATGCTAAGAAACCCCAGGCAGCAGTCTTCTCCAAAAAGGTTAACATTGCAGAACCGGATATAGTCATGGCAGGACACGCAATTCCCCTGGCACCGTCTATTAATTTGCTGGGGGTCAATCTGGGAGGTAATATGTCTTGGCATGATCACGTTGCCGCAATTGCCAAAACAGCTGCACAGAAACTTGGTGTACTTTTCCGCACCAAAAGGTTGTACACACCTCATCAACTTTTGACACTCTACAAAGCCCAGATTCGACCATCATTAGAATATTGCTCTCATGTCTGGAGCTCTGCACCCAAGCACACCCTTCGGCTACTGGATTCCATTCAAAGGAGAGCCGTTCGTCTGATCGGCGACCCCGAGCTGACCAAGACCCTCGATAGCCTGGAGCATCGAAGACAGGTTGGTGATTTGGCTCTCTTTTACAGATATTTCCATGGCAGGTGTTCGACTGACATTGCCCACTTGATTCCACCTAGAGCAATGCAAAACAGAAATACACGGCGAACCACTGCCGCTCATCCATATGTTGTTCAGCTTAGTACTCCTCGAACTTCATTGTTCAAGAATTCTTTCATCTGGAGAACGTCATCTTTGTGGAATGATCTTCCTGAGGTCGTGTTTCCCAATGAATACAATCTTCAACGTTTCAAGACCAACGTTAATCGCTTTTTTCGTACTCGCACCGCTCCCAGAGCGCCTTAAAGGATTTTTCCTACAGTGCAGGTGTTTTATCATAAAAAAAAAAAAAAAAAAAAAAAAAAAATGAAATTAAGCCTTAAAATTCTTTCATCGACCTGGCCCTTACAGCCAACTAAACGATAAATCTACACTATTTATTTAAAAGTTCTCACTTTAATTTACGGTAAATTACATACTATAGTATAAAATAGCTGTCCTAAACTATAAACTTTTATATAAGTTATATACTTTATCGACAGTAAATTTTTATTGTATGCTCTATATCCTAGTTTATGAGAAATATTCGTGACATAGAGAATTTAATTAAATCCTTGTTGTCTATTTTAAAGCAATCCATTTTTTTAGTTGATACCTATAAGGCTTTTTATAATTACAAACTAGGGCTGGGCGATATTGAAAATCTAATATCGATATGGAAAAAAATCCATATTTAGAGTTTTATTCAGTAAGGTGTACAGTAATAAAAGCTCATTAGGTATGTAAATGGACTACAGAGTGACGAATATTTAAGCGACTTTCATAATTCGGCATTGATCTCATTGCAAAATTCTTGTGCAGGTACCACCCGGGTTTAGGTCAATTTATGGGTTTTTCCTATTATTGTTATCCATTCACAAACACTAAAAATGGTGTGACAAAGGCGTGCATTATGTACACAGTATTAGGTACACTTATTTTTTTATTAAACATTTTAAAAAAATACAAAATACAAAAAATACATTATACAGAAATTAAATTATAAAAAATCATATTATTCTTTGTCATCTGGGGAACTGTCGTCTTCTCTTGATATTATAATTAACGAGTCGACGCGACGGTCCGACCGATCAGGTGGTCAAGATCCCACATTTTCTCCTCTTCTTTAATGACATGATGGACTGCTTTTCGTCAGTTCTCTGGTGTTACTTTCTTAATGACTTGATCAAACAGTAGCTTATCGTCTTTCATTTTGAATGTCGTGTTGTGTCTTGCTACCAATCCTTTCACTTGCGCCCAAATAAGTTTTATAGGATTTAGTTCGCAATGATATGGCAGTCTGCGCAGCACAGTTACACTATATTTATCAGCTATATCTTCCGCGGCATATTTCATAAAACGATGTTTGTGTAAAATTGCTATGGCTAATAGTTACTTCTTGATCAAATTAGCTTCTTTTTTTTTCTTTGATTAGTTATAATAAATAATTTAATGCACAAAATGTACCTGCGCTTATAACCGACTCCGAAATTGAGCAGAACTGGACATAATTTCCCATTTTATTACTCTACACCTTTCTGAAATACACTATATAAAACAACTATCGATATATCAATATATTACTTTTTAAATATCATTATTCGTTATATCAAAAAATACAACATTTTATAACAGGTGAAGAGCAATGGTATTGGCCTCGCGCTTATTATACTTGTTATTTTTATTTCATTCATAACGACTCCTCCATAGAAAAATATTTCCAAAATCTCATCTTATTACTTTATTAATGTTTTTTTTATATAATTCTCTTACCTTTATGTACTTTGGTAACACCGTTAAAACGCTTGGACAATTATGCATCATTTTGGTTTTATGCTCATTGGCGTATCGACTTAAATAAGAGAGGGGGAAGCTGTTGAATGTGTAATTATTTAAATCGCTGTAACTTAATAAACGAAGGAAGAGAAATGTATGCACTTTCACCAATCGTATTTAGTTGTCCATAATAGTTCTCGAAAAAAATGCTAAAGGGCGCAATTTGTAATAATAACACATTTTTTGGTTTTACTCCGAAAAAATAAATCATACGGTATAATTATGATACCATAATCAAAAAGTATATGAAATTTCCGCCAATAGAATAATTTTTAAAACTTTAAATGAAGAAGCGGTTATATACTTATTAGAAAAAAAGTGGGACGCTACTGATATTTTTTCATGTGGATATTATTTCTGATTAGCCTGGTCAATTCTGCATAAAAATGGTCTCTTGCGTTTTTCTTCTCAGGCACACCGTTCTTAATTAAAATAATGAAATTAAATTAGACGGGCGGAAGCTTTCCTATTAAGCGAAGGTGGTAATTTCCAACAATTTTTATAAAACAAAATTTTTCATTATCAATGTTAATAATAATAATAAATAGTCGAGCTAATTTTTTTTAATTATTTTTTTTTAAGAACGGTGTGCCTGAGGAGAAAAACGCAAGAAACCATTTTTATGCAGTATTGACCAGGCTATTTAAAATAATATCCATATGGTAAAATATCAGTGGCGTCCCATTTTTTTTCTAAAAAATATATAACCGCTTCCTCATTTAAAGTTTTAAAAATTATTCTATTGGCGATAACGCTTAAACAAACGGAGATATCGAGCTGCGGTTTAAATATTTTTCCTAGCAAATTTCATCTTCTTTTCGATTATGGTATCATAATTATATCGTATGATTTATTTTTTCGAAGTAAAATCAAAAAATGTGTTATTATTACAATTTGCGCCCTCTAGCATTTTTTTTGAGAACCATTATGGACAACTAAATACGATTGGTGAAAGTGCATACATTTCTCTTCCAAACAGTCCATAGTTTGCTAAAATCGGATAAGTCGTTTATAAGTTACAGCGATTTAAATAATTACACTTTTAACAGCTTCCCCCCTCTTATTAAAGTCGGTACGCCAATGAGCATAAGACCAAAATGATGCATAACTGTCCAAGCTTTTTGACGGTGTTACCAAAAATATACCTTAATGTGAAATATTTGGAGATGTGTAAAATTTTAAAATTTACTTTTCAATTATGCCCTCTTGCGGCAAAATGCGGAACTTAAAAATTATTTCCAGGATTTTCTCATGGACACTTTAGTTCTAATTTTTTTTTTCCCGAGTTTCTTTGCCCAGTAGTTTCCGAGATATAGCCGGCTACCTTTCGTAGTTGTGTGTTTCTCTATCAAATCGAGTATTCCTTTTATAGGACACACAATAGTGAGCTTCAAATTTGTAACAACGCGTATAGTGTAATAAAAAAATGATCAATCATAACCGTCATCGCATCATTGAATACACCGTTTTTTATTGGATTAATTTTAGGAGAATTTATTGTTAAACTACTTATATTTCGTTTAGTATTCTTATAGGCCTTGACACTTTGAGTTCTATCGGCTGCGCGTATGGTCTAATTAATAATGGTTTGCCTCTATAAATGGATTTTTTGTTTCATTAGTTTATTTGAAATAAGTGCAAATGAAATAGCTGACCAGAGCCTAGACAACATATTTTTTAATAAATTGTCGTTATTTATGCAAACTCAAATTAAACTCGGTAATAATGAAATGCATCTAGGTTTGCTATTATATACAAATGGAACTATTGATCTGGTTATGCATATTATGAAAAATAAAATTTTACAGAAATTATCGTATTTTTGGATAAATTAGATGATATGATGGCTTCTAACCAATATCTTTTAAGCAATTCCTTTTATAGCCCTTTAACCAAATTTTACTTTATAGTGGCAGATGTATTTGAAGAAAAAGAACAATTTTCAAAAGTCAAATTACCATGGAGCATCAGCAAAATTTTTAATTTTGTTGTAGTTATGTTGGATACATCAAATAATCTACAAATATTTACCTACCATCCCTTTAAAAATAAAATGATAAATTTATCGAATCTAAAAAAGAAGAAAAACTTATTTAATACCGATGTTCAAAATCTGCACGGATACAGAATTAATATAAGTGTATCTAAAAACCACTCTAACGAGACTAATGATTATGATCAGTGTCAGTCAACGCCAGATTATAGACTTATAATGTTATTTTGTTCTTACCTGAATGCAACTTACGAATTCTTTTATTACAATAACTTTAAAGACAACATGGAGATGATAAAAAATAAAACAGTGGATATATCTATGATACCAATGTTGGTGCTGAATGTTAGTTATATCAAGTTTTGCTTTTATCCGCTAGCATTTGAGATACTTCTTATTTTGACAAGAAATACATCCTTAATGTCGCCTGATTATAACTTGTTTTTTATTTTTAAGGGATCAATTTGGACTTTAATTATCGTCACGATGTTGTTAGTAAGACTATTAAAACATGTTATATTTACTAGATTTCCTCAACATAACAAGAAATCTGTATATACTGCAGATATTTTATTATTAACTTACTCGATTTTTGTCATTATTTTTACAACTATTTTTCAAAGTGAAATCATAACCACACTGACAACTTCAAATTATTTAAAAAATATTGATAGTGTCGATGAATTGGTTCAAAGTAAACTTTCAATTCATGGCGAAGCAACATGGATTAATTTTTTAAATAGAAAATTGGTCCCTCAAAGTAACCTGACGACTGACTTTGATACATTTTGGAATAATATAATAAATTTTAAACGCGATGGTACGTTTATGATAACGGAAGTGTTATCCGATTTACTTTTTACTAATGATCCTTCGAATAAGAGAAAAACACACTACCATCAAATGAAGGAACCCGCTGGAGAAACGTTTTTAGCACAATATACGTCTGAGCACTCGCCATACAGATATATTTTTAAAACTGTATTATTAAGATTATATAGCTTTGGCTTAGTGCAAACTAAAAGAGAAACTCGTCCAGACCCGAACAAACCCAAAAAAATGTTGACCCAGTTTCTAGTGCATTTAAAAATTGCATTTTGGGTTCTTCTTGTTGGTTTTCTTGTGGGCTTCTCAGCATTTTTAGGAGAAATACTAATCAAATATTAATAGAGTAACTGTCTGTGATAGTTTTATTAAGATATATTTGGTCAACTTTTTGGAAAATTAAAAATTAATAGCGAATAACTGTACGGAAAATTATTATCAGCTACAAATCCAATAAATTAATTTTAATAGTTAAGTAGCGACAAGTGATAGTTTGATAACTGGACATCGAACGTGTCACATTGCCAAGCCACAGATGAGCACCCAGAATCAGAAACAAGGATGACCTCACATTTCCTTTTAAGTGAAGCAAGGAATGTTCAACAACAGACAGGACGGCTAAATTACTCTGTAAGCTTGCTAGGTAACTAGTGAGTAGCACTATGTATCCATCCCCTCACCTTACCAGTGAAAACAAAATAAATGGTTTAATGGGTTTTCCCGATTCACCGTTACCGGACCGTGAGGCACTCTTGCAAGGCATACTCTGTATGTTTCAAGGAAAATTCACATCCCTTGTACCCTAAGGGTCAATACCTGTACATTTCTTCGATTGTAAAACATCTTAATCCTTGTGCTGTTTCGTCCTACTGGGACTCATCAAAGACGCGCGACCATCCTGAGGCCGTGACTCGCAAAGATCTGTGCCTATGGAGAGTCAATCGTCAATCGAAGGAATGTATAGGTACTGGCCCTTGGGGAACAAGGGATGTAAATTTCCCTTGAAACATACAGAGTATGCCTCGCAAGAGTGCCTCACGGTCCGGTAACGGTGAATCGGGAAAACCTATTAAACCGTCAGTTGCCACTGGTAAGGTGAGGGGCCGGACACGTAGTATTACTCACTAGTTCATAGCAAGCTCTACAGAGTAATTTTGCCATCCTGCCTGTTATTGAATGAATTAAAATGACATCCTTATTTCTGATTCTGGGTGCTCATCTGTGACCTGACTTGGCAATGTGACACGTTCGATGTCCAGTTATCATAATGATCCTCTAGACTCCTTAGCTCATTGTTGTCGGTGATTAACTCGACGCATGAAAGATAGACAGCTTAGCTGCTCCTGAGCTCTAGGTAAGGCTGATTAAGCCTTCTCTTTAGATCAAAAGTTACAGTTTTTTCTTTTCATTTTTAATGGTATTTTACCGAGACGGCGCACATTATTAATTACCTGTTAAGGCACTAATTAAAACTGTAATAGTATGACTACTTCAAAAATAATATATGTTTTTTGTAAAATAGTATTCAGGATTTGCCGAAACACTCCTAACACCACAAATTCCAGAAAATATTAAGATTTATTCAAGTTTGGATATTAAACTTTTAGAGCACATAGAACTAAATTAGATTAGACACCGTAATATATTTAAAAATTATCATAAAAGTGTGTCCTGGAATTGATCTCTCACGTTTTATAGTATAACTTTAAAAAAACAATCCAAAGAAACGGTAACGATAAATAAAAAATGGAACAAGCAAATTCTGAAACTTTTATTTCTAAGAAAATCAAATATGGTAATCACAATAGAATGGTTAATGGATTTATTTAACACAAAAGCATTTATGATTTTTAAATAGAGTTTCCAAACATAGTCATACATTTCAACCAACAGTTTTACCAAGTCTTAACTAGATCTGTGGCTTTGTTTAGAGAAATAAGAAGTTTAAAAGGAAGTTTTTTCTAAATTATATCTAATAATATTTTTAAATTTCTTGTGCCGTATACGAAATAATTTTAAAACAGCACATACAAGGTTAACCAAGGGTATAACCGTAGTAATAACCGGTCCATCGCTCCAAATCACCATTAGATTTCTGTAAATAATTTCGGTGTTGCCACACGTGAAACCTTTTTTTTTTAAATAATATATTTTGTTCCTAGAACTTTATTAACTTATTTTAAGACAAAGTATAGATTTTGGAAATAACGTAATTATTTTTTTATTTTTCCGCATAAGTCCGTCTTGGACAATTATTTCAGATTACTTTCCAGAACTTTAGAGAACATTGGCAACATTGTGAAGCTGCCGTTTTTATGACCTATTTTCAAGTCCGTGTTTTTGTTTTAATTTTTTTATTTATTTATTTTCTTAGTAAGGGCTTAAAAATATCAACAAACAAACAAAAAATGTACAAACAGAAAATTTAATTTTTTATAGTCCATTAACAGTCAACGTTTCTATCCAGCGTCAGAGGGATTTATTTTATATACCAAATAGTTATTGAGTCTATTAATTTCTAATATTTTTCTTTATTTCAGGCATTACGATTATGGTGTGCCATCGAGGTACAGCAGTGACAATTATATACATAAAATGTTAACAACGTCTCCGGTTAATCAAAAAGTTAGTTATACGACGTATTACTCTGAACCTGTCAGAAAATATATTGGTAAGCCCATTTTATTTGTACCAGCTTTTTGTTAAAAATGTTTGCTTTAATAAAGGCTTTAGAGGGCGCTGCTGTTTATCATATATTATGATGGTGAGTTTAGTTTATCTGGCTTACTTTATAGTAATAAACTATGTAAAGTCCTTACGATGGCGACATTTGCGATTCTGTATCTCCAATTGAGACCACAATATATGGTGGCAGAGTAGTGGACGAAGTGCTATTTTTAACAATATTTTATGCACCAAAAATTAAATTTTTAGAAATTGTCTTGTATTAATTTAAAGACAATCATTTAGGTAAAAGTAAGCTTAACATTTTTGTATTCCCTTAGGCCCAATTTAATAGAGTCTTTTTAAACCATTCTTTTAAACCTAGGTTTAAACCGAAGAATAATTTTAAAATAGTAGAAATATCAGAAATACTCAATTTATAATGAGGGATTGGCAGCAAAAAATAAGAGTAATCAACCTTGTCATAACTTGTTATGTTATATTAAGTTATGACGAGGCAAATCACTTTTAACTAGAACTTTGCTGTCAATCCTACACTATAAAATAACAATTATTGACATTACTTGGATTTAAATGGGACTTTGGTTTAAATCATAATTTTTTTTTACAATTTAAAGTAAATTTAAATCGAAGAAATGTCAATAATGGTCATTTTATAATATGGAATTGATAGAAAAGTTAGAGTTGAAAGTAATTTACCTGGTCATAACTTATTATAATGTAACATAACATAACAAGTGATGACCAGATTGATTGCTTTTAAATTGAACTTTGCTCTCAATCCCACATTATAAATCGACCATTTCTGACATTTCTATACAGTTTTAGAATTATTCTTCGGTTTAAACTTAGGTTTAAGAGAACTTAATAAAATTGGGTCTTAGTGAAATACATTTTTTGTTATTATAAAGATAGACTTTATTTTAATAATGGTTAACCATACCACCATTCTTTTAGTGAACTAAATATATCATATATCATATTGCTTCCTTTTAATTTTATAAAATTTATTTTTTAAATTTAGTTTCTGGTCCTTGCTTTAAGTTTTGAAACTTAACATTTATTTGCCTTTCATTTCATGTAGAATGAATTGCCATGAAATAAAGGCCTTTACCATTTAAAATTTTACATACATTTAGTTGACTTTATTATGGTCAAATATTTTTTTTTTAGTTTTCTTCATAATTCGTTAATCATTTTTTAAATTCAATTTATTTATATTAAAAACAAGAAGTTTTTACTAAATTTTAGAATTTGATTTTGGGATTTTTAAAGTGAGCGTTAAATAGCTCACTATCTTGTTAAACACACAAATTTAATATATCCTTTCATTTCGTCAGATCCATTCCCAGACGCCATATTAGAAAGGTTATATAACCTGACGAGAGAATTTTTTTTTTTCGAGGAGAAATCTTCCAAAGAGACCTTGTGGGGACAAGGTACTGTCGGATTCAACCCTGAAGGGGTTGCCTACCGACTAAAACTCCCCGCGTTCGTTCGGTTTCCGGGCCCGAAATGGCCTATCAAAGCCTCCAGACGTCTTAATGATCTTTCCACATCTCCATGCCGAGGCATGTTTTTGTTTTGGATCTACCTGCATACGTTGACCGCATATGCAGGAATTTATCATCTCTAAATATTTCATGGGTTAGTTATTTTTGGTATGACTTACTGTGTTGGTGTATTTATGTGTTATTTGTGGTGTACTGGTGTATAGTGTAAGGTGCCTCTACCAGTAGCTGGTTTTGGCGTGTAAGTCATTTTTTGATTATGGATTAGTATTTATAACTTCTACATTAATTAATTATTAACATTACACTTATATATTTTACTTAAATATTTCACACTTAGCTTATTTCAACACTTTACACTATCACTATTTTCTTAATACTATAATTGACTTCTTGGCCTCTTATGTGCCCTCCTTGGATTTAATACTTCATTTGGATTATAATCCGTGAGTCTGCGAAGTTCTTCATTTGGATGCATTCTTATTTCTTCGAACATTTTCCTGGCCTTCCTTTTCATAAAAGCTGTCAGGGGTTCCCAGTTGACATCTCTATGTATTTGCGCATTTCTGACCAACCAGGGTGCAGCCACTGCGTTTCTGACATAGCGATTTTCTAAAGACAAGTCTCTTAATATGAGTAGGGGCGGCATAGCCCCACGCTGCTGACCCCCGTAGGTAAGCTGTGGTCTGGCTATGGCCTTTATCATAATAAGCTTGGTTTTGAGGTTCATGGTGCTTTTTCTCCCGATTAAGGGATAGAGCCTACTCATGCCTGCTTTGGTTTTATTTATCGCTTTGTTGATATGTTCTTTCCATGCTAAGCCTTTATCCAGTGTGACACCTAGATAGGTGGCTGTTGGAGACCATTCTACTTCTTCGCCGTCTATAAAAATATTCACCGGCGATGTCAATCGTCTTTTTTGTAGTAATATGGCTTGGCTACTGATTTTAATCTTCCATTTAATACACCATTGCATTATCCTATCCGCTTCTCTTTGTAGTACTCTGCAGATTTGCCTGACGTTTCTGCCGGTATGCGCGAAACCGGTGGCATCAGCAAATGTTGTCAATAGGACATTTGGTGTTCTTGGTATGTCACTTGTGTATATATTATACAACTGGGGGCCTAGCACTGAGCCCTGTGGGACCCCTGATTCTAATATCCTGAGTGCTGACAAGAGCTGTCCTATTTTGACACTGAAGGTCCTCTCTTCCAAGTAGCTAGCAACTAGCTTACAGGTCTTTCCTGCATACCCTAGAATGTGCATTTTGTAGATCAGTCCTTGGTGCCATACTCTGCCAAAAGCTCTGGTAACATCTAACAGGACAGCCCCTGTAGCATCCTTTTGTTGGAATCCTCTGGTAGCTGTTTCGACTAGTCTCAGTACCTGCTGCTCGGCGGAGTGTGAGCTCGAGAGAAAGGAAATCCACCCAACTATTACAGTAATTTAAAAGCGCAAAGCTATAGAAGGATGTTACCTCAGGCGACATCTAGTATCAAAGTTGGACAGTTCCAAAGCATACCCAGCGTTTCAACAAAAATTTTTTTTTATATATATTAAAAAATATTTAATATAGGTCACGAAATAGGATTGCTAGTAAATAAGTAAATTGACAAAATTAAAAACTGGAAATCTAATTATAGACCAGGGTTGTAACTAATGTGGTCAATTAAAAACACATTATACGATTTTTTGCTACAAGGCTAGCGCTTCGACATAGGTACAGTATTCACAGTGTTTCTTTACTCGTGCATCATTGTTTAACGATTAACGACGTTGTGTTTTACAATTCCCCATCTTTATTTATCATAATAATAAAGTGAATAAAAACATAATAATATGTAAAATCAAAAACAAATGTGGCCCTCTAAAGTTGCAATATTTCCTGCTTGCTTGCTTTTTCCTTAGCTTTTTAAGCAAATTCAAACTACAACATTTATATTTATTAGTTATCAAAATAATACTTCAATTAGTTGAGTATTTGGAATAATTGTCATATTATTTTAAATATCTTTGAGAAAATGGGTCAAAATAATGAACCTAAAATCAACTATTAAAGAATAAATCGTGGTATAAGATAACTTTACTATTTTAAGTTACTTTAATTGAAAAGATTTTGAAATCTCACTGCAATAAAGTTGCTAATACCTTTATAATGAAGGCATTAAGACTTATTACTTTACAAACAAAACTTAGCCCAACTTGCAGTTTATCGATTATCCCTAAAGTAATATCTGAGGGCAAACTTAACTTTATTTCTAATTAAATATTTTTGATTAAGCGAGTACAAAGATTTATCATTATAGAGTGTGTCCAAAAAGGTATGCAGCATTATTATAAAAAAAAAATTATTATCGATTTCTCAGAAAATTTGATTTTAGATTAAATTTAGCGCATGCCTTAAATTATAAACACATATTTCAGATTTCACCTGCGTTTAATAGTAAAGAAGCAAATGTTATTTTTTTCGAATTGCCTTAGAAGTAAAGTACTTTTTTAATTAAGAAAACAGCAAAATTTTATTTGAAAATATTGTTGCAAATCAAAAATGTAGTCCAAATACGAAATTTAAGTTATGCGTCATAATTGTGTTTTTACGTCCCACTCTTTAAAAATGCGTAAAAATAGGTATTTTGCACTTTTAAAAATTTCGTATTTGGACTAAATTTTTATTTTGCCACAATATAAGTAATATTAAAATACTTATTTCTTATGCATTTTTAAAGTAGGTTTTTGGACTTTGAAAATGACAAATAAACTATTAGTTATTTTTTTTAATAAAGGTTTAAGAAAAAAAAATAAAAAATTGAGATACTTACATAACATGTATTTGGACTAAGTTTTTAATTTATAACATTTCCATATTAAGTTTTGCTATAATTTTCATAATTATTGAGGGTACTTCACTTATAAGACAATTTCAAAAATGGCATTTGCTTCCTGACTATTGGCCGCAGGTAAAATCTGAAATATGCGTTTATAGTTTAAAGGCACTTACTTTTATCCAAAAAAAATTATTCTAAGAAATCGGCGGTAATAAAAAACGTCCAATATTTTTCACAATTTTTTGGATATACTATTAAAAAAATTTAAATTTTCCCACATAAAATTTTATAATATTATTTTAACCCTGTTTCCTTTAGTTTTGTCGGGAAAATTATTAAAAATCTGCACTATTTTTAATTTTTGGTAGGTGTCCCTACCTTGTCAATGTTAAGTAGTTTTCACTAAGGTTTAAATTTTATTCATCAAAATATTTAGATTTATATTTAGTAAATATTATTATTATTTTTTAATATTAATAACAAGTCTTGCACAAAGAAGCTGTTTGGAAAGACGAATGAGCGGTAGAATCAGTTCTTCTATACTTATGTTGAGTTGCACAAACATTTTAAACCTTAATTAATCAGGCAGAAAAAATAAAAAAACTATTTTTCCGACTAGTTTCAAAAAACTTATTTTAACCTGCCCTGTATGATATTGTAATTTAATCTTATGACGATTAAATTCAGTTCACGAGAACTTATACTTTTGTTAATATATCTTGCAAATTTGGTCCAAAAATAATTTTCAACCATAAAGTTATTCCAAATATTTAAATGTGGCCTGTTTTTTTCAAGTGACAAAAAATCACTAATACCTCTACGTCAGGGGTTCCCAAAGTTTTTTCTATGGCGCCCCCTTTTGGAAATCAAGAAATGGTCGCGCCTCCCTCCCCCTCCATTATACAGATAGAAGTTGTATTAATTTTGCAGTTTTTCAAAGCTCTCATGCCACCTCTAATGCTGCTTAGCGCCCCCCCAAGGGGGTGCGCCCCCCAGTTTGGGAACCCCTGCTCTACGTGATCTGTTGACTAAACTACAAAAAAAGTAGGGTAATACGTAAAAACATAGTCGAGTTTGATAAATCGCACAGAAAAATGTTGTAATTATTTTTACCACCAACTAATAAAATTAGCTTTTAGATCATATACTAATATACTATCGTTTAGTTAACTTTTTAGACTAAAACATGTTTAGCATTAATGCTTTTTCTAGCAGCAGCTTAACCGCCCAGCATATCAGCAGCTCTTTGCAGCACAAAATCATCTTTAAGCTCAGCATTGTCCAACTGCTCTAAATATTAACGTAAGCATTTACTAAAAACCGATATAACACTAGTGTGTGACTAAACAAAATCTTTAGGAACTGGTCGTCTAGCTAGTGTATCATATGCAGGAGGCAGATCGTATGACAGAAGGCCCCACATCTACCTGTATGATAATCCTCTACAGAGCGATATCCAGCTTTTGAGCTACTACATCAACAAGTTTAAACAAGAAAAGACCTACTCTTCAGATTCTTCAAAAGGTAAATATGTTATTTCCGTTTTAAATTAGGAAAAATATGGTGATGTGTGTTGTACAATTATTGATATAAATTAATTATTTAGTTTCATAATACCTATACACAGTCCTGCAATAGTGCGTCAGGCTTTTATAGCTCCTATACAGATTAAGTTAGGAATTTTATTTATATGCAAACTTATACTTTATCATAGGGTTTTCATATACAGAGTGACTCCAAGAAATTTGATAACAAAAACTTGTATTTAATTGTATATTTAGGTTCGTATTAGAGTCCTTTATAATTGACCAAAATTTTATTTGTTTTGGTAGTTTAAAAGTAATAAATTAAAAACTTAAAAAATAACGTTTTACGGTCCTGGAAAAAAAATTAAAAAAAAAACATAAATTTATTACTACATGAACCGTTTTGATCGAATTTTACCTGAAATATTAAGGGATGTAAACAGATTTTTTTAAGAACGTGTTGTGCACAGATAAAAGACATTTGAACATTTACTGTTTAGTCTAGTCGCCTATGTGTAATTTTAATAATAAAAAAATATTTTATCGTATCATTGAAGATTAAGTCATTTTAATATGATATCTTTATTAATAATTATTATTAACATCATAAACGTACCTATATAACACCTTAGTTACTCATAATACATTAGTTACCATAATTTAATACGTTAGTTACGAAAGTATTATACGTTAGATACCAAATAATGTTAGAACTATTTTTCATGAACATGTAAAACAATATTTTGACAGTTTTTAAATTTGATGGATACACCTTAGTCTTTAACGTCCACGATCTTAGGTATGCCCTCTGAAGACTGATTAATGACCGAGCAAGCACTCCTTTTGATTTCGTGCGGTTCCCCAGTGCTTAATCCACTACCGGAAACATCGCCGATTTGAATTTTGCGAGCAATGGAAACTTTCTTGGTCACACTTTCTTCTAAATACCCTCTAGCAACCTTCGCCGATTCCAATCCACCAAGTTCTTGTAGGTCTAATATATCTCCTCCAGCATTAACAAGAAAATTTGCCGAAGATCTTCTAACGCAGTGACCAGTATACAAATTAGGATTTTCAAGTGAGAGATACTAGACTGTTAGCTATTTTTTGAGGTATTTTAGAGAAGAAGTGAATGCCGCAGGGCTGTACCGTACATTTCCCTTTTCTATATGATACAAACAATCTTTGGTGAGTGACATGGTCTGGCCTTAATATTGCGTACTTTTTAAATAAAAGCACAGTATTGACTTCGCTGTCAAATATCACAGCGAAAATACGTTTCTTGTGGGGTTTTGAGTCGGGAATAGTAACAATCAGCTTGTCCTCTAAAACGTTACCATCTTCCGTGGTCATCTTCGCTAATTCAGTAGTTCGACAGGCTCCTCCAATTCCAATTAAAAAAGCCACTTTCATCATTAAAAACTTCTCGTCTGAGGCAGAACACACAAATTCGTTGACTTGTTCTCTTGTAAATACTTTTGATTTTATTGCTCTATATCCAACATTTTTCTTCTTGATGAAACGTATTAAGGCGCCGTATTTGTCGATTTCCCCTCTTTCCTTCAGTTCTAAAGTCGCTCGTAACATGGAATATTTCGGCCATAAGGATAAAGCAGAGTATTCCTCAGAGACTTTTGCGAAATACGCCAGCAATACCGTTTATTCTGCACCTTGAACATGTACTTTGTTTCGCCACTCACAAAACTGCCGATATTCTTTTTCATAATGGATTTTAGATTTGTCCGAAAGCAGGTTCAACCTTATAATGTTGGCTGCAGCTAATATATCGTCAGAAATATCAAAATCTTGCATGATTTTAATGATGACTTTTTGAAATGCCAAAATGAAATGACATAAAACCTTGTTTTTATTTTCGCATCGCCGTTGTCAATGATACGATAAAGCTTTGAATACAACTCGATTATTAGCGATTTAACACCGTCTCGGACATTGCGGGTGACTCGGCTGTTGCCTCGTCACCTAGTGTTGTCCTCGACTATTATAAATCGCATAATAATCTCGTTATATTTATAGCTATAAACATAATTTACGAAATTTGCAACTTTTTCGAAAACGTTTAAATAACTGATATGCTTGTGGCACAAAAAAAAATACTTAGGAGTTTTACATTAAATAATAAAATAATTCAATTTAAAAAACTTAAAAAAAATTAATTTAAAATGTGTCGTATTTGAAACGTTTTTATAAGCACCCTATATAAAATAGATTAACACTATTACATTTATTATATCTCTAGATCCTTTGTTATAAATCTCACCCAATCATATCGTTTAAAAAATTAATTTAGATGGTTTTTTTGATTTTTTTTCCAGGACCTTAAAGCTTCATTTTTTTAGTTTATAATGTATTACTCTTAAACAACCAAAGCAAAATAAATCAAACTTTGAACAATTATAAAGGACTCCAATACGAACCTAAATATGCAATAAAAAATTGGGTGTTTAATTTAAAAATATTAAACTCTTTGTTATCACACTTTTTTGGGCCACTCTGCATATGGAAAAATATTTTCCTGTAATACACCATATCATACAGTAAATGTCGGTTTATGAATGAAATTCCTAACTTAATTCGTCTATAAGCTATAGAAGCCTGACGTACTATTGCATTTTGGTCACAGATACTGTCGTATCCGGTTAAAGGGCATCATGGTCTTGGACCTATTGACTATACTGCGCTCTTATTTTTAAGTAAATATGTATATTTTATTTTTAGGAAAAAAATTTAATACCTGCACATTTTCCTAATTTTTAGCCTTTTAATGTCAATCTGTTCTGAACACTCGAAATAATCTTAAAATTTTATATGTTTAAAAGTTATTTAAACTCAAAACTATTCTTAGGATTGGATTATGGCCATGTACGTACACTTTTACCAAGGATGTTAAAAGACGATTTTTTTGCGATATTACCTCCTGAAAGAAATTGTTATCTTAAGTTTTTCTCTTTCCAAAGAGAATGTTTTTGATCTTTTGTGGCTTATTTTTGAAATTACGAATTTTATTATAATAAAATTCATAATTTTAAATTTTCTTGATCAAAATATGGTTCATTTAATTCACTCAACTCTTTTAGATGGCAAAAACAAGACTTTTCTCTATATACTATTTTCTTTGTTATTTTTAAATTTAAATTTCCTTCACAAAAGTTGTATCATGTAAGGAAATGTCAAAGAAAGATAGTTTACAAATATATTTTAATAAACACGTTAATAAGTGCGAAGACCTTGAAATTAAATGGTTAATTATAAAATTTAAATCGACAAGATGTTTTTAATAAATCGGTAAAAAAAAATTATTCTCCAAAAGGATCATATAATAATTGTTGCATACATCACCACATTTGTTAATTTAAATAAAACTAACACTACACACAATGTCATTTTGGTTGTACATAGTCATATCGCAGAAAATGTTAAAATAGTGCAGGAAATTTTACATATTACCTATAAAATATAAATTATTATTATTTAACCATATCTTTTTGCTTTGCAAAAGAAAAACCCAATAAAATTTGAAAGTATATATAAAATAAACTAACAAAGGTTTACAGATATTTTTTATATCCAATTAAGGCTTACTTAAACAACTTGGGTTCTGGTGCATTGTAGCAGCTTCCTTGAACTAACACATTCTTCATTGTGGTTCTTTATATAGAATTTTAGTATTTGTTCTCATGATAAGATGGTCGTGTGTTTAGGTGTCTTCAACTACAACTATTTTTTCGGTCTCTTGTTTAAGCGCTACTCTTTGATTTTTATTTTGAAAATAAGATTCGTCATATTCGCAGAGGATCCAAACCAATTCAAGAGAATTAAATAGGGATAACTAATACCTAACATTCCGTGTGTAAAAGGGGTATCTTAAAGAATAAAAAGACTAGCACACCGATACAACATCAATGCAGTATTTATTTTCACGAGATACTTTAGGAAGCCACCTAACCAAGACAAAACCTCTCTCATAATTAATATTAAAGACCAAAAAATCAGGTAAAGCTCATCAGCATATCATGTTGACAGATTCTGAAATCCTGTATAATAAAATACAGTGGAGAAAGTCAAAGTTAAAAGCCCAAGTTTTTAAACTGCTTACTTTCTCCAGGTTATTAAATGATGGTTCACCCAGGACATTCAACCTTCTTCTTGTTAGGCCAGGGCATTTACACAATGACATTAAATGTTGAATACTTTCTTCCTCGTCCTCATCTCTGCAGAAGTCTTTACTTGGTATTTGCATATGTTCTGCACGTCTACCGAACAGACAATGTCCTTTAACTACAGCAGTGATATTACTCACATCTTTTCAAATGTGTTTTAGTAGCTATGAGGTTTTGTTTTTGGCAATTATGGGCCACATTTGCCTGAATGAAATACAGGTTGTTAACTCTGACTATCTGTTTTGTTCAAGTTCCTTGGCCGTGCGATCAATGTTCTTTTTGACTAATCCCAGTGGTCCACCGTATGGTCTGCTAGATCGGCTGGTATGCCTGCATCTTCCCTAGCGAGTGTATCGGCAGCCATCTATATTGGTATGTCCAAGAACCCAACACAGACTAACAAGATGCTGATTGCCAAGTGTGCCTAGATTGTTGCTACAATTTAAATTAACGCTGCTGGAACAGATTGCATTGATCGCCGCTTGACTATTATGTAGATCGTAATTGACGAGGCGCTTCTTTAAGGCTAAGATGTTCCTGCAGGATATTGGTCACCTTATCTACTACCAGTATTTCTGCTTGGAAAATGCTGTAATAGTCGAGGAGTCTGCACGATTTTTATACTTGTAAACTTTTGGAAAATACTTCAACTCCCCACACCCACGTCCATTCTTGAACCGTCTGTAAAGATTGAATGATCTATTTCTGTAATACACTGGTTGCCTTCTCACTCTCCCCTATAAAAAATGAGTATAGAATACCCCTTCCCGAAGCATGTTATTTAGACAGAATAATCAGTCGATTCCCGAAGATTTTCTCCCGGATATATTTTTAAAATCCTGCTGTATCCGTGGTTGGATTAGTAGCTCGACTCTTTCAGTCGCAGAGCACTTTTGCAGCTATAGTATATATTTGACTTAACTTTATGTCTTCTTCATAAAGGCTGAAATATTGGGCCTTTTAGAATCTGCTGATTTTAAAATTAATATCTGATATACAATGCACGTCCACATAATGTTGTAACTGCTATAATTTTTATTGAACGAAATAACGAAATATTTGATAATCCCCCCACCCCCCTCCCCCGCTTCTGCCTTCTTTAACTTTAGGTACAACGACATGGTAAAGATACAGCTAAAGTAACTGAAACTGACTTCGTTATGGGCAATATTGGTGAATTTTAAAGTATATCGATCAAAAGGATAAAATAATTTTTTTTTTATTCTTTTAACCCTTACTGAATTCTTTAAAAGGTGAGCTTCCTTTAATTTCTGCATCTGCATTAAAATTTTTTCACACGTTTTTCTTTACAAAAATAAATTTATTCTTATACCTGTCATTTCAAATCCGGAACTGTCAATTTAGGAACGTTTTACAATTAAAACATTTTTCAGTGGCTGGTAAATTTTATAACAGGGTTTTCTTTTTCATTACGTAGCTGTTGTATGATAAATGGAAAATATAAGGAAACTGTCTTTTTAATTGGATCGTTACAAAAATATATTTCCTTTGTTTAAACATCAAAATATGATGCTACATTTAAATCCGGAATATTTTTAAAAATATATTTAATATATTTAAAAATAAAACTTTTTTTTGCATTTAAGGTAATTAAAATTATAAGTTCTTTTCAAAAAGAGTAAGTACCTGGTTCAAAGGAATCAAGTAAGCTTAGGTTCATATGGAAGGTTTTTAATTTTAAAAGAAATAAATGGGAAATATCTGGAATATTATTGCGGGGGCGTGGTTGATATTATTTTATTTTTCTAATAAAGGAATTACTGATAATTTTTTATAAAAATTTATCTATATATAACATTGAAAATAATTTAGGCACAAAATAAATTTATTTTAAAAATACTCTAAAAAAAAGTTATTTAAAGCATTTAAAAATATATTTGTGATTACAATTTAAAAAATTATACTTTGTTTTTTTATGAGATATTTGAAAAATGTATTGTAAAATAGTAATATTCTTAGATACACATTTTTAGTGTTGAAATATATACGATGCTCTTTAAAATGTTGACATATTGGAAGTATTTTTTAAAAAGTTTTAATTTCAAATGCAACTTATTTCTTAAAACAAAAATTTGCTGAAATAATGTTTATTTGTAAAAATATGTTTCTTTAAATTTCATATTATTATGCTTAATTTTAAAGTTTAATTTAAGCTTGTCATTTTTTCAGTTTTAAAGGTTTACGATTAAACAACAAAAAAAAAATGTATAAACTTTATTTTGATCGTGTTATCATACTGCTAAGTTTTTAGTGTCTGTTTGAAGGTTGGAGACAATGATGTTTCTTGAATGATATAATAGTCTAGCTAGATGCACTGGAGCATGACTGAGATGGATGCAGTCATGCGTTTAATTCGTGTGTGGTATTTTAAGTTTACACCTACTTAACAAAGGTTTCCAGATATTTCTTATATCTAGTGAGGGCTTACTAAAACAATCTGGGTTCTGGTATGTGGTAGCAGCTTCCTTGAACTTCCTCTTCCTCCAATGTGGTTCTTTGTGCAGGATTCGAGCTTCTGTCCACTTAATGTGATGACCGTGTGTCCAGGCATGGTCAGCTGCCCCTGATTTTTCGGTTTCTCCTTTAAGCGTGCTGTTTCTGTGTTCCTTGACCTTAGTTTTAAGTGGCCTGAGAGTCTCACCAATGTAGGATCTGCCACATTCGCAGGGAATCTGGTAGACACAATTTTTCCTATCTTTTTGACTTGTTGGTTTTGTCTTCGTCAGGTGGCTTCTTAAAGTGTCTTTCGAGCTGAATACCGTATTAATGTTGTATCGTTGTCCTAGTCTTCTAATTCTCTCAGATACTCCTTTGACATACGGAATATTAAGTGTTGATTGTGACTCTACTTGCTTCTTTTGTGTATTTGGCCGATTCTTGCGATTTTCCAATAGTTTATCAACTAGATGCCCGGAATAGCCATTTTTGTTGAGGTCGGTCTTGATGTAGTTAGTTTCCTGTTTGAGGGCTTCAATTGAATTACAGATGGTAATTGCTCTATCCACCAGCATTCTTACTATGCCATGTTTTGTGCTGTTTGAGTGATTTGAAGTGTAATTCAGATATTGACCTGTATGCGTGGATTTCCTGTACACTGAATTATGGATGGTGTTGCCATTTTTCTTTACGTTCACATCCAGGAAAATTAATTGACTGTTTTCTTCTCTCTCCATAGTAAATTTGATTGTCGGCGTCAGGCTGTTAATGTGGTGTAGGAATTCCTTGAGTTCGTCATCGTTTCCATTCCAAATAATGAAGGTGTCGTCCACACCACTAACTAGTATAAATAGAGCTGTAGTTACTTTACTTATTTAGTATTTACCTGAAGACGACTGGAGCTACTTACCAAATGAAACGTTGTGATGTAAAACAAATTGCAAATGCAAGTCCAAAACTATCATGCTAAGTTGTTAATACTAAAAGTTTATTAAAATGTAACTTAAAAAATAGGGCTGTGAAATTGGAATTGTTACATTTAATGCTTTATATTATATAATCTTATTAATTACATTTGTTTCAAAATTATTTAATGGAACAATATTTTTACATAATAAATGTATGTCTATTGTAATTTTATAAATATTTTTTAAATGGGTTTTTTCACTATAATCGAATTTATCATATTCATCCCTAACATCCTGAACTAGAACTAGAACAAAGTATAACAAACCTTATCGCCCAGTTTCCTGATATCTACGCTCAGTTTCTTGTAAGTCTCCTTGTGTGCAATGGCGGCTCGTCAGGTGAAGTACCAAAAAAAAATAAAACCGGGAGAAATTTTTTTCGACAATATTAAGTATTAATGTACCAATACAGCTACCATTTTCGCCCTTAAAAAATAATTATGTTCGAATTATTAATATTAATTTAATTCGAATGTAGCTATGCATAATAGGGCACGGTTAACTCCGATGGACAATAATTATAAACACTCGTGCATTTTGGCGCGCCCCAGCCGACCGTGTCCGTTAGCTCAAAGCAAGTGAAGACCCAAAGCCCAACATGGCTTTGATTTTCAACGTCGCTATGGTTACGTGACGTCAGTCACGCAAACAGCATGTAACAATTATGATGAAGGGCAATATGTTTGCTTAGTTTGTAATTTGTTGGAAACTCCATTCAATCGTTGGACAGATGAGGATGAAAGAGACGTTTTGTTAAAAGGGTTTTTAGTCAATGTTTGTTTAAGTACCCGCACTATAACTAGCTCTTTACCATTTTTTAAGACCGCGAGCCGCCACTGTTTGTATGAGGACGTTTTAGTGAATACGAGGGTAAATGTTAAGCTTTATTAGTTTCAAAGTTTTTTAAACATAATACACTCCCATAATCCCTCCCGTAAATACGCCCCTGCTGTGCACTTTAATGTAAAATTAATTTGTTTTCAAAACCTCTTTTATGAACTATTCTGTAGAAATTTATATAAAAAATGAAAAGATGTTAACTTTGACCTCTACAATTAACTGGAACTTTTTTTTGAAGTCTGTTAAAAGTAAGCTTCTAGAACTTTTTTAAAATCGGCATTTAAAAATCTCACAATTTTATATAAGTTAAGTTTTTGTTGTAAAGTTTAAAGTTTCTGCGATATTTTTTCAACGGCGAAGAATTTGTTAAAACTTTTTGTCCCTTTTTGTACTTTTGCAAAGCTTTTGACATACTTTTTGATGGGGTTTTTTATGGTTTTGGATTTCAATTCGGAAAAAATATAATAATAATAATATACTATTTACGGTGAAAATAACCTTGAAACTTGTGGTCGTGTCTTATTAAAACATTTAGCGAAGATTTGAATTTAAAAAAAAAATATAAAAAAACGATAAAACAAAAGGAATCCTACCCTGACTGCGTTTTTTATAAATGGTAATAATAATTTATAGTTAAAGTATTAAGCTGTCTTCACAATTTGTTCATATGAACAGGGTTTAAGGAAAGAAGTAAATACATGGTGGAATTTTTAACTGAAATAAACTCAGTATTAAGAAGCCTCTTTATTTGCTAAAAAAATGCAGAACTACGACTGCGTTTATTTTTAGTTTGGCATACTTTTTTCGGGTCTTCATAAAATTTATCCGTCTTTTTTGGGTAGAAACCGCTCTCAACTTTTTTTTTATCAAATATAAAGGTATATTTGTATTGGACAGGGCTTAAAGAAGAGAATACTACCCACTATTTACCTTTGTTTTTCGGTAATCTAGAAACTCGTGGCTCGTACTCGTGGGGTCACCTAAAAACCAAAGTTTAAGTAACAAAACTAGAAATTTTAGAGGAACTTAAGCTACGGTTCCAGCCATATAACTCTGAATATGATACATAATATCAAGAATAAAATTTACTTTATATTAGAGTTTGTCAAGAAAAAACTGGCTAACATTTCTAACAATTTTTATAACATAATAATAACCAGAAGGCAAAAGTAAATAGTAAATCGTATCCTTTTTTATACCCTTTCCAATACATTCCTTTACATTTGAAAAACAAGTCGGGGGCGGTTTCTACCCCCACAAATAGGGTACAGTTCATGAACATGCGAAAAAAATATGCCTATCGTTTGGAAGATATAGTCCCCTACTCTGTATGGACGAAAACGGAATAGTTCGAAACTGGTATTCAGGTGGTTACATCCTACCAATAGTAAAGTCTTTACTTCTTGGTGGTGCAATCTGATTTGTATTTTGATACAGTATTGACAAAATATAACCTTATATTATTTTTTGTGCATTTTCCAAACAAATTAGGACTGGCAACAAATATACTCTAGTGATTAGTAACCAATGCCAAAATCGGTCTAGCAATAAAATGTAGTCTTCGTGACTACACTTTGTCTTGAGGTTATTTTAACTAACTTTTTTTGTCAACCAAAAATGGTTGCTCCTTGCACAGAAAGTTAAATAAAAACTTGTTATATTTAAGATTTTAATATAATTATTTTATTTCTTGCAACTATTTTACCATTCCATTATCATCGCTTTAATCAATCCATACTGACACCTTTAACACAATATATTTTTGTTCTAACTGCGTGTTGTATTGATGTTGTGGTTTTCTTCCTTACAGCTGACAGTAAAAAAATTGAAGTTGTGGAAAAGCCAGAAATTACCGAGATAACTGACTCTCAACCCGCTTCTGAATAATCCTTGTTTCTATATTCCTTTATTTATTTTTACCTTTTTGTCTACTTTTACCCCTTCCCCTCTATTATACAAATGTTATTATTATAATGTAAGTTTATTATGTGCACAGGACTATATTTTTTATATATTATTTATTGTTATTTGTTAATTTCCTTTTTTATTATTTTGTGCTTTATATCATTAAACCATTTAAAACTACATTAACTTATAATATTAATGATATAAAGTATGAATTTTATTGCAATAAGCGTATACACATTTAATATTTTAAGATATTTAACCTCTACCTATACCAAAATCGTATGTAAAATTCTTTAAAACTAAAAAAAAAACTATATTATACTAAAATCCTTTTAATGGTCACCTAAGATTCTTAAAGATTGTATATTTATATACACAGCACTCAATAAAACTATTTTGTTAACAATGTTGTTTTATTTATTTTATGATTGGCTACCGAAAAATCAAGCATTATTTTAATGCATATAGAGTTAGTAAACATTTTTTTTAATGAAGCTGACTTGTGTCAAATAAGAAATATATACTAGTTGTTATAAATTAAAAGTATTTTAGATTTTTAAGTAACTATGTTCGAACAACAGTATATAGACTAAAGACCAGTGGTTTCACTAGCGTCGGCCTCTTGTAAATACGAGCTTAAACATCGTTTTTTGCTTTTCCGAGGAATCGGCTTTGCAGGTATTCGAAGTCGATGTTACGAGGGCGTTTATTAGCTGGTATTATTTGACATACACACCAGAGAGTTATTAAATAAAATAAAAACATTTACAAATCATGAATAGTAAAATAATTTTTAACGTTGTTGGGTAGGTACTCCAAAAGTTTTGCTGTATATTTTTGATCGATATGAATAATTGGTTAATAATACACCTCAAGAAAATAGAAAATGTTAAAAAAATACAAAAATGTTGGAACAAAAATATGTATGTTCATCAATTGAACGGATCGTCTTAACAACGCTATGAGCCATAAATGGTGCAATAGTCAATATATAATATATTTGATATAAAGTTAAAATTTTTGCAACTAAATCCATGTATGGTGAAATGTACTTATATAAAAAAAATTAAAAATCGAATATATAATATCCCGGTTAAATACAAAATTTAAAGCGACATTCTACATTAAGTGGATCCAAACGCGCTAAAATTTCCCATGTTAAATTGTGTTTTTTTTTTAACCGAATTACAATAAAACTAAGCAAGATTTTGCATTTCTGTTATTACCAATGGAAAGGTGGTATCTATATGGGTGTGAGAAAGTTGTTTTTATACACAAAAAAGATCGAGGAAAAGGATAAAAAAAGATAACCTTAAAATTCTTTGTATTTTAAAAAACATTGAAAATTATAAACGAAAGAAGCTTAGCGGACATAGTAGTGCGTCTATCTTTTGCATTAAAGTACACAGGGACTCCAAAGGTAATGGAATCCCTGGGGTACAGGTAGACAATGACAGGCTGTTTCGTTCTTGTTAGAACTAATCAGAAAGTCATAACCCGTAAGTGACCCCCAGTACAGCGAGCCTGTTTTTCAAGGCGTTTTTAAGAAATAAAAACCCGATGAAAACCCAGTAACGCCATCATAAGGAATCAACTCAATTCAAAAGATATAGCCAACTAACGTGAAAACGTAGAAATATAAATAAATCTAAATAAATCAAGCACGGAACGGCCACTTCACCAGTATAGGAAACATTTTTCGCTTCTCCATACATCTCCAAGCTAGATCTGAATCCACAAAGCTTGGAGATGTATGGAGAAGCGAAAAATGTTTCCTATACTGGTGAAGTGGCCGTTCCGTGCTTGATTTATTTAGATTTGTTTATATTTCTACGTTTTCACGTTAGATGGCTATATCTTTTGCATTGAGTTGATTCCTTATGATGGCGTTACTGGGTTTTCATCGCCTTTTTATTTCTTAAAAACGCCTTGAAAGAACAGGCTCGCTGTACTGTGGGGTCGCTTACGGGTTATGACTTTCTGATGAGTTGTAACAAGAACGAAACAGCCTGTCATTGTCTACTTGTGCCCCAGGGATTCCATTACCTTTGGAGTCCCTGTGTACTTTAATGCAAAAGATAGACGCACTACTCTGTCCGCTTGCCGCTAAGCTTCTTTCGTTTATATATTTTAACGGACACTAAATTCTACTATTTTATTGAGAATTATTATTATTTAATTAAAAATATCCTTCTCATATTCTTCAATATCTGTAGAGTCCAAAGTTAATAAGTTTTTAAAAATCTGTCAATAAAAATGGACAGGATTCGGTTCAAGAGAACGCGAAAGAATAGAGGAGTTTTAGACTTGCATTGTCTTTATTTGTTTTAAATCACAAGGTTTCAACTGGTAGGTATCTTTGGTCGTCTTCAGGTGGAAATACACTTACCAATTGAAACGTGTTTTAAAAATAAATATAGACAATGCAAGTCCAATACTATTTTATCATTCAGAAAAATCATTGTCGTCAACCTTTAAACGCAATGTTAAAGATGTTCCATTAGAAAAATGGGAGTTCCTTGGAAATCTTCACAGGGTACATCAAATTGTTATTATAATTAAGGATATGTAACTATTTTATATCTTAAAATTTTTATGCTTTTAAATAGGGACCTGAAATTTTAAAAATATTTCAAGGACTTCTAAACTTATGACATTTAATACAATTGAGAGTTTTTTAAAATTTTAACGTTTTGTCATCAAATAACACATCATTACATCGCCTTTCTAACGAAGGGACCTAACTAGCATTTGGCAAAGTTTACAGGAGAGCTAAAAAACAAAAATGAGTTGGGTTTATGCCGACAGTTCATAAATATATATTTTAATTTGTGCACGTCCTACCATCAGACATGGAGATATATGCCACTTTGTGAGACAAAAAAGTTACATGAGAACAGTTAGACCCCAAGATATTTTAATTTTTACAAATATGTTAGTTAGGTCACTTCGTGAGAAGGGTGACGATTAGTGTTTCAAATTATTCTTTCTTTGCTATTACGGCCCTGGCAATTACTTTTAGGATTACTCAAATATTAAAATTACATTACATTACAGGAAGGTATGGTGTTTAGGCTATTTATTATTTCAATTTGATTTACCGTAACGATACACGTAAACAAGTGTTTAAGGCCTAAGAAGTAGTTCTATTTTTTTATTAGTATTTTATTTATCAATTCCATAAGTCCTATGGATTTTGTCTTAGACCAAGACCATAATACTGTAAAATAGAAAATAATTAATGCTCCCGAGTGGAAAAATGGTAACTGGAGTGTCACTCTAGTTATGTTACTGTGATGCGCCTATGTTTGCTTTAAAAACAATTTCAATTTCTAAATTCTTTTTTTTTTTTTTGGTTTGGCTTTAAATGTTCAGTACCGTAATGATACAAAAAGATAACATGGAAAAATGTGTTATTCTATAACAAAAAGTAAAATTTTGAAAAACCTTTAAATTGTATTAAATTTTTAAAGCTTAGAAGTCCCTAAAACTGTGTTTAAAATTGCGTTAAGGTCCGTATTTAAAAAATTTAATTTAAGGTTGGTAATTAAAGTCAAAACGTCTAATTTGAAAACTAATAACGTCATCTTGTAGAGCGTAAAAGACGGCTATGAAAAAAATTTTTTTTGATTTTTTTCCAAGTCAAAAATGAAGGCCTAAAAAATTAAAAACCAAAAATAGAGATTTCGGTTTTGTCCGGATATCTCCGAAGGCATTTGAAATATTTACAATTTTCTTTTACCAAATTAATAAGTCCCAAAATACGTAAAGTTTTTTCTTATTAATAAAAATATAATAGATATTTCATCATGTTACTATTAGTTTAAAAATGTAAGCTCCAGTGGCGGACTGGAACGGGTGGCCGGGTGGCCATCGCCACCGGGGCCAGAAGGCCTTTGGGAGCCAATTGGTCCAAACATTTAAAGAACAATTTTTTTTTTAATTTTTTAAATTTTATAATTTTAAATGTTTTCCATAAATAAAGACATATTCTTCCATGTTGTTCATTACTGCCCTTTATCGTAGATACTCTATTACTACCTCTTTATTATATTCACTTATTTTGAACTTTGTTTATGCTACCTAGATTTCAAATAAGCTTTAAAATTATTTCTACGTTAAGTTAATATTTATTCGCTATAAAATCCGCTAGCTGATGAAATGGCCATCATAGCAAAAATAATGAGGGTTGGGGCCATAGAGGCCATGTAGCCACCGGGGCCAAATGATTCCAGTCCGACCCTGGTAAGCTCTTATTTTATAGAAACAATTTTCTTTAAATATAAAAATGTATAGGTATGTATGTTTACCAACTTGTCTTGTACGCTTTCTCTTTTATGATGGCTTGTCAATATACATATACAGTTATTTGGTCGATATATGGAATAGAAGTAAGATATGTGTAAAATTCCCTGTCGCTCTAAAATACAGCACTCAATACTTCAATACGAAATGCATTTTAGTAAAGTAGATTGACACAACTTTTCCTGGCAATACTTTTATCTAAAATGGTTACGCAAATAAGAGAAAAAAACATTTTACCGGAAATCTTTTGAGGTAGTAACATACTAAGGTACACTCTGAAAGACGCATGTAAACTTGATTAAATTTTCGACTAAGTATACATTAACCGTTAACTAATTTTTTCTACTCCCACATGGAAATTTGCTGTTTCCTTTACACTTAAGTGGCGAGTAAAGTAGGCTATTCCAGTTAACTGTGCGGCAAAATTTCATATCCATCCTAGTTAGGTAATGAAACTGACCAATCACAGTAGTCAATTACAGTTAAGCCAAATTCACATGTTGTAAATTCGTTTTCTGACAGTTTAGAGAAGTTAGGTTAACAAGATGCTTCAAAAATATGCAAATCTGTTAGATGAAATTTCATCTTTTTTAATTTAAATCAACATTTATCCCAGAGTCTATGTACATAATATTTTCCTAAAGAGTACACGAAATGGTGCAAAAATGGAAGGTATAATAACAAAATTAATACCAAAATATATTTCTACCAAATTATTGTTATTTTCAGACCGAACTAAAGATTTGCACACAGCCCCACTTTCTTATTTCAAAAATAACTTTAATTCCACTCATTTCTAGACAATTACTACAAGCTTTGCATAAAATGTACTATATACACCTACCAAATTAAGGTTGTTTTACTAACCTTGGTTATTTTTTTGCATATAAATAATATATTATTATAAATATTTTTGCACAGGGATATTTTCTGATATATTTTGAACGGGGATCCAACCCCAATTAATTTTAACACTTTTATTACACGCAACAAACATAGAAAATTAACTGGTAATTCTTCCTTAAATGGTGGAACATAAAGATAACCCGATAAAACAGACGAAATTATAAGATTTCTAGAAAAAAAAAAACAATTTTTACTAAAGTTTTTAAGGTTATGTTATTTCTACTTACAGTATTGCCACTTCTCTTTTCACGTTAACAGTGTTGCTAGTTTGCAAATTGGCGATTATTTTGAAAAATTTCACCATAGCGAATGTTAAAAATTCATATTAATGCACAAAATCCATTCTTAACTGTTTAAAACGAATTCTACAGCTATTTTATTGTACTTTCGGAGTTATGATTCTTACGCAAGGAGAATTAAACCCGACAAACCATTTTTTCTTCTGTGCAATTCAGTAAAAGAAATAATCAAAATACCATTGTTTGAGAAAATAAATTGTTCGTTTTTATTAATACATATATATCGCTTTTTGTCTGTTATTCTGCAAAAAGCCGAATGTGAGAAAAATAGATATATTAAAAAGTGAGTTTTTATAAATATAAGAACTTACCCAAATCGATAAATATGTTACAGTGTAATTTGATCCATCAAAATTAACTTTTGTTCTATTGTTTTTTATTACCGTTCTCACAAGATCATGGCCAACTTAAAAGACAAGTTATGATGCCTAATTTCAATAATAATAATTTTTTTAAATTCTTAGCATAAAGTTCGGAAGTCAAGCCGTAGAAAAAATATACTGTACAACTCGAGTGGGTTGTCCATATTGCGCTCGGAAGTTTAAGCGGAGTGCTCAATTTACTTCCACCTGCGATATGGACATCATATCCACTCTTGTTGTACAAACTACTATTGTCTACTACTGTATATAAATAAATTAACTTTCGGGCCCTAGCAACACGACAGATAACGAAAGTAAACATTCGAGTTACCTAAATATTATACGTTGCTAGCTATGTAACGTAGCGTTGCTACCTATGTAAAGTATTAGTTTCGGTGCCAGGACAAAAAAAAATGGATTATTTTACAGGTGGAAAATCCTTATTTAATTCGAACTGACAGACTGACAATACTTAAAATAACTAGTTGTCATGGATTATTTTACAGGTGGAAAAAAAAACTTTTAATTTGAACAAAATCAAAGTTTATTACTTAATAATATATTGATCAGAGAACAATAGTAGAAAACATTTAATACATTATATGATGCGAAAGCCTTTTTTGGTGGTCGGAGGTATTAAATCACCTCGTCTTCGCCTCGGCAATTCAAAAACCTCCTCACACTAAAAATTTACTTTCGCATCTAGTAACGTAAATAACTATTAAGTAACTAGGTCTAGATTGTAATTTTTAGGTTCACCAAGTAATTATGGCTGAAAAAGGTAAGTTTACACTATATTACATATTTTTATAAGAAATTACAGGACGCTATTTAATTTTCTGTGAAGTTAATGTAAAATAATGTAAAAAAGTATAACTGGTTATGTAGCGATTGGCCAAATAGAAATGGGTGCTGGCCACATATCACAATTTAAAAAAAATCATTACAAACTGCAAAGATTATAGGATTCTTATCGATAATATACCAAGTAAAGTTATATCAAAAATTAAGTATTTTATTCTTTGGAGATATAATCAATTAAATCAATCGTATATTGTATCATTTTTTTTTAAATAAGTTTGATCTAACTCGCAAAATAAACTGAGGGGGGAGGGGGAACTTATTTTGAAAGAAATACTCATAACTTGGTCTCATATTTAGTATGACCATAATTTGTTATACCCGTCACCGCTTGAGGCCGCTATTTGCGCAATCACCAACTTTTTCAATTTTTCTCAAACATTTTAATTAAAACCATATACAAATATTTATTTAAATAAAAAATAGATTAAAAACTAAGAAAATTGGTGAAAACTCTATGTCGATATCTAAATTTAAGACGGAGATACAAAAAATAATAATATGAAATCGGCTTTATGGAACCGATATTTTCATAAAATGCGTATTATAGGTTAAGGGACAGTAATATTGTCACGATAGGGAACCATAAGATCATAATATTTCATAATACAATATTTTCCATTTTAATATTTTGATTATTATTCGCGTTAAACACAGGTCATTCCTCGCGCAACATGAAACCGGCGTCAAGTTGCAATTATGAAATGTTATAAGGGCTTTCCGATCTATCAATTATTGTCGACTTATCAAGTTAGCAGAAATAAGGTTTACGACCTAAGTTGGTCGTTTCCCTAAAGTGGGAAAAATTGCAGACTCGACAGAACGGCACATTCATTATTGGTAGAAAAAATATCGGACGCCACTAGTGCTCCGGTCTGTGACACGTTCAGGTTGAAAATTTGTGAAACTTGTTGGTCCTCAAATTTTCAAGATACCAGCGATGAGCTGATTAATGTAAGTACAATTTTATTATCAATTTCTTGTTAAAGGTGTAAACCCGAGTTTTTTATTATTTTTGATTTTCTTTGTAAACCCTTCAGGTAAATATTATTTTGATTTTCATAATAGCCTTGTTTTTAAAATCACTTTGTTTTACTGATAGTTGCTAAGGTCCCGTACCTTTACGTCCCTCGTCACACAATAAAATCTGGGCGTGACAATATGATTTTAAAAATGTTAAATGAAGTAATTTATAGTTATTGTTAATATCTAAACTTACCATTAGGAAGAATTTTGCCGCAAAAATAAAATTATTTTGCAAGCTTACATTTTTTAAGCATTTAAAATATACTGACAGCATATCAAATGCTTCGTCATTTTGAATTAGAATTTTTGCGCAAAAGATCATTAAAATCTCGATAAATATTTCATAATAATACAGGGTGTCCCACCGGGAACCGCTTCGATCTATATATGGAAAACTATACATAGGAAAAATTTGAAAATTTGACAGTATACTAATGCTGATGAGGGCGACCGGGCTAAAATATTTTTGTAAAAGTGTTAACTTGCTTATTTTAAATAGAACACTCTATATATTATTACATTTTTGCATTGTACGCAAGATTTTAGGCATATTTTGTATACCATGTCCTATACCTATGTCTAAGCGTTTTTGACATATTGAAATTTTTATGTCAGAAACGACGTTTGCAAACCTCAAAATAATAATCAATTTTTTCTATAAAAAAGTATTTTTTATTTAATTTACGTAAGATTCCTTGTTATAAAGGACCTGCTTTAATAGATTTTTTATAATATTTTGATAACGATTAATACAGGGTGCTTAAATATTAAGATTAAAAATGAAATTGAAAAAACTACAAAAAGTCTAGATTATCAAATAGAAACACCCAAATTTTATAATTATTTCTTATTTAGCTTTAAAAATAAGGGTAAGGTTGTATATTCCCAAAATTTTTAGTTTTCGAAATATTGTCAATTTAAACAACAGTTTTTACCATATACGGGCAGAAATATTTTCCACGGCGTATTTATTGCGTTAAATCGATTTAAAAAGCATTAATGGTTTAGGTCCTTCAATTTAGTTCAGTATGCACTGATTTTGGTTGCATTCCTTAAAGTAAGTCTGCAGGTAAGTAGTAACTGTTAGACCGAGACACAATTAAAAAATAAGCATCAAGCGATAAGCATTAACTAACAGAAATAAATTTTCGTACATACAAGCAAATCAATCACGACACAATTAAGTTTTAAACAACAAACAATGGGAAATAAAATTTAAGATATCGATATTGAAAAAATAATATTGTATTTTTGCAAAAACTTTAGCTTTAAGGTTTTCAATGGGATCTGCAGAATCCTTGAATATAGAATCATTTTAACAGAACGTTACTATATGGGTATGTTCCCACAGCAGTTACAGACATTCCGTCACAATCAGGATTCTGCGCAATAGACTCGAACTCGAATTTCTGGGTATTTGGATTGGGTAGAGAACTGTCAAACTGTCGGTAACTTGTCAGTGATTGTTTGTGGGAACAGACCTTTAATCAGCATTAAAACCCATTTAAAAATAACGAAAATAAAACATTGTTAAAATATAAAAATTAATAATTAAGTAAGTGTTTTTTTTGTAAGTATCAATTATTTATTTCTTTATAATTCTTTTAGGGAATGGATTTAGAACTGCCTGAATTCTTGGATATTATAACCAATCGCTGCTCACATTGGGGCCCTCCGACTCCTTTTTGTTAATTTATATCTTACTAAGGACAACAGATGATAGAATCTTGCTACCGACATTCTAGTGTAGCAAAAGAATCTCTCAGGATCTTGCCTTAGTTCAATAAAAACTTTTTTAAAGTGCCCCATATTTTGCCGCTTTTTTTTAACTTTAATGCTAAGTAGAGACCGGTGGCTATTATTTGTGCCGCGACCAGGAAATTTAAAACTTCTCTCGATTCCATATTAACCACAAAAACAAACAGGACACCAAAATAACCTGTTTTATTGACACAATGAAAACTGAAAAGGTTATTTGTTGACAGTTGGCAATTCAACCATTTCACTGGTCGATCTTTCCTAAATGTGATAGAAAATAGTGTCGCAACAAGCAACAGGAATAACATTTATATACATTTTTTATTCCTTATTAACTGTTTCTTGTTGCATATTGCTTATTTTTTAATTGTGTCTCGGCCTTTAGCAATTATCTTTAGTTTTATCACATTTTCAAGTCCTGCAGTTTACAGCAAGTAGTGAGACGGAGTCAGAACACCATATTTTTCGAATATATTTATTGAATATATTTTTATGATTTTTCTTTAAATTTATAAAGAAAAAGTATTTTAGCACGTACTGTCATCTTTAATACAACTAAAAATGTATTTATAACTGCATCCCGGTAAAATTATTTATCGGTAAAACGATTTAATTACAACAAAGCAATTTATCACAAAAGCGTCATAGGTTTTACTTTTGGTGCTCCTGACAATGAAAAAATAAAAATAAATAACGGGATTTTTTTGGAAGCTATTAGTGACATTTTGCCAACCAACAAAATCCCGCTAAACGATATTTTAAACGTGATTTTCTCGGAATCCACACAAACAATTTTGTAAAACTTGTTTCATATTCACCGGTAACTATAATTCTTTCCAGCGAATCGAAAAGCCGAATAAAGGCTTCAGCCAGTGCCGAGATTTTAGGGTTTGAAAAATCGATTAGCAGGATTTTGGTGGTTGGCAAAATGTCACCATTAACTGAGCAGATTGACGCTATTGCGAAAAGAAACTATTATGATCGACAAGAAAAAAGTACCGTCAAGTTTGTAATTTTAAAAACTAAACGTCCAACTAAAACATTCACTCTAAATTTATGTGAAGGTACGCGTTAACAAAAAAATATAACAGAAGAAGGGTTTCCTTTCGTTTCGTCAGATTTATCTCTAGGCGCGTTTCGTCACCTTATGGCTAATCAGGGAGGCTACACAATCTGACGAAAGAAAAGAACGTACACTCAACTAAACTGCTGACCATTTGCTTTCGAGCAAGAAATATTTCTCATAAATTTAAAAGTTAATATTTTCTGAACCAGATATGATATCGACCTCCGGTTTTTAATTGTTGATAGATTTATCCCTTAGGAAACAATTGCCAATGTTGGATTTTCTTAAACTGTCAGAAAATGTTATATGCGGGGTGTTAAAGAACACGACGATTTTTGCTCTAAGTTAAATAGCATGTAACTTTCACAATATTTTTTTAAAATTTGATCATTGTACGTCAAATGAATCACTGGTTCATAGCAAAAAAAGTGGTCTGTCAAATTTTTGATATCTGCTATATTTTAGGAGATAACGATTTTTTTGAAAAACCTTGCTTTTTTTCAACTTTTTTGTAACTATAGATCCCTCTGTGCGTTGTATCGTGAAAACTTTGCCAGTGATTATTATACCTTATATGAAAGGCTTGTTTACGTTCAGTAACAACAATTGTACCCAAATGATGTGATGTGCATTGGCGTACCTATAATCACTTATATGTCTATGGTTTATAAGTATCTCACAATTTTTCACGTATGTATGGGAAGTACTCGCCCCTAGATGAGACAAGTTTTTTCCTTATTTTTTTAGTTTTTCATGTCGCACTACAAGTATATTATACAGTGTGTCTACAAAATTTTAAAAGAGTTAATTTTTTTATTTAACTTTTGAAAAAATGTATTTAATAATTTTTAACTTTTTAACACAATATTATTCCTAAAATCACACTTACATTGAAACGAACGCTGTTCACAAGGTATAATAATAATCGCTTGCAAAATGAAAAGTGTTTTGCCGGCGTACAGACAAAATTAAAATTGAAAAAGTTTTATGCCTCCGCTGGGATTCGAACCCAGAACCTCTCGATTACATGTCAAGCGCGCTGCCAATTGCGCTACGGGGGACCTGATATTCTCTCACCAACTTCGGTCATATAACTTATTCAATTTTATTTTAGTAGTAATAGTCTGGAATCTCCTGCGATTCACTGACCGGGGAGGGTGTTATAAGGGGAAGGGGAACTCATTCACTACCACTGAACATTAAGACCCATTTTTCTATTACCCATGCTTCATCGACATATAGCGATATCTGCCGGAATCCCAGCGGAGGCATAAAACTTTTTCAATTTTAATCTTGTCTGTACGCCGGCAAAACACTTTTCATTTTAAAATTATTTACAGACACCAACATATTCCTACATCGCTTGCAAAGTTTGCACGATACAACGCGCAGTGGGATCAATAGCTACCAAAAAGTTGAAAAAAAGCAAGGTATTCCAAAAAAATCAGTATTTCTTAAAATATAGCAGCTATCAAAAATTTTACATATCACTTTCTTTGCTATGAACCAGTGATTCAACTGATGTACAATGATAAAATTTAAATATATTGTTGTGAAAGTTACATGCTATTGAAATTAGAACAAAAATCATCGTCTTTTTAAACACCATGTATATAAAATTCTTTGACAGTTTAAGAAAATACAACATTGGAAATTGTTTATTAAGGGATAAATCTATCAAGTACTAAAAACGGGGAATTCGATATCATATCATCTAGTTCAGAAATTTTTTTTAAATTTAGGCGAAACTTTTCTTGCTCGAAAGCAAATGGCCAGCAGTTTATATCAAATAGTTCAGGCATAAAAACAGTACAGGATGGAGCCTGCGGCGTCATCGATGTTCAAGTTAAACACTACCAAAGTGCAGTGGTGGTTCGTGATAGTCGATACAAGTGGGGCCAACTAACATATCAAGTCAAAATTCTTTGATGAGAGTACAGGGTGTTACAAATTCGATACATTGACATTGCTATCTCAGTAACTATAAGAGATATAAATTTGGTTGAATGGAGGCAAAGTTGCACATTTTATAAATATAATCTTATTTTTCAGTTACGACGTTCATATTTTTGAGTAGCTTTTGACCTCTTAAAATTATTATTTTGTAAAATACTTAAGAAAGTGCCCTTGGTTCTTAAAAATAATAAGTACTTTTGTCATAAAAAAATAAAAACAAGTTTTTCGTTTATTTTTTCGGATATCTTATCTCTTTCATCGAAATTTGATTAAATTTCTTTTTAACAAATTGTTAAAAATTAAAATATGTAACTTTGCCTCTATTTACCAAACTCTCTATCTCTTGTAGTTACCGAGATAGCAATGCTAGTGCATCGAATTTGTACAACCCTGTATGTAAAAAAAATCGAAAAACTTACCAACTAATAAAATGGAGCATTTGCAATAGTTGTAACAAAAAATGTTAATAAAACACTCAAATTATCTTATAAGAAAACTCTATAGGTTCGTCTTTTTGTTATTTGAAAATGATTCAATCACTTTTGTTCTTGAAGTCATCGATATTGTTTACAAAATGTTTTTCGGCAGGCTACATACCTAAAGCGCTAAGTCTTTCCTATTTTAGTTTATTCATTATAAAATTGATAAACCGGAATTAGGAATATTATTATAATCCACCGACGGACTGACCTAAACCTAACCTACTATACTACTATAATTTATGTTAAACAGTAAAAACTGTTTAAAATAAAACTATTTTAAAATCTCGACAGGGTAAACCGTATTCAAAAGAGCTGCCATCTAGTATCAAGTAGTGGTAACAAAGACGAAGGCCTGATCCGATTGGAACGACAAAATAAAGCGCATGTAAATCCTCCAATCCAGGACGGATCTGAGGATCTGGCCCGCCACGAAATTTCTGAATTCCTTATGCGTCAGTAAAAGTGGGCGATATATCATTATCTCTTTCGTAAGCGGTGAAACTTCGCATGGCCATACATAGAAATTGCCGGCGTTGGGTAGCGCGAAGGAATTTTTGCGGCATCGTGGAGTTTTTGCACCGTTAGGCGTTATCAGAGATTAAATGAACGCAACGTCTTGAATTTTAAATTATTCACAAAGCGTAAAGATGCAAAGCAATGATTATGAGTGTGAGTAAAAAAATAACTTGGTGTTCAGGTAGGCAGGGCCATGGCACTGTGACCCTACTGTACGAGCCGCCACTACTAAAGTGTACCCAGCTGTCCAACAACTTTATAAAATTAAGCAAATGCTGTGAGAAGTCACCTTTAAAGGCACGAGTCATAATTACAGGAGTTTCACTAGGCAGCACTAAGCTCGCATCAGTTCATGAAACCGAGAATTATTAAATTGGTATCCAAAATTTGAGATACTTTTAAAAAAAAATTATATGAATTTGGTTACAAAGATTAATAATGTATTTCCTAAGAAGTACTGTAACACAACCTTTATACAAGATTTGCAACAAAAAGAAACAAATTAACATTATTCTTAACTAAAATAAAGCTATTTTAAATAGTTGGTGTATTTCTTTAAAACGAAAAAGAGGATTCCTAATTTGAGACACAGAGACATTACTCAAAAAACCCATTTCCCTCACAAAACGAACGTGGGATCTCCCCCACAGACTTCATGTGTCCATCTACCACACTGGACGCATTTAGCCCATTTTTCACCATGTTTAGCTTCTGAGTAGGTATATTATATTTACTGACTCATACAAAATAAGCACTCTCGCTACCACCGCTTTCGTCTGAGGAAGAATCGTTCAGTTTGATACTTTCATTACTGTCTGAGCTTGAAATGGAGCAAGCACGCCTTGATTTTCTTTTCGGACTATTGATACCTGGTGAAGATTGGTTAATATTAAATTCAGTAGATTTTATTTTCTTTTTATTCGGTTGAATTTTATTGGACTTCTTTTGTAACTTTTTCTGTTTCAAAGGCTTTGGTTCCAAAGCAGATTCTAGATTTTTTTTTGGGTACTGGCTTCTTCTTTTTTTCTCTAAGCGAAAGCTAAAAGAAATTTTGCTCATCTTTATAAGAAGTCAGGGTAATAACTGAGGCTTTTCCAGTTCTGGATTTTACCTTGGTAGTGTCTTGGTTCTTGTACGTACGTAAAGGACAAGTATCCGTTGGGGACACAAGAATATTTTTAGAAATTGCTGAAACTAAACTTGGAGTGCGTTGCTCTCTTACTGGTGCAAAAATCAACAGTGATCGTCGGTCTATTTCATTATTTTGTTTGCTGCATGAAGCAATTGATACGCACCCAATGTGGTTTATTGGCTGTATGGGGATCATCTAGTACAGCTTGATCTGCTGGAATATATTCAATTTGATGTACACCAAAATCACAAATCTAAATGTTATTAGATGTCTTTAGGATCCTAATTTAAGAGTATCTTAAATTGGCACTCATAGGGTATCTCAAATTAGGATATTTATTTTAAAAAATTACAAACTAATTTCTGGGCTAGGTCTTGAACATAGAAGGAATATTTTGTCAGAAAATAATAGTACCTAACATAACCAAGCTATTATTCACCAAAACTCGATCTGGAATTAGCTTACCTTGTTCGTCTTGTCGATCTTACACTTTGATCAAAATACTCTAAACTTAAATAATTGAACACGTGCACCGGTTCACCAAACAAGGGCTGATCGGAGACTAAGAATGCAACACAGTAATAAATACTCTAAAATAAAATAGTTTTTTCTATTTTTACGAAATGGCAGCACATATATTGGAAGTATATATTAGTTATCTATCTCAATGTAGGTGTCTATCTCAAATTTGGTGCCCTTCCTTTAATATTATAAATTAAAATAATAAAAACACCTATTAATTTTTTTTATATTTAATAATATGCTTATATAAAACAAATGGAAATAAAAATAGTATTAATGCGACCTTTATAATGCTTTTGATTACCGTGCTCTCATTAATCTAAAGGTGTCACACCAATGGCAAATTTTCAAAATTATAATCCCCTCGCCTTTTAATGAAATAGACACATAATATATCACTTCATGCAAAGCTTTTTTTTTTAATATAAAGTGATTTATATAGCTTTACGTTAAAAACAACTTTAAAAAATTATTGACTAGCACAAATGTTCTTTAAAATATGTATATTTTTTCGGGGTCGAAATAGCAATTTGAAAACTTTCTACTTACCACGCACTTCTTTAAAACTATGCTAGGAATGCGAATATGATTTATTTCATTGTAAACATTTACATTTTTAAACATTTGGTAGGTATTAAGTTTATGAATATTGAAAATCTTTCTGAATATATCGAGATGTATAATTCACATTTCCATATCAGTGGCAGCCCGTCAACCCTAGCTTTATGCTTGTGGTAAAATCATAATTTACGATGTTGGTAGCTTGCGGTTAGTTTACATACTTACATTTAATAATAGTATAAACAATTATACTTGAAAATAGAAAATGTTGAACTCTAAGCATAAAACATGTATCTTATTCTATACTTACCTAAGACAGTTTCCCAGAATGGCGTTGGAAATTATAAAATTGGCCAATGGATTCTCGCAACTCTGTTTACTAATTTCAACTGTTTACGACGTTATTATTATTAATATTATTCATAGCTACGTTAGATGAAACTATGAAAAAACTAAAATAAATTGTAGCATGTTGGATAATGTACTAAAATTTTAATATCTTATATCTTAAAAACTAATGAGCTTAGTAAAGACATAGGGAATATAAATAAAAAATAATAAGGAAAAGTAAGATAACTTTGATAATTGGATTTAAAATGTGGGTGCTATTAAAATTATTGGGAGAAATTTGCGTTTGAAATACAATAAAGAGAAGTATAAAATTACATTAATTTTGGGCTCTTCACCAAAAAAAAATATAAACAGCAGGAGGTTTTTCGACAATATTAACTATTAATGTACCAATATAGAGCTAACATTTTAGCCCTTAAAAAATAATTATGTTAGAATTAATAATATTACTTTAATCCGAATGTAGCTATGTATAATAGGGCCACGGTTAACTTCGATGGACAATAATTATAAACACTCGTACATTTTGACGCACCCCAGGCGGCAGTCTTCTTTAGCTCAAAGCAAGTGAAGACCTAACGCCCAACATGGCTTTGATATTCACCGTCGCTATGCTTACGTGACGTCAGTCACGCAAGCAGCAGGTAACAATTTGCATAATGATGAAGGGCAATTTAAAAATAGATCAGTCGTATGCACCATTGTTTTAGCATTGGTTCGCCTAACCTTAAGATATTTATTTTGAGGCTTTCCGAAACTTTCGGTTATAGATATCGTTTTTACGTGATTTACTGTGTGATTAAAAAGTATTATTTTTATTTTTCAGTTGTGTAAAATTAGTCGATGTTTTTTTAAGTACCCGCACTATACCTAGCTCTTCACCATATGTTAACACTGCGAGCCGCCACTAGCGCTTCGGTAGCATGCATACGTTTTGTGATCTTTAACTTTTAATTACCCCTCTAGAGATCAAGTGCGTCGTCGTTCGATCCAAAGTATACACACCCACCATATTGCTTTCTACATTGATTTCTTACGCTTGCCGGCTAATAGTTTGTTCATAGGGTTGCCACCTTTTTATTGTTGTTGACCTGGAGTCTATGCAGTAGGCACTACCCAAATCAAGAAAGGTCGCCGCCTCCCTCTCTATAACGCAATAAGCTGGGCAAATAACACTGCCCTCTTGTCCAAGTGACGGCTAAAAAAAAAGATCCCAGGTCCAATGCCTGCAGTAACCCATAACCTCGAATCCAAATGGTTTCAACCTGGAGACTCCAAACCAAACCTGGAGACTGCAGGTCTGACCTGGAGGCAACCCTAATAATTCATCGAATGCGTATGTGATTACTCGGATATTTAAATAAGTACATAGTATGTGCAGTTTATTCTTTCTTGTGTTTGCTTAATTAGTATTTTAGTGAAATTTATTTTACAGGGTAAGTGTTACGTATTTATATTGTATAAATATATTCAGTGGCATGGCGGTCTTTAATGGGGGTATAACAAAGACCGCGCCAAGAATTTGGATAAATCTTTAGCCTTAAAAATTAAATCAGTTAAGTATTTTTGTTCTTTTTGTCACATTAAAATAATCTACTTAAACAAGTTTTTTAATTTTTTAAGCCCTGTTTTCATTTTACTTAAGATCTTTCTAGAAAAATCATTGAATAACTTCTACAAAATTGAAGATTTCCTGTTTTTTAAGGTATATAAGTAGAGTAGATTTTCATTAACACTTCTACGCATGATTTTCTTATTTGTTAAAATAAGTGTAACGTATTAAATTTACAATTGTACTAAAATCTATAATAATACGCATAAAAGGTTATGTGAAATATGTTCTCTTATTTACACCCTATTACCTACTATTTCCCAGTGAACTTGTATTCTGTAAGTAAATAGGTATAATAGATATATTATGCCCCAGAATCTAAAACGCTCAGTGAGCTAAAAAAATAACAACAACGCGTTGTGGGCGAAGCTAAACACCCAAACACCAAGATAAAAATCTTTTTCGCCTTATGGTCATCAATAATTAACCACAACCAGACCAAATGCATTTTGCATGACTTATGTCGGCTGTAGCAGATCCGAATCCATTAAAGATCAAAGCGAAATAGCAAAATCCGGATTGGAAAAACAAACAAAAAATATGTTAGCTTTCTCTGTGCAAAAACGATCTTCTGCTGAAGTAGGTCTGCTGAGGTAGGCTAGCACCAATAAATGTTTTGGCTATGGTTGGTTTTAAGTAAACATGAATCTGGTATGTATCAGCTGGGCACTAAAGAAGGTATACTAGAACGTAAGTGTGGTCGAAATGAATTTACTTTTGCGGATTCAAACTTCATGGACCGTTCGGAAGTCCCAACCACTCTACTAAGTTTTAAGGGTTTGTGTAATGTCACTGCAAGTGCTACTGTAATACTAAAAAGTGCAATTGCAGCTATAAGCAAGTACTCTGCAACTATAGGTGTCACAGGTTTTACAAAAAAAAAATATTTTTGTGATCTTCCAAAGTTTACGAACCTGTTGTCATTTTGTGATAAGTAAACATACCGCATTATGACCGTTTTTTAAATGAAAATAATGCGTTCTGGTCGTTTCTTAAAAGCACACGACGCGTTGTGGTTGATTATTGATGATCATAAAGCGAAAAAATTTGATTTCGGTATTTCAGTATTTAGCTTCACCCACAACGCTTTGTGGATATTTTTTTCGTCAATAAGCGATTTCAATTCTGGGGCGTAAAAGATATTCAAAACAATTAAACTAAAAACCATTCAATATTGAGAAAACTATAAAAAAAATGTTATTCTAACGTATATGAGATTGTATTTGAAACATTGTTAAAAAAATTTTCAAATAATACTTTGTATTATTTTAGCCAAGTAACCATGATCTTGATTTTATTAATTTTAGAATGTCAATTTAACATTTTTGAAATCTTAGAATAACCACGATAGGCACATCCTGAGAACACTTTTATTTCGTACAATAGACAGTGTTTGATTGCCAAATCAACCAGTATAGTTTATAGTTAAAAGTAGGAAAGTTTTTAGAGTTGGGATACGATCTTTTCTTAGATATCATTTCTCCCCACCCAGAATATTCCTGGATCCACTACGGGTGAGTCACTGACTGAAAATTTGGACTTGATGAAATAATACATACTATAATGTAATTATTAGTATGTACATAAAGTTGCCTACTTTTATTAGGGTATATTGCAGCTTCTCGTATATTTTTTCTAAATTATTTAGTTTACAGCCAAGTTTATTATTATTAACTAATACTGCATATAAAATTGTATAAGCTGTAAAATTACCAGGATATATAACAAAAGCCATCCATATCAAATAAATAGTATTTATCAAATTTCATGTGACATAAAAGTTAACAATCAGTCATATAGAATTTTCCAGTTTTATTTTGGCTTTGATGGCCTATTTATCAGGTATATTGGTAACTTAACATAAAGTATCAAAGCCAAATAAATATGTAAATGGGTATTATTGGAGTTATTTTTTTTTTTAATATTCAAAGCATTTTCTCATCTTCTTAAATATTTATTTATGCTAAAAATTTGACAGGTAGATTAGAACCATTATACAGTATATTATCCACGGATGGGGTTTACAAGAGGACAAATGAACTAAAAATTGAAAGATACGAAAAAAAGTCACTCTTATTAAACGTTTTTGCTTGTCTAGAAAATACAATTCATCATAAGAAACTTAAATTTTTTTATACAGGGTGGGTAAAAACCGCAAAAATGTTATTTTACTGAAGAGTAAACATATTTTATTTTGAATGATACGAAAAAATCCACTCTTAATAAACGTTTTGCTTGAATAATGAATAGGTGAAACTTGTTGTCAATATCTTTATTTATTAAGGTAATTATAATAATATTACGAACATTTTTATTATCATGAAAAGAATACGATAACGATTTCATAATTCGAAAACTCCACCGACATACTCGACACATTTTTCTAATTTCTTTCTGAAATAAGTGAAAGGATTTCTGATTCCTTCCTGAGATATCGATTTAACAGCCTGGATAATTCTGCCCTTCAGCACTTCAATACCATTTGGTACTGCGGTAGCAAAAACAATTTGTTTTAAACGGCCCCATAAAAACATATCCAGTAAGGTTAAGTCAGGGCTTCTTGGGGGCCACAAAACTAGACCATTCCTGCCAAGCCACCAAGCCATTCTCTAACCTCACGAGCGAAATGGGCTGTACAACCATCTTGCTCAAAATACATATTTTGTCGAAAATTTAATGGTAGATTTTCGAGCTCATCATTGAAAAATGTATCCAGTATTTCGAGATATGATAATCTATTGCACGTGTTATCAAAAAAATATGGCCCTATGATGCCATGAATGGATATCGCTCACCACACGTTCACTTTTGTGAAATATTGTCTTTTCGTCAAAATTCTGAATACGGGATTTTCTAAAGCCCAGTACCTAACGTGCTGGGTTGCAACGGTTCCATTGGTAGAAAATGTACATTCATCAGAAAACATGATACATTTATAAAAATCAACATTTCCACTTAAAATTTTGTCTCCTATCCACAAGCAAAAATCAAGTCGTTTCTCGTCATCTCCCTCTTCCCATCTTTGATTAAAGTGCGGTTTATACGGATACAATTTATTTACTTTAAGGATCTTCTGAATTTGACTTTTTTTCACAACTTGCAACTGAGTAACACGATTTCTTATGGACGTCATAGGATTTTTTTCAACAGATTGAAGAACTAAGACTATAGCAGCATCATTATGGTCGTATTTCTTCTTTTTTTTTTAGATCCAAAACCGAACCTGTTCTTTGGAACTTTTTTATTAACTTGCAGATTGTCATCCTAGTTATTGGGATTCCTACAAATTTCTCGGTAAATTGTTTCATGACGTAGCGGTATGAAACTTGACCATCCCAATAAAATTGTATTATAAAAACTCCTTGTTTAGTAGATAGCAATAATAACTTTATTAAATAAAGACATTGACAACAAGCACATACCTATCACCTTAAGTGTCATTATTATTTTAACTAGGTTCACCAGTCAGAGGTGTGCCAGCGAATACTTTTTGGGAAATAATTTTTACATAGATAAACCTTTTAATGAGTTGTTCTACTTCGGTTTGTTGTGTAGAAAGCACATTCATTAAGAGTGACTTTTTTTCGTATCTTTCAAAAAAAAGGATATGTTTACTCTTAAGCAAAATAACATTTTTGCAGTTTTTACCCACCCTGTATAAAAAAATTGAAGTTTCTTATGATGAATCGTATTTTCTAGATACGCAAAAACGTTTATTAAGAATGACTTTTTTTCGTATCTTTCAATTTTTAGTCCATTTGTCCTCTTGTAAACCCCATCCGTGGACATACTGTATAATATACACACACAATATACTATTACTTTATAATCAGAATAATTGCACTAGCCTAAACTTAAATAACACGAACACCCAAACTTGTTTTTAAAAAAACAATTTATTTAAAAATGAATTACAAGTTATAAAAAATTGACTGTGTACCACAGAATATAGCCAGAGAATGATTTTAGTTTACAATAAAAGTGATACTTGGCTTGAAACACAGATAAGAACTTCTTGGAAAGATGAGCCTGGGAATCTGCTGAATCTGCGGTTTCCGTGGGATTCTGTGCATGTAACTCCTCCCTTCTTAAGCTGACAAAATCGAGGATGGATTTTGAAAGTCATCGATATCTTCGGTTTTTCTGGCTTGATTGGATTTTTTCTTAAACCATCTGACAATATATTGTTTCTTCTTGAAAATGATCCATAATAATAGGATCAGTATAACGAACGTCAATAGGCTGAATGTGATTGGACTCTCGATAGATTGATTGATTTCTTGTATTGGCGATAGTTGATTGGCCAGGTCTTTTAGTCGATAGATTTCTTCGAAATTTATTTCGGTGTAATTTGGTGTTCGGTACAACTTTGTTGTGTCCATAGTGGCTATTTCAACAGTCGGTAGTATTAATGGTTTTCCTTGCTGTAATTTGACGTCATGGATAAACTTCTTGTATTTTGCTTGAATACTGCAAGAATTCGGAATTTTGATCAATGTTGGATTTTCGATTTCCAAATATTGATCGCTTTTACATTGGGCAAAAATTCTTTCCTTTTGTGATGGTAGGACAAGAATTTCTTCGGGTGTAACTTGTTCAAAGATTGATTCTGCCATTTTTATTTCTAAAATTTTGCAACCAGTGGTGGAGGTGCCTTCCATTAGTTGAAGGGTACAACTGTCTGGTGGGTAGAATTTCTCCATGCAGTAATAGGTATCTTCTACTGATGGACAAGTACTTTCTTCGAACTGGACTTCTTTAAAAGTTTGTGCCAAATAAGGGTATTTTGGGATAAATGCCTTGCCTTTTTGGATCACGGGATATAAATGGGAAAAGGTATAGGTTCCAGGTTTAATTATAGGTACATGTATAGCAAAAATTAATTTTGTTTTAGAAAATGTGACTTGAGTGCTTAAAATTTGATAGTATGATAAAATATTTTTGAAATTTGGAATTTGATTTTCGCTGTATATCGTTTTCAAATAGGTTATCGTCTGTTCTAATTCATGACTAGATATTATAGAATTGTGGAGTGTATTTAGCTTAGCAAACATTATTGCATCTTCTAGATTGTCAACAAAGGTAATTAAATTTTGGCAATCTAGATTTATTTGAGATAAGACGCCTTGAAATGTTATATAATGATTAAGGTTATTAAAAGAATTTTGCACTGTTGCCTGAAAAATATTTAAGCTGTATTCCAGTTCTTTCTGATTTTTATTCAGAGTCGATATCGTTTTGTTGTAATTATCAATCAAATTTTTCGATAGGGATATTTGTAAATTAAGTTCTTTCTTTATATTTTTCTGGTTTTGAGCTAAGTTTAAGATCGCCTCGTCGTAACGTTTACCATCGTCAGCGTCTAACGTGCCAAAAAGCCATTTATATGTTTTACCTATTATATTAATTAAACCTCGTCTATTGCGTATGTGTGGGTGGAGATTTTCGAGTTTTTCTTGTGTAGTTTGAATAAGAAATTCGGTACGTAAGAGAAGACTTTCCGCTAAGCCCTGATAAGAGATTGGGTTATTGGGTTTTTTTGTTGTAATGTTGCCTTTTATTATAAAAAGGTATTTTTCAATATTTTGTAGTTGCGTTATTATTGGATTTAAATCTATATAGTGTAAAAAGGTGTGTTTATTATAAATAATTTTTGCATTGCCAAGTTGGATGGGTAAAATGGGATTTTTTATTGTTGTTAGTTGTATGTCTGTCTGTTCACTGTTGGCTGGAAGTATCTGAAGGACCGGAAGCAGTGTTAGAAGTATTAGCTTCATTGTTTACCTGCAAAGAGGGTTTTTGTTTAATTTTTGGTTTTCTAGCAAAACTTTTATGGTATGTTCCTTTGTGCGTAATTAATTTAATATTACTCTGTCCTTTTATTGGTGACTTTTTAAATTTAGGTAAGGCTTTATTTCGAGCTTTGGTTTTAATGTAAGCTACTTTTTCTTTATCAAAATCGGGTGGTTCGCGGCGATTTTCGTTTCTTTTCGATATAATTTTTTCTTTAGTTTCCGCGTTCCGTTCTTGAATTTTCCTGTAAAGTTCTTTAGCAGTTTCTTTATGTTTCTGTACGTAATTTGATATAATTATTTGGTCATTAATATCAAATGGGTCGGTACTATTTATATGTCCTTTAACTATTTCAAAAGGTGTAAATTTCGTTACGCTATGTATAGAATTATTATAGCCGAGTATAGCTCGTTTGATCAGCTGTTCGGGGGTAAAAGTACTAGTTTCCTCTTTTAGACACCGATAGTGTTCGATTATTGTAGAGTGGAATCTTTCAACAGGGGAGTTTGAATTACTATTTTTGGGGGTAGTATAATGTAGTTCGATTTTATATATTTTACAAAAATCTTCGATTTCTTTGTTTTTGAACTCAGTGCCTGAGTCAGCAGTTATTTTTTGTGGCAATCCATGGTGTGATATAAAATTTAGGAGGTTTTCTATTACCATGGGTCCTGTTAGACTTTTTAACGAATAGGCTTGTCCGTATCTTGAAAATGAATCTATTATAGTTAAATAGCTTTCGTTTGAAATTTTAAAAGTATCAATATGAATATGTTCGAAAGGTTTTGAGCTAGTGGGTGTCAAATTAAATTTTATTACAGGGGGGTCTCTGTCGTATTTATTTTTTAAACATGTCTCGCAATTATTAACATAGTTTTCTATGTCGACGGACATTTTTGGCCAATAAAATTTAGCACAAAGAGAAATTTTCATTTCATTTATCCCGCGGTGACAAGTTTTAGTGGAATGGTATAGTTCTAGTTTTTCTTTTTGGTCGTTTAGGGTTTCAACATCCTGTAAAAATTTTGTACATTGAATTAATTTAAAAGAAGAATTTTTAAATAGGTTTTGGACCGTGATAACAAAGTTTTGGGCCAGTGTTGGGTTCCTAAAGTATACTGCGTATACTTGTTTTGGTTCTATATATTCTTTTAAAATTTGTACAAAATGGGGCGTTGGATTTCTACTAGAAACAGATATATACAATCGCGTATTTTGAAATATTTTATTAAACTTACATTGAAGTTTGTCTATGTCACCTTCGGTTATTATTATTTGATTTTTAAATGTATTTAGAGATTTTTCCGATATAGGTATATTAAGGATTGGTTCTTCTAAAGAAGTGTGTACTGTTTGTGAGTCCTCTGTTATATTGTGGTCTTTGGATGTACCGGGGGGTGCAATTTGAATGTCTGAAAGTATTTTAATTCGGGTTTGTTCAAATTGGGGGTCAAGGATTTCTTGGATGATTGACTCATCAATATTTGGGAGTACATCTGCGTTTTGTATGTAGTCCTCGACTGTGATGTCTATGTCTCCGGGGTTATTGTCTATTGATTGAGTCTCCAGTGCGTTTAGATCATTATTGATTGGATATCTTGATAACGCGTCTGCGGCTTGATTATTTTTTCCAGGTATTGTTAAAATTTCACCGTTATATATACTGACAGGAATATTTTTTATAATTTTTTCATGGGGTTTAACTGAAAAAGAAAAATTAACTTCGGTAGGTTCACTGTACTGAAACGGAATTTGAATGTTTTTTCCGACTAATTTTTTGTTAACTAGATCGATATTTAAATTCATTTTTATTAAATCTGAAAGTCCTAAAATTCCATCAAAATAATCGTGAAAATCAAATAAAATAAAATTTATTTCGTGACTACTGCCAAATTCTGCGAATGCTGGTATTATAGCTTGAAATTGCGTGGTTTGGCTCCCTAGGGCTGTTTTGATTGTATTGTTTGAATTATAAATACAATTCGGGTAGAATTTTTTCGACTATTGATGGTTTTAATATTGATCGCGAACTACCGGTATCGATTAATAATTTAATTTTGGGTTTTTTTATTGCTACGTATGGTAGTGTATTATTTGAAGAAATATTAATTTCTGTCAGGCTTGAGGGTTTTCTGGGCCCGTGTCCCGAAAATTTTCAGAACTATAAAGTTCATCTTCGTCATGATTTTTGTCGGTAAATTCCGATTGGTCATTTTTGATAATTTCGTTTTCATTATAGTACGGCATGTTTGGGTCGTACTGATAATAAGAGTCGGTAAACGGCGTCGCTACATCTTGTTCTGTGTTGTCGCCGATTTCGTTTGAAAAAAGCTCCTCGAAAACCAAATGAGGTTTTTGATACTGTGGGTATCTAAAATTTTGATTTTGGAAATTTTGGTTTTGAAAATTATGATTTTGAAAATTTTGATTTTGGAAATTTTGATTTTGAAAATTTTGATTTTGGAAATTTTGGTTTTGGGAATTTTGATTTTGATTTCTATTTGTAGCTACGGAAGGGTTTCGCGAAGTTGTCGACATAGGGGTTGGTTTTGGCATCTGATTTTGGGGTATTTGGTTGGGTCTAAACACATTTTGCGGGGGTCCAAATACTTGTCTGTTTGTCGGGTATTTTCGTGATTGTGCTGGTCTAGGTAGTAAGTTAATTGGTTGGCTAGGCCACATTGGTCTTGGGTAATATTGTTGGTTTGGAAAGTTTTGGAAAAACTGGGGTCTTTGAACTGGCGTGTTTTGATATTGATTTGGAACAAAATTAGGAGAGTATTGCGAATTTTGATAGTTGTTTGGTTTATGCATTTGTGGTAAATTTATTTTTTGATTTGGTCTTTCTGGAATATTTCCGTATAATTTCTCGAAATTTTCATATTCTTTAATATAAGCCATTGCATCTTCTAAAGATGTTGGTTTTTTAATGTACATGTTATTACGTAAAGTTCCCGTACAACCGCCTATAAAGGTATTTAATGCTGTTTTTTCATAATGAACAATTTGGCAATTACGTTGTTCGTCAGATAAGGTAGTATCATTACTAATACGTTGGATAACGTTACTACGCAAAATTTGCAATCTGTTACCAAAATCTACAGGGTGTTCATTTTTATAAGGTCTGGTAAGCGTCAATTCTTGTACCAAGCAATCAATATCTCTTCTATCAGAAAAACATTGGAATAATGCAGGTTTTAATTTATCCCAATCATCTAATTCGACACGTCTGCCAACCATGTATTCGGCTTTATCAATTAATTTCTCTTGAATACATTCAAATACGTGTTGATTTAGATCATCGTCATTAAAAGTTTTATATTTATTAACAAGGTCGTCACATCTTTTGACAAATCTAGCTAAAAAGTTACTGTCCCCATTAAATGGTTTAATATTTTCTATTTTGGATTTAAATAAATCCCAATTGACAGTTTTGACTACACTTGGAGCCTCTTTTGTAGCCATTTTCTTAAATTTAATTACTTCAGTAAATTAACAGAATAATTTACTATTTAAAACAATACTAGAATAAACAATATTTCTTTAATAAAAGAAAATTACTTTTTTCTTTACTTTCTCTGCGAGAAGTGTACAAATATATATTATTTCAAAAATCTTAACCTACTTGTCTGCAATAGACTGCAAAAATGAAAGTTCCTTTTTTTTTCTCTGCGAGAAGGTATTTTTCAAAATCTTAACTTACGTGTCTACGATAGACTGCAAAAATCTTACCCTAATTTGTCTTCCATAGACTGAAAAAATCTAAAACTAATTTGTCTACAATAGACTGAAAAAACTGTGTGCTATACACTGCCCTATAACTATCCCTATCAAAGTCCTAATCGAAGGGTTTGACGGGGGTGAAAAGGAAATGGCACTTACTTTTTCCGAAGTCTTCGTTCAGAGCCTTGTCCTTTCCCGATCCTCTGGCCTGGTCAATACTTGTCCTGGGTCGTTCGATGTTGGTTCTTTCGGATCAGCACTTAAGGGTTGAAACCGCAAAGTGGTCGGAATTCTTCAAAAATTTGGGAAAAACACCACCGTACCAATCCTACCGACTGCGCCACTTAAATAACACGAACACCCAAACTTGTTTTTAAAAAAACAATTTATTTAAAAATAAATTACAAGTTATAAAAAATTGACTGTGTACCACAGAATATAGCCAGAGAATGATTTTAGTTTACAATAAAAGTGATACTTGGCTTGAAACACAGATAAGAACTTCTTGGAAAGATGAGCCTGGGAATCTGCTGAATCTGCGGTTTCCGTGGGATTCTGTGCATGTAACTCTAACGTCTAATAGTAGTTTGTACAACAAAAGTGGATATGATGATGTCCATATTGCATAAGGTTGTAAATTGAGCACTCAGCTGAAACTTCCGAGCGCAATATGGACAATCCACTCGAGTTGTACAGTATATTTTTTCTACGACTCAACTTCCGACTTCATACTACTAATTTAAAAAAAAACTGATTTAAATCAGACATTCTAACTTGTCATTTTAGTTGGCCGCGAACTTGTGAGAACGACAATAAAAAACAATTGAACAAAAATTCAATTAGTTGGCAAATCCATGAACCAAATTACACTGTAACATATTTGTCGATTTGGGTAATTTAAATTTAGTTTTAATTTTGTTCTTGAAGTTGCCAATATTCTTTACAAAATGTTTTTTTGGCAGACAACATACCTAAAGTCTTTCATTTTATTCATTTTAAAACTGATCCACCTAAACCCAGAATGAGGAATATAATCCACTGACGGATTAACCTAAACCTAACCTACAAGCACAAAACTCGCCTACAAAAATTATAGTGAAAACTGTTTAAAAGAAAAATATTTTAAAATTAATATCTCGACAGGCAAAACCGTTTTAAAAACAGCTGCCATCTAGTTGCTATTAGCGGTAGTAAAGCCGAAAGCATAACTATATACCCTAGCAGTGCCCTAACCCGATTGGCACTCTTCACAGTCTACACTCTCGATAAAATAAAATATCATATGAGGATCTAAATATAATATTATTACTAAATCATATTTCCACAAAATCACTTTGAATGATCGCCGGCCGTTAATATATATTATCACATTCGTTCTTTTGCAGAATAACAGAAAAAAATTAACAATATATTTTTTTCAACCATAGCTAATTTGATTAAATTATTCTGCTGAGATGCACAGAAGAAAAAAAAATTTGTCCGTTTTTTTTTCTGAAATGTATTAAATACAGTTGCATTAATATGAACGTTTAACGTTTGATATGGTAAAGTTTGCAAAATAATCGCCAATTTAAATAGTATTAACACTGTAAACGTGCAAAGAGAAGTGGCAATAGGTACTGTAGAAATAACATAACCTTAAAACCTTTAATAAAAATAAAAAAAATTTTTTTATAAAAATCTTATAATTTTGTCTGTTTAATCTGGTTTTATGTACTTTTCTTCATTTTAAACCATTTAAGGAAGATTTACCAGTTATTTTTCTATATCTGTTTTGTATAGTAAAAGTTTTAAAATCTAAAGTTTCTGTACCAATTAAGGCCAAGCTCATTTAATAAGGCCATGTGCCATGTGACGATAGCCTAGCATGATGTCAAAACTGTATTGATATTTTAAATGGTTCAGGAATACATGCCCTAACATATGATTTGTAGTTTAAAGGTCCTACGCACATAGGCGTAGCTTCCTAGGGGGGCAGCTGTCAAATAGGTGCTATAAGCTTGCTAGGGAGGGGGGGGGGGGGAAGTGCCACCCCTACCCATCTACGCCCATGATAACGCTAGGATCCGATGGTCATATGGCTCCACACGGAACTCTGCAGAAATAATTTTTAAGCGATGTAAAATTAACAATTTTTCCCTAAAAAACTCATTACAGTCTATTTTACAAGAAGTTAGTAAAAGATGTACAGAAAACAGTTTTTGTAAGTAGACACCCAATTCTTTGGGTAATTTTTAGAAACAGCTTTTTCTATATTTGAAATTCATCATCATCATCAATCAGCCCTTTGCATCCACTGCTGGATATAGGCCTCCCTCATTTCTGCCCAAAGTCCTCTATTTTGAGCGCTCTGCATCCAGTTTGTAGTTATCCTTTTAATATCGTTCGTCCATCGCGTGGGAGGTCAGCCCTTGGTCTCCACTCGAGCAGCCTTTTTGTCCATCGTCCATCTGTCATGCGGGCCACATGTCCAGCCCAGTTCCACTTGAGCTTTGCCACCTGGTAGATAACATCCGTGACTCCTGTTCTCGCCCGTAGGTCCTCATTTCTGACGTGGTCGCGAAGTGACACACCGAGCATCGATCTTTCCATCTTGCGTTGTGTTATTCTAAGCTTCTTTGCAGATGTGACCGTCAGAGTTGAAGTTTCGGCGCCGTAGGTCATAACCGGTAGAATGCACTGATTAAAAACCTTTCGCTTCAGGCAGATTGGGAGATTCCTCCTAAACACGTCCCCAAGTTTGCCGTATGCAGCCCAAGAGAGCGTAATTCTTCTTTTTAATTCGCATGTTTGATTGTCTCTCGAGATTCTTATTTCATGACCACGATTAAATATTTGAAATTATGTGTTCATAATTAGGCCAAAGGTAAAAAGACTCTGCCAAGCAACTACCGACCCGTCGCATTGCTTTCAGTAATTTCAAAAGTAATGGAGAAAGCTATTAACCAACAACTCCTAAAGTACCTGGAAGGGCTTAACATTATCAGCGACCATCAATACGGTTTTCGTAAGTCCAGATCAACAGGTGACCTTCTGGCATATGTCACCCATCTTTGGAGCAACACCATCGAACATCATGGAGAATCCCGGGCTGTTGCACTGGACATCTCTAGGGCTTTTGATCGTGTTTGGCACGATGGACTTCTAAGTAAATTGCGATCCTACGGTATGCCTAATGGATTCTGTTTATGGCTAACCAGCTTCCTTAAGAACCGTTCTCTGCAAGTGGCAATTGACGGGTTTCTCTCAGACACCTTCACCATCAATGCCGGTGTTCCTCAAGGGTCCATATTGTCGCCTACCCTCTTTTTACTGTATATTAACGACCTTCTAATGAAAACCCAAAATCCAATTTATAGCTTTGCTGATGACAGCACACTTGTCTCATCTTTTACCTTGACTCCCCAAACATCCGCTGCCGACGCACATCTTCGCAGGCAGCATGAAGTATTGCGCCTCAACAAAGACCTGGAAGAAATTTTGGCTTGGGGTGACAGTAACCAAGTCGAATTTAATGCTAAGAAAACCCAGGCAGCAGTCTTCTCCAAAAAGGTTAACATTGCAGAACCGGATATAGTCATGGCAGGACACGCAATTCCCCTGGCACCGTCTATTAATTTGCTGGGGGTCAATCTGGGAGGTAATATGTCTTGGCATGATCACGTTGCCGCAATTGCCAAGGCAGCTGCACAGAAGCTTGGTGTACTTTTCCGCACCAAAAGGTTGTACACACCTCATCAACTTTTGACACTCTACAAAGCCCAGATTCGACCATCATTAGAATATTGCTCTCATGTCTGGAGCTCTGCACCCAAGCACACCCTTCGGCTGCTGGATTCCATTCAAAGGAGAGCCATTCGTCTGATCGGCGACCCCGAGCTGACCAAGACCCTCGATAGCCTGGAGCATCGAAGACAGGTTGGTGATTTGGCTCTCTTTTACAGATATTTCCATGGCAGGTGTTCGACTGACATTGCCCACTTGATTCCACCTAGAGCAATTCAAAACAGAAATACACGGCAAACCACTGCCGCTCATCCATATGTTGTTCAGCTTAGTACTCCTCGAACTTCATTGTTCAAGAATTCTTTCATCTGGAGAACGTCATCTTTGTGGAATGATCTTCCTGAGGTCGTGTTTCCCAATGAATACAATCTTCAACGTTTCAAGACCAACGTTAATCGCTTTTTTCGCACTCGCACCGCTCCCAGAGCGCCTTAAAGGATTTTTCCTACAGTGCAGGTGTTTTATCATAAAAAAAAAAAAAAAAAAAAAAAAAAAAAAAAAAAAAAAAACAAGCAAAATATATTGTATATGTATTTTCAATACATGAACATCCATATTTTTTTTCTTAGTAAGGTTCGGTTCATCAGAATTTAATACAGCCATTTATTTCTCATATTTGATCTTTGGCTTTATTAGGTAACACTTTTTTTTATTTTTCAAAAATACCAATGCCACTTCGTTACGAATCTTTAAAATCACTCTTGTAAAGTGAAAGTTTATGTATACAAACTTTTATAAATTATTGTTGCGTAGTAACTAAGTCAGTTAAATCTTAAGGTGGCCTTAGTTGGTACTGGTACCTTATTGGAATTGGAGCCTCGTCATCGCAAATAACCAACAAGGCAAGTTAATTTGGTCAATACATTTTATGCATTAAATCCTATGATATTTGTATAGAAACGATTGAAAAACTGGCGATTTTTAAAATAAGAAAGTGCACAAATCTTTAGTTCGAACGAGAAAATAACAATAGTTCGGTAAAAATATATTTTGATATTCATTTTGGTGCTATATCGTCATTTTGTGCACTCTATAGGAAAAAATTGTTTATGTATAGTCTGTGATAAATGTTTTGATTTAAATTAAAAAAGAACATATTTTATGCGACTAAATTGAATATTTTTGAAGTATATTCTTTACCTCACTTCGGTTAAGTATCAGCCGCGGCGCCAGGGGAGGAGGGCAGGGTAAAAAACATGGGTGCCCATCCTAGTGCCCACCCAAAATTGAGGGATCGGTTTTGTAATGGAATATCCGTGGGGGTAGGGGATGTGACTAAGAAAATTTTTGATAAGAAAGAAGTGGTATTATAGAAGGATGTAATAAGAGATAAAGAGAACGATCATGACCTTTCTTTTTTAGACGTCTGTTTGGACACGAGGAACATTTTTTTACTCAGCTTATGGCGTTATAGAGCGTGGGGGAGGCGGCGACTTTTTTTTTTAAAGTCATTTTTGATTTGGATCCCAAAAATCATCGGGCCCAATTGTGCCCATCCATTTCAAAAATCCTGGCGCCGCCACTGTTAAGTATCAGAAAATGACTCGTAAATTTTACAAAGTATAAATTTGATTTCTTTACAGTTGATCACTGTGATTGGTCATCCTAACTAGAATGGATATAAAATCATATCCGTTTAGTTTACCGGAATAGTCCACTTTTCTAATCACTTTATTATAAAGAAAACAGCCAATTTTCACGTGGAAGCAGAAATACATTTTAATTCACCATCCCCATTTATTAGAATCAAAGATACTATAATATACTTTCTTTTTTTTTATGATAAAACACCTGCACTGTAGGAAAAAATCCTTTAAGGCGCTCTGGGAGCGGTGCGTGTGCGAAGAAAGCGATTAACGTTGGTCTATCCATTATATTACATTCTGTTACTAAAAACTTTAATTCTTCTTAGTTCAGTAGTTAATTTTAGTTTTTAAATTATAGGGTTTTGTAATGGATTTATTTCAGGAAGAACATGTGTATTTTAATTTTTAACTAAATATTATTGTGTAACTATTTTAAGAAATATATATTTGTTTTGTAACACATTTTACTATTGTCTGTTTAAAGGTTGGAGACAATGACGTTTCTTGAACGGCAGTAGAGTTTTGGACTTGCATTGTCTTTATTTGTTTAGAATCACTACGTTTCAACTGGTAAGCATCTCCAGTCGTCTTCAGGTGAATACTGAATAAGTACGGTAACTACAGCTCTATTTATACTAGGCAGGTGCTGTGACGCATGACTAGTGGGTGGAGTCATGCGTGTTGCTAGGTGATGATGCATAACTGGATGAGTCATGCTCGATGACGTCATGCTCGATGACGCCATGCTCGATGAATCATGCGTCTAACTCTTGGGTGGTCTTATTCTAAGATTACATTTACTTAACAAGGGTTTCCAGACGTTTCTCATATCTAATGAAGGCTTACTAAAGCAACCTGGATTTTGGTGTATGGTCGCAGCTTCCTTAAACTTCCTCTTCCTCCAGTGCGGTTCTTTTTGCAGGATTTCCGCTTTTGTCCACATGATATGATGGCCGTGCGTCCAGGCGTGGTCAGCTGCACCTGATTTTTCGGTCTCTCCTTTTTGGGTGTTATTTCTATGTTCTTTAATCCTTACTTCTAGTGGTCTTAGTGTCTCACCAATGTAAGATTGGCCGCATTCGCAGGGGATCTGGTAGACACAATTTTTCTTGTCTTTCTGGCTTGCTGGTTTCGTCTTCGTTAGGTGGCTTCTTAAAGTGTCTCTAGAGCTGAATACTGTGTTGATGTTGTATCGTTGTCCTAGTCTTCTTATTTTCTCGGATACTCCTTTGACATACGGAATATTGAGTATTGGTTGTATCTCTTTCTTTGCTTTACGTGTGTTTGGCCGATTCTTGCGATTTTCCAATATTGTGTCAATCAATTTCATGGGGTAGCCATTCTTGTTGAGGTCGGTCTTGATGTGGTTAATTTCTCTTTTGAGAGCTTCGTTTGAGTTGCAGAGAGTAATTGCTCTATCCACCAGGTTTCTTAAGAAAATTGATTGACACAATATTGGAAAATCGCAAGAATCGGCCAAACACACGTAAAGCAAAGAAAGAGATACAACCAATACTCAATATTCCGTATGTCAAAGGAGTATCCGAGAAAATAAGAAGACTAGGACAACGATACAACATCAACACAGTATTCAGCTCTAGAGACACTTTAAGAAGCCACCTAACGAAGACGAAACCAGCAAGCCAGAAAGACAAGAAAAATTGTGTCTACCAGATCCCCTGCGAATGCGGCCAATCTTACATTGGTGAGACACTAAGACCACTAGAAGTAAGGATTAAAGAACATAGAAATAACACCCAAAAAGGAGAGACCGAAAAATCAGGTGCAGCTGACCACGCCTGGACGCACGGCCATCATATCATGTGGACAAAAGCGGAAATCCTGCAAAAAGAACCGCACTGGAGGAAGAGGAAGCTGCGACCATACACCAAAATCCAGGTTGCTTTAGTAAGCCTTCATTAGATATGAGAAACGTCTGGAAACCCTTGTTAAGTAAATGTAATCTTAGAATAAGACCACCCAAGAGTTAGACGCATGATTCATCGAGCATGGCGTCATCGAGCATGACGTCATCGAGCATGACTCATCAAGCATGACACATCCAGTTATGCATCATCACCTAGCAACACGCATGACTCCACCCACTAGTCATGCGTCACAGCACCTGCCTAGTATAAATAGAGCTGTAGTTACCGTACTTATTCAGTATTCACCTGAAGACGACTGGAGATGCTTACCAGTTGAAACGTAGTGATTCTAAACAAATAAAGACAATGCAAGTCCAAAACTCTACTGCCGTTCAACATTTTACTATTTTTTTTAAATCTATGTAGTATAGGCATATTATGCAGAGCCGATTAAGCATCGGTGACAACCTGGTGCTGTATATATTTAAGCCTCCTGAAACGCTTAAAACTTTAAAATAAATTATGATTACTGGTTTTTGTAAAAATCGTATAATTAACCAAAGTTAAAACTAGACAGACGCCAGTAATTTCCCAGACGTCATGTCGATGACAGGTATCTTAAAAGTATTATATTTGAATATTCCACTCACGTATAAAAAGTCCCATAAGGACAGTGGTATTTTCGAAAACTTACAGCAGATATACAAAATCTAAAACACCAAAACGAAAATACCGCGTCGTAGGGCAACCCAGTATGGCAATTCAAATATTTCTCAGTGTCACTTTGTTGATAAATTTTGATATTTTTCAAAGTTAGTTACATAATGAATCGTTTTGAAGTTATATCTGATGAGGAAATTGAAAATACCATCATACAAAGTGAGCCAAAAAATACCGGGAAGAGTAAGGCATATATTTGGAGGCAGTTTATGTCATTTTGTGAGCATAAAAGTTATATTTTGGATCGAGCGCGGCGGTAGTTCAGCTCGCTTTTATTTTAAAAAGCTAGGCATTTAATATAGTTTTGCATTTAGAAACGTGAAATATTCTTTTAAATACCATGCGTGCTTTAAAGTTAACCGGATAATTTCTCACTTATACGTGTTTTCTTTACAAATTTCACGACTCCGAAGGAGAAAACACGCATTCGTAAAAAATTATCGGCAATTTTAAAGCACTTGTGGTATTACTAACGAAAAGTCTAAAATTCTAAGAGATTTTTGATTTGTCCTCAAACTTGATATCTTCACTCGTTCTTGAGTACAGTCGAACAAAATTTGAAATATTCTATTATAATTTCTATTTTATACTACACAGACTCACGTCTGTAAGGGATCATTATCAAGGTAATTTTGTTAAATTATTAGGCACATTAAAAATAACAACATGCGACTGACTACTAACGAACACACACAATTTCTAATAATAAGTGATAAATTATTATATTATTTGAGCTGCCTCCCGTTGACTCTTACACAGGCGTCATCGAAGTTTTTTATGAAAAATCTAGTTGTAGCGTTTAAAAGGGGTTTTCTAAAAGAGCACAAGAAGCGTTTATTTTATTTATAAGATGTGCCATGTCTACTATAATATATTTCACATAAGCTCTTAATGGCCGTCGATGACATACGTTATTTATAGTAACATTTATTTAACAGAACTTAAGGTTTGGTTAGAGCCGGACTGGTGTTCCTGCAATAGTTAATTAAGAAATAAACAATATATTTACTTGCTTTTTTATAAATAAAATACTTTACAGATACACACAGTCCAACAGTTTATAACCAGAAAGTCTACGCACAAAATAAGACCAGAATGATCTCTAAAAATACTAAATACAACAACAATACTGCACTTATCAACAAGCGAGCATTCAAAACCATATTAAATACCGGCTCTGTGATATTGAAAGAACGCGGAGAAGGCACAGGAATTGATGAAGTACGGAAAGAGATATACGAGGGTAAAAGCATAAAAAATCTGCACATACTAACAGTATCAATGTCATCTGCTGTAACAATAATCTCTTGACGGGTTTTAGCTGATTGAAGGGCAACAAATTGGAGTATTCAGAGTGTATCTTTGTCGTGCACATGCAAATATACAGTCAATTATATATCCATCTCTTATGAATCTAGCCAATGTAAGTGAGAAAAAGCCATTTTAAGAATTAAGGAATTTTAAAATCACAAGTTGGTTAACGCGTTTGATAAGAGCAATGTTAAAGCATTAAAAAGATAGGTGAAATAGACTATATTATGAGCTATTCGTATACAAAATTTTTTAAATGTGCCTAAAGAAAATAATCCAGCGGAGTCAAGTCCGGTAATCTTGCCGGCCACTGTTTGTTAATGCTGTTCTCGTCATCCAGCATCTGATATCAGTTGTTATTTTTAAAGTAGGAAATTACCATTTAACAGACTTTACCTGATAATAATTTATTACAGACAAAACGTAAATATGATAATGCATTACAAATTTCCTAAAAAAAATTAAAAAAATTAAAAATGTTTGCAAGCGTACAGATAATAATAAAATTGAAAAAGTTTAATGAGGCCGCTGAGACTCGAACCCAGAACCACTCGATAGTCCCGATTAAGCCTGAAGTGCGCTGCCAATTGCGTCACGGGGACCCCATATTCTCTCACCAACTTTGGTCATATAACATATTTAATTAGTTGAAACAGTCTGAAATCTACTGCGATTCACAGTCTGGGGAGGGTGTTATAAGGGAAAGGGAACTCATTCGCTATCATTGATGATTAAGATCTAATTTTTCTATTATCCGTACACCATCGACATATAGCGACATCTGCCGGAATCAGAAAAAGATCTTTGAACAGTAACATCAAGCAGTAAAATAGTTTAACATGTAGGTATGTTTGTATTTATAATATACCTATACAGATATCAACATACCTACTTTTTATAATTACTTTTCAATATTGTCATTTTGATTGTATTATAAAAATTAGTGGAGATATCAAATGTGAGCAAGGGACAAATATCTCTCAGAATTTAACGAACTTTTGAAATATAATACTTTAAAGGTATCGACTGATATTTTTATAGCGTCGCGACGTCTGGGTAATTACTAGCGGTGGTCTAGTTTTTACTCATACTTAGAGAGACCTTCCGCACAGTCCTAAAAAAGGCATCTTATATGTAAGCGTTGCAAGTTTTAAATGAAATACAATGTAGTGTATAAGTATACACGTAACTATTCAATTTCGTTCTATTATTGGTATCTTGTTAACTTAATATCTACAAAACTGATGCCATTCTAACGCCTTTTTAAGATCCGGTAACTGGGTTGCCGATATCTTTTTTGATTCAGGGTTATTTGTTAAAAACGTCCAAAATTAATATTTTTATTAACTGTGAATAAGTTTTAATTTTTGAAAAACGTTCTTTATAATTAATAACTTTTTCTGTACAACATGGCATGATCAGTGTATTTTTTGTCATTTATTGAGAATCCCATTTACTTACGGTTTGGCAAAAAGTTTTACATTATCAAACATTTTGTTTTAAAGCTCAAGGAGATTATTTCGAGAATTTTGAAATAATATGATTAAGTAATTTTTTTGTTTAAGATTGAAGGTTGTGATTTTGTTCCAAAGTTCCCAGATGATGTAATTATTTTAGCCGAAACGTAAACAGGGTTGAGTAATATATCATTGTATTGATGAAAATAATAAAAATTTCTTTTAGGATATATAATCCGAAGTCGCAAGTGTTAAGTTAGTGGAGTATCACGATAAAAGGTTTTAAGTGATTAAACAAGTTTGGCGCTCCAATCGCACATGCTTGAAGTGCCATTGCACACTCACTCGTGCTCCAAAGTCCTCGTGTGTGCGGCTGACGCTCATGGAATCTGACTCCGGAACGTCCCATACATACCATGCGCGCTCTGGACTGTTCTTGTGTGGCTGGCTATTGTATCCGTCGTTAAATCAATGAGCACTGCATAATATAATTTTGTATTCTTTATTTGTTATATTTAATAAAACTTGTTTAGGATTAGGAACAATCTTGGTAAACATGCTTAAGTGTATTTAAAATTTATATCTACCTTCCCTTCTTCTATTTTACATTCCAAATCCCAAAAAAAATAAGAGAGCTTGTGAACAAAACAGGATATGTATGTATTTAAAAAACTTTACCTACAGCGTGACAAATTATTCTAAAGCTACAACGTCTGAGGTAGCAGGATAGAAACGAGGCATAGACATGTAGTTTTAACAATGTTTTATCTAAAAATAAAGAAGTTTGTTGTATTATAGCCAGTATAGGCATGACTATTTTAATTTATTTTAGATATATATTTTAATGTTCAGTTAGGTATGTACGTAGGTATAGTAGATAAGTATACATGCAGCTATATGTGGTTATGTACCGCGCTCTTTCTCTAGCTCTAAACTCTCAGACTTTATAGTTTAATTTTGTTAGAAACTTTGTCTTTTTTATAATTTTTTTCATAACGCGTTACCATATTTCGTTTTGTTCCAGAGCTCACAAATAATACCATAATGTTTGCTTTAATGTATATTAACCATTGTTTTGAAATGTTCTTAATTGCTTGATTTGTGTTTTCTCATTAGCATTGTTTTAGAAACTATATTATTTAAGTTCATTATAGGTATAAAAATATAACAAATACTTCCTGATGCAAGAAAGCGTCGCGACGCCAACGACGAACAGTATACATGCATTAATACATTACCTAAAAATGTATTTGTTATCCGTTTTGATTAAGTAAAACTTATCCTGTGTATTAGGCTGGAGCGAGAAGAATCTTAGGACCAAAAATGCGTCTTCGAAAAAGTCGAATCGGTTTAAGAAAAGCGGACAAGAATTGGTTTGTTCCCTGGACAGTCCGTGACAATAGGCTTAAATGCATTTAAAAAAAGTTTGGAATGATTAGAAAACTGTCAAACTGTCATTAACTTATCGGTGATTTTCTGTGATAACACACCCTAAATTTCAATGGAATTTAATGTCACGTTTGGATCCCATTATAAAAGACGTTTTGAGTTTTTCTAGAGCATCAATCTAGATTAAGTAAAAAACTTGATTTTAAAACTGCACGCATGCACTACTTCCAAAAAGGTCTTTTGTTGTTCTGGGAACCAATATCTGGGAATAATTATCTGGATTTTTTTGCATTTTTTTGATTATATTAGCTATTATACAGTGTGTACAAAAAAGATATAAAGTATAGAAAAGTTTTTTATTACATAATCTCAAAATAGCTGTAAAAAATATTTTATATTAGTTTGATATACAGGGTGTCCAGTTTTCGATGTTACCTTATGAGTAAAGATAAAGAAACAGGGTTTTATCGACAACATGCTGTTTTTTGAGAAACAAATTTTAAATGATGTAAGTAGTCAACGTCGCACTACATGTTACTTTTTTTTAAAGTATATAAAAACCAATTTGGATAGTTTTGAAATGGACCACGTTTGGTGTTCGTTTGGTGTTAAAAAGGCCGCGAAATTTTAAACAGTATACATTTAGCATTAAATTGGTAGTAAGTAAAAACGTAGCCGATATCCTTAAAACGCGTTTTTTTTTGATAAAATTACCCATACTTATATCGAATCAAATAGATTTTTTTTCATTTTGTCAGATTCATCCCTAAACGCGTTTCGCCATATCATGGCTCTACAGTGGAACAAAATAACAAAATTTTAACTGGCAAGTTCAAAATTTATTCAATTTAAAATGTAACTTATTATTATGGATTATTACAAATAATATTAGTAGTTGTACGAAATATGTTGAAACTTAATCAGCAAATGACAAACATTAAAAATAAGATACTATCCATACATTATTGTTATTCTACGTAGAGCATTTAAAATAATTAGAGTTCCTGATTCAGTCTTCGAAAAGTCCCTCTGTGTGGCAAGACGCCAACACAATTATTCTACGTTATTATTTCGGTTAAGATAAACGTTGTTTACCCCCTTAAATTGCATCCCACGAATGTAAATTTTCTACTATTTTTATCATATAAGGTTTTAAATTTATATTTTCTTAAAATAGTTTGGGCACGAGCTTTTGCTACTCCTACTTCATGTTGGCTCTACACCTACATTTCATTTAATGTTTATTTAATCATTATTTCGTTTTTTTTATTAAAATAGTTTTTTGGCCTTGCTTTTAAAAATGATCCAAATTTTTTTTAATTAGGGAAATAACTTTTAATTATCTTCGCTCTAACTACCTTTAAATCGCAACTTAAAAAATATTATAAAATATAATAATTCACGTTATCTATCACAATATACAGGCAGTCCCAGACAAGGATGCACTCTACAGGGTGTTTGTATTTTTCAAATTTAAAAAACTCCGAATACTTCCAAAGATATTTGGTCAAACCGAATTGTCGCCATTTCGTTTTAATTTTTTTATGGCTCTATTTGAAGAGATATGTTTAATTAAAGTTTACACTCTCATTACCCCCTTTTCTCCTCTACGAGCTGGCGTAATTAGACTAATGTTTTAAATATTCGAGAAATTTTATTTTACTATTTTTAAATTCCCCCTTTATAATTCAATGACATATCACACCTATAGTATTAATAACACATTTCGGACCTAAAATCCGTCATCAATAAGAATAAGCACAAATTCATCTTATTTGAAACTATTTTATTAAATGATATTAAGTTTTTTACTCCAATTTCCGTATATTTTTGAGACATGCTTGGATATTGCCCAACTAAAAATGGCAAATTCATGATATATCTAATAATGTAGCTTTTGTTTAATTTTTAAATACGAGATAATATATAATCACATTGTGTTTAGGTTAATTTAGTTAAAGTTTGTTTTGCTATGTACTTCCCTATTAAATTTTATTGTTGCATATGTCCTTTAAGAAACTGTTTAATAGTTCAAAATTGTAAAGAACGTTCCATTTAAAATAAAAAAATTATGCATACGAACGCAGCATTGGTATGCGCACTTGCATAATTATTATCCCACCGTAGAATAAGGTCCCGCAATTCCTTTGTTCCCGTTCTCGCTCCGGCAGTCCCGCATTGGTTTGATTAGACCTTAATTAACTACGTCAATAAATTGATCATACCAAAATTTTTTATAAAAGACCCATTATCACCTTTTGACAGTAGTTGATAGTACCTTATGATCTTATTTTATATTAATTTTTATAATTTTCAAAGAAATCATTGTTGAGACAATTGTTTCCATAGAAATTATCTGGTAAAGTTACCAGGAGATTGATCTAGCGAAAAAGTTTGGCAAAGTGCAAAAGCGAATGAGGAGCCTTTGCCAGTGCTTATATTTTGTATAGATAGGCAATTTTACCCTTAAAACTTGCATTTTTTTAAAGAAAACTAGCCAAGTATAATTTTACTCCATCCTAATCTATATTTTGTATAAAAATACCTACTGTACAATGTACATTCTTCTTTTAATCTAAAAATTCTTACAATTTTCAGTTGCCCTTTCCCCGGCCCGACCAACTCGCAAATTCGGTTCTTCAAAAACCACAGTGGAAGACGAAAAGCAGGTTGAAGAAATGAGGAAACTTCGGGAAGCTAGAGAGGCAAGGCTAGCTTTCATTAACGAAGAAGAGAAGAAGGAAAGGGTATCTTCATCTAAAGAAGTCGATGAAGCTGTCAGGGTAAAGAAGGAAAAAGAAGAAGCCGCCAGGTTAGCTGAAGAAAGGTAGAAATTAAATATTGGCTACTATTTTTTCCAAATTTGTTTTCTTACATAATTGCCCATTGAGCTATAAGAAAAAAACTAAATAATCAGTTTGCATTCAATTAAAATTGATAAAATCTAACACTAATACATAATTACACGATTAACAAAAGATCACAAGAGTTTGCTGGTAGCTTTGCAACGGTGGAAAACCAGTATAATTACCTTAAACAAATATTTACAACAATCAATCAACAAACCTAAATAAATCCTCTCCAATTTACTTTTTAGTGCGGATTTTATATTGTTATTTAAGTTGGTTTCTTAAAAGAACTCATTATCTTTGTCATTCAGTATTTTCTTTATTCTACCGTTTTTGCTATCTCTTGTTCGTTTACCGCTCAAGGTCATCTTTGATATTTATTCACAATAATGACTGTTGGATAGTTGCAAAATTGAGTTCTCTGCAAATAAGTTTTGATGCGTTAGAAATTGCGATAGGGTTGTAATTAGGACAAATGTTTGATTTTTTAATCTGCATCGAATGACATAATAATATACAGGGGTTCCAATTTGAAATAAGAAAAATAAATTGATTTAAATTTTGCAAAGTTTGACACTAAACTTTGGACCCCTGTACACAATTATCAAACTTGGTTAATGAGAATGTTCGACCCTGTTTATTAAGTACCTTTGTATAGTTTTATTAACGAGGGATTATTTTTATTTTTTATTAATTTTTAAAATCAGTAGTGCAAAACTAATTTTTCATAGTGTCTATTTTTTTTCGCCTATAATACTGAACCGATTTCATTAAAATTTTGGGGGAATGTAGGCAACTAAAAGAGGCATCCAAAAGAGAATGAAATTTAAAAAAATAGATCCTTATAACGTCACACTTTTTTGGAACACCCTGTATAAATAAAAATATTTTGCGGAGATGCGCCCAGGTAAAGTCTGCAATCTGTAAATGCCGTCCTAATAAGACTTAACGTTAAATATGTATTGTTATATAAATTTTTACTTCGTACCTCATTTCATTGTTTATTATACGGACGCTTTGTTATTTTATCTTTATTAAAAATATATGATCCACAAACAATTCTTCCTCTGCCATTGTTTCCTTTAAACATTTACAAAAAATATAAATAAACACGAGCCGTTACGTTAACTGACTAATACGATACCGTCTTTTCACGAAATGCGGAATTTTAAATACAATACCGCGGATTATGTAGAAGTAATTGTAATTAGTTCACTTTATGACTGAACATGATAGGCTTTTCACAAAAATCCGAGGGAGATAGCATCACAATATTTCTCTACATTTCATGAAATGCCTATAGCCTATAGGCTTTTTATAAAATGACGAATTTCACAACACAACTACGACATATACAGGGTGGCGCATCGAAGACGAAACCGGGACATTTTCTGGCAGCTCAGTTATTTTTTGGAAAAACGCTCAGATCCGTCGATTTTGTTTTCGAGGCGGACACAAAATTGGTAAAAAATCACGTTATGGAAAGGGTGGTCGAGTGATATCTTATTTTAAAGTTATAATAATGTAAAATTCATGTACTTCAGTTCAGTAGTAAAGGGAATTGAAAGACCTTTAAAATAAGGTATCAGTTGACCCCCTATCCATTTTAGGGGCGGTGCCACCCCCGTCCAAAGAGCTGCACGTGTTAACGTGATTTTTTGCCAATTTTGTGTCCCCCTCGAAAACAAAATCGACGGGTCTGAGCGTTTTTCCAACAAAGAACTGAACTGCCAGTAAATGTCTGTTTCGTTTTCGATGCGCCACCCTGTATATTAACTACATAGTATCCTTTCAACATATAATATTAAAGCTATCAGTAACACACAGGAACTCGACCTTCTTATTTATCAGTTTGGAATGTCGATAAAATAAAAAGAAAATTCAAAAACGCTGACCTATCATTCGTCCATAAAAAACTAAGAATCAAACATAATTTGTCGGATTTATTATTTTTATAAGAATTATTAATTTAAATTGCTTTAAAGAACCATAATTATTAAAATTGGCACGTTGTGATTGGTAGCAGCCCCGTAGTAATCAATTTAATACTAACACGCACTAATTATATGTAAATAATGATTATTAGTATTTTTTAAAACTTGCAACTTCATGGCACACAAGAGAGAACTAATTAATGTGTTTTTTTTAGTGCATTAGCTGAAGAACAAGTTCGTCACGCAGCAGAGACTAAAAAAGAAGCAGCCAGAAAAGCTGAAATAGCTAGACAGGAAGAACTAGCTGCCAAAGCAGCGTCCGAGCGTGCAGCTGAATTGGAAAGACAAGCTGAGTCAGCTAAACAAGAAGAAGCAGCTAGAAAGAAGGTAAATATATTCCGTAAAGCAATATGTTACAAATTAGATGTTCACCATTGAGATCCTAATTGTTATAAACCACTAGACAAAATAAAACATCTTTTTCAAAAAGGCTTAAACTTTGTGTTAGTTTTTTTATGTTTTTAATTTGATTTTTTTAAGATCTTTTTCTATCTAATAGATAATTTTATTAGAAATAAGCTGTGTGTTTTATAATTAGTAATCGTAGATAGAGCGATATTTTATAAGAGTTAGAGTTAATCAATCTGTGTTTGTCCTTAATTGTAAACACCCTTTGGAAAAATTAGGGATGTAATTCTTCATACTAATAAATCTTCAATAAAGTTTCACTTACTTCTAGAACATGCAAGATATACTATTTTATAAGACCAGTGGTAATTATGGTTAAATTTAGTTGCTTTATGCGATTGTTATAATTATTATAACAGATATTTCAACTGATGTGCGAACTGATCTGATATTTTTTAAAAATAGTACACGATTTGCGCACCGTTAGATTAGAGATATTCCTTAAGAGGCAGATGTCCAACTGGCTCCCTTAATCGGTGAACAATTTATATCGATGCACGATACAACTAAGCTTTATATTGCATAGGTGGTATCTGAATATTTAAATGCTAAGATTGAACTGCAAGTGGTCCGGAGTTAAACTCAATTGAACATTTCTCAGATCAGTTGAGAAGCTGTTCGTCATTTCCCTATCCAACCAGACATTTTATAGGAGCTAAGGATAGCACTTTCTGAGGAATATTACTTAATCTTTTAAGAAATAATTGTTACTTCTACTCATTTACAATACACGCAGAATACGTGTTTTTGAAGACCGATTATTTTTTGTAATTTTTAGTACGGGTTTAAATTTGTTCGTTAAAAATAAAGAATATATTAGGAATACATTGAGGTCATTATATTTAGTGGAAATTCGTTTCAAAAATCAGTTATTTTAATTATGTTTCTTGTTTCCTGGACATTTTTGTCTAAAAAGAGAGCTAATACCCCCAAAGACTAAAACATAAATCTCTTTAGAACACTAAAAAATGGTATTCAATATATTTTTTAATTTTTTTTTTTTTAATTATTCATTTTAACTGTTATCACAGTAAAATATTTCCATTAGCGAACAATGTAGTAAAACAAATGTAATCAAGATAAATAAGGTAATCTCTTCTTTCCTTTTGACTATTATACAAATCTTAGCGGGTTGTCAGAAATATTTCCATTAATACAAAAATTATAATTTATTACAATATAACCGTACTTCATTTTTCTTTTATAGGCTGAAAAGGCAAGAAAGAAGCAGGAAGAGGAAGCAGAAAAAGCCCGCCTCGAAGAACAAAAAAGAATCGAAGAAGAGAAAGCCAGAGAAGCTCTCGAAGCACAATTACGTTTAGAAGAGATAGCTCGCCAAGCCGAAGAAGAAAAAGAAGCTGACCTCGCACGACAAGCCGAGGAGCTTGCCGAACTAGCGAGACAGGAAGCTGAATTGGCCGAGCAAGCGGCCAAAGAAGCAGAAGACGAAGAGCAAAGGCGTCAAGAAGCTGAACTCGAACAACTCAGACGCGAAGAAGCAGAACTTGCTGAGTTGGAAAGACAGGAACAAGAATTAGCAGAAGCAGAAGCAGCACAACAAGAAGCCAAGGCAGCTGAAAAAGCCAAGGCAGAAGCGGAAGCCGCACAGGTCGAAGCTGAATTAGCTGAACTTGAAAGGGCACAAGCTGAGCTCGACGCTCTTGAAGCAGAAGCTAAAGCTTTTGAATCTGACTTAGGCGCTCCATCAGCTGATGAATCTGTACCAGCAGCAGAATCTGAACCTGAAGTTGCCGAACCTGAAGTTGATGAAGCTGAATTAGCCAGACAAGCTGAATTGGAAGAGCTCCGTCGTCAAGAAGAAGAATTAGCTGAGCTGGAAAGAGCCCAAGCTGAACTAGATGCGCTTGAAGCTGAAGCTATAGCAATGGAATCTGACCTTGGACCTCCCCCAGCTGCCGATGAAAATGATTACGAAGATGATCAAGCCATTGCGGAGGACGTCCCTGGAGAACAATCCGATGAAGGCGAAGATTAAGCAAAATCTTATTTTTTTTTACTAAAATTTAAGCTCAATTAAGTTTAATTTTTCTTCATTTGGCTTGTATAAACACGCATTTTGTTGCATTTTTTGTGTACATAATTTTAATTTTTCTTAAATTAATGTTGTATTTATTTAAACAATAAAGATCTTGTTGTGTTGTTTTAGTTAATATTTTTATTAGAATATTAAAAAACAAAATATACTGAAAATAATTTTTTTTAACAATTTATTTTTTTATAGTTATTATTTTCAATATATTGAGATATAATAATAATAATAATAATAATATAAAAACAGTGAAAGGATGTTGAGTGATACCTTATTTTAAAGGTCTTTTAATTCCCTTTACTACTAAACTGAATTACATGAATGTTACATCATTATAAAGGAAATTGAAAGACCTTTAAAATAAGGTATCACTCGACCCCCCTTTCCTTTTAAGATTTTAGGGGGGTGCCACCTCCGCCCAGGGGGCTGCACCTGTTAACGTGATTTTTTGACAATTTTGTGTCTCCCTCGAAAACAAAATCGACGGGTCTGAGCGTTTTTTCAAAAAAGAACTGAGCTGCCAGTAAATGTCTCTGTTTCGTTTTCGATCCGCCACCCTGTATACACACAACAACTTTACGCCACGGTTGTTTTAAGTCAAATCGCTTTTTAAATGGTAATTTTAAATTCTACAGTCAAGCATAAACAAGATGGCTACCTATATTACTGGTTTTAATAAAAATACAGGGAAACTCAAATAATAGGAACTTGTTCAGTCCTGTTTGGATGACCCTGTATTTCAAGTCAAAAATATCAAATTTGGATTAAAGGAGTAGCTTATTAAAATTTGTACTTTTCATGAAAAATAATTGAATATTACTTCCGGTTTTTCTGCATATAGGCCTAAGTTAATTTTTAATAAAGTTATATATTTTTTTACAGTTAGATAAAGATTAAAATTCCATGTTAATGGCATATTACTAGTTGTGTATGGCAGTTTAAAATTTTTTAAAGAAATATTTGCCATTTAATTGCATTAATCAAAGCTCTTGGATCACCAGTTTTAGATCCGGTTGTACAATCAGAGCTTAAGAACGAGTTTTGGAAAACTCGACCTAAAGTTGAACTTGGGTCAAAAAGGTAATAATGTTGTATAATCAATTCCTAACCACAGGTGGGATCAATAATTAAATTACCATGGTTACGCTGTCAAAAAATCATCAAACTTTATTCGTTGTCAAAGTTTGGGGTATTTAGAATTTGCAGCTACTTTTTCCATGTATTCTAACACAAAACTATCTGCAAATTTTATGTTTAAATAGGAATGTCTGCTGTTAGCTTTTGTTAGGGAGTTTAAAGGTATTTTGGAAAATAAAAAAATGGATAATATTACTAATAAAGAAAAAATAGAATGTTTTTATAGCTCCTAGTACATCCATAAAATTTATATTATCCGATCCGTCTGTTAAATTCAGAAAGTGTTTAACCTCATCATTCGCATTCATAACTTTAAAATGTTTAAAATTTTCAAGTCAAAAAGAATTTATAAGATTTGTTTTATTGGATTGTATGTTCTCAGTTATTAATAACTTGGTTTAAGCCTCCTGGGCTGTTACACTGGACATCTCTAGGGCTTTTGATCGTGTTTAGCACGATGGGCTTCTAAGTAAATTGCGATCCTACGGTATGCCTAATGAATTTTGTTTATGGTTAACCAGCTTCCTTAAGAACCGTTCTCTGCAAGTGGCGATTGACGGGTTTCTCTCAGACACCTTCACCATCAATGCCGGTGTTCCTCAAAGGTCCATATTGTCGCCTACCCTCTTTTTACTGTATATTAACGACCTTCTAGTGAAAACCCAAAATCCAATTTATAGCTTTGCTGATGTCAGCACACTTGTCTCATCTTTTACCTTGACTCCCCAAACATCCGCTGCCGACGCACATCTTCGCAGGCAGCATGAAGTATTGCGCATTAACAATGACCTGGAAGAAATCTTGGGTTGGGGTAACAATAACCAAGTCGAATTTAATGCTAAGAATACCCAGGCAGCGGTATTCTCCAAAAAGGTTAACATTGCAGAACTGGATATGGTCATGGCAGGACACGCAATTCCCCTGGCACCGTCTATTAATTTGCTGGGGGTCAATCTGGGAGGTAATATGTCTTGGCATGATCACGTTGCCGCAATTGCCAAGGCAGCTGCACAGAAACTTGGTGTACTTTTCCGCACCAAAAGGTTGTACACACCTCATCAACTTTTGACACTCTACAAAGCCCAGATTCGACCATCATTAGAATATTGCTCTCATGTCTGGAGCTCTGCACCCAAGCACACCCATTGGCTACTGGATTTCATTCAAAGGAGAGCCGTTCGTCTGATCGGCGACCCCGAGCTGACCAAGACCCTCGATAGCCTGGAGCATCGAAGACAGGTTGGTGATTTGGCTCTCTTTTACAGATATTTCCATGACAGGTGTTCGACTGACATTGCCCACTTGATTTCACCTAGAGCAATGCAAAACAGAAATACACGGCGAACCACTGCCGCTCATCCATATGTTGTTCAGCTTAGTACTCCTCGAACTTCATTGTTCAAGAATTCTTTCATCTGGAGAACGTCATCTTTGTGGAATGATCTTCCTGAGGTCGTGTTACCCAATGAATACAATCTTCAACGTTTCAAGACCAACGTTAAGCGCTTTTTTCGCACACGCACCGCTCCCAGAGCGCCTTAAAGGATTTTTCCTACAGTGCAGGTGTTTTATCATAAAAAAAAGCCTAGAAAATTTACAACTTACCTACAGAATTGAAACTTAGTAGAACCGAGTTTAACTAAAGGTCAAGCTTTACAAAACGTATACTTAACCTCTTATTGTACAACGGGATCTAAATGTTTCTAATGACCTGATATTTTTCTGGAGTCAGTTTTTTGGTAATAAGTTATTAATTAAGGACAGTGGTCAGTATAGAAAATGTATTTAGTCTTACACAAGAATTTAATAATAATGATACTGTGCGCCAACTAAGTTTGCCAAGTTTTTCTAAGAAGTACAAAACAAAATATTCTGTATATTTTGTTCTGTTGTTCATTGGCGGCTCGCGATCAGTGGCGTGTAATACTGTTTTAACCAGGGTAGGCAATAATTTGATTTAAGACAAAAACTTACCTTCCGTAGCAGTCACGCATCTAAATTTCAAATTTTGTCACAAAATGTCTTGTTTTTGAGTTTGTAGAAATAACACTGTGGCAGAAGAAGAATAATATGACAATATTTTTAAATTAGTTCAACACGGCGGTGTTTACGTAAAATAGCTATTTTCCTAACAAGTGCAGAAAATCGATTTTTCCGACAGCACGACGCGTAGCGGAGTGGTGTCAAGCATTTAAGTGCAGAAAAATAGGTTTCTGCACGTGTTAGGAACAATAGTTTTTCTACTAGCGTCAGGAAACAAATTGAAAATAATTTAAAAAACGGAGTTTTTTTTTAAATTTTTATTACAACGAACAAAATTTTACAATATTAATTTACCTATTTATATTGTAATTAATTGTAAACATACAATTACTAGCACTACTTAAATTAATAGCAGAAGCCAGTTGGTTGCGGTTCTCCAGTAAAGATTGGGGTGCAGGAATAATTGATATTTCAGTAGGTTGCAGCTCGTTTTCTGAGTCCTGAAGCCCATCAGTTTGTTCATGTTGTGTACTTGTTGCTGGATGGGAGTAAGAAAGGGCTACACAGCTGCTGGTGGAAGCACTGGCTGGGGTTGATTTCAATATTTTACTTGCTATTAGTTTTTTATTTTCCAAGGATTCGTTTAGATAACCTTCGGCGATTTTTGTGGATTGCCACCCCCCATGACGCTTCAGGTTGGTTATGCCCACTCCGGCATTTGCAAGGGCAGTGGCAGAAGACCTTCTATAACAGTGGCCAGTGTACTCTTCTGGATTCGGCAATCGTAAATAGGCTGCTACCTCTGATGGCATTTTTCCAAATTTATTTATGCCAACGCATTGGATGATACATTCCCCTTTGCGATATTGTACGAAAAAACGTTGGTGTGAAGTATTTTTTGGTCTAAGTGATACATATTTTCTTATCAACGCCAAGTTTTTCTCCCCAGTGACCACAAAACTTCGGCTTGTGTGCGTTTTATTGTCGGTTATTTTCACTAAAACGAAACATTTTTCCAGCTGTACGTTTTCAAACAACAAATTTGTCAATTCTTCCCGTCTGCACGCCCCTGCTAGGCCAAAAATTGTTGCCACTTTAATTAGGAGGTATGTGTCATCAGGAGCGCTGTCTATAAATTTTTCCATGTCACTTGTGGTTAAAATTTTCGACTTTTTTGGTCTAAAGCCAACCATTTTTTTCTTGAGAAAAGAAATAACTTAAAATGCATACCAATATCCACATTTTTTTTCAGCTTGAGCATAGTTTTCAACATTGAGTATCTTGATAAACTAGTTTAAATTTATAATATTCTGCTGACAGTGACATACAAATCAACAACTGGTTATATACAACATAGCAACTAAGATATTTCAAAGGTAATATGATGAACAGTGACTTTAAATCGTACAGCATTTAATTTAATTAAATTTAATTTCAAAATATAACAGTGCGGAAAAATCTTTGCCGCACGGTGCGGAAAAGTGGATTTTCCGCACTAAAACATGTGCGGAAAATGCGTTTTTCCGCACGCTAGTAGAAAAATTATTTTACAACATCGTCATAAAAATTCATTTTGCATTTTAAATCTTGCAAAAGGTCGCTCTCCAGAGAGAATATTGTTAATAAAGCGTGTCTCTCCCTGTGTGTTTCGTAAATAGGCATGAATTCTTTTTAATCCAGATAAGGTTTGTTCTACAGACGCGCTGCTAGCTGGAATAGTAACATTTAACGCCACCATATTTATGTTTTTCCCGAAACCCGAAGGCGCGAAGTCTAGCAAAAGGCCGAAAAGTCCGAAAACACAAATTATAAATTAAAAATCTATCATCCACCTGATTGAACCATGAACCAATGTTGCCAAAAACGCAGTCAATTATTATATGAAATATGATGATACTTACTGATTGTTAAATATATTATTTTAATTGTCACAAAAGTGGTTCCTATTTTACGATACATTATCCGTTATCCCTTTAAAAATATCCCAAAATTAAACTAATTAATAATAAAACTTATAGAGGCGTGTTTCATATTTTATGTTTAGAAAGCGAAATTTTCCAAACTACGGTAAAACTTGTACAGTATTGGCACCAATGCATCTATCAAACGCGTGCTTTCTTGGCGAAGGTCGAACGTTGATGCGACGGGTTCATTTATTACATCTCTTTCTATCATACTGCCTACCGGCTCACTCGCTTGCTTACACTCGTACAAAAGCACTGCTTTTGCTTTTATATAAGAGGCCATTGTATAGGAAGATCGATGCTTTAAAAAGTTTCTTGCGGATTGCAAAGAATGCGTTCGTGGAAATTCATTTTTTCGTCCTATATTATTATTTATTATTATTAATGTAGATATAAATTAAAAAAGTTGGATTACACGGATAAAAACTAAAATACAAAAAAAATTCTGTTTTATTGTTCCCAGGGTAGGCAATGCTTGTTTGCCTATATTGTATGCACGCCACTGCTCGCGATCTTAAACATTGACTAAAAACCCGGGTAACAAAAGTCTCTTTTATCCTCATCTATCCAACGACTGAATGGAGTTTCCAACAAATTAAAAACTATGTCATTAATTGGGTTCATTTTTAAAACACACAACTAAGTAGGTACGTACACTACTGAATTAACTAAAAAATAAAAACAAAACTTTTTAATCACATAGTAAATCACGTAAACACGATATCTATAACCGTAAGTTTCGCGAAGCATCAAAATAAATACCTTAAGGTTAGGAGAACCAATGCTAAAACAATGGTGCATACGACCGATCTATTTTTAAATTGCCCTTCATCTTAATGCTAATTGTTACATGCTGTTTGCGTGACTGACGTCACGTAACCATAGCGAAGGTGAATATCAAAGCCATGTTGGGTGTTGGGTCTTTACTTGCCTTAAGCTAACGGACACGGTCGGCTGGGACGTGCCAAAATGCACGAGTGTTTATAATTATTGTCCATTGGAGATAACCGTGGTCCTATTATGCATAGCTACATTCGGATTAAATTAATATTATAAATTCGAACCTAATTATTTTTTAAGGGCTAAAATGGTAGCTGTATTGGTACATGAGTATTTAATATTGTCGAAAAACTTTCCTTCTGTTTTTTTTTTTGGTGAAGAGCCCCTTCATCTACTTCACCTGACGAGCCGCCCATGCCGTTGTTGTGCTGTATTAATTATTATATTACAGAATCGTTCAAAATAAAATAATACTTTTTGTAAACTTAATGATAATAATATACTGATTTGTAATTTAAACTAAATATTCTTTAAAATTTCAATAATTCCAAGTAAATATCGTAAACAGATAATCATAATGCGAAATAATTAAGAATCCCTTAGATCACGCCCACACTTGTGGGTGAGCACGGGGTCTCTGGTGGTGATTAACTTTTTTTAGATTAGATATTATATCAAAGTATATTTTCTAGTACCTATACTTAGTTTTACAGAGCTTAGTCTGTTTCAAGTTGAAACTGAATAGGATGTCCCAAACTCGATGCTCATCTCGAAACTGTACAAGATACAGCATCGACCAAATAGTAGCAAAGTTGCGAAATTTTATGACCAGTAATATCGTAAAAAAAAATTGAGTTTTCTTTTTTTTGCTTTTTGAATATTCGAAGAAAACTAAAATTTTAGGTTTTTGTGTTTATTTTCATTTATCTGTAGACTTATTTTAACCGCTACAGAAAAACAAAAACAACATTGTTAGAGCAACTTCTTCAATACTGACTTGCACTTTTTATTTAATTTTTTAAACGTTCTTTAAGCCCTTGGTTGTTTCAAGGAGGGTTGATCTGTCAGTATACTGCAGCTAAATGGCTCATTGTATTTTTTTTGCTTAACGTCGGATTAATGTCATCCAGACGGGACATACAGTTATTCATGTCGAACTACGCGTATGTACTTATCCGTCAGTCCCCTAAAGGAAGGACTATCCGCCCTAAACAGGACGTATTCGGAAATCAACCAGTGTTATACTGCATTCTTACCTCTTAAATCTTGGGTAGGTATACTTTTTTTATTAAGCGTACACCCGTCCCGGGTATCGAACCTAGGTCACCTGCGGCCGAATGCAACCACTGAGTTTCCATACCGTGGTATTTAAGCCCTTAATTCAACTTAATAATTTTTAGATGTTTTGATGTCATCTTTACATCATCAGGAATTTGATAATTACTGGTAAATAAATCCGGCTCTGGTGTGAGTTACTTAACAATTTTTATCAAATACCACATGCAAATGAATGCGGAATTTAACAGTTATAGCCTGAATGAATTAACCTTATAAGTAATGGAAAGAAAGTTTTTTTAGCGGCAGGCGGACAAAGTAGTGCATCTGTCTTTTGTATTAAAGTACACAGTGACCCAAATGCAATGGGTTTCCTGGGGCACAGGTAGATAATCAGAGGCTGTTTCGTTCTTGTAAACCCGTAAGCAACACCTCGTACAGCAAGAATATTCTTTCAGGACATTTTTAAGAATCCAAAATGTGATGAAAACCTAGTAACGCCATCAGTGGGAATCAACTTGACGCAAAAGATATAGCCATTAAATACGTGAAAACAGAACTAAATAAACCAAGTATGGTGGCCAACGAAACACCAGTATAGGAAACGTTTTTACATCACTATACCTTTCTACGGGTTTGTAGATTCAAATATAGATCGCGCAACCGTAGCCCACTGGGTGCTGATCCAATCCGTATAATGCCGTGTTTTTTAAAAATAAAGTAGGGAATTTAGCGTCCGTATAGGTAAATAGAAAGAAAGATTTTTTAGCGGCAGGCGGACAAAGTAGTGCATCTATCTTTTGCATTAAAGTACACAAGGACGCCAAACAGCCTGTCATTGTCTACCTGTACCCCAGGAAACCCATTACCTTTGGCGTCCCTGTGATTCAATTTTTGCAATTACTAATTAACGAGAAAAGTAATTTTGAGTGCTTGCAAGCACTTTAATTGGCATGAAATGCGAAATTCAATTACCAATTACCAAGAACTTATATTCAAGGGTTTGAATTACCGAGCATTGTATTTTAAAAGTGTTTGCAAGCACTGTGCTCAAAGCACTATTGTACTGGAAGCCCTGTCGAGGCAATTACCACTCAGCTCAGGAACCCTTCAATTGTTTCCTCTGGTTGGACCAGAGAAGAGCAAAGTGCGAGAAAGACCGCGGCGGTGGCTCATAGGTGAGTTACTGGCATTCGACCCGGATTCGATTCCCGGAGTGGGCATACGTACAATAAAAAAATATGTGGATTTAAGAATGCAGAGAAGAGTGTAAAAGGTATCATCTCCCACCCCATTCACGTCGGTAACCAGGCCGGATGACATCGAATATCTTGTGGAGTACGGAAGAAGATACACACTCCCTAATCGGTAGGTCATGCAATGGCAAGAAGCCATGGGTTGATAGCCCTTGGGGGGTGTCGCATGACCGTGGATCGTGGTTCGAAACCCACGGTAAGCTGTAGGTCCCCTCGGGAATTGCCCTGGCAGCGAACGAAGAGGAAAAAGCCTAATTCGAGAGAATGGCAAGAAATAACAAGGTGCGAGAAAATATCAGAGACGAAGAAGAAGAATTTATAATTTGGTAAATATTATTAGAGAGATGATAGCAAAAAATTTAGTTATGCCACCGCATTAAACCTTAAAACTTTATTTTGAAAACATACATCACTTTTATATTTTTATAAAACTTTATTAGACGATTTACGTTGGAGATTTCTGTCAATATACTTTAAAAAAATATTTTTAGATTGTAAATAAATATAACGAATGATTTACGCAAAACTAGGTGGATATATCGTTTGAATTGTCGTCAGTAGACTTTTTTAATTTAAAATAAACTACCAATCTAATCATCTCTGGTCCTTAGCTATGTATATAAATTATACAGGGCAGATAATATTAACTACCGATTTTGTATAGTGCAAAATAAGGTGAAGGGAAGTTTTACTTGGTTAAAGTAAATTGAGCACGACACCGTAGGTGGAGCTCAATATGAACAATTCACTCGAGTTGTATGTATGTTTCGTTTACGAACTTCCGAACTTTATACTAAAAATTAAAAAAAATCTATAAATCAGGAACTATAGCTTGTCCTTTTAGTTCACTTTCAATATAGTATCTATTTTTTTACATTCGGCCTTTTGCAGAATAACACACAAAAAGAGTTATAATCATTAATAAAAATGAACAATTTATTTTCTTACTCATAAATACTTTAATCAATTGTTTTGCTGAAAAATATTTTTGTTTATCTGCTTGTAAAGCCCAGAGATCAGCAAGAAAGCTGTAAAATTCATTTTAAACAGTTAAAAATGACTTTTGTGCATTAATATTAATGGTAGCTATGGTAAAGTTTTTTACCTACGACCACTACTGTAAATACTTAAAAACACACCGTTTCCGATCAATGTAAGATTCCCATTACGCACGGTAAAAAAATCGCACAGCTTGGTAAAAAAATCGCACAGTTTTCCTAGCAACCGCTTAGCAACGGTCAATACAAACAAACTTATTCAAAAACTGACATAATCGTAGATCAAATTTGTATGTGAGTAATATTATAAAGTGAAATTAGTTTGATTAGGTACATAAAAAATGTCGAGTGACAGTGAAATAGAAAATTTAACTCCACCCAATATTAGCGAAATTGCAGAAGCTGCTAAAAACAACTTGTTACCGGCGAAATCTGAATATCGATACAAATTTACTTACCAAAGATTTATGGAATGGAGATTAAAAAACGACGTTAAATCATTTTCCGAGAATGTAATGATGGCATATTTCCAAGAACTATCAAAAACGATGAAGCCTTCCTCACTTTGGTCATTTTACTCAATGTTAAAGGCCACAATTAATATAAATCACAATGTCGATATTGCAAACTACTCCAAATTACAAGCTCTTCTGAAGAGAAAATCGGACGGCTTTAAATCCAAAAAATCCAAGATTTTGACAAGCAAGAATATAAACGATTTTCTAGAAAACGCACCAGATGATAAACATTTGTTTATGAAGGTAATATATTGAGCTCAATATAATGTTAAATGTGTAAATTTATTTCAAATCGTCTTTTAGGTTGCTCTTATAATTGGTATAAGCGGTGCATGCAGGAAACAAGAGTTGCGTAATATAAAACCGTCAGATATCCAAGACACAGGGAAGAATCTAATTATTAATATTCCCGATTCAAAAACTAAACGGCAACGTTCTTTTGTGGTGTCAGAATATTTTTACCCAAAGGTTAAAAAATATATAAACATTCGCTCTGCAGTAAGTACAGCTCCAAATTTACCTTTTTTTCTAAACTATATAAACGGAAAATGTACCAAACAGTCTGTTGGTATTAACAAGTTAGGAAAGGTTCCAAAAGAAATAGCCAAATATATGGGACTACCAGAAGCAGCGAATTATACAGGACACTGTTATCGACGCTCGTCCGCGACTATTCTTGTTGACGCGGGTGGTGACTTATTAGATTTAAAAAGACACGGCGGATGGCAGTCCTCAGCCGTAGCTGAAGGGTATGTGGATAATTCCCTAAATAATTAAACTAACAATTCGTCTAAAATATCATCTGCAATAGCAAGTACTAGTAGTAGTACTAATAGTATTAATGAAAATTTCATTGAGGCAACTAATAATGTAAATCTTACTTATGCTTCAACAAGCAAAAGAAACGATATACCTTTTGTCTTCAATAATTGTTCTGTAACTATAAATAATTATTGTAATGAGAATAAATAATATTATAAAAAATAACATTTGTAAATTTAAATAATCATACTGTAGAATTATTACAATATATACTGTCTCGTTGATGTTATCACGTTCTTAAATTAATAATATTGTTACCAGTTAAGATGAAAAACTAAAACTAAATGATGTTGTGTGAATAAGTAGGTCGTAGGTAAAGTATGGTACGTAATACGTGTTGTAATGCAATTACGCACTCATAGAATTACGCACTCGCCGCTACGCGGCGTCGTGCGTAACTTTTCTATTTGTGCGTAAATTGCTTTTTACAACACTTATTACGTAATATACTATAAAATAATCGCCAAGGACCCTGCACAAAGCGTATGGGAAATGCTTTTCGGCTAATTATTCTAAATTTTTAGTATTTTCTAGATCTTGACGTCCTGATTAAAAGTGTCCATGGCCGTAATCCAATCCTATGACTAGTTCTTGAGTTATGGCCTTTTAAATTTGGCAACTTCTTACTTTGAGATTTTATACATTGTCTGGAGTTATCACTTGTTTCCTAAAAACTATTTAATTTTTTTTATTGGTGGAAAAGTAGGCCTTAAGTTTTTTTTCACTTATATAGAAATAGAATATGTACAGGATGTTAAATAATTTATAGGCCGATTAAATAAATACTAATATTAAAAAATTATGAAAATTAGAAAAAAATAATTTACTCATTTTTTGAATTTTCAAAACAAACGGCTAGATTTTGTTAATATTTTAATATCTGTGATGATATTACTAAAAACATTTAAGAAGTAGCCAACTTTAAAAGGCCATAACTTACAAACTAGTCATAGAATTGGATAACGTCATGGACACTTTTAATCAGGGCGTCAAGATCTAGAAAATACTAAAAATTCAAAAAGAAACTTTTAAATAATTTTCAAAAACAGAGTTACAAGGAGACATTAGAACTACCTACAATTTTATAAAATAAATAATAAAATTCAAATGATCTCTTAGCTCTCATTATGCTGCCTTCTATGTGAGAGTTCCATGATAACTAGAGAGAAATTTAATTTGGTGTCTAGAAGTTTTAGAGCATAAGCGTCCATAGGAAGGGATCCCCTAGCCCGTATTATTATAATTTTTCTTGGATACTTGGAAAAACCGTAGCCAGGATTGGAGAGGTTTAAACCCATTGAACGTTTTTTTAAGACCTTTTTCAAAGAAGCCGCATTGGGAGGGAGGAGGGGGTGGGTACAGGCATTCTTTTTTTTGGGATGGAGGAGGGTTTAGTAGAAGAGCATGAGCCATTTCCTTGGTTCATAGTGTTCTTTTTTTGGTGAAGAGGACCATATAAGTATTGTTTGGATTGACTGACAGTAAATGTTCATTGCACGACCCTGTATACATAGAACAACAAAATCATTCAGTGGATTAGGTAAATAATGATTATTTAAAGATAAATCTTCAAAATTAATATAGAAAAGATAAAAGATTAATCATTAGCTTCAGTTGTGAATTACCCGCGAATAAGATTAGTTAAATACGTATTCAATTTTCTTTGCTATTTTAAAATATAAAAAAAATTAACAAAAAGTGTTTAAAACTCTCGTTAAAATGTATATTGAATAAAATTATTATTAATAGTGATAATTATTGCCAACGAATAATAAAATGAAATATTTTAAAACCATGCAGACCTTCTGGGCAACGAAGAAGACAAGTCATCCCGAAATTACACTTCAACTTCCTTGGTAAGAACTTGACTTAAATTTCTGGATACATTTTTATTATTTCATATAAAAACTAATAAATTTAGACACAAAGTGTAATAATATAACAAACGCATTATACATGCAATTTTCTTTAAAATCTGCGATGTACTAACTTGTTACTCTGCAAGCAGGTAGCTTAATATGTCGTACCTTTCTCAAAATTATTTGAATAAGCGACTTCATTGACGTTTAATTCTACTATATATTTTTTTTTAATGTTGGTAAACCTCTCTGAACAATTGCCCTGGATAAAACTATTTACATTTGTCCATAAGGACGTCCAATACTCACATAATAAGAGTTTACGCACTGTAGAAATAAAAAAGGTTGTGACCGCATCAATAAGTTGCCGACCTGCACTAAATATATTAGAAACACGAAAAAAAAATATTTATTTGTGAGAGTAATAAATATTTATGAAACAGAACTACATATTAATATTTTAAAACTAATACCGTATGACAAAAATCAAACTATTTTTTTCCTACGACCACCTATGAAAATGAGAAAAAAAAGCACGGTTAATTTAGCTGGAAAGCGCCGTATATCACACGCGTGTTAAAAAAAATATTTCAACACTAATGTTAAAATACAAGGCACACTATTTAATTTAAACATATGATGCCAATTTGCCCTATTTATTAAAAAAAAACTTTTAGAAAGCAGTAATTGTAAAGTTTTAAACTTATTTATCGTGTATTTGTCGAGTGATTCAGAGTTGAAGAGTTGAGAGTGTGAAAATACGCCATCTGCAATTATAAAAAATGTTAATATTATACTGAAAAATATATTACCAGAAAAAACAAATCGCGCTGAAGAGAGTGTCATGAATTAAACAAAAAATGTTTATCGGTAGCAATAGCGTAGAGAATAGAGCTCTAGTCTACAGATCGCAAGGTCACAGGTTCAAATCCCATCAAAGTATTTGACTTTTTTTTTATAAAAACATTAAATAATTTATAGAATTATTCTGAATTGAAATCTTTCTTGTTGGGTGGGTTTTTTAAATTTATGTGTATATATTGTAAACTACATGCCATAAGGTATTTATTATTAAAAAAAAACTAAGTAAGAAAGCATATGCTGTCACATCCCTTCTTTCGAATTAGGCTTTTTTCTCTTCGTTCGCTGCCAGGGCCTTTCCCGAAGGGACCTACAGCTTAACGTGGGTTCCGAACCACGATCCTCAGTCATGCGACACCCCCCAAGGGCTATCAACCTTCGGTTTCTTGCATGACCTACCGATTGAGGAGTGTGTATCTTCTTCCGCACACTACGAGATGTCCGATCTCATCCGGCCTGGTTACCGGCGTGAATGGGTTCCCTGCATTCTTAAACCTACTAAATTTCGGACATACTTTTTTTATTGTGCGTATGCCCACTCCCGGGATCGAACCCGTATCGCCACGGTCGAATGCCAGTAACTCCTCTCAGAGCCACTGCCAAGGTATAAGAAAGCATTTAAAATTTGAACTTTTGTGGCATATGTTGTTCCTGCAAGACATCCTTTAAACAACAAATAGCAATAATTATTGCTAAACCAATTAACAGGAAAACGACTAAGCGTATTTACCGGAACCATGGCAATGCCGTCAAAGAACAAAAAAAATACCGTCTAGCAATTAATAATAAAAACAATGAAAATTTTATCCTGCAATTACAGGTATATTCATCCACATATATGACGTAAATATATTCCTGAATTTTTACTGATTAGAGTGGGTGGAGAGGGGTCGAACGACATGCAGCAGTAAACCAACGTCAATCGCATTGAAACCGTGCTAAGTATAATATTCGGCCAGGTTAGTTCCCTGGGTTATTTTAAGCGGTTCAATAGCCATTCGCGAGAAGTCAATCAGACAGCCGAGAAAATAGTGCGGGAGATATATATTATAGAGGTTAAGGTTGCTGCTAGCAGGAAAGCGATCGGTCTCTTAGAAAGTACAACAGAAAAAGAGAAACCAGAAATTATGAGATCAATAGAAAATAATGTTTTGACTGCGGAAAGCCGGGTGCCTTCTTTAAGGTAAGATTATTATGGAATTAGTTTAGATTGAATGCACTTTAATGTGACTAAAAAGAAAACAATTATGTTGCAAATTGTATTTTAACCGATAACAGCATTCCACTCTGATAGTAGTAGAGTGGTAGTTTTTATTTGAATACAATTTGTTAACGTTCGGTAATCAATTTGAATAGATACATTTACAGAAATATTTGTTTACTAGGTACATAGAAATTATTCTTATTAATGTTTTTTAAACAATTTTTTTAAATTTCCTGCATACACACACACAAAAATATACAAAATTGTATAGAAGGTTATAAAATTGTATTTAGTGCAAATTTTTTTCTCAGTGTAAAGCGTTATTATGGGTTCTATAATTCGTTTATAGTCTATTTTAAAAAGGTGTAGAGTAACAAAAGTTCATTAGGTTTGCTAAGTGACTACAGAGTGACCTAACGAATATTTAAGCCACTTTCATAATTTGGCATTGATTGCATTGCAAAATTCTTTATTTTCATCAAGTGCAGGTTGTACCACCCGGGGTTGGGTCAATTTATGGGGATTTCCTATTGTTATCCATTTACAAACACTGAAAACGGTGTGACAAAGGCATGCATTATATACATAGTATTAGGTAGGTACACTTATTTTTTATTAAACATTATAAAAAAAATACTAAATACCAAAAATACATTATACAGAAAGTAAATTATAAAAAATCATAATATTCTTCGTCATCTGAGGAACTGTCATCTCTTGACATTATAATGAATGGGTCGACGGTCCGATCGATCAGGTGGTCAAGATTCCACATTTTCTCCTCTTCTTTAATGACATGGTTGACTGCTATTCGCCATTTCTGTGGTGTTACTTCCTTAATGGCTTAATCAAACAATATAGCGTAACGCCTTTCATTTTGAATGTCATGTTGTGTCATGCTGCAAATCCTTTCACTTGCGCCCATATAAGTTTTATAGGATTTAGCTCGCAATGATATAATGGTGTGCGCAGCACAGTTACACTATGTTTTTCAGCTATATCTTCCACCGCAAATTTCATAAAACGATGTTGTGTAAATTTGCTATAGCTAATAGTTTCTTCTTTATCAAATTATATTCTTTTTTTTCTTTTGTCAGTTATCATAAATAATTTATTGCACAAGATTTACCTGCGCCTATGGTCAACACCAAAATTGAGCCGAACTGGACGGAATTTCCCATTTTATTAATCTACATCTTTCTGAAATAGACTATAATATTAGATACCTACAGAGGCGACTTTACAAATCAAAAGACCGGGTGCTAGTGATTATCGTATATAATGTGTTACAAAAATCGTCTCGCCAAAGTACTGTTTTGAGAATAAAATTATAATTTCTTTTATCGCCTTAAATTTATATCTATATTCGGTCAGTTCGAAAACCGTACAAGTTCAAAGTTTAACATTTTTAATTATTAAGATCATTTATTGTAAAATAAGTGGTAGTGTATTTTATTTTGAGAGAGAATATATTGCTAAAAATAATCTTTGTAGTATATTTATTTCCAACTGACAGGAAATTTAAACAAATACACTTTTACACTCGACCTGAACAGGGCTGTATTCAAAAGTAGATAATGCTTATAGAGCTGCACGATTTTAAACAAGACACAATAACACACCACTGCACCATGCAAAACCACAAAACCAAAATATAAATAAGTTTTAAAATAATAGAACAGTACGTTGTACAAAATTAAACTGGACATTTCATGGTTTCCCAATTGTTGCCCTCGCTTGGTTTCGACCAGGTATCCTGTTCCATCGGGATAAGTGTTGTTGTTGCGCCCACCTGTCTGATGTTGTTTTGGTTGCTTGTTTTAATATGCCAAGGGCGGGTTCAGGGCCCCTGAGTTTTTGAGAAGATCCAGTTCTAGCCAGGCTTTTTCGTTGCCTGCTATCCCGAGTGACCAGGAACTTATAGGAGTTCTACCTTGTTATTCCTAGCTGCTAGATCTTTCAGGTTGTTTAGGCACTCCTTTGTGACCTCGAGTCGGTTGGAGTTTAGAGCCTTGAGGGCAGCTTGACTGTCTGACTGTGGCGTAGTTTTCAGGGGAATGCTGATTTACATTGTGGGTCTTCCTCTAAATATACCTGCGCCCACTCCGTCTGCGTTTTTAATCGAACTAGACCTCCTAGGAGGTGTGACCATATGTCAGAGTCACACCTGATAGGTAAAGGTCTAATGAAGCTGCAGACCTCTTTCATGTGATCTGTTTGCATCTCCAAGAGCTCGTCGTTGATTGGATCCATGGCTCCTGCGTTACTGCTAAAACAATTATAATAGGAACTTATTTAAATGTTTAGACGAGATGCGGTTGTATTGTGTTAAAAAGATCCAAAGAAAAATAAATTAGGTTTATTCAGCGATTTAATTAAATAATTATCTAACAAAAATAAGCCCCAAGCTGTAAAAATGTTTTTTTACTTAAAGGTGAATTAATCGCTTTATTTATAAATAATCAGAATTTGTTTTCCACTTAAGTCTGTTCTTTTTACTTTATTGTTTGGTACGAAATCAAAAATAATAATGATTTTAATACAAAGACGTCAGAAAATTGGCTACAAACGGAAAATATTATTATTGAAAAGGAAGCAAAAAAAACTGCTTGAGGATCAAGACAGCATGTCCTATCTATAACCCAAAAATACATTTTGACATATGGCATGTGACGCTTGTCATGGCGGCGATTTTTAGATATAGATACATCAAAACTCTGAAAAAGCTTACTTTAAGCTTAAAGTTTACGTGAATGTACAAGATTTCAAAAAGAGACGCGAACTGTTAAAAAATAACAATTTTTTTAGCCTTTTTTTTAGTATAAACCTAGATTTAAACCGAAGAATAATTCTGAAATAATAGAAATCTCAGAAATGGTCTATTTATAATGTGGAATTGACAGCAAAGTTCAATTTAAGAGTAATCATCCTGGTTATAAGTTCTTATATAATGTTAAATTATATTAAGTTATAAGCAGGTAAATCACTTTTAACTCGAACTTTGCTGTAAATCCCACATTACAAAATGACCATTTTTAACATCTTCGATTTAAACTTAACCTCGGTTTAAATCGGCTTTATAAAATTGGGCAAACTTAAAACCATTTAAATCGAGGTTCAGTTTAAATCAAAGAAATGTCACTAATGGTAATTTTATAATGTGGGATTGACAGCAAAGTTCCAGTTAAAAGTGATTTACATGGTATATAACTTAATATAATCTAACATAACAGTTAAGTTATTATAAATCGACCATTTCTGATATTTTTACGATTATAGAATTTTTCTTCGATTTAAACCTAAGTTTAAACTTAGGTTTAAAAGAACTTTATAAAATTGGGCCTTAGAAACCTCAAACAAAATTAAATAACCAAAAAAATTGTTATTCTTTAGGTATCTTTTAAAAAGCTGCACACCTCTAAAAATTAAATTCTGAACAACTTTTTCATTTGACATTTTTTAATATCTGAACATCTAACCCCGTTTTTGGTCTAATTAGGGGATATTTTTTTTAAATAGCTGCCATGACAGTCGTTACAAATCATATGCCATTTAATTTTTGGATTATTATCACTTGATACTCCAAGAAGTCTTCTTAATACCTCAAAACATCTGTTCCAAGTTCCAATTTGTTTCAAACTTATTGCAAGTTACTGTACAAGAACTTGTCGAATTATAGATAAGAACGGAGCGAAGCGTATCGGAGCGTCGAGTTCGAGCGATCGAACATACTGTCAATAGGTTGAATTTTGCATGATGATTAATTTCTAACTAATTAAGCCAATAGAATGTTCATTAAATTGGGTTTTCTAATGGGTTATTTAAATTCTTCTTACGGCAACACCGCTTTCTTTGTCATATTTTTGTGGGTATTTTTTACAGAGGACGGAAATAAACAAGAATGCTATATTTATGGAGGTTACTTACTAAGACTCATGTAGTATGGTAGGTAAATAACTGGGTAATTATTTTTCATTTAACCAAAGGAGTTCTAATGTGTTCAAGTGTTATTAGTATACGGTTAATACTTTTATATAAAGGATTCTAACTCAATATTGTTGTTCAATTGTTCTGTACTTTGCTTATTTTCCATATTTTGCTAACCACTAAATTAGAGTTCGATAACAAATGTATCAATATAAAATAAATAGTAAACTATTATTGCTTCTATTGTTTTGTTTTTATTTATGATAGGTACTTATTGTTTCTATTTAAAAAATCATTGTTATTATTTTAGGAAAGCAGGTAATGAACAATAGTGTTTCTATTAAGGTAATTTTGATTTAAAATAAATTGGACTGACTTGTTATAAAGTGCTGACATTAGAAATCATTATTATAGATGTATGAAACATACTATAACCCCTTAATATGAGACATATAATTTACCATTAATTAGTTAAATACAAAGTTGTTTGCATTTAAGTTTCTTAAAATTTTTTTTTTATAATATTACCAGTGGCATAACCAGAAAATATATTCAGGGGGCGTAACTAGGACATTTTTTTTCTGAATTAAACGACAGTCGGGATTATATGTATTTCATGATTTTGGCGAAAAATCTTCTGGGCCACGCCCAAAGTTTTGTTAATAATTCACCCAACTGCTGTCAAATTACAATGGTTTTATCACAACCATTACTTTGGTAGGTATTTATAATGCACAATATGATATAATAGTAGGTTGTACAACAAAAGTGGATATGATGTCCATATCGCACGAGGAAGTAAATTACCGCCTACAGCGTCGAGCTCACACTTCCGAGCGCAATATGGACAAACGACTCGAGTTGTAACGGGTGATTCATTAAGAGTGATGAGCGGTCATATCTTGAAAAATACTGGGCATAGAAATTCAGGAAAAAAAAATTACAACTAAAGTGGCCATGAGAAAATCCTGGAAATAATTTTTAAGTTCCGCATTTTGCCGCAAGAGGGCGTAATTGAAAAGTAAATTTTAATATTTTACATATCTCCGAAAATTCCACATTAAGGTATATCTTTGATACCACCATTAAAAAGCTTGGACAATTATGCATCATTTTGGTCTTACGCTCATTGGCGTACCGACTTTAATAAGAGGGGGGGGAAGCTGGTGAAAGTGTAATCAGTTAAACCGCTGTAACTTATAAATGACTTATCCGATTTTAGCAAATTAAAGACTATTTGGAAGAGAAATGTATGCGCTTTTACCAATCGTTTTTAGTTGTCCATAATAGTGCTAAAAAAAGTGCTAGAGGGCGCAATTTGTAATAATAACACAGTTTTTGATTTTACTCCAAAAAAATAAATCATACGGTATAATTATGATACCATAATTGAAAAAGGGATAAAATTCGCTAGAAAAAATAATAAAACTGTAGCTCGATATCTCAGTTCGTTTTAGCGTTATCGCCAATAGAATTATTTTTAAAACTTTAAATGAAGAAGCGGTTATATATTTTTTAGAAAAAAAATAGGACGCCACTGATATTTTTCCATGTAGATAGTACTTCGGATTAACCTGGTGAATTCTGCATAAAAATGGTCTCTTGCGTTTTTTGCCTCAGACACACCGTTCTTTATTAAAATAATTAAATTAAATTAGCTCTACTATTTATTATTTTTATTAACATTGATAATGAAAAATTCGTTTTATAATTTGTTTATAAATTGTTGGAAATGACCACCCTGCCCGTCTAAAAGTCTAAACGAATATGTAGCACTGCACCATCTATGTATTAATAATTTTTATGCCAGGTGTACCTAATTGCAGTGTATAAATTGAAAATAATAAATTTACTTCTAAACAGCCTAACTACGCCTACCTAATTTTAAAAGCAATTTTTATTTAAAGTTAACTCTAACTACTAAAGTAATATAGTAATATTAATATTAGAGTATCCAAAGAACCCAAATTAACATGCCTAAAATCACGTAGAAGAATTTTCTTAGAAACCTACTAAATACTAATTATTATTAGATGTTCAACGTACTAGAAGTATTTATTTAAACATAATAATATCTTAATGACTATAACAAATAATGCTATGTTCGTGATGAACGATGCGTTGTTTGATACAAATCAATATTAATTGATTTATATTATTTTAAACTTTATCATATTTAGGATAATACAGATAAACAGATAAAGATATTTTAATAGATTTGTTTATTTATATACAAAACAATACACAACCCATTGTTATTAACCCAAATGAGTCTGATAGTGAAACAAAATTAGGTTTAGATTAGGCTAATTTATTAATTATTTATTATTTATTATTATTGTGTCTGGTTGCATACGGATTTTTAACATTTATTAACTAATAGTAATGTAATAGTTATTTACGATATAAGTGTTGTAAAGATTCATATTACAACACGAGATGTTAAAGTTGTCAAACGAGGCGTCAGCCGAGTTTAATAAAACATCGAGAATTTAATCTACTTTCATCTATGAATAAAAATATTTGGCAAAAGGCATTTGTAAAAATAAAAATGCACCTGTAAAAATGCACCTGCTATTAAGTTTACTAATCAAGTTTTTTATGTTACCTTTCGCATAGTTACTGTTTCGCATGGTTACTGTCGAAACTTTGTCAAACAAATTCAAAAATATAAAAAGCGTTTTTCAAAATGAGCGATTCTGATGGAAGTTTACCCTCTGATATAGAAGCAGCGGCAAACGAAGCGATCTCAAGTTTAGTTCCGACAAAATCCAAGGCGCGGTATGAGTTGGAGTATCAGAAGTTTGAAGATTGGTGAAAAGCTAACAAAATAAAGGAGGTGTCTGAGAAAATCCTTTTGGGTTATTTTTCCGTAAAGCAACGCTCCCAGAAACCATCTACACTATGGACTCACTACTTAATGTTGAGAACTATAATTTCAGTCAAGAACAATCAAGATATAAGCAGATTTTCTCAACTAATCGCATTTTTGAAAAGAAGTTCAGAGGGTTACAAGGCCAAAAAGTCCAAAGTTTTCACAAAGGAAGACATGTGTAAGTTTCTTAGTACTGCAGATGATGAAACATAATTATAATATATTATATAATTGGTAATTAATTTTATAATTGTTAATAATAAATCATTCTTCTAAAAAGTGTGGTTTTATTTAACAGCAAAATTTTAATAAAACCGTTTTTTCCATTACAGCACTAGTGCTGTAATAGATGTTCTTACAAAACGATTTACAGAACTGTAAAATTCATATTACTAAATGAAATTAGATAAAATAACTAAAGACTCGTTACAAAGTAAGCGTTACTATGTGATCACTAAAAGTAACGAGTCCTAATTTTACCAAAGACTCGTTACTTTTAGCATCATGTTGAACAAATGGAGTAGGTTTACATCGTAACATTTCAAGTGACCGGAATTCCCCACGGGATTCCCCCATTCCCCTCTACGATCAAATGGGAGCATACCACTTTTCTCTTCATACCATAAATTTACCACTATCTTTAGCGTGTTATGAAATTGGTGCATTACATTTATACCTATAAACTCTGATATGATAACATTTGAGAGAAAAATATTTTTAGAAGTCCCTTTGCTATAATTAACGAGAAAATTTCTCTTTTACTTTTTGAAGCCGCTACTGGACGACTTCGTTGCACATACCGTAAAAATATAAAGATCGATATTATTTTTCGTCTCTCTCACTCGATATGGTCCTTACCTAACTTTTTAGAAGATTAATGCCGGGTTGCACAAAAAATTTTAATAATAATTATTTAACCGGCAAGTTTGACTATGACATAAATGACTTTGACAGGCTTTATATACTCACATTCAAAGGTGCGTGATTAGTAAATTAAAAATTAAGGTAACCGAGCCAGTATAATTGTGAGAACATTATTTCTGTCAATGTTACGTCTGTCACAGTCAAACTTGTCGGTTAAATAAATATTATTAAAATTCTTTGTGCAACCCGACATAATTAAAAAATAAAAAAAATCATGTAGTGTTTCTCTAGGAGTCAAGCATTTAAATATAATGCGTCAATTTTATAACACCCTGTATATTTTGAAACCCATAAATTATATTTTTTTTAAATCGTAGATAGTAGAAATATATACTCGACCGCCTGAATTAACCATTTATGTATGTAGTACCGGTATAGTGTTTTTTTTAAAATTTATTACAATTGACTAAAAGCCAATAAGTTCGCATTTGAATTGACGTCACTTCATACCACTTGAAATATAAATTCACACATTATGACTCCTCTTAGATCAAAATAAATCAAATTTATTTTAAAAATCGCCCAACTAAACTGCTGGACAATTGCTTTCGAGCAAGAAAAATTTCGCCTAAATTTAACAGTTAATATTTTCTGAACCAGATATGATATCGACCTACGGTTTTAAATGGTTGATAGATTCGTCCCTTGGAAAACAATTGTCAATATAGGATTTTCTGTAACTGTCAGAAAATTTTATATACAGGGTGTTATAGAAGACGATGATTTTTGCTTCAATTTTAATAGCGTGTTACTTTTACAATAATATTTTTAAATTTTATCACTCTACGTCAATTGAATCACTGGTTCATAGCAAAGAAAATAATTTGTCAAATTTTTGATATGTGCTATATTTTAAGAAATACCGATTTTTTTGGAAAACCTTGCTTTATTTCAACTTATTGGTAGCTAGATCTCACTGTGCGTTGTATCGTGCAAACTTTGCGAGTGATTATTATACCTTATGAAAAGCTTGATTATGTTTAGTAACAATAGTTGTACCTAAATAATATGATGTACAGTGGCGTACTTATAAACACCTATATGTCTATGATTTATGAGTATCTCACAATTTTTCACGATTGTTTTATATTGGAAAGTATTCGCCCCTAGATTAGGTAAATTTTTTCTTATTTTTTAGTTTTTTATATCGCACCACAGGTATATTATACCGCGTGTTTACAAAATTTTAACAAAGATAATTTTTTAAATCTAATATTTGGAAAAAATTTATTTATTAATTTCTAACTTTCTAACACTATTCCTAAAATTAAACTTACATTGAAAGAGACTTTGATATTAAATATCACTAGCTGCCATCAAACCAAACCCCGTCCATCCGAGAAGGATCTACAAGGCATTAATCCCATCAAAATCAAACTAGCGTTACTTAATTTTAAGGATTTATTCAAATTTTGTGAACAACCTGTAGCGATATCAAAGTCTCTTTCAATGTAAGTTTAATTTTAGGAATAGTGTTAGAAAGTAAGAAATTAATAAATAAATTTTTTCCAAATATTAAATTAAAAATATTATCTTTGTTAAAATTTTGTAAACACTTTGTATAATATACCTGTAGTGCGATATGAAAAACTATAAAATAAGAAAAAACTGACCTAATCTAGGGGCGAGTACTTTCCAATATAAAACAATCGTGAAAAATTGTCAGATACTCATAAACCATAGACATATAGGTGTTTATAAGTACGCCACTGTACATCATAACATTTAGGTATAACTATTGTTACTGAACATAATCGAGCTTTTCATAAGGTATAATAATCACTCGCAAAGTTTGCATGATTCAATGCACAGTGAGATCTAGCTACCAATAAGTTGAAATAAAGCAAGGTTTTCCAAAAAAATCGGTTTCTCTTAAAATATAGCAGATATAAAAAATTTGACAAATTTCTTTCTTTGCTACGAACCAGTGATTCAATTGACGTAGAGTGATAAAATTTAAAAATATTATTGTGAAAATTACACGCCATTAAAATTGGAGCAAAAATCATCGTTTTCACACCCTGTATATAAAATTTTCTGACAGTACTAGAAAATCCAATATTGACAATTGTTTTCCAAGGGATGAATATATAAACGATTCAAAACCGTAGGTGGATATCATATCTGGTTCAGAAAATATTAACTGTTAAATTTAGGCGAAATTTTTCTTGCTCGAAAGCAATTATCCAGCAGTTTAGAAGAAAAAAAAATATTCGTAGATTTATATTTAGATACCTTTCTTATCTACGGATTGGCTATATTCTGTATCAAAAATAATTATAGCATTGTATCTTAGGCCAAATTTAGAAACCTAAAATTTGTATCAAAATATTATTTTGTTTATTTATGATGGATTTTTTAAATTTATGTTTAACGCATCTTTCCTTGAATAAATTTAAAATTTTTCATTCTGGCTAATCTAGAAGTCAATCCAGGATTAGTTCTTCCTATGATATACCTACCTATAAAATATGAAAGAATGAAAAAGTTAAACTACAAATAAGGGAAAAGCCTATTGACAAACTATGAAACCAGATATTAAGTGGAACATAATCCTAAGTATGCTAATTTTAACACTAGTGTTTAAATATTTTTTTCACAAATCAAAGGCTTTTTTAATAATTCTTTGTGGTCGTAGGAAAAATAGTGTACCTACCTTACTCGTGTAAAAGTGATTTTATTAGAACTCGGAGAATTTCCGCACTTTCCGCTGAGCCTCGCGCTGAATATCTCCTCGTTTGACAAAAAATCACTTTCATCACTTTTTATGTAGTATACTATTACAGGAATTGGTTTTCGCATTAAAGTTTGTCTTATGAGTTACAAAAAATTTACTAATTGGGAAAAGTGCTTTGCTTGACTAAAGTGCAGTCGGTTACATCGGAATTACTTAAAATACAGTTGATTTAATAGCTTTAGGTCCGGTTGTACAATTACGGCTTAAGTTCAACATTGAACTAAGCTTGAACTTTATTTTGACAACCAACAAGAATGTCAAGGAGTTGTAAAAATGAACTTTGAGCTTGATTCAACGATAAACTAACCTTAAGTCGTAATTGTACAACCGAGTCTTATATTAGTCGTTTTTGAGTAAACAGTAAACGCTCCGCAGATTTTAAAATGTATTTATTTTATTCTACTATTTTAACCATTTTTGTTTGTTTGTTTTGTATAAATGAAGCTCATTATTATAAAAGTGTTTTTCCTAATTTTTTTTAAATAATATGTTATATATTTTTTGTGTATACCAAATTTCAAATTTTATTGACTACATTTCATACATATTTGTATAATAGTAGCAAGTCAAATTACAAATAATACACATTAACAAAATGTACAGTAATACAGGTAAGTATTGTATATGACAAACACACATTTACATTTAAAGTATATAAATGTATCTTAGAAAAGAACATACCTACTACATAATATATACAACATAAAGTTAAAAAAAGTGAATTTAAAAAAAATGTATAATATACAACCTTCCACAGAACGCTACGTTAGTTAGGAAACTCCTGAGCCCTTCTCAAAAGTTAAAAGAGAGAAGGAAAATATAATGGTAAAACCAGAATCTCAGTATTATACTTTGATCCTGACATAATAGCAATAGTTATTTAAGGTATATCTTTACAGTCCAAAAATTATTGCAGAAAGTAAAATCCATTTCTTAGAATAAATTTTTTTATAGTGCTTTTGAATTTGACATAGTTATATTACCTTACCATCATCGAGAGCTTATTATAAATACGCCAGTCTAGTGAGTTCTTGCGAGATTTGTCTAAATCGTGTGGGCCTTAGCCGAGCCGCCCCCCTTGTATGATACGCGTGAAAGTCGTGATTAACAGTAAAAGTTCCCACATTTTTATGAATCTCTAAAAGCGTCTGATATATGTAAACAAAAGGCAGTGGCATAATAATAAGCTTAATAAAAATGGTTGGCAGTGCTCCCTGTGTCGCAGACCAGCCATAATTCTGATGGCCCACTTTTGCTGCCAGAAAACTGTAAGAGAACCATGACTGTTACCCCACACTATAGCACTATAGGTGAGATGGCAGTGGAAAAGTGAAAAATATAGAGTCCTTAACATACGTAAATCAACCAATTTTTTTAACTGTCTAAGCAAAAGAGGGAACTTGAGAGCTTAGATGCTAGAAAACTAACATTGCTATTCCAAGTCAGCTGATCATCAATTTTTATCCCTAATAGTTTGACACTACTGCCATTTGTAATTTTATTATTTGAAAAAAAACACAAGTTCCTGAGTTTTACTTAGATTCCCCCTGTATCGTAAAATAATCGCATATTCAAAATAATATCGTGATGCGTGTCTTAACGATTCTTTTAGTTTATTTTTGGTATAAAAATATACTTCAATGTCGTACAAATTTAGACTTTATTTTCATGCATGCTTTAGAAGTCATAACGATACCTGATGTTCAGTTTATGACTTTAAGTTACTTAACATTTTAGAACGTTACTTTTAAATAGATGGACCTTGAAGACGTTAATCATTTAATTTTAGGTTAAGGAAAGATATGTTTTTTTCTACTTTTACGTGAATGGTGTCTGTTTTCTTTATAAGCAAGTGATTGGATAAATGGGCTATATCAGTTAACTAAACGGATATAATTTAAATCCATCCTTGTTCGGATATGGAACACCATATTTATTCCATTTAAATTAATTAATACTCTATCACTAAAGAAACAAGCATCACATTCAAAACTACTTCAATTATTTTTTATCCAACCTGTACAGTCTTTGTGAAACGAGCCTCTACTCACGGTCAGTCGGCGGGCCGGTATTTGCCGTAGAGATAATGGCCGGCTGGCCGATTCGCTATACACACATATTTAAATGACGGTCCAGGGCTGGCCGGCGGCTGTCGGTTATTAAAATTGAACGTGAGTAGTCGTTTGCTGGAAGGCATTGGACTGCAGGCCTACTTTTACTTTAGATGAAAATTTTGCAATGAAAAATGACTGAAGAACTTAAAAAGGTCAAAGATTTTATTAAATTGTACCACAAACATAAAATACTATGAATGAAGAATTACTTTTACTGTGTAAAAAAGTAGATGAGGTTGCCTTGTTGCATATTAGTGAGCTAAGAGCTGCTTGACTGTCAGAGTATATATGGATCCGCTTATTGAGGTAGACTTTCCCAGAGAGAAAAACGCATTTTTCTCCAGTCTTACTCCGTGTATCCCAACTCCGGTACCCTCTTTGGTTTTGGAACCATCTATGTACCAGATTATTGCCCCAGGAGTAGCTTCTGGTGTTTTGTTTTTCCATACGTTTGGTTCATCAATTACGACCTCATATGATATGTCACAGCGAAACCTTGGATTTTTATTGTCTGATCTCATTTCTAACTCAGATTCACCTTTTAGTTTGATTACTATTTTTTGTGTTTTCGTTTTTGGAAGCTGTTTTTTGTGAGCTCTGCAGTTCTGAAACGCCTATGCACCAGTCGCAACTGCCTAGAGCATACATAATATTATAGGACACACAGTTTAAGTAGTTGTTTTTAAATATCTATAAGGATTTTTTTCAGTAGGAACAAAATCAAAATTTTTTTATGTTTTAATTATTGTATTTCATTTAACATGTGCGTTCCCTTTACTTACGGTTTAAGCTATTTGGTGTGCTATGTGGGTGTATTAAATAAATGACAATATAGAATATTATGTAGAAAAAAAAAGTAGAATTAGAATTCCCAAGGAGCACGGCTCCCCAATGCACGCGCCTCTGTATAATATGTTTCATTTTGGAGAAATTCAGCAACAGCAAAATGAAAATAATGAATATTACCCACGCGGTGATGAACTCTTAATAATTGGAATGTAATTGTATCCCTTTATAAGCCCGTTAAATATTATGACGCAAATGATAAAGATGCTGACGCAAATCATAAGGGCATGATGGATTTAAAAGTTTAGACTATTTTTATCAACGGATAACAACGTCAATTAGGACCACTTAAATAGTAATAAGTGCATGACTTTTAATCTATTTAAGACTTGCCGGATTGTCGATTATTTTAATATTAAAACAGGTATTTTTAAATATCTACATAACGATATGCTGGTAATATCTATATTTACATATATAAAAAAAAAACATAGTATTGATTAATACTACAGTAGATAAAATAAAAGACTGTCACCAAATAAAAACTACAGCGTGTGTGTGAATCAGTAACGCAACCTGAAAATATGTTCGGGGAAGGGGGTGGGGACTCAGTGAAGAGCGAAACTATAGTCTATTTTAAAACACACTTATTTTTTATTAAACATAATTTAAAAAAATACAAAATACAAAAAATACATTATACAGAAATTAAATTATAAAAAATCATAATATTCCTTGTCATCTGAGGAACTGTCATCTCCTCTTGACGTTATAATTAACGGGTCGACGCGACGTCTGATCGATTAGGTGGTCAAAATCCCACATTTTCTCCTCTTTTTTAATGGCATGATGGACAGCTTTTCGCTAGTTCTCTGGTGTCACTTCCTTAATGACTTGATCAACCAGTAGCTTAACGTCTTTTATTTTAAATGTCGTGTTGTGTTTTGCTACAAATCCTTTCACTTGCGCCCATGTAAGTTCTATAGGATTTAGTGCGCAATGATATGGCGGTGTGCGCAGCACAGTTACACTATGCTTTTCAGCTATATCTTCCACGGCATATTTCATAAAACGATGTTTGTGTAAATTTGTTATAGCTAATAGCTAATAGCTAAGTTCCTTCTTTATCAACTTATCTTATTTTTTTTCTTTGGTTAGTTATCATAAATAATTTAAGGCACAAAATTTACCTGTGCCTATGGCCCATCGAAATTGAGCCGAACTGGACGGAATTTCCCATTTTATTACTCTACACCGTTATTAAATAGACTATAGGACGTTTTTTGTATTTCATTATTTTATACTTAGTTACCCAACTAGCATTTTCGGGACTTACGACTAAATGAACTAAATCAGACGTCAGGGTGGTTAAAATTTCTAGTTAGTATTTACCGGCTAAATTCCGTCGTGTAGATGTTACTGAGTTTCTTTCGGATTGAGGTCGCGAATAATCATTGGGCTCTTACGTCGTTTAAACGTAGTAATGTGACCTTAAATGCCGAGGTAGTTTTTTAGAGTTACACTGGACATCTCTAGGGCTTTTGATCGTGTTTGGCACGATGGGCTTCTAAGTAAATTGCGATCCTACGGTATGCCTAATGGATTTTGTTTATGGTTAACCAGCTTCCTTAAGAACCGTTCTCTGCAAGTGGCGATTGACGGGTTTCTCTCAGACACCTTCACCATCAATGCCGGTGTTTCTCAAGGGTCCATATTGTCGCCTACCCTCTTTTTACTGAATATTAACGACCTTCTAGTAAAAACCCAAAATCCAATTTATAGCTTTGCTGATGACAGCATACTTGTCTCATCTTTTACCTTGACTCCCCAAACATCCGCTGCAGACGCACATCTTCGCAGGCAGCATGAAGTATTGCGCCTCAACAATGACCTGGAAGAAATTTTGGCTTGGGGTGACAGTAACCAAGTCGAATTGAATGTGTCTTCTCCAAAAAGGTTAACATTGCAGAACCGGATATAGTCATGGCAGGACACGCAATTTCCCTGGCACCGTCTATTAATTTGCTGGGGTCAATCTGGGAGGTAATATGTCTTGGCATAATCACGTTGCCGCAATTGCCAAGGCAGCTGCACAGAAACTTGGTGTACTTTTCCGCACCAAAAGGTTGTACACACCTCATCAACTTTTGACACTCTACAAAGCCCAGATTCGACCATCATTAGAATATTGCTCTCATGTCTGGAGCTCTGCACCCAAGCACACCCTTCGGCTACTGGATTCCATTCAAAGGAGAGCCGTTCCCCGAGCTGACCAAGACCCTCGATAGCCTGGAGCATCGAAGACAGGTTGGTGATTTGGCTCTCTTTTACAGATATTTCCATGGCAGGTGTTCAACTGACATTGCCCACTTGATTCCACCTAGAGCAATGCAAAACAGAAATACACGGCGAACCACTGCCGCTCATCCATATGTTGTTCAGCTTAGTACTCCTCGAACTTCATTGTTCAAGAATTCTTTCATCTGGAGAACGTCATCTTTGTGGAATGATCTTCCTGAGGTCGTGTTTCCCAATGAATACAATCTTCAACGTTTCAAGACCAACGTTAATCGCTTTCCTCGCACACAGGAGTAGTTTACTCATTGAACCTTTTTTCATCAAACCCTACAATTTTGATGCTCCCTTACCTTCTAAATTTCCACTTCACTTTAAGTATCGATTATTTCTTCAAATTAAAAAATTGCAAACCCATAATTTCTTCAGGAGATCTTCTTTTAATGTAAAATATAAAAAAAGATTGAGTTACCGTGGCAAGTAAGTTATATTCATTTTTAATCTCAAAGTGGCTATTTAAACGAAGATCATCTATCTCAAAAAGTATTAGTTACAAAAATTTGAAAAATTTCGTGGTTGTAGTTCTTTATAAGGCCACCTAATACCACCCACCACCACCATACTTAAAGGGGGTGTGCCAAAAAAAACTTCATTTAAAAAATAAAGAAAAAAAAAGAATAATAGTGTAAACCGCACCCTTCTATCGCAAATAATAACGGAGATATGCCTCTGCAAAGATGTCATATTTCAGCGCGTGACGTCACAAGAGCTTGGCCGCTGCATAAATAAGTATAGAGAATGGAATTTACGTAAGTTTTAGCGCTTAGTATTCGTCGGGTTGTTAAAGATAATTTAATGAAAACCTTACTGCCTGATGAAAAAATAGTTTGGAGATTAAAAAAATGTACAGAGCGCCGCTAGCCGAAGCTTTCGTGACGTCACGCAAACTAGCTATTTCTCAGCAATGGTTAGTCGTAGAATGACGAGGTTTGAACCATTATTCTTAGTTTTTTTTTGTACTAAAACTTTAATTTTTGGCGCACACTCATATCAAATCAAGTGGGACATCAAATGAAAGAACTTGTCAAATGATACAAAAACCATTTTTTATTTTTATTTCAGCATCAAAATGGCGTCTTAAGGGGGCTATAAATTATATTAAATTTTATAATATCCCCCTTTTCCCTTCCTCAAAAAATTTTAGTCGCAAAAGTCTGAAAACATGCGTAGGTATAGTTCTCTATAGGGACACCTAACGATGAATCCATAAATTAAAAACATGTTTTATTAAGGAGTAAACCACGCTTTAAAAGTAATTTTTTTAAAAATCGTATCTATTCCAGTGGGTGTCAACTAAAAAACTTCGCCGAAAACTATATTTTTTAACGATGCTAAAAGCAAAAATTCTTATATCTTAATACAGCGCAAATCATAAAAGTTTAGTAGTGGCACAAGATGTTGCTCTTGATATTATAGAACTTCTCCTCCCACGCGAATATCGTTAGTTGAAACTCACTGAATAAATTTCTAATATAACTATAGAAAACTTTGTAGCTATGAAAATGTAAGGCCGCTGCCGCACAGTGGGCGCAATGCTTATTTTAGTGCGAATTGATAAACAATAATTATAAATTTTAATAAAAAATCTCCATGAATTAATATTTTTTTAAGTATTGTTTATATTTTAACAATATTCAAGCGAATAAGAAACACAAAATTTGCTTGTGTTGTTCTTGTTAACCGATAATATTGTTTGTTAGTATACGCATTTTTTCAAAATTTCGAATTTCCAAAAATCGATCAGAAATATTGACATTTTTGATAACATTTCTGAAAGAAAAAGTCAATATTTCCTTACGCTTAGTCGTTGCTAGGCAACGGAAAATAACTATTAGGAAATATTTATTATTGTACTATAAGGAAATATTATTTCTGTACGGCTACTTGTAAACTAAAATGTATTAAACTTGTTAATTTAATATTACTGTGTTTCCATAGTAACAACACAAATATTGAATGCATCCTTTATTTGTGAACAAAGTTAATAATATTTATTTCAAAATTTTAACAAGTTGATTGTAATAAGTTATGTCCTTTTAATAATTTTCGATTTACGGAAAAATAGTATGTATACCTCGTAGAAAAAGCCACATTCCCGGACTCCGTATTGTCAGTCTCGGATTGCGCCTCGACATACAATCTTTACGGTCTTCCGGGAATGTTCAGCTTTTCCTACTAGGTATACAATGTACTATTCATTTCTGATATTTTTTGCTAATGAATAATAATATGCCGCAGGTGGCTTTAAAAAACGATAATTTTATTTCATCATGTTTATTGGTAAATTCATTAAGAAAAAATAAATAAATAAACAAATATGGTAGATCTACCGATAATTCAAAAGGATTGGCAAAACCACCTGGAACTCTCTTACCACCTTCATAGCCTACTAATCCACGCTTCCTTATGTAATGCGCTCGGTTGTGGCCCGGTACCGAATTCTCTGCGGCAGCCGCTGTCTGACAAATGGGTAAGATCAGCAACCTCGGACGGGTCTATTCCACCCGCTGTATAACTAAAAATAGACTGAAAGTCGTTGACTTATCCGCGAAGTTCTCGCGGCAAAGTTACCCCAAAATGGACCAGTACTGTAAATGTTCCTTATAAGTTATTTATTTTTGCCATAGGGCATTTGAGCCTAATCTCGCATGTTTATACAGGATGGGGACTTTAACTGGAATAAATTCGCTAGAAGTTGGTTGAGTATATACCCCTTTTTGGAAAACTCTTTTAACGAGAAAATTGGATATCCTATTGTTTTTAATTTTAATTTGGTTTTATTTTTTATTGTAAAAAAATGTAATTGGGTTATGTTTCAGCCCCTTAAGAGCATTGAAAAACAGATTTTTGTTATGAGTATGAAGCCCCGAAAACATCTCAATCGACATGTGTTTGCATTTTTCACTAATATTTTCATATTTTTTCCAACATTCTAACGATTTTGTTCCAATGAAAGTCCCCACCCTGAGGCGATGAAAACATTAAAATTAAAAGCAATTCGGTATTAAATTTTTTCTTTAAAAGAACTTTTCAAAAAGGTATCATAATTATATAAGTTGGATTATGTTTCACTTTATAACAAGAGAGGTTTAAAATAAAATTTTGGTGACAAAATAAATCTCAATCGACGTGTTTTTCCATTATTCAAAAATATAAACGAAAGAAGCTTAGCGGCAAGCGGACAGAGTAGTGCGTCTATCTTTTGCATTAAAGTACACAGGGACTCCAAAGGTAATGGAATCCCTGGGGCACGGGTAGACAATGACAGGCTGTTTCGTTCTTGTTAGAACTCATCAGAAAGTCATAACCCGTAAGCGACCCCCAGTACAGCGAGCCTGTTCTTTCAAGGCGTTTTTAAAAAATAAAAACGCGATGAAAACCCAGTAACGCCATCATAAGGAATCAACTCAATGCAAAAGATATAGCCATCTAACGTGAAAACGTAGAAATATAAATAAATCTAAATAAATCAAGCACGGAACGGCCACTTCACCAGTATAGGAAACATGTTTTCGCTTCTTCATACATCTCCAAGCTTTGTGGATTCAGATCTAGATCGCGCTGCAGTCACCCACTGGTTTTGCAGCACTATTCCGTAAATGCCGTGTGTAAGTATAAATAAAATAGTAGAATTTAGTGTCCGTTAAAATATATAAACGAAAGAAGCTTAGCGGCAAGCGGACAGAGTAGTGCTTCTATCTTTTGCATTAAAGTACACAGGGACTCCAAAGGTAATGGAAAAGAACAGGCTCGCTGTACTGGGGGTCGCTTACGGGTTATGACTTTCTGATAAGTTCCAACAAGAACGAAACAGCCTGTCATTGTCTACCTGTGCCCCAGGGATTCCATTACCTTTGGAGTCCCTGTGTACTTTAATGACTGAGGTTAGGATAGTTAATTTGCGAAGTAGGTAACCGTATCGATATCATGTTGTCAATAGCTCAAAACCGAAACCGAAACGTCCTAATAGTTCGATTAGGAGAAACCCATGGCCCAGTTACACCTGGGCCCAGTTGTCCCAACTTACCATATCTATTTGGGTAAGTGAAAGAGTAGTCATGGCCTTACTTGAGCCTGGGAACTTTTTTCCGACCGTGGGAATATTATTTAGAGCGTGGGAACTTTTTGGGGCTGGGAGTGGCCGACCTTGGAAATTTTTTGAGGGGTTGTCGCGTGCCGTGAGAATATTATCTAGAGCATGAGAACTTTTTCGACCGTGGGAATATTATCTAGAGCGTGGGAACTTTTTTTGGGGTTGGCCCTAACTGTCACGGGGACCCAACAACCGCTGGCACTAACTACCACTGGCACTAACTACCACTGGCACTAACTACCACTGGTACTAGTTGCCATTAGCGATAGCTCTCGCTCCTACTTGGCGCTAGTTACCATGGCTACTATTGGTCATCCATCATCTGTGATACGCCATCTATTACATGCCACTTGAACATCACCTACTTAGGTATTGATATTTGGGGGCCCAAGCCTACAAGTCGAGGCTTCGCTAAAAGCCCTACCTCCAAGAATCGGTACCCCAATGACGTTACAAACGATTGAAATTATTATTTAACAGAAAAAAAAGTCCATGTTTTCACCAAGACTCGAACCACAGACCTATGGATTGGAAGCCAGCGCCTTAGCGCACCACACCAGCATGCAATTTACTATATTCCGCTTTTAAGTTGAAGGCTATCTAGGTATACGGTTACCCCGCCTCACAAGAGTCATGCATCGTGACGCACCATGATAAGTAGTTTTTATAGGGGACGTAAGATTAATAATAATATATTTGTTAAAGTGTAGAGGGAACATAAACAGAAAATAAAATTAACTATAACTATAAATAAATTTGGTAATACCTGTAGTATTTATTTACAGCAATGTTTAAAGAACGTGCAATAAACAACTAATCAACATCTAATTAACGACTAAAACATCTAAAAACGTATATTTAACAGGTCTTGAACAGATAAAATTGAGAAAAATAAATAAAATTTGCATAAAGAGAGGATATAGATAACATAAATTCTACTAATACAATATTGTTTTAATATACCTAAGAAACAGCTAAAACCTCTTTGAACTCTTCTTGATCATGTAAACACTTAAAATAAATAAGGGTAGTCACCCCATTCAACCCCCACATATATGCATTGTGATATCAAATTATGGAGAAAAATATAACTAACCCCAATATGCTATTATGTTCTATTAATTTAAAAACCGCAAAGACATTATAGATACTATTTTTTATTTCATTTCAATTTATTTTCTAGGATGGCATTTATTACCTACGCAAAGTAAAATTATATAAATAAAATAGTAGCAGATGTTTAAAAGGTTAATTATAATGAAGTATTTGCTAAACTGGAAAAAGTTTTAAGTGCATAAAGAGGACGAGACAAGCTGATGGATGATGGTGATAATAAAAGCGCATAATGATTCTATTAATTAAATCATTAAAACGTAAAATAAATATTACAATTAGTATGTAAAATTATTTGAAGCGGTATTTAAACCGCACATATTTAGATATAATTATAATGAGAAGGGCATAACACAGTAATTATTTTCAGATATATACATAAAATTAGGTCAAATAAATTAATAAAAATAACTTCCAAAATATAGATTTTTTAAAAATAGTGTGATAAAAACTTACAAAATGGAGTTTCCTATCCAGAGCAGTCAAGGGAACATCGTGCTGAAATAGGACATGTGAAACAGGATAGAAATCAAGCAGTTCCAGGTAGATTAGAGAGCATTCTGTAAATTATTATAGTTTTACTTATAGGTACTTTTTATTATTTCAAGAAAGTGCATATGAGTACTTATGAAGTTATTACATATTAAATATTGATATTACACAAACCTTCCAAAGTGTACTAGCATTTTCAACGTCTTTAGGTATGCTCTAGATGTTCTTTGTAGTAGAGGCGGTTTCAAAAACAAGAGCATAGAATCATATAGGAATGAAAATGTACTATAATAATTCGATGATCTGAGTTCAAAAGCACCTTAAACAGAGGTTCCAGAAGAAAATCCAAGCTGGGTAAGTCATAGATTAGAATAAAAACATATAAAATACAGGGTAGAACATTAATAAAATTATAAGATTACATCCCCAGTACATTTTCAGAGCATATTATTGAAAAATAATATAATTGGTTAGAAAAACAATAAAAATTTGTACAATAAACTTTAAAATAGTGGATTGTTTTACCCCGGTAATTATGTAGTAATATTAAATAAAAATGGTAAAACGAGTATTTTTATTACAACAGATAATTACTAATATATGCAAAAGCTCTAGAAAAATAAAAATTAAGAGGTATTTATAGCATAAACTTTTCAGCTATTCAATTTTAACAATGAATAATATACAGAGCATCGATACAAAAAAAAACACGAAGAAAATATGGTTTTAATTACAGAATTATGCAGAGACATTTGTTAATATATACAAGGGCCTCATAGAATTCTATATTTAGCCCCATAGAAGGTGTACATTTTCCTCTCCTACTTTATCCAGACTGGAGACTGGCAAAACAACATTAAACGGAGGATATTTCATCCCCATAAAGTCATTTTGGTGTAGTTAAAAAATGTTAAGGACGTTCGGTTGACCCTACCTATATAATAATAACGTAAAACTAAATAAGCGTCGTCTAGAAATAATAGGAACTAAATCTTTGGCAGGACCATTATTGCATAGGTATTAACAGGATGCCAGATCGTGAACTGATTTCTTAATAGCATCCCATTCGTTTTTTAAATGGAAAACGAAATTTCAAAGCAAAAACCATATGCAGGTACACACACGGAGAATAGGGCAAGTTCTATTATATTTCTCTTCTATGCAATATTTTGTGAGATTAGACGATGAAAATTCAGAAATTTAAAAAGGGGCATCATGATCGATATTGAATTTAAAATATACAATAGCAGACAACAAAACCCCAATTTTAATAACTGAAATGCTACTACTATGTTATACAGGGTAAATCGAAAGTTTACAACAGTTACAGTACTAAACTATGCATTAATGCATATTTGATTAAGCCAAAAACACAAAATGCGAGCTAAAAACGTTAATAAAAACTATTTGTTTTGGACTTACGAGAGTATTTATTAATAAAAACCAAAGTATAAGGTTTGATTTAAAATAACCATTATGCAGTGGATTTTATTACTAAAATACTCCTCAAAGTGGATCCGGGATCTTGCAGGCTGTAAGAAAAAAAATTAGCATAAAATATAAGCAACATTCATAAAAACCAGTATATTACATCCCCGTCTACCAAGTTTTATTATAATAACATACATTTTTACTAAAATATCAAATATTATAAATGTTTTAATTATATTTTTAATATTCGCCATTTTGTACTGAAACCAAAATAAAATAAACAGGTAAGATTTTGGCTACAGAAATAATTACACTTATTTAAGTAATGTTTAAAACCGTTATAATAGGACATCATGTACCCATTATTCCTTCACACTTAAGAATATTTTTTAGCAAATAACCTAAAAAATATGCCAACGGGCTTAGGACCGTCTAGTAAAAAACAACTTGATATTTTTCAAAGATTGTTTTTTTCCCAGGCGTGTTTAAAAATTGGAGACATTCGGTTGACCCTGTCTATCTATTAAATATATAATTAAAGCGTTGACTAATCCGTATCCCTGAGGTAGATTATACTAGGCACGATCAATGGTTGGGTATACACTGATACTACCTACCTAATAACTAATAAATAAATAACCAATTAAAATAATGACTAGAAATTAATAGGAACTATTATCTTTAGTATACTCTAGACAGGGCCATAACAGGGTACCAGTCGTGAACTGAGTCCCCAGTCGCACCCCATTCGGTTTTTAGGGGGAACGAAGTTTCAAAGCAAACCCCAAGCCTTCTTTTAACTGCATAACTAATATGGGCTACTTTTTAAAGTTATACAGGGTGGATTATAATATATGAGTTAATATTTTTGATCCTCTTTTTAGCTGTATAACTACTATGGATTATTTTTACCGTTATACAGGTTAGATGATATGAGTTAGTATTTTTGGCCTTCTTTTACTGTATAACCAGGATGGACTCTTTTTAGGGTTATACAGGGTGAGTTTTATGAATATGATAGTAGTTTGGCCTCTTTTTACTCATATAACATATATGGCTCTTTTAAGTTATATTACAAGCATATGTGTACATAAGCTAATTAAACACTAGTGTTGGGACGTTTTATTAGTGCCCTATAGTCGTTGTGTTATCGTTGCGTAGTCGTTGTGATAGTGCTGCGTTATCGTTTTGCAGTCGTTGCGTAATCGTTTTGTAGTCGTTGTGTTAATGTTACCCAAGTGTATTGCAGTGCAATATATACAGTTGAAAGATACTAATATTAAAAGTAATAATAAATAATTATAATAGCGCCTTATAACTACTAATCCATCACCGAAATATAAAATAATAATAATAATAATAATAATAATAATAATAATAATAGTAAAATTATTGTAACGCTTTATAACTAGTAACCAGCCGCCATAATATATAACAATAATACTACTACCAATAACTAATGTAGGCTACCTAATTCTCTTCCATTATACTATAATGCCCCCACGGTAGCGTATCGGGGGATGTTTTAAATATTTTACGCTTATCATCATAAGGGCTGAGACCGATTTTGGTCTGTCGAATTGTGTGGAGATCATGATGTTTAGACCTAATTAATTTCTGTGATATAGACTTTTCTGAAAACGTTTCCAGACACGCTACATAGTCTTCAAAGGTAATTTTATTCTTAATTACAGACTTTTTAACCCCCTTGATTTTTTTAGTAACACCCAAGTTCGCTAACGCTCGCTCTATTTCTTCACGCTCCCTACTAGCTTTCTCTAATTTTAATTTCTCCTCTGCGATTTCTTCGGACGAGTAAAGAAGTTTGGTTGCATACATTTTCGATCTTAGACCAACAAAATGTGTCATGATGCGGCCATTATTCTCATCCTTCATCATTCCTACAACCTTTTTGTTGACTCTCGGAATACCATAAACATTATTTTCAGGATAGTCGGATGTATCAAAAAACGCACGACAATCTTTTTTTATTATCTCGTATATATTGTGATGTTTAATCCCGTAAATCAGAGAATCCGTGTCAGTGTATAAAATTTTACAGCGATCTCCAAACGTTTTGCGCATGTAATTGTAGTGAAAATCATAAATTGTTGTTTTTGCCAAGTCCAAAATACACATACCCGCATATATCGGCTTATTAAAAAATACCCGTGTTTTAGCCAATTCAATGATTACCATGTTTTCATTTATTATGGTGCTGCTTTTAAATTCGGGTCGTGATATGAGAGCTTCTGCACCGTATCGCCCATCCCAAATCACAGTCTCTAGGCATGTCTGCGCTGTTTGATGTATATACTTAAAGACTAAAGCAACTTAAAGATCTAGGGACACTATATACAAAAAAGTGATTTTCATGAAGGATGAACGTAATCGAACAAATTACGTTAAACATTAAACGCCATATCAAGCAAACGGGAACTGCTTAGACCCCAAAAATAAACCAGATCTACAGGGACAACTATTATGAGTTCATCTAAAGATGTGTCATTAAGGTTCTAATGATTCACAGAACCACACTATTGCTATTTGCTTACTCTGCAATAAATATGTATTATTAAGGAAAAATTGAAATAATTAAATTAAATTTATACTACATAAAATATCTATTCACTCTGTATATACGTAATACACATAAATGCTCGTCGCCAATGGTGGTAAATCGAAAGTAAATTTCTGATAAAATAATCTCTTATTAGTACATTGGTGGTATATATGTGTTTATAGGGCAATAAGTAAGATTTGGGTAAGTGCAGAATTGATTTTTACTGTGAATAACTGTCGCAGAAAAGTATTGTTTAAACCCCTCCTTTTGGTTTTACCTATTTTTAGTAATGAAAACAAGTGAAAGATTTTGCGAATGTATACGCGACCTAATTTATGTCAGCGCTTTTAAGTTATCTAGCAGTGCAGCGATTGTTGTATATTTTCGGTAAATACTTATACTTAAAAGTCTATGCAGCACATTGAAAATTATAGCTTAATTGCCTCAAGAGTTTTTAATTGGTTTTAGAATCAAGTATAGAAACACAATAGGGTCATGGTGTTAGTAAATATTTTTAGTTAAAATAATAGACATTGGGTTTTATTTAAAGAGAGGGATCCTTATAAAAATTAATTCGTGTATCAGATAATATAAAGTAGAAAAACTGCTTATCAGGGCTACGTCGTACACCAGAGGCGTACAGATCACCACTGTTTTAGGGAGTTAAAGCAAGTCTGCTGATACTTTTATTTTATTGCTTTACCTATATTTCCACTACTGCTGCCTGTCTATATGCGACGACCTATTTATTATAATAGCTGATTTCTAGGGTGTTTTCCCTATATTAACACATTAATTATCAGTTCATACTGTGTTATACCCATGTAGAATGCAGTAGATGTTTCGAGTGTTTTAATTAGCAACTGGAATCAACAACAAATATGATGATTTTGTATGCTATTTATATATATATAAAACTGTGTTTGCAATATGATAAATTATGATAATAATTATTTAGTAGCAAATAAAACACAGTTATTTTATAATATATTTATTTATAAAATTCTATTACACCTATTCTTTCAAGTTCTCTAAGAATTGACATTATTTCACCACTATAGCAGTTATTTCTATCACGTTCCTCTAAATATCCAAGTCTTTCAACCAGCTTATTTACATCTCCATACTCCATTATTAGTTTAGCGGAACCATCTAACTCAGCTTTTTTACACCCATCATCTTCTTCGTCTGAACTATAGTATGGAAATTCATTGGTATCAATTCTAAGCGTATTGTTCTTTACCTTAACAGACTTACTACCAATGAACATATTAGAATCCTCTTTTCGAATACCATATTTAACATTGAGCGTTTCCAGGAGAAGATACTTTATCTTGCATGCATACATCCTATTGCAATGATGTTAAAAACTAAACTAACTTTATTAACAAGTGCAATTATTTTTATAGAGCAGCAATAGAGCAGCTATAGAACAGCTATAGAGCGTTCATAGAGCAGCTATAGAGCGTTCATAGAGCGTTTATAGAGCAGCTATAGAGCGTTCATAGAGCAGGCATAGAACACTTATAGAGCATGCATAGAAGTTATTAGAACTGTAACTAATATCAAATAAAGCATTCAATGTTGTATAGTATTTTTCAAAAGAACCATATAAAATAGTTACCTTATACCCTATGTTCCACTATTATTTAAAGTAGATAATTATATATTTCCGTTTAACCTGATGCATTACAGTTTAATTATAGAAGCCTGTTATTACATTATTTAATGTTGTTTATTAATCTTTTAGAAATAATCAATTAGTACATTATGGTTATTAATTATTTTTATCTTGGTAAATGAAAATGTTATCTATTCAAACTAGATGGCATTGGGAACGGAAACAGTTTTGAAATTATGTTTGTATACTTCCAGCCAGAACTTGATTTAATATGTGCATTTTTTCTGAACTTTGGTTTATGTAAATTTGTAAGTAATATTAATTCTTTGTACAACTTTAAGTCTTTCTGGGAATATGCTTTAGGATACATACTCGTTAATAAATCCAACAAACCGTCAGATAGTGTGTATGTTTCATTATCAAACACCAATTGGTCATTTTGAAAGTCAACAGGCACATTTCCCAGTGTAATAAAACGTAGAAAAACTATTTACATCAATGCCACACGACCTTCTCCCAAAATTTTTACAAAATTTCGTGAGCCTTTGGTCGTGTGGCATTGATGTAAATAGTTTTTCTACGTTTTATTACACTGGGAAATGTGCCTGTTGACTTTCAAAATGACCAATTGGTGTTTGATAATGAAACATACACACTATCTGACGGTTTGTTGGATTTATTAACGAGTATGTATCCTAAAGCATATTCCCAGAAAGACTTAAAGTTGTACAAAGAATTAATATTACTTACAAATTTACATAAACCAAAGTTCAGAAAAAATGCACATATTAAATCAAGTTCTGGCTGGAAGTATACAAACATAATTTCAAAACTGTTTCCGTTCCCAATGCCATCTAGTTTGAATAGATAACATTTTCATTTACCAAGATAAAAATAATTAATAACCATAATGTACTAATTGATTATTTCTAAAAGATTAATAAACAACATTAAATAATGTAATAACAGGCTTCTATAATTAAACTGTAATGCATCAGGTTAAACGGAAATATATAATTATCTACTTTAAATAATAGTGGAACATAGGGTATAAGGTAACTATTTTATATGGTTCTTTTGAAAAATACTATACAACATTGAATGCTTTATTTGATATTAGTTACAGTTCTAATAACTTCTATGCATGCTCTATAAGTGTTCTATGCCTGCTCTATGAACGCTCTATAGCTGCTCTATAAACGCTCTATGAACGCTCTATAGCTGCTCTATGAACGCTCTATAGCTGTTCTATAGCTGCTCTATTGCTGCTCTATAAAAATAATTGCACTTGTTAATAAAGTTAGTTTAGTTTTTAACATCATTGCAATAGGATGTATGCATGCAAGATAAAGTATCTTCTCCTGGAAACGCTCAATGTTAAATATGGTATTCGAAAAGAGGATTCTAATATGTTCATTGGTAGTAAGTCTGTTAAGGTAAAGAACAATACGCTTAGAATTGATACCAATGAATTTCCATACTATAGTTCAGACGAAGAAGATGATGGGTGTAAAAAAGCTGAGTTAGATGGTTCCGCTAAACTAATAATGGAGTATGGAGATGTAAATAAGCTGGTTGAAAGACTTGGATATTTAGAGGAACGTGATAGAAATAACTGCTATAGTGGTGAAATAATGTCAATTCTTAGAGAACTTGAAAGAATAGGTGTAATAGAATTTTATAAATAAATATATTATAAAATAACTGTGTTTTATTTGCTACTAAATAATTATTATCATAATTTATCATATTGCAAACACAGTTTTATATATATATAAATAGCATACAAAATCATCATATTTGTTGTTGATTCCAGTTGCTAATTAAAACACTCGAAACATCTACTGCATTCTACATGGGTATAACACAGTATGAACTGATAATTAATGTGTTAATATAGGGAAAACACCCTAGAAATCAGCTATTATAATAAATAGGTCGTCGCATATAGACAGGCAGCAGTAGTGGAAATATAGGTAAAGCAATAAAATAAAAGTATCAGCAGACTTGCTTTAACTCCCTAAAACAGTGGTGATCTGTACGCCTCTGGTGTACGACGTAGCCCTGATAAGCAGTTTTTCTACTTTATATTATCTGATACACGAATTAATTTTTATAAGGATCCCTCTCTTTAAATAAAACCCAATGTCTATTATTTTAACTAAAAATATTTACTAACACCATGACCCTATTGTGTTTCTATACTTGATTCTAAAACCAATTAAAAACTCTTGAGGCAATTAAGCTATAATTTTCAATGTGCTGCATAGACTTTTAAGTATAAGTATTTACCGAAAATATACAACAATCGCTGCACTGCTAGATAACTTAAAAGCGCTGACATAAATTAGGTCGCGTATACATTCGCAAAATCTTTCACTTGTTTTCATTACTAAAAATAGGTAAAACCAAAAGGAGGGGTTTAAACAATACTTTTCTGCGACAGTTATTCACAGTAAAAATCAATTCTGCACTTACCCAAATCTTACTTATTGCCCTATAAACACATATATACCACCAATGTACTAATAAGAGATTATTTTATCAGAAATTTACTTTCGATTTACCACCATTGGCGACGAGCATTTATGTGTATTACGTATATACAGAGTGAATAGATATTTTATGTAGTATAAATTTAATTTAATTATTTCAATTTTTCCTTAATAATACATATTTATTGCAGAGTAAGCAAATAGCAATAGTGTGGTTCTGTGAATCATTAGAACCTTAATGACACATCTTTAGATGAACTCATAATAGTTGTCCCTGTAGATCTGGTTTATTTTTGGGGTCTAAGCAGTTCCCGTTTGCTTGATATGGCGTTTAATGTTTAACGTAATTTGTTCGATTACGTTCATCCTTCATGAAAATCACTTTTTTGTATATAGTGTCCCTAGATCTTTAAGTTGCTTTAGTCTTTAAGTATATACATCAAACAGCGCAGACATGCCTAGAGACTGTGATTTGGGATGGGCGATACGGTGCAGAAGCTCTCATATCACGACCCGAATTTAAAAGCAGCACCATAATAAATGAAAACATGGTAATCATTGAATTGGCTAAAACACGGGTATTTTTTAATAAGCCGATATATGCGGGTATGTGTATTTTGGACTTGGCAAAAACAACAATTTATGATTTTCACTACAATTACATGCGCAAAACGTTTGGAGATCGCTGTAAAATTTTATACACTGACACGGATTCTCTGATTTACGGGATTAAACATCACAATATATACGAGATAATAAAAAAAGATTGTCGTGCGTTTTTTGATACATCCGACTATCCTGAAAATAATGTTTATGGTATTCCGAGAGTCAACAAAAAGGTTGTAGGAATGATGAAGGATGAGAATAATGGCCGCATCATGACACATTTTGTTGGTCTAAGATCGAAAATGTATGCAACCAAACTTCTTTACTCGTCCGAAGAAATCGCAGAGGAGAAATTAAAATTAGAGAAAGCTAGTAGGGAGCGTGAAGAAATAGAGCGAGCGTTAGCGAACTTGGGTGTTACTAAAAAAATCAAGGGGGTTAAAAAGTCTGTAATTAAGAATAAAATTACCTTTGAAGACTATGTAGCGTGTCTGGAAACGTTTTCAGAAAAGTCTATATCACAGAAATTAATTAGGTCTAAACATCATGATCTCCACACAATTCGACAGACCAAAATCGGTCTCAGCCCTTATGATGATAAGCGTAAAATATTTAAAACATCCCCCGATACGCTACCGTGGGGGCATTATAGTATAATGGAAGAGAATTAGGTAGCCTACATTAGTTATTGGTAGTAGTATTATTGTTATATATTATGGCGGCTGGTTACTAGTTATAAAGCGTTACAATAATTTTACTATTATTATTATTATTATTATTATTATTATTATTATTATTATTTTATATTTCGGTGATGGATTAGTAGTTATAAGGCGCTATTATAATTATTTATTATTACTTTTAATATTAGTATCTTTCAACTGTATATATTGCACTGCAATACACTTGGGTAACATTAACACAACGACTACAAAACGATTACGCAACGACTGCAAAACGATAACGCAGCACTATCACAACGACTACGCAACGATAACACAACGACTATAGGGCACTAATAAAACGTCCCAACACTAGTGTTTAATTAGCTTATGTACACATATGCTTGTAATATAACTTAAAAGAGCCATATATGTTATATGAGTAAAAAGAGGCCAAACTACTATCATATTCATAAAACTCACCCTGTATAACCCTAAAAAGAGTCCATCCTGGTTATACAGTAAAAGAAGGCCAAAAATACTAACTCATATCATCTAACCTGTATAACGGTAAAAATAATCCATAGTAGTTATACAGCTAAAAAGAGGATCAAAAATATTAACTCATATATTATAATCCACCCTGTATAACTTTAAAAAGTAGCCCATATTAGTTATGCAGTTAAAAGAAGGCTTGGGGTTTGCTTTGAAACTTCGTTCCCCCTAAAAACCGAATGGGGTGCGACTGGGGACTCAGTTCACGACTGGTACCCTGTTATGGCCCTGTCTAGAGTATACTAAAGATAATAGTTCCTATTAATTTCTAGTCATTATTTTAATTGGTTATTTATTTATTAGTTATTAGGTAGGTAGTATCAGTGTATACCCAACCATTGATCGTGCCTAGTATAATCTACCTCAGGGATACGGATTAGTCAACGCTTTAATTATATATTTAATAGATAGACAGGGTCAACCGAATGTCTCCAATTTTTAAACACGCCTGGGAAAAAAACAATCTTTGAAAAATATCAAGTTGTTTTTTACTAGACGGTCCTAAGCCCGTTGGCATATTTTTTAGGTTATTTGCTAAAAAATATTCTTAAGTGTGAAGGAATAATGGGTACATGATGTCCTATTATAACGGTTTTAAACATTACTTAAATAAGTGTAATTATTTCTGTAGCCAAAATCTTACCTGTTTATTTTATTTTGGTTTCAGTACAAAATGGCGAATATTAAAAATATAATTAAAACATTTATAATATTTGATATTTTAGTAAAAATGTATGTTATTATAATAAAACTTGGTAGACGGGGATGTAATATACTGGTTTTTATGAATGTTGCTTATATTTTATGCTAATTTTTTTTCTTACAGCCTGCAAGATCCCGGATCCACTTTGAGGAGTATTTTAGTAATAAAATCCACTGCATAATGGTTATTTTAAATCAAACCTTATACTTTGGTTTTTATTAATAAATACTCTCGTAAGTCCAAAACAAATAGTTTTTATTAACGTTTTTAGCTCGCATTTTGTGTTTTTGGCTTAATCAAATATGCATTAATGCATAGTTTAGTACTGTAACTGTTGTAAACTTTCGATTTACCCTGTATAACATAGTAGTAGCATTTCAGTTATTAAAATTGGGGTTTTGTTGTCTGCTATTGTATATTTTAAATTCAATATCGATCATGATGCCCCTTTTTAAATTTCTGAATTTTCATCGTCTAATCTCACAAAATATTGCATAGAAGAGAAATATAATAGAACTTGCCCTATTCTCCGTGTGTGTACCTGCATATGGTTTTTGCTTTGAAATTTCGTTTTCCATTTAAAAAACGAATGGGATGCTATTAAGAAATCAGTTCACGATCTGGCATCCTGTTAATACCTATGCAATAATGGTCCTGCCAAAGATTTAGTTCCTATTATTTCTAGACGACGCTTATTTAGTTTTACGTTATTATTATATAGGTAGGGTCAACCGAACGTCCTTAACATTTTTTAACTACACCAAAATGACTTTATGGGGATGAAATATCCTCCGTTTAATGTTGTTTTGCCAGTCTCCAGTCTGGATAAAGTAGGAGAGGAAAATGTACACCTTCTATGGGGCTAAATATAGAATTCTATGAGGCCCTTGTATATATTAACAAATGTCTCTGCATAATTCTGTAATTAAAACCATATTTTCTTCGTGTTTTTTTTTGTATCGATGCTCTGTATATTATTCATTGTTAAAATTGAATAGCTGAAAAGTTTATGCTATAAATACCTCTTAATTTTTATTTTTCTAGAGCTTTTGCATATATTAGTAATTATCTGTTGTAATAAAAATACTCGTTTTACCATTTTTATTTAATATTACTACATAATTACCGGGGTAAAACAATCCACTATTTTAAAGTTTATTGTACAAATTTTTATTGTTTTTCTAACCAATTATATTATTTTTCAATAATATGCTCTGAAAATGTACTGGGGATGTAATCTTATAATTTTATTAATGTTCTACCCTGTATTTTATATGTTTTTATTCTAATCTATGACTTACCCAGCTTGGATTTTCTTCTGGAACCTCTGTTTAAGGTGCTTTTGAACTCAGATCATCGAATTATTATAGTACATTTTCATTCCTATATGATTCTATGCTCTTGTTTTTGAAACCGCCTCTACTACAAAGAACATCTAGAGCATACCTAAAGACGTTGAAAATGCTAGTACACTTTGGAAGGTTTGTGTAATATCAATATTTAATATGTAATAACTTCATAAGTACTCATATGCACTTTCTTGAAATAATAAAAAGTACCTATAAGTAAAACTATAATAATTTACAGAATGCTCTCTAATCTACCTGGAACTGCTTGATTTCTATCCTGTTTCACATGTCCTATTTCAGCACGATGTTCCCTTGACTGCTCTGGATAGGAAACTCCATTTTGTAAGTTTTTATCACACTATTTTTAAAAAATCTATATTTTGGAAGTTATTTTTATTAATTTATTTGACCTAATTTTATGTATATATCTGAAAATAATTACTGTGTTATGCCCTTCTCATTATAATTATATCTAAATATGTGCGGTTTAAATACCGCTTCAAATAATTTTACATACTAATTGTAATATTTATTTTACGTTTTAATGATTTAATTAATAGAATCATTATGCGCTTTTATTATCACCATCATCCATCAGCTTGTCTCGTCCTCTTTATGCACTTAAAACTTTTTCCAGTTTAGCAAATACTTCATTATAATTAACCTTTTAAACATCTGCTACTATTTTATTTATATAATTTTACTTTGCGTAGGTAATAAATGCCATCCTAGAAAATAAATTGAAATGAAATAAAAAATAGTATCTATAATGTCTTTGCGGTTTTTAAATTAATAGAACATAATAGCATATTGGGGTTAGTTATATTTTTCTCCATAATTTGATATCACAATGCATATATGTGGGGGTTGAATGGGGTGACTACCCTTATTTATTTTAAGTGTTTACATGATCAAGAAGAGTTCAAAGAGGTTTTAGCTGTTTCTTAGGTATATTAAAACAATATTGTATTAGTAGAATTTATGTTATCTATATCCTCTCTTTATGCAAATTTTATTTATTTTTCTCAATTTTATCTGTTCAAGACCTGTTAAATATACGTTTTTAGATGTTTTAGTCGTTAATTAGATGTTGATTAGTTGTTTATTGCACGTTCTTTAAACATTGCTGTAAATAAATACTACAGGTATTACCAAATTTATTTATAGTTATAGTTAATTTTATTTTCTGTTTATGTTCCCTCTACACTTTAACAAATATATTATTATTAATCTTACGTCCCCTATAAAAACTACTTATCATGGTGCGTCACGATGCATGACTCTTGTGAGGCGGGGTAACCGTATACCTAGATAGCCTTCAACTTAAAAGCGGAATATAGTAAATTGCATGCTGGTGTGGTGCGCTAAGGCGCTGGCTTCCAATCCATAGGTCTGTGGTTCGAGTCTTGGTGAAAACATGGACTTTTTTTTCTGTTAAATAATAATTTCAATCGTTTGTAACGTCATTGGGGTACCGATTCTTGGAGGTAGGGCTTTTAGCGAAGCCTCGACTTGTAGGCTTGGGCCCCCAAATATCAATACCTAAGTAGGTGATGTTCAAGTGGCATGTAATAGATGGCGTATCACAGATGATGGATGACCAATAGTAGCCATGGTAACTAGCGCCAAGTAGGAGCGAGAGCTATCGCTAATGGCAACTAGTACCAGTGGTAGTTAGTGCCAGTGGTAGTTAGTGCCAGTGGTAGTTAGTGCCAGCGGTTGTTGGGTCCCCGTGACAGTTAGGGCCAACCCCAAAAAAAGTTCCCACGCTCTAGATAATATTCCCACGGTCGAAAAAGTTCTCATGCTCTAGATAATATTCTCACGGCACGCGACAACCCCTCAAAAAATTTCCAAGGTCGGCCACTCCCAGCCCCAAAAAGTTCCCACGCTCTAAATAATATTCCCACGGTCGGAAAAAAGTTCCCAGGCTCAAGTAAGGCCATGACTACTTGAAAGTTATTTTCATCCAAAAAAAAATCCAGAAAAAAATTATTAGCTAATGAAAACCATTAAAGTTATTGTTTAATTTTATTGTATTATATGTAATATTTAAACAATTTTTTAATGAAAATAATTATCTTACTAAATACGCCACTGAGCTACGACATAACATACCTAATAAAAGTTATTGCACAAATGATAAAACTATATAATATACCATCTGAGAAAGGATATTTTATTTGATTAAATTATGTTTTTACTAAAATTATAATTAATTCACTTTAAAATAGGCATCCTAGTCCACTGTGTACCGTTTCGGTAAAAGTTAATTTATCTTGGGAATAATACATATTTTAGAGAGTAATACTGCCAAAATTGTTATTAAACCAGGCTTATACCTGCAGTAATTAAGAAAGGTTGCTAGATAAATTTTTAACCTATGTATGTAGGCTGTGGTGTCTACGACATATTCCATATTATATTTAGCATAAAATTGGAATTACGTTTTGCTCCGCATTAACTTTTTTTTATTACAATCATGATTGTTTCCTCTTCGTTCGATACCAGGGCCTTACCCGACGGGACCTACAGCTTAACGTGGGATCCAAACCACGATCCTTGGTCATGCGACACCCCCCAAGGGCTATCAACCCTTGGTTTCTTATCATTGCATGACTTATCGATTGGGGAGTGTGTATCTTCTTCCGCACACCACGAGATGTCCGATCTTATCCGGCCTAGTTCCCGGCGTGAATGGAGTGGGTTGGGAGATGATGCATTTTACACTTTTCCCTGAATTTCGGACATACTTTTTTTATTGTACGTATGCCCACTCTGGGAATTAAACTCGGGTCGCCAAGGTCGAATGCCATTAACTCATCTCTGAGCTACCGCCACGGTTCCGTATTTAGTTGATGCTAAATATTTGTTTAAGGAAGTTTATTTTTTAGCCCCAAATGAGCTTAAAACTTTTGGGTTTTATATAGAAGTAATACAAATTTCTTGAGTTATGGGTATATGGATGGATGCAGAGTACTAGCTAGCAAATCTATAGTGATAAGTGATTATTAATTAAATTTTGCCAGACTTGCAACCTAATTTTTCGTCAGGTCTTGCAGAAAATGTTTGGTGTTCAGATGTTTCCTTCTAAAAGTCCTGTTTTATATAAAGATTAAGGTGTCGTTTTAGTTATTGATTTATGATACAATTTTATAGGAAAACGAGTAATAAGAGTAATATTTTATAGTATTTTCTATTATATACTTTGTCTGTTCCGTTTTTCCTTTTTTAAAGCTATTTTAAATCAACAAAAATTAATTATTATTATTAAATTTTAATTAATTAAAATAAATTTTTACAACAAAAACAATTAGGTATTTATTTTTAAAGAGAAAATTAAAGTAAAAATTTTAATTGAAACTTTTTTTATTGAAGAAGTGTGATGAATTATAATAAAAAAGATAGTGTGGGAAGAAACGAGAATGCTTTATTATGAATTTACAAAAAAGCACTTAAGAAGGAGTATTTCAAAACCTAAGCATTTGCACCAAAAACTGCTCTTAGATCTACGCTCCTAAAATACATGATTTCTGAAAACATCATCAATTTTGGCGTGGAGAGCGATATTTACTTTATTTTTAATTATGAAAAACCGAACCCGAAAAACGCGTGTTAAAGTCATACATACGTCTTATGTTAAAATTTTGAATTGACACCAGTATTCATATTTTTCACAAATATAAAAAATGTTTTTTTTAATAAAGAGCCAGAAAGGAAAATCAAAAAAAAACATTTACAAAAAGAAATTTTAATAATTTTGATAAAATTTGTCAATATCATGAAATACCGTCCCATTCTCTAGAAAAAAAAATGTCCTACTTAAGCTCCCCCCCCCCCCCCATCCCCCCGAGCATATTTTCTGGCTACGCCACTGGTCTGCGTTCATTCTTATTAGGCCACCCGGTACTTTCCTTTTTGCCAGGCAAGTAAAAATTGGTAGTTTTAAAAAAATTTACTTTTTAAATTTTCTCGTCTTGCTACTCTGCGCTAAAAGCTGATCTATTTCTGTATTTTGTAAGATTGTATGTAAACCTAAAGAATGTTTTGTGGTTTATCCTTGCAAAGTCTGAAACATTTCCACTATAAACACCAAATGTAATAAATTTCATGTCCTAAAAACTAATATCAGCGTAAAATTGGTTCAGTGTTGACACGAAAATTACCCTGCTGGAATTCCGGAATTTGGGTCATTTATTCTCCAAAGTAAATAAACGAAAACGACGATCTCTTTATCTCAAGGAAATGCGGTCACATTCTGTCTTAAAGTCGGAGTTGCATTAAATGGTATGTGCTTTAGATACATACAAAAAAATGGAGAATTTTACGTACCGTACGTGCTCTTTAAATATTTTAGTGGTTTATCATAATATCGAATGGACTAAGATTCTTTAAATATTATAAGATATACTATATATCGGGTGATTCCTAAGTTGATACTTCTTTTTTAGCTGTGTATAGAAGGCATTAACATAAACAACATTTTCATATACCTTTTTTTTGAAACCTAAAAAAAAGGTACTTAAATTAATTTATTACACTCCGAATCAAATACGGTTCTGCCTAACTTGCCCGTTAAATAACATTTAGAAAACTTCTAAGTGTAGGATGAGCCCGCAAGGGAAAGCGTTCTGCCTATAATCTCGTACTTTGACGACACCCACCCTAAAATAGCACCAAACCTTCAGAAAAACACACCCCATCTGATTGCTCAATACCACCCGTAAATTGCATGACTAATAAGAGATAAGAAAAACAACATAAAGTATAGCGGTATACGTTTTGATGATCAAGCCCGCACGGTATTTGGAAAAGTTGTTTATTTTAATGCCTTCTATACATAGCTAAAAAAGAAGTACCTATCAACTTAGGAATCACCCTTTATAGATATAACTACATAGACATTTTTTCAAGCAACATATAAACGTAAAATAGTAGTTTGTTTGTACTATACAAGAAAGGATATTATATTCATATCCAACGAGAAAGAACAGCGGCAACGGTAGGCGGAGTGCTCCAACTTTCGAGCGCAATATGGAAAATCCACTCATGTTGTACAGTATATTTTTTCTACGACTCAACTTCCAAAGTTCGTACTAAAAATTTTTAAAAAATATTTAAATCAAGCATTATAACTTGTCTTTTTAGTCGACCGTGAACTTGTCAGAAAGATGATAAAAAACAATTGAAGAAAAATTAATTTCGTTGGCAAATCCATAGACCAAATTACACTGTAACATATTAATTGATTTTGGTAATTTTTTATATTTACACAAAATCACTTAGAGTATATCTATCTTTCTCACATTCGGAATAACAGAGAAAAAGTTATATATTTATTTAAAAAATGGACATTTATATTTCTAAATCTATTTACTTGTTCTGCTGAAATGTATTCTTTGCCTGCTTGCGTGACAAACCCGAACCAATCTTTTTTTCTGTGGAAAATAGAATGAAATAACAGCATAACCTTAAAAAATAAAACAATTTTTATTCTTAAAATATATGATCATCTGTTTTATTTACTTATCCTTATTTTCCACCATTTAAGAAAGATTTTCCACTTATTTTTCTTTATCTGTTGCGTATAATAAAAATTTTAAGGTCGGTTAGGGTTAGATCACAAAAAACCAAAGGCAAGTAAGTACAAACGTTCATATTGTTTATACATTTTATGCATTAAATCGTGTAGTAATTGTCCAGACATTAGTGAAAAACTGGAGATTAAGGAAAAATTGGTGTATTTAAAGTCTTTGGGATAAATGTTTGGATTCATGAATACCTTCATTCACCTGAAGACGATTGGAGATACTTACCAGTTGAAACGTTGTGATGTAAAACAATTAAAGACAATGCAAGTCCAAAACGCTTCTATCGTTCAAGAAACATCATTGTCTACAACCCTTAAAAAGGTTCAATGGATTGTAAAAAAATATTGAAAATTAATTTTTAAATAAAAATGCGCACTGTATCTAATGTTGTTTTTCCACGAAAAAGTTAAACTAATCAAAGAGTCACCGTATCATTTTTTAATTTTCTCTTTATTCAAAATGGAGCTAAATATCTGTCCTTGAGTAGCAATTACCTACAGTTTTAATTTAAAGAAATTTTGATTGATGATTGCTAGATGCGTCACTAGACTTCACTCGTAATAACTGTAGACTATATTTTATCTAATTTGAGAATCCGTTGCAAGTCATATGTCGGGATGTATAAAGATTTTTAACCAGAATTAACTAACCAGCAAGTTTAAATGTGGCATTTACAGAAATAATTTTCTCACAATTATACTGGCCCGGTTACCTTAATTTTTAATTTACTAATCAGACACTTTTAATTGTGACTTAATGATATCATTTAACGTCATTTGTGTCAAAATCAAACTTGCTGGTTAGTTAATTGTCGTTATAAATCTTTATGCAACCCAACGTAAACAAATCTTTTTTAACTAACTACATTTGCTCATAATTCTCGTTATTCTGCGCAAAAAAGAAAACATATTCTTAAGTACATAACATGGAATTTTAAAAATTAAGTATATCAATTTAATTGATACATATTACCGATTATATTATTTCGATATTCGATATAAAATTTTTACTACGATCTAGTGCGAGTTGCGAGTAATCAGAGGCATGATATTAGTCCCTTACACCAAGAAAATATCAAATTGTGTGATGTTGGATTTGTTTTCGGCAATTCTTTAAAAATGTTAAAAATACTAAAAATAATATTTTTCTTTATTAACTCTTATATTTTTTATTTAAGTTACTGATACAAAAATACTTCCTGTTTCCTGCAATAATACTTAGTTTTAAAAAAAGTAATGAAGAAGCATAAAATTTTAGAAGCAATTTTAAACAGAGAACATTATAAAATTAAGTTTAACATTTCATTTGATGTCTGTTTATTTTAACTCAAAATTTTTTAAACAGGATCTGCTTTCAAAGTGGAAAATTTAGACGCCTAAAGAAAAATACAAATATTATTTTTAGCGGTATCGTAAAAAATTTTGCTTTAAGTTGTAGGTAATTAGTAGTTGGTAATTTTTCTCTTTATGTTATTTATTTTTTTAATACGGGGGCTGTTTAAAAAGTTTTTCCCTAATAAAACGAAAAACTTTTTTGAATATTTTAGATTTCGATATAATTTTCCAATCATCAATAAAAATTCCTGTAGCTGGCCTTATAATATGTATACAGTGTCCGCGGAAAAGTTTGCATCATTATTTTTCGAAAATCTATTGTCGACATTAAAAAGACAGTTAAATGTTTTGGCTTGTGACGAGTGTTACACATGCCAAATGTCCATTGAATATTTGAAACTGGTGAAAGTATAATTTTTTTAAAGATACGAAAAAAAGTTATAAGAAAATATTGTTCCTCGTTATAGTTCAAGTTTTCTAACACAGCAAATATTGTTTTCCGATAATCGACAGGAAATATTGACATTTTTGATAATATTTTTGAAAGAAATAGTCAATATTTCCTTACACTTAGTCGCTGCTAGGCAACGAAAAATAACTATTAGGAAATATTTATTATTGTACTGTAAGGAAATATTATTTCTCTACGGCTACTTATAAACTAAAATGTGTTAAGCTTGACAATTCAATATTACTGTGTTTCTATAGTTACAACACAAATATTTAATGGCATCCTTTATTTGTGAAGAAAGTTAATAATATTTATTTCAAAATTTTAACAAGTTGCTTGTAATAAGTTATGTCCTTTTAGTAATTTTCGATTTACGGAAAAATAGTATGTATACCTCGTAAAAAAAGCCACATTCCCGGACTCCGTATTGTCAGTCTCGGCTTGCGCCTCGACATACAATCTTTACGTTCGGTCGGGAATGTTTAGCTTTTCCTACTGGGTATACAATGTACTATTCATAGGCAAGATTTAAAAAATATTTTTCCTTTTAATCCATTATAGTTTTTAAATAGAAAGAAATAAGAAACTTTAAGTCTTCCTTTACTGATATATTTAGATATTCTTTTTAAAGAATTTCTACATGTTTCGAGTGTATACACGCTCATCTTCAGGAGAATGACTTTAACTTTAATCAAGGAAAGGAAAGAAAATGTGACTAAAGTTTTAAACGGAGCTTTAGATTCATGGTTAACTTAGATTGTGTTCGGAAATTTAAAAATTAGGAAACATTTTACCAAAATAATTGTAGAAAGGGTCTAGTGGTGATAAAGGATAGCACACACAGGTGTATGATAGAAAGTAGCATTGTATGAAATAGTTATAATAAAAGTTGAAGTAATTAATGATTTATGGGTTGTGTAGTAAAAAATAAATATAGATGTCTTTTTAAACATTTTTAAAAGTTAGGTTTTTAAAAAGGTTCAAAATTAGCTTAGTTTCTTTATTTTTATATTTCCGAACCCAATCTATCTAAGTTAACATAAATCTAAAGCTTCGTTAAGACATTAGTCACTTTTCCTGTTCTTAATTAAAGTTAAATGTATTCGCCTGAAGATGAGTGTTTCACTCGAAATATGTAGAGATTCTTTTAAGAGAAAAATTCTGAATATTAGGGCATCTGAATATCAGTGTATGAAGACTTAGTTTCTTATTTCTTTTCATTTAAATTCCCACTCAACCTCAAGTATGGATTATTTCTGCAAGATAATATGTAGTGTTTATTTTAGTACATAGTTTTTGTAAAAAAATAAAAAAATTGCGCTGGGCAAACAAAACTGGTAGCTGTATTGGTGCATACAATTTAATATGGTCGAAAAACTTTCCTTCTGGTTTTATTTATTTTTTTTGGTAAAGAGCCCCTTCACCTACTTCACCTGACGCCACTGGTGGGAGATTCTTATGCTTGTCGTCATTGCACACACTTTAAAATTTTAACTCCATCATTGCAGCTTTACTGATAACAATATGTGTAATTGTACCTATATCTAAATATTAATCAGGCGGTATTATTAACTTAAGATGCACAGTATGAGATTCCATAAAGTGATGGATCAAGAGTAAACACAAAATCTACTGAATCATTAGACAGAGACTAAATCACAAGAAAATGCCAGTATACCTTTCTTTAACTTTTAAATTTTGATCAGTGCAGTGTGAAAAACATTTACATTTTTAAAGATGAAGCTTTTCTATTAAATCTTACAAACTTATATTTATTAATGGTTAAAATTCCATTGCTATTTATTACCGATACTTTTATAAATTTAGTTTGATTTTTCCAAACACAAATACCTTCTATTACAAATAAATATGTTCGATCAATTGAGTTTTTTCGTAAAATTTTATTAAATCATATATTTATGCTGTTTTTTCTATATTATGTAGCTCTCAACCTTCAGCTTTTAACGAGGCAATCGCGAAAAGAAATGGAAAAACGATATTTCAAACGGAATATTAAACAACTATATTTGAAAAAAAAAGTTTCAATATTTATATAAACAGATATGGGTTGTTCGTTATTTTAGCGAATTCTACGATTACGATTTGAATTTGATCGTCCGTTGTAAAGCTGTAGTTACTATATTTTTTTTTGTATCTACCTGAATACGACTTGAGATACTTACCAGTTTAAACGTTGTAATTCAAAACAAATAAAGGGCAAGGGCCTGTCGTCATATTAAGCACCGGTTCTCGCAGATCACCAAAGTTAAGCTGTATCGAGCGCGGTTAGTACTTGGGCGGGTGACCGCTTGGGAACACGGCGTGCTCTTGCCTCAGGGAAGAGTGTAAAATAAATCGACACCTAGCCATCATATTCACGCCGGACAGCGAGTCTAAAACTTCACTATTATTCAGTATAAATCTTTGTTGTTTTATTGTGTTTTGAAAATCCAAAACAATTGAACACATTTAATAATACATCTGAGCTAAACATACCTTGGTAAAATGTAAATCATTAGTGAGATACAGTGATGTAGTGAGCTTGTAGGGTATAACTAGAGCCCTCTAGAAGCTATTTAAAAAATAAGAATAGATTTATATTACATGTCCCGAAAAAAATTCCCAATTACCAAATTTCATGTTTGGTCGGGCTACAAAAAGGTAAACGATTGAAACGTGTAGCTTAGATAACTTAAATAGTATATTACATAACAAGTGATGAAAGTGATACTTTTCAAATTCTCCGAGTTTTAGAATAATCACTTTCACACGAGTAATGTACACTATTTTTCCTACGACCATAAAGAATTATTAAAAAAACCTTTGATTTGTGAAAAAAATATTTCAACTCTAGAGTGGAAATACAAGGCACACTATTTAATTTAAACATATGATGCGAATATAACAGATCTAAAGGTCACAGGTTCAAATTCCATCAGGAGTACTTGACTTTTTTTTATAAAAACATTAAATAAATTATAAAATTATTTTGAATTGAAATCTTCCTTGTTGAATGAATTTTTTTATTTAATCAAGGAAAGATACATTAAACATAAATTTTAAAAAATCACTCAACAGGGAAGATTTCAATTCAAAATAATTCTATAAATTATTTAATGTTTTCATAAAAAAAAGTCAAGTACTCCTGATGGGATTTGAACCTGTGATCTATCGATCTGTAGGTCATGGCTCTAGTCACTACACTATGACGACCCATAAACATTTCTTACTTAAGTTTAATATATGACATTTTCTTCAGCGCGGCTTCTTTGAATGGTAATAGATTTTCCAGTATATTCTTAACTTTTTTATAATTTCAGATGGCGTATTTTCACACTGTAATTCTGAATCACTCGACAAATACGTGATAAATAAACTAAACTGCTTTCTAAAATGTGTTATTTTTAATAAATAGGTGTGGTCTGTCAAATTGGCATCATATGTTTAAATTAAATAGTGTGCCTTGTATTTCCACTCTAGAGTTGAAATATTTTCTTTCAACACGAGTGTGATATTCGGCGCTTTCGAGCCAAGTTAACCGTGCTTTTTTTCTCATTTTCATAGGTGGTCGTAGGAAAAATGTTTTAGTTTATTTAATTTGTTGTGCGCTATTTATTTACTGAAACACCAAAGATATTTAATAGTTTTATTAAAGCGGAGGAAAGCAGTTCACGACTACATTAAGGTGAATAACATACAAGTCCTAAGAAATAAAAATAAAGTTTTCAAATCAGTAAATGCATATAAAAAAGAGTTGTTTCCCTTATAACTTACATACGATGCTATTTCAAGTAAGTTCAAGAGAAACAATTTCCGCTTTACAGTCAACTCAGGCCAAAAGCGAAATCAACAATTTAACATTTAAATAAACATTACAAGGATCACTTCTTTACTGGCTGGAAACTGCTCTGTTTCTGAGATTATGTTTCTACATCATTTAAAGAAACTTGAGTAACAAAATGGGCAGAGGTTACTATTACACTTGAATACGTTAAACAACTCCACTGGGCACTGAGTAAGTGTTCCTTTGAGTTTTTATAGTGTTTTGTAACCTCTACCAAAATAGAGAAGGGGTTTCTTTTTGCTGTGTCAGGAGAAAAGCTTCTTATAAAATAGCACCCTTTCTGCAACCAATTACAAACAGTTATATTTATAAACAATTGTCTACTGACTCCTCCTACGAAACTAGAAATGTTCTTGTCCTTGTGCTATGCACTATCTTTCCACTACACCTATTTTTATCAAACTTAACATCCATTAAAAGTCTTAACACAACAGCCAAGTATTAGATGAGTGATCCATCCTTAAAGATACCAATCCATATCCGACAATATCTCAAAAAACAGCTTGAGGTACGAGAAAAAAATCAGATATTAGACTTTAAAACCCTGTATCTTATTAATAACTAACTTTTTATTAGGGCATGTTGAGTTTAAACCTATTATTTTTATATGTAGAATCGGTGATTACTCTATGGCACATTCACTATAGACCACCCTGTATACTATGATAAATATTTTGTAAGTTGGAAATAACAGATTTCTGTAAATATAACGAAAAGAAAAAGGAAGAAAATTGGTCGCTATGTAAATAAGTTTATGTCTAACTTACATTTTTAAGTAGAAGTGATATTTCACTGCTTATGAATATTTTTGAAGGTCAATGAATATTCCCCTGTAACAAAAATACTTTTTCTTGACATGTATAGGATTAATTGCTACTTTGAAGCTTTGGAAATATACAAGAAAAATACCACAAATAACCATTTGTATAAATGTACTCTTCATGCAGCAAGAGATTGAAACTCTAAGTTAGTATTTAACAATTTTATTTTTCGACAATTTTAAGTGTATATATAACTCAATAAAGAAGTTTCGTAACAAATTAATTAACTCCAATAAAAAAAAACTTCAAGTTCAACGGCCTGGTTTCGAGAGTTAATTGTATTTACTAGTCTGTGGGCAAACGAACTCTTATAGTGTTTATTAGGGTTTTCCTGATTTTTTATTGGTCGATGATAGTTATCAATTATAAAATAGTAGAATTTAGTGTCCGTTAAAATATATAAACAAAAGAAGATTAGCAGCAAGCGGACAGAGTAGTGCGTCTATCTTTTGCATTAAAGTACACAGAGACTCCAAAGGTAATGGAATCCCTGGGGCACAGGTAGACAATGACAGGCTGTTTCGTTCTTGTAAGAACTCATCAGAAAGTCATAACCCGTAAGCGACCCCCAGTACAGCGAGCCTGTTCTTTCAAGGCCTTTTTAAGAAATAAAAACGCGATGAAAACCCAGTAACGCCATCATAAGGAATCAACTCAATGCAAAAGAAATAGCCATCTAACGTAAAAACGTAGAAATATAAATAAATCTAAATAAATCAAGCACGGAACGGCCACTTCACCAGTATAGGAAACATTTTTCGCTTCTCCATACATCTCCAAGCTTTGTGGATTCAGATCTAGATTGCGCTGTAGTCACCCACTGGTTTTGCAGCACTATTCCGTAAATGCCATGTGTAAGTATAAATAAAATGGTAGAATTTAGTGTCATTTAAAAATTTTAATATTACTGGGTTTTCATCGCGTTTTTATTTCTTAAAAACGCCTTGAAAGAACAGGCTCGCTGTACTGGGGGTCGCTTACGGGTTATGACTTTCTGATGAGTTCTAACAAGAACGAAACAGCCTGTCGTTGTCTACCTGTGCCCCAGGGATTCCATTACCTTTGACGTTCCTGTGTACTTTAATGCAAAAGATAGACGCACTACTCTGTCCGCTTGCCGCTAAGCTTCTTTTGTTATCAATTATATCCATAAAAAAAAATTTTAATTTTGAAAACACTATACAGTAGCTTTAAAGTTAAATTAGTAAGTGGGGTGACGTTGCTTATATGCTATATCTAATTGATAATAATTTTTTCTACTCCCACATGGATATTTTCTGTTTCCTTTACACTTAAGTGACGAAATAAGTAGGTTATTCGAGTTACATGTACGGCAAAATTTCATATTCATGATTGTCAGTCTTGCACAGTGTTGCAACCTTTAAAAATAAAATTTTCCCTATTTAACGAAAAATTTCACGACTGCACACAATACTGAAAAAGTATTGTTTGGCAGATCATAACCATAAGTGATCCTAAAGAAAATCCTACAAATGTAACACTGTGCGTAAAAGTATCCCTTTTCCCTTTCTAGATAGCGCCGACCCATCATTCCTCTGTGTTTTGGATCTTTATTTTTTACGAATTCGGAAATTTCCCATTGGTTGACAACATTGATATAAAAAATATATTTCTGTGTGGCGTTCTTATAATTTACTGACCAATCACAGTTTATTAAATTTACTGAGGCTCTGCCTTCTTTTTTAAGACACTGTATGAAATAATTTATATGTATATGGTACAATAAGATATAAATTTGTTCAACGTAACAAAATATATACGCATCCATAATAGGTTTATCAATAATTCAACCTGCTGAATGAGCATAGAAAATTAATTTCATGTAAAATTATTATTGAGTGGGTTTTACCATAATTTCTAACATAATCATTTGGCCAAAAACGGCAAAACAGCGAACTTTGAATCCAAAAATACTCTCTCAAAGATTTTTTATGGGTCGGGGTTTTGTCATGTAAAGAAAAATGTGATCCCACAGCAGGCGCGCAGCCCTAACCATTTTTTTTAAATTAGAGGATGCCACTTATGTCACCCTTTCGGACAGATCGAAAAATGAATTTGTCCATATATTTTTTTACATCTGTGAAACCATTTATCAGAAATTTAATAAAAACTAATTGAAGGAACAATTAAATTAACAAACTTTTCAACTGTAATGTCACTTTTCTAGCATAGCAAGTGTTGAAAATGTGCCCCATAAATCTGTTAGCACAGACCAAATCGATGGTAGAACTCTTCCTTTACTCTTTCCAAAACTTTTTGCGTAATTAAGCGTATTTCCAGATTTCTAGGTCTGGTGACATATATCCTTCTTTTTAAATCGTCTTATAAATAAATATCTAAGGGTGTAATATCCGGAGATTTGGACGGCCATTCTATAAATCCTCGCAGTCCTATCCACCTATTTGTAAATGAAACATGTTTTATATCAGAACTTCAAAGAATATTCCCTAATTATGGAAATCTAGACCTAAGGATATTTTTCCTTACTTTACAAAAAATGTAAGAGAATTATTGAATGTTACATTTCCAAAACGTAGGACTTAAGGCCTTTTTACATTGGGTGCAATTGCAAAAAAAAAATTGCCCGAAAGCATGCGCTTTGTCGACGCTTTAAACAGCTGATGCACGTTTTAAATGGGAAAACGTGCATCAGCTGATTAAAACGTTGTCGAAGCGCATGCTTCCAGGCCATTTTTCTTGCAATTGCACCCAATGTAAAAAGGCCTTTAGATATTTATTTATAAGACGATTTAAAAAGAAGGGTATATGTCACAAGACCTAGAAATCTGAAAGAGTTGAAGACGAGGATTCGGGCAGATACGTTTAATCACGCTAAAAGTTTTGGAGAGAATAATGGAAGAATTCTACCATCGGTTTGGTCTTTGTTTACAGATTCATGGGGCACATTTTCAATCACTGCTAAAAAGTGACATTGCTTTAGTTATTGTCAATGTAATTGATCCTAAAATTAGTTTTTGTTAAATTTCTGATACATGGTTTGACAGATATTAAAAAAAAAACATAGACAAATTCCTTTTTCGATAAGCTTTCCAAAAAGTACTCCTAATTTGAAAACAAAAGTTAGTTAGGGCTGCGCGGTCCCATTTGTTTACATGACAAAAGCGAAATCCATAAAAAATCTTTGAATGTGTATTTTTGGATTTTAGAGAAATCTTATTCTCAGAGCCGCTATAAGCAGCGTTCCATTTAAAATCCTCACCCTGTATATAATTAAAACATTGCTTTCTCTTAAAGCGATTCCTGTCCATATTTATTAAAGGATTTTTAAAAACTATTTGCAGATATTTGAGAATGTGAGAAAGTTATGTTTATTAAAATATTATTTTTTGATCCACAATATAACATGGGAAATTTTAGAACGTTCGGATCATTTTGATAAATACGTAAGTATAATAATATTATAAAAATAATAAATAAATAAATACATTTATTTTCTTTTTTTGGGACTTAATAAATTACACTGTACCTAATTCAATAAATATTATTTACAAAGCAGCAAAAGCGTAGTTTACAGGAATTTTAATAGCCCCCTCACAATAATCATCAATCAACCTTTAGATATTTCTTGCACGATTTCACCAATTAATATATATAAGTAGATTTAAAATAAACGCGCAAAAATTTTAAAATATACATTAAAAAATAAAGGAATGTTTTGATAAACACTCAATTTTGTATATAAAACATATCTAGACGTTTTTTGCGTACGCAGCGCAGCGGATGATTAGTATCCTCGGTTGCTACGTGACTGTCACAATTTTACACGTTGTCAAGTTTTGTTAAAAATACTGCGAATAAACGATATTTATGCTTTTTCACAGTAGTGCGGTGTGATGTTTTCCTACCCCTTGTCCGAGAGGTCTAATGCTGATATTTTTATTTTCTTCGACGTGAAGTAAAATATTAAGATCTATATTATTGTTTTCTTTAGCTCTCTCATGATTTTCTGCTGTGCATTTGCAGTTGTTTATTACAGTGCCTTTTATCTTAAATTTAGTATTAACTAAAATAGTGGAATTTAGTGTTCGTTAAAATATATAACAAGATGCTTAGCGGCAAGCGGACAGAGTAGTGCGTCTATCTTTTGCATTAAAGTACAAAGGAACTCCAAAGGTAATGGAATCCCTGGGGCACAGGTAGACAATGACAGGCTGTATCGTTCTTGTTAGAACTCATCAGAAATATATAAGAAGAATAAGCCCAGGGGTTATGGCTTTCTGATGAGTTCTTACAAGAACGAAACAGTCTGTCATTTTCTAGCTGTGCGCTGTTTCCCAGGGAAACCATTACCTTTGGCGTCCCTGTATACTTTAATGCAAAAGATAGACGCACTACTTTTTGTACTGTACTACTGTCCGCTTGCCGCTAAGATTCTTTTTATACTTAGTAATAACTTTTTGTATTACCGACTTGGTAGGAATGAGGCTAATAGGAAAATAAACGGAAAACATATCAGATAGAATACTTAATCCACGATGCACCACCCGGTAAAACAATGGATTTAAAAAATATAATTTTTGAAAATCACGGGATAGTTTATTTTTGTGCAAGCTTAGAGCCAGCAACGTAGCGTGGCTCGTAGAATATAGCGATAAAAAATATATGACTATCATGCCTTAGACGATACGTTTATTCGGTATGCGATTTGCGTTAATCGGACTAAAAATATTTTTGCGTTGGCACTTGGCCAAATTTTTATTAAGGAATCCTGAATGGACAGAATAAAATTGTATAAATATTACTTTTTTTGAATGGAGAATGTAAAGAAAGGAAAATTATATGAGGGTTTATTTGAAAATATTAACTGGATTATTCCGGTTAATTAATCAATGAATATTTTATTATGCAAAAGGTATGCTTACGATATTATCATAAATATAAATGAAAAAAAAAACATAAAAATAGAGTACAAATAGCAGTTTTATTGTTTTCGGTATTTTTCCTCCGCTGTTTAATAGATTTATTATTTTAAAAACTATTTCCATTTTTATATAGAGCGTGGAAGAGGCGGGAACCTTTTTTTTTTAGAAATCACTTTTGATTTTGGTAGTTCCCATTCAAAAATCATCGGGCCCACTTGTGCCCACCCATCCCAAAAATCCTGGCGCCGCCACTGGGTTAATTGCTCTTAAATTGGACTTTTGTTGTCAATCCCAAACCTAGGTTTAAACCAGGGTTGCGACTATTTAAATCAAATAATTATGTCAACTGATTTTTTAAATTTTAATCTTAATTTAAATCAAATTATAACTGTAAAAAGAAGTCGGCGAAGCAAATAACTCATCAGGAAATTTGTGAAATGTAAGTGTAAAAACATAACTAATCGTCATCGGTCCAGCGTAAAAAAAATTCATAAATTAAACTTAAGAAAACACAAAAAGTTTACAAGAACAAAAACAGTTTATATAGTCAGATCTGGTCTTAACGTGCGGGTCCAAAGGTCACTGATCATATGCGTCAAATCAGACAATACAGAGGCTATCAAAATGTTGTGAGATTATTTACAAATATACCGAAGGAAGGAAACATTTTTTTTCATCATTTTAGCTATCGCGAAGATAGCCACATATACCTAATATTATTAGTTTTGTAAAAATTATGTACAGGGGAGTTGAAATAGTTACAAAAAAGTTATATAATCGTTAATTATATACCTACTGTACCCTTTAATTAAAAACGACAATAATAAACAGTGCAATTTATTTTAACAATTTTACTAGAGGAACTGGTCCGAATATGGGCCAGGCATTTAATATGGTCCATCTACAAACCAAGTAACTCTATCTGCCAGGTGATCCGTAAATTTATACTCACACATTGTCAATACTTATTTTACAGACTCTCGGCGTGATCCCAAGTGTTTTTATTAAACGATTGTGATTGATATGATTCATTGGTTCCCATAACTTTTTAATGTAAGTTTAATTAGCGTAATTTATAAATTTTTTTTAGGTTATTTTGAGCTTGCTTATTCGGCAGTGATAGAGGGAAAGTTTAATATTGTATTTCAGCATTCAATCTTATTTAAAAAATTACAGGTTTTTTCTAACCAATATATGCTGGTATGCTCAAGAGTGTCTAATAACGATACAGATGGCGCTCCGTGCCACATCTTACTGGTGTGTCCCACCACTGTGCTGCCATAAGCAGCTTTGAGTTCTCTTTGTTTTGTCGGATCCTAGCTCTACTGATGAGTCATGATATGACGAAACGCGTCTAGGGATGGATCTGACGAAATAAAGAGAAATTCTTCTTCTGCAATAATTTTATGGTGACTTGTACTTATTGCAATATGGGCCCCTTGAGTGTGTTAAATATGGGCCGGACCCATATTCAGACAAAACTATAATTTATGAACTTTTTTTTGTGCGCAAAGTGCTTAATTTATTATTAACAGTTTTCTTAAGACAGTGGGAGAACTCTGAGTCCAATTTTTTTTGTGTCATTTATGGGCACATAAACAGTGTTCCAGTGGCGCATCCAGAGTTTCAATCGGGGGGGGGGGGGGGGGCGCTAGTTTTGTAACACCTTTTGGTTATTTTATTTTTTTTTGCTGAAAGAATTGTTTTTTTGTTTTAATTTACGTTTTTATAATAGTTTTTGAAGGGGCCCATATTCCATACCCTCTGGGCAAATGTCAGAAATGTGCACAAATTTTTTTTTTTTTTTTCATAGATACATTATACGTTTTTGAGAAAAATTAATATTGGGGTTTAATTACTAGGTCTTTATAACTTACATAAACCATTTTACATATCACCAAAAAGAAAAAATAGGAAAGTTATTCCAAAAAAATAAAATGGGGGCCCATATTAGGACCAGTTCCTCTACTAAAACCTAAAAATACAATGGCATTTTAGTCTGATAAACTATTTTGATAATATAATCCACGTTTCGTCTAAAAATGCCACTTTTCTAAATTTCGATTTGTAATTGTCCGTATATTTTTTTAAAAACTGAATACGCTGACTCACTATCTGTGGCTGCTCACATAAAAATCTTCGGTTACAGTCTTTTTTATAGCGAAAACCTAAATTTTTTAATAATTTTGATAACGCTTCAAGTCCAATTTCCAAAACACCCCGAATTTTTAATGTTTTTTGTAAAACTGGAAGAGTTACATTGGTTTTTGATTTGTATAAATCGTAAATCACATTTCGAACTTCAATTTTAATATTTTTGCTTACATCCTCAGTCTTTTGCTTTCTTCGTTTACACTTTTTAGTATTCTTGGGTATTATGTTATGTTTTGTTTGATACACAATTTTCTGCACAGTCCTTAAACTAATTTCCAGTGCTTTGACTACTGTTTCCTGAATATTGGTTGGCGAATTTCCACTTTTTCTTTCATTTTCGAAATAGTTCATCAGATTAAGTACCATTTTTTTTGATTGGGGATGCAAAAACCCAGAAAATTGTTTCATTTTGTCACAAACTGTCAAAGTCACAAAACTGGCATATTTAAAATAAAACGTAGCTGGTGCTATTATAAGCTTTTTGAGAATCGCTGGAAAGTAAATACATATCCTTTTTTTTCATGTCAAAATGGAATAAGTCTGTCTCATTTATCTTACGTATTTTATTTAGAGGGTAAAATTAAACGCAAGTAAAGAAAACAAAAACTGAGAGTATGTCTTTCTTGAATCGTATGACCCGCACGATAAGACCAGATCCGACTATAGTAATATGATATAAGTCGATTGTAATGCTTATACAGTAAAACTAATTTAGCGGCTTTTTCGGTTCCCAAGCGATTTTGAAGTTTGGAAAATTTATTATTGTTATATTTAAGGAAAAAATCAGTATTAAATGATAAAAATCAAAAAAATCACCATTTAATGGAAAAAATCAGATTTATTGATTTTTTCAAAAAAAAATCGAGATTTATTGCAACCCTAGTTTAAACTGATTCTTAGGAGCTTTTTATAAAATTAGACCTTAAGAGGCTAAATTGGCAAATAATTTTTTGTACTGAAAGAAGCTAAGCTTTAAATTTCAATATTTATAGAACGACGGATCAGTGCAAAAATATGGCAACCGTATTTGGAGACGAACTAATGTTTTTCTCCATTTTTAATCGATTCTAGATACAAGATATTGTATTATATATTTCAATAAAAGACGGCGCGCTCCGAGGTCATGTCGGTTCTTACGAAGCGAATGAATCATAGTGCGCCTATCTATTCGGCTTTCTTTAAATGTTGAAATTCAAAGAGCTAAGTTTATATTTTGGTTAAAAAGAGCCCCAAAGAAAGAAAAAAAGGAAAAAAGTACTGTAAAGAATATCATCCGTTTTCCGCATTTTTTCTTTATCATATCAAAAATTCATATAAATGCGATATGGGTTTGGAAACCTAACTCCTATGAACAGAGACTTGAAGAAGAAGTATCGGTAAAACAAAGTATTTCCTACTATAATCGTTTTAAGATTCGTAATCTACGCCGGAAAATACATTGTTCAGTATATTAATATATTTAGGTACCTATTTTTTTTGTCTGTAGTATACAAAAAACCGCCTGTGGGTTGCACTTGAAGGGTGAGGTTGCTAATTTTCGAAAAAGATTTCAACTTCTGTTTCACTCTCGACTTGCGACACCTAGAATAAAGGAGCAAACATAGTAGAGCGGCGTCGAGCCGCTTCATTATCTACCATAATACCACCGCTATCATTAACCCTTAAAAGACTCAATCTCACAAGCCGAGAGTGAAATTTAACAGTTAATACCTGATGGAGCGTTTCCTTCTGTTGTAACAAAGTCTTAAGTATTTTGATTTTCTTAACTAAAATCGTATTTCACACTTAACATTAAGTAGTGAGTCCACAGTGTAGATGGTTTTTTGGATCAAACCGGAGCGAAACGATTGCGGGACATTATTCTGCAGAATATGCAACTGCACATACCAATGCGACGATTCGCATGCATAACCCACAATCGTTTTGTTTCCGCTGCCGCGGTCCAACGTTGATTTGAGTAGACCTTACTCTCCGGAAAAAAGAGCCAGAATGATTTTTCAGACACTTTTCATACCTTGTTAGCTTTGCACCAATCTTCAAACTTTTGGTACTCCAATCAGTATACTGTACGCTGTAGATTTTATAGGAACTCGACTTGAGATCGCTCAGTTTGCTGCTGCTTTTTCAATTTCTCGTCCAGACCCGGACTGGGACCATTTGGGGCCCTCCGCTAAAACCTGTAAAGGGGCACTTTACCGGGGGTATGGGTGTTGAAAATTAGACGCTTGAAAATAATAAAAACGCGTTTTTACGCTATTTTGGCACTTATAAAGAAGAATAAATTTAGCTAGGTTTTTATACGAATATTATGATTTTCGACTTTTGTTAACTTACCACATACCACAACACTACAAAACACATGCTGTAGAACTACTAATAATTACAACAAAGTTCAAAATAAAGTGCAGTATTTTATTCACATTAAGTATTGATGAATTCTGTCAAAATTATTTGTGTAATAAAAATAATGACAAACGGATTTTATGGATTACAAAAATAATACTAACATTTAAAAAAAATCCTGTGTATTTAACAGTATTTTAGATGATTCAACATTTTACTCCCCTAGGCCTTAAGTAACAGCTTCTTTCTAAGCAACTCACTTGTTAAAGCAGACTGGAAATAAGGTTTTGGCCTAAAGACGACCGAAGTCGATTTTTAACTATTTTAAGTTTAGAAAAAACTCGTTTACATGTGATTTGGGTAGAAGGTATGGTAAGAACAAATTTATATGCAATATACAGGTTGGTAAACAGTCCAGATTCGGTTAGTTGAACTAAAACAGAAAAAGCACATGTCAAACACTGGAAACATTGTCTATTTTCAGAGCAGTAAATGTGAGCATTTTTTTCCGCTTCTTCGGTTGGGTCAAAATCGTCTTCTTTGTCACTGCATCTGTCTCCGTAGTTCTTAGTGGACTCTACCGCTATAAAGTTGCTGTATTGTTGTGCAAACTGTCGCAGCTCTATCAACAGCCGACTTCTTTCAATTTTACACAGTCTAGAAACACTGTGCAGGGCTTTTGTGGGAAATGTTTTAAGTTTCAAGATAGAGTCAAATTTTTTTGGGGTCCAACCAAGAGCAATCCTTTAAAATGTCTTTGTTTACGCAAAATCTTTCTTAGTATATAAAGCTTTGGTTATAAGGCGAGATATAAACAGTTGTTGGACGTGTTCTACTTTTGGAAAATGTATTTTTTTTGGAAAATGTAAACAAAACATTACCAATAACACAAAATAACTTCTAACAAGACAAACAATTTTTTTTTTTGATTTTTTGTACGTTATGTGGGGGGCCATTTTGGGCCCCTCGGGCCCGGGGCCCTCCGCGATCGCGGACCTGCGGACCTGGCCAGTCCTGGCCTGAGCCAAACGCTAACTTACGTTATTTTTTGTTACAGCATCATAATAGATGATTTTGATTCCTGTAAAGATGCGAATAGTAAAGAACATAAACCGCAATGCAATTTATCGACAGGAACCACACCCAGAGTTTATACAAGGTCTTACTCAGATGCATCAATTAAAAAAATATTGGTAAGTAATAAAACTATATTATATTAGGTGTGTTGCTGTTTTTACTTATTCTAAGGTAATTCATATGAATGCGTCACAACTATTTCACTTTCAGTTTGATCGGAAATGCTGCAAAATTTGATATCCAAGCACAAATTTCTTCAATGATTTTAATGGCATTATCCGGACTCCGTAATTGCCGTGTAAGAAATAAATAAATAATATAATAATAATAATAATAATAATAATAATAATAATAATTCTTTAAAAAAGTGGTAGCAGCAGACACTGGATATACAGCCCTTAACTTAAAGCAAAACGGATTATCTAACATCATCCGCGCGCCGCCAAGTCAACAGCTTGTAACTTGGCAAGAGAAAGCTCTACACGGCAAATACCCTACTGCACTCCAAAATCCACTCATAGATAGAGAAATGTCACTGAATTGGTTAGAGAAAAGGCAGCTTCACGCTGAAACAGAAGGTTTTATAATCTCTATCCAAGACTGTGTCATTCGAACTCGAAACTATGAAAAAGTCATCTTGAAAAGAAATGTGGAAGATGTGTGCAGAAAATGCAATTGCCCCGGAGAAACGATAGAACATATCACGGCGGGATGTAGTGCTATGGCCCCCAATGCTTATCTGGGGAGACATAATCAGGTGGCAAAGATCATCCACAAGGAACTGGCCCATAAACTAGGGCTAAGGGAAAACCTCCCACCATACTACCAATACTCACCCGAGCCAGTCCTTGAATCCCCTGAATATCTCTTATACTGGGACAGGCCAATAATAACGGATAGAACAGTAGACCACAACCGACCGGATATTCTTCTTTTCGAAAAAACCACCAAGAAAGCTTTCATAATCGATATAGGTTGCCCACTAACACACAACCTCTCTAAAACCGAATCGGAGAAGAAGACCAAGTACTCGAATTTGGCTATAGAGATTAAAAATATATGGAAGCTAGATAAAATCGACATAATTCCGATTATAATATCGGTGGAGGGAGCTATGACGAAAAATTTCAAGCCCAACTTGGAAAAACTGGGCCTTTCAGGTTATTTATACCAACTTATTCAGAAAAGCGTCATCCTCCAAACTTGCCATATAGTACGGAAGTTTCTAAACAGTACAGGTTAAGATGAATTTCTTCTCTGTACTGTAAATAATACCAGCCTTACCAACAAAAAGCTGAGAAACGGAACACTGAAAACATAATAATAATAATAATAATAATAATAATAATAATAATAATAATAATAATAATAATAATAATAATAATAATAATAACAATAATAACAATATTATTATTTATTGCAAAAGATAGAGTATATTTAAAATGTACCGGGTGATTCATTAAGGGTGACGAGCGGCCATATCTCGAAAACTACTGGGCATAGAAATTCAGGAAAAAAAAAGTTATAACTAAAGTGCCCATGAGAAAATCCTGGCATTTTACCGCAAGAGGGCGTAATTGAAAAGTCAATTTTAAAATTTTACATATTATATCCGAAAATTTCACATTAAGGTATATCTTTGATAACACCATTAAAAAGCTTGGATAATTAAGCATCATTTTGGTCTTATGCTCATTGGCGTACCGACCTTAATAAGAGGGGTAAATCAGTGAAATCAGTTAAACGACTTTTCCGATTTTAGCAAACTAAAGACTGTTTGGAAGAGAAATGTATGCACTTTCACCAATCGTATTTAGTTGTCCATAATAGTTCCCAAAAAATTTCCTAGAGGGCGCAATTTGCAATAATAACACAATTTTTGATTTTACTTCGAAAAAATAAATCATACTGTATAATTATGATACCATAATCGAAAAGTAGATGAAATTTGCTAGAAAAAATATTAAAACCACAGCTTGATATCTCCGGTCGTTTCAGCGTTATCGCCAATAGAATAATTTTGAAAACTTTAAATGAAGCGATTATATATTTTTTAGAAAAGAAGTGGGACGCCACTGATATTTTTCCATGTGGATTTTATTTCGAATTAGCCTGGTCAATTCTGCATAAACATGGTCTCTTGCGTTTTTCTCTTCAGGCACACCGTTCTTAATTAAAATAATTAAATTAGCTCTTTTATTTATTATTATTAACATTAAAAATGAAAACTTTTGTTTTATAAAAATTATTGGAAATTCACTTAATAGGCATGCTTCCGCCCGTCTAATTTAATTTATATATTTTAATTAAAAACGGTGTTCCTGAGGAGAAAAATGCACGAGACCATTTTTATGCAGAATTGATCAGGCTAATTCGAAATAATATCCACATGGAAAAATATCAGTGGCGTCCCACTTTTTTTCTAAAAAATATATAATCGCTTCGCGATAACGCTGAAACGACCGGAGATATCGAGCTGCAGTTTTCATATTTTATCTACTTTTCGATTATGATATCATATACCGTATGATTTATTTTTTCGGAGTAAAATCAAAAAATGTGTTATTATTGCAAATTGCGGCCTCTAGCATTTTTTTTTGAGAACTATCATGGACAACTAAATACAAAGTGCATATATTTCTCTTCCAAACAGTCTTTAGTTTGCTAAAATCGGATAAGTCGTTTATAAGTTATAGCGATTTAAATGATTACACTTTTAACAGTAACAGCTTACCCCCCCCCCCCCCCCCCCTATTAAAGTCGATACGCCAAGAAGCATAAGACCAAAATGATGCAGAATTGTCCAAGCTTTTTAATGGTCTTACCAAAGATATACCTTAATGTGGAATTTTCGGAGATATGTAAACTTTTATAATTTACTTTTCAATTACGCCCTCTTGCGGTAAAATGCGGAACTTAAAAATTATTTCCAGGATTTTCTCATGGCCACTTAATTTTTTTTCTGAATTTCTATGCCCAGTAGTTTCCGAGATATGGCCGCTCGTCACCCTTAATGAATTACCCGGTATATTCTATGAAATATGTTTAGAGATTTTTGCAGAAATTAAATAGTTGTCTTAACTTGTTTTTGAGATAACCTTAATATATCATCATAATCACTTTTAAAACCCGCAAGGAAAATTAAAAAAATTACGGGTTTCATTAAAATTAAGTATATTACATCAGTATCCTTGTGAGAAGCGTTAAGCAATTTTGTCAATAAATATAACTTTCGTTTGTCCTTTATTGACTGCTGCTTTTAATGTTACAGGAAGAGGCCGAAAACCGGAAACACGAATTCTGGAAATTGCTCGACGAACACAATGCGGTGATCGAGAATCTCAAGAGGATAGAAAACCAGGAACATAAAATCATTTGAATTTATTGGCCGGTTTGACGCTCAACTGATTTTGCACAGTTTTATAGAGCCCAACAATTAATTAGGACACTGAATTTTTGTTTTGTAGATGTGGATATTAAGTAAATTATTTTTTTACGACCCTGATTCACTTAATTGTAAAAATATCTAATAGTTTGAGAGTTTGTTGGATACTGCTCAATAATATTGACCAATAACAAATTATTTATTAGTCGACGTTTCGGCCTATATATTAGGTCATCCTCAGGGCTCTAAAATATAACAGAAGTTATATTTGTTGTTATATAACAGTTGTATTTTAGAGTCCTAAAGATGACTTAATATAAATCGAAACGTTGACTAATAAATAATAATTTAATCGTCGACAGGAATTCAACAAACTCTACAAAGATAAACGCAACTCTTGTCACAAAACGCAAGTAAAAAAATCTAATCGTAGGTAGAAACAAAACAATAAAAATTTTGAAAAAGTAGTCCATTCCTAAAGTGGAGTTAATTTATAGGAATAAATAAAAGCATGAAGTCTTTCTCCACTGGTTTATTAAAGTAATAAAGTTAAAATGTGGTAGATATTCTACATGTTTCGGGTGTAGTAACACCCATCATCAGGAATAAAATACAAAGAGAAAATAGTTATAAGTGAGAGAAACAAGGTTAAATGGAAAATGGTTGTGAACATCGATGGAGCTCTCATCGAGCCATGAAAGATAAAATATTGAGAAATGTGTTAATGATTAAAGATTAGTATGTTTAAGTCTTAACACTATATATAAGAAGAATATAAGAAATTTCTTATATTTTTCTCTTTGCCCAAACTGGCCCCCTCTTACCACTGTTACCTGTTACCCATGGTTAGTGTTAAGACTTAAACATAGCAATCTTTAATCATTAACACATTTCTCAATATTTTATCTTTCATGGCTCGATGAGAGCTCCATCGATGTTCACTACCATTTTCCATTTAACTTTGTTCCTCTTACTTATAACTATTTTCTCTTTGTATTTTATTCCTGATGATGGGTGTTACTACACCCGAAACATGTAGAATATCTACCACATTTTAACTTTATTACTTTAATAAACCAGTGGAGAAAGACTTGCTTCTTTTATTTATTCCTAAAACAATAAAAGATATGCAGGGTGTCAAAAATATACGGGACTTTCTATTTAAAATAAAAATTTATTATTTCTTTGACTAACTTTGAATAATTACAGAAATTATTTTATCTTTCCTAGGTATGCCGTTTTTACTTATATTGATGTGCCAATTTTAAAATATTATTTTAATTGTTTTTAAAATATATATTTCATCCTTTTTTGATACCCTGTGTAGCAAGTACTTCTGTATGTTAGCAAAAAAATCGCGGTAATGTAGAGATTCTATAAAAAACTAAGGCGTTTTTTGGAAAATATATTCTACCCTTAATTATATTGCAATTTGTGTACGACTAAAAATTCCGGTTTATGTATTTTATATTTCAACGAAAAAAGCAGTTATAATCATATAAAATATCTCGTTTTGGCTTACAATTGAAGAAATCGTCCATGATTCTCAAAGAGACCTGATTTAGATTAGGAAAGACAAATTCTCGGTCTACACGTCTTTCGCCCTTACGGGCATCATCAGACCTGAAATAAGGGACCGAATCAAAAGATACATAAATAAATAACATTACTATTAACCTCTAAAAGTTAACATTGAAAATTAAAAACAATTCCTTTATAATAATAAAATATTAAGCAAAACCAAACAAAATGTTAGAGTGGTCGAATCAGTTGGACCGAGACTTTGTGTCTTTCTTTCTTGGTTTAGTTAACGTTAGCTACTTCAAACCTACAGCTTAATTTGAGGCATAATTAATATAGATAATAAATTATACTGGATGGTCCCCAAATTGATACTTCTTTTTTAACTGGTAGAGCACCTTTTAAAGTAAACAAAATTTTCAAATAACTTTTTCCAAAAACCGATACGGTGATGTGTAATTAAAATATCTCTTCAATATTTTGCTAAAAATTTAGAGTGCTCCATTTATGAATTGTAAAATACACTGTATATGTAATTTATGAAATAAATATTTGAGTATTTGAGTATACCGGGTCCGCCAACGTGGCGGGGATGGAAGATTAAATCATTATCGAGGAGCTTATCAAAAATACTAAACCAGCATAAGGTATCGACTTAAAAGCGGCATATTTTACATTATACAGGGTGGCTCAGTGTGGCGGACTAAACTTACATTTTTTTAAATGGAACATCCTATATATTATATTATTTTCTAATTCCCTATACAATTCCACGTATATTTTGTATAAAATGTCATATGTTTAAATTCAATTGTTTTTGAGTAATTGACGTTTAAAATATGGCATTTTTTGACTTTGACAGGATGTAACAATGGAACGGTTCATCTTAGAGAAAAATGGTTTTCACCTCCCTATCTCAGTTTTTCATTCTCTATCCAAGGAAACCAACCTCCGATTTACTATGTTAAACCGTTAAAACCGTTTTTTTGGTTTAACATGGTAAATCGGAAGTTGATTTTCTTGGATAGCGAATGAAAAACTAAGATAGGGAGGTGAAAACCATTTTTCTCTTAGATGAACCGTTCCAATGTTACATCCTGTCAAAGTCAAAAAATGCCATATTTTAAACGTCAATTACTCAAAAACAATTGAATTTAAACATATGACATTTTATACAAAATATACGTGAAATTGTATAAGGAATTAGAAAATAATATAATATATAGGGTGTTCCATTTAAAAAAATGCTTTAGTTTAGTCCGCCACACTTTTTTGAGCCACCCTGTATAATGTAAAATATTTTTAAAATATGCCGCTTTTAAGTCGATACCTTATGCTGGTTTAGTATTTTTGATAAGCTCCTCGATAATGATTTAATCTTCCATCCCCGCCACGTTGGCGGACCCGGTATAACATTTTGCAGAACGTAACCATTGTGTGTGCAACCAGCTGAAAAGTGTTGCAACAAGAAATCGTTCTCAGTTAGCTTAACCACGTATTAAAAAGCCAAAATTTAATCAGAGACTGGCATGGCCCACTCCGTGTTTACTCGAAATCATTTTAGATCTTGCAAAAGTTGACAACTGTCAGTTCTATAAGATCCTAGTTCTTGTAAAATATAAGGCGACGCCAGGGGGGGGCAGGGTGGGCACCGGTCCACTCTAGAAACACGAGTGCCCCCCAAAATTGATGGATTCGGTTTTGTAGTGGAATGTCCGTCCAGGGGGGAAGAGAGACCTCGCTAGGAAAGCTTTGATGAGAAAAGTAGTAACTTTTAATTTGGGTAGTGCTTACTTAAAAATCATCGGGCTCACTTGTGCCCACCCATCCCAAAAATCCTGGCGCCGCTGCTGGTTTGAGGGAAATACCCTTATATCTTACAAGAACTGACATCTCACAGCACTGACGGCTGCTCACTTTTACAAAATCTAAAGCAATTTCGCGCAAACACGGAGTAGGCCTAGCCATCCTCTGATTAAATTTTGTCTTTTTAATATGCCGTTAAGCTAACTGAGAACTATATTTCTTTATGCAACCCGCCGTTAATATCTTTAATTTTTATATTATTTAAAAAAGTTACCTAAAAACTTGTTTTATTTTATTGACTTTTATACCCAGTTAAAAAGGAATTACCGCATTCATAAAAAAATATATATCTGTATTTTTTTTTCATAAATGAATATGTATATCTATTATAGCGACTAATATTGAAAAAGTATGAAATATAAAAAATATTTTAGTTTAAATTACTAGAGATATTTACAAATATTTTTGGCAACACGACGCAATCAACACTTTAAGTTTCAAAACTATTACCTAATAAATATCGATATTGCTAATAATATTACAAAAGGGTCGATGAGATTTATTGATCAAAAACAAATTGACTAAATTCATAAAATTATGGTTTCAAATTGCTCCAAGGACAAGAAGATAACACGACACACAATTTGGTGCTTATGTTATTGATGTCTTGTTAGTTAATTTTCTCATAAAGTCATCTAATATAAAAAAATTTACGAGCAATTGGAGAGTTTGGAGAATACCCTTTAGGTCAATTAGTGCAATTTCAATTTCCCATGCGATATTTAAATTTTCAAAAGAATTTTTTAATTCTGGAATTTATGAAGTTATTCTACTTCAGTTTACGTACCCAAAATATAAGCAGTAATAAGGGTAAGAAAAACTAAAGTCTGATACTCAATTAATAATTTAGTAGTGTTTTAGTAATGTAGTTTAGCGGTCAAAGTTATTTTTGTTTGAAGGTTGGATACAATGACGTTTCTTGAACGGCAGTAGAGTTTTGGACTTGTACTGTCTTTAACCAATAAAGAAAATGCTAGTCCGAAACTCTACTGCTGTTCAAAAGGTTAATTTTGTTTAGCATTTTAGCTTATGTTAGTATTATTAAGTGTGCAATTCTTAGATTGGAATTTTTTAGGTGAATATTATTAAAGAATATATTTTTAAATGAAAAACAAATGGTTCAAAATAGTTCATTTTCAATTAAAATATTATATTTTTGTAAATAATTTTTGTAAATAAAAATGATGATCGAAATTTACTCGTCACAATTTATTGGCATATGACACGCACGTTATGAATAAATAAAATTACGTAATTTAATTGGATATTATTTCTCAAAATTCATTTGTGGTTTCATTAATAAAAATACAACTATAGTCTGGTTATTTTTAACTGGCAGGAAATTAAAACAAATATACGTGGACACTCGACCTGAACAGGGTCGTATTCAAAAGTTTATAATAATAAGAAATTTATTTGGCCGGAGGCGGACATACTTTGTCCGCCTGCCGCTAAAAAACTTTCTTTCTATTTTACTTATACGGACACTAAACTACTTTCAGTGGCGGCTCGTGGTCTTAAAAATGTTGAAGAGCTAGGTATAGTGCGGGTACGACCAAACATTGACTAGAAACCAGTGTATCAAAACGTCTCTCTTATCATCATCTGTCCAACGACTGAATGAAGTTTTCAACAAATTACAAACAGTGTCATTAATTGGGTTTATTTTTAAAACACACAACCAAGTAGGTAAGTGCACTACTGAATTAACTTAGAAATAAAAACAAAACTTTTTAACCACACAGTAAATCACGTAAAAACGATATCCATAACCGTAAGTTCCACGAAGCCTCAACATAAATACCTTAAAGTTAGACGAACTACTTCTAAAACAATGGTGCATACGACTGTTCTATTTTTAAATTGACTTTCATCATAATGCAAATTCGTGCATGCTGTTTACGTGACTGACGTCACATAACCATAGCGACGGTGAATATTAAAGCCATGTTGGGCGTTAGGCCTTTACTTGCTTTGAGCTAACGAACACGGCCGGCTGGGGCGCGCCAGAATGCACGAGGAGTGTTTACAATTATTGTCCATCGGAGTTAACCGTGGCCCTATTATGCATAGCTACATTAAATTAATATTATTAATTCAACCATAATTATTTTTTAAGTTATAAAATGGGTGGAGTATTGATACATTAATATTTAATATTGTCGAAAAACTTTTCTCCTGATTTTTTTTTTGGTGAAGAGCCCCTTTACCTACTTCACCTAACGAGCCGCCACTGACTATTTTAAGTTTATAATAGTTATACGATTTTAAACAAGACACAATAAGACAAGCACTACACTATGCAAAATCAAAATGCCAAAATATAAAGAAGTTTATAAATAATGTTATGCAAAATAAAGCTACAATATAATCGGAAAACGTATTTATTGAAATTCGAAAGCCAAATTCAGTCCTGTACCAATCGCATCGAACGTTTCGGGGTTATTTTATTATTTACAGTCACTGCCAGTTGAAAATAAATAGACTTTAGTTTTAAAAAATTACTACTTTGGTATTGTTTGTTTGCACGGGATCTACCAGTAAATTTTAAATTATTCTTATTTAGTTTATCTGTTTCAATAGGGACATAACTTAAAAACCAATCAGTTAAATAATGTAAGCCAAAAATACGGAAGAAACCAGCAATTACGTTAAATTAAAAAGAGGAAAGATTTAGTTTTTAGACTAAGAAGCAAATGATCCCTATAAGTATAGGAAATGTTTTTTTGCACCACAAATACCGAAAAACGAGTTGGTCTAGTTGGAAGGCATTAAAAGAACGTGTCAAGACAAAAATTTAAAAAAGATAACTTTCTAATACCCACTGGTAGATAGAACATATTATGCAATAATATGACCATAAAAACAAACAATTATCTTGGTAGTAATTAAAGTTACAAGTTGTACTTGGTAATGAATCAAATGTAATTGATAAGATCATTAATTGGATTAATTATGTCTAAACGTTCTATTAAAATAAAAATATAAATGTTGTCAAAAAGTTAAAGAAAATGAAGACTAAAACTTCTTCTTAGTTATAGAAATATTTTCGTAATAAGTAAACTTATCGTCAAAGATAAGGCAATCTAATAATAAAACGAAGGTCTGTCTTATATCTTATCTTATATCGATAAAAAAGTGAAGTTACCGGTGACCTCTACCCAATGTAAAAAATTCAGAGGCAAATTTTTATTGATTGGTAGTTAACAGAGTCGCCATTAAATTACCATAAATGTATTTCACAAGTATAGTCTTATAAAAGATATAATTATTGTTTATCTATGAACTATTTTTTTTTAGTAATTACGGTTTTGATAAAATCGAGCAGATGCAGATGTAATGTCGCGTGATATTCGTGCTAAAGAAGCGCGTAGCATTACCGAAATTATATTCCATTGTTGGTTATTAAATGAATAACGTTTATTTTATGACAAATAAAATGACGTCTAAACTCCGGTATTTTTGAGTTTTTTAAGACTGAGGTCTAGTGGCGCATTCGCCATTTCATTTTTGATCAATATTTCGATAAAATGTTTTGAGCAAAGACAAAAGTCAAAAGTGCATAGCACAAAAGACAAAGGACGCTCGAAATTGTAGAACACGCGCCGAATACGGAACACTGGCACAGCCTTTGTGTTTTTGGTAAATAAACAAATTTTGTTCTTTGCGTTTGAGAACTACTTCTTAAACCAACTAAATGAATATCAGAATCAAATTAGCTCGTTGGCTTCTCTGCCTAACTGATGAGACCCGGAAGATCGAAAGCATCCATACTGCACCCTAAATATCGTTGGGTTCTCTCATTTGACAAGAGCAAAAGATTGGTCTTGTCAAATGAATTTAATGGGCAAGGACCTGTCGACATATTAAGCACCGGTTCCTGCAGATCACCGAAGTTAAGCTGTGTCGAGCGCGGTTAGTACTTGGGCGGGTGACCGCTTGGGAACACGGCGTGCTCTTGCCTCAGGGAAGAGTGTAAAATGAATCGACACCTAGCCATCCTATTTTTTACGCCGGACAGGCCGGATGAGACCGGATATCTCGTAGGATGAAGGTGCCGTTTCACACTCCCCAGTCGGTAGATCACATTTGTGGTCGATGACCGGTTCAAGATGGCCTACGTAGTCGGCGAACCGTAAAAAAAAAAAAAATGTATTTAAAATGGGAAACCGGTTTCACCTTAACCGAACGATATTTAGGGTGCATTATGGATGCTTGCGACATTTCGGGTCTCATGAGTTAGGCGAAGAAGCCTAAGAGCTAATTTGATTATAATAATATTTCGATACTCTTTTCTTTAATCCAAAAATTGAAATATTTGAAGCATAATTACCTACAATTTAAAGTTAAACAAGTTTGAATTTATAAAGTAATAAAAGCAGAAAAAGAAAAAAGAACCAATTTCACAAATTTTTGTTTTTTGTTTTTATTAATTTTTAATCAAAATTTTTTTTTGTTTAAAACTGTAGGTAATTGCTAATCAAGGACGGGTATTTGGCCCCTTCTTGAATAAAGCGAGAAGGATAAGATATATCGATCAAAAAATAGAAGAACGAATGCATCACTAGACTTCACTCATAAGATTTTTCTTTAAAAAAAATACATAATTTTCATTGCATTACTGCAGTATCCCCCGTTCACTGTCTAGCTCTCTATATTTATTTTGATCATTAGAAAGTTTCTTAAAACCTTACTGTTAAAAGACTGACAAACTGGATATTCCAGTATGTTAAAAAGAACCAATTTTTAACAAAGTAGAATTTAGAATTAGGATAGAAATAATAAAATATGTAAATAGAAAAATGTATGTATATTTATTATTTGTCACTATTTTCATAGATGAATAAAAATTGTAAAAATTTCATTTATTGTTATTGAAGTACCTACCCAATAATAAGCAGAGTTCGCAAATGGTTCATGGTCATGATATAGCGAAACACGTCTAGCAATGAAGTTTGGCAAAGGAAGGAAAACAAATATTTTTTATTTTAAAATTACTTCGGAGCTGTGTATCGATGACCGCGGGTAGCGCGCTACATAGCAACAGTTGCAATTGTGACGAATGTCTTTGCAGGTGATCTTTTGGCATTTTGTTTATTTCTTAGGGTCATATTAAAGATTCAGGTGTGCTGTCGCAGTTGACTAGATGTCGCTACTACTGCCGTTTGAATTTTTTTATTTATTTGTTATTCTTTCATGTATCGCCCCCACACGTGGCTGTTCCCCTTTGTTCTTCGTCGGAATCCATCATCCCCAGTGGCGTATTTAGGGAGGGGGGGCTACCGGGCTGCCCCCCCCCCTAGCCTCGAAACTCGGGTATAAAAGTCTAATTGCAACCTAATTATTCGTGTCAAGCTTAGACTCTAGATTAGAAAATAGTTAGGTATTTATTTTTAAAAAATTAAAGTAAAAATTTTAATTGAACCATTTTTCATGGAAGAAGTGTGATAATTTATAATAAAAACAAAATTGTGTGGGAAGAAACGAGAATGCTTTATTATGAAGATACAAAACGGCACTTAAGAAGGAGTATTTCAAAACCTAAGCATTTGCACCAAGAACTGCTCTTATATCTACGCTCCTAAAATACATGATTCAAAATCATCAATTTTGGCTTGGTGAGCGATATTTACTCAGCCTCCCCCCCCCCCCCCCATATGACGCAATGGTGTACCTTGTTCCCCAAAAATCAAGAAGTTTGTATGAGGGCACATACGAAAAATTCAAAAAATGATGTGAAGAAAAAAAGGTAAAAAACCTATCAGAAAAAGTCTTTTTGGCATATTTTTCACTATTATCCGATGCCTATAAGCCATCAACTTTGTCCCCCCCCCCCCCCCCCCCCAGCATATTTTCTGGCTACGCCACTGTTCATCCCCCCCTCCCCTAAAAAGAGCGTGTTAACGCCACTGCCCACCACGAACTTCTTCTAAATAATTTATACTTGTGGGCAAGAATAGCTAAATTTAAAATTACTTACATTGATACATTTGCTTTTCTCTGCGTGTACGTAAACAATTGCCCTATAAATTAAATGCCTCGCCTTCCTTGATGATCCTATTATCAAAAATTAATGAAACTGACCCATTTTACGCTCCATATTCTACCTATATCATGTAGGCAATTTAGGCTTATGGCTTGTATATCGGCCATTTATTTATGTATAATCCTCATGAATGATATACTAGGCGGGATAAGCCGACCCTGACCGAATTCTCTATGAGGGACGTTACATCGGTATTCCTTAAGGTAATTGAACTGATCGGTCATGTTCAATTTACAGTGTGTTCTTATTAGAGTTTTGTGTGTCTGGTAAATAAGGTCTATAGTCTATTTCAGAAAGGTGTAAAAAAATAAAAGCTCATTAGATATGCAAGGGGACTACAGAGTAACCCAACTAATATTTAAGCCACTTTCATAATTTGGCATTGATTTCATTGAAATTTTTTTTATTTTCATCAAGTGAAGGTAGTACCACCCGGGTTTGGGTTAATTTATGGGTTTTGCCTATTGTTATCCATTCACAAACACTGAAAATGGTGTGACAAAGGCGTGCATTATATACATAGTATTAGGTACACTTATTTCTTATTAAACAATACAAAAATTACTTACATTATACAGAAACTTTATTATAAGGAATGACGAAGAGTACGTCATCTGAGGAACTGTCATATCCTCTTGACGTTATAATTAACGGGTCGGGCAACGAAAAAGCAGACCAAGCTGCTAAGGAAGCTCTGAGTTTGAACCTACCAATCCAAGAAATCCAGCTTCCAAAAGATCTGAAGAACCGCTTCAAACAAAACATTTTAAACAAATGGAAAAACCACTGGAACCAGGCAAATATGAAGCTATCAGAAATACAACCTAATACTGTATCTAACCTGCCCCCCATGAGCAGGAGAGATGCAGTCATAATCCATAGGTTAAGAATTGGACACACCCGCGCCACCCATGGGTACTTAATGGACTCTGAGGACCCACCTTTATGTGACTACTGCAACACAACCTTAACAGTTCGCCATATCCTTACGGTGTGTCCCAAATATACGGAAAGCAGGCAATCCAATCACATAGCAGCAGACCTCAAAGAAACCCTAAGTTCACCCAGTCAGCTTCAACATGTGATCCAATTTCTAGAAGACATTAATATGTACAACTTGCTATAAGTCTTCTAATATTTTTGTTTTACACACCATATTTCGGTTAGCCACCATATTCTACAAATTATAATATTTATATCTTTGTAAACGTGCCAATGGCCACAGCAGCCGAGGCACTATAATATAATAAATAAATAAATAAATAAATAAATAATTAACGGGTCGACGGTCCGATCAATCAGGTGGTCAAAATCCCACATTTTCTCCCCTTCTTTAATGACATGATGAACTGCTTTTCGTCAGCTACCTTGGGTCACTTCCTTAATGGCTTGATGAAACAGTAGTTTAACGTCTTTCATTTTGAATGTCGTGTTGTGTCTTGCTACAAATCACACTTACGCCCATATAAGTTCAATAGGATTTAGTTCACAATGATATGGCAGTGTGCGCAGCACAGTTACCTATACTATGTTTTTTAGCTATATCTTCCACGGCATATTTCATAAAACGATGATTGTGTAAATTTGCTATAGCCAATAGTTCATTATTTATTAAATTATCTTCAAAATCGATACTCTTGGTTGTTAACCAGTCGATAATTTCTTGTTTTCTCCAAGGTACCTGATAAACTCAACACGTAACTTTATAACCTACTACCTAACTAATCCCTATACAATGGTGATATTTTGCAAGCCAACAAAATCCCGCCATTTGATTTTTCAGGCCGTAAAATATTCTCACTGACTGATAACTGAAACCGGGTTCTCGATTTGCTGGAAATAATTATAATTGCTGCTGAATATAAAACAGGTTTTTACCAAATTGTTTGTGTGTATTCCGAGAAAATCACGTTTGAAATGTTATCTTAATACCCGTTAACCTAATTCTCTAAGATTTTTGATTACCTATTTATAACAAATTATTTAATGCACAAAATTTACTAGCGCCTATGGCCGACACCGAAATTAAGCCGAACTGGACGGAATTTCCCATTTTATTACTTTACACCTTTCTAAAATAGACTATAGTACGATTCGAGGTGACGATTTCGCCGCGGCCGCGCTGATTCGCCATGGCGGCCGGTTCACCGCGGAAGACATCTCGCAGCAGACCGTTTGGGGTCGCGTCGGCCGCTTCGCAGTTATAAATAACTTAAGATTTTTTGAAATTACTTGGTTTTCTCAGTTTACAAAGTAGCAACTCCCTAATACATATTTACTTAAAAAAGGGGCAGTTGTCCAGAAGATCACCAAATATTGCTATTTGGGAGAAACAAACACGTAAGGTATTTTGGATCATACCCGACGTTTATAGTAGATGGAAGTTTTAAGTCTGCCCCACTGCCTGCGCTGTTTCTACAAGTCTACATAATATTAGCGGATTGCGGAAGTATATGGAGCAGTGGTCACGATCATTTATGCGTTGGTTCCAAACAAGCGAAAGGAAAACTACAAAAGTCTATGGAAAATGGTTGCTCAACTAGCATCTGGCCTTAATCCAACTAGGATCATTACATATTTTGAAATGGCTGCTATTACCGCTACACAAGAACAGTTTCCCGAAACTACAATCTCTGGCTGTTTTTTCCATCTTGCTCAAAATTTGCAAAAACTAGTATATCTGATGGGTCTCAGACAAAGCTACAATAACGATGCCAATTTTGCATTCCAACAAAAATAATACTTAGTTGGGATTATGTACCACCCGAGAACATAGATGACACATGACCAACCAGGAAAGCTTCAAGAAGTTTTAAACTGATTTGAAGACAATTATATTGAACGGCTTGGAAGACTCTCTGCATTATTTCCTATACGAATGTGGAATGTTTATAATAGAGTAATTGAAGGAGTGGATTAAACCAACAATCACGCATTTTACCCTACCATCTGGCGATTTATAAAGTGGTAAAAAAATATCCAGAGGTGGTGTGATATGTTTTAGAGCAAATATTAGCGGGACATGAGCCTCCACGAAACTCAGCTCTTGTATCTTCCACCGGCTTGTCACATCTAAAATAAATCATCCACCTGAAGCTCTTGTTTGTGCCAAATAAATTAGTATGTTATTTTGATGATTTGCGTATTGCTTTGTTACACATTTATTTTCTTGTCGGGTATATACGCCTCGGATACTGGTTTGTTGTTCAAAATATAATCGTTATTGCATATGTGCAAAGATTTACGCTTTGAGATTAATACAAATAATATATTAAATGCCAATTTTTTAAGCCTTTCTTTGGCATACAAATTAAAAATAAAAGAGTTGGGTAGATCGGTCCCCGATTAGGAGTTGACACAAAAGAAAACAAGAAAACAGAACAATTACAGGCCGTTTCTCTAAAAATACTTATGCATTAAATGTTTTGGCTATGATGTCCATAAACAGAAATTTACCTCATGGATAGCTTTAAAGAAAAAATCATATATTATCATATATAATTTATTTCCTTAAAAGACCGTAGGGCTGATTTTAATTTTAGAAAGTAAGTTCGTTCGTTCGTACGCTATAATATAAATGTGTTGCTTACTTCTATGAATTAACACGTTGAGTGCCATCGTCCAGTATACTGGACATACAAGTTCTTTATATATAGCCCGCGTCCAGTTAACTTGACGCAATTAAACAGCGCGTTTATATACTTCGATTTCTTTGCGGGTTACGGGAATCAAATGAATTTGTTCAGTGCGGGCTATAGTCAAAGAATAAATCATAGATTTGACAATTTTAATAGCAATATCAGATCTGGCACAATATGGCAACAAGCAGTTTGAAAGACGAATAATTCCAGTCCGATCGCACTCTTGGTGTATGGACATGACATGCAGGCAGGCACGTCGTGTGAAATTTTGTTGTGGTGTTTATTTATGCAAAGCTGTGAAAGTTTGTTGATTTTTCAAGATGTCTACGAGTGATAATTACGCAACTCCAAGGTAAGTCTTATCTATTATTATTAGTAATTACTTCTTTCTGTAAATTAAAGTTATTACTGTTTGGGCGATTTGTGACCAATGTTCTGTAAATTAAAGTTATTACTGTTTGGGCGATTTGTGACCAATGACGCAGGCTGAGTTAGAAGGGTGTTTGAATGACTCATGGCGAAGCAGTTTGGAAAAGGAAGGGACCAGTTTTACTTACTAACTGGAAGGACAAAAGGAATGTTAGAATGATAAGTACTGCCCACAAACATTCTATGGTCGAAATTCAGGGAAAGAGAGCTAATAACAAGAAAATAAAACCTGCATGCGTTATCGACTACAATAAACACATGTCGGGAATTGACCGATCAGATCAGATGATGGCTTACTACTCTACCCCTTGTAAAACCATCAGATGGTACCGCAAAATATTTTTCCATTTGATGGATTTGTGTATGTGGAATGCCTGCTATACATATATAATATTCATCAGGAGAAAAGTATTAGACTTTTAAACTTTCGGGAAGAAGTGATTATGAAACTTATCAGTGACGACAATGAGCCACGCAATTTGCAAGTAGAAGATGAGGTCGAAACTAAAGGCAAATTTCACTATCTAGAGCCGAATCCTCCGACAGAAAAAGACAAATGCACAATGAGACGATGCCGTCAGTGTACAGAAACAAAAGCACAAAAGAAAACCAGATATTCCTGTCCAGTTTGTCCAGAAAAACCAGGTTTATGTGTTTATCCCTGTTTTAAGGATTGGCATGCACAATCTACTTGAGCGCTTGATATGTAGTATTTAAGCCAAACATGTATTACTATTATTTTTATTATGAATAAAGCTTAAAAAGTAATCATTATTTTTGTAGTGAGAAGAATATTTATAAGTTCAGTTAACTGGACAGCGGGATATATAGGGTAAAAGTATGTTCATAGCCCATTGTCCAGTTTACTGGACATCTACTGGCCACCTTGAAAATAGCCAAGGTTAGTTTACAAGACCATGAACATGTATTTATCGTTAAAAAAAAATCATATAACCCAAAAGTTGGTGTTGGTTCCTCCGAGTCGTTAATTGAATCCCACCATGGCACTCAACGTGTTAATAAATCCAAGCTGTGTTCATTTTGGTATGCCATTTTTATTTAAAATCTCCTGAAAATGTAAACTGAATGTTTATTGTTATTTTTGTTTATTGGCAAGTAATAAAAATGTAACAATATAATTTAATATCTCTTACCTATATTTGTACGTCATGCATTTAAGACTTTGCCTTAAAAAGTAAAATATCTCCGCATGCACTTATTTTTGCATACGTTCTAGATCTGCGCCCTCCCATACTTAATGTCCACGAGCTGCCCAGTGGCGGCTCATCAGGTGAAGTAGGTAAAGGGGCTCTTCACCAAAAAAAAATAAATAAAACCAGGAGGATAGTTTTTCGACAATATTAAATATTAATGTACCAATACAGCTACTATTTTAGCCCTCAAAAAATAATTACGTTCGAATTAATAATATTAATTTAATCCGAATGTAGCTATGCATAATAGGGCCACGGTTAACTCCATTGGACAATCATTATAAACACTCGTGCAATTTGGTGCTGTCCGTCAGTTCAAAGCAAGTGAAGACCCAACGTCTAACATGGCTTTGATATTCAACATTACTATGGTTACGTGACGTCAGTCACGCAAACAGCATGTAACAAATTGCATTATGATGAAGGGCAATTTAAAAATAGATCAGTCGTATGCACATTGTTTTAGCATTGATTCGCCCAACCATAAGGTATTTATTTTGAGGCACAACTTACGGTTATAGATATCGTTTTTACGTAATTTACTGTGTGATTAAAAGTTTTGTTTTTATTTTTCAGTTAATTCAGTAGTGTACGTGCCTACTTAGTTGTGTGTTTTAAAAATGAACCCAATTAATGACATAGTTTGTAATTTCTTGGAAACTACATTCAGTCGTTGGACAGATGAATATAAGAGAGACGTTTTGTTACACGGGTTTTTAGTCAATGTTTGTTTAAGTACCCGCACTATACCTAGCTCTTCACCATTTTTTAAGTCCGCGAGCCGCCACTGGAGCCGCCACTGATTTACATCGACCTATTCTTGTTATATTTATGTATCTAAATAGCTTACCCGTCACGCGACGACACGTTAATAAATCGGAATTTAAAGTTATTCATAGGAAGAAATAGTCCATACTTAGAGTGGAGTGGCAAGTTAAGTATGTAGAAATAATACCCTAAGTCATCCCTATGATCATTATGCAGTATAACTTAAAATATTATTTGATATTCGTTAGTTGAGGCCAAAAAATAATTGATAAATAAAAAAAAACCTTTCACACAACAATTAATTTCTAGTTTGATATTATGGATATCGATATTGATAAAGATTGTAGCTGCTTTCGATGGATTTCATCTGATCGTTGTGTTCGATATAACTGCAGTGTATGATTTTCCACTGGAAAAGTCAGAGTTAACTGGCTAGAGAATATCCTATTGTACTGGTATTAGAGCCATCTAATTAACGTCTATTTTTTATTTATGATTAAAATTTTGTGAAAGAAAAATGATGCAGACAAAAAAATAAGTGTAGAATACAAATAATAAAATTTTATCGTATCATTAAAGAAAAAGTAATTTTTATATGATATCTTTATTAATAATTATTAACATCATAAACGTACTAAAACCTACATAACACCTTAGTTACTCATAATACATTAGTTACCATAATTTAATACGTTAGTTACGAAAGCATAATACGTTAGATACCAAATAATACTATTTTTCATGAACATGTAAAACAAAATTTTGACAGTTGTCAAATTTGATGAATACACCTTTGTCTTTAACGTCCACGATCTTAGGTATGCCCTCTGAAGACTGATTAATGACCGAGCAAGCACTCCTTTCGATTTCGTGCGGTTCCCCAGTACTTAATCCACTGCCGGAAACATCGCCGATTTGAATTTTGCGAGCAATGGAAACTTTCTTGGTCACACTTTCTTCTAAATACCCTCTAGCAACCTTCGCCGATTCCCATCCACCAAGTTCTTGTAGGTCTAATATATCTCCTCCAGCATTAACAAGAAAATTTGCCGAAGATCTTCTAACGCAGTGACCAGTAGACAAATTAGGATTTTCAAGTGAGAGATACTTAGCTATTTTTTGAGGTATTTTAGAGAAGAAGTGAATGCCGCAGGGTTGTATCGTACATTTCTCTTTTCTATATGATACAAACAATCTTTGGTGAGTGACATGGTCTGGCCTTAACATTGCGTACTTTTTAAATAAAAGCACAGGATTGACTTCGCCGTCAAATATCACAGCGAAAATACGTTTCTTGTGAGTTTTTGAGTCGGGAATAGTAACAATCAGCTTGTCCTCTAAAACGTCAACATCTTCCGTGGTCATCTTCGCTAATTCATTAGTTCGACAGGCTCCTCCAATTCCAATTAAAAAAGCCACTTTCATCATTAAAAACTTCTCGTCTGAGGCAGAACACACAAATTCTTTGACTTGTTCTCTTGTAAATACTTTTGATTTTTTGCTCTATATCCAACATTTTTCTTCTTGATGAAACGTATTAAGGCGCCGTATTTGTCGATTTCCACTCTTTCCTTCAGTTCTGAAGTCGCTCGTAACATGGAATATTTCGGCCATAACGATGAAGCAGAGTATTCCTCAGAGAGTTTTGCGAAATACGCCAGCAATACCGTTTCTTCTGCACCTTGAACATGTACTTTGTTTCGCCACTTACAAAACTGCCGATATTATTTTTCATAATGGATTTTAGATTTGTCCGGAAGCAAGTTCAACCTTATAATGTTGGCTGCAGCTAATATATAGTCAGGAATATCAAAATCTTGCATGATTTTAATGATGACTTTTTGAAAGGCCAAAATGAAATGACATAAAACCTTGTTTGTATTTTCGCATCGCCATTGTCAATGATACGATAAAGCTTTGAATTCAACTCGATTATTAGCGATTTAACACCGTCTCAGACATTGCGGGTGACTCGGCTGTTGCTTCGTCACCTTGTAATGTCCTCGACTATTATAAATCGCATAATAATCTCGTTATATTAATAGCTATAATTCAAACATAATAGCATATTTGTAATTACTATCGTTAAAACACAATAATTATATTTATTTGTCAGGTGATAGTAGCATATCAATATGCAAAAAAATGTCTAACCACTTGACTAATACTTCTATATGAAAGCGATAGGTCGCTTCCTGAAATTTAACAGTATATTAGACCAGCCTTGCTAGGTGTACAATAATTTTGGTTTTTGTACGATATTGCTTAATCGGAAGCAATATAACAAGCAATGAAGAAACAAAAAACGTAGCTGGGATTTGCAGACGACACCTTTATTATTTATAATGACGGTCTGGAGAGAAAAGAAAACAATCAATTACTTTTCCTAGATGTCAACGTAAAGAAAAAGGCAATACCATCCAAAATTCAGTGTACAGCAAACCTGCGCATATAGGTCAATATCACTAACACTTCAAATCACTCAAACAACACAAAACATGGCATAAGAAGACCGCTTGTGGATGGAATCATGGCCATCAACTCAAATGAAGCCCTTAAGGAAGAAACTAACCATATCAATACCGACCTCAACAAAAATGGCTACCCCATGCACTAGTTGATAAATTATTTGAACATCGTAAGAAACCGCCAAATACAAAGAAGAAGCCAATCAACATTCCGTATTTTGAAAGAATATCTGAGAGTATTAGAATCAATACGGTATTCAGCTCGAAAGACACTTTAAGAAGCCACCTGACGAAGACTAAACCGACAAGCCAAAAAGACAGGACAAAACTGTGTCTACCAGATCCTCTGAAAATGTGGCCGATGGTGAAACACTTAAGCCACTCGAAACAAGGATCAAGGAAAAAATAAACAACACGTATAAGGAGAGACCGAAAAATCAGGTGCCGCTGACCATGCCTCTAAACATAGCCATCATATCAAATGGGTAGAAGCTTAAATCCTGCAGAAATAACCACACTGAAGGAAGAGGAAGATCAAGGAAACTGCTACTATACACCAGATCCCAGATTGTCTTAGTAAGTATAGGTATAATAGGTATGGGTTTTTTTTGGAATGAACGCTCGACAGTAGGGGTATCCTTTTACGGCCACTACAGGATTTTTGCCTTTCTAGTAATATAAATAAAGAAAAATAATGATTGCTTGAGAAGGAGATTGCCACATGGGAAATGTGAGCAAGCTCCTTATTTTTACTGTCCTTTTATAAGTTATATGTTGAAATGTTTGATAGTAGCTACAGATGATCTGAGTATTCCCTATTGAGTTAGTTAGTTATCGCTCCGCTTTTTACTATTCCACGTAGTAATTTTATACCAAACCAGTACCTAAAGCTTGCAATTATGTAATCAAAACGAAAAATAGAAAAAAAATTGATAAACATAGATAGATTATTTTTCTGATTAAAATTCCAAGCTCTTTAGACAGAAAAAAGGGCTTTTGCCCAACGATAAATGTGATTTGCGTTTCTTATTGATCTTCATGCACTTCAATGGAATGATATTTTGTACGAGCGCAATATAGATAATAAAATTAATTTGTTTAATAATCTTATATTTTCCCTTTTTGACAAGCATGCCCCCTACAAGGAGTCTAGAATCACTAAACCTAGATGGCTTACTCCTAACCTAAAGGTTTTCATGAAAAATAGGGATCGAGCGCTACAGAAATTTAAGAGGACTCGGACCGTTTATGATTGGGAAGAGTATAAGCGCTTACGAAACTTTGCTGTTTCTATGATTAGAAGAGAAAAAAGACAGTATCTTGATTCTATTTGTGCAGAAAATAATTCTAGAAAAACGTGGAACTCTTTAAAGGCTTTTAATGTAAGCTCGAGCAAGGATTGTAATATTCCTGATAATTTATCTGATGCTAATGATATAAGCACATTTTTTGGTAGGTATTTGCAAACAGCTTCAGATTGCAGCCCTAAAGTGAATTTTTATAATAATAATAATTTTAATAATGACCTATCTTTCTCATTTAGAATGGCTGAAATTCAAGATATTCACAAAATAATTCACTCAATCACTTCCAATGCTTCTGGTGTAGATGGTATGTCTTTAAAGATGTTAAAATGTTGTAGTCCTCATGTAGATAAGTATGTCACACATATTATCAACTGTTGTCTAGAGGCTAACTATTTTCCAGATCAGTGGAAAATTTCTATTGGTAAACCATTACCCAAAACTAATAATCCTGTAAGTTTTAATGATCTTCGGATTATAAGTATATTGCCACTACTTTCAAAAATCTTTGAAAAAGTATTGTATGGTCAACTATTTCAATACTGTGCCATCAATAAAATAATTCCGGATAGCCAATGCGGCTTTAGAAAAGACTTTAGTACCTCCGTCGCCCTTGTTAAGATCACAGATGATATAATGGCAGCAATTGATAAAAAATTAAACACCGCACTAGTTCTTCTAGATTTTTCTAAAGCCTTTGACACCCTTAATCATTCTCTCTTGTTGGCAAAGTTAAAGTATTATGGCTTTGAAGAATCATCCTTACATCTTATTAAATCATATTTTAACAACAGGTTTCAAAAAATTTTCCATAATAACACTTATTCAGAACAAATTGAAATTCTGTCTGGTGTGCCTCAAGGATCCATTCTTGGACCTCTTCTCTTTATCATCTATACTTCAGATATTTTAAAATCTCTAAAGCACTGTAAGGTTCAGGCATATGCAGACGACACGCAAATTTTCCTTCATTTTGACTGTCAAGATTATATAAACGCCTCAAATTTGCTTAACGATGAGTTAAATATGTTAAATCAACTTTCTTTAGACCACAATTTAAAATTAAATCCATTAAAGTCATCCTTGATGCTCTTTGGAAATAAGAATAACGTTGATTTTTTGAGTCATAATATCAATATACGTGTTGATGGTGTTATGCTTCCCGTGGTTAAAACAGCCAAAAATCTGGGTATAATTTTGGATACTGAATTAAGGTTTAGAGAGTATGTCAAAAAACTAATTCAACGGTCATATATGTCATTAAGAGTATTATACAACAACCGTCATATCCTTAATTTGAAATTGCGCAAAATGCTCTGTGAGAGTCTTGTTTTGTCAAGTTTTAACTACTGCGATTTCATTTATGGGCCGTGCCTTGATTTGGCTGATAGGAATAGGATACAAAAAGTGCAGAATACTTGCTCACGCCTTATTTTTGGACTGCGAAAGTATGATCACATTTCTCACACTTTCAAAAATCTCAACTGGCTAGTTATGAGCAACCGTAGAACTTTACATTTAGGAAACTTCTTGATCAAAATTCTTAAAAATCCAGCTCTGCCTCGTTCCCTCAAGAGTAAATTTGTATTTCGTGAAAATATACATTCGCGCCAGATAAGGTTTCCTAATAGAATGACGGTGCCTCACCATCAGAGTGCCATGTTTCAGAGATCATTTACATATAACGCTATAAAATTGTATAACTCCTTGGCTAATGAATTGATCTCACTTGATAATAATACATTTAAATTAAAATATAAAAAACATCTTCAAAATTTTCAAAATGAGCAAACTCGGTAGCTTAACTTTTTTTCTTTCAAAATATATAAGTATCTTAACAATATTCTGCGAGTCATGCATTTATAACATTTATCGTCTTCTCCATCGTATTTGAGTGTAAGGTATTAATTTTTTCTCTTCTTCGTGCTGACTTATTTTATAAGATTGTTCATTTATTTTCTCCTTTACATGGTAATCTTTAAGTACTATTTCTACATCTATCACTAGTTATGTATATTCTTTATACTTAAGCAAGCAGTGCAGGGTTCAGTTGAGTAGCCGTCTAGGCTAGACTGCGCCATGCTTTTGTTTGCATCGCCTATTCTTTGTTATATTGTTTATTTTTTTATAATAAAAGACCTTTATTATTATTATTATTATTATTATTATTATTATTATTTAGCTCGATAAATTTTGTATTTTTATTATTCTTATAACAAGAGCATCTTTACGTAACGGTCTTAAGTCAAGATTAAATGACTTAACAAAGACAAAAATTATTTATTTCAAGTTTTTATAGAATTTATATGACAAGATAATTACGGTTGTTGATCAAGAGCCAGCGATCCCAGTTGGATCAATTTAATTGTGCGAAGATTTTGGATAAAAATCGTTTTCCTTTCTCCCAAACGATAGTTTTTTCAGTGTAAATATAATTTTATAACGTTAGAAATTGTGTAACAAAATGAGCCCATAAATTTGTCTTGCTATTCTTAAGTGAAAGAAAAGTACAACTTTATAAATGTAACTTGACTTGGGATAAATATTAAGTACAAAAGTAATTTTTTATATATTTATTACAGATCCCTCTACTTCAGTGTAACAACTTTTAAACAAAAATCTCGAATTTCCACCCCAAAAAAGTAATGAACTATAGATATCTATATCCTGAATAAATAACGAGGTTAGTTAGGAAGAAAAACAAACTTGGAAGCATATTACTGATCTTTGACAAGTGATTTTTTTTATATTTAAGACGTGCGGAAAATGAACCCTCTATATCGGAAAAAACCGACTTCTTTATATTCTATAGTACAATATTCGAAAATAACCGTTTGATATAGGATTTATTTCTGTTTGTTTCTTTTGTGGCGAAGGAATTTTTAGTGAAAAGTTGGAAAATTTAATATATTATTTGTGTAATATAATTCTTAATATTTTCCACGTGTGGAATTTAAATAAGGTTTTCTTTTCTTCGAAGTTAATTGGCCGAATATGTTATTGAGAGAATACGTCAATTATCTAAGTATATCAATCGGATTATAGTCAAAGACGACCAACCAGTAACCCTTCTTAAATACACCAATAAGTTAATGTTTTAAGAGATCTGTAGATATTTTTATTTAGGTGTCTTAATCTCAGAATTAGAGAAAAGGCAAAAATTTCAGTTTTTTTCGCAATTTAACTATAGTAAAATCATTTAATATTAAAAGAAGGGTTAAGTCAATTAAAGGAAATGATACACACAGAGGTTTTCGACGCAGCTGCAGCCGAAAGGGTGGCAGAATCAATGCCAGTTTTTAGGCTTTTGTAATGTTTAAGTTACACACTGGGGATGGCACTTATTTTGGAACAGGATCTGTTTTTTTTTCGAAACAGGTTTTTATCTGGATCAGATTGGAACAGGTATAGGCTAATAGGTTTTCCTGTGACAGCATATACAGGGTGTCCCACCGAGAACCGAATCGATCTATATATAGAAAACTATACATAGAAAAATTTTGAAAATTTTACAGTATGCTGATGCGAATGGGGGCGACCAGGCTAAAATATTTTCATAATGGTGGCACTTCCGGTTATACCGGAAGTAAGTGTCAACTTGCTTATTTTAAATGGGACACCCTATATATTATTACATTTTTAAATTCTACGCAAGATTCTAGGCAGATTTTGTATATCATGTCCTATACCTATGTCTAAACGTTTTTGACATATTTATGTCAAAAATGACGTTTGCAAGCCTTAAAATAATTATCAATTTTTTCTATAAAGAAGCCTTATTTATTTAATTTAAGTGGGATTCCTTGTTATAAAGGACCTGCTTTAATAGATTTTTTATAATATTTGGATAATTATTAATACAGGGTCTTTAAAAAATAAGATAAAAAATGAAATGCAAAAAGTCTAGATTTTCAAATGGAAACACACAAATTTTATAATTATTTCTTATTAAGCATTAAAAATAAGGGTAAGTTTGTGTAAGGTTGTATATCTGAAATATTTCTAGTTTTCGAAATATTGCCAATTTAGTGTTTTTATATGGCGATCTTGCAGCGGATTTTAAGTTCAGTTAGTCCTAGTGGGCTATGACTTTGTACAATTTAAGCATCCCGGCATGGTTATTTATTATTGTCAAATGGCAAGTGACAGCTTTAATGCCGTCATAGCCAACTAGGAGCAACTGAACTTAAAATCTGCTGCAAGATCGCCATATAAAAATACTAAATTGGCAATATTTCGAAAACTAAAATTTTTTGGGATATGCAACCTTATACAAACTTACCCTAATTTTTAATGCTAAATAAGAAATAATAACAAAATTTGGGTGTTTCAATTTGAAAATCTAGACTTTTTGCAGTTTTTTCAATTTCATTTTTAATCTTATTTTTTAAACACCCTGTATTAATAGTTTTCAAAATATTATAAAAAATCTTTTAAAGCAGGTCCTTTATAACAAGGAATCTCACTTAAATTAAATAAATAAGGCTTCTTTATAGAAAAAATTGATAACTATTCTAAGGCTTGCAAACGTCATTTTTGACATAAAAATTCAACACCCTGTATAGCACGTTTTGTAATTTCAGATTGCTTATTTTCACACTCTAATTCTGAATTATTCGATAAATACATAATAAAATAAATTACACATAAACCAACTTGAGGTTTCCATCCAGTTAAGATTACCACTTAATTTTAATAAATTTTAATATTCATCTTCCTCACACCTACATTCACTTCTTCTCCATAGTTTCTCAAATGACTAGCCAACAATTTTTTTATTCTTAACTGATTATTCCGATTAACTTCAGTTTCATATCTTTCAACTTTAAAATCTTAAGGTGGATTTATAGTCGCCGTAACGTAAGCCGTAACAGTAACGTATGCCGTAAGAAAAATAAACATGATTAGTAACACATTCATTTATAGTTCAAAAAACTTAAACAGTAAGAATTAAGCCCAAACCGTAAGCAGTAAGGAAATAGTTTATTTTCATTTTTTACGCTACGTCTTACGGCTTCGGCCGGGATCGGTCATACTCGAACATAACCGCCATGAACTGTCAGGCATTTTCTTTTGATTTAGAGTTGTTTTGAGTTTTAAAATTTAATTTTCTCGCACGAAACTTTGTAAAAAAGAGCGACTTTGAGACAGAACAGCTGCTATTTTGAAAAAGAGTTTTTAACCAAAAGCAAAACATTAAATTATAACTAACTATTTGCTCTCTTACTTCTTAACTAATTTGATCTATAAATGGGTTTCTCGTTGCGGCTTAATTCTTACGTCTTACGGACTACTGCTTACGTGTTACGGTTTACGTTACGGCGACTATAAATCCACCTTTATAGTGCCTCAAACCCATATTTCTCTTTTTCACAATTCAACGTGTGTACCCATTATCTCACCGTTCTATTCATTTTTACATCGAACCTACAATTTTGTTGCTCAGTTAGGGTGATATCTACTGGTTTTTCTTCTTTTTATTTATTCTCCTGAAGATGAATGCTTCTGCGTCCGAAATATGTAGAGAAGTTGCTTAAAAAATATTTCTTTAATAATACAGAGGAGAAAGACTTTGTGTTCTTATTTCTTACCTCTAGACTACCTATTTATTAAAAACAACAAATTTTGGGAAGTGGCAATTGTAAAGTGTTTAACTTATTTATCATGTATTAATCGAGTGATTCAGAATTAGAGTGTGAAAATATGCCAACTGAAATTACAAAACGTGTTAATAATATACTGGAAAATCTATTACCAGAAAAAAACAAATCGCATTGAAGACAGTGTCATATATTAAACAACATTATATTTATAGGTACCGATTGAGTAGAGAATAGAGCTCTAGCCGATAGATAGGTTCAAATTTCGCCGTATTTGACTTTTCTATAAAATAATTACAGGATTATTTTGAATTGAATCCTTTCTGGTTGGGTGGATTTTTTAAATTTATGTTTTATGCATTGTTCCTTAAATAAATTTAAAATTTGTCATTTTGGTTAATCTAGAGGTCAATCCAGGATTAGTTCTTCCCATGATAATAATATATTATATTTAAATGAGAGGATTTTTTAATAAATAATCCTTTGTGGTCGTAGGAAAAATAGTGTACATTGCTCGTGTAAAAGTGATTATTTTAAATCTAGAAAAATATGTGTTATGTAATATACTATTTATAACACGCGTGTGATATACTTCACTTTCTAGCCAAGTTAACCATGGTTTTTTACTCATTTTCATAGGAAATCGTAGGAAAAGTTATTAAAAATACAAGTAGGTAATAGAAGCAATAATAAACAATAACATAAAGTGACAAAAAGAAAATTTAAAAAACTGATTCGAGAGATTTTGGATTTTATTAACAAAAAATCACCACGTACAATATCCTAATTTCTCCATACTTCATTGTGCCCCTTTTTAAGTAATTTTTTTTTCGAACATTTTTCAAATACCTTAATAGGTATATTGCCCTTTTGTTTTGAGTTCAAAAATACTTCGCTCCTATAATATTCAGACATATTTACCACCTACTCTTTTAAGCACTGCGAGCTAAAATTCCCATTATGTGTACAATTTTACGAGTACTTCCAACTTTTTCGCTCCCTTGAGACTACAAACGACTTTGCTTTCTGAGAACTTTCTTAGAATATCCATAGGGAATTTAACATTTACTTATTTTACCTGTAGAATGAGAAGATTTATTGAATTGCATCGTTAAACTCATTACCCCAATCGAGTTAATTAAACTTTGTTAAGTTGTTCAACATTTTAATAAATTTGGTTTATACAGGATGTCCACATAGTTCAATATATTAATATTTTATACTGGGTCTCCCAAAAGTCCCGCATAAAATTAATATCAATTAAAGGAAAAAGATCTAGGAAAAACGCTTGGACCCGTAAATTTTTATTTTTAATTGTGCATTTTTTGACATAAAAAATATTATATAGGGTGTCTCATAGAACTTTCGTCACGTCTTTGACAATTTTTTTTAATGGAACACCCTATATATTGTCTTATTTTCTGATTCCCCACAAAATTCTACGCTTATGTTATAAATGTCGTGTGTCTAAATTCAATAGTTTTTGAGATATTGACGTTTAAAATATGGCATTTTTTGACTTTGACAGGCTGTAACATTGGAACGGTTTATCTTAGAGAAAAATGGTTTTCACCTCCCTATCTTAGTTTTTTATTCCCTATCCAAAGAAACCAACCTCCGATTTACTATGTTAAACCGTTAAAACCGGTTTTTACAAAATAAGCGTAGAATTTTGTGGGGAATCAGAAAATAATACAATAGGGTGTTCCATTAAAAAAAAAAAGTGAAAGACGTGACGACGGTTCTATGAGATATCCTGTATATTATTCTTTTATGTCAAAAAATGCACAATTAAAAATAAAAATTTACGGTTCCGAGCGTTTTTCCTAGATCTTTTTCCTTTAATTGATATTAATTTTATGCCAGAATTTTGAGAGACCCAGTATAAGAAGACTGCTCAAGACAATTTTATAAAATTTCCAGAAATTACAACATTATATGCATACATCATAAATTATAGTAAAAAGTACTTACCCAGTGATGATTAGAAATCTGGATGTTCTCAGCTGTATATCTGAAGCATATCGTAGGTTTAAATAGTCATTATGGAAAGGTTCTAATTTGTATAATAAATAAACTTATCACAAATATTGAAAAACAAATACCGCGTACGTTCTGTGACCACTTGAAATTTGCCTATTTTATCATAGAAGTTGTTTGTTACTTACCTACTAAATATCACATACGTTTGAGCCATTATACTTTCTGGAAATACATAATACAATAATTTATGAGCGCTTGTTACACAGTTACTCCATTAATTAATCAATGGTAATCAGCGTAATCACAAATTTAATGATAATAAAAACCATCAATAAACAACGATACTGCCAAAATCTTATTTTAAAATGAACATAAATTTTAAAAAAGATATTTATTTTGTCAGATCCATCCCTAGGCGCGTTTCACCATATCATGGCTCATCAGTGAAACTAGGATCCGACGAAAAAAATAAATATTTCAAAACTGCTTAAGTAGTATTTATTGGGACGCACCAGTAAGATGTTGCACCGAGCGACATCTATGTCGTGGTAAGACACTCTTGAGCATATCTGCACCTCTAACAAACTTATAAAAATAGGAGAAATGTTAAGAGAAAATCACCTGTAAAGGCATTAGTCACAAATACAGGAGTCCCGCTATAATAATTTGTATGTAGGTTATCCTATTTCATTCTTGTTTCCTATATTTTTATGTAATGGATGCGAAGCATCGTACAAAGTAGGATATTTTTGTATCACCATAATCACTTTCGCTGTAACTTTAGTGATGAACATCGTCACAATCAACTGGATCGCAGGCGGGAACTATACGAATTACGGGAAAATCGTGCAAGCTGAGAACCAGAATATATTCGCAGACACCCCGCATTGGAATGTGCTGTTACATATACCACTGTAGCATGTCGTAATCGTCTCGTTTTCGTTCCCATTCCCACTCCCGCGTTGGATTAAGTAGACCTTAAAACAGGCAAGGAAAAAGACATTTACAAATTTTCGTGGTGACTTCTTGGTGTCGATATACACACCTTTCTAGCTACCAAATGGTCTGAACCAAGCAATATCGAGGTATTTTTCAGTGATAGCCCTTTTATTCCTTCCTCTGTGCTTCACTTCGACGTCATAATTCCCCTTAGGTGAGATATTCACTTGCATTGTAAATGCGATTCGAAAACTTTTAACAAAATAATTATTTTCTAAATAGATTTGTATTTTTTTCAAAAATAAAACACCTCGAAAGCACTTTATAAGTTTATTTATAAAAACATAAATTTTTCTTATGGGCGAGACCCTAGTTAATACTGATAAAAACTTTGACATATAACCGTAATATTCATATTTTCTATTTTTCTGGCAAGTTAAAAAATATTTTTTACGACGAGATTCTTAGAACCATACTAATGTTGGATAAAATTTTTGACATAACTATCTAACAATTGATCCCATACTCATCATATCAGATGTTTTACGTTTGGTTGCAAAAAATGTTGACAAACTTTTCATCAACAATAGAACAAACAAAAAACCGATGATAAGGCCAACCTAGTGGTTGTGTAAAATCTTCTTAAATTACAAGAACGGGAATCTGGAGCGTGACAGTTGACCTTGCCAGTTCGATTACTAACTTTTATTCTTTTTATTATGCGGATAACCTAAGCGAGAACGATTTTTCTTTGTACTTACAACCTGCTATAAGACAGTTTGTAAACACTTTTACCCAGTGGCGCATTAAGGAGGGGTCCAGAGGGACCTAAAGATTTTTTTTTTTTAATAAGTATAATAAAATATTACATTTAAATCCGAGCTGTACTCCAGAATTTTTTCACGAAACAAAGAAAAAACTTAAAAATACGTTATTAAATTGTTTCAAGTCATTTTATTGGTATTGTTTTTATGTTATCCTATTTTAAAATTAAAGAGCACAGAGCTAGCTGTGAATATCAAGAAAAGAGTGAAAAAAAAATTCAAATACCCAATCATGGGTTATTTCAGGGTAGGACACATTCCGCTAAAATGCCTAAGTCCCCAATCATCAGTTCCGTTTTGCTGAAAGAAAGAGTAAAAAATTACAGTACATGTACACAAGGATGGAAAAAGATACTTTGTATCTATGTAAATTCTTCTTTTAATTAAAATTGTAGCAGAGTGCTTTCGGTTTCCACCATCCGCAGTACTAGTAGTTAGTTACACAATGTTTTGAATTTCAATATTTAAAGAACGACGGATCAGTGCAAAAATGTGACAGCCGTTTTTGGAGACAAACTAATGTTTGTCTCCATTTTCGATTGATTTCAGACACAAGATATTGTATTATTTTACGCAATAAAAGACGACGCGCTCCGAAGTTACGTCGGTTCTTACGTAGCGAATGAATCATAGTTCGCTTATCTATTCGGCTTTCTTTAAATGTTGAAATTCAAAGCACAATGGCATCACCATTCAGGTAGAATGGCATCTCGTCTACTATATAATATTAAAACGAAAAGAAAACGTTACACGACAAAATGTAAAACATACTTGACTTTAAAAGAACATCCTAAATGTGGTAAAGGCAATGAAAAAATGGTTCAACAACATCAAAAAGCCATAACCTGAAGTAACACCACCGACAGCGCTTTTCGATGTCTTACTAAGGACGAAACGGCGGTCATTGTCTACCTTGTTCCAGGGAACCAATTGTTTTTGCGTCCCTGTTTACTTTAATGCAAAAAACTTATAGGTATACAATGCAGTAGTTAATTTTTGAAGCTGTGCCTCCCATGTTTTTTTTAAATCATTATTAAACAATCCAAGTCTCATATTTTTAATCGGATAACCAGATCAGTTACAGTTTTTTATCAAGAATCTTCCAAATAGGGTGCTACAAATTCGTGTGCGTATAAGGGGATCTCGAAAACGGTAAGAAATACGAAGATGGTTAAGTTTTAAAAAATTTAAAACCCAAAATGGAAATTTCTGTTTTTTCGGATATCTCCGAAAGCATTCGGATTATTTACAATTTTCTTTCACCAAACTATTAAGCCCCAAGATACGCAACTTTGCCTCAATTTAACCATCTTCGTATCTCTTACCGTTTTCGAGACCCCCTTGTACGCACACGAATTTGTAGGACCCTGTATATATAAGAATATCTTTCTAATCAATATCTAGGTATTGAATTTCCGATTATTTTAATGAAAATATCATTAATTTATGCAATTGAATATTGTATGAAACGCCTGCATTAAATTAGGTCTGTGCAACTGAAGGTTCAATGATTAGTTTTAGTAGCTGAATAATTAGTTTGTTGTGAATGTATCCTAAACATGAGACACCAACCTAAATATAAAAATCCCTGATACTTGTTTATGTTATTTTGAAATTATAGTGGGTACGTTTTGTTTTTGTTAGATTGCTTTCGTGTTCTATAATGATGTTATGTTAAAATGAATGCACAAAAAAACGCCAGTAAGTCCTAACCGAATGTATTTATTTTAAAAGTTGGCAAGTAGTACCTGCGACCTTGGCAAGTCATTGCACGCTGTAAAACCAAGTGAAATTTTTATTGCCATAATACTAATCGCTGCAAGACAATTTGCGTGAAAGAAAAATTGTAAACTGTAAAGCTTTAGGAAAGTAGATGGCGAAAAAAAGTTGCAATAGCGGCAACTCAAAGCCGAAAATCATAAAGCGCCCCATTATATGTTTGGCCCCTCCGCATCCAAAGACTACGCCACTCTAAACTAGGTAATATATTGTACAAAAGTAATAATCCTATACAAACTCGTGACCAAATAAGGCTTCATGAAAACAAAATAAATTTGAAAACGTTGCAAAATTTAAACACTTTTAAAAACGATAACATTAATGGCACTTAAGGTAGTTACCTATGTTCTAAAACGTGACTTCACAGCAATGCCTGATGCCTTAACAACGCGACAATGGGTAAGTAAATATCATATCACGCTGTGTGGCATTTGATTTTGCTGGTAAACATCTTGCCTATGCATTGTGTGCATAACGATATTTATGTAATGCATATTTTGTCAGCCAATCAATATCTATGATAGGTCACACTGTTATTGTTAATCGAGATGCAATGCATTAAATTGTTTGGACACGCAAACTAGTTAGTTATTCGTGGAACAAATCGGATGTGAATAATTATTACAGGAAGAAAGTTCCCATAAAGGTGTTTTATAACTGGTGATAGTAATAGTCAGGATTTTATAGAAAGTTATTTTTTAATAACTTTGTTACATATAAAAGACGAGTCGACAATAATTAAAACCGTTTGAGTTGCAAAATCTATTTCCAGGACCGAATTAATTAAAAAATAATTAAACCGATTTTGAAAGTATCCCTCACGGTTCCTTGGGACTTATAACTAAAACATCTTTTGTAAAGGTGGGAAACTATTAATAATGGGTAGGGTTCAATATATCGATAAAAAAGGTGTAAAACTATCGATAGTTTTTGATTTCATATAAACCCACTTTTAGAAGAAGTCAAAAATGATTTCTAAAAAAAAATATTCCCAAATATTGACTTCTACGTAAACCTTATCTGCAATCAAAAATTAGTTTTAAAAAAATAGTTCGTTCCTGCCCTGCCCTGAACTTTGTTAATGAAACTTGTGCTAACGCCTCGTGGTTTAACGTTGCACACGTTTCATTATAGTGTTCATATCGAACTAATATCATTAATAACTATAATGGCACCTGATTAAAATGGTGCGTACAGTGGGGGGATGCAAGAATAATTTCGATTGATATAAGAGTTGCCATATTTGATAGAGACATCTCCACATACGAATTCGATTAATAGTACGAAATATAGCGTTGAGTGTACTTGTATGTTCAAATTATCGATATTAAGAAACTGAGATTTTCAACTAGTAAAGAACTCAATGCTGTCTTATTAACTAGGAACGTATTCTGATATATTGCTTATGATAATTGATATTAGAATTTTAATAATAGCCAACCCTATCCGGAACCATGCTTTATAACATGTCTGGATTTAAATCGCGACTCGTGGACGACAATATCGAGAAAAAAACAAGTTTCAAAAAGAAAAAAACAACAAAAAAATGGATTCTTGATAACCTAAATAACTCTCATTAACTTGTGGAACCCATATGAATACAACTTTATTGTTTCTAGCTGCTATGTCCTTAACGTCGCTTATGCACTCCATTGTGATTTTTTATCTGAATCGGAATGTATATCTTTAATAACACCATTAAAACGCTTGGACAAGTATGCATCATTTTGGTCTTATGCTCATTGGCGTACCGACTGCCATTATTATTAACATTGATAATGCAAAATTTTGTTTTATAAAAATTGGTGGAAATGACCACCTTCACTTAATAGGCATGCAGGAAGCTAATTTAATTTAATTATTTTAATTAAGAACGGTGTGCCTGGGGAGAAAAACGCAAGAGACCATTTTTATGCAGAATTGATCAGGCTAATCAGAAATAATATCCATATGGAAAAATATCAGTGGCGTACCACTTTTTTTCTAAAAAATATATAATCGCTTAGTTTTAAAAATTATTCTATTGGCGATAACGCTGAAACGAACGGAGATATCGAGCTGCAGTTTTAATATTTTTTCTAGAAAATTTCATCTACTTTTCGATTATGGTATCATAATTATACCGCATGATTTATTTTTTCGGAGTAAAATCAAAAAATGTGTTATTATTGCAAATTGCGCCCTCTAGCATTTCTTTTGAGAGCTATTATGGATAACTAAATACGATTGATAAAAGTGCATACATTTCTCTTCCAAACAAGTCTTTAGTTTGCTAAAATCGGATAAGTCGTTTAAAAGTTAGAGCGATTTAACTGATTACACTTTCAACAGCTTCCCCCCCTCTTATTAAAGTCGGTACGCCAATGAGCATGGGAACAAAATGATGCATAATTGTCCAAGCTTTTTAATGGTGTTATCAAAGATATACCTTAATGTAGGATTTTTCGGAGATATATAAAATTTTAAAATTTACTTTTCAATTAAGCCCTCTTGCGGCAAAAGGCGGAACTTAAAAATAATTTCCAGCATTTTCTCTTGGGCACTTTAGTCATAAAAAAATTTACCCGGATGCTGTACGATTACTAGTTTCTGAGATAGGGTCGGCGGTCATTCTTAGTTGACCACCCGGTACACAATTATACATATTTAAGATTCTTCATAAAGTTCACAATAGGGTGTTACTCAATGCAACAACTGCTAGGTATGTTATGATTTTAAAATCTCATTATAGGAATACCCGATCATACATCTTTTGCAACCAAACGTACAAAATCTAAAATAAAATCTATAAAACACTAGAACCATGCTTCATAACATGCGTGGACCCTTTGATAATAAGCACATCAGATCCCCTAATCATGGCAAGGCTTTCCACCATGCTTCTACTACTTTTAAGCATCAGTCTTGGTGTTTCGCATGGCAGAATTATTTTCGGATTACTGCATACGATTTTTTGGCTTTCTACGCTTGACAGTACTCCAGAGCTTTCAGGTCTAGCTATGGGAACTGAAAAAAAAGGCACTTTTGTAGATATCGGTGACTGTTTTATCTACAGATTAAATATTTCTACGAAGTAAAATAACGCCGAACTCAGAACACAGCGATTGTGGGTCTACTAAAAAAATACAAATAGCGAAAAGGAAGAATAAGGGAATGGTGTGTGAGTGAGAAGTGAGAAAAATGGGCACCAAGATATTTCATATTATGGGGCTTATTTTAAGAACTTAACTAGTACTGTACTCTGGAGTTTAGCGGAAGTTATGCACCAATTTAAATGTTGCGATAACTTTTGTTTGAACAAAATTTATATACCGAACTATACAAATTTTCAAAATCAAAACCAGAACAAATTACTTTCCAATTCAATTTTTACTGAACGTATTGTTTTCGCATCTAAATTGTTGCATAGTTATGACATCGAGTCTAAATAATTTCTCTTTCCTCTTTCAACATCTTTTATTTGTTACCATGATACATTTTTGATAAATAATAGATCGATGGCAAATGTCAACTATGAAAATTATTTACAATCGCCTATTATCATCAGAATTACCAGGCACAATTTAAGAATTTTTGTAAACCACAAACAAATTAAACACTACAAGGGATGTAAGTAACATTTACTAGTCAAGAACGATTTTGCTGGCAATAAAGTTCGAGGCTAGTACCAATACTTACATCCCGTGAAGTACATAACATTTTTTCTCCTCCCCGCAGAATTTATTCTTGGATTTTTATTAATTTAATTCGATACTTATCGCATGAAATTATTAGCTGCTTTGACCGGTTTCTATAGCATCATAAGACCCGTATTATTAATCTCCTGGTAACTTTACCAGGCAGATAATTTCCAAAAAAACCATTGTTAAGACAATTGTCTGCATAGAAATTATCTGGCTGGTAAAGTTACCAGGAGATTAATAATACGGGCCTAAGCATTGTTATTTTATCAACAACGTTAAGCTGACAAGTTATTATCAAAAATTGAGAGATATTGAAATTATTGATTTGTATAACCTCTAAATTGATATAAAAGAATCAGCAAATATCGCTTGTTTGTCGTTACTACCAGAAAAATCGAGGAAGAGGTATAAAGCCACGTATTAATACTTCAAGAAATGGTACCAAACAAAGACTGGCTACTGCAGTTTCAGAAACCGTGCTTATGGCCTACACGAAAAATCTGCTGCATTAGAGTCTCCATCAATCTTATGGTGTGAATATTTCATGCTGAAGTCTACCCTTTTCATAGAGGAAAACATAGATATTTCCAAGTATCCTAAACTTAAAAGAAAAAATGACGGATATAAACCCAAAAAATCTAATGTGTTTGACAGGGAAGATGTAAATAAATTCCTGTTTGAAGCCCATGATTATATTTATTTAATGATGAAGGTTGTAATGATAATGGGAATATCTGGAGCGTGCTGTTCTAGTGAACTCTGTGCAATGAAAATGAACAATGTTGAATTAAGGCATAAAGTCATATTTGTTACTATTCCTGATTACAAAAATGGAATGGCAAGTAAATTTATAGTGACTAAAATTGACGATGAGAAGGTTTGTCATTTCAAAATAGTTCAAAATTACATTGAGATAAGATCCCACATGACGAATTTTAATCCTCGCTTCTTCATGCGATATTAAAATGGAAAGTGCCTAAACCAGCCTGTCGGGAAAAACTTTATTTCTTCAATTCCAAGTATGGAAAGGCGGATGGAAATCTGCAACATTTGCGGAAAGTTATGTAGCGGAGAGCATCAACAATAAAAAGGAAGTTGCAAATAAAATATTATACAATATAACGAAGCCAGAAGTCTCCTGCAGTACTTCAAGAGTAACAAAAAACTTGGTTAGAGATGGAGAAATTATGTAGTCAGAACATTTCATACCAATTGAGAAACGAGATAACATTTATCCAAATTTTGTAAATAATGTTCATAATTGTAATGACTGTACTATTAATATTCATATCACTTAAGATTACTTAATTTTTTTTAAATCACTGTTTTTATATGGCATAAACTATTACCACATTAGTAAGTTGACAACCCGTCGTCAAGGGCAATCGATACATTTTTGATATAGTAACAGTGTCAAAATGCATTGTTTACAATAAAGGGAGGAGAAAAAATAGTTTTCCAATCACAAAAGTCTATCGGACTACATAACCCGACGAGCTCGAGCACATATTTATTAAAGTTGGCCGGCTTAACCACCATTTATATTTTTCATCAGACTCGATTGAGTCGTTTCGGGCGTTCCGTTATTTTTCGACTCATCCTACTATTTATATTACCATAAATTACTGTAAATTGCTAATATGAAAGTTAAATCTGAAATTACATTACTCTGGAATGGAAATTATATGAGAAAGAATACAGTTTAGGGATGCATCTGTCAATATGTTAAACTAATTGTATATTCTAAATTGTGCAAAAAAAAGTGATCTGGCGTCTGGGAATTCCATCCAGTAACAAGTTTTCTCAAATTAATTTAGTTCATTGTTTTTCTAAATTTGGATCATACCCAACAAGTTTTATTTTTTCCAAAAAAAAATGTAAACTAATCATAGTAACTTACCCAAAAGAAAATCACCTTCCGATTTCCAACAAATCCCTTCTCTTTGTACGTGGTTTATAAATGTAGCCGGCTCCCCGGCTGTAGCGGCCACACTGGGAGCGATTTGATCCCGGTCTGATATTTGATGACTACGATATGTGAATCCCAGAGCACTAAGTAAGTCGTCTACTACTCGCCTTACCGCTGCTCTCAGTTCTGAATTACGGTATCCGTAGATCCATGGATTAAAAGCACTACTAGACAAAATTGGAAGCGCTAGGTAGATTGAAACCCAGGACGTAAGGATGGTGGTTTCAAAGATAACGTCCATTAGCATGCAGATCTGTAACAAAGAAATTAGATTTTAAAAAAATTACTAATTTTTATTTGTTTTTACTGTTTAATATTTAATCATATTATATTAATCCAGTTTAATATAGTATGCAAAATCTTAAAGTTAGAAACACGTTTTTCCAACTGATATTCAAGATATGAAATTAATTATTTCCAGAATAAAATATAAAAGTTCATGTGGATAGAATAATTTATGTATAAAAATTTAACTATTTGTGTTTTTCCAGGGTCTGTCTATGTCCGCCTTCAACCGGGTTTAGCCCATTGTTTTTTTTGTTTTTTTTTATGATAAAACACCTGCACTGTAGGAAAAATCCTTTAAGGCGCTCTGGGAGCGGTGCGAGTGCGAAAAACGCGATTAACGTTGGTCTTGAAACGTTGAACATTGTATTCATTGGGAAACACGACCTCAGGAAGATCATTCCACAAAGATGACGTTCTCCAGATGAAAGAATTCTTGAACAATGAAGTTCGAGGAGTACTAAGCTGAACAACATATGGATGAGCGGCAGTGGTTCGCCGTGTATTTCTGTTTTGCATTGCTATAGGTGGAATCAAGTGGGCAATGTCAGTCGAACACCTGCCATGGAAATATCTGTAAAAGAGAGCCAAATCACCAACCTGTCTTCGATGCTCCAGGCTATCGAGGGTCTTGGTCAGCTCGGGGTCGCCGATCAGACGAACGGCTCTCCTTTGAATGGAATCCAGTAGCCGAAGGGTGTGCTTGGGTGCAGAGCTCCAGACGTGAGAGCAATATTCTAATGATGGTCGAATCTGGGCTTTGTAGAGTGTCAAAAGTTGATGAGGTGTGTACAACCTTTTGGTGCGGAAAAGTACACCAAGTTTCTGTGCAGCTGTCTTGGCAATTACGGCAACGTGATCATGCCAAGACATATTACCTCCCAGATTGACCCCTAGCAAATTAATAGACGGTTGTGCTCACCTTAGTTTGATTAATCCACTCGTAGTAATCCCTGTTCCTTGCACTAACTTATGTAGCTCAACTAAATATGCCTTGTCGCTAGTAGAACTTCTAATAAATATAATGTTTTAATATTAAGTGTTTGCTGAGATAAATTATGCAAAAAAACCCTTAGCCTTTTCAACGACTTGCAAAAAACCGTAAATTTTAAAATCGATTTTACTGAAAAATGGTTAATCCTACCGAAATGAAACAGGAGTACCTTTATTCAATAGGAGACTTTAGTGCTTTTAAAAATGCACCTGGTATTAAAAAATCCTACAAATAAGGAAATTAGGACAGTATTCTTCTCACTGGGTAGGTACCTACCCACTGGAAGAAATACACGTAAGCTAAACAAACCGTTTATTGCGTCTTGTCATGGGTAAAACATGTATCAAATTTTGTTTTGATACTTCAATCAGTTTCTGAGATATTGTGAGAAAACCGCTTATCATAGCTTCCATTCGGGGGGCTCTAGCCCCATAACGAAGCGTTTTTCAAGGCATATTAATAGAGGATTTTAGTCCTGTTTTTGAATATACTTTATCGCCTTAAAATATTGTCACCTATTTTCGGGACATCCTGTATAAATGATTGTTATGTAAATTTAATTATTATCTAAATATGTTACAATAGAAAGGTTAATAACTGTAAATTAAATTTTGGGCCCTATCTTTACAAGCAAATTATTTTCATCGCCCTTTATACTCTTTCGTGTGGACGAACGACAATGCTGTTTCGGGTTCAATTACATTTTATCTGATAACAAATATTTTGCCGTTAAAGTTTTGTTTATTAACAAAAGTTGTTTGACATTATACTCAGTTTCTCAGTTAATAAAAGTTCAGTGTCGGACTGGATAGGGCGGTAGTAAGGCAGTTGCCGTAGGATAATCACCTCCCTGATGTAGTTATGTTGGCGTCTATAAATAATTTTTAAATTGAAAAATGTTTTTGCCGGCGTGCAGACAAGAATAAAATTGAAAAAGTTTTATGCCTCCGCTGGGAATCGAACCCAGAACCTCTCGATTAGATCTCAAACGCGCTGCCAATTGCGCTAAGGAGGACCTGATATTCTCTTACCAACTTCGGTCCTACAGCTTATTTAAGTTTATGTTAGTTGTATAATAGTCTGGAATTGGATATTCCAGACTATTAATACTAATTTTAACCGTGTCTGTACGCCGGCAAAAACATTTTTCAATTTAAATATTATTTATTTATTTAAATAGTTGAAATATATTAATTATATAATTAAATTTCAATTGTTCTTAGTATAGAACCTGTCCACTAAAAATTAAACTTAGTAAAATATTAATAACGGAGAAATAAATAAAAAATGAAAATGTATGTCCTATAATATCTATTGTTTAAATTGTAGAAGGAAAAAAAATAGTTTGGCATACTTTTGTTGTATCTTCATGAAATTTACCCCCTCTTTTTGTAAAATATAAAAGAATGTGTTATGATAGCTCCTTGGAAAGAGAAAGTAAATAAGGGAAACTAAAAAAAGGATACGACACGCTATATAATTTTGCATTTAGGTAATCCAGAAAGCCAGAAAAAAACAGGCCATTAGGGCAACAATTGATACTAAAATATTTAGAGAAATTTAGGCAGCGACTTAAATAAATCAATGTTACTATTGTTTTTCAAAAAAAAAATGGCCAACATTTCCAACAATTTTTATATAAAACAAATTGCATCTACATTACCGAAAAGCAAAAGTTAATAGTGGGTCGTATTCCCTTATTTATTTCCTTTTTAATGATAAATACCTTTACATAAAAAAAAAAGTTGGGGGCGGTTTCTACCCCAAAAAGAGGGGTAAAATTCATAAAGACAAAAAGTATGCCTAACTAAAAATAAACGCAACCGTAGTTCTGTATTTTTTCAGCAAATAAAGAGGTCTTTCTAATACTGAACTTATTTCAGCTTAAAATTACACCCTGTATAGTGCTTAGCAAAGTTCTTAATTTGTAATAGGTACTAATTTTTTTATACATTATCAGCGACCATCAATACGGTTTTCGTAAGTCCAGATCAACAGGTGACCTTCTGGCATATGTCACCCATCTTTGGAGCAACACCATCGAACATCATGGAGAATCCCGGGCTGTTGCACTGGACATCTCTAGGGCTTTTGATCGTGTTTGGCACGATGGGCTTCTAAGTAAATTGCGATCCTACGGTATGCCTAATGGATTTTGTTTATGGTTAACCAGCTTCCTTAAGAACCGTTCTCTGCAAGTGGCGATTGACGGGTTTCTCTCAGACACCTTCACCATCAATGCCGGTGTTCCTCAAGGGTCCATATTGTCGCCTACCCTCTTTTTACTGTATATTAACGACCTTCTAGTGAAAACCCAAAATCCAATTTATAGCTTTGCTGATGACAGCACACTTGTCTCATCTTTTACCTTGACTCCCCAAACATCCGCTGCCGACGCACATCTTCGCAGGCAGCATGAAGTATTGCGCCTCAACAATGACCTGGAAAAAATTTTGGCTTGGGGTGACAGTAACCAAGTCGAATTTAATGCTAAGAAAACCCAGGCAGCAGTCTTCTCCAAAAAGGTTAACATTGCAGAACCGGATATAGTCATGGCAGGACACGCAATTCCCCTGGCACCGTCTATTAATTTGCTGGGGGTCAATCTGGGAGGTAATATGTCTTGGCATGATCACGTTGCCGCAATTTCCAAGACAGCTGCACAGAAACTTGGTGTACTTTTCCGCACCAAAAGGTTGTACACACCTCATCAACTTTTGACACTCTACAAAGCCCAGATTCGACCATCATTAGAATATTGCTCTCATGTCTGGAGCTCTGCACCCAAGCACACCCTTCGGCTACTGGATTCCATTCAAAGGAGAGCCGTTCGTCTGATCGGCGACCCCGAGCTGACCAAGACCCTCGATAGCCTGGAGCATCGAAGACAGGTTGGTGATTTGGCTCTCTTTTACAGATATTTTCATGGCAGGTGTTCGACTGACATTGCCGACTTGATTCCACCTAGAGCAATGCAAAACAGAAATATACGGCAAACCACTGCCGCTCATCCATATGTTGTTCAGCTTAGTACTCCTCGAACTTCATTGTTCAAGAATTCTTTCATCTGGAGAACGTCATCTTTGTGGAATGATCTTCCTGAGGTCGTGTTTCCCAATGAATACAATCTTTAACGTTTCAAGACCAACGTTAATCGCTTTTTTCGCACTCGCACCGCTCCCAGAGCGCCTTAAAGGATTTTTCCTACAGTGCAGGTGTTTTATCATAAAAAAAAAAAAAAAAAAAAATAGCGATTATGTTCAAATAAAGATCTGGTGCGTTAAAACAACGTACTTCTTTGTACGTAAAGTAACATTTCTGATTCTAGTATTAGGTAAATCAGTGGTGTGCAAAGCCGTTTAAAACAGGGTAAGTACAGTAGAGGTAACACAGTTCACATCGCCACTACACGTATATTACATGTACGTGGATATGTCCACTTCTAGAGTTTTATTTCCGACAACCGACGGCGATGCGCGACCTGCGACGTTTCTATAACGGGCGAAAGGGCGAAAACACTAATACTGTTATTCAGTGGCGGCTCGTGCAGTAGGGCCACAGTGCCATGACCGTACCTACCTGTACCCCAAGCTATTTATTCACTCACACTCATAATCATTGCTTTGTATCTTTACGCTTCATTTTCTTTGCACATGTGAATAATTTAAAATTCAAGATATTGCGTTCATTTAATATCTGATAACGACTAACGGTGCAAAAACTCCTTAACGCCGCGAAAATTCCCTGGCGCTACCCAACGCCGGCTTAATTCTATGGTGTTATGTGGAATGGCCAGGCCAGACTGTTCATCGCTTACGAAAGAGATAAAGATATATCGCCCTCCCTTCTTCTTCTTCTTCTCAGCCTGTATTTATCCACTCCTGGATGTAGGCCTCTTCCATAACTTTCCATGCTCTTCTGTCCCCTGCAGTCTGGATCCAGTTTCTTCCCGCAAAACACCGGATGTCATCTCGCCATCGTCTCTGGGGTCTACCGATGCTCCGTTTTGTCTCCCTCGGGCGCCAAGTCAAGACCCTATGTGTCCACCTGTGGTCATCCTGCCTTGCTATATGGCCAGCCCATCTCCATTTCAGCTGTGCCACAAGTCTTAGTACATCTGTCGCTTTAGTTCTTCTGCGAATTTCCTCGTTGCGGATTTTGTCCCTTAAAGTGATTCCGAGCATAGCCCTTTCCATTGCTCGCTGGGTGGTCTGCAGTTTATCGGCAGATTTGCGAGTGATTGACATTGTCTCTAGTCCGTATGTGAGCACCGGTATCACGCATGACTTAAACACTTTTCTTTTTAAGTTTATAGGCAATTCGCAGGATTTAAGGATATATCCCAGTTTTCCAAAAGCCGCCCAGGAGAGACCTATTCTTCTTGAGATTTCGGAATATTGGTTTTCTTTCCCAAGTTGAATTTTGTGGCCTAAGTAAATATATTCAGAGACCGTTTCTAGAGGTTGGTCGTTAACAGTTACCTGGATGTCTTCTGTACTCATGAGCTTCGTTTTTGTTACTTACTGACGCATAAAGAATCCAGGCCACATCCTTAGATCCGTCCGTGATTGGAGGATTTACATGTGCATTATTTTGTCAAAAGTGCTAAGTTTCAATCGGCTTAGGCCTTCGTCTTTGCTACCACTACCCGATACTAGATGGCAGATGTTTTCAATACGGTTTGCCCTGTCGAAATATTAACTTTTAACATATATTTCTTTTAAACAGTTTTTACTATGGGACATAAATTGGTTTTGTAGGTTAGGTTTAGGTTAAATCTTAGTCAGTGTGGCTTAATGCGTGTTAAAATGAATAAAAACCTTTTTAAAAAATACCATGAAAGAAGAAAGACTTAAACGCGCTAGGAATGTTATCTGCAGAAAAACATTTTATAAATAATATTGACAATTTTAATAACAAAGTGATCGAAACATTTTCTAATAATAAAGAATGGAGAATAGAGTTTCCCTATAGGAAAATATATGTGTTTAGTGAACATTCTCTTTTTATTGTTTCTTTAGAACTACTAAAATATCGAGAAAAGCACTGTTTAATCTTTTAGACAATGTTATTAGTAGATATACCTAATATGCTCCATTTAATTATTATTCGGTAAGTTTTTTTTATCCTATTTTCCTTAACGTTTTTTATTGATTTGGATATTTTGGCCCCACCTGTTTCAACTATCACGAGCCGCCACTGTTGTTATTATGAATACATTTCGTTCACAAGCGTTTTATATTCAGATTCTATCTAACATCCACTTAATTGACCAATTTGCTAAAAAATAAGCTAATTATTATGTAAATTATAATATAGGATCGTCATACTACTTCTTATTTTACGTTACTAATTAAGATAATTATTAAACTAGATAAGAGCATGTTTTATATCGAGCACGCATAATATTTTTTGTAACTAGGACAAAACATGAAGATTGGCACCAATGCACACAAACGCGGGCGAATGGTTGACTGAAGATCAGGTCGAGAGTCACGTGTATTTTTGTTGCTTCTCTTTCTAGCTTACCGCCTCTCTTGCTCGCTTCCACTCGTATAAAAGCAGTGCTTTTGCTTTTCCATAAGGGGCTAAAAAGTGTGAAATCTCTGCTTTTCGGACGATTATGCGGGATGCTAATACGGCGATCCAATTCACTATTAATCGATAATACATCCGTAGAACTTAATTATCTTAAATTATATACGATTAACTTTCGATCCCGGTCCTCTACATACGCAGAAATATTGCCGGATATTACAAGGATAAAAATTTAAATATAAAGATATAATTTTGGTTGGCATTTGTTTCATTGTTCCCAAGGTAGGCAATGCTTTTTTTCCTATATTATAGTTTAGGTATAAGCTCCAACTTTTTTTTCTGCATGACAACAGTCTTTTTCATATCCACATGCCTTTTCATTGAAGATAAAACATTCAATTATTTATTTAGTTTTTTTGTAATGCACTCGAAGAAAAATTAGAAAATTGTAGCAAGTTGAGGACAATGATCTCGCAGGGACAAGAATCAGAAACTTAAATTTTAATATTTCGTAGGAAAATGACGTACTTCCTTCTAATAAATTATCTGATTTTATATTCCGCCCGTCATTTCCGTTGTTATATCTTTTATTCAATCTTCCGTTGTCTGAGTTTCTTGCCCTCAATAGTCACAGTCACAAAGGGACGAAATCTGTTTTTTGTGTTCACTTTATAAATGTATCTAATTTACCATTATTTTATTGCATTGTATTGAATTTATGTTGTTTTTACTTAATTTAAAAGTGTTAGCGATAAGCTTTATTAACGAGCTGCAAGCGAGTGTCCTAAATCATCCTAAAGTCTATTTCAGACAGGTGTAGAGTAATATAAGCTTATTAGGTATGCAAAGAGACTACAGGGTGACTCAACGAATATTTAAGCCACTTTCAAAATTTGTCATTGATTTCATTGCAATATTCTTTATTTTCATCAAGTGCAGGTAGTACCATCCGTATTTGGGTCAATTTATGAGTTTTTCCTATTGTTATCCATTCACAAATACTGAAAATGGCGTGACAATGGCGTGCATTATGTACATACTACTAGGTACACTTATTTTTTATTAAACATTCCAAAAAAGATACAAAATAGAAAAATACATTATAAAGAAAATAAATCATAAAAAATCATAATATTCTTCGTCATCTGAGGAATTGTCATCTCGTCTTGACATTATAATTAACGGGTCGATGGTCGGATCGATCAGGTGGTCATGATCCCACATTTTCTCCTCTTCTTTAATGACATGATGGACTGGTTTTTGCCAGTTGCTGGTATCACTTCCTTAATGACTTGATCAAACAGTAGCTTAACCTCTTTCATTTTAAATGTCGTTTTTGTGTCTACAAATCCCTTTCACATGCGCCCATATAAGTTCTATAGGATTTAGTTCGCAATGATATAGCGGTATGCGCAGCACAGTTACATTATGTTTTTTAGCTATATCTTCCCCGACATGTTTCATAAAACGATGTTTGTATACATTTGCTATAGCTAATAGTTCCGTCTTTATCAAACTATGTTTAAATTCAATACTTTTGGTAGTTAACCAGTCGATAATTTATTGTTTTCTCCAAGATGAAGTTGGAGTCTTCTCTGTGCGCTGTGAACGATAGCTGGCGTTATCCATAACTGAATCAGCTGGAAGTTTCAGTTCAGTTGTCCTCGTGGTAATCTCCCCTATTGAACGACTGAAAAAATCCCTCTTCGCTTCCATGTGTGCCTATGGCCGACACCGAAATTGAGCCGAACTGGACGGAATCTCCCATTTTATTACTCAACGCCTTTCTGAAATAGCCTATAGTATATTCGTAATTTTCTATGTTTCCTAGTCGTTTTTATCAAGAATAGGGACAAATTTATCTGGATCAGTTAGTAACAAAGATAGTAGTTTATTAGTTATATCATTTTCCTGTTGAAAGTACACAGCGACGCCAAAGATAATGGGTTCCCTGGGGCACAGGGAGACAATGACAGGCTGTTTCGTCCTTGGTGAGACAGCCTGTGAGCAATTGACTAACATAAATAACATTGACATCAAGGGCGGATTTACGGGGGAGGGGGGGGGGGGGGGTTCAGGGGGTATTTCCCCCCATGATTACTAAAAATGGAGTAATTGAATAATACATAATACACACAAATTTTTTGTTTTACACGATAAAAAAGTGCTTCTTATAACGCAAAAAAGAAATTTTTTTAACCCCCCCCCCCCATAAATACAAGCCAAATCCGCCCTTGATTGACATGCAGTATTTACTCACAATCAAAGGTGCCTGATTAGTAAATTAAGAATTAAGGTAACCGGGCTGGTCGAATTGTGAGAAATGTATTTCTGCTAATGTCATATATGTCACAGTTAAACTGGCTGGTTAGTTAATTGTGGTTAAAAATTTGTATAAAACCCGACATTAGTGTTTTAATAAATTTTATGGGTCACATTAGTTGAGGGAGAATAAACAAATCTACATATATATAACTTTAGGGTTAAGGGTCCATACTATTTAATTTGTTAGAAGTTCCTTTATGATTTATTTATTTAAAATTAAAGTCCTCATTTAAATATTGTGTTAAAATTCATTTTACGAAGCATATTGTGGGAATAGCATTGCTAGACTTCACCTCTACTCTATGGATAGGACGAGTTTAAAAATGTTTTTTCTTTTCATTTTTAAAATATAGTATAATTTATAGTGCCTTGAGAAAAAAGGCGGAGCCTCAGTAAAATACAATAAACGGTGATTTGTCAGTACTTTATGAGGACGCCACAAAGGAATTTATATTGTATAACAATGTTGTTAACTAATGGGAAATTTCAGGATTCGTGAGAACAAAGCACAAAGGAATGATAGGTCAGCACAAAGGAAATTTTTTATGCACAGTATTATATTTGTAGGATAATCTTTAGGATCACATATGGTTGTGATCTGCTAATAAAGAGTTTGTCAGTATTATGTGTATTGGTGGAATTATTTTTTATAATTATAAACTTTTAAAGGTTACAACACTGACAGTAATAAATATGAAACTTTGCCGTGCATTTAACGAGAATAGCCTACTTTTCTTGTCACTTAAGTGTAAAGAAAATAGGAAATATCTACGTGGGAGTAAAAAAAATAAGTTACTAGACATAATTACCAATATTTAACTTTTTATATTTTAACGAATAAAATTAAAATATAAAAATATATTTTAACTCATTATTTTACCGACAACTTTTTAAAACATAACTTCTACCTGATAAAGTGTCTTTTAATTATTAAAAAGAGTTACACGAAATATAGCTCAAAAGTTAATGAGGGTAGAATGTAAGCATCTCTACAGAGAGAAACCGGCTTTGTCCTTGTACAAATGGGATTACTTTTCTGGTAAAAGACTGAAAATGTAATCATAAATAAGCAGGGCAGTCAGTAACAGGATGGGTACAAAACCTTTATGTTATTTTCGTGAATAGAACAACAAAAGGAATATAAATATATTTTGGTTGAGAGTGAAAAAAATCAAGTGGGAGGTAAAGAAAAATTTTGTGTACCATAAGTCGGTTACAAAGAATATTCTTAGTCATATTAGTGTCACATTCTCATAAAAATATGAGACTGGTGGCAGCCTTATTTTAAGTTTGCCCACTATTAAAAAGTAGGAACAAATCCTTTTTTTAAATATCATCCAATCTAAAAAAAATCAAATTTATTTCATCCGCTATCGCCGCGCTCCGCGCCTCATTTTTCAGTAAATTCTATGACGAGCTGCTATAATAAAATGGTGGGTCTTTGGAACTGTTACTTTGAAACGATATTTTTTAATACGCTCCACCTTATTAAAGCAAGCAGTTACTCTGGATCTATTAAGATTTCGTCGTTCGCCACTACACGCTACGATGCGAACCGAGAGAAAGCGACAGCGGCAGGCCTGTTTGGCCGTTCGTTGTGGCACGCGCAACGGCAAACGGTATCTGGAAAATAACAGTCTTGTGGTTGACGGTATTTTGTCGTTGAAGGTATTTTGTCAGACCAGGGACGAAAGGTTGCTTTAGGAAACTGTTGCGGGTATGTATATGTCGTGATACCGTTTTATTTCAACGCAGCGACTCCTAGTTGCCTTTATAATGGACACGGTCTCGAGGATTTCTTTGGGTATATCGATGATAAAAAAATGTTGTTGCAATTTGACTAAAATATTTTATCCAACACATGACAGTTATGACTGTCATTATCAATGTTATTTAAGACAAGTAAACTATCAAATAACACACTAGTGAGTTTTGGATTATAACTCACGTTCATATTTAAAGTAGTATTCTATTTATTTATTACTATTACAAGCAGAACTCACATTGATATTGAAATTAAAGGAAAACGATAACGGTTTATTCGTGAAGTCATTGTAAAATTTGTTGGTTCATTGAAACCAGATGCTCCCATATCGGTACAGCTGCTGATAGTACTAGAAGACGCCGACACATTAGAACCTTGTATTTTTTCTGCAATTTTGTTATGCACCGATTCTTCTAATTATCCTTCTGCTATCGTCGAGGACTTCCATCCTCCGTGACGCTTCAAAGTAGTCATGTTAGCCCCTACATTGACCAAAAGAGTCGCCGAAGACCTTCTCAGGCAGTGACCGGTGTAGAGCGCTTATTTATCTAATTTCAAAAACATTGCAATTCTTGAAGGTATCTTCGACAACGTATTTATTCTCACACACTGGCTGGTACACCTCCCATTTTTGTAGAAAACAAAAAACGGCTAGAAATAGTATTCTTTGGTCTCAAAGACATGTATTTTTTACACAAGTTGATCGGGTTGACTGGAAATACTTCTTCAAGTATGGTGAAACTTCTTGATTTCTTGGTTTTAGTGTCTGACAAAACTACGTGAAAATATTTCCCTTTATCTTAAATATTTTCTTTTTTCAAATTGACCAATCATCGCATCTTCAAGCACCGCTAATCCCCATTATCGTACTCGTCGTCGGGAGCTTCGTTCAAAAACTTCTCTATTTCAGGTCGTTCTAATGTCTTGGTTTTCTTTGGTTTGGATCCCTGTGATATGCTTTTCAAAAAGCTCGTTAGTTTGGCATATGTTGGATTTTCTTTAACAGTCAGAAAATTTTATATACAGGGTGTTAAAGAAGACGATGATTTTTGCTAAAATTTTAATGTAGTGTAACTTCCACAATAATATTTTTAAATTTATATACGTCAATTCAATCACTGGTTCATAGCAAAGTAATAAATTTGTCAAATTTTTTAAATCTGCTATATTTTAAGAAATACCGATTTTTTTGGAAAACCTTGCTTTATTTTAACTTATTGGTAGCTAGATCTCACTGTGCGTTGTATCGTGCAAACTTAGCGAGTGATTATTATACCTTATGAAAAACTTGATTATGTTCAGTTACAATAGTTGTACCTAAATGTTATGATGTACAGTGGCGTATTTATAAATACCTATATATCTATGTTTTATGAGTATCTCACCATTTTTCACGACTGTTGTATATTGGAATGTACTCGCCCCTAGATTAGGTCAATTTTTTCTTTTTTATTAGTTTTTAATATCCCACCACAGGTATATTATATAGTGTGTTTACAAAATTTTAACAAAGATAATTTTTTAAATTTAATTTTTGAAAAAAATGTATTTATTAATTTCTAACTTTCTAACACTATACTCATAAACCATAGATATATAGGCGTTTATAAGCACGCCACTGTACATCATAACATTTAGGTACAACTATTGTTACTGAACATAATCAAGTTTTTCATAAGGTATAATAATCATTCGCTAAGTTTGCACGATACAACGCACAGTGAGATCTAGCTACCAATAAGTTGAAATAAAGCAAGGTTTTCCTAAAAAATCGGTATTTCTTAAAATATAGCAGATAACAAAAATTTGACAAATTACTTTCTTTGCTATGAACCCGTGATTCAATTGACGTGACAATTTAAAAATATTATTGTGAAAGTTACACGCCATTAAAATTTGAGCAAAAATCATCGTCTTCTTTAACACCCTGTATATAAAATTTTTTGACAGTAAAAGAAAATCCAACATTGGCAATTGTTTCCCAAGGGATGAATATATCAACCGTTCAAAACCGTAGGTCGATGTCATATCTGGTTCAGAAAATATTAACTGTAAAATTTAGGCGAAATTTGTCTTACTCGAAAGCAATTGTCCAGCAGTTTAGTTTTAAGTATAGCATAAATAATATCTAAAAGATAAACGGGAGGTGGGGCGAAGAAATGATAGATTATTTTTTATTTCGACAAATAATTAACTGTTATTTTGCAAACCTTGCACTCTTATTCGTCCCCAAGTAACGGTTATTTAGTCGCGGTATTTTTTCTGTCGCGGTATGTTTCTGTCGCGGTATTTGTCTGTCGCGGTATTTTTCTGTCGCGGTAGGAAATGAAACGTTCCATATCGGTAACAGTATTTTCCTTCTCTTTAATAAAACGATGCATTAAAAATGCAAATCAATGGATTATATATTGCTCATGCGTGTTATAAAGTCATGTTTTATTACCATTGCATGGCAATCATTCACTATCATCGAATTTATCATATTCAGTACTAACATCAGCTTAAATTTTAATAGAGTTGAAAATATATCTCAGTAATAAAAAACTTTCTATATAAAGGTCACAAACCTGTCCTAAAAATAAGAAGATTATATGAAGATTACAGAGTATTACTATTAAAACTAGTTTTTTAGAAAAATTAGGTTATTTTATTGTTTGTCAGGGTGAATATTTATGTGCATAGCATTTTAATGAACGAATATTCACTAAAAAACAATTTTTTTCTGCCAAAGTTAAAGTATATCTCAAAGTTTTACATTTTGACATCAATAAACAAAATGTCAATTTCTAGGTAAAATGGATTAATTTTATCACAATAGGCCAGGTATTTTACGAGTGAACATCAATGATGAATTGCATTTTTTTAACCCACACAATAAAATGCCAGTTTAATACTAATATTTCTATGCACCATACACTCCACACATCAATAAATTTCCAAACGTACAATAAACAGGATTTCTCAAGACTGATTAGATAATATATCTTAATTACACCGGCAGCATGGTCAAGAGTATCTAACCTGAATAACAATGACAATTGATAGAAACTTATCGAACTCAGGAAGAAACTAGTTGCACTTGATAGAAGCGATAGGATTTCTGGGCAATATATTGCTAGATTATAAGTGACATTATAGTCTATTCCAGAAAGGTGTAGAGTAATAAAATGGGAAATTTCGTCCAGTTCGGCTCAATTTCGGCATCGGCCATAGGCGTAGAAACATTTTGTGCAATAAATTATTTATGAAAACTAACCACAGATAAAAAAGAAGATAATTTAATGAAGAAGGAACTATTAGCTAGGGCAAATTTAGACAAGAATTGTTTTATGAAATAGGCCGTGGAAGATATAGCTGAAAAACATAGTGTAACTGTGCTCCGTACACCGCCATATCATTGCGAACTAAATTCTATAGAACTTTTTTACCCGCATACCTTTCTATTTTTATGTTTATGTAAAATTTATCACGACCCCCACAGCTATGGAAATAAAATAAGTTCTAACGACTCTACTACTTAGAAATAATAAACGTTCATATTAATAAGCATGAAAACAATGGAATTAGTGTCCTGTTCAAAGATATAATACATTTTGTGCTATTTACTAATTAAATTAAAATAAATAGCTTTTAGCTAATATTATACAGCGCTGGGTAGGTTATTTTAATTAACATATAAATTACGGTTGCTAGAAAAAATATTTCAATTTAATAGTGAACAAGATGTAATTGGAAATTTATAACTAACTATCATAAAATTATATGGGTTTAAGTCTTTTCGGTATTGTGCGTACTTTTTTTATATTGCCTGATTGATAGAGAACAATAATATGTGAAATTAAATATATAATTGATCTATTGACTGGTGCAGATAACCTACATATTATTAGTACATTGTATACCTAGTAGGAAAAGCTGCACATTCCCGGAAGACCGTAAAGATTGTTTGTCGAGACGCAAGCCGAGGTTGACAATACGGAGTCCGGGAATGTGGCTTTTTCTACGAGGTATACATACTATTTTTCCGTAAATCGAAAATTATTAAAAGGACATAACTTATTACATTCAACTTGTTAAAATTTTGAAATAAATATTATTAACTATGTTCAGAAATAAAGGATGTCATTAAATATTTTATGTTGTAACTATGGAAATACAGTAATATTATTAGTATATAAAACAAAATTTAAATCGGTCATTTTAAGAATGTTGTAAAAAGTAAGTCAAAGTACAGCTGATTCCAGGAACAAAATAACTAAAAACAAAATTACCCATCTTCTCATTGTCCTCAAGTCAAAAACATAAAAAGTAAAACTTCTAAAAATAAAAATAAAACATTTGACACCGGGTACAACAGTCTGCAGCGGAACAACAGATGAATTAACCGGGACCTTTTAATTTGTACCGGACTTTGTAACGTCATTTGGGAAATATAAACATTACGCTCATGTAACATAAAATCATTAGCATTGTGTAGATACAATTGAGTTGCCAGGTAAAAGTATTTTTAAAGTTATTTATAGAGTGTGGAAAAGGTAAATGGAATAAATAAAATAACCGGGGCAGTGGCTCAGAGGTGAGTTACTGGTATTCGACCGTGGCGATCCGGGTTTGATCCCCAAAGTGGACATATGCATAATAAAAATAGTTTGTCCGAAATTTAGTGGATAAAAGAATGCAGTATGTTACTAGTGATTCCTAATATCGAGACCGAGAAGGACGTCATGGACTTTTGGGGCCGTAAAAAGGATAACTAGTGCATACACGTGGTTCGGATTCCACGTTAAGCTGTAGGTCCGGTCTGGCTGACATTACCAAGATGATAGGGGATACAATGAGCCTGATAGGCCTAAGTATACTGGCTCTTCCGCCAACCCCAGCCAAAAAAAAAATGGAATAAATTCGATACCAAAAAGCAACTAAAGTAAAAGCCAACATTTCGATCAATTGCGCACCCAGTGGGCTACACGGCGTGATCTATATTTGAATCTACAAACCCATAGAAAAAATGTAGTGAAGCATAAAAGTTTCCTATACTGGTTATTGTTGGCCACCGTACTTTGGTTTATTAGTTCTATGTTTTCACGTTAGATGGCTATATCTTTTGCATTGAGTTGATTCCTACTGATGGCGTTACTGGGTTTTCATCGCGTTTTTATTTCTTAGAAATGCCTTGAAAGAACAGTCTCGCTGTACTTGGAGTTGCTTACAGGTTATGGCTTTCTGATGAGTTCTAACAAGAACGAAACAGCCTGTCATTGTCTACCTATGCCCCAGGGAACCCATCACCTTTGGCGTCCCTGTGTACTTTAATGCAAAAGATAGATGCACCACTTCGTCCACCTGCCGCTAAAAAACTTTTTTCTATTTACTTATACGGACGCTAAACTCTCTACTTTATTGGCATTAATGTGTTAATTCCAAAAATACTGGCTCTTTTAGTAGCAGCTCTGGTTTTTGAGACAAAACAACAGCTAATAAACAAAAATGTTTTAATAACACAAATAATGAAATAATGGTATCTTTATTGGAAATGGGGTACTCAAAACGAGATTAAAATTATATAATTGTTCAATTAGAGCTATTTGATATTCCCGATGACCAAAAACTTAGACCATTTATACCTATCTAACGCCCCCTCCTTTATTACGAACTCATTCTGATCTTAATTCGGCAAAGAGACCGATACCACGTTCCGATAAAAATCCCTATTCCATCATTCAGCAGTCTGTCCAAACACCCGGAAGATAAAGCCGAACCATCAATGTCTGCTAAAGGTGAATATGTGCTTTTAGACAACGATAGTCATTTTGAAATAGATTCACACAAGCTCAATTTTCTTCGCTAACATTAAGTAGAAAATTACACGGAATTGGTGAAAAACATGATTTCTACAATTTATTATTCTTGGTTGTAACATAAACATAAAACTTTTCTACCTCCATAACCACTTAGATCGATTCCCACAAAATCGAGGTGATTACAGTAAAGAACAGGGGGAAAGATTTCATTAGGTCATTAAAACCATTGAAGAACAATAACCGCGGTAGTAGCTTAGAGGTTGAGTTACTGGCATTCGACTGTGGCGACCCGGGTTCGATTCCCGGAGTGGGCATACACTACAATAAAAAAAGTATGTCCGAAATTCAGTAGATTTAAGAATGCAGTATGTCACTAGTGATTCCTAATAACGAAACCGAGAAGAGAGTCATGTACTGGACTTCTACCAAGAAGGAGAGAGTCATGAACTGGACTTCTGAGGGGGTAAAAAGGATAACTAGTGGTTCGGATTCCACGTTATGCTGTAGGTCCCGTCTGGTTAACATTACCCATACGATAGGGGATACAATGGGCCTCATATAGGCCTAAGTACTAGCTCTTCTGCCAACCCCGAAAAAAAAAATTGAAGAACAATATCAAGGAAGATGGGATACCCACATGATGACCGGCTACTATTGGACGAGACTGTTCTACTGAACGTCATGCTAGAAAATTGTATAAAAGAAATTTTTTAAGTGATACGCTATGAATATATCTAACTATTTTGATAAATAAATACCTTACCTTAATGTATTTTGTCAGGTTCTACAAACAATTTTAATAGTAATTAAATAACCAGCAAGTTTGACTGTGACATACATGAGATGGGCAGAAATAATTTTCTTACAATCATACTGCCCCGGTTACTATAATTTTTAATTTACTAACCAGGTACCGTTAATTGTGAGTTCATAATGCCTGTTACTGTCCGTTATATCACAGTCTCTCACAAGACTTTATTGTTTATTAAGTTTATTGTTAAATGAGATCAGAATATGATAGAAGCTACTAAAGTTGCTTTATACGTTTAAAATTGCCATCTGATTGGCAACATAGAAGGTACATATCGCATAAGATTTGGCAGTTTTATTTTAATTTTAACGCCTCTTGTTACATATCAACTGATTTCTAAATTAGCAACACAATAAGAAACCAGTCCTTAAATAATAAATTTAATAGAAAATAAGGTTTTTTAGCGGCAGGCGGACAAAGTAGTGCATCTATCTTTTGCATTGAGTACACAGGGACGCCAAAGGTAATGGGGTAATGGGTTTTCATCGCGTTTTTATTTCTTAAAAATGCCTTGAAAGCATAGTCTCGCTGTACTGGGGGTCGCTTACAGGTTATGGCTTTCTGATGAGTTCTAATAAGAACGAAACAGCCTGTCATTGTCTACCTGTGCCCCAGGAAACCCATTACCTTTGGCGTCCCTGTGTACTCAATGCAAAAGATAGATGCACTACTTTGTCCGCCTGCCGCTAAAAAACCCTCTTTTCTATTTAATTATACGGACACTAAACTCTACTACGTTAATAAATTTAATGTTATCGAAAATACGTACTTTAAAATATTTTTAAATTTGAATATCCTGTAAGGTTGAATAAATTTCAAGTAACGAATAGGGTTAACTTTATATGTTACACGTGTAGATCAAATTGAACAAAATTTATTTAACAAGCGACTTCGTTATCACTTAAATTGTCGGAAATGCGCGTGTGGGTACCACGTGTGGCATACGGATTACGATAAAAGGAACTAGGGCAGTTTCGCAAAATTTATTTTACTTCTCGTTATAAGAAACTGAGATAATATTTTCTTTTTTTTTTGATAAAAGTTTTTGAATTATACTTACAGACCATATTAGGTTAAAAAAAAACGTTTAAAAAGGCATACTAAGAACAAGTTGAAACTCATCCCATGATAGCTATTATCCATATCAAATTACCTATCTAATGGTACTAATTTATTTATTTAATTAATTTCCTGCCAAGCGTAAATCCTGCTAAGCGCCAAAATTATTGCATTTCCTAACTGCCGAAACATGATTTTCGGTTCACTAGAAAGAATGATATTTGGTACTGAATATAAAACGTATATATTTAAAAAATTAAAAAACAAAGCTCTAATTTTTTTTTTACAATATTGCTGCGCACAAATTCCGCAACTTTGCCTCCATGTAACCGATGCTGTATCTCTTATAGTTTCCGGGATACCCATGATGAGCATCGAATTTGGGACACCCTGTGCCTACATTTCTGAAGTTAATATATTAATATGTTTAGACTGTAATAGTTCGATATTATACCAAACAATTAAAAAAAAAATTTAATTCATCATAGAAATATGAACACTCAATCAATATCCTAGACGTCAGAACAAAAATTACACAAACACTTTTTCACTTGGTAAATTATGGCAAAGCCAACTTACGACTCTTTTTTGTATAAAGTAGTTTTCCGACATACAAAATATTCAAATTATGGTTAGCCATAAATGTCATAACTACTGACCTGAAAAGGCATCCACAAGCCGACAAACAGTCCTGAAGTAGTAGCTAACGCCAACCCATATCTCGGAGGGCCTACACCACCGGCATAATGCTGATGCCTGTACTGCGATTGCTGTTGCTCCGTTCTTATAGCTCGGGCATGCCCGCGGGCAACAAAGTAAATGTAGCCGTAACAAACTAAAAGGACTAGAGAACTAGGCCCGTAAACTGCACAGAACATAAACAGCTGCACGGGTTTCTCGACCATGTCGCCGAAGGAGCAATCTGGAGTGACACTGGAACAAATGGAAAATTATTTGCATCTGAGAAGGCAATTTAACTTTTGTGAGAGATTTTAAACTTAAATACGGGTATAAAGCTTTGTTCAGGTTTAGTTTTAAACTTCGAATTGTCCAAGTTAGAGCCTTATGTAAAGGACTCTAACAAAAATTATAAATAAATAGAGAAAAGCTTTTAATATAACTTCGACACTTTGGCATCAACTTATAGAATAGAATTACTGTCGTTAAAGTTAAAATATTTTATTTGAAAACTTACTTTGCAGTAATAATTGAAAACAGTTTTAATTTATTCAGTCAAAAGTAAAGCAAGAATTTCAGTAATTTTATCTACAACATGCTATAAAAATTGAATGAAAAATCTAAATACTTCCAGATGATCAGCCGATAATTGATTAAAATCAATAACTAACTTATTAATGCATTGATTAAAACAAACTTGTTAAAATCTTTTAAAAGGCGTTTAAAGAGAATTACTGTGTAGTGTAGTCCGGAGTAACCTGGGAAATATTATAAAATAACGAATTTCCTACTTATAAACATACAGGAAATACAAAGAAAATACAAAGCATATTAAAATGAATTTAATAATTATTAATGGATCCAATAATTTTTTAATTCACCAGTACTACACTGATCTTTTAAGAGCGTTTTCACACGGCGCCATATCACTACCATATATTGCGCGTGGTAAATGGTCGCAACATTGCTTTACACCAAATTATGTGTTCTCTAATTAGCCGTTTTTACACACAGGTGATACCATAAAATCTATGGTAACGCCGACGCTATATCGCATGAGCAGACGATTTGTTCTACTGATATCGCGCCATTTTTTGCGGACACCATTCTGTAAACAGTCGACGGTTAACGCATATTTTCACACAACTCGCCACATATTGTCGCAATTTGTTTAGCGCCATTCGAGCGGCGTTGCATGCATGTATCTCAAAATTAGTGTTGTAAATATCCGTATTATTTAGACATCCGTATAATACGTAATGGGAATCAATTAATATCCGTATCCATCATCCGAATACGTATTTGTAAAATAAGAAATTAAACTTCACTTACTTCAAAGTAACTGCTAGCATTTCTTCAGGAGGAATAATCAAATTCATTCAAAAGACTAAATGTTTCTGGGTTCATTCGGAAATAATTGAAACATTTTTCTTGATGTAGGAATTTTTTGAATAGTATATAAAAAGCACCATCTACATATCTTGCTTCTAACAAGGGATGAACCCAGAAACGCCGATTTTTTCGTCGAGCCTCTCTTTGCTTAGGAAAAATTCTTCGATTTAAAATCAGCGCCAACAAGAAAGTGCAAGTCGGCAACACCGATTTATTTACTTGTTTTGTAATATGTTATGGTAGCTAACTATCGTTTAGTGTGAAAAGTTCGCACTATGTTGCGACCATTTATCACGCGCTATTTATGGTAATGGTATAGCGCCGTGTGAAAACGCTCTGATTGTATGTTTGACACATAACTTTAAAATATAGTCATTCAAGAGTTTACATTGCTTTACTTCTTCCTTCGCTAAAATACCTGAAAAACGTTTAGGAGTATTTTTTAAAGCCACTGTGTATATTATTATTATTATTATTATTTTTGGCTCGCTTAACGTTTAGAGGTTCTCCAGGACTTTTTGAAAATCAAAAATTTTTGTAAGAAATTATATTTTACTTCAAAATTCATTTTATCGATTTGGTCCTAAATGCTGGTGAATACCTAGAAAAGTCTTTCAAAATGTATTGCCTTTTGTAATAAATATATTTTAATTTTATTATTAACACCTTCAAAAATACCCCATCAAACCATCTCTTTTCCTATTTTTAATATATTATTATTTTAATTAATGCCACAGATTCTATCCTAAATTTAAAAAAATATTTTTTATAAGACCTGATTTTTATTTTTATGTAATTAACGGTCATGTTATAGATATATCATTTCCTGTTCGATTAATTACTTTCGGCATAACCGGAAGTAACAAAAACGTTATATCTTATTTTTTGAAAGTTGAAATAAATAAATCACCCCTAAATTTTAAACTATAATGAAAGGAGAAAATTCAATCTGAATTGCAGTTTAAATCAATCAGCCAGCGCACAAAATACGTTTAAAACATAGTTAACTGAGAATTTGGAATTTAAATTATCAATTAAGATTTTACCACTTATTCATGTTTAAATTAATTTGTTTTTCATTAATTTACTTGGTCATTTGCCTTTACAAAATAAAAAGACAAGCTTGTGTCTTCTAAAAATTTTATATTGCACAATTTTTTATGTATGATACTCATTTACCTATTTCTTCACAATACTGCGAAATATGATCTACACTGATTTATTACTAGTAAATATTCAATTACGCGAATTGTAAATAATTTTCCTAATTAAAATATTATGGTTGATCTTGGTATTATAAATGCATATACATGGTCATTGTTTATATACTGGATGTCGAAATAAAACAGTTCAATCCATTAATCCATCATTTGAAAAAAATGATTGATTAAACATTATTTTTTGTAAACAAAAATAGAATCTCTTTAGTAACAAAATTTTTAATTTTAAACCTTTATATTTGATAGTTTATAATAAGAAATTTATTTCGAATTTAGCACACTGACACTGCAGTAACATAAAGAGACAAAAAAAAAATGAAATAAAAATCAATTTAAACCAAATAAATACAATGCAAGTCCAAGACTCTTCCATCATTTATGGAAGGATTTGTTGGGTAATAATAATTAAAGGCAGGCACACAGGAGGAAGGAGTGGAAATATATCCAGGAATTATCAAATATTAGTATCATTTGACTAGGGCAAAACCATAGAGAAAACGGAGGAATACTACGAAATCTATTAAAAATAGAAGAATAAGTATTATTTCAAATATTTACCCGTACAATTTTGTAGAAATTATAACATTAATATGTGTAGATAATATAATACTTATAGTTAGAAAATCCAGAAGATTGTGCACGTTTCTATGTCTTTAGATCATCATCATGATAATTTTAAATTCAGAACGAAAAGAAGCAACTGATTTAATAACACTTGTTATTATTAAATTACATTATCGCTGTATTACAACTTGCAACTAGCAAATGATACATTTATTCGAAATGTAATTATGAAGTTCCTATATCAGTTGATTAATGACAATTATCATATAACGAAGTCGTAACTACTCTCCAGAAGGGACATTGTAAATTAGGGGTTTGGAAAGTAAGCCCTATCTTCCTTCTAAAATTTATTAAATAAAAATTAGTGCCTATACGTTTTGGCCAAACAGGCCACCATCAGGATATGCTCTCATATGAAAATAATAAAACAAAGTAGAAACTTACAGGCATAAAGGTCCAAAACACACAAAGAAAAGGTATTGCGCACTTTGGTCAATTAACAAAAATACCGAAACAAAAAAAAAAGGATGCAGATGCCATCGAATATAATGATGATTTACATTAAATCTATGTAAATAAAATTATATTTAATTTTTGAAAAGTTGACAGCACTAACATAATAACGATATGAAAAACTAAAATGTTCATTGAGATTTTGTGAAGAGCGGGATTGGTATTAAGCGATTTTTATATTTTCAAACACATCTAAGTTTTGTCACTTGTTAAGGTGGTGTAATACTTTAATATTTCCATTTATTTTTAAAAAAATGGTTACATGTTTTAATGTGAGAACCAAAAGAAGATCTATTTTCATGTAGTAGTCTCTTCAATCTAAGGTGATCCTTTATTTTTTTATTAAAAGAATGACATGTTTGTCCTATGTATTCGGCTGGACAAGAATCCCAAGATAGTAAATAAACCCCGCATTTGTTCTTTCATGTTTCTTGTATGTTTCACTTCCAAATATTATACTATAATATTTTATTTGTTCTTTTTTTAGAAAATGATAAACAAGATATGTTTATTCGTACGCAAAATAACGTTTTCGTATTTTTTTTTATGCAAGCTCTATAAATAATTTAATTTTTCACATTTTATTCAAAAGATTTTACATAACTTCATCTTAGGTATTTTACAACACAACTTTATTAAAAGTGGCGTTTTTATAAATCTTTTAAACAAAATAAACGAAACTAACAAAGTGCATAGTAGAATGATAAGACTGAAGTGAATACATCAAGGAATAGCATGATTTCCATAGGGCAATTCTTTACATTATTTTTCTATTATAATTTCTGTTCTAATTTTACCTTCTCCCTGGCATTAAAAGTTGAAAATTTTGAAAGGAATATATCAGTGGCGTATTAAGGGGGCAGGGGGCTGCCGGGCTTTAGCCCCCTCCACCCCTCCCCCCCCCCCCCTGAGCCTAGTATCTCAGGTCTAATTGCAACCTAATTTTTTTTCGCCTTACGCACTTACTTCTAATTTAAATAATGTATTCTTGGCTTAGATTACAAAAATCTTGTAGGAAATGTTTAGTTGGTATACTTTTCCTTCTAAAAGTCCTGTTTTATATAGAGATTATGGTTGCATGTCGTTTTAGTTATTGATGTATTATGCAATATTATAGGAAAATGAGTAAAAGAATAATATTTTTCTATTATATACTCTGTATTATATGTCTGTTCCGTTTTCCCCTTATTAAAGTTATTTGAATCAACAAAAATATAACCCAATGCAATAAAATATTTTTACAATAATAACAAAAAACAATTTGGTAATTATTTTTAAAGAGAAACATTAGTAAGACATTAGTAAGTAAAAATTTAAATTAAAACATTTTTTATAGAAGAAGTGTGATAATTTAAAATAAAAAAAATAGTGCGAGAAGAAACGAGAATAATTTATTATGAATATACAAAACTGCACTTAAGCAGGAGTATTTTAAAACCTAAGCATTTGCACCAAAAACTGCTAAACATACACTCCAAAAACATGATTTCTGAAAAAATCATCAAGTTTGGCGTGGTGAGCGATATTTACTTTATTTTAAATCAAATAAAACCTAGCCCGAAAAACGCTGGTCAGTTTTTTTAATAAAGGCCCCCTTCTTCACTGAGTACAATATCATGAAATACATGTAGTCCCGACTGTTTCTTTCTCCAGAAAAAAAATGTTCTACTTACGCACACTGAGCCCCCCCCCCCCAAGAATATTTTCTGCTATGCTACTGGTATATAATATATATTATTTTGCAATATAAAAAATACATTTTACGGTACCTAAATCAATCAACTTTTTATTCAATATCCTGCAAAATGTCTACCAAAACAAACTCGTGATTTATACCCCAAATTTAAATTTTGACACTTTTCACAAACGGTTTTACTTGATGTTAATTAGAATTTTAAGAACCATTTAACTTTTACAAACAAAATCAGCACAAAGGTATGCTAAAATTTCTTAAAGGGTCCACAATTTTATGTTAATAAAACATTTTGTTAATTAGGTATTTGTTTTTGTAAGTAGCTGTACTGACTTCTTAGAAGCAAAGTGAATACCCGATGGCACGACGACTTCCTCGTTTATAATATTAAGTGGATCGGACCGCGCTAAAATTTGCAGTGTTAGATTGCGGTTTTCCTAGCTCGGACTACAAAAAACTAAGAAAATTATTAGGTTTTTTTCACTACTAAAAATGTGGTATCTATGTGGGTGTGAAAAAGTTATTTCCATGCAAAAAAAAAATCGAAAAAAGAATAAAAGCCAATGAAAACCCTAAATAGTTGTTATCCTAACAAGTACGGAAAAAGACACTTTCCCGCACGCGACTGCCGGGTAAATATTTCTACAAATTTTATTTTACTGAAAAACAAACACAGATTTAATTTCTACTTATTAATAATATTTATATTAAAAGTACAATTTGATGTACTATGCAAATTGATTTCGGATGCCAGACAGGTTGAAGCCATCCAAGCCAACTGATCCTGATGAGCGGATGGTTGCAAAGAAAGAGGTATCGAGCTGTTGTTTGCGCTGCTGGAAAATTGTGGAGTTTTTGAAGACGTGGAATTGTACTTCTTTTCTTGGTGCTTTTACTTTTTTCGCTTCACATAAACTAACAAAATGTTCGTATTGTTTTTCATACCTGACTAATGACTTTTTTGCTAGCAAATCCAAATTTTCGAAACTTGCAGCTTCTAGAATATCTTCTGGCAGCTCATCGTCCGAGAAATTATCTATGGAAGACATTTGTATCCGAATCTGAACGAAATCAAAAATTAAAGCCACGCTTTGGTGAACTGTTGTAAGGTGTCACTTTGACAATTAAATTTTATGTGTGTGTCGTGGTTACCTTGTTAACATCTATGCAAATCAGTTTTTTTTTAAATGTTTATAATAAACGGCAAAAATTAGTGTTTCTGTAATATACCTCATTACTTTCACTAAAAATGAGTCTAAAAATTCATATTTTATTCATTAAAGTTGTATTTTATTATAAAATTACAGAAAAAATATTTTTTCGGTACACCGTGCGGGAAAATGGGTCTTTCAGAACCAAAACGAGTGCGGGAAAACGGTAAATCGCGCACGCTTGTAGAAAAAATACACTGTAAATTATTTTTTTAATAAAAATAACTTTCTAACGCTCTGTATAGTCCCAATTTAAAAAAAAAATCCATTAATAAACATAGTCAGAATTCGAGCCAAAAGAACGCAATGTTTTTGGTTTAATTTAATAACTCATGCCTATTTGCCAACGCTACTGCAGACACACTGCGCATGTCAGGCGAATAACCTGATTGCGGAATATTTAAAATATATTATGTAGAAATCAGTTTAATTATTTTTTAACGATTTATTATGTCACTGTGTGAGTCATAGTTTAGGTTCTAGTCTCTATTGGGTTTTTTTGCAAGAATATTGTTCTTATTAGTAACGTGCCCGTTTGTTAATTTATGAGCCATAATTAAAACGGAAGGGCAGACTATTCAATAAATGTTGTTATTGTTGAGGCCGTAAAGTACCTGTAAAGAAAAAACCTAACCTGTAATTTTTTAACTGTATTACAATTTATTCATGCAAAGACTGTGAGATGAATTGTATCTAGTACAAAAGTGGATAATATGGACCAGCATGATAACCTCTATATTGTTTTCTTCAATGGAGTAAATATATTTTTCACAACATACAGTTAATCCCACAGTCTATGCACAAATAAATTGTTCTACAAGGTTTTTACTTTACAAGTAATTTACAGCCTCGACGACAAAACGTACTGATTGATAATACGGATAATGAGCCTGCCCCTCTATTTTATAATTATAGCCCAGAAATTAACAAACTTCAAACTACGAATAACAAAAATATTCTTGTAAAAAAACCTTAATTGGGACTAGAACCTCGCCTATGACCCACAACGTGACTTAAAAAATCACCAGAAAATAATTTAACCCATTTCTAACTGTTTTAAATATCCCGCTATTAAGTTATTCACCTGGCATGCTCAGTGTGCCTGCAATAATATAGGGAAATAGACGCGATTATTTAATATAGATATAATTTTCAATGGAGCTGGTAACCTTGAAAAAGAATTTATAAATATTAAAAAAAAAATAATTTCCCTTCATTTCGTCAGATCCATCGCTAGACGCCATATCATGGCTCATGAGTAGGATCCGACGAAAGAAAGGAATAACTCAAAACTGCTTAAGCAGTGTTTGGTGGGACACTCCAGTAGGATGTTGCACGTAGCGACATCTGTGCCCTTGTTTGACACTTTTGAGCATCTTTAACACACTTATAAAAATAAGTTAAATGTTAAGAGGAAATCACCTGTAAAGACATTTATCACAATTACAGGGGTCCCGCTAGGTAGCGCTGATTCGCACGTATCGATTTAAAGTTCCGAGAACTAATGCCAAAACAAATAAAAAAAATTCCTTTTTTTTAAATCCATTTCTAGACGCATTTCGCCATATCGTGTCTCATCAGAGAGCTAGGATCCGACGAAAATTAATTAAAATAGGGGAAATATAATATAGTAAGTTCAACGTGAAATTCCCGTATGCCATAATATTATAAAAATAGTATAACTTGAGTGGTTTTAGGATAAATAATGCTGTCAAATACTGATCATGTATAGGATCCTTAATTCATTCCGGCTCTATTGTAAAGAAAATTAAGACCATTAATAAGAAACATCCCGCAGCCAGTCCTATAACTTTATTTTTCTTAGATTTAGACTGTGATGTATCTGACTTAATTTTGTTCTGTCAACAGTTAGAATCTTGCACAATTTTTCTCTGGAAATTGGGAATAGGTATAATTCCCGATAGTTTAATTAAACCAATCTTCTATCAGTTTTAACCAATTTCAATTTAAATTACTTTTATTTAAATTAAATTGTGCAGCGAACTTTTCCGGAATCCATTTATGTTATACATGAATTTGATTAAGGGTTACCAGACGACACTTTTAATGTTTTCCGCGTCCCGCAACAAGTTATGAACAATTAATAATTGTCCCATTTTTCTCATTTGACATGAAAATTTGAAAATTTTTAACTTTAAGTCCACTCCTAATTTATTTCACATTAATTGTTTTATTCCAACAACAACAATAAAAAAGATATTTTTTAACATCTGTTTGAGTAAAAATGCATATTAATTTAATAATTGCTCCTCTATACATTTTAACAGCCAATATATTGCCGTTGAGAGATCGGTAAAAATATTAATTTTTTTCCTTAAATCGTTATTTCTCCCTTAACGGTACGCCTCTGGTCGATTTTTTGTTAACGCAATTTCAACATATTTATCAAATAACTTATCCATGGGTTCATAATAAAAATGTATTAAATAGTTGAACATTTTTCAATTATACGAGTTGGTTTAGATATTAGCGTGTTGCACGCATATTATAACTTGTGTTATAATTAAAATTAGAATAAAAACCAACTGTATTAATACTACGGAAAATAACTAATAATTTATTTGTCATTTTCACTCAGTTTTTCACATCGCACTCGCACCGCTCCCAGAGCGCCTTAATAGTATATTACATAACAAGTGATGAAAGTAATACTTTTCAAACCAGGAGATATTTAGCACGAGGCGTCAGCCGAGTGCGGAAATTCTCCGAGTTTTAAAATAATCACTTTCACACTAGTAATGTACAGGGACATTATTTTAAGTGTCTCACCCGATTGGCGACTTTGCTATCGACCAAAATAAAAAAACAATTATGTATTCCCTAACAGCTTTTAGTGAAGAAGCTAAATTTGATGTCAAAAAAAATCTATGTTTACAAATTTGACAGATACGACGCCATATTGGATTTTCTTAAATGGCAACCCTACCTTATAGTAAGCCAGCTGCATTCGCCTATTTGTTCCAACATTAAAAATATATAATTGTCAATATTTATTTTCAGCCGTTCCGGAGATATGAGGCTTCGAAGTTGGTGATTTTGTTATCATCGAATTAACAGAAGCTTTGAGATTAGAATCTCAATTTTTTCTGAAAATACGTAATTTTTTATGGCGGAGCCACCCATGCTATTGTCATATATGTCAGATGTCAAAAAATGACAGTTACGACGCCATTTTGAATTTTTTTAAATAGCAACCCACATTTATAACTACGTCAGTGTATGGTATTTCGCGGTCCGATTTCAAAAATATATAGTTGTCGATATTTATTTCCAACCCTTATTAACATTTTATCAATCAAAGTCAAGAACTAACCGAAGTTTGACGAAATCGCTCCTACTTTTCAGGGTAGCAGCTAGCAGCTGTCAAATAATGGGACAGGATTGTTTATTATTTGTGTTAAAATTACACATTTTAAACTTTAACGGGATGGATTAGTTGTAATAATATGGTACGTAAGTTAATTGAATTTTATTATACCATTAAAATTAGGCAGCATCTTTAAAAATGTTACTTTTAGCTATAACACCAACCTACATACAAACTTACATATTATTTTATATTAAAAAAATCTTTGATTTGTGAAAAAAATATTTCAACTCTAGAGCTGAAAAAAAATATTTCAACTCTAGAGTGGAAATACAAGGCACACTATTTAATTTAAACATATGATGCCAATTTAATAGATCGAAAGGACACAGGTTCAAATTCCATCAGGAGTACTTGACTTTTTTTTTATAAAAACATTAAATAAATTATAAAATTATTTTGAATTGAAATCTTCCTTGTTGAATGATTTGTTTTATTTAATCAAGGAAAGATGCATTAAAAATAAATTTAAAAAATTCACCCAACAAGGAAGATTTCAATTCAAAATAATTCTATAAATTATTTAATGTTTTCATAAAAAAAAGTCAAGTGCTCCTGATGGGATTTGAACCTGTGATCTTTCGATTCGTAGGTCATGGCTCTAGTCTCTAGGCTATAGCGGCCCATAAACATTTTCTGCTTAAGTTTAATATATAACATTTTCTTCAGCGGGGCTTGTTTTGACTGGTAATAAATTTTCCAGTATATTCTTAACTTTTTTATAATTTCAGATGGCGTATTTTCACACTCTAATTCTGAATCACTCAACAAATACGTGATAAATAAACTAAACTGCTTTCTAAAATTTGTTCTTTTTAATAAATAGGTGTGGTCTGTCAAATTGGCATCATATGCCTAAATTAAATAGTGTGCCTTGTATTTCCACTCTAGAGTTGAAATATTTCCTTTCAACACGCGTGTGATATTCGGCGCTTTCGAGCCAAGTTAACCGTGCTATTTTTCTCATTTTCATAGGTGGTCGTAGGAAAAGGATTTTTCCTACAGTGCAGGTGTTTTTCAAAAAACTCAAAAATAAGGTGCTTACATTCATTTATTACACTATGAATCAAATACGGTTCTGCCTAACTTGCCCATTGAATAACATTAAGAAAACTTATATTTTTATACGCGTTCTGCTTATAATCTCGAAGCAGCAGCAGCTGCACTTTGACGACACTCACCGTAAATTAGCACCATATCTACTAGTTCATTATTTTCAAATTACCATTTTTACGTGTCACCAATTTAAAATTAACTTGCTTCAGAAAACCAAACCGCAGCGTATTGCCAAATAACTCACCACCAACCCATAAAATGCATATAACTAATAAGAGATAAGACAACATAACAGTATAGCAGGCTACGTTTTGAAGACCATGCCCGCACTTAGATTTTTTACTTCTGTATCTCGCCTATATTTAGGTTATTTAAAAAAAGGGATTTGAAAATGTTGTTTATTTTAATGACTACTATACACAGCTAAAAAAGAAGTATCAACTTAGGAGTCACCCTGTATAGTAGGTAGTTTGCTTTTTAAAGAGTGCGCCGTGAAAACTTAAATTTCGTGTTTGGACTAAGTTTTTAATATGCAACATTTCCATATATAATTTTGCTATATTCTTTATAAGTACGGTACTTTACTTTTAACCTAATTTTAAAAAATGGCATTTGCTCCCTTACTATTATCCGCAAGTGAAAAATGTATTTATAGTTTTAAGGCATCCACTAACTTTTATCGAGAATTTTCTGAAAAATCGGTATTAAAAGAATTTCCCTTATTTGATCGAAAGAGAAGGCTTAATCAGCCTTAACTAGAACTCAGGAGCAGCCAAGCTGCCTACCTCTCATGTGTCGAATAAATCAGCGACAACAATGAGCTAAGGAGTCTAAAGGATCAATATGCTAACTTGACATCGAACGTGTCACATTGCCATGCCAGCTCACTAATGAGCACCCAGAATCAGAAACAGGGATGACCTCACATTTCATTTTAAGTGAGGCAAGGAATGTTAATATCAATTAAATGACAGACCTGCCGTGGTTACCTCAAAACCCCGATGGACGTACCCATCGGTAAACAAAATTGTTTATTGGTAGACCTCCACGGCGCTGAGCGTCCGGGGTTTGCACGCTGTACACCCCTTCGTCTATTACCCGCTGTCCCCTCACCTTGTCAGTGGGGAATGGCAGTTTATGGGTCCTTAGACTTACTGCTAACAACGGTATGCCCTCTCTGATGAGTCCCAGTAGGACGAAACAACGAAAGGATTGAGATGTTAACGGAAGAAGACAGGGCATACCGTTGTTAGCAGTGAGTCTAAGGACCCATAAACTGCCATTCCCCACTGACAAGGTGAGGGGACAGCGGATAATAGACGAAGGGGTGCACAGCGTGCAAACCCAGGACGCTCAGCGCCATGGAGGTCTACCAATAAACAATTTTGTTTACTGATATGTACGTCCATCGGGTTTTTGAGATAACCACGGCAGGCCTGTTATTTAATTTGATGTTAACATTCCTTGCCTCACTGAAAATGAAATGTGAGGTCATCCTTGTTTCTGATTCTGGGTGCTCATCAGTGATCTGGCTTGGCAATATGACACGTTCGATGTACAGTTAGCAATTTCACTTATGTTGCATATTACTTATTTGGACACACTGTATATGTAATCGAAGCGGTTTCCTCCACATATATAGAACGTTTCCCCTGGCGCACCCTGTATGTTTACGAAGACCATATATTTTTTTCGGTGATAACATTTCAGGATTTATTTTTTTACAATTTTATCTCGTAACTTGATTTTAACGTAATAAATTTGACCAAGAGTATTTTATTATGACGTAAAGGGTTTTATTGTTTAGCACATTTACGAGGCCCAGAATGGTATTGCTCCTTGACCAAAGGTTTCGAAAGCCCTTTTATTAGCTTTAAGTACATGGTCAAGTTAGGTAATCTCGGAGTCCTTTACGACAGCTTATCTCGTCCTTACTTGATCTCGAAAAAGAAATAAAAGAGAGAAAAAATAAAAACACAAAATATGTATCTCTTTTGTATTCTTTTGAGTGTTATATTTCAGATAATTTTCAGGAACAAAAGGTTATTATTAAAGCTGCAACGATGAAGTTGTAATAGAAAAGCGTTGAACCGGGCGGGTACGGACAATCGCCGTCAGAATCCCCCAAACTGCTGCTACCGGCCGGAAAATTTGCGAGCTATTTAGCAGCTGGCAGCCCCCCCCCCCCCCCCCTAGGAGCCTGGTCTAAAAGTCTAATAATAACTCACCACCGACCCGTAAATTGCATGACTAATAAGAGATAAGACAAACAACATAAAGTAATAAAGTATAGCAGGCTACGTTTTAATGACCAGGCCCACACTTAGATTTTTTACTTCTGTATCTTACCTGTTTTTAAGTTTTTTGAAAAGTATTTGAAAATGTTGTTAGTTTTAATGCCTCCTATACACAGCTAAAACAGAAGTATCAACTTAGGAATCACCCTGTATAATTTTTGGTGATCAAGAACTAAATTAGATAAGAAAAATGTGAAACACTGAACATAGTACAGTGTGAAATATATATTATGCATTGTACCACCGATAAGTTAATATCTACTCAATAATACTCGCTTACAAGTTCCAGTTTCGACTATAGTAACTATTATCTTACCTTTTCTTAGATCCAAAGAACATCGCATACATCCACGGACTGAATCCCACCAGACTCGAGTACACCCAAAATATTAAAATATACCTCTCCACCGCCGAGTGTGTAATTAAATTATTATACCTCAAAGGCCTTGCTAGTGAAGTAAACCTATCAACTGCGATCGCGACCATCACAAGAACCGACACACAACACAAACTGATCACTACGCCGTAACTGAACAGACACACCTGAAACTCGGGGAATGAATTAGCACCATTAAGTTCTAAGTAAAAACCTACTGGCATAAACATGCCTACACCCAAGTCACTAGTCGCTAGTGACATCACTAGATAGTTGCTAGGCGTCCGTAATCGTTTGAACCGGTACATCGCTACTAGGACTAGGGAGTTACCGATGAGTATCATCGGCGAGAGTAAGAATACTAAGAGCACTACTATTGTGACGGCGAGTGGAGAGGTCAGTCGGGTGACCGACCTGCTAATATTGACCTCGGAGAGGTTATCGGTGGTGTAGTCGGCGTGATTGGTTCCGATGAGGGCCAGTTGACTGTAGTTAAACAAGAGGTCATCCATTGGGAATTCATTGAGGTCGATGATTAAAGAGGTCAGGAGCTTGTGAGTACGTTTGGATGATGTGGCTTCTTAGGTAATGGTTTTGATGTGCAGTAGTGGTGCCTGTAAAAAAAACATGTATTAATTCCATGAAGCAATTTCTTGTTGAATTAATTTAAAGTAATTATTTAAAAATTATTCATATTATATATAGGGTGTCCGGAAATTCAGTTCGTATATAACACATAAAAAAATTCATATAAATAAAAAATTTAGGATTTAAAATGATAAGTATAATCAGAGTAAGTCAGCTAAGTTTTGTATTGTATATATATTTTTTAATTTTTTTTTAAATTTATGAAGAAAAGGTATTTTAGTACGAACTATATTCTTTAATAGAACTATAACTATATATGCAACAACATCCCGGTACAATTACTATTTATGGTTAAAACGATTTAATTGCAAAAAATTATTAAATTAACATAAATCAAGTTGCTATGTCAATGTATTTTTTGATTTTGCTGGCATATAAAAGATATTATTATTCTATGCAACATGATAAAATAATATAGCATTTCAACATACGGGTGTAAAATTTTTAACCTACAACGAGTTATACCGGGTGTTCCATTATGGATGGTCACCTGCCTTATCTCGGAAACTACTGGGCATAGAAACTTAGGGAAAAAAATCGTAATTAATGTGGCTAAGAGAAAATCTTGGAAATAATTTTTTAGTTCTGCATGTTGCCGCAAGAGGGCACAATTAAAAATTAAATATTGAAATTCTAAATTTCTCCGAAAATGTCCACGTTACGGTAAACCTCTGGTAACATCATTAGAAAGCTTAGACAATTCTGTATCATTTTGGTTTAAGCCTCATTAGCGTACCGACGTTGATAAGAGTGGGGGAAGCAATTGAAAGTGTAATCATTTAAATTGCTGTAACTTCTAAACGACTTATCCGATTTTAGTGAACTTAGATTTGTTTAAAATAGAAATTTAAGTACTTTGAATTGTCGTATCTATTGGTACACAATAGTTCCTAAAAAAATGTTAGAAGGCACAATTTGTAATAATAACTTTTGACATGATCAATCGTATCTCTGCCCGAATCCTGGCCTTCAACTCTTCAAAATTTCTAGGTCTGGTGATATACCCTTCTTTTTAAATCGACTGATAAATAAAAATCTAAGGGTATAATATCCGGAGAATTGGGGACCACTCTATAAATCCTCGCAGTCCTAGCCACGCTTTCATATCGAGAGTGGTTTGTACGAAGTCAAAGGAAAAAATTTCATAGAAATAAATATCGTGCCCTATTAGAATTTCAAAAATATATTGGAATTGTTTCCTATAACTTTGTATACTTAATGCGCTTTACTCTATATTTTATGAAAGCGATGAATCACTGACATTAATTTGCACTAATATTATGTAACTACCATTTTCACCAACCAATTAGGAATAGATACTGCTTAAAAGGCATCGTAATAAAACATCAGCTTTTACACTTTTGGCCTTCTGATTATTTTACGCTTTGACCTACTTTAATGTTTTAAAAAAACTTCTTAAACTGCAACACAACCTTCAAAGAAACCAAAAGATAACATTAAAGTTTGTTTTCCCGTCGCGTAGCGAGAAAAAGATATATATACAAAAGACATCTATTGTAGTATTTCCAGAGCTTTTCTTTGTAGAATATTGCCTTGTCAAGCTTGCGTCCTTTAAAGTAGCACAATTAAATTCTGTTACAAGTTTGCCTCGAAGTTTCTTTGTCATCTTTATATCGCCTTTTTAAATTAAATTGCCATAAAAATGCCGCAATAAAATGAAAAGATTTTGCATTTAAGTAAACAATGTTTTATACTTTTAAGTTTTTGTAAAAAAATACAATTTTACATTGATCGCAAAAAAAAGTTTTAGATATCACCAATTGACTGTTAAATTCCACTATTATGGGCGTTTTTACATATGAGTGGAATTTCCAGTCTAATTTGGCCGACGTAAGTTCGAGAAGCATGAATATTTACAGAAATTGATTAAAAATAAATTTTTCTGATTGGTTAGAAAAAGTCGCTGGGAAATTTTCTATGGAATTTAGGTTTCAAATGAAAATGGTGGGTTTTAATTAAAAAACTGACTCCACTTACGGTTAAACTGGATGGGGATTGGATGGTTTAAATTGGATAAAAAATAGAGTTACAACAAACTTATTAACTACTAAATTTTTTTAAATTTTGCTAGAATTATAAAAAAATTGACAGTTGGAAGTTTAAAATGACACAATAAGTTAACTAAGTTTTGTATTGTATAAATTTTTAATGAGTTTTCTTTAAATTTATAAAGGAAAAAGTATTTTACAAGCATTTTGTTCTTTAAAAGAACTAAAAATTTATTTGCAACCACATCCCTGTAAGAATATTTATCAATAAAACGATTTAATTACAAAAAAATCAATTTGACACAAAAGCATCATATGGCATAGAGCTACGACGAAAACACAATTGGGAGACTATAAAATCTAAATATTTCGAGGGTTTAAATTTAAACCCCTTTAGTTAATACGGGTGTTTATATTTAGTAATGGTTCCATTGGCAAGTTTTATTTTTGAAATTGTATCCCTGTTATTTATTAAGAGATCCTGAAAGAGTTTTTGTAGGGTTGACTTTGTGCCATTTGGTCGATCTTGATTAGATATTCTAAAGCGATGGATCAGGAGTGAACTTAAAATTTCCACTGGAGCAACTAAAAGACATAGATTACACCACAGCAAAAGCTTCATTGGGGATCCAGACCAAAGACCTATGAAACAGTTGCTTTAAATGAACAGGAACCAGCTCAGGACCATTACTGGAATTCTGACAAAACACATGACTGTCAAGAACCATCTGCACAGAATGCAATTGGAGACCTTTTTTTTTTTTTTAAACACCTGCACTGTAGGAAAAATCCTTTAAGGCGCTCTGGGAGCGGTGCGAGTGCGAAAAAAGCGATTAACGTTGGTCTTGAAACGTTGAAGATTGTATTCATTGGGAAACACGACCTCAGGAAGATCATTCCACAAAGATGACGTTCTCCAGATGAAAGAATTCCTGAACAATGAAGTTCGAGGAGTACTAAGCTGAACAACATATGGATGAGAGCAAGTGGTTCGCCGTGTATTTCTGTTTTGCATTGCTCTAGGTGGAATCAAGTGGGCAATGTCAGTCGAACACCTGCCATGGAAATATCTGTAAAAGAGAGCCAAATCACCAACCTGTCTTCGATGCTCCAGGCTATCGAGGGTCTTGGTCAGCTCGGGGTCGCCGATCAGACGAACGGCTCTCCTTTGAATGGAATCCAGTAGCCGAAGGGTGTGCTTGGGTGCAGAGTTTCAGACATGAGAGCAATATTCTAATGATGGTCGAATCTGGGCTTTGTAGAGTGTCTAAAGTTGATGAGGTGTGTACAACCTTTTGGTGCGGAAAAGTACACCAACTTTCTGTGCAGCTGCCTTGGCAATTGCGGCAACGTGATCATGCCAAGACATATTACCTCCCAGATTGACCCCCAGCAAATTAATAGACGGTGCTAGGGGAATTACGTGTCCTGCCATGGCTATATCCGGTTCTGCAATGTTAACCTTTTTGGAGAAGACTGCTGCCTGGGTTTTCTTAGCATTAAATTCGACTTGGTTACTGTCACCCCAAGCCAAAATTTCTTCCAGGTCCTTGTTGAGGCGCAATACTTCATGCTGCCTGCGAAGATGTGCGTTGGCAGCGGATGTTTGGGGAGTCAAGGTAAAAGATGAGACAAGTGTGCTGTCATCAGCAAAGCTATAAATTGGATTTTGGGTTTTTACTAGAAGGTCGTTAATATACAGTAAAAAGAGGGTAGGCGACAATATGGACCCTTGAGGAACACCGGCATTGATGGTGAAGGTATCTGAGAGAAACCCGTCAATCGCCACTTGCAGAGAACGGTTCTTAAGGAAGCTGGTTAACCATAAACAAAATTCATTAGGTATACCTTAGGATCGCAATTTACTTAGTAGCCCATCGTGCCAAACAAGATCAAAAGCCCTAGAGATGTCCAGTGCAACAGCCCGGGATTCTCCATGATGTTCGATGGTGTTGCTCCAAAGATGGGTGACATATGCCAGAAGGTCACCTGTTGATCTGGACTTACGAAAACCGTATTGATGGTCGCTGATAATGTTAAGCCTTCCAGATACTTACTGCAGACTATGCGGAAAAGACAGGAAAACTGCACAGCACATAGTTTGCTATTGCGAGTCACTAGATCGGAAGAGGCAACACATACTCGGGCAACCAAAACTGGAACCAGAGGACATCCATACCCTCTCCCCAGTGGACCTACACAAATTAGTGCAAGGAACTGGGATCATGGAGTGGGTGTTACAACCAAACAGTGTGAGCACCATGGGCCAAACCTGATGTAAAAGCATCCGGTACACGGAAGAAAATAAAGTAATAAAACATTATTGAATTTTTGCAAATGATTTCTACGATTTTTTGTATCAAATGCCTGCAACCTCCCTTCATAAAATTTGTCTGGTTCATTACATTTTGTATTGAATTTCGAAGAAAAAAAATTAGATTTGACAGCACAAACAAATAACAGTTCTTGAAATGTATTAGGTAAAAAGCAAAAAACATTTTTTCTTGGCGAAGTAAATCGTTTAACGTAAAATATAAATGAATTAAATGAAGTTCTAAAAACTCTGAATATAAAACTTTTATAAATCATTCTTTTGAAATTCAAGTTGGAATAATGTAAATAGCTTTCATAACTTAACTGAATAACACGAGAAAATTATAAATCCATACACTGAAAGGAAGTTTATTATATTATCAGAAAAAATTGGAGGTTAAAAAATCTTAGGTACTGCGAACAAAATAATGGGGCGAAAATAAACTAAAACTGAAGAAATCAAATAAATAACAATAGAGTGTTGTTAACCTTTCAAAGGAATAAATTAAATAATTAGTTTGTTCAAACATTACTATTATTGTCATTATATATAAGGTGTAACGAAAATAACATATATTTAAATAGATAACTTCTTGGGTGTCTTAGAGATATACTCCATAATTTTTTTATTGGACTGTCTAAAAAGTAGGTAAGGACCTCTGTAACCAGACCAAGAGTGCCGCTAGCCAGTTCAAATATTGATTCGAATCTCAATAACCTGCTACCTGACACGCCATCTCATCGGACAACCTTTAAAAGTAGTTAAAATGGCGGACGTGAACCTGTAGTTGTCCAACTTTATTATTTTATCATTTGAATTATTTTATTTAAAGCATCGTGAAATACATATTATGTGTAAATAACTACTCTATTATCAGTTTTTGAAAATATTAATAATAACCAAAAGAAGCTTAGCGGCAAGCGGACAGAGTAGTGCGTCTATCTTTTGCATTAAAGTACACAGGGACTCCAAAGGGGCACAGGTAGACAATGACAGGCTGTTTCGTTCTTGTTAGAACTCATCAGAAAGTCATAACCCGTAAGCGACCCCCAGTACAGCGAGCCTGTTCTTTCAAGGCGTTTTTAAGAAATAAAAACGCGATGAAAACCCAGTAACGCCATCATAAGGAATCATCTCAATGCAAAAGATATAGCCATCTAACGTGAAAACGTAGAAATATAAATAAATCTAAATTTATTTATATTGATTTATTTAGATTTATTTATATTTCTACGTTTTCACGTTAGATGGCTATATCTTTTGCATTGAGTTGATTCCTTATGATGGCGTTACTGGGTTTTCATCGCGTTTTTATTTCTTAAAATGCCTTGAAAGAACAGACTCGCTGTACTGGGGATCGCTTACGGGTTATGACTTTCTGATGAGTTCTAACAAGAACGAAACAGCCTGTCATTGTCTACCTGTGCCCCAGGGATTCCATTACCTTTGGAGTCCCTGTGTACTTTAATGCAAAAGATAGACGCACTACTCTGTCCGCTTGCCGCTAAGCTTCTTTTGTTTATATATTTTAACGGACACTAAATTCTACTATTTTATTAATAATAACAGCATAAGAAATAAATGATAAATATAGAAAAATTGCTTAGAGTCCTCTAAAATATGCATCTGGATGTATGCAAAACATATATTTCAACAAGAAATGTAGAATAAATTCATATTTTACAAAATAATTTATAAAATGTTAGACTTGGTAAGTTTTTGGACTTACTCGACTCACTGTTTTAAAGATTCAACTCCTGGGGAGGCTGAGGAATTAAATTAAAAGCATATTCAGCCATGTTAAAAAAAAAATTAGGGTTTTTAAGACAAAATAATATGAATTATATTTTTGGTGTTCGATTATGTAAAATGGCAAAGAAAGTATTTTTTAATGGTGCATTATTGCCGTATCTTTAAACTCGTAAGGCACTATGTACACTTTATTATTGGCGTATTGCAAAAAAATTGGCTTTAGAAATATATTAAATTACAACCTACGCGTTTCGGCCTACAAGGTCATCGTCAGGGCGTAAGGTAATAAGGTCACCACATAAAGATCACAAGTAGGACGCACCCTAGACAAATCAATTAATAAAACACCATTTTACATTAAACAACACATTTACTGAGAGAGTCAGATATATGTACTGCTAGAAAACAGCGCAATTTTTAGTTTTGATGTTACATTTTTTGTTGGTCGTTGTTTTCCACCTTTTTAAAACTGTAAATGTGTTATTTAATGTAAAATGGTGTTTTATTAATTGATTTGTTGACTAGGGTGCGTCCTACTTGTGATCTTTATGTGGTGACCTTATTACCTTACGCCCTGATGATGGCCTTGTAGGCCGAAACGCGTAGGTTGTAATTTAATATAGTTACTTGTTAGAAGGAAGATAGGGCTTTCTGTTCCTAACCCTACTTTCTCATGTCCCATCTGGAGAGTAGATACGACTTCGTTCGTTCCATAATTTCTAATATGATCAGCTTTACCGTTTTGGCAGTAAACGGTCGATCTGTAGACACAACGGTGGTGAGTGGTTAGTTCAAGCCCGGTAGTCTGCAAACTTTTTTTTAACATTTTTTTGTATAAGGTTCGTAAGTTTGGTCGTATACCTGCCGTGTTTAAAAAATAAAGGAGTAGAGATTAGTGTCGGTATAAGTAAAATAAAAAGAACGTTTTTAGCGACAGGCATACAAAGTAGGGTATCTATCTTTTGCACTAAAGTACACAGTGACGTCAAAGGTAATGGGTTCGCAGGGGAACAGAAAGGCAATGACAGGATGTTTCATCCTTGTTAGGATTCATCAGAAAGAAAAAACCTGTAAGCAATTCCCAATATATTCAAGATATTTTTAAGAATATATGATAAAAACCTATTATCGGCATGTGTAGGAATCAACTCAATGCAAAACATAGAACTACCAATAAACCAAGTAAGTTAGGCCAACACAGTATAAGATATCCTGGATGTACAACTTAAGCAGTTTTAAATTGTTCCTTTCTTTCCTCCATATACTGAATTTTAAAATTTTTCCTTTTCTCGCTTTGCTTGGTGAAATAGCAAAAAATAATATTTCCATTTATGATTTTCTACGTATTTAGTATTCCAAACCCAAACTTTAGCAACATTATTATCACATACACGGTATAGTTGGCTTATATACAGGAAAGTTTTCAAAATTCGGACAAAATTACATTTTAAGATTAGTGGATCTTTCAGAGTATATTCTTGATCCATTTTTATTCTTCTATGTTTGTGTGTGAAAACCGCTGGAAAATTTCGTCGGTACGCGGAATAACTCAAAATACAAAAAAAAAATAAAAAGATATAAGATAAAAATAAAGGTTTATTTTGAAGAAAACAACAATAACTAAAAATTTGGTGGTTCTCTCCAAAGAATTCTAAAATAAATAAAATATTTTAATCTGAATTTAGTAAAATATTTTGAGTGAATATACAATCAAAAAGATGCAGTGTGTTTTTCTTGTAGAAAATGATACATCAAAGAGAAAATACAAGGTAAAGAAAGTTTAAGCCAACTTGATCTGCGGTGTTGTGCCTTAGAAAAACTTTGGCGGTTAAGTTTGAAACAATTAGAGACAGGACAAACTACTACACTTGCCATCCTAATACATTTGTCAGAATGGATTTATTATTTACTACATAGGAGGATTACTAAATTTTTAATATTATTATTGTGTAAAGTAGCAATCCTAATATACGAATAAAGAAAGAAATCGTACAATGTTAACATTAGTTTCCTTTAAACTAGTGATATCATTTTTAGTAGGTCTGAGAAAATCAAAATTTTGAGCCATTGTCTATTCGTATTTTACACTTCTTTAATTAAATTATTTTGTGTATCATTGGAATTTTGAGAAGAAAATAAAGAGGAAAAGAAAGAACTCGTCATATGGTACGTAACCTTATTGGCATATGTAATGTGTTGTGTCTTGACCAGTTGTTTTTTTATTTTCAGTAACAGGAAATAAAACTTTCAAGCCATAGCGTCGCCGTCGTGTAAAATCTATACCTGAAAATAAAAAGGCACAAAATAAGAATGTGATTAATTTATCCCATTTCCTTCAGATTTATGCTATAATGGAGTATCTGAAAGGACGTGGTAAAAGGAAGTTTAATTTGTTTTTGCCCTCCGTGTTCCGGAAAATCAAATTGTTGAACATTTCCCTCACCTATTGGCTGATTAAAAAGTCAGGGTCGGTATGACAGATATAAACCATTATTTACTATAATAGAGAAAAAGTGTGCCAAAAGTGAAGGCCATGACCTACTTTTGGTAAAATATCTTAAATAGGTCAAGCAAAAAAATACGGCAAAATCGAAATCGAGCCACGTTTTGTAACCAATTGAAGTATGTAGGGACAGTAGGCAGACATTTTTTTTTTAAATACAGTTTTTTATTATTATCTCTCGTTACTTTAACACAATTTTGCCACTTGTACTGTAATGAATATATCCTGGATAAGTTATAAAAAGTGCTAATATTGAGGAAAATGGCTAATATGGAGAAAGGTTAGAAGGAACATGGTAAGGTAGAGTTTGGAAAAGGAAGTCTTATTTGGGCATACTTAAAAAAATCAAATCACAAATAATGGTTATATATAAAATATTAATCATATTAAAACTTGAGGCAATAAGGTTCAACAATTTGTCTTTATGTGTGTGTAGGTCTTAAAGACTGTATAATAGGCTGGGCCGTTTTTATTTTTTTCGTTTTTTCCGGGGGGCTTATCGCAAGAAACGTGCAAAATGGTTTAAAACTAACGTTTGCAAAATATTATTCTAATACTATTCTAATAAGTCTTTTTGCCTCCGGTTTGTAGCCACAATTTCTTTTTAATTTTTCAGTACCCACTATTTGTCAAACAGGTTACAAATGCATAAAACGCGTAATTTCACAATAATATAAATAGAAGCCATTGTGGTGGCCAAAATTGCAGAAGTATGGGTTAAAGCTTCTATTCCTACTATCCAACATAAAGGAATTAGAGTAATGGTAAAGGCATATCACTTTAAATGCAAAAACATCCTAAAATCCCATCCAAAAATACCCGAGAAGAAAATAAAAGAATTTCGCCGCACCAGTACGGTTTTGTTTGATATCTCACCTTGCAAATGTAAGGACATCTCTAAATGTATTTGTCCTAGAGAGAAAAAAGTACCTATACGCATCTACGCTTCCAATGAACATTTTTCTAGTAGATGCTCCCGATCTACTAGAAAAATGTTCATTGGAAGCGTAGATACTATTGTAACAAATAAACTAACACATTGAAAATAAACTTATTAAAGCCAAATTTAACGTTTCAGTCTCAAAAAAAAAGCACAAAGAAGCTTAATGTTTCTTTTTCGTCCGAATCAGAAGGCAGTGCATCGGAAAAAGATGATGAATTCAAGCCACCAAAGCAAATCGAATCAACATCAACTCCCATCAAAAAGCTTTCTTCTCAAAGTGTAGACTATGATTTGCTTTCAAAGACGTGTGACAAATTTGGTGTCTCAGATAGAGCTGCGGCAGCCATTACCTCGGCAGTGCTACATACTTCTAGTGCAGAAGTTATTGATAAAAATCGGATTCGCCGGAAACGTGACCAAACAAAAAAATATGCTGTTAAGCGAGCCAAAATCTTCGAAGTACCTGCTTTATACTTCGACGTAAGAAAAGATAAAACTTTGATTATATCGGAAAAAGACGGAAAAATGTATAGAAAAAGCATTCTTGAAGAGCATATTTCGTTGATAAAAGAACCAGAGACCATGTTCTTGGGTTATATTGCACCAGATTCTGTCACCTTTAAATATATAGAAAAAGGAACAACTGACTTCTTCTTATAATAGGAAATTTCGTGGGACACTTTGCTGGCAGTAGGGTGCGATGAAATTAGTTCCATTAGATGTGAACGTTGGAAAGCAAGGAGAGGCATCATTCGTCTGCTCGAAAAACGATTAAACAGACCGTTGCAATGGATTATTTGTCTCCTTCACATGAATGAACTTTTCAGGAACCATCGGTAAAGATCTAGAAAACTGTGAGAAGAAGCCTATTGTTCAATTTCAACCTATTCCAGCGGTGTTGCCCGAAGTATCTTTAGGCGATATGAGCGCTAACCAAAAATATCTCTACAGAATTGTACTAGCGGTAACAACAGGTGAATTTCCTATTGATTTAGGAGACAAATCGTCAAGAAGAATGTCTCATGCTCGATGGCTTATTCGCGCTAATAGGATTATGCGCTCGTATGTTTCAATGGAACTTTCTTCTGAAAACCTAGTTGTTCTTACAACGTATATTGTCAAGGCTTACGCTTCAACCTGGTTCGCAATAAAAACTCACCCATCCTGTAAAGATGAAGCACGACATTTTTATAAACTCATATATGCCACTAGATACTTACCCACAGAATTAAAAGCCATAGTCGATCCGGTAATTCAAAGAAACAGTTATTTTGCTCACCCTGAAAAGGTATTGCTGGCAATGTTGACCGATTCTCAACAGCATATCCGTGAATTGGGAGCACGTCGCATTTTAAAAGCTCGTAGCATTAAAAAAAATAGACTTCGACTGTTCCTACATATTAATATTCCGTTTTTGTCTTGCTGTTATGATTAAAATAAAATACTATTTTTCTTAAAATTCACTATTTCGAAGCCAATCCGGAGGCAAAAGATGAAATCCGACCTTAACCGTATATTACGTGTGATCTAAATACATCATAAGGCACTCTTTTCACGATGAGCCCAAAGGAAATTGAACAATTTTTTTTCCCCCATATAAAACGGCCCAGCCTACTGTATAATGGTCCCAAGAATAAAATGTTTTAAATCTAAATTATATAATAACAAAAAAAATGTGTGGCTGCAAAAGCCGGTATATCATAATGGAGTTTATTGTTCCTTATTCTTTTTTACCACGTTAACAATATTTTAATTCAAAAAATTTAATTCATTGTGTATTACTACCGTTAAACCCTTGGTTAAATAGAACTTGATAATAAAAAATAATCCATGATTATATAGTATTCACAAGAAAGCAGCAACAGCTTATTCAGATGAATGTTTAGGTATAAAATGTGATGGGTAACGGGTGCAAAACACCTTTTTAAGATTTTGAAATATTATTAAAATTACTTAGTATATTTATTATTTTGTAAGAAAAATATACGCTATGGTCTCCTGTCTTTCGCCTTTCCTAAGTGACGTTTTTATAAACGACTTGGAGCAGAAAATGAAAAGTTGCTATATACGTATTGTACGGAACAGCAGCGAACATAAAACTTTTTAAATTTTGTTATTTCATTCTATAACAAAATTACTTTCACCTTAGAAAAGAAGAATGAGAGTTCAAACTTCCTTTCCTTAATCTTTTATCAATAAGAAATAATTATTCTATACGTACTGTTTGAAATTATTTAGATAGCCTTCGTCAACAGATAATAATATTTATATTTAAATCTAATTCACCATATTATTATAATTATAATTTGTGCTTTAAATTCATACTGTTATAACAGATTGTTTAAACTCCTTTATCTAGAAATGCTTTTAACACCGAACTAAATATGATAATTAAATAGATGGTTATGAATAATGGATTTTCAATAAATACTAACAACAACATTTATTTCAAATTAAAATTTTCATATTTCTATAACATAATAATTGTGTTATAGGAAAATTATTTATGCTAAACCTGTAATCAAAAAGAAACAATTGTTTAATTTTTTTTTATAATATCTCTTTACAACTTACTATAAAATCTCAATGTTTCGATAGCATTTAAAACGGTTAATACACTTAAGAAACACGTAAAGTTAAGTAAATTATAGGAAAAAGTTCTACGATTGACCATTTGGATGCTGCAACATCTCAAAGTAGTAATATTGTTGTAATTTTTTAAATGACCACGCCTCAAATAAAAAAATTATTTTACGCAGTGCGCTATACAAAATAAGTGTTCAATTCTTAGTTTAAATCAAAAATTCAATGATAATACGTTGAAAAAAAAAACAGGTTGCTTTTTTTGCTTTTTCGGCTTTTTTTCCGGTTCGTTCGCTGCCAGGGCCATTCCCGAGGGGACCTACAACTTAACGTGGGTTCCGAAGCACGATCCTCGGTCATGTAATACCCCCCAAGGGCTATCAACCCTTGGTTTATTACCATTACCTGACCTACCGATTGGAAATTGTGTATCTTCTTCCGCAGCCCACGAGATGTCCGATCTCATCCAGCCTGGTTACCGGCGTGAATGGGGTGGGTTGGGAGATGATACATTTTACACTCTTCCCTGCATTCTTAAATCCACTGAATTTCGGACATACTTTTTTCATTGTAAGTATACCCACTCCGGGAATCGAACCTGGGTCGCCACTGTCGAATGGTAGTTACTCACCTTTGAGCCACTGCCGTGGTTATTTTCGCCAAGTTTTTTTGAACAACCTTGTGTGCTCCAATATGATTTTAAATTATGCATCTTAATAATCTCAAGGCCAAAAAGTCCAAAGTTTTCACAAAGGAAGACGTATGTAAGTTTCTTAGTACTGCAGATGATGAAACATATTTACTTGTGAAGGTTGTTATGATAATCGGCATTTTTGGGGCTTGTCGGCGCGAAGAACTAGCTAAGTTAATGTTGGATCATATTGATTTGTATATAAAAATTGTGATTCCATTTTAGAAAACCAAAATTATGCGAGAATTTGTTATAAGAGAAGGAAATGTGACAGATGTCAACTGTTTAAGTATATTTCGAAAGTATGCTAAACTTTGTCCTCTTAATGCAACTCACAGGCGGTTTTTTGTATTCTATGGAACAGGAAAATGCACCTCCCAGCCTGCCGGAATTAATAGTTTTGGAAGTATACCAAAAAGATTGCACCAAAACTTGGATTAAATAATCCTGAAGGATACAGTGGACATTGTTTTAGGAGGTCCTCAGCCACCATTCTAGTTGATGGTGCAGATATGCAGATGTTAAAGCGTCATGGGGGCTGGAAATCCTCTTCTACGGCAGAAGGCTACGTTGAGAATTCTTTAGAAAATAAGAAACAAATAGCAAAGAATAACCTTAAGTGTTATATTTTAATTAATAATTGGTAATTAATTTTATAATTGTTAATAATAAATCATTCTTCTAAAAAGTGTGGTTTTATTTAACAGCAAAATTTTAATAAAACCGGTTTTTTTCCATTACAGCACTAGTGCTGTAATAGTTGCCTTTACAAAATGATTTACACAACTGTAAAATTCATATTACTAAATGAAAATAGATAAAAACGTTTACAATAAATTATAATAAAATCAGTTTGCTGAATGAATGAATATTGGTGTCAATCCAAAATTTTAACATAAGACGTATGTATGACTTTAAGCGTTTTTCGGGCTCCGTTTTTCATAATTAAAAAATTAAAAATATATTTTTAATTTGAAAAAATCATCAATTTTGACGTGCGCTCACCACGTCAAAATTGATGATTTTTTCCAAAATCATGTATTTTAGGAGCGTAGATCTAAGAGCAGTTTTTGGTGTAAATGCTTATTAGGTTTTGAAATACTCCTTAAATGCCGTTTTGTATATTCATAATAAAGCATTCCAGTTTCTTCCCGCACTATTTTTTTTTATTCAGACAGGGACTATTGTGTGTATTATTTGTGGAGTAGTGGCCGATTTTGGATGTCTTGAATGAGGTTCACTTACGGCAAAGATTATCTGAGAACCTGAATCTAATATGGACTTGACTTACCTATTTATTACCATCCACATCACGACTCAAGAACCGAACACTGTTGAACTCGATTAGTACATAATATCCAACTAAAATGACGTAGCATTGTCATATCTTTGTTGACATATCAAAGAAAATGATCTTTTTCATCAGAATATGTACTTTATTAGTTTTTTTCAAAGTGGCTCGATAAAACTATCCAAGTTTCCAGAACTACCCCTATAAAGTCATGCAACGAAGTAATAAAGAGAGCACGGACCCTTAATTGGATGCACTTTAAGTACTTTAGTCCGGTGTGGCTTTTAAGTTTTACATGGAATCGATTCCTTTTTAAAGAAAATTGGCTCTATGCATTTAGCATAGTGGATCTCAGAGACTGACCTACTAATTAATATACCTAATAACGGAATGGGCTTTTTACCAATATAAAATTTGAAAGTTTTTGCATTTTGATAGCTTAGTCGGTGATATAATGCTTTTCGTTAAAATGTTTAGAAAATATGAGGCTACAACAGTGGCGTAGCCAGAAAAAATTCTCGGGTGGGGTGGGGGGGGGGGGGGGGGGGCTCAGTGGACGTCAGTAAGATACTTTTTTTTTGGAGAGAGGGACAGTCAGGACTACACGCACGTGAAGAAAATTTTCGGTGCCACGCCCAAAGTTTGTTTAAAATTCCCCTAACTACTATCAAATTTCGAAAATTAAACTATTACCTCTCGCCCTTTGCTTGGTTGGATTAAATTTGTTTTTTTAAATGTTTATTTTTACTTTTTTTTTATATTCCTAGCTGGCTCTTTATTTAAAAAAAAAACATTTTTTATATTTGTGAAAAATATGAATATTGGTGTCAATCCAAAATTTTAACATAAGACGTATGTATGACTCTAACCAGCGTTTTTGGGGCTTGGTTTTTCATTATTAAAAATAAAGTAAATATCGTTCAACACGCCTAAATTGATGATTTTTTCAGAAATTATGTATTTTAGGACCGTAGATCTAAGGGTAGTTTTTGGTGCAAATGCTTAGGTCTTGAAATACTCCTTCTTAAGTGGCGTTTTTTATATTTATAATAAAGCATTCTTATTTCTCTCCGCGCTATTTTTCTTTATTATAAATTTTTACACTTCTCCATAAAAAATGTTTCAATTAAAATTTTTACTTTAATTTTTCTCTTTAAAAATATATACCTAATTGTTTTTGCTTTAAAAATATTTTATTGCACTGGGTTATATTTTTGTTGATTTAAAAGAGCTTTAAAAAAGGAAAAAGGAACTCGTCTTCCTTTAAAATTACATCATAAATCAATAACTAAACGATATGTGTCCGAAACCTTAATCTCTATATAAAACAGGACTTTTAGAAGGAAAAAACTAAACGTTTTTTACAAGAGTTTTAGAGCCGAGCTCCTAGGCCCTTAAATACACCGCTGGGTTACAGTATGATTTCATCATGCATCCGTTGTTGTTGCTAATGCGTTCTACAGAATGTCTCAAATTTACCGAAAAAAACTATATAAAGAAATATTTTTCTTTTGATTTTGGACTAAATTTTCTAAAATACATGGGAATTATTTTTTCTTTGTGGTACAGCCCACTGCACTCTATATGAGAGCGGTAAATTAATGACATTTTGGATCTGGACTATACACTGAAAAAGTAGTATCCTAATCAATATTTATTTTGTTTAAATAATTTTTGCTTAATTAAATGTTGCTATGTAAAGGTAGAATTAAATAAATGATTTTTGCTCTACATATGTATATGTATTATTTTTCAAAACAATAATTGTTTGGATGATTATTTTTTGTTTTAGATTTTTCATTGAAAAAATATGTTTTTGATATTCTGTATATTTTCTTGCGTATAATTATTTTTTTAGTTTGACCCAACTCATTGTAAATACTAGAGGTCACCGAGGTTATTTTAAAGAATTTTTAAAAATAAAGGAAAGGGGATAAGTAAAATTGCAATTAAAAAAAATATTTTGTCAAAAATTAATTTTTTTTAAATAAGAAAATTAATTATTTTAATCTTAGCGGCGACATAAAACTTGTTAAATTTTCAGAATACAACTTTCCGATGTACGTCTGACTTGCATAAAATATTATTATTTTATTCTTAGGAATTAACGGCGACATAAAACTTATTAAATTTTCAATACAACTTTCCCGTATACGTCTGACTTGCGTAAAATATTATTATTTGCCTACGAGTGCGAAAACACAACCCATTTTATATCGGAATAAACTCTAACAAAGCTGTTTCTGTGAAACTGATATTCCTGTTATATTCCTGTTCTATGAATATTATCCATTCAATACCTACACTCAACGCGAAGACAATATATTATACAATGACATGTAACTGAAGCCTCAAGGTAAGAACAAAAGCAGTATTATACTGAGGCATAAAGACTAAGACAAAAGGTTTCTAAAGATAATGTTTCAACTTTTATTCTAGAGATGTATTTTGTAATATTTCGGCACAAACAAGAGGTCAAATTATGATTAAGATGATTGGTTGTCTTAAATTTATTTTCCTACGACCACCTATTAAAATGAGAAAAAAAAAGCATGGTTAATTTGGCTAGAAAGCGCCATATATCACTCGCGTGTAAAAAAAATATTTCAACACTAGTGTTGAAATACAAGGCACACTATTAAATTTAAACATTTGGTGCCAATTTGACAGACCACCCCTATTTATTAAAAAAAACAAATTTTAGAAAGCAGTAATTGTCGAGTGATTCAGAAGAGTGTGAAAATACGCCATCTGAAATTATAAAAAATGCAAATACTAAAAGATACACTTTTTTCCTACGACCACAAAGAATTATTAAAAAAGCCTTGGATTTGTGAAAAAAATATTTCAACACTAGTTGTGAAAAAAAAATATCAACACTAATGTTGAAATTAGCATACGGATAAGGATAATGTTCCACTTAATATCTGGTTTCATAGTTTGTCAATAGGCTTTTCCTTTAGTTGTAGTTTATCTTTTTTATATTTTATATATCATAGAAAGAGCTAATCCTGGATTGACTTCTAGATTAACTAGAATGAAAAATTTTAAATTTTATCAAGGAAAGATGCATTAAACATAAATTTAAAAAATCCACCCAACAAGGAAGATTTCAATTCAAAGTAATTCTATAAATTATTTAAGGCTTTTATATAAAAAAAAGTCAAATACTCCTGGTGGGATTTGAACTTGTGACTTTGGGATCTGTAGGCTAGAGCTCAATTTTCTAAGCCATGGCTACCGATAAACATTTGTTATTTAATACATGACATTTTCTTCAACGCGATTTGTTTTTTCTGGTAATTGATTTTCCAGTATGTTATAAACATTTTTTATAATTTCAGATGGCGTATTTTCACACTCACATTCTGAATCACTCGACAAATACATGGTAAATAAGTTAAACACTTTACAATTACTGCTTTCTAAAATTTGTTTTTTTTAATAAATATTGATGGTCTGTCAAATTGGCACTATATATTTAAATTAAATAGTTTGCCTTGTATTTCAACACTAGTGTTGAAATATTTTTTTTCTACTCCCACATGGAAATTTGCTGTTTCCTTTACACTTAAGTATATAAAGGTGGTCGTAAGAAAAATAATAAATTTGGAACACATTTTTAGGCCGATTCTCACGAATGTGCGGCCTTTAGCTCGCGACTGCGTCACTATAGCACCGGACGAGTAAGAATGAGATAGGCAACTCGAATAGCCTACTTACCCAGTCTCCTCGTTTCCAAACTGCTACAGTTTCTTTTAAGTTTCCTTTTAGTGAACTTTGAGTTTAGAGTATCATTTTGTCCCACTTAACTTACCACTTCACGTATGAACTACCTACTTCAAGTTATTATTATAGGGTCATACACGTCGTGACATGATATAATCCAAATTTTTTCTATCGGACAGTGTAATAAAATATCAAAATATAAAATAGAATTGTCAGATAGGAACATCGTTATCGATAATGCTTTACAAATTTTAACTTGCAATATAATAGGTATGGTAAGTATTGCGCCTCAACAATGACCTGGAAGAAATCTTGGCTTGGGGTGACAGTAACCAAGTTGAATTTAATGCTAAGAAAACCCAGGCAGCCGTCTTCTCCAAAAAGGTTAACATTGCAGAACCGGATATAGTCATGGCAGGACACGCAATTCCCCTGGCACCGTCTATTAATTTGCTGGGAGTCAATCTGGGAGGTAATATGTCTTGGCATGATCACGTTGCCGCAATTGCCAAGGCAGCTGCACAGAAACTTGGTGTACTTTTCCGCACCAAAAGGTTGTACACACCTCATCAACTTTTGACACTCTACAAAGCCCAGATTCGACCATCATTAGAATATTGCTCTCATGTCTGGAGCTCTGCACCCAAGCACACCCTTCGGCTACTGGATTCCATTCAAAGGAGAGCCGTTCGTCTGATCGGCGACCCCGAGCTGACCAAGACCCTCGATAGCCTGGAACATCGAAGACAGGTTGGTGATTTGGCTCTCTTTTACAGATATTTCCATGGCAGGTGTTCGACTGACATTGCCCACTTGATTCCACCTAGAGCAATGCAAAACAGAAATACACGGCGAACCACTGCCGCTCATCCATATGTTGTTCAGCTTAGTACTCCTCGAACTTTATTGTTCAAGAATTTTTTCATCTGGAGAACGTCATCTTTGTGGAATGATCTTCCTGAGGTCGTGTTTCCCAATGAATACAATCTTCAACGTTTCAAGACCAACGTTAATCGCTTTTTTCGCACTCGCACCGCTCCCAGAGCGCCTTAAAGGAGTTTTCCTACAGTGCAGGTGTTTTATCATAAAAAAAAATGGTAAATATTAAAAAATACAATCATTATGACAGAATATTATCATTGAAATATTCATTTACTACAAACCTAAGAATTTTTTTTTTTGGTTACAGTCTACTGAGTGCTGAGATACTCTGTAATTCCAGTAGTAATTAAAGAAAATTTTACCATATTAATAGCATAGCATAGAAATAATTCTTCTAGATTTTAGATATTCGAATAAAATGTTTTTTTTATATGGTAAAAAACACAAGAGAATTCTCATAAAAAGGCAAATTGTATTTCTGTTTTGTTTTCTTTGGGTTTCGACGATTTCATTTAAAAGCTGAAGAATACAAACAAACGTTTAATAATATGTTCTGTGTAGGTTTTGGTTTACTTAAGTAAAATAAATAATCATACTAAATATGTTTTCATTGTGCTTATTAAGAAAACGTTTGTTGTTTATTTTTTTATATATAATAGAGTTTGTTACTGTGTAACCATTTTCCAACGCAAGGCAAAGAAATAAAAATAGCAGTTAATTAAACGAAAAGGAGTGTAATTATAAATTACGAGGATTGCGTTCCTTGTTATTTTTAATTATGTTAACTACTTAATTTGAAATACCAATTCTAAGAACTTTAACGAAAAAAAAAGCATTGTAAGGACATCGGCGGTTTCACGTGTATCAATTAAATCCCTATTGTATCTACTGTTATTATGAAAAAAAAATTAATAAAGGATAATATGCACAATAGTTATTTTCCCATCGAGGGTCCGAAATACTACTTTGTTGATCGAGAACAAAAAAGCCGAGTCCAAATATTGCTCGAGGTCACCAAAGAATTTCGCACACGAGTTGCTAACAATATTTTTCCTCGACCACCTAGAAAATTGAGAAAAAAGCACGTTAAATTTAGCTAGAAAGCGCTGTATATCACACGCGTGTTGAAAAAAAATATTTCAACACTAGTGTTGAAATGGAAGGCACACTATTTAATTTAAACATAGGGTGACAATTTAACAGAAACCCCCTATTTAATAAAAAAAACAAATTTTAGAAAGCAGTAATTGTAAAGTGTTTATTTTATTTATCATAGATTTGTCGAGTGATTCTGAATTATAGTGTGAAAATACGCCATCTGAAATTATAAAAAATGTTAATAATATACTGGAAAATCTATTACCAGAAAAAACAAATCGTGCTGTAGAAAATGTCATGTATTAAACAACAAATCTTTATCGGTAGCCATAGCGTAGAAAATAGAGCTGTAGCCTACAGATCGCAAGGTCACAGGTTTAAATCTCATCAGGAGTATTTGACTTTTTTTTATAAAAATATTAAATATTATAGAATTATTTTAAATTAAAATCTTCCTTGTTGGGTGGAATTTTTAAATTTATGTTTAATGAATTTTTCCTTGATTACATTTTTATTCTGGTTAATCTAGAAGTCAATCCAGGATTATTTCTTCCTGTAATATATAAAGTATGAGAATATTAAAAACTTAAACTATAAATAAAGGAAAAGCCTATTGACAAACTATGAAACCTGATATTAAGAGGAACATAATCCTAAGTATGCTAATTTTAACACTAGTGTTGTTTTACCACTAGTGTTGAAATATTTTTTTCACAAATAAAAGGCTTTTTTAATAATTCTTTGTAGTCGTGGAAAAAATAGTGTACATTACTCGTGTGAAAGTGATTATTCTAAAACTCGGAGAATTTTCGCAGTCAGCATTTGTTATGTACTAATATACTATTATTTACAACGACTTCAATTTGATTATACTAAAACGATGTTTTTGTATTATTTATTATATTTAATGCAACTTTCCTTGATTAAATTTTAAAAATTCATCCAACAAGGAATATTTCAATTCAAAATACCTAATTCTATAAATTGTTTAATGTTTTTATAAAAAAAAGTCAAATACTCCAGATGGGATTTGAACCTGTGACCTTTCGATCTGTAGGCCATAGCTCTAGTCTCTACGCTATGGCAACACATAGAAATTTTATGTTTAATATATGATATTTTCTTCAGCGGGGCTTGTTTTGACTGGTAATAGATTTTCTAGTATATTCTTAACTTTTTTATAATTTCAGATGGCGTATTTTCACACTCTAATTCGAAATCAATCGACAAATACATGATAAATAAGTTAGACAATAAACTGCTTTCTAAAATTTATTCTTTTTAATAAATAGGTGTGGTCTGTCAAATTGGCACCATAATGTTTAAATTAAATAGTGTGCCTTGTATTTCCACTCTAGAGTTGAAATATTTTTTTTCAACACGCGTGTAATATTCGGCGCTTTCGAGCCAAGTTAACCGTGTTTTTTTTTTCTCATTTTCATAGGTGGTCGTAGGAAAAATATTTATTTCACATTTTTTTAAAAAGATAGTAGTCGAATCTGTCCCAGATATAACTATGGAAACCAATATGTTTGACAACAAGCATTTTCCACTGACATTTTCGATATTTTGTGTTGAATATTGCGAGTATTTTAAAGTAAGTTAATACATTAATGGAGAGTCTCGAAAGTGAATATGATTTATCCTGTACCCCATCAGAAATATGCAGCTAAACTTGTTACACTAAATCTTTTACCGGACAAATCCAGAAGGCAGTATGACGGGCAGTATGAATAAATTAAAACATGGTGTTTGAGAAAAAATATAAAAAAAGAATCCGTGTATTTTCTGCTATAAAATTAAATTTTGTACATAAGTAGTCATGGCCTTACTTGAGCCAGACAGTGACGTCATAGACTATGGCGCCAACCTCTGCGCATGCGCCTGTCATACGTCATCTGTCAAACTTCATACTCTTGGGCGATAGCTATTTAGGCATTATCTACTTAGGCGTTAGCTACTTGGGCCGTAGCTACTTGGGGCGTTAGCTACTTGGGGCGTTAGCTACTTGGGGCAATAGTATCATTGGCACTAGTTGTCATTGGGTAAACGTCATCCATCATATGTGATACGCCATCTATTACATGTCACTTGAACATCACCTACTTAGGTATTCATATTTGGGGGCCCCAAGTCTACAAGTCGGGACTTCGCTAAAAGCCCTACCTCTAAGAACCGGTACCCCAATAATTTCTAAGTGGGGCCCCTATTGAAATTAAATGATTAAAAAAAGTTTTACCTGTGTGGATTCGATCCCGGGTCACTGGATTACAATTCTAATGTCGTACCATTACGCCAGCTGAGCTCATTACAAAAACTCGGCGGCTGGTTGATGCTATTAAGTACAGCGTCTACGAGAGTCATGCATCGTGACGCACCATGATAAGTAGTTTTTATGGGGGACGTAAGATTAATAATATATTTGTTAAAGTGTAGAGGGAACATAAACAGAAAATAAAATTAACTATAACTATAAATAAATTTGGTAATACCTGTAGTATTTATTTACAGCAATGTTTAAAGAACGTGCAATAAACAACTAATCAACATCTAATTAACGACTAAAACATCTAAAAACGTATATTGAACAGGTCTTGAACAGATAAAATTGAGAAAAATAAAATTTGCATAAAGAGAGGATATAGATAACATAAATTCTACTAATACAATATTGTTTTAATATACCTAAGAAACAGCTAAAACCTCTTTGAACTCTTCTTGATCATGTAAACACTTAAAATAAATAAGGGTAGTCACCCCATTCAACCCCCACATATATGCATTGTGATATCAAATTATGGAGAAAAATATAACTAACCCCAATATGCTATTATGTTCTATTAATTTAAAAACCGCAAAGACATTATAGATACCTACTATTTTTAATTTCATTTCAATTTATTTTCTAGGATGGCATTTATTACGCAAAGTAAAATTATATAAATAGTCGCAGATGTTTAAAAGGTTAATTATAATGAAGTATTTGCTAAACTGGAAAAAGTTTTAAGTGCATAAAGAGGACGAGACAAGCTGATGGATGATGGTGATAATAAAAGCGCATAATGATTCTATTAATTAAATCATTAAAACGTAAAATAAATATTACAATTAGTATGTAAAATTATTTGAAGCGGTATTTAAACCGCACATATTTAGATATAATTATAATGAGAAGGGCATAACACAGTAATTATTTTCAGATATATACATAAAATTAGGTCAAATAAATTAATAAAAATAACTTCCAAAATATAGATTTTTTAAAAATAGTGTGATAAAAACTTACAAAATGGAGTTTCCTATCCAGAGCAGTCAAGGGGACATCGTGCTGAAATAGGACATGTGAAACAGGATAGAAATCAAGCAGTTCCAGGTAGATTAGAGAGCATCCTGTAAATTATTATAGTT